>CM061177.1:15067416-20067416 GCA_030763345.1 Mythimna separata | reverse complement strand
AGTCGAGAGTGTTTGAATAACATACAATAACTCCAAACCATCTCGAGTTCTACAAATTAAGAAAATAGAATTAATAGGAACAGATGTATACCTAAATTATTTGATCAAAAAATTAAACAATCATTAAGATAATAAAATGAGAAAGAAGAAGAAACTTAGGTTAATACTAAAAATAAAACACAGACTACAAAGTATTGACTAAATAGAGGTGGAAAGATATTAAAAGCTTTCATCCTGATTGGGTGATAATAATAACTATCAATGGGCTATAATTAACTAGCAAATCAAATTTTGTATTTTAAATATCACTTCAAAATTAACTCCACATTTAATTAAAATTTTATTGCTTGTTAAGTATTAATTTTACTAGCTCGTCTCGTCAACTCATTAAAATTAGTAGTTTAACGTAATAGTTCAATAGCGGTTGTATTGCTGTTAATGTTTTTAATAGCTCTTGAAATGACAGCTCATTAATCGCTTGATTATATTAAATGGTAAATAGATTGGATTTGACAAAATTATATCTAAACACAATGCAGGATGAAACAATATTATTATTTTTATTATTCATCATAATAGAGGAAATATATTTGATTGAAGGAAAGCGGCTAAAACTATATTTCTTATTCAACAATCGCTGCAGGCATCAAGTGGCATATTATGTTCGAAATCAAATGTTAACATACAGAGAAAGAAGGAAAAATAAACCAGAATATGTTATACGTCTTTTTCGTCTGTGACTCAAGGAAAATCTGATGGAATACTCCGATAAGTAAACACTTATATTATCAGATTCCTTCCACAAAAATGTAGCAATAACGCGCATCGCTTCGGTAATCCAAAATGTTATTACGTTCAAAGTGAATAAACCAACGCAATAATAAATTGATTAGCGTACAAACAAGGAAGCTAATATTAACTTTGCAACAATGATCAATGAACTCATTCAGTATTGGCAGGAAACCAAAACTCAACTCAAACCAACTTTGAATCGTGAAAGTTACGCTCGCTGTATGGGATCCCATATTATGTATACTTATTATTGGCATTCTTGTGGTTTCTGTTTATAAATACGAAAAGGAAAAAGAGATATACTTCCTATATTATTAGCTTTTGAAATGGAAAGCTAATAATTGGAAAGCTTTGAAAAAGCTATTTTTAGTTTGATATGGCAATTACTTTTGAATCATCCAGAACGCTCACAATCAGAAGCCAGTCGCCCAATGAGCAATGGAGAGAGCTATTTTCGGAGTTTCATTGCGTCAGGTCAGGAATCAACTGACATAGGATGATAATGTTGTTGATGATAACGACAAGACTATAGCTACACAACATCGCTAATGTGAACTGTTAAACCGTTTAGTGAGAAAATAAAAATATATTTACCTTAGAAAAAGTGGCCACTTGTCCACACTGGCGACCATTTCAATATTGCTTATCGGTGGCAGATCAGTAAACGTATAATAACACGTTATACCGAACGTAAACACCAAACACACGTTAGCCAATACTGAGAATGGTACCAGAAACTTCAAGTGACGTATCTGGGTGATCAGGATTAATGGCAGAAGAAGAATCCCACAATAGACCTCCACTTCATACTTCGTTGATGGTACAAAGTGGTCGAAGATCTGGAAATTAGGAATTGTTGTTAATGTTAACATACTTTGTAATAAAATAGGACTGACAATTTTTAACGAGTTTTTATTAAAGAGTGTTATCTTGTTCAGTGTGCTGAGTGCGAGTTGTTTTTAAGTTAACGCTATCATTATTATTATCGTTTGCCGCGTTTGGCTCTCTGCTTGGTTAAGAGCTTGGAGCGGGCCAATCGGAGCGCCAAACGCCATAAAACTAGTCAATCACGCTAACGTAAAACAACTCACACTACTCACTCAGACGTGTTTAAGACAGGCGCTACGTAAATCATGTCTCGCCCTGCCACTACTGTGTACAGTTTCATATTTTCAATGTAGTCATCCTTCTCATTATCACACACGCTTGCCCTGTTTTTGCACACGCAAAGCTCCAAAACACGTTAACACTTCAAAACTGTTTCTACCGCAAAGCTTCTGGGAACCATTTACTTTGTTTACAATTAGAATATTCATCCACCCAATTTCACATACACCCTTAAACATCTTTTAGATTTATTAGTCTAAAACAAAAACTGCACGTGGTACTCTAAATTTAGTTTTTTTTTTTCAAGTATTTTATATGTATTTCAGCCACTACAGACTCGTTATTTGAAAACTAATTTTAACTAGACGCTATATGCTACAGAGAAATATAATGCAAATCTTTCACATCAGCGTAATTTAATATTTCTCAGGAGTCAATGTACGATACAAAACAAAGTTCTTGTAAATTTCGTTTAAAATTTTGATTGAAGCGGTTTCGTTATTAATGTTTACGTACTCGTACTTGTAAGACAATGGAGTTTTTCACGCAGACGCGATTTTGGTTACAGCGGCAATACTTTGTTGCTAAATAATTACACAGATATACATAATTATATTGAAGAGCATTCAGCTCTCAATTTTATTTCATGCTACTGCTCTTACGTGATTATGACTTTATTGCACTCGTACATCTACAACATGTAACATAATTAACGCACATCATAATATTTACTACGGGACCATACCTGAAATAGAGAAAAAATAATCAGCTGTTGCAGCAGCTACACTAATGTTCCCATAGTAGAAGTTGTTCATAATGACGAGTACAATGACACGTCCAGAGAATGTGCTTAAATTATGTTACATGTTGTATATCTAGATATTTTGGAAACAAATATTAACTAGTAGATATTATGTATGTTTCTATTGAACTTAGAGAAAAAAAACTGCATATATAATTTTATAATAACCTCTGAAAATCTGCTATTATGTGTGAACTTTGGTCCTTTTTAGTGTATTCACAAATTAAAAAGTACCTACGCAAATACTATATCTACAGAAACTTTGAACAGTTAATCAAAATTCTGAAAACGAAAATTGTTCCGAAAACTATTAAATTAAAAAAAAAAGAACACGTACATAGTTCCTGGAACAATTTTTGTGAAATATTCGAGTAACAGAATTACTGAATGTCAACAGAGTTTTCAGGTGCTATTTTTCTTTTTTCACGTTTCCTTTTCGTCAAATATTGCGTGGGATTGCGTTTGATTAACCAACAAGCTTCTAAACCTTTCTCAGGTTGACAATAGACGGGTTAAAGGCCTTATAAGGTGAGCACTTACTTCGAATAGCTATTAGTCAACCCGTTTTTCCCTTTAATTGTTACAGTTGAACATATAAATTGAAAAAAAAATATAGTTCCGAACTTCGTTTTTTCCTAAGTTTAGTTTTACGCTTTTTTGATTGAATGAACATTTGACTTCTTCTAGAGTGGCGTCCACGTACCGGAAGACGCAGCATTGGAAGGCCTCCCACAAGGTGGACCGACGACCTGGTGAGGGTCGCGGGAATCCGATGGATGCGGGACGCACAGGACCGGTCGCTGTGGCGACGCTTGGGGGAGGCCTATGTCCAGCAGTGGACGTCTTTCGGCTAAGATGATAATGATGATGAACAATTGACTAGTCGATTTCATTTTATAGATCTTGGTTTCCCTTTTATAAAAAAAATGAAATAATTCATTATTTTTATTTTTCCAATAATAATAATTCATTATTATTGAGAGCAGTGTTTTTTATACCAAAACAGGAGTAATATTGGTAGTATATAATTATATCTACAAATAAAAAGTAATCTCCCGGGATCCTACCATTTTATTTTCAAGGAAATGTTAATGGCAATGTAATTTCATTTGAAATGGATTTCGACAAGCGAAAATGAAAAGTGATAATTGATTTCCCTCATTAATTCTGTATCGTACGTGATTACAGTTTTTAATCCCACGGATTTCAATAAATCTCTACGGGATGAATAAAACCTCGTGCAAAGTTCCACACTTTACATACGGTTTCATCGTCTAATTGTATTTTTTATAGGCTAAAAACTAACAATAAAGGCAAACTGGGCCACAGATAGCTCAAAACATAGAGGTTTTGAAGGAAAAGGTACTTTGCCCAGCTGTAGGACACAATACATAATAATATAGACTATTAAAAATTTCAAGTACCTAAGTCTTACACGGCCCCGGGTACAAAGCGGGAGAAGTCATTTTGATGATTTCCCACCCAAAAACAAATCATCCGAACGGTACTGTTTTGGCATGAGCCTGTGTATTCGGAAAAGACCACAGACTTCATTTAATCTTCTTCTTCTTCTTCTACCTGGCGTTAATCCCGGCTATTGCCAGAGTCCGCCTTCCGACTGAGTTTTCTCCACCTTGCCCGATCTTTAACATCCTTCCCAGAAAAGCCATTGGCTCTCATATCGGACTTGACGACGTCCAGCCAGCGCTTGCGGGGGCGACCACGGGACCTAGCTCCAAGGATAGCCATAATATCCATGCATCTCATAGGGCATCGCGATAGACTTCATTTAATAGTCTCAAAAAATAGTCGAAAGCGACGTGAATGGTGCTATAGAAGAATTAAACGCAGCGCGGCGCAAAGAACGTTTGGTGAACACAACGCATTAGAAGATAATATTCAATATTTTTTTTACAATTTCAGCACAAAATTGAATCATATACGGTCGTTTGTGAAGACGCAGTTACTATATACGCCAAATTGGACAGCTGTAACTAAAGTGAGACAGCAGACACAGTGAAAATTCAAGCGTAGCTTTTTGAAAATCTCATACATATCAAAAAACCGGGCAAGTGCGAGTCGGACTCGCGCACTGAGGGTTCCGTAGTAACTTACCTATAAAAACAGTTCAATCGAACAATTCGACAGTCTCGAAATGTACGTTTTTTGCAGTATAAACGGACGAATCTTTTTTTCCCGTCACTTTACCAATTGAATTGAAAATTGATTTTTGCACAGCTTCAAGGGACCACGGACCCAATTATATGGTGTTAATTTCAACTCAATACCTCTAACTTACCTATGAATAAAGTTCTATTCTCGAATCGAGCGTTGAAGATTTTTCAAAAAAATAATTCTTGTGACGTAACAACAAATTTTCAGTTTTCAGACTTTTCCCTATATGAGTGCTATAAAACGTTGCTTCATGCCAAATTTCAAGATTCTAGGTCGACTGGAAGTACCCTTTAGGTTTTGATTCCCTTGCGAGTACTTGCGAGTTTCAAAATATGCAGCTTAAATTGCTGTTTCTTTTGATTGCGTTGACATAGAAGTTTGATTTTGTTGCAGCTTAAAGGTATGATAGACCTGAGTATTTGGTATGAATTTCAATTTAATATCTCTACGCGTTTATGAGGAAATGGGTAGTAAGTTTAAAATTATTAAAAAAAAAAATATTATGTGATGTAACTAAAAATTTATGGTTTTCGTAATTTTTCCTTTATCTATGCTATAAGACGTTGCTTCGTACCAAATTTCAAGATTCTGAGTTCACGGGAAGTACCCTGTAGGTTTTGATTCCCTTGCAAGTGTCGAAAATTTGCGGCATAAACGGCTGTATCTTTTGATTGCGTTGGCTTAGAAGTTTGATTTTTTCACAGCTTCAAGGGACAGTAGACCTGAGTAATTGATATAAATTTCAGCTTCATACCTCCACGCGTTCCTGAGAAAAAGGGTCTTGACAGACGGACGGACAGACGGACAACAAAGTGATCCTATAAGGGTTCCGTTTTTTCCTTTTGAGGTACGGAACCCTAAAAAATAGTCAACAAAAAGCCAAATACAAATATACTGTAATAAAGAGTGTCCAAGTATCATGTTGGATGAAATTTTGACGCTTCTTTGAAGTTTATTTTCAGGAACTTGCTATTCTAAATGAGCAGTTCCTTGAGTCGACAAATTTTGCGAAGCTACTGAGTCATAACGTGACATATTGAGAAGTTAGTTTTACAGCAATAGAGTCGCGACGTGATGCAAGAACTGGGCAATAACATCTTTACTCAATGATAATGAGTTGTGGGCAGGGCACATAACTCGCAGAACAGATATTCGATGGGGTCGAAAGGTTCTGGAGCGGCAACCACGCCTGAGGTCGTTCTCCTTCGCTAGCATTACTGCTTCGCAGAAGATAGCGATGGCTACCTATTTCATTTCGGTCCGTACTATGGCCTGAATCAGGGCCCAGCGTGAGAGATCACCGCTTCCGATCGCCCCCTTGAAGATCCCTCTCACGTGCAGTAACCTAACCCGAATTTATTATGATCGGTAAAGACTTTCGTCATGCGGAAGGTGAGGACGCCGTAAGGCCTGTCCAGCTACTTTCCAAAGACAGAACTAACCGCCATGATTATGACATGTCCAAGATTAGTATCACTGTGAATGTTTTTTTAACGCTGTTTGAAAATCAGTTCACCTTATTTCATAAGCATACCAAAATTGATATTTTGTTGACTAGTGGTATTACACTTTTATGAACTAATTAAAATCACTACAACTAAAGTATGTAATCCTATTCCTAAAACCACTTCAAAAGTGGATTATCAACCTTTTATGAAATTTTGAAACATTAATAAAACACTTGTTTATTATCCATTCTGACACGTATGTGACATTTACCGTATGAATATCATGTTTCACTAACACTTTTTAGTTTTTCGACACAAAATGTTGTGCCTATTAATTTGTTTAGCCTTTGTATATAAACGTCAATGGTGCATTCATACGAAACAAATATTCATCAATGAATGGAAACTTTTTTATTTATCTAAATGGTTTCAACATGTAAATTCTCGCGACCAAATTCTAATAACCAAATTTTTATATCAACATTTTTTATTTCCAATGAATTTGCTCAAAAAGTAGATTATTCGATATTATCCATTCATTATTTTGTCTCTGAATGATATTTAAAAATAATCACACTAATATTATAAAGGCGAAAGTTTATACGTATTTGTGTACGTATATTTTTATTTAGATAAAAAAACATCTAATAATAAAACTCCGATCAAGATCGACTCTACACTCGAAATTGTAGACGATTATGTTAACCTGGGACAGCCAATCCACTTGGGTAGGTTGAATTTTGAGAGAGGGTTAATCGTCGAATCTGACTCGGCTGGCCAGCGTTACGGCAACTGCGCGATATATAGCTGCGATGAAACTCAGGCCCAAAGTTTGAATGGAGAAACCTACTTTTACGCAGGCGAAGCCACTGGCAGAAACTATTCATATTTATTACTGTTCGAAGTTTCACTTCATATATACTAGATCCCAAAATCACACACCTGGAGCCCACGCCCCTAGTCTCTACAGTGCCTAAGTTATTCAAAAGGCCATATATAGAACTATCCTTAGACCGCATTTTATTTATTTATTAGGAAAACCAACGACATATTTACTAGATATTTTTCATTCAGTATTTGTATAGAAGTTTGGTTCTGTGCTATTATACAGGGTTATTTGTAAAACACTAACAACCTTGCAGGACTGTATTACTGCCATCATAAACAACAACTATTTGTTCTATGACTTTTTACAAAACATTAAGATTTCGTTGTTCTGTCTAACACATTTCAACTCTATACTTTACAGTACCTACCTAGGTCACTACGCACTATTCTCGCCCCCGTTCTCTCCGCTATTGTACTATCGCTTGCTTCGCATAGACTGCCTAACATTTAGCACGTTCAATTTAAATGTTTTTATTTTTGTATGAAAATAATTATGATGAACTAAAATAATAAAAAGTAAAGAACTAAAATAATAGAACAAATTTAAAATTTGTTGCTTATGATGATAGTAATATAGTCCTGACAGCTTGTCAGTGTTACAAATAACCCTGTATATGCCAATTATAGGTGTACAAAGTTTATTCACAACTAGCTAAATTACCTCAGTAGTAGTTTAGTTTTGTATAATAATATTATTTATTCCCCAGAGACCAACATAGCTACTTCATTATACAGTCAGTTTAATTTCGGGCTACGTTGTGGCTAGATTATCAAAATCCGTGTCATAAAGGTTATTTAAATTCGATTACAGGATTCGGTTGGGTGTCAATTGGTATGCAATTATGATTGGTTACCGCGTTTAGTATGCCAGTATTATCTATCGACAGTTGATAATGTAATAAAATCCTTTGAAGTGAAAGCACGTGGACATATTTGCAAGTTGGTAGAATTATCACACAATTGTTTGGCTGCATTAGTTATTTCACAATAACATTGCTCATTTACGAGTATATGTATGTATATGTTGCCAGCCAAGCCCGATTATAGAATAAATTGGTTTTGCCTAGGCCAAACCAGGTGTCTCTACTCGCGTGAAGCTTCGGAGCCTCCTATTTTGGGGTATTAATTCATGAATCCCCGACCGGTCCTATGAGACCGCGCTGTTATTGTTTTACTATTGTGTCTCGTTTTGCGGGTAATTGATAGGTTAATAAAAGGAATAACCACGAATGATAAGTCGAGAGCTTTGCTCGGCTCCACTCCCGCCTTAGCCTTCTAACCTACCCTATACGTGTTGGGGTGTCCTAAAATTCTACAACTAAAACTAACCGACTAATATCACGGGTTTAAATTAGGCAAAACTAGTTCATCCTAAAATCGGCATATGCTCGTATGTATCTACTGTAAGTAAAGGCTGTGGATGGAGTACTTCGACGTCTAATGGAAGCCACAAACGATTCAGTTTACCGTCAAGTTGGCAGCTCGACGAGTCTGCTTCTCATGCATACTGAAAGCCATACACGATCAAGTTGACCGGACACCGCATCAAGCCCACTGCAAATTTGATGGTAAACTGGATCATGAGTGTATTTTGTTTTTGCTGAGTGGCTAAAGTTGAATGAAATGAGGGAATCGTTTGTATTAGTATGACCAAGTGAAAAGTAGGTATGAAATGCATATTATAATACTAAAAGAGTTATGAGTATTTACTGTGAATGGATGGGGAAAGAGAGGACGGCCAAGGAAATATGGACGAATTTTGAGATGGGTTACGAGTATAATTATGAAAGAAAAGGAAGTTTGTGAAAGCGTGACGTGTGATGGGACAGAATGGAAGAATAAAATGTGTTGTACCGACCCCAAGTAACACGGGATAAAGTATAAAAAAATGATGATTTTGTAATTCGTATTTAAGTTTTGAGACCAGTGGTGGCCCAGTGGTAACTGCCCCGACTTGCAAGTTGTAGGTCGCAGGTTCAAACCCAGTTAAGCGCATTACTTGGTGTAATTTATTTCATCACCACTGTTCTCGAAACGGTGAAGAAAAACATCGTGAGGAAACCGGTATGTCCTAGAACCAAAAATTTGAAGACATGTGACATCGGCCTTTCCCTCTCCTAGAGAGGAGGCCTGAGTCCCAGCAGTGGGAACATTATAAGGCCGATAATAAAATATAAATTTAAGTTTCTATTGTAATTTTATTTTTGGTGTACAATAAAGTTTGTATCATTGCACAGTCAATCGTAATTGTCTTCCAGAAGGTTTTACTAGAACTCGAAACAAAAATTATGCAACGAACCTCAGTGCATTTTAAATGAATAAGCATCACTCAAACGTTTATCAAAGTCACTGATTATAAATTCAGAGAACTTTCTAGGGCATGAATATTAAGTTTCTGTAGGTGTCTGTAGAAACATAAATTAGCCAAACTAGTTGTATCAAGGTTTAATATCATAATTGATTTATGTAAACTTTATAGGTGGAATAAATACAATAGCGCATTTGAGTATCATGACTGGTATGTGTGTTGGTGTTTGTGTTTTACCATTATTTCACACTTACATACTTGCTTACTACTTGTAAGCAATTATCTATCAATGATGATTGTTGTAGGCGGGAAATCATCCAGTGACTTTTCCTGCTCTAGACCAGATCGGGAGGTTGTGTCATATTTTTCTTGACCTAAACCCACTCTATGTTTCTTCTTTGCCTTGCATTTCAAGACCCCGAGATTTCCTTTGAGAAGAGAAACCATAGCCCCAGTAGGATTTGGCCCCTACGGTTTTTCTAAAAATGCTTAAGGACGCGCATTGAAACACTATGCATCTTACGTCTCGGGCTCTGTCCGGATGGTTACCAGACGACCGGACGGCTAGCTACTCATTGCTTGCCGTTTTCAAGCTCAGGCCTACGGATGTGATTGAGGATTAAGCACGCTTGTCTAGGTTATTAACCTAGGACATTACTAACGACTATAATGGCGCATTTTCATTAGTCGATAGGGCCCGCATGCGGGGTGCGGGAGATTTCAGGCACGCATGCCACAGCGCCCGCATTCGGGGAACCGTTTTCATTAGTCGATAGGGCCCGCATCTCCCACATGCGGGAGACTACTGGAACGCCTGTCACATGGCCCGCATTCGGGGAACCGTATGCGGTATAACGACCATGTTACTTTCATTGGTTGTTATCCCGCATGCGGGGACTCCCCGCGTTACCGAACTAGTTAACGACCAGTGAAAATGCGCCATAACTGTCTAAGACGTTGTAATATTGTACAAATCTCCTTGTGTGACGCTACGGCGCAAATGCAATTTATTATGCTCTGCATGCGGTTTCAATATGTCTGCACGCAGCATGAAACAACTCCTACTTGCAGTTCTAGATTTAATTCCTTTATTACAATGAACAGTGTTAATATTGAAGGAGCCGATATTAAATTTCTAATAATAATCTTTATTTGTGTTTGCTAGGCAGCCGCTCCTCGTAAAATACTGGTATTCTGGCAAATCCGGCTTGACTGGAAGCCGACCCCAATATAGTTGGGAAAAGGCTAGGTTACGTTTTGGCGAAAGTGTTGTGAAGATCTGATCATGTACGCGAGGTAAACTGGTCAGAGATCGCCTTAGAAATTTGTGTAAGGCGACCTCTCTAGGTTTGGAAAAAGAAAGTGGAGATCTTTGTTCAGCAGTGAGACACAAAACAGGCTTGTAAAAAAGTTACTTTATTTTTGGTTTACTTATTTTTTAGCGTTCCGTACCGTAGAAGGAAACCGTTTAGTTGGCCTAGAATCTTGAAATTTGGCGTGAATAAAAGTTCTTATAGCTCGTTAACAGAATAAATTGCGTTTAAAGTACAAAAATTACTTTCATTACTTTCATAAGGATTGTACACCAGTTTGCACAACCCTCTACAAAAATTGAAAACGAAAACGCTAGCCACCATCTTCGGTATTGGCTTTTCGGTTCAGTAAACTACGGTAGTGAAGTACAAGTCCTCGCTGGGACTATATCAGACGCGGTAACGAAACCATAGCGCGATTCAGGAATGTCTCGCTTACCTAACAACGCCATCTATCGAGCTATGAGACAACATTGCGCCATTGAGTTGTAACTAAAGTCTGTTTTTAATTTCCGAGACTAAAATGTCATTATTACGTGGGTTGTCAGAACACAAAAGAACTGGCATAATTATTAATGTAAGTTTGATTTTTTAATTTTGTATTTTTGCCTGTGTCGATTTAGTCTCAGGAATTAAAAAACAGACTTTAGTTTTTAGGAGAAAACAAATAAATGCAAATCATTTTCCAACTGTCGAATATGATTTATACATAAGACATCCAGACTTTTATCTGTAGGATATATAAATATTTTTATAACTTAATGCGTGGCGCAGCAACCAATCGCTCAACTAATGCACCAACCGTGCCACCTAAATTAAGTTTAACAATCGACGCTAAATTGTAATTAAAGAATAATCAGGTACTTGCCATACAACGTGACAACATCTTTTGTGCACACTTCTAGCGACAGCAATGCAGAAGAATTTTTTGACGCCGTAAGAGTCTTTAGAGTACATGTAGTGTTAATTAGTTAATTATTGTTTTTATTTCTCATGTTCTATCTAATATGTTTAGTAACACGCCTTTTTAGGGTTCCGTAGCCAATTGGCAAAAACGGAACCCTTATAGTTTCGCCATGTCTGTCCGTCCGTCCTCGCTTAATCTCTGTCACCGTTAGCTCTAGAAAGCTGAAATTTGGTACCAATATGTATGTCAATCACGCCGACAAAGAACAAAACTAAAAATTGGAAAAAATGTTTTATTAGGGTAGCCCCCCTACATGTAAAGTTAAAAGCGATTTTTTTTTAAATTTCAACCCTAACGTGTGGTATATTTTTTGGATAGGTATTCAAAAATGAATAGGGGTTTACTAAAATCATTTTTTGATAATATCAATAATTTCGGAAATAATCGCTCCAAAAGTAAAAAACAATGCGTCCCCGCCTCTAACTTTTGAACCATAAGTTTAGAAAATATGAAAAAAATCTGGAAAGTAGAGCTTTATAAAGACTTTCTAGGAAAATTATTTTGAACTTGATGGGACGAACAGTTTTTGAAAAGTTGGAGACACTTATTTTGACGGACGGGAAACTACGGAACCCTACATTGGGCGTGGCCCGACACGCTCTTGGCCGGTTTTTTATTGATGATTTGGCCGTGTAATTCTAGTGATAAATAAAGTATGTAACGCTACTTCATTTGGCTTATGGCTGTCGTAAAATACCTCTTACGATCAGCACAAATATAATTGATTTATTGATTAATCGCCAATAAACTTGATGACTATAGAAATAAAGTTCGACAGAAATGAGAATATTTTCTGTGGCGTTTGCTATATTATAATCTAAAGAAGTTGTGATTTAGTTTATTATACCAATGAAAACTCCTAGCTAAATAAACTAACAAGGTTAATCAACGCGTGTTGTGGCGGGGTTGTAGCGACATCTGCTATGACACCATATTATAGGAACTAAAATTTAAAATCCTGCATCGTAGTATTGAACTTCTTTGTGCATAAAGAACACATACAACAGTTTGAAATCAACTAACAGGCAGTTGCTTGAACCAGACATAACAACCGTCAGGTCGAAGGAACCCTCCTCGTAAAAAACGTGTAACCCAATTACTAAGTTGTGTAGACATGTCTGATATCCAGCTCCAACCAGTTTGACTGCATGCCGACCCCAACACAGTTGTAGAAAGGGTGGAGGGTGGAAACAATAAGCGAAACACTTTTATCCGCTTTTATGTCTACGAAAACCCGCTCTGCGAGGCTTCTGAGTGATTATAAAAAAAATATCAGCTAGTTAACAAGTTAATCATTCTGCATTACGTACATTAGTGGTAATATATGTATAATATGTAGATATATACATAATTATGTATAATAATATGTTACCGCTAATGTGCGTAAAACAGACAAATTAGTGATAGTTGTAGCAGACCTAACTGCTCAGTATTGGTAAACCTAAGAGGATGTTGACGATTATTTTAATTTATTATTTCAATTTTAATTTACGTTACCAAAATCTATCAATGCCTTTTAGTATTATTATTGGAGAACCGATCCTTTGTATACTAGTTTTCATTAGTTTCAATTAAAACCAATTGAGATTTGATCATTTAAAACAAAACAATGTTTTTTGTTTTAAATTATGTTAATTATGGTATGTAAAAGTATGTAGCAATTTTTATCTATAAATCTAAAACTTATCCTAAAACATTTTGACATAAGAAAATACACGTTATAAATATTTGGGACAAATCTTTGCAATTTAACCTAACTTAAATTAGTTCAGGAGCTGAGTCCTGATTTAAACCTGAGGATTCACTCGTTTAAAATAAAGTCGTATGAATAGAAAAACATTATACAAGATCGGGTATAGAATCCAAAATCTATCACCCATCCCCGATGACCAACATTTCGATATAAGAATTTGAATAATTCAGCTAGAACTTTCAGTCAAGAATCATGAGATAAATGACAATACATCGTCTGCCTCTAGGGAGAACCTTATTCTACTCTATCGATATTTATTTATTGGTCTTATACTCACATCTTTGAGAGAAGAAGCGATAAATATCACGTACACGCTTGTCCCACCGAGACAAACACCGGCCATCGCAGCGTCCACAAAGTGCCTGAAAGTTTTAGTACATTTTATATTTTATTTCATATCATCATCATCTGCTTAGCCTTTTCCCAACTATATTGGGGTCGGCTTCCAGTCCAGCCGGATTTAGCTGAATACCAGTATTTTACGAGGAGCGGCTGCCTACCAGACCTCCTCAACCCATTAACTGGGGTAATACGGTACTTCATGGCTTCTGACTATCCGTAACGACTGCCCAAGATCTACAAATGACAGCCGACACCCACGGCTTAACGTGCTTTCCGAGGCACGGAGGAAACTCGTTATTTTATTTCATATGATACGTGTTAAAAAAGCGTCTATACAGTACCCGGCGATAAAAAAAAACATCAATGAAAGAGACAACTGGCTAATTTCAGCTTCGTAGAGCGTTATCTCTTTCACACGAAATACAAATAGTCCGGTATCTATTAGAAGCTGTTAAAACAATTATAATTTGCTTCTTTCGATTATTCTTTGTATAAAATACAGCAATTATTTTATAAGGTTGATAAGCAGGGTCCTGTACCTTGTTGTAATGTTACTTCTAGAACATGTTTACATATCGTCTTCAATGAATCTAATATACGAGTATATCTATAAACATTTCGTATCACAGTTATTATTATCGAAATTCTGCGAATCGGTGTGACCGATTTTTACGTTTTTTGCGTATATTTGATAGGTCTGAGAATTGGGCGTATGCTATTTTCTACCCTTATAGGATATCCTTCTTTGATAATTACTTATTTGACAGAAAAACGGTTGTAGCTAGTATTTCTGTGAATTTAGCAAAATAGATTGTATATGTAGCTCCTAAGTTACAACCAGGCAAAAACGGTAGCAGGCAATATTTTTAAATACGTGATTGTAAAGGAATAAATTGTGTTATTTTTTTACATTTTCATTCGCAATTCGTAGAGGTATACTTAGCGCTGTCAGCGGTCGGTGACAGGTGCCAAGATATAAGCAAAATTAAATGGGTTTTTAAGAAAGAGAAAATATATTTATTTCTTAATTTGATGGATATATTTAATTTAGTCACATTACCAGCCGACAGCGATGCAGAAAAGTTTTTCGCCGCGTTTTATATTGCTATTTTTTTCTTTACTAGCTGACCTGACAGGCGTTGACCTGGCAAACACGGCAAAATTAAATAACGGTCGTATTTTTTTGACTTTTTTTTTAATTTTTGGTGTAACTTTTTTAATGTTTTCCTTTCATAAAATCCTTCTCCTGACAATGACGGGACCAAGGACTATTTATATACAGGTTAGTTAAGGGATTTATACTTATCTTTTTGGTTTTACTGTGTAATATACAGGTAGTTAACTGTTTTAATATTTAGGTAAGTACAAAAAAAAATACTTCATACACAACCTAAAAACTGCAAAATAATTTTAATTTCGGAAACCGGTGCTGGCGAAACTAAATTTATACGGAGAAGGTACCAAATCCTTCTCTGCACTCTACAATAAATGTAGTGTAAGCTCCTTTTTCCATTGTAAGTAGCAAATGTTCTCGTGCTACTTAACCATCCTTTGTGTATAGTGTTAATGCAAATGTACCAACTTAATTCGAACTGAATTTAGCAGCTATATTAAGTTCATAAGTGCAGGAGCTCATTCTACTCACTATATTAATATTATACTAGCTACCAGTGGCTTCACCCACTTGTAAGTAGATAATTAGCCCGAGAGAATATATATTTGGGAATAAAAAGTCCTATCTGCTATTCCAAGACATAGTCTAACCGTGTACCAAGTATCATTTAAACCCGTTCACCCGTTCGAGTGTGAAAATGTAACAATACACATACTCAAAAACTTTTAAACTACACGTTAGTTATTACCTATTGCAATAAAACTAATAAAAATAGGTGTAATATCTGCAACCTTGATCGCTACCGAGGTCAAGGTCAAGGAAGAATCACTAAACTTAATATTGGCAGTGGCTGGGTGGATAGGAAAAGAAAGTTCCGGTGACGCTTAGGAGAGGCCTATGACCAGCAGTGAGTGGCTTTCGGCTGAAATGATGATGATGATCTAGCATCAACCTAGCATATTGGCGATATCAACATACCTGATATGTGTAGAATACCGTCTCAATCTCGTAGGACCATGTTTGAATACTTCCTCGCATGTATCTGTATAGCTAAGTAAGGGTGCTCTGGTTTTCTTGCAGACGTCCCGTGACGTTGATACCTGTAACAATCAAATCTTCATTAACTCAAATATCGACGTACAAATGAATACAGTACAAGATTTTAGACCGCCGTCGACAACTAGGGCTTGGTTCAGATAGTTACCGGAAATTCGGAGAGCGAGCTGCCCATTGCTCGCCGTCCACGAGCCTATGCCTACGGTGGCTGCATATTATAGTTGGGATACCGGTTACTGGCCACCTCCTTTACGAGACGACGTAGAAGGAGACGAACGATACTCCGCCCAAGCGGGGGACACCTCTACCGTATGCTCCACAGTTAATAGCAATACCCGGGCGTTCCTTCGGCACGAATCAGGTGCAGTAACATATACCCTACAAATAGAAACAAGAACCTTGCGCAGTGATCCATTGTTTTATCTAATTAACGACTGTAATAATCAACACATTGGCGATTTAACATCAACCGAAATTAATTTTACGACTTGCCAAAACCACAACACACAGTGAGCACACTTTGCACTATGCTCATAATAGATCTGCATTGGAAAACCTAATGAATGTAACCGACGCTGCAGTTAACGTAGCCACAATCCTTACTGTCCGTTAAACCGATTTTGACTTCTATTCCAAAGTCATAAGGGTGGTATTAAAAGCAAAAAAGTGGTTATACTACAAACTGTTTACTGCAACCACCATTTATTATGCCTCTAACGCAATAAAAGTCAAAATCGGTTAAACGGACCGTAAAAAAGATTTGTTTGAATCTTATTTCAAATGGAGCCTTAAATCTTATTTCGACCTATAATTTACGCCTCAAATAATTTAAAGAAATTACTACAATTATAATAAAATTGTAGTAAAAACTATTATCATCACTTCAACATTTTCATAACATAATTTTCTATCATTTTAGTATCCTAGACATAGTAGAAGACAATTATTAGTAGATTTTTAACGAGCTCAGAGTGAAAAAGTTAGATTTCTTCAGATTACAAGGGAAAAATATGTTCATCCCCTTCTAATCTAGAGAAAAAAAAATTGAACACTACAAATTACTTACATACCTAATAAGTTTCAGGTTTCTGGTTAACAAAATGAAATCATGTGATAATGGCATAAGCTTCAATAACTTTATTTTGAATAGAGTAATATTGTTATAATACTTTCAGACCATAACACACACACGAATTCACACAATATAAATTGATTAAATTCGCTAATTAATTCAAACCCACTCGTTGCGGGATGAAGACCTGGAGTCCTGAAATATAGGGCTGCCCTCGTTTAGGCTCCA
The DNA here is from genome assembly GCA_030763345.1 of Mythimna separata. NCBI lineage: Eukaryota > Metazoa > Arthropoda > Insecta > Lepidoptera > Noctuidae > Mythimna > Mythimna separata. The sequence continues at coordinate 20,050,051 of CM061177.1, read as the reverse complement.
GTCCACTCCATTTATTTTAATAATGTAATAGGTATGTACTATATTAATGAGGAAAATAAAATAATTTTTACTTTTTTTTTACTTGAGTCTTTCTGCCACGTAGCCAGAAAAAATTGCTACGACCTTGATTGTAACGTACTGGCATGGTTGAGGGCAAATGACCAGGAGACTGAAGTCGACCAAGATGGTAGATTAGGTCGGTGCTCTACACTGAATACCCAATTGCACGTCACACTTCATGACGCCAAAAACCTTCACAGATGGAAAGACACCATCAGTCCATCAGTTAGAAGCTAATCTAGCAGAGTCTTCAGGATTCACTGTAATGAGATGAGATGTTAAAGTTAAGAATATTAAATTATGTCATAACTGCCCTGTACCTATCCTGCTCTTAACTACTATCCACATCGATAGATCCTCCGATTTAGAATATCTCAACCTGAAACAGTGAAGCTAATTTCCTTTCGATCCGTGAATTCCAAAAGGGAAACTACACCAGATATTCCGTGAAAGGTGTCTCCTCGAAAAGCTATTAACGTTAAGAGTGAGTCAAAGGTAAACCTTCATACTTGAAACAACACTTCACTTCAAGCACTTTGACAAGCGGCCGACACTACAGCATGACTTAGCTAATGAAAAAACTCACTTTAAGTAGCAACATTGTAAATGGATCGCACTGGGTCAAATGGTATTGTTGCTAAAGTAAAAACAAGGAAAATTTTTAATCCAAACGTGTCAAAGTACTACTGTACAATTGTTACTATCAAAATTCTGATTACAAACTCTACAATTATTACTCAGCGTGTCAGTTTGATTAGCAGGCCGGGCTAAGTGCTATTAGCTTTTTCGATCTGGGATTTCTAAGTTAAATTGCCTGGAGTTTAGATATTGTACCTGTCATTTTAAATAATGAATTCAGCTAGTTGGCTTCTATATGTCTACTGAATTTTATCCCTAAAATTATGTTAAACTAGCCTTAGCCCGTAGCTTCACCCGCGTACATAAAATATAGCCTATGTCACTGAGAAATACAGCAGCTTTTTATTGGTAAAAATTTTTAGCAATCGGACCAGTACTTCCACAGATTACCTCATACAAACGAAAAAACATATTTTAGCTCTTTATTATATCGACGTCTCCGGGCAGTAAGTCGGTAATCGCAGAAATCAGTTTTTCGATTACCGCCTTTATTACCCGGACAATAAGTCGGTAATCGGAAAACTGATTCCTACGATTATCGACTTATTTCCCGGGGACGTCGATATTAGTGTAGATTACTGAGAATAACTTTTGATCGTATTATTTTGTCTGACATATGTAGCATTCAAGGTTAGAGTAGTCACAAAGTACAGAGTCATGAGTAAACGTTCCAAAAAAAAAATACTATAAAAATAAAACACTTAACAATTATTTTTCAATTTGTGGTTTTGTGAAATATTTGTAATTGTATAACAGAATGCTATTTTCTAATTGCTAAGAAATAATAATCGATATAAATCATGAGTCTCTCACCATGGCAAATTTGTGTGTTTACAAATGGGCATAATTCGGTTTTTTGTCTTTTGAGTCCTAAAAACTTTAATCCCTACAAGTTATATAACGCTAAAAGATCGATAAAAGATGATAAAGTCATTAGCTGATGAAGCACTGTCATGAATTGCCTTTTTTCACTAGCTTTTATACAACTAGTAACTACTTAAATTTTACTCATCTATACTAGGTATTTATAGCAAATGATCAGTAGATAAAAACATCAATAGAGACAACTAAGGAATAGTTTCATACTTCGTCTGTTGCGTTCATTGTCACTATCAGTATTTAAAATATTGTACATCATAACGAAACCTACATTGTACAACAACATCTGGTTGTATCTAAAATTTACATTCACCATTGTAAACAAATTGATACAGTCTTGTATAATGCCAAATCTAAAAGAAATTATATTAAATTTTGAGTCATTTCTCACTATCAACGGAGTATTATGGTTCAGATTAATATTTGGCTATTACTTCAAATTCATTAATTCTATTATTATCTGCCTCTGCACAAAACTCTACTGCATCATTATTAGTGCCATTATTCTTGTTAATTTTTTTGCCTATTTTTGGGAATACGACCTAGTTTATTCCTTTTTAATATATTTCTACGATGCAGCAGTGATCATAGAAACAATCTTACAGATTATAATATCATTAATTACTGAAGAACAATATGTCAAAAAGTTTTCTTCAAACCTGACATCAAATTCTTGTAACTTAAAAATAAAACCGACTTTTTTAATGACAAATTTTATGTCATGATCATTTTTGGAAATATTATTTGTTTTTTCACTCTAGAATTAGATGAGATTGCATTTATGATTTTTATCAGCATATTTGGATACATTTCTAATTATTCTAGTCAACTAACTATAGTTTACATAACAGATAACTACAGATATATAACGGGTGCTTTGAGAAATTCACTTCAAAATAACTTTGATAATGATAATAATGAGGATAAAGAAAAACATGTTCAACTATTCAATGAAGAGTTTATGAAACTTTCAAACAATATTGATTCCGTAGCTAAGATTATGAGAATAAAAGTGAGTTTTCTTTATATTTTGCGAGTATACAGGGCTATTTGTAAAAAGAGTCACCATTAAAGAAAAAGAAATAAAGAATAGCCATTTTTGAACCTCCATTTTTAGGGTTCCGTAGCCAATTGGCAAAAACGGAACCCTTATAGTTTCGCCATGTCTGTCCGTCCGTCCTCGCTTAATCTCTGTGATCGTTAGCTTTAGAAAGCTGAAATTTGGTACCAATATGTATGTCAATCACGCCGACAAAGTGCAAAAATAAAAATTGGAAAAAAATGTTTTATTAGGGTAGCCCCCCTACATGTAAAGTAAAAAGCGATATTTTTTTAAATTTCAACCCTAACGTGTGGTATATTTTTGGATAGGTAGTCAAAAATGAATAGGGGTTTACTAAAATCATTTTTTGATAATATCAATAATTTCGGAAATAATCGCTCCCAAAGGAAAAAAACAGTGCGTCCCCCCCCCCCTCTAACTTTTGAACCATAAGTTTAGAAAATATGTAAAAAATCTGGGAAGTCATCTGCCTAGCCTTTTCCCAACTATATTGGGGTCGGCTTCCAGTCAAGCCGGATTCAGCAGAATACCAGTATTTTACGAGGAGCGGCTGCCTACCAGACCTCCACAACCCATTAACTGGGGTAATACGGTACTTCATGGCAAGACTGGAGTCAGATTTACTGGCTTCTGACTATCCGTAACGACCGCCAAAGATCTACAAATGACAGCCAGGACCAACGGCTTAACGTGCTTTCCGAGGCACGGAGGAAACTCGTTATGTTAAGATGGTCACCCATCCACAGACCAACCTAGGCAAGCGTTGCTTAACCTTGAAGATCGACCTGTGCGGCTGTTATTATCTAGCCACGAGCTCTTCGCTAAAAAATCTGGGAGGTAGAGCTTTCTAAAGACTTTCTAGGAAAATTATTTTGAACTTGATGGGACGAACAGTTTTTGAAAAGTTGGGGACACACAGTTTGACGGACGGGAAACTACGGAACCATACACTGGGCGTGGCCCGACACGCTCTTGGCCGGTTTTTTTATATTAAATTGGTTGTATTATTTCAGATGATTTTAGCTTTTGTGTGGCAATTTTTGAAAATGATAGTGACGCTTCCTTATATAAATTTGTACTTAGACGAGGTTAGTGTATTCAAAAAATAATTTTGCTTTTTCGTTACCATCTTGCAGTTATTATCATTATAATTGCAGTATTCTGGCCTTGTAATGTTCCAACTGTTGGAACTCAGGCCTACTCTCTAGGGGAGGGAATGGACCGTACCGCCACACGGACCCAGCGCTGATCGGTAGATGCTACATGCCATCGAATTTTGGTTCTAGAATATGTAAATTTTTTCACGATGTTGTATTTTAGAGAGCAGCGGTGATAAAATGAATTACACAAAGTAATGCGCCTGGCTCGGTTTGAACCAACAATTTGAAAGTCGGGGCAGTCACTACTGGACCACCACTGCTCTCACACACACTTTTAGTATTGTCTTTTGCCAAATATGGACAAAAGACAAAAATGTACTTCTTTAGATTTCAATTCTCTCCTCTTTTGTTTCAGCTATCTATAGGATTAACTTTAATTTGGTTATTAAACTGGAGTCTTTCATTAATAATTTTGTGTTTACCTTCAATTTTACTGGAATTTGCGGAAAACCATTTAAATGAGATAAAGAATTTATTTGCAGAAGAACTCATAATGTTAACAGGTATTTTTACACATAATATTTATTCACTGATGTTAGACATAGTGTCGGTCGGAGAAATATTTAGATTTAAAAATAAATTTCTGACAATTTTTGTCGTATTTTAACTTCTATCCCGTTTGCTTTTAGATAGGCAATAGGCCTGTTGCTCCCTAAATTAATATTGTTGTTTTGTATGCATTTTCAGATACTGAACTACGGAATACTTTATACGATGCCATGGATTACATTGACATGTGTTCTTATAAGTGCTCAATATGGAATGAGTTTCCTCTGAATGTGAATTTAGTTCTGAGTTTCTTCAATTTATATATTTCTTATAACATCGCTATATTACAATTCTCATATTAATTTTACATTGCGAAGTTATCAACAGCTTCGGACACAATGCAGCTAAAGTGCGGGGCACATAGCACGGCACGCGAATATCAACGACATCATCAGACGCGCTTTTTTCACCGTCGGCGTTCCAGCTGCATTAGAACCTCATAGCCTGGCACGCGACGATGGCAAGTGACCGGACTGCATGTCATTATTCCCTTGGAAGATGGGTAGGCTTTTATTATTATGGGATGCTCCTTGTGTCGATACTCTTGCGCCATCCCATCTTCCAAGCTCGTCGTTTTATACTGGTGCTGCCGCTGCGGCTGCCGAAAACTCAATTGGCAGAAATATTGTCTTGAGAGAACCTTGAGGGAAATTATATTTTCGAACCATTTGGGGTGAATTTCTTGGATCGCAAGTTATAAAAAGTTCTTTCGAAATGTCTTCTTGAAACTTCGTGCAAACCAAGTGCTGGCTTTTACCTCCGACAGAGGATAAGCATTGCCACAAAACTTGGCAAGACTGCCACTCTTTTGAGCACAGTCGACAGCGATGTGAAAGAGTTTGTTGACGCCACATTATAGTTTGTTTTCAGCTAGTTTTAATAAGTTTATTTTTTTTTGTACTACTGTAATTATAGTTAGTTAAGTATTTTTAATGTACCTTGTAAATGTCCAACTAATTAATAAATAATAACTTTACATTTACGTGAATTGTTGTTGTTTGTTGGTGCTTTTAAGGGTTCCGTACCTTAATAGGAAAAACGTAACCCTTCTAGGATCACTTTGTTGTCCGTCTGTCTGTACTTTATCTCGGGAACGCGTGAAGGTATCAAGTTGAAATTTAAACTATATACTGAAACCGCGTTCCCTTCAAACTGAGCAAAAATAAAACTTATAAATTGACGGGGAAAAAAGATACGCCCGTTTATGGTGCAAAAAACGTACATTTTGACACCATCAAAGGAATCAAAATTCATAGGGTACTTCCCGTTGACCTAGAATCTTGAAATTTGGCAAGAAGTAAGCTAGGAAAAATATCTGTACTAGTGGTACTATCAAAATTCTGCTTGTTAACTCTACAATTGCTTAGTGTGAGGTCCTGAATTTGATTCGCAGGCCGGGCTAGGTGCCATTACCTTTTTCGATCTGGGATTTCTAAGTTAAATTGCCTGGAGTTTAGATATTGTAACTGTCATTTCAAATAACGAATTCAACTTGTTGGCTTCTATAATTATGTCTACTGAATTTTATACCTAAAATTTTGTTAAATTACTGAGAATAACTTTTAATTGTATTATTTTGCCTGACATATTATTATGTAGCATTCAAGGTTAGAGTAGTCACAAAGTACCGAGTCATGAGTACATATTCAAATTTTGAAATATGTTTGGAAAATACTATAAAAATAAAGCCACTTAACAATTTTTTTTTTCAATTTGTGGTTATGTGTAATATTTGTAGTTGTACGATAGTATGCTATTTTTTAATTTCTAATAAATAATAATCGATATAAATCAGTAATAGACTCATGAGTCACTCACCATTGCGAATTTGTGTGTTTACAAATAAGCCTAATTCGGGTTTTTGTGTTTTGAGTCCTAAATACTGAAATCTCTTCAAGTTATAAAACATAACGCTAAAAAATCTATAAAAGATAATAAAGTCATTAGCTGATGAAACACTGTCACGAATTGCCTTTTTCCACTAGCTTTTATACTACTAGTAACTACTTCAATTTTACTCATCTATTTATAGCAAAATGATCAGTAGATAAAAACATCAATAGAGACCACTAAGGAATAATTTCATACTTCGTCTGTTGTGGTTATTGTCGCTATCAGTATTTAAAATATTGTACATCACAACGACATCTGGTTGTATCTAAAATTTACATTCACCATAGTAAACAAATTGATACAGTCTTGTATAATGCCAAATCTAAAAGAAATTATATTAAATTTTGAGTCATTTCTCACTATCAACGGAGTATTATGGTTCAGATTAATATTTGGCTATTACTTCAAATTCACAAATTCTATTATTATCTGCCTCTTCACAAAACTCTACTGTATCATCATTTGTGCTATTACTTTTATTAATTTTTGTGCCTATTTTTGGGAATACGACCTAGTTTATTCCTTTTTAATATATTTTTACGATGGAGCAGTAATCATAGAAACAATAGTTCAGATTATAATATCATTAATTACTGAAGAAGAATATGTCAAAAAGTTTTCTTCAAATCTGACATCAAATTATTGTTACTTAAAAATAAAACCGACTTTTTTACTAACAAATTTTATGTCATTCATGATCATTTTTGGAAATATTATTTGTTCTTTCACTCTAGAATTGGATGAGATCACATTTATAATTTTTATCAGCATATTTGGATGCATTTCTAATTATTCTAGTCAACTAACTATAGTTTACATAACAGATAACTACAGATATATAACGGGTGCTTTGAGAAATTCACTTCAAGATAACTTTGATATTGATAATAATGAGGATAAAAACTAACATGTTCAACTATTCAATGAAGAGTTTATGAAACTTTCAAACAATATTGATTCATTAACTACGATTATGAGAATGAAAGTGAGTTTTCTTTATATTTTACGAGTATACAGGGCTATTTGTAAAAAGAGTCACCATTAAAGAAAAATAAATAAAGAATAGCCATTTTTGAAGCTCCATTTTTTATATTCTTAAATGGTTTTGTATTAAATTGGTTGTATTATTTCAGATGACTTTAGCTTTTCTGTGGCAATTTTTGAAAATGATAGTGACGCTTCCTTATATAAATTTGTACTTAGATGAGATTAGTGTATTCAAAAAATAATTTTGCTTTTTCGTTACCATCTTGCAGTTATTATAGTTATAATTGCAATATTCTGGCCTTGTAATGTTCCAACTGTTGGAACTCAGGCCTACTCTCTAGGAGAGGGAATGGACCGTACCGGTAGATGCTACATGCCATCGATTTTTGATTCTAGAATATGTAAATTTTTTCACGATGTTGTGTTTTTGAGAGCAGCGGTGATAAAATGAATTACACAAAGTAATGCGCCTGGCTCGGTTTGAACCAACAATTTGAAAGTCGAGGCAGTCACTTCTGGCCCACCACTGCTGTCACACACACTTAGTGTATTGTCTTTTGCCAAATATGGACAAAAGACAAAAATTAACTTCTTTAGATTTAAATTCTCTCCTCTTTTGTTTCAGCTATCTATAGGGATAACTTTAATTTGGTTATTAAACTGGAGTCTTACATTAATAATTTTGTGTTTACCTTCAATTTTACTGGAATTTGCAGAAAACCATTTAAATGAGATAAAGAATTTATTTGCTGAAGAACTCATAATGTTAACAGGTATTTTTACACATAATATGGATTTACTGATGTTAGACATAGTGTCGGTCGGAGAAATATTTTTACAATAATTTCTGTCAATTTTTGTCGTATTTCAACTTATATCCCGTTTGCTTTTAGATTGGCAATAGGCCTGTTGCTCCCTAAATTAATCTTGTTGTTTTGTATGCATTTTCAGATACTGAACTACGGAATACTTTATACGATGCCATGGATTACATTGACATTTGTTCTTATAAGTGCTCAATATGGAATGAGTTTCCTCTGAATGTGAATTTAGTTCTGAGTTTCTTCAATTTATACATTTCTTATAACATCGCTATATTACAATTTTCATATTAATTTTACATTGCGAAGTTGTCAACAGCCTCGGACACAATGCAGCCAAAGTGCGGGGCACATAGCACGGCACGCGAATATCAACGACATCATCAGACGCGCTCTTTTCACCGTCGGCGTTCCCGCTGCATTAGAACCTCATAGCCTGGCACGCGACGATGGCAAGTGACCGGACTGCATGTCATTATTCCCTTGGAAGATGGGTAGGCCTTTATTATTATGGGATGCTCTTTGTGTCGATACTCTTGCGCCATCCCATCTTCCAAGCTCGTCGTTTTATACTGGTGCTGCCGCTGCGGCTGCCGAAAACCTCAATTGGCAGAAATATTGTCTTGAGAGAACCTTGAGGGAAATTATATTTTCGAAACATTTGGGATGAATTTCTTGGATCGCAAGTTATAAAAAGTTCTTTCGAAATGTCTTCTTGAAACTTCGTGCAAACCAAGTGCTGGCTTTTACCTCCGACAGAGGATAAGCATTGCCACAAAACTTGGCAAGACTCTTTTGAGCACAGTCGACAACGATGTGAAAGAGTTTGTTGACGCCACGTTATAGTTTGTTTTTAGCTAGTTTTAATAAGTTTAAAGCTTTTTTTGTACTACTGTAATTATAGTTAGTTAAGTATTTTTAATGTACCTTGTAAATGTCCAACTAATTAATAAATAATAACTTTACATTTACGTGAATTGTTGTTGTTTGTTGGTGCTTTTTAAAGTTCCCTACCTTAATAGGAAAAACGTAACCCTTCTAGGATCACTTTGTTGTCCGTCTGTCTGTCTGTCTGTCCTTTATCTCGGGAACGCGTGAAGGTATCAAGTTGAAATTTAAACTATATACTTAAATCCGCGGTCCCTTCAAACTGAGCAAAAATACAACTTATAAATTGACGGGGAAAAAAGATACGCCCGTTTATGGTGCAAAAAACGTACATTTTGACACCATCAAAGGAATCAAAATTCATAGGGTACTTCCCGTTGACCTAGAATCTTGAAATTTGGCAAGAAGTAAGCTAGGAAATATATCTGTACTGGTGGTACTATCAAAATTCTGCTTGCTAACTCTACAATTGCTTAGTGTGAGGTCCTGAATTTGATTCGCAGGCCGGGCTAAGTGATATTAGCTTTTTCGATCTGGGATTTCTAAGTTAAATGGCCTGGAGTTTAGATATTGTAACTGTCATTTCAAATAACGAATTCAACTAGTTGGCTTCTATATGTCTACTAAATTTTATACCTAAAATTTTGTTAAATTACTGAGAATAACTTTTAATTGTATTATTTTGCCTGACATATGTAGCATTCAAAGTTAGAGTAGTCACAAAGTACCGAGTCATGAGTACATATTCAAATTTTGAAATATATTTGGAAAATACTATAAAAATAAAGCCACTTAACAATTTTTTTTTTCAATTTGTGGTTATGTGTAATATTTGTAGTTGTACGATAGTATGCTATTTTTTAATTTCTAATAAATAATAATCGATATAAATCAGTAATAGACTCATGAGTCACTCACCATTGCGAATTTGTGTGTTTACAAATAATCCTAATTCGGGTTTTTGTGTTTTGAGTCCTAAATACTTAAATCTCTACAAGTTATAAAATATAACGCTAAAAGATCTATAAAAGATAATAAAGTCATTAGCTGATGAAACACTGTCACGAATTGCCTTTTTCCACTAGCTTTTATACTACTAGTAACTACTTCAATTTTACTCATCTATTTATAGCAAAATGATCAGTAGATAAAAACATCAATAGAGACCACTAAAGAATAATTTCATACTTCGTCTGTTGTGGTTATTGTCACTATCAGTATTTAAAATATTGTACATCATAACGAAACCTACATTGTACAACGACATTTGGTTGTATCTAAAATTTACATTCACCATAGTAAACAAATTGATACAGTCTTGTATAATGTCAAATCTAAAAGAAATTATATTAAATTTTGAGTCATTTCTCACTATCAACGGAGTATTATGGTTCAGATTAATATTTGGCTATTACTTCAAATTCACAAATTCTATTATTATTTGCCTCTGCACAAAACTCTACTGCATCATCCTTAGTGCTATTATTTTTGTTAATTTTTGTGCCTATTTCTGGGAATACGACCTAATTTATTCTTTTTTAATATATTTCTACGATGGAGCAGTGGTCATAGAAACAATCTCTCAGATTGTAATATCATTAATTACTGAAGAACAATATGTCAAAAAGTTTTCTTCAAACCTGACATCAAATTCTTGTAACTTAAAAATAAAACCGACTTTTTTACTGACAAATTTTATGTCATTCATGATCATTTTTGGCAATATTATTTGTTCTTTCACTCTAGAATTAGATGAGATCGCATTTATGATTTTTATCAGCATATTTGGATACATTTCTAATTATTCTAGTCAACTAACTATAGTTTACATAACAGATAACTACAGATATATAACGGGTGCTTTGAGAAATTCACTTCAAGATAACTTTGATAATGAAAATAATGAGGATAAAAACAAACATGTTCAACTATTCAATGAAGAGTTTATGAAACTTTCAAACAATATTGATTCCGTAGCTAAGATTATGAGAATAAAAGTGAGTTTTCTTTATATTTTACGAGTATACAGGGCTATTTGTAAAAAGAGTCACCATTAAAGAAAAAGAAATAAAGAATAGCCATTTTTGAACCTCCATTTTTAGGGTTCCGTAGCCAATTGGCAAAAACGGAACCCTTATAGTTTCGTTATGTCTGTTCATCCGTCCTCGCTTAATTTCTGTGATCGTTAGCTCTAGAAAGCTGAAATTTGGTACCAATATGTATGTCAATCACGCCAACAAAGTGCAAAAATAAAAATTGGAAAATAATGTTTTATTAGGGTAGCCCCCCTACATGTAAAGTAAAGTAAAAAGCGTAAAGTAAAAAGCGATATTTTTCTAAATTTCAACCCTAATGTGTGGTATATTTTTGGATAGGTAGTCGAAAATGAATAGGGGTTTACTAAAATCATTTTTTGATAATATCAATGATTTCGGAAATAATCGCTCCCAAAGCAAAAAAAACAGTGCGTCCCCCCCCTCTAACTTTTGAACCATAAGTTCAGAAAATATGTAAAAAATCTGGGAAGTAGAGCTTTATAAAGACTTTCTAGGAAAATTATTTTGAACTTGATGGGACGAACAGTTTTTGAAAAGTTGGGGACACTCAGTTTGGCGGACGGGAAACTACGGAACCCTACACTGGGCGTGGCCCGACACGCTCTTGGCCGGTTTTTTTATATTAAATTGGTTGTATTATTTCAGATGATTTTAGCTTTTGTGTGGCAATTTTTGAAAATGATAGTGACGCTTCCTTATATAAATTTGTACTTAGATGAGGTTAGTGTATTCAAAAAATAATTTTGCTTTTTCGTTACCATCTTGCAGTTATTATCGTTATAATTGCAATATTCTTACCTTTTAATGTTCCAACTGTTGGAACTCAGGCCTACTCTCTAGGAGAGGGAATGGACCGTACCGCCACACGGACCCAGCGCTGATCGGTGGATGTCACATGTCATCGCCTTTTGGTTCTAGAATATGTAATTTTTTTACGGTGTTTTGTTTTTTAGAGCAGCGGTGATAAAATGAATTACACAAAGTAATGCGCCTGGCTCAGTTTGAACCAACAATTTGAAAGTCGAAGCAGTCACCATTGGACCACCACCGCTCTCACACACACTTTTAGTATTGTCTTTTGCCAAATATGGACAAAAGACAAAAATGTACTTCTTTAGATTTCAATTCTCTCCTCTTTTGTTTCAGCTATCTATAGGATTAACTTTAATTTGGTTATTAAACTGGAGTCTTTCATTAATAATTTTGTGTTTACCTTCAATTTTACTGGAATTTGCGGAAAACCATTTAAATGAGATAAAGAATTTATTTGCAGAAGAACTCATAATGTTAACAGGTATTTTTACACATAATATTTATGGATTTATTGATGTTAGACATAGTGTCGGTCGGAGAAATATTTTTACAATAATTTCTGTAATTTTTTTTCGTATTTTAACTTCTATCCTGTTTGCTTTTAGATAGGCAATAGGCCTGTTGCTCCCTAAATTAATCTTGTTGTTTTGTATGCATTTTCAGATACTGAACTACGGAATACTTTATACGATGCCATGGATTACATTGACATTTGTTCTTATAAGTGCTCAATATGGAATGAGTTTCCTCTGAATGTGAATTTAGTTCTGAGTTTCTTCAATTTATATATTTCTTATAACATCGCTATATTACAATTCACATATTAATTTTACATTGCGAAGTTATCAACAGCTTCAGACACAATGCAGCTAAAGTGCGGGGCACATAGCACGGCACGCGAATATCAACGACATCATCAGACACGCTCTTGTCACAGTCGGCGTTCCAGCTGTATTAGAACCACATAGCCTGGCACGCGACGATGGCAAGTGACCGGACTGCATGTCGTTTTTCCCTTGAAAGATGGGTAGGCCTTCAGTATGGGACGCTCCTTGTATCGATACTCTTGCGCCATCCCATCTTCCAAGCTCGTCGTTTTGTACTGGTGCTGCCGCTGCGTTTGCCAAGAACCTCAATTGGTGGAAATGTAATTATAAACTTTGTGGGAAGTTGTATTTTTGAACCGTTTGAGGTTGAAAAATTTGGATCATGGAGTCCGAGTGCTCACAAGTTGTATAATGTCTGTTGTGTTCTGTTACTTGTTGGTGTACAATAACTTGTTCTATTATTTTCTATTCTAATGTCTTTTGAAACATCTTGTTCACATGTGACCCAAGCGCTGGCTTTTACCTCGGACAGAAGATAAGCATTGCCAAGCCTTATGGTAATCCATAAGGCTTGGCAATGCTGTCACTCTTTTGGGCACATTACTAGTCGACAGCGCTTGACGCTATATATTAGTTAGTTTTAATTAGTTTAAAGTTTTTTATTTTATTTTACTGTAATTATAGCTAGTTAAATATTTTTAATGTACCTTGTAAATATCCAACTAATTAATAAATAATAACTTTACATTTACGTGAATTGTTGTAGTTTGTTGTCGCTTTTTTTTTGTTACAAAAATACCAGTCTTTGAAAAAAAAAAACAATATATAAAGGTAATAAACTCTGACCATGAATTGCTAATTATTACTAACCCTTATGCTATTAATAACCACTTCAATTTCTTTCAACTAACAACTAAAAACATACATCACAATAGTATAATTATTACTGTATCAGATCAGTAGATAAGGAAACCATGAAAATAAACATCAATAGCTCACATTGTACTTGTTTCATACTTCGTCCAGTACATTCTTCAATATTTCCAGTCTTCTAAATATTATACATCATAACGCATCTACGTATTTGTATCAAGAAGAAGAAGAAAATACGTTTACTTGGTTTAGTTATCACGGATTTACGATTGAAAAAATTAATCTGGTCTTGAATAATGCCAAATCTAAGAGATATTATATTAAATCTTGAGTCATGTTTTACTATCAATGGAGTATTATGGTTCAGATTAATATTTGTTTGTTACTTCAAATTCACTAATTCTATTATTATCTGCTTTTTCACAAAACTGTACTGTGTCATCACTTCTGGCATAATTATAGCCAATTTTTTTATCTATTTATTTGAAGAAGACTTAAATTTATCTTATTTTGTATTTTTTTACGATGCAACAGTGATCATAGAAACAATATCTCAGATTATAATATCATTCATCACCGAAGAAGAATATCTCAATAAGTTTTCTTCAAACCTGATATCAAATTCTTGTTTAAAATTTAAAACAAAACCAACCTGTTTGAAAACATATTTCATGATATTTTTGTTCATTGTTGGACATATTATCGGTTTCAGCATCGCAGGATTAGCTGACCTTCCATTTATACATATGTGTATCTACTTCCATGGATACATTTCTAATTACTCTAGTCAACTTACGGTAGTTTACATAACTGATAACTATAGAAATATAACACAAGCTTTGAGGCACCTACTTCAAGATAACTTTGATCATAATAATATTAATGAGGAGAAAATCCAACATGTTCAACTATTCAATGAAGAATTTACAAAACTTACAAAGAATATGGATTCAGTAATTAAGATTGTAAGAATAAAAGTGAGTTATCTTTAAATTTTACGAGTACGCATGTGACTAGATGACTCGTCAAACATTGTTCTGCCATATCAATTATCAAAGAAAAAATAAAATAAAATATTGTCTGACAAAAACCAGCTTTTGGGCAGGATGACTTCTGTCAGACACCATCTCAAAAACGCTGATATTGACATAAAATGTAGAAAGTTTAATGTAAAATTTAGAAATGTTTCCGTACCCCAAATTATTGTATATACTAAAAGATTTGCTGGCATGGCTTTATAATAAATTTATTCGTTTATTTCAGATGACTATAGCTTATGTGTGGCAATTTATTAGAATGTTATTGACACTTCCTTACATAAAATTATATTTCAATCAGGTTAGTGTATTTTGTAAACAGATAATCATTTTTCTTTTTTGTTACTCTTTTGCAGTTATTATAGTAAAAATTGCTTTGTTTTGTACACAAATGTGGTTCCATATGAATGCAAAGATTGTTTTTGTATTGTATGTGTGTTTTATCCTAGTTCTGGCCAAATACCTATAATCATCATTTTTCGACAACGATGGACAAAAGTCAAAAATATTCTTCTTTGAATTTCAATTCTCTCCTCTTTTGTTTCAGCTATCTACGGGATTGATATTATTTTGGTTTATTGAATGGAGTCTATCATTAATTAATATGTGTCTACCTTCAATTTTACTGGAATTTGCAGGAAACAATTTACATGGGATACAGAGTTTATTTGCAGAACAACTCTTAATGTTCACAGGTATTTTTTCACATACTGTACTGCTATAGAATATACAACAAACTATACAATTGGTTTAGATAATATATGAGTACTAATTTTATTAATTCATAAAATATATAAATCATTCATTCAGTTTATTTGGTAAACGTCTGCTTTACCTTTGCTAACCTCAAACATAGGCTAACACAACCTAATCATGAAATTCTCTCAAATTAATTTCTTGCTTGTTACTCATGAACATTTTGTTTTTACTCTGCGAAGAAAATTAATAAAAGAAAACATTTAATGCCGTATAACAGAATGTGGTATATATAAGAAAATATAATAATGATAACATAAATATTACTCCTATGTAGCTCTGTCTTTTTTTCACAATGGATTCCATCACATTATAGTTTTTACATGTCAGGGTCCTAGATTTTTTTTTTTAATTTAACAAACTAATACTTGACTGCGATCTCAACTGATGGTAAATTATGCAGTTTTTGATAGTGAAGCGCATTCGTTTTTAAGAGCTTATTTACTTTAAACTCGCGTTGGTCGTAGATTTAATCTTTCTGTAAATATTTCTGCAGTTTAGTCGTGTTTAGACTTTTATTTCGTTAAGGGTTTTACTAGATATTAGGCATGTTGATTCCTATGTTAATCTCTTTTTTTTTCAGATAATAAATTACGGAATGCTTTATACGATGCCATGGATTACATTGACATTTGTTCCTATAAATACTCCATTTGGAACGGGTTTCCTCTGAATGTTAATTCAATTCTGAATTTCTTCAGTGTATACATTTCTTATAACATCGCTTTTTTACAATTTTCATATTAATTTTATTTTTTTGAGCATTGTTGTTGTATTAAATAAATATCTTTGTAGTCGCTTTCTTTTGTTTTCAATATATGGCAATATGAAATTTAATTTACGTATATAAATAAAAATGACCATTGGATTTATTGTGGTGCAGATAATAAATGCAATACTAAATATATATGTAGACATCTTTATTTTTTTTTTTTTTTTTTTTTTTCCGGTAGGGGAATCATCAGAATGACTTCTCCCACTCTTGGGCGGAGCGGGAGGGCGTGTCAGACTCTTACTGACTAAACCCCTACCCCGTTCCTTCGTTGCCATCGATCTGGGGGACACGGTGACAACCTTTCGGATACCGTGTTCCCCAGAGGCTTCGGCCCTGCCGGGCCCCTACAGTTTGCTGACATCTCCTTGAGGCGCGCGTGGAACAGAACGCGCCGTCGACGACTAGGCTCGGTCCAGATTATTACCAGACTGCCGGACGGCGAGCTACCCAGTGCTCGCCGTCCGCGAGCCCGCGCCTACGGTGGTCGGAAATCGGGATCGGGATCTCGGCGGCGACGGCGTGAGTTCCGTTGCCTCACGCGGTCGGCAGCCTCCTTCGCTAACATTACTGCTTCGCAGAAGGAGGCGACTGCCTGCCACCCCTCCTCGCTCCGGACCATGGCCTGTACCAGGGCCCGGCGCAGACATCTTTATTGATCTTGCGAATGTGTACACATGCCTTTGATCCACTGAGTCCTGATGTTCAGAGGAGGCGCATTCTAAAACGAATCCGCCTGCACAAAAAGGAAGAGTGGACACACCCAGAGCGGTGTAATGGTCATCGTAAAAGACGATTACTAATGGATTCCTACTGCACTGCTGGGGTAGTAGACTTAAGTATTTGATATGAATTTCAACTTCTTACTTCTACGCGCCTAATACTTTGTATATCACAAAAGATCCCAAAAGATCTGTTCCCAAAAGGTTTTGTGTGTATATGTGGGATGTCCACCATGTATCGGTGGTGTATCGCCGTACACCGTTTACGGCAATATAGACGTGTGCCAAAAAAAATAAGTCAGGGAAATTGTGTTTGTGGTACGCGACTAATCCAATACACACAGCATTTAACACGTACGTACGCTAGCGGCCAAATTTATTACTTCAATCCCTGTTCTTTTAGCGATGTCGGATTGGTTTTACTACGTGCCATTACTGCTACTAACTGACCAACAGTCACAAGTCACGAACCACACATACCATTTTATACTTGTTATTGAAAGAGTGTCGAGTTTTATATGAGTTTCGGTAGACAGTGGTCAGAGCCATGGCATGTGTCCGCCAAAATGAACTTTTGACGAATGTTCAGAGTTATATTTTGTTGAATTATTTATAATGCGCCAGTATTCAGAGCAATTGATACTTAAAGAGTTATGAGTATACATGTGGATGGATACAGAGGTAAGGAAATGGGGTTTAGTGATAGCGTAACGAGTGACAGGACAGAATGGGGCAAAAAACGTGTTGCGCCGACTCCAAATAAAACGGGATGAGGGCAGGAAGATGACGAATTGATGATGAATATTCAGAGCAATTATACGGTACGTCTAGTGGTCATGAGTTAAGAATAACAGATAGGACATGTTGCTCGCAGCTCGAGTTATTATTATTTTTGCTGATAGTAAACTACACCCAATGACAATGTGGTCGACTGCTCTTCTAAATACACAATACGGCACCAGTTCCCTCTGAATATCAACTAAGCTCTACGATTCTTTAATCTATGTACTTAGTATTTCCTTTAGCTTGCCGCTAGCGTTTTGTAGCTTTATTGATATTTTAAGAACAGTTTTAATTATTATTAGCATTAATTAATATTGGTGTATTATAAAAATGTCTATTAAAAATGAATGTGTATTATGAAAAAATATGAAGTCTTAGATGATAGAACTGTTTTTAATTCATTGAAATTGAAGTCTTCAAATACCTTTTAGTTTGCAAAGTTTAAAGAAATATTCTTTAGAATTTGTAAAATTACGATAAAATATCGACAGAAGATAATAAATCCATTAGGTAATGAATGCCTTTTTCCACTAGCATCAATACAAACATTCACTTTAATTACTTTTATGTATACTTTCTATATCTAGGTATAATAATATGATCCAAATTAAGTAATACCATAATTATAAGAAACATCAATAGGACTAAAAAACGGACACGTTTTATACTTCAATCGTGTTGCGTTCACTATTATTTTCAGTGTACAAAATATTGTACTTCACAACCACATTTCATTGCAGTTACTATATATATGAGTAATCGATATTAAACAAATCAATCAAACCTTGTATAATGCCAAGTCTAAGAGAAATCATAGAAAAATTTGAGTCAATTTTCACAATCTATGGAGTATTATGGATCAGACTAATGTTTGGCTATTACTTCAAATTCACAGATTCTGTTATCATTTGCTTCTTAACAAAATTCTACTGCATTGTCACTTGTGGCATAACTATAATTAATTTCTTACTCGTTTTTTGGCAAGACGAACTTTATTCTTTTAATGCTTCATATTTATATGATGCAACAACAATAATAGAAACAGCGTCTCAGATTATAATATCATTGATTACCAAAGAAGAATATGTCAAAAAGTTTTCTTCAAACCTGGCTTCAAATTCTTTGTTTACATTAAACACAAAACCAACCTGTTTACTAACATATTTTATGATATTCATCGTCATTGCTGGACACCTGATTTCTGCTTTCATTGTAGGAACTGATTTAATGTCATTTGTAACTTCTAACATCTACCTATTCGGATACATTTCTAATTACTCTAGTCAACTTACTATAGTTTTTATAACAGATAACTATAGAAATATAACAAGAGCATTGAGAAACTTAATTAAAAATAATTTTGATAAAAACAACACAAATGATGAGAAAACCAAATTGGTTCAACAATTTTGTGAAGACTTTACGAAACTATCGGAAAATATGGATTCAATAATCAAGACTATGAGAATAAAGGTAAGAGTTCTTATACACAAGTAGCATGTTGCCAACGGCAGAGGTAACTGCAGCGGCGGTCGAAACATCGGCGTCGGCAGGAGCTGTTGTCGTTTGGGCGCAGACATTCTAACTTTGAAGATCAGCGGCAGCCGTCGTGTGTGCCAATTGTTACTATAGGACAACGCCTGCTAGCAAAGCGTCAACGACTGCAGTTATCTCTGCCGTTGGCAACATGCCACTCGTGTGTATGAGCTTTTAGATTTATATGGTATATATTTTAATCATTTTTCTCTTGTTTTGACTATCTAATAAATAAAGGCTTATGCTAAACTAAAATGTATTATTAGCCATTGAAAAAGTAGTCATATTCTAATCCCCAATATTGTACTATTAAAAACTATATTATTTCAGATAATCATAACATTTTTGTGGCAATTTTCAAGATTGATGCTTACGCTTCCTTATATACAATTGTTTGTCGATCAGGTTAGTTTGTTTTTTTTTTTCATAATTAAGGTAATGTATCCTTTTCTGAACGATTTTTGTTTATGAGCTTTATAACTGTATTTATAATTAAAGTTACTTTAAATATTTTCTCTGAAACACAACAGATTCGCTTCTTAAAAGTGCTTCATTGTGGGTCGGTAAAGGACACATCTTTGTTTAACGTAATCTCAATAGCCACCTATTTCACATCTCATTTAAATATCATAGTTGATCTGGTCTTCCTCTACAATAAGACTATTCGAGAAACTATTCATCAATTTTGTAAAAGATAATTATGGCTAAGCAAGTGCAGGCGACAATAAGACTGGAAAATTTTAAAAAAATATCTCTGTAAAGATTCCGATTTTTAGGGTTCCGTAGCCAAAATGGCAAAAACGGAACCCTTATAGTTTCGTCATGTCCGTCTGTCCGTCTGTCCGTCTGTCCGTCTGTCCGTCTGTCCGTCTGTCACAGCCGATTTACTCGGAAACTATAAGTACTACAGTGATGAAATTTGATGGGAATATGTGTTGTATGAACCGCTACAAAATTATGACACTAAATAGTAAAAAAAAGAATTGGGGGTGGGGCCCCCCATACATGTAACTGAGGGATGAAAATTTTTTTTTCGATGTACATACCCGTGTGGGGTATCAATAGAAAGGTCTTTTAAAATGATATAAAGTTTTCTAAAAAACATTTTTCTTAAAGTGAACGGTTTTTGAGATATCAGCTCTCAAAGTCGTAAAAAGTATGTCCCCCCCCCTCTATTTTTATAACTACGGGGTATAAAATTCTAAAAAAAATAGAGGTGATGCATGCTAATTAACTCTTTCAACGATTTTTGGTTTGATCAAAGTATCTCTTATAGTTTTTGAGATAGGTTGATTTAACTGTAATTTTGGTTAAGTTATTGTGCTTACACTGAAAACGATGGCTGAACCTTATAAGATAGATCAAAAAATATACTACAGTATTGTACACCTTTAACCCTAGAGTGGGCGCATCTCCCCGTGTAACGCCAGTGGGCGCGTGGGGAGCATTTTGCCGCCCCTTTTCTTTGACCATTCTAAATAGGAATGCAGTTATTGAATTAATTTATTGTTTCAGGATGTTAATGAAACACAAATAAGTAATGAAAAATCAACATATTTATTGAACTTTATTGTATAAACTTTGATTTATAAAAGATTTTGGAAAACGTAATATTTTAATTGAATATTTTACCTTATCTCACATTATCCTATATAATACTCATGAATATTGGAAAAAAATATCAAAATTATATATTTTCTTCATCTCCTGGGTGTGTTTTGTCTAAATAGTTGTCACACAGGTATGTGCAATGCTCATTGCACAGTAATTTTGAGCGTCTGTAACATACTTTTTCCGGTCGCGAACATTATGCTTGTTTTATAGGTACATAATGAAAATTTAGTTCGTCAAAGGAATATTTGACGTCTCAGAAGACCTTGTGGTTTTATATATGACTACACGGTAATCAGCTATATAGCTTAATTAAAACCTCGCAATCTCTTTCACATACTGTCGGCATAACATCAATTATTCGATAATTTATGCCAGCAGTATTCTTTGATTTTTTTCGTTTGTTACTACTAAATCCTGAAATCAAAAGACTTTTTCTTAGTTTTTATAATAAATGAACCATAAAATATAGTATACATTTCAAATTTACAAAAAATATTGACATGAATTTTACTTACGTCAGTGGGCGCGTGGTGAGCAAAATGCCGCCCGGCGATACCTGATGATAATAAACTCCTGCTGTAGCGAACTCCCGTACTCGAATGGCTTGCAGCTTTTAGGCACGAGTTGCAAACGAAAGTGGGGCCAGCTACTGAAAAGCGCAAACCTAACGGGCCATTGTTTTACGAATTATTAAGGTTTTTTTGACGAGGGCGGCAAAATGCTCATAGCGCGCCCACTCTAGGGTTAAAAATCCGCGATGATATAAAGTTTATTATATTTGCTGCTACGGAACCCTTTGTGCGCGAGCCCGACTCGCACTTGGCCGGTTTTTTAATGGTACATTGTAATCTTGCCATGAAGTACCGTGTTACCCCAGTAAATGGGTTGTGGAGGTCTGGTAGGCAGCCACTCCTCGTAAAATACTGGTATTCAGCTAAATCCGGTTTGACTGGAAACCGACCCCAATATAGTTGGGGAAAGGCTAGGTAGATGATGATTGTAATGTCTACTGGACCAAATATTCTAGTTAGCTTCTAATTTTCCCTTCTTTTGTTTCAGTTATCTTTAGGTATGAAATTTTATTGGGGTTTGGAATTAAGTCTTTCATTAGCAATATTGTGTCTACCTTTGTTTTTATTGGAAAACGCAGATAACAATCTATATGAGATACAGAATTTATTTGCGGAAGAACTTATAATATTCAAAGGTAAAATTTAAAAGTATTTCATAGTTGTTCGTCTATATAATAATAGACGAACAACTATGAAATACTTGTTCTGATAGTTTCTAAACTTGGCTAGATGTATTAAACGGTTTCAGTTTAATTGGTGACTCCGATTGATAACGATATTATTTAAAAAGGACAGATTTATATATTCTTTTAAATAGAAAAAAGCCTACAAAAACTCCCACCACTGGATTATCCAGAATCATGTATTATATATTAGTTTTACGATATTGCGTCGATGTTTGACATAGCTCTGTATAATTGTATATTACTCGTATAATAATATTCCTTTTATTATTCCTGTTTGGCTCCATCTTTCTTTCGCAGTGGAGCCATGATAGTTTTGACATGTTACAAGTTTAGACCTTTGAAAGTCGCATTTTTTTTATTGTGTGTGCACGTACTTTGATTATTTTAACGAATAGATTTTGAATTGTGTATCTATGTGTTGATAGCTATCGCTATCAATATCTATTCTATTTATTTCAATTTTATGATACTCAATAGGCGCCCAGTCGATTTCTTTGTTAATCTTAATATTTTTTATGCATTTGCAGATGATAACTTACGCACCACTTTATACGATGCCATGGACTATATCGACATTCGTTCTTCTAGGTACTCAATGTGGAACGAGTTTCCTCTGAACGTGAATTTAGTTTTGGGTTTTTTCAGTTTATATATTTCTTACAATATCACTTTATTACAATTTTCATATTAACTTTACATTTATGAGCATTGCTGTTGTAATGAGTATTACCTTGGCTTCACTTTATATATATAGTTATACTAGCTTTTACCCGCGGCTTCGCTCCCGTCAAATGACTACCCCACATATCCTACGCTACCCTACCCTACCTTCCCTACCTACCCTACAGTACCCTACAGTACCCTACACTACACTACGCTACTCTACACTACCCTACACTACCCTACACCACCATACACTACCCTACACTACCCTACACTACCCTACACTACCCTACACTACCCTACACTACCCTACACTACCCTACACTACCCTACACTACCCTACACTACCTTACACTACCCTACACTACCCTACACTACCCTACACTACCCTACACTACCCTACACTACCCTACACTACCCTACACTACCCTACACTACCCTACACTACCCTACACTACCCTACACTACCCTACACTACCCTACACTACCCTACACTACCCTACACTACCCTACACTACCCTACACTACCCTACACTACCCTACACTACCCTACACTACCCTACACTACCCTACTTTACCTAACTTTTTTTTTTTGATTTAAACTATCCTATCTCTCAAGTTGTATCGAACTGCACATGGTGTGCGAATTTTATTATAATCGGTTAAGTGGTTTAGGAGTCCATTGAGGACAAACATTGTGACACGAGATTTATATATATAAAGATTATAACTTTGTTAAAATTCTCATATTATAAAAAAGAAAGTAAGGTCAACTTAGAAACTTAGAAAAAATGAAGCTATATGTATAAGCTAAACTGGTTCAATTCTTTACTTCTCTTTTATGATAAGCGTCCCACGAAGTTGTACAATATCTCTCGTTTCCTAAACTAGCGTAATTTGAATTACGAGTATAGGGAATAGTGTCCTTGCCTGTTTTTGTAATTACAGTGTTATGTAAGAAATACTTAGCTATAGATTTGGAATAAAATATTGAGTAAACCGTGTGTTTTAATTTGTTAATTTGCCGTAAAGACTGAGAAAAAGCTCTGCCATACAAACTACATAATTATCCTTTCCTTTTATCCTTTTTTATATAATAAGTATGTGTGTTTATCATCTGACTGATTCTGAACGGCTTGACCGACTTGGATATTATTTTATGTATGTATTTGAGAGGGTCTCTAAATGGTTCGAAAATAAAATTGAAACCGGTGGCACTGCAATCATAATCTTATTTTTTTTCAGACGAAAAAGCTTTTAGGCAGGACGTCTGATAAGACCGCTTGTTTTCTACAAAATGTTATCTTTTGTGTAATGTCGTATATCTATGTATATTTTAGTATTATCTATTTTGTAATTACGTGCCGTCCGAACAGGACCGGTCATTATGGCAATTGGGATGGCCTATTTTACAACATTACCTAAAATTATGCTTACATTTTATGTTGAACAGGTAAATATCATCATCATTATTTCAGCCGAAGAAATCCACTGCTGACATAGGCCTCCACCAAACGTCCCCACAGCGACCGGTCCTGTGCGTCTTGCATCCATCGGATTCCGATCTCTCAACCCTCACCAAGCCATAGGGTCAACTTGTGGGAAACCTTTCAACGTATAATACCGCTTCCCTTAATAAAAAAAATAAAATATTTCAAAGTTACGCCAGATATTTACCATGAACATTTTCTCTTCGCGGTATGAAAGTTATTAATTTGAAGAGTAGGTATGCCCACAAAAGTATGCCCAAGGTCTTCATACTTGAGATAATACCTACTTCGCTTGAAGCTTTTTGTCAAGCACTCGACAAACGATGACATAACTTAGCTAATGAAAAAAGTAGTTGTCAATGGCTTAGAGTGAAAACCTCGTAACTGCAAAATGCCTATGTATATTTTCAGAGGGCACAAAAAACTCAAATTAGATTATTATGTGATTTATTCAAATATTGAAAAATATTGATTTATTACAAGAACTTATTATATTTCTTATTTTTATTTTTTTCTACAAGTTTTAACGCGCCGTCGTGAGGCTATCACACCAAACTGACTCAAGAAAAAGTATGCATTTAACATTGTAGACAGCGACTCACAAAGAACCAATCAAATTTTTTTGTGATTCAAGATATAAGATTGTGGAAATGCACCACTCTTGGTGCATTTCCAGCTCTTCTTTCCAAAAATGTAATAAATAAAATTACCTAAAATTTCAGATACGAGGTTTTCACTCTAAGCCATCGTTGTATATGTAGCGACATTCTAAATTGTGAATCGTGTCCTTTCAATTACTCTGTGCGTTCCAGGGCTTCAGTGACTCTTTTGACAAATTCTTCAGCCCTTACAAGAGATTTAAACAAACCTAGCGAATGTAGGCTGGTATTTTCTTTAAGTACATCTTTGTATCCTTTATCACTTTCTATCCTTTCGGCGAATATAAATAGCATGTATAGGAGGTGCTTCTATTTTCTATCATTGTTAGGCACTAATAATTGGGTATTTCTGATCTTATTGGTTGTCCGTAAGTAAATCAATTAGGTTTCTTTACTTTCAGTTTTACTTTTGTCCAAATTTTCTGGAAACAAGCAATAAAACTAATTAGAAATGGTTCTTTTGTGAAAATAGTATTTGTATGAAAAAAAGTATGCAAGATGGGAGCAACTCGTCATCTCTTTGTTTATTTATGGATTTAAGTACAAATCATGACAAAAATTGGTGCACTTAACTAACCTTGTCCTATAATGCGCAAAATATATATTTAGTGTTTATAAATAAAATTAGTGTCAAATATTAAATAAAAGTAATTGGCATGCAAAATTTGAGAGAAAAAAAAATAAACAATATTGTTTGTTGTTATAAATCTTATTGCCTTAGAATTTTCGTGTTTCTATATTAAAGTTTGATCACGGCACAGTAATAATATATTATGCTCTCCAATGTTCTCATTTAGCTAGCTAAAACAATGCGTTTAAATACGATTTCCGGAGTGAAATGTGTGATGAAATTTGCATTTGGTAGATATGCAGTCGCACAGTGGAACGTGATACAATTACACGCATTCAAGTTACAAACGCCAGTAAATGACACTCGTGTGTATAATCTTAATATAAATATACACTTGGAATAAATTTACCAACCCAAGGTTGCATGGCTCTTGATACCTCCATTGAAAAGTTTTGACAGAAGCCTAAAAAATATTGTTATCCGTACCTAAGTCGGCAAAAACGGAACCTTTATTGAATTACTTCGGTATTCGTTGGTCTGTCAAGGCACTTTTTCCCAGGAACATGTAGAGGTATGAAGCTGAAATTAATTGGTATCAGATTCTCAAATTTGCTACCCGAAGCTGCAATGAAAAAAAATAACTTCTAAATCGACGCAATCTAAAGATCATATTTTGACCCTCGCTAGGAAATCAAAATCTACAGAGTACTTGCCGTTGACCTAGAATCCTAAAATTTGGCATGAAGCAAGGTCTTATAGCACAAATATAAAAAAATGTATCGTCTGTAAATTTATACTTACGTAGTAATTTTTTTTTTTGCGTATTATAAATATCTTTGAGACTGGATTCAGCAATTGAACTGTTTATATAGATTAGTTTGTAAGGAACCCTCATTATGCGATTGCACGCTTTTTAGTATACCTAAAAAGACATAGAAAAGATACAAAGGTATAGAGAAAATAATTTCCACTTACCAAAATGTGTACGCAATGTGTTGCTATGACTCCAACGAGAACTGTGCCTATACAACCAGGAACCAGCCCGGTGTTCTTGAATGCTGCTGGCATTGCAAGCAATCCTGACCCTAATGAAGATTTGAGTAGATGGAAGAATGCGCCTAAAGTCCTGTAAACAAAAAATGTGATTAGTTCCGTTTTCAAAGGGATAAAGGACCTAACGTCAATAAGTATAGTAAGTGTAGTAAAGACGTATTAATGGGTCTTTTGTATTTGTGTTCCTATCTGTTTAAAAACCTTGAGCCAAAGTTATAAGTTTGGCTCAAGTATATGAATTTATAAATTTTGAGTTTGACATTATCAAAACGATAAAAGAAAACCTCGTTAGGAGTCCGACATGTCCTAGAATCAAAAAACCTCGTTTGCACTTGGCCCGCGTAGTGAATTATAACCCATTGCCTCTCCTAGAGAGGAGGCCTGATTCCCAGCAGTGGGAACTTTGCAGGTTAAGCTATTATTACGTTAAGTAAAACCCTAAAAAAAGTTTAAGCATGATACAATGCTAAACAAATATATTTTTCACAAAGACTTTTTTATGACCGTGGACATAAAAATAGTCTTCGTGGAAAATTATTTATTTTTAAAAATAAATTTCAGGAGATAAAGTGGGAGTCAGCTATTAAAATTCGTAAACACTATTTCTTAAAAGTGCAACAAAGCTTTTGTAAATAAAATATTTTTTTCCAGAGATTCATGAAAATCTATTCTATTTTTAACTTAAAACATTATTCTATCTTTGAAAGTATTTACATTCTTAGAAAAATATAAATGGTTTTGTTATCTTTTTCAGCATGACTTTAAGTTATTTTTTTTGCGTATGAATTAAACTAAGGTTGACAAGACTTCATTTAGTTATACGTTGCAAGCTTAATTTATCATCATTATCATTAGCTCTAAGATATACACTGCTGGACATACACCTCCCCCAAGTGTCACGATAACGAATGGTGCGTCTCGCATCCATCGGATTCCCGCGACGCTCACCAGGTTAACGGTTTATCTTGCGGGAGCAAGTTTAATTAAATAAGAATTAGAGCCTAATAACTCTAACCAGAAGCTTTCTGCGACTGGTAGTGCATGTAGGCGCAATGGTCCTATATGGAAATGGGAATGTAGAAAATGTTTTATTTGACTTAAACTAGTGCTTGACTCCCACCTGATGGTAATCAGTGATGCAATCGTTCACTGGTGAGGCTCACTAGTTTATTAAGAGCCTATTCACTCTTGCCTTGAAGACAACCAAATTATAATCAAGCGGGAAGAGCGCAGCAGGCAAACTATTCCAGTCCTTCTACTTACGCGTTATAAACGACGCGACGAGGCGAAACGCTTCGTCTGGACCGATGATATAAGTATATCGATACACGATTATTTGCACAAGTACTCCTAATTATATTAGTAAAAATCATGAAGGGGAACTTACGAAGTAGGATGAACAACATTCCTGTGTTCAAAGGGATTGTATTCGTCTTCCTTGTCATCTTCTTTTCTGTCAAGTGTGATTGTTGATTGTGTGGTCGACGGGACATTTTCTGTGCTGCTACGGACACTGGAATAAAAAAAACACATTTAAATATCTATATTAAAAACTAGTGGTCTTGTAGCTCGTAAATTTAACTGAAGCAGAAAAACGTTTCTGTCCGAGGATTAAAATATTATTGTTTTTATTTTTTAATAAGTATTCAAACAAATTAAATTATGTAAAAAAGATAAACAATAATAATCTTTTATTTCAGTCAAAACACCCATACAAAAATATAAATAAACATATGAATAGTCTTCTAAACACTTTAGGTGTATTAAAAATATTATTTAAGTATCTAAGCCTAACCTAGTAGGTACGTAACATCATTTTTATTCTCGTTCGCTTAAAAAGAGGTACAAAATTTTCTTTTCACATAGTAGATAACTAGCAAAGTTATTTTAATTTTATAATTCATCAAACACTAATCCATCACGTGTTGTCAAAAAAGCTCACGTACTTCACTTATTTTTTCATCATCTTTCGCCACTTATCCCAATTTATTAATTCTACGCCATTCGCGTACTTTTTCTTCTATTTTATTCACTCCATTTCAAACCTTATATAGGTCACAGTCACACAATTATTTAAAAATACTTTTTCGTAACACCCCTTCATTATTCTCATTCACCAAATAATTTAATTTTTTTCACCAAAAAATTTAAATCCATAGAAATTGGCAAGCCCTCGTAAAAAAAAATTATTTAACCTTCATTTTTTATTCATTAACTTTATGTTTGCACTGTCTCTTGTTATATTTTATTACTAGCTGTGCCCGCGACTTCGTTCGCGTGGATGTCGGAACTTAACAATGTATTTTTGTTGCGAAGCGATGTTGGAGGATACCGATACAAATAGCTGTGGAACTCTCTGGAGCGTACACAAAAAGATTATTGGGGTTGTTTACCCGTGAAAGAGCTACGTATGCGTACGACCATGGGAAAAGCATTCAATATTTAGGTCCACCCCGCAACAGATAATTTCTGGCCCTGACTTAATTAATCGTCATGGTATAACAGACACTAACTGGGAATTGCACTCGTTTGAAAGAGACAGGAAAGTTGTTAGGAATTATAAGTATTCTTGGAATAAAAATTATATCACCGGCGCCGCAACCAGTTAATATTTACGAACTCTTCAGACAGGCAGCAATTTCATTGGCTCTCGTTCCTCGGGGTATTATCGGGAGTGTCTGCCGAAAATCACCGCAGAACAGCACCGTTATGTCTCCCATCGGTCCGTCATTTTGCTTTACATCCTGTAAAGTTCTATTCACTGCTTCTACAGCTTTGCGGTTTGCCATTGTGCACTCAACCCAAATAATTAACATACAATCGCATAAAACCCTTGCTTTATCGCTATTTCGCGATATGTTGCAAACCGGGCTTTCCGTACGGTATAAGTCGATAGGAATTTTAAATGTTGTAGGTACCTTTTTTCCTCCAGGCAATAATGTGGCTGCTATCGCTAAAGAGGCGACAGCAAGAGCTCGAATAAGGAACCAAAATAATTTTGAATAAGAAAGTATTACCTGTACCACCCGGTGCGTCTAAAATCAGGATTTCGCCCTAGACGTTATCTATGTACACTGCACCATACCCTATCAAACGAACGCTCTCGGTCAGCTGATAAACGCGCTTCGCGGTCCTCGCTGCTTTCTTGGGAGCGCAAAGTCGCGGTAACAATTCTTTGCGAATTTAACCGCAACTCCTTTTCGGTGAAAGCCTCAAACTCACGTGAGAGGCGTAACGCTCTCGGTCAGCCGATAAACGCGCTTCGCGTTCCTCCAAAACTCTCCTGTGATAGAGAAACTGCCGTAAGAGAACGCTGTATACTAAGTCGTGGCTCACGTTGGGTAGGCGTTTCTGACTTGCCTAGCTTCTTGTGATTCTTGGGACGTACTTAGTCTCACCCTTTTCTCAGCTTCACTGCGAAAGGCTTGTTTTTTTTTTCTAGAAGGCATTTAAAAAAATCTGATTCGTACTTATAAAATATTGAACCAAATAATTCACAACAACACAAACTTTCAAAATGAGAATAACTTTATTCTCATTTTGAAAGTTTAGAAGACCAGCAAAATATCAAAAAATCAAATCTAAGTAAATATACCTATCTTGCTTGACTCAAATTGTAAGATACAATTTACTTCGCACTTCAATACTTAAACCGAATGTAAAACTGTTTTTATCGAACGATTTAACGATGTTATCCAGTCAAGACCTTTTCAAAGACAGAACTGTTAAGACACCTAATAACCTGAGCCCGTGAACGCCAGACCTATTTTATAAAAGCTGAAAGTTTATCAGTGCATGGTCCCAACACAGACCTAACAACGATGGCCAATTATGAAGTTTGGATTGCAGTGGCTTCGGTACACGGTACCAAAATTGTGTAAAATACCGATCTAATTACGTCGAATGATAAAGATTTATGTTTTTGTATTACCATCAGAATATTATTATTGAAAATCACGTTATTAATTGCCAGACACACACATTACATAATGGAAACCCCTTGCCAGACACCTGTTCATAAAATTATATAATTGTTAACTTTTGTACTGATAGATGGCGTTGTTAGCTGAGCGTGTTATTTTAGGCGCGCCACACACTGCACCGCGACCCGTCGCATAGCGCGGGATGGCAGATTTTACCGTTGTATGCAAGTATCTCAATTTGTATAGAAATCAGCCTAGTACAGCACACGGCCGATGCGGATCTGCGCGGGAAGGCGTTCCGCGCGCAGTTTTTGCCCATCTGCGCGGGAGCGCGGGGCGTGCCGCGCAGTAAAACACACTGGCTCCGCAGTCCCGCGCGTGATTTGATATTGTAAAGACGTTCGTAATTAGGGATATATCCAAAATCTTCTATGGACGCAGTGTCTTTTAATTTACAAAACTAAAATGACAATAATATAATTTCAACATTTTGTAATTTAATAATTTCTTCCATTCTCCACGACGATCGACAGCACAGTGAATATATAAATTTATTTAGCGCGAGGCCGTTGTAATCTGTTTCACCGCGCGGGGGAGCAGATTACACCGCTAAGTAAGGCAGAACTGCGCCTCCGTCGCCGCGCGCGTTAGCGCACCACGGCGGAACGCGGTGCAGTGTGTGGAGCGCCTTAAAATCGTGATTCAGAATTTAGTGTCAAGTAACAACGCCATCTATCGGTACAGAAGTTAACAATTATATAATTTTATGAATTATAAATGCTCACAAAATTTTGCCTTTATGAGTGTGCTTTGGGATCAAGAATTAAATTAGTATTAAATTGGTAATTGAATTGGTTTAAAATCAGTTTTGATTTACTAATCAGCGTTGATTATATATACACTGCACGCAGTTGATCTCTTAGTTTGATAGATGGCGCTATTTTAATATTTTACTTCAAAAAGACTATTATAATTTTTTTATTTTATTATAAGGTATGAGCTGATTACGATGAAATAAAAAACTTAATATTACTACAATTCGCACAATTTATTGTTATGTATAAAAGTTACGTGAAGTAATGAGACCAAGTACACATAACCCTAATTTTACTTCTGGAAAACTTTAAATTCAAATATCTTTTGTTAAACTGAACCGATTGCAATGAAACAAAAACTAAATGTTACTCTAAGTTACGCTCAACCCTTGTGTCTCAAAATTATTTACATTGCTTTCGTACATTTAACGTGATGCCCGAACAAATAAACAGACAAACAGACAAACAAACAAACAGACAAACAGACAAACAGACAAACAGACAAACAGACAAACAGACAAACAGACAAACAGACAAACAGACAAACAGACAAACAGACAAACAGACAAACAGACAAACAGACAAACAGACAAACAGACAAACAGACAAACAGACAAACAGACAAACAGACAAACAGACAAACAGACAAAAATTCTAAAAATGCTGGAAATGGGTTCTGTTAGTTGTTCTTTATCATCCTAGATATCCGTTTTTTTAAATAAGGTGGCCAACCTATATAACATTGTCTTGCCACTATTTTGATCTGTGGCAAAATGTTTTAGTTACATAGCATCCAATTTTCAGTTAACGAGCCACAATAATCGTTGTGTATTCTAATGCCTCAATGCTTGAATTGAAAAACGAACAAATTTTAATTGAACAAAAACGGTTCAAAATGCTATGCCATTTTATGCAGTAAAAATATAAGAATTTGATGAAAGTTATATTAACCTTTTATTTTAACTAACTGAAATTGCAAAATCTACCACACTAATATTATAAAGGTGAAAGTTTGTGAGTGTGTATGTTTCAAACTACTTCACGCTCGAACGGCTGAACGAGTTTCGATAAAACTTTATCTTCATAAACATACACGTAAACTTGTTAACATGTGCAAGTATTGGTTAACAGTTTGCCCATCTAAAACTTTAACATCAGTTTAACAGTTTCAGATGGGCGGATGAATTGTTGGCGATGTAGAGCTTTGAATTTGAAGATTGAATGTGAATTGAGAAAACGTTGGGTAACTTTCCCAACACAATTCAAGCTGTTCATGGATGCACTTATCATTACGCTCAGTAAAAATTATATTGGCGACGTTTTTGAAGTCTGTGTAAACAATCTGAGGTACGCCTCAGATTGTCATCTGTCGGGCTGACGGTCAACATGGTGCTACTGAGCCCATCGGTCAGTAGCGTAGAAAGTTAATACATGGTCTTTCAGGCCGGCACCAAATGCGTGCAACGTGAATTACTTATTCCAGTTCATGAATGATGTACTTATTTTTAGATCGGGTGGACCAATTTAAGTATTATATTTCAGATATTGAATAAAAACTGACCTAAAGGACTATGTCGACATCGAAGCGAAGCGAAGGGCATTGCCTGAAATAGCAAATGTTATAGTGCGTAGGTTTGCTCGCCGTTCTAACAAATGAAGGTCACGCTTTTTAGAGCTTTTTGCACATTTTATACACGTGCAGCGTAAGGGTACCTACACACGTGCGGCTTACCTCAACACAGAGTACTGTAGTCTATGTAACCAGTACAACAACGCGTTCAGGTCTGCCCCTCTTTGATAGTACCACGATAGTAGTACGCATGTTTGCAAAAGTACGCATACTGCTTTTGATGGAATATTTTTTTTAGATGTATAAATAAAGGTTAATCTATTATGACATACTACAATGTGATTTGATCTACTTGTATTATGTCTAATACAAGATGATCAAATCGATAGACGTATGACTTAGAAAATGATAAACATATCATTTTCTATCTAAGTCATAACGTTCAGAGTATGAGAAATAACTTCAACATGACAATGTTTTAAATATTTTTATATTATGGTTATAGATAGATAAATATTATAATAGATAAATATTTACATTATGATTACAGAGTATGAGAAATAACTTCAACAAGACAATGTTTTAAATATTTACATTGTGGACTAACCTAACCTAACCTAACAATTTTATTTCACTAATATTATAAAGGCGAAAGTTTGTGTATGCATGTTAGTTACTTCTTCACGCTTGAGCGGCTGAACGGATTTGAATGAAATTTGATACACGGATAGGCTGAAATAGCACATAAGATACGTTTTATTCTGGGAATATGTTTTTTGGTGCATTTTGACACTTTCATACGGGCGAAGCCGCTAGTAGTAAGCTAGTCATTAATCGTATCTTACTTTCATAAATATACGTTTTAAAACACAAAGCAAAACATGTCTTTGATCCCAAGTTTTAACGCCCGGTTAATTCCTTACTTAAAAACTAACATCAAAACGCCATGCTTCTACAAAGTAGAGTGTTTTTGATACTATCTTAAAAAAACACACTATTTGTTATCATAGATAAAATTTGTAAGAAACTTTTAAATATTTTTTTTTAGATAAAAGTGTTCCAGAGTTTAAGTCCATGTAGGCGTTGATTGCATTGTCGACTACATCAATGCTTACCATAAGGAAGAGATGCTGGTCAAATGCGAGCCCATAAATAATAATAATAAAAATTAATAAGCCTTCAAATATTATTTGCTCATTTTAGCCGAAACACGTCCACTGGAATACGTGTAGGTTTTGTAGAAATTACTAGAGCCACGGAAGAGAAAAAAATCTACTACTGGAATTACTGACATCAATGTAGACCAAACTTCACTTTCGAATAGATACTAGAATACATAGAAAATAGAGTATTAGCGAAACGAATTTACTGAAGCGCTTCAGTAACTAGTTTTCCGGGAATTCTAGATTAAATGTTTATAGAGCGCGTGTTACATTTGTGGACCAATATATAGGCAATAACGTGGATCTGATAAATGTCTGAATACTTTCACAGCAATAAGGAGTTTCTTGGAAATCCTATCGTATCAACTTTCTAGCGCAGAAAATGCGATGGATAAGTTTTTTCTAACTTTTCTCCGGCATAATATTGAAAAAGTCTAGGTATTGGTAAAATTGAATGCTTTACCAAAGTTTTTTAAATCACGGGACTTAAAAATAACAAGTATTATTGTTAGACACAGTACATTAGCTTCGACTAGTGGCTTTGCTTGCGTGAACGTTACTCAGAGAACATACTTTTTCCGACAAAAAAAAGTCTCATTTGCTAATCCCTACCATCTACCCCAGCCCTGTGGTAAATTGTCATATTCGCCATATTATAACGTAATTGAAATTTGAAAATGTTTCTTTTCATTTGATAACTAATTAAGTTAATCTTTGAGTTACCTACTAGTTAGGATCTAGCCAGAAAACGATATTATAGTAATAAGAATTCTAGCTAGTATCCTATTAGAATGTTTGGGAGGACTTCTTGGAAACCTTTGTTCAGCAGTAGGGCAGTAAAGAATAGGAATAAAAACAATTGCCAGTTTTCTAGCTACAGTTACAATACAACGTGTAACGTTAAATGTGCCAAACCTCAGACACCCCAAACAATTTTTAATTTAATTGACCCATCGCTGGAAGAAAATAAAAGACATTAAAAAAAATTGATTCGTTGACTTTTATGTGCTGTTTTATTTATTTTTATAGTTGGGAAAAGGCTAGGCAGATGATAATGATGTGCTGTTTTAGTTTGTTTATTACTGGTATCTATACAAATAAGAACTTTATTATCCCGCGTGTGAGACAATTTAAATTGGACGATAACCATTTATGTTTGTTTACCTATTTCGATAGACAAGGCAACATTTTTACCGTGGTTTTTTTTAAATGTGACCTATATTAAAAGTGGTTCAATTGATTCTCCTCTTCTAATAGTTATGATCAAACTATTTTCAGGTTTTGCGTATTTAACGTTGTACGTTGTATAGCAGTATGTTTGTCGTAAGATCAATACCTAGGTACTAGAACAGACGAGCCCTAGAGACGATGATAGCTAGGACACATTAGTTACAGAAGGCCATGGACTAGATATTGTCTGGACAATTTGATAGCCCTAAATGTACCTCCTTTCGTTCAGTCCATCTAAAGGTTGTCTGTAAAAAATTGCTCTGTGTGATAAGATCGCCTATTGTACACTTTTTTTGTAAATATTTATTCTGACTAGTGAGTGAGAACAAAACAAATGCTTAGCCTGAGTTAATTGATTGCTAATTTTATTTTAATCTATTTGATTTCTCTTTTGATTTATTTTATGAATACAATAATTTATGAACAAATTTGAAACATCTTTAAACGACATCTTTAAAAGTGTTCGATTTCATACTTTGATTCAGAATAATAACTTTATAATATGCAAAAACCGTGATTATATTGGCGTAAGAGACACTTAAATTTTAGGGGCTGTTGGTGAAAACGGGCATTAGGGCCTATTTCACCACCTATGATTAAGTTTCGAGTGTGAAACAGGCCCTGTTTCACAATGTCCGAGTAGGCACTACTCACTGAATAAATTCAAAAATGTGACAGAATTTGTATGAAATTATCTGTCAAGTAAGATACTCGAAACTTAATCATAGGTGGTGAAATAGGCCCTTATGCTCACAAAATTATAAGTTTATTTGTACTTATTATCTGTCTGAGTTATAAATGGATAACAATATGACATTTATATTTGGATGGTATTTAAAAGTACTTCAATTTATTCCCAATTCATTTACCTAATTTTGTCTGTGTTCCACCAAATATACTGAATGTGCACCAAAATATGTCATAACGAGCATTTATTTAACAACTGTTGCAAATTTGTAAAAATAGTAATACACCTAATTTTAAAAACAAGCATTTTTTTTTTTTAGTTTTACTTCAGATAATGCACTGCAAAATGTCAACACCAATTAATGTCCAATGTATCTTTATTAATAAAAAATGAACACATTATAAAATGTAATGCTTACTAAAAATATTTTTTTAATACTAATCAGTAAGAACCATAATAATTCAAAATGTAATGTAATTAATATAATGTATATTATATTAATGTTCACATTATCAGTCCACTCAATCTCTGCAGTACTTCTTTAAATTATTGCGCCAATAATGCGCACTTTGCCTTTGTAGGACGCCCACGTTTTCGTTTTTGCCCGATGGCCATGTTTTTTGCTTCTACTGGAGGTGTTATGTATTTCAGCCTGATCGCAAGTCCAGTAACATGTTTACATTTATAATTTTTAAAAACCTCGGGGCAGTTACATTGACCATTTACGCAGTCACTATTTTGGGAAGGCAAGACAACTGTCCAGTGAGTAAAGGCAATTTTTTTGGAATTCATCGAAAGTCTCCCAACTGTGCCCGTTTGGTACATTATTGGTTGCTGAACCTTCGACTAGATAAGATTTTTGTATCGCTGTTGTTGATATGTTTTTTTTTTTTGTTCAATTTCGTCCATTGGTATGCTGATGTCCAATCAGAAAGTCCTATCAAAGATGTGCTTGAAAACGAGTCCACTTTATAATTTTCGGACCACTGCTTGACCATGTCAAGAGTAACAGCACGAAACCGGGACAGTTGATTCACGCGTGACAAGCGCGCCAAAACCATTTTCAGTAAAATAAATATAAGTCTTAGAAGTAAAATGTTTTACGAAATGCATTATTTCTTCTTCAATTATAATTATTTCAGTAACATAAAAGTTGTACAAAACCGTTTTAAATGGGTATACGGTACTAGGATGCCTACTAAATATTTTGTGTAACATTCAGGAATATTTGGTGCACGATCAGTATTTTTCGGGGAAGAATAAAATAGTTATTGTTACAATAGAATATTTGCAACGCACTACAATAAAAAGTTAATTTGGAATTTGTTTGATGTAACATATTTTGTTGGCCGAGTAGTTATATGTATAATAGTAAAACAATTAAACGGATTTAAGATCAATATTTTAGGAATGCATACATAGATGTACCTTTAGATTTTTGGTGATCACAAAAATATTATCCTTTATATTTAGTTTTTAATCATCTGCAGTTGTTTCACGGCGTAGTTAAAATAATGACGGCACTTAACACGTTTATGTAATATGTGTATTTTAGTTTAGACTGTGTAGTAATTACGTTAAAGTAGAACATGACAGTTTAATCGCTGTTTTATGATGTGTCTGATGTCTTAGGGCCATGTGCACCGACATAAGTTTAAACATTGATTTTGCAATCGACCCATTATAATTTAATCAATGTTTAAACAAGGAGCGGTTTTTTTGTGTTCACCATCATATTTCGGCGTTCGGTTTCCTGATCGAAACATAACTGAGCGTTTTTGAACGAATGAGTGAGCAATTGCAATACTACTAAATAAAATGTAAGACAACATCTTGAAATTTCGTTCACGCTTACATCTTTTTAACATGGCCAGATAATAGTTTATGCCATAAAATGTGAAAGTTGCTGTTCATTGTTTCTTAGGCTTTACGGGAAACACATTTTATGTTGGAAGGTTTATCAACGCGCTCTTTCTTATCTGTGGCTGTCATTTTTTAAAATTCTCTGATAAAGTTTCGTGGTATTTTTGTTGTAAGAATGGTATATGAAAATTTTACAATTTAGAGTAAATGTGTTGTATGTGTAGTGTATGAGGTTTTGAAGTTCTGTGTAAATAATAAGATAGTGTTCGATTGCTTATATCAACAAGTAAAAGGATGTTGAAAGATACTAGGTCTTCTCGTCATCGTTTCTACTCATTAAAATTATCTAACATACATTATAAAATTAAAAGCCATTATTTCTCAAACATAAATAAGTACTTCGTTTGTAAATCAAACAAAATAACCTACAAAAGTTCTGTCAAATAACAGTAACCGACGTCTAAACAACGTCTTGTAGCTCGATAAAGATAACCATCTGATTAACGTCAATAACCGACGATAAGGCGGTGGTGAACAGGAAATATTGCTAAAACAGCCGTTTTAATAATAAAACAGTCGATTTGGTGTCGGTGAACATCGCCCTTTGTAAGCTATTGTTTAATTTACTCCAAAAATGGGCGCCTTTTTCCAGTTAAATTGTATTTTGCAAGACGATTTTCTTTTAGAAAGTTTCACTTTATATATTTACTTTAATTTGAGACATATATCCATTTGTTATGCGTAGATATGTTTAGTTCCAGTACAAGCTTGAAAATATATTATGAGCTTAATTAAAATAAATTGTTCTCATATAAGTGACACTTGTAAGTTCTATTCTATTCTATTCTACGTGGGTGTTTTCTAGGAAAACGGTATATTTCCCTACAAGTACGTACTAAAAACGTGCACTAGCTTCGACTTTTTATAAGTGCCCATGTAAAAAATCGCTGTTAGCGATAAGACCGCCCATTGTACCACCCCTACTAATCTTAAGCTCTTTGTTAAAAATGTATTTCTTTGGTGTACAATAAAGAGTAAATTATTATTATTATTATTATCTCCTTTATTCATTATTCAACACACATTATTTACATTTTTAAATATTTTTCACAAAAACATACAAAAAGAAAAAAAAAACATTTAAAAATATAAAAAATAGTAGCCCACCGGTATCGGGAACAGGGTCCAAGCTACCGGTGGTCAGGGCTTCAGGGAAAGGAACCTCCTGACAATGCGAGCCGTGTCCAGGAGTACCGCTTTCTGAATCAAGCCCTTGATCCAGTCGCCTAACGAGAGCCTCCTTAGATGTTGGTCGAGGCTCTTGGCTATTAAGCCAAGAGCCTCGACCTAACCTTTTATTATTATTATTATTATCATGTAGGCCTATGTAAAATAAAAACATTTTTTATTTATTTTATTTATAAATGTGTATCGGTATACAAATCAAGTATCACGCGCTCATATACCTAAATATCAGCGCATGATACCGCTCCATATACTCGTATGTCAATAGGAACGAATTGCCGAATCATGAATGCACGTAAGTGTATCACTTTAGAACGGCTGCATCTATTTGGAGTTTTTTTTGTTATGTTCGTAATTGCCAGGATTAACACCAATAAAACTTTTGTTGGAAAGAAAACTGAAGATACAGAAAAAAAATTACACTGTTTGTCTGTCCCTATGTATGCTAACGGATTTTGATGCGGTTGTTTTAAACATAGAGAGATTGAAGGGGAAGGTTTATATTAATATGTATGATACATGCATGATATGGTAGAATAACACCGTGTTACCCCAGATAATGGGTTGTAGAGATCTAGCGCTTCTCGTAAAATACTGGTATTCAACTAAATCCGGCTTGACTGGAAACCGACCCCAATATAGTTGGAAAAAGGCTAGGTGCATGATGATGATGATAGAGATGCGAATGTGAACATTCCTTAAAACTACGGAAATCACATCTTTCGTATCTTTATACACCTGAACATACGAGTATATAGTACAATATGTTCTACGATAGGCCGGAAGTCATTGACCGATTACGTGCAATTTCTTCACGCTAGTTGATCACTCGCTTCGGATCTAAGTGCTTCATTAGACGAAGTGCCGTTTCATTGTCGATTTTATTAAATCGTGTTTCAGTAGAATTATGATCTTTGATGATACAGTTCGACTAGTTAATTTATATGTAGGTAGATTACAATGCATAGGTGTATGTCCAAAATGTAAGAAGCTAAATAAGGTTTTTTTATTACTGAAATATTTTTTTCTATTGTTCTAGTTTTTTCTATTGCTAGAGAAGAGCTCGTGGCTAGATAATAACAGCCGCACAGGTCGATCTTCAAGGTTAAGCAACGCTTGCCTAGGTTGGTCTGTGGATGGGTGACCATCTTAACATAACGAGTTTCCTCCGTGCCTCGGAAAGCACGTTAAGCCGTTGGTCCCGGCTGTCATTTGGAGATCTTTGGCAGTCGTTACGGATAGTCAGAAGCCAGTAAATCTGACTCCAGTCTTGCCATGAAGTACCGTATTACCCCAGTTAATGGGTTGTGGAGGTCTGGTAGGCAGCCGCTCCTCGTAAAATACTGGTATTCAGCTAAATCCGGCTTGACTGGAAGCCGACCCGAATATAGTTGGGAAAAGGCTAGGCAGATGATGATGATGTTGTACTTATTTATTTATTTATTTATTTATTTATATATACTTTATTGTACACCAAGATTACAAAAACAATAAGGAAACCTTATGGTAAAACTCATACAATTGGCGGCCTTATCGCACTTGGCGATTTCTTCCAGGCAACCTTGAATGGACAGTGACAGACTGGACACAAAATGGGGTTGCACTTGGTGCATATATAAAAGTTTACAAAAATATAAAGTACAATAGATACATATATACATACATACAAAATATATATAGGCAAGAAAATAAGTGCTAAGACGAAAACAAAATCAGAGTGATAAGAAATGCTCCTTCACAAGCCTTTTAAACTCAGGCAATGTTTGCGCACGTTTGATTGTCAAAGGCAATGCATTCCATAGACGCGCGGCCTGAACAGTAAATGCCTTATCCAGGAAAGAAGTTGTATGCATTGGCATTTTAAGTTTCAAATTATCCGATGACCTAAGAACCTTCATATGTGTGTCGCAAAGAAATTGAAACCTTTCTTTAAGGTAACTAGGGGTAACAGGGGAAAAGAGCACTTTATACAAAAGGGAAAGAAACTACTTATTCTAATACGCGTGACTAAAGGGCTGGCTTTTACCTCGGACAGATGATAAGCATTGCCATACAGTGTGGCTATGCCGCCATTCTTTTGAGAACATTACCGGTCGACAGCGATGTGAAAGAGTTTTTTTCGCCATACTTTCGTTAGTTTTTAGCTAGTTCAATTACTTTAGAGTTTTTATTATACTGTAAATAAATACTGTAAAGATAAATGTTCTAATACTATTTTTCATATTGTACACTTTGATGTTTTGAATATTATTACTTTACAATTTGACATTTTAATTTAAGGTTTTTTAGGTTTTTTTTTAAAATTTTATATATTTAGCGATTGTTCGAAAAAGTCACCCTGAGTTTTAGTCAGTAAAAGTCTGACGTTTCTTCTCGTTTTACAAAAAGTCATTTAATGATTTAATGGCCTCTCCATAAAAAGACTTGGTAATTAAAATAATGAGGGCACTTAACACCTTTACAGGCGATTTTTACTACAGTTGATTCTTTGTAGTGATTATTAAAGTGGAACATGGTAGTTTAGTCATTATTCGATGCTATGTCTGAAGTCAAATTATGAAATAAAGCCTCTCTATGCATTTATCTATTCGTCGTGATAAACACACAAATTATACGTCAGATTTCCATATGGTTTTCACCAATGGGCAGACTGATTCATAAAAAAGGTTTAGGAGTGCAATACATGCATTATCAAAAATAAAAAAATCGTCATCATTTTAGCTAAGAAACGTCCAGCCACAGCTGCATATATCGAAACGGTTTTTGTGGCAACACTTAAGGAGGCCTCCCAGTATCACATCATCAGTGCCTCCTCTAGTCGTTGCGGATAGTCAGAAGCCAGTAAATCTGACTCCAGTCTTGCCATGAAGTACCGTGTTACCCCAGTTAATGGGTTGTGGTGGTCTGGTAGGCTCCGCTCCTCGTAACCTCTTGTCTCCACTTCCACTCGGCTTGAGTGGAAGCCGACCCCAATGTAGTTGGGAAAAGGCTAAGCAGATGACTTAAGGAGGCGGTTCCCAGTGTCACATCAACTACCGGTTCTATACGTCTAGTATCCTTTGAATTCAAATGATTCTCACCCAGGTCATCAATCCACCTAATGGGTAAACTACCAACAGTCCGTCTTCCGGTACCTACGTGGTCACCACTTTTTTTTCTTCTTAAATCATAAATAAATGATATTTATTTTGCAAATAGGTTTTTTCAAACTCTTTTACACGACAATTTTTTTTTTGGACTTTTTTTTTGTTACTAGATGATGAGACCGGTGTTTCCTAACTGACTACCCTGAGAAGAAACACCGAAACAAACTCAACTTACAGATTAAAGTTGAGAATCACAAAGATTTGTAACACCCATGTCAAGCTGAGACCGGCTAGTTTCCTATACAACTTATCTAAAAAAGGATAACCTAAATAGGAACCTTTTCCGAAGCACGTCTTTAATATGTAATAAATGGATGGTCATCCACACTACGGACGAATTTCGGCATGTGAAACCTCATCTTCAAAAGATCCGTGCGCTTATTACTATCTTATCACAAGTCATCCTAGTTCGACCGATATTGAATTACAATCTTTACCATATCTTACATATTGTAGAGCCTCTTTTATCATACTTCTTCATAAGCGTTAGGACTAGCACGTAGTAAATAAAAGAAGATAACAACAGTAGTTTGAATTTAGAATAAAAAGAGATTTCTTTAGAAATAAGCATTCCCTTGTACCTATTTTATGTATCCTTTTTATTATTTTGTGTGTGTACATAAACCGTTAAATAAAAAAAAAAGTAAGACAATTGTCAGATGACATCGGCTGAGAGTTTTTAACGTGATTTTTCCGAGTTAAGTTCAGTGTCTGTTTTAATTATTCTAGTGGA
Source organism: Mythimna separata (assembly GCA_030763345.1). Lineage (NCBI taxonomy): Eukaryota > Metazoa > Arthropoda > Insecta > Lepidoptera > Noctuidae > Mythimna > Mythimna separata. The sequence goes on along the minus strand of CM061177.1, from coordinate 20,007,252 downwards.
TATTGTGGAATAAAATTGGTATAATTTCATATCTCAAGGTTCTACACAGCAGAACAATGTGTGTAATCATCAAAAGAGGCGCGATTCCGGCAAAATGGAGCTGAGAATGTTATTGTGGTATTGACTACGCCAGCGAAGCTTTGCCAAGAAGGCTGACTCAACACATTTGCTGCCAAATACTGCAAAAACATTAGAATATATTACACCCGCATTCTAATGGAACTCAAAGTTACTGATAACTAAATAATTACTAAATTTGACACTGGCTACAAACAATACTAGGTATGCCAAAGAGAACTTTCAACTACTAGTCTTATTGGATCAAGTCTTACGATTCAATACATAAAACTTTTCACAATTTTCTGTTCAATAAAAAATCTTCTTTATATACTGTGATTGACAAACAAAATGAAACGTGGGAACAATGCAAATAGCACGGCTGCTGCTCTGTGCGTCACACGTCCGATTCGAAATAGTTGCATCGGGCCTGGGTCATGTCTCTAATGTTTTATGTGAACCACGATACAGAAATTATTCTTAGTGTAGGGAAACTGTCATTTCTGTATTAACCTATCAATACCCGCGAAACGAGACACAATAGTAAGACAATAGCAGCGCGGTCCTATGAGACTGGTCGGGGATTCATAAATTAATTAAGTGAATTTGGCGGGCCTACGTATCATCGTTTGTGTATGCTTTACGTATCTCTCCGTTCCTACCACAGACTATGTCTTAACTTCTTCGGTGGCTCGAGACAAATAATAGTAAGTATACCAAAGTTAACTTTCAATAAAAAAAAACTGAAGTGACGTTTCATAGCCAGTCGCTTCGTCGATTGTATATCTGTACCAAGCTAGACAACACACAGCTGTGGTACCTACTTATCGTTTTACCACTATCGTGCTAGCCACTATTGCTGTAACTTCACACAATCCGTTCTTCTTCTTCTACCTGGCGTTAATCCCGGCTGGTGCCAGGGTCCGCTTTCCTGCTAAGCTTCTTCCACTTTGCCTGCACAATCTGTTGTCACCGCAAAAATATCGTAGATGACAGTTAACGGCATCGTCCTATACAGGAAAAGTTTTTAACCACTGCGTAAATTTTTCTTGGTGGCTCAGTGTAAGTAATAGAACACAAGTCGACTTCAAGGTTAAACAACGCTTGCCAAGGTTGGTCTGTGGATGGGTGACCATCTTAACATAACGAGTTTCCTCCGTGCCTCGGAAAGCACGCTAAGCCGTAGGTCCCGGCTGTCATTTACAGTCGTTACGGATAGTCAGAAGTCAGTAAATCTGACTCCAGGCTTGCCATGAAGTTCCCTGTTACCCCAGTTATTGGGTTGTGGAGGTCTGGTAGGCAGCCTATGCTTTCCGAGGCACGGAGGAAACTCGTTATGTTAAGATGATCACCCATCCACAGACCAACCTTGGCAAGCGTTGCTTAACTTTGGAGATCGATCTGTGTTCTATTACTTACACTGAGCCACCAAAAAAAATTTACGTAGTGGTTAAAAACTTTTCCTGTATGTGAACACCAAAATGTATAATTTAAAACTGCATGATTATCTGTCATCACGACAAATTAACTGTTAACGCGACCTGACGTCATTCATTCGACTGATCGATCACTATACTCAGACCAATTATTCTGCAACGCAATACTGGCTTCAATCGTAGGCGTCGGGGAATCCTCCTATTTATGGGACTACGCAATACACGCTTGACAGAATGATATATATCAATTTAGTTGTGTAATATGATGGCTATATCCATCTTGATATTTTAACATGACGTAGGCCGGCGCCGTGGTAATTTACATAAATGACGGCGAGAATTTAGTCAGGCTCTTATATTTATTTTTTTAGGGTTGAAAATCATTCAATGACTTCTCTCATTCTGAGTGGAGTGGCAGAATGTGTCAGACTTTTACTAACTAAAACCTCGTCTTTCAGTTGCTCTTTGCGCTGAAAGGCTATGGGTTTCCTTTTTAGAAAATCCCCGCTGCCCAGTCAAACTCCAAGGACTACTAACCTAAAAATCATAAAATACACATAACCTACTTCAGCAGGAGAACCAAGATTCTCACCAAAAAATTCGTCAAACTTGAGTGACAGTGGGCACATTGTTCGTTGAAGACATGGTCGATGGGGCCAAAAGGTTCTCGGTGACAGTGTATCGAAAAACGCACCATCGGATGGCCCCCGAAGAAAATCGTTGCCCTGGTGAGGGTATCGAAAATTCAATGGATGCGAGACGCACAAGACCGATCGTTGTGGCGACACTTTGGGGACCTACTGGGCTTATGTCCGGCTTAAAAAATAATTAATTTATGGTCTATGACTTCAATTTTCTTTACCATAAATTAATTACTATTTTTTGCGTATGACCTAACGTCGTCTTCCTGCCCTTGTCCCGTTTTATTTGGGGTCGGCGCAACACGTCTTTTTCTTCCCTTCTGTCCTGTCACTCGTCACGCTATCACTTACTCCTTTTTTTTCCATATCACTTCTCACACAATTCATCCATCTTTTCTTTGGCTACCCTCTCCCTCTCCATCCATCCACATGTAAACTCATAACTCTTTTAGTAACATGCGTTTCATCCCTCCTCTTTACATGCGTAAGACCTAACAAATACTATGAAATACGTGTTCCAAAAATGTTTAAAGAGATGATAGTGAGGTTTGTCCTACAAAGATAACATTGCCAAAATTAACTAAGTATTCAAAACACGACACGAATGACGCGTCAAAACACAATCTATTTTTACAATATTTAACTTAGAATCTTGTAAGTATGTAGACAAACACTGTAAATTAAAATTTACACAGTATACTAAAGTGCCTAGAATGTTTTTTATACAGGTTGAGTTTTCGAACAGGGCGCTGTAGCCTTCAAGATAAAAGGTAAGTTTTATAACTTTTCATATAACGTACTCGTACAGTGTTGATGTTTTTGTATTATTTTATTAATTTAAAAATCTTGTGTAACTTTTTACTATCGAGCCCTATTTCATTTGAAAAATCATCGTCATCATCTTCTAAGCTCTTTCTCAAGTAGTTCAAGATTGGCTTCTAGTTCAACAGGATGCAGCTGAATACCCTTGTTTTACAAGGAACTACTGACTATCAGACCTTCACAACCCAGTTACCCCAGTAACCCACAACATGATACTCTTTGAATAAACTGATGGTCAAACTTTCTGACCTCTGCCTACCTGTAACGACTGTCAAAGATTTACGAATGACAACCGGGACCAACGGCTTTACGTGTTTTCCGAGGTTTCAGTAATGTGTTACTTAGAAAAGTACATTTGAATCGAAAAATCTACATTGGTAATGACCCGGTGTTGAATACGCAATAAGAGGAGGGTGCCTTAACTAGACGTAGTTAACTATGTTAAGGCCAATTTTTACTTGCAGTCCTCTCAACATTAGTTTGGTCTTCGTCATAATTATATTTTAAGTTGTCTTTATGATTAATATTTATTATAAGTACTTATTTATTCTGATTTTTATTTGTTTAAATTATGCAAACCTATCACATGTTGTTTTTTTTACACCCAAAAGTTGACTGGTAGAGAATGCCTTGTTGCATTAAGTCCGCCTGTGTACCACCACTGTACATGAAGTTTAACCTATCACATACCCACAAAACGAGACACAATAGTAAAACAATAAAGCCAAGGATACACTAGGGGGCAAATGGAGCAACATGTTGCAGAACATGTTGCTCAACAACTACGTAGAACGTGCCAAAGTGAATGTGTTAAAACAGAAAAATGTTTCGGGTCATGTTGCGGTACACTATGCAACGTTTTAGCGTCACGTATATTGAGTGTTGCGCGTCGTGTTTCGGGACAAAATGTTCCCTAGTGTATCCCAGGCTTAACACCACAGTCTCATAGGACCGGTCGGGGATTCATGAATTAAATAAATAAATCAAAAATAAACAACCTGTATGTACAAAATACAAGTACACAATAAAATATTTAATCCCGCAAATATGAGTGCATTCTACTCATTGAGATTATATACAAAGGTGTGCAATGTTGATGATAGTGCATTAGAGTATCTTCGTAAATAATGCGGTATTATGATTACACAAACGAACGTAAACGTGCTGTTATTGTAGTATATTCGTCTGAATTTTACAACTGGAAGATAAAAACTGTTTATATGTATGTACTGACTGCATACTGCATCGCGCAACGTCACAATTTTTACTATAGTCCGTCTAATGAAAGCGCGGCCTGAGAAAAAGAGGCTAAATCCAACAATGTTGTATGTGGTATTACTAACTAGTAGGAGAATCATGTCTTGACACTTCTCTCTCATTCACTGCAGCTGAATAATGTTGCCAATTAAATTTAAAAAAGAACTCTAGGTCGCCCTTTCATTAGACGCACTCTACTTACAATTTAATTTAGCCGGATTCGCGATGTAATCGGTTTTAGCGCAATTTGGAGTGCTGGGTAGGTATAACAAGTGATCAGCTTTAGAGCTGTCGACAGATATAGGCAATACCCCTATTCATCGATAAGACACTAGACAATCTTGGTTCTCTTATGGATATTTTGATTTTTCATAAATCGGTCATGTTTAAAAGAGATAAAACTTCGTTCACTATAAAGAAATATACCAAAAATATTATATATATATTTTTTTTTTCTAATTTATTTTGTTTGTAATCGTTGTGCTGTGTCTGTCCCGAATAAATGCTTTTCTATTTTATTCTTCTATTCAAACTAATTATCCACACAACTACTATTATTAAACACAAAAAAAACACACACTAACCTACTTTCGCCTTTAAAATATTTTATTTAGTACATGTCTAAACTGTCTTCACTAAAATCAAGGCATGTACTCAAAAGACGTCTTCTATCAAATAAATTACACATTCACAACGTTCGCAAGTGGGCTCAAATTGCCATTCATGAAAATGTTCGAAATTGTTTGCTAAATTACTAGACCAGTCTGCTAGTCGAGTCTACTCGAGACGCTGTGTGCGTCCTTGTTTATATTAGTTTTGTTTTGTAGTAAGACTTAGGCCTCTTGTACATGGCATGTATTTTTGCCGTGTGTAGGCATGGTCAGTGCCAGGGACTTAAAAACACCCTCATAAAGGTTACAGAATTATAAGTATTACATGTTGAATCTGTAACAGAATCAAATATGTAAGGGCCTGTTTCACCACCTATGATTAAGTTTCGAGTATCTTACTTGGCAGATAATTTCATACAAATTCTGTCATATTTTTGAATTTATTCAGTGAGTAGTGCCTACTCGGACATTGTGAAACAGGCCCTTACACTTATAAATGTGTTTTCTTTCAATGTGTTAACCCAAAACAAAGTGTTAACAGTGTTTATAAGTGTAACAGGTAAACGCAGCCATACTTACTGTGCACTGATTATTTCTGTTACACATATTAAAACTTAGTAACACATATAAAAGGTTACAGTTTGATTCAGTAACATTATTGTATCTGTTTCATTTAAAAGTGTTTTTTTTTCTGTTAAAACGGTTTTAAAAACACTTAATAGGTACGGTTAAGTACAATTTGAGTCCCTGGTCAGTGCTGTATGTGTATAACTGGGGGAGCTTGTCGATATACACGGCGACGATACGGCGCGGCAACGGCACCGTGTTTCATCAGTGTTGTATCGTAGTCTACGGTCTCTTGCACACGGCACGTTTTATTAATTGTACGGCTAACGCGCCGTACGGTTAATAAAACATAACGCTATGTTACATGGTAGTAAGTACCGTGTATGGCAGTACACGAGTACAACAGGCCTAAGGGTCTGGTTATCTCACGACAGCTTTGTTTACCTGAAAACGCGCAATGCTAGACCATAGTATGTTGCAGCTTCGCGCATAGCAGATATGTATATTGTGTTGTGCAATATTGAGCGTATGTACAACAAGCTGCTCTTTCATGTAAATACACGACAAAGGACAAATGTGACACGTGGACCAAGCCTTATTTGTACGTAGGACGACATCGCGAGGCGTGAATCTAATGTATCTCTACAAGTCTAGTTTCCACATAAAATGTAACAAGATCGACGCCACAAAAGAGATAGGTACAGAAGGCAATCTACATACAAAGCGTGCCCGAGCAACGTACATATAGACACCGCTCACAGACACGATATCTCGGACTTTACGCACTTGGGCTCGCGAAAGATGGAAAGAGTGGAGGGAGGCCTTTACCCAAGAGTGGGACAAAATAAGCTCACCAAAAAATGTGCTTGGACTGAGCGGCCGGCACCTACTGTAGCACGATCGCCGAGCGTAGGTATGAAAAATCAAGTACATACATAAGATTTTTAAGCCTTCTGGTACATATCTATTTTGTGTCGACGCGCCCAGATCGGTGTACGTGGCCCACGTGTGCGCAATGTAGTACCTTTAATGTGTTCAGGGTCTTAGTTACTTTATATACTTTATTATGTCACCGTGTAAGGAGTCTTCAAGTCAAGAGTGAATAGGTTACTTCTAGGCAAGCGTGCTCCATCGTCGGCCACATCATCGCTCACCATGAGGTGAGATAGTGGTCAAACGTGAGCCTATGTATAATAAAAAAAAGTCATGACTTTTTTAAAACCCAATCTCTGGCTTGCAAAAAAATCTTGCGACTCACGTGTTAACCAGTACCTACATAATTACTACTAGTTTGGTCAAAACTTGTTTTTACCAGTAAGTTGGTAAAGAATACGTACTCAAATAATCATTTTATTTATTTTGACTGATTACACATCTCGTGAGAAAATTCCTCGTATTGTGTTTTCTTAACAATATAAATATTGTCTGCATTTGTTGTTTATATCTTGTTAATGTTTGATAGATTTATTTTTTAGTTTACAAGAGTGTTGTCAAATAGTTCTTTACCTAGATTTTATTTAGAACAGTACTGTTATCATAATTAAGCCCTGACGAGGTGATCGACTTGCTCACGTTTTGTGAATATGAACACTAAAGCCTCTTATGTAGGCACGGTTAATAAACCGTACCGTGTGCAAGTGGCCACAGACTGTGATACAACACTGATGAAACACAGCGGCGCGCGGTGCCGTGCCATAGAGCTGCCGTTTATTTCAACAAGCTCCCCTAGTGATCCAAACAATACTTACAACCGTGCCTATACACGGATATTTAGCTGTGCCTACGTACGGTAAAAAACGTGCCATGTCAAGAGATCTACCACTTTGTGACGTGTTTGACGAACAATAACATTTATCTTTCTTCCAATTTACAAAGTTTTTCCTAACGGCTGGGGCAGACATAACAAAAAATCAGACCTAAAACTCACTGCTCTCAATAAAACCGCTAATACATCAGCCGAAAAGTAAAATTTACATCTTTTTTACCAAATGACGGGGTAGGTAAGTAGACCACGAGTTTTATGCCACCACCCAATTTTGTTATATAGCTCTACAAAAACTGGGTTATTAGGGTACCTTCCTTTACCCGAGTGTTTGTCTGTGAAAACGATCAATCAGCTTTCGGTTCGTGGCACGAGTATAAAGTATGGGCCAAACGGATGCAATCCAGCGTTTTAACAGAGGTCACCTCGGTGGGAGCTTGAGTTGTGTGTTTGGATTATATTGCGGCTGTAATCCACGTGCCAATACGTGCAAATTAGTCACTGTCGAAACTGTGATTGGGAAAACTCACCAATCACCTAAGGATAATGAAGATCATAAATTACATCTGCTGTCTACACGGATTGAACCTATAAAGGTCACCTCTGTTTAAACGCTAGATTACATCTGTGTAGTCCATGCTTAAGAAGGCTATGACAATGTAATAAAAAAACTAGATAGGCAACAGATGTGATGAGACCACGAACCAAATGGAATATTATTTAACTTCATATTGAGAACCTTACTTTTTATAATTCAATAAGGAACAATGTAGAGGAATGTAACAGTGCGTCACTTACATACTATTTTACACGAGTATGTATATAATCTAGGGATTACCTACAACTATGTTGTCTAGATAGTAACAAACGTTACTGAGTATTTGAGTAGGTAAGCACCTAAGTATTTATTTATTATTTATATAATTATGTACCACTGTGTATAAATATTTGTTAAACGGGAGCTACCGACGCACACGTGGGCCACGCCTGATTTGTACGTAGAACCACGTCGTGTGACGTCGCGTGGCTTGGGTCTAATGTAGCTCTACAAATCTAGTTATACAAGAAGGCGCTTCGGTTTGCATACATATAAAATGTATGGAGACTGACGCGCCAAGACCGCCTAAACCGGTGGAAATAGGTACGTGGCTACGTATCCACGTACCACGTGTGCTCAATGTAGTTCTAACTTTACTCATTTACGCTAAAACAGCTAAACGAATTATGACAAGATTTTCCATATGGGTAAACCATGTACTAGCCTAAAGAATATTTCTTTGTTGTCCTCGGATCCTTAAGATAATGAATAGAGCTTCCGTTTTAATTATTAAAAAAAAACTCCAAAGCTTTCAGTAGTAGTGAAAGCATATTATAAAATAAGTGAGTACCTAAATGAGAAATATTTTCTAAGTAAGTTTATATATTTTCTTTGTTTTGTACTTTATAAATTGTGAAATATTTTAAAATTGTGTTTAGTAGTAGGGAGTATGTTAAATTTTATGTCTTTTGCATGCTTATAATTATGGTAAAATAAGGCTACCTTTTATCTATATTCTTTTGTCATTTTTCATTGTCATCCTTATTTGCAAAGTAAAATTATTTTAATTAAGTTAAGTCAATAATTACTTTGAGATGTCAAATGACGCTTCGCTGTGACTTGACATAATTATTTTTAGCACGTTTTTGAATTTTAATTCAGTGAAGGTTGTCTGCTAAAAATATTCCTATAGTATTAAAATCACAATCTTTCGGCCCTGTCCCGTGTCATTTGGGGTAGGCGCAACAAGTTTTTTTTTCCATTCTATCCTGCCATCCGTTACGCAATCATTAACTTCCTTTTCTTCGCTATCACTTCTCACACAATCCATTCATCTTTCGTTTACCTCCCTCTTCCTCTTCATCCATCCACATACACTACATAGTATAAAACAAAGTCGCATTCTCTGTCTCTATATCCCTATGTATGCTTAAATCTTTAAAACTACACAACGGATTTTGATGCGGTTTTTTTTCAATAACTCTTTCTACACACATCAAAAGTGTCTAGGGATCAAGCATTTTTATGCGGATTTCTTGAGATTGAGATGTGGCTTTGTAATAAATTTATGATTTTATAAATTTATATGGATCCTTTTTGGTGCATTTCATAATTTGAATCAGGAATGTGAATCAACATCGAGTAAAAGATGAAAATCAGCTGTCAATATTTTCCCTATAAAAACATACAACGCATTAAAGACATTATTAGTGCTACTGTTTCCCTACTACTGATTAAAACCAACGTTATTATGGAGCGGCGACGTCATTTAAGCAGGGAAGAAATGCTCATAGCCGTGGGAATGATAGAAGCTGGTTCCCGGCAACGTACTGTGGCTTTAGCTCTGAATACAAGTCAGAGTGTTATCAGTCGACTTTGGACACGTTACCGAAGCACTGGTACCGTGGCTGAGCGCCATGGAGGACGGTATCGCTGCACCACACGGAGACAAGACCGATACATTCAAATCTTAACTCGAAGAGCTCCAACAATAACCGCCATGATGTTAGCCGTGAGGCTTCATCACTCTTCAGGGAACTTAATTAGCGACCAAACAGTCAGAAACCGCTTGCATGAAGTGAACCTTCATTCCCGAAGACCGCTACGGGTACCACCTATAGCAATGCACCATCGTAGGATTCGATATCAATGGGCTCTTGAACACAGAAATTGGGCAGAAGAACAATGGCGTTTCGTGTGCTTTTCTGATGAGTCTCGTTTTGGTATGAGACCGGATACAAGACGTATACGATACTGGAGAACCCCTGGACGCCAACAGCGATTAAAATCCTGCCAGGAAGGCCATCCTTATAGTGGTGGAACCATCATGGTATGGGCGGGTATTTGGATCGGCGGAAGAACTGAGTTGATTTGGATCAGAGGCAACCTCAACGCTCAAATTTATGCTGAGACGATTGTATCAGACGTCATCGTTCCTCTACAAGTGCAAATCGGTCCCTTATTTCAGTTAATGCATGATAATGCACGACCGCACACCGCAAGAGTTGTAAGACAGACTCTCGCCGCAGCTAACATCAATGTCCTGCCCTGGCCTGCTCAGTCGCCAGACTTGAACCCGATTGAGCATGCATGGGATATGCTACAGAGAAGAGCTCTGCCGAATATGGAGGGTATCCAGTCGCAAGAAGACCTTTTTTTGTTGTTGCAACGAACATGGGCGGCCATTCCACAGCGTGATTTGGATGAACTCATTTTGAGTATGCCAAACCGATGTTCTTGTGTTGTTAGTGTTCGCGGTAGAAACACGGATTATTAATTGTTTAAGTTACCTAATAAAATTTTAAAGAAAACTGTTATTTCAGTCTTTTTTTCGAACTTTAATGTTAGTGGTTCAAATGCCAAAAATCCCTTTATTAGGAAAATGGCAAATTTCTTTATTAATGCAAAGGTGACTTGGTTTATCGTTACTGTGACAAACGAAAACACTTTATTTGATGAATCCTTAAAGAAAATTTTAATTAATATCAATCAGGAGAAAAGTTATTGCAAAAATATATGTTGATCCCTAGACACTTTTGATGTGTGTATTTGAGAGGAAGGTTAATATGTATGAAACATGAATAATATAGTAGATTAACATTGATAATTTTGCACCCGTGCGAAAACGGGGCGGGTCTCTGGTCTACTAGTAACTCTTTTAGTAAGATGCGTTTACACTGGTTTACACCTCCTCTTTACATTACCATACCAAGACAAACGATAGCATTAACACCAGCAGAAAAATAATTCTGACTAAATTTGAGCGCTCATTTGAATTTAGAACTAACAACCATTGTTTTCTTTTTGTGGGCATTTTTTTCGTGACGTTTCATGTTTAGATTGTTTGCATATTGTGATTGAAAATTGCCACAGGCATAAGATACTTTTAATCCTGGGTATAACTAGGTTTCATATTGACAAAATTTCTCCCAGAAGCTAGTCTGTTTATACTGACTATATATACAGATAGAAAATACTGAGTTGCCTCGAAGGTCTCTCCAGAAGCGGCATTGACAAAACTTTCCATACAAACAAAGCTTAGCAATGAGTGCCACTGTTTACTCATCAGAATTGACAACACTGCCAGGGCTGCGAGATAGTTCGAAAGAGTTACCGAGGCCCTGGACTGTAGAGGCCAATCGATCGGCTTATTTATCTTCTATGAAATGTAAATTTGTTGGAGTTGGCTTTCAAGGTTTTATCTGGGATATTACTGACTGCCAGTAGCTCAGATTTCTACGTAAAGCCGTAAGTCCTAGTTGTGAGTTACAGATTTTTTGGGAACCGTAGTCGTGGAACGAAATGGGCAACTTTTTAACAGGTGCCCATTGCATTGTTTTCGTGATCTTTCGATCATCAGAAGTTTGGTATTCCCTCTCGCTCCACCCAGTCACACCACAAGAAATTATTTAAAGGTTTTTCATCAAAAATAGGCGTCTTCCAATTTAGTTGGATACATAAATGATAATGGTATTTATTTTGCAAGTTGGTTTCTCCAAACACACGTCAATTTTTTTCGTCAGTTTATATGTACTAGATGAGGTTGGTGTTTCTTAGCTGACTACCCTGAGAAAAAATACCGAAACAAACTCAGGGGTCTCTTTTAAAGTTCATACAAAATGTAATGTTCAATTATCATATGAGAACCCTGCAGATTATAAATATAACTGAACACCGTAATTTTCCATAGAGTAACTGAGGAACACGCTATTCCTGAGCAAGATTTTTTTATCTGTAACGACTCAAAAACGTAAAAGAGACTGCCGCAAGTCACGACCCAAGCCTCAATATGTTTCTGACTGACAGTAGTTGTGCCAAACAATAATTACATAATAATATATGTTCAACACATTGCACCGACACGAATACTGTTAACAATGGCTCTCTAGTCATTACCAGCGCGATAATTGGGTGTTAAATAAACACTGGCATAATTATTTTAGTACAATATTTTATAGTTAACAACAAATAATACTAAAAATAGCATCACAATTGGAAATTAAATGACGCAGTAATTAGCATTTCAAATATTTGTACGAGGAAGAATAGGGGCGTCGTGGGAATATCTCGCTATCTCTTTTGTACATAAGTGACGTAGATAATGGCAGTGACGTCACTTTATAGTAATGTAGTAAGTCTCTATGTACACTAGGTAAGTAAATACGGAAGAAGAAGAAGTGGCTAAGAACAGAGAAGAGTGTAAGAATGGAAGGGAGGCCTTTGCCCTGCAGTAGGACACGACAAGCTCATAATAATAATGAATATATGAGGACAATAAATATATGACGTGTGCCCTGTGGAGCCGCTGCACAAGACATGCGTCACCTGCTATGCTGCCTATCCTAAACAACCACCTGTACTTTTTAGGATCTTTTCAAGGCCTATGACAAGGCCCTTGCCAAATATTGGTCAGAAGAAATTTAGAATGAGTACATCAACAGGAAAAGAAGAGGAAGACAATAAATATATACATACATCCAATACTAATATAAGGTACTGGTAATTAGTGACTGATATTTAAACACGCGATTGTACTCATTATGACAAATATTACTATTGAACTAACCTTAAATCCCGAAAAAAATCTGCTGTTCATAACATGTTCGCCTCCTAGTCAAAATGTACTGAACAGATTTTTTTGACACGGTTAAATGTTTAACATAAACTTATTTTATCACCCAATTGAGTTTTTAGTTTATAAATACACCCATCAATATTCTGTGATTTAACAGATTTGAAAAACTTCCATTCACTACCCAATCCCATGCTCTGTACGACAGACAATTATTCTAGACAATTGCAGATGAGAATAATTTGAAACAATCTATTCTCAATCGACAATCAGTATTAATATAGAAGTCAAATGGTTCAAGCGTCGTTTTTTGCCTACTTTAAATATATAGTTATAGCTAAATAGTTTTTATAAACCTATGATGATTTAAATAACGGTACGTGTCTACATGGTTTTTGTCATGGACGGCTTAGCTATACTAAAACATTATTTAGTAATGAGGAAAGCGAGCTCCAATGTCGTTTACATCATTGCTTATGATCAAATATAAAATATGTATTATGAGGTAGCATAGCATAGCATCAGCCTTATAATGTTCCCACTGCTGGGACTCAGGCCTCCTCTCTAGGGGAGCTGGCCCAGTGCAGGTCGGTGGATGTCATTTGGAGGTAGGTGGAACAGAAAGTAAAATCCCACAAACCTCCGTTGGAAAGGGAGATATTGATGTAAGAAAGTGTAAGATAGTGTTCAAGCACGAATTTATCAATATAAAAAAGCAATCGTACATTATATAAGAATCTTCAATTTGGTATTGGACTAAATCGATTACACATTCATCGCCATTATTTCAACCGAGAGTCGTCCATCATAAATGGACATTACACTCCTTGAACTATTTAATGTTGTTCACATCCAACCGATTTCCTAATCTTTACCTTTTGCTGTGGTAAATTATGTGCCTGCCATAGGTAGACTAAAAAGGAATGTTTGACTTTTACTGATTCAGACACACCTTAATTTTTTCAGTTAACCTTTGCGTTCCAAGGCCACGATAACTCTTTTGAACAATCTTGTAACCGCTTCAACCTTCAACACCGACTCTATAGAAGGAATGTTGTCCTATAAACAATTATTATTGCCAATTATAAGTTTATAATTGGCAATAAGAATTGTTTAATTCCTAAAATGACCATGGCATTAACCTTGGTCAGTTACATAACTGACCAAGGTATGTAACACGAACATTGAACACTTACATAGTTTGCAATAAACGTTTTGACTTTGGCTTTGAATTACATACACAACGCACAAAATGTTTTGGGAACATATTTTAACATTGTGGTACTGCTAACGAATGGAATCACCTGCCAGAGTCCTAATAGCTACAACCTAGGGGTATTTGAGCCAAGAACGAATAAATTACTTCTAGGCAAGTGTGCTCCATCGTCAACCACATCGTCCCTTACCATCAGGTGAGATAATGCTCAATCGCGAGCCTATAACTTGAACACGTAACTGATAAGTATTTTTTGGCAATCGCATAAATATTTTGTTATTTTTTGGCAAACGTAACGCTCATTGAATGTTAGTTTGTCTCGAGTCACAGATCATCGGACAACCTTTGCAAGGTTTGTGGATTTACCCAATGTCAAGATTAAAAAAAAAAAAAACTGGCCAAAAACGAGTCGAACTCGCCACTCAAATATTTATTCCATTGTTATTATTACGAGTAGGTATCTATAGTTATAATGGCAACAGAAATACATCATCATCTACCTAGTCTTTTGCCAACTATATTGGGGTCGGCTTCCAGTCAAGCCGGATTTAGCTGAATACCAGCATTTTACGAGGAGCGGCTGCCTACCAGACCTCCACAACCCATTAACTGGCAACAGAAATACATCATCTGTCAAAATTGCTTATCATGGCTCCTGAGACCTGGTAACATGCAGACATAGTAGTCATAGCAACACAGTCTTATTTTTAACTTTTAGGAACGAAACCTTAAAAATATTCAGATTTTGACACAGAATTGTTTACCATTAGAACGCGAGAAATTCAAATTTTTTTGCTATATTCGGCAACTGTATTGAGTCAGTTTTCTCAACACACTTCGCTATGGTATTCATTACTCAAATTCTTAGTTCCATAGTACCGCAAACGATATTGTATTTTACATTACAATATCCACTGTAATGAATTTACGAGTATTTAAAACAGCCAATGAACTTCACTTGAAAAACGAAAAAAAGAACAGAAATATTACTTTAACATTATTTGAAAAAACCTCGCAAAAAAGTCATCTGAAAAACTCTTTCCGTTTGTTCAAAATTTAACAAAAATTAAATTAGCGTTCAAACTCAACCAAAATTATCTATCTATCATCACCCGAAAAAATCCCACCAAAGAGTCTCGTCAGACCAGTTCGAGGCAATCAATGACCTAAGACATCTCTTCCAAACTAGGTCACTACGATGAAAGTCAAGCACATTGCTAGACTATGAAGTATCATGAATACTACGCTAGTTAATATCTTAATCACTGCAATACACAAGTAAACAAAACTAGATAGAAGCATGATTCTATTTGGTCCTTGTATCTTGAAACCTGTTTTATTATACGGAAAAAACCGGCGATTCATCTCGTACAAAGTTATTTAATTTATGATAGAGTTGTAGGTACCTACACTACTACTAGTATAATATTATGGACTTAACGCCAAATTGATTTCATCATTCGTTTGATTTCACCAATGTGTTTTGCTTGCTTGTGAGAGAGATTCGACACAGTTAATACTATCCAAATATCTGTATTTTATTTTTTTGCAGTCGTAGGTAACACATTATAATGGCAGACATAATGCCTTAGGCATTTTCTGCCATTCTCTTCGCTCTTTTTTTTATTTATCCGTAAATAACCTTTATTCTATTGACGTACATTGTCGGTATATTAGCAGGTAGCTAGAAAACACTGGCCTTATTTTAAATTTACGAAAACTATTGACTCTAATTATATTCGTACAATACATCTGCAAAATAAATATAATTGCATCAAAAGGCTTTTATTAGATACGCTACCAGTGTTTACAAAAAGACCATAAAACGCAATAATGATTAATTAATCAAACTGTAATTATCGCGATCTATCTAGTGTATCGCAGTTAATATACTCGATTACAAACGGTAAATAAATACAATCTTGTATATAAATAGTACCACCGTTAATGATGAAGAAGAATCTATCAATCATAACACTGCAATCCTTTAAAGACACAAGATTTCTATCAAACACTCGATTTTACCTTCCATTTTCCATATTCATATTTATCACTACACTGTCAACTTTGTCACTGTTTCAATAAAGTTTATTTTTGCGTAACACTGTCTCACATAATCGACGCGCGAGTCTAGACGTTCATCGCGTAGAGGCGCTGTTTTCTAACGAGCAATTGTAGTAAGGTTTTGATAACTGTAGGTTTGGAGTTAGAGTGGGGAGAGACGGATGGACAGGTGAACACTTAATCGACTTTGTTTAACTACAGTGTTTGTGATTAATTGACTGACGACCACCCATTTACTGTTATATACTCAGTTGGTTACTGTCTGCGCCATTCGCATTATATTATCTGTACCTCATTATAAAAGCATAAACACATACTTGCAACATTATATTACACTTCACTCAATAACTCATTCGAGAAGGATTTCCTATCCAAAATCCATTCGTTCCTTTATCCCATTCCCCCTCTCTGTCCTGTGCGTTCAAACTGGTGACACGTATATCTCGTGCGCCCGCGCTCCCTCTAAACAAAAACTCTAAAAAAAGTGAAAAATATTGGTGCTGCGTGGTGAACACCTCAAACCCTCGTCTCTCGTGAAGCTTGGAGGAAATATCGCCTGAACCGGCGCACTGTGAAGGCAGCTATCGAAGAACTACGCATTTTCCTGTAAGTCCTTTTCCTTCCAAGTTTTCTGGTCCTTCTCACCCAATAAAAAACACAATATACTACGCATCTACGCTACACTCATCACACACATCATATTTATCATTTATTCGCATAAAAACGCTAAAAACGCACAATTACGCATCCGCCATTACTCGTCTACGTGATACACGAGGCGCGCCCAATAGGGCACATTTCCCGCTCAATCTCATCAACGCTTAGTTGTTTTTACAAAAACGCATCGTATTTCAATATAAAGACGCATTATCTAAAATATTATAATTATATTTTAGTCATCTCACGCATATTTTCGCATATTTTTCAAAATATAACGCACACGGGCGAGTCCATTTTTGCTCACGCACGCTCGCGTACATTCACTCACTCATCTATTTTATTACACGGTTAAAAACTCGAGTAGGTACTTCCTAACGCTAAAAATGACTTCTACGCGTAGTAAGGGTAGGGAATCTGATAAAGAATCCTATGAAGATCCCAAAGTTCTTCTATTAGAGTCTAAAAAAGAAAATTTATTTCATATGGTGCAATCTATTTACGATCTCGGCCTACAAGTTTCCGTGAATGGTTCATTAAAATCGCAATTTCTAGCTCGAATTGGCTCCCTTGAGCAAATTAGAACAAACTTTATGGAAACTCTTGATGCTTATAATTTAGCATTATTAGAAAGTGGTTCGACGACAAAACCGAATTACGCCTCACTATCCGCATTTGATGAAATCTATTGTGAAATAAAAGCAATAGAATCTAACATTCAGAAGCCACAAAATACGAGTAATGATAGCACTAGTAATAAATTCGAGTTTTTAAATCGTAAACTACCGCCTTTAAAACTTGCTTCATTTGATGGCACGCCCAGCAAATGGACAACTTTTCATGAAAACTTCAAAAGTCTTATTCATGATGATTCGCATCTTACTGACGCCGAAAAGGTTCAGTATTTAATAAGTTGTTTATCGGGCAAAGCATTAACTGTTTGCTCAGGTATCATACCTACCGCTAATAATTACTTACTCATTTGGAATGATTTAATAGAAAAATATCACGATACGCGCGTACAAGCTTCCATGTATTTACATCAAATGATTCAATTTAAACCTTATCAACCTATCGATTCGTTTCTCGAGCAATTTCATTCGGCACAAGCCGCTTTACGTCGCTTAGACATAAAAGATTTGTCAGATTTTATAATAACTGATATTGCACTCAGTAAACTAGATAAAGAGGTCGTTAACCTTTTCGAACAATCGCATAGGCATATTACAATACCTACTTTCGATCATCTTTCGCTATTTCTAAAAGAACAAAGTAAAATAATAACGCTTCGTAATCACTCTAATCCCTCTAAAGTTCGTAGTAATAACGAAAATAATAAATCCTCATTTAAACCTAGAAACAGTCAAGCCTTCGCGAGTACTAGCCAGAACACCCCAGTGCGTTCCTGCAAGGTATGTGGATCCCCTGATTCACATCCACTTTATAGATGTTCTCATTTTATGAATCAAAACGTAAAAGATAGATCAGATCTTGTAAACAAACATAAGTTTTGTCGTACATGACAAAAATACGCGTAGCAAACACCAAATCGTATTACCAAAATGGAGACTAGCTAAGACCAGTAAGTCATTCCTTGTCAATAGTATACGCTTTTATAATAAGTTGCCCAAGTCGGTTATTGAACTTAGCGAGGGAAAGTTCAAAACCCATATTAAGCGTGTCCTAACCAAAAAAGCATATTACAAGGTTAGAGACTATGTCGAAGACGCGCTTGTTTGGAAATAACTGCTTCTGCACATGTGGCCCCCTGGTAACATTATTGTGTAAATTTGTCTATTAACTGCTCCATGTTTGTTTTATTTCATAAAATATTATTACTCATAAATTTATTTTTTACTCA
Source organism: Mythimna separata (assembly GCA_030763345.1). Classification (NCBI taxonomy): domain Eukaryota; kingdom Metazoa; phylum Arthropoda; class Insecta; order Lepidoptera; family Noctuidae; genus Mythimna; species Mythimna separata. The sequence goes on along the minus strand of CM061177.1, from coordinate 19,988,692 downwards.
ACACGTTGCTTTTGCAATATTTTTATATTATTTGGATATTAATCACCTTAATTTCATTAAGTCGTGATTTCATTTTGATAAAAACTAATTTGTTGATAGGTTTGATTTCTTTTCTCTCATATTTATATAGCCTCTCTCTTAAAGTGTGAATGAGAGAACACTGTAGACTACGAATTTTAATTACTACTTAATTCAACCCAGTTTTTCATTGAATCTATTTTTATTTGGGTTACAATTTTGATTGGTCTACACTGTCCTCGCATATGTGTCTGTTTTGTAATGTGAAAATATTGTAAACCCAATCATTTTTTTTGAAAAGAGTAACCATGGAGTTTCTTGCCGGTTCTTCTCCATAGGAAACGACCAATTTGGAACCGTGCACTAGCTTCGACTTTTTATAAGTGCCCATGTAGGCCTATGTAAAATAAAAACATTTTTTATTTTATTTATTTTATTTTATTTTTACTGTTTAGGATTTCATAATATTAAAATGTGCAAGTCATCAAATACGTGTTCGATTTGCCACCGTAAACATCATTCGTTATTACATCTAGACAACTTTAACTTTTCCAACAATCGGGTAGTTGAAGAAAAACATAGCTCCGCTCCGCCGTCGGTTGAGGACGGCGCCGGCGCGCCCCGCGTGCCCGCCTCCGCGCCTTCGCCGACTGCCACTCCCGCGACACTCGACTCGCCACGCGTATCGACAGGTGATAACAATGCGCGCGAAAATTCAAACGCTCCTTATTTATCACTGACTTCGGCTACCTCGAGCGTTGAAAATAATACAACTGTTTTGTTGCCTACCGCTTCCGTATACGCTTATAATAATAATAAACCTTATACTCTCCGCGTTTTTCTTGATACAGGCTCAATGAGTCATTTTATTACTAAGGCTTGCTGTAAACGTTTACACTTAGAAATTACTCCTGACAAATCTTCTATTTTCGGTATAAGTCACGCAAAAATACCCACGTATGGTACTACAACATTTAAAATATTTTCTCGCTTTGATCACCGCTGTTGTTATACAATTCACGCTCGGGTTTTAGATCGTATTACTGACGACTTGCCCAACATATTAGTAGATATCACAAATCTCTCTCCATTACGTAATTTACCTATGGCTGATGACGCGTTCCATGTTCCCGGTGAGATTGATTGCCTCCTCGGCAATGAACTTTTCCCGCTTTTGTTGGGAAGTGGAAAGGTAACTTTACCTGGCTCCGCGGTCGTCGCTGTAGAAACCACTCTTGGTTACATAGCCATGGGTCGGGCTGATTGTCAACCTCGCATAACTTCGCGCTCTCGCCCCGCTCAAATAAATAAAAATAAAAGCGAGCAAACTTTTCTGTGCGCTACTAGCACGCTCAGCTTAGACACGCTAACGCAACGCTTTTGGGAGCTGGAAAGCGTCCCTAATAAGGTTCACATGAGTCCTGATGATCGGGCGTGTGAACAAATATTTAATTCAACTTACTCTCGCGATGAAACAGGTAGATACACAGTGCAGCTACCATTTAAGGCTCCGTGTACCGACTTAGGAAATTCGTACTCAACGGCGATGCGTCGCCTCATTAATTTAGAAAAAAAGTTAGATTCTGATCCCGAGATCAGAACTAATTACAACGCTACGCTTCAAGATTATCTTGACAAAGGTTATTTAGCCAAGGTCAAAGATCCCTCTTTCAATATCCCGCATTATTATATTCCGCACCGTGCTGTTTACCGCCCGGATAAACAGTCCAGTAAAACTCGCATCGTGCTTGACGCTAGCTGTAAAACTAGCTCAGGTAAATCGCTAAATGATCTCCTTTACGTAGGTCCGAATCTACAAAGTAACATTTTTGATTTATTAATTAATCTTCGCATGTTTTCCGTTGCTGTAGTTGCAGACATCGAAAAAATGTATTTTCAACTTAATCTTCATTCAGATCATCACGCATTTCAACGCATTTTATACAGATTCGATAAAGATTCTGAGATTTCAACTTTTGAATTTAACCGCGTTTCTTTCGGTGTCTCAAGCTCACCTTATTTAGCTATGAGGATAGTTCGCCAACTCGCATCTGATAGTCGGGATAATTACCCGCTCGCGGCTTACGAGGCTGAAAACCATATGTATATGGATGACTACATATGTTCGCTAGATGGCGTTGACATAGCTGAGCTTACATATCAAGAAATGGTCGCCATGTTCAAGTCAGGCGGTTTCAACCTTGTAAAGTGGATCTCTAATAGTTCCGAACTCTTAAATAAAATTCCTTCAACTCATTTAAGTTCGCAAAATATTGAATTTGACGCAGACGCTAATAATAATACTAAAATTGTAGGTATGCAGTGGAATCCTGTAGAGGACTCTTTTCAATTTAAAATAAATTATAATTCTCTTAAATGTACGAAACGTACCGTTTTATCCGCAACCGCACGGCTGTTTGACCCCTTAGGTCTTATAGGTCCAGTTACCGCGTTCATGAAAGTTTTAGTTCAGGAATGCTGGAAGCATGACCTTGATTGGGACGACGCTGTACCAGCTTACATTGAAAATAAATTTAATCAATTTCACAAAGAACGTTCCTATCTCGAACAAATAAAATTCCCGCGACATGTAGGTATCACCTCGGTTTCTCATGTCACTCTCCTCGGATTCGCAGACGCCAGTGAGCGCTGTTATGGTGCCGCTGTTTACATAAGGGTTAGTTCCAATGACGAAAATAACGGATCAGTCCTCTTACTTACTTCTAAATCACGCGTCGCTCCGCTTAAAAATACGCCCTTAGCTCGCCTCGAGTTATGTGCTGCTCTTCTCTTAGCAAATTTAACCCTAGAGTGGGCGCGCTATGAGCATTTTGCCGCCCTCATCATAAAAACCTTGATAATTCGAAAAACAATGGCCAAATGCGAACCTATTTGGCCATTGTTTTTCGAATTATCAAGGGCCTTTCAGTAGCTGGCTCCACTTTCGTTCGCAACTCGTGCCTAAAAGCTGCACGCCATCAGAGTATGGGGTTTTGCTACAGGAGGAGTTTATTACCATCAGGTGTCGCCGGGCGGCATTTTGCTCACCACGCGCCCACTGACGTAGGTGAAATTTGTGTCAATATTTTTCGTAAAATTGAAATGTAGACAATATTTTATGGTGCATTTATTATAAAAACTAAGAAAAAGTGTTTTGATTTCAAGATTTAAAACTATCTAACGAAAACTCAAAGAATACTGTTGGTATAAATGATCAAATAATTGATGCTATGACGACAGTATGTGAAAGAGATCGCAATGTTCTAACTAAGCTATATTGCTGATTACCGTGTGGTCATATATAATACCATAAGGTAGTCTATTTAGACATCAAATGTTTCTTTGAGAATCTAAATTTTCACTATGTACCTACAAAACAAGCGTAATCTTCGCGACTGAAAAAAGGATGTTGCAGACGCTCAAAATTACTGTGCAATGAACATTGTAGATACCTTTGTGATGACTATTTAGACAAAACACACCCAGTAGATGAAGAAAATATAAAATTCTGTTATGTTTTTCCCAATTTAATGAGTGTCATATAGGATAATACGAGATAAGGTGATATATTCAATTAAAATATTGCGTTTTCCAAAATCTTTTATAAATCAAAGCTTATGTAATAAAGTTCAATAAATAAGTTGATTTCTTATTACTTATTGGTGTTTCATTAAAATCCTGAAAAAATAAATTCATTTAATAACTGCAATCCTACTTAGAATGGTCATAGAAAAGGGGCGGCAAAATGCTCCCCACGCGCCCACTGACGTTACGCGGGAAGACGCGCCCACTCTAGGGTTAATTAACTCAGTTGTAGAAGTTTTAAGTAAACGCTGCAAAATTAATAATATTTTTGCTTTTTCTGATTCAACAGTCACGCTCACCTGGATCCACTCGCCCTCGCATAGATTTCATACATTTGTTGCAAATCGCATTGTTGAAATTAATTCAAAATTACCTGCTAAACATTGGTTTCACATCGATGGAACTGAAAATCCCGCTGATATAGTTTCTCGTCCCGTAACGCCTAAACAATTATTAGATTTAACTCTTTGGTTTAACGCTCCGCATTGGTTTTCATTCCCTTTAAATCAGTGGCCAATCAAGCCATTTAAGGTCAATTTAAATAAAAATACTTCGAAAGTAATGGAAACTAAAAATATCGCTCTCGCAGTTAAAGTTACGCAAGAAATTTCTCAACCTATTCAATCTTTAATTGACCGCATTTCTAAATATTCTATTTTACTACGTAGCCTGGTTTTAATATTACGTTTCTGCAAAATATTAACTTCGCATGGTTCCATCACCGTTTCCGATTTAGAAGCCGCGGAAATACACCTTATACGTTACGTACAAGGTAGATATTTCTCTGAAGAAATGAACGCTTTAAAATCAAATAAAAAAAATAAATAAAAGTCTCGCTAAACTCAACCCCTTTCTGGATTCAAATAATATTCTCAGAGTAGGTGGAAGGTTAACTCATTCTCAACTTGATTATGGTCAAAAGCACCCCATTCTAATTCCAACTAAATCACGTTTTACCCAACTCGTAATTGACTTTTATCATGTAACTAATTTACATACAGGTCCCGCTCTTTTATTATCTATCATTAGACAAAAATTTTGGATTTTATCCGCTCGTAATATTGTAAGACAACGCGTACATAGTTGCAACAAATGTTTTAAACTTAAACCTCAAAATACTTACCCTCCTATGGGTGATCTACCCGACTTTCGCGTTTCACAAGCGAAAGCGTTTGTTAATACCGCTGTGGACTATTGTGGCCCCTTTTATATTACTCATATCCGAAAACGCGGAATTAAGAGCCACAAAGCTTACATTTGTGTGTTCGTGTGTCTAACAACTAAGGCAGTACACTTAGAGTTAGTCACTGACCTTAGTTCAGATTTATTTCTCGCCGCTTTTAAGCGTTTCATTTCTCGTAGAGGTCCTGTTGCTATGATTTATAGTGATGGAGGCACAAACTTCATTGGCGCAAAGCGCAAATTGAATGAAATTTACGCCCTAATTCAATCCAAATCTCATATAAATTACATAGGTGATCAACTAGCTGAAAATCGCATACAATTTAAACATAGCTCGCCATACGGTCCTCATTTTAATGGACTCAGCGAAGTTACTGTTCGTTGTGTCAAAACTCATCTTTTTAAAGTAATTGGTTCTCAAATATTAACTTACGAGGAGTTTAGTACCGTGCTTGTTCAAATTGAATGTCTTTTAAACAATCGACCTCTAAGCATTTTAAGCTCCGACCCGTCTGATATTAGTGCTTTAACGCCTAATCATTTTCTAAACGTAACTCCGCTTAAGTATTTACCTGCTGAAGACGTCACAGACATTTCAGACAATCGCTTATCGCGTTATCAACTTCTTAATAAAATAACTCATTCCTTCTGGAATCGTTGGAGCCAGGAGTACCTCACTTCCTTGCAACAGCGTGAAAAGTGGAACACACCGTCAAAGCCTATTGAAGTAGGTACGATTGTTGTTATCAAAGACAACAACGCTCACCCGCTTTGTTGGCCTTTAGGTGTCATAGATGCGACTTATCCTGGAAAGGATAATATAGTTAGGACTGTGAAAGTTAGAACTGCTTCCGGTTCCTACATACGCCCGGTAGTGCGGCTTTGTCGTCTACCTACTCAATAATTACTTTACAATTGCGCTTAACTCTATTTTTAATTAAATTCATTTTTTTTAATTTAAGTTCTCATAACATTGTAATTTAGAGGAAAACCTCTAGGCCGGGAGAGTTGTCTGCGCCATTCGCATTATATTATCTGTACCTCATTATAAAAGCATAAACACATACTTGCAACATTATATTACACTTCACTCAATAACTCATTCGAGAAGGATTTCCTATCCAAAATCCATTCGTTCCTTTATCCCATTCCCCCTCTCTGTCCTGTGCGTTCAAACTGGTGACACGTATATCTCGTGCGCCCGCGCTCCCTCTAAACAAAAACTCTAAAAAAAGTGAAAAATATTGGTGCTGCGTGGTGAACACCTCAAACCCTCGTCTCTCGTGAAGCTTGGAGGAAATATCGCCTGAACCGGCGCACTGTGAAGGCAGCTATCGAAGAACTACGCATTTTCCTGTAAGTCCTTTTCCTTCCAGTTACTATAACTTACTTTATATAGTGGTATCAGATTTGGTTGCATATTTTTATATTAAACGAAACAGGATACATGATGAGGTACAATATTTTAAATAATTATACCTAATTTTATATTTAAGACTTAGATTATGGTTAAGGTATAGCAAGGAGTTTCCGGTTTTGAGTCTAAAATTAAGCAAGAAATATTGAGAAATAAAGACATCAGGACAATCATAAAGGTAAAATTTATAATATCCCAAAAATGGAAATGAAATCGGCATGTCCAAAGATAACCAAGGATGACCACTTTAGAACATTTGTTGTTCCAAAATTGACACATTTTAATATGCTTTACACAAAACGGCTGGAAAGGAAGGTCATTCGATGAAGTAATAACATTGTTGCCATGGCTGAAATCACTTGGTGCGAACTGGCAAAGGATAGAGCGAAATGGAGAGAAATGTAGGAGGCTTTCAGCGCCAGAGTGTTCTTTACATCAGAACATGATACTATAGTCCGTCTAATGAAAGCGCGACCTGAGAAAAAGAGGTTTAATCCAAAAAAAAATTATGTGGTATTACTAACTAGTGGGAGAATCATGTTTTGACACTTCACAATTTTTTTATTTCCTACAATTGCGGCTGAATAATGTTGCCAATTAAATTAAAAAAAACACTCCAGGTCGCTCTTTCATTAGACGCACTCTAACAAACTTGAATAAATAAAATACTAACACAACCAACAATGTATAGAAACGTAAAAATTAAAATCAAATAAACAAAGCTATTAATATTCGAACTCGTTTTACGGTCGTTTGAAATTAGTTGTCAATCGTGTATGTTTTGTTGTATGTACTCGTACATATACCACATTTTTTATCATACTTATTAATATTCTAAGGGCAAAAGTTTGTATGTCTGTTACACCTTCGCGCTTAAACCACTGAATAGGATTGGATGAATTTAGGCACATGGGTAAACCATGTTTTGGAATAGGATATAATATAATTATGATACTTTTATATCTTGTGATAATTTTCTTTTTTCATAAGAGCAAAGATGATGGCTATTTGTAAGTGAATATATAAATAAATTAACTTTGACATGTCAAATGAGGCTTAGGGCCAATTTCACCACCTATGATTAAGTTTCGAGTATCTTACTTGGCAGATAATTTCATACAAATTCTGTTCTATTTTTTAATTTATTCAGTGAGTAGTGCCTACTCGGACATTGTGAAACAGGCCCTTAGAATTTGTTTAAAAATCGTAATCTGGCAAAATGTGACATTTAAAAAGAAATCTACTGTCTGTGACTAGTAGGAGAACAATGATAACCGAGCATTTTTTGTTGGTACTGCTTGAATCGGACGAACCTATGGCAGTAATCCTCCCGATCAAATTCCGATCACGGTGGCCGATCTCAATAGAGATTAGCTAAGTATGCAAGAGATATTATAGTGCACAAGCGCAAACACAGGTGCACTCTCTATTCCTTTACTCTTTTAGTCCAATGGGACAGCAATTCAACACGAGATCGCGTGCAGCCTTTACGTGCTTTTTGAGGCACTGGGGAATTGCACCACCAACTTCCAAATTCCAGGCTACTGCAAAGTAACTTTTAACAGAAAAATCGATAGAGTGCTATTCTAATGAAAGCGCGACCTGGAGTTTTATTTTTTAATTTAATTGGCAACATTATTCAGCCGCAGTTGTAGGAAATAAAAAAAATTTGAAGTGTTAAGACATGATTTTCCTACTAGTTAGTAATGCCACATACAAATTTTTTGGATTTAACCTCTTTTTCTCAGGTCGCGCTTTCATTAGACGGACTCTAACACATTTTCTCGACTTTGCAATCGAACCTTGATCGCGTTTGCAATTACAACTCTAACGAGGTAGTTAACTATGAAAGTAATGTTGCCATATTAAATTGGGAAAACTCTAGGACACGCTTTCATTAGCCAGATTTTAACTGTGATATAACAATATTATTTCTCGCGCTTGCCATACCCGAATAAGGTAAGGGTTGTTTGCTGAAAAATAAAATTTTGCGTCTACCCTGTCAGAAAAATAATTCTACCTGAATTTCATCACTCATTCAAATTTAGTATGTTTTTACATTTTTAGCGAGAGTTTTTAAATGAAGTTCAGCAGCCATTTTAATTATTCAGAAATCCAGTTCCTGGAGTTTTACCATGAGGTGTTAGAATATCAGTCGTTCGAGTGAGAAAGAGGATTGCAGCTATATAACATGTAACATAAATATATAAAAATCAGCTGTTCCCTACATTTATGTTCGCTTATTTCGTGAAATTGTATGGAACAGCTGATTATTTTTTCTCGATTTCAGGTTTGGTCCCATAGTAAAAGTTGTTCATAATGATGATGAGTACAAAGACCCCCTAAGAGGATGTGTGTTAATTATGTCACATATTGTATACTTCATATAGCTTAGCTCTTTAAAAATACAGTTTAATTCTTTAAATGGACCGCGTTAAGAGCTCGTGGTAGCACCTGGATTGGATATTGTTACTTAAATTAGTTTCAAATATCTGTACAACTCGACAATAATGCGCATTACTTGAAACAAGCACGATCTCAATAAAACGGAGTTGAGAATTTTAATGTAGTGTTCACTATATCATCGAAGCTGTGAAGGCTGACATGACAAAGCTGCAAAAGAAAATAGCAATAGAATGACATATTTCTTGTATGGGAGCTACACTTATAGATTTATTTAATTCTTTTTTAAGTATTTGTTGTTATAGCGGCAATGGAAATACATCAGTGAAAATTCTTAATTCTTTCATCTGCCTAGCCTTTTCCCAACCATCTTGGGGTCGGCTTCCAGTCAAGCCGGATTTAGCTGAAGACCAGTATTTTACGAGGAGCGGCAGCCTACCAGACCTCCACAACCCATTAACTGGGGCAACACGGCACTTCATGGCAAGACTGGAGTCAGATTTACTGGCTTCTGACTATCCGTAACGACTGCCAAAGATCTCCAAATGACAGCCGGGACCAACGGCTTAACGTGCTTTCCGAGGCACGGAGGAAACTCGTTATGTTAAGATGGTCACCCATCCACAGACCAACCTAGGCAAGCGTTGCTTAACGTTGAAGATCGACCTGTGCGGCTGTTATTATCTAGCCACGAGCTCCTCCTAATAAAAAAATCTTTCTAAAAATTCTTAATTCTTTATTTAACTAAAAAAAAAACTCAACCGAAAATTTAAAATCTCTGAAAATCTTAACTTTAATTTATTTATTATATTGTATCGACATCTATGAGTATATGAATTTCTTACTACAAAACAAAAATAAAGTGTCTTGTCCAGATATGGATTAAGACTATCAGTTAGGGTCATACCTGCTGACTGCTCCTAATAAAATACGAATCTTATCTTGTAAATACCTATACAAATCTCAACTGTTATCTGACATACAATGTGTAAGATTACAGTTGCCAGATCGTTATCACCGAGATAATACCCAACACAATGCTAAAAGAAATGCACTTTCTTAGTTCAAATACATATTTATCAATATATCAGACTTATCTGAAGATGTGATGAAGGTCAGTAAGGCACACAATGAATTAGTTTCAACCACTTCTGTGAGCCGTAAACACTGAACTGCATTTATCGGTAAAATGTTTTTTAAATGTTTTTTTTATGTACGAGTATCATCAAAATGACTTTGCTATAATTCCAGGATCCCGGGGTTCTCTATCGTCAACCCTGGCCTGTAAACTTGAACCTTGTCGGGCCCCTACGGTTTACTGACATGTGTAAGGGATCCTCATAAAACATGTGACATAATGAACGCACATCCTGAATGTAGGTTCAGAATCAGCTACTGATGCGATTTCAGCAATTTTTGAGATAATTATGTATTTTTTTATCGTAAGGAGAATTTTATTGTTATTAAGAATTTTAGCTTAAAAATATATACGTATTTGTGCGTAGATGCTATTACCGATACGTTATCTACAGTACGTCGGGTCCAATATTTTTGCCTCCTAATTTTAATTTAGAAAATAAATATTATTATTATATCTAACCTATGCTGTCCCACTGCTGGGCAAAGGCCTCCCTCCATACCTTCCATCGTTCCCGGCTTTGAGCCACTTCTTGCCAATTCTCAAGAAAGACATCTAAGTCGTCCCGCCATCTCCTTCTTGGTCTGTCGCGACCCCGTCGCGCGATTTCAGAAAAAAATAGCATGACAAATATTAAAAAAAAATCACCTTAATGTATTTAAATAAAATTTCAGCGCATAAATTGTGATTGTTATTTAATTTTCTTATTGGCTTGTATAAGGGGGCAAAATAAACATAGTTTATTATAGTGAATTAGGTGAAAAATGTTGCGATATGTATAATTTTTATCACAGCTTTGTTTTTTGGTTTTACGAGATCGATTGTGTGTATAATTATATTTTTATAAAAAAATTGAATATAAAATGGAGTCATTTATATTTTTCACAGAACGTATCTGTAATTGAAGCATCTGAAAACTGATCTGATTACCTGAAGCTGAAATTCATGATAAAATTAACTTCATGAATATTTGGCATAAATTTAAAACGTATTTATTTGTTAACATTACAGAAACTAAATAAAGAGTAATAATGTTCAGATATACAAATGGGATAATAACAATCAATCAAGTATTTATTGATTTTTTTTTCTTATGACTTGTCAATTAAGTTGTGACAAAAATTGTATTCGTGAACAAAGGTTTTTTATTCGTCCTGCTTTAAATACAGTTTAAACTTGTATTACAAGTATTATTATGTTTTTAATTACTGAGATACCCGCAAAACGAGACACAATAGTAAAACAATAACAGCGCGGTCTCATAGGACCGGTTGGGGATTCAAACGTAAATAAAATATGTAGAACTGACTGCGATATCAAATGCATACTTGTTATAATAACTGACCTATGAAACGATAACAAATGATTGTTTTATAAACTATAGTGAAGACTCAATTTGGTAATTGAATTCTTGCCTTGCATAAACAATGACACGTATATAGGTAATAACTTTCATTGATGAACGTAAATATTATCTTCAGGTCTTATAACAAAGACAGTTCCATAACAGAGTGTTCGTAAATAAATTATGTTTTCTTAGGGTCAGTTCACACCACGCCGCCGCGAGACGCATCGCAACGTTGCGAGGCGAATAGTAAAATCGTTGGCAACACGACGTCGCTAATGTAAAAACGTTCCGCTGCGCAGCGAGATGTCGCGCGGCCGGCGTCACGAGGCGCAGCACTGCATGAAGCAACGTATTCTAAATTTTCACAATGAAACATGTATCTATTCGTGTAGTAAAATATAAAGTTCTATTTTGAGTCACTCTTTTAAAATGTGCATGGAGCGTCGCGTCACGTCGCGTCTCTGTGTCAGCTGACCCTTAAACAAACCTTTCAGCGTTCACACTGGCAGAAAAATAACTCTGGCTGAATTAGAATGCTCATTTGAATTTGGAACAAATAGCTGTTAACTTGGCAAAAATAAAATGCCCGTTTTGACATTTAAGGCAAACCCTATAATCTTTGATTATATACTCGTCTAGATAGAGCATTGCAAACAAACGATGCACCAAAACTGTCCGCAAATTGCGTGATATGTGTGAGTACCGCTCGTGTACTTATTGTCGATAAACTGTCAACGTGTGCGTATTTAGGGATGCTTGCTCCAAAAGATTAACTTCCCCTTTCCCCATTATTTATTACGACGAAAATAAACAAAATAGGTTGAATAAAATAATTATTTTGTAGATTGAAAAAAGAAAGAAAATACATTTATTTACTTTTTTGATTCCGTTCTTTCCTCTTGAGGTACGGAACCCTAAAAATATCGTACCTTGCTTGGTACCGATCCATTCTTTATCCGTCGTAATCCCTTTTTTGTAAAATATAGATCATCATCACAGAAATGTTCGGAACACACGACTGAAGTTTTGTGGGGTTTCCACTGGTCTTCACTTCGAGTCCGCAGTATAACGTCTCTCCAGCGATTTGCTAGGATGGGATCCGTAGGAAAACTGAAACCCAAAATATTAGAAAGTACTTTTGCAGTTATAGATAAGTTATCATTTACTGATCAAATAGTCGGCCGTTTTGCGCGGTTTTTGACGCATATTTCCCCCTTTTTTTATTTTATATTTTTGTTTCATTATTCTTATCATGTATGCGTCTTTCCGCACAAATAAACCGTTTTTCTTTCTTTTCTTTCTTTCTTTCAAAATAAATAATGTAATTTTTAAAATAAAATATTTTTTTCTGATCGAACGATTATGTAATAATATTGTATTTTATCTCCCACAGTTTTGTCAAATCTCCCTAGTAATAAACTGACAACACTGACTAACTAGAATAGCCTACAAAAATACGAATTAAAAATGGTGTTTTATTAAAATATAAGGGGTTAAATAGCAAAACTTACCGATGAAAAGTTATCTTTGTGTTATTATATGGTTTTCCCACATAATTGCGGCATAGTCGGACAGCACAAACCGGCATAATTAATTATTTTGCGTGAGCACGTAATTGTTTGATGTTTCAAATGACACTGACATAAGGGAGAAGCGAGTCTACCAATTTTAGTAGACTTTATTTGCGCCGTTTTGTACGGTCAATGTGGCATCTAGACAAGTATATAATCAAAGCCTATAATGTAACTTGGAATAAAACTGAAAGAAACAATACAATAATAATTGATTACATATAGGGTTTTGAAAAAATACGTCCTTATTTGACGCGTTAATAGTACAAGTACAGTACAGTAGTAGATTATGATACAAGTGTGTCATTTGGGTGACCCGAGCCGTGGCGAGGGTCTTAAGAGAGGAACGGTAATTATCAATTACTCACATGTATCATACGACGTTTTTCGAAACACTTGACCAGAAAATAATATGATGGAATATATTACGAATATTGTTTTTGCGCTTACTTTATAGTAGCACGTTGCGATGACAAATGTTAAAATACGCCTTTTATTTCTTGACAACTTTAGTATCTGTTATAAAATATAAATCGCTGTAGTCTTCTTCTTCTTCTTCTCGATTCGATGGTTAACTCGTTATATTTTTTTGGGCCCAGTAAGTAGCCACGTTAATAGCTGCATCAGTGGCGCTCATTAGATTCTCCAGGTGTAGGGACACTGGGGGCACTCCAACATGTGGCTCATGTTTTGAACAGGAGCACCGCACCCTACGAACGGATGGTGGGGCAATACCGGTCAGTGGATACAGCTTATAAAGTGGAGTCGGTTTAAGGCATCCCGATATAATTCGACACGTCTCGTTCAGGACGATGTCGACTTGCTTTGCGTGTACTGATCGGTGCCACACAGGGCACGCGAATTCACCTGCAGAGAGGCATAGCGACATGCCAGATGTGCTAAGAACATCGGGTGCAGCTCCTCACTTGGTAGAAATAAGGCGGCGCAACAGGTTGTTTCGGGACCCAACCTTCTGCTTCGTGTTGAGGCAGTGCACGCTAAAAGTCAACGGTCTGTCCAATGCCACACCCAGATACCTCGGGTTTTTGCAGTGCTCTACGACAGTACCCCGCCACGAGATGTTAAGAATCCTATTCGAAGAGCTATTGCGGAGATGGAACGCGCAAGATTGCGTTTTGGACGGGTTCGGGCTGTAGTACCTATCATCAAATAGGTAATACGACAAAGGTTCTCCTAAAAAATATTTTGAACCTGAAAGCGAAGTTGAGGAGCAAAGTGAATTGAGACCAATTTAGTGGAAGGTCACGTATCTGAGTTTGTAATGTGTCTGCAAGATAAATGATTTAACACAAGAGGCTCGGTATTAAGGGACTTTCGTAAAAATGTATTAGGTAAATTTACATTCGTTGATAAATTCAGTATTTCAGTCTGAGAACAACTGCAGAGACCTAGATCGGGTGGTCCGCTATGTATTAAAATTCCGAATCACATTAATTGCTCCTTTAATATTATATTAGTTTTACTTTATTCTTAGGCACAATAATTTTCTCGATAATTTTTTTACTGTCAGCTTGTGTTCATTTTTGTAAACATTTGTTGTTATCAGGTAGATCAATATTTGTTTTTTTTATATTATTACTTACTTTTATAACTTTATTGTTTAAAAACCAACTGTTATTAAGTATTTGACACCTCGTTTGGCCCAAAGGCTTAATTTTGCCTTGTACAAAGCATAAGCAGAGCAATAAAATAGATGAACCAACCACGATGTCTTGCTGTTCACTCTACACTTCGGACAGACTGTGGGTGTCGCGCACCTGTGCCATTTGCCTGTTACTACCTGCATAGGGTAGCCAGCCGTTTGGTATTTAACAGGATGCATTTTGCAGAATGTGCGCGAGAATCGGCTTTCTACCATCGGACATACCGACTTACGGCCACTCCGGCTGAAGCTGAAGCTGATTTTCATGATAAAATTAACTTCATGAGTATTTTATATGAACTTAAAATGTAAAAATTACGTTATATAATAAGCAGTCGGCTTGTTTGCACTAGTCGATAACGTGTTGCGCCGACCCCAAGTTATATTATGGAATAAATGCAGGAAGAAGAAGAAGAAGAAAAAGTAGGCGAACATAAGTGAATTAAACAGCAGATATTGTTTTGGTTTGGTTCCATAATAAGAGTAGTTTGTAATCATGAGTATAATTACGTGTTTACTCGTAAGTATCGGTCACTGATTATAAGCAGCAAAAATGAGTTAGCATGGTGACCCCACACTGCGTAATCAAAATGAGATTATGTTTGCGTTCATTGTCACGTTTTAACTGCCAAACTAATTCCAGTTGGAGTCGCATTAGGTACTCTATTACTTGTGTTTGGCTACGAATTACCATTTTAAATGAATGGAATTTCGGTAAAAGCTAATTTAATTATGTTGTCAAGTAATATTGAGGAGCTGTGTGAAGTAGGATCTTGTAGTGGGTAAACATTGTGACAGCACATAGGATTTAGTCAGTTATTATTATTGTGTTCATCATCATCATTTCAGCCGAAGCCCGTCGACAGTCTGTTGGACATAGGCCTCCCCTAACTATCGCCACAATGGTTCTGTGCTTCTCGCATCCATCGGATTACTGCAATCCTTACCAGGTAAAGCTGTATTTTCTGATACTTGATCGGTACTCCAGAACCTTTCAGAGTCCTTTTGGCCCCAGAGAACATCTGTTTTACGAACAATATGTCCTGCGCACTGCCACTTACGTTTGGCGCGAGATACTAAGAAGATATTATGATGCTCAAGCGTGTGTTCACACACAGGAGCTATCTGGTCCGTTACTCTCATAGTCAGGTTGGCAATCTGAGATGATTATAGAGAGATTACGCACAAGATCAACGGATTTACGGTCAACTAAATTAATTACTAATTAGTTGTGTAAATTTTCCATACAATAATACAGCATTTATTTGGTTTTTAGAGAATTGGTGGTTTAGGAAAAAGGCTTGCTAATTTGTAGGCTGTGGGATCAAGTCCAGCTAGGTGCATTACATTATGTGTTGTATTTCACCACTGCACTGAAAAATATGAAGGAAATTATCGTTAAAAACCGGTACGTCCCAATAGTTAAAATCAAAAGGTAATTATGTGACATCCACCAACTCGCACTAGGTCCGCGTGGTGGATTGCGGCCTATTCTTTTTTTTAAAGAGGAAGCCTGTTCCTGGTAGCGGGAACATTAAACGGCAAATTATGCTAGGTATATTATGCTGTAAAAAATATTTGCATATTTTTATTTAAAAATCTATAGCAGCTAGCTAGCTAGCTAGCAGATTGAACCAGTCACTCATTTTCTAAATAATGTTTCTCTGAAATTCTACTTTTTCTTGGTTATGTTCCTACCAATATATTCACGCGTTTCATAATTAATAGTTGAACTGAACACGAACACACAAAATTAAATCATCTACAACACCAAATTGTAATTTGCATAAAATGTAAGACACGACCTTTGAAACAACTGGTTTTTGTTCGAAAATCTATGACCAAGCTTGTTAATTCATTTTGAATTCTATTACCTAGTCTTTAGAATATATTTTTGAGTCTACGAAACTTGTTTAGGGCAAGGTCTTGTTATATTAAGTAACTACAGCAGAAAAAATGAAATTTATTTGCCTACATTAAGTCGGTTGCTAACGATAATTTTCCCGACGATTTTTTATGTATTTCTTGTTTTGTAAATGACAGCCGTTGTTAAATTTTAGGGAAAAAGTTAATTGAATTTTTGATGTCTTATTTAGGTAAGTACCTAATTTATTATTACTGTAATTGTACAGGAGAGACACTGTTAGGTTTTCTTTTGCATTTAGAATGGTCTTAATTTAAATTTTCATGTAGCACCTACCTGTACTACTTACAACCATCATCTCAGCCGAAAGACGTCCACTGCTGAACATAAGCCTCCCCCAGGCGTCGCAACAGCGACCGGTCCTGTGCGTCTCGCATCCATCGGATTCCCGCGACCCTCGCCAGGTCGTCGGTCCACCTTGTGGGAGGCCTACCAACGCTGCGTCTTCCGGTACGTGGCCGCCACTCTAGAACCTTTCGTCCCCATCGGCTATCGACTACTTACAATACCTTGAGACGATTTCATTATCCATCGACTTTTCGAAGTAAAAGCAGCAGTAAACCCTATACACAATTATTTAAATAAAACCATAGCAGTTGCCATCTGCCTTACCACAATTAAATACATTTAATGGGCACGAAAAACCGATACGGAAATGTATAAAGCAATTACAATGACATAAAGCTACAGGAATATGAAATGAATGAATTATTTGCAGCTTTTGTGGTACTTTTGAAAAGAGCAAGGCTTTAAAACAAATATATTTTGTATTTACGTCGCAAACTGCGAACAAACTCTGGGTAGTTGTTGTTTCCTGATACTTTATTTATGTTGAGATTAATTGAAAACCTACTTTAAGCAAGCGTCCTCTATTGTCTTTATTTTTATTTAGTACTGGTGGAGGTGTGTCTCGCTTGGGTGGAGCAACGTCGTGGGAGAATTGTGGGAAGCCTTGTAATGCTGCGTCTTCCAGTACATGGTCGCCACTCCAAAACCTTTTTACCCCATCAACCATCTGTTTATGAAACAATGTGCCTGACTGCCACTTAAGTTTATCTTCATTTCCGATGCAATGCCTTTTGGGCCACTTTAAGCCTTTAGATGTAACCACGTCCCAGTGTCATTTGCAACCAGTGGCAACACGCTTTGGTCATAGGCTTTCCTCCTTGAGATACTGTGCTATATTGGATGAGTAAACACCACACACACTGTGTGTATCTTCTGATTCTGTCACTTTTTAATCTATAGTAAATAATGTAAGTCGTCACGTTTTGGCATAACAAAGCCAATGCCTGAAATAACCAGCTTTTGCTTAACTACAAACAAAACTTTATTCTTACCTACCTTTATCCAATTCGATTAAATGATAATGAGTTTAATACGAGTTGATGAGGTATGTTTATCGGTGGAATCGATAGCTAGGTAGGATTCGATTTCATTAAACAGTTGATTTTACATTTAATTCTGTAAATACAAATAACAGTAACAATTGAAACTTGTTTAACATACTGATTCGTTTTAATAAGTTTTGTTACTTGAGAATTCCTTGTTACTATGAGCTCAAGTGCCGAAATAAGTCTTTAGCCTCAGGTAAATATTGTGCTTTTCATTTTCATTATAAATACAACAAAAATAAAATAAAAAGCTAATAAAACCTGAGCCTGAACCTGCGTAGGACGACTCCGGTTTTAAAATCGTGATTTTAGGTATATTTCTTTTGATTTAGACGGTAAAGGGTTTTCAACTACTGCTTAAGCTTTATCTCTTCTGAAATAAGGCGTCATTTATCCGTCAAATCCACATATATTCAGCACATGGAACTTTTCTGCTGGACCCACAAGGCTCATACCAAAAGTACAGGTTTTGTTTGTTTTTAATTGGTATCGCCATCAAGTGGGCTCGCAGTCAAGCACTAGTTTAGTGCTTGACTGCGAGCCCACTTGATGGCAAGCAGTGATGTAATCGTTGATGCTAAAGCTACTTTATTAAGAGCCTATTTACTTTAATTATGATTTGACAGAAAATTATTAATGATATTTATGACGATTGAAACAGGCAAATATAAAAACATTTACAAAATTGTATATTTTCAAAACCAACGTTCATTAGTTATATTTTACTTAAGAAACCTGTCCAATTTTGGCCATTATCCAATTATGTTTTACAATTAACAGAATTTTAGTTTTATCTCAGTCGAAATGCCGAAACTTAATTACTTTTCTCAAAGATATTTTAATGTTTATTTGCAAACCCTTTTAGTGTGAGTCCTTTAATGATGTAAAGGTAGTCTCTGACTGATGCATAAGGCAAAGAATTTCTAGCGGGTTTTCATATCCAGTTTTGAACTGACAGTTTTTATCCATCCAAGTCTTACCAACAGAACTAAGAAGGGATTCTAAGAAACGTTCGTAAAACGGCAAAAACTCGTTTGGTAATTAATTGTCTAACTGTGGACGTTGACATAAAGTGTCGTTTACATTCTTTGAATTTGTAAGAGCTTGGTAGGGTTAATGCCCGCTAAGCATTTTCTGAAAAGAATATTGTGTTCCTTACACGCAAAATGTACCTAACGGGTGGGTTTGTCCGTAAATTTCTCTGACTTTTGAAAGTCTAGGCTCGCTCACGTAATTTTTTTAACGTAGTTTTATTTTTATAACCTGTTTTTTGTACAGTTATTGCTAGGTGATGATTAAAATATCCAAAATCATATTCGTAGTTTAGAAATACAAAGGAGTCATAGACATGATAACGATTTAATTTGAGATTAATACTTTATTTTTTATTAAAATAACCTATTTGAGACACATCGACGCATCAGTTTTCACAGACCTTTTCGGCTAAAGATTTCAGTAACTCAAAACTTTACAATTATCTTTGAGTCGTCGTAGTTTTAGTATTTTAATCTAAATTAAAATAACTGCTGCATTTCAAGATGAGTGTTTTTAGACATTTTGACTTTTGATACTCCCTCACCGTTTTGTAAACCGAAGTTGAAAGATAACAGAGCTATTTACTTACAAGTTATTTGAGAATTTAGATTTAAAAGTTTATTTTAAAGTTATTATCGTAAACTTATTTTTAATTTTGGTTTAAATAACTATTAGATATTATTAGTCTCTATTTGTAGATTTGTCTAATAGGTTTTAATGTTTATTTAATTATAATTATCCTTTATTTATTTCCTTTTTTTTTACTTTTTTTTACACGTAGGACCGTAGATTGTTCGAAAGAGTTATCAAGGTCCTGGAACACCAAGGCCAATTGAAAGAACACTGTTTAGTTGTGTATTTTTTGTTAGTAAGCCACAAAATAGATGATACAAAAGTCAATCTTATATCATCATCTGCCTAGCCTTTTCCCAACTATATTGGGGTCGGCTTCCAGTCAAGCCGGATTTAGCTGAATACCAGTATTTTACGAGGAGCGGCTGCCTACCAGACCTCCACAACCCATTAACTGGGGTAACACGGTACTTCATGGCAAGACTGGAGTCAGATTTACTGGCTTCTGACTATCCGTAACGACTGCCAAAGATCTCCAAATGACAGCCGGAACCAACGGCTTAACGTGCTTTCCGAGGCACGGAGGAAACTCGTTATGTTAAGATGGTCACCCATCCACAGACCAACCTAGGCAAGCGTTGCTTAACCTTGAAGATCGACCTGTGCGGCTGTTATTATTTAGCCACGAGCTCCTCTCTCAAAAGTCAATCTTATATACTTCATTTTAATATGTTTGGCGGTCGCGTTGGGGTCAGTGCCGGTCGGTCTGTCTCGGCTTCTTTTCTCGACTTGTTCAGGGTCTTTGATTCGATGGTGTATAGTCTTTCGGAAATAATGAGAAAACGAGACCATCATTAACATATGCAAGTATGATATACGGACCAGGTCAACAGCAATATACGCTGGGCCAGTATCGAAGGCCTATGACCTGAAATGCGGCGCAAAAAAGGATAGACTAACCTCGCCCACGAAAAGGTTGAATGGAATGCAATGTAGGTACATGTAAAGGTTGAATCTTTATAATATATTCCTGATCCTGAACATCGCACTTTTCGCCATCTTTAAGCATACAGAATTATGCATAAGGATACTTTTAGGTGCATGTATTATGTGAGTATACTAAAAAACAAAACAAGAATTCTAAACCATTTCAACCCAAGCAGGGAAAGCATCGCATGACAACGTGTCATAACAGCTTCATTTACTCTTCGTCTTCAATTTTATTATGTTTACATTACCGTAATAAATTAAATAATCACGGTGTAATGGAGTATATTGTTTCCAGATAACACTAGGCTTTTAGTAGCAACAAATAAGGCTATATTTGTTTCTCAAGTAAATACGTTCGAATAAATACACGGTCTAATTAGAAAAGATACATTGTTTGGAAACAGGTATGGTTCCAATAGAAGCGATTGATAATAACACGAATATAGAACGTATCGTTTTTTTATCCACAACTTTGATTCTTCTAGGATTAGATCCTGCTTCTCTAGTACTGGAATAATTCAAAATTATAGGAATCTGTATAAAAATAACCCTTGTATATGTATATAAGGCTCCAAGTGCTCAAGTGGCTCCTGTCCAGTCTATGGGATGTAGACGTCTCCTGCCGGAACCTCGCTGCAGGGATCGTTTGGTCCATGGTTTCACTGTAAAAGCGACCGGCGGTCAAACTGAACTCGTCCCAGAGGGTCACAGTTTCCGGATGGTGTGGAGATACCGTACGATCTCCCGCGAAGTGGCCAACTAAAGAATTAGAAGAATATATACTTGTTCGGTATACCGTCTACGGTTTCCCGAATGCGGGCCCTGTGGCATGCGTTCCAGAAATCTCTCGCACCCTATGCGGGCCCTATCGACTAAAGAAATTGCGCCATTAAAATGACTAAACGCTCTCAGTGCGACCACACTCCTCATGATTCTTAAACCGACATCTCATTTCCACTTGAGTAGTTCACATTGAAGTAGATTACCGTTATTTTAGCGCTGTTCGCAACTCGTCTCCATTGAAGTGTGACAAATGATCAGTAATTGAATTTAGACGTATGTTTAGCGGTTAGTGGTGGGTGTCTTCTAAATATTGATAGGATGCAAAATCATTTCAAAATGATAGAATATCCGTATGTCCATGAGCTTGGTTTTGAGCACATTCATGTTAAGACCCACACTTTTAAAAGCTTCAGTGAGTCTCAGTCATTAATTTTTATCCTGGTTTTTAGTTCGGTTACATTATTTAAGAGATGAAAACATATCCTTACCTAGGTGCTACATTCTTCGGTTATATTTATGCGATTGTTGAGCCCGTGGCTAGAAATCGGGGTCGTGATCCCGTGGGCTGGGGCGTGAGGAAGATCGGTTCCTCACGCGTCCTGCCATTTCCTTGGCTACCATTACTGCTTCGCATAAGGAGGCGAATGCCAGGTCCGATGCGACAGGTTATCACATAAATGCTTCAGGATTTCTTTATCTTTTACAAGGGTTACAATTCCATCTATTTGCAAATAGCATAATTTTAGAGTTATATCCTCAAAAAATCAAATAAATCATTTGAAATCACACTGAGAATGTATGATAGTTAATCCAATTAAACAGATTGCATGTAACTCCTGCATTACGCCAGGAGCAGTCATGCATGACGCACGTGATGCTGTTCGGTAGCATACGGCCGTATTACTCATCTTTAAGACTTATGATTTTGATAATTCGTATAATACAAGTACACTTTATAAGGAATCACAGTGATTTATAAAGGTATAATTATGTTTGTATGTCATCATTACAGCTGAAATACGTCCCACAAGCGTCGCCACAACGACTGGTCCTGTGCGTCTCGCATCCGTCGGATTCCCGCCACCCTTACCAGGTCATGATGTTTGTATGTGCGTATAGATACTCGTTTATATACTCTTTCACGCTCAAAATGCTAAAACCAGATTGGGGTGAAACTTGGCACATGGGGAGACTATGTCCAAGAATGGACTAAGGATAAACTTATTGCCCGTTTATAGTGTTTTAAAAATATTTTAGTACGCTATACATATAAAGTAAGTAGTCGTTTAGAAGAAGAAAAAACATTAGTTTTTGTAAAAATCTTTCCCTAATGATATTGTGTCCTCTGAAAAAATGTTGTTGACCACAACAGTTTTAGAAGTTTTCTTACTTTTTAAGAAGATGTACAGACTCTTTTTTATTTAAACCAGGTATGCATGAAGTGGGGTACCCTGTGGGTATACATTAACGTGATATGGTCCAAATGGTGCTCACAGACGATTCGTTTTTGGAAGGAACGGTTTCTAAAACACTCAATTTTGCACAAACTTCCCCCAAATTAACCCGAGATCTAAAGGGAACCAAGATCCCGTGTTGGCTTGATTGCAGCACGTATTTTTGGTCAGTGAAAGTCTGACTCTCCTTTGGGCTCCACTCGGAGCAGAAAAATTAAGTAATTATTATGTTGATTACAAATGAAAATGTTTGCCAAGTTTCACTACACGGAAATCCCTTGTAGTGAAACTTGGCAAACATTTTTTAATCATTCTATACTTTTCTTGTTAGAACTTATAATTATAATAGCCAGGTCTGCAAGTTAAGTACTCTAAGTTTTAGGTTTACCTTTAATTTTTTACTGAGGTATTTAACGATAGCGGGTTCTTAAAAAAGACACTATTAAATTGTATCATTATTTTATTATGAAAATCAAATATGAACGTCAACATTGAATTAACCTGATAATCCAGCTATAGTAGACAATAGTGAATAGAACATGTCATATTATCATGCATTTATTACTATGAAACAATACCTATTTAATATATTTTAAGAACATGATAAATTTTTGAACAACTCCTGATCATTTGTTGAAGAATGATGCCAGCATTCCTATGAAGTCTGGGCCCACTTTCCTATAGTTTTGTGTTATATCGTTGAATGAGTAATTTTGAGCTGAATAAAAGTTGAATCAAACTGCACTATATCTTTTTCCTACCTTTATTAAAAAGCTAGTAAAATTTTAAACCATTTAGGGCCAGTTTCACAATGTCCGAGTAGCCACTACTTCCCGGATAAATTCAAAAATGGAACAGAATTTGTATGAAATTATCTGCCAAGTAAGATACTCAAAACTTAATCATAGGTGGTGAAATAGGCCCTTAATCACATAATACTACTATTTTATTTGTAAAAAAGAAACATTTGATTAAATCCGAACGGACTAAAATTTGAAACTTGATGCCAGTAGTTACTGTAGCGTTTATTTAGCTCCAAAATATCTAACGCTGCAAAACACATAGTTATTGGAAGGCTGGCCCAGAATTAGCTTTCTCCTTTGAAACAGTTAATTATTTTTTCTTTACAATCACAACAGTTAATACATGCTTGATTTATTATTCGTTGCCAATAATTGATTTCTTGAAGGAACTTCTCGATTTATATATACATATAAAAAACACTCCAAAGATATACAGGGTGTAAGGGGCATCGACTCACAACTCCATTACGGTGATTCGGTACTTAACTTTAGAAGTTTTCCATTTGTATAAAATATTACTGTTACGCTTCCAATAGTTGCAGAGTGCTGTTTTATAGCCTACAGCTTTCTGCAATAAATAAACTATCCAATAGTAAAAGAGTTTTTCAATTCAAACCAGAAGTTTCTGAGATTAGTGCGTTCAAACAGACAAACTCTTCAGATATACAGGGTGTTTGGTGCATCGTGTCCCAAATTGAAATGGTCGATTGAAGGGATCATCTGCTATCCTTTTAGGCCCCTAAACATTACCCATGTCCACTGGATTTTTTTCATCGACATTTTAGTTCTTTTTGAAAAATCGACCAAAATTTTACATACCTACAATTATTAATTATTTATTTATTATTTATTTATTTATTTATTTATAGTTAATTAAAACGGCACAAGTCCAATTACATTAATTAACATAGAATTAAGAATAATTAAAATTAAAAGCATTCAAATGACATAAGTACAATACAAAAATTACAATTACAAAAATACAATTTTATACAATTTTTGTATACAATACAAAAAATAAAATAAATTAAATTAAATTTACAGGTAAGAATAAAATTCGTAGATAACATTATTGAAATTATTTAAGTATATAAATTGCAAAATAAATTAAACACATCACAAACAAGCATAAACTAAAAAGTAATAGTGGACACCCTCGCATACTGTCTCTCGCAGAACATCAGACAGGCACACATTAATTTCTTCCATTCATCCGCAAACACATCACATTCAGGATTGGCAGTCAGGAGGGCGTTTAGCATCCTTAGGGTTCGACATACTGGGGATTGGGCTCTAGCCACAGATCTAGACTGCGGTAGCGCGAACAAATCATGACGGCGGCTTTGACGGTGCCCAAGGTATTTGTCCGGCACAAATAGGCGACAGAAAAGTCCGTGGAGCTCAGGGCAGTCAATACGACCGCTAAGGGTTTTACAGGCAATCATGAGTTGATCAAATCCCCTTCTTACCTCCAACGAATTAAAGCCTAACACCCCTAGGAGATAATTAGTTGGGTACATGTATGGAAAGACATGATACAACCTCTGATACAAAAATCTCAGGAAGGTTTTTTGAACTTTCTCAAGCATCAGTGTCTGAGACGCAGTATGTGGATGCCAGACACAGGCGCTGGACTCGAGTTTGCTCCGAACCAAAGTTGTGTACAGGAGTTTAATAACACTGGGATTGCGAAAGTCACGAGCGTTCCTCAAGACAAATCCCAGACGCCTGAAGGATTCCTTTGCAAGGGTAGACACATGGTCCTTAAAGGAATTATAAGGCGTAGACTCCGCATTTTAATTTTATTTAGACGTGTATTGTGTAGCGTGTAAAATCCACAGGGCATGGGTAGTGTTTAGGGTCCTGAAAGGACCCTTTCAGTCGACCATTTTAATTTGACACACGATGCAACAAACAGCCTGTATAATATTTTAATTAGTAAATAAGTCTGCTTTAAGATTAAGTTTGCCTGTACAAATAAAAAAATATACATAAAATTACTATTCGTATCGAACCGAGGTTGAAAAAGGTAACACATTGTATATCGATGCTACTTACACCTTGTATTCTATGTACACAAAATATCACTCAGTATTTATCAACACGGTATGACATAAAAATTATCAATTTTCATAAATATTTCTTTAATATCTACAGTGTTATCAAAAATCGTTGATGCAATTTTAATTACAGGGAGAGTAGGCCTTTGTATAGCGTAAATATTATTTTACAGTGTTATAAAAAAACATTTAGACATTTAATATTTATAACGGATTATTTAGATTTATCACAAATTCTTAATAACTTATTCTATACTTATTTACATAGCGATCATATTTATAATTATTATAATTAAAGATAATCAGTAATCGGCTCAAACCTTTTTTAACTCTCGCGATAAATATTTCTTTTAATAATAACCCCTGCTTTGTCATATTTAAATAATATTATTCTAATACATAATATATTTATATTCACATAATATATATTTGTTGCAACTTTAAAGTGACTTTCTGGACCCGCTTTACAAGCAAGTAATTGTGGATACAAAACCAAACGTTATTTTAAATATCAATCAATATTATTAGTTATCTGTAAAGTATTCTGGTAAAACGTATTTTAAACATTTAGTTTAAAATACTGTTTTGTTCAGTAATGTTTAAAAGTTATAGATTCTGTGCGCATGACTAGCAGCAGCATTAGTACTTTGGTAAACACTCAAAAAAATACAATCAGAAACAAAATTTACACTACAAGTTAATTTAAAAAAATATCACAAAATAAATTCATATTCTAAATTTTATACATGATTACTGCCCATATATTCTTTAAAAAACATCGCTTTTTGTAAATCAGGCTAAATAAAAAAATTAATAAAATAAAATAGTGGTGTTCAATTCAACTAAACTCGGTTAAACAACAAACCATCCCAAACGCCGCTAAGAAAAAAATAAGGATGACTGATTGATTTAGAAAACGTGATTAGAATAATATAAAAACCTTTCCATCAAATACTTAACATAATTTAGCAATAATAATCGACCACGTTTGAGATTCGACATAATTAATTATGTATAGTTATTATAGCATAATTAAGTAAATTATAAAACCATTTAGTTTAATATTATGCATATTAATTTATAAAACAACACACAAATCAGAGTTAAAATAAAAAGTTCCAGGAACCCTGGAATGTACCGGATAACTAATTAAGTCGATAAAAATGTGATACTCATATCGCTCCACTCAGAACGATAGAAGTTATTTGATAATAGTTTTCTGTATTAAAACAAAATATCATCTTATTTCCCATTTATTAATACAATATTTTCTTAAAAAGGCTGCAACTATAACAACAAAATAGTGATATTGTCTAATTGAGCATAATTATAATGCACATAGGTAACGAAGCATTTTTGTATAATAGGCTAGCTGACTTGACAATGTGGTTCTGTCATATAAATACTTATAGACAAAAAAAAAACATAAAATTGGTCAAGCCGTGTCAAACGAATTCGATAAGAAACACTGTGATACAATATTTTTTTTTTGTATATTACAAATAGATATTCTTATTAAGATATCATACACAAAATCACATCTGATATAAAAGACAATCTCTGTTACTGCAACGTAATTATTTTTTTATCGCTCTTATTTGTATATGTATAGCAAATATATAATATAAATATACAACAAATAAGCAAGCCTTTGCAATATCAGATACACACTTTAAGTTAAGTTGGGACCAACTATATGTACACAAAAAAACAGTATGTCCAAACAACACAAATTACAATTACAACTTTATATTACAATATAAAATATAACATTATTTATATGTGTTTAAAGCACAAATTCGAATGTCACACCTTAAGATCTACATTAATCACAACACTCCTTAGGTAAAGCTTGGCTTACTCCTTCTGATCTATCGTTAGCTATTAGTTTTAATGATTTATTGGTAAGTACAGCCTGTGCAATAATAATTAACTGTTAACGTAGAGTTTTTGGCCCAAATTGCTTGAGTGAACTTCAGTAGCTATTATGATTTATAATTATTTATTTTATTCTTATTATCTTTGAATTACGTGTGATTTGTTTATTGTGTTAACTAAATTTATGTTCAGCTAAATCCGGCTTGACTGGAAGCCGACCCCAATATAGTTGGGAAAAGGCTAGGCAGATGATGATGATGATGTTTACAGTGTTAACCTACCACATGTTGTTTTTTAACCCAAAACTTGGCTAGTAGAGAATGCCTTGTTGCATTCAGTCCGCCTTTGTACCAGTACTGTACATAAAGTTAAAAAGAATGGACATTGTGATGTACTCGTACAATTGAAGTTGCTTTGTAAAATGTCTGTACAACTGGATACCTGAAATTCTTGAAACATGCGCGATCTCAGTAAAATGGAACTGAAAATGTTTTTGTGTTGAGTACCTCAGCAAAGCTTGCCAAGAAAGCTGATTCGATACATTTGCTGCCAAATACTGCGAGAACGTTAGAATGCGTTACATCCGGATTCTAACAGTAAACAAGACATGACAAAAAAGACAAGATTAGTATCTGAGCCAACTAACATTACATAAAAAATATTGTTGACTACTAGCGTGAAATATATAGACAGATGTTTCACGCTCGATCAGTAGTTTGTATTGTTTCTAGCCATTTCAGTAAAAATGTTTGTATGCACCAATTATTGGAAACTGATTATTTTAATTTAATATTCTTTCTAGTTTTATGGAATACCAACGATATCATCAAAGTAACAATGGTCTCACAAAATACTTAAACGTAAATATACCTTACACACTAGTCCACAAAAATAATAACAACAGTTCAGAAAGTACAAACCAAGCTTAAAATCATCACTTTGTCAGTCACTAATATAGTCAATGTGAACCCCTAAAAGTAAAGCACTGCAGTCTAAAAGGTCATCACTACACTGTTCCTTACAATCCAAAAACCACCTTGTGCGGAGAGTCTACTGTGCACATTCGTATATCACCGACAAGCTGACGCGGTCCTTTACTCATAAAGTGGCTGAGTTGGTCCACTGGATTTTGACAGACCCGTTCTCGCCCACGTGATGCGGTACAGGAACTGGCTTCCTTCTTCTCCTGTTTCGATGACCTGAGAACAAAAAAGTGAGTTAGGATAAAATTTTTTTCTTGTTCTAATTAGTTGCAAATTGGGATAATGTCTATCACAATTCACAATTGGTTTTATTATTACAATTTTTGTAAGCCACAATGTGGCTAACGGTGAATAATATTTTTTAACAAATTCAAAACGGGTCCGACAAAATAACGACGGGTCCATGAACCAACTCATCCATCGACGCCATAATATGGTCCGTCGTCAGATGAGTGAAACGTCACACAAATGAAATCCGGCGTCCTAACAAATGTGACCAATCTATTTTCAATCCGTGTAGACAGCAGATGTAATCCAATGATCCGTCAAACCCACAATGAAAACAATGTTTGACTTGGTTTACAGTCCGCAAGTTCCCACCAGAGTAACCTTTATTTGGACGCTGGATTTTATCCGCTGGGCGTAGTTTCATAGTCCCCCGCTTCGTCGAAAGAGTTTCTTATTAAGTTCTATTTGCTAGCTTCACGCAGGCAAGCGTATGGTGACGGATACGTGTATATGAAGTTACGCGTCCATGATCAGTAGGCCTAAGTAGTGTAGGCGTACAAAGACAAAGCTAGTAATTCTCTCACACAAAATAAGATCTACATAACATGTAAAGTTATTTCAGGACAACTCCGGACTATCTTATTATTTCGGCTCGTAAGTTCCTGACGTAGGATGATCCAATTCAAAGGAAGGAATGTGATATAAGTAATCAGTACAGGCGTTCATTAAATACCTTGAAATTAACTATAAATAGATCTAAATTAGCTATTATTAAGCTTGAAACTTAATAAGTAACTAATTAGCAATCATCACAGGGTGTATGAGCGCAAATATGGCCTGGTGGTATCGGCACCAACTTATGAGTTATCATAGGTTCAAACCTAGGCAAGCTGTGGACTTTGGTTAATTTGTTTCATCACCACTCAAAACAGTGTGAAGGAAAACATCATAAAGAAACCGGCAGGTGCAAGAACTAAAAATTCGGAGACATGTGACGTTGTGACATCTACCATTACGCACTAGGCCTGTGTGGTGGATTACAGCCCGTTGCTTGTTCTAAAGGGAAGGTCTGAGTCCCAGTAGTGGAAACGATTAAGAGGCTGATTATGTACGAGTGTATACGCCCGTTTTCAATAAGCTATATATCTGCAGATGCAGCTACTAAATATAAATAAATCTATCCTTTTGCCTATATGTATAGATAGAATCTTACTGTTTATCGGGATCTATTTATGAACTGGTAGGTTATTGAAAACGGGCGATAGACAGGTTGGATTAACAATAACCGAAACTAAATTCGTACCAAAAATACACAAATTTTGACAAACAAAATCGATGTGTTTTAGACAGGAATTCCTTTTTTGCTTCCTGGAAACCTTTTTTTCATGAAAATATTTAGACCAGGTAACATGAAAGCGGTTGGTAAACGATTGCAACAATTTTTCAATTGACACACAACACTTTGAAGCGTTTCAAAAATTTTACTGAAAAATATTGTACTGTAAATTGCGCAATAACTTTTTATGTTGGTTTCAATTGAAAGGAACAATAAATAAATGCTTTCAGAGTTGTATAAAGGTTCTGTCTGTGACTGTGAAGTAATTGGGTTATTTAAAACTTTTGAAAGAAAGAAATAATTGGGTAATTTCGAGTCGCGAGTCCGACCCGTTGCACGTAGTGTTCCGTACCGTCCTCCGTGGTAAAAACACGGCAAAGAAAATAACTTGTCTTGTAATTTAGAATTTATTCGTTGTTATAGCGGCAACAGAAATACATCACCAGTGAACTGTGTTATGCTAGACAATTTTCACTGGTCTCTATTTGTCTGTAACCAGGCTATATAATGAAATACAAACAAACATATAGACATACAAACGATTTACCCTTTGGATACCGAACCCTAAAAACTATTACTATTCGTATCTCATACATTTGTACACAATAGAAATAAAAATAGGTATAAAAAAACCTCATTTAAGTCTGTGTCAAGCCAAAAAGATGCCTAACCCCTATTTCTCTACTTACTAAAAACAATCTTAATCTTAAGTTTTACGTTTAGAGCTTGTTCAGTTTATAATTAATCAAATAAACTTAAGCAAGATAGAAATCTAGAAAAGGGAAAAACTGTAACCTTATCGGTAATTACAGTTTTGAGTCGTTTGGAGTCGAAACATTCAGGCTATGGGTTTAAATACACGTCATCTTTTCAAAGCAGCTAATCGACATTTTACGTGACCCGAGGGCTTATTCGGTCTTTGCCCAAAAAAAATTAGCATTTCCACCAGGGCAGGAGAATCAATCACTGAGAGCAGTGGTGGCCCAATGGTACTTGCTCCAACTTTCGAGTTGTTGTGTTTGGATTCAAACCCAGCCAGGCACATTACTTTGTGTAATTTATTTCATCACCACTATTATCAAAAACGGTGAATGAAAACATAGTAAGGAAACCAGCATATTTTAGAACCGAAAATTCATAGACATGTTACATCCACCAACCCGCACCGGATTGTCCGGCCCGCGTGGTGGATTAGGACTTATTCCTTCTCCTAGAGAGAAGGCCTAAGTCCCAGAAGTGTGAACATTAAAAGGCTGATCATGTATTTATTATGTATATGTACAGGATGGTTGAATAATAACCGAGACTACATTCGTGCCAAAAATACACCCAATAAAGGCCAATTTTGATGTATTATGGATAAGGAATGCTTTTATTGCTTCCTGAGAATATTTTCTTAGGCTGAGGCCGCTTTATGCTTTATACGCTCTACAGCTGCTGAACCTTAATGCTATGTAAGCTCTGTAGTGTATTTATAGCATAGTATATTTGTGACATCGTGGTGAAAGGATTAGTCAGCTAGACTCTACGTTACCGAGTGCTAGCTGTCCAGGGTGCGCCGGACGTTTAGAATCCTTGTACGATGTTTTTAACGCAACTCGGGGAGACTCAGAAGAGGTTTGATCATTGTCATCCTGGACGGTGTTTGTGCATCGACATCAAGAAGAAGCATAGTGAGGAGCTCGTGGCTAGATAATAATAGCCGCACAGGTCGATCTTCAAGGTTAAGCAAAGCTTGCCAAGGTTGGTCTGTGGATTGGTGACCATCTTAAATTAACAAATTTCCTCCGTGTCTCGGAAAGCACGTTAAGCCGTAGGTCCTGGCTGTCATTTGTAGATCTTTGGCAGTCGTTACGGATAGTCAGAAGCCAGTAAATTTGACTCCAGTCTTGCCTTAAAGTACCGTGTTACACCAGTTAATGGGTTGTGGAGGTCTGGTAGGCAGCCGCTCCTCGTAAAATACTGGTACTCAGCTATATCCGGTTTGACTGGAAGCCGACCCCAATATAGTTGTGAAAAGGCTAGGTAGACGATATTGATGATGATTTGTGACATTGTGGTGAAAGGATTAGTCAGCTAGACTCTGCGTTACCTAGTGCTAGCTGTCCAGGGCGCACCGGGTGTTAAAAATCTTTGGACTATGTTTTTAACGCAACGGGGAGTGTCAAAAGACGTTTGATCATCGTCATCCTGGACGGTGTTTGAGCAACGACACGAAAAGAAGAAGAAGCATAGTATAGCATAATATGCTATGCTAGAAGAATAAAGGCAGGAAATAAATCTTACCTGTGTGATGGGACGCGCGACTACCGGCGCGGGCAGCGCGGGGTGCACGCCGCTTCCCAAAGCAGTGCTGTGTGAACCGCTGCTAAACACAATCCTCACCTTCCAGTCCATCCAGCTCTAGAACAAAATAACTTAGTTACTGAAGAAATACAGTCAAATAGAG
The DNA here is from genome assembly GCA_030763345.1 of Mythimna separata. Taxonomy (NCBI): domain Eukaryota; kingdom Metazoa; phylum Arthropoda; class Insecta; order Lepidoptera; family Noctuidae; genus Mythimna; species Mythimna separata. The sequence goes on along the minus strand of CM061177.1, from coordinate 19,956,477 downwards.
TCAATAAGAACACGGCTGAATAGGAACAAAAATTTGAAGAGAATTTTCACGTTATTTAACAATATTTCCTAGCATGAAAGTAGTCATTTTATTCATTTATCGAATTCCTGTAACCTTTGCCAGGTCATTTCCCAACTATATTGGGGTCAGTTTCAGATCCATCAAAAGTAAAAATGTATGCCAAAGTAAAAAAACTTATCAACATTTTTTCTTATTCACCCTTTCATCCTTCCATTCCATTCCATTCATCCTTTTCACCCGTTTTGACGAAAAAACATTAAATTAAAAGCTGTGGCGGACGAGACGGATTTATATCAGTTGTAAAAAAAATATGTTTATTTGGTACAACCTCAAAGGCACTGATCAATCCATGTCGGCGAGCGGTAGGAACTGTGACATTTTTTATTCCTCTGACGGATAGTATCTTTGAGGATTCCCCTACAAAAATAAAGGACAAACGGACAAAACAAAAATAAATAGACTGGATAAAAACCTTTCCAAAATAAACATAAATAAGTGAAAAAGAAGATGATACGCGCTCATGGAGAACAACCCTGGATTGGATTTGTTTGCTGACGAATGGAAAATGATATTACCTATTGAAAAATTTGCGGTTCTGTGAGAAGACAAAGTGACAGGATTAATTTTTGTGTTAATGGGTATTTTCCTGTACTAAAATGATGATAATTAATAATACGACCACAACAACGCTTTATTTTTGCGGTGGAAATTCATACATCGACTTATTATTTATGTTGATTACCTACGTAGCCCGAGGTTGCATACAGGGTGTAATGGAAATGTGTGGTCATAATATTTTAAATACCACTTTTGCTCAGGGAAAATTCTTCAACAAAATCATAGTTGTAGTTACAAAATTAGTTCATTTTTTAAGAAAAGGCTATAACTTTCTTCAATAAAATTATTAATTGTTCAGCGTTCTAGAACCGCAAGATTCCTTTACAAAAAATCCACGCGGCCCTTGCGGGTTCGGGCGCTGCTGGGGCCCTACGGTTTTGCTAACATCTCTTTGATTATCGCGTAGGCGTCGCGACGACTCGGATTTAGTTCAAGTGGTTGGCGAACGGCCGGATAGTAAGCTACACGTAGTTCGTCGACCGCAAGCCCGCGCCTACAGTAGCCGGTAGTTGGAGTCATGGCAGCTGGGGCGTGACGATATCCGTTCCCTTACGTGTGAAAACCACAATGTTACTTGACGGATAAGCTCCTTTACATCATTTCCAAGTAAGATACTGCACGGCATTTTCTAAAATCCGCGTCAAAGACGAGGCTTATAATACAAAATTTAATAATATTTTAACACGTGCATTGCGTCACTAGAATGCAAATACTTCGGCATCTCCAGATTATGAACAAGCTTGCCAGGCAAAAATCTGAACATCTTCATTGTTATATCCTCAAGTTTTTCAGGCATTTCACCCGTAAAGAAGACTCGATGGAACGATTGGTAGTCCAAGGGAAAGTCGACGGCAAAAGATCGCGTGGATGTTTTACAACACGATGGATGGATCTCATCAAATCTATGAAACACTGTAGCATTTATGACAACTCCTAAACTGCCAAACACAAAGCTGCATGGTGTTGCATTGCAAAGGAGGTCGTCACAAGACTCGACCGACACATAACCACGAACACTCAGTCAAGAGTAGAAGAAATATTCTTAGATAGTTTCGAATCGGATTTTATTATAGCTAACACTACTACACGGATATAGTCAAATAAGTTTTGTAGAGAACTAACCGCCAAACTCGTTAAAAGTTACATAAAAACATTAGCTTCTGCCAGCGGTTTTGCCATTATGATTTTGTTAAGTCATCCCAAAGGAATATACTCGCAGGATATAATTATTATCCTATGTGCTAATTAAGGACATGGTCAATCCGTGTGCGTCAAATTTCGTGCAAAACTATTTGCTGTTTGAGTGTAAAGGAACCGCAAACCCATACAAAAATCTATACAAACTCTAGGGTTTTACAATAAATAGGTCCTTATCTATCAAATTGTTTTTTCTTAAAATCTGTTCTTTAGCACTATAATATCAAGGATTAATTTGGAATTGTGAGTTCAAATAAACTTTACATCAAAAGAACGTTATTGTTTGAGTAGGTAGTTTTTTATTGATTCCGAAGTTTTTTTAGCAATGAAATCTAATAAATAAGTTTTGATCTTTTTTTTTATAATAGGAGACATAAAAACTATGTATGTTAAAAGGGCAAGCAATGTGAATGAAGTATACCTACGATTTTAACAAACGAACTTAATGTTCTTGGTTTAATATCTTGCGTTTTGGAAATTTTATCGCCTTTTAACGAGCAATATATAATTCTGCCTGTAAAATTAAATTTTATTAACATTCGCGTCTTTGAGTGGGTTTCTGAATTAAGTATTTTGAATTAAAAACGTCTCAAATCCTACTTGAAAGCCAATTTTGTAAAAAAACTTTAGGATAAAGTAGAGTTTGAGAAATACTCAACTTCAAATGATTAAATCATAAAGCAGGGGTTCGTTTTCAATCAAATTTTTCTAACTAAGTAATACTCAGTTTAGGGTTGTTTTAAAATTGTAATCCATATACAATATAAGTAATATTTCTATCTAATACTGCGAATAAATTGGCAAGGCAGATCAAAATGCATTACCATTTTTATTGCATAGCTAGTTGACAGAATTTTGAATACAAAGAATCATAAAATCAGGTGTCTAAAAGCTAAATTCCCGATTTACAAAACTCCCAATCAAATTACACAGACATGACTATTCGTTTAGTAAGATTAATAGAAATCTAAGTGATCTGAAAAACATACATTTAACAGTAGCAAAATGTTCCATTTTCTAACATCAGAAATCAAAACTTTTACCAACCACACCTAAATCACAGTCAGTATAATTGAGACGTACCAACATAAAATTACGATACAAATATTGTCGTTCCTGCGTTAAAAACATGTCCGCCTGGATGTGACTTTAAATTTATTGGTGGTTGAAACGGGATATACTGGCACACGTCCAACACTGGATTTATGGATTTACGTAACGCCTGCTGCTGTAACAGTACGTGTAACAACGGTGGTATATCCAAGTTGTTTGCGAATTGTTCTATCGATGGTCCAATTAAAACATTGTGTACCAGGTGCAATATTGTTGATTGTAACACGGCTTACCATCAGATGGGATTGGAGTCAAACACTAGTTTAAAATTGTAAAAACACCACATACAGTACACTGTGACATCGCTCCTTAATAATATTACGTTCAGAGCCTTATTTAGGGAAGATTAGTGTTATCACCAACATTATGTTTTTTTGTTATTATAAAAACTACCACCATGTTACGTTACATGAGATTAGATGATTTGTAATTGAAGCTATGCACATCCTTGGAGCATTTGATGAGTGCCACCGATGCTCCTATTGAAATCTAGAGGAGTTCAAAAATTTGTGCTGTAGGTCATTTTCTTAAAATAGCTTTTGCCGGTGGCTTTATCTACGAGAAAGCAGAAAGTAAAATAGAATTCATAGTTATTATGTTTTATTGTACGAGTAAAGGTTTTTTTTTAAATCAGGCCAGTATCATTTGAGTTCATTACAATAAAAAATTGAAATCTTTCTATTTAAAATTAGTTAAGATTAACTTTTCATCGGGGGATATTTAATGTTGTTTTTTTATGGGTAGATGTAAATCGTAGATTTACTCGTAATAAATGTTATCCTGGAGAGATGGTAAAAAGATTTAAATAAAAAAATTCTATTAAAGGCACTTTAAAAACATTTTTACCCGACACACAGCGGTACCCAGACAACATAAAATTTTATACTTTGCTCCAATGTATAGTTTTTTGTGACTATTGATTTTGAATTTAAAGTTCGTTGCCATATTAAGTCTGATGACATGCAAAACACTAACGACTGTCTTTATCGACTTTCTGACTTTCATGTAGATATCTGAAATCAATTTGTTAGTTCTTTGCAATAGATTAATTTTATTTCTGTAGTCATGTTTAGTAATTTTATCGTTACTTGTGTTACAATTTATATCCCATACTCCTAAACATCAATTGAGGAGCTCGTGGCTAGATAATAACAGCCGCACAGGTTGATCTTCAAGGTTAAGCAACGCTTGCCTAGGTTGGTCTGTGGATGGGTGACCATCTTAACATAACGAGTTTCCTCCGTGCCTCGGAAAGCACGTTAAGCCGTTGGTCCCGGCTGTCATTTGGAGATCTTTGGCAGTCGTTACGGATAGTCAGAAGCCAGTAAATCTGACTCCAGTCTTGCCATGAAGTACCGTGTTACCCCAGTTAATGGGTTGTAGAGGTCTGGTAGGCAGCCGCTCCTCGTAAAATACTGGTATTCAGCTAAATCCGGCTTGACTGGAAGCCGACCCCAATATAGTTGGGAAAAGGCTAGGCAGATGATGATGACTCCTAAACATCAATAATTATGTAATTTAGAATATGTTGTCAACCCAAAGGCACATTATTTATTCAAACGTGAATAAATCGAATTGAAAGATGTTCGACACATAAATTTGGCTTCCGTCGAAGGAATCGAATTTGAACACATTAATTACAACCTCAAAATATAATTTGGTTCGGCATGACTAACTTTGGAACTCGTACCTAACTAAAATGACACTTCTCAAATTAATATTTGAAACATAAAGATAGAGTGGCTACTTGTAAAATAAGATTGTATGTCTCTAGTTGATATCTCGCACCTTAAATACTTACAGTTAACTTAGGGGTATCTTTAAGTCAAGACTAAATAAGTTACTTTTAGGGAAGCGTGCTCCATATTCTGCCACATCATCGCTTATTACCAAGTAAGATAGTGTTCAAACGAAAGCCTAACCATAGTAAAAAATATATGTATATAAGAGGATTTTTTAAAAAGGTATAATTTTCTCTTTTTTTTATGGCCGAAATTAATAATCAATCTATCACGTTATGTCGGAGATTGAAAAACAAATGATACCATACAAAAATTTACATATTTTCCGATATGTGATAGATAGGTTATTGGTTTCGGGCGTTAAAGGTATAGTTTTCCTATCACAAAAACTTTGTAGTAACATTTAATTACAGTTTCATGATATTAATTTAACAAATTAATTTTAAATCTTAAAGTTAATAAATTAAGGTCAGATCTCAATGAATGTTGTAATGAAGTCTAATTAACAAAGCTTTTTAGCAAGATTAGGCCTATTAGAGAATGTCTAATATCTTCAAAATGTACATTCCGTAGAAATAACACTAATTAGATCGCCGTGCTCAGTTGAAAGATCACGTTCAACGAAATATTTATACCAATTAAATCCTTTGTCAAAACACTTCCTCAAATCGACTGCTTTTTGAAGATTGAAATTCTAGATGTTTTCTGTTTATTTGGCTACTGACCTGTTTTCCTCTAAAAACTTTATTTGACTTCTACCAGCGGTTTCACTCGCGTGTATGTACGGTGGTAAATTTTGGAAAATCCTCTCTTAATTATAAAAAGAAAGCCTAGATTATAAAAGGAACCTATGTGCAAAATTTCACACTCCTAATCCCAATAGCTGTGGCCAGCTGCGGCTGTGCGTTGATATGCTAGTCAGTCAATTTCTCCTTTTATATTTAAAGATAGATACTTTATTTGGGAGGTATATTTTGAACAACAGTACTTTTGTATAGATATCAGGCATTTTGGCTCGTGCAAATTACTTCCATCTCAGGGATTACGTGACAATTACAAAGCCCTGTAAATTGTTCACTTGAAATTATTATTGTACTTATCCTCGTGCCGATGTCGTTGTAAACATCATAAATTATCATGGCACGAGGCTATTTCCATGTGATTTAATATTCAAGATACGATACGAACTGAAAGACAGAATATTAGTTCTGGTATCCGTGGCAACCTCACCGAATAACGAGCACACGGTAGAGGTGTGCCCCGCTTGGGCGGAGCACCGCCGTGTCCTTGTGGAGGCTATCGGCGGCGGTGACCTCTCGCGCCGGGCCCTGGTAGAGGCCATGGTCCGGAGCGAGGAGGGGTGGTACGCAGTCGCCTCCTTCTGCGAAGCAGTAATGTTAGCGAAGGAGGCTGCCGACCGCGTGAGGCAACGGAACTCACGCCGCCGCCGCCGAGATCCCGATCCCGATTTCCGACCACCGTAGGCGCGGGCTCGCGGATAGCGAGCGCTGGGTAGCTCGCCGTCCGGCAGTCTGGTAATAATCTGGACCGAGCCTAGTCGTCGACGGCGCGTTCTGTTCCACGCGCGCCTCAAGAAGATGTCAGCAAACTGTAGGGGCCCGGTAGGGCCGAAGCCTCTAGGGAACACGGTATCCGAAAGGTTGTCACCGTGTCCTCCAGATCGATGGTAACGAAGGAACGGGGTAGGGGTTTAGTCAGTAAGAGTCTGACACGCCCTCCCGCTCCGCCCAAGAGTGGGAGAAGTCATTCTGATGATTACCCTACCGGAAAAAAAAAAAAAAAAAAAAACCTCACCGAATAACACCTAAACCGTTGGGTAAATTCCACCCATCCGAACTATACTAGTTATAGGATGGTTTCGTTGACAGCTGTCAGATTCATACAATATAGCTATCTATCCTTTTCTCTCATCTTAAAGATGCATATTTTCGTCCTGCTGTCACCCAACTCATGCTATGTAAAAAAGACTTTAATAAAACTGTTTTGGATTGATACCTGTACTTTCTTCTCAGAAGAAGTTAGAGTTTTTCCCAGTACCTATCGTTACTAACAATATTTCCATTGAAGTTTAACTCTATCGTTACTAGTCAACCGTTATCAATGTCCATGTACCTGTGTACTACGGGATGTTTCTCGGAAACTACGGACATATCCGCGCCCGTTTTGGGAGATTACGTGAAACGGTTTCCTGTCTGAAACCTACATCACTTGCGCTACACGCTTGTATACCCCAAAAGCATTGGTCTACAACAGACACGTTTCGTCAGTCATTTGTAAATTACATGGAATAGGGAGAGGCCCAAACGCCACTGACTAGGTAGATATGGTTTTTAATCACAATAAATAAGTACTAATAACCATCAAATAATTTCTCTAGCGACTGTTGAAACTATGGGAAGTGTTATAAACATGTCTGTAGCTCAACATTCTCGCAGTTCTCTGCCAGCAACCCCAAAACTGCTACCATTTGCCAAGCGATACTCATTACGTTAACATAATAATATAATATATTTTTTGGTCCGTAAAATTTCCACACACTCCTTTTACTACACACGGAGGAGGAAAAATAATTTGATGGTCTCTCAAAAACCAAGGGGTGTGTTGATGTACACTGAAATAGCCTTTTAAGGATCACCCGGTAAGTTCATATCTTTACTGCGTTTTGGCCAAGTTAGTACTGAACACCACATTTTTTCAATGTCATTTGAGTTTTTATGTGTCAATACTGGTTACTATTAACCACCACTTCGCAAACTAGTTTTTGATGGCAGGAGTTTTTATGAGTCAATACTTACAAAGAAAATAGAATGAATTAATATGGTTTTGCCCTTGAGTAATAATAATCTTTAATAATATAATGATGATAAATGAGTGTAAACTTTCAGTGTGATTTTCAGTCTGGTGTTTACCAACTTATAATTTTGTACGTTTTTTTTTTATATAACATAAACTAGTGCTTGACTGCAATCCCACCTGATAGTAAGGAGTGATGCAATCGTTGATGGTGAGGCGCACTACTTTTAAGAGCCTATTCGCTCTAGTCTTGAAGATACCCAAATTATAATCGGTCGGAAAAACCGCAGCAGGCAAATTGTTCCAATCCGTTTCTTATAAATATACTCTTTGCAACAAATGAATTTTCATTTCCAACGTGTTCACATTGACATTATGACGAAGAGCCACCCTTTTCATTACATTGCAGCATTTGTCAAAATGGTCCCTTTTTCTAGCAATGAAAAAAAGCGAAAACGATTTACGAAACCTCTATAATTTAAGTTAAAAGATCAATTTTATTTCAGAAGTTAGAGCTACCAAGTACTTTATAAATGGGGAGTCAAAAAGATTTATTTTTTCAACATTCTATTTTTTGTTGTGACGTGAACCTTTTTTTAAACCTTACAATTGCCAAGTCCAAATAGTGATGAAATTGGTTCAATATAGTATTTTTTTTTATAAATACAAATATTCGTACAATTGTTATTGAAGTATCTGAAATTTCATTTCGAAATGAAATAATAATGAATATAACGCTGCGCCGCGTAGTCGGACGCTAGGTAGGTCGAGTAGGCACCGTAGCCGCTAGCGCACACTCGCGCACCCCTTCCCGGCCCCGCGCGGCCGCGTCCTGCGAACCCCGCGCGCGCACTCCAGTCGTCGCCCGCCCGCGTATGCGATCGATACGTTTTGGTAAAACACGCCACGCGCCCGCTACCTTCTTTCTGCGGCTCTCGCTCGCTCGTAAAGTACGTAGCATTGTTGTGTTTGTGCTACCCATTATATACTGTATTAATCATTAAACTGTTATTCTGATTAAACTGGCGCTCAACTCGAGGCCAAACCAAGTGCTTACCTACCATGCCGAGACCGACCCGAGCAAATCGCGCGGTCTTAGACCGCGAGCAGGAGGAGTACAGCAGTGACGAAAATGGCGAACCATCAGTGAAGTCGCAGGAGACGCGCGCCCGAGGCGGCGCCGCTCCCGCGCACGTGCTCAAGTCGCAGGAGACGCACGCCCAAGGCGGCGCCGCTCCCGCGCACGTGCTCGCCGCGGACGACTACGATGCGACCTTGGAGACGCGCGCCCCGGAGGGTGCCCTCCCGAGTCCAACTTCCAGCGGGGCCCGTACTGGAGCGCCCCAATCTCTCGATACCGAGAAGCTATTGACGACGATTATGGAGACATTTGCCCGAACGCAGGCGGAGACCAATCGCACGCTAGTGGAGACCCTGCGTTCGCTACACAACAACAGTCAGTGGAGCCCGATTGCGTCTACACCGAGTCCGACAGCATCTACCCCAGTGGCTGCCACCGCCGCCGCCACGCCCAGCGGCAACTTCGCGAAGTGCACTGCGCGATTCGACGGCCAGTCACGCGACGCCGAGGTGTTGGAGGCATTCATCGACGCGGTGGAAGTGTTTAAGGAATGCACCGAAGTGTCCGACGAGCACGCGTTACGGGGCCTCTCCATGTTGCTGACGAGCGACGCGGCGGTTTGGTGGCGTGGCGCCCGCGCCGGCATCGCGACGTGGCCGGACGCGCTGGCGCGCCTACGCGCTACCTATGGCGTCCAGCAGCCAGGGTATAAGGTACTCCGCGAAATGTTCGCCAAGGAACAATCAGAAAATGAACGTGCAGAGGTATTTGTGGCACGACTACGGTCGTTATTAGTTAAGTTGCCTTACAGTGTTCCGAGTGCGATGCAAGTCGATATTATTTACGGTCTGTTACACCGTCGTATACGCAAACGATTGCCTAGAGATAGTGTTCCTAATGATGTTGATCGATTGTTAGAGAGAGCGAGACTCACGGAAGACTCCATCGAGGAGGTTAAAAGGTCAACGGAAACTCCCGCGCTTGTAAACTCGAATATACCTACGCGCGAAACGATATCACCTGAGCGTAGCGTTACTACGAGTTCGGCCGCTACCACCGGTACGAAACTCGCCTCAAACTCGAACGAAAACTCGAAACGTTCTCGCGTTCGGTGTTCGCTTTGTAAGATATACGGTCATGTTTCTACTGATTGTCGGAAGGCAAATAAAATAGATTCCAAGGTCAATAACCCGATACGGTGTTATGGATGCGGTCAACCAGGTGTAGTGCGTTCTAAATGTGATATTTGTAATTCGGCGTCAGCGTCGACCAAGAAAGACGACAGGCCGTCCTTTAATAGCGCTACTTTCCATAAGGCACCCGACACGTGTAATGTTTCTGATAGGTACGTGCGTTGGGCTAGCATAGAGTCAAACAAAACACACCCGATGGTTAATATTCACGTTATGGGTCGTAATGGGGTAGCTGTTGTTGACACCGGCGCTACGCATAGTTTAGCGAGCTCTTCGTTATACCGGATACTGGTAGAATCGGGTTTCCGGTTCCATGACATCAAACGTTTAGTTCGGTTAGCTGACGGGTCTCGATCCTCTATGGACTTACTAACTGCTGAGGTGCCCGTCACAGTTGAGGGCCGTGTGGTACCTTGCGACTTTTTGGTATTGCCAGGCAGCGACACGCAGACCTTACTTGGGGTCGATTTCTTGTCCAAGGCGGACATGATATTGGACGTAGCCCAAGGTAAGTGGACATTCAGAGACGCTCCTGACAATTGTTATGATTTTGTGTACACCTATACCCTCAACACAGTTGGTACAGACCAAGCGCTCGACGATCATGCTGAGTTACAGTTACGTCCAGATGAAGGTTCTAAGCTCACCGCCGAGCAGCGAGCTAGACTCAACCGCTTCATTAGTGAGCACGCACAGCAGTTCGCGCGCGATGGGCCAGCAACGGAGTTTGCTACTCACCGTATTAAGGTACCGCCGAACCTAGAACCGTTAGCATCACCGCCATATAGGTTGTCCCCGCCCAAGCGAGAAGCACTCGAGACGGAGTTGCAGGAGATGATCCGCGCCGACGTGATAGAAGAGTGCGAGTCTCCATGGGCGTCGAACGTCGTTCTTGTAAAGAAGAAGAACGGCGGGTTTAGAGTGTGCGTTGACTATCGGAAGCTCAACGCAGTCACCGAGCCCGATCGTTACCCGCTCCCTAGGATCGAGGACGTCCTGCATACTGCTAAGACCTCGAAGTACATGACCACCCTCGACCTTAGGGCGGGTTACTTCCAGGTAGGTGTCGAGCCCGATGACAGGGACAAGACTGCATTCACTACGCCGCTGGGTACGTACAGGTTTAAACGTATGCCCATGGGATTGCGCAATTCAGGCGCTACTTTCCAGCGGCTGATCGACCGATTTAAGTCTAATCTGCCAGGAATCGCTTTGGAGGCATATTTAGATGACCTGTTAATCTTATCGGACGAGTCATTTGAGAGACACCTCGAAGATCTCACGGCTGTATTCGACCGGCTTGCGATGTTCAGCCTGCGAGTCAACCGTGAGAAAAGCCATTTTGCCAGGGAATCAGTGAAATATCTGGGCCACATTATCAAGCCAGGTGGTATTCACGTAGACCCTGACAAAACTTCAGCGATAGCAGATATGCCGATCCCTAAGAACATAAAACACCTTAAGTGTTTTCTTCAAACCTCCAGTTGGTTTAGGCGATTCATCCCTAGGTATGCGGAGGTCGCTAAGGCACTAACGACTTTGTTGAAGAAAACAAGTACGTGGCAATGGGGTGATGAGCAACAAAAGGCTTTCGAGCACATTAAACAGCTGTTGACAACGGCTCCAATACTGCGTCAGGCTGATGAGACGATGCCGTTCGTCCTCAGGACTGACAGCAGTGCGTATGCCCTCGGGGCGGCTCTCCTCCAGGGGGAGGGAAGTGACGAGCGTCCTATTGAGTACGCCAGCAGACTGTTAACTGCGGCCGAAAAAAACTATAGTACGACCGAAAGGGAGGCCTTGGCCGTCGTGTGGGCCGTCACAAAGTTCCGTGGGTACATCGATGGGGCGGAAGTGATCGTGAGGTCCGATCATCAACCGCTCAAGTGGCTTATGAGCATGAAGTCGCCAAGTGGGCGATTAGCTCGGTGGGCACTCACCCTCCAAGAGTATAACCTCAAAATTGAATACACGCCAGGCAGGGCAAACGTTCTAGCTGACACGCTGTCGCGTCCAGCGTGCACTGAAGGTTCCGATTGTGACTTGTGTTACGTTGTCGCTGACATGCCATCACGCCGTCCTAAGGACGTTCGTGAAAGTCAGATGTTAGACCCTGAAGTACGCAAAATCGTCGAAGCATTGGAGTCTGACGATCCGTTCAGGGGGAGGCCATGGGCCGATAGAGGGTACGTACTCACAGAGGGTGTATTGTATCGGTATGGGCCCGAGAATGAAGATAATGATGACGCGAGTCTGGTAGTCCCAGAACAGGAACGGATGAAGATCTTGTCGGACTACCATGACGCGCCAACTGCTGGCCATCTAGGCGCGGAGCGTACTTTGCAACGCTTGGCTAGTAAATATTACTGGCCAGGGATGCGTTCTTATGTCACGCAACATGTCAAACACTGTGTACAGTGTCAAAAATATAAGGCCGACACTAGAAAACCAGCTGGATTATTACAGACGCCTGCTTCAGCGCGTCGATTTGAAGTTTTGTCCGTGGATCTTTTCGGGCCTCTCCCCGAGACTGCCACAGGTAACAAGTGGATTTTGATAGTCGAGGATACCTGCACTCGGTGGGTAGAGTTGTTTGCCTTCACCAAAGCTACGAGTGAAGAATGCGCAAAGGTTCTGGTTTCGGAGGTGTTCTTGAGGTATGGGGTTCCCCGTAGGCTTATCAGTGATAATGGTGTCCAGTTCATCAGCGAAGTTATGCAGCAGACCTGCCACGCTATGGGTATTAACCAATCGCTTACCTGTTACTACCACCCAGAAGCGAATCCGGTTGAGCGGAAGAACCGCGACCTGAAGCCGCAACTGGCGATTCTAGTAGGCAGAGATCATGATACGTGGGATATTCACTTACCTGCAATCCGATTTGCCATGAACTCGGCTGTTACGTCGGGTACGGGTTACTCACCCGCTTATCTGAACTATGCACGCGAAATGCGCGCACCCGCCGATGTTATATCTGAAATGCGTACCATTATCGACAATGACAATTATATAGGTGACATCACTGCTTACCTGAAGAAGGTGTCGTCGGTGCTCGTCGACGCCCGTGACGTTCACGAGGCTGCTCAAAAGGTGCATAAAAGTTATGCTGACGATCACCGTCGTCCTGCCCCAGACTATAAGGTCGGGGATTTGGTCCTCTTGAAAACACAGGGTTTGAATGACACGAATAAAGGTCAGACGCCCAAGTTCATCCCGCGACGAGACGGCCCTTATCGTGTACAAGCTATTGCGGGCCCAACCGCCTACGTATTAGAACGCATTAGAGATGGTACGACGTTAGGCAAGTATCATTCGTCAGTGCTGACACCTTTCGTTGGTCGCATCCCAACCGAACCTGTGACAGAAAAACGTAAAAGGGGGAGACCACGCAAAGCTAACCCGACCGCGAGGACGCAATAGTCAGGTTAGAGGGGGAGTGTATAACGCTGCGCCGCGTAGTCGGACGCTAGGTAGGTCGAGTAGGCACCGTAGCCGCTAGCGCACACTCGCGCACCCCTTCCCGGCCCCGCGCGGCCGCGTCCTGCGAACCCCGCGCGCGCACTCCAGTCGTCGCCCGCCCGCGTATGCGATCGATACGTTTTGGTAAAACACGCCACGCGCCCGCTACCTTCTTTCTGCGGCTCTCGCTCGCTCGTAAAGTACGTAGCATTGTTGTGTTTGTGCTACCCATTATATACTGTATTAATCATTAAACTGTTATTCTGATTAAATGAATTTATATTGTCCCCAGACTACGGTCGCCGCTCGACACAAATGATTGCGATAATAACGTTTGCTCATTTTAATTACATTAATTCCCAAATCAAATGAATGCCACCAAACTCACATTACGTGAAGGTATGCCATTAATTATAGTTTGTGGTATCAATCAATCTTTGGAGCTTTTTCACAACAATGTAGGGGCTGGTTTACAGTCAATTTTGATGCAGCTGGATATCAATATGAAGGTGAATTCAATATTACAGAAGCTTGAGAACAAATGAACGAATGAATGAGCAGTGATGTTGACGTCACACGTCACTTTAACAGAACCTGGGGTGACGTTTGCGTGACCAACAGGTAAAAGTACCAACCGTAGAGAAGCAGGGTTCTTTTCTCTGTCGGCAGCATCATATCAGAACATTTAATCTGGGGACTGTCAAACCGATTTTTCGAAGCCAACATTTTATAATACATTTTGTCTATTTTTTTTATTATGGTCGGTCTAAAAATAAATTACTTGGTAATAGAGCGACTTTTTAATTTTGTTGCTAAAAATACAACAAGAATTCGTGCTGATCTGCTACATGGATCTTATTTTACCCGATTACCCAGATTTATTAATTTGAGATGAAAAATGCATTACAATTACTAAGAAATGTATAAAATAAATAAATAATTTAATTAACATGAGAAACGTACATTGAAGACAGAAACACAGAAACCGTTAAGTAATAGAATAGAATGTAGTATAAAAAAGTTATTTAACTTTACCTTTCTTGATCTTGAATCAATACTAAATATTGAACTCGCATAACAGTTCCTTCAAACCTATTCATAATGAAAATTTCAATTATATAATTCCAATTCTTGGCAAATATTATTATACGAGTAACATTGAGTTTTCTTTTTCAACCCTTAAGAGAACCTTTTCAAGTTAAACATTAAAACAAAATCTCTTATTTGGGGTGAAATATCGTCAAATAACTCTTTCTACTTTAGGTAGAGTAAAATAGAGTATCAAAACTGAAAAACGAGTGGGAATCAGTAAAAGTTTGAATTTGAACTTTACTTGTACCACTCTAGGTGGAGTGAGAGGGAATTTCACCTCACCCTCTCGCTCCACTTAGAGCAAAACAAGTTATTTGTAGATTAAGTATCTATTATATCCATAGATCAGGGTTGACAAAATGTTTGAAAGCCTCCTCAACCCAAGAGGGTGGAACTCCCCAGCTTTTACTAACACTTTACTAAAACCCATTTTTTTTTAACCTCTACTTTCCACTTTTACTTAACTGACAAAAACCCACTAAAGATTAACCCTTGCCAAATTGCTAAGTCAATTGTGTACAAAAATAGATTGTTTCCTATGTTTTAGTTTGCCAGAAACTTTTAAGGTTTTGTTATAAGGAAAGCTTTTTACTTTTTTGTACATATTTATTTGTACAAGGAAAGATTTTCAAGATTATGTTCTAAAAATACTTTCATTCGTTAGTGATTTGTTACTACCCACGAAATCAGAAAATAAACCTTAGAGAATATAAGCTAATTTTGTCGTAATGTTATTAGGTATAGGAGAAGAAATGTTGCCCCAAATCCGTTCGATCGAGGACAAGATCATTATCTTGTTTATTACCTTTATTATTATTGCCTTTATTTTCTTATTATAATGATATTAAGTTAGAATTAATAATAAAGGTTGTGTACCTTATGTTAATAAGCTTGATACATGCCATAAATATTTAGGTATTTTAATAAATAAAAAAGATAAAGGTATTTCAACTAGAAAGAATAAAACTTAACAAAAAGTTCGACTAACTTAAATGTGGCTTAGTAAAATTTTACTGAAAAGAGTATTATAACCTATTCGTGTTGATCAGGAACAGATAGTCTGTGTATAAGTTACATAATCGACTGTTGTTATTTTATACGAATTACCGTATGTATGCCACATTCACGCAAACGAACCGCGGGAAAAATACTAGACGTTAATATTGGGACGAAATAATCTAGTGAAGCTCTAAACTAAATGGTATTCTTCATAATAAGAACCATCAGTTGACTAAAGGTTGTTGCCCACAACCACTTATTGCACCGATTACGTAGAACGTTTCGGTAACGTATGGCTTCACCACTGCCCCGTTTGCCGAATTCTGGCAGTTGTAACTACATCGATATTCGACACAAACGCGCGACTCTATTGCTACCGCATTGATGCATGCAAACAACAGCATCCGCAGGCGTTCATAGAACTGATTGTAATGACGTACACATCTGTGTCAGTTCAAATGCTTGTATCACGACAAAAGCTATGCATAATCGTAGTTGCGTAGACAATGGTATATGACAAATAACTAGAACATGTAATGTATAGTTTCGTGTTTTTTAATTATTGTTATCCCGCGTGTGAGAAAATTTAATTTGCAATAACCATTTGTGTTTGTTTAGCTATTTAGGCGGGTTTGCTTACGCACGTGATGGATTGACCTATTAATAAATAGAGAGGACAATATTAGTAACAAAGATTTTTTTGAAAAATGTGACCTATATTAAAAAGTAGATTAATTGATTTTGTTCGTTATTCTGGTCAAACTATTTTCAGGTTTTGCTCATTTGACGAGACACGTTATATATCGCCACTGTATCACGATCTATTAACGATTGTAATATAAATACTAACTTACTTCGAAAAATAACAGTGAGCGAATTCCCTAAAGGATTACGTCGGGTTAATACTTACACACGTTTCAAAACATATTTGTTTTGATTATTATAATGAAGTCAAGTTGAAATATTACTCAGTCAAGTAGAAATGATTCAGTAAGTCATGCAGAATATTTTAAGCCATATTTCAGCTTACGTCTGAAATATTTTAATATAAAATATAACTTCTATCTGCGAGTAATATTATCTTTAGTTTATAAGTGAGAGGTATAGAAGATCTGATTTTATATATTTTTCCATAGCGTAGAAGTTTAAGTCTGTTATACTAGGAAATCGTAAGACAACGTAGAACTAGTGAAGACACAACAAGTCTTGTCATACCTATAAAGAATCTTGCCCGTTTGTTCGTCAGAAGAATCCAGTAAAGTAAACTACCAAACTATCCTAAATAATAAAATTATGATTAGTATTATGACTTTTATTTGAAATCTTATAAAAAAAACTTGATAAACAATTGTTAGAATAGGATTTCTTTTTGATTATAATAATTTCAGGTTAAGTTTCATTTATTTATTCTTTTGAGTCATGTCTGAGTATAATTATTTTTACCTATTATTTTCTTTTGTAATTTTTTATGGCAGGTGGTGGGACGACTTTGTTGGGAGTCTTCCTTAGGAAAAGAGGCTCAAACTCGGGAACGCTCCAAGGAATGGATGGAGGGCTTTGCCCAGCAGTGAGATAGTAAAGGCTAGATATAATATTAATGGGGTACATATGTGTAGTTATAGATGTGGGAGCGCTGCACAGTAAGGTCAACTGTCTAATACATATAGACCATTTTTTTCAATACTCAAATCTTTATTGCATTCCACAATGTAGGCTTAGGTGGTAAACATTTGCCAAAAGAAACAATTATGGACCCTGTCGAGCACAGCAAAAGACATTTTTTTTTCTTATAAGTTAGCGTGGCTATAATTATAAGATCGCACTAGTTCCATGCATCACTTCCTTTTGGAAGTTATGCTGATAGTTTGAGGATATACAACCTACTTAGCGAATAAAAAAAAGACAAAGCTCATCATCTACAGTGCCTAGTAAATAACTAGTAGCAAAGTTGCTTAAAAACTATGAAATGTATGAAAAATATGAGGATGCTAACATGCGTACCATCCAACAACGTTTGAACCAATGATTTATATAACTTTAAATCTAGTTAGTTTAAAAATATAATTAAAAAGCTATCGTATAACATAGATCTACATTCTAAGTATTGCCGGAGAACACCTCCATACTAATTTGGACATTGTCTTTTGATTACAAATGAGCATATGAGTGGATCATGTCCTGGAATACCACTAGAGCGTTCCTTTGGGAAATTTTGTATTTTCACGCACGCGGTCGAAACTTCCAGCAGAAGCTAGCTAAACAAAAAAATGATGCTTGCTTTGTTTCACCGAACATCTTTCAATCAAATCATTGTTTAAATATTTTTAATAATTACCATTTTTAAATGTGAAATTAAGTATCTGCCACTTCAATTTACCATAACAGAAGCTTTTATTTTCCAGCCAATGACTGTACGAATATAATTAATTACACTCCTGAGGAAAGTCTCTATTGGGGCTACTTCCATTTAATTAAAATTAAATAAACAAAGAGGAAGAATCCCAAATGATATTTGTTCAAAAGACACACAGCAGTAAATGGATCCATTTACTGCTGTAAATAGATCCTTAATTGTCTATACCTACTGTCCAATTTCCGGGTATTCAAACCCAAATGGTCATGTTTACAAAGCGGCCCAGTAAACAACGACTTCAGTCTTGTGAAAGCTTTTTGCGGAACAAACCGTATTCACTGAAGTGAGGGTAAGCGCAGTGGTTGAGCGATTGTCTTCTGCATAGCGTGTTGTAATTTCGATTTTCATACGTAATAATAATTATTACGTATACAAATAATTATAAGATCTATAGGACACATACGGAATGAAGATATCCGCAAGAGAACTAAGGTTACCGACATAGCCCGAAGAATCGCCAAACTTAAGTGGCAGTGGGCAGGGCACATTGCTCGTAGAACAGATGGTCGATGGGGACGGAAGGTTCTAGAGTGGCGGCCACGTACCGGAAGACGCAGCGTCGAAAGGCCTCCCACAAGGTGGACCGACGACCTGGCGAGTGTCGCGGGAATCCGATGGATGCGAGACGCGCATGACCGGTCGCTGTGGCGACGCTTGGGGGAGGCCTAGGTCCAGCAGTGGACGTCTTTCGGCTGAGATGATGATGATGATGTCCTACAGATACTTCGCTGTTCCAGATTTGGTGGTCAACTCACATACGTCCTAAACAAGTATGTGATAATAATGATTGACTATATTAACATTGATTTAATGTAATTTTTTTAAATTGGCAACTTAAGCCAACTAACCCACGATACAGAGTTAATTCCTAGTCTAGGAATATTTTTTAAAATAATATTTTATTTTTTCCAGAAATGTGTTGTTTTTTTTATTTTTCCATGAGAAGTTAGGAAAGAAAAACGTTTCACGATTTCGGCATAATGACAATGTATTTTCTTTCTGACTAACATGTCCGAGTAGCCTAATTCGGACAGCACTCAGCGGGCACTAATGAAATTGGAGTGCCTATTTAGATAATTGGCCTTTATTTTATTCCTTTTCGGATATACTTAGTATGTCTTCTGTACCTTTTTCAACCTTAATAATACGTGAATGATAAGTAATTATCATTAAATAATTATAATCACAAAATTGTCATCTTCTTGCCCTGGTTCTATGTTATTTTGATTTGGGGCTTTATTCTTCCATTCTGTTCTGTCAACTGACTCTTATTTCTAACATTATCACTCTTCATACCATCCGTCTATTCTTTGACTTCACCCTATCCATTTAGCTATACTTACTTTTCTTTTAATTACATGCGTTTCATTTCTCCTATTCACATAGTTATTCAAATTCATACTAACTCGTGTGTGTTATTGATTACTCACTCTATCCATTCTTGTCAGTCCATATAATATTAACTGTGTCAACACTCTCATTTGTCATTCCATATAGGTATTGTAATTATCTTTGTCAACTTTTACGTCTCCGCTAAATGCAATCTTCTTTTAGCCGTTTTATTTTCACAGCACAACTTTCTAATCCAGACAGTATTACCAGGTCTTATCATGAACTTGTAGATTACGCTCGTTACTTGTGGAGCATCAAATTATAATACACCTATCAAATTACAGTTTATACCTGAAATTAGTTACGTGTCTCACGCGTCTAATGACTGTTTACGTCTACGTCTATACCAATGTTAGGATCAGTTTACACCGAGACGCGATGCGACGCGACGATGCAGGAAGAAGCCAGTGATTTCGCGCTGCGCCGCGCGCCGCCGCGCGACGCATCGCAACGTTGCGAGGCGCATAGTAAAATCTTCGGCACGACGTTGCGAATGTAAAAACGTTCCGCTGCGCAGCGAGACGCCGCGCGGCGTCACGAGGCGAAGCGCTGCATGAAGCAACGTGTTCTAAATTCTTACAATGAAATGTGTATCTTTTTTTGTAGTAAATAAAGTTCTATTTTGAGTCACTCTATTAAAATGCGCGTCGCGTCTCGGTGTGAGCTGACCCTTAGAGTTTACCCAATACCAATATAGTGAACAACTAAAATGAAGATCAAACACCACTTACGAGATGACCTTTTCAGTCAAGTATCACGAGAAATGCTTAGATCCAGGCGTCTGATACTTAGGTTCAGGTTACCTGATCCTGAACTTTATAGAGACTTACGTAAAGGTGTTTTTGTCAGTAAAATCCAACCTTGTAAAAGATATTACATATAGATTCCAGACTAAAGTTTCTGAAACAATCTTAAACATACATTCCAGATTATAGTTTCTAAACACGAAAATCAATCATTTTCGGTTTTAATAATTATACAGTCAAACGGGGTGAATAGGAAAAAATACTTGAAGGGCATTGTTACGTTATCTAACAGTTTTTTTTTCAGCATATAAGTACTCCAATTTATTCGTTAACTGTAATAAAAGTCGACGCTTTGATAGAAATTAATAATGTAAATTTACATAACAGTGAACATCCCAATCAAACTTTTGCCTCTCATCCCTGCATTCCTATTCACCTCGTTTGACGGTAACTAAAATAAAGCGTGCACGTGTAAACTAAATTTGAATTTTGAATTTCAGTTAACTTTCAAATATTGTAATTTATATGCTTTCAAATTCCACTGCAACCCATACTTTTTAGGGCCTCTGTAATATGAACAGTCAATGAAAAGTCAACTTTAAATACACAGCGTTAAAGTCGATACTTGCGTTTATGGCAATGAATGCTAATTATCTCGAATTGTTTTATCGAGTAAATAAAACGTAGTTATTGAGATATTATCGTGTAATTATAGGACCTACGTGTGCTCGTGTAAGCTACCGAAGCGCTCGATAGAGTAGTAATTTTGAACCGTGGAAACGTGGCTAAACTTAATGATTTAAACAAGTTTATTTATAAAATAGATGACGTAGAAGTGATTGTGGTGGAGGAGTGGTAGTGTACCAAACGTTGACTGGTAGAGAATGCCTTGATGCATTATGTCCGCCTATTTATCAACACTGTATCATCATCATCTGCCTAGCCTTTTCCCAACTATATTGGGGTCGGCTTCCAGTCAAGTCGGATAAAGCTAAATACCAGTATTTTACGAGGAGCGGCTATCTACCAGACCTCCCCAGCCCATTAACTGGGGTAGCACGGTACTTCATGGCAAAACTGGAGTCAGATTTACTGGCTTCTGACCATCCTTAACGACTGCCAAAGATCTACAAATGACAGCCGGGATCTACAGCTAACGTGTAAAAAGTTTAAATAAATAAGTTAAAAATTACCATTTGTTCTGAGTTATAATATTGTGTGAGTTTTCAGATCGTTATTTGATAATAATGTGTTACTCGTAGTAGTTATATTGCTTAACACTGTCGAATAACACGTTTCATTTTCAAGGATAAACTGACTGATGACCTTTTCAGCTTATAAATTAATGAACGAGTCGAAACCTAACGTTACATCATTTTGACAGAATCAGCGCTGGTGTTAACGTGAGCCAGACAGACTAAAGTTTAGACCGCAGGGACGTGTTTCTTTTTTCAGTGTTGTTAATGGTGTGAATAACAACTAGTCTAGGGACTGTCTCACGTTAACGAGCCGTCTACGTCGTAACAAATCAGTTGTGTGGTCTGGATTAGTTTGTTTGTTGCTCGTTACCCAGTCGTCGCCAATAAAATAGGGTCTCTGACAAGGATTTCCATTTTGATCAGCCTGTCCTAATCTTGAGGCGACATTATGTTTTATGATAAATAATTGGTACGTAAGAAAATCAGTATTAAGGTGTTTTATATTAATTTAAACTAGTGCTTGACTGCGATCCCACCTGATGGTAAGCAGTGATGCAATCATTGATGGTGAGGCGCACTAGTTCATTAAAAGCCCATTTACTCAAGCTTTGAAGACACCCAATTATTGTCAGACAGGAAGAACGCAGCAGGCAAATTGTTCCAGCCCTTTGATGTATGTGGTATAAAAGACGAGGAGAAACGCTTATTCCGGACCGTACAGGTTTCAACAACGTAATGGACTTACGAGCTGAAAACACAGAAGGCTAATGGCGTTAATAAATATATATAAATACCTGTGCGTCCAGTGTGGCTTCCCCTAATCACGCACGCTGTGGCATCTTGACTGGAGCTGACTGGAGGAGGAGTAGCCTGTTTGCACTCCGACTTCTCAGAAAAACAGGCCCTGAAACATTCACAGACGTTAGTATTTCGCTGGCAATAAAATGAAACGGGCCGTAAAGACGGTTTGATACCTCCTTACGAATAGGTAATGATTCGTAAAGTACTGGGGATTTCGTGGAAATACGTGTCTTAAAAGCTAGGTATTGAAAATCGATGTCTTCAATATATTCTTGTGTTAAAATTGAGGTTCGGAGGTATTAGGAGGCGACTCAAGTCAACATTTTTTCCATACAAATTTCGGGGGGGTTTTACTCCACTATTTGACCATGTACATCCAAAGTTAAACATGATATCGTTTTGTCTCATTATTAATTTTGTCTGTACGGAAGCAAAATTGTAAAATAATAAGCCAATAAAAAGTTACGAGCTTCTAAAGTTTCGTTTTTTTGGCTAATTTTAACACAACTTTGAGCGTAAATTAGAAATAAAAGACGCATCAAATTTCAAAAACGAAGCCCGTACCGACACCACAAATTTATCGAAGAATTTAATAAATTTTATTTGAAATTGATTGATGCAGTGGTTTTTTCGTAAAATCCCTTCTTCCAAAGGCCTTTTTGTATTTTATCACGCACGCCTTTTACTCAGAACTATCGTGCATCTCACTGAATAAAGTGAGACCGTTTTCACATTTTCCGATCCGATATCGGTATCGGACGCCGATACGATATCGGGGTAAGGTAAATGTATGAGATATGTACCTGTCTTTCATATTGTCCGACCCGATATCGGATATCGGAGCACAGCATTTCATACATTTTACTTACCCCGATATCGTATCGGAGTCCGATACCGATATCGGATCGGATAATGCGGAAACGCTCTTACCCCCGGTTGCGGTGCGGGGGGACGACGTGTCACAGCGCCGCGTGCGGCTGTCTGAGGTTTCTTTGGTTCAGTCTACTTCGGCCTATATCGTTCGTATAAGTATTGTTTCACATTATCCGATCCGATATCGGTGTCGGACGCCGATACGATATCGGAGTAAGTAAAATGTATGAAATGCTGTGCTCCGATATCCGATATCGGATCGGATAATATGAAAGACAGGTACATTTTTCATACATTTAACTTACCCCGATATCGTATCGGCGTCCGATACCGATATCGGATCGGAAAATGTGAAAACGGTCTGACGTGTATATTGACTACCTATAACATCTACGCTTTATTAACCGACTTCAAAAAAAGAAGGAGGTTATCAATTCGACTGTATTTTTTTAAGCTATTGCATAGCTTCTATCGCGGGCCTTGAGCGTGGGGACCGAATCCGGAAATTCCGTAACGAAAAAACCTAACACCCTCCACTCCGACCGGCTATATTATGTCTGGTCGGGCAACTGCCCAATTGAACGAGACGGGTGTTGTGTCTCGTCCAGGCAACTGCCCAATTGAGCGAGGCGGGTGTTGTGTCTGGTCCGAGCAATTGCCCAATTGAGCGAGACAGGTTTTGTGTCTGGTCCGAGCAACTGCCCAATTGAACGAAACGGGTGTTGTGTCTGGTTCAGGCAACTGCCCAATTGAGCGAGGCGGGTGTTGTGTCTGATCCGAGCAACTGCCCAATTGAGCGAGACAGGTTTTGTGTCTGGTCCGAGCAACTGCCCAATTGAACGAAACGGGTGTTGTGTCTCGTCCAGGCAACTGCCCAATTGAGCGAGGCGGGTGTTGTGTCTGGTCCGAGCAACTGCCCAATTGAGCGAGACAGGTTTTGTGTCTGGTCCGAGCAACTGCCCAACTGAACGAAACGGGTGTTGTGTCTGGTTCAGGCAACTGCCCAATTGAGCGAGATGGATGTTTTGTCTGGTCAGGCAACTGCCCAATTGAGCGAGGCGGGTGTTGTGTCTGATCCGGGCAACTGCTGCTGCACAGCACGCCGGTAATGTGGCCCGCGTCCGCGGACAATAGGAAGGTGAACTCAGTGCGGCGCCACAGCGCTCTGTGAGGTGAGGTACACGACGCGGCGCGCGACCAGACGGGCGTTGTGTCTGATCATTATTGTGCAGTAGAAGTCTCAAAATAAGAAAACAAATGAAAATTTGTCTTTTTTTTCATTGCCGAGAAACGAACAAAGGTACGTAAGAGCGTTTTCACATTATCCGATCCGATATCGGTATCGGACGCCGATCCGATATCGGGGTAAGTAAAATGTATGAAATATGTACCTGTCTTTCATATTGTCCGGCCCGATATCGGATATCGGAGCACGGCATTTCATACATTTTCCCGACCCGGATATCGTATTGGCGTCCGACACCGATATCGGATCGGATAATTTGAAAACGCTCTAAAATGTATGAAATGCCGTGCTCCGATATCCGATATCGGGCCGGAGAATATGAAAGACAGGTACTTCATACATTTTACTTACCCCGATATCGGATCGGCGTCCGACACCGATATCGGATTGGATAATGTGAAAACGCTCTTAGGTATTATTTTAAATCTTTTGTTTTTCGAATTCGAGCGGCACACACCGCAACAACCGAAACGGTATGACATGTGTGCATCGTGTAATTTCGTTTTTATTCGGAATGGTTCGGAGCGCTATGTGCAAAGCAGACGTCGCGTCGTGCGTGAGGACTAGCGTCTAACCGCTCATCACTGATACTATCTCTTTCGGCCACGATGTCAAGTGAGACAGCGTGCTTTATGGCCCCGCCCGCCAGTGAGTTCAAACCCGCGCAAAGTGGGACCTTAAGTCTCGCAAATTTGCGTTGAAAAGGGAGGATCTACCAATGAGACGTATGTTATGCCTGGTTTGAGCAACTGGCTGAGAGATGATTTCGGGCTATTGTATAATATTATGTTCAAATTGTGAATCTGATTTCGTAGTTTAATTTATAATATTTATGTGTCACCATAGATATCGCTACAGAGGTGAATACTAATTTAATATGCGAGTTGTTTTAAAAACTAAATCTTCAAAATCTAGCAAAGTTTAAATAGAATTTTAATTTGATTAGAAAACACTTCAATCGTTTTTTAGATAGACAATATAATAGAATTACTTTTAATAAAAAGGTAAACGTTTTACTTAATTAGTACCATATTCTAGAAACTTACGCCTAAAGATCTGTCTAGGTCATCACAATATTTGTACAGCATAAATGACCACTTCGTAGAACTAGCAGAAACTCTTTAAAATAAATAGTGCTATTTATCTTGAGCTCTCTCTTTCTAGCTGTTTGAATAATGGTGGGTTTTTTAATAGATTGGTACATCATAATACACTTCCTGATTTTAAACAGATATCAAGCATTAGTTTGGGATCCTCAAGGAAAAATGAAGCGTGGTTGTTTTCGGTAATTCTGGTAATGAGAAGGGTTAGCAGAAACGACGGCCATTGGAATGACATGGAGCGAGGTGAAGCGTGAAGTTTAAAACTGGTCGCGGTGGGTGGCTACTCTAGACGCCCACTGCCTCAGCTATATGTGATATGGGATCTTAAGTCCAATGAGTCCTGATCTAAAAAAAACTCAATCCAAACATCTGAACACACTTGACCTATTTAGTATTTCGTCCGCCACGGTCAAAATAAAAAGATCACACTCCGTCGGAAATGAAATAGACCTGAGACCGTAAGCATATAATTAAAAAATTCTTCACGAAATTTAGTTCAAACTTTCATCAAAGTTTTTGAACATTTGATTACCTGTCAGATCCTGTGCTTTTCAAGAGATAATAAATTGCTAAGAAAATACTTCACTGAAGATGAAAAGCACTTCTCTGAAGTGTCGAAGGCTTTGCTCTGAAGGTTTCCAATTAGTGTAGATCTTTTACTTCTACGAATTTTTTGCCTCTTACAGGTATGTACCAGTTTGGCATTATAAATAAACTCGTATTTATCTTGAAATTTGTAGATTAGGTTTTTTCTGAGAAAAATCACGTACCTACTTCTTTGGAATTTACCCATGGAATACGTGTCCCATTCGGTAACGGTGCTTAATTGAGCCTAAACGATTAATTTATTAGTATGACGGCGATGTAAACCATACAATGCAAGTTTGATTTTTGCTATGTAATTTGAATTACTTGTCTTAGTTTTGAAAGTGAGGCACGTTATTGACTGGGTCATTTAAGCTTGGTTTATCATAATTATACTACATTTTTCTGTCTCATTTTAAACATGGCAGTTATTATAAAGCAGATAAATTTTAGTCATGAAAACTGATTTAGTTGTAAAATATTTGATGTCTAAAGCAACAAATTAGTTAGGTACTCAGTACAGTAAACCGCATTTGAACTGCAAGAACCGCTTGTTTAGCTTTGGCATAAAGGTGTTTACAATATCAATTATAGTCACCATCCACCACCAATATAAAGGTATTTAAAAGTAGTTTTAAGGTAATAGCCCCGACTTACGAGTTTTAGGTTGCAAGTTCGAAGTCAGCCAGGTTACTTTGTATAATTTATTTCATTGCCACTGCTCTCAAAGGTGTGGCATGGTGAAGGAAAACGCCCATGTGCTAAAACTTATTTGTGATATCCACCTCTCCACCGGTCTGAGTCCCAACAGTGGGAACTTTATACGGCATATGCTATGGCAAGCGATATATTTATTTTTGGCAAGATATTGCATTTCCTATTTCCATTCCTAGCGAAAGAGAATGGGCCACCCACGCATTTGAATATATAATGTCATTTTAATGGGAACCGCGCAATTTTCAGCTGCATAAACTTTAATGGCCGTTTAATGACTATTCTGTGCGTCGTGCTTTTGACAAAATTCGAAATTTGACTGAAGTTTGGTGTTCGTGTCTTTGAGGGCCTGTTTCACCACCTATGATTAAGTTTCGAGTATCTTACTTGGCAGATAATTTCATACAAAATCTGTCACATTTTTGAATTTATTCAGTGAGTAGTGCCTACTCAGACATTGTGAAACAGGCCCTTAATCTGTTTTCATGTGTGGCATGCTGTGACGTAGCTAACCAAGTATTGTGCAAACGACTAGCATCGACCATATCTTTTCCCACGACTTGTCAATCCAATACCACGCACCAGCTGAATTTCAAATGGCTTGCAGTCCTTTGCCTGAGCCGCGCGAAAAATAAACGTTATCCAAAGTATAGATAGATATTATATATATCGATGGTCCCTAGGTAAAGTATCGAAAGTGAAAATCGCTACTTTGCAAGAGAGCGACTTAAAGTTTATTTTTTGCATAATTTTGTCACGGGTGATTAAATCTTTATAAAAATTAGGTCTCTAACTATCGGGAAACGAAGTTGTATTAAAAAACATCCTTTAAAAAGAGCTCAAAACAGTAATAATAAAAATTGCTATTTTGTTGATTCGATACTTTACGTAGGGACCATCGATATAATAAAATTCTCTTCTCACAGTTCAAACACTCTCTTGTGACCTCATAAACTTAGAGCACATTTTAATTTTACGGGTAATCTTGCGTTGAAAATATTGGATTAAAGCGATGGCCTCAATCCAATATTTTCAACTTGCCAAAACGTTTCTATATTATATGCACACTTGGTACAATCTGATTAAAATTCTCGTCAGTAACAAAAAGCCCTGAAAGCTTTACGTGTCGACGAAATTGAAATAAAATTAATAACCTGTTTTACAGAAATCGCGGACAAATCCCATTGGGCTCACAAACCGCCCGACTTTGCATTCAAAGCGATAAAAATTCTTCTGAAGCAGAAATAAAATCGGATACTTCAGTGAACTTTAGTGAACGGCTTCGTTACAACAGATATTAGTCTAAGCTAATGTTAAGGTTTATCGCATAAGTTTAGATTGAATCCATTGAACGTGTTTTGGGAGCTAAAATCAACTTGTTTAGTCAACCAAATAATAAATATGAGAGGATTGGATCTTCATGTCTTGAGGTTATTATGATTTGTACGAAAATACGAGTACATCAAGTCTAGCCGTAGGTAAAAGATTAGCCACACAGACAGGCCTGATAATCTTGGTAGGTGTAATGGAAATGTGTGGTCATATTTTGTATAGCGCTTCTGCAAATGGAGATGAAAAGCTAAACTAAGCTCGCCTTTGTACATGCATTATCAAATATAATAGTATTTTATAATAAGTTTTGTGTACAATAAAGAATTAAGGACATATATCTTCAACGACGTCATAGTAAACACCCCAAAAAAATTGAACACAGTCATCATCAGCTGTTAATTTTTTTTATGACCCAAACTACCTTGACTGCGATCCTACCAAATATTAAGCAATGATGCAATTATTGATGGTGAAGCGCAGCGTCTATTCACTCTAGCTTTGAAAACACCTAAATTATAATCGGACGGGAAGACCGCAGCAAGCAAATCGTTCTAATCCTTTGATGTACGTGATATAAACGACGCGGCGAAGCGCTTAGCTTAGACCGTAGACGGGTAGAGATGTCAGGATGGATACTTGAATCGGACGTCGGGTCGTGCGATGGTAGAAAAGCAATAGCGATAGAATCAAGTCATGCAATTCCTGCGCAAACTTTTGAATATCGGAAAAACTGGCTACCCTATACCGGTGCTGGCATTGTATATTACTTTCTTTGAGAAAATTATTCGTTTCTCCGGGCAGGAGCGGTATTAAAAAATAACTACACATTTCCGTTTGAAAATATTATAGCGAAAACTGTCCAAACTGTCACAAGAATTGGTTTTAATGCTTATGATGAAAAGTATATTCTGATCTGAATATATAATGTAATCCAGAAAGCTTGTTTCAGAAACGCCAATCTATTTTGTTTGGCAGGCTTTATTCTACAGTAAATCTGCTGAAACTATATGAATATTGAACACTAAAACAATGCGGACTCGAGTTTGATTGCTGTGAATATACTAACATTGAGTTTTGTCATGTTGTTGGTTTCTCTCTAATCTGAAACCACCAAATCGATTGTCATGCAAATTAGGTTAGCGGTTTTAGGAAATCAGAGGAATAAATTCATTCCAAAACTGTAAAAAAGCATTGAAAAACTTCAAACAGCGATGAAAAATTCTTCCTAATTGATTCAATAAGTTTATGGCTTTTTAATCGATTTAAAAAAGGAAGAGGTTTTTATTTTATGGTTGTTATTTCAGAATTCCGCCATTTATAAAGCAATTCAGGCATTTTTTTTAATTAAAATTCAGTTCGGACGATAAAATCAAATCAACATAGACTGAGAAAAATGCTCAAATATTGTGGGCATTTATGTAAAGGCATTTATGTAGGTGTTTTCATCTAGTGGTTAAAAAATACTCTTTTAAAGTCCCTACCTTTCTTTGATGAAGTGAAACTAATGAAGAACACCTCAGATGGTCAATAGAATTTCACAAAAACAGATCTCGATAAAGATAGTTAAGTCACTTTAAAGTTAAAATAAATTCAAATAAATTATTCTGATGAAAATGGCACCTACCATTGAAGTGATCTGATGATGAAACTGAAATGTAGGCACTAGAACTTCATGCTTAAACAATTGATCCTGATCTTGTTTTGACTTAAAAATTATCATAAGAAGCATTCTGTATGTAAGGTACAATTGAAATGATCATACCATGGAATGACTGATGAAGGGAAGTGTGCGAACTTCATAATAAAACATTTAATTGTCTATAATCATATTTTAATTGGTTACATCCTATAAGTACATTACTATAGAACTTTTCCAGTATGTAGGTTCAAATGTAGGCCATACCCCACGTCTAAAAACTGTAAAAAAACCTATTATTTTTTTATTTCTTGAAGAAAAGGCCTACTTATGCAAATGAAGGTCAATTTTTTTAGAAAGTTAGGTTAACCTTTATGTCGAACGAGTAAGAAAAACTGTTTTAAAAAGAAATGATTACAAAAATATGCTCGGTCTGCTACTTTATTAATTAGATTCAATAGATTATTTTATTTTTAGTAAAAAAAAAACTTGCTTTAATAAAATTCTTTCTCTACGATAAAGTGAATGTGAGAAGACATTTATTTTAATCATTTTTAATAACAAGACCGAAAAGAAATGTTATTATAATTCTAGCCCCCAATGTCGGTATTATGCTGATGTAAAAGTCGAGAGAGCAGTCATTTCATGTTAAATATGGATATTTAGTGACATCTGGTGGCTGAAGCCCAACTCCGACATAGGTAGGAAAAGTTTCAGCAGATAATAATGTGGGGACTAAATTAGACCAACGCACAGGTGGGCTACGCTTGAGTTGTAAGTAGAACTACGTAATGTGGCGTGGGTCTAATGTAACTACAAGTCTAGTTGCCATATAAAAAGGTATGAAGACCGACACCACCAGATTGGCGTACGTGACCCACGTGAGCCCAATGTAGTCCTACCTTAACTGTGGCTTCTAAATTATTCTTATGAGTAAAATCTATATCATTTGAGACTTTGTAAAACTTCTAAGTCCTTTTTGATTTTGGACCAATTTTTTGTTTTATGCTGAATATTTAAAAATTCTATCTTGAAAAATAACTGTACTTTTTGGATCCTTCCTAAGTAAACACTGAAAAATATTACCAGAGTAAGATTTTAGAAGCAAGTTTTCTTACAATGTTTGTATAGTTACATTGTTTCAGGTTTTCATCAAGATTGAATGACTTGGCATTTAGAAGTTTCCCTTATTTTGACGTCATCCGCCTACAAAGGCCTACATAGACAGTTATTTCTGGTAATTTGTGTTTTTCTACACAAAAATTAATGATGGAGGCATAATAAAAACCTTGTTACTTGAATACTAAAACATGACGTGTACAGTGTACACTACAAATAAAGTTGCTTGTAATATCGTTCATTGAACTTTGGTCTTTGAGTTCAGTATTTTAATGATGACGTATGTTGGATTATTCAGTTCCTGATATAAGCGTAAAAATTTCGTCTCTCTGACAGAACGTCTGTCACCGGGACACAAAATGCAGTGGAAGCCAATCTGACAACCTAAGAATCGATGACGGTTTCAGGTTGTCGCTGCAAAAAAAGTCTAGTCAAATTATATATCCTTGACTCATTGCAAACACAGTGTGGAGCCAATTAACCGTACTTGCTGCGTCACCTCTTTTTCTGCCCAGAATGCACTACTACCAGTATCTTCCACGATTTATACTAGGCAAATAACAGAGAATCCAAGTGGCTAAATATTGATCGGACTTTGAGCTAAATCGACACAAAAAAAGGAAAAAAATCTCGGTGACCACATTGGACCGCTCCAGCCAGTTTACGTTCCGCGTCGCATTACGACAGAGGATGTAACATAATGGACTTCACGCCTACAATGTTACCCAGCAAGCTAGGACTATCTACTTTCTCCAAATATGCTACCTGTCTTTCCTCTTATGAGCCCGTTCCTTTACTTCAATGGTAATCATCCATCGATTTTTCTAAGCAGTATTTTTCTGCTATCAATAGATCCCGAAACAAATAAATAAAATCACCGTAAGTATATAGTTCCCGTGATTTCTATTTTTTGTACATGGTTCTTTGTGCGTAACTCTTTGATGAAAATGTGATTTTATCAGACAATTGTATTATACTATTTATATACCTTCAGGACCGAAGAGTAGGTAATCCGATTAGTAGTCTAGTCTAGCTTGTTTTTGAAGTATTTAGGGTCAAAGGCAATTTAATAATACTACATAAACGTGTTACACTTAGAGAGAAAAACCTTCTGTAGTCAAATCTAGATTTACAAGTCTGTCTAGCAGATATTTTTGGCCTACAGGTAAATAAATAAAATCTATTTCATACCACACTTTTTTTATACAGAAAGCATTTTACCCAGACCAATACCTCTTGATACCAATAAAATCGAAATTGGCTTTCAAGATTTCTTATTATAACCAATAAGTAGCAACCTGTGCCTATAAAAAGAAACCTTAATAACGCTCCATAAATTTCATGTTTTTCGATGACGGTAAAAAAACAAAATAATGAAACATTTATGTAAGCAATTAGTCCTGTAATTAAGTAAGAATTATTTAATTAGTTTTCATTATAGCTTTTTTTATAAATAACATAAACTAGTGCTTCATTGCAATCCCGCCTGATGGTAAGCAGTGATGCAATTGTGACGCACATTAGTTTCTTATAAGCCTATTCACTCTAACCTTATAGACACCCAAATTATTATCGGAGGGGAATACCGCAGCAGGCCAATTGTTCCAGTCCTTTGACGTATTTACGATAAACCACTACCAGTGGCTTTGCTTAAGTGGAAGCACATAATATTATACCTAATTCCAAGCAGTGATAAAATAAAATAATCCTACTGTTTTGTTGCTAAGAACGCTACGGAACCCTTTGAACACGAGTTTAACTCACTTAGCCAGCAGATTTTTTTACATTGTAGCGTGTTGCTGCCCTATTTCTATTATGCAAGGGTTTTCTTTGTAGTCATCACAAAGAATAGTGTAGGTGTAAACCCGTTTGAGCAGGTTATAGCCCCGTCGAGACTAAACGGAGCTTACATTGTAGTGTGACTATTTGAACTTCTTTCCCTGAGGGAATTCTTTACGTATACTTATTTCTATTTTTGTTTCGTGGATTATATGTTGGATACATTTAACGTCGTTTTTTATGTTGCAAGACTTGACTTGATATATTAAATTTTATTTCTAAATTGGGTCCTGCCAACGGCTATGCGAAGTCAAGAGTCATGTATTATAATATGAGGACAATTTCTCGGCGAAAAATGACTTAATTTTTCTTTTTACTATGTAGAAAATCATCATATGGTTTCACAAAAACACTTGTTGTTGTTCTTTTAGTTGCCTTTTTTTCGGTAACTCTTTCAATCAATCTCCAGACCTAGCAACCATGGGTTCTAACTGACTTCGTCAATTTTGCTAGCATCTTTTTGAGGCACCCGAGGTATAGACTAGCTATATACTTATTGTCTGGTAGTCAGAATTCCGGCAAAAAGAAGAGAAAAGAAAGAAAGGGCATGAGGGTGTCCCTTCTTTTACTCATGCAGCCGTTTCCTTCGCTAAAGAAAGGAGCATGGCGGAATTAGGTTATGCAATTCTGAAACATACTCCCCAAATGCAACCGGTAGTGTCAGTTGACAGTTAAGCAACTTGGCGTCGAGACTTTAAAGTTTCAACTTCGACATTAAATTTCGACTTGGCAAACTCCTTGTCGTATCTTTAGTATCAACGTTGGAATTGTGTCAAGATTTATCAGACTACTGAAAAGTTAAATTTAGCTTCGATACTTCAATAACTATCGGGTAACATGGGATAATTTATATCCTTATTTTGGAAACTTTTAGCTTGATTTATTTTTGTTCAAATAATTTCCTAGAATGATATTAATACATCTTCATTGAGAATGAAATTGTGACATCTATGATGCCAGATACGAACTAAAACTCAAAATTCTGTAACGCGGTATTAAAATTTTACTCGCGATTAAAAGATACCTATACAAAAGCTCAAAATCAACTATTGGGCAGTTACCCGAACCAGACACAACAGCCGTCCGGTCAGAGGATTTTTTTTTCATTATCATTATCATCATCTAAGCCAAAACACGTCCACTACTGGACATAGGCCTGCCCTAAACGTCGCCACGACGATCGGTCCTATGTAAAATTTTTGAAGAGATTTGTTCTGAAGCATACAGTATAGTTTTTAATATAATGAAGGGTTAAGCAACATTTCTCACAACTTGATTGCTATATTTAATCATTAGTTAATTAATCAAGTCCTTAGAGGAACGCAACTCCTGATTATAAAATTAGCAGCAATTATTAGCATGAATAATTTCCTCCTTGATGCCATTTATAACCTTATTAAATGTCACTTTTAAATTAATGAGTCTCTTGACTCAAGTTTGGAGCTGAAAATATCCGATACTATTTTAAATTTTAATATACTAGTTTCTCCAGCGACGTCTCTCGCGTGTCAGTAGGTTTCTCTGTACAAACTTTGTATTCCCGTTTAATCCCTTAGGGGGTCAATTTTGGGAAATCTTCTCTAATCTTAGTGCCCGCTAGCGTTATAGAATGAAACTTTGTAGTAAATTGCACGTTTTTAGGCCTAATAGTTTCAGCAGTACGCTAATATGTATGTCAGTCAGTCAGTTTCTCCTCTATCCAGAAAAGGCACATAGTAATACTGTGGCTTCGTAGAAGTGACAGAAAGAAAGTCATCCCTGTCCAGGTATTTTTTGTTCAAAATTTCCGAAAAAAATTATAAACTTTATCTATTTTTTGTTGTGCTTTTATTACTTAATTACTCAGATACCCGCGAAACGAGACACAATAGTAAAACAATAACAGCGCGGTCTCATGGGACCGGTCGGGGATTCAAACGTTAAATCTCAATAAATATTAATAATTTTATAAAAATTTTTTTTTTTACAAAAGGAAATGTAAATTTCGTAGTGGTAATCAAATTAGCCCTTTAAGTAAGTAAAAAAGCAGCATTTTGGCTGCAGCTGATACACAACTTCTTAATCCAATTTTAAACCTCACTTCGTGTTCGTAAAATATTAAAATTAAATAAAATGTAGTTTATAGTAACCTAGTTTTTTGTTGTCTGTGCTTGTTAGCTTCAATCTAGTGATGTTCAGTTAGGTACTGTGTATGTAAGGTTGGGTTGTGGTAGGTTGGGTATTTCTCAATCTCAATAATTATAAAGTAAAAAAGAGCTAAGCAACCTAGCTCTTTTTTACTTTCAGGCCAGGGAGCTGTGTTCTCTGCAGTTTCTTTAAAATTTTATTGTCACTATCAATTCTGCAGATTGTTTAGAAATATACACATAGGTAAATTGTGCAGGATTTTGAAAGGTGAGGAGATAATATTGTTTTTCGTTAGTTAGAACACATTGTTACTACTGCTATAATCTAAAGATCTTAAGGACCTAGTTAATTCGGTTCTTTGCTAATCAGACGTTAGGCCTGGTGGACTAACCTGTGAAGATAGGTGTGAACTCCTTTCATTGCTTTTAAAAACATAATAAAGGTTCTTTAGTGAGTCTTTCACAACTCAAAAAAAATGTAAAAAAAAAACAGATGATTTTTACATAAATCATATTATCTTTCAGTGGAACCCGAAAAAAGTAAAAATTGAATTAAAAAATCACGTACAGTATAAAAAATGTGAGCTTCTTTATATCAATACTGCTTTAGATTTTAATATACGAGCTATGGTAAGTTTAGAATAGAAGCTTCGAAGGACCAATTAGCGTTGCGTATATTTAGCGGGAAAATAATTTTTACGTTGGATAATATATTGGACGACACAGAAATTGAGCAAAAGGAAGTAGGTATGGGAAGAGTATTGTGACTTACTTGGGAGATCTGGAAGCCAGGTTGATGCACGGACTGCCGGGTGGATGACGACGCTCACACGCGCTCTCGGAGGGTCTCACTCGCGATTAACAGATCGGTTATATTTTGCGTCACTGTGTCTTTGTGTCGGCCAACACGTTAATTAGGAGGTTTATATTAGATCACCGCGGCGCCGCGGGTTTCCTGGATCAGCGGGTTACTAGCGGTGGTGTTGCGCGGATGGAGTCTCGAAGCAGAAGAAGGCGGTCAACCAAAGAAATGGCGACCATTTTTGCAGCGGGCGGAAATGTTCCTGATTGGCTTAGCGGCGAACAAGCTTTCTCATTCGCCGGCATGGGATATGCGGATATGGGAAGTTGGAGTATGATTGGCTCAATACTGTCGTCCAATATGAAGGATTATAATGTGTGAGATGCGTTTGGATACATGATACAAAAAAAATGTTTATAGGGCTAGCTTGCGTAAGCATTCTGCCCGGCTTTCGAGGATATGAAGTATACTCAAAAAGTAAGGAGTCAAATTAAAGCGGATTGAAATTAAATTAACTTGGACAAAAGAGAAAAATTATAATGAAAATATGTGAACTACAGCTAAATTAGATGTTTAATTACGCGGTGGTATTATTGAGAAGGTAAAGGACATAGTTTAACAACGGGTCTTTTGAAAGAGCCACTGCATGTCTTCACCATGGCGACGCGAGTTATCCCATCCTTGCCGGGAAAAATCTCGGTGATTATGCCCATTGGCCAACGTAGAGGAGGGACATCATCCTGATGCATGAGAACCACTGTACCAATCTTAATATTGTCGGCGGCATTCAACCATTTTTGCCTAACTTGCAAGTTATGTAAGTATTCTAAACGCCACCTTCTCCAAAAGCTACAAACCATTTGGTCAAGCAATTTTTTGCGGCAAGTTAGAGGTTTCGTCGTTTCGGGAACGTTTACGACAGGCAACGTAGTTAACGGAGAAGCCATTATAAAATGAGCGGGAGTAAGCGGTTCTGGGTACGGATCCTCACTCAGGACACAGAGCGGTCTGGAATTTAGAACTGCCTCAATTTCAGTGAGAACAGTCGAAAGCTCCTCATAAGTAAGAAGTTGAGAGCCGATAACACGATATAAATGCGTTTTAGTAGATTTAATATTTGATTCCCACAGCCCTCCAAAGTGGGGGGCGCGGGGTGGAATCATTTTCCACTCTATGCGGTAGCGGTTAGCAAGTAGTTCTTGTAATTGAGCCTTGGCTCCAACGAAGTTTGTTCCGTTATCAGAATATAAATAAGAGACGGGGCCTCTGCGGGAAATGAATCTTTTAAAAGCTGAAATGAAGGTGTCCGATGACACGTCGGTAACCAATTCAATATGAACTGCTTTGGTAACGAAACAAATGAATAAGCATATGTAAGCCTTCTGACTTCTTTGGCCTCTGCGTCGACATAAGGTTACTTTAATGGGACCAGCGTAATCCACACCAGTATGAACAAAAGCTTTAGTCTCTTGTACGCGGCAAGCGGGTAAATCAGCCATCTTTGGACTGGGGTGAGAAGGAGAAACTTTGAAACAAAAGTTACAAGCATGTACCCTTTGTCTGACGACACCTCTGGAAGAGATGATCCAATATTTTTGGCGTAACAGAGAGGTAAGAAGGTTTACACCGGCATGACAATGAATGCGATGATAATAGTCTATTAGAACATGTGTAAAGTTATCATGTTTAGGTAAAAGCGCGGGATGCTGAGCTTCATAAGGAAGGTTCGCATTTGACAACCTGCCACCAATTCTAATTATGTTATGCTCGTCTATAAATAGATCGAGTTTCTTAAACTGTGAGCGAAGTTTTTTATTTTTAATCTCGTCATAAATATCTAAAAAATGAAATTGTTGAATACAATGAATTAAATAAATTTCAGCGGCAACCAATTCACGGACAGTAATTGTCTTATGTGACTTGTCGTAAGGAATAATATGCAAAAATCTCAAAATGTATACAATTATGCGCAATATTTTATGTAACGATGTGAATTTTTGAGAAAGGCTATATATCAAGTTAAGTTCTGATACGGTAGATACTAATGTTAAAGATTTATTTTTAAACTCAGGCAATTGCTCGCTGCATGAGGAAACAAACGGAGTAATAGGCCACTCATCAGTTTGTCGCAGAAGCCATTCAGGGCCATGCCACCATAAATCATGGTTTAGT
This sequence comes from Mythimna separata, assembly GCA_030763345.1. Lineage (NCBI taxonomy): Eukaryota > Metazoa > Arthropoda > Insecta > Lepidoptera > Noctuidae > Mythimna > Mythimna separata. The sequence continues at coordinate 19,919,050 of CM061177.1, read as the reverse complement.
AACTGTTCGGGTAGAAGACCTCGAGACAGACAGTCACTAGGATTTTCTTTTCCGTTAATATGGTAAAAATGTTTAGGATCAAGATTTTCTTGACATTTAGCGACGCGGTTACTAACAAAAATGTTCCACTTGTGAGGTGAGGAATGAATCCATGAAAGTGTAATTGTAGAATCGGAAAAGGCAAATATTTTATTAATAGCGGTGCGAGAGCGGTAAGTGTCATAAACTAGTTTAATTAGTTTAGACAAAAGAACAGCGGCGCAAAGCTCTAGACGAGCCAGAGATACGACCTTAACAGGTGCAACTTTAGATTTAGCACACACCAAATTTACGTGTGTATTACCATTTGTGTCAGTGACATGTAAGTATATAACGCAGCCATACGCATTCAAGCTGGCGTCAGCAAAACCTACTATATTTGTCACGCAACCCATAGTAACGGCTACATGACGCGGCAATTTTAAAGAAGAAAGTAGAGGCAGTTGCTCTTTGAATTTTTGAAAGAGAAGTACGATAGAATCGGGCGGAGTTTCATCCCAATCTGTGTTTAATTTCCATAATTCTTTTATGAGTAATTTCGCGAATAAAACTACAGGAGCCACTAGACCGAGAACGTCCCACAGACGGGCAATAGTGGAAAGTATGACGCGTTTAGTACAACCTTTATCTAACTCAGATGTAGTAAAGGTGAAACAGTCCTCGGAAGGAATCCATTTGAGTCCAAGGATTTTTAAATTATCCCCGTCAGAGAAATTAATAGAAGAGCGGTTGGAGTGTGGAATAATCTCCAGTAATTCCGAGGAATTACTTGCCCATTTAGTAAGGTCAAAGCCCCCAGCTTTAAATAAGGCGATAAGTTCAGCGGAGAGAATCTTGGCTTCTTCTAGAGTAGGGGTCGAGTTAGCCAAGTCATCCATGTAAAGCTCATGAGAAGCGACAATGGATGCGCGCGGGAAGCGATGTTTTTCATCCTCTGAAAGCTGGCGCACAGTGCGCATGGCTAGAAAGGGACTGGGCTTGAGACCGAAGGCAACACGGTTAAATTTAAATTCGCGAACAGGTTCAGTAGTATTAAATCGAAACAATATTTTTTGATATTTTCGATGATCCTCAATAACCTTAATTCGAAGATACATCTGTTTTATGTCAGCTGTAACTGCAATAGGAAACAAACGGAAATTTAAAAGTAATAAAAATATGTCAGCCTGTAAATTCGGACCTGTATGCAGTAAGTCATTCAATGAAACGCCATTATGAGACTTAGCGCTCGCATCAAGGACAATGCGCACCTTAGTAGTTTGTTTATCATTCCTAATAACAGGGTGATGCGGTATGTAATATCCTATAGTCTGATCAACAGAACTAGGTGTAGTTTCAGTTAAATAATTTTGATCGATATACTCTTGGATTATTTCGTTATAACTAGCGCGCAAAGAAGGGTCGCGAAGCTTAGTTTTTTCCAAGTTAATTAAACGTCGATAAGCGACAGCATATGAATTTCCGAGTGATTCTGGATTTTTACAGAATGGTAAGGCAACACAGTACCTACCACTGGAGTCACGTGACACAGTAGAAGCGTACAGCTGTTCACATTCCCGTTCAGCGGGGCTCATAAAAGATTTTGAAGGTATTTCTTCGATATTCCAAAATTTATGCAAAGATTCGTCCAATGACAAAAAACAATGAGAATCATCTACTGTTAACGCGGTAGAAAAACATGAAGCGGTATTTAAATCGTCGAGACTGTTATTGTTATTATATAAACTAGAGGGTATCTCACCCATAATTATGTATCCAAATACGGTTTCAACAGCTGATGGCGCGGTAGGTGAGAGAATTCTGTTATGAAGTAATAAATACGGAAACAGTTTTGCCCCTAGAAGTAATTCAACCTCACCGGGCACGTGCCACAGGGGGTCGGCTAGCGGTAACTCGAATAAATGTTGCACAGCAGAGGTGTCAACCAAGTGAGATGGTAATTTATCAGTTATACAATCAATAACAAGAGCGGTTATTTTAAAGGAATTTGTTTTATTTTTTGCAGTAACTGTTATCTCCACGTAACCTATGATAGGCCGCGAAGAGGTTCCTACACCCTTTATAAATGAATTTGAAAGCGGTATAATATTTAATTGCAGTTTTTTACAACAGGCTGTAGTAATTATATTATTTTGCGAAGCGTTATCTATTAAGCACCTTACAGAAACGGATTTGTTATGTTTGTTATCAACATAGACTTGTGCGGTTGACAAAACAATCGTAGTACGTGGAGTTCTTATTCCTACGCGAGAACATGCACAAAGCGCCACCTGTTGTGACTGCGCGGAAGCGTCAGCTGATATCGATCGCTGCTGTGAAATTTGTTCCAAATGTAAAAGAGAATGATGTTTTTTGTTACATGTTCTACAGGTGTGTATAGATTTACACTGCGAGGCAGTGTGCGTTGTACTAAGGCAGTTTACACATCCACGTTTATTTTTAATAAAATCCAAACGCGAACCGGCCGATATTGTTTGAAAGTTTGGACAGGTATAAAGCTTCCAATGATCTTTGCTACTACAATACATACAAGTTTGGTTATTGTCACAAGCAACAAATGTATGTACTGTACTATCACGTGATTGGCTACGACAAGAATTATTTTTATTATTGTTGTTACTTATGGATGCGGTCCGAGTTAAAGTAGATCTATCTAATATTTTTACTTGCGATTTTATAAATTCAACGAAACCCTTATAAGTAGGAATCTCCACATCTCTCATATGCATCTCAAATGAATGTATGATAGCGGGATCTAACTTTTTTAAAGCTAAATTTAATAATATGAAATCCTTTAGGTCGTTAATTTTTAATTGTTCTAGTGCCGAAACAGACGCGTGAAAACTTTCAATAAAACTATTTAAAGAGGCGGAATTATTAATTGCGGGTTTGATATTTAAAATATTAGACATGTAGTGCGAGCCTAATGCTCGCTTATCTTGATACTTTTGAACCAAACTGTTCCAGATAGACGCGTAATTATCCCCTGACGGAATAATTCCGGCGGTAATTTGCAATGCGTTTCCTTTTAGGTTACCTATTAAATATTGCACACGTTGAGAATCTGTAAGGTTTGAATTTTCATGGACATTTGATTTAAATGATTCATAAAAAACAGGCCAATTATCAATTCTACCATCAAAAAACGGAATCTGAATTGGTGGCAGCTTGACTGAGCATTTTGATTGCGGCGCGGTATCAATAGACGCTGAGTCCTTCAATGACCTTGAGGACTTCGCTTCAATAAGTGAGCGTAATCTCTCTACTCGCGTGTATACGCCGTCAAAAGATATTTGACTATTATAATCTATTTTATGATCAGGATTTATTTGTAAAGAATATGTATTTATTTTATCTATGTTAGAAATAAACTCTTGACGAGTAACTGAGATTATTTGCGTGTCTGCCATAAACGTCTCAGCCGAACGTAGCTCAATACTAGTCGTATTTATTTTCTTTGATATTTCATACAATGACGATAAACGCTCAAAGATTGCTTGGTTTTTAGCTTGCAGTATTTTAACTTTTATTTGAAGATCTTCCATATTGGAATAGTTCTAGTAACTATAGCGGACAAAATAATTAAGGTTTATGTAGGTAGACTTCAAGAATATTTTATATTTTTTTATTTAAGTAGCGGGTGAAAGAAAATTATTGCGGTTGAGTTTATGTTATAGGCAAGTTTGCCGAACTAACTCACGATAATTAGCGGTTTTAATAATTCCCTATGCTATTTCAATGCAACAGGCGAACTATTAAGTTGGTACAGTAGTTCCCAATGATGTAGGTATGTACCTAGCGGGGAATGTAAGAACGATAGTATGCGTTCAATATGGCGGTTTTACGAATTCAGGTTAGATAAGTAGGTACCTATTCAACCTAAATCCTAGGTATGAGACCTATGAATGCTGATTCTATGAATCCGGCTCGAAGGACCATTTAACTTATGGTAAGTTTAGAATAGAAGCTTCGAAGGACCAATTAGCGTTGCGTATATTTAGCGGGAAAATAATTTTTACGTTGGATAATATATTGGACGACACAGAAATTGAGCAAAAGGAAGTAGGTATGGGAAGAGTATTGTGACTTACTTGGGAGATCTGGAAGCCAGGTTGATGCACGGACTGCCGGGTGGATGACGACGCTCACACGCGCTCTCGGAGGGTCTCACTCGCGATTAACAGATCGGTTATATTTTGCGTCACTGTGTCTTTGTGTCGGCCAACACGTTAATTAGGAGGTTTATATTAGATCACCGCGGCGCCGCGGGTTTCCTGGATCAGCGGGTTACTAGCGGTGGTGTTGCGCGGATGGAGTCTCGAAGCAGAAGAAGGCGGTCAACCAAAGAAATGGCGACCATTTTTGCAGCGGGCGGAAATGTTCCTGATTGGCTTAGCGGCGAACAAGCTTTCTCATTCGCCGGCATGGGATATGCGGATATGGGAAGTTGGAGTATGATTGGCTCAATACTGTCGTCCAATATGAAGGATTATAATGTGTGAGATGCGTTTGGATACATGATACAAAAAAAATGTTTATAGGGCTAGCTTGCGTAAGCATTCTGCCCGGCTTTCGAGGATATGAAGTATACTCAAAAAGTAAGGAGTCAAATTAAAGCGGATTGAAATTAAATTAACTTGGACAAAAGAGAAAAATTATAATGAAAATATGTGAACTACAGCTAAATTAGATGTTTAATTACGCGGTGGTATTATTGAGAAGGTAAAGGACATAGTTTAACAACGGGTCTTTTGAAAGAGCCACTGCATGTCTTCACCATGGCGACGCGAGTTATCCCATCCTTGCCGGGAAAAATCTCGGTGATTATGCCCATTGGCCAACGTAGAGGAGGGACATCATCCTGATGCATGAGAACCACTGTACCAATCTTAATATTGTCGGCGGCATTCAACCATTTTTGCCTAACTTGCAAGTTATGTAAGTATTCTAAACGCCACCTTCTCCAAAAGCTACAAACCATTTGGTCAAGCAATTTTTTGCGGCAAGTTAAAGGTTTCGTCGTTTCGGGAACGTTTACGACAGGCAACGTAGTTAACGGAGAAGCCATTATAAAATGAGCGGGAGTAAGCGGTTCTGGGTACGGATCCTCACTCAGGACACAGAGCGGTCTGGAATTTAGAACTGCCTCAATTTCAGTGAGAACAGTCGAAAGCTCCTCATAAGTAAGAAGTTGAGAGCCGATAACACGATATAAATGCGTTTTAGTAGATTTAATATTTGATTCCCACAGCCCTCCAAAGTGGGGGGCGCGGGGTGGAATCATTTTCCACTCTATGCGGTAGCGGTTAGCAAGTAGTTCTTGTAATTGAGCCTTGGCTCCAACGAAGTTTGTTCCGTTATCAGAATATAAATAAGAGACGGGGCCTCTGCGGGAAATGAATCTTTTAAAAGCTGAAATGAAGGTGTCCGATGACACGTCGGTAACCAATTCAATATGAACTGCTTTGGTAACGAAACAAATGAATAAGCATATGTAAGCCTTCTGACTTCTTTGGCCTCTGCGTCGACATAAGGTTACTTTAATGGGACCAGCGTAATCCACACCAGTATGAACAAAAGCTTTAGTCTCTTGTACGCGGCAAGCGGGTAAATCAGCCATCTTTGGACTGGGGTGAGAAGGAGAAACTTTGAAACAAAAGTTACAAGCATGTACCCTTTGTCTGACGACACCTCTGGAAGAGATGATCCAATATTTTTGGCGTAACAGAGAGGTAAGAAGGTTTACACCGGCATGACAATGAATGCGATGATAATAGTCTATTAGAACATGTGTAAAGTTATCATGTTTAGGTAAAAGCGCGGGATGCTGAGCTTCATAAGGAAGGTTCGCATTTGACAACCTGCCACCAATTCTAATTATGTTATGCTCGTCTATAAATAGATCGAGTTTCTTAAACTGTGAGCGAAGTTTTTTATTTTTAATCTCGTCATAAATATCTAAAAAATGAAATTGTTGAATACAATGAATTAAATAAATTTCAGCGGCAACCAATTCACGGACAGTAATTGTCTTATGTGACTTGTCGTAAGGAATAATATGCAAAAATCTCAAAATGTATACAATTATGCGCAATATTTTATGTAACGATGTGAATTTTTGAGAAAGGCTATATATCAAGTTAAGTTCTGATACGGTAGATACTAATGTTAAAGATTTATTTTTAAACTCAGGCAATTGCTCGCTGCATGAGGAAACAAACGGAGTAATAGGCCACTCATCAGTTTGTCGCAGAAGCCATTCAGGGCCATGCCACCATAAATCATGGTTTAGTAACTGTTCGGGTAGAAGACCTCGAGACAGACAGTCACTAGGATTTTCTTTTCCGTTAATATGGTAAAAATGTTTAGGATCAAGATTTTCTTGACATTTAGCGACGCGGTTACTAACAAAAATGTTCCACTTGTGAGGTGAGGAATGAATCCATGAAAGTGTAATTGTAGAATCGGAAAAGGCAAATATTTTATTAATAGCGGTGCGAGAGCGGTAAGTGTCATAAACTAGTTTAATTAGTTTAGACAAAAGAACAGCGGCGCAAAGCTCTAGACGAGCCAGAGATACGACCTTAACAGGTGCAACTTTAGATTTAGCACACACCAAATTTACGTGTGTATTACCATTTGTGTCAGTGACATGTAAGTATATAACGCAGCCATACGCATTCAAGCTGGCGTCAGCAAAACCTACTATATTTGTCACGCAACCCATAGTAACGGCTACATGACGCGGCAATTTTAAAGAAGAAAGTAGAGGCAGTTGCTCTTTGAATTTTTGAAAGAGAAGTACGATAGAATCGGGCGGAGTTTCATCCCAATCTGTGTTTAATTTCCATAATTCTTTTATGAGTAATTTCGCGAATAAAACTACAGGAGCCACTAGACCGAGAACGTCCCACAGACGGGCAATAGTGGAAAGTATGACGCGTTTAGTACAACCTTTATCTAACTCAGATGTAGTAAAGGTGAAACAGTCCTCGGAAGGAATCCATTTGAGTCCAAGGATTTTTAAATTATCCCCGTCAGAGAAATTAATAGAAGAGCGGTTGGAGTGTGGAATAATCTCCAGTAATTCCGAGGAATTACTTGCCCATTTAGTAAGGTCAAAGCCCCCAGCTTTAAATAAGGCGATAAGTTCAGCGGAGAGAATCTTGGCTTCTTCTAGAGTAGGGGTCGAGTTAGCCAAGTCATCCATGTAAAGCTCATGAGAAGCGACAATGGATGCGCGCGGGAAGCGATGTTTTTCATCCTCTGAAAGCTGGCGCACAGTGCGCATGGCTAGAAAGGGACTGGGCTTGAGACCGAAGGCAACACGGTTAAATTTAAATTCGCGAACAGGTTCAGTAGTATTAAATCGAAACAATATTTTTTGATATTTTCGATGATCCTCAATAACCTTAATTCGAAGATACATCTGTTTTATGTCAGCTGTAACTGCAATAGGAAACAAACGGAAATTTAAAAGTAATAAAAATATGTCAGCCTGTAAATTCGGACCTGTATGCAGTAAGTCATTCAATGAAACGCCATTATGAGACTTAGCGCTCGCATCAAGGACAATGCGCACCTTAGTAGTTTGTTTATCATTCCTAATAACAGGGTGATGCGGTATGTAATATCCTATAGTCTGATCAACAGAACTAGGTGTAGTTTCAGTTAAATAATTTTGATCGATATACTCTTGGATTATTTCGTTATAACTAGCGCGCAAAGAAGGGTCGCGAAGCTTAGTTTTTTCCAAGTTAATTAAACGTCGATAAGCGACAGCATATGAATTTCCGAGTGATTCTGGATTTTTACAGAATGGTAAGGCAACACAGTACCTACCACTGGAGTCACGTGACACAGTAGAAGCGTACAGCTGTTCACATTCCCGTTCAGCGGGGCTCATAAAAGATTTTGAAGGTATTTCTTCGATATTCCAAAATTTATGCAAAGATTCGTCCAATGACAAAAAACAATGAGAATCATCTACTGTTAACGCGGTAGAAAAACATGAAGCGGTATTTAAATCGTCGAGACTGTTATTGTTATTATATAAACTAGAGGGTATCTCACCCATAATTATGTATCCAAATACGGTTTCAACAGCTGATGGCGCGGTAGGTGAGAGAATTCTGTTATGAAGTAATAAATACGGAAACAGTTTTGCCCCTAGAAGTAATTCAACCTCACCGGGCACGTGCCACAGGGGGTCGGCTAGCGGTAACTCGAATAAATGTTGCACAGCAGAGGTGTCAACCAAGTGAGATGGTAATTTATCAGTTATACAATCAATAACAAGAGCGGTTATTTTAAAGGAATTTGTTTTATTTTTTGCAGTAACTGTTATCTCCACGTAACCTATGATAGGCCGCGAAGAGGTTCCTACACCCTTTATAAATGAATTTGAAAGCGGTATAATATTTAATTGCAGTTTTTTACAACAGGCTGTAGTAATTATATTATTTTGCGAAGCGTTATCTATTAAGCACCTTACAGAAACGGATTTGTTATGTTTGTTATCAACATAGACTTGTGCGGTTGACAAAACAATCGTAGTACGTGGAGTTCTTATTCCTACGCGAGAACATGCACAAAGCGCCACCTGTTGTGACTGCGCGGAAGCGTCAGCTGATATCGATCGCTGCTGTGAAATTTGTTCCAAATGTAAAAGAGAATGATGTTTTTTGTTACATGTTCTACAGGTGTGTATAGATTTACACTGCGAGGCAGTGTGCGTTGTACTAAGGCAGTTTACACATCCACGTTTATTTTTAATAAAATCCAAACGCGAACCGGCCGATATTGTTTGAAAGTTTGGACAGGTATAAAGCTTCCAATGATCTTTGCTACTACAATACATACAAGTTTGGTTATTGTCACAAGCAACAAATGTATGTACTGTACTATCACGTGATTGGCTACGACAAGAATTATTTTTATTATTGTTGTTACTTATGGATGCGGTCCGAGTTAAAGTAGATCTATCTAATATTTTTACTTGCGATTTTATAAATTCAACGAAACCCTTATAAGTAGGAATCTCCACATCTCTCATATGCATCTCAAATGAATGTATGATAGCGGGATCTAACTTTTTTAAAGCTAAATTTAATAATATGAAATCCTTTAGGTCGTTAATTTTTAATTGTTCTAGTGCCGAAACAGACGCGTGAAAACTTTCAATAAAACTATTTAAAGAGGCGGAATTATTAATTGCGGGTTTGATATTTAAAATATTAGACATGTAGTGCGAGCCTAATGCTCGCTTATCTTGATACTTTTGAACCAAACTGTTCCAGATAGACGCGTAATTATCCCCTGACGGAATAATTCCGGCGGTAATTTGCAATGCGTTTCCTTTTAGGTTACCTATTAAATATTGCACACGTTGAGAATCTGTAAGGTTTGAATTTTCATGGACATTTGATTTAAATGATTCATAAAAAACAGGCCAATTATCAATTCTACCATCAAAAAACGGAATCTGAATTGGTGGCAGCTTGACTGAGCATTTTGATTGCGGCGCGGTATCAATAGACGCTGAGTCCTTCAATGACCTTGAGGACTTCGCTTCAATAAGTGAGCGTAATCTCTCTACTCGCGTGTATACGCCGTCAAAAGATATTTGACTATTATAATCTATTTTATGATCAGGATTTATTTGTAAAGAATATGTATTTATTTTATCTATGTTAGAAATAAACTCTTGACGAGTAACTGAGATTATTTGCGTGTCTGCCATAAACGTCTCAGCCGAACGTAGCTCAATACTAGTCGTATTTATTTTCTTTGATATTTCATACAATGACGATAAACGCTCAAAGATTGCTTGGTTTTTAGCTTGCAGTATTTTAACTTTTATTTGAAGATCTTCCATATTGGAATAGTTCTAGTAACTATAGCGGACAAAATAATTAAGGTTTATGTAGGTAGACTTCAAGAATATTTTATATTTTTTTATTTAAGTAGCGGGTGAAAGAAAATTATTGCGGTTGAGTTTATGTTATAGGCAAGTTTGCCGAACTAACTCACGATAATTAGCGGTTTTAATAATTCCCTATGCTATTTCAATGCAACAGGCGAACTATTAAGTTGGTACAGTAGTTCCCAATGATGTAGGTATGTACCTAGCGGGGAATGTAAGAACGATAGTATGCGTTCAATATGGCGGTTTTACGAATTCAGGTTAGATAAGTAGGTACCTATTCAACCTAAATCCTAGGTATGAGACCTATGAATGCTGATTCTATGAATCCGACTCGAATGGACCATTTAACTTATGGTAAGTTTAGAATAGAAGCTTCGAAGGACCAATTAGCGTTGCGTATATTTAGCGGGAAAATAATTTTTACGTTGGATAATATATTGGACGACACAGAAATTGAGCAAAAGGAAGTAGGTATGGGAAGAGTATTGTGACTTACTTGGGAGATCTGGAAGCCAGGTTGATGCACGGACTGCCGGGTGGATGACGACGCTCACACGCGCTCTCGGAGGGTCTCACTCGCGATTAACAGATCGGTTATATTTTGCGTCACTGTGTCTTTGTGTCGGCCAACACGTTAATTAGGAGGTTTATATTAGATCACCGCGGCGCCGCGGGTTTCCTGGATCAGCGGGTTACTAGCGGTGGTGTTGCGCGGATGGAGTCTCGAAGCAGAAGAAGGCGGTCAACCAAAGAAATGGCGACCATTTTTGCAGCGGGCGGAAATGTTCCTGATTGGCTTAGCGGCGAACAAGCTTTCTCATTCGCCGGCATGGGATATGCGGATATGGGAAGTTGGAGTATGATTGGCTCAATACTGTCGTCCAATATGAAGGATTATAATGTGTGAGATGCGTTTGGATACATGATACAAAAAAAATGTTTATAGGGCTAGCTTGCGTAAGCAAGCTACACTTTCATCTCTATTGGAAAGAGATTTATTGTTTCATGCAGCTGACATCAGAAAGCTGCTTACTTCGATCACCAGACACTAGCTTAAATCTTCAAGCTGCTACTATTAATCAGTCTCTACAGAGGCTTCTGCAAACACTGCATCTATAGCTTGCATTCATAATTTATTGCTGCCTTTTCGTTCAATGGCTTAATGAAAATGGATCTAGTTCCAGTCTGTGATAATGTTAAGTAATAGTAAATCACACTTCGACTTCTAAGGATCGTTAGACCAATACCAAAACTTAACCCTTTATCTATAACAATAAAATAAAATAAAATTGAAATTTTAAATCTCATTGGAATTAATAACGTAGGTATATATTTTGCATCATAAATATCTTGTGGATATTACCTAGGTTTCTTTCGAAATGAAATCCAAAATTTTTGTAAGTCGAGTTCAGTGAAGACCTCTGAAAATTTGCTACTTTGCGTGAACTTTTGGTCCGTCATCCCATTCAAACCTAATCTATCCATGTCGTTGTCCTAATTGTCCAAATTATGTCATCCCGCTGATTAAACAAATTATTTGATTATATGGTGTTTTCCCACTATCCGCAATTAATTAAGTAAATACACAAATTATTATTAAATAAATCATTTGGTTGACGGATATCACTAATACGAGTACCTATTACACTAATTAATCTAAAATTAATTACTAAACCATACGTAAATGCAAGGGTTTGAAAACGAAATCACCGAGTTTCAATTAAATAAAACCAGCCAACTGATTCAGTGGCCAATTAGAAAATAATTCCAATTTCAAATTATTCATCCTAATTAAATTCCAACGGAAATATTCCATTCGATTTTCAAATAAGATCTTTACAAATAACAAGTAGATTAAACAAATATTTTGTGAAGAGAAATAACTTCACTATTTAATTTGAAATTCCAGTGTCACTCGAGGGAGACAGTCGTAGTCGTAATGTTCAAGGGATTTAATTAACTGAATGAGTGAATGTGGCCGCATTGTGCCACTTAGAATTTGTCACTGAAGAGTTGAGCAAACGTGAGTGGGAAAACTAAATGAGAACGATGAAAATCTATTTCGTTAAAATTAGCTACGTAACTAGCTTCTTTTTTTTTATTTTTTTCTGCTTCATGGCAATCTGTTTTCCAACAATAAGCCACTTCTTTGTTTGATTACTACAGTTTATGTTTTCATCGAGAGCCATACTTGTATGAAGCTTTTCACACGACTCTCTTGATGTCAAGTAGTAACATAACTAGCTTCTAGCAACGGCTTCATTCGTGTAAAAGTATCTGGCTCCATAAACATTTTGAACTTTCTTATCTTTCCCATTGAAGTTAAATTTCTTTAAAATCCTTACTTTGTGTTCGCCTACGTAATAATAGGAAGCCTAGTGCTAAATTTCACACTTCTAGCTCCAGTATTTGCGGCTGTGTGTTGATATCTGCAACGCAACATACAACGTCACGTCGTCGTTTCATTGCCGCTTCGTCGACACAATTTAATGGTGTTGTACGTAAGCTTCACGCTGGCGTACGTCAAGCGTATAATGACAAATATGCGTCTATGAAGCTACGCGTCAATGGACAGTGATCCTTATTTCATCCTCTGCCTAGCCTTTTCCCAACTATATTGGGGTCGGCTCCAGTCAAGCTGGATTTAGCTGAATACCAATATTTTACGAGGAGCGCCTGCCTACCAGACCTCCACAACCCATTAACTGGGGTAACATGGACAGTGATCCTTATTTGATCGTTTGAAATACAAGCAAAGAATTTACGACTAGTTATTTTTAAGGTAATAAATTATCTGAAAATAAAAACTATATTTTATACAGCAGCTACGCAGATTAGTCACCACGGATTTCACAAAGAAAGGTTACTCGTAATAAAATCTTATCTGTTTTTATTTCATTACAACCTTTGATTACACTAAGTCCAATAGTTTCTTTTTTATTTCATCATAAAGATAAGCTAACTCTTAAAATAAAACTGAAATTTTTAGATTTCAGTTTTTCTTTTTTTACCGGTGGCATAAAAGACAGTATAATTATGGAGATACTAGTTATTTCTTTCTATTTCACTCGCAGTTTTAATTACTGATTCGCTTCCTTGGGTCGTAGCATAATGTTATGCATTGTCCTATTCACCATGAAACTCGCTACCTTATACAGAAAGATTTTTTCTAATACGTATATAGTTACGGATATTTAAGCAAAAATACAACTTAGTACTTAGGTCAGGTTTCTGAATTGACCATTTTAAGTTAAGAGCTACTTAAGAACGAATCAAACCCTACTTGCATACTGAATTTTGTCAGGTTTTCAGGATAACGTAAAGTTTGAGATAAACTCAACTTCAAATATATAATTTAGAAATCAGTGGTTACTATGCCAATAAATTCATAAGAAAAATCTTGACTTACCCAAATATCCTGAAAGACTTGATCAAGCTGATGAAGGCCTGCTTAAACTTCCTGTTCATGAAGCAGTAGGTAATGGGGTTGCAGCACGAGGAGCAGTAGGCCAGCAACTGTAGCAGGACCACGCCTTTGGAGCCTATGTACTGGTACAGCTCGTCCGGGTAGAATAGGTAGATCTGGAAAGGAATATTGAGTTAGGAGGCTTTCAAATTGTTTGAGAGCTCTTACACGCCACGATTTTTTTTGGTGCCGTCAATGTGTGTTGCATGCAACTATAACGCACTGCACACACATGTTCATCATCAACATTTCAGCCGAAAGACGTCCACTGTTGGCCTACCCCAAGTGTCGCGCCAACGAACGATTCTATGCGTCTCCCATCTGTCACATTTCCGCGACTCACCAGAATAAGGGAAGCTTTTCAACTATGCGTCTTCAAGTGCGAGGTTGTGGAGGCTTAACTCTCCACAACCTTTCGGCTCCATTGACACTTGTTCTACGAGCAATGTGCCCTGAGCATGTTTATTTATTTACTCATTTTACTTCTCATAAAGAATTACTCACGCGCGGTTGTGAGGTTATTGTTTTTTAATTCAGGATTAAAAAGCCATCTCATGTTAAACCAATCAGAAGAAAAAACAATGTTGTAAATGTGAATAAATTAATTTGAATTGGTGAGTTTTGTTTTAAAATAAAATAAACCTCAATATTCTTTTTATACAGTGAAAATATACAATCGTACGAGTATATTTTAAGAACGACAGTGAAAAATATACGATCGTATATTTTAAGAAAATGAAAAATATACAACCAAATATTTTCTCTGTATAAAAAGACTAGTTGAGGTTTATTTTATTTTGAGTAACCTAATATCACCTACAATATAAAACAAAAACTGTACTTTATTCTCTTGATGACAGCCTCACAAACGGTCGCCGGTCGTCTGACACTCATTGTCCGGCGCAGATAGGAGATAATCCACAAAATTGTCAAGTTTTGTACCAAGGTCGACATTTTGTTGGTTTTGTAAAGTGACAATATTTATCTTGCTGATGAGCCGATATTTCCTAAGTAGCAACGCTATTGTAGAGGATACCTAAGGTATTAAGTGTGCCTTTGTGCTTTTGGTTGTTTGAAGATTAAATAAATAAATATTGTTACGAAAATAAAGACTTGCTCTTGGGAATATACGAATATACGAAAATAAAGCCTTGTTGTCAAGCAGATGAGTTATTTCTGCTAATTGATTCATATGAAACAATGTTCAGTCAAAAAATTACGCCCACACTAGGTGGAGCGAAAGGAAGTGTCGAGCACTGGGTAGCTCGCCGTCCGGCAGTCTGGAAATAATCTGGACCGAGCCCAGTCGTCAACGGCGCGTTCTGTTCCACGCGCGCCTCAAGGAGATGTCAGCAAACTGTAGGGGCCCGGCAGGGCCGAAGCCTCTGGGGGGAACACGTGGTATTCCTAAAGGTTGACACCGAGTCCCCCCCAGAACGAAGGCAACGAAGGAACGGGGTAGGGGTTTAGTCAGTAAGAGTCTGACACGCCCTCCCGCTCCGCCCAAGAGCTGGAGAAGTCATTCTCATGATTCTCCTACCGGAAAAAAAAAACACTATTGCTGATTAAAACCCAGCTGTATTATATCAGTTGGCCTAAGCGTTCCACGCTGACTCTTACAAACAATCCCGCAGCGCTGAACCGTCAACCCTAAGGGACCATCCTGTCAAAAGGACCAAGGTTGGGGTTGACGGCGCTCATAGAGATGTCAGCAAAAGTCTGGCACTCCCCGAACGGCCGCGTCTAGAGAGAGAATGACAGATAGAGAGAGAGCTATAGTTCCCCGATAAAAAAGGGACTATACTATACATACCATGAAACATCAAACAACATTACAACTCATATGTGAAGTCTACCTTAACAACTTTTAATCATACAAATAAAATACAAAATCAAAAAGTTTCAGGTCAGTGTGTGCTTAATAAAACTCTTTACTTCCACGGAATTTAAGCAAATAGCCTTTATATTAACAAAGTAAACATCCCACTCAAAAAACTCATTAATTGTTCTAAAAATATTCAGTGGTTGACCTGGCTAAACGTTTCAGAAAAACTTTTTAGATTAAAGTTTAAAGCTACCCTCTGATTGAGAAAAAAAATTCACTCGCTGTTATCGTAATAGGGTTTCAAGTTTTGAATGTTATAAAGAAACTTATAATAGGGGTGATAATTCCCTATTTTGCTGAAGTGTTCAAAAGACAATTAATAGTTTTTTATTCATTTTTTTTTAATTGTTATAAACTAGTGCTTGACTGCAATATAATATTCGTGAAATATTAAGAGGACTACATGAATGTACAAGAGCTGCATTGCTTAACGTTTTAAATATCGCAGCATATGCTGAGTTAGGCACCTTTTTGACCCCGCACAGTTTTTTTGTTCCTTTTTCCATACCTATGTTTTCTTATTCATACAGTTGTAGGTATGTTTTTTCTTTCTTTTTAATAGGTAGCGAGTTTATAATGCCTAAAATTAATTACGATCCCTTGCAGTAAAAAAATCAGATAAATACATGTGTTTTGGACACACATTTGGTGAGTCCAAAACATCACTATATATTGATTGTTTTCTATCGTACTAAATTAGCATTTAGTACGATAGAAAACAATCACGAACTGGCTTCTAAAAATGACCTTTACCGATACAAATCCGGATGAATATACATGCAATCATTTTGATTGGTTGTAAAAATTATTTTACAAGCAAAATTTTACCGTTATAGTGTTTCGATTCTATAAATAAATCTGTAGATTTATTTCCGAGAGTAACGAGCAATTTAAATCCCGTCATCATCATCATCTACCTAGCCTTTTCCCAACTATATTGGGGTCGGCTTCTAGTCAAGGCGGATTTAGCTGTATTTTACGAGGAGCGGCTGCCTACCAGACCTACATAACCCATTAACTGGGGTAATACGGTACTTCATGACAAGACTGGAGTCAGATTTACTGGCTTCTGACTATCTGTAACGACTGCCAAAAATCTACAAATGACAGCCGGGATCTAAGGCTTAACGTGCTTTCCTTTGGCTCGGAGGAAACTCTGTATGTTAAGATGGTCTCCCATCCACAGACCAACCTTGGCAAGCGTTGCTGCTTGAAGATCGACCCGTGCGGCTGTTATTATCTAGCCACGAGCTCCTCGAGCAATTTAAATCCCGTAGTCCTCTGAAATGTTCGATAAATACTACTTAATAGTGGTGCACTTTAGTTAGTTCATCGACACTCTTTTGAATGCCATACAAAGTGTATAGTCGTGAAATATACGAGGGGTGATCCAAAAGTAATGATAATCGGACATTTGTAGGGCGCGTAAAAATATGAAATATTTTTTTTTTGTTTCCTCATATATCCAGTACTTCATCATAAAAAAATCATAAAAATAGGCCACGATTACAGGGAGTTATATTCATTTGTATTCGAACAGTCGGAGAGTAAAAATCAAAATGGAGAAAAATTAAATCAGAGCTGTCATTAAGTACCTCTGTTTGTAAAAAAAATCTACCAAAGACATACAAAGTGACATAATGGAAACATAAGGAGACTCTGCTCCTTTATATTCCACAGTTGCGCGCTGGTCAAAGGAGTCCAAGCTGGGTAGAACATCCACAGAAGATGAACATGGCGAGGGACGCCCAACCACGTCCCACACTGCAGAAAAAGTAAAAAAAAGTCGAAGATATCGAATTTGCAGGTCAAAGATTGACCATAAAGCATGTAGCTGAGATCATAGGGATGTCATATGACAAGTGTTCAAAGAATCATTGCGAACAAACTGCATATGAAAAAGGTCTCTGAAAGTTGGGTGCTGAGAATGTTAACCGACGAGCACAAATCAAAACGTGTCGACATTTCGAGGGCGAATCTCGAAAAGTTCCAGACGGATTAGGATTTTTTTTTGTTTCGTTTCGTGACTATGGATAAGACCTGGATCTTCTATTTTGATCCAGAAATGAAACAAGAGTCTAAGACTTGGAAACGAGCCTCTTCCCGTCGCTGAAGAAATTCAATGAGTCAAGTTCGGCAGGAAAGGTTATGGCGTCCGTTTTATGGGATGCTGAAGGAATTATAATAGTGGAATACTTGGAAAAAGGAGCCACTATTGTGGACTCTTACTACGCAGACCAAATAAGAAGACTGCGGCAGGTCATCAAAGAAAAAAACGTCGCAAACTCCGAGTTAGAGTGTCGTTTCACCAAAACAACGCACCGGCTCACAAGCCGCCGTTGCGATGGCTGCCATTCAAGGAACGGGATTCGAATTGCTTGAAAACCCACCCTATCCGCCAGTCCTGGAACCCAGTGACTTATACCTCTTTTTTCGGTCCAAGAAACACCTCTGAGGCAAAAAAAAATGACAATAATAGCGAGGTGATGACTACTGTAGAGGCGTTTTGGATGACCAAGCCAAAGATTTTTTTTCAAAGGGAATTGTGGATTTAAAAAAAAATTACTAAATGTGTTGACTTGCTAAGAGACTATATAGATAAACATATTTTTTTTATAGTTAAAATATCCTTATTTCATATTGATTATCATTACTTTTGGATCACCCCTAGTAAGTGTGTAGACGTTTAGAATTACACTTTCAGATTGTTTCTGATATTTTATGTTGTTAGACCGTTTTCACATTATCCGATCCGATATCGGTATCGGACGCCGATACGATATCGGGGTAGGTAAAATGTATGAAATGCTGTGCTCCGATATCCGATATCGGGTCGGACAATATGAAAGACAGGTACATATCTCATACATTTACCTTACCCCGATATCGTATCGGCGTCCGATACCGATATCGGATCGGATAATGCGGAAACGCTCTTATTCAAAAGGAAATGTTAATTTGTTGTTTGCGTGATTGTCAAACTGCAAATAGTTTACGCTGGGCCAGACGAGCTAAATCATTATTTGTTAAGCTAACGATGAGGAATGAGTACCTTGCTTTTAGTTTCATAGAATATTGTGTTTAGAAATGGTGAGGATTATTTTTTTATTTTAACCGAGATCATTTAACTCGTTTTGAAAGGAATTTCGACATCGTGTTAGGCAACTAATTAAAAACAAACCAAAATATGGCGTCAAACAACTTCTTCAAGTCGGTGTCGACTGGTAATGTACCCAAAAAACGCGGCATTTCCGCGTTGTATGGCAATGTTTATCCTCTGTCCGAGCCCAGCCCCTGGGTCATACGAAGTGTCAACAAAACATTTCGACAACTTTTTATACAACTTGTGAACACTCGGACCCCACGATCCGAGAGTTTTAACCACAAACAGATCGAAAACATAGCTTCCAACAAAGTTATTATATTTCCGCCGTTATAATTATAGTGAGTTACGTATTTTTTTAATGTAAATTATCCGTGTAAAGAAATAGAAGAATGCATGTATGAACTCTACCTCTGAAACACGGCTAGTTTAAAGTTAAACTGCCAAATACAACATCTCTATGCAATATGGCCGCCCAAACGCGCCCGCTGACGCGTTCAAAGCCGCTCTCATTAAGCGCGTTCACCCTGAACCTTAAGGTTGGCGTGCCTTTAATGACGTTTCAACTTAGTAGCTATAAAATAGTGAAAATAAATGGCTTCCTCGAAATCGATTAAATGCATTAATGTCTTGAACTGTGGCCTTTATACCGCTATGTGGCTAGCTTGGGCAATAAACTATTAGTTCAAACACTCGAAGGGAATAGCACTAAAATATCAACGACATTTTCACTGCTAGTGTCAAAAGTGATAGATGTCGTCTTTCTCATAATGGATAGCCATTAGAATTCTTGAAAACAGCCAATTTGGTAGTAATAAGAGATGGCTAGTTTTACTGAACAAAATGGCAGTGAATAAGCGATTGTTAAATAATTGTGAGCTAAATATAGAAGTTAAAATAGTAAAGTTATCATAGCGGTAAATTTTAGAAAAGAAAACTTCTTCACTCCAAATGCGGCAATTTTGTTTGATGAACATTCGATGAGCGCTAGCGAACCTTCCGCGTTACGGCCTGACTGCTCGAAAAAGTGATCGAAAATTGGACTTCTAGATTACATTTCATTCAAGCCAGCCACGGCACGTATATGCCCGCAATTATATTTATACATTGATGGCATAAAACTGTCTTTCGAATAAAGCCAATATCAACCCCATTATCATTATTTTAATGTGTTTTATTTCATTTTAAAGTTCTATACTTCTAAAAAACCCCTTTTATATTTATGTACATGTATGTTTGTTACTTCTAATGGCAGATTTGGATAGAACTGGTCACACAGATAGAGGACCTTAGATCCTTATGTAGCAACATAGATGTCGCTACTCATCCTTTTGTACAGCAGTGGACGTCTTTTAGCAAAAATAATGATGAAGATCGTAATAATCGACGACAATCAATATTCGTGTTTTAACAGCTTCTTCAACATTTACTGGACGTTTATTGATGGTGCCATAGCTAGTTTAATATTCTTATGAGCACCAAATCTAAATAAACGCTTTATTGGCCTTTTAAAAGTAATTTATCGAGGACAGTTCTGATTATTCGTGGTAATGACATTTTTACGTTTATAGCTACGACTTTTGTAGGTACTAATATTGATGTTCTCAGCGTAAATATAAAATGTCACCAATATTTTAGATGTATCTAAGATATATATGTATAAGGCCCAAAGACCATAACCGCAAGTTTCCTAAAAGTGCAACGTGGAAAAAGTTAAATTAAAAGAACGTTTTTGAACATTTGACGTTCAAGAAGTCAATCTATCTATTGTGTTGAGAGAAATAGTAAGTGTAAAGTAGTTTGATTTAAATCCACGAGAGGGTCTGCATTCTGGATTATGGCATTCCCTCTCGTAAAGAGGAGGCCTGAGTCCCAGCCATAGAAAAATTACATAACATTTGCCTCTTCGTATTTTAATCAATTGGCGTACCACACCGCCCGACGTCTTTTTTGTCATACTGCTTCCGGCCAACGCTGAAAACCAGCGCTGTGTCCTCGTCGCTTTATGTATGAGGGCATGGCATTTTGCTGAGCGTTCGGCCGTTTTGCGCGGATTTGACGCATACTTCCCCTTTTTTTTTATTTGTTTCATTATTATTTTCTTGTATGCGTCTTTCCGCAAAAATAAACCGTTTTTCTTTGTTTCTTTTCTTTCTTTCTTTATGACCGATAATGCTAATAAAAATAGCATAATATAAGATCCCAATGTGCTATTTGATTTCCATTTATTATTGTCATCCAAGTCTCAAAGAAGTATTACAATTTTATTTAAAACAGAAGCAAATGCTGGATCGTTTGCTACTGTTCTAAATAAAACTATATTGCAAAGAAATACCTTACACAATTACATGAACATAAACTGAAAAGTCACTTAAATAAAAAATTTTTTTCATCCGAATATATTTTCGCCAAAATGTTAAAGCCAGAAATACAGTGTCAGCCCGGTGGTGATGTTACACAACAGCAAAGTGCCCACAAAGGCAATATGAACCTTAAATTGCAAGGCTTTTCTTTCTGGATTATGTTTTTATGTCAGATCCCAAAAGCTCCCTACTAGTTTTTGGGATCCGTTTAATATTGAAGAGGATTATTCCTGATAGTCTCCACATAGTACGGAGAGTGTATACTAAAATAACAATATTCAAATGACTACATTTTTCCCGTTTGGAGGGAAGCGAGAATGAGAATGTCGGACTTTTACCGACTTAAACCCTATTCTTTCAGTCTCTTTCAAACAGTCCTGCAACATTGTAAGCATCAGACCCAGCTGACCCCGTCAATGTTTGTTTTTTTTAGGTAGAGGAATCATCAAAATGGCTTCTCCCGCTCTTGGGCGGAGCAGGAGGGTGTGTCAGACTCTTACTGACTAAACCCCAACCCGTTCCTTCGTTGCCTTCGATCTGGGGACACGGGCTTACCTTTCGGAATATCCATACCCCGTCAATGTTGCCATTTGAGGCGCGACCCAAACTTCGCAAGGATGCAAATTACATACACGAAACTTCCATTCAGATACGGTTGATGGATTATTTTTGTAAACCCTACTCTTCGGATAACCCCAAACTAAAAAAAACTCGAAGGTGTGAGGTCTGAGCTCAGTGAGAGGTAGGAAGGAAAAAATTTGATAAGAAATCAAAAACTTCCCTTCCTCAACTTCTGAGCTGCGTTTTCATGAATGTTAGAGATCGCTTTGAAGAGTGCTGGAGCCGCAAAGAATATCATTTGAATAATATTATTTTTTTAAACTTATTTTCTCTTTCTTTTGCTCGTAGAACAGATGGTCGATGGGGACAGAAGGTTCTAGAGTGGCGGCCACGTACCGGAAGACACAGAGTTGAAAGGCCTCCCACAAGGTGAACCGACGACCTGGCGAGGGTCGCGGGAATCCAATAGATGCGAGAAGCACAGGACCGGTCGTTGTGGCTACGCTTGGGGGAGGCCTATGTCCAGCAGTGGACGTCTTTTGGCTGAGATGATGAAACTAATTTTCTCTTTCTATAAATGAATGTATTTATACTTCACTATTTTTTAATTAGTACAAATAAAACGGTACTCTATCCGTAGGGATAACGGGTAGCGGTTACTGATCATATTTGTGAACGAAATTCCAAAATTGTTGTTATACGAGTAATTGGTAAATTCATAATTGAATAATAATATTCATACTCGTAACAATTGTTACTTAAAATATTATGCGCAGTACTTTTCCATTTTGACCGCCATTCATATGATAGGTGCTCGTATATAAAATGATGAAAACCCAATATTTCCATAAACTGAGTGTCATTTTTTTATTATTTATTGAGACTTTACATAATTATATGTATAATAAGAAGACCTTTTCTAATAATCCCTTTAAGTACCTACTAATTAAGAAATAGTAGTGTATTGCGCATTTGTTAATTGTTAATGCATCTTAAGTGGCCTGCGGACACCGCGCGCTATCTCGAGTTGAGACGAAATAAAATACGTTTTTGAGGTTGATGGAATCAATCCAGATAGTATAAACAATTCTTGGACACACTGACTGGAGTAAAGTCATCATCCGCACACTGACAGTTGCTTGCTGTGATAGCAATACAAACTATTGGAAATTTGGGAGATGTTCCGTAATACCAAAAATGATGAATGAAAAATTAATTTATTTCCAATATTGTTTCGAGTATTTATAACTTGATAATAATATCTGTGTTCCTACGGAGAGATATTTGGAAATATTGTTGTTTATAATATAGAAAAAACAAAATAAAAACATGACATTTTCGCTGTGAAAATGTGCAAATTTAAATTCGCTTAAATTTCGTTTGGGGTAAGTTTTTCAACAAAAAGACGACGTAGGAACCTAGATAATTATTGTCTGAATCCGAATAACATCATATTATGGTGTACATATGCTTAAACTGCAAATGATTTTGGTATTACGTTTGTATGGATAATTCTAACGTCGCGCCCGCCTTAAAAAAACAATATTTCTTAGACTCTGTTTATCCGCTAATTCTTCCTAAATCACGCAATAGATTTTGATACGGGTTTCATTAATAGAAAAGCAATAAAAGAAGAAGGTTTGTGTGTGTAATTTGCACCTCCGGTCGTACCTCAAAGTGCAATATTGACGGGGTATGCCTACCAGTTTTGCAGGATTGTTTGAAAAAGTTAGTATAGGAAAGTAAAAGGTAACTGAATGAACACAGGTTGGCTTTAGTCAATAAAAGTCTGACTCTGTCTTTCGCTTCACTGAAAGCGGAAGCAGACTAAAGATTTCCCACCAAAAACAAATCAATCAAATAAAAAACCATTAGGTATTTCATAGAATAAATTCTAAAAATATTTACATACTTTATCTTTAATAGATGCCTACTAAGCCAACCGAAATGTAATATCCTTAAATTATTCGCTGAATTCAACGATTTCATGTGAAATGGATTTCATCAAAATAACTGTCAACACCATATCCACCAGTCAATATCCTACATGTAACACAAAAGGAAACAATCATTAATTCCTGGTATAACATTAACTAGTTGCAATAAAGGATAAATCACAGATGCTCGTACTAGATAATTAATACACGAACAGTAAACACCCAATACAGTACTATAGTAAGCACTTGCAACTACCAGACCAATCTGTAAATTAGACTTT
This sequence comes from Mythimna separata, assembly GCA_030763345.1. Taxonomy (NCBI): domain Eukaryota; kingdom Metazoa; phylum Arthropoda; class Insecta; order Lepidoptera; family Noctuidae; genus Mythimna; species Mythimna separata. The sequence continues at coordinate 19,895,487 of CM061177.1, read as the reverse complement.
TTAGGCAGAGATAATCAGCTGCTGTAAGTATTTTTACTACAGTATGACTTATCTGACTGTCTATACTCCGTCGGTTTAGGTAGTTAACTAAATGTAAACAATCTTGGTATGTCTTTTTATCTAAAAGTTGTCTATAAATTGTATATAAAAATCTTTGCGACTAGGTATTTACCTAAATCGATCTTAGCTAATAAACTAAATTTAAATAATCTTTGTGTATATTATATACGACATCTTTAATATAAAAAGACATACCAAGATTGTTTACCTTTAGTTAACTACCTAAACCGATAGACCATAGTATACACAGTTGAAACCACTGGGACTAGGAGCGTGAAATTTTGCACAAAGTTTCCTTTTATATCGTAGGTGAGCACTAAGACAGGATTTTCCAAAATACACCTTCCAAAGATATGAGATTGACATGGGGGCCTAAGTTTGTATAGAGAAGGCTGTACAGATAATATTATTAGAAACCTTGTCTCCTAAACTAGAGATGCTTGTGAGTTAGGAGTCAGTATATCAACGCACAGCCAAAACTACTGGTTTAGAAACGATGAGGGCGAGCAAAAGAAAGAATTTTTGAAAATTCAACTTTGATTTTGATAAAAAGAAAAAAGAAACTCATTTGAAGACAAAATGTTATTCCTTGAGCCCATTCTTGAAACTTTGTGTAAATAGTAACCGAAGTGAATAAAGAGGTTACCATTGTTTGTTTTTAAAAACTACCTCCAAAAACATTATCACGAATGAAGTCGCAGGTAAAGTGCTACTTTGTGAATAGATAAGAAACTTGTACCAACAACACAGCAGAACATTATAATTCAAAATGATCATTTATTAAAACTAGTAGCACTAAGTAGGAAACAGTGTACAAAGGCGAACTTAATGTAGAAATGTAACACGGCAGGAACTTTTGAAAGGAAAAAATACTGAAAAAAAAACCATTTACTCTGGATAATTAAAAAGTAACTTTTAGCTTTGTACAGGTTTCCTACTTACGTATACCCTATGCTTCGTGCGTAGTAGAAGTTTCTGGCTAAGTAATTATAATTCTATCTTGTTTTTATAGGAGAAGGTTGAAGGACTTTACGGCGTTCTCATTTTCTGCATGAATTAGGTCCTAATCTGATAAAGCAAGTTCAAGAGACCCATCGCAAGCACCGTGCCAGTGTGGAGCCCCTTTCTGCCTGCACCTTCATCGATCTATACGAGGCCAACTATAGAGCTTTTTAAACCGACAAATTTTAAGTTGAATCGTCAGTGACAAGAAGAAGAAGGAGATTCCTGCACCGAATTCGTGCGGAAGACACGCTAACGAGTGTCAACACTGTGGGGACGACTCGTAAGAAACGGTAGAGCATGCGGTAAAGGTGCCCCGCTTGGGCGGAGAGCCGCCGTGTTCTCGTGATGGCGTGAACTAGGTTGACTGGTAGAGAATGCCTATGGCATTAAGTCCGCCTTTGTACAATGCGTTGCATAAAGACTAAATAAATAAATAAATAAATAAATAAATAAATAAATAAATAAATAAATAAATAAATAAATAAATAAATAAATAAATAAATAAATAAATATGAAGGGGCAGGAGGGCCTTCATCAGAACTCATCTCGAGTGATATATGTGGGTAGGTAAGCAGGTAGGTAGGCAGGTGGGCGTGAGCAGAACAATCACGAGTCCTTGTGACAGGTGCTGATTAAACAGCACAGAACTACAATATACAGTCTTCAACACGAAACCAACTCAATTCAAACACTAGATTAAATTATCACTCAGTTGCAAAGCGATTCGTCACAAGCGTGGTATGCAGGCACCGTCTCCAACAACCCTGTCTTCAGATGGCTGCCCTCATAACCATCATCAATGACGCTTCGCTAGGCCGACTTTGACAGCTAAAAGTCAACCTGATGTCTCACTTTGACGCATGCGCCGTCACGGCCGGACTGACACTCGACCGTCCTCGGGCGAATTTCTAAAACAATGAGTTGCAATCGTACACAGTCCGTTCGACATCCTGACGGACGACTAATAACGATTATCACAATGCGCTATGATACTTAAGACTTAAGGCGAGTGTCTCGCTACAATTAAGCCGGATGACACAGCCTCGTCACTACACAGCATGTAGGTTAACTGTTCACAATTAGACAAGTCAATCCTTTGGTGGATGTGACCCGGACGACAATATTCGTTTTACCATAACCTGCAAGCCATCCAGAACAAGTCAGTCAACATAAATGACTCTGACTCGGACGACAATATTCGTATTACCATACTCTGCAAAACATCCAGAACAAGTCAGTCAACATAAATGACTCTGACTCGGACGACAATATTCGTCTTACCATACTCTGCAAAACATCCAGAACAAGTCAGTCAACATAAATGACTCTGACTCGGACGACAATATTCGTCTTACAAAACATCCAGAACAAGTCAGTCAACATAAATGACTCTGACTCGGACGACAATATTCGTCTTACAAAACATCCAGAACAAGTCAGTCAACATAAATGACTCTGACTCGGACGACAATATTCGTCTTACCATACTCTGCAAAACATCCAGAACAAGTCAGTCAACATAAATGACTCTGACTCGGACGACAATATTCGTCTTACCATACTCTGCAAAACATCCAGAACAAGTCAGTCAACATAAATGACTCTGACTCGGACGACAATATTCGTCTTACAAAACATCCAGAACAAGTCAGTCAACATAAATGACTCTGACTCGGACGACAATATTCGTCTTACAAAACATCCAGAACAAGTCAGTCAACATAAATGACTCTGACTCGGACAACATATTTCGTCTCACAGAACAAAAGAACACAGACAAGTCAATCTGATACTGACTTGGACGACATATTTCGTCTGACTATTTGGTAGGAAAGAGATTCTAACAGGTCGCTCCACTTACCAACGACTATAAATCATCTTGTTCCTTATGAATTTCAGTTTCCTGCAACAATTCCCAAGGCAGGTTCTGAGCATGCACTGAGAGTGTCTGAGCCTGCTGCGAGCCTCCTCGAATCGGCGGAAATAGTGTTTGAGCGTATGGTCAAGGTGTCAGAGTTATCATTGTCATGATTTGAATTAGTTATACTTTCTTCATCTTCCGACGCCGTCTCGGCCTCTTCACAAATTAAGAGACTAGTAGCTATTTCGATCAAACCGATATGTCGCTGGGGTACTGCGCACAAATTCTCGTGAGAGTATTTATAAGTTCTCTGGGAACCACCTAAACTTTTAAGTTTGTAGCGATTTTCAAGTACTTCTACGGTGACACATGGACCTCGAAACTTCCTATCCAATTTTGTTTTATTCCGTTCATAATTTTTAACGAATACAAAGTCAGAGAAAGGTCTTGTTGTGGCCCGACCACGATTAAACCGAAAAGTATCAGATTCAGCAGCTTTGCGAATGTTAGCTGATGCATCAGTTCTTATCGAATCTAAATCTAAGAGAACCATCCATGATCTATATTATCGGCGTTCAACTTAGACATTCCTAAAGAATTAGAACGAATTCCAAACATTAGTTCTGACGGTGAGTATTTGGTAACGAAAGATTTAGAACTATTTAGGGCAAGTTAGATGTTACCTAATTCGTCACGCCACGCTTTGGTAGGGTCGTTTTCGATTATAGTAAGGAGGATCTTAAGAGTACGCATCACTCGTTCAACTTGGCCGTTTGCCCTACTAGTACCAGTTGCGATGAAATGGAGGTCTATTTTATGCTCTTGACAAAAGCTCTTAAAATCTGAACTAATGTAACAACGGCCCTGATCTGCGATAATTCTTTTTGGGGCTCCAAAAAGACAGTGCCTTTTGTACGGCATATATTGCACTCTTAGAATCGACTGACAAAGTATGTTCGAGTAAAACGTATTTGGTAAAGGCATCAATTATTACTGAACAATACTCTTTTCGGTCACTCTTCCCGCTCAGCTTCCCCGAAAAATCTATGTGAATCGTGTGCCAAGGCAAAGATACTTTTGGAATCGAATGAAGCTGAACAGGCTGAGCACCCGATGGACCTTTCGATGCCTTACAAATGATACACGACTCTATAAATTTTCGTACACATTTAGACATAGCGTGACGAGTGGCAGGACAGAATGGATGAAAAAGACGCGTTGCGCCGACCCCAAACAAAACGGGATAAGGGCAGAAAGATGATGATGGTTTAGACATATCGGGAAACCAATACTTATCATACAGCTTATCTAGAGTTTACCACGATAACCTTCTTTCACAAGAGAACAGGACGATCCGCTGTCAAATAGAAAAGGAACAGACTCACCGGAAGATGTTGTAAAGATACCCCTTGAGGGACGGTGTTCACAATGGTGGACTTCCTTGGTCGCAGCTTTACCACCGTTCCTTTTATCGGGACAATTAGTCGTCACATGACCTATTTGGCCACAAGTGTAGCACGTTACATCGGTCTTCCTCTCCAACGGACGGGAAGCACTCGGAGTATCTCGAGGCTCGACTGGTCCCAGCGCGTCACGACGTTTTCGGCATTCCGCAAAACGATATCCCGATATTCCGCAAAAGTTACATCTGCCAGTGAACCTCTCGGTAGCACGAAAACGCTTCACATCAGGTTCGGTAGCTTCGACACCGTCTGAACGCCGCTTAAGAGAGACGTCTCCCAGGATTCGGAACAATTGAGTGCGAGTTGAGACATTGTGCTCAATCAGTTCGCGTCTTATCAGGCTGTCCTTCTGACAGAGCACAGAAATAACGAATCCACCACCACTTCTTTAGGCATCACAGTCTACAACAAATACCTAAGTATTTGTTCGATTAAGTTCCATAAACGAAGAGCGGCTTCTGAAGCTGTCTCCTTTGCTCCGATTTGGAATCGTAATATTTCGTCGAAATAATCCTGAAGAAGCTTTGATTTTGAGAATGCTATTTGACAGTATCTGTTTGACAACGCTCCAGGACATTTCATTTAAGTTTAGTTTAGTGATATAGGCAACCGCTCGTCCTTTTAAAGAGGTAGTAAGAGCCATGAGCAAGTCTATTCCTTCCAAGCGCTTATTATGAACGATTGCTTCGGTAATACTGCACCGACCATCTAAGTCACAGTCTGGTTCGTCTGGATTGAACGGTAAGAAATGTGTTGCCTGGTTGGTACTCACAGTTGGCGTAGGCTGGGCCGCAAGAACACGAGATAAAAGCATTTCCATGTTATTCAGCAATTTTTCTGCATCCGATTTTGGTTTGCTCAATTCTAGCCTCATCCAATCCCACTTCTGATGAAGGGGCAGGAGGGCCTTCATCAGAACTCATCTCGAGTGATATATGTGGGTAGGTAAGCAGGTAGGTAGGCAGGTGGGCGTGAGCAGAACAATCACGAGTCCTTGTGACAGGTGCTGATTAAACAGCACAGAACTACAATATACAGTCTTCAACACGAAACCAACTCAATTCAAACACTAGATTAAATTATCACTCAGTTGCAAAGCGATTCGTCACAAGCGTGGTATGCAGGCACCGTCTCCAACAACCCTGTCTTCAGATGGCTGCCCTCATAACCATCATCAATGACGCTTCGCTAGGCCGACTTTGACAGCTAAAAGTCAACCTGATGTCTCACTTTGACGCATGCGCCGTCAAATAAATAAATAAATAAATAAATAAATAAATAAATAAATAAATAAATAAATAAATAAATAAATAAATAAATAAATAAATAAATAAATAAATAAATAAATAAATAAATAAATAAATAAATAAATAAATAAATAAATAAATAAATAAATAAATAAATAAATAAATAAATAAATAAATCAACCGAATCCGGCTGGGGTTGAGCTGTCAGTCATTTGAACATCTTTAAAACTATTTACATGTTAACTGTAACATCTGAATCAGAAGTTAGGAAATCTGACATTCATACATTACTTTAGTATACCCAGTTACTGGATTGACGAAGTCAGACAGTCAGTCACTTTTTGGTGTTCATAGAGTTAGACTGGAAGCCGACAGCAAAATTGTTAAAAAATAGACACGTAAATTTTTATTCGATAAAATAAATCCAGGTAACATGAAAGGAATGTCAAAACTTATTTGCTGGTGTGCTTTCCGATTATGTATGCCTCGAAATGAACGTTTACATTTCCCGAACCATTCTGTTACGAATAGAGGCAAAATAAAAGAGGAACTTCGTAAAAGTATCGACTTGGAGGGCGCAGCTGGCTAATTGGCTTCGAAAAACTGTGTTAATAATTTTTATTTTTATTAGTCCACTTCGTAAACAATGCAGGCTTGTTCACATAATTGTGATCGAACAGTGTTGAGAACCACAAAAAATATTTAGTGCCGAGCCCACTTGCAGCTTGCAAAATTGTCATATATATAAAATAGAGTATCGTACATTGCCAGCATAATACGGTAATATACCATTTAGGTCTATACCTAAATCGTCTATTAGAAATAGAAAGATTGAAATAAAAGGCACTTTTGAATTGTCAAGAAGTCACTCAGAAAAATTAAGCATAAAATTTAAAAAAAAAAGTACATTAACTCCGCCTCTGTACCTTTATTTGCATAAAGTACATAATTATAAATAAATACTTATTACATATTGTTGGGGATTTATATCCAGGATATGCAAATAAAATAGCTTCCGTATGTTTTAGAGCTTGTATTCCAAGTTAGAAAAAGTAGAAGAAGAAAAAATACACGAGTAGGTACTTGTATAATAAAAACTTAAAAATAAGCGCAGGCGACTTACAAACTAAATGAACTTATAATATTAAACATCCCCCCGGGCGTTGAGAGATTTTCTCTCAACCAGAATCTTCTGCGTGTGATATCGGGAGAGGACATATTTTGCTGAAGGCTCGCCGAACCACTCCACACGCCGTTTTAATGTCAGCGACGCGACTGATTCCGTCTTTTCCTGGGTAAACTGCCGTGATTCGACCCAATCGCCATTTTAGAGGTGGGAGATTATCATCTTTGATGAGCACGAGAGTATCCTTTTCCAATGGCTTAGTGTAGGACCGCCATTTCACTCGCTGTTGTAGCTCTGAGACGTACTCTTTGCTCCATCTGGCCCAGAAGTGCTGTCGAAGTTGCTCGATTCTCTGGTATCTGGTCAAGTAATTTACGGAACGGTTTTCGAGTTCTGGCGAAGGCAGCGATGTAAGTGGCCGTCCGATTATGAAGTGTCCAGGTGTAAGCGGTGACAAATCACTGGGATCCGATGAAAGTGGTGTAAGTGGGCGAGAATTCAGTATAGCTTCTATTTGAACTAACACAGTGTTTAGCTCTTCAAATGTAAGGTTACAATTGCCCAGTACTCGTCTCAAATGGTATTTGGTAGATTTAATACCGGCCTCCCAAAGACCTCCAAAGTGAGGAGCATAAGGAGGGATAAAATGAAAGTTTATTTCATCGTTTGCCAAATCACTGGATAACGAACTGCAATTACTCTTTAAAAATTTACTAATTTCGTTACATGCTCCGACAAACGAGGTCCCATTGTCAGAGTAGATGTGTTTAGGCTTACCTCGTCGCGACACAAATCTACGAAGAACCGACAAAAAATTGTTGCTTGTTAAATCACCTGCTAACTCGATATGTACGGCTTTAGTCGTAAAACATACAAAAAGGACAATATAAACTTTAGTGAGGCGACAACCTCGTCCTTGTCTACTTGCTGACATTATAGGTCCAGCATAATCGACGCCGACGGTTTCAAAGGGAGCGCCCCCGGGATTCAAACGCTGCTGTGGCAAATCACCCATGATAGGAGAGACAATCTGTCCTTTCATGCGACAGCACAAAATACATTTACGATAAACTGATTTAGCTAAACACTTTCCACCTATCGGCCAATAATGTTCTCTAATAGATGCTAGTAGCAATTGCGGCCCTGCGTGCATAAGTTTTTTATGGATAAACTCAAATAACAATTTTGTGACAATATGAGTGGACTGTAATAATAACGGATGTTTTATGTCATAACTAAATTGTGAATTACTGAGACGACCTCCTACACGCATTAATTTGTTTTCATCTAGGAAAACTTTCAACTTGTTCAATGGACTCTTAAGTGGCAAATCTTTCTTATTTAGTAAAATCGCGTATTCTGGGAAAGAATCTTTTTGCGAGAGCCTTATAATAAAATACAATGATTGCTTTAATTCGTCCATGCTAAGATATTGAGATAAAGGGAGTTGTTTTTTAACGTGAGTGTTAATAAATCTTAAAGCATATGCCACTGACCGTTTAAGCGAGGTGAAACTTGAGAACCTATTAAATTCTACAACCGGTCTTGGATTTGCGTGAGTAACAAGTAAGGATACTTCAGATCGCATTTCAGGGAGATCTTTGGTTACTATTGGATTCCTAGGCCACCTTGAGGCATCGTATTTCAGGAATTCAGGGCCCGACCACCATAAATCCAAAGATAGTAAAAGACTTACATCTATACCGCGTGATAAATGATCAGCTGGATTTAAATTAGTAGGTACGTGCCTCCAGGCGCATGCAGGTGTCTTCTCCAATATTTCTGCAACACGGTTGCGGACGAACGGCTGCAATTTACTAGGTATCATTTTAAGCCATCCTAATACAACTGTCGAGTCAGTCCAAAAGGTGATACTTCTTACTTGAGCGCGGAACGCGTAAATAACCTTTTCGTAAAGACGAACACCAACCAATACTGCACACAGCTCTAATCTTGGTATTGTCATTGGTTTGATTGGAGCCACTCGACTTTTGGCTGTAAGCAAACGAACCAAAACATAATTATCATTATTCGTACTTCGGACATACATACATGCACCGTATGCGATTTGCGATGCATCACAAAATATGTGCAGGTCTATAGTTTTATGTGAATCACACAGTACAATACGTGGAATACGTAGTTCATTTAGCATTGATAAGTTTCGTATTGCATTAGACCATACCTTTAATATATCTGATGGCAACTGATCGTCCCAACCCACTTTATGCAGCCAAAGTTTTTGAATTATGGTTTTCATAGTAATAATGCAAGGGGCTAATAGACCTAACGGATCAAAAATTTGAGAAATCGTAGAAAGAATCGCGCGTTTTGTGGTTGCATTAGAAATATTAAGATTAATTGAAAAACATAATATATCAAACTCAGTATTCCAACTGAGCCCTAAAGTTTTACAGGGTTCTATTGAACCTATGTTCAAAATTGATGACGAATGTTCTGTATCAGACACTACATTAAAATTATTAGATTTCCATTTGCGTAACGGCATTCCAGCTGAAGCTAACTCTGAAGTTACCTTCTCACGTATATCAAGGACCTCTTCAATGGTGTCCCCCCCTGATAGCAAATCATCTACATAAAAATCATGTTTAATAATTGCAGCAATTTTACTATCAGCGCAATCGAGCCCTAATTGTTTCAAACACCTAGTGGCAAGATATGGTGCGCTTGCCGTACCGTACGTAACGGTATTTAACTGGTACGCCTCCATAGGCTTTGAGGGGTCATCCCGCCATAGGATCTGCTGTAGATGCCTATCAGCTGGATGTACTAGCACCTGGCGGTACATCTTCTCCACGTCTGCAGAGATAACATATTTATATTTCCTAAATCGTAAAAGAATTGACACTAAGTCATCTTGTACAGTTGGACCTATCATTTGTAAATGATTAAATGATACTCCAGAGGTAGTAGGACTACTTGCATTGAATACTACCCTGAGTTTTGTAGTTAAACTACTTTCCCGTACAACACCATGGTGAGGGATAAAATATGCGACTTTATTCGGATCAGGTACACATTTAGACATGTGTTGTAACTCAATATATTCTTTCATGAACTCACAATAACGTTTTTTAAATAATGGCTGACCTTTATGCCTGCGCTCTAACGAAAGCAGACAATGTTTTGCTCTTTGCATGGAATCACCTAAGCTATCTGGAGATTGTTTTAACGGTATCCTCACACAAAAGCGGCCATCCTTGAGACGCGTTGTATTTTGTGAGAAGTGTTCTTCACACATTTGTTCTTCTCGAGATAGTGCTGATGACTGATGGCCTACTTCCTCGAGTTGCCAAAAACGCATTAAAAGGTTTTGAATGTCATCAGTACTCGAACGTACGTTAGTTTCGTTATGATTTATGTTTGCAATATTGCAAAATATAGGAAGCGAATAAGGCGCTTGACCACTATGTAATATAGGGCCTGAAACTATCCACCCAAGTCTAGTTTCAAATAGCACCGGCTTCCCGAAACCTATGCTAATTCTTCCAGAACCCAGTAGATCCCAGAAAATATCTGCACCTATAATTAGATCGACAGAAGACGGGGCATAAAAGTATGGATCAGCGAGACACAAATTACTCGGAATATTTAAATCATTAAGATTCAATTGTCGACATGGCACTTCATCAGTAATAAAAGGTACCACAAAACAGTAAATATTTACAGAAAAGTTTTCGTTTAATGAGGTAATTGGAACGTAACACATTTTACCAATTGGTGACTGAGAATTATTTATACCCATTAGTGACTCATTGACTTTGATCGTGGGTAATTTTAATAAATTACATAATTTTTCTGTAATCAAACACGACGTACTGCCACTATCCAGAATCGCACGACCGATATGTTCATGGTTGTTACCATCATACAACTTTATTAACGATGTGGCTAAAAGTACTTCACCTTTGTTTTGTACATTAGTCGTGACCTGTGCTGATAATGTAACATTACTTGCAGGCAATTGTTCCGTAGACACGACAGCAGTGTGATCGCGCTCGCCACTGGAAGTAGATGGTTTAGTCATTGTATCTGTAATATGAACAAGTGTGTTGTGCTTGCGCTTACACACCTTACATCCAATTGATTTACAATGATTCGCATAGTGGCCTGTGCGGAAGCAATTAAAGCATATTTTATATTGTGGTAGTAATTTTAACCTCTGTTCATTACTGAGTCCAAGAAATTGTGAACAGTTACTAAGGGTATGTTCACCTTGACATTTAGGACACGATTTCGGAGAGTTAGAACTATTGCTAGGCCGACCAGTTGACGTATTGGTTACAGATACCATGCTTTTATGTTTATTAATTTTAGGATTAGAGGTATTACTGACATTATTTTGTGACCTTTCAATGGTTTCAAGTAAGTCTGAACGATTTCGCAAAAATCTCAGAAAGTTATCTAAAGTTACTGACTTACTTTTATCTATACCACCTTTAAATTCTTCCCATTCACGGAAAGTTTTAGAATCTAATTTATGCGTAACTATTTGAATTAAAAGCGAGTCCCAATGTTTTATTGGTTCTCCTAGTGATTCCAATGAACGCAAGTTCTTATTAATAGTATCAATAATTTGTTTTAAAGTGATAGACGACTCTCTTTTAATTGGCTCGATGAGTATTAGCGCGTTAATATGATTTTGTATCAAAAGCCGCTTGTTATCGTATCGTTCGCATAATATTTCCCATGCGACCGAATAATTTATCGCAGAAAATTCTATAGATTGTATTACCACAGCAGCCGAATCCTCGAGAGAAGCCCTAAGGTAATGGAATTTGTTGACGTCATCCATTTCATCATTTTCATGTATCAAACTGGAGAACGTGTCGCGGAATTCCAACCATTTCTCGTAAGAACCACAGAACTTCGGCAGTTGTATAGTAGGTAATTTAACAAGCCTGCGATTACGCATTCGTGATGAACCATTGTCACTATCCAACAAATCATCTTTTGTAGATTTCGAGTTGCATGTAAGCAAACCTTGTGCTTTTGTAACGATCCTATAATATGTAGACTCAAACTCGTTTCGGTCTGATAATTGACTATTTATGTCATCTACTAAACACTCTAATCTCAACTGGACCTCGTCGTATTGTGAAAATAAATTTTCCATCTTACCTAGACGTAGTTGCAGTTCGCCAACCTGTGACGGATTTAACGAATCTTCCAAATCATTAACATAATTACAGAACGCTGTTAAACGTCCCTTATAACTTGCCCTTCTTTTAGTCAGTTCCTTCTCCTCCTTGTCAGTCATTTTGAGAGACCAGTATTAAACTGAAAAATACAGTAATTAGAAGTTAATAATATAAAAATAACTCACAATGAAAATGTCTATTACCTGGAATGCAAACAAGTTAAAGTACACTAATAATAATCTACCTAAGATTGTTTGATACCAACTTACATTAATAAAACTTAATTATAGACAAAGAACATTTAACACAATAATGCCTATTGTACTAAGTGCTGATAAAATATCTGGTTTACAAATATTTCTGCATCGTTTAAATAATGTAATCAGTTAACCGTAAATAAATGATTATTTGGTTATGACAATCAATGTAAAATAAAAAGGTAGTTACTAACCTCAACTGTTTTCGGAAACTTACACGAAATATTACCTTAACACAAACCTATTTCAGAGTACTGGGTATTTATCAAAAGTTTTTGTTACTGAACACTGTATTCAACCACATCCAGTTATCTAATATCGGTGATTAATTCCAATATCCACGTAGAAGTTCACGTTGATCTTTTCATCTTGACGTTTTCGTCTTCAACAATTCGTAATATTCGCAATTCTTGCAATTTCCATATAATTCCGTGATTTTTCTTATTGCCTCTGATTAATATTAGATCTTCATTAAAATCCGGCTCGTTGGGACCATGTTGGGGATTTATATCCAGGATATGCAAATAAAATAGCTTCCGTATGTTTTAGAGCTTGTATTTCAAGTTAGAAAAAGTAGAAGAAGAAAAAATACACGAGTAGGTACTTGTATAATAAAAACTTAAAAATAAGCGCAGGCGACTTACAAACTAAATGAACTTATAATATTAAACACATATTCCAAAGAAGTATACGTGCGAGTGAGAAGCACAGTGGAGAACAATGTGCGAGAAACTCCATGGCCACCCTTTTCAATCATGTGAAATGTAAAGAGTTACATAAAAACTTTAACTGTTAATTAGGTGTCGTCTATACATATGAATGTAACTAACTTTTATACTTTATTCTTCACAAAGTTAGTTTTATTGCGCCTACTTCAAAACAGTCCATAAGACAAGCCAGCGAGCAAGCGGAGATTGAAAGAAAACTTCGTTTATTGCGCTGCACATAACTTCACAAACAACCATCCAACAATTTATACTAAGATTTATTTATTTAATTAAAAGTTTTTCTAGTCAATGGGAAATTTTCTAAGTGATCTATCATCATAAAACTCATCGGCACAGAGTAGAGAAAGAGTTTTAATAACAAGTTTGCTGCTGTTGTGAAAAGTTGTCCAAGCGACAAGGGTTCCATACTATTTTTTTTTTTTATTGAAACAAGCTAGTGCTTGACTGCAATCCTATCTGATATTAAGCACTAATGCAATCGTTGATGGTGAGGCGCATTACTTTATTAAAAGCCTATTCGCTCTAGCCTTGAAAACATGTAAATTATAATCGGACGGGGAGCCCGTAGCCAGCAGTTAAATTGTTCCAGTGTAAACAACGAGGCAAAACGCTTAGTCCCGACCGTAGAGGTTTTAATCACGTAAGAGTGGATACTAGCTTACAGTATATTTTGTTATTCAATTATGCAGAGGCTGGCCACTATCTCGTATGAAAAATCGAACAAAGAATGCGAACAAAATATTTTTCTTGTATGGGAGCTTCCTTTAAAATTAATTTTATTATTTTTTGTTGTAGTAACAATACAAATTTACATTCTATAAAAATTTCAACTCTCTACCTCTTTCGTTTTAGCTGACAGACACGGATCAGGGACAACGGAGGCTAATGCTACCGTCGGTAACCTTTGTGTACGGAACCCTGAAAAGTTATATAGTTGTTAGATTGTTGTAGGAATATTAATCTCAAGGGAGCGTCGGACAATGACGTTCGTTAGTGTTTTTCTCTTCGCTCTTCAATGTTTGTTCAAGTACATTGCTGGAATACCTAGTACTAATAAGTTATATTGTACCTATCTACAAATATTCGTGCACTAGCTTCTGACGCGTTAGAAGTGCGCGGTATAGGCATAGGTTAAACAGGTACACGTTTGAGCCCTACTTGCTAAACCATAATACTCATTTAAAATCACATAAACTATAATTTTTTGACCAGATTGGCTTAAATAAGCACCAAATTTTAAATGTATTTTCTGCATTTGCACACCACCAACTTCCAAACTCCTGGCTACAACAGAATAATTCTCAATTGTAAAACCCACAGTAAAACCCATACTATCAGTTAGGTACGTATAACCGCTTTTTTGTTGTTTTGTCGTCTTATGACTTCTTTCGCTCTAGGAATATTTTTGTTTAGGTGGGAAACTATCAGAGAGTTGACTTGAGAGACTCCGGCAGAGTGGAAAGACGTGTCAGACTTTATTGACTAAAACCTTACCTATGTTTCTTCTTTACCTTGCGTTCCAGGGTCCCAGGACTGTTCCTGTCTGGAAGTTACCTTATGGCTTCAGTCTGCTACTCTAGGTAGAGCAAGAAGTGTCAGACTTTTATTGACTAAAGCCCACTTGTGTACTTTCAAACGCCCCTTGCATTTCAAGACTACGGTCACTTTTTCGAACACTCCTAAAGGCTAGATAGAGCTCCGTAAACTCAGTGTTAACTTTTATTTGAAGCAATTGGTTTAGTTAAGTTCAACTTAGAACTACAAAGGTCTTATCTACAAAGAGAAATAGGAAACTCACGTAGTAAAAAGCGCTTTTTTACATTGAAAACAATAAGAAGATAATTATTTATTACACCTACGCTTTTGTTGAAAGGTAAATGTTTTTGACATCTTTTGCATGGGTAAACTTGTTTTCATTTACTATAAATAGTTAAAAAATAATAGAGCCAGTAAAAAAGTAATAACAACTATAAATAGCCTTATGTTTTTTTTAGGTGGGAAATCATCAAATGTCTCTCAAATGCTCTGGGCTAAGCAGGAGGACGTGTTAACTGACTAAAACCCAATACTGTTTGTATCTACCTTCGTTCCTGATAGATAAATTATACCTAGACACAGAACAAATGATCATGCTCATCATACAAACATTTGTGTTGGTTAGGAATAGATACCACAACCTCCAGCATAGCAGTCAGGGCCACTAATCACTAGACCAACAAGCCAGTCAATAAAATAATGAAAGACATAAGAAAGATGAAAATATACGCAAATCGTTTACGATAAAATATTTTAGAGTTGTACCCTTTATAATGAATTGACTGAAATTGTTTAGAGTGTACCTATTTACATATTTATTTAGGTGTAAAAAATATAAAATCTATCAATTTTACCGCCTAGAAAGCAGTAAAAATTTAAGTAGCTCTCAATTCACACTCGAATTCTCTGGATCATAAAAAATAACATACGTAAATCCGATGATTTCAATACACATTTATTTTTTGTTTTTATTACAATACCAAATTGCGATGCGGTTTTATCAATACGTTCGTTCACACTGAGTTGTTGTTGACTCGTCCATAAAATAAAATACGTAACAAAAAGTACCTATACAAAGATGCATAAATGAAAACCTTTTTTATTTTTTGTGATGTTAACCCTAGACCGTTTGAAGGGTAATATTAGCTTAGACAGATTTATTGGGCGATATCCAATAAAAAAGTTTGAACATGCCCCTTGGGAAAAGTCTGTGTCCTAAAACCTATCCATAACACGTGATTTACACCAGTTTCACGTAAATTCACTAGGCACTAAAAATACACCAATAAAATTACACGCATACTTTACTAAACTCAGTCACCACAACAACCAACAGAATCAAACTGATGAATCGAGGACACTATTATCAACGAATTATAAGCTTTATAACATCCACTTGTGCATTCTGCTCATCCTAACCTACGGTGTTCAGACCTGATCACTTATCGAATTGTAAAAGTTTGCTTTTTGAGAGCTATGGATCGTAGTATTCTGGGTGTAAAAAGAACAGACCCAGCACGGAATCATGCTGCGCTCCAAACCGGGCGTAGCAGATGTAGATTGGGCGAGTCAAGTCAGCTATATGCACCCTTAGCCAAAAACATGCCTAAGGCATTTAGTCTGCCTATAAACCTTTGTGCTACATGAAGTTTTAATAAATAAACAAATTTAGTGACTGCTCGACAAGTATCACCAAGCGGTGGGTTTCTGCAAAGGAAAAGTGGCATAAAAGCCGGTCTAGAAACAGTTAGCGAGATGATCTTGAAGCGTATCAAGAGGACTGGGTCGTGGCGGTGCGAGAGAAGACTGTCTGAAAGGTCTTTGCCTGGCAGTGGAGCGATAAGGGCCACGTTTTGATTGATGCACACTTTAAACTTTTGTATTCACGACTTTTTTTAAAGTGCGTTTACAGATGTGTATCACCGAAAAAGGGGATCACTGCTAACTGTCTATTGCTCGAAAAAAAGAAATAAAAAATAAATTGAAACTGCAAAGTCGATTGCTACTATCAAAATTTTAACTGGGGCTTTGAGTTACAACCGAACATTCAAATCCGATTGAAATAACGGAATGATTTTTTAAGAATTCTAGTTTTTTGTTTGAGGTCACATGCGATTTTTTCCAAAAAACAGTTTCATAATATTAATGTTTTTTATTGATTGGTTCGCGATCGATCACTATCTCACTTTTGATGGTAAGCAAATAATAATATGATGTGGGTTTTTTTTACTAATAATATTTTAGGAAAAAAATTATATAGTAGGTACCTACCTAGTTTAAGTGTCGGTGTATGACACACGGTACATATTTGAGTTATAAATTATTTGATTATTCCAGATATCAACCTTACGGAAAGTCTGCAAAAAATCCAGAGCACCCTTACTTATCTATACAGTATTAAATCAAATAAACAAACCAAAATCACGAAAATATTCAAACAATTCGACTCTAATGAAACTCACTATTAATCATGCAATCACTGATCCGATTGTGCCGATTAGTATTGCAATTTCCCCTTTGATCATACATTATGAGTAAACCGGTGGAGATAAATGAAAAGCCAATGATCATGTTTAATAAGCTGTTATTACTGCTGTAACTAATCAGTATCGATTGAATAGCCTTCATCCCTGCAGCCTGCAGTTGAATCAACAATGCAGTCTATTCATCAGTCTGTTTTATAGAAGTTAATAATAATATTCCATAACTTTCATACAATGCTGTCTAGTCTCAAATTAACCAGAGCTTGTGCTATTGGTACCAGACAATTACTAGTAATAAACTTCTTCTACCTAGTCTTTTCCCAACTATATTGGGGTCGGCTTCCAGTCAAGCCGGATTTAGCTGAATACCAGTATTTTACGAGGAGCGGCTGCCTAACAGATTTCCACAACCCATTAACTGGGGTAACACGGTACTTGATGGCAAGACTGGAGTCAGATTTACTGGCTTCTGTCTATCCGTAACGACTGCCAAAGATCTACAAATGACAGCCGGGACCTACGGCTTAACATGCTTTCCGAGGCACGGAGGAAACTCGGTATGTTAAGAAGGTCACCCATCCACAGACCAACCTTGGCAAGCGTTGCTTAACCTTGAAGATCAACCTGTGCGGCTATTATTATCTAGGCACGAGCTCCTCGTACTCGTAATTAACATACTTGTAAATTTCTAAATATATACATACATACACAGAACAGTAATCGTGCTCATCAGACAAATATTTGTCTTTGAATCAAACTCACGATCTTCGGCATTGCACTTAGGGCCACTGATCACTAGACCAACAGGCCAGTCGAATAGTAAATTATTATAAATTTCTAACACTAAGGCGTAAATTTTAATAAGAAAATATCCGACGATAATTTCCACCACTAACAATAATGAATACCATTATTTGTTAGTGCGTCGATGTCTGACACACCCTGTATATTATTATGTCACACATTATACACCCGTATTCGAAGCACCATTGACGTGCCTTTTTTATGCATTGAAGTGTGAAAACAACAAACACAGGCTTTCGCAAACATTGTCGATACGGTGCTATATCGGGAAGCCCAAACAGAATTTTGAACACGTATTTGATCTGTAGCAACTATTATAGATTAACCCACTTGGGTTTAACGCAGTAGGAAAATGAAAAATCTTTTTCCACCCAGAGCGGGACGCATTATCTGACGATTTCTCATGAAAAAAAAACGACTGCTATCGCGTTCGGACATATCCCTATCGATTAGTTACTAACGGCCGAAACCAATAACCTATCGATCTCCAGTTTTGGCATACTGGAGATTGTAAAACAAAAGATACAATACAAAAATTATCATGTTTTCTTTGTTTTTCTATCTCCGATATATGATAGATATATGGTATATATATGATATATGGTTATTGGTTTCGGCTGTAAGTTGCTATGATATTGTAAATCACCTAATAAATTAGTTTTAATTATATTCCACTTTGCTTTCCTTACTTACCTGGGCTTAAAAAATATGTAACCCAGTAATATTTTAATTCAGATTTGACCCCGAGAGAAAAAAGTTGCTATAATAATATCTAATTCTTTGATCGATTATTATGTAATCTTCTATCCCGTAATGTTATAACAGTCCAATGCAATCATTGATTAAACTTCGTTATTAGGTGAGAATTGAATCTAATATAGGTTCAATTCGCACCTAATAACATCAACATCAACATTAGTATTACCCATTTACCGTTGTTATTAGTTTAAATTATGACCACCAAACCATATCATTTGGATAAGACAATATTCAGCCAGGTAGTATACTCAAACCTTCAGACGTATCATGGAATCCATAAAATCTACACATATATATAAAAAAATAAATTGGCTATATTAACTAAGAGCGTGAAATTTTGAACCAAATTTTCTTTTATGACGTAGGCGAGTACTAAGAGAGGATTTTCAGAAATTCATGGGTGTCCAAAATTTGTATAGAAAAACCTACATTCACAAGGGCGAAGCTTAAACTAAATATAAACAAACAAATGCTTTGATTCAAAGTTTAAATTAAAACCTAGGTCACAAAAATCCTCACTGGGGCGAAACGAGTCACATTTTTTCCACCGTATTCTGCAAGCTAATCAAAAGATAGACAGGACTCGGACATCTGAGTGGACTCTGTCACTGGTTCTACGGAATATGGAAACAGTGTGGTACAGTGTAACTATTTGCAGTGGGTCAAACGGGAGGGAATTTGCATAGCTAACGTAAAGAAAATAAGGGTACGCAAAGCTTTATCTGTAACTACGCGTCATGATCGTAAACTTGCGCCATCAGTTGAGACCTGTCATTTTATAGCAACCAGTAGCTTATTTCTTGGCTGTTCTTCTCCATAGAGATCTATGCTTTGGAATGTGCCATTTAGCTACACTTTTTTTGACTGACCTACTTTTTGGAAATTCAAACGTTACTGTAAATGGTGTATTTGAAATAAACGTATTTCTGTACTAGCACAGAGCAATTTGGGACATACAGAAGCATTCATTTTTGAAACTGAGGTTTTAAATTGCCTCTTTAATCTAGTCACTGCACTACCAAATAAGAAATCCGTTTTCATTACATAGTAAATTATCAAAATTTTAAAAAACTAGGTTTTTCTCTTATGCAACGCTCGCGTAGCACATAACTATCTGCCATTCTCGACCGTTTTCAATTAATACTACACACCTGACGCATTTAACTACTACTACACATAAGCTATTGATAAAAATGGAAAATATGCAATAACGCTAAAATAGCGTTTCACGTATTTGCATATATATGTAAACATTTAAATGCATATTTAATCGGTTTTCTATCGTTTATTCGTTCAGGGAATGTGCATCGGAATTGCACTATTGAATTCCGCCAAGCGCGTTCCGTTATCAGATCACTCTAGCGCCCGCGGTACATGGCGGAAATTGCATCCATATGTGCAAAACGTTTTAAGAATACAAAAATATTATAAAGAATGAAATTTCTTGTCGGTATCTGTGTCTCCTGGTAACTACGATCTCGAAGTAAGTCAAGTAAAGTGTGAATAGGTTAGGTACTTCGAGGCAAGTATGCTTCATCGTCGACAAAATCTTCGCTTATAATCAAGTGACATAGAGTGATCTAACTAAAGTTAGCTTGATAAAAATTAAAAAAAAAAAACAATGTCTAATCATGACGTGATGTTATGTTGTGTATTTTATTATTATTATTTAGCCTACACTTAACCACTGCTGGGCAAAGGCTGTTGTTATGTTATGTTCATAAAATTCTGAAGTTCTATTAAATGTACGAGTATGTGTGATGAACTACTGTCAATGGTTACACTGTGGTAAAGGTACTGTGTTTTGCTTTTCAGATTAAAGGAATACGGGATCTGTAGTTGGCTCAAAGCCTGTAGTTGTTTGATTAGGTTTTGCAAAAATGTAAAAACTAGTTGCCGACCGACATTGGGAACAAGATCTAAATTATCGAGACTCAGAGCTCCTGAGAGGGAACTCGCCTTACAGTGCGTACTTTGTTTAGAAGTATTGTTTTCTGTATAAAGCCCGTTATTCAACTGCTCTACCAAACCAGAGTTTTTTTAATAGGGATAGTCACTTACAAAATCAAATTAAAACAGGTAACAATATAGTCAATATTTCACTTTGTCGCTACGATGGATTAAAATTATTTTTAAAATATTTTTTACATATTCTATGAATTGTATTATTGTATTTTACTTGCGTATTTCTGTGGTTTGAAATGCAATAAACATAAATAAAAATTACACACAATTTCAAAGAAATAATTTCTTTTCACCTTAATTCAAAACTAATTGGAAAGACTTGCTTGAATTCAATGCCAATTTACCCAAATTGGCATGATTTAGGTTTTATTTTATTTATTTGGAAAAAATAAACAGTTACGCATTTTGAATTATGTAGTATCGAAACAGTAATAGAAGTCGGAGCAATGTACCCACAGCATTCTCCACAGAATATAAATAAGAAAAATATTAGAAAAAACGTCATGCAATGAATTAAAGAATAATATTTGAAAGTCGCTCAAATAAGTTTTCATCATGCCTTAACGGCTTTTTAATGGAACTGCATGGAGCTCCTAACATTTAGTCATTTTTAGATTCAAGTCATTTTCTGAATTCTCTAAAATCAAAGAAATTTTGATATATTATTTGAATTTATATTAAATCAAATCAAAAAATTAAAAGCTTAAAATTAAAAAAAAATTGTTAGGTTACTTTCGTGTATGTAACACGACAAAGTCCCTTGAAGATGTCTTTTTTTGCTTTTTCCCATTCCGTTGTCTATATCAAGACCATGATTAATTTATTTTCCTGCTTACGTTATCGTAATAATATATATGTAGTACTTTTACTAAGCGACCTAACATAAAATCACGAAAAAAAGCCAGTGCTGAAACTAACTTCACGTCATCGTCACTTCGTTTTATTGAGCATCAAGCTCCCGGCGTGCCTTAAGCTTACATACTAATAAGTTTTTATTTATAATCTATACGAGCAGGCGACTACAACAAATATTTCACGCAGGGGAGTGGATGTACGGGAGCGGATCGCTAACATAAATCTTAAAATTTCTCCCCTTTGCTGTCTATAATTATAACATACATAATATATTTTACACGAAAACGTTCCTCAAACCTGCAAACTGAGCGAAAATCGGTTCGGGTTTATCACTTATAGAGACAGACACAGTAGAGAACGTTGTTTCACATTTATTTATTTTATTTAAAAGAAGATTACTCTGGGTCAGCTTTATTGTTCCACAAAATATTGGCAGAAAACAAACATGGTGTTATAAATGATAGGTCCTCCGGTTATCAAAATGTTGATTCAATTTTATTTTTCATGCGTTTTAAATTTCGAGTTGTTGGAACCAATCAAAACGATTATAAAGTGTTGGGCTTTCCCAAAATGGTTATTTTTGATCGTAAACAACATTTTGTTTGAAGTAGTAAATTTAATTCCACGAACAGATCTTTCAAAAATCAATTACCCTATTTGATTGAAAAAGCTAAGCCCTATGAGTGTTTAGTTTTAAGATCTAATTAGGTGAAATGTCAAAGTTAACGAATGGAAATAATTGGTTAAATCAAGACAGGCTTTTTGCGAAGCAAGTGTTTTGACGATAATTCGAAGCCATTTATGAGTGAATAGAATATTCTTAGGTACTATTTTTGTCTCATCTGTTTTCCGTTGGTTAATTTGACACCAAACATGAAACCTCTTTTTTGTCAATGTCAATGTCTTGTTAAATTCTTTATGAAAATAAAATATTCGATACATTCACACAGAGATCTCACTTGTCAAATTATTTATATGCTAGAAAGGGTAACGGGGACGTTAGATATAATGTCGATATACTTACCTGTCATTGTATTTTTTTTCATTTTTGGTTACTTAACTGATTTTGTTCCAAAAATACTTTTAAACCCAGGCATTATCTAAAGAGCTATGCAATAATATTTACTCAAATAAAAGAAAAATAATAGTATCTAGTATCTGTAAGAGTCTTCTTAAATTATTTTATCAAGGAATTTGTGGTCTGTCATTTCTAGAATATCTACATATTCACAAAAGTTTGTCTTGCGTGTTATATAAAACAAACGCTCCGCTAGCAACTTCGTTTATGAGAAAGTTTTCATAAAAACTTTTACACCCCTTAAACCGTATTTTGAAGGAAGCTTTTCAAAATTAATAATTACAGAATTAGTTTATTAATTTTGATTGTAATTTGTGCCAAGTTTCAACTTTATTAACATAAAAAAGCCTCCGTACAACCTGGAAAATTGTAGGTAATTCTGAAAACGAATAATAACAACATTTAACCTTTAAAATAATAAAGGTATTTAGATTACCATTCGTACTTCTTCTAAGTATATCGATAAACAGAATGAGATTTCGAATTCAAAATTAAATTCGCATTTTTCACCCCTTATGGGTAGAATTTCCAAAAACTCCTAAGTGCTCGCTTAGGTACATCATGAAAGGAAGCTTTATGCAAAATTTCAATTAACTAATCTCAGTAGTTTCGGCTATCCGTTGATATTACATTAATTGGTCAGTTTCTATATAATTATATCGTCTGTTCTATAAACCCGGAGACTAAATTGACACAAGTAATGTCAAATTTACTACAGGAATCACGCCAGTTCTTTTATGTTGAAATGTCATTTTAGTGTCTGGGTTTATAAAACAAACGATAGATACATTAATAATTAACGCCCGTTTTCAATAACCTACCGCAGTTCATACATAGATTGCTATCCCTGATAAACAGTAAGATTCTGTCAATCAATATTCTGCGTTTCACAATAAAAGATAAGAGACAGCTATCTTTATTCAATGACAGACAGCTTTTTCCCTCTCATCTATCTAAGCTTCTCGAAACGTTTAGTTCTATGCTAATCACTAAAACATTACATGCTCACAACAAATGTTATTTATTTATTCATAATTAATAAATGTATTTAATTTGTTAACAGCATAAATTTCATTTAAATAAATAAAAAATTAAAACACTATCTATATTTTTTTACAGAACGATTACGTTTCGTTCTGTAAAAAAATATAGATAAAGTGACATTTGTGACAAGTGATAAATGTGTTCAATACGTCAAAACTGTAAAAATTTCAGATTGAAACAACAAACCAAAAATTTTAGACGTAATACGTAATAATTATAAAAAAAACGATGACCTACATACAAAGAAAAATTATATAAATACCTATGGACTAAACAAACCAATGGAAGTATCATGATGTTGCACACTCATTTCGCCGGCTTACGAGTTCTCTTTTCTGGCATTGGCTTTGCTGGTACGGCGGAGGACTCAGCAACGGGGAACTGGGCAACAAGTTCTCGATACTCCGAGGTAGACTCGAAGTCAATGTTTACCAAACCTGACTCTTGATATCAATGAAATCCTTGGTAAGGCTGACAATGGTTTTGTGGGAAGCTTCACTACTGGCATTCTTCATGTCTTCCTCATACTGTGTCATTCGTGAGGCAAATGTAGAAAAAAGTTCCTCAACACAGTTTGACAGTTTGGAATAGGTCCATAATAGTGAGATGCAGTGCTGGTAGTATATATGTGTTCCGAAAGAGAGTTGATTTGCAGAGAGTGTGTACCAGATGTTAACAAAGAACCTTAATCAGAATTCTGCATGTAATTACTGTTTTTAATATTTTTAATTAATAAAAATATAAGATCTCAATTTTTTTGTGTTCAATTAGAGACTATCCTCAAGAAGAAAAGCAATGTTTGTATGTTATATTAAGTGTAAGAGTAGTTTAAGTGATATGAAATAAAAATACAGTTAAAATATTATTATTGTATGTAATTTATATATTAAAGTAATTGTTTATCAGTAGTAACTATTCCGATGTCAATTCTGAAGAAGAATTTTCATGAACAGTTACATCATTGTCGTGAGAAGTGTCTGGAATTGATACTTCTGGCTCTATTTCTTCCAGGTTCAGTTTTCTGGCAATATTTATTTATTTACTGCAGTCGCTATAATAACTGCTTGCATATTTTATACTTTTAGCCTACTTTTTAAGGATAATACAGGGAATCGTCTCTTCCAAACTCCAATGCATCTGAAATAAAATAAGTAGCTATAATTAATAATTTTATCGTATACTAGCGTTAGCCTGCAGCTTCGCCCGCGTACATAAAATATAGCTTATATCACTCAGGAATACAGCAGCTTTCTATTGGTGTAAAAATATTAGCAATCGGACCAGTACCTCCATAGATTACCTCATACAAACAAAAAAACAAACTTTACCTCTTTATTATATTAAGTATAGATAATATGTTAGATAGACCTTTCATCGAGGAAGGGTTTTTAACATCATGCTATGACTAGGTACTAGCAGAGGAATAATAAAGAGAGATGCAGATGAATCCACTTCACAAACTAATGAAAAACAAATTCTAGCTGTTCTTAGGCCCGAAGTCCTCTGTCGCTGATGTCGGTCGCGCGTACCGTTGTGATCTATGAAGCACCACACTGTGACGCTGACATCAGCGGCGCGCGAGTTGCTACGCGCCGCTGACGACGCGCGTTGGTCTCGCTCATCAGCGCCGCGTTCGTCGGTCGACTGACGCGCTATCATAGTACGCACTAGCTTAGTACCCAATGCATAAAATCGTAGAGCCAGAAGTATTTGATGAAGTGGGGATATCCCATGATTCCTGTAAAAAATAAAACTTGATTAAGCTTGATATTAGGTAAAAGCAATAGTGCACTAGCGCGCGCACCTGTGGCCGTTGCGCTGGCCGCGTGCGCCCAGGTGCGCGCACTATATGGCGATGTCATACTAATGTAGGTATGTATCTCGATGGCCGCCGCGGCCCGCGACCTGGCCGCTAGTGCGCTATTGCTCTAAGAACAGACACTAAAAGAACATTTGTGAACCCATCCAAATTAATACCTAATTTTACGTACCTTTTAGATGTAGCACAATAAGGGTGTATTAAATTAATTAACTGACACACAGTCACTTTATTTAGTCTAAATCTGTAGGCAAATTCGTAATCATATCCTCCTCCCTGCGTCGTATTCCTCAATGCTTAGGGTCGTGACCTCACTGCTTCATCACCTTAGCCCTTACGATGTTTCTCCATCTGTTCCTATCTTTAGGCGTTGTGAAGGGCACCGTAAATCGTAGAATTAAGAGCGGCGCGGATCTGGTCGGACCAACATATTGGGCTGCGCTCGCGAGCCCTTTTTCCATCTACTTTACCGGTCACAATGAGCCTTTCGAGGTTGTCACTTTCTTTCCTTGAAATGTGACCGAAGTATTGCAGAATCCTGCGAAGACACTCGGACGACAGCCGTGAGGAGATTTGAAGCTCTTGCAAGATGGATACGTTGGTCCGAAATGCTGTCCAGGGGATACGGAGCATCTTTCTCCAGCACCGTATTTAGTTTAGATAAATAATTCACACGTGGCTTATATTCCTTCTGCAACGGTATGTTATCGTTATCACTGTCTTCATTGCAATCTATTATCATTTGGAATAATTCCATATCACTATCATCACTGCTATAATATTCCATTATTACAAGAAATTCTACAACGCAACCATTGAGTTATAATGTACTCATAATAACTCAATGAACGCAACAAATATTTTTCAAAAGTCAATTCCCGTTACTGACCGATAATGACAGATACACATATGGCGTTACTAGAGTTAGCTCCGCCTACCGGAGAGTAACTTCCAACTTATATTGAAATGCAAGTAAGGGAGAATTGTATGAGCGTCCTAACTCTAGTAGACTATCCGACCTCCCGAAAATAGATTGACAACTTTGATAGGAACTGCTGTCGGTCGGTAGGTTATAGGAAAGCAAGTAAGGGCAAAATGATAGATTTGTTTATCTTTAGTAGCTCCAACTGAAGTTAGATAGCTTATTGAAAACGGGCGTAAATGCTTGAATGTACCTATCCACTGGATTCCTTCTTTGAATGCCTATTACCGTCAGATCTACCTCCAGTTTGAATGTCGTCTCACAAGACATCTGATATCCATCAAAAATCTTGAGGACTTTGTTTTCCAGGTTCGACCCAACAATGACATTCAGACAAAATCAGTAATTCCACAAAAAAGCATTTCTGCTAGACGTCTAATATTGAATTTCAAAAATCGAATTATTGTGGATATTAAATTGAATTCGTGAAAAATCTTAATACAAAACTTGATGAAAATAATTTCATTGTTCTTCTTTTGTATCAATTTGGCTCAAATTTTGCTTTGCGTTGACCTCTTTCAAATTGTGAAAAGTTCAGCTGGTTGTGCATGCTGAGCAGTAAAAGAGATGACGCATATCATGTAAAAGGGTTTCACACTGGCGCTGTATTTACGATGAATCAAGGAAACCACGTTTAGCAAGATTATTTCCTAACCTGAGACCGCAATTGGTCCATACAGATTTGATTATTTTCAATCCTACTAAAAGGTATAGTATAAACGTAGAAGTTTGTACGTAGAACGTTTCTTATTATTTTACGCAAAAACTACTGGAATAGTATATAGGATATTTTTTATTTCTACAATCGCGCGGGCGAAGCCGTTGGCTGCAGCTAGTTATTTCGTAAAGTGGCACAATAGTGTATTTACGTGAACTCTCTTACTAATTCTAGCACCCTAGAGTGGGAGAAGTTACTGAATGTTCTCCTTCTACAAAAACAAACAAAACTCTTTCACTAATAAAATACACTGTCACTAAGACACACAAGCTACTTTTCATTCCGAGAAAAAACACGCTCCTAAAGGATATGCTACATCAGTAAAGACAAAGAAAAAAGGGTTTATATAAATGAATAGTCATCCATCTACGGACTGACCGCGGCATGTTCAGCCTAACCCACAAATCAATCGACCCAAGCCGTTGGTATTTAGACCAACCCTCTTCACTAAAGAACCATTGTGTTACTTCAGGCCTTTCATAGAACAATGGACTTAGAAACTTAGTGTCCTTAAAGGTTTCTATGCGTATATACTTAGTGATATTAGAAGTGGACCTAACTATGTAAACGAAAACCCGAAGCCGTGTCACCACTTTGTTGTGAGGACAGTTAGTGGTGTAGTTTTATGTGTCGTGTTTTACATATTATAATGTGAAATGAGATGTTTCTATATAGGACGACACGATTAACATTCGTATACAGATTTTTGCACTGACAACAGATTGTTATGACAGTGAGAACTGGCTAGCACTAGTTCCCATTGTCATGCACGACTGTCGTAAAACAAAAAAAAAGCTAACCACCATTGTTTCGATTAATTATCAGTCGTGGCCACGACAAACTGTCGTTATAATGGAATGAGTTAGAGACGACAGTCGTCCGACGATAAATAAAACGGTACGATAAAGTGGAAACGTGGCTTTAGTGTAAGTACCCAGATTACGGTGATTGCTTAGACATTCAAAATCAAAAGTCAGTTATTCAAATTATGTTAAGTGTCTTTCAGCTCGCTTGACACCACATTTAAGTGCCGTACTAGCAGAAATAGCACGAAGAATTGGCACAATAAACTCTCAAGATTTTCCTTGAAAGTATAATATTGTGCCACTTTTCTCAGTAATTAAACAGACTTCTTTATCTATCTGTTTAGTTTGAAAAACTTGGATTTATACAACAATATGCAATGTAATTCACACTAATAAAGGCGATAGTTTGTAAGTATGTTGTTACTTCTTCACGCTCGAACAGATTAACGAATTTGGGTGAGATTTGGCACTCAGGTAGGCCATTATCCTGAAAGAGCACAAAAGATACTTCTTATTCCAGGAAAATGTGCCCTTGGGACAATTTTTTGATTGAACACGAGCAAAGCTGCTGGCAGCAGTTAGTAATAATAAAATATATAAATCATAAAATTAAATTAGTTGCCACTCGTTTCCTAGCACACTCACGCCTGCCGCGAGCTACAACTGCGCTCCTTGAAAAAATGCTTAAACTCACTTTGGTGAAAGTTCTTTCAGCAGTTCAATACTGCTTACAGAACGACATGCATAATACAAAACTTTTCTTTGCCTCACCAGGGTTTATGGCCCGCACCTGGGCACCGCTGGCACAACCCTACGGTACTGAGTATGCCTCAAAAAACTGACTAACTGTAGCTTAAAAATAAACCAAATTTAATAAACCTCCCGGCGTAAATGATATGCCCACGGGCAATTTTAATATACACACGTGTACACTGTTAACCAGTACAAATAAACAATGTTGGCAACGCTGATATAATATTATGGTTTTGGTAATTCTGTAGGTATAATACAGAAATACACGACAAACCTAAAATAAAATCAGCTTCTGCCAACGACTTTGCTTGCATGAGAATAGGAAATAAATAGCCTATGTTACTGAAATAAGATGTAGCTTTCTAATGGTGAAAGAAATTTTGATATAGGTCAAGCTTTTGAGTTAAATTGTAACACAAAAAAACAAATCTTTCCTTTTTATGATATAAGAACAGACAAAAAAAAAAAAAGTAAAAAAATATCTTCCATAACTTAGTTTTTCTGGTCTGGTAAATAGCACTTTACTAGTTACGTGTTATTTTTATCTAAGAAATCAAAAAAGTTTAGTAGTTTTGACCTTTACTCAAACACTTTAAAAATAAAAAGCTATTTCTATTCTGTCCTTGAAACTGAAGTCTCAACGTGTCTGCGGTGCAAAATAGCTGTCAAATAAATGTAGACGAAATAGACTGGGTCGAAATCTAACTGAGTTGGATTTGTTAAATCAAAAGTGACCACAATAAATAAATATCTTCACTTCCTTTCTAAGATGACCCACGGATCAATAATTATATTATCATTTAGTAGCTTCTGCTAGTGGTTTTTTCCACTTAAATGTAAGTTATTCCATAAAAACTTTGGATCCCCGTTTCATCCCTTTATGGGATAAATTTTAGAAAATCCTCTCTAAGAAAGAAAAAGAAAGAAAGAAAACACGTTTATTCCGCCCTAAATGGACGCACAATAAAATAAAAATACATTAAAACTACTATACAATTTTAAAATAACGTACACTAAAAACAACTGTCGAGCCTGTGTATACCCGGCATAAACTCTATGGCATCATAGACACAGAACACAGTTGTCTATGATGTTAGTGCATTATCTGTGGTCACTTGCATTTGATCTTGGCCAACACGACCGACAGAGACAAACAATGAAACAAAACGTAAACATCAAAAGAAACAAGAGAAAAAATAAACAATAAATCAATCAAGTTGTGCTTCGCATAAGGGCAAAAATAGGTCGTTGCTCAGCGTATACCGTAACGCTAGGTAATTCCAGCAATCTACGGCACCACCGTTGTATGTGACAATTTGGCGTCCGTTCCGTGAAACTACTTAACAAATACAGCAGGTTAGTATACATAATATATAAATTAAATATACACGAACAATCATTATACAACCACATACTCTTTGAATTTGAACATAACACAATAGATACCAAGCACAAGATCTAATAAATACACTATTACACAAAACATTCATACATCCAAACTAATCCAAACTAATATTATAAATGCGAAAGTAACTCTGTCTGTCTGTCTGTCTGTCTGTTACGCTTTCACGCTTAAACCGCCAAACCGATGTTGATAAAATTTGGTACAAAGACAAACTAGAGCTTGAGAAAGGACATAGGCAGCAAATTATCACGCTATTCGCTTTGGGGGGTGAGTAATATTGCATTTTGTCCGCACTCCGTGGACCGTATTGAACGTCATTGGTCGTGAGTTCGAATCCCTACTTCAGTTATTCTTTTTGTGTTTATTTTATATTCTTTTTTAGACATAATTTAGAAAAACAAGTCGATTTTAATACTAAAACTGCTTTTTAAATGTTTTCAACGTAACTTCGACATTTTTTTTTTCAATAAATTAATCAAAACATACAATTAAATCAATTAGGTGCAAAATACATTTACTAAGTCTGTATAAGAACGCTTATTTTGAAATTATGTCGTAGAAGACATGTAGCTCATTGGTTTGATGACTAGATTTGTAAGTCGGTTACTCATGGTTCGAATCTCAGATGGTCTTTTGGGTGATAGTTTTTTTTTTCACCTTTTAGCAAGATAGTTTTTTTTTAACTGTAAGCACAAATTTCTGACAAATTTTTGCATTCTTACTACTTTTTTTATTAAAACGGTTTTTTAGATCGAGCATGACGGACTTACAATTTTATTATTGAACGGCCAGAGCGTCTTTAACAATCATACTGTCTATTTTTATTTATTTACCAGAGGTTGTAACAAGCTAATTGACCGTGATTCGGCAAGGCATACCAACCAAAGGCGATAAAAGTAAATACTTAGATGAGTTTTACTATTGACAACTTTATAGGAAGGAGTTGCACCATGCGGCCTAATAATTGCGTGTATTTGCGGTTACTGTTTCATATAGTTCGGGGCTGAATGTAGTTAGCTTTTCTGAGGACAGTTTGATAAAGTATGACGTATCTCACATTTCTAGCAGCCTTAAGTCGCCAACGGGGCTATGCCTCCTTGGAGTGAGTGGTGAAAAACACTGGAACAACCCTCTGACGGAGGCAATACTCAGGAATAACCCCAATCGACTCCTACATTTTTTTACCATCATTTCATTGTTTCATGAAGGCAGCTTTTATGGGTGCGTCGAGAGGTTTCTGTTTTGGTTTTGGCGGGAAGTATCCAGATATTACCATTTGGGAACCGCTCGGAAGACACAGTGGAGCATACGGTAGAAGTCAACCCCGTTTGGTTAGAGTACTGCCATGTCCTCATGGAGATAATTGGCGGCGGCGACTACAGTCTGCGTTTGGCCATCAATAAATGATTTCGCCGAAATTCATTTAAAAGTTGGACAAACTTTATAGGATAGTTCCCACTATGGAAAAACATTCGTCTGATTTACGAGGACGTTAGACAAAATACACCAAAAAACCAGTAATTTAAACGACAAAAACGTACAATTAATGTAAGCATGATCTGAAATTCTTTACGAGTGCTGTAAAAAGAAAGACAACATGTCTGTAGTTTTTGGATTCGCTTATGGCTTTGCGCTATCAGAAGGTCAGTGTCCCGATTATGCTTCTTTATTTACCTCTGCCAAAATTGTGTAAATCTGCATAGAAATATTATCGAGGCAAAAATTATGGAAAGTAACCCTGGCAAAAGTATCGCAGTCCTAGCAGACATCGGACGTAGAGGGCCTTTCCATATTTTGCTGACACCACTTGAAGTCGCGCGTGGATTCAGGCTTGCTTTCACTCGACGGCCCGATTGTACAATCATAGGCGTGCTTACGGTGTTTGGGAGTCTCCCTAAAGCTTGACACCCGGAGCGTCACGGAGCGAGAGGATATCCTATCCCTCATATTTTCAGCAACCTCTTTCGATCGCATTGGCGTTCCGCATAAGCGGGGCAGGCTTCCAGCGCATGCTCCAGGTGATTCGCATAATATTACTATCAAAGTACTTCCAGCCAGATCCGAAACTGAAATCTTTTGAAACACTCTAGCTATGGTGGCGTGCTTGCTTGAAACGCAAAGGGCAACTGACGTAACACAAGTGGGTTTTAGTTAGTGAAAGTCTGATAGTCTCTCTTGCTCTGCCCAGAATGGGAGAAGGTATTCGTTCATTTATCTTAAGAAAAAGGTGCAGAACTGCAAACCCTAAACGTTGCGGGTGCCCACCACAGGATCAACTTCACAGATCACTATTTCTTTTACAGCCTACATTAAAAAGCATTTATTTGTTGTTACTAAAATTACCGCATGTATATCCTTTTTTTGACGAACAAATCATTTAAAAATCTTACAACGTAACACAAAAGAACATGAACGAGAAACGTACATAAACTAATTTTGGGAAATCATCAGAATGATATATTCTGCTTTTGGGCGGAGCTGGAGGACGTGTCAGAATTTTACTGACTAAAACCCACTCCGGTCTTTCTCTGCCATTGTTACAGGGTCCTGGGTTTTCCTTTCAGAAGCCAACCCTTGGCCACAGAGGTTTCGACCCTGCTGGGCCCCTACAGTTTTGCTGACATCTCTTTGAGGCTCGCTGTTGACACCTTGGGCTCGGTTCGGATCATTACCAGACTGCCGGACGACTAGCTACTCATTGCTCGCCGTCCGCAAGCCCGTGCCTGCGGTGGTTGGAAATCGGGATTGGAATCCCAGCGACGGGGGCAGGAGGGACGTTCCCACTCGCGTGCGGCCGTCACCTTCGCTAGCATTACTGCTTCGCAGAAGGAGGCGACCGGACCATGGCCTGTACCAGGGAACCAGCGCGAGCAGTCGCTGTCGCCGATCGCCTCCACGAGCATACGGCGGCGGCGGTGCACCGCCCAAGCTGGGCAAACCTCCACTTTATGTTCCACCATATCCTCCGGGCGATCCAAATAGTGGTGATACCTCGGTGTTTCTTCCGCCTGAATCTGATGCAGGAACCTTCCGAACTTACCATGTCCGGTGAGAACCTGCATCATACGGAAGGTGAGGACGTAACACACCGTAACGTCTTTACAACCACTCCTCAAAGACGGGACTTACCGCCATAATGGCGCATTTTCATTAGTCGATAGGGCCCGCATGCGGGGTGCGGGAGATTTCTAGAACGCATGCTACAGCGCCCGCATTCGGGGAACCCATTTCATTAGTCGATAGGGCCCGCATGCCGGGTGCGAGAGACTACTGGAACGCGTGTCACATGGCCCGCATTTGGTTAACCGTATGCGGTATAACGACCATGTTACTTTCATTGGTCGCTATCCCGCATGCGGGGAGTAAACGCATGCGGGATAACGACCGAGTTAACGACCAGTGAATATGCGCCATAATGATGGCGTGCCCAATATATAAACTAATGCCTTTTCACTCAGACTAGGCAGAAACGCCAACTGTTACGACCCTTACAAATACTTTTTCTGTTTGTACATCTGGACGTAAAACATTAACAAAACATTTCCTCAAGGTAATTTGTGTTTTTACTTTTAAACGGTTTATGGGAAAGTAAAATAAATAATTTCGAACCTTTCGAAATGAATTGCAAGCACAGAATGATAGTGCTGTTTCCGAACTTAACGCGGACAAAGTCGCGGGTAGCAGCTAGTATAAAATAAGTGAATCTGGACTCAATAGATTTTTACTCTTGCAGCTATACCTATGTTTTTATCGATGGTAAATACATCCGAGCATACCTACATTGCACCATATTATGGGGAGGCGGCATGATGGCGGCCATTCACAATAAATTCACAATTACTCGCCTAAGCGCGATTGTCAGGAGCAAATCTGTGATCATCATCACTATGGAAGACCTTATCCGTTGCCTGAAGTCCAGGACCAAAAAGGTAAAAACTAAAATGAATTAACCTATTAATAGAAATTAAAAAAAAAAGGGGATTGAAGTTAACTTAATATTATGAGGATTGTTGGATGTGCATTAAGTGTTTTTTTAAAATGGTAATGAAATGTCAAAAAAATCTAAGTGCTCACTTACGTCATCAAAGGGAACCTTGTGCAAAATTTCAAGCTTTTAGTCCTAGGAGTTTCGGTTGTGCGGTAATATGTCAGTTAGCCATCCATTCATCCGCAAATAGATCATGTGTTGAATTAGAAGCCAAGAGATTATATACCTCACACTCTGGCTGCAATAATTGGACTCTGAATATGGGTATTAGTGCAACACTGAGGCACACAGTAATTGTCTGGGATAAAGAAACGTGACAGACACAGCACTGCAAGCAGTTCAAAATAGACGTACACATACACAAACATGTCAAAGTAGTTTTAAAAGAAAATGGAGACGGATTGCTCTGAATCGAGATGTAAATCATAATAATGTTATTCTTTCCAAAACCAATATTTCTAATGTTATAAATCAGAAAAATAGTTCCCCTTTTTATTAATACTTACATTTGCGAACTCACGTCAGTAAATCTTAAGATTTATTAGGTAAACTTTTTATCGGAGTTCGAGCTAAAGAAACATTTTTTATTTCGCCTTCGGATTTTCAAACCGAATTATTTAAAACATCAGAAAACAGGCTTGAGACCGCTTTATGAATCGTTTTGTCATTTTACATTTGTAAAACAGTTAGTAAAAGCTTTATAAATATTTATTTGTTTTTATTGATGGTTCAATCAATAAAATAAAATAAATTGAATGAATGAATTGAATTGATAAAACGAAGTAGTTTTCCGTCTCTCTCTGTACCGGCTAAATTTAAAATCATGCAAAGGATTTTTATACGGTTTTCACTTAGTGAAAGAGTAGTAACGAGAAAATTTTATATACGAGTATCTGTGGCCAGTAAATCTGACTCCAGTCTTGCCATGAAGTACCGTGTTACCCCAGTTAATGGGTTGTGGAGGTCTGGTAGGCAGGCACTCCTCGTAAAATACTGGTATTCAGCTAAATCCGGCTTGACTGGAAGCCGACCCCAATATTGTTGGGAAAAGGCTAGGCAGTGATGATGATGTGGCATTAGGAAAAATGTCCTATTTTGACAAAAAAGAAATAATTATAACAAAGTAATAAAAAAATCTAAGCTATCTCTAAACATAAAGAAGTTATTGGGAGTAAAAAAGGTCCTAGATACCAAAAATAACTTAAAAAAGTCTTTCAAAAGTCCATGCACAAGACAACGAATAAAAGGTTACTATATCAATAACTATAGTAGATAAAGCCCCATAAGAGTGGCGCTGTTAGTTTTCCATTAGCAATTCTTCGTGTCGCATCGAACCAGTAATTAATATACGTAATGTGTTTCCGATCAAACATTATTAAGACCTTTACATAAGTAGGTCATTCCGTAGTGTTTTTCCGCTTCGGTAATGATAAAAGGGTTTCTATATTTTATATGGCATCAAAGACAACATTGAACAATTAATTACTTTACACTTTTTCTAATAAAGAGCTAGTGTCGAAGTATATTATGAAAACAGCTGTACGTGTCAATATTAAAGTAATATGGGATAAGGGCAGGAAGAAGAAGGAGTGTCAACATTAAAGTGAACTCGGGTTACGGGAATTTGATAGACGCGAGACCCATAGGAACGTTCATTGTGATGATACTTGGAGGAGGCTTATGTCAAACTACAGTGGACGTCTTTCAGCTGAAATGATGATGTCCAAATCAACATCCAAAGTCAAACAACCAAGACTTGCTACATCATATCGAGATACCTTCGTGACTTGAAAAGGTCTTTAAGACTCTACTTTTGTTTTTTACAACATTTCTCAGTCACTTATTAACTGTTTTTTTAATAATTAAAAAAAAACCGTGAAAACCCTACTCTCGAATTAGTATAACAGAAATGTTGTTATGATCTGATGACGATCTCTGAAGGTAAGATCCCGAATGAAAGGACCATCCAGTCTTGCAGCAATAATTGCTAGAACTCAATAATAATGGACGACTTTTTACCAAATATTTAAGACGATACCATTAGTTATTCTCACCGTATTTATGACGTGTAGTGGCGTCCAACATACGAAGAACTCCATGATTATGACGAAAAGCATTCTTATTACCTGAAAGAAAAAAAAAAACATTTTGTAAAATGCGATTATTGGAAACAGAATAGATCGAACCTTGCACTTGGGGAATACATGGATGAAAGTTTGCAATAATAGTATTGTAGTCAAAGCTGATACAAGTAGGTAATAATATGAAAATATAGAAAGTATAAAATATGTGTGTCTCCCAGTGCTTGCACCTGAGCCAGCCGATGACTCAAATCTAGTTCGATTTAGGACCATAATGTTTCGATCTATAAGGTTGATTTTGCAGGGTTTTGAATTGAACAGACGTATGAATCTTCTAGAACATTTATTTCGTCTTAAAATCATAGGGTACAATTAGAGCACTGAATAATCTCAAGACACTTAGCTATAGCTAGATGCTTGAAATTTTGTACATATTTAAAACACATTCGTTTTACAAACAATAGTAAAAATCCAAATTGGCAGAATCACACTACTAAAGTTAAAAAGGCGAAAGATTGAGAGTGTGTAGGTATAATTTGTAAGGGCGTAACTTCTCGACGCTCGAGCGGTCAAAAAGATCTTAATCGTGAACAAGTGTAGTCTTGGGATGCCATAAACTAGTGTTCCGTAAAGTGTGTGCCAGCTAGTGTACCGTGGTGAATGGTTGTTGTGCTTTGGGAAAAATACGGTTATCTCATAAAGTCAACCTATCACATACCCGCGAAACGAGACACAATAGTAAAACAAAAACAGCGCGGTCTCATGAACGGATTCATGAATAGATAGACGTGGAAAAAGAATGTAGATCTACCTACCTACAAAACTCAGTCTATAGGTTTTGAAATTTATTCTCCGAAGACATTCTCTACCCAAAGACAGCAAGGTTGGCGCAAAGGTTAAGCGATTGCTTGCTGCGCTGCGGGTCGCAGTTTCGATACCCGCACGGAATAAATATTTGTATGGCCTTCAAAGAGGGCTGTTTCCGAGTCTGGGTGTCTTGTCTATGCGAGTTCGCATGTTTATGAGCGCACCCACGACACAAGAGTAAAAAAAAAGTTAAAACGGGACACAGAATGGTGATAGAAAAATATATCAGTTAAGAGCCCGAAGTTGGTTTCCAAGTTGTAGCTTCATGCTATTAAATTGTGGTAAAAACGTCAGGGAACGTAGAGTTTGATCATTAGTCTTCACTGTTAATCACATTTTATTGTAGTCGACAGGTCAGCTACTTGCGGTGGATGGCTACAAATGACTCTAGTAGTAGTAGTAGTGGGACAGTTGTAGTACAGTAACAGTTTGTTTTTGTTTAATATTTCCAACATCTTTATCAGTCTAGTCAACGGGATATAGCCCTTTCTATTCACGAGCCCTTTAAATCGAACAAATCTATCTCGTCTACCATTAGCCTTCCTCTGAATATTATCGTTCTACATAAACGAGACATGAATTCATAATTCGATGTAATTTCAATACATCGTTAATAGTGCTGAATGTGAATGCGTATGTTGATTATAATCGTACAACTTAGCATTCTTAAAAAGCTTAAGTAATCAAAAACATCAAAATATTTCTATAAAAAAATCCTAAGTATCGCGATCGACTCGTGAAGGCGATCGGTGGTCAGGTGATCTATCTTAGAGCGGGAGAAGTAATTGGATGATTTCACAGTTTAAAAAAAATCGCTTTCGGCTGAAAGTGTGCCCAAAAGGCTGCCGGCAATCCCACGTCGTATGGTATGCTACTTTGGCCGAGTAACAATTTGTAATAAAATGTCTCTAAAAAATATGAGTTGAAATGAAATGTGAACATTACCGTGTAAAATTTTTAGTAAAAAAATTTTGTTATTCATTTGAAAATTATCTCGATTTCTTATTTCAAATAACAGCGCCTCACAACTTTTTTTATCGACTGTGAACATGTGAACAAGTAATTTAACAGCCTTGTAAGTTTTGCTAGGCAACAATTCACACAAAAAATACTATTCATACGAAAACCAACGGGTGTAAAGTTCCATAAGAGCTGTCAGACCAAATTGTGTGACGTCATGTGATGTGAACCGAATAATATTCAGTTTGCCAGTTCAGTAGCTTTACACGGATCGAGATTGCATATCTATTTCATGTGATTTTAGATATTGGCATTGCATACATGTTCGTGGCATGAATGATTTTCGAAAGGGGTTTGACCCTTTAGGCTGCCTACGTCAGAATTTTTGTAGGACAGATAATTGTAATAAATTATAATCCTATATTATATTCTGACCGCCTTTTTGTAGGACGTATGCGTTGCGTTGTCTATTTTTCTCCTGCGAAAAATCGATCACCGATTTATCGGACGTGGGCGGACAGCCTTAGAGCGTTTTCGCATTATCCGATTCGATATCGGTATCGGACGCCGATCCGATATCGGGGTAAGTAAAATGTATGAAATATGTGCCTATCTTTCATAATATTGTCCGACCCGATATCGGATATCGGAGCACGGTATTTCATACATTTTACTTACCCCGATATTGTATCGGCGTCCGACACCGATATCGGATCGGATAATGTGAAAACGGTCTTAACCGCTTTGTTTCGGATTGGTCCGACCAGTGTTTTCGCGTCCTATTTCGCCAGGGTCGTGTGTTTGCAACTGAATACTCCATCTTGTTTAGCTCTTCAATCCCTAAAAGTGACAAAAGAGCTGACGAGATAGAGTATTTGGTTGTGGATGTGTGACCCTGGCGGAATAATTGCGAAAGTGTTTGTCGGTTATATCCGACATAGACATCTAAAAAGTTAAGAAAAAAGACCATTTACTTTTGAATTGTCAAAATGTCGGTCAGTCAAAAAAAGTGAAGCTAAATTGCACGTTCTAAAACGCATATCTCTATGTAGAAGAACGTGCAAGAAACTCCATGGACACTCTTTCAAATCATAAAATTGAATTACATCATAATCTTGGTCACATATTTTTTGTAGCGTCTATTTTCAACGTACTGCTCCTAAAATATCATTATTCTAAAGGTCAACTAAAATTAGAACTCAATAAAATACTCCTACAAAGAATCAATTTAGGTTTCAAAATGGGACTTTCAAATCAATTTCCGATAATCTACTTTCATTTCTAGTACATATAAAGCCTACTATTTAAAGCTTACAAAAAAAAATTGTCGAAAGTTATTAACCAGATAGTCTGTAATTCCCTTTTCATATTTTTTTCTCTAATACTTTTTTAGACATTCTTTCCATGTTATAAAAAAATAATTCCACAATCACGATAAAAGCTTGTCCAATCCATATATTCGGAATAAAAATATTTTTTTCCTTTTTCTTCCAAACATTTTATAGCGAAGTGACATTTACAAGAATAACTCAGAAAAAATATTAGTCATGTTATAAATAAATAGATAAGAGAAACAGGTGACGAAAGTGTGAAAGGTTCCGAAGTTGAGATGGTATATTAATCATAATTATGATGATGCGTTCCCAATATCAATTTTTGCAATTACCACCTGAAATAAGGCTGCTTAATAATAATAATAAATGTTTTTATTTTACATACGCTTATATGGGCACTTATAAAAAGTCGAAGCTAGTGCACGGTTCCAAATTGGTCGTTTCCTATGGAGAACAACCGGCAAGAAACTCTTAAAAGTTTAGTTTATATTAAACTATCAAATATAAAAGATAACGTTATCCCATTTTCTCACAGAACCCTAAAAAGAAAAACAGTATAAAAGAAAAGTGTATTTAATCAAATGGGGAAATGTTTTTAATTTCTCACAACTCGAGTAAGAAGTTATAAAATATTTTCAGTCACAACTGGCGCGGGCCTTTTCACTCCATCCAAAGCTGGAGTGGAGTAGTCAAATGCTGACTTTCAACGTAAAATAAAGGTGTCTTTTTTAAGCATTAGTAGCTTGACTTTCGGTCCGTCGTCGGTATTCGTTCACACTGAGCTCAAGTCGTCAACGGCGCGTAGCATTCCACGCATGCCTCAAAGAGATGTCAGCAACCGAAGGTGCCTAGCAGGTCGAAGCCTAGTAGGGCCCTGGAACGAAGGCGAAGAAGGAACAGGAGTGGGTTTAGTCAGGAGTGAGGGAAGTCATTAGATGATTTACCACCTAAAAAGCGAGGTATTACCTATCGCTAACTTAACTTAATAGGAGTTATGTAATATGGCACAGAGTATGTGAACTCAGTACATCGGGCATTCATTGCAAAATTGGAATGTGCGAATACACTACATACATACATTACACTCATACATTATACTTCATTATTTGTATGTAAAAGTAGTAAGGTAAAGCCTAGGTACTTTATTTATAATTTGGAAAAGCGATAACCTCCGGCTTATTAGTAGGAAGTATCAAGATATTATACAGTTCAAAAAAGTTACAAAAATAAAAATAAACTTTCTTCCCCTTTAACATTCCAGTACCATGGTAACTCTTTTAAACAACCCCAAAAAACTTTTTTGTCCCAAAAGTTAAGGTGAAATTACGGCCTTATTTTCCTCGTCGTTCAGTAACATTATGGAAGTTTTCAGTCAACGGTTCATAATGGGCCAGAGAAGTAGGTATTTCCTTCACGTCACCGGCGGCGCCGCTATTCAGACTTATTCTGAATGCAAAGTTGATAAACCAATCACATTGCTAT
The DNA here is from genome assembly GCA_030763345.1 of Mythimna separata. NCBI lineage: Eukaryota > Metazoa > Arthropoda > Insecta > Lepidoptera > Noctuidae > Mythimna > Mythimna separata. The sequence continues at coordinate 19,854,859 of CM061177.1, read as the reverse complement.
TCATAACAGTAAAAGGATATCTGTGTTTTCAGGCTATTAAATACAGTCAATCAAAGAGGTTTTGTATCAAAAAAAATATTGTGCTGAAAAAGTATTTTTTCTAATTGAAATGTTTTCGTAGCGTAAGGTTTTGTGATGTGACGAACAATTACTTGTTCGTATAAAGAAATACGCTAAATATCTTTCGGAGTCGTTTAGCTCGCAGAGAAATTTTGTCCTACTTTAGTACTTGAGATTGAGAGGTGATTCGCTAAGATGTTTTGGCTTTAGGACTTGAATTTTAAATATTATCCCGGCTTTTTCTCAACTAGCTTGGATTCACCTAAACAAGTAAACATTTAAAATAAAAATAAAACTAGCTTGGACTCGGCTTTCTGTCCGTGTTTTACATTTAGCGATTGCCCATCAGACCTTCACTACCCGGTTACTTAGCCAGACGATACTCCTAGGATATATATATAGACAGTTGTATAGACCAACAGTATCGGGGTATCATGTTGATAGTCAGACTTTCTGGCGTCTGACTGACTACCTGTAACGAGTATCAAAGATTTACAAATGACAACCGGGCCAACGGCTTTACGTGCTTTCTGAGGCACAGGGTGTCAGTAATGTCCTAGATAAACTTAGAAAAGAATATATGAATTGGAGAACTCACCTTGGCCCGATCTGTTTTAATCTTAGTGCTAAAATCTATTTTTTATCGCTTTGATGTAGGTATAAAATTCTATTATTGTTGATATTCATTTCATGAAATAGAATTTTCTGCGCAACAAAACTCTCGCATCGAGCATATGCAATTAAAATCGTGCTCACACTAAAAACATTGGGATAAACAAATTGTTTTAAAAACTATTTCAATTAATTTTCAGACTGATCCGATTCAGGAACATAGCTCAGTAACTTACTCCCAAACGAGCATAATAGACGTTAGCAAAAAGGCGGTTAGGCTCAAATGGGATTGGGCGGGTCACGTCAGCCGCATGCACAGTGAAAGATGTCTCCACACAGTGGGTTCCTACATACGGAAACTGCTTTAGAAGACGGTATGTTACCAAAAATCTTGCATAAAGCTTCCTCGTATGATTTAGGTAAGCACTATGAAGAAGTTTTTGAAAATTCAACTTTAAAAATTAAAAGAGAGAAGTACGTTTGGATTGTATGCAATTTTTTTCTCTTAGCCCGTATTACCACATAGCTTAAAATTTTAGATGAATAGGAACTGAAGTAAATAAAAAAGGTTTTTATTATCCGTTTTTCAAAACGACCGCTATAAATAGATTTAGGGGGTGTTAAAAGTTTTATGGGAGAATTCTATTTCCTTGGGTTAATAAACTGGAAACTACATTCAAAGAGTGACTTTATTACTTTTTCAAAAATATCCTTAAAATTCGGTTTAATTCGTGTAAGGATGTTCAAATTTTACCAGAACTTTCTCAAACCAAAGTGCTAGTTGAAATTATGCTGCTTCTGAACGGCATTGCATTATCGATGAATTCGTTTCAGCTTTCGAGAAACTTGATTAGGACGAAAGACCCAGTTTTCCATTTCAAACATAATCTAATTTATTGCCCGTCTAGTTAAGTAGGTATTAAGGAACTGAGTTTACTCTCCTAGGATCTGATTTTTAGGAAAATATTTTTTTTTCTTAATGTGAGAAATTATCCAATGGTATCTCCCGCTCTTTGGCGGAGCCGGAAGGCGTGACAGATTTTTATTGAATAAAATTTTTGTGTTTCTTCTATGCCTTGCGTTCCAGGATTTCGAGATTTTCTTTCAGAAGCGAATCTATGACCCTAAAAGGCTTCGCCCCAGCTACGATTTTGCTGACCTCTCCTTGAGCTCTGTTCTGGTTATTACCGACATTATTACCGGATCGAGATCCCGGAGGCACCTTCCTTCGCTAGCTTTACTGCTTCGTAGAATTAGGCACCCACCTACCCTTCATCCTCGCTTCGGACCATAGCCTGAACCAGGACCTGGTGCGAGAGGTCATGGCTGCCGATCGCCCCTACGAATACACGGCTATCACGTGCAAATATCAAAAAAATACAAAACTTCAATTCTTGATTGAAGAGATCTATTCGAGTGCAATGTCAATAGACAGTTTCTCTCGAGACAATATTGTTTTTACAATAGTAAAAAAATGATTCACATTTTTCAAGTTTATTCTGGCAGGTATATTTTTTAACAACTTTGTTTTATGAACCCACAAAAAGTATTGGATCTTCTTGAGTGGCAGTTCTCAGAACCGAATTCGCGCTGTTACTTTTCGGATCTATCTTTTTTTTTGTTAAGTGTAAAAATGGGAATATGATATCTGTTTGTAATCATAATTCATGTAGTGTCTACATGTGAATTTATGTGTTGTTATTTGTTATTGACAGTAGTTACTTAGAAACTTTTAAAGGGTTGTGTAAGGTTTTATAATAGTATTTGGATTCGATAGAAAATTTATATTGATTTAAGTGAGAATGGAGAGATGATATAGCAGGTGATCAGTAGGCTTCGGCCCTGCTAAGCGCCTATGGCTGTCATGTCTTTGAGGTGCGCGTAGAACAACACGTGATGACGACGACTCAAGGTCGGTTCAGATGGCTACCTAACAGTGATTTAGGGTACCTAATACCTAACAGTGATTTAGGGCCTTGAATTTTCAGGTAAACAACGGAAAAATACAAAACAGTAATAATGCGACCCATTTACTTTACATTATCGTAAAATATTCCTAAAACGAGCGATTAACTTTTTTATTTCCTCAAGTAAGACCATTATTTTGTTTTTATTGTTTTCTTTTTGATAATGGATGTGTCTGGATGTTTCGATTAAGCCTCTGAAATGGTGTTGTATCGAAATCAGCCAGTGACCTGGTAAGCAAAATGGTGATTTCGCACGCTTAGAAAATGTTATTAGGTATTTAAAAAAACTGGTTTTTGTTATCCACGTGTACACGAATACAACTAAATTTTAAAGTGCTGGAAAAAAGCACCGACCACGTTTTGTAAAATTCTGACGTTACATTTCATAACTGTCTTGTTCAAACTAATAATGACTATTGCTACGCGTGAAAAATTGTACTCGGAATAAAAAAAAATATGAAAAACTCGGAGTAAAATTTATTAGCTATAATAGTTTACTTATTCATTTGAAATAATTAGTTTAAGCAAAGTAGCAAAAAAATAATTAATTTTTCCAGCTAAATACCAAACAGAGTACCAAAACAAGCTCAGAAGTCAAAACCTCTTTTAAGTCCATACATGATATCATTTGAGAAAACTACCACACCGATTTTAGTTAACTGAATCCAGTCAGTGCAAACGTTTATCAGTATTTGTGTGGCTCAACTCAACACTACTAAATAGCTCAACAATTCAATGAACAATACAAAAGAAAGGCCAATCGTACAATAAAGGTGAACGCACACTTATCCGAGCCGAAAGCGTCGAACGAATCGAAAGAAAAGAATTTTACAATTCTTCATTGTAAAGTCCTTCCAGATACGGACGATTCGACGCGGTTAAGTGTGCAGGGTGTTATAGAACACCTTACAAAGAATTCTAAAATTCGATTTTTTATTCTATTGTATAAAAGCAACAGTTTTATACTCACTTTTCTTTTCGCCTCTATGCTCTTATCGATATGCGTGGATCTGACGACGTGCCTGAACTCCAGATCCACAGTGTGCATGCAGTAGGACTGAGTGCTGGTATTGTCCACGTCTAGCCGTTGTTCTGAGTCGTCCTGCGGGCAAAGGGATACGTGACAGATTAGTAGACAATAGTTGGTTCTAATCCACGTGGGTGGGTTTAGTCAATGGAGCTGAGAATAGACGCAAAGGCGAGTCAATGAAGCTGCTTGTACACGCTAGGAGTCATTGAGCCTATTGTCGTTTCTACAACCAAGCTGTGTACACTACTACACATTGACCGACATGAAAATCTTGTCTGCGGTAGACCCGACGCATGTTCATCTGCTTAGCCTTTTCCCAACTATATTGGCGTTGGCTTCCAGTCAAGCCGGATTTAGCTGAAAACCAGTATTTTACGAGGAGCGGCTGCCTAGCAGACCTCCACAACCCATTAACTGGGGTAACACGGTACTTCATCTGGAGACTGGACATGGCTAGACCCGACGCATGTTGACACATGTTGATTCGGTGCAAATTTGTAGGGAAGTGAGATGGTGCTATGGTTTTTCGTACCCTGATTCGACTAAATTCTTGTGATGTAAATATATTATGAATTGGTCCCATCTACAGCAGAGACTGTGAAATTTCTTAGTGTGTACAATCGGGCTTGTAGAGATAATTAACTGCAATGATAAATGTCACTCACGTCTATCAAATGATGGATTTAATACATGAAAAAAATAGTAAAATACTTATACATAATATCATAATTAGACTGGAAGCTAATCCCATGTTGTAAAAGACTAGAGAGAAAGAATGATTTAGTAATACAATTTCATAATTAGGTATAAATTCAAAGTATAAATTATTGGGGCAAATAGTTCACTGTGTGTGTGTTAATAAAATTAAAACAGTTATAATTAAAATAGGATCACGTACGCCTTCGCACAAAGAGAATTCTATTTCCATTAATGTAAACAATATTCAGTCTGTATGATATTCAAAGCTAATAGAATCCCCAATATTAGCAAACTGTTTCATGTTCCTGAAACAGTTGGCGAAAACTTTTTATTGATCCGATTTCCTGGTCACATTAAAACTAAACTAATAATAATATAATCAACAACAACTTTGATACTTATCGACCATGATACTCGTAATTGACAAACTTTTTCATAAGCTTTCCGTAACTAACAGTTAATAGAAAACTTCAGTCGTTTATTTCTGGTAGGTAGTGGAGAGTGTTAGTAGTTTTTCAGAGGTCATTTCCCGGTTTATCTATCGTTGATGCGAATAATGACAATGTTTGTACTGACTGGACAGGTCGACTCAAATCTGCATGGTTCTGTCTTCAAAAGGCCATCTCAGACACTAATCTGCATGGTTCGCATATGATTTGACCAATACATTGTGTATAGACTTTAAAAGAGACTGTGACCCTTGAGTCCAAAAAAAATAACTGACGTGTGTTTGTGAAAACCTATTTGCAATATCATTTATCATTTGTCGACATAAGTATATTTGAAAAGCTCGATGTTCCATCCAATGCAATGGTTGATAAAGAGGCAACGTGAAAAAAAAGACTTAGTGCTCGAACTCTCGCTTGGTATTCGGAAACTACCATCACTTACTCGAATATTTCACAAAAATTGTTCTGGGAAATACGAGTTTAATAGCGTGAAAAGTCACACTTCACACTTTCCTCAGCTTTTAAATCCGTTTCGCATTTGATTGAAAGTGTTACCGTGGCTCTGGACTACAAAAAGAAACTGAGAGAACACAGGCAGGTTATGTTCAATAAAAAACTGAGACTTCCTTTTCAGGTGGTGGTGGTTTTCAGGGGTTTTTTAGGTAGACCGACGACCTGGCGAGGGTCCCGGGAATCCAATGGATGAGAGACGCACAGGACCGGTCGCTGTGGCGACGCTTGGGGGAGGCCTATGTCCAGCAGTGGACGTCTTTCGACTGAGATGATGATGATGACTTCCTTTTCGCTTCATCAAGAGCGGGAGGAGTTATTTAAAGATTTCCCACTTCAAGAAAAAAAGAGATCGAAATCCAGAAAAAATAATTTTCTTACCTGCTAAAGAACTTATCTACGCAAGTTATTTCACTTTTACGGCGTCGAGATGTCAGTTTTATTTTACGTCGCTGACCATCATAAAATTTTACGTACCATATCCTGAATCGTAAATATTTCGGCACACAGCGCGATGTTACAAATTTAATGATACAATTAGGTCACGTATTTTCATTGCCTGTCAAAAGCATCGTAGATATTAAATAAGTACTCGTACGTTTTCATTTACCAAAATTATTCTGAATTTGCAGACAAAAATAATTAGGTTCCATTAATGATGGCTGACATTTATAGTTTTATTAGATTTTGGGACTTATCAGATTATGTCCTCTGTTTTTTGTAACGTAGAACCTTATTATATTTTGCATTCGATTATTAAGTCTGCCTTTGTGTTCATGAAGCTTTATAATTGATGCATAAATTGTGCTGGTAACACCGAAACGTATTTGTGATTATCTTTAGTAAAGCTGTCGATGTAATGGCGAGTATATTCTGTCACTTGCATTAAAGTTGTTAAAAAATAAAAGGCTTCCACACATCCTACTATAAAGTAAGCGCAAAAAGAATCCTCGCAATATATTCAATCATATTATTTAACCCGCCAAAATGTATGTATTTTTTAATTTTTATACTTCTTTCAGTTTCTTTTCACGTTACATTCTAGGGTTTTTCTGAAATGACAACACGGGCCTTTTATTTTTTGACGACTTTAGTGTAGCGACAAGAGAAAACATATCTATTATACACATATGATAATAATAAATATGAGATAATTATTGACATGATTTAAAAGTGTCCATGAAGTTTCAAGGAGCTTTGTAATGTGCAAATACCATCATTTGACTGACATCTTAGCAATTCAAGTGTGCTTCAAAATGATTTATTTTGAAATAAATATATTATATATTTTTATTATGAAGTGAGCTTTTTTATTACTGTATGTCAATCACTCATATGAATAACGTACAGAGCGAGACACAATCGCAGAGAGTGGCTTTAAGAGCATTCAACCCGAAATATATTTTTATTATTTTTCAAACAACCACTCTTACTTGATATTGACGTTACTACATATTGAAAATGCAGATATCTTGTGTATATTATTTAGGTTTTAATTGAAATTAAAATTAACATAAAACAAATTCAATAAAATCTTCTGAAAATTGCTATTTTACGTAAACTTTGGCACTTTATTTTTAGGGTCCCTTAGCCAAATGGCTAAAAAACCGAACCCTTTATAGATTCGTCATGTCTATCTGTCCGTCCATATTTCATAGTCACTTTTTTTCCGAAACTATAAGAGCTATACTGTTGAAACTCGGTAAGTAGATGTATTTTACAAACCGCATAAAGATTTTTACACAAAAATAGAAAATAGCCACAAATTTTAGGTTTCCCCATACTTAGGAATGAAACTCAAAAAAATTTTTTATCGAAACCATCCATGTGTGATATCTATGGATAGGTCTTCAAAAATGATGTCGAGATTTCTAATCAATTTTTTTCAAAACTAATTAGTTTACGCGAGAGACACTTTCAAAATGGTAAAATGTGTGTCCCTCCCCGCAGTAACTTTTAAAATAAGAGAATGAAAAAACTAAAAAATATATATGATTTGCATTACGATGCAAACTTCCACCGAAAATTGGTTTGAACGACATCCAGGAAGTAGTTTTTATTTTATTTTAATGCCTCATTAATCGTACACCGCAATTTTAGTGATTAGCATAGAACTAAACGTTTCGAGAAGCTTAGATAGATGAGAGGGAAAAAGCTGTCTGTCATTGAATAAAGATAGCTATCTCTTATCTTTTATTGTGAAACCCAGAATATTGATAGATAGAATCTTACTGTTTATCGGGGATAGCAATCTATGTATGTACTGCGGTAGGTTATTGAAAACGGGCTTAGTTGATTTGGAACCCTCAGTGTGAGAGTCCGACTCGCACACTGAGGGTCTCTCACTTACTCGTTTTTTTTTATTCAGCTTGTACTTTCCCACCATTGGGGATAGGCCTCCCCCGACAACTTTTCATAAATTAAAAAAGTAAAAAAAATGCATTACAAACCTTGCAAATTTAATCAAGATTCAGAACGAAGAAATTTAAAAAAAACACTTTTTAAGTTTTAAAACACCACGCATTTCGTAGAACGAGTTTTGTGAAATATCCAAGGGAATAACGGAATTAGCGAATGTCAACAGAGCGTTCAGGTGCAATCGCACTTTTTTCTCCTTTTCCTCTTTATTGAAAATTCCGTTGGACTGGTTGGATGGACCAATAAGCTTTTAAATTATGGTAAGGTTGACGACGGATGCGTTGGGGAAGCCTCTTTTTATACGACTGTCAAAAAAAAAAGAGTGTTAATTAATTATAGGTATCCATGTACTCGTACTTATGCGATGTTTAAATGTACTAACGTTTGTTGCACCTTAGATTTAGTTTAGAGATTAGATTAGATAGTTTGAAAGAGTAACCGCCGTTAAGGTCGTGGAACGCAAAAGTAACTTAAAAAGCCTAGCCAGTTCTAGTCAGTGAAATTTTGACTCTCCTTCTCACTCCATCTAGAGGCAGTGAAAATATTTAATTGATTTCCAATTCCCAAAAAAATAAATCTGCTACAACCTCAATATGTTAAGGTGGTAGCAGAATGCAGTTCTCATAATCATCATCTTGACCTTATCTCATGCTTCTTGTATTCGGCACAACGTCAATACTCCCTTGATCATCATCGCGGTATCATTCACTCCCATTTATTCGACCTTTCTCTCCCTCTGTCCATCCATCAAACAATTGTGACACTAACAAGGCTAGGGTGAATAGGCTCTTAATTGACTAGTGCGCCCCACCATCGACGATTGCGTCACTGCTTACCATCAGCTGTGATCGCGGTCAAATATGTATACCAAATGAAAAACAAAGTATTTATTTCAAACCAATACAAAAAAAGAGAACAAACAATTATACCAGATGGCATACTATTTATTTTACGGGCACACGTGCAAAAATTTTCGAGCTTGACCATTACCTGAGTTGGTTTGTCCATTTGCGGCGAGTACGTGAACGAGCTGCGAATGGACGTTAAGGCTTACTAGGTACGGTCTACCTACATTCATAGTAGGTAGGCCACTCAGTCTGGCACAGGATAAATATTACGCAAGACTGAAAATGTAAGGTGCAAAAAAAACAAAAGTCTAGATTAAAATAATACATGTTTGTATTTCAGCATTAGCAAGCATGATCGGCCATATACCATATAATGTACTCACAGCTGGGACTCAGGCCACCTCTCTAGGATAGGGAATGGGCCGTAATCCACAACGAGGGTCCATATTGATAAATGTTACATGTTTTCAAATTTCTGGTTCTAGAACACGCCGGATCCGAGCTGTTACCACTGGGCCACCACTACTCTCACGACTTTTAGCATTATATGTATTTGGTTAATGGGTACCAATTAGGTAAATTCATAATCGGATACTTATTGATGTTCCCACTTTTCGTGATGGTGCTGGATATCATCTAAATCGTTCTAGTAAGTACATAATACTCGTATATTGTGTTTTGAGAGCAGAGGTGAAGAAATAAGTTCCACAACTTTCACACAACGACTCGTCCAGTCCTCGTTAAGTTCAAGCAGTCGAGCTTGTGATTTGATTACTAGATACTTAAGTGATAAGCATATTTAAGTACGAGTATTTCTTATACTATATTACTACATATTATAGATACATAACAAATGATCGTACTCATCACACAAACATTTATTCTGGGCGGGAATCAAAGCCACGAACTCCACATAAGCAGTCAAGCCCACTGACTAATAGACCAACAGGGCTGTTACAGTTGCACAAAGTAGTCTCACTTCAAACCTACGATCTGTAACACATTAGTTAAGACTATTGTCTATTGCAATAAACCCCAGTATCAGAAATTATCTAATGACGCGTCTTAATTGAACCCTAAAAGAACTTGGCACCATATGTCTAAAGCCATAACTGAACTTAAGTATCAATTAACGGATATTATGGCCATCATTAACCATTGTGTGCACGCAACAAACAGAAGCTTCAAGTAGGTAGCCATAACGGAGGCTAGGGTGGTCCAATATCGAGTCAATTTCATTTCGGAGGCTGGAAATTGCAATATCATTTTATTATATTAGTTGGCAGCTGTACGTTGTACCCATGCTGAAAGCTTTGCTTTAGTGTATATATGTACGAGTATATGTAGTTTCGACAAAGACATATTTTGTTGAATACAGAAATAGAAACACGTTTAATTCAAATAGACCATTCACAAGCCCTTTTGAATTGTCAAAACACTAACCTCAAGTGGCAAAGAACAAGGTACATTGCATGCAGATATTATGTAATAGATAGTGAAAAGGGCCGTAAGGTTCTGGAGTGGTGACTATGTACCGGTCAGTCAAAAAAAAGTGAAGCTAAATTTTATTGCACGTTCCAAAGCGTAAATACATAGAGATTAAAACGTGCAAGAAACTCCAAGGACACTCTTTTAAATTATATTACGAGTTACAAAAATCTATGTTACATAATTCTTTTCGCTTCTATTATGTGAGCATAATGTTGATAAATAATGAGAAACAAAAGGAATAAACAAATTGAAATAAGCCACTGGCAGCTAAGAGATGAGCACTAATGAGCAGTCTCAAATGACGGAGCACGATCACGATCATGACACGTGCATCAGCCCCACTCAGTACAATCATTTTGAAGGGAACTGAATCATCCAATGACACGTACCACTATCAGCGGGACAATTGAGTGAGCATGATAAACTCTCAACACTGCCATGCTCATTTGTGTAGAACAAGTCGTAACCTAATTAAAAGCTCCATGGTACTATGTTTACAATATTTTAAACACTTGCTTTTACATTATACAATACTTTTGTTTTCAAAGATTAAAAAACAAATATTACGATAAAAAAATAAAACAATATGGTTTTATTTCAATGGAGCTCCATTGAAATAAAAATTAACTATTTATAAAAATGTAATAAAAAATTAAATACAACTAATTAGTAGGCAAAATGATTGAAGCAGGCCAAGTATTTTTTGCAAGAGTATATCTGCCAATTTGTAATACGAATATGCTTGTTTTCGTAGTATTTTTCGTAAGTGCACGTTTTAAATTGAGACTTATTTAAATGAAAAAAGGAAGTTAGCATGTCGAGTGACAGGACAAAATGAAAGAAAAAAATGTGTTGCACCGATCCCAAACAAAAAGGGCAGGAAGATGATGATAATGATTAAATGGCGTATTAAAGAGAAGCTATTAAAATATTAAACACGTCAGACGCTTTGAGATTGATACTAAATTAAACAACGAAGTGGGGCAACGAAGTGTTACTGAAATACCTATCTCAGTCCTCAATCACATTTTTAGCGAGACAGCTATAAATTCTTTAGAAGCAGTTATAAAGTTGGAATATAGAACGAACCTTCACTTAAATAACGCGGTTATGAAACTCAATGTTGTAAAGATGAATAAAAATAAATAAGAATTAAAGAGCTCTTACGTTGGGCTGTGAAAAAGATGGCTGAAAAGAGCCATTGTTATCGCTTTTTAGATTTCTCCATTTAGCCAGTGCCAAATTTAGAATTTATTTAGTTATTAATACAAAATTTCCGTCACTGTTTTGAGAGCAACGGTGATGAAATAAATAACACAAAGTAATGCGCCTGCCTGGGTTTGACTCTTACTAACTTTGAAAGGATCTTTAGCGGTAAGTAGAACAAAGAGTAAAGCCTCACAAATCTCCGTTGAAAAGGGAGGATCTTCCGACCAGATGGTTGTTATGGTATGGGTGACTACCCGAGAGATGATTTCGGGTTGTTCCATAAGTTCGAATTGTGCAGAGAACTCTAATTGCGCGATGCAGGATTCCGTAGTTAGTTATCATACGTAGCGTAGCGTTTCGTAGTTAGTTTCATTTGTCGCGTCATAGAAGTCGCTACAGTTCCAAAATTCGGTCTTACCATAACTACACAATTGTTTAACCGTAAAGCGACTCAAATTAAACTTAGTAACTTCTAGTACCTAAGATACTAAGGGCTCTCAACCACGGTGACTTTTTGTAAGGTTTTTGAAGCGCCTTTCGTAACGCGCGTCTGCTGCGCTACTAACGCGCTACAGTCGCATTTGAAACGCGCGTCAACAGCGCTACTGCATCTCGACTGTATCGAAGCGAACGCGCGGCAGCCGCGCTACTGCATCGTTTCAAAAAGTCACCGTGGGCGAGGCCCCTTATATTTAATTTGTACATACCTTTTGAAGCTTCTTCGTGTACCATTTCTTGCAGCATAACTCAGCCGAATTACTTTTTATAATCGGCGTCGTCGGTATCAGGTGGTTACTCTTGCAACTCGTTACTGTGGACAAAGAGATAAAATAAATTATTATTTAGTAGTCAATCAGCCTGTTTTGTTTTTTAGCGAGTTGAAGTTAGTTAGAATTGCAGTCCAGAGCGACTGTTCATCATTCTGAACTCCACAAACCAGCAACACGATTCCCTTTTTAGGGTTCCGTACCTCAAAAGGAAAAAACGGAACCCGTATAGGATCACTTTGTTATCCGTCTGTCTGTCAAGACCCTTTATCTCAGGAACGCGTGAAGGTATCAAGTTGAAGTTAAAACTATATACTCAAGTCCGCGGTCCCTTGAAACTATGCAAAAATCAAACTTGTAAGTTGACGGGAAAAGATACGTTCGTTTATGTTGCAAAAATCGTAAAATTTCGGATACTGTCAAAGGAATCAAAATTCATAGGATACTTCCAGTTGACCTAGAATCTTGAAGGCACGAAGCAAGTTACTATAGCACTTACGAGTATATATGGAAAAGTCTGAAAACTGAAAATTTGTAGTTACGTCACAAGAAAAAAAACATTCAATCTTCAAGACTCGATTCGAGAATTAAACTGTTTTCATAGGTAAGTTGCCCGGTTTTTTGTCAAGTGGGGAATCATCAGAATGACACGCTCTTGGGTGGAGCGGGAGGGTGTGTCTGACTCTTACTGACTAAACCCCACCCAGTTTCTTCGTCGCCTTCGATCTGGGGGACACGGGCTCACCAACTGTCAAACTTACGGGTGACTATCAATGTCAATGACAGCCATCTTGTGGTCGACCTTCCAACGATGCATCTTTCAGTACGTGGTCGCCACTCCAGAGCCTTTCGGCTCTAATAATTATCTGTTTCGCAGAACAGAACATAGCAATGAACTTAGCCCTTTGCCACTTAAGTTTGGTAACTGTGGCTAAGCCTCCATTAAGACCAAAAGATCGTTGAATTAAACCCTAGGGCTTAGAACACAAATTAGTAAATGTCTCTCTAACTAGGTTACGAGAAAAAGGTGTTATAATGACTTTGTCACTAGTATTTGCCTGTCGCTAAGTTAATTTATTTTATAGATCAGATAAATGTCGGGTTCTAAATTTACAAATAGCGATTCTACTCTAATTTTATTTCCAACAATTTCGTGAAAGGTTTATAACCTAAGGCTAGCCACACACAAAAGGCCCTTATTTCCCTACGAGGCCGCTCTTGCGGCCCTTTAGGCCCGTACGCAAGGCTATGCAAATCTTCAGTAGGTACCCGACGATTTTGGTCCCTAAGCGACTACCGTAATACAAATATATAGAGGTAGGTTTATTTGTCGCTGACACAACTCGCTCATTACCTGCTGATCAAGATTGTCGCAACAAATATTGTTGTTTGAGTAATGATTTAATAAAAAAAATTAACATTTCTTTTGGAGGTTGAAAAACATCCTTATACTTATTTTCATATATGGATGAACCCGGTATTTATCTTATAAGGACGATTTCTGCCATTTCTTTGTTAAGATAGTAAGCCAAAATTATGGTTCCATCGTCTCTTGTGTCATTTTTTTTTACATAAATGTATGTCAGCCGTGTAACCACTAAGCTTACAGTAGCAGAATAAGTAACTGGCATCTTGCGATCCAATATCGCGTGTAACTGTGTTCGGACCGTGTTCTAAGTTCACAACATTAATATTGAAGATTTCCATAACCTTGTGGCCTTGCAGTAAGGGCTTGTACTAACTGTAAGGTGTGTAGCCGGCCTAACACAGAGTTTAATTAGAGTATTCAACAGAAATAAACACGAGTAGTGTCTCTCCTTTATTAGCATTTTGCTAGTTACACCAAGGTAAGTAAAATTAAGGCATAAATTTATCGTACATTTTATTACAGGATATTCGATATAATTATACATAATTATTCATTGACTTTGGGGGTTAGTAGGTACAAATTATTATTATTGTTCTTTTTACTAACTTATACCAGCGGCCTCGCCCGTAGGACAATAGAAATTATTATATGTCAATCTGCATTAAGTAGTATTCTACTGGTGAAAATATTACACAAATGAGTTTCCTACTTACTTAAATTTATAAGCTACAAACAAAAATATAAATCTTTCATTTTGATTTATTAGTTAAAGATTATCCAATTTCTTTATTCTTCCGCCTTTATCCTGATTTTTTTGTTTACACATTTCGATTTTCCCTTGTCATGACCTGCTTTCCCATATTTACTCATTATTTCGTTAGTCTGTTTCATTTGCAGTTTTTCTTTTTTGTAGGCTTTCATTTCTTATCCTCCTACTAAGAAACTCGAAATAAAGAAAAATTTATACACTGGCGTAATGCTACAAATCCCTCTTAGCATTTTCATCTCATCTACATGCCATTGTCTTTCATTTATCCCTTTTGTAACCCAACACTCTGTTCCCTACTACATATTAATGTCCAGAATATTCTATAGATATCTTTGCTAACATAAAAATAATTTTCATTCACATTAAGACACGAAAGTGAATCGATTTCTATTCTTACTTTGTTAGCGTACGAATTTTCCTTTGTATATTAAGGACGAATGTTGGTGATCCTATGTACACCAATATCCCTGAAAAAAATCCTTAATTATCGTTGAATAGACCCAGTAAATTAAGTACAATGAATAACCTTTAAAGGACTACCCACACGGTGTCTGATAACGGTAATATTGAAAAAAGCAAATTTGTGTTAGGGATGAGATTGAATAGGTGCTTTTATTAGAGAAGTTTTATTTTGTAGACGTTTATAACACGCACTTTGTCTACGAATATGACGCAAGAGTTGCACGACATTGTAGGTCCTTAGAAAGAAATATAGTGAGATATATGTATTTGGCATATCGATTGTCAAAAGTTTAATATTTCAGAAATATTATTGGTCACGTGTCATTTCGATAGCACATGTCAATCCCATACATTTATTGAAAAGGCAACGTGATTCAGAACAATATACACGAATGAAGTGTCAAAATTAAATAGTTTGGCAAAAACATGAACACATGAGATAGTCTAGCCTGATGACAGACGGACGGACAACAGTCTCAGTAATAAGGTCCCGTTTTACCCTTAGGATACGGAACCCTAAAAAGATATAACCGGATCAAGCACTTCCTCCATTTTAGGAATTCAACTAAAAATAAACGTCAAAACTATTCGTTTTAAGTAACGATTGAATATGGGAATAAAAACTGTAAATAGGTATATTGTAGATCAAATACGCGTTCAAGCAATGTGGAACAAACACTAGCTCAAGACTATCGTATTCTCCGCTTTACATAAGAAGTCACACGATCTATAAGTACCCTTACACGTAGAATAAGATTGAGACCCTATAGGATAATCCTGCATCAAGTTGGATATTTAAATCTGGAGATATCTGTGAAGAGATTCGCCTTTCAACGGAACTGTGTGAACAGATAAAACGGACAATTCTCGTTTCTGCACCCAGATTTTCGGCACCCAAGCTATTCCCGATTCGGCACCAATAGGTATTTTGGATGGTAGTCATCATCATCATCTGCCTAGCCTTTTCCCAACTATACTAGGGTCGGCTTCCAGTCAAGTCAGATTTAGCTGAATACCATTATTTTACGAGGAGCGGCTGCCTACCAGACCGCCACAACCCATTAACTGGGGTAACACGGTACTTCATGGCAAAACTGGAATTAGATTTTACTGGGTTCTGACTATCCGTAACGACTGCCAAAGATCTACAAATGACAGCTGGAACCTACAGCTTAACGTGCTTTCCGATGAGGCACGGAGGAAACTCGTTACTTTGGATGGTAGTAACCCCTACAAAATCCTAATCCAAAATACCTGTCGATGCCGATTAGGGAATAGCTTGAGTGCCGAAAATCTTGGTTTCGAAACGGGAATACTCTGATAAAACTCCTCCATCTCAATTATTACCTACTTAGATATTGGTCTAGTTTTCTACATAGGATATAAAGATCGAAAGGCTCTAAAACTTTTTAGTATAGTAACATTTTTAGGACCAGTATGTGATCTTTCAATACGACACATAATATGGGCCCGACGGTTTATAGAATCAATTGCCAGCAGCTACTTTAGGCAGTTTCAAAACTCGTTTGGAATAAATGGCTTATCGAGCAAGCTTTTTATTCCTTTGACGAAAGATAATCTAAACTTTCAACTTTTATGTGTGATTTGAACGTCTATGTATTTTTTTCTTGTATTATCTTTTATTGGTTTGACGTCTAATAAAAGAAATTTCGTTTTTAGGGTTCCGTACCTCAAAAGGAAAAAACGGAACCCTTATAGGATCACTTTGTTGTCCGTCTGTCCGTCCGTCTGTCAAGACCCTTTTTCTCAGGAACGCGTGGAGGTATGAAGCTGAAATTTATATCAATTACTCAGGTTTACTGTCCCTTGAAGCTGTGAAAAAATCAAACTTCTAAGCCAACGCAATCAAAAGATACAGCCGTTTATGCCGCAAATTTTCGACACTTGCAAGGGAATCAAAACCTACAGGGTGCTTCCCGTGAACTCAGAATCTTGAAATTTGGTACGAAGCAACGTCTTATAGCATAGATAAAGGAAAAATTACGAAAACCACAAATTTTTAGTTACATCACATAATATATTTTTTTTTAATAATTTTAAACTTACCACCCATTTCCTCATAAACGCGTAGAGGTATTAAATTGAAATTCATACCAAATACTCAGGTCTATAATACCTTTAAGCTGTAACAAAATCAAACTTCTATGTCAACGCAATCAAAAGAAACAGCAATTTAAGCTGCATATTTTGGAACTCGCAAGTACTCGCAAGGGAATCAAAACCTAAACGGTACTTCCAGTCGACCTAGAATCTTGAAATTTGGCATGAAGCAACGTTTTATAGCACTCATATAGGAAAAAGTCTGAAAACTGAAAATTTGTTGTTACGTCACAAGAATTATTTTTTTGAAAAATCTTCAACGCTCGATTCGAGAATTGAACTTTATTCATAGGTAAGTTAGAGGTATTGAGTTGAAATTAACACCATATAATTGGGTCCGTGGTCCCTTGAAGCTGTGCAAAAATCAATTTTCAATTCAATTGGTAAAGTGACGGGAAAAAAAGATTCGTCCGTTTATACTGCAAAAAACGTATTTTTCGAGACTGTCGAATTGTTCGATTGAACTGTTTTTATAGGTAAGTTACTACGGAACCCTCAGTGCGCGAGTCCGACTCGCACTTGCCCGGTTTTTATTAATAGAAATTGTTTAATAATGTAACTTATTTGTGATATTTTTTTGACTATTATGTAGTATTATTCTGTATATGAATTTTAAGAATCCCTTACCAATAAACTGCTATAATCTGTAGGGTGGCCCAATATAACGTTTATATATTTTTGCCCTTGTTTTTTTTTTCAATTTTTTAGGACAATGATACCTACTTTTAAACATCATAAACAATGCATTGAAAAACGTAATTATGAAAAAATATCTAAAAAAGTTGTTTACATCCGTGTTGGCCACGATGACAATTGAGATTCAAATTAAAAATAAAATTGAGGTTGCCTATCGCTATCATAACACTGCGTTGAGACCCATTTTAATCCCTGCAAAATTGCAAGTCATCTTCAACAAAGGATAAAACCAGAAATAAAACAGAACAATTAATCATTTCATCCGTAACAAAAGATTGAGGTAAAAATTTTGAAATATCATTCTCCGGAACATTCTACAACAAAATATTGAGAAATAAACGGGTCAAGTGCAAGTTATTTTAACTCACCGAAACGTTTTCTCAAGTTAAATATTCTTAACTTGGACTAAATCTAGGTTTAAATCTAAACAATAATCACGAATGTTTTTTTTTTCTAAAAAACCCTCTACAATAGATGGTTGACATGGCATATTGTACTCATATTGTTTTTTATTCATCATTTATACAAAATAATACAGAATTTATATCCATATTATATAGCAACAAAAATCAATAAGGTTTAGACTTGTGCTATTATAATTCTATCTCACTATCAAATTACACAATAACGCATTTTATATAAGTTGTTATTGTCGATAGCAATAATAACTTTAGTTTTTGAAATAAGTAAAAACATTCCTAAATAATACTTAACTAATTAAATATTGCTTAAGTTCGAATTTGACATTTTTATGTAAAAATAAATACATTTGTTTATTTCTGAAAGTAAGTAGTCCAGTCACCACACAAAGTAAATATTACCATAATTGTCATACAATAAACAGAAATAACAATTCTAGTCACACAAATCTCATACTCATTCAATATTGAAATAGTCACACCGCACCGTGTGGACTGAATTACTGGTTTACCAACATTATTCAGTAATGTATTTGTCGTGTAATACTGTGATATTCGTCACAAATCTCGATATCAAACCGAAGCACGTATAGAATATATAAGAAATTGGGTCTCACACGTATTTGTTATAAAAAATACAGAACTTCGGAGCTGTAACTAAAGATTTAGGTATTTCAAAATTTCAAATCATCATCATCCACCTAGCCTTTTCCCAACTATATTGGGGTCGGCTTCCAGTCAAGCCGGATTTAGCTGAATACCAGTATTTTACGAGGAGCGGCTATCTACCAGACCTCCACAACCCATTAACTGGGGTGACATGGTACTTCATGGCAAGACTGGACACAGATATATTGGCTTCTGACTATCCGTAACGACTGTAAATGACAGGCGGGACCTACGGCTTAACGTGCTTTCCGAGGCACGGAGAAAACTCGTTATGGCAAATATTATGTAGCAAATACACTCGTATAAGATTACGAAACAGCCTTTTACCGATAGTAAGTCAAAATGTCAAAAATAATGCCATAGGTTACTTTTTTTCCTGGTAAAAGGCAACAGGAACGTAACCACGGAAAAAGCCAGTTTGAGATAAATATATTTACCCCTAACGTTGTAATATAGTGTTAGAAAAGCCAACTATGTTATGTAACATCAACATTCAATGCCATATTTTTTTTATCCTAACTTTATTTTTGGATTCCTGTTTCAATAAGACCACCAATAACAAAAATCCTTTAAACATGATTACCCTAACTGAAAACAAATTACCTAGCTTCCACTAATTTCACTATTATATTATAAACACTAGTTATTTTGCTTAATGAACCCTGTTTACACAACGTTGAACCCAAAATACAAGCATCCATGCAGGCTATTTGATTAGTCAAAGTACTGCTGCATTCATGAAACCTCGAAAACCACATTATGTTAAATTTTGTGTATAACGAGGCTGTAAGCTTCTTATGCCTCGATAAGTATACCTGCTTTGGTACAGTAAACACGGAGTGTAATGCAGCTGATGATTATGGCAAGCTAAAATTACGTTAATAATTTTTAAAGTATATTTATTTATTTGTTGGGGATAAAAAGACGATATAATTTTATCAACTATGTATAAACATAAAAATTACGGCACTTATTGCAAAATCAACACTATTTATCCACTGATCACTAGATTAAAAATAAATGCTATGTGAGATAGTGAGATAAAGTACATAAAGTCACGAAAACTAAAACTAAAAATGACTGCGTTTACAATCGTTTTAATTAAAACAATAACAAAGTAAAGAAACAAAAATTATGATACTAATTATGTTTAACTACAGATTTCCTAAATTTATTAGCATTGATTGGGATGATATATCTATGCTCTCAAAGTTAGTACGGAACTCGCTTATTGCAGATCCATACAATTTTGACGCTCAGCACGAATTCTATTTCGAGACTAGCAGTGGGAACATTATTAGGTTGATTATGCTTATAATATGCTCCACGAATTATGTTGTAAAGCTACCGCTTTAAATAATACCTATACAATCAGCACTTTCACTCAGCTGAAGCGATGATTTACGCGATATTCATCTATCAATAGATATATAGGTACTTTTAACACCCACGTAACTAATAAGTTATGTGGTATTTAAAAGTACTCATATATTAAACTAGCTTTAGCCCGCAGTTTCGCCCGCGTACATAAAATATAGCCTATGTCACTCAGGAATACAGCAGTTTTCTATTGGTGTAAAAATTTTAGCAATCGGACCAGTACTTCCACAGATTACCTCATACAAACAAAAAAACAAACTTTACCTCTTTATTATATAATCACTGATATCTACACTAATATTAGTGTAGATATCAGTGACCATAATTTCAAACTCACGTTTAAGGTGTATGCGATTTAATTAGCAGCGCAAAATTATTTTGGTCCTTCGAGCCGGATGGAGCTAATTTCAAGCTAAGCATAATAAGTTTGTGGGTAACCCATTCAGCTCATTTATTAAAAGTTGTTTAGTTGAACTAACATAGTCTAACCTTAACTATCTTTATTCTATATTCATATATTTGTAAGTTTCTTTTATATAGCTAAATATTTTTAATTCTTTGTTTACTTTGAGTTTTTTCACTCGATCCAAAGGTTGTCTGATAGGTATAGCTGTAATACGAGCGTAAATGCTTATGTGCAAAGTTTTGTTACTATTTTGGCGTATAATAAAGTTTATTTTCAGATGAAGTTTTTACTATAGGTACTGAATCATAAATTCAACGTATGATGACTATTTATGGTTTGAAGCCAGAACCACAACTGGCTTCATATTCAAATCTAATTTGTCTATTTTGTGTCACTTCCCGGAAAAAGCCTTAGTTTCTAGTTATCAAGAAAACTAAAAAAAAAATCGGTCGATTTTAATGAAAATTAAATGCAAAAAGAAAATCGGCTCGATGAATGCAAAACACACAGGACTAATCATTGTGGTGACTCTTGGGGTAGGCTTTTATTCAGCGACGTCTTTTCACTGAAATGATGCTGCAAAAATTTTTATGACTAGAAACACATGTCTTTAACTTACATTGGACAGGCGTGACGCAATAATGTGTCAGCGGTTAGGTAACCTTTTTTATCGAAGAAAAAAATATTCAAAGCACTTTTATGAAAAGGCGGAAGCTCAAGTGACATGATTCATGACACGATAAGATTCATGTCACTGAAACATCATACGTGATTTCAAATTTCCATGACTCACATTTATAATATTTATAGGATGTAATTTTATTTAGTAGGAAATTATCAAATAACCGCGCCCAGGTTGGAGAATAGAATAGGATAAAATAAAAAACATTTATTCGTGACGGACACAGCATAACGATTACAAACACAAAGTAAATTAGAAAAAAAAGTACTCAATGCGCCGAGCGTGCCCGCACCGAAAGGGTGACCACCTCAGCATTTGCTGGGCGTCAGACACCCAGAGCTGGTTTTCAGTTGGCACCCCACAGTGACTCACGGACGAGAGAAAGGAAGTTTTAGATTTTAGCTGACTAAAATCTACATTCTAAAGTAATTCTTTCGACCTTCACTTAAGTTAAGTAGGTGTCGCATGTAGTCTTCTTCTCCTTCTTCTTATAATTATAATAATATAAAAATCAATTACTGTTCGCTACTCTTACTAAAACTCAAAAACGACTGGTCTAATTTAATTATTTTTTATACTTTGTTGTGTTCACTTTAATAAAGAGATCGTTCAAATAAAAAGTATAGAAGACACATTTTAAAATTGATTGAAATGCTAAAAGTTATGTTACGGGGGCGAAGCCGTGGGCGGCAGCTAATAATATAACTAAAACGTACCAAACGTTTCCAATCATGGAAAGTTTTCGCTAAACGTGTCAATTTGACATACAGGCAATTGTATTTTTATCCTTAAAAATACTTCAAACAGACCGTAAAATTCTAGAAGTTATGACAAAGAACAGAAATATACTTTCTATATTCGAAATTCTTCAAAAAGTAAGCTACGTTCTTCAATTTTCCCTAACATTCGATTTACATAATCGTAAAAAGTGTTCCCAACCCAGATATTGGTTTCTAGAGCGGATTTAGATACCCTGTGTCGCGTTTGATTGGACAAAAAATCCGTAGGTTTACGGAAAATCTTATTCTTAGAATTATTTCACGTATCATTTGGGTACCTATTTTTTGACGAAGGTTTGCTGGTAAATAAGGATAGAATTTTATTTCTTTATGAGTCTGAGTAATAATTTGTAACTGCCGATTTGACATGCGACACGTGTAGCAGATTTGCACGTCTTTGCGAGCTTTCAGACGACGAGTAATGTATAGCTCACCGTCATCCGATAAAGACTCGTCGACGCACGCCTCAAAGAGATGTCAGCAAAATCGAAATGAATAAATTGTAGAAAAATGAATAAATTGTCTTTGAAACGATATTTTACTTTCAATACATACTTTTTAATATTAAAATTCAAATAAAAAAGTCAGTAACTCACAATATTATAAATGCGAAAGTAACTCTATCTCTCTGTCTGTTACGCTTTCACGATTAATTTACTCAATCAATTTTGCCGAAATTTGGTACAGAACATGCTTGAAGTTCAAGGTTTCTTTTTATATAATTATCTTCGGTTTCGACTTCACGTCCGCAATAACCAAAGCACACGTGGTCGAAGCCGCTGACAAAAGCAATATTCGGCGTCGTCCCGTAATGTCATCCAATTTCCTCAGATGTCATTTATTATTGACAGTCGAATTCGGATGTTCACACCAATGCACGTGAACTCTGGACTTAATATGTGAATATTGACATTATTCAGATGCAAGACACATAGGCCACATAGTCTACATAGACCGGCTATGTGGTCATAGACTATGCTACACTAGGCTATCTAAACTACAATTCAGTTGATTACCTCTCTGTTCACTGATAACGATGAGAGGAAATCAATTGTTAACATCTAATCATTTCAAAATATCTATTTGTATATATAAAAACCAGCCAAGTGCGAGGCGCACTCGTGCACAAAGGTTTCCGTACCGACAATAAAGCAAAAACTGGCAAAAAAACACGTTTGTTGCATCTTGTTTGCGACAATAGAAAAATATCACCTGTGAAAATTTTGCCTAGCTATCATAGTTCATGAGTCTGCTGACAGACAAACGTCAGCGGAGTTTTAAAAGTGAGTTCCCATTTTTACCCTTTGGGTACGGAACACTAAAAAGTCAAAGTCCTGAGTCCTGACTAATTTATTATTTACATACTTATTTAGTCTTCATGCAACACAAAGTACTAAGGTGGATTATTGTATCCGCCTTTGGCATTAACCTAGGGTGTTGAAGAGACAATATGAAAGGTGCATAAAAAAGAAAAAAAAAATGTTATTCAAAGACTTATCAACGGCCAGGACAAACTCTGAGCTTTAAAATGTTTTTTTACACAGACATTTTCCTTTCCTAACATTAAAAAGCTGAACAAACAATATACGTTGTACAAAACTGATTCGTACTAGTACCTCAAATAAAGGAAAAATTCCTTGAAATTCACAAATTACAAATCGCAGAAACGAGCGTTGTGAGTGAAGCAATCTAGAGTGTCAGGGACTGAGCTTTTTTTTTATCCTACCCCTCAGTCCCAAGTTGATCCCCCCACGTCACAAAATTACTAAAAAGAGCAAAGAATTAAAGCGTCCCTGTAGAAACATTTGATGGATGTACCCTTTATAAATTGTCACCCATCTGCCCTTTTTAGGGTTTCGTCCTTAGTCGGCAAAAACGCAAACGTGTAAAACGATACTTATAGCATGTTATACGGAGCACTTATTTATAAGGACCACTTTGTTGTCCATCTCTCGAGGCCTTTTTTATAGGAACGTCTGGAAGTATTAAGCTGAAATGAATATCAAATACTCAAACTTACTACTGTCTTCTTAAAGCGGTGAAGAATTGAACTTCCAATTCAACGTAATCTAAAGATAAGGCCGTTTATGATAGTTGCAAGGAAATCAAAACGAAAAGAGTACCTTTAAATTGACATAGAATCCTAATATATGATTAGAAGCAAGGTTTCATAGCACAAGTAAAGTAGAAAAAATTCTGAAAACTGTTTTCTAGTTACATCACAAAATAATTACCACTAATCTTTGATAGTTGATTCGGGAATCGAACTATTTACAAAGCTAAGTTTGTACGAAACCCCCAGTGTGCGAGTCCAACTCGTACTTGTCTGGTTTTTTGACTTACGAACCATTAAAAATTCTTCAAGCTTTCAAAAACAAAGTTGTGAAATCTTTTAGCGATAATGGTACTTTTGGCAGCCTTTTCAGAGGTATTAAACTTGTAATACTTAACATAAGTCCATTCAGAAAATTGATTTACGTAGAAGCTGTAATGCAAGTTTGGAATCAAAGTTCGGACGCACTTATATTTAATGCGTCCGAACTTTGAGTCGAAGAAACTTTTCTATCTAATCTTTTTTACCTTGTGTGATTCTAAAGCTGGCTTTTACTTTGGACAAGGGATAATCAATGCCATACAACGTGGCAATACCGCCAGTTTTTTGCGAGGGATGTAGCGGAGTTTTTTGACAACATATTTTATATTTTTTTTAGCCAGTTTTAATTACTTAACGGTTTTATTTTATTTAGGGCCTGTTTCACCATCTATCATTAAGTTTCCAATATCTTACTTGGCAAGTAATTTCATTCAAATTCTGTTCAATTTTTTTATTTATCCAGGAAGTAGTGGCTATGTTGGACATTGTGAAACAGGCCCTTAGTGTATCTATGAATTAACAATCACAGTTTAGTGATTGTTTAACGTAGCAATTCATCCCTTAGGCTGGAACGGGGTTCAAAGTTTGTATGAAAAACCTCCGTTAAGCGGGCGAAACCGCTGGCAGGAGCTAGTTGTTTATAAAACTCTCACCAGATCATCAGTCCACCTTGTGAAGGGTCATCCAACGCTGTGTCTTTCAGTGCGCGTTCGTCACTCCAGAACCTTTCGGCCCCATCCACCATCTGTTCTACGAGTAACGTGCCCTGCCCACTGCCACATAAGCTTGGCGATTCAAAATTTAATATAATTTAAATTAATTCTTGTTTCAAAATTTTCCAGTGGTCGTGAATTTCCCCTTTTCACTTACCTAGGCTTACCCTTGTCACTATAAAATTAACTATTATAATTTTACAGCTCAGTGTGTTTTCATGTGCTGACTATCTAAATAGGGGTTTTAATGATTTGTAATTCATAGTAACGAGGACGACAGTTTAAATATTTAGACTTTAAATTTTATTACGGTCTGAAATACTAATAAAAGAGAGCTAAAACCGCGTTAAAGTATTACTTACTAACATTTTGCAAGTAACTTCGTTCGCAAGAATGTTTACATAAAAACTTAACACCTCTTAAACTACCTACTACTAATAAACTTACAACTTGTTTTCATTAACTACTTTTCCTTATTATTTTTTATGGTGCACAATAAAGATTATATTTATCTTTCTAAATTGTATTTTGAGAAAAGTTTTGATAAACAAATAGCAACAGTTTTTAGAAGTTTAAAATTAATTATATTATACTTCAGCTAAATCCGGCTTGACTGGAAGCCGACCCCAATATAGTTGGGACAAGGCTAGGCAGATGATGATGATGACGAAAATTAATTACTTCAGAAATAAGAATCCTCCGTACAATCTTTAAAACCCCCTATATTGTACTATTGACTGTAATTTTAATAATGATAACCTTTATCATTTACTTAGATTACAATTCGTGTAAACTTACACCGTATAAGGAATCTTTGTGCCAAATTTCACACCCTAGGTTAAATACCCGGAGGCAGAGTGGTTCCAGGAGGCCATGTCGCAAATCTGCGACGAGGCGATGCCCCGAGTCCATCCAGGACGTGCTCGGCGCCAGGTGTACTGGTGGTCGCCGGAGATTGCGGCTCTGCGCGAGGCGTGCACCGCCGCGCGGCGCCGGTACGCCAGGTTCCGCAGGCGCCGCCGCGGCGCCCGCCGGATGCGGAGGCCAGGGAGGCGGAGCTTTACGAAGGGTACAGAGCGGCAAGGCGCACCCTCCGAACAGAGGTAAAGCGGGCCAAGTTGGAGGCCCGCAATGTGTGGCTGGGGACTCTGAACAGGGACCCATGGGGACGCCCTTACCAGGTGGTGCGGGACAAACTCCGCCCATGGGCTCCCCCTCTGACTCAGAGTCTCCGGCCCCAAGTTGTGGAGGGTGTGGTGGCCAATCTGTTCCCTGAGCGAGGGGAACACTCTCCCCCGCTCATGGCTCCGCCACCTGCGGTACCCGTAGCGGACCACACCAGCGACGACGAGGACGACGCTCCAGAGGTGACCGAGGTAGAGATGAGGGCGGTGGTACTAAGACTCAGTCTCAAGAACACCGCCCCAGGACCCAACGGCGTGCACGGCAGGGTATGGGTCCTGGCCATGGAGGCTCTCGGGTCTCGATTGCGAGGGCTCTTTAGCGCATGCATGGAGAGAGGACAGTTCCCCCTTCGCTGGAAGACCGGGAAACTGGTCCTCATCGCGAAGCCGGGGCGCCCCGCGGACTCTCCGTCCGCGAAGCGGCGAGCCTCCTCACTGGCCTGCCACCGTGGGATCTGGAGGCAACAGTCCTTGCACGCATGCACGATTTGCGCGTGGAGATGCAACGCCGCCGGGGCGAAACTCCGCTGCCGCGACAAGTCGCGGCATGGCGGACAGAGTTCCGGCGGGATCTTAGGGTGGCATGGCGACTGCGACTGTCGCAACCCAGTGCTGGGCAAGCCGTCATTGAGGCGGTTAGGCCCCTCTTTGAGGAGTGGTTGGAAAGAGGTCACGGCGTCCTCTCTTTCCGTGTGACGCAGGTCCTCACCGGACACGGTAAGTTCGGGAGGTTCCTGCATCGAATCAAGCAGGAGAGGACGCCCGGGTGTCGCCACTGTGTGGACCGCCCGGAGGACACAGTGGAGCACACGGTAGAAGTGTGCCCCGCTTGGGCGGAGCACCGCCGTGTCCTCGTGGAGACTATCGGGAGCGGCGACCTCTCGCGCCGGGCCCTGGTTCAGGCCATGGTCCGGAGCGAGGAGGGTTGGCATGCGGTCGCCTCCTTTGCGAAGCAGTGATGCTCGTGAAGGAGGCTGCTGACCGCGAGCGCGTGAGGGAACGGTCCTCACGCCGCCGCCGCCGAGATCCCGATCCCGATTTCCGACCACCGTAGGCGCGGGTTCGCGGACGGCGAGCACTGGGTAGCTCGCTGTCCGGCAGTCTGGAAATAATCTGGACCGAGCCCAGTCGTCAACGGCGCGTTCTGTTCCACGCGCGCCTCAAGGAGATGTCAGCAAACTGTAGGGGCCCGGTAGGGCCGAAGCCTCTGGGGGAACATGTGGTATTCCTAACGGTTGATACCGAGTCCCCCCCAGAACGAAGGCAACGGAACGGAACGGGGTAGGGGTTTAGTCAGTAAGAGTCTGACACGCCCTCCCGCTCCGCCCAAGAGCGGGGGAAGTCATTCTGATGATTCCCCTACCAGAAAAAAAAAAAACCCTAGGTTAAATAGTTTTGGCTGTACGAATCTCAGTGTGAGTATTGACGTTCCAAAATATTATGTGCTAAATGATTTTGAACCAGCATTTTTTTGCTCAGTCTCAAGTCTCAGAATACAAGACGTAACAAGTAATGAATTTCCGTAGCCCGCAGTCTTCAGTAATAAACTCAAGAGCTAAGCCCTTGTCGATGCAGCAGTTTCCTCTTTTCCGCAATTTGTGCGAAATTGCCATCGCATCCCATTTTAGAGTAATGCCACAACTGTAGAACACAGAATTATTGAGACAGCGACTTAAACTAAGCTGGAGTAGCTCTCTATTTTCGCGCACTTCTGGAACATAGGCCTCATCTCTGAGAGATGGTTTTTAGAGTAGTCCTTTTTTCAAAGGTGGGAAATCATTCAATGACTTCTTCCGTTCAAGAGCGGAGCGGGATAGCGTAACTTTTAAGTAAGTAAAACTCACTTGTGTCTTTTAGGTTCTGTTTGAGTTTTAGAACTACGGTCACTGTTTAGTTACAAACTAATCCAGATACGTACACCTAAAGTTTTTTTTTTTAGTACATTGCTATAGATTTGATCAGATCGTCTTTGTAAGTAGATGCCAAGCTCCTATTCAGATTTTATATTACATAAATTCTGTAGTAAGTTTTAAAGGAAAACTTTATTTTTTTCTTTTTAGGGCCATTTAATGAAAATAAAAATTTATTTACTTTTAAATTTATTTTTAACTTTTTTATACCTTTCATCATTTACATCGATACCTATATTGATAGGAAAGCATCAGAAACGTATCCCGCCATCATTAGAAGTCTGGCATATTGAATTTAGAGTAATGTCACTTTATTTCTCGAGTTATTCTTAACAAGCCCTTTCATTTGATAGCCGCAATCCTACACCAACACATAACAAGGCTCGTCGTATTAAGAATGCTTACAAGCCAAAAGAAATAAAAAAAGAAAAAGCAAAGTCAGGCAGCTAATTGATTATTGCTTCGTCTGTAGTTTCTAACTGGGCATAATATGCTCACAATCATAATAAAGATGCTATGCAGAGATGCCAACGAAGACTCATAATCATCTGCCTAGCCTTTTCCCAACTATATTGGGGTCGGCTTCCAGTCAAGCCGGATTTAGCTGAATACCAGTATTTTACGAGGAGCGGCTACCTACCAGACCTCCATAACCCATTAACTGGCGTAACACGGTACTTCATGCCAAGACTGGAGTCAGATTTACTGGCTTCTGACTATCCGTAACGACTGCCAAAGATCTACAAATGACAGCTGGGATCAACGGCTTAACATGCTTTCCGAGGTATGGAGGAAACTCGGTATGTTAAGATGGTCACCCATCCACAGACTAACCTTGGCAAGCGTTGCTTAACCTTGGAGATCGACCCGTGCGGCTGTTATTATCGAGCCACGAGCTCCTCCCTATTACGCTCCTTCGACTTATGTAATTTTACTTACAACCGTCATCAGCATATGGCATTATATCCCAGACTGAACACTAATTAATTGTACAACGGATTACCGACTTTCATAAATGTCTAGACTAGGTAAGTAATTAAACGTTATTGATCTAAGTCATTTGCCTAGGTACTACTAGGTACTATTTACTAGGGAACGGCTGATTATATACCATTCAGTCGATTAGATGAATAGCGCTGTTTAGTAAAATGTTAGGCTACTAACAGAACGGAAAATTAAGCTAGTTATATATTTTTGTGTTGATGAACTTATTTTTTTTCTGATCAGTTTTTGGCAACCTGTCCGAATCTATTAGTGGCCTTGTACAAATCCTGAAAAGTGCAGATGCTTGTGTAGGAATGGCAACATAAAGCCGGGTATCCACTTAGGTTCGTCGTGGTTTGCGAACGCGCCCGCTCTGCAAACCAAACATAATGGATACGTCGTGATCGCGGAGCGCGACTGGAGCACGATCGGAGCGCGGCGGTTTTTCCAAAGGGGAGCGCAGTTTAAGCACTGATGTTGCAGCCTGAGTGTGTACACTGTACACGTTCACGTTCGCGGAGCACACAGTGTTCGTAAACCACGGCGAACCTAAGTGGATACCCGGCTTTACAGGTGAGGGATGTTTTGTGCAGTGACTCTACACTGGCCCTGTTAGAGACGGGTCGAGAAACCCTCATTTGGTTAGATTGTTTTTGCAGTATCCAACCTGTGTCCACAAACAGTTATTTAAATTTTTCGATTGGCTACTGCAATTCACGTCCAGCCAATTAGCTACGACAAATAGATAATAATGAAAATACTACTCACAATGCCTCTGCCACTTGAAGTTATGTTGTATCTCATGCCGCATTCCCCTCCACAACTTGGTGACAATCAAGGAGTATGCAAACGACATGATGAAGATGGGTATCAGCAGCAGGCCAGCATCAATGCCGAGGTTGAAGGCTCGCTCCAACTCCAGGCTGGTCCATACTTCTCTGCATTTGAATGCTGTGAAAGAAAAGTGCGTTAAGAATTTTGATTGGTAAGATTCTAAGACTAATCACATAGAATATCATCATATCGAATTTTTTTTTGAAGCGTATCAATTTGAGACTAATCGTGATCATTTGACAATCTAAACTGATTTGGTAAAGAGATGGAGGTATACATAGGGCATACAGCTAGTTAAATTATAGAAAGAAAGATAGAAAGAAAAATAATTTATCTGGTACATAAGAGCACAAGATACAGAAAATCAACTTTTTAAATAAATGTGACATGAAACAAAAAAATAAAAATAAGATAGAACAAAAAAAATAAAAAAATTACATAACACAATATAGGGTGTATAGAACCATCATTATTTTTTGGTTACTTGCCTATTATTTTAACTAGTCATGAAATACGTATGTATGTATGTACGTTGGTAATTGACATGAAGGTAAAATAAAGTTAGTTGCTAGTAGAATAGAAATAGAAAAACTTGACATTATGTTTTTGGTATTGGGCTTGAATTTCGTTGTGTTTTACGAAATTATCTTGTACCAAACATACATTATATTTTCTTTATATGTATAACTGTAAAAACTTTTGTTGAGATCAAGTATGTTTTTTACAACCACTTCCAATTTATATTTATTTTAAAAATCGTGTGTATTTTACTTGTCATCATTTACGTACAACTGACTGTGGGCCAGTTTAATTCGAATCAAAATTGCAAATATTTCCAGTTCCGTGAAAAAATATTGGCTGTAAGTCCTATTATCGAATGGCCTTTTTTCCAATACTTTTACCGGTCACTGGGTCACTAAGACAATGGAAAAAGCTGTCGACTTTAATTGGACATCTTATTGAACTGCCGAGGAAATTGTGGCTATAAAAATAATAATAGCTACACGGGTCAATATCCTAAGAAAAGCAATGCTTACCAAAGCCAGACTGTGGATACGTCACCTTCATAACTTATCGAGATTTCTTTGTGCTTTGAAAAACACGCTAAGGACCGATTTCGTCATCTGCTATATAAACATTATAAGCTTCGTTTAACTAAACAAAGCTCAGCTTAATCTGGTTTAAGGATCTGTGTTCATTGCATACTGCATTTCTGTCAAACCGATATCACCGGGTTGTCATAACTAAAATCTGACAATCAGAAGCGTAAAAGCCCCGGATTTTAGAGCTCAGAACCAGAACATAGAATTACTTTTCAAAAACTTATTAAAAATAATATAAAATAGTGCGAATTGTTAATACTTAATAACTTATTTTATTTTACACTTTTTTCAGTAACATAACCGAATTTTCTCAATTTGAAAAAATATCTAAAGTATGTGTGTAATGAAAAAAAATATCTATCTAGCACTGACGCCCGTTGGCGGCGTCCTATGGTTTGAACATTTTATACCCCGACCACAAATTAGATCTCACCCGGACGCTCCCTGGACGTCCTTTAAACTAGGACAACTCCGGAGAAACCCGGACGGATGACGATCGTGCAGCACCATCTTAACCACGTTTATCGGAACGAAGTTAAATTACTAGAGGACCTAACCGTCTTAACCGCGTTATAATTATGTACAAAATGTACTAGGGGTGATCCAAAAGTAATGATAATCAATATGAAATAAGGATATATTAACTATAAACAAATTATATTTATCTATATAGTCTCTTAGCAAGTCAATACATTTAGTCCATTTTTTTTTAAATCCACAATTCGCTTTGAAAAAAAATCTTTGGCTTAGTCATCCAAAAACGCCTCTACAGTAGTCACCACCTCGTTATTATTGTCATTTTTTTTTTCCTCAGAGGTGTTTCTTGGGCCGAAAAAAGAGGTATAAGTCACTGGGTGCCAGGTCTGGAGGATAGGGTGGGTTTTCAAGCAATTTGAATCTCGTTTCTTGAATGGCAGCCATCGCAACTGCGGCTTGTGAGCCGGTGTGTTGTTTTGGTGAAACAACACTCTAACTCGAAGTTTGCGACGTTTTTTTTCTTGGATGACCTGCCGCAATCTTCTTATTTGTTCTGCGTAGTAAGAGTCCATAATAGTGGCTCCTTTTTCCAAGTATTCCACTATTATAATTCCTTCAGCATCCCATAAAACGGACGCCATAACCTTTCTTGCCGAACTTGACTCATTGAATTTCTTCAGCGACGGGAAGAGGCTCGTTTCCAAGTCTTAGACTCTTTTTTCATTTCTGGATCAAAATAGTAGATCCAGGTCTTATCCATAGTCACGAAACGAGACAAAAAAAAATCCTGATCCGTCTGGAACTTTTCGAGATTCGCCCTCGAAATGTCGACACGTTTTGATTTGTGCTCGTCGGTTAACATTCTCGGCACCCAACTTTCAGAGACCTTTTTCATATGCTGTTTGTTCGCAATGATTCTTTGAACACTTGTCATATGACATCCCTATGATCTCAGCTACATGCTTTATGGTCAATCTTTGACATGCAAATTCGATATCTTCGACTTTTTTTACTTTTTCTGCAGTGTGGGACGTGGGTGGGCGTCCCTCGCCATGTTCATCTTCTGTGGATGTTCTACCCAGCTTGGACTCCTTTGACCAGCGCGCAACTGTGGAATATGAAGGAGCAGAGTCCCCTTATGTTTCCACTATGTCACTTTGTATGTCTTTGGTAGACTTTTTTTTCAAACAGAGGTACTTAATGACAGCTCTGATTTAATTTTTCTCCATTTTGATTTTTACTCTCCGACTGTTCGTATTCAAATGAATGTAACTCCCTGTAATCGTGGCCTATTTTTATGATCTTTTCATGATGAAGTACTGGATATATGAGGAAACAAAAAAAAATTATTTTATATTTTTACGTGCCCTACAAATGTCCGATTATCATTACTTTTGGATCACCCCTCGTATAAGTGAATTCAGTAACCTACTGCAGCTTCAAATGTTTTTTTTTTTTGAAGTAACAAAAACACGCTTTGAACTGCTCAGTGTTATAATCTCTTACAAAATGAGTCATAGGCTTTTCTTACAATTGCTTGGCTTATCGAATTTTTGTCTTTAAGTGACCATATCTTACATAATTATACTAAACTATAAACTAATCCGCCTCACCATCAACAATTGTATCACTGCATCAGCATATGGTAAAGCACTAGTTTATATCAATAAAAAAACAAATATCCCTCTTTGTACTTAATTTTCGTCTAAGGCACTACCACTATTGCCATTTTCATCTTTATTATTTAACGAATCAACAACAAACACAGCGACAGCGGCTACACGCCGAAATGGCGTTTAATTAATTTAACGTAAACTAGGTTCACTTTATAGTGGTAATTTAACGTAAAATGAAGCTCTGACCTCAATTAAACTCTTAAGCTAAGTTTCGATTGAACTAATCACGATTAGTTTTATTGGTGAATTTGGCTGTTGGTTCTCATCTGTAGAAACTCAACAATCGTTACGGATAGTCAGATACCAGGAAATCTGTACTCACTGTTATGCTACCAATATTTATGTGAATTGCTTAAATACTGTTACAGAAGTAGATAGGCATGCACTACACCCTTCCGCTCTGCCTTAGAGCGAGAGAAGTCATAAGATGAATTCCCAACCCGAAAAAATAACCTGCCAAATGCGAGTCGGACTCGCGTACGAAGAGTCCCGTTCCGTCCGCAGCAAAAAGGACAAAAAAACACGTTATGTTTCTTATGGGAGCCCCATATAATATTTATTTTATTTTGTTAGCAGCAACAGAAATACATCATCTGTGAAATTTTCAACTGTCTGGCTATCACAGCTTATGAGACAGCCTGGTGATAGACGGACTGACAGATAGACAGATGGACGGACTGTACTAGGGTCCCGCTTAAAAAGATCTTCGTATGATACTCCCAGACTTTCCGTGGCACAGGGTGTCAGTAATGTCCTAGATAAACTTCAACCCTATTCATACTACAGTAAAAAATTGTATTAATTGTTAAAATAAAACAGCGCTTAAAGAAAAAAATATATGTACGGTCACGTACAAGCATTACAACAGGAGTAACTGAAATGGATAAAACTAAAAAATGTAAAACAGAAATAAGCACGCGAGGCAAAAAATGACCCTAATGTAGAAAAACAAATAGAAAACGTTAATCGTGCAAAACGTAACCGCTTGAGGTCAAGGGCGCTCCCCTGTAATGTTTATATTCATTACTTTCATTAAAATTTCATCTCCAAACGCTTTATAAGGACTTTTCACGTGGACGGAACTGCAAAAAAGTTATTACACTCTCTCAATGTGCTTCAGTAAGAGTACCGACTATGAAACAAAAAATATTACAGCGGTGTGCTTGCCAAGTTCCGGGAAAAATAGGCAGTCGCTAGCAATGCCAGTGAATCATATCTACACCATTTCAGCCAGCATTTTACGGAGCGACGCAAAAAAATATGGAATCAAAATTCGTAAAGCGAAAACTTAAATTGCAAATGCGATGTTTTGAGTTCGTTTTTATTTGGATATATATTTTTTGTTGTTTTAACGTATCCTTTCTCTCATTCGACTTAATTACACGCTACTTTTGTATTAAAATTTTTAGGTCCTGAACATTTTTTTCATAGCTTTACAGTGCTTTTTTTAATTAATTTCAGCATATAGTGGACGTGTGCTACGATTAGGCGGAACAACGGACAATCGGTGGCATCGACCTCTCGCGCTGAGGCCTGGTTCAGGCTATGTTCCGGAGCGAGGAGAAATGGAAGGCCTTCTTTTGCGAAACAGTAAAGCTAGCAAAAAAGGAGGTCGCATGTCCCAGCCACCACTACCCCGGCCTCGACTTCCAACCTTCCAAAAAGTAGCCTATGTGCTGGTTCAGGACATTGTCCACTAATGTTTCTGTTTCATTTTGTTCAAACTTCCGCAATATTAGCGTGAAGAAGTAACAAACATAGACACACACAAACTTTCGCCACTGCTGTAAGATATAAAAAGCACTTTACAAACGCCGCTTATATGCAAGTTTAACTTTGTTTATACCCGACAAGGGATTGCTAGCAAACTATGCTGAGCTGGGGAGTTTAAGAAAATAGGAGCGGCCGCTCCGGGCGTTATTAACCAGCTACAGTTTTAACATATTGCCGGCGCTTTTCCGAGAACTCACGGTAGAATTTCATACCGTGACTAAACATGCTCGTACATTGTAAAAATAATTAAACTTAAATTGCTTGCAAAATAATCGTGGTTTATTTAACTTTGTATTTTTTATGCGAGTCATTATTATTTTAGTTTGTGTTTTCTTAGTTCTAATTTGCTTGGAGTTTTTTTTTGTATAATAGTTAACTATGTTTTAAATGTACTAATTATAATTACTTATTTACAAGAATAAGTAATTATTGGAAAAGTGGCTCACGGTAGGAAAACTTTAATGAAAATTTACTGCCTGCAATATAGTGCCGATGGAAATCCATTCATAGTAGCTAGCATTTCTGGTGTCGTTCCCACAGAAACGTGCAATAATACAACTGTTTTTTTAAACGTACATCTTTCCATCTTTATAACTCGTTAAGTAGCACAGTTTCTGAGAAAAGCGTTCATTGTTGCATCATATTTTTCTACAGTTTCTTAAGTGCTAACTTTTTGAACACGTAGGTATCTCAAAATTGTACAAGGTGGTTCTATTTCTCGTGCCAAACGATGCCACTTTAGCCGCCATTTATATAAAAGAATTGACCGCATCGCATGAATTCGCGGAAATATTAAACCAACTAATGCAACCGCTTCGCTTCACTCATCGCCACACCACACCCACGTGCGGTTTGTTCCGATTGCACTGCGACACTTTGTGATTGCGATCGCGTCGAATCGCTTCCGTAGGACTCTGCACAACGCATAGTTGGATCATGCTAAAATGCGTATAGCATTAGCGACCTTGTAATGTTCCCACTGCTGGGACTTAGGAAAATGCGTAGATAAATTATTTTTTACCAATTATTTTTTTAACGTTGTTCGTTAACTATTTGCTTGAACAACAGATATTCCCGAAAAACCGTAACTTACTATTTTAAAGCATTTGTTGATTTAATTACGGAGACATCTAGAAGTGTTTTACTGCGATGTGCCAGCTGAAAACCACAGCTGAATGTCTGTCTGACGCCCAGCGAATGCTGAAATGGTGCCCCTTTCGATATGGACACGCTCAGCACACTTTTGTTGTATCGATTTTTTTTCTTTTATTGCCGTCGTTTTGTGTCTGAATCAAATAAATGTTTTCCATTCTATTCAAAATGGATACTGTTGAAGTCTGTAAAGATGAATGCCTAATAATATTTCTCTCGGACACGTCATAACTTGAGAACGACTTTCCCGTTTTCATTCGTCTTCGTTTTAAATCTTTCTAATACTTTGTAGAGTTTGTGTTTATTGGTAGATTTTAAATCACAAGCTCTTTTTTAACCAACTAGAATTAACCACTCGTTTATAATTTGAGTATTTTCAAGACTAGAGTGAATAGGCTCTTAATAAACTAGTGCACCTCACCATCAACGATTGCATCACTGCTTACCATCAGGTGGGATTGCAGTCAAGCACTAGTTTATGTTATATAAAAAAAACTACATCGAGAATATTCGACAAACAGTCGCGTTTATTCGCACATCCACAACTAAATGCTGTATCTCATCAGCTCTTATGTCACCTATGGGGATTGAAGAGCTAAACAAGATAGAGTACCCAGGTGCAAATATACGACCCCGGCAAATATACGGATACGAAAATACAAAGCAAGCAGTTAAAGGATTAACGCCCGTTTTCAATAATCTACCGCAGTTCATAGATAGATAGCTATCCCCGATAAACAGTAAGATTCTATCTACCCATCCACAACTTTGGTAGGAAATGCTATCCGTCGGTAGGTTATAGGAAAGCAAGTAAGGGCATAAGGATAGATTTGTTTATCTTTAGTAGCTGCAACTGTAGATAGATAGCTTATTGAAAACGGGCGTAAGTCAAGAATAAATTAGTTATTTCTAATATTAAAAAAGTCAAATGGTCTGATTAAACTTATTCTACAATTCATCCCGTATTTCAGAATCAAAGTCAATTAATCAAGTCATACAGTCAATAGCATCTCGATGAAGTAACAGAACTAACGAAAAGTTTTTAATGTAATTCGACATCAGAGTTTCGAATCATGATTTATTCATCGACTCGTGGCAGTAAGTTACTGAAATAGAATGATAGCTATCCGTGAAATTCGCAATCGATTTCGAGGTGGATACCTAAAGAAGATTTTAAGAGTAACTATATAGTCCGTCTAATAAAAGCGCGAACTGAGAAAAAGGAGGATAAATCCAAAAAAATGGTATCACTAAATTATCCCACAATTTTTTTTATTTCCTACAATAGCGGCTGAATAATCTTGCCAATTAAATTTTAAAAAAAAACTCCAGGTCGCGCTTTCATTAGACGCAAAGGGCTTCTCTGCAAAGACTTACATTTACAATTAAGTACTACATCAACTTCACACTCACGTTCTGGAATTTATACCTACTAATTGTATATTTATTTATACCGTGGTAATGGTTCCGACTTACGAGTTGTAAGTTCGCTGGTTCAAATCCAGCCAGGCGCATTACTTTATGTTGTTTATTTCTTCACTACTGCTCTCAAAAAGCTGAAGGAAAGCATTGTGAGGAAACCGGAATGTCCTAGAACTAAATACTACTATGATATCTATCAATCCCCATAATTAGGCTCACGTGGTGCAATACGGCCCATTCCTTCTTCTAGAGAGGAGGCCTGAGTCCTAGCAGTGGGAACATTATAAATCTGCTCTATGCTATACTAGGTTTATTTATGTCTACATGCGTACACGTGAGCCACGTACACCGACGTGGGTGCGGTGGTCTTCATAAATTATGTTATGGCAACTAGACTTGTAGAACTAAATTAGATCCACGCCACGCGACGTGGTTCTACGTACAAATTAAACCTGGCGTTTGTGTGCGTCCGTCTAATGTAATTCCCTCTTCACTCTTAGTTTTAAAAATATTAGGTGTACCTTTTGCATTGACCAACTACATGAAGAATGTGTTGTCTATAAGGAGTACACAGGAGTTT
This sequence comes from Mythimna separata, assembly GCA_030763345.1. Taxonomy (NCBI): domain Eukaryota; kingdom Metazoa; phylum Arthropoda; class Insecta; order Lepidoptera; family Noctuidae; genus Mythimna; species Mythimna separata. The sequence goes on along the minus strand of CM061177.1, from coordinate 19,816,865 downwards.
AATAGAATTTCTAGGGACATTGATATCGACTTCTTCTGTCCCAGTGTGACGACTTTACGACGCCAAATGGCAAAGAATTTTTTCGACAGTTGCAGTTTCGGAAGTTGCTCACTAGATAATTACATTAAGGGCCTGTTTCACAATGTCCGAGTAGGCACTACTCAATGAATAAATTCAAAAATGTGACAGAATTTGTATGAAATTATCTGTCAAGTAAGATACTCGAAACTTAATCATAGGTGGTGAAACAGGCCCTAAGACTAGGTAGTACGTAGGCACTACTCACTGAATAAATTCAAAAATGGAACAGAATTTGTATGAAATTATCTGCCAAGTAAGATACTCGAAACTTAATCATGTGGTGGATGGTGGTGAAACAGACCCTAAGTGTTACTTTCTTTTTAAATCGACTTTTATTTTCCTAATATATTTGTGGAGGCTTGTAATTAGCTATTGGATTGTAGGTATTATTCTCTGTATACCATTTTATCTATTAGTCTGTAAGCCTTCTATAAAATAAAATATATTTTTTTTTTTACTATTTCGATAATGCTTACTGTGAAATACCAAACTAATACCACGTTTAGTTTGGTATTTCACAGCTTATTTCACCTATTATTTACCTAGACAATCGAGATCGTTCTCGTTGTTTATCGTGAATTTTCCAGCAGCGTGCGTGCGCTCTCCTTGAAAGCTAAATCAACACTGACCTGTTGTTTGTACGCCGTAGTGTAGAAAGCCGTTGAGATCTAGGTAACTGTCTATTTCAATATTATTTTAGGAGGTCCACACGAGGGTGAAGCACGTAAAATAATTACATTGGCAACTTGCATTGTTTACATTGCAAACGTGAAAGGCCTGTTTTGTTGGTAACCGATTTTCATATGACAACTTGTCGGTTATCGACAAAAGTAGTTGAGCTAGATCTTCTTGATCGACTTTTTTCTTTCTCTTCTTATTTTTCCATAATATAAAAACATGACCGATAAATTAAAACCTGCATGCCGAGGAAATGAAAATGCAAAGGTGAGCTCGGTGCAACCTACGAAGATAACGTGCGATATTAATTTATTAGTTTTTTTATAGGTGGTACTGACTTCTTCTACGCTAGGGTAGAGCAGACTTCCAATGACTAAAACAGTAAAACCCACTCCTATTTTCCTTCGTTGCCTTGCTTTCCAGGAGGTTCCCTTTCAGACAACCCATGGCCCTAGTAGGCTTCGGCCCTGTAATGGACTCCTGTGCCTACGCTACGTTGTATACTATGTTAAAACGGCGTGGAGAACTAATTGCATGATGTAGGATATCGTAGTTTAGTTCATCTGTGGCGCCATAGATGTCGCTACTATTATTTTTTTCTACAAACCTATTGAGGACACTCAGAACAATAGTCCTTAGTCTGCTGAACTAAATACGTATGTAGCTTCAATTGTAAAAGAGATAACCTACTACTTTCCAGTTCACATTGCTAAGAAAAACAAAAACAATCTGTTTAGATATCTACAATCCTATCCTTTCAAGTCGGAAACGGAACTGATAATGAAATTCTTTCCCTGGCGGCGATAAAACCGTTTCTTTCTGCTTTTATTAGGTTTCAGGGTAGAAGGGGTAACATCGTAGCGGAATCTACTGGGTTTAAAGCAATCGCGCATTGAAGTGCTTTTTTTATAATGTACGCAACTGACAGATTAGAGTGGGTCTGGTATGTAGGCGACAGGGAATGGTCCTGTATGTAGTATGTATGTCACTAGGTGCATAGTCTAGTAGTTATACATACAGAACCCGAAGTTAAAGCTTATATATCAAATCGCCCATTAACCTATCAATACCCGCGAAACGAGACACAATAGTAAAACAATAACAGCGCGGTCCAATGAGACCGGTCGGGGATTCATGAATTAACAACCACTTTTTAATAGTCAAAATCTCGATCAGTAAAAAAAAGTAAAGCTAAATTGTATATTCCAAAGGGTAGATCTCTATGGAAAAGAACCAGACAAGACAGAGGACAGGGATTTTCCTTTTTATTGTCTATCAGGAAGGAAGGTTACCTCATTTTTTACTTGCCTTCCTTGGGGTTCAAACTTACTCCGTTTCGTACAATCGGTCCAGAAGTTTAATCGTAACAGCTTTTAAAGATAGCGTTATTTTTACATGTATAAATAATATTAGTATGAATAGACATGAAGACACCAGCTTTAGCCATATACAATAATCAAACTCGCAAAAAACCTAAACATAAAAACTCTAAACACAGACTCATCGTAAATGATATTCTGTTAATTGTCCCTTAAGATTATGGTTAAACATATTAATTTATTATAACAAGACTGTGTGTTATGCCTCGTTTTCCAATAATTAAATTCTTTGTATAAGACAAAGAGTCTGGGTCAACCCAGCTTAGGCGTGTATTATTATTGTTTTGTCCGAGACTGAAAGAATGTTATTTTTGGGTTGTATACACATTTCATAATAATGTTATTTTTGTATTTTATTGTTCTATCATCCCAGCCTTTTCTTTTTTCATAGCCTACGAAATCTGATTACAAAAGATCTATCTTCGTAGATCGTAATCGTATTTCTAGATTGTAACTTCTCTGTCGGCTTTTTTTTATGTGGGAAATTATCAAATGACTTCTTTCGCTCTTAGTTGCTGTGGAGGAGCAGCAATTAGAGTTGGGGTTAATACCCTAATAGTCTAATGACTTATACTGACTAAAATCACACCTGTGTACTTCGGTTGCCCTTTGCGTTTTAGAACCACAGGTTTCCTTTTCAGGAATTCCCTATAGGCCTACCGAGTATTAGTAATCGCTCAGTTCTGCGGACATCTTTTTGAGGGAGGAACATAGGTCAGTTTTAGTTTATAAAACTAACGCTCCTTCTCGCTCCACCAAGACCGAGAGAAGCTGATTGAGGATTTCTCATCTTTAAAAAAAACCGGCCGAGAGCGTGTCAGGCCACACTCAGTGTAGGATTCCGTAGTTTCCCGTCCGTTACAATAAGTGTCCTCAACTTTTCAAAAACTGTTCGTCCCATCAAGTTCAAAATAATTTTCCTAGAAAGTCTTTATGAAGCACTACTTTCCAGGTTTTTTTCATATTTTCTAAATTTATGATTAAATAGTTAGAGGGGGGGGGGGGGGACAATTTGTTTTTTGCTTTCGGAGCGATTATTTCCGAAATTATTGATATTATCAAAAAATGGTTTTAGTAAACCCCTATTCATTTTTGAATACCTATCCAACAATATATCACACGTAGGAGATGAAATTAAAAAAAAGCACTTTCCACTTTACATGTAGGGGGGCTACCCTAATAAAACATTTTTTTCCAATTTTTATTTTACTACTTTGTTGGCGTGATATACATATTGGTACCAAATTTCAGCTCTTTAGTGCTAACGGTCACAGAGATTAAACGAGGACGGAGAGACATGGCGAAACTATAAGGGTTCCGTTTTTGGCATTTGGCTACGGAACCCTAAAAAAGGGCTCAATTTCTTCAGACTTCGTACACGTAGCAATATTTAATATACGTACCTACTTCAAACGGTCGCTAAGCTGTTTGTTCTACAAACCGACTTTCTGATGGGCTGATATTTTTACCTAAGAGAGGTTTTCTGATATCGAAGCAGGTCGCATGATACCCGTTCCTTAGTAGCATACGGATTAAGTTGCCACGTAATATTTTCAAATTGGTGTACTTTAGAATGGGATTACAATTTGATAAGAAAATATTATTTTAAGACAAACTTAAGTGGAAGTGGGCAGGGCACTTTGCTCGTTGAACAGGTGGGGATGAAAGGTTCTGGAGTGGCAACTAGGTACGTACCAGAAGACGCAGCGTTGAATGACCTTCCATAAGATGGACTGATGATCTAGTGAGGGTTGCAGAAATCCGATGGATGCGAGACGCATATGACCGGTCGTTATAGCGACAATTGGGGGAGGTCTATGTCCAACAGTTGACGTCTTTTGCGGTAATGATGATGATGATAGATGATATAACACCACTTGAACCTAAGGGACAATATTCCTATACATACCATTCCGGTAGTAGGTAAGTATAATGTATGCATAAGCACCAGATCCCAAAACACTAAACTCAGTTCCTTACTGTCATTAATAACTAAAGACATTTAGGAGCTTAATGAGCACATAAAAGCTTTTCCCAACTTACTTAGGAATAAACTATATAGACCTATGTCTATACTTTAATTACCTACATTAGTTGGATTAGCTATGTAGGTAATTAGAACATAGGTGAAGGATCCAACCCATGTAGGTACTGATGTCATTAGTGATTTCTAAAGATGAATTAGACGTCTATTCGTCAAAGTAGTACATACGACGGTTGAAATCAACTCAATTAGAAGGGATATTGGATTGTTAGATGAGCGCTAAAATGTTTTGGCTATGTTAGATAAAACATTTGATTAATCCTGGTCTGGAAACTTTGAAAGTACATCTCCAGAAAGTTAGTAACAACAGTTCATTAACAAAAATAGTCTCGACTTCATCATTCTATTCATAGCTAAAAGCTGACCAGATGATATAGTTGACAAACTTTATCTTTAAGTGAGAAAATATTCAATGATTTCTCCCGCTATAAGATGGCTGGTCAGACTTTTACTGATTGAAACTACACTTGTGATCTTTGCGTTGCCAGACCACGGTATCCCTAAATTAATAAAATAGTGCGCCTCACCATTGACGATAGCATCACTGCTTACCATCAGGTGGGATCGCAGTCAAGCACGTTTATAACAATTTAAAAAAATCCCTTTCCACGGTTTTTAAACGGTTTCATTTTCTTTCTTAAGCGTGTTCGTTCTTGGTATTTCGTGTGATGTGAGGAACACCAAAGTCAAATCTGACCTCCCCCTTCACTCCACTCTAAAACGGTAGAAATCATTTAAAGATTTCCCACCATAAAAAAAACTACCTAACCTACTAACTTGCTCACTATTTAGTATAGGTACCACAGCTAATAACATGTTTTTTTTTTTGTAAAAATGAATTATTAGGATTCGGTAGCGAAACGGTAAAACGGGACTCCATTACTAACACTTTGCTGTCCGTTCGTCTGTCACCAGGCTGAGAACCCTCCCAAGCAACAAACGTGATACTTTGGCATTTTTTGCTACGGACTTTACGAAATCCTTCGTGCGCGAGACAAAGTCACACTTGGCCCGTTTTTCACTTTGACCAGCACAATCATACAAACAGCGTTCCCAAATAATTAAATGAGAAGCCATGAAACAATACAATACTCGCATTGTACCCGCTATTGTGCGGTTCAGCTGATTACCATACGATATTATTGATAACATAATGAAAACACAACACGTGTAATGTATTAGTGTGGAATTATTACGTAAATTAATAGGTATGAGTGGCTAGTAGGTTTGACAAAACGCGTATTTTGGTTACAACATCTCCTACACCCAAAGGCACTCAAGGGCTGCAGCTGAAAATCAACGTCAAGTGGTGGCCTTGTGTTACCATTTGGTATTATGCTAAGCTGAGTTCCTTTTCGCATTACTAAATGTTCTTTTTGTGTAATTAAGGAGTCTTTTGTTCTTGAAATGGTAATAATCGCAATTTTTTTTCTTTCTTTAGTGATCTAGGTCCGAATACTGACTATGACTGGCCTGTTGGTCTGGTGGTTAATGGCCCTGATTGCTATGCCGGAGGTCATGGGTTCGATTCTTACCCAAAACAAAATAATTTCGTGTAATGTCGATAAATATAATATCTATACATATAATAAAATCGTAGGATAGTCAAAACTGTACATTGAATATTTTTTTTAAAGAATACTTGGGGCGTGATCTACAATCGATACCGAAGCCAAAAATATAGTTTTTAGAATTCATGTCTGTTTGTCTGTTTATCTGTATGTCCGGGCTAAACTCAAAAAGTACTGCATGGATTTACTTCAAATTTTGCATGAATATTACTGAGAGGTCGGGAAAACAAATAGGCTACATATTATCACGCTATCACCTACGGGGGAGGAGCCGTGAATCTTTATTTTTCTTACGCATTATGTGGCAGCGTGTAATCTATCGACGCATATATAAATGCTGTTTTTGAGTAAGCCATGCTATTATTTAGCTTTACAATATAAAAACTACGCTAATTAAGTAACTTGGGCAGAAAAAAATAATTTAATGAATGTTAGTAGTATAAAGGAATTTTTAAAGCAGCGCCATCTATGACATTTCATAAAAATCAAATCAAGTTACATATTAACACTTTTTGGAAATTTGTAATTAAAATTTTATCATGTTGGCGAGGTTAGTAGTTAGTTATTCTTAAAATTCATAGATGGTATTTTGCATTTTCTTCATAACAGTTGTATCGTATAGTTCGTTTGACAAATACAAGTTCCAACAAAACCCTCAAAATCTTGAGCAGAGTTGAGGAAGACAATTTAAAAAAAATGCGATATTAAGTATTACAAAAAAGTGATGTTCATTGATGATGAAGTGACAATGAAGTTCATTTATCGCAAGAACGTGACAGAATCCAAGAGAACAGCGTGCGGCACAAATAGAATAAGATCGCCTGTGTCGTGACATAAATCAACTTTCGACATATGATGATGAATCCACGGTTTACGATATCGAAGAGCAAACGGCTAAATAAAGAAGGAAGTGGATTTATCTACAATACCGTGATTAACTACGCCGCCCATGGAGATATAGTTGCCTTAGAAGAAGTTTGTACCCACTGCCAAGTCCGCAAATGGAAAAGGGGACTAAATGGCGAGCATTCGAAGTCCAGCCATTTTTTGAAATACGTTCGAGCTTATAACAGTGCCTTCCAGATGACTTCGTTTGGTGAACAACAAGCAAGTGTTGAAGTAGACACATCCTCAATTTGGTCTGGTCTGTTCAAAGGATTGCAAAGTATGTTGCATAACGTTAATCCGCAAATTAGCAACTTCAAAGCAGCCCTCGCGTCGGTGCCTGAGAACGAACGCAACCACTTTAAGTTTGTCATCAGAGCAGATAGAAGGCCGATCACAGCCCATCCAGGGTGGTATAATGCGCCAACGACGAATGAGGTAGCTGTTGTGTTAGTCGATCAGGAGTGTGATAAAAGAGACATCGTTTTACGCACGCATGATGACCGGCTTCGAAGGATCAGCGAGACTCACCGTGCGTACGATTCTCTTCAATATCCTCTCATTTCAGTTCTGTCGCGGAGAGATTGGCTACCATTTTGCCAACTATAATGTAGACCCCCAGACAGGCATCCCAAATCATAAAAAAACCATCCACCATGCATTTCTACAGCTTCTTGATCCAGCTGAGGGTAAACAATGGTTCTTATCTCCGACATTATCGTACGCTCTTTACTCAGTTTCTTAGGACATGTACGCCAAAATTGAGACAGAGCGTTTGGTATTTATAAGGTCCAACCAAAGAAAGCTCAAAGCTGGGAACTACGTCTATCTCTATGCAGAATAATACAAATGCTCATTCATGGTCATTCTCCCCTCCACCTTCACAAAAGGTCCGTGGTACATGCACGAGAGGACCCAAGATGCATTTTGTTACGTGCGAAAGTTTGGTCGCCCGGACCTCTTCACTATCATCACTACCAACCCAAAGTAGCCTGAAATAACAGCTCAACTCCTTGCAGGATAGGCTTCGTACGACAGGCACGACTTGATCTCTCGCGTATTCCACCTGAAGTTAAGTTCAATTAGAAATACTATTTTTAATGCTCAGCTTGGAGACAATGCACGTGTTCAGGAATTTTACGATGTCCTTCTAAGTCATGGCAAACGCACACAAGAAGAGAGAGGTGGGCAGGTGGTGCTGCTAGAGTCTCTCGGTAGAGTGGTACACTCTCTTGGTAGAAGTACAGAAGCGGACTTAATGCCTTAGGCATTTTCTACCAGTCAACCTTTGGGTGATACAAAAAAATAGTATCCAGCTTAGAAGAACTCATTCGCTGTGTGTACGGGGATGTCAGTCGTATACTGCACCAGTAGAATTCTTGGGTGTGTGAGTAGGCCATTTAGATGCCCATAAATGTTCAGGCTGCAGCAATTAACGAATGCATTCTCTGGGAAATTGAGGGGAATGATGTGGTCTACACCTCGATAAACACTGTTATGGAGCAAGATAACGCTACACATTATCCCGTGGAATTTCTGAACACCCTGTCAGCAAATGGACTTTCAGTGCATATCATCCAGCTGAAGGTCAGTGTCCCAATTGTACTTCTTCGGAACCTATCTCCTCCAGAGCTGTGTAACGAGACTCGCCTTAAAGTCGTCTCACTCCACAGACACACTATTGGAGCAGAAATTCTTATGGCTGTGGCATCAGCGAGGCAGCATTTATACCACGCATTTCCCCCCTACCTTACAACTTCCCGTTCCAGTTCAAGCGCGTACAGTTCTGAGGACGAGTTGCTTCTCACAAAGGCAACTGTACTAAGGTGACTGCTTGCTCCCGCGTCACCAGTCCTGATTCTCTTTACATTTTGGCACCTGGCAACGTAATTTATAGGTAAGTGTTGTAAGGTACGATATCTTTGTACGTATTTTTACACTTTTGTGTCCTGGAATGGAATACATTCCACACATACATCACCATCATCATCTGCCTAGCCTTTTCTCAACTATATTGGGGTCGGCTTCCAGTCAAGCCGGATTTAGCTGAATACCAGTATTTTATGAGGAGCGGCTGCCTACCAGACCTCAACAACCCATTAACTGGGATAACACGGTACTTCATGGGAAGACTGATATTCCACACATACATCATTTTCTCTATTTCCTTCAGTCACAACTTATGACTGAACTCAGCAGGATTCCCATATAATTCTCTAAACTTGATTCGCTCGCAAAAAAAAACATGTATTTTAATGCTATTTTAAAAGTTGTTTACTTATAATGCTATAGCGACATCTTAAGTATTCTTGGTGCTGTAGAGCCTTCACGCAGACGACGTCGCGGGCAGCAGCTAGTATAAGTATATTTATCAGTTGTCTAGTACTCATAACACAAACTCTGCTTAGCTTGGGACTAGATGGCGTTGTGTGAAAAGTTGTGGAATATATTATTATTATTAAATAACAAAACGTAACAGTATCGCAAGTTGGACTCGCCTACCGAGGGGTCCATACTTTATGGGTAATGACTTTTTTTCCATTTCTCGCCTTAAATCGAAAACATTATGAAGATAAATAAAAATCTGTATAAGCTTGTGCAAATTTTAATGAAGCCTTTTCATACGATACCCAATATGACACAGTTAACTTACATCGAATTTTGAACCCCTCGTTCTGAAGACTTTCTCGAGTTATTTTTTTGTGATTAAATTAAATATGTATAGTTTTCGGATTTCTCTCTATATTTGTTTTATAAGACGACGTCACTTGTAAATTTCATACTTCTAGGTCAACCACAAGTACCTTATGAATTTTGATTCCCTTGAGAGTGTCGAAATGTACGTTTTTTGCGATATAAACTGCGGTATCTTTTTTCGTTCACATAGGAGTTTTATTTTTTCACTGCTTCAAGAGACCGCAAACTCAAGTCTGGTATCGAAGTATCGAAATTAAATTAATAACATTGTATTCCAATCAATTCTCCACGTGTATCCAAGATTAAGAATCTTGATAGACCGACAGGCTGACAACAAAGTGATCCTATAAGGGTTTCGTTTTTTTTTAGGTATAGAACTCTAAAAATAGGGTAGAGAATAAGCATTGCCATAGCATAGCAATGCCGCCAGCTTTTTGGATACGATGTTTTTAGACGCCTTGCGCTAGCTTACTTTTAATTAGTTCTTAAGGGTTTCTTTTTGTATAGTTTATTAAAAAATACCCCTATTAAACTACAAAATTGTGTGACTAAAATAGTTCCTAGATACAAAAAAAGAAAGAAAGAAAAACTCTTTGTTTGCATAAACAGTGGCATAACAACAAAAAAAACAGCAAGAAATATGCGCCACGTCGGTGCAAAACGGCCGAACCCACCTATTTGGACAACACCTTTTTGGATGGAAATAAAAATATAAATTAATAAAGTATATTTTAAGAAGTAAATATAATTCTAATCTTCATAGTGGTAGAAATAGTAGCGTTATTGAGTTATTTGAGGAAATCGATACAGACTTTCAAGTGGACTCCCAAGGGAAAATATAAAAATAAAACGTATTTTCTTGAAAGTAACAATAAGTGAGTACCTTGAAATCTCACATGAATGAAGAATGATAGATGGACCGAATGGATTACAGAATTAACTATCCTTGAAGGTCGCACGCATAGATTGGTAAGTCACGAAACACAATTTTATTTATTGTAGGACTTAACATGAAAAATCCAGATTTTTCTTCGCACGTTTTTGTACCTAGAAAGGGTTCATACTGAGAATTGGTATTCGCAATGCGTGTGATAGGAAAGCTTTTTAAATGTCCCAGATATCAATACCTATTCGTATTGTGGGTGAGGCCTTAAAAATAGATGCTGGGATTTCTTTTGAGTCGGAGATTTTTTGCTGAGTTTGTGGTACAGAATTGTGAACTTATTTGGAAATTTGAGGTTTTATCATTGAAGATTTTTCTGCTTTGTTTATTTGCGTGGGTGGCACATGTGACTACAAAATATCACACTGCATTAGCTATTTATCACATTCAAATAGCTTTTTTTTATCTTAGATAGGTTTGCGCTTGACCGCTATCTTACCTGATGCAAAGCGACGATGCTGTCGACGTTGGAGCGCGCTTACCAAGAAATAACCTATTTACTATTGACTTAAACATTTCTGGGTTATAGCTATCAGGAAACATAGATTTCGGCAGGGAATGCCACTCCTTGGCTGTACGTACAATAAATATGGTGTATTAGGAGAGATTTGACAACCAGGTAAACCATGTACTGGAATAGTCCATAGAATACATTTTATCTCGGGAGTAGGTTCCCTTGGGACACATTTCTATTTTCCACGCAGACGAAACCGCTTGCAGTAGCTAGAAATTGGACAGTTCTGTCGTAATTGCTAAAGGGTGATTGTAATACCTGACTTCTGAGTTAAAGCTGCTACATACAAGCTTTATGAAAATAAAATCGGTTTTTGTTACGTCCATTTATATCTAGAAGCTGGAATCCAATAAAGTCAGGAAAAGGCTAACGTTTAAAACGGATAGTGCACTAATGGTCTTTGTACCTTTTTTTTGTTTTCAAAGGAAACGTGAAAAATGTCATATATGGACCATTTTTTGCTGCAGGCAGTAATCCGTTTGCGTTGTACACTTTACCAAACCGGCTCCCTATAAAGGACCGTTGATCATACAACACCCGCTTATAGACGGCTACCTACTTCCCAAGGTCCTCCAAAATGTCAGCAGACTGTGCAAAGAATGTACTCAGCCGCCCTCAAACTGTAGGTAATGTCGTCTGACAAAAACATATTTTGAGTTACGCACACAAAAGAAAGATGAATTACAAAGAAATTAAGGAAACTCAAGGGTAATATTCTGTTTCTTTTTTTATATCGGAATCTTTTGATAGTAAAAAAATATTGTGTGACGGAATGATAGAGTTTTTTTGGCTGCACACGGGAATTTCCACGTTACTTAACTATTTTTCCCATTATTTAAATACTTAAAATTGATGATTATTTAAAATTCATACTTATATTAATCAGTTTGGTTCCTATTTACCCCGTGACGGTACCGTCACACCATAAACTGAAAACCAAATGTCACTTAACGGTAGAACACCTCTACCCATCTAACACGGGGGGCGAGACGCTCGGAATACCCTTAGAAGCCTATCTAAGTGTGTACAAATAGTGCCCTTCATTACTTAACTAAAAAGCCTTTTTTTAGTAGACCTAATGCTCGCGTTTGACCACTCACATCACACCTTAATAAGCGATGATGTGGCCGACGATGGAGCACACTTGCCTAGAAGAAATCTATTCACCGTGGACTTAAAGATCTCTAAGTTGTAGCTATCAGGAAACACGAGAATTTCACTCGTAAGCTGTACGTACGATAAATGTGTTCCGAAAATGCTTAGCTCTAGAATGTTATTCATTTTCTATCGCTCTCTATTAAAACTATTTATAGAACATAGTCTAAATGTCAGCCTGTCAGTAATTAAGGTAACAGGACGGACAGCTAAGAAATCGTTTGATGTAGTTACGCATATTTAAATATGGCTACGCGTGTAGAAACTGTACAAGTTTAGTCTTTAACCCAAATAGCGTGTTGGTAAACATAAATAATTCATAATAATCTTAAACAGGGGTAAATAACAGTAAATCAAAATTACTGACGTACGAAATGGATTTAATTATTCATATTGAGTTTCTGAATAATTTTCCGGTAACAGAAAGTTTCCATAATCGATTTTAACCCCTGGCCCATAAATATGATGTTATAAGAGAAATATGTTTATATATAGATTTGTATATCTCTCGATCGGTCTATGGCATTGTAGATGCTAAAATTTGATATACTACACTTCTTCTCACCATCCTAGGTTGACTGGTAGAGAATGCCTATGGCATTAAGATGTCCACCTGTGTACTTTTTATGTGCATGAAGTTTTAATAAATAAATAAACATGACCAGCGGTGCTATTCTCTAAAATGGCGACGAGCTTGTCGTCGGGACAGCCGTCGAACAGCGAACGCAAATGTATGAAGAACTGTCATTGGCAACTCACAGTTGCAATTGGTTCTTCATACATTTGCGTTCACTGTTCGGCGTCTGTCTCGACGACGAGCTCGTCGCCATGAAAATGACTTTTAGAGAATAGACAAACAGGAATTTGCAAGATACCCAATTCCTCACTGAAGCAAGGACCACATGAATGTAATCCGCGTCTCAACAGAGGTGACCCTGTTTGTTTCAAACCATGTAGACAGTGGAGTTAATCTAACGATCCTACAAACCGACAATCAACACAATGGTTAGTTTTGTTTGCAATCCGCAAGTTCCCGTCTAGGTTTCTTCTGTTTGAACCCTGGATAACATCTTTATTTGCTGCCATTCCTTACTTACAACAGAGTCATCCTTTTTGTACTCATTGAAATAGTCTCAATGAACAATTTATAAATATATCCAGCGTTTTTAGAAAGTTATAAGCGATAGTTTGCGATTTTGAAAGGAAATTTAGAATTACGCCTGTTCTGGTTTTTTTAAATAATTCGGTTTAAGGCTTTGTCGTAAAAAGATCAATAGAAGATCATGTTTGTATATCTGTCAAATTGCGAGATAAGTATATGACTGTCATGTAACAATATTTTTTTTCTATTGTTCATACTTTATATCAAAAACATGTTTTTGACAAATGTGGTTGGCCTTTGGCTGTGTTTTGTTAAAATAAATAGATAACTGTAAGGTATTTTAGTACACCATTCAATTTTATAACACGCTCACCGTAAAGGTATTTGTTAATATAAATACGGTTTCCGCATGACGTTGTATTATAAGTAAAGTTATGTGATTAAGTCATACAGGAAATTAATTGTTAACAGAGTTTGACGAAAATTCCCATTATATTATAACTTAATAGCTTTTGCCAGCGGTTTTCGCGTAAAAGCAGGTTTCTCCACATAAACTTGGAACCACCGTTTCATCTCCTTAGGGAGTGAATTTCGGAAAATCTTCTCTTAGCGCTTGCCTACGTTATAAAAGGAAACCTCGTGTAATATTTTACGCTCCTAGAATATAATAAACTTTATTGTACACTAAAAAGTAACCAGTATAGTTCAGGCCTTAGTAGTTTTGGCTATGTGTTGATATTTCAGTCAGTTTCTCCTTTATAGAACACAAAAGTTGAAGTTATGTAGGTACATAATTGTTATTATAAACAGACTTTGACGTGCAAGTTGTGATTGAATTATTATTATTTTTCAGGTGAGAAATGACCAATGACTTCTACTGATTAAAACCCACTCTGGTTCCTGCTTTACCTGCCGGGCCCATACAGTTTGCTGACATCTCTCTCTGAACACAATACGCGAAGTGTGATTAAATTTTGTAGGTCATGAATTATATTTGACTATGCTCTACATTCGTGTACTAGTTGGAATTGTAGTCCATATATCACATTAGGTATAACATATTATTCTTATCCTAAAAACAAATAGCTCAGCTCATGAGACGGCCAGTTTCATGTGGTAAATCTCCGGTCACTTTGAGTCCGGTTTCCATAAATATTCGTGGTAGATTTACAAGGATTTTAACGTTTACATAAAACCACCAGAATCCTCAGAATTTATTTTATCATGATCGTACCTTACTTCAACCCTCTTTTACTAGGACTTAGGAGATATTTTTTTGAAATAAGAGTTGAGGTAATGGGTCTGACTTACAATACGTAGGTCATGGTTTTGAATCCAGGCAGATACTGTGATTTATTTTATCACTAGCGTAGCCCAAGTGAAAGTCAGCAATCACCTTACTACTTTTGCAAGACGTGGTGTAACCGCAAACTAATATCTGCTGACCATGTCCTGCTAAACCAGTTAGATAATATACAGATAGAATCACTCTTGGAACATTAACATAAAAATTATGGATGAATCATTTCTCCCAAAATAGAAAGCATCTATTACACAAAACGACATATTTTAGAATCATACGTTCGAAGACATAGTGACATCTGGAAACTCATACTGGGCCCGCATGATGGATGAGTATGTAACATGATTCCGAAAAATGTAATGTCGAATAACACGTCCCCGTATTTTTCCTAACCTGTTACTAATCCGGAACACGTAACAATGAATGCACGGTATCACAAAAACATAACGCCGTAGCCATAAGATCTCGAATTACATGATTCCGAAAAATGTGATGCCGAATAAATCATTTTCGTAACTTTGATAATAGGAAACACTTAACAACGAATCATCGCTACCACGAGTTACTTTATGCCGCAGTGGATCACCACGAATTTAACCAAATCTCTAATTCAATAACTCGAATCATTTAACAATTAGTGTTTCTTGCAACTGGAAACTGCAAGAAACAGTTTCCTATTAGTAATGTTACGTTAGGGAAGTATTCTTCGATATTATATTTTTCTTAATCATGTTTTTCAAGATCGAATGGTTACGGAGTTAAGTTTTTCGTAGAAGCTTGCATCCGTTGTTACGTGTTTCTGATTAGTATACTTACGGTACGTGTTACAAAATTCCATATTTCTCGGAATCATGTCACATACTCGTGATGGATTATAGAGAGTATAGGGTTAGATCCAGCAATAGAAATATTATTATGCTGATTTAAAATATAAATGCCACGCTAACTCTCTGTCTGTCTACCCAAGTGTGGGCGCATAACTCGAAAATAGTTTACGATGTTAAACCAAATATTTAAGTCTTTATTGTACACAAAAAACGTCTTATTAAAATAGATCTTCAAAGACGAGCTTAACTCAACAATGAGTTTTCTCTCAGCAAACCTTTGAGTGGGAGAGAGATCACATTCGAGCGTAGGATCCAGTGTACCTATATAAATACGTCTAAAATGTGTAGTAAAATATAAATATTTCATAACGAATGTTGCTCTTGAGGAGGAGCTCGTGGCTAGATAATAACAGCCGCACGGGTCGATCTTCAAGGTTAAGCAACGCTTGCCAAGGTTGGTCTGCGGATGGGTGACCATCTTAACATACCGAGTTTCCTCCGTGCCTCGGAAAGCACGTTAAGCCGTAGGTCCCGGCTGTCATTTGTAGATCTTTGGCTGCCGGCATCGTCAGTCAGAAGCCAGTAATCTGACTCCAGTCTTGCCATGAAGTACCGTGTTACCCCAGTTAATAGGTTGTGGAGGTTTGGTAGGCAGCCGCTCCTCGTAAAATACTGGTATTCAGCTAAATCCGGTTTGACTGGAACCCGACCCCAATATAATTGGGAAAAGGCTAGGCAGATGATGAACGAATGTTGCTCTTGTTTGTTTAAGTCTTTTTTGTTTTGTTGCATTCGATATTATGAGTACAGAATATATAACACATACAGTGTAGATCTAGGCTAAATAAAATGAATATTTTTATTTTCTTTTTTTCAATAACGTCGATTCCCAATGGAACAAATTGCTCTTCCTAATTAAAAGGTATTAAACGAGGAGCTTAATTCTGCTTTAATGGAGTAAATGTTCGGCAAATAGCTTTTGGGAAATTATTTTGAAGTTAAAACTCCAAAGGGAAATGGAATAAATAATTATAATCCTTCCAATAGCAAATGAGGAATTATTTTTAAAAAGGAATTTTAAGTTATTGTTGAAATCATCAATATCTTTAATAAATGGGTTATGTTTTTTTTTAGCAGGGGTTAATTTCTATATTATTAAATTAACAGTTCTGGAGATGTTGGAATTGAGATGTATAGAGTTTTTTTTTAAATTGAGTCAGTGCTTTTGTTGGATCGTTTATGCTTCAGCTCTGTACTGGAAATTAGGGAATAGATGACATCTCGATTAGCAAACCTTGGTGTTTTTGATTAGACGGCGATCTTTCCGTACCTTCGTGAGCTTCTCCATGGCTGATCGTGGTATGGCACATTGTCTCTTAAACTCTTTTTCACAAGTTTCAGTATTCGTGATTGGGTAGTTGTAGCTCTAGTGAATGCTAGTAGAGGAATAAATTATAACGTAAAGTAAAAACAAGATGTACATTCAGACATCATCTTTCCATGCACAACTCAAGGAGTTGTCAGCAAAACGTAGGTCCACTGAGGCCATGGGTTACCTATATGAAAATGAACCCCAGAGTCCTGGAACGAAGGTAAAAATGGATCAGTAGTAGGTTTTGATCACAAAAAGTCTGTCACCCAGTCCAGACCAGCTCTACACAGAGCGGGAGAAGTCATTACATGATTCATCATCATCATCATCTGCCTAGCCTTTTCCCAACTATATTGGGGTCGGCTTCCAGTCAAGCCGGATTTAGCTGAATACCAGTATTTTACGAGGAGCGGCTGCCTACCAGACCTCCACAACCCATTAACTGGGGTAACACGGTACTTCATGGCAAGACTGGAGTCAGATTTACTGGCTTCTGACTATCCGTAACGACTGCCAAAGATCAACAAATGACAGCCGGGACCTACAGCTTAACGTGCTTTCCGAGGCACGGAGGAAACTCGTTACGTTAAGATGGTCACCCATCCACAGACCAACCTAGGCAAGCGTTGCTTAACCTTGAAGATCGACCTGTGCGGCTGTTATTATCTAGCCACGAGCTCCTGATATCCTCCTACATAATTCATCATCATTATCAAATAATTAATTTTTCCAGTTAACAAAATGAGATCACAAATAACTTATTCAGCAGAAACTTCAGAACCAGTTAAGCATCGCCAAGCTTCTTAAGTTGTCACACATTTCCTGCGTTTCACTTTCTATAGGTAAATTAACTTAAGCTTGGCTAAGTTACAACTTGGAACGCGATATTAAAGTATCTTAAAGACGGAATTAGATTTGGTTGTTAACCTAATGTGTCTGTGATGTGATCTTAATTTAGTAATGTCTTCTGTTAGAAATTTAGATCTTTCTTGAAGTTTCTTACAGAGAAAACAGAAAGACAACTTTCTAATTCTATCTGTTGAACAGTTTTAGAACTAATTCTGTGAAACACTCTGTATAATTATCACGTCACATCTAACTTCAGGTTTGGGCAGGCCATAATTGCGGCGGTAAGTCCCATCTGTGTGGCAAGCAACGCACCATGGTGTTCTAACCTTCAGCAGAATCTCTTTCGATAGGGCCAGTTCAGGAGGTTCCTGTTTCAGATTCAGGCTGAAGAAACGCCCGGGTTACTATTGTGCGGACTACCCGGTTGCTTCCAGTAATGATGACCTCTTACGCCTATTTTGTTTTAGGCCATGGTCTCGGGTAATAGGAAATGGGAAGTGGTCACATACTGCGCAACAGTTATGCGAATGAACATCCTCAAGCCTCAGTCCAAAGGAGAGGTCCTGAGCGTCGCGCCGTAGACTCAGGCTTACGGATGACAAGCAATGGGTAGCTCACCGTCTGGCCATTTGGGCAAAGGCGTAAGAGTAACTGGAGGAACACGGGAGAATTTTAGTAAATAAGTCTGATACTCCTTCTTGCTCTAACTAGAGCGGCAAAAAAGGTGCTGAGCTCGACCGCACAACATCCAGCGGTGCGGTTTATCGAGTTACGTAATAGGCAATTGAGCTAGCGCCCAAAGATAAATGAGTTTTATATGTGTAACTAGCTCCTGTCAGCGGCTTCGTCCGCATGTATTCCTTCACAAAGATAGGTTTCTCTATACAAACTTTGGTTTTTTATTTCTCTTAGACAGTGAACTTTGGATAATCCTCTCTTAGTGCGCAACTACGTCATAAAAGGAAACCCTGTGTAACATTTCACGCTCCTAGTCACAGTAATTTCGGCTGCGCGTTGATATGTCAGTTAGTCAGTTTCTCCTTTTATCCTGCTTTTTACCTATAGATTGATAAACTGCCTACCTAATAAAAACCTCCATTTGCTGGACACTTAATGTGATCAGTTTTTAACATCAATTTTACAATACAAAGCTATAAAATCACTTGAAGTAAAATAAATGTTAAAAGGTTAGTTTTTTACAAAGCGTTTTTTATTTGAACAAATTCCTTACCGCTTTGAACGTAAATCCTAGGCCTAAAAGGGTCTGTCGGAAGATTTACCTAGGCGAGTATCCAACGGGTATTATTACATTTGAAGCCTTTGAAACCTAATTTTTATTTGTATTACATTTTCTTTGAGAGTCAAAGAATTTTTTTGGGATTTAATTTTTATTTACTTTAATCGAAATAAAAAACTTCGCCTAACAACACAAAGGAACGGTACTTACGAGTAGCTAACATTAGTAACCAATTAAAATGTAATAAGCTACCGTAATTATGTTATTTCAATAGCGCCAACAATAGGGAGAGGTATGCTTGGAGTTTCTTTATTTAATTTAATCAGGAAGGAAGGTATCTATATTTAGGTGAACCAAGGTTACCGACGTAGCCCAAAGATTCGCTAAAATTAAGTAGCAGTGGACAGCACACATTGCTCGCAGAACAATTAATGGTCGATGGGTTCGAAAGGTACTGAAGTGACGACGTAGTACCGCAAGACGCTACGTTGTAAGGTTTCTCACAACTCCTTGTCCACCGACCAATGACCTTTTGGAGGGTTACGGGAATCCGATAACTGGGAATCGGATATCCGAGATGCGAGACAATTAGGAAAGGCGCAGTACAACAGTACATGTTTTTCGGCTGAAATGATGATGATCATGCTGAATAGTGTCTGTAGAGCCCTAAATAAAGGTTATTGCAGATTTTCATAGAAACTGCACCACAGATAGAAAAAAATTACGAACAAACGCGTTGTTACATTATTGCTTCGCACATAAGCGTGTCACCAACATTGTATAGCTTCGGTCTCTTTCTTACATAATGAAATATATTTCCCAGAAACTGGTTCAAGTAAAGTAATTAATTTTCGTCATTGTCTCGAAATTCTCTACGTAATTATTAAAACACAAACATAATTCTCGTACGTCGTTAGCAGCTATTTAATAATACGAGTATGTTGATATAATTTGATTAAATTGACGTATATACGATTACCTTTCATGTAGTTTCGAATCGAACTCAATTCTTGTTTCGTGATGGTATTCAGATTAATTTACTATAGTTAATAGCTTTAATCGTGAACAAAATTAAATTATTTATATACTTATCTTATAGGCTGTTAATAGTTTAATTCATGAATCCCCGACCGGTCTCATAGGACCGCGGTGTTATTGTCTTACTATTGTGTCTCATTTCGCGGGTATTGATAGGTTAAACAATATTGAAACAAAACTGGTTTTTATTGAAAATGCGCAAACAATTTCGACAGCTAATATCGTATCTTTTGTGCAACAAAATTATTGTAAAGTCTAGGAAATGTAAACTTTTTTTTACGATTAACAATAATTTCCATAGACGTGTAGCTTTATAGGCGCGTATTAGTCACTATACGCTTGATATACGCCTGCGTGAAGCTTACATGCAAAACTATGAAACTCTGTCAAGGTAACGGCAACGATACGACAAAGAGAAGAAAAAAGAAGGAAGGTACGCGTACGTGGACATTAAGCCTTAGGCATAGCCTCTAGATACAAAAGCTTTTATCTGTACTCAGAAAACATTTCCGAGAAAATAAGCAATAATAAGCATTCAGTTGAACGATTAACCTTTTCTGAACATGCTTCCTTTTAAAAGTACATGTGATGGTTACAATATTTTTCTTCATCTTATGAAAACCGTAAAAATAATACCCACATTATTAGGTACGGTAAGTAAAGACGAACAGAATGTGTAAGTATGTTATAAAAAGCTTAATATTCTACTGTATTAAGTATGTATTCAATAAGTATGCTACCAGGAATGTATAATGTATGACGTACATTTTTTCGCAAGAAAATTGAGAGTAAGGTTGATATATTATGAAAAAACGCTTCCCGAATTCAACAAAAATGTTTGGTCGTAGACATTGTTACCTTGGAACAATATCTTCAAAAACACGTTGACTTATCAAGTTTTTCTTAAAGTGGGAAATCATCTAATGAATTCTCTCGTTCTTGAGCGGTTCCGCTTCTCTCAAGAACGGGAGAAGTCATTAGATGATTTGGCTTGTCAGACTTTTACTGACTAAAACCCACTCGTATGTTCCTTCTTTGCCTTTCGTTCCAGAGCCCTGGGTTTTTCTTTCAGTTATGAACCGGTCTGTCTGAAAAATGCCTTTATCTCAGGGAATAGAATAAAGCTTTTTCTACACTAAAAAAGACCCAAGTGAAAATTAATGAAAGCTGGAACTGGAATGGCTGAACATCGCTGTCTTACCTATGAAGTTACCATGTCGTAAAACGGGACACTTTGAACTATCCTACTCATATTATAAAAGTGAAAGTTTTTATGTATTGATATATAGATGTTTGTTACTGTTTCATGTAAAAACTATTGAATGGATTTCTATAAAACTTGATACACGGGTAGACCCGGTCCTTGAATAGCATAGATAATACTTTTTTATCCAGGGAGTATGTTTGCTTGGGATACTTTTTTCTATTACGCGGGCGAAGCTGCTGGCAATTATAACTAGTACTTTACACAAAGACATTAAATATTAAAATCTCTTTCATTTTATATTAAAGGTACTTACGTTATTTTATTTATTTTTTCGAAATAAGCTATTCAACGGTTCCTTTTTGTTTTGTAATTTCGTAGCATTCAACCTGTAATCTAACAAAAAAAATATTGACTTAAAAGTTCCAAGGTGAAAACTATACCTATATTTCAAAGGGCAAGCAGTATCAATGACGTATTATACGACTTCCTTCTAAGAAACAAATCCTTTGTTCTTGGGTTAATATTAATAGAAATCGTTTTGGAAATATTGTTCTGTTGCTGCTTAGAAGAAAAGTTATTCGTGAGTCAAATCCAAGTGAAAGCGATTGAAACAAAAATAAACATCCCATTCATTAATAGTTCTAAGGTCGTATAACCTACTGGACCCAAATAGTTTAACGAGTTTACTATTGAATCGAAAAGAAGAAGCCCGTGTACAAGTAAGTCATCAATTTTCATATCGTGTGAGAGTATTGTTTCAATGGCCTCTGCCATCGTATTCAGAAATGGTTATAAATACAGCGATATTAAAGAAACCAAACACAAAAAAGAAATAATAAATAGCTAGGTAATTTAAAAAACATCAACAACAATTTAGTTTTAATAATTTACTAGAACAACTAACAGTGGACTGCATACTGCCTAACCTCCAAAGAATGTAGTGGTACCTTTTAACTAAACGTAATTATAATCGAAATCTATAATGAGAATCGGAATGAGATATCCCTCACCATTGAATTTTCATTTGAATATCATCGTTCGTGTTTGGCAAAAATCGCCAGACAATAAAAACATTGTACCTCCAAAAACATCTAGAGTGATTGAATCGGTTGTTCAATATTTTAAAAGTTATATTTGAACTTATTTTTTTACATACCTAGCTTAGTAGTTAATCTAATGCTTGACTGCAATCCCGCCTGATGGTAATGCAGTGATGCAATCGTTGATAGTAAGGCGCACTACTTTATTAAAAGCCTGTTCACTCTAGTCTTAAAGACACCCAAATTATAATACGACGGGATGACCGCAGCAGGCAAATGGTTCCACTCCTTCGATGTATGCGGTATAAACAACGAGGCAAAGCGCTTAGACCGGACCGTAAAGGTTTTAACAACGTAAGGGTGGATACTCGCCGTACAATGGTTTATCCGATGGTAGAAAGGGGATGGCGGAATCAAATCATCCAATTCCCGCGCACACTCTCCGAAGTGCATCCTGTAAAACACCGATAGGCTGACTACCCTATGCCTGTGCTCTAGGCATTGCAGATCGGACTTAACCAAACTTATAATTCTTAGTCAATCCAAAAATAAGTATTATAGTTCAAAGTAACCCGTTTAAAAAAAATAAAAATTCACGAACATTTTAATAATATATTCCTGCGTAGCTTCGTTTAATTAATCCACCTACGCTGGACAAAATTGTCTTCTTCGATAAACGGTACAATCAAGAAAACTCGTACAATCAGGCTCTGTTTTCCAATTAATCTGATTCATTTTCCTGTACATCTTTCACTAATTAATTTAACGAAATAAATAGAGTTATTAAGAGCACTGTAACTGACGTTTGCCTTTTTAAATTTTTAGAATGCTATTATCACGTAAAATAGCAAATTTTCATTAGTTTTTACTGGGTTAGTTAAACACTTTTTGATTTGATTTTAATAGAAACCTCGTTAATATCCACGAGGTATCATGTTGATGTTTCAAAAATATCTAAAGTAAAATGTGTAATAATGACATAATCACGTAAGGGCGGTTGTATGAAAAATAATGAAAACGAAATCTCGCGTTGGACGCTCTAACATTCAATGCTGCGGGGTTGTTTGAAAAAGTCACAGCGATTCTAGTAGGTACGCAAGAGACAACTGGATAACTGGAGTAACAAATAGGTTGATTTCCACCTAAAAGAAATAAAAATAGAATATACATATATAAGAATAGCATGGTATATTAATAAACTTTATTGAACACCAAAATAGTAACAAAACTTTTACACAAACTAACTACACCAACTCTTTTATTGTGCTAATCATAGAACTATGTCTTTATGTTTTATGTTCTTTCTTAAAACGCAATTGGAAGGAGTTAAATTCAGCAAAATAGGTCAAAAACCTACACAGTTGTCAGCCTGTCAAAATTCCTTGAAGCTTCAAGAAACTTAATTGCTTATAATAAATTAATAAGACTATTTATAGGCTAGATTTGTATCGCGCACGCGATTGTTAAGTAATTCGAAATCGTACACGACAAGCTTATCGAAGTACAAATAAAGGTTACACGAATACAAATTATTGCCGAAAGACTACTTTAGGCTGGCCACAGACTCCCTGAAACCTTATTAAATTGCCTGATCAGGGAATTCAGATTCGAAAACCTAAATGCTCTGTTTACCATACAAAATACCTATATATATTTTTCGTTAGAAAAGCAATAAGAACGTGTACGCCTTGTTGAACATCTTGTATATAAGCAGAGCATTAGGTTTCAGAATCTGAATTCCTGATCAGGAAACCTAATTAGGAAACCAAATGTGTGCGGCTGGGTGTATCGTTGTATGCTAAATATCCTTAAAGTTGCCACAAAAAGGCGATGCGACAGTGCGACGAAGCGATATTAAGCTCACACACTTACTTTACCAAAAACACGCTTTCTTGTCATTCACTCAGAAGAAAAAAATGTGATTATACATACACATAAATTAAACTTGTAAAATTAAAACAAAAGACAAATTAAAATGTCACATCCATACATGTTACAAAACGAAGTCCCCACCTCCTTTTGATTGTCTGTTCGCGACAGACTCAAAACATATTGAACTGATATCATGCAAATTCGATTCGCTATAGGCAGAGTGAGTAATGAGGAAGATTTAAGTTTAAGGGCCTGTTTCACAATGTCCGAGTAGGCACTACTCACTGAATAAATTCAAAAATTTGACAGAATTTGTATGAAATTATCTGTCAAGTAAGATACTCGAAACTTAATCATAGGTGGTGAAATAGGCCCTTAGTAAGATATTATAGTAAAGAGCAACCGGAAATTTCAAACATTTAAAACACTTATATGAAACTGGAGCGAGTCGCTAGTTCTTTAAACGAAACAGTGATAAATTTTATGTCGCATTTCAGTTTAGACGACTCATTTATGCTTTTATACCTCAAACACATATTCAGTTTAATCATATCTATTAAACAATCAATCATCAAGCGTATAATTAAATTTAGATATATTATTGGTACTATTATATCCGTCACACAGCAACACAACACACACAGGACCGTTCGTTGTGGCGATACTTGGAGGAGACCTATGCCCATCAGTAGACGTCATTCAGCTGAAATGACGGTGATGAATACAGAAATCATCATCATCTACTTAGCCTTGTCCCAACTATATTGGGGTCGACTTCCAGTCAACCTGGATTTAGCTGAATACCAGTATTTTACGAGGAGCGGCTGCCTACCAGACCTCCACATCACATTAACTGGGGTAACACGGTACAGTTTCATGGCAAGACTGTGGCAATGAATACAGAAATAATGTAGGGTAATTAGTCGTATTTGTCGAGCAATTGGAGTTGAGCCTTAACACTAATTTAAGGTCATTTGTGGTGGAAACTTTCCGCAACATTTAGAAACTTTCCTCAAGGAAGAGATTTGGCCAAAGGGTGTCGTTTATCTACGATTTCGTGGAAGGATTCCGACCTGAAAGCGAAATATAACGCCTTCGTGTTCGTTCGCACTTCGTGTTGAATAGGTTATATTTTGTTATGGCGTCTTTTAAAAGTATAAGCATAGCTTAATATAGCATCAGCCTTATAATGTTCCCTGTTAATGTTCACTGCTGGGACCCAGGCCTCCTCTCTAAGAGAGGGAACGGACCGTAATTCACGCGGGCCCAGTGCGGGTTGGTGTATGTCACATGTCTTCGAATTTTTGGTTCTAGGACAATCCTGTTTTTCTCACGCTGTTTACTTTACCGTTTTGTGAGCAGTGGTGATGAAACAAATTACACAAATTAATACGCCTGGCTGGTTTTGAACCCTACAACTTGTAAATTGGGGGAGTTACCCAGAGTTACCACTAGGCTACCACGTCTAAAAGTATTAGTTTATTATTTTGTAAAATGATTTGTTTATTTTGTCTGCGGCCTTCATTGCCCGGTAATAAAGGAATATTATAATCATTATTATAATGTTACTAATGCCTCACATAATGTACTTCTATACTTGTATAATTCTAAAACGGCATTATTACGAAATAAGTACAAAGACTGTTATCAATAATGATTTATAGTCAAATGTCGTGACACCACTGGTATCAATATTAAATAACGACTGTAAACTGTTTGTGTCTTTGTTTACAAATGTTTGTTGGTAATTTTAAAGTAAATCACGAATAACTTACTAAAAATATATCCCATACTTCTTAGTATTATGAAGCTCATAAGAAGATCACCATTGTAAAGGACGGCCACGTAGGTACCTTTACCGTGGCAGACACCAACACTATACCGGATAAGTGGGAGTCCCCCATGTTGCAAAGATGGGTGCGGTTTCATATTGTATTGTGGTTGTGTAATTATGTTACTAATACCTACTAGTCTTAGTGAAAGTCTACCATAACCTCTCGCTCCACCCTAAAGCGGGTGAAATCATTGGATGATTTTCCACCTATAAAAAAAAACAATTTACTTGGCATTAATTGTCTTAAAGTTTTGACAAGAATCACACGTCGAAGTTTTGATGTCCTGAAATACAGGTTTGCAGCCTAGTTTTGGGCATCAGTCTCAATGAAACAGTTGTCACAACATTTTAAAATGTATGATGTATTGCATAAATGAAAAACTACATCGTGAACTCGTGGGCCACGTACGCCGATCTGAGCGAGTCGGTATCCATACATTTTGTATGGTAACTAGACTTGTAGAACTACATTAGATCCACGCCTCGCCACGATGCGCGACGTGGTTCTACGTTACAAATCACGTTGTCCATAATGTGCGTCGGTTTAATGTAGTTCCCACTTAATATTGTAGTGAGGTGATATTTTATTTATCATTTTACCACTAACCCATTTCCGAATAACCTCTTTATTTATTAATAGTGCCGTCAAAAAACAAGACCTTTTCATGTTTATGTTTCATTTTTGCGCCTGAATTTATTTGAACAAGCACTTAAAGCTCCTTCAATATCAAAGTCAAAAGCTTTTGACGAGAAATGTTGAAATGTTGACTAAAAACCGTGTATAATTTCAACTTGTTAGTCTTACTAACTTTTGACCCAGCAAAAAGGCTATTATTGGCAAAATAAATAAAAAGTGAACCTGTTATTTGACTTTAACAAGTGGCTTATTATTTATTTTCTTTATTGATATTTTATGTCAGTTTAAAATGAAATGGGCGTGGAGTTTCATTGTTTAATGCGATTGGGCCGCCTATCAAAAATCATACCAGGAAAATCCAATAACAGTCATCATCTGCCTAGCCTTTTCCCAACTATATTGGGGTCGACTTCCAGTCAAGCTAGATTTAGCTGAATACCAATATTTTACGAGGAGCGGCTGCCTACCAGACCTCCACAACCAATTAACTGGGGTAACATGGCACTTCATGGCAAGACTGGAGTCAGATTTACTGGCTTCTGACTATCCGTAACGACTGCCAAAGATCTACAAATGACAGCCGGGACCTACGGCTTAACGTGCTTTCCGAGGCACGGAGGAAACTCGTTACGTTAAGTTGGTCACCCATCCACAGACCAACCTTGAAGATCGACCTGTGCGTCTGTTATTATCTAGCCACGACCTCCTCAACAAAATTCAATAACACGTGTATTTAACATAATCGGACCCGGAAACAAATGCTCAGCATTTGTACAATACATTTGTATAGCTCGCCATATTACAAGTAGGTTACAGGATTGTAAAAATCACTCTAATATAATGCGGCTACCTCATGTTTAGCCGTTTTGTGGAGACGATACATTCTACAAAGCAACGTAAAATGTTTAGTAACATAAAATAAAGGAATCAACGGTACATAACCTGCTTTGCTATTCTTTAAAAGTCATTTTCATGGCTGTAAGCTGCGACAAGCTCAACGTCGAGACAGTCTTGAAACAGCGAACGCAAATGTATGAAGAACTGTTATTGTCAATTGCACTAGCGCTCATGGCTGTGACATCTGTGAGTTAGCAGTTAGTTAGAGAATAGCACAGCTGTCCGTGTCGGGGAGTTCTAAAATTTTTGAGTTCGTTTCGTTCGCTGTTGGACTAATTATTCTGTCCGCGACTTACTTTTTTTAACGACACACGGATTTCACTTTGTTCTGACACCTTTTTCGCATTTTTGTTAATATGCAGTGCTACTTGTGGTGATTATTAGAACTAAAACTTACAAAATGTTTGTATTTGAGCTTAATTCATGAATCCCCGACCGGTCCTATGAGACCGCGCTGTTATTGTTTTACTATTGTGTCTCGTTTCGCGGGTATGTGATAGGTTAATGTTACTAATTAATCCACTATCGGGTCAAAAATCACGTTACAAAAGCGAAATGCGCATTCAATGTGTCGTAGTTTATTTCAGCTGAATTAGAATCTGGCTGAACTTGAGGTAGCCGCATTACAATACAGAAACCTTTTTATCAATCCGGCGTGCCAACTTGTCATACGGTGTTTTATACGAAATAGCTTTAAATAAATCTTATACGCAGACCTCAACTGCTATAAATAAAAAGAATGTACAATATCCAAGGAACATGACGCTCTGTCATGCTATATTATTCAAAATTGACTACAAGGGTTTCCGACTACCCTTTTTTGGGATGAAATATTACCAAATAACCTCCCGCTCTGGAGGAAGCGACAAGGAAACCTCACAGTAAATTATTGCAGACCTCTTTGAGGTTTGGTTTAATACGGAAGCCCTCGCCTTTTTTTTGGTACATTTTTCTGGGGCCTTCGTGCAATTTTTCAGCGTTCTCGTTCACGTTAGGTGAACATCAATTTATACTTAAACTAAATAAGTGACGTCTCTCTCTGTTTGGTGTCTATTAGAGTAAACCTTTTAATTTCATATGTACTTAGGAAAATTATTACAGAAACGCGATTGAGTACATTTAAAAATTTTACTAGTCCTTTTGTGCGCAGAAAATTTTAGGTTGACACGATCAAAATAAGCCAATCGGAGCGCTGGACGTCATAATAGTGTCAATTGCGTTAATTTAAAACAAACTCGCTCTACTACCTTTGATCACGTTCACGTCAATTTGAACTGAAACTGAATAAGCGTCCTATGGTGTAAACTTTCTTTTTTCCGCACGATTTGGTTTATATTTTATTAATTAACTAAGAGCCTGTTTCACAATGTCCAAGTAGCCACTACTTCCTGAATGAATTCAAAAATAGAACAGAATTTGTATGAAATTATCTGCCAAGTAAGATATTGGAAAGTTAATAGTGAAACATAGGTGGTGAAACAGGCCCTAAATTTAGTAAATTAGTCCTTACGTTTACGAAACATGCGGTGCTAACTGATAATAAAATATAGCATCAACTTGAAAATATTTTTATAACATTTGTTAGTTTAAACGTGGTATGAACATTAATTTAAAAAAATCCTAAGCAAACGTTTACGTAAACGCGATTAAGTACGTTTAGTAACTTGCACTGGGCCGTCTGGTCTCAATCTAAAGCGTATCGAGTTCCAATTTATCTAGTGCCATAAATACGAAAGTAATATTAATAGCCACTTTCTGGAATGAAAACGAATTTAAGTTGACAGCTGTGATTGATCAAATAATAAAATGAATCTATAAATTTGAGAAACCTACTCGTAATTCACTCGCTTTTTTATGTGAAATATTATTTAACTAGCTAGCAGAGCTAGCGGCACCACCCGTGTAAAAAGAAGAAAAACATCTCAAAGTACACACTGTCTGGTATGGAGTATGCAATCCTATAGGTTGTTTCAGGATAAACGGTCTACCCGTGCACCAAGTTTCATCGAGAGCCGTTTATGAATTCGAGTGAAGGAGTAACGAAACACGAACTTTCACCTTCTAACCTAAGCTAAATAATTTGGTTTTGGTTATAGTGTGATTATAACTACACAAATACTAATAATAACACACATTTTGAAAAAAGATAAGTAGATATGTTTAGGCTGTTAATTCAGCTACTGAATCGATTTTAGCTATTTCTATTAACCTATCAATACCCGCGAAACGAGACACAATAGTAAAACAATAACAGCGCGGTCCAATGAGACCGGTCGGGGATTCATGAATTAAAATAGGTAACTTTAGATAAAATCTTGACAAATTTTGATTGGGTCACGAGAGTGTTTATGTTCACGCAGATATATACCGATGTATACTTACATAATATAATTATAATAAAACCAATAATAGTGCATCGATGTCCATACTATTTGCCTTCAATTTGGATAACAAAACATCTTAAGAAAAACACTACTCAAGTGTTTCTTTAGGTAGGATATTTATTTTGTTACGACAATAGGTACAAGGTATTTACAGTATAATAAAAACTAACTCTAAACTAATTAAAACTAACTTAAAACAAACTAAAATATGGCGTCAAAAAACTCCTCCACATCGCTGTCGACTGGTAAAGTGCCCAAAAGACTGGCAGCATTGCCACGCTGAATGGCAATGCTTATTTTCTGTCCAAAGTAAAAGCCAGCCTTTGGGTCACGCGAAGTGTCAACTAGGCGCTTCGAAAGATCTTTATACAATTTGTGAGCACTCGGACCCCACGAACCAAGAGTTTCAACCCCAAACGGTTCGAAAATATAACTTCCCACAAGGTTATTATATTTCCGCCGCTTGAGGTTCTCCGCAGCCGCAGCGGCGGAACCAGCACAACACGACGAGCTTGGAAGATGGGATGGCGCAAGAGTATCGACACAAGTAGCATCCCATACTAAAGGCCTACCCATCTTCCAAGGGAATAACGACATACCGTCCGGTCTCTTGCCATCGTCGCGTGCCAGGCCATGAGGTTCTAATACAGCTGGAACGCCGACGGTGACAAGAGCGCGTCTGATTATGTCGTTGATATTCGCGTGCCGTGCTATGCGACCCGCACTTCGGCTGCATGATAGACCGTGGTGTCCGAGGCTGTTGACAACTTCGCCACAGTGGCAGCGATGAGGAGAACAACAAGGAGCCCCTAGACGTAGGGAAGCAGCGAGACGGAAAGTGGTATCATCGAGCAGGGTGCCTAAGTTCGATGACGGTAGTGCATGAAGCCAGAGACCCGACTCCCACTCCCCCACAGCTAGCAGGCGCGCACGCTCTGCAGGAGTAGTAGATGTTGCAATCAGGTTTTCCTGAACTACTCTGCAGAGCGGCTCATCCCACCGTCTTTGGGATGAAGGGTCGTCGGGTGGATTAGAATTCGGGCAAGTGAGTCTCCAGGTATCTATAGCTTCGGTGAAGCACGGCACATTGAAATTGATCAGTGAGGAAGATAGGATATTCCTGACCAATTTCTCAGTGCCGTGAACCGAGGATATAAAAGCAGGTAAACTAATACTGGAAATTTTGCGGATACCGAGGCCTCCCATACGGATTGGAAGGGTAGCTTGACTCCAAGCTCGGTCGTCCATGGCCACGTTTAAAATTGACGTAAGGGTTTGTCGAATAATTTGATCCATTTTTTCTAAGAGTTGTGGATGTTGCCATAAGTGAGAAGCGCGGAGGAAATATGTTAATTTAGGGCCGAAACAGCAGAACCGAATTAAGGTGATGGCCGAATGCATATTAATTTTGAGCAATCTTTCCGAAATATCATTAAAATTTTGAATTTTTTCCTCAACGAAATTGGGAAAGGAATCCTCAAAAATAGGAGACCCAAGGAGACGAAGTGAACTTTTTTCAATAATTTTTATTTCTGGGGCTATTGTGTTAAATTTGGAAAGAGTCAGTTGTCTGTCAGTACTGTCATTTAAAAATAATTCGCATTTTGAAAGATTAAGTTCGAGTCCTATTGAGCGAAGTTGATTTTTTAGGAATTGTAAATCATTCAAAACTATATCTGCTTCGCCTCCTAGGGTTCCATCGTCGAGGTACCAAACGTTAAATTTGGAATTTAACTGTCGAATAATGGGGTGAATGGCTAAGCTGAAGATCACCGGCCCGAGGGGATCACCTTGTTGACAACCAACAGCGGATTCCAAATGGTTGTCCCGATATAGTAATTTAGATGGATTCCTGTAACATTGCCAAAGAAAACTAAAAATTTGGGGTACTTCTTTTTTAGCTTCTGCCAGCAAGGTGTCCCTATTCACTGAATTAAAAGCATTTTTTATGTCAACCTTCAGGATGACCTCTCCTAGGTTAGAATTTAGTGTTTCTTAATAAAGATGTATAAGGATGTATAAGAATAAGAATGTATAAGGATCTAGTTGTACCAGTTTCAATCCCATTTTCAGCAACAAAGAAAATACAGCTCTAAAACCAACCAAAAAGTATCTAATAGATACTGATAACATTGAACTCCCGACACGGCGGCCGAAACTTACTTACTAACATTATTAAGAAAGAGTTAAGTAACCCTTTTTATATGATTATAACTTGGCATCAGAAGGGTTAAATCCGTACCTTCGACATACGTACGTGACTTGAATTGGGTATTATCTGGTAAGAAAAGACCAAATAATTTTTTGTACGTATTTGGTTCTTCAGGACCCCAAATAAGTACGATTTTTAGAAAGGTTTGTTACGCTTAAGACTCAGATACTTTAGAGGACAAACTGTCCCCTAACATGACGTTTCACCTTGTCAAATTGTCCGCCACGCGGATGCGTTGTAAAATGTTAGGGAGCAAGTTGCAGGGCAAATACGATCATATGTGCAGTACTGTAGTCACATACGGGCTGGTGCATAGCGGTTTTGGATTTAGTAGACAAGCGTGCGAAAAGGCTAATTGGTAATCCAGATTTGATGATCTATAAAGCCGTAAATGTAGTCTAGCCAGCTTTTTGGTATTTCATAGGATGCAGTTTGGAGAGTGTGCGTGGTAATTATTTTAATGTTCATTTTAAATTCTACTATCGGACAATCCGATGCATGATGAGAGTCTACCCTTATATTGCTAATACCTCTACGATCCACACTAAGCGTCAAGATTATATTGCTGGGGTGTCTAAGACGTGGAAGGTCACAAAGAACATCTCGCATTAACTCCTGGTAATTATCAACCACTGTTGTCGCAGTACTTTCGGTATTTACTAACGGAGAATATCTCAAATTTAAATTTGTGGGAACACTGTAGTGAAACCCCGATCGACCAACAAATCAAACGCCGCAATTGAAACTGGATCGGCCACACGCTCCGAAGGGACCCTGAACATATACTAAAACAAGCCCTAGAACCTACAATATACCTAAAAAATATTACGTTTTCAGCTTCGAATTTTCAGTAGGTACAGTCAGCATCAAAAGTCGATGAACAGAATCAACATAACAAAACACCTGTTCGCAATAAAATGTGTTTCATCTGTTCAAAATAAAATGTTTTGTTATGTTGATTCTGTTCATCGACTTTTGATGCTGACTGTACCTAAAGTCCCTCAATCACGAAGCATATTACCTATACAATGTTCTGTATTAAAGAGCTTAAGCCTGTAAGCTATTTGTTATGCAGGAAGACAATTTGAATCCGAAAACGAGGACATTAAAATGATCTCGTCTAAGTGGTCCGTATTGTCGTTGTATACAAAGGAGCTTTGAAAATGGTTTCATATAGAACATTTAGGATACAAAATAAAATCTTAGAGTCGAGTTTTTTCGGCTAGATAATTCGAACTTTTACAGAGATTTTGATGTAACCTATATTGTCCTAATGCTTAGCGAAGACTTGAGCCGCGTTTCTACATTGGCGTGACGACAGATAATCGTTTAGGTTTAAATGTCGTGGCTTATATATTTAAATGGAAGTATTCACATAGAGGAAGACATAATTAACGACTTTTTAGTAGCAAAAGATTATCATAAAAGTGGGAACGGCTAGGACGACAGCCGGAAATTATTTCTCAATTAATTTCTCAACTGCGTGTTGTGTAGCTTGCTAGTGATATGTAAACGACACACTCCTACTCTATAGTCGTTTTGATATTTCCTTTCTTAGCCTGCCTCAGTGGCTCCTTTCAACTTCAGCTATTTGTGTGACTTTTGACTAACATAAGATATATGAGGAAAATACAAAAACAAAAAACCTTGAATATGTCATGACAATAATAGGCTCTTAACACGACCCATTTGCCGAATTAAACTGAATTGTTAAAGGGATAGAGCTGTATGGGGTGTATAGGTACCTCCCACTTCTAATTTCCTTTAACAAGGTGAAATACTTAAATATACATTAGATCTAGTCAAGTAGGTAAACCCTTTTACCTATTTAACTTTAGTTCGTCCTCCACAACTAACTACAGCCATTTGAAATCGATCAACATTCATAAATTATTGATCCCTTTCACAGCCCATTAATGTTTCTTCTACAACTAAATTTTGAAATACTAGAATTTGACATCAATTTAGTAGACTTTATAATGAAGTTTTTAAGTAAATGATAATATCGGTAGGCGGTACTACTTAATCTTTATAATCCGGTGTCATATAGAATACTTACTTAAAACTTTCAGGCAATAAACGAAATATATTTATGACCTTTTCCTATCAATTTATAATGAACTTACAATGACTTATATACTATTTTCGATACGTGACAAGGCCTTTGCCTAGTCACATATCGATAATGTTATATTTCAACCTTATTATTGTCAATCATAACGCTACCCGCCCACGACCGATATAATCGGTGAACGATTTTTTATAGGTGAAAAATAGAACACACTGATAGCAATAGTGCAACGCACAAGGCCTGCAAAAAGTCGGTCAGAATATACTATAGGATTATAATTTGCGACGATTTTCAGACCTACAAAAAGTCTGTCTTGGGCGGGTAGCGTTATTGAAATATTTTTCTAAATGTCGAATACGTCCTATACTGTGTAATCTACTGCACATTAGTGATTTAACTGTTATACCTATTT
The DNA here is from genome assembly GCA_030763345.1 of Mythimna separata. Taxonomy (NCBI): domain Eukaryota; kingdom Metazoa; phylum Arthropoda; class Insecta; order Lepidoptera; family Noctuidae; genus Mythimna; species Mythimna separata. The sequence goes on along the minus strand of CM061177.1, from coordinate 19,782,624 downwards.
ATTATCGCAGTTTCTATAAAATAAAAGGCCACTTTATACTGGGATTGTTATTCTTCACCTCCAGATTACCGCACCTACGTCTATAAGAAATTGAATACCACCGATTCCCACACAAAATGTCAAGTTTCTAAATATTTAAATTTTATTTTAATTCAAAACTACTGTGTAATCTACTGCACATTAGTGATTGAACTGTTATACCTATTTATTATCGCAGTTTCTATAAAATAAAAGGCCACTTTATACTGGGATTGTTATTCTTCACCTCCAGACTACCGCACCTACGTCTATAAGAAATTGAATACCACCGATTCCCACACAAAATGTCAAGTTTCTAAATATTTAAATTTTATTTTAATTCAAAACCTTCTCACGTACACTCAGAACCTTTAAATGCTAAACAATTAGCACTAATTATAGTCAGTCTGGATTAAATACCCAGTCGTATAATAAAAATAAAAATCTACTTACCATTCCCCCTCATCGGCTGCAAGTCTGACACAATCAGGATCGGAGAGTTCAGAATGATGGAGAGGATCCACACCATGGCTATCATCTTGTAGGCGTGGCATTGTGTCTGCCATTTCCTCGACTTGAGGGGCCGGCAGATCGCGAAGTACCTCTCCAGGGATATCGCGACTAGAGTCCACACGTCCACTGAGACGGATACCGCTGTGGGAGAAAGGAAGAAGTTAATAATCTTCAAATATATTAAGCAGACGAAAGCGCTGGCTTTAGGGCCGAAAGGTTTTGGAGTGGCGACCGTGTAAAGGAAGACGCATTGTTGGAAAGCCTCCTACAAGTTGACCTGAAAAGCGTTGCGGGAATCCGAAGAATGCCAGAAGCACATGACCGTTCATTGTGGCGACTCTTGGGGGAGACCTAGGTTCAACAGTGGACGTCTTTTGGCTGAAATGATGGTGATGAGATTTTTTACCACGTAGACTTTAGGAGTGAAAAATCTTTTAGAAGTTGACTCTACCTGGTTAGAAGTAGTACCGTATCACTTTAAGAGTACTATTAATACCGCCCTGAACGCATTATTATACTAGACGTAGATGGCATCAGGTCCTATCCGAATAGACAGCCCACAGACTGCACAAGTAGAGTGACGTATAACCATAGTAGCACAACCTTCACCTCATTAGAGCATCGTGGAAATCTACGAGCTATCATATTCTCCCTCACTGATAATACCCTCCGTTCCTGTTCAATAAATAATGCAGAGATCTTAATCATCTCTTTGTGATAACAAAAGCATATCCAAGAAATATTAATGAAATATAATTACGTGGAAAAACGTAGAAAGTAAGTTTAATTTTATTTTGTAGCTTATGACTGTCATGTAATCTTTTACTAAATACTGCCCTTGGATCCCTTTGTAAAAATGTTCTAGTTTTATATACACATATGTATGTACTAATTTATACGAACGTCCCCCTGCAATATATATTACCAAAGTATTACTTAAAACTTGTGATTTGTAGTTGAGTACACAAAAAACTTCAGCGTCTCTGTAATTTCTATTCTAGGCATATTATCTTTCAAGCAATTAATCCAACGTTATATTGACGTTTAAAATATTAAGTTTTATAAACATTTTGTAAACGTAAATTCAGATCCACTAATTACATTTATTCTAACAGAAATATTATACTTTGACTTAGATAATATAAATCCCTTGTTTTTCCCCTTTGGATGAAGACTAAAGACACAGAGAGCTTTCAAATTAGGTTGACCCTAAACTTTTAACCAAGTTAGGACAAAGTTCCAGCATAGCTTCAACTAAAAGAGGCTAAAAATCGAAGAAAAACATCAGACGAACTCATTTTCTTGGTGAACTTTGTTGTTGTTGTTGTTGTCTACTGAGGCTTTCTAAGATAAAAAGTAAAAGAACCTTTATTACAGGCGTATTTTTTTTTCATAATTTCATTATTTATTGTTTTTTGTTTGAAATTTGTTACTGATGCTCAGTTGATAGCAGGTTAGTGGGGAGGTTGACTTATGCCTTTCATCTCCTCTATACCAATTGAACAAAACAAAAACTGAGTTTTACAAAAGATCTTAAATTTTTGTGGCTTATTACTTGTGTTTTCACATAATATTTTCACCAGCATAATATTTCCAACAGTTCTCTGGTAAAGTAGCTAAAGTAATAACAAAATAAATAATAATAATGATTAGAAAATGAATGATGAAACTACTACGGAACTATAACTTAACCGAACACAAAAATATCCATCAAGATCGGTACAACACAAAAAAATAATGGCTGAATTGATCTCAATCGCGGGGAAATTATGGTATACAGAGACCACTTTACAAATCTGCGTACCCCTTTAGAGCATACTGACATGAGCTTGTGTTATGAAATATTGTTAACAATAAAGAGAAATGAAAAGCATCCAAGAAAGACGATGAGGAATGAAGCAATCTTAGATGATATACTACACTCGAGAGCAAAAAACCTGCCAAGAGCGTGTCGGGCCACGCTCAATGTAGGATTTCGTAGTTTTCCGTCCGTCACAATAAGTGTCCCCAACTTTTCAAAAACTGTTCGTCCTATCAAGTTCAAAATAATTTTCCTAGAAAGTCTTCATATAGCTCTACTTTCCAGATTTTTTTCATATTTTTCTAACCTATGGTTCAAAAGTTAGAGGGGGGGGACGCTTTGTTTTTTTACTTTTGGAGCGTTTATTTCCGAAATTATTGATATGATATATTAAATGATTTTAGTAAACCCCTATTTATTTTCAAATACTTATCCAACAATATATCACACGTTAGGGTTGAAATTAAAAAAAAAAACAATTTCCACTTCCCTACCCTACTAAAACATTTTTTTTTTCAATTTTTATTTTACTACTTTGTTGGCGTGATTGTTATACATATTGGTACCAAATTTCAGCTTTCTAGTGCTAACGGTTACAGAGATTAAGCGAGGACGGATGGACAGACATGGCGAAACTACAAGGGTTCCGTTTTTGCCATTTGGCTACGGAACCCTAAAAATCGCACATCATGACTTGTTATGTTAAGACAGTTTTTGTCATGAATGTGAATAGATTTTGAAAGAAATGCATACACAAGTTCAAAAACCATTTCTTTATGTTTCTAATTATATGAAATACAGTGTAAAAAAGTACCCGTGAAAAGTTTGAGAGCACAATATCCAAAACATAAGAGTAAAATTACCAAATTTCACTTATGCAAGAATGAGAGTCAAACTTAAAATTCTTTGTTAACCAGTTAATTAACAGAGTGTATTCCCTCTCTTAGCCTTAATTACAGCTGTTAATCGATTTTTCATGGACCGTATTACTTTTACCATGAAATTGTATGGTAAGTATAACCTTCCACTCCTCGTCAATGATAAATTGACGCTCTTGGAGTCGCGAAGAGCCGGGTTTTTTTCTTTAACTCTTCTTTTAATTACTCAGATACCCGCGAAACGAGACACAATAGTAAAACAATAACAGCGCGGTCTCATAGGACCGGTTGGGGATTCAAACGTTAAGATAATTCCAGACATGTTCAATTGAATTAAGATCAGAAATACGCACTGGCCTCACTATCACGATGATTCCAAAGTGTTCCATGTAGTATCAAACTGGTCTAACGACATGCGATCTGGTGGTGTCGAGCATTAAGAAAAAAAAAATTCCATAAGTTACACCGTTTTCTTTTCTTTGATGACGGTCATGTAACTAATGTAATCAGCATAACCTACTAGGTTTAGGTGCGGCTTATTCCGTAGAATTCTTTTTTAGGGTCTTCTTCTTAGCGTGTCGATGGCAAAACCAGTCAGATACTTTGCCTGGCCCAATACTCGGCCACGGCAATGCCGTCCACTGATGCTGTCATTAGGTCCTCGCGAGAACAAGCAACAGGGCATGTGGTGCAGGATGGAAGATGGGACATAGTCTGTGGAGAGACGCCGCACAAACACTGAAGATCAGAACCGTCCGAGAACCCCCATCTGTGGAGATTGTCTTTGCTACGGCCAACCTGGGCGCGGAGTCTGTTTAGGGTTTTCCAGGTTGGCCAAGGCGACTCGTGTCCAGGAGCGAGACTCTCCGACGGCTCGATAAAATCATAAGGAGGTCCAAACTTCTCCCGCCAGAGGTCACACCTCTCTGAGGAGGGGCCAGTTTGAGATGGGCTCACGCTTGCAACAAAACTTTTCCGACTCTTAAGTCTCAAGGGCACCGAGCTGTGATTGTGCATTGGATGGCGAGGATCGTTTTGTTGCTTTGCCCTTTCTATGCTGCTAGCCACTGTCCTGCGAATTTCTGGGGGTGCAATGCCAATTAGTGGATACAGCATTCGTACCGGAGTCGGTTTAAGACAACCAGTAACAATTCGGCACGTCTCATTAAGTGCTGTATCAACTAAGTTAGTGTGGGCAGAGCGGCTCCATACTGGACAGGCATATTCACCAGCGGAGAAGCAGAGCGCCATTCCAGTCGTTCGCAGAACTTGGGGAGACGCCCCCCATCTAATGGACGTTAGGCGACGGAGTAGGAGGTTTCTAGTATGGACCTTCTGCTTAACGTTCTCGCAATTCTTCCTGTAACTGAGGGACCTGTCCAAAATTAGGGTGAAAAATTATCGAATTACTTGTCCTAACCTGTCAGAGGGAGATCTTCGCTGTCTAAATGCTGTGTGTCATCGGCTTTTTGCGTGCCAGAACCGCGGTAAATCTCTTGAAAAATCTTTTAAAACCTTACCTAGTAAGTATACCTAGTATACCTTAGTAGTAAGTATACCTCTACCTATTTCTTCAAGGAATACAAAGTTATGTTATTAATCATAACATAACCTAAATACCTAAAGATACCTACGCTAAAAAGTATTAATACAATAGCAAATACAGTCCTTAATTAATTCAAACAACTGTAGTTTAATTATACACCAATTGAGAGTTAATAAGCACGCGTGCCACAGCCTTAATTAGTTCTGTTTAGTACCTATTAAAGCAGCTTTTGAACCTAGCTTCTGCCAGCGGCTTCACCCACGTGATAGCAAAATTATTATATTGTAACTGATTTGGAGAAATCATCATTATAACCATTTCGAGGAGCTCGAGGCTAGATAATAACAGCCGCACAGGTCGATCTTCAAGGTTAAGCAACGCTTGCCTAGGTTGGTCTGTGGATGGGTGACCATCTTAACATAACGAGTTTCCTCCGTGCCTCGGAAAGCACGTTAAGCCGTTGGTCCCGGCTGTCATTTGGAGATCTTTGACAGTCGTTACGGATAGTCAGAAGCCAGTAAATCTGACTCCAGTCTTGCCATGAAGTACCGTGTTACCCCAGTTAATGGGTTGTGGAGGTCTGGTAGGCAGCTCCTCGTAAAATACTGGTATTCAGCTAAATCCGGCTTGACTGGAAGCCGACCCCAATATAGTTGGGAAAAGGCTAGGCAGATGATGATGATGATGATCATTATAACCATTTCAGTTCCTTCACGCTCTGTGCTTCCTATAGGGGCCTCTGCACAAAACTGCGTCGCATCGTAAAAATCTAAGAGCTTCCACGGCGATCGCAAACACTTGAGAATTGATTTCCATCACACATTATGTACAGGTTTGTATGACGCATCAACTTGCGAATTGATTCGCATCGCGCATTGTATGTGTAGTCACTCACAATGGGCTTGGTCAGAAGGCTTAACGTCACCTAAAGGGTAATATAAAGGGCTATTCTCTGAGTTTCCTTGCGCCATCGCATCAGAAATTAAGATATCCGAGAAGAAACCAAGTTACCGACATAGCCCGAAGAGTCACCAAACTGAAGTGTCAGTAGGAAGGGCACATTGCTCGTAAAACAGATTGGACACACAACACAACAGATTGGTCGATGGGGACGAAAAGTTCTAAAATGGCGACCACGTGCCGGAAGACGCAGCGTTGGTCGGGTTTCCACAGTTGGTGAAGATCTCAGGATTCCATTGGATGCGAGATGCATAGAACCGGTCGTTATATCGACATCTGGGGTAGGCCTAAGTCCAACAGTGGTCTTTCGGCTGAAATGATGTTGATGAAGGCTCATTGTATGATAACCTGAACCAATGCTTTGCCACACTAAATCGTATTGCAGTGTCGCTTCATATTTCTGTGCCACATTCCTTATAAGTAGGATTCTGCAGTAAAATACGATACAATACAATGTTACAGTTTTATTCACGCTTATAAAATTGCTTTGTTGCGCGTTGCAGATTTATTACTCTTCGTCTTTGTAATTTAATTTTAATATCGTCATAACATATTGACAACATTACTCATCTGCTGTACTTGACGATTTTGTTTCACAAGCAATAATGAAAGTGTTTTCCGTAGAACTGAAGTTATTATCAATAGGAGAATTTTGAACATTGAAACTTTAGACAGTCAGAATATTCCAATGTGTCTTCAGAAATAAGGACAGGGATTCGAAAGTTTTGGTAAAATCACTTATTTTAATGGCGTTGGATAATGTGGATATTACTTCTATCTCTTATTTTTTTGCCACGTGTTTTCCATTAACTTTGGTTGTTTGGGCGATATCTTCTACGATTAATATTTGTAGACCAAAATTTAAACTAAAACTGCATGAGATTCGACATTGAATTTAATAATGGCTGCTGCCTGTGGTTTCGTCTGCGTGATAGCAGAAAATTTATTCCAAGGGAACATACTCCCGGGCTAAAAAGTTAGACTTGTGTGCAATTCTAGATCATGGTCTACATACGCACCAACTTTCACTGAAAACTGTTCAGCGATTCGAACGTGACAAAATAGCAAACATACACAACTCACAAACATTTGCCTTTATAATATTAGAGTGATTACATGGAACAAAGCGTAATACAATTAAAATACAAAATGCAAACATACCACAGAAAATATAATTTTATTCGCAGAAATGAACAGAAAATCTATTTCAATTAATTTTCTTATACTGGAGTGTATTTTACCCTAGCATAAACTTTCTATGTCAACACAATAATAAATGCTTTACTTCGAGAAATATTCACAATCAGGCTGAAGTAAACTTGAATTCTGGTCAACAAACTAGAGCTCTCTGACTCAATTAGTCTATTGTCATCTAATAAACACTTCGATATTCATACCCAAGTTTGTACAGAAATTAACTCCAACAGTAAAGTTATACATAATATGTTTCTCTGGGACGTAAGGCAAAGAAATAACATAAAAGTGGTCAATTTGTGATTTAGTCAGTAATAGACTGACACGCCCTCCCGCACAACCCTTGAGGGAAAAATCATTGAATAATTTTCGTCCTAAAAAAATATAGAGGATCCGTTATAATTTTTATAACAAGCGCAATTTGGCTAAAATATAACGTATGTTTTAAAATGCAAGATTTTTGAGTCAAACTCTACGTTTTTGGGCCAAAACGCAAACCAGGTAATATTTTTTTGACACTCCCACAAAAGAACTTCCTGAATCGTTTTCCTATGATTACTGCTGCGCTGACATCGATCTATATTACCATAAGATCTTCAGCCCTGATTTCGCATCCAAAAAAACCTACGTCCGCAAATAAAACAAAATGAAAATAAATGGATGTTATTTATAACACCAATATAATTATCGGAGTATTAATAGTACACGTGTGGAGCGATAGAGGCCGACACTCCCTGCACATCCATCACAGACTACAGTATAACCAAATACAACAGAAGTATGCGGAAGTTACGTAGGCGTTGGAGGATTATCAATCACATTAATATTATTAACTTGGAAGTTTGTTCATGTTTTTTATTCTTTTGCGCTGAAACTGCAGAAGCGTGAAGGAACTGAAACACAAGCCTATCCGTAATTATAAAAATAGAAATTTGACGGACCAAGTCCTGGATTAGCACATAGGATTATGTTTATCCTGGGAGTATGTTTTCTTGGAACAATGTGAGGGTGAAGCAGCTGACAGAAGCACGTAGTAATTAGTTTCCTAATATTTTTTTTTTGGAATCTATTATCCTAAGGGATCATTATACTGGTGCAAATAGTATCCTATATCCCATCTGCATGCTAAGTTACAAGCTATGCCAGTTGCATAATCAACCTTGTAACGTTCCCACTGCTGGGACTCAAGCCTCCTCTATGAGAGACGGAATAGTGAATTATGAACCATGCGGGCTTTGTACGGATTTGTGGTTATCACATGTCTTTGACATTTTGATTCTACCACTTGCCGGTTTTCTCACGGTATTTTCCTTTACAGTTTCAAGAGCAGTGATGATGAAATAAATTACACAAAGTAATAGTACCTGGCTGGGTTCGAACTCACGATCAACAACTCGTAAGTCAAAGCCGTTACCACTCGTCCACCACTGATTCGGAGATGATTAATGAACAAACGTCCACTTTTTCACATGACCCCTTGTCAAACTTTTGTGGGTTAAATTTTGCAAAAAAAGAACTTGATTAATTAATTACTAGCTTTTGTTAACGTTGTCGCAACGAAAAAAAAAAACCAAAGGAACGTACCCCCACAATATAAAGCAACCTATGTACTATAATACGAATCTATCATACAAATCATTTCAGCTGTTTGAGTGTGAAGGAGTACCGAACATACACACATTACACACGTATATAAATATACAAAATGAACTGTATAATATGGATGTGATATCAAAAAGCGTGAAGACCAAATTCCAAGTTATTCTGATAACGAACAAAAAATATTTATACAATTTTTGCCACTCTTTTCACCACCAAAAAATTCATTCATCTAAGACCTTGGATTAGTTACACCGGGTATTTGACGAGTCCGCACGAATGAGTCAGAACTTTTACTGGTCACCACCACCATAATTTCAGTCAAATGACGTCCACTGTTAGACAGCCTAGATTAATCGAATTCGTACCTTCAAAGGTTACCTTTTAAAAGCAGACAAATATTTTGTGTCCTACTAATTAAATATCGCACCTACCACAACTTTCGTCATTTCTCAACGTTTCTGCATCACCCAAAGGTTGACTAGTAGAAAATGCCTTCAGGCATTAATTCCACCTCTGTACTCTTATGTGCATACAGAATAAATAAATAAAAACTCACCTTGAAGAAACGGAATGAGTTTGCACAGCACTGCCCCAAACAGGAACCGCCTGTAGATCTGACCGACCAACGTGAATGGTAAGCAGAATACACCCAGCAAGAAATCCGAGATAGCCTGAAACAAAAATACATTTGATTAACTATCTTGACTGTTCACAACGCTCTAAGAGTGACCTATCAAATGACGTTTATACATTTATATATACAGTTCCCACAGAGCGAGTTATCATCATTTTAAACACACACACACACGCAAAAAAATGGTTGTCACAAATAATAGGCTATCATCATAATCTCAGCCGAAAGACGTCCACTGTTGGACATAGGCCTCCCCCAAGCGTCGCCACATCGACCGGACCTGTGCGTCTCGAATAATAGGCTATGTGGCACGGTAAAAGATGTCACAGATTGGTAACTTTAGGGCTCATACGAAGCGAGGATTAGTTGACGGCAGATACCACTGCAGCCGTCAACGGGCGACGTTACTAATTATCGCAACTTCACGAATCAAGTCAAGACACTTTGTTTTTCTTTTTCAGCTTTCACGAGATTTTTTTTTTTTTTTTATGGTAAGGGAATCATCAGAATGACTTCCCCCGCTCTTGGGCGGAGTGGGAGGGCGTGTCAGACTTTTACTGACTAAACCCCTACCCCGTTCCTTCGTTGCCTTCGTCCTGGGGGGGACTCGGTGTCAACCTTTAGGAATACCACGTGTTCCCCCCAGAGGCTTCGGCCCTGCCGGGCCCCTACAGTTTGCTGACATCTCCTTGAGGCGCGCGTGGAACAGAACGCGCCGTTGACGACTGGGCTCGGTCCAGATTATTTCCAGACTGCCGGACGGCGAGCTACCCAGTGCTCGCCGTCCGCGAACCCGCGCCTACGGTGGTCGGAAATCGGGATCGGGATCTCGGCGGCGGCGGCGTGAGGACCGTTCCCTCACGCGCACGCGATCAGCAGCCTCCTTCACGAGCATTACTGCTTCGCAGAAGGAGGCGACCGCATGCCAACCCTCCTCGCTCCGGAAGCTTTCACGAGATACCGCTATATCAACAATGATTGTGCGACGCCCTAGTGCATCTCATCATCATTATCATCTCAGTCGAAAGACGTCCACTGCTGGACATAGGCTTCCCCCAAGCGTCGCCACAGCGACCGGTCCTGTGCATCTCGCATCCATCGGATTCCCGCGACCCTCACCAGGTCGTCGGTCCATCTTGTGGAAGGCCTTCCAACGCTGCGTCTTCCTTCTAGTGTATCTATCACCACTATATCAGGCTTATTTGCAATGTAACGGAATATCACCCTCACAGATAATACCGTACGTAGGGTATTTAAAAATATTGTTTATACGTAACTTTTTATGTGTACCCACAATGTGTAAATAATATAACCAGATTTTGTATATAAGGCACCGTATTTTTCGAAATAAATTCATTCCATTTTTACCAGCATTTGAGTCTCATTTGTATACCTTGCGTACCTACCTAACAGTGGTGACCCCGACTGAAGAACCTTCTAGAAGCGACAATGAACCCGAGTACTTTGAAACTGAACGATGGAAGCGAAACATCATCACCGCAAAAGGATTCACACGAACTGTCAGCCGTCTCGTACAACCAACGGATACCGCCTCTGTGGAGAAATAGAATAAAGCTTTGGTTCCTGCAATTTGAAGCGATCGTGTCTGCTGGAAAACTAAGCGACAAGGAACTATCGGAGCTGCTCATCCGCCAACTCGACCTACAAGATCTAGACGAAATTCAAGACATCATGTTCGATACCAAAACCGCAACAGAGAACAACAGGTACGCCACTATGAAGACGAGGCTCATTCAAACCTACGACGAGAGCGACCACACTAAACTCGAGCGGCTGCTGTCCAACGTAGAACTTGGTGATTTGAAGCCTTCACAACTGCTACGCCGCATGCAAAATTTAGCCGGTAACAACATTGCTGAGAACACGTTGCGCGTGATATGGACGAAGCACCTACCCCCATCCGTACGCGCCATTCTAGCTGTGAGCGAAACGATAGCAAAGAAAACCGAACTAAATGAGTTAGCAATAATGGCCGACAAAATGCTAGAACAACTTCACCACCAAATATCAGCAGTACACAACATTCCGTCACCGGCAACACTATCCACTCCACCAGAACCTAAAAATCATGAAAACGCATTACTTCACGCGAAGATCGACATGTTGGCGAAAGAAATTGCGGAAATTAAAACACACCACAGCCACTACGGAAGGCAGCGCGGGCGCAACTGGCGAGGCGCGCCGCGTCATCGATCGCGCAGTGCATACCGATCACCGCATGGAAATCGCCGGTCGGACTCAAATAATCAACACAGGACTGAGTACATCGACAATTCTATTTGTTATTTTCATCGGAAATTCGGCGGACAAGCGCGGAAATGTACTAGACCATGTACTTATGAAGATAAGCACCCTTCAAGCTCGGGAAACTAAAGCAGGTGTTAGCAGAGACGGAATCTGGCGCCTGGGAAAAATCTCACCGTCTATTTCTGAAAGACAAGAAGACAAATCTAAGCTTTCTCATCGACACTGGCGCAAACATATCCGTCATTCCTCGAAAACGTTCCGAAATTTTGAAGCCAACGGAATTTAAACTATATGCAGCAAACAACACAGAAATAGCTACCTACGGGGAAAAAACATTGGACCTAGATTTGAACCTGAGACGACCATTCAGATGGAAGTTCATCGTAGCAGCAGTCAGCAAGCCCATCATAGGCGCTGATTTTTTAAAGCACCATCACTTACTAGTCGACCTCGCTGGAAAATGTTTAATCGACAAGATAACTAACTTGTCAGTGAAGACGTCTATTTGCAAATCTACAGCACCAACCATCAGAACTATAGACCTGGAACAAAAATATCACGACATACTGGCGGAATTCCCCGATATTACCCGACTTTCAACTATGAAAAATACTCCGAAGCACAATGTCAAACATCATATCGAAACAACAGGGCCGCCATTATACTGCAAAGCTCGCCCACTGCCACCTCACCGTTACGAAGCAGCAAAGAAAGAATTTCAAACTATGATGGATCAGGGATTATGCCGACCAAGCAAGAGCCCCTGGGCCAGTCCACTTCACGTAGTACCTAAACCAAACGGAGACTTACGCGTATGTGGAGACTACAGAAGATTAAATGCCATAACCAAGCCCGACCGATATCCAGTACCACGGTTGAAAGACTTCACTTACCAGCTGCACGGGAAGCTGATTTTCTCCACCTGTGACCTAAATAGGGCATACCAACAATTGCCTGTCCTGGAAGAACACATCGAAAAAACCGCAATCATCACACCATTCGGGCTATTCGAATTTCCTCGGATGTGCCCAGGACTAAAAAACGCTGGACAGACTTTCCAACGATTTATACACGAAGTACTCCACGGACTCGACTTCGCCTACCCATTTGTCGATGACGTCATCATTAGCTCCAGTACAGAAGAGGAACACAGACAACATTTACGAACAGTACTACAACGACTCGACGAATACGGCATCACTATAAATCCATCGAAATGCGTACTAGGCAAGAAAGTGATTAAGTTCCTTGGACACACTGTCTCACAAGATGGCATCAAACCACCAGCAGAAAAAGTAGAAGCAATCACAAATTTTCCCCTACCCACAACCATTGAACAATTAAGAAGATTCCTTGGCACCGTCAACTTCTACAGAGATTGCATTTCAAAGGCAGCCGAAATACAAGCACCTCTAAATGCATATTTGCACAATAGCAAGAAACGAGACAAAACAAAGATTGAATGGACCGACGAAGCCAAGAAGGCATTTGAGTTATGTAAAGCTGGCTTACAAAACGCAGCATTACTAGCTCACCCCTCGCATAAAGCACCGATCGCATTAATGACCGACGCCTCAGATAAGTGCGCGGGCGCTGTACTACAACAATATGTACACAATAAATGGCAGCCACTGGGATATTTCTCCAAAGCATTGTCAAGCGCGCAAATCAAATATAGCACATTCGACAGAGAGTTGCTAGCTATATACATGGCCGTGAAGCATTTTAGAAAAATGTTCGAGGGTAGACATCTCATAATATTCACCGACCACAAGCCGCTAACCTACGCCATAAATAAAACATCGTCAGACGGCGAGATACCGCGCCGAGCGAGACAACTTATATACATAAGCGAATTCACAACAGACATACGTCATATCAGCGGGCAAGATAATATAGTCGCAGATTCATTATCACGGATCAACACAGAAACCATCAGCTGCCCCACCACGATCGACTACGAGCAACTAGCTACGGCGCAAGAAAGAGATAGCACTATACGTGATTTAATGAAACAAAGCAACTTACAATTGAAGCGCATATCTCTACCCAACACAAATAGAAAAATACTGTGCGACACATCAACACAACATATACGCCCGTACTTACCAGAAACATTCCGTCGAGCAGCGTACGAAAGTGTACATAACCTCAGTCACCCCGGCACGCGCACAACAAGAAAAATACTCAGTGAAAAGTATTTCTGGCCATCTATGAATGCTGACGCGGGCCGATGGACGAAAGCCTGTGAAGCCTGTCAAAAGTCAAAAGTCAGTCGACATACAACGAGTCAAATAGCAACATTCCCACCAGCGGAACGATTTCAACATATCCATGTCGATATTGTTGGGCCCCTACCACCATCACAATACGGACACAAGTACCTACTTACTATTATCGACCGGTACACGCGATGGCCCGAAGCATTACCTCTCCACGACATAACGGCAGAAACAATTGTCAAAACAATATATGAAGGCTGGATATCAAGATTTGGTTGTCCTACGACAATAACAAGCGATCAAGGTCGTCAGTTCGAGAGCCAACTATTCTCTAAATTAATGAAACTAATGGGAATAAACAGAACGAGAACAACCGCATATCACCCACAGTCAAATGGAATCATCGAACGCTGGCACCGCTCACTCAAAGCCGCACTTACCGCGCGCTGCACCGCTAGTGCAAACGGAAAGTGGTTTGACGAGTTACCGACCGTATTACTCGGACTGCGCGCGGCCACTCGAAGCGACACAGGGATTAGTCCTGCACAATACACCTACGGAACGTCGCTGCGATTACCTGGAGATTTTTTTGTTGAAACTAAAGTGAGCGAAATGAATCACGATTTCGTCGAACAGCTGCGACACACTATCAACGCATACCGACCAGCCGAGACCTCGCATAGCAACAACAACATGTTTGTACACAACGACCTACGTACCTGTGAAAACGTTTACTTACGCAAAGATTGCACAAAAAAACCATTGCAACCGACATATGAAGGCCCATATCCCGTATTGGAAAGATGTGAGAAATACTACAAGCTCCAACTACCAGGAAGAATAACCAACGTCTCGATCGACCGACTAAAGCCTGCCTATACTATGTACGAACAAGAAAATGATGACACACAGAGGACAACGCGATCAGGAAGAATAGTGAAACCAGTTGTACGCTTCGCTTGAGGGGGTGTACTGTAACGGAATATCACCCTCACAGATAATACCGTACGTAGGGTATTTAAAAATATTGTTTATACGTAACTTTTTATGTGTACCCACAATGTGTAAATAATATAACCAGATTTTGTATATAAGGCACCGTATTTTTCGAAATAAATTCATTCCATTTTTACCAGCATTTGAGTCTCATTTGTATACCTTGCGTACCTACCTAACAGCAACAATAGTCCTGTCAGTCAGCGATGATAGATCAAACCTAAAACAATGAGATAATGCCATTCTCGAGAACTGGGTCGGACACATACATACCTATATTACCCATAGTACAATACCTCTTATTCCCCAAGATTGTATTTAAGAGCAAGTTGCGGGCGTATAATCCTGGTTATGAGGTTGTGTCTATGCAAATAGTCTCCGTAATCTAAACGAGAATACCCGGAAATAATTTGTCGGATTGTGTCCTTGGGCCCAACAGATGTTACCGACCTTCCAAATGTATTTACGGTAGTTGTTCGTCATTATAACTTACTAGCTGTTGCCAGCGGCTTCGCCCGCGTAATAGTGTAAAATTATCCCAAGGGAACATACACTCAGGATAAAAAGTATTCTATATGCTATTCTGGGGCATAGTCTATAAATACCAAGTTTCATCGAAATCCTATAAGTAGTTTTTGCGCGAAAGAATAACAAACATCCATACATGCAAATTGTTGAATTAAAATATTAGAAGGGTATTAATTTGTTGTTATGTGGCAAGGTTGTTTATACGAATTAAAGGCCAAGTACACCATTCGTTTTTACAAACGGTCTTAGTCTACGTCGCGTAGTGTAATAAGGGTAAGACGGTCTTACTTGCACGTAGAGTTAACGACAGTCTGCATAGACCGGTCGTAAGCACGGGTGGTGTAATAGGCTTTTTACTTCGAAACTGCGTGTAGCGGATTTGATTCCCGAACACAACAATTTATTTATAGGTAGGTAGTTGTCTTGTGTATCTGACTTTACATATTTGTGAACACATCTACGACTCAGAACGTGATTCTAATCATACTGCTAGGTTCATTATCGTTCAAAGGTTTAATTATATATTTCAGGATACGCTTTCTATTTCCATTTATATATTTTAGTCACAATATATAATCAAGGAACACTTGATTGAGTTAATGGCAGTCACAGTACATACACACTCTATCAATGTACAAGACTAAGTCACATACGAACTTACAGTATGTTTGAACCAGGATAGCGATTAAATAATCAATGAAGGTGAGCAATAAGAAAGTCTCAACGGATTCCCGAAAAATCACCCCTTAATGGGGTTTAATAGAGGATAAACGGTCGTTTGTTTCTGCTGATGGGCAATCCCATCAGGCTCAAGGCTTGCAATCAAATAGAAATGCGTAAAATCTGGTTCAGGCTGAGTAAACTTAAGTTTCTATTTTCAACCGAAATGGGATGGATTACATCAGTAACTTTGCTATAAGTAAGATTGATTCTAAAGATGGACTGGATAGTATAACATTTATGAACAATAAGTTTATGAATCATAAAAAATATTAGGTTAGTGCTTATAAGACGATTTTATTCTATCATACGAACTTAGGGTCAGTTCAGGACGTCTATTTTCTTTCTCCGTAATACGAAGTTTTGACCGAAATTTCGCGTGTTAGTATTGGTTAGTTTTTTTTTTGTGTTAAACTTCCGAATAATCTATTAACCTATCAATACCCGCGAAACGAGACACAATAGTAAGACAATAACAGTGCGGTCCAATGAGACCGGTCGGGGATTCATGAATTAATTGTCAAGATCGTATTTTTTTTCGGAACATTACGAATTAGAGTAGGTTTAGAGATTTGAAACGTCGAACCATTTTCGTTCATTCAAATTTCGGTCGAAACTTCGTACATATATCAGAAAAAAGAATAGACGTCCTGACCGAGACGACCCTTACATTATAAGTGGTTTTGGTAATTTTACCAAGACGTTATGTTATCTTAGTGTCCAATAACGGACAGTCGTTTGAGCTGCGGAGGTTATAAATTATTTAGGTACCCTATAGCTTACGTCATTGTAGTTACTTGTACCGAATATACTGATAACTATCGGTACCAACCACGGAGTTAATATGTACTAACAGCAGATTACGGTTAGTGCCACTACGATGTACGTTACGATTACTAGACTCCGGTTAGTGCAGCTAGTTAAACTTATGTTCAACTAGTTTTCCCTACGGTGTCATCCGGGTCTCTGGTTACTGCTTCGTTCTGTTAATCGCAGCATAATGTTATAATACATACATTTTTGATAAATGGTCAACATTAAAACAATATGTAATCTGCATTTTTCTGTTGGTTGCATCTTGAGGTTATATGTGAAATTCAAATTCATTTATTGCTTGTTACAGTTGTTTGGTAAGTTCTTATAATTATTTGTTATAGTATCGCTGTAACATACCCATGGGATGTACAATGTTTTTTTTTTAATTCAGTTAAAATAAAATACATCACTGGTCATAATTACACTAACTCTACAATACTCACATGTCATAAAAGCCTTGTCTGATTAATGGGCTATCCAATACTAAAATAATGTTTCAATAAATTCAAACTAGTATTTCCTGAGATTAACGAGTTCAAACAAACTCTTCAGCGTTATAATATTAGTAAAGATTTTAACCAAAGTTTTTTTTTTAATTCAGAGTAGTTTTCAAGTTCTACTCTGAACTAAAGAGCCTATTAAAATTCATAAAACATCAATATGCAAAAATATCACTCTGTTAATTGAAAACTAGTCTGTTTCCAAAACACGTAGGTCTTAATTTATGTTTCTTGTTTTTTTTTGGGCGTTGTATTAAAGTTGACTTAATTTTCGTCTGTTTTTGTCTCAAATTAAACTGCATTCAACTCAATTTATTAGTAAAACTAAATTATGATTGCATCACAAAATAACCACCAGCCACATTTCTCTGCGGGATTGTTTAAACGAACGAAACGAATATCTTAAAGAAACAAAAGTGGGGTTTAGTCAGCAAAATTCCGACGCTGTACCTAGAGTGGGAAAAGCCATTTAATTATTTTCCACCTTGATAAAAAGAGTCTCATTTCTTGACAATCAACGATGTCAGATGCACAGGACCGGGTGGTCGTTATAGCGACGCTTAAGGGAAAGACCCCTTTCGGCTGAAATTATTATGATGATGATGATGATGAATAATGATTTCGACCAACCAGCACCTAACGCGCTTTTGAATATTTATCACATTAACGTAATTAATATTTTTGTTCTTGAAAATGGGCCATAATTATGTTAGTATTGTAAATCTCCATTCTACCATCGGACAAACCGAAGTACGGCGAGTATTCACCCTTACGTTGTCGAAACCTCTACGGTCCGGACTAAGCGTTTCGCTTCGTCGTTTGTACCGCGTACATCGAGGGTCTAGAACAATTTGCCTGCTGCGGTTTTCCCGTCAGATTATAATTTAGGGGTCTTCAAGACTAGAGTGAATAGGCTCTTAATAAGCTAGTGCGCGTCACCATCAACGATTGCATCACTGCTTACCATCAGGTAAGATCGCAGTCAAGCACTACTTTATAACAATAAAAAATTAAAGCCTGATTGCTCACATTTCCTTTTTAAAGTTTTTGATTTTATTTCGAGTTCAATGAATTTCTAATTGTTCGACCCTTTAAATGGCTTGCGCTTAAATTAAATGCGTTCATTCTTTAACCATATGTAGATAAATTGGTTTGAACTCATTGAAGTGCTAAACAAATTGATTTCATTAGAGTTTAATTTAAGCGAAAACAAATTAACTTCTTACGGTCACTATAAAATTTATAGAATTTAGATTAGGTACTGCTAAAAATGTACCGAAATGGCTTCATTTATTTTAGTACACAGAGAAAAATAGACACATTGATTGAAATGCATAAAAAGAAAAACACATTATAAACTAGTGCACTATGAAGCCAATTGATACGAGAAATGATCCATAATTCCCTTTCCGAAATGTAAGTATTTAAAACATTTTTTTAACGTAACCTGGGTACTCTTAATGATACTAACCTAACGTAGCGGTACCAAATTTTATTTTTGAACACCTATTTATATTTAGTAAAATAAGTTGCCTATGCGGTATACCTTTATATTTATTTACTTCTCTTCAAATCGACGATAATAGTACATTATGATACAAGTGTGTAATGTGCGTCATTATCGTCGCGGTGGTATTAAGACCCGAGCCATGGCGAGGGTCTTAAGAGAACCAAGAACGATAATGACCAATTACTCACGTGGATCATACGACGTTTTTCGACACACTTGTGAAGAAAATAAATAAAAAATCCACTTTATTTAGTAGGTATATGAAAAGTTTATCTAAAGAAACAGTTCGTAAATGTGCAGTCAGTAAAGTTATAATTAACTATTTTGACTGTATAGTGGTCCCATGACATAGATTTTCTTGCGTACAGCACAAATCATTTTCCTCATAAATAGTTGAAGACATATTTATAAAATCTGTATTTTATATTTAAATATGGCGGCTAAAAATTGACTTTTCTTAAACGCGCGCATGCGCGAAAAATGGCGGCCATAGACTAGCTTCTCTAGCTGTTGGTTTAGAAAAAATAAGAATGAGGTTGCATATGAATAGAAAACAAAAACTTGATAAAAGATTTAATTAATTAAATATGTAAAATTTTAAATAGTTTATTTAAACACATAATTGCATGAAATAAGTAAGTAAAACACTAATTTATGCTATTGAACGCAGTAACCAATTTTATTCTTTTTTGTCTTAAAACTCTTTTTGACAAAAAAGAGGTAAAACAAAAAGGTTCTAACTACATTACCGCACATGTGCATAATAGTAATCAAAATGTCACAGTTTGGTAATGAGCCCCTTTATATACCTAAGTACAATGCAATAACCGCCACTTTATGAGCAAGTGTGTCGAAAAATCCTTAATTTATTTGGGCTCAGTAGCTACCTACTGCTAAGCTACCTTAACCTTCATTAACTACAGACTTTGTGGCACTCATCAAGTACTCCAAAGTGCAGGTTTATGGGCACTTGGGGCCAATATAAGCCACAATCCAACGTGTGGCTCATAAAATCTAAATTGGGACAGCGGTCTCACATTGGGTATCCGGTTTATAGAGTTAGTTGGTTAATCCATTCAACACAATGGTAAACTGAAACGGTGTTCTTCAAAGTCCTTCTTAAGGCGACTTAACAAATACAACATTTCTGAAAGGAACTGGCACCGGCTTTCCATTGCCGTGATATGAACAGACCTTAGAGCGCGTATGCCCAGTGGTAAAAGATACAACGTACTAACTCTGAATCATGAGTTCAAATAAAAGAAAGTGCATAGATTTACTCGATTTATCACCACAGTTTTCGAAGTGGTAAAGGAAAATCGTCATATCTTTGAACTAAACTTTCGTAGATATAGGTATGACATCTATCAACCCGCACTGAACCCGTGTGGTAGATAATAATCCACTCTTTCTCAAAAGCGAACGCCTAGCATCTAACACCGTGATTATTATAGGGTAACTAGCAATCTCGGCAAACGTTATTGTGCTATACAAAACATTAAAAAAAAATGGGAGTAAAAACAGCCTACGATGTATTCTCGGATCTACCAAATATACACAACAAATTCACAAAAATTGGTCAAGGTGGTTCTGAATAGTTTGGTAACAGTGTGACCTGAGATTTTTATAATCTTCTTCCTGCCATTGCCCCATATTACTTGCGGTCGGCGCAACACGCTATTTAGTCCTGTCACGCGTCACGCTATCACTAACTCCCTTTTATTTCATATCACTCCTCATAGAATCTTTTCTTTAGCCTCCCCCTCCATTCATTTTATGTCATTTTTATAACATTTATAGGCTCTTAATAAACTAGTGTGCCTCACCATCAACGACTACATCACTGCTTACCATTAGGTGGGATTGCAGTCAAGCACTAGTTTATGTTATAAAAAAACATTTGTAGTTTATGCAATAACTTCATTAGCTCCGTGCAAATGAATACTAAATAAGCAAGGTATCCATTTCATTACCATTAAATCTGAAGACTAATGCAGTATCCAATTAACCAAGGTAATCCCAGTCATAGTTAAGAATTCGTAGAAATTGGATCTACATGATGGAATGGAGCTTTTCTCATTTTTTTTGTTGAAGGTGAGACAAACAATTTAAAAACAAAGGTGAACGAACTAATTAGGTAATGACAAAACATTTTTGTTCTGGAGTAAAATTTTCTCTTGGTTTTATTTTTTACTGAATGATTTATGATCATGCAACCGCACTTCAAGCGGCTCATTTGCGATATAAAATAATGAATTTAGTGAAATAAATCAGAGGTAATCGATTGTGGATTATCTTGGGCTAATTTATCGATGGTTCAATGTGTTTCGATAGGCGCACCCTGGCCAGTCAATCCTCATGTCACCTTGCTGTCTAAAATAATTTACTAGGCTTGACTTATTCTGAATTGTTGGTTTAGTAAATCGTGGTAATATATAATTGCTTCAACTAATCTACGAGTATGTCCCTTCCAAGGTTGAATTTAGGTATTTATTGATATCCAAATTCATCGAAAATTGTTCAGTGGTTTAACATGCAAAATGTTAAACAAACAGTTGTGACTCGTGATATTGTGTAATATTAGTAGAAATAAATGATGATCCAAGAGGCATTGATCACCTGAAAAATTATTACGGTGTAGGTATTTAATTTTTCTACTACTTATTTTTTACATTTTTAAATATTTATTAAAAAAAACCCTTCCAAAATCAAACATTTAAAAAACCTCACTGGTATCGGAATTAGGGTCTAAGCTATCGGTGCGACGGTCAGGGTCTAAATTATTGAATTTACCTTTACTCATCTATATCACGCCTGTACAAACTAACGAACAAGCAAAAGCAAATAAGTTTCACTAAACAAAGAAAAGTGATTCTATCATAAAGCTGCACATTGCATATTACAAAAGAAAATTTATATCGCGTGTGATATGTAAAACTGAACATTGTAATATTGAATAAAGTATATAAAATAAGAAAAGCAATAAGGAACCTCGTGTAACCGTTCTGTTAGCAAGTTTTATTAGAAACCTGAGGTAAGTGTTACGAGATAGTTCAACAAGAGTTAATGTGAACCTGAAACGCTGAGCGAAGGTAGGTTTTAGTTCGTAAAAGTGTGATACTCTCTCTCGCTCCACTAAGAGAGAAGAAAAAAAAATGCGTTTAAGTCAGTATTCTTTATTTTAATTAAACCATTTACACGCACTTTTGAATTCGCCAGTCAGTAACAAATACTATATACTGGTCGTAATACTACAATACTGGTCGTTTTATGGAGTAGGTCTCCACGGAAAACTTTCGAGTTCTCTTTTAAACTAATAAATACTACAAAACTATTGTTACAGTACCCGGCGATAAATTTTGCACATCAACCTTATAGAAAAATTGCTGTATTTTATACAAAGAATAATCGAAAGAAGCAAATCATAATTGTTTTAACAGCTCCTAATATATATCGGACTATTTGTATTTCGTGCGACATAGATAACGCTCTATGAAGCCGAAACTAGCTGATTGTCTCTTTCGTCGATGTGCATTTTTTATCGCCGGGTCTGAACAATATTAATGTTAAAAATTATACAGGTATGTTTGTATGTGAGAACATTATAGAAAATCATACATGTTAAAATACAATCGATAGTACCCAACTACATCTTTTTATTGCGGTGTGGTTGTTCTACGTTTGGATAGCTAGTAATACTGAAAAAATACTTTATTTAAAACTAGTTTTTAAATTAACCTAGCTGTTGCAAACACAGTTTATTCAGGAGACCCATTTATATCTGAACTTTAAGCGCTGCATTTTTGAACAGACGTTGAAGCTGAAATTAAACGAAAATACTTCCCCCAGAGTCGACTGAGCTAAATTGGGACGAATGCGACAAAAGCTAGGAAGCTTCAAAATAGCCACGGAAATAAATTACTTTGTACAGTTGAAACAATTAATAAATTCTCCAATAAGACTTTAAGTCACGAAATTAATTTTGGTAAAACAGAAATAAAGTTAAAGAGATTTTTGTCATTTACTGTACACTCATTTACTTCCCAATTTGTGACATTTAAATAACGAAGGAAATCGTGCTTTCTTTTGTTCATTTATATCAATAAGAACTTCAGAAGGAACGAAAATACAAAGAAACAAAAAGCCTTCAATTAATGGTTTTTGTTTTACTGAAGCCATGGGCATTTATTTACTGAGTCTAATCATACTGATATTGTAAAGACGAAAATTTGTGTGTGTGTGCGTGAGTGTATACTTTTTATACCTTTACACATAAACGGCTAAACAAATTTTGAAAGGCAGACTATGTCCTGGAACAGCACATAGAAAACTTTTAATCTCGGTAGTACGAACTCTTGGGTCAATTTTCTACATTCAAGCGGGCAAAACCAGGTATTAAAGTTTGTGTAAGATCATCATCATCATCTTCGTGCCCTTGTCCCGTTTTATTTGGGGTCGGCGCAACACGTCTTTCTCTTCCATTCTGTCCTGTCACTCGTCACGCTATCACTCACTCCCTTTTCTTCCATATCACTTCTCACACAATCCATCCATCTTTTCTAAGATAATTTAATAAAACTAAGTGAATGATAGACCACACAAAGCCTTCTTAAGTACTAAAGATAGAATGGGCTTAAGAAAGGATTTGTTGTTATCCCCTGACTAGAGCAAACAGACAAGATGTTAACATTTGTGTGGTTACTAAACTAGTAGAAATGGTGTACACACATAGACAAAAGTAATTACAAAACAAGTATCTGCCAGCGGTTTCACAGGCCTCATAGAAGCAATTTATCCCAAAGAAAGACATTCTCGGGATAAATAATATTTTATGTCCTATTCCAGGACATGGTTTACGCTTGTGCTTCTCATATAATTTCGTTTAACCGTTTGAGCATTAAGAAATATTAAACATACACATTACATACACACACGATCGTTGTGGCGACGTTTTGTAGAGGCCTATGTCCAGCAGTGGACATCTCTTTGCTAAAATTATATACATACATACAAAATTTCATCTTTGCAAAATTAGTCTTAAAAAAACCGGCCAAGAGCGTGTCTTGCCACGCTCAGTGCAGGGTTCCGTAGTTTCCCGTCCGTCACAATAAGTGTCCCCAACTTTTCAAAAACTGTTCGTCCCATCAAGTTCAAAATAATTTTCCTAAAAAGTCTGTATAAAGCTCTGCTTTCCAGATTTTTTTCATTTTTTCTAAACTTATGGTTCAAAAGTTAAAGGGGGACACACACATTGTTTTTTACTTTTGGAGCGATTATTTCCGAAATTATTGAAATTATCAAAAAATTATTTTAGTAAACCCCAATTCATTTTTGAATACCAATCCAACAATATATCACACGTTAGGGTTGAAATTTAAAAAAAAATCGCGTTTTACTTTACATGTAGGGCTACCCTAATAAAACATTTTTTTCCAATTTTTATTTTGCACTTTGTCCAAATTTCAGCTTTCTAGAGCTAACGGTCACAGAGATTAAGCGAGGACGGACGAACAGACATGGCGAAACTATAAGAGTTCCGTTTTTGCCATTTGCATGCTACGGAACCCTAAAAATTGGCTAAAATCATAAAATCCTGACAAAAATAGAAAAGAAATTTTTGAATCACTTTCCGTGTTTGTTTTACACTAAAATGGACTTAATGTATTTGGTGCCTTCAATGTATTGCTATTCTCAACGGACAACTACTTTTAGAATCCATCAATAATAATAATAGCCTTTTGTCGGGCGGAAATAAGGTGCGCATTCAACGTTTGGTCCATGCGGATTTTAATATACTTTTTTGGCATACTTTAATGGACTCAAAGCTCGATTTCCTGGATAGGAGGGTCTGGATATTGGCGATTTTTTGTTTTTATTTTTAGGTGGAAAATCATTAAAATAACTTCTCCCACTCGTGGACAGTGCGAGAGAACGTGTCATACTAAAACCAATTCCTTTGTTTTCATTGTCCTTTGCCTTTGCCTTCGTTCCAGGGCCCCGGGTATTCATACCAGAAGTCAATCCATGGCCCCACATTACTGGTGGATGAGTCTAGCGTATAATAACGTATTAAAACCGTCCGTGGACGTAGGCTTTAGTCAAAGTCAATAAGAAGCTTATATCCTTCCTTGGGAATCAATTTCACTCGGTTTATCAAAATTGGTTTTGTAGTTTAATCGTGAAAGCAAAAGACCACCGCAAACAACAAACTCACCGAACTATTGCAACATTCTTTTCTATCTACTTATAAAAGGAGAAACTTTGTGACTGACATAATATCAACGCACGGGCCAAAGTACTGGGATTAGAAACATGAAATTTTGCATAAACCTTCGTAGACGAGCACTAAGAGAAGATTTTCCAAAATTCACCCCCTAGAGGGGTGAACGGAGGTCCAAAGTTTATATAGAGAAACCTACTTCCACGCGAGTGATGCCGCTGGCGAAAGCTAGTCCTGTATATTGTTATACAGACTATACCTACTATCTTCGGTGACGTTCTATTTTCTATGGTATTATTAATACACAAGAATTTTATACGACATCCGCATTATGAGTCTCAGTGGCACTTTAAATTTTATCTTAGTGCTTTTGCATTTTTAATTTTAATGTTCGCTTTTGAAAGTTTAGACGCAAAATTATCTCATCTCTTTCTTAATGTTGCTTTGATTACACAGTTTTTTAGGGTTTCGTATTTCACTCGGCAAAAACGGATTCATTATAAGATCTTTAGTGTCCATCTGTCTTTCTGTCAATACACATTTTTTCAGGAACATGTGAAAAGCTGAAATTAACTACTAATAAGGTTTGCTACCCCTTTGAACGCTAAAACTTCTACTCCAACGTAATCAAAAGTCAAGGCCAGTTATTTTCCGTTTATGGTGCATATTTTGTTGCTTGCAAGAAAATCAATTCCTATCGGGTACTTCCCGTTGACCTAGAGTCCCGTTTGGCAAAAAACATAATTTCGGAAAAATCTTCTAGACCCCATTCGGGAATCTAACTACTGAAATAGGTAAGTTGGTACGGAACGCTCAGAGTGTGAGCCCGACTTTTTTATCTTACTAGTGTTTTAATGTGTCAATTACAACGTCAAAAACTTTGATATCAAGGGGCATATTTTTTAGTGTTCGCTACAAATGTTAACGTTAGAAACCATTACATAACGTGGTCTCATTTTTGTAGTGGCCGATTTATGAGTCTCGGTGGCGCAATAAAGGTATACTAAAACGGTTATCGCAGCTTCTACGAGTATATTACAGTACCGCAGATTTTGTGACAAGAAAATATAAAAGGAAAATTACTAGACAGCTACAGAAGTGATCGTTATTCATAACCAGAGAAACCGGTGATGCGGTAGGCCCAGAAGGAGATGTCGTGACGAGTTATACTTTAGGATTGGCCAAATGTAGCCAAGGGTAGTGAAAGAGGAACAAAGAAAGTCAGGCTTTTTTGGCTCTAGGACGTTTCACCACGAAGTTTTTCTTCACCGTTTTAAGAGCAGCGGTGATGCAATAAATTACACAAAGTAATGCGCCTGGCTGGGTTTGAACCGATATAATATATTATATCAATATAGAATAACATATTACATATTATTATGAGCCTGTTGTGTCCCACAAAGAGATTATTTTACGATATTGTAACTGAACCCCTAATAAAATAAAGTTATGTTTTGGCTGCGTGCCAAATCCATGTATAATGGAACGGGTAAAGTAAGGTTTATGACAACTTATGATAAATCATTATACATTTGTGCGTTTATGCGAGAAAATTGGACTACATTTTGTTATATTGTTTAACATAATTAGGTTAACACGACGATTTGTTGATCGTTTTACGCACTTATCTCTTGGTATTGCTAAACTCAACGAAAAGTTTTATTTTTGGTAGGTAATCATCCAATGTCTTCTCTCGCTTTAAAGTGGCAGGGTGTGTCTGTGCCTGGTCTTTTACTAACTAAAATCACTCCTATGGTCTTTCTTTGCCTTGCATTTCCGGACCTCAGGTTTTCCTTTTAGAAGTGGCCCCAGTAGGCTTCGGCCATAATGGGCCTACGGCTCTACGATTTTGCTGACATCTCCGTAAGGTACGCGTGCAACACTACGCGCTATCGACGACTCGGATTTGGTCCAGACGGTTACTAGATGACTGGACTTTGAGCTCCCCGTTACTCGCCGTGCGCACCTGTATTTTACATAGGATATACCAGGACCCGACCTACCTGGCACCTGGCATTTTCCAAAAGAAACCACCACAACCCATTAACTGTGCAACACGATACATTTAGAATAAACAGATGGTCAGACATTCTGGCGTCTGACTTAACTGTAATGAACAGTCATTACAGTAATTGGTCAATTAAGGCTTGACGTGCTTTCCGAGAATGGTAAACACGTGTATTATTTATTTATTCTTTGAGTACCTTTTTGTACCTTTTATCTACATGCGATCTCCTATTTCCAAGGGCTTACGAACGCACTCACACGGAGCATATAGTGGAAGTAAAAGCAGGAGCAATGGGTAGCTTGCTGTCCGGCCGTTCGGTAATCGTCCGGACTAAGACCGATTCGTCAACGGCACGTAGTATTCCATACGCACCTCAAAAAGATTTCAGTAAAACCGTAAGTGCCAGGCAGGGTCGAAGCCTACTGAGGCCATGGGTTTTGCAAACAATAACCCCGGTTCGTTGCACCCACGAAGGCAAAGAGGGAACATATAGGAGCGGGTTTTGACTGAAACCCGTAATATTTTGACACGCCCTTCCGTCCCACCCAAGAGCGGGAGACATCATAGGATCATTTCTCATCAATAAAAAGGGCAAAGAACGAAAATAAAACTATAAAGCAAAAGAAACATGTCGATAATAATGTTGGTACCGTAAGCTAGGGTAATATGGATCGAATCTCCAATTACAGTCCCGTAATATTACCTACAGCAGAAAATTTTGTACAGCCGTATGTACAGCACGACGCTTAAGCGTTTCTCAAGGTTATTCAAGTTGTACAATAAACTCGTATGTAAAATCGGCGTTCGAAGTGTTAAAAAAGTCTCCTTTTCATAAAACTTTTCCATGACCCAAATTAACCTCAGTAAGCGATGATTTTCATTTCCATTTCAGCATATTGGTAGCTTTTATCTGTTCACGCTTCCTTTTGAAAAAAATCTTTATGCGGGCAGCCGCAATAAACAGCGCTTGCAGCATTTCAGTTTCATTTCGCTATTATATTTTCGGGTTCCGTACTCAAAGGGTAAAAACGGGACCCTATTAATAATACTCTGCTGTTTGTCTATTTGTCGCCAGGCTGAATCTCATGAACCATGATAGCTAGACTGTTGAAATTTTCACAGATGATGTATTTCTATTGTCGCTATAAAAATACTAATTATAGAACTAAATATAAGTGTCCCAAACAAAGAACGTAGAAATTTGTTTTGACGTTATTTGTTACAGACGATACAGAACCCCTGGTGTGCGCATCCTACTGGCACATGGCCGGTATTTTTTTTTATTTCAATTTTCCTCTTGGCGATGGTTTAGTTTTGTATCTATCTCTCTATGGCCTTCGAAACTAGACAATTCGTGGAATCATTGAAGTAGACGCGATCTCGGCAAAATGAAGCTGAGAATTTTATTGTAGTGTTAAATACCTCAGCGAAGTTTTCCAAGAAAACGATTCAATACAAATATATCAAATCAGTTTTCCTGGAAAACTTCGCAGTACTTGGCAGCAAAAATGCTGCCAAGTACTGCGGAAATATTTAGAATCAATCAAAAATAGAAATCAATTGTATTGCACCTGTATTCTAATGTAATTCAAAAAAATATTTACGATTGAGAACGAGGCAGTTTTGTCTAAGACTTTAGTATGCCCAAAAAAGCGAAGAAAAAATTGAGAATAGATAGAAAACAGAGATTTATTGGAGAATTATTGGATCAATAACTTTTGAAACACGTAATTTACTATTATATTTTTCTCCAAAAATTCGAAGACATGTGACACCTACCGCTGGCCTACTTTTTCTCACAGTAAAGGAATACGTATAAAAGTTTTGGCTTGAAATATTGGTTTTAAGTTGAGAAACATCTCATGACTTTTTCCGCTCCAAGGTGAAATGATAGAGCGTGTGAGACTTTATTGACTAAAAACTTCCCGTGTCCTTCTGTGGCCCTTTGTTTCTTTAATTACTCAGTTACCCGCGAAACGAGACACAATAGTAAAACAATAACAGCGCGGTCTCATAGGACCGGTCGGGGATTCAAACGTTAAAAAGTCCTTCATAGATACCGTGGTTCCAGAACCACGGTATTTCTATCAAGAATTTTTTTTTATTGAATAAATATTGATTTTGTAGAACGTAGTTTTATTGTAAAAACGATGAATTCAGATTTTCACGAAAGTCTAGATTTTAGACAGAGAAGAGTAGGAAACACAATTTCAGCTGAAACACTGGCGGTCATGATCACAAATCATTTTCGGGATGATGTTGGCCAAACGAGCTTGAGCTTTCACTGTCGATTTATGATTTTCGAATACACTGGTTTAATGTACTCTCAGATAATCATTAGTATTGTGAAACACCTAATTAGTGAATTTACCAAATTCACTAATTAGGTGTTTCACAATTTTCTCACACTCACACAATCACTGTTTTCTTAAAATTTACAGTTTCTTCATAGTTTAAGAAACATTTCATAACAGTCAAGATGATGATGATTTAAAAAAAACCCAAAGATTAAAAGTAATTTAAAGTTGTTGTTTTTTTTTTAATACTCATAGGTTTTTGCTTGACCGCCATTTCAACTGATAAAAAGTGGCGATGCGGTTGAAGATGAAGCGCGCTTACCTAGAAGTAACCTATTCACTCTTGAGTTATGAGTAAGTAAAAGCTCTTCCGAAATAAATGTTAAAAAAAATGTTGATCATACGTAATGCCTACCATATATAGTGTATATCCAGCCGTCACATGGAGCGCGTTATCACATTACAGTTTAATCACAGACACTTGCCTGTGGTCATGGAACGTGATTGAAAGTGTGAAATTTTAAATAATAACTCGGGAAAATAATACTATCATTATCATCGACTTAGCCTTCCTTTTCCCAACTATATTGGGGTCGGCTTACAGTCAAGCTGGATTTTGCTGAATACCAGTTAAATCCAGCTAGACTTGAAGCCGACCCCAATATATATAGTTGGGAAAAGGTTAGAAAAATAATAATATGATGTTTTGAAATATGTTGCATCACTGTTTTCCATGAGATGGGATCGCAGTCAAGCACTAGATTATAAAAATTATCTAAAAAAAAAATGTATTTAAAGCAAAATTTATTAACATCATTTAACATCAACTAATTACGGATACAGCTATCGGGCCTTTATACTCCAACCTCTATACAATAATGTGCATAAACCGCTGGGATATTATCAGTTTAAAATTAATTAATAATTAGTAAAACTGAATACATCAAATGATTAATGATTTCAGCCTTTCTGATTTTTGATTGAAAGGCTTGGAATTGAATAGGCCACCACTGCGGGTCTTTTATTGAAGAAGAATTTGAAAGGAATTTCACCCTTTTATCTACTGAATACCGCTATTTTCCGGGCGCTGATTTTTCAGGGTTGGTAGATATACTCGTACTAAATATGTTTATTAACTAAAAATCTACTGTTTTGAATACAATTTATTGAAAGAGATTTTTTTTAATTTATTGAGTATTTATACTAAACTAACGCAACAAATAAAGGTTTAATTATAAAGAAAAAATAAGAGTTTCGGTGTGGCTAACTTTCCATACAACTCAAATTCAAAATCAAAGGCAAGGTTTGTTTAATTTACGCAGAATTAAAAAAGTAGTTTCTTTTTTTTCTTCTTAGTAACGTAAACAGAATATTTCAGTACATATTATTATATTAGAGAAAGCCTTCGTAAAAACATTTGTAACAATCGTAGAATTATTTTATGAGTAGTAATTTTGCTCTTACAGTAATGATCCTATGTATTATATAATAAGAGGATTATTCTATTTCTTCGCAAGAAAAACATATTTTTCGCTAAATCCAACTAGTATAATTGACGTAGGTAGTTTCATAAAAATATTTTATAGCAAAGTACGGTAGTCAAAATAATCTAGACTCGAATAAATTCGGATACTGTTATATCTTCTAGTTAAATAGAAAATATTATGTTCAATGTAGGCTGAAATAGGCGTATTTTATTCGATATTGCTATCTCATAAAAATATACTAATAATGGGTAACAAAGAAAACTTCTTTTTTTATTGTATATTAGGAGCCATTGACCTAGGCGTAATCTTTATCGGGCGGTCTTCCACACGGTGATAAAACCGGCGTTCCAACAGAGGTCACTTTGGTGGGAGCCGCCACACAAACCAAACACACAAACCAATCTCTAACCGAGGTTGGACTATAGGGCCACCAAAATACAGGCTATGCCTAGTTTGAGGCCCACGGCCACATCAACTCATTCTTTTAACTATCATTGTTTTGTTTGTATGTATGATTCCTAACTGGTGTGTGAATAAATTGATTTATTATTATCGGGATGCTGGATCGAAGGTGTTGGCGCGTAGATCCGTGTAGCCGCAACACAAACCAAACACGCAGACCAATCTCCAACCAAGGTCACCTATGTTGGGACGTTGCATCGAACGTGTTGGCACATGGATTACATACGCAACACAAATCAAACACACAAACTAATCTCTAACCAAGGTGATCTCAGTCAGAACATGGTTTTACAACCGTGTGGCAAACATCTCTACGTAAAGGTCCATTTAGACGGAGCGTGGTATTCGTCTCGAATATACTTACGATAATCGAAGGAATATAAACAGTTTCTTCGCCAAAACCTCTCGCTAGTCCACTCTGGTGAGAATTGCCTCGCGGCAGAATATTGCTTGTTTCGGTGTAAACAGAATTTCAAAGCAATTGTGAGTTTGTGTGTCCGTTCCTGCTAAGAGTGTAGTGTGCGAGGTTGTTATCATTATATCTGTTCTTCTCAGATTTTGTGGAATGGAAAGCTTCACTAATAAATAAATTATTAACATAGCTGTCGTCACAAACATCATCTTCCTGTTGCTCACAATTTTTTTTTTGTCTACCAACAAATCTTCACGACTTGTACTTTGTTTAATTCAACGGGCAGCGTAACGACGTCAGTGAGAGGTCCGTACTGTCCGGTGGTTCAAGCGAGAATGTTCGAGCGCCGACATCGACAGTGCGGCCGTATTTACGAGAATAGAGTCAGTACCCCCACTTACGTTCACGTGTTCAATTTTTAGGTTAAGAATCGAAACATATAAATTACAGTAATAAAAATTGACGGTTACTTTTTAACGTTAATTCTACATACCTAGTAATCAAATCAAAATAATCAATCTACTGATTTCAGAACAATTAAATTATGATCTTAATTTAATGACAAACGATTGTAATTGCGCCGGTAATATACACAATTGAAATAAAAGAGGAGAAACTTAAAAATATGAAGTGTTAATACGATATTTACGTTGTTTTCGATTGAAACAACAATTCTCGGTAGAAACGTTAAACGATTGAATTATAAACTTACTGGAATCTGTTTGTATTTTAATTAAGAAATTGAGGAATTTTAAAAATAATGTTCACTACGCAATATACGGACGAATTTCTTGCCAGTGTGAGTTGAGCCTAATATCTATTTTTATGCCACCTTAAATGATAAAAACATTAAAGGTAGGATGTTTTTACGTTTTTTATTCCAGTTAGTAGCGGTTTTTTCTCGGAAAAAATATATTATTCCGTATTGGTACGTCGTACTCTTCAGAAATCCTGGTGTTAAGAAATCGTTTCAACAGTTTTATTAGAAAGTTGACGTTCAAAGAAAATTTTCTGAGAAAATTACGAAGGTCTCTTATATTCCTGAAGCAATTTTATTTTGAAAACATATACCGTCAGATTAGATTGTGGCTAAAATTATAACAGAGGCGTGGGTCTGTCTCTAAGGATAAGTGCCGCTTGCCGAAATTAGGTTTTCGATGAGTGACCATCTCAATGTAACAAATGTGCTGCTAGCGATCCGCGAGAAGAACTGAATTTGTGTGATAGTAGAAATAAAATATTCCAAGAAAACATACTCCTGGGATAAGAAACCGAAATCCGTTCAGCGTTCGAATGTAAGGATGAAACAAACACAGACACAAAATTTAAATTTGAATAAACTGTACGTCGTGAGTTCAAATCAGACCCTCTTGTAAGTCACCACTGTGCCTCTACGCCTTATTCAACATCATCTGCCTAGCCTTTTCCCAATCATATTGGGGTCGGGTTCCAGTCAAGCCGGATTTAGCTGAATACCAGTATTTTAAGAGGAGCGGCTGCCTACCAGACCTCCACAACACAACCCATTAACTGGGGTAACACAGTACTTCATGGCAAGACTGGAGTCAGATTTACTGGCTTCTGACTATCCGTAACGACGGAGACAACTTATTGATTTTGTTTTATTAAAGATCCTCCTCCTTTTTGAAGTCGGTTAAAAACAAGCATAAATCAACTAACTTAATCCAGTTAAAAAGGAACATGAAAATACAACTTCATAAAAAAGCAATGTTTGTTTCATCTCCGTTACAATTTTCTTCATTTCCTTTCGTAGAAAACGTGGATGGACGGTGGGTACTAAGGTTCAAATACCCATTTATTTTAGTCGACACAATATACATCACTAAACCATTTTTATGACGGAAACAACGTTGTCTTATATTTACACGCTTAATATTGTTACAAAGGCAAGTCTTCTTCTTCCTTCTTTGATCCCATATTACTTAGAGTTAGCGAAAGACGTTTTTTTGTTTCCATTCTGTTTTGTTACTCGTCATACTATCACTAACTCCCTTTTCTTTCATATCACTCTTCACACAATTCATTCATCCTTTTTTTGGCCTTCCTCACTCCATTCATCCACATACCTTCCTTCCTACTTAGCGAGTGAAAAATAAGATTTTAAAAAGAAATAAATCATCGTTCAAAACAGTGTTTCATTTTAACAGATTAACTAGAACCTATGTAGAGCAAAACTCCTTTTCCAGTCTGTCATTTTTCTTGTCTTAGGACGCAATATCTGGAACAAATATACTCGTAGCACTGAACGAATAAGCCTGACCGCACAGGAACATCACGCGACAGCCACAATTCCCACTATCTGAAGGTAGATAAAAATAGAACAAAAATAATTATGTTACCAAGATTAATGTAACTTATACCATGATTTTAAAAGAGTATCCATGGAGTTTATTGTAACCTCCTTTCCATAGCGATCTGCGCTTTAGAACCTAAATTGCATGTTCCAAAGCTTCACTTTGTTTGACTGACGGGCATTTTGACAATTTAAAAGTGCCTGTTATTGGTCTATGTGAAATAAAGTTTCTCATAGAAATGGCGCGATATGCCCAAAAAGCCCAGGCGCTGCTGAATGCTCTCATTGCTTAGGGACCAAAGTTTGAAATATATTTAGACAACTTTGATACGACGAGGGGCTTTTCTTAAAAGGAGTTGTTGTACTCATCAATATGAACGACTTTTACTATACGATCAACACAGACACAAACAGACGTTTGTCAGAAACTGTGGGTAAATCAGCTATATTTTGATAAATATTACTTTCTGCTTCTATTCAAGCTGATGCTTCTGTTCATAATATCTTCATCTCCAAACAAAACTACTTTTGTAACAGGAAATTAAGTTCTCCGCAATAACGCAACGGGGGTCAAATTCACGACCGTACTCACTAATCCAGCGCGTTAGCCGGCTTATTACTTTAATATATTAATAATATAAAAGCGAGTTTGTATGTGATGTATGTATGTTTGTTAAACCTTCTACTGAAACTATTAAACAGATTTAAAAAAAATTGACACACATCTGGTCTGACGATGACCTTGTCCTTAACGTTTGAATCCCCAACCGGTCCAATGAGACCGCGCTGTTATTGTTTTACTATTGTGTCTCGTTTCGCGGGTATCTGAGTAATTAAATAGGACATCGTCTAGTACGACACTAACAAACACTTCAGCTCAATTACCTCCACAGCTGGGCATTGGCTTTCTCGCAAGTGTCATCACAACGACCGCTTCTGTGCGTCTCGCATCTATTTAGAGTTATACTATACAGCGCACAGAACCTTTCGTCCCCAACGACCACATGTTCTAGGAACACTGTGCCTTGCCTACAGCCACTCGGGTTATGTCAGTAACCTTAGTTCTCTTGCGGATATGTTCATTTCAGATGTGATCATGCAAGGGAACTCCGAGCATAGCCCTTTCCATTACCCTTTGAGACTATAAGCCTTATTAAGATACTTTATTGTGCCTTGTGAAAGTATTACATTTTCTACTTTTACACAAGCGACGCCGCTGCTACAAGCTTGGATACTAATAAACCGATACATTTACGCCCAATCTCCAAATGGACGATAACAATAAACGTTATTTTATAGAATGACGTCATCATCTCCTGAGAAAGTTCCCATCTAAGACCTTTTGTGCACGGTACGTTTTATTATCCGCACGACGCGTTAAGCGTATGGTTAATAAAACATACGTAACGTAAACAGGCCATAGACTGCGACACAACACTGTTGAAAAACACGCCGAGGCGCGCGATCATGGCAGCGTAGCGGTGCCGTGCCGTAGCGCCGCCGTATATGTCAAAAACCACACTCAACACTGACAACTGTGCCTACACACGGCGAATTAACCGTTGATTTTCACGGCAAACAAACGTATGCATACAATAGGCCTAAATATGTTATTTATTAAGTCAATATTTTTTTTGCTATATTTTTCAAACTACCGCATTTTAGAGTGCTTAGTGCGAGTTGGTTTTACGTTAATGCGATCGACACGACGTCGTTCTGCGCTCCAATTGGCTCCAAACTCTTAACCAATCAGAGAACCAAATGCAGCAAACGTTTCGATCGCGTTAACGTAAACACAACTCACACTTA
Organism: Mythimna separata; assembly: GCA_030763345.1. Taxonomy (NCBI): domain Eukaryota; kingdom Metazoa; phylum Arthropoda; class Insecta; order Lepidoptera; family Noctuidae; genus Mythimna; species Mythimna separata. The sequence goes on along the minus strand of CM061177.1, from coordinate 19,746,909 downwards.
GCGCACTGAGTACCTGTTTGAATGATCCTCAATTATCTAAGATTATGTAACAGCGGACAGCTTTCCAATTGCGATGCATGCAGAGATCTTGATATATAGCGGACGGTTGTACATCCACGAAGCGGTCTCAGCCAGCATAATTTAACCTTGAAGATGAAGATAAATGTTCGACCAGTGGCAGACTTAAGTAGTGCTGAGCAGGGCATACTCCTGCTCGCTCCTGGTTGCGAGCCCGTTTAGTAGTCTCCTTAGTTTCTCGCCTATAACCCAGTTTATCTCACCCTCCACCCATACACCACCTAGACCTAGTTATACCCATTTTTTATTCACATTCTATGCAAAAAAGAACAAGGGCCTCGCAAAGGTCTGTCGGAGGCTTCATTTCTTTTTTATTATTATTATTTATAGTCTCGCGTTTGACCACTATCTCACCTGATGGTAAGCGACAATGTGGCCGATGATGCAGAACACTTTTCTAGAAGCAACCTATTAGACCTTTAGGTTGTACTTACTTAGCTATCAAAAAACATAGACTCCGGCAGGGAATTCTACTCCTTAGCTGTACGCAGAATGAATGTGTTCCCAAAACGCTTTGCGTAACGGTGAAGGCCGTCCCTGTGATCAAATATCTTTTTTTAGCTTCAAAGCCCTCTATTGTAGTACCTACTGCCGGAATATTCGAGACAGCTTACTGTGAACGCAAAGGGCTGAACGCAAACTGAAGGACACACACAGGTTTGCTCTACGCAGGATTTTTTTTATAATTTCCCTCGTAGAGAAAATTTACTCTTACCATTTTATATACGCAGCAATAAATACATTGCTTTTTATTGGTATGTTTCGGCACTCAAGGGATGTCAATCACCCTTGTACCCTTCAGCATGGTTTAATTATACGCCCATTAAACCCAAGAGCGCAATGGGAAAGTAATTACAAAGTAGGAACTTGTATGTTACTGATGTTTTAACCATACAAAGGGATTTGGGGATTTTCAAGAGAGCGTAGTAAATATTTAAATAGCTCAAATAACTCAGTCGTTTAAATGGATTTGCAGATCCATAATACTCGGCGATTTAACCGCCGGGAATCCGATGGATACGAGACGCACAGATCCGGTTGTTGTGGCACGGTTGGGGGAGGCCTATGTCCAGCAGTGGACGTCTTTCGGCTGAAATGATGATGAATATTGTTATGATGTTATGCAAGCTTTTATCCTTCTAATAATTAATTAAAACGCGAAAGTTTGTTATGGATATTTGTTACTCTTTCACTCAAAAACTAATAAATAGATTTCGATGAAAATAATTGGTACACGCACGCTCTATCGTTGGCGCATGCTCTACTGCATGCACCCAATACGTAAATCTCTATGGTGAAAAAAGTGCTAGTAATTATGTAGACAAAATTGAAAGAACAAATAATAGTCACATATATGAAAATCGTTGACAGTGTTCAGGAGCGAAACCGCCAAAAAAACCTAATTCATAAAAAAAATTGAAACTTGAAAGCTAACACTTTCATGTGTGTGCGTGTACATAATAATATCAGTTACTTCTACCCACTTAAATGGTTGTACGGGTAACAATGAAACAGCAAACACAATTTAATATTCAATGACATTATCAAATCACATAATACAATAAATTGTTCTGACATAATTATTAATTAATATGTTACTGTATTTGTATAAATTGTCAGCAATAAAGTTTTAATCATTGCATTGTCCACAGCTGTTGTTGTAGATAGCTGTAATTTGAAATTGAAAGCCAATAATAAGGTGTAATTGCCGTTAAATCGGCTTATTAATGCAATAGATCTGATTGGATTGTGGACGGCAGGTTAAAATCTGTCTGAAATTGTTAAGGCGGAATGTACAGCAAGTCATGAATTGCTACTTATCAACCTATTGTTAGAATTTAGTTATTTAAATGTGATTCTTGAATAATAATTTTTCACTTATTGCTGTATGTTGCGGTAGTTATTTAAAACTTAAAAAATACCGTCGTTTTTATTACTGTCGTCTGTTTTTTATACCCTGAGACTAAAATGACATTACAACACAAAAGAACTGGCATCATTCCTAGTGTAAATTTGACATTACCTGTGTCAATTTAGTCTCAGGGTATAAACAACAGACGATAGCGTTAGTTTTGGTATCTATATTTGCGATCCATTTATCTTTGCCTATTATTGATTTTACGTTTAAAGTGGTGCATTAAGTAATTCTTGTATTTCATTTAACATTAAATCAAATTATTCAGATGTTTATGTTTTTGATATTATGCTGATTTAAATAAATAATTTACTGTTTCTGCGAAGGTGGCACAATAGCTCCGGTGTCGGTTTTGTTTCTTTCAGTCAGGGAAATGAAAAGTGATCAGTGTGATCAAATTTAGTTACTTTGGAGTAGCCGCTTAAAATAATATAACCTATTTAGAATAGAATAGAATAGAAAACATTTATTCGGGACAGACACAGCACAACGATTACAAACACACAATAAATTAGAACAAAAATAAAATAAAATGAAAAAAGTACAGAATGCGTCGGGCGTGCCCGTACCGAAAGGGTAACCACCTCAGCATTTGCTGGGCGTCAGACACCCAGCGCTGGTTTTCAGTTGGCACCCCGCAGTGACTCACGGACGAGGGTAAACAATATATAATTACTTAATGTTTTATAAAATACTCTGTGTTAACTGGTGTACAATTTTATATAAGTAAACAAAATACGTAAATTATTATATAATAAATAAGTATATAATATTAACAAACAAAATATATGCCACATTGTAAGGACAAAAAGACTAAAATAACGCGATACCCACAATACTCTCAATAATACAATAAGGCGCGATAATGCACATCGGCCGACGACGCGCGTCGCAACGATCCACGCGATGACACATACGACGAGACGCCGGCCAGGCAATTAGCCGTCACCTAGGACATTATCTAACAATAAATAAAAATAAGAAGCCAGTAAATCAAAAACATTTGCCTTCTAGAAAATATTTCCAAGTGCCAGTAAATCAAACTTGCAAGAGATTTGAAAAGTTTCTGCCTGTGTGTGTTTTTTTTAAATGCAATTTGAAAGGGATCGACGGGCAATAAATAAAAGTGAAGTTACATCATGAGGTTCCCGGACACAGATACTACGGGCTCACCGCATCAAGCATACCCACTGTTTACTCCATATATTCGTAGTCAAGAAATAGGTACATAACATAACGGTAAGTTGTATAACACGATACAAAAATTGTGGATTAAATTAAATGATTTCAAATTCAAATCGTCATAAGATTAATGATTAATTATCTACATTATTATATTCTAAAAACTGATTAACTAGCCTATTATTATTTAATTATATAAATGATTTGTCAATATTAACTTCATTAAATTGGATTTGTGAATTTAAAATAAAGAAGATTGGCAAAACCCCATGTACTTTCAGTATCACATACAGGCTTAACGTACAATAGAATGAATGTATGGATTAGAATGTTACAATAGAGTATAACAAAATATGTAATGGTAAGACTTACATTAGATTTGGAGATATAAAATGATTTATAGACATAACCTCAAAATGGATCACCAAAAATAATACAAGGTACCTACCTAATTATGTAACTTAGAGCTTGACCAGAAGGGGCGAATTCATCGCGATTGCGCGTGCGTATCACGCGCGACCGTTGCGCCCAGAAAGAGCGTATCAACGCTGGAGCATTCAACAATTCCGTATCAAATGTAGGTGCTCAATTTCCCTGGATATGTGCACTCGCTCTGGAGTTCGCGCGTTTAACTGGAAGCAACAAGGTGTCCCTAGTATTTTGACTCGCGTGTAATACGCGCGAGTTGAGGGTCTGGCGTTGTGCACGCGATTTACGCGCGTATTTTGAATTCGCGCGATACCTGTGGACGCGACGTATTTGTGCTAGTATCTTACTAGTATATTACTAGCGCGCGAATGAATTCGCGCGAAACGTTTCTAAACGAATTCGCTTCTTCTGGACAAGGTTTTAAGGCAGACCCTCAAGCGTCGTCCTATTTAGCTAACTATCATACGATTGAACGATGTGATTTCGTCGCACGATGAGATTAGTTTTATCGACGAAACCCTGTGCTCATGCGATGATTTACAAGCTTCTATTAGAACACTCTAAAGAATTTGTGTTTAATCACATCGTTCAATCGTACGATGGTTAGGGTCAGCTCACACCGAGACGCGACGCTGCGCGCACATTTTAATAGAGTGACTCAAAATATAACTGTATTTACTACGCGAAAAGATACACATTTCATTGTGAGAATTTAGAATACGTTGCTTCATGCAGCGCTGCCCCTCTAGATGCCGCGCGGCGTCTCGTAACAGGTAAAAAACAAAACCACAGTATTTATAACATTTTTTTATTATAATTGTAACAATACATTGTCAAGAAATACCGCAGGGAGATTGTTCCTTCGTGTCGATCGTAAGCTAAATACCAGACTACACTCATGACATGTGAACAACAGCCCACGGTTCTGAGTCATACTTTACAATTACAACTACAGTAGCCGATAATGGCTTCGGTTTTCTCCTTTAAACTGGTCAAATCAAGACACGTCGGCGAAGGCGTGATAAGCGCACATAACAGTTTATACACCGAAGATCAACTGCTGACATTGTTAACGTTTGAATCCCCAACCGGTCCTATGAGACCGCGCTGTTATTGTTTTACTATTGTGTCTCGTTTCGCGGGTATCTGAGTAACTACAGCATGAAAAACATTCACAGAATAAATAAGAGTCCTATTTCAGTCCTGCGCAGGTTTATACACTAAACGCAAATTGTAATGTACTAAAGTAACGTGGCGGCACAAAATAAGAGTTCACACTTCATTTATAGATGCAGACAAAATTACAAATAACACGAACGACGAATTATGTTTAGGCAGGGTCAAACAAAAATATCATGACAGTTTATATTTTTTTTGTATTTGACATACCTAAGTAACAGCTGACGCAATAAGCCTATTTTGTGCGTTTTGTTTTTACAGACTTCACAAAAAGGACGAGGTACTATTGCATTATTGCGTTTTGTTTCCGTAACGGGGCTGTACCCTAAAATCATGGTTTTTTAATTACTCCGGACTGCTAACATTGTATTTTAGCTTGGAAAATAACTAACGATATATGACCCATAAGTTGCATATAACTAGATTTGTGTATGTTTGGATTTTGATGTGATACCCAGCTCGCCAATCTTCTTTCTTAAGACTAGACTTAAAAGTACTTAAACTTTTTAGGTCCCTAATGGGTGGTGGAATATTATTCCAACATTTCGAAGCTGCGTACCGAAAACTTCCTCGAAAAGCTGCAGTCCGGTGATGCGGAGTAGCCAGCTGCTGAGCACAACGCCTGGCCTTGCGCTGCCGGTGACTATTTACCCACGCAAGCTTTGAGTACAGGTATGACGGACATTTCGTTTTGATGACGCCAAAAAGAAGACAAGCCAAATGCAACTTACGACGCGACTTCATTTTTAAAATATTATACACTACCAAAACTCGAGCACCCGATGGGATTTGCTATCACCTACTAAATCATGACGAAACAACCAAATTTTCATCCCTTTTAAAAGCAAATTAGGGTAGGAATATTCAAAAATTTCTCTTTATTACACATACTCATCTAAAAAAAAGTTTTGTTCAAAATGTTAGGCTTTTAGATCCAGTGTTATATGTTTGGTGCTGTCTATCAGAGTATTTTCAGATTATTTATTTAGGCTTTACTCTCAATAAAATTTTGTTTTTAATAACTTCAAACAAAAATACAGAAAGAGGAGGATGTTTTAAAATGTATGAAGCATACATGTCTCCAGAGGTTTCACATAAGTCTTTGGTTACTGCTTCGCCCCTTTTTGTAAATAAACTCATTTATGAATAGTAGTCATTTCAGGTGCAAGCGAGACTAAAGGAACCCTCTTGCCCCGATCGTGGCAGGAGACGTTATGAGCGTCAAGAGTCATCTGCCTAACCTTTTCCCAACTATATGGAGGTCAGCTTCCACTCAAGCCAAATTTAGCTGAATATCAGTATTTTACTTGAAGCGGCTGCCTACCAGACCTTCACAACCCATTAACTGGGGTAACACGGTACTTTATGGCAAGACTGGAGTCAGATTTCTGACTATCCGAAACGACTGCCAAAGATCTACAAATGATAGCTGGGTCCTACGGCTTATTGTTCTTTCCGAGGCACGGAGGAAACTCGGTATGTTAAGATGGTCACCAATCCACAGAACAACCTTGGTAAGCGTTGCATAACCTTGAAGATTGACCCGTGCGGCTGTTATTGTTTAGCCACGAGCTCCTTCCTATGGGTCCTCCACCGTAGACGCGAGATTGTGGTCGGCAAGCTCCTCATTGCTCGCCATCCGGAAACGTTTGCTAAGACGTAATGTTCTACGTGAACCATTAAGAGATATCAGCATGATTGACCGAGCAAAAAAAAAGAAAGAAAGAACCTACCTATTTTATGATTATACATTAGAAGTGCTTCCTCTCTCCTAACTCACTTATTTTGCTGTGCCCAACAGGGTCCATGTGATCGAATTATTTTGTTTTACCACCAAAGTTTACATAATAATATGGAATGCAATAAAGTATTGAGTATTGAGCCATTGCTGAGGATAGTTCAAAAAAGTCACCATAGCGTTGGAGTGCAAAGTGCAACTGAAAGAACACGGATAAAAGAGCAAAAAAAAAGAAAAAAATGAAGGTTTTTTCACCACGGACTTATAAATTCAAGCATGCACAAAGAGCCAGCGAGCAAATCCGCCAGTTTTTAAGTTTGCAAACTTTTAAGTGCTCCATTGGCGGTTTAGACCTTTGGCTCAAGAGTTTGTTGGCGTACGCCGGTTTTACTTGCAAATGGATCGCCGGCTTTAGTCACTCAAAGTCAGATAGCGAAGAATCGTGTGTACCTTGCGTTACGCATTTAGGTACTTTTACGTGCACTTTGAGGCACGAGATGTCTGTAAAATCCATTTTGGCTCAAAAGGGCCGAAGCCCAATCGGGCCATGGGCCGACGTAATCTATTGGAGCCATAGTCACGAGTAAAATTCTGAAAGGGAAATTCGTGGTTCTGGAACGCAAAGGGTTAAGAAGGAACATAAGTGAATAGGCTCTTAATAAGCTAGTGCGCCTCACCATCAACGATTGCATCACTGCTTACCATCAGGTGGGATCGCAGTCAAGTGCCAGTTTATAACGATTAAAAAAAAAAAGTTTGGCTTACTGGGTAAAACTCTGACCCAGCTTCTCGGTCCATCAGAGAAGGAGAAGTCATCAGATGACTAGCCACTGTCCCGTAAATAAAAGGATTTTCTTTCATTCTTTCTTCTATGACTTCCCACTTTAGAAAAGGATAAAATAGATAGTTTAGTACTTTGCTCCACTTCTTAGCTAGCTCATACGTCTCCTGTGACATCGCAGCTTACGTAGAATTTAATTAGGCTAGAAGCTGAGACGACATTGTTCGGAACAGATTACATTAGCCACCATATGTGACCCTTTTCACGACCGAACATTGTTCCAAGGAACTTAAAATGTCTTACTATGCACGTAGGTACTAAATTCTAGAGCTCAGTCAACATGTCTAAAATAAACGAACTTAGTTTTCGATTTCTTGATTTAAAACGACATGTGGTATAGGAAGAATTAGGAAATTAAAAGACAAACACGGAATGCGAATTTATTGTATGCTATGTAAAGAAGACTGTAGTCGAGCTTACAGCTACCTATCATTGAATGAGCACAAATTGAACAGCCTTTGGAATCGCAGTTAAGCACTAGCTTAAATCAAATTATTTTTAATTTGATGTAAGCTAGTGCTAGTGTGTAAGAAAAGCTAGTCCCAGAATACCCTCTAAGACTGCAGTGAACTCAAGCGTCCGGCCTTGATTCAGACCATGGTATGAGGCTAGAGGGAATGGGAAGTAGACATCTCCTTTTACGAAACAGTAATGAAAGAGAAGGAAGTGAGGTGATCGTGAACCGTGAGAAAGATAGAACCTCCATACACCCTAACCACTTTCCCAAGAGACGCTTACGAATAGATACGGATTTCTACTTAGAACTTTTAGATGAAAGAATCCAATAAAACTTTTACTTAATCAGGATCAGAAGATCCTCTGTTCAATTACTAGTCAAAGTCAGATAGTCTCTTGACTTAATGATAATAACAAAATTAACAGAAAACCAGATAATTATGTCGATACTTCCCTGGTCAGTTTTTCCATTCGCAGTATCAGTAATTAATCATTCGGAGTTAAGTAAATAAGCACTACTTATTAATCCCATACACGTGGACCGTAGCGACCCAATTAATTGTGTAAATCGACATATAAAATAAATGTTTAGCAATATACCGTTTTCTTTTCGTATTTTTGCTTTTTTATTTGTTCTACTAAGTGTAGTTCAATAGTTCAGTTTTCCTCTTCAGTATTTAATGAGACTAAATGTTTGTTTGGGCGCCAACTAATTAAAACTTTAAAAAAATATAATATTTCATAAATCCCCGACCGGTCTCATGCGACCGCGCTGTTATTGTCTTACTATTGTGTCTCGTTTCGAAGGTATTGATAGGATATACTATGAAAATTTGCCAAAAAGCCGCCTATCTTAGCATATACTGCGATTTTTCATCATTCTGCCCTTGTCCCGCGTTATTGGGGTTAAGGCCACTGTTTTTTTTTCTTCCATTCTGTCCTGCCACCCGTCGTCGTACTCGTACCACTAACTCGTTTTTCTTACATATCAGTCCTAACAATCCATCCATTCCTTCTTTGGCCTGACTCTCTTTTTTGTATGCATCCACATTTATACTCATATCACTTGTAGTACATGCGTTTCGTCCCTCCTCTTTACATAACCGATGAAGACAAGCGATTCCTGTTCAACTTTTCAGTCACTGGCACACATTTTAACATCCTCTAATATACTCATTTCTCACTTTATTCATTCTCGTCCCACCATACATCCGGCTCAACATTTTCATCTCCGCTACTTGTAATCTTTTTTCGTCTGTCTTTTTCACCGTCCGAAATTCTGATCCATACACGATGCTACGATATTTTAAAATCTTCATAAATAACGCAGCGCTGGTGTTCTCTTCACTCTAATGCTATGCACATATTTTTCACAAATATTATCTAGACTAGATAGATATACTGGGAACAGTAGGTCTAATATACCTACACTTTAGTACGGTAAAATCTCATATTGCTTGTAATTTGGTTTAATACTGATTATTCCTTCAATCTAAAGATATAGAATACAAATTATTAAGAGGCCTGCGGAGACCGCGCGCTATCCCGAGTTGAGACGAAATAAAATACGTTTTTGAGGTTGATGGAAGCAATCCAGATAGTATAAACAATTCTTGGACATACCGACTGGAGTTAAGTCATCATCCGCACACTGACAGTTGCTTGCCGTGATAGCAATACAAACTATTGGAAATTTGGGAGAGGTTCCGTAATACCAAAAATGATGAATGAAAAATTAATGTATTTCCAATATTGTTTGTATTTATTGTGTGAGTATTTATAACTTGATAATAATATCTGTGTTCCTACGAAAAGATATTTTGAAATATTGTTGTTTATAATATAGAAAAAACAAAATAAAAACATGACATTTTCGCTGTGAAAATGTGCAAATTTAAATTCGCTTAAATTTCGTTTGGGGTAAGTTTTTCAACAAAAAGACGATGTAGGAACCTAGATAATTATTGTCTGAATCCGAATAACATCATATTATGGTGTAAATATGCTTAAATTGCAAATGATTTTGGTATTACGTTTGTATGGATAATTCTAACGTCGCGCCCACCTTAAGTAATATTAAAGCATACAAGGTTAGCTTTACCAAATCATAAAATTTTGATCTTTGACCTTCTCGTAACTCACAATAACCAACCGGACGCCAAATTCCCCTTCAAAACTTACACCTTTTATTTTAATCAGTTTCATATAGTTTTCACTAGCTTCACCCGTGTACTCGCACTGTAGGGGGCAATGGATCGCTGATTCCGAATGGGAAACTCGGCAACTCCAGATCAAAGCCAACGAAGGATTGGGGTGGGTTTTAGTCAATAAAAGTCTGACACGCCACCCAAGAGCGGGAGAAGTCATTCTGATGATTCCCCACTTGAAAAAAGACCCCATGTACAAAAGTAAGTAGATTTCTCCAAACTCTACATATTTTACTAATGCTAACTAAAATATATTTTGCCCTAATAATTCTGGCAAACATTTGAATGATCCACTGATCAATTATTCCGACCAGAGAATCGTGCTTAATTCTGTATGTTTATGACGCAACGTGTTTTGCTACTAATTAAAGGGATTCTAGTCAGCACAACGAATGTAAATTGATTAATCATTTTAGCTATGGCCAGGGCTGAAAATGCTTTTGTTTTGATGTAGGTAAATACAAATTGTGACTGAAGGAGGTAGGCATATTTTAAGCCCTGCTTCTTTCCGTGGAAATGAATAGTTTATCTTTAAGAAATTCATAGTCAAACCACAACAAAAGAAATGCATTTCCGTGCAAAGTTGTCATAGTTTAAGGGCCTGTTTCACCACCTATGATTAAGTTTCGAGTATCTTACTTGACAGATAATTTCATACGAATTCTGTCACATTTTTGAATTTATTCAGTGAGTAGTGCCTACTCGGAGATGGTGAACGAGGCCCTAATAAAAAAATTATACTAGTTGTAACTTTTTTTGAGAGATTCGGTGGCACTTATCTACTTTAAAAGTGGTTAGACACTTAATTGTATTTTATTTTTGTTTATATGAACGAGTACATACTTAAGTTTAGTATGAATACGTAGTTACCATTTAAAATCTTACGACCAACATAATATTTTAAATTCCTTTTAATAAAATTGAAAGAGGTGGCTCCATACCGGAAAAAAATGAAGGGAAACTTTTTTCAGCAGTCGGACAACAACAGACCAAAAAAATAACAGGGGACTACACACATTGAAAACAATGACAAAACATGTCGCTGTTATCGAAAAAATCGTAATATCACAACACAAATCCATTGTTAAAAAAAAGTCTACATGTGGATCATTGTGGAAGCATGCATGATACGAGTATTCATTCCGATGATTCCATCGGATTTATTTTTCAGTTTTACTTCTGCCTCGTGTCTTGTAATCGACTTTTTTGCATAAATTCAATCCGATCGGTTGCGGCAATCTGATGGATGCGAGACGCACAGGATCGTTCAGTTGGAGGCTTATGTATGTCCAACAGTGGATGTATTTCGGCTGAAATGATGATGATGATGAGTCGGATTATGGGAGTTAGTCCCTTGATTCACTTGTTTACAAATTGGCACTGCAATATCGCGGACTTGCTGGAAGCATTTTAATTGCACCCCATTGCTGAGGCACGGGATTTTTGGTTCGGTCGGGAATTATTTATTTGGGTTTCCCAATAAACGATTTGTCAATAGAACCTTTTTGTATCAAGACTGCAAAATACACAAAGCGCTTAATACTTTCGTCTAAAATGGCAAAGTTTTCTTGCCTTGGTAGAATACTTAAAATACTCCACCACATGTGTAGGCAGGCTTGAGGAAGCTTCCTTCTGGAGAAGCCTAATATAAGTTCAAAATATGACAAGCAAATGGCTCATTGTACGTTTTCCACATACATTTTAAATCTGGATACAGGTAACCGACACCTTTGCCAGTCTTTTCTGGCTACCTTTTGCTGAACTACTAATTACTAGTATTATTCGTGTGATAATCTTGCGTTTGAGCACAATGGTAAATGATGATTGAGGTCGACGATAGAGCATGCTTCTCTAAAAGTAACCTATTTTTATTTTTTAGTTAGTAATGGCATTCAAAATAAATATACTAAAACTGCTTTAAACTACTTAGACTGATAAGTAGCTACTTATCAATCCCACGTTAGAATCCCTTAGGTAGATCAGAGTGTAGATGAAACCGATACTAAGCATGAATCAATCATGAAGGATGCTTTCAGTCTGATCAATCTACGCTGTAACGTATGAATTTCGGTCCAGTCCGGTCCAATCAGGCCGACTGGAGGACCGGAAGCCGGACATTGGCCGGCAACTCAATCAATATAAAATTGGAAAGCACGGATGTTGCCTCCGGAATTCCTGTACAATATTTATGAGTTTCTACCCTGAGTTTGTATAATCTATTCTTGTGCTCGAAAAGAACATCGAATGTAGGTAACTTTACCCTTAATTAATGACTACCATTTGAAAGTAGTCCACTGTTGGAAAAAACAATGTTCCTCCAATTAGACACCACTAAAAGGTGGGTCCTACTGTTATAATGCTATAAAACTTAAATTAATCATCATCAGTCAATAATAATACTGTAGGATAGGGTCCATCACACGTCATTACTCAATTTCAGTTAACGACCACAGCCAAACTTTTTTTTTTACTTTGAAATACATACCTCAAATTATTCCTACCGCTCTGATTGGAGAATGAGACTTTTACTGATTAAAAGATCACAGCTACACTGCAACAATCTTTATCTAGTCCGCTAGTTTAAAAATACAATTCAGCCACAACACTGTAGAGATATAGTCATCATCTGCCTAGCCTTTTCCCAACTATATTGGGAAAAGGCTAGGACTGTAGAGATATAGTCCTATAATAATATATTCATCTTTAGGTTATAAAACAGAACTTGTTACAAAACAACGTGATACACATTATAGTTCTTGCGAACGTAAAGATTTTTAAATACATTGTATTGCTACGTTGCACAACGTAACACACATTGTGTAACAAGTCACATCTCATACAGTACTTACCAAGTTCAAAAGATAGACATTCGTGATAGTCCTCATTCTTCTGTTACTAGCAAGCGTTGCTATAACAAGACAGTTTCCTGATATAGACAGCATGAAGATCAAGATATACGGAGGAAGTATGAACCGCCACTCATACGCGTTGCTAGCAACCTTGCCTGCAACGACGCTTGTGTTGCGGACTGCAACGAACGTTGAGATAGTTGAGGTTTCCCTCATTCGAAGGAGAGAAGAATTCAGTATTGTGCTTATTTCCTCCATCCTGAGTACCTGAAAAGAATAACAATTATGTGAGAAAAAGGCTTGGTAATATGGTAATTTCCTGTATGTGCAAAGGCTTTTGACATACTCAAAGTTTTGCGGTTAGTTTAGTTTCACTTAAGTGTTTGTACGTCGCGGCAAAATAGTTTCCGGTTGGCGTGGTGATGAAAAGCTTGTCTCTATGCTATAAACTACGCTTCTAGCATCATTTCACATAATAGAATCCACGAGAATTATGTAACCAAGATTAATGTGATATGATTTAAAAGAGTATCCATGGAGTTTCTTGCAAGTTTTCTCTTTACAAAATACGCTTTAGAACGTGCAATTTATCTTCACTTTTTTTTACTCTATTTGAAATAAACGTCTTTTTGTTTCTTTATTTGTTTGACATTTACAGAAAACACAATATAAATACAAGTACATCTGAAGATATCACAGTTCAAAATAGGTAACCTGTTTTTAAAAAGCGGCAATTTAATAGATAAGCACCTAATATTAACAAAATTCATGCTTTTTTGTATTAAGTCTGTTAAAAAAACCCTTGCCCCACATTACGAATATGTACGAGTAGGTCCACCTGTACTGTTAGTGTATTCACAAATATATAAACTCACATATACACAAGATAACTAGACCCGGAGCACTTATCTGTAGGTCATAAATATATTTTTCCGTGCGAGGATCAAACCAGTTTTCATATCAGGATTTATGTTCACAAAAATATAATTTATGGCACTTTGTTTTTAGTCCAGTGCCAACCAAGGGCGTTAAAAGCATCAAAACCTTTTTTTTATTGTGGTTGAAATTCAAAAAGAAAGTATGATAGGTATGTGTAGCTAATAATAATATGTAGAAAAAAGTTTACCTAGTATTAAAAAGTTTTTATCTTGATTTTGATAAAAAAATGAGCATTACAATAATTCAATTAGTATCTCAGGACCTACTAAATAGTTCGAATTGAAAAATTCTCTCAATGTGGGATAGCTCATTTTTCAAGAAAGACTATAGCTATATAAAATTACGTAAGGTTAATTTTGGTACACAAAAACACTCTACGGCCTAATAAAATACATTACTCAATGTCCCTACGGTTTTACCCGCTTCTTTGGTTACTACTACTCTCCTATTAGTCGTAGTGTAATGTTTCTAGCTTTTAGCCAATTTTCTTTTAAAATTGAATCTAGAGTAAAAAAGTTCTAGGTAAAAACCCCCAGGCACGGGACTATTAAGGATAAGGATGTTTTATTTATATACCTAACAAAGAATCAAATTACTTAAGATACCTACAACAATTAATGTTACAAACATGTCTAAAAATAGAGTTCATTAACCCAAAAACAATAAACAAGTGTGTAAAGGTATCTCATAAATCCTTTAATTAAACTTGGAAATAATAATTATTACTTATACTGTAATATTGGCAGTCGCTCGACTAAGTTCAAGCCAACTTCGATCATTAATATAATAACGCAGAGAAGTATTATATACTGTATCTTATATACTGTCGATCGTGGTGTATTTATAGTAGAGAAGGCGATGACCTGACATAAAAAAATATAACCGACTTCAATGTTAAAGAACACATTAAAAAGTACAAAATAACTTTAATTTCGAAAATTGCTGTTTATAATTAAATAGTTTTGTCTTTCCGTTCTTTACCACCGAATTCCGAAATTAAAGTTTTTTCAACTTTTAAGTGTGTGTTTTTTTAACATTGTTTACACTACAACAACCGACTTGGTTATATTTTTTTGTAAAAAGTTTACATTTTACACTTTTTTAGTTAGGGAAAAGGGAGGTAACCCCTCCTCTCTCCTCGGCCCTTCTTCCTTCGATCAGTCATCGACTACATGTATAAAACATTACTACATCCTACATTTTTATTTGTTACGACATTTCTGCTATGATCCTCTGAGGGGTTCCTTTCCATAACTTCGAAGTTCATTATCAGATCATAATAAAATTTCTATGGAACCAATTCAGGAGAAACACCTTTACCTATAACTTTCAATAAAAAAAAATAACTGCAAAATCGGTCCACATTTGACCGAGAAATCGGTGAACATACTTACACAAAAAAAATACATACAGACGAACATAGAACTTCCTCCTTTTTGAAGTAGGTTAATGAAAGGGCTTATTGTTGTAGGTACTAAGTTAGTCAGTAAAAATCTGAGGCACCCTCTCGTGCTACCCTAGAATGGGACAAGTTATTTGATGGATGGGTTTGTGGCGGCAACATCGACATAACCATATGGAGAACTACGAGTATTTCCATGCCCCAATTTTTTCCTTTAGATCAGTCATGTTGACAGTTGGAGAATATGAAGATAGATGGAAGCAGGAAACCACTTCAAAAAAAAATTGTCCGCATAGAAGAAGACGAGCTTCCACCACCGGCTTCACTCGCGAGAAAGATTTTATCACACCAACTTTGGACTTACGTTCCATGCCTTCTAGGGGATGAATTTTGAAAAATCCTGTAACAAAAGTTCACGCTCCTAATTCCAGTAGTTTCAGTTTCTAAATGCATGGATATGTTGGTCAATCAGTTTCTCCATTTGATGGGGCAAAGACACAACTGGCTGCGAAAAACTTGGGAACCCTAGCAAATGTTTTGACCTTTTCTAGGATTCCCAAGTTTCAAGGCTCAGTAGATACTTCATACCGAAAAAGCTGTTCAAACTTAAACTTTACCAAACGCAAGTTACATCATGTATGGACTACCGCTCTCATCTTTGGGACGAATCAACGAGATACCAGCTTGATGCACTTGAGTCAATTGAGAAGCAAGCCAAGAGGATTGGAAATGATGCGCTCGTCGAGTCAAAGCTTCAAAGTCTTGAGTAACGACATAGCCAGACTATCGGTTTTCTACCGGTTGCATTTGGAGTAGTGGTCTCTTTGAGTCCTTTACTTTGATAGCGATATATGTGTGCCTCCAAAAAAGATTACACAACAGCGCAGTTATCGCTTAGAAATTTTTCATGCTTCGTTTAACCCATATTTCTTCGGCACTGAAGGCGAAACTAATGGTTCCCTTTATTAAAATTCTATCTAGGCATTTACCTAGGTAGATTAAAAAAGGTATCATTAGTTTCGGCTACAAAGCGTGCCAAGGAAAGGCTCACAATCATTCAACTAGGTCCATGGGAAGCACGCTATGAATTTTGATTCCTTGGAGACTGTAGAAGTAGGTATACGTTTTATGATAGCGGCCGTATCTTTCTTTTCGTTTATTTAGAATTCTATTTTTTTTTAGTGCTTCAAGGGACCACAGACTTGAGTATCTTGTTTTTATTTCAACTCGATACCTCCACGCGTTCTCGAGGTAATGGGGCTTGACAGACAGACAGACCAACAGCTAGAGAAAAAAGTCTTATAAGGGTTCCGTTTTCTCCTTTTGAGGTATGGAACCCTAAAAATCCATGGGTATATACGCACATACATGTACACTCTCTTAATATATTAAGTGTCCTTCAGGGCAGTCGACAAATAAACCAAAAAAAATTAAATACAAAGATATAAAAATACTGGCCTTTTACAAAAATAGATATTATTTTAAAATAGACGGCCTCTTAAATAGGTCTGCGTAAAATAACTACAGACAGATTTACTTTCACAAGATAAAATGTATTAGCCACATAGATAAAAGAATAAATAAACCTCTTATACACGAAAATGATTTATAAGATTTACTTTAATGTTTTAGATTGAATAGTTTTATCAAGTAAAACGTTTCAATTTAAGAAAATGTTTAAACCTCAGAAAAACTATTAAAATAGAATCAAAGTTTATACGAGAGACTCGCAAATTTAATTCAATGGCAGTCCATTTATTTAGGATAAGAATACTTATTCATGTATACGAGTGCAGATGGGTATATCATGCTCAAGTTTCTAATGACTTCAGAAATTAAAGAAGATTTAAGAAGACTTGTAATAGTATTACCCATTACTCTAGCTCTCCCCAACCAGCCAAAAATGGAAGTAAAACACTATTAGGGTATTGACGAACCCTAAAATTTTTAGACAAGGGCAGGAAGATGATAATAAAGATGGCAGAAGGCCAGTCAGCTGCAAGAAAGCCTCATCGAAATCGGTTATGACGATTAAAAACCTATGTAATTTCTATGTGAGAGACAGTCAGAGACAGATACCAATCGTACACGGTATAGCACAGTCAGCCTTATAATGTTCCTACTACAAGGCATCATTAGGAAAGAAAATAGGCCATGATTCACAACATGGTCCGGATTGGTCCATACATACAGATATATGAAGTGTTATATCCTTTTCTCATTCATAAGAGATTCATGAGATCTAAAATTGACGATATATCTACCTTCCTTATTCAAGAGACGGTAAATAGTGAGAGAAATGATAAAACAGATAAAGCTTTTGTGCCGTATTTAATAGGAAACGAAGTAAACTCGACAAATAAAATGAAGAGACGGTAAGGAGTTTATAGCAGAACTTATTATGAGTGATGTTCAGTAGCTCCTGTAGTTGTTTAAACTAAAAATAGTTCCATAATAAATATTGTGTTGTAAAATTGGCGTAAATTTTTTACTGTTTTTTAATATAACAGAACCAGGTGCGATTTTGATAAAATGATGCTGAGAAAGTCTTGTAATATCGAATAACTCAGCAAAGCTTGTCGAAAAGTCCGACATTAGCTGCCAAATACTACAAAAATACTGTAAACTGTATTTCGTATTGAACACTAAGTACTTTCTAAACCTGACACTGCGACGGCGAAGTGCCAATACCTCCTATCTGTAAAATCAAAAATTTCCTGACCCAAATACGTTTGGAGGTAATACTATAACTTGTCATGTTGGATTGGTTGGAGAAGTATCTGCAATTTAACTTCATGCAGTTGCAAATAAACATCCGCTTCGGAGATTTCAGTAAAATATGCGGAAACATACATATAAATTATTATAGCTAAAACGTAATTGTCCCAAAAAAAAAATAGTTAGGAAGTACTGGCACTTCATCATCGACTACTCTTTTCACAGGCCGTGTACAAAAATCAAAAGAAGAAGAAAACACCGGCACGATGTTGCCTCTTCGTCGACAAAACTTAACAGCCTTTTTTGTTACATACGAAACAGACTATTAAACTTGCTAAAAGCTTAACACAAGCGTAAACCAAGCATATAATGACCAATATGCGTGTAGGAAACTACGCGTCCGTTTCCGGAAGACCAAAATGTATAATAGTTGAAGCATTGCGTATTGTTACTAAAACAATGGTCGTTCAATAAATTATAGGAACAAAAGAACTGTAATAAATCTTCTTCTCTTGCAAGAAATCATTAATTTTAGACACAATCGAGTTCTGCTAGGAGTAGTGAACTTAATGACCTGAGATCTTGAACATACTGTGAGCTAATGCAGTAATTAATTTAGTTTCTTCTTATGTACGTTTGATTTGCAGTGGGACTATTAATAGTTGTTGGTTTATTTGTTATTGGACCCTAGTTTGTATACAAATGTAGTGTAAAATTATTTGGTAGCACAAAAAGTATCTAACATAAATTGGTTTCGTCAATCCCCCCGGCTTATACGGAAAAAAAAGGTAAAAAATATTGATTTGGAAATTCTGAGCGCTGAAAATTTTCGACACTCATTTGGCAAAATATAGGCGATATAAATAAATATGGAGCATGAAAGTTATAAAATATTTACCGTACAGGCATTTATTATTTGTCTAAAACTTGAACTAATTTAGCGTTCCAGCAGTGGAAAATATTCCAACCGACTCAAAATGACTAGTTAAGCTATGCAATGGGATCGGACAGTCCAGACTTTCAGTGAACTTAAATAAACTTAAGGTTTATAAATCTATCACAATTTCTATTTGGACACATACTCGCAGATTACAGCGGGCCACTAATCCAAACAAATATACAACTCCAAAGGTTCCAATAAAAGCATTGAGGATTATTACAATGCACCATGGTACATCACTAATGATAGCTTCCAATTGGACTTAAAGCTAGGTAAGAGAAGAAATCAAGTACGCAGTCGAAAAAATATTAACGACTTCAAACTTAACAAGCAACGTAAAGTAAATTAGTTTAGTAACTATAAATTAAACCCACGAAAGCTGAAAACTTTGCTAATAGCTGTTCAGAAAGCGTTAATGCGTATATAATGAAGCACATACGGTAATAAAACATAATATATTAAGTCCTAAACTAAGGTAGCGAACCCTCTACCTTCTCGCTTAGGACCTATAAAAACCTATCGACTGGAATAAAACCCATTTACAAGTTTGATAACGGTTTCTTTATATCTCTCGCCTGTGTTCAGTTAGGTAGTTTTATTATCTAGATTTGTTTGGAAAACCTAGTGAATTTTCTTTTCGGGTGAGATTGTTTTTAGGGTTCCGTAACTCAAAAGGAAAAAATGAAACCTTTATAGAATCACTCTGTTGTCTGTCTGTAAGAATGTAAAGTTGAGTACAAGGTTTCCTTTTATGACGTAGGAGAGCATTAAGAGAGGATTTTCCAAAGTTCACCCCCTTAGGGGTTTGCGTAAACAAACCAACTTTCACGCGAGCAAAGCTACTGGCAGAAGTTAGTTAACAAAAAAAAGTAAAAAAACCAATTCAATAAATAGAAATTAAAATAGGCTAAATAGCCACTAAGAGATGGTCAGTCCAACTGACAGCGCCCATTCACGAAAATGACGCATATATCAGCACCACCTGCCTCAGTCATCATCAACAATTAAATGTCACAATACGAGTACATACAAAGGAGGAGCTCGTGGCTAAATAATAACAGCCGCACAGGTCGATCTTCAAGGTTAAGCAACGCTTGCCTAGGTTGGTCTGTGGATGGGTGACCATCTTAACATAACGAGTTTCCTCCGTGCCTCGGAAAGCACGTTAAGCCGTTGGTCCCGGCTGTCATTTGGAGATCTTTGGCAGTCGTTACGGATAGTCAGAAGCCAGTAAATCTGACTCCAGTCTTGCCATGAAGTACCGTGTTACCCCAGTTAATGGGTTGTGGAGGTCTGGTAGGCAGCCGCTCCTCGTAAAATACTGGTATTCAGCTAAATCCGGCTTGACTGGAAGCCGACCCCAATATAGTTGGGAAAAGGCTAGGCAGATGATGATGATGAATACGAGTACATACAAAGAGTAATTAATATCTATGTGCCTAGCGAAATTACATTGTGATGTCCGGGTTGTAAAATTGATTACAATATCTAATTTTCGTTATTTGTCATTGAATAGATGGAGCAGTAGTGTAAATATGAACTACATTAATTAAGCAGATAACCCAGGTGAAAGAGATATAATATAGTGCGTGTAGTTTATTGTTGTTTAACTCATAGATGTCAGGAAAATTGATGAAGACAGATACCTGTCAGGGAAGCGGATTTTTCGAAAGAGTTATTATGGTAACACCTTGCAAAAATCCCTCGCAAAAAACAGCTACTGAAAGACCATAAAAAGAAAATCTAACAAAAACAGAAAAGTCTAATACTCTCTTCTGCACCAACCAGAGCGAGAGAAGTTGTATGATGATTTTCTACGAAAAATGGGCTTCATTATAAATCAAATAAAATTTTAACCAATATTTTGTTTTCCATTACCATACGTAGTATATAACTGTATATGAAATTTTTTAATAGAATGTTTGAAAAAATATCTCCGTTTCATTATAACTACCGAAATTGTGCCTATTCCAATGATTTCGTATATTGTCCTGTTGTGAGGAGTTGTACTTGAGATACAAAATTACAATCTCCATTGTGGTGTAAAATTGGTATTGTTAAGCGGATTAGCAGATGCTATTAATTAATTTTCGAATAATAATTAAAACCGCCATTGTACTTCCTCTTCAAACTTATATCGTTACCTTTAAATTTCCTTATATGTATACGAGCCCTTACTTTTTTTATTCAACTTTCCTGACACAAATATACTTGTAATTCTTTTGCTACGCTTTTTGTATATAAATGAATAACTGACAAAATAACTTCACATTACTAATATTATGGTTTTTATGCTAATAACAGTCCCTATTTTCTTCCCTACTAAATACGTAACATTACGGAAATGAGTATCTCTCGAACAAGAGCTAACATAAGTACGTACTTATGTCGCATGAACACATTAAACACGTAGGTCTACGTGTTTGTAAGACCCCATACATTAACACGCGTGAAACGTGACACACTTCGAAGACGGTAAGCTGATGCAGTGTTCTGGCACGTTACAAATTTGAGAACCACAAATTACATAAAACCGTGAAAAAATGCCAAGTCCTTCGCAATATCAATTTATCGAATTTGAATTTCTTTTGGACTATTCAGCTACAACTGGAAATTAACGGCAAGTTAATCGCATCTGATGCACCTTTCTCAACTTCAATCATTAAGTTTCACTACCTACTATTTCATTAGGCATGGGTCATAAAATAATTATAATTGTTTTGTTTAAAAGCAACTATAAAACTTCGATGAACTTTCATGACTTTCTGTCGAAAAATAATGCTTTCATTTATATAATTTTAAGTTTCCTAAGTCAGCTGAAAGTCGTCAAACAATTTAACAGGTCAGTGAGCCAGTGACAATAATCGCTAATTTTCAGATCGCATTATTTCATGATTTGTAAGTTTTTTTTCTGTAATACATAAGAAGTAATTCTTTCCAGATACGCCAAACAGATTTTAAGTTATAGAGGGATCGAAATTAGGTCGTAATGGTTCGTATATTATAATAACCCACTGACGGTGTGTCACCTTTTTCTTTGTAGACTTGGCTGACACACTGCCGTTTGTTTACATAATCCCCATAAAATACGATGAAACAAATTCTCACGTATGTAATACGAATTTCGGGCAGCTTTTTTGGGTTACGGCTCTCTGTTACATGGGAATTAAACATCTGGCAAATAATGAATGTTCTATGTAGATATTTCTCTGTTGTATGCTTTGGGTAATATATGCGTGATCTATGCTAATATTACAAAGCCAAGTACTTAAGTTAGTTCCTGAACTACTGTTCAATATTTATGTTGTATAGGTAGTTTATAGAGGAAGGTATAATAATAATCAAGAACCAAATATGCGAGTGAAACCACGGGGGAAATCTGGTGTAAAATATTTTTCGGTTTGTTTGTTATGGTTTATCAAAGACCACGAATTTTTTTCCTTAGAAATTATATTCAGTAAAGCTTAAACTTAGAAATTATAATAATTTCTAACAGTAATAATGTCTTTCGAAGAGGAGTTCACGGCCAAATATAATAGTCGAGCAGGTTGAGGTTTAGTTTCATTTTCAGAAGACAGCCCATGAAATGGACAACGATTCATTAATCATGATATTTCGAGTTTCCTCCGTGATTGAAAGCGCGTCAAGCTCTAGGTTCCGGCTGCCATTTGAACATCTCTGACAGTTACGGATAGTCGGAAATAGAAGCCAGAAATTGACCTTGAAATTGATTATCCAGTTACTGGGTTGTCGAGGTAAGTAATGCAGTCGCTTGATGTCAAAATACTGTTATTAACTGCATCTGTGATAATGAGGTCGATTTTCAGACTCTAGCACGGTTGGATCCATCCTTCAAAACTGTAAGCAAACTTTTGATTTAGCGAAAAATAGAACATTAATGTGGCTACATTATTTGAAAAAAAAAACAATGTCATTAAAGGGACACTGATACTAAACTATATATGTCAACTCTTGTCAGGTGTAAGTGATGTAGTACAGTTTCGAACCAGGAAACGTGAGAACACGCTACAGACGATACAAGAGTAGTATCTACGCAAAATCCGTGTATAAATCATCATCTGCCTAGCCTTTTCCCAACTATATTGGGGTCGGCTTCCAGTCAAGCCGGATTTAGCTGAATACCAGTATTTTACGAGGAGCGGCTGCCTATCAGACCTCCACAACCCATTAACTGGGGTAACACGGTACTTCATGGCAAGACTGGAGTCAGATTTACTAGCTTCTGACTATCCGTAACGACCGCCAAAGATCTACAAATGACAGCCGGGACCTACGTCTTAACGTGCTTTCCGAGGCACGGAGGAAACTCGTTATGTTAAGATGGTCACCCATCCACAGACCAAGCTTGGCAAGTGTTGCTTAACATTGAAGATCGACCTGTGTTCTATTACTTACACTGAGCCACCAAAAAAAAATTACGAAGTGGTTAAAAAGTTTTCCTGTATATCAACTATTGTCAGGCGTAAGTGATGTACAAGTAGTACAGTTTTGAACCATGACACGCGCGTACATACACGTTACAGACTATACAAGACTAGTATGCAAAATCCATGTATAAATATTGAAATCTCAGATTTAAAAATAGCAGTACAAAGTAGAGCAGTTTTTTATGGCTGCATTCTAGTTCCGCAAAGAATGAAAATAAGCGTAGGCGATAGTTATGTACTTATTATTAAGTTCATAAGAAGACGTATAACTGAAGATTTATAAGCATTTCTTTTCTTGTGATTTCAGTGTGAACACAAACAAATTCTCCAACTATTGCATTCGAATGCTCGACACGACTTCTATTCTTAGTAAGTAGTTTTTGCTTCATCGCTGAACTTTGAATTCTAAGAACTGAGGCAGTTTTAGCTATATTTAAAATCGTCTAGACAATCTGCATAAAAGTAAATATAGCACAAGCGGAACTATGATGTTTTCTCTGCAGGGTCTCAGGCCTACTTTCTAAGAGAGGAAATGGGCCGTCGTCAATAATCCGGGTCCAGTGCGGGATGGTAATAGATATTAAAGAAAATTATAATTTTAAGGTAGGTTAGGTAATATCAAAAAATCAATCTTTATAATTTGACGTAATTAGATCGGATTTTACACAACTTTGGTACCTACCTTCCAAAGCCACCGCAACCCAAACTTCATAATTGGCCATCGTTGTTATCTGTGTTGGGATCATGCGCTGACAAACTGTCGGCTTTTATAAAATTTTAGGTTATTAGGTTTATAGAATATATTGACTTCTGTTTTGACTATGAATTTCTCTAAAATATCTACTAACAAAAATATTAAATTTTCGCTGTGAAACACTGATCACTAATTATATTGCTTACCTAAATCTCTGCAATATTAAACTGTACCTAGACTGGCCGCTATCCAGGCTTCATTAAGTACACGATACTTAATGAACTCCGGACCCAGTAATGGAGCCTTGATCAGGCTGAAATAATGGCGGGATGAGTTTCACAAAACTAATAAACAACATTCCATACTAGTAGCGACATCTATGTCACCACATAGGAACTGCAATTCGAGGTTTTGCATCGCGGCATCAGTTTTTTCGCGCGATTGGAGTATAATAAAACAGTCAAAAAAATAACTATCGGGCAGTTGATCAAACCACACCCGGTGCACGGTGGTCAAAGAATCCATTTTCAAAGGAGGTTTGCAAGATTTTACAACCTTATTCCGCCTATTTCTAAATATAACCTAAGCCGAAAAAGCTGGTATTTTTGCGAAATCCTATGCCTGGCCTGGCTTTAATGCCTCGAAATTATTCAGGTTAACAGTAATCTTTAAACCCTAGTAAGTAAAACCAGGTACTTATTTAAGCTTATTTCGAAACCCTATTTAAAACAGGTCGTGAAAGATAAAGTAACAAGCGCTTTTTCTGTACAAAAGTAAATAAATCTAATTCGTCTTTTTATTCGTTGTCTGCTTCAATAAATGTCTTTGTGCCTGATTGAAACCTGTCGAAAATAAATGTAATCTGTCTTCTTTATTTTCTAGTACTTACATTATATTCTGTTCAATAAACCCGGAGACTAAATTGACATAAGTAATGTCAAAATTTCTATAGGAATGACGCCAGTTCTTTGGTGTTAAAATGTCATTTTAGTCTCCGGAATTATTGAACAGAATATAGTAATTTTGGCTTAGCTTATGTTATTAGACCGGGTGGAAGAAAGGTTGACGCAGTGGATGAGCGATGAGCTAATTGTGGCACCCACGATATAGGATTAATTCTTAGTTTGAAAAAACATTAATAAAGAAAAAGAAAGAACACTGGCAAGATACAATATGCGGTTTTAAGAAGCTCAATAAGGCAATTCGTATGCATCCAAGCAGTTCACACTGCAGAAGAAAGCAGAATACAGACATGTCCTATGTGAATTCTATCAACCGCAGTGAAGTCGCCGCCACCCCCAATTTTCACTCACTGAAGTTTAATTAACAATGACGTGTAATTTCCCGTTAGAACTTAAACTATTACACATAACATGTATTGTATATTGTATAACATGTATTGTATGTATTTGTATTCGTATAATAAAGGACTGTTTTTCTTGTGAGTTAGCAAAAAAAAACACATTGGGTAAACCTGCCATACGTGCCCCAGTCGGTAACGAGCCCCACTTGATAAACTAAGACACGCATTTAATTCAGTCTAACTTGCATTTTATTACATAACCTACAACGCCAGTCAGAGTAATCGAAAAACGAGTACATGTATCAGTTTTGATAGTCGGGCACATTACCAACTGGAGCATGAACGCCTTGTTTACGATTAAGGAAACAATAACAATTTTTCCAATACGCACCAAAACATTCATAAAACCCAACCACCAAACGACCCCCTCATCAATTTCTAATTCAGTAAAAAAAACATACAAACGATACTTCAACACGTTAGCGTTTCCCGAATACTGCGAACAACCATTAAGGGCCCTTTATAACCAAACAATGCTTAATGCAAAGCCACGGCTTATAATCGCGAAGCCATGATATATATACATACGAGTATATACCGACACGCAAATGTGGGAGTGAGTCGCATAATGGTTTATTCATGGAAGCTCTATGTATGTCAACAAAGGTCACAATAAAACATAATTGTTTGCATTGTTTACATCGTGTGAATGAAACAGCTAAATTAGTTGATTAGCACTGTGGCACCAGCATCATCATTTCCCTATATATATAATTTTTTTATTATTGATAGGCACGCGCTTGACCACTATCTTACCTGATGTTAAGTGATGATGTGGTCGACGGTGGAGCACGTTGGCCTAGAAATAGCTTATTTACTCATGACTTAAAGACTCTTGGGTTTCCTACCTACCAACCTATAGCCACAACTATCAGAAACTAGTCATCAATCAACCTTATGGGAAACCTTCCAACCCTGCATCTTCCGATACGCGGTTGCCACTCCAGAACCTTTTCGCACCAATCGACCATCCGTTCTACGAACAATGGGCCGTACCCACTGTCTTTCATTTGAATTTAACCCACTCAAAAAAATGGACTCAATGCCTAACAATAGCGCTACCTAACTAAATTACAAAGTAAATTAAAATAGCATTGACTGGAATTTATACAGCCTTTGCGTAATTATATTAAATTAGGTCTAAACCAATAAGCGACGGTTACATACAAGACTTTTTGTTTTACTTTTATATTTAATCAGCCATTTCTAAGGATACTGAATAAATATTTGAGTCGAAATACGACCGTCACCAAGAAAACCTAACGACTTGCTTGCGATAAAATATAGCTGGAATACAGTGTGTGTTTTCTGTTATAAATGGTCGGGGAGGGTGATGTATAAAGTGGTTCAAGCACAATGCTGTACAAAAAATCTCTCAGCGATCCTTTCAGAGAAGGTTACCTATATTATTTCTATACACAGTAAAACCAGGATATCTGGGACTTCAAGGGACCAATTACTTTTATCACTAGAGGACGTATTTCATTTCGTCTCGAGATATTTTCCCGTCCGATTATAATTTGGGTGTCTTCAAGGCTAGAATGAATAGGCTCTTAACGCGCCTCACCATCAACGATTGCATCACTGTTTACCATCAGGTGGGATCGCAGTTAAGCACTAGTTTATAACAATTAAAAAAAAACAGTTTTCTTATTGGCTGGATTAGACCTTTTTGACCGTAAATACCGTGAAATCAAACGCAAGACCTCAAAACTGTCAGAAGATCGAGAACCCTAACATACTAATTAAAAACTAACGCATTATAGTCTATTAATTGAAAATGTTAAATCACAATCTATACAATTTTAAAATGACACAGACAAAACGAACAGTGACAGACAAAAATGCAAATAAATCTAGTACAACAGCATTGTAGCGCCATCTATGTCGCTACATACGAACAAAAGTTTAAAACCTACATCGCAATGTTAGAGTTTTCTAACCGGAGGATTTAGCCTTTTCAACGGAAGTTTACGGGACTTTACACTCTGTTGACCTCTGAATACCTCTAAAGTACTATTTTCTTATTTGTTTTGTTAAATTATGAAATAGCTAAGTTGCTCGTTGGCGTTGAGATCACGCTTTTACTCTCTTGACGCGGGGGTTAAAAGGTTAAAATTACATTTTCTCATTTACAGAGGAGTGAAATTCAAATGTTTTAAAAGAAAGAACGAAATATTTAACCTATAAAGTCTCAAGTAAACATAATTAAAAGTAACAAGGAAAATCAAAAAATATATCTCATTTTTGTGGTTTTTGTTATTTTTAGTAGTATTTCACTGGAAACGTATCGAAAACTCATTATAAATATCAATAACAGAGGGACACATTTATTTAGCTCTCTTTGTAGTAATAGTAAATAGTTAACTCTTAAAAAAAGCAATCGAATTTCATAAAAAAAATTAAGAACCACAAAATAATTGTAATTTCGGAAACCGTTAGACCGTTTTCACATTTTCCGATCCGATATCGGTATCGGACGCCGATACGATATCGGGGTAAGGTAAATGTTAGAGATATGTACCTGTCTTTCATATTGTCCGACCCGATATCGGATATCGGAGCACAGCATTTCATACATTTTACTTACCCCGATATCGGATCGGCGTCCGATACCGATATCGGATCGGATAATGTGAAACTGTACTTATTTTCTTTCTTAATTCTTTTGACACTGTCTTCCGATTTTTTTTTGTTCTGGACGTGTGTTGCATTTTTTAGGTAAAACAGTTTTTAATTCTCACTTTTTACTTGGGGTACTCTGGTGGTCTACTTCTTGTCTTATTGTTTTTTTTTATTGTTGATGGATAGGAACGACAAGATATCCATAATGACTCAAAATAAGTACACATTGCTTTGGGATCGGCAAATAGATATACGAGATGAGAATTCACCCCCAGACACAAGATATCGCAGAACAAAATACAAATAAAGCACTTAGTCAAATTGGGAAACTCATGTTTTTATATAAATCGATTAAAAATAAAAAAAACATAATCGATGTACATCCACTGGTAGCTTTTTGCTGAGTTGGCCCTCCAGAAGTCCCTCTTCAAGGAACCGTGATTTTTTTAGATAAAAAGAAAGCTAATGACCCTTAGCTATAATGACACTTTTATCGCTAAAATAATTTACATAATCACTCAGCATTTTCAGAAATTGCCTCTTAGTAACAAACAAAACAATCACCGATTTAATACTACCTTCAGCCAGTGGCTTTAGCCGCGTGAACGTAGTTAACCACATATTCCCAAAATAAAAAATCCTGTGTGCTATAAAAATAGAAATGAATGAATGTATTATTATAATAAAAACATAGGTTTATCTAAATGCTGATTTATATTTGTTTTATTCAGAGCATATAGACGCTCTAAAACCATACATATAAAAGTTGCTTGTATAAGTATAAAATTAGCTTTTGTCAGCGGTTTTTCCCGCGTGAAAGTAGAAATCCCAAGGTAATAATACTCCCGGAATAAAAAGTCAAGGATAAGGTCTACGCGTGTGCCTAATTTCGTTCAAATCCATTCGAACTTTTTGAGTGTGAAAAAATAACAAACTTCACACACACATAAAAACTTTCGCCTATACACCTTTAGTGATCAGTTTCGGAATTTAGATTTTGTAATTGTCCGTGTTATTCCAGAACAAGGAGGTAGACCTTGTTCTGGAGAGCAAGAGTTTGCCTAATTCCATTGAAATCCATTCGAACTTTTTGAGTGTGAAAAAATAACAAACTTCGCACACATAAACACACACAAACTTTTGCCATAACAGCATTAGTGGTCAGTTTATAGTCTACAATGGACTTGCCGCAACTTGCCGTCCTACGCACGGATGCCTCGCGAAAAATGCTTTTTACGTCCATTACCCACTAGTGCGGGTATGTAGCTGCGGTGGCAAGTGGCACTTCGCTAAATGAGATTAATGAAAGGCGACTGTCACTTGCCACTAGTGGGGAATAAAGTGGTTTGTGGGCGGTCACATACAAAGGGTAGGTAACTAACTAAAAAATTCTAAAACTAAATAATTATTTATTTTACATAGGCGTAAAGTTTTATATTTTTTAGCCAAAAGAGAAGCAGACCTAATGGTAATGAGTTACTTTTTTGACGACGAACAGAACCTTTAAAATGATTGACTTTTACAATATTTCCCTAACATTATATAAGGCATTTTTTATAAAAAGTGAAAAGTGAAATTTAGGTTGTGCGGGAGGACGTGTCAGGACTAAACACTTGTGTCCTTCAATGGCCTTTTGCGTTCTAAAAAAAAAGTTAGTTTCCTTTTCAGAAAATCCCCGCAATTCTAGCGGGCATCAGCTCTGCTGGGCTCCAGTATAGAAGGAATGAATGGATAGTATAAACCAGCCAACGCTGAACCAGAGAGCACTAAAAGTGTGGATCGTAGTCAAGCACTAGTTTAGTTTATGATGATGATGAAATAATTGATGATACTAGTAGGTATTACAATAATAAATCAGTAATTAAGTTAGTCAGTGATCTAAATAATGTAAAAATAATACAAACACAATGTCATCTATACTTCTATACTAATATTATAAAGAGGTAAAATTTGTAAGTTTGTAGGTTTGTAAGTTTGTAGGTTTGTAAGTTTGTATGTAGGGGGTAATCTCTGAAACTACTGGTCCGATTTGAAAAATTATTTCAGTGTTAGATAGCCCATTTATCGAGGAATGCTATAGGCTATATACCATCACGCTACAACCCACGGGAGCGAAGCAGTAACGAAAAATGCGGGTGAAACCGCAGGGGACAGCTAGTCATGAATAAAAAAATCCACCACACGGCTCCAATGCGGATTGACAGATGTCACATGTCATCGAAAAAACCAAAGATGAAACATTTCACAGACGTTTATACAATAATGATGATAATGAGATACCCAGTACGCCATATGTACGTCAGCCTTTGATCTTATAATACGCTTTTTTGATAACGACACGTTTGATGTGTGTTTTGAACTTTCCCTCGCTAAGTTCTGTAACCGACTTTGGCAACTTGTTATAAAAGTGTTATGAAGAATAACTTACTTATCTTAGCTAATCTCCATTTGGGAATACCAATTTTGTGTTTACTGCGTGTATTATGAAAATTGCTTTTAATTTAGAAAAGTCTTTAAGTTTTTATGAACATACAAAAATTTTCGTAAGTCTTTAAGTATTTCATATTATAGATAAATAATAGCTAGAAACAGAGAATAAATGATCGTGCTTATCACACAACAATTGTGAGAATCTAACCCAAGACTTCCGGCAAAACAGTCAGGACTACTAACAACTAGACCACTAGGCCAGTTGAAGTCAAATAGAGTCACAATATCATAATTACATAATTATGCCTAACCTTTTCCGATCGATTCCGTATGATGATGAGCTCTAATTCCAATCTAACTGAATATTGGTCAATACCTGTATTTTACACAACAACCCTAACACATTACCTATTTGTAAGGCTTTTTATCTAACATACACAACCAAGTTACGAGGTAAAATGGCACCCCTTAACCGTACTGGTAATACAACGATATCTGCAGTAGTGTAATGTGTGTACTTAGACCTACTAAGGAAGGTAATGAGGCATGCGGGTAACAATGATACGCTGCGCATTGTACGAAATTGTCACCGCAGCCTTGAAATGAAAAGGTAACTAAGTGAACATGGGTGGGTTTTGGTCAATAAAAGTCTGACACTAACTAACACGCAAAACCAGAGGGTAGTTGTACACAGAATGGGAGAAATTTTTAATGATTTCTCACAGTCGAAAAAAGTCTCGAGTGCAAACAAACCTCAAACCTTGAAAGGAAAAGAAGAGAAAAAAGCAAACAACAAAATAAGACAAATAAAAAAAATAATTTCTTGAAACCGATTTTACACGTTATTTAAATATATTTGGCTAGTATTTAACTACTCCGATTTAATAATGAATATTGTAATTTAATAAACAGATTATTTATTAGAAACCACTAATAATCATAATTATTATGCTACCAATATGAAAAACGTAATTAAATAAATAATAAAGACCTATTTTCTTAGTAACATTAATACAGTATACTTTATTTTTTAGACTTACAAATGGCTACACAGCGTACATAAACCTAAATAACAAAAAAAAGTACATAAGCACTTAACTCTCCTACAGGACTCGTAACGCCATCTAGCGTCATAAAGCAATACTAACCGTACAAAGTTACGGTTATTTTCTCAGGACCGTACTTTTTTCTAAATGAAAGGCATCCTATCTCCTACTGTAAGTCTGAAAACATATATATAAAATTTAATGATAGTCGGCTCAATAATTTTAGGCGTAAAAGGCCATTATTTCCCTAATATTTTCCCAACTAGGGGTCGGTTTCTAGTCTCACCGGACTCGGCTAAATACTCGTGTCTTATATGGGGTGCGACTGCTTATCTGACCTCCACAACACCGTTACTGGGCGACACGAAATACATTGTATAGACTGATAGTTAATACACTGCTGATCAGAATTTTTGGCATTCTGACTACCTGTAACGAATGTCAACCGGGACCAACGTCTTTATGTACCTACTTTCAGAGGCACGAGATGTCGGCTATTGCGTAAAAAAAGTAAGAAACAATACCTGCGCTCCCATACCCATTTATAATACTGGCTTTGCTCGTGTGTAAGTAGCAATTTATTCCAATGGATCACTTTTACACATTCACACGGACTCTAGATATAAAAGTATTCTATGTTCTATTCCAGGATATGGTTTACATGTATGTCAATCCATTTAGCCGCTTGAACATGAAAAAGTAATAATATAGTTACAAACGTTCAAACTTTATAATATTAGTTAGGATTAGGTTTGCGGCGTGCAATACACATGGATAACTGGATTACTTTAATACGAAGATTAGGTAACCATAATTATGTTTATAAATAGATACCGCCTATTTTAACAAAGTGTGTAGGTGTAAAACCCTAAATAAATATATATGTTCAAATGTTGCTTTGTCCACTGACTTTTAACTCTTCCATTTCATAAATTAAACATTTGACGCCAGGTACTCTAACTTTTTCCAATTTAATTCCAACTTTACACCCAGTTAATTTCAACTTTATACCCAGTTACCCAGTTCGGTTTTAAATTCCATTTCATCTGCGTATTTTTTTAGGGTTCCGTAGCCAAATGGCAAAAAACGGGACCCTTATGGATTCGTCATGTCTGTCTCTGTCTGTCCGTCTGTCCGTCCGTATGTCACAGCCACTTTTTTCCCAAACTATAAGAGTTATTTCTGTTGAAATTTGATAAGTAGATGTATTCTGTGAACCGCATAAAAATTTTCACACAAAAATAGAAAAAAAAACAAAAAATGTTAGAGGTCCCCATGCTTAGAACTAAACTCAAAAAAATGTTTATTCATCAAAACCATATGTGTGGGGTATCTATTTGATAGGTCTTCAAAAATGATATTAAGGTTCCCAATATAATATTTTTCTAAACTGAGTAGTTCGCGCGAAAGATACTTCCAAAGTGGTAAAATGTGTGCCCTGTAACTTCTAAAATAAGAAAATGAAAAAAACTAAAAAAAATATATGATGTGCACTATGCAAACTTCCACCGCAAAATTGGTTTGAACGAGATCTAATAAATAGTTTTTTTTTTAATACCTACGTCATAAATCGTAAAACGTAATTAAATTGGTTTGAAACCCTCGGTGCGCGAGTCCAACTCGCACTTGCCCGGTTTTTTTTATACCAGCTCTTACTTTATTATGCTCAAACGAAGCTTTTCACATTCTATTCTAGGCCTTTGTTTTAGCAGTTTTAAAAATCCACATCGTTTGTTTTTCATGTAAATAACGTTACTTAAATTATTAACATACTAAATAAAGATGCGAAACATATACTCGTATTTTACACAATTTTTTTTGGATTTTCGTTAGAGCCGGTAAATTGGTTTTGAAAACAAAAGAACAATGCTTTTAATGATGTGCAGAATAATGCTTTCAACAAAGGTTTGAACAAACGTAGTTCGGCTAGGCATACATACAAAATCTTCATCGTTTATGTAATAGGTAGATATATATCCTGCCTAATCAATGGTCTAACAATGCAAAGGCTTTGTTTAGAATGCCTAAAGGTAATCAGACCAAAAATCATTGTTCTAGATTTTGTTGAAATACAGGAAGTGTTTACTGAGTAATTTGGATTAGCTCACGATCCTGAAAACTCTTGAACTCAAAGTCGAAGTCAAAGTTTATTTGGATTGTATTCGGTAAATAACATGTAATATATTGGCGCAAAGACACATTTCGCCATGAATTGGCATGCAAATATTTAAATATCCTATGAGATGATGATGATGATGTATGTGAGAGTATACTCTAATTTTACAAATTAATAAGCAAAACTCAACAAGACATTATTTTTGAGAAAAAAAAAATCATCTGGACTCGGACAGTCAAATGTAAGTGTTAGAAAAAAATAACATTTGATTGAGATTTCTTTTTTATGCAAGTAACAATATCCGTATATTGTTACTTACATAAACAAAATAAATAAAATCTTTACACAAATTAACAATAAGGCATTTTTTAAACCAATATATTCCAAGAGAGATATATCTATTACATGCAAATAAAATAAAACAAGGAAATAATAATGCCAAGAGATTACTTTCATCCTCTCACATTAGTGCGCACAGTAGGACAAGCAAAACAAATTATCATTAGGTCTAAATGGATTAAGTAAGTGGTGTCACCGACCACCATTTGTATTCGTTAGCCTTGCCCTTTACTTAGGCTTAGCTTTTTGCCGATAACCGGCTAAGTAGACCCTTTATATACCATACACGCTCTTACGTCTCTTTACTTTAAAGATATTTTCACTATTTTTTTTATATTATTTTTGATGACCAGATAGTTTCTAAGTGGCCAAGAGCAAAAAACTAAAATGTGAAAGATCACCTTGTATCGAAGAAAGCAATCGGGTATATTTAGTAGTTTTTTTTAGAGAAAGTAAAATTTTATTTTTTACCAAATAAATACAAAAAATAAATAAGAAGTTAGAAACCTGATGAAGAAATATGATGGAAAGGGAAACTATGAAGTCATCATCACCATCGACAATTGCATCATTGCTTACCATCAGATGGGGTCGGTCGCAGTCAAGCACTAGTTTATAATAATTAAAAAAAAAGTAATAGAAAAATAATGTAGATACTAAAATGTGACGTCATCGCCACTTTTCCTATCGCCTTTATTCCTCTTAACAATATTTAAATTAAATTTTAATTGCTGCTTCATTAAATTAACCTATTTTAGTATTCTTTCATAAAAGATCACTTTTATCTTTATTTATGGTTTAGAATGAAATATTGTACAATAATAAACCAAGGAACAAAATCTATAATTGAAGTGAGACACTTTAAGTCCGAAGTCTGGTCAGTCTGTTTCAAAAGTTTGCTTTTATTGTAAACACAGAATTTTTCGAGACAGCTTTTACACAATATCTGCTGATAATAAATTATTGCAGATATTGGTTTTCTCGAGCGCATGACACAAAAGAAACTCAGCTATTTTTTGATAAACTTTAATTTAAATTGGTCACATATGGAATGGAAAAAGATTTTTTTTCTTTGCAATCATTTTAGTAATTTAAGAAATTCAATAATAATAGTAGATATACATTCCTGTGTTAGTGTTATTGAAATATTTAAAGTGTTATTAGGGTTTTTTTTTTCAGATAGAATTTTCCAATAGCAACTCGCAGAACCTTGAGTCCGGGTTTATGCTCTCTTGACCCCCATAAACTCGCCCTCTAATTTATAGATAAATAAAAATTGCTACCACTATAAAGCCCTTCGATACTCGTAAAATAAAGGCGTAATGTATTAATCTATCTTTTTTTCTTTTCACGTTGTACAGTTTGAGCATTTGAGTTTGTTTGTTTGTTGGTTGACTGGTAGAGAATGCCTATGGCATTAAGTCCGCCTTTGTACAATGCGTTGCATAAAGACTAAATCTATACTAATATTATAAAGAGGAAAGATTTGTACCTATTTTTGTATGTTTGTAATGAATAGGCTCAAAAAGTACTAGGGCGATTTAAAAAATTCTTTCACCAATATAATACTACATTTTTCCAATTTGACATAAGCTACATTTCATTTTGAAAAAAATTAGGGATCCTTGGTAAAATTTGAATGTAACCGAAGGTGTAGAAAAATTTCCAAAAATAAATAATTGTCTACCCCGTGCGAAGCCAGGACGGGCTGCTAGTAAATAAATAAACTAGTATCAATATGAAAAAGTATTTAGTTTTTTATACAGAATACAGCAGCAGAGTACAGTTTTTATGTATTCTATTAAATACAAATACAATAATACATTGTACTATTTTTGCAGTAAACAAATACATATATCTCGGTCGGCAAATACATGAAATCAGTTTCTCGGAAAGCTTTGCATCAATATTATAATAAAATTCTCCATTTCATTTTTCCAAGAACGCGCCTGTTTCAATGAATCCATATATTGTTTAGTTGTTTAGAAAGTACACCAATTTTATATCACAATATCCACTACATAAAAATTAATTTCCAATGAATCGAAACGGCTACTGCTCTAAAAAATCCCGACAAAAAACTATTTAATAAAGGCTTGTACATAGAAAGTGGAATAAGGAACGATCAGAGAAGAATGATGAAGAAGGAAGATTTACATGAGGAAAACGAAGCATCTATAGGAACAGGAAAGGGTATTACGAAAGAAAAAAACAGGAAAAAGATTCAGAAAAATCAGGAAAGAGAACATCTATCAATACTGTTAAGTAGTAC
Source organism: Mythimna separata (assembly GCA_030763345.1). Classification (NCBI taxonomy): domain Eukaryota; kingdom Metazoa; phylum Arthropoda; class Insecta; order Lepidoptera; family Noctuidae; genus Mythimna; species Mythimna separata. The sequence continues at coordinate 19,710,703 of CM061177.1, read as the reverse complement.
AACTCATTCATAACGTATTCAAATTATTGTCAAAAAAACATATATTAAGGAAGGAAGTTCTTAATTTCATATCGTTGAATTAGATTGGTTTCCAGAGTTACACGTGGCAAGATAATTTGAACTTGTTCCTTAAGGGCCTATTTCACCACCTATGATTAAGTTTCGAGTATCTTACTTGACAGATAATTTCATACAAATTCTGTCAAATTTTTGAATTTATTCAATGAGTAGTGCCTACTCGGACATTGTGAAACAGGCCCTAAGTATAATATTCCTTTTCAAACACCATTCCAATATTTGATTCGAAGCCAATTTATGAATATTCAAAAAATAAATAACCGACCTCAAAAAATCAATATTATGAAATGTAAATTTGTATTTGTATATTCTACAGTCGTTGTACAGTTTGTAACAGAAAACATTGTGTTTCAGAACCTAAAAAATCAAAACTCCCTTGTTTGCATAAATGGAAACGAAGTAAAAGGAATAATTAAGTTAGAATTTATTTATGAAGGTAAAACCAACAGTTTCTGTGTATAGCTTAACTTAGGTCACATATTTCTGTCAAAAAAAAACTTCATTTTATTTATTATATTGGACTAAGCAAATTTAGACCTTACAACTAAGGAGTCAAATCTCGAAACAATGCCTCGTTTCTTGTTCTGTGCTTTGTGCAAAAACACCAACACAATTAAATGTCTTTGCAAAGCCAAAATAAGGCTGCCAACGCTGCTTGATCGAAACTCAAACAAGATAAAAAATCGAATCATGGATGAAGAAGAAGCACTTTCTAATCCACTTAAATGTAGCACAATACCACTTAGCACTCAAAATTACAGCCTAACACCTAAAAATTCATTAGAAATAGATTCAAAGTGCCCTGATTTGCTTTTGCTATTAAAAATTAGTGAGATAAGTTCAAAGGCAAAAGGCGGATAGTAAATAGTTTACAAGAAAAAAAGTCTCTTGCATATAAGATAAAAGCATTACGTACCAAGTCAAATGTGACTCAGTGTAATAAGTATTTACACGCGGTTGAACTTAGTACGATGGACCAAACTTACCCCAAATCAAGCTCTGCCTTAGTACGGAACGGACCAAACCCGTAATACCAAGTTCAAGCATGTCATCGAGTATCCATCCTTACGTTGTCGAAACCTGCACGGTCCGGACAAAGCGGTTTGCCTCGTCGTTTATACCGCGTAAATCGAAGGATTGGAACAATTTGCCTGCTGAGGTCTTTCCGTTTAATTATAATTTGGGTATCTTCAAGACTAGAGTGAATAGGCTCTTAATAAACTAGTGCGCCTCACCATCAACGATTGCATCACTGCTTACCATCAGGTGGGATTGCGGTCAAGCACTAGTTTATGGTATATAAAAAAAAAACATCGTCTACCTAGCCTTTTCCCAACTATATTGGGGTCGGCGTCCAGTCAAGCCGGATTTAGCTGAATACCAGCATTTTACGCGGAGCCTACCAGACCTCCACAAAACATTAACTATACCAGTGCCTATAAATACACGCCCGAGTTTGGTTCAACGGACCAAATCCTTTCTCGCAACATACTGCCGGGTAACTGAAGACTAACTAAACGAAAATGGAAATAGTAAAACAAAGGCTTTGCCAAATTCTAGGCTTCGCTGTATTTCGCCTAAATTGTCACTAAAACGTAGTCCCACTTTGCATCCTCGTTACAGTAGTTTTAACAAACGCTTTTCCGCGTTCATGCAATATTTACATGAGAGATAGGAAATTCCGAACTTCCGATTGAATTTGCGCCTTCAATTTTGATTTTGGTTCGGAAATTTTTAATCATAAGTTTTATCGAAGGTAGTAATAAATTTAGACTTGTCACACGAGGAAACTCCCTTCCCTAGCCTTTTGTCGACTACTCTTTCACTTAATTCGTAGTTTTTATTTGGTATTTAGAATGTCGTGAATCGCTTTTCATTTATACATATATCCAAGTTTTTGATTAGGTGTTAATATAGCTTATCATGTTACATGATTTTGCCTTCGCTTCCGGTTCTGCTTCCGCTTCCACTTCCGATTGCGGTTCCGGTTCCGATAACACTACCACTTCCGTTTCCGCTTCCAGTTCCACTTCCGGTCCCGATACCGATAAGCCAAATTTAAAGAGTTTGGTTCGGTATCCATTACATCCCCAATTTACATGTCTTTTGTTGACAAAATCTGTATTTAGGATTATCTCTATCTAACTCTTTACAGAAAACAAACGTGATGTTTTGTTCTGATACGCAATTACTTGAATATTCTAACGCTGATTGTATATACAATTTTTACGGCTTGAATGACCTTGAAAAACACTTAAGCGCGTACTGTACACACGGTTGCATGAAATTGAATTGGATGAAAATTTTGGTACCTAAATCTTCGTTTTTCCTGGAGTCTACCCAAAAAGCCCAGTAATTTTGAGGATTTTAGTAATACCCTGTAATTGTGGGGCTTTTAATAAATACGCACAATAACGTAATAATAATACGCGTATATATGCAGCAGCAACGTTGTGCCGAAGTGTCATTACCATTTCATCGTTTTCTACGTAAGCAGGCAACCACTAAGCGTATAAAGACGAATAGGTACACTACAAAGTCTATAAAGCTACACGTCCGTAGACAATAAGCCTAGACGACGTCTGTCTAAATGAAGGGCCTCTATAAAATTACGATAGTCGTAAACGTCTAGAGTTCTCTAGTCGAATAGTTAGCTCTTACTGCTCTGAGTGGAGCGAATGAGAAGGTCAGACTTTTACGGACTAAAACTATCTGTGTTCTTTTACAGCTGAACCCAATAATCTATCTATCACATACCGGAGATAGGTAAAAACAAATCATACAATCGAAAACATGTATAATTTTGTATTGTATAATTCGTTTTACTATCTCCAGTATGACAAAGCTGGAGATAGATAAGTTATTGGGTTCGGCCGTAATATCACTTCCGTATAATCGCACAACATGCCCAGAACTCGTTAATTTTTTTTCTCTATCTATTATTTATATACAAATAGTTAATTAAAACGATTAACATACGCCCTTACACTAATTAACATACAACAACTCTACTATTAACTTTGCTAATTGTCTCATATTTAAACCAACACCATTTACACCTATATACACGGTGTAAAAAGCCCCATCATAAAATCATCAAGTGCATTATGCTAAGTAAAATTGTACAATCAATAATTGGCGGAACATGAATATTACGAGTGTTTCGCGAGCAAATAATTAGTGAGCTACAATGTAGGGAGTAGAATATAGGTAGTAACCATAGAAAATACTAGTCCGAAATACCTATTTTTGCCAAAACGGGAATACTCCCAATGTATGTAATGCAAAATATTGTGTTCAAGCGTGCATGGAACGTCACGGGATCACGGAGATATCTATAGAGCTGTTATAACAGCAAATGCGTGTTTTCATAAAAAAAAACCAATCAAATTCGTATACGATTTGCATATTATTTTTACTATTTTTTGTTACAGCTGCAATAGCACACACTGAAAACTTAATCCAAATATCTATATTTTATGTTCAAACGCGGACTGATACACGAACACGAAATCCTAAAAACCTGAAAAAGCACTGGAATGTTGATCTACAACGTTCCCGTAACCAGAATGTTCCCAAGAATTATAACAAAAAAGTTTATTTTTTTACGCTTACTAAATAACTCCAAAGGCAAATAATTAGCAATTAATCACCCAAAATTTAATCAACTTTCTTAAAGTCTACTTTTTATCATTTTTATTCCAAATTTAACGTGAAGCCAAATTATTACTGTACGTTTTATTGAACTTTTCTCATTAGTCCGTTCGCATTTTACATAATTATCCAAGTTGTGTTTAAAGAAATATATTTTCTCATAAAAGACTACATGACAAATAGCACTTATTATTAGTTTTTCAAGTTAGAAAAGACAACCGATAGATTGTTAAGCCATAATTATAATAAATTACTTACTCTGTAACATACTTTGAGTATAAGAATTGGTTACCTAAATAAAAATAAATGTCTAGAAAAGTCAATGACTTTAAACATCGATAAGCGTCTCTTTACACTCAATATTTTATTAAGCAATAAATTATGAACACGAAAACTAAGTTCAGACAAACGTTATTAACTAAGTTCATCCATCACCAATATGGAACGGTGATGGACGTCTAAAAGTTTCTCAATTAGTCTATATTAGAAGACTAACTGCCGCCTGCGACTACGCCCGCGTGAAATTAGTACTTCCTACTTTAATAAATTATAATTTATGCGATACAAACTTTCGCCTTTGTATTTTTTTTTTTTTTGCTGGCTTCTGTCAATGTAAAATATAACGACAAGGTAACTAGTTCATGACGAGTCATTTACAAGCCTTCACATATTATAATATAGGAGTATTGTTGAAAGTTACAAACGTAGTTGAAATACACGAAGTCTAGTTTAAAGAAAATGTAAAAGATAAAAATGTAAGAATGCAATTACAAAAAATTGCTCCTAGACTTAATAATGTTGAGTATGAAATGATGTAACCACAATATATTAGCACTAGTATTAATTCTGCTTCAGTATTTTTCAATGAAAAGAGATATGCTTGGAGTTTTCTTGCGTGATCGCATCAGAAAGGAAGATATACGCAGTAGAACCAAGGTAGCCGACATGGCTCGAAAAATCGGCAAAGTGACAGTGTGGAGGGCACATTGATCGTAGAACACAGGACAAATGATTTTAGCCAGTTTAAGTCTAACACTTCTCACTCTACTCAGAGTTAAAGTTATTTGACGATTTTTTTTATTTTGTTTTCCCTATACACCAGGGACATGTAGTTGAGTCCATTTTTGGTAACCCTACCACCTCTGTTTGAATTTTTCCCTTAGTTTACGAGAATTAATTTTTTTATTGCCTTTTGTTTTCCGTTTTGCATCACAGTTCTATCATATTATCTAACTTACCAACTAAGCGAGGATGTGGCATATGTGTTATGAATTTTTTCCTTAATTGGCTTATACCTATATTAGAATTATACCTAAGATTTTATGTATGTATATTATATTTGCCATGAGTGAACACACATAAATTTTAGAGCTTCCAAATCCATGAGAGAACAGGCAAACTTTGCAAAGCGACCTCTGCTCCATACGTTGCTATTTAAAGTTTAATTAAATACAGGGTGATTTATAGAACAACTAATTGACGTGCACCGTAAAACATAGCAATTTTTACTCTTTATTACAATGCTGCGTTTATTTTTATTTGAATAAACTTGCGTAGTTATTGCGTGCTAGGGACAGTTTTGCGGCGTATTTACATTGATTTAAAGTTCACTGACAGATATTTATCATTTTTTAGTTTGATTCTTACCTTTTTAAGTTTTAATTTTTAGACGTAGGTACTGCTTTTAGACACGCGATAATTAAAGTTTGTGGGCTATTTTTCTCTTTGAGAAATTATTTTATTTTTGGTGTGCTTACCTACGACTGGTACCAAAAAATTATGTCTGTTTATTATCTTTATTTTATTTTATTTATTTATTTATTTCACATTTTTTTTAAATCATTACGAGATCTAAGATCGATACTTAAGTAGCAACTGAATAAAAAAGTTTATTAAATTAGTTAGTGCGTAGTAAAGTTTTTTTTTTAATTTTTTCCGGATTTCATAATTCTCTAATTCTTAATAATATAATTAAAATAATATGTTCCTCAATTATACTTCCTGTTTTAAAACACTTTTTTTTAATCCAAAGAATAAAAAAAAAATTAAACACATTAATTTCCAACGCAGCACTCAAAAATTAGCACAAAAACTTACTTTTAAAACTCAATCCGTAGCTAAGCACAAACTTGTAAAAAGTTTAAACGTCTTCAAATCCATAATTCACTAAAACACTAACATTTTAACACTTAAAATAACACACACACACATAGTTAATTTTACACTAAACTAATTTTACACTAAACACCGCGAGAGATGAATTTTACACTACTTTGAGAAAAAGTTGTAAAGTTTCGTGAACTTTTGTGACAAAGGGCCGGGTAGTTGCCGCGAAGGGTATCGAAAGACTGAAGTCTTGAATGAAAACACTGGAAATTGTTGTACGCATGCGCACGGAAATGCAATCTTTTTATGTTTTGTCGGCGTTCCTTGATGTGCTTGGCGGTGTTTTATGGCGCGGCTTTAATGTTTTGACGTTGCTTGCTTGACTAAGTATTTTTTTTGCATTTTTGTTGTGATTTTTAAATGTAGTGTAAAGATACCGGAATAATGCACTTTTAGTAAATATTTTTATTTTTATGTAAATTAAGGTATTGAAGAAAACGCAGTTGTCGGTGTAGTTAAACGCTTTTCTGCGGCGCCACGTGTTGCGGGTTCAACTTCCGTACAGAGAAAATATTATTTATACTGCGTTCAGATAGTTGTTCCGGGTCTGGGTGGAATACGATACAGGAATAGTTTTTAGTATGGGAGAGTAGTTTACTAAAAAAAAATTAGTAAGAGAATAAATATATAATTTCGTTTTGACTTCCAAAAACATTAACTGAAAATTTCAAAATACGAGTAATTTTAATGTCGCCAGCCAGTGTTTTTGGTTTTGTTGCTTCGAACCCCTTCAGAGCGTATCGGCGGCGGCGTTGTGTTACGTATGAAATGGTGTTAGGAATAAACTGACAAGTGATTGTAATAATTGTAGAGATGGAAGTCTTCAATACATGAAAGCAATTCTCTAGGTCTATGTCCAAAGTTCTTCATCAAATATTTAGTGAAATATAAATGGTATTGAAATATTGTATGTGATATTCGTACTGATACTTTGAATTACTTAACTAGGAGACGTTCCACGGTTTGTCTGTTTCAATATAAGAAGATGTCAAGTATTCAGTTGAAAACATTGGTCATGAAATGTCAATAAAATTACTTGAGTACGTTATCATTTCTATCTATTCTCCACGTAATTTTCCACGTAAGCAACCCTGAGTTTTACGGCCACAAATGGACGCTCCCACTTATATTTAGAACTAGATATTAGGATTATCTAGGGATATTACAATTATCTTGGGGAATATAGTCTGACAAACAAATTAATGAATTCTCAAAATGGGTTCAGTTGACGAAGATAATTGCCGCTTAGAAAAATACACGAAAAGAATTTTTTTTGAAGTAAGTTATTTACCTTTTCGTCGTCTATTTTGTGGTGACTTTTACTAGTGGCTTTGCCCGCATGAATGTTGTTTACAGCGGACGTGAATCGAAGTCATAAAAAGTAGCCTATGTTCATCTCTAGGATTCAAGTCAACCCTGTACAAAATTTCGTTAAAACCGGATCAGTACTTTAACCGTGAAAGCGTAACAGACAGACTTTCACATTTAGGTATATACTATAGATTTTTAACTAACGTAATACCTAGGTGTTAATTATTAACAAAAATAGACTTTCAGAGGGCGTATTTTATATACGAAGTACTTATTTAGTATTCCTTTCATAAATGGTTTTTCCTATGATTTTGTCGACACAAATTGCTAGTTACCTGTACCAACATTGTCAAATGATTGATGTCATACGATTTGGGATTGTTACATATTTCAAATAATTATATAGGTCTCGTGTCGTTGTTTTCATTAATTGCTGAGAAGAAATAATTATTATGTATAACTAAAATTATAGAAGGGACCTAGGTACTCATTATTATAGTATAGGATAGTACCATCAGCCTTATAATGTTTCCACTGCTTTTTTTAAGCTGTGGATTCATGAGAATGACTTCTCCCGCTCTTAGGCGGAGCGGCAGGGCGAGTCAGACTTTTACTGACTAAACCCCACCCCGTTCCTTCTTTGCCTTCGTTCCAGGGTCCCGGTTTAATGTTCCCACTGCTGTGACTCAGGCCTCCTCTCCTCCACCACGTAAGCCCAGTTTAGACCACTTGTGGGTTAAGCTCGCTTGTGTACATCACCTGTCCTATTTTTATTTGTGTAATAGAATAAAGTGACTTCTTTTTTTTAATGGGGGTGGTGGATGAGGAATCATCAGTATGACTTCTCCCACTTCTGGGCAGAGCGGGGGGGGCCTGTCAGAAAAGTGACTAAGTAGACATCACACGTCTTTGAAGTTTTCGTTCTAAGATATCCCAGTTTCCGTACGATAGTTTTTCATAATCATTTCGCGAGCAATGGTGATAAAATAAATTTCACGAAGTAAAGCGCCAGCCTAGGTTAGAATCAACGATGTAGAAACTACTCGTAAGTCGGAGTCGTTACCGCTGGCCCACCACTGCTCATTATGATACTCTATTAAGAGTTATGATTTTACTTGGAAACTAATATCAGCACTTTTCTTTAGCGAAAAAGGCTTAAATATCACTTAAATCGCTTCTCACATATTTCAACGCCAAAATAACATTAAGTAACAATTTATTTAAAAAAAATATATCATTATTATGAAAAAAAAAAAATTGTATAAACTAGTGTTTGACTGCGTTAACACCTGATGGTAAGCAATGAAGCGCACTTGTTTATTAAGAGCTTATTTACTTGAAGACACTTAAATTTAAATTTTGACGGCACGGTTAGCGCAGTGGTTAAGCGATTAACTGCTGCACTGCGTGTCCCGGGTTCAATGCCCGCACGGAACAAATATTTGTATGATCTACAGTTGTTCCGGGTCTGGGCGTCTTGTGTACGTGAGTTTTCATGTTTGTAAACGCACCCACGATACAAGAGTAATTCCTAGTATGGGGCAACGTTTTTTTTAAAATAAAATATTTATAATTATAAATTATGATCGGATAGGAAGACCCCAGCAGATGAATTATTATACCTTCCTTCATTGGTACTTAATGATAGATTTATTTCCACACGTAACATACCTACTTCGGACACGCATAGTTGGCACATAGTAACTGTTGACAAACCTAAATAAATGAAACCAAAGTGTTCAATAAGTACCTAAATAAATAAAACTAAAGTAAAATTATGTAATAATATACTCTTATGTGTGTCTGCAAGCTTAAAGTTAACCAAAGGGCAATGAAAGGGGCTATGCTAAGAGTTTTTTTTGTGGGAAATCATTCTATAACTTCTCCCGCTCTTGGACGGAGCGGGAAGACGTGACTAAGACCCACTCTTGATTCGTACTTTGCCTTTATTCCAGGGTTTCGGGATACACTTTCGCACAACCCATGGATGCTCGGAGTATCCTTGCGTAATCGAATTAGGAATGAAGATATTTCTACAGGAGAATAAAAGTTACCGTTACCTATACCTACCCATCGTCTGAAGAACCGCCAAAGGATAATGGGCAAATTGTCCCAAGTGTTGTAGCACTTTGTGTGATATATCAATTTGTAGATATCGTTTAGAGGAACAAATTATTGTATGACCACGAAGCTGGATTCCGCGTCAGAAAAAACTTACAGGTTTTTAAAGTTTCTTTAAATATTATTAAAAGTTAGCGTTATTTATGGTATTTCATAAGAGAGATAGAAGAAGAGCTCTGCATATGGCCTTTTTAGACCTGCAGAAGGTCTTCGACTGTATACCATGGCAGTCCATGTGGTGGGCACTCTGCTTCAAGGGCGTTCCTGAGACCTATATTGACAATATCAGACATATGTACCGCGATTCCGTGTAATCTATCTAGACCGCAGCTGTTGGTGAATCCAATGTTTTCCCAATATCTGTTGGCATTCAACAAGGTTCAATTCTTAGCCTTTTTTTGTTTAATGTTGTGCTCGATGTAGTTACGACTGACATCCAAGATCAGCCTCCATGGCTAATGATATATGCCGATGACATCGCCTTCGTTAATCAGAACAACAACAACAAACCATCTTGAGCGCAAAGTCAACATTTGGAAAGACACGCTGGAAAACGGGCGGTCAGGGACTAAATGTGGCGAAAAACGAGTACATGTCCTGTGGCAGCACGAATTCAAACATATTCGAATAGGTTCAGATTTGATCACAAAGTCCGATACGTTACGGTACCCTGGATCCGTGCTGCACAAGTCTGGCAACGTGGATGACAATGTCCAAGCACGTATAGGCGTAACTTGGGCAAAATGGCGCGAGGTAACGGGCGTTCTATGTGACCGCGAAATGCCTCCGAAGCTCAATGGGTAGATATATAAATGCATCATACGGCCTGTCCTCCTGTACGGTGGCGATTGTTGACCAGCATTAAGCAGACACACTCAGGAGCTTTGTGTCATGGAGATGAAGATGCTGAGTGGATGAGCGGCGTAATCCAATCCGATCGCATACGCAACTCATTCATCTGGGTAGTCTTAGTGTCCGTGACGTGGGGGAAAAACTGCATCAGTGTCGTCTGCGTTGGTATGGCCAGATCATGCGCCGTCCTATGGAGTACGTTGGTCGAAGATGCATGAATATGGCTGTCCTTGGGGCTAGTTTCCGTGGTCGCCCTCGCAAGCGCTGGTTGGACGTCGTCAAGTCCGACATGAGAACCAATGGCCTGAATGAAAAGGATATATTAGTAAAAACCAACTTGACAGGTTGAAACGATTTGCCACAGTTTTACTGGTCATGTTTGACAGGTAATCGCACCATCTTAACTTGTGCATACATTATGAGTATTATTCGGTTCCTGGGATTTGTGAGGCACCAGGCTGATAATTTCAATGCCCCGCAAGATTTTTGGATGATGTAATTCCGATTGATCGTAACGAATAAATAAGATAATCCATTTTGTAGGTTAATGTAAATTGTGAAAAGTGTGTGTAATTATGAGAGATAGTAAAATAATGGTTAGTAAAAATGGTTTTCTCATTTTTACTAACCATTATTTTACCGTACCTACATATAAAACACTAGCATAGCCATAAAGATGTAGGACAAACATCCTACTAAAAGCGGATGGTTTTTTTTAGCTGGTTTTCAGAAATATTTTTTCCTTACTTGGACATAACTTAGAGTAAAAAGAAGTGTATATATGTAATAAGGGGAACACGTACAACATTTGACTACATATCATATATTGCTACAACGGTTGGGACAAACTCCATACAAATCTGCCCATCATCCTTTAAGTGGCATTGGGCAAGGAACATTGCTCGTAGTACAGATGATCGATGGGGTCGAATGATTCTGGAGTGGCGACAACATACTGAATGTCACAGCTCCAACGCTGGCCTCCCACAAAGTGGACCGATGACCAGCGAGCCTTAAAAGGTCACAATGAGACAAAGCATTAAGTCCGCCTATGTACTTATAAGTTGCATGAAGTATCAATAAATAAATAAATAAATGAGCAATTCATCTAAACGAAAATCATATCCCAAATTCCTAACAGATCTGCAATATATCTAAAATTCGTAAAATAGTTGCACAAATTAGCCGAATGATAGCTCAATTCATTTCATATCAGAATCATATTCCATGTAACTTATATTGCTGCATGAAAAAATATGATTCATATTATTATCCTATTACGATTCTACTACATTGACATTGACCGTTTTAAACCTGGTGAGAGTTGCAGGAATCAATTGAATACGAGACGCATCTCGAGTTGCTCTCTCAAGTTTCGTCATTGTGACGAAACTTGAGAGAGGCCTATGTCCAGCAGTGGATGTCTTTCGGCTGAAATGTTCACGATGATGAAAGTGATTGAAGTATATCGTAAATAGACTACCATTAGGTATTAAAATCAACTTGTAGGCACTAACTATACACTTGTAAGCCCCAGACCGTATAATTGCCTCCACACCCTTCAGAAATCCCACAAGTGTCCATTACTATACCACAGGCTTTCTCAACTTGTAGTCTGCAGACCATTGACGATTCGTAAGAATTGCAATAGTAGCCAAAAATTTAAAACTTCTAAATTTCCAACTGAACAGTATTTTTTTTATGTAGTTAATATTTCTTATGATTTCTCCGGTGTGTTCGATTTTTACTCATTAAAACCGCGTCTAGTAGTTCCTTCAGTTGCATTTTGCATTTCTGGACCATGAGGGAACCTTTTCAAAACCAATCCAATGACCCAAGTAGGGGTATGGTAACAATAACATTGATACGAACTGATTTTCTATTTGAAATGCTATGTTTTCTTGAAAACGTTAGTTACTTTGGGTGTTAAAGATCACATACTTAGGTTACCGACACAGCCACAGCGTTGGAAGGCCTTCCACAAAGTAGACCCATGACCTTGTGAGGGTTGCAGGAATCTGATGGATGCAAGACGCATACGGCCGGTCGTTATGGCGACACTTGGGAAAGCCCTATGCCCAACAATGAACCTCTTTCGGCTGAAATAATAATGAAGATAGCATGGTCTGTCAAAAATATTGAATTTATGATATAGGTTCTTCTTTTAAATTAACACTGTTCAATTTACTTCCAGCCGTCTGATTCCTGGTAACAATAAATAATCCAAAGTTGTCCTAGGTCATAAAAAAGTTGAGAACAACTGACAATCTGCTATGTCATCTAAAACCTCGTCGTGACACAAGACTACTTACGTACGATGCGATCTATATAGTCGTTAATATACTGTCCACTACAAAAATATAGAGAATCAGAAGATTGATTTCATCTGTCTTAAGTCCTAACTAGACCAATCGGTCGCATGAATGGGTGATCTACGCGATATCTTCACAGTAATATCTATTATAAAGACGAAAGTCTTTACGGATTTATGTGTGCATGCATGTGCTAGTGAAAGAGACGGCCACAAATGTAAGGGAAAGAAAGGGTATCTTCATGTCCAACCGCCGAGCCCCCGGCAAGACTTGAAGCTGACAACGAGCTATGGGTAGCTCAACGTCCAGCTTCCGATAACCATCCAACCCGAGCCCCAGTCGGCAGTGCAGTACGGCATGTAAGGTGATGCATGCGCTACAAAGAGATGTCAGTAAAGACATCAGGACCCAGCAGGGTAGCCTACTGATGCAATGAGTCGACCACTGAAAGGGTTACTGTTAGTTTTAGTCAGTAAAACTCTGACACGATAGATCGGGAGGAGTCATTAGATGATTTTTCAACCCAAAAAAAAAGGTTGATACTGGAAGATGCAGCGTTGGAAAGCCTGCCACAAGGTGGACCGACGACTTGGCGAGGGTCACGGGAATTCGATGCATGCGAGACGCACATGACCGGTCGCTGTGGTGACGTTTGGGAGAGGCCTATGTCCAGCAGTGGACGTCTTTTGGCTGAGATGATGATGATGATGATTCTAACTGTATACATGCGAAGCCGCTGGCAGAAGCTACTCACACTATCACACTAATATAATAAACGATAAGGTTTGTATACACGTGTATGATTATTACTTCTTCACGGAAAAAGCTATAGATAAAAAAATATAAACTATTTTAGTGAAGAGACGACCTAAGACAAGGACCTTAGGAGTAAGGGTGAATGTCTGAGTTGAATGAGGTAGACAACTGGTCCAGACAGACTTAATAATGGGTGTTAGATACGCCTACAAGACGTAAACACAGGGTTCGATTGAGACAGTTTCGATTCGGTGAAATTGTGCCTTTGTACATGATGCGTGGGTCTGTCAAGATAATAGATCACTAAATTAATTTGCTAACAGTACACCGTAGACTATCCTATTTTTATTTTAAGTTCTTACAGTCGCTCTTCTAAAGTTTCTCTGGTAGATAGGGCTGTCAGCGATAAGACCGTTATTCTATTAAAGTTAGTGTAAAAGTTTTGTTACTATTTTGGAGGACAATAAAATTCATTCTATTTTAATTCTACGAGTATTCTGTCATAAGGAACAGTTTGTGCTTTTTTTGGGGATTGGAAATTCCTTTCATTATTTATGTCCTCCGTAGCAGGGCAAAATAGTCTAAAGCCTACCAATAGGTAAAAATACAAAAATTTCATGAAAATTTGTGAAGTTGAAAGAGTTCATGACAAAATTGAGGCTCGTGATTATTATATAATAGATAGATGTGATAATAAGAACAATTTTAATAGATCAGTAGTTGTCTGAATAATATATGAAATTATATTTTTTTTAGAAAGGTATTGTGATGAATACTTTTTAATTAGAGGCGACAGAACCCATTCCAGCATACAAACGCAAATTCTTGGGACGTTTCTCTTAAACAGGGTCAATATATTCAACCGACCTACAGAGCTGACCTTCTACGACTATTCTATTCAGTGATTTCACCCGCTGCCGCCCTTGAACTTCGCCTCTCCGTCTTTAGACGATATCGTAATTACGGAATCCTTTATATCATTGTTTCGAAGCTTGTACTGTGATTTATAGCCTGAGGTATAACTCTGTGTATTATACGTTCCAATATTTATAGCTGTGTTTTTTTACTTGGTAAATCATGCAATGACTTTTCCGCACTCGGGTGGAAACAGAGGATATCTTTTTTTCTAAAACGCGAGTAGTAAATAAGTGAATTTAAAACAAATAGTTTCAAGGAACAAAGGGACGAGCTCTTGTCCGTCGGTCAGAGACAATGACGAAGCTTAAACGTACTTCTAAATCAATTCAGTTTTAGTTAATTAACTCCATTGTAGAGCAAATATTAGTCACTGACTCGTTCACTGATGCTTAAAACAATAATTGGCTGAAATCAATTTTCCAGTTTTATAAACAATGTACCTATTAATCAGACAATATAAAAGCCGACATGATGACTCCTGAGAGTAACTTTAAGAGCATTGACATATAGGATCAAAATCACGGGAGAGATACCACCCTGCCTCACCCCGCTTTCCAACCCAAATAGTTCCGACAATGAACCGGCCTACTTAACACTATTGATATAGCCTCCATATTTATACAATTGATTCAGTTCTGGGAAAAATACCGTCATTCAGCTTTTTCCAGAGAATATTAGAAGAAATCATATCAAAGACCTTGGCCAAATCGAGGAAACACACGCTTACACGGAAGTATACCTATCCGTAAAGTATCTGTCGGTATGCTTGAAACACAGTATAATTAGAAAGCCCTGCCTAAAAACCTAATTGTTGTAATGCTTAGAGTATATAAAAACCGAATAAATGATAAACAAAGTAGTACAACAATTTATACACGAATTTTTAAGTTGCATAGCATAAGCCTTTGAATATTCCCACTGCTAGGTCTCAGGCCTCCTCTCTAGGAGAGGGAATGGGCCGTAATCCAACACGCGAGCCCAGTGCGGATTGGTGGAAGTTAATTAAAGTATATAATATTCCTCATCAAATAAAAACAAGGAAAACACAAAAAGAAAATATAACATAATACGTTCGCATCGAACCCGAGGCGAATGAACGCAAGACCGCAGACTGTACCTTGAAGCTAACTGAGGCGAATATGACGATTGCTACTTTGTCAATCGATCAACGAGTCTGTTTCAGTTTAAAGTGAGGGTCAAGGGTTTCTTGATCAATATTCGCGAATAGGGACGGTTCTGTAAGATAAGAACTATAATACATGTATCCACGTATGAGAAACATTTTGTCAAATAGGTGAAATCAGTTACTGCGGTTTCTCCACAACTAGCGCTCAAATGTTCATCTACTGAATTTAGCAATAGCATTATCAGTCTGTAATGTTCTCACTGTTGGAACTCAGGCTTCCAATTGAAATTGGCCATAATCCACGCGGGCCCAGTGCGGATTGGTGGATGTCACATGTCTTCGAATTTTTAGTTCTAGGACATGCTGGTTTCCTTACTACATTTTCCTTCACCGTTTTAAGAGCATAGGTGATGAAATAAATTACATCAAGTAATGCGCCTGCGTGGATCATTAATACTAACAAAATTAACAAAATGATAATTTTTCGCTTGTTTTCCAGATGACATTAATTTTTAGAAATATTTTTACACCGAAAAATTAGTGGTTACAATAGTGAAAAAATATTTAGAACACAGCCTTAAATTACAGTAAAACTGTAAATTAAGGCTGTGTTTAGCGAGTAACGAGAACAAGGTTAGGTTTATTTAACAAGAGTCTTTAACCTGCTGTCTCCCAAACTAGGCAATAACCTGTATCTTGGGAGGCAGGAAATTAGTAAGCATTCGGTATAAGGTTATGAAGACCTAAAAATGCAGATAGAACATGTAAATCAATAAATCTTTTGCAAAGGAAATAGTTTTTAAGTTTGTCCTGCCGCCTGCGTTCGCTCAGATAACGGGTGCAAGCGGCAGTACAAGTAAGTATGCGTTTAACGTCGCCCAGAATATCAAGGTCGTTATCAGCACTATACAGCTTAAAGCTTTGCTAAAGTGCAAATAAAACTCTGCACGTGTATTAGGACTCACGTTTCTTCTGACTTGTAATGTCTATACCGAGAAATGTTCGCTCAAGGATTGTCGATGTATGCTTTGACTTTGATTCGGTGCTTACTCTCGTATATTGAAAGACGAGAAACGCTTTGACTTTAAAAAATGGAAAAGCATGTTTTTTTTAAATAATATGAACTACTGCTTGATCCCGAGTTTTAGTACGACTGTCGTAGACTTATTATTGAATTTTATTTTTCAAATGTATTTATGTATATTCAGTACTACTTTCTCAACATGGTCGGCTACATATCTAATTTTTATATTGCACTAGTAAGCAACTCTGCGTAAAGGTGGACTTAAAGCCGTAGGCATTTTTTTACCAATCAACCTTAGGGATAGTAGATTAAATATGTGTCTATCGTACTCATAGTTTTTCTGGGTGTACAAGACAGTCACATAGTATCCAAAGAGAACATAATAATTATTATTCGTCAAATGTTCTATCTCCTAGTCCAACACATGTTCAGGTATTCCCATGTACTAAGTTTCATCCAAATCTAGTCAGGCAAGAAGAGGTGACAGTCAGACATAGTTACTTTAAAAATAAGTATTGATATTACCCAGTAAAGATTAGAGTTGCCCAATTACAGTTTCGAGAAAATCACCGGGCTAGTTTAACTCGGGACAGAAGAGTAAATGGGTTTCGTAAGACAAAGTAAAAGTTTTTGTTTCTCGTTTGAATCCAGATTCATGAGAGTTACTCGCATCGACGAGATAAAAGAGATTGGGTGTAAATGGACCATCGTGGTCCATTTACCTTACCTTTTTACAGAATCTAAAGCTAAATGCAAAGGACCATTTCCTAGAACAGCCTTGCTCTGCTTTCACACAGTATTTTTCTTAGTTTTTTCCACATGAACAATTTTGTGAAAAATCTCTGAAGTGTACTTTAAAGGCGTGATTCGAGGTTCTGTGGTTGCTACTACTATTTTATTCTGGAGTGAGTGGAATTTCAAATTCTTAGGTTAACATTACAGTTTGTTGTATTTGGCGGCTGGAATATTATCGGATCTCGGTTCGTAAATAGGAAAGATATTATACCGGTTTTGAATACGGTTACTGATATGATTTTAATACAGTTTATCCGTTAGTTACAGATATTATAAATCTATATTAATATTATAAAGCTGAAGAGTTTGTTTGTTTGACGCTAATCTCAGGAACTACTGGTCCGATTTTAAAAATTATTTCTGCGTTAGATAGCTCATTTATTGAGGCAGGCTATAGTCTATAATATATCATCACGCTAAGTTTAAACTAACTCTAAACGCGGGCGAAGCCGCTGGCAGAAGCTAGTGTTCTAATAATTATAAAAGTGAAATACAAATTATACCGGGCGCTGGAAGGAGTTCAGTGTACAAAATGTATAGTTTTGAACTTGGAAAAGCATGCAGATTATCATTCTGGATGTTACCAGGTTTATTGGTCCATATTTTTTTACACTCCTGAGACATCAAGTAAATTAAATGACTAAATGCTTTGGAATAATTTTATTAATTGTTTTAGTAACAATATTTAAACGTTTCTTATGATTAAAGATACTTAGATTTTACAAAAACGATGGAGCACACGTGCTTAGAAATTACCTATTCACTCGTGGTTAAAGACCTCTATGAGGTAATACAGACGACAGCTAGAAATTACTCTCCTTAGAACTAAACAAAATTAAGGTATCGCATTTTCCCTATAGAATAATAAGGAAAACATGATTTGAAATATGTCCATAATTGTGTATCAGTTGTGTTCATCATGTTAGTAAATAAAAAGTAATACTTGGAAAACTGAAACCTATTTACGATAAGAGGATTATTGTCTAAAGGAGCGTTTCCATTGAAGCTGAGAGGAATGGGGTGGAGTTGAGCTACCCTTCACTCCGTGCCGTCTACTTGGTACCAGCTTCAAATTCAAATTCAAATACTTTATTGCATTAACACATGTGTTTTATAAGGTCTTAAAAGTAACGGTTTAAAAGTGCACATGGACCCTGTCGGGCACAGCAATATCTTACAGAGAAGTAGGTAGTTGGAATTATTATCAATAACTGAACAAAGTCAAGATAGCGAAAAAATCAAACAAAAATGGAATTTAAAAACCAAAAAATGAAATAGAAATGCCAATTAAAAAATTTCAAAATTAATGATTAGCTTAAGCTTCCTCGATTTGGTTCTGTCCGGCCACGTTCAAGTCCACTCAACTTATTTCCGCTCCACTTACAATTCCCACTGATGCGCATTGGAAATATGAAGATCTGTAATTGGTCGATCCACGGCCCGCTTCTCTCCACTCCACTTCATGCCTTTCATTCGCCACCACAGTCTGCTTGACTCCGTTTTGTCCGCCTCGGCGCCGCGTGTTTACGATTTAGGTAAGTCTGCACAACTTCTTTCCGCTCCACTTACAATTTCCTCTGATGCGGAGTGCAAATTTCGAGAGCTGTGATTGGTCCGTTTATAGCCCGTTCTTCTC
Source organism: Mythimna separata (assembly GCA_030763345.1). Classification (NCBI taxonomy): domain Eukaryota; kingdom Metazoa; phylum Arthropoda; class Insecta; order Lepidoptera; family Noctuidae; genus Mythimna; species Mythimna separata. The sequence goes on along the minus strand of CM061177.1, from coordinate 19,691,954 downwards.
CACTTCGCTTTATGCCTTCTACTGGGCACCACAGCCTGCTTGACTCCGTTCTGTCCGGCTCGGGGCCGCATGTTCATGTTTTATTCAAAAGCTCAGCTCCATTTCGCTCCACTTACACTATTTCCACTGATATGGTGTGGAGGTTTTGAGCACTGTGATTAGCCAATTCACGATTCGCTCATCTCCACTTGACACCACAAACTGCTCGACTTGGTTATGTCCCGCTTGAGATTTACTTGTTTTTCCCAACTATATTGGGGTCGGCTTCCAGTCAAGCCGGATTTAGTTGAATACCAGTATTTTACCTCCACAAGCCACCACTGGGGTAACACGGTATTTCATGACAAGACTGGAATCAGATTTACTAGCTTCTGACTATCCGTAACGACTGCCAAAGATCTACAAATGACAGCCGGAACCTACGGCTCAACGTGCTATCCGAGGCACGGAGGAAACTCGGTATGTTAAGATGGTCACCCATCCACAGACCAACCTTAGCAAGCGTTGCTTAACCTTGAAGTTCGACCCGTGCGGCTGGTATTATCTAGCCACGAGCTTCTCCATTCATGGTGTGCCAAATAAATGAGTTTTCTTTCTTTTGTAGCTTCTCGTTGTTTCACTTACACTACTTATTCACTGACGCCGAGTGCCCAATTCACGACTCACTCCTCTCTACTCCGTACAGTTTTTTTTTATTATTGATAGGCTCGCGCTTGACCACATCTCACCTGATGGTAAGTGATCATGTTGTCGACGATGGAGCACGCTTGCCTAGAAGCAACCTATTCAATCTTGACTTAAAGACCCCTAGGTTGTAGCTATCAGGAAACACAGACTCCGGCAGGGAATTCCACTCTTTAGCTGTACGCATAATAAAAAAAGGTTCGCGTCAGTGGAATAGCACCTTAAGAAAGAAAAGTGGTAAAAGAGTAATGTACCGGAAAACTGATGTGAGTCCACTTATCTTGCTTGTTGTCGGTCAGTTACCCTGTTTCAGAAGTGAGTGTTTTTGTTGAAGCCTGTGTACTGGGAGAAATTGTAAGACCCTCTTGTAAAAAAACGTTTTCTCACCGTGAAAATCTACGGTTAATTTGCCGTGTGTAGGCACGGTTGTCAGTGTTGTATGGATCACTGGGCGAGCTTGTTGACATACACGGCGGCGCTACGGCACGGTACCACCACCATGTTTTATCAGTGTTGTATCGCAGTCTATGGCGTCCTGTACACGATACGTTTAAGGTTATAAAAACGTACTGTGCACGGTACGTAAACGTAACGTAAGCCTTAGGGTAAGTTTGAATAGTTACACTATGCAGGTTCTGAGACATTGTAGTTTTAGTGATTGCGGGACATGATGTGAATTAGGCCGTTACAGACAACAAGTTGTTTCGCAAAAAGACATTACGCAAGCGTTAAAAGGGACAAAAAACCATTGACATGCTTTTGATGGTACCTGCAAAAACCTGGAACATATAAAATATATATTCATTATCGTTCCACGTATATTACCTACAATGTTTCGATGTTTTTATATCAATCATTATCGGGAGAAACGACTTCAGCACGTGTAAGCTACCGTGTGCCACTTTTCCCATAACCTGGATTGAAAACGTGTTTGTTTTTGTCTTGGGAGTAAATTTATTGATATTTTGTATGCTATGTATTAATTTGGTACCTACAAAAAAATTATATTTCTTTCCTTTTTTTTAATTTACTTCTTTTTAATCTATCTCTGATTCTCTATTTTCAATACATGTGTCTTTTTAATTTTATGTTTTGTGTGTGTTTTTATTTTTCAACGTATTTTTTGTGGACCAATCCCCATCAAGATTGTTCTAAAAAGCTACCATGGCATTGGAACTCGAAGAATACCAGAGGAACTAAGTGAAGCTAGTGGGTTCTAGTCAGTAAAAATCTTGCTTCTAGACCAGAAGAGGTTATTGATGATTTCCTACTTTAAAAAATAAAATGGTTGGTATTCATTTTCAATTTTCACTCGGGCGACTTCGCTGGCTTAAGTTGCTAAAGAATTTATTTTACCTAAACATTACTTACAAAAGCAAAAAATCATTTTAAACAATAAACTTAAGCCTTGACTGATAAAGTTGCACACACAAATTCGCTTTCTTAACTTAGTATCTTTTATAACTAAAACTAAATGACACTGTCAAAAGATTAAGCTAAAACTACGCCAGTTAAGCCAAATTACCTGACGTAAAAACTTATCTGAAAAATACTAAACTACTGAGTCACTTTGCATAAATAAATAAAACAATTTTTTACGTTAACATTCTAGAAATCCCTGGCTAGTGAGAAAAGCGAGGTAGGTAATCAAAAAATCATTACAGGGTTCAAAGTACAATAGGTCTTACAGCACCCGTAAGAATTGAATTAAAAGGTTTCTTCCAATGCTTTCCAAAATTTATTTATTTAGTTATGTACTCTTTAATTGTACACCATAAATAAAAAATTTACAAGGATTATCACGTGTTACACTGGGCGCACGTGTTACAATGGGCGGTCTTATCGCTAACAGCGATTTTTTACAGACAACCTTTGAATGGAATTGACAATTGAAAATTTTTGTTCCTATCGATTCGTAAAGAAAATAATGTATGGTCAACAAAATTTGAAAAGTACTTTTTTTATTACTGGTAGGGAAACCCTTGTTGCATTTAGTTCGCCTATGTACCACTACTGTGCCTACATGAAGTTTAAATAAACGAATAATTACGAAATAATTCAGCTTAATTATGAATTACATATTTTTTAACCAAGAAAGAAATAAAATAAAACAATAAAATTCTTAATTCTTAATTCTTTATTGTACACAAAACTATATTTAAGTACAGTGATTTTTACAATTCATGTACAAAGGCGAGCTTAACTCAACAATGAGTTTTCTCCCAGCAAACCTTTGAGTAACAGAGAGATATCACATTCGAGGGCAGGATCTAGTGTACAACATAAACCTACATAACTACGTCTAACAAGTAGGGGTAGCAATTTTTGGAGACGTTTAAGAGACTGAAAAGAGTAAAAAACCCTCCTACTCACATCAGCAACGTGAACCTCCCAAGAGAGTTTAGTGTCCATATGCACGCCAAGGTTTTTAGCGCTCTTAGAGTATAATACTAAAAACCAAATTAGCTTACTTAATAACAACAGAATTTTCTAATGCCTCACAAACGTGTTTCAAAGTAGCTTAAAATAAACTTATTCAACGGTGTTACGTATAAAATCTCGTAGTTTATAACTCTTTATTTATGTGATGTCGTAAAGTGTGTCGTTTTATCACGTAGTCACACATTTCCATATAATATTTCATGGGTTTAAGAATTCTATTATTAATCTTAAACCCTCTTTTTGAACGTATTTTACACCGTGCGATACAGTTAGTAAGTTTTTTTTATATATTGATGATGAAGAAAAGTAGCGCTTAAGTGGGTTAAGGTGACGGCGACGGATGAATTATCCAAACAAACGTAATACCAAAATGATTATTATAATTATTTATACCATTATGTGATGTTAATAATAATAATAATAATATACGCTTTATTGTACACCAATTCAATTTAACAATAGGAAACTTAAAACTAAAACACATACAATCCGATGATGATGATGATGATGGGATGTTATTCGGATTCAGACAGTATTTATCTAGGTTAGGAACCGTCTTCATTTTTTTTTAATTTACCCAAATGAAATTAAAGCGAATTTCATTTTGTAAATTTTCACAGCTAAAATGTCATGTTTTCATTCTGTTATTTCTGTATTATTAACAACAATATTTCAAAATACCTCTCCGTAGGAACATAGATATTTTTATCAAGTCATAAATATTCGAAAAAAAATTGGAAACATTAATTTTTCATTCATCATTTTTGGTATTACGGAACATATCCTTTCTCCCAAATTTCACTTGGCAGCTAGTACACAAGAGTGCTAACAGTTACATATTCTAGATTCTTCGAATATCTGTAACTTACATACATATCATAAAGGAAAAAGTTGTGAGTGTGAATATTCGCGTGCAAGCTTGTTACTACTCCACGCTTGAACAGCTGATTTAAGCCATATCCTAGAGTTCAACATTTACTAGGTAACTTTTATCCTGAGAGTATATGTTCCTTTGGGGCAATTTCTACCTACTTTCACGCAGGCAAAGTCGCCGGCAGCATCCAGTTATCTACACTAATATAATAAAGAGGTAAAGTTTGTTTTTTTGTTTGTATGAGGTAATATGTGGAAGTACTGGTCCGATTACTAAAATTTTTTCATCAATAGAAAGCTGCTGTATTCCTGAGTTTATTACTTATTTATCTTTCTTACAAAAAGGGGTAAGTAACATATATATAAACTGTGACATAGGCTATACTTTATGTACGCGGGTGAAGCTGCGGGCTAAAGCTAGTCTTATGATACCGATGATTCTTTATTTTCCTGTTTTGTTCCCATTATTTGAGGTCAAATCTCTTCATTAATATTGGCGCCAGGATAAACTAAGCACGGTAAACAGGCTGACTTGAGGTTTCACTCGATTCTAGATCACTTGGTCAGTGGTCGGTGACCTCTTACTTTCTTTGTAATACTGATCACGTATGGATAAAAACAAATTAGGCCAGGAGACGTGCATGAAAAATGAAATAGATAAGATAGTCAGTAGGTATCGCCAGCATTCTGGTCATAAAACAACTACCAAACTGTTGTTACAGTGTGATGTTAAGTGATACATAATATGTTTGGTATCCTCCTCCTTGTGTCCTATTCCTCAATGCTGAGGGTCGTGACCTCCCTGCTTCATCACCTTAGCCCTTATGATGTTATTGGCGTTGTGAAGGGGATTCGTAAATCGTGGTATTAAGAGCAGGGTGGATCTGGTCGGACCAACGTATTGGGCTGCGCCCGCGACGCCTTTTACCATCTACTTTACCGGTCACAATGAGCCTTTCGAAATTGCCACCATCTTTCCTTGCAATGCAACCGAAGTATTGCAAAATCCTGCGAAGACACTCGGACGACAGCCGTGAGGAGATTTGAAGCTCTTGCAAGATGGATACGTTGGTCCGAAATGCTGTCCAAGGGATACGGAGCATCTTTCTCCAGCACCACATCTCAAAGGCGTCGATGCGTTTGCGGTCTGCAACTTTTAGAGAAAGATGCTTGGTATAACTGCATGAAAACTTAATCCAAACTAGAAATCTATGGTAATTTTCTGATTGATTTGACTGATGGTCTGTGATTGCCCTCATTATATGTATTATTACTAAAAGCACGGGTGTCCTACATTTGACTCATTTCGATATTCTTCCTGTTCTATATTTTAATGTTTTATTTTATTATGCGTAGAATCACAATTTTTGTGAATGCTCGTGTAACCTATATCATCACATTTAGAGCACATCAAAATGGGTTTTTGGGACGCCCGTGCTCCTAATGTTAAGTGCCTATTACCTTGTAGCTACACAGAACAAGAACATAATCAGCCTTATACTGCTGAGCTCGTGGCTAGATAATAACAGCCACACAGGTCAAGCAAGCTGGCAAGCTTGCCAAGGTTGGTCTATGGTTGGTAACATACCGAGTTTCCTTTGTGCCTCGGAAAGCACGTTAAGCCGTAGGTCCTGGCTGTCATTTGTAGATCTTTGGCAGTCGTTACGGATAGTCAGAAGCCAGTAAATCTGACTCCAGTCTTGCCATGAAGAACCGTGTTACCCCAGTTAATGGGTTGTGGAGGTCTGGTAGGCAGCCGGTCCTCGTAAAATACTGGTATTCAGCTAAATCCGGCTTACATGGCAGAGAGGGAATAGGCTATGACACACGAGCCCAGTGGGAGTTGTTGGATGTCTTCGATTTTTTTATTTCAGAGATATTTACGGTTTCTTCACCGTTTTGAGAGCAGGTTGGTGGTACCTGCCTAGGTTTGAACCTTCGTTGTATAAGTCTTACGGATCTGTGGGCCACCACTTTTCTGATTACTTATTCTTTGTCTAGATCAGTGTTTTTCAATATTTTTGTATACGTAACAAATAAATAAATAATAAAATATACTAATAGTAATTTAATAGACTAATAGTGGCGCCTTCCTAGGACCGTATCATTTCGATGAGCGGACCACGCTCCAGTCTAATATATGTCAAATCGCACATAATTTGCATGTTAAAAATAGAACAAACATCAGAAAAAAGGTGGTAGCATAGCACTATTTTTTATACTATTTTGTAGCGTAGGATCAGTAACACCCACTTTACCTGACTCGCGACCGCTACCCCCTAAGCAAGGTCTTGTAACCCACCTGGGAGTCGTGATCCAAAGATTGAAAAACACATCTAGATTTTCGATTATTCAGAATAATGCCGCCTTTTCACATCTAGCGAAATCTGAATAAACTAGACCGTGAATCTGTGTTATCTCTTATTTGAACAAACCCTTATTAAATCTAATCTTTTTTTTTATCTTCATAATGAAATTAACTTTTTGTGCTTCCCAACTGATATTCCCTGAGCAAACTAGGTTATCTATACCTAAACATCTAAATTAGTTTCACAGACTTGCTACCACTAAGTATATAGTTACAGAGGGTTGAATCCATAAGACCGACTAGGGAAAATACACATACACATTGTTTTTTAGGTTTACCAATAATTGGCTAGTTCGTATATTATTTCTGTCTATATCTGAGCTGCTATCTTAGATGAAATCTTTCGGAAATTAAATTGGAATCCATATGACCTAAACATTTACGTTTGGAACGGAACAAAACCAACCATTCTGACGAAGTTACCTAAATTATTCGTCGAAACAAAAGAGGTATCTACAAAGTATGCTGGACCTTAATAGGGTGAGATGCATGGTGGACCTAACGATAAACCCCTCCAACACCAAAGCCCTAACAAATGTATAGGAAGACCCTATCATCACATATACGACATAATGTCTAAGGAAATAGATTAGGAGAGTGAGTCTAATGAAAGCGAGACTTGGAGTGTTTTTTTTTTAATTTAATTGGCAACATTATTCAGCCGCAATTGTAGGAAATTAAAAAAATTATGAAATGTCAAGATATGATTCTCCTACTAGTTAGTAATATCACATACAATTTTTTTGGATACAACCTCTTATCCTCAGGTTGCGCTTTCATTAGACGGACTTTATCTGTTTCTTTAGAGATACTCGTACCCGCACCTTAGATGTACTCATCAACCTATCACATACCCACAAAACGAGACACAATAGTAAAACAATAACAGCGCGGTCTCATAGGACCGGTCGGCGAATCATGAACTAAATTGTTGTATGTTAGTGGTTGCTAAAAGAAGTTAAGAAGAAAAAGAACTTAAGGTATCCATCATATGTAAACTGTATAACAACTACATGCTACCTGTATTCTAACATAGAGCTACTAAATCTAGACTCTCACCAAAGCGGTGAAAACAATGGTCAAAACAAGCAGAAACTGGTGCAGACAGCAGTGGTAAGAAATGTGCTGAATGCAGGGAAATCTGACAGATTTCGAAACGAAATTTTAAGGAAACTCAGGAAACAAAAATAGCGAACTTTACAACTGGAATAAAAAAAAATCTTTAGTAGAAATGAAAAATGAAAATTGTATAACCTACAATAAGAGGTATAAAGAAGTGGAAGAAAATCACAGTAATCTGGTATCTAAAAAGAAAGCGAGGCAGAAAGTTACGAAGGTAGGAAGACAAGATTTATGTATGGGTTTATCCTAAAGAAAAATAGCAAGGAAAAGATGGACTAAGGAAACGCTGAATAGAACAGAATGAAAAAAAATAGAGTAGGCCAAATTTGGACAAATAAACGATTTTATCTGTTAAATTAAGACTCTGCTGAGTCGGTATCTTGGAAGATACTTTGAAGGTGTCATCGACTCACGAGAATTCTTAATTTAAGTTCATTTTATGTTAACGTATTTTTTTTGTCTGAATAAAGGTTTTTATTATAATTTACTTCCATCACTCGTAAGTGAAGGGAGGAGAGTATGTCAGGCATTTACTGACAAAAACCCGCCAGTTTTATTACACAATAGATTATTGATTGATGAAAGTTCACAGAAAATGAACACATAACTCGAACTCTGAACTCGATAGTCATTAAGTTGTTCGAGTTCGTTGAGTGTAAACAAATGTAATCTGCACAGGGCATAAGTGTTTAGGGGTCTGAAAAAATAGCAGATGACTCCTACAGTCGACCATTTCAATTTAGCACACAATGCACCAAACACCCTGTATAAAAAACTCGTGTCATAGTGTCTGTTATCGAACTCCTCCGAAATTGACTGAATTTTATGAAATTGATCTGTGTAAGTGGGTCTAAGAATAAGACGTATGAGCTATGTGAATGTGTGTATTTAATTTTTCATCTACTTACTTTCACACACCATTTTCTATGATAATTTATACAGCACAACAACGTTTGCTTTGTTAGCTAGTATTATTATGAAGAGGAAAGATTTGTATTGTTGTAAGTTTGTAATGAATAAGCTCAAAAACTGTTCCAATTAAACAAAAGGTTTACTAGTTAAATGTTACTTTACTTCTGAGTGATATAGATAAATATTTGCTACCTGTGAGGGTAATAAACAAATCCGCTGGCATAACCTAGTTATTACATAAAAACTAAATCCTGTGTCGCGGAAAAGTTAGTGAATGTAATCATTCGTGTTATTCTCAGAATTATTTCATAACACAATGTGATTCGTTAAATGAAGGAAAACAGATTACGTGTTTGTTTTGTTGTTTCTACCTATTTTCGGTGAATTGAAGTTAATTTCGCAATCTGGCTTAAAATAGACAGGTTTTTTATTTTCTCAGCTAACTGACACTCGTCACAGTTACGTTACTAAACATTTTTTTAGTAGAAACTTATCATGTAATATTTCACATTCTGGTTGCTCAGCCATAGAAGGTTTCTTTATACTTGTGCTCGAATTATTGCTCGAAACGAATATCCTTGTTAATTTAGAAACATTCATCATTTTTAAAAACACAAGCTATTTCTTTACATCACAAATTTTAATATGTCGTAATATGAAAAACTGGTCAAATGCGATTCTGGTTTGCACACCGAGGGTTCTGTACAACTGTATAATCGCAAAACGTAATTATTTGGTGATGAAAATACCAATTCACAGCTTTTGGATTTTTTCCTTAAATAGATAAATGTTTGCTACATGGCATTTCTTCACGAAATCTCTTTTAGGCTTTAATTAATTCCCTTGCCACCCTCAAAATTGATGTCATAAGTGAATCATAAACGGTTTTTATTTTTATATTATGTTGACATAGAAGTTTAAATTTTTTATTGCTCTAAGTTAAAGCAAATTCGAACAAGTCTTATTAATTTCAGCTTGATACCTTCACGCAATACTGAGAATTGGTCTTGAGAGACGAACAACAAAGTGATGATGAATTATCAGGGTTCTGTTTTTACCGACTGTAGTAGGGTACCCTAAGAATGAACCTTTAGAAAAAGCTTGCCGTATTTTGTCACTCGTCTCCCTGTTTATTATCTGCTACCACACAAGAGAACGAAATAAATTTGGCGTTCAATTTATTTTTTGTTAACTTAGGCAATCGAGCAAACTTTCGCTTCTAGTGAAAAAAATTACAGGAATATACAAAATTATTCACAAGTGGAGAGAATAATTTTGAATATTCCTGGCCTAAATTTGCCTCCCACAGGGTGCTATATTCATAGTCACACAACAAGCCTGCACTACACATAGCTGAATTATCATAATGATGATTGAAATACAGTGTTACTACCGACACTGTTTACTGAAGCTATTCGGTTCCCAATTCAGCAATTAATCACCTGGAATCTATCGCAGCCTTCAATATGGATGACCTGTAATATTAAGTAGGTACTATAAAATATGAACATGATTATGACAGGGTTTTTAGTGGTTCTCTTGAACTTATGTTACACGTGTTAAGTGTAACGTAAGTCAGATTACTAACTCTGTTTTTGTTGTCAATTAATTTTTCTATTCGAATTATTCCTCATCACCATTATTTCAGCCGAAATAGCCCTCCTCAAGCGTCGACACAACGATCGGTTCTGTGCGTCTTACATCCATCGGATTCCCGAGACCCTCACCAGGTCATAGGTCCACCTCGTGGGAAGCCTTCCAACGCTGCGTCTTCCGGCACGTGGTCAACACTCTTGTCTGATTCTTCGGGCTATGTTAGTAACCTTGGTTCCTATACAAATTTTGACTTTAACTCCGATCATAGCCCTTAAACAAAAAAAAACGAAAACGAAACGAACCGAACAAAAAAAATGTTTTATCAACACAGCTTTCAAATCTGAGAAGACACTTTGAGGAGGCCTATATCCAGCTGTTGACCAGTAATTAAGTTAGCAACTAACTCCAAGTTAAAAATACTTTGATTAGATCATATTACTTAACCAATGTTTTATTCATGGCTATGTTACAGAATACATTACGTACTTTGCTTTTGATTCTGTAACAAATTAAAACAAGTCAGCCAAATCAGAATTAATGATGCAACGTTGCCAATCTTCACGGCAAGTCGTGACGTAAGTTACGCGAAATGTGTTGCCAGGCATATAAAATATAATTATTTTCTTAAGAGTAATATGCATGGGAAATTATTTTATGTAAAGTAAGCTATTTCCTGCTTTTACTGGCAATTTATTACTTTTGAGAGAGTTGTATAATTAAGGTTATAATTAATTTCTGTTCAGTGTTGCCAATTTATTTATTACTTTATGCACTTTTGTATTATGCTGACTTAATGCCTTAGCCATTTTCTACCAGTCAACATTTGGGTGATGCAGAGAAAAATATTGGTAGGTGCTAATGTTTTTTATTTGGTAGTTTCGCAGCACTTTCTGGATCTTTTTTGAGAGGCACCGAGCATACTATCTCAATTTGGGCCGAGAGACATCCACTGCACGCCGTTGGGCTCTTCGCGGCCTGCATTCTATTTCGTATGTTTGTGGGTGTGTTTTTTTCTTACATATTCACATTGAAACGGCTGAGCGGATTTTTATAAAATTTGGCATACTTTTGGCCCATGTTCTAAAATAGCACATAAGGTACCTACAGCTTATACTAGAACTATGTTCCTCACACTAACCACACTAACAACATTTTGACAATCATTATCGCTCACTAAATTATATTTTACCTAGGACCTGTTATAATTGCGTCCGTATTCACGTAATACCATAGTAACGTAAGCTAGATTCCGGGAACATTTAAATTATCAATTAAGGTTAATGAAGTCGGTTAACAAGAACAACAGTGAGCTAACTACATTGTTCAAAGATGTTCACTACAACGTTTAATTTCCATTCAACAAACATAAATATTCGTTTGTTCATTCATGTATTTTATCAGCCCTGAGGGCAGGACAGGAAATTAAGCTCTAATAATAGGTTATATCTAGTGGAATAGCTTTCGAATTGAGCTGAAGGCGATTCCAGGAATCATCTTAGGAGTGAATAGGTAATAGGTTCAGCCTGTTCCCAAGCAAATTGCGTAGAAGCATTCGTATTCTGATCGTGTGAAAATATGTAGATTTTTTGTAAGGTAATATATTCCTTTGATATGTATGTAGATTGTAGAATATGTAGATAGTATCTATGTCATCTTTTGCAGTTTTATTACCTTTAAGATACTTTTAATTCATGAATCCCCGACCGGTCTCATTGGACCGCGCTGTTATTGTTTAACTATTGTGTCTCGTTTCGCGCGTATTGATAGGTTAATATCAAAATTTCAGTAACTTTAAGCGGGAATTACATAAGACCGACGCACACGTTGGCGACAACGTCTGAGTTTTACGTAGAACCGCGTCGCTTGGCGTCGCGTGGCGTGGGTCTAATGTAGCTCTACAAGTCTAGTTGCCAAATAAAATTTATAAAGACTGACGTGCCCAAATCAGCGTTCGTGGCCCACGTGGGCTAAATGCAGTTTTTTATACCTTTACATACTGGCAATGTGCACAATGGCATTATACAGGATGATTGGAAGATCGATGCAAAGTTTTAAAGCTTTGCATCGATCTTCACCAATCACCCTGTAAGCAATCACCCTGTATTGTGCAATATGCTTGTAATATTACAAGCATGCAACTATCAAGAGTACTTATATTAATCATTGAGACAGTGTTGGTAAAAAGTTAAACAGATCAAAGATTACAAGGATTATCATTAGTAACCAAATAATAACGATTTACATATCACATACCTGCAAAACGAGATACAATAGTAAAACAATAACACCGCGGTCTCATGCGACCGGTCGAAGATTCATGAATTAAATAGAAAAAAATGGTGTTGTTAGGACAAATTCAAAAGAAGAGTAACGACTTCAGCATTAACTATTTTTATAAAAAAAACAAACATATGAAAAACATATAAACATAAACATCATGAAAAAACACAGGAATTAGAATAACTGGAACACAGATTTGTTAATTTCTAACTCTCAGAAGATCATTCACATTTCGAGTTAAATTAAATTTCATGATAGCTCATTTCTCCAATAAATGGTCCAATATTTTGTGCGACCTAGTTTTAAATAACCATTTTAAACTAGGTCAAAAATATTGGCAAAGGAAAACGGTAATTCAATTTAGTCGGTAAAATTTTGAATTGATTAGTTAATTTGTTAAATTTAATCAGATTGGTTTTAATCCTTATAATTAAAGAAATTTCTTCTTGTCCCAGATTACTTAGGGTTGATAAAACATTTTTCTTCCATTCGGTCCTGTCACTCTATCACCAACTCAATTTTCTTTTACATCACTCTTCACGCAATCCATACATATTTTCTTTAGTCTCCCTCTCCCACTCCATCCCGCTAGATGGTGTAGGTACCCGGAACGTTTTTAATAACATGCGTTTCATCCCTTCTTTTCGCACCACTATACACAAACGATCCCTTGCTTTTCAGTCACTGGCGCTAAGTTCAAACTTACTTCAATATACTTTTTTTGACTTTTACCACAGATTACCAAATAGTTCATCAGTAAAAGACATGCTTCATAATAGGCAGTTAAGATTAAAAAAAAATTGAATCGTTAATTTGATTAAGTGTGTAAATTAATGCCAACACATCGTAGAAGAATTTGATCGAAAATGTGTATTCGTTGTATATTAAGAATATCTGTCTTTGTTATTGCATGGTTGGTAACACCCACAGAAATCTAAATAATAAGTCTAATTTTGATTTCTGTGGTGACACCATTAGGGTAGCATATTTTTTTCACACTCCATGTTATATTCAAATTCGTATCGTATGAGTACGCATTAATATTGATAAAGTCTTAGTACTAAAACAATATTTATTTTAGTACGAAAACTTACGATCATTTTATTCAAAGGTACGTTGCGTGTCCCGAAATGTAATACAAAAGCAATTTACTGAAAAACTTACGAGACACTTCAGAATCCAATATTTGTTTACAATGTTTATTATCTATGGCTATTATTGGAAAATTATTATTAAAAAATAAACCTTTTGTTAGGGTTATATTTATAGGTATTGTAACTTCAAGCGTTTTGACATTGGCCATTATTTAACTAAATAAATAAAAATATGGCACGGCCCTGAAAAACATAAATAGGGTTTAAGTTTCATAGTAGCTCGCCATCTGGCAGTTCGGTAACCGCCCTGATCGAACCCGAGTCGTCGATGACGCGTATTGTTCCACGCGCGACTCAAAATTATGTTAGCAATACCTTCCCAGCAGGGCCGAAGCCTACGGAGGCCATAAGTTGACTTTTGAAAGGGAAAACTCTGGTGGAATACAACGAGCAAAGACGGAACATTTATGTGCTCAGTAAAAGCTTGACACCCTACTACGCCTTAGAGCGAGAGAAATCATTAGATAATTTCGCACCTTAAAAAAACCTCGTATACACTTGGGGACAAATTGTCTCCTAACTTGACGCGCAACGCTGTCAAATTGTCCAACATGTACCGCGACGCGAGAATACGTTGTAAAATGTTGGAGGACAAGTTACGCGATACTGAGCAACGCTGCAACATCCTGTCGCGCAACTTGCCTGTAATGGAACATTTTGTCTCCTTCTGCATCTAAGGTTTTATAACACTGACTCTCCTTTCATACAGAATGATAAAAGTTCTCTGATAATTTTCAAAACGAAAAAACAAAAAAAATACGGCTTAGCGTCGTCAGGTTCTACGAAATCGTAGCTAACTTCTATTTTTAAACAAACTACAAAAGTTTATTTGATATTCTTTTAATAAGAAGAAGAAAACTTCTGCGTAAAATCCATGATATTATTCCAGACCTATTTTAAGAGAGTTCAGAATACTTTGAACGATGTCTGTGGTTACTGGTTACCGCTTAGCCGGCTAATTAGACACATTTCGCGTAGGTTTTAACGATAAGCCTGGAAAGTGTTCTATACACGTGCCTGAAGCACGAGGCTAAAATATAATGCGTAGGCTTGTAATTATTTATTGTGTTCGGACTTTCATGAGAATTGTCATGAAGAAGTCTACCGTTTTCTGAGTGGTAAAAAATTCACGGTATTATTCAAATACTTTTGTTCGCAGCATTTGTGCGTGGTGCCTCGTAGCGCGTATTTTGGTCCACCGCCACCACACTATCTGGACCAAAATTTTCAGGGAATATGGACCTCAGTGTACCCCATCACTCTTGGTAGCCGGTACAATTACATAATAATATCTTTGGACTTGGGAGGTGTGGAATAATTCAAAGTTTAAAAAATCTGCATTTATTTATTAAATACAGGTGTCAAACACAAATTAACATACACGAATTGAACCCGTATTAACTTATCGACAGCATACTGTCCACAGTATGCTCCCAGTGTTTACCGGTCATCACACGTGGTTTAATGTCGCTCACTGTTGCAATACCTTTACAGGCTTGGTTGATTGCATGCATATTTAAACGGTGCTGATACGCTTCATGTATAAGGACATTGTTAGTTAGTGATGAAACGTTAATGGGCATATTCTCTTCTTCAGTACAACCTTCAATACAGAAAATATTTCTTTATCAGACACGTTTCTAGCAGGACTCGACGACCCAATAGACTTATTAATGTAATCCCACTTGTTTTATATCTATTAAAAAAAAATGGAAGGTCTCTTTTAAAAAAACAGGTTTTTACTTTTAATTGTTTATGTTTATTATGTTTAACGTAATAAAAATTATGTTTTTATTCATGACTAGGCAGTCACGAATAAAAACATAAGTAATTTTTGTAACATTGACTTTTTGTAATAGTATGAACATGATTTAAAAAAAAATCTTATGTGTCCGCAGTCACCCCACTGTCTTCTACAACTAACAACTATTACGGGCAGTTACCAGGCTTAAGGCTCTAACTACAGTACGTAGACTTAGAAAAACCGATACCGACTTAGACCTAGAATTTAGAAAGATCGATAGAAACGCCATTGATTAAAATCCATTCAGCCAGGGATAAGCCTCCCGTCGCGACGAGACGCGTCGGCTGGCTACACAGTAACGAGGGTATAAAAACTCACAAATATATTCAGATACGCATGAAAACCAATCACCCTGTCACCCTGTCGTTTCTGATGTGTAGTTGACCATATAACTGACATTTAGAGTGTTTTATAACTTTACTAGATAAAGTACCTAGTACCCGTAGTAGATACCTAGATCTTTACGTTGTTTTACATAATTATTATAAAACAAATTACGTCTGTCTCAAATAATGCGATATACTCAAAAACTGCTGAACGGATTTTAAAGCAATTTTAACCAGTATATAAAGTATTTCATGAAAAAATTTTAAATGCATATAAATGATTAAAATAAAAAAATAATAATAAAAAAAATAAGAATAATATAAAAAATGCATTAACCGAAACTATCTATAACTAACGGATAATCCTAAATTTGTGTGCGAAATTGTCCATAACATCCCTGATTCAAACCAGTCGTTCCAAAGACCTTAGATATACTAAGACAAAATGTACCGCAATATGACGCGCAACGCTCAATCTACGTGCAACTGAACGTTGCTTAGTGTCCCACAACTTGCCTCTTACATTTACAACGCATTCAAGTGACACGGTACAAGTTGTTGAACAATTGGACAGCGGTGCGTGTCCTGTTGGGGGACATAAAGATTACAGTGCGTCTAATGAAAGCACGACCTGGAGTTTCTTTTTTTAAAATAATTGGCGACATTATTCAGCCGCAATTGTAGGAAATAAAAAAAATTGTGAAGTGTCAAGACATGATTCTTCTACTAGTTAGTAATGCCGTGGTAATACCACATACCTTTTTTTTGGATTTAATCTCTTTTTCTCAGATCGCAATTTCATTAGACGGACTATAGCACGTTCGACCAACCAAACTCTTCAGCTTTATGATATTACTAAGTATTAGTTAAAGTATAGAATATTAAAACACGGTTTCCATGAAATAGAATTTTTTCAGCGAACAAGTTGAGGGAGGAATAAAATCAAAAACAAAGATGATTCTATGAAAAATCTGAACAGTATGAAAGGTAAAAAGCTTTTTACACTGCCTGCTCGATTCCGCGAAGCATAAATACTAAATATTGGAGGCGGCACGTGTAAGGTTTATATAATTAACTGCCTGCACTGCGCTCGGGAGTTAATTATATAAATCCCTCATTGAGTTCGGGATTAAAACTTAGTGACCTTCGTTTCGTTCAGAATCCCCCAGTCACATAAATCTATTATAAAATTACACGCTTATTCAATTGACTGTTGGCACGTTTTAAAAATCAATAAAAAAACACAAAACAAAAACACGAACAAAATAAACAATGGGACTTCTGAGTTAATTAAGAATACTTCGACAAACATGTGTTTTCCTGTATTGTAAGTAAGGTTCCGTAACAAGCGGCTACGTTTATTATGAAACCTTCTCATATGGCAATTTAAACGTAGTTCGAGATAGCAGGGTATGAACCGAAGGTAAATCGTTGGACGTTTATTCTTAACAAGTTTTTTTTTTAAATATTAATTATATTCATGAAATAAAACTGTGTGCACAATACTGATACATCGTCAGACTTAATACCTATGGGTTAAAAAAAAAACTTCTAAAGACTGCTGTGGTAATGTGCAAAATAAATAACACAGGCCTGCGATGATTTTCTCTTGAATTTAACTACCTAGTAATTTCAATTGGTAGGTATTACGAACTTAGCTATATTTTTTTTTTTAATTCCTTAACCACCACGATAATTTTCTCAGAAAAAAACGGTTTTAATGTTGATGACAATTTTTTTTCGCTCATATTTACACCCACAGCACGGTTACTATTTAGGTATGGTTAACACAGGTTAACTCTCAGTTCCTCTACTCTCCTACTGGTAGACCGATTGGTCAGCTATTCCAGACGACCGGCGAAAGATCAGGCTCCGGACTTTACGTGCTTTCCGAGGTACGGGGTTAACAAACCACTAACTTCCAAACTCATCTACTACAAAGTATCAAACATCTTTCGAGTTTTCGGTCTCGAGGAGTTTGAGTAATCCATCATATTTAAAAAAAAAATACAAATCATATAAACAAAATCAACAGCTTATTTCCTACGGAACCCAACTAGTAAACAAACGGGTACTCTGCATTGTCCCGTAGCTGCCGTTCATACCGTTATTCCAGTCCGCTTATTCTTAAAACGTGGGTTCTGGATATACGCATTATCAAATATACAATACGAAGCCTTTCTATTATTTACAAACACAGGAAATTTTCATGAATAGTTTAAGCGAATTACGTGAAAAGGATTTTTAACGTTTGTTTTGTTTTACAGATTATTTTAGGAAACACGCCTTTCATAAAATAATACGTACGTATGTGTATATATAATTGGCAGTACATTTTAGAGGTTTTTTTTTCTGGTAGGGGAATCATCAGAATGACTTTTCCCGCTCTTGGGCGGAGCGGGAGGGCGTGTCAGACTCTTACTGACTAAACCCCTATCCCGTTCCTTCGTTGCCTATGATCTGAGGGGGACTCGGTGTCAACCTTCAGGAATACCACGTGTTCCCCCAGAGGCTTCGGCCCTGCCGGGCCCCTACAGACATTTTAGAGGTAAGTAATTGGGGTATTCGGAACAGGGTGTTCATCCACATACCTCTGAAATGCGCACATTTCTCAGTTGAAAAGGGAGGATCTTTCGACCAGATGGATATTTATATCTAGTCCTGGCATTTACCCGACGGATAATTTCACACTGTTGTATATGCTGTAATCACGCGAAGAACTACTCACCTTTTAAGGTCGATAGACAAGCTATTTTATTTAAGGTATTAAGTATGGTAATTCTTCATCAGTCTCTAAAGCAGAGCAGGAGAAGTAAAGTAAAGAAAAGTCAAGTTAAGGAAAGTCTGAAGCACTCTGTGTTAGACTTTAACTGGCTAAAACGCGACCTACATATGTTCGTCGTTGCCAAACATTCCAATACTCCGGGTTACCTATACGGAAGTCAACAAGACATTGATAATAATAGTATTTTATACATTTATACTCTACCCAGTCGTATATATTTATACTCTAACTTAATAAACTTTTCCCATCTATCTTGAATCGTCGTTTAGAGTTCCCTTGTGAGAGGAAGTTCGTGTTACAATATCAGATATTTGTTTGTTTCATATAGACTCGTTGACGTCGATATAGGTGAACTAGTGAGAACCAAATTGCAAATTAATTAAAAAAAACTGTAAGAAATAAAATTACTAGCTAACAAACCAAACAGCTAAAATAAAAATAAAAAAAATCTCTCACAACATACAGTAAGTAATAAAATGTTACACATTTCTCATTCTACGTTTCATTGAAAACATCTTAGATAGATTCACAGAATCTGTCTTTCAAAAGATCTCAACATGTTGTCATCAAATAGGATCAGAATGTTTCTTCTGCCTGAAATAACAAATACGTCTTGATAAACAGTTACAGAATTTACTTTTTTCGGACAAACACACGGACCCAAAATAAACAGTAAACATTGCTAATAAAAGAACAAATTTTATGGGATGTCTGGAAATTAGTGACCGATATTTAAACATATGATTGTACTCATGATAACGAACAACTTTAAAAAATCAGTTGTCCAGTACTTACATTTTGACCAGTTACTAGGCGAACATATTATAAATGTACTATGTATATTCATTTCTGTTTTTTATGCATCTGCCATGTTTTCTCTTCACCACCCTAGGTTGACTGGTAGAGAATGCATGTGGCATTAAGTCGTCCTGTGTACTTTCTATATTGCATGAAGTTTTACTAAATAAATAAACAGCAGATTTTTAGGTTGTTTATTATCATGAGTACAATCACGTGTTTATGTATCGGTCACTAATTACTAGTCAGCCTATATAATTATTTATTTATGAAGTGAGCACTGTGAGCAGTCACCCTAAATATAGCCGTGGACAATAGTTGGTTGGCTTAGTTAGCACAATGGTTAATGTTGGATGTTGTGGAATGCTAATACATTCTACAAGTTTCATTGATAAATCATTTACTGTTTCGGCTGTGCGTCTGTGGACTAAATTGCCAGACCCAGAATTAAACGTGCTCAATCGTTGCCTGTATTTAAAAGACTCTTTAAGGAACATTACCTGACCAGTCGCTGTGATCATAGATAAAATCCTCATTTATATTTCTGTCTATAGTTTTTAATCCAGATCGACTGAGTGTATATAAATATCTCTGGTATAAATAATTATATGGATAATACTGCTACAGTCATACAAATTACTGCCCCATTTCTAGTCTAAGCAATTACTATCGATTCCAGATTGCCTGGAAAAGATCACGGAATTCGATAAAGCTGCCCATTTTATGTATGTTTGTAGTTTTAGTTTCCTTTTTGTATAATTATGTACATAATGTAGTGTAAAATAAATAAATAAATAGAATGAAAGCTCTCCATTGGTCGCCGTCCACTTGTCGCCTGTAATACTAGAGTTTTACTGTTCGATTTTTTTTAAAGTAACCCTGAATAGTAAGATACAAAACTGAACAGCCACTAAATACTATTAGCGTTGTTACGTTATAGTTAAGCATTATGGTTTGTAAGAAAGCTGTAATGCCTACTCAAAAGGAGCTAAAGCCTATAACTAGCAGCTGTAGACAATTTGACTTCTGTACCACTTCAACGCAGTCATAATTCCAATATAAGGACTAAAGTGTGTAAGTGCATTTATGTTTGTTATTTTTCACGATTGAAAAACTGAACGGGTTTGAATGAAATTTGGCATACGGGTAGACCCTATTCTGGAATGTCACATTGTACTTTTTTCTCGTTAGTAATAGTAGGTATGCAGCCTTGAGACAATTTTCTATTTTATTTGTTGGATAAATTGATAGCTTTACCTTGTTGTTCTCTAATGTATTAGCACTCTTTGTTTCTAAAATGAATAAAAGAAAACATTATCATTCATTGTTTTACGCTGTCCCTATTCATACAAAAACACTTTACCCGGATCTTCCTCAGGGAAATGCCAAGCTGTCGTAACCTAGTGGAGCATGTCCCTGCCTATAGTAGGGTTCTTATGGGCTCGGATGGATCGAGTCAGCAAATCACGCTTGAATTAAGTCGATTATTGGCGCTTTTCTTTTATTTCCGTACTTATGGAAGAGTGATTTTTGAAACTTGTGAGTGACATTTTGTCGTTTGTATCAATATACGACTTTTAGTAACGCATCCTTTGATTCCTTTTTATTTTTCGTTCCAATCTCTAGTAGATTAAAAAAAAAAAAAAAAAGATTGGAACGAAAAATAAAATATAACAGCATAATCAGCCTTAGAATGTTTCCACTACTGGGACTCAAGCCAGCTCTGTGAGAGAGGGAACGGGCTGTCCTAATCGACCACGCAGGCTCAGTGCGGGTTGGTTAATGTAACAAGTCTTCAAATTTTTGGTTTTAGGACATGCCGGTTTCCTTGCGATGTTTTCTTTCACCGATTTGAGAGAATTGGTAAAGAAATAAATTACACAAAGTTATGTGCCTGGCTGGGATTGAACTAACGACCCACAACTCGTAATTCGGAGCCGTTACTAATGGGCTACTACTGTTGAAACTATAATGTACCCGGTCTGTAGCGTGTGATATTGCAAATAAACGTTTTGTAGAAAATACAACAAGGTTTTCTTGGTTACTTTTCGATCGTTTTAGTTAAATCGAGAAGTGCATTTCTTTGAGTTAGGTTGGTGGCACCCGGTTTTAATATTGTGTTCCGACAATTTTACCCCTTTAATGGCATCTACCTATTCACACCCACGTAGGGTGTGAAAACTGGGGGTACATAGCAACGATTTCGTAAAAGAATGTGAAGCACGACATATGCAAAATATTTATACGTCGAATTGAAAATGCCGCTGCTGGCATTTTTACTACTAGCTCTATAAATAAACCCATATTTAAATGCAGTATTGAAAGTGCTGTAAATAGCAAGTAACGACATTTTAGAAAAAAAATAGTTATTTTTTTATTTTTACTTAATTGCTTGCTTGCTTCTTCTTCCTGCCCTTATATTACTTGCAGTCGGCGCAACACGTTTTTTTCATTTTGTCTGACAAAACCGCCGGATGACAATCCGTTGTACTATCCCTAACTTCCTTCCTAACTCCCACAAACGAAAACATGCTAACCTACATTAATTAACACAGGATCTTGAAAAATAATAATACATGATATTGGCAATTTTATGGTATCTTTTAATATTTGAATATATAACTTTGTGTTTTCAGCGTTTTACAGTTTGCCATCCAGTTGTGAAGTTGACGTCGCGTTGTATTTTACGCGCACCTCAAACAGATGTCAGCGGAATGGACAGGGCCCAATAACACCAATGCCTGCTAGTGAGTGGTTTGATAGAGTTATAACTGTGATCCTAGAACACAAAGGTATACTCGTCAATTGATCATCGTGACGTCGAACACAGATGGGATTTTGTCGTTCAAAATCTGGTAAGCCCTCTTGCTCCACCAGCTAGAGCGGAAATAGTCATATCGATTCCCACCTCAAAAAAGCCCTGAAACGCAAAAGGTAATTGAAACATCAAGTGAGTTTTAATCGATAAAAGTTTGACACTCTCTCTTACTCTACGAAGAGCAGGATAAACGATTTCGTTATTTTCAACCCTAAAAAAAACGCTTCCTAATTATTTATTATCCAGAGTAATAATATAAAATGTGAAACTGACTCTGTCTATTACGACAGACCAAGAACCATAACTATAGAACCAATTTTGATAAAATTGCGACGAATAGGCTTGAAACCTACGGAAGAATATATGCTATTTTCTAGGGACTAGTTTCAATATCGTGGCTGTAACAACCAATATTCACCCGGGCGAGATCGCGGACAACAGCTACTAATTAATAGATATAAGCCAGTCATTAATAAAACATGCTTGTATCGTCAGCGCATCAATAAAGTCCCGATATCTTTATCACAGAGTTTTTAATGTTCAGTGAAGCGGAGTATTCCCGTTTCGGTACCTAGATTTTCGGCACCCAAGCTATTCCCATTTCGGCACCAATAGGTATTTTGGATGGTAGTAACCTATACAAAATCCAAACCCAAAACTATTTAATAATGTGTAGGTTACTCATCATCTACCTAGCCTTTTCCCAACTATATTGGGATCGGCTTCCAGTCAAGCTGGATTTAGCTGAATACCAGTATTTTACGAGGAGCGGATGCCTACCAGACCTACACAACCCTTAACTGGGGTAACACGGTACTTCATGGCAAGACTGGAGTCAGATTTACTGGCTTCTGACTATCCGTAACGACTGCCAAAGATCTACAAATGGAGGAAACTCGTTATGTTAAGATAGTCACCCATTCACAGACCAACTTAGGCAAGCGTTCCTTAACCTTGAAGATCTACCTGTGCGGCTGTTATTATCTAGCCACGAGCTGCTTAATAATGTATAAGTTACTACCATCAAAAATACCTATTGGTGCCAAAACGGGAATAGCTTGGGTGCCGAAAATGTTGGTGCCGACAATCTGAGAGTGTGCACAGGAACTGCACAACTTGATTCCTTCAAGCCCGTTTCATCATCGGACCACTAGACGTACGGCAATGCGCCACCGGTACATGGTGAACATCCCACCCATACGGACAAAGCGTTTTGGGAGTACATTTATTATGCGCACAGCTAAAGAGTGGAATTCCCTGCCGGGGTCAGTGTTTCCTGATAGCTACAACCTAGGGGTCTTTAAGTCAAGAGTGAATAGGTTGCTTCTAGGCAAGCGTGCTCCATCGTCGACCACATGATCGCTTACCATCAGGTGAAATGTGGTCAAGCGCAAGCCTATCAATAATAAAAAAAAAACTGGGTGCCGAAACGGGAATACTCCAGAGAAGCTACGCGACCGTGGACAGTAGGCTTTAATTGAATGGACCTGACCGAACTGATTTATCGTCCCTTTTCACTTGCACAAAGACCACAGATTCGGGGTAAATTGAAACCTGCTACGCCAAGCCTTCGGGTTAATAGCGGTTACAGTCAAAAGGTAATTGTTAATTCTGTATATCAAGGCTTGAATTGACGTTAATTTTAGTATTATTACATAGTATTTGTTCAGCAAAACGTTACGACCCCCCGAGGGCTAGGTATCTGGTTTATTAATAAACCCACATTTAGCCGTGTTTCTGGCAATATGAGGGCTTTATGCCGGTGCTAATTATAAACAGAAGCCTTTCTCGTTTAGGGTCGGTTTACATCTGACGGAAAATGTGTTGAGCGTATCATCGGTCGCGTTTATTTCGTCAAATTAGACCTTTCACATTTAGTGTTTAGTCAGTTTGTCCGTTCAGCATCTACAGAGCAGTACTTATTTATTTTTATTGTAAACTCTAGAAATAGAAGTCGTTACAAGAGTCGATGGTTTTTTTTGTAGCTAGACAGATAATTTGAGCCAAAATCTAGCAAAAAAGTCGCTAAATGGGCTCTTACGTCGACCGAGAATACGTTGACGGAAACGAAACAGACGCTATACGCTCGACGCACGAACGCATCATCGGTTAGGTGTGAAAGGTTGAATGTTTTATAATAGGTACACTTATAGTTTCCGCCCGCGACTTCGTCCGCGTGGAATTGTTGGTGCTCTGCTCCTATTTATCTTAGCTCGATGATATATAGTCTATAGCCTTCCTCGATAAATGGGTTATCTAAAACTGAAAGAATTTTTTAAATCGGACCAGCAGTTCTTGAGATTAGCGCGTTCAAACAAACAAACTCTTCAGCTTTATAATATTAAGTACAAATTTGTCTGTTTTTCTGTTACACGATCAATAATACGCGACGCATTTTCCGTCAGATGTGAACCGTCCCTTAAGGCTCAATACACACGTAAAACAAACCACAACACATCGCGGCGACAAAAAGTGGTTAAGTGTGAATAGTGTCGCTGCAGCGTGTTTTTGTTGTGGCATTTTTGTGGTTGTGGTACGTCTTAATAGACACTAAGTCGTCGACCGATGCTAGATAGGCCCGCGGGGACTTTATCCTAGAAGGCCAAGGTCAACTAAGGGACACGGGTGAGGTTTGAGTCAATAGGGAGTGAACCTGGAATTTTCATGCAAAGAAGATTTCTTTGCCTAAACTTCATTTCTACCGGGCCCCGACAGTTTGCTGACAGCACGTCTCTTTGAGGCGTGCTTGGAATAATACGCGCCGTCAACAACATGGGCTTGGTCTGGACTGTTAACGGATGTCCGGACGGCTACCGACGAGCCGTTGCCCATTGCCCGCAAACCTGTACCTACGATGATCACAAATCGGGTTCGGATTCCCAGCGTTGCAAGGCTGCGGTGACATTTTATTATAATCTCGTAGCTCTATCAGTTGAGCTGATATCACGACGATTCACGCATTGTCATCCTAAGCCTGTACCTAATCAGATGGTGAGCTACCCATCGCTCACTATCTGCAAGATTTTCAACTCCCAGGGCATCTTCTGCAGCCGCCGAGACTTGAGGTTTGCCAATAATGCAGTTTCTAGATCTATTAATACATGAAAGTCAAAAAACACAGGTGGGTTATGGTTAAAAAGTCTGACACACCCTCTCATTCCACCCACCGATGAAAAAAATATTAAATGATTTCCTACAGTAGATTATAATATTTTTAGGAATAATCATCATCATCACAGCCAAGACAACAGCTCCAATCACTGAAACTTAAATTTTCGATCTACATTACCATACAAATGGACTCTCACTGCGCATTCAAGTCAATTAAGATTTAAGATCTACTATTGGAAAAGTTTTATATGCAATCAAGAGTTTCAACATCGTTTAATTTATAGGTATCCAATTGGGTATTTCTTATTAACTTTTACTGCAGTATACAGACGTTTAAATGTTCGTTGAACTGCAGAAAATTACAAGAATTGTTAAGGATAAAACATAAGCATTATTGGCCTTGTCATCATCTGCCTAGCCTTTTTCCCAACTATGTTGGGGTCGGCTCCAGTCAAGCCGGAATACCAGTATTTTACGAGGTACGGCTGCCTAGCAGACCTCCACAACCCATTAACTGGGGTATCACGGTACTTCATGGCAAGACTGGAGTCAGATTTACTGGCTTCTGACTATCCGTAACGACTGCCAAAGATCTACAAATGACAGCCGGGACCTATGGCTTAACGTGCTTTTCGAGGCACGAAGGTAACTCGGTATGTTAAGATGATCACCCATCCACAAATCAACCTTGGCAAGCGTTGCTTAACCTTGTAGATCGATCCATGCGGCTGTTATTATCTAGCCACGAGCTCCATTATTGGCCTTGTAGTACATTGTATTCGCGTCTATGCAAATTGCCATAGATTATACAAATGAGCTGTTGTGGGTGTTACCACTTCATGTTAATGTGTTTGCGTCCTCATTTTTATTTATTAATTTATTTGTATTCTCTTTTCCTTTTTCTGTTCAAATGCATTTGTACATTGCACCGTTCCGGACGTTTTTATGTTGACACCGTCACTCGTGTTTCGGGCAAATAAATTGTTCTTCTGTCTTTCTTTTTTCTTTAATGTTCCCACTGCTGGGACTCAGGTCTCCTCTCTAGGAGATAATGGGGCGTAATCCACCACGCGGGTTGATCGCTTGGTGTCATCATTAAGTATGCCATATATTAATTCATTTCTACAAAGGTGCCGTTTTTAAGAGTTCTGTACTACTAACAAGGAACCCTTATAATTATCCCATTTCCGTTCGCCTGTCCATCCTTCCAGGCGTCCACGATTTAGCTTAGAGAATCTCAGTAGGTATACTAAACTTATAGCACTCAGACTACTAAAATTAAAATGAGTCGGCATTATGCTCACATGCAGTTGTGGCCCCGAGTAAACTAACAACTGAAGTTTAAAATGTGACTAAGCAGCTTTCCCTGTGGCAAATTAATTATTTATTTGTTTCTTTGGTTAAAATATTTCTCTTAGGCCTGACGGCCACTTGGCTCTTCTTAGGCCTGACGGCCCATCCTTATCTCTGGGTTCTTTTACATTAAAAAGATAATTTATAGTTTCAAAATGGCACAGCACACGCATGACGTTCCGAAATAAATATAATATTTTGTTATTAAATTGAAGTGAGTGTCACATTATATTAGGTATTTTTTTATTTGAGCGTTTCTTAAAATTTTAGATTTTGTTTAATATTTTCATTGTATCTTTTTTATAACAGTTCATTGAGTTCATGTATGAAAGTAATGAAAACTTATTTTGAAATCCAAGTTCTAACGTAGAAACACATATGGTAAAACGGGGTGAATAGGAATGCAAGGGTGAACAAGAACAAACCTTTGAGTAGGATTTTTAATTTGGTTAAATAGGATTTCCATCTCAGCATCGACTTTTGTTACAATTAATGAATAAATAGGAACACTTGAATTCTGGGAAAACCGGTTAAATAACGTGAACATCTCCTTCAAAGTTTTGTTCCTATTCACCCCATTTTACTTATAGGTTTTGAGATTTAATAGTTATAAACATGGCTGTTTAAAAAAAGGAATAACATACCTATCTGGAATAAAACGTTAATTTGAACTTATAATTTCAAATGAATTCGAAGTGAAAACCGCTGAAAGCGTTCTGTAACACGAAATGGCAACTTCGTAGAAAAGAGCGAAACCTGTTTAATAGTGATAAATGCTGGTGCTTTACATAAAACGCTTGAATAAAGTGTTTTATTAAAACCAGACTCTAAGAAAGTGCTATGGACTTGTGTCTTCTTCTAGTCGTGTCGATTGAATTCAAATTTTGTCCGATCAATATTTAGCCACCTGGACAGCTCTACTGTTGGGCTCGCATAGGTTGTTGAAGGTGCAGGTAGTTGGGCATACTGGGCAGGAAAGTAGATGACGCATATCCTGTGAGGGGGCTCCAAACTGGCATGATGATGGACTTTTGTAAAAACTTTTTACAAAAATAGTTTGTTTTTAACATTGAAGTCGGTGTTATTTTTTTGTAAAAAAAATTATACATTTCATGAGTTATTGTCTCAGTAATTATCGAAAACTTAAGGTTTAAAGGTTATAAAGACATCGTAAGAAAATCTAAAGACAGGCTTACAGCCATTACGCAGTACGATAGCGTGATGAATTACCTAGGCTTGTTCTACTCTGACGGGACTAGATTACAGGCTAAATAAACAATTTCTCATTTGTCTTGCTTTAAGGCACTTTCGGTCACTTTATGGCAATACAACTGCGACGTGAACTTGAATTGCAATGGCATATTCTTTTCTTTTTTGTTGGCAAATCATCTAATGATTTCTAATGCTCTTGGGCAGGGCGTGAGGGCGTGTCAGACTTTTACTAAAACCCACTCCATGTTACTTTTTTTCAGAAGTAAAACTATGCCCGTGTAGGCTTTGACCTTACTGGATACAAACGGTTTTACTGAAATTGATGCAACTAAAAAGTGCAAAAAATAAAAAATAAACTTTTTACAATAAAAAGTACAACTAACTTCAATATAAATAACACTAAAAAGTATAAAATAACTTTAATTTTGAAAATCGGTGTTAATTACTCAGATACCCGCGAAACGAGACACAATAGTAAAACAATAACAGCGCGGTCTCATAGGACCGGTTGGGGATTCAAACGTTAAGTTAATCTATCATATACCCGCGGAACGAGACACAATAGTAAAAAAATAACAGCGTGGTCTCATAGGACCGGTCGGGGATTCAAACATTAAGAAGAGACAAAACTATTATAGAAAATAAAATATAGATGACAGCCAGACAGCCAAAACGAGCTAGAACTTAGCAATGGGGTATACCTAGTATTCACACTTTGGCCCTAAAAAGGAGGCACGTTTGTAATACAAGATTTGATT
The DNA here is from genome assembly GCA_030763345.1 of Mythimna separata. Classification (NCBI taxonomy): domain Eukaryota; kingdom Metazoa; phylum Arthropoda; class Insecta; order Lepidoptera; family Noctuidae; genus Mythimna; species Mythimna separata. The sequence continues at coordinate 19,663,558 of CM061177.1, read as the reverse complement.
GAGATTTCTTTCGGCAGATTGATTCTGTTAAATAAACTCCTATCAAATCTACAAACTTCAACATTGTCAACCATCAAATATAAAATCTTTTTAATCCTATTTACTTGTGTGTCCAGAAAGCTGTTTGTTTTGCTGTTGTCGAAACTTTTACGCCGCGACATGTCCTCGTAAAACTAAATCAATTTTGGCTAACAGCCGCTGACATGATATCTCAAAGTGACCCTCAAGTTATTTGTATTCGTCTGACGGAATAACTGTTTAAGTCTAAAAACTCTACTAAGTTTCTTTATTTTCTTTATTTTAATAATATAGTTTTATGTTTTAAAAGTGGGAACTACTAACACTAGAGCGACGCACACATAGGCTACGACTGATTTGTACGCAGAACCACGTCGCGTGGCGTAGATCTAATGTAGCTCTACGCGTCTAGTTGTGTGGAGACGCGTCCAGATAGATACGTAGCCCACGTGTACTCATTATAGTTCTACCTATCGAACGCTTTTTTAACTTTTTTTTTATTATTGGTGGTGAAACGCGAGCCTATGCGTTTGACCATTATCTCGCCTGATGGTAAGCGATGATGTAACAGATGATGGAGTACGCTTACCTAAAAGTGATTATAAGTATTCACTCTTGACTTAAAAACCTCTAGGCTGTAGCTATCAGGGAACAGAAACCGGCAAGGAATTCCATTTCTTAGCTGTAAGCACAATGAATGTACTGCTGAAACGCTTTGTACGCTTATGCTTCGACTGATTAGCACAATACGATACGGCAACGATTTGACAAAGATGCGATCATACATTTTTCAAAGGCTGAAATATCGTGACGGCTCCAAATTTTGAATTATAGCATGCGCAGTTATTCCTTTTAAGAATCATCACGCCGACCACGTAGACGACGCTTGAGGTACACGCAGAACCACGTCGCGTGGCGTGGGTCTAATGTAGCTCTACAAGTTTAGTTGCCATATAAAATGTATGGAGACCGATGCGTTCAGATCAGCGTAGGTACGTGGTCCACGTTGACCCAATGTAATTCTACCTTTTTAAAATAATGTCTATGAAGACACGTTGATATTGTCGATGCTGCCTTGACACGGCTCAGATGTCCGTAGGGACCTTTATGCTTGTTATTCCGGTACACAAAGAATTGTCGTTCTGTAAAACATCAAAGCGATCAAAGAATCTTAATTGGTTTCTCCCGACTGATAGCTCTTACCGGGTTAATTGGCTTTCTTCAGGGAAGCATAATCGGCCCCATACAGCGGACGAATTCATTCTCATTCAAACAATATTGAATCCGTAATTGAAGGACTCAGTTACACTGGGCTTTATTTTCAACAAACCTTCCCACATAGTTCATTGTTTTTCTTGGAAAACTTCAGTTAAATAATGAAATTAAATACCCAATATTATGTTTATTCAGTGTTCTTTGAAATAAAAGTGGTCTGAATTGAAAAACCAATATTATGGAAAACAATATATTATTATACTAGCTTTTTCCTTCGACTTTGTCTGTGTAGTACTCGATAAAGTTAGTAATATGTAGATTTTTTATTAATTATGTTCTATTAAAATGAATAGCTTTCGTCCACGGATTCGTTCGCGTAGAAGGTGGAAATATTTATTTGTAAATTCAGTACGTCAGTACATTAAGAAGCTGTTTTGTGCGTTTCGCGTCCATTGGATTCCAGCGACCTTCACCAAGTCATTGGCCCACCTTGTAGGAGACCTAGTGGTAAAGTTTTAGAATCGCGGCTTTCGAAGGACCAAACTAGCGTTGTATAAGTTTAGCGGGAAAATATTTTTACGTTGGATGATATCGACGGGTTCCGGGCTATTTGTATTAACCGACATTTTTGAAACTTTTCACCAGAGCAGTTTAAAGTTTCGATTTTTAGAAAAAAAATCATAACTTTAGCAAATCGCATTATTTTTTAAAAAAGAAGGATATTAGTGTTTTTATAACATATTCGCCATAATCAGATTAATCTTTTTTTCTAATATTCCTATTTTTAACGAAGATAAATGTCGCTTCATACAAAATGACCCATATTTTACTTTTTTTTGTTCCAGGCTAAATGACTTAACCGCCAATGATTATTGTTTCTTATTCCAGGCTAAATGACTTAACCGCTTATGATTATTGTTTCTTATTCCAGGCTAAATGACTAAACCGCCTAGGTTTATCATTTCTTGTCCCAAGCTAAATGACTGAACCGCCTAGGCATGCAAATAATGGCTCTAAGCTAAGTGCTTTAATCAAAGAGTTGGTCATATTTCAAAACTAAGCTATTTGATTTAAATACCATATCATAAACTTATTAATGTACGGCTAATTAGTTTACGCGACTGATTTTTTAAAAATAAATTGTTTGTAATTATACTTGAATAATGAAGTTTGCAGAAATTAGCGTTTAAAACATTGATAAATTAAAAGGTACACACATAGGGTGTACCTACCTATCTGGTTAATAATTATGAATTATGAGAAAAAAACACGATTTACAAATTGTTTAAAAACAAGTTTTTTATTCAAAATGACAATCACCTAGGAACAGCAGTAACTTCTTAGCTTACCAAGGTAACAACTAAGGTTGTGGAGGGTGTGGTGGCCAATCTGTTCCCTGAGCTAGGGGAACACTCTCCCCCGCTCATAGCTTCGCCACCTGCGGTGCCCGTAGCGGACCACACCAGCGACGACGAGGACGACGCTCCAGAGGTGACCGAAGTAGAGATAAGGGCGGTGGTACGAAGACTCAGTGTCAAGAACACCGCCCCAGGACCCGACGGCGTGCCCGGATGGGTATGGGTCCTGGCCATGGAGGCTCTCGAGTCTCGATTGCGAGGGCTTTTTAGCGCATGCATGGAGAGAGGCCAGTTCCCCCTTCGCTGGAAGACCGGGAAACTGGTCCTCATCGCGAAGCCGGGGCGCCCCACGGACTCTCCGTCCGCATACCCGCCCATCGTGCTGCTCGACGAGGTGGACAAACTCTTTGAAAGAGTAATTGCAGACCGCCTCGTCGGGCATCCGGCGCGGGTGGGGCCGGATCTTGCGGACGGCCAGTTCAGCTTTCGCTGGGGGCGTTCCACGGTGGACGCCATCATGCGCGTGAGGGCCCTCACGACGAGGAATGCGGTGATTCGGGGCAGGGTTGTCTTGGCGGTGTCTTTGGACATCGCCAATGCCTTTAACTCCTTGCCCTGGAGTTGCATCGGGGCGGCACTTCGGTACCATGAGGTGCCCGCCTACCTCCGTCGTGAGATCGACCTCCCCGAAGGGGTCAGCGTGGTCTGCTACGCAGACGACACGCTGGTCCTAGCGCGGGGAGAGTCGTACCAGGCGGCGGCCGAAACAGCGACACGCGGGGTTGCGACAGTCGTGGACAAAATCCATCAACTGGGACTAAAAGTGGCATTGCACAAGTCCGAGGCTATGTGCTTTCATGGCCCTCGAACCGCGCCACTACCGGGTTACCAAATAACGGTAGGGGAGGTCGGCGATGAAGTACCTGGGACTCGTCCTCGACAGCCGGTGGGCTTTTGAGGAGCATTTCCGACGTTTGGCCACCAAACTGGACATGTCTGGGGCCGTTCTGAAGTGGCTCCTGCTCAACCTAGGGGGTCCAGACGCTCCCTGCAGGCTCTACGCGGGGATCGTTCGGTCTATGGCCCTTTACGGGGCGCCGGTTTGGGCGCCATCGCTAAATAAGCGACCGGTGCCCAAACTGAACGCTTGCCAGAGGGTCATGGCCATCCGGATGGTGCGGGGATACTGCACGATATCCCGCGAAGCGGCGAGCCTCGGGCTGGCCTGCCACCGTGGGATCTGGAGGCAACAGTCCTTGCACGCATGCACGATTTGTGCGTGGAGATGCAACGCCGGGGCGAAACTCCACTGCCACGACAAATCGCGGTATGGCAGACAGAGTTCCGGCGGGATCTCAGGGTGGCATGGCGACTGCGACTATTGCAACCCAGTGCTGGACACGCCGTCATTGAGGCGGTAAGTCCCTTCTTTGAGGAGTGGTTGGAAAGAGGTCGCGGCGTCCTCACATTCCGTATGACGCTGGTCCTCACCGGACACGGTAAGTTCGGGAGGTTCCTGCATCGGATCAAGTAAGAGAGGACGCCCGGGTGTCGCCACTGTGTGGACCGCCCGGAGGACACGGTAGAGGTGTGCCCCGCTTGGTCGGAGCACCGCGGTTTTCTTGTGGAGGCTATCGGAGGCGGCGACCTCTCGCGCCGGGCCCTGGTTCAGGCCATGGTCCGGAGCGAGGAGGGGTGGCATGCGGTCGACTCCTTCTGCGAAGCAGTAATGCTCGTGAAGGAGGCTGCTGACTGCGAACGCATGAGGGAACGGTCCTCACACCGCCGCCTCCGAGATCCCGATCTCAATTTCCGACCACCGTAGGCGCGGGTTCGGGGACGGCGAACACTGGGTAGTTCGCCGCCCAGCAGTCTGGAAATAATCTGGACCGAGCCCAATCGTCAACGGAGCGTTCTGTTCCACGCGCGCCTCAAGGAGATGTCAGCAAACTGTAGGGGCCCGGCAGGGCTGAAGCCTCTGAGGCACATGGGTATTCCGAAAGGTTGACACCGAGTCCCCCCCAGATCGAAGGCAACGAAGGAACGGGGTAGGGATTTAGACAGTAAGAGTCTGACACACCCTCCCGCTCCGCGCAAGAGCGAGAGAAGTCATTCTGATGTTTCCCCTACCAGAAAAAAAAAGATAACAACTAAAGTTTTTATCACAATTGTATAAGAATCAGAAGTTAAGCAGTCTTTTTATTACGTAGTCCCGTAGACTACGTAATAAAAAGACTGCTTAACTCTTATTACCTGAATGATTATTTTCATTCTTCTTCATTCCTAAACCTTAACATTTAAGTTCATAAAAATCTCTTCAATTACGAAAAAAGGTTTATCTATAAAATTATTTCTTTTGAAAATAATCACATAAAAAATTAAAATATTTACGAGCATTTCTTTGGTTTTCATTTCTTTCCTTATTTTCGTCTAAATTTCTCAGTAATCAAAATCAAAAATATCTCTTGTAAAAAAAAGTTTATAAGTTTTCTTACCTATTATACGCGGTTATTTTTCAATGACCGGCCAAATTTTCACTGGGTGTTCTACCCAGAACATGTGATTTTTTTTCGTGATTTTATAGTCGATCCAGTCGAATGAAAGTTGTTCATATTCATAGGTAGAGCACCCTGTGAAAATTTGGCCGGTTATTGAAAAATAACCTTTTAAATACTATCCCTAGTTTCTTTTCAATAACAAAGATACATTTTACCTCCTTCGACAATAATAAATTGTAGTTCACTACAGTCACAACAAATAATAATCAAAATTATAAAAAATGTTGCACATGTTAGTTAAAATTTAACCAATTTTTTCCTTCTTATTTTCTAATTTATTGTTCTTGTCCTACAAAACACTCCCACAAAACACGTACGAACTTGCTCACAATTTGCGTCAACTAAAACGAGATGGGAGACGCCTGAAGCGTCCGCACGGGGTGGCGGGGGCATTTAAACTCGAGCGGTTTATCGCGATGACGCCAAAATCATTGTTTTAACCACCGTCATAATAGTCGATCCATAAAATTTTTATTGTATTAATGTGTATACTATTCTTATTCCATTTAAGATAAACTGTTTGAATTACTAGAACTTTACTTTTGTTATAACTGAAACGACACTGCAAATCAAATATTTAATTAAAAAAATAGGTTTAACCATAATTTTTAACATTTCATGTACAGAGCTAAATGTATGGATCGACACTGGGTATGAATGTGACAAAGAGGCTAAATGTATTAAACGACGTTCTTGTATATTTACAAGGTAAAGCTAATTGTATTAAGCGACACTGGATAAGAATTTAACAAAGAGGCTAATTGTATGAAGCGACACTGGATAAGAATTTAACAAAGAGGCTAATTGTATGAAGCGACATTTCTATTTATTTATAAAGTTAAGCTAAATGCTTTAACGTACGTTGCCTATAAATTGTTGCTCCAGGAAAAAAAGTTTAAACGACTGCCTGGTATTTGGCAGTAAGCTTAAGTTCACAGTTCCTAAATTTGTCAATATTTTGTGTCGCTTCATACATTGCAGTCCAAAATGTGCCCAAAAAATGCGGTTGTATGAAGCGACAAAAAAGTTCTCCGATCGTCACCAAACCCAGCTCAAACGACGCAGAAAAATTCGCTGATTCCAAATATGTATAAAAGTCTATATCGCTCAGAGTGTCGCTTAATACAATTAGCCCGGAACCCGTCGATATATTGGACACAGAAATTGAGCTAAAGGAAGTAGGTATGGGAAGAGTATTGTGACTTACTTGGAGATATGGATGCCAGGTTTCTGCACTGACTGCCGGGTGGATGACGACACTCACACGTGTTCTCGGATGTTCTCACTCGCGGTTAACAAATCGGTTATATTTCGCGTCACTGTGTCTTTGTGTCGGCCAACACGTTAATTAGGAGGATTAGATCACCGCGGCGCCGCGGGTTTTCCTGGATCAGCGGGTTTTTTGCGGTGGTGTTGTGCGGATGGAGTCTTGAAGCAGAAGAGAACGGTCAACCAAAGATGGCGACCTTTCTTTGCAGCGGTCGGCGGAAATGTTCCTGATTGGCTTAGCGGCGAACAAGCTTTCTCATTCGCCGGCATGGGATATGAGGATATGGGGAGTTGGAGTATGATTGGCTCAATACTGTCGTCCAATATGAATGATTATAATGTGTGAGATGCGTTTGGATACATGATACAAAAAATGTTTATAGGGCTAGCTTGCGTAAGCATTCTGCCCGGCTTTCGAGGATATGAAGTATACTCAAAAAGTAAGGAGTCAAATTAAAGCGGATTGAAATTAAATTAACTTGGACAAAAGAGAAAAGTTATAATGAAAATATGTGAACTACAGCTAAATTAGATGTTTAATTACGCGGTGGTATTATTGAGAAGGTAAAGGACATAGTTTAACAACGGGTCTTTTAAAAGAGCCACTGCATGTCTTCACCATGGCAACGCGGGTTATCCCATCCTTGCCGGGAAAAATCTCGGTGATTATGCCCATTGGCCAACGTAGAGGAGGGACATCATCCTGATGCATGAGAACCACTGTACCAATCTTAATATTGTCGGCGGCATTCAACCATTTTTGCCTAACTTGCAAGTTATGTAAGTATTCTAAACGCCACCTTCTCCAAAAGCTACAAACCATTTGGTCAAGCAATTTTTTGCGGCAAGTTAGAGGTTTCGTCGTTTCGGGAACGTTCACGACAGGCAACGTAGTTAACGGAGAAGCCATTATAAAATGAGCGGGAGTAAGCGGTTCTGGGTACGGATCCTCACTCAGGACACAGAGCGGTCTGGAATTTAGAACTGCCTCAATTTCAGTGAGAACAGTCGAAAGCTCCTCATAAGTAAGAAGTTGAGAGCCGATAACACGATATAAATGCGTTTTAGTAGATTTAATATTTGATTCCCACAGCCCTCCAAAGTGGGGGGCGCGGGGTGGAATCATTTTCCACTCTATGCGGTAGCGGTTAGCAAGTAGTTCTTGTAATTGAGCCTTGGCTCCAACGAAGTTTGTTCCGTTATCAGAATATAAATAAGAGACGGGGCCTCTGCGGGAAATGAATCTTTTAAAAGCTGAAATGAAGGTGTCCGATGACACGTCGGTAACCAATTCAATATGAACTGCTTTGGTAACGAAACAAACGAATAAGCATATGTAAGCCTTCTGACTTCTTTGGCCTCTGCGTCGACATAAGGTTACTTTAATAGGACCAGCGTAATCCACACCAGTATGAACAAAAGCTTTAGTCTCTTGTACGCGGCAAGCGGGTAAATCAGCCATCTTTGGACTGGGGTGAGAAGGAGAAACCTTGAAACAAAAGTTACAAGCATGTACCCTTTGTCTGACGACACCTCTGGAAGAGATGATCCAATATTTTTGGCGTAACAGAGAGGTAAGAAGGTTTACACCGGCATGACAATGAATGCGATGATAATAGTCTATTAGAACATGTGTAAAGTTATCATGTTTAGGTAAAAGCGCGGGATGCTGAGCTTCATAAGGAAGGTTCGCATTTGACAACCTGCCACCAATTCTAATTATGTTATGCTCGTCTATAAATAGATCGAGTTTCTTAAACTGTGAGCGAAGTTTTTTATTTTTAATCTCGTCATAAATATCTAAAAAATGAAATTGTTGAATACAATGAATTAAATAAATTTCAGCGGCAACCAATTCACGGACAGTAATTGTCTTATGTGACTTGTCATAAGGAATAATATGCAAAAATCTCAAAATGTATACAATTATGCGCAATATTTTATGTAACGATGTAAATTTTTGAGAAAGGCTATATATCAAGTTAAGTTCTGATACGGTAGATACTAATGTTAAAGATTTATTTTTAAACTCAGGCAATTGCTCGCTGCATGAGGAAACAAACGGAGTAATAGGCCACTCATCAGTTTGTCGCAGAAGCCATTCAGGGCCATGCCACCATAAATCATGGTTTAGTAACTGTTCGGGTAGAAGACCTCGAGACATACAGTCACTAGGATTTTCTTTTCCGTTAATATGGTAAAAATGTTTAGGATCAAGATTTTCTTGACATTTAGCGACGCGGTTACTAACAAAAATGTTCCACTTGTGAGGTGAGGAATGAATCCATGAAAGTGTAATTGTAGAATCGGAAAAGGCAAATATTTTATTAATAGCGGTGCGAGAGCGGTAAGTGTCATAAACTAGTTTAATTAGTTTAGACAAAAGAACAGCGGCGCAAAGCTCTAGACGAGCCAGAGATACGACCTTAACAGGTGCAACTTTAGATTTGGCACACACCAAATTTACGTGTGTATTACCATTTGTGTCAGTGACATGTAAGTATATAACGCAGCCATACGCATTCAAGCTGGCGTCAGCAAAACCTACTATATTTGTCACGCAACCCATAGTAACGGCTACATGACGCGGCAATTTTAAAGAAGAAAGTAGAGGCAGTTGCTCTTTGAATTTTTGAAAGAGAAGTACGATAGAATCGGGTGGAGTTTCATCCCAATCTGTGTTTAATTTCCATAATTCTTTTATGAGTAATTTCGCGAACAAAACTACAGGAGCCACTAGACCGAGAACGTCCCACAGACGGGCAATAGTGGAAAGTATGACGCGTTTAGTACAACCTTTATCTAAATCAGATGTAGTAAAGGTGAAACAGTCCTCGGAAGGAATCCATTTGAGTCCAAGGATTTTTAAATTATCCCCGACAGAGAAATTAATAGAAGAGCGGTTGGAGTGTGGAATAACCTCCAGTAATTCCAAGGAATTACTTGCCCATTTAGTAAGGTCAAAGCCCCCAGCTTTAAATAAGGCGATAAGTTCAGCGGAGAGAATCTTGGCTTCCTCTAGAGTAGGGGTCGAGTTAGCCAAGTCATCCATATAAAGCTCATGAGAAGCGACAATGGATGCGCGCGGGAAGCGATGTTTTTCATCCTCTGAAAGCTGGCGCACAGTGCGCATGGCTAGAAAGGGACTGGGCTTGAGACCGAAGGCAACACGGTTAAATTTAAATTCGCGAACAGGTTCAGTAGTATTAAATCGAAACAATATTTTTTGATATTTTCGATGATCCTCAATAACCTTAATTCGAAGATACATCTGTTTTATATCAGCTGTAACTGCAATAGGAAACAAACTGAAATTTAAAAGTAATAAAAATATGTCAGCCTGTAAATTAGGACCTGTATGCAGTAAGTCATTCAATGAAACGCCATTATGAGACTTAGCGCTCGCATCAAGGACAATGCGCACCTTAGTAGTTTGTTTATCATTCCTAATAACAGGGTGATGCGGTATGTAATATCCTATAGTCTGATCAACAGAACTAGGTGTAGTTTCAGTTAAATAATTTTGATCGATATACTCTTGAATTATTTCGTTATAACTAGCGCGCAAAGAAGGGTCGCGAAGCTTAGTTTTTTCCAAGTTAATTAAACGTCGATAAGCGACAGCATATGAATTTCCGAGTGATTCTGGATTTTTACAGAATGGTAAGGCAACACAGTACCTACCACTGGAGTCACGTGACACAGTAGAAGCGTACAGCTGTTCACATTCCCGTTCAGCGGGGCTCATAAAAGATTTTGAAGGTATTTCTTCGATATTCCAAAATTTATGCAAAGATTCGTCCAACGACAAAAAACAATGAGAATCATCTACTGTTAACGCGGTAGAAAAACATGAAGCGGTATTTAAATCGTCGAGACTGTTATTGTTATTATATAAACTAGAGGGTATCTCACCCATAATTATGTATCCAAACTCGGTTTCAACAGCTGATGGCGCGGTAGGTGAGAGAATTCTGTTATGAAGTAATAAATACGGAAACAGTTTTGCCCCTAGAAGTAATTCAACCTCACCGGGCACGTGCCACAGGGGGTCGGCTAGCGGTAACTCGAATAAATGTTGCACAGCAGAGGTGTCAACCAAGTGAGATGGTAATTTATCAGTTATACAATCAATAACAAGAGCGGTTATTTTAAAAGAATTTGTTTTATTTTTTGCAGTAACTGTTATCTCCACGTAACCTATGATAGGCCGCGAAGAGGTTCCTACACCCTTTATAAATGAATTTGAAAGCGGTATAATATTTAATTGCAGTTTTTTACAACAGGCTGTAGTAATTATATTATTTTGCGAAGCGTTATCTATTAAGCACCTTACAGAAACGGATTTGTTATGTTTGTTATCAACATAGACTTGTGCTGTTGACAAAACAATCGTAGTACGTGGAGTCCTTATTCCTACGCGAGAACATGCACAAAGCGCCACCTGTTGTGACTGCGCGGAAGCGTCAGCTGATATCGATCGCTGCTGTGAAATTTGTTCCAAATGTAAAAGAGAATGATGTTTTTTGTTACATGTTCTACAGGTGTGTATAGATTTACACTGCGAGGCAGTGTGCGTTGTACTAAGGCAGTTTACACATCCACGTTTATTTTTAATAAAATCCAAACGCGAACCGGCCGATATTGTTTGAAAGTTTGGACAGGTGTACAGTTTCCAATGATCTTTGCTACTACAATACATACAAGTTTGGTTATTGTCACAAGCAACAAATGTATGTACTGTACTATCACGTGATTGGCTACGACAAGAATTATTTTTATTATTGTTGTTACTTATTGATGCGTTCCGAGTTAAAGTAGATCTATCTAATATTTTTACTTGCGATTTTATAAATTCAACGAAATCCGTATAAGTAGGAATCTCCACATCTCTCATATGCATCTCAAATGAATGTATGATAGCGGGATCTAACTTTTTTAAAGCTAAATTTAATAATATGAAATCCTTTAGGTCGTTAATTTTTAATTGTTCTAGTGCCGAAACAGACGCGTGAAAACTTTCAATAAAACTATTTAAAGAGGCGGAATTATTAATTGCGGGTTTGATATTTAAAATATTAGACATGTAGTGCGAGCCTAATGCTCGTTTATCTTGATACTTTTGAACCAAACTGTTCCAGATAGACGTATAATTATCCCCTGACGGAATAATTCCGGCGGTAATTTGCAATGCGTTTCCTTTTAGGTTACCTATTAAATATTGCACACGTTGAGAATCTGTAAGGTTTGAATTTTCATGGACATTTGATTTAAATGATTCATAAAAAACAGGCCAATTATCAATTCTACCATCAAAAAACGGAATCTGAATTGGTGGCAGCTTGACTGAGCATTTTGATTGCGTCGCGGTATCAATAGACGCTGAGTCCTTCAATGACCTTGAGGACTTCGCTTCAATAATTGAGCGTATTCTCTCTACTCGCGTATAAACTCCGTCAAAGGATATTTGACTATTATAATCTATTTTATGATCAGGATTTATTTGTAAAGAATATGTATTTATTTTATCTATGTTAGAAATAAACTCTTGGCGAGTAACTGAGATTATTTGTGTGTCTGCCATAAACGTCTCAGCCGAACGTAGGTCAATACTAGTCGTATTTATTTTCTTTGATATTTCATACAATGACGATAAACGCTCAAAGATTGCTTGGTTTTTAGCTTGCAGTATTTTAACTTTTATTTGAAGATCTTCCATATTGGAGTAGTTCTAGTAACTATAGCGGACAAAATAATTTATGTTTATGTAGGTAGACTTCAAGAATATTTTATATTTTTTTATTTAAGTAGCGGGTGAAAGAAAATTATTGCGGTTGAGTTTATGTTATAGGCAAGTTTGCCGAACTAACTCACGATAATTAGCGGTTTTAATAATTCCCTATGCTATTTCAATGCAACAGGCGAACTATTAAGTTGGTACAGTAGTTCTCAATGATGTAGGTAGGTACCTAGCGGGGAATGTAAGAACGATAGTATGCGTTCAATATGGCGGTTTTACGAATTCAGGTTAGATAAGTAGGTACCTATTTAACCTAAATCCTAGGTATGAGACCTATGAATGCTGATTCTATGAATCCGACTCGAATGGACCATTTAACTTATGGTAAGTTTTAGAATCCGGCTCGAAGGACCATTTTAACTTATGGTAAAGTTTTAGAATCGCGGCTTTCGAAGGACCAAACTAGCGTTGTATAAGTTTAGCGGGAAAATATTTTTACGTTGGATGATATATTGGACACAGAAATTGAGCTAAAGGAAGTAGGTATGGGAAGAGTATTGTGACTTACTTGGAGATATGGATGCCAGGTTTCTGCACTGACTGCCGGGTGGATGACGACACTCACACGTGTTCTCGGATGTTCTCACTCGCGGTTAACAAATCGGTTATATTTCGCGTCACTGTGTCTTTGTGTCGGCCAACACGTTAATTAGGAGGATTAGATCACCGCGGCGCCGCGGGTTTTCCTGGATCAGCGGGTTTTTTGCGGTGGTGTTGTGCGGATGGAGTCTTGAAGCAGAAGAGAACGGTCAACCAAAGATGGCGACCTTTCTTTGCAGCGGTCGGCGGAAATGTTCCTGATTGGCTTAGCGGCGAACAAGCTTTCTCATTCGCCGGCATGGGATATGAGGATATGGGGAGTTGGAGTATGATTGGCTCAATACTGTCGTCCAATATGAATGATTATAATGTGTGAGATGCGTTTGGATACATGATACAAAAAATGTTTATAGGGCTAGCTTGCGTAAGCACCTAGTTTTACTCAATTGTTTAAAAAAAGACGTCTCTTTACACTAGAAATTACTTCTGTATCGTAAGCGCGTTCACAAACATGTAAACGTTCATACACTAGACACTCATGCCTGTAGGCTATACAAATATTTGTTCTATTCGCATGTTTGAATCGAACAACGCCAACCGTGCCGATAAACTTATTAAAAAGTTGTTAAAGTTGTCGCTTGCTGTAGAATTGTGTAACAGCTTTTGTCTACAATTACAGAACCAACTTTAATTGTAACATCTGGTTTATAGCAATTTTGTAACTTAGTTCAAAGACAACAAAAATGTATCTGGTGGTGTACATATGTGAGCTAATTAAATGAACTCTTTTTAAATCATTTTATTTGGGTGGTATTTTTATTCAGGTCAAATCGAAAAAGAATATTTTTCCTGTATTATGAAGCCTTCACAGTTGCAGATAAGGCTCCTTCAAATCTTGCCACAATGAACGGTCATGTGCATCTCGCATCCATGGGATTCCAGCAAACCTTACCAGGTGATCGGTCGACCTTGTAAGAGAGGCCTTCCAAAGGTGCATCTTCCGGTACGCGGTCCCCACTTCTAAACCTTTCATCCCTATCGACGATCCGTTCTACGAGTAATTTGCCCTGCCCACGGCCACTTAAGTTTTGCGATTCTTAGGGCTCTGTCGGTTTGCGGATATCTTCATGAACAGGTATTATGGGATTCAATATGTTCTTTTGCTAATCTTCCAAAATTTTCCTTTAATATGAAGCCTTAATTTTTGCTCACGTTCATATATGTAATAAGCTGAAAATTCTCGTATTCAGGACTCATTACTTAAATGCTTCATTAGTTCTGCGCCCCGATCTATCAAGATTAGTTTGTATGTGACTGAAATAAACCTAAATACATCCAGTAGTGCCTAAAGATGGATTCAAACTTAATGACAGCTCGTGAAAAGGCAGATGGCTGTACAAAAGCAGCTTAGATTACAGTTACAGTGAATGAAATTTAAAAAAACAAATATATGTTTATCTGTTAAAAGTTGTCTTCGTTTTGAAAAAAAAAAGGTGGTTACAGCAATTTAACTAGTATCTGAGGAAGTGTTAGTATTTTTTTTAATATGGTATAGATCATTTATCGTAGAAGACTACAAGCTATTTTGTAATACGCTAAGGCAGTGGAACAGTAACCAAAAACATGGGTGAAACCTTCGATATCCGTGTGTGAAACCGATTAACTATAAATCACTGTATCTAATAATAAATTATTGTGAACAATATTATAAAGAATTAAGAATTGAGGTTTTTATAATTTTAACGCCCCAGACACTAAACTAGAGAGTCCGGTACAGCGCAGTGAAAAACTAACTTAACCACTGCCATTAAGTTTAAATCAAAGTTTACCCAATATGACACGTCTTCCATCAACATTAATGCTATATTAGAACTTAAGTTTTAGGGCTAGAATGTTGCGTTAGCCACGAGTCATGCAACAATGTTGCTTAATACTTTAGACATTTTGTTTTACGTGACCAACATTTTAACTTGACACATTTACTTTTAAAAGTGTGCTGCTTTACTCATCATCTGTCTAGCCTTTTCCCAACTATATTGGGGTCGGCTTCCAGTCAAGCTGGATTTAGCTGAATACCAGTATTTTACGAGGAGCGGCTGCCAACCAGACCTCCACAACCCATCAATTGGGGTAACACGGTACTTCATGGCAAGACTGGAGTCAGATTTACTGGCTACTGAGTGTGCTGCATTACTACTAGTAACTTAATGCCGAATGAAACTGCAGTCGCCGTATTTTTCAGGAAAATTAAATTTATATTGTCAGTTCCACTGGTCATCAATTCTGTCTGTGACTTATGCATTCAGTTCCAATTATTACTTAAATTTATTTCTTTGTCAAAATAAATACAATTTTATTCGTTTACAAATTATATGGGTCAGCAATTATTTTTCCGTTATTATTGCTTTTCCAGTAATAATTTGTTCAGCAAGTGGAATTATTTTTTTCTACGGTATCTGAGAATATATTTTGTCGGAACAGTTTTGGAAAAATACTGGAATCGACGTTTCAGATTTTAAATTTTCTTGTCCAATAGAGCAGAAACGTTGAAGTAATTGGACAAAATGTCCCGGACATATTATCTGGGTACTATTTATTTATTTAAAATTTATGCATAAGGCGCAAGGTCTACATGCCTTTAGCATACTCTAGCTTTCAACTAAGAATGGTCCAAAGAATCTTCTGTGAATAAATGACCGTTAAATCTCACTAACATTATTATGACGAAAGTTTGCGAGAGTTTATGTTTGTTACATCTTCACAATCAAATGACAAAACTCATTTGGATGAAATTTGGCATTTGGATAGACCATATCCTTGAATAGCACATAGGATATTTTTATCCTAGGAATTTCGACAATTTTCTGCTTTCATGTGGACGAAGCCGCTGGCAGACGTTAGTTTATTTAATAAAAATGAATATTCAGAACAAAATGCTCATCATTTTGTTTTATGAATGTTTAATTGAAACATGAAAGGTGTTGGGGAGTTTCAAAATTCGAATAAGATTTTTCACAATAATTCTGCCTACCTAATTAACAACACAAGGTTAAGTAGCTGACAGTTAATCCCAAGTAAAGAGATAATTAAAAAAAGAAGATGAATATTTAAGAGTGATTTTCCCAGTTCTAAAAAGCTTTTTGTTTCATCCAACGTAAGGTTTCATAAGAGGCAACGCGAAAAAAAAAACGAAATAAAAGTACCTAATGCCTGAACGCTATAATGGATATAGCGTTCAGGCATTAGGCACTCACTCGAATATTTCGCAAAACTTTTTCCAGATCACACATGTTTTTTTTTTTAAATCATAAAAGTGTTTTCGAAAAAAAACTTCGTAATTCAGAATCTCGATTAAAGGTGCAAGGTTTCTATAGTTATATGTGTACTCAAATCCGCGGCCCCTTGAAACTGTGCGAATATCAAACTTGTAAGTTGACGGGAAAAAAAGATACACCCGTTTATGTTGCACAAAACGTACATTTCGACACTATCAAAGGAATCAAAATTCATAGGGTACTTCCCGTTGACCTAGAATCTTGAAATTTGGTACGAAGCAAGGTATTATAGCACAAATATAGGGAAAAGTCTGAAAACTGTAAATTTTTGGCTAGGTCACAATTTTTTTTTGTTTTTTTAAACTCTTTTAGTCTCGATTCGAGAATTGAATTGTTTTCATAGGTATGTTGGAGGTCTTCTTCTTCTTCTGCCTGGCGTTATTCCCGGCCGTTACCAGGGTCCGCCTTCCTGCTAAGCTTACTCCACTTTGCCCGATCTTCAATATCCTTCCCAGTAAGGCCATTGGCTCTCATGTCGGACTTGACGACGTCCAGCCAGCGCTTGCGAGGGCGACCACGGGACCTAGCCCCAAGAACAGCCATATCCATGCATCTCCGGCCGACGTACTCCCTAGGGCGACGCATGATGTGGCCATACCATCGCAGACGACACTCTTGCAGTTTTTCCCCCACGTCACGGACACCAAGACTACCTCGGATGAATGAGTTGCGCACGCGATCGGAACGCGTTACGCCACACATCCACCTCAGCATCTTCATTTCCGTGACGCGAAGCTCCTGAGTGTGTCTGCTTAATGCCGGCCAACACTCGCCACCGTACAGGAGGACCGGCCGAATGATGCATTTATATATCTGCCCTTTGAGCCTCGGGGGCATTCTACGGTCACATAAAACGCCCGTTACCTCGCGCCATTTTGCCCAAGCGGCGCCTATACGTGCTTGGACAACGTCATCCACGTTGCCAGACTCGTGCAGCACGGATCCAAGGTACCGGAACTTATCGGTCTTTGTTACCAGATCCGAACCTATTCGGATAGTGTTTGAATCCGTGCCGCCACAGGACATGTACTCGGTCTTCGCCACATTTAGTCTCAGACCGCCGTTTTCCAGCGTGTCCTTCCAAATGTTGACCTTGCGCTCAAGATGGGCTTTGTTCTGGTTAACGAGGGCGATGTCATCGGCATACATCATTAGCCATGGAGGCTGGTCTTGGATGTTTGCCGTAACTACATCAAGCACAACGTTAAACAAGAACGGGCTTAGAGCCGAACCTTGGTGAACGCCAACAGATATTGGAAAAACACTGGATTCGCCAACAGCGGTCTGGACAGAGGACACGGAATCGCGGTACATGTCTCTGATAATGTCAATATAGGCCTCAGGAACACCCTTGAAGCGGAGTGCCCACCAGATAGCCTGCCGAGGTATACAGTCGAAGGCCTTCTGCAGGTCTAAAAAGGCCATATGCAGAGCTCTCCTTCTCTCTCTGTAAGCCTCAGACAGAGTCCGTAAGGCGAACACTGCGTCCATGGTGCTGTTACCCGCCCGAAAGCCATATTGACACTCAGAGACAGTGCACTCGCTACGGAGCCTTGTGTCAATTATGCGCTCGAAGAGCTTCATGGTGTGGCACATGATCTTGATACCGCGGTAGTTACTGCAGTCCTGTACGCTACCTTTGCCTTTGTAAACCGGGATAATCAGGCTTAGTCGCCACTGGTTTGGCATTTCCTTGGTGGTCAGGATGCGGTTAAAAAGATCTGTCAATAGGTCCACACCATGTGGGCCCATCGCTTTCCACGCCTCAATTGGCACATTGTCAGGCCCGACCGATTTCCGGTTTTTCATGTGGCGAAGAGCAATGCGAATTTCGTCGGGGGAAATAGGGGAAATAAGTCCAAGGTTAGGAGGCGGTTCGGGAGGAAGGTTATGGGGATGCTGTTTGTTGGACAGCTCCGTGAAGTACGTACACTATCTCTCCTTAACAGAGGGGGCATCGTAGAGCAGCTTACCCTGGGCGTCCCTTACACAGAGACATTTACTAATGTCCCGTGTTGCTTTTTCCCGGGCACGCGCCAGCTTAAAAATAAGTTTTTGCCCCTCCGCAGTTTCCAGCTTGTCGTACAAGGGCGACAAACTTTTGCTGCGGGCTCTGGCTACTGCTTTTTTGCGTTGGAGGTATCGAGTTGAAATTAAAACCATATACTGAGATTTGCAGACCCTTGAAGCTGTGAAAAAATCGAACTTGTAAGTTGACGAAAAAAAAAGATACGCCCGTTTATGTTGCAAAAAACATACATTTCGACACTATCAAAATTCATAGGGTATTCGCCGTTGATATAGAATCTTGAAATTTGGCACGAAGCGAGATATTATAGCACAAATGTAGAGAAAAGTCTGAAAACTGAAAATTTTTATATACGTCCGAAAAAAAAATTGAAAAATTTTCAAGTTTTCGAGAATAATTCGAGAATTGAACTGTTTTCATAGGTAAGTTTGTACGGAACCCTCAGGGCGCGAGTACGACTCGCACTTGCCCAGTTTTTTTTTTAATAAGAGAGCATTATAAAGGACCAAAGTTCCCCCAAAATAGCAGATTATCAGAAGGGCCTATTGGGCCTACTTTACACAAATATTTGTTTTGATTTCTGTGTTTCCAAAATATGTAAAGAAATATATAGCCATAGCAGGAATTACTGGGATTAAGAGTGTATACAGTTTCCTTTTATGATACAGGTGAGCAATAAGAGAAAGATTTTCCGGAGATGAAACTTGGGTCCAATGTTTGTCATCTTCTGCCTAGCCTTTTACCAACTATATTGGGGTCGGCTTCCAGTCAAGCCGGATTTAGCTGAATAGATACCAGTATTTTACGAGGAGCGGCTGCCTACCAGACCTCCACAACCCATTAACGGGGGTAACACGGTACTTCATGGCAAGGCTGGAGTCAGATTTACTGGCTTCTGACTATCCGTAACGACTGCCAAAGATCTACAAATGACAGCCGGGACCTACGGCTTAACGATTGCATGCTTGTAATATTACAAGCATATTGCACAATACTGGTATATACCATTGTGCACATTACCAGCACAATGGCATGGCTTAACATGCTTTCCAAGGCACGGAGGAAACTCGTTACCTATGTTAAGATGGTCACCCATCCACAGACCAACCTTGGCAAGCGTTGCTTAACCTTGAAGATCGACCTGTGCGACTGTTATTATCTAGCCACGAGCTCCTCTTGGATCCAATGTTTGTAAGAAACATATTTTCACATGAGTGAAATCGCTGGTAAGGTAGTAATGTCATAATAACATAAGAGTGGTTGTGGGTTGCATGGAAATGTACCTTGGGTTAGCTGCTCCTAGCTTACCTAGACTAGTTAGTATCACATATACTGCCAATTAAGGGTAAGTACTCTTCTAGGTAAACTTGACGCTTAAATGCATTATAATGTATTCATAACGAGAAGGGTCTTTTTTCATGTTCTTTCCCTTTATTGCTGTATCAAGCTGTTATTTTGCCCTATCGTCTGTTTTTTAAACCCTGAGACTAAACTGACATTACAACACAACACAAAAGAACTGGCGTCACTCCTATAGTAAATTCCATTACTTGAGTCAATTTAGTCTCATGGTACAAAAAACAGACGATAGAAGCGAATATATTTGTGTAAAGTAAAAAAGAGGTGGCTATAAATAATACAAAGGAAAAAGGGTCAGAATTTTGGACGTAAATATGCCTACTCATCTAGCCTACATTGAAATCAAAAATGTTTTAATTTCACAAGGGCCTACATATTACATGCGGACTTATAAAACGTCAGAAGCTAGTCGACAGTTCCAATTGGTCGTTTGCTATGGAGAAGTACAGAAAGAAAGAGAGAAAGAAAGAAATTACGTTTAATCCTTCGAGTACCGTATTAGAGACATAATAGAAAGACAATAGGTGTGCGGACGCCGCTTACCGCTTGGGGCTCAACAGATTAATCGGCCTAAACAGACAAACAAAGGCACAAAAGTACAACAAGTTTCAAGGTACTAAACTAACTGATGAAACAAAAGTAAAATAGTGTGTCTCAAGACTGTCAAAATTAGTCCATGATGGTAACCGGGCTTTTCATGAAATCATTGCATTTCATGATATAGCCAACTAAAATGTGCCAAACATACGTAGAGCTTTTATGCAGATAAGCTGGGTATTGTTAATTCATCATACCTAATTAGCTTTTGATGCAAATGTAAGCAGTTCTATTATTATTCGAAAAATGGTTGCACAAAATAGCCGAATCATATTCAATTAATTTAAAATATATCCTTTGACATTCAATTATAAATTATATACAAATACTAACAATTTAAATAAAAAACTTAAGTTAAACCTAGCTATGTACATATAATACAAATATAAAATATACACTCAGGCGTCGAAGTACTCCTCCACATCGCTGTCATCTGGAAATGTGCCCAGAAGGCTGGCGGCATTGCCACGTTGTATGGCAATGCTAATTCTTTGGGCGAAGAACGAGCCAGCCCTCTGGTCCCGCAAAGTGTCGATCAGACGGCGTGAAATATCTTTAAAAAGAAAACGCGCACTCGGACCCCATGACCCAAGAGTTTCAACCCCAAACGGCTCAAAACTGTAATTACCAATAAGATTACAGTATTTGCGCCGTTTGAGGGACTCAGCAGCCGCGGCGGCAGCGCCGGCACAGCCCACCGAACTAGGAACATGGGATGGCGCAAGGGTGTCGACGCAGGTTGCGTCCCACACCAGAGGCCTACCCACCTTCCATGGCACCAACGTCATACCGTCTGGTCTCTTCCCATCGTCACGTACCAAGCCGTTAGGTTCTAGTACAGCAGGTACCCCAGCGGTGACAAGAGCTCGACGGATAATGTCGTTGATGCTAGCGTGTCGTGCTATGCGGCCTGCGCTCCTACAGCAGGACAGGCCATGGTGTCCGAGGCTGTCGACAGCTTCGCCACAGTGGCACCGATGTGGAGCAACACAAGGGGCGCCTAAGCGTAAACAGATAGCGAGCCGAAACGAGGCGTCATCCATCATAGTGCCTACGGTGGATGACGGGAGTGCCTGAAGCCACAAACCCGACTCCCATTCCCCCACAGCCAGCAGACGCGCACGCTCAGCAGTACTTGACGATGTATTTAATAGGTTTTTACGTACAGTACTGCAGAGCGGCACGTCCCACAGTCTCTGCGAGGATAGGTTGTCGGGCAAATCCGTGTTGGGACAAGCCATTTTCCAAGCATTCAATGCATCGGACAAGCACGGTACCTCATCATTAACCAGTGAGGAAGGTAAAATATTCCTGGTTAAAGTTTCAGTACCGTGCACCGAGGAAAGGAATGCTGGTAAACTTATACTCGAAATTTTGCGGACGCCGAGGCCACCCAGCCGAATGGGAAGCGTGGCTTGCTGCCATGCTCGGTCGTCCAAAGCCACATTTAGAATCGAAGAAAGAGTGTTTCTAATAATTTGATCGACTTTTTCCAAAAGTTGTGGATGTTTCCAAAGATGGGAGGAGCGGAGGGTATATGTAAATTTTGGCCCAAAACAACAGTATCGAATGAGTGTGAAAGCCGAATGCATGTTAATTTTAAAAAGTCTTTCCGAGACATTATTAAAATTTTGTATTTTCTGTTCAATGAAAGTTGGAAAAGATTCATCGAAAATTGGGGAGCCCAGGAGGTGAAGAGAATTTTTATCAGTAATTTGGATATTTGGTGCTATTGAGTCAAATTTTGCTAAAGTCGTCTGTCTGTCAGTCGATCGGGTAAGGTAAATTTCGCATTTTGAGAGGTTGAGTTGTAAACCAATAGAATCAAATTTATTTTTCAAAAAAGTTAAATCTTTTAAGACCGTGTCTACATCACCTCCTAGGGTTCCGTCATCCAAATACCAGACATTGAATTTAGAATTTAGTTGCCGAATGATTGGGTTTATTGCCAAACTGAAAATGACTGGCCCAAGAGGATCACCCTGTTGACAACCGACTGCTGATTCTAATAGGTTTTCCTTATAAAGTAATTTAGAGGGGTGCCTGTAACATTGGTAGAGAAAGCTGTAAATTTTGCAAATGTAATGATTCAATGTAATTAATGTCAAATAAACATAAGCCGTGACTTTGTCGATGTGTACTTCATATTTATAAACAAAGCTAGTAGCTGCCAGCGGCTTTGCCTGCGAAAGAGTAGAAATGATGGAAGCGAGACGCACAGAACCGATTGTTGTGGCGATACTTAGGGTCAGTTCACACCGAGATGCGAGATGCTGGAAGCGGTCACTGATTTCGCGCTGCGCCGCGCGCCACTGCGATACGCATCACAACGTTGCGAGGCGTATAGTAAAATCTGCGACAACACGACGTCGCGAATGTAAAAACGTTCCGCTGCGCAGCGAGACGCCGCGCGGCGTCACGAGGCGCAGCGCTGCATGAAGCTACGTATTCTAAATTCTAACAATGAACACAACAAGCGGTTTGCCTCGTCGTTTATACCGCGTACATCGAAGGATTGGAACAATTTGCCTGTTTGTTTGCCAATTTGTTCAAAAAAAGTCTCTTATAGAATAATATCTACTTAGGTATGGCTTTTTCACCGTTTGACCCTTTTCCAGGTCTCAGAGAGGCTTTGTCTGACACACATAACAATGGGTTCAATTAATTAAGCATCTATGTAAGTATAAGACTGTGTGGCAGAGTTATTTTCGTAATTAGGTACAATAAGGTTCTAAATAGCTTCTGCTAAGGGCATTGTCCGCTTGTAAGTCGAAACTAATCGTTGGGAGTCGATTACCGGTCACTGTAGGCACGAAAGTGCGGACAACGAATAATGAGTAACTCGTCCATCCGGCAAGGACCGAACCCGAGTCAACGGCGCGTAGCGTTCCACGCCCGCCTCTAAAAGATGTCAAATCTTCGGCATCGCCGACTTGCTAGCCAATCGATTTTGTATACTGGAATTGCGCAACCTAATTCCGCCGTCGATAGATATGTAGAGACGTCAATGAATTCCGCTAATTCCGTTCCATCGTCGGACTACTAGACTGATGTATGGCGTTGCGCTACCGGTAAATCGCACACCACCCATACATACCTACAAAGCGTGTTGTAAACACATTCATTGTGCGTACAGCTAAGAAGGTGGAATTCCTTGCTGGAATCTGTTTATCCTGATAGCTAAACAATTCTAGTCAAGAGTGAATAGGTCACGTCTAGGCAAGCGTGCTTAATTGCAAGCCACATCATCACTTACCAGTGGTCTAACTCGAGTCTACCCATAATAATAAAAAAAGCAAAACTGAAGGGACCCAGTATGGCCGATACCTACTGGAGCTGCGGGAATGTTTGCAAGAATGGCCGTGGTCGTAGAGCGCAAATGGCAACTAAACACATTGGATATATAGTATTTTTGGCAGTAAA
The DNA here is from genome assembly GCA_030763345.1 of Mythimna separata. NCBI lineage: Eukaryota > Metazoa > Arthropoda > Insecta > Lepidoptera > Noctuidae > Mythimna > Mythimna separata. The sequence goes on along the minus strand of CM061177.1, from coordinate 19,640,057 downwards.
AGACCTCAAAAATAATAGTCGAAAGATAATCCCGTGACATCGAATTAGTGAAATAAATATCCTTTATCCAAATTCAGGTTACTACCTACACATGTGTCCAACGACCCTGTTTCACCCTTTAGGCGTGACTGATTAACAACTGATAAAATTACTGGCTTTGTCCAGCGATTTCACCCACGTAAACGCTTTTATATAAAGTTTATTTGTACTTGTAGTAAGTTCAAAGTCAATCCGAAAATATCAATGTTAAACATGGCTCTTCTTGAAATACTGCGATATTATAGAAAATACAAAACATAACTCATTTCTATAGAAGAATAACTTACCTTTTGTATAAACTTATCAATTCAAAGTCGATCCGAAGATCCAAAGTCAATTCAAAGTAACCAGTGTTAAAAATACCTTTAAATAAAAACTTAACAGAAAAATCCAGTTCAGTCCAGTAGCGTATAAAACAAATCATACATAAAATAAATCAAATAATGAATTCTAATACGGAACATAATAATTATATTTTTTAACATATACATTGCAATAAGTAATCGATACCCATAGTGGATGAAAGTACCGCGTTACCCCAGTTAATGTGTCCAGTTCGACCGCGCGGCCATAGCGTTTTTTTTTAAAAAAAAACATGTCAATTTTTTGTAAAAATTTGTCAAAGTTGATTCCCAAAACCATAAATTTGTCAAAGATACGGTTAAAAAGTTATAAGGGTTTGAACATGGCCGCGCCATTGAAACGCGGCGAACCGCGCGGCCACTGAGATCTTTAAAACTAAGCCTTGTGTAGAGACCTGAAATTTACGCAAATGCAAGATTTAATTTGTAAAAAATTTGTAAAAATATAAAAAAAATACTCAGGTTTATAGTTTAAGAGCTATAACACTAAAACCGAATGGCCGCGCCATTGAAACGGTGGAGAAAACGCTATCGCCTGTATCTCGCTGAAAAAGCATCGCAGAGGTCTGGAGTTTTTTGTAATACCTAGATTTTAATTTGTCAAAACTAGTAAAAATACAATAAAAATTCTTAAGGTTATATTTCAGAAGCTGTAGAACATTATCAGTATGTGGTGCGATAGGGTGACCATGTCTTATTGTTTACAGAATACTTTCTACTTATTGTTACAGAAATTATAATTCAAGGATTCTAAATAAAATTAAAATGAAACCATAAATTAATAATCAGTAGATCACTTTTTTATCGTGTTAACATCACAACGACACACTGATAACGAAACTTTTACGCTTACGTCGCTGTACCACAGAATAATAAGTACTAACGGCTGTACGCGTCGCACTGACCTGCGGAGGCGCGCGGGGGTGGCGCGTGTGAGATGCAATAGTGTGCATTACCAATCACATAGCTTAGGGGCGGTGTTGCGTCATTTAAACCAATCTAGTTTTTCGTAAGTCCACGCGGACTGTAACTGTATTATTGACTTTTCAAGCAATAAACATAATTGTTTTTATATTTATGGTTTCATTTTAATTTTATTTAGAATCCTTGAATTATAATTTCTGTAACAATAAGTAGAAAGTATTCTGTAAACAATAAGACATGGTCACTCTATCGCACCACATACTGATAATGTTCTACAGCTTCTGAAATATAACCTTAAGAATTTTTATTGTATTTTTACTAGTTTTGACAAATTAAAATCTAGGTATTACAAAAAACTCCAGACCTCTGCGATGCTTTTTCAGCGAGATACAGGCGAAATAACGTTTTATTCACCGTTTCGATGGCGTGGCCATATCGTTTTAGTCTTATAGCTCCTGAAATATAAACCTAAGAATTTTTGTTGTATTTTTCCTAGTTTCGACAAATTCAAATCTGGGTAATTACAATAAACTACACACCTCTGCGATTTTTTTTCAGCGAGATACAGGCGATAGCGTTTTCTCCACCGTTTCAATGGCGCGGCCATTCGGTTTTAGTGTTATAGCTCTTAAACTATAAACCTGAGTATTTTTTTTATATTTTTACAAATTTTTTACAAATTAAATCTTGCATTTGCGTAAATTTCAGGTCTCTACAAGGCTTAGTTTTTAAGATCTCAGTGGCCGCGCGGTTCGCCGCGTTTCAATGGCGCGGCCATGTTCAAACCCTTATAACTTTTTAACCGTATCTTTGACAAATTTATAGTTTTGGGAATCAACTTTGACAAATTTTTACAAAAAATTGACATGGTTTTTTTAAAAAAAAAACGCTATGGCCGCGCGGTCGAACTGGACACCAGTTAATGGGTTGTAGAGGTCTGGTAGGCAGCCGCTCCTCGTAAAATACTGGTATCCAGCTAAATCCGGCTTGACTGGAAGCCGACCCCAATATAGTTGGGAAAAGGCTAGGTAGAGAGACCCAGGAATGATTATAGTCTAGATTATTTTAATGGGTCCCAAGTGTTGCAGACTATATGTTTCGTGTTAGAATTAATTGTTCTTTAACCTATCACAAACCCACGAAACGAGACACAATAGTAAAACAATAACACCGCGGTCTCATAGGACCGGTCGGGGATTCATGAATTAATTACTGAACTGAAATCCATTCAATTTCGATGAATCTTTGTATACAGGTAGACTATTTATGTCCTAAAATAGCATATAGGATAATTTTTATCCTGGAGTTTGTGCCCTTGGGATAATTTTCTACTATTACGCGGGTGAAGCGGCTAGCGGCAGCTATAATAGTATCAAAAATAATCCTATTGCTCTAAATTCTTCACTCGTGTAAACCTCTTTTCATACGTAAATTCATCTGTCAAGCATTCGCTGAACCGCTCCTAATCTATATTACCTGCTCATAAAAACTTTTTCAAATAAACTGAGTATCTAACCTACATTTCGTAAAAACTTGAAGATGGAAAATTTTCTGCGAAAATATTTTGACGGGACTTTTACTAGAATCAACACGAGGCGACGCCGGCGTCGAGAAATTTTAGGAAAAGCATTTTTGAGAACTCGTTTAAAAATGTACGTAGGTAACTTTAAAAGGAACTGAATCGTAACTAATGTTGAATTTCATATTTGGTAATTACAATCAAAGGCTTTTTTCGACACCTACGCTTATGTGTGGGAGGTGTCGAAATTGCTTTTGACATAATATGGTCGAATGGCAAAAAGTTTTTTCAGGAGTAGCTTTTTTGTAATTGTTAATTATATAGTAATTTGTGAATATCCCTTTAACCGGTGTATTTGCATTATATAATCACAATGTTAAGGATCTACAGTACATAATAGGAACGAAGAGGTGAGTAGGAACAAAAGTTTAAGGGGATTTACATGTTATTTGTCAATTTCTTCCAGCATTAGTGTACTTCTATTTTTGTTAATTAATTGTAATAAAAATCGATGCTTTGTTAATCAATAGTAATAATATGCATATACTTGCATATTTATATGCAAATACTAATCACAGAACCAAAATAACTATTCACCCCGTTTAACGGTACCTATAAATTAATAATACAGTAACTAAGTTTAATTATAATTCAGTAATAATAAATCAAACACAACAACCGTTCACGCTTCAATTTAATTATTTTATAGAATCTATATTTTCTCATCTTCATTTACTAAAAGAAGATTGGCAAAACCCCATGTACTTTCAGTATCACATACAGGCTTAACGTACAATAGAATGAATATATGGATTAGAATGCTACAATAGAGTATAACAAAATATGTAATGGTAAGATATACATTAGAGTTGGGGATATAAAATGATTTATAGACATAACCTCAAAATGGACCACCAAAAATAATACCAGGTACCTACCTAATTATGTAACTTAGAGCTTGAGCAGAAGGGCGAATTCATCGCGATTCTCTCGTGCGTATCACGCGCGACCGTTGCGCCCAGAAAGAGCGTATCAACGCTGGAGCATTCAACAATTCCGTATCAAATGTAGGTGCTCAATTTCCCTGGATATGTGCACTCGCTCTGGAGTTCGCGCGTTTAACTGGACGCAACAAGGTGTCCCTAGTATCTCGACTCGCGTGTAATACGCGCGAGTTGAGGGTCTGGCGTTGTGCACGCGATTTACGCGCGTATTTTGAATTCGCGCGATACTTGTGGACGCGACGTATTTGTGCTAGTATCTTACTAGTATATTACTAGCGCGCGAATGATTTCGCGCGAAACGTTTCTAAACGAATTCGCTTCTTCTGGACAAGGTTTTAAGGCAGACCCTTAAGCGTCGTCCTATTTAGCTACTATCATACGATTGAACGATGTGATTTCGTCGCACGATGAGATTAGTTTTATCGACGAAACCCTGTGCTCGCGCGATGATTTACAAGCTTCTATTAGGACACTCTAAAGAATGTGTGTTTAATCACATCGTTCAATCGTACGATGGTTAGGGTCAGCTCACACCGAGACGCGACGCTGCGCGCACATTTTAATAGAGTGACTCAAAATATAACTTTATTTACTACGCGAAAAGATACACATTTCATTGTGAGAATTTAGAATACGTTGCTTCATGCAGCGCTGCCCCTCGTGATGCCGCGCGGCGTCTCGTAACAGGTAAAAAACAAAACCATAGTATTTATAACATTTTTTTATTATAATTGTAACAATACATTGTCAAGAAATACCGCAGGGAGATTGTTCCTTCGTGTCGATCGTAAGCTAAATACCAGACTACACTCATGACATGTGAACAACAGCCCACGGTTCTGAGTCATACTTTACAATTACAACAGTAGCCGATAATGGCTTCGGTTTTCTCCTTTAAACTGGTCAAATCAAGACACGTCGGGGAAGGCGTGATAAGCGCACATAACAGTTTATACACCGAAGATCAACTGCTGACATTGTTAAAGCATGAAAAACATTCACAGAATAAATAAGAGTCCTATTTCAGTCCTGCGCAGGTTTATACACTAAACGCAAATTGTAATGTACTAAAGTAACGTGGCGGCACAAAATAAGAGTTCACACTTCATTTATAGATGCAGACAACATTACAAATAACACGAAAGACGAATTATGTTTAGGCAGGGTCAAACAAAAATATCATGACAGTTTATATTTTTTTTGTATTTGACATACCTAAGTAACAGCTGACGCAATAAGCCTATTTTATGCGTTTTGTTTTTATCGACTTCACAAAAAGGACGAGGTACTATTGCATTATTGCGTTTTGTTTCCGTAACGGGACTGTACCCTAAAATCATGGTTTTTTAATTACTCCGGACTGATAATATTGTATTTTAGCTTGGAAAATAACTAACGATATATGACCCATAAGTTGCATATAACTAGATTTGTGTATGTTTGGATTTTGATGTGATACCCAGCTCGCCAATCTTCTTTCAGCTATGGTTCTATTAATTTAATAATGCTTTTTCAAGAAAACTGCGAAGTAAGGCATTGCCCTATATTTCCAACATACAAAATATAGTTTAATAATGGCTTACTTTCTCAAGAGAATATAATTATTATTAGGGTCAATGTGTTAGAGGGAACCCAATCCCTTCTTTGTCTCGTCGTCTGAACTTACAGCTTTGTCTTTCATCAGGAACACGTCAAGAGTGTCTTCTAAAATAAAGTGGCTCAGATATAACAATATAACAAAGTCATGGACTTTGTCTGAACTAAATCGTGACAGATTAACTTATAGGCAGAGTAGGTAACTAACTAACCAATAATGCTCATCATCGTCATCATGTCATTGAACATAGGTAGGCCTCCCCCAAGTGTTGTCATGAAGATCGGTCCATTCAACCAGTAATACAAATTTTAAAAAAAACGGTCTAATGCGTGTCATGCCATGGGCACTGTGTTGGGTTCCGTAGTGGCTCATTATAATGTTACGCCGTGAAACTTGAGTACGCTATATCTTCGACGGAACCAAGGGTAGCATTAAATAATTAAAACGCATTGCTGTGCGAAGCTTCGAGAATAGGAGTACATACTCAGGCCTGGCAAATTCCAGAAAAGTCCGACATACGATATTATTATTAGATAACATTCAGTAGGTAGTTATGTGGGTGGATAAGGGAATTTGTACCTTCCGGTATTAGCAATAGAGTCGAAATTCGCATGTAAGGTGGTAGATAAGTACCTACTTACGAGAGTAATAATAATGATTTATGGCCTCCCGATGCGACTATTTTGTGCTAGAATGTCCTTGAAACGTCGGTATCGAGAAATTTCGATGACTTCGCATATAAATACGGGCCCCCGGCTAGAAGCGAGTTGAGTTTGATTTCGTCAGCGATACAGAGCGAACTACCTAAGTGTGTGAAGTGATACCTAGCGACCTAAGCGATACGTAACGGAACTCTGAGTGTTTATAGTGATTGGTTATTTGTTGATTGGACTAATTTGTCATTGTTTGTGGTGAATAAAGTTATCTGCTAGTAAACCGGCATTTAATTACTCACGTTCGTAACAACTGGTGTCAGAAGTGAGATGCCATTACTACAGAGGGACGACGAACAGGGACCACGAACAAGGAGGCAAGTGGAGATGGATGCTGCACGTCAACGTCTGGAAGCGGAAGATCGGGCTGGTATGGGAGCAACGGCAGCTGCTGAGGCGCCAACAGGGCCATCCTCGGAAATGAACCTCGCCGCAGTGTTAGCCGCCATGCAAGCTAGTATGGAAGCTGCCCGCCGCGAACAGGAAGCTACCCGCCGCGAACAAGAGGCTAACCAGCGTAAGCTCCAGGATCTAATCGCGGCCAACCAGGAAGAAGCCCGCCGCGAACAAGAGGCTAACCAACGTAAGCTCCAGGATCTAATCGCGGCTAACCAGGAAGAAGCCCGCCGCGAACAGGAAGCTGCCCGCCGCGAACAAGAGGCTAACCAACGTAAGCTCCAGGACCTAATCGCGGCTAACCAGGAGGAAGCCCGCCGGGATCAAGAGGCTAAGCAGAACCTGATCCTCGAAAAAATCGATCACGGCCTCGTCACGTTGGGCGAGAAAGTGAAAAATCTCACCTTAGAGGTCAAGGAGGTTTCCGCCCGAGCTGATAGCCTCGAAACCAGAATTGACGGCCACGAAGATACGAGGGGACGCTCTGCTGGTCCTAGAGAACCTTCCTCCAGACGGCAGGACGTTGGAGCGTCTAATGGAGGGACTAGACACTCGCTATGGTGACAAGCACCTCGAACATGTTTTCCGCGCGCAACTTCGCGAGAGAACGCAGAGGTCGAACGAGAGCCTTCAGCAGTGGGGAGTAGAGGTTGAACGGCTGGTCCGGCGGGCATACATGTCGATGACACCGGAGATGGTGGAAGTAAATCTGGTGCAAGCATTCATCGACGGTCTACGGGATACTGAAGTCAGGGCTACGGTGCGACTCGGACACCACCAAACTCTGAAGAGTGCGATGGCCCACGCTTTGGAAGTGGAAGCCGTACGACAAGACTCACGTACGCACAGAGTTCGGGAAGTGGTGGTCTCACCTTCAGTGCAACCACGTCACCGAGAAGTGGCTTCGTCGGCAAAGTCCCGCTATATTCCGACGTGTTATGGATGTGGAGAAAAAGGGCACATTCGTACCGATTGCCCCAAGAGGAAGAGGGGAAGTATGGACTCCGGAACTCAAGTTAACGAGGAGTCGCTAAGGGCCGCGGGGCGGGTGCTGGCTGGTCAACTGAAGGCCCCAACCATCACCATCAATCAAGTCCACAACGGAAATAGTTTGATCATCGAGGGAACGCTGAATCAACGAGCTTGCAATTTCACCGTTGACACCGGGGCGTCACGGACTATTATAAGACCTGAGTTGCTGAAACGCACCATCTTGTGGCAAACAGAAACCCCAGCCTACCGACTTCAGACAGCCACCGGCCAGCCAGTCTCCGTCCTCGGTGATACAGAAATCGAGTTCAAAATCGGCGATCAAGTGTACACCCATTCAGCGTTAATTGCGAATATTACCGACGATTGCATACTGGGTCTCGACTTCCTGCGGAATTACCGATGTGTTTTAGATATCGATAAAGGAGTATTGAAATTCCCAGACCAAGAAGTCTTCCTGCAAGGAATTAACACATGCAACCTCTATTGCTTAAAGGATACCACATTGGCTCCAAGAACGGAAACCTTAGTCGAAGTTAAATTTCCTAAGAAAATTAGGCAACGCAGATGTGTTATGGTTAAAGACATTGGCCGGCACCCGGAACTTATCACCGCGAGGACATTAGTTATGACGAAAGGAAGATCCAAGGTCAGGATTGTAAATCTTGGGAAAAAGGAGATCCAGTTGAAGAAAAACAGTGTTGTTGGAAGATGTGAAGAAGTGAAGTATCTCCGCCAAATCAACACATCTTCAGTAAAACAAGACGCAATAAAAGGTGAACCTGATCACATCCAGCAACTTCTGGAAAATTCTAAGAGTAATTTATCAGTTTCGGAACTACAGCAAGCCAAGGAATTTCTGCTACGGTTCCGGGATATCTTTGCAACGGGAAAAGATTGCGGAAGAACAGGTCTCGTCAAGCATGAGATAGATACAGGTGATGCTAGACCAATTAAACAGAGACCGCGCCGCATACCCTGGGCTAAAGAAACTGAGGTAGCAGAAATGGTAAAGGATATGGCTGAGAGCGGAATAATTGAACCTTCTACGAGCCCATGGTCTTCTCCTGTCGTTCTGGTGAAGAAGAAGGACGGCAGTACCAGATTCTGTGTAGACTACAGAATGCTGAATGATGTAACGAAGAAGGACAGTTATCCCTTGCCTAGGATAGACGACACACTGGATATGCTCAGTGGTATGAAGTGGTTTTCAACCATTGACTTGAAAAGTGGCTACTGGCAAGTGGAAATTAGCGAGAAAGATAAGGAAAAGACAGCGTTCAGTACAGGAATTGGCAACGGCCTGTGGCACTTTAACGTCATGCCTTTTGGGTTGTGCAACGCTCCAGCGACGTTTGAACGCCTCATGGATAGGGTCATGGTAGGCCTTCTTGGTGACGTCTGTCTGGTATATTTGGATGACGTCATTATAATGGGCCGCACTTTTAAGGAACACCTGAGAAATATGGAGAAAGTATTCACCAGGATACGGGGGGCTAACCTAAAACTAAGCCCAAAGAAGTGTGCCCTGTTCAAGAAGGAGGTCAGCTACCTAGGACATGTCATCTGCGCCGATGGAGTGAGAACCGATCCTGAGAAGATAAAGGCTGTCCAACAGTGGCCGGCTCCAAAGAACAAAACAGAAGTACGTGCATTTCTAGGGTTGTGCACATACTACAGACGGTTTGTTATGGGTTTTTCGGACATTGCAAAACCTTTACATCAGCTGACTGAGGATAAACGAGATTTTATCTGGGACAAGAACTGTGAGTCAGCATTCAACGAACTAAAGCAACGGCTATGTGAAGCGCCTATACTGGGGTATCCGAGCAGAGATGGAAGATTTGTCGTCGATACCGACGCCAGCAACACAGGAATTGGTGGAGTGCTGTCGCAGGTGCAAGAAGATAGGCAAGTCGTGATCGCTTACTTCAGTAAGGCACTTTCAAAACCAGAAAGGAACTACTGCGTGACTCGACGAGAACTACTGGCTGTTGTAAAAACTTTGCAACATTTCCACAAGTACCTCATAGGGAGACAGTTTACGTTGAGGACGGACCACGCTGCATTGAAATGGCTTCTACAATTCAAAAACCCTGAGGGTCAAGTTGCAAGATGGCTAGAGCAGCTGCAGGAGTTCAACTTTGTGACGGAACATCGAAGTGGAAAAGGGCATAACAATGCTGACGCCCTGTCGCGACGTCCATGTAATGAGGACTGTAGACATTGCCAGCAAAATGAAGCCCGGGAACACGTGAACTTAATTAGGGCTGAAGGCAACTTTAAGAAGTCCCAGGAAGAAGATGACGATATTCGACCTATACTGGACTGGAAGCGTAGTGGAACTAGGCCTCAGTGGAATGAAGTATCGTCACATAGTCCTGTCACAAAGAGCTACTGGGCACAGTGGGACAGTTTAGTCCTAGAAAATGACGTGCTTTGTAGGAAATGGGAATCGAACGATGGCAAGGAGGTGACCACACAAGTGATAGTACCACGACGTGAAGTGGTCCCCCTGCTTCAGGAGATACACGATGGCGCTTCTGGTGGACACCTGGGAATCAAGAAAACTCTACTGAAAGTGAGACAGCGGTATTACTGGCTCAATTGTAGAGAAGACATAGAGCAATGGTGTCGGAAATGTACAGCGTGCGCATCCGTGAAAGGACCACAGACTAGGAGCAGGGGCAAGCTTCAGTTGTACAATGTAGGAGCCCCATGGGAACGCATTGCCATCGACGTTGCTGGACCTTTCCCAGTGACAGATGACGGAAACAAATACATAGTGGTGATACAGGACTATTTCACAAAGTGGCCTGAAGTTTTCGCCATACCCAATCAGGAAGCGACGACAGTGGCGAAAAAGGTGGTCGAAGAAGTAGTATGTCGGTATGGCACACCTTTGGAGATCCATTCCGATCAAGGCCGCAACTTCGAATCTACGCTGTTCCAGGAAATGTGCACTCTTCTGGGGATTTACAAGACACGCACAACACCTGCGCACCCACAGTCGGACGGAATGGTGGAGAGGTTTAACCAGACCCTGGAGAATCACCTGGCTAAGGTTGTCGATGACCATCAGAAAGATTGGGACCGGTATATTCCACTATTTCTGATGTCTTATCGATCAGCAGTGCATGATAGCACGGGCCATACCCCAGCAAGAGTGAATTTCGGCAGGGAGATGAGACTTCCAGTCGATACCATAACCGGCGTGCCACCTGACAAGACTAAGCCAGTTACGGACTTCGTAAGTGACCTCCAAGATCAATTGGATGAAGTGCATAAACGAGTGCGTGAGAATAGCCTGCACACCAGCGTTAAAATGAAAAATAGATACGACCGCAATGCCAACGCCAAGGGATTTGAGGAAGGTGCACTGGTTTGGCTCCACAACCCACTTCGACGAAAAGGGAAGTCGCCGAAACTTCAAGCTCGATGGGAGGGACCCTACACCGTGATAAAAGGGATCAACGACGTTACCTACCGCATCAAGAAAGGGTTACGAGGGAAACCTAAGGTAGTCCACGTGGATAGATTGGCGCCGTATCACGGATCTAATAATGCTCGGGACGAGCATGACTAAGAGGGGGGCACTGTTACGCCGTGAAACTTGAGTACGCTATATCTTCGACGGAACCAAGGGTAGCATTAAATAATTAAAACGCATTGCTGTGCGAAGCTTCGAGAATAGGAGTACATACTCAGGCCTGGCAAATTCCAGAAAAGTCCGACATACGATATTATTATTAGATAACATTCAGTAGGTAGTTATGTGGGTGGATAAGGGAATTTGTACCTTCCGGTATTAGCAATAGAGTCGAAATTCGCATGTAAGGTGGTAGATAAGTACCTACTTACGAGAGTAATAATAATGATTTATGGCCTCCCGATGCGACTATTTTGTGCTAGAATGTCCTTGAAACGTCGGTATCGAGAAATTTCGATGACTTCGCATATAAATACGGGCCCCCGGCTAGAAGCGAGTTGAGTTTGATTTCGTCAGCGATACAGAGCGAACTACCTAAGTGTGTGAAGTGATACCTAGCGACCTAAGCGATACGTAACGGAACTCTGAGTGTTTATAGTGATTGGTTATTTGTTGATTGGACTAATTTGTCATTGTTTGTGGTGAATAAAGTTATCTGCTAGTAAACCGGCATTTAATTACTCACGTTCGTAACAATAACAAAATTTTAATTTTTTATCCTAACTATAATATAAATGTGAAAGTGTGGATGTTTGTTACTTAATCACGCAAAAACGCCTGAACGGATTTGGATGAAATTTTGCATGCATATGGACTTTGACATGGAAAAGAACATAGGCTACCTTTTATCCCGACTCAAGAGTCAACACGCAGACGAAGTCGCGGGCACATGCCAGTATTTTATAACTGTGAAGATATTAATTTAGATAATGGTCAATAATTGCGTAATGCATAAAAATATGTAACAAAGATGTGGAGAAGCTAGAATTCCACTCAAATTCGTTCTAAATGTTACTTTGGGGCGGACCAAACTTTCAGCACGACAGTACCTACCTTTTCTTAAAGTAAAATCGAAGCAAACTCGCTTGCCTTGCTTGGCGAGCTATTGCCAAAATGCATCAGATTTTTGTGCTCTTTGCTAGATATTTGATAGTATTGATTTCAACGACCTTAGGTCGAAGCAAGGTGATGGACACCAGCGCTAGCACAAACCAAAGGCAAGTTTTCTTTTGCAAGGTTGTCTTATTTTATATCCGTAATAGAGAAGATAAGTATTGTAAAGGCACTAATATTTCAGACGGAACAAAGCCCTAGGTATTATTGCAAAGACACTAATATTTCAGATGGAACAAAACACTAAGGACTTGGCCATATTACTACGGCACGGCGTCGTTAACTTGAAACGGAGCGCGGCGAATAACTATGGCAAAATGCCACATTGGTGCCGGGCCATATTGATATCTATAAAGGTATAACTACACCAATGTAGTAGTAGTGATGACCACGACCACTCTGTCAAGAGGTATACCGAAGAAGAAGTAGTATACCTATGGTCTATAGGTTTAGGTGGTTTTTTTTTCTGGTAGGGGAATCATCAGAATGACTTCTCCCGCTCTTGGGCGGATCGGGAGGGCGTGTCAGACTTTTACTGACTAAACCCCTACCCCGTTCCTTCGCTGCCTTGGATCTGGGGGGGACTCGGTGTAAACCTTTCGGAATACCCATGTGCCCCAGAGACTTCGGCCCTGCCGGGCCCCTACAGTTTGCTGACATCTCTTTGAGGCGCGCGTGGAACAGAACGTGCCGTTGACGACTGGGCTCGGTCCAGATTATTTCCTGACTGCCGGACGGCGATCGGTTTAGGTGGTTAACTAAAGGTAAACAATCTTGGTATGTCTTTTTATATTAAAGAGGTCGTATATAATGTAGGTAAATTTAGTTTATTAGCAAACATCGATTTAGGTAAATACTAAGTTGCAAAGATTTTTACATACAATTTTAAGACAACTTTTAAATAAAAAGACATGCCAAGATTGTTTACATTTAGTTAATTACCTAAACCGATAGACCATAGTCTCCATAAATTTTACATAGCAACTAGACTTGTAGAGCCAGCTACATTAGACCCACGCCACGCGACGCCATGCGATTGGGTGCTACGTTAGGTGGGTTGCTACGTACAACTCAGGAATCGCCCACGTGTGCTTTTTTGTAATATACATAGTTCCCGCTTAAAAATAATCGTATCAAATAAGCATCTGTAATCCACTCAACAAAGCTCAACTATCGCTCTGTTTTACGATAATGACGTCGCGTCGAGGTAATGTGGCTAGACCCTAATAGATGTATTACGTCTTACTTGTAGGTAAGTGTTTTTTTGTCTCGATTAATCTATGAAATATATATTATCTACACAAAAGAAGATGAAGATGGTACTCCACTCAAACGATTAAATGGGACTACGTGAAATAACAAAGACAAAATAATATCGTGAGAAAATAACAGAGTGATCATTGCTGTGTCCAATTTTTTAGGGTTCCGTTGCCAAATGGCAAAAAATGGAACCCTTATAGATTCGTCATCTCTGTCTATCTATATGTCACAGCCACTTTTGTTCCGAAACTATAAGAGCTATACTATTGAAACTTGGGAAGTGGATGTATTCTGTGAACCGCATTAAGATTGTGAAAATTGGTTTGAACCAGATCCAGTAAGTAGTTTTTTTTTAATACGTCATAAAACGTAAACCGCAATTAAGTTGGAACGGAACCCTCAGTGCGCGAGACCGACTCGCACTTACCCGGGTTTTTTATTTCTTTGCTTTTAATTTCAAGTAATAACGCCTTCTGAACGACCACTAGTAGACGCTATTGTTTTTTTTAAATTTCAAGTTTTAATTCAGGTACAATTTTCGTACCTAAAATGTCTGTAGAATTTTGCTAATCAATTTGGAGTTGGTTCAGTTTAATTGTACCTAACATATGTTTTAACACAGGGTACAATTAAATTGATTAGGCGACCCCAACGGTCTGCCTTTAGTTTAATCGGATTTTGCTGAATAGGTACTAGTAACTGTGATACGACTAATAGGAATTTAACATGTAATGAATTTTCAGTGAAAGGATTCTGTGTAGGTACCATTTTTTTTTCACTATTTCACCTGATGTCAACGATGATGTAGTCGCTGATGGAGCACGTTTTCTTAGAATTAACCTATTCACTCTTGACTAAACGTTAAGACTAGTAAATAAACGTTATACAACTACGCCTAAAGGAAACAAACTCTAGCATAAAGTCTAATAATTCTCTCCTTAGCTGTACGTACTATGTAAAACGTTTTGTACTTAATGGTGTATTTGACGCTTTCCAACCCACAAAAAAGGGGCAAGCTAACATGGGCATACTCCAGCGTTATTTTTCATGAAAGTGAGCTACTGAAATAATAAATTTGTAGGTTGCTTTCCTTCAGTCCACTGGGTTGTCCGTAAGATTACCCTGTACGGTTAGACCGCCAAACAAAAACAAAGAACAAAAAATAAACACAAAAAACAAATGAAAAAAATTTGCTAATACTAGTACATATTAGCAAATATTTATCCTATCCACATAATGAGGTGTACAATCAAAATAATAACAAATAGCTTTTTCTATTTAATTTAAAAACCGTAGCGAAACATTTTCTGCTAAACAAAGAATTAAACTTCACCACATACATATTGTCTACATTTATTTTGCCAGCAGGTGTTGGTAATGTCTTCTTAGCGAGAATTTTATACCCGTCGGATTATTGTGATCGTATAGTTCTTCTAAGACCATGTTTACACGTGTACGATATTACGGAATAAAGTAGGGATCACACAGCTTTATTCGCTGTTCATACGGTTAAATCGAATTACGATAAGACCCGCTATTGTATTCATAGAATAGGATATTTGCCTGTATTTAGGTATTTTTGTGTAATATTTTATACTAAACAACATGTAACACTAAAAAGGAATCTCTTTCTGAATTTTATCAACTTTTTTTTAAGATGGGAAATCATCAAAATGACTTTCCCGCCGTGTCAGACCTCTACTGACTAAAACCACTCCTGTTCCTTCTTTGCCCTAATTCCAGGGTCCTTGGGGGTTCTCTTTCGCTCAACCCAGGGCCACAGTAGGCTTCGACCCTGTCGGGCCCCTACGGTTTGCTGACATTTCTTTGATGCGCGCGTAGAACAATAGGCGCCGTCAACGACGTGAGCTTGGTCCGGACTGTTATCAGACATCCGGACTGTTACCGGACGTCCGGACGGCGAAGCAGCAACTAAGTATCAAATATTAGTATGGAGAATAATGGGGGCGTAATGGCATGGTAATCTCGCCAGGTTTTTCGTGCATACGTAATCAATGGGGTAACATCATATTTCATTATGTGCATCCTTATTCTGTTACCTACTTGACAGTTTCCACTTCAACCAAATTTTTAAAAGATTCTGAATGGGTTTAAAAAAAATACAGGCTAGAAGCCCCCTGGCGGGCTGCACGGCACGCAGCCCGTCCCGGGCCAGCGGACATTCAAGCTGTTCACACGCACGCCGCCGCCGTCGTGTCACTAACACTTGTCCGATTCGCGGCATTCACGTTCACAGGCACGTTCACGGGCTCGGGCGTACCGTTTACACGCTCGTGAATGTGAATGTGCACGTTGAATGTTGAGTTGAACGCGCGCGTATGAACGTACCATTAAAGCTTGTCAATGGCAAAGATAAGTGCAAAGTTGTCAATGATCCTTTTGACTCTTTTTTCACTAGACTCGAGCGCAAGCGTTGGAGTATTACTCCCAGCTTGATGCTGGGAACTGTATCTACTTCATACATAATCGAACTTATGCTTGAGAGGGGTTGAGCAGCTGTTCCGGCGTGAAGTAGGTAGCTTCTTACCTTTGCTAAACCATGACTAAACTGGCATCGCTCTATGCAGAGTCTGCTTTTAAATACTTGTCCAAGCGCGAAACTTAAAAAAAGTCCTAGTCCCAAAATAGTCTCACGAAGAGATTGAATCTGCGAACCACCAGCTTGTACGGTTTATACTTACCTACATCTCTCAGCAGTTATTGAGAGGTAGCGTTTTAATATAGATATATAGACAGGTCCTACCTAATTTATCCGGAATCATGATATCCTGTGGTAACATTAAGACAGCGCGTAAAACTGTTCCACAGATTTCTATGAAAATGTCAACGAACCTTTAATCTTCTTCATTCTTTATTGTACACAAAGTTTTTACATAAATAAAAAATAGGACAGGTGATATACAAAGGCGAGCTTCACCCACAAATAGGTTTTCTTACAGGTCGGTAAATAATCTAATAACGGAATAAAAAGTCGGTAATAATCGGAAGAAATCTTTTTATGTAAGTACATACCTAATTCCTGTGAATTTTTTGTTGTTTTTTGCGTTTCCTCTCGCAGATCGACTTATGAGGCTGTCGTCTGCTTAAACGGACTAACTTTACCACGGACTTACTTACAAAAAACTTGAGACTAAGCGGCTACAAGGTATGGGCACCCCCTGTGGGATGCAAACCTCACTTAGCGTGTCGCTGCAAGGAACGAGCGAAAATCGAACACATCGCCAAACACATACCTATGATGAACAAACTAAAGCTATAAAAATGAATACTACACGTTCCAAATGAGAATAGGATCGGCGGCCATATTGTGACGTCTCGTCTTACTGTCAAATCGGAAAAATTGAGTAGGGTGAGCAAAAGAAGAAATTTGTTCAATTTAATTTATTTACGAATCGTGAACGAAAAAAACTTTGATGAAAATGCAGTTCTTCAATTTTGTTGATCTCTGCGTCACTGTGTGAAGCGTCTGAGTAGTGGCGTCATCATCGTGATCGGTACTGCTGTTTTCCCCTATAAAATAAAGCATGGATTAATATAGGTTTTTAATGTGTATTGCACTAACTGTTATTTTAAATAAAAATAAGCATTATTACCTGTATCTGACAAAATTCAATCTGAATCGAGTTCTTCAATGCCACTCATTTTGCCATAACTGTCTGATGAAATGTCATGATCATTTTCCAATAATTTCCATTTGCCAATAATGAAAATAAAAAAGAAAGTAGTATAATTTGTTAAATAGTAGTTTTAAATAACTTTTTTATCTATTTCTTAATATGACTTAACTAAGACTCAGTTAAACAAAAACAAAACCATTAAAACGCAAATAAGATTTTTTTGCATACCGTACTTTTCAATCAAAATTTGACAGATCGAGTTTATTGACTTTCCTATTCTCATTTGGAACGCATAGTAAGTACCTATATGTTTTAAAACATTCACCTAACACTCTCTATTTCTCTAATACTACTAGTTTATTATTGTAACTGTCCTTTAAAACAAAACAAAAAACACACTAATAGTAATAAATGCACATGTTTCGCAAGTAGAGCTTACGGCCAGGAATTTCGAAATTCGGAGGATTATTCCTTCTGCGAAGCAGTAATGCTAGCGTAGGACGCTGCCGACCACGAGGGAACGGCCCCCACGCCGCCGCCGCCGAGATCCCGATCCCAATTTCCGACAACCGTAGGGGCGGGCTTAACAACGGCGAGCACTGGGTAGCTCGCCGTTCTGGCAGTCCGACAATAATCCGGACGGAGCCTAGTCAACGGAGCGTTCACGCGCGCCTCAAGGAGATGTCAGCAAACTGTAGGGGCAAAAAGTTTAGTGAGGGCATCAACACGGAAAGAAAAAGAAGCAAACTGTAGGGGCCCGGCAGGGCCGAAGCCTCTGGGGAACACGGAAATTACGAAAGGTGCTCACCGTGTCCCCCCAGATCGAAGGCAATGAAGGAACGGGGTGGTGTTTAGTCTGTAAGAGTCTGACACGCCCCCCGCTCCGCTTAAGAGCGGGAGAAGTCATTCTGATGATTCCCCACATGAAAAAAGTATTAGTCAACCCATTAAAAAAAATATAAAGATAACTTTTCTTAAATGTTGAAATTGCTCCCCTTCTTTGCGATACCAGGAACATTTAAAATCCTAAAATACCTACCTATTTAACTAATACCTACTGTTACTACGTGTATCTACTTGCGCCAAAAATCAATAGGAGGAATGTTGATTCAAAAAGTAAGTCTACGAGTACCTACTAGCAACATTTTCCTGTAAACCACGAAAGTTTCTGATGAAACTCGTATTAACAACTTAACTTCTCACCAAAATGAACACGTGGCGGAACAGCGCCAATCAAGAAGAGTTTGTTTAGAATCACTGAGGTTTTGTCAAACGTTTCCTTATAATAATGTTTCTTCTACTACTAGGTCAAACTAAATGGAACGAAGAAAGTATCTTACTACTCTGATCGCCAAACTTACCTAATTACTCAGATACCCGCGAAACGAGACACAATAGTAAAACAATAACAGCGCGGTCTCATAGGACCGGTTGGGGATTCAAACGTAAAATCTCTCGGCTAAGCTGCTAAGTGGTGACAACGGGTGGTGTGAATTTTCCCAACAATCTCATCGCACTCCTTAGTACCTGCAGAATGAAAGTGTTTCCAAAACTTTTCGTGTTAGAGAATAGTATATTTCATTACAAGTGCGGAAAGCCTGTCATTGCAAAGAGTTTCGACAAATGTCAACCCGAGCCAAGGCGCAGCCGAAGGTGAGGGTTGACAGTCGGAACAAGTTGCAATGACGGTTCCGCTCGTGTACTGAACAACTATTTTTAATACAGTTGCGAAAAAATGAAGCATTTTAATAAAATAATAAAAACACAATAAACCCAACTGACTAATCAAAATGGCGCCAAACGTAAAAAAAAAATATAAGTAAGCAGAGTTTTTTTTTGGTTTTTTACCCATTCTGGGTAGGCAAAGGGAACAAAGCCCATACAGCCAAGTCTTCAGTAGAATATTTTATTGATATGAAATGAAAATGAAACCCAACCTAACTCATTGAATCAAATCATTAAATCTGATATTGAAACAAATTAGTAGCTTCTTTTTAGAAATATTTGCACTAAAAACTTTTTCTAGTAAAAACTTCGTGGTTGGTTTTTTCTTTTTAATAAACATTATTTTGACAGTTGGGAAAGAGAACGCACGAGTTCGGGAATGGTAAAGAAAAAGCACGAGTGTGTAATAGCCCACTTCCCGAACGCTATACGTCACTGCAATACGCCACTTTTTGAGCAACTGTATTAAAAGAGTTTTAAGGATTTGTCACACTGGATGCGTTCTGTGGTCTGCGGTCAGGTCAAAGCGAACGCAGCCCGCATCATGTATGAACAGCATTGTCGGTATTAATATATTTTATATAGAATGCGATCTGACCGTGCGAGCACAACCAAAGAACGCAAGTTGGCCCGGCTGGGCGGAGGCGAGGGACCGACCGACAACGTTGACCGGACCGCAGGCCGCAGAACGCATCCAGTGTGACAAATCCCTTAGATCACTCATGGAACGAAGGTAAGAGATGTCTTAACAACTCAGGACTCAAGACTGTCACCCTGAAATATACCTACCACGCTATTATTTGATGGCCGATCTTTGGCGCAATGGTTAAACGATCGACTGCTGCGCTGCGGGTTCGATTCCCGCACGGAGGAAATATTTATATGGCCTGCAGCTAAGTGTTTCGGGTCTCGGCGTCTTGTATATGTGAGTTTGCATGTGTGTACCCACGATAAAGGCCTAAGGGCCCTCGCTACAGTCGCATTTGAAACGCGCGTCAGCAGCGCTACTAACGTGCTACTGCATCGCGACTGTAGCGCTGCTAACGTGCGACCGTGACAGACGACAGCGGGGAGAGGACGGAGGGAGGGTGGCACGTGAATGAAAAACAAAAATAATTTACATACAAACGGTACACGGTTGCGAGTTAGCAGCGCTACAGTCGCGACGCAATAGCGCGTTAGTAGCGCTGCTGACGCGTGTTTGCATCGCAACTGTTAATCGTGGCGTGGGCGGGGGTAAGCCGCTAGCAACTGCATTGCGACTGTATCGATGCAAACGCGCGGCATCTGCGCTATGTACTATATCGATTCAAAAAGTCGCCGTGGGCGAGGGCATTAGGGCCCTCGCCCACGGCGACTAGATTAGGGTAACATATTTTAGACCCTAGATTAGGGTAACATATTTAACAGCAACAAAAATCTGTGATTAGTTTTCAGTTTTCAGAAGTTTTCAAGCATGACTTACTTGACTTAATTACTCAGATACCCGCGAAACGAGACACAATAGTAAAACAATAACAGCGCGGTCTCATAGGACCGGTTGGGGATTCAAACGTTAATGTCCTATGTCCCCTAGATGGGGCAGAGGGCGTCCACAATAATCCTCCATCGCGAACGGTCTTGAGCTTCCCGCTTCACCTCGCTCCACGTCATTCCGTTGTTCGCCGCTTCTGCCAGCACGGTGCGACGCCAAGTTTGACGGGGACGGCCACGCTTTCTTTTTCCTTGGGGATTCCAGTCCAAAGCTTGTTTGGGTATGTGGTCGGGATCCCTTCGGAGAGTGTGTCCAATCCATCTCCACTTGCGACGCTTGATCTGGCGGTCGATCGGGCTCTCGTGGCATTGTTCCAACAGTTCTGCGTTAGATATTGTCTCGGGCCAGTAAATACCGAGGATGCGGCGAAGACAGCGGTTGACAAAAACTTGGATTTGGCGTGAGATGTCCTTTGTGACCTTCCATGTTTCGCACCCGTATAGCAGTACGGGTTTGACATTGGACCCGAAGATTTTAAGTTTTAACCTTCGAGTCAGTTTCCGCGACTGCCAAACAGGTCTCAGCTGTGCGAAGGTTGCTCGGTCTTTGGCAATCCGTGAAGCGATGTCCTCTTCACTACCTCCGGTTTCAGTCACGACGCTTCCCAGGTAAGTAAACTTGTGCACGCGTTCCACTACTTCCGAGTTTAAAACCAACGGGGAGGGATTCCTCGCACCAGTTCTCATCTCTTGTGTCTTCCGAATGTTAATTTTAAGGCTAGATCTTGCCGCCTCCCGACTTAAGTCGTCCAACTTAGCTTGCATGTCGGCGTGAGTGTGGCTCAAGAGACAAAGGTCATCGGCGTAATCCAGGTCCTCCAAGACGTTGGACAATCCCCACTCTATTCCGCGGCGCCTGTTGTCGGAGATACGAAGCATTATTCCGTCAAGAACCACAAGACAAAGGAACGGCGAAAGTAGGCAGCCCTGGCGGACACCAGCGTGCACCGTGATGTCATCAGAGATGAGGCCGTCGTGCGTTACTTTACACGAATACTTCCTGTAGATAGCCTCCAGAAGACGGACAATTTTCGGTGGTACTCCAATGCTTAGCAGGCGAGACCAGATGCTGGACCACTTCGACGTATCAAAGGCTTTTTCGAAATCCACAAAAGTCAGATATATCTCCCTCTGCCATTCTGATGCCTGCTCGAGTATGATACGAAGGGTGTTGATCTGGTCGGTGCATGAGCGGTCGGAACGGAAACCAGCCTGCTCCTTGCGCAGAAGAGGATCCACGGCCTTAGACAGCCTATCCAGGATGATCTTACAGAACACCTTTGAGGGAATTGAGAGCAACGTAATACCTCTCCAGTTATTGCACTGACTGAGATCACCTTTTTTCGGTACCGTGATTAAGAGGCCTTTGTTCCATTCGTCCGGGAGTTCTTCGGCGGTCCAGATCCTTTCAATAAGGGTCGTCAGAACATCAACGGCAGAGGATAAGTCAGCTTGTAGCATTTCCGCCGTAATCAGGTCGAGTCCTGGCGCCTTACCTGTCTTCAAAGAACGGACCGCTTTAGCAACTTCAGAGGCTGACGGTGGTTCCGTATCGATGTCGAGTAGCTTGCCTGGTGTAGGTTGGATCTGCAACGAGTCAGGAGTCAGGGCTGCAGATGAACCGAAAACCTCCTCAAAGTGCTGACGCCAGCGGAGCAGCTGATTTTCTGTCGTCACAATGAGCTGGCCATCTTTGGACTTAAGCGGTTTCTTCCTGAACTTTCTGTTTCCCGCCAGGGTTTTCGTGGCGTTATATAAATCCTTGAGGTTACCGGAGTTCGCAGCTCGTTGACCACGATCTGCAATACCATCGGCCCACTGCCTCCTATCTTTGCGGGTGCTGCGATAAATTTCCTTGCGTTTTTGACGGTATTGCATATTAAGGTCGGCTCTTGCTGTGCTGTCCTGAGTCTCAAGCAGTCTCAGATGAAGGGTCCTTCTATCCTCAATCAGACTCCACGTACGCTGTGACATCCAATCTTCGCGAGATTTGGTCGATCTGTGTCCTAGGACAGCGGAGCTGGTCTCTGTATAGGCCATTTTTATACGGTTCCACTCCTCGTCCAGTGAGTCCGTAGTAGTTTCCAGTACTGCAAAGCGATTACGTAACTCAAGCTGAAATGCTTTACGAGTGTCAGAGTCATGCAGTTTGCTCACGTCGAACCTTCTTCCTACTTTGCCAGGTCCTCCAGCTTTACGGGCTACTGCAATTTTAAGCCGGACTTCAGCAACCACCAGATGGTGGTCGCAATCAATATCGGCGCCCCTGCGGTTACGAACATCGAGCAATGAAGAACGCCAAGTGGAACTAATGGCAAGGTGGTCGATTTGGTTCTTGGTGACGCCATCGGGTGAGTTCCACGTGTACTTATGGTGGTCGCCATGGATAAATAAAGTGCCTCCGATAGTCAGGTCGTGGTTCTGACAGAACTCGATGAATCGTTCGCCATTCTCGTTGCTCACTCCAAGTCCATGCGTACCCATATGCCGCTCGCGGTTTGTATTTACATTCCCAACCTTTGCATTTAGGTCCCCCATGACGAAGACGATGTCTTGCTTTTTTATGCTCCTAAGGGTGGCGTTGAGGGCGTTGTAGAAGTCGTCTTTGGTATCCTCTGGTGATGCATTGGTTGGGGCGTAACACTGTACGATGGAAATCTTCCGGGCTCTTGAGTTAAAACGGGCGTACATAATCCGGTCTGAGATTGGTTTCCAGTCCACAAGGCTTTTCCTTGCTGCATTTGAAAGAAGGAGTCCCACGCCATACTCGTCTACATCTTCGTCACTTTCCTTGCCCGAATACAGCAAAGTCAAGCCCTTGGACGTCCTCATCTCACCAAACCCGTTTCTTCGCACTTCGCAGTTTTCAAGCATAGGCATAGTTTTTGTAGGATTGATTTTGACACGTCAGCAACATGGACAGAACCTGCTAGGCAAACGTCGCCACGCAGTGGGTTCCTGCAGAGGGAAAGCGCCGTCGACGACGGCCTAGAAAGAGGTGGCGTGGTAGGTGCTAGCGGTTGCCACAAACCGCAAAAAATTGTATCGTTGTATTTAAATAATAATATAAGCCGCGACACCTAAATTTTTACGATTATCTCTCGTCACGGCGAACGCGGCTTAAGTTCTAGATAATAAAAAGGTTTTCAATAAAACAGACAAAATAATTTATCACAAATCAATTTTATTATTATATTTGAATTACATCTGTCAACAGTCAATATTATATTATGTGCTTTAGGTATATTTATAAATAAGACGTTCACATATACATATTCATGAATGAATCGTAATTCTAACATTTATTATAGTCGCATTTTATTTTGATATAGTTTTTCTTAACAAGGTAAAGTCAATTGCGACAGATCGAGATGATAAGTTGTAGCAGGTAGGATAAACATGTATTCTATCGTATATCAAAATGGTGACAATATTGCGTTATTAATCTCTTGAGTCTCGAACGGACGCCGGCGTCCGCACTTCTGTTGTCTTTCTATTATATCTCTAATTACGGTACTCGAAAAGTTAAATTATACTTATCAATATTTTTCAATATTAAACAGGGACAAGTTATAATATTATTAGCAGACCTGCTAACATAATGGTTAGTGGGTACTAACCAACTAATATAATCTCAAATAAGTAAACTATGACTTCAGAAGTAGTAAAACACTTAATTGAATTCATTACGGGATTTACGGCAGTTTTGAGTAGAAATAAGTGTTTTTTTTTCTTCAATCTATATAACATTTGTAGGGACGTTTGTAAGAGTTACCGTGGACCTAGAACGCACAGAGCAAATTTAATGTCGCAACATAGGTGGAATTTCACACCCTAAAGTGAGAGAAGTCATGTCATGATTTCCAAACTATTAAAAATATATCTGCGGACTTGACCTTGACTTATTATTATTATAATGGCGTATGTGTTGCCATATGACAACGTAATGTGTTGCCAACCTTTCATTACTTTTTATCACCTCGATCCGACACAAAGACATATTATTTTTATAACCTCGTAAAACCTTTCAATTTATCGCCTATATTTTGATATAGATCACAGGACAAGACTCGAGAATTTTCTATACAAATAGATTATAAATATTATTAACTCCTTTAACAATACTAAGGATAATTTGAAAGGTGTACAGGCGCCTACATTATATATTATTATAAACGACTTAACTTGACTAGAACAACAATATTTTTAATTAAAATAGTGTTTACATTTCATAAAGCTATATTTATTATTATTTTACAAAGTATCATATAGTTTAGTTTAGAAGAGTGATGGATTGATGTCTTCTCTTTCTAACTTATAGCGCTATCTCACTCTTCTTTCTTATGCTATCCTCAAATGAGTAGCTGCCTTTTTAGTTTTTGACTTCGATTCTAACTCAAAATATCATTTTGCTTTAATATCACTTAGGTATAACCACAATGTGTATTCTGTATAGAATTATATCAGAAATCTACCTATGTACCAACCATATTCATCGACGAGTCGTGAGTTGAGTTACACGAATACTGACAGATTCGTGCACTAACGGTAAGTCCACGTGTTTTTCCCTCAAAAACCATCTCAGACACTAATCTGCATGGTCCTCATATAATTTGATGTTGTATGTGGTAGTAGGTAGGAGATAGACTTCTGATATTTGAAAGACAATAATAAGGGGAACCCTACTCCAGGGCTTCGAGATTATTCGATAGAAACACTCCGACACTGGAACGCAAAAAACAGTCAGTAAAAGTCTGATACTTCCTCTTCACCACTAAAAGTAGGGGAACCATACTGTTTGTGGCACGCTTCAAAATGATGTGTCAGCTACATACTATATTTTTTTATAATTACTTCTTACATACATATAAATAAATGATATCATATATTCAAGTAGTAAATAACCAATTTTTTATTCAAACGTCACAATTCCATCAATCAATTTCACCATCATTTTTCTAGTTAGGCGATAGTTATAATTTATAAAGTCCGTCTAATGAAAGCGCGACCTGAGAAAAAGAGGTTAAATCCTAAAAAAATGTATGTGGTATTACTAACTAGTAGGAGAATCTTGTCTTGATATTTCATTTTTTTTATTTCCTACAATTGCGGCTGAATAATGTTGCCAATTAAATTTTAAAAAAAAACTTCAGGTCGCGCTTTCATTAGACGCACTCTAATTATTATTTTGAGAATGTAGATAAAG
This sequence comes from Mythimna separata, assembly GCA_030763345.1. Classification (NCBI taxonomy): domain Eukaryota; kingdom Metazoa; phylum Arthropoda; class Insecta; order Lepidoptera; family Noctuidae; genus Mythimna; species Mythimna separata. The sequence goes on along the minus strand of CM061177.1, from coordinate 19,614,548 downwards.
TCTCTAATTTAGTTAGTATAAATATTTAATTTAGTTTTTATTTGAGGAGTAGCTGCCGCAAATAATTTAGAGTAGCAATGGTCCCTTAAAATAACCGACTAGATTTATTTGTTATTTATTTAATAGCCGGTACCGCTCCGAAATTATCTCTCCAATATTTTAAAACTTTTTTCTGTAAGTATTAATTTTAATTTCTACATGGTAATAATGTACGGCATTAAGTATTAAAAAACTAGTGAAGTAAATCAAGTGATATGATTTATTATGATCATCATTTCAGCCGAAAGACATCCACTGCTGGACATAGGCCTCCCCCAAGCGTTGCCACAACGACCGGTCCTGTGCGTCTCCCATCCATCGGATTGCGACCCTCACCAGGTCATCGGTCTACCTTCAAGTTAATTTAACTTATAGTCCAGCAATGGACGTCTTTCGACTGAAATGATGATAACTTATATTATTAGAAACAGATTTGTAGATCTTTTTTTACACATCAGATCAGAGAGAACCGCGCATTTGACCATAACTCACATTCATTTTCCTAGTTTTTGAAATGAAGAATTGTTATCTTATAAATCGGAGAAATATCGGCAATATAACGATTACTTAGGGCCTGTTTCACAATGTCCGAGTAGTCACTACTTCCTGAATAAATTCAAAAATGGAACAGAATTTGTATGAAATTATCTGCCAAGTAAGATATTGGAAACGTAATCATAGGTGGTGAAACAGGCCCTTACTCTATCATAATTATCATAAATGTATTTATTACAATATTTATTATTATTGTTATGTATTTATTTTTAACACTGAGATGAAATAAAGGTAAGCGGGTTTTGTCTTTAGACGAAGGTAGCTACAATATATTCAAAAAATTCTACTTGTAACATGTTCAAAGATTTTCTATCAAGTATTTAAAAAAATATAGGTATTTTACTTGTTGTCTTTACTTTTGGATATTTGGCAAATATTTATTGTAAAGATTGATTGCTTATTTTCGAGTAAGATAAGTCGGTTTAATGTTATGTTGGAATGTGTATTAAAAATTAATATAAAAATAATTAACATGACTTTGGAATAAATACAAAGTAAGTATAGTTTTGAATCTGCACAAAATTTCAGGAGGTAGTTATAACACACGTATATAGTCATTTAAAAATACGATACCTGGTCAATAATCAACATTTTTAAATTCAGAATCCCTGTTTATAAGCCCCTTAAAAAAACAGAATTAACTAGTACATAAACGAGGCTCCCCCCACTTACTCTCCGAAACACTTTGACCGATTTCCGTAAACAAAAAAAAAATTAAAATACCAGTTTCATTGTTGATTCGGGTCGATAATCACTAACATATTTGCCTCCTAAATATTTTTTGCAATTTCCAAAGCACTCTGTATATCAAATAATAAAATCACTAAGTATTTGAGGTATTATTAGACATGTGTTTTCTTATACATAACATAAAACTTATCCATAATAAAAATAAATGCATTTAACTAGCTTCAGTGTCTAAGTCATAAACTAAATATAACGCTCAGAAAAATAATTATCACAAACATCATCACTGCAATACACATCTTTTTCTTGCTTATGAAACATACTATGCGATAGAAGGAGATAGCGACTCATTAAAATTTGCTCGGATACAAACATATTGTCTTGTTTTTTGACAGTCTCAATAGCCTTCGGCTTCATAATACCCTCGCCGGCGGCTCGGGCGAATCCCGCCTCAGTCGCAATGACAAAGTTTCAACACTTGTATCAAATTGAAATATTTCTGGAAATCAAGTTACATTTGACATAAGCTTAGACGGATTCTCTGGTAGTTACTTTTCTGAGACATAATATAAATTAACAATTCTTACAGCATACTTTGCGCGAACTCTTCTTAAAATAATGATAAGTATCTTTTAAGTTAAAATAATATGTAGGCTGCTTCAGCTATCAATATCTTTTTTAGTGCTTTCAACTTATAAGTTAGAAGCATTAAATTACTGACTAGGATTTTTGTGAGATCTTTATAAAATATCTTTGGATTTAAGTACATTTGGTTCGAAATGAGATTCTCATGTTAACAAATACTTTAAGGTTTGGCCAAGCCACGATATAAATAAATAAGTACTATGAATATGAGCTACTAAGCAACTTATAACTATTTGTAGAGGTTGAAAATAAAGATAAAGAAAACAGTCGACAGTTAGTCGAATTAGATATCGAAATGCTAGAAGTATTTAGTTTAAATATACTATACGTATTTTAGTGATGGCTTGCAAAGAAAGCCTCTCTCTCTTTAGTCTATCCTAGCAATTAGCCTCAACTTCTTTCTCTACTATAATATGCATGTATTTTACACCTGAACTGCTCTGTCTATTAACTCTATCTTTTGGTCATGAATCACTCTGTCTATTGGTGAAAACAGCATTAAAAACAGTTCAGTAGTTTTTAAGTTTATCGCGAACAGACTGACAGCAGTGGGGGAATTTTATTATGTGTAATTAAAATTAATATATTCACATTATTATCTGTGTGTGTGTGTGAGATCGGGAATCCATTGCCTATTTCTTGTTTTCAGTTAACCTATGTCAACCCAACTAAATATTATTGCATTGTTATATTTTCAGAGCATTGATGGCCTAGCACAGCAGTGGTGGCCCAGTAGTAACGGCCTGACTTATAAATCTACATATATCTCGGGTCTCTGATTCACAATCAGCCAGGTGCTTTAATTTCTGCAATTTATTACAGCACCTCTGCTCTCAAAACGATAAAGGACAAGATCGCAAAGAGCATGCTGGTTGCATACTCTTGAAACGAAAATTCGAAGATATGTGACATCCACGAACCCACACCGGGCCCGCGTGGTGGACAACCTATCATAGAGAGGAAGCCTAAGTCCCAGCAGTGGGAACAATAAAAGGCTGATGTTTATTACGCTTGGATTTTCAAATGTCGTCGCTGAATCAAGCGTTGACAATCCAACAGCTCGCAATTAGGTCTACTGTCCACATACGCGAGGCTTTATACCCGCGTATTTGTCATTACACGCCGGCGTGAAGCTTACATATAATCGGCGGCACGTAACTTGGCAAGAGTCGTTAGTTGCGCAGAAATCGTTTTTTAGATCTATTTGGTGGTCAAGCGGGACGCGGGGTATGAGGTAGCGATTGGTGCAGTATTATAATAGTAGTCTATAATTGGTGCGTTAGTCGACTTTTGCCCGTTCTGCGTTACGTCCCGTTCGTTCATTCGGTTTTTTGTGCACCATGCGCGAAATTACCCCCACTACGTCAAAATCTTGCCAACTTATTTGCCGGGTACTGTGCAAAACTATGAAACTGTCAACGAAGTGGCAACGACACGCCGTGACAGATACGCGTCTATGAAACTACGCGGCCGTGAATGTAGACCTTAGGCATATAAATGTAGCTTAGTGTAATGCCAATGGGTATTAACCTTTAAGTACACGCGTTGTTTAGGACAACATTCCGTCACGCGCGGGGTCCAGAAGTATCCCCAATATAAATTTACATATATATTCAGATTTATTAAATAATTTTTATAAGCCGTTTTAGATTATAAGAAAAGACATTATAATCTTTATGAAAAGTATTTACTTATCATAAAATAATCAGTTTTTAAACAGTAAGGAACATTTTTATCAAATTAACATACTCGTACATAGAATTTTTAAGGCGCATGTTTAAAGTACCATAATTTAACAAAAGAGTCCACATCTGATTAACTTACAATTCTTTTCTAATAAAATAAGAATCAAAAACAAGTTATTATAAGAAAAATTAACAATAAACATTATAGTAAAAAAAATCACAATTGTTGAAATGGACAACCCAAAGTAACGTCAAAATTATTCTTTGGGTAAGCATGTTACCTAATTTTCTACTGAATGAGGCATGCAAATAGTTTTTTTTTGTAAGACTTACAGACAATAGTACTTTTTTTATCCGAGGATCTGGGATAATAATAGCATTTTCACTTCATTTTTGAGGCACAGGGTCCAGCTTCATCTGAATTGGGCAAAAGCTGCTCTCTGTCGATCAACTTGCATATTATTGGCCAGTGGTCAAGTTATAATTTATACATTTAATTTTCGGTTATTCGGCGACTCATTTTTTCATTTATCAACACCAGTTCTGAAAAATAAACAAATAAAAACATAACTTAAGTTAAAAAAGTAACTACGTTAAATCACGGGTGGGGTCTACAGGTACCCCCCCGTAATCAAAAATGTAACTTACCTTAGCAGAAGAGCGACGAACGTTCACTAGCCGAAAGGTCTCGTGTCGCAATGAGATTAGCCGAAAACGCGCGATCGTAACTTGTCAATTAAAAAAAATACCGTTAAAAAAGAGCGCGTGGGGTCTGCTTAGACCCCGCCCGTGACGTTAAAGGTTAACCTATTAAAGTCATGCAAAACTCTACCTTAAGCCTAAGTAATAAAGAAGAATCATCCAATACTTTGCAGGGAATGTTTGAACTGCAGTAACTTGCTGAGGTTCGTGAAGACCAGGTCCTGAGGGTTCGAAATGATGAAGTAGACCAGTCCAAGTATTGAGAGTACGGCCCGCCATATTGAGAAGTGCGTCCAAGTGTGGTAGAATGTTGGGATCGTTGGCTGGAAAGGTAAGAAATAAAAATGGAATTAGTAAATTGTGTAAAATATTGGTCAGCTTGGTTGGCCATAAGGTTGGTGTTGTTTAAAAATTGTTTTGTATGACCTGCAGATAGTTGATCCAGTTTAGGGTATCTTGTGTACTGTGAGTTTACGTTTGTAAACTCACCCAGAAAAATAATTTCAAAAAGAAAAATAAAGAAAAACGTTGAAGGTTTTTTACAAATTATTTAAATAAAAGGTGTAAGGGTCAGCCCTCCACAAACTTTAAGTTTTGTTTCCTGAAAAATAATTTTGTTGGGGGATGTTCAGATTCGTCTACTGAGAAAGCCCTTAAAGTTTGTGGAGGGCTGTCCCTTACACCCTTGTTCCCACCATTTAACAACTGATTGACTTTACTCTTGTTTAGCATTAGCATTATCGACCTTATAATGTTCCCACTGCTGGGACTCAGGCCTCTTCTCTAGGAAAGGGAATGGGCTGTAATCCACCACGCGGGCCCAATGCGGATTGGTGGATAATAACTCTTACTCTTATTCACTTCTATTTTATTTATTTGAAAGTATATGCCTTGTAAGAAACTATCAATAAGGTATCAAAATGGAAAAACTAAACTAAAGTTTAATTTCTATTCACCCCTGCGTTCCAATTCACCCCATGTGTAGGTACTTCCAGAAATTACCTTTTACAAATCCTCTTGATAATACTAGCAAAATAGTCGATAACAATACCATCTACAACATTGAAGAGTAATTTGCAGTAGGTTAAGGTGGGGCAAATAGGCCACGGTCAATAAATTCACTTGCATGTTTCAGAGCGAGGTCAACCGTTTTCCGCGCATAGGTATTCTGTTATACTTGACCTCGGTCTTCACCCTTAGTTACAAGGACATATGTATACAATACAAGCTTTTCCGTTTAGCAAAGAGCGGACAGAAATGCTAGTAGGATGATTGAGTATTTGTCTTTAATATCAGTAGTGTTCAACTTGCCCCCCCAAGACCCCCATTCGGTGTCTAATAATCCCATTAGATACCGAGTTCTCTTGGGGCAGTTTCGTTATTCCAATAATAATGGAATTTATTGATCGATGCGAACTGGAAATGACGATTATCAACCTAAAAGCATGCACGCTAATGGAAGCTATCGCCAGCGTAACAGTCAAACATTAACTCAAGGGAACGTACTCCTGACTGACACAAATATCAACGCACAGCCCAAACTCAGTAGTTTCCAGGATGATCACTCTGAGTTCCAGTGGACTAAGAGTGTAAAATTTGCTCGAAGGCGAGCACTAAGAGAAGCTTTTCCAAAATTCGGCCGTTAAGGCGAGGAAAAGGAGCTTCAAAGTTTGTACGGAAAAACCTGCTTTCACGCAGACGAAGCCGCTGACATAATAATTATAGTTATATTATATTAGTAAGTAATAAATTTGACTACATACCGTAGTAACATTGTTGCTAGTAATGTTATTAACCAGCGGCGCGTACTGGTAGACCATCAGCTCATCGTACATCCTGGCCGCAGTACAGACTAGCAGACAGGCGGTGTACAGCATCACCAGGACTATGGGCTGGAAGTACGGCTGCAGACCACGGGTCAGGTCCAAGCTGGTCACGTCGAGTCTGGAATGAGGAGATACCTAGTCAATTTTATATTTGGCTTCATGCCAAGTAAGTAAGAGCTCGTGGCTAAATAATAACAGCCGTAAGGGTCGATCTTCAAGGTTAAGCAACGCTTGCCAAGGTTGTCCATCTTAACATAGCGAGTTTCCTCCGTGCCTCGGAAAGCACGTTGGTCCCGGCTGTCATATGTAGATCTTTGGCAGTCGTTACGGATAGTCAGAAGCCAGTAAATCTGACTCCAGTTTTGCCATGAAGTGCCGTGTTACCCCAGTTAATGGGTTGAGGAGGTTTGGAAGGCAGCCGCTCCTCGTAAAGTACTGGTATTCAGCTATATCCGGCTTGACTGGAAGCTGACCTCAATATAGTTGGGAAAAGGCTAAGCAGATGATGACAAAATTACGATGCGGCGTCGAATTGTAAAAGCCTTCGAGTACGTACGACGCATCGCAAGAACTTGCGAATTGATTCGCATCGCACAATTCGCACGTTGTAAAGTCACCCAAACCAATGCTTTGCCGCACGAAATTGCATCTATCTGCGAGAATTGGTAGTTTCACTTTTATTTGAGGTGCTTAGCCATCAAATTACTCCTGTCATTCTAGTTCAACCGTTTTACTTAAGTTGCTCTTTGCTTTCCAGAGTTTCAGTAACTTTCTCGTACAATACCGCGGCCATGGCATGCTCCGTCAATTGTGTTGATCTTTGAGAGGTGCCGTAGGTCCCGGCTGTCATTTGTAAATCTTTAGCAGTCTTTACGGATAGTCAGAAGCCAGTAAATCTGACCAGTCTTGCCATGAATTACAGTGTTACCCCAGTTAATAGGTTGTGGAGGTCTGGTAGGCAGCCGCTCTTCGTAAAATACTAGTATTCAGCTAAATCCGGCTTGACTGGAAGCCGACCCCAATATAGTTGAGAAAAAGGCTAGGCAGATGATAATGATGAACTCTTTGAGCGGTGCATGGAGCTCATCGTTATACCAGCGGACGTTGAGCTATAAATTTTTTTGTTTTAATCACTCACCATCCGCAAGCCCGAGCCTACGGGCGAGAGTCGCCATGAGACTCTTTGACGCCAAAAGCGTTTAACTCCTGCGACCATCGCCTACCTAGTGACATCATTTTCTTCATAATTATCGAAGAAACATTTATGTGTGTAATATTTTGTCACCACATAAGTCTATCAATGACTTTATTTCAACTTTTCTATCATCATCAGCTCAGCCTTTTTCAACTTCATTGGAGAGAGTCGGTATTTGCATGATGCAAACTGCGTTTCTAACCTTAAAAACCGACATACTAAATAAAACAATAAGAAACTGTGTATTAAAATAATACAAACAAATAACTTACCTATCCAAAACCGAAAGTAGACACAAAACACAGAAGAAATAGTACGTAGCGACGTAAGGCATGGTGACTACTGCGTGGAAGGACAGATGCCCTGCATCCAGTCCGTCGGAGTAGCTGATGAGGAGTAGGTGCATCAGGGACAGGCCTCCGAGCACGCCGTGGCAGGCTGGAGCGGAGGACCGCCAGGCTTTCTGGAGAGTTAACGCCACATCCAAAGGTGTTAGGTCGCCTAGTCTGGAATATGAGAGAAAGCAGGTTAAAGGGTTGCTTTTTTATGATTTTTTTTTATGAATATGAAAGAAAAAAAGAAAAACGGTTAATTGTACGGAAAGACGCATACAAGCATAAAAAAATGTAAAATATGCGTCAAATCCGCGCAAACCGGCCGAACGCTCAGCAAAATGCCATGCCCTCATACATAAAGCGACGAGGGCACAGCGCTGGTTTTCAGCGTGGGCCGGTAGCGGTGTGACAAAAAGACTTCGGAACGGTGTGGTACGCAAATATCATCGTCAATTCAGCCGAAAGATGACCACTGTTGGACATAGACCTTCCCCAAGTATCGCCACAACGAACGATCCTGTGCGTCTCGCATCCATCGCATTCCCATAACTCTCACCGCATCATCAGTCCACCTTGTGGTTGGCCTTCCCATTGGAAGACGCAACACCGCGTCTTCTGGTGCGCAGTCACCGCTCCCGAACGCTTTTCGGCCCCATTGACCATCTGTTCTACGAGCAATGTGCCCTGCCCACTGCCACTTAAGTTTGGCGATTTTGAGGTCTATATCGACAGCCTTGGTTCTCCTGCGCATATTATCTTCTCAAGGAAACTTCGATCATAGACCTTTCAATAGCTCTTTGGGTGACTTTAGGCCTTCTGATTGTAAGCAAGCATGTCTCAATGCCAAATGTCAGCACTGGCAAAAAGCTATGGTCATACATAGACTATCATCTTTAGACACTGGTATTATGTTAGTCAAGAAAAATTTAATTACCAAATATAACCACACTAGCTGACCTGGCAAACTTCGTTCTGCCGATTTTTTTTTTAATTTTTCTCACCTTTTAAACCTTCCCTAGACCTCCACGAACATTTCAAGACCAAGATAAGATAAATCCGTTTAGCCGTTCACGAGTTTTAGCGAGACTAATGAACACAAATTGATTTTTATATAGGTAATTAAATAGTTTTTTTTAATTACTAGCTCACCTTAAATACTTGTCACCATCTCTAGACTGCTGTGACTCCAGAATCCTGTCCCTCGACACTGCTCTGAATGTTCCACCACCTTGTAGATAAATCTTCTCCGGTCTACGTGCCCCAAACGGGTCTAATCTGTCATCGTTTGGTGATGTCAGTGGTGATGGTGAAGAGAATGGGTTGTCTAAGTATGTGTCGTGGTATGGCATGCTGGATTCCAAAGTCTCTAACATGGCTGTTAAGTCTGTGGGGCGAGCTGAAAAGTTTAATCAATGTGTTTTAACTTTGACAGTTTAACTGTAACCTATTTTAGTAACAGGATTCTTACAATATTATGCCTTTTAGTGTCATATTATGGATAATTAATTCAAAAATAGATTCTGATTTTTTGTGTGCAATAGGTTCTTTCTTGTTCTTTCAAAGCTGTTGGAGTCTACGAATATTTAGAGTATAAAATATAAAACTCAGATTATTACCTTCCTTTTGTTTTACATTTAAATGATCTATTAACGCACAGCTGAAGCCACTATTATTCTGCACACAGACAGTTATTATTTAATGCGGTAGGAAAGGATTTTCAAATTCTCTCACAAAGAGGAGAAAACCGGCTTTAAAAGTTGTTAATTTAACATCCCAAGAATACGTTTCCTTGGTATAATTTTCAACTTTTACAAAGGCAAAGCTAGAAGCTAGCTATAGAATCTAGTACAAGATAATTTAAAATCTTTCAAGAAGAATCAATGTTCAGTTTATTTACCTGCTTTAGACCCTGACTTATTCTTCCCACTCTTAAAAACTTTAGGGCTGACATCCCGTCCGTTAGCATTGCTATCCTGTCTTTCGTCCCTCACTTTCCTCCGAGTCTTTCTTGGTTTGTGACGAAGTTCCTTGGATATTCCGTTATTATTTTCCATGTCGTGGGCTTCAATCTCCAGTTCACCGCTGAGAGTTACCACTTCATCTTTATTGTACTCTTTGAGGTAGTCATCCACCTGTAATTAATTGAGTGACAGGAATAACTAACTACATACACACTAAAACTGCAGCTAGAAATCAGAAACAGGATCAAATTTATAAAAAAACTAGTTTAGTCCGCAGCTTCGCCTGTATACATAAAATATAGCCTATGTCACTCAGGCAGGAATACAGCAGCTTTCTATTGGTGAAAAAATTCTAGCAATCGGTCCAGTACTTCCACAGATTACCTCATACAAACAAAAACCAAACTTTTCATCTTTATTATATTAGTGTAGATTAATGAATCTATGGATCAAAACTTGTTATTATCTATTGTTTACAGAACAAGGTTAGTAATACCCCAATCCAATAAAAATATTATTCAACTAGTAGAGACAGTGCAAACTATTTAAAAAAATATATTGAAGTTTAATTTTCCTACAGATTTGTAAAGGTCATGCTACTACTGCTGTATCTACTTTTATGATATTCCTTATGTAAGTAAACTATCAACAACTATACAGAAGAAATAAACAAACAATATTAATCCATACCCTTTCCAAAGCACTAAGACTAGATCCTGGTATATCAAAATCATGTAAGTCCCGGTCCCGATGTCTAGATGAATGCCGCTTCTTTTTACGATAAGACGGACTCCTTTTTTCCTTATGTCCGCTGGATGGTCTCGACAAATTCTTCATTAATTTCTCATCCAAATGATTAGGATCATGGGAATAAAAAACAAATGAAGGATTCTTATCTGAATTTTTTAATTCTTTTTCAACAAAACCCAAGATTCCTTGTTTTATTTGGTCATGGATTGGTAGCTCAGTGTCGAGAGATTCATGTTCTGATTTTATCCAGCTATCTCGTTTGGATTTGTCTGTTGTAGGTTCCTCTGCAGCCGGAGTTTCGTCCGGTGCAGCATGACCGTTTGACATTTTTCGCGACCCCGATCGGCTTCGTGATCTTTTAATTTTCTGCTTCGGAGACGGTGATCGAGCAGATGTATGGACCTCTGCTATCTCCTCCTTCACATCCACACTTTTTCCAGGCTTCATTACGTACTATTTTTGGCATAAACCCACGCAAATTACAATCACACTAAGTTATTTTTATTTATAGAATAACTACACTCGTAACCATATCAAACTTTGGCAAATCAAAGAAAGTAACCTAAACTTATTATTTAACTTTATTTCTAACACATTTTTGTGTTTATTTTCAGTTAAATAATAATTAATTCCAGAACTAAAAACAAAGATTCCCCACCGAAATATCAAATGTCAACACTAATGACGTCATTGTGACGTCAGCGGGCCTACGCAATCGAAAGCGTTTCGATTCACGCGATGAGCGCAAAGAAAATCTTTTGGTAAAAAATTCTTGGCCAAATTCATAAAATAAGACGGCCATTAGGTTTTTAAATGTAAATGAATTTTCTTTTTTCTGGCTTTACGTGATTTTTTTTGGTAAACCAACCAGTTGTTAACAAAATATGCAAGAGAGTTTTATTACTAACTTTTTGCAGAGATAGATTAAAACATTCTATTATCGGCCACATACGACAACGGAGTAATAAAATATAAATAATTAGGTACAATGCGTCCGTCTGTTGCCCTTTGTGTTCTAGTTCCTTTTCATAAATTTTCTATGGCCCAAGCGGGCGTCTGCCTTGTTACCTACCGCTTCGGTTTTGATACTTCAACATCTTTTTGAGGCGCCCGTAGAACACTAGATATATGCTGTCGTAGACTCATGCTTGGTCCTTACGGTACCTACGGGCGGACGGCGAGCCACCCTTGCTCGTCGTCTGAAAAAATAAGCGCTGCTGTGCATGATTAGTGAAACAAGGTAGAAAGTACCTAAGTAATTGAATCAATGGATGTAAAGCCTTGTACTTTAGGAAAATGAATATTTAACTTATTATTCGAGCATTCTAGACTTCTAATCCTATATACCTACCAGATTCCTCTGACTGAATCCCGACCCCAACTTCTCTTAGAAGACGTGGACCATCGGAAACCCGCGACCCTCACCAGATCATCGGTCCATCTTGTGGGATGCCTTATAACGCTACGTCTTCCAGTACGTGGTCGCTCTCTCCAGAACATTTCGTCTCCATCGACCATCTGTTCTAAGAGCAATGTGCCACGTAGACCTTGTTTCCATAATATCCCTTAAGTAGGTAATTATAAGTTTAAACTGTTCTGTGCTCTTGTGATGTTCTTCTTTCAACACAATCTTTTTTTTGATTTTTCTCCGATTTGATTGTTATAAAATTACTTAATTTAAAATATTTACTTAATTTACCGAAATATCGTATTTACGCTTGAAATTTTTTCGTACCTAGGTAGCCTAACCTACCTATCTCATTTCTCTCTTCAGGTCATCATCCACCAACCCGCACCGGGTCAGCGTGCTGGAGCAAGTAGGTACGGCCCATTCAATCTCCAAGAAAGGAGGCATGAGTCCTAGCAGAGTGGGAATATTATAGCTAGCTAGCTGATTACATAATTATTCTGGGGCTAGTTTACCTATAAGTAATAAAATACATAGTTACTCTACTATTCATAATTAAGTAGGTATATATTACCTACTTTTTCTTTTCGTGACAGAGGGGACGAATTAAATCTCCTCACTATTTTTTTAACTGATCAATTGTCGATAAAAAAGGAGATCGTTCCTCAGGTTATGATCAAGAACCTAAGTAAATAGTGTGGTTTTCTAAGTATGTTCTGTTTCGTTTCCATGTCGTATCAAATAAATATTTCCTAAATGTTAACCTAAACAAACCTAAAGGAGTAAAAGTCCCAAAACACCAACCTAACCTTCACCCGTCCGACCCAAAAGCTACAATCGTAGGCTTTAGTCACATAGTTAGTCATTAGAACTAGCTGTCAGTTAGGAGCGGCCGGGTGGCACCGCGCCGCCGCCGCGCCGCCCGTACCAGGCGGAGCGACCCGACTGGACTCAGAAATTCGGAATGTTGCCGACCTTCAGACTGCGAAGTGGATTGTGTTCAAGTGATGAGATGCTAGCGTGCTTTATTTAGTAGAGTAAAAGATTATATTGATTGTTGTCATGTTGCACTGATCCCATAATTCGGTATCTTATTAAGTATGTAGGTATTTGATTTTAATTTTACAACAGTAGGAACAGACAAGGGCGTTGAGACAAGGGCGTCGGTCCATGGCCCTTTACGGAGCGCCGGTTTGGGCGCCGTCGCTGGGCAAGCGACCGGCGGCCAAACTGACCACTTGCCAGAGGGTCATGGCCATCCGAATGGTACGGGGATACCACTCGATCTGCGAAGCGGCGAGCCTCCTTGCTGCCCTACCACCGTGGGATTTGGAGGCAACAGTCCTTGATTTGCGCGTGGAGATGCAACGCCGCCGCCGGGGCGAAACTCCGCTGCCGCGACAAGTCGCGGTATGGTGGACAGAGTTCCGGCGGGATCTCAGGGTGGCATGGCGACTGCGACTGTCGCAAGCCGGTGCTGGGCACGCCGTCATTGCGGCGGTAAGTCCCCTCTTTGAGGAGTGGTTGGAACGAGGTTACGGCGTCCTCTCATGCCGTATGACGCAGGTTCTCACCGGACACGGTAAGTTCGGGAGGTTCCTGCATCGGATCAAGGAGGAAAGGACGCCCGGGTGTCGCCATTATGTGGATCGCCCGGAGGACACGGTAGAGCACAAGGTAGAGGTGTGCCCCACTTGGGCGGAGTACCCCTGTGTCCCCGTGGCGACTTCTTGCGCCGGGCCCTGGTATAGGCCATGGTTTGGAGCGAGGAGGGTGGCGGGCAGTCGCCTCCTTCTGCGAAGCAGTAATGCTAGCGAAGGAGGCTGCCGACCGCGAGCTCGCGCGTCAAAGGCGCGTTCTGTTCTACGCGCGCCTCAGTGAGATATCAGCAAACTGTAGGGGCCAGGTAGGGCCTAAGCCTCCGGGGAACACGGCAATTCCGAAAGGTGAGCCCGTGTCCTCCCAGATAAAAGTCAATGAAGCAACGGGGTTTTTTTTTACTGGTGGGGAATCATCGGAAAACCTTCTCCCACTCTTGGGCGGCGCGGGAGGGCTTGTCAGACTCTTACTGACTAAACCCCTACCCCGTTCCTTCGTTGCTTTCGATCTGGGGGGGACTCGGTGTCGACGGAAGGATGGAAGGAGCGGGGTGGGGTTTAGTCAGTAAGAGTCTGACACGCCCTCCCGCTCCGCCCAAAAGCGGGAGAAGTCATTGTGATGATACCCCATTTGAAAAAAAAAATCGTCATCGAGGCAAAGACTTCCAAAGTGTAATTAATGTCTTCATGCTCTCGGCGGTCATATTTTTTAACATCCATAATATTGCCCCATTGCCCCCCCCCCCTTTGTCATAAGCTGGCGACGCCCTTGGGAACAGAGGCGAATTAGGTAAATGCTTTATACAATTTCTCAGGTGGTGCAGAGAAAAATAATAAGACTTGAAAAGAGAAAAAGGTTGGAAAAAAACTAAAGGTAAAGGTACAAATAAAATATGAATACAATAAAACCCTTCAGATGCACAGGACTACGATAACTCTTTCAAAATTCTCCGCGTCCCTAGCGGATATCGGCTCTGCTTGGCATCTAAGGTTTTGTTAACAAATCTTTGAGGCGCGCGTGGAATGCGACGACTAAGGTTCGATTTACTTAACGAGATGGCGAGCTACCCATTGCTCGTCGTTCACCAGCCCGCGCCAACGGTAGTCGGGAATCACCATGTTATTCCTAGCTCCCAGAGCGTCTCCTGTGATAGTAGTTACGAAGTAAGTACCGGAGGTTTATTTTTTCGAATACCTACTTCCCCTTCTTTAATAATTCACATTCGATAAATTGGTTAGGAGAGTCATATGATAGTCCGACAAAGGCAGTTTTCATATTTTTTGTAAAATCTAATCAGTAGGTAGGTTCTGAGATTATCATGAACTACCAATCAGACAAACACTAGAAGATCTCACCACATAAGTATGATTCTTTATTCATATCAGTGGAGATGATTAACCTATCAATACCCGCGGAACGAGACACAATAGTAAAACAATAACAGCGTGGTCCAATGAGACCGGTCGGGGATTCATGAATTAAAGAAGCACTAAGAAATAATCTCTGTATGATCAGCACACCCGCTAACGCCTTTACTTTAGACCACAACGAAAAACATAAGAAATTATTCAAATCGCACCAACCTGACACAAGCTTTTAATATCGTTCCAAGCGATTAAACAACTTATTTATGGTCAATTTGTCCAAAATGGCTGAACTATGGCTGGCCGTCAATTAGGCACATAGCGAGAAGTCTTAACCTTTTGTTATATAGACTGATTAAATTTCCGAAAACTAGATTATCTGAACACCTGCTAGTTATACTAAAATTATAATAACATGTTATTTATAGAAGAACAGTAAAATTCTAAGCTCGTCTGCCAAAACAACTTTTTTGGTGCATTGGCCTTTCGAAAAAAAAATGTTGGAACCGCAAAATCCTCTATAGAATCTTTATGGCCAAATTAAGGGGTTTATAGCTTGCCAAAATCTGGCTTGGTAAAGACGAAATCTCAAAATACGAGTAACTTAAATTATTTGTATTTTTAGTTGACTAGGTATCTTGATTGTCTAATATTGATAAACGCTACTTATTTTGTCTTACCTATGGGAAACCATCAAATAATTTTTCCCTCTTTAGGCAGAGCGAGAGGGCGTGACAGGCTTTTACTGACTAAAACACATTTGTATTCCTTCAGTTGTTCTTTGTGTTTCAGGGCCGTGGTAGATAACTATTCGAACAATCCCGCAGCACAAACGTTATTTCTCCATTTCGTTTTGAGACAGGTGTCAAGCACTAGCTTATTATTATTATTATTATATAACAATTAAAAAAAAAAAAACTATTTCTTCTGTTCTAAACAGAGCCAATGTTATACTTTTACCGACGTCTTCTTCTTCTCGATTCGACGATAAACTCTCTAAATTTTTTGGGCCCAGTAAGTGGCCACGTTAATAGCCGCATCAGTGGCGCTTATTAGATCCTCCAGATTGCAGGAGTAGGGGCAATTGGGGCATTCCAACATGTGGCTCATGTTTTGGACCGGAGCACCACACTCACATTGAGTATCCGACGGGTCTGTAAAACCCCACTCGCCAAATTGTATACCGACTAAAATTCATGCATTTTATCTTAGTGAACCTTTGTGCGTTCCCACCTACCCACGGTACTTCTGGATACCTATTTAGCTGCGGGCAACACATACCTATCTTACGAAATGTGGGTAGGCCTAAGCTATTGTGGAACACATAAATATGTGAGGTTTGATATTATGTAGTTCTCCAGATTTTATGCTTATACATGTGGCGTATAAGTGGTGTGACGATCTGATCTTATTAGCCAAAGTTGCTGGATTTGGTAAGAGCCATAGTGGCCCTGAAACGCAAAGAGGAACTGAAGTAGGTAACATGGGTGGGTTAAAATCAGTAAAAATCTGGCATTTCCTTCCACTCCACAATATATTTGATGATTATTTATCAACGAAAAAAGGGTCAATTTTGGCCAATGTTTGCACAGGACAGACCAATTTGGTAGGAGAAGGTTGATACCTTTGCCTAATTGTGAATACAATGGAGGCGAACAGAAAAAATCGCCCAGGAAGGACAGGTTTAGAAGCAGAAGAAATCTTTGTCCAGCAGTGTATACAATGGAGTTTAGCAGAAAAAACAATAGCAACTTTGGCCGAAGACCGCCCAAAACAGAGAGGCTTGAAGAAGAAAGGAAGAAAAAGCTACGATATATATGTATGTGAAAGCTATGATGTATGTATGGAGACTAACAGAAAAAAATTGTAACCTGGGGTATAGATTGCAAAGAGAAGAGCTAAGTTTGGAAGGAAAAGGGGGGGCTTTGCCCACAGTGGGATTTAACCTATCAGATACCCGCAAAACAAGACACAATATTAAGGGCTATTACGCACTGTCGACTAGTCGCCGGCGACTCAGTTGTCGACGACTGTAATATTGTATAGTTTAAATAGGTGTTTACGCACTAGTCACCGGTTGCCCGGGCGACTCGGCGACTCGCCGCGCAGTGGCGACGACGCACAGGCAACTGCCGGTCGCCGGCGACCAATAGGAGCACGGTTTCAAATGAAAGCATTCACACTGCGAGCAACTGTCGTAACGACCGGACGGCCGCGCACAATGAGTTTTGACACTGCACGAATGTACTTGGAATACTGTCGCTCGGCTCGGTCTCCGGCCCTAGTTTCCCATGTTTCGGTCGCCGAGGGACTGAGTCGCCGGCGACTAGTCGACAGTGCGTAATAGCCCTAAGACAATGACAGCGCGGTCGCCGGCAACCGCTCGGAGATTCGTGAAATAATAGAGACTTCTAACAGTAAAAAGTGGCAAACTGGGGCAAAGATCACCCAGAATAGAAAAGTTTTGAAGGAGAAAAGGGAGGCCTTTGCTCAGCCGTGAGATACAGTGGAGACTAACTGCAAAAAAGTTGAGAATGTTCTTCAGCACGGTTTCATCAACTAATGTTAACTGATTAACGATAAAAGTCGTCACTTTAAGCCTGATAAAGTCCGTTATCTATCTATCTAAGGTAGTAATTTATTTAGCCAAACTGTATCGACCAATCAGCGTTACTTGTAGTATTGCACAACATTGTACAACAATGACGTCGAATTGTCTAAAACAATTGAGCGTTTAATTATTATCTGCTATCTTCGACTATTGATTTTCGATTGACATGAGTTAGATACTCTGATTTAATTGATTAAATTATATTCTGAGTTTGTATGTCTATTCATGCGTTTACGTATATTTGTTTTCAGGTGGGTAATTATGAAATTACCTTGGGCATTTGGTTGTGAAGGTCTGGTAGGCACCTGCTTCTCGTAAAATACCGGTAATCAGCTAAATCCGGCTTGACTGGAAGCCGACTCCAATATAGTTGGGAAAAGGCTAGGTAGAATTATGAAATAACTCCCCCTGCTTTGGGTGGAGCGAGAGGTGTCTTACTGACTAAAGCCCAGCTGATTCATTGCAGTTGCACTACTCTGATGCCGTAGTCTACAAGACTCATACTTTTTTCCGATACTTTTATGAAGGTATACCTAATTGCACTAGCCTAGTGCAATTGTAGCAAGTGAGTATCATTTCAGGAATGTGGCTTTTTATCAGTGAAAGAATTTTCGAATTCGGATGACTTTGCCCAGAAATTAGGTACTACGTAATCTTCACGGATAAGCAAACAATTTAGGTGAACTCCCGCTTCTTACTAAATACCTACACACGTCAAAAGGCATTGTCAGTTGCATGTTTTAAACAAACAGCGGTTAAGTAAAATAAAAGAAGCTGATTTTCACGAATTTAGATTTTTGAAACATTAGAACCTATCTGTTGTTGCAAGTCTTCTGGGCAATATTCCACATGACAGCGATGTGGAGAACTTCCACGCTAAAGTGTATTTTTTGAAGTAGAAACCCGATGTATGCAAGACCCACAGGAGAAGTCATTTTAGTGATAAATGATAAATGATATTTATTTTGCAAATAGGTTTCACGAAACACTTTTACACGTCAAATTTTTTTTTGTCATAATTATTAATCTAGATGAGGCCGGTGTTTCCTATCTGACTACCCTGAGAAGAAACACCGAAACAAACTCAGGGGTCACAGTCTCTTTAAAAAAAAAAAATCCATACAAAATGTATTGGTCAAATCATATGCGAACTATGCAGATTAGGGTCTGAAATGGCCTTTTAAAGAAAGAACCATGCAGATTTGGGGTGTGTAATGTTTGGCATAATAACAAATGCTCTAATTTCACTTGAACTAACGTTCATATGACATAATTTTCATATGACATAATATCAAATGACATAAATTCATATGACCTAATGTTTTATATCATATAATATTCATTTAACATAATAACATTTAGTATAACGTTCATTTCATATAATTTTCAATATGTATAATATTCTTTTAATATAACGTTCAATTGACCTAATATTCTTTTGACCTAAAAATGTTTAATGGGCACAGTTCTAGCCTAACTAAATGGCACTTAACCAAACCTTAAAATATTCTATGCATGGTCGAGGGTGGGCTTGGTCGACGGAGCCCCGCTTCGCGGGGCTCCTACTTCTGGGTGGTTTATAAAAAAATAACCACGAAGAGGATGGCGGGGTCTATTCGCTCGCTTCGCTCGCTCACACGACCCTGCCATCCCCTTCTAACCTAACCTATCCGAGTCGGGGTGCCCTAAAGTCCAGACTGCATCCAGTTTCTTCTGGTAACAATAGTTGAGGGTAGCAGGTGTGATTTTCTAAATTATATTAATAGTTATTTAGAGATTATGAATATTATAGTAAATGAATAATATGCTAAATGAATATTATGTGAAATGTGCATTATAGGAAATGTTCATTATGTCATATGAAATTAGGTAAAATGAAATTATATCAACAATTCATTATGTCCACTGATCGTTATGTTAAACAAAATTATGTTAACTAAAATTATGTCAAGTGAACGTTAGATATTTTGTTATTATGTCAATCGTTACACACCCGCAGATTTGAGTGGACCTGTCCAGTCAGTGCAAGCATTTGTCATTCGTCGTAAAGCTCAACTCAGGACTACTAAGGAGCTCAACGTCTTGACGAACAATACAAAGGAAAGGACATTTGGTTAGGCCGCAAAAATACTCAAATTGCCAGACATAAGTTAAAATTACTGAAAAGAAAGGAAAAAGAAAGCTATCCACATAGTCCTCACATTCACAAAAAAAAAGATATAAATAAAATTTACAAAAATTGTAAAAATAATATGTCAGATTGTAAAAAAAAAATGAATATTAATGTCAAATTGAAATATAAATTGTGCACTACTCCATTAAATTTACAATGGAAAAATGCAATCAAAAACAAAAATCCAAAAGAATAAACGACAGTACAGTGAGTACTGGAGCAGGTCAATCCCAAGCCTTATTGTCCTCAACATAGTCCTTTATAGTATAAAAAGCCTTTTGGCAAAGTTTACGCTTTACAAATGATTTAAATTTATTGAGGCTTAGTTCTTGAATATGACTGGGAAGTTTATTATAGAAGTGTACACATTGACATCTAAATGAGCCCCCTATTTTTTTGAGCCTAGTTGCAGGAACTACAAATTTGTGCTTATTTCTAGTATTAAAATTATGTATGTCACTGTATTTTTTAAACATGTTTTTGTTCTTATGGGCATATAAGATATTCTCATAAATATATTGTGAAGGCACAGTCATTACCTTGATCTCCTTAAATTTATCTCTGAGGGAGTATCTGGGACTTAAATTATAAATGGAACGAATAGCCCTTTTCTGTAAAACGAAAATTGTTTGGATATCGGCGGCATTTCCCCACAGTAGAATACCGTACGACATCACACTATGAAAGTAGCTAAAATAAACTAAACGGGCTGTTTCTAAATCAGTTAAATTTCGAATTTTTCTTACAGCATATGCTGCAGAGCTAAGTTTTTTAGATAATTTGTCTATATGTGGGCCCCACTGAAGCTTGGCATCTAAAGTTATGCCCAAAAACACTGTAGTATCTTCAGGACTCAACTCCTTTCCTTTTATTAGCACACTAGTTTCAACTTGCCTAACATGGGGCATGGTAAACTTTATGCATTTAGTTTTCTTTTCATTCAAATGTAGGTTATTTACATTAAACCAGTGTACTATTTTAGAGATAACTATATTTATATCGTCAGTAACCGACTGCTGACGTTTCGATTTAAACAAAAGTGAAGTGTCGTCTGCAAACAACACTATATTATCGTTATCCTTCATGAGGTAAGGTAAATCGTTAATATAAACTAGGAACAAGAATGGGCCAAGAATTGAGCCCTGAGGGACACCCATTTTTACTACAGACCCAGGAGATCTTTTTCCGTTTACATCAACTCTCTGAATCCTATCGCCCAGATATAATGCAAGAAGATCCAGGGAGGAGTTCCGGATTCCGTAATGGTGTAGTTTCCTGATTAATGTTTCATGGGGAACACAATCGAAGGCCTTAGACAAATCGCAAAAAATACCCAGGACATCGCATTTGTCTTCCCATGCATCAAAAATATGTGCTAAAAGTTCAACACCAGCATCAGTTGTTGAACGACCCCTTGTAAAACCGAACTGTTTGGTATGCAACAATTTATGTCTATTAAAAAACTTTTGTATTTGCTCTAAAATGAGTTTTTCAAATATTTTACTAAAAGTGGGTAGCACTGAAATAGGTCTGTAATTCGTGGGGTCAGATGTACTACCCGTTTTGAACAAAGGTATAATTTTACTATTCTTCATTAAATCAGGAAACTCACCGCGATCGATACAATTATTAAAAATAAACGCTAAAGAAGGAGCTACAATATGGATTATAGACTTAACAACGTCCACAGAATTACCCCATAAATCAGCAGTCTTTTTTACATTTAAGGACTTAAAGGTCTTAACAATATCTGCACAAGTAACATGTTTGAAATTAAAAACAGAATTGCAAACTTTAACGTTTTCTTTAAGCAGAGAATCTGCAGCTGTGGGTGATGAGTTCAGAGATTTTGTTGTTGATATAGGGATCTCTGAAAAGAAGTTCTCAAAAGCCGCAGCAACCTGTTAGTCTGATGTGATCACATTGTCATCAATTATGAGTTTATAGTCACTAGATGGTCTCGTAGACCTTCCAGTTTCACTATTTATAACATTCCAAGTAGTCTTAATTATATTTTTACTGTTTTTAATTTTGGAACTCAAATAACGCGATTTCGCTAGAGAACAAACTTTTTTAAATAATTTCGAATAATTTCGAACATATAAATTAAATTCAGCAGTATTAACAAGAATAAACACACAGACACACACAGCACTTAGGAAAGCCTATGCCCAGTGGTGGACACTTTTGGCTAAAATTACGATGAATCTGCACTTTTCTTCTCATTTACTTTATGTTGGTTACCATTGTAAGTACTATGTGTGTACGAATTTTTTTTTTTTCATTCTGCATTACGTAAATAATTTACTCTACCTAAAACTTAAAGCAATCAAAAGTTGGAATCTTTATCGCAATGACAAAATTATTGGTGAGACTGACTGAGACTAAGACACGAAGTTCTTGGAACATACAATGTATAGACTACTCATTATTTAACTATGTAACTTAACGGTACCTACTCTAAAGTTCACGCTAAATATCACTGACTCATAATTCTCTGATACTTGATGATTCCTCCATCTCGAAATTTGGACTTTCATAATTTGGGTTACCTGTAGAGTTAAACTAGGCTGTCTACTTACAATGAAATGGATTTCCTTTGAATGTTTTTCGTACTAATATAAATTCTTTATTTGGATACCGAGATAAATTTTGACACATTGGTATGTCGCTGATCGATAAATTGCACTTCTTCGATAGGTGACAAATTCTTTGAGTAAGTGTAGGTATAGAAACCACACCTATACCTATTCGTATTATTAATAATTTCAAAATCGGAAATAAATACATAAAGCTGCTTTATAGCGATATCTATTAATGATCGTATATATATTGTAATGAAAAATAATTTCAATTTTGGTGTTTGGTGCCTACGAAGAGCTATTAGAGGAAGATCGATATGTATTTTTTTGCAAAATCTGGAGCCTACCATAGTAACCAATCGAATAATTAAAATTTTGTGTTCGGATGCCTAGGAGGAGATATTAGGGAAAGATTCTTTATTGCAAAATCTGATGCCTACCGTAGTAACCAATCTTATGCACTAAGAAACTTCCTAGCCAATCAAATTGCTCTAGCTAGTCGGTAGTGTCTATAATTATGTGTTTTAAATTCGTCCAGCTCATTCAAAGATGGTTCAGTCTATATCGTTACCCATAGGTTTAAGTTTAAAAATATATACCTACCTACCAGTAATTTTAAATGTATTCTATAACAGAGCTATTAGAAGGGATATAGGAGCAAAACTCTACACCCTTGATTTCTAGAAACCGATCCTCGATTATATTAAATAAGGAGTTTTTCCTAAACTGTCAACAATGTAGTATGTGTGTGTGCGGGCTTGTGAATCATTAAATATAGACTCGAATACCTTTATTTCAGTAAAAAGTCATTAAATAGTGCCTTCCGTTTTGTGTGGAGTGAGAGGGAGTATCAGACTAAAACCTACCTGTGTTCCTACAGTTGCGCTTTGCGTTCCAGGGCCGTGATAACTCTTTCGAACAATCCCACAGCCCTGATTATACACGTGTAACTACTTCAACATTAGAATGTCGCAATCATTTGCAGAAATAAGGAAAAGCATACCTAAGTCTTGGATAAACATTGGATAAACCAGCAGATCACCTCATATATAGGTATGTCGTAAGAGATGACTAAGGGACTGAGATAGTTATGTTAAGAGAAAGGGCAGCATCCGCAAAGATATGCATCTACTAATGCAGTTATAATTTCGCCATTCATTCTTGTTAGAAGAATAATGGCGATGTCAAAATATTCATAAGCAATAAGCATTTGTAATGTATCCTGTTTTCTCAACTTTAAGTAAAAGCTTCCGATTTAGATTACCTATTTTAGGAGAAAACTCTGTTGAGATCTTTTGAGACTGCTTTTTTTGGATTGGATGATTATTTAATAATTTCTCGCGCTCTGGGTGGAGTGAAACGAAATGTCAAATATTTATTGACTAAAACTCTCCCTTTAAACAACTAAAAACCCTTTTGAACCTACCCAGATTTATAACTCTTAACATCTTACACCCGTTTTCAATAAGCTATGTATCTACAGTCAACCAATCTATCCTTTTGCCTTTACTTGCTTTCCTATAACCTACTGAAGGATAGCATTTCCTACCAAAGTCGTGGATGGATAGATAGAATCTTACTGTTTATCGGGGATAGCTATCTATCTATGGACTGCGGTAGGTTATTGAAAACGAGCGTTAGACTTTTACTCGGGTAAAGCCACTGGCTGAGGCTAGTACCTAAGTCATACCATACATTTTGTAAACAGTACCTAAAGCCCTAATTTAAACTAAAATATACTCTAGGTACGCTTTACTGTGATCCGCTTTCTAACTACAAGCTACTTACTACTCCTCCTAAACTCAAATCAAACAAAAACGCGCAATTCAAATACGCTTTTCAATCCAATTAATTACCTAACAATTGATTGTCACCTAACCATCAGTACAAACAATAATACAAGCCCAACCGTCAAGTGGATGGTCTTACACAACTTCCCTCCTCTTTACCTCCCCCCCGCGCCCCTCTAGAGGTCGTTCTCCCCTCCCAGAGGACGGCGAAAGGCACTTTCACTCTTGGAATTTGGCAGTTGGCGGCGTGACGTCACTTTTGCGCAATTTGACGCAATGTGGTCCAGATCTGTGCATGATTCGCTGCAAAAACGCTCCGTTTAAAATAATATATCGTCATGTAAATTAGTTCTTTTTGTAAACAATTGGTTTGTAACACATGTGTTAGGTATGTCTAATAGAACTGTGACGTAGGTTTTTTAAATAGGTGCAGCTAACATAGAAAAAATATTGATAATAGTTGTCTGGCCGAAGTTTTAGGCAGAAAAAATATTGATAATAGTTGTCTGGTTGAAGTTTCTGGCAGAAAAAATATTGATAATAGTTGTCTGGCTGGGGTTTAGTTGTTTATTCGATTTTTATCAGATTAAAATGTGTTTGTAATGAATCATGTGAGTTACGAGTTTCACTACGTTTTGTAAATCAATGTGAGAGGATTTTATGGTCTCCTATTTTAATTAAAACTTGATGGATTTGAACCACAACTCTTTGTATTTATACACACGGTAGCCATTAAAGCATGGTTTTTATAGCCTGACTGATATTTAGAGCTATTAAACTTACCACAGATGAATTATTAATAAAAACTAATAGACTCTAAGTGTAGGTATCAGGAAAATAAAATAACGACTTAATGGCCATTTAATTTTATTGTGACATAAAAATAATTGATTCATAAAATCTACATTAGTTTGGTCCAATAATAAAAATTATTAAAATTCATAACGCTAACTGCGTTAACTTATAAATTACATGATAATAAAACTTTTATTATACTTTTATTTCTATCCCAACACCAATATTGCAAATATTTTATACATAAACTATTTACATCACGGCGGGACACCAATTTACAAACAATATACAATTCAATTTTGTCCCGAATAAATTCAAATAGTCTATTTGGCACAAAATTATAATTATCAATTTCAACCCGAAACAAATTTTGCACGAATCCTCCGCCATCTTTAATATTAAAACCTAAAAATTAATTATTATTGCAATATGCGACGTAACTCGTCATTTTTTCAATATTTTTAATATAAAAATTACATTTACATTTTTCTTCGTTTTATATTTCATACTAAAATATTCAACAGGTTTATAAACTTACAACGAGAATAATCTCTTTTATATCACTATTTTATAGTACCTACCAAACAATAGAGGGCACATTTTTCTTATTATTTACAGAATACTTAAATTACTAAAAGTTCATAGAACGTACTAGAAATATATCATAGATATATGGGATAAACATTACCAGCTTTCGACGCTGACGATCCTGCGTTAACTCTGAACTATCGGATCGTCAACGTTTACACGCTGGTAAAAACTAATTTAACACAGCAAATAGTCCCATCGCATAGAATTCCAGAGAAAATTACCTTTCCCGAATTATATGGAGGGATAGTGTACAAGACGCCTATTAATTCCCGGCCTCACGACATACATGTCGATACAAAGAACCGGCGAAAATTCGGCAGTCAACAAACTCGGCGACTGCGCTGCGATTTGCGATTGTGGCGCAAAACGAAGCCAGTCATCGTACCGTCCGCATTACCGCGGCTCGCGCACCCTTATATACAACTTAATAAATTATGTACATTACTTATGGGCTAAGGAGTATTTATAGGCAGTAGGGATGACAGAACTGGTAGACGAGCCTCTGACTCCTTTCCGTCTTCTTCATGATGCCCTTCTTGTAGTACTGCCGGATGCTTCTGGAGAGCTTGTCGTAGTTCATGGCTGGCCTGTTCTTCCTCTTACCCCACAGCCTGGCGACGCGCACTGAATCCTCAATCTTGAACACACCGTTACCTGTGGAACACGGTTTGAATTAATCATTTTGTCAATAAAACGAAGTTGCGCATTTAATTTTTGAGAAACTTTTTGATACACATTTTCACTAAACTTTACAAGATTTACGAAGCTCATAACATAGGCAATTACTTTAAATTCAGATCGTAAGCGAGTCTTTATAGTATTCTCAAAGAGCAAAATAATATTAAAGGTAAATGTTGTACATTGTATTTCCAAAATCACGTACAAACGTACGCTGCATTTTGATCGCATGTGACCGCTATGTCGACCGTTTGTCGCGCGATGAGATCGTGACTTGATTTAATTTCATATAAATTTTATTTTCTTTAGAATATCGTCGTGTTTTAAGTTTTAAAAAACTCGTTTACATCTGCAACGAGTTTAGTTACAACTGAAGATAAAGAAACAAATTGATTTGGCGCCACTTTTTCTTTGATTTCTACTTTAAAAAAAAAACAGTGAATGGAAAACAGAAAGCTCTATAAAAAACGATCGTACTGAATCAAGTTCCATTTTAGACATCTGTCATTTTGTTTTTTTACTCATTGATTTAAAATGAATATTTAAAAAGCAGAGTAACGATGACATTCACCTTTCTACTTATCAATTTAGACCATCTTATCAGAAAAGTACAAAGTTAAAACATATTACAGGCAAAAATTAAAAAAATATATCAAACCCTAACATAAAAAGCAAACATCAAAAGACACAAGAGGACCGAGTCCAATTATAGCAAAACCATTTTAAATCGTGATCTAGAATCCAAATATTCAATCTACTAGTGATGTACCCACAATATTCGTGATTCGAAAAGGACTCGATAATGATATAAACCGTAACAATGGCTGCCTATCGTCTGAACAAGTCACGAAACTGGATAACCTTTATTTAAACGATTTTATTGAACAGATGGTAAATGGCCAGATCACCTTGGGTATGGAATGTCGTTCAAATGAATTTTCCATGCGTTAGATTCAATAAATGATGCATTCGATTTGACTTATATTCGTGAAATAGCTGATTCGATTTTGATATCTTACAAAATAATCATTCCAGGTTTTAGAGAGCGGATGATCGAAAGGATGACTGTAGCAATGGAACGCACAATAGAAGAAAAGGGGATGGGTTTTAGTCAACAAAATTCTAAGACCGTTTTCACATTATCCGATCCGATATCGGTATCGGACGCCGATACGATATCGGGGTAAGTAAAATGTATGAAATGCTGTGCTCCGATATCCGATATCGGGTCGGACAATATGAAAGACAGGTACATATCTCAAACATTTACTTCACCCCGATATCGTATCGGCGTCCGATACCGATATCGGATCGGAAAATGTGAAAACGGTCTTACACTCAATCTATTTCCATATCGGAACGAGAGAAGTTGTTTGATATTTTCCCACCCAAAAAAAGAATAGTCAATTTTATATCAAAGCCCAAACAGTATGACTAGATTTAGCTTTAACTAAATACAGCAAAATTCTGTCCACGTTTAAATGGATCTATTGTACTCGTATAGTAAGTTTAGAGTTTAAACCATTTTAAATATGCGTGAGTGTGTACTGCTCACGATTTTGGTTAGTAACGAGGTAAGTAGAATTCTTAAATGGGGCCTAAACAAGAATTGAAATATTTAAATTCGACTTCATTACGTGGCCTAAGTTTAATGGTCACAATATAATTGGCAATTGAAATATCTAAACACTGTATTATTATTTTATAGTCCTGTATAACTTGTAATTAATATTTGACTACATAAATTCCGCTCTGATAAAAGTAATCTACATAATTATTATTGTAGACAAGTTTTTTTTATCTTGACCTCTAACAATAAAATTATCAGCCAATAGGAAGAAATCATTTATACAACTCAGTAAGCCCCGCCTCTTTAGAATCATAGTAATTTATCGTGAACAAAACAAAGGAGCGTCGTGATTCCGTGTTTAAACCAATTATAACAGTATTACAGTTATCAGCGATTTATAGTACGGAAAACAGGTCCTTAACAAAGAGTCGTTTGATACTTATATTTGTGTGATTGTTCACTGTAGTGGTTACTGGCTTGAATCAAACTGGTTCCTTATTAAGATCAATCTTTAGTAACGCTTCGTTGTGAACAATAATTATTATTTAATGAGGTATGAATTTAGATAGAAGTAAGTGGGCAAAGAGATAAAAACCATTAGATCAGAAAAAAAAATTGGATAGAAAAAGAGCAACACAGATCGTCGAGGATAAAGAAGTTTGTAAGAAAGCAACTGCATATGAGTTAGGCCAAGACCATTGCGATGATGGTTCATTATGAAGTTATGATAATTGGGAAACACGTCAGATAAGCAATAGTTACTAATAAATAATCTATTATTGGAATTACTGCAATATACAAAACCCTGCACCATTCAGTCTCAGCCACAGCGATAGATCACGATGATTTAAGATTTCCCTGAGATATAGTGCGTAATAATTAATTATGAATGCACAAACATTTACATTTTACGTTGTTGTTGCGATTTATCTGTTACTAATTAACAAGGCCACGACTAATGAATAAACAAATACATTTGTTACGATTTTATTGTTTACTTGACAATATAATAAATCGTGTAGAATTTATTGGTATATTTCGTTTACTCTGGATCGAATAAGAGGTCTTCATTGGTCAAGATATGGTAAAATTGAATGTCAAATTAATAAAATTAATAAATAATGTAATCTTAATTTAATATAATAATGTAAGAATATATTGCAGTGCTTTAACAGGGTTCATGTGTTAGACAATAAATACTTATGTTACATTCTTAAACAACATACATGCAATAAATAAATACATGTGCATTTTGTTTATTACTAATTATACGCTTTTCCTGTTAAGTTTATCGTCTTATTTAATTGTTTGCTCTCTATTAAGCCGATAAAACAACACGACTATTGTCTAGGTGATATCTGCTTGGGTTTTTTCCATACTACTCTTTGTTATCAATGCCTTGTTATTAATCACTAAATTTTTTATCAAAGTAGTTTCGTCTGGCAATATTTTTTGGGCTTATCTCAATAATGATTTCATCAATTTTGATATTCCCACCCTCTGGCTCTTTGAAAATGGTTCTTAAATTACTCATCAGCAGAAAACCACACAACTTTGTAACGATATGATTTACTTAGCTGATATTATTGTAAGTTGTAATCACCTTATCATAATCTTTTGTATCACATGAGTGGTGGAAACAGTTCGAACCCAAGATTTCAATTTACGTCAATGGACAAATTTTACTGATAAAACCTGATAAACCATTACAATTCCAATAAAAATAACAACAACGCAATCGTTAAAAATAGAAATGATACAATAATCATGTGAGTATATTGTAATACAAAAGTACTTCAACCCATTCATTGGTGCACCTCAATTTAAACAGACTAACATTGAAACTGAAGAAGAACTTTCTAATTTACAAAATCCTTTGCAATGTCAAAATATACCAAAATGTCTCTCAAAAACTGAAAAATCTTATCTCATATGCATATAAATGTATATTTTCAATACTTACTTCGGTCTAACCACCGTATTGCTGAACCGTGTACGTGAGGAGATGCCAGAAGCTCCTTCAGGAACTGCCACAGGTGTATGTGTGTGCTTCCAGTCTTCGCTTTACCGCCTCCAACTGTTGCACTTGTTCCAGCTGATTCAGAGTCCTCATCTGTTGAAGAAAAGTATCGTTAATAAATGATTGTCGATCTTATGTTTTAAGGTTAAAAGCTGTAAATGGAATGAGATGTAGTGTTAAAATTGGAGCATCCAAAATGTGTGGTCAATGTTGATTTTGTTCTATTTCTAAAATTGGTAATATTTATAAACCCAAGTAAAAGTAAAAATCAATTTCCTAAATGCTTCACTCCTAATCACCCCACTTTACGGAATAATTAATATTCAAACAATTATGCAAATCAGAAACAAGAATAAGTGCTTCTGTGTATGTCAGAGGCGTCCTGAATGCATAAATAAGTGCATAATTTAACAATTTAGAAGTATCAAAGGGCCCATAATGCAGCTATTGAAAATGGGGCAGACAGTACACCAGCCAACACGACGACACTATGGCTTCTTAGAAGCTAATCAAACCAATTCATCGTTTCTATGAAGCTATGAGCCTACTGAACACGCTTTCATACACTACACGCCATTATAAATAACTAAAAAACTTGCAACACAATAAAAAGTTTCTTAAAGAAAATGTTTAAACTCAAAAGCTATTTTAAAATGGATGCTGTAAACATATACCAAATTAACGGCACCGACCTTCAGTTCTAGACATGTAAACAGACTGACAAGTAAACGAATCATATAAACAAAACGCTGCACTCAGAACAGTTAAATAGCAACATGCTATTTAAAGAAGAAAGCCAAGTGCTGAATGGAATGCTGTAGACGATTTGAGGAAACTATGGCAAGAGGAAACTCCAAAGAATTTTCACATTTAACCACAAGACGATAAAGCTCAAATTACTAATGTGAAACAAATGAGAGTAAAGTTACTAAAAGAGACGAGCAAAGTGACACAGGCTACGGTTAATTAAAACTTTAAGTACTTTACACCGTATGTGAAGGTGGCTATGAAAATTTTCACGATGCCGACAGCAGTTTTATCTTGGTCGCATACGACCTTGTGGGTCCGGTGGCGTGAACTAGGCCTTCGGGAAACGACACAAAAACAAGACTAGACGTATATGGATTGGAAGCCGACAAGTAAGGGACAGAACGGCAATAGAACGACAAACGTCTGATTGATGGGTTAACTGTAACTGTGTGTGTAGCTATGGCTCCATATTACATTAGTATCCAATTCATTTTATCTTTTATCGGTCAACGTTTTATACTTTTATCTTCTAAGCTTGTTTTAATTACATGTTTATTGAACAAGTATTTTTATGGAATAATCTATTCAGCATAGTTACAATCGTATGCAAAATGAAACCTGATCTTTCTCGAAACATCACGGTGTTTTCAAGTCATCAATTACTTTGGCCTGTTTATCATGTCTCTGCTCTTATTGACTGCATAGATGCTAGTTTTACTTTATCTCTCACAATGACAAGCTGGTATTAATGTTCTTCTATTTGTACAACTTCTGCATTTTAAGAATCTGTTTTAATTCTGAATTCACTATTTGGCCCAGTAACCTCTTTGATTTGCTTTATACCGTCAGGGCCTTTCTGATATAAATCTTTATGTCAAACTGTATGTGTGGACTGACAACTGAGCTGCAGATAATTGTCGATCGCAATTTCCTGTGCTACTATCTGACACTTTTTTTATTTATAAGCTAACTGTCAACCCGTTAAGGGCGACAGGGTGTCTCGTCCGTTGCTCTGTATCATGTTTTTATATTTATGCAATTGTGATTAGACTTGGTTTTATGTTTTTATGTCAAACTTGATAGTTATTAGATTTTACAATCAATATACTGTACATAAAATAATTATTATTTGCTAATATGGTCATATCTGATAGTTTATAGCTATCGTCAATTTCTAAAACAAAATAAACTTAATTGGTAAATTCTCGAACAATGGCTTGACGATAAATCTTATCATTCGCTAACCTTTTATCACCAATAAAGAGCGTGTCTGTCCTCATTATGTCTAATACATCGTGGCTTTCAATTCCCTCATAAAGTCAGTTTACAACTGCGTACGTTGGCCATACATCATTAGCTTGTTTGTCTGTAACACAGTCCGTATGTGGGTTGGTAACGGTCGTAGCACAATGCATGCGACTGATGCATTGCCGTGCTACATTCGACCACGTATTGCACTATCTACTTTTCAATCATGCATTTGTATTTTAACGCATCTTCCCGACAGGATCAGTAGACATCAAAACATAAGCATTTAGTATAATAACCATATATTCAAGTGTTAAATTACCATTTTAAGATGAACATGCATTTACAATTTTTAACCATTTTAATAAATGAAAGCTAAATAACGTAACAGCATACAGATTTTAGAATACACCCTTCATTTCATAAATATTTTTAATTCATTAGTTTCTATAAGATTTCTCCTTTCAAGTTTACCTTGATTCCCGGATCAGCAAGAAATTAAGTTCGCAATAATCCTTATTTCTTGCAATCTTAGACATCATTTATTTATTTAATTTATGTCCGATAAATCTGTACTAGGCGTGGCTGTCGCGTAGGAATTTTCATTTAAATATCTAGATTAAATTAAAGTTAGATAATACTAGGGCAATTAATTTTATGGTTATCTTAGACGCATTTATGTTAAATGGTCTAAATTGTAAAGATTATATTATTTATAATGAGATTTACGAAGTTGATGATAAACCATATTATATCGAAATTAATGATTGCAGGTTAAATAAAATTAAATCATCGATAAAAAACATGCTTCGATGTAAAACTGACTTAAAAGAAAATGACGATAAAATATAATATTTAGTACCTATCTTATCCGTTGTTAACTCTTGTTTCATTGCCAACCCTGCAAAGGAATTGGCATTATAATAAGAAACACCTTTTTATCACAAAAAAAAACATAAGAGAAAAATCTTTCAGCAATGTAATCATCCCTTGTAAACTAGGACCCTATATCATAATAAAATCAACTGATGTAAAGACAAACAAAACAGTAATAAAGTAAGATACGCACCATCACTCATGTCGTCGGCCGACGGTAAACCAGCAGGAGTTGGAATAGGCGATGCTGATAACTGATGATGATCAGGTCCCTGTGACGTTCTCCAGATCTCCAACTGAGCATACAGAGTACTTCCAGCCTGTAACAATAACAAACATTGGTAAAACCAGAACTAACTGTGAATATACACATTACTCGGTAAATGTGAAAGAATTGCACGCGGCCACATTTGAAGTGGTCATTACTGATGTTTAGTTAGCAGAGAATTTATTAGACTTGTCTTATTTATATCAAAAGCAATGTGGAACTAACAAGTCTGGTTGCTAATTAAGAAACTTATTTTCAATGCTTGCTTTAACCAGAAATAGATTTAGAAACGTATGTAAAATATTTATAGGCAGTAGTCTGTCAGAAAATTTGGGAATAGCTGTAGGTAAAATTGGTCTGAAAACACGATCTATTTTCTCCTTTTTATGGATCATTTAAATTGGATGTACCAACCATGTTGTTAGTGACATTGTAAAATCTAGATGTTTCGCATTTATAGCATTTACGATAGCAACCTCTACCATTGGATTTGAATTAAATTCCTTCAAGCTTTGCCTATCTTACATTGTATACACATACAACATTACACGATTAGAAATCTTCATTTCCACTATATTACTATCAACGACGGATCAAAATTCTTCATGTTATTGACTTATACCAGCCATTATCTACTCTCCAGCTATCCCTTATCTTGGAATCTTAGAATTCCTCGCTAATTCACCACCTATATCTTCCCACGCTGCAAACCAGATGCAATTTGTATGCAGACGGGCCCAGGGTGCTGACTTTCATCGCTTAGAGAAAGTCGGCTCGACGGCGCGTGCGATAACAAAGATACCTGCCCATTGGAACTGCCGTGCTCGAAACGATGCTACACTATTTTTTCTACTTGCTTTACTGTTTTCATTCTTATTCTTGGTTTCAACTTGGATTCAGATTGTAATGATTTTTAGTGTTATCTGTCAACATTTACTTATTTTCTTCATTTGATTCGTGATACTTATAGGTTATTTTCTTTATTACCTTTTTTTACTTCTTTCGAGCTATAAATTTAGTACATCGGACTTAAATAAACCAAATTGTCCCTACGCAAGTAAGAATAAGTTTTTCACTGTACAATATTGTAAGTTATTATTAGCAATTGAGTGTTAACTCATCAATGCCGTCATAAAAATGGATTTCCAACCGAACGCGTGACTTCATCATTACTACGTATGGATACAAAATTTTCCTTGTACCGTCATAAGAAAAGAACTTGACCACAAGCTCTAGGTATATGGTTATAAATAATTGAAGTAGTAATCATAATTAATGACTTATTAAAAAATAGCTGCATCCGAGGAATTCATCAAGGAAGTTTTTATTAAGGATAATTTGACAGGGCTGTAAAGTAGGATCAAATATTAAAATTACGTTTATTCACAAAATTACTTATAATTTTCTAGAATCTAGAGCTTGCATAACTAAATCAAACATCCTCAAAGTTATAACTACTGCACATGTTATAATAAATATAACACGTCATGACATAACAATGATTGCAAAACTAAACATTGAAAATAAACTAGTCTTCAACAAAGTTATATAAGATGGGTCAGCACTAGCGGATTTCCTTGCTTTCGTCGTCCTTGCTAATTACGTAAATACAATTAATGTTGAACTTTTCGTAATGGTGGTTGAGGAAGAGAATACTGACCTACACATTACACATGTTACATCAGGTGTAGTGAATGTGTTTTATCGCACTTTTTTCCTTATGTCGCAAGCAAGTTTTGTAGACGATTATAGTGATTGGGCAATTATTTTTGTAATTTTTTGCCAAAGACGATGAGAATAAAGTAAATCTTGAACGGCTTTAAATAAAACAGCAGTTAAAATGATTGACGTAATACCTGATAAACTTGGGTACAACAGAGATCAAAAATACTATAAACACATTGAAACATAGTAAGGTTTTTTTGTTTTAAATTCAATGATAGTACGTTGTCATACAGTATTCATTGCATCATTATTATTTAAACAATAGTCGGCTTATCGCCGTACCCTCAAGTACTGATAGCATTATCATTACACTATAAGGCTGAAGTTGCCAGACTGTTCAGTCATTGAATGACACTGACGATATTTATAAAGTTTTAAAATTCTTGAAATTATTGTCTGATCACAAATTTTGATGGATAATTGCAGTAATTTAGAATATCATATTTTAATAAACAGATAGATTAGAGTAGAGGAAGATAAAAAGACTACGGTATTAAACGTGTCCATTGAAGATGTAAATTACTTTGCTCTTTGGTCAGTAAATACGATTAGAGATGAATCATCTATGCTCATTAATTTGCTCGCGACGAACATGTGCAAAAGACACGCAAAACCAAATATGATGTAAGCATTCGTGAAAAAATTCAAGAAGCAGTCACTGAAATTGTTGGCGATGATTTAACCGTAATAATATTCTGATATTCAAATATGTTAGCAACTAAATGAAATAAATACTTAAGGTAAAGATAGATAGCAATGCTCATATAAGACATTTCGTATTAGTAATTAATCAGATAATGACTTAAATAAAAAAACAATTAAATGCTTTCCTTATAAAGACAAATAACTGAATGAGTAACTAACGATTAATTAACATAAACACATGTATAAAAATGCCCAAGCCCCTTCATTAACGTTACAGCAAGAGATAATTGTGTATCACTTGACCCCAACTGACACGTGGCTAGAAGAATTTATTGTGATAACACCAAGATTACACGCATTGTAGATATTTTCTCCTATACTGACTGTTAAATCGATACTACTTAAGTAAACATTGTATTATCACTAGTATGTGAATCAGTGTAGACTTTGGTCATACGAACGCCCTCAATCTGCCTCAGGGTTATACGATAATCATAAAATATATACAAATGATTATAAATAGTACCTGAGATGCTCTTTGGTTGAATTCTTCTTCTGTGAGTGCTACAAGCGCTGCGCCATCCATTGTGAAATTCTCCATAGGCACCATTGGCAGGTTGTAATGTTGCAATGTGAACATCACCCACGCCTTTACGTCCCCGGTACTCCATAACATCGGATCTAGAAACGAACACATTATTACCCACTGTTTCACTTCTCCAATTTACATGTTAACCACTACCATTATTGTCCTCTACCATAATGAGTTTAGCAAATTCATCCCATTAAATGCCATGTAGCGGTCTGCAAAACCCATTTCTCAAACATTTATATTGATGATTAATTCAAATGGCATCATCACGTCAATTCTACCGTAATCTCATTATACCTTGTTCGTAATCAATGACTTACTAATTAACAACCCTAAGAAAGAAAATGCGTTCTAAGAAAATGTGAACCTCGCAACGCATGCTCTTGTGCAGTTTTGCATATCCAATCAATGTGTATATAGCGAGGACGTCACTAATACAAGGCGAGATCATCGCTGGGCCAACATAAATAGCTTACGTAATCTACTCTGAGCGTCTTCTAAGAAATCATTTATGTTTATAATGGCGTTACTCTCAGCGGTAGCTAACATATTATGTACGTGGAAATAGGTTTTTTATTGGGCCGACATCTGAGTTACGTCACTATTAATTACAAATGTAATAGTAATCATACAAGACGTACGAGTACAACATTCCCATGAAATGTCATTGTAAATCATTATATGATTGTTCATAAATATATTTGCACGTAATACACGCGTTGAAGTTTTAGACTCACCTGGTGAGATTCCAAGTACTGTGCATGTGTTGTCTACGTCCCTCTTGGTCTGTTCAATGGCCATGCTGAGCACACGGTCGATGTCTGGTGCGACTAGAGAATCGTCACCTCCACTGCTCTCCTCCATTTTCACACTTCCCAACTCCAACGGAATTGGTCTGAGATTTAATCTCTTCTGGAAAGATGTGTCTTCTAATGCTGACCTCAGCAGAATGTGATCCCTTGGCTCTTCAACTTCAAGTTTAGGTGTGAGGTAGCTCTGTTGGACACTGTCTTGTAGTATCTGATTTTCTTTTAGTAGCTCCTCTATGTCTATGTATTCGTCGTGTTGTGGAACTGGTGACGAGTATTGATTGTGGCTGCCGTAGGATACGCAAGATCCTGATGGAGACAGAGGGTAGGGAGACGCAAAGCCAGGCACGGCGAGTCTGTTAGGTTCTTCTTTAATGTACACTTGTGGCGAGTACTGAAGAGAACTGTAGGGCGACGCGGGCTGCAGGGCGACTGCTGGGATGGAGCCTTCGTCTGATGATGGAGAGGGAGTAGGATAACCCTCGAAGTCGTAGAGGCGTTCCAGGAAGACGTTATTTGTGTTGTCTTCTGGATATGGTGGGGGTGGTTTGTTGTGAGGGTTGGGTGGGGAGTGAAGCATGGATTCTGGAGGGGATGCAGCGCCGAGCAGGCGGAGAAGATGTTGCAGATCTGCGGGAGAGGCGGGCACTGCCCTCTCGCCCTGAGACGCCGACGGCGGGCTGCACCCGGACCGAGGCACCGTTTGTGGCATCTGTAGACAAAAGAGAACAAACATTACTTGTTGATCAAATACTCCGATTGTATCGAATTGATTCTGATATAAAAGGCATTGTTTATTCAGTCACGATTTTAGTTAATGTTTCTTGGATTTCACACGCGGTTTTTGAAGGCAGGTGTTAATTTTGTTTTGTTACTGTTGCGTGGTTTTATGTCCGAGATATTTATGCATTTTTAACATAACTTCGTGAGGTGTTTAAACTTTAGGATGTTTCGAACCCTAAAACTTGCTAGATTTATGAAGTCCCATGGGTCATTGTTCGCCAACGTCATCCGTCTACGCACTAGCAACCAGATGTCTTAAACATACACATATTAGCTCTGTATATTTATCTATTTACAGCGTCATAGTCAAATATATTTATAGCAGTGACGTAGATCTGTAAACCTACACAGATTTAAGTTACTATATAGAAAAAAATATAATGGTGATAATAAGTTTAAGTAATGGCTATTTGTTAACATTTTGTATTTTAGATGTAGTCATGTTATTTTTGCCTCGCGACGAAGTGTCCAATTCTGAGAAATATAAGTGTTAGAAAAAAATATGCAAATAAATGTAGATTGTGTGCTAATAATTCAAGTTATAAAGCGATAGAAAAGTGAGAACTAAAATTATGTATGATGGCACGCGGGAAAAACATTTTTATGTGTTCATTTAACAGCTGTTTCTATGTTAAGATGGGATTAGGAAAAAAACATAATCGCCTAACATTCCATGGCGCGCGTCAAAGAAACTAATGAGTGCCTAATCAGACTCATATTGATTTTTAAATAACATGAGGATAACAAATAATATCTTGAATACTATTCAACAAAATCGTCTAATCGATCGATTGTGAGAGGGTCTTTCTATTTTGTTTCTTTTTTTCTTATCGTGGCGGCAAAATCTAACCTAATTTTTAGGAAGCTTTAATATCTTGCTCCTTGACTGCACAGGATACACGCTTGTGAATCCTAGGATCCCTAAATTCCCTTACAGTCACCCTGAAAAAGGTGGAAGACCTAATCGGTTTTTAGAGAGAGATGGGGTTGGAGAGTTGGGATTGGGGATTGGGGTTGGGGATGGGGTTGGGGGCCGCTATAGCCTACGCACAATGGTCTGCACATGACTAAGTACGGAAACCAGACTTTGATAGGAAGTTGAGAACCAGTTCTTATTATATTATTTTATTCAAAGTATTATGGTTTAAAATAAACTTACTCTAAGCAACGACAGTCCCATCGTAGTCGCAGTTAATAGTCAACTACGTCGTAACACATTTTCTTTGCGAAAATCTCTTGTGTTCAACCGGTCTGTCCGGATAATCAACCCAGGTCTTTATTTTTCTACTTTTTTTTCAGTTTTTCTAACAATTGTTGCTTATTTTGCATATTTCCCACGTATCTGCATTGCTTTATAATTGTTCTTCTAACCTTATTTTGATTGGCTGGTGGTTTTATTGTGAAGATATTGTGTTTGTTGAGAAGTATGAAGAAAAATTACTTTAAACTGTTCGTTTTGAATTTAAATTAAAACATACAGATTAGGGATTGTTTGCATATTTTCAAAATTAAAATGTTTTTATTTCACGTAGGCTTACATGGACATTTATACAACATCGGAAGTTAGTTCACGGTTCCAATTGGTCGTTTCCTACGGACGGATGGTTGTTATTCTTTACCCATCCAGTAAGTTCTTGAAGTAACTTTTCTACTAATATGTTGATTATTTTAATAGTATGACGAATTATTAAAAATAGAGCACATTTTTAGTGCCCTCAAAAAATATTAACGATTATAATTCGTGATGCTGTCATAAATGTATTGAAATCTTGTTCATATGTTGTCTTATTTTATTAACAGACACATCTTAGTTATAATTTTATTACAAGTGGTCGATGATGTCACTATGTTAGCTAGCAAATGATTAGGAATTATTATTTAATTGTTTTGGTATTTTATTAAACTTGGTTCTGCTAGTGTTTAAAGAATGTTAGATTAAGTGATTTACAAAAATATCTGCGGGGTTTGGGGAAATCAGATTTTATTTAGATTCTTATTGTTTTTGTTAATTGTTTTATGATGACCAAAGCATCCGTCTCTTATGTATGAGGTTGCGGGCTAAATACGGGGCAAGTACCCATGTGAATTTTCAATTCATATGCATACTTCTAAGTTTATCTAGAACTTTACTGAAACCTCGTGTCTTGAAAAGCACATAAAGCCATTTGTTC
This sequence comes from Mythimna separata, assembly GCA_030763345.1. Classification (NCBI taxonomy): domain Eukaryota; kingdom Metazoa; phylum Arthropoda; class Insecta; order Lepidoptera; family Noctuidae; genus Mythimna; species Mythimna separata. The sequence goes on along the minus strand of CM061177.1, from coordinate 19,575,120 downwards.
CGGTTGTCATTTGCAGATCTTTGATATTCGTACAGGCGGTATGTAAGTCAGTGACAATTAGTCTATGTTGAAGATTCCTTTTTGATAATTTTCAGCCGATGAGTTAATAAATAACAGTAGTAGTTATTTTCGCAAATAATTTTAAACCTTCCCCAATAAATTCCTAACATATTTTAATCTCATAATCATATTCATAATCTCCTAACATTACATTGCTTGTTGTCACGCATATCTAATGCGTCTAGACAATACTTAACACGCGGAAATGTCTGGCAATTCTAGTTTTAATCGAGACATCTCATTACAATATTTATGTCAAATTCTTTACCACAAATATTTGCGATATGAGGCGTATTTCAAATATGTGACCTTTGCAAATTTAGAAGTTTGTTTGTTTATCATTTTTGCATGAATTATGCAAATTATTAGACATTAGTAGTTGTTAACTTATTTTAAACTTACTTTAGTAGGTACACATGTATCATAGTGAAAAAATTTCCATCGAGATAAACATACCAATTAATTATTAGATAGAAAACCCCAGAAATTAACGAACACATTTAAAATAATATTTACTTACTAGCTCTCGCTAGTGACTTTGCTCACGAATCATGAATATAGGTAAATTGTTAGAACGAAAAATCCCTTCGCGATAAAAAGTATCTCATGTGCTATTTCAGGACGTCATCTCAAGTCTATCCAGGTGCCAAATTTCATCGATATCCATTCAATCGTTTGTGCGTAAAAGAGTAGCAAACATACACCCATACATACAAGCTTTCGTCTTCATACTAGTAGTGTGATACCTCAGTACGTTTAGACACACACCTGTGGTATGAACTGCGTTATATAAATATAATGTACTCGTATAAGATTGTACTAACGTTTTGATTACGTCAATGAAATCGTACGTAGTCAATCGCTTAGAGATAAATGATAACGATCTTTCAAACTAAGTATGACTTTGAGTTTTCCAGTTCACAAGCTCAGTTTTTTTAATAAGATTATATTGTGTTTGAAAGCTTTATCGTATGGTAATATATAATTATATATACTATGAATATAACGTATTAAAATAAATGTGAAAAGTGTATGTGTATGAAATGCCAACAAAATTCCATTATAATTAAAAATCAGATATTTAAGGATAGTGATTGTAACTTTTATCGATTAAACATAATATGAATTACCATAGTGGTCCTAGATTGCAAAATGTATATAAAGAAACATAGGGAGGTGGGTTTTAGTCAGAAAAAGTCTGACACAGACTAGAATTAGTGCGAGAAAAGTCATTAGAGGATTTCTCACTTCAAAAAAAGTATATAAAACCAGTGGCGCATGCTTCAATTCACCGTGTCATAGATTAAGTAATTAAACGAAAACTAAAGAAACTAAATATAAAGCGCTACAAAAAATTACTAAATGCAAGTCACCACAATGCGTCAAAGGTAATATCCGATCAGTAATCTGTCTATCCGGACTTCCGAAGTCGGTAATACTGATACAGGTAGATAATTTATTTCTAGTTTTACTAAGAAACATTCAGACGGATATGGGATTTTACAGTTTATAGTGAACAACTTGTCTTTACTGGAATTTCAAGTATTTCTAGTTCAGATTTATGAGTGTTAATCCTAAGATAAAATAACCCAACCTGTACATATATATGTTTCAATGAATCTCGAAAATTGCTGGGTATTATTGTGTTGTATCAATTTATTTATATTATTCAATTCTCAGCACGCCTAGAATATAATAATTGCTCGTTGTTAGATATTATATGCGAATACCCTTGACAGAACTAACCTAGATCAAGTATATAATCTAAGTACTTATTAGCAATTCTAGATTACGATTATTTTATCCCGTCTTCGTCTCCGTCGTGATTGTCACCTTACGGTGGATATTATTTATTGTGTGTACAGTTAAGAAGCGGAATTTTCTGCTTGAGTCTATATGTTGATAGCTACAACTTAGGGGTATTTAAGTTAAGAGGATTTCTAGGCAAGTGTGCTCTATCGTTGGCCACATAATTGTTTGCCATCAAGTGAGATAGTGGTAAAAAAAGCCTCTTTATGGCAATAAAAAAAACCGCTGAGGTCCATCGCAGTGAAAAGGGTCAACCCTACACAGAAAGGTTTAAAAGGAGAAGGGAAGGGAAGCCCAGGAGTAGGACACAATGAAACCTAAAAAAACTCAACTAGCTTCAAAATTAACATAATACTCCTAGCTTTGTTACTATGGTGATATAACGCTAAATGTTGCCTATGAAGCCAATGACCGATTCTACACATAAAGCAAAACAATATATGCGAAAAAAGCGATATGAAGTTCAGTTATTTTGACCCCGAGAATAAACTTATACTAGAGATTTTAGGAGCTCATATTATATAAGTACCACATTGTTTAATTGAAGTTATGCTATGAACCTAATATTAAAAGTCCTTTGCACTACATTATCTAAAAACCGGTTAGAAATAATAACAATAACCTACCTCTTTAATATCAATCGCCAAATTTGTAGGAAGTATGTGTTCCGTTTTAAAAAAAATGGCCGACAATGTACATTGACGTCATAGCATTGTCGACCAATGAGTGAAGAGAACGAGCGTGACTTTAGGAGACCTGCTTCAATCAGACCTTGGGTTTTCCACTAAAGTTCGCTCAACCGTTTATGATAATAAAAAATGCTTCTGTAGTGCATACGAATTGTTACAATTTTGTATGGTTTTTTAAGTGATACAGTTTTAAAAGTTGTATCGGTAGGTAAAATTGAGTTAATTTTGTTTATAAAAATCAATATATTTCGGCGTAATATTTCAAAGCATTACTTTTGCGGTATGGTTCGAAAGAATCACTGTGAAACTAAAAGAACACAGGTGGGTTTTAATCAGTAATACTGTGACACGCCCTCTCGCAAGAGCAAGAGAATTTATTTGATGTTTTCAGCTAGGTCACTTGCAGAATAAAATTTAAAAAGCTATGTTTAATGACCTATACATTTTCAGGATGTTTTCAAACAATGATTCAATGCTTAGTAGGTCACACACAACAATACAAAAGATGAAGTAATAGCCTATTGTTTACAGACAGTTATTAAATATGAGCAACTCTAAAAGATATTAAAGCTATCACAATAAGAACCATTTAAAACTAAACTTTATAAACAATTTATGAATATACAAGAATTGTTTTGTGTAAAATGAAAAATCTCTGTTTCCTGATAGCTACAACCATGGGGTCTTTAGGTCAAGAGTAAATAGGTTACTTCTAGGTAAGCCTGCTCCATCATCAACCACATCACTTATTATCAGATGAGATGATGGTCAAAGACAAGCCTACCAGTAACAAAAAAAACTAAATCATACTGCTATTTCTAAAACGTTACTAAGCTAAAATTATACTGCAAAAACAGACTTCCATTATTTTCCATTTCACCATTACAGTTTTAATGGAAACAAATTGTTAGTATCAATAAATCTTTTTGTTATAAACACAGATATATCTCTCTGAAATGTTTTAAATGATAGGAAATAAATAATTTTTACCGTTATGTATTTAAAAGCTATTATGTTTTACAGTTAGATTATTAAATGCAAGTTTTTACGCGTTTTCTGAGCTATGAAGTGACAGTTTGTTAATGTTTCTTGGTATATTTCATGTTAAAATTAGTTATATTCTAAAATCCATAGTACTAATAAATTAGAATTATGAAAATGAATGGAGTTTCATCACTCAAGAATCGTACAATTACACTTAGTACGCGAAATATTTTCATGAAACCAACTAATAAAAAATCTCTAATATTTGCTCAAGAAACTCAACTTCTATTACATAGCAAAGCCTAAGCTAGGTAATTTAATTTGTTGTCTCGTATCTATATTCAGGGTCAAATTATCATGGTTATTTGTTGTTATTTTAGTAAACCAACTACGCAACTTACTAAATGAATTATTTACTAATCTCAAGAAAATACCTCGTCATGACAACGTCTAGACAATTTATTTAAAAAATGATACCTGCTGTGCGCTAGTTTTTCCTGACCAAATAAACCCAAAACTGTATTAAAATCTTGCCAAATATAGAGTCTAGTTATCCGTGACTTAAGTTTTATAAGCTGGTTTATTTTTAGAAGGCTCTTTGCACCATTGTGTTATCATAACACTGCGTTAGAATGAGATGTCTGACTGAGATTAAGTTAAATTGCCCATTACTTTGAGTTATGGACCTTGGGCTTCCCCTGTTTTGAGTTGACACCCTTTTCATCTCTTTTTTATTCTTATAAGAAGATGTACACACATAAGGTTTTTTTTTTGTACAAAGATGGGAAAAGATCTTAATAATAAAGTACTGTTTGCAAATGAGTACAGACGACACCTGCCAAACTTATTTAGCATATTATTTCAACATGTAATTCTCATTTATAAAATCGGATGATCTTCGCAAAGCTACTGTTACTTAACATGCATTGCAAAACCAACCGTAAAGCCATACCAACAAAGCTCATTATACAAAAACTGTATCAGCGTACAACGTTCTAAAATCAAGTTATTTTCTTTTAAACTCTCTAATCTATCTACTCTAACGTGAGGTCAAGTAACTTTAGATTAAAAAGAGTTCAAGTAACTCGCGCGCTACGCAGCTCGATGCGTGGATGCTACGACGTAGTACCCTCTACGCGGTCCCGTAACTCGTTAGTATGAAAACTGTAATTCATATTTATGATTATCGAAACGAACATTTCAAATATGTAGATGAAACATAACATTTGTTGGACGTAATCACTGGAAACACTGATGCTATGATAATAAAATATCACTGACTTATCATCAGTTGTAGTTTAGATCTCGGAAAATAAAAGGGTTCTGTGGGATAAGTCATGTGTTTGTGTTTGATTGTTACTCCTTTACGTTTGAATATCTGTATAGATTTGCATGAGATTTTGCAACCGGGTAGACTATCCTGAAATAGGACGTAAGATACTTTCTATCCTAGGATTATGTTTCCTTTAGATCATTTTCTACTTTTAAGTAAGTGAAGCCGTTAAAAGAAGCCAGTACTAAAACACTATATACCAACCAAAGAACAGTAAACGTTACATAATTAGCATAAATACTACTGCACCATAAACGGAATCAGAGACTAGTTTTTTTTTCTGTTTTGTAGAACATAAAACGTGCCAGTCTAGTATAATTATCTAGTGTTTTATTTTTTTTCTGAACCAAACGAGGTAGTCGGTATTCCCCAAACGTTTTCGACAATTAAACGGATGTCAAAGTGTTAAATTTATTGTCGTCTAACAAATGGTATTTGATAGAAATAGGATGTGTAGATGTTTGGATTTAAATTTAAATTTAGTCTTGGCTCCCAAGGCCTTTTAGATTAAACTTCGTCTATGCTTCGTTTCTGAATCCAAACTTTATGGTCTCGTTAATTGTTATAGTCTATACAGCCAGTATTAAAAAGAGGTCGTAATAAATCACGTTTGTATAGAATTTAGATTAACAATAAAACCTTGGCAGCTTACAACTGTCAATTAACTATAAGCTTAACATTAGATTTATGAACTTTAGAAACCCTTTATCCTACGCATTCCTAGTTAATCAAATCTAAGATTAACCTAACCATTATATGAGGTTGGGTATATACCTATAGGTTGGTATGTGTGTAACCGGCTCTTAGTTCCTTGACACTGCGTTTTGTTTTGATGCCGTTAGAAAACAGCCTCGAAATGCCACCGCGGTAATGTAGGTAATTAATCAACGTATCCTACTAACAGATTCAAAGGTACATAACAGCTTTAAAAGAAGCTATGTATCTACATAAACAATAACAATAATAACTAGTAACTTCAACACACAGAGAACTTATGTAAGGATCCAAATTCCGTATCCACGTGGTAAGTAAAAGCCTCACTCACTTGCTTCTGTCTCCCTCACTCACTGAATGTACAAAATCACTCACTCAGTCAAATATCCGAACAGGCCAAGGCTTGTGTTGCATCCATAGCGGTGAGGTTATAATGCCGGCCGGCGAGGAAGTTCGAAGAAACAAAAAGGTTCTAAATCCAAATGTTTACAATCACTGTTTATATTGTAGTAGGTTTTCAAATTTATAATATTTCCCGGCTTTTTTTGGCAACATGAGTGCGTGTGTACGGCGGATAGATCACACAGCCACTGAGCTCTGCGCCCGCGCACGAAGCCTTTGCCTCAATGAGCAGCTACGTCACCACGGGAAGTACGCTGCCACTAAACTAATATAACAAAATACTTCTCACATCGCGCTCCGTTCAACGTCATACGCCACTTAATTATTTTTCTATGACGCTATTATGAAAATTTAAATGAAAGACGAAATTAAAAAGTGATTTGAATTAAGTTAGTTTCCATTGTGTTACAGTTTCGTTTAATATCCTGTATCTGTTTTAATTTGTTTTGTTGAAAAGGTGTGAAATTTTCCGCAAACGTAAAATGGCTTGTGCTGACGTGTAAATGCAAAAAAAAATGTTTATTAATAATATTGGAACGTTTAAACAATTTTATCTTAGTTGCTTGTGACCCAAAAAATGTTTTATTTTGGCAATGTTATCGTTAAGTCAAATTATTCGTTTGATAGTATGCGGCACATCTTTTAGGTATTATTTAAATTATTCATTATAATTATCTTCCTGCCCTTGTATCGTGTTATTTGGGGTCGACGTAATATGCGTTTTCTTCCATTCTGGCCTGTCATTCGTCACACTATCACTAACTGCCTTTTCTTTCAAATCACTCCTTATACAAACCATCCATTCTCTTCTTTGTCCTTCTAGTTATTCAAGTTATTCCTATAGATATAAAATCTTTACCGGTTCATGTCTAAGAATCATGTACCTACAATAATGTACCATTCGCAGTCTCCAACATAAAATACATCGGAATGCATGATATTTAAAAGTCCTATGACATGTCATAATAAATGCAAATCAAATCAACTATATCTTGTCTACCTTGACAGTTGAGATAATAATCTATATGTTACATAAAATTAGGGTTAACCCACCCTCATTGCTATGGGCGAACAAATCGTGAGTCGTGATGATGATGACGTCACTAATCCGCGCCTTCCGCAGTTCATTCATACACTAATAATAATACAATACGGACAAAGAACGTGTACTATACATGCACACATACACGCACACATAGACGGTCGTACGTCAGTTGTTACACGTGAGAAAATAACAATATAGTTACACATTTTGGTCGCACGATCTAAAATTATTTGAAGATCTTTTTGCTTGTTCATTGATCATTATTATTATGATAGGGTGCGGAAATGGATTAATTATATTCTTCCGATTTATCTATTACATTCATCATTGATTCATGTTATAGGATTAAGAGAGTATCCTTGAAATTTCTAAGACGTTCTTCTCCATAGAGACCTAAGCTTTGGAAAGTGCAAACTTCATTTTTCTAATTGGCCGATTTCTTGACACTTCAACTTGAATTGTGTAGTACTAAAGACATCAACGGGATGCACTTTCTTTTGCTCAACATTGAATGCAAAATTTTATTATTAATCTTTTTTTTTTATTATATTTCATTTGATTTAGAAGCTTTTGTAGAATATTGAAATATACTTATACGTGTTGTACAGTCACGGAAAAAAATTGTACGAGAAAACTCTTAAATTTGAGCAATTCCTAGGAAACGGCACATGCGAATGCACACAGTGAATGTATTCTCAAAACGTTGTCTGCGTATGGATGCGATGTTCACCCTGTACAGTGTACAGGTGGCGCATCTAGCAAGCAATCCAAATAAGTAACGTGGGTACAACAGTTGATAAAAAACATACAATAACAATATGAATGTATTATGAATATTAATAAATCCAGGTTCCTATCCAAATACGACCATAATAGTACGAATATGATTCGCGGATCTATTTATATCCAATAGTTATGTAAGCGGGATTGCCAACTCGTAGATAAGTCATTGATTTATTTTATGTCACGCGAAAACCCATTCATAATGCACACCCACACACAAACATGTCAAGTGCAATTACTTTTAACAGTTTATATGTTAGCGCTCTTGGGTAAAATCGCTTTTTATAAGTAGTGGGTTGTCCATTGAAGTATTTCTATTGACGATAGTTTATTAACGGTATTTTATACTTATGAAAGAAGAAACTGACTGACTGGAAAATCAACGCACAGCTGAAATTTTACACAAGATTTATTTTATGATGTGTAGGTACGTGAGCATTAACCTATCAATACCCGCGAAACGAGACACAATAGTAAAACAATAACAGTGCGGTCCAATGAGACCGGTCGGGGATTCATGAATTAAGAGACGATTTTCCAAAATTCACCCCCTAAAAGGATGAACTCTATAGTTATATAGCTTTTACCAATGGATTTTATCACATAAAACTATATGCTAGTGTAACTCAGTCCTAAAGAGTATTTCTTGAGTTCATTCAATATAAATAAAGATACAAATCTTTCCTCTTTATTATATTAGTATAGATAATACTCGTATATTGTATTTTTCTGTATAGTAGATATATACGAGTAAAATATATTGCTAGACGGTATAGACTTATCTATAAAACATTAAGATACTAAAAGCAAAACATTGAAATACGTAAACGCAGATTACTAAATTTAAAATAACTGCTCATTCAATTGCTATATGGCAATCACAATGACCATTAAACGGCATTAAAGTTGTTAAAATGTTGCATCTTTGGGAGTGACTACAAAAGAAGGAAAAGCCTTAAATTATGCAATTGACAGTCATCAAATAAAGTGGTGTCATAATGCGTCACTACTTTTGTTAAAAGGTCAATGTATAAAATAAATTAAAGGGTGACAAATACTAGTATTTGCAGAAGGCAAAATAGTTTTTAAATATTCGAAACAATTTAAAAATATCTATTAAGAATTACTGGCAATTACAGTATGGCCGAAACATCTTGACCACTTTGAATAATTGGGTGCGCAGTAATTCCTTTGAAGAATCGTATGGCGAATGCGTACTGCGTATTTTTAAAGTATGGCGATAGTTCGGAACGCTCAAGTTCAGAGTAGCTAATATATTTTGACTATATTGTAACATGTTATCATTTTGAGTATGTTTGTTATTATTATTCGCTGAAGATATAATAAAATTAGAAATGATGATAAGATATAAAATAAATGTATTTTTTTTAATTAAAAACTAATGTCTAATTCTAAGCTAATAATTTACCTGATAATCCTCAGCCACATAATACGATCCTCCGTAGTTCCGCCAATAGTAATCCCGAACAGGCACCATGTTTAATAATTATAATTAATCAATATTTTTTTTATAAACTAAATAAAAAAATCAATAACGAAATCACTTTTTTAATGTTTATTCGAACAGCTGCTTTACTTTTAACAATAAATAAGGTTTATTATTAAATAAATAATAAAATTTATTGAAGCGAGAAGATCATTATTTTTTCAATAATTATTTTTATTGAATAACTTTTTACGACTGCGAGCCGCGCGGCTGTCTCCGTGTAAAGACGTAATTCTTTTTAACATTTTATCATTTTACACTTCGATAAATATATTGTTTTTATCACGTCATTTTATCGTAAGGACCAAAGTTCACTTCGAAGATAAGATAGTTATACTTTTTAACATTTCTGGCGCCTTTTGAGGAAACTAATGTGTTTTATAAATTATTTAATAGAATTTTGGGGTTTTCTGATATTATTATCTGATAGAGATAGAGTATCACGCTTATGACATTGTTTTTTGTCATGATAGAATTATGGAAACCTATTTTTAGTTTTGCGATCAGTCTGACATAAACTGATTTTTATCTTCGTCTGTATCCTTAAAATAAAAAGGTTTTTTGATGTAACAGATATATGAATAGATAATATTATAATAAAAAATACTTATTTGTATTTTTGTGTCATAAAACTGTTAACGTTTTGTATTTTCATATTTTTATTTCAACAGGAGACTTATATTTGACATGTATTCTATTGAATAAAAAACAAAAATCAGCTTTGACAAGTTTTGTATCCAAATTAACTAATATCGATTAATAAGAAATCATCTCACACAAGCAATTAAAAACATGGTATTTTAATTACCATAGCGAATATTATACACTTTTTAGTTAATATTGGCCAGTTAAATTCCCATTTTAAAGACTTCTCTCAGAAACTTCTCTAAATACCTACAAAACTGGTTTTAACTAATAACATGCCACTTTAGACGGTTAACTATCATAGTTAAGGTTAGTTTGGTACAAGTTTCTGTGAGAAAACTATCCAACAAATAAACTTAATTTGTATGGACTTAATTATTGTTTATTCAAAAGCACATTGTTTGGCCGATCTCAGCTCGTTGGAAAAGGTGTACTAAGGGCATATCGGTTAACAGAAGATTTACTGTTTGTTAATATTGATATTTACTTTAGCCACTTAAGGTATCGTATAGTCTTTGTATTAGGGTTTAGTTTCAGTTTATTATTTGGTCTTACTTATTGTGACATTCTATTATAAAATATGGTAATTGGAATATACCTTTGTGCACCGAAACGTACCTACAAATAATTGTCAGTGCAGAACCTTGTATTTTCGTTTATCCCAAAAAATCGAATTTAATAGTGCTATGTAATACTAGCTACTGTGACTTCGGCTACATGGAAACAGTTTTTTTTTCAAAGGAGCACACTCGCGGAATGAAAGTCTCATCTTTATAATATTAATATCTACAAAAACATAATTGAAAACTTTATATGTCTCAAAGCAGTCGTAAACTGCTAAATGCAAAAAGCGAACATTAAAAACCCAATAATAAAAAATAACTGTACTTGGTTCTCATTAGATTTCATCCTACTTAACCCAATGAACCTACAGGAGGCGCCACCTAGTGTAATAACTGATCAACAAACCTTCAACTAATTGTCACTCAGAACATAGATCACTGTGCCCATTCTCTAGTGTTTTATAGTCGTTTGAAGAAGAATGAATCCTACTGTTCACCTTGACCGCATAGTGTTTTCCTATCCCATGGCTTGAATCCGCTTGGTGGGTAATAGGAATCTGTCGTGATCTCATTTACAACCATACTTGTGAGACGGATACTGTGGACTGTGTACTTGGGAGCTTACTGGATATAATTAGGGCAGTAAAGTCATATATTCACCAATACGCACTGAGCCAGCGCAGCGTGGTGGACTGTGGTCCATCTCTTCTCCTAGAGAAAAGACCTGTCTTAGCAGTGGGAACATTATAAGGCCGCTTATGCATAATTTAGGCAGTTTGAGAAGAAGATATTAGAGCCACAGGACTGCGAGAAATAGTCTTCGCGGCCCTGGAACGGAATGGACAACTGAAGAGGTACGGGTGGTTTTTAGTAAATAAAAGTCTTACACTCCCTTTCGTATGTAAAGCAAAGTAAACTAATCGAGAACCATGTTAGCCACTCCAGTTCTTCGAATTCTCAGGCTCGCTAAAGCAAAGGACTTACTACAAGTTCTGAACGTAATTTGACAACCTAAACTGAACTGATCATACCGTGGATACCCAGCCAGTCTTATTTACTAAAACGAGTACCTACTGCGTGAATAATACATTTTGAACTAGTCTATGAATTCATCGGCAATATTTAAAGTGATAAAAACATTTTGATCAACTGATTTTTATAATCTCAGAGATTAAAAATCATGTGATGTTACACGCGCCTTTATATTACTTTATCGTCAATCTAGTACATTAAGCCGATTATTTGACCAATCAAACTACCGGGAGGTACCAATAATGACTAACAACCAGCTATTGTCTGTACTTGCCAGGGCTGTGGTGATGTTCGCAAGAATCACCGTGGCCGTAGAACATATAAGGCAATTGAAATAAGGGTGGGTTAGGTCAGTAAAAGCCTGACACTCTTTCGCTCTACCCAGAGTGGGACAAAATATTAATTCATGATTGATGAAAAAAACAAGAAGGCATTACCTGTTATTTGAAGTATTATTAGCACCCACTAGTTCTTTATACACACAAGACACTACTTTCGTAGTAAGAAAATCTACGTGATACGTGGATCATCTTACTACTATTACTACCGAATTAATTCATGAATCCCCGACCGGTCGCATGAGACCACGCTGTTATTGTCTTACTATTGTGTCTCGTTTCGCGGTATGTGATAGGTTAATAGACCAGATAAACCAATTAGTAGTGACATAATTGGGAAATGCATTCGTGTGAATGAACAAACGAAACTCATTAGTGACAGAGATTGAATGCGACACATAGAAAACCCTAATGGTTCGTTAATTCGTACTCAATGAATAAAAGAGTAAACGTTTGAGAGATCACGTAAACATTTAGTTTACGAGTACGTGATGTCCCAAACGTATGTTCTTTTGTTATGTATGGAAAATATTGATTGACGCAGTCTACTTAGGTCGATATCTGCAGGGGATTGTTCGAAAGATTTACCCTGGCCTTGGAATGCAAAGGGTAACTGGATCGGGTTTTAGTCAGGAAAAAAAAGTGTCAAAAAGAAACCTAGTATTTAAACTAGTTTGGTAGTGCTGCCAGTCTTTTGGGCACGTTACTAGTCGACAACGATTTTGATGGCATATTTTTGTTTGTTTTTAGTTAGTTGTAAATTGTTTAGCTGTAATTATAGTTGGTTAACTATTTTTTAATGTAAATTATAGACTAACTAAAGTAACTTTTTAAATGGAGTTACCTCACCTCATTAGTCACCTCAGATAGTACATTGCTTTCCTTTCTTTAAGATATATTGTGTCAGAAAAACCTTTCAGAAGGTTATGATTCTCAATTTTGTCAAGACTTATGAGGAAGAGACTTCGAAAAGTAAAAAAAACATTTTTGGTTTACACAACACTTGTCTTGAGATAAAAAATCTTAAGAGTACAATGTTGCGCAAAAAGCGTGTTGACATAATCAGGTGTGATTTCAGCGAATAACGTCATCTCTTTGGCACAGATTTTTAGCTTTGATGTGCTAAGTGCGACGGATCACGTACACACCCCTTATCGTCCGGCCGTCCGGTACTGTCCGGACCACGCCCTTAACGAGATGTCAGCAAATCATGGGGGCCCAGCAGGGTCTTACTTTACTTTAGCCTACTGGGGCCCTGGATTATACGAAAGACAACCCCAAGGTTGGGCAAAAGGCAAAAAAGGAACAGGAGCGGGTTTTAGTCAGTTAATGTTTGACACTCCCTCCCGCTCCGTCCATAGTGGGAGAAGACATTATGATGGTTTCACACTTAAAAAAAGCTAGTATAATATAACTTTTAACAGCTTCAATTTCCTTGATAAGTGTCTGAAAACCTACATTTTTCAGAGTTAATAAAATTCATAAAAGGTTTTTATGCGGTAAACTCCCTTTTAATGTCACAGTAACTTTGACAAATGAATGTAGGAAGTAAGTAAATAGTAATGAACAATGATAAAAATTGAACGAATGAATGTGGTGTAGTAATTTAATGCACTGTGTGAAGATTGATATAAAAGAAAAGAGAGTCAGTAATACCGTGTCTGCTGACAAAATAAAATGAAAGAATGATGATGATGAATATAACGTAGTAAGCAAAAAGTGACGTATCACAGTATAAGTTTGACAAATGTGTGGCGTAGTAAGTGATCATTTAACGCCCGTTAATGACTTACGTAATTACTTAACACCGCGATACTTAATTTTATCAAATAAATCAAGAACATACAAAAAAGTTGAACTAAAATCACACGACGGTGTGTGAAAATGGTTTCTTTAGAAATTGGTGAGAAGAGGCTTAGTGCTGTGTACAATGGAAGGATGGTGGGATGCCTTTGCCCAGTAGTGGGAAAGTATAGGCTAGATGCAATCATACTATGTTATTTAATAGGTAAAAATATTCTTTAGTCTTCCAGTTCTCTAATTATGTTCAAGTTACAGTAGAGTCGTGAGCACTAATTGACAGCTTAGTTTAGTAAAGACATACTAATCACTAACTTACATAATTTCATTTAGCTTGTACAGGTGTAAATATTTAAGTACACCAACTAACTAGTATTACGGCTCTTTAAGATCAATTAAAATGACTTTTGATTTTTGATTGCAGCTATATTAAGAATGTCCATTAGTAAAGTGAATGATTAAGATCGTCATTATATAAAATACGAATTCATTCGAATGATTTGATATTTAAATACAGGTGAAGAGACAGCCCTCACCTTTTATTTAAACCTAAGCATTACAACATTAGAACAATTGTGATTATTCTCTCAATGTCTGCCTATACCACCAGAATATACAGACGGGTTGTTCAAACTTCAATAATCACCTCTAAACCTCAGATTAATTCATGAATCCCCGACCGGTCTCATAGGACCGCGCTGCTATTGTCTTACTATTGTGTCTCGTTTCGCGGGTATTGATAGGTTAAGTTCTTAGACTTGAGTAAAAGCTAGATGGAGAACCAGAGCAAAATAAAACTGAAGAATGATGCGTAGGTACCATATTACAAAGAATAATGCGTAAGTACCATATTACAAAACTTGAAGCTGCCCCCTGATCGCGATACCCTAAGGTACATATTTAAAAGCTTCAAGCAGCTCTAATTGCGATACTTAATTATTTCCATAAAGTTCTTGATAAATCATACCAATTATGTTCAATACCAGCTACTAATTACAAGAGCATTAAAACTACTTTCATTAACAACATTTCCCTAATCAACGCTTGGAATGCAGTTAGCCCTTAAGGAAAACGAGATCGAATAAAAATACAAGTAAATACGTCTGAAATATTTAATCGTCAAAATGTAAACTATATAATAGTAGGTAGTGTTGAATGTTTGTCCGACGACGGTGGCGCGGTACGGTGAGTGGAACCGGTTGTCAAGGTCTCTGGTTTTCCCTGCCGTTTACAAAATGGCGGATTTTATCTTACGATTATTGCATATGTTTTGTCTGTGTGTCTGTTGCTAGGTAGGATTATGGGTGTAAGGCTTTGGAATGCAATATAAGATTTGTCATTTGTTTTTTTTGGCAAATTATAGGTTTTTTACAGTGTGGATTTTGTTGACAAATTTTTTTTTGCCCATCCAAGTGTTCAAATGATACCTATGTTTTTAGATAAGTTGCTACTGATATAAAATATTAAGTTTAGTTAATATTTCAGTATCAAATGTCTTTTCATACATAGATTTAAAACATTCTTTATATAGAAAACTTTTATAAACCTACTCTTTTTATCGCCACAAGAATCTTTTGACAAAACTTATTTTTTATATGTACAAAAAACACTAAGGTTATTTTTTTGCAAACAAATTTTGTTATTTCATTCGACAACATTGATAACAAGTGCCAAAAGCTTATAAAAGAAACATTAACTCAAAAATACCTAGCAAAACGATTACACATGCAAATCCTTGGTCACAGACAACGGTTGAATTATGCAATCCAAAAACAAAATTGAATACAAAATGGCTATAGGTATTTTTCGTTTAAATTTGAACCACGTGCGCGAAACTAATCGAAACCTTTTGTTTTATTAATATTGATTGATATAATTTAAAAAACTGGTACTAGACTAAACGAACTAACAAAGAACGATCAGTCACGGGTAAATACAAGTTAATCTTCATAATAAACTTAAATGTTACTAAAAGGTCAACCACAAACTCGATCCACGAAAGCTTAACTTCATAAAAGTTCCACGAAATGTCAACAGATGGCGTTAGTAGTGACTCTAAGCTTAAAATCGTGTCGGTCTAAAATTATTTTACGCAACTTATGTAGTCAAACATAACCTTTAAATGTCCTTAAAAGTTTAGGCATTAAGGCTTGAATGTTGAATGCTAAACCTTAAATCAATTTGCGTTCGAAAACTTGAGTCGCACGTGCAAACAGTAGTCACAATTATGCGTAATAATTACATGTATAACAAGGCCGTATAAACAAACGTAACACTATATACCCTGTGACGCAAACGAGTTTCCCTTTCACCATCGCTATTGGGCTGCGCAGCGCATTCGATACCTACATAAAATCTTAGCTCGCCGCCCACTCGATTATTCGTAGCGATAAACTTGATTTGTGCACGATTCCCTTTGTTTTGTTCAGGAGCGAGACATTTAATGGACACGATTGGTTCATGTGTACCTAGGGTTTTTGGTTTCACAATTTTATAAATGTATATAATTCAATAAACAATACTTAGACGAGAGATTTTATTAGGTGGGAAATCTTCCAATTACTTCTGTCACGTTAGGGCGTGTCAGACTTTTACTGATTAACCTATTACATGCCCGCGAATCGGGACAAAATAGTAAAAAAATAACAGTGCGATCGCATGAGACCGGTCGCGAATTCATGAATTAAAACCCATTCCTATGTTTCTTATTGCCCTGCGTTCCAGTACCTAAGGTTTTACTTCCAGAAGCGAACCCATGGTCCCAGGCTTCGGCCCTGCTGGACTTCTACGATTTTGCCGATATCGCTTTGAGGTACGGGTGGAAGACTACGTGCCGTTGACGACTCGTGCTCGGTCCGTGCGGTTATCGGACGTTCGGACGGCGATCTACTCATTGCTCACCGTCCGCAAGCCCACTATAGGTATACATGAGAATGGATAGAGAGGCAGTTGGAGGCCAAATAAAATATGGATGAATTCTGTGAAGAATGTTGTGAATGATAAAGGAGTCGATGATAGCGTGACGGTTGACAAAACAGCAGAACTTTTTTGCTCGTGTTTCCGCCAAACAATAAAATAATATAAAATGTATGGCAATGACATTACTTGCAGAAAAGTCACGAGACAAGTGGCGTGATAGGTAAAGTCATTGCCAAACATTTTGTATCTAACTTGTCTGCTGACTGGCAGACAAAAAACGTGTTGCATCGACTAAGTAATTTGGGAACAGGGCAGAAAGACTATTATGATTTATTTTTTAATTGGAAATAGTACTGTCAGGGCGTGGGTTTACTGGTACTGACGTAGTCCTTCGCAATTAAATAGCTCTTATACGCTACGCTATTTTTTCAATACGTCATTGTTAGCACGTTTGCACGCAAAAAAGAAATCTGGGGCTATAACGTGTTAAAATATATAAAATGTTAGTCGTGCGAGAAAGACGTATGTTTTTTGACTGACATAAACTGTATACAGGAGCTATTAACCCTATTCAGCTACATTCCTCTGTTTCCAACAGTTCAGTTTGGGTCGTTAAATAATCGCGTTAAAAAGCTCGTGGTAGGGTCTCAAGGAAATTAAGAACTGGATGGTTTCTTCTATTTCAAACTTATTCCAAATTCGAATGACTGTTCAAAATCAGCCAGAATGTTTTTTTAAGACAACCTGCATGCTATGAGGTTCGCTTTATCATCCAACCTCCATAGTACCCACCTGGATTAACGTAGGTACGTTTCTTTCTTTGCTTAATAAATTAATAGGTGAGCATGCGTAAGCAACGTGCATCGGCTGCTACATATGTGCATAGAAATATAATGAGTAAATTATGTTGTAATTGTTCATAAATATTTATTAGAGTAGGAATGATATCTTGGCAACTTGAGGACAATAGTAATGTTGGAATTATGTAATCTTGCATTTCTAATAGGTCTTCGAAAAGAAGCTGTTTGCTAGCTTTACTTTTATTCTTTTTATTTTCAAAAAAATTGTCTCTATGTTTTTACTAGCTTTGACACAGATCATTTGTGTCAATAAGACACAGGCAAGTTCGTGTTCAAACAAGACTTCTAGGCAAGCGTGGCGATCACATCATCGCTTACCATCAGATAAGATAGTGGTTAAACGCGAGTCTATCAATTATAAAAAAGTAACGTTCTTCGCCTAGTCTCAGAAATTTTCCGTAAATAAAAAATTATCACATGAATGTCCCAAATAAAGAAAAGTGTTAATATAACGTAAAATGGTTATACATCACACTTTAGTGTAGAAAATTGGTGAATTAGTGCCACTATGAGAACCATGACAAAACATGATTTTTATAAATAGATTATATACTAGCTTCTGTCAGCGGCTTCGCTCGCTTGTAACTAAGTTTCTTTATACGAACTTAGGACCCCCGTTTTCATCCCTTTAACCTATCAACACCTGCGAAACGAGACACAATAGTAAGACAATAACAGCGCGGTCCTATGAGACCGGTCGGGGATTCATGAATTAAGGGGAATTTTGGAACAGCCTCTCTTAGTGCTCGCCTACATTATAAAAGGGAGCATTATGCAAAATTCTGTGTTTCTAGTCCCAGTAGGCTGTACGTTGATATATCAGTGAATCAGTTTCTCCTTTTATATATATAGCTAATTACACTAAACTGTATAAAGAAACCATAAATTGTAGAGTGATTAAGTTGTCAGAAATGGCATGACATATGTTTTTATTAATGCACGCTAATTATATATGTTATTGCATTTCAACTACTGTAAATGTCATATAGGTATTGATATCTTAATTAACTGTGGGATATAAGTACGAGTACCTATATACAAATCAAATTTTAACAATTTTTTCATAAAAATACCGACGACGTACGAGGAGTATCCACCTTTATCTACATTGTTAAAACCTTTACGGTCTGGACAAAGCGCGTTTCGCCTCGTCCGTCGTTTATAACTTGTACATCGAAACGCTGGAACAATTTGCGTGCTATGGTCTTCCCGTCCGATTATATTAAAGTCTCTTCAAGGCTAGAGAGTATAGACTCTTAATAAACTAATATGGTTCACCATCAACGATTGCATCACTGCTTTCTATCAGGCAGGATCATAGCCATGCCCTAGTTTACTATTAAAACTAACTAACAAAAACATGTTATAAAAACAACAAAACAAACTAGATAATTATTTCACTTTGACTCACAGTTTCTCAAGACTTCGCCAAATTATTCGTTTGGTAACAATCGCCTTCGTTCATTTTTCCTCTACGACTTTACTTTCGCAACTCAATGTGATGATTCAGAAGCCGTGATTCGACTCAATGATCTGTCGAGACGCGAGCCTTTCTTGGAAAATTGGACTAAGTTATTGACCAATAGCTTTGTAGACTTTTTAGAGGACTGAGGCTAAAATTAGGATGTTGAAATGAGTAGAAAGGTTTTTGCTTATCGATGTTCTTTTATTTTTTTGATTGGTTGCAAGTTTGTCTTGGGATTGTCATGTAAGCTGCAGGAATTTTTGAAAAAATCACCTCAGTCCTTGAAAGTCAAAACGCAAAGGATTACTACTTTAAAGTGTGAGGAGTAGGTATATTTTGATGAAATCTCACTCCCATAAGGAAAAAAGATATGTTGTATTTCTACTTATGGCTTGGTTTTCCTTTATGATGATTTGATCTTACTAATCACTACTATTTATTTTTCTTCAAAATGTGCTAATGCTGTTAGTGATTACTCAAAAAGTTAAGAAAAAACGTTTTCTTATAGCTACAACGATCTCAATACGTGTAAACAACGTCTATACGTGTATACCTATCTAAATTGTAAATTTTCTTCTATTCTTCATCACAACGCATAATAATCTTAAGTCTCACCGATATCTCTTAAGACAATAATAACTATAATAGCAAAACAACAATAGAGCCTTGCGCAAGACTGGTTATACTTCCTAGTTTACTAGTACAAGTTCCTAAGTGATACATTATGTAGATATAAATAATCCTATACCTTTACTATACATATAGGTATTGCAGAACAAAAAGAACTTGGGTTAACCGATGACTGCCCCGTATTATGTGAGAATATTCAGTCTATTTCAGGTTGCCTGGAAGAGATAAGCCTCTCAAATATAATAATAATAATGTAGACACTTCTTGTTGACCTAAAAAGTTTAATTTGGCAGCACTTTCTTGTATTTAAAAAAAAATTCAAGAAGGATTTAAAAAAAGACTTTCAACTAAATATACTCGTATTTTTTCATGTACCGTATTTTAACTGATTTCTTTAGTCAATTGTGTCTCTTTTTTTGATAAATATTTCACAATGTGATAGTGCCCGAAAGATTTTTTGGATATTACACAATTTTGATGAACACTTTTCCACAAATTCGTGTGAAAAACTTTCTATTATCACACTTAATACTGAAATAGTAGATCTTATCGGTTACTACAATCATTTCTAAAATTAATTACCGAGAAAACTGGGGTTCGAAACGGATTTATTATGACTCAACTAGACAATACTGATGCTGATTTGGACCTTAATAATATCAGCAATAAGATTCATATTAGAATAGTTTTAGATTTACATAATGTTGGAAAATACCAGAGCATGAATCGAGCGGCCATTGCAAAATTCATTGAGGCAACAACTTACTGTTGCATGGCGTTCATTCAAGTTTTTTTCTTTTAATGAAACACAAGAAAATGGAGTATCTTTCTTCAGTTTAAAATTGGAATATTAAAACTGTTTTACAAAAAAATACAACTGACTTCAAAAACCAATTAGAAAATGCAAAATAACTTTAATTTTTGAAGTCGGTGTCAAAAATAAAAGACAATACCATTAAACCTGACTTTCAAAATTAGTATTGTCTGTTTTTGAAATAACTTGAATTGTTTTCTTTTGAAAATTAAGGAAATGAAGTATCTTTCTTTAGTTAAAAATTGGAACATTAAAGCCACGTTAACAAATCTAATGGCGATTCAAAAGACACGCTAACTAGAATTAACCCGTACAAATCGCGTTGAAAATTTTCTTTTATTCAAATTACAAGTATAAGGCTTTCGCATTGATCATGTCTCTTTGCCAAGTAATGACGTCATCGAGGCGCGTCCTCGACCTAAAAACACAAAAGTGAAAATCAAACAGCCAATAATGGAGCCCTATTCAATAACTGTACTCTAAAAATGTCTGCTCTAGAAGACAATACTTCAAAAATTACGAAATACTTTGTTTATGCCATTTTAAAAACATGCATGTCGAATGGCTTATTCATAGCCTCATAGGTTATGCATTTTAAGTTATTTGTCATTTGTGGTAAAGGCGTGGTGAATGTTAAGTTTTTTTTTCTATTCGAGATCATTGCGTGGGAATTTGCGACATTAAAAATTGTGATTAACACGCGATTTAAAATCTATATGAGTCACTAATTTTCTCTGTATATGGTCAAAAGATAGGGTTGCCAACTGTACTCTAATATAGAGTATTGAATCCTTTTTATTTAGACGCTTGATTATAAATAAAACTGAACATAAAAGTAAGTACTTCACCAAATATAATTTTATTGTTTTGGTCATAATTGCAAAGTAAGTAAAAGAAGTGTTTGTAAACCTACTTACAAAAAATAAATATCATTTATTATTTAAGTAAAAGAAAACCATGGCTTTATTAGACTTTTTTGCAATCGTAAAGAGAGAATAAATATTGTATGCTTAATTAGTACAAGTAACACTTCAATGTCCCGTATAATACACATATCACGCAACCATTCAAAGAAAACACCTACCCATTCAAGCTAACCACCACAAATCAAAGGACAATGTAACAAAACGTTTCCTCTAAAGACTAACGCAGTTTCCTACATAATTCACTCAAGAAAGTATGGAGCTATTCCGAGCTACACACGGGCAATGTAGCCCGGGCCATGCATGCCCATGCTATGCGACGATTGCTCAGGCATCTAAATTGTCTCTAGTCATTCAAGGGTTAATCGCGTATGGACGCGCGGAACATTCGAAAGCGTTTATGGAGGTTTTCCAATGAGTAAGTAGTTTAAGTGTCAAGTGTGGGGTTTTCTTCTACTTTCGTAAGTTTGAAAGATTGAAGAAAATTGTTGTTTTGTATGTTAGTTAATAATTAATGCACCATTTTATTTCTAAGATCTTTCAGCGTGAAATGGCGGACTTATACCGCCATTCAACTCATTTATAAAAGTTTGTTTCAACCACGCAGTATTATTACGGGTTGGTAGATATTATGCGTCTTCGAATTTTTGGTTTTAGGATATCGTCGTCTAAAAGTGTTAAACTGCTAACTCCCTTCTAGCTAAAAGGGAGTTAGCAGTTTAACACTTTTAGACGACGATATACCTACTGGTTTACTATGATTTCCTTCACCATTTTCAGACAAAATGGTAATAAAATAAATAAGCAGCAAGAGTTTCGACCCACGTTCTACAACTCGTAACTAGGAACTACATTTGCTAATTTTGTACTAGTATTTGGAAATTCTAGAACTATTGATCCGATTACGATATTTCCGTCTGTGATAGAAAACTAGACTATCTACGGCGGTGTATCATTCTTCTTTTTCTAGTATACATGTGGTATAGGACAGCAGAGCAAAGCCGTGGATATATAAGCTAGTGGTCTACTAGTCTGATAAGATTTGAGATTTTTAATACCATCAGTGGACTGTTTACATAATCAATGAGATGAACTAGAATTTTCACTCAAACTAATGTTCTAGGCTTGGCTTCCTAATTGAAATAATAGTGTCTCAACCCCATTAACCGCAATTAACATCAGCAGCAAATTAATCAAACTCTAAAAAAAATATAAAAAGCAGACATTACACAGCCGGCCACGTTTAACGCCCCAGCATTTTTTGCAATAAAAACTTTAATTATACTGTTCTCTCGTTTTCTGAGTTTTTCTAACATTATTTTGAGAAATAAAATAAATAAAACTAGTTTAGTAAGCGCCGAAGTTGTGTCTATCAGAGCGCGTTTGAACCGTTACGAATCGGTCAAAACTTTGTAATAATAATGTTTATACCATTTATATATAGTTGGGGCTTTATCGAATTAGTTCCAGTTGTTTTTATCTGTTGTTGTAACACGATTCAGTACAAGCAGCGTGATAGAACACGACCGTGAATTCTAAATATAAACTTATATGTTGATGGATACTTCAATGTATATGTTTTTAATGTGCAGGGCATATTGCTTGTAAAAAAGATGGCCGTTGGGGCCAAAAGAAACTAGAGTGACGACCGTGTACCGGAGACACAGTGTTGGTGGGCCTCCTACAAGGTGGACCGATCACCTGGTAAGGGTTGCGGGAATGCAATGGATGCAAGACGCATAGGACTGTTCTTTGTGATGACACTTGGAGGAGGCCTAAGTCCAACAGTGGTCGTCTTTCTGCTGAAATGGTGATGATCTATTTTTCGTATTTCCTTCGCTATGAAAATAGATAGCATGGAAATTTTATCTCAACATAGTTTTCGAGTATTCATATTTTAAGTATAAAATTAGGCATGACATCAACACTATGCAGTCAAAAATTTAAAGATAAAAATCACTTAAAACGGAAAACCATAACCTATGTATCATCAAGTCGTTTGTAGCAGATAATTATTGTCAACATAATTTACTTAATAAAAATAAATAAAAAAGATGAACAAGAAATAATTGCAACACAAAAACAAAATACAACCTTCATATTCGCATAATGAATATTAAAGTATGGGACCGTACCACATGTAAGGTCAAAAAGTTTGTAAAAAAAAATACCTAGTTTACCCATTATACTTTCAAGAAGTGTATCATTATCACAATCAATTTTAAATCTTTGTTCCAACAAAATAAAGCTCAAAGTCAGAAGTTGTGGCTAAACCCAAGAAACGCAGACTGCACCTGAGTTGAAAACTGGTACAATTTAATAAAATATGCAAAAAATAAGCATGTGTCATGCTGTGAACTGTACCGTATGTTTACAAGATTAGAGTTCAATTTGCCTTGAAGTGTGAGTGGTAATTTTCTTCTACACGATCGACCTTCAAAGGGATTGCTTCCGAGTTGTTAAAGATCAAAGCATCAACATGTTATTATCTGACCAGTCTGACCGAACAAGCTTTGTGAATGCGCTTTACACTTTACATAAATTATAGCCATTTGGTGCGTAAATGATTTTACTGTCATATTCAAAAGTTGTCCATATTAACTAAAGGTTTCTTTGAGAAATTTGAAATGGATCTGTCGTTTTTAGCGAGTAAAATAATACTGCGGTCCTGGCGACTTTGTCCTGCGTGGAACCAAAAAAAATTATATACACAACATTTTACCAAATCGGTCAAGTTGTTCAGACAAAAAAGTTGTGCAGAAGAATGATAAAGATATTTTTAACAAAAGCTACGTTTTTAAACTAACCGAAAATAAACAAATGCCTAGACTAAATTAAAAGTATGCAAATACAAATCATATTTAATTTGCAAATTAGTTATAAATAACACTTTCACATATCCTTAGCTGACTACAGCGAGAAGAAACTTCAAAACAAACTCGAGACTACTCGAGAGATAATAAAATCATGCATGATATTATCTCTATCAAAGATTTCTTTAAACAAAGCACACTTAAACCTTTGTCAAACTAAGAAAATACCCTTCAAAATAAACAAGGAAGAGATGTATGTAACAGCAAATAAATAAAGTAATATATCTGTCTGTCAGTCGACCTCTTCATCAAAGTTGAGTCGATGTTTACTTCCTCAAATGTTTTTGAACCTACTCGTATGTATATGTGTATGTATGTATGTATGTATGTTTGTGATCTCATTAAAGTCTGTTACGTGACGGCCATAATCCTTGAAAGGTTAGTAGGTTAGGTAGATAGGTTTCTACTGTTTAAAGTTTATCTGTAGTGGTCAGCGCGTATTGCATAAATGTGTCAAAACAATTTTGTATAGGACTAATTGTTGCTTGAAGCTTCACCTCTGGCAAATTTATAGTTCCAACTTTTCTTTACCAATTTTCAATGTTACTACTATTATAATAGACTATCCCTATATTGTTTTCTTTTAACCTATCAATACCCGCGAAACGAGACACAATAGTAAGACAATAACAGCGCGGCTCTATGAGACCGGTCGGGGATTCATGAATTAAGTTGCTTCTGTATTAGAGCAAAAAAAAATTAAATCAGTCAAACCGTTTTAGAAAATTAACGAGATTTTTTTTCTTTCTTTAAAAATACGGTATGTAATATAGAGAAAAATTCTATACATTTATGTCACAACTAGCTTCTTTCAGCAGCTTTGCTCGCGTCTCTATGCCACTTACTGATAAAGCAACATTCTATTAGTGAAAAGAATATTTTAAGTAGTTTCAGTAGTCACCCAAGTCGGTATATATAGCAGCATTAATTGGCTAGTTAGATTCCTTTTGTGACACACCAACCAAAAAATACTATTCAATTTTTTTTTCAAATTCACTTCTGTCATCATACACAACGCAATAAACACCAGTTATTACTCTCATTATGTAAATAATATCAATACTTCCGACTTCGCCTATGTGTTGATCATAATCTGGGATCGGTCGTGTCGGACGCGGCCAAGAAGTTTGGACTCTTTGCTTTGTAAGGTCACTCATGTATTATTTTACATATTTTTACGTATCGTACGAGTATATGTTGGTACATTAGCATTAGCATTATCGGCCTTATAATGTTCCCACTGCTGGGACTCAGGCCTCCTCTCTCTAGAAGAGGGAATGGGCTGTAATCCACCAAGCGAGCCCACTGCGGATTGGTGGATGTCACATGTCTTCGAATTTTTGGTTCTAGGACATTTGGTGTAGGTACATACATACTATTTATTACATGAGACCTGTGTATGAGATTATTTATAAGACTAACGAGCAGAATTTTTTAAGATAAAATGTATAGAAAATTTTCTAGAAACTAACAAATCAACACAAAAGATAAGACTAATGAAATTTTTAAGTAAAACAAATCAGATATCTTAAGCTAAGTAAAAATAAGTATCAAAGATTTTCCACTACTGTTACATCTGGTAGACTTCTTAGATGCACCGTTTTTTCTGTCCTCAAGTGTACACGAATTTCTTACTTTATGTAACCAGAAGATTTTTAAAATAGAATCTATCTATCTGGTAGATATCGCTATCAGCAGTAAGTTCGCCATTGTACCCATAGATTTAAGTTTCTAGATAATTTGTTACATCTTTTGGTATACAATAAAGTTTATTCTATTCTATTCTATTCTAACTCCAAATCAGTGTTAATTAAGCTATTAAATTTAATTGTAGCTAGAACTCTAAACTTAATAGTAAAGAGAAAAACTATTGGCTTACATTGAAGCAAAATCACTGTATTCCGTGTAAAGGCATAGTAAAACTTTTAAAAGCAGCACACGGCCTAATCTCTTAAGTATAAGTAACGACTCGGTAAACGTTGATGAAGAAACTTCGTTTTATTGTCCATAACATAGTAATTGGCAGTAATATTCTCACCATTGACGACGTTTACTTGGCTATCGCGTTTCTATGTATGCACAGTGTCATGAAACGATAAATTTTCTCACTTTACTGAATGTTGAAAAGTTGTTAAAAAGATTTTACGATTGACAATTTGTGCTTGGAAAATTGATGGATTTTCTTAGGAAAAATTGATTGTAGCTTTTTGTTTTGTCATATATGCTTTTCATATTTTCAGATATAAATTTTGTATACTGGCATTTAAGTTTATATTTTTTTTAAATCAATTTCTAATATAATAGTTTTATGTCACTGCATGAGCACTTATAAAACGTCTGAAGCTTATAAATTCTGATCGCGCAGAAAAATTAATATCACGATGTAAGATTTGATCATTTAGTCCCCATATGGCATCATAGGCTGTCGCTACAATCCAAATCAAGACTTATTTAAAGTAATTGTCTTTTAGAGACCCATCATCTAAAACTTTGGAAACTTGATCTACAAGCTCGATAATGAGATAATTTGCATAAAATACAAAACCTTACCTATAACATCTAAACGTAAAATATTATCTATTCTTCAATTCATTTACTTCTAAAATCTTATTGTGTAGTTGTTTATTTTTTTTACTTTTATGGTATGCGCTATGTTTGGCACAAAATTTCTTTTTTTTTTTCTAAAACCTATCAACATAGGAAAGCATCACGTAGGATTTCAGTGAACCGCGATTTACGTCATTTAAAAAGAACAAGCGCACATTACTCACTTCATTCGGGTGCGTTCACACTGCAGCAGTGTAAAGCGTAGCGTCCATTGAGAAAGTCGCGTCAATTATAAGGCTTCGCTCTGATGATGCTTAACTAGCTTGTATATACTTACTTTATTTACAGTCATAAAACTCATCAATTATGTGAGAAGTAGGTGGAAAAGATGACTTATTTAAGGAGAAAATTTTGTGATTTCCAATCAACATTATCATCATTTTAGCTGAAAGACTGCTTTCCTTAGACATTTGACTGGTAATTAAATAGAACATAAACGACAATATGTCTAAACTAATGTTATAAATAGGAAATATTTGATTTTTGTTTGTAAGTAAACGTTTAGTTTTTGAGTTAGTAGAAAGCTAATCTTCATTGAGCTATATAATATGTATTAAAAAAATTAGAATAATGTAACCCAAGGTATCAAATTCTTATTTTTTTTAATTTGTGTCAAAATCAGTGTGTTTAAGTCATCCAATGACTTCTCCTGCTCTAAGATGGAGAAGGAAAAGGATGTAGAAGACTTTTACTGACATATTCAAAATTTAAAACACCCTTGTTAGGGTTCCGTACCTCAAAAGGAAAAAACGGAACCCTTATAGGATCACTTTGTTGTCCGCCTGTCCGTCCGTCTGTCAAGACCCTTTTTCTCAGGAACGCGTGAAGGTATCAAGTTGAAATTAAAACCATATATTGAAATCCGCGGTCCCTTGAAGTTGTGCAAAAATCAAACTTGTAAGTTGACGGGAAAAAAAGATACGCCCGTTTATGTTGCAAAAAACGTACATTTCGACACTGTCAAAGGAATCAAAACTCATAGGGTGCTTCCCGTTGACCTAGAATCTTGAAATTTGGCACGAAGCAAGGTATTATAGCACTTATATCGGGAAAAGTCTGAAAACTGAAAATTTTTAGTTACGTCACAAGAAAAAAAAATTGAAAAGTCTTCAAGACTCGATTCGAGAATTAAACTGTTTTTTTTACCAGGACCACAACGGCGACGTTTGAAAGTGAACACGTATTAACCTTTTTAGAAGGGACAAGATAATCCAGTCTTTGAAATTACCGCAATTTGAGGAAAACTGAGTATTTTTGAGATCAGAATCAAGACAGGAAAAGGTTCTAAACTTGTCTTACTGGTTTTGTTATTACTCATGAAATATTTATTTATTTGTTGAAATGGTATGTACAGTAGAGGTACATAAGTGGACTTAACTAGGGATTCTCTAGGGAAAGTGTACACTACAATGAAAAATTGGGATAGGTATTAATTAATTTTTTAGTGTAAGTTCACCATGAAAAAGGCGAGCTTAACTCAAATAATAAATATGATAATATACATATTATTCATACTCGTATAATTATTATTGTCTAATTGCTATGAAAGGAAATACCCTTTAATTTTCCAAATATTGAATATTGTTAAGTAACTAGCTGCTTCTCAGAAATTCCAGTTGGGATCAATAACTTTGACTACCGGGAATCAAACCCAGGAATCTATCAATAATAACTATCTTTGCATATCGTCTGTATTTTTTAACAGTGATGTCATAATATTGATAACATAGTTATCAATTCGCCATTGTCGGCTAACACTTGAAGTATTAAACTGATTACTAAAATACCTAATCAGATATCATTATCGATATCTTCATAATTAGTCAATAAACTCTATGAAGATACCGATTACCGACACTTCGATATTACGTCTCTTTCCCACGTATAGCTATTATATATCTCTGTCCCTTTTACTCTTTCTTTAGATATCGTATCTATAGAGCTGTTTGTTACCGCGGATTCGTTTTGTCGATAATATTGGTTCTTGCATCATTTCTTTTTATAATTTTTGGTTGTTACATTGTTTAGGACCGTTATTGGATTAAGATTATACAGTATCATTAATTAATATAGATTTAGATAATATTATGAACCAATGACTGTCATGGTTCCAAAAGATAGGTGAGGCTAAGAACTCATGGAGCGATTTTCGCCCGCGGCCGCCGCGGTTACGGGCCCGCAGCTTCTATAGAATGCAGATACATATGTAAAAAATTAAAGCACAACTCACGACGCGTTTTACGCCCGCGGTGTACGCGGTTGTTTGCGGTTCCCGCTGTGCCGGCGGGCAACTAGTAGAATCGCGCGGGTCGCGGTCACCCGCAGCCTCGGCGGGTGGCGCCCGCGCGGTCTGCGGTCGGTTAGCGGGCGACCGCGGGGGCCGGCGGGCGGCGGGAGGTACAGAAATCCAACACTATTTTGCAACCGCCCATCTTGCGGTCATCGCCCGCCACGTCTGCGGGCGAAGATCGCAACCGCGGCGGCTGCGGTAACCACGCAAATAACCGTTCTCATGAGTTTTGAAATAAAACCGCAGTTCCACGACCGCGGCGGTCGCGGGCGAAAATCGCTCCGTGAGTTCTTAGCCTAAGTGGGTGTGAGACCAAGCATTATATGGGGTTGTGATATAGTTTGAAAGTATCAATCGTGACCCTGGAAAGTAAAGGGCAACTGAAGAAACGCATTTAGTCAGTAAAAGTCTGACACTCCCTTTCACTCCACCTAGAGCAGGAGAAGTTATTTTATTTTTTCTCATCTGACCAAAAAGCCATGAGTGATTGTGTCAAATAGTCACTTAACAGCCAACTGAAAGGAGCTTAGGCGAGTTTTGAGTATATCTGTCCCTCCTCTTACTCTCGCTCTACTTAGAACGAGAGGAGTCATTCGATGATTTTTTCTCCTCAAAAAAAAATTAAAACCGGTGTGTCCAAACTGGATGTAATCCGTTACTAATTTGTAAATGTTATGATCAGTTTTTTTCCGACTTTTATTTGCATAATTATAATCCTTCGGTATCAGTTTATCGATAAATACAATCTATAAGTAATATTTATAAGATAAATTTCTTTATCGAGAAAGAAATATAAGGAAAATAATATAGCAATCAATTGATGTAAAGCCTTGTGTGTGTATGTGCATAAGTTGTAAGGCGTCGTATTCACTTTTAGGAACCAGTATGACGTAATGCGCTTGTCAGATCCAAAAAAACTGCGCACGATTTTGCAACCAATTGATTCGAGTGACGCCTTGATTTTACTCTGATAAGTTAAGGTGCTAAAAAATCGCCATAAAGCCTGAAAGTACACGCAGATTGGAGCTTTTCTGTATTATGTTTATATTCTTGATAAATCATGATCGTAAGCTGACTCATAACATGTTTTCCGCTAGAAGTGTTTATCTTAAAATCTTCCTTATTTTTTCAGTCGAATTTATTATGTAAACAATAACAAAAGTCTGCAAGTGTTACATTACAACCATTAGTTCCCATCTTAAAGAAAATACACAATAGATACTAAACGTAAAACAATGGCACCTAAGTTGCCGCAGCATTCCGCAACGCTACAAAGCTTCTCAGAAGCGTCATTTTAGTCCGCACACAGCATAACGTCAAAATCAACATTTTATTAGCATGAAATAAAGCTATTTCTAATCCCGTCACAGCTGGGACGTGCACGATGAATATTTACACGCTAAAATACGCCTTAAATGCTTCCATGTGGATTATATTATGAAAAACTGTTCACGTTTTATGTAAATACATTCGAGCGTCGAGCGAAAACTAGAAAGTTAACGCACACACACACAAACTCGCCGTAAGTACGTGCCTGCCGATGTGTGCGTGCAATGGGCACGGTTTCATAATTTAAAACATTAATAATACATTAAAGACTTTTAAGCAATATTATTTGATAAATATTGAAAAAATTAAACTCACCGTATCTGACTCCTCGATAAAACCAGTCTCCCACAACATTTTTTTTCGTACAAACAGTTCAACACGGCCACAAAAAATTGGTTACGTAGAAAAAGTTTTCTAAATTAACGTTATTTAGTCGAAAAATATATTATTCCGATTCGATGCAATGTGCTTGTATGAAGGAAGCTTGCATCCCGTGACGTAATTATTTGGAAAAACTTTAATGAAAGCACGAGCGCGACTGCGACCGGGCCGGTGTCTCGATGCTGTATGCGCGGACGCCGATCTCCGAGGACGCACGAAGCGGTCCGACAAACCACGAAGTTAGCCGACCTACTTTGTTCTACTTCGAAACGCTGTGGTCGAACGGCGATTTTTTTCGCATTTTCCGATGAAATGCTGCCCGTGTAGTAAGTACTTGTTATGTACATAGGTGGTCTGGTTAACTTAGCAAAAAATGTTATAATGAATTTTTTCTTTAGTTATTAACAACAATGTTTTTTATCTTTAAATCTGTATTATCTTTGAAGCGTGCTCTGTAATATTAGTGGAATTGTCAGAGGTCAGAAAATCGATAAGATTTGAGAATAACTTATAACATATTGTTTTTAGATTGAGCCGGTTTTAGCTGGTTCCATGGTGATTGGAAGTTTTTAAGAAGCGGTTTTTGGACATAAAGTTGAAAACCAGTAAAAAAATATACATACATGTTTTATGAGTTTTTGAGCGGTGATAGTGTTGAGCAACAGACAGAAACAAGATTATGTTTATTAAGAATGGAGTAAATGGGTATATTCATTAGCAATTAACGCACAAGGAAATTTGTAATATGTGTGTATTGTGATAAGCACGGGGATATTTTGTTATCTTTTAAAATGCGTTAAGGGACTCTACCTTGATTTAGTTTTAGGTAATGCAAAGAGAAATTATGACTCAAGAGATCTTTATCAAGGTATTTCTTGTCTTTGTATTGATATACTTGCACAACACATATTTTTGAATCGGATCACTATCTACGTAGTTTATTTTCACAAATTAAAATAAATAAGAACGATTTCTTTTTAACCGCACTGAAATTTACTGTCAAGATGTGTAAAATGAAAAATTAAAGAAAAATCTTTCACAAAAGCTGATAATCCTTTTATTTTATTATTATCCTTTTTTAATTTGAATACGTGGAAGTTGCCGGAATATTTTGAGTTCCATAGCTGATACGATTGATTCTTTCATGGGGAAAATAATACACTGGACAAAATCCCTGCAATTGTTTAGATACTGTTTTCTAAAGCGTAGCTTTTGACTAAATACACATTATTATTTTCATGTAATTAATTCCCTTTAATCATTTTTGATTGATAATTTTTATTCGGATTGACTTGATATTTTTAATTTATTTCATTTAGTTGGCATTTGGCAAAACATATTGCACTTTGTTATAGTACCTATGTTTTTACAAAATAAAGAATTCGCGTATACTGAACTTCTATTTTACATTCTCTTTTATTATGTAGAAAATTTTGTTAGTTGTGCATTTATCTCATTTATTGAATTGTATTTTTTCTGAGAAATCGGGACCCTAGACTACGGCTACAGATCTTTAGAAAACTGTACGAGGGATCGAAGCCGATTTTCAGAGACCCCTTAGACACTTTTTGTGTACGCACTATGCTAGAGCACCCAGGGTCCTTGGTTGGTGGGAAAGCATTGCAACATATGGAAAACAAAGTGCAAAGAAAGAAAGAAAGAAAGAAA
This sequence comes from Mythimna separata, assembly GCA_030763345.1. Classification (NCBI taxonomy): domain Eukaryota; kingdom Metazoa; phylum Arthropoda; class Insecta; order Lepidoptera; family Noctuidae; genus Mythimna; species Mythimna separata. Next base: position 19,542,657 of record CM061177.1, on the reverse strand, counting down.
ACATATTTATTTCGCCCTAAATGGACGCACACTGAAAAGGAAAGGAAGTGGCTATTTCTATATCAATGTCTCGTCAACACCTCCAGCAGAATTAGCTTGAAAACATTAGAGAAAAGAAGAATTTATGAAATCTCAGTAATTCATCTACATTTTATAGAACATAATGCAATGTCTGTTATGCCTACCCACTTGTTTTATGTTAACTTGACGGCAGAAATCCCCAGAAGTGTAAACAATGACTAGCCAGTTCGACTGGCCTATTGGTCTAATGGTTAGTGGCACTGACTGCTATGCTGTCGGTCGCAGGTTCAATTCCCACCCAAGACAAATGTTTGTGTGATGAACAAGATCTTTATTTTGTGTCTGAATATTGTATAGCTATAATATTTATGTATTTAGAAATATATAAGTAGGTTTATCAGTTGTCTAGTACTCACACCACAAGCGCAAAGCTTTTTGTTGTTGTTTGGGACTAGATGGCGTTGTGTGAAAGTTATAGAACAATAAAATAAAAATTGGTATATAAGGTAAACAGAAAGAAAATGGCGGGGTCGCGGTAGACCACGAAGGAGATGGCGGGACGAATTGGACAGATTCCGTCAGAACTGGCAGGAGGAAGCGCGGGCTCGCGAAAGATGGAAAGAGTGGAGGGAGGCCTTTGGCCAGGAGTGGGACAGAATAGGCTCATAAAAAAAAAAACGTAAACAGGTAAAAATTCACATCGTCAGTTAAGTAAACGTATGTAAGAGTATTTTACGCAATCCTATTTCCAGAACCCGGATACGAAACAAGACTCCGGAATATTACTGAGAACTTCCATGAGGAAAATCCCAATAAATCTGCCGCATCGCAGATCAAACCCCCCACGCTTAGAGTTGCGCTTGCGACAACCTAACCGGATGCTAACACCTATAGGCGATGGTTTCCTGTACCATCACGCGTCTTTGATATACTTTTATTCATAGAAGAGTTATTTTAACCTTAACGTTCATCGCTTTTGACCCTCTGATTGGTTAAGATCTTGGACACTTAGGAGGAGTGGTATAATAGTGACGGCTTTGACTTACAAGTTGTAGGTCGCGGGTTCAAACCCAGCTAGGCGCATTACTTTGTGTAATTTATTTCATCACCGCTGCTCTCAAAACGGTGAAGGAAAACATCGTGAGGAAACCGCCATGTCCTAGAACGAAAAATTCAAAGACATGTGACATCTACCAATCCGCACTGGGCCCGCGTGGTGGATTACTGCCCAGCCCCTCTCTTAGAGAGGAGGCCTGAGTCCCAACAGTGGGAACATTACAAGGCCGATAATGCTAATGAGTTATTTTAACCTTAACGTTCATCGCTTTTGAGCCTCTGATTGGTTAAGAACTTGGAGCGTGTCCATCGCGTTAACTTAAAACATCAATTGTCATATCCAAATGCATGCGTTTTTGCGTATCTTCATACAAACTAATTTCTAAATAATTTTAAATTGAAGAAATGCGATTCAATTGTGGTAATTATGATCCAGGCAGTATTTATTTATCTATACATATAATAAAATCGTAGAAAAGTCAAAACTGTACATTGAATATTTTTTTAAAAGAATACTTGGGGCGTGATCTACAATCGATACCGAAGCCAAAAATATAGTTTTTAGAATTCATGTCTGTTTGTCTGTTTGTCTGATTGTCTGTTTGTCTGTTTGTCTGTTTATCTGTATGTCCTGGCTAAACTCAAAAAGTACTGCATGAATTTACTTCAAATTTTGCATGAATATTACTGAGAGGTCGGGAAAACAAATAGGCTACATATTATCACGCTATCACTTACGGGGGAGGAGCTGTGAATCTTTATTTTTCTTACGCATTATGTGGCAGCGTGTAATCTAACGACGCATATATAAATGTTGTTTTTGAGTAAGCCATGCTATTATTTAGCTTTACAATATAAAAACTACGCCATTTAAGTAACTTGGGCAGAAAAACATAATTTCGTGAATGTTAGTAGTATAAAGGAAATTTTAAAGCAGCGCCATCTATGACATTACATAAAAATCAAATCAAGTTACATATTAACACTTTTTGGAAATTTATAATTAAAATTTTATCATGTTGGCGAGGTTAGTAGTTAGTTATTCTTAAAATTCATAGATGGCATTTTGCATTTTCTTCATAACAGTTGTATCGTATAGTTCGTTTGACAAATACAAGTTCCAACAAAACCCTCAAAATCTTGTCTGCTCAAGATTGTTGAGGAAGACAATTAAAAAAAAAGCGGTGCTAAGTAATACAAAAAAGTGATGTTCATTGATGATGAAGTGACATTGATTGAAGCTCATTTATCGCAAGAACGTGACAGAATCCAAGAGAACAGCGTGCAGCACAAATAGAATAAGATCGCCTGTGTCGTGACATAAATCAACTTTCGACATCTGATGATGAATCCACGGTTTACGACATCGAAGAGCAAACGGCTAAGTAAAGAAGGAAGTGGATTTATCTAAAATGTCGTGATTAACCTCGCCGCCCATGGAGATATGGTTGCCTTAGAAGAAGTTTGTACCCACTGCCAAGTCCGCAAATGAAAAAGGGGACTAAATGGCGAGCATTCGAAGTCCAGCCATTTTTTGAAATACATTCGAGCTTATAACAGCGCCTTCCAGGTGACTTTGTTTGGTGAACAACAAGCAAGTGTTGAAGTAGACACATCCTCAATTTGGTCTGGTCTGTTCAAAGGATTGCAAAGTATGTTGCATAACGTTAATCCGTAAATTTGCAACTTCAAAGCAGCCCTCGCGTCGGTGCCTGAGAACGAGCGCAACCACTTTAATTTTGTCATCAGAGCAGATAGAAGGCCGATCACAGCCCATCCAGGGTGGTATAATGCTCCAACGACGAATGAAGTAGCTGTTGTGTTAGTCGGACAGGAGTGTGATAAAAGAGACATCGTTTTACGCACGCATGATGACCGGCTTCGAAGGATCAGCGAGACTCACCGTGCTTACGATTCTCTTCAATGTCCTCTCATTTCAGTTCTGTCGTGGAGAGGTTGACTACCATTTTGCCCACTATAATGTAGACCCCCAGACAGGCACCCCAAATCATAAAAAAAACAGAGCGTTTGGTATTTATAAGGTCCAACCAAAGAAAGCTCAAAGCTGAGAACTACGTCTATCTCTATGCAGAATAATACAGATCCTCATTCATGGTCCTTCTCCCCTCCACCTTCACAAATGGTCCGTGGTACATGCACGAGAGGACCCAAGATGCATTTTGTTACGTGCGAAAGTTTGGTCGCCCGGACCTTTTCACTATCATCACTACCAACCCAAAGTAGCCTGAAATAACAGCTCAACTCCTTGCAGGATAGGCTTCGTACGACAGGCACGACTTGATCTCTCGCGTATTCCACCTGAAGTTAAGTTCAATTAGAAATGCTAATTTTTAATGCTCAGCTTGGAGACAATGCACGTGTTGACAGGTGGTGCTGCTGAGTCTCTCGGTAGAGTGGTACACTCTCTTGGTAGAAGTACAGAAGCGGACTTAATGCCTTAGGCATTTTCTACCAGTCAACCTTTGGGTGATACAAAAAAAATAGTATCCAGCTTAGAAGAACTCATTCGCTGTGTGTACGGGGATGTCAGTCGTATACTGCACCAGTAGAATTCTTGAGTGTGTGAGTAGGCCATTTAGATGCCTATAAATGATCAGGCTGCAGCAATTAACGAATGCATTCTCTGGGAAATTGAGGGGAATGATGTGGTCTACACCTCGATAAACACTGTTGTCGAGCAAGATAACGCTACACATTATCCCGTGGAATTTCTGAACACCCTGTCAGCAAGTGGACTTTCAGTGCATATCATCCAGCTGAAGGTCAGTATCCCAATTGTGCTTCTTCGGAACCTATCTCCTCCAGAGCTGTGTAACGAGACTCGCCTTGAAGTCGTCTCAATCCACAGACACACCATTGGAGCAGAAATTCTTATGGTTGTGGCATCGGCGAGGCAGCATTTATACCACGCATTTCCCCCCTACCTTACAACTTCCCGTTCCAGTTCAAGCACGTACAGTTCTCAGGACGAGTTGCTTCTCACAAAGGCAACTGTACGGTGCTTGCTCCCGCGTGACCAGTCATGATCCTCTTTACATTTTGGCACCTGGCAACGTAATTTATAGGGAAGTGTTGTAAGGTACGATATCTTTGTACGTATTTTTACACTTTTATTTATTTATTTATTTATTTATTGTAACTTGATGCACATTGTACAAAGGCGGACTTAATGCCATAGGCATTATCTGCCAGTCAACCTTAGGGTGGTGCAGAAACATTGTGCAGTAGGTGCAACTTACGTAAAACAAATAGAAAAAAAAAACGAATACAATCATAAAAATACATACTTATATAAATACATACATATAACCACAATTGTTATGAAAACTGAATCCAACAACTTATCGCTGTGATGATTCTACCAACTTTTGTGTCCTGGAATGGAATACATTCCACACATACATCACCATCATCATCTGCCTAGCCTTTTCTCAACTATATTGGGGTCGGCTTCCAGTTAAGCCGGATTTAGCTGAATTCCAGTATTTTACGAGGAGCGGCTGCCTACCAGACCTCCACAACCCATTAACTGGGATAACACGGTACTTCATGGCAAGACTGATATTCCACACATACATCATTTTCTCTATTTCCTTCAGTCATAACTTATGACTGAACTCAGCAGGATTCCCATATAATTCTCTAAACTTGCTTCGCTTGCAAAAAAAACATGTATTTTAATGCTATTTTAAAAGTTGTTTACTTATAATCCTATAGCAACATCTTAAGTATTTTTGGTGCTGTAGGGCCTTCACGCAGACGACGTCGCGGGCAGCAGCTAGTATAAAGTAATAGTAAATAGGCAGATTTAATGCAACAACGCATTCTCTCCCAATCCAAACTTTGGTTTAAAAAACGGTGTAATTTTTATAGTATAGTGTGTCATAGTCATATATTATGTGTGCACACTAAATAAAATATTTGAAATATAATTATGTATCACTTAGATTTGTAAAGTACTTATAATAATAAAATACATACTTACATGCTTAAATAATAAAGTAATAAATATGATTAATAACCAAAACATTGAAAGAACACTAAATATAATATTTTGCACTTGAAGGAAAATGTTGTTCTTAATTCTATATTGTAAACAAAACTTAACATTAACACAGTGCAGCAGTGACTAGACAATTGATTTACAAAGGCGAGCTTAAGTCAATAATTACTTTTTTCCCAGCAAACCTCCAAACTAAGCCAAACTTTCTAACTTTTAGATCTAAAAGTTGACAGTAAATGAGAGGTTTCCCTTTGGTCAGGGAAGCACATTTCTTTCATTTATGTAGAGGTAGAGGACTATGTGGATTGTTTGTTTTCCTTTTCTCTTCATTAATTTTAACGAATGTCTGGCAATTGGAGTATTTTCTGCGGCCTATGAAAATTTCCTTTCCTTGGTATTGTTATTAAAGTCATTGAGCTTCTCAGTATTCCTGAGTTGAGCTTTGCGTTGAGTACGCTTATGCTGTCTTTTCACCAGGGATTTGCGAGGATGCATAGGTGGGGTGAAGAGCTCGTGGCTAAATAATAACAGCCGCACGGGTTATTCTTAAATAAGCAACGCTTGCCAAGGTTGGTCTGTGGATGAGTGACCATCTTAACATAACGAGTTGCCTCGGAAAGCACGTTAAGGCGTAGGTCCCGGCTGTCATTTGTAGATCTTTGGTAGTCGTTACGGATAGTCAGAAGCCAGTAAATCTGATTCCAGTCTTGCCATGAAGTACCGTGTTACCCCAGTTAATGGGTTGTGGAGGTCTGGTAGGCACCCGCTCCTCGTAAAATACTCGTATTCAGCTAAATCCGGATTGTCTGGAAGCCGACCCCAATATAGTTGGGAAAAGGTTAGGCAGATCATGATGATGATGCGTAGCGAGGGATATGAGTAGAACTGAGCTTAATGGCAAAACTGATATAGTTATTAGTTTGATAGATCTTACACATCCTGCTCACACACTTCTGGTGGAATGGCCACAGATATGGTCTTGAGAAATATCTTATAGTAGAATTGTTGAACCAAGTTGATGACTTTTAATTTTTAGTTTTAGATCACAGTTTCCTCACGATAGTTTTTCTTTGCCGTTTTGAGCGCAGTGGTGATGAGAGGTACACAAATAAAAGCGTCTAGCTTTGCTTGAAACCATAACTTACTTATTTATTCAGAGCTAGGACCACAGTGCTACCACTCCTCCTAAATATCCGAGTGTCCTGCTTCTTAAAATATTTAGTAAGGCATATGAAACGAGTTAGCGTGAAATACTGATTACACTGGAACCTGAAACCAGCAATTCTGCATTAAGGTTTTCCCCAAACATCGCAATAACCTTTTTATTAAGCTAGAGCGGTGGCGTGTATAATTGCACCACGACTCAGCCGAAAAAAAAAACAAAAACAATTGCCCAACCTACTTTAAAGAACAGAACCTGAATAACCACGTAATCAATGACGAAACGAGTCACTTGCGTTCGTCGTCAGTCACCGAAACCTCACGAAACGTCGAGTCGTAACTAATTTGGTACGTAGGTGAGTTAGTACCAAGAAACCAGTGTCGACCCCTTACGTCAAGCGTGATCGATCGAGATAACATCGATTGGTGGCAGGACTAAGAAGTTACTATGAAAAGTCGTTTGGTTGTCATTGATGTTGTTCTTTAGTTGAACCTTGGTGATAGAGCGGAAACATCTAAAGCTAAACGATACTCCGCCTAATAATTTTTCCATTGCTGGGTCTCGGGCTTCCACTCTAGGAGAGGGAATAGGCCGAACACCATTTGTTGGATGTCAGAGATGTCTACGAATTTTTGGTTCTAGGACACACCGGTTTCCTCATCACGATTAACTTCACCGTCTTGAGAGCAGTAGTGATGAAACAAATGACACAAAGAATGCACCTGGCTGGGTTTGAACCTGCAATCTATAACTCATAATTTGGTGCCGTTTCCACTAGGCCGCCATGACCTAATCAAATCAAAACTATTTATTTGAGTAAATAAGGTCTGACAAAATGGACCAAATTCATCTCTTATCCTGCCTTTAATTTTTATGCGCAAAAAAAGTAGTTTAAATTAATTATTAGTTATAATCAAGTAGACATTGCACTCTCTATTATACGTGTAAAATTTAGGAGGCGGCTTAAGAAAAAGTTCGTACTCTTCCAGTTCTCATCTCCCAGCGCTTCCAGTAGCCATCTCTTGAATTTAAAAAGGTTTCATACATCATTATCATTTTGGTTGGTCATAGGCCTCCCCCTAGTATCGCCAAAAATACCAATCTAGTGCGTCTCCCATCCAACTTATTCCCGTGACACGCACCCGGTCATCTGTCTACCTAATGGAAGGCCTTCCAATGCTGTGCCTTTCGTAGTACATTCTCAACACTCAATACTTTATTGCGTTCACATAATGTTGTTTAAAAGTAAGATTCAATTATAAACCTTAACTGTCGGGCACAGAAAAGTCTGTTCAGCAGTTTTGAAAAGAGTAGAACAACAACATGAACAATATGCTTTGACATATGTGATTTTTAGTAATAACTGCCGGTTTAACAATGACATTTATTTCAGGCAACAAAAGCCAATAAAATTTTAACAACAATTTTACAGAAAATTACTTATATTTTGCTGATTTAACACAATGATATATCTTGGAAATCACCTTTAAAATATCAATAAATTTATAAATAATTGTGTTGTTATTGACTAGGTTAACTACGAGTATTATAAATTGTTTCCTGACAAAAGATCTATCGGGGTCAAAGTATATAATTATGTGAATATCGTAAAGAGGTTTTTGTATGTTCGTGTGTGTTCAAAATGTTTCATTCTTTATATCACGAAAAGTAAATTTTAGTATTTGTCGTCATGTGAATAATGTTTATTTATTCTTTATGTAACACAAAGGTGGCATTTTCTATTATTCTTGTTTATTATTTTTTTGTTATTTTTATTTCTTGTTATTTATTTATTTACTCGTATTTTGCAAATAGCTTTTTCCGCAACACTTTTACACGTACATTTTTTTGTCATTTTAAACTACATAGATGAGGATAATGGTTCCTAACCGACTACTCTGAGAAGAAACACCAAAACAAACTCAGGAGAAACACCTTAACAAACTCAGGTATCATTGTGATTTTAATAATTTTAATTTAATATGGCTGTGGGCTACCATATTATTTATAAATGTTTGGTATACCTAAATTACCTAACCTTTACATTTTAGCTGTATAGTGTTCCTTTTTTATAAAAATAAAGTGCAGCTAGTATTTCACAAAAAACCCAATAAATCATTGCAAGCGTGATTGTACAGGTATATCATAACGCCTAGAGCACAATATGCTAATTTCTGATCGAGTTCCAACAGTACCTACCTACTCAAAACCAAATCTATAGCATCCGTTACTTGATCCTTGAAACTAAAAAACTAACGTACTTCATAGGAAAAGCCCACATTGATTGAATATTTATCATTTCAATGTACTCAAACGCATTTTTCTAATATAATCGGTTAAGAATACGGATCTTAATATAATTGGATATTAATTACTGTTATTTAATTAGGATATGTAATTAGATGTATTTAATGCACGAGTATGTAAGCAATACCGCATTTACTTATTCTGTGGTAAATGGTAATTAATACGGTTTTTGATTGGTAGGTTCAAAGGTCGAGTGAAAAGCCAAAGATCTTTGTTTATATTTTATTCCAAGTTAAATAAAAGTCAAAAGTTATGTAGAAGAGTGCTTGGACGCCTGAATGTACTCGTATTTTGTTTTTGTGTATGTTAAAATCTTTTCAAAAACCTAGAAATATTATGTGTTTACACAGTTAGTTACTATTCAAATTTTGTATGTAGGTACACACTTTGTATGTACATAAATACAGAACTTTTGTTAAATCGTTTGTCTTGGTTTAGTCATATAAAGAAGAGGAACGAACGTGTCTGAGTGATGGAGACCAAAGAAAATATGGATGGATTGTATGAGAAATGATATGAAAGGAAAGGGGATTAGTGATAGCGTGACGTATGACAGGACCGAATGGAGTAAAAAATCCTGTTGCTACAACCACAAGTAATGTCGGACAAGACAAGAGTACGAAGATGAAGATGATGATGAAATAGATCTTTAGTATAACTCTTCGTAGTATACCTAACGCCCTCAAGCTTCGACACAGTTTAAAAACCCCGTGTGATTGGTAAAACTCTACAGATTTACCCGGTGTTCCGTGTACAAACCGACCTGCACAAGTTACTCGTAAACTGTGTTGACGCTTTTGCCTGCAGTAGACCCATTTAGTTGAAGTTTAAAGGTTATTTTTGGAGGAGCTTGTGGCTAGATAATAACAGCCACACAGGTCGATCTTCAAGGTTAAGCAACTTGCCAAGGTTGGTCTGTGGATGGGTGACCATCTTAACATAACGAGTTTCCTCCGTGCCTCGCAAAGCACGTAGCCGTAGGTCTCGGTTCTCATTTCTAGATCTTTGGCAGTCGTTACGAATAGTCAGAAGCCAGTAAATCTGACTCCAGTCTTGCCATGAAGTACCGTGTTACCCCAGTTAATGGATTGTGGAGGTCTGGTAGGCAACCGCTCCTCGTAAAATACTGGTATTTAGCTAAATCCTGCTTGACTGGAAGCCAACCCCATTATAGTTAGGAAAAGGCTAGGCAGATGATGATGATGATAAATGTTATTTTTATTTCTCTATTGGTCATTTTGTATTCCCGAAGATACTAAGTACATAATTTCGGAATCAGGAACAAAAGTAAGATTTTACTGTACCACACTTTGCTTTGTTATGCCTTTTTTTTCAACACATTATTATATCTGAATTTATAATTCTCATAAAAAGAGTTGTTAGACGAGTACACTACACAGCAGGCTGCATAAGAAATCAATTAATAAAGTTATTTACTTTTTATAAATAAAAGTGCTTACAGTGGTAATGCAAGCGTTACTATAAAAACATATATCTGCATTTCATTAATACAAGGAAATTACCTTTTTTAACGATATTTTATATGTAGAAACTAGTGACAATTTAAAAAATACATACTTTTGTTCTTGTAACTGGGTCTTTCTATTATCATAATTTCCGTTGATATATGTAGGTTTACATTTTCTACAAAGTGATTAAAACAAATTAACTTAAGTTAATTGCAATATATCACAAAGGCTAAAGTTTATATGAATATAATAATAATAATTTATTCAATAATTCAATTTAACAAATTTATCTTAATCTAGATTGTCCATTATTAACAAAAAATTATAACATGCAATAATATTAAGAGACCGTTCACGACTGCACTAGTATGAACTGTGTTACAGTCGACAGCGTCTTCCTCCCTGTATTTAGTTTAGGAAATCATGTGCTATATTGTGTTTAAGGAAAAATTAAAGAAAAATGAAACAAAATGCAAAAAGACTTAAAACTACAATTGAATGTGAGTGTGTTTGTTACTCCATCGCACTCGAACGGCTGAACGGATTTGGAGGAACCAGTATGACACTGGTAGAACATGTCCTGGAACAGCACATAAGATACTTTTTATCCCGGGAGTATTTTTCCTTGGGACAATTTTGTACTATCATGAGGGCAAAGCCGCTGGCAATAGCTAGAGATATTAAAACGGCAAAAGTTTGTATGTAGGTATGTGTAATGTTTATGTGTGTAGGATTGTTACTCCGACATGTCCAAATGGTTGAACTAATTTTGAAAAAGCACACGAATAGACCTTGTCATGAAATAGCGCATGATATAGCGTAAAAGCTAGTTCCAGCTAAAAACATCATTAAAACATTTTCAAATCGAACACACTTACAACTCCATACACGGATGCTGGAAAACCATTTAATTTCTGAAGACAACTGTCGCCAAAGTCTGATAGGAAAATCCTCAGTGCCATTAAATGCTTTTAATAGCCATTTTAACAGTTCTTCGTATTGTGCAATCACATGTACACATGGAGAGAACATGGCCAGAACACTAAAATTTTATAGCTTGTCTTATATAACATAGGATCGTATGTATTCTTCGAATCAGCTCTTCCAATTAAGCCGACAATGATCTGAGAAATTACATTGCTTGTAAGTTTATTTCGATATAGGACAGGAAAATTTGCTACCAGTGTTCACTAAGGCATATTCGTCGTACGTACGTAGTCATCCTAATTCACTAGGTGTTCGCCTGATCACAGCTTACGTAGAAAACTATGAAACTCTTCGTCGAGGCAGCAGCATCGTGATTGCGCCGTTGCATGTAGGATTCATGATAATATATGATGATATGACGCCTGCCGTACCGATCTCATACATCGGCCTGTACACGAGTGAAAACACGTTTGTAAAAATTGCGGGAACGTCTTCGTCGTCCGTCGACATTGACTCAAATAATTGAAAATGTAGGTACGTGTGTTATACGTACGCTATGCTGCTCTAGCTGCCTGGCTTTTTTCGAAGCGTCTATGAAGCTACGGGTCTGTGGCTAGTAGGCCTTAGTCGCGTTTAAAACTGCTTCTTAATTTTACGAAAATGAGGGATTATTATATCGATCGTCACGTTTTTTAGAGTTGATTAAATTCAGGTTCCGCCGGCTTGCCCCTGATGCCTTCGAAGTTTTATATTTTTCAAACTCTAGTTTAACCTGAAAACTCTCCCAAAATTTAACGTTAAAATAAGGCGTAACTCAAAATACTCCATTCAGAAAGCTGGTTTAACTGAAGTGTACTTTACATCCAGATTTCTGGACACGCCACAATCGGGGTGGTTAGTCCCCTCTTTGAGGAGTGATTGAAGAGGTATCATGGCGTCCTCAGCTTCCACTATCGCAGATCCTCATCAGACAAGATAAATTGGTTTTTGTTTCAGATGTAGGTGGGAGAAACGCCCAGACGTCACCATTGTGCGAAACATCCGGTGGGAACGAATCAATTTATTTTCAATTAACAAATCTGCACATGATAGATGATATTAATTTTGCAAATAGGTTTTAAAAAACCGTTACAAGTCCATTTCTTGTCAATTTAAACTAGATGGAGCCTGTGTTTCGTAGCTAACTACCCTGAGAAGAAACAACGAAACAAACTCAGGGGTCACGGTCTCTTTTAAAATCCATGGAGCAAATATATAATGGTCAAATCGTATGAGAACCATACAGATTAGTGTCTGAGATGGTTTGTTGAGGAAATAACTACAAAGATTTGAGTGGACCTGTCCAATCGGTGCAAGCATTTGTCAGTATAAATATAACTAAGAACTACTAACGAGCTCAACGACTTGACGCACAATATACCAAGGAAAGCAAACATGTAGCAAGCATGCTTACATACGCTTTGATATGTCACATTCCTACTCAGTACATTCTAACCTCACCTGCACAATATTTTCTCCCTACATTACTGCCTGATGGACAAATAAGTTCTATAATAATAATATGGTTCCTTTCACATGGAAGTCAATACACGTAGTTGACTCATGTGTTATCGACGTGAGCAGAAATATTGTATTAGAGGATTAGTACTCTTACAGCATTGTATGAAGTCTAATATTAGCCACAAGTGCAGGTTGTTAATCTATCGACCTCATTCCTGCATGGGACGTTTACATCAAGGAAGTTAGGGATAGTCTTGCGGATGACGAGCAATGGGTAGCTCACCGTCTGGATATCTGGTAAACGTCCAAACTGAGCCCGTGTCGTCGACGGAGCGTAGTATTCCACGAGCGCCTCCAAGACATGTCAGTAAAACCGAAAGGGCTCAACAGGACCGCAACCTAATGGAGCCATGGGTTTGCTTCCGAAAAATAAACCCGTAGTCCTGGAACGCAAAAGCTAGAAGTAACATAGGTGTAGTTTTCAAGTCTACAGGCCTTCCCGTTCTGCCTTAGAGCGAGGGAAGAAATTAGATTTCGATAAAGGTGAAGACTTAAAGTGGCTACTTTGACACCCGATGTCTTGTGTATATGAGTTTACATATTTGTGTGTACACCCGCGATACAGGAGGATTTTTTTAGTGATTCCACCTGATAGTAAACAACGATGTAAGCATTGATGGTGAGTCGCACTAGTTTATTAAGAGTTACTGTAGCCTTGAAGATTGTTAATCTGGCGACCGATGACAGGAAGACCGATGCAGGCAAATTGTTCCAATCATTTGATGTACGAGTAAGCGGTAAAACGACAAAGAAATTCTTAGTGGGGAAAAGCTTTATTAGAAAAGAAAAGCCTAGCCTTTTCACCAGTGTAACCGGATACAATTTAGTAGTATTTTACTTGTGTTGACCTCCAAAACCTCCAGAACTGGGTAACTACTGACACAATACCCTTGGACAAGCCTACAGCATGCTTAGGCAGATTTTATAGCTTCTAACTAGCGTCACGGCGGTCATCTTCAAATGACAACCGGGATCAAGAACTTACTTGGCTTACTTCGTCGATACTGGTCGATACAGTGGCGTAGCTAAGGGGTATAGCTACTCTCAATGGGGCCTGTATATAAAAATGATTAAGGAGTTTTTTATTGTTCTCAAAATAAACTCTATTAAACATTGAAAATGGAAAGGGCTATGCTCGGAGTTTTCTTGCGTGATCGCTTTAGGAATGAAGACATCTGCAAGAAAACTTAAGTCACCAACATAGCCCGAAGAATCGGCTAACTTAAGTGGTAATGGGCCAAAAGGTAAAGAGGAAGACGCAGCTTGTATTTAATTTTTAAACACGTCGAGGCTATGGTGGCACAGGGCCTCGTATCATTAATATAAACACCCGTATTCCATCACTTACTATTTGTGTTTCAGGACCGCGGTAACTCCTTCAAAAATCCCACAACCCTGAACAGAGAAGGTACTTTTATTTTATTTTTAATTAACCACAATCAAGAATATCTAGATAACATTGATTTTAGTACAGCCATAGGAATAACCAGTATGACCAACCTTCTAAAAGCCACCAATAATGATCACAAAAGTACCTTTATAATAAAAATAGGCCCAACACTTAGTCACGTGCATATTTTTAGCAGTTAACTCGCTTTAAACCTTGCAAGTTCGAGTGGAAAACCCCGCGCAATACTGCTTGCTACAAATAAGTACCTAATTTAACTTTTAATCCTTGATAGGGTTTTTTTTTTTTTTTTTTTTCTGGTTGGGGAATCATCAGAATGACTTGATAGGGTTAGCACACACAGTTTATTTTTTACTATTGTTAGGCTGGATCGACTAATTAAAGAAAAATGTTAGGTTTGTGTTAGACCACTATCTCACCTGCTAGTTAGTGATGGTTGGTCGACAATGGAACACGCTTACTGAGAAGTAACCTATTATTCGCTAATGACTTTTTTTTGGGACTTGCAAAATCTATCATCAAATGACTCCTCCCGCTCTAGATTGGACTGAGACAGCCAATCAGATTTTTACTGACTAGAACCCGCCTACATTTTACAGTTGCCCTTTGCGTTCTAGAACTACGGCCTTCTTTTTTAGAAATTCCCCCTGGCCCTAGGAAGTAACAGCTCTGCTGGACCCCTACGACTTTGTTGACATCTCTAAGAGGCGTCCGTGGAACATTAAGTGCCGTTGACGGTTGGGGCTCGTGCTTTAGCGGATGGACGGACAGGCACCACGGCCTGAACCAGGTGACTTGTCGCAAGAGGTTGCCGCTGCTTCTTCTTCTCGATTGGACGATAAACTCGCTAAATTTTTTGGGCAAAGTAAGTGGCCACGTTAATAGCTGCATCAGTGGCGCTCATTATATCCTCTAAAGTGCAGGTGTAGGGGCAATTGGGGCATTCCAAAATGTGGCTCATGTTTTGGACCGGAGTACCACACTCACTTGCTCCCGTGTGCGCGCGTTTCGCTGCTATTCCCTGTTACAATTTAAACTGTCACTTACGGGATATCTTCCGTGATTTTTCATAATTTTGAGTTCCCGATATTTCGACGCTGTTGCAAGCGCCATGATCGCGGGATGACTGGAGAGTGCGGGTGGATGGAAATAAATTGCTAAGAGCAGACAAATCTGCCTACACTCTTTCTAAAAAAAAAAACACGGAAGATATCCCGTAAGTGACAATTTAAATTGTGAAACAAACCGTGTTAGCCTAAAACAGTGGCTATTCCCTGTTGACTTCAAGTCACACTATTTTAGTGGCACCTTGTTGATTCATCATTATAAACGTATAAAATCATTAGTATAGACATATCAATAGACGACTACAAAATAATAATTCCTTTAAAAAATAATACCTCATAACTATGAATACATATAATAATTTAGATAAAAATAGTAATATCACCAATTTATTTATGATATCGGTTCTCTATTTAAATGATTAGTTTTATCACGTAAGATATCATTCAGATATAAAATATATGAGATAAAAACTAATAGTCCACCTGGCTTCGTTGACAAAATGAAGTTACCTCTGCCAGGCCAAAAAAAAAGAGAGGGGGTTGTCTCAAAGTTTCCACTTTTGCATATATAAATTCATATTAAAGAAAATATGAAACCCATAGAAACTAATCAATAATTATGAAATACTAAAAATAGAATAGCGAGTTTCCTCCGTGTCTCGGAAAGCACGTTAAGCCGTTGGTCCCGGCTGTCATTTGGAGATCTTTGGCAGTCGTTACGGACAGTCAGAAGCCAGTAAATCTGACTCCAGTCTTGCCATGAAGTACCGTGTTACCCCAGTTAATGGGTTGTGGAGGTCTGGTAGGCAGCCGCTCCTCGTAGAACACTGGTATTCCGCTAAATCCGGCTTGACTGGAAGCCGACCCCAATATAGTTGGGAAAAGGCTAGGCAGATGACTAAAAATATAATAGGGTACCTTTAATATAAAATTTATTTGAACTTACAAGTCCAAGTCAATCCAAAGATATCACAATTATTTGCTTAAGCATACAATAATTGTTTATGTGGATGACTCAACCCTACACAAAAGGTGACTTCTATAAAACCTAATTAAACGTTTTGTGAAGGTTCATTAAAGTGTTCATTAAAGTAAATATGTGAATACAATGAAGATAAAGGGATTGTCAAACTCATTGTAGATCCGTGTCAAATCAGATTGTACTACAGGGATTAGCTGATCATTGATATACTAGTCTGTATTAATCTCTAAAAATATACATGACTGATATATTTTTTTAATTTTGTTATAAACCAGTGCTTGCCGTGATCCCGCCTGATGGTAAGCAGTGATGCAATCGTTATCATAAAGAAGCGCACTATATTATTATGACCTAAAGACCGCAGCAGGCGAATTGTTCCAGTCCTTAGATGTACGGACGACATCACGATTTATTTTATACATTTACTATTTACTCTAAGCATTGCTTTTGCCATATTTTTAAGTCGTGATTTATTTAGGATATGATAGGTTTGATTATGGTTTTATTTTCTTTTATTTATATAGCTTCTCTCTTATAGTGTGAATGAGAGGTCCCTGTAGACTACGGATTTTAATTACTACTTTACTCAACCCATTTTTTGACTAATTTTATTTTTATTGTGCTTTTGGGTTCATTATTGACTGTTCTACACTGTCCTCGCATATGTGCCTGTGTTGTAATATCGAAGTATTGTAAACCCAATAGTTTTTTGAAAAGAGTAACCATGGAGTTTCCTGCCGGTTCTTCTCCATAGGAAACGACCAATTTTTGACCGTGCACTAGGTTTTGACGTTTTATAAGTGCCCATGTACGCCTATGTAAAATAAAATAATTTTGATTTGTTTTTTGATTTGATTTGATCAACACACACCTGAAAATACTGGGAGCAGGAACATGATTTTTAGCACACGGCTTCTTTTTATGACGTAGGTTCTGTGACCTCTAAGAAGGGTTTTCACAGTCCATCCCCTGAGGGGATGAAACGAGCGTCCAATGTTTGTTCGTTAGTGAAAAACTAGTTAGTGATATTGAGGATCTTTAGTATGAGATCATCAAATTGTGCTTATCATCACGCGACGAAAACAGTGGTGATTATGATTAATTCAAATTAACTATCTAAATCCGTTTATTAAAATTAATATTATTAAAACAACAGTGTCTGGAAAACGTATTTGAATTTACTAGATATACGTCGATCAGCTCTATGCTGATCATATTATAATGCGTTTTTAGAACCAAATAGACGTGTCAAAAACATTCATCCCGATTTTCGGTGTCATATTTCTAAATATGTCACCAATTAGGTGCTATTTAAATATGGTAATTTAATATTCATAGACTTTTTTAAGCAAAGTTTTATCGAAAACCAGTTTAACATAATATGGAGAAGATTGTCTCTAACGTCAGATAGGAACATGTCTGACCACTTTTACGGACAGTTTTTTTCTTTTTAATATTAAAGACAACATATTATAAATTAATCATTAGAGATTATGTTTCATGTGATTAGTTCTGTTTGTGTTTGGAACTAATAAAGATAAAAAAGTAGAATTAGGTAATATATTTTTTGCTATAAATCGATATGGAAACATTAGTTCCAGACTATTAATTTAGAAGTTATTATATTTTTACTAGCTGCTAACAGCGAGCGTCTTTGTCGCGATAATAGACTTGATAAGTCCAGCCTAGTGGTATAAAATAGCTGCCTACGACTTATTCTCAAGCTGACCAGAACTTTAAAAACAAGAACCATTAGCAACTAACGCCCGTTTTCAATAAGCTATCTATCTAAAGTTGCAGCTTCTAAAAATAAACAAATCTATCCTTTTGACCTTACTTGCTTTCGTATAACCTACCGACGGTTAGCATTTTCTACCAAAACTTGTGGATGGATAGATAGAATCTTACTGTTTATCGGGGATAGCTATCTATCTATGAACTGCGGTAGGTTATTGAAAACGGTCGTAAGAGATAACCAATCTCTACTGACTGCGTCAATTCACAAAAATGACGCGTATGTCAGCACCGGTCAATTCAACCATTATGAAGAAAACTGAGTGCTCGAGTGATCCAACATATGCGCCTTCATCACTGAGATATTTGTGTGAGAGTGTGTGAACTAAACAAAACCAATTAAAGTCTAAGTCTAAACCCTCTCTCACAGTACTTTTGACAAGCAAATAAAACCATCTTCCATTCATCTGCAAACAGATCTCTTCGCTTGTTGGATAACAAGCCAAGTGATCATTTAATAAAATCAAGTAATAACATTTGCTATATTTGAAAAAAAAAACTTCTACTGCGACGTTATAGTAAAAAAACTTCCATTTAAACCTCAGTAACCTCAAACTCATAGAAAAACACCAATTAGATACTGCAGCTACTCTGTCCCATTTATACTAATGTCACCAACGACGTATGCTCTAATGTGGTCCATAAATAACAAGTCTGGTCCGGTCCCGGTCATTGGGGGTAATTCCCTATGTGTCTGTACCCCCAGGGGACTGGCGGAGTTATGTTTGACTTCCGATTTTAAGATGAGATGCAGTTATGTGATTATTTTTAAAACTTGAGTAATATGTTACGTTTACGTATTATTTATTAGAGTCCGGTGTATGATCTCGTTTTTAATAATTAAGAAGCTTATTGGAAACTTCCTGGGTTCAATTTGCAAGTCTGACAAAATAAACTATGTCTAATCAACCTTACCTACAATTTTAGTTAACTGCAACATACATTTCATATGTCGGGGCCATTACCCCTAGGCCACCACTGCTCCTAAAACAGATAAGCATGCGTCCTTATAATGGATATATTGCTGGGACTCAAATGTCATACTTAAGAGAGGGAATGGGGCCTAATCTACCACGTGGGCCAAGCCGGATGATATGACAGGGACATGCAGGTTTACTCACGATGTTTTCCTTCACCGTGTTTGAAAGCTTAGGCGATGAATTGACGAATTAAATTGCACTAAGTAAGGTGCCTGTTTGGGTTTTTAACCCATGATTTAATTGTACATTCCTATTTGTAGGACCTGTACTTATATTTATATTTTTTCAACGCGATCAACTTTATTTGTTTAAGGAACTTTATTCAAACCTTTTTTATACTCTCTACGAGTACTGAGAACAGTTCAGGTCATTTGACGACCTTTGCGATTAAACAGCAGACTCTGAAACAAACAACCGCAAAGATCAAGGTCTCTAAGTACAACATTACTTTAAGATTTAGTCCATAAATAGATTTGGAACTAAAGATGTGATCTGAAATATTGTCTCAATGCGATAGAGTCATGGATGGATAGGTAAGAAGAATGAAAGGGTCAAAGTAGGCGGGGGTGGGAATTTCCGGTAACCATAGGCACAGGCTTGCTGACGACGAGCAACGAGTAACTCACCGTCCGGCCGTCGGGTAAGAACGCGGGCCTCGAAAGTGAAATTGGCAAAACTGAAGGGACATATTCCTACTTGGGTTGTGAGAACATTTAAAAAAGGAACGCGGCCCTAGAATGCTAAGGGCAACAGAAGGACATACATGGGTTTTTATCATTAAAAGCAAACTTTTACTGATTAAAACTCAGCTGTGTATTTACGCTTCTTGCTCCACTCTAGAGCAGGAGAAGATGATTTCCCACTCAATAAAAAGATGAAAATAGGTTCTTTAATTTTCTACAGATCATCATCTGCTAGCCTTTTTCCCAACTATATTGGGGTCGGCTTCCAGTCAATCCAGATTTAGCTGAATACCAGTATTTTACGAGGAGCGGCTGCCTACCAGACCTCCACAACCCATTAACTGGGGTAACACGGTACTTCATGGCAAGACTGGAGAATTCTTTAATTTTCTACAGATAAAAAGGGAAAAATCACATCAAGCTAGTTTGTAAATAACCATAATTATTCTATTTCAAAATTACACTTCACTTGGTAAAATATAAAAAACCCAATGATAACCAAAACAAATGATTATTTACAAGAACCGCTTCAGGAAAAAGAGTAGGTAACACCGTGGTCCATGGTACGAGCCTGTTACCGTACAAGATTGTGGTTTTATAATGTCTTCGAATATTATTATCTTTTTGACTTTTACTGATTAAAACCCAACTGTGTATTTACGCTTCTTGCCACACTCTAGAGCAGGAGAAGATGATTTCCCATTCAATAAAAAGGTGAAAATAGGTTGTTTAATTTTCTACAGATCATCATCTGCCTAGCGTTTTTCCCAACTATATTGGGGTCGGCTTCCAGTCAAGCCGGATTTAGCTGAATACCAGCATTTTACGAGGAGCGGCTGCCTACCAGACCTGCACAACCCATTAACTGGGGTAACACGGTACTTCATAGCAAGACTGGAGAATTCTTTAATTTTCTTCAGATAAAAAGGGAAAAATCACATCAAGCTATCTGAGTTTGTAAATAACCATAATTATTCTATTTCAAAATGACACTACACTTGATAAAATATAAAAACCCACTGGTTATCCAAAACAAATTGCTTACAAGAACCGCTTCAGGAAAAAGTGTAGGTAATACCGTGGTCCATGGTACGAGCCTGTTACCGTACAAGATTGTGGTTTTATAATGTCTTCGAATATTATTATCTTTTTGACTTTTACTGACTAAAACTTAGCTGTGTATTTACGCTTCTTGCCCCATTGTAGAGCAAGAGAAGATGATTTCCCACTCAATAAAAAGTGTGAAAATACGTTCTTGAATTTTCTCCAGATAAAAAGGAAAAAATCACATCAAGCTAGTTTGTAAATAACCATAATTATTCTATTTCAAAATCACACTACACTTGCTAAAATACAAAAAACCCAATGCTTAACCAAAACAAATGATTATTTACAAGAACCGCTTCAGGAAAAAGTGTAGGTAACACCGTGGTCCATGGTACGAGCCTGTTACCGTACAAGATTGTGGTTTTATAATGTCTTCGAATATTATTATCTTTTTCCTTACGAGAGATAACCTTGACATCATTCGAAATTGTTTGCACAGACGTTGTCCGCCTTTAGAAAGTAATCTAAATTTAGCTTCGCAGATGGTTCCTGGTCAAAACTTTGTAGACTTTACCTCATATGTCGTAATCACACTAATATTATAAAGGTGATAGTTTGTGAGTGTGTGTGTATGTTAGTTACTTCTTTACGCTCAAACGGCTGAATGGATTTGTAAGAGTTCATGGAGTTTCTAGCTGGTTCTTCTCCATTGGAAACGACCAATTAGAATCATGCAGTAGCTTCTGACGTTTTACAAATTCCCATGTAAGCCCTATAAAACGTTTGAAGCTAGTGCATGTGACATAAAAACATTTTTGATTTCATTTTATTTAAGAAACACACACACACACGGTCGGCACACAGGTAGACCATGTTCTGGATTAGTACATAGAATACTTTTATCCCTGCGTTATATTGGTACAATTTCCAAATTTCATGCGGGCGGAGCCGTTGGCGCAGCTAGTCAATCAATGAACTCAGCCTATTAGCGTCTGCTGCCGGACACAAATAACACTATTTCAAAAAATAGCATCAAATTTGGTTATTAAATGAAGCACCAATTAGCATTTCAAATATTTGTATGAAGAAAAGTAGGGGTTTTAGGGGAATATCTCGCGCTATGTGTTTTGTAGACACGTGACATCACAGTTCCGTATGTGCATTCTTAATCTAAAACTTTACTTTTTTCTTATCCGCCGGATTTGAAAGGTTCTCTAAGGTTTAACTAACTTTATATTTAAAGAATTTGTAAAAATCTTTACATTTTTGCAATTTTGGATAAAGTTATTTTTTATCCAAATTATTTTAAGACATGAACCAACTATCGAATGCCCCTTAATATTCAGCCATTAAAAATGAAGTGTCACTAATTAGTCAACTTCTTCTTCTTCTCGATTCGTTGGTAAACTCGTTATACTTTTTGGGCCCAGTAAGTGGCCACGTTAATAGCCGCATCAGTGGCTTTCTTTCATCACTCAACTACAAAATGATTACAATAAATTGGATAAGTAAAGAGCACAGTAGTATCACACTAAGAGCTGTCGTACTGTATCCCAATTGAAGTAATAAGACCACAGGTGTTACGTAATGTCTTCGGGTATCAATATCATTTTAATTACCATTGGTAACCTTGACACCATTTAAAATAGTTTACTCGGACGTTACTCATCTTTAGAAAGTGATAACGTGAATATGAACGCACACATGGTTTCTGGTTAAGTCTAATCTTCATCTTTTTTATCATAATCATTCAATAAACTAACGGCATGGTCAGTGTAATGGTTGAGCGATTGACGTCGCTACTCTGCGTGTCGCGGGTTCAATTCCTGCACGGAACAAATATTTGTATGATCTACTGATAGGTGTTCCTGGTCTGTGTGTCTTGTATAAGTTACATGTATGTAACTATTACATGTTTGTGAATGCTCCCACGATACGGGAGTTATTCCTAAAGTGGAGCAGAATGTAAAAAAAAAAGAATCTAACCTCGTGTAAACCCAGTTTCACAAATTAGTCCAGTCAAATTAGCTCAATTAAGGTAAGAATCTCGGAATTCGAGATACCCAGCTGTAAGTTTGTAAATAGTTGTATATTGACACCCTAAAAGTTGTCTCAAAACCTACATATGGTAGGGTGTACGCAACTATTAAATTTCATGGTCGGGGGTCACAAAAATCGGGTTTTTGCGCTTTTTTTGTAAATATCTCATTTCCTATAGGTTTTTTTGCTATTTGTATATTTAACAATATTGTAGAATATAAAATTTTCTACAATTTTTGTTCAGAAAACTTTTTCCTACGGTGAACCGTTTTCGAGATATAGGGCGGAGACCGCGCGGTCACAGCATCACTTTAGGTCAACTGGTGCCTCCGGTCGAAAACGCGCCATATTATAGTTAATGAACTATCGATAAATCAATGAGTATAAATATTTGTCTGAATAGTCGTGACTATTCGGAGAAAAATACAAAAAAAATATCACACAAATATTTTTTTAAGTAATAAGTGAAATAACACAAATTCTTTTAAAATTTAGATCTGTTGTGATATTTTCCTCTACCATTACCACAGTTGTTTAATTATTGCTGTTCTTTTTTTTTGTAGCGACAACCTGAATAAAACTGCTATCTACTGCTATTCTTAAAAAAATCCAGAATTCCTCTAGATTTTTCACAAAAATGAATGAAACTTATGTGATTACCCAAATTTATTGAAGATTTTTACTTTTAGCCAACTTTAGTTTGTCCTGGTGTAAAAAAAAGTATGAACACTACTATGGCAAGTTTTTTTTAAAATTGGTGCAACTAATCAAGATTCCAAAATGGTATACTACTTTATTAAAACCAGCAACAAAAAAATAATATCCATACAAGTTCAAAACAAGAAACTAATTTCTTAAATTATTGTTAACAGTAATCACTTTTCCTACGTGCCCAAAATAGGTTCTTGCTACAATTTCTATTAATGAATGACATACCCTAGTTATTTACTTTGAAAATTAAAGCAAGATAGAGATATTTAAGTTAAAAAAAGCATAGCATAGTAAGAGAAACTAATTATTCTCAGTAAGTGAGTTCAGTTCAGTACGCACTGCTCCTTTCCATCGTACATCCGTTCACAAGCCCATGCTGGTGACGGCGGACGACGAGCAATGCGTAGATCGCCGTCCTGTCGTCCAATTACCATCCGGATTGCGCTCAAGTCGTCGACGACGCGTAATGATCTATGCGTACTTCAAGAACATTTCAGAAAATCGTAGGGGCCCAGCAGGGTCGAAATCCACTGGGGCCATGGGGTATGTGAAAGGGTACACTGACTGGGGACCTAGAACAAAGGCAAAGAAGGAACAGGAGTGGGCTTTAGTCAGTAAACGTCTGACACGCCAGGTAAGTGTTGTTAAATAAATGAATACTGAATAAAAAGTGGATAGGTTAGAAAAAAAAATCATGAAATATAATATAATAGTTAATAAAAATTGACAAATATTTATAATCATTGATTTATCGATAGTATCAACTTATATGGCGCGTTTTCGACCGGAGGAACCAGTTGACCTGAAGTGATGCTGTGACCGTGCGCTCTCCGCTCTCTAGCTCGAAAACGGTTCACCGTAGGAAAAAGTTTTTTACACAAAATTTGTAGAGAATTTTGTATTCTACAATATTGTTAAATATACAAATAGCAAAAAACCTTTAGGAAATGAGATATATACCAAAAAAGCGCAAAAAAACGATTTTTGGGCCCTTTAACCTTGAAATTTCATAGTTGCGTACACCCTACCATATGTAGGTTTTGAGACAACTTTTAGGGTGTCAATATACAAGTATTTACAGACTTACAGCTGGGTATCTCGAATTCCGAGGTGAAAGTACTATAATGACTGGACTAAATGAAAATTACCGCCAAATCAACGTGAACCAGACATCTTGCTGCCTCAATCGGTTGAAAAACGAGATCACGATTTATGACTGGTCGATAAACAATTTCTTTTCAGAAACCTAGTACCTATCGGGAGTGGCTCAAGACAGAGAAATGTGGAAAAATGAAAGGGAGGCCTTTGCCCTGCAGTAGGATACGACAGGCTCATAATAATAATAATAATAGTACCTATCGTAGTCTTTGCTGAGGGATTGTTCGAAACAGTTACCTCTTCCCTATAACGCAAAGGGGAATTAAAGAAATACGGGTGGGTTAGTCAGCGGTCTAACTGTCTGAGGTTATGTGAATAGGGCTATATGCGCTACCTCTCACTTCAAACACAACAAGTGTGATTTTAACTCGTCGTCTGATATGGACCAAGCCTGAGGTGATGGCACATTGTATCTAGGGAATGCAATCCCGGCTCCTATTTTCAATCCCGGGATTACGGGATTGAACAAAGACAACCCCGGGATCCCGGGATAGGCCCGGGATTGAAAATTTGTATTAAAAACGACCAAAAAATCATCGGTTATCATTTTTATTTAAACTCAGCAGTCTTTCGTCAACTTCCGTGTCAATGTGAACAAAATCAAAGCATAAATGAACTTCTAAAACATTAACTTGACTTAAATAAAGACTAGAATAAAGCCGGGATCCCCGGATCTCAGAATCTGGGATCCCGGGATTGCATTCCCTAATTGTATCACACGCAAACTCCTAGCCGACCCAGCATAATATAGGACTGTTCGATGAAGTCAGGACATCTACTCTCTTTCTCCGAAATACGAAGTTTCGACTGAAATTTTGCAAGTTTCTTACCACGGTTGCATTCGTTTCCGAATTATTTAATGTACAAAAATAATTTTTAAGCGCTTTGAATTTAAAGGCGTTTTCCGCATGTTTTAATTAATTCTCCGAATTTATTTTTTTGTTGCAGCTGCATTAAATTAAAATGTGGATTTACTTCCTAAGTAAACCAACGTGTCTATTTCATGATTACTTTCTAAACACAGAATACTAAAAATCAATTGATAAAAAAAAATACTACTCAAATACAATACACGATTTTTTCAGATTTCGTAAAATCTCGACTTCGACAGTTAATGGGTTGTGGAGGTCTGGTAGGCAGCCGGTCCTCGTAAAATACTGATACTCTGCTAAAATCCGGCTTGACTGGAAGATGACCCCAATATAGTTGGGGAAAAGGCTAGGGAGATGATGATGATGAGAGTTATGAGTAACTGGTACTTCGTCGTCAATACGAGTATAACCTTTTAACAGTGGTTGGTATAATGCCATTTTGTTTCGATCCTCGGAGTACCTAATCATGACGTAGGATTTGACGTATCCTCTGTTATTGGAAGCTATGTTAGCTGCCCAATTTTTAGGGTTTCAGTGAGTAAAAACTATACTAAATTTGTTATAGGATGGTTTCGGTGACAGCTGTCAGTTTCATACAATTTAACTATCTATCCCTTTCTCTCATCAGACTATAACCCCGTGTTAGGATCACTTTATTGACCATCTGTCAAAATTCTTTTTTCAAGAACTTGTGGAAATATCGAGCTGAAATTAATATGAAATACTCAAGTTTGCTACGTCTTTGAGAAATGAACAAATCTAACTTCTTAGTCAAATGGTCGTTTATGTTCCGCGAATGTTTTGACACTCGCAAGAAAATCAAGACCTATAGAGTACTTTCCGTCGATTTTATGTTAAAATTTGTTAAGAAGCAAGGTACAGGCAGCATGTTCATAGCAGAAAAATAGGAAGTAGTAGGTAGTAGGTAGTAAGGTGGCAAAATATTTTTTTTTTTCGATTCGGAAAAAAATACACAAAGTATTTACATTAGAAAGTTGGTACAGAACCCTCGGTGCGTGAGTCCGACACGCACTAAACCAATTTTTATGAATGATTATGATGAACCGAAACGAATTCCTTTGTACCAGCCTCGCCAAAACTACGCTAAGTCTGATTGGCAATCCGATAAGACGCAATTGAATATTAATATTTTCTTTTGAACGACGACAAAAAATCTGGCGCCGCCGGTATTCAATATTATTATCATGTAATAGGTTACCCTTTGTAACGAATAGGTTTTAATTTAAGTTAATATTCGCGACACTTAATTGCGTATACAATGAGAATGGAAACATAGAGAATCAGGTTTTAGGGCTTCTGCGAATTTGGGAGAAATGTTTTTGCTACGAAGAAAACTTTATCAACTCTATTATCAAACTGCACAGGTGTCATTGATATATGTTTTCAGTTGGGCTTTACGTTTATTGTTCCAATTAATTACTTATGTAAATATAAATATAATTTTCGTAGCCTTATCAGATATTGACCCTGCTGAGCCCCTTAACTTTTATGACATCTCTTCGAGGCGAGCTACCCTTTGACTGTCATCCGCAAGCCCGCGCCTGCGGCAGGTTGTCTCCTTTGGTAGCTGGGGTGTAAAAAATTCCGTTCCCTTACTTTAGCGGCCGTCACCATTGCTGACATTACAGCTTTACACAAAGAGACTCATCCTAGTACTACGATTTTATCTTGCTGTATTTAATTCTTTTCTACATTTAAAAGTAACAAATCAGCCGTGCTCTCAGTTCGTTACTCCTAGTAATTTACCTGAGCAGGAAGATCTCCTGAACATACAAATGACTGATCATAACAAACCTAGGCTCATTTAAATGCAGGACACCAGCGCCCGCGTACATTTCTTTACCGTATGTTTTCTGAGTTTGCCAGGCTGCTGGCTCATTTACACGAGTAAGGTTTCTGTACCCAAATAAATTGATACTGAATAGTCAATTGTTGGATTTGGGTGAGCTGACTCATCATCATCATCATCATCATCTCAGCCGAAAGACGTCCACTGCTGGACATAGGCCTCCCCCAAGCGTCGCCACAGCGACCGGTCCTGTGCGTCTCGCATCCATCGGATTCCTGCGACCCTCGCCAGGTCGTCGGTCCACCTAGTGGTGAGCTGATTACTGAGTTTCAAAAGCATAAAAAGCCACCTTATAATGGTTTATAACCTGGTTTCTTATTCTATTGAAATAAATTATATTGAATTGGTTTCGATCAATCTTGCAAAACCTGTGCCACCCCTGGAACACAAACACAATTGAAAGGCCAGGATTGTCAAATCGCAGTGCGCGATGTTCGAGTCATGTGATATATAAAGAAAAGTTTTTCTTTTCACTGTCATCTTCTAGTTTTATTTCCATCATGTCTTCTTCTAGTTTAAATTACTGAAAACAATTACGTGTAAAACTGTTTTATTTTTTAAAGAAACAATTCAAATCAAATTAAACCAAAACCTTTATTTCAACAAATAGACCATTTGCGGGGCACTTTTGAATTGTCAAAATGTCTGTCAATCAAAAAAAGTAAAGTAAAATGAAACGTTCAGTGTACATCCCTATGGAGAAGAACGGGCATGAAACTTCAAAGAAACTCTTTTCACATCTTTAATTTAAAAATTAATTAAGAGTTATACAGGTTGCCAAATATTGGTAAGAAAAAATTATAATACGAGTCCAACGACACGAAAAAAATAGGTAAGACCTGATAATTCTTGCTTACTACTCTCGCATCGCTTGAACATTATTGTTTCTCGACGACCAAGAAAATGTCTTCGTATAAATCTACCTTAGTACTAATAATAGTCGCAGCAGCCAGGTGTCCACAAAAAGCCACTATTGGCGTCTGTCACTCACGTCAAGGTCGAAAAACATTAAAATTTAATCGTGATAATAGAAACTTGTTTTAGTTTGTGCCTTTGATATATACTGTTGAATTGATTAGCTGGTAGTAGGTATCATTATTTGATATGTACTTGTAAGTTATATACTTTTTTTATATTTAAATAGGTAGTTTTGTTCATTACACGTGGCATAGGAGGTTGATCTATTTTAAGCGCCTTTATCTCATAAAAAAGCATAATAAAAGGATTCATTTATTCTTCCGTACCATTGCTGTTTTTCAGTACACATTTGAGTACATATGTACTGTTGCTGTTTGTAATATCAAAACTCTTTTTTTAGGGTTCCGTACCTCAAAAGGAAAAAACGGAACCCTTATAGGATCACTTTGTTGTCCGTCTGTCTGTCGGTCAGTCTGTCTGTCTGTCTGTCTGTCTGTCAATACCCTTTATCTCGAGAACGCGTGAAGGTATCAAGTTGGAATTAAAACTATATACTAAAGTCTGCGGTTCCTTGAAACTGTGCAAAAATCAAACTTGTGAGTTGAAGGAAAAAAAAGATACGCCTGTTTATGTTGCAAAAAACGTACATTTCGACATTGTCAAAGGAATCAAAATTCATAGGGTACTTCCCGTTGACCTAGAATCTTGGAATTTGGCACGAAGCAAGGCATTATAGCATAAATATGGGAAAAAGTCTGAAAATTTGTAGTAACGTCATAAAAAAAAATTGAAAAATCTTCAAGACTCGATTCGAGAATTGAACTGTTTTCATAATATAAGTTGTTACGGAACCCTCAGTGCGCGAGTCCGACTCGCACTTGCCCGGTTTTTTTATTAAATGCAAATTGCAAGTGAGCGTAGGAAGTGGTTACCTACTTTAATCTGTAACATTATCTTCTATTCATTTGGAATTATAACTTCAAATAACTTTTTATTAATTACATGTTATTTTATTTTTCCAAAAAGGTCTTATTTGTCTTTTTTTGTATTATATATTTTCTGTGGTACCTATCGCAGTATTTATAACTATTAAATCTGAGTGAGTGTGGGCAAAAGCCCCTGTTGAATTTCTCGGAGTTTGAATTTGTAAGCATGTAAGTTGTATTAGCATCTTCTTAGGAGCAGTTTATCATGATTTTATAGCTATAGAACGGGCCAACCAGTTTTCTACCCTACAACAGCCATCCTAAAGTGGATACTCGGAAAGGTGCAACCATCGATTATCCATTTCGAATTGGATGGCTAATCGGAATTTACTTCTGATTGTTCTTCAAACTTTTGACCGCAAGTATAATGGATAGTTAAATAAACTTATAGATCTATTGAATGAAAACATAATATATCTTGTACTGCTAAACATGCTTTCATTTACCAAATACAAAATGTACTTACATTATGTACTTAGATTCTCTACCAATTAAAAGGACATCTACTCCAGGTAGTGTTCTGTAAATTCTGCATTATGACCAGGAAATGACCAACGCTAATGTAATTTTAATTATTGAGTAGAAATAGTGGTTTATCTTGGAAAAAAATCTACTCTTTTAATGTAGGTACATAAACTGTGGGTTTTGTTTTATAAAATTAAACCATACGTGTCTTTATTTTCTTGTGAAATAATTTTATTTAACACCAGATTTCCAATGAATTAGTAGTCTTGTGACTTCGTATATATTCTAAACCACCACAAAATTGTCGTCCTGTAGGCATGTTTTTTAATTATTTAACAAATAAATTATCTCTAGCAACATGTTTTGTAATGTTTTTTTTTTGTGTACAATAAATAAAGAATTAAGGATTAAGATATGCCGAAAATGTGTATGTTTCTTTAAATGGCATACCGTCGATTTCTAACTAAACAGTTTTAAGTTGAACATTTACTAACTACATTAGCTTGTAACGCTGTCAAATTAAAATTTAGCATTGTGGGTTTGAGATGTCCGTACAGGTAGGAGATAAAATTAAACGAAAGGTAAATGAATTAAAGAAGTGTTTTGATTTAATTCCGACTTTCCTTCCAATTCAGGATTTTCTTACTGATAAACTAATACTTGACTAAGATCCCACTTGATGTTAAACAGTAATGCAATCGTCGATGGTGAAGCGCACTAGTTCATAAGAGCCTTTTAATTCTAGTCTTGAAGTCACCTAAATTATAATCTGATCGGAAAACTGCTGCGGACAAATTTTTCCTCGATGTTTATGGTATAAACGACGAGGCAAAACGCTTAGTCTGAACCGTAGAAGTGTCGACAGTATAATAGTGGACACTCGCCGAACAAATCATAAAAACTCGCGTGCATACTCTCCAAAATGCATTCTACATATAGAGTACCGAAAGGCTGGCTATCCTTCGCCTATGCTCCTGGCTTTGTATTTATATTGGTTTGGGCCCGTGCTATTACATAACCTTGGTTTTGAACTCAATGAACCGCCCAAAGTCTAGGTTTGAGGAAATTTCAACTCTCAAGAACTGAAGACGGTCGGTGCACTCCAAGGATACATTCTGAAAAGCAAGAGCCAAGGTGAACAGGCTTCTTTTGATAGTGAGCAGACATGCTAGTATTTTGACAGCGTTGAATCCTACAAGATTGATTTCACCCTATACTGACTGCCTGAAGTAAGACATTCGTACGCTATACCATAACCTCTCTTTCAGGCCGGGCTAAGTTCCTTACTTAGACTGTGCACTCAGCAGGTATCTTTCTACAACTGTGTGTGGACATTAACAGATCGTTCGAACTCTGGCACTAGTCGTCATGAGTTCAGATAAGCATCCGTTGACAACAATTCAAAAAGACCTTTCACTCAGGAAGTCTCTTACCCAGTTAT
This sequence comes from Mythimna separata, assembly GCA_030763345.1. Lineage (NCBI taxonomy): Eukaryota > Metazoa > Arthropoda > Insecta > Lepidoptera > Noctuidae > Mythimna > Mythimna separata. The sequence goes on along the minus strand of CM061177.1, from coordinate 19,511,709 downwards.
TTAAACAATAAAAATGCTGTACTCTTGAAGTTTACTCAAAAAGCTAGCATGAAATACCCTGGCGAAGGCTATCGAGATGTCTAAGGAGACAGCAATCGCTTCCCCATTCCTCGAGGGCCTCGCCCCATAAATAGGTGGCATAAACTAGTAGGTCTCCAGAAGATTGACTGTAGTAAAACCCGTACAATCGGTCACTGAAGAGATAAATAGGCCTAATTCGAGGCGTGAGTTCAATACACGCCCCAAATTCTTGCAGGGTGTGGAGATTGAGGATTAGCACGACTGCCCTATTTGGGCACTGATTGCACGTTGCTAAGGTATCCCGTATCAGGATTTGGACACTAAACCAATCCTAAATGAGAGACGATACAAGCGCATCAATACAGATTATACAGGAGAAAAATTGGTTGCACAAGCTTTGAGATCTATTTCTGGTATACCATTGGATCCTCTAGCTTTATTCACGTCTAGACGGCACGGTGCTCTAAGAACTTTTCCCTTATGGAAACCTCGGGCATCGAGGTGCCGCAGTGAGGCAGAATCAAATTATGGGCAAAGTGACCTGCTTTTCTTCTCGCTCTATGAGTGAGTGTTCCCGTAGGTTCAACCAGCTGAAGCAATGTGGACGGAAGTTCAGAAGCTCTCGACCGACTTGGCAAGGGACCAGAATGCTCTGCTACCGGATAACTGTGCCTAGAGATTATGTGTCCTTTTTGTAGGATTTGGCAGAAGTTTTTCAGAAAAGAAAAGCAGACTTGTTAAAGAAGAAGATGCATAAGAGATGCCGCATCGCACCACAATCTGCTAACTTGTGACGCCACATTCGCCGTTCACCACATGAGTCGCAGTCAGGTGGGGAAAAGGACGACACAGACTTCACAAGACAGTGTTCAGCCACATTTATCGCATGTCGCAGCGAAATTGGGCGAAGGCGACAACTGACTGGATTCCGAACAGCAGGAGCCGGCGACGCGGTAGGCCCAGAAGGAAATGGCGCGACGACTTAGACTCCTTCTTAAAGGATTGGCTAGAAGTAGCTCAAGACCGAAATTTGTGGAAAAATTAAATAGAGGCCTTTGCCCTGCAGTGGGACACAACAGGTTTACAATAATAAATAAGAATTAATAAAACGACTTAGATAATTTACAAAATAATTTATTTTCCTATTACTCTCCCGAAGATATCCATAAATATACAAATACATAGACAGTACATTTGATTATGAAGCCCTTATTCGTGTAAAGGCGTTTAATTTTTTAAATTTATTAAATAATAGTTAGCGTCAAAGCTGAACGCAAATTAGAAAATAGTTTTAGAAGAAAGTCCATTAGTTACAATAGTAATTTACTAATATGACATACTTATAAATTTTTTATAGTTTATTCAAAATATTTTACAAAAGTATAAAAATTTAGTCAAAGCTAAAATAAAATTAATTAGTCAAATATCTGGCAGTGACCGTTAATTTTATATTATATAATACAAATATTGGTACATATTTTATTCAGCACTTAACGACTGATTTTACAATTGCCAGAAAAATCGTGGTTTATTTATCTAGCGCTCTTTAAATCTTGCCTGTCCTTATCATTTTACTTTGAATAAAGCGAGACGGCAATAAAATTATAGAGCGCATAAACGCCACAATTTTGTAAAATGTGTAATTTTTTTTCAATATGACAATCGTAAAATTGTCTGGCAGCATTTATTTCTAAAGTACCCGATCCTTACTAAAATAATAATAACTAAAGGCAGTGAAAAGCTAAACGGCTTGGTTGTCGCATATTAAAACATCCCCAGTTTTATAAGTCAGATCCATTAGTAAGTTTAGTTATAGCAAATTAGTTAGTTTATTTATCATTTAAAATTTAGTGACCTGTATTTTTTATTGCGGTACTATTATTTACATAGCAGACAGAAAAGAAAACACAATCTTTATTATAATTTATTATTTTACCATTTATTTTATTAATTCGGTTTATAGAGAGCTTTTTGATTTATCGAAATTATTATAAATAGTTTTTAAAGTTCTGCAAAATTCGACCAAACTACTAAGATTAACTGACTACGAAACCCAAATCTTTGTTACATTCGAACACGAATGTAGAACATAGATTGTCTTAAATAAATAAATAAAAGCTGAAGAATGTAGAAGCGAGTACATCAAGCACGTGCAAATGGCACATGTTAGGCTTAAGATTACAGAGAGTCTTATTACTAAATTCGTCGGGGCATCAAAAACTTTTGATAATGATCTGTCGTATTTGATACGACAAATGATTTCCTTAGTACATTAAAATTATAATTGTCATAAATTTTGACTGGTAATTTTATAACAGTTATACAAATTGGAAACTATATAAAATGATTGAATTACATTTTTTTTCTTAGTTAAGTAAAGTTTATTAACGGAATCTTAACATTCAAGTCATACGAAGAGTTTCTTTTTCACCTTTAAAAATAAAAGAAAAGAAGTAATAGCTACCAAAGTTCAACCCTATATTTGCTAAGCGTAATAAACCGAAGAGATTAATATTGATTTTTATTATTATCTCAACATAGTTGACAAAACCTAATGTAGTAGAAACCTAATCATACATTTGTATTACAAATCATTTAGGCCTCTTACACGATAAATTTGTTTGTCATTAATTGAAAAATTAAGTAGAGAGATGTAGAGATAATTATTAAATTTTAAATAATACAAACTAAGGTAGTGCTAACATCACATTGTTTGCCTAAGTCTAGATTCAGACGTTTAGGTTGCAAACCTAATAGATGTCCTTGCTCAATTTGTCACCAAACTACATTAAAGTAGGTATATTACAAAAGTCCTTATGATTTTTATTCATAGACATTGATTGAAAACGTTCAATACCTCTACTTAGGAACTTTTAAGGGATCAAGTTGTACAGAATCATATCATGAATAACTAATGGTTCTATAATGATTGTTTTAGGTCATAATTATAACTTTTCTTGAAAATGAAAACTGTATGACCATACATTATATTTTTTTTACCAATTATATGATGATAGATTAAACGTATGACAATAAGTTACCCGATATGTTAGCATCCCTAATATTAAGAGGATTTTATCGAACTATTTATCTAGATTTTCAAATCAATGCTACGAAATAATTCTAACTTTACAACCGACTATTTACATTTGAGCACTTGCAACACATAGTGCGTACTATGACACTTTCGTAAAAGTTTGAGTCCAACGCATTGGAGTCCTGTATGAACGGCGCGGCGGTTACCCGGAACCACCGCCGGAACCGTTCACGTAGACGTCGGTTGCGGCTCGTTGTCCGGCCCGGATCACGCTCTGCACGGTTTGGGCGGCACCCTGGAATTTGAGAGCAATAATTAAAGATTTAGATATTGAAAAACAGAAGAAGTATTGAAGTTGATAGTTATTGACTGTACTTAATTTTAAGTTTTTGTGTACAATAAAAAATTAAGAAAGTCTGCAGGTATATTAAAATACCTATTTTCAATTCAAAAGAGGATTCTAAAAATATAAGTAAAACTTTAATTTAACACACTATAAGGAAAGTAATAGTGTCAGGTTTTTTAAAAAAGTTAATATTTTTTTAGGTGTTAAGTTAATAATTAATCGATGAAGTCAATCATGAAAATGTTTTGAAGAAATTATATGATATTACGCGTAATTAATTTCAAATTATTGATGATCAATGTCACGCAGTTAGTTTCAACTTACAACATTATCTTCAAAACCATTCAAGTGCTGAAAATGCGCAATAAATCGTCGAAATTACATTAAATTTTTGATACAAACATTGTAGTATAATCTCACAAATAAATCATAAACATACCACTAAATATGATAAAACGTTCTCACTTTACGACATAAGATTTACAGATTACACAAGATTTACAAAAATCGTATTCTATTTTCAAACAACATGACAGTTTACCTGTATCGCAGCTCCTAAGAACTGTGAAAAGGCTCTGGTAACGTTAATGGCTGCTGACACGAGCTGCCCTCGACCAGGCGCCTGTTCTGTCGCCACAGCCCTCGGAGGCTCCAGAGGTATCTAGGTGTAAGTCATCGCTGGTAAGTATTAGTACGAACGATGAAGATGGTAAGAGCATGTATGGTAATGCTGAGGCAGTGAGTTGTGCTGGTGTGGTGTATGATTTGTTTGAAGATTTTTTTAATTAATTAAAGATGGCTATAGTTTTTTGAACTGAATTACCAAAAAATTGAAGCTTAAAATTATTTCCAAAAATCTATATATATAAAAATGAAACCCGTTTTCCGTTGTCACGACATAACATGAAAACGGCTTGACCGATTTGGCTGATTTTTTTTTTTTAATGTTCCTTGAAGCTCAATGATGGTTCTTACGGAGAGAAAACATAAAAAAAAAAGTTAGGTAAAGTAGGGTAGGTAGGGTAGTGTAGGGTAGTGTAGTGTAGGGTAGTGTAGGGTAGTGTAGGGTAGTTTAGGGTAGTGTAGGGTAGTGTAGGGTAGTGTAGGGTAATGTAGGGTAGTGTAGTGTAGGGTAGGTAGGGTAGTGTAGGGTAGGTAGGGAAGGTAGGGTAGGGTAGGGTAGTGTAGGGTACATTAGGGTAGTGTAGGGTAGTGTAGGGTAGTGTAGGTTAGTGTAGGGTAGTGTAGGGTAGTGTAGGGTAGTGTAGTGTAGGATAGGTAGGGTAGAGTAGGGTAGTGTAGGGTAGTGTAGTGTAGGGTAGGTAGGGAAGGTAGGGTAGGGTAGCGTAGGATATGTAGGGTAGTCATTTGACGGGAGCGAAGCCGCGGGTAAAAGCTAGTATATAATAAATATTGTATTTCGAATTACGATACTATTTTCGATTTACGATATTTTGCTGACAGTGAGTTTTTCAAATAAATAATAACAAAGTTTTTTTAAAGAGTCATGATTGAATTGCAATTGAAAAAAATCTTCATACAAACCTACATGTGAACTTATAGAGACAAGTGCTATGTGTGATAGTGGAAGTGAGAAATATGGAAAATAAAATATGACAGTGTGAAAAAAATAAGAATAAAGTACTAGATATACAATACAAAACATATTTCTAACTACTGTCTCATATACATATAGTACACATGGGTCAAATATACACAGATATCTACAAATATATACATGGATATACTACAAAGGATTTAGGAAAAGTGTAGGTAAGTGAAATATTAGTTAAAACATGCATAACATAAACAACATTCTATTAAACACTGTATGTACAAAAAAACCGAAAAGGTCCAACATAACAACAAAATTATACAATTTAACAAAAAGGTATAAGTGTACAAAGGTTCCGGAGTTAGATATTAAAATCATCAGTAATTTTATTAGGCAAGCATTCAGCAGAATTATTGGAATTTAGAAGAATTAAAATTTTGTTATTTTCAAAGCCAATTTCATTTTTTTACTCACCAAACGAAAATGTTACACTACACAAACACTGGTTTATTATGTAACACTTTTCTTAATTATATTAATAAATATCTACACATTCAACAGGTCATCGGGGTATATTAATAACTACGCGTATCTACAGAGTTATCTAAACACATTCACTTCGGGGTAAAGGTCACCAAATCCCTTGGAATTGAATGGGGTGTGGTATGTTAAATGGCGACGAATGACGCCAAGGGATAAGGAATAATTGAACTAGACTTTGATAGGAATTAAAAACAAAAATTTAAGAAAATAGTATGGGATGAACTTAGATTGCTTTAAAACAACTTGAATTTAAAAATTGAAGTTATTTTATAAAGTCTAGTCAATTTTTGGTATTTTTTTTTGTTATCTACAACTGGTGTACTCATGAGGTGAACTGTGGATGGGAAAATTATTATATTAACACTAAATACAACACATACAAACACAAACATTAATTAAAAACAATTTATTATACAAAAAAAACGCGCTGCTTAACGGCACAATGTTTATGTACAAGCCAATGAAGCCAATGTTTAATAAATAATTTAACTAAGAAAAACAAAAATATTACACAAGAAAATCTAAGAAAAAAATTACAATTATCTTACTTCATGTCTCACTATGTACATCCCACCTGATCTCCATTACTATACAAAAAACTATACAAAGACAGACTTAGATTAAATAGGAACAAGTAACGAATACGATCGCGAAATATTTTAAAAATATTTCCGTTAATAAGTCTGGTTATTTAATCTAAAGTCTGTTCCCAACACCTCATCCCCAATCACATAGTTTAAGTAATAACGATGCGAAACCCACTCTATTTGCTGGTCTATCGTCAGCGTTGCCAACGAACGGGCCAGAGCCAAACCAGTTGACCCTGTTGCTCGTTGACTGACTGGCTGACGCTACTGAAGGGGCGGGCCTGGCCGACGGCGCAGGCTCAGGCCTCCTGTTGGGTCTCGGGGATGCGGCTCCTCCTGATCCTGGAGCCGTGTCCCTCCACTGCTGCCAAAGCCAGGCCAATCCGTCCAAGATCGGCCTTCGCTGCGCTGGAGGCGGCGGCGGCGGCGTCGTCGTCGTCCGCCTCGTCTTCGGCGTCACTACCACTTGGTTGAGTAAAGCCTACGAGGTTACAGTTAATTCTAGAGTTCCTAATGGATTATAGATACATACTGAAATAAAGGCAATGAAATAAGATGAAGATATAGATGAGAGATATCGAGATAATGGTGCAGAAAGCGGAGTGAAGTTACGAGTTGATTGCATCAGTGAAAGATAAGTTAAGTTATAAGAATGATGTAAAATGGGATTTGAAAGAAATGAATTATTTTAAAATGTATCAGAAGTTATATATAAAGAAAAGTAAGACTAACAGCGAGTCGGAGTTGTTCATCCAAAGAACTTGCCGTGGTGGGGCCGAAACCTTGATCCTTCAGCAAAGCTGCTAGCAACGCGTCGTTGCTCTTGCCGTACTCGGTGCTCAAAGAGATAGGCGCTCGCGTGGCTTCGGACACCATACCCGTCGATTGTGTTTGCTGGATCAGTTTCTTTAGGGCCTCGTCGGAAGATTGTCCTGGAACATTTTGAATAGGATCCTTTAAATATTGTTTCTACAGAAAGTGGCACATTTTTGTCTGGCTGAGTTGTTTCGAAGTAAACTGTATAATCTGTTTGGTATAAACACGTTTTGTGTTGGTATAAAAATACATAATATCACAATTATTTTAATGATTTTTGATTAATGATTTTATATTACAAAAACTCCTTACCTGTGATAGTAAGTTTACTCCTTTGTGTCGTAGTCTCCTGGGCTCCCTGTAATTTGATCAAAGTTTGTAACAACTTCTCATCGTCCTGTTCATTTTTGAGATTGTCTTTAACAGCTATTTTTGCGCCATAAGGCAAAGCTGTTGTAGGTGCAGTATTTTTGACTTCCTTAACGTTAATGTTAATAGAAGGCTTCGGCGTTAGTGGATCGAAAGGTTCGTTCAACGGTGACGGCGAAGCTAGTAGATTTGAGAGCAGTTTCAAATCATCATTGACACTACTTGGTAGATTGGGACTCACATTTAGGTCAGGTAGTGTAGGTATGTTTAGTTTGGATGGATCTTGTCCTGTGGCTTTAAGTAGAGCTTGTAATAGCTTAGTATCTTCTTGGAACTGTCTGATATCATCATCAATCGATTTTGAACTGAAAGTTGTAGTCGGTCTCTGTGTGGTTGTAGGTCGTTGTGTTGTTGTTGTTGGTCTTTGTGTTGTGGTTGTAGTTGTTGTTGTGGTAGGGCGTTGTGTGGTTGTAGTTGCTGGTCTATTTGTTGAAGGAATCAAGTCGTTTCCACTGACAGCTATATTTTTCCCTGTACGGACTGTTTCGCCGGTGCCTGTCTGTATCTCATTGAGGCTCCGTTCTACAGCCAGCGCTATGATACGATTGGCTAGAGCCCCCTCAGGGTCTTCATTATTGGGGTTCGTTTTCAGCACAGTTTTCTGTAAAATAAATCAAATCAGAGTTAAACATGACTAAGACATTTTCTTGTGTAAGGTACTACACACTAAGAGCTCCTAGCAAAATATGACTTATACGGACACACTATTGTGTATTGCAGTTCATGAATATAAGGCGCTATTCACGAATAAAGGAACCGACTTTTCGAGAGAACTTCGAGTGATTCAATGGACAATAGTTTAAAATACACCATCACAGTTAAAACACTTTTTATGACACTTACCAAGTTATTCAAGAAAGCCAAATCTTCTTCCACGGAGAAAGTTGATGAACTCGGCATTTCTGTTGTTGAAGTGAATCCAGTGAACGGAGCACGACGACCAGTCAGTGTTGTCGGGGCGCTCCTAATTGTTGTAGTTGGCTGTCTTCCCCGGTTGAAAGGCGTGAAAGTCGTGGAAATCCCAACATCAGTCACAGGCTGGAACGTAGTGGTAAGAGTTCTAGGAGCAAAGGTACTAAACACAGGCCCGCTAGTTGTTGTAAAGACAGGCCTAACATTCAATGGAGTTGTCGGATTTGACCCTATCGACGTTGTTTGAGGATTAGAAGCTATCCTCACATTAGAAGTAAAACCAGAAATATCTGGGATATTCAAAGCGTTTGGATTTTGACCAGTCGCCTGTAACAGAGCCTGTAAAAGTTTCGTATCTTCTTGGAATTGTTTGAGATCTTCTTCAATTGTTTGTGTTGTTGATGGTCTATTTGTTGTTGTTGGTCTAGCTGTTGTTGTTGGCCTAGGGGTTGTAGTAGTTGTTGTTGTTGTTGTTGTCGGCCTAGCGGTTGTAGTAGTAGTTGTTGTTGTTGGTGGCATAGTTGTTGTTGGTCTAGTTGTAGTGGTCGGTAGAGTTTGTGTTGTGGTAGGTACTCTATTAGTTGTTAGACTATCTAATGCAGGTATGTTTAGAGAAGCAGGATTTTGGCCCGTTGCTTGTAAAAGCGCTTGTAGTAATTTCGTGTCTTCCTCAAACTGTCTGATATCATCTTCTATAGAACGGGATGTTGTAGTTCCTTGCTGTCCAGTTGTTACTCTGGTATTGCCACCAATGTTTGGTAAAGATAATGTTGTTGGATTGATTGGATTTGTAAATAATGCCTGCAGTAACTTCAAAGGATCAGTGGTTTGAGTTGTACTTGCCGCTGTTGTCGTTGTTGGCGCTGCGGTTGTTGTTGTTGGTACTGCAGTTGTAGTTGGTCTAAAAGTGGTAGTTATATCTCCTAACAACAGTGGATCAGGATTTACATTTAAAGTTTTTGGATTACGGCCTGTCGCTTGAAGTAATGTTTGGAGTAGCTGGACGTCTTCTCGATATCTCTTTAACTCCTCTTCCAGACTTATAGTTGTGGATTGGACTATGGTTGTTGCTTGTGCTGTAGTCGGCGCTTGTGTTGTAGTTGTTGGAGCTGGAGTCGTTGTTGTCGTAGTGGTTGTAGTAGTAGGCTCTGTTGTTGTTGTGGTTGGCGCTGGCGTCGTAGTTGTCGTAGTGGTTGTTGTTGTTGTTGTCGTAGGCGCCGGTGTTGTAGTAGTTGTAGGCGGCAGAGTTGTCGGCGGGTTTGTAGTAGCCGCCATAGTCACCGGCGCATTCGTAAATGCAGACGATACCACTGTGACTTCAGGAACTACACTCGTTGTTCCTTGAGTTGTAGTCGTTACAACATTAGCAGTTGTTTCTTGTGTCTGTAACTGTGGTGTCTGCGTACTCATTTCAGTCACAGTTGATATTGACATTGTTTGTGTCTCTGATTGAACGGAATTTGTAGATGGTGGTGATTTCGTTGAAGCCAGCTTCTGTACGTTTGAATTTTGTGCTTGTGTCGTTACCTCGTCTATCGGTATAAATTTAAATATAGCACCTCCATTGCCTTCTCCTGGCTTTTCCGTTCGTATTTGTTTCGTCTGTAATTGTTTTATTCATGTTAAAACCTTGCCATCACTTCATTCGACTAAAGTTGCTACAGCAGATTCTATTTTAATGCAAAATTACTAATTGTATAACCCTTCACCACTTACCTTTTCAAGGAAAAAAAATCAACACACTACTTTATTATACCAAGTCCAAGTGTTATGTTTGCATAAGAAAATGTGTGATAAATTATAGTGATTATTAGTGACCACAGTTATTAAAAAAGAGTAATATATAAATAAGGAAACGTTTATATAAATAATATAATTATACCTCCGGATCAATATCCAGTGTTAATATTCTTGGTTCGCGAGTAGAGCTCGTCATTTCCAATATGACCATCTCCTGTTTAGCGGCCGAAGATATACTATTAAGCAGAATCTCATCAATAGAAGGTAGCATTGTAGTTGTGCGTAAACTCAATACATGCGAGGCAGTGCTTTTTTCTGGCATAAATGTGGTAGTTTTTATACCGTTACTGCTTTTAATATTAAGTGCCGATGAAGTAATCTGCAATTACGAAATAAAATGTTACCGCCTTGCGTCGTTATTAGAAGCGGTTATCGTGCTAGAGGCATGCAGAGCTTACGAAGAAACCCGAAGTCCTTTCCGCATGCGTCGCTCCAGAGAAAATGCGCTGCAGTGAGATACAAAGCACCAAGCGGAGCGTTCAAGCTAAATAACATAAAGTCAATACCATCTTTTGTTGGTTATTTACAGTGTCGTTGGTTAATCTTTCCGTTCCGTTATTTGATGTGTCTGTGGATGTCACAGTATTAGTGGAATCTCGGATGGGGTTAGGCTGCGGTCTGACAATGGCCGGATTATTATGGATGGGGCTGTATGGATTTCTTAGGCTCCACGGACTGATTGGTAGTATGTCGATTTTTTGCATGACACGTGGCACTCTAGTCCCATTCGGGAATTTACGTATTACTGTGTTATTGGGTAGTACACCGTAAACGATATATGGGCTCGCCTCTGTTAATGATTCCAATATGTCTTCGTTAGGATTTTTACGTACCACTGTATTATTAGGCAATATTCCGAATATGACATAATCTTTTTTCGGAATAGTTGGTGATCCACCACTCAGAGTACTAACTGTTGTTTGTGTTGTGTTGCTGTCTGAAGCGTCGGTAGTTGTGGTGTCTATGACTACTGAAGTAGTCGTATCGAAGTTTAATTGTGTCGTTGTCTCGGTGTTAGCTGCGTCTGTTGTAGTTTCCATTGTTTCTGTATTAGCATCTGTTGTGGTTGCACTCTCTTGGAATCGACTTAATATATCAATATTTTTACCATCTCTTGCAGTTGTTGGAGTTGTGCTTGTAATATCATTGACTGTTTCAGTAGATTCGGTATTGACAGTTGTAGTGACAGAAGACGAACCCGTTGTGTCACTGTTTGCTTCGGTGGAACCCAAACGAGAAGAAATTGTGACGGTCTCAGTAGTAGATGGCACAGCACCTGTTACTACTGTTTCTGTCGGCGATGCCGTTGTTGTGAGAACCGTTGCAAGATTACCACTCGTAGTAATTTCAAGTACATTGGTGGAAAGAGGATTTACGACAAAGGATTGGGGAGTCATAGGAGTAGTTGGTTCAATATCTCGAGTCGTCGATGTTTCAGTCGAGGCAATCATGGTGTTCATTATGTTAGTCAAACGTTCTGATAAATTGATATTGCCTGATGGGCTCACTAATTCAGTCAGTGGCGGTATTGTCGCTAACTCGTCATTGTGCTGTCGTATAATGTCTTCGATCATCTTCAATACTCTAGCTTTCTTTGATAGTACCCATAATTGCAATCGCGATATTTGACTAGGATCCTGAATATCATCAATATCACGCGGAGGTGAAACTGACGAGGATACCAAGGATAAGGATTTCAATAAAGGTGTTGTTGAACTGCCGAGAAGGTTTTCAGATTCACCGGAAAAGAAATCTCCACTTTGGAAGTTTGCGAGAAAAGGTATGGGAACCGGAACATTCTTGTTAGTAGAGTCACTTGGTGTGTCATTAATATTATCTACATTTACTGAGTCTGTTTCTAAGGAGACAGATGACGTAGCTGCTGTTACAGTTGGTGTTGCGTTTGGTGTTGCTGCAGAACTAGGTCGTTCAGAGCTAGCACCTGTAGTTGGAGTTGCAGCTGTTGTCGCCTGGCTACTAGATACAGACCTGGTGCTCTCTACAGATCCCGGTGTAACAGGACTATTTACATTTACAGGATTTTGTGTAACACTAATTGGTACATTTCTATTATCTACAGTGATATTTACATTACCGCTAGTGCCTACATTTTGGAGGGCATTATTGGATAATATACCATCAATGTCAATATTTGCAGTATCCCTAATATCCTCCAAACTGTAAGGTGTTGTGTTCGGGACGGAATCAGCATTGTCAAGTACAGTCGCAAGTCCATCTAAAGCTCTGGGAATCAAACTTCTTAATACTTTAGCCATATCTAAACTCTTTAGTTTCGATCTACTGTTCTCATCCATATTTTCTATTATATTTATAATGTTATTGGACAACATGCTAGTTAGTTCAGAAGATACTAAATTGTTATTCGACAACAAAAGATCAGACACAGTGTTATATACCATTTTCGGGCTGTCAGTCGATTCCTGAGTTGATGTAGATGCAGTCGTGGGTTTGTCTGTTGGCGGTTCCGTATCAGAGTATAATACTCTAATAGCGAATGGTCTCCTTGCGGAGAGGGGAGTGGTGGGAGTGGGAATAGGAGGTTGTGGTGTATTCACAGGAGTGATTTTTCCGTTTTCTATGTTTAGTGACTGTGTAACAGTTCCCCCGACCAAAATACTGTTAATCACATTTGGTGTAGCTTGAACAGTGGGCTGTACAGATTTAGTGGTAGTGCTTACATCGGCGTTTGTTGACATAAATGTATCCTGACCCGCTAAGTCTTGGACACTATTTACATTATTGTTGCTACTCACGCCATTGAGTACTTGTTTAACCTCAGTATTAAGATTTTGTACTGTCGTTACTTCTGTTGTTGTCGAGATTCGTGGTCTGGGTGTGGACGTGAGTATATCAGCTAGAGCATCGAATATAGACACAGTAACTGACGGCGAGTGATGTGATGCCTCAACGTTCATCACGTGTGATGGTTTTACCAGACTCTCGGACAGTCTCAAGTCTGCCGAGGACAGTGTCCTTCGTGTCTGAGTAAAGGAAATAGCGTTCAGGTCTGGCCCTAATTGTATCTCTTCTCCCTCTACCTGAAATAAGAAGTAATCTCACCCATATAAACAGAAAAATAGACGTTTTTGTGTACTAAATGTTTAAGTTTGAAGGAAATTGTTGCATTGAATAGAAATCCCGTAGGAGGAACTCGTGCAAAGACCAAAGCCTCTTTATTTGTTTTGGAATAAGGATAATAGTTAGATAAATTATGTTTAGAAGTTAGAGTTAAATGAAAGTTAGCCATAGATGACGTTATGTATTAAAACAAGATGTAAAATGTATACAATATTTAATGTCTTATATTAATAGTATGTTAGTGAATGCTATTCTACATGTACGTACATTAGTTTGTTAAGTTTTTGCGTCAAACTAAATGCTTTCATAATTCGTGCGGTATATAGAACATCTTGACGCAGAAACTTGTGGATGTAAGTAAAATTTTGCCTTAAAGAGATTCACTCAATAAAATTAGTTATAAAATTGACTACTGCTAATTTAATTTTATCAAAAAAAATATAAATGCTCTTATAATCTACATCTCTTTAAAACTAAATCATATCCATTTACAACAGGGTGAATGAGATGAGCAATGATCGTGACAATGATGTATGTTAACTATATGATTCCATTAACCAGTTCAATGGATGATTCATGTAAGTATGGCGTTGTGTTGTTCAGTCTCGTCATCGACTCGGTAGTGTACATGTCTCCTTCGAACCAATTTGGCTCTTCTACAGACTTTGTCAACAGGTGGTCAGTGACGTAGAATTTCAGCCAAGCCTTTAGCAATAAGAAATTTCTCATTATTAATGTTATAATGACACATTTCATACCAATTGATGCTAACATGATTGTTAAGTTATATGCCAATCTGGGTAGAGTAACTGCTGATTGTATTTTAGGCTACCGAACTATTAATTATTCAGTTTTCTGTTAATACTCGTAAGGTATAAACAAAACAAAATCAGCAGTAACTCCATATTGATAAAGATGATGGTGATTATATTAATATCAAGTGCAATAATAGATATTATGATTATAATAAATATGTTTTTTGAATCCTTAACGCCAATTCGATAAAGGGGCTTTGTGTAACATTACAATGTAGAGTTCAGATCATTGTTAGTGGGGTTGTAATTTTGAAAAACTGTATTATGGTATGGTGTTAATTTCTATATCATGTTACTTACAGTTGATGATGTAATGGAAGGTACAGTGGGTTTGTAAAATGGTTTATCAAGATACGAAGCTCTGTATTTAGAACTGAACCTACTCTTAGATTTATCTGGTTCAGGCGTTATCTGTAAAGTTTCGTAATAATAATGAAAATCATCAGAAATATTTTCAGTGAACTAAGAAGAAAAGAAAAGTGCTAATTACTTACCCCATTGTTTGAGGCCTCCGTCGTTTTAGAGAAGGATTCGCTGAATTTCCTTATACTCCTTTCTCGGGGCTTAGGAGTGGTTGTTATATCTTTAGACTTGCTACGATTGCGTCCAAACTTTCTTGTTTGTAGGTTTCTTACAGGAGGGAACGCTGTCGAGGACCCTTTTTCTTTTCCAATATCATTAGTTGAATTTTGGTCTTTATAATTTGCATGGTATTTGTATTTGTCACTGTCTACTCTTGATGATATAGTTGGAGAAACATTAACCACAGGCATATTTTCAGATTCTTCCGCCATGTTGATTATTTCATTAGTGTTATTTTCTAAAGACTCCTTGCTGGTGACAGATATTACGAACATATGATTATCGTTATTTTCTGGTTGCGTATCTATTCTAACAGCTTCACCATCTTCAGAATTGTTTAGTAAAGCAAAAACAAGAGGAGTGTCAACAGTTTCTTCAGTTTTTTTGGTCACAATTTCGGAGCTGAGCTCTTTAAAGGATTCAGTTGTAGACGTCGTTTCATTCTTAACATTGTTTCTCAACCTTGAATAATAAGAAGTTCGAGGTAACACTGTTCTTTGTGGAATGTTGACTGCGTTTTCACTTTTTACACTTTCTATAGATGAAGTTTCAGTACTACTTATTGATTTCCCTTTAAATTTTCTTGTATAAACTGGAGGCCGAACAAATGGTTTTTTTAGCGTATTGCTAGGTTCAACCGATTTACTTTTTATAGTCTCAGCTTTAGGTGGCTCAGTACTAGGTGCTTTAAATTTTCTGTTGTACTTGAATATCGGTTTTTCGGTACTTTGACCTGAAGCTGTGGTAGCTGTTGAAGATGGAATTATTGTGGATTTTCTAGTCCTTGCAGAATATGTCCCTCGGGGTTTGTATTCAGAATTCCTAGGTTTTGTCGCCTCTGGTGCTACAGTTGTTTCAGATATTTTACTTTCTTCCTTGTTTTCGTTTTTTGACTCCTCTACTGCTGCAGTTTGTTTGTTGCGAAACTGTAATTTATAGATGATAAAGAATGAATATTTTGATGAAATAACTTCGCACAACAAATCAGGGACACAATATTATTTTTTGAACAAAATACATGTGTTTGAAAAATGTTGTGATTGTGAGAGTGAGTGTTACGAGTAAATGAAATTAATTCTGTGTGAACAAAATGAGAACAAAAATTTTAATTATTAAAAGGTAGCAAAATTTTGAGAATCAAATCAATATATGTATATTATTAGGTGTCATACAAGGTCCCCTTTTATTATCCTAAAATATATGTTTACCCTTGAGTATTTGTTTGTGCCTGGCGCTGTTAGTGTTGACTGTGATGATGCGGAGTAGGTTTTGTAAACTTTTTGTGATGCTTTCGGTGTCAAACTCTCGCCAGTTGGAGAGCTCACTTCTGTCTGAAAATTTGTATTGAATCGGTTTTTAATGGTAAAACTCGGTTAGGTTATCTTTTAATTTTTGATGATTCTGTCACTGCTTAGTAATTCAGATGACTGTTATTAAATTTTGATTGAAATCTAACCAAATATTAGTTACACTCACCGATGCATTCTTAGCTTGAATTAGAGCCTTGAAACTCGCTGGATAGTTATCATCTTCGGCTATCTCGTCTGAAACTTGCGTTTTGGGCAAGGTCACAGTTGGTCTGAAGTTCATCTTTCCTCTCAATGGGCGTCTAACAACCTTAGTTACTTTCAAAGTCGTTGTCTTTGCTTTGTTGGGTTCGGTGCTGTGTTGAACAATAGTTTCGACGACGGTTGGAGCGACAGTTTGGAATTCTGCTTGACTAGTAACACTCTCTTTGTTCTGACTAGACTTTATTACTTCGTTAGCTGAAACGAGTCCTTCACCTGTTAAATTCGTATCGGTTTCCGATGGCCTGGTTTTGTATCTCAATTTCCTTGAATTCCTCAAGTCAGGTGATTGAGCGGTTCTTGCCGTTGTGGGTGCTTTTTCGGCTACAGTTAAAGTATTAGTGGTTCCTGATACCGCAAGATCTAAGGACCTGGCATTAGCACGCGTATTGGCACGGCCACGTGATCTCTTGGTTGCCACACTTTCAGTAGTTGAAGCTACAGAGCTTCTACGTCTAACCTGTGTTGTTGTAGGGACATCTTCTTTAGGTAGTTTCGTTATATCATCTAGGTTAGAATTGATCACTTCGAGTCTGCTTTCATCTAGATTTGGAGAAGTCAAGTCCACAGGCGCTTGGGTTGGTGGAGAAGTTGAAGTGGGTCTTCTGCTGACAACTCTTGTCCTGCCCCGGGCGACAGGTTCTCTTGTTAGTGAAGCATCCTTGTTAGTAGTAGATTCAGGGTTAGTAGGTTGACTGCGCGTTCGAGTCCTTCTCGAATCGAATCGTTCGTTGTTTGCACTTGGAGCTGGAGGTTGTTCAGGAGTTGGAACAACCTCTGGCCTAGATCTCGTCCTTGTTCGGACAACATCTCTTTCTTTCGGAGGAGTTTCTTCTCGTCTCCTACTGCTCCTAGGCCTGAACGTAGGCTGCACGGTTTCCGATTGATCAGAACTGGCTACAATGCTGCCATCTGAAGCTGATGGTGTTTGCAACCTTCTACTCCTCGACGCACCTTCCACCTGGAAAGAAAAAAAATGTGGTTAATATGAGATTTTATTATCGGTCGTAAAGCATACAATATCGTCGTAAATCACAATTAACAGTCAATAAAGAACAAATAAATCTTCGCAGTAAAGATTTTCTTTAGACATATGTCTAACTCTGAACAAATAAAGATAACAAGAGAAAGTACGACTATCAATTACGCACGTAACGCTTAATGAGTGGCTCTGAAAAGGAAAGTGCCATCTGCAACAATGCATTATGAAATCTTTAATCTATGAACACAAAGAAAGTGCGTTTGAACAATACTGGACGGCTGGTGGCCGGTCATTGGAACAAATAATTCAGTTACTTCATGCGACATAATAGCGTGAACAGCTACTTGAATTCGTTTGAAAGTAGAGTAACGAGAATTGTGTTGTTTTCGTCGCAAAACCAGTACTTTGGGGTACTTTAAGTAAAGAGTAAATAGGTTACTTCTAGCAAAGCATGTTCCATTATAAAATCTAATAATAAAATCACGATTTTATCTGTTTTAATGTCTACTCCAGTAGTTAGCTAACTGACTGACGAAAAACGAAAAAAGGTTACTGTTCTCTGTGACACAAAACGAGAGGATTCCTTTGCCACTTTTTCATCGCTTTTATTATTACTTTATGTTGTTTCTGAATTATCAGTAATATCAAGTTCAGTAATCGATCATAACAGTCAGCCTAAATGACCCTGGTATATTGTAATATTCCACCTACAGGCGTTTTCTTTAAAAGTGGAAATCGACCGCAATCCAGTGCAATGGGTTGGATGCCACATATCTTTGAATTTTGGGTCTTGGACATGACGGTTTCCTCACGATGTTTTCTTACACGGAGCAGTAATGATGAAATAACCTACTGAAAATAAATGGTCCGCCCAAGTTTTAACCTACGGCGTTCGACTCGTCAAGTTGAAGATGACAACATTAAGCCACCACTACTCCCTGCCTAAGTTGTTGTGGTAAGTTATTGAATAAACTGTACCGTTACTTTTTGGTGTACAATAAAGTTTATTCTATTCTATTCTACTCTCTCGAATGATGACTTTAGACTTGTTAAATGTCAAGTTTGTAATTCTCGTGCTTTATGATCTGAAAGCCTTACAACCAGTGCCTAACCTTCGATCAAGCTCAACTCACACGGCCATTAATTACGCTTTCATAACAATGCCAATCGCATTCACACGTGCTCATGAATTTCACACACGATTTATAACAACAATAGGCTGATTTGCAGACCTATGCTAGGATGTGTTCGTAAAGTTTGGCACACGGGTAGACCATATTTCGAGGTAATAGTCTTCGAGATAAACCGAGGAGCTGTAACCAGGAGGGAGGATGACCTGGATGATGAATGGAGGGTAACCATCTTAACGTACCGAGTTTCCTTCGTGCCTCGGAATGCACGTTAAGCTGTAGGTCCCAGCTGTAATTTGTATGTAGTTTGTGTATAGTCAGAAGACCGTAAATCTCACTCCAGTCTTAGCATGAAGTACCGTGTTACCCCAGTTAATGGGTTGTGGAGGTCTGGTAGGCAGCCGCTCCTCGTAAAATATTGGCATTCAGCTAAATCCGGCTTGACTGAAAGCCGACCCCAATACAGTTGGGAAAAGATTAGGTAGATGATGAGTCTTCGAGATAAAAAATACCCTATATCCTGGAGTAGGGTATTTTTATAATAATGTGTTTACGGGATAAATTTCTACTTTCAAACAAGCGAGACGGTTGGCAGAAGCTAGTAGCTAAATAATTTTAAACACACATTTAACATACATACACGTCAATAGAGGTAACTCGTAGAATCAGCTGGGTTTTACTATGTAATTTGAAAGAATCATTGCAGAGAAAATGAATAGCTATAATTATGTATCTACAGAGTTATTTTCTCCTCGCGAAGAGATAGTTCTAAACGGTTTGGAAACTACCTACAATATGTTCAAAGAAAACGTTTACTAATTTGTATCTACATGAAACAAAAAAGAATTTATTTACTTTACTTTATTTATTTATTTTGCTTTAAGATAACACGGCCAAAGGCCAAATAAATTAGTTAAAGACATGTTTTAAACAAAATTAAAATCGTACAGGTTACGACACAATTGTAACATGTACAGCTGTTTTGTTGCAAGAAAACAAATAATGATAATATTTATTTCCAATCTATAGAAATTATCATAGGATTTTCCAAAATTCGCTCCCTAAGGGGATGAAACGGATTTTTATAAAGGAACTAAGTTTCACGCTGACAAAGTCGCGGACAGAATCATTGAGTTTACCAATACCAGAGTTATAGGATTAAACGAAACAGTTACCGTGGCCCTGGAATGCAAAGGGAAACTGAAGGAACACTCGTAGATTTTAGTCATAAAATTCTAAGACTCCTCGCTCCACCCAGAGCAAAAAATATTTGCAAATTTTCCCCTAAAAAAAGTCACGTAATCGAATCTTGACCGCTTTAACAATTGCGATGAATACAAATAAGGTTGACCTTAAAAATAAGTCTCTAACAAGAGACTACTAAGTAACAACCTAAAATAAGATTTAGATTGTACAAAACAATTCAGTTGGTCGTTTGTGTCGCCTTTTAACGTCATAATGTAAAGTAGAAACATGCAGTCTGATCTGATATGTAAGATAACAGATTTGCGTCCATTATCAGTACTATAGGTTACCATTAAACCATATACAGGTTGAATATTTTGGTCTGAATCTTGTGTACTTGATAAATTATCTGATCGGAGAGCTGGATCATAAAGCTACAGGGTTTACAACTACAGGGGAGTTTTTCAAAGGTTTTCACGAGTTTAGTTATAAAATAAACGTTAAGTTATAAAATGAACTTTTAGACGTTATCAATTTTATTGTATACTTGCAATTACGAGTAAGTATTCACAAAAAAGACAGCCTTTTTTTGAGATGCGAAATCAATAAATAACTTCTCCGACTCTGCGTGAAGCGAGATATAGAGTCAGACTTTTACTGAATAAAACGCACGCGCTCCTTCAGTCGCCCTTTACGATCCAGAGCCCAGTGACTCTATCGAATAACCCTCAGCCCCAGCAGGTATCGACTCTTGCGTACACCTTCAATTAAAGCCACAGGGGACAAAATATTCCCCAACGGTAACACTGACATATCTAAAAACATAAATCCGCATCACGTGAGTGCATTGAAAAATTTTGAGGAGCAAGTTGCGGAACACTGGGCAACGTTGCAGCGTCACGTCTGAGCGTCGCGTGCCATGTTGAGGGACATTTTGCCCCCTAATGTATTTAGGACTTTAGGCTGTTAACTTTTTGAAATACGCGTAGAACACAACACAATGTCGACCCGGACCAACCCAAGTAGCACAGCAAGCTGTATAAGAAGTATATAAAGGTTCACCTATGTCCTTATCGGACTTCAAGATAAAATCGGACACCCTGTGCGTTAAAGTGAGAGGCGGTACATATGGCGTTATCCGCATGGCCCTATTCGGACCATATGAACACGTGTGTTCTAACAAATCGCCTTACTTAATTTAATGCACGAGCGTAAGTAAGGGTAATGTCGCCATTAATTAT
Source organism: Mythimna separata (assembly GCA_030763345.1). Lineage (NCBI taxonomy): Eukaryota > Metazoa > Arthropoda > Insecta > Lepidoptera > Noctuidae > Mythimna > Mythimna separata. The sequence continues at coordinate 19,491,061 of CM061177.1, read as the reverse complement.
TATGCGCACGTTATTTGTGAGCGAGCTGTAATTATATGTGCTTTAGTTAATTATTAATTTGTATGTTTATGTTGTGTTTTCTTGTAGTGAAAGGGTTAATGCCCTGTTGAGCTCTCTAATTTGTTATTGTTTTGGAAAACAAGTGTTTTTAAATTGATGAAAAGTTAAGCACTTTTGTGCATATTCTCAAATTTTAGAAGTGTTTTTTTTATTATTGATGAATGTTACTCTCGACTTTAAAGTCTCCAAGTTTGAGTTATCAGAAATTCAGATTTCGGTAGGGAAATCCATTAATTAACTGTAACCACAATAAAAGTGTTCTCAAAACGTTTTGAACGTATTGGCTAGATGTCCACCATGTACCAGCGACGCATCGCAGTTCGTCTAGTCATCCGATGATGGAACGACAATGCAAATACTTGGCAATCAAGATCTATCGGGATTCAAAACGTAAATGAAGAAAAGTACAATTAACAAACACTTAGGTGATTTACTTCGAACTCAATCTTATCCATTTGCAATGATTGTACATAGTAAGTACTTCAATTAACTGTAACAAAATAGAGCTTTCGTAAGAAGAACAGAGAATGCTCAGTGGAATTGTATCAGAATCGTGCCGGCAGTGCGAGGCGAGGTATGTACGTAACAGGTGACATTATCTATAGACAGGTAATGAATTGGAACTACTTTATGTAAAGTAATACACAATGATCTGATACGTTTATCATTTCATCGTCATTTTCGTTACAATTGTTTAATAAGCGGTGTGTGAACGTTTGAAAGAATGACCATGGCACTAGAATCTAAAGGACAACAGAAGGACACAGTTTTAGATATAAAAGTCCGACATGCCCTCTCGTCCTATTCTAGCGCAGGAGAAGTCATTTAATGATTTCACCACTCCAAAAATTGTTGACAAGGGTTATTATGTTAATCAATTACTGGATTGAAGCTTCATGTAAATAACTGTTATTCAACTGTATCCAGTAAGACTAGAAGTCGATGAAATTAGTCGACAGAAAAAAGGCTAGGCTGATTGTTTTGTATTCACATAGATAATAATACCGTACCCAAACCAAGGAGTAGATATCGAAGTAGGTAAGTAAATACAGAAAGAGATACCGGAGAAAATACTGAAGTAGATACCGGATACAGTAGTAAGTAGGTAAATACCAAATATAAGACGTAGGTACTACCAAACACGCGACGATGACATTCTAATTCGATTTAAATTAAGTTTACTGACCGTAGCCAATATTTACAAGGAAAATGTTAGCCGACAGAAAAGCATAAAAACATACTTATCACTTTATTACAATCTCTGGGCAGGAACTATGAGTTTTCAATAAATTAAATTAAATCATGATCTTTGCGATCATTGAAAGTACAACCTAGTGTAAATTGTTTTGGTTGATTTTTTGTTTAATTGTAATGTTTAATTTGACTTGTAACGAAGTTAAGGTTGTATGTTTTGTAGAATCACTGAAAACACTGGATTGACTACGAAAACACATATTTTCATCTGAATACTGTACCGGAACAGTGAATAAATAAGTAGTAGTAGAGTGAGAGAAGGATGCGGCGGCAAAAAACTAACACATAATTAAGGGTGTTTTTGCACTAGAGATGTGCTATGTTAGCATGTGAAAACTATGTCGACTGTTTCCACAAATGCTGAGCGAGTAAAATGTACCAGGAAGATACATAGCTTGAGCTATGCGATGTATCAATACCCTACGCGAGACAAGCCTACTCTACTACTAGTACTATCTACTACGCGAGCGGTGTAACGTGGCTCTGGATGCGAGCTATAGACATTACGGCACGTGTGCAGATCCGGTATTATTACTTAAATATTTATTTACAACAAAATATAACTACAATATAAGTCTTAACAGAAAAAAAACTCAACAAGTACATGCAAACTGAAAATAATATAGATAATAATAAATACAAACGCCAAAAAATAAATCAATCCGATGGATGCGAGACGCACAGGACCGGTCGCTGTGGCGACGCTTGGGGGAGGCCTAAGTCCAGCAGTGGACGTCTTTCGACTGAGATGATGATGATTAGGATGAAATACAAACGCGTATAAAAAGAAATCATTGTGCATCATAAAATTCATCTACATCGTTATCAATTAGAAAAGTGTCCAGAAAGCTGGCAGCATTAACACTTTGAATAGCAATACATCCATTAGATAGATAGTTAGATAGTCTTTATTGTACACCATAAAAAAAACAGTAGGAACTTAAAAATAATATGGAGTGACAATGGGCGGTCTTATCGCTAAACGCAATTTTTACAGACCTTTTGTACAAGTCAGTATTTTTCTTAATAAAAAAATTATAAACAATAATAAAGCGTAGTACAATCAAGTTCAGTTGCCACACCAATCTAATTCAGCCGTCAGTTTATTAAATGAAAATCAAAATGCGTAAAAATCATTATTAAGTTTTACTCAACGTGGTGTTTTTTACCGACAAAATGACTCAATATGGTTATTTTCACAAATATTTCTATCAACGGCCTTCGGGCTCCGTCGGCAGTGGTCACGACGAAATATCTGGCATTACGCCACGCGGTACTATAACAATAGGTACACTAGTATATGAAAGTAGTTTACTAAGATTACTTTACATATAATTAATTTGAAATTATTGACTTAATCATATTTTCGATCTTTACAATTTTTTTAAGGAAATTTGAATTTTATTACTTGAAACGGAGATGAAAATGATTTTTTCTTCTTTGAAAATATCTTGGTTAATTGGAAGAAACTGGTATCTTTGGCAGCTAACATCCGAGCCAGTGGCAACAGCCTTCTAAATACAGCCATCCCTTTTGTTTTGTTTTTGTATATGTTCATTTAGGCATTTTGTGGGGAAGATGACAGAGTAAAAAAACTTAGTCTTGTTCTGTGCTAAATGCTTAAAATAGTATGTCATTACAATATTGCACTAATATTAAGTTTAACTTAAGCTTAGTAACGTTAAACCGTTTAAATATGTGCGGTGGAAATCAAAGAAAATGTATATATACTCGTAATAAACTATACATATACCATACACACCTAAGCCTAGGTAAACTAAACCACCTTGTAACCTGATATAGTTTTAGCAATAAAACTATCAATAATGTCAAATGTAAACAGCGCTTTACCGAAACAAGGTCAATATCTATGTGTAACCAGATCTGTTGAGATAACAGGAGAACAATAACTTCAATAAGGGCGGCGACCATTTGATTTGGTCGTTAGAACCACATTATACTTGGAAACATCTGATAATTGGATTGGTTCAAAACTCAATTTACCTAGCCTACTCCTATGTTTTTTTTTTACGGTTCGAAATCATCTAATTACTCCCCTTCTTGAGTGGAGCAGGAGGGTGTGTCAAACTTTTACTAACTTAAACCCACTCCAATGTTCCTTCTTTGTCTTTTGTTCCAGGGCCCCGGATTTTGCTTTCAGAAGCCAGCCCATGGCTCCAGTAGGATTCGGCTCTGCGGGATCTACCCTTTTGGGATAATATGCGCCGTTGACGATTCGGGCTTGGTCTGAACCGTCACTGAACTGCCGGACAGCGAGTTGCCCATTGCTCTTCGTACACAAGACCTAACACTCCCAATTAAACATTAAGGCAGTCTATTCATTAATGATGGTTGATTCTAATAAGTTCTAACGTTTGCATAGGTTACCTTTAGTCGCGTACGTATTTAATTAAAATGATTTCCTTAAATTGTTTAATGATTTTAATTAAATAATTGACGTAAGTAACAATAAATATCAGAAAATATATTCGAAATATCATGTTTCATACTTTACTCGCTATTTGAATTTTTGATGGCTGTTATTTTTTTTCTAGGGTTTGGTTACAAACTTACAATACATGTTCATTGAATCGTGAATGAATAATACCTATACTATGTATAGTCGACAACGTTGACGCAGTAGTCGAGCGATTGGCTGGAGCTTTACGTGACGTGGGTTCACTTCCCGTACGGAACAAATATTTGGATGACCCTTTATTTTATATTTCCGTGGTATGGCTTACACATCGAGTGGTTATCTTTTGCATTTCAGATATTTTGCGGTGTATTGCCTTATATCTACTGGTTTGATGACAAAACGGACTTCGCAATATAATACACAAAAAGTACAAGAACTTCAAATCATCACGAAATCATTTAAAGATGCACCAATTTGTTTCGCAAAACTATTTCGAGGAACTTTACATCATTTCATATCTCATTTTCCAAACATTCTACAAACACTTACAAACAGACTTATATGCTATTATAAAAACATTACAGCCTATGAAATGACCGCTGCAGGCATTTAATTAAGTGTGTACCGTGGTACCCGTTTGTAGCTCTTATTGCAATATCGGTTACTGTCACACATTTATTAATATACGAGTATATTTGTAGGTATATAAATATGTACTTATACATACAGGAGAATATAATAAGTATGTATGTGTCTATACGAGGTATAAATCTTATGTACGTGTGTTTGTCAACTAACTTCTCGTAAACGGCTCGACCTGGATCGAATTGGGATGAAGTTGTGTTTTGAAAATACAATTTAACCCGGTTGGTGGCGCTGCAACCAGGTTCCCAGTTTCTTTTCTGAGGATAGGTCAGCTTTAAGCAGAATAAAATTTGTCGGGACTGCTTGTATATGTTTTTTACTTATCTCTGGTACTAAATTATAGGATGTCGGCTGTAAAAAAGGCTATTATATGTTATATCACATCTCGCTGTAGCGGGATGGTGTACCAATACTCGTAAAAGTCGAGCAAATACCTAAATTGCAGGTGAAACCACGGGACCGGTAGTATATTACAAATACGTTCATTTATACACGTATTTTCCAATGCGTGTGCAGTCTGACAACGCAACTTATTGCTAAAGCGTTAAGCTTCTAAAACCTTAGCACAACTATGTAGATAAAACCCAGCTGGGTATTCACGTACGAACTTTAATGAAAGATTGAGTTTACGATTATCTACTTAAAGGCATTACTTAAGCATTCATTTACGAGTAAGTAGGCATAAATCTATAATGGTCTAATCAAAAATCATAACACGTGCAGATTCATACTTTATTAACACTATTGGTTATTGATGTTTTTATGCAGATTAATGGATTGAGGAATATTTGTCATTCATGAAAGAGAGGGGGATTGGAAGAAAATACCTCAAGCCCAAGCCAATCTGCAGGATTGTTCAAAAAAGTCACCGTGATCCTGGAACGCTAAGACTAATTGAAGAAACGAGTGGGTTTTAGTTAAGTCTGATATTCCCTTTCACTCCACCTAGAGCTGAAAGGAGAATTAAAAAGGAGGAGCCAACACCCAAGTAATATGTGGCAAGAGCGAGAGGATGATGATGAATAGTCACAATAGTTTAAGTAATAAGTTTAACAATCTCATCACATTTGACTTCCTTATATCCCTCTCGCAAAACAACACCCAAATCACATTATACGATCACAATTAATAAGAAAAAAACCGTCTAAACAAACGTCTCAATACATTAAAACCGTCATTTACACGCACAATTAAACGTCACGTATCCACCTTGTTTACCTTCATACCCCCTCCCTCTCCCTCTACATGCGCACGCGCCGACTTTTGTTCTAACAAATGATTAATCGTTAACAACTGTATCACAGTCAAGTGTGACTTGAAACCTTTTTTTTCTTTTATTGTTCTTTTATGAATGGCCTGAATGGTAACCTAAAAGCAAGGTTGAGAAAGAAATGTAGCAGATTTTTTTTGTTTGGGTACTGAATGTGATTGATATGCATATTTCGTAGGCATTTTGATCTCGTTTTGCTAATTAGATTTGAATTACTATGTTTTATTGTACGCTTGCCAATATTATTTGGTAATGTCTAAGTAGATCTTTCGACATGTCATGCAAAGTCTAGGTTTAAAATTTTACTGCAGGATCTCCGAAATAGATACAATAGGCCTGGACCGCAAAGAGCAACTGAAGGAACACAGGGTTCTGTCAATAAAAGTCTGACACACCGTCACACAGGAGTTATATGATGATTTCCGTAAAATAAAATGCTTAAAGATTTCTTCTTGTCTAACTTACTGCATTTCATATAGTTACTCATCAACGAGGCACACTTACATTAAAACACCATAGAAAAGGGTGTAGGTTACCTGACCAGTTAATAAAATTGTTCGCATTTAAAACGGACAAACTTAAACGTATGGAAATATAGTAAACCCAATATTTTTTTGGAAAGAGTAACCATGGAGTTTCTTGCCGAGTCTTCTTCAAAGGAAATTCCCAATGGCAACTGTGTACTACCTTCTGACGTGTTATAAATGCCCATGTAGGTCCATCTGGAATGAAATCATTTTTGTTTTTTTTTATAACCAGTTAAAGAAAAAAAGAAACAAGCCCCCAATTAAAATACAGCATAGCAACAGTTCTCGAAAAATTCCACTAACCAAGGTCTGATTCCCAGGACATTAACCCAAAGTATTGAGTAATAATAATTAAAGGCATAAAGCACAATGCCTGTGCCTAAAGTGCAAGTTGTTTGGCAGCTGGTGTCAAGGCCTGCGGGTTGGCGACGAAAGCCGGGAGGCGTGCGTGTATGTGGCGGGTTGACTTTCGTTTTACTGGAGGTTAAGTGAAATGGAGTGTGGTTGAGCATTAAAATAGGCTTGTGGTTTGAGTAGAGGCTATAAATTTGGTCACATATTCATATGTATTTGTTTATTACTTATGCTTTTTAAAACGCTGTCAAACTAAATCTCAATTTTTTTATTTCACATAGGCCTACATGAGCATCCACCAATCCGCAATGGGCTCGCGCGGTAGATTATGGCCCATTCCCTTTCCAAGAGAGAAGGCCTGAGTCCCAGCAGTGGGAACATTATAAAGCCGATAATGTTAAAATACTAATGCTACATGAGCAATTGGGTACATACGAGTATAAAAGTCAGAAGCTATCGCACGGTTGCAATTGGTCGTTTCCTACAGAAAAGAACCGTCAAGGAACTCCATGGTTACTCTTTTAATAAAGAACTATTTGTATAAAAGAAACACATTTTTGCAGGCTACGTATAAAGGGTGTAAAAAGACCCTTAACGAAAACGAAAACCCCATATTCTACACATCACTGGGATCCTTTTTTTCTTCTAGGATATACCTGGGAATTCACTGTTTCTGGAGATATTGAAGGACAAAGTCAACAATTTTTTTTAGTTTTTTTTTCAAATTCGTATTCCAAGTATCATTAGTAAACTTTCTTCTAAACAAACATTATCAAAATTATAAATTTTTCACAACAAATTACGCATTTGAAGTTAGAAAAATGCAACGAAAACTAAACACAACGAGTGCCTCACACACACAAGCGTGCGGTCGGTTAAACGACCAAGCGCGAGCGGCCGAACGCTCAGCTGACCGAAATTATTATTAATTAATTATTTTTTAAAGATGAAAAAAAAAGGTTTTTCCCAGCAATAATTTTTGGTTAAAGTTGCTTAATTACATGTACAGAATGTGTAGTTATCGGCTTTGTGATCGGTCTTTTTACAGCCTGTACACAGACCCGGGTCGCAAATAAAATTGCCAGTTTCTTAAATACATAAGATAAAGTCATAAAACTGTAGTGTAAAATAAAAAACAAGTTTTGTACTCTACATAATTTTAATTATATAATAATACAGTTTATGTTTATCGTTTGTTCTGGTATGGTCATGTGAAGAGGACAGATGAAACGCATAAAAGAGTTCTGAGTATAGATGGAGGGAGCGGGAGGTCAAAAAAGATAGATGGATTGTGTGACGAATGGTATGAGAGAAAGGGGACTTTATGATAGTGTTACAGGTGACAGAAGAGAACGGAAGAAAAAAGTGTTGTACCAACGCTAAGTAGGTAGTACGAGACAATAGTAGTAAGAAGAAGACTAATGCAATTTATGTTAAAGATCAAAAAACTTATCATCTGAATAAAACGATAATACCCTATGCATTAAATGATGAGTTTGCAATGTAGTGATATCACTTCAAAATTGAATAAACAAGAAATTTTCACGCTGACCCACTAGTCTCTAGCCGCTCAACAAATCAGTCAGTGTGTTTTCGACCTTAAACTACATCAAACTCATAAATATCCATTGATAAATTCATAATATGCAGAGCTTAACATAAAGTAAGATATCACAATTTATCCAAGGCCGCTTCAAACTTTTCTTGAGAACTTTCCTTCCGGCGACATAATTACTGTTACTGCTTTCCTCTAGTTTTCTACACCAAGTTGAGAATTTCTTAACGGATTTGACATTTGGTATGCTGTTTAGACGTCTTATCATTGGAATTCAAGGTGGAAATCCTGCTCATATACACTAAACTCAACTGGGAAAACATTCACTGTGCGTATAGATAGATAATTATACTCTTTATCATACACCATGAAACAATTTACAATCATTATGACAACCATTATGTTGATTTTCGGTTCCGAATATATCTGTTGCCTATATGGACGAACACGCCAACAAAACAACAACATTGTGCATCCATTCGGTTAAAATAAACATATTTTCTTTCTTTCACACCCTTCTTGGAACCTTACATTACATTCGTCTGGTCCATGCTTTAACATGTTTTGCACTACTAATTCGTTTAACCCCAGGACTTTGGAATTAGGGCAAAGAAGCAGTAGGAGTAGGTTTTAGTCAGTAGAAGTCTAACATGCCATCGCGCTCCGCCCAGAGCGGGAGAAGTCATTTTGATGATATCCAACCTTAAAAAAAACTACCAATGCGGTTAAAACAGGAGGTATATCCTTATTTTTTCCCATTGCCATCCAACCCCAACCTGTCCAGATAGACAATTTGGTTTGATAAGCAGAACCAACTTACCCAACTTCCAAATAAACCCATGAGTCAGTGGTCCAAGAGATTGTGCTGGTTAACGTTAGCGGGACCAGTTTCAGTCGGTGTATGTGCGTCAAGTAAGTGTTGCGACATTCCGATATATGGAGCAAGATATTGACGATTTAGTGTGTGAGCTTATAGACCAATTTTATGGTCTACTCGTAGAGTGCGTCTAACGAAAGCGCGAACTGGAGTTTTTTTTTAATTTATTTGGCAACATTCTTCAGCCACAATTGCAGGAAATAAAAAAAAATGTGAAGTGTCAAGACATAGTTTTCCTACTAGTTAGTAATACCACATACACAATTTTTGGATATAACTTCTTCTTGTCAGGTCGCGTTTTCATCAGATGGAGTATAATATATATTATATTTCGGCCATAGTACAAAATACCTCAGAACTCCGTCACTGAAAATTCAAGTTGTTTTTGGTTTCGTTTCTCCGTTAAATTACGAGGACTTTCAAAATTATAGTTACAGTTTTAGCTTGACGTGCTATTACTCGTAGATGACAGAGTTCTAAAGTAACTGACATAAAAAAATACAACCGAAGTGAGAAACTCTTCCTTTTCGTTGAAGTTATTTACCTTTAGGACCGGTGCCAACTTTTATACAGGTCTTATCCAATAGAAATAAAATATATCTCAAAGTAGATTTGATTCTCAAGAAAAGGTTAAGTTTTTCCCACCAAATCGGACTAATGTGGCTATAATGATAGCCAAAAGAAGTAGCAATGTCCTTTTAATAACACAGATTTGTATCAATCTGTCCTCTCATGTGATGACTATTGTGAAATTCATGTCATGCTCGTATTTAATAGATGTTTATGATACCTAATAGCATCTCTTGGTATTATTGAATCATTTATCATTTTACCTAATTTTAAAATAAAAGTGTTCCTTCACACTAGGTATTATTACTGTATCGTGGGTGCGTAAACTGCTATACATAAGACACCCAGACCCAAAACAATTATTTGCAGGCCACACAAATATTAATTGTTCTATGCAGAAACAAAAAGGTGACACGCATCATAGTAGTAAATTGCCTAACCAGTGCGACACACTCGTATAAAACTACCTACTAACTCTACGGTTAATACTTTATCAAATAACTTCTCCCGTTCTAGGTGAAGTGAGAGTGAGGGTCAAATTGTTACTAGCTAAAAACCCATCTGTGTAAGAAACACAGGTGGGTTACAGTAAGTTGTCCTATGAGTTCCAGGGCCACGGTAACTATTTCTTTACAATCCCGCAACCCAACTTATCTACAAGACCTTAATCTCATGCTTTGCACCACATTACAAGTGGAACATATAGTACAAGCTTTATATAATAACATCACGGACCTGACCGGTGCAGTGGGCGCAGATATACAAACGTTCTGAGAAACGACGCGATCCAATTAGATCAACAAGGCTTTGCGGTTTCATAGTGCTTGAGACCGTTTCATTTAATTTAATTATTATATAACCGTTTGATTGTTAAGAATTAATAAAGATACAAACACAGACTGATATCTGGATGTAGGTATGCCTAGAACCAACATACCAACTTCAATCTTTATACACACATCAAAAGTGTCTAGGGATCAACATATATTTTTGCAATAACTTTTCTCCTGATTGATATTAATTAAAATTTTCTTTAAGGATTCATCAAATAAAGTGTTTTCGTTTGTCACAGTAACGATAAACCAAGTCACCTTTGCATTAATAAAGAAATTTGCCATTTTCCTAATAAAGAATTTTTGACATTTGAACCACTAACGTTAAAGTTCGAAAAAAAGACTGAAATAACAGTTTTCTTTCAAATTTTATTGGGTAACTTAAACAATTAATAATCCGTGTTTCTACCGCGAACACTAACAACACAAGAACATCGGTTTGGCATACTCAAAATGAGTTCATCCAAATCACGCTGTGGAATGGCCGCCCATGTTCGTTGCAACAACAAAAAAAGGTCTTCTTGCGACTGGATACCCTCCATATTCAGCAGAGCTCTTCTCTGTAGCATATCCCATGCATGCTCAATCGGGTTCAAGTCTGGCGACTGAGCAGGCCAGGGCAGGACATTGATGTTAGCTGCGGCGAGAGTCTGTCTTACAACTCTTGCGGTGTGCGGTCGTGCATTATCATGCATTAACTGAAATAAGGGACCGATTTGCACTTGTAGAGGAACGATGACGTCTGATACAATCGTCTCAGCATAAATTTGAGCGTTGAGGTTGCCTCTGATACAAATCAACTCAGTTCTTCCGCCGATCCAAATACACGCCCATACCATGATGGTTCCACCACTATAAGGATGGACTTCCTGGCAGGATTTTAATCGCTGTTAGCGTCCAGGGGTTCTCCAGTGTCGTATACGTCTTGTATCCGGTCTCATACCAAAACGAGACTCATCAGAAAAGCACACGAAACGCCATTGTTCTTCTGCCCAATTTCTGTGTTCAAGAGCCCATTGATATCGAATCCTACGATTGTGCATTGCTATAGGTGGTACCCGTAGCGGTCTTCGGGAATGAAGGTTCACTTCATGCAAGCGGTTTCTGACTGTTTGGTCGCTAATTAAGTTCCCTGAAGAGTGATGAAGCCTCACGGCTAACATCATGGCGGTTATTGTTGGAGCTCTTCGAGTTAAGATTTGAATGTATCGGTCTTGTCTCCGTGTGGTGCAGCGATACCGTCCTCCATGGCGCTCAGCCACGGTACCAGTGCTTCGGTAACGTGTCCAAAGTCGACTGATAACACTCTGACTTGTATTCAGAGCTAAAGTCACAGTACGTTGCCGGGAACCAGCTTCTATCATTCCCACGGCTTTGAGCATTTCTTCCCTGCTTAAATGACGTCGCCGCTTCATAATAACGTTGGTTTTAATCAGTAGTAGGGAAACAGTAGCACTAATAATGTCTTCAATGCGTTGTATGTTTTTATAGGGAAAATATTGACGGACTAAAACCTTAAGTCTAAGTCCTACTTTACCTTGCATTCCAGGACTCCAGGTTTCCCTCTCGAAAGCGAACCCATGGCCCCAGTAAGCTTCGGCCCTGCTGAGATGTTGACATCCCTTTTAGGCGATCACGGAAAACTACGCACGGATGCACCGTCGACGACTTGGGCTCGACGCTACCGGACGGCCGGAAGTGGAAACAGAATTTTGCTACCAATTTAGAGTTAAAAAAATAAACACGGAAGTGTCTAATCAAACGAGATCACGTTATCTTTACAGCTATACAGATAAAACTTAATTGCTAATATTTAAAACTGAATTAATTAGATATATTTCCTAACAAGTTGTTTTTGATTGCAATCAATTTATCATCTCGTATAATGTAAGATCACGAGTGCGAAATAGATCGATTGCTGAGACTCAAGTTAGTATTGATCTAAGAACTTAGGTATTGCTTAGGTAGTTTATTCCATATGTATTAGTTTATTGTTATCGTTATAAGATTTATTTGTGTATTTTTTCTATGGGCCTTAGATGCCTGATAATAAAGGATATATTATTATTATTATTATTTCTCAGAGGCATTTTTAACTTGAAACTTATATTCAGAAAGCAAAAGTTTGTGAGTGTGTTTGTTTTAAATTTGATGAAACCTGTTACACGGAAAGACCGTGACCAGTGACTATGGAAAAACACATAAGCATAAGCAGGAGGCCTTGTCTAGGACAGGGAATGGGCCGTAATCCACCACGTGGGCAAAGTGCGGATTGGTGGAAGTCACATGTCATCGAATTATTGGTTCTAGGGTATGCCGGTTTCTTTGACCCTTTTGAGATCGAAAGAAGTGTTGATGAAAGAAATTATGTAAAGTAATGTGCCTGGCTGAGTTTGATCCCATGACATACTCGTCTGGGCCGTTACCACTGGGCCACGACTACTCCCAATAACATATAGAATACTTTTTATTCCGGGAGTGTTTTCACTTGGTTTAATTTTCTGCTACCTATCACGTAGGCAAAACCGCTTGCAGTGACTAGTCTCATATAATGTTTAAACACGAGTGCGAAATAAATTAATTATACTTACAGACACGGATTAGTATTGACCTAAGAACTTAGGTAGGTATTGGTACATTTTTTCAGGGGCATTTTTTTAAATAGAGCACGATGTTTTATTACATGACAGTTTGAGGTCTTTATGAATTATTTAAAATAACTAATTACCTTCCTACATTTAGACAGTTTTATAGCCCGATACTTGTATATTTTTTTTTATAACTCAGTACGTGTATGTTTTTTTTAAATGTCGATCAAATAAAACCAATGTCATGATTGCATGACGTTGAAATAATCATTAAAAAAACGAATTACGTGTTACCAAATATTACCTACACATCTTTTAGAAAGAGACCTTGAATTGAACAGCAAAATCACCTTTATAATATAAATATAATTATACCTAATTTTGTTTCTCACTAGACATCACATAAGATTGGTTTGGGCAATCGCCAATCCGTCAACATGTTTTTTTTCATCATACTTATTATTGTAAGACACTACGCCTATGTTAATGCACTTTAGGTGAATGGTATGTTTTTTTTTAATATCACGGTTTATGGTGAGATTGAAAGCTTTTTGGGCTCGCGCATTTCTTTTTATGTTGTTACTAAAGTCTGTTTTTTGATCTCTGAGACTAAAATGACATTACGTGGGTTGTCACACTTGTCATAACTCAAAAGAACTGGCATCATTATTATTGTAAGTTAGACATTTGCCCGTATTAAATTAGTTTCAGAGATTAAAAAACAGACTTTAACTGCCACCCACGGTTCTGCCCCATTGAAATTACTTCCCTATTTTCAATAGATTTAAAAAGTTTCAAAAGGAAAAGACCATCCTTATTTCAAAACCAAACAAAATAAAAATTATTGAAATCGTTGAAGGCGTTTTTTAGTTTTACCGTGACTAACAAACAGTAATTGATTTTTATACAATAATATAAGAAGAAGCAGAATATAAAGGATTTTTTTAGTTAGTTTATCTTTATTTGATTAGTTAATTATTTTTTGCTGTTGGTCCTCTCAAATGTGTATTTAAAGTTTTTGTCCTAGACAAAAAAAAAAGGTTCTAATGCAATATACCAGAAAAACGGAACTCCAGAAAAAACTCTATTGCACTTCGGATAGGTACCTAATAACTTCGACGCCAATCTTGCTGTCTAAATACCTAATTATAAAGATCGTGTGAATATCGTTCACCTTTCAAGGGTATAAAAATGAATCTTTGAAAACCAATTTATTTCTAAAGCAATAATTATTTTAGTGTCAGAAACATTTTGATGTTCAATGACATTGATGCTATTTAGTTCATAACCGATAGGTACATTCTAATTCGTGACTTATTCGTATTATAACACACGATATATTATTGAGTAATCAATCAAATGTATGACTGATACAATTGGATTACATTTAACCTAATTAAAATTTAAAACGCTTGATGTTATGTCATGTCAATTTAACTGGCTGAATTTCAATCATGGTGGTCAATCTCAACAGAGATTAGCCAAGTGCGCAGAAGATATTGTGGCACTCAAGCAGAACTGCTAGCAAAATGCATTCAAGGGAAATGCTGCAACTACACACACTAACAGCTATAGCCTTCTGAGAAATTTAGTAAGAGATAACTTAAATCTTGGTTTTTTTCCTCCACTATCTCACCCAATTGTCAACGATGATGTAGTCGACGATGGAGTACACTTGTCTAGAAATCACTCACTCACTAAAGTCAATTTTTACCTAAAAGCCGTATGTTGTAGCGATTGGAAAACACAGTTTTCAGCAGAGAATTCCACTCATTTGCTGTAGGCACAATAAATGTGTTTCACAAACGTTTTGTCAACACAAATCTCGCCGTAAATTGACTAATTCAAATCTGAATTAAGAATGTTACAAAGGAAAGTAACATAATTATGTTAACTTGTGTTACTTATAGTCCACCCAAAAGTTATCTGGTAGATATCACTGTCACCGCTAATACGGCCATTGTACAGATACATTTAAGTACTATTTTAGTATACACCAAAGTGAATTCTATTCTTAACTTTACTTCGTGCATACTTATATATTCAAATTCGAGCATTTCAAAGCTAATCGATAAAAAATCGACAACGACAGCTCGATTGTTAAGAGAACCATTCGCAATGAACACGTCAAGGTCAGGTGCAAACGTTTTGCTGTCTCATAGTTATCACTTAGTAATAATAAAAGTCTTTATCAGGTCAATATGAAGGCCATTAGGTTTTAAAAAGAAAAAGTTCAGTACACATCTAAATTTCTTAATTTTAACACTGAAAATTAATTTTCGAAAATAATGTGGATAGACCACTAACACATTAAAAGCTGTTAGGCTTTATACTGAAATAGGATCTAGATTGGGAAAATAATTACATCAGTTTAAAAAAAAATGCATTCTTAAACATGTAAACTCGCACAAGACATCCAAACCAGGAACAAATTTTGTCGGTAGGCCAGGCTATACAAATGTTTGTTACGTTCGGGAATCGAACCGGCGACACACAGCGAAGCAGCATATTTAATATGAAACAATAGGCGGAAGGTAGTAAACCATAGCTATAAGTGAAAACCGGTCTAGTTTCCATTACAAGACTCAGTACTGCTTCAATTGGTTTCATTGCAAATTGTCTAGCGTAGATAGGATGTAGGTAGTCTACCTTAAAGAGAAATTCATTCGACAATATGAAGCGCATTGGTGTCGGTTGAATGTGAAGCCGTTTTTAACCTATCACATACCCACAAAACGAGACACAATAGTAAAACAATAACACCGCGGTCTTATAGGACCGGTCGGGGATTCATGAATTAAGGTGGTAAATCAGCAAATACCTTCTCCCTCTCTCTCTCCTGCTGTAGTGAAAGAGGAGTATCTTTCTTATCCTGACTAAAACCTATACTCCTTCAATTGCTCCTATGTCTACTGTCCACGGACGCGTCCGAAATGACTTTCAGAACCAGCTTTTTATGCTTTCCGAGGCACGTGGTGCCAGTAATTTTCGTTGATATACTTACGAAAATAAATTAAATTTATATTGAAATTCACATTGGTACCTACTTGCCTGGTTTCGAACCCACAACTTCATGCATGAGAAAGTACTTTAATCGCAGGGCCATCACGACACATTAGTGTTATTTTACTTATGAAATGTATTGCAATACGCCGTAAATCATAACAAAACAGGGCTAAAAAGTTAATCGGTTCAATCTCATTTAGTTGCTGACTCATAGTCCGTGACATTCTCTGTTTTATTACCACTTACAATCTCCGTATTTACTAGTACCTATTTTCTTTATATAAAACAATTATTTTTGCTCTATTTTTCTTCACATCCCGGTAGCATGTTTTTAGACCTGCTCACTGTGGCCACTTGTATGAACGAGTGGCATGAGTTGACCACACGCGTCCCACGTTGTGCAGTTGAAGTTACGAGTATTATGTTTGGGATTGCCGCGCCGCGCCCGCCAAGCATCCGCAATTCCAGTGTGGCTGTTTTTGCTGATATCGCTTTATGTTTTATCTATAGTTATATTTTATTGAGATGGGGTCTCATCCACTAACTTCTCCTACTATGAATAGGGGGATAGGGAGTGTAAGACTTTTACTGACTAAAACCCATCTGCGTTTCTGCCGTCTTTGCATTTCAGGGCTACGGTCACTATTTTGAGCATTCCCTATTTTTTTAAACTATTATCACTAATATAACAGGCACTCGCATCACACTGATAACATTCTAAAGGCGAATGTTTGTATTTATTTCTGCTTGTTTCTTCTGTACATTCAAATAGATAAAATTCTGTACTAATATCCTGGATTAACACAGACTACAATTTATAAATATCGAAAGTTAAAAAATAAAATAAAAGTTATATTTTCACGCGCAAGGTAGTTAATGACTTCATAATCCAGTCTGTCTTCTTGATTAAGAACTTAACTAAAAATAGTTTCAATGTTAAACTTTCAAACATTTTCGAAGACATTAATATAAGCTTCTTAAATACCAATAATTAATTAGTTTCTACCGCTTCGTTCACTAAATATTTATGTTTATGAGTATATTCGTCAGTATTGAGCGAAAGTCGACCAGTCCGAGATCGCTTTCATGCGAAACCTGTTGGCTTTCTTCAGTAAAGTAATAATATTGTAAGTGTGAGTGACAAGCGATTAGCGGATCGTTAATGATGAGGCGAAACTGGGTCATTATCATTAGATATCATTACTTTCTTACTTAGTATAGTATAAGACAGAATAAACTTAGATATTTCATGTACCTACGTAAGATTGTAACAGTCTTGCTATGAAATTAAATCCTCAATTTGTATAAACTGAGATCATTTCGAACACAACAAAACCGAACAAAATTGTATACCTACTTCGCAACTAATTTCTTTACAATAAATAAATACAAAAATACAACCCAAGTGATTTAATAGTGTTTGAATTATCACTACAAATTAATTTTCTATTTGTTTTTGCATTATTCCAATTACACACAATAATATTATAACTTTTGGATTCGTAATGTTTTGAATTTGCTTAAGCTCATCACTTGCGCCAAACCCCACAAAAAGTGTTCAAGGTTGAGTTTTCCGAAAGCGACAAAAGCCTTGTCAGTCGGAATTCCTGTGACCAGGCAGCCGTGCCAACTGCCAACTACGTAACTTGCAAGTGAGGTATAATGGACAGGTTTTTGTTATTAGATGTACTTGACAACACGTCAAGCGTCAAGTTGAATGAATTCTGAACCAGATTTCAAATTGCTGTCCGTTTTTTCGCACTATCAAACAAATATCTTATTAGAATAGCATAATCAGCCTTTCTGACTGTTTGAACTTAAGCCTCCTCTATTAGACCGTAATCCACTACGCGGACCCAGTGAGGCTTTTTTTTTATTGTTGATAGACTCGCCTTTGACCACTATCTCACCTCATCAGGTGTGTCGTAAGCAATGATGTGGCAGATGATGGAGCACGCTTGCCTAAAAGTAACCTATTCACTCTTGACTGAAAGACACAAACAACTACAAGAGTTTGCTTCTGAGATTTAATAATACGTTGAATATTATCACAGACGTACGGTGCCATTGTTCGCGTTGTTTTAAAAGAGGTGATTATGGCAGTTTCACCTCTGACCGTGCAGTAGCGTTATTGTTGAATATGTTTATGAACTTGTTTATGATGATATTAATATGTAGATGCAGGTGTTGGAACAAAGATAAGTATATATTTTTCGGTGAAGTCAACTTATCAACGCGACAATGTGCTGTGTGACGTATTCGCTGTGGCAGAATCTAGTTTTACACTCGCATTGAGTCCGGCAACAAAAGAGGTTCTTTGGACTTTGTGTGAACAACAATGTCTAGGAACTCTATCTTTACTTCTAAATTGAACATCTAAAGTCTATATCATAATAAATCAGTTGCATGGTCTGAAATAGTTGGTTTATTGCTCGTAACCTACTCGTTATCCACACAATATTTTCTCTTGAGGAGATTCCTACTCTTATCATCATCTGGAACCGATATATTAAATCTTATAGTTTCTCCATCTTAAACAGCTGTTATTAAACAAATCGTCAACGTGAAACTTTTTTATAAACCGGAAAAACAAATTGAAAAGCAGGCATACCTAATTTGCCATTGTAATGCTAACCCAACTAACTGCTCTTTATATATCACTTAACAATCAATAAATAAAATCGCAGTAGTCGGTCAAACATAAAAGGATACAGCCGCCACCAGTCGGCCCAAGGTTTTGTAATGAACTAATGAAAGGACCTTGCTTCTGTCCCCGCCCCGAACCGCCCACTTGTTACTTTAATAAAGACACGTGTATTTTGAACAGTTAGACTAACTTAAACTATTCTTTCTTTGACTATAATAGGCTTCTATTGGATGGCGATGACAATTAAGCGTTTATGGCTAAACTATATGGTCACTACTGTTTGTAGACATTAGCGCGAACGTGTCGTGTGAACGCACCCACAATCGGTGGAGGCCTCACGCGCCATGCCCTGATTCAGGATAGGCTCCGGAGCGCGGAGGAATGGCAGGCGGTCGCTTCCTTCTACGAAGCCATAATACTAGCGAAGGAAACGGCCGCATGGGTAAGTGAACGGTCCTCACGTCCCAGTCGCTGCGACGACCAACTACGGTAGGCGCAGGCTTGCGGACGACGGACAATAGATAGCACGCCGTCGAAACTCGTGGAACCAGAATGAAGAATGGCAGGATACTGGTGTGGTTATAGTTAGAAAAACTCTGACCCAATAGATTCATAAGTCATTCCTGGTGAGGGCCAAAGTTTAAAAAAAGACAAGAAAAGTAAACTAGTGCGCCTCAACATGGTTGCGTCAATGCTTACCATCAGGTGAGATCACAGTCAAGCACTAGTTTATATCAATTAAAAAAAGAACATACAAAACAAATGGTAATCAAAACAATTATCTTCGACATTTATCTACTAGCAATCCATATGAACGGTGCTACAAACTCAACAAATAAAGGAAACAGCTTATCTGGTTGTGCCTAAGTAACTAGCATGGCTGGCTTGCATGGCTGTTTTTGTCGCCATCAATCTCACCTGGTTGTTAAGCCTCAGTCATTACATAGCATATGGCGCCTAGGCTAGCAGGTCACTTACAAAACATAGGAAACCTGTTTATGGAGCTATTTTCAGTTACAATTGTATTATCAGGATAAATAACGGCAATTTTGATCATAATATTCAACAAAAAAGTGGAAATCACTGCCGGAGTCTGCGTTTTCTGGAGTGAATAGGATAAGTACTTCTAGGAAACTGTGCTCTATCGTCGATCACATCATCGCTTACCATCAGGTGAGTTAATGGTCAAGCGCGAGGTTATCAATGACAAAATTTTGGTCAAGTGCAAGTCGGAGTCGCACAACGAGGATTCCACACAAACTTCCATATGTGAATAGTTCTATAGTTTATACGTATCGCAAAAAAAAGTAATTATTTTATAATGTAACTACAAAACGGTTTTCAAACTTTTTCTTTTCCTTGTACTATGTGGCCTTACTTTTTGCCGAATTTCAGAATTCCAGGTCGATGGGAAATACCGTAAATGTACAACTATGTAAAATAACATAGACACCTAGACCTGGATCATCATTCTGTGGGTCATACAAATATCTGTCCCGAATGGGAATTGAAACCACGACACGAAGTACAACAGCTAATTACTTAACCATTACTCCAACGGCACCGACAAAACTATACCACTACGTCGACCAGAAACTATCAAAATCGGTTCAGTAGTCCACACTAAACACGCACCCAACAGACCGACAGACAGGCTCGTTTATTATACATATTAGTGCTAATAGCACCCTCTCTGTCTGTCCCCGAAAGGACTGCAAGCGTGAAGTTACGGTTATTGCGCTAATTGCAAATGATTTCTGATAATTAGACGATTGAATTATAGATAAGTGTGTAATAGTTTTGTACTGTAAAGTGGAGTAGAGCTGAAACTGGGACTTCGGTCGCTGATTTAGAAATTACAGATTAGAGATACAATTACAGAGAGAGAAGTAAAAGGAAGTTTAAATAGAGAAATGATTAATTTATTAGTTAGACTGGTTTCATTTGGCTTTAACTGTTTAATTATCACGGTTCATGAGATACAGCCTGGTGACAGACGGACAGACAGACAGATGAACGGAAAGCCTAAAGTAATAGGGTCTCGTTTTACCCCTTGGGCTCGGAAACCTAAAACTTTTTCTTTCTTAAATAACTTTTCCTACTCCAGAGTAGAGAGAGAGAGGGCGTGTCAGACTTATACTGCTATGTCCGCCAGTGACCTTTTGTGTTTCAAGACCGCGATTACTCTTTCAAATGTTCCCGTGCTTATATTTAAAAAATATCAATATTGAAATCAAATCAATATTAAATCAGTCGTATTATGGAAAGTGTTACAGAAACAATCGACCTTACGGCCTACTATTCAGATAGCTGTCCATCTTCTATTCACCAAATCAGCATGAAAAATATCGTAACGACCATCATAAATTCTACACACAACATAGGGAAACCTTGAAATCTCCAAGGTCACTTACATAAGAGTATACAGATATTCGTTGCCATGACAACGTTATGTAAACACGCATGTTTTAACGTGTTTTCAACAGTTTACCACACATGATCAGTTTGATATCTTCTTTTGTTAATAAATGCCTTTAATAAACATAAACATAAACATAAAACTAGTGCGCCACACCATTAACGATTGCATCACTGCTTACTATCAGGCGGGATTACAGTCAAACACCAGTTTATGTAAAAAAAAACATTGTTTCCTTCAGTCTTCTCGTCCGATTACCAGTTACCTTCAATGCTAGAGTGAATAGGCACATAATGAAGAAGTGTACTTCATCATCAACGATTGCATCACTGCTTACCATCAGGCGGGATTCATTAAGGAGAAAAAATTACCTATAGTTTCGTAATGGTCTAGATTTTTGACAGCTAATTTAAGTGGGTCAAACGGAACCCTTTGTGTGAGATACAATGTGTAACATGTTGACTTATTGTTCTTTTAAGTTCGGTATGAATAAGGCTTCTCGTACACGGCACGTTTTTCGTACCTATAGTCTTTTCCCAACTATGTTGGGGTAGGCTTCCAGTCAAGCCGGATTTAGTTGAATACCAGTATTTTACGAGAAGCGGCTGCCTACCAAGTACCAGACCTCCACAGCCCATCAACTGAGTTAACACAGTACTTCATGGCAAGACTAACGTACACGCTACATTTTATAAACAATAAAATACAAGAGGCTTTAACTACTCAGTTGCAAAATATTCCTAATAGTTTGCGAACGTTGATTGGCGTCAGAAGCTAGCTTTGTCGAAGTTAGTTAGGTAACCTATTATTATCGATACTATCTAACTCTAATAGTCTCCGTCGATAGTCCTAAGTGCACTTTGTTTTGTTCTTTTTATGACCGTAATTATGAGAGCGATTCATAATGAATTATTGATGCAATAACGGTCAACTGATTTATGATGTTAATTATGATAGATGGATGATGTCAAAGCTCAAATTCTTAATTTTGTCTTTTTGCTTTTATTATGTTGGGTAGATTGACCGATTACTGTTAGCCCGCATTGTTTTACTATTGAGCAATAGAAAAAATTTTGCGTTAAAGTTATTATTATCTTATTTTATGACTAACAGCCATTTTATCACAATTTCAGGAAGCTTTTACACTTTATTTCTCCTTAGAACATCAGACATCTTCCATTGTAACTCCCATCAGAATCGCTCCAGTGGTTTCGGAGATTACAGGAATAAACTGACAGACAGACTTGCAGATTAAAATCGCATTTTTGTTTTAGGTATCAAATATAGGTATAATACTTGTGCATTTATTAAAATAAAGACAATTGATAACATAATAAACAGACACTAAAATTTTATTTGTATGCCTGTCTAAAAAAAGATGATCCGTTTTTTCAACATTGAACCTAACTTAAGACTTAAGAGCAAATTCATCAGCATCCGACTCACATAATTCAAAACAAAGTATCTGCCAAAATCTTTACATCACTTATCCTTTTGTTGTCAAAACTGGGCTAATGATATGCGTAGGATAAACAACAATGTTACAAGTGTAACATCACACATTACACTGTAACAGTGTTATGCTTTATACAACTCCCACGTACTTTTTACATTGTTGTAGTAAGCAGCTGAAATCTGTCAGTAATCAGCTTCTTTGTTTGAAAAGCTGTGGTCTATAAAGCTAATGGTACGTACTGAGTGCTGTTTTTGAGCAATCGTACGTAACAGCTATTAAGTTAGCTCAGTTTCAGGTTTTTGGAGGGTTTTTTGTGAGTGAAGTTCCGGTGGTCGTTTTATTTATTTGCAAATTGATTAACTGCCTCTTTAGTCTAATGGTTAATAATGCGATTCCTGGGTTCGATTTCCGGGTCGGGTAAAAAGTGTTATTGGGTTTTTCACACACATAAACCACATTCCTTGTCATCTATAAGTCAAGGTGCCAACGGTGGCTGGAGATGTTTCTGTGGCTACCGAGATCCGGGCGTGTCCTGTGGATGCCGTGAAGGCTTAACGTTAAATTTATCGTACAACGTTACAGGCTGACTGTTACATTTGCTGCTAAATACCAAAAAACTGCATTCTAATAGAGAACAAAGTAACTGAATCAAAGACTAAATACCTACTGTATATAACTTAACACTGACTAAATGCTCAAACAAAACGAAGCCAATTATATTATACTAAAAAAATTGCTCAATTCGACTCTTTGTTGCTTTTGTAAAAGTCGAAAAGATTCGGAAAAGCAAAAGTCATTTAGTGCTTGTAATTTTACTTGTAGTGTTGGCGTATTCGTGAATGAATTTCTAACAACAATAATAATTACTATTTACAATAGAAAACATGTACACTTAAGTGTAACTTGAAGTGAATACTAAAATTGTTTATGGACGTAAGTTGCGGGTCAAACTGCAAACTTGGAATAACTTAGCTCTTTGTTCTGTTTTATTAGCAAATTTGAAAGTACTTACACAGTTTTATTGCCGTCTTTGTGTTAATAATGTTGAACGTGCGTCTCATTTACGAAAACAGTGATGTTTATTTGAAAAATAACGCTCCTTAAAGAGGTGTTAGTACACCGTAGGGGCCCAGAAGGACCGATGCCTGCTAGCTAAGACCTCATCGATTTTCTAAAAAGGACAACTGCAGGAATCAACTGTGGTTTAAGCCAGAAAAGTTTGACACAATTAAAGCTTGCCAAAGTTACAGACCATTAGATTAAGTTACAATCATTTTAATTTAAGGTCATTTTTCTAAAAATAAACTTATGAAACTTCTGATTAAACAGCCAATCGGGTCCATTGTGGTTAGGTAGATGCCACAATGTTCTAAGTTCCACCGATGTCCTCAAGATGTTAATCATTTTTTAATCAGCTTACTAATTATGAACATTCTAACGCATCCAATCTATTTTCCAACATAAAAGAAGGATACCATTACATAGCAAGTTTATTTATTAAAACGTAACGTACATAAGTATGTGATAACTTTCACGTTTGCGTTTAAATCGAGTCCGATTCGATGTCGAAATTGGTTCACTCGATATTACCGATAAAACTGGTCCCTTTACGTACAAACCTATAGTTGACGATATGACTAAGTCTTACTGGCTTTAACAGACATTTTATTAGCATTGTGGCTAAATATATTGTTTTAACTGGCACATGCACAAGACTTCGCTCCCGTAAAGGAAAATAAATAATTATTGCAAGAGCATTAAAAGATAGCTTTCCAAAAAAGCAAGCCAAATTACATTCAAATCCGATTTGAGCATGAGGGAGTAATACACATAGACACAGATATACACGGTCTGAGATCCCAACCCTAATTTCCAGCCACCGTTAGGCGTGGGCTTGCAGACGATGAGCAATGGGTAGCTCGCCGTTGGGTAACCATCCGGATCGAGCCCGTGTCTTCGAAGGTGCGTAATATTCCACGGGTACCTCATAGAGATGTCAGCAATACCGTCGGAGCCGGGCAAGCAGCGCCGAAGCCTACTGGTACATTGGCTTTCGAAAGAGAAACCCCGGGTCATAGCGCGCCAGGCAAACATTCAAAAAATGTTATGAAACCTTCAAGACCAAAAAGCTAATCATGAGCCATTTTTAAGATGGACATGTTGGCACATTGCTTTATAAAAGAATAATGGACAGGTGTCCATTTCATACACAGATTGCTTCACAACTAAAAGCTTTTTCATAAAACGCCTTTAACAGATTCATCTATTGATACTATAATATCATGAACGTCAATCCTAGGAACTCCTTGACATTTCCGATATGGTGCAAATTAAGTAACACTAGTGTTTTATGAATATTTATTCACATTATTCGTTTTTGGGTTTGTTGAGATTGTCAATTAGTAAACGTAGATTGCGGTTTTCAGTGAGACGTGATAGGACAAGATTTGGCTAGATTTGTTGATGTTATTGCATTTTGTGGTATTCATGCAGTCTGTTTCGGGGACTTGTATAATAGTGGTATTACAAACTATACTCGTATACAGTTTTAGACAAGACAAGACCTAACAATTATTTATACAAGTTATTTAGACAAGACAAAATATATTTACTGCTCTGCTACTTTGTTTCAGCTTTTTTTTTATTATGCGCGTGCCTATACGCGTTTGACCACTATCTAGCCTGATGGTAATCGATGATGTGGGCAATGGCGCACGCTTGCCTAGCAGTAACTTATTCAAACTTGACTTTACGTCCCCTAGGTTAGACCTATCAAAAACACAGACTCTGGCAAGGAATTCCACTCCTTAGCTGTACGCAAAATGAATGACATGTGTTCCCAAAACGCTATGTACGTATGGGTAGGATGTTCACCATGTACCAATGGCGCAACGTATACGTATAGTCACATCAACACATCTCATATCAAAGAACATCATCCAGATATAAATATCCAGTTTATCTCCTTTGCAAAATCTCAGCTCATCTTCCAAACGCCTAATTTTCACGTTACAACATTTGATACAATCTTGCCTCTATTCGAGACAAATCGTGCGCCATGTGTTCCGGTACACACAGAAATTCTACGACAACTACCTTTTGTCACGACTTTTCCGTTATTATCGTTACTGTGGCAAAATATTGTATGACTATTTGTCAAGATTTGATTGATATTTCATACTTTGAACTGACAACAGGATATAAGGTTTAAACGACTGAAAAGTAGGCAATAATAGTTCTTTGGATACGATTTGTTATATAGCAATTTTGTCCGAGATAAGCTTTTTTATAATATTTGATTTATTACTTCTTCACGCTCAACTGATTAAACGGATTTGAATCAAATTTAGCACACCGATAAACCGAATCCCGGAATAGCCAATAGGATAGTTTTTTTCCCGGAAATAGGTTCCGTTGAGACAATCTCCTACTTTTGCGTGAGCAAAACTGATGCCACCAATTAGTTATCAATAAAAATTACACCATCATTATAAAGGTTAGAATGAATGTATGTTTGTTACTCCTTCACAGTCAAGCAGCTTAACGGGTTCTGATACAACGGTTGTATTTATTTTTGTGACCCACAAGTTGACCAAATCCTGGAACCGAATTCAGAGTCAAGTTCCTTTGTGCTAAATTTTCTTCTTACACGTGGATAAAACCGCTGGCAGACGCTAGTTTTTAATAAAAGTCTGGACGTTTCCAAAAATTTTATTTCACTTAAAATTTCATTACAATTTTTTAAATTTTAGAACATTAGCATAGATTTGAAAGTGAGAATATTACTTCTGAGGTGAATAAGTATAAAAAAACAGTTAAGGAACATCATCATCATCAACATCATTTTAGCTCCAAGTGTCAACTAAACGACCGTTCCTGTGCGTCTCGCATCCATCGGATTCCCGCATAAGGAACATACTAAAAATTAATACCAGTAGGTACTTAAAACTTCATCCTCATCTTCCTGCCCTTGTCCCGTTTTATTTGGGGTCAGCGCAACACATCTTTTTCTTCCATTCTGTCCTGTCACTCGTCACGCTATCATTCACTCCCTTTTCTTCTATATCACTTCTCACAAAATCCATCCATCTTTTCTTTGGCCTCCCTCTCCCTCTTCATCCATCCACATGTAACTTTTAACTCGTAACGTTTAGGTACTTAAAACTTATTGATTGAAAAACAAAACACTACTCCAAGGTGACCATCAAATTAATTTATAAGAAGCTCTGACCTTCATCCTTATAAAATCAGTGTTCCCTCCCACGATAATTCCCATATTTATTCATACTTAGACCACTCAACTACATTGTGGTACGAATTATAATTTAGTTTTGGCTTGAAACATTCACTTATGACTCATATCGCGACTGTTTCAATAATTATTAAGAGGCACAACTTTAAATGGTGTTTAGTTATTGGTGTTTTTAATCCGGGTTTTTTATGTTGTCCAAAAGTTGTGAGTTGTTTATTTAAAGTTTTCGTAACTAGGTATACGACGATATCTCGTACACTTTAATTAGAAGATTAAAGAGAACCATATAAATTATATCTGAAACATGTATAATATTTTCAGTTTACACTTTGCGTGGCCAGACTTATTATTCTTCGCCTAAAGAATTAGCACTGGGTACATTTCCGGATGACAGCGATGCAGAAGAGCATTTCGAAGCCTGAGTTTATTTTAACGGAACAAGGTTTATTTAGTAGTTAGATTTAGTATAAATATTTTAGTTATGATTTTTATTTAAGTAGGTACATAATTATATAGACATTTGTTTGTAATGAATAGAATCATAAAAATGAAACTCTAAAACATTCGTTTTTTTTTTTAATACATTTTTGACAAGTTTTGAATGCGCGATAAAAAGTTATGAAAAAATGAATAGACACTTTTAAAGTTATGTATATATCAACTATCTCGATAAGAATACCTTCCAACAAGAGTTGAAAGAATTGACTACTAGTCAATTCTTCAATAAGATATCAATCAATAACATTCAAGTCATCAAGAAAAGCGAGCAAAACTGGTTTGACTATGATGCCCCAGCATAGGTACTAGGAATACTAAACCATAATCCATATGTAAAAGGTTAAACTGACTGACCTATCAACGCTCAACTGAAACTACAGGGTCATGGATCATGAAATTTGCACAAGGTTATGATGTAGGCGTACACCACAAGAAAATTATCCAAAATTCGCCCCCTAAGGGGATAAGATGGGCCCCAAAGTTTGTATGGAGAAACCTACCTACACGTGGGGGAAGCCGCTAATAGAAGCTAGTGTTTACATAATTTAGTAAGGGATTAAGTAAGTGATTTCAAAATATGATGACGTTAATATTTTTTCTATAATTTTTGTAAGCTCATTGCAGATCATGTCTTAATTGAAATTGGTTAATTAACATATTTATTGCGTATCCTATTTTTTATGTATGAATAGGTACTTACTTAATATAGTAAAAAAAACTTGCTGATCTGTTGAGTAATTAATAAATAATTAGAAGGTGGTCTAGTAACATTTACCATTAGAAGTAAAAACCATAATTTAGTAATATGTGTAAGTGTAATTAAATAACTAAACGTTTCTCGAGTTAATTAGTTTACCAAAAAAATATCTCAGTGTGTGGTAACCAGTGGTAACCCAGAAATTTATATTACTACTACTATTATTATAAAAAACAACATAATATTATACAGACTGAGAATCTTTTTCATGAAAAGCTTAGTTTTGTAAATGCAAAACACATTTACAAATAAAAGTGTATTATTATTATACGTATTGTAATTACAAAATTTGAAACTGGGGAAATTACTTTTTGAAAATACTCGTAACTGTAATTCAAATATGGCTCTACGGCTCTTCAAAACAATCTCTAACATTCATAAAAAACGCGCCTCAAAAGTTGAATAGGAAAGTTAATTGATTTATATTCCTCCTAAATTCTTCCCAGTAGTTCCCAAAAAATCTATTAAGTACAACAGTCAACAAGTAACTTAGTACTTAACAAAAAACTCTATTGTTTTACTCGTTTAACTAATTTATATTAAACTTATATCATAATCTCTAGTTCCTCACTTCCTAGTCACGAACTACTAATACATAACAGACTTATTATAACTAGTCGTCCGGTCCACATTACTTTTTACCCTTCACAAAGGCGTTAAGTAACAGTAACACGGACGGACAGACAAAACGATTCTTATCTATGTATATTGCTCAATGGTCTAGAAAAGTTGAAGTGCTATCTAGCATCCTAGATTGTGGCACAATGGATGAGTTTTGTAATTAATTAGCGCACAAAATTAGAATGAGTAGCCATTTTTATTTGTGTCTTTACATAAAAGCATTTATAGCAACATCTATACTGCATAAGAACCTAAATTTGCAAATAGGCGAATATGCAACAGTCTGAAATCAACTGTCGAGCAGTTATCGCGACCAGACACAACGCCTGTAGTCATTATTCTGACTGATATCATCATCATCATCAACCATTGTTATAATTCAAACCGAAAGCCCTTAATTGCTGGACATAGGTCTCCCTTAACCTATCACATACCCGCGAAACAAGACACAATAGTAAGACAATAACAGCGCGGTCACTGTTTACCGCTCGGGGATTCATGAATTAAGCTTCGTTACGCCGGAGTTCTTCACCAGGCGTCTTTTTTTGAGTGAGAAGTTGTCAAATCACTCCTCCCGCTCAATGAATTAAAAGGGAGTGTCAGAATTCCAGTGCCACGGTGACTCTTTCAAACATACCTACCCGTAATCGGTCCCTGGCGGAACTCAAGTCTCAGGTTTGAGATATAACTTTACAGTAATTGAAAGCACTATATCATGACACGGAAAACTGTAATTTGACCAGATAGCAACAATTTATTGACAAAATTATCCAGTAAAGTTTCTATTCTCTCACCTCTGGGTTATAAGATCGTTTCCTACCTTGAAAATATTACCGATCTAACTTAGTTTGGTATTTCATTGCAGGTTTAAATGTGAAACTATATTAAGTCAATTTACAACTAGCATCTGCCAGCGGCTTTGCGGAGCTTTGCGGCTTTGAGGAGCTCGTGGCTAGATAATAACAGCCGCACAGGTCGATCTTCAAGGTTAAGCAACGCTTGCCCAGGTTGGTCTGTGGATGGGTGACCATCTTAACATAACGAGTTTTCTCCGTGCCTCGGAAAGCACGTTAAGTCGTAGGTCCCGGCTGTCATTTGTAGATCTTTGGCAGTCGTTACGGATAGTCAGAAGCCAGTAAATCTAACTCCAGTCTTGCTATGAAGTACCGTGTTACCCCAGTTAATGTGTTGTGGAGGTCTGGTAGGCAGCCGCTCCTCGTAAAATACTGGTATTCAGCTCAATCCGGCTTGACTGGAAGCCGACCCCAATATAGTTGGGAAAAGGGCTAGGTAGATGATGATCTGCCAGCGGCTTTGCTAGCGTAAACGTAAGAAATATAATAACCTCTACCACTTAGCGATAAAGTAAAATTCTACATATGGTGAACTCTCATTTCGCAGGCATGCTAGAGACATAGGTACAAAGGTGATCCTTTGTACCTATTTCTCTGTTTCCTTTTTCTCTTGTACTATAATGTGAGTGTACATGAACTATTAATTAAATAAATACATTTTCAGAATCGGTTTAGTTGTCAAAAATTACCGCTTTCTTACAAACTATGTATAATACAGTTTTACTATTTACAAACTTACAAATTATATCTATATACAGTATTAGTATAGATAAGAAGTGCATTACTTATTAAGCAACTAAGTACTACCTATATACATTGTAAAAAATATTTAAGCGTTCAATTTACAAAAGCATTTGCCAACTAAATAAACTTGCTATTTACAAAAGCTTACATACTACTAAGCTACCATTACAGCAAATCATTACTTAAGAAATCAATTAAATCATCATCACATACTAAAATATTAATCATTCATTATTTCAGCAAGTCCATACATCAAACACACACAATACGACATAACTGACCCATTGAATAATTTTTACGTTCACTTTCTGCGCATGAGTCTGTGCGGTTCCGAACAGGTCACGAATTAACCCGAGTATACCCGAACGAAACGAGATCGATTAATTTCGAGAATATGGTCGATTTAATCGAGAGATATCATTATGGTTATGGTTTAAGGAGCTCCGTTTAGTAAAGTTTAATTTGCTAAAGATTCTATTCTACTTGTAACTTTTAAACGGTTTGACCTGATTGATACATTATTTAGTTCGTGCACAATAGATGGTCGATCTTTATGGCTATAAATTACAGATTTGGAAATATTTGTGTTTGCGATATGACTATTAATCTTAAGTTAGATTAGGTTAGGTTATTAATCTTATCCATTATGTTCATAAAAGTTTAAGAACAGGGAATATTAAGCAACAACACTAATATTATAAGGTCCAAAGTGTGTGAGAGCGTGTGTGTGTATGATTGTATGTACGAGTATGTTACATCTTCACACTCAATCAGCTGAATGGATTTTAATGAAGCTTGGTACACGGTTTAACCAACACACAAAGTGCTTTATGCTTATTACACATAGAGCATACTTTTTATCACAAGAGTATGTTCCCTTGTTTTTCTACCATCAAGCGAGTGAAGTCGCTAGAAGCTATTAGTTTAAAATAAGACTTAAACGTAATACTGAAATGTTTTACATACTAAACTAATAAACCACTCAATAGATAATTATATATACAAACTAAAGATAAAAGTATGTACAAACGCATATATATAAAACATTTTTAAAATAACACCTTCTCTCTTTCAAATGTGATGAAGTAATCGATCGAGTGACCATGTGTACCATTCGACATAGTCACTCAATTGATTACTATTAGGCATACAAATTCATCATATGCACTGTCATGTATATTATTGTATATGCATAATTATATGGTATTATAATGATAGATTAGAGAGTACATTTGCATATTTGTGCAAGAGTTATAATTTTTAAAAGGTACCTGAAGAAATGACAATTGATATGTGCAGATCGAAGCTTGTATGCAATTATTTTTAATGACATAAACTAGTACTTGACTGCAATTCCACCTGATGATAAGCAGTGCAATCGTTGATGGTGAAGCGCGCTGGTTTATTAAGAGCCTATTCACTCTAGCCTTGAAGACACAAAATGTATAATCAGACGGGAACTAGCAAATTACTTAAAGTAGTTATGGTAAGTAGTGCTTATACAGGGTGTAAAAAGACCGATCACAAAGCCGATAACTACACATTCGGTACCTACATGTAATTAAGCAACTCTGACCAAAAATTATTGCTGGGAAAAAACTTTTTTTTTCATCTTTAAAAAATAATTAATTAATAATAATTTCGTTCAGCTAAGAGTCCGGCCGCTCGCGCTTGGTTGTTGAACCGACCGCACGCTTGTGTGTGTGAGGCGCTCGTTGTGTTTAGTTTTCGTTGCATTTTTCTAACTTCAAATGCATATTTTGTTATGAAAAATTGATAATTTTGATAATGTTTGTTCAGAAGAAAGTTTACAAATGATACTTGGAATACGATTTTGAAAAAAAAATGTTGACTTTGACCTTCAATATCTCCAGAACCAGTGAATTCCCAGGTATGTCCTAGAAGAAAAAAAGTATCCCAGTGATGTGTAGAATATGGGGTTTTCGTTTTCGTTAAGGGTCTTTTTACACCCTTTATTGAAAATCATGATTATCCCTTTCTAAGCTCTGCAAGAAAATCAGAAGGCTTTAAGTCAGCCAAAGGGCAGTGGAGAGAGTTATGCACAGAGTTTTTGCCAGAAGATGCATCGTCAGAAGGCCACAAGGTGAACCGAAGACTTGGTGAGGGTCGCGAGAATCCAATGGATACGAGACGCATAGAACCAGTTTTTGTAGCTACGCTTAAGCGAAGCCTATGTCCGGATGTAGACTCCTTTCGGCTAAAAAGATGATTAACGACGAAAAATTGCGTGATGGACCTCAGTAGCAGTGGGGCAAGCCGACAGATTGAGTAAGATCTTTCACCAACATCACACAATGTAAACACTCTAACAACAAATTGACTCGAAGATAAATACAACTCTTGAGTACTAGATTGTCTAGACCAGATACTTGAGAGCGGTCGGCCAACACTCTCTTCCGGATTCCGAGTAGTGATCTATGTTTGATTAGCATAAGATCTTTTAGGACTAATTTATGCACGCTCGGATAGGCTTCCTTTTAATTCTTAATTCTTTACACAAAAACTATATTTAAGTACAGTGATTTATACAATTCATGTACAAAGGCGAGCTTAACTCAACAATGAGTTT
This sequence comes from Mythimna separata, assembly GCA_030763345.1. Classification (NCBI taxonomy): domain Eukaryota; kingdom Metazoa; phylum Arthropoda; class Insecta; order Lepidoptera; family Noctuidae; genus Mythimna; species Mythimna separata. The sequence continues at coordinate 19,458,265 of CM061177.1, read as the reverse complement.
TCTCCCAGCAAACCTTTGAGTAACAGAGAGATATCACATTCGAGGGCAGGATCTAGTGTACAACATAAACCTACATAACTACGTTTAATAAATAAATAAATATATTTATACATATATATAAATATTATACATATACTAATAAATACCAATATATACTAATATTATGTCAATTCAGAAAGGAAGTGCTCTTTAACTTTCCTCTTAAAGGAAACAAGGGAAGGGCTGTCGCGAAGAGAATGAGGGAGAGAGTTCCAAAGACGCACTGCAGTTACAGTAAAGGAGCCATCATAGCGGCTGGAAGTGTGACGTGGGGTGCGAAGAAGAAGAGAATTGGAAGTGCGGCAAGGTTTGCCTCTCGGGACGAAATACTCAAAGCGTTCACGAAGGTATTGAGGAGCATTGGGATTGTGCAGGATAGTGTAAAGAAGGGATAGAATATGGGTATCTCGCCGACGCCGAATTGGCAGCCACTTTAACCTGGCCCGAAACTCCGACACGTGGTCGTATTTACGTAGGCCAAAAATAAAGCGGATGCACAAATTCTGCAGACGCTCGAGTTTATTTAGAAGCACCTCCGTGGCATCTAGGAAACAGACATCCGCATAGTCTATGAGCGGAAGAAGGAGAGATTGTGCAAGATTAACCTTAGTGTGAAATGGTAGGAATTTTTGGAGACGTTTAAGAGACTGAAAAGAGTAAAAAACCCTCCTACTCACATCAGCAACGTGTACCTCCCAAGAGAGTTTAGTGTCCATATGCACGCCAAGGTTTTTAGCGCTCTTGGAGTATAATATGGGCACAGAATCATACACGTTAGGTGGGAGCGACTGGTGATCCAGTAAGTTGAGCATGTATCTGCCACCAACAATGAGTGCTTGAGATTTAGTTGGGTTTAGTAAAAGACCAAAAACCTTTCCTTTTGAGAATTCTGCTTATACCTATGCGTCTATTTCTTCTTCTTCTTCTTCCTGTCCTTATCCCCTATTATTTGGGGTAGGCGTAACATATTATGCGTCTATTTATCAACAATAAAATAAGTATCAATCCGTTTAAAATATGCTGCTTTTCCTGATACTAAATGTTCCGAGTTTAAAGAGTTTTATTAAGTAAAATAGCTAAATTTTGCAACATTTTCCTTTATTATAAATTATCCTACGTGTTAATCCAGGATATAAGCTAGCCTGGTAACAAACATCCAAATCCCTTCACGCTGAAACATAAACACATATACAAACTTTCGCCTTCAAAATATTAGAGTGAAGATTAATGGATGCCTGGGAGCTATTTAGACGAGACAGGCTTTATTGCACAATTTCAAAAAACAAACACACTGTTTTGGAGGAAAACACCATTCTAAAACCACTTTAAATCTATGTTGCAGTCCAACATACTTTTTAATGCAATAAATCAAAAGTATTTGTCATATTTTTTTCGAAATCTTAGTTCCTAATTTTTGAGATGAGTAGGTAGACTAAGTTATCTAACTTAGGTCATCTCACAACGTAACTTATAATCCTTTCACTAGACCTCAGATTGAAGATATTGTTTTGATAATTTATTCTATGTCACTTCCTTTGAAGTTCCGGGTAGTCCTCTAAAGTGAATTGCGCTTTTTTACAGTGTAATCAAATGAGGAAAAAATTGTGAGAACACCAAAAAATTAAGAGATAAAAATACATGTGACAGCCATCAAAGCACACTGGGCCCACGTGGTGGCTTACGATGCATTTTCTCTCATAAAAAAACAATCCCAGCAGTGGGAAAATTATAAGGCTGATAATATAATGTATGTACGTAATTGGAAGGTTTGAATATAACATTTGAAAATAGTTTAACTGCCTAAGCTTTGATCTAAAGAATTTTTTATCACTTATTTCAACTAGTGATTTGGGACTTGTGAAAAGAGGTACTACGAATTTTACTTGGAAATTTTGCCAGTTTATGGCAAGTGTTATTTGAAATGTAAAGTCGGGGCAGTATGGGCTAATATATTAATTAGTATAAAATTCTGATTGTCTGTCTGTCCACCAAATGCTTTGATGTTCTTATGTTTATCTTTTCAATTGTTCAACTCAATAGACTGTTTTTACAGTATTCAAAATAACTTGGAAAATTAAACAAGCTTTCGTCTCTATTCAGATAAGTAATTTAATAATTTGTTACGTAGCTAAGCCATAGTAGCTGTCCATTTTGCGATGCAACTGAGCCTTAAGTTAAATAACAATCCACAATTTCAAATTTTGATTATGCATGCCTTATAATAGAAGAGAATGCACTTTGTGCGAACCATACTCTTTGACATTTAGTTGTTATTATATTGTAGTACATTTTTTCCTTCTTCCTTATATTATCTTGATCTTAATCATTATTAGTGTTCTAGTTTTAATTTGAGAGATAGTGTTTTGGCTCCCTGTGGCTCTCGACTCTAGACAAAATGACATTCCATTCTCGGTATTGATTATTATCAAAATACCATTCTAACAACTGTGAATAATATTAAAAATATACATAGATATATTTTGTATGTCATCATCACCATCATCATCTCAGCTGAAAGACGTCCACTGCTGGACATAGGCCTATAGGCCTATTTTGTATGTACTCCTGAATTAAAAATGTAAAGAAAATATATTTAATACCTGGCTCCTTTAATCGAGATTAAAAAAAATTAAATGATATTTTTTTCCAAAAACTATTAAGATTTATAAAACTACACGTATTTCCTGGAGAAAATTTTGTAAAATATTCAAGTGAGCGATGGAATTATAAAATACCAATAGAGCGTCCAGGCAACGCAAACAAAAAAAATTGCCTTGCTCCTTTTTCGAAGATTGCTCGGGATAAAACAACAAGCTTTACCCACGTTAACGATTGACGAATCGGGAAGAGCACACTTACAAACATACAACAACCTGAATAAACTGCTCTATTTCATAAATAAAATTTAACCGTAATCTTACTGATTCAACCTGACCTCAGCGGTCGATCTGACACCCGAGAGCTGAGCGAAACATGTTGAACTCAAATTATCATGTCAAACGATGCAACCGTACCTTGATCAGACATCAGACCTGTCAGTGGGTCGGTTTTTATGGGATATATCGGTCAGGGATAGGTAATTTATTATATGCTGTAATTGAAAGGTACTCATGAAAATAACTAGCACTTTACCCGCGACTTCGTTCGCGAGAAAGTTTTCATAAAATCTTAAACCCTACTTTGGAGATAATTTGGAAAAACTAATTAGGTACTAAACTTTGTACCAAGTTACCAGTTTATAAATCCGAAGAATAATATTCTTCTATACAACCTTTGACACACTTTAAATCATTTTACAGTACTTAGTAGTTTTAAATAACGGATAATGAAAACCTTTTTATTAGGTTACTATTTATGCCAAGTTAAAAGTAAATTGGTCCAAGGCATAAAAAAGTCGACCTCTGACCCAACCGATGAGCCGAACATTTTAAAACACAGCATTAGCATTATCGGCCTTATAATGTTCCCAGTGCTGGGACTCAGGCCACCTCTTTAGGAGAGGGAATAGGCCATAATCCACCGCGCGGGCCCAGTGCGGATTGGCAGATGTCACATATCTTCGAATGATTGGTTCTAGGATATGCCGGATTCCTCACGATGTTCTCCTTCATCGTTTTAAAAGACAGGTTGAACTCAAATTATCAAGTGAAACGATGCAACCGTACCTTGATCAGACCTGTCAGATGATCAGAAATAGTCAGTGTGTCGGTATTTGTGGGATATGTCGGTCAGGGATGCGTAGGTAATTAAAAATTAACTGTTATTGCAAAGTAATTTTGGTGTCTAATTAAATTTTTGATGTGGACCTCACGAAGACGAGAGACGTTATGTATGCGTAACTAGCTCACATAATTATTATTACCAATATGGTTTAGTAGTTGTTTTTTTTAATTTTGTTGATAGATTTTTTCGTTTTTCAGGTGAAAAATCGTCTAATGACATCTCCCGCTTTGAGTTGAAACAAGAGGGCGTGTCGCCCTTTTGTGGCTAATTTTTAGATTACTTCCCGTCTAAAAATAATTTTAAGATGGGAAATATCGTGGTAAGAGTGATTGGATAATTTCCCAAATTAATTTTCAAAAAACCACCATACAAGAGCTCACCTAATTCTTAGGTTAGGGCAATATAATTTTCAAAGACAAGAGAAAGAACTTTTTACACATCAGCATTGCACAAAAAGCTTCTGAAAAGCTTTATTTTATAGCATATACTCTGACTATCCTACTTCTGATGTAACATCCACATCATATTTAATAACATATCATTAGTTTCAAAAGCCAAAATCTTTGCAGCAAAATTCTCACGGAATAAAAAAAAAATCATTCAAATTTATTTAGCGAACATTCACTATGTGACCTTTTTGATACTAAAGATGTAACAGATTCTCCTGTCATAAATAATCTTTACTTGTCAGATGTCAGACTAGCAAAAAGGATTTATGCAACACTAATAGGTTATAGTTTTGTATGACAGATTACAACTAACGAGTGCCAATAAAAAGTTAGTCTACTATTATTAGTCTAAATTTTATAATTGGGCAGTGGTTTAGACTTCCGTAAGTTTTTGTAGCGGCAATCACCTACTTAGCCTGCGGTTGAGGTATGCCCCGCTTGGGCGGTGCACCACCATGTCATCATGGATCACCCTGCGGGAACGACCTCTCGCGCTCGCGACGGGCCCTGGTACAAGCCACGGTCCGGAACGAGGAGGAATGGGAAATGCAGATTTTTAAAACTGTGCCTTTTCCTTGTGGTCCCAAAATATTACTTAAAAAGAATAATTTTATAGTTGGGACTGCAGTCCCGAAAAAATCGCCTAAACTGCCTTACCTTTCAATTACTTTGACTTCTCGTTAATTTTTTTCATCCAACATCACTCATCAAACTCAAAAATCCATCAACTCACCTAAAGTACCGTCGACAAAAAAACACACAATTTATTTTATTACATAAACAAACATTCGTAACACTTTCAAAGCGCATCAGTCCTTGCGTACCGTCAGCAGATGACCGGTTCCTTTCTATTGGACCGAGGCTACATAGCTCCGTGTACAAACAATTACGGCTTTTAAAGTGTTTTGCTGCACTTACTGTACTTTAGAACGGTTTTAATTATAATTTTTAATGTGTTTTTGGTTTTTTTAGGGTTCCGTACCTCAAAAGGAAAAAACGGAACCCTTATAGGATCACTTTGTTGTCCGTCTGTCTGTCCGTCCGTCTGTCAAGACCCTTTTTCTCAGGAACGCGTGGAGGTATGAATCTGAAATTTATATCAATTACTCAGGTCTATTGTCCCTTGAAGCTGTGAAAAAATCAAACTTCTAAGCCAACGCAATCAAAAGATACAGCCGTTTATGCCGCAAATTTTCGACACTTGCAAGGGAATCAAAACCTACAGGGTGCTTCCCGTGAACTCAGAATCTTGAAATTTGGTAGGAAGCAACGTCTTATAGCATAGATAAAGGAAAAATTACGAAAACCATAAATTTTTAGTTACATCAAATAATATATTTTTTTTTAATAATTTTAAACTTACTACCCATTTCCTCATAAACGCGTAGAGGTATTAAATTGAAATTCATACCAAATACTCAAGTCTATAATACCTTGAAGCTGTAACAAAATCAAACTTCTATGTCAACGCAATCAAAAGAAACAGCAATTTAAGCTGCATATTTTGAAACTCGCAAGTACTCGCAAGGGAATCAAAACCTAAAGGGTACTTCCAGTCGACCTAGAATCTTGAAATTTGGCACGAAGCTAGGTATTATAGCACTAACATAGGGAAAAGTCTGAAAGCTGAAAATTTTTAGTCACGTCACCAGAAAAAAAAAAGGAAAAGTCTTCAAGACTCGATTCGAGAATGAACTGTTTTCATAGGTCAGTTGGTACGGAACCCTCAGTGCGCGAGTCCGACTCGCACTTGCCCTGTTTTTTTTTGTTTGATCTTTAACGTTTGACGCTGGTAGTGATTGGTTTGGGTTAGAAGTCATTTGGTTTAATAAATCATTATTTTAAAGTAGTTTGTAATATTTTATAGATGCTATATAGCTATTTAAAAAGCGATAAGTAGCTACTTATCGCCAATTACAAATTAATTGATCACGTCATCCAAATTAATTACGATTATTTTTAACTGTACCTATATTTATTTAAAGCAGACTATATAGCACTTCGAAATATCGTAGTTTTCTTTCACTAAAGAAAAATCGAATGAGATCAGTGCTTTTTAACCTATTACCCGCGAAACGAGACACAATAGTAAGACAATAACAACGCGGTCCTATGATACCGGTTGGGGATTCATGAATTAAGATATATAAGCGGTATCTTAAAACTTAAAAACAAAAAGCATCAATACTATAAAAATATCTAGCTTTCCCCCAGCGGCTTTCCCTGCGTCAACGTAGAAAATTATCCCAAAGAAACATATACCCGAGATAAAAAGTATCCTATATCCTATTCCAGGACATAGTCTACCTTCTAGTCTACCCATGTGCCAAATTACATCCAAATCCCATCAGCTATTTGAGTGTGACGGAAGAAAATATACCAAAGCACACACAGCACAAACATACATTCATTTATTTTTCGCCCATGTAACATTAATCTAATTTTAACTTCTTTATTTACACTCTATCATGAAATTTTAAATAACATTTATTAATAGTAGCACAATCACCTATATATACCATGACCTATATCCTTGCAAAAAAAGAAAAAAACATATTAAAAACCTGTCATCTTCAACGGTATTCTTCGTACGGATGACCTTATTCGTTTTTCAAAGGTCGGGTCATAAACGCACCTGTTTTGCATAATCGACCATCTTGATTTTATACAGATGCATATTTAAATCGGTTTATTTAAATATTTGTAATGATCTGCATGATAAGGCTATTGGTATACATTCCGGATATTTTATTTGATGCATTTTGTTTTCATGTTTTTTATTTATGTATTTGATCTGTGTCTAATATCTCTGATTTAATTAAGATACGAAAGCTAATATAGGAATCGTTAATAATGTTGTTCTTATAAACCTTGTATAGCGTGATATTGTAGCAGCAAAAACGATCACACTCCCATTACAAAGACGACAGTTTGTATGTATGTAGTGTATGTTTGTTACTCCTTCACGCTCATAATATATGGCTGATCGGTTCCGGAAGGATGTTAGCTTACAAGTAGACCTTGTTCTAAAATAGCACAGAAGACTTTTTATATTAAGATTTATCAGTTAACTTGAAGGGACCCAATATGGCCGGTGCCTGCTGGGGCTGCAGGATTGTTCAAAAAATTACAGTATCTTTGGAACGCAAAGCCGAAGGAACACAAGTGGGTTTTAGTCAATAAAAGTCTGACACTCCTTCAAGTTATGACGATGAAAATCTCAAAAAAGACTTAAATTCCAAATACGTTCGACAATCGTTATCGCTGACAGAATACCAGTCGATCTTAGCCTCTTCTTTATGTCAATAAAGCCGCAGGGGTCTCACGGAATCACAATTTAAGATACCAACAACTGTCAATTACTATCTAGGCACATTGTCCGAATGATGCAACATCATTTGATTACAAGATGATTCTTCAAACACATGCATTTGCTAATTTTATCTACCGGTCATCACAATTGCAACTATCAGTCTACAATCTGACTTATTGCAAATCTTTAAGTCAAATAAATATTATGCTGGTCCATTTTTATTGCACTGCAGTTGAAATGTATTTTTTAAATGTCAAATATTGCACAACAGTACACATAGGTGCAATTAAACGGTTGCACTGGCTAACGGAAGATTTAATCGCCTGTACAGACATTAGGATCGTCGTTCTTTTTTCTGTATTTGTTTTTTTTTTAAAGTTACTCAGGTACTTAGCTAAAGTAATTTTGCAAACAACAAATTATGATTATTAGCTCAAATGGTTTGTTGATTGCTTAATACGAAGTTATGCTAATGTAAAACTTAAGTCTTAAAAGAACATAAAATTCTGAATGAGCACAGGTTAATCTTAGTCAATTAAAGTCTGACAATCGAAGGAGAGTTGTCATTTGATAATTTCCCACGTAACAACAGTATTTATATCAGTAAAAATATGGCTCCATTCCTGAAAATTTACTCTAAAACAGATTTAATAACAACCCAGTGCTTAGTTTGCGATCCCGTCTGATGGTAAGCGGTGATGCAATGATTGATGGTGAAGCGCTCTAATTTATTCAGAGCCTATTCACTCTAATCAAATAAGTTTCATGAACACACAGTCTTATTCATAAAATTCTCTGAACCGTTGACTACCTGATAAAAATCATCTGATTAGCATATCAACAAGATCAAAACACATGAACATTTTAATTACCAATGTCACTCCATATCAGCACCTAAAAAATCTAGACCACGCAACATTGTATGACTACATTAGCTTAGCCTTCTTAAGCCTCCAAAGTCAGGTTTACGCAAACATAAACATGAATTAGCTTAAACAGGTCCTTCACGTAATGAGTAATCAAACTAGAATTGCTTAACCTTCTGACTGAAGTGTTATAATGTAAAAAGAGATAGACACTGTCAAGAGTAATAACACTTAGTGCCCAATTAAATAACTGTTGCATCGGTATTAAAAATAAAAAAGTAAGTTGCGTGGGAACCAGATCAACCGAAGAATTATTAAACTAAGTGGCAGTGGTCAGGGCACATTGCTCGTAGAATAGCAACCACGTAGAGGAAAGAGTAGGGTTGGAAGGCCTTCCATAAGATAGACCGATGACCTGATGTTGATGAATTTAATTCATGAATCCCCGACCGGTCTCATAGGACCGCGCTGTTATTGTCGTACTATTGTGTCACGTTTCGCGGGTATTGATAGGTTAATGGATACGAGACGCACAGGCAATACCTAGAGGGAAGTCTATATCATCATCATCATCTGCCTAGCCTTTTCCCAACTATATTGGGGTCGGCTTCCAGTCAAGCCGGATTTAGCTGAATACCAGTATTTTACGAGGAGCGGCTGCCTACCAGACCTCCACAACCCATTAACTGGGGTAACACGGTACTTCATGGCAAGACTGGAGTCAGATTTACTGGCTTCTGACTATCCGTAACGACTGCCAAAGATCTCCAAATGACAGCCGGGACCAACGGCTTAACGTGCTTTCCGAGGCACGGAGGAAACTCGTTATGTTAAGATGGTCACCCATCCACAAACCAACCTAGGCAAGCGTTGCTTAACCTTGAAGATCGACCTGTGCGGCTGTTATTATCTAGCCACGAGCTCCTCGAAGAGGGAAGTCTATATGTCATTACTATTAGTGTACGTCTTTCGGCTGAAATGTTAATGATCATCAAATAACTTTTCTCCATCCGGTTGGAGCGAGAGGAAGTGTTAGATTTTTACTTACTAAAACCCATCAGTGTTCTATCAGCTGTCCTTTGCATTCTAGTGCTGCGGTGACTTCCAAAGAATCCCGCAACTATGGTGAACGTCTAAGTAGTTACTCAGATACCCGCGAAACGAGACACAATAGTAAAACAATAACAGCGCAGTCTCATAGGACCGGTCGGGGATTCAAACGTTAAAGCCTTATGTACACTTATTAGCTATAGTCAGAATAAAGACAAAAGACAAAGCTATCTATTTACCACTACGTACGAATCAGCGTTGTTTCGCTTTCTGTCAACTGTTACAGATACGTAATCTCTCAAACAGGACGCTAATCACTACTGCCAATATACGCTTAGAATTAACACGTTTGCGATAATCTAATAGTAAAACATTGAGCAATTACTGTACTCTTCTAGCGTATAAGTGATAGGAACAATTTGCAAGATTTATATACTCGTAGGTAGTTCTTGTACTCAGATAAGAGAATCTAGGTGTTACCAAGTGAAGTACCAAGTCAAGTAATGGAAATAGTGGATACTTATCATCGTTTATTTATTGTCCATTGACTGATTGTACTAGGAATGCAACAATTACGATTTTTAGGGACATTTAGAGCCTTTTTTGGAAGAACATCGTAAGTGACCGTTGTTTTTAATGTTTATTTCTTTCCTAACTAAAAAATATTTATGGTAATATGTTAATACGATTATTAGGTACAATAGATCAGAAGTTCTGTGAATAACAAGTTAATTTATTTTAAGGAGATATTAAAAATACTTTTTATTTAGGAAAGAAAAAACTTCTTTTGCAAAAATCGCAAACGCTTACGATGTTCTTTCCAAAAAGAGTCCATGTTAAGGGTACAATTTCTACAATCTACATCTATAAAAAGTCATGTAGCAATTAAAAATCAATTACTCTACATTTTTTTATATCTACGACCGCTTTAAATATCTACCAATAGGCCGAAAAAACCGTACCCACATCGAATAAGTCACAAAGACACTACTAGAAGAGAAAAATAAACAAAAGATCCTTGTCACAACGAAATAAAGTCAAGGGCACTGGATGTCACTCCAACCTGACCATCTAGAAACCTTTAACGCCTTTGGGTAATGATACAGTGCTGGCCAAATAAAGTACATTAAATGCACTACAGTGTAAACCAATTTGTAGCACGATTCGGAAATGCAAGCCTTTTCAAACCTTATTCAAAGAATGGTAGAGATGATTTTCCAATGTGCGTTGATCTTTACTGAAAGACGAGCGAGAATTGGTATTCGATATTATGTAACATGCAAAAATATACTTTATCGTTGAGGAAATACAGTATATAAAAAAAGATGTTCGTGATTTTGACCTTTAGAAGAGTTTTACTGAATAAAATAAAACTACCATGTACAGAAAGTCAAGATTCTCTTTGGTACGGAGATAATTTCACTGACGTTAGCCTCGATTTTAGTGAAAAATGTCGCTTTCTTTTGTAAATCTGGTATGTTAAGACATCTTGAGATTTTCTTTTAATAAACTTTAAAAGTCAAAGAGATAGCAATAAACGAAAGTTTTGTTCTTAAGGATGCTCTGAAGAATTCCTTCCTTGGATATCTTTAAGAGGAAAATTAAAGAGCACCTCCTTTCTCAATTGACATAATATTAGTATTATATTGATATTTATTAGTATATGTATTATATCTATATTATAAATATGTATTTATTTTTTTATTAGACGTATTTATGCAAGTTTATGTTGTACACTGTGTTCTACCCTCGAATGTTATCTCTGTCTGTCACTCAAAGGTTTGCTTGGAGAAAACTCATTGTTGAGTTAAGCTCGCCTTTGTACATGAATATATGTAAATAAGTTATTGTACAAATAATGGATTAAATAAGAATTTACTGCCAGTTGCAACCAAGCGGTAAACTACGTTTGTTTAACTCACACACACAAGTCTGTAATCGTCTTTACGCTTACTTTTTTAGTTTCATTATTATTTATTGAATTCGTTTCATTATAAGATGAAATAATAATGAAACAAATGCACGATGTCAATGATGACAATATTTGGTATAGGTTTAGGGGTGGGTATCATGAGTGTATAGACTATAGACACTGAAGTACATGAAGTACCGTGTTACCCCAGTTAATGGGTTGTGGAGGTCTGGTAAGCAGCCGCTCCTCGTAAAATACTGGTATTCAACTAAATCCAGCTTGACCAGAAGCCGAACCCAATGTAGTTGGGAAAAGGCTAGGCAGATGATAATAGACTATAGACACTCTATATTATAGCCCCTTTAACAGATTAGTGTAGATCATCAAATGGATCGCATTAAAAGCTTGTGGTCTCTGGTTTAATGAAACTATTCAGAAGGTTTCTAAGAGGATCTCATCAGGAAATCCTCTGCCTAGCTTAGGCATAAAAAATATCTAGAAATACAATATTATAAAGGTTAATCCGTAACAAACACTATGTGAGCAGGAAGGCCCCGTGACAAGTGACTTATTCAAATAATTGACATTTGATACTGTCGCGGCATTTGCTTCAAGCACGACATTGTAATTATAAGGAACAAGAAAAAATGTGTAAATGTTAATGTATATAGTAGCACCTATACCTGCCTATCATGTCTAGTAGGTAGGTCAAACTGATAATAAAATACATTGCGGCTCTATATTCAGTAGTATTTACAAACTAGCTTCTGCGAGCGGGTTCGCCCGTGTGAATGTGTAAAAATAACCCAAAGGATGTGCTCTTGTAAAATCCTTCGGGTCCAGTTATGGCTACGTCAGTCAAACCATTAAATCCACCAAAGCGTAATCAATCTTTGCTGCTGCTTATCTCACTGCGCAGCCGATTTAGTGTTTTCCATATAGAACATTACAATTCACGTCCCGGTTGCAGATGTTCCTAGGTTTTCAATAAAACGAATGGTAGAAGAAGACATTATTTTCAAAGCTTTCCAAAAATGATTCTTTCTTTGGCTACAGGGTCCAAGATGGTCTGTGTGCTACGAAAAAAAGCTCTGCTGGCTCTTAAGCCCTGGAATAAAAGTATCCTCTGTCGTATTAATGTTTGAATCCCCGACCGGTCCTATGAGACCGCGCTGTTATTGTTTTACTATTGTGTCTCGTTTCGTAGTATGTGATAGATTAATTTGAAGACGATGGTCCACCCGTGCGCCAAATTTTATCAAAATCCGTTCAGGCGTGTCAGAATTTTGCCATTATAATATTTGTGTGATTTCGTTGTACCTATAAAACACAAACACCTATTACAGCAGCAATGCTTAAAGCGGTTTGTGTCTGTTTGTTTTGTTGTATGTGCAGCTAACCGATCACAATAAAGGGCATAAATCTGCCAATATCCTTACATGAATGTCTTTAATAAAATAACACACTACTTATCAATACATAACAAAAAATCAACACATACTAATCAAATTTGACATTTAAACACAATACATTGTAATCTTACCCAACCAATTACAAACAAGAATAGTATTAAAAACTAGTTGGTAGCCGTGACTTCTCCTGCATTTTATTACTAGATTAGATTTATGAAGGCTCTAGTTAGCTAGACTAAATTACTGCATACCGATGTCGAATCTATTATGTTTTATGTATTACCTAGCTTTGTCGGTAAACTATCAAAATGGATATTTTGTAAGGCGTCGTGGTGCTGTTAATGCTATTGAACTATTGAAGCGCGTAAATAATAAAGGGAGATGCTACTAGCGTAGCAAATAATTATGTTTTACTAGCTACTGCTAGCGGCTTCGCCAAAGTGAAAGTTTTACCAAAGTAAATTTTCCCAAGGGAACTTATTAAACCCAGGATAAATTAATCAAAGAATATTCGTCTTGCCTCACAGTCGACTACGGAGGACGTGACTGGTCTTCCAGCATTGGAAACCATACCTGCCAGAATAGCGGGATTGTTCGAAAAAATTATCGCGACCTTGGAATGCAACGAGTAACTGGAGGAATATGGGTAGAGTTTAAGTTAATAAAATTCACCCTGATCGGAAAAAGTTATTTCATAATGGATTCGCACCTTGAATAAAAAACGGTGAAAACGTAGCTGTATCATATTATGTTGAGGATATAATATGCATTATAGTCACAACAACGGTTTACAATTTAACAACAAAAACACTTTATCTTGGCTTGAAAATTAACTGGTAACAATTGAGAAAAAAGCAAGATAAACATGACAGTAATCACTAGTAAGTATTTCTCTTGAAATTCCGCTTCGATAAGGAAAAGGTCCTTTTTCACACAAGTGCGTAATTATTACAGGCATGCATCAAAATTCTTATGTCTTCCGTGTTGTTTTTATTCAACAACGAGACGTGCTCTAAAGGAAAGGGCAAACTGCTTCAATATGACACCGACACTGCAATTATACCTATGGTTTCGACTTTACAAGCGGTTAGGTTTCTGTTCGAATTAAAATGGCCATCATATCACAAAAGAGATAGGTTACAGATGGCAATCTACATACAAAGCGCGCTTGAGCAACGCACACATAGACACCGCTCACAGACACGATGTCTCGGACCATGCGCGCTTGGATTAAGCTCGGACTGAGCTGCCGGCGCCTACTCTAAGTATTCCCGTTTCGGCACTAATAAGTGTAATGGATAGGTAGTAACCAACTAGAGGAGCTCGTGGCTAGATAATAACAGCCGCACAGGTCGATCTTCAAGGTTAAGCAACGCTTGCCTAGGTTGGTCTGTGGATGGGTGACCATCTTAATATAACGAGTTTCCTCCGTGCCTCGGAAAGCACGTTAAGCCGTAGGTCCCGGCTGTCATTTGTAGATCTTTGGCAGTCGTTACGGATAGTCAGAAGCCAGTAAATCTGACTCCAGTCTAGCCATGAAGTACCGTATTATCCCAGTTAATGGGTTGTGGAGGTCTGGTAGGCAGCCGCTCCTCGTAAAATACTGGTATTCAGCTAAATCCGGCTTGACTGGTAGCCGACCCCAATATAGTTGGGAAAAGGCTAGGCAGATGATGATGATGATGATAGGTAGTAACCACAAAAAATACCAATCCAAAATACCCGTTGGTGCCGAATCGGGAATAGCTTGGGTGCCGGAACTTTTGGTGCCGCAAATCTAGGTGCCGAAACGGGAAAACTTCGCCTACTCTAGCGCGATGGTCGAGCGTAGGTATGAAAACTGAAATATATACAAGAGATTGCCTTCTGTACCTATCTGTTTTGTGGCTATGCCTAAAGGAAAAATTAACGGTAACCGTAATAGGTAAGATCACCTTTCGGTTTTTAATTGAGTATTAATTAAAGTTAAGAACTGTAATTAGTATCGTATGGCATGGTGCTTCTGTTATTTGCAATTTAAGTATGGATGGCACACAAGGCCGCGATAGAAACTTCCAAAAATATACTTTACAAAATTCTGTCAAAAACCAACAAAAGGAGAGATCTATTGCGGCGAGTATTGGAACTAAACAAAAACCTTTAAAAGTGACTTATCGACATTCGCCCTTTTTCGCATCGTTACTAAACCGCTTTGAGGATCATAATATAGCATACAATGGGGCGTACTTCATTTTAGCCGAATTGAAATCCGGCTAAACGTAAGGTAGCCGCATTATATTAGTGCTAAGTTTTACAATCGGCGCGCTAATTTTAATATGGCGTTTTATTTGATAATGCTACGACATATCCATACACTTAGCAAGGAATGCGTTTTTTTGTTTATTTTTTTTATTGTTTAAACAAAACCTTTTCGCTACTATTTCCTGTAATAGGTATTTGATTAGGTTCATTAATTTTTTTTCAGGAAACCATATCTCAGGTATTCGAAGCCTTCATATTTATGTCATAGTTATTAATGACGTATTACAACAAAAAAATGATATACATTATTTCCTTATGGACAGAAACCCGTATCTTAGTACTTATCAATAATAATCTAATCCAATTTTTTGCAACGGAGTAGTATGAGGTTAATAATTCTGCGGTCTGTAAAAAGTTGTCGACCTTTAATTTTTATATAACTTCTATTTACTAATTAAAGTGCTACTGAAATAACGTAAAGGTTAAATCAATATATCTATCAAAAATATTTTAAAAAAAATAAGATCACCAAAGATGCTTTATTGCAATGAAGTGTAATATCTGTCAGATAAAAATCTAAGAATTTATTACACTAATGTAACTACTGCATTAGACATTTAAAGATAATTACATAAAAAATAAATAACACATGATCAGTTGGTGCGTTAAAATCACGATTGCGATAATATCAATACCTAGTTATTTACTTCAATGTCGAAGTTAGAAGATCTTTATGTATTAAACTGCATTTTTTAAAATAAATTCAAAATTAAAACTTAGATTCATCTAATATTATTAGATTAATCTGCTCAAGTGCATCCGCCGTACAAAAGAGCATCAAGATTGTCGGGAATATACGACATACGTGTACACTGGCGGACAAAAAAACTGCGTGAATTGCCCCACATATCAAAGACTGGGAAGTCCGAGATCAAGTGGTATTTACACGAGGACACCAACTCTTCTTTTTGTACTGCCTTACCTTCCCCTTCTTCTTGAAATAGATTATGATAAACAAGAATTAAAAACTGGCCAAGTGTGATCCGGACTCGTGCATGAAGGGTTCCATACCGTTCGTAGCAAAAACGTCAAAAAATCAGGTTAATAAACCTGATTTTTATATATCTGTATGGGAGCCTCCTTGAATATTTATTTTATTCTGTAATCTGTCTTTAGTATTTTTTGTAAAAGCGGCAACACAAATACATCATCTGTAAAAATTTCAACTGTCTAACTATCATGGTTCATGAAATACAACCTGGTGACGGATGGACAGACAGACAGACCGACAGAAAAATCTTAGTAATAGGGCCGTTTTACTTTTTCGATACGGAACCCTAAAAACAGCCGATTGACTACTTACAGTTAATACTGTTTTTTCAAAGTTCCGCTCTACCAAGGCTGTGTTACGATTCTATTAAATAAATCATTGATTAGTGTACTTAGCTCGCCTTTTTAGTATGACCTCAAGTGTAATTTCAATTTGAAAGTCCGAATTATGAGTTGAAATAAAAATTGTCCGAGCAGTGTGTTTACTGTTTATTTTTTTCTCGATCCTTCTTTTTTAATATTACTGCACTTGACAATGTTATTCTGTAACAACTTTTAGATATAAAAATAAATGCAGTTATTTTTGTTTTTGCTGCGGTTTGTTTTATACGATACGTTGGTTTTATAATAACTGATTGTTGTTTAACTACATATGCATCTGAATGAAAGAGCTGGGGGTAAACGTGGCCAGGTTACGGGCAGTCCATTTTATTTATTTTTTATTCCAAATGACAGGTTCACGCGTGAGCACTATCTCACCTGATGGCAAGCCGTAATGTTGGTTTATTTAAAAGTAACCTATTCACACTTGCCTGAAAGACCCCTTGTATCTATCAGGAAACACAGACTCCGGCAGAGGATTGATCTCCTTAACTGTACGCTCAATGAATGTGTTCCCAAAACTTTGTTTATATAAGCGAATATAGCACGTTTGTATGAAAGCAACCTGAATAGGTTAGTTTTAGGCTTTACCGAAATACTCCTTGACTATATGCACAGTAAATGTGTTCCCAAAACTTTTTATTATTGTTAATGTTTGTGTACAATAAAGAAGAATTAAAATTATAACTAAAAAAAAACTGTTAGTTCAGAGGATTCGTCTGTGGTGTGTATGGTTGGATATCATGTCCATCTTGGACTTACCGGTGGGTGGTACTATCAGGAAAATATAGACCTGGACACCTTAAGGCTAATTATTGCTTGCACTGCCTGGCCGGCAGTTTCGCAGTTTGTTTCTCATCGATTATCATCTAAGCAAAGGATTTTGTTTTAAAATTGTTTAGGTCTGTATTTACCTGATAGTACATAGTCTAGTGGTCCAGTAATGGAACGAATGATCAACGATGGAATTTCTCGAGCTTAAGGTGCCTGTCACTAAAATTAAATACTACTAGTAACCTTTACAAATTGATTTACCAACTCAATGTAAATCAAGTGTATTTCTTTATTGCTACTAATATAAATCGAATTGATTAGGTACCGGGATATCTTCGGTATAGTGTCGGGTCAATCTAGCTCTTGGATCGTTCGCTAGATTTGCCGTGGGTTTAGAGATAGACGTGTATAACTGTCCATAGAATGCCTCGATCTCTCCCAGGAGCTCCGAATATATCCGGGACGTCCGTATACCGAAGATATCCCGGACGTCAGCCTGTACGAGATTAGGATGGCTCTGAAACAACTTAAACACAATAAGGCGCCGGGTGAGGACGGAATTACGGCCGAACTTCTGAAGGCGGGTGGAAAACCGGTCCTTAAGGCCCTTCAGAAGCTATTTAATTCCGTCATACTCGAGGGCAAAACGCCACAGGCATGGGGCAGAGGTGTGGTGGTACTTTTCTTTAAGAAGGGCGACAATGCCCTCCTTAAGAACTACAGGCCCATCTCACTTCTGAGCCATGTCTACAAGTTGTTTTCCAGAGTCATCACGAATCGTCTCGCACGCAGGTTCGACGACTTTCAGCCTCCTGAACAAGCCGGATTCCGAAAAGGCTTTAGCACCGTAGACCACATACATACGCTACGGCAGGTTATACAGAAGACTGAGGAGTATAACCTGCCTCTCTGCTTAGCGTTTGTGGATTACGAGAAAGCCTTTGATTCGATCGAGACTTGGGCTGTACTGCAGTCTCTCCAACGGTGCCAAATTGACTATCGATACATCGAAGTGCTGAAATGTTTGTACAAAAACGCCACCATGTCAGTCCGACTCCAGGATCAGACCTCGAAACCTATCCTCTTACAGCGGGGTGTGAGGCAGGGAGACGTTATCTCTCCGAAACTGTTCACGGCTGCATTGGAGGATGTCTTCAAGGTTCTGGAATGGAGAGGGCGAGGCATCAATATCAACGGCGAGTACATCACTCACCTTCGGTTTGCCGACGACATAGTAGTCATGGCTGAGACTACGGAGGAGCTCAGTACAATGCTCGGTGATCTCAGTAGGGCTTCCGAAAGAGTGGGACTCAAAATGAACATGGACAAAACCAAAGTCATGGTAAACATCCATGTAGCTCCCACTCCTATCAAGATCGGAGACTCTACACTCGAAGTTGTGGACGACTACGTCTACCTGGGACAGACGGTCCAGTTGGGTAGATCTAACTTCGAGAAAGAGATCAATCGTCGAATCCGACTCGGCTGGGCAGCGTTCAGGAAGCTGCACGGTATCTTCTCGTCCAACCTACCGCAGTGTCTCAAGACAAAAGTCTATGACCAGTGTGTGTTGCCAGTGATGACATATGGCTCGGAAACGTGGTCGCTCACAATGGGCCTCATCAGAAGGCTTAAAGTCACCCAAAGAGCAATGGAAAGGGCTATGCTCGGAGTTTCCTTGCGCGATCATATCAGGAATGAAGAGATCCGCAAGAGAACTAAGGCTACCGACATAGCCCGAAGAATCGCCAAACTTAAGTGGCAGTGGGCAGGGCACATTGCTCGTAGAACAGATGGTCGATGGGGACGGAAGGTTCTAGAGTGGCGGCCACGTACCGGAAGACGCAGCGTCGGAAGGCCTCCCACAAGGTGGACCGACGACCTGGCGAGGGTCGCGGGAATCCGATGGATGCGAGACGCGCAGGACCGGTCGCTGTGGCGACGCTTGGGGGAGGCCTATGTCCAGCAGTGGACGTCTTTCGGCTGAGATGATGATGATGATGATGATGATTAGGTACTGATCTAAGTTATATTTCCTTATTGAATTTTAAGATTAAAAGATAATAAATAATTTAATGTTAAGCAAAAGTTATTACTTAAAACCAGATCGGAATTGGTTCATGTATTAATAAACAACATAGTCATTAAAATTTCTAATTTATGCATTTTTATGTCGATAAAAAAACTCTTTACACAAAAAAAAACGACCGATTTTTTTAATTAATGACAATTAAAATTAAATTAATTCTATGACATTTCTTTAAATGGCCACCCTATTTGCAAACTTGACCGAAGCCTGGGTCTTATTCAAGCAGAGTGCATTCCAAGAATTTAATTAATAATGCTTCTGAATTTAACTTTTAGACATTTTTATCATCAACGGAGTGTGACAAGCGTGATAGCATGCGTTATTACAAGTACAAAAACTGTGAGTAGAGTAATAATGTATGTATTAATGCAGATAGTTGCCACATAACTTGGCAAGCCATTGCGTATTGCCACATCTAACGGCATGATCTGTAAGCTACATTCACAAACCGAATATCGTAAAGCACTTTCATAAATCGCTGGCAGCGATGAACGTGTAATCCTTACTGATTGTAACGTTTCGGTGTTGATAGTGCCAATTCTCTCACCGATACTTTTCGCCACTTCGAATCATTGTTATCTATCATCATCATCTCCCTAGCCTTTTCCCAACTATATTGGGGTCGGCTTCCAGTCAAGCCGGATTTAGCTGAATACCAGTATTTTACGAGGAGCGGCTGCCTACCAGACCTCCACAACCCATTAATCATTGTTATCTATATTATATTTATATATTCTGTACGTGTGTTTGTCACTTAACTCCTCCTAAATAGGCTTGCTCGATTTGGGAGAAATATTTATGTCAAACAAATCAAATGTAATCCACATGGTGGCGTTGCAATAGATATCTAAATTTTTCAGTGTAGAGTCTGTTTGTTTGGACGTGCTAATCTCAGGAATTAACGGATCAAATTAAACAAAATCTTGTAGGTAGATTATAGGCTATATAACATCACGCTACGACGAATAAGAGCAGAACAGTAACCAAAGATGCAGGTAAAGCCGTGGGGAATAGCTAGTTAAAAATACCCGAGTATAATGTGCAAGTTTGCAGACTGATAACATCCTGTTAGTATTGTTACATTAACTAAAGTGCAAGTATTTTTTTTAACACGAAGTTGATGAAAATTTTCCATCTATTCAAAGTCACAATGTCGTTTACGACCAATGACACTGACAGTTAATATCAGGCAGAATTTATACCTACAGTAGTTTCCTGAAATTAAATCTATGACATTTGTTTAAATGGCGAGTCTATTTGCAAACTTGACCGAAACCAGGGTCATATAAATTATATTTATTTTGGGTGCATTCCATGAATTTAATCATTAAATGCTTCTAAATTTATCTTGATGTCAGCGTGCATAATTGTTGACGTAACATTAAAGAATATTGCATTAGATTAATATAAATAAAAACTTGAATTTCATCAAAAGATTTGAGTCGACCTGATTATAGAAATACTTAGCTATAAATACTCAGGTTTTTTTCTTATTTTAAATCCCCATGGATCCTCATCCCCCATCTTGTTCACTCAGACGGAGGAGTCTGTAGTAGTATCTATGTTGCCACATAGTAACTAATATTAGAATTCCTACTACTTGATCAGTTCCCTGGACCAGACACAAAAAAAGTCTGGTCGGAATATTCTCGCTTTTTAGCGGCGGTTTATGAGACTTAACAACCTGTTCTGTAATACGCATTCTGATTAAAACCAACTCTATATTTCCTCGCACACTTGCATCAGGGGGTGCGGGTACCGCCGCGGTAAATAAATATTTGATACTCAAATATTTCAGCTTTACTCAGCTTTGAATCTTCGCTTAACTACACAGGTATTTCTATAGGTTTCACTGGTGTATATTATATGAAGTTACTTTTTACTTACATACCTTAAACCAGTAGGGCAATAAAAACACGAACAAAAAGAAAAAGATACAACGTATACGGTGAGAGGTGACTTGCATATCCTAGTAGCTACCTATTTAGCACATGTAACTAACCTGTTTTCTTTATGTACTTCTTAAAACAAAGAACCATAGCAATTGCTCTTTTAATTATAAGTACCAGCAAAATGTTGGCCCCGCTTATCGTTTGTAGATCTTTGACTGTCGTTACATGGTAGTCGAACGCCAGAAAGTCAGATCATCTAAATAGTATCGTGTAGCCCGGTAACTGAATTGTGGAAGTTTGATAGACTAGACTAGAGAGGCTCCATGCAAAACTCCAGGTATTAAGCCGCAATTGAGTAGGCTGGAAACCGACCCTATGGTAGTTGGGAAAAGGTTAAGCAGATGATAATGTAAAAAGGTTAGAGAGATGATGATGATTTAAAAACGTTAGAGAGATGATGATGTAAAAGGGTTAGGGAGAGGATGATTTAAAAAGGTTCGGAGCTAAACTTGAAATAGTAGCAGTAGGTTCCAATTAAAATATAAAATTAAATTACGTGGAATAGATCGGTAAAGTTACAGGTTACACCACACTCAAGATACAGCACAGGAGACACTTGGGGGAGGCCTTTGTCCATCAATGGACGTCTTTCAGCTGAAATGATGATGATGATTTCTCTGTGTAGGTTGGGGTTTAGGAAGAACGCCAGGGTAAATCCAAGAAGGAAGGTTAAAAAAAATATTCTTCATATAAACCTGCTTGTTGCAACAAATAGTCAAGTACAACAAACCAGTTTCACTTATCCTTAAGTAACTTATTGAAAAAAGGTGTTATGCTAATCAAATACCGAAAACTCCGAGCAACCTCTTTTTTCATACAAATGGTAATCTAAGGTTATTGCTAAGGCGGTGTCACGTACGTATACTCGATAGCTTCCTCATTCTTTGAGCTTGTAAATGTGTAGCAGGTATCGCGCCATTGGGAGGCATCGTAATTCAAAAGCTAAGATATTGCAAGTGTATTGTGTTTGCATTCATTAATGCACATTATCGATTTGGACCTATTTTCAGAGTATTTATGTATGTATATGTATGTATTTGTATTTATTGAATTTTGTATTTATATTTATATTGCATTTATTCTTATTATCTGCGATTCATTTCTTTAATACAATTTTTTCTCAATTTTTTATTGCACCTCCCACTAATCTTCTCTGCATCACCCAAAGGTTGACTGGTAGAAAATGCCTACGGCATTAAGTCTGCCTTTGTACCTTTTTGTGCATAAAGTATAAATAAATAAATAAATGCAGATGCCGCAGATTGAAAAACGATTGATGATTTTGGACAGATAGTAACCATACAAAATACCAGTCCTAAATAACTATTGGTGCCTGATCGGGAATTGCTTGGGTGCCGAAAATTTTGGTGCTGAAAATCTGGATGCCGAAACGTGGATACTCCCAATATTTTATGTTATTTATTTCATCACCACTGCTACTACGCAATAGTGATAGAAAATAACGTAAGGAACTATCTTAGGATAAAAAAATCGAAGACTTGTGACATCCACCAGCCCGCCCTTGGCTCGCATAATAGATTGTGGCCCATTTGCTCCTAAAGAGAATGGTTACGTCCCAGAATAGGAAACATTATATGACTGTGTTCAAATTTCAAGGAACCTAATATCTAAGCTGGAATAAAAAACCAGCGCATAATACTCTTTAACAACACATTTCAGTCATTCACTTGTCTCTAACGGAACATACATGACGGCAAGCCATAAAATTCCTGAGACGGTTACACGATATATCGTATCCGACTGGCACATAGCTACATTCCCCCACAATGTTCCAGTCTAATTGCTCGATCAAGCACGGGCCATGGTGTAAGACCTCATTGGCCGTCAAATGACCACGTATGGCCAGCTAATTAGATGGCTGGGACTAAATGGAGGGTTCCAAGTGGGGTAAGTGGTGGCTTGTTGGAATGTGGGTTTTGTGGTGTTGTGTAAAGATGAAGACTGTATCTGTATGAGTACCTCAACGTGTTCCTGAAATGATTGAATGAAAAAAGAAAGACAAAAAAAAATGCAAATAATGACGCAATCTTAGGATTAGTTTACAAATTATAAGAAAAAACATTCGTTAGGAAAAAATATACGCCACGCCCACACGTAGAGACGTGGCGTATAATTTTTCAGCATAGTGTGACAACGTCCACGGCACTCACAGACATGGTGTATTTAAATCTGTGACGGCGCTGGTTTTCAACGTAGGCCGGATAGTTGCGAAATTATTGAGGCATAATTTGTGCGGCAACACGTGTAAGCAGTTTTGATTGGTTGAATAGATTTTCAATTGAATCGCTTGACTACCTACATATCAATTTTTTCAGTGAATCAGCTTAACGTTTTGATATAGCTCGTACCAACAAATATTTTCCCATGCCAAGGTATGTTAGGTTTATTTTAATATCACAACCAATTATGTAGGAATTCAAATGTTAATAACGAAACTTTCCGTAAATAAACAAAACTGTCTTCTAAACCAATTAAAATTCATTCATGGACAAAATTAAATCAACACTGCATATCATTTGAAGCCGATCGATGCATATTTTGTTCGTTCTACCAAATCCTTGCAGATATCTGCGACCTTTGTACTATTTATGTTCTAATAAATTACTAAATGGTTCATTTCCTTGTTATAATTACTTCGGCTCGATCAACCGATGGTAATTCGGTTTGACATGTTGAGTAGAAGTGTCCGTTTCGTGTGGTAGATCGTTCGCGTTTGATAATAAATAGATCGTGTCGATAGTTTTGTAATGTGGACTAATTTTGATTTAGATTAGGAATTGCTTTTAGTCAAGATATGATTTTAAAGCACTTATAAAAGAGTCTATTAAAGTGTCAGACTATTTAAAGATAACGATTTGTCAAAACGTTCAAAACCCTACGCGTAGGTATACCTATATAATGCAAATAGACTTTTACAGTCGTTTTTTTTCTGTCTGCCATGTCTCAGGTTTTCCTCAATGCATCTAATAATGTATCACACATCAAGTTACGTTTGTATAAAAATGTGATAGTGACAAAAACAAGTTGATTGAAGGCGCCTACCTTAAGGGAACTAAAAAAATATGTAGACTATAAAGAGAGACTTTTTATGCATTTACGTCACAGTTTGGTTCTGTCAAAAATACATCTAATTACTTATGTTTTTAAATTAATAAAAATGGATTCACATCCCAGGAATGGAATTCTAACGTATTTTATGTACAAGAATTGATTTTCTGTTCACAGTCATAATTATTATTTTTAAGAAAGAAAAAGAAAGTAAAAATATGTATTTGTACAGCAAAGAACTTACTAAAGCAACAAAAAAAACATACGAAATAAAAGAATAAGGTAATAATTTATCCTTATTGATCGTCTTTTGTTGAAATAGTACCAACTACATTCCTTGCGATCGTTAAGCGCTAACTTGTACTGCATATTAAATTACCTATAAAAACAAAACTATGCAACTTGAGCACAACCTACATTAGTTCAAATCCAATAAACATAAAATATGAACGAGTAGATAATAGTGTTACTATAATATTAAGTAATTAACAATGAACAGGTCAAATGTAACCACTCAACATATCAATTCAGAACATGCATTTATGAGTCAAATAAGGATTAAATACAACAAATTAATTACTTTAGGATTAAGCCACCGTCAATATTTTAGAATACTTAATAATAAATATTGTTTATGAGCAAATAAGCTTTTAAAAAATTGCAAAATAACTGTGGAAAATATAAACAATTGAAACGGGGATGCGTTGATCAGAGTCAGACCGTTTTCACATTTTTATATTATCCGATATCGGGCCGGACAATATGAAAGACAGGAACATATTTCATACATTTTACTTACCCCGATATCGTATCGGCGTCCGACACCGATATCGGATCGGATAATATGAAAACGCTCTAAATGAGACGTCAAAGTCTATGACAGCAAAACATAATATCATCGAGTGCGTGTAGTTCTAGTGTAACTAAACCTTGACAGTTAGTTGTCATAGATTTTGACGTCATACTTGTTTAAACTGGCCGTAGGAGTTGACTGGTTTGAACTTAATTTTTTTTTGCTATTATATACTTTTTACTATTACGTAACGATGTGAATTATCGAATAAAAAAATAAGAAAAATACATTTTGGATACGACTTGAATCATATCTTCCTTAAGAATTGGCAAGAAGTGGCTCAAAGCCGGGAACGATGTAAGGAATAGAAGGAGGTCTTTGCATTGCCCAGCTGTGGGACAGTATAGGCTAGATATAACAATAATAACATGCATCTCTATTCCATGTCATTAAACCTTGAATACCATTTAGCATGGTAATCAGATTCAATCAGAACATACGTTTAACAATAATTAAAGCTATTATGTCATAAATAGGCTGTTATAGACGTACCGTATTAATTTTCTTTGAAGTGCGAACGTGATTGATTTGTTTGTTTACCTGTAAAAAAAAGAATACACATTAATTAAATTATAATGACAATATACGTTGTAAATAGTTAGTTGGTATTGGTAGTACAACACAGTAGTGTTTTAAAGACGAAAGTTTGTGAATATGTTTGATACCTACTTCTTAACGCTAGAATTGCTGATCAGATTTCGATGAAACTCAGTTTTACACCTAGTAGCTGTAATAATTGCCTGTTAAGCAATCGTAATCCAAATGTTAAAATGGTCGCCCATCCTCAAACCCGACCCGATAAGCGTTTTGTTACCGTGGAGATCGACTAGTGCGGCTGGCCTTATTTAAACCTTAACTTCAAGCTAAATCTTTATACGTATACATAATTCTTCTGTTCGTATGTTTGTCACCTCTACCTAAACGATTTGACCGATTTGAAAGTAATTTTGTGTGTGTTCAAAAAATACACAAAATTATGGATCCCTGAATAGATTGAAAATACTATTGGACCCGGTAGATAGCCCTGCAATGAGGATCTTAATTTTTTCCTAAAAAAATGCAAACAATCATACTAGCTGGTAGTATGATATAATATCAATACATTATAAACAAGGATTGCAAAAGTATGTTCTCATATAAATCAACATATATTTAAATCATCACATCCCACGTACAAAACCGATGACCTACCTCTCTCTACGTGCAAACCTTCCATAGCAGTAACACATTACCCTCCTCCAAGCATCGACATAGTCGGGTAATAAAAAACAAGTCTAGACGAAGCCGTTCCGCTCGCTCAGCAGATTAATTGAAAACAAACTTGTTAACCTTAACTGCTCTAGTTTTCCTTTGTTTCAACCATTATTGACAGTTATAGTCATATTTAGAACTTGTATTTTATTGGTTTAATGGCTGCTGCCAGCGCCTTTCGTATTTTTATTATGGTTAGGCTCGCGTTTGACCACTACTTCACCTGAGGGTAAGTGATGATGTGGTCGACGATGGAGCACGCTTGTCTAGAAGCAACCTATTCACTCATTTAACTACTAATACCAACCCCTGTTTATTTTAATTAACACGTACTCTAACCACCTGTATTCATTCAGATTGCTTTCAGCCACTGCGTTTCAGGGCCACGACGAGAGGCAATCTTGACATATTTTTCTGTCATACTCATCACGAAAATAACAAAAAGAGTTCTTGACTTTTAAAACACATTACTATTACAAAACATACTCTATTCAATGTATTAGACATATAAACTAATGTCCTCTTCATAACGTACCAATATATAAAAACAGAAAAATAAATCGTTACTCATAATAATATTGCAAGCGCCTCTCGACTCAAAGGACAAGGCAAGCAAGTGCCTGTCTCAAATCTAACGTTAACACCACATTATATACTGTGCTTATGTACGTGTTATACATAGAGAAAACATTTGACATTAATTTAGTTTGTGTATATGTATTTTATGACGCACTTTTAAGAGACAGATTTGGAGCAAAGCTATTTGTTTGAAAAGGTTTTCGGTATCTAACTGATAAGTAATGAGGCCAAGTATAGTTCTTTAATCTATGCACTTAATATTACTTCATTGCGTTCGAGCTAAAAATATTATGAGTTTAGATTATTTTAGAATGCAGGGACAATAATACAACAATAAATGAAAAGCGCTGGTAGTGTCATCAAGATAAATATTTTTTACAGTGGAACTGCAAAAAAATCACAAAAAAAAAGTTGCCTGTAAAGTCGTTTTTACGGGCGAAGATTTTACGTGACAACGTCTTTTTCTCGGTAGAATATTTATTGATATGAATATAATTAAATTGCACAATAGGAACAAGGAATTGAATGAAAATAAGAATTGCACAAATTTTAACTATAGAAATATATTTTGTTTACTAAAATTCTCTAGTGCTGCGCGCGCGGCAAACCGATCATAGTTGAGTGGGAGAGAGACGCAAGGCATTCGGCGGGCCTCTCTCTCGTTCGGTGACTCATCGTAACGTTACCGAGCGTTACACTTTTTCATAAGTGACTCCCAGCCGCAACCTAATTTAAGACGTTGTCACGTCAAAAAACAATTGTCCCATACGTAGGTATGTGTATGTTTGCATGTGTATGTTTGCAAAAATCGACAAAATGTAGGGGACAGCTGAATTTTTTTTTTCGCGATTTGGGGGCTGGTCCGATACTAAAAGTTATTTATAATGATCAGTATTGCAAGTGGCTTTGTTTATTGTTGATTCCATATTGTATGCAAGTAAGTACCGAGGTATACTTTTTATAATATCAGCAACTAACTAATCGGAACTCAAACTAATCGAGTTGAACCAACGGTAAGAGTTAAACGTAGAACCATGACAGAAGTCCATAGTTTGGTTACTCAATAGTAACTGCGTTAAATTAACCATTTCATATTTTAAATGAACCGTAATAAAAACAGTACAGTAACTTGGGCAGGCTGAGCAAAATAGGCCTAAGGCTGGCTGTACAAGATCGAAAAAGGACCGCAGTGATTTGGATTCCGACCCCGATGTCTGGCCACCGTAGCAGTGGGCTTGCGGACCGGGGTCTTACCGTCTGGAACCTTACAGACCGAGCCTGAACCGAAGAACTTATAAAATCAATCAAGTGGTTTTTGAGTTAAATCGAAATATACAAAAATTCTCTATAATATTAGTACAGATTCAATTCCTAACTCGTAATAAGTAGGTATTGAAATCAAACTCCGACATAAAACAAAACCTCAATCATCATTATCTTCGTTACCGATAATAAAAATACTGTTCCCATTATGTGGGCGGAATTAATATAGGTAGACTAAGTCATTGTCATATAAATTAATAAAATGTTAACTAGTACATAAGTAATATAACCAATCAGCCTTCGTTTCTAAGCAGAACTTTAAATGCAATCTTAATTTAGCTTAGACTTGTTTTTACTAGACTTGAAATAAGTAGTTAATTGGTATAAACGTTGATGTGTTAATCATCTATGCCAAATCTGTCTTTACATCGCATTCCGTTGCATTTTATGACCTGATGCAATTCTTCTTACATATTTAAATAGCTTGTGGCAGGAGTACGCGTAAAAGTAGAGTGAATAGTCCCTTGGGAACATTTCTCAGAATAAAAAGTATCCTGAGTACTATTCAACGATATGGTTTAGGCCTGAAACTGCGTTAAGCGGGCGCCCGCGACGGGCAACCGTCGCGTGCCTACGCGCGTGGACACGCGCGTGGGCTCCGTGGCTACGCGACGGTCCCCGTCGCGGGGACCCGTCGCGGAGACCGATTTACGCAGTGTCGCTAGTTCAATTTTAACGGTGTGCTTGTATAGTCGTGTCGATGGAGAACTTAATATATTATTACATAGCAAAACGACGACTAGCAAAAAAAAAACTGTCCCACTTTGGAAGCGAAGACAGTTTTTCATCCATCCTAGAAATCAAACTAGTGCACCGCCATCCACGAGATGGCGGTGCACTAGTTTTCGATGCAAAAAAGGGTCTAGATGACCATCACAAGGAAATGAATTCTAATCGATATGAAGATTGGTTAAAAAATATTCTTCCAAAATTAAAACCGATTGCAGTATACAGTACAGTATAACTGCATTCTGTTTCAATTTTGGGAGAATATTTTTTAACCAGTCTTCATATCGATTAGAATTCTGAGTTTGTTTCGGTGTTTCTTCTCAGGGTAGTCAGTTAGTAAGCACCGGCCTCATCTAGTAAAAAAAAGTCCAACAAAAAAATTGACGTGTAAAAGTGTTTGTGAAAACCTATTTGCAAAATAAATATCATTTATCATTCATTAAATATTTTTTAAATGTTTAACATAAAAATATACGTTATTACTTCTGTATTTTTTCATTTTAAATAGCTATCTACTATTCAGGAAAAATTATTATAAAAAACGATACTACTTGATTTTATTAACGGCAATTTACGGTTGAGGTACATCACTATTTAAGAATTGCAAAAAAGTGGCAACATTCGTTATGTCATTTTTGTCAAATGATGAAATGACAACCCTGAACAAGCCCGTGCGTGTTCCCTGGCGGGGACCGCGCGTGCCCCCGCGACGGGTTCCGTCGCACGGAGGCGGGCCCCGTCGCGTGGGTGCGGGGCGCGCCTCCCCGTGACGGACACCCGCGCTGGTCCCCGCGACGGAGCACTTTTGTATGAAACCGCGCGGGTGCCCGCTTAACGCAGTTTCAGGCCTTACTCATGTGCTAAATTTTATGCACCCGTTACATTTCGTCCGCAAGCCTGTAGCATCAATCCACATTCATTGACGACTATGTCAATGATCGACATTCTTTACATTACTTTTACACTCAGCCTCAAGACAGTAAACTTCAAGAAAGATCGAAATGGTGTAATGACGCAATGTCTATAAAGCCGCCGCTGAGCATCAAATATTTCAGCGTGGTCACGCGTGGCTTGCGCGGATGCAGCGATTCTCCACAGTTGGGAAAGTGCAGTGCATTTAATCTAATTTGTTTTGATTTTTATTTCTGTTATAAATAGAGAGACAAAAGTAAATACGTTACGATGACACTGAAGTTTTTTGGTGAAAAATCATCAAAGTCAAAATCTACTCTGCAAGAGGAAGTGTCAGACTTTTCCCACCTGTATTATTTCAGTTGCCTTTTGCGTTCCTTTATCACAGTAACTCATTCGAACAATTTTGTAACCCTGGCCGACATCAGTTTTAGTGGGCCCCGTTCACAGCTCAATCAGCCTTTTAATGTTCCCAATAATGGACTCAAGCCTCCTCTCTAAGAGGGGGATTGAGATGTGATTCACTGCGCAGGCCCAGTGCAGCTTAGTGAATGTCACATAAATCTTCAATTTTTGTCCTGAGAGCAGCGGTGATGAAATAAATTACAAAAGTAATGCGCCTGTTACTGCTAGACCACTACTGCTCCATTGTGCCCGTTTGTTAACTGTCATCTCTATGAGACAATATATTGATCTAAGTTCTGGTTTAGTTGCGTTCAATTATCGAGATGAGAAACCAACTCCGAATGTAGTTGTTGTTCCCAACTACCAACTATTCTGGGAGTCGATTTATGGTCAAGGCTCAACAAGTTATGAAAAAATTAAAAAAAAATTGGATCTAGAAGTCTTTTTTTTACTTGAAATAGATAACACAATACTAAATCGTTTTTATAAATACTCATTACTATAGTAGTACTAATAGTTTAGATTTGTAAATATTTCAAATTTCCTAAGTCAATTGACTTAACCAATTGACCAATACAGCTGATCTTTTTACAATATATTTTGTTCAATTCAGCAACGCCTATAATAAAATCTCTTCAAAGCAAAAATTCACCAAACAAATAATGTTTAATTTCAACCTAAAAACTATAATTGTTGATGGATGCATAAAATTGTGTTTACCTAATCAAAGTTCGATGATTCGGGCGATTGATTGAATGATAACATCATTATCTGTCGCGAATAGCACGGCGGGGAGCGTAAGCGCGGGTTTTAAGAAGTAATGACAAGTTCAACACTTTGAAATCATTGAAACTCTGAACTTGTTGAACTCTGAAACAAAAAAAAACTGAATCTCTATGAAATATTTGTTGGTGACACACATGACGGCATGGTTGGCGCAATGGTTGAACGATTAGCTGCGTTGCGTGTCACGAGTTCGATTCCCGCACCACGAAAAAAATATTAGAATGGCCTACAGAGAGTTGTTCCGAGCCGTATTTGTTGTGAGTCTGGTTGTTTTGTGTCTGCGAACGATCTTACAATACACGAGTCATTCCTAGTGTGGGACAATGGTTTTAAAGGGTCTTGCGCAGTTTACCCCTACAAGTTGCGTCATAGGATAACAAAACATAATTATAACAGACTACCTGTAACTTTCCATCATTCACTTACGCACAAAATGATTTTAGAAATTAATTTAACTGTACGTAAAATTAATGAGTTGGTTCCCTGCAAAAGTCATATGTTTACTGCTCTTAACTAGTTTATTTTATAGTATTTTTTCTTTTTTGAACTATTTAGCTTATCAACTAAATAAATAAAAAATACCAACAAAGTTTTCAAACTAGCAACAACATTTTCTTCACGCTGTCGTAAATGTCATCACATTCGCTGAAGATACCCGAGTTCACCCGAGCAAAACCGATGAGTCGTGCGAACAAAAAATCCTATCGTTTCACGACTCATGATTAGAGTATTATTAGAAAATTTTATAGCCAGTGTTTTTGCATTGCGTGCCTTAATCAATTAACGAATGAATTGAGAATTTCAAGAAAATAACCAGTCAATGCTTCTGTGCAAAGGGGTTAATGTACTGTAATTTGTTCATCACATTATAAATATAATGCTTACACATACTTAAAAATATAGAACCTGGAACGCAAAAGTAATTGAAGGAATACAGATGGGGTTTCTAAGACGCCCTTACGCTGCACCCTGAACAGTACAAGTTATTTGAAGATACCCCACCTACTTCAAAAAAAGGTTCCATATCGAAATCACTTA
Organism: Mythimna separata; assembly: GCA_030763345.1. Classification (NCBI taxonomy): domain Eukaryota; kingdom Metazoa; phylum Arthropoda; class Insecta; order Lepidoptera; family Noctuidae; genus Mythimna; species Mythimna separata. The sequence continues at coordinate 19,426,069 of CM061177.1, read as the reverse complement.
CAAAAGGATATTGAAAAGCCGTCATCAATTGAAACGCCTAAAGAGAAGGCACCCAATGGTAAATTAATTTGCAAGCACAATAGCTTACTAGTCTTGCCATGAAGTACCGTGTTATCCCAGTTAATGGATTGTGGAGGTCTGGTAAGCAGCCGCTCCTCGTAAAATACTGGTATTCAGCTAAATCCGGCTTGACTGGCAGCCGACTCCAACATAGTTGGGAAAAGGCTAGGTCGATGATGATGAATAGCTTAGTATTCTATTCTATTTAACACTTTCTCGCAAATTAATAACACAAACAACAAAAAGGTATACAACAAGTACACAAAACAACCAACACAACAAATATTAGAGTGATACTATCGCAGAAACTGTACACAAATACTACAAATACTCATAAAACTGGGAAACGACGACTGGGAAAGAGAACAATGATGACATGCATAATGATCTAATATCGTGAATTACGCATTTCAATACAAGAAAGGAGGTTATATTTCAATTTATAACTGTAAATTATTATAACATACGTGTCCGTAAGAGCAATTCTCTTACATAAGAACAAGTTACTCTTCATGCCATCTTATATTGCATAATGTAATGTATTTCACCGGTTCAGTAGTTCATCTCACCTACAGATTGATTATTATGATAATGAATAGGCATTACTGCTAAAGGTTACCAGTTTTCTATATAATTTATTGTGATTACATATTTCATACCGTCTTCTTCATTCTCTCGTAACATTACTAATACGAATTTTATGTGTGTTAATGTTAAAAACATTGGTTACTATATTATAAAACTGTAATTTTTTTGTTTGTTTGAACGCACTAATATACGGTCAGAATAAAAACAAAAAATTGTGAAGAACTTGCTAATTAGTGTTTAAAATAACTACATACTTACTTTATTTTTTTTATTTTATAAGCAAGTTTTTTTTCTCCAGAAAGGGGTTGAGTACTGAAATTACCACTAATAAAGAAGATGGGTTGAAATAGAAAAATAAGGATGAAGATGGCTGATGATAAAAAAAGTTGCAAGAAGACGGAAAATAGTGGGAAGATAAACTAAAACAAAAAACTTTTAACGAAGCTTCTTTTGAATGTACTTAGTTAATTAATAACTTAACACTAATTGCAGTCAAGTATTTCATAAGTATGCATCTATATACTAAAGATAAATCTTCAGTAATTAAACAAAGTATGTCAGACATTAACATGAATAACATGTGTAAGATTTAAAATAAAAAAGAATCATCATGCCGCAATCAATGTAAGACAAAAACGGTAAATGATGTCGAAGCAATTAGCGGCTATAACGCTAAGATGGAGTAACAGATGTAATATGATTTAATGGCGTGCAACGCAACAGTTTTTAAAAATCGTGTCTGCGAATCGGTAACAAAAAAAATGCTTTAGACACATTCCTATCTAGATAAGCTGACTTGTCTATCTTTTTACGTCTTTTTTTTTGAGATATGCAATTTTTAGTGAGTTCTCCCGTTCTAGAGCGATGCAGGAGGGTGTGTCAGACTTTTACTAGCTAAAACCACATCTATGTTCTTTCAGTTGCCCTTTGAGTTCCCTGACAGCGAGGGCTCTCTAGCAGGACTAAGTTGCAATTGATACAGGTTTTAATAAACTCTTCTACACGTCACTTTTTTCGCTAGTTTTAACTATTTAGATGAGATCGATGTTTTCTAGCTGACTACCCTGAGATGAAACGCCGAAATATGCGTAGGGTCAAAGCCTCTTTAAAAGCCCATACGTCAAAGTAATGGTCCAATCACATGAAATCAATGCAGATCATCAGTCAGTGCAGACTTGAGATGGTCTTCTCAGAAAAGAATCATACAAATATTTGTGGACCAGTCTATCAAGTTTTGTTAGTATTCGTAAAGCTCAACTCAGGACTACTAAGGACCGCAACGGGCTCAACAATATGTTTTCATCTTAGCGATTGGCTCTAATAAATACCTAGGTTAGACACCATTCTGGCGGAACGGCCATTAAAGGAAAGCAAGTGGCATTTGACCACAGACCAAGAAACGACCACAGCGTTTCGAAAACACCCAAATTGTAATGTAAATGTGCTAGATATTGTGTTAGAACCTTATTGTTATGGAAACATGACCTTGCTGTATTGTCAATAAATCTAATCAATATTTGGATACCTATAAACAGGTCTCTACTGACGAAAGTAAGCCCCACAATCTTTTTTATTGCGAATCAGTAACAAAGGAAGAATATTTTAGATTCATTTTTACCTAGGTATGCCAGTATTTTTTAAGAAATCATGAACACTCAATTCTTTATTGCATTCTACAATAAGGGCATAGGTGGCATACATTTGTCAAAAGAAACAACCGTGGATCCTGTCTGGCACAGCAAAAAAAGGAAACGCGAAACATAATAATTTAACATTTAGCTTATTTTATACTTTTATGTGTTTCAACAATTTATCTTTAGAAATATTCGTTGACGCTTTTGTAATATTTGCTTATTAATAACGACTACGTCTCTCCTGCCCCTAGCGAAATAAGTTATCAGATGATTTCCCCATAAAAAAATAGTCTACCATCGTCAATGGACCGATTTCCAACCGCACCTAATCTCACCAGAAACGGTCCATTGTTAAAAATATGTTCAAGGTAATTCATCAAAATCTCATTTTCGAAAAACACTTGCTTTCAAAGAAATTGCGACACCGCATCGCTAAGAGAATATTTAAGACGTTAACAATTATGTACTAACAATACTGCCGAATGTACGGCACATAATGATACAATGTTTCTCAACCAGCTATTATATTGTTATCTTATAAATCTCAAACATTTCTGAAACGGTACCTTTCACTCAGACTTAACCGATGAAGGATAATCTCCGAGTTAAAGATCAGTCATCAGGAATTAATTTTTAGATAATGGCGAGGTTGGTAAGTTTTGAACGAGTAGTAATTTGTTAAGAAATTAGATAAAAATATAACTCACCTATTGGCAAAGTCAGGCAAAAGGATTTTGTGAGTTTTAATTATAGGTATTGAGTGGATATAAAAGTCATTCAGCGTGCTTCAGCTGATCCAGTTTCGGTAATAGCGAAAATGTTTTACATGCGATTGGCTGAACACCGAATCGCATAATACCCAAAACTGTAATAAGTAGTTATGAGGTTATCATCATCATCTGCCTAGCCTTTTCCCAACTGTATTGGGGTCGGCTTCCAGTCAAGCCGGATTTAGCTGAATACCAGTATTTTACGAGGAGCGGCTGCCTACCAGACCTCCACAACCCATTAACTGGGGTAACACGGTACTTCGTGGCAAGACTGGAGTCAGATTTACCTACTGGCTTCTGACTATCCGTAACGACTGCCAAAGATCTACAAATGACAGCCGGGACCAACAGCTTAACGTGCTTTCCGAGGCACGGAGGAAACTCGTTATGTTAAGATGGTCAACCATCCACAGACCAACCTAGGCAAGCGTTGCTTAACCTTGAAGATCGACCTGTGCGGCTGTTATTATTTAGCCACGAGCTCCTCGTCTAAGTAGTTATGTGGTTATAAGGTAAGTAAATGATGTTGTTAGATGTTGTTGCTTTGGTACAATTGATTTGTCTTCTATCTTGTTTTTTATTTGCCCGTCAATCGTCAGTCATCCTGATATCTTTTTGAGACGCGTCAACAAACAAAGCTCGCAAACTGGATTCGGTCCTTATCAGAAGGCGAGCTATCCAGTACTCACCTTCCACAAACCCACGCTTGCGGTGGTTGGGAATCATCCCGCGGCTCCCTACGCTCCCTAAGAGTCATTTGACCAATCCTCAAGAATTAGTCAAACGACTCCTACTCCTAGGGCTGCTTCCGTAATTGCAATCTAATTAAGTGATTTTATAATTAAAAGTAGATAGTTAATTTTTGATAAGAAACTATCAGACTTACAAAATATTGGAATGATAACATCTCCGTTCTTAACGTAGGTAACAGAAATAACTTCATTTACGTAACAAGTAGGGCCATTGTTTAACAAATGCTGAATTAAGATACAAAAAAAAATATTTCTTTGGTAATGAATGAAAGTGTTTTGTGCGGTGTCTAAAAGGAATTCTCACGCTAATAAAGTAAGTACTTTCTCTGAAATGTTGAATGCATTGAGTGTTCAGAATTCAATGATAGAATGTTATTTATATCCTTGTAATTTTGCTTTTGATTTTTATGCACTTACATGTGAAAATAAAAAATATCTCAAGGGAAAATACTTACTTCTGGGATAAAATCTTACGTCCTATTCTATGATATTATTATGTTCTTCCCGTGTGCCAAAGTGCATGCAAATTTATTCAGTAATTTGAGAATAGAGATTGATTCCCGAAAGACTGCCATTTTACCAGACTTAAAAAATAGAACTTTAAATAAATACAAAACATTTTGGATATACATTGATTGTGCGTACTCCTATAGAATGGAATCCCCTGCCGTTGTGAGTATTAAAGTCAAGACCGTAGGTTACTTCTTCTAGGCAAGAGTGCGAGCCATCATCAACCACATCCTCGCTTACCGTCAGGTGAGATAGTTTTCAAGCGCGAATCAATCAAGATTAATAACACTAATAATTAATAAAAAAACTATTCGCTAATCGTTCACTTTTAACAGAACCGGTTACACGCAGTCTGTAACTTTGATAAAAAAGTTAAATGAAAAGCACACAACCGGATAACAGCAATTCGACAGCCTTGATTCACACTCTTTTTCGACCTACTTTTAATGAAAAAAAGAGCAATTCATTCCCATCACACCAATCATACAGTATATGCAAAAAATAACTTGGCATAACATTTCGTAACCTAAAATTACCATAAATGTTCAATATATTACAAGTCCACAAACCATACTAAATGAAATTACACAAAAAATATTTTAAAAAACAACATTACATAAATAAGTAATTATGATTATAACTAAAACTAATGCAACTGCATTAAAACTAATTGCTTCCTTGAAGTAAAGGTTAAGTAAGTGGAAATTGACATATGGATATATAAAAACGTGTTTAGAGAGGTTTGGTGATGTAGGTCACACGGTGAAGAGAAGGTTTATCTTTTTTTTTACATTTGCTATCAGCCCTAAGGCTAAGAGCAAATCTGTTCTGTGATGCTGTTAATGCGGAGTGGCTTCCTATCAGAAGCATCAGCCCTGGCTTTGCACACAAACTTTCCTCGTTTGTTGATCTTTCAAAATCCATTTTGAGGTTTAAGAGGAGTTAGCGGATAAACATACAGACACGAAAAGCAACATTGTTGTATGCTATGTAAAGATAACGATGGAGTAAAATTGTAAGAACAAAGTGGTTCTAAAATAATAGCTAAAATTCGATTAATACAAAAAAAAATCTTGATATTTAAGAAAAATATAATTAAGATAAATAAAGAAAACAATAATAAATTTAGTACAGGTCAAAGCTCATACAACAAAACAACACATAATACAGTTACACCTACACAAACAAGTACGAGTGTCCTCATTTTAAGCTACGAGTAAGTGATTTCTATATGCCTGAACTACAAACCCATTACTGTCAAAATAAAACATATTTGAATGGTCTCTACTTTAAAACCCAATCTTCCTTAACTAATAACAACTTCCCAGCATCAATTAGAACGTCGTTCAAACATAACCACTGTTTTACTTTTACACCGACGAACAGTTAAATAATCGGTTCACGCTTGAACTTTGACTGCGGCTTCTGAAACCGATTACTGTTGCGTAACCAATGATGCTCTTAGCCTCGTACCTGTCATCATGATTGGCTGCAGACCATATCCAAATTACCATGTTGAAAAAGTTTTGCCAAATAGTAATTGTCAGTTTCAGTGATACTTATCATTGTAGCATTTAATTGTATCTAATAATGTGGTATTGCACGTTGCTAAATAAGTGCAAATGGTAACTTTGCCTCCACAGCTAAATTTTATCAGTAGAATCGGCCCCAACTTACTAGTGAAAAACACAGACAGGTCCTTCTACTACTTCAATTTGTGTATCTATTTTATCATCACTGCTCTCAAACGGTAAAGAAAGCGTCGTAAAGAAGCCGACATTGGTTCTAGGACCAAAAATTCAAAGATGTGACATGCATCGACCCACACTAGAATCGCATGGTGAATTATGGTGGATACGGGTGGATCATTACATTCCTTCTCCTAAAGTCTCCTCTCTACCCAGTCCTGAATAACAGCAGTGAAAACATTAAAGAGCCATTTATGGTTAGGAATTCGGTATATGCGGATGTATAAGGAAAAAAATAATCTAATTTCGAAACCTCAACCAAAATATAAGGCACGAAGGCTGAAAAGGACTTTCGATAACTTTCGAAAGTAGTTCCAATAACTCACGTGAGTCATAGACCTGATAAGATATAATAATAGTACATGTCAAGTCTAATATCTCTAGTGGCTGATATCTGTAGTATTAAGTAACATCTATTGTAGACCCGGTAGAACGGTAGGAGGTCTAATACAGTGATTGATTCAATTAAACTGTTAGATATCAATACTAATTCTTTATTAGATGTCGTTATATAAATTGATAGAGAGGCTGAAAGTTTTTCTGAAGCTATTAGTGAAACAAAGCTGTATTTATTTTATTTTATTTGCAATTAGTTAAGTCTGTCAGTCTTAAAATATTTCACTTCAATTAATTTATTTAAATTATATGGAGGATTACAGCTGGGTAGATTGTGTGAGAGGCGATATGAAAGAAAAGGTAGTGAGTATAAGAGGTGATAGGACAGAATCATTAAAGAAGAAGATGAGGATGGAGAATTATAACTAAAACAAACAGATAAAGAACAGCGAATTAGAATGACAGGCAATAACAAGTCTTAACTTATAAAATAAACAACAAGACTTGAGAGAATTCTATGAATTCTATGTATATGATTAGGTCGCCTACAAGAATATAAAAACAAAGAGTTACTAAATAACGAATACACTACAATATTACTCGTATTGTGTATATTACATTAACTAGATAAAAATTGTTTCGGCTTGAGCACTTTCTGGCTGAGGAATTACTTAATAGGACAATTGAAAAATCTTTTTAAATTTAGCTTTTCTCTCATCATCTGCCTAGCCTTTTCCAACTATATTGGGGTTAACCAATATATATTTATACATATATATGCATAGCTTTTCTCTCGATTAGTCATAATTGAGTTGCATTTAAAGCCTACTTAGATACAGGTGCAATTGCCTAGACAAAAAATCTGCAATATCTGATTCACTAAGCCCCAGACCTGGTAAGTCCAGATAGGTAGATATACCTTCAAATGTCCTCGGTGTCAATCTTAATAGACTTATACAATTAGTTCTCTGAATAAGGCATAAACCTAACGGTAGCATTATTTAATTATATGCCTTAGGTTTAGCAATACTAAGTGAGTAGGTACTACACTTGTCGATCGGACAACCTCTGATTAGCTGAGAATATCTTTCTAAACGATGAAAAAAAGTGAATGTAAATGAATTGCATAAACTTTTGATAAAAAAAATGCTAAATCATGTTGAAAGGGTCACAAAAAAATAGAGCAAACATATGAAGAAGTTTTTCAAAAAACATTGCATCATATGAATGTTACATGTATTTCGAAACTAGATTCAAAATCCAAAAATCATTTCGTAATCAACTTCAATTAAGGATCGGAGACTAGGTTAAACCAATAAATTACTTATTTGCGGCTAAAACGAAGAGTCATGTCCATACAGAACAGATGCAATCTCCGATCACATTATGACAGGCATTCACGGAGCGATCCCATTCGGTCATCTAGAGACAGTTACATTATGACCTATTAGATCACAGTTACGCAAGTGAATGCACAGCCATACATTCACATCGTTGTAAATCATATTATTAATCTCTAAAGTATGTCGAGAGGCGTCTCATTTAGAGATGGTTAGAAAAAATTGCGGAAATACATCTCTTAGTGATGTATTATTTGACCCGGCAAATTGGCTGGCGAATGTGGGCATTGACCGCAGGCAAACCACATAATACAATGTTGTTGCAAAAATGCAACAGATGGGTACAGTATATTTTTATGATATTCTTGAGTTTGTAAATGCAATTACAACGAATTTCATCCTTTTGGCTAGACATACCTATTTGTGCAATAGTTGCAGTTGCAGCTAGACTTAACTGTGAAACTGACTTCCTTAATACTCGTAGCTTTAAGGAAGTTGATCAATATAGCGATAAGGACTGCCGATAATATCGTGTTAGTAATTTAACTTCGACTAATGCATTTGATTTTTCAGTAAGTCAGTAGTGTTATAATACTCGACATGAAAAGTAATCTGCATAAAAAGTTTTCTATCCATGTTTTTTTGTTAAGACATACAGATTGCATGCAAGGAAAAATCAACATTTTACTGAAAAATAAAACCTACTATAGAAAACAGTCATAAAGCCATTGCTAATTTATTATTAATTTTGCTACCGTAAAGAAAACTTTGTCATTACCGGGTACGTGATTTCATTAAAATTATACGAACCTTGCCACGGTAAAATTATATTATTTTTGGTTTTCAGCATTTGACTTGTACACTAACGTTTCCTCAAAGTTTTACATAGTGGTTGAACATAGTTTATGTATAACATTTATGTTACATTACAGGTATCATGTATGGCAACAAAAAATATTCTTATAAGGCAGCATATTTAATGGGTCTTGATGAACATTTCTGGTAGGAAAGTTAGGGGTTCCTCAGGGAACGTTACTAGGTACTATAGTTCTGGATAAAATTAAGTAGAAAAATAATACATGTCCAGTATCGGATATCGATAAAGTATAAGGTTTTATATTGTGTTTACTCATAAACACCTGACGGATTTAATATAATTAGAACAAATCCTTGAATGTGTATGAAATTAAATGTCTATATAGTATTATTAAACACGTGCAGTACTTTTAAATAATTATTAAACAAATTAGTACTTTGTACACTACAACCGTAAATATCCACAAATGCAAATAACGAAAATAAGTATAAAAACAGTCTAATTCTCTCTAGTTCTAGTATTGTATGTTTGTTACTCCTTCACGCTCAAACGGCGAAATAGTTTTGGATGAAATTTGGCACAGGGTTACACTATGTACTGAAATAGCAAAAAGGCTACTTATTCTTCCGGGAGTAAGTTCCCTTATAGTCATTTTTACATAGACGAAACCGTTAGTAGCAGTAGATCCTAATAATATTATAGCTTAGAATAAATATAAATCAGCATTTAAATACAATTAGGTTCTTATCTTCGTATAAAATCCTTCTAAATTGTCAACAATATTAATATCTTATGTAAAGTTTGTAGCTAAATAGTTTAATTAAGTAATTATATGTCGCTAACACCATCTTTAATTCACTATAATGGTGGTGCTTACGGTTTTTCTGAAAATTTATTATAATGCAAAGAGTACCTATGTTTTTATAGCTCGTTTGAAGAGTCAAAAGGTTAATTAAGTTAGCTAATGTAGCGAAACACACATATTGTAGGATCCTACCCACTTTATGTGTGGTTATTAAAATAAGCTCATAAACATATTAGACACGTTTGAAAATTTGTTTAATTTTGTTTGTTTAGTGTAATTTGTTTGTTTTTTGTTCTTGTCATAATTTTCTTCCAGGTACACAGCTACCGCAGCCTGCATACGCAAAGGACAACACAGATATTTAATGATTTCGGACCTCAAAAAACAACACTGACTACTTATGCAAATAAACATTAACCATCGCAATCGCAACCTTTTCTCTCACCTACATTTAAAATTCATGGTTAACTCTAACGGTCACAAAAACAACAAAAACCAGCGTCATGTTACTTTAATGCACCACATAATAGTAGACAAAGCCCTGGTGAGATTATGCCGTATGTTTATTTGTCAGACATGCTCGCTGACTACTAATCGAGGCGTCACTCACACTTTCTCGTAGTTTGTTTTGTCACAGGATTTTGTTTGTAGAAAAAATTGTGTAGGTTTATTCAGTGTTATCGTTTGGCAGTCGTTACGGATAGTCAGAATCCAGTAAATCTGACTCCAGTCTTGCCATGAAGTACCGTGCTACCCCAGTTAATGGGATGTGGAGGACTGGTAGGCAGCCGCTCCTCGTAAAATACTGGTATTCAGCTAAATCCGGCTTGACTGGAAGCGGACCCCAATATAGTTGGGAAAAGGCTAGGCAGATGATGATGAATAGTGTTATCAATTGTTAGAGGGAGATTTAGATTTAAATTGGACCTTTTTGGTGTATAATCTTCTTCTTCTTTTCGCATCGATGCTCTCATTAAACTTTTTCTGCCCAGTATTTGGCAACCTGTATGGCTTTGGCATTGGCCTCGTTTAGATCCTGCAAAGTACAGGTGGTTGTGCAGGATGAATAGCATAGCAAGTGCCGCAAGTGGTGGTGAGGTTTATTCTATTCTATAATTCATGTGGTATAGAACCATGAATGATAAAACCAAGATACTTGATCAAATAGAGAATCACTAGAGATCAAATTAACAATATTATTATTTAATATAGCTGTGATTAACAAAATTATCGACAGTTCATCGCATTACTCGACTGCATAATTTTTTAATAACGATTCGAACAATACGTGAGTGGCTAAGGTACATTTTACTTCATGGATCATAATTCATAGTTAATTCATTACCTTATATAAAGTTATATTAAATTCAAAACTATTGAACGAATTATTGTGCAGTTTTTACCAATAAACAGAGTGATAAGAAGGTTTAAATAAATAATACTTGCATAATATTATAGAAGTTTACAAAGGCAAAGGTAGCGTACAGGACTGCAGTAACTACCGCGGTATCAAGATCATGTGCCACACCATGAAGCTCTTCGAGCGCATAATTGACACAAGGCTCCGTAGCGAGTGCACTGTCTCTGAGTGTCAATATGGCTTTCGGGCGGGTAACAGCACCATGGACGCAGTGTTCGCCTTACGGACTCTGTCTGAGGCTTACAGAGAGAGAAGGAGAGCTCTGCATATGGCCTTTTTAGACCTGCAGAAGGCCTTCGACTGTATACCTCGGCAGGCTATCTGGTGGGCACTCCGCTTCAAGGGTGTTCCTGAGGCCTATATTGACATTATCAGAGACATGTACCGTGATTCCGTGTCCTCTGTCCAGACCGCTGTTGGCGAATCCAGTGTTTTTCCAATATCTGTTGGCGTTCACCAAGGTTCGGCTCTAAGCCCGTTCTTGTTTAACGTTGTGCTTGATGTAGTTACGGCAAACATCCAAGACCAGCCTCCATGGCTAATGATGTATGCCGATGACATCGCCCTCGTTAACCAGAACAAAGCCCATCTTGAGCGCAAGGTCAACATTTGGAAGGACACGCTGGAAAACGGCGGTCTGAGACTAAATGTGGCGAAGACCGAGTACATGTCCTGTGGCGGCACGGATTCAAACACTATCCGAATAGGTTCGGATCTGGTAACAAAGACCGATAAGTTCCGGTACCTTGGATCCGTGCTGCACGAGTCTGGCAACGTGGATGACGATGTCCAAGCACGTATAGGCGCGGCTTGGGCAAAATGGCGCGAGGTAACGGGCGTTTTATGTGACCGTAGAATGCCCCCGAGACTCAAAGGGCAGATATATAAATGCATCATTCGGCCGGTCCTCCTGTACGGTGGCGAGTGTTGGCCGGCATTAAGCAGACACACTCAGGAGCCTCGCGTCACGGAAATGAAGATGCTGAGGTGGATGTGTGGCGTAACGCGATCCGATCGCGTGCGCAACTCATTCATCCGAGGTAGTCTTGGTGTCCGTGACGTGGGGGAAAAACTGCAAGAGTGTCGTCTGCGATGGTATGGCCACATCATGCGTCGCCCTAGGGAGTACGTCGGCCGGAGATGCATGGATATGGCTGTTCTTGGGGCTAGGGCCCGTGGTCGCCCTCGCAAGCGCTGGCTGGACGTCGTCAAGTCCGACATGAGAGCCAATGGCCTTACTGGGAAGGATATTGAAGATCGGGCAAAGTGGAGTAAGCTTAGCAGGAAGGCGGACCCTGGTAACGGCCGGGACTAACGCCAGGCAGAAGAAGAAGAAGACTTGCATAATATTATAGAAGACAAAAGTCGAGATTTCTACTGGTACGAAGATGGGTCGGCTTCCTAGGTAAATGGTAAAAATTAAAAAGCATTGTATTCAACAAATGAACAAGAAAATGACCTCATAAAAAATAAAAATATACAAATAAGCAATAACTTTTGAATGCGCAGAATTAAAAGAAACAATTTCGTAATAGATGATTGAGCTAACCATCTCAACGTTTCCTGTCAAGCAATACTCTGCTTTTATTTCATCACTGAGTAATTTTATAATAACGAGAAATGCATTAGTAACACACAGTAAGGTGTTGAATAGAAGATCGAAATCAATGCATAGTAATTACTAATAAGTAGTCTAATTGTGAAATCACGACCATGTAAGTCCATCTAATCAGAAACCTATTGAAATTACAAATATTACATCTGTATCTCAAAAGTGATGGATCAATCAATAATAATGATCTTTATTTTCACAATGAATTTTTCCTTTAGACTATTGAGAAAACTGTGATTGTAATGTTTCCCATATTTGTTATTTTTAATTGTTCCATTTACAACAACTTTCTTTTCTGTGTTTCCTATTATTTAAATTTATTAGTTCCCAGAAACAGACGTCAGAAAAAAAGTTAAATTATATATCCTATGTAATAAGTTGAATGAATTATTGCTTCCATTTTATGTTTTATGTAGTGCGGATACGAATTCTTCGATCTTCGACCTCTTCCTACATAACCAGTTACAAAAATAAACGTATCATCATTGATAGTACAAAACCATGAACAGTGCAAAAAGGATATACCTACGAGTATATCCTTAGAAATACCTCTAGTAATACCTGATCTATGATAAATATTATTAAGAGGAATGATTTGTATTTTCATATTTTTGTTTGTAATGAATACTTACTTTAAAAAAAAAAACAAAGTATTGAACCGATTTTAAAAATTCTGTCACTGATAGAATTCTCTTTTATCATACAGTAACACAGGCTGTGGATACGATAAACGATACTGTGTCAACCCAATATTATTAAATACGTGACATAAAAAATGTAAAAAGATCGTAGAAAAAATCATGCAGTGTGACTACTAGTGACATTTCGCATGATCCTATCTCAAAACAATCAACTTTTTCACCACATCCCGGCCTTAAACTTTAAACAAGCAGCAATATTACATGACGATATGCAAACTAATTCTTCAAGCCTATCTATGCACTAGATAAGGATAATTTGTCAACAAATTCAAGGATCAGAAGGTGTGGCAAATTGTCATGCGCAGTACATAATGTATAAATGTCAAACTTTCATATTCTGCTGATCTTGCGACCTTCATCTTGGAAACATTTAGTGCATGTTAACAGTGAAACAATGAGACAATTGCATTTAAACGTAAGTGCATTTAGTTTGGAATAATTCGTGACGAATTGTTTTGCACTTTCATATACAGGTTGTGTGAGAATTACGAAACTTTGAGGAAGAAAATAATTTGAATTTTTGTTAATTATAAGTGGGTTTTCTAAAACAAAACAATATAAAAATCCCTTGACTAATTGACACTAACTGAAACTAATTCAAAATATGGGTTCTAAAAATTCCTCCGCATGGCTGTCTACAACGAAAGGATTGCTACATCATCAGTCCATCTTGTAGTGAGACCTTTCTTACAGTACACAGTCACTACTCATAGAACCCTTCAGTTCCATCGATCATCTATTTTGCGAGAAAGCAATGCCACTTAAGTTTAGCGATTCTTTAGACTGTGTCTGTAAGGTAAACTTAGTTCTCCTACAGATATCTTCAGTTCTAATTCAATCATGGACGGATACTCGGATACTCATTTGGGTAACTTTAAGCGAAAATCAAAATCATAATACGTAGATAATTATTATTAGTCTGTTAGTTTTAAAATAGAACTTAATCACCTGACTAGAATACCACCTGCTTTGTCAACTATAAGAAAGCTTTGCATTAGGCAACCATTACATATGTTCATGCCCAAAACTGGCAAAAGCAGTAGTAGGACAGTGACAAATTGCATGTTAACGCCTCTACCGCTCATAGTTCACATGTCATGCTCACTGTTACGGGAACAAGACATGATTGACTGCTGTAGAATACAATATGGATGGTTCAAGAGACCTGTAGTGTTGTCAGAATACAATACGAACGGTTCAAAAGATCTGTGTGTAATGTTACTTTACGCGCTAGCATATGAATAGTGCAGTTACCATGTGATTGATTAATGTTAGTCTTTTTATAGTTTAAATATTTAAAATTGTAAATACGAATTACGACCACATCAATTGAAATATAGTGGCTTTATTAGAAATTAAATTCGATTAATTTCTGAAAAGAATATACTTCTGCAATAAAAATTATCTTAAGTGCTATTTCATTAGACACATGTGTTCCGAGTCTACACGTGTTCCGAGTTTAACCCAAATCTGTTAAGACTTTTTAGCATGATGGAGTAACAAACACACATATGTACATACAAACTTTCCTGTTTACAATATCATATAGAACGATACATATAATTTCCTATTCTGACAAATATTATCACGAAAGGAACAATAAAATATTGAGCCCCTTCACAGGATATGCGTCACCTCCTTTCCTGCCCAGCATGCACAACTACCAGCACCTTCAACGACTTATGCGAGGCCAACGACAGAAATGTCCAGGTGGCCAAATATTGGTCGCACAAAATATGGAGTCAGATCGACATGAGAAAAAGAATCAAATATTCTGTTTTAAAAATCTACAATAAAACTGAAAATATTTCCACATACTTTATGTCATCAAAACACCAATAAATCTATGTGTAGAATAGATTAACTAGAACTAGACTGCAGATGAGTTTCGGTCAAAATTTGCATCAGAATTTAATTTCCTTACGTCATAATATGCGCAGCATAAATGCATTTCCGGATTTCTCAATAATTCGTTGATAACTTAACTTAGCTTGACATCCTGACATAAAAACATAAATAATAAGTAAATGCAGTCAAAGTAAATATGTACAATATTGGCCGAGTTTTTTTTTTTCAATTTTGAAATATTCATACTATTTATTATTGTTTTAAAACTTTAGGAAAACCTTAGCTTTAATAAAAGAATATCAACTTTTATTGCAAAAAAAATATATCTTTTAGTTCTATAGCAAAAAATATAGGTAAAAGAGCTAGTTGAACAAATAAAATAATACAATAATAAAAAAATAAAAAAAATATAATAAAATATAATATATATTTAATAGTTTTTAAGAATTTCCTCCAAAATTTAAAATAGAATTCATATCTCCTAAACTATAAAATATCACAGTACCTACATGAGGCAACTTTGGATACCTGCCCATAGGAATGATGACTCAATTTTTTTTAACCTAATCACCCGGTATGTACATGTAAACCTTTACACGTCTAAATAAGATCATTTACGCACCTGTGCGCAAAGAAAGTTCTTAATTTGAATAATATGCAACTCTTACAAGACATAGCACAGAATGACAGACTAACTTCTTACAAACTTAACTCATACAGTTCTTATGGACTCTATGCTGTTGTGATAAAGGCGTTTTTGGAACAGTTGAAGTGAATGAGTTTTTCGTAATTAAATTAATTCAAAGAGTAGGTTTTGCTTCACTTTCACTGAGTAATGTGTTGACGTCATTCCACGTCATACTTTGAATTCTTTAAGAAGCCGGTGCGTTTAAATTATAGAGATTAGCGAATCATACAGAGTAGTACGGTATGTATAAAGATGAGTGACTGTATTTTTTATTGTGAATAGGCTTGCGGTTGACCACTATCTCAACTCTTATATTTTTTTAATGAATTTTACTAATTAGCTGATTAAATCGCATAAAAGTCTTGGGAACCATTCAAACTTCTAATTTTATTTTATTTATTTATTGAAAAGTTGCTTTGTTTGTTTTCAGCTGCTTCTAAACCCTGCAATGAACTTTGATGTAGTTTTGCACTGATAGAAAGAGCAATAAGAGAAGGTTTTTATATAAAGTTTATACCCATACGAAGCCGAAGTGAATTCTAGTATGGTACAAATCAAAGATTCGTACCATACTAGTGATGAAATATTGTTTTTATATTAAGTATATTTGTAAAAGTAATTTATGACAGTAATCCAATCACTAAAACTATTTCACGGAAAAACAAAACTCACCATAATACTCGTGATATAACATGCTTCCTCTCATAAAAATGAGGAATCTCAATGCTATCAATTAAACTAAGTGCCAATAGTTACATACTTGCACCTCTGGGCATAATAAACCTTTTGCTAACGATGCCTTTTAAAGCCAAAATGTCTTAAACGCCATTACTAGGTGATTAATGACCGCACCTATACGTTTTATGAGTAAATTGATCTAAATATCACGTAATGAGTTGTAATGTCATACACAAAAGTTATTAACCTTGTTCTTGAATTATAATTTTTAAGCTTGGTGGGGCAAAGCTTAGTAAACTTTAATTCCCAGTTTTTAACTTAGAATTACTCCTGTATCGTAGGTGCGTTCACAAAACTTACATAGGCCACTTGGACTCATTGCAAGTATCTGTAGCCTAAAATTATTATATTTAATGTATGGTGTATCGCAAAATAATTGGGTTTAAAGTAGCTTGTCAGTTTTTGGTGGGCCGGTAGATTTCATTCATTTCAAAATAACAATCAAAATGCAATCAGGTAAACCAGTCGGTTAAATTCTTTTTTTGGGGTAGAGAATTCTCAAAAACTTCCACAGCCTATCTTACTTTACAAATACCGAACTTATACGGTATTCCCGAAATCTCAATTCCCCTTAAAAAAAACACCTACGCCTAATATCTCTAAATCAAAATTGAAATAAATGGCTCTAATCTCCTAAAATATTATAAATAATAGGGCCTTTTATCTCCACCCGCGTGCTATTAAAACTAAACGTCTTTATAGATTATAGCCTTAAAGGGTATCGTGATACCACATTCCATCTAATTTAATTTGCCCGTTTGAGCATAAAGATGTCACATACGTACATGCAACCTTTCGCCTTCACTTACTCGTATAAGTGTAATAAGTACAAATCTTCTTAAACCAACTAGGCTCGACGACCTTTAAAGGTCAAGTTATCATAGCTGCGGGTTACTATGGCCTAAGAACCATTATAAAACGATACGTCATAATTAATGGTTTTTTGTTTTGACCGCTATCATTCATATTATGTTGTGTTTGAGACCATTAAATGAAACGTGGTGTTTATTGTATTTGATTAATGATTGTTTTGATTTGTAGTGTTTTAATGTTTGATGATTTATTTATACGTATGTTTATGCAGACAGCTATACCCATTGTAGACCTATTTTCTGTTACGATAGTTTAATTCAATGAAAGTGAGAATCAGTCAAACACGCGTTATTAACTGCTTTACATCACCTGACTTGCGCCAGATCTAGTTTAATCAATTAGCCCAGTAGTCCCACTGCTGGTTGAAATCCTTTCTCTTCCTTCTTCCTCACACATCTATCTTCTGCCATTGCGAGATACATCTGCCACTCTGGTAAGAGTCAAGTTCATCTTTCCACCTTCGTCTTGGTGACCTTTGACTAGCGTCATAATGTTATCGATAATTTGTTTCTTTAAACAGGGCATGTTTTATAATTTTATGGCTCATATACCTACGAATAAGTTACATGTTACAATCCCAAATCACACTGCTCTAGATTCAAGAAAATCACTAACTAAAACGAATACTCCAGTTTTCCTTCTCAAACCGACCGCAAATCAAGAAATGCACAAACAAATTGCCTTTAAACTGACCACATTAACTACTATTTATTAATATCCAGTAATTTGCTTGAAAATATCGCTCGAGTCCAACCGGGTCAAGTTTTCACAGCCGTTTACTTAGATTATGATCTGGTGCAACTATGTAGAAACGATATGCCTAAGATAGCTTGAGTTTTATTCATAAGTGGAACATGTAGATAAGATGGCCTTGAATGTATATTAGGGAGAAACGTATTAAGTGCCAGGAAAAATGTAAAATAATGGCAGGTATAAGTGACAATGAAAGGTTGTAGAGATGATTGTTTTCTTATGTTAAACTTAAATAAGAAATATTTTTGATAAAATTTTGCAAGTAAAATAAATTTTATACATACATGAGTAACATAGAAAGTAAAATAAATAAACAAAGATTTTTTTTAACACACTCGTGTTCTGTTTCGTCTGAAAATCTTCCATGTTTTTCTAGATAGTACAGTAAAAAGCTATTTCAGTTCTTGCAGAATTATACAAAACTAGCTCCTAACAACTGCTTCGCTCGCGTGAAAGTAGTTAATTATAACAAGGGAACATAGTCCTGAGGTAAAAAGTATTTTATGTACTTAATCAGGACAATGAACAAATCTGACATTTTTGATCGTTAGAGAGTAACTAACAGAATCTCTACAAGTTAGTGTAATGCCAGCCACACACGATCAGGTTTACCATCAAATTTGCTTAAAGCGGCTCCGTGGCGTCCAATAAACTTGACGGAGTACAACTTGACAACTTTTCTGTGTGTATGAGCGATCAAGTATGCATAACGTTAGTCTGCTAATTTGGCAGTAAACTGGATCGTGTGTGACTGACATAAGAAAGCTGAGATCCAACATTCCGTACTCTTTCTGAGCAGACTATTTATCCAGTCGAGTACGTTTGGGGCTGTCGACACCGCTATCATTAAGTAATTTAAGATGTTCGTCATGTTCAACGTGAAGTTTTAAAATATTTGGTGCATAACATTGCAGTGTTTAGTTACAGGTTTAACAGGTTTTGGTAGTAACAAGGAGATAGTATATTTTTCACACATTCTTATGATGTTTTTTATTATTATTATGGCGTTTTACCACTATCTCGCCGCAATGTTAAGCGATAATGCGGTCGACGTTGGAGCACGCTTAGAAGTAACCTTTTTATTCTTGACTTAAAGATCCCCAGGTTGCAGCTATCAAGGAACACAGACTTCGGCAGAGAATTCCACTCTTTTCCTGTACGTACAATTAATGTTTCCCAAAACGTTTTGTACGTATGATGTAAGTATAGAAGAACATTGACCTAAAATAAGACACTCATTGATCAGTGAGGCCGTAAGTTTGTGGAGTGACAACCACATATCAAAAGACTCAGTATTGGAAGGCAAGGCAGTCCGACGACCTAGTGAGAGACGAGAATCCAATAGATGTGAGACGCACAGGACCGGTCACTGTGACTTCACTTGAAGGAACGGTCTAGCAGAAGAACTGATGATATCATAAACAGCCCTACATAAATCAAGACAAATTTTCTCTAACCTGGTTCATAAGGATCAAAAACGCACCTGCAATCATCGCGTCAGCCTTATTCGATTTCTACACGACACCACACACATAGACCTAGCCTAGCCTTCTCAGCTGGGTAGCCTGACGTTGATGCATGGACTGTCTTACATTCACAGCTGTGATTGACACGAGATTAAGAAATACAAGGGAGCGCGACTGTGAATGTAATTTTGATGAACGTTTGTATGTGTGTTTGTGTGTATATGTGTAGGAGGTTTTTATTTGGCTCCTGTTCCAAGGTTTTATTTGGATAAGCCAAGATATACTAATATTGCAAAGGTGAAAGCTTTTGAGTATGTGTGAATGTTTGTTACTCGTTCACGCTGAAAACTGAAGGGATTTGTGGGCACACAGGTAGATCATGTCTTGCAAAATTACAAACAATACGTTTTTTCCCGGGAATGTTTTTTTCTACTATCATGCGGGTGAAACTTCTGTCAGAAATTATATAAAAATAAAACAGAGAAGAATACTAATTTTCTAACATAGAAGAGATGTGTAATGTTTGTTGTTTCAAAACAACTATAAGTCGCCTTATTCGATTACTCGTAATATATGTAAACGACAAGAGTGCGAATGTAACAAAAGGAGCAGAGCCAAATATTTTGACACTGCAGATCGTGATGGGAATCTAAACAGCCTGCTTATACTTTCAATTCTAACCTCAAATTATATCAGTAGGTACAAGACAACAGAACAGAAACACACATTCTTATTGTACAAGCCAAGAAATGCTACTTCTTATTGTTACTAAATCGTGTAATCTAGGTTTTAAAAGTCGTAATATTTTGATTCAGACTATCTTATTTGTTTGCTTGGATTTGCTATTATAATAGTAATGGTCAAGGAAAAGTCAATACTTTTACTGATAGTTTTAGTTTTTATGAAGAAACTGGCTGTTAGAGTAGAACTACATCGTTGTGAATCGCATTTCGTCAACCGCCTCGTCGATTACAGCGAGTGCAGTCACACTCTCGCTTTCTTTCTCTCTCTAGTAAATGAGTGACAGAAAAGGATAAAAGCAAGGCAAAGCGCGATTATTATTATACTTACATAGATTAGCAAGTAATACATATTCTTATTAAACACCCGAATATGTCGAAAGACCATTCCTATTCCATTTCATAATGTTCTAAGACGGATGAGTACATTGACTTATGTCTAATCACAGACTTATGTCTAATTTCACAAACGATTTCACAAAACAGTGCTGTTCTCGTAACAATGCTGAAACAATTACTGCAAACACATCTTCATTAGAAACCGTTCTCTATTTATAACATTACTAGCTTCTGCCAGCGGTTTCGCCCGCGTGAAAGTAGGTTTCTCTACACAAACTTTGGACACCCGTTTCATACATTTAGGGGGTCATCATCTACCTAGCCTTTTTCCCAACTATATTGAGGTCGGCTTCCAGTTTTAATTTAGCCGAATACCAGTATTTTACGAGGAGCGGCTGCCTACCAGACCTCCACAACCCATTAACTGAGGTAACACGGTACTTCATGGCAAGTCTGGAGACATTTAGGGGGGTGAATTTTGGAAAATATTCTCTTAGTGCTTGCCTACTTCATAAAAAGAAGTCTTATGCAAAATTTCACGTTCCTAGACTCAGTATCTTTCAGCTGTGCGTTAATATATTATGTCAGTAAGTCAGTTTCTCCTTTTATATATACAGATTTATTATATGGACAGGCATTGCGTGTTGAAAATTAGATTATTTCAATGATAGTTCAAGACAATACTAAAATGTGATGATTATCACACTAAACTGCGTTTTAATTTAAAATAAACGCATTAATTGACTTTCTAAATAAGTTGTGTTGCGCAAGAGTGCGGTGGCTTGTGGTAGTTGCTCGCATATGGTTACGGGTTTTCTTCCTTGACGTTACATGTTCATCCATGTTTTCCTTTTTGTGGTTAAGTTGGTAAAGTTTTTTTTAGGGAGGAAGTCTTCGATTTCTCCTCAGCAAGAGGGCGTAGTTGGTAACTACACAGATACTTAAGAAAACTTCTCCTGCTCCGAGAGACTCAGAATGTCACACTTTTACTGAATAAAAAAACCGGACTGTGTTCTTTCAGTTGCCCTATCCGTTCTGTTATCAGGTTTTGCAAAGTACTTCAAAAATTATTTAAACACTGAACCACTAAATTAACCAATACACGAAATTAATTACCAACACACACAATAAGAACAAAACAACCGGATCTTTCATATTCGTTATCATAACCAATCAGAGATGTCTATCATTACAACAATTGTCATTTAATAAGCGCACCACGATAATGACCGCTGACCATATCGCGCGACCCTCGAATTGTCACCTTGACCGGGCAAAAGTGTAGTAAAATTACTACCTACTGTAGAACGCGACGTTATGAAATCTCTGACGTCACTTATTGAGTGTTTAAAAGATAAAAAGTGCTTTCAGGTTTGCCTTTTGTTAAATAGACTATCGATCTACTTCAAGAAAGCCCAATTGCAGATATCGAGAAACAGAAACACGTTTATTTCAAATTGGCCATTTAAGGGAACTTTTGAATTGTAAAATGTTGGTCAGTCAAAAAAAGTGCACCTAAATTGCATGTTCAGAGTGTAGATCTTTATGGAGGAGAACCTGTCAAAAAACTCAAGGGCCAATTTTAAATCATATTATTAGTATCATAAACTCTAATTTCCACACTTGTCTGTCTTCGGCTAATACAGGCTAGTTCAAAGTGTTTTAGACATTTCTGTCCTTTACGATCGAGGGTAGCGGTAACTTAAAACTCCTGAGTGTGAAATCAAGCAGATGCACAATCAGTTAAGATTAGCAACTAATATTAATGTGTAAAAAAATATTATAAGTGGCCATAACCGAACTTTAAACCCCTGAGGGCTTACATCTGAACCTCGTACAAAGTCGTCATAGATTACATTTAATGGGAAGTCATTAATTAATTTGAAAGCAAGAGAAAGCTCCTTCCTATGTAATGTGTAAAGAGTGCATCATACTTGTTATACTTTCTCATGAACACAGCATTCACAGCTTGTTATAATTTTACGACTCGATTGAATTTTGACGATCGAACATAATACATTCTGATACAAGAGGAGAAACTGTCATTCGACCGAAACGGAATTAGCCCGAGCCGCAGGTGAGGGCGTTATGGAGCCGAGTGCTGCCTCACGCATCAAAGGGAAATAAATAAACATAAATAAAATAATTTATATATCACTTAATATATTTATAACAATAATGAAAAGACATTTTAAGACGACTCTGCTATTTATATCAATAATAATTCTACAACTTCTCTTTAAATTAATACTTACTGGTGGTGGATGTGTCATTGGGGGTTAAGGGGTAAGCAAAAGTTCACCAATTGTACCCTCTTACTTCCTTATAAATCCTAGAAACTCAACAAAATTTCAACAGAAGCTGCGCTGAGACGCAATTTCGCTGCCAAAGTATAAGGGCTAACCAAATAAATTAACAATAATTTTCAATACCGGAACAAACAATCCTTCCCTTAGATTAACCACTAATTAATTTCAAGTTAATTTACCTCAATTTGCGGAAAATAATTACGGAAATATAATTGAACACCATAGTGAAACCTCAAGGCGTGGTGTCCGCATTACAAAATTATTTTTGTACTGGTCAGGTAGGTTTCTGATCGAGTACACGTCGCTCTAAAGTTGATTATATGTGCATATTATTTGTCGGCAAGTATTGAGGTTTGTAAAAAGTTACTACAGGAAATTAGACCAGTTTTTCAACTAGTTGGAAGTTTTTAAGTAAAGGATTTTTCGTGAGAAAATCCTAACAGAAAATCTTACTCCGAATAAGGATCGTAAACGAGTATAGTGAAATCTTCAGTATTATAATACTACTAGCTGCTGCCAGCGGCTTCGCCCGCGTGAAAGTACAAAATTGGAAGATACTCCCGGTCTAAAAAGCTTTCTATGCGCCATTCCAGGATATGGTCTCACCTTTCATCCAAATCCGTTCTACTTTTTGGGTGTAAAGAAGAAACAAACTTTCACCTTTATAATATAAGTGTGATATTATTATAACTAGCCTGTACTATCCCATAAACGGAACATAGGCTTCCGTCTATTTCTTCCACGATTCCCATCTCTGGGCACTCCTTCCCTATTCTTAAGAAACGCATCTAAGTCAACCCACCGTCTCCTTCGTGATCACACATCTAAGTCATCCACGCATCATCGTCATCAGTATGTAAGAGGAGTTTTCATTAAAACGAATCTGAGCACAAAGATCCAGGGAAATTGATGAGATACCAAATTAATGAAAGCGGATTTTCTAAAAGATAATACCTAACTAAAAAGCTTATGTACATTGCAAATGAGTTTTAAAGCTAATGTATCTGCTTATTATTCCTAACTCTTTGTGATTAAGTAATTGTCATCTCAAATTAAAGATATTATCATTAATGTAATTTATATTATACAGCCTCTCACAAAGAAGAATACAGACTAATTTATATTATCTGATTGATGGATTACTAACGACTCTTGTGGACATATTGTAGTGTTGTTAGATGCATGTCTATGGACCATAATGGAGTTACATTAGAAACATACGCCATGCTATATCATCATCATCATCTGCCTAGCCTTTTTCCAACTATATTGGGGTCGGCTTCCAGTCAAGCCGGATTTAGCTGAATACCAGTAATTTACGAGGAGCGGCTGCCTACCAGACCTCCACAACCCATTAACTGGGGTAACACGGTACTTCATACGCCATGCTATATAGACAAAGTAATACAATGATTCTAAACTCATGTAGAGACCAAAAAAAAATATCGTTGACTTTTTAGGAAGAACGGGGTAAGCGATAGTTTGCGCTTTTGGCAGAAATGGGTTCTCTCTTCCATAATTAAATAATATTTGGGATAATGTGATTCTTAAAAAAAAACTTAGTATTTATATTACTACTGATATAATAGAACTAATGACTGACGAATGACTACTGTTTCAATAGCAACTATGCTATTAAAATATTTATATTAATATTTTTTTAATTAAGGAAGAGAAAACTCATTCCTGCAAGTACGGCAAATAATTGTCACTTACGACATTTTTGCTGAAAAGACTCGACGTTTAGAGATACGTGCAACCATTCAATCGATAATTAACTACATAGTCTTATGAATATTATAATAGAAATTAAACTTACAATTGACACAGTTATACTTTTATCACAGACAAGGAACAAAAAACACTTAATGAATATCGAAACTATGAGACATAATTAA
The DNA here is from genome assembly GCA_030763345.1 of Mythimna separata. Classification (NCBI taxonomy): domain Eukaryota; kingdom Metazoa; phylum Arthropoda; class Insecta; order Lepidoptera; family Noctuidae; genus Mythimna; species Mythimna separata. The sequence continues at coordinate 19,401,324 of CM061177.1, read as the reverse complement.
TTATTTAACATTGACATAGAATTTGAACTGTTAACAATTTAACAAAAACTCGTAGTTATTGACTAATCGGTTACGACCGATATTACTTAGAATCTTGAACGTTAAACATTTTAAATGGAATACCTATTTTAAATTATTATAGTTGATTGGCTCTGTTTCAGGGTGGCTGTCAACAGAGATTATTAAGTTCGCTAGTAGATTCAGCATAAAACATTTAAGTAGCCCTAGATGTCTGAAAATGCATAATTGACGCGGAACAAATCAAATGCAAATGATGTGACGCGATTGGTTGTTGGAAATTCAATCAACCAATCACAGCTGCTGAGACGCGTTTGATAATTTTATTTGTCACGTTCATGTTTCAGACTATTTTCGTCCTGAATAAATTCTATACAGTTTATATTAAGTAGTATTATATTAAGTTAAGGATTGGAACCTATTTACGTTAGTTATAGCTGGCTGATGCCTAACGAAGTAGCAAAAACTTCTATGACAGTCTCAGTGAAAGATTCTGTCACTAACTTAACATAATGAAAACAAACAGCAAAGCTGCAATTGCTGAGGTTGGCATGTGGATGGGTTAACTCAACAAAACGTAGGGGCCCTGCCGAATCGAAGCCTACTGGGGCCCTGGGTTGTACGAAAGAGAACCCTGATGCCCTGGAACGAAGGTAAAGAAGGAACAGGAGTTAGAATTTATTCAGTAGTTACTCAGATACCCGCGAAACGAGACACAATAGTATAACAATAACAGCGCGGTCTCATAGGACCGGTTGGGGATTCAAACGTTAAAAACAAAAATGCTAACATACAAGAATATAAGCAGTAAATATTAGTATAGGTTAAAATATTTTTAAAACCAAACTGGTTTTTCCTAAGATTAGCACGTTCAAACAAAAAACAAACTCTTCAGCGTTTTTACATCAGTATAAAGATTATAGCAACGACACTTCTCAATGCCCGATTAGCCAGTTTCAGACCATATCATAATCGGCCATTTGCTCTACGACTACCATTGCAAATAGCTTAATTGAAATAAATTATTTCATTTTGATTCCGGTAAGTAAGTCGGTGACTGTAAGCAGGAACTATACTTTTGACTACTTAACTTTATATACCTAACTGTATATAGGACTTCTTAAAATTCACCTTGCCACTACATTTCCTTTCCCAACGTTACTCTTGCGACCTTCATAATATTAATAGTTTGTTATTATCAGATTGTTACACTAATATAACAATAATATCTGATGTATCTTAAGTTAAAAAAGTTGGCTCACGCAGACTGCAATGCATTTCGTGAATGCAGTCTAGATTATTACAATTGAATTCCTCGTTTCTTAATTGTAGATTGCATTTTAGCATTAATTTTAGCTGTAATTAAAATATGTGAAATTATTAGTATTTTTCTCAAACAACATTTTTGTAACAAACGCCTTTTAGATCTTTTCATCATAAGCATCTATTCGTAATTCATAGACTGTGAGTAATATCGTAAAGAGGATATTTCGGCAACACATTCACTGTACGAATACCTAAGGAGTGCTATTCCTTGCCTGATAGCTACAACCTGGGGGTATTCAAGTTATTTCTAGGCAACGTTGCTCCATCAGATGAAATAGTGCTCAAACGCGTACCTAGCAATGCAATGATAAAAAGTGGGAAATCCAATTTAACAATAACTCAACAGCTACAGACTCTAAGTCTTTCCTACATTTCGCCACAGTAACTAGTCTTCCGCATTCATCCCCAACTTGGTAAAACCAAGTCCGGGTGATAATGAGCTTCGAACAATAATAGCTAAGCTGTTAACCTTTCATACCATACTTAACTATTATTTATCTAGGCTACAGAAATTGTAATTAGATACAAACAGCGCTGGCTAGTTCAGGAGCATGGGTTCCTGTTCAGTATTGTTTACCATGGGCTCCTGAACTCCATTGAAATTCGTGCCCTATTAATGAGAACTGATCTGTGTCCTATAAATCATGCTGACATCTGTTCGAGGGGCGTGGAATGTAACACATTTTTGACCCAGGCCTGACTTGCAGATGGCGTGTGGAACATTACACATCACTGACCCCGGCCTGACATGTGGATGGCCAGAATTTTTTTTATTTCTCGAATTCCGCAAGCTCGCTGGTTGATGGAAATAGACTGGCCTACTATTACACGAGTCTTATAAATTGATAAAGAACACTGCCTAACCTTTCTAACACTGGCTAGATATTATGTGTTTGAGATATAAACGTAAGTAATTTTTCTAATCGTCGCCTGACCTTCGCGAACTGAAAGGCTCGGTCCGATATTACGTCCTTGTGCCGGGAAACACTTACCTACACCACTTAGTTCTCACATTCGAGTAAAATTATGAGACTAATACATGTCTACAAAGCCTTACGTGGTGCTAAAGCCGGAATTATGGGGCAGTGTTATGTCTCCAGGTCATACTTAAGTTAAAAGGTTGGTACCATTATTTTCATACAACATTTTAAAGGAATTAAATTGTTTGTTAATGTTTGTAAAAGATTTATGAGGAATTACATGAATTGATTTTAACATCACTTATCTACTATCACAATGAGTGTCCACCATTACGTCGTTAACAACTCTACAGAGTCTACAGTAGGGCCTCGGTACCAAGCGTTTCGCCTCGTTGTTTATACCGCATATATCGAAGGACCGATACAATTGAAAACACGTAATCGTGTGTGTACAAATAGGTCGGGAAAAAGTGATTTTGAGATTACTCTGTAGATTATTATTACTTATAGATTTAATCTGTGCAAAGAAAATAAATGTAGTGTATATTTAAACATTGCATTAAACGATTAATAGGTAGGTATTAATAGGTAATTCAGCCATCAGGGAATCATAAAACTTCCATCGATGCAGTAATTGAACATCAACTGATCAAAGGTCTATTACAAATATTAGAAGCTACTAAGTAAACTTACAGTTTTACGACGAAATACCTGTAATAACGTAATAGTGAGGGTAACCGCAGTTTACTAGTATCTTGATACTTAAGTGTTGATGGAGGTCGCAGGATTTCACATCAAATCATCACTATCACTTACATTTTATGATACCAAGAAGTTTCAAAATAACTTAGATCTTTACGATTGAGATGATTTACTTAACGCACAATATCAGAAAATGTTTTGAGAACAAGAAAACCACCTAAACATCTCATGTTTGACTATTTGTATTTTTTTTGTTATCATTTGTGTTTCAAAAGCTAAAGTGTACTCAGCACCCTTTTTAATAGTAGAGAAATCATCAAATTTTACCGCTCAGGGTAGATCGAGAAGGAGTATCAGAGTGGGTGTCCCGGGCTTTGTCCTTACTGGACAGCCGGAGTGCTAGCTATCCATTGGTCGCAGTCCGCAAGCGCGTATCGCATGGTGGCGCGATGACAACAATACCGTCTCGCCTTCTTGCTGCCACAACACACCAAACAACGCAGCGCCACAACCACGCAGATACTCCACACTAAAACACTTAATACTTTCTTTTACAAAAAGCTCTTAGTGCAAAAACATTATCTCTAAATCAACACCACAATCTCCCAAATACCACCAAACCGAAAAATTTCGTCTCCGCCGACCTAAGGTCATGGTTCACAAACACAATGGGCTCTCAACCATACGAGCGAACCTTGGAGAAGCGTGCGAAACACGCCAACCTGTGAATAATACCACTTAATGGGGTTGACACTAATCAACACTACTTTTTTGTTTAAGTACGTTGTTTAGTTATTTTTACGGAATTTAATTCGGCTTTCCGTTCCAGAAAATATGAAGTTTTTTTTTTGTTTTATAAATAAGTATCGCAACTCTTTAATTTTAGCTAGTTTCTGCACAAAACATGTTAAACTTTTTTTTATGTATTACTAGTGTCAGGAGGTGGTCTCTTTTTAGATTGGAAATCGTCCAATGACTGCTCCTGATCTAGGGTAGAGCAGGTGTCAGACTTCTACCGACTAAAACCCACCCCTATAATCCTGCTTTAGTTTGCGATCTAAGACACTGAGTTCTCCTTTTAGAAGCGTTGTGTTGGCTTTATGCTGAGCTCAGGCCCTTTTGACATTATTCAGTTTACTTTTTCTTAAATTTTAAAGTGTTTCCGTTTTTATATTGCCAATAAACGAAATTGTCTGTCTTTTATTTCTTTTGATAGGTATTTTGTGACACTTTTTGGGTATAAAACTACGACAACAATTGCTGCGATTACGATCTAAGCGACAGTAGTTTCACTAGCACTTTTCTCCGTTTAATATTAAATTGTTGTAGGCTTGCTGTGGCCATAATGCTTGTGAAAACATTATAAAATATGTAACTACATATGATGGCTTGCTGAGTTTTTCATGATATATTTTAAGCCAAAAAATATATGCTGCCTATGCCCTATACAGGGCTCTCAGGAAGGAAGGAACACAGGTAGGTTTAAAACAGGTCTGTACGTTTCACTACGCCTAGAGCGGGAAGAGTTATTTGATCTCGAAAAAGGGCCCCAATTAATGGTGACCAGACTTCAAACCATAATAGCCATCGCTAGGTTACTTCAAGGCAAGCGTGCTCCATCGTCAACCACATCATCGCTTACCATCAGGTGAGATAGTGATCAAACACGAGTATATCAACAAGAGGCTTGTAAATGGCTCGCTCTGATTTAATCTACTCTTATTTCTGATATTGTAAGCTGTAAGTCACCCAAATAAAAAAAAAAACAAATTCTCATTGCCACGTCCATTAATCCCGTTCTACCATTAAATCCAAACGTTTAGCGACCCATCATACTAACAACTTATAATATTACAAAAATCACGATACTCCATCTAAACGGCCCATCTTGGGGCATTTAAAACTAATGACATGGTTCTGCGGTGGGCACTTAACGAAAATAAGCTTAAAATTGCGTGTTGCTCAAATATACTGATTGTAGGACTTGATAGCTGTGACGAGACACCTTTATATAGAAGATTTGGTATTGAGAATAAAAGCTTTTAAATAGGATAATTGTATAGACTTTACTAGTTTCTGTCAGCGGCTTCAACTTCGTGATAGTCGAAAATTATCACACACAACAACAACGAGGTTAACTTGGGAACATACTCCTGAAATAAAAATATATGTCCCATGACCTATTCCAGGAAATGGCGTCACCTTGCCTTGTACTAAGTTTCATCGAAATCCGTTCGTAAACCAAGTAACAATAACAAATATAGGTCGTGAAAATCGTAGTATATTGTAGTGTAGTAAATCGTGTTTGTTGTGTGTAAACACACACATTAAACACAATTTTTCCCTCCCTTTTGGAAACGTGATATTTCAACACTATTTATTCTCGTCACTTTTAACCGTGGAAATTATTGTATCAGACTATTTCAACATTTTAATACTCGTACATCAAAATTAATTAAATTGCAGTTCAATTTACTATCAATGCAACAATAAATTTTCAAATGCAGTTTTCAATATCGTAAAGCCATCTATGTTAACGATGTATTTATAATGTCATGGAGAATAATTATCATTATAAATCTTCTATTACAGTTAAATAGTTACAAAATTTATCAAGTTTTCTTTTTAAACTTTTCTCTCCCTAGGAATTAAGTACTCCTGCATCGCACCCAGCGTTTACAAACATGTAAACACACAAACACATTAAATTAAATTTTATTGTTAGTCGACTACTACAGCTCAACTTTATCATATTCATTTGCAATTAAAAAATTCAAGATTTTCTAACATTACAAAAGCCGCCAAAATTCGCCCGCGTTATGGAAGAAAATGATTCCATACTCGAAAATACCTACTCATCCATCAGTATTTATCAGACTCAAGCTGGAAAAAATAATTTAGTGTAGGTACCTAGGCACATATTATTATTGCCCAAGAATAATTTCACACAAAATGCTTCATGACAGTAATGCAAGTATTAAAACTTAATATACAAACAAAAAATAAATATTCAATGTACATATTGTACGAGTACATGACACTGTCACTTTCAGCAAGCTTAAAAATAATTTATTTGCCATTTCACGCAATAAAACTGTCTACCACAATAACAAATAACTTTCTTTAACATAAATATCTATTTGAAAAGTGTACATATTGAGTAAAATATGAACACTTGGACACTTTTCCAAACGATGAATTATTTGATTTTAGTGTGCAGAATAATGTTTATGTTATTATTTCATATCGCTATCCGTGACACGGGTAATGTAAGTAATATTTATTTAATATCTGTAAAAATCTGACCAAGTGCGAGTCGGACTACAATATTAAAATCAAGCAATAAAAAAGCGACAAAAAAGTCACGTTGTTTTAGAGGAACCCCACTTTAACATTTATTTTATTATGTTTTTAGTATTATTTTTTGTTGTAACAGCAACAGAAATGCATCATCTGTAAAATTTCAACTGTATAGTTATCACGGTTCGTGAGATAACAGCCTGGTGACAGTCCGACAGGTTAAAATCAGTCCTACAAAGGTTTTTTTTTATTATTGATAGGCTTGCGCTTGACCATATTTCACCTGATGGTAAGCACCTGGTGGTGATGGTGAGGTAATCCCTTTGGGTAACAAAATTGTAGGACAGTCAGACTGCCATGCAAGATTTATTAAAGATACTCGAGTTTAGCACATTAATTATATGATATTTTTCTCTAACAAAAATATCCAATAATTAATATGGCCTAGTATCATTTTATTCAAAGCTAAAATAAATCACAAATGCAGTCCCAGTCATGCTATTATCGAAAGTGTCGTAACACGCGCGTTGCGTGGCGCGGCGTACCGAGTGCACAGAACATTGCACTTGCCTCCTTATCATATAATCTGTGTTTACATCTGCATATACTTAGTGGGTTCGTGTCCTAGTGTAATTTGTTTCCAATTACGATGATTAGTAGTGTGAGCATCTTTTAATGAAGATATCCTTCAAAGACAACTTGATAGGCCTCGTCTAGTGTAGTAAGTCTTCGGAAACTAGATTCTGTTAATCCGTTAATGAAAACAATAGGTTATAGCATTTCTCACACCTTGTAACCTTATTTTCTTTAATAAATTATTATCTTTTACTGATCTATTTGCATGTGGAAGAATTTGAAAAAAGAAATAAGTGTAAGCATCCATATTAATATTTATATTATATTTATTTTACTCAAGGAAGTTAATATCAGCATGACGTAACAGTTAAGTATCTACCTATTATAATTGCATTAATTTCATTTCGTTTAGTTTGCAATATCCATTATAAACGTCTAGTAAAAAAAAAAAGTAAATTCAAACAGTTTTTAACTTTCTATCATTTGAGTTAAATAAACGAAACCAAGAATATTTTTAGAATATATTTAAATAGTATAGTGTAATAAGTAGTGTAATAAGTAGTGTAATAAGTAGTGTAATAAGTAGTGTAATAAGTAGTATAAGCTCGTGGCTAGATAATAACAGCCGCACAGATCGATCTTCAAGGTTAAGCAACGCTTGCCTAGGTTGGTCTGTGGATGGGTGACCATCTTAACATAACGAGTTACCTCCGTGCTTCGGAAAGCACGTTAAGCCGTTGGTCCCGGCTGTCATTTGGAGATCTTTGGCAGTCGTTACGGATAGTCAGAAGCCAGTAAATCTGACTCCAGTCTTGCCATGAAGTACCGTGCTACCCCAGTTAATGGGTTGTGGAGGTCTGGTAGGCAGCCGCTCCTCGTAAAATAATCGTATTCAGCTAAATCCGGCTTGACTGGAAGCCGACCCCAATATAGTTGGGAAAAGGCTAGGCAGATGATGATGAATAAGTAGTGTAATGTAATAGTAGTGTGTTTATTTTGAAAAATAATTGTTTTTGCTGTACAGATAGTTGTTCCTGGTTTAGGTGTCTTGTGTATGTCAGTTTGTATGTTCGTAAACGCACCCGCGCTACAGGAGTAATTACTATTCTGGGACAACGTCTAAAAATATATCTTTAAGCGCTGAAGCGTAGAAATCGCGTGCTGAAAAAAAGCGTAAGCACGTAATTACCAAATGATTTACATGACGCGAGATGTGCCCACTCGCTCCTAGAAAGCGAGTTGAGCGATCTTTGTGAATTCATTCGCGATGTTTACGCTTATTGCCGACGATAATCGATATTACTTATTATTATGTCATAGCAGTGAAAACTATGATTTCACTGGGTTTTGTTGAGTTAATTTTGGTTTGGAGTTTGCTTGTGCTGTCAATATGTTTCGGTATTTGTGTTTTTTCTGTGTAAGTAAGATTGGAGTAGACTGTCAATTAGGTGTTTATTTTATTTAGACATCATTTTAAGAGTTTAGATGAGTTATTATTATATAAAAGACTGTCAAATGACAACAACGTAAGATCTGCAATCTTGTTTCCAAGTTTATAACTATTATTTTCTCATATATATGACAGTAATTCCAGCCAAAGTCTGTTTTCTGATGTAGCTATCAATGACTGTGACGTGTTAACGATTCTTTGGACTATGTCGGTGACCTTGGTTCTCCTGCGGATATCTTCATTCCAGACACGATCACGCAAGGAAACTCCGAGCTTCGATATAACCCTTTCCATTGCCCTCCAACCCATTCATAACATAAACTTGTTATCACCAATATTAAACATTATACAATACAGATCTCAGTTAATACCTTATTGCTATATCATACCGTAGAAACAGATTATTATGAACGCTACGGACAGAACTGGTTTACTTTAGATTTCATTTATTTGAGTAAGTGGAGCGGTGGCTGTCGTTTACTGGAGTGGAGGTAAAGCCGGCTGGCTGGGTGAAGTAGGGCTTATGTTACAACAGCTGTCTTGTCAAGATATTTTAGTTTAACGGATGGTAAATTAACCCTTTCGGTTAGGTATCTTCGGGATTCATAACGGGCTTTTGGCAAAATCATAAAGTAATATTTAGTTCTTTGAAGGATATAAATAAAATCTCGATCTTAATTCCTTTTATAGATTTAAATAAAGGTAATAAAACTGTTGCACCTGACAATTTGTTTACCAAAACAGCTTTGTTCGACACTGGAAATTACTCCTGTATCGTGAGTACGTTCACGATCATTAAAATTCATAGTTAATAAACAGTAATTCGTGATAGAGTTTAGAGGAAACAGATAGAAAAACCCTTGGCCAGGTGGTGTGCTGAAGTAAGAGATATTCTATAATAAGTGTACAAAGATACAAAAGAGAGTTCATTAAGGCTAGTCATTAACATCATGATTTCAGCCAAACGACGTCCACTATTGGACATAAGCCTCCCCCTGTCTACAACAAACGGTCCTGTACGTTTCGCATCCAAGAATAATAAGGCTTTTAAAAATAAATAAAAATAATAACACATTAATAAAACTGAAATTGGTTTCCACGAAAACTTCTAACATATTTGACGACCCTGGTTACTTATCACCTCGATTGACTGTAGATCTACATAGGTATCTAAATGAGGCCATTTTAAGATCAGTCGTAAACGTTGTATTAACTAGAGCAGCTGATTTGTTAACGATTTAATGGATCGTCAACTGTTGCGATACAAGGCAAGTCTGTATTCAGATTTTAGAAATACCTTGGTAACTGTGAAAATGACCCCTATCGGAAGAGGATTAGGCAATTAACTAAAGCAATACAAACAAAAGAAAAGATGAGAAAATAATTGTTAAACACTTTTAATTTTATCGGAAATAAGATCTCTAGAATTCTATCACCGGCCTCACCTAGTTAAGACTACCGAAAAAATTGGCGTGTAAAAGTGTTTTTAAAATTTATTTGTAAAATATTTCATTTATCATTCGTTCACTTAGGCCTAAAGTCGTGCTGAAATCGTTTTGGAAAACGGAGCCATAACTGACGGCAAACAATAAGTAGTTTGCCGTCTGTCGTGTTCAACATCGCTTCAAACAGTAGTCAGTATAATTGACGGGGCCTGCTAAGTCCGATTGATACCTGCCAGGGCTAAAGGTTTAATGTTACTCTTAAATTCAACTGAAAATTAAATTCATGCTAATAACAATTATAATGCCAGGGTTAAAAGTACTTAGCCATATTTAATGTTACTTTTAAGTCCAACTTAAAATTCAATTCATGCCAATAACAATTATAATCACTGCAATTTAACTTTTGACATTTTGAACTTAACATATTAATTTTAATTACTTGTATCAGTTTCAACAGTTTAAAACCTAAGATAAAAATGAATCACTCTTTAGATCAGATCAAATCGTATTTAAATGTGACATAAATATAATTCACTGAAATACATTCACTGCTTGACGCAGCGGCGCGAATAAGCGATACGTGTAACAATATCTCGCAACCTTGGTAGTTGACCGAGCGCGACACTGTCAAGTTATACTAAGACTCTGGCCACGGTGCGTAGTGTACGCGGAGGCGGAGGCGAGAGCGATTTTGAACAGGATGTAAAATGTTCAATCATTATCGCAATAACAGAAAGAATCCGCGTCAGTACGGCGCAGCAAAGATAATCTTCACAGATGATGATTATCGATCGGTTCCGATTTTGTGTAACGTCTCTCATGTCCCGCCTTCCATCCTGCATAACATGCCATATCACCTGTTAAAGTAGCAAACTAATAACAGTGTCAGCGGATGACAATGCCATTGATATATAAAAACTGTTTTAAGTGACTACAATATGGAAGAAAAATACACCAAAGAAGATTGCAATCAGCACAAATCTAAAGTTTAAACCGACTTCAACCATCCAGTGTCATTATTTTCTCTGGAATATTGAAAAGGTGAACGTTTAGTTCACCTTTTCTTTAAATTTTCCCTTTCGTGACTTTCGTTCTGTGCGACTTGGTGAGCGATTGTCTGATGTTTTTACTCTGCGCGTATAACAACCTGCTACGTTTTGCCAGCGTGCCCGCTACCGCTCATGTCACTCTTGACAAAGCCTTAGTCGTAACTTGGAACTTACATAGCTATTATAATGTAGGTATAAGTAAGGCGTGGCGCAATCGTTTAATTGTTACAACGAGTTATACTTTTAAGTTTTAACTCAGTACAACTCTTATCGATTTCTTGAGATTAATCATTTTATGAGTAAAACTTTTGAACTGATTTCGAAATGAAAATAAGAGCTGCACGACAAACGAGTTATCAGTACAGGTTAAATGCTTATTACAGTTAGTTAACTAGTACCTATCTCACTTTCAAAACGTCCTGTCTCGAATAGCCGCTAACTACACTTCGTATAGAGTTTACTAATAACTGGTTTTGCTTTAACTTATAACAACATAGCTACCATTGAGGTGTTTGTTGTTTAAATGACTCACGTCGTCACACCAGAAACGATTGGTCTAGGAAATTGTAATTTATGTATTATCAAAATATTTTCGAAAATAAGTTTTTTTTAAAAGACTTCTCCCGCTCTAGGTGGAGCGGAAGGGCGTGTGAAACTAAAACCCATTCGTTTTTTTTCTTTGCCTTTTTTCCAGTTCCCCGGGGCTCTTTTTCGTTCAACCCAAGTTAAAAATTATTTTCAGTAACACTAAATTAGCAAAATAACTTAAGGTATTCATCGAAATAAAGCAGGCTTTACATAAATACCTACCTGCGTAGGCGCCTATAGTCTCAAAACTGGCCAGGTGCATTCGTCACAATTTTAATTGGAATTGTTGAATACCTGATCCGAATTAAACAAAGGCGATCATGCACTTGCGTAAATGGAAAACCCTTGTCTTATTTGGTGGATACTAGTTCCTGATAATTACTTTGCTTAAGAATAAGTAGGTTTTTTCGCCGTTTGAACGTGAAGAAGTAAACAGAAATAATGTAGAACGCGGACAGTAAAGTAAAGTAAAGTTTCTAGACAAGTGTCAAGGAGTCAACAATGTCTAAAATTGCACTGCCAAGTACGTGGTCTAACCCAAACATTTTCTCGTTTATGTTAAGATGGTCACCCATCCACAGACCAACCTTGGCAAGTGTTGCTTAACCTTGGAGATCGACCTGTGCGGCTGTTATTATCTAGCCACGAGCTCCTCCACGAGCACTTTTGCCAATCATTATTGTTCAGTAGTTCAGAGAATTTGAGAGCTTGGAGACTGGAGCTGTTGATAGAATGTCACCGTTTTCACCACTAATATATTGGAGACTCGTCGTCGGAAGGCCTCCCACAAGGTGGACTGACGACCTGGCGAGGGTCGCGGGAATCCGATGGATGCGAGACGCGCAGGACCGGTCGCTGTGGCGACGCTTGGGGGAGGCCTATGTCCAGCAGTGGACGTCTTTCGGCTGAGATGATGATGATGATGATGATGATATTTGAGACTTACCTGAGTGGGCCTAAGGGCGCTGGTGACGGCGAGCAGCGTCAACGCCGCCACGCTCCACCACACACCGGCTCGCATCCTCATGCACTGGAACAAAAAACATGGATTTTGTTAGTCTTTTGTACGTATAAAGAAGATTCATCATCATCTACCAAGTCTTTTCCCAACTATATTGGGGTCGGCTTCCAGTCAAACCGAATTTAGCTAAATACCAGTATTTTACGAAGAGCGGCTGCCTACCAGACCTCCACAAGCCATTAACTGGGGTAACACGGTACTTCATGGCAAGACTGGATGATCAAAGACCAATTAGTCAATAGAACATGTTTCATTAACAATATGGCTAACCATAAAAAAAGGAAAAATTAACGAAAGTAGCCAATCATTCAGCCACTATACTAAAAAGCCCTAGTGGCTGAATTATTGGCTATTTTTTGGAATACCATCATTTAACTTCTACGCTGGGTGAAGTGAAAAGAAACATCTGACTTTTATTAACTAAAACCTTCATTCAGCTGCATTTTGTGAAGGCCACAGTAATTCTTTCGAAAAATTCACAGCCCTGGCTGGTATTACTTGACTGATCCCCTCAATCTTGCTGAACAAGTGGCTGTCGCGGGTTCTGTTCCCATTTTTTTCAGATCTGGATATATTGTGTGTGGGAGTTTAATTATCAGTAAATGCATCTACAAAACAGGAACATTTTCTAAAAAAAGATCCTTTGGAAATATTTAATAAAAAAAACTAAAAATAGTACGAATATCATTAAGCTATATTGTTATTGTATTAAAACTGTTTTACAAGGACATTAAAATCAAGACTATTTTCAGCGCCAACATTTTCATGAATCATTTATTCAATGCCGCGAATTTAGAATGTCTAACAAGTAACAACCTAGTTCAAAGTAAACAAATTACTTATCACTAACAATGCTAAGTAAACGAGCTGTAAATAAAATGTTTATTTATAAACTTAGAGTGTGGCTGCTAAACGGTAGTGCAAACGTCAGTGCAGCGCTAACTTGTCAGTTAACTATTATGTAGACTTGTATTAAAAGTTGTCAGGTATGTGGAATGGGTGCTGACGTCTGCTAGGACTGCGACTGAAGGGAAGCAGGTTGGTTTTAGTCGGTAAAAGTCTGACCGCCGATTTTAGACGGTATGGTTGGCGCTGTGGTTGAGTGATTGGTTACTGCGCTGCGGGTCGTGGGTTCGATTACCGCACAGAACAAATATTTGTATGGCCTATAGATTGGTGTTGAGTGTCTTGTGTATATGAATTTACATGTTTGTGAACGCACCCACGACACAGGAGTAATTTCAAGTCTGTTTAAAAATAAATATTTGTGCTCCCTCGTCAACCACATGATCGTTGACCAACAGTAAAGATAAAGGTCAAACGCGATGGAAAAAATAAAATAGTATAGACTAGACAGTAAAGCGGGAACTACATTAGACTGACGCACACGTGGGCGACGCCTGAATCGTACGTAGAATACGTCGCGTGGCGTGGATCTAATGTAGCTCTATAAGTCTAGTTGCTATATAAAATGTATGGAGATCGATGTGCCCAGATTGGCATACGTAGCCAACGTGGGTCCAATTGTATGTTCTGCCTTAAGTGAAGTTATGGGAAAAATCAAACTCTTAGTAAAAGCTTACATTGTTGCCGCTTTGTACTATCGTACTACTAGTAATAAATGTCAAGAAGCTCGTGACGTTCCTCTCTTCATATCGATAAATCTACCATTCAACACTTTCACCATCAAATTATGTGACAGCTTTCGATTTCATACTACTGCTTCACTTCTGTGTGAGCCTGGTACTTCTGAGAATAGTTTGAGCTGAATTGGAGATTATTTGCATAAGATAACGACACGGCACGGCACGATTGGAGCAGTAGTGCGTGTCACGGGTTCGATTCTTGTGTTAAACAAATATTTGTAAAGCTATAGTCCGTTTTTTCGGGTGTTCTATCTAGTTTACATGTTTGTGAACGCATGCAGATACAGGAGTAATTCCGGAGTGGGGTAATGTTAAAAAAATGTATTTGTGACAACGATTCATAATGCTTTCATTTACTTTCTTTCAGCATTTTTAAGTTTGGATAAACGTGTCCTCAAAATCATTTTCTGTCCATTAAAGGTTTCTATCCAAAATTATATTATATGTTATCCTTGTCGCAAATAAGCCATAAAGGCTCTACAAGTAAATTCGTATGTCTGATAACTTGAATTAAGTTCTCTGAAGGATGATTTGGTAAACATGATAATGAAAGTTTCTAAAAGCTAAACTTCTCAAAAAGAAAGAAAATATATTTATTTGGAAAGATGGGTAAAAAATATACATAACTAATTAAATTACCTCGGTCAGAGATTAAGCATTGCCATACAACGTGGCAATGCCGCCAGTCTTTGGGCACACTTCCGGTCGACAGCGATGTAAAGGAATTTTTTGACGCCATATTTTAGTTTAGAGTAAGAGTTAGTGTACATGTGGTTTTAAAAAGAACTCCTTGAAAATTTGCATTTTAAATTCAATACAAAAAGTGCCTACGATCCCGTTTACAAAAGAATCATCATTACTCGAATGAAAAATATTTTTAAATAAATACTAAAACCGCATTTTAAATGCAAAGATATAGTAATTAGCTTATGTAATGCTAATGCAATTAGTTTCGGTGTTTTAATATTTTGATTTCAGTGCTGTAATGCATCTGTTACGCTGTCTAGCACATTAAATAAATAAACAATTATTATTTCAGTTCACATTTATTTCAGCCATTCAGCCTTGACACACATCTATATCCTGATAGCTATCAGAAAAAGGCTTAATCTGATATGTATTTAATTATTTTCGTTCATTATCATTTTACGACTCCACTAAAGTGTAAAGATATTTTTGTCTAATCATGCTTTTTGCAATAATTATGCCAGAACTGGTATTAAAAAAACGGAATTAGGGGGTTTTAGTTCATGAATCCCCGACCGGTCCTATGAGACCGCGCTGTTATTGTTTTACTATTGTGTCTCGTTTAGCGGGTATGTGATAGGTTAAATCACGCCCCATCTAAAGAAAATAACACATTTAACTATTTTAACTTGATTTGGGTACCTAAGTAATATTAAAGTTATTACCAAAATCCTTAAAGCGTGTGAGTAAAATCATGATTTAAAAAGAAGATTATTTATTTACTTAAACTTTATGTACAGTAGTAGCACATAGGTGGACTAAATGCAACAAGGTATTCTACCAGTCAACCTTTGAGTTGAATAAATAACACTACACTGTAATACGAGTAGGTGTACGCTATAAATAAATACTAAATAATTGAAGCAGCATGAAGTGTAAATAAAATTAGGTGCATTATCTTAAAATTATCAAAAGAAAACCACAAATAAATCAACCACCAAAACCAATATGTCCCAATAGCGTGCTGATCGCATCAATCGATCGACTGGTACGCACCAATAAGCGATTGATCAATTATCAGGAGACGGCGACCCGCGCTGCGCAGGTATGCGGTGCAACGCGCAACGCTTTCTATGACCACACGAGCTAGATGCTTTATGGAGCGATGTGCTGATGTAATGTTTTGTTTTAAATAGACTACTGGAGTTTAAGGACCGATTTTTTTTATTATTTTGCTTTGGTAGTTTGGAGTTTCCGTGATGAATCAGAAATTAAGATTACTGCAAGAAAACCCAAGTTACCGATATAGCCTGGTGATTTGCATAGCTAAGTGGCAGTGCCCAGGGTATATTGCTCGTAGAGCAGATGTTCTGAAGTAGCGATCGCGCACTGGAAGACGCAGCGTTGGAAGGCCTTCTACAAGGTGGAGCGATGGATGTGATACGAGAAGGACCGTTCGTTATGGTGACTACCAACAGTCGTTGTCTTTCGGCTAAAATGATGACGATGAATCTTTTCTCCAAGAATGGTGGTTGCTCAGTGTTAAAACGTCCCAATTCAATCGTCACAGTCCGAAATAATGTCATCACTGCTCTCAAAACAGTGAAGAAAAACGTACTTACTAAACCTATGTCGGCCCTAAAGTCTGTACCATAGAAATGTAATTAAAGGATCTTAAATAAAAATTCAAATAGTGCAATAAAACTCAAACTTCAGAAAATTAGCATAGCACTAAAACCTAAAGAAACCAGAATCCACATCAATAAGAGACTTAGTTTTAGAACAAACATTAATAACCAATTTAATTAGTCTACCTTGAATAAATAAAGGACACAGCTCCTTGCATACAATTCTTACTCATACAAATAACATTCATACACTCGGGTTTTTCTGTAATATGACGAGGACTTTTACTGAGGCAATCCAACGGTTTTAAACGGATCAATAAAGAAATGAAGTAACTTGAATAAATTAACATAATTCATTAATTGGGCATTTACATAGTAATGTAGGAATGTTGGAAAAACTGTGGAAAACTGCTGTCAGTAGACGTAACTATGTGTGTAGACGATTTAGCACTGAAATGCTTTAATTAGGGTATTAACTAGCTGTTAATCGAGTCATTGACTGGCCTGGTGGTCTAGTGGTTATTGGTCCTGGCTGCTATGCTGGAGGTCGTGGGTTCGATTCCCACCCAGGACAATTGGATTCGGCAACCGTTCTCCTACGACCGATTCGTCATTGGACTGTTCGTCGACAGGACGATTCATTTATTTCCGTTTCCCCAGCAGGGTCTTTCACCTATGGACGTTTCGCCGACAGAACCTTTCATATGCGTCACTTTCAACGACAGCCCTTTCCAGCTACTAAATGTTTCACCGACACGACGATTAACCTATTGCCGCAAGTTCAAAATCAGTTACGACGATTTCAGGGTTCAGTTGCACTTTCAACTTATTTGAAGCTTGACATTTTAGAATTTCTAGGAAAATCGTGTAACATCTTTCTGATTTATACGAGAGCAAAGCATAGGTATGCTAGGGGAGCTATTTTATTGTTTTATTTTTATTTAATAGAATAGGATATCAGAAAATAATACTACATAAATAAGTACCTAGTTAAACATTAACTTTTTATAGGTAGGACTATTTTTTTAATATTCAGTTTTTTGCGTTGCAACAAAGTTTAAATTCTCTAGGCCAAGTTGCTCGCCCTGATATCTTAGTAAAGACACAGTAAGCTGTAGGCAGATAGATATGTGCATTTTTTGTAATATTGTTTGTCTTAAGATTGACGGCGAATTCTTCGTCGTAGATGGACAGGTCTGTAGTTATAAGAGTTATAGGTTAATCGTCGTGTCGGTGAAACATTTAGTAGCTGGAAAGGGCTGTCGTTGAAAGTGACGCATATGAAAGGTTCTGTCGGCGAAACGTCCATAGGTGAAAGACCCTGCTGGGGAAACGGAAATAAATGAATCGTCCTGTCGACGAACAGTCCAATGACGAATCGGTCGTAGGAGAACGGTTGCCGAATCGGACAATTGTTTGTGTGATGAGCACGATCATTTCTTCTGTGTTTGTGCGTAATTTTTCTATAATATGTAAGTATTTAGAAATATATAAGTATGTTTATCAGTTGTCTAGTACTCATAACACAAGCTCTGCTTAGCTTTGGACTAGATGTCGTTGTGTGAAAGTTCTGGAATATTACATTATATATTAATAGACGTAACGATGTGTGATACTTCAGCACTGAAACGCTTTAATTAGGTTATTAACTAGCTGTTAATCGGACCATTGAGTTCCATAGGCTCAAGTGATTGATTGTAATTAACTCACGCGCATAATCACTATTATGTGCGTGAGTTAATTTTAATCAATCGCTTGTCATCATACTGAGACACTACTTGGTTTGATGGCTCTATTCATTGTGTAGACTATGTAGTTTATGGAACTAATTAGCTTTACTATGATCCCACTGCTGCGGCCTCCTCTTTGGGAGAGGACCTAAACCATAATTTATCATGTGAGCCCAATGAGGATTGGTGGATATCACATGTCTTCAAATTTTTGGCTTTAGGTAATGCCGGTTTCCTCACGATGTTTTCAGTAGACAAAGTAATGCACCTGGCTGAGTTTGAACCCGCGAACGATACGCTCGTAAAAAAAAATATATTGAATGAAAAATGGTTCTAGCTAATTCTCTTTAAATATGTTTCGAAAGTTTTATGCTTAACACTAATTACTCTTTAAACCCAATTATTCGTATGTATTGCAAACAAAAGGCTCTAGTAACAAATACTAATTCATTCACACATGAAGATGTCTTCATCGAATTATTGCAATTAAAAGAAATATATATCAACACGATCATAAGACTAACGTGTTGATCATGAACCATTTCTTTTGTACACTTACCCATAATTTATGTACACCATTAACGTTCCTTGTGAACAATAGTTTGCAATGCATCAATGCGGTTCCTCGACTAAAAAGTCTCCACGTCTAAACGCTACTATTAAAATAAACAAAAGAAGTCCAAAACAATAGCTATTTTGGTCTAGGAGTTTTGTGACAGGAAGCATGGATGGGGATGTTACGGTCATTGGTCTATCCGGTCTATATTCTAGACTAGCTTGGTGAAAAAAGGTAAGGGACATTGACTTGCGGTTGACCATTACCGCACCTGTTGGTAAGCGATGATGTGATCAAAGATGGAACATGCTTTCCTAGAAGTAACCCATTCACTCTTGTACTAAAGACCCTCAGGCAGCAATGACTTCGGCAGAGAATTCTCCCCCGTTGCTAGCTTAGCAAAATGGATATATCTCCAAAACGATTTTATGACTATCAGAGGCATATGTAGCATTACAATAATATTTTGTACTAGAGTTATCATGGTAACTCAAGTAACTTCTATTATATCTACAGGAGACTAGGTTTCTTTATCCAAAACGGAGGATTCTGGAAGGGTTCTTGTGCGTGGTGACTGGTAACCTACATAATCAGCCGAAACCACTAGTTTATAACGACTTCCACTACACCATTATAAAGAAACGTAAAGGAAATGCCCATCTTTAATTTTATTAACTTCCGATTGAATCTCACACTAAAATTGATGATAAACTGTAATCAAAATACCTTCACGTAACATTAGAATCCATTAAAACATTTCATTGCCAAGCATCGAGCAAAATCAGACGCGTCCATAATGATATCAATTTATATAGTAACAGTGTTCTTAACACTTTCACTCAGCCAAGTATCTCAATCTAAGTAAGTGCAGGACAGGTAACAAGGAAGGAAAGAGATAGCAACACAAAAATAACTACGAGAAAAAGAGATAGTTGTCGTAAAATCCAGTCATGTGCGAATTTAACGAGATAGCATTGATGGTTAAGTTATTTATGTATGTGTGTGTGTGGAGATTTTCGATGCTCTTTCAAACTGCAGTTCTGTGTTTTATGGTATTAGTTGGCAAAGGCTTCGATGGATTACCTTATGGAAAGGTTGTAGCAATTTCCATTCACGTATACGACCGTTCAAATACAACTGCCAATTACACTCTCCAGATAATTCGAAAATGTTGAGAGATATTTTGTCTGTCTCTAGATTGTTTGTAAATTATGAGCTCTGTGTCAGTTGTCTTTACTTTGAGTGAGACGGTTGCAAAAATGAGATAAAACGGGGTTTTTAAGGTCAATGCCAATGTAGATTACCCCTACATCATCATTATAATCATTCCAAAATCCGACTAACCCCATTGGTTGCAGCATAAGCCTATCATCTCTCTTGTCCACATTCCTGTCATCCTGTGTCAGCATCATTCAGATTCTACCAATGGTTACAACAATGTCGTTTGCCAAACCTTCTTCCAAAACCATCATCTACCTAGCCTTTTCCCAACTATATTGGAGTCGGCTGCCCAAGCCCGATTCAACTGAATACCAGTATTTTACAAGGAGCGGCTGCCTACCAGATCTCCACAACCCATTAACTGGGGAACACGGTACTTCATGGCAAACTAGCGGCGTTATCATGACATGTAAAAATTTCAAGAGTGTGAGCAAGAATGAACATAGAAACTATACAACTCCATCTATATAATTTATTCCCTCCTCCATAGGTATTATATAACTCCATCCCTTTAACAGTTCAGTTTCAATTGTCAAATAGATCACTTAAGAGCTCGTGGTTGGAGTTTCTGATCTACGTTAAGCGCAAAGGAATGAATCTGAGACAAAGTTGTCAATATCAGAATCAATCCTCAGAAAATCTTTAAAATCGTCATCATCTACCTAGCTTTTTCCTAACTATGCTGGGGTCGGCTTCCAGTCAAGCCGGATTTATTTAGCTGAATACCAGTAGTTTACAAGGAGCAGCTGCCTACCAAACCCCCACAACTCATTAACTGGGGTAACACGGTACTTTATGGCAAGACTGGAGTCAGATTTACTGGCTTCTGACCATCCGTAACGACTGCCAAAGATCCACAAGTAACAGCCTGGGCCTACGGCTTAACGTGCTTTCCGAGGCACGGAAGAAACTCGGTATGTTAAGATGATCACCCATCCACAGACCAACCTTGGCAAGCTTTGCTTAACCTTGTAGATCGACATGTGCGGCTGTTGTTATCTAGCCACGAGCTCTCAAGAAAATCTTTAAAATAATAATTAAAATTAAAACTATATCAATGGAAACAATAAACACTTCCGCAAATCGGAACGCGTTCGTTTATGTGTGAAATGTAAGGCGGTCTGATCGGCAGCCATTACGTAAAACTATTGCAGAAATACTCGTAAGTAATGCGCATTGTCCCCGATTTACATCGAATATCGTTGCGGTCACAACTTTGTGGTACATGCTTTTTTATCAGCCTACTTTCGATCGAATGATTTAATAAACATTAAACAATCAGACGCAATCAGGTTCATGAAGGAACTTGTTTGTCCTTGGGATTGTTGCTTCGAGTTCCTTAGGGGCAAATTGCAATTGTATTATACTCCGTCGGTTTAGGTAGTTAACTAAATGTAAACAATCTTGGTATGTCTTTTTATCTAAAAGTTGTCTATAAATTGTATGTAAAAATCTTTGCAAATAGGTATTTACCTAAATCGATGTTAGCTAATAAACTAAATTTAAATAATCTTTGTGTATATTATATACGACCTCTTTAATGTAAAAAGACATACCAAGATTGTTTACCTTTAGTTAACTACCTAAACCGACGGAGTATAGTAAGTACTACATTTGACCGCCTTGCTTTTGGTACTGTTGTATTCTACAAAAAACAAAATAATATACGTGCGGATAGAAAACTATAATAAAAATAATCTATCTTTACAAACAGGAATTATTTGTATTTTTTTTTTGTAATGAAAAAACTCAAAAAATTATGGACCGAATTCAAAAAACAGTTCGTGGTTACAAAGCTACTTCATCACTTAGTAACATAGGCTATATATTTTCTATTTTGGCCAACTACATAGATTGGAGTCGGATGCCAGTCAAGCTGGATTTAGCTGACTACCAGTATTTTACAAGGAGCGGCTGCTTACCAGACCTCCACATGACCAGACCAGACCTCCAATACTTCATGGCAAGACTGGAGTCAGATTTACTGGCTTCTGACTATCCGTAACGACTGCCAAACATCTACAAATGACAGCCGGGACATACGGCTTAACGTGCTTTCCGAGGCACGGAGGAAACTCGGTACCTATGTTAAGATGGTCACCCATCCACAGACCAACCTTGGCAAGCGTTGCTTAACCTTAAAGATTGACCCGTGCGGCTGTTAATATCTAGCTACGAGCTCCTCGAAGTTAGTATTTGATACGGTATGAAAACACAAAACCTCGAAAGTGGAAAGGAAATTTCCCCTTAGGCAAAATTACAAATCAAAACCACTAACTTAAAGTCAAGATTTTAGGTCATCTACAAGGTAAAACACAAGCCATGCACTAAATCTTAATCAGATCATAATCTCGTTGACAAACAGTCCTATCAGCCAATAGCGTGCCAAGTGTGCCAACATTAAATAATTGAACGATTGTCAATGCAGCCAACGCAACGGAACCGGAATGGCCGCAAATGTCATGGACGATAGGAACATAATATGTTATTAAAAAGTATAAGTTAACGTTGACGTGTCAAACGCAACGGTGCAAGTGGGAATTATAAGTTTTTGTTCTCAGAAAACAGACAATAGAAAAAACAATATGTAGGCTTCCGAAACTGAAGCCTGTAGACGTATATTTGAAAAAAAAAGTGGTTCATACTCTTGAAGAGGATAATCAAATGTTTAAGCAGCAGGTACTAAACTTTAGGATAGGTGATTAATAAAATAAGACGTTACCTACGTGTTTTTAAAACTATGTAATTAATTTAACGACAACCATTCGGCGTAGTTGGCACAATCGTTGGGCGATAAGCTGCTGCGCTCTATATCGCAGGTTTGACGCCCGCGCGGAACAAATGTTTGTATGGCCTACATAATTATATTTTAGTCCAGGTCTAAGAGGCTAGTTTGTTCGTGTCCACCCCCGAAACAGCAGTAGTTCCTGGGGTGAGGAATAGGTTTCGAATAATACCTTTATACATGAAAATTTACTTATAATTATACTATTATATGTAGTACTTTTAACGCTACAGTCAGTCTATACAAGCTATTATAAAAATACGTAGATAAATATCTAAGTTCAAACTTTCATTGAAAAAAAAAACCCAAAACACTGAGTGAATGGGTATCGAGTGTCTCGCCAAATATTGTAGACGTCGTGAAAGCGAGAAATTATACGTTAAACAAATATCCTATAACATATAGAAATAATAAAAGTTTAATATTACGAGTATGTTTAGTTTTTTGCAGCGACAATCTTTTCACTTATCTTTGAAGATAAGATAACCAGTTTTCTTAGATACTAGGCAAGTGTTAATCATATAAAATTACTGTGAGATTTTCACTTCTTTTATTCTTATGTTAAGAATCTGCAGTTAAGAAATGCGAATTCAAACTTTAATTGAATGAAAAGAAAAGTTAATAAGCAACGACATTATTATTAGCAAACGTTCTTCGTGTATTAATAAACATAAGACTTTTCTTTTCTTATAACTTTTCATTTCATTTTCATTGATTATTTATGTGTATATAATGTCACTACAATTTATTTATTATATACTTAATTGTTCACCATTACACATACAAAAAGGAAACGAAAACATAAAATGGGCGGTGTTATCGCGCGGTCTCTTCCAGGCAACCTAAATGGACAGTAAATGCCTGGATAAGAAACGGGTTTGTCATTGGTGTGCCAGCATATTTATAAACGACTAAACTAATAAATAAGTTAATAGGTATACCTATATACAAGTAAAAATCGAAAATAATAATATATACAAACACGTATAAAAAGACCTCATTGGCCATTAAATAATATTTTGGCACTCAGTGAGTTTCCAATATAATGAACATTACAAATTACAAAACCTAGGCAACGCAGTAAACTTTTTCGTAAAACGAATATTTTTTTACTAAAAACACATTAAAGCCGCAAAAGAAATAAAAACCACAACAAAAAGACAGTTAACACAACATTTCCAATTACTTTCTTCTAAAGCACAATTTCACGCGATTCGCTATGCGGGTGACACGTAACCTTACACACGCTGCCGACAGCGACACGAAACACTGACACTGTCATTACTACTATTAATTGCATAATTAGAAGCCCCATGACAACTGTGTACAGTACATTAATTAGCCATTGCAATTATTTTTATTTACGGCATGAGAAACGCCGTGGCATATTTTATTGCCTTTGGCAAAATTGCTATGGTTGTGCTGATAAAGGATCATACAATACATAACTTGTGAGTTATGATGATGTTACTAGGAAAGCTTTACGATATCTTTGCTACGGTTACCTCAAACCACTTAATAAACTAGTGCGCTTCACCGTCAACGATTGTATCACTGCTTACCATCAGGTGGAATCGAAGTCAAGTACTAGTTTATATTAACCACAACCATAAATGCGTGTATGGCAAGTTTAATGCTACCATAGATAGGCATCGCGACAATACGGAACTAAATCAGAAACTGCTGAAATATTACCATGTCACGCCTGTCTGATAAAGCTGTAAGTCAGTTTAAGGTGACAGGCATTGAAAAAAGTTGAGTATCTGTCGCTGACAGATGGGCCCTTTTTTGAAGATAGGAAATGATCTAATTACTTCTCACACACTGGGTTTAGCGAGTGGTAGTGACAGGCTTTTACTACCTAAATCCCACCTGTGTTTCATCAAAAATTAAGTTTAATTAATACTCACAATACTTATTACAAAATCACTGTTCAACTTTAACACCACTTACAAACTAACATTATTTATTATCATAAGAATACAATAAAGTTAGCGTGACTACCCATAATCTGATTAAATATGCAAAGGAACCATCTCCGTCCAGCCCTATCAAATTACTGACACCTTGGCCGAAACAGTGAAGCATGCAAAATACTTCCTAAGGAACTTAGATGGTCAGATACCGGCCTAATATACCGGAATTATACGGTTCAGGCATGCTCATCAATTTAGATGAATCAGAGAGAATAATATTAAGTCAACCATGGCATTTTAGTATTCCCACCGTTGGGACTTAAGCCGAGGAGGGAAATGGTCGTCATTCAACACGAGGGCCCAGTACGGATTGGTTAATGTCGAATTTTTGGTTCTAGGACGTGCCGGTTTCCTCACGATGTTTTCTTTCACCGTTTTGAGACCATATAGGCATAGGCTTTTGACAAAGTAATATTCTGTCTTCGAAAAAAAACTGACGAGACCTACTATTTTTGTGATGATCACTTGTTTGATCTTTTGACCTTTGATATAATAGAATGTAATAAAAAAGTGTGTTACACTACATAACTGAATTAACAAGAGACAAGGACAGAAAGAACAAATAGTCTATGAGAAGTCCTAGAATAGCAACCACGTACCGGAATGTCTTCCACAAGGTAGACCAATGCGCTGGTATGGGTCACAAGAATCTATTGGACACGAGACGCACAAGATTGACCGTTGTAGTGATACTTGGGGAGGCCTATGTCCAATAGAGGATGTCTTTCGGCGGAAATTATGATGAATGAATAAAACGATGGGCCTTGCGCGTACAATACATATTCATACTAATCGACCTGACCATACAGAATCAAGATCATTAAGATTATCTCTCCATCAGTGCTGAATCTATTGTTTCTAACATCTGATAAGATGCTGTAAATGTGTGTTTTGTTTTCGCCGATCATTTAGCACGTTCTTGAGATTTGTATCTTTAGAAATATTTGCTCATTTCCAGTTAAAATTTAATCAATGTCAAGGTTTTAACTTGACCTATTTTAGTTCATCACGAAATCAGTTGAAAATAGTACTTTATTTTATCAATACTCGTATAAGGCATGTTAGTAAGCTCCGTTACGTTATAACCAAAACTATCAAAAATCTGAAATAAAAGTCCAAACTACTGAACCGATTCTTTCACCACTAAAATGTTACTTTATCGATGAGTGATAAAGGCTATATAATATTTTACTTTCACGTAAACGAAGCCACAGGTAGAAACCAGTCCGAAATAATTACATGTCCGTAACCGTATCTGAACCCGATATAATATTATTCGTTTATCCGATGACCTGGTTAGCATTACGGGAATCCGATGAATGCGAGACGAACAAGATCAATTGTTGTGGCGACATTTGGGGGAGGCCTATATCTAACAGTGGATGCATTTCGGCTGAAATGATGATAATGTTCTGTATCCAGAATCCAGAATCGAAGTTTCATATCCAAACCACGTCCCTGAGGCACTACCACGAGCTCTTAACGTGATGCATTTGACGACCTGAACTGAATTGTTAAAGAGATGAACTTATTTATTTAACAATTTAGTGCACACACATATGAAATGGATAATAGTTATATCGAGCTTATAGCTCCATCCCTCTTTCTCGCTCGCACGCCTGTCATTTTAACTACGTCAAAAGATCAATATTGCCGAAAAAATCTCACAAAAACTTCTTAGTTAGATGCACACCGATGCCTAAGTTAGGTATTGAATGATTGCGCACACAGTACATTTGTCATGGTCACAATGACAAGCTCCAAAATCAGATTCTTTCGACTGCTCTTAACAGTTTGGCAAGAGCCATTAGATACCATTTACGACAATCACGATTTTAACACCATCTTTACTTTCATCAGTCACCTTTAGAAGTTATGAAAGGAGCTCCACCATTTCACACTAAGTCTCCACCCTCTAAAAGTATTTTATTTCGAATCGTGAAAGGTTAAAAATTGATATATTTTTTCATCATCTTGTTTGACTCACATTTACGTAATAACTATTTTTTTGAGTCATCACTGAAGCTTGCGGTTCTTGGTAAGATTATCAGGTTAGGGCTCAAACCAGACGGGCTACAGGTATTTTCTAATGAGTTACCGTTGCCCTTGAAGGCATCATGGGTTGTCCGAAAGAAAACTCCAAGGTTTTGGGAAGCAAGGCAATAAGACTGAGTTTTAGTCTAGTACTGAAAATTTGACACGCCATCCCGCTCCGTCCTAGAACGGAAGAAGTCATTTGATGATTTCCCACCTAAAAAAAAAGCCATCGAAAGTAAAGGTGGGTTTTAGCCAACAAAAGTCTGACGCGCCTTCTTGCTCCTTGATAAAAGAAGCGAGAAGTTTTTAGGAAGAAGCCATGGTTTTATTCGCACCTTAAAAAAAGGGATACAGTGATTCTTCCGAACGATCCTACAGCCCAAAACAAACCAACATCTAATTACCATCCGGATGCATCAACAATCATAACAGCCACTTTAAAAAGGTCATAAGTTCTTCCTCTATTGTTACAATGATTGGGCGCCGTATTAGCATACAAAGCCTCGCCTTGTCGCGTCTCCTGCTATAATTGAAGTGTCAAATAGATTATCAGCTCGAATTGTTTCAGTCTTCAGAGACTCGCACATCCGTGATAGTCAAGGTTATGTGTGGTCTATGCACTCTGTATGCATAAGAACAATGTTATGTATCTTTTTTTATTATATTTTTATTCTTCCTATCATTCTTCATATTAGACTTCCGTAGCACTTCCCAGGCCATACAAAAAATGGTTAATTTGCTCTTAGAATTTGTTTCTATAATGGGATATAGGACTTTTTCAGGATTGCTGAAAACCCAGCTTTGGAAGGCCTAAAATGTGAACCGATGACCTGGTGAGGTTCGCGGGAATCCGACTGGTCATTATCGTGATACTTGGGGGAGGCCTATGTCCAACAGTGGACGTCTTTCGGCTGAAATGATGATGATAAATACATATCGACCCTTCGTTACAAAAGGTTCTTCAGGTTTGTCTTGACAAAAAATTCCTCTTCTACTTTTCAGTCACTGCTATGGTCATGTGCAAAGGAGGAATAAAACGAATGTTACTAAAATAATTATGAATATAATATATGGATGGGGAGGGAGAGAGTGGCGAATTAAGAGTTTGATGGATTGCGTGGGAGTACCTACCTAACATGAAAGAAAAGGGAATTAGTGATAGAATGATGAGTGACAGGACAGAATGGAACAAAAACACGTCTTTGCGCTGACTCCAAATAATATAGGACAAGAGCAGTAAGCTGGTGACATGGATTTATAACAAACTAGCTGTCCCCTGCGGTTTCACCCGCATTTTTCGTTACTGCTCCGCTCCCGTGGGTCGTAGCGTGATGGTATATAGTCTATAGCATTCCTCGATAAATGGGCTATCTAACACTCAAAGAATTTTTTAAATCGGACCAGTAGTTTCAGAGATTACCCCCTACATACAAACCTACAAACTTACAAATTTTACCTCTTTATAATATTAGTATAGATGAACTCACAGGTTTGTTAATACCAGAAAATGTAGAAATGTGTTGTTTAATGGATAAAGCGTAAAGGCTCTTAAGTGTCTACGTTACGCACATTTAAATACAAGAACAGAGGACAAAACGTATTACGGAACCGTCTCTCGCAGTTGTAACTTACAGCTGACTCGATTTGTATTGCCTCAGACCAACGACAAATAATAATAATAATCTATAGCTCTTACATCAATCGTTGCAATTTGCACTGGTAATTTGACAAGCTACTATTAATTCATAATACTTTATGATTTAGTTTTAGAGGCTTTTTGTATTTTTCTTGGAGATCTGGGGAGAGAAAAGTAGTTTATACTTTTTTTATTGAAAAGTATAGATAGATAGTTTCTTCTTGACGGGACACGGGCAGGAAGATCATGATGATCAATGATAATATAAGTAAATACAGTATGAGTAAATATAGTAAGTAGGTAATCGCTGCATACCTCTTCAAGACTAAATACCATGTGTAATAGTTATTTTTTAAGTATAAATATCTGGGTAGGCTACACATAGTTCAAGAAATTAGTCCATGACATAACACAATTTTCTTCCTCACTAAACCACCACAAAAATCTCATCCTAGTTTAATTAAAAGCAATTAATGCAATGGAATGCGGAGTAATCCTGAACCAGATCAGTTACTGGTAACGCAAACTTTAACGTAAACGTTACCGTAGGAAGTCTGCGTAAAGAGATCACTTTCTAAACCAGAGCCGTGTAGCGCCGGTTTGAGTCACAGTCGAAGTAAAAACAGTAGAACAATATTGTAAAGACTTTATTTATGTAAAAAAACTAACAATGTGACTGGCTTAAACGGTGACAAGTAAATAAGTTCTCATAATAAAGACAGATGTTGTTGACAGATGGATGGCATGGTTGACGCACTGGTTGAGCGATTGACTGCTGCGTTGCGTGTCGTAGGTTCGATTCCCGCACGAAACAAATATTTATATGGCCTACATAGTCGTTAAGGGTTTGAGTGTTGTATGTGAGTTTATATGTTTCTCTGGAGTCATTACTTGTATGTTGCAAAATTAAAAGAAAAATAGCATTTAAACTATTATGGTTAGCGAATTTTATAAATAAAGTAGTGTTTACATTTTTTGTGTGTATTAGTTTGGCATATTTTTATCAGGACAGTATATGCTAGCCATAAAAATAATAATGGCTTTATACTAAAATAACTTTCTTGCATGTAAAAATATTCATTTAATAATAGTGGCCGAGTTAATGCGTGTTAAACACTGTTTTCAAACAAATAATTCAGTTGCGAAAAGAATAAGAAACAGTTATAAATTGAAGCGCATAATGAAAGTAGTTTTATAGTTAGGTAATTGTAAGTAATTTAATTTTCTATTCAATAAATTGCATTGACAGCTACTTTTATTTGCATGCAAGTCGATAGGTAAACGAACCAAGTTATTAAAAACAAACTTTCTAGACACTAGACACAATTTATTACTTAAAGACTCATTTTTTTGCTTATGACCAGCTGCCGTTTTTAACCGAATCGGTTTTATTCCGAAAGAATCGTACTATTTTCTGGGATAATTGAAACTTATCACTCTGTGTTATAGTGTAAGGCCCTTAAATAAAAATTATCATTTTTATTACTGTTTAGTTAAGTTCAATTATTTTTGTTTTGCTCTGTCGCATTGAGTTAAGGTCTATAAAGGTAGTTCAGATTTTCATTTATAACCAATCGACGTATTACAGACGATAAACGAAAAAAAAAAACAAAAAAAAATTTACTTAGTTTAAAACTTTGAATGCATTAAAGTGGGAAGACAATTAGCAATTGTTGTCATTCTCTAGCACTTTTATACAAACTTATAACTCGCTTTAAGAAACAAATTAGCTGCAGAGATAGAAATTGCTCATCTGCACTATCTCCAACTTGTCAAACTGATACAAGCAGTCTGTGGCCCAACCACCAGAGCGCACCGTATCTTTATTTTACCGTTTTAACATATCAATGACACTTTCGCCGACGTAATGGTAACGTAACACTGGGCTTACTGCATTAGAACTGGCGGCCAGACTAATAATTATGTACATTTCTTTTAACTAAGCATTCTCACGGCTATTCGGGGCATTTCGTCTGGTTTGTCAAGTCCAATTGTTCAATTTCTAGAGAATATTTTGGGATACTTTTTCCGTAAAGTAATTTGTCATTGTGTTTTTTTTTACTTGGCTGTCATTGTATTGTTTAGGTGAGGTAAGGTGTGATTAAAAGAGAATTGTATTGTAAAAGTTCAGGGAAGTATGCGCTTAAACGTTTAAGCAGTTATTCAATAAGTAGTTCTTGTAATAGTTTCAGTGAGTCTATCTACAGTATTCGAATGACTGAACAGATTTTGTTGAAACGTGGTAAACGAATAGCACATAGGATACTCTGGGAGTATGATCCTTTGGGACAATTTTTTACTTGTGTGTATAGGCATTTTTGTTATTCCTTCGCTCAAATGGCTAATGGAATTGGGCAAAATTTTACACACGGGATGGCTATGTCCAGAATAGCACATAAGATACTTTTTATCTCTAGTGTTTATTCCCTTGGGATTTTTTTCTACTTTCACACGCAAAATCGCTAGCCATCGCAAGTGTGTAATAATTTAAACTTATATTATGACAAATAACAATGCATTATTCAATTACAAGGTATACTACTCGTAAAAGGAATGTTAAAATATCATCGTTTAACAGCTTAATGTACCTACAGACATCCAAACAGTAATTAGAACGTAGTTACCAATTGTCGCACATTATTCCCTTAAATACATAATATCTGTTAAACCAAATACAACATACACTTGCGATGTCTAGGATATTGCATCACGATGCGATAACAGTATAGCCTAGGCCAGTGTTTCCCAAAGTAGTCTGGGCTTCGACCCATATAATACATGTTTGCAAACTTGAGACCCTGTTATTGAAAAGAACTTTTCATAATCAACAAACTTTTAATCATAACAAAGTTAAACAAAGTTTTAATACAATTTTTTGTATTCAAAAATGTAACTTCAAAGGTTGTTTGTTTCTTATGTTTCACAACTAGATCATTGACAACAACTTCAACTCGAGTTAGTTTGATAAGTAAAATTTATTTCGGCATGAAGTTTTAATGTGTATCTTATTAGAACATTCAGCCTCACATAGGTGTGAGTTAGTAAAAGATAAAAGGATTTTCATAGCTTCATCAAACAGGCATAGATAGGCAGGACCCCCAGAGGGTCGTGACCCATAGATTGAGAAACCCTGGCCTAGCGACTTCGCAGCTAAACCAGCGGAGCGTGATTACTGGATTAGAGCTACTGTACTCTGAACACTACTGAAATCGATACCATGACATGTTAGATCATTCACTCATAATATTACGAGTCGACTACCGTACTGCACATAACACGTTGACCCTACGAAGATCATATGGAGTTACCTCCTTATAAGTAAAGCTAGACCTCACTTATAGGTTGTGCTGATACTCAAGAAATAATTAGAAACTAAATGGTATTGTATTTAAGTGAGGTTTAGTTTAGCTTAGAATTTCTCTCTATCAGGCAAAAGCTCTCACTCAGCCCATTCAGGAGAAAATCTTTTCTGTTTCCAATAGTGTAAAGAATCTGGTAAAAAACATTTTTTATTTGTCTTCAGCGTGTCCCACTGCTGGGTAAAAAACCTCCTCGTTTTCTTCCAAACATGTCTGTCTTGGGCAATCTCTCGCCAAGTTTCCCGTATAAATATGATCAAATCATCACACTACCTTCACCATAGTCGATCTTGACGACAATAACCTCCAGGCGTCCAGTGAGTGACAATCTTCGCCCACACGTCTACGTGCATTCGTTCGACGTTGCCAGCCTATCCACTTCAGCTTGGCGGTTTACCCCCAACATTTGCCATTTTAGTTATGGAACGTAGGGTGCCGTTCTCAACGCGATATAATGGATATCATACTAATATTATAAAGGTTTTAACCTTCATAATTGTTTAGGTATTTGTACGTTTGTTACTTCTTCACACCCGAATGGCTAAAACGATTTTGATGAAACTTGGCATACGGATATCACACTAGTATTATAAAGGTTAAGGTTACGTGTTTGTCTGTTTATTATTTCTTCACGCTCGAACGGCTGAATTCGGATCAAACGTGGCACATTGGTAATCCAGGTCTTGGAATAGCTCATACTTTTTGTTCCAAGTAAAATCGCTGTTACCAGCAATTGCTAATAACTCTACCAAGCCTCATGCCAGTATCCTGTAATATTATTTTCACATAAAACATTTTCTTATCCACAGTATACAATTCGATGAGTCACTAAGACATCACTTTCATATCATTACATGCGCTGGCGTTGAAACTTAAAGACTTAACATCAACTTAAATCCTCGACAAAACGATTTGTAGCACGAAGTTGAAACAATCTTTCACAATTATCCGAAAACCATGATATTTGAGATAAAGCCATTATAACATTAAGCATTAAATATAATAGTGTAATTGTAGTAATTTTAAGTAATTCTGAAGTGTTATGATAGATTACAGATGTTAATTTAGATCGTTATCTGGGTCAAGTTGAGTCTCAGCAATAGCGAGTAGAAAGTGGATTACGGTAACTTGTTTGAACAAAAGGGGAATGGTCTGTGCTAGTGACTAAGTTTGGATACTAGGTTAGTTCGGTTGTGTTTTGAAACTCCATTATTTTAATAAAAAAAAACATTGACTAAAGAATTGATTGAAGAAGGTTGACTGGTAGAGAATGCCCTGATGCATTAAGTCCGCCTATGTACCACCACTGTACATGAAGTTTAAATTAATAAAATTTATTTAAACTAGTGATTACCTTCGATCTCTCTGCCAATCGTTGATGGTGAGGCGCACTAGTTTATTAAGAGTCTATTCACTCGAGCCATGAAGACACTAAAATTATAGTCGGACGGGAACACCACAGTAGGCAAATTGTCTCTTGTGGAACTCGTTGATTTTTCCTCCTTAAAAGGACTACAGGATCTAAATCGCAGTTATTCTTGGACTACAAAAGAAAGAGATAAACAAAAACACAATGCTTTGCAAAATATGAAGGATTTTAGCATTCACAAAAAATTAACAGATTTTAATAAAAGTAACTACTATAAAGTTAACAAGTTGCTTGTAGAATAATATGACAAATAATCCGAATGTTTGCAAGTATATTAGTCCATTTTTTAATCGATAAATGTGTTTTTAGAAGCATATTCGTGAGTCTTTTCTATCGTACAATAAATTAACTGTATATATTATGTTTTGAACACTCTATCTGTCTTGCATTTATCTTGAAGAATAAATATTATATTTTTCGGTCTCTATTTACTTTTGCTCATTATAAATTTCTCGATTAGCTTCAATGGTCTTCTTAATTGACATCTTAATTTAGCTGTCAAAAATTGAAGATGAATTTAGCAATATTTTACTGGCTGCTGTGGCTAAGTAAATCTCAACTTTTTAATTCAATGATGAAACTATTATTGTCTAGTTGCTACCAGCAGCTTCGCCCGCAGCAGAAAATTGTCCCAAAGGAACATGCCCCTGGTTTAAAAAATATTCCATGTGTTATTTTAGGATATAGACTACCCGTATACCAGAATTCGTCGAATTTATTCAACTGTTTAAGCACGAAGTAGTAACAAACGTACACATACAAACTATCGCATTTATATTATTAAAGTGATTCCAAAAAAAGTGACTACCAGTTACAAAACCTTTAGAGAATCATGGCCATTAATATAAATAAAAAAAAATGAATGCGTGGGCTCATCGACCAACAGATATGCCATGACTTTAAATAGACTTGAAATATGTTAATTAATTTAAAACAATTTATTCTATACTACTAAAAAGATATTTTTAACTCTGACAAATATTATAGAACTTCAGTCATCAATAAAATCGTTGAGCTCTTTCGTTGAGTTTCAGCAAGATATCTGTTTTTTTTTTGTTTAGTTTAAACATCAATGAAAACGAAACCACTTTCGTTTTCGGTATTTGTCATACTGCTTACATTCTTTCTCGCGGTCGCAGCTGTAGCTATCGGTCACTAAAGCAGTACACCTTTTTTTACCGACTTTGCCGGCAAGTGAAGTTTACCCAACTTGTGACGTCACCTCGTCTTGTTCTTTTTGTTAAATAACTTACAAAATTAACTTCAATGAAGCGTTTATGTAATTCTAATTAGTGATGTTTATTATTTAGTTTATGATTTGATTCAGTTTGAAGAGTTTGGCAGAATGATAGTAATTTTGTCAGCGATTAGCTACAATGCATTGATCATAATGTCACATGGCCAATCTGGAAACCTTGTAGTCTATGCGGAAAGCACAAAATCGCTGACGTACGCAGGCTGCAATAACAACTTGGTGAAATGGAATTTAACACACCAAAAAAAGTAGTAGTCAATGCCAAACATGTTTGACTTTGACAGTCATCGCTAATGGAATACTTATAACTATAACTAAACTCCAAAGAGTCGCCTATTAAAAGATAATCGAATCAGGTTCCTAAGACAATAAAATCGTAGCTTTAAATAATATTTTAAACCCAAATATGCTAATTTAAATCGAACAACTGCAATACCAGTTGCTACAATTCACAAAGCAGAGAGAGGTTGTTTCACTCGCTGCAAACAACCATAACTTATTCGTTTCAACTCATTGCGAATAGCGCCGTTAAACTAAACAATGGACTTTTAACTTTTTCTATACAATCAGGAAATACAAAACTCGATTATGAAGACGTCAATCGAATGTTTTTAAAACTCGTTTAGAATACTAATTTATGCATTGGCGTAATTAATTATAGAATGTATGTGACAGAATTATAAATAGATGCATTTCATTTGCATTGCAAACGAAGAAAGTGGTGAAATTATATGACCTTGACTCGAATCTATAGCACGAACAAAAAACATTCAACTAATGTATGCAATGAACAAAACGACGAGCGCGATTAGCGCGTTGATGTCTTTTATATGGAAGAAAGAATTGCAGCGGAGATTTGATTTTAAATGTGTGAGAAAAATGTTTGTGATGGAATCAAGTTTTATATTTAGGTCAAAGATAATGGATACATAAATTAAAATGTGGTTTTAATAAACTATGAAGGGTTTTCAAGACTTGATACATTCATTAATTTCACTAATGTTATAAAGGTGAAAGTTTGTAAGTAATGGAATATTTTGTATGTGTGCAGATTACAATGAAATTTGGTACACAGCTGGGCCATATCCTGGAATAGAACTTTTTATCCCGGGAGTATGTTCCCTTAGGATAACTTTTTCAATAACTTTAATTCATTCAGTTAACTTTTTCAATAATATAATTTGTGTGTATCGTTACACAAGTATCTAACTTTTTAACAATTTTAAGCTAACTTCCCGTGAACCAAAAAAAACTACGTTTCCTCTCTGATTACTCTAATTAGTGACATCACGACGTCTAATAAACAACTCAATCTATCAAACAACTTACTTATAAGTCCCTCCACTCCAAATTACTAATGGCTTATATTCCTTATTAAAACCTGCTCCTTAGTCACAAAAATGCCACTCTTACTGTAATACCGATGACTGTGTGTCTGAATAAGGATGCAGACTAAACTTTCACTGGCGGTCGGTTTTTTTAGAATCTGACTGTCATTTTAGGGGCTTCGTGTATAGACTGCTGTTGAGATGCTATGGAGAGGATTTATCTATACTAATATTATAAAGAGGTAAAATTTGTAAGTTTGTATGTAGGGGGTAATCTCTGCAACTACTGGTCCGATTTGAAAAATTATTTCAGTGTTAGATAGCCCATTTATCGAGGAATGCTATAGGCTATATACCCGCACGCTAGTAACGAAAAATGCGGGTGAAACCGCAGGGGACAGCTAGTTATTTAATATATTTTTTTATATTAATTTACTAGCGACCCAATCCAGCTTTGCACGGGTGCAAATTTATCAGTGTTATTCTACTATATTATGCATGTATTATATATACAAACCTTCTTCTTAAATCACTCTATTTATTAAAAAAACGCATCAAAATCCGTTGTGTAGTTTTAAAGATTTAAGTATACAAAGGGGGATAGGGACAGAGAAAGCGACTTTGTTTTATACTATGTAGTGATTTACACTTATACACCAAGATTATAATATATAACAAGGAAACCTTATATTAAAAAAATATTTCTTGTTCGCTGTGTGGTGTGAATGTTGAAGTATTTTAAGCCAGCTTTTACGAGGACTGTTTTTGCACTTCATATGTTTAATTGTTTCTTTAAGGCTTTTAGTATTCAGGTTTATGGAATAATAAAATATAAAGGTCAAGACCAATAGTTACTCGTACCTTAATTATTTTTTAATTTTACCAACAAGAATATTGTAAAAAAAGGCGTTTAACGGGGTTTATTAACTTACGACGTGCTCCTTCGTCGTACGGATATTAGAAGACTTTGATATTCTTGGCTTTTTTCTACTATAATATGCACGTATTATACAATCAAATATTTCACATGAATCACTCTGTCTATTGACGAAAACCGCTTGAAAATCGTATAGCGCAAAAAGACTGAAACGCTGAAGAACTTTTTTTATATATAAAATTATTATTTTGACTACTTCAATTATTTTTATTTTATACCTTAGCTATTATTTAGATTCAAATAAGGTTGTTTTTGTGAGTAATTCCAAAACACTATCGCCTTATATCGCTCTCACTAGCGACTCGCATTCAGTGCGTATTTCCTTATATTTGCGGTATGAGAACTGCTTTGTCCATGGTCAGTTGCCTTATGACAGACAGTTCTTTGTTATATATCACTATTATATACATTATAATCAAATTCTCTCCGCATAATATGATAGTGAAAAGTTTGCTTATTTGTAAGTGATATCTATGAAACATGCCTGTCATGAAGAGAATGTGACTTAACATAGTTATTCATATTTATTATAGTTTTATATAATATGTCTATGCGAATAAACTTGCAATAAAACATTATGTTGATTAAATACTTGGTCTGAAATCATCAAATAACTTTTTTCGCTTCCAGTGGGGTGAGTGTCAGACTTTTACTGACTAAAACCCAACCGTGTTCCTTCAATTGCCCATTGCGCGTTTTAGGACCGCCGTAACTGTTTCGAACAACCCCGCAGCAAAAATATAGTAAGTATAATAGATTTCATTGAAACACTGACCTTCCTTAAGTACTTTGCCGTTATGTATTTGTAAATATTGACTTTACTATTTGTTAGCAAAGTTACTGAAGCGGATAGTGGTACGATATTGCAGTGGACTGCAATATGACTGGTTAGTAGGACATAAATGTACTGAACTGTAGATTTTTTTCACGATTTCATGTTAGGTCTCATAGTAAAAGTTGTTTGTTACCATGAGTACAATCACATGTTTAAGTATCGGTCACTAATGATTACTAGTCACCCTACATACAAACTGTATAGAAAAAGAACTAATTGGTAAAATATCCAGAACAATGGCAGCATTGCCACGTTGGGTAGCAATTTATACTGATTCTTTGCGCGAAGAAAAACCTGATCTTCTGGTCACGTGAAGTCGACCAGCTGTTTGCTGATATCACGAACAATTATATTACTATGTTAATCTTAATATATATAAATCTCGTGTCCCAATGTTTGTCCTCAATGGACTCCTAAACCACTTAACCGATTATAATAAAATTCGCACACCATGTGCAGTTCGATCCAACTTGAGAGATAGGATAGTTTAAATCTAAAAAAAAAAAGTTAGGTAAAGTAGGGTAGTGTAGGGTAGTGTAGGGTAGCGTAGGGTAGTGTAGGGTAGTGTAGGGTAGTGTAGGGTAGTGTAGGGTAGTGTAGGGTAGTGTAGGGTAGTATAGGGTAGTGTAGGGTAGTGTAGTGTAGGGTAGGTAGGGTAGTGTAGGGTAGGTAGGGAAGGTAGGGTAGGGTAGCGTAGGATATGTAGGGTAGTCATTTGACGGGAGCGAAGCCGCGGGTAAAAGCTAGTAATATAATAAATTAAAGTTATGTAATACCCTTGTGGAAAGTTATATTTTCGTACCGTTTGGGGTTGAAACTCTTGGATCGTGAGGCGGACCCCACGATCTAAGCTAAGATCTTACTAATGATGTAAGCATCTTGTCGACACTTCGCGTAACCCAAGAGCTGGCTTTTACCTCGGACAAAGGATAAGCATTGCCATACAGCGTGGCAAAGCCGCCAGTCTTTTGGGCACATTACCAGTCGACAGTGATGTAGAAGAATTTTTTGAAGCCATACTTCAGTTCGTTTTTAGTTAGCTGTTAGTTTAGAGTTTTATTATACTGTAAATATAGCTTGAAAATATTAACCTTTTGGTAGATTAACTAATTCATGAATCCTCGACCGGTCCTATGAGACCGCGCTGTTATTGTTTTACTATTGTGTCTCATTTTGTGGGTATGTGATAGGTTAATAAAATTACCACTCATTAAAGTTATTAGGTATTTGAAAGTTGCAATAGCTTTTAATATTCATTTCAGTTCCTTTATTACCTAGTGCATTGAAGTTATTCATTCCCTATTAACTATTAAACTTCCATTTCTGTTTAAAAAGGGTAGTAAATAGTACCCCATTTATTTTCAAATTACTTTGAACATCTGAACCTGGCTCTTTAAGATGAGATTTCTACGAATTGTGCTCTCAATAGCAAATGTTATGACTTCCTAGATTTTGTATTCCGTAATGGAACACTTCGATTGACTGGATTACTGAGAAATATTCCTTTACGATTAACCCTTATTTTACTGCATATTGTCTTCGTAATCGAACGAAGTATATAATTCCAAGTATTTGGAAACATTGGGTTTATATTAAGTTAAAAGGCTAAACTTGTATTTTTGTTTGTAAAAATTAAACCGAAAAACTACTAGATTCAAAAAAAGCTTTAATTTACTAGTCGAGCTACTTTATCACTAAGTGACATAGGCCAAGATATTTCCTAGCAGAAACTAGGCAATAAATAAAATACTTTCGACTCATTAGTAAAATGCATTTAGTTTTAAAGATATTGAGAACGTTTTTTTAAACCCTTGATCAAAATCAAGCTAATCATTCTGGCACTCAAAAGTTCAAATTATTACGGGGGTCACCATCAACATTATTGTGTGATGTAGGCATAGATCCCCTATTTTCGCTCGACCGAAAGTACTGGCAAAATCCAGTATATAACATTGTATGTACTATGTATTGACCACAAACCTAACATCTGTTACTGCATTGACTTCTGAAATCTCTTAAAGCCACGCTTCAACAAGCATAGGTGTACCATTAAACGCACTCTCTAAACACTGTTTCCTCTTACATAAATAAACAATAACAATTTCCTTAACTTGTAAGTCGCATACCGAACATTCTTATTGTTTGCCTAAACACCGCGACTGTAACAATATACCACACTGAAGTCATTAATACTAACTGGAATATAGTTTTTCAAACTTTCTGTATAATTTCTTACGGCCTAATGAGTAACGACTTGTATTGTTTTAGTCGTGTCTCGGTTCCTACTTCTCTGTCGGTGACGAGTATTATTGTTATGTAATAATAATAATACAGTTATTATAATGTACGTATTATACATAAGTATGGTAATGTTAATTACTTTTGTTTTGATAGAGATTTTAGTATAAGTAAAATTATGTAAATAATTATGTATGTGGATCTGTTTCTTTTTGAGATTGCATGCTATAAATAAATTATGTTGGTAGCATCTTTGAATGGAAAAAAAATAAATAGCTGGCCCCGCGGTTTCACCAGCGTGTTTTGGTTACTGCTCCGCGTGATGTTATATGGTCTTCCTCGATAAATGGGATAAAACTTAAACATTTTTCAATTCGAACTAGTGGTTTCTAAGTGTACGCTTAACAAAACAAATAAATCTTCAGCTTTATAATATTGGTATGAAGCAACCCCATCTTGCCCAGTCGACACTAATAACTATTCCAGTGAACAAAACCTTACCGAAAGTCATGATTGATGTAAGCAATTTTGCTAATCTGATTATTCTGTCCAACTGAGGATGTCTTTAAATGAATAATCATTTCTGCTGAGACCTGCTGCACACATAACATAATCGCCACCACGACTAGCTCTAGACATCTTGCAATCATCAGATTCCTACGACCCTCACCAGATCATCGATCTACCAGATTAGTAATAGAGCCAAATCAATTTAATTCCAATATTACTCAAGTTTTTGCTACCCACGACGCGACAGTGGACACTTCGCAACGGTATAATTACTTCGTTCCTTATGCTAAAGGAAGTGGCTTGTTTCAATAAGTGTTTGCATGTTATTATGTAGAAAAACTAGTCAGTACTTTCATTATTCCTGAGCATGCGAAAAATTGTGTTTTATGCATTCTAAGGTAATAAAGATGCTAGTCGACTTCAGTGTTTTAAATGTGGTTTTAAATCGAACTTTGTGGATAAAAATTGAATAAAGTTAGTTTAGTCTTTCACAGGAAAAATGTCTTCTTGACGCTTTTCCAGACTTAACTATAGATAGACCAGGCTTAAGCAGACTCAAAACTTCAGGGTCGTTTTTATTATACACTAGCTGTCACCTG
Organism: Mythimna separata; assembly: GCA_030763345.1. Taxonomy (NCBI): domain Eukaryota; kingdom Metazoa; phylum Arthropoda; class Insecta; order Lepidoptera; family Noctuidae; genus Mythimna; species Mythimna separata. The sequence goes on along the minus strand of CM061177.1, from coordinate 19,360,537 downwards.
CGGTTTCACCCGCATTTTGCGTTACTGCTCCGCTCCCGTGGGTCGTAGCGTTATGGTATATAACCTATAGCATTCCTCGATAAATGGGATATCTAACACTGAAAGATTTTTTCAAATCGGACCCGTGGTTCCAGAGATTAGCCCCTACATACAAACTTACAAACTTACAAATTTTACCTCTTTATAATATTAGTATAGATTTGTAAAAAAAAAAGAAATTTATTTATTAAATAATACCAATTGATTTTCTATTTTAACGTATAAATTATTTGTATATGAAAAAGCTAAAACCTTGATCATAGAGGTTCTTTTTGTGATATCCTTTTTTAAACAAACAATAACGATTTCTATTTAAAATTCTCCCCCAGGGGATGTAACGGGTTAGGTGCCGGTAGAAGCTAGTATTATATGATACTATTTGTAAGCGTAACCATGACCTTGGAGCTCAGAAGACCACTGAATGAACAAGTTGTGTTTTAGTCAGTAAAAGTCTGTCCACGACTTTCCCGTCTGTTCACGACACGTCCTCTAATTACACCAAGAGAGGGAGCAGTCATTTGATGACTTCCAACCTCTAAAAAAGGACTCAAAAACCTCACTATCAAACCGTGTCACTAAATTCGTGCACACATCTATTGTGTTGTTAGTTGTTACCAAATATGTTCTATAACATAATATCCTCAATATTACACGCTAGCATTATATTCTGTGATATTACTATCGGCTGTCTGATGGTGCGCCGGCACGCGAGAGGTAGCGATCTTGCTACGGTAGATAGTAGTATCTCTACAAGTTTATCGGTGTAAATCTTTCACTGGCTTAGACTGTTTTGGATTATTATTTTGGGAAACAAACAGTGAATGTTTATATAAGTAGGTGTAAGTCATTGTAGTTTCTCATCAGACACAAAAACGGGGTTCAATGCAAACTTTCATGTCCTATAATAAGTGTCCTTATCGACCATAATTGCTGTATGGTTTGAAGGAGTCACCATGGCCTTGGAACGTAAAGGGCAACTGAAGGAATACGGGTAGGTTGTGGTCTCTAAAAAAAGGGATTACACTCATACGATTCATATAATTTTCCAGACTACTCGCCATTGTTGTATAGGGTAATCTCTTGCATGAAATTTAATGTTTTATTTTTTCTAAAAGAATAGTTCAGGCGGTGTATGTACGGAGAAAACAAGAGCAACATAATATGTTCAGTAGTCTTTGAGATTAGCTCGAATAGACAGATAGGCATTTGTTTTATGTTGACTGACACCGTTGGAATACGCCAGAGGCTGTGATTTTAAGGTGATAACAGAACAAGGTTACTTTTATTGTCTTTATCATGAGATCTATCTTGATTTGTGCAGTATAGTGCAGTGAAGTGAAAGAATATCTATATAGAATCAATCTATATAAGAATACCTATGTAAAATTCAGAACTACCGCGTACTGTGTGTACGATGTACATCGAAGGACGGGAAGACCGCAGCAGGAAAATTGTTCCAGATTCCCGTCCGATTATAATTTAGGTGTCTTCAAGGCAAGAGTGAAGAGGCTCTTTGTAAACTACTAACTAGTGCGCCTCACCATCAACGACTGCATATCACACAATAAATACAAAAAAACTATTACTTAAAGTCCTCTGTAACCTAGTTTGGTGTTCGTTATAGAATAGGTACTTATTAGGTCATTAAATAGTGTGTACTGTGTGTTTATTACCTTATTTTAATAATACTTAATTATAATATTTCTGTGTATTATTTTTAACCCAAATGTTGGCTTGTACCTAGAGAATGCCCAGTTACATTAAATCAACCAATATACCACTACTGTACATACAGTTTAAATAAATAAATAAGTAAGCAGTACTGTTAGAGTACAACATCTTTTTAGTTTAGATTGCCTTGTTACTTTGAAAGTGAATTGTGTGAATCGATGCATCCGACGATCGAAATATTTCGATGGACCCGACATCTAAATAAAATATGTAACCGGTTTTCAGGCATAACTCTATTAAAACTAAAACTGAACATACTTAATTCTCTGTTTATTTCAGGTACCTTAATCTCAACTGTTTAAAAAAATAACAAATTAGACACTTTAAAAGTAAGACAATTAACGTTTTCGTTCGTTCAACAGCATCAAAAACATCGTAAAACACTTTTCTTTCAATTAAACTGAACAATAAATATTGATCATCGAAACCGAGCGATTAACATGCAAAATATAACTCGAGACTCAATATAAACAGTGAAGTGAAATGTTTGCCGGCACTCGGTAGCCACTCACGCACTTACTTTCTATATCGAGCGATTTAAAATCGATAATAAGGAATGTCGCTTTTTTATCGAACCTCGTCATTACACACGTAGAAGTTGTGTGTCTAAACAAATATAAGTAGCTAGATCTTATGAAAGAAATGGAAAGCATTGTGGTTTTGCTATTTTTTGTTCTATTTTCCTTGTTTTAGAATTTCGGTTATTGAATGCCGTTTTGGGGACTGATTTCTCTGAGTCAAAAGTTGAGGAGTTTTTGAAATGGATTTTTTTCAGAAACTATCTATTTATTAGATAATAAAAGTGATTTCTGAAGACAGTAAATATAATTATTGAAATAATTTAATAACATAAACATATATTCTGAATTTAATCTTTTACATCGTATTTTTATACAAATAAATTTTATGCTATTCTAATAAATAATCAATTAATTAATTTAAAATCTGTACCTAGATAAGAATAACCAGCAAGTAAAAATAGATACTCGTAGTTAGATAGAACCAAATAATAAAAATAACTTTTTCTTAAATAAGTACGTTGCATTGCTTGCTTTGTCCGAAGACAAAGAAAATACACACAACACAAAACGCAGTTATTTAAAAAACTATTTCAAACGTTATAAATATTTGTTAACGAATGCGATTCAGACCAGATTTAGATCATAACAGATCTAATCTTGCGAAATCCTCGCCGTTGTTTCAAAAACGAAAATATTTGGCATTGCTCGTAATTGGCCGCAAGGTCCAACATTGGCGAGTTGCTACCATTTGCTACCATTTCGGCAAATGGCGGCACTAACAGGCCGATTAGAATCTATTTCTTGACCAACGACATTTGAGTCGTGTAATAAGCAAACAGCTGCTTTGGATCCGGCTTATTGAATTTGCAACTGAAGGCGCGTTTACAATTAGTAGAGCAACTTGCCTAGTTCTGCTAAGCCAGTACTAGTTTCCTACAACTAGCCTCAAACACAATCTTTATTTACATTGATGTTGCAGATAATACTACCACGATTCAGGAACGTTCAAACTGAGCATGAAATTGTATTTACCGTTTTCGTTAGACGTCTGTCTCACTCTGCCAGTGTGAACACGCTCTAATCGTATTGAAAGGGAATTAATAGACTGTGTAAAGTGTATTTCTTCTATTAATGCCATTATTTGCAATAAAAAAATATATTTTGGTAAAGATTAGAAGCACAAATCTTATCGTACAAGATGGACTAAGTGAAGCTTGAAATAAATGATCTAGTATTTTTTTCAGCACAAAAGCAACGAGATTTAGAGAAAATTACTGACTCTAACATGCTTTTCGATAGAGTTGTCTGTTATTTAACTGGCGATTTTAAAGTCAGGCAATCAATACTGCTCTCGATAAAATGTTATTGCATTCTGTGCTACATACAACTTTGTAACGTTGTATATATCATAAATACTGTGGAAGTACATAACACATTTACGAAACTAAGATTAGATTTACCGGAGTTACGTTTTACTTTAAAGTTTTCTAAAGTCGTGCGGATGTAAGTTAGGCGTGTAAAAAGGAAATTACTTTTAGTAGCGAATAGAGAGGAACAATTATTTTACGTTGATTAAGACAATATTTAATTATCTCCGAAGTGAAATGTCGCAACGCAGCGCAGTGATATAGGGTACTGCCGTTTACTTTCATAAAACAACTTTTTGCACTCGCCGCACTTGCCAGAATGTTACCGAAACATACAATTATGAATTACTCGACATATCTTAAAAGTTTATACGTGTAAAATGGTCTACTTTATGAATAAATTAAAGTGTCTAGATATCTGCTCGGACAGAGCTCAATCGTGACTGCTGCCACACTCATGGTCGAGACTTTAGAAAGCGAAAGATTTATCATTGACTCACTACAAAAATAATTACACAAAATTATATCACGAGAAACTCACCTTTCAGTAATATTTTTCTGTCTTCAACTTCAATTTGTAGTAAAAAAGCACTGATTAATTTATTACGTGGAATCCACCATTATTCCATGTCACTTATTGAAAACACCGATACCACCTTCACTGTTAGGTTAGAAAAAAAAACTTTGACACAACACGCACTACCCGCCAAAATTCTACATTATTCGAAAAATCCGAATCGATAGATCGATTTCCGTATCAGTTGACAGATGTCAACGTCCTCGACGCAATCCGGACACTGGCGGCAAGTGTCGCCGTTGGCGCGGACTTAACGCGCCAGTGCACTTCGATTGCAATGAACAAAAATAATTATTTCGATTATTCGAACGTAGGTTGATGTTTGAATTTGTGGCGGGAAGCGTGTGTTACGTTGCGAGCGTGCGTTCGGAAATGTGCGCGGAGGCCGGACGGTGCGCGAAATGCGACTGCGGTCACTGCGGCGCCCGCGACACTCTCTGCCCACCGCCGCACGCTGCCCGCATGTGTAAATGTTAATCCGTCATATTATTTAGTCTAACCGATACACGTCGAGCTCTTACATTCAACAAACAACCCTTCACTTTTAACCACACAGTATTTTTCACACAGCTCAATGAATTCTGGGCACTCTCAAAAGGAGATAGGCCAGTTTGGTCGCACAATGCACGCTTTCAGCCGCGATTTTTCAGTCTAGTTTCAAAAATGAAAGCTGACATAATTGTTTTGTAAAAATATTTAGCATGCTGCTCATGTCCTTGGTTACGTAAACAACGGGCAAATGCTTATCCATTGTCGAAGCTAACATAAAGGAAAATAAAAAGCCATACATAACCGAGTTAACCTGAATTTGAAAAATACGTCTTTTTCAGAAAAATGTTTTCAAGCTGGTTACGAAAAAGATTATTTTTTAAAGTGTAGCAGAATATGAGCTATTTGAAAGTGCATAACTGAAGATATTTATGCAGAACAGCAACGGGCACTTAAAACTAAATCGTCGGTTATGTAAAACACTGTCTGTCTAGCATAACATCTACAGCCTTAAACCAATTATAATTAAAACAAAATTTTTAAACATCCATCATAAAAGTACTTATGTTTCTCATGAATTCTGTTATTTTACCGATTAATACGAGTACAAGCTTTAAATTAAAAAGTACTTAGATATACAAGAGCTGCAGGAACGTTTGAAAGAGTGACCGTGGCCCCAAAACGCAAAGGGCAACTGAAAGACGCAGGTGGGTTTTAATCAGTAAAAATCCAACACACCTTCTTGTTTCACTTAGAGCGTTAGAAGCCAGTGAATGATTTTCTGACACAAAAACAAAAAGATATACATATAGAAGCTAGTAAAAGTTGAAAAATGTAGGTAGAAACGGGATAAAAAAGTGGAGGAAGAACTAAATGCGTGTTTACTTGAAATATTTCTCAGGTGATTAAACGCAAATCCTAGTAGAAAAAGTCTGACATAGCCCAAAGAATCGCCAAACTGAAGTGGCAGTGGGCTAAACATATTGCTCGCAGAACAGATAGTCAATGAGGCGAAAGATTCTAGAGCGGCGACCACGTACTAGAAGACGCAGCGTTGGAAGGCCTCCCACAAGGTAGACCGATTATCTGGTGAGGATCATGGGAATCCGATGGCTGCGAGGCGCACAGGACACAGCAACAGTGAACGTCTTTCAGCTGAAATGATTATTACTAGGAATATTTTTTTAAGTTCCTTCACACTTGGAAATTTAACTCTATCGTGGGTACGTTCACGAACATGTAAACTCTCATAAACAAGACATAAAGTCCAGGAACTTTCAACTCGGTCACATTAACTTGACGCTTGGTGTCGATGTATAATGTCAAAAAACAATATAACAACAACAGAGAACTAACTAAATTATCGACGCGCGTATCGGTAACAAAGATGCTGACCATACTGACACTTGCCGGGCGAGCTAAGAGTACTTGGGATAAGCTGAGGGAAAGCTCGAATTCCAGAGATGCGTCAATTTAATGTGACCGAGTTGTATATCTGTAGGCCTTACAAATCTTTATTTGGAGCGGGAATCAACGATACGCAGCGCAGTCAATCGCTCAACCACTGCACCACTGTGTTGTCGATCGTTCATACAGAAATAGATTGTACCTTGTCGACTCATACCGAAATCAAGAATTATATGATTGCAAGAGAACAATTGAAGAAGCCCGATAACCTGCATCCTCTCAGGTAAGTTAGATTTCCTATAACATTATGTTGACTTGTGCTGAAGTGATATATGCACCGGTACAATGTAGACATCGTGCACTAGCTTTGACGTTTTATAAGTGCTCATGTAGGCCCATAAAAAATAAAAACAATTCTGATTTTAATTTAATTTTGATCGCACCTACGCACAAAACGTTATAGGAACACATTTATTTTGCGTACAGATTTTTTTTGGGGGGGAAATCAATAGAATGACTTCCTCTCTTGGACGGAGCGGGAGAGCGTAATTTTGCGTGCGGAGTGTTTCCTGATCACTATAACCTAGGGATCTTTAACGTTTGAATCCCCAACCGGTCCAATGAGACCGCGCTGTTATTGTTTTACTATTGTGTCTCGTTTCGCGGGTATCTGAGTAATTAAGGCAAGAGTGAATTGTTTACTTCTTGGTAAGCCCGCTCCATCGTCGACCACGTCGTCGCTTTCCATCAGTTGAGATATTTAGTCCAAATCAAGATTAGATCATCTAGGCATTTAACAGCTGAAATGATTTCGTTAGTGTAAGGAGATATATTTTCAGGAAGGTGCATATCGAGGTGTTTTTTTCAACTGAGGAATCATGAGAATGACTTCTCCCAGTCTTGGGCGGAGCGAGAGGGCGCGTCAGACTTTTACTGTGTAAACCCCAACCCATTCCTTCGTTGCCTTCGTTCTGGGATCACGAGCTTCCCTTTCGGAATGCAATCCATGGCCCCAGATAACTTACCTGTCTGCCTTTAAGATCTCTAATTTTCGTGGCGAGTTCATCACTGTTCATTACTGTGTAATACCAAATGTGTAATACCAAGCGACGCGATTGAACTGTATGATCTATACGTGTGTATATAGGTAGGGATATGTACATAAAACCACCATAATACTGATCTACAGTAAGGGTCCCCTATTTGTAACGTTGCTGGCCCTAACCAAATCACGGTAACCAAACGATACCGAGATCTATTTCGATCCCAACGCCATCTATCGCGCTGAAGGTCAACTATTAAACGTTACTATTGATTTGATAATATCACGATTGATCTAACACAGACAACAAACTCTGTGACGGGCACAAACAAGTGTGTTACAGATATTTGCTCGCTGCTACTGGTTTAGCTAACAACCTGCATTATTATGAGAGCAATCGAACCAAACCATAACATATTTTTATTTATTTCTTATAACCACCATCGTCTTTTACGCGTCCCATACCTATTTGTAATGTTACTGGCCCTAACCAAATCACGATAAGCAAAAGATACTGAAATATATTTCGATCTCAACGCCATCTATCGCGCTGAAGGTCAACTATCAAAGGTCTACTTGGTTTGATATTAGTACGATTGATCTAACACAGACAACAATCTCTGTGACGGTCACAAACAAGTGTGTTGCAAATAGGTTGTAAGTTAGGTACTGCAGTACTGCCGCAAAAATAAATGCATTTTGCAGTTGTTGTTGCTGTTAAAAACTGTTATTGGCATTTATTTTTTTAAAACCTTTATTTTTATACGATATTTCAAGCGCCAAAATTCGCAGAGCCTAACTTCAGACTCGCCAACTTATAACGGCCGTACTGTAACATTATTATGAAGGCAAGCGAAACAAACTATAATATTATATTTTTATTTATTTCCTTTATTATGTAAAGAGTCGTGTTTAACTTAACCAATAACTCATTAAAGGTAAGCGCAATGATGAGGCCGACGCGACAATGGAGCACGCTCCCATACATAAGATTTCAGACATTATTATGTCAGTATATTGTCGATTTATGCAGCAATTCAGAGAATACTTACTAACTGAAATAGTATGCAAAATAATTGTCACAACATAGCATCAGCCTTATAATGTTCCCACTTCTGCGATTTAAGCCTCCTCTCTAAGAGAGGAATGAATGGGCCATAATCCACCACGCGGGCCCAGTACGGGTTGGTGGGTGTCAATGTCTTCGAAATTTTGGTTCTAGGACATGCCGGTTTCCTCACGATGTTTCCTTCACCGTTTTGAGAGTAGTGGTGATTAAATAAATTACACAAAGTAATGCACCTGGCTGGATTTCAACCCGCGACTTACAATTCGTACTTGGGCACTGAGCCACCTCTGCTCTCAAACAAAGTAACTATTACTACATAAAATTAAATACTATTTAAAATAGTATTTCTTGGATCATGATCGTCTTCATCATTTCAGACGAAAGACGTCCACTCTTGGATATAGGCCTCCCCAAGTGTTGCCATAACAACCAGTCCTGTGCGTCTCGCATTCATCGAATTCCCGAGACTCTCACTATGTTATCGATTCACCTTATGGGTCTTCTAACGCTACGCCTTCCGGTACGTAAATACACTTCCAGAACCTTTCGTCCCCACTGACCATCTATTTTGCGAACAATGTGCCCTGCCCACTACCACAAGTCTAGCGATGCTTCGAACTATGTCAGTAACCTTGGTTCTCCTGCGAATATTTTTATTTCTGTGATGCGATCTCGCTTTCTTGGATACGGTATTATTCCCGTCACACACACATACCCGCGAAACGAGACACAAAAGTAAAACAATAACAGCGCGGTCGCATGAGACCGGTCGGGGATTCATGAATTACGAAAAATAATAGACAGTTGTGCATGTACTTACTTATTGTTTTTCTTCAACACACAGTAAATAAATATACTTGACAAATGATTGTCTACTTTTGAATAATTATATAGAACAAAATGATGTACATACGACTGCAAGCCCACCAGAATGGTACGACGCTCTAGAAGTGTAAAAGCCCGCGCTTTTCTTCATTCTGTCAATATTCAAATCCCGCGCTCTGATTGGCTGGCGTTCCGTTCTCGGCCACAGTTGGTACAATAGACAACACAATATTTTTAATATTAGGTTTAAATTAAGATAATGGCTTTGGTAAATTAACTAGATAATTAACTAGATAAAGAATATTAATAAGACTGATGATGGACTGTGTGAGGACATGAAAGAAAAGGGAGTTAGTGTTGTTAAGACGAGTGCCAGGACTGAATGGAAGAGAAAGACACGTTGCGCTGACCCCGAGTGACATGTGATAAGTGCAGGAAAAAGAATGAAGATTCGTAATAATACATAGATAAGAAATAGAAATGGAATAAAAATAATGATTTAAATAAAATTTAATGAACTGAATTATAAATAATAGATTATGTATGTATGATTACAGAAGGATAGTACCTTTGACTATTCTGTAAACTCTAACCACAACCCTTCACTTAGTATTCATTGGAGTGGGTTACATGTTTGTACATCTAGATTTAAGGATTTTTTGTAATTTCTCTAGCATTGAACTGCTTTTGTCCCCAATAAAATACAAATAGACTTTCTATTAATCATTAGCCTTTCCAACCCACACTGGGCCCGCGTGATGGATTAACCTATCACATACCCACAAAACGAGACACAATAGTAAAACAATAACAGCGCGGTCTCATAGGACCGGTCGGGGATTCATGAATTAAGGCTCATTCCCTCTTCTAGAGAGGAGGCCTAAGTCCCAGCAGTGGGAACATTAGAAGGCTGATACGATGTTATTAGCCTTACAAATATACCTCCTAGGGCTGCGGGAACGTCAGAAAGAGTGATCGCGGCTCGCAAGGGTCTTTCTTGCGTGGTCATAATAACCGGTGCACGGTGGTAAGTAATAATAATATGTTTATTTGCATAAAACATGGTATAAAAAGGTGTTAAATAATACTGTATAGCACATACATGTTTAGCTAGGTTATAACAAAGCATGCAAAATACTTAAAATTAAGCAAGGTAGGTAAGAAGCCATTAATAGTTAATAGTTTAAAACATCAAAATTTTTTGTCAATAAATTCCTTTAAGCTATAAAAACTATGTTCGAGCATCCAATTGTAAAATTGAACTTTAATTACTCAGATACCCGCGAAACGAGACACAATAGTAAAACAATAACAGCGCGGTCTCATAGGACCGGTTGGGGATTCAAACGTTAAACAATTTTAAATGTAAGTTTTTAAATTGCCTCGGTATTTTATTATAGATGCGCACACACATTGCTAGGCAATTTTTATTATACTTAGCTAGTCGAGGCAGATCATTCAACACAAGTTTATACGGATCTCGTCTGTTCCGAGGATTGACATCATTTGCAGTCTTAAATAATTTTTTATTTTTCATTACAAACATACATATTTCGTAAATATAAAGTGACGGTAACGGTAACAAACCAAGTTTCCTAAATATTGGTTGACATGAGTCATCAGGTTTTAGTCCACAAATTGATCTCATGCACTTTTTTTGAGCGATGAATGCTCTTTGGAAGTCGGTGCTGTTACCCCACATTACAACCCCATAACGTAATAACGATTCAACGTATGCACGGTAAGATATTACAGCAGTTTTTACGTTAGTTACATTTTTGACTTGTTTAAGTGCATATACAAATTTATTTATTTTAGTACTAATATTATCTATGTGTTCTTTCCAATTAATATCTTTATCTATTATTACACCCAAAAATCTTGTATGCGTTACTTCTTTGATTTTATCAATAGTAAGTTTTATGTCATTATTATGATTATTTGATTGATTAAATTGAATATAAACTGATTTATCTAAATTTATCTTTAAATGATTAATGTCAAGCCAATGAAGTAATTTGTTAATTGTACTATTAATGTCAAACTCATGGTCTAAAATGGTATTATGTCTTTTATTAGATGTCACTATAATAGATATGTCGTCGGCGAATAATATGCATTTATGGTTAGTTATTTTTATGATGTCATTAATATAAATAAGGAATAATATTGGACCCAGTACGCTTTCTTGTGGAACGCCACGTTTATTATGTTTATATTCCGATGAGTATGATATTATGTCATTATTTTTGTTCTTTTTATTGATAACAACACATTGTTTTCTATTACTTAAATAAGACGATAACCATTGGAGAGCCGGTCCTCTAATCCCATTAGCTTCTAGCTTTTGTAGTAATATTTCATGTGAAACCAGATCGAATGCTTTCGACAGATCAAAAAAGAGACCAGTAGTCATAAAATTATTGTTAATATTTGAAAGTATAGCTTGCATTAGAGAAAAAATTGCCAACGATGTGGATTTGTTCTTCTGGAATCCAAACTGTTTGTCACTAATAATGCTGAATCTATTACAGAAACTAACTAATCGTTTGTACATACATTTTTCATAAACTTTAGACAAAATGGGTATTAAAGTAATTGGTCGGTAATTATTTATGTCATATCTGTCTCCTTTCTTGAATAAGGGCTTAACTAAGGAAATTTTCAATTTATCTGGAAAGGTTCCATGGGAAAAAGATATATTTATTAAATGAGTGAGAATGCCAGTCAGTTCCTCACTACATGCTTTTATGATTTTCGTATTCATTTCGTCATAACCCTCCGACTTGGTATTAGACAGAGACATTATTTCCTGTCGTACCTCGTTGAGCAGCATTGGTCTAAGGAACATTGAGTTGGCACATGCATTTTTGCAGGGGTCTTGATGTGAGGTTTTACCTTCTTGTGTATGCGTTACATTTACATAATGATTATTAAATTCTGTGGCCATATGTACAGGGTCTGTAATTATAGAATCATTTAGTTTTATATATTCTATGTAGTCTTTGTCAGAGTTATTATTTATTTCATTTTTGATGACAATCCATGTGGCTTTACATTTATTATCTTGGGCATGAATATATTTTATATTTGAATTCTTTTTGGAGCTATAAATGCATTTCTTTAACAGCCTAGAGTAATTATTATATTTATTTTTACTATATATATTTTTGTTTTTGTAGTACTGATAACGCAGTTTCCGTTTAGTTTTGCAACTTTGTCTCAAACCTTTACTGATCCATTTTTGTGTGCGTTTTTTAATGCTATTGACTTTTACTCTTATTTTAGGAAAACAGAGATCATAAAATAGACACAACAGTTCATGAAAGTCATTAAATGCACAGTTTGGGTCAGTATTAAAATAAATATCGGACCAAGAAAGATTTTGCAGGCATTCCTTAAATTTTCTGATGTTATCCATATTATAGTCCCTTTTATAAATGTAGCATACAGTTGATTTTTGTGGTTTCTGTTTAATTGGGACGCTTAACATTTGTGCTGTCTCATGATCTGAAAGATACAGGGGTAGTACGGTGGCAGTAGTGGGGTTTTAATAATTAAACGTGTAACAAGCCCTCTCGTTCCATCTTAGAGTGAGATAGGTCATTGGATGATTTCCCAATTCAATAAAAAAAAACTATATCTGCAAATATACAAGTTCTTTATGTATATTGCCGAATATCTCAAAAAATACAATAGGAGCAAGCTAATTTGACGACATTAAAAAAATACTACTGCCATAAGCCATAATTATGTACACAATAAATTAAAAACCAGCCCAGTGCAAGTCGGACTCGCGTACGAAGTGTTCCGTTCCATTATTACCTACTCCCACTGGTGTATCTTCGAAGTTTGTGATCTTAAGCAAATAAAAATTAAAGAGATTTCAAGCAGACTGATCGACACTTTGCGTGGCCAAGAGGGCTGGCTCGTTCTCCGCCCAAAGAATTAGCATTGTTATTTAACCTGGCATTGCCGCCAGCCTTCTTCACCATCTCTTCTTCTTCATCATCTTCGACGCCTGAGTGTATATTATTTTTGTAAGTATTAGATGTACATAATTAGGTTTAGCATAAAAGTATAGTTAAGTTAATTATAGTTCAGTTAGTATTATTAAAATGTAAATTGTCCGTGCAAATAAATAAATAGATATAAGTACCTAATGGGACTTTCTGGCGCCCTCTGATTTAAAGCCCTTTGGAGACGATGCCTGCCTAGGCTGCGAGATCGTTTGGAGAGGTCATAAGAGTGGTTTTAGTAACACTGACCAGCCCCCTCCCGTTCCATGCTAGAGCGGGAGAAGTCATGAGATTTTCCAACTCCAAAAAATTACCCAACCCGCAAAACATCATCAAGGTAAATAGAATAAATAATTAATAAATTAGTCTTATCGAACTTTCACAATAAATTTAAATAAACTCACAAAGATTTACTATCAAACCTATATCACAGATAATATAATATTGGCCTATATAAAAGAGTTCTATGTTCCGTTTCGCTTCAGCAAAGGAATAATAGGTACATTTATGTTGATAAAAATATCGCTTATATGAATAATATACGGAATAAATACATCAAGACGATTTGAGATCATCGTTCCATTCAAACGAATATTAAGAAAGCGTGTTTATTTGACACTCAAACAATGAAGAAACAAACAGTAATACCTAAAATACTTATTGCTAATCAGTTAGGACTTTACTGTACTTATGGTATTTTTCACTATAAAATAACCAACTAACGCCACCACTGCAAGGAAGTAACAGTAAAAAAAAACCATCGTCAATATGAAAACCCGCCCCGCTGAAAATAATTTATACCAGTGCCAAAATAGGTTTGTAAAGATCTTTTTGCAGAATTGCATACGGTATTGTAGGTAATCAGAATGTTAAGTCTCTTATAATTGTAATTTAGATTAGCTTCAAGTTGACCCGAAAACACACAGTTGATTGTAACACATTAACTATGTAGCAAGTTGTCGGCATGAAGAGTTGCTCAACTAAATAAGGTAGGCGTCTAAAAAATAAATAGTTTCCATTATTATCGTTATGTGGCATACAATTTTCTTCATTTGCACTACAAATACATAGAAAATAATATAATTTATTCAAGAAGATTGCTTATTAAAAAATCCTTATTTACCACAGTGAAAACTGTTTTTGGACGAATTAATACATTTCAAGTTACCAACAAGAGCAATTTCTGAACGTAAGAACAACTGCCAATCTAACATCATTTTTCTGTCATTGCTGTCAATAACTGATGACGTCAGTTTATATTTTGAATGTCAGGGATCACAAATATTTTGTTACCATGAAGACTTTTATTAATTATTATTAAAAATAAAAAACAAAGTTTCTCAATTTGATGATCTTCATAATAACATATTGTATAGAATGCATGGAATAAGTTATGCTAAAATGTTTGTATTAAAAACATTTTTTGAATTGAATTAAGCTACAAATGTTATCTACCTACTTATTGGATGTTTAGGTCATGTCAGTTTCGTCCTATTATTTTATGCCGTTTATAGTATTTTCTTTCTTAAATCTTGAAATTATTTTGATATCTTGCCTCAAAACAAAATTCCAGTGGTTGAAATAAAATCAATGGAGTTTAATTAAAGTCCCAAAAATGTTTATGACCACTAAACCACAATACGATAGATACCTATTACGTCACTGAACTCGGGTTTTTTAGGTCTCAGGGCCTTGAACCAGTAATTACTCGAATGAGTCGAGTATTAGTTCATCCGGGCCTCAGAAGCCTTTGTTTCATTCATAGTTGCTACGCCATGAATCCCTCGAACATCATATCCTAAACGAAACAATATTAGTAAGTAAAGATTTCACTTATCCCACCGCAAAAAATTCTAAAGGCCTTGCTCACTCAGCCGTGAACGACGATTCTCTGTCGTCGGCACAACTTTTGCCATGAAAACAGTAGATTTTTATTATAATGCAACCTTTTTTCGCAACAGCCAAAACAGTACTATTATAACCGTGATATTATATTATCTTATCGGCGTAGATTATGTACACAAGTGTTGGTTTTGTACCGTGTAATGGACAACACATTAGTTACCAGCACTCCAATGGGTACCGTGTGATTACTACTGAATACAACGAAAATAATATAACCAACAAACGTATGGAACGTACGGACCGTAAGGAGTTGACATTGAGTTTCCACAACTTAATCAAACGAGGTATGGTACAGTGTTCTAAGTTCAAATATGTTTTGTTAATTTTTTGTAAATGAGTGGCCAGTGTCATTACCAAAAAGTGAGTGATAAAAAAGGTTTTAATGGTGAATTTAAATGCAGTGACTTGGTGATAAATGCTTTGGTGTTTTTTTTTCTTATGCTGTGGTGTTAGAAGCATTAGGCACTGAATTATTCTTCCCAACATGGTAATTTTCATACACATATGTCATGATTTCTTTGTTTATAAATAATCATTACAATAATAGAACATCTTCCTAATATTAAAAAAAAAAACATACTTCATCAAAGTATTTAAATTGAAGGTTTAGGAAATTTAAACCCTGAGTCATTCTTATATATTTGTGTCAAAGAATATTATTTAAAGCTTAACCATCATGGTATGGTAAATATGTTTATTTTATTTATGTATGATAACAATAGTTATCCTGTCTGCCATTAATATTTATTACATTGCTTATATTTAAAGCTATAAATAATTCAATAATTTTATTAGTAAAATTATATATTTAATTATGGTTCATTTTCCTTTGGTCAAACACGGTAAGTACTCTTAATACTGATATAGATTTCCTGTAAATTGGTGAACTTCTTCTGTTACCAAGTTTTGTTATAATATAATTTTGTTCCCTATCACATACCCGCGAAACGAGACAGAATAGTAAGACAATGACAGCGCGGTCTCATGAGACCGGTCGGGGATTCAAACGTTAATACAATAGTGTGCCTCAACATCAATGATTGCATCACTGCATACCATCAGGCGGGATTGTAGTCAAGCACTGATTTATGTTATAAAAAGAATACTTATAGGAACTATAACATATGACTTTTATATCTGCTATTGACAATGACACATTACTATTTTTTATTTCACCCATGAAATAATTTTCCTGTAATTCATTTTTACGCTTCATGTCAACACATATTATCTTTCATTTGTATGTAACTAAGCTGTCAACAGATTACTCTAAGACCGTAATCCTTATAATGATTAACAGTACATTCTTGTACTTGTTAAAAACTGTATAATGTACCTAGCAACTGTTATTAACATGTTATCTCTTCTATCTATCATAAACTGGCTGATTGGAACTTTACGTCCTTTGAGCTGGCTAGCATAGCTTCCCTTTCCTCTACGGTTCATGACTTATCCAGCTTACTTCAAACTTTTTTACTTTTACTAATGACCATCAGTGTTAAAAAGTATGAAGTTATGTTAAAAACCAACAGTGTTTTTGTTGATACTGATGATCATTCAATCATAGTTTTTTGACATTGATGGTCATTTGACTATTATTGTTTGTTGACACTAAAGGTCATTTGACCATTATTCTTTCTTGACACTGAACTATCAGTGTCATTAACGTTTGAATCCCCAACCGGTCCTATGAGACCGCGCTGTTATTGTTTTACTATTGTGTCTCGTTTCGCGGGTATCTGAGTAATTAATAAATAACCATCTTTTTCAACTCAGCATAGATATATTGATAATCTTTTGGTACCTATTTAGAAGCTTCACCTGGATTTTATTTTTACCACCTGGCTAATTAACAGTTTAATTTATATTTTCCCTGTAATGGTTTTTTCCTTTTCATACACCAAATTCAAACAGATCAAGCAGTGTTCAGCAGTGGCTCAAGATCGAAATGAATGGAAAAATGGAAGGGAGGCCTTTGCCCTGCAGTGGGACACGACGGGCTCATAATAATAATAATAATACACCAAATTAACATAATAAATGTACTGTATAATTACTCTGATCTGCAAAGAGCCAGAATATTCTTAATAACAATACGGCATTTATTACTTGCACTTTTTGCGTTGTTCCATTCCATCTGCATTCCTAGTTATCATTGAAGAAAATAAATTACCATTTACGGTATCTCGTGACAAACACAAGTGCTCCATCCTGTCGTTTAATGATGTAATTCTCAGGGCTCTAGTTACCATAAAAGTATAATGTATGATGCAGTATACTGATTAAAATTCTACAGTAGTTTCCGTTGACTCAGTCGAAGTAGCATCACTTTTAATTTAAATTATTATTATCTATTCATTTAAAAATTTTGTCCTTGTTATTGAATTCAAATCAGTGATGACACCTATCACCTTTAAGCAGATGATGACTAAGGGGAAAATAATAAATGTGGGTTTTTATAAATTTGGAGATATTTTCCTTTCCAATTTTTTATAGAAGATGTTTATGACAAAATGTTTGGCAAACTGTGGATACTGGTATTATTATTTTCTATTCTATCTATATGGCAGAGTGTACAGAGGGTCTGAGGGCTATGTATAAATTCTCTCAAAGATATACATATATATGTGGGGTTTCTAAGGGATATTGGTCGTTTTATGTGAGATATGCTTATACTGTGGTGGGTATTGATGGGGATTGTGGGGATATGAAAGAGAGATTATATGCCAAACTGCTATGGTGCTATATTGGCCCTGTGATTTTAAATGCCAAAGCTACCAAAAATTAGCATTTATTATTAAAAAATTTCAATTTTACAGATGAGCAACTTTACGGGTACACAAACTACGGGATGGACACTCCCACCCCCGCGGCTGATGGGGGCGATTGCCTGCCAGGATTCTTTCAGACCATGGATTCCCTAAGTCCTGGTCTAGACTCAGACTTTGACGAGAGCCTTGCGGTACCTGAGTCGCTTTCAGTCATTGAAACGGACAAAGTTGATAATAAGGAGGGAAATAGTTCTAGTGGTATGTTGTTTTTAATTATTTTTTTACTTTGTCAATGGTTATATTAGCATCACCCTAAGGTTGACTAGCAGACAATGCCTATAGCATTGCGTCAGTCTTTGTATTGTGCTCTTATCACACTAATTTTGTAAACACAAATGTTGGTTTGGCTGTGTATATTATTTTTTTGTGAGTTTTTGGGTCTGGCCCGCACCCCGCGCCCGTATCGTATGTGAGGGTGCGTGTCTGTGTATCCATGTATGCACATGTTGGTTTTTTGCACCTTTACTCTCAAACAGCTGATAGGATTTTGATGAAAT
This sequence comes from Mythimna separata, assembly GCA_030763345.1. NCBI lineage: Eukaryota > Metazoa > Arthropoda > Insecta > Lepidoptera > Noctuidae > Mythimna > Mythimna separata. The sequence goes on along the minus strand of CM061177.1, from coordinate 19,342,218 downwards.
TTAGCACATGGGTAGACCATGTCCTGGAATACCTTTGATCACACAGGGTACTTACAGTTTTTTATTCCGGGAATATGAGTGAAGCCACTGGTTGGCTTGTATAATGTAATTGTCTGTATGTTGCATATAATCTTTCCGCCAACATCTATACATATGTATAATGCAATATCCATGCTATAACTATTGCATTGTGACAGATGAATGATTGTAAACAGTAACTGTTTACAGCCATTCATCATTGCTTATCAGACAAAAATCTTTCGTTTTGACTATAAGAGGAAGATTTAGATTATTCCTATAGATCAGTCTTACAATCAGTGTTGTCAGACTTAGTTCTGCTCAATATAGAACTATTGTTGTTCTAGAAACACGCTAAAACAATGTCTCTGATAAAGTCGAAGATAAAAAACTTGACTCATTATTATTTGTTTCAACAATTAACTTTATCATAAATTCCAAGAATTTTTAAAATGATTCGAAAAGAATTCAGTTGGTAACATTTCAAATCTGCTGGAAAGGGGAAACTGTCAAGTAATAGAAAATTGATGCACTACTGAAATATGACGTCAATGCCTTTAAGTTACGTGCCTATAAAAGAGATAGCGATAGGTTCTGATTTCGCCCCCACTCTTCTAACTATTACTGTTCTCTTCTAACTGTTGCCGTTTCAGAAAAATAAAATTAGTGTTACCTAGTTAACTATATGTTAATGTATACAAAAATAAATACAGGAAAATATGTACCCAATAAACTTTAATATTTCATGCGGTTACTATACTAGTATTTGCTACGAAACTTTAAACTGCCTCGTTGATTTAGTGATAGTCACAAATACTACTGCTGAGCAGTTGTCCTAGGGTGCCCAAGCGTAGTGCGTACGTTCCACGAAAAGTGCCTAAGAAGCCTATACAAATTGACTTCAGCCTCTCGTACTTCTGAAGGTCCAGGAATAGTAATAAAAAGATTTGTTAACCAAAATTAAAGAAGTCTAATAGGAGGCTATAAAATAAAATATGCTGCATATTTCATGGGAAGGAAACATGACTGGTATGGTGTGGGTGTACTTTAGGTAACTACACTTTATAAAGTGTGAGTGTACCTGTGTTTGTTGACATCTTTACACAAAGATAGGTAACTTCTGACGTATTTCACCTAATTTTCCCTGAGTAACAGTGACGTTGTTTTTAATTGTTTTAACTCTGATTAGATAGGCACTTTCTGACCTGTGGAGAAAATAATATCCATATCTATTTTTATCTTGTGATTCATACACATGTAATGCATAAATAGATTATATTGAATAACTCACTTATTGTTAAGGAGATTTTATCCTTTTGAGTTTGGCTATCATCAAAATCTGCCTATCAGGCCACCACAACCTAGCTACGAAAGTACTACGGTCTTGTGTTAAAATGTATTAGGACGCTATTCATAGTTTTAACAGTAATCTATCTAAAACATGTAAGAAAAAGTTACATTTAAATTGCTGGTCGAAAAAGCCTAAAGCTTTTTTTGTGGTCATCAAATAACTTCTTCCACTCGAAGCGAGAGGTCGTATAAAACTTTTACTGACTAAAACCCACCTATATTCCTTCAATTAAGTTACCCTAGAGTATTTACAATAAGGGCCTGTTTCTCAATGTCAATGAGTACCTAGCCACTACTTTCTGAATAAATTCAAAAATGGTACAGAATTTCTATGAAATTATCTGCCAAGTAAGATATTGGAAACTTAATCAAAGGTGGTGAAATAGGCCCTAAGTCTATCTAGGAATCTCGGAGCTATATTGATATATCCCTGTAAAAGTGTATCCGAATAAAGAACTTTCAACTACAAAGTTTTTTTTATCTGTTTTGTCTTACTCCTGAACAAAGGCGGGAGGCCTTTGTTCAGGAGTAAGACTCCAAGATTCTCCAAATATTAAGTTATTCTTTCATAATTATTGATCTTACTAACCACGATTAAGATAAACAGACACTAATGAGACCCTGACCTAAAATCTAGATAAAGATATTGTGAAGCGTTGATAAAAATCTAAACACAAAGAAAAAAGAAAATAATTTAAAAGTATTGATTCAAATTAGTTTTAATTGTAGATAAGAAATATCTCGTTATCAATCACAATGAACTGATATGAGCCGGCGAATCGTGACACGATATTATGTTACTTTCCTCGTTGCATTGAAAAGTGTAACATAGTACCTATTCATTGAACAACAGGCAATACTAGGTTTTATTTGTGGTAGTCGTTTTGCCTACATGGAAATCGAAAAGTATCCTAATGGATCATATTCACGGGATAAAGAATGTACCTATGTGCTATTCCAGGACATAATCTACGCATTGCACCTACCATCCAAATCCGTAACAATGAAACATACATTCATCCATTTTAGGTCTAGCAAACTATGATATGGCCGACGAAAGACGGTCATATTATCGCCTACCATCAGGTGAACTGAAAAAAGGAAACTGTGTTGGTATAGATTTTAATATTACTTGTTAAAATTTACTTATAAAATAATTATACTAAAAATATTTGAGTAGAATCTCAACTGATGGAAAAAAAATGATACCATCGACGATGGAGCTAGCTTGTCTAGAAGCTAACCCATTCACTCTTGAGGTAAAGATCCTAGCACCCCCCATATTCCTCTTGACTTTTTCCTATAAAAACACAAAAGTTTAGACACAAACTGAGCTACTGTAACCATTTAATAAGTAATCCACTTAAAATATCTTGTTAAGACAATTTAGCAGCACTCTAAAATTAGACCTTCTAACACACCGCCTCACTAAATGGATTCGCGTGGTAGTCTAGCCGGAATAGATACCTATCTAAATAGATGCTACTTTAGCCAGGATAACTTCATACATTAAGGCATTAAGTCAGCCTCTGTACTTCTATGTGCATAAAGTATTTAATAAATAAATATATGCTGTAAAACGAACAATACTCTGTTGGTACTGGTTGGTACCATCAGGCAGTTCCGCAAGCACCTTAAGGACGATAATTGCATAGCAAGACTCACGACTCGATCGCTCAATTCGTGTTTTGTCACTAGCTGCGCCTGTACAGGAATATTTTCTTAACTGAGCATGTATATTTTTTGTGGACCGTAAATTCCCACTTGTGGCCATATTTCCTTGAATACTGAGATGTGATGACCTTTCAATTTAAATAATAATGGATGATCAACTGCCCAATTTTGTCGATTATACCTACTGCGTTCGAGAAATCATTCAGGACATGTTTTGTGACCTCTAGCTTGATAAAGATAACCCACACATATACTGGTCAAAGCGGTCGAGATTATCAACAAGCGATGAAACGCCAAACCCCCTAGGGGTTTGGCGAGACACCTTGTTATCAATGCTCCATCGACCCCTGGACCTTTTCAGAGGGGAGCAAACCATTGCTCGTCGTCTGCATACTGTACCCACTGTTGCAACCCTCTTAACACCTTACTTACCAACTATAATAAATAAATTTTCTCTTTCAGCAATAACTCAAACAACAGTGCCATTTAAAGCGGTCCACCTTCCGCCTATAAAATTCAACTCGGTGCACAGGAAAGTGTTCATTCCAGGTGTTGAAATAAAGGTCAGATTGGTGGAGAACGAAAGAAGCGTCACAACACATTTGCTTAATCCTAATTTGTAAGTATTTTTTTTTTCTCATTAAACTTGCTTAAGTTTTGATTCACGGCGAATTTTGGCATCGTTTAAGGCATTCAGACTTGAAAAATCATCATTATTTTCCTGTTAAGCATTAACAAGCGATTTGCAACCTTATTGCTTGATTATATGGACTATATTGAAATGTGCCTGTTTCGATAAACCACTTTTTTGTGTAATAGCTATCTAAATATCAAATACTTTTTGACTATCTGCTTTAATTAAAGAGATCAATAGTGTTGCGCATTGCGCAATACTGTTGCAGATTTCAATCGTTTTTCAAGTTCTTAATCTATGACTAAGCCTGGTTAAACAATAACTAAAATTAAAAATCCTTTAGATAACGTAATCACTCGATATTATCACACAAAGCGTCATATTTCATGATCTCCATTTAATTTTATTGCATGTAGTACACAAGTCTTTTTGTATTTTAGTTTTTATACGCGCTTAAAGATAACACAGTACGGAAAAAAAACTACGATTAGGTACCTACTTAAAGATTTTTTAAACAACGGATCTATCAGAAAAGTTATCAAACGATATTTGTTGTTTTTAGTGACCGTTAAAGAATAATATGTCTAGAATAATATTTCTATTTTATGTTACAGTTTTTATATTATGAAAAATTAATAAGCTTAACGTTGTAAATCATTTGTAACTTCAAGGTCTTGGCTATTTCAAAACAAATAGCTAGAAAGGTTTATTATAGCATTCAATAAAAAATAAAACATTTACCTAAAGTTTTATCAGACAATTCTACAGCACTAATCGAAAAAACGTAATTTTCAAATGCAAACACTATCTTACCGGAAATAGGAGGTATTAGCAGTAACACAACCATATCAGTTGATTTCCGCAACCAAAGATATGGGTTTATCTACGATATACATTATTTACAAACGCATATAACCATCTCAATCAAATACATACATATGTATACGTTTATGGTACTATTGACCTCATGTACCAGGGTATTAAACCTACTACACGCGTTCAATTAGCATCAATTGATGACTAAAGGTACCGAGCATTAGAAGTCTGAATCATCACTGTAATTGATTTTACCTACACTTATCTATACATTTTTTATTGAGGTGCGAAATCATCAAATTACCTCTGTGTTCCCTCGGTTTCTGTTTCAATTCCAAGGCCACGGTAACTCTTTCGAACGATCCTGAGGCTTGCTTCATCATCTTCCTGCCCTTGTGCCGTTTTATTTGGGGTCGGCGCAACATGTTTTTTTCTTCCATTCTATCATGTCACTCATCACGCTACCACTAACTCCCTTTTCTTCCATATCACTTCTTACACAATACATCCATCTTTTCTTTGGCCTCCCTCTCCCTGGCGCCACTTTCAAACTTCCCTAACCTTCCCCCTAACATACTCATTTTTCTCTTTGTCCATTCTCGTCCCACCACACTTATATAGTCTTTATTCCTTATGGTACACAAATATTTTTACCATAAATGACAGTCGATGTACACAGGCGAATTTAACCCACAATTGGGTTCTCTTACAACAAACCGTTTCATTCGTAGTCTCCATTTTATTATCTGTAAAATCTAACAGCGTGGAATAATCGTGTCATACTCGTCTGTTACTATCATAGATGCGCGTACGTTGATTGGCTTAACGACGCTATAATGTTTATTATGCTGATAAACGTCATTTTACGTCTTGTTTGCGTTGAATGTGAAATTTATCGATAAGTTTGTAAGCTGATAATGTCTTTGTTGTTGATTCGATTTCACGTGTACTTCAAAGAAATGTGTTGATGATTAGGCTCGTTGGGACCAATGCCTGTCTGGGCTACGGGAGTTACCATGGTCTTGGAACATTAAAGGACGGAAAAGATGAGTTTAATCAGTAAAAGTCTGACACTCCCTTACCTCTATCTCTCTCGTCTTACTCTACCCAGAGCTGGAGCAGTGATTTGATGTAACATTCTCAAAGCTTACAACGGAAAGCCTTGTTGTTTGAGTTAGGGTTAGCACCAAGACCAAGTAACTATTTGTTCATGGAGATCACACGGGCGGACGATCCAAGTAAAATACTGGCACTTAGATACATCAGGTTAAGTTGGAAGCCAACCTTTACATAGCTGGCAACAGGCTCGGCAGATTGATTGAATTTCCACTAGTGCCTGGCAACATACTCGTAGCATAGCCAGTGTTAATACGTTCTTATGAAGTACCATCACTTGACGTAATGGAAGAAATTGATTATAAAAGCCTCCAAGAGTGTTTATACTAAAGTAGAATACGTCCGGCATTCTTAAGTCTTTTACTATGAATCGATTTGTTATCGGGTGACTCGTGCTATGACAAGGGATTTCCCTCTTTCAGCTAATTTCCAAGTCTAGACAGAATAATAAAATTTTGGGACCAACTGGAAGTTGTCCTTGCGTGCGTTGCATTAGAGTAGCATAAAGTTTCTGCAGGGCTTTTTGAGCCTTCCTTCGCGATTCTGAGATACTTTGAGATTCCAGAAACCCGACATATGTTAAGACTGTTTATAAAAATCAAGCTTCCTGTCATGCAGCTCTGGCCTGGTCTTTAAGATAACCCTTCTTGCCATCGGGTAAAAAACAATCCTTTAGTTTTAATATGTGATTCTATCCCATTTCCAGATACACAATCTTCCTGCAACATGGAGAATTCACATGGTCGATCAAGAAGCGGTACAAACACATTCTCTACCTGCACCAACAGCTCACGTTATACAGGGCCTCTCTCGACATCCCCTTCCCCACCAAGACCCATAAGACGAGGAGAGCCAGCTTCAAGAACACCGTGGATACTGAGGAAAAAGCGGAGAAGGTGGCCTTACAAGCTGTGCCGAGGAGTAACTCGAAGAGGCAGATTCGGCCTAGAAAGAGGAAAGGGGCGCTGCCGAGGTAAATATAGCATTAGTAGCGGCCTTTTTTAATGTTCCCACTGTTGGGACTCAGGCCTTCTCTCTAGAAGAGGGGATGGACCATAATCCACCACGCGGGCCCAGTGCGAATTGGTAGATGTCACATGTCTTTGAATTCGTGGTTCTAGGTCATGCCGGTAAATATAGGCTTTGTTCAAATCAATTTCAGAGTCATGTTTAATTACTATTATCGTACAATGTTGATGGGGCATGCTTGGCTGGTAATTACTTATTTCTTGACTTACGTTTAACCTTTCAAACGTCCTATAATACCGCGTAGGTTAATTCAAGATAGCGCTCGAAATGTTAGCCGCACACCGTAGATTCATAAGCCGTAGATTCAAAATAGGACTTTGTGTTTTATTATTGCGTTTGAGATGAAGATATAGGCTCTGGAAGGGTTAAACATGTGGAGGCGATTTTAGCTATCAGAAGATGCAGATTCCGGCGAGGAATTCCACTCCTTAACTGTCCGCACAATTAATGTGTTCCCAAAACGTTTGGTGTGTGTATATATTTTCTAGGCTATATTTTGTATTTTCATTTCATGTCATCAAGTCAACTTTTTACTCTAATCTAAATGTATTGAGATATGACCCAGCGTTCCTTTTTATTTTCCTTTGGGTCTAATTTATTTTCATTCTGTACTTCTGTGAATGCAGTAAGCCCCAGCTGTCAGGAAATTCCTCTACTAATGTACTCTTTATCTGATGACCAGTGATAGGAATAGGTAGTGCCTATTTGCCTAAACTTCGAAGAACAGAGACAAGAAACGGGGACCTCCTTAGGACTAAATTTTTTTCCGAGAAATCCGTCCCGAAATTTCGAGACAACACTTAAATACATTTAAAAAAATTGTTATTTGGAATAAGTAATACCTATTACGATCAACAAGTCATTTACAAAATGTTATCCAAAAAAAAAATTCTGAATATTTTTGTTGTAACGATTGTGTATGTTATTTATTATGATAATCGCAAACTTTTGGTAAACATAGACGAATTACTTATTCCAAATAAAATAAAATTTAAATGTATTTTTAAGTGTTGTCTCGAAATTTCGGGAGTCTGGGAAAAAAATTAGTTCTATGGAAGTCTCCATTTCTTGTCTCTGTTCTTCGAAGTTTAGGCAAATAGGCACTACCTATTCCTATCACTGCTGATGACGCAAGTTTATCTACCACAACCAATAATTTCAAAATTATCAAACAAAAATTTTGATTAAAAATTAATAGGTATCAATGAGTCAACTTTCTAGGTTAAGTTTACTTCTTCTTTTTTTAAACCTGGGCTTAATAAATTCCAATGGTTTTATAATTTTTTCAGGTTTCCAAAAAAGCCCGAAGTAATGGTCACATATGAAGGCATCCAACTACGAATGAAGCAGCTCGAAGAATACCTCTACAACCTCCTAAACATCTCGATATACAGGAACCACCATGAAACGGTAAGAACCTTCAGATGCGTAGACTTACCTTCAATCCGTCACACTTGGATAGCTCATAAACAACGTAGCTGCCAAATGAAAATCAACCTCATTTTGTATGACGTAAGGTAGATAATCGAGTGGCTGTTTTTTGTTTATCTGTTTATCATCGGATACAACTTCCTTCACTAAATTTAACAATGTTCTTATAGTAACATCGCAGCAAGTATGAATGAACTTGTCCTTGTAAAAGGAAGTACTTATTACCAATCCATCGAACCGGAAAGTTCCGTTGCAATTACACGGATAATAGACATTTTAAGTTTCTTTCTAAGCCATCTCCACGTGCGATAGAATCACGGTCATAGTCACGCCCTGCTAACAGTTTCAATGGAGACTTCATAAATCAATCTCCTGCTTCATACGTTGTCGTCACGATAAAATTGCCGTAATGGCTATCACCGTATCATCCTCTGCTGCATACTACGACAGAACAATAGTCAATTTTACACCTTATTATGCGATAATGTGTCTAGGCTAACTAGCTAAATTAAGTGGCAGTGGGCAGGGCACATTGCTCGTAGAACAGATGGTCGATGGGGACGGAAGGTTCTGGAGTGGCGGCCACGTACCGGAAAACGTAGCGTTGGAAGGCCTCCCACAAGGTGGACCGACGACCTGGCGAGGGTTGCGGGAATCTGATGGATGCGAGACGCACAGGATCGGTCGTTGTGGCGGCGATTGGGTGAGGCCTATGTCCAGCAGTGGACGTCTTTCGGCTGAAATGATGATGATGATGAATGTATCCTGCACCGCACACAACACTGTTTTGGGATCCAGGCAAGAGACCATAACTTTAGGTTGTCAACGCTTTGGATACCCCCTGACTATCTGCGCTTTATTTTTGGGCCGCAATCATATAATAAGGTGTGGAAACTAAGGACTGCAGGAGTGCTAGAAAACATCATGGCGACCTTGGAACGTGGTGATTTTTTAGTTAGGTATATATACATAAGTATAAATAATTACTAACTTCTATCACCTGGTATGATTTCAGTGCTAAAAAAAGGCTTATTGCATAATTTCCCCCTTACAGATTTAAAGCTAATGTAAACCACGGGTCGTCGTGCCAAATATATTTTTAATGAAATCAATCTCTATTTTGCCAGGTAAAATTCCTGGAAGTATCAAACCTCTCGTTCATATCGGAGCTGGGCAGCAAGGGCAAAGAGGGCATGATCCAGAAACGCACCGGCTCCACGCAACCCGGCCAGGCGGGCTGCAACTGCTTCGGCATGCTCGGCAACATGGTTTGTGTGAGGTTAGATAGTGTAGCGTTGCATATCTTGTTACAAGTATCTGTGTTATGTTAGAGGCTCCACGCAACCCGGCCAGGCGGGCTGCAACTGCTTCGGAATGCTCGGCAACATGGTTTGTGTGAGGTTAGATAGTGTAGCGTTGCATATTTTATAAAAAAATAATAATACATTTTCACACAACGCCATCTAGTCCCAAACTTAGCAGAGCTTAGGGACTGATCAACATACTGATATATATTTTAAAATATATATTACGAGCTGTTCCCTGCGGTTTCACCCGCATTTTTCGTTACTGATCCGCTCCCGTGGGTCGTAGCGTGATAGTATATAGCCTATAGCATTCCTCAATAAATGGGCTATCTAACACTGAAAGAATTTTTCAAATCGGACCAGAAGTTCCAGAGATTACCCCCTACATACAAACTTACAAATCTACAAACTTACAAATTTTACCTCTTTATAATATTAGTATAGATAAATAAATTACACCCACACACAGAACAAATAGTCGCGCTTATCATACAAACATTTGTTTTCGACCCCTATTTGCATTATATTGGAGCTAGACTCCTCTATAGACCTTTATAGATATTGCCCCTTGACTGGTGTCACTAATCCCGTCTTCTGCGGAAAACTACTTGCGTACTTTAAAAACCAGCCATAAACTTCTCTTTAATTTGTTAGCTCTGTGAATTTCTTACCAATAAACGTCTGATTATCATGTCAAAGGTGCGCTAGTTATTGGTTGCCTGTATTAGCATTGCCATCAAGTTAGCGCTTCTTAACATTTTAAAGAGCTAAAACACTTTTACCAGCATCGATTCCCGTTTTATTCACATTTTTACAGAAAAAGCTATTTTCAAAATATAAAAGCAAATCATAGTTGATAAGTGAGATTCTGACCATCATTTCTTCAACTCACAAACTGTTCCATTGCAGGTGTAACTACTTCTGCACGGGCCTAGTGTGTGCCAAGTGGCAGGAGCGCTGGTTCTTCGTGAAGGATACCTTCTTCGGCTACGTGCGGCCGCGGGACGGGGTTGTTAAAGCTATCATGTTGTTTGATCAAGGGTAAGTTGTTTCCTACTGTACATACGAAGTTAGTCTTAATTTTTAGTCTTTAGTAATAGTATAGTGATAGTATTATATAGTATAGGGCTTGTGTGAGGAGCGATATGAAGGAAAAGGGAGTTGGTGATAGTCTGACGGATGACAGGACAGAATGGAAGAAGAAAACGTGTTGCGCCGACCCCAAATAATATGGGATAAGGGCAGGAAGAAGAAGTGATAGTATAGGTCTCTGACGTGGAACGTGGTCGCTCACAATGGGCCACCAAAAGCCTTAAAGTTACCCAAAAGGCAATGGAGAGGGTTTTGCTCGTCAGACCTTCCTTGCGTGATCAGATCAGAATTGATGTTATCCGCTTAATAACCACTGTTACCGACATAGCCCGAAGAATCGCCAAACTTAAGAAGCAGTACTCGAAGAACAGAAAATTGGAGGGACTGAAAAGTTCTGTAGCAGCGACTGCGTATGGGAACACGCTGACGCTGCGTTGGAAGGCCTTCCACAAGGTAGACCTACGACATAGTGACGGTCGCAGGAATCTATGGATGTGAGATGCACAGGACCGGTAGTGGACGTCTTTCGACTGATGATCCTATTCTTTTTGAAGATAATATTCGCCGTTTTTGTACAAATAGTGTACACTAAAAACAATGTTGTCTACTTTACTCTGTTGTGAATTTCCAAGATTTTTTAGTAAATATACGTTTGGAAATACTATTATCTGCAGTTGAGATGGTGTATTCTTAAAATGCTTGTATGTAAAAGTAAACCAAACTCTGCACAAATTAATGTATTTATTTTTCATTTCACGCAGCCCATTGAGTACGATTCGTGAGTATCCTAGTAAATGTGAATTGTGCTAATTGTAATAATATTGTCGAGGTTTATATGACAGTAAAACCAAGTGCTTAAAAATCTGTGTAGAAACATTCAGCATCACCTAACGATAATGTGGTTTTTGAATGCATTACGTAATTTTAATAACACCGTACTTTAATTTTTTATAGGTTGACATCATTTTCATGAGTGAATAAATAAAATATAATAGTTATAAATAATTTTGTAGTAACAACACCTTAACATACATATACATTTTGCAGATTATTTTGGTTGTATATTATCCATATGGCATATACAATGAAAAAGTATCATTATTACTAAGCTTTTTTGGACTAGTTGACTCCGAATAACTAGGACTACGTAAAGAATTAGAATAAAATAACAATTAACCCATTTTATTCTAATTCAAGAAACTGGTCCTTCGAACCGGATTCCTTAATTCATTTTCGGATATTTTTATTTGTGGTTTCTCGAAAACATAAAAATAGAAATGTATAGCACAAAATGACGAATGTTTGGGCACTAAACGAAAACTGTAAATCGTTAAAAATTCCTCAAATTTTGACATTTTATGTATCTCAAACTACTCGCTTCATCTAATGTAACTATTGCCTTACAGCTAGACAAAGTCATCCCTCCCATTTCTCACAGCCTTTTAGTGTTCTTTTAAAACCTTATATGCATCACAAATCACCACATTTTTTATACATAATGTAATTAAACACAACTCGAATATTTTCCATAGGTTCGAAGTATCAAGCGGCATGTACTCGACGGGCATGAACCATGGTCTGCAGATCCTCAACCACAGCAGACAGATGGTCATCAAGTGCTGGACCAAACGCAAGAGCAAAGAGTGGATGCAGTACCTTAAAGCTGTTGCTAATCAGACTGGTATGTTTATGAAACATTTTTTGAAACCTTATAAAGAGAGTAAAATAACGAGTTTCCTCCGTGCCTCGGAAAGCACGGTAAGCCGTAGGCCCCGGCTGTCATTTGTAGATCTTTGGCAGTCGTTACCGATAGTCAGAAGCCAGTAAATCTGACTCCAGTCTTGCCATGAAGTACCGTGTTATCCCAGTTAATGGGTTGTGGAGGTCTGGTAGGCAGCCGCTCCTCGTAAAATACTGGTATTCAGCTAAATCCGGCTTGACTGGAAGCCGACCCCAATATAGTTGGGAAAAGGCTAGGTAGATTATGATAAAGAGAGTAAAATAAGTCTTCAAACATGGTCGAGGTATGTTTCATGTTAAACATATTTCGACCGCTACCACCGTATAATAACTAAAAAATGGGAAAACAATCTCCTATTTTGCTATGGGCAAAGGCCTCCCTTCCATTTTTCCATTCTTTTCGGTCTTGAACCACTACTGACCAATTCTCCAGGATACATAGCGTGACGACTTACCGCCGAAAGCAATAACCTATCTTCATATATCGGAGATAAAAAAAAAACAAATGAAACAACAGAAACATGTCAAATTTTTGTATTGTATCATTTGTTTTACTGTCTCCAGTATGCCAAAACCGGAGGTAGATAGCAATTGGACATGTTTCTGTTGTTTCATTTGTTTTTCTATCTCCGATATATGATAGATAGGTTATTGGTTTCGGCTGTAAGTCGTCACGCCATCTACTTCTGGGCCTACCGCGTTCTAAACTCAAAAGTTAAGAGCATTTTGTCCAAAGATTTATTTTGATAAACATACTCCTCGTCTTTTCAAAGTAAGTTTTACCAAAAGATCTCAATTATTCTTTCTAAAATTAACCACTTAATTTTATCTCTTATTCTCAGCTCGAGATTTCACATCCCCAAACCTCCACCATTCCTTCGCGCCTCCCCGCGCGGCCACACCAGTGGGCACACTAGTCGACGGCTCCGCATACCTGTCAGCCGTAGCCGACGCCATGGAGCTGGCCAAGGAGGAGATCTTCATCGCCGACTGGTGGCTCAGCCCTGAGATCTACCTCAAGAGGCCAGCGCTCAATGGAAGCTACTGGAGACTCGATACCGTTTTGAAGAGGAAGGCGGTAAGTGTTAAATATAAAACAGTATCTAAGGACCAAAAATAATGTCTAATAGCACAAATATGGCAAAAAAATGGGTAGAAACTCGATTACTTTTCGAGATATCGCTGAGTGATAAGTCGCCGTAGACTCTCCCTCAACATGCCAATAATTTTTTATTAGCCAGCAATTTTTTGGAACTGTTTTTTTTTTATTTATTGGGATATTATCAATTAATCCCTCCGGTTCTAGATGCAATGTCAAACTTTTACTAACCCACCCGTGTTCCAACAGTTACCCTTTGCATTTCAGGGTAGGGTGGTGGTTCAATCTTTCAACAATTTTTTTTGTTGACGGACGCCCGATGTTGTTATTTAGGTGTAGGTTTAAAGAAACTTTAATTTATTATTTAATGTATAATAATCATTTTTATTTACTCTTTTCAGGCGCAAGGTGTAAAAATATTCATAATGTTATATAAAGAAGTGGAGATGGCGCTCGGTATCAACAGTTTCTACAGCAAAAGTAGATTAGCCAGCGAATATATTAAGGTAAGTATTTTACATTAACTTTAGCATGTTGAACTTATGTTGGTGACCTATTTTGACATTTGAGTTAAACATTATCGGAAAGCATATCAACTACTCCGAAATAAAGGACCTCTGTCTGTAAGACCTCATTTTAAGATTATGGATGGGGTTCGAACTCCAGCTGCCTATACGCTACCGAGGGTACAGGGGTCTCTGACTACATTATGCCCTCTATTGACACTGCCCCACTCTAGAAATTACCACTCCACTCTTGCCACGAAGTACCGTGTTACCCCAGTTAATGGGTTGTGGAGGTCTGGTAGGCAGCGGATTCTCGTAAAATACTGGTATTCAGCTAAATCCAGCTTGACTGGAAGCCGACCCCAATATAGTAGGGAAAATTGGGATGCTAGGTCCCGCGCTTCTAGTGTTAATCAACCAATCAATTTATCATACACTAGCTTCTACCAGCGGCATCACCCGCGTGAAATTAGATTTCTCTAGATAAATTTTAAGTCCCTGTTTGATCCTCAGGCGATGAACTTTAGAAAATCCTCTCTTAGTGCTCGCCTACATCATAAAAGGAAATCTTGTGTAAAATTCCATCTAGGCTCCTAGGCCCTTTACTTTCGGCTGTGCGTTGATATGTCAGTCAGTCAGTTTCTCCTGTTATACATGTTGATTATTTCCTTGATCCAGGTGTTCCGTCACCCCGACCACGCGAAAGCCGGCGTCCTGTTCTGGGCGCATCACGAGAAGATCGTGTGCGTTGACCAGACTGTTGCCTTCGTGGGAGGCATCGACCTCTGCTATGGGCGGTGGGACGATCATAGACACAGGTAAACAATAATAATTATACTATTAAGGATAATAATAAATAATAACCGCTTCTGATCCTAATAATCCATAATATAGTATATTAACTATAATCCTTTCACACAACGTCATCTAGTGCTAAACTAAGCACAGCTTGTGCTATGCAAGAGTAATTGGAGACATGTTCAATAACTGTATAATTTTGACAACCTGGTGAATGACAGAAGAAACAAAAACAAGAGAAATTGGAAAAATACCAATGATATAGAAATGTTTCTTGTGACAATTATAATAATAATAATACAGCCACTTATTCTATTTCTCTTACATTTCAAATGTTGCTATAAGTTTGCTTAAATTACCTATAGCATCTTTCGTTGAAATATGGACTCCTCTGTAAGGGTTGGTTTTCTGCCATCACGCACTCAAAGCCACTAGTAGGCAGCAACTAGTACATCACAAACAATATAACTACAAAATAATTAATATTTCAGGCTAACAGACCTCGGCGATGAAGTGCAACCTAAAAGCACTTTGCGAATAAAGAAGAAGACGTCAAGTTCTCCGGGCGGCGGCCTGTATCTACCTCACGCGAACGGGCTGGAGGCCGCCCTCGAACTGGCCAAGAGCTCTAAGGATCTAGTCATCAGTCTTAACGAGTGAGTTTATTTATTTTCACACTAATATTATAGACTTTCGTCTTGAGACACTTGTCATAAATTACAAAAAATAACCAAGAAACTTTTGCAGCCTACCATTTATCGACAGCACATTGTGCTTACTTTTACACTTATATTATAAAGTTAAAAAGTTTTTTGTTTAAACGCCTTTCTGTGTCTTTCTCTGCGCACCCGCATTTTCTTCACAGGAACTACTAGTTCGAATGAAAAAGAAAATCAGGACATAGTCTTCCAGTGTGCCAAAACAATTGTATGTATGCCTGAGTGTGTGTATTTGTTACTTCTTCACGTTCAAATGGCTGTACGGACTTGAATAATATTTGGCACTCGGATAGACCATGTTCTGAAATAACACAGGATACTTTTTATCCCGGGCTTATATTCCCTTGGTATACTTTTCTACATTCGCATAGGCAAACCCGCTGACAGAAACTGGTATATTATATCATACAGCTTTTTGAGGCGCGCGTGGAACACAACGCACCATTGACCCAACCTTGGTCCTTACTGGACAACAAGCTATACACTATATAAGTAATGCCCTACGATTGTCGTCTTAAGTCGTGAGGTCCTCCCACACACTACTATATACAATTACACTTGTCTAACGAACCCACATTTCTATCCACAGCGCCACACTAAAAGAACCCAATGAAAAAGAGAAAGAAGATGGAGAAAAAGTACCTGAAAACAGCGAAGCAGAAACCATTCCCGAAAACCTTCCAGTCTTGGAGCCAGGAGACCAGCTCCTCATCACTTCCAACCCTCAGAAGACTCAAGACTTAACTAAAATTGAGACTCCAAGCCCAGAGGTTCTAAGACGGAATGTCTTGGACAAGATTACAGATAGAGGGAAAAATATTATTAGTATTCTTTATCCGCCATATGAGGAAGAAAGATACGAACAAAAATTCGATGATTCAGAAAGAAAGAAAGCTGAAAAATACGCGTTATCAACTGATCAAATCTTACTAACTGATGCACTGGGTATGAAGCCAGTGGAACCGGACAGTAGACATGTCAGTAAGCCCACTCCACTGGCGCAAGTGATCGAGGGGCGAGTAATCACCGAGAAGACGAAGGAAGCATTGGAGGATATTGAAGGAAACTCGAAGCTGTGGATAGGGAAGGATTATACTAACTTCATTGTTAAGGATTTTACTAATTTAGACCTGCCGTTTGTAGGTGAGTTTTTACAATTATAATTCTATTTAATATTATAAACGTGAACGTATATATAGATTTTTGTTACTCTTTAACGTATTTCGCTGAATGGATTTCGATGAAACTATGGTATGCAGGTAGACCATGTCGTGGAATAGCATATAGAATACTTTTTATCCAACTATTCTAAATGTATCTACTGAAATAATAAATTATTCTTATTCTAGTATGTTCCCTTACGACAGATAGGACGTTCATATTAGTTTTCTGGCTGAAATGAAAACAGGACGTCGTCGTAGCTTTTGGCTATAAGACCATTGTCAAGCACGACATTCAGCACAATGGCAGACAACTCCCCATTCCACACTCTTGGACTCCAGGTGAAGTCATATGACTTCACCTGGAGTCCAATGTGCTTTTTCGCAAAGGGCTCTAACTTTCCATTGCTTTCTGTCCCTTGCAACTCTTTTCCAGTTTGGACCCTCTCACTGCTGAAAGGTTAAGTTTGTAAAATTAGCTAATAAAGTTATTATTATTATCTATTACTAACTGAACACCTTGGCTTGGTATTCCAGACTTAGTGGACAGAAACTCGACGCCACGCATGCCGTGGCACGACGTGGGCGTCGTGGTGCAGGGCGCCGCCGCACGGGACGTGGCCAGACACTTCATACAGCGCTGGAACGCTATCAAGTTGGAGAAGGCTAGGTTAATCACATTATATGTCATCTGCTTATACAACTTGTAACTGGAATAATACACAACGTTATATATACATCCTCTATTAGAAAATTTCATTACAATCATAGCACACTAAAATTTTGCTTATTAATTATTATTTTTTAGTTTTTTTTCGTGGTCTCTTAGTCACTTCTGTGAATGTGGTTAATTTCGTTTTTTACGTCAGCTGTATTTTTATGATTAATTTCGTTGTGGAATACGCCACTATTGATTCTTGCTATCAGGAGTTGTGGACAGGGACCGGACAACCCCGCTTAAGAGTTAAGCCTTTGGACTGGGTAACCCGTTCATGAGGTAACTCATATCGCAGTGTTACCTTTTGTTCGAGTTACACTCTCGGAACCCAGCGAAAGGGTTAACACTTTTAATAAGGTAACCGTGTGAAGGGGTTAACCCCTTCGATGACTTAAGCCTTTCAAGAGGTTACCTTCTTGAAAAGCTTTTTTTCGTGTTAACCTGAATTACCTAATAAACTTGAGCTGCGTGTAGGTGGGGGTGCTTGCACCCGTGCGGCGCCTCATTGCTTTACTATTTTTATTTAGTTATTACGTACGAAATTGATAACAAGTGACGCGTTTATTTAAGCGAGTTAACATTAATATTTGTTTTTCAACTTTATTTGGATGCAATTTAATTTGTTAAATTCATTTCGTGGATAGTGCATTGATTAGTTTGTTCGTTTCGTTATCGACTTGTGTGTGCAGTTTTCGATTCTTTGGAAACCTGTGAAACTTGAACTAACTAAGAAGCCAAAACTCTTCTTAGTTTTTATATAATGTAGTGCTAAATTAGAGTATAACTATCAATCTAGCATGATATTTTACATTTGGTAGATAAACACAAACAGATGCTATAAGGTAGGCCGCGAAATTGAAATTTAGTCATTAGGCATACAATTTTTTAGGGTTCCGTAGCCAAATGGCAAAAACGTGATGAATGAAATGACGGACAGACATGGTGAAACTATAAGGGTCCGCCTTATAGTTTCGCCATGTCTGTCCGTCCGTCCGTCCTCGCTTAATCTCTGTGACCGTTAGCACTAGAAAGCAAAATTTGGTACCAATATGTATATCAATCACGACGACCAAGTAGTAAAATAAAAATTGGAAAAAACTGTTTTATTAGGGTAGCCCCCCTACATGTAAAGTGGAAAGTGATTTTTTTTTTATTTCAACCCTAACGTGTGATATATTGTTGGATAGGTATTTAACCTATCAATACCCGCGAAACGAGACACAATAGTAAGACAATAACAGCGCGGTCCTATGAGACCGGTCGGGGATTCATGAATTAAAAATGAATACGGGTTTAGTGAAATAATTTTTTGATAATATCAATAACTTTGGAAATAATCGCAAAAAACAATGTGTGTGTGTCCCCTCTAACTTTTGAACCATAACTTATAAGTTTAGAAAATATGAAAAAAATCTGGAAAGTGGAGCTTTATACAGACTTTCTAGGAAAATTGTTTTGAACTTGATTGGACAACCAGTTTTTGAAAAGTTGGGGACACTTATTGTGACGGACGGAAAACTACGGAACCCTACACTGCGCGTGCCCACGCTCTTGGCTGGTTTTTTTTTTGTGGTTTTGACATTTATAGTGGGTACCTACATCATAGCTACAGGACATACATCATATACATTTTATAAGAAGTTTTTGTAGCTGACTGTACAAAAACACGTCACATTTTTACGTTCGAGCGAGTTGACGACAGAAAAAGTAGATGAAATCTGAAGGTGCCGACTTGCGAGCGCTCGCGAGTTTACAGTAGCGAGATAACGACCAAGCCGTAAACGGCTTGTTCTATACTCCGTTTGTTTAGGTAGTTAACTAAAGGTAAACAGTCTTGGTATGTCTTTTTATATTAAAGAGGTCGTATATAATATACACAAAGATTATTTAAATTTAGTTTATTAGCTAACATCGATTTAGGTAAATACCTATTTGCAAAGATTTTTACATACAATTTATAGACAACTTTTAGATAAAAAGACATGCCAAGATTGTTTACCTTTAGTTAACTACCTAAACCGACGGAGTATAATACTTTTATTTAGCTCTAAATTACCTACATAAAAACTAAGAAGAGTTCTGGCTTATTAGTTAGTTCGAATTTTGCAGGTTTCCAAAGAATCGAAAATTGCACACACAAGAGTCAATAACGACACGAACAAATCAATCTATCACTATCCACGAAATGAATGTACCAAATTGAATTCCGTACAAACGAAGTTGCAGAACAGAGATTAATGTTTATGATCAAACTAAAAAACTATTTAACATGCGTTTCAATAAGCGGAATGGAAGATTTAGAAATACTACTGAATAAGAAATGACTCTTAATAAAAAAACGACTTGACCTGGCAACACTAAACACGTGTACACTTCGGACTGACGAGAAGATCACCGAACTCAAGGAGGAATTGAGTAGGTTACGATGGAGTATTCTGGGATTATCCGAAGTCGGAAGAAAGGGGGGACACGATTATTCTCAAATGTGGTGACCTGCCCTATTTCCGGGAAGGTGACCCTGAGGGAGAGCAGTCCCAGAGTGATGTCGGGTTTTTAGTCCACAAGTCCCTTATACTCAGAATACCACGTGTCGACCAGGGTGGCTTACCTTATACTCAGAATATCATCAAGATATTCGCTGAAGGTTATACAGGTTTATGTCCCAACCTTGACACACTCCGACGCCGATCCAGAGCCGTACATGGTTATAAAAGTCATTTCACCGTGGTCATGTGGAACTTTAACGCTAAACTGGGCAAACGAGACGGTGACATTACATCGGTTTGGATTTGGATGTTCGGAACCACCGGGAACACCTACTGGCTAGCTGAATGGAGAAGGAGGGCCTCTACATGATGAACTCCTTCTTCAAAAAGCGTGAGCATAGGAAGTTGACCTGGTAAAGCCCCGGTGGTGCAATTAAAAACAAGATTGACTTCATCTTGTCATTCACTCTTCATCAGCAAATATTCAATGATGTCTCTGTGATCAATGCGGTGAAAACTGGTAGTCATCAGCTCATCGTGAATGACATTGAATATAACCATCAAGCTTGAAAGATCTCGACTGGTGAAGCCTACGCTCCATCCAGCACAGATCCACCACGGACGGATCCGCACGGACAAACCGTCGTACGGCAAGTATCCATCCTTACGTTGTTGAAACTTGCACGGTCCGGACAAAGCGCTTTGCCTCGTCGTTTATACCGCGTACATCGAAGGAATGGAACAATTTGCCTGCCGCGGTCTTTCCGTCCGATTATAATTTGGGTATCTTCAAGACTAGAGTGAATAGGCTCATAATAAACTAGTGCGCCTCACCATCAACGATTGCATCACTGGTTACCATCAGGTGGGATTGCAGTCAAGCACTAGTTTATGGTAGGTATATAAATCCAGCTCCAGAACTTCGAGAGCTTTCAGCTGGAACTGCACAATCGTTTCGACTGCCTAGATAGATCCGTGGACCGTGGAAGAGTATAACGAGGGTTCGTGAAAACTGTGCATACGATCAGGTTTTTGAAGACACACCGTATAAATAACAACAAGAAGCTCCCTGATCAAACTCTCGAGCTTATGAAGAAGAGGTGTGAGATGATTCTGCACTGATAACACAATGCGTGCAGATACCGGCAGCTCAATAGAGGATATCGAAGTCCTTAAAACGCGATCTTCGTCACTATGATACCGAAAGGATTAAGGACGTAATTGAGTGGAATGAGGGCTCCAAAGTTTTTATAAGAGATCTCTCTATTGGGCAGAGTCAGCTCACGGAACTGAAGACTGACGGTGGCAGTCATATCCGCTAAATCGGAGCTCGTCGGAAAGATCGAGGCGTTCTATGGACAATTAGGATACACGTCTATCTCTAAACCCACGGTATATCTAGCAAACGACTCAAGAGCTAGATTGACCCGACACTATTAAAGATATCCCGGACGTCAGCCTGTACGAGATTAGGATGGCTCTGAAGCAGCGTAAGAACAAGGCGCCGGGTGAGGACAGAATTACGGCCGAACTTCTGAAGGCGGGTGGAAAACCGGTCCTTAAGGCCCTTCAGAAGCTATTTGATTCCATGATACTCGAGGGGGAAACGCCACAAACATGGAGCAAAGGTGTGGTGAACTTTTCTTTAAGAATGGCGACAATGCCCTGCTTAAGAACTACAGGCCTATCTCACTTCTGAGCCGTGTCGACAAGTTGTTTTCCAGAGTCATCAAAAATCGTCTCGCGAGCAGGTTCGATGACTTCCAGCCTCCCGAACAAGCCGGTTTCCTAAAAGGTTTCAGCACCGTGGACCTCATACATACGCTGCGGAAGACTGAGGAGTATAACCTGCCTCTCTGCTTAGCGTTAGTGGACTACGAGAAAGCCTTTGATTCGATCGAGACTTGGGCTGTACTGCAGTCTCTCCAACGGTGCCAGATTGACTATCGGTACATCGAAGTGCTGAAATGTTTGTACGAAAACGCCACTATGTCAATCCGATTTCAGGACCAGACCTCGAAACCTATCCTCTTAAAGCGGGGTATGGGGCAGGGACACGTTATTTCTCCGAAACTGTTCACGGCCGCATTGGAGGATGTCTTCAAGATTATGGAATGGAGTGGGCGTGGCATTAATGTCAACGGCGAGTATATCACTCACCTTCAGTGGCCGACGATATAGCAGTTATGGCTGAGACTAGGGAGGAGCTCAGGACAATGCTCAGTGATCTCAGTAGAGCTTTCGAAAGAGTGGGACTTAAAATGAACATGGATAAAACCAAAGTCATGGTAAACAACCATGTAGCACCCGCTCCTATCAAGATCGGGGACTCACTCTCTCACACACACACACTCGAAGTTATGGACGACTGCGTCTAGACAAGCGGTCCAGTTAGGTAGGTCTAACTTTGAGAAAGAGGTCAATCCTCGAATACGACTCGGCTGGGTGGCGTTCGGGAAGCTGCACGGTATTTTCTCGTCCAACATACCACTGTGTCTCATGACAAGTGTGTGTTGCCAGCGATGACTTACGGAACAGTAACGTGGTCGCTCACAATGGGCCTCATCAGAAGGCTAATTATCACCAAAAGGGATAGCCCTTTTGGTGATAATTAGCCTTCTGATGCTCGGATTTTCTTTGCGTGATCATATCAGAAATGAAGATATCCGCAAGAGAACCAAGGTTACCGACATAGCCAGAAGAATCGCCAAACTTAAGTGGCAATGGGCAGGGCGCATTGTTCGTAGAACGAATAGTCGTGGGGACGAAAGGTTCTGGAGTGGTGGCCACGTACTGGAAGACGCAGCACTAGAAGGCCTCCCACAAGGTAGACCGATGACCTGGCTAAGGTCGCGGGAATCCGATCGACGAGAGTCGCTCAGGGCGAGTTGTTGTGGTGACGCTTGGGAGAGGCCTATGTCCAGCTGTGGACGTCTTTCGGCTGAAATGATGATGAAGACGAATAATGACTGAATAAGCAGTACCTATATGTCATTATGTGTCATAAAATCATGTGCAACAACATTTTTAGGGTTCCGTACCTCAAAAGGAAAAAACGGAACCCTTATAGGATCACTTTGTTGTCCGTCTGTCCGTCCGTCTGTCAAGACCCTTTTTCTCAGGAACGCGTGAAAGTATCAAGTTGAAATTAAAACCATATATTGAAATCCGCGGTCCCTTGAAGTTGTGCAAAAATCAAACTTGTAAGTTGACGGGAAAAAAAGATACGCCCGTTTATGTTGCAAAAAACGTACATTTCGACACTGTCAAAGGAATCAAAACTCATAGGGTGCTTCCCGTTGACCTAGAATCTTGAAATTTGGCACGAAGCAAGGTATTATAGCACTAATATCGGGAAAAGTCTGAAAACTGAAAATTTTTAGTTACGTCACAAGAAAAAAAAATTGAAAAGTCTTCAAGACTCGATTCGAGAATTAAACTGTTTTTATAGGTAGGTTGGTACGAAACCCTCAGTGCGCGAGTCCGACTCGCACTTGCCCGGTTTTTTTGTTTAAATGTAACATTTTCAGTCGTAATATATGGAGATTTTAACAAGAGAAAGTCAAAAGTACGTAATGTCAAATGATTTTGAAATAACTTTTTTTTTTTAATAACTTGGTTATTCACCATTGGCCGCATCCTACTCGCTTCATTTTCTCACTTTAACATAATTCAGAAACCTTAGTAGATAGCCAGTACAGTCAGCATGAACAAAACCTCGGGCAATAGCTAGTTATTTATAGTCATGGTTTTCAATCTGTTACTTATTATTTGACTGTACCTACTTTATACGTGCGCGAGGGTTGACGAAAAAAAAAGTAGGTGACATCGAAAGGTTCAAACTCGCAAGCGGCTCGCGAGTTTTGCAGTAGTCAGTTGACGAACAATCCCCAATGAACCAGTAGACATAAAAAAATAATAATATTAAAATGCATATTTAGCATGTGTAAATGTTTTGTGCTACGAGCAAAATTGAACTATAAGATCATATTATAGTCAATAGCTACTATTCCATGCTTACCTACAAGTCACTCGACAAGTCGATACTCGCAAGAATGGCGCCGACCGCCGGTGGTGTGATGTCACGTGCGGTTTTGGTTATGCAATTTTCAAGCTAATGTCGATTGTAAAGAGTGCATATTACAATGTCATGAGATGGAATGGCTTACCTTGTTATCGTGTTACAGGGTTTTGAAAGGGTAACCCCCTTCGTAACGGGTTGTTTTGACTCGTTCGAAGATGTAACTCGTATCAAAGGGTTTATTTTTGAAGCGCTTAAAAAAACCCCTTCAAAAACCCATTCAACGAGTATCCGGCCGGTCCCTGGTTGTGGATGAGAAAACGCACTTTTTGCAACTTCTCACAAATCTTTCGTTTTGAAACAAGCCCACACTGTTTTTCATTACATGAAAAAGTACAACACCAAATGGCAATTATTATGTTACTACACAAATAATAATATGATAACTAAAGAATCATGTGACATGTTTCAGACAAAACCCGAACTACCCGTATTTGTTGCCAAAGGCGTACATCGACATCAAACCGCTACATGATCTGGACAAACTTCTCAAGTGTGACATCAACAACGTATCTTGTCAGGTAAACATACAGACATATTATTTTCGCCACTATTACCATGTGCGTTAGAGTTCAAATTCGTGGTGTGCTGAGCGTGACTTTAGTGAACTATCTACTCAATTAGTTGCTAAGTCTTTTTAAGCGATTGTAGTATGTTATGTCATTCCTTTATAATCTTGAGAGTAATTTCTAGTTTTTAAGTGCAGCCGCCAGATGGTTTAGCACACACAAATTAAATATAATACTTTAATGTGTGTTTGTGTTACCTAGAATTTTATATAGCAAATGGTTTGTATATTCAAAAGCATAACTTCAGTTTCGTGACACTTAACTAAAATTCATAACCAGTCAAGACACACACTCAGTCGCAGGCAGTCATTGTAAAACTATGTATGTATTATTAAATGGACTAAATCAAATTTCTAGATAAACATTTTTTTTTCTTTTCCCAATTCCATGAAATACTTGCTTTTCTTATCATTCTATTGGACAAATGGCCACTATCCATAAACCAATTCTTTGCGGGAGTCTGTATTTTTTAATAGCTACTACCTAAAGTAAATAGGTTACTTCTAGGCAAGCGTGTTTCCATCATCGATCACAGCAAGTGAGATAGTGGTTAAACGCGAGCCTATCCATAATAAGAGTAATAATAAAATTTTCGCATCTTATTCGATTATTATTAGATTCAAGGACTCTGTAGACTTTAAAAGTCATCAAAATGCAGACCAAAAAACGTACTTTTTCCCCTTTCCAGGTATTACGCAGCTTATCAAGCTGGTCAGGAGGTTTCCTAGACCCCGACACAGTAGAACAAAGCATTCACGAAGCCTACGCTGATACCATCACTCGCGCGCAGCACTATGTGTACATAGAGAACCAGTTCTTCATCACGCAGTCGCGCTCCAGCCAGGCCGTGCGGAACCAGGTAAAGAACCAGGTAACAACCACTAACACTTACTAACACTTGTAGCGTCATTTAACCTAAATTCAATTTCTCTATAATCTATAATATAATAATTATATAATAAAATAGATATAGAACATATTCATAATTGATGAACAAACTGACGCTACACACTCTTGTTATGGATGGAGCTTTATATCCTGCTAGTTAAGCAATGACTGGACCAGGTATGAATTCATCAATTTTTGTAGCTAACCTTCTTACTAATCCCGTGATTTCTCAATTGAGAAATTGAAACAAAATGTTTGGCTAACCAAAATAAAGTTCTCTGCGCAATCAGAGGATCTATACTTATAATAAATCTTTAGAAGTGAAAATTCTGTACATTGAAAATATCACAAAAAATGGCAGGTTGCTACATTTTCGGGTTCGGTGTCGCTCTAGTAACACCATTCATTTTTTTTTAATATTTTCAATGTACAGAATTTTCAGTTCTACAGATTTATTATAAGTCTAGGTATCCTGGGCATAATGTGTGGGTAGATATAATGTGAAAGCATATCCTATAAGGAGAAAAAAAACCGGCCAAGTGCGAGTCGGACTCGCGCTTGAAGAGTTCCTTATCGTCCGTAGCAAAAAACGGCAAAAACACGTTTGTTGTAGGAAAGCCTCACTTAAAATATTTACTCTAAATATTTATTCTGTATAGCGGCAACAGAATGAATACATCACTTGTCAAAATTGCAACTATCTAAATATTATTATTTATTTTATTATATCATCAATTAGCATTAATATGCATCTATATTAAATATGTTAATACATACTAAAAAGTGACGTCACCACCATTAAGTTATATACGTTAGTTTAAATGTTATAGTCCCCACTCTTCCTCAAATCAATATTTGGAATGCTACGAGTAATTGCTGCATCATTTAATAACCATATTTATACTACACCTGCTCGGAAAGTACCTTGATACTTTATCAAATTTACGGTAGAAAGTACGTCATTGCATATCGAACAAATATGCGGCGAGAAAACGCATCTGAGCGGGAGAGAAAAGTGTATGAAAATCCATTTCTTACGTGGTTTTTCTTTTTTAATGTTGGGTAAGACTATGCGCTGGTAACCTAAATATCAAAAGTTTTTACAGTGAGTTTTTATCTCCAAGTTCACAAAATGACACTGGCCACTAGCTGTGTGTTGGATGGTGTCAAACAATTTGAAAAAAGAAGATGTGAAAATTGCAGACGCCATTGGCGCCATTTTCAATTTGTGTGTTGTTTGAGGATTCAGTTTTCGTAGAAAAGTAAAATAAAACTATTTTCCTCGTAGGTGTAGTATAAAGCACTATGTATCACTCGAGAGAAAGTGCGATTCCCGATCTCGGGTGTTTTAAAGCCCTCGTCTACGGCTCGGGCTTCAAACGACACCCTCGACGGTAATCGGTCACTTTCTCCTCTCGGTGAACAATGTACTATTGTTTTTAAAAAAGATTTATTTTTATTGTCACTTGCACAGAAAAATACCTATCTGTGTTCCAGATAGGCGAAGCACTGTACAACCGCATAATGCGCGCGTTCCGAGCGAAGGAGACGTTCCGCGTGTTCGTGGTGATGCCGCTGCTGCCCGGCTTCGAGGGCGAGGTGGGCGCGCCCTCCGGCACCTCGCTGCACGCCGTCACGCACTGGAACTACCAGAGCATCTGCAGGTACCGCACATTATTGTATAATACCCGGCAAATAAGTTGGCAAGAAATTGACGCACTGGGGGTAATTTCGCGCATGGTGCACAAAAAAGCGAATGAGCGAACGGGACGTATAACGCAGCGCGGAGGCAAAAGTTGACTAACGCACCAGTCATAGACCACTATTATAATACTGCACCAATCGCGCGCCGGGTCGGCGCTACCTCATACCACGCGTCCCGCGCGCACCACCAAATAGATCTAAAAAAACGATTTCAGTGCAACTAACGACTCTTGCCAAGTTACGTGCCGCCGGTTATACACAACTTACTTACATTTCAACTTGTGAAGCTTCTAGCTTAAACCCTGAGACTAAATTGACACAGGCAAATGTCAAACTTACAATAATAATGAATGATGCTGTTCCTTCTTTGCCCTAAAACCAGGGTCCCGGGGTTTTCTTTCGTCAACCTTAGCCCCAGTAGGCTTCGACCCCGTCGAGCCCCTGTGGTTTGCTGACATCTCTTTGAGACGCGCGTGGAACAATACGCGCGCCTCCTACCTAATCCTTTTTACCTAAAGTCTGTTTTTTAATCCCTGAGAATAAATTGACACAGACAAATGTCAAACTTACAATAATAATGATACCACTTCTTTTGTTCCCAAGTAAGTAATGTCATTTTAGTATCGAGAGATTAAAAAACGGACTTAGCGTACTTTTCCGTTTTCTTCAAATAATTTTTATGGATCTTAACAATTTCAGAGGACTAGATTTCTTCTTTTTTGCTGTAATGAACTGTCACATTTTATCGTAGATTACTTCATTCTTCAAGCTTCGAGAGAATTGGCGCTAACTGGTGGTATGAATTTTTCTGAACACCCTCATTCAGTGACTAGAGAATGAGTATCTTACTTAGTTTGGGTTACCTTCAAGCGAGCGTGTACCGTCTACGATCTCATAGATACTATAGAAAGACAGTGCTCAAACGAGCCTATTAAAAATAAATAAAAAAAAACTACGAAACCTTAGGCCTAGCAGATCTAGATAACCATCACTGTAGCATTAGCTTTGTCGGCCTTGTAATGGTCCCACTGATGGGACTCAGGCGTCCCACTGATGGGACTCAGGCGTCCTCTCTTGGAGAGGGAATGGGCCATAATCCACCGCGCGGGCCCATTGCGGATTGATGGATGTCACATGTCTTCGAATTTCATCCATTTCCATCACACTTCTCTTCCAGCCACTCAAATGAAACCCTATTTACATTTTCCAGGAGCCGTGAAGCCATAATAACTCGTCTCTACGAATCCGGAGTGCCAGACCCATTCGAGTACATCACGTTCCACGGTCTCCGCACACACTCAGTGCTAGGCGACGAGCCGGTGACGGAGCTGGTGTATGTGCACTCCAAGTTGCTGATCGCTGACGATAAGACCATCATATGCGGCAGTGCCAACATTAATGACAGGTCTATGATTGGCACCAGGGATTCCGAGATTGCTGTGCTTTTGCAGGTCAGTTTCAAATGTTTTGTCCTTAATTTTTTTTAATAGGAGTTTGGCTAGGATTTTTAATAGGGGTCGATGGAAATAATACTTGATTTTTTCTCCTATTCAAAGAAAGAAATCAATTAGAATATGAATGACCGGTCATGTCGAGTACATTACGTTCCACGGTCTCCGAACTCACTCAGTGCTAGGTGACGAGCCGGTGACGGAGCTGGTGTATGTGCACTCCAAGTTGCTGATCGCTGACGATAAGACAATCATATGCGGCAGTGCGAATATCAATGATAGGTCCATGATTGGGACCAGGGATTCCGAGATTGCTGTGCTTTTGCAGGTTAGTACTAATTGTTTAGTTGTTTCTTTTTGATAGCAATTTGTCTAGGATTCTTTAATAGGGGTCGATGAAAATCAATTAGAATATGAATGACCGGTCATGTCGCGTACATCACGTTCCACGGTCTCCGCACGCACTCAGTGTTAGGCGACGAGCCGGTGACGGAGCTGGTGTATGTGCACTCCAAGTTGCTGATCGCTGACGATAAGACCATCATATGCGGCAGTGCCAACATTAATGACAGGTCTATGATTGGCACCAGGGATTCCGAGATTGCTGTGCTTTTGCAGGTCAGTTTCAAATGTTTTGTCCTTAATTTTTTTTAATAGGAGTTTGGCTAGGATTTTTAATAGGGGTCGATGGAAATAATACTTGATTTTTTCTCCTATTCAAAGAAAGAAATCAATTAGAATATTAATGACCGGTCATGTCGCGTACATCACGTTCCACGGTCTCCGAACTCACTCAGTGCTAGGTGACGAGCCGGTGACGGAGCTGGTGTATGTGCACTCCAAGTTGCTGATCGCTGACGATAAGACAATCATATGCGGCAGTGCGAATATCAATGATAGGTCCATGATTGGGACCAGGGATTCCGAGATTGCTGTGCTTTTGCAGGTTAGTACTAATTGTTTAGTTGTTTCTTTTTGATAGCAATTTGTCTAGGATTCTTTAATAGGGGTCGATGAAAATCAATTAGAATATGAATGACCGGTCATGTCGCGTACATCACGTTCCACGGTCTCCGCACGCACTCAGTGTTAGGCGACGAGCCGGTGACGGAGCTGGTGTATGTGCACTCCAAGTTGCTGATCGCTGACGATAAGACCATCATATGCGGCAGTGCGAATATCAATGATAGGTCCATGATTGGGACCAGGGATTCCGAGATTGCTGTGCTTTTGCAGGTCAGGATGAAATGTGTTTGTTGTTTCTGTTTGACGGATTTTTATTAGGGGTTGACGACATTATTTCCTAGTGAAAGAAAGAGAAGAATTTTAACACCTGGATTAGGGACCTCAAAACTTAGTGTAGTGTATTACTACTCAATTTTAAGTAGTAGAAGAAATTGAGTAGTTTGGAATTGAGTCTAATTAAAACTAAAGTAACTGGCTGGAATCCAAAGTAAAACACACTTTTCACTTTTGTTTAAAATGAAACGTCAACAGACGGTTACTGACGATATAAATGTAGTTCTTTCGAAAATAATACACTGGTTTAATGTAAATAACCTCCATCTTAATGAAAAAAAAACAAAGTGTATTAAGTTTACCATGCCACATGTTAGGCAAGTAAACACTAGTGTACTAGTTAAAGGTAAAGAGTTGAGTCCTGAAGATCCAACAGTGTTCTTGGGCATAACTCTAGATGCTAAGCTTCAGTGGGGCCCACATATAGACAAATTATCGAAGAAACTTAGCTCTGCAGCTTACGCTGTTAGACAAATAAGAAATTTAACTGATGTAGAGACAGCCCGTTTAGTTTATTTTAGCTATTTCCATAGTGTCATGTCGTACGGTATTCTACTGTGGGGAAATGCCGCCGATATCCAGACAATTTTTGTTTTGCAGAAAAGGGCTATTCGTTCGATTTATAAATTAAGTCCCAGGTGCTCCCTCAGAGATAAATTTAAAGAAATTAATTTAATGACTGTGCCTTCACAGTATATTTATGAAAATATCTTGTACGCCGATAAAAACAAAAACATGTTTAAAAAGTACAGTGATATTCACAATTTTAATACCAGGAACAAACATAATTTTGTTGTTCCTGCAACCAGGCTCAAAAAAATAGAGGGTTCATTTAGATGTCAATGTATACGCTTTTATAATGGGCTTCCTAGTCATATGCAAGAACTAAGCCTTAATAAGTTCAAATCGTTTGTTAAGCGAAAACTTTGCCAAAAGGCTTATTACACTGTAAAGGACTACGTTGAGGACGTAAAGGCTTGGGATTGACCCGCTCCAGTGCGCACTACAACTGTTGTCTTATCTTCTTATTTTATTTTGTTTTCGATTGTACTATTTTACAATTTGAAATTTATTTATTACAATTTGACATTTTTTAATTATTATTTTTTTTATTTCTGTTTGACAAAAATGCTTAATTTGTTAAGTATTACACTTTGTATTATTTTGTTTTTCTTTTTTGTGAATGTGAGGACTATGTGGATTGCTTTTTTTTTATTTTTTTTTAGTCATTTTAACTTATGTCCGGCAATTCGAGTGTTTTCTGTGGCCTAACCATTATGTCCTCTCTTTGGTATTGTTCGTCAAGTCGTAGAGTTCCTTAGTAGTCCTGAGTTGAGCTTTGCGAATAATGACAAATGCTTGCACTGACTGGACAGGTCCACTCAAATTTGCATGGTTCTTTCTTCAAAAGGCCATCTCGGACACTAATCTGCATGGTTCGCATATGACTTACTTACATGCTGTATGGACTTTAAAAGAGACTGTGACCCCTGAGTTTGTTTCGGTGTTTCTTCTCAGGGTAGTCAGTTAGGAAACACCGGCCTGATCTAGTAACAAAAAAAAAATTGACGTGTAAAAGAGTTTGAAAAAACCTATTTGCAGAATAAATATCATTTATCATTTATAAAAAATATGAGAAATCTCGAAGAAATCGACTTATTAAAGTAAATGCTACTTCTATAGTTGGGGCAGGAATTCTAGCAAACAATCATTACAGAAACACAACTCCACAAATTGCATTATCTGCGGTCAAATAGTGATTTGATATTAGCATTATCGGCCTTGTAATGTTCCCACTGTTGGGACTCAGGCCTCCTCTCTAGGAGAGGGATTTGATGTATTTACATCAAATCAAACACTATCTAAGCTACCCAGCTAGCCTAGCTGCATAATTATACAGTAAAAATGATTTTTCATCACATATACTCGAAAAATAGGTCTGAAGTTCCCTGAGCAGCGGGTTAAAAGTGATACTTTTCATCCCTAGGGAGAATGGCACTCAACTGGCAGCTGTTAAATTATTTAAAAATCATTTCTATTGAACCATGTCCCATGACATGTGGCGACTATCGTGAAAGTAACTTATTTAGTCCCGAGTCCGAGGGTATTTTCACCCCTAGGGTAACGATGTACTATTTAAGTTACGACACTTCTTCTTTTCGTGCCGAATTCTTCAACTAAATCTCTGGCCAGTGTTTGGTTCAGTTTTTCTTTATTATACATAGGCTCGCGTTTGACCACTATCTCACTTGATAGTAAGCGATGATGTGGCCGACGATGGAGCACGCTTGCCTAGAAGTAACCTATTCACTCTTGACTTAAAGACTCCTAAGTTGTAGCTATCAGGAAACACTATTTGAGCAGAAGCCCAATATTTTTACAAGTCCATTACTGAATTCTTTTCCTCTTTCCAGGACGAGCAGTTCGTAGACGGCACGATGAACGGTGAAGCCTTTCCCTGCGGGCGCGTAGCGGGTGCACTGCGCAAGCGCCTATTCCGCGAGCACCTCGGCCTCATGGAGGAGGACCTCGAGAGAGCCGGCGTGTCGTTGGAGGACCCCGTGTGCCAGGAGTTTTACAGGAACTACTGGAAGGCCATCTCGACCAGGAATACTGCCTTGTATGAAGATGTGAGTATTTCTTCTTCTTATCGTGTCGATGGCAAAACTAGTCAAATACTTTGCCTGACCCAGAACTCTACCACGGCAATCCACTGATGCTGTCATTAGGTCCTCACGAGAACAGGCAGTAGGGCACGTGGTGCAGGATGGAAGATGGGCCATAGTCAATAAGTAGTAGTTTGTTTAGTAAGATTAGCACAGGAGAGTTCTGAATGTGTTGTAAATAAAGGAAGACAACATAACGCTAGTTAGTTAACCTGTTATATCCCACTGCTGGGCGAAGGCCTTTCTCTTCCTTTTCCACGCACGTCTATCCTCAGCCATTGCAGGCCAGTCCCTCCGGTAGTTGTGCAGCTCATTTCTCCACCTTTGCCCTGATCTCGGTAGGTCAGTTCGAGGCTAACTACGTATAAAATATAAAGATGTCTATTTACTAGAATTCTGTAATGGTTTGCGAGACTTTACACTGTATTCTGAATGCCTCCAAATAACCCTCTTAGTTCTGCTAGCCCTATTGAATGGCTAATTCATGAAAAAGTCACTTGATAGGGTTATGTTATATTTCATAGCTCCAGCTTTCCTTAAAATTGTTTATATTTATTTTAGCCCGTTCCTCCTTCCGTAGCCTCCCTTCCATTTTTTCACTCTTTTTTGTCCTAATCCACTTCCGGCCAATCCTTCAGAAAGGAGTCTAAGTCGTCACGCCATCTCCATAAAATTGTTTACTAATTTTAAAAAATATTTTTCCAGGTTTTCCACACACTTCCCACAGACGCAGTCCACACATTTGCCGAACTAAAGAAATACCAAGAAGAGAACCAAAACTTATGGAACACGGACCCAGCACTTGCGAACAGGAAAATAGACCTTATTCAAGGGTATCTAGTAGATATGCCATTAGATTTCCTTTGTAACGAAACCCTGACCCCTAGGACTACTAGCATGGAAGGTATGATGCCGACTTCACTTTGGACCTGAAGGAAGTAAAATAATTTTGTATAGTTATCATTGCCATAAGTCTTTCATAAGACCCTTATACTAAAAGCCAGAACACGTTAATGATTAGTATGAAACGAAAAAAATCGTCAAACGTGTATCCACGAAGGAGCTACAGAAATACCACATTTTATCAGTGCATTTAGCGAGCAGCTACTAATGATTTTGTAATGGTGAGACCATTCAAAATATTCTCGACCCGGTCTTCAAACCCAGGACCAAACTCTCAGCAGTCACGCCATCTGCAACGCAACACGCAAATAAATTAACAGTCAGTAACAGTAGTAAACTATTGTGATTGGTTGACCGAAATTATATCAACCATACAGACATTCATAGAAAAGTATGAACTTCGGGTATCATCGTAAATTTTCGCGAAAAACCCGACAGCTACAAAGCTCCATACAAAATGAATGTGAACACAGACCTACTGAGCGCGTTAACACCTACCATTTTTTAAGCTTGTCCTGTATTTATTACTCTGTGGCACCACGTTCGTACTAGTTCGGAAATCCGAAGAGTACGCATACCTTTTCTAGGTTCACTGTACATTAGAACTTAGATTTTACTACAGTTTATAGGCTTCTGGTAATGGTTGAAAAAAAAACGGTCTTCGGGTATAGCGAAATAAGATATTTTGGTGCGTTTATTTAAGTTGCTTTACTTTGACTTTTTCACCTTCATAGCTTTAGAGGCATGTCGCAAAAGAACTGAAATCAAGTTCCTGAAAACATTTCAGTATTTACTTACCCCTTGTTACTAAAACGTATTTTATTAAAATGTTGGAGTTCATTGCTTTTTTGCTTTATAGAGTAAAAAATTGCTATGGTTAGGGGCCAGATAAATTTGCAAAAGCGGTCATTGCACCTCTTACATTCATTGGCATTCTTAATTAAAAAATGGAAATAAAGGCGCTGTCTCGAATCGACATGTACATTTTCTATTATTGAAAAACAGTTAATTGTTGTTTTTTTCGTGTACCTACGCAGAGATATTAGGAAAAGGTCAATGTACTTTATTGCAAAATATATCTTGCGCCTATCATAGGTTTTGGAACTAAATTGATTATTGCCACAAATTGTCAAAAGCATAAGTTACTGTGATTGGTTGAATCAATTTACAATTAACAGCCAATCGCGTCGTTTGACGTGCGTTTAATTTAAGACGCTTTTTTTCCAAAAAACGGTACAAGGATACATTTTTTTAAATCGTTTTAAAAGGGAAAACTACTATTTTAATATTATTATCAAAATTATTTTTTAAATGATGGTGAAATCGTCAAAGGTTGGATTGTTGTGTAGTGTGTCGTAATTTCGATGTTGCCTTTAATCAAATTGCCTTAATATTTCAATAAGTGTAAATGTTGTATAATTCATAATAATATGGAAGTGAGCATAATAAATGTAATGGAAAGTTAAGTACGTACCTCTTATTAATAAGTTAAATCGAAATGTTTGTGCAATTCTTATGTAAAGTTATTTAATCTTTGAAAAGAAAGTGAGTAATTGTTGATCTGAAGTAGTTTTCTACAGAGATTCCATATATTTTTTTATTATTTATTTATTTGTATTAGTTACCATGTCCAAATGCTACTTAAAACACAAAAACGTCCGTTATTTACTTTGTTTATCAGGTTAAAAAAAAAAACAAAAATAATCTTATATTATGTATCCAATCTAATTGTTCTTGTTATTGTAGTCATGATATTGCTGTTATGTTACAATAATTTATTATTTTTTGAGTAACTTTTATTTTTCTTAATAATTTTAAAGAAACAAGGAAGAATTTAATATGCACCAGCCGACTTAGTAGATTACAAAAATATTATTTATTTTTCTAACTATTTTGCTAACATTTAGTTTTATTTGAATTCTAACTGGATATCCAACGAAGTACCTACAGCAATAAAATAGAATTTATTTATTGATTTAGTTTTAATAAATCATAATATTATTGTAACAATAGTTTCTAAATGTGCATTTATCATTCCGACAACTATTGAGTTATTATTTAAAACAAAACGAAATGAAATAATTATGTATAGTAAAAAAGATTCATGTTCTATGAACTGTTTCTGCATTACTGCTCCGTAAACTAACTACTTACTAACATATAATTAAAACTCTATTGCACAGTATTAAAATATTGTTAATAAACCTACTGTCTGTATGAAGTACATTATAAATGCCTCAACTATACAAAGGTACAAATTCTCATTCCTACACCAGTTTACTTATCATTCCAATAAAAACCACCACTTTACAAATATATTATATTTTATGTTTATATTACACTATGTTTCCAGATGTAGCATAGAAAACATAAAGAATAATTAAATGAATACTAAATTAAAAAAAAAACAAAAATAAAACATTTTATTAAAAAGGGAAAAATTAATAGAAACAATGAATAATGCACGAAAAATAATAATAAAAACAAATTGAAATAACTTTATATACTAAAATAAAAAAAAAACAGAAACTTTCTTGGTCCTTATGACCAGTTTAAAAATTAATACGAAAAATTGTTTTTTCTTATACTTAATTTATTATTTGCTACATTATTTTAATTTATAACTTTGACTCCAATGACTTTGGTACTTGATTAAGTTAAAATAAGAAATGGCTTCGCTATAACTATTTTACTTAGAGGCTTCGTCCACTTTGACTCGTAATGTAATGGCTGTTTTTTTTTAATATAAATTAATTAATTTAGCTAATAACCTTTTGAGATTGTTCATAATTCTTTCTGTGGTGCAAATACAATTTATTAGTTTTAGTATTTTTTTGTGGTTTTATTCAAAGATTTATACATTATTATTTAATCTTATTAATATTTATTTAAGTGGAATTTTATTAATGTTTGAAATGAATCTGTGTCATTTGTGTTGTCTGGTAAATAAAAAAATAATTTTTATAAAAAAGTTTTTTAATTTTTCTTACCCGTTTATTTTTACAGTTGTTTGACGATCGTCACTGCACTGATTACTGTTAGTTCTACTATTCAATTGAAGCTGGACTGATACGACTAACCCAGCCACTTGGTTAGGCCTTAATTGGTCAGTGTGCGCGTGTAGTACCACGAGCTCTTAACGCGATCCATTTGACGGCCTAAACTGAACTATGTATGCTATATTATAGGGTGTACACACCCTATAATTGCGTTTGACGTGTCATGTTAAGGCCCCATAGGACCAACTTGGTCCCCCGGCTGACAGTGACAAACATTTGACAGTTCTATTTGCAACTAAGCCCAACACAAGTGCCATCTAGCGCCACACAAAAATACTACGTTTGACAGCTGTACAAACTTAGGTACCTACTCACGTACGATTCAGCATTGTTTGAACAACTTGTGTGTTCATATATTGATTTACCTGTATTACGCTTCCGAAACTAGATGGCAGTGTTCGACTACCTGTATGATTATGTATCAATAGTGGAATTTTAAATGTAAGGGATACACGCGTATTGTGCTATTGTATTTTGGACTGTATGAGAATGGATGATGGCTTAAAATCCAAAAGTATATTTAATGCGACTTAAGCTATTTCAAATTGCACAGTGGGTAGGCAACAGGTGGTTTGAACTTCGAGGCGCTATAAACATGGGACGGGTCACGTAGGCTCCTTATCTCACGCCCTGGTTGCCGGATAGACGGACCGGCCCGGATAACCTTGTGATATGATGGGTAAACCGAATATATTATGCTGGGACTTATCTAAGTGTCAATTATATGGAGTACAGTATCATAAGGAAAGTTTTAAGTATGAATGGTTTTTCGGGAAGACCAAAGGAAAGATTAGTGAATTGGAGCAGGAAGATGACAATTCTGTTCTATGTGTTAAAATAGCCAAAGCTTTCAGAATTTGGTACTTACCTAGTTATTTTTTATTTTATTTTACGCATTTACAAATCTGATAAACACAACAGAAGAATGATGCACACACTGGTGCCTTGTTGCCAGTTGTTGCCCAGTAACTGGGTTGTGAAGGTCTGACAGGCAGTCGCTCCATGTAAAACACGGGTATTTAGCCGCATCTGACTAGCCTGGAAGCTGACCCCCAGTTGTAAAAAGGCTGGGGAGATGATGATGACACTGACCTGGTATGTTTCGTCACCGCCATAAGGTTACATGTGTACAAAAGGGACAGCGAGATGTGCCGTGCCGACCCTTCCGACCACTCCCCCACTCTGTCGAACCAATATTTGAAATGCTAATTTCTGCTTCATTTAATTATCAAGTTTGATGAGGTTTTCAGGAAAAATTCTCGTTTCTTTTTATTTGTGTATGTAGTGACTATTTGTTGTTTAGTGTAAAATATTTGTAAGCACAAAAACAAAAATAAAACCCACCAGTTTACTCAAAACTGACACTTTAGTGCCGTTCTACCGGGCACCCGGCGCCGACTATCCTGTGATCGGATTGTGTAAAAGGGGGCTAAACCCAAACCGACTAAACATTAGATAGTTATAGCCGCTGTTATGATCTTGATTCTTCACTTATAAAAAGCCTAGGATTTGGTGGCCGCCACTTACACATAGATAGAACCAGATAGAACTAATACTATCTATATGTAGGTACATTTTGCGTACAAATGTGATTATGACACCATGTTTTAATATGTGATTGGCACTACATCTTAATTAGGCAGAAAATAAAAGCAGTTAATTTTACTATTTTAAGTAACTAGTATTTTTTTAAAGATTTTTTAACATTAATTTTTTTATACCTCGCCCCACTCTAGTAATTGCCTACTTCTGTATCGTAAATGCGTTCATAAATCTGTATACTCACATACAACAAGACAACCAGATCCGGAACAATATCTGAAGTTCTGAACGCTATAGGTACAAAAATTTATTTCATGCAGGAATCGAACCGGCAGCACGCAGCTCACCACCTAATCGCTTAGTCACTGCGCCGACTATGAGTTAATTAAATTAAATTATGTAACAGTTTCTAACATCATTCCATCTTAACGTCAATGGGGTAATGAACTAATAACTAATTGCAAAAAAGATCTAATATTGAGTTTTTTTTTTCCTTTATCTTTTGTTTAGGTAAATACTCTACATACCGAACCTCAGAATCAAAGTCAAATCTACAAAATATAACAAATAAATCAAAGAATTTAGCTAATTGCATTATAAACACCCTCTGCATACATTAGCCCCTACAGTGTAATTGGCTCATTCTTGCATTCATTTGCATTTTTCAAAATAATATCCATTAAAGCAGCTATATAAAGGACAGTAAACAACAATTAAGTACATTACTTAGATAGGTAAGTAACTATAGCTTAGATAAGTATTTTAATAGTTTCCAAATATAGATATAATTAAACAGCTGCGAGAAGCAAATAATTATATGTATCTATTCTCCTAACCAAGAAGTTCATGAGAAATTAGCTTCTTTAACAGTTTTTTTAAGAAATCTTTCTCCTTTAGGTTGCTCTGAAGTTGTAACTGGTAAGTAAAAAAAATCGAGCTAGGTAGGGACAGATAGCTATAGCAACGAATGTCGATGACGGAAGACAAACAACGGGAAAGGGGTAAAATTACAAAAGGTCAGAAGGGGTACAGATTAAACAGAATTAGTTACTTGTATTTTTTTTTCAATAAGTAAGAGACTTAAAAACCCTACCTCTTATACGCACGCAATTTATTATTTTCCGCACTAGTGCGGAAAAGTACGCGAGCTTGGCCTCGCCACAATTGATTGCGATTGTCGTATCAGGCGGGGTGCGGCGGGTGCGACCCCCATGACTCGCCGGTCAACCCCTGTTTATTTACTTACTTCATAATTGTATCAAAAAACTTCGTTTGCTGCACGTGTAACTTTCTCTACTTGTACCAAAATTTACCTATTATTTTTAACCGACTTCAATAAGGAGGAGGTTCTATGTTCGTCTATATGTATTTTTTATCAAATTGTTTTCAGTGTATCCTTGCAATTTTGATATTATGGAATGGATCCACCACTAAGTAGTACTTAATTCGGTCTCGTTTTGCGGGTATGTGATAGGTCAACAGTATTTATGAATTGTTTTGCCGACCATACCTAATACAGAGTAAAAAAAAACATAAAATCCAGAAATAAGCACCTCTTCTTAGGGACAATATTCAAATTACTATGATGCTAAATTATTCAAGGTCCTTCGTCGCAAACAAAACAAAAAACGCGTTGCATTTCTTTTTATATTTCTACGAGAATGACTAATTAGGGTTACGGAACCCTCCGCCACTTAACTACGGAATTCCATTCGCGCTTGACTGGATTAAGATCAAAAGAAGTTGCAAGTAGTTATGTGCTACACAATGCAATGATATGGATAGCCTTTAGGTTAGAAACTTACCATCATCGTCATTCATCGTCCTGCCCTATCTTTTATGCTTGGGGTTGATGAAACACCTTTTCGCCAATATCCCCTGCGAAATCATCGAATAACTTCTCTGTGTGGAGCACAAGGAAGTTTTAGGCTTTTTTTTAAATGTTTTAGCTGTGCACGTGTTGTTTATTTAGTGAATTTCAAGTTTAGAATAAGTTTTTACAATTTCTTTGCGCAACTTTAAGTTTCATTACAATACGGATGTAACACATTCTAATTAGGTACTTGGAATCAATGTGCGAATAATTAAAAGACCCACTGAGCTTCACTTGAAAAAGTCCCGCCAAAAACACCCACCCACGTCAGATTTTAATTGACTAAAACCCACCTCAGTTGCCCTTTGTGTTCCTGCTAATTCTTTCCGACAATGCTGCAGCCCTAGTAAGTACCATTCTCTCTTTGTCAACTCAATTGAATTGAAACTACGGACATTTTTTTTTTCTTTTAGATAAAAGTAAACTAAAGTTACCGATTGGTTTTGGTATTTATAAAATAATTGAATATCAATAAAATCAGTGAAATGAACTAATCCATTCTAATTTACAATAAAAAATTTGCTATTTATAATTTTCTAATGATGAATCCGCTAGGATTCTAAATTCAAATTCCAGAGATTTATTTAGTTTTTTTTGTGAATAGACTTTTCGTTTTTTTTAATTCACTGTAATTGACAGGAGTTTTTTTAACATAAAACTTTGCCATTTTCTGCATTTACTTACAAAAGTGTTCATCGATTTTCGCTGCTGACCGTATTTTTTCATTCTAAAAGTAGAATAGGATTAACCTTATTGTACACCAACAAAGTAAAAGTTAATACAATAATGTAGGTAAGTTATGTCTAATGTGGCTTATGTACAGAATAAAAAGATTTTAGGTACTTGTTGCATATACCCCAATGCATTCATAAATAAATAGAACGAACATAAGTAATCAAACGACAATATTGACCAACACGTTGATTACCTACGTTTCGCACGCATTTTTGGGCGGGAGATCCGGTCGAAGCGTGCGAAAGGGACGGCAACTTTGGCTTGGGGTGGATTTGAAGCAATCAATTTGATAGATCACAAGGGAAAATATACCGTGTCCCTGCTTGATAAAGATACGATTAGCAATGAATTTTACATCTAAACAGGTAATATTACAAGCCAATCAGGTAAATGGTTTCAATGAAACAGCTGGATGGAGAAAAGGCATACCTACGTGGAAATTAAAGGAAATGCCTAATAATGATTAGGTACTAAGGAATAAATAACGATACCTACTGTGTTCTTGTTATGGTAGGTAGGTTCATTATCGATTTAATTTCTTAGTAAGAAGTAGCTACCTACTTACCTTCCCTCGGTTCATTTATTCTACTGAAGTGTAATTCAAAAGGACAATAGTTTATAAGAAAAAAAATCGTAATGAGGTCAACCTAAAGTTTAGACCCGAATTGTTTTTTGGATATTTTTTTTATTGTGCTTATTGGCCTAAACTGTGGCTTTTAGGAAAAGGTGAGGACAAAGTTTTTTATTGTTGTCACTAGACGGCGCTTGTACTCTATCGTTTCGGTACGGTTTCGGTTTGTTAGTAGTAGCTACCAGCTATTACAAAATTAATACCTAATGTATTAGCATTAGGTATTAATTTTGTAGCCCTAAACTACTCTAAAGCGATAGCTTTACAAATTCTTTAGGGCATTCTACCAACGACTAAAACTTAGATAAGTGAGTACCTAAGTATAATTGTTTATATTGTAGGTAGTAGTGTTTCGTGCGTAGGTAAATACCTAAATACGTAACGAGTGAGTAGGTAAGTAGAACATGATTTAGATTATGGGAATACCTAACTACGTCATTGATAAAACTTAAAATAGGCACCTACTGATTAGATTAATTAGTTAGGTATTATGGTCTGTGAGTAGGTAGGTACTTAGATATGATGTAATGTACCTACAGGATAAATTCATGCAATTTCGTATGGAGGCTATCATGTGTTTAATTCAATTCATTATAATTATTGTTCTAATGTGTTAGACACCAAAATTTCTTATGCAATGATATCTATCAAAACTTTGTAATCATTCAAATCATAGGACTGTGTAATCGGAAATTATGATAGGTTCGAAAAGCTAGAGGGTGGAACGAGTCATTAATTTGGATGCACTTGTTAGCGTTAGCGAGCGTGAGCGTGAGGCGTGCAGCGTGAGCGTGCTCGCGGCGGTGTGCGCTCGTGTGTGCTCGGCATTACGCTGCATTATTTGTTACGTTAGGGCTGGGATGGGCCTGTCCCTATCGCCGCGAGTCCTACGCCATCCTACGCTCCCTTCTTGCGCCGCTATTTGAATAGGCTCGCGTTGCGTAACGCGCGGCCAATGACAGCAGCCCTGCACATGCACTGGGCGGAGTCCTTACGTCACCGCGCTCGGCCCCCGCGGCCGCGCAGCCGCCGTGACGTCACACCCCCCTCGCGCCGCGCTCCGCACCTACAATCCCACACTGCGCGACACCAGCGCCCATGCTGTCTGCGGCGGCGTCGCACGGAAACTCGCGACAAAACACTCGTGCGCTCAAAGATGGCGGATGGGTCGTCCGAGGACCGCGTCGGCCCGAAACAAAATATGAACGATTCAACTTTTTCCGCGCCCGATAAAGGACTTGGTGACACAAAAATGTGCAGTGGCGAAACATTTGACGGCGATAGTGTAAAGTTATCGTTCTACAGAGAACTGGAAACGAGTGATTCGTGTGAGAAAAGTGATACGCGCGGCGTGGCCGCTAAGCGCGCTGCGGTCGGCGGTTCGTATTCCCGAAAATTTTCTGATGCGAACACCCTGTATGGCGACGATAGGAAGAGAAGATGTCTGGACCGGTACGACAGCTCCGAGTCTTCTGACAGGTGAGTTGTTGTTAGTTTATGTTAGCAAAACATGCGCTCGCGTTTGTTTCGAAGTTTGTTTGCGGCCGCGATGTTCTGAGAGTCAATGCTCCAGTGACCGGAGGCTGTTTGATTTCGATGTCATGGCCATTGTGAAAAACTTTGGGTGTTGCTAAGCGGCTCTAGTTCGGTTGAACGCCCTCGGAATAGAATGCTGG
This sequence comes from Mythimna separata, assembly GCA_030763345.1. Taxonomy (NCBI): domain Eukaryota; kingdom Metazoa; phylum Arthropoda; class Insecta; order Lepidoptera; family Noctuidae; genus Mythimna; species Mythimna separata. The sequence continues at coordinate 19,299,448 of CM061177.1, read as the reverse complement.
GCCGCGGTGCCGCGACGCGACGTATTACCATTTGAAATTGTAGACTGACAAAAAATTGGCTTCGTAGGATATTTCGATGCTCATAACGGTGTTATTACGAATACAAACGAATACTTTACAGATAAGATTTCTGTTACATATCTTCAGTGTTATCTAATTGCTACCAAATTGTTTAGATGGTTACATATTTCGTATAGCAAGTTGGCTGCCAAAAATAATAACCTTGGCTTTTAATTAGCTTCTCGCTAACAGTAAAAGCTATACAAACGTCTAGTTTTCAAACTTTTTCTAAAACTTGTCAGTCACGTAGGCTGGTTGCAACTGCTTAACTTCTTGCCCGCCTACACGATTTTAAACTTACAGCTCTCTTTTTTACGAACAAGAAACATTCCCTTATATTTTATGAACTTCATGTTTACACACATAATTATTTTAATAAGACCACTTATGTTTTAAGTCTTAGGTGCGGGCAAAACTGCTTAATTTCCATTAAAATGTGCCCACATGCCATGTTTCTCATTCTTTATGCATGTATGATTATATTGATTAAACTTAGTTCATAATTTTATGGTATCATAAATTCAGAAAACGCAAAATTATTTTTACTTTCAGAAGTTTCACTTACTATAAAAGCCTTTATTTTTACCTACAAAAGAACTATGTTCAATCAGTTATTTGTTATGATACAAGTAGTACATAAATGATGAAAGTAATTACATAATAAATCATCTGATTTACTATTAACACACAAGTAATTACTGTCAAATACCTGAGTTAACTACTCAAAATTTTACACTCATTCTGAAATAAAAATTCCTACTTTATGGCAAAATCATCTTTCATTTGTCAATTATTTCTGCACAAAAATATGCTAAAGCATTTTTTTTTTTATTGAATCTCAAGATCTCTCTCTAAAGGGCTGGACTATTCTGTAATGAAACAAAAACAATGGAACACCTCAATAGGATTAATGCCATTCAAAACAAAGTTTTGGTTTTTTAATCTTTCCTCACCAAATAGGTTTACATTCATTTTTTTTCTTTATGTATTGAACTTTTTATAAGGGGAGGCCTTTGCTCAGCAGTGGGAAAGTATAGGCAAAATAAAAATGTTTTGAATACTAGGGTTTCCATTGTGTTTTATTTTACTTTGTTTGATCTGCATGTTTCAAAAGTAAATTAATATGCTCAATTTGTACCTACTACTGCATAGTAATCATGACAGTTGTTTTTGGTTCAAGTGTAGTTACGTATTTACTTTGCAATGTCCATAAGCCATACTATTTTATAGTAATTTTAAGACAGCTGTTTTGATATCACATGTGAGACTTTTTTTCTTATGAATTTGTTTTGCATTAATAAGACTTGAGTTGAAAGAAACCAAGTCTTTGACAATAGCTGAATGGCTTAACCAATACTTGAATTATTATCAAAAAGTTTCTGTTATTTGGAAACAACATCATAATTTCCAACATACATACTGCAAGGTGACATCATAAACCGGACGAACTGAGAATAGTAAAACAAAGTTTTGGTGAGAACCAACCAATCACTTGCATGCATCATGATTTTTTATTTATTGACTTTGACACTTAGCTTTGCATGATAATATGGCATCAATATAAACATTCCATTATAATCTATGACTTTTAAAAAGGTATTAATTTAAAATCAAAACATCTGAATTGAACTTGACTTCATTATAATAATATCAAGGTAAACTTTGGTCATTATCAAGCCATGACGTAAATTTTGTCACACAATATGATAACAAGAATTATAATCTCTTTTGTCTTTAGAGATGATATCAAAGTTTGCTTTTGTTTTTTTGTTATCTGATTGTGATAGGACCTAGTGACTGGCTTACTTGGATTACTTTGGAAGGAAGCACAGTTGTTGTACTTAATTTTTTGGTTCTTTGGAACAGTCATCATAAAACATAAAGGTTCTTGTATAGTGTCACATAAACATATATTTTTAATATAACAGTAGAAATAATGAAACTGTTGTAATTGTTCAAATGTGGATGCCTTCCGGCTGAAATGATTATGATGATATACTGTAATTTGCTACTCTTTATTTATTTTAACCGAGTTAGATAAAATTGATAAATATTATTTTTACTTAATATAATGTTCCCTAAGACTTGCAGTTTTTTTAACTGGGTTACTAGATCCTTGCCATTATTATAAATAAATATTCTGTAATAATTAAAACAACATTTCTAGGCCTGACTTCTGAATAATATTTTATCAGTTCATAATCCTGACTGAAATATTTAGATTTTTTGTTTTTTTTTTTACATCTAAACCGTATATATCTATACTCCGTCGGTTTAGGTAGTTAACTAAAGGTAAACAGTCTTGGCATGTCTTTTTATCTAAAAGTTGTCTAAAAATTGTATGTAAAAATCTTTGCACATAGGTATTTACCTAAATCGATGTTAGCTAATAAACTACATTTAAATAATCTTTGCGTATATTATATACGACCTCTTTAATACAAAAAGACATACCAAGATTGTTTACCTTTAGTTAACTACCTAAACCGACGGAGTATAGTGAACATTGATGTATATCATGTTCCCTACATATCATGATGTATATCATCTAGTTAGGTTAGAAGGGGGGCTTTTAGCTAGTTAATATAGTTTGAAAATTAGGCTTAAGTTGTTATTAGTGCAAGTTTTACAGCACTATTGTCATGATGCTAGGTAATGTCCTCCCTTGTTCCCTTTCATTCCATTGTTCCTTTGTTCTAAGGAAAACATCTAAGTTTTTTTGTTATTATTAATTTATAGTTAATTTTTGTTGTTATTACATGCTCTTTGTTCAATTGGCATATCGTCGTTGCGCGTGCATAACCGCGGAACAACAGTTGGTAAATACCGCGTATCGGGTTTTGAACGATTTAGCAGGAGGTGAAAAAAACTGAATATCTTAGACATTTGGCTATATTTTACGGGTCTTATTTCTTAAATTTACGTTAACAGGTAAATCACGAAAAAAGTTAATACATAGTTCAGCCCGTAAAATATAGTCAAATGACTTAGATATTCAGTTTTTTTCACCTCCTGTAAAATTGTTCAAAAACCGATACGCGGTATTTACCAACTGTTGTTCCGCGGTTATGCACGCGCAGCGACGATATGGCAGAATGTCTAGCCCAGTTCCACTTAAGCTGGACAATGGACATATAATTGGAGAAATATAAGTGATTTTTTAATACTTCTCCCTTATTTGCTTTGGTGGTTTTCATCAAATGATTTCTCGGTCTGGGTGGACCCTGAAGTCTCGAGGGGGAGTGTCAGACTTACTGACAAAAACACGCAAGTGTACCTAAATGCCCTTTGTGCTTAAGGGCCGCGGTAACTCTTTCGAACAATCCCATAGCCCACTTGATGTAAGTCAGAGTATTATTAAGGTACGGTCAGAGTATAATAGCGTTATGTTATAATTGTAATATTAAAACACAAACAGTATAAAATTAAATTGTGCACAAGTAAAATACTACTTAACTGAACTACCGATTTAGTAGGCGAGCTGTAGAGTGTGATACCGCAGCTAGATAGCGTCACTTAAGTGGTGATAAGTGGGTCACCTATTACTCTGATAACGTACGCTCTGGCGACATATACGAATTTAGGTGTGGTTGGGACTTGGGCTCGATAAATAAAGGGCAAATACGTCGATTGTTTTGTAATAATATCTGTCTTACTTTGGCTTTTTGTTGTTGTTTCATTTAACCTATCAATACCCGCGAAACGAGACACAATAGTAAGACAATAACAGTGCGGTCCTATGAGACCGGTCGGGGATTCATGAATTAAGTTGTTAGTGAGAACCGTATAAATTAGTATGGACTGTTTTTGCTAACCGTAATTATCTGTCACATAGTTTTTTACGAAAAATGTTCTTGTTTTTAAATGAGTTAACCAGTTATTTGCCCAGTTTCGGGGTGAGTTATTATCCGTAACCTTGCATACATATAAAACAAAGCCTGTCTGTTTTCTATAAACTCAAAAATTACTGAACGGGTTCAGTGTTGGACAAACGGTTTTTTTTCTGAATGGGCAGAGTTATTCACTAAGAATGTTTAGGTTGCATAAAAAAATAATAATTTTATGGTAGAGCCGATAATTTGAAAGATTTGTATTACTCGAACGGAGCTGAAGCGTATCACTAGTCAAAATTAATTTAGATAGGTAACAATGTCTCTCGCAAACTGATACAAAGTGCCATCTAGTGTTTTTGTACCCTATAAAGTGATAACGTTTGCTCAGGTGACATGCATGTACGAATTTGAATGTAATGTTGAGACTTGGCCTCAAATAGCGAGCATTAAGACTTCTATTGTCTTGTAATAATTGTGTCTGAATGTTTCTCGATAGTTAATTTGTGTAGTTTGTTTATAATGTGATATTGTTTATTGAGTGTTTTTGCTAATCGTACTTACCTGTCATGTGATTTTAATTAATTAGTAGTCATAGCCTGATGGTGACTTGTTGTGATTTGTTGGACAAATTTTCAATAACCAATCTTATCACTAGCGAGTTGCGTTTAATTTGTTTCGATATTTTTGTTCACCAATTTAGTGTCAGTGTGGGACTATTTTTTTTAAGTAGTCTGTTCTGCTCCACTTCTGGGCAAAGGCTCCATCATCCCGCGCTTCGCTCCTTCTTCCAGTTCTGGTGAAATCAGTCTAGTTTGTCCCGCCATCTCTTTCGTATGGGAATTGGCAATATTAAATTAGATACCTGATTTAACTTACTGCAAACTGGTTAAAGAAGAGGTCCTTCATTCGGAATGTTATTCGTTTTGCTTATTTTTGATTTTGCTTATTTTGCATTCTTTAGTTCAGAAGTAGAGTGCACTGTGTTGAACTGAATTTAATTTCTTGATTTCTTCTTTTCTTTCTTGTTTGATGGAATAAGACTAAACGCAGCTAAATCAACTAAAACTAATATTGTATAGGATTGATTACTTGATAATTTTATAGCGCATGTCAATTTATAGTTTTACGGCCGAAATTAATAATCATCTATCACATATCGGAGATTGAAAAACAAATGATATCATACAAAAATTTACATAGGTTATTGGTTTCGGGCGTTAGACTTTTTGACATTTGAACCTTATCTTTACATCACTCCCGTCTGTTAGCGATCAACCCAAAAACTACTGAGTGACGCAGGTTTTAATGCGGTTTTCCGTTTAGACAGACTGATTCATGACGATGTTTTAACCAACATCATGGACGGAGTGATTCACATGCATATTATAGTATAGTAAAATCCATGATTAACGATTTTTCTAGCACCAACGTAAAGTTGGAACGGGTCGGGTAATACAAAAAGCCATTTAGTAAGTCTTCCTATGTCTATGGTTCACCATATTCACATAAACGCAACGTGTTTTCACAAGAGAGCCAGCAAGGTGTGCCTAACTGTATTCTCGCTTACTCATCATTTCCTACGAGTATTTATAGTAATTGGAACTGAACTAAGTAAACACTTCAAAAATACTTTATGCATAAGCAATCATGGGTAGTGGCTTACAAATCCATTGATTGTCAAGTGTTTTTAGAACCGTACGGTATCGAGTCGAAACTTAAACTTCATATTGAAGTACTTTTTGTGTTGAACTGGTAGGCAGGTATGTTGGTTCTATGTTACGAAGGCTGGTCGGTTTTGGTCGTGTGTGCATGTTGTTGCTGTATGTGTAATGTATGGTTTATGGCAATCCATGACGTGGGATCCCAACTCATGCTCACAGAAAGAAAAGTGTACTTACACTAGGGTTCTGGTTTCTCGATCTCTTTTATTTCTGGAGTCACGAAAATGCTCAACCAGAATCTATCGATTTTCACAAATTCACAATCATTGTTGCTTTATAAATGGCAAATTGGTCTGATAGAATGAAGCCAATTGGTTTTTTTTTTTTGTTTAAATTTTGTAAAAAAAAATGTCTTATATTGAAAAAAAAAGCAATTGTTAACCCATCACATACCTGCGAAACGAGACACAATAGTAAGACAATAACAGCGCGGTCGCATGAGACCGGTCGGTGATTCATGAAAATGAAATCAGGGAAATTACTGATCACTGTCGATCACATAAATTAAACCAGCTGTTGTTCGCACGAATTTTTTTTTTCCGTCCCGACTAAATACTCTCGAGAATTCTTGAAACACAATACCTATCCCTTGACCATCCCGCTTTTGTGAGATGGAATCAACTATACTTAAGTACATACTCTGTCAATATAGGTTGGTAGAGGCTCTAGCAAGCCACTTATGTCAGTGTGTCAAAAGTTTTAATAGCACATACCAGTGACAGGTGGCCGCAGGTGCTTTTGAGTGCCGTTACGTCATAACGTCACACGTTTACTTCGAACTTCGTACCTGAAAGATAAGCTTTGAACGTACTTAGAAAATATTGGTACCTATTTACCTGAGTATTTTGTGAGTCGGTTACTAACCTTCCTGTACAGAGTACAAAATAATAACAAATTGCTCAAAAAAACTCTGCTCTTAATAAACTAGTGCGCCTCACCATCAACGATTGCATCACTGCTTACCATCAGGTGGAATTGCAGTCAAGCACTTGTTTATGTTATAAAAAAAAAATAAAAAATTGCACATACAGAAAAAAGGTTGCCTTTGGCCTATTCCGGGACATAATCTATTTGCCAAATAAAAGTAAAAAACATAAAAAAAACACTAGCTTTAAGCTTATATATACTAGTGTTATATTACCGTGATGTAACGAATTTCAGATTTCTCATATTCGCAAATGCGAATAATCAAACAAAGTTTTGAACGGCAGCATGAGGATGTGGACGGCAGTGAGCAGCGAATTTCATTAATTAAAATTATCCTTTTACCCTTTCTGATTTAGGCTATCTCACAGAGCTTCCGTTAAAAACTGATAGCTTTAATAAACACGCCACTAACGAACAGGACTTTCCCCTTCATACCTACCTAGTATTTTTAATTATATAAACTAGTGCTTGACTGCAATCCCACCTGATGGTAAGCAGTAATGCAATCGTAGATGGTGAGGTGCACTAGTTTATTAAGAGCCTATTCACTATAGCCTTCACTGCTGGGATTCAGGCCTCCTCTCTAAGAGAGGGAATGGGCCGTAAACCACAACTCGGGCCCAATGCGGATTGTCATGGATGTCACATATCTTCAAATGTTTGTTAGGTGCTAGGACTTGCCGGTTTCCTTACAATGTTTTCCTTCACCGTTTTGAGAGCAGTGGTGATGAAATAAATTACCTACACAAAGTAATTCTGGGCTGGGTTTGAACCTGCGACTAACAACTCGTAAGTCGGGGCAGTTACCACTGGGCCATCACCGCTCTCAATCTTTATACCTACGTAGTAATATTAAATGAGTGTAATCACAACGCCAGTGTATTTATTGACATAAGTATATTATCTGGGGTTGCTGAACTGAGATGCACCTAGTTGTATAACAGCCACTTTGTGTCATTGTGCTTATTGATAAGTCCAATTGAAATATTACGTCGTACGTTTTTAGAATAGGTACCTATCGTTTACACGAGTATGTTTATGTGTCATGCTTGCTTCTAATCGAATTATTTTTTTGGTATTACTTTTTTTTTATAAATGAACAATGTTTTTTTTTTTTGCATCTTTCACACAAATTAGTGCCACACTGATAAACATACTACTAAATACATTTTATAGTTAAATTACACCCAGACACAGGACAAATGATCGTGCTCATCACACAAACATTTTGTCTTGGAAATCGATCCTACGACCACCGGCATAGCAGTCAGGGCCACTAACCACTAGCCCAATAGGCTAGCCATTAATTACTCAGATACCCGCGAAACGAGACACAATAGTAAAACAATAACAGCGCGGTCTCATAGGACCGGTTGGGGATTCAAACGTTAAGATTTGACGTAGAAAAAAATAAAATACAGGAGGTTTGCCCTGACCTTGTAACTTACAGAATACCGGGAAAAGTGGAAAGGGAAAGAGAGGCTCGTAATAATATTTTGATCCAAGATCCTTACCAGGAAAAAAGTAACAGGACCAATATTATTGGAAAAACGTTTGGTCTTCCAAAAATTTGTAATAAGTAATCACATAGATTCTTATTAAATACCATAGTATAATCATCAGCCTTAGAATGTTCCCACTACTGGGAATCAGGCCTCCTTTGTAGAAGAGGAAATGGGCCGTAATCTACCATGCGGGCCTAATGCGACTTGGTGGATGTGACATGTCTTTGAATTTTTGGTTCTAGGACATAACGGACTCCTTATTATGTTTTTCATCCCCGTTTTGAGGGCAGTAATCATGAAATAACTTTACACAAATTCTTTACACCACAACCTATCTGGTTGTGCGCTCATTGGTAAGGTAACGGCTGAAGAGTTCTTCAGCCGTTACCTTACCAATGAGCCATCATCATCATCTTCCTGTCCTTGTCCCGTATTATTTGGGGTCGGCGCTACATGTTTTTTTCTTCCATTCTATCCTGTCACTCGTCACGCTATCACTAATTCCCTTTTCTTCCATATCACTTCTCACACAATCCATCCATCTTTTCTTTGGCCTCCCTCTCCAATGAGCCACCACCGTTCTCATTTCCCTACACTCTGTAAAACAAGTACACAAACAGCATAACATAAATATTGTACTGGAAGGTTTTTCGTCGATATCAATTGATAACACGTTATCTAGGGTTCAATAAATCGATAAGGGACACTTGAACCGCTCGTTGGTTTATCGTCGTTGTAACTAACTCACTTAGTTTTGTCGATATTACTTTGTTAGTATGTTGTTATTTTAACATGGCAACTATTCTAGTGCTTGATTGCGAATCCACCTGATGGTAAGCAGTGATGGTGGGGGTACACTAGTTTAATAAGAGCCTATTCACTCTAGCCTTGAATACACCCAAATTATAATCACACGGGAAGACAAACTGTTCCAGTCCTTCGATGTATTCGGATATGGGACCTGCAAATCTAGTAGTAGTGCTTAGGGAATGAGCAATAGCATGATATTCCATCAAAGTTTCCCCAGGAACCCATTTTACTGCTTCTTCTTCTTCTTTACGGCAAAGTCCCTTAAAATGTTTAGCCCCGGTAGGTCGCTACGGTTGTCGACATAGCCCGAAGAACCATCAAAACAATGGATATCGGTACGACCGGTCTATAAAACCCAGTTTTGCCAACTTGTGTTTGCAGCGGCCTACCTGGGTGCACAACCGATTTTATTCCGGTTTTACTGTATATGAAAAATTATATCTTCGCCCCTTCTGTTTAAGAGGGTCTTTAAAATCATAATAACTTTTTAAAACCTAAAATTGACCCAGTAACTACATAGTACTTTTCAAAGGTTCTTCTCGCGCAGAAAAGGAACCAATAGTATACCCACCCTGCCGTGTTCTGATCACGTTTTAGTTGCAATACATAATGTAATCGAAGCTATTATAATCCAATGCCAACCGTAACCGATGTGTATAACTTATTACAAGAAATAAATCTCAATTGAAAACCAGGAATCATGCCAAAACAATTCAAATACAGCTCCATAAATTATATCCAACACTGGTTTAGCTACTCGGTAGTTAGTACTCGTAGCTCGCAAGTACATAAAACAGCACGAATGTGAAGGCAGCATTATTATTTTTGCCTCGTTTTAACTACCGAACTGGCGCGAAAGTTTTAACAAGTGACGTGGAAGCACCTTAGAAAAGGAACAAAGTTAGTTGCCGGTCGGTAGGTAGTAGGGCATTCACGCGAGCCTAAGCCACAAAGGGTGAGCTGTAAAATAAAAAGTTAGGAGTTCTAACCGGGCGTGCCGGGGGACAGCGAACGGGTTCCCGGGCGCGCTGCGGTATGTTACTGTTTATACGACGCCGGGTTTCAATAGCGCCAGCTCCAACTTTTAAAACCTTGTAATTTTCTACAATGTAAAAGTAACTTAAACTTTAAATGCGAAGAAAGCATGCTCTTTAGTCTTTACCATCTGTCTTCACATTGAATATTTTTCTTTTGTTAGTGTAAGGTTAAATGTAAATGTAAAACATAAATAGTAACCGCGAAAAATACTGAATACATTTTTTATTTAAAATAAGTAAAAGTGTTTTGTATTCAGTGCTGAATATTTTACGTAAATACATGAGCATTTTTGTAACAATTTGTATGAAATAGACTACACTCGAAGACACAAGTGTTTATAAAATCAGCTGTTATTCCCCATGTAATCAGCTGGATAGTTGCCCTTATGGCGTGTACTTACCTCGGCGCGGCGGGACCGGTCCGTGTCGCCCCCCGCGCGCTCTCCTCCCCCCTGTCATTAGAAGCGTGCGCGGGCGCAATGGCCCTCGGCCGTTGCGCATGCCCCGACTTATGGGCTCAGAACGGTGGATGTGATTTGATTTGAATTTCGGAACAGTCCGCCTTTTAGTTTAAGACCTTGTAGAATGCAAGTAAAAACTTAACGATGAGAAAAGCTTCGGAATTGAAAATTGTATTTTAAAAACTCAGCAAGGACTTATGTTTATTGGAAAAGCTGGAGTAGATTATATTGTATTTTAAAGTCGTCAAAAGAAAAAATCACCGAAGAAACCGACAGAGCTATTGTATTTTCTGACCAGAGCTATTTGAAAAGTTATAAAGTAACCTGGACAGAATACCTAAAACTTTTATGGTGGTTCAATATTGAAAGTGAATATAAAAAATATAGCCAGTAAATCACACAAAGGACCTCGTAAAGCTCGCAAGTCCAATTGCAGTCATCAGAAAAAGAAAAATGATTGCGGCCGGAGATGATACGGAATTCCTGTCTTTGTGATGATCACGGCACAGACAAGTTTGTAATAAAACGACACTGGTCCGGTCAGGTAGAAACTGAGTCATCAACGCCACCCGTGGTCGTTCAACTTTCATTATTGTTTATTTATATTTTTATTGTTCGTCGTTTGACGCGTGCGTATTGCCTGCCGATGTTACCAGTTATACAGCTTACGGAAATCTGCCGAAAATGGGTGCCAAAGGAAAATGCGAAAAACGACTTAACAAAGTATTGCATGCACTGAAATTTTAGTAAAAACCAGTATCGTCTTAGAACGCTCATTATTTGCTGCTTTGATCTCTCTGTTTGACATTCTAAGTATCCTCCTACAATAAATAACCATGTTAATTTACACACATCAACTTTAGACGAATTCTTTATCTGATAAAGTCTGTAGACGCAACTCGTTTGCGTAATAACTTGTAAATTAGGTACGTCATTTCGCGTATTCATAATCGCCACATATAGCTCAAAATCACCTTGTAAATATATCTTTATCATTTGATCAGAGATACGCGATAGTGCAAAAGTACAGAGATTCCCTAACATGTCACCTTCATCAGATATCCACATCGTCATCAGTTGTTAGGTAGGAAACGTTCACCGTCTACCACAAGGGTCTATACTAGGTCCACCGTTATTTTACATAACTGTACCAACATGCACTAGTAACAAATCAAACCGTGTGTACTTAAAGTAAGTCTATGCACACTAGCCTCTGCTGGGAGAACGTGGAATGCGAATAACCTTGGAAAAATACCGACCTTTCAGGTATTATCTGCCTGCCTATCGTTTGTTTACTTTGAGATTGAAATATTGACAAGCACTACTCCTACCTTAAAGGCATACACTTTTTCATCAGCACCAGTAATTCTACCAGGCTTCAGAACTACCATCTCTTTGTTCGAGCATATGGCAAGGCTATAACTTACACTGACAATCGTCTGATTAATGTTACTATTATAACATCAAATAAGGAACAACCACCTAAAGTGGCTATTTATTTACTAGCACCACTATTTCTAAAACATTTTCAAGTCAACGTAATTGGTGTTAACAAATAGAACGAGAAAAAGAGCCAATTAAAACAGGAAAACTTATATTACGGGTTTTTGTCTGAACCGTCTGCGCGGAAACATCATTTGCACATATTTCATGGTATTTAATTGTGTGATTAATGAGTTTTAACTTATCAAACAGGGGAACCACATCCTTCCCATACAGAAATTCCAATTGTATCACGTAGGTATACAGTTCTATACCTAACTTGATTACGACGTTATTATCGTGTAATAGATTGAGTATTGTTCTAAAAACTTGTATTACATCAGACATTTACTGGTAGTCCCAAGATCGTATACGTGCTATTGAGGCAGTGATTAGGAACACCAAACTATGAACACAACTTATAAGTTTTACACCCAGATAGAGCAGTCCTCATATGGGAGGTATGTCATAAAGAATCAGTGCAGTCAAAGGGCATGTGATGTACAAACTGGTTCCTCGCTAATGCAATTATCGGTTGGTTCGTCGAGACTGCTCTAAGTGACCGAATGGATACGTGAAGAGTGAAGACAGTCGGCCGTGGCGTTCAAATGAGAAAACCTTTTATGTTTGTGGTAGTCGGTTCCCATAGGCACACATTGTGAACAACGAGAATTCTGTTGAATTGAAACAAGATTGGAAGCTCGTTTAGGAATATGAAGGAGCTATGATAATAACGAGAACGTTGACGTTTTGGAAGTACAGCTGAGGAGTAAATTTCTCTGTTGGAGTCCGTGTTTGCAGATAAATTTAGCCTTGTTATATTTAGGTCAAGAGTGAATAGGTTACTTCTAAACAGGCATGCTTTATCATTATCACTGACCACATTATTTTTTTCCATCGGGTGAGAGTATTTGTGCGTTTTTTAGTTCCTTTTTTCATTGTTATCAGGCTTATAACAATGAAAAAAGGAACTAAGAAGGAAAAATACTTTATCACTCAGCTTGCATGGAAAAACACCATGTTCAATTCAGATATAGCCAAAAACGAGCTCACGTTTGATGATTAACCCTTTTTGGTAATGTTTGTAGTTAACTGTAAACTAACAGGTTTCAGGTTTTCCCAACCACACCGGATGCTTGATCATCATCGCATGTTTTCTAACTTCGTCATTACAACTTTTTTGGCGGAAGTTGTTTCCATACTTGGGACTTTCTTGCTGAGATTTAAAAATATTAAAATATGAAGGTTCTTCAAAAGTGTAGGCGGCTTCGTAAAAAATATCAATTGTTTCTGATTTGGGTACTAAATTTTAATAACTAACGATTTGAGACGGTCTGCCTTCCAGTTCTTAGTTTTTTTGACCACATCGAATTCACGTAGGTACAATTTGCACGTATTCTCGGAATCCTATCCTTTGTTTTTGTGAGAGGTCAATCAAAAACTGTTTTTTAAGTTGTATCTTCTACTATATGTGCAATTTTATTTTTATCGTATAAATATCGATACTCGGTTATAATTTTATGAGGTATTTTTCTTTTGTAAGCGTGCAGCTGCCCCTAGGCAGCCTGGACACACCTGCTTCGGTTGTCCCAGTCTCTTTCACCTTTGACATTTGACAAAAGTTTTATGGCTATCCGATTATTTATTGTGCTTATAAATTCCTTAACTTAACATTATCGTTTAGGAAATTTTTGTAGCTTCATACAACTGCTGCACTACCCACGCTTTCTGTAATTGACTCGTACACATGTCACGAACTACTTTTTAATGGTCAACTATCTCTTTGTTTCGAAAGACTACGATAAACATCTTTCTCAGTAGAACTCCCACTAAGCGGTGTACCTTCGTATAGAATTTTGATTTCTATATGGTAAGTACTGATCCTTGTCAATTACGGTCATTAAAAATTTAAATACCGATTACAAAATTTTAGGGTTAGGTTAAACGTGTTCTATAATTAGCGAATGGCCGGGTGATCGGACCGCGGACGATTCTTTGGTAACCCTTTGTTATTATTTAAATTATAAACGATTAGTCTACCAAATACTAAGCCCGAGGCGACGCGTGCGCCGCTTCGTCATCATTGCAGTTTTAAACTGCGATTTCGTGATTGTTTTTATCTAGTTTTTATTTGAAGGACGAACAAGGACGACCTGAAATTAGTCAAAACAACTTTTTTGTGCAGTGCAAGAACAAGTCGTTATAAATATGTTTCTGAGCTGTAATATACAGTTTATGTTATTGACCTTTACATAGTTTGTTCTCTATGATTAGTTCGTGATAATAGTCTAACTGTCTGAGTTCGTAATAGCTTCGTTTATACATTAATGGAGCCAGACAATGAGAGACATCTTCCGAACCGAATACCTCCGAGGATCCCGCCGGGAAATCGTAGTTTAGACAATGCATCTGACTTTCCGACTGAATGCCGAGAATGTATCTAGAAATACGTTGCATGTCTGTATATCCGATAGATAAGAAACGCCCCTCAATCCCATTTTTATACCCTCGCAACAAACATACTACTTAATTACTTCTCTTTTTTTTAGATCTTGCAGTTTTAATACGTTTGCATTTTTTACACCACTTTAATCATGAGAATCGTTCCCGAAACATCCTCTTCCCTTCCCCAAAATCCACTTAAATTTCGAAATACGTAAGTGCGATCTCGTTTTAAAGGTTACTCTAATATGCCGTACATACATATCTATGTGCACAAACGTGAAGGCATTCGAGGGACCATCGTATGCGCCGGCAGCTAAGTCAACAATTTATTGGAGCCCATCTATCAAGACGGACGTCGTAGTATTGTCCAATTGCATTCCTCGTATTTCGACAGAGAATTTACTGAGAGACAAATTCTCCACACCAAATAATTCCATATATCTTCGAAATTAAACAATATAAACGATTTAATTTCTGTCTAAGACGGAAATGTCATGATGAAGAGCAGGGAGAGTATAGCTCTTGTTCCGCAGTCATTGATCTAACAACTACGGGATATGATTGATTGCAAAATGCGACTAGAAGGGCCTTGCTATACTCTAGAATGTCTTAATTGAAGGAAATGAACAATTGAATCCTCATACTATATTTCAGTGTGTCCTATTTTGTATAACATGCGTACCCAAATGTTTTGAACAAAACCTATATCTAAGATACCACTGTCCGTCTTTGTGTCATAAACCGTGTTATTTAGTTAGACACAATGAAAAAAGGTTTCCGATTATGAAAATGCTATGTTTTTACTATTAGGTAAAATAAAAATCTTCAGGGCACAAGCATTTTCCACTGGGACCCAACTTCCCTTACAAAACGAGCAATCTTCTTTTCACAGATGATGTACTTCTGTTACCGCTATTCAAATAGGTACTAAAAACAACGTAACTTTTTTGCCGTTTTTTCCTACGGACGGTACCGAAACCTTCGTGTGCGAGTCTTGACTCGCAATTGGCCGGTTTTATTCTGATTTATGTTAACCTGAAACTTTGACTTTGTTACGTTCAGAATAAGTATACGAGTATACTCGTACCTTGACTTTTGACACAAATATTACGAAGTCAACGCAATTTCAATACTGATTTACAATTCCTTTCAAAAACAAACAAACGGCTGCGGTTTTGTTTCTTCTCAAATTACCAATTTGGATTATTACCCAGGAGGCCTCGATCGCGACCCTGACGAAACTCTGTTCATTTCTCGGCGTCCTTGCGCCAGAACTCAGCGTTTCCATGTCGCGATGTATTATTAATTTGCCATTACATCAGTCTAATTTCGCGTGATATAATACGAGAATATTTGCCCCCAAGCCGGGGGTAAACACCAATTAATCCTGGCAACACGATACATTTCTAGGGGAGAAGGGGGACCCTGTGGCAGATTGCTGCATAATCCCGCTGCATTTCTACTGCTTCCGATGCAATCGGGGAAGAGAGGGCGTGTACAAGGGGGATCGCTCTATGGACATCACAGGGGCTAATATATTTTTCTTTACACTTGTTGGGAAATCGATCAAATTGTATGTGAAACCTTAGTGTATTGTTCAGGCCAAATACTGCGAACTTCAATGAAAACATGAATTACTGTGGGTTTTGTTATGATTATGTATAGTATTTTCCTCAAGATAAAAATCTATTACGTAAAGTAATTACAGCGACTAAAAGAATCCTCTCATTGTGAATGATGATGGGTTTTTACTTCACAAGTTGAGTTTTTTGATGGCAAGGTTGGTTTTATCTATGAAATAAATGTTAAATGCCATGAGATGATGAGACATGTACTGCTCTACACTAAACTATGCTCAATGAGGGGAATTTCGGGACCCCAACACAATAATTTTTTCAAATACTTCCCTAACTTCTAAACATTGTTTAATTTTGCCACTTCACGCTTATTGTCATTTGTTGTACTGACAGTTCGAACCAGAGTGCTTTTTGCGAGCTCACAAATATCAGTCAGTAACAGCCAAGCACGTCGGTACTTCAGTAGACGGAGTTTGAAACTCGCTCGAAGTTTACGATTGCCATCTCACTCCCCTTCTCGAGACACCAAAGGTATTTGTTAATTACCTCGAAACGCAACACCGTTAGACGTTAACATGAAACTACTAAATTAATTTCTTATCTCATATCTTTACATAGAATAGCTATATTCAACTGCCTGTTTTCGCATACAATTAGTGTACGCCCGAATAATATTGAATTATTATATAAAGTTACATGCCTATTATACTAGCTGCTGCCAGCGGTTTCGACCGCATGATTTTAGTTAATTATCCCAAGGGAACACGATCTCAGGATATAAAGTACCTATCCTATATGCTATTCCAGGACATGGCCTAACTACATACCAAGATTGATCGAAATACATTCTGTAGTTTTTGCGTGAAAGAGTAATAAAACACACAAGAACACATCTATTGCATATTTTATAAAATTAAAATAATTGTTAATACGATTCCGAGTCGCGTGAAAACTAGTAGTAACTAGTAAGTAATCTTTTAGATTACGGAGAATTTTCTTTACTTACTTACTACGGAGTAAAAAAATGTGACACAGTATTGTAAAGGACGGGCTACGGGAATGTTCGAAAGAACAGTGGTCATGGAACACAAAGGACACAGATGGGTTTGAATCAGTAAAAATCTTACACACCTATTCGCTTCATGGACTGTGGGAGGAGTAATCTATTTGATGGTTTTCCCCACCTAAAAAAAAAATAGGACTGTAAACGACAAAAAAAACAAGCTGTAGGCAAATGCCCCAAACGTTCATAGATGGGAATACAGGTTTATCTGATAAAATACCTAAACGTAAAAAAGCTCATAAGATTTTATTGCAAGTAATTCCAGATTTTTACGAACAAATTAGGTACCAGCTAATGAGCTGGCTAACAGTAAATGGCCTATTAAAATTATGACGAGTCTAACTCCATAGAGTGAGATGCAAATGAATTTAATAGAAAATTTCAAGCCGATTCGATTAGGTAATTAAATTAGCTGGCGGAACCTTCAAGTTTACGGGTAGATACTGAATGGTATCGTATGATATTAACATGGATAAATGAAAGAAATTAGCTCATATTCCAAAGAACTATCTTGAATCTTGGTTGACTGGTAAAGAGTAGAGAATGCCTAAGGCATTAAATTTGGCTCTATACCTTTGTGTTGCATAAAGTTTGATAATTAAATAACAACTACTAACCAATTTTGACACAAAATACGAGTATTTTATGTTAAAGCTAAAGTGGTATTTTTTATAATTAATTAATACTTTTTAAAGTTTAGGTTTAAAGTACAATCTTAGACGCCCAATTTCGTAAAGGCTACCAAAATGATATAGTAGTTAATCTACCCGTTTTGATGTTCAAAGTATTTGACTACACACCTGCGTGTGTTTCAGTAATGTATGTATAATCGCAGAATGTTCCTCCAAAAGTCGCATTTAGATGTATATCTAAACTCGTTATTTCGATAATTGTTGCGATTAAAAATTCTTTACGATGACTGAAATTGTCTTCAACTTAGTCAAGACAAGTCGCAGTTAAACTTGTAATTACTTATTTTAAGTGGAAGATGTTGTTTTAGTACCCCAACAAAGTAAACTGATCATTTACGGAGTCCGCAATAAAACGTGCGGGGCATTAAATTGATAATCTTTAAAAAAAATATATTCGAATCGATATAGTCGAGTAGGATTCCGTATCGATATTCGCGGCGATCGCCCACGATAAATCAGCGTCCCCTGCGCCGGCTTGACCATTTTATTAAATTCCGCGATTAAATACCCGCCAGCAACATTAAACAAAAACGTTTCGATATTATCGCGATATCTCGACACCTCGGCTCACCTCGCCCTGTTTATAATTACGAGTTCGGTCGTCCCCTCGCCGTCGTCGTCGTACGCTTGTACCAGGGTAGCATAGCGACTGCGGGATTGTTTGTTGAAAGAGTTACCGCGTTCCTAGAACGCTACTATTCTTTAAAAAACAGTGTGGGTACGACTTTTTTCGAAGTGGGCAATTATCTAATGATTTCTCTCACTCTTAATGAAACGACCACTTGGTACGATCATGTGATGAGAAGGGATGATACGCATGTTGCTAAAAGAGTACCTACCTATACATGTGGATGGATGGAGAGACCAAAAAAAACATGGATCGATTGTGACAGAAAGGTTACGAAAGAAAAGGGTGATAATAGCATAACGGTTGACAGGATAGAATGGATGAAAAAAACGTGTTGTGGCCGACCCCAAGTAAAACGAAAAAAGAAAAAAAAAACCGGGCAAGTGCGAGTCGGACTCGCACACTGAGGGTTCCGTACCAATTTATCAAGATGAAAACAGTTCAATTCTCGAATCGAGTCTTAAAGATTTTACAAAAAAGAAAATCTTGTAATGTAACTAAAAATTTAAGGTTTTTGGAATTTTTCCTTTATGTGTGCTATAAAACGTTGCTTCATGCCAAATTTCAAGATTCTAGGTCGACTGGAAGTACCCTTTAGGTTTTGATTCCCTTGCGAGTACTTGCGAGTTTCAAAATATGCAGCTTAAATTGCTGTTTCTTTTGATTGCGTTGACATAGAAGTTTGATTTTGTTACAGCTTAAAGGTATTATAGCCCTGAGTATTTGGTATGAATTTCAATTTAATACCTCTACGCGTTTATGAGGAAATGGGTAATAAGTTTAAAATTATTAAAAAAAAAATATTATGTGATGTAACTAAAAATTTATGGTTTTCGTAATTTTTCCTTTATCTATGCTATAAGACGTTGCTTCGTACCAAATTTCAAGATTCTGAGTTCACGGGAAGCACCCTGTAGGTTTTGATTCCCTTGCAAGTGTCGAAAATTTGCGGCATAAACGGCTGTATCTTTTGATTGCGTTGGCTTAGAAGTTTGATTTTTTCACAGCTTCAAGGGACAGTAGACTTGAGTAATTGATATAAATTTCAGCTTCATACTTCCACGCGTTCCTTAGAAAAAGGGTCTTGACAGACGGACGGACAGACGGACAACAAAGTGATCCTATAAGGGTTCCGTTTTTTCCTTTTGAGGTACGGAACCCTAAAAACGATAGGAAGATGATGAATTGATGACTTTGGGTGGATCGAAAGAGCGTGTCAGACTTTTACTGACTAAAACCTACGCTTTTTGCTTTATCTGTAGTTTGCCTACCAGAGCCACGGTAACTCTTTCAAACAATCCTCCAGTCGCTATGCTACCCTAGTACTATCGTACGACGGAACATAGCCAACGAACTCTCGCATAACATATTTCCACCCGACTCATGCATACCATACCACCAACACTTTTTGTCATACAAGGCGTCTTCCTTTTGTGGAGGTTTGCTATGGAAATTATTTATTAATATCAACTAGAAAAACGTTCCGGTTGCTGTAGCCTAAGTTTTTGCTGATTCGATCTTTGTAACATGTATATAGGAGCTTGATAAGTTGGAATATCAACGGGGTCCGCAACGCTTATTGCAATCTCCTGTATGAAAAACTGACCATGCAATTAGGTGACTTCTTACTACGGTAGACTGTGGAGTCTTTGCTATTTGAGTAATCAACTGTTTCTAGTGTTATTTGTGTAGGATTATATTGTATATTTGATCCTACCCTCGAATGTGTTCTCTCTTAACATTCAAAGGGTAAGTAGTCATTGTTGAGTTATGCTCTAACTGAAAAAAAAAATCATGAATTATCAAATCACCGTGTATCTACTTTGTTAATTTTTGAGTTCTATAAAACATGTGAATAGGTTATTCTAATTAGCAAGTTATTTTTAGCTGGAAAATCACTTGAGTCTATTATTCTTGGGAATTATGTGATATCTATTAGATATATATGTAAATATTCCTTTGTTATTACGATTAAATTATCATAATAACAAAAGAATATTTAGACATCACGAAAATCATAAAAAACTCTGATGATTTACTAGCGCAGTCTTCATAGTCAAATCACGTGATGACAGTTTTATAATATTGTATAATTAAAACGCTTATACGCAGATATTCTACTATCATTCTATTACTGAACAAATGCACAAAATGTTTCATATAGAATTGAAAGTAAATCATCGCCACGAAACGGTGCCAACATGAAACGTTTGCGAGAAAATTTAAGTGCTCTTACATAAAGTTGTATTTCACGGAAACATTCAGTTTGCATAAATCTTGCTATCGAAGATGTATAGTTTAAGATATTATTATTATTTTTGAGAAGATTTGCAAAATTTTTAAACGACTACTTATTGTCGTAAAAAAAAATTTGGGGTGATTTAGATGTAAGCTACAGGGTGATGTAAAAACCTGTCAAAAAAAACTAACAATTTAATGAAGCCATTAGATTTATCGGCCACAAGTATAATACATCTGATTTGATTTCTTTTTTCAAACTCAATAAATTGTTCTTCCCTACCATTTCCACACTCAAACAAAACTCCACGAAATATAATGAAATATCGCACTTCCATACAAAACATTGTCCCCTTAGCAAGGAATTCGGCTCCCCTTGGAAGCAGGTGTGGCTGCCGGTTTAGGAGACCCTGCCAAACGCGGCAAGTTAAAGGACCTGTTCCCTGTTCAGCTAATGACAATCTTTGGACAATATGAACTGGATCCACGGCTTATGGAGTCACGTTTTTAAGGTAACACAGGTTTATAATAGTTTGTAAACTAAATATGCATGGTTACTGAATGAAAAAGACCCTTCTTAACTTTAGTTGTTTGTTTGGTTTATCGTTATGAATATTGTATTATCTAAATCCTGTTTCGCGGCTTCCGGATTAGGAGTCCGTTTTCTACTGGATAAATAAAAATATGCTGTAGAATTTTTGTTATATTTGCCGCATAAGTTCATGTGTCCATAATCTGTCTCTCGTGTAGTTGTAATACGTAGCTGTTATTGATTTGTGTTTATGCCCAACTTCATTATCCACTCTATGTATGCTTAGTTAACTTTTACTTAGATTTTTTAAGATTCTTGGATAATTGTACGACCTGGCCCTTTGCATTGAATGAATGTATCTGGAATTCTGGACTTTATCGGGAGGTACACCATAAGTTAGCTCGACTAATACTAACCTCTAAAAAGTCAAGTTTACACCCATACTCATGAAGTCATGACTTCTACATTTCTTAACAAAAGAGGTCACATAATGTGTGAATGTTTATTTTATGACATGACACTAACGTGATCTTAAAGTGGACGTGCGAGAGGTTTAATGACGTCATTAACGTCACCGACACTAAGTGGACGCGACTTCGGGAAATTACGATCATGGCCGAGGCCAGAAAACGTGAGTAGCTACAAGTTAAACTTATTTAAAATGCAAGAAAATTCGATAAACACCTCCAAAAATTTATGTAACTCTAGAAGAGAGATTGATATCATTCTAAAAGTTGTAAATTCACAGTCTTTTTGGGCGTCCTCAATGCAACTTTTAAAAAATGCAAATGACAAAACAAAACCGGAACCAACCCGCCATCAATTCCACCACCATTTTAAATAGCAAATAAATAAAAAGCTTTTGTTAGATAAAGCTCGTAAAATAAAAAGGCGAGTGCTGACAGCCCCGCTGGCTCGCTAACAGCGCATTTATAACAACACCATGTGCATAAGTCAGGGCACGCGACAACATAGAAAGGTCTAACGTCATCGACCTAGGACATCTGCCTCATAAGGCAGGTTCTAGAAATATCACGTGTCTGGAAAATGTGGCGTGAAGAATTTTATGCGTCGGCGCCCGCTGCAGCCCGCGTGAGAGATTTTATATGAGGTCCTGTCCGGTTATGTCCATTGGAAATATTATTTTATAGGTTCGTCTTTTTATTTACCGCGTTTCCTGTATCGAACGATTATTACCTGAAATAGAATCTGACAAGAAGTTTTTAGTGTTAATTAATTACTTAGATACCCGCGAAAGGAGACACAATAGTAAAACAATAACAGCGCGGTCTCATAGGACCGGTTGGGGATTCAAACGTTAAAGATAAGTAATTATCACCGTTTTTGGAGATCAAAGCTGTTGGAGATATGAAGTCTATAAATAAAATTTAAGTGTTTTTACTAAATGCAGTTTTTAAGTTTTTGACTATTTGTTCCGGTTAAGTTCTCTGAATCGCCGGGGCTGTATTTCACGAGACTTTCGTAGAGCGATAGCTGATGTTACAGGGAGTAACTCAGGCTACTTTTCATTTTTCCACGGAACAGGATTTCAAACTATGGCTTAAATTAGCGAAAACGAAAATATATTTTTTATCATTGCCCCAAAAATGGACAGCTATGTTCCTTTAACTCCACGTTAAACA
Source organism: Mythimna separata (assembly GCA_030763345.1). NCBI lineage: Eukaryota > Metazoa > Arthropoda > Insecta > Lepidoptera > Noctuidae > Mythimna > Mythimna separata. The sequence goes on along the minus strand of CM061177.1, from coordinate 19,276,794 downwards.
AAGTCTCGGGTAACAGCTGGCCGGTTTTTTTTAAATTCTACCACCCACTACTTGATTTAGGGACATTTGATAATCTGGCACTAGGGGGGAATCAATTTAATTATCTGCGATCAACAATGAGAGTATAAAACATCCTTTTGTTAGGCAGTCGCGTTGTCCTGCCACCCCTTCGATATAAAGTTATCGCGTTAGTGTCCATTAGCGATCCGAACGTGCCCCGTCAGTGTACAGCTGCCTTAGTACTAATAGCCTGATAAATTGTTGTTATTGTTTCTGCGATAAAACGCAGGGATGTCCGTCATCAGAAGAAAGTGTTTACAAACATACGACTTATCGATGATTATTTTGTTTACTATTTATTGTTTTATTATCCATCAAGAGTAAAATGGAACTGTTTTTATTGTCGTATAGTAATGATGGGCAGCTGCAGCGCCGCAGGGGAGAAATGTCATGGCTCCACTCATTATGGGCAGGACAATGAGCATCCCTGCGATCAACTCACTCTGCTATTTATTTACTCTGTCGACAACAACGCACCCTCGCTGCGAGTGCGTGCTATCGACCCACTATCAAAATATTTGGGCATTTTCGCAAAGTAATTTCGATAAGATAAACCTCGATAGTCTTATCGATAAGTCGTCATGGATTGCTTTATCTTTCGCAAAATCCCAAAGATTAAAAATAAACATTTCTCATCAGCTAAAAATGGCAGAACACTGTTCTCAGTGTCAATTACAGTGTTATCAAATTAAATAAACGTGTGTTTTTCTTGGGCGGATACACAGACAGGGAAGCGCTGCAAAAGGAAGGCGCTGAACATCGGTCAATTATGGCAAACGCTTAAATTGGAAGCTACACCCCGCGCAGCTTGCGCGAAAAACAAAGAATATGCTGTTAAAAACTGAAATCGATTACACAATTACAAAGACTGCGAGGTAGTAGTTTGATTTATGCGTTGTCCACGTACGACGATTGCATAATTGAGGCGCCTGCACTTCAAACTGGTTCGATATTTCATAGTAGCATTTCGATTTTATACGTGTTTTTTTGCGGCGGGTGCGACATTAATATGCATTCGAAGCGCGTGCCGCCGGTCAGCTGTTTCTTCTATGCGGCCGCAAGCTGCGCGCGCCGTAAAAGGAAACAAGACTCGTGGATGGATTACGCCGATTACATCGCAATTATCCGAGCGAGCCGAGAGCGGCCTACGTAACATTGGAGCACTTTCGCGATCTTTGTTCCGCGCGACATTGACCTTGCCGCGCAAGCCTTATGTAATATTTTTTCGGCGTCCGCTCCGTTGCCATTGAACTTCGTGTTCTTTTCATATACATGCGTAAACACGCGTCAGTGATTACCTTGTGTGGATTCATTATCACATTTAGCACCAGCACGAACGTCTCGTGGACGTAAAATAAGTATCGTCGTGTTGACTACGGCACAGCACTCGCCGCCATTGGTATGGCCGCGTCGTAACGCGATATTCGCATGCGCTGTGCGATCGTTTTTATCGCTCGCCCATGCCTTGACGAGCTCTGCAGATGGCATTCACGATGCAGGCTTGAAGTTTTTACTGTCACCGCCTCGAGCTACACTTGGACAGTTATGTCGCTGACTCCTCAAGAATCTTTAATTTTCTTTGGTTATGTTTGCGACGATGGAAATCGTATCTACATTTGGATCTGGAGAGTCCGGTTTTCTAAAGAGAGCACGTCGCCCGCATTATTGGTGTAACTGTTTGCGCTGCGGGTTGAGGACTTGACGTGTACTCGAAATCTTTTTAATTTTACGAGCACAGCGTGAGTACTCCGGACCCTCTACTAAACTACAGCTTTGTTTATCTGGACGGGTGCACGACTCTGTGATAATCCCACACTGAGGCTCACGGTTGAATATAAATCGAGAGTAATTGTCTCATTGTCTATACGTCAGTTAAATTAAGATACTACCGCGATAACACCCGGCGAACGTGACGTATTTGGATAATGAATGTCAAGGTGCAACTTACATACTAACGAAAATTGTAAAGCTGTCAGTCAGCCCTTGCTGAAACATTCGCGGCACGTTCTAGAAGAAATGTTAATGACAACGGACACGACTTCAACTGTCTTTGAACTGGACTTTCTTTAGACTGCCTACAGATATGTCCTAGATAATTCCACTTTTGTCATTTCAATGATAAGTGGCTGACGCAAGCTACAATTCACTTACGCACGTCCTGAACACGCTTTATGTATGTGTTTCCTGAAACCAAAAATTACAATTTAGCTGCCATGGCCATTGTCAGTAACATGCTATAGAAATTAGCGATAAGATCCGTATCAACGTATCCATAAAATTTAATCAGAGCAACTATTTGAACAATGACTGCAATTTTACCAAATCTAGATCTAGATTACCGGTGATGTTACTCAATTTAGTGTAAGGCCAAAGTTGTGATAACATTTCTTTATTTCGTAATGGCTGATAAAATAATCCACTTATAAAGTCAGCTTAACAAACATGGTATTTCCATTAGACATACCACCTACCTACTATGTATATGTAGCATCATCGTAGGGGTTGATCTAAGGAATGCCTTCACCATTAATTATGTACGGTGCTCAGCAGAACAGGTAGCTTTGGCACTTGAGACGTCTGGTGGCGTCACAAGACAGGCCCGCGGCGCCGCCTGCCTCCGTGTGGTTTTGCTAACCGAACTATTGAACCTTGTACTGACTACAAAAGGGATCTTGAGATTGAGAACTCTTTAGAAATACTGAGGTCAGATGTTTTCTTTTCTCAATAAAAATAAAAGACTCTAGGTACTGTACATTTTTGTGCAGACGCTATGGCAATAAAAGCACAGCTTAAGAGTCTTTCAAGTGTAAGTGATACGAGAAATTTTTATCTACCATGGGTGGCCATATTATTAGGGACAGTACTTAATTTCTTATATTATTATCAACTTTAATTGCATTTTGCAGGTAAATGGTTGGTTGTAGGTTCGGCAAATATTTTTTATTTATTGACTTCATTGATTGAGATAATAAAATATGCAATTTGAAGTCAAAATCTATATATATAAAAATGAAACCCGTTTTTCGTTGTCACGACATCACATGAAAACGGCTTGACCGATTTGGCTGATTCTTTTTTTAAAATGTTCCTTGAAGTTCAATGATGGTTCTTACTTAGAGAAAAATTCAAAAAAAAAAAAAGTTAGGTAAAGTAGGGTAGGTAGGGTAGTGTAGGGTAGTATAGGGTAGTGTAAGGTAGTGTAGTGTAGGGTAGGGTAGTGTAGGGTAGGTAGAGAAGGTAGGGTAGGATAGCGTAGGATATGTAGGGTAGTCATTTGACGGGAGCGAAGCCGCGGGTAAAAGCTAGTTATTTATATATTTATGAAAAAAAAAGATACGTAATAAAATGGATAAATATTGCTAGTATTTTGTGACAGCATCCATTTATAGTGGTATGCTCTCTATTCAACTTCTGGCTTTCTGTAGCAGGTTTTTGGTATAATGGCCACTCTTTAATAAGGGCTACAATCAGCTGGTGTTTTTTTTTTCACCGGCAAGAGGATCCAAATATTCACCAAATGTTGAAAAAAGTCAACAAATTAAAAAATATCACTTTAAAAAAAATGGGGCGATCTCACAATGTTGCTTTATATCAAAAATAATAATACTGATGCCAGTAATAATACCACATAAAAAAATCTTATATAAATCGGTTGGTTAGCTTAAAAAGTGAGATTTATAACATAGTTGACTTTTTTCGAAATCATCGTATTACGTATCTTTTTTTTTCAAAAATATATAAAAGAATTTGATTTCAAATTTTATGTTTTTATTAACTCAACCAATAAAGTCTTCAAATAAAAAATATTAGCCGGACCTACAACCAACCATTTGCCTGCAAAATGCAATCAAAGTTGATACTAATCTATGAAATTCAGGTACTGTCCCTAATAATTTGGCCACCCACTGTATTATACTTCCTTACAAATTTAAAACAAAACCCTCCAAAACTTCAAAAAAAAGAAACCCTCCTACCTGTCTGTCTGTATGAACACGATAAACTTAAAACTGCGATTTCATGCGGTTTTCACCTTTAGACAGTGTGATTCTTGAGAAAGGTTTAGGTGAATACAAGCATAGTATACTCGTAGCAGAGAAAAGCTGAAATTTCAAAGATTTTCAACACCCCTGCGAAGCTGGAGCGGGTCGCTACTAATATTATAACGTAATAGTTTATTCGTTTGGTTGAACGCGCTGATCACAGAAACTATTGGGTATGTGTATAACATCACGCTACGACCAATAAAAGTGGAGCAGTAACCAATAACATGGGTGAAACCGAGGGGGTCAGCTAGTAAGAGATAAGTACTTTGGGCATAACCGTAATCACCTTATAGTGATAAAAGTGATGTCCAAATGTATATCTGAGGATGAGATTAGGTAATCCTAATCTCTTAGACTTGAGAGATTAGATATCGTAAACATATCTTGTAAAAACGGAAATTACACTTAAGTGTGTATCGGCTTTTATATTTTTTTAGGAGGGAAATTATCTAATAAGTTCTCCTGAGGGGGGGGGGGCGTATCAGACTATTACTGACGAAAACCCAATTCTATGTCCATTCCATTTCCAGTTTTCTACTCAGAAGCAAACCCATGAGAGACATGTCAGAAAAAGTGAAGTTACGGGAATGTTCGGAAGAGTTACCGTGACCCTAGAAAGCAAAGAGCTACTGAAGAAACATAGGAGAGTTTTAGTCTGACACTCGCACCATCACCACCATGCTAGTGAAGTTATTTGATCATTTCCCTCCACAAAAAAAAACATCGACCATGATTAGGTAAGGTATCACACAGAACCTGCACACTTGCTAATCAACGCACGGCCAGTACCGTTAGGTTAACAAACACGCATGGGAAAGTTAACAGCCGGAAAAGCTAATTATTTACCACCTACCTTCAGTAAAGAAGCCGCAGAAAACCCATCATGTTTGACCTATGCTCCTTTATACTAACTGTCTTGAACCCTATACTCAATCAAAAGAAAACGAAGAAGGATTTAACCTCTTCAACACATTGACAGATAAATAATACTCTTTCAAACGATTCAATGGTGTCTTGCCACCATCATTTATCCCTATTACAACACTTAAGTTCAAGCCATAAGCTCAATCATAAACATTAAAAATACTTATGTAAATTAAGCTTTTAACTCCATATATTTGTCATGATCTAACCATTAGTAATACATAAAGATAAAATGGACACGCGACCTCATAACGAAACGGTATTTGAATCTATAAAAGTAGATTGTATGAAGTTTTTTATGGCGTAGAACAGTGGTACTCAACTTTTTTTATAAGGTCCATATTACATGTGTTAGTGTTATCATGTCGCGGGTCGCAAAAAAAGAAAAATAGGTACCTAATGAGTTCTAAAGTTTTTACGATTGTTACAAATTGAATTTATAATTAAACAAATATGAATGAATTCATCGCGTATATTTCAACATTTATTTTTCTTTGTTATTTTCTGAAATTTCAAACACGTAATCGGAGTTCGGAGTTACAACCAGTTGTTTAATTCTAATTATTTAGCTGTTACTAAAGAAAAACACATTTAAATTAACGAACTATTCATATCTGTAATGAAATACAATTCAGTGTGTTAATATTAAACTACCGCAGCGAAGTAACTATTTATTAATCTGTGCCGCAGCGCTAGAGTATCTAATCCTAGTTATTCAGCGAGGTCTCTATTTCTTCAATAGGTGCGCAATTCGAAATTATTTTATAAAAAGTAACACCAAATGGTCCAACAACAAAAGCTCGGCAGCAGGTTGAGCATAGCTGGCTTAGAAGAAGTGAATGGGAAATGACGTGCAATACATGGAGTTACTTATCTCAGTACATTAGCATGTTTGTCGGGAGGCGACTACTGCATCCGTGTCTTTTACTAATTATATATCAAGTTTTAACGTTTGAATCTCCGACCGGTCTCATGAGACCGCGCTGTCATTGTCTTACTATTGTGTCTCGTTTTGCGGGTAAGTGAAAGGGTAAGCAGTAATCTTATTAGAATAGAATGTGCATAATCAGCCTTGTACTGTTGTCCACTGCTGGGACCCAGGCCTCCTCCTTAGGACAGGGCTGTAATCCACCACACGGTCTCATTGTGGGTTGTGGGTGAACTTCACAAAATGTCTTCGAATTTTAAGTTCTAATGCATAGTTTTCTCATGATCTTTCTTTTACCGATTTAAGAGCAGTGATGATGAAATTAATGAGTAACAAAGCGTAGCGCCTGCCTGGGTTTAACGTTTGAATCCTCAACCGGTCCTATGAGACCGCGCTGTTATTGTTTTACTATTGTGTCTCGTTTCGCGGGTATCTGAGTAACTACACTCATAACTTGCTAATCTGATTATTCAATCCTAATAAACAGTTCAGCCTAAAAGTTGCAAAACATCAGGCCAAAGTTCCGTTCACGATGTCACCTTCAATCAGGCCACATTAGCAAAATCGCACGCTTTATCACAGTAATTACATTAGGGTTGCATGCGAGTAATTCAAAGCAAAAATCCCTGTCATCAGTGGAAAATTACTGCTGTCGTCGGCCTTCCCCACCCCCGTGCCACTATCACTAATGCATCACTGGCACTGCATTCGAAGCCCGCTTTACACACATTATCGTCATATAATTGTTTCCACACCGTAAACTCGATTAAAAAGAAACCTACCCACTTTATAACGAAAAAGAAAAAGCACTGTTAAAAAATCTAACAAGAGTGTTTAACAAGTTATCGTTAAATTAGCGACGATCGTAACATTATCATCTCACACCTGCCCCCGACGGTATCGCGCAGCAAATCCGAGCGGTCCCGTGAGCTTTGTCGGTGAAATAATAATCAATCATACGCGAAATTACGCTCGACCGATTTTGTGACGTATTTCTTGCAGTATAAGCACTGAAATCATTTAATAAATCACAACGTAACAACAGCTGCAAAAAATCCCTGAAACTCCCCAATGAGCGTAGATTAATTATCAGAAAATTAACAGGCAGTGCTATTTGAAGTATCATCGGATGTTGGGACTCACGCGAACGTCACTTTCATACGCTCAATGACGCAATTAGAGAGTATCTCTATTACCGGGCCATAGAGTCACGGTTCGAACCGACTTGAGTGTGAAATAGAAATGGATAGTCGTCACATATTATCACGCGATTGCCAACTTACCTCACGTACGAACACAAAAAGTGATCCAGAATAAAACCGTGGGAAGATTAGTGGACGCAATGCTGCTTTTTTGTGTCACGCTGATTTATTGTTTTAGATATTGTCTGTACCGAATAACGATTGTAGATAAGTATTGAAGTCTATGCAACTAGTAACATACCGAGCCCTACTCTTAAGCCAGTGTACATATCATAGCGTAACAGAGAACCATTCTTAGAAGCTTGAAGAAGCTTGCAGTTGTGGTCCATTGACTTTTATTGTTCTTTGTAATCGCTTTTAATTACCATTAAAAAGGCTCTGGAAAAAAATCGCAAAACCTCTCTTAAATCTCCGATTTCTTGGCTAAACTTAAGCAAGAAATGGACCCATGTTCAAGGAACCATTTTCCGTAGCACCATCAGAGGTTTTGTTCTCATTTAATTTCTTAGCAAAAAGTATCAATAACCAAGAACCTATAAAAAGCGTCACTAAACGGTAACTAAGCACCAGTAATTCATTGTGATATGCATCTGAATACCGCAAGTTGTTTGCGGGAGCGGTTTAGGCTGACATGGTGGAGTTTTTGATCCGCGACGCACGCGAGGGAGCGCGCCGTATTGGCGAAGCCCTAGGGCTGTCTCCGTCCCCACCCGCGCGTCTCAAACGTTGTCACGGATAAGTTTCTGCAAAAATAACTCACGAACAAAAAGCTAGATGCAAATGACTGACGTCAGACTTGCATAAGTACACAGTACTTATGCTTTAAGACAGAAGAAAATTGCACAAAATGCATCGTTACAACACTTAGTACTAATTGAGCCCTTGAAGGCCAGACCTTGCATTTACATCAATAAAGCCTTAGAGAAGTTGTCGTGTCGATAATGAACCGTCATGTTACGTCACCTGGGAAGTGACAACCCCGCATCACTTCGGACAAGTTACGTTTTGATTGAATTCCATCTATATACAGTACCCTACAGCCAAAGAGAGTCGGCAGCAACTTCGCAACTCCCCGTCGGGCAACATTTAGACGGAATTAAGTGCACTTAATCGTCGGCGCAGGCGCTCCGCCCGGGGGAACACAATTTGAGCCCGCATTTATAATGTACGGATTTTTATGATGGCTCCTTCCTTGCTAAATTTCAGTTAGTCCGGGAGTACTTACCGCAACGCCCCGCCGTAACAAGTAATGTGGTCTTCAAATTGGAAACTACAGTAATATAATCTGAGACCTGAACGCCAAGCGTTATTATGCCCAGTAAATCCCTTTTTATTTTTGTATATATATATGTTTGTATCTTTAGTTTGTATATATCTATTAAGTCATTTATTAGTTTAATATGTAAATATAATTTGTATTTCCATTTCACAAATATACCAAGAATTCAATATAGCGTTATAGAATCAACAAAAATTTTCTTTACTTACATATCGTCTTGACTTTTGGAAGCTTTCAATATCAATAGTACCTTCTGCTGAAAATTGACCTCGTTTTCGCAAACCGCATGTAAAGTGTAACGTTTCGTTTCAAAAGAAAGCGAAATAACTGTCTGTCATTGAGAATAATTTTGCGGTATTGACGCAGAAGTTGTACAAATGTTGTCTGAATGAACAACACCATCTGCCCCTGCTAAACACAGATTGTAATTACCTTGTAATACCGTAATTATATACATACAGATGTCAAAAATAAATTAAGACATTGCTAGCAGTTGTGTTACGGAGAGAGGCATTGGTAATATTGAATTTTATTTGCATATTAAAATTCGTGAAATTGCAATGCTGACTGCGAATGAACATCGCATTCTCTAGTAGTATTGCCACCGAATATTTCGCCTCCGGAAGAATCGGCTTGGGGCATCGACATCGATATTGAAATATGTGGAATGAGCACAAATGCTTGCTACCGTGAATTTTATCCTGCATCTACTTCGTTAAAGCGCGAACGGTTGCTTGTTTATTTTCAATAACACTTAACGAACCGCGTATGTCATAACAGTTGCATCGACTTTCTCATTTCCGACAGCGTTTACGCCCACCTTTTAGGCCTGGAGGGCCTCTGTTATTTTTTCTTATAAAATACAGGCTGAGCGCCAAAGTGCGTGTTCTTTTGTCGATGTTTTTCCTCACAATGGGCCGGTTTCATTATGCAGGGCGAGTGAAAAAGGAACGAAACAGATGTACGGTGGTGGTGCATTCGTTCGGCGAACAATAGACACGAACGTCGGCCGATCGATGGCTCGTCTTTTGTGAGGACGAAGACTAGTGTCACGGCTTTAACAGCTGGTGTGTCATTACATTAGTTGCGAGTGGAAGTCGACGTAACGTTCGATTTACCGCGAGTGTGGATGTTAATGGTGCGGTGTGGTGCCAGTATCTCGCACTACAATGGATTGTATGACACGGATTTTTTTTTTCGATACTACGTATTTCACCCCTTTTTTTCGTGGGAAATCATCAAATAACTTCTTTCGTTTTCGGTTGAGCGAAAAAGAGTGTCAGACTTTTGCTGACTGAAACGCACCCGTGTCCTTTCAGCTGCTCTCTGCGTTCCAAGGTCGTGGTAACTGTTTCGAACGGTCCTGTGATTATCTGTAGATTAGTGTAATGGTTCCAGTGAAAATTACTGATTACAATCATAGATACAAATCTAATCAAAATATTATGTAAGTGAATTTAAATATCAGGAAATAGATAGGATAAGGCAATTAGTGACTAAAAAATTAAAATAAAATAATCTCTTGTGTGTATATTTCAGAATCTTAACTTTAAACAAATCCTAACAAATTTTTGTCTGGGTTGCGCTCATTTAAATCAAATCATGATTAAAAAAAATACTCACATGGTAAAATTACTTCTTCAGTGAAAGAATTCAGCTAATTACTATCTTTCCAAATATCAAAGCAATCCCATACCTATCGACAATAGAGAACTCGGAAGCAGTTTCCATAACATAACGGTACAGAAATTAGTGAATACAAAGAACACCGTCTGTCCATCATTATTATATCACAACTTAACATGTGCGGTTCATTCGTCCTTATTGACTGGGTCATAAGGGTTATTTATTTGAGTGTGTGGTGGTTGTAAGGCTGGCTCCCGACTGACGCGCTCGTCGCGTGCGTGCGCGCCGCAAGCTAAGCGGACGCGGCGAAATTATGTGCACTTATCTATAGGCCGGTCGTTAGGCTGCTTCGCCTACCTTGTCATGCACGCCGCAACTTAGTTCGCTTGTTCCGGACTAAGCTGTGAAGTAAAAGAAGTGAGGCCGTTTAGCTCATTTGGTTCAGCCAAATATAATTACTATCCCATTGGCAAAGGTTTCCTCAAATCCTTCCAGGTGTTCTGTTCCTGAACTCCCACGCGTTAAGCATCTAGGTCGTGTCATCGCCTCTTCTTGTCTTTCTAGGTCAGTCTCGGCGGCGCCGTCAAGCAACGTTTTGGAGAGTATTTACGTCTACCACTTTTATGCATCTCTTATCTGAATTCAATGTTCAAAGATAAGCATCTTCACAAATGCCAAGAAGAAATCATTTATTCCAAAAAACCAGTCGCATAACACGACGTCAATCTCCGCCGTGCGATCAAGCCACAGTTAATGATCAACCTTGATTAATACTCAGTGAGCTTGTAAGTCAGTTTCACTTCATACAAATCACCAACCGCGACTACCGTTACACACCGCCTCCCGGGTTACCCAAGATTTTTTTAATTAAAACATTCTCCAACTGGGAAACGAAGAAAGAAAAAGACCAACGGTAAGAGGAAAAAAACTTTGCCCCCTCCTTTTCATCCCTAATCTCGTAATTGTCGGTGGATTTTTTGCGCTATGAAAGAAAAAAAGAACCCTTTGTGGATTTGAACCCTCGCACGTGCACTGACGAATCTCTTTAACCAATTGCAAACACAAATGTCGAGCCTGTGAATTTTATTTGTCGAAATATTGTTATCTTACCGCTCTATCAATACTTACCCGTTTGAGAAATCATTTCGCTTTATCACTCCATCACGGCGATGAATAATGAATGAATGCACGGTAAATAATGAAGAGGAAGTATGGACGGTCAAATATTAATCGTGCTATCGTAACCCCTAAATGTCAATTGCGCGATAGAAGGCGACGAGACGTTTTCGTTAATAGGATTGTAATTAAGCCGAGAGGGCGGTGGCGGGGGCACGCGCAGGTGCAAGGATACGGGCGTAACCTTTACAACAGCTGTTCGACACTATGAAGGAAATGACTACGATCGCTCTCGTGAAAAATAAGAAGACTGCAACTCTTAATCTATTTCTAAGTTAAATTGCCTCCCCGTGCCCATAGCCCATACTCGCACATGTTGTTTTCAAACGTTATTTATGTTACAAATTAATTGGACTATAAAATAGTGTCGAGTCCGCAGCTGTAGATGACCTGAGGTGCTGCGAATATATTGAGTAAAGGGCAACCTGCAGTGCGTTCATTGTGTACATAACAAGTACTGACCGACGCAACGCAATGTTAATGGGACTAATACCATGGGATCTCATACAGAGCTCGCCCAAAGGCCATTTGAATATTAATACGCGGCGGCGTATTCGTTTAGGCGTACATCGCACCGCGCATACATTATTCCGATATGGGATTATAAATATCTGACTTTGTAATGGCGTTAGACGTTATAACGTGTGAAGTCGACTTGAGGACAACGAATAAATCACCATTATCTTCATTATCTGTCCATACTGGCGAATACATAATGGCTACGTTTACAGTTACATGGCTGCTTCATGCATTACTAATGTGTAATTCCAAGAATATACTCGATTAGCTAAACAGAAAAGGTCTAGTCAACACAATGCATGAATTAGTCGTTGGTCACGAATGAACTAAATGCCTGCAAGAAAGTCTAGACGTAAACTAATCAATATTAAACACACGCTAAAAATAAGCAAGCTTAGAAACTAAATCCTACATTCAAATCAACGCTTGAAGGTGGTAAAGATGTCGTAAAAATACCAATAAAGACAAAAAGGAAAATTATTTAAATAGATACATTCCGGTTGTTTTCTCACCCCGAAGTGTTCGTTTAACCATTTCCCGGAATTTCAGATAAGGCACACTGCTGCAATCCACGATAAAGGGCATCCATCCTTCACTTCCGCTCCTCGAGACTCAAAATCCTTTGATAAATTACTATTTCATCTCAGGATTTCGAATTTCTCGCCAAACTTTTTGAATTCGCCACCCTTCGGTTTTAGGGATTCGTTTTGGAGGCCAAGAAACTTTTGCTCCACTGCGCTTAATCCTTACTAACACGGAAAATAAGTAGAAAGGTGGAGATTCTGCAATCTGGACCATTTTAATCTCATCTGTCTGATATTTCAGAGAGTAATTGAGGTATGTACTTACTGCACCCGTTTTAATTAAATTGAAGGGCATCAAACTTACTGACTTGTTTCAGATTGAATAGATAAATCTGTAGAGCGCTATTTAACAACAAATCGATGGTTTTATACAACACAACCATTTAAAAAATATTAATACAGAACCCATAACGCTTCTAATATTTTTTCGCTAGGGGCCAAAAGGCGGTGCCGTGGGAGCCGTAATCCAGCCCGGACTGGACACAACCGGGGGTTTTTAATTTGGGGCCCGCCCGCTGTGAACGGATTATCAGGCCGGGAGACTCGCAATTAGTCGCCGTTCCGAGGTCCGCCGTCACTTGCCTTTGCCGAATTTTCGAGGATTACCGTGAGCCCTGGCCCTTAGCTCGTTTGTAAGCTAAGGAAACATTTTATACGACCTTTCTGCTCATGCGTAGACACCAATGTAGCTATTACGAGCAGGCCCTTGAAAACTTATGCACCAACTTCAATAAATTACAGTCTTGTACTTTCTTCCGCCGCAAAACCGCAGCAGCATATTCCAAGTTCCATTTATTACGGGCACTGAACGCGTAAAAACAATTTAACTTTGAACAACGCATCCCGCGGGGCGGCCGCTTTCCGTAACGCCACTTGCACAGCTACCGAATATATAACTTCACATATACCCATCTGGATATGACAGAAACGAGAGAGGAAAAATGTTATTGCCTTTTGATCTCAAGGTTAAGCTGGAAGGATTAAAAGTAATACTTTTTAAGAACTTCGAGAGTAACAAGAAGGGGGTTGCTTCAAAGCTTTTAGGGTATTGTGACAAAAAAATTTAACAGCAACGATGCTTTAATAAGCTAATAAATACTTAAGGAAAAAGGGAAACAAGTATCAAGTCTATTTTTAATTACAAGAAGACTTATCAACTTTACTTGCGCTATAAAAGATGATAAAAGCGTTAAAAGTCTCGTGAATTGGAACATGAAAAGCTAAACGTTGCGTCGTGGGACGGCGCGGCGAGTTTTAATTCGTTTATTTTCTTATTATGTCCTTTTAGTACGTTTGTTTGCGGACCGAGCGATGGATTATGAGATTATCCTTGCACTTTGCGGGTTATCGTTCCACCCGACTTTTATGAAGAGCTTACCTATACTAATAGGTGTTGTGCCTATCGAATTTTCTTTTTATTTTCTTTAATGGAATGCTTTGTGTTGCCTATATTTTGTTTTGTCTCTTTAATTTGATGTTAGAGAGAAGATTAACGGCCGAACCCAATAACCTATCTATCTCCAGCTTTGGCATAGTGGAGATAGTAAAATAAGTGATTAAATAAAAATTAAAAATGAATTGTTTAATTCGTTTTTCTTTCTCCGGTATGTGATAGATAGGTTATTGGGTTCGGCTGTAAAACGGTAACTACATTAGACCGACTACGTGGACCACGCCTGATTTGTACGTAAAACGACGTCATGTGGCGTCGATCTAATCTACAAGTCTAGTTGCTATATAATATTTATTTTAAAATCTATGTGTACCGTTTTTAAGTTATCTAGTAAATGGGTTGTCATTTTCATTTGAAGGATAGTAAGGAAAACCGAACTTGTGTCGTGAATGAAGAATTTCAGTTTCAATTATGAATTTCAGTAATACGATACCTCCTGTTAATATAGATTTCACCAAAAAAGGTAAAGGTAGAATAAAATAAAAAGTTTTAAATTAAGCTTTTGTTGTAATCGAGGTTTTGCATAAGTCCGCTACTGCTTTTAGGTCTCTACTTCTCGGGTCTATTGAACCTCATTCAATTTTCTGCCCTTCAAATAGAACCTAACCAGATTGCTGATGGATTCCTTCCTTGCGCGTCATAAACTACGGTGAAGCTTTAGGCATTTACTTCTAAAGCTCCCGCTTTTAGGTGATTAATTTCACTACGAACAATACCACTTTCTGAATATCCTAAAGTTAACGTATATTTTTTAATGGTAGCATTTGATTTTAATATGAGACAACCTCCCGAAATTTCTGATATTTTATCACAGTTAAGGGTTTCCTTTAGAATGGTTCAGGATTATTTTTTAAATGCTTCCTCTTCAACACGATGTCGCAATTTAATTACCCAATTAATTACGTATTTTTTTTCATTCAAAAGATCGCGATGACGTTTCTAATCGTATTCAATTATCAGTTTAAGTACTTTTAAATTAATTCAATATATCATTGGAATTTGTCCAAATAAAATGTTATCTCTGAATCTTGTAGGCACCATCGTTATCTTTAACATCAGTCGCATTAATATGGAAATCAGATTCATCTCAAAACTTTTCGTACGAAATGTAAATCGTGTCCAACAAATCACTAAAAAAAGCTTAAATGTTTAAACGACATTTAAATAATATACTAGGCTTTTTTACATATCGACGCCATCCATTCATTACGATAACATGTGTATAGTGCGTAGTGCACAATGGATATGCTAATCGCTCGCTGAGATTACGATTAAACAATAATAGGGCCGGTCGGCCGTGCGCACTCGGGCGGCGATCGATACCGTACCATCTGGCTCGTTCTCGAGATCGCTCTACTGTAATGGTAGCGCAAAAACACGACGACATTATCATTATATGCATTGTTTAATGGCTTTCTTAAACAACCTGTTAATTGTAATGTCGGCATCAAATCAAAACCATGAATAAAAATATCGTTTAAATCAATTTTCTAGCTATAAAAACAATATTTATCCATGTTGAAATTCATTGAAACGTGTGAGAGATTGTTGATAGCAGCTGACAGAACAAACCACGCGATGCGTTTCATAGAGAATTAGTTAAAAATACATGGGCTCAAGATTCAACGCACACGTTTCTCAGAAGTTACATAAACAAAGATGATAGACCGGCGACACGTGTTTATAATCGCAACAGTTCTAACAATCGCGTGCACAGTGTAAACTAGGCTTTACTTGTCAGCATGTTATTAGCGATAATTGAGATGTTTTCATTGATTTTTTTGTTCTAAGCCATCGATCATGCAAATGAACAGTGTGATGGGCAATTTGACACGTCAATTAACAAAATTACCTAATGACTAATGTGTGGGTGAAAAATGAATGAAACAGTACCTAAAAATAAAATGCTTTGTAGTTGTTATTTTATCTTATTACGAACGATATGAATGCGTAACTTAACAACCTTAAAATATATCAAAGTAACTATAAGATTTTAAAGATTAAAATAACACCACTATCAATTAGATGTTACGAACTAGTTAAGCACATAAATTATAATAATTTAAAATGTTAAAATAATGAGCTGCCACCACTGCTCAGCCGAAAGACGTCTAGTGTTGGACATAGGCCTCCCCCAAGTGTCAAACGACCGGTCCTATGCGTCTAGCATCGATTCCCGCGATCCTCACCGGTCCACTTTGTGGGAGGCCTACCAACACTGCGTCTTTCGGTACGCGGCCCCCACTCCAGAACTTTTCGACCCCATCGACCGATTTGTTCTACGAGCAATATGCCCCGCCCATCTGCTTGACACAATTCTATTTTTATTAGAACACAGAAAGTTGGCCTGTCTATGGATATCATCAAACTTTTTATTTCCTCAGTGGTAGGTACTAGTGATCATAAAGCATAAGGTACCTCTGTATATTTGGGCAAAAATCTAAAATATTTAAGCCCTTAGCTTGCGTTTTGAATAAGAGTTAAGTTGAATGCTACAGTATAAAGGGCAGTAAGCGAGATTTTGTATACGAGTATTTTATAGGCCATAACAAGTATTTATTTACGGAATTAATAAACTTAAAATCATCAATTTAATTCTCTCAGTATACAGGGTGTAAAAAGACCGATCACAAAGCCGATAACTACACATTCTGTACATGTAATTAAGCAACTTTGACCAAAAATTATTGTTGGGAAAAAACTTTTCTTTTTCATCTTTAAAAAATAATTAATTAATAATAACTTTTATCAGCTGAGCGTTCGGCCGCTCGCGCTTGGTCGTTGAACCGACCGCACGCTTGTGTGTGTGAGGCGCTCGTTGTGTTTAGTTTTCGTTGCATTTTTCTAACTTCAAATGCGTAATTTGTTATGAAAAATTAATAATTTTGATAATGTTTGTTCAGAAGAAAGTTTACTAATGATACTTGGAATACGATTTTGAAAAAAAAAGGAAAAAAAATGTTGACTTTGACCTTCAATATCTCCAGAACCAGTGAATTCCCAGGTATGTCCTAGAAGAAAAAAAGTATCCCAGTGATGTGTACAATATGGGGTTTTCGTTTTTGTTAAGGGTCTTTTTACACCCTTTATCTATCCCTATTGACTAGCTCTTTCATAACAAAAAATTACAATATGGTTTGCTAAACTGAGATGATCGTAAATCATATTCTAATGAACATACTCGTACAACCTGACACTGACCAGCAATATGCAAAAAACTTTCGAATATTTGAATTTCGCGAGCTTCCCTGGGGCATTCACATTCAGTTCAATGTTAAATTACCCTACCAATACGTGAAAAAATATTCGGAGAACGTTTTCCTTCTCCATAAAATCACAATAGAAAATTTTAAAACCTACTTAGTCAATTTTGCACACAATAAAACCATCCCTTCGGTCTCTCGTGAGTTCAATATTGCATTAATGAGGTTCTCTAACAATGATATTTAATTCTGCACTGAATGCCAGTCGCGATGTCTTTGACAACCCTTGGAACTACACCACACATCACCCTTATACCAATAACAACAAGGTTGAAAATTAATTTGATTTGTAACTCGGCATGTTAATGTTAAGGGTTGGCAGTTGGGGGTGAGTTCTCGGCACGTGCGCACGCATTTTGCGTATTACCTAAATAAATAGTAGGTTCTGCTTCTTTTGTTTATGTTTCGCGGTTCTCACGAATTTGCTTTACATTATTAATTTTTAAGCTGTCAAGAATTGAGTCCTTCTGCTGCTTTGAATGGAGATTTCAGTAAAGCTTTGGACTTTTTGATTCTAAACCGGATAGCAAATTAATCAAAGATTTGAATACATAATTGATTAAACTAGATCTAATCTAAATACGCATGGTACTCAAATAACTTATCCCGCTTTGGGTGCAGCAAGAGCGAGTGTCAGAAATTGATTGATTGAAAACCCTAATTTTCCTTCAGTTGCCTTTTGTGTTCGATAGCAACGGTAACTCTTTCGAATATTTCCGCAGTCCGGGGCGAGTACCCTGTGTAATTGTTTGAACCGGTATTGACTTTTTTAAGGTGGGGAATCGCCTTATGACTTCGTCTAATCGTCCCATGTCCTAGAACCTGTATTGACTATGTTACACTTATCTCCATCTGAAAATATTTGTCTTGTTTTGTAAATGTATTGTCAAACCAATGTTTTATGTATTTGAAGCTTAATCAATTAAAATATTATGTATTAATTCAGATTGCGGTTATCGGAGTACTACTTATGTCCGATTTGACATTTGGGCCAATGTAATAACAGTAAATCAAAACACTTGTGCTAGTTACATAATTAAGCTACTATCCGTATCTGAATTATTACCTAGTCTTTGTTTACGTTATAAATCGGATCTAAATCACCTATTACCTAATCTTTGTTTACGTTACAAGATAATAATTTGTAATCAAACTAATTTAAATTTTCTTTTTGTTTGTTTTTAATTTGTGACCAATAGCTATTTTAATGAACTGGCTTGACATTTCACGATTACAATAAAATTTTTACGAACAATTGACCTTTTTAAGTCACGACTTTTTTTTTTTTTTTTTTAGTCGTTATAAACTAGTGCTTGACTGCGATCCCACCTGATGGTAAGCAGTGATGCAATCGTCGATGGTGAGGCGCACTAGTTTATTAAAAGCCTATTCACTCTAGCCTTGAAGACACCCAAATCATAATCGGACGGAAAAACCGCAGCAGGCAGATTGTTCCAGTCCCTCGATGTACGCGGTATGAAGGACGAGGCGAAACGCTTAGTCCGGACCGTAGAGGTTTGGACAACGTAAGGGTGGATACCCGCCGTACGACGGCTTGTCCGATGGTGGAAAGGGGATGGCGGAATCAATTCATGCAATTCCTGCGCACACTCTCCGAAATGCATCCTGTAAAAAACCGAAAGGCTGGCTACCCTGCGCCTGTGCTCAAGGCTTTGTAGATTGGAGTTAGCCAAATCTGGATCCCCAATTAACCTCTTTGCACGCCTTTCCACTGAGTCCAAAGCTGCCAGGTGGCATTTTGCAGCTCCAGCCCATATGTGGCTGCAGTACTCCACACACGATCGGACCTGTGCTTTGTATAACATTAAAAGCTGTCCCGGTGTGAAGTACTGCCGGACCTTTGCCAAAACGCCGAGTTTCCTAGCAGCTATCTTGGCCTTGGACTCAATGAACCGCCCAAAGTTCAGATCGGAGGAAATTTCAACTCCCAAGAGCTGAAGGCGTTCGGTGCATTCCAGGGATACATTCCGGAAAGCAGGAGCCAAGGTGAACGGGCTCCTTTTAGCGGTGAATAGACACGCTTGTGTTTTGGTGGCGTTGAATCCCACCAAATTGGCTTCGCCCCACTTGGAGACTGCCTGAAGTGAGTCATTCGTACGCTCTACCATAGCCTCTCTTTCAGACTGGATTAGCTCCCTACTAGCCTGAGTACTCGGCATGTATCTCTCTACAACTGTGCTATCATCTGCATACCCATAGATACCGGGCAGCAGCAGATCGTTGATATGGAGCAGGAAGAGAGTTGCAGAGAGAACAGACCCCTGAGGAACTCCGGCATTAGTTATCATGGGCTCTGATGAGCATCCGTCGACAACAACTCGGAGGGACCGTTCACTCAGGAAGTCTTTTATCCAGTTAATCAGGCCAGGAGAGATGCCGTACGCTGGAAGCTTACTCAAAAGGCTAGCGTGCCATACCCTATCGAAGGCTTTCGAGACGTCTAAGGAGACTGCAAGTCCTTCCCCATTCTTCTCGAGGGCCTCGCCCCACAAGTGAGTGGCATACACTAGTAGGTCCCCAGTAGACCGATTGCGACGAAACCCGTACTGTCGGTCACTGAGGAGATCGTTACCTTCCAGGTATGCCATGAGGCGCGAGTTCAATACACGCTCCATAATCTTGCAGAGTATGGAGGTTATTGAAATCGGCCGATAGTTGGTAGGATCGGCACGACTGCCCTTTTTGGGCACGGGCTGCACGTTGGCAAGCTTCCAGGACTTCGGCACTATACCAGTCCTATATGAGAGGCGAAACAAGCGTGTCAGAACAGGAGACAACTCGGGCGCACATGCCTTGAGAACAATCGCTGGAATACCATCTGGTCCACTAGCCTTATTCACGTCTAGACGACACAGTGCTCTCAGAACCTCTTTGTTCCTTATACGGACTTCGGGCATCGAGGTGCCACAGTGAGGCAGAGTCGGTGGAGTAGCACTGCCAGTGTCAAGACGAGAATTATGGGCGAAGAGAGATGCAAAGAGACCCGCTTTCTCTCTCGCCGTATGAGCTAGTGTTCCATCTGGCCGAACCAGCGGAGGCAATGTGGGCCGACAGAAGTTCGCTTCGACCGACTTGGCAAGGGACCAGAATGCTCTGCTACCGGACGGTTGCGCAGAGAGCTTCTGGCCAATGTGGGAAATGCGATCGAAGCGAGCCTTCCTTAGTGCCTTTTTGTAGGACTTGGCAGCATGGTTGAAGGCTCTCTTCTTTGAGCTCAGGTCCGGAGCTTTGCGGTCACGAGCATCCACCCAGGAAAGAAACGCCGAGTGCTTTCGCTTTTCAGCTTCAGCACAGCCGGCGTTGAACCATGGGCGGGCTGAGCTACCGACGGGTACGTCACCATGTGGGATGTAATACTCCATAGCTTGACGCACCACATCGGAAATTGCCTCCGCACAGCTCGACGGATTTTCCGAAGAGAAGCAGACCTGCTGCCAAGGATAAGACGCAAAGAAGTGCCGCATCTCATCCCAATCTGCTGACTTGTAACGCCACACTCGCCGTTCACCGCGTGAGTCGCAGTCAGGTGGCGAGAAGGACGTTACAGATTTCACCAGACAGTGATCTGAAGTTCCGAGTGGTGAGGAAACTGTTACGATACATCTGTCTGGATCGGTTGTCAGCAGAAGGTCCAGACAATTGGCAGTATGACCAGCAATATCAGGCACCCTTGTCGCTTGCTTTACCAACTGAGAGAGCCCCATTGAAACTGCAAAGTTTCGCGCTTCTCTCCCAGCGTGGTCAGTCCTCTGGTATGGGAAAAGCCAGTCTTGATGACAGGCGTTAAAGTCCCCCAGAGCGACGAACTGCGCATCAGGGTGCCGATGCAGGGCCGTATCGGCGGCCATACCGAGGTGGTCAAATAACCGAGTTGTCTCCTGATCACCGCTGTGGGATCGGTAGACACAGGCATAGACAATTTTGTCCATACCTGTGTCCACCAACAGCCATAAGGTTGAAAAATCGGGGTCTTCAAGGTGACGGAGACGCTGGCAGCAGATGTCATTGCGGACGTACACACAGACCCCGGCACGCTGTCGGAAGTGATGCTCCAGTGAGTATCCCGGGTAGTTGAGGTACGCCGCATCTGACGGACATCTAATCTGCGTCTCCGTCAAGAAAAGCAAGTGTGGCTTATCGGTTTCAAGGTGGTGGTGGACCGCATTGATATTGGAGTGCATCCCTCGAATATTCGAGAGATGCACATTTTGCTCTAATTGCACCGGGCATTATCAAGCGTCGACATTATTACTAACCAAATCGCGAAAATACAAAAATATATATATATATTTTAGTGACAGCTGTCCACTCAGAGTCCTAGTCCGCTAAAGTAAATCCAGTGGACCGTAGAGAATACTAAATTAGCATAATCCATATGCACACGTGTGCGCGGCACGCGACTCATTCATCTCGTCTGCTCAACCCTTTAGTGCGGCATTGTGATCACTGCCGATATAATGAGTTTGATTTGATTCATTCCAGTTTTATGTTGACGAAGTGCTGTGGACTGTCTCGAGGGGAGACTATCGATCGAGGAATACTGACCGAATTGTACGAGGATACTTGCGATTGTATTTTTATTTGGTTGCTTATAGTCGGTTATAGATGAGTGTTATTGTGTTTGGACCCTTCGTGGAGCTCGTGTTTCTATGACGGATATGATTTAGAAATGGGGAGTCTTGGTCTTTACAAAACTCAAAGGTGTCGGAAGAAGACTTAATTCAATATTCTAATTATTTTACTCCACGTGATCAATGACTTCAGTTAATCGATTGTTTCAAATTCCGGGTTAAGCGATATACGGGTTTCACCAATTTAGCAATACCTGCTTGGAATAACGTCACAAATATTAATAAAGTCGTGAGCCCTTATCCATCCCAATTAGGACTACAGAAGATGACAAAGACTGTCCACTTTTTTGACAAAACTATGTTTTAAGTGATAGTGCAACAGTAGATAGTCAAACTGTTAAGATAAACTTCGGCACAAACTGTAACATAGAGACCTTGGTGCAAATATTGGTCGTAGTTGTAAGAACGTCAACAGTTTTCGTAAAAAATACTTCATATTAAAAATAACCCAAACATCTTCCTGTTGACGCTCAAATCTAATAATGAAGAACCGAAAAGAATTTCCCATGAGCTAAATGAAATGTGCAAAGAGTCACTTTCAGTAATAAAATATTCGGCGAAGCTAGTAAGCAATAGCCTTGAGCGGTTATGACGTGCCGAACTCGCGCTTGGCGTGTTTGCACACCCTACTGTAGTACCCTTGTTTGTGCAGAGTGTATAGCAAGGCTGGATATGCCTTTTAAATTGCTCTTTAAGATGCAGAAGCAAACAGACACGGTTTAGGAAATGCAACGCAGATTTTTACCTCTTTTTCTAACTTGGCAAGTCGTCCAATGGCTTCTTCCACTCTTCTTCCGCTCTAAGGTGGAACTAGAGGAGTGACAGACTTTTACTAGCTAAAACTCTCCGGTCTTTTAGCCTTGGGTGGTTATGACGTGCCGAACTCGCGCTTGGCGTGTTCGCACATCCTACTGTAGTGCCCTTGTTTGTGCACAGGGTATATGCAAGGCTGGATATGCCTTTTAAATTGCTCTTTAAGATGCAGAAGCAAACACAGACACGGTTTAGGAAATGCAACGCAGATTTTTATCGCTTTTTCTAAGTTAGCAAGTCATCCAATGGCTTCTCCCGTTCTAAGGTAGAACTACCAGCTGTGACGGCCTTTTGCTTGCTAAAACCCACCTGTGTCTTTTAGCCTTGGGCGGTTATGACGTGCCGAACTCGCGCTTGGCGTGTTCGCACACCCTACTGTAGTACCCTTGTTTGTGCACAGGCTATATACAAGGCTGGATATGCCTTTTAAATTGCTCTTTAAGATGCAGAAGCAAACACAGACACGGTTTAGGAAATGCAACGCAGATTTTTACCTCTTTTTCTAACTTGGCAAGTCGTCCAATGGCTTCTTCCACTCTTCTTCCGCTCTAAGGTGAAACTAGAGGAGTGACAGACTTTTACTAGCTAAAACCCACCTGTATCTATGGTCACTCTTTCAAACGTTTCCGCGGCATCGGCCTTACTTGACCCCTTCAGTTTTGCTGACAAGCGTGTGTGGAATACTACTCGCCATCGCCTCGGGCCTAGTCGTTACCGGATGTGGGGACGACGAGCTGCCCATTGCTCGTCGTCTGCAAGCCAGAAATCGTTCTGCTACTCCCAACGCCTACGACGTCTCCTTTAGTGGCGGCTGGGACGTGAGATGATAGTTTTATCAATAGTCTCTATAGTTAGAATTGCTAAAGTAACATTACACTTTTTGTAAAAATTTGATATCCAGAATGATTACTATACTCATCAAGATGAACACACATCAAGTCAATTAAAATATTACTCAAACATCGCTCAAACAACAAAAACTTTAATTATTCATTCTAGTAGATTTATATCTACGATAGCAACCCTCCCTCGCTCGCATATTGGGTTACCAGGCCCAAGTGTCGCCGGGCCGAAGGGCGGGGCCCCGATAATATCGACTTTTACACTTTATTGATCATTTCGCCATTGATTGATAGTTTTAATCAAGACCATCGCTTTAATTAAACGTTTAAGTAAGAATTTAAGTGTATAATTGGCAATTACTATGCGAATTTAACACCTTCGAATTAAAATTATTTATCTGATGTCAGTTCATCGTAAATGGTCATAAATTGTTTTATGTGAAAAATGGACAATAAAACATAATTTGTTGATTATTTATGACTCTTACCCTTTCCGTTTTATCTTTCGCAGTTACAATCTATTGTTTCCTATCAACATTATCCATTATTGTACAGAAAAACCTTCAGATAACCCGAAACGTAGCCAGTAGGCCACCTTTTTACAAGGTTATTTTTTGCTGACATCGTAAAAGCCAAACAAATTAAAATTTAACGATTTATTCGCCCACCCCTCATTAAAAACCCTCTCAATCAGCAGCTCCTAAATCACCAATTTACGGCTACATTAACTATTTCCAAAAATGTATCGTCCTTTGTTTTACTGGCTCCCCACGACCGTACTATGCCACGGGGCACTCACAGAAGAATTCCGGTTTCGGCATCTAGATTTTCGGCACCCCAGCTATTCTCGTTTCAGCACCAATAGGTATTTTAGATTGGGATTTTGTATTGGTTACTACCATCCCATTTTGGATTTGGATTTTGTATTGCTTACTACCATCTAAAAGACGTCATCATCATCTGCCTAGCCTTTTCCTTACTATATTGAGGTCGGCTTCCAGTCAGGCCAGATTTAGCTGAATACCTGTATTTTACGAGAAACGGCTGTCTACCAGACCTCCACAACCCAATAACTGGGGTAACACGGTACTTCCATCACCACCACCATCTAAAATACGTATTGGTACCGAAACAGGAATAGCTTGGGTGCCGAAACCATTGATGTCGAAAAACTTAGTGCCGAAACGGGAAAACTTCCCATCGGGCACTCTCACCCCCGGAGATTCCAGACCCAACGCAATATAATAACAACCACGTAGGTTTCCTACTTCAATTACTTTAATAACTAACCATTGTGTACCGCTGGTTACTCGAAACCATTGACTTTAAAATTTAAATTGCCTCTTATATTGTATGCAACTTTATTTATGCTCCCTAGTCCCTAACCCTTTTCATTAAGACTTTTGTGCTAAATTTTTGGATCAATAAAATCTGCATTTGTTATTAGTCTTTCAAATTCATGATCTAATTTTAAGCATGTTTATAATTAAAATTGGTCTTCTACTAATTGCGGTTGCTGGTTTGGCAGTAGATTTTAAAGTTTTTAAGTATTACTAAGCCTTGCACTAGTTGATAACTGGTTATTACCCATTGGACCACTGTTGTCTTTTTAAATAAATATTATTATTATTGTAAGAATGGAGGGGAGGCCTTTACCCAGCAGTACCGGCTACAACAATACCGGCAATACCGACAATACCGGCTAGCTATAATAATAATACCTAATAATAATTATTATTTATATCTACATTTGCGTTGTGTTGATGTCAAGAGTTAGTTTTGTTCGTGCAGGAGTTTGTCTGCACGTTTTAAATTTATAGCCTAGCGAATTGTTCAAAAAATTACAGCTTTTAATCACAATGTCTATTCTCTATCCACCAAGGCTACATTTTAAAACTCTGCTGAAATTAATCACGCAAGCCTCAGCTGTTGAAGGGAATCTCTCAAAGCGCTCTCTTTGCTGTCTCGCAGCTAAGGCACAGTGACATGCCATGGCTTACTGTGTCCTTAACTCGAATACATTCACCGCACCCAACACACCATAGCCATCCTTAACACAAAGGAATACAGGCGAAATTACTTCGCAGTCACTATCTTAGCTTCTACAACAGAATACGGTAGCCGAGATTCAGGGGTGTCAACATCTATGAATTAATAAGTCAGAAAATGTCTTTTTACCGCTAAAAGCACATTTGGATAAATATTTTATAGTTTTATAGTGTTCTTATAAATAGGTTTTCGTATAACCCTGTATATTCCTGTTTATAGCTTGAGTCTGCAATTACAGTAACGATTTATGTTCGGTTTCGATCGAATTGAAGTTACCTTATTGGCGTCAAAACTTAACCAAAACAAGAAGTTTAATTACTTAATTTGAACCTTCATGTTTTTGTAGGGATATAAACGTATGATTGGCCTCCCAATTAAAATACATAAAAGACTGATTGATGTACACCTACAGAAAAACATATTGCTAAAAAGGTAGCTGACATACCTAAAAATTCTTACTGGCACGGCAGGTACGAAAAGTTTCCTTAAAAATAATAAATCTAATTTAACTCTCCAAAAAGTTTGGAAGCAAAACAACAAGCTCGAACGATATCGTCGGCACTTGGACGCCTTAGAATAAGCTGTACAAAAGGAGCATGAGGAAAAGGACCAGCCCTAATCCGGCAAGGGTCTGATTGCTCATTAATCACGAGCGCCTGTAATTACCGCGCCGGCGCACAACGGACGCCGACGTAATTTGATTTTAGAACATAGAAATAATGCATCGCGCCCAAAATGGCTTTCGGCAGAATGACGAGTAATTGAAAATTAGGCTCATTTATTTTTATTCATTTTGCTCAATACACTGTCTCGGTAATGTGAGTTTATCAATTTTCATTCGGAACTCTTTCATTAAATCATATAGGAAACTAGCCATTATCTGCGAGTCCGTTCGCGTAGAGTTTAAAAGCATTACTCTTTTGGGAAATTTTGTTCAACATTTTTGGAAGACGTATTCCGTAGTTTGAAACCACGTTCCTACAGAAACATTAATAAAAGTAGCTATTTCCTCCTTGTAATATCAGCTAACATTCGTATCATTTTTTCTATAGATAGTAGGTAATTAAGATACATACTTAATTAAAATAAAATATCTATAACTTCAAGTTTACGTTATTTCTTGCTAGTTAGATTAAAATTAACAGTTTTTGTTAAGAAAATGAATGCAGGCGCCACGCCCTTATCAAATTCAAAGTGCCTAACTGTCAATCTTTTTACTGGATGCACGTATCATTTATGCGAATAACACAAAAAGGTTTAATACAAAAAACCACAATGCAATTAAAATTTCCATATTGTGCTTGCAAATTATTACTGGCTTTGAGGTCAAGTAATAATCGCAGAGTCATCGAAGTGTTAACTTTGTGTAAGGAAGGTATAAAATCATCACTTTTTTTTCCTGCGAAGTATTCAGAATGACTTCTACTCTTGGGCGGAGCGGCTTGTCAGACTTTTACTAACTAAAACCCTTTGTTCCTTCTTTGCATTTCGTACCAGGGTTTTTCTTTCAGAAGCGAACCCCTGGCTTCAGAGACTTCGACCCTGCCGGGCCCCTAGGGACAACATCATCACAGAATGCACGTTATTGAATAATTCCATAGGACCATGATTTATAGATTTTAATACTTTTCCCCGAGTGTTTCGGCCACCTGCCCTAAAAACCGGATACAATAAATTATAAGAAAACAAAACTTGTATTCACCCTTTTGAATCCGGGGGATCGTTAGTCTCGTGCCATAAACGTGGTGCGTTTGATCAAACGTTTGTTATATCCTTACGGAGAAAGATAAAAATAGAAAATATAATTATGACAAGCTAGCTGGTGCCCGCGACGCATCCGACTCGTCAAAAAAGACAATAGCATTTGGTCATAATTTAAGGGAGTTTTTTTAAGCGGATACAAAAAAAAATGTTAGAGTTATTATTACTTCTTATAAAATCAGCTATCAAGCAGTAAAAATTCCATCAAATTCGGTTCAGCTGTTTCGAATATTAACTGGTACAGACAGACAGACAAACAATGTTTTAATAGGCATTTATTTAAAAAAGGTTATTTTAGTAATACCTAATTAAATAAAAAGATATCTAATTTTATTAATTAAAGACACCAGTTTATGATATGAAACTGCTTTGACCAGAAATAAATCTCTTTTCTGCCGCGATGAGTTTCAAGCTTCATTTTTTAATGAACGAACGACTTCCCCTCGCATCCTTTTGATAGTCAAAATTAGCTTAGCTACTAATGAACTTGTTACGGACATATATCAAGCTGCAGAACGCGCTATTTGATCACATGGACACGAATAGGAAGGCAATAAATTGCTGCCTACGAAGACACCGGACAAGACAAATGCGAGGTGTTAAGTTTGCGGTATGCTCTAACTGGCTTGTTGACTGGAAATACAACAGGAAACGATCCGAACAAGCTCTGGACAACGCTGGAGGTTAAAATAAAGTGGATTAACGGGAGAATCGGAGACTGGGACACGACTGTTGCAGGCTTTCCAAACAACTCGGTGCACATGACGCGAGATCTGGATCTCAAACCCGTTTGCTCGTTATCAAGTGTTTACATCGGGATAAAACTGTTCCATTTCGTTGTTGCTGAAGATTACCCTTCAACTTTAACATGCATATTGTTTCTCTATGATAACTTTTTACTTTTTATGAATAAAATCAATCAGTTCCAGGACTTATATTTTTTTAACAGATACCAAAATGGAGTAGGTTCTATGTTCGGCTGTATGATTTTTTTTAGGTACGTTCACCGATTTCTCGATCAATTGTGTCCCGATTTTGCAATTTTTTTTGGTTGATAGTTTATACTCCGGAAATCCTCACAGGATCATAGCAGAAATGTAACCAGTATAATTCCTTTCAAATACATTTTTTCTTTATAAGATTCTCTGAAAACTTAACTTTTACCAATCAATCAATTTTCGTACATATATTTTTTGTAGCCAGTGTTTATGTATCGATTTGCGGCTGTGATTGGCCCCTCCAATCAGGGCGTACGCGACAAGCATAGCTCTGGGGTAAACAAATTTACGAAATTGTGTATGTAGGTAATGTTGGTCGCTGCACTCATTTAGTCTGCTTGTTAATGAGTTTCCGATTAATTGATTTTTTGCACGCCCTGCGGCATTTTAAGTTTTCGCTGTAGTAAGCTAATATGTAGGTATGTTTGCCTTCGTAACAATCGAACTGCACCTTAGAATGATGACTCATGCGGTCTCTTACCATATACATATATTTTCATAGTAGTATTTTCTGCTATTTTACAATCAATAAACTATCGATATGTTGGGTGGGCGTAATTCAATAAACATAAAATTACACTTATAGCTAGTCTAACACCTTATTTTGAAACGTGATCCGCTCAGAATCTTCGATGTCTTTACGTCTTATTAAACATGGTTTTGAATGAAGTCGAAGATAGTTTTCAATTTCATTACTTTGTATTTTTATTACCATCTCTCTTCCCATAATTGGTCTTGATTTCTTGAGCAAATTGATACGGTTACACATACATAAGATGTATCTTTTCAATGTTATCGGAACTCGCGCCATGTACCAGGCAACCAGAACCGAACAGGAAGTTAGCGTGAAGGGACCATGGGGGCCCAATACGCTCACAGAATATTAAACAGCTCTTACAACTTCTGAAAGCTTGGTACGATAACGAATTTTCTTTCGATCGTACTTTGAACAGTTGCCGTCTCACTGACACAGTATGCGAGTGAAAGGGATGGGTAACCAGGAACGACGAAGCGCAGAACAAATTACCACAGTATTGATAGTTGCAGTGATACTAATGAACGGAATTGTTAGTCTGCTAATTGTATTTGAGAGGAGGTGAACAAAGCTAATGTAGTGTGTGTTTGTTACAGGTAATGCAAGAAATGTGGCTGTTCAATGCTGGCAATTGAACTGGATGATTCCTACGTTTTATGGTGTTCTGGTAATGTTTGACATGGGATTATTTTTTTGTCTTGTAAAATATTATATACCTAACTGGCTTCTTTCGGCTTCGCCCACGTGAGAGTATATGTCTCCGTACAAACCTTGAATTCGCCTTTCTTCCCCTTATGGAGTGAATTTTGGAAAATCTTCTGTTAGTGATCGCCTACGTCATAAAAGGAAATCTTGTGCAAAATTTCACGCTTTTCTGGTCCCAGTAGTTTCGACTGTGCTTTGAAATGTCAGTCAGTTTCTCATTCTGTATTTAATTATATAGATAAGTATTTGTAATTTATAAAACAGTTTTTGCATGAATTTATTAAGTATCCTTAAAACAAATTTAAATTCACACAGTCCAAGTCAAAAGGGCTTAACATTAGTCGTATTCCGTAGCGGGTCTAATCGCCTGAGGTCAACGGCAGCGCAGGTACCGGGATTTTTTATAACCCCTCCCCCCTCGCTTCCACCACGACATTCCTGCCTAACCCCGCGGGCTACCGAATTTAATGTTTTAATGTCATTCTTTTTAGGAAATTGATTTACTTCGATACTTGTGGAACAGGTTTTTCGTGTTGACTTGACATAAAAAATATTTGTAGCTAAGTGATTATGGTGTTGATTGATTAGTGTTGATTTTGGCGTTCGATATGAGAGGAAGAAATTGAAGTATAACGACGGTATATACCTCCTAACTGAAATTTTCTGGGAAAATTACTTTCAGCAATAATAATTTATATCTATGTTTCCGCATATTTTACTGAAATCTCCGAAGCGGATATTTAATTGCAAGAATTGAAGTTAAATTGTAAATACTTCTCCAACTAATCCGACATGTCAATTTATACTCAAAACGTATTTGGGAAAGGCAAATTTAAATTTTACAGATATTGGAACTTCGCCGTCGATAAGTTGAATGTGTAAGGATTTTAGTAAGGTACGTGCGTACCTATAGTAAATGACTTCTCCCGCTCCAGGGAGGATCAGAGAGCGTATCATACTTTTAGCGAGTACCTTTAGCGTTCTAGGGCCCCACGGCAACACTTTGAAACGTTCTCATGCAGTCCTAGCAGACATCGGTCCTATCCTAGCGCACTCGTTTAGTTTTGCTGTCGACTCGGGCATGTTCCATACTGGACGGTCGGACGGCGAGTTACCCATCGCTCGTCATCCGTAAAGCAGAAATTCCCGATGGCCGGAAATAGCTCAGCGACTCCCGATCCCTGTATAATTTGCAGCCATGTGTTTAAAACTTTACGAGCATCTACCTATTTGTAACTGTAGTTACCTATAAAACTAAATCGTAAAGATGATTATGTAGTAATTGTGATAGAAAATAGTAACTTTAATATATGGACAATGTAATTAACAACGACGGCATTCATTATACTTACGCCATATATGGTTTACAATAATTATGGTGTTGCACACGTTTTCCTATTAAAAATAATTAAAATCACCAGAACACTTGAGCAAAACTGTTCATTTCACACTGAATTTTAATGAATCTGTAGCTTCTTATGCATTAGAATTTTCTTCGTAGAATTATGAATTATTTATCATAATAAAAAAACTAGTATAAGTAAACAGTTCGAAAGTAAATACACTATTAAATTATTTATAGATAGACTCTATAAATAAACTTGGACCGAATCGTTCTAAATTTAAATTTTAACCTTAGTATTAATTTCAGGGTCACTCGAATCAAAACTGATTCCGGTATAAACGATTTAAAAAAATCTTTAAACGTTCGTAGAAACCCATTCCCATTACAACAACGAAAGAATAAATGACAAGTCAAAAGGTTAGTGTTAGTGCGATACTGAGAAAAAAAAAACAAAATTCATTCCCATTTTCAGTTATTCACAGGCTCCACTTATACCAAATCGTTCTAAATTTAAATTTAAATCTTAGGCCACGTTTCAAGGTCAGTTCACTCGAATCAAAATCAAAATTGACTCCGTAACAAACGATTTAAAAATATTTTTAAACATTCAAAAAGCCCATTCTTTTGTACTATAGAAGACTATAATGATAGAATAAATGACATTTCAAAGGGTATTCCCATTTACAGTTTTAAACGGAATCGTTCCAAATTTAAATTTCAATCTTATGGATTCCTTTCAAGGCCAGGTCACAGAAATGAAAACTGATTCCACAACAGACGATTTAAAAATATGTATCTTTAAACGTTCAAAAAGCCAATTCTTTTGTACTAAAATGTTGTATGAAAGAATAAATGATAGGTCAAAGGGGTGGTGCGATACGGAGAGGAAAAAAAACCGAAATTCATTCCCGTTTACAGTTCCAATTTTGTTTTCCATTCAGCTATTTTCATCGTTCGCCGTTATCGATAGCCTTTTATTTTATCCGTTAACTTTTTTGTATTGTTTGATGGATTTGTACAAAATAGGCGGTGTGATAGTGATTTTAATATCGGCTTTTCTCTTCAGAAATTCCGTGTTGTTTTATGTTCTGTGAATTGCACTGTTCCTCGTTTGATTTTGAGAATGTGAAGTTATGTTCGCTTGTTAAACTTTACCAAACAAATAAAGAAAACAATAAGTGTATGTATCCTGCCAGAGCAGTCAGATTGTTCGTAAGAGTCACCAAAGTGTTTTTTCATCATGTAATAATTATTACCGTTCTACGGCGGAGCAGGAGGGCGTGCCAAACTATGTTGCTCTATGATTCCCTTTGCGGTGCAGGACCAGATCCTGTTTCAGAAGTCGACCCTTGGTAGGGAAAGCAATTCTCTCTCGCTACACGCAGCAGATAAACGAGTTATTTAATTGATTCCAAATTGTAATCTTAAGAAAAAAATGTTTACGTATCGTAGTGGTGGAAATGAATGAACGAACGCTTTTCTAAACACAGAAACTACAAATGCTCAAAATAGCATTTTATTATCAGAGCGTTGAATATATTTCGTTGTTTCGTAACGTCAGTCTGAATAACATATAATAATTTATGTTAATACATTTAAAATCCGATTTCAATACTATCCGTTCGTGTAGGAATGTTTAGTTGAACGAATCTTTTAATATGTAGGCGGATTTAAATATCACACCGTTCTCATATTGCAGTTGAACAGCCGTCACTCAGTCCCTCGAAATACGATGCCAACCATATTTTATACATTAGTCCAATGCCTTAACAGTAATTACGGAAAATATAAATATCATACATTTTTATTGGTGTATGCTTGACTTCTTTCAACTTAGCCAGTCGTTCAGATATAGTCATTTCAAGATGTAAAGAAAAATTTATGCTAATGTCCAATTTAATAATACTGTAAATCAATCTTGCATTTTATTACTCAGTAAAAACGACGCTGAGTAGCGGATTAAAATTTACGCATCGAAAACATCTTTGGATATATAAAAACCTCATGCTAGTAAATGATTACATACACTAAGACTTATATTTTAAAGCTTGTTTAAGAAAACCCTCTCCAGTCCAATCGATTCAGTTTCTAACATAAAGGAAAATACCCTGCATTATTGACGAAAAATAATACCAAAGTTATAGACGACAATTTTTGATTGAGTCGAAACCAAAAGCTCATGAATTACCAACAAGATATCTTAACAAAGCTCATGAACAATGATTCAGTTTAAGCGCAGCTATTAGTTGCGTCAGACCAAACCCTGCGTCTGCGTCGCAAATCGCAACACGGAGTGCGGTAAGCGGGTCACGAAACTGGAACTCGCCCACTACCGACACCTAAGTTCCCATAGCGAACGGAAATATAGTAGGAAATAGTCATTCCAAAGCCGATTACTCACTACCGGATCGGTCATTCATTGATTTTTATTCACAATTGCATTGAAGTCTTGAAAATGAAACTGGTCTTGTCAATCATCGTGCCCGATTCACTAACAATTACACATTGGCCAGCCTTGGCTCGGTCATTCATTTATTTTCGTTCCATTGATCTGCTTTAGTAGTCCGTTACATAAAGTCTAGTTCGTTCTTGAAAACGTTAACCGTGTTAATTACTGTAATAGTAGATAGTTTACTGTTCCTATTCATTCGAAATAATTCCCATTCAAGTTTTAACGCTACTTCGATCATTTCAGTTCTACCTTTTCTACCTACATCTTTGTTGCTCAAAAATAATGTCGCCTTCCATTAAAAAGTGTTACATTAAACAATGTTAATTTTAACGTAAACTCACTAGAAAGTTCAAGGCCAACGTTGAATCGGTCATTCATTTCATTTGTTTTACAAGTATACATTTGTAACCAACTAGTTCATTCTTAAAAACGGTATCAAGTCCTTTCATTGCTAATTCATTCCTATATTACACACGATCAAGCCACAAACGTTGTACGGTCATTCATAGATTTTTATTTCATTGTCAACAGTCTTGTTTGTCGTATAATACATAAACAATGCAAACGTCTTTGCTTATAAGGAAGTGAATCTATAGACCGCTTATACTGATGCGCATTGAAAAACGTTTATGTTTATTCATCAGTACGGATTAATATTTCATTGAATTCATTGGTCGCAAAGCTAAACAACAATACTTCATATTATGTTTTCCGATAATTTTATAACCTGATTTATTATAACCAACAACAGAACTGAAATGTCCAATAATTTACATGAATGCTTTATCCAATACCAAACGTATTAATATTTAATTATTGTTTGGTGTATCACTCGTTCATCTTTTGCCGACGTTTGATTGCAATTTTTAATATCGCTGCGAGGGGTCGGTGTTTCGCGAAATTCTTTAAACGAAATGCCCCGGGAATTCCGGGATTGAACAAAGCATTGTATAGTGATTGGAAGTTTTCTGCTATGTCATTCCATTGGTGAGTGACCATAGCCTTTGAGAAATCAACTTAGTCACAGCCTCAGCTTTTTATTTGCTTCAGTGACGCATTTAATCATGTTTCTCAGGTGACTAAAACGAATCTCTATCTTTTTCTTCATCTCAAATTGGAACAGGAAGTGAGAAAATAATTCAACTGATGCCTCAGTCATTATCACAGTTGTAGCTCTTCATATTTACATTTGTAACTTCACTAAACCTCGGTCCATCTCCGTCTTGATAATCTACATCAAATATTTGTGCTGGGCCTTCGTAGTTCCCTTTTGGGAATGACTTGAACATTTAGGGATTAGAGGGGTATACTTGTATGCTTTTACTGGGTTTTGAACTAAATCCAGGTATTTAAACATCTGTGGAGATTAGAAGCAACAGAAATTAACCTTGTAGCTGTAACAACAGTAGAATAGGAATACATTCGAGTGTTATCTGCTTCTCA
The DNA here is from genome assembly GCA_030763345.1 of Mythimna separata. NCBI lineage: Eukaryota > Metazoa > Arthropoda > Insecta > Lepidoptera > Noctuidae > Mythimna > Mythimna separata. The sequence continues at coordinate 19,242,142 of CM061177.1, read as the reverse complement.
GAAGTAATTACTTCCTATTAACATTAATCTTCAAATAACTAAACACCAGAACCCTTTTCCTAATACCTTCTACGAAAACGGGGATATTACCAGCATGAAAGTAAAAATGTTATAATGTGAACTGCGTGCGCTGGCTGCAGTGGCGTTGACCCTAGCTTTGTTTACCGTCCGTATTATGGATTGTTTATCTGTTCCGTTGAAACACTAGCCTCAGCTGTATTGATATACCGGATCTCTGAATGCTTTGATTCATCATTCAGCACCATATACACACAGCATTCCGTACGACTTTGGTGTTAGTTTGTTGGCTGGGTGATAACAAATCTCGTGCTAATATTGGTTTTAGGTTTGATCAAAAAGGCATACAAGATTTTAAAGGTTCAGTATTAATTCCCTTGAGATGTATGCTTAAAGCTTTATACTATGGTACCTAACGGTTCAGGGCTTTTTTTATGGCTAAAATAACAATTCTACTTAAACAAATTGTTTCGAAACTGTATTTCTGGTTAAGTAATAACAAAGTAATAATGGACCGTGGGTAGGCAGGCGAGCTCCGGTGTGGCGTCCAAGTGACGTGGCGTTTGACAAGTCACGCACTCCAAAACATAACTTGTGTGAGAGAATAAACAACTGGGAGCACCAAGTGTTCCGCTACAGTGGGAATGAGCGTGGAATTCTGGTGGGCGGCCGCCACCTCCAGATAATTACTATCATTCACCGATCGCTACTTGTCGCGTTTCCAATTTTCCACTACCTTAAAATTATGCCTCAAACCTGTCCAACCGTATCGCGGTATTAAACTAATCACAGAAATGTATAGCTCCTAGATTGGCTCCTGGCTCTAACGACACTTGATGAATTACTTCGCAATTACCAAGGCAGAATTAAACAGCTTTATACTCAAGTGCTGTTATTAATAAACAGGTTGATGAATGAATGGAAATTGTTTGATAAATCTTTCTCAGAGCGTAGGATTAAAAGAATCGTAATATAACATCGATCGCATAAACTTTACGGAGTTAAGTTACACAGCCTCGAAGAAAATGTGAAACCAAGTTTCCTATTAAAGAAAGTATCGATAAAGACGGTGAGTAGGTTTTAAACAATAAAATGCAGAGTTATAAATAAAGGCTTAAAGCACCTACATTAGCAATAAACCTTCAGTAGTGAGTGGTAACATGCCAGGGCCATCATTGTAGGTCGATGCAGTTTCATGATACAAGCGTCACCTTTTCTTATGCACCAGTTGGCACAAATATCGAGATGGCGGCGGATTAGAAAGTTATTGATGTATTTATGCATGGCACGGCATGTGATGAATGGTAAACCGTCATAAAATATTCGAAGTGCCAAAAAGAGCTTTTGAATAACATCCATAAACATTGAGACTTTCGGCGTTTGAGTGTGACTTCGAGATGAAATGACAAAATTCCTCACATAGCCGTACTATTTGAAGAACCTTCATTACAAAAAGGTTTCCAGAAATGAAACTGTGATCAGTTTATGACTTACGTCGAACATCTACCGTCAAACATAAAGACGCAGCGGTGAGTGGCGTTAAACATGAGGGTTTATGGTGCATGCACTGCCTAACCTTGAAGCTCCTAGTGTAGCATTATTGGACGGCTGAACAACCAATGACATTACCACTCGCAATCGTCATGATTACCTACATACAATGTAGACCGTGCAAGGATCCAATTTCAATGTCTGGTAAACATATTGAATGGACATATCGGAAAGCTAAGAATAAAAATCTAGTTTTATTGTCTGCACATTGCGGGTAAAATGTTGCACTAAGTTATTGGACGGGATGTGCGTAAATGGTTTGTATCGTATCTTTTTACAAAAGAAATATTAAACTGATGCCCTGTTAACAGTGGGATGTCGATGTGTGTCGTCGTCGCTCGTAGCTCTCAGTTCCCCGAAGTCTTCAAATACGTCTGGGCTGTCGATTTCTTCTCTTTTCTGAAACGGAGAACATTTGTTTTCAGTAACAACTTTAAAATTATAACATACTGAGAATGATTCAAAATAACTTGTGCAAGAAGCAGTTATTATTATGTAGGTTACTTGTCTTAAACACAGCATGGCGGAACGTGCTGTACTAAAGTGGGTATTTTATGCACCAGGGCACCATGGAGTATGTACAAGCTACTGAAAGCGGCATCGGATGCACCGCGGCAACGCATGCATTAACCTGCGCAACTTAGTATCCAGTGATTGCTTGCATTTCATTAACATCTTTATAACGAAGCCATATTTATGGCCGTTACTATAAGAATTAATTACACAGTCGGCCACGTGTGAAATAGTTGACCGAATACTCTTTTGATACGAAGTCTACAACTTGGACATTCTTATTTGTTGATTGATATGGTACAAAATATGCTGCTTACCGATATTTAACCACTTCCTAAATAAGGGCATAGTCATGTTTCGTTCGATGTTTAGCAGTTATTTCTTTATTAATGACTTAATACCTGTCTAGTTTTTAATCGCAATACCTTCTTTGGCTGAGGTGTCAAACATGCTCTTACTATCTAGCGAGGCTTTACGTCTATCGTCTTGTGTTAAGAAATGTTGTAATCCTGTGAAAGGAACATAAAATGTGATAATTTACACGAGTAATGTCTTGTCTTGACGAGGACGCACTTGTCTAGCCATGTTCTCAGTTCAATATCGGCGTTTCCAGCTAAAACAATAAGTCTTTGTACATTTGCATTTTATTATTCGCTAGCATTGATTTACAGCGCCCCCTTTACGTCTCCACTTTCAACGAAATGTCCTTTTGTTCCGAACGACTAAGTTTTTCTAAAGAGCTTTGTCTTGACATTTCTATTGTTGAACATTTTGTTGGGCTGTAACATAAACAGTTTGACTTTATTGCCCTTGCTTTCCATTGTTGTGCACCGTTTTGGGTAATCTATTGGTTGTTTTAAAATTTGTACTTATTTGATGAGTTAAAAGGCAAACAAACCCAAGAACGTTTACGTTTCATAGTGTAGCATTGTGTTACTTCACTGTGTGCTCTTTAAAGTTCATATCGCTGCCAACTAGGATGGTTAAATGTTTTTAAAACTATGGAAAATAAATCCTTGAAGAAGAGTATGAGATATTGGTTTCGTTCGTAGCTTCTTTTTTGAGGGTGTAAAATGATCATATAACTTCTCACATAGTTTTACTGACTCAAACCACTAAATATTATTCCTTTTGTTGCCCTTTGCGTTTCAGGGCCGTAACTCTTTCAAACTATCCCAGTCTTTGGGTTCAACGCGCTTATTTCAAGAACATTTCTCAGATTTCATTAAATCCTACATAGATTACAAACATGTCGTGTATCAGCAAAAGTGAAATCTAAACTGTAAAAAGTTCTACTGCACTTGGTAACCTAATTCCACCCAATACATGTGCAGATAACCTATTTCCTTTAGCAGAGGAAATAGCGAACGGCGAGCGATAAGAACAAACTATAAGCACTTACATTTTTATTTCCAGTACAACATTGTTACATGAACTACATAAAGCGTATATACTCGTAGGTATAGGCACATAGTAACCCCACAATAGGTATACAATACAGTTACTACATGTGTATTAAACGGCTTCAATTTACTCGACCGACATCAGCTGATTACTACGAGCGGTGACGCAATGCGTTCTAGTACGATTGTTTGCTTCTGCGCATGCGATGCGTTTGATAACCGTATCGTTCGCTACACGTCACGACTCTTACATTGTTATTTTATAATCATTTAAGTCGAGTGAGTATACTTCGCAAGTCGTTGGTTCAAAAAGCTGCCCAACTTAAATAAAACTGGGACACAACTACCGTATGTTTGAAGTGCTGAGAGCCTAAAAAAAAACAAGATTGATGTCCAGACAGGGACAGAAAACCACAAAAGACCTAGCGGGACGATCTGAATGTCTTCCTTATCGATTAGAAAGAAGAAAAAAATAAAAAGACAGCATTTAGGACAGCATGGACTAGTAATAAGCATACCTAGTGTAGCGGAAACTTGAAACGCAAACTCGCCGCAGAAAACGAAATAAAATTAATTACTACATATTCAATTTCACGTATTTTTTTAATGACTATTTGTGACAGGTGCCTTAATCTATAAAAGCTGATAAACTTTCCTTTTATAAACTATTTTAAAACCATTTTATAGTGATACTTTTTAATTAGCTCAATTAATTTATGCTATTGACATAATATTATGAATATTCATTTCGTTAGCCGTCGTGTTGTATAAAAACCGAAGAAAGGTATTCGTTGGCGGGTAGAGTGACACATTAACCGTCAAATAAAAGGTTAGGTGTTCCGCCGTGCCCCCCATAAAACCGATAATTCATTAGTATGAATGACTGACGTGTATGAAGAATCTATCGTTATTTATATGTTTTATTTTGTTTATTCTTCGGTGCATATTGTTTAGGGCTTTTTAAGAGGGAAATCGTCAAAAAACTTCATCAAGTGGAGTGAGAGGAAGTGTCTGACTACTGACTAAAGCCCACCTTGTTCTTTTTGTTGCCCTTTGACCCCTCTTTCGAATTGGCCCGCACAAACCTAGCAAAATTGCCTTCTCGCCGGGCTTTGGTTCCGGCCATAGCAAGGGGGGTTTGAGTCAGTAAAAGTCTGACCACCCTAGAGTTCGCGCGTAGTAACGCGTGACGCAATTGCTTATGACCGCGGCGAAGATCTATCTAAAAATCTAAATTCTCTCTAAGTCATAAATGCGTTATTTCGTAAAACGCAACGCAAGTCTAGAAAAAACAAAACATAAATCCTTAATACTTTCAACGCCTTCGCATATAACACTACGTAACCATCTATTTATACTATTCAGATAAGAATATCAAACCAGATTTTTTCAGATATGATTCACAAAATTCTGCAAACTGAAATGTTTAAGTAAGTTGCTGATAAAACAACATTTATCGACAATAGTTTATCGTGCGGTGTAAATGGGCTCGACGCCGCGTGGGCGGACACATGCTTTTATACACGTGCTGGTATTGTGTTACACATTGACCCATGTTCTAATAGGAAGCTATTGGCTCATAGTTTCTTTTATGTAGTAGATTTTTATGGTTAGTAGTATTTTTTTCGGTTCAATTGAAAGTTTAAAATGTATAGGATTAGCTTGCGCCATGTGGTGAATCATCACCGTTTTAGATATTTAAAAATTGTTGTTGCTGATTTATAAATGTATTGTATACTCAAAGAAGTAGTCACGAATACATGCCTTCTTTATTAAAAAATTCTTCTGTTTCTTAATAAAGTTATTTTGCATTTTTTTTTCTATTTTTTACTCCGGAGACAATGACTATAACTACAATAACTAGCTACTATCAGCGGCTTCGTCCTGGTATATGAAATCCGTTCACCCGTTCCAGTTTTTCAGAAAATCGCGGATATACATATGGGTCGACTACAGAACCATCTTTTTTGAAGTCGGCTAAAAATAAAACTATGTCCGTGACATGACCATAACTATGACGTTACATAAATGTACGGCTACGACAACGATTATCAAAAGGTAGAAGTTTTAACACGGTTCTTCCATGCACTAGCACCTGAAGGCGTTCGAATGCTAATTCAAGGTCTTCTCAAAAATAGCATATTCTTTGATGAAAACCATAATAAAAGAGCTGTCAGTTCCACCGTGCTTTGTCAACGCGTGGGAGGTCGCATGACCGCTCACACGTGTTCAAAAAACAAAACACGACAGACGACTGATTATCGTACTGTAATTAACTAATCTCTATCGAATAAATTAAAATTAAAAAACAACAATTAAAAGAAAAAAAAGACCTGTGCGAGTCTAAAAAGGCTCCTATATCAGTATATGCTACAATATTAAATAACGCAGCACTAGTATTCTGATAGAGCCTGGTATACGCTAGGACATACTCACGAAATACAGCGTAAAGAATAAATCTTTATAAGATAGGTAATAAGAAATAAACTAAAATAAAGAAAAGAGCTAAGGAAGTGCAGGCATATCGGTAGCTGAAACAAACGTAGCTAAATCCTATAGATATTGGTGAAACAAAAAAAAACCGGGTGTGAAATATTTCCCTAATGAGAAGCCAGTATGAATCAAGTTATTTGATATTTACCTTCGTCCATGACAGTACAGTTCATAGATGAAAGCCTCAATAAAAGAGCTGTCAGTTTCACCGATCTGTGTAAAGGCATCGCGTGGGAGGACGCATGGCTGCTCACCGACCGTGTTCAAACGACAACACGACTGAATGTGCTGTAATATGTTATTCATTAAAGCTACCTGAATTGCAGAAATATCGGAAGAAGCATTTAAAAGACTGTAGTTAGTCTAGCTAGTTTCATAAATTAAAATGTGGTGTGAATCCGGATGAAACAAACAGAATATAACAGATACAACACAGGACAGAATCTGATCTGTGTGGGCCTGTTAAAATGAAAGTTTTTAGACGTCAAGAGATCATAAATGCAAGATCAATTAAAGCGGGAGACCCGGTTAGGAAAGTACAAAAGCTAACAACTACGTCTCCTAAGCTAGAATATCTGCCTAATGAGGACCATCTTAACGACACAATTAAAATCGCAATACCTTATTACATTACAACCAAGTACACGCACAAAATAAAAAGCACACCGCAACACGACTCCTAACTTTAAAAGGTCCACAGCGAATGAAACAACAATGAGGCTTACATATTCATGCACACTAGCTACAAGTACAATCCACAAGTCTACAACTACATAGTACTACAGCAAGCATCTCTGGACAAGCAACCGATACTCGCAGACGGAATTGAATGCAAACAGTTTGCGGGTACAATAACATTCTCCAGTGGTCTGTTTGCAAACTGCACCTACCTAACGTGGCTGTAATACTGGTATTAATTGTGCGAGTTCCAGAGGCAGCTCTTATAGGAGTTTCAAATTGTGGTCGTTTTCTGGCCAAGACATTTTGATGAGGCTAGGTAACTGTGATCGTGGGATATAATAATGGAAAGGTTATAGATTTCATGATTGACTAGCATCGACAACAATTTTCAAAGCAATATACAAACCCTCGTTCTTGTAAAGGTAGTAAAATTCTAGTGGGTTATTGAAATTGAAACCAATTTACTGTAATTCGACGGCGACGTCTCGTAATAAAACCATTCAAAGCGTACAGAAATCTGGAACAAGATCTAGTTGCGCTTACGCCACCTTCCCAACCGAACTCGAGCTGACCACAGAGGTTTGACCACATTCAAACAATCATACGCGTTAATGAATGCCCCACCGCGTCTGCATGTTGATCGTAATGATCTATGACATTCCTCCGCTATTCATTCACAGGTCATTCAATGTAATCAGTTCGTCTCTTGCCCACGAAAACATCACGTAATGTTCAGTATGCTGTTGTCAGATCATATAAATTGCTGGGGAGTTCCAAATGACTTGGAAGAAGTAAACTACTGTACCGTTAGTTGGCAACGTTTAGAGGTCTGAAGAATTTTATCAATGCAGCCTCGTCTACGTTTGTATTATCGTTACGCTTGTTGAGTTCACAATATAATGAGAGGTTGTTTGGAACTGTGCACGGAATCAATTGTCGTAATAAAACATCAAAATCTACATACTCATTTCATGCTCCGCGTGGGTGGGTTGTAAAATTTTTTTCGTCCGCCATCCGCAGATTTGCATCGAAATTATCATCTTGATATTGACATACAAAACCCGTAGTTTAACATAATATCAATATTTATAATATTATAACAAAACTGCTTCCAGTATTGAGTGCGAACTTAGTGCGTGAAAGCGGGTATTTTGGTCCATGGCCGACGCGGTGGCTCGGCGAATGCAAGGCCTCTGCATACTGTTGCAACAAACGTTGTTACTGCACTAATGCAACTACTAGCTACGTTCACCAACCGGTATCCGGACGATTTTGCTGGCCCTTGCGGATTTGCATGCTTATCGCTCCACTAATACGCGAAATATTGCCTGTAGAACCGTCAAACTTGCTTGAAGACCGCTGGGTAGATAACATCTGCGTTCGATTCGATAGGTATTAAATTATTCTTGATAAAATCTTCTGCACCATTAAATCGAAGTAGGCTCTTAATGCCGACGGAGGTTAGAAATAAGTAAATAAAGGTAACCTGCTTTACAATGAATGGATATTGTCCTCGGTAGCTCACAATGCCGTGGATGGAGGAAGAATGAATGTTTACCTATTCCACTGCATTGATTTCATCTCGATGTCAGAGAGAAAGAAAATATAATGTAGCAGCTGTCTATCAACTTGCAAGTTGTTTTATTCAACAGAATGGAATACGTCATTTGATACGTGTAACATGTGCATTCTGTGCTTCTTATCTCGACTAATGTATCCCTTAGAATTTGTTCAACATTTTTCTAATGTATTAAAAGAATACGATCGTGTTTTGTATGCTTTTATAATATGCATGTATATTCGATCCCAAATCTCGTAATGCAGTGATGAAATATAGCGCGCTCACGCAAGCATCCACAACAGTTCTTACGATTAGTCGTCACATCATTAACTTAATGTTTTATGACTTACTCTCCCACTATTTATATTCTAGTGCCTTTACTTTTATTGCTATTTTATGCTCATACATCATCAACGCTACGGGAGGTGTACTAATTAAATTCGGCACTTAAAATTCTATATGTTGTACGTCGACCATGTTTGTATAGTAATATAAACAAACAATGGCATGTTTGAGAGTAAATATCACTTAACGAAACTATAGTTCGGAGCGTAAGCTTATAGGGTTGCCAAACGTGGTGCGGGTCACGCAATCCAAATATTCACTGCGCGCTTACCTGGAAAAGCAAAAACATCTATTCAAATAATTGAATATAAAATGCAGTCAGCCCGAAAAATGGTCTGACAAGACAGATCGTGATATAACACCGATAAGATCTTCAGGGCGTGTCCGTAGAACTATAGACTCCGTGATATAATGTTCTTAACAGATGCTCGGGGCTTTCAATGGTTCTTACCCTTTTCCAGCGTAAGTAACAGAATCATCAAATTAATTACGCTTCTCGGTTCCGCTTCTAACGTAAAGCGTAAAAACTTGACGAAGACCATTTCCTTTATTTTTTTTACGCTGTAAAGCCCATTGGCTGGATATAAAAGTTTTCTTTCACAGCGTCTGAGTTCTTGTTGGTAATATTCCGAGCAAGTTTTCATCCCGTTTAACCCTGCGGCTGCCCCAAATTGGTATTTACGACGCACCAATGACCTGCTCGTTCTCATGTTACAATACTGTAATAACATTTCCCATGGCTTTTGTTCGTACGTTGACAAGTCTGGTCGTAAACTTATTAAATCACAACCACTCGAAACACTGCTGTTTTGTACCGAATGTATGCTAAAGTAAACAATACTAATTATACCACCATTGAAAGTTGGATTCTAATTATATTTTCTTTAATACCAACACGGATTCTAGAATCTAATTAAACCAAAGTTAATATGAAATAAAGTGTTGAATTTATGAGAAACTCGACAGATTTTGTAATAACATTTACCTGTTAATTACACCAAATACCAAATCTAACTCAACTGGAAATCAATTCGAATCAATCGCACAATTGAACCCCAAGTTGTGCCAGCGATATCCCAGACAATATCAAGCGATCTCGACAGAATTAACACGAACCATTGAACCATTCAATTCCTAAATCAACATTAATAGCGATAACAGAACACTGAACAAACCGAAGGCAAATATTGGGAGACGGTGACTTGTTGTGCTTTTGAAATGTATGAAGTGGAGGGCAAACGCTGTGCCTTGCCGTAAGCCGACGTAAAGCCTCCTGGACAATGAGGATCGAGTATTTCGGAGCTGCGTGGGCTGAGAACCAGACGTTTATGAAACTACCTGTTTATAATATGAAAGGAGCTCAAACGTCTCTCAAACTTTCAAATTCGAGGGAATTATGTAAGCGATTCTTAGCAATATTAATGGCGTTGTATTGTTTAAACACACCTTGATTTTTAGGATCTGATTTCGTCAGTCGAAAATATTTGCTCACACAATTGAATGTTCTGAGCTGTTCGGTTCACAAGTGACAGTATCATGAACTCCCTTCGTGACAACTTCAGACGTCGAACAAACTAGATGTCTGTGAACAAGCTGGACAAGACAAAGAAAATTGAAACGTTTACATCAGTCTCTTGCGGTTTGCGAAACGGCACTTTATGCAACTATCGCCCTAGGCATAAGTTTCCGTAAACACAACCAGGAGTGAAGACACCCGTCTCCCCTTCTACCGACACACATTCCCCTCATAGGCGAAAGTTCTTATCAAACTGGTCCTGGTAAAACCGGTATCTTGGAACTGACTTGCCTGCCAAGGTGTCTAAACTGCCATTGAAATGTAATGCCTATTGACTAGTTCAATACTTAATCAAACTTGGGAGATTATGACCGAATGGGGTGCTAAAGATGTTATTTTATAGTGGACCACTGAGGATGCATGCGTTAGGAGAAGCTGTTTCTCTTAATTAATTTATGATGTTTACGTTTTGTGATTACTTTAACGGTAACAGACGGTTTAACTACACCTTAAGTCATGTCAAGAAATAACGTACGGCTTTAAGGAACAGGAGAGTTATTTATCTTCTGTTTTATTTGCGTAATTGAGCGTGCAGTCTATAAGCTTTTAAAGAAGGTGAAGATAAGAACCGTGAAAAGAGAATACGTGTATCTGATTTTATACAGAAACACGAAATGTGTACCCCTATTGAGCCTCTTAATCGTATCTTGACCACACACACCACAATCTGTCACGGTTTAAATTCTATCTAAATTCTGATTGAACAAATCGCTTGGCATTAGTGTCAATTACGACGGGCAAGAAGTTTCTCGATATAAAAACGTTTACGTCGAAATATTAGTTACGACCACTAAAAGCTCCGGTACCGCAGGGCTTATGATTACTTTGTAAATTAATGCAATATTTTTAAACAGATTCACATGGAGTGAGCGGTGTGAATGCATTTAGGGTTCGGTCATCGCACCTTGCGCACGTCGCGTCGGCCGGTGTAGGTGTCGCGCTCCGGTGACGTCGATGCTTATCAACCGACAATTAAAACGTTGTTTCGCGACCTGTTGCTTCACCTCCCCTCGCCCATTCCTAGTTCACCGCACAATCTGACCGACAGACAAACCCTTTTCACTTCAACCGATTTATTTACTAACAAACAGTATTGCTCGCCACGTAACCCAAGACTTTTTAATTCGATCCTTCAAGACGTTCTGCCGAGGTACTGGCTTAAGGTAAGGTGAACAAACCTTTACCCAACTGAGACAACATCAATTACACAACAGTCTTTATTGTTTACAACACACGATCTCATAGGCACGTGCTTTCCAATAAAAACTTTGGAGGTCAAGTGTAGTAGGCGTATTTATATCAGAACGAGGCTATGTGCCGCGTCTGCGGGGGCGGTCATTAACTGGGTCGCGCGGGGACAAAGACCTCAGCCCCCGGTGAGGGGGAAAACGTGGGGTGGTTTCGCTTTCCTCGGGTGGCGGCTACCCCACCCGCCGCCGCTCGGTTACGCGAAACACCCCGATCTTTCCGCGAACTAAAACTGGGTAGGAAGTAGGAAGAGCCTCCGCGATACAAATGTTTACTGTTTGCGTTGCCGATGCGGGCGCCGGCCGTCTACCTCAAGGGGATTAATTTAGAACTTCTCGAGCATTAATTCCCGTCGCGAGCAGTTTTCCCTTTTTGCGGCTAAACAACGAAACGCCTGGAGATTGAACTGTCGACGCGATTACGGCGTGATTTTTCGCTTGTTTTTTATCGATATCAGCAGGGCGGACATGACGCTTTGTTTTGGCGGTTCGTGTAGGGGTGACCTGAATGAATGAATGCATAATGTTATTTAATTATGCAAATGATCGACACAATGACGCGTATGCGACAACGACATCGACCTGCGACGCGCAGGAAATCGGTGTCGTGTTCCGAACGTGTGGAGGGCATCGCCGATCTTCAAGAAGGCGGTACTTATAACCAGCACGAACAAAGGCGTATTTGTTTTTGTTCAACTTATAAGGAATTTCTCTGTGGTCCTTTATAACGTGATACGTCTTTCGCATTGTTATTTACTGGTTCCGTGTCCCTTAACGGCATGAGTTTCACAACGCGCATTTGATGTTCAAGTGGGAGGCATTTAATTTGTCTACATTCGAATGAGCATATAGACACATATTATAAATTAACACACCATATTATCGACAGACATACATTATGGAGCTAATTAAGTGCTGTTGACAGCACATAACTGACTAAATATGATAATAAAAAAGAATATAAATTCCTAATCCTACGATAGGTCAACGACGACGTCTTTAATTAATTTTTACACTAACAACCGTACCGTTGAACGTTTAGCATCATCATTATTTTTTTATGAGTCAAGGCCCTAAAACCAGTGAAGAAGTAGGTATTAGTGTAATGACGATACCTCGGAACGAATTTCGCACTTGACCAAAGAGCATGCGCAAGTTTTACTAGAAGTGGTTATGATCGATACCTCACTGACTGGCACTGACAAATTAAGCGGATTGCGGGATCCACACAGAACTGTCGGGAAAATGGATGTGGCGCCAGTTATATGCATGTTTTTGAAGGTGTCGTGTAGTCGTGTTGCAGACGCAGACCTCTAACAAATCGAACAGCTTAGGGCCATTTTCCTCGATGATTTTGAAAATAAAGTTGCAGACAGTTTCAGAAACTAGGATTACGTCTTTCAGCGAGCTTAATCGTGAGTCTTAGGATTAAAGACATGTTACATAATACCATGACATAAACTGGCTTATGTTTCGATATGTAAATTATTAGCTATGGCAAGACTCACGAGTTATTGTTATGTATTCTATTGTTTGTGTTATTCTATGCATGAAACATTATTCATAGTCACAGCGAATCCTAATGTCTGGATATAAATGCGAAGCAAGTACACTCACAAATCAAGCTAACCAACATTCCGACACAGAACAAATATGTGTAGTCTGTAGCCCATATAAACGCGTTCCGGATGCGGGATTATCATCCGCGACTCAGCAAAGAGGGCGTATCCGTCGCTGTATGTGATAAAATAAAAAGAAAAACCTTGGTATCGTTTCTAGTAACATTAAATCTGCGTAGTCTACGTTGGATGACGCGAGTGGCGAATAGTTGTGGCGTGTTGCGGTAGGTCAGTCATCGCGAATCGTTGATTGTCCCCGACTCCCCGCCGGCCGACGGATGCCGAGCGGCCACCGATCCGATATAACTATCGACATCGGAAAAATGTTACGTAGCATTGACACGCTAAAGGTTCAAAGGTGATTGGAATTTTCATGGGAAAATATTTTGAATTTTTTACGGTGGAAGTGATATTTTATTTCATTTCACCTTTCGCACTTTTGAATTGTCGTAGGTTATTTTTGTGATCTGTAAATGGAGCAGATAACTGTGAATGAAAGGTTGAATTTTCACTCGTTTTCCTGTTACATTTATTCAGTTATTTATTTTATTCATATTATTCAATCAAGGCACGTTGACGCCAGAATATCGAATTCGTGGGTGACCACTGTGAACTAAATGATAAACTTAACGATCTCTTAATGTTTTCCCCTTTTGTTTCAGGTACTTATTCTGCACCTTTATGGTTAGCCAACGGTAATTAAGTGCATCTATAAAGGAACGTGCGTTCGCCTGCCACCCACATACTAGACGTTATTACTGGGAGTTCAATTGCGCAAGTATTGACTAACTGGTTAACATTCAAGTTACGGCCATAAACTATGAGATACTTAATGTTGGGAAATTATTTATTTACTAAATTAATTATATTTATTTAAAACTAGCTTCTACTAGCGGCTTCGTCCGCATGACAGTGGAAAATATATGCTATTCCATTTCCAGTTGCATTAAATCTGCTCAGCTATTATAATATTATTAGTATAACGCTTAAAGGGACAGACCACGTCTCTTAAAAATACGCTCATCGATTGTAGAATAATGTTCTTCCGGCAATCGACTCTCCAATACTCTACATATGCTTACAATTTAGATAATTTAAACCTTTTAGTGTAATAGATACGTTAATTATTATAATAACTATCACGAACTTAATGCAGCACAACATTTTGATGATGATTATATGCTCCAGTCACTGCAGTTACTAACATAACTTAAGTCACAAGCGGTAGCGATTTACAAAACTGAAACATGTCTTCTAAATACTGTTTCATTAGTTTCTAACTAATTAGCAGCTGTTCGTTTATATTCGAAAGTAATTTAATGCTCTATTCACAATTCTACCATAAATGGAATCAGTATCGAACAAAATCCTATTACATGCGCTACAAGCCAAGCCGGTAACGTGTAAATGCAATACAATACGACGCAAGGTGTCGCGTAGCTCTCATTAGCCACAAACGCGTCTACACCTACGTTAATCTAATTAACGCCGGTATTAGTCGGTAAACAGTTAATTACTAGCAAAATAGAACCAGGAAACTGTTTAAATTGGGACATTATTCACAGGTATTGAGGTTAGCACTATTAATTAAATTAGATATATCTAGGAGATTTAATGTCGGGAAAAAAGAAGGGAAAAGACCCAGAGGCCGGAGTTAAGAAAAGACACTGGAGACCATAGTCTGTGACGCTATTTACATAGCTGAAGATATGACAACATGGCGAAATATAGTCCAAAAGATCGACGAGGTCAGGACTCAAGACCAACTACAGGATAAACGACACAAAGAGATGGAGATTTAATAAGTTTAAACTAAGAAGATACAGCTAATGATTAAGATGCTATTTCTAATCATAGATTGACGTATACGGACACTATTGCAGTAACTTGAAACACTATCAAGTTTATGACTCATTCGAAGTAACTCCTACTAAATAAAGACAAACATCACCTTAGTAACATCATAATAAGACCGTTTTCACATTTTCCGATCCGATATCGGTATCGGACGCCGATACGATATCGGGGTAAGGTAAATGTATGAGATATGTACCTGTCTTTCATATTGTCCGACCCGATATCGGATATCGGAGCACAGCATTTCATACATTTTACTTACCCCGATATCGTATCGGCGTCCGATACCGATATCGGATCGGATAATGTGAAAACGGTCTAACACCCCAGCTCCCACAAGTGTCGGCAATTCCAACTAATTAGCAAGTACTGTCATACATTATGTCATTGGCACTATTTTTCACATTCCGTCACAGTTTGGCAAGTTGCCATCAAGATCGTAAACGCTCGTAGACGATATCATTCTGAGCAGTGCTTTATTAGGCTGATTTATATGGTGGGCTTCCTGCAATCAGCTGAATTATTTAAATGTACGTGCCAATTTTTGCGATCTGTTCATTTAAAGATGACGAATACTCATAGTAAACAATTGTCATTATCACGGAACAGATGTGGTGAGGATCCAAAATACAAACAAAAGTTTGTACTGTTTCGTAAGATTTACAACTCTCGAAGACTCGACGCTCAACCGAGCGGTGATAATACTTGAACATAAAAGTTTAATATATTCGTCTAGAGTTAGCGAATACAGGCATAAATCTTATGAGACTTGACTGATAATGATGATGATTCACTAAAAATCCTTTTTAGAATAGAATAGAATAGAATAAACGTTTATTTGATACAACACAGAACACACAAACGCACAAACAAATTAAAAAAAGTAAGAACAGTATGTTTCGAAAAAAAACATCGCTGTTCGCTTATAAATTAAACCGCGTCCAAAACAATAAACCGCGCTTTATCTCGTCCTCTCCGAGTGTGATTTATTTATGTTCGGCCGGCCGATAACTGCGCAACTATCTGGATACGAGTGAGGCGCGTCCCCACGCAGCCCGCACTTATCTCGTGTGTTCCAATCGATACACGATACGTCTACATGACGATTTAACGACCAAATATTCATTTGGCTTCGGATTATCGTTTCTTTTTTGAATAGTAACTAAACTACGAACATGTAAAAATAGATGATTTTCTGTACTTGTTTAAAGGTTTTAAAAAAAAAACCTTCAAAATAAGCGCAAAGTCTGTGCTTCAGTTGAGTAAAATCACTACATAGTATAAAACAAAGTCGCTTTTTCTGTCCCTATATCCCTTTGTATGCTTAAATCTTTAAAACTACGCAACGGATTTTGATGCGTTTTTTTTTAATAGATAAAGGGATTCAAGAGGAAGGTTTATATGTATAATACATGCTTATAAACTTTTTTGTCTTAGTTCTGAATTTTTATTGGTAAAACTGAATTGAGCTACAAGAATACTGACAAATGCTTGCACTGACTGGACAGGCACACTCAAATCTGTGTGGTTCTTTCCTTAAAAATCCGTTTCGGATCTAATCTGCATGATTCTTTTATGATTTGACCATTACTTACATGTTTGATGTATGGTCTTAAAAGAGACAGACTCCTAAGTTTCTTCGTAGAGTAGTCAGCTAGGAAATATCGGCCTCGTCTAATTTAAATTAACGTGTAAAACTGTTTTAACAATCTAGAAATAAGTTAGAAGTGTCATATAAAATTAAATAAATTAGAAGTGTCATGATATTAAAATTAAATAAATTAGAAGTGTCATAATATTAAAATTAAATAAATTAGAAGTGTCATAATATTAAAATTAAATAAATTAGAAGTGTCATAATATTAAAATTAAATAAGTTTTTATCATTTTATTAATAAGTCGTCTAAAATGTATACACTAAAGTTTCACGAATTCATGTTATATTTAAGAAACTAACACACTTTTTATTAGCGACCCAGAATTTATGCAGCCCAGCGTATTCCAAGAACTCTAGACTACTGCCAGTTCTTCGGCACAGTTACAATCTAAGTACTGCAATAAAGGCGTAGGTTTAAAGGTTACAGCGTAATTAGTGATACACTGGAATTGCCGGAATCTTGCAACTTCTATACGGGTGTTGTAGCTAGGGTTGTCACATATGAGTATAAAGTTATTGTTAGCATAGCATCAGTCTTATAATGTTCCCATTGCTGGGATTTAAGTCTCCTGTCTAGGAGAGGGAATGGGCTGTAATCCACCTCGCGGGCCCAGTGCGAGTTGGTTATTTAGTTCATAAGATTACCTGCTCTATTTAACACCTAATATGTTTATGGGGCAAGCGGTGCTATCCTGAAAAATTGTTTCCAGAACCTTAGATTACGGTATATAAGTGATTTAATAAAAAATATGGTGTAAATACTTGTTGGTTGGCCAATTAAGGAAAATAAATAAAGAGTTGCCGTAGGACACAGGAAAAGTCATTTATTCAGGGTAATATTGTCCTATGGCGGAAGTGTATCAAGAGGGCTGACCCCAAATAGGGAACAGGCCAGGGGATTGACTTGAATATTTTCCTATCGTCGCTATTTTTCTGTCGTTGTTTGTCTCAGTGGTTTTGTAATTTTTAATCGGTGAAAGAATTTTCGAAATCGATTGTAGGTTCTTAGTTTTTCTATTTTTTATGCGATTTCTTTTAACGACATTCTTTAGGAGCTTTTGACATGCAAATGACTTCCTTTTTGTCTATTCGAAGAGCCGCGAGTTTATACTAATTGAAGAGCTTCCTGAATTATGATTTGGCAACCCTATTAAAGATTTCCAGTAGACGTACAAGTCGTGCCGAATGATAGGAGTCACATTATTTTACAAGTTAGAATAATTCTTAGGAGGTACTAATTGCTTGTACGTCTATATTCGACTGATTTACGAAGCTAAGGCCAAAGGTGTAATAGAATATACGATTATTACATACTACACTCAAGTATATGACTGTAAATAGTTAAACATATTATTATACCTAAGTTAAGTATGTATTTCCTAGACAGGTGCTTAGTTTTAAAGCTGGTACTATACTTAAAGCGTAGTGTTAAAGTAGGAAGCCGTCTCTTTTATTTTTATGAAGGGTTCGAAAATTTTTACAGACTTCTTCTCTCCCCCTCCCCTATTTGTGGGGGAAAGTCATCAAACATCATCTCCCGCTCTAGAGTAAAGGTTTAACAGACTTTATTGGACTAAAACCTGTGTTCTTCAGTTATCATTTGCGGTCCAGGGCCACGGCTAAATTCGGGACTTTGCAGTGAAATTATCGTAGGTACCTTTATTTTTTGAGGTGGGGTTTCATTAAATGTCACCTCCTGTTCTAGGGTGGAAGCGTGTCAACCTTTTACTGACTAAAATCTATCTGTATTCTTCAGTTGCCTTTCGCCTTCTAGGGCCACGATTACTCTTCCAAACGTTCCCGCAATACACTGAATTCCCCCTTGCATGGAAATTGTCGTACCTTTATTTGCGTCAGCCACATGTTTTATTATTTATCAGCAGAATCCTTATCCCAAAATCTTCTCCACACTGTTGGCTGGAATCAATAATGTTCTTTTAAGTACGAGTATATTCTTTTATTTTTGTGTCTAGTCTTGGTGGTTCGGCTTAAGTCCTTTATACATAGGTCAGGACAGTATGCAGTAAAAGAAGTAGTGGCCCAGTAGTAACACAACCTCTGTTTACGACTCTTACGAGTTAATATGTCGTGGGTTTGCCCCTGGTAGAAGCTGTACTTTGAATTGTTTCTTACATCACTACTGGTCAAAGAAATCGTGTGGAAGTCGGCATGTCCTACAACCAAAAATTCGAAGACATGATACATCCACTAAGGTATTACTGCCCGGCGTGGTAGACTTAACCCCTTTTAAATTAGTACCAGTAGTTCCTGAGATTAGCGCGTTCAAACAAACTCTTCAGCTTTATGAGTCCACATCCATACTAATTTTCTGCTGTTCTTTTTGTGGCGCTTACTTCATTTGAAATAATCAGCAACTTTGTGCTCCTCTATGTATTTGTTCTTTTCGATTTTAAGTGTTTGTGCTTCCATAAATTAATACTATAAATGTGAAAGCAGCTCTGTCTGTTACGCTTTCACGGTTAAACTACTGAACCGATTTTATGTAATTTGGTTCGGAGTAAGCTTGAATGGAAGTAAGTAAGGTCAGGAAGGACATAGGGCCATAGGCTACTGTTTATCTGATTTCGACTTCGCGTCTGATATAAGCGACTTTCGTCCAAACAAAGTCGTAGGCAAAAGTTCGTATATAGATTTTATATTAATCTAGTAGACACAGCCTATCTGGTACTGTAAAACAGGCTCTTAACTATAATAGATGATAGCGAACCGTAAAATCACAAATCTCGTATGGAAAGCTGAGGCTCAACATAGCGGGAGTATACTTTATTGGCCAGACTAAGCTTATCTTTTATAGCTCAGAGAATATTACGAAGTAGTGAGCATACAACAAACAACAACTTTGCAAAAACTTCTAAATTGCTTCAAAATATAATGCCCCATTAACGGTAATAGGTTTTAGGACACATTTTCGATATTAACTCGAGATAAAATGGCCGCCATCGTCTAGGTTTCCCGCGTAAATTATGACAGCTAAGAAATAGTTTTATAGTCTATTGTTTTGCTATGAGTTTTATGGTTTTCCCATAGACAGAGCTGTAAAATATATTTTCTATGTTTTATTATTTTGTGTTACATAATTAACGTGTGCTTTTTATTTTGAAATTGAGACATAGAAAAAGTGATTCTTTAGTGTTTTTATCTAGTAGACAGGGAATAGTTTTATTACTCAGCAACTAACTTTGTTTTAATGAATTTTCTATGGATAAATGCATTTGAAATCACCGGAAGACACAGCTATTAAGTTACATAAGGTATAATACTATAGTCATATAAATCATAATAAGTAAATGTAATCATCATGCAATATAGCTATTGTCTCAGTTTTTATACAAACATTCTTAGTTTCAAAACAGTCCATATTGTATCACAATACATAATTGTATGCATGTGTATGAGCAGCACTGTAATGTAACTATTCCCTTTATTGCAAAAAGAATCCTTCGCCGCACTTAATCTCCGCTGGAGCACGCAGTTAATTAACCAGTGCACTCGACTGTGAAATATTGTAAAATAATAACTAGCCACACTAATTAGCCGTTTTGCTTATTGTAAAACTTACAGGTCAGCTTTCTTCTCACAACATAGTGTTACGCTTTCTTATTTTATTGGCTCTGACTGAACAATGCTAGCTTTAACATTTGTCGTAAACAGCTGTTGACTGTAAAAAACAATTTTCCTTGAAAACATAAACGATTTTGATCCGTATTAGTACGGTGCAGCGATTCATAATAGCTTGAAAGGGCTTTTGTACATGACTTCGACAAGTTCGCCCTTCGAAGTGATGCATCAAGTTACTGCAACAAAAGCGATTGATTCGCGCTCTCAGGATCAAATGGGGCGAATTTCGGGTGCAAGGCTGGGGCGGGGCGCGGGGCGAGTGCGGGGTCGCGGGGGCTTTGAGCAGGGGCAACAATGCGGCCCGGGTATCGATCCACCCCGCGCGCCGTCTGCCCGACGCACCGAGCCTACGCGCCCACCGCTAAGCTCCTTCACTCCTATGCAAACCTAGTACTTTTGCTTTCTAAAACATGCCACAAATACATGCGGTCGACCCTGCAATGGTGTGAGAATTAATTTTAGATATTATTTGTGGGACAAGTTAGTTTGCGATAGTCGTCGGCGTTAACTTAGTGCAGCCCTAGTTTAGTGTCGCCTTTACAATACGCTGTACCAATTAGGGAATACTGCACGCTGTTTATTTTATTTATGTTCAAGGCATTTGGCATTTAAGCTGTTCTAAACTAGATTACACAAGACTGAGGCACGGAGGCTGAGTGTCAATGAGTGCAGTTTTTAGCAGCCTTACTTGTACTTCTGGTAAAGTGAAGGGTAACTTAGTGTTTTACAGTTTATCTTGGTAATCGATAGATTTCTATTCAGGAAAAAGTCCTCCTTTAACACAAAAAAAACATGAACGTATTCAATCCACTCCAGCAAATTTAAAACCCCAACTTCTCCCCTACAAAACATATTAGACAATTAAACTATCCACATCAATTAAACCCTTAAGCTAATCCCTATTCGAAACTCACACTTGTCGATGCCCAACGGGCCAACACACGCAACTAGCGATAACCGTTCCCTTGCGAACTAGAGACAATGGCCAACTATGAACTAATATTTGGGTTTCAGGACTAACCGACCCTGATGGCATCTTCGCTAACTGCTCCATACCTGGCGCCAATCGTGCTGAAAGGATTAGGGGGAAACTGTGATTAAACTTTAGAGTATTGATTGCTAAATGTTTTGGGTGAAGTTGGAACCAATTGCGAGGTAAACTTAGTGGGTAAACCGGGGCCCAGTAGAACCGATGCAGGATAGAGTTACGAGAATGTTTCAATGAGTTGCTTGCTGTAGAACACAGGTGAGGTTTCAGTCATTAAAAATCTGGAACTTGCTCCTTAGAGTAGGAGAAGTAACTTAACCATTTCCAACCTTAAAAAAAAAAAAACAGTCAAATATTTGTCATGTTGCAGGAATTTAGGACAGGAATACATAAATAACTACAGAGTATTTCCTGTCTAACACTTATTATAAATCTCTCAAATGCTTGATGTGTTCTGTGAATCCTTGTATTGCAGTTGGCATCCTTTTCTTCCGCATTGGCACAGCTGCCCGAATGCCTAAGTGACAAATACGTAATAACTAAATCACGCTTTTAGCACTTCGCTTCTCCGAAACCCCATTTTGCTGCGGTAGGGAGAGGAAATAAACCTCCTTGTCTCGATGCAGGAAGGATTCTCCCATCATAATCAATCACACTCGTTTCGGACATAACCCACTTCCTTTTACAATCCACTTACATTCAAGCCCGTTTCATCATCGGACCACTAGACGTACGGCAATGCGCCACCGGTACATGGTGAACATCCCACCCATACGTACAAAGCGTTTTGGGAGTACATTTATTATGCGCACAGCTAAAGAGTGGAATTCCCTGCCGGGGTCTGTGTTTCCTGATAGCTACAACCTAGGGGTCTTTAAGTCAAGAGTGAATAGGTTGCTTCTAGGCAAGCGTGCTCCATCGTCGACCACATGATCGCTTACCATCAGGTGAAATGTGGTCAAGCGCAAGCCTATCAATAATAATAAAAAAAAAAATACATTAACTATGACATTTTAGTAAATACCGATATTTTATTGCAGGTGCGTTCATAAATATGTAAATTCGCTTACGCAATGCACCTATATCCGAAAAACTATTTATCTATTTAACCCTTTATTTTAATTTAGAGCATAAAAACGAATCCGCGACAGGCAACGCAGCAACCAATCGCTCAACCGCTGCGCCAAGCGTGCCGTAATTATTAGTACTTTTACGTTCTTAGGACTACATTTCTCATTAGCTGTAGGATTCTAGATAGCGTCTAAAATATTCGGTGGCCATTCCACTAGATACGTCGAGACGATATGCTTGTATCTAAAGGGTCTCGAGGTCTTTAGAATTGTAAAAGTGAATGTACCGTTAAATTCCTTTCAGTAGTTTTTAAGCCAACCGCGTAGACTGTACCAACGAGTCTCTAGAAAACCGCTTAAATTGACTTTTATCCTTTAGTCTTTAGATTCATAAACATAGATAATTGTCATAAATATAGATCTATAATATAAAACGAGAAACTGACTGACATCGACGCACAGCCAAAATTACTGGGATCAGAAGCGTTTTGCATTTTGCACAAGGTTTTTTTTATGACGTAGGCAAGCACTAAGAGAGGTTTTTTCTAAAATTTACACCCTGGGGGGATGAAACCTACTTTCACGTAAGTGAAGCCGCTGATAGAAGCTAGTTTATTAACATAAACCTAAATAAGCTTTATTAATTTTCAAAAATGAGACAACATCTTGTTTGGAAGTTAGTGGGCGTAGAATAAAGGCTGGGACAGACGCACCGCGGGCCAAGTTAGGGAGCGTCAGTGAAACCTAATAAAACCGGTTATGGTCCCTACGTGACGCGTGCGAGGTAATGAGTTTTCGGAGAAAGCGCTGCATGTGTACTGTGTAGTTCTCCGTAAAGCGCTGTAAGCCACGCGATACGCCAGTGTGCACTCCGTTTAAGCGCATGATTGTAATTTCGACCCATTAGTCTGTATTTATGTAGTACTGCAGGATCTAAAGCGCGGTCACCCTCGAATTGCATACAAAAGAAAGAGATGTAAAGCACAATGCTTGCAAAATATGAAGCATTTTGGCAATTTACTAAAAATCTATTTAATTATAAAATTACAACTAGCCCTAAAAACTATAACGGTAAAACCTGACAAACAAACAGAATGATTACTAGTCCGGTTTTTAATCGTTTAGTCATTTTTATTATTATAAATAACGAAAATACTTAAAGGCATCTTCGTTATTTTTCTATTGTTCTTAAATTCGCTTTATTATGTTTTGAATACACTATCTATCTAGAATTTGTCATAAACAATAACATTTATTTTATTGATTCTGTTTATTGCAGTTGATCATAAACTTCTATGCAATATAAAAAGCGCGATTACCTCGTGTAGTCCTTTTAATTTTAATGCCTTCCGCGACCCTGCATAGAACTTTATTACGAAATATTTGTTTGGATGTGCAATTAAAAACCTAATTTAGGGATGATTTATGAGTCAATTTATTTGAAAGCGAACTAGGTATGCGTGCGTGTCGGCTAATATTTCCGACTTGATTCGGCCTGATATGAGAATTATTTGTGGCAGTAATTTATTGAAACAGAGTGTCGATTGACTATAATTAGTAGAATTATTATTAGACGTTATGTCATTCTGCGGAAAAGCAACATCATATAGAAATAAAAAATGATGTCTTCACTAGGTATCTATTCCGGTTTCACCCGCATCTTTGGTTAATAATCCGCTGCTATTGTTCTTAGCCGTACCTACGACCCTTCCTCAGTGAATGGGCTAACCAATACTAAAAGTCCTATTCAATTTGAACCAGCGCGCAGCGATTCCTGAGATTGAAATTCCTGGAATTTTGGTTTGTCTGTCCGCCTGTTCCAGCTAATCTCCGAAACAGCTGAACCGAGACTTTCATTGTTAGATTTCAGAAAAGGATTCTAGGAGTTCGGCGTTAATTTTTTTTTTCATGAAATTGTGTTCAAATGGCATTGTACTTGTTTTACGAATCAGACGCATACGAAGTCAAAAACCCTTTCACAAAGGGTATGAGTAAATGTATCCTTATTTTCCCTCAGTGTATGACGTAGCAGTATTTCAACGAGAGGCTCATTTATCTTCAATCAATCGCCAAGGCTGGAGTGCACGGTCCTCACATATCTATCCAACGCTGCCCAAGGTTTCTTTCTATTGCTTTATTTTCTTCACATAAGCATTCCAATTATTTTTATTATACTACAGTGATGCTTATCGTGCTTTGATGTCATTATTGTCGTGGTCAATTTGAAGGTTATGTGAAGAGACATCAAAATCCTTGAAAACGGTATAATGCAGCATGCTGTAAAAATGCACCAGAAACAGGCAGGGAATTCCACTCCTTAGCTACAACCTAGGAGTCTTTAAGTCAAGAGCGAATAGGTTTAGGCAAGTGAGCTCCATTGGCCATATTATCGCTTAGCATCAGGTGAGGAACCGAACCTATCAATAATAATAAAACAACTGTTTGCTTTGCTGCCTTTGATATAATGTAATTATCATCACCATTTCGACCGAAAGATGTCCACTGCTAGACAAAGGCCTCCCCAAGCGTCGCTACAGCGACCGGTCCTGTGTTAGTGGTTAAAACTTACTTACTTACTCTCCTCACATTTCCGATTCCGAAAACTGTAATTGGAGATAGAATGAAAGAAAAAAAAAGAAAAGAAAGAAAAAATGTTTTATTTGGCACACACAATATATACACACAGTGTAGTAAAAAAATAAAATAGAATTTAGGTACTTAAAAAATAAACATAAAAAAAAACAATTAACAATCTATCACATCCCGCAAAACGAGACGCAATGACACAATAGCCTCTAGACAATAACAGTGCGGTCTCATGCGACCGGTCGGGGATTCATGAATCAAACACTGTGTGTCACACGGTTGCGCCAAATAGGTCCAGTTCAGCAATAATGTCAGAAAACTACATGGTAGTTGACTGACGCTGGTTTTCAACTGAACCTTATTTAGAGTGGACGGATAAAATCGGTTAGTGTATTAGTGGCCAATATTAGGTGTGAAGTAAATAAAAGAAATAAATATATATATGTGTTATTTGGAGGCAAAAGATAAAATAATAAAAATAAATGTTGTTCTGTGTATAAACTATCAAATAATAAAATATTGGTTCGCCCAGAAAAGATGACAAATAAAACGAATGAGACAAAGCTTCTAAAGACAAATGGATCTTCATGATATCTTCCTTTGCTCACTATCGTGCACCTACGGTGATAATATATTTATATTAAAATAACAACCTCTCCAAATGATCATTTATGCTCAACTATAAAAAAACCTAAAATGGTGTGGTATGGATAGAATATGAACTGCTTATCAAATTGTCTAACTTGCCGTGTTTCGTCGTTTTAAACGTCTTCTCTGGTTAACAAAAACAGCGTATCGTCTAGACAATAATAAATTGTTATTTTTAATTGTATTTTGATGAATAATTTTCTAAAAAATATATTTTTGAATTAACTTACGATTGAGATTTCAAGCGGAAGTCATTGTATTGCTCTTTACAAGACTAAATTATGTAACTACTAATAACCTGAAATTGAAAATAAATCTTAATTTCAAACAGCTCACCTCAATGCCTTGCACAGCATATTCATGAGCAACCAAACTGAACGAATCAATTACCACGTTCTGAACCTCAATGTTTGTCGTTTTAATTTTAAAAGCCACTCAAAACCCTTTGACGGGTCCTAAACTTAACATTCCCTGCATTCCGTGGACGCGTGATATCGTACCGCGTTGTCCGTCCCTTTCTGTTTCCCCATTCCACCCTTTACTCATGTCATGACACTTTATGACAGGTTGAACTGATAAGCTGAAGCGATCGCCACGACTTTTTGTCGCACCGTCTCAACTTCTTAAGTAATGGTTAGTGACGAAACGTGTTTTAGGAAATGGTTTTACCTTTTTTGGAACGCACTATCTTAAAACTACAAAACGTTATTTAAATTGTAAATACAAATTAAAGAGGCGTTGCGGTCAATTAGCCACATATGGAAATGCATTATAAAGTGCGAATAAAGCCGCACATGTCCTGTCATTCATCGACCTTCTGCGCGAACAAAGGGTCGCACGCTGACGTTAGTGACTTAATCGCCGCCGCAATATGTACGGGGCCATTCCGCTCAATTAGGCCTGCCGACCGGGTTTGTCTACTCCGCAGACGCTCGCTGCCATGCCAGAGCTGTCGGCCGCTTTGATTAAAGTTTGATTCGGACCTGTCACTCATGTCACGGATTTAGAACGGAACGCTCGCGCATCGATGTCACATAAACGCGGTGGCAATTTTTGATTGATCCTTTTTATTGTTATTTTTTCTTTGTGTGTGTGTTGACTCTGTACGAATTTGTACGATTCATTTCCTCCCTCTGGTTTGTGCAATTTATTTGCATGTTGCTTGAATTTGCGTTGGACGTTGACTGGAGCTAACCAGCGGAAAATGAGGATGCAGTGTTTTTATTTGGTTTTGAAACTCATTTCACGTCTGTACGAGTATATCCACGTTTATGTGTGTTTCGTGTAGTGCAGTAATTTTTATATTAGTAATATGAATCCCATTATATCTTTTAGAATGCATTTTGATAATATTTAATTTATCCTAACTTATAAATCAACTAAAGATTCTCCAAACTACAAACTGTTACCTTAATCGGCAAAGAGAAATAAAAGGAAAAAGCTAAATAAATTATTACCTAATTCTCGTAACACGGCTACAACGTTACAAAACTTTTCCCCTCGGAGCGGTTCGGGGAGCTCGGGGTATTATGGCACAGCGTCCCGACAACTTTTTATAACTCGTAGTAACACTTGGAGAGACGCGGTGTTAGGTAATTTCTCCCCTCGATAGCCCGTAACTGTTTTGTAACGTTAACTTCCACCAAACTCGCAGGAATTGACTAAGTTATGTCAAAATTACTTGTATGGTTTCTTTCGCGATGTTTTAACAACCATTACACTAACTTATTTAACCGTGAAAGTAAAATGTTGTAAGAGGCTAAGACTTCTGTTACGAATATTACTTAATTTCTTGTTTGTTTTCCGTCTGGCGTGGAAATGAAACAAAAATATTGTGTGTTCGCTTTCCGCGAACTTCGATGGCGGGTAAAAGTTTTTTGCTCCATTGAATAACACAAGTATTTTTATTGCACGTAGCTTTCAGTATTACTCATGGACAGATTGCCATGAAAGGCTTAAAATATTTCATTTATGATGCGATTCGACGAAGCGAAATAGTTCGTACAAGCCATTTAACTGAGTTCTTCAAAATTCGAGCTCGAATGTTTGTTTAATATGATAATCATCCAATAAAAATTAACGTCTCAGAAATGATAAATAGTTAATATCGGCGCCCTTTAACAACCAAAATATTTAATTAAGTTGCTCATAAAGACAGCCAGTGGCAGTTGAAACTGGTTTAATTAGAGAGATATTTTACCATCTTCATTACTTAAACTGACACATATAAACATATTTTTAGTCGTTCACTTCTGGTTTGGGTTTAAACATTCTTTACAGTTACAAACTAAAAATAATTTTGGACTATGTTTAATTCATTAAGTATGTATTATTGCACTAATTATTTACAACTTTAATGGCCTAGAAAATAGGTATATTCTCATCATATTTTATCGATTGCAAGCTATGATTTCGTCGACGCTATGGCTCGCTAAGGTTTCTCTCATTACGCTTTACGTGTTGTAAAAAAAACTAGAAAATCAGTATTGCCTTTTATATACTCACTGCAGGTGCTTCATTAAAACAGTCCATCGACAAATTGATACTCCAATATGTCTGCTTATAGCACGGTAATTAACATTTATAACCGATGTTTTCATTAAGCTCTCTTAAATACAGAATCGCCTAAAAATTAACTAGTCAAAGAACTGTTTATTGTTTCCGGTGTGTATTGTTTTGACAGATGCTGCTATTGGTCCGCTGTACCCATTACCAACATTATATTGCGTTTTCAAAACGTTATCAGGATCAAGTTTCGATTCAATTTGGTTCTTATGTCGTGAGCCTAGCGCAGTGATCAAGTCACAGTTTGATAGTTCGGACGGAATATGTAAGTTGTTTGTTGAGTATTGAAGGCGTGGTGTCGTCGCATCTATTTTTAGGTTTACGAGTTCAGTCCCCTTCTCCCCTGTGTCCCTTCGTTGTGTCGTTCTTCATCCCTACTGGGCCAAGTGTGATGCCTCTCACGTAAACGTCTTATAGATGTCGTGTTGAATTTTACGATGCCTTTTGATTGGATAAGTTTATCACTTCTGCATTATTTTTTTCAAAAACATTCATGCTGGCTACAGACAATTTATCATCTTGAGCGTTTCATTTGACGTTTTTATTAATCTTCGTATGAAAATAAATTAATTTGGAACAGAATGTAATACACGTGTCCTTCTCATTCCATACAGCTATAGACAACATACGACCCCATAGCGTGTTCTATAAAAGTTCCCGTCAAACGGTGGCAATATAAATCGCGCGAGACACGAACCAACTCGATCTTGACCAACATTTCCTAGACGTGACGTAATCGTCACAACTGTGAATTAACCCAGATAACATTCCGGAGTAAACGTATGGATGAGCATCACACACGCTTTTATCTCTGGAGCTAACAGACGATTTAAGTGGTTTTAAAGGTTCTCTGTTATAACCACAGCTAAATTATTTTACTTATTTATCTTGTATTAGGCAGAGAGGCAACCGTTTGCCATTTGCTAAACTTTTAAATCTATTTGGTCCTTTAGTCAAGTCATCATCTACCTATCCTTTTCCCAACTATATTGGGGTCGGCTTCCAGTCAAACCGGATTTAACTGAATGCCAGTATTTATTTTTCCTTTAGTCAAGTAAGACCAGAATAAAAAAGATCAACTTAAAAGGCTTGTCTTTCCATCGTTCTACTCTACTTCTGAACCCTATGATTGATCTCATAATCAAAAAAAAAAACTTTCCACCTCAACGAAAGTTCTTCAAGCGCAGGAATCTGTCGAATGAAATATCACAATTTCACAAATACAATATAATACCGTCATAAAGTCCCTGTTACGTTTATATTGTTTCGTCGGTATACTATTGGCAAGATATTAGGTCAGCAGCTGGATCTTTACTACAACATAAATATGATTGATGCAAAAAACCTGTTCCGTTCCTACGTCCGAAACCGAAACTGCAACTCAAAAAACTTGTAAATTCGAAACATCCTGATTAATCATTATGTTAGAAGTTTTTCAGAAACTGTTAAAGACAATTTACAGTGTCTCGGATGGTTTAATTTTGAACCAAATAATAATGTTGGACATTCATCTTGACAGGTTGAAATCGTCGTCCGTTGTCTAAAGGATATTTACAATCAGTGCATGATATGGTCCATTTAGAAAGATCAATGAGAAACTAGTCTCTAAATAAATTCTGTATTGCGTTACTGTCATAAAACATATCCGAGTCGTCATCATATTTTCGTCTAACATTATTACTCTACGCATCTCAGAGATCCGGCTCGAAGGACCACGTAGCTTTTACAATAATTGATACATACATATCTTTAATCTGGTGTTTGTAAGTCGGTCCCCCACAAGTATGCGATGTTAATGGACAATTATTTCGGCAGTCGACGGTCTCACGCGACGCGTGGCTCGTGCGTGCTCGCTTATTATTGAAAGCGGAGGAGAGCGCGTGTGACGGACGCTGGCTGTCCGATGTGTGAGAGGGAGCGGGTTACAATGGGAGATTTATGTGTGAACATTGGTCTTGTTTGAAAAGAGATGTGGTCTTTTAAGAAGCAAAGAACTTTAATTTTAAACAAGATTTAGTTTGTAAAAGTAGCTTTAAAGGGTTTTCCTGGTGTGCATTATTGGAGTTGCAGTAATCGGAAATGTATAAATTAGTTATTACAAGCTTCTAGTCCAAGGCATACCTTAGACCACAAGCTTAGTGATGAGTGATTATGAGTTTAGTGTCTGTGGTTTAGGTACCCTAGTAAACCACACAACCTAAACTCATCCAAAAATGATTTGTCACAAAATCATGACGACTCTTATCGTCAACCCTTCACCGCTTCCTCTCTTCCCGCAGCCCACTCGTCTGGTCGATAAGGCCATGTGTGCACGCACCGCGGGAGAGCGCCCCCCTCGCTGGCTATTTTCATTTATCACTCCGAGATGCTCAACCTTTCCTCGCGATAACGGTGTCTCAGATTAAATAATAAAATAAAAACTATTTTACAATGCAGATTCCATTCAATTCAAAATATTTTATTTCACATTGGCCTACATAGGTGCATAGGGAACGTCGGTATTTCGAGATATTCCTGAGACAAAAGTCCAAATCACAGACACATGCAAGCATTGCAGATGCTACTAAAACTTGTGTCGTCTAAACTTCAAGTCTGCGGAATTGTAGTCTAGAGTAGAGACTACGAATACCATAGAGGCCACTTTCCTTAATTGATTCTCACGACTGTCGCGCGAATGTTTGCAGCTGAGCCACTATTCCTTTTATTCAGAGTAAAAACACAGACATTGCGGAGTGTCGCTTCGAAACGTGTATAGACTTCATCATTAGCCATAACATCTAAGTATAGCTACAAATATTAATTTAACAGCATTGTGGCTAATTTACTAAAAGAATGCTGTTCGACAACCCACTACAAGAACATAAAAAAATCTGTGATCAACGCTTTAATGGGCCTAACGAAGAAAAAATAGCCAAACCATGTCCAATTTGGTCAGAAAAAAGCGTATATTTTAATTAAATTACTTTTTTAAACACCTATTGTTCCTATAAAATTTCGTAATGGCTTCTTTAGAATTCGGCTTATCAGCTCTATTTATTTTTATGGACTCGTTCTTGGAAAAAACAAAAAAATGCTACAACAAAGCTTCTAACAAGTAACGTCATTCTCGTTAGTAAAAAAAAACCTGTCAAATCACAAACAACGATCGATCGAGAG
This sequence comes from Mythimna separata, assembly GCA_030763345.1. Lineage (NCBI taxonomy): Eukaryota > Metazoa > Arthropoda > Insecta > Lepidoptera > Noctuidae > Mythimna > Mythimna separata. The sequence continues at coordinate 19,210,969 of CM061177.1, read as the reverse complement.
ACTTAGTAAATCTAATAAGAGAGTTTTTTGTGCGCGAAACGAATGAGGTGAAACGTGTTTGAAATAGACAGGGGATTAAGTGTCCCCTAGTAGGAGCGAGGGGTTCACTGCATGCGCCGCTCGCGGCAGGGTTACCAGCCAGTCTATGACGCTTTCTCTTACAACACCAAACTCGATTTGGAAATAGGTTATTGTGTCGTATGTGGTCGAAGTGTAAGTAGCTATTCACAGAACGGTTTTGATGTGCTATCTAAAATTTCGCCTCATGAACTTAGTTATCGTTTTATTTTCTGATTCTCTTTTACTGACTAAAATAACAGTCTACAAAAAGTTTAAATCTTATCTCGTTAACAAGTGAAGCTCAAACCCGATACTAACATGATATGGCTGCCACGGCAAATCCTGACGAATGGTAGCCCTGCGGTATATGCGCAGTGCGTGCTTTGCCAGCGCTCTCGTGGATCCAGCGGATCAATTTCACGCGGATCGATTACTCTTTGTCGTTGAGAAAAAGGTCCTTGGCACAGCATCTGTTCCAGTGCTTCAACTCCACGGAGATTAAAACACGTGGCCTTTATAGATGCATTAATGACATGTGCGTTACATCGCCAATGAGTCGACACAGTTTACCCTTCATCATTGATACATTCAGGCTCATATTTACAAACACAGTTTTCAAACCTTCAGTTAACTGAACCGAACTTTCCGTATAACTTATCAAAGCAAAATTATCACAGTTCTGTACCGTATCAGACTTCATCGTCGGAGCCATCTGTCATTCACAGATCATCAGATAAATTGCTACATATGTACACGTCATTAACATAATCGTTTTACATGAACTGCGTGTGGGCTCTAGACCTGGGATTTTTTCTCACGATATTACTCAAATTAAATTAGAACTTATGATTACTTTTATTACGGTTTCAGCAATAATATAAATCGGATTATGGTTATTTTATTATCTCCATCGTTTTCTTCCGGACCAACGATCTCACATATTAGAGAGGTCAGTGGTCCTTCCGCCCGTAGTTTCCCCCTCATACTAGTACAGAAATAACTATACTGCAACTAGCGTATCGCTAGATAGTTAGTTTCTTCTTAATGCTGTTTTACTGTCCCATACCACATTATTAACGTACTGAAGCCCGGTCGAATGAAATGTTTTTAATTAGCCTAATGCACAGCCAGTAACTTTTTGTGGACATTTATTGCAATCAGTAACCGCAGTAACAATTTGACTGGCGAAAAACATTGGCCATTAACGAACTACCCATTAAGATAAAATTAAGGATAATTGCGGCTGAGTTATTGAATGTTATCGAATGATAATGACACTGTTTATTACTGAATGGTGTAGGCTCGCGTTTAAAAACGAGTGTTCGGTTTTGTTATGTAATATCGATGTATGAATAGGACTATCATTTAGTATTGAAAACACCATGTAGTCATTGAAATTATGCTTAAAAATATTACCAATAGTAAAGATATCCTAAAACTCAAAAAGAAAATTCAAAAAGACCAGAACCTAATTCCACGTCTTCAAGGACCAGAAAATTTAAACGAAAATTCTCGTTACACTACTACTTATTCAACACAAGGGTGGTGGCATCGGTAAACAGCGCAGGTACAAACAGCTGGTGTGGGTCGACTCGAGCTCGTACCATTGTGATCGGCGCAGGCGCACGCTGAACGGCAACGCCGCAGCCTCTCATGTTTATTTTATTACTAGCCTTTTTATTACCGATCCCTTCGCCTTTCGGTTTGTTTAGATTTGGTTCGGTTGAGTTTTTATTTTGGCTCGCTAGCTCGTGATATGCAGTTGTAGAGCTTGTAAGTAAGGGTTCATACGCACTATGCGGGTAGCCGCATTGCGGCTAGCCGTCCGGCTGACCGCAAGCACAATTATGTACGTAATATTCATTTCTATGCGCACTGCAATGCGGCTACCCGCAGACCGCTCCGGTCGCTCAGAGGGCTGCGGCCCGAGTGACGGCCAGCCGGACGGTTGCTATACGCACTGTGCGGTTCAGTCTGCGGCTGCCCGCCATTGAGTGAGTGTGTGCATTTTTGCAATTTTTCTAAAATGTTCAATTATTCTTCAAACGTTTTTATGCTCATTCTAGTAAATCCGAAAAACTTATCTTCATATTTTTTTAGTTCGTCGAAAAATACTACAAAATGCTTGCTCTCATCTCGTGTTTGCAAATAAGGATTCACCCAGTACTTCTTTCTTTGTTTTTTCTTCTTTACGTAACGTGTGTAAATGTATTAAATAGCTGCAACTTCTTCCACGTCCATCTTTGAAATGGATCGACATGACCGCAAATCGCAACGGTTCTTCAACCGCACGTTGCGGTTGCGAATGCGGCTGCCCGCGACCCGGCTGGCCGCATTCGCAACCGCATCCTGCGGTCAGCCGCGCGGCTAGCCGTAATGCGGCTACCCGCATAGTGCGTATGAAGCCTAAAAGTGGTGAAATTTTAGTTTTCAAGGCGATAACGTTAACGTCAATACGTGGCTTGAAACAAGTAGAACTCTGTTTGAAAGGAGGTGAGAAGCACCTAAAAGCCATTAGCAAAAGGAACTACCCGAACTAATAACGTGCATATTAGCACTAGTATTATCGGCCTTGTAATATTCCCACTGTTGGAGCTCAGACCTCTCCAGGAGAGGGAATGTGTACGCTGGACTGTAATATCAGAAGATAATATTATCTGTAAAAAAATGACACTAACTTCCACTGTTATAAAATTCTAATGTAAGTAACGTTTATACGCTTTCCTACGTCTATATTTTTTCTTATAATAGAATCTATCTTTGTGAAGTTTATCCGATTCACTTTTGTATGACTGGAAGCAGAGCCCATAAAACAAACACTTTTATTCATGCGATGGAAAGAAAGTCTCGTGATGAATAAGTAAAAGTTATCGGGTGTTTATTATGGATGACAGTCTGGCTACACAAAGAGTTGAATATCACATATACAGGTTTCATTAAGATGTTTGGACTAGGGAGCTACCACACCAAGTAACAGCATTAGTCTAAATTCGATTTCGTTCGGAGCCTTTGGGCACAGTAACTCTAAAGTTACGTAGAAGCTGCTGAACTTTATACATATACCAATCCGTTATATCATCTTCCACAAGACACAGTTTATAAATTGCATAAGTGAACCATGAGTAAGCCTTTTAATAGCGGATACTACTAACTACTACATTTACGTACAACAGATGTAAAACAAACGGAACACTGAATGCGAATCATCCAGCAAAAATCTGCTCCGGTTCCAGGTAGCAACAGACACTACACGGCCGTCCAATGACGCGTATCCACAAATAGAAAAACAATATTACCGATACAACGTAACACTTACGATTTTATTACATCACCACTCCACGCAGCGCGATGTTTTGACTGATCTTAATTACCTCCGTGCGATAGCAACAATATCGCCAGCAAGCCTGCCATCGATGTTTACAATCCGCCAAAGGTAGTACAATGAAGGCCTTTCGGAGTATTTCGCGGTATGCACAACAATAACAGATGAGCTAAAACACGTGGTTGGATGAATTTCGCTTTTGTGCCGTTCGCGGAAATTGAAATAAACTCAAATAGCGCGGTGTATCGGCAGCGGGATTCGTCCCGATTGTGGTGCTGCTATTTATCTGTATTGAACTAGGTACTAAACTATTGGGAGTTAATAACGCTTGTTCGATTGGTACTAATTATGCTCATTGTGATCGACATTTTGAGGTTTCTATGATTTGGTCGGAAATGTTTGAATGCTTTCTTCAATTTTCGTTGAAAGCTTAACCTAACTCCACTCCGGAAAAACTTGAAGTTAATCAGCGGTAAAAACACAGGTACAGTTAATGCTGCACTAATCTTTTCCCGTAATAATCATCCTCGAATTTTGCAAGTTTGCAGAACAAAAAAGACATTGCCCTAACCGTGAGGTCAATGACCAAACCAAGTGACTAACGTGCTCAAACAAAATGTTCAGAAATCGTCCTGCAGCACATTTAGGAAAACCCAGTTCTTATCGGTACCATAGCGGTAACGCCACACCCAAGTACCAAAATCTTAGTCTGCGGCGCAAGGATGTAGATATAGAGTGTATAGGAGCGACAAGCCCCGATACACGCCGTCGTGCAGCTCCGGAGTACCGGACACGGCGTTTCCTCGCCCGTATTAAACGTCCGCCTACGCACTCGCTTCCTGCGCGGCGCGCCGACTCGCGGCCGCTAAGTACGCGGAGCGAAGGACCAAAAAGGAATATGGAAATTCGCTTTCCACTGGTCACAATTTGGAAGCAAACAGTGACGAAATCTGAAGAAAAAAATAATTTGTCTGAAGGCATTGAATAGCATACCGCAGAAACATGAATAGGAAGTTGTCGACACTAGTATTAATGATTATGTCTCTAGAAGTGACATCCTCTGTGAAACAGAAAGTCCGGATGCTTGATATTATGTGCATATTAGATATTAGGGGCAAATGACTTAGGAGGTTATGAAGGCACAAACTCGTTTCGAAGAATATACGACGACACATGGCAATGTGCCCATGCGTTCTTGACAATGACTTTGTTTAAAGACATTAGCATATTTCGAAACATGAGTAATGTTTGCCAATGTCGTCTTGAAATATGAACGCTAAAATATTTTTTATATGTAAACTGATATGAATATATGATAATTATTTTACTACGCTTTTGGGTGACGTTTTTTGACCATTTTTGGTTGGAGTATTATGTGATAAAGTTGACATAGTATGAACCAGTTTTGATAGAACAATGACAGAGCACAGCCAAGAAAACCCATACTTTGATTCTTGATTAACTTACGCTTTAAATAAACCAATACAAAAAAATAAACACACGCCAGATAATTTCCAAACCATACATGTTCTCCCACGCATATGCAAAATAATTTCCGAACAGGATTCGCGCACCCAAGAGCCCAACTTTAACGGTGCCTTTGATGTGCACCTAATGCTGACAGATATGCGGGGTAGGAAGTCGACGTAGACACATTAGAGGAACCTGTCTCGCATCCGAACTGATTATTTCAATACTCTGTGGAAACCGCGTCATTTGGTTCCTGTAGTAACACTTATTTTCACACACAAATATATTTTTTAAGTGTGGGTTGATATTGTAGGTGTTGGACTTAATTCGGGATTCCTTGGTTGGAGAAAGCATAGGACGGATTTTTGCGACGATTCTTTGGGGAGACCAACCCTGTTCAGAAAGAAGTAAATGACTCACCTGTATGGTGATAATGCTGAAGAGGCTAAAAGTTAATCCATGCTACCATCGCATGTAAGCTCTTTAGGGGTGCAATTGTAAAAAAAGATTAAGTCAGCTTCCTAGAAAGAGAGGCGATAATCTAGAAGAACTATTGTTGACATCTACTATCGTAGACAGGACTATTGTTGACTGGATAAGTAGATAGAAAAATACTTACAGGCAAGTGCTAGAGACCATAGTTGGCGACGCCATTCATATTCCTCGAAGTTACGACACTCTGCATTGAAGACAAAATACGTAAAGGGAAAAGAGGAAAATCATGTGTTAAAAAATGATCGGGCAAAAATCCAATAATAGCCAGCCCTTTACACCACATAGAAATCAATCCTATACCTATACAATATACATTGTAAAAGTAATATAAGCTAACATGTAGGTTTTTGTTTGCAGGTACGTTGTCCGAGCCGAGTCTGCGGTGGCCGGGCGCATGCGCGCAAGCCCCGTGGGAACGCGGCCGCTTCCTCGAACGTACCGGCTAGCCACCGGCCTCTAGTTACATGACCGGTTGGACTAGCAAGGGTTGGAGTTACAACAAGTGTGATAGCTCTGCGATTGTCGAAATAGGTAAAACTTTGTCGCCAAAGTTGAAGTAACTCCCAGAGAGTTAAGATCCGCCCTTGGTACAATACCCATTGCTGTGTTTTGACACCAAAAGAGCTATTCGCAGATACACACATCGATATACCAATCGTAAAACTAATACCTCTAGACTCGACAGTAATTTTCGAATCCAAAACAACGAAACTCACTCATGCATGAATCCATATTAAAATAACCTCATAACTAATGCAAAAGATCAGACCTTACACGTCTTATTTCTCGCTCGGCTGTCATAATACGGGTCCGCTGTCTGTCTCAGCAAAATATCCCATCTGACTGGATACAGCGCTTCCTCAAACACGAACCCTCCTTCAATAAGTTGGCAGCCGCGTTCGGATTACAGAACCGGTTACCGGTTTCATATCGGTTATATTACTCGAGCAGGGAAGGGTTATGCTTTGGCTTTGGCACCTTTGTTTATTTACACCTCCAGGGGAAACTAATGGGCATAATCATTATTGAATTCGATGATGGAATAATGTTTTTAGCTTTAAATTGGATTCAGGTCGGTAGCTAGTTGTAAAACCACAGTGTTACCGCAGTGGATTATGAAATTGTCGGTATTGAAATCGAAGTTAACAAGAATTGCAATAATGTGGTATATCTAGAAAATATATAGTAAAAAAGTTATCTGCAATTTTGCGATTATCTGATAATTTTCAGTGCTAAAAAGATCATATTCCACAACAAGGCATTTTTTGTCACTTGGTTCCTATCGATATGATTTCAGTTCTCACTATGAAAATCTCACTTCAAAAACAGAACGGAAATATGAAGGCCAACATAAATATAGACTTAGTTCGTACCCACTAATCTAATCTGCTAAGGCAGTAGGCAAAGTTCCTCGAACTATAAAATAATATACACTCAATATACACATGTGAGATCAAAGGTGCAACTTGCATGCCCGTCACCGTTAGGGACACCAAGCTGGTTTTGAAACTGCCTGCTACTCAAAGGGCCAATAGATTAAATTACAACTGCCTAACTGACAAAACCAATAGAAAAGCTGTAACATAAAAATTGTGTGTGTACAAAAACTTATAAAATGTTTGCCGAAAAACTTTGCATTGCATGCAACCTTAAAATGTAGCTTTAAGGTGTTAACATAGCAATCTCGCGACTAAGAACTCTCGAAAGATTGTTCGCAATGCTTCAAAAGAATTTTGATTAAAAACTTCAATTGACATTCTTGGTACCATTCGCTTTGTTGACATCTGTAATCACTTTCATTTTTCCTTGAACGAGTGAGCTTTCCGTTGGCTCTGTAAGTAGCATAGCTGCTTTAGTATTTTCTTATATTTTCTGCTACACCTACATTAGTTGTAGGGCTTTCACTCCAGGAATCACGGTAGGGGAAATTTTCGAGTCTCAACCATTATTTGAAATTTTCGAGACTCGAAACTGACATTTTCGATCTGGGAAAAACGAGACTTGAGACCGATTTGAAATATATTCATACTTATTATGAGCTGAATCAATAGCTCAATGGATCAATGAGCACTTTGACCCTCAAAACAGGATATTTCAGACGATATTTCAACGCGTTCAATATAGTTTCAGACAGTTAAAAAAGTTCTCTCTGTTCTATTAATAATTGTATTTGTAGCAATGGCTTAGCTGTTTCTCAAAAGTTTTTTAAACCTAATGTATTAACTTAAACCAGCTAAAAAATACCACGTGGCACCTTATTTCGTAAAAAAATATATGACTAGCCTCAATTGGTTCGCAGGTACCTATGTTTAGACCACATTTATAACTGACGAGCGCACTTGCATTAATGTATTTAAGTCTGTTGTTGTTTAACCTATCAATACCCGCGAAACGAGACACAATAGTAAGACAATAACAGCGCGGTCCTATGAGACCGGTCGGGGATTCATGAATTAATTTGTGGATTTATTAAAATTTTCGTACAAATCTACTTTTAAAAATAGTCTCCAAAGTTCCATTTAGTCTCGTTTTTTTCCCGGGACTCAGAAATGCGGCGAGACTGAAAACCGTAATTAATTGTATCCCTAAGGCATGCGTGTGTTGTATTCGTACGTTGCATCGTAGCGTCTAACCTCAGTTGAACTTGTGCGGTGCCATGTTATAAGCTGCTATGCTTCAAAATATATGTGTATTTTATTTTGACAACCAGTAAGTACTTTTTGCTACTATAGGAACTACGCGAATCAAAGTATCCAGACATATTTGTAGCATGCCTTTTGAGAGCTTTTTTGTAGAATAACTGTTTTAACTTACTATGGAACATTGGCATTACTTCCGTATATTAAGGCTATAAGTTATGTTTAGACATGTTTGCTGTGTATCGCCAAATTGAACGGAAGCGGATATTCGAGACATGAATTTATAATTCGACATAATTTGACGACTGCCTCAGGAAATGTCGACAACATACATTGTTTAAACTTCAAAAATACTTTCTCTATCGTATAGGAAAAATATGTAATGCATTTTTATGTATTAGTTCATGAATCCCCGACCGGTCCTATGAGACCGCTCTGTTGTTGTTTTACTATTATGTCTCGTTTTGCGGGTATGTGATAGGTTAATATTACTTAGATTCTTTCTATTATGCTGAACCAAAAGTGTTTGAGTTATTTTCTTTCAATTTTCCAGTTATGTTTGTGGAAATCAGTAAAATATTAGATTATTCTAAACATACGAATCAAACCGTATCTTTAAAATACACACATCAAAAGTGTCTAGGGATCAAGCATTTTTATGCGGATTTCTTGAGATTGAGATGTGGCTTTGTAATAAATTTATGATTTTATAAATTTATATGGATCCTTTTTGGTGCATTTCATAATTTGAATCAGGAACTGTGAATCAAATTCGAGTAAAAGATGAAAATCAGCTGTCAATATTTTCCCTATAAAAACATACAACGCATTGAAGACATTATTAGTGCTACTGTTTCCCTACTACTGATTAAAACCAACGTTATTATGGAGCGGCGACGTCATTTAAGCAGGGAAGAAATGCTCAGAGCCGTGGGAATGATAGAAGCTGGTTCCCGGCAACGTACTGTGGCTTTAGCTCTGAATACAAGTCAGAGTGTTATCAGTCGACTTTGGACACGTTACCGAAGCACTGGTACCGTGGCTGAGCGCCATGGAGGACGGTATCGCTGCACCACACGGAGACAAGACCGATACATTCAAATCTTAACTCGAAGAGCTCCAACAATAACCGCCATGATGTTAGCCGTGAGGCTTCATCACTCTTCAGGGAACTTAATTAGCGACCAAACAGTCAGAAACCGCTTGCATGAAGTGAACCTTCATTCCCGAAGACCGCTACGGGTACCACCTATAGCAATGCACAATCGTAGGATTCGATATCAATGGGCTCTTGAACACAGAAATTGGGCAGAAGAACAATGGCGTTTCGTGTGCTTTTCTGATGAGTCTCGTTTTGGTATGAGACCGGATACAAGACGTATATGACACTGGAGAACCCCTGGACGCCAACAGCGATTAAAATCCTGCCAGGAAGTCCATCCTTATAGTGGTGGAACCATCATGGTATGGGCGGGTATTTGGATCGGCGGAAGAACTGAGTTGATTTGGATCAGAGGCAACCTCAACGCTCAAATTTATGCTGAGACGATTGTATCAGACGTCATCGTTCCTCTACAAGTGCAAATCGGTCCCTTATTTCAGTTAATGCATGATAATGCACGACCGCACACCGCAAGAGTTGTAAGACAGACTCTCGCCGCAGCTAACATCAATGTCCTGCCCTGGCCTGCTCAGTCGCCAGACTTGAACCCGATTAAGCATGCATGGGATATGCTACAGAGAAGAGCTCTGCCGAATATGGAGGGTATCCAGTCGCAAGAAGACCTTTTTTTGTTGTTGCAACGAACATGGGCGGCCATTCCACAGCGTGATTTGGATGAACTCATTTTGAGTATGCCAAACCGATGTTCTTGTGTTGTTAGTGTTCGCGGTAGAAACACGGATTATTAATTGTTTAAGTTACCCAATAAAATTTTAAAGAAAACTGTTATTTCAGTCTTTTTTTCGAACTTTAATGTTAGTGGTTCAAATGTCAAAAATCCCTTTATTAGGAAAATGGCAAATTTCTTTATTAATTATTATTATTTATTTATATGTCAGATTACATGATCCATAGTGGTTAGTACAACAGGAGCTTAAAACCTATGTTAGTGGGTGCACAAATTGAATATAAATAACAATTACATTATAGAATTCGAATACAATAATTACAATTAAAATGTCAATAATAAATACAAATAAAATTAGAGTCAAATAAAAATTAGGCATATTATTTTACCGCCCCAACTACAATGCGTACCCAATGCGAGTGCATTGGACATTGAAATTTGCCAGAAATTATCCTCAGAATGTTGTTGCTGCTGCCGCGTAGTCTACTCAGCAGTGACGACACCCGCTTGCGTCTTATTGCGTAGAAGTCGTCTGTACGCGCTTCGGCAAACATCGTGGATGCACTGCAGAACCGCGGCAACCGCAACAACATCCTGAAGACGTTATTGAATTGTACTCGCAAAGCGCTGTACGCCGCCTGAGTATAGTTAACCCACAGGCTGCTCGTGTAAAATGATGTGCAATATGCTTTGAATAGCGCTACCTTAACTTCAGATGAGCAACGAGCAAACCTGCGAGCCAACATATTACCCCGGACCGCCAGCGCCCTGCGCTCACGTTCAATGTCCTCGTTGTCCCTTAGATCATCGGTGAGAATATGCCCCAGATACTTCACCTTCTTCACTCTTGTAAGAGGAGACCCATTTAATAATATTGGTGGAGTATCATAAGCGGTCTTATCACCTAGACCAAAGATCATAAACTCGCTCTTGGCAGCATTGTATTTGAGGCCATGACTCTCAGCGTACCGCTCACAGACTCTCAGTAACTGACGAAGGGCCCCAATTGATGGGCTCAGGAGCACCATGTCATCGGCATAACTTATATTATTGACAGCGACTCCGTCAATATGACAACCTACCTGCGTACTACTGAGCTCGCCAATCAGACCGTCCACATAAATATTGAAAAGAGTGGGTGAGGAAATTCCCCCCTGCCTCACGCCACACTCCAGCTTGTACTCCTCAGACAAGCAATCAGCCCACTTAACAACATTCAATTGATTGTCATACCAAAATTTAAAAATGTCCACTAGTTCTGCAGATACATTTTGTTTTCGCAGTTTATCCCACAGGAGCTCATAACAAACTAGATCGAAAGCTTTGGATAAATCTAAATAACAAGCATAAACAGGTGTCCTCCGATCCAAGTAATACCTAACAGTGTGTTTCATACAAAGAATAGCAGTCTCAGTGGAAAGACCTGGTTGGAAGCCAAATTGCGCGTGATTCAGGTGAAGGTTCTTTCTTAAATGCCTGTTAAGTAGACTATCCATCACCTTAGCCAAAATTGTCGCCAGGGAGATAGGACGATAGTTACATTTATCACAAAGGTCTGCAGTTTTACACTTAACTATTGGTACGACTATTGTTCTCATAAGGTCCCGTGGAAGATACTTATGACTTATACACAGGGAGAAAAGCATGGCCAATACTCTGGGTAAATGACAGCCTGCATGTTTTAAATGTTCAACACTCAAGCTGTCATGACCCGGCGACTTACCTCGAGTCATGTTGTCAATAGCACTCTTAACAAATTAATGCAAAGGTGACTTGGTTTATCGTTACTGTGACAAACGAAAACACTTTATTTGATGAATCCTTAAAGAAAATTTTAATTAATATTAATCAGGAGAAAAGTTATTGCAAAAATATATGTTGATCCCTAGACACTTTTGATGTGTGTAGAAACGAAAAACATAGGTACCAAGGTAAACTTATATCTCGAACTACCAGACCAGATTTATTAACGAAAAAACTTTACAGAACACTCTCATTACTCCAATCTAATCTTTCGAAATTCCTCTCGAAATATCGTGCCCAACTCCAGTGGAGCTTGTGAAAACATTCCGTGCTCACTCTCCGGCGCGACTCACCCTAGAACTCGAATAATACCTAATGGATACGTCAATAAGAAACTCAACACCGACGAATTGAATTACAGAACCCCAGCGACAACGTTTACACACTTTAAATATTTATAATTGGATATCATTCCAAAGGGTCCTTTGTGTAAAAAAGTAAAAAACTGCCACATTTCCATTTCACTCATCCCGGTCCTGATTCCGCACATGATCTTAATTAAGGCGCTAATTAAAGGAATATTGAGAATGTAAAACAAACAAATCGACAGCGTACGACACTCGCTTTCATGGCTTCATTCGCCGAAATCAATTTATAATAAGTCACTATTTTTACAGCAGGATTAAAGAGATTTTCGAGTTAATACAAGACATCTCCCGCAGCTTTAACCGATTCCAATAATACTTGAATTGATACACATAATATCTTAATACTTCGTGTTAGATATTTCCAGTAATAAACGTCTGTTTTAATGCGGTACATCCTTCCATGTTTGTAGAATTTTCAAAATATCCGTCTGCGACTGAGTGGTGCTTCGCGGAGATATTTTCATCTTTTTTGTCGTTGTGCTCTCTGTCGTTTTTCGTAGCAAAAGTTGCCTAATGATACCGAGAAAATGACGTGTATTCGCCACGAAATTTCCCTTGCCGACAAACGCTAACTAGCGTATGGCTAAGCTTATAAATAGGGCAGTGGATGAGAGTACACTTCCGGAGCACGGTGGAGAGCGAAGCTTTGGCGGAGCCGTCTCCGTTAGAACAAAGAATTTAAGGGCACAGAAGGACCAGTTTTAGAAACTTGTATTGTGGACTTAGTGGTCTTTTTACTTAAAACTTTTATTTAAACACAGAATAAAATTATCCTTCGACTTGAAGACTAGCCTCTCTGCGTAGGTGTTGTTTTAAATTAAACAATAAAATAGCAATAAAGTTGCAAGTAAGGAAATTGAAATAAAGGTAATTTTGAGTAGAATTTAACAGTTGCAATTTATGCACAACCAGGTTTACTGCAAAATGCAGTATTTCTATATTGTAGACTTCTATTTACGTCGTCCTCGCTGAACTAACCTATCTTTCGTTGGCGTCTAATGCATAAAGTAAAGCTTCTGTTCGTTCAATACTCTGTGGAAATACATCTACACGTACTCTTGCAACGCAATTACTGCTGATGAAAGTTTAACGGCCATGCTTGTTATATGTTTTATACGATAGTTTCTGCCGTACTGGATACTTTAACATCATGCATCTAGTGGCTAATTTTATGGATTTGATCCCAAATAACAGTGATTTTATAACATAAAATTTTAACTAGAAAACACTCAGATTCGATTTACACTATCATTTTAATAACCTGTAATTCAAATCCTTGCGTAAAGTGTAAAACAATTTTGAAACCTATAAAGAACGCTGTAATAAAATGTAACACGTTGATACTTATCCTTTTTCTGAACAGTTTTTAATTCCTCTTCAATTTGGGTGCGAGCAGCGAACTAAAGAAAATATTCCAACAATTTAATAATGGGATTGGATGGTTCCGAATCCATTCGCTTATCCACTCTTGACTAAACGGGACAGGGATAAAAAGTGACAAGAGCGAGGTAGACGGAGTTTTTGTCGCCTCGCCCCGTAAGGCTCACCACTCCAGCTAGCTGCCAGATTTATTAAAATTTCACATCGCCGCTCGGTCACTCGTTACGGCTAATTAATATAAATGTGTGTGTCATTAACTCGCGTACTTCGTACTATCTAATTAGATTATTATTTATTAACGCTCATCTTTTTTCTCAACGCTATTCTCTACACTTCAGAACGTTTTTCTCATACATAAAGTAATTTGCATAACAACGATACCAATTAATTACACTTTTAGTTAAAATTCCTGTTTTGTCATTATACCGTACGTATTTTTCGTTTGTTTGTTGCGCCGCTTATTTCGTGCTTAATGGCTTTTAAGTTAAATGTATTCCTTAGTCAGAGAAAATCTTATAATTCAGTTGTTTGACACAGAAAACATCTCGATATTTGCATAACCTCGCATAAATATTAAACGTTTTAACTTAAATATATTAATATTGCATGTCTGTGTAAAATAAGGCGAATGTCCTCGCTACAAAGTTATTCCGACTGGCTAGAAATGTTAAATGCACGTTTAAAGTTCAAGTTATGTGTTACTTAAATGCAAGTACCATATTTATGGTACCATTAGTTATTAACACTTCAATGTAGTAATGTTCTAAATCAGTGAAACATTTGGTTTGGTCTTTGATATCTATACCAATGATCAAAAAAATTCAAATTCCGATACTAAAAGACGATTACTGTCTATCATAGTTGATGTCACTAATAGAAATTGGAGTGACAACGGCGGCGGACCAGTGCCCGATTGATTGGAAAATTGTCTCCGTCGCGACGCCGCAATGTCGTCGCGCCTCGGTCGACGCCTTCCTGCCTTGCTGCTCTTTTCAATGTGCTTCCATTTATTATATTGTGGAACCACTTGTTCTAGTAATGCTATTTTGTTAGGTTAAGTAGTGGACTGCCTGACCCCGTATCGTACGAGCAATTCAGTTGAATGAAACAAGATCAAAGCGAAATTGTGTAATCGGTACTTGTGTATTCGCAGACATAGCCTTTTATTGAACTTTATGGATGTAATGCTCGCAAATACGGCTTTGAGTTCACGTCTATAGACGACGATGTAAATCAGCGTTTTCAGCGCTCGTAAAATTAATAAACCGTCTTGTCTCCGGCGAGGCGCCGCCATCGGGCTCGTGCTGATTCGGTGTTTCCTTACATTAGCCACACTCTTTATAACAGACTATTAAGAGCACGTTAATCAAACCTGAAAACTGTAGCTCTATACGTTGAGAGTTCATGACGTTTTAATTAACTTTAGCGCCGTGTGTGGGCGAACCGGCTATTATCCCTCGAAGCGATGTACTTGCACGTACGTCTTACGCCATCAACTATTACAGGCCTTAAACCCTGACTCCTATGGACCACCTCCTCAGAAATTCCTTCTGATGCAACTCCGCACTTTTCTTCCTAAATTATGCAAACATCCATATGGAATGAAATAGGGGAAATAAGCTCTCAATATTGCCAAGAAACGACATTCTAATCGCAACAGAGATCCCTATCCCATAAATTTTATATGGGATAGAAAAGCAACAAAATATTTACGGGGATATGAAGACAAGCGTCGTACGGATGGCGTTTATAGGTCAGAGAGTGGCGAGGCGTCGTACTCCAGTTTAGTGGCGCCTTCCGTCACGGTGCTCCCTCTGACTTTGAAATTGAACGCCGGCGTCGGAAAAGACGCCGCGGGTGATTTTCCACCCTCTGGCACCAGCTGCGGCCGAACCCGCCTTCCGACATCAAAGTGCAAGATTTTATTATTGCGTTAAAGGCCGAGCGAAGGCAAAAAGCGCTTCCTTGCCACTCCACTACCGGAGTTTACAGATTAAATTCGCACTCCTTAACAAGCTCGCCGGAGACTCGTCTCTATTTGATTAAGAAAACACGAATAATTTGTGCACCGACACAAATTATTGAGTCTTCAATGTAATTTGGAGTCGGGAGGTTTGCGTGCTCGATGCTTCAAACTGGAAAACATTGTGACATGAATAATTATAGCAGGTCTAAAACGTAATTACGTGTCATAAAGCGTGAGTCGTTAGTGTTGACTGCCACACACGATACTGTATTTTTATTTTGTAGGGCTTGCAGTGCAAGTTGGTAATGAAATAGCCTACATGGGTACAGCTTCATTAACTTGCTGAATTGGCACCTGCGACATTAACAACTTATTAAACTTTCAAGCAACAAACTACCATTTAATTCAAAGGTTTACGTTTTCCTCGTTAGCACTGTTATACATTATGTTCGATCAAGTTTTTTTAAACGTTCTAAGAGTTGTTTGAGCTTTTTTATCTGCATTGCATTGAACGTCATAAATTCTATTGGCTACGCATGACTCCTTTCAAGCCCTCGAGATTTTGCATCATAAATATAAGATACCGTTCCGCGTGTAGGTGGCTATAAGCCTTTTAACTGTTATAAAGATTTCCGTTAATGTAATTTTAAATATCAATTTATTTCGTTTTCGCCTTATCGACACAAGGAAGGGTCCCGTGACGTTAAGAGGGCTTGAAAGGAGGGTTTTTTGTTTGCCTCAAAGCATTCTTTCTAATTATAATAAATCTCATGAAGCACTTTATTAAATTATTTATTTATTTTAAATAAAAACCAACATTTTACATACTCATATTTGTGCAACTGAGGTTAGCGTGAGAACAAAACTAGATTAGATTGTATCAGCTGTTTATATTCCCGCTAAAGTTGTAAAAGTCAACTGAGGGCAACGAGTTATTTAATGGAGCTTATAGGCGACTGGTTAGTGAACTGTTTCTGCACTTAACTACTGCATGTTTTCCATCTAACATGTTTGAGCGTAGTAACTACTGAAATCAGAAAATCTGATTGTATTAAATTCACTGTTAAAAAAATTTAGATCGACCTTAAAAATAATGAGACCTTCATTGAAAATATTAGAACTGACGTTATAAAATAAATATCTAGAAATATTAATACCGGAATTGCCACTAGCAGATAAGCTTTGTAACAATTATGTAATTTCCTATTCAAAGTTATGTTAAAACACTATAACAATGGAGTGTCATACACGGCTCGTTTCAAAGGGCAAGGAAGGACGCTTCGGGCGACGCACCCGGCGGCCGATGTCTCGCGATGCGATCGAGCCGTGCGATATTACACTACCCACTACTTGTCCCCAGGTGCCAATGTGTCACATTTGCATAGAGAAACGTTTTCAGAACATGCAGGGTTTGTTTGTCAATGAACCGGTGATTTCGCTTTCCGAGATAAGTGAAATGAGGTCTCTCGGGCGAAGGACGTGCATTGAACTAGGCTCTCTAATGCTCTGGAAAAACAGAAATGTGAGAAACTGTAATATTTCCACAAAACACCCTTCAATCATTGCTTCAATCTAATTTAGACACGACTCCTTATCCAATTTTGCCAACAGAGATTGATTTCATTCGGACTCCGATTACAATTTCAATAAAGAACCTGTAATACGAATCTGCAGTCATAATGTGCATTGCAGACGTTGCGAACGTCGCAACACGTGTAAACAAAACAACCAGCAAGTACATATCTCTGCCGGCAGACGTACACAGGAACGCACTCAGGGACTGCTCGGCCGAGTATGATAAATGGACAGCCCGTACACCCGCTCCAATTCTTCTCTTTACTCCGCCAGTGTGGGAGGGAGATATATGACAGTAATGGAAAGATGTGACACCATAACCACAAGGGAAATACGGTGGACGCTGCGAAATTAAATATCCTTTATCTATCTCAGCTTCCTCCTTTACAAAATCAATAAAAACTTTGAGCGAAACTCCGTGCTCTAGATAGCGAGATGCGACGGTTAGAAATCTGCAACTTACAAAATTTTCTCACGTCTTCAAAACACACATCAGCGGATCCGGTGATTCGATTATCCCGTCCTCAAATACGATCCATTTATCGTTCAGAGTGATGTACTTGGCAATCTGCCGTGATAGATGAGTGCGATGCCATCCTGCTCTGCCCTTTTGTCATATTTTATCCTAATGCATTGCTTATAAGCAGTACTTAACATCAATTTGTTACGCACTTAGAGTAAAATTGGACTATTTATGAAAGTAATCTCAATTTTTTTTCTATAATGAAGTATAGGTTCTGTATATGAATATATAGCCTGATATAAATCAGTTCATGCATTTTTACTAATTTTTAAGGAAATCCATACCAACGTCAAGGGAACGTGACACTTTTTTCGAGAAGAATTTCGTAATTAATTTTACTTAACAAATCTCATAATGAAGCCCAAAACAATAAGATTAAAAAATGGTCAGAAAAACAAGAGAGACGCGACAGGGGTACAGGTATTGGAAGGCAAAGTTACAGTGTCGCGTGCCTGGTTGTGTTTAGGCTCTAACGCTTGGTAATAAGGATCATGTTTTTATGATGATGACATGGATCGAACGCAAAGTTGATTTGGTTTTACATAATCTAAAGGATACCACGGAGACAGTGTTGCCACAAAGCGACGCAGCGAGCGCTGAGAATACGCAAACAGGTGTCGACTCCGAGGTTATATTTGCATATAAATAGAGTTCCTGCTTAACTGTAACACTGCCTCGTCCCTTTCTCTCTCATTCGATGCTGTCCGCTAGAGCAGTACAGAGAGTTAGGCCTCCTTGCACGCGCTATACGCAAGTACGAGCGGCTCCAGGAGATTCTATTTATGTGCGGTGATGTAATATGACCAATAGACCGGTCACATAACCGCACACACGAAGACATCTATTGTCTCGTGACAATCGATAGGAAGTCGATCGATCAACTATCAAATATATTATTGCGTCAGGCAGGACCTTCAGCGCAAGTAATTATTTCCTCTGATGTTACACCACCTCGATGTTCGGAATGCGTTTACTTTTTACCCATGTGTAGACGCAGAAATATTATCTGTTAATGGCACTTCTAATGCGAGTCGTTAAAGAATATTCTGTAGGACGTGTTTTGTAACTAGCGCAAGTTTTTCTGCTGGGGAAGTTATTACAATGCGCAGCTGAACCGGTCAGGGCACAACGCCTAGGAAGCGGTCTTGGCATTTTATCGTCCCTAGTCTTCCTTTAATTCGCAGGGAAAAAGTTCAACGCTTACGCACCACGAATAAGCAAGAAGATACATGAATAATTGAAGCGGAGATGGTCATCTCTAGAATATTAATATCCTCGGCGGTTCGCTGTAGCTGTGAAATTATAAAATAACTATCGTGCTAGGTGATTAGTGAGCCGTCGTCGATACGGCCGGTTCCGCGCCTCTTCCGTTAGCCGTTTTTTATCGTTCGTCTATTACATCATAGGAACATGCGCGTTTGCGGTGCGTGACCCGTCTGCGTAGGCGCAGGTGACATGCGAACTCTTCATTATTTCGACATCCAGCCAGAGAACCTAACTAGTTCTGTTACCCGAGACCCCTGTTATTTGTATTCTTTTTTTGTTGGGCCCGAACATTTTCTATTTGTTCCGTCGGGCCCTTTTTTTTGCTGGGTTGCACCGTCCGCGTTCGAAGGTTCGGAACGTTTTTACTGAAGCACGGGGGAGCAGCGGGCGGCGGGAGGGCGCCCCCCCGGCGCCGCCGAGCCGTCCTTGGCCCGAACGTTCACCTTGGCGCGCTGCGCTGCCGACGCACCACAGGTAACAAAGTTCCGCGAACTACGTGATTTCTATGGCTGTCCGCCGAAAGTGGAGCCCGGAGTATCTCGAGAGCCACTCGGCCGGCGCTAATGTTACGGAGAAACGTGTAATGAAACACTGCTCTACCCTCCGGCCGCGATGTGACGATTCGCGGACCCCCATCCGTGCTGTGCGTTTGCTGTATTTTTTACAGTATCTAATGTCCCGCATTAGATGCTCTAGAACATGAGATGATTGACGAGGACAAATCTACGTGGTGGTCCTTCAGAGAAATCGTTTTTATTTAGTTGCTCCAATTACGAAACTTTAAATTTATATGAACGCCCCCGCATCGATTTTATTACCTTCGCCTCCGCCATTCTACACCAGCGACACTTGACGAAACCCAAAGGCTATATCCATTGAAATTGTATGTTGATTGTTCGTTTTCAAACCAAATTAACCAGGACGATTGTCCTCCAATTACTGGAAAGTATACCCGTTGAATTCTTCTTGTCTTGACATCGTTTATTGCCTTCGACTTGATTGGATTTCATGTGTGTTCTTATATTGCACGGGATTATTAAAGCAAAGAAATGTCTCTGCTTTTGCTTATTTCATAACAGTAATGGCAGTAGCACACTTGAAATGTTCAGTATTTTAACTGGCACGAGTTGTAAAGAATGTTCTCGGAATTGGAAGATAAGGAATAAGTTTTTAAGTTCTTTTCACGGAAATAAGATAAATGCTAAGATAAACTTAGCCCGTAAGAGGGGGTGAACCGTGAAAACTTTTTGTGACCTCAACTGCATTTCACAAGAGCTCCTAGTCTCACTGTACCAAGTTTTAACAATAAGGGAACATGTAAATAGTTAGCGAAGAGTTACTTGGTTGGTACCAGTTTCTTTTCCAATTCTATTTTTACTGTATTTTTATGTGCAGTGCAATGATTTACTGCTTCAAAGGGTATTAGTGGCTTACAACAGAATATAACTTTGGGTTATAGGCGTTTTAGTGCTTTCAGTGCCAGCCGATGCCTGCCTTAGGTTCATTCACCTTTCCGCTGTCATATCAATCACGCGTTTGTATCACACTTAACGCGCTCTTGTACGTCTGCGTACGGTGCAGCTCTACTTGTGGCGGTTCTTGTTAATTATGGTGTCGGGCGCGTCGGTGAGCGCCGCGGCGGCAGCGGCGGCTCTGGAGCAGCGGCTTCCACAGCTCGCCGACCGTAATCTTATCGCATTAGAGGCCGGACATAGGAAGGGCATTAAATTTGAACGATCGTCGTGAAGCGGCGGGCAGAACGAACGCGCCTGAAACCGGTCGGCCGTCCGTAAATAATGGATTAGAGGTGGGGAGGGCACGCGGGTCGGCGGGGGGAGGGGCGGTGTGGCGCACGCACCGGCTGCGCGCGCGGGCAGGGGGCGCGGCGGGGCGCGGGGCCTGCGCCTCCCGTCAGCTGTTGCGCGCCCGGGACCGCCGCGCGCACACTCGCACTCCGCCGCCAATGCATCGGCGTTGATAGCGCACCGCGCACGCCGCACGCCGCCCGACTCGCGACCCTCGGTGACAGTGACACAGTGCTGTGCGTGACGACAGGAGCCGTGCCCAGACCAGTGATATGTTGTGTAGTGAGTGAGCATGCCTAGGATGTGCAGTGCGTGGACTGCGCGCAGGAGCTGACCACGGCGCAGCCAGGAGATGAGAAGTTATGTTACGCTACCGATCGAGGTGATTATTCCCGACCTCGGCCCTAAAAACACCATGCATGCGCGCGGCACCGTCACGGAGATGGCTCCGCCGGCCGCGGGACGGTTTTAGTGCTTTATTCTGCCAAGTTCGTAACAGTCGGTAAGCAACGCCAGAATTTTGGCGCTTTTTTAGGATTAACAAAAAAATACCACGCCGGTCGTAACAGAAAAAATCTTCCTTTTTTGAAAATTTTAACAATGGATGTCGCCCTTTCGCTTGGGGGGAACTCATAAAAAGGTGCGTTTCGTATTTTTTTAAATATGTTCCGTCGGTTTTTTTGGGCATTCATAATAAAAGAAACCGGTACCGTAAACTACTACCTACGTATTTATGGAACAGCTTCTCCATGCCAGAACGGTTATCTCACGCTTTTTTTCTTTTTATTTTTAATCGGTTTTCATATAAATTCCAAGTTTTAATAAAAAAAACTTCCCCGTTTAAAAAGCAAAAAAGGAATAACCTAATGTAACCCGTGCAATCACGTCACTAATTATATTAATTGCATTACACATACATTAGTTATATTGTAACGCTGCAATTACGTATAGTGTAGGTATTGAATAAAATATGACTCATGGTGTTTTATGAGAAATACCATGTATATTCCATACACGTCACTTTATTTACTACGAACCAGGAAACATTGTTGACAGAAATACGGTGGAGTGCCTGGAAAATCTGCTTTCATAACGAATTAATTGGGTGTAATTAAGTCATTAACTGAGTCTTGTTTCCTTTGGTTAATTGGCACCCACGCTTACGCTCTGCCCGTAAATACTGATGAAACTAATAAAAGTCCAAAGCCAAGCTTCAGTTCATATTAACATAATAATTCAGACGATTTCATTACTCATCAACAATTACACACATGCATTTACAATTAAACTGTCATCATCGTTTCACAATTACGAATATTTAATTTTGTAACTCGTTAACATTTTATCGATATCATAAAAAGACTGTTCGAATTTCTTTAAAATCCTTGCTTCGTGAAAACAGTGTCTCACGGTCTACTTAAACATTTATGTCAACTCCTGTTTCGTTTCGACACTGCCCTGTTTCTTCTTTATCATTGATGCCATCGAATCACAAACAAATCGAGTTCCGAATATCAAAATCTAAATCTAAAACTTCTAATGTCTATACTTTTAATCAAACCGTGAGTGTATCTTGATGAAACATTCGAGGTATAAGCAATCGAAAGCTTTAGCCAGAACTGCCGTAGTGCCGTTAATGATGTTAAAAGACACTCAAGATTTATCGCTTCATTGTTACTTGCACTGCGCAGGATTAGAGCTGCTAAGATATTTTAGAAAAAATATATGTTAGAAGCCCATTCTGGTCAGAACGAGCGTCGCATTAAAGTGTACGTATAAGGCAGGTGTGTGCCTAGCACCTTGTGCTTAGCCTTCCGGCTTTATCCACTGAATATATTATCCGCTCTTTGTTTTATATTTATATAACTATTAGCAATGATCGCTACCTCTTTGTAACTACAATACATAAAAGGAATCTTGTTATTAAATAACCTAGCATTAGCAGAAACTTGTAGCCATTGTATAACTTCAAGCCTGTCAATTATTCTTTTCTAGGTCTTTATTTAGAATTAGTTATGAGAGTTTGCTATGTTAAATAAAATAAGAGAAGCGTATCTAACAAAGGGTCATTCGTACAGTATTATGGATAAATCAGAACAATAGTTCCATTAAACCGAAGTACCGAAGGCAACTAAAAGATACTCGTAACAAGTGAAAAGAGTTCCATCCATAAATTAATAATACATATTAATAACTGAAGCCAAATATTATAATCCCTATGTCTGTAAGATTACATAACATCATAAAGGTATTGAATTCCTACATGCCGTGTCACAAAGCAATGGTTAAACATGCTACGGACCGTAAGGAAGTCATTGAAATTCTCGATGATTCTTAGTGTTATATTCAGTGCCGAAGGAATGACTCATTAAGTGTCAGGAACTTAGCGACGCTCATTTTGATTTCTACATCACGTCTTATGTAACGGTCTATGAAGTTCTAACTTTGCCGCTATTAAACAAACCTCCCAACTTTCCAGGAATTCTATTTTCTCTCCGGTCTGGGCTGTCTGCAATACACTTTTTTTAATCTGAGCTTCACCTTGACTTTGAACTTTTCTTTATCGGCATCAAGTGCAATAACATCAATTTACATAATGAAGTTCGCTACTATGTTTATTTCTTGAATGTTATCGATGTGATTATCACATGAATACGCTTACGCTATTAGCATTTGTATTGTCAGTTTAATTCGATGAAGGCCTTTTCCTTATCATTAGATTTCATAGTCAAGCTTGAATCTATTGAAATTCAGCTAACCATTTAGTAGTATGCTTGGTTCCGAAAAAAGCAAGTTTTTACTGGGATCCATTATCACAACATCATTCATAATCTATTTTTTATTATAATTCATTATTACGAATCAAAAACATTAACATTGTACTTGAGCAGATGTTACAAATGGCGCAGGAAGGTGACCCCGTCGACACTGCGCTCAGAGTTTTTGTTCAATTTGATAAATGACGAATCAAATCATACAAGTGTAAATCAACAATCAAGTCCGTGTATTAATCAATCATTTATCATAAGGCAGAATTTAGAACTCATGTTTTACCGCTATAAAATTCAAACATAGGTTTTCACAATTTGAATCAAATGTGCCTGTCATTATATTTAGACTCGAATATAGATAAAGTTTTCATCGCATATTTCAAAATTTTGTATATGCGATCGTGTATATTTTTTGTGTTAACTTTAATAGCTAAGCGGAACAATATTACTATTGTTGACACATTGATGACTTTCTAACGTCCCTCGTCGATCATTAAAGGGACGATAGTTCTTTCAAAATTCATTTTTTGTGTTAGAAACACACTAGGGCGTAGTTTTTGTTGGCATTTTTTATCGCTCGTAGCGACCGTTTGTATTTTTTGCCCGTTCTAGCCATCAGCCGAAGTTTTATGACGGATCCCTTTTGCCTGCAATTTTATTTGCTGTGAACCGTGTTTCGGTATTGACACAAGTTATTTTAATTTTCTCTTTTGTTTATCCTTTGAGGTCTTACTTACCTTGACAAGGTTTTTCACCTCTGTTGCCCGTAATATCTTGACGATACCCGCTAATTGCTTTAAAAAGTTTTTTCATATCTTTTGGAATATAGATCATCTAATGAGAAGTTCAAGTTTCTCATAAATATTACATCGTACATCAATTATACGTGAAGCGTGTCAAAGGTTCATATACGAAGAAAAATGAGTTTTATAATTACCGAGTGATCCGTCACGTCCTCTCGCAGTCGATAGACGGCTGGGTGCATCGCCTGTGCATCGAGCGCATAATGCGATTTAAAAGCAATCTCGTCGTCTCGTACGCTCAATTTCCGTACCAAATGTCGAATGATCCGACGATTTCGCAACATATCTTGCGCTAGTTCTAGTGAACTATAATATCTAGGATTATAATGTTGTTTCGCAATATAAATCTGTGGGCTCTGAAATTATTATTTGTCATACTTTCGCAATTCCGATCTTCAAAGCCGTAAAACAGGTATGACAAATTGGGTTCCTGGCCTTAACATGACCAGCCATAATTTTATACTCCTTATTAATGTCCATGGAATTACTGTACTCATATAGAATACTAGCTTTTGCCTACGGCTTCGCTTACATACAAACTTTTACCTTCATTAGAGTTGAATATTGAAAAATCTGTCCGAAATTGTCTCGACGTCTTAGAAACAACAGTTGTGAAAAAAATCAACTTTATAAGTGCTTTAGGCTGGGCATTGGTAGGTCGGCGAGCTGACTCACAGACTTCTATTTTTATATACATAATTACATAGACTAATATCATCATTAGCTACTTCATTTCAAAACATTTACTAAGTTCTTCAGCCATTTCATCCGTAAACGAGCTTCTGGCTTATACATTTCATCTGCATACCAATATCGAACAGAAAGAATATTTGGAGCAATCGCCAAGTCCGCCACTATAAAACTTGCCTCGGAATGAACTGGTTTCTCATCTGAGGAGCGGTGCCCTCTACAATAAAATTCACCTGTAAGCTTAATTGCACTTTTAAGATTGTAATTCGGAGGGATAGCCTTAAATTTAATAAATTTTATATATGTGTGGTTCTTTAGTGTTCATTAGCATCTTCTTTTATCTTCTCCATTAAGAGCCGTAAGTTATGTGTGATCATTTTAATTTGGCTTTTAATTTCTTGTTCATTTAAAGCGTGTTACTTTGTTACTCATTTAAACTGCGTCTGCTTACACATAAATAATTAACTAAGCTTTAATTTCAAAATCTTGTTTGTGCTCTTTAACGATATTGACTGATTGATAGTTTTAATTTCTATTCAGAAAAGCTTAATTGTGACGTTCTTCTTTTACATCGACAATCAGTCAGTGAAAAATTGTGACGGAGGCATTCTTTCCGTCATGAAAAAAAAAATACAATTTAATTAACGGTTAATCTCCGAAACGGCTGATCCGATTTTGATGGGACTTTCACTAGTTGATAGCTGATGTTATAAGGACTAACATTTATTTTTAAAAAAGGACTAGAGTTCCGCACATTCAAAAATTTTTTTGAAATTGTGACTAAATGACATAAGTGTTGTTTGACGAGTCTGGTGCGGAGGAAGACACGGGCCAAGTCCTTGAATAATAGACAAAAACAACTACACAGACTGATAAAAATAAATCAAATTCAGAAACTAAAAATTTGCATGTGTAAATAGCGTAAATTTTAATATAATATTTAGATTTATTTTCGAGGGGTCAAGCGATTATCGACAGAAAAGAAAAACGACCTAACTGTCAATTTCAATAGTGTTACATGATTTTATGAATAAAATTATTAACCTTCTCCTGACTTGATTTACAAACAAGTTTTTTGTTTGAATCTTTTTACAATAACTCTACATTTTGCGTGAATTATAAATTAATAACACACTGAGCAGAGCTGGAAGCCTACCCACAAGGTGGACCGATGACCTGGTGAGTCGCGGGAATCCGATGGATGCAAGCCACACAGGACCGTTCTGGTCGGTGGACGTCTATGTCCAACAGTGGACGTCTTTCGACTGAAATGATGGATGATGATGAATGCACTTTTATATTCTTTCCTATAACCTTATTAATCGTCTTCATTAAACATTTGCAATGCATCGCTTTGTCCTCAAACTGTCAGTTTGTTAAGCATTGGTACGCGTATTGACTAGGCTGATGTATATGTAATAAATAATTGATTACAATCAAATGCACTCCTGCATTAAAGATTACATTATTTGTTAGATACTAACTGATATCCGCGGCTTCGTCCGTATCGGAGTAAAACAGTATCTACAAGGCCATTTCTTTGTGCCGAGACCTAATTATTTTATCCATAACTAGTGTTAATCCTTATATAATAAGGAATAACATTAATTTTAGATTAGTAGATGAATAAGGAATAACACTAGACTAGTTTTAGATAAGTTTCCAGCTGTAAAAATCGGTTCAGGGATTATCAGGAACAAACAGACAGACAAAAATGTAAAAAAATGCTTTTTTGGGTATTCAGTAAAAAAAACTGTGCTTTAATATCACAAACAGACATTTCAATATTATTTACATGCGCAGGTAATCTTATTCAAATTGATGGATAACATATTCGATCGCTATGTTTATTTAAATATTTATTTCCAAATTAAAATGTGACCATTGTTCAAAAGTTCCTTGTTTTAATAATGTTAAGCAATCATGAAATACTCGATTATAAAGTTAAAGTAAACTTCCTTCTCGCGGAATTTCCAAGTTCCTGATTTGTAAGTTTGTTTTTGATACCGAAGCCGTAAAAGAAAATACTCGTACATAAGTCTAGTGAAGTTCGTAAAAGTTTTTATTGAGAACAAGGCATAATGTAATGTTACCCTTATTATTCAGCATGTAAACAATATAGGCGCTTGTTAACTGCAAGGCTATAAAAACTATTGTTAGTTTGTGAATTATTATTTCTATCGGTTGTAAAATGTCAACGGCGAGGGATATCGGACCTTTACGATACGACTGTTTGTTCGTGTGTTCGAGAACTTTGAGCTTAGGACGCACTTACAGGTTGATATATTCAATTCTTTGGTAAATCAAGTTATTGTTATTTGAACTTAATTTCCCTTTAGAATCTATACATATAATAAAATCGTATATAAATAAAAAAGTTCTGAAAACACAGCTTTTCTCCTAAATTCCCTCTCCATTGGAGTCTGTGTTTCCTAATAGCGATATTCTAGGGGTCTTTAAGTCAAGAACGAATGGGTTACTTCTAGACAAACGTGCTATCCATCGTCGACCACATCATCGCTTACCATCAGGTGATATAGTGGTCAAATGCGAGTCTAAATGAAAAAAAATAAAGTTGTAACACATAAGTAAATCTTCTAACTTAATTTCGTCAGATAAAACTAATGCCTGTAAGCTAGTAATAAAAAAAAAACACGAATATATACGATCTGTTTTGACGAGCTCGCCTTTATTAGAATATCATTATTCCATCAATAAAAAATTATACATGCTAAAAGCGATGGACAGATTTTACAACCAAAATAATTCAAAGCCGTAAATTACCGTAACAGGAAATAATTAAATTTTCATCCTAACACTGTCTAGACTCGATAATAAAACCGTTAGCGTATAAAAACAAGGTATTATTTTATGCCACCTGTTGTTAATACATTCAATAGAAATGGGGAAAAAAATCTTTCATAATCAATTAACCTTTGCTAAAACGTAGGAGTCATTCAGTGAGGTTTCTCTAAGTCCCATTCTCGGCTGGTTCTATAAGAGGCTTATAAAAAGAAATGTTATTAAAAGAAGCAATATAATTCTAAGCATCACTAAATGGTATCGGTTAGAGCAGTGGTTGAGCGATCGGCTGCTATGCATGTGACGCAGGTTTCATTCCCGTACGGAACAAATATTTCGATGGTCCCTAAGTAAAGTATCGAATCAAAAAAATAGCAATTTTTTATTATTACTGTTTTGAGCTCTTTTTAAAGGATGTTTTTTAATACAACTTTGTTTATCAACTATGTTTATCCTAATTTTTATAAAGATTTAATCACCCGTGACAAAATTATGCAAAAAATTAACTTTAAATCGCTCTCCTGCAAAGTAGCGATTTTCACTTTCGATACTTTACCTAGGGACCATCGATTTGTATAGCCTATAGTGCGCTGAGTGCGAGTTGTATTTATGTTAACGTCAATCGCGTTAACGTAAAATAAACTCACACTAGGCACTTTACTAGTGTTCCAGGTCTAGGTGTCTTACTCTTATGTATGAGAGCTTACATGTTTGTGAACGCTTCCACGATACAAGAGTAATCCCTAGTGTAGGGCTAAAAAAAGTCGAATAAAATAACCTTCTCCAAAACGGAGAAATCATTCAATGAATTTTCTGTAAGTCCCATTCTCGGTTGGCGGCATAAGAGGCTTATAAAAAATAAATGTTATTAAAGGCAATATAATTCCATTCTAAGTATCGCTCAATGTCCTTCAGAAGTGGCTTCAGACGCGTAATACAATCGTAACGAAATAAACTCCGTGCGTTCACCTCGTGTGTCATAAGGCCCGAGTACACTGCCCGCTTGCAGTCTCAGATACATATTAATTTTAGTTTTATTGCACGAATACTCTTAATTAAAAGGAAAAACACAAAGGGTCGCGTGTTTAATGGTAATTTGTTGATCATCAACGGATGTAGTTCATTCGCTCTGAATCGCTCATCGTTATTTATCGTTTTATGGTGCTAATCTTCGGTTAGCAAAACAATTTTTAAATGTCTTGTGATTATAATATTTCTTTTTCGTAATTTCTAACATGGTCACATGTACACACAGAGGGTACAGTTGCTGGATTCGCAAGGTACGTCAATTTTCAGACGTTAATTGTAGAAAAAACTGAACTACTACGAGTACTGAACTATTTTTTGAATCTTTTTATATAACAAGATTTTTGGCCACATGACGTGGTGTCCCGTCGCTTCCGCGGATAAGCACCACAGGACGGCATCATCTTTTTATCTGGATCAACTTGACGTTTCCAATAACTAATTCTCGAGAGCGAAGTCGCTGGTAAAAGTTGTGCAGTGGATATTAAATCATTTTATTTTAGGCAAAATCTGAAATAAAATGATTTTTATTATTATAAGGGAAATAACAATACGCGATAAGTTATTCTTATCGAGGGTGTGTGAGGTCTGCCACATCCGACGGTACTACACAAACGGCTCGTCTATTCCGGGCCTAACGCTAAGCGCACGACATTCGCTAAAAATACGTGCGTTAGACGCATGGCCGGCATAATAATACTATGTGAGGAACAGACAGACATACTAGATGAGCCGGTATTGCGTGTGATAACGCTAACTGACGCGATTCGACGTAATATCACTCAACTTTAACGACCATGATTTTATTATGCTACAGAAAATGTTGCGGATTTACTCTTGTGGCTGAAAATACGAGCATAAATTTTTACTTATTGTGATTTGAATATAGGTGCTTTAGAATAGAATAGAATATAATCGACGGAGGCATAAAATAAAAAAACGTAATTTCAACGCCACACACATTCTTCATCTTCCATCATTCCAATTAAATAAAATGGTATATAATAAAACTCTTATGAATGAATCAAAACCGAACGATCATTGTTTACGCTTAAATTTTCATTATTATACGACCAGAAATTAAAAATTTATATAAAATTCCTCTATAGATTTGATTTAGTAGGCGTGCAGTGCATAGTGTAATAAATTCGTATGTTAATATGAGAAAAAACGTCTTTTACGAAGTTGCGTAATAAAAATAAAAATCCCAGCGTGTTTCCTGCCTCTGCCCACTCGGGTCGATGACCGCGCGTGTTTAGTTCTTACATAAAAACGTTTATGCTTAAATTATGTAGTGCTTAAGATTAATCGCCCTTATCCAATTTTAAAGAATCAAAAATTAAAGTACATTTATTTTAATCACACGTTTTAGGATCACCCTGTAATTATATGTGCGCAGCGTGCTATTTTCAGTGTCGGCTTATTTTAATTAAATGCGAATACTTATTTACAATTCAAATCACTGATATTTTTGTACATATAAGTGTACATAAACAGTATAAAGTTTTAAAGGATCGCGGAATGGTGGACAACGAACAATACACAGCTCTCCGTTCGGTCATAATGACCGGGCCATAGTCAACGGCGCGTAGTATTCCGATGGTAGAGTCACGGGAAAATTCTGAGGGCACAGGTGTGGTTTTAATCAGTAAAGTCTGACACACCCTCCCACTGCACCCTAGAGTGGTAAAAGTCATTGAATGATTTCCCAGCTCAAACAAAAACACTTTGAATGCATCACTATTTACTTAGCAAACATCGCATACCCTGAAAAGTCAAACAAGTACACTACAACTCATCGCTTTTCTTTTAAACTACATCGATATCTGCCTTTATTCGACAAAACACCTATAAAACAACTTATCATTTATCTTTTATTTACATTTACATTGACACACCTATGCAGCGGGCGCGGCAAGGAGCCGGTTTTCATAAAATCATTTTATTCATAGTATTTTATAGTAACGGAACGGATGCGAGACAGGTCCAGGCTTTAAATGAGTCGATCCGATCATCGTTCAAGTTCACACATCGATTTATTTCAATGTCGATACTACTTGATCGATAACACGTAATTGCAGTAAAGAATCGTTTAAAAAAAAACCTTTTAGCTTCTAGGTAAGTGATGGTTGCTTCTAGTTTGCGAATGATTAAATTAATTTGCTTCAATGAAAGATGCGTGGTGCCTCTCTGTCTATCTGTATTCCATTTATTTTTTGTTGGCACGGCTTTTAATTAAAAAGCTATCGCCGAATCGAACGTAGAATAGAAAAAAGCGGATTAAATTCGATTCGCGCATCGAGGGTTCCGTGCAAACTTATCTTTGTAAATGTGTAATTTGATTTCTGAATTGAGTATCGTAGATTATTTCGAATGCATACAAGTAATTATTTTATGCTTTCCTTTACTTGTACTTACTAAGATACCATATAGGTATGCAACTTAATGCAACGGAATATTCTATAGATTGTGTTTCCCTTGCGATTCCGAGAGTTAAAATATACGAATGAAACGGTCGAAACTTTAGATTGCGTTGACTTAGAAATTTGATTTATTCACTGCTCCAAGGGGTAGCAGACCTGTATTTGATTATTATGAATTTCATTTAATATCTCCACCCGTTTCTAAGAAAAAGGGTGTTGACAGACAATGATGTGATCCTATGACGGTTCCGTTTTTACCGGCTGAGGTACGGAACCCTAAAATGTAAATAATGATACTAGAGCAATTTATTTAATGATGATTTCGAATCCGATTATGTGGAGTCTCATTACTCGTGTTAAAATAACAAGCAAGCGAGCGAAAACAGGGATGGAGCTATAATACACCCTCTATATCTCCATCCCTTTAACAATTCAGTTTAGGTCGTAAAATGGACAAGATTTTATGGTAGGGCCTTTAATATCCTTTAGGACTGATAAGTTATAAAAACCAAAACACAGTTATCATAACGTACGTGACATATAAACCATTCTGTCATCACTTGCTTAATAAACCATACTATCTTTTACTAACATTTTGTAGACCAGTTAACCTTAAAGATAAGATAGCACTATTTAACTTACCGTCATAAGTTTCTATGTAGTAAAGTCACTGTATTTTTAAGGTAGCCTCTGCCACCGGCTCTGCCCGGTATGTACTTACTCGTAAGTCGAAAAACAACTTGGTCTTATTCAAAATATGGTCTATTAGTGCACCAAGTTTCATAAAAATCTTTTTAACCTTTAATACCTGCAAAAGGTGACAGACAGATACTGTCGCAATTATAATAATAGTATGGACTCTGACTAATTTTCTTTACCTAACTTCATGAATCTAAAATATATGTATAAATATCTAAAACTTACGGACCTATGTAGTTAAATAGCTGGTCTAAACTTGGACCCGTAACGGAACGTTATGAAATATTAGCTACACAAATCTGCTATAAGTATAGTCAATAACTAGTAACCAACTCGAAATGAAAATAAACTTCAGCACAACTAGGAATAAAATTATATAAAAGCTAAATTAAAAAAAACCACGGACTGCGTGTATTAATTTTTTTTTAACGTAACTCCCATAAACATCAAAATGAAACTACGAATCATCTCGTTAGTTTAGCTCCCTCGTATACGGAACCCTCCCAAAGTCCATGTATTGATCGTTTTATTATTGTTATTATGTCCATACATCGATAGCGCCTCCCGCTGCTCCAACAACGACCATTCATTTACTCATACAAACTTACCAGTTAATAATCTTTCTGTAACTGCAAATACATACATATACAGTGTTTGATTATATAGTGCTTCCAGTAAACAGAGACATTGTCAAGTTATTACTGTCATAATTACTCGTTAAAGCCGTCAATGCTGAATAATTAACTTTTTTGTTCGATTTCAGTTTGGAGTGTTGATTTCACTGTCTGAATTCAACAGAAATAATGTTTGTTTCGTTTTAAATTTTATATAATTGTTACTCTTGTGTTTTATTATGTATGTGTGTAATTTCTGTTTAAGAAAGAATGTGGTCGTAGGGACACTGACTGGACAGTCAAATCCTACTGAGGCCCTGGGTTTACTAAAGAGAACCCCGGGACTCAGGAAAAGAAAGAGCAGGAGTGGGTTTTAGTCTGTAGAAGTCTGACACACCCTCCCGTCCGCCCAGAGCGGGATAAGTCATTTTGATAATCTCCCATCTTCAAAAAAGCTATTGGAAGGTTGGCCTAGGATTTGCATATGCGGTTATGAATCTTCGACAAACAGGATAGAGGATGAAATATAGGAAAACCAACTTATTCATTTGCATAAACGATGATTGTGAACAAAAATCCCATCTTGCTGAAATCATTTGCTTTATCCTGGAAAAAATATTTGAATAATATTAATTTTCCTATACCTCATGTCCATATCGAGTCTTTTCAGGAAGATGGCCAAATTAGGTAGCGCTTTTTTCTTTCCTTATTCAAATTCGTGTATAATAATGCCTATTCTAATAGAGCATTTAGTTTTATGAATAATAATTGACATTTTTAGAATAATATTCTTCTTTTTCTTCTTCCTGCCCTTATCCCATATTATAAAAGCCTTAAATTAGAATATAAAATTCCCCTTTCTGCTGAAAGCGCAAACTTTTCCTGACAAGGCTTGATGTTATAATACCTCCCATGAGAACCAATGGGCTCATGAAGGCTACAGGACCATTTTTCGGCTGAACTGACAAGCATTACTAGTACTTTAATAGAAGTCTGTACAAAGACGGAAATGTAAACGAAACAGCCAAAAAGTCTATTTATTCATCGTACAAGCCTATTAGAGCCAAGCCACACACAATGAGCGTTTATTCCTTTATTACTGCCATCGGAAATGTAAATTAATGTTAATATGTCGCGATAATAAACCGTTATAAAACTTAGTTACCTCCAGTAGTTGTTAGCTAGCTTAGGTGAAAGCATTCGTGTTGGTAAATAGTACATTACCTAATTAGTTATTTGTTTACTTTGTAAAACTAGAAACTTGCCTTTTGTTCCTTAGGATTCATAGTATTTTCTAAAGACGGCAAAACTACGTGATCAATACACGCCGAGCCAAAATAAATGATGCAGCAGAAATAATGACATAACACTAAGTTCAATAATTCATCATATTCCGGTGAACACCGTCTGCCAGACAACAAATCATTTCGTATGTCTTTTACATAACATTACGGGCACAATGTAACAAAGGGAAGCCGAACTGTGAAGATATACTTAACTTGAAACACGTATTGCCAAGTCACGTATACCCGACGGCCTACACTACACTATACCCATATTAATTAGGAAAAAATGATCATAACCTACCCGTATAATGTCCCCCATTACACTGATGGCACGTGATAGTTTTAATGATTTCAATTAATTACAATCGCGTGCTACAAAAAACCGCACATGTACGATTTACATTTATGTAAGCTGTCAAATTAATGCAATATTATTACCAGGCCTTTTATTTATACTGTTAAATATCGCTGGATAATAAGGGTAATAAATATTCAAACTATTAATTTTGAAGATGTTGATAAAACAATTTATTTAAATGTTAATATGAGCTGTTGCCGTTTTACAGCAAATATGTGTAAAGGTGATATGTCTACTTAAAATAATAATAACTTTAATTTAACTAAGTTAGCGTACCTCAATATTTTCCTGTGATTTCGCGTGACAGTATTTAAAAATGATTTTTGATTGATATTATGCTAAGACACTATTTTAATTAAATGTTAAAACCTTAGATACTTATTTATCAGATTTTTAGTTTTACCACACTATGACGTAAACACTGGGACTTTTCATAGGAAAACCATAATATAAAATTATACCGTTCTACTCTTTAGAATTTGGTGACTCACTCATTCATATATGACGCAAATTATTATTAAAATAATTATTATTAATTATTGTACTCATCGTACGTACACGCAACAACACTTGGGTTGAATATTGCAACCCAAGTATTACTAACTAAAAAATATATTTCAAATATTTTTTAGTACGCGTAGCGACCCTTGCAAAATGGCTTTAGGAGAGTAGGGGTTTAAAATAAAGAAGTACAAAAAAATAATTTTAAATAATTACTTCGAATTTAATATTTCTTATTGTCTGTGATCATTGTGAACTCACAATGATTAATTATTATAACAAGGTGGGTTGGGTAGTTACCCATTCTACCATGTAATAATCTAGCTGACCCGTGCCTACTTCACTGAGCTTCAAACATTTTTACTTAGCCTAAATCACTCAGGAATAATAATATAATTTTTGACTCGTGAAAGAATTCTGAAAATCGTTTTAGTAGAGTTTATCGTCATCATCGCCTAACGTCAGTTGAGATAGTGGTCAAACATAAGGCTAGCTATCACCCTAATATTATAAAGAAGATTGTGAGTGTGTGTGTATGTCTGTTATTCCTTCACACTCGAACGGCTGAACGGATTTAAACGAAACTTGGTACACGTGTAGACCATGTCCTGGAATAGCACATAGGATATTTTTATGAACCTTAGGACAATTTTCTTCTAAGTTGCTGGCAGTAGCTAGTAATCATATGAAACTGCTATCTAGCTATCTAGCTTAACATCAGGTAACATAGTGGTCAAACAACCTATCGGTACTAAAAAATATAGTATTGCACAAAAACGCATTTCAAGCACACCTTATTATTTTACGTCACCATAACTTATTCTCCATCGTATTTCACTGCAACTTTTACGACACATTTCTTATTATAGAACATTTTAAAAGTTTTATAGGTTTCACACGCGGCAGTAAATCAGATCTTACAACAATGTAGTTCAGTATAACTCGAACGCAAAACAAATAGTACTGTTTAGCCGCAAGTGGACATTGTTCTGAGGACAATGGTCATGCGGGTAAGGTTCAGGGTTCGATGCCCCACCACAAATGACCCCCATCGTCTCTGATACCATCTAAGATTATTGAAATAATAACTGTGTGATGTGGACTTTCGTGTGTCATGAAACTTTATCTTGGGTTCGATCTTACACTTCTTAATTGGTGCTTGAGATTACTGAGTATGTAAAGCTAATGAGGTAGTGAATTCTGTTTTCTTTTCAACCCGTATCTGTATATTCGTAAATGTGTGATTAGCTTGTTTTTGTCAAACCTATATTATTAGTGTACGATACAAAACTAGGTGATATAAACAACAACAAAAACAGTTTTCACTTATTATAACTTGGCCATAATGGCCATTGTTGACATTTGTACTACAAGTACTTGCAAAGGTTTCTCTTAAAATAATTCATTAACATTTACACCAATGAATACTTTTATTACAAACTAGCTTTTGGTAGCGGCTTAATCCGCGTGAATATTGATTATGGCCTAAAAGTAGCCTATGTCCAATCTTGGTGTCTAAGCTTACTCCGTACAATTTTTTTCAAAACCGGTTCACAACACATAATTACTTTATGAATAAAACCAGCCACCAAAAAAAATCGAATTACATTCAAAATACCATTCCAATCATAACCCAGTGAGATCCCGATTCCGTTGAACTCCGCCTCAATAACTACATATACCTGAGAACCGAACCCCACATGCATCCCACGACATGTTCCATTGCACAGTGGAACAATGCGCCGGCGCATCGTATTGCGCAAGTCATTCCTATCGGCCCGCGGACCGTGGCGCGTTCACTTTCGCCCACTGCCATTATTTATGTTACGACTGTGCAACTAACCGACACATCTATACTATAACTAACTATACTGGGTTTAAGTTTACGGAGTTTAATTCATGAATCCCCGACCGGTCTCATAGGACCGCGCTGTTATTGTCTTACTATTGTGTCTCGTTTCGCGGGTATTGATAGGTTAAGAAAGAAATTCAACTAGTTGAAAGGTAAAAAAAAAGGTGAAATGGTTCATTAACAAAATAGTGTGCCTCACGGCTGTGCCAAAATAAGTTCAGGTCGGCATGATAGCTAGAACAGACATACCTATACTATAACTAACTATACTGTGTTGTTTACGGAGTTTAAAGAAAGAAACAAATTCAACCAGTTCAAAGGTAAAAAAGAAAGGTGAAATGGTTCATTAACAAAACAGTGTGCCTCACGGCTGTGCCAAAATGAGTTCAGGTCGGCATGATAGCTAGAACAGACACATCTATACCATAACTAACTATACTGTGTTGTTTACGGAGTTTAAAGAAAGAAAGGAACAAAATACACAAATACAACGAGTTAAAAGGTAAAAAAGAAAGGTGAAATGGTTCATTAACAAAACAGTGTGCCTCACGGCTGTGCCAAAATGAGTTCAGGTCGGCATGATAGCTAGAACAGACACATCTATACTATAACTAACTATACTGTGTTGTTTACGGAGTTTAAAGAAAGAAAGGAACAAAATACACAAATACAACGAGTTAAAAGGTAAAAAAGAAAGGTGAAATGGTTCATTAACAAAACAGTGTGCCTCATGGTTGTGCCAAAATAAGTTCAGGTCGGCTGACAGCTAGTGCCTGGCGTTGGTTGTCTACTTGACCTGAGTTGAAGTTACACTTGGCTTTTCTTCACATGGTACTTACTACACCGGATAGTAGAATTTTAACTATATCTATCTAGTAAGTTCATTGTGTCCCAAATTTTTCTACTGCTGGGCAGAATAGATAAGTTTTTTGCCTTTCCCTGTTCCACACACATTTATTCTCTGATATTTCTGACCGGTTCTTCCGATAGGAAACAAGTTCGAAGAGATGGTGGGTATCTTCTTGATATGCCTTGTGTTTAATGTGACCACCTAATATTCTAAAACCTACTCTATTCTTGACTTCTGCTCATCTTGAGCGGCAAACATGCCAACAAACTTATACTATGATAAAATATTATTGAAATCTGTAGAGCCGGTTCAGTGAAAATTATGATATGATTTGAGCATCATATTCACCACATTCACTTGACAACGAACCTATTATAACTGATAAAGGCTGCCAATAAGATACGCTTTTAATTGCCTTATTATTTAATTAAGGTCGTCTAGTCTAGATTTCTCTGGCCCGATTCTTGGTACAATACTATAAATCATCATCGATATCAGTTGGGGCTCGTAAGGTTTATCAGAAGGCCTGTAGAGAGGTAGATAGTTTCATATAATGATATAATTGGCGTATTATGATTTATGATACTAGCTTCTGCTCGCGGCTTCGGTCTTGTGAAAGTGCACAGATAATTTTTGGGTTAAATAGTACCTACCCTATGTCCTGGCTCAGGTAGACCATGGTCTAGCTGTATTCATTGGACTTCTTTTCCAAATCCTACCAGTTAACGGCAGCACTGTTTCCCCGAAAAATCTCCAAAGCTTTGAGTATCGACGTCGAGTACTGTCAATTTTGTGTAGTTTTTACATTTTCGGAAATATGCACCGAAATTCCATAATTTAATTCCGCCCTGCTCGATCCATCATCGGACGACACACAAATGCGAAATATGCAGGAGAAACGGTTGCTGTGGCGACGCTTGGGGGAGTCCTTTTTCTAACAATGGACGTCTTTCGGCTGAAGGAAAGATGATGAATCTAAATTCACATGTCATTTTAAAAGTAATCATAACTATTTTTGCTATTTGTGCCTGCTTGCTGTATAGCAAAATGTTGAGATTACGTATCTGTCTATTATAGTTAAAATCAGGTTCAAAATCCGCTTTTGTAAATAAATACTGCTTTAACGTGAAAGTAAACGTTGCAGTTTACTTGTTCAGGTTGTTCAGGCACGAGGATCGATGTATTTGGGTTCTGTTTACCAAAGGCGCAATTTAATATAATGGTCCTGCTACGCTATACAAGTAAAACGACCAGAAGTGTGAAAACTGATAAAGAGGACTATGAAGTTGCTTTGTTGGGAAAGCTAGTTTACAAGGCATTCGAAAGTTTTGGTACTAAAAATAATGCTAGCTAGTATCTACATTGTAGCCTAGCTTGCACGTTGTATATTTTTAGTAGATAGACACTGTGATATTAGGGATACATACAGGTATACAAATTTAATGATGTACAATTTTAAAATAAAAAACAATTATTACTCTATTAAAAAATGAACTGTTTATTGAAAGCTGGAAAGATTACTTACTGCCATCTTAATTTTTTTGTAAAAATCGTCTCCAGTATTATCGATGCGTTCACAATCATGTTAATTCACATACTCGACGACACCAAGACCCAAAACAACTATCTGTAGGTCATACAAATATAATATTCCGTGTGGGAATCGAACGCACGACTAATAAACTAATCGCTCAACCGTCAAATAATTTCGTTATCGCCAATTTAATTGCCGCTCTAGATAATCTGCGCCCGACGAGATACTCTGAAAATCTTTCACGGATAAAATGGGATTACTATAATCATCTGAGGCTCGTTGCCGGAGATAAAAGATAAATCACGATCAAATAAATAAAACTTTTTTGTACCTAGTGTATAAAGTGCCGCCGAATAATTGCAAACACGTTTAGATTGTAAGAAATCTTACGAGAACCTGAAACGTGCGTGAAACCGCGGGGGACAACTAGTTGAAAATTTTACGGATTTTTTCATAAACTAACGGTTTTTTAGATTATCCATCTTAACCGTGAAATCTACTACTAAAATACGGAAGATAAGCAAAAAAGAAAAAGAGAGAAAAGCAATTTATTTATGGGAAATGACGCAATCTTAATTCATGAATCCCCGACCGGTCCTATGAGACCGTGCTGTTATTGTTTTACTATTGTGTCTCGTTTTGTGGGTATGGTTAAGAGTAGCTTACAATTTTAATAATCATTCTAGGTGATGCAGAAGAGCAGAATGATATTTCCGAATCTTACTCTGACTCAATCTTTGCTTATCGATATAAGTAGACTGCCTCCATTTATATTGTTTTCTTCATCACCCCGGAAAGCAATAAGATAAAGAACAACCACACACCCTAACCTCACACACGACACAACTATACCCAGCAATAGATGCGCTCAATTATCATATAGCATAGTTAGAAACTGTCTCTTCCCTCACAGCGGGACCCCGCCATCCATTAATTAAGCCCACACCGGAACTCCACTTCCTCCAGCCAAGCGCGCACCGATTAAAACCACCCAAAATGTGGCTTTTTATACGTGCACGATATTTATAACCTTTTTTATTGGGGATTTGTGGTGTAGGCCCGCTGGATAAATCTGGAATGGTGACAAACTGTAAAAGTTCTGGAGTTCCGCGTTTTAGTTTGAATTTTTTAGGGATTGCAGGCCATTTTGTTTTGAAAAAGCGCGGTTTTTACACTCATGGACCCAGTGTTTTTTTACATGTGTTTACGTTATTTTATTATACCACGTAAAGCTTCAATAAATTGTTCTAACCCAGCTTCGCATGAGTGTTAGATATCTTTAAAATTGTCGGCTTTGCTCTTACTATTGCTTGTATTATTTTTACACCTAATCCTTCCTAATGAATACTCTGCCTCTTGGTAAAAACTGCATCAAAATTCATTCAATAATTTTTGAGTTTATCGCGCTCATACACACAGACGCGGTGGGAGACGTTGTCTTGTAATATATTAGGACAAGGAAGGATTTTATTAACCCTCTTGTTACTCGTGATTTAAAACAAATAAAGTTGGATGGCGTGACAGCTTCATACAACAGACGAACATATTTAAAACATGATGTCTCCGACAACTTCAAACGAAAGACAGAAATAGAAGGATGTTTCGAACTAATTCTCCGTTAAATGTGTTTCATGCTTCTGTCATGCACACAAGTGGTGCAGAAAATGAAAATAGACGAACAAGAACATGCTTGACACTTTTATCGATTCACGGAAACATAGGTTTCTTTGATTGACTAAGAACTATATTATTTTCCTTTCTATGTCACCACTAACAGGTTCAAATACAAAGAAGCTTACTTAATAAACCAGAATAGCGTGGGAATCAATTCTTAGTAAACAACGTTTATAGCATTTATTATGAAATATGTGATGTCACCGTCGTAATAGACCGTTTAGTTTCCACGTCTGGGGTTCATGAAAGGCGGCTTTGTCTATCTGTTTCTTTGTGTTAGATTAATTTTCTGCATTATTGCGATAATTCAGTTTTCTGCCAAGATAGACCGTAAAAGTTTCAGGTACTAATAGAAATTCCCAAACTCTTCTATACTTAGTTAGTAAAAAGAAATAAAGTCGGCTTTGTTATCAAACTTTTTTACGCATTCGTAGTAAGAAACTATACTCGCAATAGGTATTACGAAATCATTGTATTGATACGAATGTTTGTGAACACCCACGTGGATTTGAGAGATCTATTCTGAGTCAGATACCTACCAGCCGGTCAGTGCCCCCAGTTATGATGACATATTCATAGATAAGAAAACATGCTGTAACACTACCGACAACCTGACCTTTAAGAATCAGAGCAATATCCGTACGAAATATCCGCTTTATAGTAAAGAGCCTATTCCACCACTCGTTTTTACGAACAGTCTACGTAGACTGTCGTTGATTCTACCGAGTAGTAAGACCGTCTTACCCTTATTACACTACGCGACGTAGACTAAGACCGTTCGTAAAAACGAGTGGTGTAAAAGCAATTTAATAATAACAGCTAAAAGCTCTCAAACCATTTCATAATTTATTACGTGATCTCGTCAACGGTAGCGTCCACTTTTTGTCGAAGCTGTCGCATAATAATAGGTGTAGCATAGTTATTAGCGTCGTGCGCTACGGTAATCCTTTGTTTTTTATGATCACGACTCGACACAAAGGCGTCGACAGCGAGGCCGGCTGCCTGTCATCAGACACAAGGTCGCTGCACTTGCAATTACGGAACATATGCAATGCCCTTTGTTGTTACCACTACTATTAGTTAGAATTATTTTAATTGGATGAGGAAGACCGTCTTTGTTTGAAATATGAAGTTTCTATTCAGACTCAAAGGGCCTATATTAAATTTGAGCTGGAAATTAGGGAGTCAATTTTGAGCTGTGAGATGGTTTGAATGAGTTACCGTAGCTCGGGAAGCAAAGAGCAACTGAAGGAAAATTAAACTCTAACACACCCCCTTGCTACTCCAGAAAAGTTATTTGATAATTCCTCACCTTAAAAACAGGAGTCAGTTTTATTTACAGCTTACGTAGGAGTTTGTTTAGAGTGTTTTCATACATGTATTTCCATTTACAAACCCGAGCTCTCCGCCTCGTCTCGTAACTTTTATCCAAAGCTCAGAATATGTTAATACACGTGATTCTAGTGAACGAAAAAGGAATAAAAGCGTGTTTTCGCCGTATCGTAGGTAGTTGAATGTCGGTGAAGTTCAGCGTAGGCGTCTACTCGTCTGGATCACAGTGTGTGGGCGAATATTTTTGTTTGGTCGTCTACACGTGGCCGATGTTTGTACGTTAATGTGTACACGTTTAGTTTAAAAATAATATTTACTAACTATGCTAACCTATAAAGAAAAGCGCTTTTATCTGTAATTCTTACACCACGTGCTTCGAACTTCCTGGAATAGAAAAGTCAGCTTCTGTCGAGTACGCGTTCTCACGCATCTTAAATAGTCATTTAAATTAATTAACATACGAATTCCCGTTGTGTGAATACCGTACGCACTGACCCGGAGCTGGTAACACAACAGCTAGGAATTCACGAGTTCGTATCGGGTTCGAGATCCTTCCGACATGTAGTAAGGGACGCGTATTATAGCTGCAACATAGGCACGTCACATGTATGTATGAGTGCGTTATTCATGCACTTGACATACTTACTGCACAAAGAAATGACATCTAGGAACTTGTAATGACTGCATTATGTCACGATCGCAAAGTTCAACTTATACTTATCGTGTAAAGTTCAAATATAATTCTAGGTTTAGAATCGCATTCTTGGGGCTTATTAGATATTGTACGTTGTATCGAACACACAATGGCAACGTCGATAGGGTTCAATTTGGCTCGTTTATTTATTCCCTCTAATTAATCATGTTAGGGCTGTAAACTAGGGCACTGTAACAGTGGCTGATAAACGTCGATAGCTTCCCCCTTTATCTTATGGGGCTTAATCCTGTTTGGTGAACCGAGTTCGTTACTATTACTCGATATGCTTGAACTACTGATTGGGGGGTATTGGCACGATGTTCTTCCACCTTTGGCTAAACAAGCGTTAGTAGGTGGTTGCAATAAAACGTATGTATAATAGTGTCAATCATCATCATAATTTCAGCCAAAAGACGTCCACTCTTACGTTATGTGGTCGCCACTCTAGAACCTTTTATCCCCATCGACTATCTATTCTGCGAGAACAGCGCGGTCTCATAGGACCGGTCGGGGATTCATGAACTAAAGATGACAAAGCTTAATTATGGTTGCACCAAATCGCACTTTCCTCTAGAGAAATAGCGAGAAAGAGGACCACCTCGTCGATTTCACGGTTTACGCCCTCTTCTTCGCTCTAGTAAATGACGGTTCTAAGCGACAGAAAAAGGCAGAAGTATAGGCAAATGCGACCAAATAGATTTAGCCCAACCCTTAACGTGTAACTTATCGAGGTACGTGGATATCATCATCTACCTAGCCTTTTCCCAACTATATTGGGGTCTGGGGTCGGCTTCCAGTCAAGCCGAATTTAGCAGAATACCAGTATTTTACGAGGAGCGGCTGCCTACCAGACCTCCACAACCCATTAACTGGGGTAACGCGAAACTTTATGACAAGACTGGAGTCAGATTTACTGACTTCTGACTATCCGTAACGACTGTCAAAGATCTACAAATGAAAGCCGGGACCCACGGCTTAACGTGCTTTCCGAGACACGGAAGATATGCGGTGTATAAATAGAATGGATGACCTATCGAATGACCTAGGTAACAGTTGCTTAATCGAGTTCCGTGCTCCTCCCAACTTTTGGATAAACTATTATTACTCATATTTAAGCATGGATGTGTATAATAATTTATCCAATATGATACAGTTATCAACGTGTCCTATACGAGTGCAGTCGAATAACAAAGTTATCAGTGCAGCGCAGTGCAACGTCCGTTCGTTTCGTAAACTGTGTGCTGTAGATAAGCTGTAACTTTAACCATGTCGATGTGTTTCATAAATAATAATACCTA
The DNA here is from genome assembly GCA_030763345.1 of Mythimna separata. Classification (NCBI taxonomy): domain Eukaryota; kingdom Metazoa; phylum Arthropoda; class Insecta; order Lepidoptera; family Noctuidae; genus Mythimna; species Mythimna separata. The sequence continues at coordinate 19,167,240 of CM061177.1, read as the reverse complement.
CAATATAAACATATTTAAAAAAATATATTCCTTATATTTATTTTTAGAATAAAGTATTTTCTTCGTCTGTCTGATGCGATAATTCCTTCTAAACAACGCAACGGATTTTGATGCGGTTGTCATTAGTAGAAACAGCAGTAAACATGGAAAGCTTGTAATTTTCATCCTTGCAAAGCGGGGCTAAATAATACAATTATATGTATAAAAATAGTTCATATTGAAGAAATGATTACTAAGATGAAATTTCACATTTTCATCAATAAAACTTTCTCTATACTAGGAGATAATAACTTTATTAATTTTCTTTATTTCATGTTAAAGCACTAGCTTTAAAAATGGCAGATTTCACGTTTAAATTTAGTTCACAATAATAAATAAGACTTTTATCTCAACGGAAACGTTTATGATCCACGTGGTGGCAAGGATCACGGACGAAACCTTGATACATCTCACTTGATCTCACCGAATTGTAGCCAGTTCGCAATTAGGCGTGTGAGTGTGACCAATCAACTCTCTTGTTAGCTCTAAAAATAAAAGAAACTGGCTTTTATTACATCCTAGGATCATCTAAAGTTTTTTTTTCGCGTAACGCTATATTTTGATTGGTTTTGTATGCAAAAAATATTTATATTTGTGCTTCATTAGGTTCCCAGTGTTCACCGCTTCAATAATATTTATTTTTAATTCATGTTATAAATATTTTTTACAAATCGCTTGTAACTGATATATTTTTAACTTGTTTGATAAACCAGTAGTTATTATGCAGTTCTCATTTATCACTGTATATTGGTATTACTGTTGCATTTATGCTTTTTTATGACACTGCACTAATATTTATGCGAGAGAGTCATGCAGTTTCCTGCACATTCTACTTTATAGAGATCGCTTTGGAATGTGTAATTAGCATTTTTTATTTTGCCTTACTGATGTCTTGACAATTCTAAAGTGCCTGTAAATAGTTTATTTGAAATAAATGCTTTCAATCTTGGTTATGGTTTGAAACTTACAGCTTATACATGAAAATACCACATAGGCTATAATTTGTAATGGTGGAAGTGCCTACTAATTCTACGCAGACGAAGCCGCTGGCAAAGGCAATATAAATCCTTACATGGTCATTATTACAACATTAAAATGCTTGTGCTATGTGGTCATCAAGGCACTCTTCTGGGATGTGACACAATCTGTCCTGTTTCTTTCAAAGTATGCCGTGATATCAATCTTATTAGGGTTTTAATAGCAATTCCTTTGTATAACATACATTATTAACCTTATAATGTTCTTATTGCTGGGAAATAGGTCTCTTCTCTAGGGGAGGAAATAGGCTGTAATCCACCACGCAGGCTCTATGCGGGTTAGTGAATGTCACATGCCTTCAATTTTTATTTTTTTATTTAGGCCATGCCGTTTTCCTCACGATGTTTCCATGCAGCGTTATATTTGTGTTAACATTTAACTAAAATCCCCAAATCATCCAAAGCCCAGCATTGAAATACTTACGCTATGTGGTCATCATCTTTAGGGATGTGATACAATCCGTCTCGTTTGTTTAGTCTACGTGTGAATATTTTGTGGTGCGTATTTTCGGTCGTTGCGTTCCGTCCGCAAGTCCGCATCGACCGCTTTAGTGCCGTAATGTGCGGAATGACGTAAGTGCGTTATTGTTATGCGGCTTTACACGGGACGATGAAAGATCACTTGCTGTAAATAGAGTGTAAGCATCCAGGAACTTGGTGCGGCATTCCTTTCAATAACTATTCAAAATCTTGTTGATCGATCTAAAAATATAAAGACGGAAAGGTACGAATACGAACGCTAGACAGACATCCAAACACAAGTGAAATACTGGATTGTTAATCACTGGTTTTGTTTAACTTTTACAAATTATTTCTCAAGAAAGGCTTCTTCTCAATATCCCTTTCAGTTGAAACTAAACATTTCTATTTTAACATTTTCTCAGTACGCCACATACAAAGAAACAATGTCGCCTGACCCAGCAAGTCAGTCGGACCATTAACTGCAATCTACTTAATGATCCTTACACAAACGAAATGATAAAAGCAAAGCCAACGCCATTTCGAAAACCGCATTACTTTCGAGGATATTACCCGAAGTACTAGACAAAGCTGTCTTTGTGGATCCGCTTATTTCCTGCCCAGACGTTAACGGAAACTGGGACTGCAGCGTCTTTGTGTGATGCACCGTCAAATGAAACATTCGGATTACTCACGCTACTATCGCCCCTATTCCCACAGCAAAAAGAAAACTAATCCTCTGGCTAACACCTTGCTTTACCATCGATTCGCAGCTACAGTTTTAAAAGATAAGGAAGCGTTTTGAAATTTGGATTGGCATAACTATCTTCGCGCGGTTCCGTAGGCGTCCGCGAACTATCGCGTTTATCGGCGCCGATATGATTTGAGAAGGAAATTGAGTTTCTGAAGGGTGCTACGTTAAACTCCAACCAGTGTTGCTTATCTTGCAGACTTGTAACTGTCTTATGAGACGGTGCAACGAATACATCTTCATTAATTAGTGTAATTACTTGGTGATGTGTACTTAACCGTTAACGAGAAGAATTAATTTGTATAATGATGACAGAAAATTAATTATTCATGTTGTTCGATTATACAGTGTGATAATGATACCTGTGTAGAATATGTAACTAAATCGGAGCAGGTACTATGTTTTGTTCCTATTGACCTCGCTTGGCTTCCTAAAAACGGTTTGAAAAAGCATTTTATAACAAAATCAATTGTTCAGCGTTTGGCAGGAGCGTCACGGTGGGTGCGCCCGGTAACCTATTTATACACACCCTAGAATCGAAACTAAACGGCGGCGACACAAGAACGAGAATCGGTTATCAGTCCGCACGGCGTAACCTTGTAGCGCGGCGTAATGAACTGTAAGCCTGACGCCTCGCCACGACCGAGCGACTTACGCAATCCCATGAATATAAAGCGCGTAAATAAATAGCAGATGCGCGAAAAACTCACCCCGATACAGACAGACACTTAGCATAATAATCGCGGGTGGAGCGACGACCCCCTCGTAGTAGAGGCGGAGGGAGGTGGCGGCACTCCCCTTCAGTGACACGATTCTCACGCGGCGCGCTTCCTTTCAGCGTCGTAATGAATGGGTAACGACGTAAATACGTCGCCGATGACATAATCTCTGCAACACGACATTGAAAACCAGTATAGCGACAGTTATGCACCTCGAAAGTGGACTGACCGGGGAATTCTTTCGATCTAGAAATTGGCCTTTTGTTTTTATTTATTGTTTTTATGCGACCACCATTCCCTTTCGTTACGTTGACTGGTTACGATGTGTTAGTTCTGCTTCTACTTGAAATAATTATCCTTTACCGAGAATTGTGGCAAGTGGAACTTATAAATTAATTATACGCAGTGGAAAATATAGAAAAACAACAAATGACTCGACATTAAATGAACATATTCTATTCTTAATCGAAAGCATGTTCTAATTAAGCCATAAATTGCAAAACTTTCACAAGATTTGCTGACCAACCGTGTCACTGAAGTAGGCGAACTGCAATCCATTTAATTAAAATGCTAAAAACAAGATTCCATCATGTTAATTGCATAAAATGCAAACCTCGTTACGGCGAGGGCATCGAAAATTAATTACTCATACATATTTCAAATTGCCATCCTTATTCGGAATATTGGTCAAAGGCAACATTAATCTCAATTAGACATTAACAAGTCTTATTATAGCGTGAGAAACATACATGTGGAATATGAGCTTGTAATGGTAACGCATGCTGAACATTATCATATTGCTAAGGATGTCCAACTGGTCCTATGGATAAAACATTCATTCTACTAACAACATAGGCATTTCCGGCAAAAAAACATGCTTCGGTCATTGTTTTAGGAATTAAACCTCGGTTATTTTTAAATCTAAAATGTCAATAACTCTGTTAGAATTCATGACGAAATGGAATAGGGCTGTGACATAAAGTTCTCTTCGTGAAATTATGACTTGAACATATAACACATAGGACACGGATAAAACATTAATTCCACTAAAAACATGGGCATTTCAGTTTAAATCGCGGCATTTATATAGATTTAAATAACTCTGTTATGTTAGTGTTCATGATGAAATGGAATAGTGCTGTAACTTAAATGCTTTAACAATGTGAATGAGAGAACACTGTAGAGTCTGCATATTCATAGATTTTATGTTCTATTTCGATCTACGTTGACTGGTTTACACTATCGTCAAGGCATTAAATCCGCATTTGTACAGTGTTTTATTAGTGCATAAAGTTTTAATAAATAATTAAATCCCTTAATTAATATTGTAATATGCAAACTAAACGATAATTGGATTCGTGCACTACTAGCTTTGATGATTTAAAAGTACTACTACTAACTTGACATATATGTATAGATATACTCTTTATTGTATACCATACAAAATTACAGTAGACGCTTACTTTTTTATTATTATTAATTATTTGCTTATGATCCACTCCACAATTTGAAAGACCTTGGAAAAGCACGGTCTTTCAAATTGTTGTAAAATCCGCATGAAAATCTTTCCACTGGTTTTCGAGTTTATCGCGAACAGACAGACAAACGCGGTGAGGGACTTAGTCTATATAATACGTAATTCTTGAACTGAGGATTCAAGGAACAGATTTGCAGTGCAACTCATTTAAATTGTAAAGGTTTAAATTGTATGGATCGCGAAAACGAGCTCAGGGGTCAAGGTCTGATTTAAATTCAAGAATATTCGCACGATTCTATTTCACACGCTTTAATTTTAATAAGACAGTTGTTATTAATTCTAATGTATTTCATTTTACATAAAACATTCTTGGTTCACACGAATTTATGATACAGCGACAAGATTTCATTCATATATTTCAATAACTGAATCTGTAACATGCAATAAATACATATTTCGAAATACTACGGATTCAACTAATCAATTTGAATTTCGAGTGTACAATTTTCAGCAACTAATTCGCAACACTAGGGTTGCGTCAGCGGGCAGCGTCCTCCCGGGGCGCATATGCACACAGCAGGGTTCCGCAACAACACACAGAAACCCCCGAGTGAAATTTGACAAGGACTTAAATCCCCTGAGGGCCTGCCCCATGCACGACGATCAATTTCCAACGCTAAACGAAATAATATTCCATTTTACGACCCCAAAAAGATTGGGACTTAATTTGGATAGGTTTTAAAGTCCTCTTTGTTGGCTACGATTTGATTTAGTAATGGTTTTTGTGTCCATACCTACATTATGAGAATTTTATTAAATTGAGTAAGTAGTAGATTATGTTTTATGAATTTTCTTTCAAAGCTTACAACTTAATCAATCAAAGTTGAAGTCAGAATAGGCACTTCAAAATCGGTTCGGTTATGTGCAATTGCGTTCTCTTATTAATATTTATAACTGCCCTTTTGCTTACTTGAACACGTAGATTAAATTCAAACTTATTCGTGCCCGCGGCTTCGTCCGCATGTGCGGTCTTTTGATATTGAAAGCAGATTAAAATCCGTTCAGTAGTTTTTAATGATACACAAACAAGTTGCTTTATCATTGTGTTTTATTTGCCCTTAACAAACGTAATCTCGTTTTAATCCATGTTTTTGTAAAATAACAAACTTTTAGCGTAAAGATATCATCAATTAGGTACTCACTTTCAAGCATAAAATAAACATTTTTTTTTTATAGAAAAGTTTGAACGTAAAATCCCCGGGACCCTGGAATTTAGGGCGAGGAAGGAACAGCAGTGTGTTTAGTCGGTAGAAGTCTGACACGCCCTCCCTCTCCACCCAGAGCGGGATCAGTCATTTTGATGATCTCCCACCTAAAAAAAAGATCCAATAAAATCATACATCATAATGAAAAATACATCAAAGAAAAAATATAACCTATTATAAAACGTAACTAAAAATAAGCAACTGTGTAGATCCCCTGTCAAAATCCGTGGTACAGTCATTACGTCAAATCCTAGGGGTGTTGATCACAGAGCTCGTTCGCACGGGGGTAGCGCCATCTGCGTTTGACGTGTATCACTCACTCGCACTATACGGCACCGCCGCCGCGCCCATTCCCGACTCGATTTTAATGCAACTGATGTTTACTCGATAATCGGTATGTTATTATCGACGTGTGATGTGATGCAAACGCAAACGCCAAATTGATGGCTACGTATTAGGTCGTAAGGCAATTTTTTTAAATTCAATAAACGAATGTTGTGTTTCCTGAAAAATTAAATGTTTTTGTGTTATTGTCATGTTTTTGCTTTAACGTTTGAATCCCCAACCGGTCCAATGAGACCGCGCTGTTATTGTTTTACTATTGTGTCTCGTTTCGCGGATATCTGAGTAACTACGTAAGCAATGACCGGTTTAAGGTACTAGACGATGCATTTAATTGGAAATAATAAAGTTTATTTTATTTTAAAAAAATATTCAAAAAGTATGTTACAACTTTATGCGTATGTTTTGTGCCATCAAGTGTAATGCAGTACGTGTATCGTAATAATAACTCAACAACTCATGTCCGGTAAAAAAAAGTCCAATTAGTAAACCCTACGTTTAATTAATATCGCAATCCTTGACTAAACTAATGACGTGTTTACCCAGCAAACAATGAACCTAGTCCACCTGTGATGCAAAGCATGACAACAAAAAGTTAGCGACTTGTAATTAAGCCTACGCGTTATAAAGTTATAGCAGTTATAACTAGTTACTATAACGTAGCATAGCGTAGTAGTTTCCGCGAACAATTAGTACGTCGGCCGGCGACATTTCCGAGAAATGTGTACTCACGCCATGTTCGAATAGTAACGTAATAAGTTATCAACGGAATTGTGACGTACCTACGCAAATAGTAGGAATATTATGTGTACGCTCGTAGGAAAAATATAAAAGGAGAAACTGACTGACTGACATATCAACGCAAAGCCGAAACTATTGGGACTGGCGTGAAATTTTGCGCAGATTCATTTTATGACGTAGGCGAGCACTAACAGAGGATTTTCCAAAATTCAACCCTTACAGGGATAAAACAAGGGTTCAAAATTTGTACGGAGAAACCTAAATTTTTGCAGGCGAAGCCGCTTGCAGGAGCTAGTGTTAAAATAAAGCTTCAAGGGGATGTGAAACGCACAGGACCAGCCGTTGTGTCGACATGTCCAACAGTTCTGGATAGATTTAGGAGGAATGTAAGACTAGTGCAGACTAAAATCCAACTGTATTCCTTTAGTTGTTTTTGGTGTTCCAAACCCACGGCAACTCTCTCAAAGAATCTCACAGCCCAGTATTAATCTCCCCTAATTTCCAGTGTTGTAAATTATGGCATTTTACATTTGTTAACTGTTTATTTTTCCTCGTAAAAAAAAGTTTTACAGACGAATGACATAATTTTCGTAATATTCCGTAAAAGAAACTTAATAATTGTAAAACTTTTTCAAAGTATTCGTCCCAGTTTTCTTGGAAATACAATAACTTTGTTACTTTTTATTTCTTGTTTTGATTACAAAGACTTTCGAGTTATGTAATATTATAAAATAGCCAAGGTTTTCTTTTCAAGAAAATATGAATGAATTGAAGTCACATTTTAAGTAAATGTTTTGTTCAGTTATAAATATCGTTATTCATTCACAAGTTTAATCAAAGGAAGTGATTGTGTGGTTTTCGAACGAGGAAGCTTTATGTGTATCATTTGGAAGCGTGCGAAAACGGGCGAGTCATTAGTTTATTTATAAAGCTCACACTTGGCTACGATTGACCCTGAGGCAGAGTGGTTCCAGGAGGCCATGTCGCAAATCTGCGACGAGGCGATGCCCCGAGTCCATCCAGGACGTGCTCGGCGCCAGGTGTACTGGTGGTCGCCGGAGATTGCGGCTCTGCGCGAGGCGTGCACCGCCGCGCGGCGCCGGTACGCCAGGTTCCGCAGGCGCCGCACCCGCCCGCCGGATGCGGAGGCCAGGGAGGCGGAGCTTTACGAGGGGTACAGAGCGGCAAGGCGCACCCTCCGAACAGAGGTAAAGCGGGCCAAGTTGGAGGCCCGCAATGTGTGGCTGGGGACTCTGAACAGGGACCCATGGGGACGCCCTTACCAGGTGGTGCGGGACAAACTCCGCCCATGGGCTCCCCCTCTGACTCAGAGTCTCCGGCCCCAAGTTGTGGAGGGTGTGGTGGCCAATCTGTTCCCTGAGCGAGGGGAACACTCTCCCCCGCTCATGGCTCCGCCACCTGCGGTACCCGTAGCGGACCACACCAGCGACGACGAGGACGACGCTCCAGAGGTGACCGAGGTAGAGATGAGGGCGGTGGTACGAAGACTCAGTCTCAAGAACACCGCCCCAGGACCCGACGGCGTGCACGGCAGGGTATGGGTCCTGGCCATGGAGGCTCTCGGGTCTCGATTGCGAGGGCTCTTTAGCGCATGCATGGAGAGAGGACAGTTTCCCCGTCGCTGGAAGACCGGGAAACTGTCCTCATTGCGAAGCCGGGGCGCCCCGCGGACTCTCCGTCCGCGTACCGGCCCATTGTGCTGCTCGACGAGGTGGGCAAACTCTTTGAAAGAGTAATTGCAGACCGCCTCGTCGGGCATCTTGCGCGGGTGGGGCCGGACCTTTCGGACGGCCAGTTCGGCTTTCGCAGGGGGCGTTCCACGGTGGACGCCATCATGCGCGTGAGGGCTCTCACGACGGGGGATGCGGTGTCTCGGGGCAGGGTCGTCTTGGCGGTGTCTTTGGACATCGCCAATGCCTTCAACTCCCTGCCCTGGAGTTGCATCGGGGCGGCACTTCGGTACCACGAGGTGCCCGCCTACCTCCGTCGTGTGATCGAGGCCTACCTGTCGGATAGGTTCATCATCTATCCCGGTCACCAGGGAGAGTGGAGACGGCGAGAGATGTCGTGCGGTGTTCCGCAGGGATCGGTACTAGGACCGCCCCTGTGGAACATCGGATACGACTACGTGCTGCGCGGCGACCTCCCCGACGGGGTCAGCGTGGTCTGCTACGCAGACGACACGCTGGTCCTGGCGCGGGGAGAGTCGTACCAGGCGGCGGCCGAAACAGCGACACGCGGGGTTGCGACAGTCGTGGAGAGGATCCAGCAACTGGGACTCAAGGTGGCATTGCACAAGTCCGAGGCCATGTGCTTTCATGGCCCTCGGTACGCGCCACCACCGGGTTCCCAAATAACGGTAGGGGGGGTCCACATCGGCGTCGGGTCGGCGATGAAGTACCTGGGACTCGTCCTCGACAGCCGGTGGACTTTCGAGGAGCATTTCCGACGTTTGGCCCCCAAACTGGACAGGTCTGGGGCCGCTCTGAAGCGGCTCCTGCCCAACCTAGGGGGTCCAGACGCCCCCTGCCGGAGGCTCTACGCGGGGATCGTTCGGTCCATGGCCCTTTACGGGGCGCCGGTTTGGGCGCCGTCGCTAGGTAAGCGACCGGCGGCCAAGCTGAACGCTTGCCAGAGGGTCATGGCCATCCGGATGGTGCGGGGATACCGCACGATCTCCCGCGAAGCGGCGAGCCTCCTCGCTGGCCTGCCACCGTGGGATCTGGAGGCAACAGTCCTTGCACGCATGCACGATTTGCGCGTGGAGATGCAACGCCGGGGCGAAACTCTGCTGCCGCGACAAGTCGCGGCATGGCGGACAGAGTTCCGGCGGGATCTTAGGGTGGCATGGCGACTGCGACTGTCGCAACCCAGTGCTGGGCACGCCGTCATTGAGGCGGTTAGGCCCCTCTTTGAGGAGTGGTTGGAAAGAGGTCACGGCGTCCTCTCTTTCCGTGTGACGCAGGTCCTCACCGGACACGGTAAGTTCGGGAGGTTCCTGCATCGAATCAAGCAGGAGAGGACGCCCGGGTGTCGCCACTGTGTGGACCGCCCGGAGGACACGGTGGAGCACACGGTAGAAGTGTGCCCCGCTTGGGCGGAGCACCGCCGTGTCCTCGTGGAGACTATCGGGAGCGGCGACCTCTCGCGCCGGGCCCTGGTTCAGGCCATGGTCCGGAGCGAGGAGGGTTGGCATGCGGTCGCCTCCTTCTGCGAAGCAGTGATGCTCGTGAAGGAGGCTGCTGACCGTGAGCGCGTTAGGGAACGGTCCTCACGCCGCCGCCGCCGAGATCCCGATCCCGATTTCCGACCACCGTAGGCGCGGGTTCGCGGACGGCGAGCACTGGGTAGCTCGCCGTCCGGCAGTCTGGAAATAATCTGGACCGAGCCCAGTCGTCAACGGCGCGTTCTGTTCCACGCGCGCCTCAAGGAGATGTCAGCAAACTGTAGGGGCCCGGTAGGGCCGAAGCCTCTGGGGGGAACATGTGGTATTCCTAACGGTTGATACCGAGTCCCCCCCCCAGAACGAAGGCAACGAAGGAACGGGGTAGGGGTTTAGTCAGTAAGAGTCTGACACGCCCTCCCGCTCCGCCTAAGAGCGGGGGAAGTCATTCTGATGATTCCTCTACCAGGAAAAAAAAAAAAAAAAAAAAACACTTGGCTACGATATTTTTGTGCTATGAACTATATAGTCCAGTCAAAATAGACATTCCAGTTTGCATTAATTCCCAACAAGCTGGATTTTTGTGCAGGCCTTGAATACGTCATTACGAATGTTATGTCAAAAGTCCCCATCGATCCCGCTTGTGCGTTGTGTTTTATTCGAGGTCAAAGGTCACAAATTAGCGTTTTTTTGCGTATATCTCTGAAACTACGAGAGCTATCAAAAAATGATTCAGGCAAAGTTTGAAGACCGTAAAATTATCTACAAAAAAGATCTAACACATTTTCTTCTACGGTGCACTGTTCTCGAATTATGGCTATTTTAAACATAGAAAATACGAATATGCACTCATGCTAAGGGATGATGGGTTCGATGAATATTTGAAGGACAAACCATCTGTAACGATACATAAGCAGTGTCGTAAAGCATACACCCGGAAGAGCAGCATCGCTGCAGCTAAAAGACAACGTGAGGCGGAGATAGCTACCACATCTGGGATTAGTCCTCCTCGTACTAGCACGAGGTAATGAATCGTCTTTTTGACGAAATACTGTTTGTTCTGTGGCAATGAAGCAGATAAAACGGCTGAAATAAAAAAAAGCGCAGCATCTTCGACCAAGAGTGTCCTCAACTTTCAACCCTTGACTTCAAGAAAACCATCTTTAAGGAAGCTCAGACTCGTTCTCATGAGCTAGCAAGTAGTGTCATTGCCCCAATTCAGTATGAATATGACTTAGTTGCTGCCGAGGCTAAGAACTACAGTGATTGTTACACTTAAAATACGACTTTCCTGCGGTCTAAAGTCACGATATCTCGAAAGCGATGCTTTATAGAAGAAAGGACTTTTGGTCGAAGATGCTGCGCTTTTTTTTATTTCAGCCGTTTTATCTGCTTCATTGCCACAGAACAAACAGTATTTCGTCAAAAAGACGATTCATTACCTCGTGCTAGTACGAGGAGGACTAATCCCAGATGTAGTAGCTATCTCCACCTCACGCTGTCTTTTAGCTGCAGCGATGCTGCTCTTCCGGGTGTATGCTTTACGATACTGCTTATGTATCGTTACAGATGGTTTGTCCTCCAAATATTCATCGAACCCATCATCCCTTAGCATGAGTGCATATTCGTATTTTCTATGTTTAAAATAGCCATAATTCGAGAACAGTGCACCGTAGAAGAAAATGTGTTAGATCTTTTTTGTAGACAATTTTACGATCTACAAACTTTGCCTAAACCATTTTTCGATAGCTCTCGTTGTTTCAGAGATATTCGCAAAAAACGCTAATTTGTGACCTTTGACCTCGAATAAAAAACAACGCACAAGCGGGATCGATGGGGACTTTTGACATATCATTCGTAATGACGTATTCAAGGCCTGCACAAAAATCCAGCTTGTTGGGAATTAATGCAAACTTGAATAATAATTTAGTCTATTTTGACTGGACTAATATGCAATATCTTTATATTACCGCATAGTCTGAAATGAGCTTAAAGATATCACTGGAAAGTCAACAAGCATCCGACCACCCCACCTCCCAGTTTGACCCGCAAAAAGCTACTCCAAAAAAATACAACACGAATTTAAACAAAGATTTATACGATAGACTTGTCTTTACCAACCCACATGTAACGTACCACTATCAACATGTTACATCTAAAGACAGGTCGACATATTTGCGTAATCCCAAAAGCTACGAGTGAAGCCAAGAGCTTAGGTTTAGTGTAGACCGCACAGCAAGACCCACACAATAACCGCTTACTCAACCCCGTTTGAAAGCTCGATGCTAAATGTAGCTATATCACTTCACTATATGTATAAAGTTAGGTGTAGGACAAAAGGACTTGCCTGCATTCTTTTAATGCGGTAGCTCGAATGGGAACTTAAAACTTTTATAATTTCAAGTTTTAATCCGCTCTTACGTGTACTTCTAGCATTAACATAGAGTAGTTTATGTAGCTTTTTTAAGTAGCTTTCTATTTACCTTTTTTTTCTGTAATGGTTTATAGTACTTATAGAAGTATTGTAGCATACAACTCATATTTTTCTTTATTTAGTGTTTGAAAATTCATAATGTAAACCCGGAAATAACTACTAGGTTCCGTCCATTCTGTGTTAATGTTACAACAGTTTTACTTATAAAGTAAGTGTCACGGAAACAAATACACAATAGCGACCTTTAAATTATTCAGAATGCTGGAACAGTAATAAAAATGATTAAATCATTTTGAAAAAGGAACATCTATTTTCATTAATGAATATAATTGGTGCGTATGTTTACTAACACGTCGACTTGCGCGGGCGCACTCGCGAGGGCGACACGCTAGGCGCGCGGGTCGCGTCTCGTTAACCTGCCACGCCCGATAGCATCAGGTAGCGACTAGCGATCCCGCGTCACGCTCAATAATCGTGTCGTTAGGCCTTGTAAATCGTAACGTGTAATGTTACGTTACCGCGTCATAAAACGTAACGCTGAACGTTACGTTATCGTTAACGAAAACGAAACGTAATCCCGTGATATAACTTGACGATTAACATAACGTTAACGCATTACAAAACGTAAAGTTAATAGTACCGCCAGATGGAATGGGAAGGTAAGCTAACGTTATCTTTTGATAAAACGTGATAACCTTTGCTACTGCGTGATACATTGTAATGCATCCCTTGATATAACTTGAGGCTAGACGGTACGTTTGCCGCGACCAAAAATGTCACGGCAAACGTACCGTAAGAGCGAGAAACAACGTAACCTTATGTCGTATTAAACGTAACTTTACTACGTGTCAAAAAAACGTTACCGTACAGTTGCTGGTCTGCACTGTGCCTTATGGTTTAAATTTATAAAACTTCAATATTTAAGGTTAAACAGGTGTATCAGATGAAACTGCGTTCCACTGCAGTATCAATGACCCCACGGGTCAGTGACATTATTAATGAAATATTGAACCAAATCGGTATTACGAAAATAAATTGTGAGGGCGGACGAAATTCTTTACGATAACGCAACCTTTCGGCGACTGGCGCCCAGTGGGGAAAATAAATGGGTATAGGAGGAAAATTAGGGAGAAGTAAACATAAGTTAAGAAATTAAGATTAAGAATTAAATGGTTTTTTAATCTCAGACTTAAAAAATGAGCAATCATTTGGTAAATTACGTCCCATTTCCGTTGACAAACGTTTTCTTCATTCGAGCGATTCGCAGTAGCCAGGATTCTCCCGCAATTGCTTTGATTGGCCATTTATTAAACTGTTGTTAAGTTGTAGTGCAGTTATGCATGAAGGCTTGCATCATTGCAAGCAGAATAAAGACCTACGTCAGATGCCTCGAGTAAATACTTTGTAGACTCATATGATATTTATTGACTATGTTAATGCAGTGCCATTGCACATAATGTGATCACTTTAGAGGCTAGATAAATAATCACAAAACATTACCATTATCATAAGTAATCATTACTTTAGTACTAACTTTGTTTACTTCGTCAACGATATTATTACAAACTAGCAATTCCCATGGCTTCATCTCCGTGACCTATAGCGAGAAATCGTGATTTTTTCGGGAAAAGTGTAGGTTCCTATAGTTCGTCTCCTCCAGGTCGCGCTTTCATTAGACGCACTCTCTACTATCTTCTACAAGTCTTAATATTTTTATTTTCGGCGTAAAACAAAAAGGACCACGATTTTTTTTATTATTTATAATTTTTTCGATTTTTTTTTGTAATATAGTTACAATAAATTGTTACTTTATTGAACTTGAGGAGAGTACAGTCTAGTGACATGAACCCTTGTTATACTTCCCTTTTCCTTCCTAGCAGAAAGACGCTGGCCTAAAGAAACCACGGATATAAAATCGAAATGACGAAATAGGACAAAACAAAAGAGCGTACATTCTATATTCGAACAGAGATTACAATGTAGTGTCGAGCGCAGGTGAATGACCGAAATTGGCGCGGCCGACCTTGCGACGTCTCGCTTCACCTACATACGCCACACTGACAAGCCACTTTTGCTTTCGACAATTCGCAAAAAAATATATTAAGGAATATCTTTGTTTTGCTGAATGTTGGTGACGTATCTAGCGCCCTATAGGTACCTGCCATAGGTAGCGTAGACACTATTGGTAGGTACGTCTACCTACATAAAATATATAGTATCTATACTTTGTTGTATTACGATACGCGGTTTTCGGTTACTGCGATAACGTTGAATGCTTTATGGGAATCATTTTGGGGTTTAATAATGGTAGATATTTTACCTCTTCATGTTTAGTTAAATATTTTTTCATTCAAAACTTAAACACGGTCCCTTCCTTGGGGTTTCCTTTTAATTAGGAAACAAGAAAGTTTTTCTCCACTGAGTTTATAAGAATTCCCAACATTCAATAGTCCTTTAATCCACCTCTCATTAAAGGAAATGAAACTTTTGCCGAATTAAAACTCCGCCAGACTTAACGATGTTCGGTATCAAATTAAGAGCCGCCCCTTCCAGACGGACAGATACCTGTCCGGAATATCTTCAGTGCAAAAATTTCTTTAAAAATTGGGTCAATTAGCAACAAAGCTCCCCACGAAGTGCGAGAAAGGAGGGGAACGTACGTCCCTAGTTATGAGTGTACGTTGTGGCTTCACAAAGGGCGAGGGTGCGCCCTCGACGCGCAACCCACCCCGCCGCCCCCGCCGCCCCGCGCTATGCACCAAAGAAAAATAACGCCCAGCCACAAAACCACAGAGCTCATAATCGAACACGACACCACGACGAAGGTTGCGCGTTAAAATTGTGTTATTCGACATTTTACCTGTGGATCTCGCCCAACAAAAGATTCTAAAACGGGTTACGCGGGAGGATGCTCTCAGAATAAACATTTCACGTGAGAAGCGAGAGTCGCGTTATGTGGATAAATAAGCTGCAACCATGTCACTTTGTAAGTCACGTAAGTGTCGCCGTGAGACGTATGATTGATACCCGCCACCGACGACGTCTCGCCACTGAATATAAAAGCGTACTTTAATAATAAAACGCCTTTTGAAATACGTGAACAATAAGTAAAATTGTTAGTTCATTCGTCACAGTGTGTAGTCGCGTCAAGTCTACGTGCGGTGAATGTCACGCGGCCAAAAATAATAATGTGTGCGTTCGGTCCGGACGGTCGCTCGGTCAGTGCAGTCTCGTTGCGTCACTGCACTGGACCGCCGGGGCATTGCACCTTGTGCGCGAGTGCGCGACCAGCGCGCGGCGCGCCGTCCCGCTCGCGCCACGCTCGCGGCCCACCTACAGCTGCGATCGATCCTAGCCATTCAACAGCTGATTGTCATTTACTAGTAACGCGATAGTGACATGGTGAGCTTACTGTCTCACGTCAAACCCCATACTGTTCCATAGCACCTAGCTAAATGTTATATTGTATTGTTTCAGTGGCGTGGCGGTGCTGAGTCCAACGGAGAGCGGTGGATGCAGCAGTAGCGACATCACCGAGCCGCGCTCGCCGCGCAGCCCCGAGTCGTCGACGTCGTCGTGCAGCACGTCGGAGGAGAGCGCGAGCGCGCGCATGCCGCCGTGGGCCTACGACCCGGCGCCGCCGGCACCGCGACGCATCGCGGCGCAGCCCGCGCCCGTGCGCCGCTCGCAGCCGCCACACCGCCGCATCACAGAGTACTTCAACCACAAGATGAAGCCCCAGAACGGCCTTAAGCGCGATAACGCAGCCAACGATGACACCAAGAAAAAGTGCCTACCTAAAAATGGGGTCACGCATGACCTAGAGAAATATATTTCTTATTTGTCACAGACCCTCAGTCCTAAAGTATTAATGGACGTCGGAAAGCAAAACGAAGTCGCTAGCCGAAAGTCGAACACTACCATTAACGGCGCGACGGACGCCACAAAAACGGCAGATCTCAGCAAAACGACGCCTAATGGTAGCTTCAATGGTCTGATCGACTACACTAGACCGAAAGAGGCGAAAGACCAAAATCACACCAATATGAATGGTTTTTTGGAAATTCGGCACGCATCCGAGACTTCCTCAAAAGCGAAGCAAACAGCAGGGCTTCTGAAAGAGTTGATCGACGGTAAGAGACCGGGCCTAGAAATAAAGACTTCATCCGACCCATCCGCCAATGGAACATTAGCCAATAAACAAACACCAGACTTGAGTAGACGTAAAGTTCCGATACCTGCATCCAGTGAGCTGATCGGCATGAGGATTGCGTCTTCAACTCCAAATCAATCACCTAAGAAGGCTGCAAAGCCCGATAAATCCAGAATGAATGGCGTCGTGAGTTCAACGACGAAACTGGACAGCAGAATGAATGGGGTCACATATGGATCAAATAATTTGAACTTAAACCCTATTACTAAACCTGCTAAAAAGGAGACGCAAAAGAAAGCAGCACCTGCGAAAAGAACGAATCGCAAGTCATCTGCGTGTATAGCCAATAGTAAAAACCTTACGTGGTCTAAAGCTAATAATCTAAAGCAAGTGCAGCTTCAGAAACAAAATTGTACAAACATATCTTCGAGTTCCCCCATTAAAACTATGCCGGGCGAGGCAAGCCCTGCAGCGAAGATGCATATCCCGAATGGAGTTCGTCAGCCTCCCATTATAAATGGTAACTACACCAACCTCAATGTACCTGTACCGAATACTTATCAAAACTGTCATCAGCTTAACATCCCACAACCGTGTAATGGTACAATCAACCACAACAATTTAACATCATTCGTTGCTGTCCCGCAAAATATGATGCTTACGACGTTAAGGATACCTCAAAACGGTCTATCACCACAAACCCTGGGACAACAGAATAACATGGCAGCTTACAACCGACCGAATGTTAACGTCTCAAGTCCGACGAAACTAAACGGCCAGTTCGTATTCCCACTCATGCAGAACCTAAACGGGACGGTTGTCCAAATACCTAATTTGATGACAAAGATGCCTAACTTTGTTCTTCCAACGACTCCACAGTTGGCGACACAGAGACAAGACCATTTGCAAAACCAGCAAGCAGCATCCATTCTTATAAACGGTACTCTTTTGAAACTCGCCAATACAATGACGTCAGCGTATTCGAACGTAAAAAGCGAGCCGGTTACAAGTCAACCTATTCCAGGGATGAATAAAAATGTTACTGGGATGCAAGCTGTCGGCGTGACAGTTCAATCCAAACAGAATTACGCTGTCAACTTTAGCCATCCCGTGCTTATGCCTCAACCTGGTTATATTGTTACTTCTGTGCAACCAAATATAAACGTGAAAGAAACGTGGAGTTATACGAATACCAATACAGTGTCTTCGTCACAAACTACGTATTCGAGTCATTTAGTTCACCATCAACAACCTATTGTGCCCAACTATCATTCGCTGCACGCGAGTAGTATACCCATCGCGCCGGTCAAGCCGCCGGACAACCCGATCCAGGGCACCGACCCTCCCAGCAGCACAGTGAAGGAGCCCGAGTTATTTGAACTAAAGCCGCCTAAGTGTGATATCCCGTGGTTGTCCAAAACGGTCAACAATAACATTTTCCCATTACAACCAAATAAAAAGAACTCGAGGCCTTTCGCGGAAATTAGTAGTATATCGGAGGAGCTTGAAGAATTCGCTGCTAAGAAAGCGAAGTATGAGCTAATAGACGAAAAGATTGAAGATTCGAGAACGGATTCGAGTATGGATTCGACCATGGACTCGACCATGGATTCAAGCATTGAACTTCGGAAGATTGAGGAAGTCGCCAGGAGGGAGGAGACGATTTTCACGCAGATCACCGTTCTCAAGGATGTGTCATCGTCTGACGTCCATAACACTGTGATAGAAACCAATTTCTGTAGTACCACGACGGAGTCCGAATCGGGTATAGGGACGGATAAGTCCATAGGCTCGCCGAGTGACTCTCAAACTAGTAAAGATTGTGATGAAGATTCGTCGTTATCTTTGAGTATAAGCGTGTGTTCAGTGGAGGTGCAGAGTCAGAAGAGTCCAATTCTGAAGCAGCCCAAGACGCTGCGCTTTCCCCCGAGGAGTCTGACGAAGCCCAGCAGTGACAAGCGGAAGTCGAGTACAGACACGACGTCCACAGTGTCTGTCTGTCTGTGGGAGAATTGTAAACGAGAGTTCGACGGAGACCCTGACCTTTTAGAACATATACAGGTTAGTTAGTTGTATTTTCTTATTACTTAGTATAGGTTAGACGCCATTTTTCAACTGACACTAATCTGTTTTTCAAAGAAATGATTATAAATTCAAAACTAAACAAAAAAAATGCGTGTAATTTGGACGACTAGAACTGTTAAAAGTTAGTACCAAGATGCTTCAGTAACCCGCAAAATTCATTTTATTTTTCAAGTAATTTGAATTTAAATAAAAGCAGGTGAAGTTGTAAATTGATTAAAATATTATTGGTGGCCTCTTAGTTCGTCTATTTCATAGGGTTAGCTGAATTAAGACAGTTGTATTGATGATTTTAATGATTAAAAAAAAACTTACATGTTAATTAAACACTTTAGAAGGTCAACAGACGATTGATTCACAATATGTATCGTATTCTTGTATTAAAACCTAATTTTTCACGATTCCAGAACGTCCACGTAGAAACGCAAGCTGGCAAAGAGAACTACGTGTGCCTTTGGGAGCAGTGCAAGGTTCGCGGCAAGCCGTCCTGTTCGCGCCTCTGGCTGGAGCGGCACACGCTGTCGCACAGCGGCAACAAGCCTTTCAAGTGCCTTGTCGACGGCTGCGAGCGCCGCTTCTCCACACCGGTATAATTACGGACATATCTCTCTAATCACCCCCAAACGCACTAAAGATACATAGCGGCTTCTTTTGACGGTCCATATCAAAGAAATTTAGCGGCGTGTCAAAAGCGGCAGTCGGCGTAATCAAAGCAGTTGGCGTCAGCTAATGCGTGCGTTTTAACAAGCCGATTCTGCGTTCATTTTTTTGCTATACGTAAAATGTAACAGCGAAGTCTTTGCGTTGTTTGGCGAATATTTTTGAGAGTTTTCATCATTATCTTTCTACCATGTCCCATCTTATTTGGGCCGACCCCAAATGAGGTTCCAACAAGTTTTTCGCGTCCACTCTGCTACCCCTATCCACCCCTTCTATCATGTCTTCCATACTGTCCCTTTGTCCCGTGCCTACCTTTCTTCCATATCACTTCTCACATCCATTCATCTCCCTCTCGTTTTTCATCCATCAGATCAGATACTTATTGATAATTTACTATTTAAAATCAAGTCAAGCAAGCCATCAAATATGACCTTTCAAAAATAATCGCAAAATAGGGAGTCACAAACGTATTTTTTTATGATATGGGCACGTCTACATATAAGAAAACATTTATTATTCTTAATCAAATCATTATTATGAGTTCCTTCATAACATTGTATTGTTTCGGGTTGAATCATCTTTATTGTTTTATCTGAATCTTCAGTGCGTTTTCCCAAATCAAAATTATTATTTAAGCATACCTTTATATCAGTTTTCACCAAACGATTGCAGAATAAGTAATATACAAAGTACATTAATGTATGGTGTAGTATTTTATGAAATATATTTTAGAATATTTAGACAATATTTTAAGGTATAGATTTTAAAATATTTATATTATATCTTAGTTTACATTAAGTCTATTCATAGTCTAATTAAAATTAGTTCACTAAAGTGTGGGCTGAAAAACTCGCAAATCGTGCTTAAAACTAGACGAACAAAATACCATATAATCAAAAAAGTATTATGAAAGTCTTTGTTTTGTAATTTGTTTATTTCTGCTACGAATCGTTTCTTTTTATATTTTATGTTTTGCTCATTAGAAATTAAGTGAATTAATTGTATCTAACCCTTTTACCGCTAACGACGTCAAACGGCGTCCATTAAAACAAACAAAATAATTATAAAAAAGTACTCAAAGTCAGATAATAATACTTTTGTTTTTTTATTGTTCTTATGTACTTCTTTGTCCTCAATTTAGAATTTACAATTGCAATAACAAGATGAAAACTAAACTATCAATGTTTTGAGAGTTTTTTACAATTCCTAGTTAGCGTTGAAATGATTATGCCTAGATCTACTTTTGGATTTTTCAGCTGTAAATCTTCAGTTTCAAAAAGATATCCTGAGTTATGAAAGCTGTAACCCTCGACTACTTTTTTGGAATTGTCAATTTACTCACCTAATTAATCTAAAATGTATGTTCCGTGTCACAGTAGCGTCTTCAACGCGTGAATTACGTCCAATCGAGTGATTGGATCATAAAACGCGTAAATATTCATAAAAGAACTATATTCTGTCGACATTGAAATTTAAAAATACTTTGTAACCGCTGTAAATATCAAAACTTCGGAAATATATGAATAAAATTGGTTTTCGGACAAAATTCGAAAAAGAATTAAACAAAACGAAACGATCAAAACCAAATTCAATTTAATTTGTTTAGTTTATCTAAAACATAAAAGTACTTGCTCAGTGATGTGATCCCATCACTGGATAGTATGGCATATCACGATTCTTTTCTTTCCATTCAATATTATAAAAAATCTTAAAAACACTAAATAAATCTCATTCCCACAAACCGTACGTCGCGTGATGTAGCCATATTGACGTTAATTTACGAGGCAGCCTCCGTGAATATAAAAGATAAAGTTGTATGTGTTTTCTTTCCCCAAGGACAAGAAGACGATGCCAAAGAGAACCCTCGATGGCTGGAACCACTTCCGAGATTTTATTTATTTTTGTCGACCTATAAATTCTTCGGGTTTACCTCTTTGACCGCTATTCAACGTCCATCGTACCGTATAAAGTTAGATAAAAGAATGCGACAATATCTGCGTAATTTTAAATGATAACTCTTATTTATAATCCCATGTAATATTGTGTAAATGGAACAATACTAAGGTTCCCGGTTTTTCTATAATTTGACGCGGCAGTCAAAGCGTTAAAACTCAATGAATTTGATATGTATCATTTATTTTTTTCAACACGACGTGTCGAGCTACGGAATAAGTGTAGTGTAAAAGCAAGTACTATGTAGATGAATTGGTGTTAGACATAATTAGTTCTTAAGGACGCAAAACTTTACGCCTTCATCGACTAACTTACAATGTTATTTATGCGATATAAAAAAATAATTTAGTAGATAACACTAGAAAACTAATACACAATAACTATTCTATGCTTTACTATTGATAAATACCAAAAAATACTAACAAAACGGTATACCGGAAAAAGTCCGCAATAATCGTGAAAAAACTTAAATTGAAATATATCTTCGAATCAAAAACAAATAAAAAAAACCTTGACCGTCCCGGGACGCCTGCCAGATGTGAAACATCTATCTCAGTAGATCCGCGCACACACTCAAGGAAGTCAAAAGCGTCATACCGTTTGCCGTCACGACATGACAGCATCATGCCGTTTGCCGTCATGACATGACAGCATCATGCCGTTTGCCGTCACGGCATTCGAGTCAGTATTACTGTCAACTCGCACCTACAGATGTTTCACATCAAAAATGGCATTACTAAAATATTTCTAACAGCTTATAGCGTCACTATGATTTTAATACTTGAAATAACGAACGAAAACTGCATACTAATGTACTCTATTACTGCAAAGTCTGCGATAATTTCTTACTCTTGTTGTATAATTTAATGTTTATTCCACAGAGACCATCACCCCTGGCCAATGTATGTGTTATTCCTATTTACTAACGTATACTTTACAATTACAGACATTATTGGAGCGACATGTGAACAACCACTTCAATGAGGCCTCGCCCAGTAATGGCTCCGGCAAGAAGTCAGCTGAGGGCTCCGTCAAACTCATTCGCAGAAATGGCAAGAAACTGCGGTATAGAAGACAACCATGGTCTGGTGAGTCGAGTCTCCTATCTTCTAATTTGTCTATCAAATCTTTCTGGATTCTGGTGCAATTTTTGAACGAGAAATTGTCTCGTTGTTTATTGAGAGGATTTCTCGGTTGAGAGTTGCACGCCATTTTTTATGTTCTTTGGTAGTTTGCGTCGAAATACTCCCCCCCCTATCCTTCAACAACTTATCAGGCTATTGACTTTTAAAATTGCTATTCCACTAAATTGCAAATGGCAACTGCACCAATCATGTCGACATAAATAAAGTGTACGACAGCCAGAAATAATCAGTTCAGGGCAGTTTCTCACCAGACATAACACCTGTTTGGTCGAAATATCCTCCCCATTTCAACGAAGATATTTACTCTCTGTTCCGCATACCCTCCAAAACCGCGATTCTAAATTATTTGGTGTTAAGTTTTTTACCTCTGTAGACTATGCACATTAGACTAAATAGTATTGTTTAATTTGCAGCGCGGATGTTCGACTTCTTCGACGCGGGCATGATGGAGGGGCTGGTGTGGCGGCTGGCGCGCTGCACGCGCTGGCGGCTCAGCAGCGCGGCGCTGCTGCGCGAGCCGCCCGGCCGCCACACGCTCACGCTGCGCGCCGCGCTCACGGCCACGCGCTACAACGCGCACGAGCACCGCCGCGAGGCGCTCGTCACCTACTACCCGCCTAACGTGTAAGTTCACAACCATTCTATATTTATAAGAGAGAGAGGACGCCTGTTCGGAAGAGTTAGGGAAAGAGAGATTGAAATAATAATGAGAGTCAAGTATGTCTGATAAAAGCACTATAGAAGCACAGTCAGTTACTTAGCTAAGTTAAAGGTACTACCACTTTCTTATGGGTTAGTTCCAATACATTCTCATAATTTAATGTTCATACATTGCTTGCACCGCGTTCCAAAAAAAATTAAGTAACATATTTTGAATGATACATTTTATTAAATAACTAGCTTTAGCCTGCAGCTTCGCCCGCGTACATAAAATATATGCCTATGTCACTCAGGAATACAGCAGCTTTCTATTGGTGAAAAAAATTTAGCAATCGGACCAGTACTTCCACAGATTACCTCATATAAACAAAAAACAACCTTTTTATTATTTACCTCTTTATTATATTAGTATAGATATCATAAAAATTTGAATAATCACAAATAATAAAAAAAGCAATTTGTTTCCTGTGATACAAATCATAACACAACATAATAAATTTATTAAAAAGATAAAAATAATAATAAAATATTAGTAAGGGTGAAATGACATTAAGAATTTGTGACAGATAATAAAATACTACAGGTATTTCTATTTGTGTGTGTATAAACAACTACAGGTATTTCTATTTGTGTGTGTACTTATTTCATTTTGGAGTGCATTGGAAAAAATTAGCAAAATCAATAATGAGTTCCAATTACCATAAAAATTTTAACTGACTTTGATTCTATATGCCGGATGTTGTTTGATCTAATCAAAATTTACTGAAAAATTTCATTCAGAATAGTGATATTACAATATTTCTATAGTACCTAAGTATATTCTTCGATATCACAATGTAAAGTCTTTTCAGGTAAGCATTGGAGTAAACCATATCACCACCATCTATGCACCCTGGGTAGTACAGACCTATAATAACATTTAGGGAATAGGATAACCTCTTTACACCTATAAGTTCCTTCACAGTGGATACTTGTATAAATCTTTAAAAGGAATTTCTAATTTAAATTAGGAAAAAGAATTAATTTAGTTTTGTGGTGAGGTTTATTTTTCACATACTTACATTTGGAACAAATATTTTTTTTGGTTCAAATGTGTGTGAGATGAAAAACCTCTACTCACATCTAGTCAAGTCAATTCAAAATTAAGTCTCTCGCAAAGTTCATTAAAAACAAGTGAAAATCAGAATTTAAATTTAAATTTTGCTCAATCATATTTAGGTTAAAAATTCTAGAGTAAATATTTAAACAAAATACTAATCTCAGTATTTGCGATCTAGTCAACAGCTCGGACTGTCGTGTGTCTGTAAAACTAGATTACTATAAAATGCACAGGTAAACTCAGGTGGGTTAGTAGTGCAAAAGGAAATTCATGACATTTGGTGTTTAGCTATGTTTTCAAATTCATCAATATCATCATCACATAAGAAGCAATGCCCTTTTTAATTCTCTGCTTAAAAAGTTTTTTTTTCACTATTTAATTGACAAGACTATTCATAATTTCAAAACATGACATCATTATTCAGTTTTAGCACCCATTTTTATCGCTCGATTTCCAGATTGAGTTGAAACCATTTTACGTACGTAACAATTTTTCAATAATTACGCTCAAATAATTTCTCCCACTACCTAATAGTAGCTTACTAATTGTTTTAACACAGTTATTTATAGTGCACGATAACTTACTACCTCTTTAGGGGATCATATGCATTACTACGAATCAAAATTGGTACTAACTGGCAACATAATGCTTGCACAATTGGCACAAATCATATGCAGTTGGTCCCCAAGCAAACTGCTTGGCTTTAGCATGCTCGATGTTGCCATAAGTGCCACACAGAGTATACGTTTATTAATAAAGTTGCTAGCATTGATCCAGTTTTTCAATAATGATTTATGATCAATTTTGGAAACCATAGTACCTAACTCAAATCATAATACAATCAAAACATTTCTCACTTTTATCAGGATTTTTATTAGTTGTTCTCAGTTTATTGCTAGCAATACCAATGGGTTGCCAGTCCTTATTGATGTTTTGGGTTTGGGCATAGAGCTCTTTTATTTTATTACATACATTTTTAATTTCATAGCATAGGGTTGCTTACAGTCTGAATGGCAAATAGGCTGAAATGCGGTAGTGTGATTGATTGTCGAATCAAATTGTATTGACATTTTTACAATTTGTGCGATGTTGTCGCATTACTGTGGGGCTATTTGTCGCCCAAATTGAAAGCATCTTTAAACGCTGGTATATGTCAAAAAAGCTTTTTAGATGTGCATGTCTATCATGTAGTACACTTTCAATATGGGATTGGTGCCCAACGCTGCAAACACAACGCGTAGATTAAAATTTTCGTGTCAAAGGATAATGTACTTTATTTCAGAAGCCAATCGACATTACACCAAATTTTGCAGCATATATTGTGTTTGCAGCTACCTCCGTGTGGCACAGGAGTGGACCAGTACTAATAGCGGTGGTATTATTTCAGATTGGAGGACGAGTGGGTGCCCGAGAAGGAAGTGACGCGCATCAAGCGCGTGGAGATCGCGGCGCTGTCGGCCAGCGTCAAGGTGGCGCTGTACGAGCACTTTTGCGCGTCGTATGCGGGCCCCGCGCCGATCGCGCCGCCGCCGCCGCCGCCGCCCGCGCGGCCGCGCCGCCTGGCCGCGCCGCGTGCGCTCGCCAACCTGCTGGCCAAGCGCCGCCGCGCGCCCGAGCCAGTCGTGCGGCGCATCGAGCCGCTGGTGTTCCCGGAGCCGGAGAAGCCGGCGCGGCCGAGCGGCGCCAAGAAGCGCAAGATGGGGCGCCGCTACGGGGGAGCCGCCTTCTGGCCGTGCGGACGATAATTTAATGAGCGCGGGCCCGGTGTCACACCACACTCCTGCGCGACGCATAGCGTTCCTTGTGCTTGCGGGCCGGCCCTAGCTTTGGAACGTGGATCGATCGAGTTGATTGGGAAAATAATTTAATTTTATGTGAATGAAGATATGAATTTGTTTGTGTGTGATTAATTCCATTTTTAATACATTTCTACAAACGGTCCACTTTCCAAAGCTGTTGCTGGCCCGCAAAGTGTTTGTACGAACTTTTTTTTCTCAGTTGAGTAGTGTAATTGTGATCGGTAGTGTAAATGGTGGTCGCGCTCGGGGTGGGTGTGACACCGTGCG
This sequence comes from Mythimna separata, assembly GCA_030763345.1. Lineage (NCBI taxonomy): Eukaryota > Metazoa > Arthropoda > Insecta > Lepidoptera > Noctuidae > Mythimna > Mythimna separata. The sequence continues at coordinate 19,140,974 of CM061177.1, read as the reverse complement.
AGACAGATGTTGATTCGAGACAGGCTGATGGCCGACGATATCCGACTTAGGAAAATTCTCGCCAAAGATTGTTGAGGTGCCGCGACGCGGTTTAGACTGCTATACAGCAGAAAGTTAAATTTTATTCACAAGACTGATGCTTTTTTATAATGATATTGAACGGTCGAAATATCGAGCCTTAACGCGTCCGTTGATCGAGGTCGTAGAACGCGGCGCGAACAAAACGTGTACATAGTTAGCTGGAAGTGTATAGTAGGTACGGCTGTACCGTGTAACATAGGACGGATACGGACGTTAGTCTGATAGGTAGGTTAGAGTAAGGACGACCAGCGATGCGCGTCACTGCCAACTGTACATAGTAGACGTATCGAGTCGATACTTAGCCTAGTATTAAATGATTTCGCTTTTAGTTGTAATAGTCCCGCGTCTCGTGTTGCTTGGCTTCTGAGGTGTGACGCGACGTCTTCCGGACAAGTGCCTGTCGCACTCTACCAAGCTAGTGTTCACTATATATCACGTATACCGTGCGTAGTCATATCAAACGAAACTCGCAGTTTAGTCGTAGCGTAGGACGAACAATTTTGATATTCGACGTTTTATTCCCCTTGTTGTGTTTGGTGACTCTTGAGGAATCAACAACTGTCTGTAGATATACATAATGTCACTGCCATTGAAAGTTGTGTACAACTTGTAGCCTCGACGATACTGTTAGCAATAAACGTTTTGTGATAAGATTACATTGATAACCGATGTTCGTTTCCACGCACAAGATTAGCCGTATTTTTGTGTGATACATTAATATACATTAACAATAGTGTAGCAATGATTTATAAAGGTATAGAGTAAATTTCTAATTCAATTTATGAGAAGATTTGTTTGTTGGAGAAACACTCGCTGGTGCGACATGAGTTTTAGTATCGAAGAATTTTACTAAAACTACGTTAGGTTATCATTTTTATTTACAAGGGTTTGCACGCATTTGTCAGTAACAAGCGAAATAAAAAGACCAAACAGTGAGTCAACTAAAACGTTGAAGACCATTTCGAATTTTATGTAAAAATTAAAGCAATTTATATGAACGTATGTTGTAATTACGTCAATTTAGTTGCACTAGACTAGGAAATAGGATGTAAATAAGGCTTTGTTATTGGCAGATGAGCGCAAGCTATGTTCAATGAATTATTATTTCGTTTTAATGTCGTAAGAAAACTCATGTCGTACGAACGAAGTTGTACGGTTTAGAGGAATTAGTGTTGCTATTGTGAAAGTAATAATTATTGTAGTGGCGAATGTTTTTAGATCATTGAAATGTAAGGAGCCTTGAAATGTTCAATATTAATAATTTATCGTAAGTTATGGTTATGTCCTCATAACCAATAGAAAAGCAATGTTGCATCGTGTTCTTAATAATATTAATAATATCGATTTAAGCGATTTGTGTAAAAGGAAACACCAAATTAAATGTTAAATAAGATCGCGACAGAATACTAGCATAGTTTCCAATGATCTAAGCGCATTTATAAGGCATGTCCGATGAAATGACTCCGAATGATATACAGTTAAGATGCTCAGCTCATACAGTAATACATGCCAATGATTCAGATGACATCTACGGTCCCGAGCGTGGCTAATTCACTATAATATAACTAATGTCAGACTATTTGTCAAATTAAATGAATTCTGAGACAATAACTTGATTAAGATCAATAAAATGGAATATCCGATTTCTACGGATACCATTGACTGTGTCTTAATAATGTACTAGTTTCACTGATAATGAAATAAACTAAAAATGTTAACTTCAGCGCATTAAAGCGAAGAATTGTCCACGCTCGGGGCCATAGCTGTCACCTCAACGTCAATAGCTGGTCTAGTACTCACAGTTAGATGTAAATGAACTTTTGGATACCCCTATACAGACGTTGTCAGATTATTACTGCCTTTTAGCCATAAGGGATTATACAAGTGAATATAAAATTGTGTTCTGTGCTCACACGATCTCGCTAGTATTTTTTAGTTAGTGCCTATAGCGTTAAGTTAGGACGAATTGTGTGAACGTGGTGTAATCTTAATTGTATAAAACACCATAACGTATTTTTCAAACTATCGCTTATCGTAAACTGGAACGGAGATTTTATTAGATTCATTTAGTAGTGTAAATCGGCCCCTAGACTAATAATGTGAAAATTGAATGTGAATAGTATATTCTACGGTAGAGCGGGGAGCCTTAGGCGGGAGTAGCGAGTGCGCGGGTGCCTGCGAGCGTGACGTCACGCGCTCGCAGCGGGAGGACCCAAAGAAGTGTTTAGGAAAATTTCTCTAGTAGTCAAGTTGGTGCCTGATTGTTCGCGTGTTTAAGGGGATCGTATGCTAACATATTATACAGTTTAGACTTCCTTTTGGAGCATTTCCAACGTACTGATTATTTTTTTAATAAATTTAAAGAATTAGAGTAATTATTTTTTCAGCACTGATCGTAGTGCCATATTTTATTGGCTCGCTTTTTTAATAAATTATTTTTATAGTGAAATTCGACACCAAAATCAGAAAGACAAAATTAGTTTTTTGTTCTATCCGTGTAACAATATGGACTTGAATATTTGATCTCAGAATCGGCCGTGTAACAGACTTTGATCAGAATGCATGCGAGGATCGCTTGCGGTCCGTGAGTGTTATTTCTTAATGAACATGTTAAGTGTCGCTCAATTTAAATTTATTTTACTTACGAGAACAAAGTTTGACACATACAAACATACATTTTGGCCTATCAAAATGCTTGAGTACAAATTTCGTTTCGCTATATTTACGACGCGATGAAACGTCTAGTGTTTGGCAAATAATCGGACTAAAGTTAAATTAACATTAGATTAGTGTTAGTGGTTCAGGATGTTAGTCAAAGATGATATTTTGTGAAGAACCTCTGCGGACGAGGCAATGAAATTATATCGAAATACAATGATATATTGGTAAGGTCGAAAAGATACAATATATTTTTATCACTGCCACAATTGTCGTACATGTTGTGTCGTTGTGAGAGTTGAGTTCGGTTTTGCATGTTTGTGAAGCGCGCGACCGTTCACTTATTGCTCAGCGAATTATAATAATTTTAGTTAACCGCGGGCTCACTCGCATGCAAAATCTTTTTGTTATGTGACAGAGTATACAACGGGGAACAATGTAGTCGCTGCCAGTTTTAATACAGCCCTTTAGTTTGATCAGCATTAGTTTGTGCGGTGCGTCAACTGGACATGTGAGGGCGTGAAACACATTACAGCCGTCATGCAGACACGCTTGAATGACGTTGTGAGGTTACAGCGGACGGAACAATAAAAAACGCCATCTCCAACTGCATAGGGATGTCGTTGGAAATCGTGCTTTTAATTGCTCCTCCCGCGCTTAGACAGAAACTCAAGGAATGTAAATAGTTAAGTATTTATTATTAAGTATTATTCTGCATAGTACTGTAATTTGCTTCGCGCCTGGTTGGGCCTTAGGGGAGCGAGGGCGGCGCGCCCGGCGTCCCGGGGCGCCGCGGGTAGTCTAGTGGTAATGTTCGCGAGTTGTCTTTCAAACACGTTTCCTATATTATGCGTTTATTATATGAATGTTCTCCTTTATTGTAAATGTTTGAATACAATAGTAACTATGTGGAGCCTGTGTATTCCAATAGTGTGCACTACTTATTCAATTTGTAGATATTTAATTATATATAGTATAATGTTTAATGCGTTGTCTTATTTGCTTATACCCTATGGTGAAATCGGTGAAATTTTAATTATAATTTTGAACCCACAAGCTGGTTGGGTAATCTACCTCAATTAATTTATCACACATTTGGGCATAATAATAGTGAATGTTAATTTAAATTTGAAATTTGTTCAATGTAGTGATTATTAAGGTTTTTTTCAAGTAAAATGGTTTGTCCACCTGTCACAAGTACTGTATCTTATATTAAATACATATTGTATGATTGATAAACATGTGTTTTTATTAAATCATTGATACACCATCTGAAAACACCTTTTTTAAGTTGGTTATTATCAAATTACTGACTGACGGAGCGGGAGGGGGTGTCAAGCTTTTCCTGACCACCAGTGTTTCATAATCCCGCTGGCATCAACCCTAACAGGCATCTGAAAACCTGAAAACACTTGTAAACAGGTGTTTATTTTTATTTTTGATCTGCTGAAGATTATATGTTGATTTAAAATATAAACTTCACGCAAGAGGATCACTAGCACAGGATGCCAGAAGGTCTTAAACACAAAATTACACAACACAATCATGGCAATTTGCTAACTATCGCATCGCTCATTGTATGGTCGTTTGGACCAGTGTTTAGCCGCACGAAATCGCATACAAAAGAACTGGCATCATTATTATTATAAGTTTGATATTTGCCTGTTTCAATTTAGTCTCAGGGATCAAAAAACAGACTAGAATATACAGTGTGAGTCTTTATAATGCACATATCGAAGCGAGGGATTCTATGCTTAATTTTATAATAATAATAATATTTTATTTAAGACAACATAGTCCATACAACAGATATATATACCACAAGTAAAACAATACATGATGTTAGTAACAATTTTAATTTATAAACTGTACGTATACACTAAGTACTAAAGATAGCGTGGTTTTAATAAGATGCCTCAATACAAGACTTTCAGCAATCGCTTTCAGGAGGCTGTCGCTACTGCCACGCAATCTGGCGAGAAAAGACGCACACTTTTTGCGTATGACAGCTGTTAGATTTTTAATGCAATATTTAGAATTTTTTGATATTTTTGCCGTCGATGAAATTAAGCATACATTCCCTCATGGTGGGCCAGACGTGACGAAAACGCAAGGTCGGTGCCCTGACGTCACACAACGCGGTCGTGGCAGATCAAGAAGGAGATGGCGGGATGACTTGGATGTCTTGCTTGAGAATTGGCAAGAGGTGGCTCAAAGCCGAGAGCGATGGAAGGAATGGAGGGAGGCCTTTGCCCAGCAGTGGGACAGCATAGGCTAAGTATAATATAATCTAATCCCTCATTTCGACATGTGCACATTATAAAGACTCACACTGTATTATAGCGTAGGTAATCTGTATGTACTGACTACTCTGTAGAAGGAGTAAACGGTGGCTAAAAAATAAACCCCTAATATACAGGACTATAAAACCTACCTGGTTCTATGGCATCCAGCTGGGAGGTTCCGCTTGCGACTCTACGCGAGAAACATGATGTAGCGAGCAAAACATTCGATCCTTACCTATCATCATCATCGTTCGGGCCGAAAGACGCCCACTGCTGGAAATAGGCCTCCTCCAAGCGTCGCCACAACGACCGGTCCTGTCCTTGCCTATACATGATTGAAAAGAGTGTCCATGGAGTTTCTTGCACACTTTTCTCTACAGAGATCTATGCTTTGGAATATGCAATTAGCATATTTTTTTCTGATAGAGTGACCTCTTGACCTTTCAAAAATTCGTCCCTAAGCCTAACCTAACCCACTGACCAGTGCTTCTTCTTCTTCTTCTTCCTGCCCTTATCCCATATTACTTGGGGTCGGCACAACACGTTTTCTTCTTCCATTCTGTCCTGTCGTCCGTCACACTATCACTAACTCCCTTTTCTTGCTGAACAAAGTGCTTGGTATTGGTTTATTTGAAATACTTAAATGTTTTTGAGTTTTAATACAACTATGTAGATAATGCTCTCTGATTTATACGGAATTCAGAGGTTTATCATGGACTGCAGGGTTGTTCGAGAAAGTTACCGCGGCCGTGAAACTTTTCAGTCAGTAATAGTATATTATTATCCTAGGAGTGAAAGTATAAAGACTTATTTAGTCCCAAGAAGGGCTAAAAATTTACTTAGTGCCGAGAAGGAGTTTTGCGTTAGAGCGTAGCGAGGCCACCGATAGTTTGAGTAACTAAATAACGCCCGTTTTCAATATACTATCTATCTACAGTTGCAGCTACTAAAGATAAACAAATCTATCCTTTTGCCCTTACTTGCTTCTTATAACCTACCGACGGATAGCATTTCCTACCAAAAGTTCTGGATTGATGATAGACTCTTACTGTTTATCGGGGATAGCTATCTGTCTATGAACTGCGGTAGGTTATTGAAAACGAGCGTAAGTCTTTAACCCAAGGTAAACACTTTTTTTCAGCGCCTCACCATCAACGATTGCATCACTGCTTACCATCAGGTGGGATCGCAGTCAAGCACTAAGTTTATAACAAATAAAAAAAAAGTATACAAGGAGAGTAAAAATAAAATAACTTTTAAAACCTGAGCCGTCGCATGATTTATGGGAAGTATCTTTCTTCTTCTGATTGAGGCGGTACAAGGTTTTCCAATACTGCTTTAGCTTCTTCTCTTATGAAATCAGGTATTAAGTTGTTCCATATCAATCTGTTGAACTTATCGCTCTGCTGTACGGAAATGTAAACAATAGGTACCGGTACTCTACAATTCGGAAAAACAAATGAAGATCGGAATATCGGATTGCATATTTGCCACTTTCCCGCCTATTTTGTTTTTTTTTCTGTGGTCAGCTAGCTATTCAGCCTTTATTTTTCTCGTTTTCGTTATTGAAAAAATTCAATTATTTTATTTACGTTATTCAAAACTGAGAATATGTTAAATAAAATAATAAAGTATTTTAAAATCATAGTTGAAAAAAATAAGTAATTTAAAAAAATATTATTAAATTATTTTTTTTTAAGTTTTTTATAAAATGTTCGAATGGTTTATGGTTCAATAAAAATGTGAAGATAGAACTAGGGTAACCGATATAGTTATTGCCCGGTTAAGGGATTGATAGTGGATTCTCCTTATTATTATGTTTCTTAATAACGAAATCAAGCAAAATAATTGTTTTTATATAACTTTATCATATTTTTAATAGGAAAATCAGTCATTAGTTTATATGTCTTAAGAAATAAAATAATAAAAAATCAACAAAAGCAAAACCTCTAAAATCACAGTGATTGCCCACCATGACATAGTGATTGCCATACATAATGGACAGTTATTGCCCACCTAGCAGTTATCATTAATTAACGTCGTATTCTAATAATAAGACTTAAAAGTTAAGAACTTTTCCAGCCATTTGAACATTTAAATATAATTCTTCGCAATCAGAATTCGTGTCATCGTCAGAATCATTAATTTTATAACAAAAATGACATAAAAATAGCAACATATCGACATCATCAGGGATGTTACTTTTATGGTGTTCTGGAATACATCGTAAATAGACCAAAAATCTTTTTTTCAAGTGGGCAATCATAAGAATGACTTCTCCCGTTCTTGGGTGGAGCGGGAGGGCGTGTCAGACTATTACTGACTAAACCCCACCTCGTTTCTTCGTTGTCTTTGACCTGGGGACACGGAGACACGCACACACACCTTTCCGAGTTTCCGTGTTCTCCGGAAGTTTCGGCCCTATCGGAGCCCTACAGTTTGCTGACATCTCCTTGAGGCGCGCGTGGAACAGAACGCGCCGTTGACGACTAGGCTCGGTCCAGGTTATTACCGGACTACCAAATGGCGAGCAACCCAGTGCTCATAGTCCGCGAGCCCGCTTACGGTGGTCGAAAATTGGGATTGGGATATCGGCGGCGACGACGTGAGGGCAGTTCCCTCACGCGCTCGCGGTCGGCAGCCTGTTTCGCTAGCATTACAGCTTCGCAGAAGAAGGCAACCGCCTGCCAACCCTCCGCGCACCGGACCATGGCCTGTACCAGGGCCAGGGCTCCACGAGGGCACGGCGGTGCTCCGCCCAAGCGGAGCAGGACCAGCGTCATACGGAACGAAAGGACGCCGTGACCTCTTTCAAACCACTCCTCAAAGACTTACCGCCGCAATGACGGTGTGCCCTTAAGGATAAATATACAACTATTGACCGGGCAATAGCTGTATCTATTGTCAGTGGCAATAGCTAGATAATGATATGGCAATAACTAAATTTATTAGAATATTGGTACAGTGATTGCCCACCCCCTTTTAAAACTTTACGAAAAAAATTACCGTTATTACAAGTAGTTAGATAGGCCTTTAATATCTTTTTTATCGAATAACATTAATTGAAAAACACCTAACACAGAAAAAGCCAACAAATGATGCAATTTTGAAACAACTATTCTTAAGAAATATCACAAGAAACTTGACTTTTTTTTGACGAGCTGCACACCTGTTCCATCAAAATCGGTTATGACACTTAAAAACTGAAATACTGCCAGTTATTGAAATTTAAAATGCTACTATATAAATAGTTATAACATCTATGGTTGTTAAATTTATACTAACCCTTTAAAAATGACCAAAAAAACGCATTGCTTCTTAATGTTGGCAATCACTATATGCTGGGCAATCACTATAGTGGTTACCCTAGTTTTTTAAAAATATTTTTACTCCTGTCAGTGTCAATTTAGAGTGATTCTTCCTATGGATTAAAAGCAATAACCTATTAATCACATATCGGAGATGAAAAACAAATGAAACAACAGACAACATGAATAATTTTTGTATTGTATCATTTATTTTACTATCTCCAGTATGCCAAAACTGGGGATAGATAGGTTATTGGGTTCGGCCGTTAATCCATAGGAAGAATCGGCCCGTTCCTCAGGCAATTTCAGACCTACTTTCAGAGTTTGAGTTATACAAAAGTTTTATGTTCCTTCTCTACAGCGGAAGGAGTTACTTGATGATTTTTCACTAAATGGATAGGACTAGGACCATCATGACCCTAAGAGCGTTTTCACATTATCCGATCCGATATCGTTGTCGGACGCTGATCCGATATCGGGGTAAGTAAAATGTATGAAATGCCGTGCTCTGATATCCGATATCGGGCCGGACAATATGAAAGACAGGTATATTTCATACATTTTACTTACCCCGATATCGGATCGGCGTCCGATATCGATATCGGATCGGATAATGTGAAAACGCTCTGATATAGAGAACTTTATCATAAGATGCGATCTTCCACTTTTCTCAACTAGCTTGGGAGCGGCTTCTAGCTCAACTGGATACGGCTGAATACCTGTGTTTTAGACGGAGCGACTGTCTATCAGACTTCTACAACCTAGTTACTGTGTAACACGATACTTCTTGGATAGACTGATGGTCTGGTTTTCTAGCATCTGATAACCTGTAACGACTGTTACGACTACGAATCATCTGCCTAGCCTTTTCCCAACTATATTGGGGTCGGCTTCCAGTCAAGCCGGATTTAGTTGAATACCAGTATTTTACGAGGAGCGCTGCCTACCAGACCTCCACAACCCATTAACTGGGGTAACACGGTACTTCATGGCAAGACTGGAGTCAGATTTACTGGCTTCTGACTATCCGTAACGACTGCCAAAGATCTACAAATGACAGCCGGAACCTACGGCTTAACGTGCTTTCCGAGGCACGGAGGAAACTCGTTATGTTAAGATGGTCACCCATCCATAGACCAACCTAGGCAAGCGTTGTTTAACCTTGAAGATCGACCTGTGCGGCTGTTATTATCTAGCCACGAGCTCCTCCGTAACAAATACATTAGTATTAAGATGATATTAATTAACGCCCGCCTATTGACCTGTTATAATCTGTCTATGATGCTAACAATAATACTATTAGCTTTGTTTTACTGTTACGACTACGAATGCCATCCGTAAATTCTCCTGTTCTGAGTGGAGCGCGAGAGAAAGTTAGGGAAACCCATACCTACTCGTGTGCCTATAATTCTCCCGCTCTAAAGTAGAGCAAGAGGGCGTGTCAGGCATTTAACCACTTACTAAAATCCACCTGTATCCTTCAGTTGCGTTACCCCAGGTTTCAAAAATTAGTCTCCTGGTTTTGCTGACATCTCCTTGGTGATTGGATTCCTTACACACTTTAAACAACTAGATACTATTTGAAAATATTCTGGAAGCTTCTATCAAAAGTATCGGAAACCTATTTCGTCACAGGGAAACCGAGACAACACAATTTCAAAACAAGAAGCGACCTTGAAAAATAATATTATTGTGAAGTATAGGTATTCATTGAACAAACAACCTAAGTACAGTCAGCGTCAAAAGTAGCTGAGTACCTATCGTCTGTTTTTTAAACCCTGAGACTAAAATGAAATTTCAACACAAAAGAACTTGCGTCATTCCTATAGTAAATTTGACATTACTTGTGTCAATTTACAGCCGAAACCAATAACCTATCTATCACATATTGGAGATAGAAAAACAAATGAAACAACAGAAAACATGATAATTTTTGTATTGTATTATTTGTTTTACAATCTCCAGTATGCCAAAACTGGAGATCGATAGGTTACTGGTTTCGGCCGTTAGTCTCAGGGTGTAAAAAACAGACGATACTTCAAGTTTATCGAAATCTGCCGCATCATATAATGGTATTCTTGTGGTGGTTTTCCATTACTTGCAGGAATAGCTTCATTTGATGTTTGTTGTGAAGTATCCAGCCGTCTTTGAAAACAGGAACAGAACAGTCATTCCATATAATCACCAACACCAAACTGTGCGCTTAAAAACATATAAAAGTTTCAAGAGACATACCTACGACTTTCGTGGTGTTGGGGTGTGAGGATGTCCTCCCCCTCACGGTTCTTGTGTTCACCTATACTCCGTCGGTTTAGGTAGTTAACTAAAGGTAAACAATCTTGGCATGTCTTTTTATCTAAAAGTTGTCTATAAATTGTATGTAAAAATCTTTGCAAATAGGTATTTACCTAAATCGATGTTAGCTAATAAACTAAATTTAAATAATCTTTGTGTATATTATATACGACCTCTTTAATATAAAAAGACATACCAAGACTGTTTACCTTTAGTTAACTACCTAAACAAACGGAGTATAGTTAAGTTTTCAAATATTATGACTGAACCATTCATCTACCTAGCCTTTGCCCAACTATATTGGGGTCGGCTTCCAGTCAAGCCAGATTTAGCTAAATACCAGTATTTTACGAGGAGCGCCTGCTTACCATACCTCCACCACCCATTAACTGACTGAATCCACAGAATTGTGACTGAACACACACATAGGTATTTTTTTTTATCCTTATCCAGGTGGACTGTCAATGGCTGATGAGATCAATATGTTACGGCTAATAGTCGAAGTGCGGCTACACCTAGTTTTCAGCCGTCTAAAACTAAGTGTAGCCGGCCACAGGTTAAACTTAGAGGTATCCTACTATCTTCGGTATTTTATAGTTTCATCTTCTGCAATATAATCAAATCAATCTGGAAACGCAAGATAATAATCTCAAAAAAAAATCAAATGCTTAACATTACAGAAAACCTAGTTCTAGCCGAAGATAAATAGAGTACATACACCTAAGTTTAACCACCAGTGTGTGGCTGCACCTCTAGTTCCGCTATGATGAAGGCTTAACCTAGTTCTAACCGAAGATAGTAGGATACATCTAGGTTTAACCGCATGTGGCCGCCGTGGCCGGGTACACCTAGTTTTAGCCGGCTAGTGGTGTACTAGGTGTACTTCGGCTATTAGCCGTAACAAATATATTTAGTTATCTACCTAGCCTTTTCCCAACTATATTGGGGTCGGCTTCCAGTCAAGCCGGATTTGGCTAAATACCAGTATTTTACGAGGAGCGGCTACCAGTCCTCTACAATCCATTAACTTGGGTAACACGGTACTTCATGGCAAGACTGGAGTCAGATTTACTGGCTTCTGACTATTCATAACAACTGCCAAAGATCTACACATGACAGCCGGGACCTACGGCTTAACGTGCTTTCTGAGGCACGGAGAAAAATCGTTATGTTAAAATGGTCACCCATCCACAGATAAACCTTGGCAAGCGTTGCTTAACCTTGAAGATCGACCTGTGCGGCTGTTATTATCTATCCACGAGCTCCTCAGGTGCACTTCGGCTATTAGCCGTAACAAATACATTAGTGTTTAAATGATATTAACGCCCGCCTATTGACCTGATATAATCTGTCTATGATGCTAAAAATAAAAATATTAGCTTTGTTTTACTTTTAGGCCTCGATCTCGCTAGATGGTAAGCGATTCTCGCGAATAGGGCCTACAATGGAGCATGATGATGCCTTTGCACTCTTGTTTTGTAAGCTGCCGGATAACAACACATTATACGGAACACAGATGCTGACAGAGAGATCCAGGCTGTGGAGGAGAAACAGTCCAAATAGTCAGAAGATCAAACAATTGCTAAGTACGTCTTTTTTTTGGAAGGGGAATCATCAAAATGACGTCTCCCGCTCTTGGGCGGAACGGGAGGGCGTGTCAGACTCTTACTGACTAAACCCCACCCGTTCCTTCGTTGCCGTCGGTCTGGGGAACACGGTGACAACCTTTCGGATTTTCCGTGTTCGGATACGTTATGTTCGGATACGGCCCTACCGGGCCCCTACAGTTTGCTGACATCTCCTTGAGGCGCGCGTAGAACAGAACGCGCCGTTGACGACTAAGCCCGGTCCAGATTACTAGGTGATCCGATAGTGAAAGAGTGGATTTCTAAGGAGAAAGGATATATCTCATTGTTATTTGAATGTGTACTTGGCTTGACTGTACAAACCACGCCACGTGCCTAAACAGAGCTATCAGCAATTCGCAACATCAAAGTAAGACTGCATTACAGTAGGTTTCTAATTTCTACCGAGTTTTAGTGAATATAATGCATATAGGTAAGTTGTGTAAGGTATTTCTTGGGCCCGGGAACGCTGGCGACGAATGTTTCACAAGGCAACCCGATACCGGGGCAGGTGTCATCAAGCTATTGTTTTAATTACAAGTAGTACCTAAAGGTCTAAAATTTTTCATGTGTTGTTCAGCGGTAGAAAGTCTGGCTGGCGAGGGTCTAAGGTACCGAGACGAAAAGTGATGCTATTAAAATGGTGCTTTCTATTACTCTTTTTCAGAAATTCATTTGGTTGGCCATTTATAAACCGTCAGTCACTTTTCAAACAACGATTGAACAAGGTTTTTTTTGTCAGAAGCTAGTAAATCTATTACCAGACTAGCCAAAGGGTATCGTTTTGTCCAATTACTGGACTGTGGAGATCAGTTACAGATCGTAATGTCCGGGTTAGACTGCAAACACAGTCGGAAGACGTTCAGGTAGATCAGAAGTCTTCCATGAGCTCTTCCATTTTACGACCGAAACTGAACTGTTAAAGGGATGGAGCTATACGTATAGGTTGTATATATCATATAGGCGAGTATCCACCCTTACGTTGTCCAAACCTCTTCGGTCCGGACTAAGCGTTTCGCCTCGTCGTTCATACCGCGTATATCGAGGGACTGGAACAATTTGCCTGCTGCGGTTTTTCCGTCCGATTATAATTTGGGTATCTTCAAGGCTTGAGTGAATAGGCTCTTAATAAACTAGTGCGCCTCACCATCGACGATTGCAACACTGCTTACCATCAAGTGGGATCGCAGTCAAGCACTAGTTTATAACAATAAAAAAAAAGTATAGATCCATTCCTCTTTCTCGCTTTCACGACTGACATTTGGCTCATCATGGTAAAGGCCCCGTAATAAGTTTTTTTAGGCGTGTCATCATCCAATGACTTCTCCCGCTCTAGGGTAGAACGAGACGGCGTGTCAGACTATTACTAACAATCCTATGTTACTTTTGGTGCCCTTTGCGAGGGCTCTAACTCTCTTTCGAAAAACATACAGCCTTGTAGCAAGAGATCCTGGGTACGTCTCCGGTCGTACGGTGTCGCTGGTAAGCCTCATGGACATTTTATTTTTATATAACACTAGCTTTAGCCCGCAGCTTCGCCCGCGTACATAGAATATAAGCCTATGTCACTCAGGAATACAGCAGCTTTCTATCGGTGTAAAAATTTTAGCAATCGGACCAGTACTTCCATAGATTACCTCATACAAACAAAAAAACCGGCCAAGAGCGTGTCGGGCCACGCCCAGTGTACGGTTCCGTAGTTTCCCGTCCGTCAAAATAAGTGTCCCCAACTTTTCAAAAACTGTTCGTCCCATCAAGATCAAAATAATTTTCCTAGAAAGTCTTTATAAAGCTCTACTTTCCAGATTTTTTTCATATTTTCTAAACTTATGGTTCAAAAGTTAGAGGGGGGGGGGGGACGCATTGTTTTTTCCCTTGGGAGCGATTATTTCCGAAATTATTGATGTTATCAAAAAATGATTTTAGTAAACCCCTGTTCATTTTTGAATACCTATCCAAAAATATACCACACGTTAGGGTTGAAATTAAAAAAAAATCGCTTTTTACTTTACATGTAGGAGGGCTACCCTAATAAAACATTTTTTCCAATTTTTATTTTTGCACTTTGTCGGCGTGATTGACATACATATTGGTACCAAATTTCAGCTTTCTAGAGCTAACGGTCACCGAGATTAAGCGAGGACGGACAGACATGGCGAAACTATAAGGGTTCCGTTTTTGCCAATTGGCTACGGAACCCTAAAAAAACAAACTTTACCTCTTTATTATACTAGTGTAGATAAACTCGTGCTTGACTGCGATCCCACCTGATGGTAAGCAGTGATGCAGTCGTTGATGGGTACTGATTAGCCACCTGATGAGCCTCAAAAGCTTTTGAGGCATAGGAACCTTTTTAATATCATTTTTGATTTTACTTTCCTAAATATTTGCAGTAATTACTTAGCTTAGTAACGATTAAATCCGTTGGTTTCATCAGTCATATTGACTGTGGTTTTAGCGCATTCCATTATGCAAACACATTAGATAAACGCTTGCGAGCGTACGGATTTGTATATATTTGTAAATAGATGAAACTGATTGACTGACATATGGCACGGACGAAATTACTGTCATATTCCAAAATTCACGCCTAGCGATTCAAATGGTTGCACAATGTTTTTATCGAGATACTTACGCGCAGTTAAGAGGAGTAGTAAAGAGGAGCTTGTGGCTAGATAATAACAGCCGCAAGGGTCGATCTTCAAGGTTAAGCAATGCTTTCCAAGGTTGGTCTGTGGATGGGTGACCATCTTAACATACCGTTTCCTCCGTGCCTCGGAAAGCACGTCAAGCCGTAGGTCCCGGCTTCTCTCATCTTTGGCAGTCGTTACGGAAAGTCCGAAGCCAGTAAATCTGACTCCAGTCTTGCCATGAATTATAGAGTTACCCCGGTTAATGGGTTGTGGAGGTCTGGTAGGCAGCCGCTCCTCGTAAAATACTGGTATTCAGCTAAATCCGGCTTGACTGGAAGCCAACCCCAATATAGTTGGGAAAAAGGCTGAGATGAGATAAATGCGATAATGTCCTGCGATGACTGCCTGAGCAGGCTGTAAAATATGTCTACTCTGATACGTACCTGGATTGCTCGAAGAGGTTTCATAGGCCCTCGCAAATGAGCAACTGAATCCAATAAACATCTGCCACACCCTGCTACTCCACTTAGAGTGGAGCAAGTGATTTGCTGCTTTCCCACGAAAAAAAGGTAGGCTTCTTTTTCGTCCGTCCCTGCTCCCATCATACTTCATCATCATCATCATCATATATCTAGCCTTTTCCCAACTATATTGGGGTTGGCTACTAGTCAAGCCGGATTAGATATTTTACACGGAGCGGCTGCCTACCAGACCTCCACAACCCATGAACTGGTGTAAGCCGGTACTTCATGGCAAGACTGGAGTCAGATTTACTGGCTTAAATGAAAAAAAAAACAAAACACCAATTAAATTCCCAAATCAATTCAGCAATGGCAACAACAGTGCAGTACCCCTGTCGTGGACTGCACCAGTCTGCATCGTCAGCAACTTGTCGGTAGCACCGACCATGCTGCCCGCGCGGCCTCAGCCCACTCCTGCGCAACCTGTCGCCTGCATCGGACCATGTGAGTAGTTAGCATTAACTTGGTAATTAGGTCATCACCTACTTCATTATAGGTCTTCTTCTATTGTGTGTTCTCTTTAGACTTAGATGTGGACGAAAACGCTGTTAGATATTTGCTGTCGACGTTTGAAAGTATTTTTATTTTAACGGTAATAATAATGATTTAATATTTTGTTTTCAATTTTAATTTGTTAGTGTTAAATGTAATTAATTAAATAGAGAGTGATAGCAAGACGGGTGACAGGACAGAATAGAGGAAAAAAACGTGTTGAGACGATACCAAGTCATTTTAGACAAGATTTAAATTGTTTTTGATTTAAATACCTGCCGTATTTAAATCAATTGTTATTAAATTTAAGTAGTATGGTATGAATTCACCCCTTCACCGTCTACATTCAATACTAGGAGAAGAAGAAGAAACTGATTCCTGTAACACAGGGTGTTCTCAGGCACAGAAGTGAGGGTCTTACTTTGTTTGTACATCTTTTTATTATAGCTTTTATATTACATTTGAAGTTAAGCTTACATAAATGAGCTTGGTAGATCGTAGCGCGATGTTATATTATAGCCTAAACTATCCGTCATGAATGCGTCTATTGCATATAGAAACTTTTTTCCAATTCATATTTATTGGATATTTATATTATTTTGGAATAGATTGGAACAGGTCATATCATAAATATTATATTGCTTAGACAGTCTTAAAACATAATAAAATATGCGTTCACACAACACCTAGAAATATTTTTGTGCATTTGTATTCAGCAATATACTTAACTTTACTTAACTTTGACTTTGAATGACAAAGTAAGTAACTAAAGAAGAATTTTAAGGATTTTTCATTGTAAATACACTTACAGAAAAATTAAATACACATACCTAACTGAAATTATTAAAATTAAATTATATTGCATTAGAGTACAGCCATTTCCTTCCTAGGCTTCCTACGCAGTGCGTAAGCCTCATTTAGGACGATATACTCGTATCATACCAATTTAGAAATAGTTGTGTTCTGAAAAAGTTAACTAAAATTTTCAGTGCCGCGTTCCGGATGGAGGACGGCTGTCGAGCGAGTATCCTAGGAGCAAATCGTAAGTTTTTAAATCAATCTTTTATTTGATGCAGGAATTATTTTCGTACGATAAAATACAAATTTGAATTACATTAGTAACTTATTAACATAACGAGACTTTTCAGATAGAACGTCTTAAGCTACAAATTGTGTTTTGTACGAATTTTTTCTTCTTCCATAATTTATTAAAATTATTTAGTATTTTATAACAATGTGTTTCTAGCAACTATACTGTATATTAAATCAACAATACGTTACTTATTATACCAACACTGTCGCTTTCGATGTTCTTTCTAAAAAGGGTGGTATTTTGAGTAAGCGCAGTGGTTCAGCGGTTGGTCGCGGGTTCGATTCCCACGCGGAATAAAACATTTGTATGGCCTGCAGATAGTTGTTCCGGGTCTGGGTGTAATGTGTATGTGATTTTAATTGTTTGTGAATACACACACGACATAAAAGAATTTGTAGTGTGAAACAATTTTTTTCCGAAAAGCTACCAATGTTATGCAGTTGAGTTGCGGGTTCGATTATAGCAAGGCAATGCTCGTGTTTTATATTGTGTGTTTATAAATTAATGCGCTTTATTTTCGTCATTTAAAAATTATTATTTGAGTTCGTGCGGTTCTTTTCTATTGTTTCTTGGGTTATTAAAATGTTACGCTGTTTCTACATTCTCCACTCGAATCTTTAAAACTCCTCGATATGGTGTCACGCCGATACTTCATCATCAAGACAGAAGACAGAAGACTTGGAAGCCAGAAGAGTGAAGAGGTTCAGGGTTGAAATGGCCATTACCTCACAGTCACGTGGTCATGACGGTACAACGTGTGATGTGACGTAGTGGAAGTCTCGACCTGGACTAGACATCTATCTGAAGATCTAGGAAGATAAGCGGAAGAGCTGGCAGCAAGATTATGTTTGTGAAGAGTCTTTAGAAGATGTTTTCGTATTTTTTTGTTGTATATTTCTCTGTGCTCTTGTTTTCATTGTTGTGTATTTTATGTTTTTATGAATTACTAGCTGTCCCCTGCGGTTTCACCCGCATTTTTCGTTACTGCTCCACTCCCGTGGGTCGTAGCGTGATGGTATATAGCCTATAGCATTCCTCGATAAATGGGCTATCTATCACTGAAAGAATTTTTCAAATCGGACCAATAGTTCCAGAGATTACCCACTACATACAAACTTACAAATTTTACCTCTTTATAATATTAGTATAGATAGTATAGAAGTATAGACTAGCAACTGTCAGCGGTATCACCTGCGTGATAGTAGAAAATTATCCTAAATGAATAATTAGTTTGTTTCTATAGGTACAATCAATTTAAAAGTAATTATTTCAACGAATCGTTTTCAAGTTTTACCTATCTATATTTATTTCAAGTTTCGTCGTTTCGTTTTCAAGTCCTACCTATCCATATTATCTATATTTCAGATCTAGGTTAGTTTTAATTAGAATAATTAGCAAAAGTTACCTAAGCAGGTTCCCAACAATAACATAGCAATAACGTCATTACGCCATTAACGACATTAACGCTGTGGCGGCGCTTGGGGGAGGCCTATGTCCAGCAGTGGACGTCTTTCGGCTGAGATGATGATGATGATGAACGTCATTAAAGATGTAAACAAAACTATCAGCTCCCAATATAACAATAATTTATTCATCTCAATAACAATTTCGGCAACAAAACTACACCCATTGGACCCTTTTATCTTTTCAATAATTAATTTAGTAGCCATTATTACGAAGTACGAACGGTAACACATACGGTGGTACGTGCTTCGGTTCCTATATACGATTACGCTTCGTCAGGAGTTCGTTGGTTACAGCGAATGTTACTTGATACTTAGGTTACTGCTGAATGCTGCATCGCGTTATTGGAACGAAGTGTTGTGGGTCTTAGGTTTAGTTAGGTATCTTTATTAATATTGTAGATTGATAATTATAATCTTAGGAGAATCAAGCTCGCTGATAGCTAGCCCTAAAGAATCGACGAACTTGAGGGGGAAGCGACAGGGTAGCCCGAAATCAATACAAGTTAACCTCCAAACTCACTTAAGTCTAGGTTATGTT
This sequence comes from Mythimna separata, assembly GCA_030763345.1. Lineage (NCBI taxonomy): Eukaryota > Metazoa > Arthropoda > Insecta > Lepidoptera > Noctuidae > Mythimna > Mythimna separata. The sequence continues at coordinate 19,121,979 of CM061177.1, read as the reverse complement.
TTAGACCTTGAAAAAATCGTTCCTCGACTTATAAATATGATCTAAGAGGGATGTATTGATGATTTTTATGGTTATAATTATGTAACTAGTTACGTTTTACAGTCGCAAAAGATATTTTTAACTTCATAGGTACAACTTACCACTGGGCAGCAAATTGCAAAAAAACGTAAGAAAATTTGAATTTCGCAGGCTACCCTGACGCTTTCACCTTAAGTTGCATTATAAATAGTCGTTGAGGTCGAAAGGTTCTGCGTTGGAAGGTCTCCCACAAGGTGGACCGATGACTTGGTGAGAGTAGAGAGAATGGGATGGTTACGAAACGCATACGACCGTTTTTTATGGCGATACTTGGGGAAGGCCTACGTCCAACAGTGGAGGTCTTTCGGGTGAAGTGATGATGATTAATATTGTTTGTGTAGTTAGGTATTAGGTAGTTATGGTTGTATTTTTTTGAGGAATGAAAGGATGGATTGATTAAATTATTAATCTGACCGTGAAGTTATTGGAACGGATAGTCAGAAGCCAGTAAATCTGACTCCAGTCCGTGTACCGTGTTACCCCAGTTAATGGTTTGTTTGTGGAGGTCTGATAGGCAACCGCTCCTCGTAAAATACTGGTATTCAGCTAAATCCGGCTTGACTGGGAGCCGACCCCAATATAATTGGGAAAAGGCTAGGCAGATGATGAAGTTATTGAAACGAAGTGTTATGTTATGTGTCTTAAGTTTAGTAAGGTATCTTTATTAATATTGTAAGTAAATAACCATAGGAGAATCAAGCTCGCTGATATAGTCCGAATAATCGCCAAAATTAAGTTGTATTAGCTAGGCACATAACTCGTAGAATAGTTTGTCGATGGGGCGGAAATTTTCTGCGTTGGAAGGTCTCCCACAAGGTGGACCGACGACTTGGTGCGAGTCGCGAAAATGCGATGGATGCGAGACGCACAGAACCGTTCATTGTAACGACACTTGGGGCAGGCATATGTGCATCTGTGGTCTTTCGACTGAAATGATGATGATGATAATTACTATTGTTTGTGTATTTAGGCATTTTTTATGATTATGTTATCTTTGAGAGGCACGGAAGGACGGGTTGACGAAAGCGTTGACTTTTTCGGTCCGATGGCAAAACTATAGTAGGAAGTCCTTGCTCAAAGAGTAAATATAACTTAGTAAGGAGTTTACAAGATTTTTATCTGTACCATGACAGTCGGTCGATTGCACATTATTTCATTAGCGCCTTCTGTTACCTTTCGCGTTCCAGGCATTGACATATATATTACTAGCGTAAGGACCAGGCTAACCGCGCGACTAAATGGCACTAGCGCATTGGCCCTAAAATAGCAGTTTAGGGCCAACGTGACTCATTTGACAGTGGTCCGTGTGCGAGAGTCAACGAGTATTTTGCTTGTCATAACAATGCCTAGTTGTGTGGTAACAGGTTGCAAAAATTATGATACAAAGGTTAAAAAGGAACATGGAATATCGTATCATCGGGAAGTAACCTTACATTAATTTTGTTACCACTAAGTTATTAAATAATCACATTTTAAAGCGTTAAATATTTTACTACCGAATTTCACAATGGCGGCCATTGTGTGGCCGACTGGACCATCGAAGTGCACGAAGTAAACTTGTACGGACGTATTTTTTATTTCATTGTTGTCCTTAGTACTTTTAATTTCGAGTTTTGGTACCTATCTAATTTGTTTTATATTTAACAAGGGTAAAAAATAGATTTAAAAAATTAGAAGCTTAGAAACGATACCTAATTGAAACTGAAAATTTTATTTTCTTCACGCTAACTGAGATGACCTCTAACCTACTATTTTCACCCGCGACTACTTCCGTATGAATTTCGAAAAAAAAGAGCTTACCTACATTTAATTTCATCGAAATTACTTCAATAGTTTAGTTAGTCGAGAAAGCGCGATAGATATTTATTTTCTTATTTTTATTGTCCCGTACCCAAACGGGACCCTATTACTATACTCCGTCGGTTTAGGTAGTTAACTAAAGGTAAACAATCTTGACATGTCTTTTTATCTAAAAGTTGTCTATAAATTGTATATAAAAATCTTTGCGAATATTTACCTAAATCGATGTTAGCTAATAAACTAAATTTAAATAATCTTTGTGTATATTATATACGACCTCTTTAATATAAAAAGATATACCAAGATTGTTTACCTTTAGTTAACTACCTAAACCGATAGATCATAAGACTTTTTTGTCCGTCTGTCCGTCCGTCTGTCTGTCTGTCACCAGGCTGTGTCTCGAGAACCATGATAGCAAGGCAGTTGATTTCACAGATGATGTATTTCTGTTGCCGCTATAACAACAAATACTAAAAACGTACAACAAACGTGATTTTTTTGTAACTCTTTGTCGATATTGGTACGGAACACACCGTGAGCGAGTCGAATCGAAAACCATTAAGTGTGAAATTTGTATAGACAGTCTAGTAACGAAAAATTATTTTTTCATAGGCTGATAGAATTAACAAATATGGCTGGACTTTATGTTCCTTCTCCTGACCTGTTTGAAGTATGCTTAGAAACCAAAAAAAAAATATGACACTGTGATAGACCCCAATTTATGGTAAAAAGTGACTATAATATGTTCCTATCCACAAAAACTCTAGCAAAGTTTGTAGGAAAAAGCACTTTTAATGCTTTAAACTTGCACTCTGTCGATCAACCGGCCACATTATCATAGATTGCAACTTGTTCGAGCCATCATTAAGAAATATATTTAAAATGTCAGAATGCATCACGAGTCTATCACGGAAAACACGGGGAGAGGAACTGAGAGACAACAATTTAAAAAGAGCGTTTTATTCAAAGGACAGTAATATTGCTATGTTTTTCACATGCATACTTATGTAAACTATTTCGTATTTTATAATATCTTTTAAATATTCTAATACCTACCTACCTTACAATTATAATCTTAAGTTAATTACAATTTTAAATAAAGTTGATTGACACTCACTAAATTTGTTTTAATTACGAAAAAAATGCTTACGCTCTAACAAGGTTACGTCGAAAACTTGTGCGATGCGGCTGTCACGTAATTCGAATGAGTTATTACAGATGTCGCTATTTTTTCTTGTAGTATAAAGTTTTTTATGAAATGTTCATTTGGGCGCATCCTTCCTTTTGAAATCATTGGTTCCAGGCTGCACGCTATGACTCCTCAAAACAATCCTGAAGCGTCCAGCCCGCGCCTTTCAGCCTGACAGCCGTCCCAAATTCTCTTTTCAAATCTTTTTCATTTTAAAATTCGAATTCATGTTTGACTTTTTAAAATGTGCCAGTACTTACTTCTAAAGGAGTCTACACACCAAACCCGCCGACCCGCCGACACAGCCCGGCGGCTTGGTGTCGGGTTTGGGTTTGGTTCGGGTTTGGGTCGCCGACACCAAGGTTGTGTCGGCGGCGGGTCGGCGGGTTTGGTGTGTAGACTCCTTAAATCTTCTAAAGGTGCTGTGAGAAAGTGCGTGTGTGTAAGTGTTTTTTTTAAGTTTGTTCAATGATTGTTTCTCCACTGAAAAACTGATGAATACTGAAACAGTACTGTATTTTTCGTAAAGGTTATCAGTAGGGATCGGAATAGGTAGTTCTGGAGTCATAAACATGACGGGATCTCGGGATTAATGAATTTGAACTGAATTATTACATTTAACGTTTGAATCCCCAACCGGTCCTATGAGACCGCGCTGTTATTGTTTTGCTATTGTGTCTCGTTTCGCGGGTATCTGAGTAACTACGTCTTATTTTTAGAGTTGTGTATTAATATGTTAGATTATTAAAACAAAGGTATCTAAATATATGTAATAGTTTTGGTACGGCACTTAAATATGGCTAACAATCATAAATTGGTATTCAAAGTGTTCGAAGTAATTTGCAATTAGTTAGGTTAGAAGTGTAACTTGCAAATGCTAAATCACCCTTTCATTATATCCATCCCGTTCCTACTAGCGATGCGTGATAGTGAGATGTTTTATTCGATTGTTAGAACATCTCGATGATTTTCGATTGTTTCCACTTTGACTCGAGTCTCAGAGCGTTTCCGCATTATCCGATCCGATATCGGTATCGGACGCCGATACGATTTCGGGGTAAGTAAAATGTATGAAATATGTACCTGTCTTTCATATTGTCCGGCCCGATATCGGATATCGGAGCACGGAATTTCATACATTTTACTTACCCCGATATCGTATCGGCGTCCGATACCGATATCGGATCGGATAATGTGAAAACGGTCTAACTCGGTATTTTATTGCGACTGGCGTATAGCGCGTTCATTCGCGAGTTTTACGTCGATGGTTTTAGAGTTTTGAGTGAGAGTGACCGATTCGAACAATTAAAAACTAGCGGTGGATTCCGTTGACTCGAAACAATCGAAAAACATCTCGAGTATTTTCTAGAATGGCAAGTCGATAGTTAACTCGATGGTTTATTGTTTCGACTCTGATTCTTTCGATTGTTGAAACTTCTCCGAATCACCATCTCTATAGGCTATTCGCCGAGGGTTGAGCCAAAAGGTAAACAAACCATAAAAAGGGTTCTTTATATGTCACGATTGATGTAATGAACATATAAAAATAAGTATGGAATTAATAACTACACTGACAACATTAGAAATTATATTTTAGAATGATGCCTGTGGAACTTATGTTATCCTTTCAGATTTATTTGAAATCAAACATTATAAATGCCTTTAATTATTTTCTTAATTTTTATTAATTATGCATTAACGTTTGAATCCCCAACCGGTCCTATGAGACCGCGCTGTTATTGTTTTACTATTGTGTCTCGTTTTGCGGGTATCTGAGTAATTAAACAGTTCACATGTAAAAGAACCTAAAATGACATTTTAATACTACTAAGTTGTAGACCACAGATACTGCGAACATTTTACATTAAAATGTGACGTTTTGTCATCGGTCGGGTTATACCCGCCATGTTGAAAAAATGATTTCTTTGTTTACCTTGTGGCTCATGCTCCGGTGAATACACTGTAGTTTGAATTTTCCTGTCTCCACGGATTGAAGCCAGGCCAGCAAATGCTGAGGTGGTCACCCTTTCGATGCGGGTATGCTCGGCACATTCTATACTTTTTTTTAACTATATGTCTGTAATCGTTGTGCTGTGTCTGTCCCGAATAAAAGTATTTCTATTCTTTCTATTTAAAACAATTTGGAAAAAGATATATACCCGTCACTTCACCTCGCGAGACTCTCCTAGAACGTATTGCTATACTAAATACTTACTTTTTATTACGTTTACGATTGTGAACCAATACGCGGGTTATATCCGAATTTTTACCCAGGAACATTACGAATAGTGTGTTTATATGTGTGGTGAAAGACATTTTATAGTGTGTGCTGCCTCAGAAGGATCGATTAAGGAGGTCTAGCCTTCGGCCAATGAATACCAGGTGAGTGCTGCATGCTTCTTGCCTATTTTCCTTTTACCCAAAACCTATGTTCTTGAAACATCTACGGTCCGGACTAACCATTTGGCTTCGTCGTTTAAACTGCGTACATCGAAGACTGGAACAATATTAGCCTGCTGCGGTCTTCCAGTCTGATTATAATTTGGGTGTCTTCAAGGCTTCTATTTGCTGACATCTCTTTATGCCGCGCGTGGACACGGACAGTATCGACTATTCGGTCTCGATCCGGACGTTTACTGGATGGTCAGACGTCGAGCTGCCCATTGATCTTCGTCCGCAAACCCACGATTACGTTGGCGGTCGGTTAGGATCCTGGCAGTGTGAAGATATTCGTTCCTTGACGCGAAGGTTTATACCTATTACGTACTCCTGTTATCTGATATTTACATTTGCAATATCATATTATTTGGGTCTCAAAAATCTTGCTTCAATACAATCATGTTTATTCCCTAAGCAATGAAAACATGTGAAAATAAACAAGCAATAAGATTCGGACCATTTTATGTTATTCATAGGTCTTTGTATGATTGCTTATTTGGTTTTAAGATCAATATCTTGGTATACCTATATAATGTAGTGTATATACACTATATTAGGTGATATCACCTAAGTGTTCTTAATTCATGAATCCCCGACCGGTCCTATGAGACCGCGCTGTTATTGTTTTACTATTGTGTCTCGTTTTGCGGGTATGTGATAGGACAGCTTGACCAATTTGAATGAAACTTTCTGTCTATATTTGAGTGGATCCCTGGTCGATTTGAAAATACAATTGGTGAGGCTGTAATCGGGTTATCAATTTGCTTTTCTCTGATGAAAAGTCAGCTTTTAGGCAAGATATTGTCGATCGGGATCTTGGTTATCTATATTTTATATTCATATAGATGGGTTGTGGAGGTCTGGTAGGCAGCCGCTCCTCGTAAAATACTGGTATTCAGCTAAATCCGGCTTGACTGGAAGCCGACCCCAATATATTTGATAAAAGGCTCGGTAGATGATGATGATAGATAGATAGATAGGGAAACTCATTGGCTGACTAACTAGTAGAACTAGGCTAGGAGCGTTAAATTTTCCACAAGTTTTACTTTTATGACGTATAGCACAAAGAGAGTATTTTCCTAACTTCATGATGAAACGAGAGTACTTATAAAGTTTATATAGAGAAACCCACTTTTACACGAGCAAAACCACTGGCAGAAATTAGTTCTGAGTTCTGTATATAAGTACGTATAATAACATAACTCGTGCACAATGTTCAGTTATCTGAAAGGATCTACGTATCTTCATGGTCCATTGGGCACAAGATATCAGTACTAAACGGCTTCATAAATAATATCTAGCTTTACTTGACCCAAGACTTGATACGTTTTTGATAGTGTTAGAGGTCTAACTTATCTGGTTGTTGATATATCCAGTATAATATGAGCCGTAGTGCCTTTATAATGTGCAGGGAAATAGGGTTTTCCGTGTCTGGGTAAAACAGGATTGGATCAGGATATGTGTAAGATAAACTTTGTTGAAATGTTTTAACATGAGCTAGTAGGGCTTATTTTTTTATTTATTCTTACAATTATCAAAGTCTCCACAACGCATGTGTCGGTCTGAATGAACGCGATAAACTCAAAAACTAAGAAACGGATTTTCCTACGGTTTTCAATAATAATTATTTATTTATTTATTTTATAATTTATGTACACACAGATAAATAGATAAGGAAACAATAAAATACGGAAATATGTACAAAGGTACTGCTTATTTCAATAAGAAATCTCTACCAGCAGACCTGCGAAAGAGAGATAATAATAGAGAGATTTAATTATATGATTTTGTGAGTGATTTAAGTATGAGGAAGATTATGATTTAGATGTAAAATACATCCATATGATAGCAGAGAATAGCCGTCAATTTAAAAGATTTGTAACTACTGTGGGAAGCTGGGGCGAGTAAGTAGATCATTGATCAAGTTAGGATTTTGGATAATGTTAAACTTATAAAAGCTTAAAAACAAAAGAGTCTAGAATCAATTATATAGAATCGTTACAAGGGCCTATAGTGTACGGAGCAATTATTCCTAATAAACAATAGTGTTGTTTCGAGATACTCCGTATTTGGGCAGTATAGCACAGTTAGTTAGACAGGCAGGCAGAACCACAGATCCGTGTAGTCATTCTAATGGGGTCTACACACTGACGAGTAGCAACCTTCACGATGTTCCGATTGTCATCCTTAGGGCTTATTCGACGATACGTGGCGATTTTGTGCTAAGCCGTTAACTTGTGGTAATAACAGTAATTTGGGATAATTTATTTATTTATTTAAACTTCATGTACAGTATTGATACATAGGCGGATAATAAGGCATTCTCTACCAGGCAACCTTTAGAAAAGACATGTGGTAGGTTTGCCTAATAAAAAAATAACTACTGTTTCAATCAATAAATTAGGATTAATAAAATACATATTTAGGCTAAAATTTTAAACGAATAAATACTATAATAAATATCAATCATAAAGAGAACATAAAATGTAATTATGACGAAGACCTCATTGAGAGGACTTTAAGGGAGACCGGGGCTAAAAGTTACCGGGGTAAGTTGTTCCGATTGAAATAACTCCGCGAAGAAAAGAGATAAAAATATCAACTAAACGCATCATGAAATGCAATGCCACAGCGCACCAACGGCGGCCATCTTAATCGGGCCAGTGGCACCAGGAATATTGGATCGGCAGCACGTGGGTCGCTGATACACGTAAGTAAATATTTTCGTATTTAGCATTTTTGGTCTGCTTCATGAATCTTAACGATTATCGTTTAATATTTTATTGTTTCAATGTGAGGTTTTATCTATTGTTGTGATACACTACGCGTAAATGACGTATGATTTGTAACCTAATTTATATTTTGACTTTTTTTGAACTCGTGTGTTTGGGGTTAGATGTTCCTTTTTTCTGGGGCAGGTTGTGACCTCGGAACAACTTACCCCAATTAAGTTTTGCCAAAAATAATGTATAATTATCATCACCATCAGCCTATAGCAGTCCACTGTTGGAGCTAGGCATCCTCCAATAAGCGCATAATGTAGTAAATAGATACATTGTTATTTTCTTTTACAGTATGCGGACTTGCAAAAGAAAATCTGCCCAAGGTTTAATATCAAAGAAGTTCCTACAAACAGCAGCGAATACAGTTATAAATGATGGCAGAAAAATAAAACTATGGCCAGAGAGCTTGGCATTTTCAACCTGACTGGCGGCCAAGCTGAACGCCTGCCAAAGGGTCATGGTCATGGTATCCCAAAGCGGCGAGCCTCTTTGCTGGTCTGCCACCATGGGATCTGGAGGCAACAGTCCTTGCACGCATGCACGATTTAAGCGTGGAGATGCAGCGTGGGGGCGAAACTCCGCTGACACGACAAATCGTGACTTAGCGGACAGAGTTTCGTGGGCATCTCATGGTGGAATGGTGACTACGACTGTTGCAACACAGTGCTGGGCACGCCATCATTATGGCGGTAAGTCCTCTCTATGTGGAGTGGCTGGAACGGCAACACGGCGTTCTCACCTTCCACATAACGCACGTTCTCACCAGTCATGGGAAGTTCGGGAGGTTCCTAACGCTAAACGCTCGGGTGTCACTATTGTGATCACCGCGCTGAGGGACCGTGGAGCATAAGGGGTGCCCCGCTTGGGCGGAGCACCGCCCGTATCTTCGTCGGGGGCGATCGGTGACATGGTCCGAAGCTAGGAAGAAGTTATTTGATAAGCACCTAATGACTAAATTTTCAATAATTATTTTTCTACAAATTATAGTTACTTGTTAAAACAATTTACCTGACAACACGTAGGATATTATTGATTATTTACTACTGAATAAACAGACTTGGTTTAATCATTTATTGTTTTTTATTTCACAAATAATAGCTTTAACAGATATGGTAACAACTTACCCCGGCTTGTTAACAACTTGCCCCGAGTCGGGGTAAGTTGTTACTTTCCGACTTTTGTCATAAAAAAATTAATAACAAATAAATCTCACAGTAAATGATCCAGATAACTATCTTAATAGCAAAGTGAAACATGTAGGTTAATTTTAATCGCAACATACGAATATTAAAATCAAGTATTCTTAACGAATTTTAAGGTTAACTGAAAATCGGAACTTGTAGCCCCGGTCTCCCCTACATAGTAGGTAGTTCCGAATTTAACTAAGGTTTAAGGTTTTTCTTACTAAGGTCAGCACCAGATAAACGTGAACTAATGGCCATTGCCCTCTCAACATATATTGACATTCTTAATTTAAAAACGGAAATGAAGATATAAAGCTGAGGTATGAGGTATTCCTTGAAGTGCACCATTTTTATTCTTCGGAGCGCACCTTTTAGTAGAGCTCCCATAACATTGCTATCGGGAGCTCTACTAAAAGGTGCGCTCCGAAGAATAAAAATGGTGCGCTTCTATGGTGCGCTTCAAAACTGGTGCGCTTCGAGGAATACCTCATAAAGCGAGGTATCTTGGATCAGCGTCTATTGCAATCCAAAACATTTTCTAGAATTAAAAAATAGCACATTATTAGTTTATCGGGAACCTTTTGCAGAGGTATTAGGAAAAGGTCAATGTCCTTTATTCCAAGATTATCTGGCGCCTTGTGTGAACCGTTAGCACAGTGCCATAACTGTGATTTGGGATAATATGCGCCTTACTAGTATAGGAACTTTTGTTGAATAATGAGGGAGAAATATGCACGGTCAGGAGCCAAATAGGCAGTTGTATTCTAACTATGGTAGTGTTTAAAACTTCTTTGTAGAAAACTAGCGTTGTGCACCTGAAAAGAAATTGTAGACTCTTTAACATATGATAATTTGGTAGAGTGCAACCACGATGCAACTGTGTTTTTGACCCCTGATTGTACATGTATTTATTGCAAATGTTTTATCTCTGGCATAATCTCAATGAGTGTGGGTGTAGGTATGTTTGTTAGTCATTCACGCTGAAATTACTGAAGGAATTTGAATGAAATTTGACCCATGGGTAGACCACATCCTGGAACAGTAAGTACCTACATTGAAACATTGGGTACATTTTATCACGGGGACAGAAATGTAATCACGCAGGCGAAACCGCTGCCAGCAACTAGTTTCCGACAGCAGTACCGCCCATGTGAGCAAATTGAAGTCAAATCAAAAATGTTTTTATTTTACATAGGCCTACATGGGGTCATGGGCACTTATAAAACGTCAGAAGCCAGAGCACGAAATCATGAAAGTTAAAGATCATCCTGAAGTGACATACTTCTGGAATAAACTGTATAGACGTATTATATCTTATTTTTCTTAGTTTCTGCGTTCTCATCATTTTCATTACAGCCGAAATACTTTAGAGACGCGGAACAGAGTGTCCCATATACTTCTGGTGAAAAAAGAGGATCCCGAGCCAGATGGGTTTAAAACAGTAGTTGCCCGGACCAGTCATAAGGTCCGGGCAACTACTGTTTTAAATGCGCAGAGAAATTTAATATCGCTATGTAGCATTTTGAATTTTAGTTCCTTTGTGGTGTCATAGATGTCGCTACATGACGTCTACTGCTGGACATATTATTATTGTGCCGACACCAAGTGACGCCACAATAACCGGTCCATTTGATGTTCATGGTCTAATGTTTGCGGCAAAATATTCATGTAGATTTATAACTGTTCAATTATAAAGCTTATGTGTTAAATTAATTAACTATCTTTTAAACGTGTTAAATTCTATGTTTTAATTTATTAAAAACCACTGCACATTCGAGCGTCAAGATTAAAGATAGAATTATCTAAAGAAGGCGCTATACGGAAGCCGATTCCCATTCATAACGGACCGGGTGAAGTCGAGGGAAGTCGGATGAAGTCGGGAACTTCGGCGCGCCATTGAAAGTCTTTCCCAACAAACTTTCTCTCTGAATACACATTCCAGATTGATTATATTTAAGAATTGGTAAAAGAATTTGCCGTGAAATTGAGAAGCTTTTAATGAGGTTTTCAATTGTTTATTTTCTCTGGGCCACTAATTACTTTTTTTTTAATTATTATCAGTAGATACGTAAATAATTCTACTGTAGCTACGTGTTTTGGACACCTAATTTCTTCAAAATTCTTTCCGATTTGGATGAAACTTTGTGTGCATAATTGAGTAGGTTATTTTATAGTTTGTTTTGCGGTTTTCAAGGATCCGTACCTCAAAAGGTAAAACAGAACTCTTATAGGATCAGTTTGTTGCCCACAGACATACACAGGCTCTATGCCTTTATTTTGGGAACGTGTGGGGGTATCGAGTTGAAATTAAAACAATCAAGCTTCAAAGGACCGCAAACATAGCATGTTTGCGGTCCTTTGAAACTGTGAAAAATTGAACTTCCAAGTTTACGAAAAAAAAGTTAGTAACTGTATCCAATTTACCTGCTTTAATATAGTTTGTTAATTAATTTAAACATACCATGGGTGGCCATATTATTAGGGGCAGTACCTAGATTTCTTATATTATTATCAACTTTAATTGCGTTTTGCAGGTTAATAGTTGGTTGTAGGTTCGGCAAATATTTTTTATTTATAGACTTCATTGATTGAGATAATAAAGCATTAAATTTGAAGTCAAAATTATTTATATATTTTTGAAAAAAAAAAGGTACGTAATAAGATGGATGAATATTGCTAGTATTTTGTGACAGCATCCATTTATCGTGGTATGCTCTCTATGCAAGTTTTGGCTTTCTGTAGTAGGTTTCTGGTATAATGGCCACTCTTTAATGAGGGCTACAATCCGCTGGTGTTATTTTTTTCACCGGCAAGAGGATCCAAATATTCACCAAATGTTGAAAAAAGTCAACAAAGTTAAAAAATATCACTTAAAAAAATGGCTCTATCTCACAATGTTGATTTATATAAAAAATAATAATACTGATGCCAGTAATAATACCAAATAAAAAAAATCTTATATAAATCCGTTGGTTAGCTTAAAAAGTGATATTTATAACTTTGTTGACTTTTTTCGAAATCATCGTATTACGTATCTTTTATTTTTCACAAATATGTAATACAATTTTATTTCAAATTTTATGTTTTTATTAACTCAATCAATAAAGTCTTTAAATAAAAAATATTAGCCGGACCTACAACCAACCACTTGCCTGCAAAATACAATCAAAGTTGATACTAATATAAGAAATTCAGGTATTGTCCCTAATAATTTGGCCACCCACTGTATATGTTACAGTAGGTACGTAGTTAAAAAAATATACTTAATTGGTTACCTACTCCATAAGTAATCGAAAATATTGTGTTATTTTAGCTCTAAGTACAGTACTAAACGATAATTTGTAGTCACGGTTTTCCTTTTATGTAATTTTATCCAAGAATTATTATGTAGATTTAGCATATAATTACTGTTATCAAAAGGTAATAAACTACGATTCAACACTGAGACACAACCCGATATTTATAGTAATATCCTTGATACTTATACTGATACAGATCGGTATCACAACTTCACAAGACTCGATCGGGTCTTATTCCTTAGCCCATTATAATACGCTTTTGACAACTAATTATCGGGACAGACAGACAGAAGTAGAGTATTTTGCCGTAATTACGGGATACAGGGACAATAGTAGTAGAATGCTGATTTGTAGGCCGGTGAATGGGCTAGGCTGGGCGGCTGATAATACTAGCTTATCGGTTATTTAGGGCCTTCCGTGCTAAGAATAAGTTCGCTAATTTAATTCCGTGAAACCCGTTCCATCATTGGACCGCTAGAAGTACGGCGTTACGCCACCGGTATGTACTAGGTATATGGTAGAAATCATCATCATCTGTAGAAGCATTGTTTTAATTTTGATTATTTTTATTATAGAGGGCTTTGAGAGTTATTCTGATAGAAATGCCAAATCCATTCTAACCACTAAACGTACGGCGTTGCGCCCATACGCACAAAGCGTTTTGAGAACACATCTATTGTGCGTACAGCTTAAGAATGAAATTCGCTGACGGAGTGTTTCGTGATAGCTAGAATGGCTACAACCTAGGGGTCTTTAAGTTAAATGTGAATAAGTTAAGGTTACTTCGATATAAATGTACTTACTCCTACTGTTCAAATCATCGCTCCGTCAGTTGAGATAGTGGTCAAACGGGTGCCTATGCATAAACACTTTAATAAAAAAAGAAAACGGCTTCGCTTCTGAACTAATTAATACTTACATGAAACAAAACACAGTCAACATATCAACGAAACTGCACCAGGATGTAAGCTGCGCCTAGACCAACGTTATTAAAAAGAATAGAAAACTCTTAGTAAAAGCTGCGTACAACACCCTACTAATATTATAAATGCGAAAGTTTGTGAGGATGGATGTATGTTTGTTACTCTTTCACGAAAAAACGGCTGGACCGATCTAGTTGAAATTTGGTATTTAGATAGTTTATACCTTGGATTAACATATAGGCTACGTTTACTCATACTTTTTTTTATTTATTTTTCGATTTTGTTTTTTTGCTATAAGCTGCTTTTTATCAACACACCACGCGGGCGAAGCCGCGGGCGGAAACTAGTAATACATAAATATGGGTGCAGACTATGATAAAATCTAGCATTTCTAGCCATGTGTGGGTGTATGAATGTCATAGGCAAAAGCGAAGACAGGGACGAAGGTTCATTCATGTGCATAGCTGTTAGTGTCAGTTTGTTTCTTACGTTAATATATTATGTGACGTATTTAAAGGCTTTTGTCCTATTTATGGAAGAACTTTCCTTTACGTAGTCATATCAGGTAAGAAATTAATTCTGTTGCAAGTATTTTCTGCTGAAGTTTTTTGTGGTATTTTCTGCTTAGGGCGATCACGTTTACGCTTTCCGTTAAGATTACCTTGTCTAGGGCTTATCTTGGTATATGTTCAGGGTCCCTTTGGAGCATGTAGCTGATCCAGTTCCATTTTCGATGTTTGATCTTTTGGTGGAGCGGGGTTTAACCGAAGCGCTTCCACAGATTTGTATTAGAAATATTCTGGAGCCATTAAATACCGAGAATACGGCGAAGTAAGTAGTTGATACCGACTTGGAGTTTTTGCGAGATGTCCTTTGTGATCTTCCACGTCTCACACTCATACAGCAATACGGTTTTGACGTTAGAAAGCTAGTCAGATAATATACATATTATATTTTTCTATTTTATTTTACTTTTCCTTGTCTACGTAAACAATATAAAAAACCTAAATGTTACTGGCGACATAACTCTGTATGCTGATGACACTTGTCTGTTTTATTTTGGAAGTGATATTCAAGAGATTTTCAGACAAGCACAAGCTGACCTATCATCACTCAATGAATGGTTTAAGTTCAACCTGTTAACCATTAACCCGAAAAAAACATCATATATGATCTTTGCAGCAAAAAATAAGAAAATTCCTAGCAGTATTAAACTGTCCATAGATAATGAATCCCTACAAAAGTCGACAAACGAAAAGTATTTAGGCCTTACTCTAGATCCAAGACTATCATGGTGTTATCATATTAAAAATATGCGTGACAAAATATCTTCCCTCACTGGGGCATTACGAAGACTTTCCGGTTGTATCCCACATAAAATAAGAAAATAGTTATTTGTGCAACAAGAGAGCAAAGTTGGTTTTTGCCGCGAGTGTTGATTTTGAATCCCGAGTAAGCGAAGGATTCTATATTTGAATCACGAGCGTAGCGAGTGATTCTAGGTTAGAATCCTGAGTGCAGCGAGGGATTCAAAGACACGAGATGCAAATAACTTTGGTCTCGTGTAGCACATACAACTTTTCACTTCAGCAGCGAGAACAAATAATGTAAAGGTAATAAAAAATACAACTTGGTAATATTTAAACCACATGTATATTTGTGAAAATTGAGGAGCTCGTGGCTAGATAATAACAACCGCACAGATCGATCTTCAAGGTTAAGCAACGCCTGCCTAGGTGGGTCTGTGGATGGGTGACCATCTTAACATAACGAGTTTCCTCCGTGCCTCGGAAAGCACGTTAAGCCGTTGGTCCCGGCTGTCATTTGGAGATCTTTGGCAGTCGTTACGGATAGTCAGAAGCCAGTAAATCTGACTCCAGTTTTGCCATGAAGTACCATGTTACCCCAGTTAATGGGTTGTGGAGGTCTGGTAGGCAGCCGCTCCTCGTAAAATACTGGTATTCAGCTAAATCCGGCTTGACTGGAAGCCGACCCCAATATAGTTGGAAAAAGGCTAGGCAGATGATGTATATTTGTAAAAATTAAAAGTTAAAAGTAAAATTATTGCAGTTTTGCAACAGCGAACAGAAGAAGAAAACAATAAAAAATTAAAGCCCGCTATTTTTTAAAGATGCGTTCGGAAATTGCACTATTACTAAATTATTCTGTCACAATAAAGATTGTTAAAACTTTAAATAATTATGTAGATACATGATAAACTTCGTAATTTTTAATTCAACATCTCTTTATTTGATCATAAAAAAATATAATTCGATTATTAAGAGAAAAGTATAATAATTACATTTAAACCTTGATTTGAAATTTTATAGGTGTCGTGTTTCCGAACGTTTTATTGTTGGTTTCTTTTTTGAGCCTATTATATATGGAATATGGAATTTGAAAATCGAACTTTGAATCGACTTGTTTCTATCTCTCGCTCTTTTCGTATCGAAGTGAAAGTGACAGAACAAAGTGAAGTTCAAATCTTTCGAATGTTGTGAGTAGACCCAGCACTGACTCGGCATTTAAAAAAAATAATTAAAAAGTTACTTTGTCTCACGCTCGCAGCAAAATCGAATTTTGCTCACTGTCTTTAAACTGCAAAACATACTAATTGTTTGAGGTGCTGAAGTGAAAATGATATACAATGCACTCGTAAAACCTCATTTGGAGTATCTAGTTGAGATTTGGGGATGTGCTGCTAAAACCTATATAAATGACATTCAAGTAACACAAAACAAACTTATTAAAACTCTATACAACTACCACTACCTAACATCAACTAAACAAATACCTATACAACGACACTAAGATATACAATATAGAACAACTATACATATTCAAAACATGTACTCTAATTAGAAAAATAATTACAAAAGAAGCACACTCTCAACTTAGTTTTAAAAAAAGAAATCACGGATACCATACCCGAAACCGTAACAAACTAGAACTTAGACCACCCAGGACCAATTACGGGAAGAAAAATATTTTATACGAGGGAGCGGTTTTGTATAATAAATTGCCAGATGATATGACTAATGTGAAAAGTACAAACATATTTAAAAAAATGTTAAAAGATTACGTGTCTAAAATTTTATAACAAAACTTGTGTACCTACTTACCTACTCAAATTCTTTAGAACCCTATATGTATTTATATTGTTGTTTTTTCTTTTTATATATGTAATCGACTCACGGAGTCACGATTTGTTATGTATAACTGCATGATCTAGTTATAATCTCATATTTAAGTGAACTATTTTGTGTTCTTTATGAGAATAAATATCTTTAAACCGATATTACATTTAAATGTTTATTTCTTTTATTTAGGTACAACAGTTGTCAAGATGACATTTTTGAAAATATTTTTGTCATATTGATTTAATTTAATTTAATTTGAACGTATGTAATTTTCGTATTTATTAATGTGAGTATATGGGTTAAATGCCTGAAATAAATGAATTTTATTTTTTTTGTTATTTTATTATTATTATTTTTTTATTATTTGAACCGAAAAATATTCATTGCTGGACTAAGCGTCGCCACAACGACCAGTCCTGTGCGTCTTGCATCCATTGGATTCCCGGGACCCTCAAACATTTTTGCACAATCACAAAAATAAGATAATTCTTTATTTATATTTCTTTTCATTTTCCTGCTACGTTGCTACGCGGGTGCTACGAAATTTCGTCATTATGCCATCCCGCGGGCTGATTATGTATGAAACAGCGATCAGCAAACAATTCGCAATCATCGCGCAGTCGACGCGCGATCTATCGCTTAACGTCAAAAAGATCCGTATTATCTAAAAATGGATTGCTGATCGCTCGCCGATTGTTACCATGCACTTATTGCTGCGACCCTAGCGCCAACAGCAATTGAGTAACAATTTGGAGAACTAATTTATTGTCAAACTACGAGTTAAAAATCGGCCAAGAGCGTGTCGGGCCACGCTCAGTGTAGGGTTCCGTAGTTTCCCGTCCGTCACAATAAGTGTACCCAACTTTTCAAAAACTGTAAGTCCCATCAGCTTCAAAATAATTTTTCTAGAAAGTCTTTATAAACCTTTACTTTCCAGATTTTTTTCATATTTTCTAAACTTATGGTTCAAAAGTTAGAGGGGGGGGAACACACGGATTTTTACTTTTGGAGCGATTATGTCCGAAATTATTGATATTATCAAAATTTTATTTTAGTAAACCCCTATTCGTTTTTGAATACCTATCCAACAATATATCACACGTTAGGGGTGAAATAAAAAAAAAATCGCTGTTTACTTTACATGTAGGGGCTACCCTAATACTCGTAAAACATTTTTTCCAATTTTTATTTTTGCACTTTGTTGGCGTGATATTGGTACCAAATTTTAGCTTTCTAGAGCTAACGGTCACAGAAATTAAGCGAGGACGGACGGACAGACATGGCGAAACTATAAGGATTTCGTTTTTGCCAATTGGCTACGGAACCCTAAGAACTTACAGCCATTTAAAGATGTCGAACAGAAGTAATTGTTTTGGAAAAAAAATTGTAACTTAAAATTCACTTCAATCCACTTGAACTTTATTAAAAATAGCTTTGTGTCGACCATAAGATGGATAAAGGAATGAAATCAGTGTTTACTTGGACTCCAAACGATATTCTACTGCTATGTCAACAAGTTTTAAAAAGTAATTTATCCTGTTTCAATATAAAATGACCAACCGAGAATCCAATGAGCTTTTGGACTATCTGGCAGAACATAGGTACCACTTTAGTCAAAGGTGTTGGCCTTGGTTCAAGGTCTAAGTTCAAGGTCTAAGGAAACTTAAGATAGGCAAATGTATAATATGTTGGCACTGAATAAAGTCTTTTAAAGCACACCCAATAAGTTGAAATGTTAATTAAACACACGCTGCAGATATAACTACACAATTTAACTAATAAAATACTCGATATAGAAAGCTAATTTCTATTGGCAATCAGACAGCGATAAGCAAGCGATCAACAATCAAAGAAATGGTTAACGCAATTTGACAGCTAAATTTGCTTGCCGATCGCTGTCGCATCGCTGTCAAAAACCATACGTAATACGAAGTAAAACGCTATCGCTAGGGATTCGAGTGCAACAATGCACATTTTAGTTAGTCGATTGCTCCATAGAGGCAGCACTGTCGCTAGATTGCTATCGCGTGGTTTTCGCTAATACGTAATACGAATTAGCGATTGAAGAGCAATTTTCGTGCAATTTTTGCTATCGCTTGGCTTTTGCAAGATACATAATCAGCCTGCCGGAAACAAGATCCTCGTTATTTCCTGCCCTGCTTATGGAAATAAAGATTATCCTGTTCTTAAGTAAACAATAATCATACCGAGTTACGGGAAAGAAAATAAATATCAGGATAATAAATAATTATAATAATTGGTTCCAGAAATATACCTAAACATCCTTTTATTTTTTATATATGTTTATTATATAACATTTATGTACATTACAAATATATATACACAAAATAAAAAATACCTTAGCCTATCAATACCCGCGAAACGAGACACAATAGTAAGACAATAACAGCGCGGTCCTATGAGACCGGTCGGGGATTCATGAATTAAGAACTAACAAAAAGTGATCTAAAGAATGGCGTCGAAAAACTCCTCCGCATCGCTGTCGACTGGTGATGTACCCAAAAGGCTGGCAGCATTGCCAAGCTGTATATTAATGCTCATTCTCTGACCAAGATAAAAGCCAGCCCTTGGATCATGCGAAGTGTCAACAAGGCGTTTTGAAAGTATTAAACAATGAGTCAAATTAAGCTGCAGGCTAAACTCCTGGTGCTGCCCTGCCGATATTTCCTTGAAGTTTCTGCTTTACAACCATATTCCATACTACATAATATACACAACATTTCATGCAAAAACCGTGAGGTATAAATTCTGTGGATTTTAAGTAGAAACTCGCACTAATGCCTAGTTCGCACTCAGCTAGTAATTTAGTTTAGTAACGAGTAATTTAGTAGCTAAAATACTCGCTTCTGCCCAAAAATCGTTCGCACTTTGTTCAAGTACAGTTTATAAGTGAGTGGCGTTTTGCAAGATGAACAGCCTACAACGCAATAAAATAAATAAACGTATAATTTTTTTAATTTTCAATTTTCTTGCCTTTTCGCCAATTCCAGATACAGTATGGCCCTTATAAGTTGGCGAGTCTAAATTTAGGCTCTGCGAATTTTGGTGAATGAAAACTCATACAAAAATAAAGGTTAAAAAAAAATGCAATTTGCAGTTGTTATTGCTGTTAAAAACAGTTATTGGCTTTTATTTTTTTTTACTTTACGTACTGTATATTCATTGTATTTTCTAAATCCAAGTATGCGGATTGTTTCATATTTTGTTTGTGTTTTTATAATGTGAGGATTTATTCCATAAGCATTTATATTCTATAATTATAGAAACAATTTTGAAAGTTTCTACGATCCAGCGAAACGACATTTTTGCGGCAACTAATGAACTCGACTAATTCGACAGGGTCGGACTCGTTTAATCGGTGCGCCAGTGGCTCGGACGCGTGGTGGGAGGTGCTACTCGCCCGATAAAAATAGAGTAAAATGGATCGACTGGACTAAATTCCTTACTAAACTACTCGACTAAATTTTTGGTGTTCAGACGCGTTTAGCTACTAAATTACTCGTTACTAAACTAAATTACTAGCTGAGTGCGAACTAGGCATAATGCCTAGTTCGCACTCAGCTAGTAATTTAGTTTAGTAACGAGTAATTTAGTAGCTATTTAGTTTCTTTATTAAACTAGTCGACTAAATTTTTGGTGTTCAGACGCGTTTAGCTACTAAATTACTCGCTACTAAACTAAATTACTAGCTTAGTGCGAACTAGGCATAACAGCTGACTAAATTCCTTTGTCCTGTCATCTAAGTTGTCATTTTAGTTGCAAACTATACCTAGGTTAGTAAATGCTCTAATATTGTTATTAATATACTAGCTTCAGCCAGGGGTTTCGTCCGTGTGAAAGTGGGTTTCTCGATACAAGCTTTAACCTATCAGTACCCGCGAAACGAGACACAATAGTAAGACAATAACAGCGCGGTCCTATAAGACCGGTCGGGGATTCATGAATTAGACAGGGTTGTTTCATTCCCTTACAGGGGCGAATTCTGGAAAATCCAGTCTTATTCTTCGTTTTCATCATAAAAGGAAACTCAGTGCCAAATTTTTAGTTTCTAGAAGTCTGGGCGTTGATGAGACAGTGAGTGAATCAGAATTTTGCTATTTATACAGATGTAGGTAGCAGTCTAGGCTTTGAACTGTCATCTAGCCAGGACGAATACTTGTCACTTTTTTGGCTTCGACCCTGTCGGGCTCCTACGGTTTGCTGACATCCATTTGAGGCGCGCGTGGAACAATACGCACCGTCTGCGGCATGGGCTTGGTCCTGACTCTTACCGGGCGTCCGGAAGGCGAGCTACTCATTGCTCGCCGTCCACAAGCTCAAGTATTCAACTTAAACCGTTATACAACTCAAGTCTTTTGTTATTCAATAGTGAAATCCTGTTCTCCATCTAATTTGCATCCAACAATCACCAGGTCACATTCCTGTCGGTCAGAGCATCCATTAATCAAGCCTGCCCTTTCATAATAAATAACTTTACAATAGCACTATGAATCCGAGTTATTAGCCGCTGATTGGCCCATCAATTGCTATATGCAGTGCCCCCGGGACTGCCCGCCGCGGATAATCGTTGAGATACACTCTTTTGATATAAGTTATGAGAGAATAGCGGTTTTGTTTTTTATGTTATTATGGATAGGCTCGCTTTTGACCACTATCTCAACTGATATGTGGCCGACGATGGAGCACGCTTGCCTAAGAGTAATATAACTATTCATTTTTAGGGTTCCGTAGCCAATTGGCAAAAACGGAACCCTTATAGTTTCGCCATGTCTGTCCGTCCGTCCTCGCTTAATCTCTGTGACCGTTAGCTCTAGAAAGCTGAAATTTTGTACCAAAATGTATGTCAATCACCCCAACAAAGTGCAAAAACTAAAAATTGGAATAAAATGTTTTATTAGGGTAGCTCCCCTACATGTAAAGTAAAAAGCGATTTTTTTTTTAATTTCAATCCTAACGTGTGATATATTGTTGGATAGGTATTCAAAAATGAATAGGGGTTTACTAAAACCCTCTTTTGATAATATCAAGAATTTCGGAAATAATCACTCCAAAAGTAAAAAACAATGTGTTCCCCCCTCTAACTTTTGAACCGTAGGCTTAGAAAATATTAAAAAAATCTGGAAAGTAGAGCTTTATAAAGACTTTCTAGGAAAATTATTTTGAACTTGATGGGACGAATAGTTTTTGAAAAGTTGGGGACACTTATTGTGACGGACGGGAAACTACAGAACCCTACACTGAGCGTGGCCCGACACGCTCTTGGACGGTTTTTTGATGACTTAAAGATCCCTAACTTGTAGCAATCAGGAAACATAGACTCCGGCAGAGAATTTCACTCCTTAGTTGTATTACCCGACTGCGTCAGAAAGAGGGTTATGTTTTTCGAGTGTATGTAGAAAACCAAGCTTATAGACAGGGCCCGCGGAATCTCCATACTTAAGTGGCAGTCGGCAGGGCACATTGCTCGTAGAACAATGGTCGATGGTGCCGAAAGGGTCTTAAGTGGCGACAACGTAGGTACTGGAAGGCCACCTACAAAGTATACCGATCACATGGTTGGCTTACTTTGTGAAGGTATAACCTTCGCAAATGATCTATCACGATGAAACAAACGCCATAATGATTGGAAGTAATTAGGCGTCGTCATAAAATGAAAAAAAATAGCCACTATTAACCTATCACATACCCGCAAAACGAGACACAATAGTAAAACAATAACAGCGCAGTCTCATAGGACCGGTCGGGGATTCATGAATTAAACATTTTTATATGGCAAAGTTTTTTTTCATTAATTTTTCCTACAGTTGTAAATTTTCTCAATAACACGCCCCCATCATATACATTTTTAAGTTATTCTTCAAAAAAAAAAAATTTTTTTTTTGAAAATTTAAACAAATACCTACCTATTTACATTTTAAAAATATTTTTCCTCTATTACACACACAGTAAGGGTATGTTTATCTATACTATCTATACTAATATTATAAAGAGGTAAAATTTGTAAGTTTGTATGTAGGGGGTAATCTCTGGAACTACTGATCCGATTTGAAAAATTCTTTCAGTGTTAGATAGCCCATGTATCGAGGAATGCTATAGGCTATATACCATCACGCTACGACCCACGGGAGCGGAGCAGTATCAAAAAAATGCGAGTGAAAAAGCAGGGGACATCTAGCTCGCTTATAACTCGGACCACAGACTCAGGATATCAGAGCTAGGCTGTAAGTCAGGCCGTGCGCAAACGGATCGCAACATCGAAGGCTCGCCATACATCACGCCGCTGCGTATACTTTGTGCGGCTTACTTTGCTTGCTGTCCATACATAGCTCACTGTACACTATACACTAAACTATTTGGTTGATGCGTAACTAATACGATGCTGGAAATATTGTAGATTTTTTTGGCAGCTTATTTTTCTTAGTTTTTCTTGATTATGATGGTTATTTTATTTTTGTTTGATTTATAAACCTTTGTTTTTTGAAATTATAATTTGCTCCTTTAGCATTACTGCTGTATCATGGGGGGCGTTCACAAATATGTAAAATTACAAGACACCTAGACCTGGAACATCTGTAAACCATACTAATATAATATTTCATCCGTGCGGGAATCGAACCTGTGAGACAGCAGCGCAACAGTCCATCCATCCATTTTATTACATCTGTTCCTTAGACGGGTTTAACTATTGAAATTCTTAAGATATTCCCAAAACCTATGCTCAAAACTTTTATTGACTAAACCTATTTACAGACATCTATTTCATTATTATCAGCAGTGTGTGAACAATGAAGCACAACAATACATACAATGAAGTTATTTAGCTTTGACGCTTTTTATGTTTTTATATTTGTGAATATACATATAAATTTCGTCGAGTAGAAGCATTATAGCGCCGGAAGGGCTCTATATAAATAAATAAACTTTCATTTCATTTGTTCATATCTTTCTAATTATATAATCTCACCCATTATTATAACTAATATCACACATAATTAAAAACACTACCATCCCCGAAATCCCGCGTCAGTTGGCTCGGACGCCGCGACGCCACGCGGTTGCTAGGCGACGGCGACGCAATCGATCGCGCCCCGCTATTCATTTCATTCGTTCATTATTACAAGGGGGCACTACACTACAAGTTCCAGATGAATGGGGGACGGCGGGCACTTGTCTCGGGGTTAGCGAGTGACGGGTTTTTGGAGACCGATTTATGAAATGTTTTGTTGTTAAACCTTGAGTACTAAAGGTAATCAAAAACTGCAGGTCTGATATGGTCTGATTTCCGAAGTTACTGGCAATAAAATAACAAACACGAAACGTCTTTCTTTCTTTATAGGTACATCTCTTTATCTTTGTTGTTAGGTGGGAACTTGTAAAATATCTTATAACAGTTATAACCCTCCGTCAAAAAGCCATACCTTTATCGACTAAACCCACCAGTGTCCCTTCAGTTGCCTTTTGGTTTTCCATGATCTTGGTCACAATATTATTATACATATTTTTATAACAAGTTTTTTATTAACTTGCAATATATATATATTTTTTTTAATCATTATAAACTAGCGCTTGACTGCGATCCCACCTGATGGTAAGCAGTGATGCAATTGTCGATGGTGAGGAAAATATATACGAGTATCATAGCATAATCTGTCATATAATGTTGCCTCTGCTCCCAGCAGGGCTTAGGGCTTAGGCCTCTTGGCTAGGAGAGGGAATGGTGGAGGTCGTAATCCAACACGCGGGCCTGTCTTCCTTTTGGTAATAATAGGGCAGCCGGTTTCCTCACGATGTTTTTCTTCACCGTTTTAAGAGCAGTGATGATGAATTACACAAAGCTGGGTTTGAACTCGCGGTTTACAACTTATAAGTCAGAGCTGTTTGATTGGTCAACCACTACGCCTCACGCGCGATAAAAGCTATTGAAAAATGTTGTTTATTTGTAAACTTTTTTTTATTCAATCTCTCAACCCTAAACCTACAGCTTTATTTGGCGGTAATTTCCAATTAGACTTTCATTAGACTGTTTCCGCATAATTTTATTATAGCAGATTCATACCACCGCTTTAATTAGTTCACAGGTGGTCACTGTAGCTGGTGTCCCCCTCAAACGACAGCTGCCAAGTCATTAGCAACTTTATGACACCCCCGGGATCGAAGGGGTTATCCTCTAATCGAGAACCACGCAGTTAGGTCACTGTACCCTTGCAATCTAATTTAATATGATCAACTAGCGCCTCGTTTGTACAGGGGTAGGTTGTAACAAAGTTGGGTTTAGGCATTTTTGGATACACTTACTCGAAAATCCGCTCTTATCCCTACCGCTGTTAGGTAGAGATAAGGACGGAGAGTTTACTGTTTTTCGCACTAGTGCAATACAAATTGAAGTAGGTGATGGACTGGGGACCAGATACTGGTTTACGTTATGCTAGGTATTACCGTTAAACAAAACAAATGTTTGATTGATTGAATCTTGCATATTTTTGAAAAATAACATTATTTTTTTATGGGCGGAAAAATGCTCTTAGATCGAGTAGGTACTCTTGGAGTTTTTTTTGAGATGGGAATTCTACCAATGATTTCTCTTGAGTGGCGCGAGAGGACTTATCAGACTTAAATTGACTAAAACCCACCTATATTCTTCAGTCGTCCTCTGTATTCTATAGGCTCAAAAAATATCTACTAAAAAAAACCGGGCAAGTGCGAGTCGGACTCACGCACTGAGGGTTTCGTACAACTTAATTGCGGTTTACGATTTATGACGTATTAAAAAAAAAAACTACTAACTAGTTCTGGTTCAAACCAATTTTCGGTGAAAGTTTGCGTGATAATGGACATCATATATTTTTTTTCAGTTTTATCGTTTTCTTATTTTAGAAGTACAGGGACACACACACACACACATTTTACCTGTCGCGAAGTAAGTACCTGTCGCTCAAATTGTTCAGTTTAGAAGAAAAAAAATATTAGAAACCTCAACATCATTTTTGAAGACCTATCCATAGGACACCGTATGGAAGTGATGAATATTTTTTTTTTGAGTTTCAGTTCTAAGTATGAGGACCCCCAAAATTTGCTTTTTTTCTAATTTTGTATAAAAATCTTAATGCGGTTCACAGAATACATCTACTTACCAAGTTTCAATAGTATAGCTCTTAAAGTTTCGGAAAAAAAAATGGCTGTGACATACGGACGGACAGACAGACAGACATGATGAATCTATAAGGGTTCCGTTTTTGTTATTTGGCAACGGAACCCTAAAAATCCCCGTGACCCGAACGCGCATCGGCCGACATTAACCTTAGTGTCAGCCGATGTTTATAAGATTAGATTCCGTAAAGTAAGCGGTCTTTCCCATCCGATTATGCGATCCAACAATGAAGCACGCTTGCCTAGAAGTAACCTATTCACTTATTACTTGAAGACCCTAAGATTGTGGCTATAAGTAAACACAGACGAAAGAGAAAAGCAGGGAATTCGACTCCTTAGTTATACGCACAATGAAATATATCCCCAAAACGCTTTCTAATATTTTTGTTTTTTCCTTGTTACCGTCCAAACTTACACGTGGCGACTATTTATATAAAGAGATCAATTGGAAAAATTCTCTTAGTAATAATAATGGCTTCTTTTTGTAAACGTTTCTGTGAGGTAAGAAATTGATTTTATTACTTATAGGGTTCCGTGGCTCAAAGGGAAAAACGATACCCTTATAGGGTCGCTTTGTTGTCCGTCTGTCTGTCAAGTATACTAGACAAGACTCCTTATCTCGGGAACGCGTGCAGGTATCGAGTTGTAATTAAAATCATATACTCAGGTCGGCGGTCCCGAGTTGTGCAAAATCAACCTTGTAAGTTAAATCGCCAAAAACGTACATTTCGACATTGTCAAGGGAATCAAAATTCATAGGGTACTTCCCGTTAACCTAGAGGAGCTCGTGGCTAGATAATAACAGCTGCACAGGTCGATCTTCAAGGTTAAGCAACGCTTGCCGAGGTTGGTCTGTAGATGGGTGGCCATCTTAATGTAACTAGTTTCCTCCGTGCCTCGGAAAGCACGTTAAGCCGTAAGTCCCGGGTGTCATTTGTAGATCTTTGGCAGTCGTTACGGATAGTCAGAAGCCAGTAAATCTGACTCCAGTCTTGCCATGAAGTACCGTGTTACCCTCTTTAATGGGTTGTGGAGGTCTGGTAGGCAGCCGCTCCTCGTAAAACACTGGTATTCAGCTAAATCCGGCTTGACTGGAAGCCGACTCCAATATAGTTGGGAAAAAGGCTAAACAGATGATGATGACTTCCCGTTGACCTAGAATTCCGAAAGGCACAAAGCCCAAATCATCTCATGGCACAATAAATATAGGAAGAATTCTGAAAACTGAAAATTTTTAGACGGGTCACGAGAAAAAAAGAATTTCACATTAGGAAAAATCTTCAAGACTAGATTAGGGAATTAAACTGTTTTTATAGGTAAGTTGGTACGGAACCCTTAGTGCGCGAGTCCGACTCGCATTTGCCCAGTTTTTTTTATAGTATAAATAATCGACCTCGATACCCAATCCTCCTCTTGCTTGAACCTCATTCAGTACATTTTCCCTAGCTTTCTTATATAAGTATGTAGGAGGTGTGTAGGAGGTATACCGATTTAGATATATTGTTTGTATTTTATTTGTTGCGGATTGTATACATATTTATAAGCCAAAAAAACTACTAGGACTAGGAGAGTGAAATTTTGCACAAGGTTTCCTTTTATAACGTAGGTGAGCACTAAGAGATGATCTCCCAAAATTCAATCCCTATAGGGGTCCAAAGTTTATATAAAAAAACCTACTTTCACGCAGCTGAGGCTGCTGGCAGAAGCTAGTCTGTCTATATACGACTGGCCTGTTGGTCTAGTGGTTAGTGACCCTGACTGCTATGCCAGGGGTCGTGGGTTCGATACCCACCCAGGACAAATGTTTGTGTGATGAGCACGATCACTTGTTATGTGTCTGGGTGTAATTTATCTATAATATGTATGTATTTAGAAATATATAAGTATGTTTATCAGTTGTCTAGTACCCATAACACAAGCTCTGCTTAGCTTGGGACTAGACTGCGTTGTGTGATAGTTGTGGAATATTATTATATTATTATTTCTTTATTTATTTTTAAAATACATATTAAATATATTTTTAAATATTTCTTACAAAAATAATTAAAAAAACATTTAAAAATATAAAAAATAGAATGCCACCGTTAGCGGGAGCAGGGTCCAAGCTACCGGTGGTTAGGGCTCCAGAGACAGGAACCTCCTCACGATACGAGCCGTATCCAGGAGTACTGCCTTCTGTATCAGGCCCTTGATCCAACCGCGCAACGACAGCTTCGACAGGTGGTCGTCGAAGCTTTTGGCCATCAGGCCATTGGCGGTCACAACAATCGGCACAATGACAGCCGAGTCCACATTCCACATGTCGACAACCTCGTGTGCCAAGTCGAGATATTTAATCTGTTTCTCTTTCTCGGCTTTCACGAGGTTCTCGTCATGCGGGATGGTGACATCGACTATCATTGTGCGGCGCGCTAATCGGTCTATCACCACTATATCCGGCTTATTGGCTACAATAGTCCGGTCAGTGATGATAGACCGATCCCAGTACAGCGTGACATGGTCATTTTCGAGAACTGGGTCGGGCACATACTTGTAATACGGTACCTCTGATTCCACAAGTTTGTATTTCAGAGCAAGTTGCTGATGAATAATCCTAGCTACTTGGTTATGCCTGTGCAAATACTCGCCGTTAGCCAGACGAGAACAACCAGAGATAATATGTCTAATGGACTCTCCCGGAAGATGGCATGCCCGACACACGTCAACCGTCCCGTCCTTAATTATAATTATGTCTCCGGTAGTTATTCGTCAGGATAACTTCGTCCATAATCGCACAGACAAAACCTTCAGTTTCCCCAAAGAGGTTACTGAACCGTAACCAGGCCACGGACGCTAAGAAATCTACATCAGGCTCATGGAGAGCCCGATAAAAGCGCCCGTGGAGCTCCTTGCTTTTCCATACTTCCTTGCGGTCATCAGTAGTTGTTACTACAGGTTTGTGCCAGTTCTCTTTAGCCATGGACAACGGGGTTAGGCCCACGTCCATTGCTACCACATCTCGGTGCATACCCACGTCGGTTTTGAGAAAATACTCTCTGAGGCTGCACACCTCGCGGTTGTGCAGAGTTTTGGCGTTTAAAAAGCCACGACCTCCACACTTCCGCGGGATGTACAGTCTCATCACCGACGATCGTGGGTGATGCATCCGATTTGCGGTCAGCAATGTACGAATATTATTATTATTATTATATATTATGTAGGTAAGTAAATTAGATACACGAGTATGTAGGTACAATAGGCAAAAGAAAGCCTTATTGGCAAACTTCCTTCCTCCGACCTACTGGACTGTATGATTGGATTGCAGACTTCCGGAGAGATCCATGCGAGTGGTAATTGATGGCTGTTCATCCGGTCAGTTGAATATTCATGCTGGGGTCCCTCAGGGGTGGGTGCTCTTAGCTAAATAGTTTTTGTTGCACAACATTTTTAATTTGGGTATATTTTTGGGTACATAGTCGATAGCACTGGACTGGACAGAAACTGGAGGAGCTCGTGGTTAGATAATAACAGTCTCACGCACGGTCGATCTTCAAGGTTAAGTAACGCTTGCCAAGGTTGGTCTGTGGATGCGTTCTTAACATACCGAGTTTCCTCCGTGCCTCGGAAAGCACGGTCCGGGTTATGTATATCCATAGGTCCCGGCTGTCATTTGTAGATCTTTGGCAGTCGTTACGGAACAGAAGCCAGTAAATCTGACTCTAATCTTGCCATGAAGTACCATGTTACCACAGTTAATGGTTTGTGGAGGTCTGGTAGGCAGCCGCTCCTCGTAAAATATTGATATTCAGCTAAATCCGGCTTGACTGGAAGCCGAACCCAACATAGTTAGGAAAAGGCTAGGCAGATGATGAGTCGATAGCACTGTTGCAAGAGTTACGCGTCCAACGCATGTATTTACCACCTGGTGAGGTACTGGTCAAGTGCGAGCTTATCCTTACATATTATAAAACATCTTTTCACACACGGGGCACAGTGCGGAGACCAGTAGACAATAGCATTTGACATTGCGTCGGCCGACGTAAGCATTTAGACAGCAAAAACCAAATCAATTCAATATAAGGTAAGTTAGAAACCTTCGAAATCTGGTGGAAAGAGAAACTGTCAAGCAACTAATAAGGATGTAGCTACACACTGAAATGTGACGTCATTGCCATTAGGTAACGTGTATGTAAAAGAGATCACCTCGCTTGCCAATCTTCCTGTAACTCTTTTTGAAAAACTATTTACTGTTTCTTTTAATGACCAATTTGTTGATTTTTTTAGAAAAACAGATTTCTTTTTAATGTTATTTGTTGTTTAGTATCTACATATATATAAAATATTGTACCAAAATAAACGCAAAGAAATTACGCAACTCTTTCTTTTAATACCTACTTCTACAAGATATACAAGAACCCAATAAATTTGAAACGTAGAATAAACAACATTATTACTACCACCTGTAAAGGCTTACGAACATAAAATTCCGCCATCAGATTACATAAAGAGGCGCTCGTTACAGTAAACATTCATCGTTCGTCGTTCACCGTTCATGAACGAAGGCGACGAAATGGTGAACTTATCCAATTTGTTTTTTTGTAAGTGTTGCCAGTGTTGGAGGTAGATTCCGATCAGTGTGATGGATGGGAGACACGACAGGTACGTTGTTGAGGTGAATGATGAGCTTTCTTTAAGCTTTTGTTTCTTTTGGATCAGTAAATTTTGTTATGACATTTCTTATATTTGTGAACATAACAGGAGAAACTGTCTGACTAATAAATCAACGTATAGACGAAAATACTGGACCTAGGAACGTTGAATTTTGCATAAGGCTTCCTTTTATGACGTTGACAAGCACTAAGAAGGGATTTGCAGAAATTCAAATTAAATTATCAGAGGTTGAAACGGGTGTCCAAAATTTGTACGGAGAAACCTGCTTTCACGCGAGTGAAGCCGTTGGCTGCAGCTAGTTTAGATATAGGAAGAAAAATTAAACAAATCGTTTGTATAGTTGGCTGCATATACTTCTCTGTATATGTCATACACATATGGGTGTACACAGTGCCGTAACTAGCCTTTTACGCACCCGGTGCGAGCTTTCAAAACTGCGCCCCTGAAAGATGCTCTAACCAGGCTTAGTCTGGTCACTTCTGCGCCCCTCCAGGGTCTGCGCCCTGTGCCTGGGCACTGCTCGCACTGCCCTAGTTACGGCACTGGGTGTACAAAATCATAAAGTATCAGATTTCCATGTCATTAAGGCGAAAAATATCTGCTAATAGGCTTTCCGCGAGCTTCGTTATATTGACCGAACTTGTGCTTTTCATATTTCAGTGGATACTTCCCGATCATCATCAGGTCTTCTGTTCATAGCGTTAGGAGCTCTGCCAGCAGATCTTTTAGATCCTTATTTTTCAACAGAGATATGTGGGTCTTTACATTACCCCCTGTTCCGCATACTTCAATAAAAAGTTTAAAAACTTATGAAGATTTTCTTTCCACCATCAATCACTGACTATGATATAAACAGCTGTACCACGTTGCATACCGGTATGATACGAATATCCTGCAAATACTGCGTACTGCGTAGTGCAGGGTGCTAGTAATAGCATTACTCCAGGTAATCCAGTTAGTGAGCCCTCGTCGACGGGGTTTGAAAATCATATGCGTTTCAATATTAACCTAGGTTAGTTTTACTATGCGTTGCTTTAGAGATTAGAATTGGATTACTTTTATGAACTTTCATAACGTAAAGTATTAATATTATAGCTTTATTTCATTAATGGATTTTGTTTAAATCTCCCAATTAATTTGCTTCATAGCATATCGGCGGTATTTGAGGGCCTTACTTATCCAGAGCAATGTACCATAGGCCAAATTATTAGGGTCAATACTGAGCCTAATAATTTGGCAACCCACTGTATTTATTTAGAAATGTATAACTATGTTTATTAGGTGTCTAGTACCCAAAACACAAGCTCTGCTTAGCTTGAGACTAGATGGCGTTGTGTGAAAGTTGTGGATATAAAAAAATATCTTCTTTCTGTTTGTCGTTATTGCAGTTTTTTTGGTAGTTGAGGGTCCTATTCAGAGCAATGTCTTTTTCGTCTGTTTGACATTCTCGCAGATCTATTGGTAGTTGAGGGTCATATCCAGAGTAATGTTATACTTATTTTTCTATTTAACACTTTTGTAGTTTTTTTGATAATTAAGTTGCCCTATACGGAGTAATGTCTACTTTTTTCTTCTGTTTGACATTCTCACAGTTCTTTTTTTGATATCGGTGTCTTAGGAAAGTGTTAATTTAAATAAATTCTTGAATAATTTTAAGTGAAGGAGTTACAAAAGCCTTCCACAAATCAGTAGTAGGTATTCGTGCGTTCTTGCGGAATTTTATTACTTATGAAGCCATTGCTGAAAACTGGAATAATTTTGTTCTTGATATAACAAGTTAGAGTTAGCAGTGAAATTAAATTACTTAGATGTCCTGAATTGAAACTGTACGTTTTATCGTCTTCATTTCAGCTGGTTTATTGCTGTGAATACTAAATAACTGTTTTAGGTACGAGTGGTATTTTATTTGCGCAGAAGCTGGGAAGCTTACTTCAGGGGTAAAGTGTTGAAGTTTCTTTGGAGCGGCAGCGGTGTGCGATATAAAATTTTCATTCTCATATTCATGTTTTCTTCTATATTAACTCTAAGTTACCGCCCCGGCTTTGTATGACTGTAAATTATAAACACTAACCTTCCTTACTCATTACTATTTCTATTAGCATTAGCGGCCTTGTAATGTTCCCACTGTTGGGACTCAGGCCTCCTCTCTAGGAGAGGGGATGGGCCGTAATCCACCGCGCGGGCCCAGTGCGGATTGGTGGATGTCACATGTCTTCGAATTTTTAGTTCTACTACATGCCGGTTTCCTCACGATGCAGATGTTTTCCTTCACCGTTTTGAGAGCAGTGGCGATTTCTATTATTTGCATCAAAATATGTTATGTGGTTTAGGAGGAATAAGCCTATCAGACAGAAGGAAGGAACATACTCCCGGTATAAAAAAAAAATCTATATCTGTTTCAGGACACCATGTCGCTTGTGCGTGTGCCCAATTTCATACAAATCCGTTCAGCCGTTAGTGCGTGAAGAAAACGAAATGAACAGACACGCACTAGCAAACTATCGTTTTTATTTGTAGAGCCCAAAAGTATGTTCTATTATGATGAATATAAATGACATGATGATTGATGTAAAAGTACTTTTTTTGCAAAAAAAGTTTAGTTGCAGTAAATGTGAATGTGGATGTGGACTGTCAGTTTTTGTTTGCGTCTCATTCAGCACTTCTATTGTAGAAAATCTTAGATGTAATGTAACTGATGTAAGCATTGCAATATTGTCGCAAGACCTCGCCTCAAAACATCTACGCCCAGTTATTCCCACATAAATATTTTATTCTGATTTTATCAATAATGAATGAGACTACTAGTACCCCAGTCGGCTAGTGAAGGCATAATTCAGTTGCCGACAGCTTCGCCGACATACGTCACATTGTGCCTTTAGGTTGTCGGCGTACGGCGTACCGTGTCGGCGAAGGCAAGCTTGTCGGCGAAAGTGGCGCCGATCGGCCATTCAATGCTAATGAACGAATTAGCGGGACAAGAGACCTGTGGGTGGACAACTGGCGATTTTTAAGGACAAACCGTGGATTGTTTAGAAATCTAACGAGGCGAGATGTTGTAGTGCTGATAAAGGGTATTTGAATCGTGTTTAACATTGTTTTACGCTGTTAATGCTTGTTTGATTATTATTTAACAGTAGTTATTGTCAGGGCAGGTGCGAATTTGTGTGGATAACTTTTCAGAAGCTGCATTGCCCCTTTTTAGAGTCCACTCTGGGTGGAGCGAAAGGGAGGGTAAATTTTAGGGAATAAGAAAAAAAGCACTCGTGTCTCTACAGTTGGTCTTCTATATTCCAGAGCCGTGACTCTTTGGAACAATCCTGTATTCCTAGATGCATGACTTCATGTTACAGTTTTAGAGATTTGCAGAATAGATTGTTCCTAAAGTCTTGCAAACCCGTGTGTTATGTATGGTTTGGGCAACTACCCAAGAGGTGATTTTAGGCTGTTCTATGTATTAAAATCGCTAGGGTGGTATATATTAAAATCGCGCGTAAAACCGTTAGGTGGGCGCGACGTTAGAATTATCCATACAAACGTAATACCAAAATCATTTGCAATTTAAGCATATTTACACCATAATATGATGTTATTCGGATTCAGACAATAATTATATAGGTTCCTACATCGTCTTTTTGTTGAAAAACTTACCCGAAACGAAATTTAAGCGAATTTAAATTTGCACATTTTCACAGCGAAAATGTCATGTTTTTATTTTGTTTTTTCTGTATTATAAACAACAATATTTCAAAATATCTTTTCGTAGGAACACAGATATTATTATCAAGTTATAAATACTCGAAACAATATTGGAAATACATTAATTTTTCATTCATAATTTTTGGTACTACGGAACCTCTCCCAAATTTCCAATAGTTTGTATTGCTATCACAGCAAGCAACTGTCAGTGTGCGGATGATGACTTTACTCCAGTCGGTGTGTCCAAGAATTGTTTATACTATCTGGATTGCTTCCATCAACCTCAAAAACGTATTTTATTTCCTCTCAACTCGAGATAGCGCGCGGTCTCCGCAGGCCTCTTAATTGTGCGATCCAGGATTTCGTATTTTTAGTAGCTCTAATATGGCGCCATCATTATAGATGTCGCTACACACTTACATTCTTGCCTTAACATCAGAAGCTATCCTTAAGTTTACCGACTGCAAAGAGTTGACCTACCCATCGACAGTCACTTTCCTACTTGACTAGCTGTTCGAAATTCACTGTGTGTACGTTAGCTTTCCAGATGGCATTTTCTTTTAAGACAGATAGAGCGGAAAATGCATTTCGTGGAAAAGATAGAAGCTTTCGTTCATTCGTTCACTTGAAGGTGTTTGTGCGGTGGCAGTTTATTGACGGTTGTTTTATTACTCGTTCAATTTTACACACTCTTTTGTTTTTATTTTTTATGCGGTAGAAAATCTTCCAAGAACGTCTCGTCTCACGATTTGTGGAGCCAGACGAAGTGTCAGACTTTTACTGAATAAAACCCACCTTTTTTAAGGTTTTTTTTAGGTAGGAGAATCATCAGAATGGTACTTCTCCTGGTCATTCGTGTCAGACTCTTACAGACTAAACCCTACCCCGTTCCTTCGTTGCCTCCGATCTATGGACACGAGCTTACTTTTCGGAATATCCGTGTCCCCAGAGGTTTCGGCCCTGCCGGGCCCCTACAACCTTTTTTTTAAGGTGGGGAATCATTTAGTAACTTCTTGCCCTCTAGAGCGGTGCGTGCGTGTCAGACTTACTGTATAAAACCACACTATGTTTCTCCCTCCCTTTTCGTTCCAGGACCACACATTTATTGTGCATACAGCCAAGGAGTAGAATTCTCTGCCGGAGTCTTGTGTTTCCTGATAGCTAGAACCTAGGAATATTTAACACAGGAGTGAATAGGTTACTTCTAGGTAAGCTCGCTCCATCGTCGACCGTATCTTCGCTTTTGATAACATGTGAGTTAGCGGTCAAGCGTGAACCTATCAACAATAAAAAAAACCACGAGTTTCCCTTTCGGAAGTCCACCCCGTAGCAACAATTGACTTCGGTACAGATGAGCCCCTACGGTTTTCCTGACATCTCTTCCAGACGCGCGTAAAACATTGACGTTGCTTGCTGCTCGGGCTCTCTCTGGACAATTACCTACCGGACGGCCGGATAGCGGCTTACCCATTGCTCGTCGTCCGGCCACCCGGTTACTTTCCGGACCGAGCATATAATTTGTTATGTCTAAGTCTACAATCGACACCAATATATTTTGATTATTGTACCTAAGGAACAATTAATTACTTAAACAAGGCATAGGTTATCACTAAAATATGTAGGTGTCATTCGTAGATATGTTTGTTTATTTACGAGAAAACCGTGTTATGTTATCTCTGAACTAAAATATTAGGGTGAGAATTTCTTGATAACAAATAGTAAATTACTAATTAATTGCACAGTTTTGGTATTTTGTGTTTGAAGTTAGATAAATGGAATACTTTGGGAAACGATCCTGCGTTGGAAATATTACATCAGATTTCCTTGAACCCAGGGTAATCCACTCGTAGCTCTCAACACATACACTAATATTATAAAAGACTATGCAAGTTTATAATTATGTAATCTCTGAACTAAAGCTACTGAACCGATTCTAAAGAATCATTCACTAATAGTAATGTAAGGGCCTATTTCACCACCTATGATTAAGTTTCGAGTATCTTACTTGACAGATAATTTCATACAAATTCTGTCAAATTTTTGAATTTATTCAGTGAGTAGTGCCTACTCGGACATTGTGAAACAGGCCCTAAGTGTTTTTTTTTAAAGGTTCCTAGTAACTTTTCCCACTCTAGGGCGGAGCGGGAGAGCGCGTATCAGACTTCAACTGGCTAAAAGCACTCCCTATGTTCCTTCTTTGCCTTGCGTTCCAGGACTCCCGTGCCCTAGTGTTCCGGGCATGCGTAAAATACTACCCGTCGTAAACGAATTGGGCTCGGTCTGAAAGTCAGTGTCAGTAAGGACAGAATCGAAGAAGAAACGTATTGCAGCGACCTTAAGTAACATAGTGTAAGGGTTGGTTTAGAAGATGATGATGATGATCTACTGACAAAAATTAGTCAGCTCAAAATCATTCAGATCCTAATAAACTTAAACAAATTAAGATTTTTTTTTATTTGTTTATAAACTAATGCTTGACTGCGATCCCACCTGATGGTAAGCTGTGATGCAATCGTTGATGGTTAGGCGCACTAGCTTACACGATAGTAAGACAATAACAGCGCGGTCGCATGAGACCGGGTCGGGCATTCATGAATTAAGATTTAAGAGCTTATTCACTCTAGCCTTGAAGACACCTAATTTATAATCGGAAAACCGAATACTATCTGTTCTATAATTTTGTCTAACTTAGCTACTCGTATCTAGGTAGGTACTGAAGATTTATGTACCTATTAAGTTCCAGAGGTCCCTGGGGAAATTATCATCCGCATTGAATGCTGGGAATTGGAACATATTACTGTAGGCTGTTCTCTTTTACTGGTTACGTAGTTATTGTGATTAAGGGTTACTATTCATTTTAGGGATTAAAGTCAAGGTCAATAGATTTCAGGTCGGTTACTTTGTTTCATGAGCAGAGTACTGAACATTTTTTTATTGGACTGTGATGGTAGAAAAGCCAAGAAAAGCTTGCCCAGCCGGGCCGAAGCCTTCTGGGGCCATGAGTCTGCTTCTAAAAAGAAAATCGATGGTTCTAAAATGCAAAGGGCAACTGAAAGAAACCTATGTTAGGTTTGGTTTTGGTCAATGAAAGTCTGACATGCACTCCCACTAATTCCGAGAGTGGGAAATAATCCCATGACTTCTATCTCTCTCTCACAAAACTGAAAAAAGCCGGTTCATAAGCTAACTACCCAAAGCTTAATATCTAAGTCGCTAAAGCAAAAAATAAACCTATTAGTAGTCTACCATAATTTAATAACTCATAGATAAAGAGGTCAGCTCGTGTGTTTTATTGCCCGTTCAGCCGCGGAAGCACCTTACCTGTCGCCCCTACACGTCGAGGGGGGAAATGGCTATAATTTCCCGAAAGGCGCCGTTCCCGCACTTCAGGGGTAGAAGGGGGAGTGTATGCGGAAATTGCAGCCAAATGCATCGCCCGGATATAAAATGATAAACTTTCCACTTTGATTTCTGATGTTGTTATTGAAATGTCGAGTGTTTGGCCCGTCGCGGGGAAACGGGGGCACTCGTCGGGCAAACGGGGGCACTTGTCGGGTGACGGGGACCCTCGTCGGGCAAACGGCGGGCAAAGCGCGCACTCGGCGGGCAATTAATGGTTGGCTGTTATTAAATGTAGGTAAGTGTCGACTTCAGTGAACAAATAACTGATTGTTTTATTTCAATGGTGAATGGTGGTAGTGCATTTTGGTGTCCTTTATTGATGATGGTCCACTTATAAATATTGAATCCTGTTTGCACGTGCGAATCCAGTTTCAGGCAGGATAGAAATGTGAGAAGTGGGTAAGTAGAAGTTCTTTATATGAGGCATTAATTTTTTGTCAATTATTTTTGCAATTTTGTTTTCTCCTACCATGCCTAAAGAAAAATGAAAAACTCTAATTAAAAGTCGACTAGACACGTATACTTAAAACATATTAAATTCTGTCAGTAGTTTTGCCCGCGTTAAAATAGAAAATTATACCAAAAGAACATACTCCCCGGAAAAAGTATCTTAAGTACTACTCCATGACGTGGTCTACCAGTGTATTAAATTTCATCTAAATCTGCTTAGAGCGTGAAGGAGTGACAAACACACACACTCATACGCAGACCTTTTTTGTCTTTATTAATAGTGTGACTGGGCGGTGGTAGTCACTATATTATAACACTAGCTGACCCCTGCGGTTTCACCCGCATTTTTCGTTACTGCTCCGCTCCCGTGGGTCGTAGCGTGGTGGTATATAGCCTATAGCATTCCTCGATAAATGGGCTATCTAACACTGACTGAATTTTTCAAATCGGACCAGTAGTTCCTGAGATTACCCCTTACATACAAACTTACAAATTTTACCTCTTTATAATATTAGTATAGATGTAAATAGCTGATTACATAAGCACGATTTCAATATGTCAACAAAAATACTTAACACAAACCATTACTGATATTATCCGATGCCATTACTTACAATAAAACTTTCAAATCAAAAACCGCACCATCGTCTTATTTGACTTGCCCAACTTTATCTGAAGTTAATTTCAAATTCAATTCCGAGTGCGCATCCTCTCTTCGCTTCAGACCAAGTTACTGTGTGCTTTTTACATTACGTCCAGAAGATTTTGAGGCGGAGATACGTTAGAGGTTTTTTTTGGTGGGAAATCATGTAATGACTTCTCCTGCTCTTTGGTGGAGCAGGAGGGCGTGTCAGACTTTTACTGATTAAAACCCATTCGTATGTTCCTTCTTTGCCTTTCGTTCCAGGGCCCGGGTTTTCTTTCAGAAGCGAACTAATGGCCCCAGTAGGCTTTGGAAAACCCACTATGACGCAGGTGAAACCGCAGGCAGCAGCATACTTTGGAAAAGATTAGCGAGCTTATCGCTAGATCGCTACGAGCGGTACACTTCATTCCCGCACGCATTTGGCTCACAGAATTTAGTTTCGATAACTTAATAGTTATTTTAAAAGCTTTAGGTACATGTCTTATGCACCTAAACCTTCCCCAAGAATTACTCTGTCTATTGGTATAAACTGCATGAAACCGTTCAGTAGTTCTTGAGTTTACCACGCTCCTACGACAGATAAATGTAGTGGTCGGACCTCGTTTCATAATACTTACGTAAGAATACACAGAATTGATAGACACTTACAAAAGCCACACTAGCACATTGTTTATTGTTATAAACAATTTTTCACGTAACTGGAAGCTGTGCAAGACGTGCATTCCACGCTCTTCCGTCTACATACGGTTTCCAAGCGAAGCAAGCGAACCGAGCGATGTGAGCTTTTGAGCGCAGTGAGCTCGATCCGAGCAAGCTGTTAGTGTAGGCATTTAATTGTGTAGTCGCAGTTGGGACGGCAATTATATTTGTGCATTTCAAATCAACACGCTTGTATGTAAGTACATATTTCCCGAAGGGTTACACAGAGGTGTGTGCTGCTTTATAAGATGGTTACATTTCATTTGTTATGTTTAAGAATGACTGTACTGTGACTGTACCTGACAACGAAAGGAGATAAGTTCATGGAAACTAATGGTTGGTACCGATTACTCGAAAGAATTACCGCAAAAGAGGGCAACTGAAGGAACAGTATGGGTTCTAATCAGTTAGTCTGACATTTCCTTCCGGTCCACCTAGAGCGGGAGAAGTCAGTTGATGCTTGATGATATTCCGCGTAAAAAAGAGGCCTATTTTAGAGCTTCACGATGCCTTAAAATTGTTTGGGCCCTGGACTGCGATTGGTTGAGTTCATTGACTGGTAGCAGTTTATATTGTCGACTCACTTACTGGTAATAAGTAGATGTCTTCCAATATTTTTTTTTTAGGTATAAGAGTAAGAATTCGTTGCGATTAGGTAGGTACCTAAGGAGACGCAACGTTAGAAGACCTCCTACAAGAAGGTCCGATGATCTGGTGAGGGTAGCGGAAATCAGATGAATGCGAGACGCACAGGACCGGTCGTTGTGGCGACGCTTGAGGGAGCTCTATGTCCAGTATTGAACGTCTTTCGGCTGACATTTTGATGACGATGATAGCAACAAAGAGGAAAATTGAATAGGTACAATGTGATTATGCTAATTGTTGTAATCTAGTTTGTACCCACCCAGTTGAACTCCGTGTGACCATAGTGAGTTGCTGCGTCTCTTTTTGTAGCGAACTCTGAACTCTCTGACACTGCTGTAATTGAATACAATCGGCACTCTGACTGTTAAACGAGCTATTGAGAGCGGTTACTCCTCACGATTGTTTGTACTCCCTCTCGACTGTTTTTACACCTTACAATCATTTTTACTATCCCACTTTTTTATGGCGGGAAATCATCTGAATGACTTCTCCTTTTCTTGGGCGGAGCGTTTGTTTCTTCTCTGACTTCCCCACAGAGGTTTTGACCCTGCTGGGCGCCTACGGTTTTACTGACATCTCTTTGAGGCACGCGCTCTCCCACTTGACAAGTCCTTCCTCTTAGAAACGGAAGAATCAATTTTATTTTGTCTTAAGGTTTGTGTATTTAGTCCAGTCTTGGCATGAAGTACCGTGTTACCCCAGTTAATGGGTTGTGGAGGTCTGGTAGGCAGCCGCTCCTCGTAAAATACTGGTATTCAGCTAAATCCGGCTTTACTGGAAGCCGACCCTAATATAGTTGGAAAAACGCTAGGTAGATGATGAAGGTTTGGGTGGTTGTGTACATATAGTAATAATTTGCAAATTGATTCCGAGTGGTGTAACATTCATGTTATACTATGTATCGCCACAATAAACGGTTTTGTGCGTCTCGCATCCATGGAATTCCTACGACTCTCACCAGATCATCAGTCCACATTGTGGGAGGTGTTCCAACTATTGCCACTTAAGTTTGCCGATTCTTCGTGCTAATTGGTATCGGAAACCTTGGTTTTCATGTGGATATCGATCGCATTAACGTAACACAAACTCGCACTATTCACTGTTTATCAA
Source organism: Mythimna separata (assembly GCA_030763345.1). Lineage (NCBI taxonomy): Eukaryota > Metazoa > Arthropoda > Insecta > Lepidoptera > Noctuidae > Mythimna > Mythimna separata. The sequence goes on along the minus strand of CM061177.1, from coordinate 19,080,678 downwards.
AAACTAAACAATCTTCATCATCATCATCATTTCAGCCTAAAACGTCCACTATTGGACATAGCTGCCTCCACATGTGATGCCATAACGACCGATCCTGTGCGTAAATTCCCGCGACCCTCACCAGTTCATCGGTCAACTAAACAAACTAGGCTCTGGCGAAATGCACAATCCGTGCGGATCCAAAACAAAAAGACTAATTAGAAGAATCTTTTAATTATACTAATTAGGTGCTAAATAACACGAGCATAAGACCTATAGTCCTAACTCACCGTCTTTTTTACTTATCCATACTTTATTACCTCTTGGTAACAAAATAGAGAACCTAGGCACTCTAAGGTGATCACCATTTGTTTTAATAAGCAATAAAACAAAGCTAACACTGCTAATTACATGACCACATTGTAATCGACAATGGTCTTGTAAAAATAAGCGATTTTGAACTCTATTTCCTAGATTTAAAGTTGTTTATTGAGAAGAGAAGAATTGGTGTTACTTTGTAAAAGTGTATCTTACAGGTGGAGGCATTCCACGAAGCACAACCAAACGAAGCACAACCAGACGAAGCGCAACTAAAGTATTCCACGAAGCACAACCAAAGTTGTGCTTCAAATAAAAATTTAAAATAATTAATTTCCTATTCCACGAAGCACAACTATACATTATACGCAACCGAAATTTGGTTCGATTGCCGACGAAGATCTAGACAAGATCAAGACACGACGCCACGACAGCGCTCGAAACACTGAATATACACACAAAATTGCACAACTGAATTTCTGCCGCGTAAGTTCGGCACTTATGTGTGTCATATCAGCCGAATACGTTGGAACGTAAAATCAGCCGCGGAACTTCGGCACGTTCGGCATAGTGTGTTTAGACACTTAGTTCTTAGTCCCTTCCCTATGCGAGTGATATTCGTAGTTGTGCTTCGTGGAATAGGAAATTAATTATTTTAAATTTTTATTTGAAGCACAACTTTGGTTGTGCTTCGTGGAATACTTTAGTTGCGCTTCGTCTGGTTGTGCTTCGTTTGGTTGTGCTTCGTGGAATGCCTCTACAGGTGGGTATCTCTTGCATTTACATGAATATTTTAATAGAACGAAACTTTACTGATTAAAAATGCGATGCTTAGAAAAAATGTCTATATAATTTTCGCAGAAGTTGTAGACACTTTATTTATCTATACTAATATTATAAAGAGGAAAGATTTGTACCTATTTTTGTATGTTTGTAATGAATAGGCTCAAAAAGTACTGGGCCGATTTGAAAAATTCTTTCACTAATAGAATGCTACATTCTTCCAATTTGACATAGGCTACATTTACATCACTAAAAAAAGTGTTTTATATCCAAATGTCCAAAAATAAATAATTGTCTACCCCGTGCGAAGCCGGGACGGGCTGCTAGTTTATATATAACTAGGATTTTTCCCAGCCCTTTGAGCGTGATGGAGTAACAAACACATACACAGAAACTCCCGCCTTTATATTGCTAGCGTGATAGCTATTTTTATATTTATATAAAAATAGCTATCTAACCCAATATTTATATTGGGTTTGTTTGACATCGACGCACAAACCAATACCACGGTTCCAGTACATGATTCTGGAACCCTCAGTGGAGTACTTAATTATTACATCGGTATTTTCCGGGGTTTGTCCGGACTTTGTGACCCGCACTCTCCAGTCATCCCGCGATCATGGCGCTTGCAACAGCGTCGAAATATCGGGAACTCAAAACAATGAACAATCACGGAAGACATCCCGTAAGTGACATTTTAAATTGTCCAGAATTATGTACTGAATTTGTGACTTCTATGTCTACACACGGTGTATGTCTTCCGTACGAATGTCACCTAACTCCTCCTAAACAGCTCGACTGATTTTGATGTAATTTTGTTTGTATATTTAAGTCAGGCTTTGGATGGTTTGAAAATACAGTTAGACCTAGAAGGTGGTATTGCAATCGGGTTCTTAATTTTGTTGTTCTGACAGTATTGGCATATAGTCAGAAAAAAATCGGGCAGGACAACAGGTGTAGTACTCGTCGACATTGAGAATTTCAGTTCAGATCTAAATCTTTTAGCGTCTCCCGCAATCTCCTTCAATGGCCGCAATAGTTGTGTGTGTCGGTCGCAATAGTGTCATGGTATTGGCGTCTGCAGAATGGCGCATTTTCATTAGTCGTTAACTCGTTCGGTATACAGCATACGGGGAGTCCCCGCAGGCGAGATAACCACCAATGAAAGTTTCCAAGTCGATACATTTTCGGTATACCATCTACGGTTCCCCGAATGTGGGCCCTGTGGTACGCATTCCAGACATCTCTCGCACCCGGCATGCGGGCCCTATCGACTAATGAAAACGGTTCCCCGAATGCGGGCCCTGTGGCATGCGTTCCAGAAATCTCTCGCACCTGGCATGCGGGCCCTATCGACTAATGAAATTGCGCCAGAAGAGACGTTAATATCAATACCATGACAGTTGCTTGTCTATCAACGCCTACGCACGTCATATTAAAAAAAATACACCGCAACCACACATAATTGTGATTCGAAACATGTTCTTATCTCATCTCGCGACTTTCCAGTCGGCTGAAGACCCTCTGATGCCAATTATTGACGTACACACCCCCAGACACCCCCTCGTACACCCAGGGACCCCCACACGCCCGCAGGCGTCGCCACCCTTTGTATGAACATGTTATCATCGAGTCTAATTTTTAGGGAGTTTGCCCATCATGCCTGAGGTCTTGAAGGCATTTGAGCGGCAACAGATAATGTGTTCTCTCCCTTATGTTTGTTGTGATAGACGGGAAGATGCTTGTAACAAAAAAAGCTGGCAAATATTTTTTATTCGACTGCGCCAGATGGAGGGTTATGTTTTCCGAGTGTATGTACACTTTTTTGGCACGTCTTAAAGCCTAAACGGCTTTTTACTTGCTTTGAATTTTGTCCGTAATAAAGAGGCGGTAAAAAATAGCATTTTACATTGACATACGACTTTAATAAAAAATAGCGGCCAAGTACGAGTCGGACTCGCATACCAAGAGTTCCGTACCGTCCGTAGCAAAATATCCCAAAAAATCACGTTAGTTGTATGGGAGCCCAACTTAAATCTTTATCTGTTTTTATTCATTGTTGTTATAGCGGCAACAGAAATAGATAATCTACGAAAACAACTGTCTAGCTATCTCGCCGATTCATAAGATACGGCCTGGTGGATGGAAAGCGGAACCTTAGCAATATTGTCCCATTCTTACCTTTTCATATGGAATCCTAAAAAGGAGGATGCTCACCTCAATTCCAACGATGTGACCATTATATTCTTAGCAAAACACACAGCAACACACCTTCAATTATGTAACTCTAGCTGCTCCTTAAGGGGCAATTAGTGCCATACATTATACACGAAAAGGCACCACATTTAGGTGTTATTGCCACGGCACGGCCATTTTCCTGTAGCCCATGGAAATATTTATGTAATTACGAGGTCACGAAACCAATAGTATCGGCGAGGAAAATTAGGCCGTAAGTATTTATTTGTTTTGCGATAAGCGTGAGTAGGGGCTCGTATGTTTTTAAGGTGCCTTAATTAATTAGTGTTGAGAAAATTATTGTGTTTTGTAAACAGCGAATAGTTCTTGCTTTTATTCTTAGGGTGAACCAGTATTAGCGGCCTTTTTAATGTTCCCACTGCTGGGACTCGGGCCTCCTCTCTAGGAGAGGGAATGGGCCGTAATCCACCACGCGGCCCAGTTCGGATTGGTGAATTTTTGGGTCTACGACCTGCCAGTTTCCTCACGACATTTTCCTTTGCCTGGATTTCAATCCACGATTTTCCACTCGTAAGCCAAGCCCGTTACTTTTTGCTATTAATTAAAATAAACCTAGACTTGACTTATATTATGCAATTATTATGCCGTCTCAAATAACAATCTTTAAAAGCTTTAGGAGTGTGTTTGTGAGAAAGCTGCTTTAGAATAGAGCGAGAGGTCATGTAGGCTTTTACTGAATAAAACCCACCTGTGATCCTTCATTTATCCTTTGCAGTCTGAGGCCAAAGTAACTCTTTCGTTCCTTTATTACGCGCTGTCGACTCGGGTTTGGTCTTTACCCGTACGACTACACCCTAGGAAAGCATCCGGGACTCTGAAACGAAGGTAAATAAGGAACGATGTGAGGTTTAGTCAGGAAAAGTTTGACAAGCCCTCCCGGTGTACCCAAGAACCCTAGGAAAATATTTTCACTTAGGGCATGACTACCCAACATGCTCAAGGTATTGTTAAATTAAAGTTTAAAGTTTTATTGAAAAATCTTTCGAGCTATTCTCGGTTAGACACGACAGCAAAAAAATACAAAGCATAATTATGAAGGGAACTTTTCCGATCAGAATAGAAAGGAAATTCTCCACACTTCAAATTCCATCTATTGATCAAACAACCTAGATTGTGCGTGGGTAGAAGAGTGGGAGCAACTTGCAAATAACTGAAAACATCCCTCGAATGAAGATGACTCAATTAATTTGAAACTTAATTAAAACTGCATGGATGCAGTGTGACCTTCGTGGAAAAGTACGTGGGATTCGTTTTAATTATAAAAACCTTGTAGCTATTCTTGTACTGGAAAAAGGCGATGAAAGTCTCTAAAAGTTTTTACATGTCGCGTCATACACTGGCTTTATTAACGCCCGTTTTCAATAAGCTATCTATCTACAGTTGCAGTTACTAAAGATAAACAAATCTATCCATTTGCCCTTACTTGCTTTCCTATAAATTACCGACGGCTAGCAATTCCTACCAAAGTTGTGGATGGATAAAATAGAATAGAATAGAATAGAAAAACATTTATTCGGGACAGACACAGCGCAACGATTACAAACAAAATAAATTAGAAAAAAAACAAAATAAAAAAAAGTACGGAATGCGTCGGGCGTGCCCGTACCGAAAGGTCACCACCTCAGCATTTTTTCTGTTTATCGGGCATTGCTATCTATCTGTGAACTGCGGTAGGTTATTGAAAACGGGCGTAAGTAATAATAAATAATAATAATAATAATATTGCAGAAGGAGGCGACCGTATGCCGTTCCTCCTTGCTCTGAACTATGGTGAGTGCTGTGTACCTCACCTAGTTGGTCACTGTTCCGTAGGCAAGGGTCTACGGACGACGAGGAATGGATAGCTCACCGTCCGGTCGTCCAGTAACCTGTCCAGTAACTGAGCCCGAACCGTCGACGGCACGTAGTTTTCCTTAGACGCCTCAAAGAGACATGAGCAAAACCGTAGGAGCCCAGCAGGGCCGAATCCTACTGGGGCCATGGGTTGACTTCTGAAAGGAAAACCCAGTGCCCTGAACGAAGGCAAAGAAGGAAACTAGGAGTGGGATTTAGTTACTAAAAGTCTGACACACCCTTCCATGCCGCTCTAGTACGGCAGAAGTCAAGCTAGCAAGAGAAGCAAGCTTAATTAGATGATTTCCCCACCTTAAAAAAAACCTGGTCACTGTCGTTTTCGCGTCAAGCATACATGTTATTGACGTCATGACCTGGCTTCACCTCTATTCTGACTCATTGAGGCAGAGCTCTAAGGAAGGTTATGTAAACCAGAGGCTGTCAACAATCAGGCTAAATATATCTTGTCGTCTCCATTGAACCGCGACGTAGGTGTACATATTAATTTACTTTGTATCAAGCTTCAATTTAATCTCCTTAGCCAAGTATACAACTATACCTAAGTAGGTTACCATGTAATCTGGAATAGCGATGCAAGATTGCGAAAGGTTCTATTCGATTATTCGAATATGTACATCGAAGGACTGGAATAATTTGCCTGCTGCGGTCTTCCCGTCCAATTATAATTTGGGTGTCTTCAAGGCTAGAGTGAATAGGCTCTTAATAAACTAGTGCCCCTCACCATCTAAGATTTTATCACTGCTTACCATCAGGTGGGATCGCAATCAAGCACTAGTTTATATCTATAACATAAAAAAAAAATGTCGATGATTCTCGATTGTTTCGACTTTGACTCGAGTCCGATTCGGGCTGTCATTGCGATTGGCGCACGGCGCCTTCATTCGTGAGTTGTTCCTCGATGGTTTCGAGTTTCGAATGACTGATTCAGTACAATAAAAAAAAAATCGATCCCGTTTTTTTTTATTACGCTCAGGCTCGCGTTTGACCACTATCGCACCTGATGGTAAGCGATGATGTGGTCGACGATGGAGCACGCTTGCCTAGGAATAACCTATTCACTCTTGACTTAAAGACTCCTAAGTTGACTCGAAACAATCGAATAACATCTCGATTGTTGACTTGATGGTTTATTATATCGAGTCCGATTATTTCGATTGTTAAGACCTCTCGGATTCGCCCATCGCTAGTCTGGGAGAAGAGAGTGGGCTAGTCTGCGTGGGCTTAGAGGGAGGGCTTCAGGGGCATATTAGAATGTCATCATCATCTGCCTAGTTTTTTCCCAACTATAGTCGGCTTCCAGTCAAGCCGGATTTAGCTGAATACCAGTATTTTTACGAGGAGCGGCTGCCTACCAGACCTCCACAACCCATTAACTGGGGTAACACGGTACTTCATGGCAAGACTGGAGTCAGATTTACTGGCTTCTGACTATCCGTAACGACTGCCAAAGATCTACAAATGACAGCCGGGACCAACGGCTTATCGTGCTTTCCGAGGCACGGAGGAAACTCGTTATGTTAAGATGGTCACCCATCCACAGACCAACCTAGGCAAGCGTTGCTTAACCTTGAAGATCGACCTGTGCGGCTGTTATTATCTAGCCACGAGCTCCTCGGGCATATGCGTGGGCTTAGTGGGAGGGTTTCAGGGGCATGTTAGAATGTAAGAGGGAATATTAGGTATGTTAATGACGTCACGATTTGCTTTGAGCAATCAGTATCTTCGTAAGAAGTTAAAACCTACTCTGTATATTTCTGAAAAGTTGTATTTGGATGGTAGGGAAAATAAATCACACTAATATTATAAAGTATGTTTGAAAGTTTATTTGTGTGTGTATGTTACTTGTTTAAGTACAAATGTCTAATTGGATTTGTAAGATATTTGGCACCAGACCATGTCCTGAAAAATCTCATTTTTTTTTGTTAACCTATTCTGTCCCACTCCTGGATTTGCCCATGCCACCCTCGACTCTTTCCATCTTTCGCGGGCAATAATCACATAGGATACATTTAATCGCTTTTGCCAGGGGCTTTTTGCCCGCGTGATAGTAGTTTTTCTCCATGCAAACTTTGGACCCTCGTTTCAACCCCTTAAGGGGTGAATTTTGGTAAATCCTTTCTTATTCTTTATAGATATTATGTAAGAAACACCCGACCTACACCAGTTTCAGCATTCTAGGTCCAAGGGTTGGGTTTCGGCGTTCATGAGTTAATAAGCCTTATCTATACTAATATTATAAAGAGGTAAAATTTGTAAGTTTGTATGTAGGGGGTAATCTCTGGAACTCCTGGTCCAATTTGAAAAATTCTTTCTGTGTTAGATAGCCCATTTATCGAGGAATGCTATAGGCTGTATACCATCACCTACGAAAAATGCGGGTGAAACCACAGGGGACAGCTAGTACCTAATAAATACAGAATTTGCCTTTTAATAAATACAGATTTCACTTTTAATAAAAATAATTAGGTCCTTCGCAATCAACCAACGTCTGCCCACACAATCTCTCTCTCCAATAAATTAGTAAATAGTAAAAGTGTCGGGCGAAAATGATTAAAAACAAACAAACAAACAGTCGGCTGCAGTCGCTAAGGACGCCGCCTCTTATCGGGACATCGCACGCAATGCCGACGTCGACACCTAGTATAGTAGGTAGGTATATGACGACAAACAACCGTGGTATTAATAGGAATTGTTATTGATCAGGACTTGAGGGAGAATTGTAAATAATTAGAGTTTTTGGAACAGGAGTCTAAGGGGATGGCGATAAAAAAAACGAAAGAGTAGTCAGTTCAACAAATCTTTGATTTTGGAGCGTACTTTCTTCAAACTTTTTTTTGAGTGCTTAATAACTTTTCCTGGTCGTGGACGTGTCAGATTTTTACTGAATAAAATCTACCTGCATGTTCTTCAATTGCCACAGTGAGTTATGGCCTATTCCTTCTTTTAAAGAGGCGGCCTGAATCTCAGCATTGTTTTGGGCCTGGTGTCTTGACTTGTTAGTTACCATCACATACAATCCTAGCGGCTACTCTACGCATACTATCATCATCATCATCTCGGCCGAAAGACGTTCACAGCTGGACATAGGCCTCCCCCTAGCGTCACCACAACGACCAGTCCTATGCGTCTTGCATCCATCAGATTCCCGCGACCCTCGCCAGGTCATCGGTCCACCTTGAGGGAGGCCGTTCACGTGATAGTAGAAAATTATCCCAAGGGAAAAAGAATGCTATTATATACTATTCCAGGATATGGTCTATTCTACCCGTGTACCAAAGTTAGATCGAAATGCGTACAGCCTCGATCTTACGATAAAGCCTAAGCTTGCAGCACTCCAGTCTACCAGATCGGTAACACAATACGCCTAGCAATAGAACATAATCTGCGAGCAAGGAATGCATCTCAATAATGCATGTGTTCGCGCCTTGAAATGCACCGCCTGATGATAGCGCGTTGATAAGGGCATAGACTAAGCAGTGTAGTAAGGAATCGGTATAGATGAATTGTATTATGCCTAGCTAGCTTTTGCCAGTGGCTTCGCCCGCGTAAAAGTATGTTTCTCCGTACAAACTTTTGACCACGTTTCATCCCCGTTGGTGGTGTATTTTGAAAAATTCTCTCTAAATGCTCGCCTACGGCATAAGGAAATCTTGTGCAAAATTTCATGTTATATTAAGATCGTAAAAAGGATCACGTGAAGAGCTTGTGATTGAAACTACGAAACGAGCTCGTATTTGTGGATGTAATACATAAAGCAGGTGCACAGATTTTGCAGTCACGTGATTTTGTTTTACATCTAAGTAGAATCTACAAAACAGACATTGAGCAAGAACAACCATAGTGTGAAATGGCAAGAATTTTTGGAGACGGAAAAGGTTTAAAGACCGTCTTATTTACATCAGTCATATGGACCTCCTATGAGAGGTTAGTATGGGGTACCAAGATTTTTCGCAATTATGGAAGTATTAAAAGAGCACAAAATCGTAAACTACTTTTTTAGTTTTAAATTCTGAAGTCCATCCTATGATTGTCTGATCCATAGATTTAAGTTTCTGATAAATTGTTAGACACTATTTTGGTGTACAATAAAGTTTATCCTATTCTACTTAGTCTTTGCGAATTAAAACGAAGTTGTGAAGTGCTATAGTATTTCTGTCGAATAAAAACAGTACTGTTGAACAAATCGAATTGTATTTTTAATTAGGCAAAAAGATAGGGGCTTAACAAGACGGGGCAAGACACTTTATCGCAGTCGGACGAGAAAGAAGCGATCGATTTTGAACCATAAGCCGAGTGATTTAGGCTTATTTTCTTTTAATTGTATGGAAAATCTGGATTATCCATTCGATTTATAGTGACAACTTTTTAAAGTAGATCTTGGAATGATGAATATAAAATAGGGACAGTTTTCAACCCTATTCTTAAAGTTTTTTCACCTTTTTTGTGAGTTTCGTCCTAGGTCTTAATTTTAGTAGTCCAGTAAGATATTTGTGTCAGCTTCAGCCTGAAAGATGACGTTTTTGTTGAGCTTTCGTGAATAAATTGGTCTCGGAAAGTCGTTTTACGTGACTGTACTTTCCGTGAAGGTAAAAAATATCTCAAGGAATCATGTGCCTGGGATAAAAGTTTCTATGGTGCTATTTCAAGATATGCTCTACTTGTATAGGTTTTTTTGCATGTAATTCTACGGTGTTATATTAGGTGGCAAATTATCCAATGACTTTTCCCGCTCTAGCGCGAAGTGGGAGGATGACACATCCTCCCACTTTTATTGACTAAAACCACACTTGCTTTGTTTTTGCGTTCCAGGCTTCGACCCTACTGGGCTGTTATTTTTAATTTTCTCCCCCACTAAGAATTATTCCTGTATCGTGCATTCACAGATATGTAAACATATACACCAGACACCTAGATTCTAAACACTTATCTTTAGGCCACACAAAGTTGTTCCGTGCGGTCCGAACCCGTGACACGCAGCATAGCAGCCAATCACTCAACCACTATACCAACCATGCAGTCAATATTGCCTTGAGAGAATTTCCTACTCTCGCAAGCAAAACCTCCAGCAAGAACTAGCACTTTACATAAACCGCTATTGGAAATCTATCCCACAATTTTCAGATAAGAAACTTTAAGATAAAGTAGATACATTTTATGTTTCAGCTTGAATAATCGAGAAAAATAGAGAGCATTGCGCCGGATCCCAGCATCTATCAGCTTGTGATAATCTTTAAAACCACTGAATCCATTCGGTTGAGGATTTGTGTCATTCAGTGTCATTGAGCTCATTTATTTTCTTATTTTTAGTTTATTTTAAAGGGGTGCAATAGCGTACATTTTTTGTAAAATTGATATAAGCTAGGTAGTGCTTGAATGCGAACCCACCTGATGGTAAGCAGTGATGCAATCACGAGCACGAGCACGAGCTGCACCAGTCAGTTCCTGCTTTAAGTACCAACCAACCAACCAACGATTGCATCACTGTTTACTATCAGGTGGGATCGCAGTGAAGAACTAGTTTGTAGCAATTAAAAAAATATATGTATAGTCAATTGTTACTAAGTTTTCGGTTTTAATTTTATCCAAAACTTTCACCTTAACATGCCAGATTCAAACAAAATTAAAGCAGGGGACGAAAAATATAATGAATTGTTTGTACGGTCAGCTCGAAAATTGTTCGGTTTTTAAGAGATCAAGCCAGCCCTTGTTCTTTGCCCAAAAAAATTGTATTGCCACGACAATGCTGAATGAGAGAATTCATTGGACGACTTTAAATAAAGATCATCATCTACCTAGCCTTTTTCCCAACTATATTGGGGTCGGCTTCCAGTCAAGCTGGATTTAGCTGAATACCAGTAGTAGTATTTTACGAGAAGCGACTGCCTACCAGTCTTCCACAAAATGGACCGATTAGGATCTCGTAAATCCCATTGATGCGAGACGCAGAGGACCGGTCGTAGAGGCGACGCTCGGCAAGACCTATGTTCTGCAGTGGAGTTATTATTCTTTTTTTTAAGAGTTTAGTCTTTCGGCTAAAATGATGATGATGATGATGGTACTGCCAGTTTTACGGGCAGGTTGCCGGCGTGCCCACATGAAAAGATATACTTCATTTATTTTACCCCAATTAAAAGAATATGTTAAAATCATAATTTTTACTATCACGCAAGCGAAGCGAACGCAGCAGCTAGTGTTCTATAAAATGTCGCGTTACTTCTTCAAAATCTTGCTCGACCAAACCTTCACTAACAAATACTATTTCCAACATTATTTATCTTCTACCTTTTCTTGCTATCGCTACTCAGACGAAAAATAACCTCATTTCCACGTCATCATTCATCCCCCGGTAACTTCGCTCATTATGTTGAGCTTAAGGTGCTGTTGAGCTGCCCCAAGCTCTAAATAAGTTCCTTAATAAGATTATGTTTGTACGCGAAGCAAGCGCACGTGTTGACGAGGTTGCTGCGGGTTGCGTCTTCTTATAATGGTGTTAAAAGTGAATCTTATAAGTATGTATGGTTTTTTGTTCGTGCATTTAAAGTTTTGGACTATAATGACGTGATTTTTCATAAGTTTACTTGTCCAGATCAACAACTGAAGGACAACTGAAGATGACAGGTGTGGTTTTAGTAAAAAAGTCAGACTTTTATTAACTAAAATCACACTTTTTTTTCTTTTAGTGGTCCTATGCGTTATAGAACCACGGTTTACCTATTTAGAAGTGTACCCATGGTCCTGACTGTAGGGGACGGTTTTGCTGATATCTTTTAGAGGCACGCGTGGAACAATACGCGCCGTCGACGACTCGGGTTCGGTTCAGACCAGACGGCTGGAGGGCGACCTATCTATTGCTCGTCGTCCACAAGCCCCTCCTAAATATCCCCAATGACCTTCTACAGACAAGATACCACCACCAAACGGTCCAAATAAACCGATAGAACGTAATTTCCCATTTCTAACGAGGATTGATCATCGCGATCGGCCTTGACTTTTACAAATTACATCGGCTAGCTTATGATAATTAATCTCACAGTAAACTGATCCTGTAACACAGGGCTGCCACAGGCATTAAATATTCAGCCAACGATAAAACTTCTTTAAGAATAAAACCGCATTAATATTATACTAGTAAAGGTGAAAGTTTGTGAGCAGGGACTCAAACTGTAACCGTATTAAGTATTTTTAACACTGTTTTTTAAAACAGTTTTAATAGAAAAACACTTTTAAATGTAATAGATATATCATCTGCCTAGCCTTTTCCCAACTATATTGGGGTCGGCTTTCAGTCAAGCCGGATTTAGCTGAATACCAATATTTTACGAGGAGCGGCTGCCTACCAGACCTCCACAACCCATTAACTGGGGTAACACGGTACTTCATGGCAAGACTGGAATCAGATTTACTGGCTTCTGACTATCCGTAACGACTGCCAAAGATCTACAAATGACAGCCGGGACCTACGGCTTAACGTGCTTTCCGAGGCACGGAGGAAACTCGTTATGTTAAGATGGTCACCCATCCACAGACCAACCTTGGTAAGCGTTGCTTAACCTTAAAGATCGACCTGTGCGGCTGTTATTATCTAGCCACGAGCTCCTCAGTATTGTATCTGTTCAAATATAACAGATACAATAAGTGTTAATATGTGTAACAGAAATAATCAGTTGCACATTAATTGTTTGATAACGCTGCGTTTACCTGTTACACTAATTAATAATGTTAACACTGTCACTTTTATAAGTGTTTGGGTTAACACATTGATAACACCTTTACCTATACTTAAGTGTTACATATTTGATTCTGTTACCAATTCAACATGTAACACTTATAACTCTGTAACCTTTATGAAGGTGTTTTATGTCCCTGTTTGTGAGTATGTTTGCATGTTACTACTTTACGCTCGAACCGCAGAACGGATTTGGATGAAATTTGGCACACTGGTAGGCGATGTCCTGGAGTAGTACGTAGAATAATTTTGATCCCTAGAGTAGATTCTTCCTTTGGGTGAAACCATTTTCACGCGAGCGAACTGGCTGGCAACAGCTACATAATAATATCTCAGAAATAAGGAAAATTGTTTATAAAAACGCGTTTCCTAGAATAAGTTGTGTGAAATGTTTGCGTAAATGATGGAGTTTTCTCGTTCATAAACGACTACATTGGGTAGGGTTGGATGAAACAACACGCTTTTAAACGATGCTCATGTTAACGATAGACGACTGGGTAAGGGTCTTCTTATAGATGTGGTCTACTCGTGTAATAAAACTTAATTTCATCCATATTTGTTCAGCCGTTTAAGAGCGAAGAAGTAACAGACAAATAATTGTGTTCAATCATAAACTTTCACCTTTATAGTATTGTAATAAAGCGGAAGCATTTCTCTGTTTATTTAAAAGCGCTAATTTCTGCATTGTCGCTTACGACGTTCTGAAAAGTTTCGTACGCTAATGTTATCCAGATGTTACAAGATTAGACCGTAAGTTTTCAATACTATCTAGTGGTCAAATCATCACATACCAGAATCTGCTCTGCAGTATTGAAATATGATTCAATACTTGCCTTCGCCGCGGTGTCGTAAAGCGGGCTAGTTCAAATATGTTGGTAAGGAGCAAGGATCTTTTGGCTGGCTGCCACGAGCGGGACAATGGGGGAAAAGTGCTAATCCCCCTTCCCGGAAGAATAGGGACCATGGGGGGTACCTTTGTCATCGGTTTAGTTAAGAACAGAGTAAGGAAGACTAGGGATGTAGACAGGGTGTAATGGAAATGGAGTGGTCAGGTTTTAAATACTGCTTCTGTTTAAAGAAATGAACAAGTTTCTTCAAGACACTCGTTGACAAATTTCGATTTAAAAAATAATTTTAGTTACGAATCCCAACAGATGGTAAGCAGTAATGCAATCGTTGATGAGGTGCACTATTTTATAAAGAGCTTACTCGCTCTAGCCTTGAAGATACCAAAAGCAATCGGATTGTAAGACCGCAGCAGGTTGATCGATTGGCTGCTAAGTTATTTGTCAGTTTGCAAGTTGGAAGCGGGGATGGTAGGGGACGCCTCAGGTGTCGGCAGTAGCAGGGCTGTTCTCAGCCATCATAAGCGATAGTTAAGTAATTGGTAGCTCGCCGTCCGGCCGTCCAGTAAGATAGTCGATGCCTGCAGTGACTGTGGGATTTCCAAATGAGAAGGAATACAGGAAGAGCGCAGGTGGGTTTTAGTAAGTAAAAGTCTGGCGGCACTATTTCCCGCTCCGTTCAGAACAGGAGCAGTTATATGATAATTTCTCACCTCAATAAAACAAGGTCGATGTCTTTCTCTGTGATTACCCAATGGTACTTAGCGATTACCGTCGGGTATTCACATTAATATTATAATGTGTTAGTTTTTTATTGGGGATAATAATTCTGGAAACCGAAACTTAGTAAGTATATAAGTAGACCACATCCTGGAATAGCAAATAGGATACTTTATATCCCGGTAGTATGTTCCCTTGGGATCATTTTATACTAACACGCGGGTGAAGCCGCTGGCAACAGCTAGTCACTTACATTATCGTCACTCACAGAGGGTCTTTTTATGCACCCTATACAGCGCATAAGAATGGTCGATAAATTGAATGCTCTTCAAGTAACAATGCAAAAAAAAACAGTTCATTCACGCTACACGCTCAGTCTTGTACCGTTTGCTTTTATTGGAAAGAAAATCTCAACTGATCACATTTTACTTTGAAATAAAATAAACATTTTAACTCGTTTCTTTTACATTTCGTTTCTTTTATTATCATTCTATCATTATATCTGTTAAGATCGATTAATCCCAGTTAATGGAAAATTGTTGTTTTACTAGTCATCTACGCTATTGCACGGGTGCAATTTATAGATCAATGTCATACCTAACTAACGGCCATCCTAAGAGTGTCCAATTGGCTACTGAATTGATTTTAGCTGGTTTTAAAGTGCCTAGATATTTTTTTGACCAAAAATAACAACCATTCATTGTGTATGCAGAGTGATCGAAGGTATACAGCTAAGGTTTAGAATTCTTCAACGGCGTCTTTGTGAGAGCTACAACCAAGCTAGGGGTTTTTAAATTAAGAGTGAATAGGTTACTTCTAGGCAGCGTGCTCCATCGTCAGCCACATCATCACTTACCATGAGGTGACATAGTGGTCAGACGCCAGCCTCCCGAAAAATAAAAAATTGTTTTGATTAATTCTTGATAAATCGTGATTACGGTCGGTGTCTACTACTGGTTACTACCAATCTAAAATACCCCTTGGTACCGAAACAGGAATAGATTTGGTGCCGAAACCTTTGGTGCCGAAAAACTTGCTTTCCTGCTTCTGATTACGTCACTAAAATGTTTGTCCGTGCGTCTGTAGGTAGAAACTAATAGCGATGCGCTACTAGTGTAATGCGTCGATTCCCGGACTAATACGATTGTGACTTAACTTTCTGATTGGGGTGAGCATTATTCCTGTCACATGTTGTATACAAAAACCTTTCTTGTTTAAACTGCATCATAGTCTGTTGTGTGGTTTAGGTGTCATCTCCTAAACAACACAACAGATTTTGCAGATAAACAGATAGACGAGGAAAGGAGCTTAATTTCATAACATCCAAAGAAAAAGAAGATAAAAACACAAAGTTTCAGAGTGACAGTTGTCTACAAGATGTAACCAGTTTCCTAAACGTGTAAAATATGTTAGCTTCATTTTCATCTCCCTAGTCTGTCGTCAGAATGACGCATGACTTCTCATTGTGAGAACATTAGATAAGGTATTATATAGAGTGTTAGCACATTCCTCTAGGACCTGAATACCTAAGATAACTGACTCAAACATATCAGGGTCACGTAAAACTTCAATAACAATTAATTTAGTCCTTGTTATGAATATTCAAACAGAAAGACCTTCCTTGTACGTTGATTTCAATTATAAACGAAGAAAACGTACACAATTCGCACCCTTAGCTTTTCTGCGAGGACTGGCGACGTTTTTGCCTCTGCGGCATCTTGGATGCGAATTAAAACTAGCTTTATTATTGAGAGGGTAAGGTCGGGTTTTGGGTGGAGAGGTTTCAGGGGATGCTGCGCCTCTGTATGTATTATAAATTGGTTTAGAGCGGCGCGGGGAGTCGCCGGTCGCCCGCTCGATACCGGCCAGTCGCGAGACAGAGCCGAGAGCGTTCGCTTCGCTATCGCCGCCGATATCGAGACGAAAATAAAAATAAACCCCTTTAGTGGAGCTCGTAGTGTTGTGAACATGATCGTTAGTGAGTGTTTCATTCTGTTGGATTGTTAGCCGCACTAGTTCGTCTAAATATTTCCTTAACAAGGTAAGTTAGTAAGAGATAAACAGACAAGTCCTTAAGGTTTGATTTCGCGTGTTTCATTTAATTACTGCGTATGATTATAGCGTGTGTTTTTGCTAAATGTTCAGCGTTTACTTTAATAAAGCTCACGTGCGCAAGTGGTCGTTTTAAGTTAATACTGCAGTATATGTTACGATCTTCTTGACGGTTGTAAAAAAGGACTTAAAATTGTCTGTTTTCTCGTTACTTGACGTGTATTTCCTCAATCAGATCATAAATTTTCTGTGTCTGATTAAATCTGAGCCAACGGTCGTGCTTGGCTGGAGAATCCATAAAAGTAACGCTTCTTAACCACGGACTAATTAGCTTTTCTTTCATGCATGTATTTAAATAGCTGTCTGTTCTAGTTTATCATAACAGAGAGCATCTCGGAAGATTTCCCGATCGATAGCGAGATGAGGGATGCTGTGGGATGTGTATTGATAAGCGTGGTGTCGCGTGCTGGCGGTTACTTGGAAATTGGCCAGCTGCTAGGAAAATGGAAGAAAAATTGCGAAGTTTTTTTTGTTCAGTTTTGTTTTCTGGTCCGCTTTTACGTTGAGTAAGGAAGTTCGGTACTTCCTTGGAGGAAAAGAAGTTTTTTTGCTACAGCCTCTACATCAACGAATTTTTTTGTTGGTTTTGCAACTGCTGAAGAATTTTTGTGAATTCATACTGTAAATTTTTGCACCTGACATATTAAAATTATCTCGGAATTTTCGCACATCTTTTTCAATCCTTCGGTAGCACTCTTAAGTTCGACATGTGTTTCCACTATACCTATAACTACCTAGTTTTGTTTCTAAAGACTCAATGTCTTCAATAGGTAGTTAGTACACACAATATGGTATGTACGAGTACGTATGTAAAAGTCACGTAATGAAAAAAGACGGAGAATTCCTTCACTTCATCTTTCCAACACCTAGATTTAAGAACTAATTTCCAAAAGCACCATATATCACTGAATGACAGTTACTATGAATACATTCTCATACATCCCAGAATCATAACTCACCCAGGACACAGCTTGAGTCCTCATAGTGCACAATGCATGCAAATAAAATGGCATATTAAACGTATATACTTATATACAGTGTGAGTCTTTATAAGGTGCACATACTCGTATATCGAAATGAGCCGTAAATAAATATAAGCATAGACTCCCTATGCAAACAACGACGACAAAAATATTTAAAAAATCGTAAGATTTTTAAATGAATTTTTTATTTTAAGCATAATTCAAAGTTATAAAAAAGAAGGTAATGGGGTTAAAGGAATGTTATTGAGAAAATTTACAATTTTTGGAAAAACAATTGAAAAAAAAATGATTTTCGCAAAAAAAAATTCTTATTTTTATATCTGGCTAATTTTTCCAAAATTTTCATTTTACGACGACGACGCCTAATTACTTCCAATCATTATGGGGTTTGTTTCAACAAAATCAGAATTTAGTTTAAAAGTTACACAGTTTTTTACACTCGGATCATAAAAGCAATTTTTTTTAAAACTTCCATAAAAAATACATTTTTTTTTTCTTATTTTTGTATTTTTTTAAGTAGGTATTTTTGCCGTCGATAAAATTAAGCATAGCTTCCCTCATATCGATATGTGCATAATTGCATATTATAAAGACTCACACTGTATATTAATAACGTATGTAGTTGGGGGTCAGTGACCCGGCCATTGACAACGACATTGCATCTTAAGGTCATTGCTGATGCGGCTCCAGTGCTGAGACGTCACGAGGAATCGCGTCGTGACTTATACCTATTAGTTGCTGTCTTATGGAATAGGTTACCTATGTTGTGTGTGTAGGGTGGTCACCTGTTCTATATTTTACATAGGTACATAATAGTATCGTACTATAATTTCGTTTAATATTACCTTTTTTTTTCACATTATCGGCCTTATAATGTTCCCACTACTGGGACTCAGGCCTCCTCTCTTGGAGAGGGAAAAGGCTTAAAAAAGCACAAAAATAAACGAAAATTATTTTTAATTGTCACAGTATTTGTAATACATCCGCTTGACGAATATTAGTGTGTATATTCAGTAGGTCTGAGAATAGGACTTAAACTATTTCTAACCGTCATTCCCTGCACTCATTTTTTTTTGACAATTTATATTATTTGGGGTGGTCTAATTTGTAAAAATCTTTTACGTTTCTTACCGAACTCCTAGAAACCGGCTAGGAAAATTGTATTGTCATTTGGAGAATAGGTCGTAGGCTATTTTTTAGTCTTCTACCCCAACCACCTATTTATTTCTTTGATAATAATTTATATGGCATATTATTTTTTTCCAAGAAGTGGCTACCCTGGATACATGCTGGCTTTGAACTTATAACTTTTGATCATTTCGCAACACAAGTAGCACATTGTCATGGTTACAATGATTACAATTTTCAAATGATCTAATAACTAGAATATACACATGTATGTGTAAATAATTTCAGCCGTGAGAGAGTTTTAGGGGAGAGCATTGATCTCACTCACTAATCTGCATAGTTCTCATATGATTTGACCATTACATGTTTAGGTTCTTTTAATACTTAAAAGAGACTTTGACTTTTGAGCTTGTTCCGGTTTTTTTTCTCGGGAAAGTCAACTAGAAAACACGGGACTGTGCCCTAATCTAATAAAACCGTTATTTATTTACGTAATGAAATCATTTTATATTTCCAGTTTCAGTAGAAAGACAATATTTCTGCGATACTCAATAGATACCTACTTCATTATTGCCTCATTTAATGTTAATTCCATCGTTATAAATAAAAGATTTCTAGTAATAAAGGTCGCTAAGACAGTATAAATTGGGTACAAATAAAACAGACAG
Organism: Mythimna separata; assembly: GCA_030763345.1. NCBI lineage: Eukaryota > Metazoa > Arthropoda > Insecta > Lepidoptera > Noctuidae > Mythimna > Mythimna separata. The sequence goes on along the minus strand of CM061177.1, from coordinate 19,061,306 downwards.
GCTTTTGACCCATAACAAAAAGTCGGAAAACCCTTAAAACCAATATAACAAAATCAAACCTTTGTGAGCCGTATCTGTAATCAGGGTTGACCCTTCCAAGTTTCTGGAAGTCGAGGGCACAGCATTCTCTTCCGTATCAGTAAAGGATTTGGATTTGTTGACAGAGGAATAAGGATCCTGGTATTCCAGATAAGGTGAAGATTCTCGGTCACTGTAAGCGCAGGCGTGTGGACAACGAGCAATGGGTAGTTCGCCGTCCACCCAACCGGTAAGGACAGGCCAGAGTAGTCGATGGCGTGTAGTGTTTCACGCGCGAATTAAAAGGATGTCAGCAAAACCGTAGAGGTACAACAACGCCACTGGCTCAAGAGCCATAAGGAAATTCCGAAAAGGAAATCTGTGGTCCTACAAAGCGAAGGGCGGCTGAAGGTCACAAACTTTGATACGCCATCTCGCTCCACGCTATAGTGAGAGACGTCATTAGAGGGTTTCCCAAATCAAAGCACGGTAGTCTGGAATGATGATGTTCAGGAAAATACACACTTTTGAAATGTCCTTAAGAAATCTCAGGGCTGCCATCTGCTAAACGTCATTTTAAAAAACCTTTATTGTGTTCAAAACCGCGCTCGAACTTGCCCCATTCATCGCTTGTTTAATCTGGACACAGCCTAAGTGACACTGGCCGCAAATACTTTTACTTATTGGGTGACAGCCCTAAGGAAATAGACCAAACTTTTTTCATTATTGTCTCTGGTAGCGCTAGAATGAAATGTGTTAGGGAAAAGTTGGTTAGTGTGTCTATGGTCGGTGAAAGACGATTATTGCCGATATGGGCTGTAAATTAGCTTACCTAGTTCCGTCTAGACGTGAAATAGGTTTATATGTTAATGGAATTTAGGTAAGAATACTTACGTTTTGAACAGACTTGAAAACTAATGAGACTAAATCTTATTATTATCTCGTTTGGTTTTAGTTGTTAATAAGTAGGTAGGGTATTTTTTTATTTTGACGCGAGAATTCATCACATCTCCTGCTCGGTGTGGAGCAGTAATTATTGTCAGATTCAGGACTCAGGTCTTTTTCTGGGTGGGATGTCATCCAATGCCTTCTCTCGCTCTTGCAGGGTCTAACGGTAATCTGATTTTTACTGACTAAAATAAATCCTGTTCTCTCTGTGCCTTCCTTCCAGGGGCCCTGGGTTCTCTTTCACCCATAGGTTTTGCTGACATCTTCGTTCGTGCGACATTTCAGGACTCAGGCATAAAATGCTGCCTGTTAGTGTTACGTCCGTAGTGTGTATTACGTTCTGCAAAGCTCAATACAGCTCTTGTATTCTCATCAATCAGTTTAGCTCTAATTTGCTGCGCTCCGCGTCAATGGAAACCCACCATGGTAAGCATTTCATTAATAAAAAAGATCGTCTTAAAAAATAAAAAAAGTTCGCTCAAAAACCGAGGCACGTACCTCAATTTAAAACCAAAAAGCAAACACAAAATTTTTTCCGATTTTCCGGACACAACCTGAGCAAAAACCTCGAACTTCTATAGTTTGAATGCCATTGGCTTTGCATGGGTTATCAACCCGTCAGTTCTCGTGTATAGTGGTGATCTTTTAACCCTATATGTCGCTGGCACGTGGCGTGGGCTGTAAGGTGGCGGGGTACTCTAGTTTGGGATGTTGACGTGTTTTGGGGGCTTTTTGTATATCAATGGTTTTGGGACATGATTGTAGGTTTGTTGAGTTTGAAATTACGTGCTGAAGTGTTTTTAGCGGATTTTTATAGCATTCTCAATAGCAAATTCTTTGTCGTTGTCAATATGAGAGGACATATAGACACCTTTTGTAAGAGTTTTTATTGAAATTGGAACAGAGTATTCAGTTTAAAATGGTCGTATTTATTAAATACTAGCTGTTGCCCGCGACTTCGTCCGCGTTAAGTTCGTAAAACTGCACAAAAGTAATCTAAGTATCTAATCCTATACTTCCGAAAAGATCTGATTAATTAATTTTACATAAAACTGTTTAAGTTAAAACTCCAATTAGTACTTTTTTTAGTTGGGAAATCATCTAATGACTTTTGCTCTTGTTTGAAGCGAAAGTGCGTGTCAGATTATTACTGCCTAAGACTCACTTCTATATTCCTTCCTTGCCTTACGTTCCAGGGTCTCCCTTTCAGAAGCGAAACCATAGCCCCAGTAGGTTTCTTGTTTAGGTTTTTTTATTCAGATGGGTAATCATTAGAATGACTTCTCCCGCTCTTAAATGGAGCGGGAGGGCATGTCAGACTTTTACTGACTAAACGCCACCCCCGTTCCTGTGTTGCCTTCAATTTTGGGACACCGAGCTTATCTTTCGGAATACAGATCCACGTGCTCAGAGGCTTCGGCCCTGCCGCGCCCTACAGTTTGCTGACATCTCCTTGAGGCGCTCGTGGAACAGTTGACGACTTGACTCGGTCCGGGTTATTACCGGACTGCTGGACGGCAAGCTACCCAGTGTTCGCCGTCCGCAAGCTTGCGCCTACGGTGGTCGGAAATCGTTCTCGTGATCCTGACGGCGGGGGCGTGAGGGTCGTTCCCTTTCGCGCTCGCGGCCGGCCGCCTCCTTGGCTAGCATTACTGCTTCGCAGAAGAAGGCGACCGCAATACCTCTACCGTGTGCTCCACCGTGTCCTCCGGGCGGTCCAGACAGTGCGCCCAAGTCTGGCTGGGGCGCCCTTTACCCCTGAATCCGATGCAGGAGCCTCCCGAACTTACCGTGTCTGGTGAGGACCTGCGGCATACGGAACGTGAGGACCTCTTTCCAACTACTTCTCAAAGAGGGAACTTACCGCCGCAATGACGGCGTGCCCAGGTTTCTTGTTTAGGTGGAAAATCATCAGAATGACTTCTCAGAGGGTGAGTTAGACTTTTACTGAATAAACCTCACCCCGTTCCTTCTTTGCCTTCGTTCTAGGGTCCCGGGTTTTCCTTTCGGAAGCTCACCCATGGCCCCAGAGGCTTCGAACCTGCTGGGCACCTACAGTTTGCTGACATCTCTTTGAAGCACGCGTGGAACAATACCCACGGTTGACCGTCTGGATCATTACCGGACAGCCAGATGGTAAACTACCCATTGCTCGCCATTCGCAAGCCACTCCTACGGTGGCTCTAAATCGGGGTTGGAATCCCAGCGACTGGGGCGTGAGGGGACTATTTGCCACTACTCCTCGCTCTGGATCATGGCCTGTACCAGTGCCCAGCGCGAGAGGTTGCTGTCACCGATCGTCCCCACAAGGACACGGTGGTGCTCCGCCTAAGCGTGGCCCACCAGTGCTTTATGATCTAACGTGTCCTCCGGGCGATCCACCCAATGGTAACACCCGGGTTTTTCTTCCGCACGACGTCAGTTGCCTTAAAAACATCAACGAAGCACAGAGCCGCAGAGTTCACGTTCTAAATAGTTAATTGCCTACTCTATGGGTAAAGTCGTTAGTTTACTTCATATTGCGATAAAACCAAAATGAAAATGATTTGTTCTTCAAAAAACCAAATTAGGGCCGATAATCGCCTTTAGTATTTGCCTCTTTTTTTGTTGGGTAACCACCAAATACCTTCTCCCACTCTAGGTGGACCGAGAGAGAGTATCAGACTTTTACCAACTAAATTCCACAGTGTTCTTTTAGTTGCAATTTACATTCTAGGGCGACTAATATTGGCACACCATGATTATTACTATGATAAATTCACTCTAAGCGCAAGCGCTTTACGCAGGTCCTAACCGAACATGAGTGTTTCGGGAGGTAGATGTTTTGGATTCGGCGGGAAGACACGGTGGACCTTACGATCGAAGTTACCCCGCTAGGGCGGATTACCGCCGTACTGTTTGCGGGTCAAAATCAGAATCATCCTACCCTAGTTCAGATCATGGTATGAGCTGGGAGGAGGAATGGAAAGCAGTCACCTCCTAGAGTGAAGCAACGTGGCTGAAACCGTGCGAAACAGGACATCCTTAGACCCCTCCCATCGCCACTTGGACACTTCCCAGGTGTCATATGTATAGGGCGTTTACCGATCACCATCATTTTTTTGTGTTTATATTACCTGTTTATTCAGGCAGGAATTTTCTGGTGCGGTATTTGACTGACACCCTAATACACCAAATAAATGTTTTTCTTTAGTGAGAATAATAAACGAATTCTTGTGTGCGAGTATTTTCACCTAGTCGACTTCACATGCTGATGATCGAACGCAGTCTGTAAACTCTCGATTTTTACGGGTAGAGCATGCAGAGCAGTAAAAAATACCCACTTTGTTCCTTTAGAATACGAACAATTTTCCAGCTATCGAAGCCCGTTAGGGCCGTTCTCTTATGCGTATCTCTTTTAGGTGCGCGTGGCACATAACGCAACGTCAGTCGACTAAGACCAGTCTTTATTCAACAGCGAAATGCCAATAGTGCACCGTCCAAAACTCCGCGCTAACGGTATCATGGAATCGCCCTGCGACTCGTAATGCCAAGGGCATCATCTTTGCGCTTTCTGCTACCTTCTTCGCTTCATTTGCGGAAGGGAGTGACTGCTTTCCATACCTTCTCTCTCTGTACCAGGACCGGACGTGAGAGGTCGTTACTGCTGATCACCTCCACCCGGAGTCCTGGAATGCAAGGCGAAGAAGGAACATACAAAGGTGTGGGTTTTGGTCAGTGAAAGTCTGACATCCCCTCGTGCTCCTTCCTAGAGTGGAAGAAATCACCTAAAATATAAATCGCCTTTAGTTAAAAAAAATTAAATGGATGTTTGTATTTTGAAAGGAAATCGTTTGTCTTAGTATGGTCATGTGAAGAGGAGGGATTAAAAGCACGTTACCAAAAGAGTTCTGAATTTACATGTGGATGAATGGAGAAGGAGAGGAAGGCCAAAGAAAAGATGGATGGATTGTGTAAGGACTGATATGAAAGAAAAGGGCAGATGATAGTGTGACGGACGACAGGACAGAATAGAAGAAGAAAACGTGTTGCGCCGACCCCAAGTAATACTTGATAAGAGCAGGAAGAAGAAGAAGGATGTCATTGTTTGTATTTTGAAAACGGGGTGCAACTCCAGAATCAGAATCAGAATCAGAATATTTATTTGTTAAACATAGGTGTCCCGCAGGTGCTCCGCAGTTGTAAAATTTGTCACCATGGTTTTTTTTTGGTTAAACAATAATAATAATATTTTTAGGTAATATTTTTTTTTTTAAATTGTGAGAATGCAAAAATATGTGAAAAAAAAATATACAAAAATTAAAAAAATCTAAAACACCTCCTGGGATTCGAACCACCACCGTGTTACGTCCCAGTCTAGTCATTAATCAATCACGCTGCAGTGTTCGATGAAAACCAAGCAAAATAGACGTTCTCATATAAATGTCATAAATGACTGCCCCGCTCTTCGTCGATGATAGCGTGATGATTTTCATTTCAGTAGATAAATTTGCAGCTAAATGGACTAATGTAACATTGTAGTATGTGAATTTCGTGGATGTTTGGATTTTATAACGTGTTTTGATTAGTTTTTACAAAATATTTGGGAAAAATCAAATAGGAATGTTGATTTTTTTATGAAAAAATGGTAAAAGTATTTTTTTTCCAAAAACAATAAGATAAAACATTGACAGAAATATAAATTGTAGGTGGGATTCGAACTCGGGGCAACTCGTTCAAAACCGACAAAATGCAATATTGCTCACCCCCCATAGCAAATAGCGTGATAAAATATAGCCTAAAGCAAAAAAGGTCCTATAAGGATTATGTATGCAAAATTTGAACAGGATCGGTTCAGTAGTTTTGGCGCCATTTGCGGCAAACGATGCACAATTTTACTGTTTTATTATATGTATAGATTCCACAATTTTCACATAAGGCCATCTACTCCTAAACTAGACAACTGATAGACATAGGTACTTAACATTAGTAAATACATACCATGATATTATAGATAAATTAAACCTAGACACAGTTGAAGTAATCGTCATCATACAAACATTTGTCTTGTGTGGGAATCGAACTCCAGCAGTCAGGACTACTAACTACTACTAATTTCACAGGCCTGCATGGGAACTTATAAAACGTCGGAAAGTAGTGCTCGGTTCCAATTGGTCGATTCCCATGGAATTAAAAAAACAGCAATTTCTTGCTGCTTCTTTTCTTTTCTCCATGGTTACATTTTAAATCAAATTAAATAAAAAAGATTTCATGCGTAGAATGGAGTTTGAACTTAGATTAGTTTTAAATCTTTATTTCCCTAAATAAATCTACGAAACGAAATTAAGGAGGATACTCAAAGATAGCCCGCTTAATTATTTTTTTTTTGTACCATAAATGAATAAAAAATAAAATACTAATAATAAATAGTTTGGTTTTTATAATAATCTAGCAATACAATACCATACAGTTAATGAACCCTGCCTCTCAAACTAGGACTAACTACATTTTAAGAAACGAAATTAAAATATAGGTACATAATATAAAAGTATTTATAAAAACATGTTAATAGAGTGCGTCTAATGAAAGCGCGACCTGGAGTTTTTTTTTTAAGTTCAATTGACAACATTATTCAGCCGCAATTGTAGGAAATAAAAAACATTGTGAAGTGTCAAAACATGATTCTCCTACTAGTTAGTAATACCCCATCCAATTTTTTTGGATTTAACTTCTTTTTTCTCAGGTCGCGCTTTCATTAGACGGACTATAGCACCTATTCTATTAGATCAGTAGTTACATGACTAACTAGCAAATCTCAAAAACCTTAAAATTACTGGCTACCTTGGCGCTAGTACCTTAAAATTAAGCATTATTCAAGAATAGACCGACTCAACGAGCTTCACTTAATTACTTTAATGATTCCGATACTTAATTAAATTGTATTTCGGTTGTGTCTAGTGCTAAAGTTACAAAATAAGAGCTTTCAAGTTTCTGCACCTATTTATTCCTTCACAAAGTGACTTTTTATTCTATCCTGCAAAAATACAGTTCGAATCCAGTTGCTAAAACTTTTAAGTGCATATTGTTACGAACGTGAGTAATTAAATGCCGGTTTACTAGCAGAGAACTTTATTAACCACAAAACAATGATAAATTAGTCCAATCAACAAATAACCAATCACTATAAACACTCAGAGTTCCGTTTAGTATCGCTTAGGTCGCTAGGTATCACTTCACACACTTAGGTAGCTCGCTCTGTATCGCTGACGAAATCAAACTGAACTGCTTCTAGCCGGAGACCCGTATTTATATGCGACGTCATCGAAATTTCTCGATACCGACGTTTCAAGGACATTCTAGCACAAAATAGTCGCATCGGGAGGCCATAAATCATTATTATTACTCTCGTAAGTAGGTACTTATCTACCACCTTACATGCGAATTTCGACTCTATTGCTAATACCGGAAGGTACAAATTCCCTTATCCACCCACATAACTACCTACTGAATGTTATCTAATAATAATAGCGTATGTCGGACTTTTCTGGAATTTGCCAGGCCTGAGTATGTACTCCTATTCTCGAAGCTTCGCACAGCAATGCGTTTTAATTATTTGATGCTACCCTTGGTTCCGTCGAAGATATAGCGTACTCAACTTTCACGGCGTAACAGTGCCCCCCTCTTAGTCATGCTCGTCCCGAGCATTATTAGATCCGTGATATGGCGCCAATCTATCCACGTGGACTACCTTAGGTTTCCCTCGTAACCCTTTCTTGATGCGGTAGGTAACGTCGTTGATCCTTTTTATCACGGTGTAGGGTCCCTCCCATCGAGCTTGAAGTTTCGGCGACTTCCCTTTTCGTCGAAGTGGGTTGTGGAGCCAAACCAGTGCACCTTCCTCAAATCCCTTGGCGTTGGCATTGCGGTCGTATCGAGTTTTCATTTTAACGCTGGTGTGCAGGCTATTCTCACGCACTCGTTTATGCACTTCATCCAATTGATCTTGGAGGTCACTTACGAAGTCCGTAACTGGCTTAGTCTTGTCAGGTGGCACGCCGGTTATGGTATCGACTGGAAGTCTCATCTCCCTGCCGAAATTCACTCTTGCTGGGGTATGGCCCGTGCTATCATGCACTGCTGATCGATAAGACATCAGAAATAGTGGAATATACCGGTCCCAATCTTTCTGATGGTCATCGACAACCTTAGCCAGGTGATTCTCCAGGGTCTGGTTAAACCTCTCCACCATTCCGTCCGACTGTGGGTGCGCAGGTGTTGTGCGTGTCTTGTAAATCCCCAGAAGAGTGCACATTTCCTGGAACAGCGCAGATTCGAAGTTGCGGCCTTGATCGGAATGGATCTCCAAAGGTGCGCCATACCGACATACTACTTCTTCGACCACCTTTTTCGCCACTGTCGTCGCTTCCTGATTGGGTATGGCGAAAACTTCAGGCCACTTTGTGAAATAGTCCTGTATCACCACTATGTATTTGTTTCCGTCATCTGTCACTGGGAAAGGTCCAGCAACGTCGATGGCAATGCGTTCCCATGGGGCTCCTACATTGTACAACTGAAGCTTGCCCCTGCTCCTAGTCTGTGGTCCTTTCACGGATGCGCATGCTGTACATTTCCGACACCATTGCTCTATGTCTTCTCTACAATTGAGCCAGTAATACCGCTGTCTCACTTTCAGTAGAGTTTTCTTGATTCCCAGGTGTCCACCAGAAGCGCCATCGTGTATCTCCTGAAGCAGGGGGACCACTTCACGTCGTGGTACTATCACTTGTGTGGTCACCTCCTTGCCATCGTTCGATTCCCATTTCCTACAAAGCACGTCATTTTCTAGGACTAAACTGTCCCACTGTGCCCAGTAGCTCTTTGTGACAGGACTATGTGACGATACTTCATTCCACTGAGGCCTAGTTCCACTACGCTTCCAGTCCAGTATAGGTCGAATATCGTCATCTTCTTCCTGGGACTTCTTAAAGTTGCCTTCAGCCCTAATTAAGTTCACGTGTTCCCGGGCTTCATTTTGCTGGCAATGTCTACAGTCCTCATTACATGGACGTCGCGACAGGGCGTCAGCATTGTTATGCCCTTTTCCACTACGATGTTCCGTCACAAAGTTGAACTCCTGCAGCTGCTCTAGCCATCTTGCAACTTGACCCTCAGGGTTTTTGAATTGTAGAAGCCATTTCAATGCAGCGTGGTCCGTCCTCAACGTAAACTGTCTCCCTATGAGGTACTTGTGGAAATGTTGCAAAGTTTTTACAACAGCCAGTAGTTCTCGTCGAGTCACGCAGTAGTTCCTTTCTGGTTTTGAAAGTGCCTTACTGAAGTAAGCGATCACGACTTGCCTATCTTCTTGCACCTGCGACAGCACTCCACCAATTCCTGTGTTGCTGGCGTCGGTATCGACGACAAATCTTCCATCTCTGCTCGGATACCCCAGTATAGGCGCTTCACATAGCCGTTGCTTTAGTTCGTTGAATGCTGACTCACAGTTCTTGTCCCAGATAAAATCTCGTTTATCCTCAGTCAGCTGATGTAAAGGTTTTGCAATGTCCGTAAAACTCATAACAAACCGTCTGTAGTATGTGCACAACCCTAGAAATGCACGTACTTCTGTTTTGTTCTTTGGAGCTGGCCACTGTTGGACAGCCTTTATCTTCTCAGGATCGGTTCTCACTCCATCGGCGCAGATGACATGTCCTAGGTAGCTGACCTCCTTCTTGAACAGGGCACACTTCTTTGGGCTTAGTTTTAGGTTAGCCCCCTGTATCCTGGTGAATACTTTCTCCATATTTCTCAGGTGTTCCTTAAAAGTGCGGCCCATTATAATGACGTCATCCAAATATACCAGACAGACGTCACCAAGAAGGCCCACCATGACTCTATCCATGAGGCGTTCAAACGTCGCTGGAGCGTTGCACAACCCAAAAGGCATGACGTTAAATTGCCACAGGCCGTTGCCAATTCCTGTACTGAACGCTGTCTTTTCCTTATCTTTCTCGCTAATTTCCACTTGCCAGTAGCCACTTTTCAAGTCAATGGTTGAAAACCACTTCATACCACTGAGCATATCCAGTGTGTCGTCTATCCTAGGCAAGGGATAACTGTCCTTCTTCGTTACATCATTCAGCCTTCTGTAGTCTACACAGAATCTGGTACTGCCGTCCTTCTTCTTCACCAGAACGACAGGAGAAGACCATGGGCTCGTAGAAGGTTCAATTATTCCGCTATCAGCCATATCCTTTACCATTTCTGCTACCTCAGTTTCTTTAGCCCAGGGTATGCGGCGCGGTCTCTGTTTAATTGGTCTAGCATCACCTGTATCTATCTCATGCTTGACGAGACCTGTTCTTCCGCAATCTTTTCCCGTTGCAAAGATATCCCGGAACCGTAGCAGAAATTCTTTGGCTTGCTGTAGTTCCGAAACTGATAAATTGCTCTTAGAATTTTCTAGAAGTTGCTGGATGTGATCAGGTTCACCTTTTATTGCGTCTTGTTTTACTGAAGATGTGTTGATTTGGCGGAGATACTTCACTTCTTCACATCTTCCAACAACACTGTTTTTCTTCAACTGGATCTCCTTTTTCCCAAGATTTACAATCCTGACCTTGGATCTTCCTTTCGTCATAACTAATGTCCTCGCGGTGATAAGTTCCGGGTGCCGGCCAATGTCTTCAACCATAACACATCTGCGTTGCCTAACTTTCTTAGGAAATTTAACTTCGACTAAGGTTTCCGTTCTTGGAGCCAATGTGGTATCCTTTAAGCAATAGAGGTTGCATGTGTTAATTCCTTGCAGGAAGACTTCTTGGTCTGGGAATTTCAATACTCCTTTATCGATATCTAAAACACATCGGTAATTCCGCAGGAAGTCGAGACCCAGTATGCAATCGTCGGTAATATTCGCAATTAACGCTGAATGGGTGTACACTTGATCACCGATTTTGAACTCGATTTCTGTATCACCGAGGACGGAGACAGGCTGACCGGTGGCTGTCTGAAGTCGGTAGGCTGGGGTTTCTGTTTGCCACAAGATGGTGCGTTTCAGCAGCTCAGGTCTTATAATAGTCCGTGACGCCCCGGTGTCAACGGTGAAATTGCAAGCACGTTGATTCAGCGTTCCCTCGATGTAATGGCATCTCACTTCTGACACCAGTTGTTACGAACGTGAGTAATTAAATGCCGGTTTACTAGCAGAGAACTTTATTAACCACAAAACAATGATAAATTAGTCCAATCAACAAATAACCAATCACTATAAACACTCAGAGTTCCGTTTAGTATCGCTTAGGTCGCTAGGTATCACTTCACACACTTAGGTAGCTCGCTCTGTATCGCTGACGAAATCAAACTGAACTGCTTCTAGCCGGAGACCCGTATTTATATGCGACGTCATCGAAATTTCTCGATACCGACGTTTCAAGGACATTCTAGCACAAAATAGTCGCATCGGGAGGCCATAAATCATTATTATTACTCTCGTAAGTAGGTACTTATCTACCACCTTACATGCGAATTTCGACTCTATTGCTAATACCGGAAGGTACAAATTCCCTTATCCACCCACATAACTACCTACTGAATGTTATCTAATAATAATAGCGTATGTCGGACTTTTCTGGAATTTGCCAGGCCTGAGTATGTACTCCTATTCTCGAAGCTTCGCACAGCAATGCGTTTTAATTATTTGATGCTACCCTTGGTTCCGTCGAAGATATAGCGTACTCAACTTTCACGGCGTAACAATATTATTGTTCATAGCAATTATTTGTAAACTATTAATCAGTATTTAAAAAATATAATTAGTATTATCGCCCTTGTAATGTCCCCACGTTGGGACTCAGGACTCGGAGGGAAGGCAGGGAACGGGCCGTAATCAGGACCAATGTGGATTGGTGGATGTTACATGTCTTCGAATTTTTAGTTCATCATTATAATTATTCCTGTTTAAGAACGCAAATTGTCGCTTACGCCATTCTTCCTCTACAGGCTTGATATGTGCAAACAAGTAACTCTTCCCTCCGTCGTCCTGATTCATAAATAAGTAGAATCATTATTTAATTACCCGTTACACTAATTACGTAGAAGACGTACGCGCTAATTAGCCGTGTTATTTAAACAGAATGCTTTGAGACTGAAATGTGTGTATTGTTTGGATTATATTTATTTTACATTGCTAGAATATGCTGGTATATATTTGGGTACCTTCATAGAGGAATTTTGGATTTTAGGATAACTGGGCTATGACTATTATTATGTGGTCTAGGTCCTATATCTGCGAGAACCAAGTCGAGCAAAAAAAAGGCACGGCCGTACTTACCATACTTTTCTCGAAACAGTTCGAGCCATTTCTTATATTCTATGTCAATCCAAATACTAGAGTGAGTAGAGTAACGTAGAGTGCTTGGTATGAAATTAAATCTTTATTATAAGATTTAATTTTTACAGCATGATTGGTGATTGAACGGTTGGCTGCTGTGCTGCGTATCGTGGGTTCAATTTCCCAATGGAACAAATTAATATTAGGTGAACTATAGATAGTTGTTGTTGAGTTACTGTTTATAAACGTATCGAAACTACAGAAGTAATTCCAAGTGGCGGCCAACGATTTTTTTTTTAAAGAAAAGAAGTAATGCTAAACAAGTGAGCATACATTTATAGAAAATTTCCAATTTGTAAAATCTGCTCACAAATTAACAGAATAAACAATACAAATAATATAAATAGGACCAAATAATCATCTCAGCAACACAATCAAACAATGCACACTACAATAAAAACCACCCATAATAACTCTACCCAATTCGGCTGCATAAATAGTAGGAAAACATTTTTTGGCGCGGGGGGAGCGGTCCCCCCGCCGCGTGCCTACTTCACCGACCTTGCAGGGCTCGAGACACATCCGCTTCCTCGCTACTGCATGGGCACATCTCGGGGCAGGGTTGCCAACATTCTTGATATCGATACAAGATTTTCTATTTTTTGTTTTTGGTTCCTTGCTTTTCTACAATCTGTCTCGTAATTTTGGACATTAATTAAAATATTTGGCGTGTTTTAAAATGTCTTGCTCGGTGTCCTATGACACCTCCTTTTCTCTTATGTAGCATTATATAAATATAGCTAAGTTTATGTGATGAAGTCTTGAGGTATTTTGTACTTAAGCCTTCTGGCCCCTGTCTCATCCATAAGTTGGCTTGCTAGGATGTTTGGGTGTCGCTTAATTCGTTCCGTATATGACTTAATGTAGTTCTTTATCTCTTCGTTGACTGAGGCAATCTTAAACAAGAATTAAAGATTCAACTTTTACTACAATGGGCATTTTTTTAAGGCGTGTAATCATCAAATGAATGAATGAGGGCGTGTTTACTGACTAAAACTACACCTCTGTTCGTTCTAAAGTGAAAAGAATGAACTTATGGACCTAGACTTTGAAGGGTGTAAATCCAAATTTCATACAATAATTTACTAACAGTTCTAACAATATTAGGCATTAAAAATTTTCGTCTTAGTTCAATTTTAAATGTACGGAATGAAAGATCATGAAAAACTGAGTAAGAGGACTTCACATAGTCAATTTTTCAATATTGGCCTTTACGCCCTTTGTAGCTGTAAGTATTCATATGAAAATACTTAGAATTCCAAGAGGGGAATAAATTTTGGTTCCCCTGTTGTTGTTATTGAAATCTGTACTTGCTATGTACCTGTGAATATGACTTTCAATCTATTTTAAAATTAATAAATGGCTGAGAAAAATAAAAATACGTGGGACCAAGGTAAAAGCAAAAAGTTAAAAAAATTGGGCGATATTTCCATAGTAAGCTAATCTCGTAAATGCGAAACTTTTTATGTACGTATGTGTTTTAGTTTACGCTCAAACTGCGGACGAAATTTGGCACATGGGTCTTTCCATGTGGGATTGCAGTCAAGCTCTAGTATCTATATATATAAAAATGAAATCCGTTTTCCGTTGTCACGACATCACATGAAAACGGCTTGACCGATTTGGCTGATTCTTTTTTTAAAATGTTCCTTGAAGTTCAATGATGGTTCTTAGGGTAGTGTAGTGTAGTGTAGTGTAGGGTTGGTAGGGTAGGGTAGTGTAGGGTAGTGTAGGGTAGTGTAGGGTAGTGTAGGGTAGTGTAGGGTAGTGTAGGGTAGTGCAGTGTAGGGTAGGTAGGGTAGTGTATGGTAGTGTAGGGTAGTGTAGGGTAGTGTAGGGTAGTGTAGGGTAGTGTAGGGTAGTGTAGGGTAGTGTAGGGTAGTGTAGGGTAGTGTAGGGTAGTGTAGGGTAGTGTAGGGTAGTGTAGGGTAGTGTAGGGTAGTGTAGGGTAGTGTAGGGTAGTGTAGGGTAGTGTAGAGTAGTGTAGGGTAGTGTAGGGTAGTGTAGGGTAGTGTAGGGTAGTGTAGTGTAGTGTAGTGTAGGGTAGTGTAGTGTAGGGTAGGTAGGGTAGTGTAGGGTAGGTAGGGAAGGTGGGGTAGGGTAGCGTAGGATATGTAAGGTAGTCATTTGACGGGAGCGAAGCCGCGGGTAAAAGCTAGTATGTTATATAAAATAAATGTAAGTTTCCTTGGGACAGTTTAACCGCTTTCCAGGGCCAGGGTTAATCCATCGACCATTTTTGCAGCCCTAGCAGCCATCGGTCCTACTGAGCTCAAACTGATGGGTTTTACTAACATCTCTATGAGGCACCCGTGGGACATTACACTCCATTAATTCGGGCTTGGTCGTTAGCGGACGGCGAGCTACCCATTGCTCGCCGTTCACAAACCCGCGCCTACAGTGACCAGAAACCCTGCGCTCCTGCGCTTCCGCTCGACACAACTGCTCGAAAAGCGTAAGTACCCTCAGGGCGACTTCAGACTATCATGCGAAAGAAACTGCTATCAGAAACTGGTGGTCTATTTAACAAGTCCCAAGTAAAGGCGTTTAATAAGTAAAGTTTTGAAATGGATAACCTACTTAACCGTATTTACGGTAGACTTCTTGTCAATTAAGTCGGTTAAGACGCTAGTTAGTTTCAACTCCAGTAGCAGTTTAATCCATTATCTCATAAAATATGAAGTTGATCTTTTACCCGAGTTTATTTTCATTCTGTTTGTATTAATAAAAGATGAGAGAATATCTCTTTCTATTACGGAATATTTTTTACTGACTTCAAAGGATAGGTAGCACACAACTAAAAAGAGTAAAATAAAAAAAAAATCTACAAAAAAAAACTACAATCGACTTCTCTCTCTCTCTCTTTGCCTAGCCTTATCCCATTTCATTTGGGGTCGGCTCTCCTCGTTATTCTTCGCCAGACATTTCGGTTCTGGGTCGTCGAGTCATCTATTTGGGCTTTCTTTAGGTCATTGCTGATTACAGACATCCAAGTTAGAAGGGGTCTACCACGCTTTTTTGGACCAGTACTGATATGTGTTCAATATTTCAATTTATAAAATAACTTTAATTTTGGAAGTCAGTGTTAAATAACGAAGAGAACAAACTACTATAGAAACATCACTTTCTGCAGTTAAAGTTATTTTGTACTTTTTAGAGATTTTTTTTCAACATTGAAGTCGTTTGTATTTTTTTTTTGTTAAAAGTTTTTTTTTTGCGTACATTTTAAAATATCATACTCAGTAGAGGTCGATAAAATCACCCTTTTTTTCGCACACGTAAACAAAAAACAGCTAATATTTAAGGTTATGATTAGCTGGCAACCCTACGTCTGAGGTTAACGAACAGACGGGCTAGGGGAGGCTTGGCGCATGCGCCGTCAGTGTTGTGGATACCCCGACTCTCCTCTATCAGCAGTTTTCATATATGAATACACCGCCACTATTTTTGTGACGCAATTTTGGATACAGAAATAGTTATAGTACGTAGTTACTGGAACCAGTGACGTGGTAAGCTTAAAAAGAGATAGTGAGAAGAATTTGTCTTCTACTTAAAGGAGTAAGCTTAGATTGCCCAGTATAGAATAAAGTGGAAAGGCCTATCTACCTTAGGCCTGGCAAAAAACACTATGGGCTTATATCAAATTAGCTTCTGCCAGCGGCTTCACCCTCGTAAAAGTCGAAAATTATTCCAAAAAAAAAACAAAACTTTTAATAAAAATCCTATCCTAAGTCCTATTTTTGGAAATGGCCTACCATATACATACCAATAGGTTCAAATGTTTAAACGTCAAGGAGCAATACACTTCAAAATTACTCACATACTTACACACCACAAATTTTGCAGTGGCTGCTTGTTACATATAAACAGTCACCTCTACAAAATTTGTGAGATAAATATAATATGTTTTCATTTGTCTGGATCCTTTTGTCCAAATATAGACACTGTTTTTAAGGTCAGGACTGTAGGTTAAAGTTAGTTTAGGTTACAGGGCTGTGTTACATAAGGCAAAGATTGGGCTGAAAACATGCCAAGAGTTATATCGTATATCGACCCATTTTAAAGAAATAAGTCGTGGTTTTTTGTATATCAATGGTCGTAAGCCTACAGTTTTTGTGTTTTCAGGAATGGGATTTATTTTTATAAATTTAAAACTATTAATCACATCACACTTATTGAAGGTCAAGGTGAAGCGAAAGCACCTCAAGGTGACCTGTTTTATGAAACGGTTCGTTCAATTCTTATATGTTTTTTTTTAGGAAGTTAACTATTTTCGGCAAATTCATTGATAGATAAATAATAATTATCGTCATTTTTAGAGTTCCGTATCCAAAGGATTAAACTTTATTACTAAGACTCCGCTTTTCGTCCATGTCTCTTTCTGTCTGTCCGTCTGTCACCAGGCTGTATCTCATAAATCGTAATAGCTAGACAGTTGAAATTTTCATAGATGATGTATTTCTGATGCCGTTATAACAGTAAACACTAAAAACAGAATTAAATAAAAATTTAAGAGGGGCTCCCATGCAAAAAAGTGATTTTTTTACCGTTTTTTTGCTACAGAAGGTGCGGAACCCGTCATGCACGAGTCCGACTTACACGGCAATTTTTTTCATCATATTATCCAGTATAACCGATAGGTTATTATTACCTACCTATAATTTTTGTATCTACATTATAATAAGTTTTCAAAGGAGCGAAGCAAAAATGAACCAGTTTCTCCGAACCGAGGGTAAAAACTGGGTATTTCCAAAATCCACTAATTCTAGTTAGAACTCAGTAATCATACGGTGTTTGACCGTCCACGCTGTTGCAAGACTGTGGCGAATTAAAGCATTATCCTCTATTAACCAGGAGTTAACGAGGGTTATAACGTGAACAAAAAATTAAAAGGATTAACTAGAATTTATGATGGAACTCGCTGATTAACGGGTAAAATGTAAAAAGGAGAGACTAGGCTGTTATACTCGTTTGAGTGTTAGATGTAAGCATGATGGATTTACTTTAGGTGGAACCAATTTTATGTGAGAGAGTTAAGGAGTTAGAGGCATAATCGAAGGCTTAATTTTTTATACATATAGTGTGAAAAATAATTAAAAGTTCAAAACAGTATTATAAATTCGTTTAAAAAATGATATTCTTTTCACTGCGGTCTTCCCGTCCCGATTATAATTTGGGTAACTAGTGAGCTTCAACATTAACAATTGCATCACTGTTTAAGCCTAGTGCTTAAACAGTGATGCAATTGCAAGTGTAGAATATTATTTAAAAAAATATTTAATTACCATTCTTGCTAGCGGACGGGGAGCAATACGCAGCCCGTCCACAAGCCGGGTCGACAGCGCATTGTATTCAACTTGCGTCTCAAAGAGCTGCCACCCCAATTGACGACCCATGATCCATTCATAACTAGCCAAAAAACGAATTAAATCAACCTTATGAAATCCAAACTCCATTTTTAAAAACGAAAACAAAAAACACAATACAAAAACACGGTCACGTTAAAATCAAAAGTTCCCCTTGAACCCTAAAAAAGAAAAAAAATAGGGTGTCGACACGGCCTTATGATTACAACGCGGCGTTTCTAAACTCATCCTATTCTTTAGAATATGAAAAAATCTCATCATTGGACCATTAGGGACTGTTATTCGCCTCTAGAAGAGTGTTCGTGTGTTCAAAATGAAGGGAACTGGATTTTTATTGTTTCTTTAAAGAAGTCCCTAGAGTGAATTTTTAGGGGAGTTCAATAGGCGCTGCGAAATAATGTGCGGTGCCCCTGTTTAGGATGCAGCTACTCCCTTTCTCCAAAATACGAAGTTTCGACCGAAATTTTCGTCGCGTGTTACGACGGTTTGACGTGTTTAAATTCCGAATACCTAATCTGTAAATCTGTCAAGATCATATTTTTTTCAATGAAACATTTGGATGTCTTCAAGGCTAGAGTGAATAGGCTCTTAATAAACTAGTGCTCCTCGTCATCGACGATTGCATCACTACTTCGAGCGCAGAGCGCAGAGCGGAGCGCAGTCAAGCACTAGTTTATAACAATAAAAAAAGACATTACGAATTAGAGTAGAGTTTAGAGAGTCGAAATGTTGTTGAACCGAACCATTTTCGTTCATTCGAAATTTTGGTCGAAACATCGTATTTCGGAGAGAGTAGATGTCCAGAACGTGAGCTCTAAGTTGGAGTGCCCTAAGTGCCTACACATCTGTATTTTGGACGATTTAATGAGTAACGATTACAATAATGAATCTACACTAATATTATAAAGAGGTAAAGTTTGTCCTTTTTTTTGTTTGTAGGAGGTAGGTAGTCTTTGAAAGTATTTACTCGTTCAATAGCTAAATTTTTTAACCGTTAGAAAGCTGCTTTATTCCCGATTGACATAGACAAAATTTTATGCTGGTACGCGAGCGAAGCCGCGGGCAAAATTAGGCCGAAATAATTTCATATCCGTAACCATATTGGAAACTGGTACATAATATTATTTCTATGTATCCGTATCGGCATCCAAATTCGATATTTCATATTTATAACGTTCCAGGTTATCAAATTATTGAACCATGTAATTGACTGATGTTTAAACTTTTGTATGTAGTAGGTAGACTAGCTGAGTCTCCACGAGCTCTTAAGCAGGACCTTGTAGATGTTTAACGCGATATTTGACGCCTTAAATTGAACTGTTAAGAGAACGAGGGGTGGAGATTTAAGTACATCCTATACAATGTGGATAAGACAATAGGACAATAAATGAAAACACTGGGGCAATACTGATCATTATGAATAACTTTTAGTATCGGACCAGCCCTCACATAGCGAAAAAAAAAAATCAGCTGTCCCGTACTTATATGTTTGCATAAATCGACACATGTATCGACTCAATTATTCATAAGGAATGTTTTCATTTTTTGTCGTATTGTCATATCCACATTGTATAGGATGAACTTAAATCTCCAACCCTCGTTCTCTTAACAGTTCAATTTAACAAGTCATGGCAAGACCTCAACTCTCCAACTTCCAATCCGTGATCCCGAACTAATAAACTTTAAACCTAAGAATAATTTAAGAGAGTGGTAGGTGACCCTCCTACATCAGTCTACCTTCAACATGGCCTCCAGTCGTGACTAGCGAATGTGGAGGTAAACATGCGGCGCCTGTCGCGGCGTCGCGTACGACACGCCGACATTTGTATACTTGTCGCACGACGGCGCGCGCGACATATTGCTAGACATTTGTCGCCTCGTGTCACTGCTTTATGGATTGTCGTAAAGTTGGTGATATTTATTAGTGAGAAGTTTTTTGTGTGGGTTTCTGCGACAAATTCTAGCATGAACTTGTTATTACCTACATATTGACAGTGAACTACCAATACCCCCTAACATTTTTCGAAAAAAACATTATTTACTGCTGTGAATCATCAAAAACATCGTGAGGAAGTATAGTATTACAAATCGTGAACCTGTACTAATAAACTTTAAACCTAGCAATAATTTAAGACACTGGTAGGTGATCCTCCTACATCAGTCTACCTTCAACATCGTCTCCGGTCGTGACTAGCGAATGTGGAGGTAAACATGCGGCGCCTGTCGCGGCGTCGCGTACGACACGCCGACATTTGTATACTTGTCGCACGACGGCGCGCGCGACATATTGCTAGACATTTGTCGCCTCGTGTCACTGCTTTATGGATTGTCGTAAAGTTGGTGATATTTATTAGTGAGTAGTTTTTCGTGTGTTTGTCTGCTACAAATTCTAAAGTCTGTTTTTTAAACACTGAGACTAAATTGACACAGGCAAAGTTAAAATAATAATGATGCCAGTTCTTTTGTATTCGGAAAAGTATGACAACTCTACTTGGGTTGTCATACTTGTCATGTCAATTTAGTCTTGGTTGGGGCCATGGATCAGATTTCCGAAAGGTTAGCTCGGTGTCCTCAGATCGAAGGCGGGGTAGGGTTTAGTCAGTAAAAGTCTGACACGCCCTCCCGCTCCACCCAAGAGTGGGAGATGCTATTTGGATGGTTCACCACTTGGAAAAAAAAGTATGAACTTTGTATACATATTACCTACATCGACGGAGAAGTACCTCCTCCTCCTTGTGTCGTATTCCTCAATGCTGAGGGTCGTGACCTCCCTGCTTCATCACCTTAGCCCTTACGATGTTCCTCCATCTGTTCCTATCTTTGGCGTTGTGGAGAAGTAAAATATATATCTCTATGCTTTTCAGTACCTAATTCAATCATTGTTGCCCAAATGTTAAATACCTAGTTTAATGTTAAAACTGACTGAGTAACAAACCACCACAAACCCGATATGTTCAAAGTTCAATCGCGTTCATCGACGCAGCATATTAGGCGAGTGTCGGACATCGCGTCGGTCAAACTGTCGGTCCCAATTACGCACGCTAATCGGTTTCCGAGCCATCGATAACTGCATATTCCATCCCAGCCATACGCACAAAATGTTTTGGAAACACATTCATTGTGCGAAGTATTTCCGTTTCGGCACCAATAGGTATTTCGGATTGGAAGTTACCATACAAAATCTCTACTTAGGCCTTTTTGCCCCAACTATATTGGGGTCGGCTTCTAGTCAAGCCGGATTTAGCTGAATACCAGTATTTTACGAGGAGCGGCTGCCTACTAGACCTCCACAACCTAATTAACTGGGGTAACACGGTACTTCATGGCAAGACTGGAGTTACCATACAAAATATCAATCCAAAATACCTATTGGTACCGAAACGAAAATAGCTTGGGTGCCTAAACCTTTGGTGCCGATAAACTTAGTGCCGATGTTTTGGCACCAAGTTGCAAGTCCTGTTGGACTACTTTAATTATGCGTACCGCTAAGTAAAATTGCGATAACTTTTTCAAAGTCAAAGTCAAAACCATTTCTTTCAAATCACCCGAAATCAATTAATAAATCAGTGTCTGGTCGGAGGATTCCCTTTTCAATGAATTGTTAAAATGGTTTGTTTATTTAAAATGTAAATTAAAATGGTTTGTTTATTTTTATATTTTTATAGTTACACCTTATTGACACCGTGTGTACCTCTGAAGTCTGACTCTTGCTTCACCCTAGAGAGGGAGAAGTGAAAAAATGTCCTTGCTCTTTGTGAGACTTTGAGCCTTTTGATGAGGTCCATTTCGAGCGAAATCTATATTAAGATAATTATAATGATGCTCTACATTACAAAGCTCTTTCTATAATTCCATCTCGTGTGATCCAAATTATTTATCAATCATCTTCAAATTCTAAGTATCTTGAGTCTTCGTGAGTCATTAGATTATTGCCTAGAGGCTCCAAATAGATATTGTAGGAATTCTTCTAGTATAGGAGTGTTTTTTTGTGAATATCCTGAGAATTTGTTCGTAAACAGTTCTTGGAAATCTGTCCGTGTCATATTTGATGATTTCTCGGTAGTATTTTTCAAAGCAGCCTTCAAATTAAGTTATGATAATTCTGAAGGACGTAGGAGTAGGTGATTTACATTTTTACAACTTACAATACATGTTTCAAGGCATAATAAGAAGGTCATGTTTTCTTAAAAAGTCATGTCTTCTTATTATGCCATGATATAAGAGTAATTATTTTACTCGTAAAACCCACTCCGATTCTTTCTTTGCTTTCGAATACTACGCGCGTACGTACATCGAAGACTCAGTTCGGATGCTTACCGGACGGCGAGGTACCCATTGCTCGCCGTCCGCAAGCTTGCGCCAATAGTGGCTGGAAATCGGGGTTGAGATTCCGGCGGATGGGGCGTGATGGCGATATTAGCCATTCCCTCGTGCTAGCGCCTCCGTAAATAGCATTTATGCTTCGCGGAAGACCATTGATTCCTCCTCGCTTTGGACCACGTCACATGCCGTGCAAAGCCTAAATCAACCACTACCATAAAATAGCTAGTTTACTATCCCTTGGAACTCATCAGCTTGAGTATCTCGTTCGATGAATTGCTTGTAATATTGATATTGTTGTTATAGTCCTGGATTAAAAGGTGCTGGATATGGAAACTCTTGTTATTCATGTTGTTTTTGTGAATTAAAGTCAATCACAAGAGACCTCTTGTGATTAATTCTCTATATCCTTAATGTGATTGATTGTGCAAATTAGATAAAGTTGACAATAGTGTGCCTAAGGTTATTCACAACTCAAATTAAAAAATAATATTTGATTGCCCTGAGATCAGTAAATATAATTTTTATATTAGAAGTATTTTTTGTGATAAATTTTGTAGAGCTTTGTTTACTTTACCTTTATATCATATTTTTTTAATATTTGCATGCCAACTTATGGCGATATATCTTTGAACAAAAAAAAAATGTTACAGCATATTGCACCGCAGTTTTGGAAAAAAAAATCTGTATATTTTTGTTTTGAGATGATAACTCATCAAATAACTTCTCCGCTCTAGGGCGGGGCACACCTGTGTCCTTCAGCTACCCTTGCAATCCAGTTTTAATGAACAAGTCCACCTTTCTGAAGATGCAAAATATTACCTCTACAAGGTTCAACAAAATGGCTTCATAAAACAATACATTAGTGGAATAGCATTCTCAGAATTATTCAAGAGGGACCAATTTAAGAGGAAAATGGGTAGAATTTGCGAATCATTTCAATGTGTTAATATAGACTATAAAACGTATCTAAAGAAGCTTTAATTTAGCAGTGCTTACGAACTGGAATGATAATATCGCTTAGACATTCATATATTCATAAACTTACACGCAAAGCACCTAGAAATACATACATAAAATATTACAGTTATCCACCGTTACATTATATATTTCCTTTACACAAAATCGGGACGAGAATCAATAACCATGTCTTCAAATATGCACACACTTATGAATATGGATAGGTTATTCCAGTTCTGTGTGTTCCAGGGTTTGATATAGTGAACAAGTTTGACTGGCCTGTTGGTCTAGTAGTCGGTGGCCCTGACTGCTATGCCAGGGGTCGTGGGTTCGATTCCCATCCAGGACAAATGTTTGTGTGATGAACATGATCATTTGTTCTGTTTCTAGGTGTTATTTATCTATAATATGTATTTATTTAGAAATATATAAGTATGTTTATTAGTTGTCTAGTACCCATAACAGAAGCTCTGCTTAGCTTGGGACTAGATGGCGTTGTGTGAAAAGTTGTGGAACATATTATATTATATTAAGTAAATGGGCGGATGGCGAATGGATCGTGAAATTGCACGGTTCGTTTTGAGCGATCGAGAGAGAAAGTACTGTTTAGTTTAGCTTGTACTGGTATGTGGATCGATTACTTCTGTAAGGTCTTCGTTCTTCTATCTAGGGTTTATCAAGATTTTTTGAAGTTTTTAAAAAGTTCTTGTGAAGCTCTAGTAATTGAATTGTAGGATCGTTGGGCCTTTTTATCGTTTTTAATTGCACATAGATGTTCAGGCGGTTGAAGAGGCTTATATATTTTTTTAGTTTGGATGTATCTTGTGGTGGTGGCTGGGATGTGAGCAGTGGTGATGAAATAAAATTAAACAAAGTTGAAAAAAAAAGTTAGGTATCTGTGTTCGAAACCGCGACCTCATAAGATCACTGCCATTTTGATAAGTGATTGGTTCTTGGTTAATGGTAATGATCTCACTTTCTGTTATAAGCTAATACATATAAGAGTCGTATTAGGAATATTTGCTTATTCCTTAGACCACTGGTTACCAATCTGTAGTCCGCGGACCAATGGTGGTTCGCCAGAGCTAAAATATCGTCTGTGAAAGGTCTATAAATTACAAACTTTCCAACTGAAAAGTAAAATGCCCGTTACTTTTGATTTAAAAGAATAGGTGTACAAGTTTTAAATTTATGGTATACAAGCATCTGCCAGTTGCTTTTCCCGCGTGAAAGTATATTTTTCCGTATAAACTTTGGATCTTCATTTCATCCCATTAGGGGGTACATTTTGGGAAAATCTTTTCTTATTTTTTGTAAAACATTGGAAAAGAACCGCCAGCGCAAAATTTCAGCGTTAGGTTAAAAAGCCGACGAAAAATCCCACCTCTGGGAGGTCCAGTCCAGAATCATATATTTACCCTCCTTGCGTCGTATTCCTCAATGCTGAGGGTCGTGACCTCCCTGCTTCATTAATGTAGACCTTATGTACTTACTGGATCTATGATATTCGTTTGTGCGTCGATGTCAGACACACCCGATATAGTTTTTTGTTGAATTTATTTATATTTCTTATTTATTTCTAGTCCCTGCTAACGACAAAGAAACTATCGTAGTCCCAGGTCAAAAAAAGGTTGGAAACCATTGCTTTAGAGGATCACAAAAGTTGATCAGGGAAAAATCCGCCAGAATCCTTTACACTACGAGTATATCCCTCACACCACTACACTAAAACCCTTATACATCAAATCATACACAAGTCAGCTAAGTTTATAACCGTGTAGCATAAAGCTTGGCAATAGCTCAGCGTATTCATGATAAAAGTGCCCCAGGGACCGGCGGAAAGGGTTAATCGGTACCTTTGTTATTTTTGCATGTTAATGGACTTTTCTGATCAGGCAGCGTTTTCAGGGTTAGGTATGTAGGTACCTAAGGGTCAGATCATACCGAGATGAGACGCGACGCGCCGCTGTGCGCACATTTTTTTATATTATTTACTACGCGAAAAGGTACACATTTCAATGAGAGAATTTAGCATACGTTGCTTCATGCAGCGCTGCGCATCGTGATGCCGCGCGGCGTCGCGCTGCGCAGCGGAACGTTTTTATATTCGCGACGTCGCCGCGTCGTCGTTTTGCCAACAATTTTACTATGCGCCTCGCAACGTTGCGATGCGTCTCGCGGTGGCGCGAAATCACTGGCCTCTTCTAGTATCGTCGAGTCGCGTCGTGTCGCGTCTCGGTGTGAGCTGACTCTTACTTTGTATATGACGGATCGGTGCGTGTTTTTTTTTGTTCTGTTTTAGAGGGTAGATGGGGATCGTTATGCATCATTTGCGCGCTTCCTCGTAGCTTTTTACGTGTCCATGCTTGGGCAAAGATTGATCGTGAGTCATTAGGTATGGGTCATTATTTTGTGTGCGAGTTATGATTTTTGCTGAAATTGTTGGCGTTTTAATCAAATTGGTAGTAATCTAGTAGCAAATGTTTTTTTTAACCTTGTCCAGTTGTTGAGCTCGTGGCTAGATAATAACATCCACACGGGTCGATCTTCAAGGTTAAGCAACGCTTGCCAGGGTAGGTCTGTGGATTGGTGATCATCTTAACATAACGAGTTTCCTCCGTGCCTCGGAAAGCACGTTAAGCCGTAGGTACCTGCTGTCATTTGTAGATCTTTGGCAGTCGTTACGAATAGTCAGAAGCCAGTAAATCTGACTTCAGTCTTACCATGAAGCACCGACTATTACCCCAGATGGGTTGTGGAGGTCTGGTAGGCAGCCACTCCCGTAAAATACTGGTATTCAGCTAAAGCCGGCTTGACTGGAAGCCGACCCCAATATAGTTGGGAAAAGGCTAGGCAGATGATGATGTTGTCCAGTTGTTGAGCGATTCGCTGAGCTGCTACACTGCGTGTCATGTTTCCGATTCCCGCATGGAACAAAATATTTGCATGGTCTACAGATAGTGGTTTACTGTTTGGGCGCCTGGTGTATGCAAGTTTATATGTTTGTGGACTCACCCACGATACGGCCCTCCCGTATTTTTACTGGGACAACGTTTTTATGAAAAACTAAAATAAAAACGCATTTGTTACCACAAAATATGTTTTTGGTTGTAAAGTTTTCGTCTCACAACCTTTGAAGTAATGTCTCTTAATTAAAAAAGACACAGATTGTGTGGGGCACGATATAAAAGAAAAGAGAGTCAGTGATAGCGTGACGTATGATAAGACAGAATGGCAGAAAAAGAACGAGTTTCG
The DNA here is from genome assembly GCA_030763345.1 of Mythimna separata. Classification (NCBI taxonomy): domain Eukaryota; kingdom Metazoa; phylum Arthropoda; class Insecta; order Lepidoptera; family Noctuidae; genus Mythimna; species Mythimna separata. The sequence goes on along the minus strand of CM061177.1, from coordinate 19,035,068 downwards.
CCAGACAAAACTTGTCAAGCAGCAAGATGGGCAGATGAATATAAACCTGAGACGTAATTAATTTCTTCTTACCTAAAAGGCTTGTCTTATTTAGGTAGTAGGTATTTTTTTCAAGTGGGAATCATCAGAATGGCTTCTCCCGCTCTTGGGCGGAGCGAGAAGGCGTGTCAGACTTTTACTGACTAAAACCCACCCCGTTCCTTCGTTGCCTTCGATCTGGCGACACCGAGCTTACCTTTCGGAATCAAATCCGTGGCCCCAGAGGCTTCGGCCCTGCTAGGCCCCTACAGTTTGCTGATAACTCAGTATGCGCCGTTGACGACGAGGCTCGGTCCGGGTTATTACCGGACTGCCGGACGGCATGTTACCCAGTGCCCGCCGTCCGTAAGCACGCGCCTACGTTGGTCGCAATTTGCAAAAAGATTTCGACAGTCGAGATGTGGGATTTCGGCAGTCCTATCGAGTAGGTGTGTTTCGGTTGCTACGCAAGTACCTTAGTATTGTAATATTCGGTCTGATCCACTTCTGACTCCACAATCGATATCTAGACTAAATTTAGATTCAGTAGGCGTACCTCGTTAAGATAAGGATAACTTTTGTATCTTTGGAGAGACGAGAGTGGGTATTGCTACCTACTGAAGTTTATTTTTATCTTTCTTTAGTATTCGCAAGGTTTCGGCACGAGCATGTGTCGAGTTTAGAAGACTAGAAACTTTTTTTTATCCCATTTTGTTTTTTTTTGAAGATTGGTATTTTTCTTATACACCTACCATGATGTCTTCCCACCACCTTGGTTGACTGGTAGAGAATGCCTCAGGCTTTTTAGTCCGCCTTTGTGTTGCAAGAAGTTTAAATAGCATAGCATTGGCCTTATAATGCTCCCACTGCTGGGACTCAGGCCTCCTCTCTAGGAGAGGGAATGGGCCGTAATCTACCACGCGGGCACAGTGCGGATCGGTGGATGTGACATGTCTTCGAATTTTTGGTTATAAGACATGCCGGTTTCCTAACGATGTTTTCCTTTACATAAATAAAATAATTATTCCTAACTATTCTTACAAAATAGGTATAACCTGAATCTACATACATTCTCGTATCTCAGGAGACAGTGCTTGATGTAACGCCATTTGAAGATGGCAGCTGAGGTAGACATAAGTGTACTTATTCTGTGTCGGAATATGAGAGTGCTTTGCTGGGGGTGAACTATTGTAGTGAGGGTTGATTGATTACCTTGTAAGTTTGGCAAATGTTACGCGTACTAGGTGCCCGATATTATGTATTTATTTGGGAAGATATTTTTAATTTCTTTACAGTATAATAAAATACTAATAAAAACTCTAAACTAAAAACGAACAAAACTGCAGCGCCAAAAATCTCTTCCACATTGCTGTCGATTGGTATTGTGCCAAAAAGACTGGGGACATTGCCACGCTATATGGCAATGCAAACATTAGGTGCCCATCATTAGGGATAATTCCTGAGTTAAGATCGCCTTTGAACATGAACTGTTTGTATCATGATGCACTCATATTATTTATCTTATGTGGTATACAATAAAGAATTGAGAACCATTTCACTTCACTAATAATTAAATAAGACAAGTTTTCTTTGCAAACCGTTACTTTGAAGTGACATTTAGCAAAAGAAAAAAAAAGAATTAGACAACTTTCTAGAAACTTAAGAAGAAAAATAAATCACTGACATTTAAACACATGTATCACGGCTGCACCAAATTAGATATATTCCCTAGAATTTGCATAAAACCAAATATTTGTATTGTAGTACAGATTAATGTCACAAGCCCAGTACAAACACAGCCGATTCAATTTAGCGCAAACACAAATAGTAAATATGAAAAGATTATTTATAGTATCGATTATATTCCCATTAGCCGCGAGTCCTATTTACGAGCACCGGCAAGCGGAGCCGGTAGGCGGTAGCTGTATAATTTGTAACTATACAGGCGCACCCGGGTGTCGAGACTAGCTGAATTGCTTTTAAATTGTTTATATCTGGTCTGATTTGTGAATTGTGTCGTGTAGGAAGGCGATAGATAGTAGGTAACAAGTAAAATGTTTATTTATTTATTTAAACTTCATGTACAGTGGTTACCACCACATAGGCGGACTTAATACAACAAGGCATTCTCTTCCAGTCAACCTTCAGTCAAAATGTCGGTTTGGAGTATGTTACAGATTACTGAAAAGTGTAACATCGACTAACGCGTCCCGGGTTTAACTAGTCCAAATCACCTTTTGTTTTTGAGGGTGCAAATCATCAAATGACATCTTCCGCCCTTTTTTTTTTTTTTTTTTTTTTTTTTTTTTTTTTTTTTTTTCGGGGTGGAAATCCTCATGGATGTCCTCCACCCTGGGGTAGATGGAGGGGTCTGTCAGACTCTTACTGACTAAAAACACCCCGGTGTTCCCTCGTACCTTGCGTCAGGGGCTATGGGTGCAGTTTGACTTCCGCTGCCCCAGACTAGTGGTGACCCGATTCGTGAGGGTCTCGTCCCATATTGGAGAGTTGCTCTCTCATATCTAAGAGAAGCGCGCGTGGAACACTACGCGACAACATCTCGGGTCCAGATTGATGGGCCGACGGATGTCCCCGAATCCATCGACCCTGGACCTAGTTTTAGGGGGGTTGGAAGAGGGCGTTGTCTGCCCGTCTTCGACGCCCAGAGCGCCTGGTTCGGGTTGAGAGAGAGCTCATCTCTCTTTCCCTTTCCGCAGCCTCCTTCTGCAAGATGACATTCTCGCAGAAGGAGATCACTGCATCCCAAGATTGTTCACTGCCGAGCATGGACTGAACCACGACCGACAGCGAGAGGTCGCTTCCGACTGCAGAAACAAGGGCACGGCGCGGCTCCTCCCATGCGATACACTCGGCCAGCGTATGCCACGCCGTGTCCTCCGGGCAGTGGACACAGTGATGGCACCGAGCATCCGGCTCTCTGTTTATGCGACACAGGTACTTCCCGAAGCAGCCATGCCCCGAAAGCACCTGCGTAGCCCGAAACGTTAAAGAGCCGTGTTTCCTCCCAAGCCAATGGTTGAGCACCGGCCGGACTGCCTCAATCGTTAAAAGACCGGAAGTAGGAAGCAGGAGCCTCCTTTGCCATTCCGCCACCATGACCTGATGAAGTTCTGACCGGTACAGAGTGATCTGTCGCTGCACTAGCCTCTCGCCTCGTGCTTTTGCTTCCTCGCGCCACCGGTGAAGTGTTGCGAGTATTTTCGCCTCCAAGTCCCAGGGAGGGGATCCGGCCAACACGCAAGCCGCCTCACAGGAGATCGTGCGATACCCCCTGATGACTCTGATGGCCATCGCTCTTTGTGGTTTACGCAGTATTGCGATATGACGGGCTGTCAGGTCACTGGCCCAAACCGGGGCTCCGTACATGGTCATTGATCGCACGATCCCTAGATATAACCGCCTACAGGCAGTACTCGGGCCCCCTAAATTGGGAAGTAGCGTTGATAAAGCACCCGCCGCACCCATCAACTTTGGTACCAGTCTCTGGAAGTGAGGACCAAAGTCCCAACGGCTGTCGAGCACCAATCCGAGATATTTCATGGTTGATTGGACAGCAATTCTAGTCCCCCCGACCATAATGTGTAAACCTGGCGGCGGCACCCGTCGAGGACCATGGAAAGCGATGGCCTCCGACTTATCGAGGGACACCTCCAGACCCAAGCGCCGAATGCGACTCACAACCTGTGAGACCGCAGCCGTAGCTAGCAACGCTGCCTCTCTGTATGAACTCCCCCGAGCCATGACCAGTGTGTCGTCCGCATAGCATGTAAGGTTCACCCCCGGTACGAGCTCACCCCTCAGTACCCAATCATATCCAATGTTCCACAGAGGAGGGCCCAGAACGGAACCCTGTGGAACACCGCATGATATCTCACGCTGGCCTCTACCGTCGCGTCCTGTGTAGGTGACACTTCTACCTGTCAGATAGGCCCCAATAATGTGGCAGAGGTAGGGAGGTACCCGATGGTAACGTAACCCCTCCTTGATTCTAGTCCAGGGCAAGGTGTTAAACGCATTAGAGATATCCAAAGATACGGCCAGCATCACCTCGCCCCGAGACACTGCTTCGTCTGCCAGGTTTCTCACTTTCATTATGGCGTCAATGGTAGAGCGTCCATGCCGAAACCCAAACTGGCTATTGTCAAGGTTCGGTCCCTCATTGCACAAATGGCCGATGAGGCGGGCCGCGATTATTCGTTCAAAAAGCTTTCCCACCTCGTCTAGCAGTACTATTGGTCGATAAGCAGACGGTGAGTCGGCAGGGCGTCCTGCTTTTCTAAGTAGTACTAAACGACCTGCTTTCCACTGAGTGGGAAACTGGCCCTGCTGAAGGCATGCAGAGAAAAGACCTCGCAACGGTGGCTCTAGTTCTTTGAGGGCAAGAACAAGAGCACGGCCAGGAATGCCATCGGGTCCCGGAGCAGTATTTTTAGCCTGAAGCCGCATCACAGCGGCCCTCATCTCTGACTGTGTTACTTCAGGGACACTTAAACCCTCCTCTTCTTGAGATTCTGCAGTTGTGGGTGAAGCCATCAGTAATGGCTCGTGCTCTGCTCTCATAGGGAAGAGAACAGAGACCACATCTTCTAGCAGCTGTGGCTCTAGACTCTCTGACAGTGGGGGGGCCCAGGGTCGCAGTTTCCCTCGAACCGAGTGGTAAGGGCGCCCCCATGGATTTCGGTCGAGGGTCGCTAACAGTTCTTCTCTCGATCGCGTCTTCGACTCACTAATGGCCAGCCACAGAGCCTTCTGCGCCGTGCGGTACACCTCATACAGCGCGGCTTCCTCTTCTGGATCCCGTCGACGTCTTCGCCGGTAACGCGTGTATGGGCGTCTAGCAGCCACGCATGCGACACGCAACTCTGCAATTTCTGCAGTCCACCAGTACACTCCACGCCTTGCAAACTGTGTATAGACGCGAGGCATGGACGCATCGCAGATTTGCGTCATTGCATCGCTGAACCACTGCGCCTCTTCTTCGACGTCGATGGGTCTGACTGTCGCTGAATCTCGGATCCAGGCCTGCACAATAGCAGCCTCCTCGAGAGCTTCTCTGTCAAGCCGCTTTAGCGCCCAGCGTGGGCCTTTTCTTTGTGGGACTGATCTGTTGGAGCTACCAGCGTTCGTTGCCTGCGTGGACACATCGAAACGTATGTATCGGTGATCTGATAGTGTTTCTACCTCCGTCACAACATGCCAACCTCGGACGCGTTGCGCGATAGCGGGGCTAGCGAACGAGACATCCACTATTGACCCACCCCGCTGCCGCACGCACGTATTGGCAGAGCCTTGATTTAGAATAACTAGACCCGTCGTGATGACCCAATCTTCCAACACCTCACCTCTGGGATCAGTAACAGGGGATCCCCAGGCAGCAGATTTGGCGTTAAGATCCCCAAGTAAAACTACAGGGCGCGGTTGGTACCGGCCCACGACGGCTCCCAACTGAAGTAGGAAGCTCTCGAAGTCGGCGAGACTCCTGTTGGGTGAGAAGTAAACCCCGATGGTGACGATCCCATTGACGAGGGCGGCAACCCACCCGTGACCCCGGGACACATCGATAAGGGTTCCGCCAGTAATGGCAACCAGACTGTCAAGGTCCCCCACCCAGTTATCTCGGCATGGGACGAAATATGGCTCAGCAACCACAGCCACGTGAATTGACCACTGCACCATGCTCTGGAGCAAAAGATCCTGAGCTTTGGTGCAGTGGTTGATATTAGCCTGAAGGAAATGAAATTGTGCCATCACTGGCAGTCCATTTCTTTGGCATCTCCTCCTTCCCCAGGCTGTGCGTCAGCCAAAGGGTTACCAGACTGTAAGGGGAGTGCAGATCCCCCGGCAGCCTTTGCCCCCCGTTTGCTCTTCTTTATGGGAGCGTCACAGGACTTTCCACCCAGCCTGTGTGTCGCAGATTTTCCTACACCTGCACAAAGACTGCAGTTTGGATCCTCAGAGCACTGGGCTGCCTTATGGCCTGGTCGACTACAGCGATAACAAAGATCACTGCGGTCAACCTCAGCAGTGCACTGTGCCCGGACATGCCCCTTTTCTAGGCATCGGTAGCAATGCATAACTCGGGGTGGTAAGAGCCTCACTCGCGCTGACACCCATCCCACCAGTAGTCGCCTCCCATCTGTAATCTGCTTTGCTGCCGCTACGGGACACCGCAACCAAATCGAACCAAGCCCACCAGCGTTAAACTTTATGTCTCCAGCTTTGACGTTTTCAGGCGAACACCCGCCACTACGAACAATGGCTGCCACTACCTCTTCTTGGGTAACGGAGTCATCCAACCCGTCAATGTACACTTCAGCCGTTTTGATGGGCCTGGATACCTTGACTTCCTCCGGGTTGAGGACAGCTCGAAGCTTGGTGGCCAGAGCATCTGCCCTCTCGTTGCAGTTGGGACCGGAAATCTCATACATTTTGGCTCCTGTTGCTGCCGTTTTGTATCGAAAGCCAGCCGGAGTGCCAAAATCCGAGAACAAGATTTTGTCCTTTGCCTCTCCCAAAATCTTTTTGTACGTGATACCCCGTTTTTCAGCTTCGGTCTGTAGCGTCAACGTAATCGCCGCGGAGCGAGGAACACGGATATTAGGGGACTTCAAGCTGGCTGAAGGTCCCTGAGCCCGTTCCTTCGGCTTAAGTGTCGTCTTAGCCTTTTGGTCCTTCTTTTTCTTTTTACGGCCGACGACCGTTGTCCAGGCATTGATATTTGCAGCCGGTTGCGTGTCTGTGTGGGAAGTCCCGTGGGACGACGGGCCAGCTGCTATTTTGGTCACCTCTGTGGGTTTCTTGGCACCCTCAGCTACCTTTTTAATCCCCTCCGTAGGTTTCTTCGCTCGAAGCGTAGGCCACGATCTTGCCTCCTCTGATGTTTGCCTATCCGCTGCAAGTGGTGGTCGGTGAACTTCAGCATGGCGTATTCTCGACTCTAAACGGGCTGCCATCATGTCAGATACGCAACTCGCAAGTTTATTCAGCTGGTCCTGTTCTAACGATACTCGCGTTGGAACTGAAGATATGGGGACCGAATCCTCACGTTGCTGGCAGAAATCCGCCTTTAGAGCATCGACCTCATTTTGCAGTTCCTCCATACGAGATTGGAGACGGGTATTTTCCTCCTGCAGTTTCTTTGTCTCCTCCGAGGTCGTGCGATCAAGAAGGACTTGCACCGCCTCCTTGATACTTTCCGCTGCCTCTTTCAGAGCTCGTGTAAATGTGCCCTTCAGGTTGCCCGACTTTGTGGCTACCTTCTGTATTACATCCACACCGTCCATGATCTGGCGATTTAAGGTCGACATTGTTAAACCCTCCGTGGCAGCGGCAGTCTTTGACCGCCTTTCTCTGGCAAGTCTGGCCATTTCTGCAACCTCCTCCGTTACAATTGCCTTACGGCCCTCTCGTTTCGCGGCATTGAGCTCCGCCTTGGTGCTTATGAGTGAGATAGGGTGTTCAGTATCACTCCGCTCAACCTGCATATCCCCGTCGGAATCACTCACTCCGCTGGCCATAAGCGAATCAGGGCACTTTAAATAGCGACCCCGGTCATCACGTGCCACTACCGAAGCGAGTGCTCCCGATGGTTTTGCGCGACCTCTTCCTCTTCTCCCTGTTGGCACCTTAGGGGCCAGGAAATTTTCCTCACTCGAGGACAAACTGACTGTACCAGCTACGTCTTGCATGGCATCGCGCGAACGCTTTCCCCAAAACTTAGAGGGAACGTTCGCACCACTCTCATTTAAGTCTTTGTCAGACGAATTAAAATTTAAGTTGACCACGTTCTCATTCGACTGTGATCGTGAGCCTCCTCGGCTCTTGTTGCCATCGGCAAGTGGAAGACATTCGTTGCCCCCCCCAGAATACGAGGGGCTTGACGCTACCAAAGGAAGCGTGGTGGATTCTCCAACTGCGGAGCAGCTGGTACCACCCTGGGGTAATATCTTTTCGACTGTCTTTTTCATTTTTTAGCTATCCTTTAAAGGGTGTGGTCCCTAACTCCTACAAACACTGCTTGCATTTTTTTTTTTTTTAGATTTTCTCCTCCGTCTTGCCTCTTTCACTACCCTCACAGTCACATCCAATGATCAGACCACGTACTAGAGTGTAGTGACGAAAAACCAACTATTGTTCACTCTTCAAGAGCTTGAAAAGTGAACCCCGCGCACTTATAGGAAATAAGTTGTTCAAGTCTCCTTATGTGCGCTCCTCGCGTGTCCCTCTTTGTCTGGTCTCTCACTTGGACCTTTCCGGCATGAGTAACTCTACCGACGAAGCCCCAAGATCATTGAGACACACAAGCCCCACTACGACGACAACGTGGGGACACCTTCGGTGGGGACATCTTCCGCCCTGGGACAACCTCTCCGTTGAGTGTGTCAGACTTTAAGGCCCGGCGCCCACTATCGGTGGGCATCGGTGCGGCTCGGTACAGCTCGAGCGCTTTACGCCGGCTTCGAGCGGCTTAGGGCGCCTTAGAGCTCCGTCGGGCGACTTCGAGCGGCCTCGGCAGCCGTAAGCATGGCTAAGGATGCCGAGGCGGTCTTCGGGTAGCTCGGGTGGCATTTTCGGATCAGACACGTCGCAGAACAGTCATTTCAATCACCGCAAGCGCCTTCTATATCGTATCGTACAAGTAGACGCAAAATAACTAGGCAGTCCTGAACATAGGCTCTGCGAACTTCTGCGCATGTACATTCGTAAAGAAAACTGTTATTGGCATTATTTTTTTTTTAACCAAAATACTAATAAAAATGTCCTAATACAGGGACCAAGTAGGTAAAAATAAAATAAATATCAAAACAATTTGAGACTAAAAGCTACAAAAATAACTTATGAATAAACACTTAAACTAAAACTAACTTAAGAAAAACTAAACAAAAACAAAACAATATAATAATAACAACAATCCACGAAAACTTTTGTAACCGCCTGTGCTCAAGATAAAGATGGCAACACGAACACGACACCTTACGAAGTAAATAAAAATCCATCCAATAGTAGTCGTAAAATTTGCGAACGTCATATCGTAAGTCATTAAAGAAGTTATGAAATTCACCGAAAGTACATCTTTGCTTTCGAAGCTTATTCACCCAAAATCTTCTTCTTTGTCTTAAGGCTCCAAGTTTCTCCTCCTCTTCAGCAAGATGAACAATGAGAACTAAGTCCCAATCCACCATTTTAAATACACACACATAACTGTTTTTACGGAACGTTACGAGTGACTGCTCTGCGATGTTTCTGCAGCCAGAACTATTCTTAGGCCACCCAAATTCAGTTACGGCGTCCTTAGGCGTGTTTACGACTGCCGAGGCAGCTCTCAGGCGCCCAAAGCCGCCCGAAGTCACCCGACGCAGCTCTAAGGCGCCCAAAGCCGCCCGAAGCCGGCGTAAAGCGCTCGAGCTGTACCGAGCCGCACCGATGCCCACCGATAGTGGGCGCCGGGCCTTACTTGACTAAAACCCATACTTGTGTCCGGTGCCGTAACTAGCCTTTTATGCACCCGGTGCGGGCTTTCAAAACTGCGCCCCTGAAAAATGCTCTAACCAGGCTTAGTCTGGTCATTTCAGGGTCTGCGCCCTGTGCCTGGGCACTGTTCGCACCGCCCTAGTTACGGCACTGCTTGTGTCCTTCAGTTGCGCCTTGCGTTCTAGGACTACGGGTTTCCTTTTCAGAAATTCTTCTCGGTCCTAGTTCGAAACGGCTAACAATGAATGCACATTACCACGAAAAACTTAACGCCCTAGCCTTGCGATCTCGAATAACAAAATCTCTAATTCAACAATCCAACTTACTTAACAAAAAAAATTGTGCTTCTACGAACAACTTATTATATACCACACGACCTCGCTTAACCAAACCTTCTCTGTCATTAGAGAGTATTTTTTAACCTATCACATACCCGCAAAACGAGACAATAGTAAAACAATAACAGCGCGGTCTCATAGGGCCGGTCGGGGATTCATGAATGCTCTACTTGCTACTCGTTGTGAGCTTTGGTCACAATATTCTATCTTGCTTTCCGTTTTCCGCACTTAGTCCTGTTGGACCATTGTGCGTGGGCCGTCCGGTCTTCACTCCAACCAGCCCACCTCCTTCCAGAAGCAAACTATCTTCTTGGGCTTGTTCAGGGCGTCTATCATTGATCTCGGTGTTCCTAGGATTTGTGATCTTATGTCACTGACGGCTGTGCACTCCAGGAGTACATGCGCGACAGTTTCCTCTGCCTCCATACATCCTCTACACAGAGGATTGTCCGTAATACCCAGTGCGAAAAAGTGCTTGTTCAGTGAGCAGTGTCCGGTGATGGTCCCTGCCATCAGGCGCAGGCTGCCTCTATCCAGTCGCAGAAGGCTGTTGGCTAGGGCTTTGTCTAAGTTTGGCATGGCCTCTTTGGCCTGCCTGCAGCCCGGTGCCAAGGACCACCACCTTCCCGCCTGTGTGTTAGTGTGCTCCCTTAGCCAACCACGCAGCTGACCAAAGGGGATCGGCACGATGGGTTCGGGCCCGAAGACCACCGCCCCAGATCCCCGTCTCGCTAATTCATCAGCCGCGTCGTTGCCCAGTGAGCCACTGTGTCCCTTTATCCATTGTAGCGTCACGGTGTTGTTGTATGGCACCGTGGCGCGTTCCAGTGCAATATGACACTCTTGTATGAGTTTTGAGGTTATTTCAGTTTTTCCTAGCGATTGTAGTACTGAGGCACTGTCAGAGATTATGCGGATATGACTTTCTCTGACTCCTCTGGCTACTATAGCGTGGGCTGCGAGGGTGATGCCAATGCACTCTGCTTGGTAGACAGAGTTTAGTGTGCCTAGCGGTCTGGATATCTTGATATTCAGGTCGTCAGAGTAGACTCCGACTCCTGTTCCGGTATTTGTCTTTGAGCCGTCCGTGTATATTCTCAGTTCCTTCGGGCCTGAGTAGTCATGCGATTCTTCTATGAGTTGGATGCTATAATGTTTTTGGAAGTACAAAGCTTTGGGGGCTCTGTCATTTGGGGCCAACATCATGGGCTGTCTTTTTACAGCGTCCTCAAGGATGCTTGTATGCTTTATTCGGCAGTCAGTTTTCAGTGTGCCTACTTGCTTTAGTCTAAGACTTGCCATGGTCGCTTCTTCTCTTACCATGAGATGGAGCGGAGGCAGTCCTATCATTGTTTGTAGGGCGGCAGTGGGTGTCGTTCTCATGCTGCTAGTTATTGCTATGCAGGCGAGTCGTTGGAATTTTTCCATGTCTTTTTGGGCTGTACTTAAGTCCGTTCTGGGCCACCAAACTAAGCAGCCGTATGGTCACAATATTTTAGAAACAGTTGAAGGAAAGGTGAAATCCGTTTTCTACGTATTCAATTAAAATATTCTGTTAGAAATTATAATCTTAGTCCTCACTGTACAGGTTATATGTTAAAATTCCGGTACAGTTAATCTAGCAGTGGATTGACAACTGCTGCTAGATTGGTTGTAAAAACCTTGTGGGTTACGTGGCAATTACCCTAGCTGCTCTCATCATCACTGGTCTAATGGTCGCAAATTGAGGAGGAGTGGTAGACGGTCGCCTCCTTCTGCGAAGTTGTATTACCAAAGGAGACGAACGCACGCGTGTGGAAACGCAGCCCGACCACGACTACCAGCCACGGTAGACGCGGGCTTAGGGACGACGAGCAATGGGTAGCTCCCCGTCCGGCCGTCCGGTAATCGACCACAATCGAGCCCTAGTCTTCGACAGCATGTAATGTTCACGTGGTCTTCAAAAAGATGTCAGCAAATCATTTGTGTAGAGCGGGAGAGAATGTCAGATATTTTCTAAATAAACCCACAGTGGTCCTTCAATTTACTTTTTTGTGAGAGATTTACTCCTTTGGATAATCCGCAACTCTCAAAGTCATCGGTCCTACAAGCCCCATCAACTTTGCTTATATCTTTTTAAGCGCGTAGCCCCAAACTTGGTTCATACTTACTACCCAGTGGCTAGCCACATACCCATGGCTCGCCGTCCGTCACAGGGATACCCTGGCATGGTTATGGTAACCATACACTAGCATGGTTATCCAGGGTTAGTGATAAGAAAGGACCACAATAGTCTTGATAAATGATTTATAACTATATCCTATCTTCCATTTGGTTTCCTCAAAAGTACAGGATCCATTACCAACTTTCTGGAATTCTATCCTTCGTTTATGTTTACTTAATAAGTATTTAAATTAAGCAATTATCGGCTGCCAAAGTTCCGTGTGTAGAGCGTCCGATTTAATGAAGTTCAGAAACTTCAGAGGAGTTCCATGCCATCGATCCTGCTGCCAGGAGTTGCCAACTTTTGTTGTGAACTGATAAGAAACTTTAACGGAGATTCATGGAGATTTATTTATAGACTTACGTATGTTCTTGGGCAACAATAATAAATTCTACTTTAGATTGTGAAAAATGAAACTTGAGATTCCAAGCGGTGGTCGATAGTTTAAATTTAAATCCAGTCGGGCACATTACTTTATTTCATCGTCACTGCTCTCAAGACTGTAAAGGAAAACATCGTGATGAAATAAAAAAAAAATAAGACGGCCCATTCCCTCTCCTAAAGAAGAGGCCTGCGAATATTTTGATTATGCTTGTGTAGGTTTTCGATAATGTAATTTTGTTATACTTTGTTATTTTATTTTGTTATTTGGTGGGACCAAATAACAAAATAAAATAACAAAGTATGAGTAATGACGAAAACTTCATGAAAGCTAAGAAAGATAAACAAACAAAATATCTTGACTTGGCTAGTGAGGTTGTCGACAAGTGGGAAATGGATACAGCAGTCATTATGCAGATAGTAGTGACAACCAATGGCTTAATAGCAAAGAGCCTCCACCAACATCAGATGATGTTGGTGGAGCAAGTGGCAAGCGTTGCTTAACCTTGAAGATCGACCCGTGCGGCTGTTATTATATAGCCACGAGCTCCTCTTATTCCTCTCGACTCTGAATAATGAAGTACGGTCGGGCCTTGGCCTACATTACTCTCTGAATCGATTGATGAATATTTTTTACCGTTAATAACATTCAGGGCTGAAAAGCTGAATTTAAAACCTCTTTTTTAGCATATTCAGCGTCAAGCCTATAACGATTCGTTTGTCTTGCCATTAGATAAGAATGATTTTTGAATTACCGATTTTCTAAGGGAATAAAATAGATTAGAATTTTATTGTTTTTTAGATCTTCTTCTTCTTCTTCTTTTCGTATCGATCATCAAACTTTTTCTGCCCAGTATTTGTTTTTTTTAGATTAATTTCTTCGTTTTATATTATTCAGAGTTTTTTTTTTGCCATTGTGAACTATGGCTCCGACTTTCGAGGCATATCGTCACCATATTGTCCTAGAACTAAAAAAATAAAATTAAATCGTTTGGACTGTTACTAAACCCAACTAAATCCCAAGCGCTCATTGTTGGTGGCAGATACATGCTCAACTTAGTGGATCACCGGTCGCTCCCGCCTGTGGTGTATGACTCTGTGCCCATATTATACGCTAAGAGCGTTAAAAACCTTGGTGTACATATGGACACTAACCTCTCTTGGGAGGTTCACATTGCTGAAGTGAGTAGGAGGGTCTTCTACTCCTTTCAGTCTCTTAAACGTCTCCAAAAATTCCTACCGTTCCACACTAAGGTTAATCTTGCGCAATCTCTTCTTCTACCGCTCATAGACTATGCGGATGTCTGTTTTCTGGATGCTACGGAGGTCCTTCTAAATAAACTCGAGCGACTGCAGAATCTATGCATCCGCTTTATTTTTGGCCTCCGCAAATACGACCATGTGTCAGAATTTCGGACCAAATTAAGGTGGCTGCCGATTCGGCGTCGCCGAGATACACATATATTATCTCTTCTCTACACTATCCTGCACAACCCTAATGCTCCTCAATACCTTCGTGAACGCTTTGAGTACCTCGTCCCGAGGGGTAAACTCTGTCGCACTACCTCTTCCCTTCTCCTTCGTACTCCTCGTCATACTTCCAGCCGCTATGATGGCTCCTTTTCCGTAACTGCAGTGCGTCTCTGGAACTCTCTGCCACACTCTCTTCGCGACAGCCCTTCTTTAGATGTCTTTAAGAGGAAACTTAAAGAGCACTTCCTTTCACTATTGACATAATTTTAGTATGTATAGTATGTATTAGTATTTATAGTATGTATTAGTAAATATAGTATGTATGTTCAATATAGATAAGTAATATAATATAATTATATGGGTTTACTTAGTATATAAGTTTAAATTGTGCACTGGATTCTACCCTCGAATATGTTTTCTCTTTGTAACTCAAAGGTTTGCTGGAAGAAAACTCATTGCTGAGTTAAGCTCGCCTTTGTACATTAACTATTTAATCACCATGTGTTGTAATGTTTGTTTTTGTGTACAATAAAGAATTAAGAATAAAAACATGTCACCAACCCGCATAAGGCCAGCGTTTACGGTGCATTCCCTCTCAAAGAGAGGAGGTCTGAGTTCCAGCAGTGGGAACATTATAAGGCTAATTTATTGTATTAGATTTTTGGTAAGCCAATGCCAATAAAATATGTATAATGTAGGTCCAGGTCCAGGACTCGAAAGTGGACTTATCCTTAACTATTTAATTAAACTTAATAGATCTAAAGATAACCCTCCTTATTCCAGTGTTAACTACCGCTTTAACTACCAAAAATAAAACTTAGATGATTTCAACCCGTAAATAATTAATAAAGCTTAATTTATAAATTAACAAAGCTTGTTGACACTTCGCGTGACCCAAGGGCTGGCTTTTACCTTGGATAGAAAATAAGCATTGCCATACAGCGCACTGGCAATACTGCCAGTCTTTTGAACACATTACAAGTCAACAGCGATGTGGAGGAGTTTTTTGACGATTTGAAATTAGTTGGATATTAAGTTATTGTAAATAGAGATTAAATTAATATAACACAAAGCTAGAATAAGTTTTATTTTACGAAAGTCTTGATCCCTTATATAGAACTTTGTCCTCCACAAAAACTCCTTCAAATCAGTATGCCATAACCATAGAACAATTATCAATGCTCAGTGTGTTGTGTGATATTATTACATTGTGCGCCTCCAGGCTTGTCGTCCAGCGACAAGGCCGCGACAAGATGCTATCGACGTGTCGCCGGCGCCGCGGCGGATGCCTAGGAAAGTAAGGCTGTGGGTAGAGAGGGAGCGGAGCGGATAGAGGAGGTATGAAGAAGGAATGTGCAGGAAATAGTAGATTTTGAAGCAAGTGGAGAACGTTTGTTATAGCGACCGAGGCGAAATTCGCCCGAGTTGCAGGTGAGGGTGTTATGGAGCCGAGTGCTACAGTAACAAAGTAATTGCATCTCTTAGTTTTAATTTAAGAAAGTCTTGATCCCTCATATAAAACTCTAGCCTCAACAAAAAATCGCTCGAGCTGCAGGTGAGGGTGTTATGAAGCCGAGTGCTACAGTGACAAAGTAATTGCATCTCTTAGTTTTATTTTAAGAAAGTCTTGATCCCTCATATAAAACTCTAGCCTCTACAAAAAATCGCTCGAGCTGCAGGTGAGGGTGTTATGAAGCCGAGTGCTATAGTGACAAAGTAATTGCATCTCTTAGTTTTATTTTAAGAAAGTCTCGATCCCTCGTACAGAACTCTAGCCTCCACAAAAACTTCTAAAAATCAGTATGCCATAACCATAGAACAATGATCAATTCTGCGTGTGTTGTGTGATATTATTACTTTGTAAGCCTCCAGGCTTGTCGTCCAGCGACAAGGCCGCGACAAGATGCTATCGACGTGTCGTCGGCGCCGCGGCGGATGCCTAGGAAAGTGAGGCTGTGGGTAGAGAGGGAGCGGTGAGAATAGAGGAGGTATGAAGAGGGAATGTGCATGAAAGAGTGCATTTTGATACATGTGGAGAACGTTTCATATTTATATTCTTTATTAACAATTTAAAATGTCACTTAATACGGGATATCTTCCGTGATTATTTATTGTTCCGAGTTCCCGATATTTCGACGCTGTTGCAAGCGCCATGATCGTGGGATGACTAAAAAACCGTGATAGCCTAAAACAGTGTTCGTATTCTTTATTGTACTAAATTTAACAAATAATAAAAAGAAAGAAAAGAAATGTTTGTCATTGCACCGAGGCGAAATTGGGGTGTGGAAGAAAGGGTGAAAAAAGGGTGTATCAAACGACTTTTTTCAATAAACTTACGAGGAAATAAATTAACAGGGGTTGACCGGCGATTCGCGGGGGTCGCTTAGCGCCCTGTCTGATACATTAAACACTATAAATTGTGGCGTGTGGGGGTAAGGTCGCGCACTAGTGCGGAAAACAGTAAAACGCGTGTCTAAAACCGGTAGGAATAAGTGCGGATACTAGCTCTTATCCGCACTTATTCCTACCGGTTCCTGCAGCAGTACTTAACTTGACCTAGTTGGGTAAATAATAACAAAGTCAATTTTTTGGGTAGAAATAGGAAATCATTAAATAACTACACTAAAAATAAGGTCGACTGTGCTCGTTGCCTCTAAATTGTTTAAATATTAACCACCCCACCTGAAACAAATACAAAACAACAAAAAAACCTAACCACACAACCAATATAAAAAAATCACAACACTTTAAAATCGCTCCCGCTCATCTCAAGTCTGAGGCCTATATCTACCATCCCCTTTAATATGCGCCAGAGGCCTCCAGTCCTCCGGGCCTCCCGGGAGGTTAGGATGCACCGCTTGATTAGTTCACTGGCCACTGCACTGGAATACAAATGGGCCATCAATGTATGTGGGATAGGAAGAGTGCCCGTTTGTGCATTCTGTGTGCACGGTGCGCCGCTTGACGGGAGATGGGGACAAAATATGTATTGTTTTATGTTTGTTTGGTGTAATGAAGTAGTCAGTTTTTCTTGTCGTATGGGATTTGATTATGGATTTTATAACACTAGTAATTCAGTAGTAGGTATGTTATAGTATTGGTAGTAAACCTAGAAAGCAATAATATTTTTTTCTTTGATTCTTATGTTCTCCATTCATTAACTGAATAATCAATAATCACACTAATATTATAGAGGTTTGTTCAAATTTTGATTTAGGATTGCAGTTAGACTATGTCCAAGAATACAGCACATAATATGTAGTTATGATTCTTTTTATTCCGAGTTATGTTCCATGAAATCATCACACTCTATTGGAGAAGATTTTCTGGAAATCAGTAAGTTTATGCAGGCAGACAGACCTCTTCCATCGCGTCTGTCTGTACTCGTGACGACTATACTTGTGACGGATGAATTTGTCTGTGTAAAAAAATACAGTTCACTACAATTAACCCAAACTATCAAAATAACCCAAGCACAACCATATGCAACACATAGTATACACAAAGTATCACCTATCGGATGAACACTGCACAATTAGCAAGTAACGCGTTCGCGGTACGACGACAATCGCCTCATATTGCGTTGTTTTGACACCACTGTGCAGTGTCATTGTAACAAGGCGGGTGTTATTGAAACGCGACGCTATTCGGAAAACGGGTTCCATTTTATTTGTTTAAACAAGTTGTAGGTAATTGTGGGTGTTATACAACATGGAAGTGGATTAATGCTTTTGATTGGCGACACTGTTGGTGCATCGGTTGAGCGATCGGCTGCTGCGCTGCTTGTCGTGAGTTCTATCCTCGCACGGAACTAATATTTATAGTATGACCTGCAGATAGGTATTCCCGGTCTGGGTGTCTTGTGTACCCCGTTCCTTCTTTGCCTTCGTTCTGGGGTCATGAGCTTCCCAAGTGAAGTTTCATATTCATGTTGTTTATTATACACCAGTTTTACAAATAATTAAAATTAGGACAACTGATGTAGGTACAAAGGCGGTAAAGATTGTCATTGCACCGAGGCGAAATTGGGGTGCGGAAAAAGGGTGAAAGAAATGGGTGTATCAAACGACATTTTTCAATAAACTTACGAAGAAATGAATAGATGGAGTTGACCGACGACTCGTGGGGTTGCTTAGCGTCCAGCCTGATACGATAAATACAATAAATTGTGGCGGGGATAAGCTTGTGTAT
This sequence comes from Mythimna separata, assembly GCA_030763345.1. Classification (NCBI taxonomy): domain Eukaryota; kingdom Metazoa; phylum Arthropoda; class Insecta; order Lepidoptera; family Noctuidae; genus Mythimna; species Mythimna separata. Next base: position 19,016,972 of record CM061177.1, on the reverse strand, counting down.
TTTTCCGCACTAGTGCACAAAACAGTAAATCGCGTGCCTAAAAGCAGTAGAGATAGGAGCGGATAAGACCTAGCAATATTGTGATAGACCTTCGATATCAGTAGAGATCGAATCTATTCTTAAAATAAGTCTTGTGTATGTGAGTTTACATGTTTGTGAGGTTTGTTCTTCGTTCGTCCCGAATTTTTGTCCCACATTCCAAAAAATTCCTCGTATGTCCCACATCACTTTTGATGTGGTGTTTCGTCCCACATTCCAAGTTCTTTAAAAGTACAGTCAACTAAAACACGTAAGTACTTATTTGTAATTCTTCATCATCTCTCTTCATTTGTAATTCTCATTTCCCAAATATATTGGGGTCGGCATCCAGTCAAGCTGAATTTAGTTGAATACCAGTATTTCACGAGGAGCGGCTGCCTACCAGGCCTCCACAACCCATTAACTGGGGTAACACAGTAGGTACTTCATGGCAAGACTAGAGCCAGAGTTACTGGTCTACAAATGACACCCGGGACCTACGGCTTATCGTGCTAAGATGGCCACCCATCCACAGATAGACCTTGACAAGCGTTGCTTAACTTCTAAGATCGACCCGTGCGGCTGTTATTATCTAGCCACGAGCTCCTCACAAGCATAAGCCGATTTAAACGAAAAATCAAGTAAATTCACTTATCCTAAAAAGCGGGTATTAAGTATCAAACATTCAAATTCTGTGATACTTGATTTTTAAATCGTAGGTAGTAGCATAAACTCACATAATTTTTAGATGATAAATTTGTTTATGTATCTTAAATTGTTTGCATCTTTTTTTGCTTTAGTAAGTAATATAATAACGATTACGTACAAATAAACTTTCATTCAAGTTAAAAAGTCAAAGTCAAAATCTTTTCATTTCACATAGGCCTACATGGGCACTTATAAAACGTTAGAAGCTTTGCAGCATTGTATTAATAACAACTCTTCAGATAAAAATATTATCATATTAAAGAAAACCTGCATCAATTCAATTACTTTTGTTTTAAAATTGAGAGTATTATTATATTGCATAATGTAGAAGCACTTTTCAGTTGAAGCTGAATAATAATACTATTGATCAAATTAGTCATTACAAGCAAAAAAACAAAGGATGCAATAAAAAAGGGATTGACCATTAGGGAAGGTAAACTCTTCTACACAGATTCCAGTGATGACAGTCGTACTACTTGACTCAAATTCGCCATCTTAATAAACATGCTTCTAAAACTGAAATTTTTAACCTTCTAAATTCATTGAATTATGACAATACGGAACTATTATTTGAATCCACTGCGTAAAAAATCACCAGATACCATTCCACGAAACATACACTCCTTTACACTTATATGTATACGTACGCATGTATACAAACATACATCCATTCATTTACTTCTATACATACACTTCGGTATCATTGCGACCTACATTTATTCATTTTTTTTTCTAACTTCTACTCCAACTTTTAGAATCACCCACGAATGTTATAAAATTACAGATGAGATATTAAATATTTCATTAAATTTTAATGTATACCTCCGCTATCCGAATGAGGAGCGATTATTTAAATAGTTTATTGACGTTAAATCTTTATTTCTATACTAATATTATAAAGAGAAAAAAAATGTATTTTGGTAAAAAAAAAAACAAATTATTAAGTTGTAATAAAACATAAAACTACAAGACCGGTTTTAAACATTCTTCCACCACTAGATAGCTAGGTAAATATTTGCTATTATCACACGGGCGAAGCCGCTGGTAAGAGCTATAGTAATAATAAAATAGTTAGATATCCGTTTTGTTGACTGTACAAAAACGTCAATTAAGCCTATACAAAAAAAATATGGGACAGATAAGGAATATGAACTGGGTCGAATCGAGAATAAAATAATTAAAATAATAGTTTGGGACAAACGAAGCATATGAGTTGGGACAAACCAGGAATTTTTTATGTGGGACAGAACGCAGTGAGACGAACGAAGAACAAACCGTTTGTGAACGCATCCACCACGCGGGACCAGTGCAGGTTGATGGATGTCACATGTCTACGAATTTTTGGTTCTAAGACACACTGGTTTCCTCATGATATTTTTATTCGTTGTTTTGAGAGCAGTGGTGGTGAAGTAAATTACACAAATTAAGGCGTATGCTTGGGTTCAAACCCATGATCTTCAACTTGTAAGTCGTGTCCTTTACCAATGGGCCCGCCCAGTGGTCACTCGTTTGTTTGCTTATTACCAAATAGTCTAGACTGCATTCATCACGTCATTTATGCACGCGAGTGATGGCGAAATCAAGACTAAAAGTCGGATGCATTATAGCGAATACGATAGATGATACTTAAATATACGTCTGGCTCTGCCTGAGAAGTAAAATCTACAGACGGTTTACTGAGTCGCTTAGGTATATTTTACCGCAAAATAATATCTTTCTCATAAGACGTCAAAAATAACTTGAGGGTGTTTTTGCGTGGGTTTTTAGAGTGAAGGCTGTCTTTATTATGAATTCATAAGTTTGTTTCTATTGGATATTGTGATGTAAAATTGGTGTAGTATTTTTATTTGAAGTGCACAGTTTTACAATAATATGTAGATGTAGGTATGTAGAATCATTCAAACAGGAACTGTCCTAAAGAGTTACAACAGTGGGAATATTACATGGCCGATAATGCTAAAATTGAAACAGACACGATTTCAGTAAAATGGTGCTGAGATTTTAAAATTGATCACCTCAACGAAGCTTATCAAGAAGATTGACTCGAGACATTTGTTGCTAAATAGGTTCAGAAAAAGTATTAGAAGGTGAAATGAAAAACAAAGTTACTATACTTTACTAAGTCATATATAGGGTATCAAAACTTTTAAGCCATTTAAAAGTTTTGATACCCTAGCCAAAAACATAAAAAAATAACTTGACATCCCTCAAAATACACAAATCTTATTCGATTTCACATTCTCAATCACAAATCAAATAAATCCGAGAAAATATTTTCAATTTTTCTCCCCCAGTGGTCGCATGTCACACATAAATAATGAAAATGGGAAATCGATTAGTGCACTGCACAGGGGGCCGCATCGTGTCTATGGCGACAAAAAGTCGCGATATGCCACAACAATGCACGTTCGACCCACTGGGCTGGATGTAACGGAGAATAGAATTTAGAGGGTAGATAAATATTTCTGAGGGGAATTTGTTCTTAGTTTTAAATAAGTAAAAGAAAAATGTCTGCCCTTGTTTTATTTATTGATTTTATTGTTCTTGGTGTTAGTGTTTGGCAAATTATAACAGAGAACATAATTTTAGAGTATTGCAACCCGGAAAGCATTATAAATTAAGAATTTTAATTGCTTTAGTATTCCATTTGAGGTGAGAATCATTCAACGATTTCTTCCACTTTACGGTGGAGCGAAAGGGCATATCGTAGATCATCATCATCTGCCTAGCCTTTTCCCAACTATATTGGGGTCGGCTTCCAGTGAAGCCGGATTTAGCTGAATACCAGTATTTTACGAAGAGCGGCTGCCTACCAGACCTCCACAACCCAGTAACTGGGGTAACACGGTACTTCGTGGCAAGACTGGAGTCAGATTTACTGGCTCTGACTATCCGTAACGACTGCCAAAGACCTACAAATGACAGCCGGGACCTACGGCTTAACGTGCTTTCCGAGGCACGGAGGAAACTCGGAAAGGGCATATCGTAGATACTCTTGAATAAAACACACCTGACAGCCAGACGGCGAGCTACCCATTGCTCGTCGTCCAACCATGAAGGAGGTGGCGGGACGAATTGTACAAGTTTGGCTCTCAGTTTGTGAGGCATCCGTCATACATGTCCTACCCAGTCTTATTTTAGTTGAGCCATATCAACAATTCTGGTTACCGAGCGCAATATAGTGTTTCGAATTCAATCTGTTAATTTAACACCTAATGTGCTTCGTACCATTGCTCGTTGGCAAACTTTGAATTGGGTCTTCAAATATTTTCCGAATGGCTTTCACCTCACTTAAACTAAAACACTTGCTCATATTACTAGAGAGACAGAGACTAATACTACAACAATCATCTCCACTTCTCCAGCTTCTAAATCTAGTAATTTTAAACACAAAGCCCTCATTTTCCTTCAGTAGAATGTTTATAAAGCTCTTCAGTTTAACTAAATACGTTTGTTCTACGAGTGGGTACACTCGGCTGGCTGAGGCAATGGATTCCAATTCACAATTTTCTTCACGTCAATTCACGCATTAGCTTTTCAAATGGCAACGCAAATTGAGAGCAAGTCTGAGAGTCCTTTTAGTTGTATAGATTTTCGTTTGATGATTGCGCACATGATTAATTATGTATTACTAGCTGCTGTCGACGGCTTCGCCTGCCTGAAAGTAGAAATTTGTGTGTCAAGAGGCCAAAACTCCAGAGATAAAATGTCAATAAGAATAAAATGTCCTTTGTGTTACTTTAGGACTTAGTCTATTCGTGTACTACATTTCATTCAAATTCGTCTAACTTATCGAGTGTGAAGAAGTAACAAACTCATAATCAAAAACTTTCACATTAATTATATTAGTGTGATGTTGCCGTATTTGCCGATTTTGCTACCGTAGCTTTTTGACCGTGGGTCCTATACAGCAAAGAACAACTGAAGAACAAAGGTGGGTTTTGGTCAGCAAAAGTCTAAAATTCTTTGGTGTTTATTCTTATTCTTTTTCTGTTGTTATTCGCTGTTAAGGCGTTTAATAAAATAGTGCTAGCCTAGTGCGTCAGTTTAAGCACTGGAGACTTAAGATTTTCTTAAGATTCCTTTACATGTAATAGTGTACTAATTGTTGAAAAACCAAATAAAATAAAAATTAATAGGTACATAGATTGTCGTCATAGACCATACACCATTATTCCATAGTTCACAAAATAAATTTAAGTACAAAGAAAATATAAAGACGAGTCGTACAAAGATTTTTTATCGCAACTGAATATGCTATGTATTTGTCAGCACATTACACGGTAAACACCATGCATGTCGGAGCATAATGCTGCGGAGTAAACAGTGTGTGAACTGTGGACCCCCCACGTACATAGTGTATATAGCATTAGTTACATTAAGGCTTGACTGACATTGGCACAGAGTCGAAGAATTTTGACGTGTCATGTTTTGCACCCATAGCCACCTAAGGAGAAAATATTAGCATTAGCATTATCGCGTTTTAATGTCCCCACTGCTGGGACTCAGGCCTCCTCTCCGGGAGAGGGAATGGGACATAATCCACCGGTCGGGCCAAATACGAACACGTGTCTTCGAATTTTTGGTTCTAGAACATTTTATAAGTTTCCTCACGATCTTTTCCTTCCTTGTTTTGAAGGTGATTTAATAGAATAGAACAAACTTTATTGTACACCAAAAGTAACAGTTGCAGTTTATACAAAAACTTAAATCTATAGGTACAATGGCGGTATATCGCTGACAGCGATATCTTCCAGGCAACCTTAGGATGGATCGTAAGAACTTAAAATAATACTACATCATTATATTATTATAGCATATTTATCTCCACTTGTTCTTCAAAATATTGAATCGCGCGAGGATAGCGCGACGAAGCTGGATTAGAGCCAGATCAATTGTACTAATAGTAAGTTAAGCATTGATTCATTCGCTAATCAGAACAACGTCGCATTGCGTTATAGTTGAAAAACTGGACGCAAAAATACATGCAGTTACACGTAACATAGCAACGTCCTTTTTGAAGTCAGTTAAATAAGAACGATTTTTTTTTGAATTGTTATAAACTAGTCCTTGACTGCGATCCCACCTGATGGTAAGCAATGATGAAATCGTAGATGGTGAGGTGCACTAGTTTGTTAAGAGACAATTCACTCAAGCTTTGAAGACACCCAAATTATAATCGGACGGGAAGATCGCAGCAGGCAAATTAAAATTAAAGTTCAACAGTCTTCTTACTATACCTACTACATCTCCTCCTCTTCTCCACTATACTTATGTATCAGCAACATTAACGAATGGTGTAATAACATAATGTGTTTTTTTTTCGTAAATGAGACTCTTTTTTGAGTTTTCTCTTTTGACTACCTCATAGTTTTGGATACGGCCTACTTGAAAATTCACAAAATAAATAATTAATTAAGGGCCATGTGCACCGACATAAGTTTAAGATAACCATCTGATTAACGTCAATAACCGACGATAAGGAACAGGAAATTTTGCTAAAACAGCCGTTTTAATATTAAAACAGTCGATTTGGTGTCGGTGAACATCGCCCTAAGTATCAAACTTCTGCATCCACGGTTACGGTTCCACACTTAGGTACCTAGTTACCGCAAAAGCCAACTCGTTAACACCAATCAGATGAATTAAATTAAGTAACCAACACTGCCAACACCATGTAGGAGTTTTTTAACAAAGTGAATAATGGTTTAATGTCTTGTATAGAACGAGTATAATGCCTACATACTTAGGTGTGCCGTGTCTTTACTACGGCCGCATGTGGACAAAGGATCACCATTTACTTACGTTCTTACAAAGAATAAAACGGGAATTACCTTAGACATCCACACTACTACATAGGCGTCGCTTGAGTAGCACGTACAGTACGGCCGTTATAAGTTGGCGAGTCTGAAGTTAGGCTCTGCGAATTTTGGCGCTTGATATATCGTACAGAAAAAAAAAGGTTTTAAAAAAATAAATGCAATTTGCTGCTGTTATTGCTGTTTAAAACTGTCGCAGAGCCTAACCTCAGACTCGGCAACTTATAACGGCCGTACTGTAGAACCGTATTGGCTTGGTTCTAATGTAGCTCTACAAGTTGTCTAACAAACATCTACGATTATTTTTTTATAAAAACCGTTGTAATTATGGGGATTTTTTAAAATGTGCGCAATGACGTAATAGTAAATACGCGTGGTCTAGGTATGTGCGAAGGGTTAATGCCTAAATGTATTTAAAAACTTGCTGTTTCACGCGATTTCATGAGCGTTAATTCTGTGCTCGTGGAAAAATTATAGCCTATGTTATTCCTAATACAATAAGCTTTCCATTAGTGAAAGATTTTTTTCCTTTCCTCTTTATAATATTAGTTTACAATGAAGTTTATACAATCTGCAGTAGAAAGAAGATGCTTGCGTAAATTGTCTAGCGTTAAATGTATTTAATGATCAGTGTTGCAAGCCAGCCTTTAGTTAAAACACAAAGAACACAGAAAGAAACACACAGGTTACACAGAAAGAAAAACTACAGTTTATTAGATAAAAATATGAAGTCCTTTTCTTTAAAAGCTCTTACTGATTGCGTTTCGATTTTCTATAAAACTATTGTTCTAGTTTAATACGGTTATTGCTCCATTCCTTTACTACAGAAAACTTCAATTACTTGCCCATTCTCTATTGGTTCAAAGTTGCGAACGAGGCAGGGGCGTAGCTACCGCCGTATGTGCCGTATCAATTATACGGGGCCCCCACTCTTCAGGGGCCCCGGTTGAAGGCAAAAATATACACACTGACCAAAAACTCAATTTTTTACTAATGGGAGGCTCTCAAGCTGTCGAATTGACCGGTGCTATTTAGGTTTATTTCGTAATAAAAACAATATAAAATGGAAATTGTTTTTATTACAAAATACCTAATTCAATTTAGCACTGGGCTTTTTCGCAATTAAATAAAAGAGGGGCCCCCTTTATTTTTGTTATACGGGGCCCCTTACTGACTAGCTACGTCCCTGGAACGAGGGTTTAAATAGAAGTATATTTGCTGGCCGATTTAGACCGCTCAGTACCCCTCTGCAATAAGCTGGTTCAATTGTCTGCTACAATTGCGTGGGAAGACGCACACGGTACTTGTTGTTTTTATTTTCTTTGCTTGACTTCTTGATTTATAATTTATTTAGGTAGGTGAGCTTTGGTACGTTTTTTGCAATTTTACAGTTCAGTATACTTAGTCATCTTTCTTTTCTTGTCCCATATTACTGGAGGTCGGTGCAACACGGTGTTGGTTATATGTGACTAGGGGATAAAGCAGTGTCGTTAAAAGTCGCAAGCGGTATGTTGAATTCCGAACGAAGGTTGCTCAGTTTTATTCCCGAACGCTAGTGAGGGATTTATATTATTCATAGTATAAAAACCTTAGTAAAGTGAAGAATTCAAGCCGGCCTAGAGAAAGACAGCTTTATCCCTGTGTACTCTACTTTTTACATTAAGTATCTGTGAGATAATTATAAGACGATAAACTAAATCAAATGATTTAGTAGAGAAATATACTTAAGTCAAAAATTTGAAAATAATTGTGAATTTTTCAAAATAATTTAACTAGTGCAAAAAAAAACAAATTAGTGTAATAGGGACGAGTATAATTATATAACTTGACCGATATAATATTCCTTCAAAACTAAACCACCATTTCAACCTTTCCCAAGTAAATCTTCGCCATCAAATCCATACTTCCAAACAAGAACTGCACAGCACAGCCAAACTAAACCGTAGAACCGTGGAACTTATAACTGTCGAACATACCATTCCCCCTGAACTTTGCCCGCGCAGTTTGGTCTTGTAAAATATTCCGCGACACGCTCGCAGGTTCGAAACCCGCCTGTTGAAATAACCCTGGTCGTATTTGCAGAGTATTCCCGCTTCGGTACCCAGATTTTCGGCACGAAAATCTTCGGCATTTTGGACGGTATACTCTATTTAGTTACGAAAAGAAATTTGTTTTACCATCCTTTCAACCGATTTTGACTTTTATTGCGTTGGTGACATAACAAATGACGGCTACAGAAAAAGTTGGTATTGCAACCACTTTTTTTATTTTATTGTCATCCGTAGTTGACAGTTGAGTTTATAGTTATCATTATATCTACGGAATGGAAGTCAAAATCGGTTGAACGGACAGTAACATAAGTTTCTTTTGTTTTCTTTTCTTATAGTAAATAGAGTATAGTAACCCATATATTTCCTACACGAAGAAATAATAGAATATGCAAGGCAGCAAATCACAATACTGCCTTCTTCAGGAGACACTCGTGTTTCCTCGCACTTTATTTATACAATAAGCTTAACTCCCTTCTAAATATATTCCCAAAAATCTTGCGTGAATGTAAACATATCATCCAAAAGTATCTTTTAAATTTAAATTATAACGACACGGAATCCCTGCTGACAATTCATAAATAAATAAATAAACCAAATAAAAAATAAGTCTTTAGTAACTTTAGAGCAGTCAAAGCACACGCATGCATAACCATGCATATATCATACATACTCCCACAAACTCATACAACACACAACACACATACACACACACACACGCACTTTCAGACCATAACACACTCAAAACACACACATGAATTCATACAATTTAAGTAGATTAAATTCGCTACCGAATTCAGACCCACTTGCCGCGGGATGAAGACCTGGAGTCCTGAAATACAGGGCTGCCCTAGTTTAGGCTCCAGTCCACTCCATTTATTGTAACAATGTTATCTGTACTATATTAGTGTGGAAAATAAATGAATTTTTACTTTTTACTTTACTTTTTTTCATATATCCCAATCCAAAATATGTACTTTTGGTGCCGAAAATCTGGGTGCCCAAACGGGAATACTGTGTAGGTATTTGTGAATGTTTTTGCCTCGTACGTGAAAAATGGCTGCCTGTATTTTTTTTGCTCGAAAAATATGTATTGGACTGTCGAGCAATGTGTTCAGATCGGTATAATAAATTTGAAATGGTTTGTTTGCTAGGGATGTATGGGGATATCGTGTATGGAAATAGGGGTTTTTTTCCGTTCTACTAACTACGCAATGCATTATTTATTTGAACTTATATTTAAAAACATAGTCAAAGATTTAAGAAATAGTAAAAAAAAATGCTTTAGCTATATGTAATCGTAAAAGGGTTAAGTAAGTAATTTAAAAAAATCTGTTAAATCCAGAAAAAAAATATTGAATTAGCCTTATATCATCAGGCTTAATAAATTTAAATTTAATTATTATCCATACATCAAAAGGAAAAAGGCAGGCATTGCACTGCTGTCAATTCCCTCTAAAGTCTTCTGTAGGATAATCCTGGATAGGCTGTCGAGGGCCCTAGATCCTTTACTGCGCAGGGAGCAAGCTGGTTTTCGTTTAGGACGTTCGTGCACGGACCAGATTAACACACTGCGTATAATACTTGAACAGGCATCAGAATGGCAAAGGGAGATATATCTCACTTTTGTGGACTTCGAAAAAGCCTTCGATACGTTGAAGTGGTCCAGTATTTGGTCTCGCCTGCTGGAAATTGGAGTGCCACCAAAATTAGTCCGCCTAGTACAAAGCATATATCGCAAATATACATGCAAAGTGGTTCACGATGGTCTCATCTCGGAAGACATCGCAGTGCACGCGGGTGTTCGCCAGGGTTGCCTCCTCTCGCCTCTTCTCTTTATAGTCGTTCTTGACGGAATTTTGCTTCGCATCTTCGAGGAGAGACGCCGCGGCATAGAGTGGGGATTGTCCAGCGTTTTAGAAGACTTGGACTACGCCGATGACCTATGCCTGCTTAGTCACACACACGCCGACATGCAAGCAAAATTAAACGACCTTCGTGAGGAGGCAGCGAAAACTGGTCTTAAAATCAATACACGGAAGACCCAAGAAATGCGTTCAGGAGTGATCAATTCTGCACCGTTGCTGATCGGCACCGAGGCGGTGGAACGCGTTCAGAGATTCACGTACCTCGGAAGTGTCGTGGCGGAAACTGGTGGGACTGAGGAAGACGTCGCCTCACGAATAGCCAAAGCGCGTGGTACCTTCGCACAGCTGAGGCCGGTTTGGCAATCACGGAAATTGACCCGAAGGGTTAAATTAAAAATCTTCAGGTCCAACGTCAAATCCGTGCTGCTTTACGGGTGCGAAACGTGGAAGGTGACAAAAGAGATCTCACACCAAATTCAGGTTTTCGTGAACCGATGTCTCCGTCGTATCCTCGGGATTTACTGGCCCGAGACCATCTCTAACGTGGAACTGTTGGAAAAATGTCACGAAAGCTCGATCGACCACCAGATCAAACGTCGCAAGTGGGGTTGGATTGGTCACACGCTTAGGAGGGATCCCGATCATATACCTAAACAGGCGCTGGATTGGAATCCCCAAGGAAAAAGGAAGCGTGGCCGTCCTCGACAGACCTGGCGACGAACCGTGTTAGCTGAAGCAAAGGCCATCGGACTGACGTGGAGCGAGGTCAAGCGAAAGGCGCAAGACCGGTCGCGATGGGTGTCTACTGTCGACGCCCTCTGCCCCAGCTAGGGGACATAGGATTTTAAGTCAAGTAAGTCAAAAGGAAAAAAGGAATCCTATAGGATCACTTTCTTGTCCGTCTGTTTGTCTATCCAGAACGTTTATCTCGAGAACATATATGGTAAGTAGGCAGGTAATGTAATGAATTGCTATTATGATGATAAGACCGTTTAATTCTGATTTCGTTTAATACCAATTCGCACTGGGCCCGCGTGGTGGATTATGGCCCATCCCCTCTCGTAGAGAAGAGGCCTGAGTCCCAACAGTGGAAACATTAAAAGGCCGCGCTAATAATCAGCTTAATATACCTCAAATCAAATTTAAAAAACACGAGAAGAATACTTCGACATAAAACATTAATCAATTCGTCATTGAACACAACAATAGTATGGCAAATAGGAAGTAAATCGAAGCAGTAGGAAAAACTGATGTGTTCTGTGAAAACTTGGTTCCCGTGGGATTCCGCCGTCCCACCGCAGTGAGGAGTGGGAATTAACAGACAATAACCTTCCGATGTTCACTGGAACACTTTGACTTTGTGACCGTGTCGCTTGTGGAGGGTTAAATGTCAGAGGACAATGTATTGTGGGTTATATGAAACGATTGCAGTTTTATTTCTTTGGGCTCTTGTACATGGCACGTTTTTCGCCTTTTATAGGCATGTTTAATAAAACCTAGCATGTGAAATAGGCCATAGATAGTGATACAACACTGATGAAACACGGCAGCGGTAGCGCATCCGTGTAAGTCAACAAGCTCTCCTAGTGATCCATACAACACTGAAAACAGTTCCTACGCACAATATAGCATAGCATTACGAAGGAATTTGTAAAATACTAGCAATTATAATCAATTCAATATTCAGAAAAGTGTCCTTACAACTCCTCCTACTCCCCCCTCCCACTTCCCCTCCTCTCTTCCCCACTTTTAAAACTTTGTTTAACCTATCACCCGCGAAACGAGACACAATAATAAGACAATAACAGCGCGGTCGCATGAGACCGGTTGGGAATTCAATGCAACCACGCAGTTCTGTTTAACGGAGCATAGGAGAGGTCTACTTCTTATTTTTTTTATTTTCTTCTTTTAGTCTCCCTCCTGACCACTATCTCACCTGATGGGAAGCAACAATGGGGTCGACGTTAAAGCACGTTAGCTTAAAAGTACCTAACCTATACACTCTTTTAAAGAGTAAAAGTTATCTGGAAATACTAGACTGCAACAGGGAATTCCACGCTTTAGCTACACGCTCTGTGTCCAGCTAAAGCGTAGTGGATTCAACAATTTTTTTGCGTATGGGTGGGATGTCTATCATGTACTGATGGCACATCAGCGTTCGTCTGGTTGTCTAATGACGGAACGATTCAGCGTTACGGCTATTTATGAAACTCGGTTCTCGGGTAGATCATGTCTTGAACTAGCAAAAAGATTATCTACTTTTCATCCTGGAAATATATTCATCATCATCATCTCAGTCGAAAGCCGTCCACTGCTGGACATAGGCCTCCCCCAAGCGTCGCCACAGCGGCGATCGAATTCCCGCGACCCTCGCCGGGTCGTCGGTCCACCTCGTGGGAAGTATGTTCACATTAATATTATGAAGGCGAATAGATTTTGATCAACTAATTTTATCCTAGGGCTATGTTCCTTTAGTATAATTTCCTTCTTCGACTTGCACGAAACCGCTGGCAGCAGCTACTACACCATAACTCACATCACAAACGATTGATATAGCACATACACCAACCCATAACAGTAAATATCGCCTTCACGAGAATTAATTTATGTATCATACTGCCATTAAGTACAAAACCAATGCATTTTCCCCACATTACGATAGGAATTTATCGCTTACATCAATCGAATGGCTCGAAATACTGTGTGAATGGTTCCTCATTAGCTTACAATGTCTTTGGAACTGTAATAGACGATAACTACCTGGTAAGGACATGATATAGCGGTGCTACGTGGAATGTAGCATGAGCCAAGTATATGCTATATATGCTAAAGTTGGCAGTCTTGCTGTCCGGCAGTCCAGTAATAATCCGTACTGTTTCACGCGCGTCTCAGAGATGTCAGCAAACTGTAAGGGTGCAGCAGGGTCAAAGCCTCTGGGGCCATGGGTGTGCTTCCGAAAGCAAAACCCGGGACCCTGAATCGAAGGCAAAGAAGGAACGGGGTGGGATTTAGTCAGTAAAAGTCTGACACGTCAGTAAAAGTCTCTCGTTCTGCCCAGGAGTGGGAGAAGTCATTTTGATGATTCAAAACCACCATCAGAAAACACAGAGATTTTCGAGATTATTATTAGATTTTCGAGAGAGACATTCGATCCGCACGTGGAGGGTTACCAACAGTCCCAACAGTGGGAACACTATAAAGCTTATTATGATCAAGATTAAGCTTTTACTATCAAACCTATACAATACTCAGTAACTTTACATAAATGACATCATAATACGAACTGCAATTCAACATAACCTTTACGACCACCTTATCTAACCAGCCACCTTCTTCTTTATTTCTATAGACATAAGGTTCAATATGTCTTAAACGAGCAGTGTTATATGTTTGTGGTTAAAGTCGTCATGTGGGTACGCGACCACAGACTGGCTCACCTCTTCCTACCTCGTGGGAACTAACTTTGTATCCGGTGATTGCTTGCGGGATCCGAACGGGATTCAAATTGGTGTTATACTTTAATTAACTCTTCCTTTGTCGCTTATTTAAAGCGACAAAACAAAGAGTTACTTAATTAGAGAGCAGTAGAGACTGACTGAAGATTCGGATTTTCGTTTTCGGTTAAAAAACGGGTATCGGCCATAAAGTGGCAGAATATTCGGCTTTTTGGATTTGTCTTTAGATACATTACCTACTTTGAATATCATCATCGTTTCAGTTGAAAGAAGTCTCTCTGTTGGATATATCCAACAGTAGACTTGAAGCCAAAGCCTTAGGCTTTGGTCAGTTCACACCGAGACGCGACGATGCAGGAAGAGGCCAGTGATTTAATTACGCGCTGCGTATAGTAAAATCGTCGACTACACGACGTCGCGAATGTAAAATCGTTCTGCTGCGAATCAGCCAGACACATCGACCATCCGTTCTAGAAGTAATGTGCCCTGCTTCCACTCTTTAGCCGTACGCGCAATGAATGTGTCCCCAAAACGTTTTGTGCGTATAAGTGGGATGTCCATTATGTATCGGTGGCGCATCGCAGGACTACAGAACTTGTAGGTATTTTCCCAACTATATTGGGGTCGGCCACCAGTCAAGCCGTATTTAGCTGAATACCAGTATTTTACGAGGAGCGGCTGCCTACCAGACCTCCACAACCAATTAACTGGGGTAACACGGTACTTCATGGCAAGACTGGAGTCAGATTTACTGGCTTCTGACTATCCGTAACGACTGCCAAAGATCTACAAATGACAGCCGGGACCTACGGCTTAACGTGTTACACTATTTAGCTTTAACTGTGGTATTCCACAGCTCCACAGCTGACTAGCTACATAATACAACAATACGCTTTACGAGAGAGCAATGGCGCTTGCAATTGCAACGTATCGGGCCAATCGGCAATGGTCGGATGGACTCTGCTAAATTCGGCAGGCGCTTTGCATCGGTATCCAAAATAATAAATGATACGGAAGTAACTCCGTATGCCTGTGATCTGTTTGGTGAACTAATTTTAGTATAGAGATAGATTAAACTTTGATAGCTATGGTGTTACTTTTAAAAACAATATCTAAAATTATTATTTGAAGCACACTGTTATAGTGTTTACTTAGATACATAGGTATTATCCCAGGATTGTGTCCTTTGTGATAATTAACTACTTCCTCGCGAATGATGCCGCTGGCAACTAGTAACTATAAAGTCATGATTGAAATCAGTTTAAAACACAAACAAGCTTAAAAAAAATTCATTGGCGATCCTTTATGACTTAATTCCACTGATAGTTTCATCGGCAAATCGGATTTTTATAAAGCTGTTGTTGCTATCACTATTCGCAAAACAATAATTCCTTAAAAGCTTTCATACCACTTCCGATTGATTCCATTATAATATCAATAACTGATACCACTTTTATTTGTTTCATAATATTATTTTTTTCCATTCCGAACGATTTCATCAACCAACAACTTGAGTTTGGTGCAGTGAGCTAAGGCAAATTTTTTTTTGGTTTTTCGGCTAAAAAATATTAATAATAACATTTATTATGCTGAAAGGTTTTTGAATAGACATATGTTCACCAATCCGCACTAGGCCTGCGTGGTGGAGTACTGCCCATTCCCTCCTTTAGAGAGAGGAGTCATGAACCCCAACAGTGGGAACATTACAAGGCCGCACAATGCTAATAAGGTTTTTTACATCTTTAATTTGTACACATCAATTTTTGTTAATTAAACTCGATGAGGCCGTCAGGATGTTATGACGGGTGACTGGACAGAATGGAAGAAAAAAACATGTAACGCCGACCACAAGTAATATGGGATAAGGGCAGGAAGAAGAAGAAGAAGAAACTTGATAAGGCCAGTTTTCCTAGCTGAGTACCCTGAGAAGAAACACCGAAGCAAACTCATGGGTTAAAGTTCTTTTAAAGTTAATTCAGTAAACATGTAAGGGTCAAATCATATCTGAAAAGTATGCAGATTGTAATTTGACGGTCTTTTGAGAAAAGAATTATACAGTTGAGTGGACGTTTATTGATGAACAATATAAAGAAGCCAGACTGCGGAATAGTTTGAGAGAGTGACCGCAAAATTCTTACCATGACGTGTAAAAAGTCAAGCGTGCGAGCGAGAAAGAGTGAAGGAGCTTTATAAAGCTTCATCACTTGAACAGTTCAGTTTAGCTTATCAAGTCGCTTAAAGGGCCTCAGATGTGTTTCAGTCATTAAAAGCCCTGACATTCCAGCTCACTCCACCTAGAGCGGGAGAAGTTGTTTGATGATTTCCGCCCTTAAAACAAAAGATCTGAAAACGTTTATTTGTACCTCACACATATTTTAATTTTATTTATATTGTATTGTGTACGATAGCGTGAGTTACAAATAAACTATTTCTTCCTTTCTTTTCTTTCTTTCTAGAAAAGAAGCCAATGTATCACGGTTGATTACATCGTCATGACGACCCCTTTCTATACAAATAGGGCAGTTTCCCATATGGAACGAAGCAAAGTAAACAAAAGATCCAATCTAGTACAAACACACGTATTTGTGGACAAACAACTCCATATTTATATCGTCGATAGGTCTATTGACTATCTATAAGGTAACAGACATATATGTAATACTAGCTTCTGCCAGTGGCTTCGCCCGCCTGTAGAGTTAGTTTAGTGTTAGCGTGATGATATATAGCCCAAAGCCTTTCTCGATACATGGGCTATCTAACACTGAAAGAATTTTTCAAATCGGACCAGTAGTTCCTGAGATTAGTGCGTTCAAACAGACAAACGCGCGTAAAATACAGATGTATAAATAAAATATTGTGAAGTCTGAAAGTGATACTGGTGACTGAAAAGCTAAGTTTTTAAGTCAAAAGTAAATAAGTTAACCTCTGGGCAAGCGTGTTTTATCGTCGACCATATCATCGCTTACCATCTGGTGAGGTAGTGGTCAAGTGCGAGCCTATCAAAGATAAAATAAAAAAATGATGAAGATGATTTCGGGCTGTTATATTTATTCAAATCACGCAAAGAACTTTAATTGGGAGATGAGATGCAAAACTCGTAGTTCTTATTATGTGACACCATAGTTGTCACTACATATTACAAAATATTTTAACCCGATAAATTATTATACCTACTATTTTATTTAATTGCAGGATTACCTATATAATTTTATGCTTACGTAAAATCACATGGAAGCACATAGTTAGTTTTAATGGTAAATGCTGAGATAACACGTTTGGCAACCCTCGTAACGCCTATGATAATAGTGTGGTGTGGTGTTATCGATACATGATGGCAAGTAGGGGTTTTGCTAGGGATTTGAATAAGTTACGAACATAGCATCAGCACAGTCAGCCTTGTAATGTTCCCAGTACTCCCAGCACAGACCTCAGACATTCGATCTCTCCTTTATGAGAAGAAATAAGCTGAATAAGTTACTAGCATAAGCATAATCAGCTTTATAATGTTTCCAGTACAGAGACTTTTTTTTGGAAAGGGAGTCATCAGAAAGACTTCGCCCGCTCTTGAGTGGAACGGGAGGGCGCATCAGACTCTTACTGACTAAACCCCACCCCGTTCCTTCGTTGACATGGACTTACCTTTCGGAATTTCATTGTTCCCCAAGAGGCATTAGCCCAATCGGGCCCCTACAGTTTGCTGACATCTCGTAGGTACTGGGACTCAAGTCTCTTTTCTATGAGAGAAAATGAGCTGTAATCCATCTATTAATTTTTTGGTTTTAGGACATCGCGGTTTTCTCATATTGTTTTCCTTCAACGTTTGAGAGCAGAGGTGATGAAATAAATTACACAAAGTAAAACACACAGGACCGGTCATTGTGGCGACGCTTGGGGACATATCCAGCCGTGGACGTCTTTCGGCTAAAATGATGATGATGATGATGGAAGCGCTCGAACCCAGGCTGGTGTTTATTTCGTTCAGGTGAAGGCACCAGTAATGAAAAGACAAAAATTGTGTCAAAGGGAAAATTTAAATTGACCCAAATGAGGACAAAAAGGATTTTCACTGTATAATATCTTTAAATACATGCAAAAGCTCTTCCTATTTTTGTCTTTAACATTTCAACGAGCGGCGCCTTTTGTTCACAACTTCAAAAGTAACGCCGCTTTAGCAAATAAAATACTTTTCTAAAGAACGCCACCATTTTTAATTGCAATTTCTTACAGAAGAGCACTAAAAATAAAATATATTCGTAAATCATTATCCAAACGAGCTTTACAGCAGCTTTTTTATTGAATTGCATTCGAGAATCAGTCAACTATAATCTTTAAAAAAAAGTTCTAGACTTTTTGAAAACGTTGACCTCACAACCATACACTTAAAACCCAACCCAACTTCACAAACTATAAAGTCCATTTTCAATTGGCTGTCTTCTTCAGACAACTTTGTCACACTCGCCACATAGAGCACGGGACATGTTCAAAGATATTAAACGACATTAAAAAAAAAAAACTGCACGTCCACTTTACAATCGCGTGTCGTCGCATATTCATCGATAGCTTTCAAGCTGTCAAGTGAATTTCAACTGTATTCATAATGTTGTAAAATCGATATTGACGTGATAAAATAGTCGAGAGGCGCAGTATAAAGTAATTTTATTACTATGGGCTAGGGATGCGTGGTATGCAAGTAATCTGGGCGCTTTGTTTCTTAGACGTTTTGGTTGCTACGCGACTAGGTTTTACGTAGAAATCGTAACAAGTCTGTTGGCTATTTTGTTTTTATTCAATTTCGTTTAAGAGGTCTATAAGTGTGAGTCGCAAGTTTTTAGTAAGCAAAAGTAATTATCCATCGGAAAATTAGAAAAAATATGTCAGTCTTCAGAATTATTTAAGTTGGGAAATCATCTAAGGACTCCCGCTACATGGCTGAGCAGGAGGGCATCGTGTCAGACTTCTACTGACTAAAATCACCGCTGTTTCTTTGCTCAGTTAATAGCTATATAAAATGCTTCATATTTAACAAGTATTATGTCTTTGCGCATCTCTTTCTTTTGCAAGTACACAGTGCGAAAGTGATCACCCTTAAAGTGCTTTTATTGGATGAGAAGTCATCTAATAACTTTTCTCCGCTCTATGGTAATACGGGAGGAAATGTCAGACTTTATTTGGCTAAAATCTCCTCCTATATTACTTCTTTGCCTTGCGTTCCAGGACCCCGAGTCTTCCTTTCACAAGCGAACCCATGGCCCCGGTAGGATTCAATCCTGCAAGGCACCTATGCTTCTGTTGACATCTCCTTGAGGCCCTTGTGGATTTCTACGTGCCATCAACGACTCAGGCTCAATCCGGACGGTTACCGGACGGCCAGACCGCTCTTTAGGTGCTGTAGTCCTCTTAATGTAGGTAATAATGTTGAATTGGCAGAATCATTCTGATTCGACTAAGCCCTAGAGAAATTAAATTCTAAAATAGTACTAGATTTAGTACTAGATTTACGGTCGTTTCACTTTGAAGATTCCGTTGACGCAGTGGTAGAACGATCGGCTGCTGGCTGCATGTCGCAGTTTTGATTCCCACATGGAACACATATTTGTAGGTACTAAAGAGGAGAGTAAATTGTTTTGGCTTTTCACAGTTTACAAGTCCCAAATCAGTCAGTGTCAAGTTTAAATATATTTTTAGTTTAAACAATCACTTTTAGTTCCTTTAATATACATTAGAATGTGGATGTAACATATTCTATCATTTATTAGTGGCAAGTGATCAAAACAAAGATCGCACATTGGAGACAAAACTACATCAATTTTATTATCTATTAGAAATCAATATGCGAATTATTAAAACAGCACCTGAACTTCACTTGGAATAAGCCCGCCAAAAACGATCATAGATATTTTTGTTAGTGCAGCCACGATACTGGAGAATTTCCTAGTCTGGCACAAAATTTTTTTGAGTATTAAAAATGACCAAAATTATTTTGATAGCTACCTACATTGTTGGAAGATCGCTACTCATCCCAACACTATCATTATACGATAAAGCTATTTTAGTGTTGTTCCAACCGCAACGTCCCAACAATGAACTATAATAACGCCATCTTTTATAAACAGCTTATTATCTGCACTAACGACACGGTCCTGACATCTACAGGGAAAAAAAAAAACAAAATAAAACTCCGAAGAAAAATTCTTTTGAATAATGAGAACCTGTCCCGATGTAGCTTCGGGTATCATTTTGCTATTTATGTCTACCATATTTAAGTATAATAAAATTTGTATAATAATGTACTTGCAGTCTGAAAAGGATTCAAATTTTCCGTCATAGGAGATTAAAATGGTGGATTCGCAAGACTTTTTTGTCACTACAAATAAAAAACATGTCATACATGTCATACATTTTTCACATCTCAAAAAGTAATTATTTTGTGATGTAGGTATCTAATTACTTTACGGTTTTCAGACTCTTTTCCTATTTAATTATTATGAGAACTTGCTGCCAAATTGCAGGGTTCTAGGTTAGTGAATAACGCCCTTATAGGTTTTGATTTCATTGCGAGTGTCAAAAGCGTCATGACTCATACCGCGTTCCTAAAAAAAACATCAAAAATATTGCGCATTCTTGAGAAAAAAGTCTTTATCCTATAAGGGTTCCGTTTTCGCCATCGGAATTATTTATTTGCTATACGGAATCCTAAAAAAAAATTAAGTTCCTTAATTATTAGGAAATGTATAGAATCTATTGATACATGAATGAATCTCAAAATCAGACAAAATCATTAATCAATTTACTATAAAACAGACCAACAGATCGTTTATCAAAAATACTTAAACAATATACTAAAACGAAACGGTTTCTATTTCACATCAGCTCTCATCAAAAACTTCTGACATTTACAAAGTGGATTATAATATGTTTTCATTATCTTCAGTACCTACTTAGACTACTAAGAATTTTCTTACAAGTTGAGGTCGGATTTCAGTCTTACTTATTATTTAATTTATTACATTAAAACTATAAATAGGTAAAGTCTTGGATCCATAGTCCAGTGCTTGAGGCGTATCATATTTGAAGGTAAAGTACATACGAGACGCAGCGTTGGAAGGCCTCCCACAAGGTGGACCGACGACTTGGCGAGGGTCGCTGGAGTCCGATAGAAGATAGACTCACAGGACCGGTCGTTATGGTGACGCTTGGGGGAGGCCTATGTCCAGCAGTGGACGTCTTTCGGCTGATATGATGATGATGATGCTCAATATTGTACATGGAGCGACTACCTGACGATAGGTTACGTAAGATTAACGTTTGAATCCCCAACCGGTCCTATGAGACCGCGCTGTTATTGTTTTACTATTGTGTCTCGTTTCGCGGGTATCTGAGTAATTAATGTCATATTTCCCGGCTTCTGATCATCCGTGTCAACTATCAAAGATCCACTAATGACAGCCAGGACCAACGGTTTAACGTACTTTCCGGAGCATGATAGGACCTAGATACATATGTTAAAATGGTCACTCATCCAGAACCTGATATCGGCAAATCTGCTAGACTTTGGAGAACAACCCGTGCAGCTGTTATTCCTCGTGCTAACCCGATACAAGTCATAATAACGCACAAGTGCAGTAACACATACTACGACTAAATTATAGTCATTATGCCATTATACCCGCTCTCGTGTCCGCCTATAACTGTCCTCCTTGCTTTATTACATCCTTCATTGAAACTTATCATCACTGCTTATTAAATTAACTGTTTGGAAACTGTGTGTTATGAGATTTTTGAGTGTTAATTAGGAAGTTAGGGGTCATTAATTAATTAGGATTAGTATAGGGGCGTTGGGACCAAGTTTTGTTTGAGCATAGTTTGGAAAAGGGATCAGTTTGACCTCTTAGGTATGATACGGGTTTGAAGTGTGGGCTGTGGGAATGTTTGAGCAAGTTAAGCCCAGACTCGTCATTATACGCTTGGTGTACGGCTGCGTGAAGCTTACTTACAAAATTATGAAACTCTGTCAACGAAGCGGCAACGAGTCGACGTCACAACGTTGTCGCTTCGTCGACGCAGTTTATGAAGCCACGCGTCCGTGGACAGTAGACCTTCAGTGTCTCCACAACAAACGGGCCTGTGCGTCTCGAATCTTTCGCCTCATCAGTTTATCGGGTCACCATGTGGAGTGGGAGGCCTTCCAACACTGCGTCTTTCGGTACGCGGTCGTTACTTCAGAACCTTTCGGCCCCATCGACCATCTATTCTGCAAGCAATGTTGCCTCAGTTGCCTGTCCACTACCATTTAATTTTGGCGATTCTTCGAGCTATGTCTGTAACCTTGACTGTCATTCGGATATCTTCGCTTTAGGCCAAGTTCAGGGACCACAAACTCTTTACAAAGACTAACGCCCATTTTCAATAAGCTACCTATCTAAAGTTGCAGCTACTAAAGATAAACAAATCTATCCTTTTGCCCTTACTTGCTTTCCTATAACCTACCGACGGTTAGCATTTCCTACCAAAAGTTGTGACATTGACAACTAGAATCTACTGTTTATCGGAGATAGCTATCTATTTATGAACTGCGGTAGGTTATTAAAAACGGGCGTTAGTTATTTTGCATCTCCGATCCAAGATAATATCACGCACCTTTGCACTACGCATACCCACACAACACATTGTATAGGTTTCAGGCGTAACCTCGGCTTACAGCGTACGGCTTCTGGAGGTCATATTATGAGATCTAAACATTCATGTTTGTTGTACAAGGGTGAATTGTAATAGATTTACTTGTTACTTATCCCTGTCTAGGTTATTATTATTATCTGGGTTAGAAATGTTAGGATTAAGTACTCGTATATTATTTCGGTCCCATCAACCATTGAACCATCTATTCTGTTTTTCGAGTGCCTTGCGCACTGCCACTTTAGTTTGGTGATTCTTCCGACCATGCCGGAACCTTGGTTCTCCTGTAGATATCTTTGTTTTTGAAGTGATCACGCAAGCAACGCGGCAATGGAATCAGCTGTTCTTGGAGTTTTCGAAGCACATCTGTTTCCATTGTCTTTTTGAAAACAGATGGTCGATAGACATGAAACGTACGTACAAAAAAAAAAACTATTGGTAGGCCAGGAGTTGGACAGATAACCTGATGATAGTTGCAAGAATACAACCACGGACCGGTCGTTATGGTGACACTTGGGGAGGCCTATGTCCAGCAGTGGACGTCTTTCGCCTGAAATAATGCTGTTGACGTCATTCGATGCTTGAATGTCTGACAACTACTGTTGCCACAAGGTGTTGTATTTCCAGTCACTGGGTTGTGGTGGTTACGTGCAGCGCGAGCGTGACGGTTTTTAGTAACTTCAGTACCAAATTAGTATCCTCAATCCTGTATCCTAGGCTGGGATAAGTGTTCTTCTTTCACCCCTTTAGTAAGTCTTTCGCTTTGCAGAGTCACTGTAACTCTTTCGCCGCACCACCCGCCTGTATATTAACGAGATGCAATCCCAATTTTTCACTCCTCAGAGCTGAGAAAACATGACGACTTATCATATAACGTAATAGCTCATAAATTCATCAATGTTATAACTTGGCGTTTATAACTTGCGCTAAGTATCTTGATTACAACATGTACTAAGTACTGTACTTACAGATATAAATTTATGCTAATTAATCATTATTTTAAAGCCCAGGTTAGACTTAGAGACCCACCACCGTTACCGATAGTGTTCTTTTAATTTTTTTTTTCTTCTTTGGTATTCTGTTTTGATATAGAATTACAATAATGTCAACATACACAGGGGAAGACACTAACACCTGTAACACAGTATTCACTAGCGCAGGTGTTAGGGGATCCTACGAATTTGATGTACCACTTTTATATCAATAAAGAATTTTATTATTATTATTTATTATTATTATTAGTGTAGTGCATAGCGTGAACTGTTTGGTTTTAGTCAGTAGAAGTCTGATACCCCCCGATTGCTCCACCCAGAGTAGGTAAAAGTTTGATGATTTCCCACTTTAAAAAGAGGCTGAGAGATATTATATCATCATCATCTGCCTAGCCTTTTCCCAGCTATATTGGGGTCGGCTTCCAGTCAAGCCGGACTTAGCTGAATACCAGTATTTTACGAGGAACGGCTGCCTACCAGACCTCCACAACCCATTAACTGGGGTAACACGGTACTTCATGGCAAGACATATGATATGCATGCGTGGCTAAGAGATATTATATCATATAATTTATAGTCCATGGTCACCCATCCACAATTCGCTCTCGGAAACCTTGTGGATTGATACTAGTTACTTAACCACAACGACATGTAAAGTAAGGCGCCTATTCCTTGTGCCATGCCGATAGGTTACTATTTTTAGTAATTTGATTTCTTTTTTAGTATATTTTCTAAAGAAATATTTAAAAATGTATAATACAATACGTATAAAAAATTGGAATAATAATAATATTTCACAACTCTTACACACTCTTAGCGCCATCTAGTCTCAAATTAAGAGGCCTGCGGAGACCGCGCGCTATCTCGAGTTGAGACGAAATAAAACACGTTTTTGAGGTTGATGGAAGCAATCCAGATAGTTTAAACAATTCTTGGACACACCGACTGGAGTAAAGTCATCAGCCGCACACTGACAGTTGCTTGCTGTGATAGCAATACAAACTATTGGAAATTTGGGAGAGGTTCCGTAATACCAAAAATAATGAATGAAAAATTAATGTATTTCCATTATTGTTTCGAGTATTTATAACTTGATAATAATATCTGTGTTCCTACGAAAAGATATTTTGAAATATTGTTGTTTATAATATAGAAAAAACAAAATAAAAACATGTCATTTTCGCTGTGAAAATGTGCAAATTTAAATTCGCTTAAATCTCGTTTGGGGTAAGTTTTTCAACAAAAAGACGATGTAGGATCCTAGATAATTATTGTCTGAATCCGAATAACATCATATTATGGTGTAAATATGCTTAAATTGCAAATGATTTTGGTATTACGTTTGTATGGATAATTCTAACGTCGCGCCCGCCTTAAGCAGAGCTTGTGCTATAAGTACTAGACAACTGATAAACATACTTAAATGTTTCTAAGTGCATAAAACAGTATTGTTATGAGAATTTGAGTTAACCTAAGTTTCTATCAAATAAAAGCCAAAACGACTTACAAGCGTAACTAAAATATCAGTAAACATCAAATAAGAATTTCTACAAATTCCTGTACAATCTTAATAGTAGCTAAACACCCAATTTTAAACCTTTACTGCCAAAGTTAAGCCCGGTAATAGAAAATTATAGTGTACTTCTAGAGGTTTATAGTACGACAGATATAAAGTGCAATGTACACTGTTGGTTAGATTGTGCCTGTGCGCATGCCCACAGTGGCGCCACAGCTTAGCGGGTAAAGTATTGACTTCAACGCTTGGTTTAACTTGTGGTGTATTTGATGAGAGAGCAGTGATTTGAATATTTTTTTTGGAGATCTTGAATAACGGTGTCATCGTTATTTAAAGCCAGTATTTCAAGGCACTTGGGCACGCCATTACCTACTATGGCGGTAAGTCCTCTCTTTGAGGAGTGACTAGAAAGACGTCACAGCGTCCTCACCTTCCGCATGACGTAGGACATCATTAGACATGGTAAGTTCTGGAAGTTCCTCCACCGGATTGGTAGAAACGCCCGAGTGTCACCTTTATGTGGACCGCCCGGAGGACTGAGTTGTGCCCCGCTTGGGCGGAGCATCACCGTGTCCTTGTGGAGGCAATCAGCAACGACTTTCGGTCTACTTCCGACATCCGGGGCGTCTCCTGTCGTGACAACTGGCGCGTATTCGTTCCCTCGCGTTTGCGGCCATCAGTCAGTAAAATTCAGTAGCACCTCTCATTGCACCCAGAGTGAAAGAACTTATAGCCCGGATAAATGCTACAATCGCTCACGAGAGGAGCTCGTGGCTAGATAATATCAGCCACACGGGCCGATCTTCAAGGTTAAGCAACGCTTGCCAAATTGGTCTGTGGATGGGTGACCATCTTAACATGCCGAGTTTCCTTCGTGCCTCGGAAAGCACGTTAGGCCGTAGGTCCCGGCTGTCATTTGTAGATCTTTGGCAATCGTTACGGATAGTCAGAAGCCAGTAAATCTCTCTGCCATGTAGTGCCGTGTTACCCCATTTAATGGGTTGTGGAGGTCTGGTAAGCAGCCGCTCCTTGTAAAATACTGGTATTCAGCTAACTGGAAGCCGACCCCAATATAGTAATCGCTCCCGCCTCATGACTTGACCCAAACATCCTAGTCCAGGACATAATGCGACTAATAAATTAGACGGCACTAATAGTTGCCTAATAATGATCGACAAAGAATGTGATCATTGTGACATTGCTCCGTTATTTATCTAGACTAGTCTGTAACAGATTAGATATGCAAATTATGTCAGTCTTACAGTTCTGAATGATTTATCTTCTTTGACAATGATTTTATGGATACGTTTAGCGTTTCTAGCGTATTGTTGCCTAGCCCGTTGTAGATATAAAATTATAGAAATGTTTTGTCGACACTTCATGTGATCCAAGGGCTGGCTTTTACCTCGGACAGAGGATAAGCATTGCCATACAGCGTGGCAAAGCCGCCTGTCTTTTGGACACATTACCAGTCAACAGCGATGTGGAAGAGTTTTAAGTTCATTTTTGTGTTGTAATTAGTTAGTTTTTAGGGTTCCGTAGCCAAAATGGCAAAAACGGAACCCTTATAGTTTCGTCATGTCCGTCTGTCCGTCTGTCCGTCTGTCCGTCTGTCACAGCCGATTTACTCGGAAACTATAAGTACTACAGTGATGAAATTTGATGGGAATATGTGTTGTATGAACCGCTACAAAATTATGACACTAAATAGTAAAAAAAAGAATTGGGGGTGGGGCCCCCCATACATGTAACTGAGGGATGAAAATTTTTTTTTCGATGTACATACCCGTGTGGGGTATCAATGGAAAGGTCTTTTAAAATGATATAAAGTTTTCTAAAAAACATTTTTCTTAAAGTGAACGGTTTTTGAGATATCAGCTCTCAAAGTCGTAAAAAGTATGTCCCCCCCCCTCTATTTTTATAACTACGGGGTATAAAATTCTAAAAAAAATAGAGGTGATGCATGCTAATTAACTCTTTCAACGATTTTTGGTTTGATCAAAGTATCTCTTATAGTTTTTGAGATAGGTTGATTTAACTGTAATTTTGGTTAAGTTATTGTGCTTACACTGAAAGTACAAGGCAAAATATCGGGAGAGTTTAGGCTCCATTCACCAGGTGTATAAATTGACATAATAAGTTTATTATATTTGCTGCTACGGAACCCTTTGTGCGCGAGCCCGACTCGCACTTGGCCGGTTTTACTATTATATTTTGATTCTACTGTAATTATTGTTTGTTACGTACTTTTTATATATAAACTAGTGTTTGACTGCGATTCCACCTGGTGGTAAGCAGTAAGGCCATCGGTGATGGTGAAGCACGCTAGTTTATTCGCTCAAATCATTATAGGATTTACTTGTTCCATAACGCTGGTCAACGGCACCCACGAAAACACTTTATGCAACCTTATGGGACAAGCCCTGAAAATAGTAGAGGATTGGTGTAAAGATTACCAACTCAACGTCAACCCCACGAAAACAGAACTAGTACTTTTCACAAAAAAAAGGAAACTACCCGCACTTAAACTACCACGTCTCTTCGGTACTACCCTAAGCCTTTCAACTGAAGCCAAGTACCTGGGCATTTACCTGGACAAGCAGTTAAACTGGGCAAAACACATGGACCACTTAATCAAAAAAGCCAGTATATCGATGTGGCAATGCAGACGCATGTTGGGACGCAGCTGGGGCATTAGCCCCAAAGTCACCCACTGGCTATACACCACAGTTATCAGACCAATCATCACGTACGGCTCCTTAGTTTGGTGGCCCAGAACTAACCTAAATACAGCCCAAAAAGACATGGAAAAACTTCAACGACTCGCCTGCATAGCAATAACTAGCAGCATGAGAACGACACCCACTGCCGCCCTACAAGCAATGATAGGACTGCCTCCGCTCCATCTCATAGTAAGAGAGGAAGCGGCCATGGCAGGTCTCAGACTAAAGCAAGCAGGCACACTGAAAACGGACTCTCGCATAAAACACACAGGCATCATCGAGGATGCTGTTAAAAGACAGCCCATGATGATGGCCCCAAATGACAGAGCCCCCAAAGCTCTATACTTCCAAAAACACTACAGTATCCAGCTCACAGAAGAATTGCGCGACTACTCAGGCCCGAAGGAACTGAGAATCTACACTGACGGATCAAAGACAAATACCGGGACAGGAGTCGGAGTCTACTCCGAAGACCTGAATATCAGGATATCCAGACCGCTAGGCACACTAAACTCCGTCTATCAGGCAGAGTGTATTGGTATCACCCTCGCAGCCCACGCCATAAAAGCCAGAGGAGTCAGGGATAGTCGCATCCGCATAATCTCCGACAGTGCCTCAGTACTACAATCTTTAGAAAAAACCGAAAAAATCTCGAAACTCATACAAGAGTGTCATCTTGCACTGGAACGTGCAACGATGCCATACAACAACACCATAACGCTGCAATGGATAAAGGGACACAGTGGCTCACTAGGCAATGACGCGGCTGATGAACTAGCGAGACGGGGATCTGGGGCGGTGGTCTTCGGGCCCGAACCTATCGTGCCGATCCCCTTTGGTCAGCTGCGTGGTTGGCTAAGGGAGCACACTAACACACAGGCGGGAAGGTGGTGGTCCCTGGCACCGGGCTGCAGGCAGGCCAAAGAGGCCATGCCACTCGTGGACAAAGCCCTATCCAGTAGCCTTCTGCAACTGGATAGAGGCAGCCTGCGTCTGGTGGCAGGGACTATCACCGGACACTGCTCACTGAACAAACACTTTTTCACACTGGGAATCACGGACAGTCCTCTGTGTAGAGGATGTATGAAGGCAGAGGAAACTGTCGCGCATGTACTCCTGGAGTGCACAGCCGTCAGCAAAATGAGAACCCAAATCCTGGGAACACCGAAGACAATAACAGAAACCCTGAGCAAACCCAAGAAACTTGTTTGTTTTTGGAATGAGGTGGGCTGGCTGGAGTAAAGGCCGGATGGCCCACGCACAATGGTCCAACGGGACTAAGTGCGGAAACCAAGTACAAAGATAAGATAAGAAACGCTGGTCAATATTTTATTTAAGGCCTATTCACTCTAGCCCTGAATAACATAATTACTTACAAGGTAGACCGACGATCTGGTGAAGGTCGTGGGAATCAGATGGATGCGACACGCACCAAGCTGATCATTTTGGCGACACTTAAGGGTGGCCTATGTCCAGTAGAGGAGTCTTTCGGCTGAAATGATAATGGTAATGAAACATACAGTATATGTATAAAAAAAAAACATTGTTAATAAAACCTTTTAAAAATACACAATTTTCGTTGAGTCTCCAACTCAAAAGTCTAGAGACGGAAATAAAGTTGTCAAAACCGTGAGTCATAATCTCCGAAAAGTCTGTTGACGACACGACTTGCTTCGAGGCCTGAATGCTTTTAGTGCTCAATTATTCATCTTGGAAGACCTAAGGAAATTGAAGTACGAAAGAAACTACGAGTATTTACGTATTTAGACTAAACTAAGACTATATTTAGGCTATGGCAAACCATTTCTGTGTGATTGTTTTAACTAATTTGAATTTATCACATGAATATTATAAAGGCAAAAAGTTGAGAGTGAATGTGTGTATGTTTGTTACTTATCTCGTCGTCTTTAAACTCGTACGGCTGAACCGATTTCGATGAAACTGGTTACGCGAATAGAATATAGGGATACTTACTTTTTATTCGATGATTTCCCATCTAAAAAAACCTTTTTTTACTCCGAACTGTCCTTCATCAATTCCATAATAAAACCAGACACAAAAGGTCATAGACAAACAAATAAAACAAAAACAGTACTGGCCGAATTTGTGTAAGTTCGAATTTCGAACACGCCCCGGGGAAGGCCAGTTATCGGGCAATAAACGGGAGACGCTGAAATACCATCCCCTAGGACGGTAGCATAATAAACATGGTTGCCACGCTATTTTAAACCTTATTTTCAATACTCTAGGGATCCAAATGTGAAGTGCTTTCAGCAAGTTTGAAGTATCGGTAGTAAACGAGGGTATCCTAGCGTAAATGTTAAATAGTAGAGTGTATTGTAACAGTTGTAATATGATGTTTATTTGGATATGGTAGCGATTGTTAGGCTTCAAATGTAGATCAAGTTGGCTTGAAAAGGAAAGTCTAGTTACTTTTTTGAAGGTTTTTGTCATTGAAGCGATTACATAACATCCTTTTTCTGTTTTTTTCCAAGATGGGTACTAGCCTGAATTATTATAAATTATTTTTATCAAGAAACAATTTCATACAATTTTTTTCAATACCGTTTAATATAAAGTAAGTTAGAATCTGGTGGGAGAAGAAACTGTCAAATAACAGAATAAGGATGCATAATGAAATGTAACGTTATCAATTTTAGGTTACTTGTGTACAAAAGAGATAACGAGTTATTCCCAACATATCCCCTTCCAGTCATCCTCATATAAAACGGAAATTAAAGTATTCTACAAAACATTTATAACGTAGCATAAATGCTAAGTTATGCTATATATATGTACATATATATGTATATTGTATCAGCCTATATTATTCCTATTGCTTGCTTTTTTTTCCGGTAGGGGAATCATCAGAATGACTTATCCCACTCTTGGGCGGAGCGGGAGGGCGTGTCAGACTCTTACTGACTAAACCCCTACCCCGTTCCTTCGTTGCCATCGATCTGGGGGACACGGTGACAACCTTTCGGATACCGTGTTCCCCAGAGGCTTCGGCCCTACCGGGCCCCTACAGTTTGCTGACATCTCCTTGAGGATTCCTATTGCTTGCTGGGACTAAACTTCCTCTCTAAAAGAGAGAATGGGCCGAAATCCGTCACGCGAGCTCAATGCGGGTTGGTGCACTAAATATAATGCACTTGCCTAGGTTTGAACCATAAGACATAACGTTTATCCCAAATGATTTTCGATAAGTCTACTATAATAAAGTAATTTTCCAGGATTTTTCAGAGCTTTTTCTAACCAATTTTTCTATTCTTTACAGAAGCCAGGCTCGCCGCAGGAGCTGGGAGAACTTGTATAGAGGTAAGATTTTGAAACACTCCTTTGACAACACCTCATTTCCCTAGCTATACGAATCGTCTAACTACCTGTAACGACTCTCAAAGGTCTACGAATGACAACCCCTAGCATCCTCCTCCTTGCGTCGTATTCCTCAATGCTGAGGGTCGTGACCTCCCTGCTTCATCACCTTAGCCCTTATGATGTTCCTCCATCTGTTTCTATCTTCGGCGTTGTGAAGGGCATCGTACATCGTGGAGTTCAGAGCGGCGCGGATCTGGTCGGACCAACGTATTGGGCTGCGCCCGCGAGGCCTTTTACCATCTACTTTACCGGTCACAATGAGCCTTTCGAGGTTGCCACCGAACCCCTAGCATAAACAGCCTTTTATTGTTTCCACTGCTGGGACAAGGCCTCCTCTCCATGAGAGAAAATGGTCTGTTATTCAAAATGCGGGTCCAGTGCGGATGTCACATATCTTTGGATTTTTAGTTCTTGGACATGCCGGTTTCCTCACGGTGTTTTGCTTCACTGATTTCAGAGCAGTGGTGATAAAACAAATTGCGCAAAGTAAAGTACCAGGTTAGGTTTGAACCCACGACTTGTTAATCGGGGTAATTACCACTGCACCCCAACACCAAAAAACCCTTAATTACATTGTAATGCCAATTAAAAACCTGAAACACAAGCACAATAGTCTCCAATCACACCATTTACAGTTCCTCTCAACGCATACAATTATTCTATCATCTCATTATAATGCGGAGTGCACAACGTCGGAACTTCGCTCGCTTAATTAATCAACTCCGCTTAAAAGACCAGGGTCCCATATAGAGAACAGTAAGTCTGTACTTACTTAAAATTCTTAGGTGCGGGATTAACTAAGTATGTTATGAAGATAGGAAGAGGTAGTGGGTAGTGATGAACGAAAATACGCATTCGTGTTCGCGAATTTTCGAACAGTTTTTTGGTATTCGCATTCACGAATGTCATATATCTCATTCGTTACATCCCTAAGTATCGGTTTTGGCCAGGTGTGTATGGGAAAGATTTTGCTTAGATTCTAGATTAATAAACAGAGAAAATGTTACTTATTATTTTAAGCTGACTGACGCCCGCGGTTTTACTTGCGTCTTTCGTTGCTACTCCGTTCCCATTGGTCGTGATGTTAAATAATCGATACCCTTCTTTAATATGTGGACTATCCGTCACTACAAAAAATCAATTCAATCAAACCAGTGGATTTTGAGATTATTGCGTTCATGAATGCAAACTCTTCAGCTTTATAATATTAAGTCTAAATATAATGTAGAAAGCTAGTTAGAAAAAAATAATAAAAATATGAATAGAGTAGACGTCTGTTCAAAATTAAGTCAATTTAATTTTAAGGAAAAACAAGATATTTTTTCGCTTCACGTTTAGCGTAAGTAATCCTAAGTAGCTACCTGAGATTTAAAATGAACGATGTCATTTGGTTTAAGTTAAAACTCGTGCAAAGAATTAAGGAACAGGAAAAATAAACTTGATATCGTATTGTGCAAAATAGAGGGAAATAAGGAAAGGTTAAATAAAATCTTCATTTTTCCACTAATTTATTACTTGAAACCCGAAAATTTTAATAAAAATCATAAATTCAAGTTAACCAAGGGATTTTGCCGTAGAGAGCTCTCAGCTTCATAATTCGACTATTCAGATAAAAGGCCTCAGATTATAGCACTTTATTTAATTATATAGCAATGTAATATGTATGAGGGAGTCGTAAAAACATTTTAACTTTTCCTCAATAAATCTTTCTTGTTTGCTCCAGTATTTCCCCTTAGCAAAAACATAATAAAAAAGTATTCTGCGAATGTACGCTTTTATTTCATTTTTCAACTCGCTCTTCAATATTTACGTTTTCGCTTTCATTGCCTGTGAAATTCATTTCTGTGAAAGATGATTTCTAAATGGAAAAGGAAAAGATTCTTTGGGCCAAATTAAATTTTCGAAGGTACTTAAATAAGAGCTCATTTATGCGTAAAGATAGAAAGTCTAGATTTTAATGTGAATTCGGAATGAAATAATCTGCCATTTATTTATGTACGCACAAACACTTAAAACTATGTACTTAAAAATTAAAATAACAAATACAGATCATAGGAGAGCACAAAGCTACTACTTATTTCATATGAAATTTCTTCCAGCCTACCTGAGAAGTACACACAGTGTATATAAATAAGTTATAAAAGTACAAATCTATATCCATACTAATATTATAAAGAGGAAAGATTTAAAACAATATATGCTGAACCGATTTTAAAAATTCTTTCGCCATTAGAAAACTACATCTTCACTGAGTAACATAGCACTATTTTCTACTTTCATGCGAGCGATGCTGCTGGCTGAAGCTAAATTCATACATAAATAATTATACCAATAACAGCCCATTTACTGATTCCTACGCACAATTTAAAGAGGGGTTTCATTAAATACTTAAGCATGTTCACACAGGCGTAGAACAAGCGATACTTAAGGGCTCCGCGCTCGCTCCGCTCGAAAGCGTCACTTGACCGGTGTAGTCCCCGCCTTACGTCGCGTTTCAACCACTCAGAGTTATGCTGATCTTATCTTGAACAGTAGGCACTTTTGCGGTCCCTTACTAGGTCTGGTACTCTGGTATGTCTTTCTCAATGCGAATAACTATAAACTGATATTTTATTCAATACAAGCTGCGCCCGTTGCTTCGCTCTATAATCGCTTTATAAATCTTTTGAGTCATACACAGAGATCGGAATTAGGTAGAGTTATTTGGTACTAAATAGAACATACTAAAAAGAATAAAGTGGATATGTCTTAAAAACTCCGCAATTAATTTTTAACAGCAGAAAAAATCCCAAGATTTATTAAATAAAAAAGGTATTTACTTTAACACAATTTAATCCACTGCACGCGCGATGCTGTCAAACTTACATCAACGGCATAGGATATTCGAGTTTGAAAAATCGTAATGTGCACACGCGTGATGTTGCCATAACTATTTGTAGTTCACAGAATATAGCTTGCGTGAACAAGAGAAAACTTTATTATTATTTATTTGTAATATTGTTGGCCACACGGGATTTGTCCATTAGAAATCCCGGGAAGATCTATATTAATATCAACATTTCGATGCAAGTACAAAATAGCATAGCATAGAATCAGCCTTATAATGTCCCCACTGCTGAGCGTCAGGCCTCATCTCTAGGAAAGGGAATGAGCCGTAATACACCACGCCGGCCCAATGCGGATAGGTGGATGTCACATGTCTTCAGATTTTTTGTTCTAGGACTTGTCGGTTTAATCACGATGTTTTCCTCCATCGTTTTGAGAGTAGAGATGATGAAATAAATTACACAAAGTAATGGTTGGGTTTGAACCTGTAACCTACTCTTGTAAGTCGGGGCAGTTACCACTGGGCCACCACCACAGAGATCGGAATTAGGTAGAGTTATTTAGGTACTCAGAGCCAGTATATAAATGACTCTACCTAATTCCGATCTCTACTCATAAATTGGTATTTCGAAAATCAGTAACATGATATATGTGTGTTGTGAGTCCGAGCGGCTCGGATTGATCGAATCGTAGTGAGTTATTGGTTAACATGAGTGATATAATTGAACAAAATATCAGTTTATTGACTTGTAGCTTTAATGAAAACAAATGATGTTGTTGCTGTTTTAATTAGTTTTGCAGTTCGTTGAATGATCAGGTTTATGTAAGCCGAGGTTCGTATTGAAGTAAATGAGATCTTATACTATTACAACTAATATTTGAATGACACATAGGAGGACAACTGCCCAGGCCGGGCCTTGAGCAACAAGTCGAATAGAAAAGTAAGCTGCTATTTGATTTGTATTTTTTTTTTGTTTTATTTTACATTTTCCTGTCATAGCCATCTAATTTGGGAAATTAGATATTTATCCTACTATTAAAATAAAGCTTATATTAATAGCAGGATAAGTGTCTCATCATCTATCATCTACCTAGCCTTTTCCCAACTATATTGGGGTCGGCTTTCAGTCAAGTCGGATTTAGCTGAATACCACTATTTTACGAGGAGCGGCTGCCTACCAGACCTCCACAAACCCCAACTGGGGTCACAAAGAACTTCATGGCAAGACTGGAGTTCCCCACTTGGGCGGATCACCGCCATATCCTTGTGGAGGCTATCGGCGGCGGCGACCTCTCGCGCCGGGCCCTGGTATAGGCCATGGTCCGGAGCGAGGAGGGGTGGCGGGCGGCCGCCTTCTTCTAATGCTAGCGAAGGAGGCGGCCGACCGCGAGCGCGTGAGGGAACGGCCTTCACGCCGCCGAAGCCGAGATCCCGATCCCAATTCCCGACCACCGTTGGCGCGGGCTCGCGGACGGCGAGCACTGGGTGGCTCGCCGTCCGATAATAACCTGGACCGAGCCTAGTCGTCAACGGCGCGTTCTGTTCCACCCGCGCCTTAAGGAGATTTCAGAAAACTGTAGGGGCCCCAGTTTCCAGTGTCCCCCAGATCAAAGACAACGAAGGAACGGTGTGGGGTTTAGTCAGTAAGAGTCTGACACGCTCTCCCGCTCCGCCCAAGAGCGGAAGAAGTCATTCTGATGATTCCCCTTCCTAAAAAAAGGACTCAGATTTACTGGTTTCTGACTATCCGTAACAACTTCCAAAGATCTACAAATGACAGCCGGGACCTACGGCTTGACGTGCTTTCAGAGGCACGAAGGAAACTCGGTACGTTATGATGGTCACCCGTCCACAGACTAACCTTGGCAAGCTTTGCTTAACCTTGAAGATCGACCCGTGCGGCTGTTATTATCTAGCCACGAGCTCCTCCACATTCATTTTCACAATCATTCCTTTACAATTAAAACTAAATCGATTCTTCATTTCACCATTTGATTAATCGAATGCGCTTCTATTCTTTGCCTGACTAATTGAGTTCAATACTGGTCTATTTGCCTCATTAAAGCCTATTAACAGTAATTAGTGCGTCTCCAACTGTTCTTAGGAACTAGTTGTCATTGATTTCGAAGAACTTTTCATAATGTTTTATTTTTTTGTAGATAGCTTGGCTGACTTATTTGGTATGGAGTTCTTTAGATGTTAGTATCTGTTGCAGTCATTCTCAAACTTTTTTGGACCAGAGGCCCTGCCAAGAACTCTTACAATTTGAAGATCTAAAGTAAATATATATCTCCATCTCCCTTTCTCGCAAGCAGACCTGTTATTTTAACATATATCATGGTAACGCCCCAGGGGTCACTTTAGTTTTAGTTTTTTTGTAAGCAGGAACAGACCAGTAGTCTAAAAAAAAAATGTAAGTATCCTAATCAACAATCGCCATCTTCCTAGCCTTTCCAACTTGGGGCTGGCTTCCAGTCTAACCGGATGCGGCTAAATACCCGTGTTTTGTGAAATACCAACACACACTAAGTATGGTGTGTCTGCCTATTAGTCCTCCACAAATACCCCGTACATCGAAAGACTGGAATAATTTGCCTGCTGCGGTCTTCCCGTCCGTCCATAATTTGGGTGTCTTCAAGGCTAGAGGCTCTTAATAAACTAGTGCGCCTCACTATCTACGATTGCATCACTGCTTACCATCAGGTGGGATCGCAGTCAAGCACTAGTTTATAAAAATTTAAATAAAAACAGTTAACATCAATGTAATGTTTCAGTTTGAAATTAGAAACTTCTGAATCTCAAGACAATATTTTAAATCCTGCGGACTACCGGTGGTCCACGAACCAAAGTTTGAGAATAAATGCTTAGTGATGTAGCGTCTCTCTTATAATTATAAGGAATAAGGAAGCGAAGTACGACGCGCTGATTGGTTCTAATGAAATAAATCTAATGTAATTTAGTTTTCTTTAGGCTATGAAAAAAGCCACTGTGGACAATACTTTAGAATTGCGCGGGCCATCAGTCGTCCATGAATCACAGTTTGGGAACCACAGATCTATACTTTGATGACGTACGATGCCGTTTGCGTAACGTTTTTTTTTTCAAATGCTTAGTGATGTAGCGTCAAAGATGTCATACTTCTCTTTCAAGGAAGCGAAGTACGATGCGTTGATTGGTTCTAATAGGATGCCTAGGATGATAGGTATTTCGTAAGATAACTGTTTGTTTCTTCTGAGCTCTTACTAGTTAATCTATTATTATAGCCTTATGAGGGTTATAAAAATATATTGTTTAGTTTTATTTAGGCTATGAAAAATAAAACTTTGCGGATAGTATTATAGTCCTAGCGGTGGCCCACCTAGGATGGCTAGGAATGATAGGTATTTCGTAAGCTAGCTGTTAGTTTTTTTCAGTTATTTCTAGTAAATCTGTTGTTATAGCTATCTGGGAATTGTAATAATATGAAGTTTAGTTTTCTTTAGGCTACGAAAAAAAAGCCACTGTGGACAATATTTTAGCTTTGCGGGCCATCAGTGGTCCATGAATCACAGTTTGGGAACCACAGGTCTATACTTTGATGACGTACGATGCCGTTTGCGTAACGTTCTTTTTTTAAATACTTAGCGATGTAGCGTCAAAGATGTCATAATTGCCTCTCTTATAAGGAAGCGAAGTACGACGCGTTGATTGGTTCTAATGAAATATGTAGCATAGCTAGGAATTATAGGTATTTCGTAAGTTAACTGTTTGTTTCTTTAAGCTCTTTCTAGTAAGCAAGGTAGAGCAGTGGTGGCCAAGTGGTAACTGACCTGACTGGTAAGTTGTTGGTTTCAGACCCAGCCAGGAGCATTACTTCGAATAATTTACTTCATCACCGCTGCTCTCAAAACGGTGAAGGAAAACATCGTAAGGAAACCGGCATGTCTAAAACCCAAAAAAATTTAAGACATGTGACATCCACCAATCCGCACTGTGTGGATTACGGCCCATTCCCTCTCCTAGAGAGGAGGCCTGAGTCCCAGCAGTGGGAACAATACAAGGCCTATAATGTTAATGCTTTCTAGTAAATCTATTATTATAGTCATCTGGGTGTTGTTAAAATGTTTGTTTCGTTTTCTTCAAGCTATGACAAAGTTCCTATTGCGTTAATGTTGGGCTATAGTTTATTGAAAACAAGGAAATCTTTTATGTTATCGTCTTCATTGTTGCCTTTCAATGTCTTCCTGGTTTTCTTACTCCACGAATCGATTAAGAAACACATCTGTTCGTTTATTGATTACTCTGAGCAAATATTAGTATTTCTTCTTAGGAAGACATAAAATAATGCTATCATACCATTTATTTCAAATAAATCATTTACAGGAACTTTTGAATTATTATCAATCTGTCAGAAAATTGATGCTAATAAGTAATAGGTCTATGAAATAGCCATTTTTTTTGAAACGGGTTACTTTGTACAGTGATATCTTTGGATTGACTTGTAATTGTAAGTTCAAATTAACTTTATATTTAAGGTATATTAATTTATTCTTCGTAGTAAATATTTATTGGTTTCTTTGGGTTTCGTATTTTTTTAATACCTATCGATGTATTTATAACCATTTTTATAATACACTAAAATGATTTTTCAATCGTTCAATTAGTTTCTGAGATTGGCGCATATCAAAATATTATTCTTTATTGTACACCAAAAACATTACAAACAACATGGTGATATTGATTGTTCATGTACAAAGGCGAGCTTAACTTAGCAATGAGTTATTCGATGCCAGAAGTATGAATTAACGTAAGGGACATTTACCAAAACTGTAAAAGTGTGCCTTACGACTATGAACGTAAGGGTAATGTAAAAATGTCCCTTACTTTAATTCATACTACTGGTATCGTTTGTGATACCTATTACAAACAAACACTTATTTCTCTGTGTTGTATAGAAAATAAGTATGTGTATAGGTTTATAGGAGGCCCCTTTATATCCAATTCAAGATCTAAGATACAATCTCCAGTGTTGTCAGCATTTGATATCAAAACAACAACAAAACAACTTCGTCTCGATAGAGATATTCTCTTTGAAGCCTCATCTATCTGTCGCCACATGACGCCTCCATTGAGGGATATTTAACTAAGATTCAACTACCACTGGAAGAGCTGTCAGGCATAAATTACGAGCGGTAATGAACAGAAATCCGATCCTGTTGTGAATTTTTAATTGAATCTAAGACTAAGATATAGCGCTGGTGTCTACGATGCTCAAAGGATTGAGGTTTGGGAATGTTTGGAGTTAGTTATGTCATGTTTTTGTTTTGAATTTGGCTTAGACTACATTAAATCCGAATTTGCCGGCTGCGGTTTTTCCGTCCGACTATAATTTAGGTGTCTTCAAGGCTTTAGTGAATAGGCTCTTAATAAGCTAGTGCGCCTCACCATCAACGATTGCACCACCATCACTGCTTACCGTCAGGTGGGATCGCAGTCAAGCACTAGTTTAAATTAACTTCAACTCGTCTCATCGACTTCAGTTAGTTTTGTGGCTCCATGAAAATAGAATTTAGGTTGTAGAGAGTTTGGGCACGCCATCATTATTGCAGTAAGTCCCCTTTTTGAGCAGTAGCTGGAAAGATGTCATGGAACCCTCACCATTGTTACCATTGTGATGACCGCCCGGAGGACATGGTGGAGCATACGGTAGAGGTGTGCAAAAATGTTCGGATCTACTCTCATGAAAATCAAAATAAAATATCACTACCACTAGTCACTAAATAGTATAAAACAAAGTCGCTTCCCGCTGGCTTAGATCTTTAAGACTACGCAACGGATTTTGATGCGATTTTTTTATATATAGGGTGATTCAAGAGGAAAGTTAATGTGTATAATATATGCATAATATGGTACCCGTGCGAAACCGGATCGGGTCGCCAGTGATTTAATAAAATAACGTAACCAATATCTCAATCAAACAATAATACTCCAACCAGTCTCAATATTTCAGTAGACCGATAAAATCACCCAGTTTCATTCACTTCTATGCAAAACTAGTCGAAGAGTGACGAAACGATTTACGGCGGCCAT
This sequence comes from Mythimna separata, assembly GCA_030763345.1. Lineage (NCBI taxonomy): Eukaryota > Metazoa > Arthropoda > Insecta > Lepidoptera > Noctuidae > Mythimna > Mythimna separata. The sequence continues at coordinate 18,976,875 of CM061177.1, read as the reverse complement.
TCCAAGAATGATTGTGTTACCCTTTGCCAGTCTAATCAAATAACAATGTGGACTATGTCTCGATATGATCGTAACCTATAAATTATATTGACACCTTGCTAATAATTGTGGAGCCGACAACTATCGAAACTCGATGAAAGACTTATCTAGTCTCTTAGTTTGATAGTGTTGAGGTACCTATTGGAACTTCTAGTATATCTAGATCTAGTATATTATGATTAAGTTATGATATAATTTTATAGCATTATATTGCATTTTCTGTTAGTAATAAAATGCTACTACTAAAGTTTTAACTTTGAATATCGAGATAATTTTTGTGACAGCAAAATAAACTCGTAAGCCGAGGTGGTTACCACTGAACTTTCAGTGTTCAACATTAATTGTTTGCCAACATGGTATCAAGTTAATCATAAACTTGAAAAAAATTGTGTTTAATATGGAAATAATTTCCTGACTAATAAATGACTATTGTTATTATAGGCAGAAATTTGTTTGTGTTTCATGTATTACGTGTGTACCTTTAGATTTAAAGGTTTTCATCTTTTAGTAATCTTATTTTTTCGCGATCTATAACAAATGCACCAAAAATTAACAACAGTAACACAATTTAAATTGTCACTTACGGTTGTTGTTACGTACTTGTTAAACAGTGTTTAACAGTAACACATCTCAAAGTCCTAAAAACCCAGTACTAATGTTAAAACGCGAGCTCCACAGCATATCAGGAGTAAACTCCAATAATATGGTAATGTAGAGCAATATTGAGATGTTCCCTCCGCACCTCGCTACCTTTACCTCGGGGAAACTAATTTTGATACTTCCAACCTTTTGTAACAAAGGACATGGCTCATTGCTAAGTCCTTTGTATACCCTCTGATTAATATTTTGAATCCAAACGTCAGTTATTGTTTTGTGTTCATTGTGGACATTAGAGTAAAGCTATTCTTGTTAGGAAGGAATTTGCTTATTTGGAAATTATTTTTAATCTTTGAAATGGATCCTCTCTAAGTTTTAAAGTGGTTTCCTATGTATTTTCTAGCATGCAACCTGTGGCATATACCTACTAATAATCAAATCAAAAATGTTTTTTATTAAATGGGCATTTATAAAACGTCAGAAGCTAGTGCACGGTTCCAATTGGTCGTTTCCTATCATGAAGCAAATAACCGGTGGAGTGCGCGTACGATGCTATTGCGCTCACCAAACATATGCTAAAACTAGTAGAAGCGGCAACCGCAAATGTAGTACGCAGGTCACGTGTTCCCGATTTTTAAGCGAATCAAATTAAAGGTACACGACTTGACCTTGAACGGACCAATAGCAGCCGCGCATTTTTCTTCGTCCCCCGGCCCGCCGTGGTGAGTTGTTTACTTAGAAGAAATCGGGCTATGCGCTCTCTAGTGATTATATTCTCTATGTTTCCTATGGAAACGGAGGTTACAGCCAGGTACGCAAGAGATACTTTTTTACAGTTTTTCCCCTTACCTATATCCTCCTCGAACGCTGGCGTTCGTGAATTATTCGGAAATGAATGAAGCAGAGAAAAAGTGTTAATCGTGATAATGACTATTACGATTAATTTATCTTTAATCATGATTAAATTTTTAATCGTAAATTTGATTAACTATTTAATCGTTAATCTGATTAACACTGAGGCCAAGGAACACAAAGTCAAGAGATTGAAGCAGATGTCATTCTGCTGTATCTTAGCTGGACAGATTTCATGTTAAGTTCGTACAACGTTTCTGTGTTATCTTCAAAGCTTTGTAAACAAAGCCTTCGGGGTTGCCAGGAAATGCAGGATTTTCTGTCGGCGAGAAATTCTCGGGGGTACGTAATTTTACCTTTAATGTTGGACTGGCTAACAAATAATATGGGGGAAACGTTTACTTTAATACTCGTATGGAATGCGTCCGTGCTTGGCTATAATTTTGTGAGGTTCTGTTGTGGTCAGCATGTGCGAATGAACTTGTACGGGTTACTATCTATGATAGCCAGTCATTTTAGTAGGGGAATCATATTGTGAGAAGTGTCCTCATGTCTACTAGTTGATGACGAGTATGAGTTTTACCATAAGGTTTCCTTATTGTTTTTGTAATCTTGGTGTACAATAAAATATATATAAATAAATAAAATAAATAAATGACGGGGAGTTTCTAAAAAGGAGACTTATGGTTCTAGAACTGGAAGAGCAACTAAGGTTGGGGTTTTAGTCAGAAAAAAATTTAGACTCTCTTTCGTTCTCGTCTCGGATATCATGGCTAAAGAATTATATGAAAGCATTTATTCGTTACAACATAAAACATATAACTAAGACGTATTATAAAAAATGACACTAATATACATATATTACGGATAATTGGAAAAAAAGAAACAAGGTAAGAGTCATTATCCGGTATGCATCTCAATGTTGCACGAAACAGCTCAACATGTGTCAGCCAAATATACCTAACACTGAATAATACTAATAACTTAATATAGTTCCTATAACCAGTAATCCAAGCCCATTTTCCAAAGCACAACGTACCACAATAACAAGTAATCATCTTAAAGCACATTCGTAGTATCATTGCATCTAGCATGTGGTAATGACGCGAGACCGCAACAGCGCTTAGAGCCGCCGAGAATGGCTGGCATCGCACGAAATTGACGCGGTCACACCACTACTTCCGCCTACCTACGGGATTGAGTGGGTACACTGTTATTTTAGGAATAGGCTGTAATGTGAGCATTGTGAGCTATGTTGGTTATTGTATATGGGGGAAGTGAAGAACCGCACAAGTGCGATTTTGACTTAAATGTTCACTACTAATGTTAACTTAAACGTTCTTATAGTAGGTATAGAACACCCGCTGCGCTGTGAAAATTTTAACAGTCTGTCTATTAAGGTTCATGACAGACAGGATAAACGGACGGTCATCGTAGGATAGTATTAGGGTTTCGTTAGTTAACCATCAGATATGGAACCAATAAAATGTTGATGTTATCCAGATTTTTCGCTAAAGTTAATAATCTGGAAATCGATGAGCTAATCGATGTAACTATATTATGGAATCACATGAAATTGACGCGGTCACACCACTACTTCCGCCTATCTACGGGATTGAGTGGGTACACTGTTATTTTAGGAATAGGCTGTAATGTGAGCATTGTTGTGGGAAGTAAGAACCGAATATGTGCGAGTTTGAGTTGAATGCAATGGTTCTGTAGGTACGCTCCTATAGCAGGTGTAGAAAAACTTTACTTTAAAATCACACTGTTAAAGGATGGCATGTTAATATGATATTAAATATTTTAGATTTTTGTAGTATTTCGTTCAGTGACTAACTTAGTTTTAATTAAACGTCAACTAACAATAAAGTTATGCATGTTGTGCTTACCTGTAAGAGATTGCTATACTAGTCTATAAGTTTATTCAATGTATGTCATATCTTTGTTTGTGTGTAATTGTTGGTGAGCCAAATAAAAAAAAATACATAAGTTGTGAAAATTTCAACCACTATTACGGTTCATGACAGGTGACAGGGTGGACAGCCATCATAGGATACTTCCTACTCGAGGTACTCTTATTAAGATCTCGTTGATTACCTTTCAGGTATGGAACCAATTAAATGTCGATATCGATGGAAATAATCTGGAAACGATGAGCTAGGCTGTAACCTGTAACTATATTAGCGCGCTGGTATTCCCAAAGGCTTAGCCTAACTCGGTATGTTAAGATGGTCACCCATCCACAGACCAAAAATGTCTATCAGCTTAAAAGCCTGTTTATTTATAAGGAACATAAAATCGCATGAGATTCACTTCAAATTCTCACTAACTCAAGACCTATGTCGTAACACTAATACCAACAGATGAGGATATTGGTCTACAGATTACAGTAATCCTGTAGATGTCTCTTGCAAAACGTAATCTGTGAACATATGATCATAATAAACATTAATAAAAGCAACAGATTAAACTTAAGAGAGTCAATCCAAACCAATTTTCTAACACAAAGTGCAAATAAATTGTCGATTGAGGAAACCATTGCATGTCCGTCAACACATCTATCACGCATTGCGTCAATAGCACACGGAGTAAATAATTTACAGATATCTAACTTCAAGTTATGGACTTGTTCGATAGAAACAATAGTAAGTACCACCGCGCAAACACCGCTGCCCTAGAACACAAAGGATAACTTTTAGTCAGTAGCCTGAGCAGGAGAAGAACGTTATGGACGTTACCTAAAGATGCGGGCCCGAGTCCAACTATGTCCTCGCTAGATGGCGCTGCTGTATTTAAACATTTAAACGTTTATGTGAATTAAATGACTAATAGTCAAATTATTGGCTCTTCCTTTTTCAGCAAAAATGCCTCTACTAACATTCGATTCCAATAGATGAAAGTGCTCAAGCATAGTCGAATGGTATTTTGGTCTAAGAATGTTGTCTACAGAGCAATCTAGCGGTAAAATGGCCAAACTGAGGTCCGTACTCTAATGCATTGGTATTTTCTCCAGAAACCTTTTTCTTTTAGGTTGCCAATAGATAAGTTTACTCATAAACATACCTATACCCCATCCTAAATTAACAAACGTCTCAATTACACTACCAAATGTATCAGATGTATCGTGCTCTGTTGTTTATCTACTCATATACTACCAATACCGCTAATGTCTTCAAATTATTCGTTGGTCAATAGGAAGAGGGTTTAAATTAAATTCATCATCATTATCATCAGTTTACCAGCTGTTGAAACCGCAAGTGATGTTGACGGGTGATTTAATTTAATCACTTTATTTATCTTATAGTTGCGTGTGTGGTATTATATAAATCTCACAATATTTCAACTCTGCGAAACATCGCATTTGCAAAATAATTATAGTTATCCATTTCAAAAGGTTAAAGGAATAACTAGGTATTACTTATGTAAAAAGTTAGTCAGGAAATTTTTGCTGTTTGAGCTGCCCATTCCTAATAAGCACTTCCAAAGATTGCTGTAGAAAACATTGGGTTTAAAATCAGTGAGGGTTTTCTAAAATGATGTTCACCAGATGGCAGCACTGAGACGTCAGTTCAGACACATGTAAAAATGCTTATGTTAATGACAGAAGACCGGTTGACTAAGTGACGACAGGAGGTGAGGCGCATTTTCCTTAAAACACTCATTAAGCAGTGGGAGGCTATGACAAGCCCCTGTCCTAATTGAGGGAACTTATACCCATCGCAATTTTATCCATATCACTTAGATTTTCCGTGTTTTGTTTCTGCATAGTGATGCAGTCGATCTAACGACTTCTTAATGCCTTAGGCATTTTCTACCAATTGACTTGGGTGCTAAAGTCACTGTAGAAAATGCCTAAGGGATTAAGTCCGCCTTTGTACAGAATTTCTTTCCAGCGCTTAAAATTTTAATAAATAAATAGGTATATGTATTTCGGTACCTTAACCAACATAACCTCAGATTACAAAGTTTATATGCATCTGACCTCTAAAATACCTTCCAATAAAGACGACGACAAAAAACACCGATAAAAAAGTCAAGTCCCATCAAAGCGTGGTCAGTGATGTGCATCGCGACCCCTGACTCCATTCCACCTCATCCCGCCACATATCGATAGCTCATGCCTGATCAGACTATCGACATAATCACAGCACTAATTAATTAGCCAGCTTTCATCGGTTGATTAGTTGCACGCTTTTCATATGTCTGATTAGTCAATACAGGTCAATACTAATGTTTTCATTGTTTGGTTGAGTTATTACTATTATCGGCCTTATAATATTAGGAATATTATAAGGCCGATAATAGTAATAACGCTGCTGGGACTCAGGCCTCCTCTCAAGGAGAGGGACTGGGTCATAATCCACCGCGCGGGCCCAGTGCGGATTGGCGGATGTCACATGTCTTCGAATTTTTGGTTCTAGGACAGGCCGGTTTCCTCACGATGTTTTCCTTCGCCGTTTTGAGAGCAGCGGTGATGAATTAACCTATCACATACCCACAAAACGAGACACAATAGTAAAACAATATATTTTTTGAATAAACATCATCATTTACATCATCTACCTAGCCTTTTCCCAACTATGTTGGGGTCGGCTTCCAGTCAAGCCAGATTTAGCTGAATAACTATATAGTATTTTACTAGGAGCGGCTGCCTACCTGACCTCCACAACCCATTAAAGGGGGTAACACGGTATTTCATGGCAAGACTGGAGTCAGATTAACTGGCTTCTGACCATCTGTAACGACTGCCAAAGCTCCACAAATGACAGCCGGGACCTACGGTTTAACGTGCTTTCCGAGACACGGAGGAAACTCGGTATGTTAAGATGGTCACCCATCCACAGACCAACCTTGCGTTGCTTAACCTTGTAGATCGACCCATGTGGCTGTTATTATCTAGCCACGAGCTCGAGCTCCTCATATGTTATAAAAAAATATATCGATAGTTCATGCACCACGTCCATCGACATAATCACAGCACTAATTAATTAGCCAGCGTTCACCGCCTGATTAGTTGCATGCTTTTCATATCTCTGATTAGTAATGGTTTTCATTGTTTAGGTTGAGTGATGAGTGTGTTCTGTACCAGACAGGTCTGTCTGTCATAACTAGTCATGTTTAATTCCGCTATAAACTATAGATGCGCCGTAGACTGTTATTATTAATGCATTATATTTTTATAGCGTGCTATTTTATACGCTATAATTATAACACGTTATAACAAAACTCGACAATAGTCTGAAAGCGAAAACTTTTATTTGGCAATACTCTATAAGTGAGCTACGGACGGCGCTATCGCGCTATGTTGCTATTCTGTTTTGACCACGTTATTTTAGCTTTTTCTTGAGCATGATGTTATATTATAGCGCGAAGGCAGAGTCGATTTAGCAAACGCTATGAATAAGGACCAATGTTGACGCTCGTGTTTTGTTTCTTGTTGTGGAGCGGGCTCGCTGGCGGGGTGTCGACTGGAGAGTGTTCGGTAGCAGCAGGAGGAATTTGGATAGAGTGTTAGGTGGCAGCAGGAGGAGCAAATAAAACTTCTTAAGGGTTTTCTTCTATTTATTCTTCTTATAGCTCGTTATATTTTGAGTCATACCATGGAACTGCCAAGTACATACATTGTCTTTGTGTGTATTGGAATCCCACAATTTAATTCCAGCGAGTCCGTACCATCATTATACCACTAGACGCACGGCATTTCGCCATCGGTACTGGACATGCCACCCATACGTACAAAGCGTTTTGGGAACACATTCATTATGCGTACAGCTAAAGAGTCGAATTCCATGCCGGAGTCTGTTTCCTGATAGCTATAACCTAGGGGTCTTTAAACCAAGAATGAATAGGTTACTTATAGGCAAGAGTACTGTATCGTCGGTCACATCGTCGCTTACCATTATACTATTTCTCATCTATACATAAAAGAAGAAATTGACTAGCTGACATATCAACGCACAGCCGCAACGAAACGAAAATGGCTTTTCAAAATTCAGCTCCTAAGGGGATGAAACGGGTATCTAAAGTTTGTATGAAGAAGCTTATCGTCTGTTTTTTAAACCCTGAGACTAAAATGACATTTCAACACTAAAGAAGTGGCGTCATTCCTATAGTAAATTTGACATTACTTGTGTAGCGACTACGATCTACTACATGTGACGTCACAGAATCCTGCATCGCGCAAGCAAAGTTCTCCGCGCGATTTGAATAGATACAACAACCCGAAATCATCTATCGGGCAGTAGTCCACCGGACATAACCCCTCGTCCGGTCGGAGGATCCTGCCTTTTCAATGGAGGTATGTGGGACTTTACTCTTTGTCACACTACCTCCAAACTTGTGTCAATTTAGTCTCAGGGTATAAAAAACAGACGATACTTTCACGCGGGCGAAACCACTAGCAGAAGCTAATAGCAATTAACCACTGGACCACGACAAAATGTCAGACAGGTCAAATCCCAAAAAACATCACAGCTGCCTTACTTAATATTCCGTTACATCAGGTTACAGTTTTAAACGCCATACAGAAGTAGGTGTCGTTGCATAACCAGTTATTATTAACGGTGGCTGTGACGAAACACGCGGTTAAATAACTGACGATAACATCGGGAACCGGTCTGTTCCGAACTATTATTTGGCTTGGTTAAGGTCCGGAGGTACTGTTGTAGGGAGCTTAAATATGAATGAAAGGAAATGGCGGTATGTATTGTACGTATACCTGTGTATATGTGTGTATCCGTATGCAATCAATCCCGTGATTGTACTGTAACTGAAGGAACAGAGGTTTCTTTTATAAAGCGGGAGATTAGCAAAATGACTTCTTCCGCTCGGGGCGGAGTGGGAGGGTGTATTCTTATACACCCTCCCACTCACACACAGGAGAGTTTTTAGTCAGTAAAAGTCTTCTTTTACTGACTAAAAACACTCCTGTTCCTTCTTACACTTTGAACAAAATTTCATGCTCCTAGTCCCAGTAGTTTTAACTGTGCGTTGATATGCAATTTCTCCTTTTACATATTCCCGCAAACCATTTAATTGATGCTAACTGTAATTGTTAAGTCATCTCAAAAAAGTAACCGCTTCATTTAACTTTACCCCTTAACATTAAAAATAGACCTCTTACGAAACAAGCCTAAAAATAAACTCTATTAAGTTTTAAGGTCGGGAGTAACCCGTTTTAAACGATGAAAACGGTCTAAGAAAGGTCCGAAAACAAAACGCCTACACTCCACCGCGTCCGTTTGCTATAAATACACATGTAAGACGACCCTTATTAAATGGCCCTTAGATAATACGACTACCTTTATGTGAAGATTGTATTATTTTACCTAAACTAAATAATAAGGTTATGATGTTTTTTTAGGGCTAATTTTTCATTTTTCTATCGTCATCATCATCTCAGCTGAAAGACGTCCACTGCTGGACATTTTTCTATATTTAGATACAATTTTTAACTGAAGAATTATGTTCGATTGTCATCTTTTACGAACGCTGTCAAATCGCATTTAAATTAAGGCAGAACAGATACAAAAACAACATACGAGTATTTATTAATGAACCAGATAGTTTATATGGTTATAGTTTTATTACTTAATAAAAAACCTAGATAAAGCACGCTTGCGTGTGTGTTGTGTTAATGCGTATACGGGTTTTTGGATGTCGCATGTCTTCAAATTTTTTACATGCTGGATCTCTATATCGTTTTGAGAGCAGTGGTGATGAAATAAAATAAATGTCGATCGATGTAAGACCGTTTTCACATTATCCGATCCGATATCGGTGTCGGACGCCGATACAATATCGGGGTAAGTAAAATGTATGAAATACCGTGCTCCGATATCCGATATCGGGTCGGACAATATGAAAGATAGGCACATATTTCATACATTTTACTTACTCCGATATCGTATCGGCGTCCGACACCGATATCGGATCGGATAATGTGAAAACGGTCTAAGTCGTTCGATTCAGGAATTGAACTACTTACTTGAGTAAGTTTGTACGGAGCCTTCGGGGCGCGAGTCCGACTCGGACTATAAAGGGTGTAAAAAGACCCTTAACGAAAACGAAAACCCCATATTCTACTCATCACTGGGATACTTTTTTTCTTCTAGGACATACCTGGGAATTCACTGGTTCTGGAGATATTGAAGGTCAAAGTCAAATTATTTTGCGTTTTTTTTTTCAAAATCGTATTCCAAGTACCATTAGTAAACTTTCTTCTGAACAAACATTATCAAAATTATCAATTTTTCATAACAAATAATGCATTTGAAGTTAGAAAAATGCAACGAAAACAAAACACAACGAGCGCCTCACACACACAAGCGTGCGGTCGGTTCAACAACCAAGCGCGAGCGGCCGAACGCTCAGCTGGTCGAAATTATTATCAATTAATTATTTTTTAAAGATGAAAAAAAAAAAGTTTTTTACCAGCAATAATTTTTGGTCAAAGTTGCTTAATTACATGTACAGAATGTGTAGTTATCGGCTTTGTGATCGGTCTTTTTACACCCTGTATTGGATTTTTTTGACTTGACATATCATCAAATATGTTCTCCCGCCCTGGGTGAAGCGAGAGGGAGTGCTAAATCCCATCCTAATATAAAACAGTGGGCGCAAGCAATTCCTGAAAAGGAAACCCGCGGTCTTAGAACACAAAGGGCAACTGAAGGACGCAGGTTAAGTCACTAAAAGTCAGAAACGCCCTCCCACTCCACCTTAGAGCGGGCGGAGACATTAGACGATTCTCCACCTTTCTGCAACCTTGAAACTAGTTACCTACTCTTAGTTAATTAACCCTATCTGCTAGGAAACAGTAACTTATTAGTAAATCTAGCTGCCAATTAGTTTTTCCGTAGACTCGTTTCACAAATTAGAGCCGTAGTAATTGGCACTAGAGCAGATCACTGCAGATAGCGGAGTAGTGTCATCTTGAGGTATTTCATGCGATTACTAGCCGTAACTCATTAGCATTAATCATTGAAAGTGTTACGGTTTAACCTAATTAGTTTATTTTAGAAGTACCTGTTCTTTTGTACTCGTTATCTATCTATATTATCTATACTAATATAATAAAGAGGTAAAATTTGTAAGTTTTTATGTTTGTATGTAGGGGGTAATCTCTGGAACTACTGATCCGATTTGAAAAATTATTTCAGTGTTAGATAGCCCATTTATCGAGGAATGCTATAGGCTATATACTATCACGCTACGACCCACGGGAGTGGAGCAGTAATGAAAAATGCGGGTGAAACCGCAGGGGACAGCTAGTAATATTATAAAGCTGAAGAGTTTGTTTGTTTGAACGCGCTAATGTTAGGAACTACTAGTCCGATTTGAAAAATTCTTTCGGTGTTAGGTAGCCCATTTATCGAGGAAGGCCATAGGCATACGTACCATCACGCTAAGACTAAACTAACTCTACACGCGGGCGAAACCACTGGCAGAAGCTAGTTTTGAATATACCTGTTTTTTAGTATTACTTACTTGTTATTATAAATAACAAGTAAGTAATACTTATTTGTATTATAAATATTCGTACCTGAATGGTATTTTTGTGGTGTGACCAACAACTTTTCCTGCTCTGTGTGGAGCGAGAGGGAATGTCAGATTTATAGTGTCTACTTATAATCTAGCTTTGTCTTTCGATTGCCCATTGCCCTTCAGATCAGCAGTGATTCCGCTCCACCTTGATGGTACGTTGTTAATTTAGCATAGCAAAGCAGAAACAGCCTTGCTGGGACTCGGGCCTCCTCTCTCCCTAGAGAGGAGGCCCAATAGTTCATGGCCCATTCCTTCTCCCTAGAAGGAATGGGCCGTGAACTATCGCGCGGGTCCATTGCGGGTTAGTAGATATCTGCGAATTTTTGTTTCTACAGTCTGTTCAATAAACCCGGAGACTAAAATGACATTTCAACACAGAAGAACTGGCGTCATTCCTATAGTAATTTTGACATTACTTATGTCAATTTAGTCTCCGGGTTTATTGAACAGACTGTAGGACATGCCATTCCGTGCGTTTCAATGCAATGTATTCTTTCACCGTTATGAGGGCAGTGGTGTTGAAATAAATTACACAAAGTAATGTTGCTATACCTGGCTGGCTTTGAACCCTGAACCCGCGACCTAACAGCCCGTAAGTCGGGCCCGTTACCACTGGGCCACTACTGCTCATACTTTCGATTACTAAAAGAATTGTATCATTCTCGAGTTAACTTTTTAAAACACATTTAAACAAACAACTTTATCTCCTTACAATATTAAAATTATAAACTTAAGTTTTGTTAAGTAATTACTCTACTCGCGCAAGAACAAAATTACAATAATTATTTTCGGAAATAATTCGAGTTGAAATATTATCGTAGTTAAATATTTGTAATTTAAACTGCGGAGAAGGAATAAAGAGAACTTTTGTAATTACAATAAGAAATTAAATGAGATTTAGGACCTAGTATTTGGTAAAAACAATCTAAGCAATTTACGTTTTAATACCAACTCGTAAATGTTTGAAAATAATTCATGAACCTGATGTGAAAATGTTTGAGCTGTGTTATTGTTCGAAAGCGTACCGTGGTCTCGGGAAGCCAAAAAAACCCACTTGTGTTCATTCAGTTGCCCTTTACAATTGAACGAACACACGTCAGTAAGTCTGATAGGTACTTATACTTACCCAGAGTTGGGAAAAGGTCTGTGACGATTGCCTACCACTAAAAAATCCTGCCAAGTGCATTCGGACTCGCGTACGGAGGGTTCTGTAGGTACCGCCCGTGGCAAAAAACGGTAAACAATCACGTTTTTGTATAGGAGCCCCACCTATAGTCTATTCGCCGAGCCATGAGCCAAAAGGTAAACAAACCATAAAAAGGGTTCTTTATATGTCACGATCGATGTAGTGAACATATTTTATAAAAATAACTACAGTATTAGTACACTGACAACATTAGAAATTATATTTTAGAATGATGTTGTACAACTTATGTTATCTTTTCAGATTTCTTTAAAATCAAACATTATAAATTCCTTTAATTATTTTCTTAATTTTTATCAAATATGAATTAAATAATTTACATGTAAAAGAACCTAAAAAGACATTTTAATACTACTAAATTGTAGACCACAGATACTGCGAACATTTTACATTTGAAATGTGACGTGTTGTCATCGGTCGGGTTATACCCGCCATTTTGAAAAAATGATTTCTTTGTTTACCTTTAGGCTCATGCTCCGGCGAATAGACTATAAATGTTTATTTTAGTTTTTAGTATTTGTTATTTAGTATTTAGGAGCTCGTGGCTAAATAATAACAGCCGCACAGGTCGACCTTCAAGGTTAAGCAACGCTTGCCTAGGTTGGTCTGTGGATGGGTGACCATCTTAACATAACGAGTTTCCTCCGTGCCTCGGAAAGCACGTTAAGCCGTTGGTCCCGGCTGTCATTTGGAGATCTTTGGCAGTCGTTACGGATAGTCAGAAGCCAGTAAATTTGACTCCAGTCTTGCCATGAAGTACCGTGTTACCCCAGTTAATGGGTTGTGGAGGTCTGGTAGGCAGCCGCTCCTCGTAAAATACTGGTATTCAGCTAAATCCGGCTTGACTGGAAGCCGACCCCAATATAGTTGGGAAAAGGCTAGGCAGTTGTTGTAGTTGAGTATTTGTTATTATAGTGGCAACAGAATTACATGTACTGAGCCCACGAGGTGGATTACAACGCGAACGAGAGGGTTCAGAGGATTCAGAGAGCCTAGAGAGTCGAGAGGAGGCCTGAATACCAGAAGCGGGAAGATCATAAGGCTGATTATGATTATGCTTATTATTACAAATATCTATCATCGCGCTTCTAAAAGTTTTAATTCATTTCACAAAGCCAGCTCTTAATTTAAACCCCCATCCATTTATTTTACCATCTGACATTAAAACAGAAGTAATAGTAAATTTTCTAAGCCCAGCGGCGTTTTATAATAATTCAAACAAGTGTAGCCATTCATTTTGATTGTAAAGCGAATCTGTTTCTTACATATTTGTAAAGCGGATGAGAGATGATGGAAATAATTTACAATTAATGGTTTGTGTCGTAAGTATTGGATTTTAAAATATTATAAATGTTTAGATACCTAATCATAATATTTTAAAATAGAGGTGATTCTTTAAAAAAAAATATTATTTTGACTTCGAATCGTTTTCTGTATTTAGCCAGTGTCATAATATTTATAAATTAATTGTTTATGATAGAGAACATCGTCCCATTGTAGAGTTTTTGGCGGCATTTCTCAGAGTAAAGTTCAGTGGCTGTTTTAATTATTTACAAATTAGTTAATTCGTAGTGGATATTGTTTTGTATTTCAAGTGTCTGCGCACCAACTTTCGTTCTCACTGATCAACTGTTCTGCGAGTAGGTAATGTACGCTGCCCGCGGCCGCCAGCTAGTGCTCAGTTTCAATTGATCGTTTTCTATACAGAAGAACCGTCAAGACACTATCTTCTTCTTCTTCTCCCTGCCCTTGTCCCATATTACGAGTCCTAGACAAGTCGACGCAAGACATTTTTTTCTTCCATTCTGTCCTGTCACTCGTCATGCTATCACTAACTCTCTTTTCATTTATACCCCTCATCACGCAATAAAACCATCCATCCATCTTTGGCCTTCCTCTCCCTCTCTCTCTCAGAACTCTTTTAGTAACATGCGTTCTATCCCTTTTCTTCACATCACCATACTAACGTCCATTTTCAATAAGTTACATATCTAAAGTTGCAGCTACTTAAGATAAACAAATCTATCCTTTTGCCCTTACTTGCTTTCCTATAACCTACCGACGGTTAGCATTTCCTACCAAAATTGTGACATTGACAACTAGAATCTTACTGTTTATCAGTGATAGATATCTATTTATGAACTGCGGTAGGTTATTGAAAACGGGCGTAAGACAACAACACCTTACTATTACTTAAAAAAAACTAAAACCAAAAAAAAAACACTGCGATTTCGCTCAACACATAACAGATTTCATAATCCCACAATCCGGTGAGCGGTGGTTATTCACACAGACCTAGTCGTAGGTAACCTGTAGTAGGGTGACCACGCCGTAGGTCTCACTCGAGCCAGTCTCGTGTCGAGCACGCGGCGAATCAAAACGTGCGATCTGTAACGGCGGGTGGCACTTGCATTTGTAGGGTGACTGTTATTCTGGGTGGTTTTGGGACAAGCAATTTTTTTTTTCAAATAAAGTCTTTTATTTTGCTAAAATATAAGTATAATAATTGGTTGACAGTTTTATCATTGTACGTTATATTGGACCACAATCAAGTGTGCGAAAATGTCAAAATTCTAAGTTTGAAGCAAACCGCACGCAACTTTTTGTTTCAAAATTATGTTCCTTTGGGATAATTTTGCCACGGGTAGCAGTTATACTACAAAATAACGATGTCTAGATAAAACTTATACAATTTAAAAGGTCTAAGTAGCCAGTAAATAATTTAAGATGATTTTTTGTTTCGGCATGTGTGAAAGTTTTTTCTAGCTTTTTCAAGAATATTGCAATTCAAAGCTTGGTTTTTCATGAATAAAAATAATGAACTTGTATTTATCATTTATGTCATGTACTAAGAAAATCATATACAAAAAAAAACCCGTTTACGTTACTTGCTAAAGTTGTATGCATTCTTGAATAAGCAATAACTTCAACAGAAGAGAAAATTCTATAATGTCGAACTTAATATCTTTCAAACGAAGAAAAGACCGTTTCGCGTCCACTGAACGCAAAGAACCTCAACGGTTAGTTAATAACATTGAACAAAGAAGCACTTGTGCCGAAAATACAAAAATCCTTCTAAGAATCGTACTTCAAACACGGCTTTATCCTCTCAAGCCATAGATACCTTTGCCCCTAGGCTGTGCCACCCCGCAGAGGGGAGGGACACAAGTACCTCGCAGGGAGCGGGAGGGTCTGGCCCTTTGTCTGCGCCCCGTCATTACTTTGTCAAAGGTCCTCAGCTAGGCGCGATTCTAAGCCACATACGTGTTATCCTGTACGAGAGAACCACTGTACAGCACACTACTTTGTACTAGTGGTTTCGGAGGCTGAAAAACATTTTCATTTCTCGTTTCCCTCCGGTTTACTTTTTTTTTATCAGCCTATTATTTTGTTGGAGCGTTTTATTCTGTACGAAATAAAAAGAGCTCTTCTGTGAATACAATTGCGTCATCCGCCTACGTTCGTTATTTCGATTTCAAAGGATTTTTTAAATAATATCTGGTGACACAGACAGTCAATTATTCAGTGCCCACATAAATGAAGACCAAAAATATTCTACTAACCGAGAACAATGTCAACTATGTCAAAATTGATCCCGGGGCGCTGGGACACAAGGTAAAGAAGGAACGTAGAAGTAGGTTTTGGTCAGTGAAAGTCTAACACGCCCTTCTGAAACGATATTATTACTATTATTCCGTTTATTTTCTATATTATTTACGTCTTAAAATATTTCTTAAAAAAATATATTTAAAAATAGTAGCCCACCGGCATCGGGAACAGAGTCCAAGCTACCAGTGTGGTCAGGGCTCTTGAGAGAGGAATCGCCGAACAATTCACACCGTAACGAAAGCCTCCTTAGATATTGGTTGAGGTTCTTGACTATTATTATTGAATGATTGCTCAACTACAACCATAATCTATATAGAAATTAAATGTACATCCTCATCTCATCGCTAAAGCCATCTTAACATATTACTACTTAAGTGGCCTGCGTACACCGCGCGCTATCTCGAGTTGAGACGAAATAAAATACGTTTTTAAGGTTGATGGAATCAATCCAGATAGTATAAACAATTCTTGGACACACTGACTGGAGTAAAGTCATCATCCGCACACTGACAGTTGCTTGCTGTGATAGCAATACAAACTATTGGAAATTTGGGAGATGTTCCGTAATACCAAAAATGATGAATGAAAAATCAATGTATTTCCAATATTGTTTCGAGTATTTATAACTTGATAATAATATCTGTGTTCCTACGGAGAGATATTTTGAAATATTGTTGTTTATAATATAGAAAAAACAAAATAAAGACACGACATTTTCGCTGAGAAAATGTGCAAATTTAAATTCGCTTAAATATCGTTTGGGGTAAGTTTTTCAACAAAAAGACGACGTAGGAACCTAGATAATTATTGTCTGAATCCGAATAACATCATATTATGTTGTAAATATGCTTAAACTGCAAATGATTTTGGTATTACGTTTGTATGGATAATTCTAACGTCGCGCCCGCCTTAAGTGCCCATAATCAAATAATTTTCTCTCGCCTATAATTCGGTTCAGTTCAATCAGGAAGGTAATCAATTAGCTAAGGAGGCCAGCATGAACAGTTGCTCCCCAGTGACCGCTAAAGCGAGGAGGCTTCAATCAATGAAGTCACAGGCATACATAACTGAATTACCGTACGTGGCGACAGCACGCAAAAAGTTGCACCGTAATGATTGTTGGGTTAAAATGTGAGAGTTTAGCGGGTATAAGTTTCTGTGTTGGCGATTTAAGTTTTTTTTTTTGTTTTACAATTCCATCTCATGGAATTTGCTATATGAAGTTCTCTAAAATTACCACCAAGCGCGATCTTTGCTCTACAACCAATTACACAATGACGAAAGTTTGTGAGTGTTTATTTTGTTTCTTCTTCATGCTCAAATGGCAGAACGGATTTCATTGAAACTTGGCATACGGGTATACCATGTCTTGGAATAACAAATGAGATATTGTTTATTTTGGCAGTAGCAGTATATTCCCTTGGGATAATTTTCTTTTTTGGCAGCTGCTAGTATTATTATATTTGTATTATCTATTCTTGTATTCGCTTTTTCTCTCTTATTGCACCTACCACTATTTTTCTCTGCATCACCCAAAGGTTGACTGGTAGAAAATGCCTAAGGCATTAAGTCCGCCTCTGTGCTTCTATGTGCATGAAGAATTTAATAAATAAATAAAAAAGTATTTTATTTATTTATTGAAGCTTTATGCACAAAAACATTGTACAAAGGCGGACTTAATGCCTTAGGCATTTTCTACCAGTCGACCTTAGGGTGGTGCAGAAACATGACGTAGTAGATGCAACAACAGTTAAACAACAAGAAGAAAAAAAATTAATATTACATAAAATATATACTTATATAAATACATACATATAACCAAAATTAATGAGAGAAACGAATCCGACAAATCAACGCTGTGATGATTCTACCAACTTCCTGCGAATATGTTCACGTGCCATTACCTTAAAGGAGAGCTGATTTGATGCCATCCTGATGTTCAACGGGAGCGCGTTCCAAAGAAAGATCGCCTGTACAAAGAAGGAGGACTTGATAAACCCAGAGCGATGAGATGGACACCGTAGCAAACGATTGTTTGTAGATCAGAGATTTTTACTGTGGGCAGAGCAAAGAAATTTTGTTTGAGAAGTAAGGTTATATGTATATTCGTCATTTGCTACCTTGAGAGTTCTATCTTTTCCTGTAAATTCTGAAAAAGAAGTAATCATAGCTTTATGTGACAAACCATATTTCTAAAATATGTTGAAGAGTCTAAAAGAGAATACAAAATACAAGCGTACCTACATAACTGGCACGTGTACTTCAGTAACTTCGTAAAGGCTCCATTTAAAAATACACAAGTAAATACTGAATTGTTTTCCAGGACTGCTCAAATCATAATCGCTGCTCCCACTCCCTTACACCACAAACTCGAGCTCGTAAGAAACGCCCGACATGCGGAGTATCGGTCAAGGGGCCAGACGACAGTTAGCGCGCTCATAAGCGCGCTTTATGCTCAGCTGACACGTAATGGTGGACAAACGGTGTTTGATGTCGGTGACCTTCATGGGCTCTATAAGGCCAAGGCTGGTTACAGGATCCTTGGAGTTCAAGGACGAAGAAACAAGGTCCTTGAGAAGTAATGCGAGGAAGTACTTTAAGCTTGTTGAGGCTGTTATTTTGTTTTGTAAGGAAAATAGGAATAAGGACTCATGTTTATTTAAGCTAGATTTGCCAACCCTAAGTAACCAGGAAAATTCAGTGTAACACCATTTCACAGTAATAGAGTTGCAATAGTTAAATTAATATGTAATCCAATATCCAAGTAACACTACAAACCATATTTTTTCCTAAAAAGTAATTTACATTTTGGCAAGCTGCACCTTTGTTTTTAAACTGTAGGATGCAGCGAAGACTCGCAACCCTTAGGCCACCCATAACATAAAGATTGTAACAGAGTAGCACTACGAATAATAATTAATGAGCTAATTAAACTTTAAAATCCCACAACACTCCTTAAAAACCATCCAGGTCATCCCATGACAATGAAAAAACTTACAAAAACTGGGACATGTCCTGGGAATAAAGGACGTTTGGCAACCCTAATTTAAGTATTTTTTTATTGACAATTTAGTCGTTTCTCCCTTAGAATTAGGAAAATCGATTAATAAAATTGAGAAGATCAATTACAATACTTACGAACATAGCATTCGGACATTCTTTATTTGTTGACAAGAACATCCTCCATTTTTGCCCAAGTAAACACATTACATAAATAGTTCTGAGCCAATATCAAGTACAACATCAAGTGCAACTTCGCAAGACCAATAAACGTTTATTAATATTATGGCATAAAGCGAAGATCGCATGGCATAAAATATTACAACTGTCGTAAAATCCATTCAGAAAATAGCTCACTCAATATCTACAGATTCTGCTTACGTCTTCAACTTTTGCGAGCATTCATTAAAACCTGAAAGAAATCGCTTTCATCAAGAACGAGGATAAACCAAGAAAAATTGCAGTATTAAAACGTGGAATGAGTTTGATGCATTAGAAGTATAAAAGTAATCATCTACCTAACCTTTTTCCCAACTATGTTAGGGTCGGCTTCCAGTTTAGCTGGATTTAGCTGAAAACCGGTATTTTACCAGACCTCCACAACCTATTAACTGGGGTAACACGGTACTTCATGGCAAGACTGGAGTCAGATTTAGGTACTGGCTTCTGACTATCGGTAAACACTGCCAAAGATCTACAAATAACAGCCGGGACCTACGGCTTAACGTGCTTTCCGAGGCACGGAGGAAACTCGTTATGTTAAGATGGTCACTCATCCACAGACCAATCTTGACAAGCGTTGCTTTACCTTGAAGATCGACCCGTGCGGCTGTTATTTTCTAGCCACAAGTTCCTCCGAAGCATAAAAGTAATGATTTAGGAAAGGTTTATAGAACTTTGTTAGATAATATAATTTAATCTATGGTAAACGAGACGTCGGAGGTGAGGATCGCGGGAATCCGATGGATGCGAGACGCAAAGGACCGGTCGTTGTGGCGACGCTTGAAAGTGGTTTATGTCCACTTGTGGACGTCTTTCGGCTGAGTTGATGATGATGATGATGATGACACGAGGCGTACATGCCCCAGTCGGTAATGTGTCAAATTGCAAAACTAATACACGCATTTAAAATTTGATGCTTGTTTGAGCCGATCTGCTAATATTATGTTGAATGACAGCGATGTAAACTATACAACGCAACTTACGTTGTATAGTTTGTGTAATTTTAGATGCGTGCCTTAGTTTTGCAAGTGGGTCATGTTAGGTACCGACTGGGGCATGTACGCCTGATTTACCCAATATCAATATTATAAATCTGAAGAGTTTGTTTGGTATGTAAGGTAGAACGCGCTAATCTAAAAAATGTTAGTCCGAATTGAAAAATATTTAAGTGTTGCATAGCCCATTTATCGACAAAGACTGTAAGACGACAAAGAAGAGTGGAGCGGTAACCAAGGACGCGGGTGAAACTGAGAAGTATAACTAGTTGAAATATCGCTTTTTTAAAATAGTTAATTTTACGTATGTCTTCTCTTTATTTCGCTTCAAATTCACAAAAAGAAACGAAAACCAAAACATACTTTTTTTTTCGCGTCAATTTCAGCAGCAATAAATCAAAGCTCCGTAAAATAATACCAACAGATCAAAACGTAGCCCACTCAATTATCCTTAATCGTTTGTCTCAAGTTTTCCCTAAGAAAAAAACGTGCCCAAGAAATGTTACCAGAAATACCGCCTTAATCCGTTACCAGTTATTTTTTCTTTATCTTTCCTTATAATAATAAATCAAGAATTCGGGCCATTTCTTGTGAAACCAAGTACCAATTAAAATCGCCATTTAGAGAATCAGAATACAAGACAAAAAGAAGTTTTTGTTATGCCTTTAGAGTTCCGTACCTAAGTCTGCAAAAACGAAATCCTTATAAGATCACTTTGTTATTCTTCCGATAGTCTGACAAGGCCCTTTTTCTTAGGAGCATGTGGAAGCGTAAAGCTAGGATAAATATTACTGAATACACAAATCTCAGCGAAAAAATCCAACTTTAAGCTGATCTAAAGATAAGACCGTGTATTATACTCGTTTAGGCGCATATTTTGACAATCGCTATTTGGGAAGAAGCAAGGTCACATAGCATAAGTTGAGTGAAAAGTCTAAAATCTAAAAAATTGGTAACTTCACAAATAAAACTTTTTTGCGATTTGAAATATCTTCGAGAGTCAATTAGGGAGTCGAAATACATGTTTACATTAATAAGTTTGTACGGAACCTTCGACACGCGAGTCCGACTCACGATCACACACCAATATTTTTTAACATCCTAATAATTTCGTTGTCCCGATACATTTAATTGTAGCAATCTACATATATGGTCACCCTACTTTATTGGCATCGTAACAAGTGTTCGCACTTTGGATTATGTCTTCACCGCAGTTTTTAATCAATCCGATATGCTTACACTAAAAGCGTTGACAGCAAAAGTGGAAATTCTAGTTTTTTGGATACCTAATCTTTAGGTCCATGAGACGAACTCCTGAAGTACTCTTTACTCTTATAAATGTATTTACGACTATACACAGAATTAATAAACCTAAATAAACACACAATTTTTTTTAGAAATGGCTACTTTTCAACTCTTCTTTGGGACTTCAACTTCGACTGGACTCAATCGGAACCTCAATTCATGAGCTTCCTGCGTCTTAGAGCTCATTCACACGAGCGGCGTGTTACCTACGGCAGAGGTTGCTACTGCAGGCTTCGGGTCGACGGCAGCCGTCGACGCGCCAGCGGCAGTCGTTTACATATAGAGATACTTCGTCGACATATAGACACGAGGCGCACGTGTTTGTCAAGTGTCAGTATACGGCTGCCGTGAACGTTGGGGTGAGGAATGGAATCTTACAACATAACTGGCCTCATCTAGAACGAAATGACAAAAAAATTGACGTGTAAAAGTTTATTTTATGTTGTTCTTGACTATATACAATACTAGCTGTCCCCTGCGGTTTCACCCGCATTTTGCGTTACTGTTCCGCTGCCGTGGGTCGTAGCTTGATGGTATATAGCCTATAGCATTCCGCGATAAATGGGCTATCTAACACTGAAAGAATGTTTCAAATCGGACCAGTAGTTCCAGAGATTACCCCCTACATACAAACTTACAAACATACAAACTTACAAATTTTACCTCTTTATAATATTAGTATAGATTTATTTACAGTATAATAAAAAACTCTAAACTAATTAAATTAACTAAAAACTAACTAAAGTAACGTGTAAAAGTGTTTGTGAAAACCTATTTGCAAAATAAATATCATTTATCATAACTATAAAAGAAATAAACTTTAGACGATAAACGGAACAGGGTGGCCTCGTTTGCTACCGTTGAATGGAGGGAGGATTGGATTGAGAGGGAGAGTCAATACACAATATTAGATTTCAGACTAACCGCGCGAAGAACTCTGACACTGCGATGCAGGATATTACATGGAGACATGAATGTCGCTAAAACACCATTAAAATATCACAAGAAACATCACTAATAAATAATTTAAGTAAATTCCAAACCTGACAAAGCGTCTATACAATTTATAAAGCCATACAACCAACGCTATAAGGGAACACAAAAGCCTTACGCCATAACGGGAAACTCATAACACGTCAAATGTCGCCAGCATTGATAGGTTTGATGTTTAATTGCCGAGAAAATGGCGTAGACTAGGAAATACCGATGTGAACATACCTGAACGGCCAGTAAGCATTATTTACCGTGGCTATTAATTCTGTTGACCATCGCCGTACGGTTGTGGTGTACGCTTGGGTAGATCTGGTCAACGGAAAGTGTGGGGCAGAAGTTGAAGTTTTAGAAAAGTATTTATAACGCACTTGATCGTCGGGCTTTTTGGATCCAAATTCCACTTATTAAAACTTTTTTTGTAGGGTTTTTGGAAAAAATACTCAAAAAATAAATTTTTCGGTGGGACCGCGATCCCAAATAAATATTTTTTACCACTTGCTTCTGCCAGCACAATCGCCAAAAATTATCCCAATGGAACATACTCCCGTTTCTTCAAAGTTAAAGTCCATGATGCAGAACCCCAGAATAGTTTTAAGTGTTCTGTGTGTAAAACAGTCAAAAGCATCATGGTAGTCGTACCTACTATTTTAGATTTGTTAAAAATCAATTAATATTAACAACCCACGTAATTATTTCATCAACACCAGAACCACAGGAATTCCGGACCGATATAGCCGATCCGATTTCCGGAGCTACGGTACCTGTATCACGGATTTATACGAGTTAAAGTCAACCGCAAATGTCAGGTCCGGTCCGGTCATGTACGGGGCTGGCCGGACGTCCGATTGTTGGTATGATATCGGTCGCCCTTGGCCTACAACCGGCTTTCACCACTTTCCCCCCTTTTAACCAATTTGTTGGTGATAATTGCCTAATGTGGCTAGTAGGTTAATTGGTTGAGATATCGAAAAGGTTTTGTCATTTATTTTGATTTATTGTAAAAGTAGTTAAGTCTTGTTCCATTTTTGAGTCTGTTATTTGAAAAGGGCACATTGCTCGTAGAACAGATGGTCGATGGGGACGGAAGGTTCTAGAGTGGCGGCCACGTACCGGAAGACGCAGCGTCGGAATCGGAAGGTGGCCCACAAGGTGGACCGATGACCTGGCGAGGGTCGCGGGAATCCGATGAATGCGTCGGAATCGGAAGGTGGCCCACAAGGTGGACCGACGACCTGGCGAGGGTCGCGGGAATCCGATGGATGCGAGACGCACAGGACCGGTCGCTGTGGCGACGCTTGGGGGAGGCCTATGTCCAGCAGTGGACGTCTTTCGGCTGAGATGATGATGATATAAAAGTAGTTAGGTCTCGTTCCATTTTTGATTATCAAAAAAATAGTTAGATCTCGTTCTATTTTCTAGTGTTTTATTCGAAAGTAGTTAGGTCTAGTTCCATTTTTGAGTATGTTATTCAAAAGTAGTCAGGTCTCGTTCCATTTTTGAATATGTCATTCAAAAATAGATGACATTTTTGAGTCTATTTTAAAAAATATTCAGGGTTATTCCATTTTTGAGTCTCTTGCTTATGATCATTGCTAGATTATGGCTGCTGTTACTTTGTGGAAAAAAACACATTGATTGATAAGGTTAACTTAACTCTCTAACATAAAGGAGACCTAAAAAGTGCCATTTTAAAACATGAAATTTTACCTTACTATCCGATATTGAGTTACAAATTGCAAAAAACCTTGCGAGCTTTCATCTCAAAGCCCGGCTTTAGCCTTCTGATCTTCCTTCACTACGCTTCTCTCTATATTTAAGCCTTCCGTGACTGATTGAAGATTATATAATTACTTGCGTAGCACAGTAGGAGATGCAAGCAAGTTAATGCTGCACTAGCTTCGCCCCGCGGCGTTGGCTGTCTTCTGCTCATTTCTGAAGCGAGCAAACTTGTGATTAGTTGTTTATTGAAGAGGCCTTTAATGGAAATTGAAATGTAAATCTGTATGATTTTCTTATGTCTTCGTTTTAGATTCAAGAACCTATTTTAACAATGTTTTGATACAAAAGTATGGGTTATCCACTAAATGTATTAGAAAATTGAAAATCATCATCATGATTTCCACCAAAAGACGTCAAATTTTGGATATAGACCTCACCCAATTTTCGTTACAGCGATCAGTCCTGTGCGTCTCGCATCCATCGGATTCCCGTGACCTTCGACAGGTCACCTACTGGCAGTCCTTTCATCACTGCGCCTTCCGCTACGCGGTCGTCACCCCATGACCTTTCGGTCCCATCGGCATCTGTTTGGCGAGTAATGTGCCCTACCCTCGGCCACTTAAGTTTAGTAATTCTTCAGGGTTTGTCGGTAACTTTGATTCTTTTGCGGACATCTTCATTTATGAATTGAGAATCATTTGCATGAAATCTAAAATCAGATAAATTTTCTGGAACTTTAAAACAGGTTTTCAAACTAGATCTCTCTACTAGAGCGAAACATTTTAAAGCGAAACTGTCCGCTGTTGTCTACCGAATCAGTATCTTTTAAAATCCATATGACATTTCAGTAGTGCTAAAGAATCTGACATTTTCACTAAAATGTGGGATTCTTAAGCTTTGCGGGTTTCTGCGGCTGTTTATCTTGCTACTGGATAATCATAATATTACTTCCCCCATTATGCGTGGTGGATTATGAACCATTCCCCCTCCTAGACAGGAGGACTGAGTCCCAGACCAGATTGTAAAGCTGATTCCGCTATGCTATGTTTTGGATAGCTGGGATATATCACTCTAAATAGCTCCAATACAGCATAACTACAGAACTATAGAGCGGTCTAATAGGAGCGGAACCGTACTGTCTGTAGTCCGTATATGGTGAACCGGGCTACGGGTCTGGTTAGTTTTTACTGGCATTGCGGGAAAATGACTCGGTTGTAGAATGAGGGTAGAGTGGAGTTCGATTAGCAAATGACTATACTGTTAGCTATAATTAGAATGATTTGTGGAAGATATTTTACGTACCGGAAAACACAGGGTTGTAAGGTCGCGGGAATCCGATGGATGTAAAACGGACCGGTCATTATGGCGACTCTTTAGCCTATGTGTAGCAGTGGACGCCTTTCGGCTTTTTTTAAGGCCAGAATTCATCAAAATTACTTCTCCCGCTCTGGGCGGACCAGTAGGGCGTGTCATACTTCTACTGACTAAAACCCACTTCTGTTTCTACTTTGCCTTAATTCCAGGGCCCCGGGGATCTCTTTCATTTAACCCCGGGCCCCAATAGGCTTCTACCCTGCCGGGCCTCTACAGTAATACAGTTTGCTGGCATCTAGGTGTCTTGAAATGACGATGAATATTTTGTTAATTTTAATCGAAATAGACAAGTAATCAGTGTCCAATGGCGGTTACAAACAGCTTAGCTCCCTAGCACACTAATGTAATTCGCGATAGCCATCTATACGTATATCTGCAGATAGTTGATTGAGTGCAATGCTGATGACATTAGACGGAGTGTAGTGCCCTCTGGATTTGATCTGGTTTGATTGGATAGTTTGGAGATTCGCTTTTGTTTAACAATGTAAATTCTGTGATTGTTGTCTGATATCTTTTTGTGGATTTCTATTATAGCTGCAACTAACCCGAATAAATTCAAAGTTAACCTTGCTGAAGTTTATCAATGTTAATCTACTTTAAAGACAGAATTTTTAAGTTACATTTTAATAAAGATATGCTTCTTAGCACAGTAGGTGTTTAAGGCTGAACTACCGTAGCCACCTTTTTTTTATATCACACTAGCTGTCCCCTGCGGTTTCACCCGCATTTTTCGTTACTGCTCCGCTCCCGTGGGCCGTAGCGTGATAGTAATTTTTCAAATCGGACCAGTAGTTCCAGAGATTACCCCCTACATACAAACTTACAAACTTACAAATTTTACCTCTTTATAATATTAGTATAGATAAACCAGTGCTTGAGGTCGAAGCGTCGAGGGCAATCGCGGCGAAGGTGGCGTGACGATCTAATCGTGTTCGCGGGACAAACTTGGCCAGAGATGGCCCAAGACAGAGAATTGGAAGGAGAAAGGGGAAGCCTTTGCCTAGCAGTGGGACACAAACTAACAGTCGTTGATGGTGAGGCGCACTAGTTTATTAAGAGCCTATTCACTCTAGTCGTGAAAACACCCAAATTATAATCGGACGGAAAGACCGCAGCAGGCACATTGTTCCGGTCCTTCGATGTACGCGATATAAACGACGAGCCAAAGCGCTTAGTCCGGATCTACTGGGCCAAAACCATTTCACGAGTATACCTTCGATTCGAATTGAAGAAGAAGAAGGCTGAACTAATGGCAGGTGCGAACTCACGGGCGAGGCCTAAAAACGCGTTGTCTTTGATGAGCGCGCTTTTAGGCCTCGCCTATCGGATCGTCGGACACGATGTCTGATGACTTGATAGTCATCACAAATCGATCGATCGATCGAGATCTTGTCTGACAGAGGACAGTGATATATCAATGATGAGCAATTAGACACCAGTCTATATGCACAACGTCTTGTTCGCACGCACACAAACACGCACTGTTTTGAGCTTAAACGACGTTAGACGGTGCGTAAAAAACTACGATTAGTGTTTTGGAAGTTAGAGTTTTCTAAAAACAACTGCATAAATTCAGTTACAAATAAACTTTATATAACTCTTTGGTTATTGAGCTTTATTTATTGTTTTTTTTTTACACCTAAAGTTGCGTTAGAATTGTCAAGAAAAAACAAACTTTGTTGTCATTTTTTGGTTTCTCAAAATTAATAATAAGATAGAATGATGTCTAATTTTGAATGTACACATAAGTCGTACGGAAGAAATATCGACTAGTGCAACCTTAATATATTATTATCTTTTGAATAGCAAAAAGACAGCTTCCCAATTCTAACATCCCGTTTGATGGTCTTACCTAGTGACCAGCGGTGACCACAGACAGCTTAGCCCCGTAGCTCACTAATGTGATTCGCGATAGCCATAGAGGTACATCTATAGACTTATATCCATAGAGGTATATCTATAGACCGTTGATTGAGTGCTACGCTGATGACATTGGACAGAGTGCAGCGCCCTCTAGATTAGATCTGATTGGATAGTTTGGAGA
This sequence comes from Mythimna separata, assembly GCA_030763345.1. Lineage (NCBI taxonomy): Eukaryota > Metazoa > Arthropoda > Insecta > Lepidoptera > Noctuidae > Mythimna > Mythimna separata. The sequence goes on along the minus strand of CM061177.1, from coordinate 18,949,373 downwards.
TATGCTTTTGTTTAAGTTTGTGTAGATTCTGTTATTTCTTTTTTGTATCTTTGTTGTAACGGTGATTTTGATGGTTATCTTGGTTGTAACAGTGCAAATACTAATAAACATACTTTTTTCTTTCTTTCAAAGTTAGTTCACCTGATGTTTGAATTGAAAGCGATTATTTACTACGCGTGCTGATTAGCCGTACCAATGTGAATCTACTTTAGAGACGGATATCTAGGGTGACTGACCCAAATGCTAGCACTGCACCAAATAATCAGCACTCCGCATAAATAGTACAATTGTAAGGTTTTCATCAAATAATTTGGGTTATCACTTTAATAGATAAATAAGTAGATGTTTTTAGAATCCTACTTCTAGAAATAATAATACTTTCCAACTTCAAACTGGCGGTAATTTAGTGAAGAAACGTTCGTGTTCAGCAGTTGCTCTTATTTTTGCCTGTTCCTTGTGATCGAAGGTAAATTCACGTGTTTATATTTTATAATATTTTAGTTCTTTTAAGGGCTTTATACTGAAACTTTTGATTTCTCTGATTTCTTAGATAGTTTATGAGGATAATTTGAAATTAATAGTTTGATGTTATGGTAATATATTGGTAAAAAATGTGGTGCTGATATATGGATCTAATATTTTACAAATTCTAAATTATCAGCACTGGAGCTGATAAATGATAAATATTACGTAAACACTACCTAGTTCCATATATTTTTTTGATTAAAAACTGTGTTATTTTTTACTTAAGATAGAATTCACTATTTTTTTGGTAAAGGTAGTTTATATGTCTTCGGAATCCAAATCTTAGCATGCTGCTGAATCCGCATTTGCAATTTGGCAGCAAAGTGCTGATAATGGATCAAAAGCATGCTGATAATTTGGTTCCCGTAGCATTTCATCATTTTTCCTTTTTTCAGACCCACCTACCATGAAACCAAAGGAAGTAAATACATCAAATGAAAGAAAAAAAGTTCACAAACGAAAATTTTTAAGAAAAATTATAATTACTGATATATCGTTTTTATATTATATAATTTCAATACCACTATCACAGTGCTGTTAATTGGCTCTCTGTATGCTATTAATTGGTGGAGATGGTGCTAGTAAATGGTGACATAGTAATTTTTTACTCTTACCCATCTAAAAATAAATTGGATAAAGATAAACCTTTCTTTTTTTCAAATAATATCTTTCTGATTAAATATTAAAACTAGCAAACTCGTCATAACGGGTGAACAAGTATTTATAAATGAGATGAACGGGATTAAGTTAAGACTAACTCTTAAAGTGCTGATAATTGGGTCCTTTACCCTACTTCAAGTTACAGAATTCTTCTTTAAGTACGTCAGTACGTCAGTAGTGTTTGTCACGAACATTTTACGTAGTTAAACAAAATTTACCTTTAAATGAAGTAATCAGTAGCAGCCATAAATTCCGTAATTGTTACCCTGAAATTCATTCATCACAACTGTAGCTTTCAGTACCTATTAACACTGCAATTTAACTGCAATCTAACTACAATTTCAACTAAATAAACCGATGCACACCTAGTCCACTTAATTATCACAAATCTACAAGCAAATACAGCTTCCTATAAACCGGTTCCAAGTCAGTCTATCTCTGAATGAAGCTCCCACATTCGGAAAAGGGGTAATTGGCTTTTCCGTTCCCAAAATTCTCGTTTATAGTCCGGAATGAGAATCGTGAATCGTGTTGGTCCGACCGCTATCGCATTGAGATCTAATAGGGACTGGCCACAAAGAAGATAGGTCCAGAAGGCCATCTCATGTGTGTACTTCATTTTTTAACCGACTTTAAAAAGGAAGAGGTTTTATTGATTTACTAGCTGTCCCCGGCGGTTTCACCCGCATTTTTCGTTACTGCTCCGCTCCCGTGGGTCGTAGCATGATGGTATATAGCCTATAGCATTCCTCGATAATGGGCTATCTAACACTGAAAGAATTTAACAAATCGGACCAGTAGTTCCAGAGATTATCCCCTACATACAAACTTACGAACTTACAAACATACAAACTTACAAATTTTACCTCTTTATAATATTAGTATAGATTTATTTAGTCTTCATGCAACTCAATGTACAAAGGCGGTCTTAATGCCAAAGCATGCATTTTATGTTCGGCTGTAGGTATGCTGTTATTTTTTTTATAGAATTCCCGTATTGATCCCATAGAAATATTGTTATTATTATATTATTACATAACTTTGAACCTCAGCTGATGCTGTGCTACGGAACGGAACTCTTCGTAGCATCAAGGAAGAAGGGAAGGAGACGTTGGTACCATAACTAAAAAGTCATCATCTGCTTAGCCTTTTCCCAACTATATTGGGGTCGGCTTCCAGTCAAGCCGGATTTAGCTGAATACCAGTATTTTACAAGGAGCGGCTGCCTACCAGACCTCCACAACCCATTAACTGGGGTAACACGGTACTTCATGGCAAGACTGGAGTCAGATTTACTGGCTTCTGACTATCCGTAACGACTGCCAAAGATCTCCAAATGACAGCCGGGACCAACGGCTTAACGTGCTTTCCGAGGCACGGAGGAAACTCGTTATGTTAAGATGGTCACCCATCCACAGACCAACCTAGGCAAGCGTTGCTTAACCTTGAAGATCGACCTGTGCGGCTGTTATTATTTAGCCACGAGCCCCTCCATAACTAAAAAGTGTAAAATAAAAATCTTTTTTCAAAAAAATAATTTTAATTTCAGAAGTCTGTGTTTCTGAAACACTGACTTGCGAAATTAAGGTAATTTTAAACTTTTTTCTGTTTTTATTAATATTGAAGTCGTTTGTATTTTTTTTTTAATTTTCATACGTACGCTCAGCGTTTCCGCTATGATCAGCGCCGGCCGCTCACTCCAATCGCGTATGGTCCGAGATATCGTATCCGTGAGCGGTGTCTATGGATGCGTTGCTCGAGCGCGTTTTGTATGTAGATTCATCATCTGCCTAGCCTTTTCCCAACTATATTGGGGTCGGCTTCCAGTCAAGCCGGATTTCGCTGAATACCAGTATTTAACGAGGAGCGGCTGCCTACCATACCTCCACAACCCATTAACTGGGGTAACACGGTACTTCATGGCAAGACTGGAGTCAGATTTACTGGCTTCTGACTATCCGTAACGACTGCCAAAGATCTCCAAATGACAGCCGGGACCAACGGCTTAACGTGCTTTCCGAGGCACGGAGGAAACTCGTTATGTTAAGATGGTCACCCATCCACAGACCAACTAGGCAAGCGTTGCTTAACCTTGAAGATCGACCTGTGCGGCTGTTATTATCTAGCCACGAGCTCCTCCTCCGTTTTGTATGTAGATTGCCTTCTGTACATATCTCTTTTGTGCACCGCCCATCGGCAAATATCACAAAGAAACGGAACGCAGATCGGATTTTTTGATGACGATTTTACTGTAATGATAGCTAGTTGGTGCACCATTGTGTTGGTTTTCGTAACAGTTCAGTTATTTAATATTGAAATAACGTAATATTTTTGAATTATGTCTCTCTAAACAAGCTCACTATAAATTGCCCTTATGAAGAATAATTTCGCTGTTTCCTGAAATGTATTTAGGAAGCAATGTTGAACAAGTATGTTCTATCATAGAATAATAACTTTATTACAAGAAAAGTTGTAGGTACAGAACCTTCCTTACATATTTTGCCATATAACTTAAGTAAATGAGCACTTAGGTAACGAAAGCAGCAAACCTTGGTTCTCACTACACTTCTAGCATATATATTCAATTAGATACCTACTCAAGAATACTATCCACAAGAACACTGTCGACAAACTATACTACACTTTTTGGAGGTAGTGAGACAAAGAGTAAAGTTCCACATACCTCCATTGAAAAGGGAGGATCCTCCGACCGGACGAGGTGTTATGTCCAGTGGGCTACTGCCCGATAGATGATTTCGGGCTGTTGTATCTATTCAAATCGCGCGGAGAACTTTGCTTGCGCGATGCAGGATTCTGTGACGTCATGTGTAGATGTCGATGATCGTAGTCGCTACACTTTGGCAGAAAATTTTGTGAAAATAGTTGTATATTTTTTTAGTAAAACGTTATAAACAAAATAGAGTCCAGTAACGGCCCTGGAACTCAAAGCAAGTAAAGGAACCTAAGTTTAATCAATAGAAGTTAACACTCCCCTTTGCTCTATCTAGAGCTGAAGCTAGGAGTTATTTAACGGTTTCCCACGGTTTCCCAAAGGACTAAACTACCTAGTTATTCATGTAAAATTACTTGTAACATTTTAACCTCTTAATTAAATAAAATCCCTGGGCTTATTAATGCTGCACTTGCCAAAAAGGCTTTAATTAAAATTCGTAGTTGCCGCATGTGCACTTGCGGTGCACTTTTAGCTCTTTGCGGTTTTTAACAAATTTATTTTCTTTAATTAACGTTTGAATCCGCAACCGGTCCTATGAGACCGCGCTGTTATTGTTTTACTATTGTGTCTCGTTTCGCGGGTATCTGAGTAATTAAAGTTATTTCTCTGCAAAATTGCTTCATAGCATAAGCTTAGCATAGTCAACCTTATAATTTTCCCACTGACTCAAGCCTTTTCTTTAGGCAAGGGAATTGGCTGTTATCGGTAGATTGGATTCATCAATCTGCATTGAGCAGATTGGTGAATAGCTATGTCCACACTGTGCCCTTTTTTGTTCAGCAAGGGCATGCGTCATAGCGCAGTCAACAGCGCAAGTCGGGCATGGCTTTGACGCATGTGCAATGACAGTCGAAAGTATTGCGCGCGCAGTGATACATGTCATTCCACGTCAGGTGGATAATGCGTTCCATAACGCATTCAATTGTTGAAAGCAATTAACGAAAGTTTAATAGAAAGATGAAGACGAAAGTTGAAGATGAAAGGGCACAGTGTGGACATAGCTAAATGACACATGTCTTTTAAGTTTTATGACATACCGGTTTCCTCATGTTTTTTTACAGTGCTGATAAAATAAATTACACAAAGTAATAAAACGCAAGTCTAGGATTAAACTCACGACGTACAACAAGTCGTAAGACCGGGAGTTACCATTGGGCCACTACTATTGGTTTACACACTGTGTTAAAATATAGCCGTGACCGTAATCGATTCTTAGTTGTGTTTTACGTACCCGGGATATGGTATGTCATCATCTACCTAGCCTTTTTTCCCAACTATATTGGGGTCCGCTTCCAGTCAAGCCGGATTTAGCTGAATACCAGTATTTTACGAGGAGCGGCTGCCTACCAGACCTCCACAACCCATTAACTGGGGTAACACGGTACTTCATGGCAAGACTGGAGTCAGATTTACTGGCTTCTGACTATCCGTAACGACTGCCAAAGATCTCCAAATGACAGCCGGGACCAAGGCCTTAACGTGCTTTCCGAGGCACGGAGGAAACTCGTTATGTTAAGATGGTCACCCATCCACAGACCAACCTAGGCAAGCGTTGCTTAACCTTGAAGATCGACCTGTGCGGCTGTTATTATCTAGCCACGAGCTCCTCAACCCGGGATATGGTATGTCTTTCGCATAATCCCAGCTCTAGCAGACATTAGTCTGTCTCAAGTGTTGTAAGGGGAATAGCTTGGGTGTCGAAAATTTGGGTACCGAGACGGGAATACTCCGCCGCGCCGTGCCTACGGACGGTGAATTAACCGTGCCTACATACGTTCCGTGTACAAGAGGCCTTAGCAATTTAATCATTTATTTTGACCTATCCAACTGGCGTGGGATTACTGTAAAAATTAAAAGTTCAATCAACTAAACTGCATATTACAAGCTTGCCTCGCGCGTGAGTTAAACATCCACTGACTGAGATAATATAGCCATACATGTAATAAAGCTGAACTGTACTGTGTGAACTAGATTCTATTTAAAGTTCAAAGAGTCGAGAGATCAGGAAATTATGCTTTAATGCAAACGAGGAAACAGTTTAGCTGGTAATAAACAGTGTAATGGCTCAGTTACTGGGTTTCGTTGCGTTAAGCTGCGTTCCCACTTTGTCGTGACGATAGAACGTCGCGTTAAGGTAGCTTATAAGGTAGCGACAGATAGTATTCTGGTCTTAGCGCGCAACCCACTGTTTGATATGGACTTGGCGACCTGAATTTATGGACCAGGCGACCGCGACCCGCGGACGCGACCGGCGACCACAGTATGGCACCGGACGCTGTCATTAAGAACCAATGCTACCTTTAAACTACACATCAGAGTCATGGCTTTTATACTTAAATGGAGGTGTTCACATATAAGACGACACGATTAACTATCGTCTACGACTTTTTGCAATGACAACAGGATGTCATGAAAATAGGAACGGCTGTTACCTTAGTCGTAAAACGATAAAAAAATGTCAACCGTGACGGTAAGTTTATGAGTCGTTGTTTGCGACTATCTGTCGCTATGACACACTGTCGTTTTACGCCCATTTTCAATAAGCTATCTATCTAAAGTTACAGCTACTAAAGATAAACAAATCTATCCTTTTGCCCTTACTTGCTCTCCTATAATCGACGGTTACCGACGTTTAGCATTTCCTACCAAAAGTTGTGGATTGATAGATAGAATCTTACTGTTTATCGGGGATAGCTATCTATCTATGAACTGCGGTAGGTTATTCAAAACGGGCGATAAAAGCTAGAGATGATAGTCTTCCGACGATAAATTAATCGTTACGACACAGTGCGGACGCGGCCTTATATGTGAAAATATATCTGTCAATTAAGCTTGGGAACTATATTTGAAGTCCGTTTAAATTGCTGTTAAAAATGCAGCAGCTGTGTTTGTTTCAATTTAATTTCGGTAAATGTTTATGTGGACAAGATTAATATACTCATACGATGTACGCGTAGGTATGTTGTTTGTAAATATTTGTAATTTATTTTCCTTTCATATTACTTTTTTTTATAACAATATGGGTCTAGTGTTAATGTTGTCAGTGGGGTTCATTTTTGTATTATTTCCATTCCTGCGGTAACAGGCGCTTAAGAGCTCGTTTGAAAACTATCATAATGAATGACTGCAAGTTTTCTTTGACGCAGCGTCGGAAGGCCTCCCACAAGGTGGACCGACGACCTGGCGAGGGTCGCGGGAATCCGATGGATGCGAGACGCGCAGGACCGGTCGCTGTGGCGACGCTTGGGGGAGGCCTATGTCCAGCAGTGGACGTCTTTCGGCTGAGATGATGATGATGATGATGAAGTTTTCTTTGGCGGGTCAAAGACTATCTTAGGTCCCACTTCAGGACATGATCTACTTACCCTTTTTTTGAGGTCTCAATTATCAAATAACTCCAACCGTCCAGGATGGAACAGACGAAGAGAGCTATTACCTTTTTTTAAATGTTGCTCCACATTAGGAATTACTACTGTATGGTGGTTGCGGTTACAAACGTGTAAATTTACATAAACAAGACACCCAGACCCGGAACAACTATCTGTAGGCCGTACAAATATTTGTTTCGTGCGGGGATCGAACCCGCGACCCGCAGCGCACTAGCCAATCGCTTAACCACAGCGCCAACCGTGCCATTTAAATTAAAATCCAGCCGTATTCCTTCAGTTCAAGGGCCACTGTAAGCCTTTCGAAACAGCCTGCATCTCTGGCCAGCCTCAGAATGGATAGCAGTAACTTAAATCATACAGATTTTATTACTTTCCTTGTCCACTAAATCACTGACGCTCGGTTCCCACAAACTATTTCCCGTAATATTAACTGTTAGAATTAATACCAAAGATATTTATAGTTTTGTAGGAGCGTTTGAAAGAGTTACTGTGGGCCTAGAACGCCGAGAAAATGAAGGATTCATAGATTGGTTTTAAGTAAAAGTCTAACATGCGGAATGCGATAAGGCCGCCCATTGTATGTACCATGTGTTTTAGTATACGTTTCTTTTTATATTACATGTAATGGTGTAAACAATAAAGTATATAATAAATAAATAAATAATAAATAAACATGCCTTCTCGATTCACCCAAGAGTATAGGGCGTGGGCTTGCGGATGATGAGCAATGAGTAGCTCGCCGTCCGGCCGTCCGGTAATCGTGCGGACCGAGCGCCTCAAAGAGATGTTAGCAATACCCTACGGTATGTATCTCAAGGAGATGTCAGCAAACTGTAGGGGCCCGGTAGGGCCGAAGCCTCTGGGGAACACGGAAAATCCGTAAGGTGATCACCGTGTCCCCCGGATCGAAGGCAACGAAGGTACGGGGTGGGGTTTAGTCAGTAAGAGTCTGACACGCCCTCCCGCTCCGCCCAAAAGGGGGAGAAGTCATTGCGATGATTCCCCTTCCAAAAAAACCCTACGATATGTATGTATCTACGGTGTGGTTACGGGCCCAGCAGGGTCGAAGCCTACTGGGGCTATGGATTGACTTCCGAAAGGGTCCTGGAACGCAAGACAAAGGCTTTAGTCAGAAAAGTCTGACACACCGTCCCGCCGCGCCGCTCCGCCCTAGAATGGGACGATGTGTCAAACGATTTCCTACTATTCCCAATTCTTTGGGAATTGGGAATAGTAGGATTGGCTAACTGCCAATCTACACTAATATAATAAAGAGGTAAAGTGTGTTTTTTTGTTTGTATGAGGTACTTAATCTGTGGAAATACTGGTTTAATTGCTAAGATTTTTTCACTAATAGAAAGCTGCTATATTCCTGAGTGACATAGGCTATATTTTATGTACGCGGGCGAAGCTGCGGGCTAAAGCTAGTAATAAATAAATAATGAAAACAACCAAAAGAAAACAGTAATCGAACTCCTAGTTAAATTAAAATACAGTTCGAGAAACCCACCAGCCCATAACCATAAAACAATTAACTAAAATAATTGTATGTTTTCAAGTCTATTGTTCTTGCAGATTAAGCTTAATCCATATCATTTGCATACAAGTGCGGGTTGCGGGGTCGCCTGCCGACCGACGACCGAACTACAAGATGCTTCGTTATACTCGCAGACTTGACCTTAGGTAATGAGGGTAAGCAGAGAGTGTTCTTAGGATTTGGACCGTTAGTTGCTTGTGAGCTTTTAGACGAACAATCCTTGGCAGTAATATAGCCTTTATGATATAGATGAGAAATGATATACAACCTAGCCTTCATTGTAGGGACCCAGCAGGGTCGAAGCCTCTGGGGCCTTGCGTTGGCTTTTCAAAGAAAAACCCGGGAGCCTAGAACGAAGGCAAAGAAGGAACGAGCTAGGTATTAGTCAGTAAAAGTCTGACACGCCCTCCCGCTCTGCCCAAGAGCGGGGAAGTTCTGTTCTTTCTGATGATTCCCCAACTTGAAAAAGAAATGCCATCATCATTTTTTGCGGGATTTCTTCGAGTGAAGTTCATTGGCTGGTTTTATATTCTCAAATTGATTTATAGTGGATAGTGTGTGTATGTAAAATTGGTGTAGTATTATTGGACCGTTTTAAAAGGATAGTCTCGGGCAGTGATATAGCCTCTATGGCCTCTATGGGGAATGTTATACACCATAGCTGTCAGGAGTTTTCTACGGGATTGACGGGATTTCTACAAGTGAAGACCAGTGGTTACTTTAGTTATTCGCAAATTGATTCCTAGTGGACATTGTGACGTAAAATTGGTGTAGTTTTATATCTCAAGTGTCTGCGGAACTAGACAAATCCGCAGCCCAAATCTAGTTACCTAATACCCAAATTGAGTAAAACCTTTATCTTGTAAAGTTTCAAAGGGAAAAGATTAAATGATTTCAGAATCAGAAATACTACAAGCAACCAATTAATTTGACTCCAAACCTCACCATGATTTATAAGTGCGTCTAATACCGACAATATCCATTGCCTGCTCATTTAACTTGAAACTTCCTCTAAAAGCGCTACAATAACATCGGGACAGCTCCGATCACTCCTACGCACAGTTTACATACTATAGCAGTTGCGTTTTGCCATGGCTCTTGCGGTTATTGAACTCTTTTCCTTTTTTATTTCTCCGTATAAATTTGAATAATAGTTTGTTTGTAGCGTTGTAGCTAATGAATAAAAAATGTCTTTGTAGAAACTTGAGGAATAAATTGGGTTGTTGTATAGCGTTGTACCTGAATAAAAAATATTAAGGATCATAATGGATGACGATACGGGACGTTCGCCGGATTTTTTTTAAATTTTTGGTAGAAAGCTACAATCATTATTCATCTACTAAACTATTTCTTGCTTCGTGCTAATATTGTAGAGAAAAAAATCTATTAATTCATTTACCTGCCTGTTTGTTAATCAAATAGTAGCGTATTACATGGCAACAACTAAGGTAGACCATGCATGCTCTGAATATGAGGTGATTGGAAACTTTTTTTTTACTTTCGTTAACCCAAAGACATTAAATTATTACAATCTTATTAACGTATTTACACACCAGCACTAGCCATCGCGGGTTTAGGTAACAGCGGTATCTCAGAAGCGACTACTCGGCGTCAAAACATACTTTTCTTCGCCTGTTCAGTAGGTATAATACATACATGGGTTCGAGTAATTTCATTGAGATACTGCTGACAATTCTCCACATTCACTCGATCGAAACTACTAACACAGTCAATAAACTTAGCTAGGTCAATGACCGCTACCACCACGCTAAAACGCATCACCTACAGCAGTAATTCCCTGCGCTTGCGCCGTCATAGCTCATCTCCAGCTAGCAGTAGGAAGCTGTACGAGCTGTCAGGGGTACAATTCAGATTCTATTACGAGGCTCTTGGATACCTTTAGTGTTTTATTACGGGGAATAAAGGGGTTATTATTTATGGTGGGACGAACTTCCGTGTTGGGTTGGGCCTGCTAGTCGGAGAAATAGGTGATTAATTATTTCGTTAGCAAAAATAAATAAACATTCACACAATATTTGTTAGCTGCCACAGTGTTGGTAGGAAGGTAACAACAGGCTTAGAGCTTTGACACCTTGTAGACACTGTTAGGGCACATCAACGTACTTGTTAATATAAAGAACGCAAAGGGTGAAGAAAAATAGATGTGTTCAGTCAGTAAGAGTCTAACATACGAGTACACTCTTATCTCATCCTACAATGAGAGAAAGTTTAAAAATCTCCTACCTCAAAAAGAAATCTCAACGTCTCAACTATTAATCTATACTAATATTATAAAGAGGTAAAATTTGTAAGTTTGTATGTTTCTAAGTTTGGAAGTTTGTATGTAGGGGGTAATCTCTGGAACTACTGGTCCGATTTGAAAAATTCTTTCAGTGTTAGATAGCCCATTTATCGAGGAATGCTATAGGCTATAAAACATACGCTATGACCCACGGGAGCGGAGCAGTAACGAAAAATGCGGGTGAAACCGCAGGGGACAGCTAGTTAAATAAATTTTAATAAAAATGTAGGTTCAACGTATTTGTTCCTATACATAGTGTGTGCCAAAATAACACATTTTGATACAAGTGGAGAAACCTTGTCACTGCAACCGAGGCGAAATTTACCTGAGACGTACAGGTGAGGGTGTTATGGAGCCGAGTGCTACTCTTCATCTTCATCCTTTTTAACATCTATACCTACCCATGAAAGCAAATGATTAAACTAACGTTCCCATTTATCATCATCAGCCTACTTAGTCTACTTCCAACCAGTTGTTGGAATCCGTTGAATATCAGTCTAACTCTCATATCATTTTGTTTCAGGTAAGCCATGTCAGGCGGTCAAGCGTGAGTCGCTGTACGCACGTGCAGCCGCATGTTAATCGCCGTTACAGCCTTCTGGGATAACCTACCACGAAGGTACAAGTTAGAAAATCTAAAATGGAGTAGGCTGATTGAAATTGTGTTAAGTTGTTATGAAAATTTGATTTTGGTATTGATTATCGTCATAACACGTAATCAAAACAAGTAAGTCCGAAGTAGAGGGTAAGTTTTGGCCTAAGTCTTTAACAGAGATGGCTTATCAGGCATAGCCAAGACACCAATAACCAATATTAACCAATATTCTCCCATCACAGACAAAGATATTAAATCCTGCGTGAATCGTGACGCACGTTGGCCATAGATTCCCTGGGCCATACATCCTATTGGCTCGCTTAGTTCGCGGAGAACATGACAGTTGGCGCTACTTGAGTACTAAAGCGGCCATTATTACATTCATATTTATATTTCATGAAATAGCTATTCAATAAGGTAAGACGAACTAAAATGGTTGTATCGACGTTTATTAATTCAGTAAACAAATACGTAATACAGCCGCCAATCATATTACAACATACAACTTGACACCGACAGGCGAACTGTCAAAAAAAAGAAAATTTGAGCTTCGCAGGCTACCTTGGCTTTTGACTTACACCTTAACAATTAATTGGCTACTACGAATCTTCCTGCCCAAGAGCACTATCAACCAATATTCTCCCATCACAGACAAAGATATTAAATCCTCCGTGAATCGTGACGCACGTTGGCCATAGATTCCATGAGCCATACATCCTATTGGCTCGCTTAGTTCGCGGAGAACATGACAGGTGGCGCTACTTGACTCCTGAAGCGGCCATTATTATATTTATATTTCATGAAATAGCTATTCAATAGGGCTTTTTTCATGAAAAAGTAATACAATTGGGTAAGATGAACAAAAAGGGTTGTATTGACGTTTATGAATTCTGTAAATAAATACGTAATACACCCGCCAAACATTGACATATATATTACTAGCGTAAGGACCAGGCGAACCGCGCGACTAAATGGCACTAGCGCATTGGCCCTAAAATAGCAGTTTAGGGCCAACGTGACTCATTTGACAGTGGTCCGTGTGCGAGAGTCAACGAGTATTTTGCTTGTCATAACAATGCCTAGTTGTGTGGTAACAGGTTGCAAAAATTATGATACAAAGGTTAAAAAGGAACATGGAATATCGTATCATCGGGAAGTAACCTTACATTAATTTTGTTACCACTAAGTTATTAAATAATCACATTTTAAAGCGTTAAATATTTTACTACTGGATTTCACAATGGCGGCCATTGTGTGGCCGCTACTGGACCATCGAAGTGCACGAAGTAAACTTGTACGGACGTATTTTTTATTTCATTGTTGTCCTTAGTACTTTTAATTTCGAGTTTTGGTACCTATCTAATTTGTTTTATATTTAACAAGGGTAAAAAATAGATTTAAAAAAATTAGAAGCTTAGAAACGATACCTAATTGAAACTGAAAATTTTATTTTCTTTCATTTTCTTCACGCTAACTGAGATGACCTTTAACCTACTATTTTCACCCGCGACTACTTCCGTGTGAATTTCGAAAAAAAAGAGCTTACCTACATTTAATTTCATCGAAATTACTTCAATAGATTGGACCAATTTGCATGCTGCGGTCTTTCCGTCCGATTATAATTTGGGTGTCTTCAAGACTAGAGAGAGTGAATAGGCTCTTAATAAACTAGTGCGCCTCACCATCAACGATTGCATCACTGCTTACCATCAGGTGGGATTGCAGTCAAGCACTAGTTTATGGTATATTAAAAAAAAACAAATTGTTAGTCGTGAAAGCGCGATAGATATTTATTTTCTTATTTTTATTGTCCCGTACCCAAACGGGACCCTATTACTATACTCCGTCGGTTTAGGTAGTTAACTAAAGGTAAACAATCTTGACATGTCTTTTTATCTAAAAGTTGTCTATAAATTGTATATAAAAATATTTGCGAATATTTACCTAAATCGATGTTAGCTAATAAACTAAATTTAAATAATCTTTGTGTATATTATATACGACCTCTTTAATATAAAAAGATATACCAAGATTGTTTACCTTTAGTTAACTACCTAAACCGATAGATCATAAGACTTTTTTGTCCGTCTGTCCGTCCGTCTGTCTGTCTGTCACCAGGCTGTGTCTCGAGAACCGTGATAGCAAGACAGTTGATTTCACAGATGATGTATTTCTGTTGCCGCTATAACAACAAATACTAAAAACGTACAACAAACGTGATTTTTTTGTAACTCTTTGTCGATATTGGTACGGAACCCACCGTGAGCGAGTCGAATCGAAAACCATTAAGTGTGAAATTTGTATAGACAGTCTAGTAACGAAAAAATATTTTTCATAGGCTGATAGAATTAACAAATATGGCTGGACTTTATTTTCCTTCTCCTGACCTGTTTGAAGTATGCTTAGAAACCGAAAAAAATATAAGACACTGTGATAGACCCCAATTTATGGTAAAAAGTGACTATAATATGTTCCTATCCACAAAAACTCTAGCAAAGTTTGTAGGAAAAAGCACTTTTAATGCTTTAAACTTGCACTCTGTCGATCAACCGGCCACATTATCATAGATTGCAACTTGTTCGAGCCATCATTAAGAAATATATTTAAAATGTCAGAATGCATCACGAGTCTATCACGGAAAACACGGGGAGAGGAACTGAGAGACCAAAATTTAAAAAGAGCGTTTTATTTAAAGGACAGTAATATTGCTATGTTTTTCACATGCATACTTATGTAAACTATTTCGTATTTTATAATATCTTTTAAATAGTCTAATACCTACCTACCTTATAATTATAATCTTAAGTTAAAAATTACAATTTTAAATAAAGTTGATTGAGACTCACTAAATTTGTTTTAATTACGAAAAAAATGCTTACGCTCTAACAAGGTTACGTCGAAAACTTGTGCGATGCGGCTGTCACGTAATTCGAATGAGTTATTACAGATGTCGCTATTTTTGCTTGTAGTATAAAGTTTTTTATGAAATGTTCAGTTGGGCGCATCCTTCCTTTTGAAATCATTGCCCGCCAATCATATCAACATACAACTTGACACTGACAGGCAACCTGTCAAAATAATAAGAAAATTTGAACTACACTGGCTACCCTGGCTTTTGGCTTACCTACACCATAAAAATTAATAACCACAACAAATCTTCCTACCCAAGAGCACTATCAACCAATATTCTCCCATCACAGACAAAGATATTAAATCCTGCGTGAATCGTGACGCACGTTGGCCATAGATTCCATGGGCCATACATCCTATTGGCTCGCTTAGTTCGCGGAGAACATGACAGGTGGCGCTACTTGACTCCTAAAGCGGCCATTATTATATTTATATTTCATGAAATAGCTATTCAATAAGGTAAGACGAACTAAAATGGTTGTATCGACGTTTATTAATTCAGTAAACAAATACGTAATACAGCCGCCAATCATATTACAACATACAACTTGACACCGACAGGCGAACTGTCAAAAAAAAAGAAAATTTGAGCTTCGCAGGCTACCTTGGCTTTTGACTTACACCTTAACAATTAATCGACCACAACAAATCTTCCTACCCAAGAGCACTATCAACCAATATTCTCCCATCACAGACAGAGATATTAAATCCTGCGTGAATCGTGACGCACGTTGGCCATAGATTCCATGGGCCATACATCCTATTGGCTCGCTTAGTTCGCGAAGAACATGACAGGTGGCGCTACTTGACTCCTAAAGCGGCCATTATTATATTTATATTTCATGAAATAGCTATTCAATAAGGTAAGACGAACTAAAATGGTTGTATCGACGTTTATTAATTCAGTAAACAAATACGTAATACAGCCGCCAATCATATTTCAGCATACAACTTGACACCGACAGGCGAACTGTCAAAAAAAAAGAAAATTTGAGCTTCGCAGGCTACCTTGGCTTTTGACTTACACCTTAACAATTAATTGGCTACTACGAATCTTCCTGCCCAAGAGCACTATCAACCAATATTCTCCCATCACAGACGAAGATATTAAATCCTGCGTGAATCGTGACGCACGTTGGCTATAGATTCCCTGGGCCATACATCCTATTGGCTCGGTTAGTTCGCGGAGAACATGACAGGTGGCGCTACTTGAGTACTATAGCGGCCATTACGCGGGAATTTAATTTATTATTCACATATTAATATTGTTTTGAATGTTTGTAAATGGATATTACTAGTAGAATGTGTTGGTTGGATTGATCTATGCTACTTTAGTGTAACTGTGAAGAATCCAGTTGGATAATAGATTTTAGATGGCTACATGGAATAGGAAGATAAAAAAAAAGAATAGAAAAAAAAATTGCTCACTTGTGAAGAGCACAGGGTAAACAATAAAATAAAATATTATCTAGTGACACACACTAAAATAAAAATACAAGAAAAGGAAAACAGGAAAGAAAAAGGACCTGTGTCTGTGAGGCTAAAAAACTCCTATTGCAGCATATTATTACTGCGTTATATTTAAAAAAAAAATGTATACGGATAGCTTTTGATTAAAGTTTAATAAGTTGAAAGAGACTTTTATACCATATTTGTTTTGGTGACTACTAGCGTTGCAGTAGAATGAATCTAATCTAAAATTTAATCACTTGTTGAGCTTTGCTCAGTCATCTTCAAAACCTTGTCTTTCAATATGTCAAACTGTAAAACGTTGAATCTCTCAAGATTCTAGTTCTATTAACGGTATCAGGTTAGGTCAGGCTAGGCATCCCATTGAATGCCTAGGCGTTCCCACTGTTGCGACTCCAGCCTCCTCTTTAGGAGAGGAAATGAGCCGTAATCCAGCACGCGGACCCAGTGCGGATTGGTGTATGTCATAATCGCACCCCCGCGGCCCAACACAGTGCAACACTGTCACTTATGCAAAAATGTAGTTTTTCAGGAGAAGCATTTAAAGCTTTGACAGCTCAAAAAACAATTACTTAAGAATATATAGACGAACGAGATGAACAGCTTATATTAATCACTTTATATTGCTTTGGGATAATTTTTAGATATTTAACTCATTTTTATTTTTTTTTGCAAAATTGACAGTGTCGCACCGAGGTGCGATTATGTCTTCGAATTTTTGGTTCTAGGACATGCCGGTTGGCGGTTAGAGGCGTCCAATTATTTGAAAGAAAGAAAGAAAGAAAAAATGTTTTATTTGGCACACATATATATACACACAGTGGAGTAAAAAAAAATAATTAGGTACTTAAAAAATAAACATAAATAAAACCATTTGGTTAATTTATCATATGGATAAATTGGTTACAACATACATACGCACATGTCTCGAGTGTAACTGTATTTGTGCCTGTAACATATCATACTTGATGGCAATAACTCATGTTACTCGTTGCAGTATATTTCGTAGTTCCACGTCATTGAGGTTAACTAATCGCCGGCGCCCGCTGTTACGCGGACAACTTACGTGAGACGAGCAAATCCTAATAAATGTTAGATTGTATAGAACTAGATAATAATCCTAGAAACAAATTAAATAGCAAGCATAAATTAAGCATTTAAAACATGTTATCTTCTAACTTCGCCAACATGAGCGTAGAAAATTATCCTAAAGTAAAATATTTCTGAAATAAAACGTATCCTAAGTGCTATTCCTACGGAAAACACGGTATCCTTAGGACAAGGTCTACTTTTCTAGTAAATTTCATCCAAACGTGAAGGAGTCACAAACATACACGTTATAGTATTAGTGTGACGAGATTACCTATACACATACTGCTAAAAATAAAAAAATATTATGATTATTACATTAAATATTTAACCTATCAATACCCGCGAAACGAGACACAATAGTAAGACAATAACAGCGCGGTCCAATGAGACCGGTCGGGGATTCATGAATTAAATACAAATACCTATCACGGACATGAGATTCATAAATACAGGCCTTGTATTTTCGGAAACTTGTAGTAGGAGCTTTCTTACTATTTCTGGCAATTTTACCCTCGAAACTAACAACAACAATCTAGTCCGTTCAACCAGCTATTTCCCTACCACGTATATTTTATTTCGCCGCAAATCGTTGCGGCAAACTAACTGCACGCTTCTGCTGTTACGCGGCCTCTCCGCGATGTTCTACACGTACTGCCATTGCTCATCCGAGAAATTACTGTAATAGACTTAGGTTTAACTGAGAAAACATGGAGAAATAATTCGAGGACTTGACCACTGAGCGGCCGATTTAAACGAAGGTAACAACCACTTGCCTGACAGTAAACATTCTTTCAGTGATAATGCTCATGGTGTCGAATATAAGAAAGAATATGAAAAGAAAAATAAGAAACAGAGAACAGAAGACACGATTGGACATATGTAGAAGGAAATTCAAAAGAAGAATGATGACGGACCTGCCAGGACTGCAGAATTGTTCAAATGATTTACGTAATTCATAATCCCAACCCGAGCGAGAGGAGTTATTGGACGAATTCCTCATAATTATGATGACCTTAAAAAAGAAAATAATAGGCACGCACACCAAATCGAAGAAACCAAAATTATTCTATTACACCCCTAAAAGATGGGCAAGTATTTAGGATACAAAGGTGACATTTATTTACTTAAACTTCATGTACCGTAGTAGTACATAGGTGGACTTTATGCAACAAGGCATTCTCTACCAGTCAACCCTTGGTTTTAAAAAAGACAAACTGTGTTAGGTACTGACTGTCTTGCCATGAAGTACCATGTTACCCCAGTTAATGGGTTGTGGAGGTCTGGCAGCCGCTCCTCGTAAAATACTGGTATTCAGCGAAATCCGGTTTGACTGGAAGCTGACCCCAATATACCTAGTTGGGAAAAGGCTAGGATGATGATGATGACCGACTGTTATTGACTGCTGGATATAGAGTAAGGAAAACACCTACTTTAATCCTACAGATATCTACTTACCTGCTTACCCATCTCTCTTTAACCAGCCATTTCCTATTACAAGTAATGTATTTCAATCGCTACGCGGTTAACTAATAGCCCCCGTGTTACGCGCTGCTCCTCGCACGTTCCACTGTTCAGTGTTCCTCGTTTATCCGCGCTCGCTGATTGGTCGAGCAGATTCTGTAATAAGTGCTACCGTCACTAGTTCACTACTGCTACCGTGCGATGCAATTTGATTTAGCTGCGTCCGTTCGAGTTCGCAGTTCGTTTGGGGATTAACTTAAATTGAATGGTGTTATGGATTTTTATAGATTTTAGTAATATTACAAGCATTCTTTGGATGTGAGATGCAATCTGCTTGATCATGTTATCTGAGTTTATTAATTTGTCGCAATTTACTATATTCAGTTGGATCTGTGCTTTCTACTTTATGTATTAAACCTCTTAGTTTATCTTGGATTTCATTTTGCAATTCCAACCCGGAACTGGGTATTCCTTTCAGAAGGGAACCCATGGCCTCTATAGTATCTGAAAGAAAAACCCGGGGCCTTGGAAAGAAAGGCAAAGAAGAAACAAAAGAGTGAGTTTTAGTCAGTCCACCCATGAGCGAGAGAAGTCATTCTGATGATTTCCCACCAAAAAAAGGCAGAACTATCACATTCTGAATTACACACACAAATGCTTTTGGCAGACGATCTTCATTTATTCCTTGAAGCATTAAGATAATAATTGCTCCCTTCAAAGCACCGGAAACCACTAGCCTTAATCCTAAACACGACATGACTTGAAGCCCCAATGTCCTTATGTTCCATAGACTGAGTGAAGTGAGGTGGCAAACGAGTATTATTCAGGATATGTCTGCTATAATACGGTAACAATTATTTCAGTATACGCGACGATCGCAATCAATTTCTCGGGCTGGCTAATTGCGGCGCCTCTGTTACGCACTGCCAATGGAAAATGGAGGGCAGAAGCTGCAGATAACTATATTTTTTGCTTTTTGCTGAAGAGCTTTTTTACGGTACTTTTATTTCTTCATCATCATCATCTTTATTTCAAACGAAAGACGTCCAATACTACCACGCACTGCCAATGCAGAAAACTATAGTTTTGAAGAGTTTTGGTGCGTTACTTTTCCTTCATCATCGTCATCATCTTTATTTCAAACGAAAGACGTCCAATACTGCCATCTCTAAGCGTCACCACAACGGTAACACAGAAGACACAAACAGTCACAAACTTCTGATTCACTATCAACGTCATGATCATTTCAGCCAATAGACGTTCGCCATTGGACATAAATATGCCTCTTTCAAGTGTCACCACAACGACTGGTCGCATCCATCGGATTCCCACAGGTCATCGGTCCACCTTGTGGGAGGTCTTCCAACGTTACGTCTTGCGCAACGCGGTCGTCACTCCAGATCCTTTCGTCCCCATTTGTGCACTGTTCCTTCGCAGTTAAAAAATAAGCGAAAATTGTAATTGATTTCATTTTTCGAAGTAGGAAATCATCTTATAAGTTTTCCCGGCCTATAGTGCAACGAGACATTTACAGACTAAAATCCACCTGAACCTTTCAGTTGTCCTTTGCATTGTAAGACCACAGCTATGTTCTTTCAAAGATTACTACAGCCCTAGCAGGCGTTAGCCCTACTGGGTGGAAAATAAGGACACCACTCCTCAAAGAGTGGACTTACCGTCATAATTATGGCGTACCCAAATGTATGAGGGGCTACGCTCCGCACTGATTAGATTTTCTGCACCTATTCTGCTCTGTACCTCATTCCTAGCACTCGGCTGAATCACGCACGCTGCAAGATACCCACATAAATAATGTATATCTAGATGGTATGTGGAGTGTAGGCAAATAATACAGGGTAATTAACGAACGGAGGGAAATATATATTTGCCAAGAGAAATCTTCGGAAGGTACAAGGGTTTTCCTTAAAGTTAATGCTTCAGGGAAACTGGCGAAATTAAAATTTAAAAGAAATTAAAATTTTGGGACAAGGTAAAATGTCAAGTTTTTATTAAAATGTCACATTACACGCTCTTCTCTAAGTAAGAGAGTTTTATTAAAACGTACGGTTTTGTTAATATCTCTTTGAGGCGCACGTAGAGCAACATGCGCGTCGACGACTCGGGATTGGTCCGGATGAGTACCTGGCGGCCGGACGGCGAGCTACCAATTGCCGGTCGTCCGATAAACCACGCCAACAGGGCTCAGCGCGAGAAGGCGATGCTGCGAATTTTTCCCACGAGGACACGGTGGTGCTCTGCCCAAACGAGGCACACCTCTGCCGTTTGATTGTAAGCGATGATTTAATCGACGATGGAACGCGATGCCAAGGAGTAATGGGTTACTAGGTAGCTCAAAAGTCATTTTTAGAATTGAAATTCTTATTTTCATAATTATTATCATCAAGTCGAGGGCGACCGCGGCGAAGATGGTGTGACAATCTGATCGCGTTCGCCGGTCAAACTTGGCCAGAGATGACTCAAGACGGAGAGATTTGGAAGGAGAAAGGGGAGGCTTTTGCCCAGCAGTGGGACACAAACTAGGCTTATAAAAAAATATATCATCAAGTAACTTCTCCTGCTCTTGGTAAAGCCATAGGATGGATCAGACTTTTACTGATTAAAACCTACCTGTATTCCTTCAGTGGTTGTTTTCATTCCTGGCAGGAAAAACGACCCGCAAAATTAAGTAAAACACAAAAGAAACGCTTCCACCAGAAACCAAACAATATCAATTAATAGCCCAAGTCATTACTGGCCTACATAGTAAATGTGTTCTATATAAAAAGCTAATTTACGCGCATTATGATATTATGGCGTGTCAGCTAATCGCGCCGAGTCATCGACCGCTCTCGTTAGGGTAGCCGCCGCAGTGCCACCCTTAAGGTATGTGGATTTATTCCTCTTATATAATCCTCGTTTATGGAGCTCGTGGCTAGATAATAACAGCCGCACAGGTCAATCTTCAAGGTTAAGTAACGCTTGCCTAGGTTGGTCTATGGATGGGTGACCATCTTAATATAACGAGTTTCCTCCGTGCCTCGGAAAGCACGTTAAGCCGTTGGTCCCGGCTGTCATTTGTAGATCTTTGGCAGTCGTTACGGATAGTCAGAAGCCAGTAAATCTGACTTCAGTCTTGCCATGAAGTACCGTATTACCCCAGTTAATGGGTTGTGGAGGTCTGGTACGCAGCCGCTCCTCGTAAAATATTGGTATTCAGCTAAATCCGGCTTGACTGGAAGCCGACCCCAATATAGTTGGGAAAAGGCTAGGCAGATGATGAGATAATCCTCGTTTATACCACGTACGTCGAAGGACTGCAGCAATTTGCCTGCTGTGGTCATCCCGTCCGATTATAATTTGGGTGTCTTGAAAACCAATTGCAATTATTGCAATTCTAGGAGAGCCTTTTCCACACTGTTTTTATTTATGTTCAGAATGGCTTTGCTCTGCATGAGTGTGGTTTTATTTACATTTTTTAAATGTACTTTTACTTGGATATCTTACCCAAACACAAACTTAATCAAAAGTAAATGACAAAATAATAAGTTTTGACACTTATGCAAGTTTCATTAAAGTGGAAATTTTAATTAACTTGCATAAGACTTAAAACTTACCAAAACTCTAGTGTATAAATAACTAACTTCTGACAGTTTCACCAGTGTGAATCTAGAAAATTATCACAAGGGCAGTAAGTCCTGGTATAAAAAGTCCTCTATATCTTATTACAGGACACAGTCTAGCTGTATAAATTTCATTCAAATCCGTTCAGCGGTTCGAACGTGAATAAGTAACAAACATACACACACATACTCACAAATTGTCTCGTTTATTTCATTAATGCAACAGACAATAATATAAAAATACGTATCTATTCTCTTTATACTCGTAATACTAACTACTAGTTAGTATAGTAGTATATATAAAAATTACACTTATAACTACTTAACTCATTCTTTATTTCACCTGAAGTATTTAATATTTTCATGTAAAACTTGTCAGAAGCAGCCCTGTAACGATACTGCGGGCGGGCACGCGAACTCCGTCAAACTGTATAATGTCATTATATCTTGCGCATTAGCCTGAAATTTATGAACACTCAAGAAACTGACCCAATATTAGATAACTGAAGCTGAAAAAATATTCAGAAAAAAAGAAAGAAAAACTGTTTTATTTGGCACACATAGTTCTTAATTCTTTACCCTGGGGTTAATGGGTTGTGGAGGTCTGGTAAGCAGCCACTCCTCGTAAA
Source organism: Mythimna separata (assembly GCA_030763345.1). Lineage (NCBI taxonomy): Eukaryota > Metazoa > Arthropoda > Insecta > Lepidoptera > Noctuidae > Mythimna > Mythimna separata. The sequence continues at coordinate 18,926,449 of CM061177.1, read as the reverse complement.
ATACTGGTATTTAGCTAAATCCAGCTTGACTGGAAGCCGATCCCAATATAGTTGGGAAAAGGGTAGGTAAATTATGAGTTCTTAATTCTTTATTGTACACAAAACAAAAACATACAAAATGGTTTTAAAGATAGTTCATGTACAAAGGCGAGCTTAACTCAGCAATGAGTTTTCTCCAGCAAATCTTTGAGTTACTTATAGAGAGAACATATTGGAGGCTAGGATCCAGTGCACATACTCGTAGATACACACAATGGAGGAAAAACCTGTAAAAACAACATGTAAAAAACAAACAACATTGAACATGTGATGGAAAATGAGTAAGAAAATATGTAGATCTATAGCTTTCCAATTTTTTTATTATGTTTGCATTGTATCTCGACTCATAAATAAGGTAGTAAGGCAAAAAGTGATTATTTTCAAGAGAAGCATTTTTGTAATTTTTAAATATGTAAGTAAGTAATTTGTGAGAATTCTTTTAGTCCATCGGTTAAAAGGATTTTTTTGTTGGTTCATTCCATTTTCACCCCGTAATATATTTTAAATGGGAGATCAATTTAGATCAAATATCACTAGAACCATCTCTAGATAAACTGATTTCCAATAAAAAAAACCTCATACAAAAGTTAAAAAAATCCTATCCCAAATAGAAACATCGTCATAGCAAACACATATAATAAAATAGCCAGTAATATCACAGAATAAGAATACGAATACACTATATATTCCGGCCGAAATGCGACTTAAATCTCCTTGACATTATCCATCTCTTTCACGCGACGTGATTTCAGGAATGAGAGAGAGAGTAAAGTAGATAGAAGTCAAGTCACTCCTTACAAGTATTTCAGAGATAAAATCCGGAATGCAAGGGGTGTAGCGGATTCCATAGAGAATCAGGCTTACATTCTAGACTATGACTCAGTTGGTAGCTCTAACAATGTATTCTCTCTGGTTACCTTTTTATGGTTATTCTTTTATCGGTAATCCGATTAGTTAATAGTTATTAACTGAAAAATAGAAACAATGTGCTATTTATGGTATATGAGGATTACAATGATTGATTTTTTTATTTTATTTATTAAAACCACGTACTACTATGAAACACTATTATGTACTAAAATGGAGTTAACGCCTTAATATTTATTCTACCAGACGACCTCAGGATAGTGTAGAAATATAATAAGTGCAACGAAATATGTACTTGAATAATAAATGTCATACTATACTGGTCAAAAAATAATAGGCCCGTTTTGACATTTGAAGAAATTTCGTGGTTGTATAAAGTAAGCGCAAAAAGAATACTCGCAATAGAAGCTACACGTCCATGGACAGTATGTCTTAGTTTACCTACCTGTCAATTAAATTAACATACGGAACGATATAGCTGTCTAATCAATCATTATCTCAGACGCCATTAATCCTTTAATCTAGCAAAACACATGTCAGGCTATTTGACGGAAAATACATTCTAATTTGTGGAATTTAATCTAAATCCTACCAGACATTATTACATTTAGTGTCATATTGAACAAAATACCTGATTGCTGACCAGTGACGTAGTAGCTTGTTCTAAAGGGGGCCCTGTCTCAAATATTGTTGAGGGGCCCCTGTATCAACTTTTTTTGAGGGGGGCCTGTATCAAATATTTTTAAGTGGACTTGTATCAAATATTTTTGAGGGGCCCTGTATCAAACAATTTTTAGGGGTTTTGTACAAGATGCGTTCTTATGGGTCCCACTAGCACAGAAATAGCCCCTTGAGATAACACAACAGACTCATGTTATGGCGTAAAAATGAAAATAAGTTCGTTTATTATTGTCGTCTCATGTAGAAAATGCTAGAATCAAGTGAAACTAAAATATCCTATCATATAATTATTATTCATTCACTACAGTTATTGGCATATCAATAAGAGAATTTAAGGTTATTTATTTATATTTAAGGTCATGGATAACATTATGTTTTACTATTTTTAGTACATGTCGGGGCCCCAGTAGACCGGGGGCCCCGTATCATTGATACGGCGGTAGCTACGCCCCTATTGCTCACTATCTAGATATCAAATACTTGCAACACTAATTTAGGTGTTCAAAATATCTTAGGTACTGGTTCATAATTAAGATTTGTCTACTGGTTTAATTTATTGTTGGCAAGCAATAAGTAAAGCATAAAGCACAGGCATAATTTTCCTTATAATGGTCCAACTGCTAGGACTCAGGCCTCCATGAGAGGTAATGGACTGTAGATCACCATGTGGGTCTAGTGCAGATTACTAGATGACACAGGTTTTCGATTTTTATTGTTTTAGGACATGCTCGTTTTTTCTTTTGAAGTCGTTGCAAAATAAATATCTTATATCGTTCAGTTGCCCATGCGTTTTAAGACTACGGGTAACCTTTCAAAAGTCGACCCAAGGCTCCAGTAGGCTTCGGCTCTGCTGGTTCCCTACGATTTTACTGCCATCTCTTTGAGGGGTGAAATATACTGTGTAGGTATTATCATCCAGTAATCCGTTAGGATATAGGTATTACTTACGTCATAAATTCATTCATAACATACCTACCTACCAAAAATTCTTATGATATATGTAACGATGTATGTTATCATAACTCGTGGAAGTGACTTGTCAAATGAACCTGGGAATTTTTTATCCTCTTGAAGATTAAATACTTAAGATAAACTTATTGGATAATAATGTCATAATCTACTTTTAATACTAAAATAACGACTGTTAAATGAGTTTCATTTATTTTGTAGTAAATGCAGGTAAGCCTCGTTCATGGTTCTTTTATGTTTTCAGTTATTTCGGTTTTATTTTTTTTCGCTATATCTGTCATCCTCTTCCGTCTAAATAAATTGGTAGGATCCTCCCACATTATGTCTTTTTTTTGATGAATGGAGCGTGCTAACTTAGAAGTAAGCTATTCATTCTTTACTTGAAGACCCCTAGACTACAGGTTTTAATTACTACCTTTTTGAACCCAGTTTTTGACTAATTTTATCTTTATTGTGGTTTTGGGTGCAATATTGACTGGTCTACACTGTCCTCGCATAAGTGTCTGTGTTGTTATATGGAAATGTTGTAAACCCAATAGTTTTTTGAAAAGAGTAACCATGGAGTTTCTTGCCGGTTCTTCTCCATAGGAAACGACCAATTTGGAACCGTGCACTAGTTTTCGACGTTTTATAAGTGCCCATGTAGGCCTATGTGAAATAAAAATATTTGACTTTGACTTGACTTTGACTTTTTTGTAGCCATCAGGAAGCACTGACTCAGGCAGGGAATCCCACTCTTAGCTGTACACACAATGAATGTGTTCCCAAAACTTTTTGTGCATATAGGTAGGTATACTTAAATGGATAAAAAACCACCTCCGTGCCCAGATTAGTATCCATCATGCAAGTTCTCCTGTAGCCTCAGTTATACAAGCGTAAATTATTTTGTGTTTTATATTTGCTGCCTTTTCCGGTCTTATTTAATTAAAAACATGTCCCGTAACACACAGTATTTATTTAAGAAATTATAAACAACCCTCTCAGTTCACCTAACATTAAACCTTTACTTTTTCGTTGCCTAGCGCATTTCAATTATTTGTATATGTCGCAGTAAGATAGATAAAGCCGTAATATAGTTACATCCCTAGGGATATAATTATATGTACCGTAACATAGTTATACGAAAGCGATTCTTTACTATCTCACTAGGAATATAGTTAAAAAACGGTCCAAGTTTAGTAATATACTTATATTAGATTAAGTTCAGTGAAATAGCTTTCATACAACAAAGCCGGCTTTCATAATTATGACTAGGTAAAACATAGTAAAGGTAAAGGGTAATTTTCAAAAAAATCTAACAACCTAGATAAATAAATAATTTATATGTGTACATACAAAAACTTAAAAATTAAAGGGACAAATACAGTCGAAGATAAAAATGTATGGCAATATACGTAGAGCAAAGGGGACACCCACCCACGAGCCCCTTTTGACACATCGGTCAATTTGAATCAAAATTATGAATTAAATAATTACATTTAGGGCCTGTTTCACCACCTATGATTGAGTTTCGAGTATCTTACTTGACAGATAATTTCATACGAATTCTGTCACATTTTTGAATTTATTCAGTGAGTAGTGCCTACTCGGACATTGTGAAACAGGCCCTTACACTAATAAATAGGCCATAGGTTTTTTTTTTTTTTTTTTTTTTTTTTTTTTCCGGTAGGGAAATCATCAGAATGACTTCTCCCACTCTTGGGCGGAGCGGGAGGGCGTGTCAGACTCTTACTGACTAAATCCCTACCTTAAAGATAAATATTTTGGGGCCCCCTTGGCAAATTCTAGCTACAGGCACGCGTGCCTAATCGAGTACTGTCGACAAAACAGCCTCGGGGCCTCACAATGTCTCATTTGAAGTACCGTCGGCATGCGAGGGTGGCTTCACGAGAAATTGTTGACAAAATGACGTTTCCTGAACACTGAACACGATTTTCTCGACAATTTATAAAGCAGCCGGAGATGAGTAGGCACGTTAATTTATTAATGGTTTGAACTTGGTTGATGGAGAAGATATATTCTGTATGTTGTCGTGTGTCTGTGTGTGTGTGTGTGTGTGTAACTAAGTAAGTACCTAAGTAGATATATCTAGTATGTTATATACTCACAGGTTTAGACACCTTTCGGATAATTCGCCTGTCTTATAGTATCCTTTCTCTCGGTTTTACTAAGTAGTTTATCTGTATTTTCGCGTGAAAAGGCGTCTACCTTTTTGCAAGAGAGAGTGATTATTTTTGTGGGGAAAATGAAGAAATATAGTATTATAAATGTAGAAGGGATGCGAGATGCACAGGGCCGGTCGTTGTGGTTACGCTTGTAGGAGACCTATGTCCAGTAGAGGTCTTTTCGACTAAAATGATAATGATGATCAGGTGTAGGAAATAATCATTATTCAGTGACAAGAAAAGACATATAATCGATTTGGAGCGGTCATGACATGACGACTAAACTTTTATGATCACCGGCTTGGCAATCTAGCAAGCTGGAGCGTATCGGCAGCGGCCAAGTATGACGCTACGGTATTGGACAGTGACGGAACGGACTAGTTTGCATAGTCTCATACGTTTCAATACAAACTTTCAGACGACTAGAGTATATGAGTTTTACGTGTTTGTAAAAGCACCTATGATACAGGAGTAATTCCTAGTTTCGGAAAACATTGTTTTAAATAAAAAGTAAATTAAAAATAAACTATAATTTTTGGCTTTTACGTTCCTAACGCGGAGGAGCTCGTGGCTAGATAATAATAGCCGCACAGGTCGATCTTCAAGGTTAAGCAACGCTTGCCAAGGTTGGTATGTGGATGGGTGACCATCTTTACATAATGAGTTTCCTCCGTGCCTCGGAAAGCACGTTAAACCGTTGGTCCCGGCTGTCATTTGGAGATCTTTGGCAGTCGTTACGGATAGTCAGAAGCCAGTAAATCTGACTCCAGTCTTGCCATGAAGTACCGTGTTACCCCAGTTAATGGGTTGTGGAGGTCTGGTAGGCAGCCGCTCCTCGTAAAATACTGGTATTCTGCTAAATCCGGCTTGACTGGAAGCCGACCCCAACATAGTTGGGAAAAGGCTAGGCAGATGATTATGTTCCTAACGCGGTCATAGTACGGTTAAGTAAGTGAAGTAGCTAAACTCTTTTATCCCGACCCCATTACAAAGTTAACGCACTCAAACACACACACACACGTCCCCCACAGGCCCTACAACACACACACACAAACACACATACACACAGTCAATATTAGTCTCAGCCCACACTAAAAGCGCTAATTCTCAGCGCGAGGGCGCGAGGCGGGCGAGGCTAGTGCAACGTGAAATTGTCGCCAAATTGTCGCTTCCTGAGCACTGATTGCGTCGCTCGCTCCCCGCTTCCGGCCCACTGTTTGCTTATGCGATAGTGAATTAGATTTTTTTGTAGCAACACTATTGATTTACAGCCACGGGCTTGTGTTTTTGTTGAGAATTATTGATAAGTACAGATTTATTTGATGATCTCACCTGATGGTAAGCAGTGATGCAATCGTTGATGGTGAGGCGCACTAGTTTATTAAGAGCCTATTCACTCTAGCCTTGGTGTTGGTGTTGTTTTGTGCTAGTTTTAATCATCGTCATTCATCCCACTGTTTGCTTATGCGATAGTGAATTAGATTTTTTAGTAGCAACACTATTGATTTACAGCCACGGGCTTGTGTTTTTGATGGGAATTATTGATACAGATTTTTTTATTGGTATAAATTAGTGCTTGACTGCGATCCTACCTGATGGTAAGCAGTGATGCAATCGTTGATGATGAGGCACTCTAGTTTATTTAAGTAAAGTCTATCCACTCTAGCCTTGGTGTTGGTATAGTTTTGTGCTGGTTTTAATCATCATCATTCATCCCACTGTTTGCTTATGCGATAGTGAATTAGATTTTTTAGTAGCATTTTTTTACTATTGATTTACAGCCACGGGCTTGTGTTTTTGATGGGGAGTATTGATAAAGGTGATGTTTTGTACTGGTTTCAATCATCATCATCATCATTTTTAGTAACAACACCATTGATTTGCACCGGCCTTGTGTTTTGATGACGAGTAAGATTAGGGTTTTTTTTTGTATAAACTAGTGCTTGACTGCGATCCCACCTGATAGTAAGCAGTGATGCAATCGTTGATGGTATGGCGCACTAGTTTCATCCCACTGTTTGCTTATGCGATAGTGAATTAGATTTTTTAGTGGCAACACTATTGATTTACAGCCACGGGCTTGTGTTTTGATGGAGAGTATTGATAAAGGTGTTGTTTTGTACTGGTTTTAATCATCATTATTATTCAGTATTTCTTTGGCAGTCGTTACGGATAGTCAGAAGCCAGTTAATCTGACTCCAGTCTTGCCAGGAAGTACCGTATTACCCCAGTTAATGGGTTGCGGAGGTCTGGTAGGCAGGCGTTCCTTGTAAAATACTGGTATTCAGCTAAATCTGGCTTGACTGGAAGCCAACCCCAATATAGTTGGGAAATGGCTAGGCAGATGATGATTATTCAGTATTTCAGCCGAAACACGTCCACTGCTGGACATGGAGGCCTATGTCCAACAGTGGGCGTGCGTCCAAGCGTTTTGATGAAGAATATTGACAAAGATGTGGTTTTGTGCTGGTAGTCATCATCATTCATCCCACTGTTTGCTTATAAGATAGTGAATTAGATTTTTTTAGTAGCAACACTATTGATTTACAGCCACCCAGCTTGTGTTTGAGAAAGATGTTTTGGTAATTTATTGCTTTTATAAAGGAAGATTACACGTTTGGAGTTGAGGGATCGTGATCTGATGGGATGCAGAAAATTTTAAAGAGTTACCGTGGCACTGGAACGCTGCCATGGGTTTCCATCCTAAAGCGGGTTAAGTCTTTTTTTCATCCCACCTCAAGAGAAGGCTCTTGGTTTTCAAAAGCGTAACTACTGATGTAAACACGATGTTGATTTCAAGCGCCAGGTCTAGATACCTCAGTGCTTCTATTTCCGAAAACCGTTTTCGACTGAATTTTTGGAATAACCTAAATTTTTCTCGGAATATTTCATTTTCTCCAGTTTTGTGTCTATTTTAGAAAAACCAAGCCTCCTCATTTCCTGTTCATCAGTATTATCAAGATTAATATTTATGGCGAGGTCTAATCGGACAACGGAAGACGAGTTTCTGGGAAGCCTTTGTTTTTCTTTATTTCGCATCTATATTTTGAAATAAACAAATAAAAATCTCAAAAGCCCGATGTTTTATTACCAGCAGCCTCTCAATGAACCAGCAAACAAACAAATCTCTTCAAAAATAACCTTTTCATTGCACCTATCATACCTCCATCAAATTCTGAGTGTAGCAAGAATTTTGCCAAACTTCCAAGGGCCCTCAACTCTCGAGTGATTCTCATAATTTCGGAATCTCCGTCTCCGTCACGATAAAGTGTTTGTGAAGGCTCTTCAAAATATTTTATCTAAAGGTTTTACACCATGAGGAAGCATTTTCAGCATAATGAATATAGATCGATTAATGACTCGCTGAAAATCATGTTTCTAAACTCTACTCTCTAATGTAAAACTGATTATAATTGTGTCAGAATCAGAGAGAGAATGTTATGGGAATATTAATTTACTTTAGTCAAAGGCTATTGTAATTAACAAAGGCGTAGCGGGGGCTAATTCAGACGTAGGCGAAGGCAGAAAAGGCAGAAGTAGGAAATCTTTTTCTTAATAAATTCGAAAACGAGTCAGTGACTATCGCAACTGTGTTCCGACTACATTGTTGCTTACTATTAGGTATGTGAAATAGTGGTCAAACGCGAACCTATTAAAAAAAGATCTACTTAAAAAATGAAACCCTCATTCTTAAGGATTACGGCCTCTCTTGTGTAAGGCCGTAGGCGTGGGGCCACTTCACCTACGCCCAACTACGCCCCTGGTAATTAAATTTAAATTGTACCTACATCGAAGTCGCTTTTAGATAACACGGTAGCACCTGTTCTTATATTATGAAATTCAAAACGCCATAAACATAAAGCTTCTGTAAATATTAATTAAGTAAATTAATTACCTTTGACAATACTTTTCTTGGGCTCAAGCCAACAAAGGGTCGGATCCCTGAATGTCTCGCTGAATATAGTCAAAAGGTCATTTTTCATCTTTTTCTCCATGATAAATCGAAAAAGGTTCTATTTATGGAGCGCCAAATTCGTGACGCTTTTTAATATTGCCAATTTACTTGTTTAGAAAAGTTTCTCAGATGTGCAAATTACGTTAAATTAGGAGAAATAAATTCAAAACGCAAATCTTCCTGCCCTTGTCCCGTGTTATGTGGGGTCGGCGCAATACGTTTTTTTCTTCCATTCGGTCCTGTCAACCGACATGCTTTCAGTGACTCTCATTTTTCCTATCATTCCTCACACAAACCCCATCTTATCTTTTTCTCCTATCTATCTTCATTTCTGATATAAAGACATAAGGAAACTTCGAGCATAGCCTTTTCCATTGCTCTTTGGTTGACTAGAATTCTGATGAGGCCAATTGTGAGCGACCACGGTTCGGAACCATATGTCATCTCTGGCAATACGCAATGGTCATAGACTTTCGGCTTGAGTCACTGTGGTATGTTGGACGAGTAGATACCGTGCAGTTTCCCGAACGGTGCCCAGCCGAGTCGAGTTCGACGACGCCAATGACGACGCACTAGTTATAAGCTTTCGTCTTGAGACACTTTACTTCTATAAAAAGCATCAAATAATTTCACAATAACTCCCCGTTAATTGACCATACCTCACACCTACAACAAACGCAATTTTCTTTCTTTCTATCAAAGTTAAATAAAACACTACCAAAAAAAGCATCAAATAATTTTACAACTACTCCTCAAAATTGACTACACCTCACACCTACAACAAACGCAATTTTCTATCTTTCTATTAAAGTTAAATACTTACACTTCTATATAAAGCATCACATAATTTCTCAATAACTCCCCAATAATTGACTATATACCTCACTATACCTCTGATACTTCATACCTACAATGGAATAACTTTACAAAAAAAAAACTAACAAGCCACCGACTCCATAGCTCAAAGTACCGGTATAATTCTGTGGTACGGTATTAAAAGAGTTAGAAAAGAAGGCAACAAAGCAAATAGCCAATAATAATGGTTATTATCGCGAGTGGCCGACCTTGCACGATGTAGTATTGGATAACCAATCGGACTTGCGGTTCGGAGATCGCTCCTAACGGTATTCTGCGGACCTGTGAGAGGTGAGCGACGGAGGTTAGGTTTGTGCCTTTGGGAAAGTAGTCTCTGAGAGGACGAGTCCGAATGCCGTATTGCGTTCAAAATTTATCTAACTACATACATATTCGTACATATACAGTATTCGTTGTGTTACATAAACATTAATTATGTTAATATACTCGTATTTCGATTCGATAAACAAAAATGCAACTTTAAAACATTCCTGTCAGTTTGTCTCTCAGTCGTTTGTTTCTGCTAATTTCCGCAAATAGAAAAAGAATTATTGTATGCGCCAAAAAAACTTCTTAATTTATGACCGAATGGCATTCATTAATTTTTGAGTGGAATTTTGACACTGCAGCCAAATCATAATACCCTCGCCTACGGCTCGGGCGAATTCCGCCTCGCGTGCAATGATAAATTTACTCCACTTTTATCAAAATGTACTATTTTAATTCATGTACAAATTCTGGTCAGTATTTTCTGCTAATTAATTCAGTATTTTACTATAATAATGTTAATTAGGTGCGGTCATGCATGTTTTAATTAAAACTCTGTACTTCAATATTGGTCAAATTGAACTACCCTTGTTATAAATAAATACCTATATCATTACACGTGTTCCACATTTTATCATCGCTGAATTAAAATTGAAATTACATTTTAATATATTATGGAAATATTGTGCACGCCAACTGTTATTATTTCAGTATAGACAGCCACAAAAAGTACTCATAACTACCACAGCTTTTTACTGAGTGGGAAGTGGAGTTTCAGATTTTTACTGACTAAAGGTAGAACTAAATTGGGTCAACGTGCCACGTACGCTGATCGAGGCGCGTCGGTCTCCATACATTTTACACAGCAACTAGACTTGTAGAGCTACATTAGACCCACACCACGCGATGCCACTGCACATACACACACACGTACACTTCAAGCATCACCCACGTATGCGTTGACCTAATATACTCGTAGTTTCTGCTTAAAACCTAACTGTATTATTCAGTCGCACTTTGATCAATTCAAAAAATCAATTTAAATTAAAGGAGAATGCCACGTGGCAGGTCCCTTTTGTGCTGTCGTGTACTTGTTTGGAATAATAACCTAAAAATATTATTTATTTTTTTGTGTGCAAATTATTTTTTATATAATTTTTCATAAACTAATGGAATTAAAGTAATAGAGACATAATTAGATGCTCATGGTGATGTTTAGTCTGTCAATATGTAATTATTGCCTACATTTTTAAAACAGAAAAATAATGATATCTTCTTAACCTGGGTGGCACAATAAAAAAAGGTTTCCGATTATGAAAATGCTATGTTTTTACTATTAGGTAAAATAAAAGTCTTCAGGGCACCTGCATTTTCCACTGGGACCCAACTTCCCTTACAAAACGGGCAATCTCCTTTAATCCAAAGCCTTGATAACTTTAGGAAGAAAATGATCACTTCGTTTCTTGTCCTATTTCACGTGTATCTCTTAGAATAAAAAACCTACAAAGTCTATCAGCGGGTAACGAAGTGGCCCATCTGCACTTACCTAATCACAGTCGCTGGGCGTAGTCAAACTATCCATTGGATGGATAACTGTACACGTTACTTGCAGTGTCATGTCTCTCAGGCCGTGATAAGACAAACTGGATCCACGATGTCTGATCTGAACTGGATACCCGAGCCCTTTGAAGACATAGCACCGCTGAACTAAGCCCTTGCACTTAGTGAACAAGATCGGGGAAAGGAATGGTGAAAGCTTTCTTGAGTTTTCCTTGTGTAGTAAACAGCTCTGTTCTTTCACCTTTGAACTGTCGAAAACTCAGTCAGTCAAATGATTGCTAATTACATATTCCAAAGCGTAGATGCTCGTCGTGTGTTACTGGCCATTTATGGTTGTTAGATAACCGTAAGCCCTAGTCGTCGACGGCGCGTAGTTCCACGCGCGCCACGTAGAGATTTCAGTAAAACCGTAGAGGCCTAGCAAGGCCAAACCCTACTCGGACCAGGGGTTAGCTTCCGAAAGGAAAACGTGGGGTCCTGGAACGCAAGGCAACGAAGGAACAAAGGTGTGGTTTTAGTCAGTAAAAGTCTGACACGCCGCGCCGTCCTTCTCCTCTAGAGCGGACCCACCAAAAACAGAAAGTGTGACATAACTGTATACATAGTTACATGTTTTACACATTTGTTTCAACTTGTGTCAGTTAGCATGTTTGAAAACTAACACCGGAACTGTTCGACTGAGTTCTGGTTCATTTGTCAGGTCCAATTACTGCAGTTCGACATTCCACGCGTATGTAGCCAGTGGGTAATAGTTAGTTGAAAGAACCACTCGTAACAATGCTGTTATTAAAAGTACGTTGTATTTTTTGAGGGTACAGGAAAGAAAGTTTGTCGTATCCTAACGAGCAGTGGTGGCCCAGTGGTAACTGCCCCGACTTGCAAGTTGTAGGTCGCGGGTTCAAACTCGGTCAGGCGCATTACTTTGTGCAATTTATTTCATCACCATTGCTCTCAAAACGGTGAAGGAAAACATCGTGAGGAAACCGGCATGTCCTAGAACCAAAAATTCGAAGACATGTGACATCCACCAATCCGCAATGGGCCCGCGCAGTGGTTTATGGCTCCTAGAGAGGAAGCCTGAGTCCCAGCAGTGGGAACATTATAAGGCCAATAATGCTAATATGCTAATCCTAACGCTAATCATAATCACTTCATAATCAGCCTTTTAATGTTTCCACCGGGTGCACTTGACATACCTGCGTATTCTTTCAGAGCGTACTGGCGTATGCGTATGTTATGAATTTCATGTCAGGTCATAATCTCCCTTTCGTTTTTCCGACTAGCTTGTCAACTTCCAGTCTAATTGGATGAGGCTGTTTTATATGGAGCCACTGGTTATCAGACCTCTCCACAGCTTTATATTATAGGTATGTTACATAATAGTGTCAACAATAAACAACACGCATATATTTAAGCAAAAAATATCCCAGTCTTCGTTCAAGCTTTATCAAAAAATATCGTACGAGTATTTAATCGCATTCTTTATTAATCCATTTAATTACGGAAATAATTAAGTACTTACTTAAGTCTACGTTTCAAAATAGTATAATATTTCTAATCTTGACGAATTTACGCATCAAAAATGTTCTCCCATTTAATAAATATACGATGCGACCCACGCCATTTGGTTGGCGAACAGCGCGCAATGGGTAGCTCGCCGTTCTGTCTATACTAATATAATAAAGAGGTAAAGTTTGTTTTTTTGTTTGTATGAGGTAGTCTGTGGAAAAATTATTTTTACACCAATAGAAAGCTGCTGTATTTCAGAGTGACATAGGCTATATTTTATGTACGCGGGCGAAGCTACGGGCTAAAACTAGTACTAAATAATCCAGTCAGGATTGCCAAACGTGTCTCAAAGAGCTACTAGCAGCTCGAGATGGTGCATGCCCGGGTTGCGAAGTTGTTCCAAAGATGTACTATGACCCTGCCTCAAATGGCAATTGAAGTAATACAGATGAGTTTTAATCGAAAAAGTCTAACATTCTCGGTCCTCTGCATGGACCGAGAATGTTAGACTTTTTCGATTAAAACGGCGGGAGTTATTTAATAACATAAAAAAACGCCTATGTCTATTGGCAGAGAGGTGGTATCTAGCTAAACATCATCATCTGCCTAGCCTTTTCCCAACTATATTGGGGTCGGCTTCCAGTCAAGCCGGATTTAGCTGAATACCAGTATTTTACGAGGAGCGGCTGCCTACCAGACCTCCACAACCCACTAGCTGGGGTAACACGGTACTTCATGGCAAGACTGGAGTCAGATTTACTGGCTTCTAACTATCCGTAACGACTGCCAAATATCTCCAAATGACAGCCGGGACCAACAGCTTAACGTGCTTTCCGAGGCACTGAGGAAACTCGTTATGTTAAGATGGTCACCCATCCACAGACCAACCTAGGCAAGCGTTGCTTAACCTTGAAGATCGACCTGTGCGGCTGTTATTATTTAGCCACGAGCTCCTACGAGGTATCTAGCTAAACATAGGCCCAAAAATAATTCTACCAACTTCTAAGTACAAAGCTATGAGTCGGACAAGATACTAAACAGTTTTGATCCAAAACCAATCCAGTTTCAATTAAACAAACACGAAGCCTAAATTGACTCAACACGTCTCAAATAAATTTGATTCCCATTAAATGTATTTAATTTAGATTGGAAATTACTTTCGTCGAAATGTGATTAACAGAGTTGAAATTATTTCAGAGTGTACTTCGTAGGCTGAGGAATTACTAACCATACAATTCTACTTTAAGTTGAATTGAATAGGATTGTTAAGTATCAAAACTGATTAGTCTACTTATAAAATAACAATAGTGTTATCGTTTATCATATTCACGTTACGTTACAGCCCCGGGCTTCAGGCAAAGTCAGTTTCAGCCACCATAGGCGTAGATTTGCGGACAACTAGCAATGAGGAGCTCTCCATCCGGCCGTCCGGTAACTGTCTAGATCGAGCCCAAATCGTCAACGGCACGTACGGCGTCAGTCAAAATCGCTGTGCTGATTTCGCTAGGAACAAGGAGAATTTCTGAAAGAAAAATTTAGGGTTCTAGAACGCAAAGGACAACTAAAGGAAACATGTGTGGTTTTAGCCAGTAAAAGTCTAACACTCCCTGCTGCTAAAGCTCAAATCCATGGAATAATTTCCCACATCAAATAAAATTGTGTTATCATTTAAAATGAACGTACATCTTTAAACGATGTCGCTAATCACGTTCGTCCGTTTATATTTTAAATCCTCCTGAGAGAGTATTTTTTTAAATTCTCCGTCTATTGGTAATAATAACAACCACATGAAAATGTTTATTAGTTTAAGATTATCGGGTTCTTATTAGTTTAACACGAACAGGATAAGGTTTAAAATTTAAATAACTTGATTCCCAATTTTAATATTATATTTGACAAAAACTGTTGAAGTACCTACATAATATGTAGCCCCATATCAACAGCTCGAAACGGTAATAGAATGGAATCCAAGCCATTTCTTGTCAGTGCCGTAACTAGGGCGGTGCGAGCAGTGCCCAGGCACAGGGCGCAGACCCTGGAGGGGCGCAGAAATGACCAGACTAAGCCTGGTTAGAGCATTTTTTAGGGGCGCAGTTTTGAAAGCTCGCACCGGGTGCATAAAAGGCTAGTTACGGCACTGTTTCTTGTTCACTAATAAAGCGAGCACACATTTAATTACTCAGATACCCGCGAAACGAGACACAATAGTAAAACAATAACAGCGCGGTCTCATAGGACCGGTTGGGGATTCAAACGTTAAGGGATTTGTCACACTGGATGCGTTCTGCGGTCTGCGGTCCGGTCAACGTTGTCGGTCGGTCCCTCGCCTCCGCCCCGCCGGGCCAACATGCGTTCTTTGGTTGTGCTCGCGCGGTCAGATCGCATTCTATATAAAATATATTAATACCGACAATGCTGTTCATACATGATGCGGGCTGCGTTCGCTTTGACCTGACCGCAGACCGCAGAACGCATCCAGTGTGACAAATCCTTAATAAGCTGCAGAATTAGTTCACGTTACTATTACAAAGTGAATCGAGGGAAATCTATTGTTCTATGTTACGAATGCACGTTGCACTCACATTCATATCCTAGATAGCATTGCGTATTGTTTTTAGCTTGTACTACGACGCAACTGTTAATTTATTCGGTAGAGAAAGAGTAGCAGTAGTTTTGTCAGAGTATCGTTCTCATTTTATTTGAATATTTCAGGGAAACCAGCCGAAATATATTTTCCTCAATTATAATCACTAAGCTAGAAATGTGCCATTTTAATAAAAATTTGACGTTTTATCTTTGTACGGCCGGCGATGCGCTACCGGTACATGGTGAACATCCCAGCCATACTTACGAAACGTTTTGGTAACACATTAATTTATTATACGTATTGCTAAGGAGTGGAATTCCCTGCTGGAGTCTGCCTGATAGCTATAACCTAGGGGTCTTTTAAGTCAACAGTGAATATGTTGATTCTAGGCAAGTGTGTTCCATCGTCAACCACGCCATAGCTTACCATAAGGTGAGATAGTGGTCAAACGCAAGCCTATTAAAATAATATATGTACAAACAGAGCAGCAAAAAGTAAAAAACTTTCGACCTTACCCCACTTTTCGTCATTTTTTTGAACTTACAAAGTGTATTATAGTATAGCGGATTATTGAAGAAATAAAAAACCTATTTCATACCAAAACCTAGGTATCGTTTTACCTCTATCGTCCTACTATTGGAGTCACCAGCATCATATTCGATATGAAAAAGTTAGCCAATATTCTCTCGGCGACGCGTGCAGAATGGATTATATCGACGCCCAGTCTCACGGCATTTTCCTCAAACGAAAGTGCAAACATCAAGGTATTTTAACGAACGGACATCATGTACCTACGTCAAATACCGTTGTAGCTACAAGTACAACTAGTGTTGGCAGGTCAGACTGAATTGGTTTTAGATCGAGACAAATAAAAACAATTTTTTTGTAAAGGCTTTTTTAAGCTACCTCAAAAGAGCCTTTACAAAAAATTGGTTTTTATATGTTTCGATCTAAAACTACTCTAGCGAGAGAGAGAAAAAACTACTCTAGAGAGACTAAAACCCACCGATGCCCTTCAGTTGGGCTTGCAGACGGCGAGTAATGGGAAGCTCGCCGGCCAGCCATCCAGTATGGCGCATTTTCACTGGTCGTTAACTCGGTCGGTTAACGACCAATGAAAGTAACATGGTCGTTATACTGCATACGGTTCCCCGAATGCGGGCCATGTGACACGCGTTCCAGTAGTCTCTCGCACCCGGCATGCGGGCCCTATCGACTAATGAAAACGGTTCCCCGAATGCGGGCGCTGTGGCATGCGTTCTAGAAATCTCCCGCACCCCGCATGCGGGCCCTATCGACTATTGAAAATGCGCCAGTAATCGTCCGGACTGAGTCTTAGTCGTCGATGGTGCGTAGTGTTTCACGCGCGTGTCAATGAGATGGCAGCAAAACCTTAGGGTTTGCTTCTGAAAGGAAAATTCGGTGCCTGGAACGAAAGGCAAAGTAGGAACATAGAGTGTGAACATAAAGTGTATCACTGAGAGAGCTTGTAGACCACGTTTTAATCAGTGTTGTATAGCAGTCTATAGCAGAGTATAGTTGTCAGTCACGGTTTTTACGCCGTACGGCGCCAAAACCGTGTCGTATACAAGAGGCCTTCTAATGTTCCCACTGTTGGGACTCAGGCCTCCTCTCTAGGAGAGGGAATATAATATGAGGGGATAATGCTATACAAGAGGCCTTTCTCTGTTTATAGTGACGACTAAAACACTGCTCAGTAGGCAGGTATTATTACAAAACCATTCATTAGTTTGTATTACACCGCCTGACACCAGACCAAATCAATTTAATCCATTTCTCCAAGACAAAACAGCAAGGAAACAACTTGAACTAGTTTCCCGTTACGGCTATTTATGTCAAATTCATAAACACCGAAGCTTTTGTTCTAACCAACCCACTTTCGTTCATGTTTGTAGAAATAATTGACATTGCCACGAGAAAGGCGAGCGTTAATAACGAAATTTAATTATTATCTCTTGAAAGTGAAAGCTTAAGGTTGAGAATTGCTTGGCATTTGCGTGTTCACATGAGAAGTTCGTGGTGCTAGTGTGGGGTCCCGTGTCCGCTCGGTTATCTGACCACTCGCTTCCTTTATTCATTGGCGCGTGCACTTTCTTATGAACTTTTAAATAGTGATGCGTTAAACAGCTACTCATCTCATGTCATCTGCCTAGCCTTTTCCCAACTATATTGGGGTCGGCTTCCAGTCAAGCCGGATTTAGCTGAATACCAGTATTTTACGAGGAGCGCCTGCCTACCAGACCTCCACAACCCATTAACTGGGGCAACACGGTACTTCATGGCAAGACTGGAGTCAGATTTACTGGCTTCTGACTATCCGTAACGACTGCCAAAGATCTACAAATGACAGCCGGGACCTACGGCTTAACGTGCTTTCCGAGGCACGGAGGAAACTCGTTATGTTAAGATGGTCACCCATCCACAGACCAACCTAGGCAAGCGTTGCTTAACCTTGAAGATCGATCTGTGCGGCTGTTATTATCTAGTCACGAGCTCCTCAGCGTTACACAGCTACACTTGATTCATTTTGCGGCCCTAGAACTCAAAGTGCAATTGAAATGAATGTGGGTTTTAGTCAGCCCTCTCGCCCCACCCACAGCGGGAGGAGTTATTTAGAAGTTCAAATAGCTATGACGTACTAGACCACATTAGCAACATTGGGGTCATAGGGGTGCCAGAAACCACATGATCTCATTCTCATCTCATAAAATAAATACTGCATAGGTAAACTGGAAATATATTTCCAATTATACCTATGCACCTATACCTACCTATGTACTTATATGTAGGTAGAGTATTAGTTAAATACATTGTGATTAAAAGCGTATTATTTACCCCTGAGTTTGTTTCGGTGTTTCTTCTCAGGGTAGTCAGTTAGGAAACACCAGCCTCATCTAGTTACAAAAAAAAAGCCAAAAAAAGAGTGTAAAAGAGTTTGGAAAAAACCTATATGCAAAATAAATATCATTTACATTTATCATTTATTTATGAATTGAGTCCGTATTCAATGAAACAACATGTTCCAAAACACGGTTTCCAATATCAGCAGAAATCTTAACACCAACAGAAAATAAAGCCTGTTTCGAGTATCGCTTAATGGTAATTCGAGGAAATCTGTTTTCGTGTTTCTACAAAGGTCACGACTCACGATATCCATAATGATGAAACTTCGGAGAAAAGCCCATCTCAATAATGCAGGCCCTTCAAAATTCGGGACCGATCCGTGTAAGTGCTTTATTTTTAGGACACACGTTCACAGTTACTGGGAAAAGGGCCACATTTTATGTGAGAAAGCATTTTAAAGCCGAAAGTTAGACGTGATTCTGGAATTTCGATCAAAGTTACGATCGTTTTTATTGCAAAAGTATTCGATCACAATTATGCGTAAGAGAGCCATGTAAATATGTTTCACGGATATAAATCTCGAAGTAAAAAGCATTGGAAAGCTGTGAAGCGATTGGAACTAACGTACGTGAATAATGAATGCTAAATCGTATTTGATCTCGCTTGGGGATCAGTTTTTACATTGTTGCTACTGAGTTCCTTGTTAAATGAAGCACATACAGTTGCCGGATTTGATACCATGTACTTAGTGAATTTGAAAAGTAGATTAGGTAGGTAGTAGGTCCTGTACGTAGGTAGAGATGATTTTGAGGATACCAACAATACTTGGGTACTTTGGGTACTACAGCTGACCCATTTTCATTCTTCTTCTTCTTAGCGTGTCGATGGCAAAACTCTTCAAATACCTTACCTGACCCAGTATTCGGCCACGGCAATGCCGTCCACTGATGCTGCCATTAGGTCATGGCGTGAGCATGTAACAGGGCAGGTGATGCAGGATGGAAGGTGGGACATGGTCTGCGGGGACACGCCGCACAGACACTGAAGATCTGAACGGTCCGATCTCCACAGATGGGGGTTCCATCTGTGGAGATTGTCTTTGCTGCGCCCAACCTGGGTGCGAAGTCTGTTCAGGGCTTTCCAGGTTGGCAAAGGCAACTCAATTTTCATTTATAGTTAAGTAGTATCAAAAACTTTCTACCAGATTTTTTTCAGAATTGCTGGAAGGGGAAACTGTCAAGTTACAGAATAAGGAGGCACGTACTGAAATGCGACGTCGCTGCTATTAGGTTAGGTTACCAGTATAAAAAAGAGATATTTACACCACTCTACTCTTATGCTGCTTTAATTAATAACCTATTTTAATGCTATTTTATTCAGAAACGAATCATATTTAAGTGATTTTTGACGTTTACCTACTACGGTACGGTACGGTACTAAAATAAACACAAGCAAACACCTAATAATAATTACGAAAAGAACGAAGGGAAAGAATCATCATCTGCCTAGCCTTTTCCCAACTATATTGGGGTCGGCTTCCTGTCAAGCCGGATTTAGCTGAATACCAGTATTTTACGCGGAGCGGTTGCCTACCAGACCTCCACAACCCATTAACTGGGGTAACACGGTACTTCATGGCAAGACTGGAGTCAGATTTACTGGCTTCTGACTATCCGTAACGACTGCCAAAAATCTACAAATGACAGCCGGGACCAACGGCTTAACGTGCTTTCCGAGGCACGGAGGAAACTAGGTATATTAAGATGGTCACCCATCCACATACCAACCTTGGCAAGCGTTGCTTAACCTTGAAGATCGATCCGTGCGGCTTTTATTATTTAGCCACGAGCTCCTCAACGAAGGGAAAGAATGAACAGCAAAAAATTCATTCATTCAATTTACAAAACACCTACACCTAACAGAATTTGGAGCATAATTTCCTGCTATAAAAAGATAGCAGATTTGCGGCTAGAGTACGGTACAACAACTGCGTAAAATAGGAAAAAAAAACCGCAAGCGAAGCCGCGGCAAAAACATGCGGGAACTGAGAATCGAACGACATAATTGCATTGATTTATTGCGTTGAACCTAGTTCGTTCGTGAGAATCGATTTTTCTATTTAAATCAATAGTTAAGTAATGATCTACATTTTGTCGTGTCTTGTAATTGTGTGGTGTAATTAGTGTTGTTAGATGTCCCGATTTGCGCTTGAATGGGACGCCAAATGCCCCGACAGATTAATAAAATTATTAAAAACTGTGACACAGGAACGCACAGGGCAATTACTGAGAGGGCTATGCTGGTGGCGCCAGAAAACTGGAGGAAGTCACTTCATTCTGTGAGACCGTGATGGTCCAGAAGGAGGACGCCGAGCGGGATCGTTAGAGAGCCGATTCTACTCGTAGAAGAAGGCGTAGGGGAGGCAACCGCCTCGATGCTTAACACGCCGAAACCCCCGCTTGCACCATCCAATGCAGGTGGGCCTTTGGAATCAAGGACGATCAGAGTGGGGACTCTGCGCGCCCATCGAGTGATTCCAGGGAAGACGGTGGCACAGTGATCACGTGCTACCGTACACAGTGAGGCTCAGAAGAGACCGCTATACAGTCTCCTCAGGGAAGTGCCGTAATAGGCGTTGCACAGAAGGGGTTACGGAATTGGTTTTTTGAGAGCTTACGGGGCCCCTTCTATGTGCTGATGGTGATCACCGGGGTGGATTTAGTGAGGTAAAAATTCCACACTCCCCGGACTTGTCCCCAAAGTCCGGGCGCCTTTTGAAGGTTTCCCCTCGAAAACAAAAAAAAAGGGGCAATTACTGAAGGACATATTTTTTTTAGGCAGATATTCATCTTATGACTTCTCCCGCTCTTGTATCAAATTTTTACTGACTCAAACACACTCTATGTTCCTACTTTGCTTTCGTTCCAGGCCCCGAATTTTCCTTTCAGAAGAAAACCCTAAAGTTTTGATGCCATCTCCTTGAGGCGCGCGTGGAACCATACGCGCTGTCGACGACTAGGACTCAGTCCGGACGATTACCGGATGGCTGGCCGGCGAGAAAGAAAGAAAGAAAGATTATTTATTTGTCAAACATGCATGTACATAAACTGACAAGGCAGACATGCAAGGTATTAAGATCATGTTTTGGAGTGAACGTGAGCTACCCATTACTCGCCGTCTGCAAGCCCAACTGAAGGGTATCGGTGGGTTTTAGTCGCTAAAAGTTTAACACGCGCTCTCGTTCTACCCTAGACTAGTTTTAGATCGAGACAAACAAAAACAAATTTTTTGTAAAGGCTTTTTTGAGGAGAGCTTTAATAAGACTTTACAAAAAACGTAATTTTTATTTGTCTCGATCTAAAACCAATTCAATCAGACCTGCCAACACTAGTTGTACTTGTAGCTACAACGGTATTTGACGTAGGTACATGATTTCCGTTCGTTAAAATACCTTGATGTTTGCACTTTCGTTTGAGGAAAATGCCGTGAGACTGGGCGTCGATATAATCCATTCTGCACGCGTCGCCGACAGAATATTGGCTAACTTTTTCATATCGAATATGATGGTGGTGACTCCAATAGTAGGACGATAGAGGTTGAAACGATACCTACCTTTTGATATGAAATAGGTTTTATTTTTCTTTTGAGGCGGGTGGGAAACTTTAGTTTATTATACTAAATTTGTTATAGGATGGTTTTGGTGACAGCTGTCAGATTCATACAATGTAGCTATCTATGCTTTTCTCTCATCTTAAAGATGCATGTTTTCGTCCTGCTGTCACCCAACCCATGCTATGTAAAAAAGACTATAGTTAAATAATTATATGTCTTGGCTATTCTATTCATTTACTGGACCAGGTGGGACCTGGACAAGGTCGATAAATGGTTGGCAACCCATCGATCAGTCGTAAAACTAGACTCAAGTCTAATTTATAGTTTCTGGGAATCAAAACAATTCTGTCATCGACATCTTTTGAGAAATAACTAATCA
Source organism: Mythimna separata (assembly GCA_030763345.1). Lineage (NCBI taxonomy): Eukaryota > Metazoa > Arthropoda > Insecta > Lepidoptera > Noctuidae > Mythimna > Mythimna separata. The sequence continues at coordinate 18,904,139 of CM061177.1, read as the reverse complement.
ATGAATTAACAGATTATCACCTCATCATCATCATTTCAGCCGAAAGATGTTCACTATTGGACATAGGCCACCCAAAGTGTTGCCACAGTGAACGGTTCTGTACAGTGTCACCTCAATTGTGAAAATTCTCTCAAATGAAAAGTATTTACGTACCCATCTATTTGTATTTACCAACTACTTTGTACAGGATCTATTCCCCATACATCCGCATAGTTTATTTCCACCGTGAGAGGAGGTTCCCCTCCTCACGATTCTCAAAGGCATTACGAACGTTTACAGCCTTTGCAGGGCTCATTACCTACGAGGATTTCCTCGTAATGTTCCCCCTTCACAATTTCAATGAAAGTTTAAGTGGGAAAGAAGCTATAGATAAACTAGAATCTATTTATCAAGCTTGTAAGCAAAGATAACAGCGTAACATGTTGATAAACAGGCTGGGATTAGTAACCAAGGTGATTTTTAAATTTCGAAATAATGATGGAATCACTATTTATAAATATTACTTTTTATGATAAGATTGTAGCTACAATTGTGTCAATTGCTCTTGACGCAATGTTCAATAAAATGCTATCACAACAATCACATTAAAAACATTAATAAGAACCATTCTGCTTCATTGAATCATAGGTGCTATGCGCTAGACAAGCTCGGAATGAACGCGTGCCCTCGTATTTCGCGCACCATTCGGTCACCGCGACATTCCGTTCTCTCGTTCCCATTCGTTCGCTCGCCAGTCGTGAGTGATAACCGCGTTGCGACTGACGTGCGTGTCGCTTCAACACGGTTCCCGCGAAATATCGAACGAAAAATTATATTAGTGATTAAAAACCTGTTACGAATTGTGTGTGTGTTTTGTAATATTGTGGATTTTTAAGTGTTTATCGATATTTATGTTAATGTGTGTGTAAAACGAGTTATATTTTTTTTCTGTGCACTCGAATTCTTGGATTTTTCTTTAATGAAGTTTTTGTGGTAAGTTTTGATCAGAGATCATTGAGTTGTTATCTAGAATCAGTAGAAGCCTATTAATGTCCCGTTGGTGGGTAGGTCGGTTGAGGCCTGTCCACATTTTTGTAAGTACCGTAGATACTGGACACATTGGCGGTATTTGTTGATTGGCTGTATATTCTTATCGGGTTACTTTTCTTTGGTGAACGAAGCACGGCGTTGTAAAGCTTGATTCTGTGAAATGAACGTTGTTTGATAATAACGTGCAATAGTCGACGTGGTTTGTGAACGAGGGGCCTTTATTAATGAACGGTGTAATGTCAGGCTCAGAAATAAAGTCAGTCGCTAACTTAACCTACCTACCTACATTAAGTTATGAATAAGATTGTTGTATCTTGATTGCTGTAGATATCTAGGTATGTCATTCATAACTTTATTCGCCACGCCCGCCGTCATTTAGATGCAGATAAATGAAAATTAGTTGGTAGGGACATAGTTAACCAGTATTGTGAATATTATGATAAAATGCTATCGGTTCTTTTTCGTTGCTCCACACTAGGAGTTATTTCTGTGTCGTGGAAACGTTCACAAACATGTAAACTCACATACCTACATAAAACACCCAGCCACGGAGCACCTACCTGTAGGTGATACAAATATGTGTTCCGTACGGGAATCGAATCCACGACACGCAACACAGTGCGAATTTTATTGTACCATCAAAATTTTAGATTAGTTCATGAATCCCCGACCGGTCCTATGAGACCGCGCTGTTATTGTTTTACTATTGTGTCTCGTTTTGTGGGTATGTGAAACCAAATTACCTTTGATCTCAATATTTCACATGGACGCATGTGAATAAGGAATCAAAGCATACTACATACTTCAAATAAACCATTTACCTACACGCACTTTAGGATGGTCAAGAAGTCAGTCAATTCGAAAGATTGAGGCTAACTGCTCCGTCCAAAACATAGATCGCTATAAAGAAGAATATGCAAGAAACTCCACGGTTACTTTTAAATTATGTCATGTGATGACTACATAATTACTTACTTACCCAGTTAAAATACTTCTAACAATAACATAAGTTGGTAAGTAAGTTTATACAGTACGGCCGTTATAAGTTGGCGAGTCTGTAGTTAGGCTCTGCGAATTTTGGCGCTTGAAAACTCGTACAAAAAAAAAGGTTTAAAAAAATAAATGCCAATTACAGTTCTTAACAACAATAACAACTGCAAATAGCATTTTTTTTAAACTTAAAACGGCCGTACTGTACACACTTTTAGGTAAGTAAATCTTCATTGAAAAGAAAGAGTTTCTGTCTCAAGTTCCCGCAGCATGTTTGTGAGAACGGCACTGCGTGTCCCACATAACCCAGAGTACCTTATCTACTAGTTATCCTACTTACGCGTAAATAGCGCGAAACGATGGCGTCAAGTATCCCACACTAGTGCGGCAATTTACCTAAATACCTAGCTAGGGGCCTATATCCGGAACCTAACACGCACTAAACACCCGTGATTCATAGCAAACAATGGTTTCTATGATGCAAATTAGTTCTTGACTGCGATCCTACCTGGTGGTAAGCAGTGATGTAATCGTAGATGGTTAAAAACACTAGTTTATTAAGCTATCAATACCCGCGAAATGAGACACAATAGTAAGACAATAACAGCGCGGTCCTAGGAGACCGGTCGGGGATTCGTGAATTAAGCCTTGAAGACACCTAAATTAAAATCGGACGAGAAGAGCAGGAAAATTGTTCCAATCCTTCGATGTAATGTACGCGGTATAAATGACGGCGAAACGCTTAGTCCGGACCGTAGAGGTATCAATAACGTTTGGGTGAACAGGGCCACCCGTCATATTTACGTATCTTGTGTCAAAGTGTTGGTCGGTTTTTCGAATAATTTAAGGAAAATCGGTCACCGGTACATGGCGAACATCTCATCTATACCCAAGTACACACTAAACGTTTTGGGAACACAATCATTGTGCGAACAGTACCTAATGGAATTCGATGTTGGAATCTGTGTTTACTGATAGCTACGACCTAGAGGTCTTTATATCAAGAATAAATAGGTTACTTCTAGAGTTCTAGGCAAGCGTGCTCCATTTTTGACCATCATCACTTACCATCAGGTGAGATTGTGGGTGAGGTACTGGTCAAACGCGAGTCTATCAATAATAATATTATATTATATTTTCTTAACAATATTTATACGTAAAAAAGTCCTCCAAACACAAGCCCCAGTCACCACTTTTCTCTTCTGCTAAAACGCTATATTTTAGCTGAAAAAAATGGCATAACAAATCTTCCAGCAATTTATCATTCCAATAAACCATTGGTAACTTAAAGTGGTCCAGCATAAGCACTTATAATTGGAATACCAAGTACTTCCATACATAGACAGCAGTATTCATCTTGTCAACACTGAGTAATCAGATTAGTTACCTTATAAAATAACCCAGGAAGCGGATTTAACGATTCTACCCTTATTAAGCCTTTAGTTTTAGCCTAAATGACTTCTAGGTTAATAGTTTATCTATCATTAACTCGGTTTTATTTGCCTTCATTATCGTGAATGTTGGTATCATTTCCTTATGTCTTTGCTTTATTACTCGATAAAACCAACTGAATTTTATATTTCGTAATTACAAATATCTTATTTGCTACGCCAAAAAAAAATCGGAGAGCTCAAAGTGCCTTTTAAAGTTCATACAATAAAAATGTAATGGTCAAATCAAAGAACCATGCGAATTACTGTCTGCGATGGTCTTTAGAGGAAAAAGCCACACAGAAACTAGTCTAGTCTCAACTTAGAAACAGTAAAGAGCTCATCTTAGAACTAGTAGAGTCCTACTATTAAGGATTAGTAGAGTCCTCAACATAGTCTTTACTAGTCGTAAATAGCTTGACGACTCGAAGGTTTAAGGTAGATATCATTCATTATAATTATCTTTCTATATGCAGATCAGAAACAGGAATCAACGTTCTTGGTGACTAGTTATTCTGTAAAACGTATGTACGTAAACTCGTGGGTTATTGTGAAGGCTGTTTCATAATAACCTGCAAGTTTATGACCAGTATAAAAGGTTAAGGGCCAGTTTCACCGGTTACGGATAAAGTCTCTGATAGCCTATTAGGAACTTACTTAACAGATAAACTAACATTTTTGGTTTCACAGGTGTCGGATAGCGATATCTGATAGATAAACTATTGGTTAAATTATCAGCCGGATCAAGTGGCTGTTAAGGAAGTTATCATCTACATTATAGTACATTTCAAGTGGGAAAAGTTTGTTATTGCATTTTAGGCGGTTCCATGCACTCGTGTATTGTACGTCGTTTGCAGTTACAAGTGTTACAAATATTCAAACATGGACTTATTTGAATTTTTAGAAGACGAATTTGATGAATATTTCGAACGTATTATGCGACCTCGTAGGAATCGAGTGATTAACCCTAGACCTAATTATTTTGAATCAATTCGTACTTTTTTCGCGCTTAGATGACCCACTGACCTGCTTTTGGTTTTCCATTTTAAAAAAGGTAAAAATATAAAAACGAAACTTTAATAAACTTTCGCAGCATATTCGAAACAAACAAAAGCGTTCAAAACAAACTCCCAAACACAAAACAATTGACACTTGCGTTTCGTTCCTTTAAGCACATTTGGAATTAAAACATACCTATGATTAATCATAGGTAACTAATTTCGGTCTATAATGATAAAATTATAGTACAAAATGTAAAAAGGTTGATTTTGATTATTTTTAACAAAAACATATTTCATTAATTAAGTTTTCAAAATTATTTTCAATTGAAAATATTTTACGTAGTAGTATCGAAACGCAAAGAAGCGACGTTGCCATTCCGCTTGTTATTAAGTGGCCGGTAACTTATCTACCAAATAATTTATCAGGAAGTTCGACGGTGAAACAGAAAAAAGTTACAACCAGCCTTTAAGTGGTAGATATTAATAACTACCAAATAACTAATCGACACTTTATCCGTAACCGGTGAAACTGGCCCTTAAAGTATAAAGTATGCACGTTAACAGATGGTTTAAAGTGAGAATTAATCACAGTTTCACGTGGTTTCCTTATCGCACAGGTGCTAACGATACACCGTACATTGTAGGAAATTGATTGGTAGCGTGTTTGAGACTGCGCTGAAAGAAACTTTTATTATAATCAAGCATATGTAGCTGGTCCAGTACAAAATTAATAGCTTAGTTTTGTTTGCTTGAATGGCTGCTGATAGGTGTCTGGCTGTCCCCCTGTTTTTGGTTACTGTTTCGCCCCTAGCGTGATGGTAACGTAGCCTAATATTCTTCTTCGTTAAATTGGCTATCCATTATTGTAATATTTTTTTCAATTCAAACCAGTACTTCCTGAGAATTGCGTGTTCAAACAAGCATCCTCTTAAAAGGCTTATAATTTTACGACAAAGAGGTGACAGTTTGATAAACAACGATTTTTAACTTCATCTGTAGCCAAAAATCTCTTGAAGACCCATTATTTGAAATCCCCTTTACAAATGAGAACGCATGAATATTACGGTACTAAACTTGAGAACTGGTCTCCCGTCAAGAAAGACTAATTCATGTCCAAGACCCATGAGGCTGTAACTCTACTCAATACAAAGTTTTTAACAACACTTGCACAAAGCTATGGCATAACTGACACCATTTTGATACTCGTATTAATTTGAGCTTTTATAAAATTAAGTGTTCAGTCTTCAGTCGAACGTTACAAAGTTTTTTCTATTAATATCTCGCTATTGCTTCGTAATCTTGGTATGTCTTTTTTATATTAAAGAGGTCGTATATATAATACACACAAAGATCATTGAAATTTAGTTTATTAGCTAACATCGATTTAGGTAAATACCTAGTTGCAAAGAATTGTACATACAATTACTGAAAACTAGTACTTCCTTAAAAATAGCGTCCTCCTAAGCCTTATAATTTTACGACAGAGAGGTGACAGCTTGATAAACAACGATTTTTAACTTCACCTGTAGCCGAAAATCTCTTGAAGACCCATTATTTGAAATCTCCTTTAGAAATAAAAACGCATGAATATTACGGTACTAAACTTGAGAACTGGTCTCCCGTCAAGAAAGACTAATTCATGTCCAAGACCCATGAGACTGTAACTCTACTCAATACAAAGTTTTTAACAACACTTGCACAAAGCTGTGACATAACTGACACCATTTTGATACTCGTATTAATTTGAGCTTTTATAAAATTAAGTGTTCAGTCTTCAGTCGAACGTTACAAAGTTTTTTCTATTAATATCTCGTTATTGCTTAGTTTTAACAATCCCAAAATATTATACAATTTTTAATCATCATAAAACAGAGTGGTTATATTAACACCGTGTTGCCAATATATCACTAAAATAATTGGGCTTCTACATTAAAATAAAACGTTACATCAGTCCAATTAATAACACTAAATAAAACCAGTAGATATTTATCTAATAAAAGTTTGGTAACTAATAAACTTACAACATTGGTATGACATCAAATATTAAATTGCCTGGACATAAAGTAATGAACACATGACATGTAATACGAAATAAGGAACTACATACATCTACACTAATATAATAAAGAGGTAAAGTTTGTTTTTTTGTTTGTATGAGGTAATCTGTGGAAGTACTGGTCCGATTGCTAAAATTTTTTCACCAATAGAAAGATGCTGTATTCCTGAGTGACATAGGCTATATTTTATGTACGCGGGCGAAGCTGCGGGCTAAAGCTAATACATAATATATTTTTTTAATAATGAAAACGTAAATATATCTTGTGAATAACATTGTTTAGGAAAGAGACCTTCCACCTTCCTGATTCTTTTGTATTTAATTTAATCTTATGAAGACAATAAATTAATATGAACAAACCGTTCCTCATTCGTTTGAAAATTTGCAAAATATCTTTATCATGTTCAGTGTTCCAGACTTTGTTTGCATTTTTAAAATGAATTGTACCAATACTAGTTTCACTAGACTGTAGTAAAAAAAATGTGCTATTGTATATAGTTTTTTTACGACAGGGTAGTACATCCATGTACTATGTTTCATAGAAATCCATTCAGCGGTTTGAACGTGAAGATGTCACAAACTTACGTACACAGTTACACACACTCACAGACTTTCGCCTTTATAATATTAATATGATTCGTTAACAATACAATTTATTGACCTGATCTTCCTTAAACCCATATTCGTCTGTTACAAACCCTCCGGGGATTCATAGAATATGTAAAACAGAGACAATACAATTGTAACAATTAATTAGATTCCTGTTTTCCTTTTCGAACCCTTTAATAACAATCATAAAATATTCTTCTCCTTTTGTATATTATTTGTTTTCAAAATTAATTCTGGTCTCTGGTACTTATAGTATCAAAGGGGTTTTAAAAAGGGTTAATTTGGTCCATACTAAACGGAGCTTGTGGCTAGATAATAACAACCGCACGGGTCGATCTTTTCAAAATTAAGCAACAGTTGATCTGTGGATAGGTGACCTTAGCATACCGAGTTTCCTTCGTGCCTCGGAAAGCACGTTAAGCCGTAGGTCCCGGCTGTCATTTGTAGATCTTTCGCAGTCGTTACGGATAGTCAGAAGCCAGTAAATCTGACTCTAGTCTCGCCATGAAGTACCTACCGTGTAACCCAGTTAATGGGTTGTGGAGGTCTGACAGGCAGCCGTAAAATACTGGTATTCAGCTAAATCCGGCTTGATTGGAAGCCGACACCAATATAGTTGGGAAAAGGCTAGGTAGATGATGAATTTGGTCCTTAACTACAATAGGGGTAAGTTTACGCCTACGCTATTTTGTAGACACGTGTGCTGAAAACGTGAGACCTTAAAGGTCAGGAGTTCAAACCTAAAATTGAACTAACAGAGGCTGTTGAATTCGAGTGTTACCTAAGTTTAACTTGAGAGCTGATTTAGTGGGAGTTGAATGAAAATTCCTTTTAAACATTTTTGTATTCTGATGTGCGAGAGCAGACTTAGTGTAAAGAGTCGGATTCAAATTCCTTTAAAATATTTTCCCTGTGATTCTTCTCTCGTGTGTACAATTACCTGCTTTGTGCTGAGGTTACCCAATCATCATGTAGGAGCGGGCTTGTGGATGACGAGCAATGGGTAGCTTGTCATGCGGTAACTGGGACTGACCCAGGGCGCGTAGTTTTCAGGTAATATTATTTCATCACTAGTGTAGTTCTTGTAAGCGCTCGTGCATCGCTTGTCAATATATCTAAGAAAATTAATAGTATTATACTTAATTACAAAAAACACAAAGTTGCCATTTCGATGTTCTATAAGTATATTTTTATACTGATTTTCCATGAAATTTGATGAATATTGTTTAAACGAGGTTTCATAAAAATCATAAAAAATACGATTGTACGCATAATATATTCATTAACTAGAGCAGGAAGAAAAACGAATTAGATCTTTAGGACGACCGCGCTTCTGTGGTAAAAATCTAGTAGCTATCTTCTGGCAACCACTGCTACTTATATCCTCCGTCCTCCCCTTCTGTCCTTGTCACAATCATACGACAAATTACTGAAGATTTCCTTTTACTTATCAATTATAAACTTACGTGCGTAATATTTACATAATAATTTAATCAGGGAAATGCTAATTTAATCACGATAAAAAACAATATCGCTCTTCATATGATAATGATTACAAGGTTAGTAGGATAATTTAATGTAGGCATTGATACATACAGATAACTGAATTATATCAGTTGATAAACTAAAAATTTGCGAACTAAGCGAAACATTGTAAAGAGTAAAGAATTTCGAAAAAATGGGCATGTTAGTGACTATCGATAACCATTAATTACTCGTTCGTCTACTAAGTTAACTGGTTTAATGCAATATATCTGATAAGCAGCTTTCTAGGTACCTATATATTTTCTGCGGTTGATGTTGGTCTAATAAAAATATATTCTTCAAGGATGTATTATATTTTCACTGTCGTTCGCACAATCACATCATTTCTCTTTATACTACCCGATATACCGAGCTGCAAAATATATCAAAAACTTTCGAAAAATATAATTTCACAGGCTACGTTAGACCATTCTTCTTAACCTGCTTACCATCAGGTGAGAGCACAGTCAAGCACTAGTTTATAACAATTAAAAAAAAACGCACCAAAATATAGGACACTCAAGTCACCTCTTAAGTTCACCTGTAACTTATGATCTCCTGAGCAACCAGTGAACAGCGGTGACCTTTACAACCGCCCGCTCAAAATGCTCGGACATCATGTAACATGTTATATGTTACACACATTGCTGTCAGCGGTTACGCCACTTTTATTGTGCAGTCTTATTCAGGTTGTGCAACCGGGTCAGCTGATCATGAAGAATTTATTGGTAGCTATGAGAAATTTTGGTAGGGTTTGCACTTTACGGTTGCTTTGGAGTCTGTGGGTTTTAAAAAGCCATGCAGCAGACATGAAGGATAATCCACATAATACTGGCCAGTAGCTATTTGTGATTTGTGTGTATATATGTGTTGTCTGAGTTTCCTTATAGCTACAACCTGGGAACCTTTAAGTCAAGATTGAATAGGTTACTTCTAGGCAAGTGCAAGTGCGCTTCATCGTCAATCACATCATCGCTTACCATTAGGTCAACCGCGAACCTATCAACAATAAAAATAAAATAAATAAATGTGGTGGCCATGAATCAAGTGCGATCAATGACCTAGCCAGAACTTTAAATTAAAATCAGAATTATAGATCTATCAAAAATATCAATCAAAATGATTTTATCATGTCAAATACCTGATTTTAATCTAAATTCCTTAAAAAGTCGTTACATCAATTCTTATTTTGAATTCCGCAAGAATGCTTGGGAGTTTTGGATTCGCATATTTTTTTGCATGAAATCTACCCCTCTTGGCACAACACGGTAGTATAGGGGTCTTACTAAGGAAGGCACTCAGTTTAGCATGAGGGGTGCGTCTATCTTCAGTGTTGCACGTCCTCAAATTGGGAGGGGAGAGGAACTGTGAGTGAAAAGTTATGCTTGCTGTTACACTTGACGACACAACGTTTATTATAGCACTAATGATTTCTCCCTGGTGCGTTGCAATGCATAGAATTCACACCTTAAAGAATGCTGTTATGAATGATGATGGAAAGCGCATTAAAATTCTTCACAGCTCTGTGTTAGTATTTCGGTTGCAGTAAACTCAATGCTCTATTGTCGGCCACATCATCGTTTACCATCAGGTGATACTTAGTGGTCAAACGCAAGCCTATAGATAATTAAAAATGAACTTCTTCCTTCGTCTATTAGCCGCCAAGTCCTCATCTTCACACAGTCCATCCATCGTTTCTTTGGTCTGTCCGTATCAAAATCCGTGTTACTTGGTTCTTCAAAATCTGATTCGTAACACTAGCTACTACCTTTTTTACCATATATTTTTTATCGATATTTTGTGCAGTGCTTGTTGCATTTATACGCTTTTAGAATCATGATCATGACTTCTATTTTGCTTTACTATAGTGACAAAAACTTAAGCTCCGTTTTAAGTGTCTTTAACGATTTCTCATAGGTGTGCAATTGTGCATAAAGCTGCTATACTAACAAAAATAGCTCTCATACTTATAAAATGTGGGAACACATTTATCGCGCGTACAGCCAAACACCTAAGGGCTGGACTAAAACCTGAGGGTCTTTAAGTTAAGAGTGAATAGTTTACTTCTGGGCAAGCGTACTCCATTGTCGTTCACATCATCGGAAAAATATCATCGCTTACCATCAGGTGATTAATGGTCAAGGGCGAGTTATGATAATAATAAAAAAAATTGGCTTGTCATGATTTATCATCATAATAATATGAGTATTTATTAAAATAGTAACAAATACTTAGGGTGCGTATTCACTGATGCGGAACTCAGCGGATTGGAGTTGAGCGGATTTTCAAATAAAAAATGAACACGCGACCCCGAGCCGGACAGAAAGAAGTCGAGCAGGCTGTAATCCCGAGCAGGGGGCACGGAGCGCAGGGTTTCTCAACACCACTCTGCTGAGACTCAGGCCTCCTCTCTAGGACAGGGACTGGGCCGTAATCCACCACGCGATCCCAATACAGATTGGTAGAGGTCACATGATTTCGAATTAATGGTTCTTAGACACAGCCACTCTAGCTCCCTTTATCAATGGAAACATTTGCTACTTTTCACTGTTCATCTCCGCTTTACCCCGCCACCCGCCTAGCTCCGCTTCAATGGGAACGCATTCTTATACCTACTTCTTTGTAGATATACGAGTATGTATAGACTGACTACATATTCTGATGTGGTATTGTTAGTTGTTTTCATTTACATAACAAGCGATGGCTTCGACGTGCTGTTATAACTCCAAGCTCAAGTGTTTGCTATGATACTTCAGAACGTGTTCATTATATCTAGCTATCAAACTAATATTTTAAAGTCGAGAGTATGTGTGTATGTTTGTTACTGCTTCACCCTTAAATGGCTGAACCGATTTAAATGAATTTTGGTACACGGATTGACCATGTCCCGAAATAGTACATAAAGTATCCTATGTCTTATTCCCTGTCGGAGTCGTATGTTTCCTGATAGCTACAACGTTAAGTCAAGACTGAACAGGTTACTTACAGACAAGCGCGCTCCATCATCGACCACATTATCGCTTACAATCAGGTGAGATAGTGACCAAATGCTTAGCTTACTCATACTTAATAAAAAAAATATCAGCATTGTGGTCCACCGGTGTGTCAAGTGTCATCCAAATCTGTTCAGACGTTAAGATGTAAAGCGGCAACAGACAAACCAATTGAGTTATTTTCGCGTTTATTATCTATCTCTATAATATATTTCGTCGTATCTCCCAAAAATTTGTCACAGCTATTACACCAGCTTCCGTTACTTGGACCCTCGTGCACCGTTATCAGTATTTTTATCAGTTCCTCTTATCTCCGCCATTAAACACTCCGGTAGCACGTAATGACAAAGCGTGAGGTCTCGGGTTCAACGCCGGGTCGTTTGCGGCATGTTTCGGTTTCATAAGAGCGGTATAACACCTGCACAAATATGTGGGCTACAGGTGGTATGGTAATAGTTTACATAATGTAGCTGGGCTTAAGTCTTGTCTTAGGATATTTCTTGTTACCATAAACCCAAGGTAATGGTAGAAATATTTTAAGAAGAATATTGGAGTTAGGTAATTGCGAGTTAATAATGCGCAAAATCTATACGATCTACTGCATTGAACAGAGTGACAAAAGTATATGTTTTATGATACGCCCTAAGTGTCAATCAATTTGTTACTTCTATTTATGTTTATTTTTAAGTTTTATGCTTTAGATGCTATCTACATGTTTTGTTTCTACACTGTGTACGCTTGTTGACCAAATAAATAATTTTCTTTCTTTTCTTTTCTGTTCTTAAAACTGTAAACTACCACCAGCTGTATTTTGTACACTGACTTATGTATGATCCACAACACAGATATTGAATTGAATTTGTTTTTTCTCCAGGATAAATGTTAGATTGATAGGGTATACAAAATACAATCGGACAATTTAGTACGATACAAAAAATCATGGAGATGCCTCTAAAAATTACTTGTATCGATTAAAAACAGATTCTCGTTTATCTTCCTAAAAAAAGGTCGATATTATATTTGTACGATAACTAAATTAAAAAAGAAACTTTCCCACTTCAGCTCCCAACGGCCTCCCACTTCATGCAGCTCAGAACTGACCCCAACCACATCGTTAAGCAAGCGTTTCATCAAGCATACTCGCCAATTAGCTCACGGACTCAACGCTACCTCTAAACCAACACGGCCAGCCCTCTGACACAGAAGAGATAGCTACAGAAGGCCATCTATATACAAAGCGCGCACAAGCCACGCACGCGTAGGCACTGCTCACAGACACGAGGTCTCAGACCATACGCGCTTGTACTAAGCTAGGACTGGAGTGCTATTCTCTAAGATAACAGCCTTAAACAGCAGCGACGAAATCCAAACTGGTATTCGCTAAACTGTGAGAAGCTATTCTCTAAAAAAACAAACTTGCGGCAGCGCTGTGCGCAAGGCTATTTTCTTAGAGAATATCAATCCTGAGCGGCTAGCTAGTCTACCGCCGCTATGTTTCGTCAGTGTGTTAGGCCTCTTGTACATAGCACCTTTTTTGCTGTGTGTAGGTACGGTTAATAAAATGTACCACGTTGGTACAAAGACTATATATATATAGACTGCGATACAACACTGATGAAACAGGGTTATGGTGTCTTGCCGTAGCGCCGCCGTGTTAGTCAACAACTGCACACGACGATAACCGTGCCATGTACAAGAGTCAAAGTCAAAGATTTATTTGCAGATAAATATGTTCACAAAAGTTCTTACAATGGTAGTATTAGTAGCTTAACATATTCAATCATAACTTAAGGACATGCAAATTTTTGGTATAGGTAGAATTACCATAGACACCGCCAATAGACACGATGTCTCACACATACCATACGCGCTTACACTGAGCTGGCTGAGGTATGAAAAATGAAGTACATACATGAGATAGCCTTCTGTCTGTACCTATCTATTCTATGTCTCTGAGTGGTTGTCGGAAGTATGTGCAATCGATACTCGACGCACCCGGCCACTCAGCTCCCCCGGTTGATGCGTACACTCGCGTGCAACGCCGTTTGTACTGTCGGAGTCATAAGTGGAGGATTTTGTTTGTAGGTGTAATGTTGAGTGGTTGAGTGTATTGAGGATTGAGCTTTTTGTAGGGAATCGTGTGTTTGATCGCGGAAAGTAAAAAAAAAACTATGTGTACAACAATTAAGTAGTAGTTTCCATAAAGTTTTTACTTGGCGAAAAATTCAGTTTTAATCAGTCAGTCGCTTTTTATTTTGAAATCACTTAGTTCATGAATCCCCGACCGGTCCTTTGAGACCGCGGTGTTATTGTTTTACTATTGTGTCTCGTTTTGTGGGTATGTGATAGGTTAATGTATTAATACCATTATTGTCAGCTTATTAATTATTTTATTACCAAGTCCTTGATATTTGAATGTCTCAAATTCAGGTTCAGTGTTGGTTCTAGATGACAGCCATTACCAAAACTCGTACTTTTGCTTAAACTAAGTTTCGGCTTAGTTTAAGAAGCAAAACCGACAGTTCGGTTGAACTCAAAGTTTGCAATAACTAAAGGATACTTTAAGAAAGAATACTGGCGATCTTAAAGTCCTAAAAAATCCCTCATTCTTGGTGTTATGTTGCGGAAACAAAATCCATAGTAACATGACATTGGTTCCACTACACATGTATTGATTCACTAGCTGTCCTTTGCGGTTTCACCCGCATTTTTCGTTACTGCTCCGCTCCCGTGGGTCGTAGCGTGATGTTATATAGCCTATAGCACTCCTCGATAAATGGGCTATCTAACACTGAAAGAATTTTTCAAATCGGACCAGTAGTTCCAGAGATTACCCCCTACATACAAACTTACAAACATACAAACTTACAAATTTTACCTCTTTATAATATTAGTATAGATGAAGGCCTTGCCCATGAATCCTTGGTAATGGGCCTTTAATTTTATTTTAGTACGGGATCTATACAACCACCAAGGCCGCTATATTGTTCAAAAGAATTACCGCGGCCCTGGAATTACCGCGACCAGCGAACCTATGTTCGTTCAGTAACCCTTTAATACAAACGGCAACTGAAGGAACATAGGTGGATTTTAGTCTGTGAAAGTCTGATACTCTCCACGCAGAGCAGGAGGAGCTATTTGATGATTGCCCACCTTACAATAAAAACTATACAACTGTTTCTTGTCTCAATTTGATTTTTACTTTATTGTGCACCAAGATTACAGTAAACAAACAGGAAACCTTATAATAATTAAAAAAAAAAACATACAATTGACTGCTTTATCGCAGTCGGCTTCCAGGCCACCCGGCTTATTACCTACAGAGATTCCTTGATTAAGATGTCTTTACGAGAGTCCCAAAAAGGAGTTCGTGGCTAGATAATAACAGCCGCACAGGTCGATCTTCAAGGTTAAGCAACGCTTGCCTAGGTTGGTCTGTGGATGGGTGACCATCTTAACATAACGAGTTTCCTCCGTGCCTCGGAAAGCAAGTTAAGCCGTTGGTCCCGGCTGTCATTAGTAGATCTTTGGCAGTCGTTACGGATAGTCAGAAGCCAGTAAAATCTGACACCAGTCTTGCCATGAAGTACCGTGTTACCTCAGTTAATGGGTTGTGGAGGTCTGGTAGGCAACCGCTCCTCGTAAAATACTGGTATTCAGCTAAATCCGGCTTGACTGGAAGCCGACCCCAATATAGTTGGGAAAAGGCTAGGCAGATGATGATGACGAGAGTCCCAAAAAGAATAGTGTCAAGGTTCAGAAAACGACAACAGTTTTATTAATTAAAGTATCTATCCCACATCAAAACCTCTTCACTTGCTTCACAAATGATCAATTTCCCTGGCCCCAGGTATTCGGTCCGACCAGGTATACATGTAACTCGACTCCCGGCTCCGCTCGCCTGCCCGCCAGTGTATTAGCGTGACAATCGTATTGAGTTACTACCCGTTGCTAAGGTAACTTAATTATACACATGTCGTATTTATTACGCAGTAGCTGTGGAAAAATTACGGCTGAATGGGGCTTTTAAAATTTGTGATTATAAAAAAAAATTGGTCAAGTGCGAGTTGGACTCGTATACGAAGAGTTCCGTATGTACTATAATTTTAAAATCGAGCGAAAAAACACCGACGAAATAACGTTTCTTGTATGGATTTCTAGTTTATTTTTAATTTTTTTTTCTTGTAAAAATACATCAACTCTATACCTCTTGTAGTTTATAAGATATAGCCCACTAATAGATGGTCAGACGGCCAGACATTGAAGGTTTAGTAATGAGATTCCGTTGGCAGTGTTGGCGCTTCGGATACGAAACTCCAAATATTGTATTGAGGAAATCCCCTAACTTCTGTTTACTTTACAGATTGTTGACCTATTCATAACAAAATTAACCAGCTAGGTTACATTATTGCGACACCATTTGCGGACAGAGCGAAAAAACAAGCAATAAACGAATTACTTAATAGAAGAACGCAACAAAAGCTTTATAACCGTCAACTTGCATAAAAAACAAATACCGAAATAAGGTAACTGTTTCGTTAACAAAGTCGATGATACTGCCACAGAATAAGTAATAGTAGAAAACTGAATCACCATGTACGAAGCTACCACAAAAACTGATTTATTTATTAGTAATGTTCCCACTGTTGGGAGTGGGACTTGGGACTCAAGCCTCCACTGTCTAGGAGTCTAGGAGAGAGAAAAGGCAGAAGTCCACCACACGGGCCAAATGCGGATTGGTGAATGTCACATGTCTTCGAATGTTTGGTACTAGGACATGCCGTTTTCCTTCACTGTTTTGAGAGCAGTGGTGATGAACTAAATTACACACACATGCGCCTGGTTGTGTTTGAATACCAAACTAATAGGTAATTTGGACTGGTATTTTGTATTGGTTACTACCAATCAAAGGCCGAAACGGGAATAACTTGGGTGCCGAAAAACTTAGTGGCGAAACAGGAACACTTCCTGCTCTGAACACACGACAAAAACTAAATAAAGGCAACACTATCACGGCAGTTTCGATACAAGAAGGCGATACAATAACATTGTATCAGATAACAAGACCAGTCCATGCAAGTAGAAAGTATACTGACCCACAAATCATGAGCGAGTTATCGCGAAGTGAAATGTGCCCGATCGCTTCACGACAATTACACGGAATAAATTATTACAGAAGGTCTGATATCATTCATCTTGCTTGTCAGATTATACAAACGGTTGGAGTGTAGAAATAGATTGGTTGGAATTTGAATTTTGTAGTTCTTTTGAATTTGAAATGGATGGGTTGTGTGGGTAGTGAAAGAAAAGGGAGTTTGTGGTAGCGAACGGGCGACTGGTAGCATGATGGGTAATAGGGACAGAATAGAAAAAAAAAACACGTGTTACACCGACCCCCAGTAATATGGAACAAGGGCAGGAAGAACAAGAAGAGTTATTTTGATTATTCTTTTATTTATTTTTTCCCAAAACGGTGAACAAAAACAGCGTCAGGAAATCGGCATGTCCTTGAACCAAAAGTTCGCGTATTCGACATGTAGGTAACGTAAACCAACAGTCCCAACCCTCACTAGGCTCGCGTGTTAAATTACGCCCTATTTCCTTACACAGAGAGGAAGCCTGAGTGCCAACTGTAGGAACATTGTAAAGCTGATTCTTTTATATCCTAGTTATTTTATTCGCATTATTTCTAAGCAACGTCTTAGCATCACTTATTAGTTAGTTAGCTATTTTCGATTTTGAAAAAAAAAACTCGATCCAAGGTTGACTTCCACATTTTTACCATGACTGCGTTTTACTGTTCCACTTCTCTCCTTCAATGTCTTGCTGGTTTCAGAGGGCCGTCCAATTCCATACAACTGCAACGCACGATTTAGAATTAAGTCATTTAGAGTAATAATTCGATTACTATTTTACTTTCTGATTAAAAAGAAAAAAAATGTTAGTCCACGTACAAATATCCAAGAATCTAATTTTAAACTAGAACAGAGCATGCTATCGCCAGCGTTAAGATTTGATTAGATGACACACATAATATGACCTTCCTTTTAGGACCAAGATATTTCTTTGTAGAAATAGTGATTCTAATAAGTCAGACAATATAAATTTAATCGCACTTAACAACAAGTGGATTAATGCACCTACTGCAGTTATGTTTACAGTGACACACACACAACTAGAACCACATAATCATGGAAACAAACACTCGTATCAAGTGGTTTCCTAAGTGATAATCGTGACAGAACTGGGTGAGTCAGGTTGAAAATTATAGGTAAGATCCCTCGTGGAAGTTTTGAAACTTATATTTGCCTTCGAATGGACCGAACTACAACTCGGTTGCATTAACTTGACGCTTGGCGTCGATGAAATAATGTCCAAAAACAACAAACAGAGAACTAGCCAAATTATCGACGCGCGTATCGATAAAAAAGATGCTGATCATAACTGACTCTTGCCGGGCGAGCTAAGGGAAAGGGAGGGATGCTCGCATTTTAGAGATGCGTCAAGTTAATGTGATCAGATTGTAACTGAAAATCGGTTTAATATAAGAGTAGCTGCATTTGAGTTCAAAAAGCCATGTTAACTAATTCGGCAATGGACACAGACCATAAAACTTGGTCTATTAGCTCTCCACTATTGAATATATTCACCATCTATCTAACATCTACGCTCCAACTTTTTCGATATACTTATACAGTCCGTATATTTCCTATTGATTCGCAAATCAACGAAGACATCAAAACATACTCGTAACTAGAAAAGTCTCGACATATGAATATACTGATCGTGAAAAAAACTTGTAACAAGTTATATGGACCCAAGTAAGGTACTTTTCCGTTTCTTGGGATCAATGATCCTTTCAATAGAAGGCTGTATGATGAAAAACATCTACCATTCAATTCAACTCATATTTTTTTGCTTGGACTTGATAAGACACGGTATTGACAGGATATTTTTAGAGTTCTATAATATTGATCGAGAAACGCCTTAAGTAAAATTTGTAGCTAGGAATTTTCTGATCAAATTCTATTCGGGTCAATACAATTACGTCTTTTTCTTTTAAGTCAGCTGTTTTCTCAGTGTTAACTTCTCCTAAGCATATCGTACTAGAATAGCCGAAACCTGTTCATATGTCTGTTTTGCTAGCCAGATCTGTTCCACTTCTGTGCGAAAGTCTCTCTCTTCTCCTTTCGTCTTTCACGAACCCGAATTTACTCCTGCCAATTCTGGCGAAACCGGTCCAGTTCGTCCCACCATCTTCTTCTCAGTCTGCCGTGAGTCGTGACTGCGTCTCACGATCTGAGCACCAAGTCTACTTTGGGCCACCACAGTTGTCCTGCCGCATTTAACTTGTCAATTATCATAAGGGAAAAAAATCTTGTTTTTTTTTTACGTTTGTCTGCCTATTACATTTTATTTTTATTATGATCCTCTTGCGTCCCATTGTAGGGCAAAGGCCTTCAATTCATTCTTACACTTTTTTTCCGTCACTACACGACACTGCTTCAACTGCCCAATCCTTTTGGTAGGAGTCCAACGTTTCGCTGCCTCCTGTTCAATCGAACCACAATTAAAATAACGGTTCAATAGTATTTTTGTATGGAACCACTACTATCGAAAGCCTTAAATCAAGCGTCATATTCTTTAGTACAGTACCAGGCACAAAAAATAAGAAATTAATTACTCTTCCTCAGGCCATTATTACCTTACTCGCTATGGGATTAAAAAGTATTGTATGAAGTATTGACCTCTGTATAATTCTGAGAACGAGTAGCTGTCAAACTTACTTCTATTGTGTCCCGTTAAAGTATATGAATGTGCTTACTTACTGATTCATGTAAGTAACATTGTTACGACCTTGACTTTGGTAAAATCTTCGAACGTTTATCGAGCTATAACCTTAAAAATTGTAATGAATTGAGAGTTTTTAAGATTTTTTCTGACCAAGCCTACGTGATCTATTCTTTCCAGCAGACCTTCGAAAGGAGTGCTTAAAAGAAATGCTGACAGTGTGTAGAAAGAAAGAGAAGAAGAGTGTGTATAACCCTCTAGTCTTTAGCATAATTAGCCTTATAAATCTTATAATGATCCCACTGCTCGGACTCAGACACTATAACGTTGTAATCATACTGGCATACATAAATTGAGACTATAGTCTTTACATTTATCTAAGGTTTCTAGAATATTTATTATGTGGCAACCTACGGAACACCATTCATCAACAGGATTTAACCACAAGTTAACTCTACTCATAAATAATTGAAAGACACCACGTTAAGTTGACGAGCTACTCAAAGAAATGACGTCATCATAACAATTTGTTCTTTTCGATCAAATCATTTTTTGTAACAGCATTACAAAAAGTCACCTTGTCGGAACCGGTATTAATTTAGACGGAGCTTTGGTTGATGAGAAGAAAGAGTATAAAATGAAGGGCAATCTACAATAGGGTCTTTGTATACCAGGCTCCTTACCTCACGATACGCGTGACGTGAAAATAATTAGAAGATTAATCTATCTTTGTATTGCAAATAGAAAACCTTGTAGATTTAATCATAAACTAACAGTAACTGGTAGATTTGTTGAGCATCTCGGTTAGTAATGGACTTTCTATTGTTATAGTTTGATTCTATAAATTGCTTTTTAGCCCATGGGAATGTTCTTTAGGAGTTTTATAAATGAGAATGTCTTTATTTGGTTTAGTAGTAGCTTCTGCCAGCGGCTTTGTCTGGGTGGAATGAGTACTTCTCTCCCATTATTAATTTGCCTGTGCGTTAATACAAGCTATCCTGTTATCGGCTAAACAGATTCGTTAAAAACTGTTGCCTTTAAGTATTTTTTACGGCCTCTTATTGGGCCCAAATATAGACATTAAGAAAAACCATCTATACGAGTAGAAGAAACCATATTAAATTATCAAGATTACTTAACTTAGCGTTGATCGATCGTAATTTTAAGCCAGTTTCCGTCATTTGACTCAACTAACTTAGTCTGGCTTATTTGTCAAAAACTTTGTGATAAATGAAGAAATTATAAAGCCATTTCCTTACAAATTCAAATTAAATGCTTTGACCATGAGATTGGTCGTGTACAATCGGTATTCGGTTCAAATCCACATAAGGAATCCAGTACATCAAATATAGATCAAGTATTGCCTTAAAAGTCTACAATTCATATATCTAAATCGTTTCCAATTACTTTTAATTGGAAGTTGCTATGAATGGTCCACATTTGAATATGATTTATTTCCAGATAGGTACTTCCCACTTGAATGTATGACATAATCTGTGGTTCAATCGAATCCAGTATATCAAGTTAATTACGTCCTTGAATTTTTTTGTAACAAATTATGGTCACAACATTATTGAAACATCAATCAGATATCAAATTGTTCAATTAAAGTAATATCTGCTAATAAGAAATCGTATTCATGGGGTTTCCCTCCCACTATCGTTTGATGTGGTTTGATTGCTAGGTCTATATTTTTAGGGTTCCGTATCTCAGTCGGCAAAAGCGGAATCCTTATAGGATCACTTTTTATTTATCTAACAGTTTTTCTGCTCTTTTTATCTATCGCGTGGATATTAGCATTAGCATTATCGGCCTTGTAATGTTCTTACTATTGGGATTCAGGCCTCCTCTCTAAGAGAGGGAAAATAAATGTGGAAATATTAAGCTAAAATTAGTATCTCGGGTCTGCTACCACTTGGAGCAGTGACAAAATCAAATTTCTAACTCAACGCCAGTCAAAGCTAAGGCCGTTTGTGCTCCGTTCCTCTGTCCCAGGAAATCATAACCTACTTCCCGTTGGCCTAGAATCCCGAAATTTTGTAAGAAGCGAGGTCTCATAACATAAATTAAGGAAAAATGTCTGAAAAAGAAGAGTTACGTTACAAAATAATAACTTTTTGCAATTCGAAAAAATCTTCTAGCCTTGATTCAGGAATCGAACTATTAATATGTACCTATGCTGGTACGGGACCCTCTGTGCGCTAGTCAGAATTGCATTGACCTGTTTTTTCTATTAGGTAGGTGGGTACCGGGGAATTATTACTCGACTGCGTCAGAAGGTAGCTAGTATAATATCTATTAATCTATCACATACCCGCGAAACGAGACACAATAGTAAAACAATAACAGTGCGGTCTCATAGGACCGGTCGGGGATTCAAACATTAATTACTCAGATACCCGCAAAACGAGACACAATAGTAAAACAATAACAGCGCGGTCTCATTGGACCGGTTGGGGATTCAAACGTTAAGTTTTGACGTTAGACGACATTGCGTTACAATGTGATAATATGTCTAGTAGATACTAAATTCCTTCTTAATGATAAACGATAGCTGTAATCTCAAGATAAAGAGATTAAAGTAAAAAGATTATCAGCTTGTTTCCCAAGACTTGTCCGAATTGGGTCACTGGTGCTTTTGGGCGATGCACGAACAAACAGAAAGTCTTTACTTGTGCAATCATAAACATCGCCCACGGAATCTGGAGCATTTCTTACATGTATAGCTAGGTGAAGTATAGGTAGGTACCGTTCAAATGTAAGGTACGGTGCAAAATAGCATGGATACCTTAACGTTTGAATCCCCGACCGGTCCTATGAGACCGCGCTGTTATTGTTTTACTATTGTGTCTCGTTTCGCGGGTATCTGAGTAATTAATACCTATTTTCCCGTGAACGTTTCAGTTCAAGTGTTCGAAAAATACTCATCGCGTCATTTCTCGCTTCACACGATTTTTTTCCTGTACTATGCATGTAATTTTGCATCTGACTGTACCTGTTAGTTGTAGGTAGCTAGGTAGGTATGCCATCTAAGCAGAATGGAGGTTTTAGTGATAGGCGTCCTTTTGAAGTGATGACTTGAGAATTGTTTGTCATGTTTTTAACATATTTTTGTATCTATTAAGTTTTTGATCTACAATATAGTCTCTTCGATTTCCATTAGAATGCGGATTTCATTAATTCTCATGTTTTTGCTGTATTAGACAGTCTTATCAACATTAGGTTCAATCGAATTGCAAAAATTGTTTTATTGATTCACATATTGTCTTGTTGTGCAGACACTTGAGACACAAAAGTTTACCAATGTTAAAAAAATAAAATAAAAAAACAGCCCTGAACTTCACGCGAAGTCAAGCCAAAAACCTCCTACTGCTGTGTCATCGTGACATGACACTACTGAAGCAATTTCTTTTAAGTTATTAAGTAAACTTTACATTTAAGTAGGTACACAAGCTTTTAATACTCTTCTATCTTCGCCATGATATAATCATCATCATTATTTCAACCGAAAGTCGTCCATACAGACGTACACGGACATAGACCACACCCAAGAGTCGCCATAAGGCCACAACGACCGGTCCTGTGCGTCTAGGGTTGCCAGATCTTCAAACCCAAAAACCGGACAAACCAACCAGTTTAGCCGGATATTTGATTAAAAAGGCCGATTTTTTTTTTAAAGCCATTCGGAAGTTGTATTTTTCACATGAAATGAAATAACAAGTCATTGCAGGTCTGCAAACGCTTGCAATTGCAAGAACACATGAAAATCTATAAAAAAAAATGGCCAAATTTAAAAAGCCTAACAAATGCCGGCTCCGGCCTTGTGTGTGTGAATGACCATGTCCGGCTTTATCCGGACGCCTGGCATCGCTATGTGGCACCTCGTCGGAGGCTTTCTAACACTGCGTCCTCTATGATATAATACCTATAAACAAAAATTCGTTTAGTAGGTCAGTAAGACTATCAAAGTCAAAAGCTTTTACCAGCTTCACACTAAAATATGAAGGATAAAGTAAGATTTTCAAAGATAAATGTCCACTAAATCTATAATGACATTTGACATGACAGCAATCCAATATGGCGGGCGCCGCTGTCAAACGAGACGGCCGTCAAATGTTGGAAACAATCGAAGTTCGTCGCAAATCAATAAAGTTTACTACGTGTTTACTGTAGTAAGGTTTTGGGTAAAACTAAGTTATTTTAATAGTAAAGGAGACAATTTCTTTTGTTTGGGGAATAGGCCCTCTACAAATTGTGGCGTATAGCAATGAAATGCACGTTAGTTTATTCCTTACAATCTATAGATTACAGTAGTAATATTAGCAAAACTTTGTGAAACCGGAATACTGTAAAATACGACAGTCAAAACATGACTCTCATAATAACTTAAAATCTCACAAGAGCTATTATCTTATGAGTGGATAGGTCTCCTTGGTATTTTAAATCAAAATAGTGCACTTTTCAATAATATATAGTATAAAACAAAGTCACGTCTATACTACGTGACAGCTTTTGATGTGATTTACACAATTTGATAGACTTATTCATGAAAATGGATTAGATGTAGGTATTCATTTCGAAATAGCGCGGTTTTTGCCGGCCAATACTGTAAATCTAAAATAATAAGGTGATGTGTTATACTCGTAAGCTGGTTGGGAAAAAAAACACATTATAGGTACATCACAAGAAATATTATTACTGTTTATCTCTTAAAAGCAGTATTTCATCTAAAAAACCGGGCAAGTGCGAGTCGGACTCGCGCACTGAGGGTTGCGTACCAACTTACCTATGAAAATAATTCAATTCTCGAATCGAGTCTTGAAGATTTAAAAAAAAAAAACTTGTGACGTAACTAAAAACTTTCAGTTTTCAGAATTTATTCTATATTTGTGCTAAAATTACTATGCTTTGTACCATAATTTCAAGATTCTAGGTCAACAGGAAGTACCTTATGAATTTTGATTCCTTTGACAGTGTCGAAATGTAGGTTTTTTGCAACATAAACGGGCGTATCTTCTTTTTCCGTCAACTTACAAGTTTGATATTTACACAGCTTCAAGGGACCACGGACTTGAATATATAGTTTTAATTTCAATTTGATACCTTCACGCGTTCTCGAGATCAATGGTCTTGACAGACAGACAGACAGACGGACAACCAAGTGATCCTATAAGGGTTCCGTATTTTTCTTTTGAGGTACGGAACCCTAAAAAGATGCAGGTGGCTCAACCTCACCTTGATGCCGTGCCCAAGATAAATACCACACATCACATGTGCACAGCAACCAACTGCGCGTTTTCCCACTTAAAAATTACAACAGTATCCAGCAAGAGCAGCTCTATTGTTAGTAATTGATGGAGTGGTGTCAACTAATATATAAATATAATGAGTTTTCTTACTTGTGTGCCTTGATTGTATCCTACCTTGTAGGAGATAATTATTTGGACCATAATCATGGACAGATACCTCGATTTTGAATTGTCCGGAGGCCCTGACATGCTCTCTATAGTATGAACGAGATTGTTTGATTTGATAAATTCCTAGAGAAAATAGAATTAGGTCCTGGAATGACAATTGAGGAAAATCATCCAGCTCTGGAAGGTTTCCTCACCGGACACGGTAAGTTCGGGAGGTTCCTGCATCGGATCAAGGAGGAAAGGACGCCCGGGTGTCGCCACTGTGTGGACCGCCCGGAGGACACGGTGGAGCACACGGTAGAGGTGTGCCCCGCTTGGGCGGAGCACCGCCGTGTCCTTGTGGAGGCTATCGGCGGCGGTGACCTCTCGCGCCGGGCCCTGGTAGAGGCCATGGTCCGGAGCGAGGAGGGGTGGCACGCAGTCGCCTCCTTCTGCGAAGCAGTAATGTTAGCGAAGGAGGCTGCTGATCGCGTGAGGCAACGGAACTCACGCCGCCGCCGCCGAGATCCCGATCCCGATTTCCGACCACCGTAGGCGCGGGCTCGCGGATAGCGAGCGCTGGGTAGCTCGCCGTCCGGCAGTCTGGTAATAATCTGGACCGAGCCTAGTCGTCGACGGCGCGTTCTGTTCCACGCGCGCCTCAAGGAGATGTCAGCAAACTGTAGGGGCCCGGTAGGGCCGAAGCCTCTAGGGAACACGGTATCCGAAAGGTTGTCACCGTGTCCCCCAGATCGATGGTAACGAAGGAACGGGGTAGGGGTTTAGTCAGTAAGAGTCTGACACGCCCTCCCGCTCCGCCCAAGAGTGGGAGAAGTCATTCTGATGATTCCCCTACCGGAAAAAAAAAAAAAAAAAAAAAAGCTCTGGAAGGTTGAAGGTTGCTCCTGGGTGTGGAAACTGGAAGACAGAGTATCTGCAACGGGCTATTAATTACGTTTTGTTCCACGGTGATTTTGAAAATAAACCTACAAACGCTCCTAACAAGCATTATTTGCCGTAATACTATTTTACTATTATTTCATTATTCCGGTTACGTATCGATATAATTTTTGGTCAGTTAATTATAACAAGATGATCACTTTTTTCATGTGCAATATCATTAATAAACATTACCGTTTAACAGTGGGCCGAAAAAAAATTGTCTCCTTTACTGGGTATTTTAGTAGTAAAATTCACCAGTGAATTACGCTAAGCTACGGTAGTAGTACTATAGCTGGTAAAGGAAACTTTCAAAGGTTAATGTTGCTGTTGCTGCTAGAAAACTTTAACCTAAAAACAAGACTAAGATGGAATTCCTTTGTGCAGCTCAGGCTGCGGATTGTTCGAAAACCACTAGGTTTAAATCAGTAAAAGACTGATACTCCCGCCCGTTCCAACCCCCCCTTAAGTTATTTGATGATTTCTTACATACAGTGGGCCACCTATGGTAAAAAGGGGCACATCGGAAATCTTTTCTGGTCTAGTCTTGTAACTATCTCTAATGCTTCGAGAGACGTGGTTGTTCATAATTTCTTTTATTTTCCAATGGGAAATGTTCCTAGGATGAAATGAAAAATGAAACTATCCTATGTCCTATTCTAGGACTTGGTTTACCCGAGTGCCAAATGTCATTTGAATTCGTTCAGCTGTATAAGCGTGAAAGAGTCACAATCATACACACACCCACAGATTTTTACATAATTTTTTCTCCATTCTTTACCTCGATTTAACTCAAATTTCTATCTTTGTTTTTGCTTGATATTCTCCTAAGTGTAGTGGGCAGAGTTCTAACTCTGTTAATTAAGTCGGCACACTATTGCTTCCTCGTGTGTCGGCCGCCTACGACGCATGGTGGACTCGGGCCTTAAACTGTGCTTACGAAATAACTTGACAAACTCCCTGTTAATCTCCGTTTAACGTTTCACCGGGCTGTGCTAATGTTATGATCTTATGAAGTAACTGTGATGTGTTTGAAAAAGCCGATGTCTGTTTGAGAAATTTGTTCGATTTTGATGTCGTTTTACTAGAAAAACCGGTCAAGTGAGAGTTGGACTCGCACACGAAGGGTTCCCTTCGTAAAAAGAAAGGGAAATAAAATCATGTTTGTTGAATGGCCCCACTTAAATATTAATTTTATTCGGTTTGTATTATTTTTTATTATAGCGGCAACATAAATTCTTCATTTGTGAAAATTTCAACTGTCAAGTTATTCACGATTCACGAGATACAGCATGATGACAGACAGATAGACGGGCAGTGAAGTCTTAGTATCAGGGTCCCGTTTTTACCTATTCGGTACAGAACCCTCAAAACGTGAATATGATGCAGTCAAAACATTATGGTAATAGTCTAAACCAGTTTTTCACACATAAATTCTTAGAAAAAGGCTATGGAACTCAGAAATAACACGACGATTGATTACTCAAAGCAAAAAATAAATAATTAAGAAACAAAATGTCAAAAACAAAATAAAAAATAATTATAATTTAAATGCCAATTAATTTTAACAAGACGATTGATTACTAAAACCCAAAAAAAATAATTAAGAAACAAAATGTCGAAAACAAAATAAAAAAATAATTGTAAGTAAGTAATTTGAATACCAGTGAAATCGTAAAGATATCTTTTTTCGTAATTAATTATAAAGTTCGTTGACAAATAGCGATAGGTATTAAAACTGAGGTACAAGACAAGACGAGGTACAGTCGAGTCCAACGACCTCCGATTGACTCATCACGTTTTTGAGAGTACGAATAGTTCGACAATCGCTTTTTATAACAGTACACTCGATTTAAGCACTACATTATAGTTTTTCTGCTTTATTTGGCGTCCAAATGAGCCATAATTAGTTACAGTACAGATAACTATCTAATACAAACTGCTTATTATTAAAGTTAAATAATAAATTGGCAGTGTATAAAGACTTTTTGTGATTTAACATCTAAACAGGTTTATAATCAACAACAGAAAAGAAGCTATCAAAATGATTAATCGGGAAAATGTACACTTACATAAAATTGTTTAATTAAGACCACAGCCGTTAAATCACGCGAATAATTTCGCGTTCACGTTTTCCTTGCTGAGAATCAACAATTATAGCATACTAAACGAGTATGTTACCAGGTAATAAACAAAAACTGGTTACAATTAGTGCCAAATTATCGGCATGCGATAAATTTGCGATAAAATCGTCGTACAAAAAAAAATTGCGTCGAAAGAATTTTCCGCATGGTTGTACGTAACGCCAAGAAACTCTCTGGCATTGTTGACGTAGTAATTTTATGCCTTTGCCAGTAAAAAAAAACTATTTGTTTTTTTATTTGCTCTAGCAGTGAGAACTCCTTGGTTCCGACGTTCCCGGGAACTGATTTAGCGTTCCTTTTTAATCATTCGTGGTAATTACTGTCTTTAGCAAACTTTTTTAATGTTTAGGATTTTAATAGGAGGAAGAGGAAAAGCTTATTCTGCCCCTTGTTATGATTTCTTTTTAATGCTAAAAGGTTTTATAATTTTCCACTTATTTTAACTAAATTAACTAGAGTCTACCCAAGATATTTCTATGTTAAAAACCAATCTTGAGTGCGATTTGATGGAAAACAGTGTGCAATCGTGGATGATGAATTGCAGTATTTTATTAACAGCGTCTTCAGACGCCTAAATTATAATCGAACGGGAAGACCGCAGGTATTTTTTCAATCCAAAATTGCGGATACTCCATGTTTTTTAAATATTTTTAAATCTATTTGTAAAAAAAGTTTCAAATTCTCCCGAAACCACACTAACCGTACACATACGCCCATTGTTATTTGCCCACTAAAATGTGTCCCAAAGGCCACATTAGCCGTAGCTAGGCTAGCCTAGCCACTAATTGCGCCTATATCGCTCCTATTGTAACAAAAACTACACCCAGAGCAAGGCCTCGCCTTTCTCGCGTCCAACCAAAATTATAATCGAACGGGAAGACCGCAGCAGGTATATTTTTTCGATCCAAAATTGCGGACACCCCATGTTTTAAAAAAACTATACTATAACTAAATATTTTTAATGTAAAAAAATATCACAAAGAAAAACCTTTTATTTGCGGGACAAACAACAGTGACTAATTTATAAAATAACAGTAACTAATTTACAACTAGGAGATCAATTTAAAAAAAAAAACAACACTAAGCTCGTGAAACAACTGTCAGTTCCTAAGCTTACACATACGCCCATTTTTATTTGACCCACTAAAATGTGTCCCAAACGCCACGTTCGCCGCAGGTAATCTAGCCTATATCGCTCCTATTGTAACAAAAACTGTACCCGGAGCAAGGCCTCGCCTTTCTCACGTCCACAATGACCTGAGCACTGGTTAGATAAATAATTATAATCAGCGCTGCCCTTGTCTGTGTTGTTATAATTATCATTTTTTTGTTTGGTTATTGTTTGATGCAGTTTTTGTTGTTTTGCAATGTTGGTTAGCTTTTAGTTTTTTTATCGAATATATTAGTCAGTATTACTATTTATTCTTTTGTTATTAATTAGATTGGTTTCACTTAATAAATACTAGCGACTGAATGCTCATACTGATATTAATATTATGGTAGATAGTAAACCAATTTTTATTTAATAATATTAATATTCCACAACTTTCACACGCCATCTAGTCCCAAGCTAAGCAGGGCTTGTGTTATGGGTAGTAGACAACTGATAAACATTCTTATATACTTACACGCTAATGGGCAACTGAACGTTTGGACCTTGGCAGAAAAAGTGCTAAATCACTTCATCTCAATACTCTTTTCTATCGTATACAACTTCTATTAAATTTTCTATTAAATTCACACGGTGATCGATCAAACTATCGACTTTAGAACTAAACTGTCATGTAATCCTACAGTCTACTAATTTATATAACGCCATTGACATTACCAAAAAAGTTGAGCAGTTCGCCCACACAACTGGACATTCGCCAATGTTTATTTTTTATTAAAGACTACCTTTTGACCGCGGCCTCGCCCGCGTACCTACATGAAATATAGCCTATGTCACTCAGTAATAAAGCAGCTTACTATCGGTGAAAAAAGGTTAAGGTTAAGCAACGCTTGCCTAGGTTGGTCTGTGGATGGGTGACCATCTTAACATAACGAGTTTCCTCCGTGCCTCGGAAAGCACGTTAAGCCGTTGGTCCCGGCTGTCATTTGGAGATCTTTGGCAGTCGTTACGGATAGTCAGAAGCCAGTAAATCTGACTCCAGTCTTGCCATGAAGTACCGTGTACCCCAGTTAATGGGTTGTTGAGGTCTGGTAGGCAGCCGGTCCTCGTAAAATACTGGTATTCAGCTAAATCCGGCTTGACTGGAAGCCGACCCCAACATAGTTGGGAAAAGGCTAGGCAGATGATGATGACTATCGGTGAAAAATTTTTTGCAATCGGACTGGTACTTTCAGAGATTACCTCCTGCAAACAAAACAAAAAACAAACTTCACCTCTTTATAATATTAGTGTCAGATAACATTTTTATTTATTTTCCTCACCAAAATTCTATGCGCAATAATCTTTGAGCGCCTTGATAAAACCAAACGATGATTAATAGTATTTTTATCAGTAGATAATTACACAAAGATAATCAATCTACTCAAATTGTAGATGCTTATCTACGCAATCCACTTGAGATTGCGAATACAATGATTTCTATGTCAATTACAGATATTGAGTTATCGAAATTCGAGGGCCTTATCTTTTTGCACGGCAGTGTAACCAATTTTCCTATAACGTGGAGATGCATTTCTAGTTGATGATTCATGCGATTTAATCGTAACTTTATTTTCCACCTAAAGGAAAAATCCATTGGTTTTTAGAGATCAAAAATATATTTATTTACTTTAACTCTAAAGATCCATTATGGTAAACCAGGCATACGTATACTAGTCGGTAACGTGTCCAACTTGCAAAACTAAGACACCCATTTATTTATAATTACATAAAGTAAGTATGCATCGCATCTAAAAAGCTGATATAATACATCAACTTCTTAGAACTCGAAAACATTTTTATACGTACAAAACTGTTAGTAGTTATCAAGCTTTTAGCGAAAAGTACGTTAAACATTTTCAATAAAATTTCGTTAAGTAGTAAGTAGGTACTATCTTATCGCATATTAATAAAATTGTATTAATGTGTGTTAAGGTTAAGTGTTTATTTATTAATCCAGTTTCCGTTCTCAGGGATGCCAGAAGAGATTTCTGAAAAAAAAAACTCACATAATTACTTTTTAATTAAGAAAGAAAACACTTCCTGCAAAAAATGCGAACTGTCGCTTGCAATGTTCTACCTTATATGAACTGTTAAGTTAAATATATACAACCGTTAAAAACAACAAACAAATAATACACATGCCAATAAAACGGTCAGCTCGCAAAACGGCGTACCTCATCATTTCGTAAAATAAAAACTAAAAAAAAATGTAAATAAATGTTCGCTACTCCGCCTACGTAGTTACGACACTGTACGCTACGGGGCTATATATGAAAGCAATAAACAGTGATAAATGACCAAATGTTTGAGATAATGTAGGGTTTGTACTCGTCTTATACTACCTTTATTATATGTATTTGCTTTTTTATTATTTTGTTTACAAAGTATGTGACTTTTTTTTTCTCGAGGATATTTTCTGCATATTTATAATATCGGCCTTGTAATGTTCCCACTGCTGGAAAACTGAAAGAAGAGAGAATGGGCGGTAATCCACTACGCGGGTCCAGTGCAGATTGGTGGATGTCACATGTCTTCGAATTGTGATTTTTGACTTTATAATATTATACTGTTCACCTTGACCCCACTCAAGCCTCCTCCACGGGTCCAGTTTGAGTTGATATGTCACATATATACGAAGTTTTTAGATCTAGGACACGCCATGCCGGTTTCCTCACCATGTTTTCTTTCACCGTTTAAAAACAATTACTCATGCAAATTAATGCGCTTGTCTAAGCTTGAATCCACGACCTAATTGTAAGTCAAGTTCGTTACCACGGGTTACCTCTATCTACTCCCTATTTAACAGCAAACAAATAGTATTTTTAGTAGACATGCTTGGCCAACTTTTGTGAAAACAAAACACTTTACACATCAGCTATAATAATGTTATTTACTGTTTCTACTATAGATCGTGTCTAAAAACCTTCAAGAAAGTCTCGAAGATGATTTTTTATTCAAGATAAATTTTGCTTGCTCTTGAAGTTTTCGTTACTGTTTCTAGAATGCTTAACAGTCTAGAATCTAAAACTAAGTATGACTCATTCAAGAAAACCTTAATCAAACGCACTGTACTAATAAGGCAGGTCGCACCATGTTAACGGATGGCAAGATCACTCGATTAAACGCGGTTAAGCTACAGTTAATCTAGACAGCTGTAGGTGACCGATTATGTGTGACACCGGATTTAATTCTCGACTTGGAGATCGCTTTAAACGTTTGATTTACGTTATGACTTGGCGTTTGTTGTTAGATTAATCTTGAGAAGTAAATTAACCACCTGGAATATGAGGAAATCTGACAACTAGGGTAGTCTACGAACCTATAGTAATGTAATAGTGATTTACTGGGCGGAATTCTGTGTTTGACCCAATTTCCAGAATGTGTTTACTTCTAACTCCGTTTTCGACAGTGTAGAGAAATTGATTCCAGATGGTTTTGCTTGTCTTCGATACCTAATGGATTTTATTTCCTGACTCGCATGTTCATCACACTTTAATTTTAGAAAAAACCAAACACGTGTAGGTTTTAATTTTTGGTCAGCTTTCGGTACCTTTAAATGAAAGTGGAAACTAGTGCGCCTAACCATCTACGATTGTATCACTGCTTACCATCAGGTGGGATCGCAGTCAAGCACTAGTTTATAATAAAAAAAATGGTTGCCTGTAAAGTCGTTTTTACGGGCGAAGATTTTACGTGACAACGTCTTTTTCTCGGTAGAATATTTATTGATATGAATATAATTAAATTGCACAATAGGAACAAGGAATTGAATGAAAATAAGAATTGCACAAATTTTAACTATAGAAATATATTTTGTTTACTAAAATTCTCTAGTGCTGCGCGCGCGGCAGACCGATCATAGTTGAGTGGGAGAGAGACGCAAGGCATTCGGCGGGCCTCTCTCTCGTTCGGTGACTCATCGTAACGTTACCGAGCGTTACACTTTTTCATAAGTGACTCCCAGCCGCAACCTAATTTAAGACGTTGTCACGTCAAAAAGTTTGCACTACATTGTCACACGCACCCAAATTTTAAGTTTCTTTAAAGGATACATTCTCCACTCGACTCAATCGCCAAAACAACGGAAAATACACTCTCAAATTGAGGCATTCTCTATGCCCATAAATAACAACCTATTACTGTCAATTAAATTCGGTTGAGGTTGGAAATGGCTGATATGAGTTTCAATATAAGGCAAAAACGTACTCAAACTAAAATCGATCTGTGAGAATATGTCGTTATACAGTCCAAGGACCTTGTTATTGTTAGTTAGTATAAGTGTATGTGTTGAAGCAGCGGAAAATTCTCAGGGCCAATGTCAAGTGTCGCGATTATGTGCCAGTACCTGTCTACATAATAGCCCACACTTTGGTCATTGTTCTAAACGAGTTACTTGAAAGAAACACGTGTTGTGAACAATGAGATGAAGGAATAGATAAATACTAGATACATATTTACTAAATCTGTAGTCTAAAATTTCATCATCATCTGCCTAGCCTTTTCCCAACTATATTGGCTTTCAGTTAAACCGGATTTAGCTGATTAAGTACCAGTATTTGTTTTTTTTTCGGATTTAGCTGAATACAAAATTTAACTAAGTTTAATTACCTAACCCCAGTTTTCGAAATCAATAATGTGTAATAGAGTTTCTGTCAAACTACTACATTACTTTAGCCAAAAAATTGATCAAACTTGAGCTAAGAAATAGGCCCTGTTTACGAACTGACCGGTCTGAATTAATTATATTAAAAAGAAAGGAAAAAAAGCAATAAAAAAAAAAAAAAAATTTAAATGAAATTATCCCGTGGTTAGTATACGAATTTAACCATTTCACTAAGAGTAGCAAGTTCAAGTGAAATTCAAAAAACTTCGTAAACATTACTTTTATGGACCTCCAAAAAATAATGTGTGAACGCGACGGAAATTGTTCAAAAAGTACAGTTACGACAATCTACCTGAGAACCGTTAGCAATGTTGTGTTAATTGATGATATAATAATGCCTTCAAATGTTCTATGTGGTCATTAAAATTTACTTTTATAGTCATAATAGGCTCTTTCGTAGATAGTTTGGCCGTTTGTAGTGTAGTTTCTAGCTTTAAGTGGCGCCTGAGAAATTATTAGGAATATTTACCGGTAAGTATAGTTCGTATTGCTGTCTGAAATTTACATAGATATGCTTGTTAGGTATGTATCTACTTACCTGGTAGGGCTACGGGAATGTTCGAAAGAGATACCGTGGCTCTGGAACGTAAAGGGCAACTGAAAAACGCTGATATGTTTTAGTCAGTATAAAAGCCTGACACGCCCTCTTGCTCCTCATCGAAAGAAATTGTTTCATGATTTCTTACAAAAGATACTTGTTGATTTTTAGAATTTTCGATGAAGCAATTGCAAAACCGATCAACTTATACAAATTCAGATTAAACAGTTCTACACTTTAAAAAATCTTAGTCCAAATACCGGTCATTGATACGAAAATACAAACATCCATGAAATGATCTCCTTTCATTCTTCTCATACAAATCCATCCAAACATTGCTTGACTACTATCAAAACAGAATCCCTGTAACAGCGGTTTTTGTACTAAAACCAGGTTGATGGACCCGGTACCCGACGTACACAGTGCGCGTCGGAACGCTCGGCCAATATTTACTCTGCTGAGCGATAAACACGAATAGACACGGTGGTACCGTCAAAAAAATAGATTAGTGTACTACGAGTACTTAAAAGAAAGAAAGTAAAACAGTTTATTGGCGCAAAATAAAAGGGTTATTGTAAACTCGTCACATTTTTATTGCATTTTCATTCATAAGTGCATTGTGTGGCGTGTCAAACTGTGACGAGTTTACAATAACTCATCTAAAATACTATACTATATTACACTAATATATTTGAATGTAATGTTTTGTTTAGGCCTATTGTCCGTAGCTTCTTCATAGACACGTTCGTCATTATACGCTTGGTTATATGTCTGCGTGAAGTTTACATAGAAGACTATGAAATTGTGTTGAAAAAGCGGCAAGGACACGACGACGCTACCGCTTTGTTGACACAGTTTCATACTTAGAGAGTAGATCTTCATATCGTAGTCTTTAATGTGGAGCTCATTTAAGTTTGCTATGTAGTTTCAGGGTATGAGATTTCTTGGTTTTCCGAAAGTTTAACTGACCATGCAATCGTGATTATGCTCTCTTTATTAGTTTACCGATTTAAAAATGTATCTAAAATCTATCACGATCTCGAATTCTCGACCGACAAAATCGAAAAGCTCTCTAACGTCTGCCTGTACACCAAATTCCTTTGCCGACCGTACCACAAAGCACCGTTACCTCACTGCTGAGCTTCGTATGTCACTAAGTGATGGTCTAGTGTCAGGTACATCGCTAGTAAACCTTTTTGCTTTAAAATACGCACAAGCCCACATTAAAAAGCTCTGTAAGACCCGCCTGTACACCAAATTCCTTTGCCGACCGTACCACAAAGCACCGTTACCTCAACTGCTGAGCTTCGTATGTCACTAAGTGATGGTCTAGTGTCAGGTACATCGCTAGTCAATTGTTTCCATGCCCTGTTCGAGCTTGTGGGCAATTTATAGCCCCATGTTTGTACCGAGAGTGTTTGCTGGCGTAAACATGGGTTTGAGACTTGAAAATAGTGAGAAGAGACGAGATATTTGTGGAATTTACGGATAACAGTACCTATAACTACATGATACGAGAAAATGTTTAGCTGAAGTTGTTGTTACTTCAGAACCTATCAATTAGTTGACCTATATAAATTCGATAATAATTAGAATGCTATTCGTAAAGATACTACCGTGGAAACAGTTAGTTAGTTAGTTAGTTAGCCTGTTGTGTCCCACTGCTGGGCGAAGGCCTCCCTTTCCCTTTTCCACACACGCCTATCTTTAGCCATTGCAAGCCAGTCCCTTCGATAGTTGTCTAACTCATCTCTCCACCTTCGCCTCGGTCTGCCACGATGTCGCCTTGCGTTTAATGGGGTCCAATGAGTAGTTCTTTTAGCCCACAGCTCGTCTGACATGCGGCAGACATGTCCGGCCCAATCCCACTTTAGAGTAGCAGCTTTTCGGGTAACATCTTGTATCTTAGTTTTGGTGCGCAGTATTGTGTTCCTTATGCGGTCGGTTATTCGGACTCCCAGGATACTGCGCTCCATGGCTCGCTGACAAATCTTTAAAATTTACTGAATTTTTCATCGATAAAGAAGATTTTTTTTTTGTTTTAACACGCTCTATATTTCAGGAATTATTTGCTCGAGTTCGAAATTCGAACTTGAAATAAATTTTGCAATTTCGAACTTCGAATTAAAAATTTCTTTTAGTAATTTGGCTAGCCCATTTATCGATAATAGCCTTCATAATAACATCACAGCACGACTGTCAAGACCGCAGTAATCAAAGATTGCACAGAAGACAGTTATCTATCCATAAACATACTTACGTCCTTACATATGAAACCCACAATAACCAGGTTAAAGTAAATCGCACCAGCAATTACAGCTAACTGCCAACGTTTAAATATCACTTAAATCACGTACATATTTTATCATCTGTAGGACATTTCATTACTGGGACATTTCATCACTGGGCCGTTTAGCGTTCTATCGTAGGCAGTGTAATTAGCTCGTCGGCGAGTTATCTCGAGAATGTATGCCTAATTACCTCACACGGTACAAAGTACTGGTAAAAGAGGTTGAGGCATTATTGGAAGAGGGTGAAAGCTTATTTCTTGGAGTTTATTAGCTCTTATTTCTTGGGTAAGATGTCTGAAATTAGGAAAGATTTTTTGTGTTATACAATGTCAAACTGTTTATGTTAGACCAAAAAGGAGATGGCGTGACGACTTGGATGTCTTCCTTAAGAATTGGCAATGAAGAAGAATTGGCTTCCTTAAGGAATGGAAGGAGGCCTTTGCCAGCAGCAGTGGGACAATATATAGGCTAGGTAATAATAATAATAATAAAAAATAACAATAAATAATAACAATGTCTAATAAAATTCTTCATACTCCGTTTGCTAGAGTTACCGTGGCCCTAGAATGCAAAGAGCAATTGAAGGAGTAGGTTGGTTTTTAATCAGTAAAAGGCATTTCCTCTATCATCCTCCATCCTACATCAAGCCAACTGGTTTTGCCAAAACGACTTCATCATCAACATCGATACTTATGCCAAAAGACGTCCACACACACCTGGACATAGAATTCCCCTAATTTGAGAGACCCCAAAACGTACATAATATAACAGAGTCAATGAAGCGCCGTTTCTCAAAGAAAAAAAAATCACAAATTTTGATAAATCGAACCCATACAATCTCCCTTCGACATACAATAGTATCCATTGTAATATTTCCGATTCTCCAAAGAATTGTAACAGAATCAAAATTAAAAAGGTTCGTGTCGCGAACCATTAATATAACAATACATTTCCTCCTGTCGGAATCCTCAGCTCCATAGAATTTGGTTTATATCCCCATAATTCTTCGTAATTGTGAAATACTTTTTATCAAATTATTCATGCAGTGTTATTTCTGCGTCGATCAGGCGTCGTAATAAAAAATAGAACACTTTAAGGAGCTGTTTTTATGGCTTTCACGTTTAATGGACCTTTTTAGAATCCTTTAGAATGTTGCAGATATTAAACTTTAGTAGTTGTAAAGATTATATTTTTAAAGTCGTCTTGGTAGTTGTTACCGGCAGCATACGAGTTTCTGAAGTCATTTGTAGTGATTTTTTGTAAAATCGCACTTTCTTGATTGGCCTGCCTGTAGGATTCTTGGTGTTTTGAATTTAGCCGTTCTTCCAGAAATGATCTCTACTCTGCCATCACATTCTCTACCAGTCTATTTTTTCATAGAACTCTGGGGATAACTCATCAACATCCTCCCGTATCTCAGATCTCCTGGAGATCGCACAAAATTTTGTTTATCC
The DNA here is from genome assembly GCA_030763345.1 of Mythimna separata. NCBI lineage: Eukaryota > Metazoa > Arthropoda > Insecta > Lepidoptera > Noctuidae > Mythimna > Mythimna separata. Next base: position 18,866,138 of record CM061177.1, on the reverse strand, counting down.
ATTCTCTCTTGTCAACCGTTATAAATGATTCTTGAGCCATATCATATTCATCTCTATTTTAATCTCATGCAACGCACACTGACTAAGCAAAGAATTTCGAACCGCAAGGTATATTAACTTTTGTTTAAGAATCAATATCATCAGCACACTATCACGACGCCACTTATTACAATTCCCAATATTTGTCCAACATAAAACTGAAACTGAACTACGAAAAAATGTTTAGAGATTAAGTAAGCAGATTATATACAGGGCATGTTTTCCTTCAACCTTCGTTGGAACAATATTTATTGTTGTGTTTATATCTCGCTCCTTTGTAGTCCGAACCGGGTAAACGCGCACTTGTGTTTACTTGTTTACCCTGTAGTGTGTATTAAGTTATGAATTTATTATGTTGCTTACTGAGAAATTTTTCATAGTGTCTTCGGATTTTTTGTAGTATATATTTTGTTGTTTTCAACTTCCTTCTTTTCAACTTCTCGGGAACGTCTAGGTAACGTTAGTTTTTTTATTTTCTTCATTATCGTCATCCTACCCAATATTAGTTTATTTAGAATGATTAGAAGGTACTATATATAGCAAGATCATGGACATGCGTATTTGACTAACATCCAGAGTTCAAACCTAAGATATGTCAATGCGCAATGGAGCGTGGTGTAGTAATAGGTGTAGCTACTAGATTTTAAATTATCGGATCTAGTTCGGAACACTACGTTGCACACCCAAACCAGAATAGTTGATGTATGAATGAAGATTGTATGCTTATTCAACCTACCAAACTCTTAAGGAATAATATGACAGTAACTCTGAAGGAAGCACAACAAAAAGCTGCCTTAATCGCACGTGTATCTCTGCACCTTGACCCAAAGACACAGATTATATGATAACTGCTGTTATGGGACCCATTGACTGTTGACATCTTCATTCTTCTTCATCATGCCTTCAAAATCATCTTTATCTTTTTGTTCCTTTAAAATTATCTTCATCGTATAGTGTGAAAGTTATAATACCTAGAAGAAAATGTTCTAAAACATTTCCTACAATAATAGATAGTTATTACGTATCTGTTTGACCTTAATAGCTTTGTTCATTGATCAATTTGTCAATTAACTAAGTTTATCAACAGTGCAAATGATACTTCAATTACTTAGATAGGAACTCTCATCACCTCACATTTCTGCGGTATTTTAATATTTACTACATCTTTCTATCTCTCTTCTTCGTATTGCCGATGCATCTTTTTTTCTCTCTCTCTCTCTCTATTGAAGTTTAATAAAACTACAATGATTAGAGTCTTTACTGGGACATCTAACGGTGCCCTTGTAATTTTAACCTACGTACATGATGGATTGATTCGTTGTAAGAAAATAATTACGAAGAATTTTATTGCGCAATGCGGAGAAAGGTATCTCTTGGAGATTCGATGTGGTCTGTGACAGTTTGACTTGATGGTTTATGCCGCAATTTCAGAAGTGGTCTCGGTATTTTTTTCTGCAGTGGAATGCTAGATAGTTACACAGAACATGGTGGGAGACAACTTAAAATAGTAATCATTTTAGTAGGTAAGTCATATTTCTCTTAGTCAATTTATAGCTGAACCCACAAGATATCACCACCTCATCATCATCTATGATCCATCCATTTTCATGTTAGTTGGAGTATATTATAGCCGTTTAAAACAAACACACACATCACACTGCCCTAGAACATACTTCATACTTTCCTAGAATTTATCGGTATTTACCATTTGAATTTGATTAGAAACAACAAATAAAAATCTAATTAAAAACCTATGATTCTATCTACCAGTGGCGACGGGTACACTTACGTGCGAGTGAATCCGCTGCTTGTACTTGTACCAAAAATTATTATAAACCTGACCTAATTAAGCGACGGAAAATCTTAACTGCGAGATTCAGAAACCGTCGCTCAACTAACAACGCCATCTAGTGACCGCGTTTCCAACTTTTTTCACAAATTCACAATTTCCTCAAAAGATGACGCAGTGAAACAATATTTATGTAAACACAATTTTAAAAATAGTATGTAAAATATATGATTAAAGTTCACTCACCAAATGCCGTTCGCTCAATGATGCAATAAATCCAAACCGGCGTTTTTATTAATTGTCGAAAAACTACAAACTAAAACCATTATATTATTCTTACCATAGGTACCTATTCAAGTACGATTACAAAACAATACAACTGAACTGATCTTGTTCTTGCTGCACTATCACTACGCAAAACTATCACTAGACTACACTTACATATAAACCAATTTCAATCATAAAACTATAAGATTCTAAATTATGATACGAATATATATCAAATAAAATGCAAATGAACAGGTGAAATATGACACATGAATAAGCGCGAACCAAAACTGTCAAACTAAATACTAAATAAATTAAAAAGTTCAGTATCATTCCATCTCGTTCTAGCGGACGCATTTTATGATTTAACTCGATAAATACCGGGTTGCCTGCAAACGCTATTTAGCCGTATTATACTGGCTTGTCGCTTGTATGACACCGCTAGATGTCGCTAGAAACTATGAATTAAAATGTATGACATTCCCGTTTATAAGACCGGGTTACAGACCTGTTTTGAGTAAGTTGTGAGTGATTGCTCCGAAAAAACTTGCAGGCGTTTATTTATTGTTGATTGTTATTTTCACAAGCAAGTATTATGCAGTTATAAGATTTGATTAATACATAATTAATTTGTTAAGGTTTGTTGTTGTGTTTGTAAAGGAAAGCCGGCAGGAATGGAGTTGTTTACAGGCCGCGCTACTGCTATCTACTCTATGTTAAAAGCATAGTTAAGAAAACATTTTATTCCAATTAGAAATCACTTCTATTCCTTATCGAAAGGTTAGGCCGAAAAGATAAACAAAAAATGCCTTATCAAGGCTCATTACAATTTTACCGAAAATTAATTGAAAAAAGATGGCCGTTCCTTTTAAAAATGGAACGCGGTTTGATTGGATATTTTGTTTTCAATTTAGAAAATGGCCGTTGCATTTGACGTTTTAAAAATGGAATGGTATTTATGATTGCTATTATACAGGTAACAAGCGTTATTCCGCCAAATAGGGTAAATAGAAACATAAACTGTTATAGAACCAAAAAATCCCCTTCAATTTTTTTGCCTCTACCCCTGCGTTGTTATCACCCCGTTTGACTGTCATATCTGTATATTGTTTGTAGTTTAATTTACTAAGACCACAAGATAAAGCTATCATTTTGTACACACTAGTTTTAAGTGTGTTCTAAGTGATAAGGTAACAATTTGAATTTCGTAAGTTCACTCAAGTTTGTTGTTGAATTACTTAGTTCAAAACTTAGCTTGAAGACATACTTATATAATTGGTTAGGTCGCATTAAGTAAATATTCAAATTGATTGAATTTAAACTTTTAATGTTAAGGTAAGATATTGTTTTAATTGTTTGTAGAATGTTTAGCAAGTAGTACCTATTGTTCTCATTGCGAGAATTCGGTCAACTATCTTTGAGTAGGTACAATTGGTAGGTTAATGTACCAATCACGGATCAATAAACTATAGTAACCGTTTTCTTGGTACGAGTATGTAGTTCTTTTTATCACACTAATTGCAATTTAAGCGAAAGTGTGAGTGATGGTGTGATTTTAGTTCTTTTCTGTACCATAACAGACTATAAAACAAAGTTTAAAGCATTCTGCGTCTGTCATCTGTTTATCGGCTAACTCCTAAACCACGCAACGGATTTTGATGCGGTTTTCACTATTAGGAAGAGCAATAAACGAGGTAGGCTTGTGTATATTATTTGTACTCGTGCAGAGACGGGGCAAGTCACAAATGTTGGTTATAAATTACATTAAAGTCTAACATCAGCTTTCAGTTCAGTTTTATTATGTGTCTGTGTAACTTCTTTCCTGTAAGCATTAACCCTGTTCTAGATTACTATCGCATTACAGTATCATTTATGTCTGTTTTACTACTGTTTACAACCGGTAATTACCGTTTATCAAACCGATAATTTACTAACCCAATTATTTTCTAATAAAAATTCACCGAAATCGATTTAACTGCACGTTTCCGATTAATAATCTTATCTTTTCCTTGAGTGGAAGAAATTCCTTGATTTGTAAAATTATAAAAATCACGGTGTCGCCATTTTTCTAAGAAGTAGGCACAGTGCCGGCGCGGCGCTGCGTTCACAGAAACGCAACCGGATGGGTAGTGGCATGCGCCACATTATAAACGAAGAAATTTTGCATTTCTGTCCGTCTATTGTACAAGAATAAAAGTAGCGATAAACGTGAATGTAATTTCTATCCTACGTGTAACCTAAGTAAAAATCTACATTCAATAAATCTCGTACTTTCTACACATACATACGGATCGAATACCGCAAAATTTAGCTTAGGGAACAAATCACAATTTTGCTCTGACAACATTGGTAAGATTCATTTCATATCTAACAAGAATTGTCTTTGTAAAAATACGTTTCGATATTTTATCGAAAATATCAGAATCTAGAAGCAGCATCTAACAACGTAATACCGTCGGAAAATTCTATATATATATTCTAGGTTAGAAAAACTATATACAGCAGTACATACTCATACAAAGTTACACATTATTATGTAACATGGCTAGACATGTACCTCGTAGGCTACAAAAATTATGGGCCATAAATTCTAGGGAAACCCATAAAAAGAACGAGTATTTTTCTTAGTTGAGTCAACCTAAATTCAGATAGTACCTTTAGATAAATTAATTGGTCAGGTCATTCGTCTGGAGGGCAAAGGGATTACTCGAAAAATGTTTTGGCCGAATTCCACTTTTACAATATTTTTCTTGTTTAATAGTCCTAACTTGTTTTAGATTAGGGACTGAAAGGAAATACAGCTGTTGGTTATTTAAGGCTTGGTAGGTATATATTTTCCAATTATTTTTATTCTGATTGCCGTGCCAAAATAATCCTTTGGTAGGTTTGAGTCGAATAATATGAAAATGTTAGGTCAATTCGGTCACGAAGCCATTTTGTTATTCGAATTTCAAACGCTTCGAACGCCATATTGCCGTTTAAATTCCTTGTTTGTGATTCGGCAGAATTAATCATAACTACTTGAAGTGTTTTTTCAAGCAAATGAGCGGTTTATCAGTATGTCTAATTGGTAAAATATGCCGTATACGTAGGTACTTCTAGGTAAACTTGAGAAATTTTGTGTTGTGTTTATCTACGTTTTTCTAAAGCAAGTTTAGATATTATTAAATGATTGCTGTTCACGTTCATTGATCGTTAAGCAGGACAGTGGAATTGTTCTTTGCTAGAAGGAAGTTTCTTTCTTCTGTATTGTTTTGAAAAATAGATTTACTGGGTGTTGATTTTAGGTACCTACCTATTTTGTCTAAGTTTCTTATCGAAATATCGTCTGCCAATCTTTTCTTTTGATATAGAAATGTTATTACTCGATAAGTGATGTTTTGAATGACCCAATTTCTGACATTTAAACATTTTAATATCTAATTTTGTTATTTACCTTGACTCTATTTTAATAATTTATTAATATTATAGCAATTTTTTTTATTACTAGTATAATTGACATTTGTTAAATTTCGCATCCCAAAACTTGACAGAATGTATCTGGCTCACTCACTGTATACTTTTTAATATCTTTGTTTAATACCTACATTCTATGCAAATAAAAGATTTGATTTGATTCTTATCTTGTTTTGTCTTGTTTTGTCTTGTTTTGTCTTGTTTTGTCTTGTCTTTCTTATTATCGTGCGTAGTTTACAGTCTTCAAAGTTTCTTGCCCAAAATATTCAGCAGTTCCTCTCTTCTTCCCCAGATGGCGTAGCGTAATGGAGGGCGAGTGCTCTGAAGGAGCGGAGGGCTGGCTCCTAGTGCGCGTGCACGTGCCCGAGCTGAACGTGCAGAAGAGCCTGCAGTTCCCGAGAGACCAGCTCATCTGGGACGTGAAGCAGCAGTGCCTCGCCGCCTTGCCTAAGGTCTGTATCTAATGAGATTTGTAGCATAGATTTGACTAGGTCGAATTTTCAACATTTGAATTTAGAATTCGAACATTTGAATTTAGAATTCAAACATTTGAATTTAGAATTCGAACATTTGAATTTAGAATTCGAAATAATTTTTAAATTATAGTGGTCAAATTTTGAAATACCTAACAGTCTCTATGAATTCAATAATAAAGTTCAAATTCTATTCGAACCAAATATTTTGAGGTTTAATAAAGTAATACTTACCAGTATTAATCTAAAAACTGTGATTTTTGAACTGATGACTGTGATGATTTGATTGATTGAAATTATTTCGAAGTATGAATTCTAGTTAACTAGTGAATTCTCCTCTATTTTTCTAGATACATTTCAATTTAAAATTCGAAATAATTTTGGAATAACAACCTCCATATAGTTTACAACAACTAGTTTAATAGTGCATCGTCTATTTTTATAATTTAGCTTTATTTTAGGAAAAAATATATATTACCTTAAATAGAACAATAGGTAATAAACTTGTAGTAAATTAACTACGTAGATATTTTTGGTAGGGATTGGTGGTATTTTATTTTGTTATTTGAGTTAAAAATAATTAATAAATTGTTTAAATAGGTACCTATTTCGTTTTAGAGCTTCCCATTCTATTATCATTCCGTTTATTAGTATTCCCATTTTTGGACAGTTCTCGAATAAACGGAACTTTTAAGCAGTAGGTACCTAAAGGTCTTACATAAAATCTATCTAGGTATGTGCTAAGTGATAAAAGGAACCCATTTACTCTACATACATAGCCTTTATAGGTAATAAATCTTATTGGTAAACCATAAAACCTAATGACAGTCTATAATATTCTTGTAATAAAAATATAATTCGTCTGAATCGTTGGGAAGGTTAAGGAATTTAACGTTTTCCGCTAAAAATCACGATCGGATTAATATAATTTTCTCAGTAAAGATTGAATCACGAAGTTTCATAGTAAAATTGATCTCTTGACCTTGCGGTTTTGCCACCGAAGTTGCATAATTTAAATAAGAAGAAGCTAATTCATTCACTACCGTTAATTTATTTGGCCAGTCTGTTGCTAGACTCATAAATTCGGTATTGTGTTTTACTTATAAGTACATATAAGATTATTATTTTATTTCTAATATAAAATCTTATTCTTTAGATTCAAATAAATAAAGATATGGTAAATAAATGAATCTTTTAGCTCAAATAGGAATCATTCATTTGTTCATCTATGGTTCAACCTAAGTGCTAAGTGTATTTTATTAACGTTCCTGCAAAATTGTCATAACGGCCATCTAGTGATAATAACGGGATCCCTCTCTTAAATTAATCAATAGATACTATTTGACGTTAGCGAATATTTACGTACGTTATACGCCCGCGGAACATAACATGGTCGAAGGTTCTGGAGCCGCGAATTCGTACACGCAGTGTTGAAAGACCTCCCACAAGATGGACCGATGACTTGGCGTAGGCCGCAGCTGAATCCGATGTATGCGAGACACACAGGACCGGTCGTTGTGACACATGCGGGAGGCTTATCTCCAGCAGTAGAAGTCTTTCGGCTTGATGATAATGATGGTTGAATTTACTACAGGCCCTAAAAGCCTCTTAGTAGAATTTGCTTCAGGCCCCGCCAGGCTTCTCGGTAGACTTTGCTACAGGTTGACAGGCCTCTTGGTAGAATTTGCTACAAGGGTCACAGGTCCCTTGGTAGAATTGGCCTCAGGCCCGCAATCGCTTAAATCGGCACTGGTTTTGATTGGTATATGTCACTAGACATTCAAGCTACTGGCATACTTATGTGCCATCTAACCGCAGGTGTGTCGCTTAAAACGATTACGCATACATTACTCTGATTACCTAGATTCTCACTAAAATATATGAAACCGAAAACTTTCGTTTATTTAAATTATTTTGTTATTTAAACGATTATTCAATGTTATCGTTCCGCTTAGTGGAGTTTGTGTGTTTAATTAATGTTACGTATTTTTTGTTGTAACATCGCACACTATTTAACTTATTAGTCTTATTTTATTACATTGTATAAGATTGCAATTCAATTACGCGTTTAAATTTAGTTTATTTACTTATTAACATAGGTAAAGAAGTACGGATCTTATGTTTGAGAACAAAAAAAATAGGAGGTTCTCTATTCGGTTGCATCAAATATGCGAAAATGTTTTCTTCATGTTTTCAATACTACGAAACCAAAATACTCGTACGTCCTAATTACATAAAAAAACGAATCAATACATTAGACTCCATAAGTCCATACCCCTTGACTATAACCGTTACCTCGCATTGCCTTGGACTCGTCTGCAAGGGTGTTATTATTTAGGTAATAAATAAATGAAATAACACAATATTCTTATAAATGTCAACCCATATCCTCACATCCACCTACTGTGCTATTACCCAAGTTTCCAAGCACAATAATCACATAATAATAGGCGACGTGTTCCAATAATATACTCAAGAACATGATGGGAAAATGAACAGCTGATGTGTTCCACATACTGGCGTTTAGTTCATGTCACCTGCAAGTTTTCTCATGGCTTTATTACTTTATAAGACAATTGAGGCCAGTTTAGAATTATTTATTTTATAATCGGTTTGTAGGAAAATGGATTAAAGATTCAAATTATAGGTCATGGGAATTAATAATTGAATTTAAGTACTGTCTTCTTTTGAATTAAAAATGTTTATTTCAAATAGACCACTTTTGAAAAGTCAAAAAGTCGGTCAGTTAAAAAAAATGGAGCTAAATTGCACGTTCCAAGCATAAATCTCTATAGAGAAGAAAGAACAAGAAACTCCACAGACACTTTTTTAAATCATATATTTTAGAGCTAGACACAGACTCATCTAATACTTTAGTTTTAATTACTTTTACAGTTAAATAGAGCCAAAAATATGCTACAATAAGTTTACGATGATTACCCTTTTTAATTACAATACTTCAAAGACCAAGAAATGCTTGTTTAATGCCAAACTTATTTCATATTTCAAGTCTTGAGACTGAGAAGCTTTTAAGTAGTTCTTCAATATATTTTGTCTGTCAAGTAGGACACAAATATTACCGTAACTATAATTGCGAACCAGTGAAAGTAGTACGAACGTCTGGTACTTGATCGATATAATCGAGTTTCGATTCAAATCGATTACGACATTGAAATACTTACATCGAGAGATAGGAGGGGGTGCCGTACGTCTCTAGAATGTAAATAATCGAGACGGCGGGAACTCGATTTTATTTTGTTTTTGTTACATTATTTTCGAATATGAGTTGCTCAGAAAATAGAGGTCATCTTTACTGGGGAGAGCAGTGGTGGCCCAATGATTTATGAGTAGTGATCGCCCAGTCTCACCCAGCCAGACGCATTACTTTGTGTAATTTATTTAATCGCTGCGTCTCTCAAAACGTCACACACGCAGAGGCATGTCCTAGAAACTTCGATCAACAATGTGATTATGCTTATTCTAAAGTCGGGGTACTTTGGATCAAGCTTACAGACACTGTGTTTCTGTTGGTTACCGAGCTTGGCCCAAGGTAACCCGACAGACCACAGTTTCATAGTAACCCGACTTAACGGCAATAAAAACAACAACAATATACCTGTCTGATGCCCAGTAAATATAAGGTACATAAAAACTAAAAAAGAAATCGTACATTTCAAAAATAATAGCTATTTAACTAGGTACATAGCATACCAAGTTTATCGATTCCGTCGCGTTCCTAATCGATTTTCAACGCTATTTCCGTAGCTAATATTCCGTAACTACTTCATGAAAGACTCTTTTATTTTCTTAAATAGCTAATATTAACGTTTAGGTACGGAACACCACGTTTTGTTCCAAAATATCGAAATTTATACAAGGGCAAAAAGACTGCCATAGTTATGGTCATCGAAGTTTATTGGTTTAGATTTTTACTAGTCATATACCGAATACCTTTTACATGAAAGTCAACAAATTATTTAAAATATGCCAGGTTTGCAACCCACATCACATGCGGTTTTTTTTTTTAAAGTGAGTCATCAGAATGACTTTTCCCGCTCTTGGGTGGAACGGGAGGGCGTGTCAGACTCTTACTGACTAAACCCCACCCCGTTCCTTCGTTGCCTTCGATCTGGGGGACATGGGCTTACCTTTCGGAATTTCAGTGTTCCCCGGAGGCTTCGGCCCTACCGGGCCCCTACAGTTTGCTGACATCTCCTTGTTACGTAACAAGGAGATGTCAGCAACATGATGTTGTTACGTAGCAAGGATAACGTTATCCACATGCATGGGATTGACTGGGCAAAAGTCTCTACACAATGGAGCTCGTGGATGGAAGGCATCGTCGAGGCCGATCCAGAAACTAGTGGTAGAATGACCTGGATGCCTACCTAGAAGGCTGGCTAACGATAAAACATCTATATTTTTTTAATTATTATAAACTAGTGCTTGACTGCGATCCCACCTGATGGTAAGCAGTGATGCAATCGTCGATGGTGAGGCGCTCTAGTACTATATCTGTTATTTATTTATTATGCAGACCTACTAAAGTGTTGTCTTTTTTAACCCAAAGGTTGACCGGTAGAGGATGCCTTGATGCATTAAGTCCGCCTATATACCACCACTGTACATGAAGTTTAAATAAATAAAAGGTATGGAGTGGCTTTTGCCCAACAGTTGGCAAAACGAGCTATAATTGCACGTAGATTTATTTACGTAGCAACCGTTCATGTATTAAATAAGTAGTAATTACAGTGTGTAAAGTATCTGCTTACCAATTAAATATCTGCATAAACTGTTGTAGTGAAATATTACAAATTAACACCACTTGGAAAACGTATGCAGTGTTATTAATAACGCATAATGAGACAACTTGCCTGATTTTAATATTAATAAGAATAATTCTATCCAATTATGAATCGAATATAAATATATCGATGGGTACCAAGAACAAAATCGTATAATATGATAAATTATCGATTTACGGAATGATTTTTTTACAGTTCTGTTTAAATAATAAGATAGTGTTCGATTTGTTATTTCAATAAGTAAAAGGATATTAAATATAAAAATAAATAAAGCCATGTAGTTTTTAGTATGTACGAGTACAATACGTTAGTTAGTTATTATGTCCCACTGCTGGACGAAGGACTCACTGCTTTTCCACACCCATCTCATATCTAAATCTTCGTCTTGGTATAGTACCTAGACTGCCTAGTACAATACGAATACATAAAAAAATACATATACCGTCTTATTTTTCCATAAAGGCCTATTACACCACCCGTATTTACTAAAGGTCTTAGTCTAAGTCGCGTAGTGTAATAAGGGTAAGACGGTCTTATTACTCGGTAGAATCAACGACAGTCTACGTAGACCATTCGTAAAAACGGCCTTTTAAGATTTTGTTCTTAAAACCCGTCGATATAAAAATAGGTAAGTATACTATTCTCAAACAACATCACAAATGCAGTAGCTATATTTCGATGCAGTGTAAAAGCTCACAAAAGTGCGGTTTGCACGTGGGCAGCCGTGGGCGGGACAAGTCTTGAGACTGCCTAGTAAATCGCAATAAACGTAGCATTAAAACATCACACTTTCAATCGGGACGGGATAAATGTTTTATAATCCCTTATAAACGCTGCCATATTATGTTTTGCCAGTTGAGCGCCTCATTAAATTATGGCAGTTTGGTTTTATTTTCGTTTTGCTGTTTTGCTGCAGTTGCTACTTTATATTATTCAGTTACATTTTTTTTTAAGAATTGTTACTAACTTTTTTCAATACTCAATACTTTATTGCTGTCCATAATCTTACAAAGTTGATATGTTAAACAATTAAGGTCCCTGTCGGGCTCAGCAGTCTCTGTTTCATAGGAGAGAGGATGAATAGGTCCATATAATTGAATGAAATATACTAGTGTAAATTAATAATCTATTGCACTTTTAGCCAACATTTTGTGAGAATAACGTCCCTAGTATCACAGTAGATAAATATACAGTAAAACATCTTCATACAAACGTGCCGCTCTCGGTTTGAATGTGTGCGTGCGCGCCGCGCGCCTTATCTGCACGCGATTTCACGCACACGCTAACATAATATATGGTGGAATAAGGTGGCGGCAGTGCGGGCTGTGCAGCGCGACTGTGAGCACGCGCGTACGCTACATGACCGCTTGCGTTCGTCAACTCTCGCCGGCGGCAGCCACTTACTCGTAAATTACGAGTATCATGACTTCAAAAAGGGGAAAAAAATATTTTAGTGTTTTCGGGTGCCTCAATAATGATTTCGCAAACCCGGACTTATCATTCTTCATTCTATATATTATAGCAATATATATATTATCTCTCTATAAAATATATTATCTATATTATACTATATATATAGTAGTAAATAAATATTCAATCATAATATGCTTTTTATTTCATAAATTTAGATCAAGTGCTGCTTGTTCGAAAATATTAACTAAAAGTAAAAGTGACAACCCTGGGTATCAACGCAAGAGTAGGCTAATAACTCGGCGGGCGGCCTTAGATAACCTACTGTATATTTATTTACTGTGCTAGTATCGATGACATAATAACACGCAATATATCGTCTCTTGTAATGCAAATGAGAAAATTATTCAAAGAACCATTATACTCTTGTAGGTTACAAACATTATATTACATAAAGAACTTGCTTAGGTACATTCTACATCTAATCGAAACATCGCAACAACGCAAGAATGGCTAGATTTTATCTTGCGTGGCCTCCAACTATCAACGTCTCGTGTAGATATGTCGAGTATCGGAAAAATCACAAGCTGCCAGCAATCGACACTGGCACTTACGAACCTGTTTCCACAATACCGTTATGTGGAAGTAATTTCTTAAACGCATACTCGCCGGTCACGCCAATCGTATCGAGCAATATGCACTCGACTCGTCAACCAACCGACATTACCTTGGTAGGACCCGAAGTGTACAGTAATGCACAAAATGAGTTGTTTGCCGCGCAAATCATTTCACGTTTGAAATATGAATAGAACGTGCTCGAATTTCGAATGTCATGTTTGTATTTGAATTTTTATTTGAGAAAAAAGTTCGATTTTTTATTCTGTTTTTTTCGAAAGTTCGATTGCAAATGCATTTAACCTATTTTAGAAATAATTGAATTTTTTGTTTATTATACGATTATCATAAAAAGAGATTAACTTAATGGTTATTAAACTCACATTATTGTGTACGAAATGGATTCTTACGTTTATTTTATTGTTGTTCTCTGTTTATTACTATTTTATTATAAGAACGCCGTTAAAATATTATTGTCGGGATACGTGTAACGTTTTTATGGTTGTATAATATCTTAATAACTGTGTACAGTCTGCAAAAAAGACCTGACCCTTCTGACTTCTTTTACCAAAGTTGACTTCTAAATATCTACCTACCAGTAACCTAAACTGTATCCTAACCTTCTATTCCAGTATGAACCTAATATTAACATGTAATATATTGTTTTCGGTGGTGTCTCCGGCAACCTCAGGTGGCCACTTGGTACAGGGTACGTTTTTAAAGATCAGCAACCCCCCGTATATGCCTGTGCAACCCCTGTATACCTAATGATGCATGAATCATGACAATGATTCAGTGTAGTCGCCGATAGGGAGACGATACGTGTCCAACTGCATGGATGATATACTAATGTGTCTTGCATGACTAATACCCTGGTATGTTTGTATTTTCACGTGACTTCTAAATTCTGTCATCCTCGAAATAGGACAAGGTGATTGACAGATTATTTATAATTTCTTAGTACATGGTGTAGTTAAACGAGTTTAACATTTTTTTAAACGACTTCAAGAAAAAGATTACTTAAAAACGCAAAGATTTTAAAATAAAGTGGTAAGCATAAAACTAACATATTAAAACCACTGTAAACCGCAATTTCTTTGAAGCAGGCTTAAATTAATATTTCATTAAACGATAAAATTACCTGACTAAAAGCAACTCATGTGCCTTAATTGCAATAAAGTTAAAATCGCGTGCATGAATTCTATACACACGAATAAATTCAGAAGTTAATTATTCACAAATTTAGTACACCATTAATTAAAATAACTTTTTTTGGAGTAGTCACGTGAAAATATGGCGTTGAACAAAGGGACCTTGAAACCAACGTGTAATCGGTTGGCCATAAGTCCAAAACCCATAACTCACCTAGACATTAAATGTTTCCATAATAACCATAGTATTTCAAACTTTAACTAAGTCATAATAAATCCTTTCTAGAGACACAATGACAGGTAAGTAATGCATTGTCTTTCAACTTGTTATAGGATGTCTTGTAATAACAGCATGTGGATATAAAAATATTACTATATATGTATAGACTTATAAATATTTATGTTCAACATCTTGACCTTAAAGTTAATAACACAAGGATGTTCCTTGTGCATTAGGTATGATGATATCATTATAAGTATAAAAATTACTATTATTTCAGTGCCAAAGAAAATTACTACAGCTACAAATATCTACTTATCAATCAACTTGTAAAAAACAGTTAATGCAATAACTCTACAAAGTTGAACGAGCAAAAACAAGCGAGAGTTGTGCCCTAAAAATCAACTTTTTGCTGCGTCACGTTACGAAAAAATAAAAGCAAAAACTGCCTATTATTCGAATCGTCAGTAAAAAAATAATGGATACCCGACTTCATTTGGCGAATATTCATTTCACAGTGATTATGTTAATATTTTGAATTTTTAAACCGACCCTGACAGTGAGCCTTCTCATGACTGACTACTAAAAAACTACCTAACTCAACCAGCTAATTTAAGTGTCATTTTCATATAATTCCGCTTACTCATATTCTCTGACAGTCCTAATCATCTCAACAAAAAAGAAAAACTGACAAAAAAAACTTTTTTAATAAAGATCCACAATACGTTTTGATTACGAGTGTACAGGGGGATATTCTTAAAACTCCGAGTAGAACTTTTCGTGTCACCACAATTACGGGCCGAGAGTCCGTCCCGTCGTCCTACTTATGAGAATAGCTCCCCATCTTCATAGCTGGACACTTTCCTAACACAACACTCGTCTTTGTTGTACCCGGGGACTTTTCCATACTTTTCCGCCATTGTGCTCCGTATGGCCCATTTTCGTAGACACTTGAAAGGGTTCGTAAAAGGGACTTACATTATGTTGATGTGTATGTATTTTGTGTCGTACTTGTATTGTGAACACTACAATGTAGATGATCCCATTTTTATTAGAATACGCGTAATATGTTGGATTCTGGAGTGGAGGTTAGATGAAAAATGTGAAGCGCAGGTTAAGTACTCGTATGACGTGTCCTCGCACACTAATATGGAAATGTGGGTGAATATCATGACTTTACAGCTGCGATTCACACTCTTATTAAAAAGGGGAAAGGTGTGTAAACGTGCAGTAGTGGAAAAAACTATTGAGCGTAAATGAGTATCTGGAGACAACGATTAAAAAGATGCTATCCGGAAAATAGTCTACATAATTACATTCTTCAGGAACAAGCACACTTTTTTCCTACAAGTAACTGTTACTTTAATAAAGCTGAAATTAGGTCTTACTACACATTCCTGCGTCCCAACCATGTGGGTTAATGAGCTCATTTAACCAGCACTACTAAAGTAATACCTTAATAGTACCTTAGCCTCCATACGTTTTACATTTATGCGCTTGAAGGCCTAAATGGAATAATTCCACGCACAATTTGCGTCTAATTGTATTAGAGAGGTGCGTACGTTTTAATATTAATTAATGTCTGGATGAATCTTGGAGTAAGCTTCATGCACACCGTCTTTAATATACGGATGTAGATTTTCATGACGGAAATATTACCCTTCATAGAGTTACATCAGGTAGGGAAGATGAGTTATAACGGACGAATGAAGTCAATTTTGTAGGTAAGTTACTTACTGACTCACAATATCAAGTAAATATGTATAAGCTGGCAACATTTACTGAAAAAATAAACATTAATGAAGACAAAAGAAAGAAAGATAGCACAAAGAGATATTTAGAAATAAACATTTGAAAGAGACAAGACACCAAATACCGAAGAATCCTAATACTGCAAACGAAAATAGCATAGCCGTAATGAAAGAAAAATAAAATGTCCGTTGAATAGCGATACATTCGAAACGCTGACCATTATTCTATCCTTTTAAAGCATGAGTAATGCAAATGGGACCTCTACAATTCAATACAATAAAATCAAACTGCTATATATGGTTGTGTTCCTTCACCATCTCTTAAGGTTTTATTATTACATAAACTGGAAAGATTCTAAAGTAAAACATTGCAGCTTCGAGGAACATAAGTTTTCGCCGACTTATTTTATGATCAAGGATACTTTTGGACGTTGAACCCGGAACTGACAATTTGATCAAAGTAGAACAATTATCACCAAGATTGTATGATAAATGCCGCACCTAATAATATTCAATTCAATAAGTATAAATCAAATCCAGTGCCAAGATAGAGAAAGTTCGAATTGCTCTACGATGGACTAGGAGTTTATAAATTTAGAACTGCTTGAAGTGTCTTTACGAGGTCGCAGTATCTATAAAATTCAAATCTGTACAACAATATATTTGTTCTTACCAATTCTTATATGAAATCTGTCTTAATTCTTAATTCTTTATTGTACACAAAAATAAACATTACATGACATGGTGTTTAATAGTTAATCTGTTGACATTATCCTCATGAATCAAATGAAAATCAGCAGCGAAAGATATTTAATAAGAAATGCAAATTCTCGTACAGTTCACCTGCAGAAAAAAAAAATGACGCAAGGTCAACGAGAACCACTTCACAAGCATAATGCCAAAAATGACGATGGCAAATTTATTGACGTAAAAAAAAACAAAATATACTGAGCTTTTGTATGCCACTTGAATGTTCAAGCAATTTATGAATGCTACTTAAAGTAATTCTTATAGTATGCTACTTTTTACCCTGAGCGGTAAAAGGTCGAATGACCATAATAATATGATATTTATGTAATGGCGGTTCTGTCTGCAAAGGAGTTAAATCTTCGTTTCAATGGATTTTATGGAGTATATAATTTTGACGATTTCACACAAAATATACTTTTTCCTCTTGCTTTTTGTTCCGAGTAACTCTAAAATGCTGAAATACTACTAACAGTCCCACAGTTATATTCGCAAAAGCCAAACATAAAAAGGCTAAACCTAGGTAAGCTTTCAAACATTCTAGCTTACCCGTTGTATCCACGGTATAATACGAGCCATCTCATACAAAATGTATGACAACAGTCGCTTCGGAATTTCGCAGTGTCCTACCGAACTTAATATAGTCTGTGTCAGGCTTAACTGTGTCTTTTCTAGGAGCTAGTGTTCTTGTGTCACATAATAAACAATGCCAATGACACAACCGAGGGATACGAACCCGGAATTTATCTTTATTTGATTGTTGTCACCTGAGCTTGTCAGTTTTATTGCTTTATGAGAACGGTCGTCTGTTACGTTGTGGCGCAGAGGGTCTGGTATTATCTGAGGCTTATGATATGGTGCGTTGTATGTAGCCTATAAATCAGATTTTTTTGCTGCAGACAAATTCGGTGGTTCTTTCAACAACATATCAGCATTAGTGTTTTTGAAAGCTTTAATATTGCCTATCATATCTTTTACTTCATCTCTTCATTCAGCGTCCACTTCTGCGGATTTCTCAATCATCCTTCGTTGACTGTCATTGTGGCTAAAACATTAAGTCTGTCTTTGTTCCTTTGTATTAAGTTTTAGTGAATAATTAAGGATTTTATGTGCGTCGTCCTCTTCAACATACGTTTCGATAAGTTTCTTCTTCATAACCTCGCTCCACGGCTCGAAGTAATTCGTCTAAATTTTTATGAGGATAATTTAGTTGATTACTTTACCTTCAATTACATTCTATAATACCATTAACACAGTCATATAAAAAGATGAGCTAAATATGTCTTTGACCTTTGTATCAAACAAACAAACCATTTAATAGCTACATAATTTATACAGAACCAATGACCTCTATTTACATAAGACATGACAAGACGTAATCAACAATATGTTATTGGTCCACAATTTTTCGTTTAACCTCGTTACCTTGAACTATTTATAAAATCATCTAAATTATCATGATGAGGATTATTTTCTTGATCCGGTAAAAGTTCAACAACAATCTAAGCTAAACTCTTTTGTTTTTCTAAGCTTTAATATCAAGATCCATCACAGTAACCCCTATCTTTACCTGCCCTTCCCAAAGTTCATAATTTATGTTTAGGCCCAAAAGGCTGACGTAAGCCGTATATTTTTTTTACCTTAAAAAGGACTTGTTTCAGTACCATTTTTGTGCAATGACGTCAATCTAAAAACATCGACATGTCGCATTTCCGTAGCCTGACTCAGGTGTGTGATAATATGTATGGTAATTCAACGTACTCCCTCACATTTTGTATGTATGTAGGCACCGATGAGTGAAATAAGACAGAATTCCTCAAATTCTTGCTGTTTATTCTGTCTTCATTGTTTAATTCAATGAGGACTTGTTAATATTCATGTAGATGTTTATAGGTGTGTAGTGTCTTGACTTTAATTTGCTTAAATCCTTAAGATACCTAAGTTTTAATCGTCTTCCTTGCTTTAGGCTTGATTGTAATGTTCTTCCACTTTACCTTTAACCTTTAATCTTAATGTTTTTTTATTATCTAGTTTAATTTTGTACTACAATTCTTAATTTTGTACTAAATCTTTCACGTTTTATTTATGCTTTCATTGTTAACTTATTCGCATATTCAAAAATATCAACTGGCCGATGTGGTCCAGTCTTTATATGGAAATGTCTCGGCCCAGTGATGTAACTGGGGCCTTATGAATATGTCATATATCTTGTGTGATGCAAGGCCGAAAGCCTGGGGTCCAAAAGCCTAGTACAGTGTACCGTACATCCATCTTAAGAAGTTTATATTTACAGGTTCTTTATTTTGAAGTAAATAAGAGTTATTTTCGTAGTTCAAGTGTATACTGCTGTATGGTTGACCGTACCACGCCGATATCTTACCCAGATTGATTGAGTATAAAGAATGTTCTTTATCTTTGACTTTTAAAAAGGTTTCGCCTTGTTTTTCCGGGTAAGTGATGTCTTTTTGTTTGTGACCGAATCTAGTTTGACCTTTTCTTTTCATTTTATATATTACCTTGTCGTTCCTTTTAAAGAATTGTCTTGGTAACTCATCATATTAACTTCTGTCGATTCTTGTATATCTGATTTTTATTTTCATAGTTATATTCGTTTAGTCGTCAGTTTTGCACCAAGCAAATGTATTTCATATTGCAATATTACCGTTATTGTAATAAATAACGATACTTTAGAAGATTGCTTATTTAAAACGCCATTAGACCCCGTCAATAGATGACCAACATCTACTCGACTTCCTCTTCAGTCACCTATTATATTATAATTACTAATTGTTAGACTAGACTACCTGTTAATTACTTTTTATAAATGAATACTTATTACCTACAGCTTGGTTAGAACCTGTTTGAGAATGATCTCATCGTCGTAGACAAATATATTATTGTATTGCAGTTTTTCAAGTTTCTTGTGATTAATATTATGCAGTTATTCTATGTCTTCTAACAGGTGTTATTTGTCTATCTTTCTTGTTATGTAAGTAAGTAATAACTTTTGTTTTTTGAATATTTACAATTACACATGGGGTCTCTTTCCTGGTTCTGGTTTCTTCACTCTCATATCTTATTTCTCATTTACCATTATGTCATATGTCATCAAGGTTCTGCTGTTGAATTATTAATTTCTTCTCAATGCTCTTGTGCTGCTTGTGCCTACTTCTATTTTGTGAACTTCTTCAGAGAGTGTACTTATTTTAATTTCCATATGATAAGTCTGAATAAAAAATTGAAATTTATTTGCCAGATCATACAATCCATTATTGTTAGTAAAGGCACACACATCTTGCACACTAGTGTTACTCTTGATTTGAATAATTGGGTAGTAATACAACACAGACTACCCCTTATATTATTTTAAGTTCTTAGAATCTATCCTAAGTTTGTCTGCTATCGCTGTCAGCAATAAGACCGTCGTTGTATCCATAGATTTATGTTTGTGTATATGTTGTATGTAAAATTAAGTTTATCATTGTCAATGTACATATTCAAGAACCTTGTTAATATAGGCAAAGAAAAAGGAGTCAAGGTGAAAGCAATCTTTAATGCACCACCGTTACAAGATAAGCATAATTAAATTAAATCACAACAAGGAAAACCTCAGTAGCATTTACAAAACAGTAGTCATTACTAAAAACATGATAACCACCGATAACAGGGTGGATATTGCAGCAATCACCAGATTTGGGAACTAGATAGGATCGCAATATGATATCATTTTTGGTAAGGTAATCCCACATTTATCTGGCACAGGATATTACGTCAGTTAGTTGAAATCATTGCCTGTTTAGTACCACAGAATTTACCAATGTTTAATTTTATACAATATTTTATAGCTAGTTCCACAAGGCGGAATTCTTTCTCCTCTTCTATTTTCTATTTTTATAAATCTCATTACTTCCGTCCTTCAGTGTGCGTATCATCTGTATGCAGATGACCTCCAGTTGTACTATCAAGGGGGAGTCGACGAGATATCTGATGCTATCGAAAAGGTAAACAGGGACTTGGCGGCCATTAAAACTTGGTCTAATAGATTTGGTGTTGCCGTAAACCCCAATAAATGTCAGGCGATCATCATTGGGAGTTCCCGAAACATCGCCAAAGTGGATACTGCATCCTTGCCACCGGTTCTATTCGACTCAACGACTGTTCCTTTCAGTACTGACGTAAAGGATCTAGGCTTGTACATCGATAGTACTCTGAACTGGCGTACTCAGATCGTTAGTGTTAGTCAGAGGGTTACGGGGGTGCTGCGGGCTCTGTATCGTCTTAAAAACTTTTTGCCATCGACCACGAAGGCAATGCTTGTACAGACCCTAATTTTTCCTATCATTGATTATGGTGATGTGTGTTACTATGACCTGAATGCAGATCTCCTCAATAAACTTGACCGTCTTCTGAATTACTGCATTCGATTCGTTTTCAATCTGCGCAAATATGATCATGTCTCTGCACATCGGCTGCTTCTAAAGTGGTTGCCTATACGTCAGCGCAGAGAGCAAAGGGCACTCACTACCTTATTTTCATTTCTCAATTCGCCCAATTGCCCTAGTTATTTAGCCCCTCACTTTCAATATATTTGCGCCAACCACAATAAAAATCTACGTTCTTCTCATAACCGTCTTCTTCTATGCCCCACTCATCGCACTGATTTCCTTCACTGCTCCTTCTTTATTCAGGCTATTTCGCTGTGGAATGCGCTCCCCCAAGAGGTCAGGATGGTTACAAACCGATTAAAATTCAAAGTTGAGGTTCGTGAGCATATTCGTAAGAAGTTGGCAGTAGTCTCATCACAACGTTAATGTTTCTCAGGTTGTCGATTTGGATCTATTTTCGGAGTATTTATATCTATGTATAATGTATATATATATTTATTTTATTGAGTTAT
Organism: Mythimna separata; assembly: GCA_030763345.1. Taxonomy (NCBI): domain Eukaryota; kingdom Metazoa; phylum Arthropoda; class Insecta; order Lepidoptera; family Noctuidae; genus Mythimna; species Mythimna separata. Next base: position 18,844,518 of record CM061177.1, on the reverse strand, counting down.
GTATAAGTTATATTTATATTGTGTTGTATCTAGATTCTTTTTGTATATTTCTGAGTATTAATTTTTCCTATCTTTTATTGCACCTACCACTAATATTCTCTGCATTACCCAAAGGTTGACTGGTAGAAAATGCCTAAGGCATTAAGTCCGCCTTTGTACCTTGTTGTGCTAAAGTGTAAATAAATAAATAAATAAATAAATATAGCAAAGCATCAGCTTTGTAATATTACCACTTCTGAGACTAAGGCCTCCTCTCTAGGAGGGAGTGTGGGCCGTAATCCACCACAATACAATATTTTATTACTAAACAGCAAACACTACTAAATGGCATATATTTTCAACAGCATCAAAATGCTTATTTAATTGACCAGCAATGAGGGTGTTCAGGAAAATGCATACTACCCAGTTGGTGCTACTTAGCCATCAGGTCTATTCCTTTGAAAACTTATACCGTTGACGTCAGGTTGACGTTGATGTCTAACTAATGTCATTAACATAAGCGTTTTGACAGGTGCCTAGATCTAACACCTCAGATTTGTCAACTGGTAAACGTCATTTTAGCATTTAAAGTTTTACTGCATAAGTGTGGTGTGACGAATGGTAATGGTGGTGGAAACATAACGCTATTTCTTTTGTATACACGTAAACTAATGGCGATAATGTCACGTTTTAGTACGTGTGCAATTATGCATCCTTATTCCGTTACTTGAGATTCCTCATCCACATGGGATGGAAATTAATGTTTTTTTTTATATAAAAAACTAGTGCTGGACTGCAAACCTGACGGTAAGAAGTAGTGCAATCGTTGATGGTCCGGCGCACTAGTTTATTATGAGCCTATTCACTCTAGCCTTGAAGATAGCTAAATTATAATCGGACGGGAAGACCGCGGCAAGCAAATTGTTCCAGTCTTTCGATGTACGCGGTATTAGTGACGAGGCAAAGCGCTTAGTCCAGACTCCGGACCGTACAAGTTTCAACAACGTTGCTAATTAACTCTTCATGAAGAGTCATAAAATCCGTTTTTAGAAATTTATTAGATATTGTTGACAAAACCTGTAAAAGTTAAGCACAACAACTTATTACTTATAACCACATCCACTCCAAAGAATACTGGTTATAATAAACTTGTTCAGAAGTGTGAACAGCTTAGTTTTTGCGTCCCTAATAAGCTTGAGAGCACTGTTGCATTAGAATGATCCTCGACCATAGGAAGGTAGACACAGAAGATCAAGCAAATCCTCGATTTAAAAAAAATCACTGTTGTTTGGTGTTATTGTTAAAATATCGTTAATTCTCTCACTTTAGGGTAGAGTGAGAGTACGTGTTTGACTTTTATCGACTAAAACTTATCTACCTACTGCCCTTCCTCCTGGGTTGACGAAAGATAACCCCGGGACCCTGAAATTGGGAAAAGAAGGAACAGGAGTGAGTTTTAGTCAGAAGAAGTCTGCACACCCGCCCGCTCCGCCCAGAGCGGGAGAAATCTTTAAAAAAAGTCTGCGTCCCTTCATTTGATTTACCCTTTGCATCACTTTATGGAACATTCACGAAGCCCATTGCTGTCCACCGGACATTTCAAATGTATTATTATAGACTCCCAATTTTTGCTCTTTCTTCACGTAGTATCATCAAGACTAGGCCGCTTTCGTATTTATTTCCATTGTAAATAAACTCTTCTGTTTATGTCACTATCTAGTCTTTGTTTAATAAATTATTTAGACAAGAGACCGTTGGAAAATTCGAACATTAAGACAGAAATAAATCAAGTTAGTTAATTAAAACTATCTGATAAAAGATAATCATCTAGACATTTTTTTAAATGTCGGTCGTAGTATATAATTGCAGTAAAAAGTTTATCAGGTAGTGTTAATATTTGTTATTCATTCTAAATGTGTACTGTAATGAATACTTTATACTAATAGGTTTAATAACGCGGAAGAGTTTTTTACTTATTTTTTTGTTTGTATATACAGGTTAAATCTCTGGCACTACCAGTCTAGAAAAATATTTTCTGTGCAAGATATGAGATAATCAAATTCATGACAGATATATTTTGCTCAAGTATATGTTCTGGCCAGGTCTTAGAATTGATCACTTCGTGATATGGCCGCCAATTCATGAAATGGTTCTAATGCTTCCCTTAAACTTGAAGCAGTAACCAAAGAAAGACGTAGGTGAAACCGCGAGATACACCTAGTTAACTTTATACAGCCATTTATTTTAATATCACCACTCAAGTCAGCTCTGTCATTGGCATTAATAAGTACATAATATATATCTTTATACATATACTTATGATGCAAGCCTTTTCAATATTCACATACCTGTTTAGCATGTAGCGGATGCTGCAAGCTGCGAAGTGCAGGTTTTGTTTTACGTAACGTGTATAGGAAAATTACTTCATCTTGCACGTGGAAAAATACCGTGAGATCATTAGTGGTCAGTGCTGAGGCTTTCCCTGAAAACCTAGGTTTAGCAGGCAATAAACTAATATCAGTAAATATTTCCTTTCCGCTTATGCGTTGAAGGGGATTTTCTTTTCTTATCTATATTCTACCGAATGTTATTTTTTATGTTAACTTCTATCAGGCATCATCTGGGGCTACAAGATTGTTAGAAAAGTTAAACGCGGCGCAGGGAAAGGCACTCAAACGTAGGCTTGCGTACGGCAAGCAATGGGTGGCTTGCGGTTCTGTCCAAGAGTCAGAGAAGAAATTGGATGACTTCCATCCTTAAAAAAATGTGGGTTGCAAGTTGTAATTAGTCAAATTATGACTCTCGCTTCACCTAAAGCGATAGGAGTTACTTGATAACTATCCAACCAAAAAAAGCCTTCATCATCCCACGGCTGGGCTTAACCATGTACCCATTAGTCTCTCTGCTCTTCTAATCCAAGACCACTGATTTTATCTAATTCTTCCCACCATCAAATGCGTTAAATTAATTCTATTAAATTATTCATTCACTCTTTACATCACTATCAGCATATCCATCTTTTGCAATGAATATTTACTTCCTAAACTCAAACTGAGCTAACATTAACAATAATTTTAATCACCCGTTCAAATCTTGTCCAAATTCAACCCACTGTTTTGTTATTCCTATTGCGTCAACAGTCTAGGCTGAACCGGTTTTCTATTACTGCTCCATAATGCAATACCTAATAATAGGTCTAAGTTAGTAAACTTGTTAGCAACTTATTTTCTCTTATCCTGGTTAGTATCAAGTCGCTCATTCCTGAATTCTCTCGCTTGCGCTCGGGCGCAATGCGGCCACATAAATTTAACGACTTAGCGCCTTTGATAGTCATATTTTGAGGAAATTAATGTTTTAGTTATAAAGTTTGTGATGGCTTCGACGTGTTCCGACTTTATTCCCTGTAGAGTTTTGGTATTACGTACTCAGCATTTTCAAAACTACCTAAATAATAAATACTTGTTTTCGCAAATGTTTCTTCTTTATATAGTATAAAACAAAGTGTCTGTTTATCCGCTTATTCCTCTTAAAGCGCGCCACGGATTTTGATGGTCTTTTTGCTAATAGAAACATGTTTATGAGCGCACCTACTATGCAGGATATATTTCTAGTGTGAAGCAAAGTTTTAACAAAATGAGTAAAGTATATGTAAGTACCTATATTATGCAGATTACTAGAACATTAAATACATTCAGAAGTTAAACAATTTGTGATCAGAAATGAGTGCCTAGTGCGAGTTTGTTTAACGACTGTTAACGCGATCAACACGTTTATGACGTTTGGCGCTCCGATTGGTCCGCTCCAAGGTCTTAACCAATCAGAGAGCCAAACGCGATAAACGTTTCGATCGCGTTAACGTAAAAACTACTCGCACTCAGCGCACTGATCTTTGTAGACTTAGATTTCGGTCATAAAGATTGCGTAATGTTACTCAATCAGACCATAGTAACACATAAGAAATCCATGAATGACGTAAGAGTAAAATACCTATAATAAAACTTATAGAAAATTAGTGGAAAAACTAAACAAATTACCTACAGCGTAACAATATCGTAACCATTACTTCAAACTGTGTAAAAATAAGTATGAAATCAAAGCCATCACAAAAGAAGCTTTTTATTTATATTGCGGCGTCACCGCTCATTGGAAGTCACGACCGAGAAACCGGTGTATCTTGACACTCGGCAAAAAAGTAATCTAAAAACTGTATAGAATACATCGTATTGTTTGTAAGCAGTACCAACGTGATAGGTCAAGTTATGATGGGTTGCTTATTTATTTACATTGGCATTGAGTATTTGATCATCGCTCTTCAACAGTTACTGTCTTTTAATGAATAACTTATGTTAAAACGTATTATAACTAGAAGGATGTGTAACTTTAAATGACCTTTTGATGTATAATTTTGAAGGGACCTAGATACTAAGGACCAGAAGAGAAGTGAACTTAGTAAGATATTGGAAAACGCTTCGCTGATGAGGTAATATGAATTTTGCTCACTCATCAATATTTTCTAGATAGTACTGGCAAAATTTAAAATATATTCTTGACCTTTCTGAGTCTGAAAGTCGACTGATACTTAGAATTCGATCGATAAAGAATAGATTGTAACTATCCGCAGGTGAATAAAGTAAAAGAATATTTCTCAGAATGTTCTAGAGTGATGACCGCGAACCGGAAGACGCAGCGTTGTAAGGTCGCCTACAAGGTCGACCGATGACCTGGTGAGGGTCGCGGGAATCCGATGGATGCGAGACCTGCGGGACCGGTCATTGTAATGACACTTAGGTTACATCCAACAATGCAAGTCTTTCAACAAAACTCGACGCACGATAAAATTACGATCATCATGATGATGTAGAATATCAGCAATAACAACATCATGAGACAGATTAAATAGCTCAAGATTAAATCATCACTGAACATAAAAATGTTAATAAACTTATCATAAAACTAAAACAAGAATTTGAAGATAAACTAGATCACTATAAAACGGTATATAGTGTTGATAAAGATCATCAAAACAAACCACCATCTGACTAAGATTATCATGATTACCAAATCTGACTAAGTGATAAACCGTGTCATCTTTACGATGCATGTAAGAACGTAACTTTTTAAGTTTACGTTCGTAACACTGTAATCTCGTTTATTCGCCATTTTTATAACACTTATGGCTGAAATAACGATCATATATTACTGTAACATGTCGTAACACGATACAGTTTATGAGATTTTTTGTTTCAAGGTTATCGTGAAAAATATTTGGGAAGATGACGTTAGATTGGAACATGTACCTATCTCCTAGATTTTTTTGGGATAATAACATTAGAATGTGTCGTAGTCACATGTCTAATATCCTCCGTGATGAGAATACCACAGAATGTTCTATTAGAATTAATAGGATTTCTCGTTTACACGATTGCTTTTTTCAAGTCGATCGTTTTGAGGATCAAGAAGCTTATATCACTAAGTCCTAAAACGAACCGTACCCATCCAATTTGCTATTATAGTAATACTCAAATATTTTCAACAGAAATGATTGTAATGAAAACACCAGGCTAAATTATCAAAACATCTTACAAAGGTGTTTGAACTAAACTCCGAATACAATTTATATGCTTTGCAATTTGCTTGCGTTCACCGAACTCGGTATCAAAGTCATCCAAGTTTTCTTACTCATTATCAAGTCACAATGTAGCAACAAGAAATAATTTTACACCAAATTGTCGTCCATAAACCGGATGCACGTTTTTGATGAAAAACTATGAATCATTATTAACTCATTGGACTATATCATCAATGTTATGATCGTGTTAATTAGTGAGTAAGTTCTGAGGTAATCCTAATGACAGAATACTCATTTTATATGGAGTGTTAATCAAACTGACACACACAACGTGTAACTAAAAAATTAGAGCAAAGCGAAAGAGTACAGTGTAAATATGTGCCTCCAACACAGCGTTTTAGTTATTTTTATTCTGCGCCAATTTTTCGGAACATGTACCTACAAATTCCATTTTTGCAATTGACAACGCAACTGAAGTAAAAATAGATGAAAATTTTGAAATGAACACTGGCACAGCTGCGTCATCTCGAAAGTGGAAACAAACTAGTAAAAGTACAATCACTATATTAAAAAGACGAAAGTTTGGTTTATAACACGTTCATGCTCAAACGTTTGAAGTGATTTAGATGAAAATTTACACCCGGGTAAACCATATGTGGATTACCCGTGTGAAAAATTTTAAGTGTGTGTCATAGGACAATAGATTTTTATTTCGGAAGTCGTTTTTTTACAGGAAAGAGCAGATTTAATAAGAACATTATATAACTTGTCCTATCACGAACCAAAACATAAACAATTGCTATCATAGAGTCATCTTTACAACTTTGTCCAGATTAAATATCTTCTAAGTCCAGTCTGAAATTAAATTAGTTTTACGAGGTTTCCATTTTAGGACCAAGAAACCCTATCAGCAACCACTATCGGTCTAGGTCCATAACTCCAAGTAATCCGACACAGTGGGGGAATTCTAATATTTTATACTGGTCCAATTGTAATGTTACAAAACTGTGAATTATTTGTCTTCATAAATCTTTTGTCTTGTTCGTTGTCATTTCAAATTGTTATTGTGGTTTGCGTGTTACAAAAATGTAGTGTAGATTGGAGCTAGTGGTAAGTTGATCAGTTCTAACTTATTACCATTCAATTTGTTCGGATCGTGTGATTTGCCTGTCACCACTAACGGTAAGTAATCACATTCTGCGTTCATAATAGTGACTATTATAATCACACTTTAGACGGCCGCACGAATTTCCTTTTACTTTCTTTTTTTTTTTAAGTAGGAAATCATTTAATCACTTTTCCCGTTCTGGTGCGAAAGTGAGTGACTGATTTTTATTGACTAAAACCCACTTGTATTCCATCAGTAATCCTTTATCAGTTCTATACTCCGTTTGTTTAGGTAGTTAACTAAAGGTAAACAGTCTTGGTATGTCTTTTTATCTAAAAGTTGTCTAAAAATTGTATGTAAAAATCTTTGCACATAGGTATTTACCTAAATCGATGTTAGCTAATAAACTAAATTTAAATAATCTTTGTGTATATTATATACGACATCTTTAATATAAAAAGACATACCAAGATTGTTTACCTTTAGTTAACTACCTAAACCGACGGAGTATAGGTGCAGTAACTCTTTCGAAACATTCCGCCGCCCAATTTCTGTATGCTTACGATGCATCAGTGTTACTTACAGGAAGTTTTCATGCATCATTTCCTCCAAGTGTTAACTCCTACATTTTTGTTACTGTCTGTCATCTTTGATTCATTATTTTTCCTCAACAATAATCCTGCGTCATTTTGTCAATGAGTTCGCAATTCTAAAGGCCTCCTTCAAATATGACAATAATAACACTACATCCACTAAAAAAAATAAACAAAAATAATTTCCAACATTTTGTAAATCCACGATCCAGATTGAATCTGTCTGCATCTACGAGTGATTCCAAAAAACAATTTCCACCAGCTCTAGGGCGAAACCGGTAGCGAATTATAATCACATATCCACTGGCAATCATCTTGACATTTCAATTAAGAAAGCAGAGGATAAACCCGAAGCGTCGGAACCCGTTCCTATGACATTGTGCATTCTGATATTATTGGACTCATTCGGTTTACCGTTGGTATTGCTTTGATCTAGTGCTGCCCTGAGGATATCTTGGAATGATGTACTACCCGAATTGGAGTATAAATTTGCATCTGCTTTTTTAGGAATAGATTTATTATTAGCATTCAGAACCTTTGCTATTGTAACTCTTCGTATATTGCTAAATGTTTTGCTGTTTTCTCTTAATATAGCAGATAATAACAATACGAGTCAAGAAATTCCAACAATAAAAATATAATTTTTTTTATTCGCTTGCGTTTCAGTAGCCAGAAGCTTCTTTGAAGGGATTTGAGTCAAATTCAAAATTCAGAGGTCGTTTATTCCGTGTAGCTCTTTAATACCACTTAGGGACTTAAAAGCCTTCTCTGTCCCACAAAATACGCTCTCGAAAAATCTTAAAATAGACGTAACGACTTTTCAAGTCTTTTTAGGGTCTTATAATGATATTAATATCAGAAGATTGAAATTTTTCCTTGAGATCTTTTGATTTGTTTTTTCTGAAGTAGTTTTCCTGTTTGAGAACCTCTTTTAGATTTGGTTTTACCTTATGCATGACGATCAACCTGTCGTATTTAATCGTTTCTTGGAATCCACTGACAAATATTGGAGTCAACGATGTTCTTTCTAAATCAAATAAAAATCTTGTGAGCTATATCGGCAAAGTCATAATTCCACTTAACCCCCCCCCCCCCCCACAATTTTTTTATGTAGGTACGTGTGTTTAATATTATCTAGTAATAGCCAGGCAACGCTGTAGCCTGTCATTTGAAATAGTTGCAGCAATTACCACAAGTATTCTAACCCTAAAATTTAGCAATCTAAAACATCAAACCGAACATGGAAATGAATTTAAAAGTGTGGTTTGTGAGTTATTTCGCGAAATGGTGCCAAGGCTTCACCACAAAATAATATTCCTAGTAGACAATGCCTTTCGATACATACGGAGATAATATGCTAAAACAGTCCGCAAGTTGTCTAATTTTCATGTCTATCTGGACTGGTTTTCAATTTGTGTTCAAAAGTACTTGCTTTATAGGTATTGTATTCTCGTATTGTGTAAGAAAGGTCGGAGCAGAGGTTCAATTTTTCGTACTTTTCTATTGTCATTGAAATATAAGCTTTTCTTTATAACTCAAATGTATTCAAATTTAAATCACATGAAGCAATATTATATATGAATACTCCTCATAATACGAGAGTTTTCGTCATCGAATTATAACAGTCGCGAAAAGTTTGTATAAAGAATAATTTTGTTTGTGAGATGAATCAAATTTGAATAATAAACAAGTGTGAAATCCGATTATGGATTTAATAAATAGATTTTCTTTAGTGTTTTGCCTGAAAATACAGTCATTATCTTATTGTTGCCTTATTCTGCCTCAACTATTCACTTTCAGATGCTCACCGAGTTCTTTTAATACGGCTATAACACTTCTTCGTTCAATAAAATCTGTAACATTGCTTTTAAATCTAAATGGTTTATAAAATGTCTGAGTTTTAATTGGACTTGAATTCACATTCTTAAAAAACTCGTATTCACTCACTTTTACAATGGAATATAGTCTGTTAAACTAGTTAGCTGTTTCTTTTATTAGCTGCATCTCCATCCTCGTGACCTTCAATACTGATTACTGTCTTCGAAATATAAATAAACGAGCTTCTGCCTGCGATTTCGCCCGTGTGAAAGTAGGTTTCTGCATGCAAACGTTAGACACCCGTATCATCTCCTTAGGGCTTAGTAATTTGGAAAGTCTTCTCTTAGTGAAGGGTCATTAAAAGCCACCTTTTGCAAAATCCCTCGCAGCCGCAGTAGGTACTGCTGTGCGTTGATATGTCAGCCAGTCAGTTTCACCCTTTTATTGATATAACAACTTTATGTCCAAACGAATGCTTTGAACATAGTCATTTGTGCAACACATATTCATGAGTAGTCGCGGAGGCGAGCTATGAATAACTATCAAATGTAAATCAGCCTTATGTGGGTGTCAAATATCGAACGGAAATCTCAATTTAGCCTTAAGTGTGCACAGAGCTTTGAGATATTAAATTAAACGCTGTTATTTTCATATTTATTGTGTTAGTGTCCTCGAATGACGTCCTGTGTTTGTTTAATTTTATGAATATGTTTTGTAAGAATTGCATAATAAATGCGGCGGATCCACCAATCCACACTGGCGTCGCGTGGTGGATTACGGCCCATTACCTCTCCTAGAGACGAGGCCTGAGTTCCAGCAGTGGGAATATTATAAGGCTGATCATGTTTACATACAGAGCAGGTTATGTCATCTTGTTAAATTTAATTAACTTGATGATTAAACGTCGCTTTTAATTTAAAACTGAAGTTCTAGAAAATTCATTAGTACGTAACTGTTTAATCCGTATTCATGGTGGTGGAAGCCTTAAAACGGATAATCGATCCTTTTCCCATGTCACTTCATTGAAAAACGATCAAATAAACTTTGTATGGATTCCTTTGCCATGATTAAACAATGAATACCTTCAACCTAACAATTAAATAAGTATATTATGCTGGTCAAAAATATTCCCCCGTTTGAAAAAATATCTGAAACCGAGAAACCAACCACGTTAATATTCCAGTATTATATGCGTGCCTCGGAAAGCACGTTAAGCCGTTGGTCCCGGCTGTCATTTGGACATCTTTGGCAGTCGTTACGGATAGTCAGAAGCCAGTAAATCTGACTCCAGTCTTGCCATGAAGTACCGTATTACCCCAGTTAATGGGTTGTGGAGGTCTGGTAGGCAGCCGCTCCTCGTAAAATACTGGTATTCAGCTAAACCTGGCTTGACTGGAAGCCGACCCCAACATAGTTGGGAAAAGGCTAGGCAGATGATGATATGCAAGCTTTTTTTTTCCTTTTTTTCTACCACCTTTCGTTTCAGCTAAGAACATAGTATATTTAGATCAAAGCTCATTCACCCCACTTCATTAAATTAACTAGAGAGTTTAGACAGACTGCGTTAGAAACAAATTGCTGAACAAAAATAAAACAAACTTTGTTTTTTGAATCTTAACTAAATGTGTAAAGAATGATAATACTAATTTATAACTCAGTAAGGGTGATTTACATTTTGTTATTACTTCAGGTACTTACAAAGTGCTAAGTCGTTTTTCATAGGATTTGCATTTATGAATTTTTATGTATTTTGGTTTTGAAAGAAGGATTTTGAAAAATTGCATTTTAAATGACAAATTAAATTCAGGAATAATAATTTTTGAAGGGTGGCAGTGGATAATGGACGATTTATACCATTTTTGTGTTGGTCGTCTACAAAATCATAACTTTTTCCGCTGTGGATCAAGCGAGAGGGATTGTTAGATTTTAATTACTAAAATTCACCTGTGTTCCTAAAGCTTGAATATTTTCACAGCTCTGACGTTTTATACCATGGTATTTTTTTTAATTTGTACATGAATCCGAATGTTTAAAATTTTCTATTCCATAATCAGCAATCCGCTCGCCAAGTAAGGTCATAATTACCATTACATTTTTAAATGGGCTGGTCCCAAACATGCAAACTTAGCAATAACTTAAAAGTCGTTAACCTCATTCATTTTACCAAATAAATCAAGTTGAATGGTATCCACAGAACAAACAATGTCTACTGCTCATAATGTTACCATGTATGTGCCATTATCAATATTTGGATTGTTCAAGTGTTTCAAAACTATGTGTTTACCACTCGATAGTCAACCCTATTTCAAGGTGTTAAGGTAGATAATGGGTTAGGGCGGTCTTGTTTGATTTGGTTATCCGTTAAATCAAACATAGCGAGGTATTAGGAACCAATCGGTCTATTATTTGAATTTCAAGTTTGGAATACTTTTTAAGTTGTAGATTATACAGCAAGTAAGCATTTATAGAGCTTGGTGGCCCAGCTAGTGATAACGATCGTGACTTAACAGTGGTACAGTAAGTCGCAAGTTCAAACACAGACAAGCGCTTTAGTTTGTATAAGTTATATCATCACTATTGCTCTCAAAACGGAAACCAGCATGTTCTAGAACCAAAAATCGAAGACATGTAACATCCACTAATCTGTATTGTACCTGCGTGGTAGAATAATGGCCTTCTCCTCTTCTGAAGAGAGAGGTGACCTGAGTCCCAGGAGTATGTATAGTATTTGCCTGATTATACTAAGCATTTAAAAAGTGAAATCTTTGAGCAAACAGTTTTGTTGTGGATATAAGTGTGTACTAAACAAAACCTTTAATCATTGTTTGTTAAGCATATTTTATTTATATTATTAACTTGCATATCACATTTTTTGCTGAGTCACATACGAAACTTTCATGTCCAATATTAGCTGACTCTGCTAACGTTATTCTGCCACATAAATTATCAAATTATTTGTATTATCAACTTATTATCAGTAATTTGATGATTTCCTCCCCCCAAACAAAAAAGTCTCCCACATAGATATAAAGAACAGAATAAAATGTAACTATCACTGTAAATTATTTGTACATTTCGATACAGCATTTACATGGTTTGTTTAAATGATCCCGATACAAATAGTAAAATTTGTACGTTTCATTGTATGCATGAAACACGATTTTAATTAACGTGGAGCTTAAATAAATTGAATCTAGGGCAACAACGGCGAAATTATTTACTCTAAAAATTACAATTTTGGGCTTTAAATCGACAATTATTTTGCGGTATATGTAAATTGAGAATAGATTTTCTAAAAACCTGCTTTTTAATGAAGTCTCTATTTAAACAACTTAATTGCAAGTTAGAACAAAGAAATAGCAATTGTTTGTGATTTTATAAAATCGGAATTATGATGATGATGCCTTCTAGCCGATTTTGGCCACAGCGACCGCATTCCTTGGCTCCTCATGGTGGTTGAGAAAATCGGAATTATAATATTGATACGTCTCCTTTAAGTCATTATGTTATCTTTTATTATTTTCAATGTCAGTTGACTTATTATTCTTAGGTTAGGAGGTATCGATATGGTTAATTCATTCTAATAGTGATTCAATGTCTTTACTAATATGATGTTTCTTGTAGTCCTTCAAAGCCGAACCAATGTACTTATAACATTAACTATGCTTCTTTGAATCTCAACATAATTCTCAACCTACAAGTCTTCAAAGAGACGCATCAGAACATCTAATAAATGCACTATCCAGGAACAAAATCTCAAAGCACCCATTTGATTTACAACCCGTTTCATATCCATAACTTACATCTTGCATCTCTCCCTCGTGTAGAACCGAATAGCTCCGATCCAGTGTTCTCTCCCGAAAGCAATCCGAGAACGTTGCCAGCCCCATTTCTTGCATCAATCCGCCATTTTGGAGTATTCCCGTTTAGGCACTCAGATTTTCGGCACCCAAGTTATTCCCGTTTCGGTACCAATAGGTGTTTTGGAAGGTAGTAACTTAACGTTTGAATCCCCAACCGGTCCTATGAGACCGCGCTGTTATTGTTTTACTATTGTATCTTGTTTCGCGGGTATCTGAGTAACTACCCTATACAAAATCCCAATACAAAATCCATTATCAATATTTGGATTGTTCAACTGTTCCTGTTGTTGTTCCTGTGTTTGGATTGTTAAGTGTGTGTACCTATTGGTGCCGAAATGAGAATAACTTTGGTGCCGAAAATCAGGGTGACAAAACGGGAATACTCCGCCATTTTGTGTTAAAATAGGAGCCATTTTACTACGTTAACTGCACCGCCAATCGGTATGTGCTTGGATTGATGGTGTAGCCAGTTTACGGCAATAAGGCTCGCTCAATTTTATCTAATCGTCTTGTAGGATTACTAGGAAGTAGTTGGGAAAAGCCTCGTGTGTTCGAACGTCCAGCAATATGCACATTGCTCGTACTATACTGTTAACACTGTAGCGTGAAATATTACAGAGTTCGATAGTGACTTTTTTTCCTATTTGCTTTAGTGAAAAATGTGTGACAGTGCCAAACGCCTATAGTAGTAGTGATAAAAATGTACAATTTGATTAAAGCAAACGCTTTTAGGAAAAAACGATGTTCTGAAATATATGTCCGAAAATATGCGAAGCATGTTTCGAAAACAGAAGTTGGCTTTACTTTCCAAATCGATATGGATGTTATCATTGCCTCGAGCACAATTACAGCAATGATTAATGCTTGTACAGACAGATTTCAAGCCAAATAAATCGGGGTTATATAAAACAATGCCACTAAATGCACTTAAAGATAAGATTTAGATCTTAGATTACTTCGCTATAAAAATATTGATCCAAATGAACTAGCGGTTGAAAACCTAGTTTCAAATTAGACCAATAAATCAATCTAGTTCAATACTGACAAATTACTGATTCGTTGCGTTAGCTTGGTAACACCGTCCTTGCTGAATATTAATGATGGCAACATTAATACATTATCTACGGCTCATTACAAAACTATAGATACAGCATTTGTAAGACGCAATGATAGGAGCCAATCCTAAGGAATTTTAAAGTAACGATACTAATAATAGACAAAGTATGAATAATTGTACGTCGTAACAAGGTAATGATTTACGTGTACCTTAGATGCCTTATTTAGGTGTGTGCTAAAACAGAAAAATCTATAGAGAAAAATGGAAAGAAAAATGTAATTGTTTGTCGTGAACAATCGCCTAGTAACACATTACAAAATACCTTAAAAAGTCACAACTATGACTGAATTCACATTCTTTAAATATCGACTTTCATTTGTTTTCACTTTCACAACTCTGAATGATTTAGCATCAAGATAGGCTATTACTTTTCGCCTCATTCACATCACCTCTAAACCGATCGGTTCGAACCCCATTTATCTTCAGAACTAAGCCATTTATCATTCAGACCGCATCCTTACAACCTACACCAACTAAAAAGTTAAGGACTTTATTCCAAGCCATTGGTATTCATCCTCCATCCACAAGGACACAAGGTTCAACAACATCATTATATCAAAGAGCCTTTTTTCTCCAACCTACATTACTAAGGTGGCCTCTGACATACTTGGGCCAATATTTATTCGGTACAGTGCGCCCTATAAAATTTATTTGTCTGAAACATCAGATTGGCGTACTTCGTGCGTCATACCTTCGTTGACCTTGGTACGCTTTCTGAATCGACCCTAGGGTTAGGTTTGTTCTTCGAGTTTATAGAGATAGAAATTGTAGTTGACAGTTTGGTTTTTAGATCTCTTAGAAATATCTTCCATCATAGCTACTCAAATCACGCCAATGTTGACCTTGTTGAGAAAATCGAGAGACCCATTAATATTATAAACACAAAGGATAATGCTATTTGTCTAAGTAAAGGTATCATTACTTACGTTTTTCTTTCGCAAACATTCTCATATTTATCTCTCTCATACTCAGCACTTGGACAAACAAATATTTCAGCAGTAAGTAGAAGGTACTCCATTTTGATTTACACAGCTTGTGCTGATGTTGCTACACTGAAAAAAGAAAAACACAACAATTTATTTCCTCCTTTTACACCGAAATTGTTTTTATAAAGTTTAAAAGCTACCTTGCCAAAATGCAATATGGGAGTTTGTAGTGGAACATTTTGGCAAAGTGCCCGGAGTGACAACGCGTTGGAGCGGCTGCGGCACAAAACACTGCTGGCTTTAGGTCATGCAGCCTCCATCCATTAAGTCATTAACGGTTTTTATGGCCATTGTTGTTTTACTGAGATGCCATCAGTCGTTAATGGAGGTTTACTCCGTATTGCAGAAAAACTGAGCTGTTCAAATGTTTTGTTTTCATGACAAGGTCAATCAATGATAGGTTCGTGTTCGGTTTAAGACGCAATAAAAGTGATTACTTATTCTTTTTTTAATTAACCTAAATATTATAATTTCCAAGCTGGTCTTGTAAATTCCATTGTACTTATTCGACCACGGTGTTACAATAAGGAAAATTTTGAAATTACGCCAATGACTCAAGACTTTCTATTATCTCTTGCACGTGCCAAAGAAACCACAAGTTGGCCCAAAACGGCCGTAACGACCTGGAACACCAAAGTTTTGGGCTGTTGTAATTTGCCCGTTTTGTCCTTTAGCCGTTTAATCTAAGTTTAAAAAGCGATTAACGCCTCAGGATTAAAACGGTTAAAGAGAACAAAAATGAGGGTAACATTAGCCTGTCTCTTAATTTTAAGTGCTGGCAATAAACCTGAGAGCATTCCCGCCACTAACTTAATGACTACTTTAGTGTTGTGTTCTTTTTTTGAATAGTTCAGCAGTTTATTAGCACTGGCAACTCTGGGCAGTAGTGGCCAGTCTCATTGGGCCATATAATAGGACCTTTAACACTGCGCCTCTAATGAATGCAGCTATTTATGTTAATTGAATGTTAGATAGTACGTTTTAAGCTTTACGATAAAAATACAATCCTGTATTTCTAGCGATTTGTCAAGGCCAGTGGAGATTACTTTTACATTTTATTGTAGAACCGTTTTGTTACGATTTAGCATGAAAATAGTATTTATTGAACTACCTACATTTTTTACCATTTTTTTCCAACTTTTTGTAATACTCAACAATTATTGAATACTGAAAAACGGTGCATAGTTAAGTTTTTAGATTCCTACAAAGAGATGTCAGAGAATGAGCAATGACCTCTATGCTATTGCTATGCTAAAACCAAATACTAAATACCTACCTTCTATAACGGGCCCAATTCGTGAAAAATATTTTATCATGGACATTTTTATATTACAAAACTGCGTACTTGATTAATATTCCTGTCTGAGGCAATCTAAAATGTTGAAGAGATCGTTCCATGAATATTTGCTCTGAAGATACCAATTCCATTTTACTTGAGCGATCAGTTTTAATGATAGACATTTTTATCGATTCCTATAATGATAGTGCGAAAACCGTTTTAAAAATATATTTTAAAATGATACGTTTAATATTAAAGAAAATAACAAGCTAGTAAAAATATTCGTAAAAATGTGCAAAGGTATTTTGTTAAAAGAGCTTTTTGCACAGCGCTACGTTATTTCCAGAAATGGTTTTCCTCTTTTTTTATGATAAGTTTTCGGGGAATTTCTGTATCCCAGAGGTCGGAACCTTGGCCTTATTTAATAATTGATTGTTTTTTGTCTTTATTTTTAAAATATCTGAATAGCCATTATCATTAGGCTTGCCCAGTTGCCAGATAGGTGGTCTTTTTATACATTCTTGTTTATTATTAACTTTTTTTTGTTGATAACTAGTGCTTGAGTACACTTTATACTTTCTTTTTTACGAAATTTCGTAAATCTATAAAGTCCTTCCTGAGACATCAAAAAATAGGTTAATTTATACGGTTTTCTTTTTAAATTTGTCCAGACCTATATTCAAGTTTTGTACTTAGCACTATACAAATTAGATATTAATTTATATTTATAGGGACCAAATTGCTTAATACATATACCAGATACCTACTGGATTGAAATATTAATAATTTGAGAAAATCTACAGACGTACAACATACGAAATTCTCGGAAAAATAAACTTGATTTAAATTGTGTAACTAAGAATACCAACGGCCGTAGACCTCATTAGTCATATGTAGTGGCTTGAAATTAAATGTTGAGATCTTTCTTTTGTTTTATCGTCTCATCTAATTAGATACCCAGAGACCCATCACGTATGCAGAACTTCGCTAAATAATTTTATTTGACTCTCTAAAATAAGTCGTGGCCTGTTGGTCCTGACTTGTAAGTGGAGGCAGTTACCATTTGTAGATCGCGGGTTCAAACGGTGAATTACTTTGTGTAATTTATTTCATCACCGCTACTCTCAAAACGGTGAAGGAAACTGGAATTTCCTAGAACTAAAAATTCGAAGACATGTGACATCCACCAATCCGCACTGGGCGTGTGGTGGATAACGGCCCTAAGCTCTCCTGAGAGAGAGGAATGTTGAAAAAATATATTATTACTTAAATATTTTGAAACTAAGTAGATACCTACTCGAATTGGACAGATTCCGCCAGAACTGGCAAGAGGAAGCGCAGGCTCGCGAAAGGTGGAAAGAGTGGAGGGAGGACTTTGCCCAGGCGTGGGACAGAACAGGCTCATAAAAAAATAGGTACTCTGTTCCTACCAAATCTATTTTTAGTATACATTCAACAATTCACGCATAGTTCCACAACCACGACGTACTTCGCAATCTCGAAGATAATACTAAAACAATAAAGTAAGCGCCGCGTGCTCATGAATAAGTATTGAAAGGGATAGATCCGGCTATCAGCGTGACAACTAATAATATTTGCATTGCAAACCTTAGAGGGGAATTGAATAGATATGAGAAATATAAGCATATTTATCTAAGTTTTTGCCACTGAAGATGTCTGAGGAATATGGAAATGAGGAGTATACCCGTCGGCACCCAAGCTATTCCCGATTCGGCACCAATAGGTATTTTCATCATCATCATCTCAGCCGAAAGACGTCCACTGCTGGACATAGCCCCCCTCCCCCAAGCGTCGCCACAGCGACCGGTTCTGTGCTTCTCGCATCCATCGGATTCCCGCGGCTCTCGCCAGGTCGTCGGTCCACCTTGTGGGAGGCCTTCCAACGCTGCGTCTTCAGGTATTTTGGATGGTAGTAACCAATACAAAATCCCAATCCAAAATACTTAAAGGTGCCGAATCGGGAATAGCTTGGGTGCCGAAACGGGAATACATCAGAAATATAAGCATATATACCTAAGTTTTTGCTACTGAAGATGTCTGAGGAATATGGAAATAAAGCTAATGTGTACGAAAGTGGTGTTTTTGTTACAAGTTTCTGTAATATGAAACTTATGCCTAGGCTGAATTTAGTAAAGGGAAATGGAGTAACCCTAAGGACTAACTGAACGGTAAAAACTTGATTCGGAAAATATACTGCCAGGCGGTCAGGGTAGTTTTCCCGTTGACAACGATGTGAACGAATTTTTTTATACCCAATCAACTGTTTTTACATACGTTCATTATCATTTTAAGCTTAAAATATACATATTAACGTTTGAATCCCCAACCGGTCCTATGAGACCGCGCTGTTATTGTTTTACTATTGTGTCTCGTTTCGCGGGTATCTGAGTAACTACGTTATTTATTACTTTAGTTGTGTGGGAACAGTATATACCGTATGTTAGACATTGACGCACAGACAAATACCATGTTTCCAGTACATGACGGGGGGTGTCCCCAGAGGTGGAATTTTTCGTCGCCTTTTTCAAGTGATATTGGAGCAGTCCAATATCGACTGGGGCTGTGCTTCTCGCACACAGCAGGCTCTCGTGGTCTACACACGCAACAAGGACATAGCAACTGCTCACTTGCTTTATGACGTACTACATGCACGCGCGCACGTGCTTGCTTTCTGTTGCCGAAAAAAATTTAGCAAACGGACCAGTACTTCCACAGATTACCTCATACAAACAAAAAAACAAACTTTACCTCTTTATTATATTAGTGTAGATTAGCTACTGTCTGCGGGAATGTCGAAAATAAACCAACAAAAATAAACCTTAAGATTAAAAAAAGAACTTCCATCGACATCATGATACAACATTTCATAAAACCACTACCCAAGCAAAGAATGCGCTTGCAAATTGCCTTTTTCAACATATTTTTCTGCAAAAGCGGAGTTCAAAGAAATATAGCTGAGCATTGTTACCGTGTTTCCTCTGAACGCATTGTTCTGGTTTCAAACGTTCAACCGTTCGTACTCTAAAGAGGTTGGCTTTGCGACCACGACTTGTTGCTGGCCCTTTAGGAGTTATTAATTTACTTCACTGAATAAATGGTCTTCGATGTTACTGTTTTTTTTTTTGCTTGGGAAATCGTCAAATATTTTCCCTCCTGTTTTGATATACGTTAAAGCTTGCGGTAGAGGTTGTCCCGCTTGGGCGGAGTCAACCGCATCTGTTAGAGGTGTGAGAGGGAATTTCAGAATTTTACAGGCTGAAACGAGTGTTTTTAGTTTTAGTTATAGTATTTGAGTAGGAGAAAGCTTACCTTTTTTTACGTGGGAGATTGACAAATATCTTCTCTTCCACTCTAGTGGAGCCGTGAAGCACACGGTGGAGGTCTGTCCCGCTTGGGCGGTGTCTACCGTGTCTGTAAGTGAAACAAGAGGGAGTGTCAGACTTTTCAATACTAAAACCCACTCGTGTTCCTTCAGGAGCTCTTACCGTTCCAGATCTGCAGTGACACTTTTAAAAAATCCCGCAGCCTCACCCTCTGAGGTTAAAATTAGGACAACACTATGTCTTAAGGCGGGCGCGACGTTAGAATTATCCATACAAACGTAATACCAAAATCATTTGCAAATTAAGCATATTTACACCATAATATGATGTTATTCGGATTCAGACAATAATTATCTAGGTTCCTACATCGTCTTTTTGTTGAAAAACTTACCCCAAACGAAATTTAAGCGAATTTAAATTTGCACATTTTCACAGCGAAAATGTCATGTTTTTATTTTGTTTTTTCTATATTATAAACAACAATATTTCAAAATATCTTTTCGTAGGAACACAGATATTATTATCAAGTTATAAATACTCGAAACAATAATGGAAATACATTAATTTTTCATTCATCATTTTTGGTATTACGGAACCTCTCCCAAATTTCCAATAGTTTGTATTGCTATCACAGCAAGCAACTGTCAGTGTGCGGATGATGACTTTACTCCAGTCGGTGTGTCCAAGAATTGTTTAAACTATCTGGATTGCTTCCATCAACCTCAAAAACGTGTTTTATTTCGTCTCAACTCGAGATAGCGCGCGGTCTCCGCAGGCCTCTTAACAGTATTTTCTATCAAAGGTCAGTGAGTTCGATGCATGGGCGTTAAGACATTACGTTTTAAAGTTCACATTGCTACTAACCAGGTTTTTAACCTCGTTCTTCAGAAACAAGCCATTAAACCGCCGCCCACAGACGCACATACAAAACTTTAGCTTTAAAGTTTTTCGCGCAACATTTTGCAAATTGAAAACTGGCACAGCGGCACACCTGCTCATAAAACGTCGAAACTGTGGGTACCTTGTATCCCACTTCAAATTACACCTACCATAAGGACAAAAAATACAAGCAATTATAAGCTCTATCATCAAACCCTACGTGTTAAAATACCTTGCACATCACACAGCATATGGCACTGCACTATACCTGTACTGTACAGTCTATAGTATCTACGTTTGTACCAAGGTGATTTTTAATAGACGCTCCTAGGATTCAAGTTGTAAAGAATTGCGAAACTTTTGTATTTTCAATTAACTTGCAAGCCAGCTGTGTTTGCCATGCTTGTTTCCAAGTACCAAGATTTTAAATACATGGTACGCTGTTACAAAACTTTGATATTGTACAAACAATTGGGTTTTTTTTTACTAAGCATAGGCTCGTGCTTGATCACTATCTCACCTGATGGTAAGCAACTATATGACCGACGATGGAGCAGGCTTGCCTAGAAGTAACCTATACATTCTAACCCAACCTATATATTTTTTTTATGTCTACCGAATCTAGTCCCCTAAGGACTAGATTCTTCATTTTAATTTTCTTTTTTTTTGTTATTTTATATTAAGTTAATGTAAGCTAAGACCGCACTGTCGCATTAGGTTCCCACCTGTAATGATAGTGAAAGGGAGATAAATAAATAAATAAATTCATGACTAAAGAGAAAATGGTGGCATTGGACGTACAAAGCTTTTCCTAATATTTCTCACATCAACAGTACTTTCGCCTCTCACATATCGCACAAACCTATTAAGATTTCTTTCCAAATAAGAAAAAAAAACGCTAATCACCTTCGATCGTGTTACTCGGTGACTTCTAAACGTCCGCAGTGACTTTGTCGGGGCGATCGGTGACCAAAAATGTCATTAAGCAAGTATTGTGTCGAAAATGGTGAAGTATTATAAATAATGGACCAACTATTCATGCTTTTTTTATTCTTGTTAATTACAGTATCTAATGACTTGTAAACAAGTGCCACTTGAAAGGCTTCTAATTAAGATTTCTTCGAAAGACAGTTCACAGTCTCGTATTTATTTACTTAGAATCAATAAAGTAGCTAGAACAATATCTGAGCCAAGGAAAACAAAACAATATAGCTTCGATCTGTCTTCGCAGAAACTATAATGGTTCATGTTACAGTACTTCGAAATACGGTTAGCGTTATTAACTTCTGAGTATCGGCGTTCCACGACGCGGAATAAAATGTAAGAAAAGCCGAAGGAATTTCTGTTCAGTTACTTGAAATTACTATTGCGGTTCACCAAACCTTCTGGACATAATCGTATAATAGTTTCCACAAACAAAAAACATCAGAACTTCGAGACCCACAAGGCACTCTTAAACTTGGCAACTTTAATTCTTCATCAATAACAAAAAAGTGTCTTATCCGAACAATTTGCGTAAAAAATGTCTACCAACTATTTGTGATGTCTAAAGTCGGGTACAGACTGCTGTAACGTATCATGCAATGAAATAAATTGCTGTCCACATTGTCGCAGTGTGTCATGCAAATTAACAGAATTCCCATAGTGTGACGCCCTGCGCGTGCGAACCGTGCACAGTACGCACGCAAATAGAGCATTTCAACTATGTGAGTAATATAGTCAGCGTAGCTTAAAATCTGATCCATATTTCTCTTTTTAAGTTTTTAAGATGGGTCAGGTAACATAGGGCACATACCGTACATGTTCTGTTTATGAGGGCACGGTGCATCCACACTTACAAATGCTCCTTACATGTTACATTGCATGTAACATTACAACAGTCTATACCCAGCTTTACTAGGCAAACTCATACGCGAATAAAAATAGGTCTTATGAATAAAGTAAGCAGATATCGGTGCCAAAGTTTCGTTCCAAGTTTTCGGGATACGCCTGGTAACCGAATATGGCGAATATGCATAATCTTTACATAGGCGTCCAATATGCCGGAGGAATATGTATATTTGGCAATTCTTAGATATTGTTCCCAGTTGAGTTACACAGGTTTTGGCCAATATTTGAACTCGGGATTGGGGAATTGTGAACCATTTAATAGAGGTAGAATTGGCTTTGGACTATTTGCTCTTTTAATCATTAAGACATTAAGACTAAATAAGTTTTAACCTTGCGTGACTAGATGAACTGACAATTAGTTTCTAATTACGCTAGCTAGAGAAGGCTGATCTCATTATGTGTAAATTACGATTGTGTCAAAAAAAAAGGTTAGTTACGTTTCGGCTGTAATTCATTGCAAGATCTTTTTGTCAAGAAAAATGTAACTTAATGCTATAAGTATGTATTCTATAATTTTGGCAAAAAAATGGACTAATATTGGACCGACGATTAAAGATCTGCAGGAGAACTAAGGTTACCGATATAGTCCGAAGAATCGCCAAACATAAGTGGCTGTCCTGCACACAGCTACTTATGTTTGGCGATTCTTCGCACATTGCTTGCAGAACAGATGGTTAATGGGGACGAAAAGTTCTGGAGTGGCGACCACGTACCGAAAGACGCAGCGTTGGAAGGTCTCCTACAAGTTAGACCTATGAGGCCTCCCTCAAAGGCCTATGTCCAACAGGGTCTTTCGGCTGATATTTTGTTGAAGATGGTGATGATGATTAGATTGAAGACATAAACACAAAATCTTAATCAAAATTTACAATCATAATCTTTAAATTACAAAGTAACCCAAACTCCAATATCTGAAAGTAGTTCCGCATGACGTAGGCCCACTAGAGCCTTGTGAGAGAAGAAAGGTGTTAATAAAACTAACATACATTAGACTACGTGACTAGGCAACCGTTTTGGAGCTTCACCGTGGCTTATACGTCGTTATCACTGTTTTTCAGCCACACACTAACGTTGGTAGATAGCTGTATAATGGTAGCAAGAACTATGTTTTGTATAGCTGTTATAGTCTTTGTCCCTATTTTGAGGAGTTTAGAGAATATAGTGTGTTGTATATGAGTAAGTGCTACGTATGAGTATCTAAGTTTGAAACTGGCGCCAGTGACTGAAAAGTTGAAATGGAATCGTTTGTGTTAGTAAAGTAAGCCAAGTAAAAGTATACATGTGGATGGATGAAGAGGGAGAGAGAGGCCAAAGAAAAGATGTATGGATTGTGTGAGAGGTGATGAAAAGGGAGTTATCACTATTTTTCAGGCCACACACTAACTGTGGAACTATGTAGGTAGACAGATATCTGTATAATGCTAGCAAGAACTATGTTTTGTATAGCTGTATATAAGCTTTGTGACTATTCTGTGGAGTTTAGAGAGTATAGTGTGGTGTATATGAGTAAGTACTACGTATGAGGAAGTTTGAAAGTGTCGCCAGTGACTGAAGAGTTGAAATGGAATCGTTTGTGTTAGTAAAGTAAGTCAAGTAAAAGTATACATGTGGAGGGATGAAGAGGGAGAGGGAGACCAAAGAAAATATGTATGGATTGTGTGAGATGTGATATGAAAGAAAAAGAGTTAGTGGTTTCGTGACAGATGATAGGACAGTACAAGTCAAACACTGTCTCTCGATCTACCCATAGCGAGAGGAGTTACTTGATGCTTTCCATCCAAATAAAAAAGCCTGTTAGTAAGATTTAGGGAGCCATAAAGCTCCCGGTGACAGGCGCACTACACGACAATGCTACAAACCCTTTTTGACAGAAATTGATCCGCGATTCGGTAGAACCAATAAATATTATATTATGGAAACTGTTTTTCGCCTTGTATTGTTAATATATTTTCTAGAGTAGCCTTAATTGGGCCAACCTTGATAAATACTCTACTACAGTAAAAATGTATCCATTTACCAAAGGATAAAAAGGTCAACTAAAATAAATGTCACATTAAAAAGAGGTTTCATTTTATCATTACTCTAACCCAAACCTTTTAACCAGACCCTCTCATTTGCCAATTTTTCTCTCATCTTATCTAAATCTAAATCGCAATTTTGCATAAAAAATACATGTCCATATTTGCGAACCTTACGGTACAGTATGAAAAGAACCTCATTGGTTACCAACACACGTTTTATAAAAATAAGATGTCCTCTATTCCTCTTAAAAGAGGGCAGAGGTAATAAGCTTCGAGCTTGTTAAGGGACCGTTACTTTTCTAGTAAAACCTATCACTAAATTGCTTGGGAGTTTATTTTATTACTTCCTTTTGCCAGCGATTTTGTAGGCGTGAAAGTAGAAATTTGACCAAGGAACCTTAAGGAACACACTTCATTCTCAGTCCTATGTGCTATTTCATGACCTGGTCTCCCCGTGCAGCCGTGTGCCAAAATTCATCCAAATCTGTTCAGCTGTTCGAGCGTGAAGAAGCGTAGCGTAGCATAGTAATCTGTTTTACAATAATGTTCCCACTCAGACCTCTTCTACAGAAGAAGGAATCGGCTGTAATGTAATCCATTTACCGAACCCAGTGAGGGTTGGCGAATGTCACATATATTCGATTTTTTTCAAATAGTTTTGGGTCGTACTGATTTTCTCACAATATTGTCCTTCCCCGTTTTTAGAGCAGTGTCAATAAAATAAATTACACAAAGTAAGCCTAGACTTTAACCCACAGCGAACAACTTATAAGTCGATGTCATTACCACTGGGCGACTACTGCTATCCTGTAAAATACAGCACTTTCTAACCCTCCAGAGAATGCAGGCGTAGTGTTATTGGTTTATCAAGCATTATCTGAGAAATTAAGGGCCTCATAAACTAGTAAGCCACGAGGGCAAGTACAGTCAAACTTTCTATTACCAGCTTACAGGAACAAATGGGTATGTTTCTAGATTACTCTAATCCTAACAGTAATCTCGATCTTACTGCGTACAGTAATCTTAAGGGTCTGTCCACATTACCACGGACCGGCGCGACGCCTGAATGCGTCACGTTTGCCGGGTTGTGCTGTTTTTAGCGAAGGCACGGTACAATGTTTCGTGGTGTGTTCACTTATAGCGTTTTTATGACACTTAGAACCTCGTCCTGTTTTCCACGTCGGTTAAAACATCACTGCTGTCCGCGCTACTTTATTAAAAAAGTGCAGACTCGCGCACTGCACTGGAGGTTCCGTACCAACTTACCTATGAACACAGTTCAATTCCCGAATTGAGTCTTGCAACGAAACAAAGTGATCCTATAGGGATTCCGTTTTTTCCTTTTGAGGTACGGAACCCTAAAAATAAGTACAGAAAAACCTACTTTATAAGACACTAAGATTTATATCTACCGCTGCAGTTCTCCAAGGAATGCAAAACTACCGAACAAACACCAGATTATAGAAGTAGCACCAAGTTGAAGTACAAATAAAGTACATACCGGCCTTCGCCACACATTGAAAGTCCAATTCCTCATACTATCAGATGTAGATCGGTCGATAGCGTCAATTTGTGGGACTATTTTAGACTATATCGCTGTTGGCACACCGTGTTTTGTTTTACTGTGCCACAGAGTTCAGGGACGGGCTCTGTGGTCACTATAAGAGGCGGTAATCGATATAAAAAAAAAATCGTAATAAGCCAAGCGTTGCCAGTGCTTGGCTGATAGAGTTCCTTTCTTGAATTTATTCAGTGAATAGCGGCTTATAACGGTGCATCCAAAAATTCGATCACGAATTGCACAAGAAAACTCCTCCCTGATGTGACGTCTAACTATCGGCGATTACGCCCGATTGGAATCTAATGAAAACTTTCGGCGTGAATTCCCTGATTTTTTTTTTTCAAAATCAAAGCCTTAGTTACACCTTATAACATTAATTACCAGTGAAAATACCGTTAAAATCGCTCCAGCCGTATCGGAGACAACCAAAACAAATAGACATAAAGAGGGGTGTTTTTTTTTTGTAGTAGTTTTTTGTGCAGTCTCATAACCTATTATTTTGACATTGCTTAGATACAGACGCTTCAATTTTACGTATTTGCAAAATTAGTGTCTCCAACGACCATTTCCAGACTTTTACTGACTAAACCACACATGTATATTCCTTCAATTACGCTTTACATTCTAAGGCCATAGTAACTCTTTCGCAAACCCCACAGCCCACACCGCGAGCTTCCTAGCTCTATGTACAATAAATGCTATACAATAGGCCCTTGTTTCGCCCCACAATTTGCCACTTCCGACAATCTTCTCCTTGACAATAATTAGCTGTATTACGGTCATGTTTTTTTGTTAATATGCGTGATGATCGATTTGTTTTGTCGAAAAATGCTCAGTCGATGCTATTGTTTTATTATAACCGAAACTGGGTGAATTTTGCAGATGACCTGGTTCATAATAATGATATGAAATGCTTTATTATGGGCTTGAGGCCCTAACATAATTGTGTTTTCTAGGGTTCCGTACCTTAGTCGGTAAAAACGGAAGCCTTATAGGATCGTCGGGTCTTCGGGTCTAAATACCGCCTCAGTAGTTATCACCATCATAAGATATTGTGTATTTTAATACATTAAGTATTACCTTGCAGATTTAATCGAGATTCTGAAGAACGATTTTTTTCCTAAAAAGGTTTTTAATTTTTACTAATTAACCTATCACATACCCGCATAACGAGACACGGGATTCAAACGTTAAAGGCCGTTTGGAGCTAAATCGATATTAATTCATGAATCCCCGACCGGGCCTATGAGACCGCGCTGTTATTGTTTTACTATTGTGTCTCGTTTCGCGGGTATCTGAGTAATTAAACTTATATAATTTGAAGTGTTAAAATCAAAGCAGTACCATTATGTAATACCAAAATAGGCAAGTCTAAAAGCAGAACAGATTAATATTTTATTAGACCGAATGGCCGAAAGATACGTTTTACCCTCGTCGGCTTGGCCACGCTGATAATGTCAGCGCCATTTTAAGCCACAGATTAAATAAATCTCCTGTGCTATAGAGCCAGGAAGAATGGCGAACTTAAGCTTATTTCGAACACATTGCTAATTGCAATGAAAGTGCTTTTAGAAGAAGTAATAGATGATTAATAAGCTCTTAATAAGCTAGTGCACCTCACTAGCACGATAGCATCATTGCTTACCATCAGGTGGGATCGCAGTCAAGCACTATATAGTTTATGTTATGTAAAAAAAGAAGAAATAATTTCTAAACATTTCAAAACATGTCGTAAGTCTATTCATAAAAAGTCTCTTTTATATTAAGTGTAGGCTTTTATTGTGAAACGATAAAAAGCTATTGTCATAATCATAAGATTAAACGTTTTCTTATATGAATCCATTATTACAAACGATAACTTTAAAAAATACCAATAACCAGAAATTGCCAATTTTAAATTGGATGCAATAAGAAACGGTTTCATAACCATTTGACATGTATTCTTTCGCATAAGCAGCAATAAAGGTGAATAAAGCAATTTAGCCAAAAGCACTTACAAAGACACCCTTAAAAAATCTCACAGAAAAAAGCTTAAAAATCTCTTTTAAAAGTTACTATAAAAAGTGCAAGTGCTTGTAAAAACCTGATGATTACGAAATAAAATAAAAATATAGGTATGTAGTCAACTTTATAGGTACAAAGTTTTTTTGCTAAACTTTGCTTCCGTCATGGCGTCGTTTTTCGCATAGGAACAATCTGTGGGAACAACATTATTTATTCTTTTATTTGAAAGAGTATTTTTCTATTTATTTTTGGTGAAGATCTGATAAAAACAATGGCAATAGACCATGAACTTCAATAAATGATAGCATATCATCCAGGATTGCTGCAATCGCAAGTTGCATTTTAACAACAATTATGTTAAAATTCAATGTTATTGTGATTATCAATTTGAAAAAAATCTGTTTTCTTTATCTACCAATCTTGGTAATATTATTTTTGTGTTGCGTTCAGTCGTTACTCCGAGATAGGCTTATTACTTATATTTCATTTGTATTGGGCCTTGAACTAAAATACTCTTGAATGGAGTTACGAAGTTCTTCTTAAATTCAACAAATTTTAATGGAAAATGTACGGTGATTGAGTATTGTTAGGTTCTTGCCAATCCCAAAGCAAAGTCACAGAATAAGTAATAGGTAATGTGTAGATTGAGTAATATAGTATTTTGTCATTCCTATTGATTGATACCTTGCTCACTAGTTAGTTTTAGTTGCCATACCTCTACCTCGGACCTCCTCTTTTACCTCTCCTCTTTTTAATTCATGAATCCCCGACCGGTCCTATGAGACCGCGCTGTTATTGTTTTACTATTGTGTCTCGTTTTGCGGGTATGTGATAGGTTAAGCCTTTTATATTGCTTGATGACTCGCTGTCCATTCTAAACGCCAGTGTGTCCCAAAACGGAAAGTTATTACCGATTATGTTTGATGTAGAAATCACAGCACGTATAATTAAAATAATATAATAATTATATATTAGTGCAAGTGTTTGAACTTCAAAACGAAGGTTAATAATGTGGAGCAATGGGTGGGCTATTATTATGACAATCATACTCGTGAGTTTAACACGTAATCTAGATATTAGATAAGTATAACAATCGGTGTTAAAATCATGATCATTTGAATACTGCTTACGTGTGATTTGAATTTAATGGTGATTTGTTGTTGCTTAACATTCCTAGGTGGGGTAAGATATTTAATTGTTTCCTTGGTAAATGGAAAGAGAAATAGAATTCCATAGTTAAAAAAATTGCAAATCATTTGTAAAACTGCCTAATCCTAACCCCTTCAAACCTAACCTAACCTTTTCAAATCCACTACTGCTCTGGGTGGACCGCGAGATAGTGTCAGACTTTACTCACTAAAACCCACCTGTATTTCTTCAGTTAGTTGCCTCTTGCATTTCAGGGCCGTGATGACTCTAGCGAACAATCCCTTAGCAGTTTCACTCATTAGAGATGATAGGGACAAGAGATGATACTGACAAAAGATGAGAGAATAATACGGAGATGAGATAATCTTTGCTTTGAAGATAAGTCAAATAAAAGCGAAGTTTGTAATCAAAGGAAATGTCCAAAAGATATTTGTACCATCATCTGCAGTAACATTTTATCGCATCATCTTACTCTGAAAACAAAAAAGTGAAAATTAATTTATGACAAAGAAGAAAATTCTTGACGAACGAAAAAAATACAAGAAGTAAAAAATAAAAGTGTAAGTATGAGTGTCTCTGAAACGATACAGAAAGTAATATTTTATCTACAAGAACACAACATGTTATATGAAATCAATCATCGATTCTGGTCACATGAAGCTAGAACTTACCCAGTTTACTACAACTATGTATAAGGACTTTTTTCAAGCCATCAGGGCGACCCACTTCAAAGCGAAAGCTTTACTGTTCTTCCATCTTATCTCATACTAGCTGTCCCCTGCGATTTCACCCGCATTTTTCGTTACTGCTCTGCTCCCGTGGGTCGTAGCGTGATGGTATACAGCCTATAGCATTCCTCAATAAATGGGCTATCTAACACTGAAAGAATTTTTCAAATCGGACTAGTAGTTTCAGAGATTACCCCCTACATACAAACTTACAAACCTACAAACTTACAAATTTTACCTCTTTATAATATTAGTATAGATCTATTCTTAGAGGAAAGCTAAGGACAAATCTTTATCGGTCTAGATAACCTTCCAACTTTTTAGCCATGAGGTGGCAGTAATCGTGGGACTGTTTCTGACGCTTGCACCTTAATACATTCGCAGACCCATCATCTCAGACAAAAGACGTCCATTGCTGGATATAGGCCTCCCCCAAGCATCGCCACAATGACCGGTCTTGTGCGTCTCGCATCCATCGGATTCCCCTCGGACCAACGAGTCAGAGTTAGAATTTATTTTGCCTAATCTATAAGGTTAAATAAAAATCCTTACTCCATTAGCACACAAGTACACTAACTTAACATATTTATCTTCCCTAATTAATTTACTCGTTGCCAGTGAAAATTTAAAGTGAATTTACGGTCCGACCAAATCGAATTCTCACTTGTAATTCATGCTTTTTATTCTCAGATTGTATCTAAGTATCTTTTAGAGTGAATTTCCATTTCAAATTGTTTAAAGTCACATAAATTTAAGCGGCAATAAATTAGTAGGTGCGGTATAGAAGTTTTTCAGGCAGTGAAAAATTGCCTAGCTTAGTTTGAATACCTATTAAAATAATGAAGTAGGTACTTGAAATAAATCGTACTTAAATAATTTATTCAAAGTAGCCAAAAAGCCTTAGGCCTCGTGTACACGGTACGTTTTTTCGCCGTGTGTAGGGACGGTTGTCAATGTTGTATGGATCACTGGGGGAGCTTGTTGACATACACAGCGACGCTATGACAAGGCACCGCCGCCGCCGTATTTCATCGGTGTTGTGTCGCAGTCTATGGCCTCTTGTACACCGTACGTTTTATTAACCGTACGCCTAAAAAAACGTGCCGTGTAAAAGAGGCCTAACTTTTTTGCTACAATGACTTGAGTATTTTAAATAATTACATAGGAAAGGGTTTCAGACAAAAGAGTTAATGAAAATTACTTACAAACAGAACTTCATTCTTCTCTTAATTAGAACTGTATTTATTCTTCTTTATTTCAGTTCATTACTTAAGTTAAGTACTTACTTAAGTACAATTATTTCAAACAAATTAATGGTTTTACTGTTTCTATCCTCGAAAGATCTATAATGAATAGGGTTTATTATATAACCGTAAATTATTATTTTATGGATGTAGGTAGTAATGGCGGCAAATTGTTATCTCTTGTCACGATAACCAATGAAGATTTGATTAATGTGGGTTCAGTTATATTTCCTTTGCTATGTTCGGGAGGAAGTTAATGTTAATTATAGAACTTGACTCCTAAGAATTACACATATCTTATATATAAAATTTTCGTGTCACAGTTTTCGTTCCCATACTCCTCCGAAACGGCTATACCGATTCTCATGAAATTTTGTGAGCGTATTGAGTAGGTCTGAGAATCGGCCAACATCTATTTTTCATACCATTTAGGGAAAAAAAAAATTATATGGCAAAACAACGTTTGCGGGGTCAGCTAGTGTTAATATAAATATCTTCCCTCTATGTGTTATGTATGTTCCTTGTGTGTGTTAATTCGTATGAGTTAGGTTACTCGCACATCAGCAGTACCTATACTGCTGGACCGATGTGAAAGTAATTTAATTTCTTACTTGATTCTTAGGAGTTAAAGGCCACTAGGTCATCATCTGCCTAGCCTTTTCCCAACTATATTGGGGTCGGCTTCCAGTCAAGCCGGATTTAGCTGAATACCAGTATTTTACGAGGAGCGGCTGCCTACCAGACCTCCACAACCCGAACCCATTAACTGGGGTAACACGGTACTTCATGGCAAGACTGGGCCACTAGGTATTAGACTGTAAAAGTCTGACACTTTCTCTCGCTTCACACAGAGTGGGAGAAGTGACTCTATATTTTCTAACCCTCAAAAAAAAAATATGATACCCACAATATGTTTTCCAACGTGGATCCCAATCTATAACAGTCATGAACAAAAGCTTTACATAAAATAACATTTTAAAAGCCATATCGCCTCTACAGTGTACAGCCGATAATTTAATCTTGACTTTTATTAAAATGTCAAAACACTTTTTCAATAAGTAAAATGAAAGTAGTTTTGTGAATTCTGCGTGTATGTATGTGTGTACATACTTATATCATGACACATTTCCCGAAGTTGTAGAGCCCTTTTACAGATCATGGTCGCAAATAGACCTTTTGCAAACCAAGCCGGTTGCGGATCAAGAGCTGAGCTGAGCTAGTTTAGCTTAGCTCGCACTGTTGAGGTAAAGTCCATACATACATGCACCGCTTAGTAGGAGTAGTAGGTAAATGTAGTCAAGACTTAATTCATTGATACATATTGTGAAAAAAGAACTTAGCTTTGCGAGCTAAGCTTTATTGTGTCGTAAACAAGCACGTTACACAGTTGCCTTTAATGTTTGAATCCCCGACCGGTCCTATGAGACCGCGCTGTTATTGTGTCTCGTTTCGCGGGTATGTGATAGATTAAATCCTAAATTAGTTACGATAGGAAAATAGAAGAAGAGGGTGGAATTAAAGGAGAGCACAGGAAATGTACAGCTGTATACTCCCATTCTTATTTTTTAGTAACAAATCATTAAAAAATATATACATTAAAATTATTAAAAAAGGCTCCTACCGCTCTGGGTGAAACAAGACGGAGTGTCAGATTTACTCTCTAAAACCAACCAGTGTCCGTTCAGTTCCCTTTTGCGTTCCAGGACCACGGTAACTCTTACTCACCCGCAGATATACAGACTCTAGAGACATCTTAGCTCAGCTCTCAGTCTACAACCGGCTTAATAACAGCGTTATTATCCAAGAAACTAGTTTTATTTTAATTCGTATGACCGCTGTAAATGTCAGGCACCTTTTACGTTTGCTGAGCGGATACAGTTCCTAATATCCAGTCGATGGACAAGTTAATAAAGTTCAGTTCGAGCCACACCTGTTGGAGTATGACTGTATTTCGGCGCAAAAATATCCTGCTAAAATAGTACTTAGATAACCGATTGTGACCGTTTTGAGTTAAGTAAGAAATATAACCAGAGTACAGGGGACATACAGAACTACTTATTGATAAAGTATAATCAACCACCCATGTATCAGAGGACCAATGAAATTGTTCGAAAGAGTTTTCGCAGCAATAGAACGCAAAGAGCAACTGTGTGTTTCTTACACAGGTGGATTTAGTTTGTAAAATGGTAGTGTCAGAACAGTTCCTCTCGCTCCGCTCTGGGCAGAAGCAGTAATTTGGTAATTCTACTTCTGAATCGTTAGTGCGTGTCTTTTGTATATACAAGACAGTTAGACCTGGAACAATGTAGGCCATACAAATATTTGTTTCGTGTAATTGAACACGCGAAACGCAGCGCAGCCAATAGCTTAACCACTGCGTCAACCGTGTCATCGGGAAGTTGGAAAAAATATAAGCATACTCTAGAGTTTAAGATACGTTCGGAGAGAATTCTGTGTGTGGTGTACCTATTGTTGTTTCGTTTGTCAAAATGATAAAAATTACTAATGTAAAGCGTAATGAGGTGTTCATTAGGTCATAGTACAGCATACCTATGTAACACCTTTTTTTTTCTGTACTATGGAAAAAACGTTTTGATTGATTGAACTGTATAAAAAAATCTGTAGTCTATCTAGGCATCATAAATATGAAAAACTCGGAAAAAGACACCTATAGACAGATAAAAAATCACAACACGTTGCAACGGGTCGGTTTCGTTGCTAGGTAAGCAACTAAAAACTGTCTCTAGCAATATACAAAAGGCAGAATCCACACTCATTGAATTGTTCTCTATGAACGGAAACAACATAAATAAGCCATTGTTCTCGTTTTTTTTTGACAATTAGCACAAATTAATGCAATTAGTTCCACGTTAGTTTCGCTGGTGTTGAAAAGTTTGTCGTTTGGTCGATGTGACTCGCTTTTGAATGGGGAAAATTGTTGTTGTGTAGATAGTTTTTGTTGACGTTAAACTATAATGTGTACTGTCTTATGATGTATCGTTGATTCGAACATAAGGGAGATTTCTGTCGAAATAATAAGTTTAATTTTTTTTTTGATAAAGTATACTTATGTAATTTGTGTTATGGTTTTATTTTTATCTGCTGTGTTCAGGGTTATTTTTTATAAATATTAGCTCTAGCTAGCTTCACCCGCATGAAATTAGAAATATAACCCGAGGGATAAAAGTTTTGTAGGAAATAGTCTACCCTTGTGCCAAATTTCACCCTAACCCGTGTAACCGTTTGAACCTGAATATTTAACCAAAATACACACTTTTGTAATACTACTGTGATTATTTTTTTTAAAGAGCTAATAAAAATATAATGAAAATTCAATATTTCAGTCAGTCAGTCTAAAAAGGTTTTCCTGAATTGAACTGAATTTCACAAGAATATTGTGGAAACTATTTTACTTATTATGTATTTAAACCTTGGTACTGATTTTATTTTTGTTTCTTCTACAGGTAAGTTGGTGCACTCATCTTCAATACTTCAATGCTGAAATATACCTACGGAATTTCAAATACGACGATAAGTAGTAATAATTATTATCTATATTTTTCTTTAATTAGCTCAGATATCTAATCTTCAAACAATTCATGTAGGTAGAAAAAAAATCAATATGATAAAAATCAGTCAAAATGTAAAGAAATTATTTAATGCAAAGACTAAACCCTAAGGTCGAAGGGTAGAAAATGCTTAAGAAATTAAGTCCGCCTTTGTACAGTGTCTACTAGTGCATAAAGCTGTAGGTAATAAATAAACTCAACGAATTATTTTTCATCAAAAACAAAAGCGAACAAAAAACCTATGACTTAAAATATGAAAGACAATAAAATTAACAACTCGGAAAGCTATGAAAGCCATAAATAAAAACTTTCAGAATATTTTCCTTCCAGCGTCAGAGACTCGTACCGTTTTCATTTCACTCGTATTGTGAGCCAACTACATTTTCTGTAAAATAAATAAAACCAGAAATAAATTCAGTCTTCAGATTCTGAACGCCTGTGATAAATGATAATTATTTTCTTTTTCAAATAGGTTAGAACTTTTATTTAGATCGTCAATTCAAACTAGATGAGACCGGTGTTTCCTAGCTATTGGAAAAAACAGAGTAGAGTAGGTCGTAGTAGGTACGATGTGATTAGCTCAAATCATAGTATGACCCAGAGTGTATCAATTAATAAAAAATATGAATTAAAAATTAAATCATTTAAATATTTTCAACACCTTTGAAACAGAATAAATTTTTTCTCAATTTGAATGAATTTTCGCACATTCCCAATTTCTGGAAGAAACCAGGTAGGTAAGCATTAAAGGTCATTAGATTACCCGAATCCAATTCCTAGGCTGTGATACTTAATGCCTTTTTCATGTTACGAAAGTCTCAGAATTCGGATTTATATGAATACAAGATAATTATTTATAGGTACCAGCACTGTTGGTATTATAATACAAAATGTTTTTTTTCGTTCGGAGTAAAATTGTATCTCCCAATTTTTTTATTAAACATTTGAAATTGAGTATTTTTTCGCTTGAACGTAGGATTTGAGGCGTTTTCAGTTCAAAACACTCAATTTAGAACCCTAAGATATTGATGATTACCGATGGGTGTTAATCATCAATATTTTGGGTAAGTATCTAACTTGACTATCCAGGGCTGACTACAACTTTCCAGCCAGTATTACAAAGATCTTCTAGGAATAAAATCTCGAAGTCCAGTTGTTTTCTGTAACCTACAAAGAATTCAGCTCTGTCCCTAATAGGAAGTCTTCAGGTCATTGTCGTGATAGCCCGTTCAACGGTCCTCGTTCACTCAATCTAGAACAGATAAAACCACCGATACGAGGCCGATATAGGGAGTATTCTCAATTCGGCACCCAGATTTTCGGCACCAAATTTTTCGGCACCCAAGCTTTTCCCGTTTCGGCAACAATAGGTATTTTGGATGTTATAGTCCGTCTAATGAAAGCACGACCTGAGAGAAAGAGGTTAAATCCAAAAAAAAATGTATGTGGTATTACTAACTAGTAGGAGAATCATGTGTTGACACTTCACAATTTTTTTTATTTCCTACGATTGCGGCTGAATAATGTTGCCAATTAAATTTAAAAAGAAAACTCCGGTCGCGCTTTCATTAGACGCACTCTAGTAACCTATAAAAAAATCGAATCCAAAATACCTATTGGTGCCGAAACGGGAACAGCTTGGGTGTCGAAAATTTTGGTGCCAAAACGAGAATACTCCCAAAATTGCACACAATCGTACACACTTTAATTTTAATCAATGTTCGCAATGCGAAGATTACTATAGTAAATAGTTTTGATTCGAATCACCGCGGGGAACTCAAGTTAATTAGTTCAATTACAACATTTACTGTTATGTATGTAGGTAGTTGCAATCTTTGGGCTTTGATCATGTGATATGTTATAGAGTCTTTGTGTTATATTAATAGAGATCAAAGAGATCAGAGAATTACAAGTATATTTATTTATAGTTTATCGAAATAAGGGACGTAGAATTGATTAGTTGATAATATCTCATCTAAATTCCAAGAATCATAAACATGACGATGTTTTTTGTATTTATTTATATTGTACTCTAATAATAATAGAAGCGACGAAAAATATGTAACCATGATTTTTGTAACTCATAATGACGATTTAAAAGTTTGACCAGGGAGTTTCTTGCACATTCTTCTCAAATTAGTGTTGTGGTAATGTTTTGGTAACTGCTCCCGTGGTCTATCCCATAGATATAAAACCTATGAATCTTAGCAAAAACGGCTTGACTGGAAGCCGATCCCAATATAGTAGGGAAAAGGCTAGGTAGATGATGATGATGATGAATCTTAGCAAAACCGGGGTTTTTAATCAGTAAAATAATTTCATAAATCAATACTTACTTTCAGAGATTCTCTGTTACAAAAATACCTCTTATAATACACAAACAAACAATTTTACCTCTGCAATGTTTATTTCGATGTAGACATTTGCTTATGTTGAGTTTACTTGAGTACCTACTCAGGCATTCTGTATGTTTGTCCATCAGCATAGTAATGTACCGGCATGAATATCCCAGATTATATTCCTGGCGCATGTGATACAGACGATCCAATTTCACTACTCAAATCAGTGCAATCCAGGCCTCTATTGACTATAGGACTAGGTACTATTAGAAGTCCGTTGAGTACTCTAACATTCACACCAGAGTAAATGAAAAAACCGTCCATGTGCAATTCGGACTCCCGCACAAATGTTTCCGTAACATCATCATCATCTACCTAGCCTTTTCCCAACTATATTGGGGTCGGCTTCCAGTAATGTTTCAGTAACGTTCGTAGCTAAAAAACTGCAAAAAAAGGCTTGTTTAGAAGAGTCCTATTTAAACATTTATTTTATTATGTTTTTAGTATTTGTTGTTATAGCGCCAACAGAAATACAACATCAACACCAACAGAAACATCAACAGCAACAACAACAGAACACAACAACAGAATTTCAACAGTCTAGCTATCCGTTTTATGACACAGACGGACGGACAGCGGAGTCTTAGTAATAGACTCTCATTTTACCGTTTGTATACGGAACCCTAAAAAGAGAAGAACTAAAACAAAGCCATGTTAGTATGCAGAGCATGTCGTAGTGATATGCATAACGAAATTCAATAGCGCCCTGCACACGTACAGTTCGAACCGCGGGAAACACCACGCGCCGTTCCATCCCCCGCTCCGAACTGTACGTGTAGATGTGCGGGTCTAACAGTCCGATCTGGCACATCGATGCGAGCGCCTGTCTCACAGTTTTATGCGCGCATCACGTGTAAATGTAAATTACAAGAATGGCGGTTTGGAGCGTCCAAGCTATCACAGAGTTCATTCATTTGTTCCGTGAACATCCGTGTCTCTGGAAGATAAAAAGTAAGGAGTATAGTAACGTGACGCGGACAGCGAGCACTGGGTAGGGGTTTAGTCAGTAAGAGCCTGACACACCCTCCCGCTCCGCCCAAGAGTGGGAGAAGTCATTCAGATGATTCCCCTACCCGAAAAAAAAACTACAGTTCTGGTACGTAAAAGGGAACTAAAGGTACACACATTAGAGTTTCTTAAAAGAGTGACAATTTCGTTCCACTCACAGTGGGAGAAATAATTTGATAAAGCAAAACCATCTTTCAACAGCTTCAAATGAACTAAAAACTCACATTTTTAGATCATAAAATTTTTAAACCTCTTATGATTCCCCTACAATAAAAAAAGAGGTGCATTTCGCAAAGAATTGAAGAAAGTAACGGAGACACGGAACAAAAACTTTTAAAAGTTATAACGTTCCACGCGCTATTCCAAACTGCAGTCCAAACTCTTGAAAATCAATTTACACGCACAGTTCGGAACGTTTGTCTAGATATGTAAGTTTCGTCCGCAGTCCAAACCGTGAATGCATTTTTAACCGTAATCAGTAAAACAGTTTGATCCGCAGTCCAAACCGTACAGATCTAACCGCGGTTTGGAACGCAGTCCAAGATGCGCGGTTCGAACTGTACGTGTGCAGGGCGCTAATAAATACGTCGACGTGGAAACACTCACAAATGCAAACATGCAATAAGCCATGCTATAAGCTAGTGTCAGATTTTGATACAATGTGTGGCGTGAATTAATTCAATCCTCGTGCAGTTTTTTGTGCATAATCTTTTTGTACGAGCAAACCCGTAAATTTTTGTTGTATTAATTTTATGCTGACATCGACGCGCAGCGAATGAATAAAAACACAGTCAAATAAACGCTTTAGTAGTTGCATAGCATTGATTATTCGCCGCGGGTCGATCATACACTTTTTCGGGCAATACACATCATCATCTGCCTAGCCTTTTCCCAACTATATTGGGGTCGGCTTCCAGTCAAGCCGGATTTAGCTGAATACCAGTATTTTACGAGGAGCGGCTGCCTACCAGACCTCCATTTTCGGGCAATATGCAATTATCACTTCAATCAGTTTTTATCATTTAAATGTACCTTTACCCCGTACACTTTTTATTATTTTTGTTTGATTTTTTGGAAATATGTGGAACAGAGTATAAACTTCCACAAACCTCACTTGACCGTTTTTTTCTGAATACAGGGTGTATTAATGCGATATTAATCGGACATTTTTTTTTGTTTTCTATTTGTGTACATTGTATTTGTAATCACATAACTTACTAGTAACAATAACATCCGTATCAACATCTTCCTGCCGCTGTCCTATATTAGGGATCAATTTAGGTTCAACCCGTATTTTTTTCTCCCATTCCGTCACATCACTCCTCACAAAATCCATCCATGTTTTCTTTGGCCTCTTTCTTCACAATATCTATATCCATATCAAGAAAATTACAATTTATCACATACAACCATTTGAGCTTCAAACCTGTAGGCAGATAACTTTGATAGGATATGAATATAAACTGGATATAGACAAGGCTGGCTGTTCCCGATAACGAACTAAGATCAACATAGGTCTAGCAGGTCGTAAACATGTTGCCAATACGCCAGCAAGTCGAAAGCTAGCCTAATTGCGAACGACTTGCGAGTCTAGAGTCTATAAACCTTTGGGCTACCATAACCGCTAGTCTGTCTGTCTGTCGATCTTAAAATATAAGGTAGCTTGGAATTGTTTATATCAAGATAACGATGGGGACGTGCCAATAATTACTAAATGACGATGTGTAGTTTTAACAAAGTAATTGGAAAAAAATAAGCTTCTCTTAAGTGTCGCCAAAACGACTGGTCCACTTTATGGGAGAGATCTAACGCTGCGTCTTTTGGTACGTAGTCAGTCACCACTCTAGATCCTTTTGGCCCCATCAACCATCTCTTCTACGGCTTAAAGTCAATCAAAGCGCAATCTGTGCTCGGAATTTCTTTGC
Source organism: Mythimna separata (assembly GCA_030763345.1). Lineage (NCBI taxonomy): Eukaryota > Metazoa > Arthropoda > Insecta > Lepidoptera > Noctuidae > Mythimna > Mythimna separata. The sequence continues at coordinate 18,804,485 of CM061177.1, read as the reverse complement.
GCGATCGAATCTAAAATTAGATTCGCAGTAGAACCAAAGTTACTGATATAGCCAGAAGATTCGCCAAGCTAAGTGGTAGTACACAGGGCTCGCAGAACAACCATACATTTAAAAAAAAAACTGCAAAAAAAATCTACTTCACAAATAGACTAAGCTATAAAAAACCATTTTAAATAATTCTCTTCAACTAATTCGACATTAAGTACGAACTCACAGCCATACCCGCCGGATGTCAATTAAAACTTTACAATCATGTCAGTAATCTCTAAAGCGGACACGTGACATCCATGTAAGGTAACTTAACTGTAACTTAGACTGGCTTCATTCTTAGTACGAAATTACGAACCAGAGGTGTGTTGGCGTTAGAGATTTTTTGTTGAATCAAGTTTTTTTTAGCATTAGCGGCCTTATAATGTTCCCACCGCTGGGACTCAGGCCTGCTCTCTAGGAGAGGGGATCAAGTTTGTTGAATAAAAAATAAGTTGCTTTGGTTTGCGTCTGGTAATTAGTTAACTAGACCAAGCTTAAATCCTTAGAAAATTAATCACAATCAGAAAAAATAGTATCACTTAATTAATTGAAACTATATACAGTACACTAAAAAAATCACTCCTACTAGCTAAAATATGGTGTCAAAAATTTCCTCCGCATCGCTGTCAACTGGAAGTACCTATGCCCAAAGACTGGCACTTCTAGACTGATAGTTCGTATTAAAACAATATAAATTAGAAAACATGTGACACCCATCTAAGATAACCTAAATGTAAATTAGACTGACTTCATTCTTAGTACGAATCTACGAGCCAGAGGTGTGTGTAGGCGTATCACGAATTACTTGGAGGTTTTTTGTTGAATCGAGTCTTAAAAAGAGGTTGTGTCTGTTTGCGTCTGGTAATTAGTTAACTAGAATTAAAAAAAAAAAAAATACAAACTTAGATCCTTGAAAGTATGTTGAAAAAGAAAATCAAGTAAAACCTATTCAAGATACTGGCAAAGATGACGGGGCTAGAAAGAGAGCCAATATTGAGAGAGGAACTGATAAAAATGTTATAAGAAATAACATTTTTTGTGCTAACAGATACTAAGCTAACAGAACAGATACTACTGCACAAATATATAAACTCACACAACACCTAGAGAATAAAAAACACAAATATAAAACGACTTACGCCTAAGAAATCACAAAGTGTTTACCACATACTCAATTAAAGCAAGAAAATTCTGCCAAGATAATCATTATAAAGGAACAGACGAGATGGAGTATTCCAGTTTCTGCACCAATAGGTGTTTTGGATGGTAGTAACATATTCAAAATCCCAATCGAAAGTACCTATTGGTGCTGAAACGGGAATAGCTTGGGTGCCGAAAATTTTTATGCCGAAACGGGAATATTCCAACGAGATGGTACAAATATAATTATGAATATAGAAACTCCCTAAATGAAAGCTTTTACTGAAGCTTCAAATCCTACTCGCAAAGTAAAATCGTAATTACTTATTAGAAGCCGTACAAAATGTAAATTAAAATCAGAATAAGCTTTAAACGTTTTCATATGGAAAATGTTTGGAAAGATATTCCTGGTACTAAATATAATCGCAGAACAGAATGTAGGTAGTTTAGTCAAAAGAGAAATTACTTCATGAGATTTTGCAAATAACCAGAGTTCGGAATTAGGGAGAGTTATTTATGTACTTACATCGAAATGTTTATATTATAATGGATCTTCCCGGGATTTCTAATAGACAATCCCATGTGGCTAACAGTGTTACAAATAAATAATATCTAACTACAAAACTGGCAACGTTACGCGTAGACATGGAGTGGTATAATTTAGTTCATGAATCCCCGACCGGTCTCATTGGACCGCGCTGTTATTGTTTTACTATTGTGTCTCGTTTCGCGGGTATTGATAGGTTAAACCACTCTACGTTACAAGTTAATACCTACCTACCTTTTTTGTATAATAAATCTCGATATTATATACTCTTTATATCTTTTATTGTACACCATATATTACGTAATTTTTCTGTTCTTTAAAATTAATCTCGCGATTTTAAGACATGCACTAATCATTCGCTGTATGAAATCAGTGTAAGTAGATAAATACCTCTACCTAATTCTGACCTCTGCAAATAACACAAAAGATACTTCAACCAATACTTTCTAGAATCCAGATAAAGTTGTCACTTAACACAGCACCACAGAGAATCGTGATCAATACACATAAATTTCCTCTACACTCACATATTTAGAATTCTTCAAGCTATTTCGCAACACGGAAAGCAGGCCTGGTAATTTGCGTGGACGCTGGCTGTAACCAAAGGCTAAGCACTACACACCCACTAACCTAGGAATTGATTACACATAAAATCAGCATTACTTCTAGCTGATCTGAGAGTTAAATAAGTCTATGCATCAGGCTTATAAATCATTCAAATCTGCTAGACCGTTAGTTTTAGCTGGATAGTAGGTATTTTAGAGTCCTCGGGCTTGCAGTTCAGTTTTAGTATTTTTGATTTTCTTATTTAGTCCTATGCGGTCCCTTGTGCTTGGGCCATGGTAGGCAATATCTTTGGTGGGATTCCAACCAGCTCTTTCCAAGAACTGATCTGGCCTCTCAGGTCTTTCAGGGCGTCTGTGAGGGAGTTTGGAGATCCTAAGTTTCGTGTGTGTGTATCAGTGACACCTGTGTCTTAAAACCTTACCGTGACGTGTTGAAAGGTCAGGTGTGCGAGTGAGAAAGAGGGTTGGATCACACTGTATACCTACATTTCCATTGCTCTAATAGTTAAGTCTTGGTCGAATAATAGATCGCGCTAGGTGCTAGTGGTTATTTCATGTATGGGATGTTCAGTTTCATTGAGGCTTTTTTATTGTAGGTATAATGTTACCGTTGACCTCCTATATAGCCTTCAATTTCGCTCTGTTTTCTGTGCATTCGGTTAAATATGATTCCAAGTACAACTATCTTTTCAATTGGATTTACAGAATATACGAATGCAGTAAAAGTTTGTGGGACAAAGTTAATAATATGGAACGGATTCCATTAAAAGTTCTAGAACTATATACATTGCATCTAGGGAGATGAAACATCATTCTGGAGTTTTGTTCTGACGATGGATTATACCAAAGCTACATTAGATAACTCGTACAATTCCTTTAGAATTAAGTAACTTTTTTAAAACCAATAAAATACAAGATGAATGTAATCAGGTCGACGTGTATTTATTTATATTCTTCCAGTATTTACACTGGACTTTGTCGAATCTGGCCCGGAAATAAAGTTTGGTGGAGCCAGATGGCGTAACTACCTAGTTACCCTGTCGAAAAATCCTGGATCACTATATACGGTTTGCTGTCATCTCTTTGAGGCCCGCGTCAACACTATGCCCTGTCGACGACTCGGATCAGGGATCGGGGGACCGGTATCGGTCCTTACCGGACGGTCAGACAGCAAGCTACCCATTGTTCGTCGTCTGCTTGCCCACAAGCATTAACTCCTGGGAACTGATGTAGTAAAGATAAGCTTGGGCGCAATATTATAATACTTTCTTTTCGCTCGCGCCCACAGTATCTATCGAAAAAACTGATTTTAAAATAATTAAATCATTTTCTTATCAAATTCAAATCCTATTCTCAATTTGTACAACCCTTAAAAAGTATATTCGTCCAATCAGCCCGCATGCTGACTATGGACGTTTCTGTTACGATCTCCTTTGATATCACAATACGCTGAGAAATTTATCACTTGCAAAATTAAGCACCGTATCTAGACTTCCCAGATACCAGTTCCCAAATATGTAGTCTAGCCAGGTGGCTTGTGAATCACAGAGCGAGAGTAGTGGTGGCCCAGTGGTAGCTGCTCCGACATACAAGTTGTAGATTGCGGCTTCAAATCCAGCCAGGCACATTCTTCTTCATCGTAGGTACGACTTTTGACAGAGTGGTCGTGGTCATCACTTCAGATGTTGGTGGCAAGCTTCACAACACGCCGCCACTCTTCTCTGAGCAAACAGGCGCATTACTTTGTGTAATTTATTTCATCACCGCTGCAGTCAAAACGGTGAAGGAAAACATCGTAAGGAAACCGGCATGTCCTAGAACCAAAGAATCGAAGACATGTGACATCCACCAACCTGCACTGGGCCCGCGTGGTAGATTACAGCCTATTCCCTCTCCTAGAGAGGACGCCTGAGACCCAACAGTTGGAACATTATAAGGCTGATGCTATGCTATTTAGACTTTCCTGTGTTCCCAAAAACGTAGCCTAACGAATTCTCGTCGCCAGGTTTTGTTTCAAGTGGGGAGTCATCAGAATGACTTCTTCCACTCTTGGGCGGAGCGGGAAGGCCGTGTCAGACTTTTACTGACTAAACCTCACCCCATTTCTTCGTTGCTTTCGATCTGGGGACACCAATCTTACCTTTCGGAAAACCGATCCATGGCCCCAATTCTGGTCGCCAGGTGGGTCGTGAATCACAGTAGTACGAGCACAGATTATACAAATTATCTGTGGCACAGCCTTGTGTAACCGCATGCATACGCACGGTCGCACGTGCTAGTCTATTGTATTGTGGTTTTTCTTACATGCCCATTATAATTGTACATGCTCAATGATCTGCAATTTTTGTTTGTAACCTTTAGTTTTGATTTATTTTATTTTATGATATGAAATATTAACCGTATGAAATATAATAGTATCTATACTTAATTAAATAAACTACATTATACGTGACTGTACGTATAATGTAGTTTAAGTGCTTATTATTGTCTGACCCATATTTCTCTCTTTATATTTCTAAGATGGGTCAGGTAACATGGGGCACAGACCGTACGTAAGAAACTCACATATTAGCTATTAAGTATGTGTACTAAACCTTACTATGTACTTGTACATCTTATAAAAAACACAAAATACAATCAGGCGTCGAAGTACTTTCCCACATCACTGTCAGCCGGAAATGTGCCCAGAAGACTGGCAGCATTAAATAAATAAAAATTTTTTTTTTTTTTTTTTTTTTTTTTTTTCTCTGGGATCATTTGCAATCAGTCGTTGACTATAAGCAAATTTGTGAAGTGCGTTGTGTCATGGCGAGTGTGTCTCCCAGCGGAGACAGCTCCTCAATGGAAATGCCTAAGCCTGGTCTGGTTCCAGGATCAAACGCCGCTTCAAGCGGGTATCATGCCTGGTACGTATTAGTTGGACTGCTAGATCATTTGGATGATTCGCTAGCCTCTTTTTGTATGTTTCAGTACTGTGTAAGATTTCCTCTTTAACGGTGCTGATTTGTAGGTTCCCATGTATCTCTGTGTTTGTAACAAACCATGGTACATTGGTTATTGATCTCAATATAATGTTTTGAAGCCGCTGTAGGATGTTTATATTGGAGTCACTGGCGCTTCCCCACAGTTGGACACCGTACTTCCATGTTGGTCTGAGTATGCTTTTGTATATAAGGAGCTTATTATCTACAGAGAGTTTTGAGTTTCGTCCCATTAACCAATAAAGATTTTTATAGCGAATGTTAAGCTCGTCTCTTTTACTCTTTATATGATTCTTCCAGGTCAATCGTCGATCCAAATGCATACCGAGGTATCGTACGCTTTCGCTATGGGTTAGGGTATTACTACCAAGAGTGACTGGTGGACAGTCACCACGTCTCAGGGTAAACGTTATATGAATTGATTTGTTGGCACTAGCTTTTATTTTCCACTTGTTTAACCAGATGCTAATCTCATCAAGACCCGTCTGTAATGTTTCTGACGCAGCAACAGGGTTTTCATTCCTGGCTAGAATTGCTGTATCATCAGCGTATGTCGCGGTTATAACTCCTGGGACTTGTGGCAGATCTGCTGTATATAGCGTATACAACATGGGACCAAGTATTGACCCTTGGGGGACACCCGCACTGATGCTATGGAAAGATGAAGTACAATTACCCTCTTTGACTTGGAACATTCTATTTGACAAGTATGAAGCCAGCAGTAGGTAGTAGCTATGTGGAATATTGCATTTGATTTTATAGAGCAACCCACTGTGCCAGACTTTATCAAATGCTTGCTGGATGTCGAGAAACGCCGATGAGCAATATTCCTTCTCCTCAAATGTTGTTCTTATTTCATTACAAACTCGGTGGACTTGTTCGATTGTGGAGTGTTGTTGTCTAAATCCAAACTGATGATCCGGTATTGCGTGGTTGCTAGCAAGAATGGGCAAAAGTCGGCGGAGTAATAATTTCTCAAATAACTTCGATAGGATGGGTAGCAAACTGATTGGCCGATAAGAGGTAACTTCATGAGCTGGTTTTCCCAACTTGTGGATCATTATTATTTGAGAGATTTTCCACAATCGTGGGAAATACTGTACGCGCAAGATGCCATTAAAGAGAGTAGTTAGAAAAGTTACTGCTTTTTTTGGTAGTTCTCTAAGTACTTCCTTTGTTATTAGATCAAAACCTGGCGCTTTTTTGTCCTTGAGAATCCTAATTACTCCCCACACCTCCCGAGTCGTAACTGGTTTGGGTGGTAAGTCCAGTTGCAGCGGTTGGCTAAGGGTGTCCTCAACGCTTCTTTCAAAAGCAACATCGCTATACGCATCGCCATTAGGAGTAAACACTTTGGCAAGGTGCTCCGCAAATGCGTTTGCTTTGTCCTGTTGCGTTCTTGCCCATCTGTTTAAAGATGTTCTTATAGGCGGTTTTGGTACTTCAGGTCGGTCCAAGGTTCTGGTAAATTTCCAAAGCGAGTAGTTTGTTGTAGCAGTGGGCGTCAGTGACTCAAGCTTTGACTGCAGGGTTCCCTCGTGAAGACTTCGGATCTCGGACTTAAGGTTTGCCGTCGCTTTATTTAGAGCAGTTTTGTCCATTGGATGCCTTGTCAGATGCCAAACTCTCCTTAGGCGACGTTTCTCAAGGATCTGTTGCTTAATATGCATGGGCTGATTTGTGGAGACATTTTGATTTTTAAGTACAGGAGTACACTTCCAGCAAGCCTCCTGAATAAGGGATGTTATATATTTGGCAGCGTCTTCGATATTATCAGGCGATTTGAGTGCCACGTTTAGCTGGATATTTGCCTCAATGTACTCACGGAATGCCTGCCAATCCGTTCGTTTATTGCTAAGTGTGTCTTGTGTCTCATATTCTATCAGTGTCGTACTGGCTGTCAGGATGACTGGCGTATGGTCTGAGGAACTGTCAAGACAAGATTCGGCTTTAAAATAGTGCCTCGAGAGCCCACCCACGACAAAAAAGTCCAGGAGGTCAGGCACTTTGTTTGGATCTGTAGGCCAATAAGTCGGTTCGGAAGCCGATATTGTGGTAAGGTGGTTACTGTCAATGCAGCTCTTTAATTGTCTTCCTCTGGTAGTAATAAGCCTAGATCCCCAATGGCTATGCTTAGCGTTCCAGTCACCACCCGCTATAAATCGGTGACCAAGAGTTGAAAGGAACCGATTAAACATATCATGGTCTATTTTGTGTTTGGGCGGACAGTAGATAGAAGACACGTTGAAATATCCACACTTATCCGTAACAGCGATTGTTGTAGCTTGCAGGTAATCTGTTTTGAATTCGGGCATTACGTGATGTTTTATAGACTTTCTTACAATTATAGCCGTCCCCGCATGACCCGTTCCATCTGGATGATTTGTAAGATAAGTGTGGCAGCCATCAAATTTGATGTTGCTGGAGGTGGTACAGTGTGTTTCTGAAACAAGAACTATATCCAGCTTATGTTCATTTATTAGTATTTGTACTTCATCTTTATTTGGCGCAAGACCATTTATGTTCCAAGTTGCCAACTTTAAGGCATTCATTTTGTCATCTTGTTAATTAGGGTTGTCAAGAGTCCTATCATGGTACTCATTTGTTGAAAGAGTAGGTCAAACTTTTCTGACTGTTTCAGAAGTATTTTTTCTACAGAATTACTCCATATGTGAACCTGTTGGTTGTCAGAGGAATCCCTTTGGGTTTTTGAGGCCTTCAGTTTTTCAGAGTATAACGTCTTGCTTGCATTTTCTTCGCCACTTTGGTTCGTCTTAATCTCTGTAGGTGTCGTCACTATTTTACTCTGTTGCTTTTTATTCGTGGGCCTGGATGTTTTACGGGATAAAATTTCTCGGTAGACTTCACAGCCTTTATAATTGGCTGGATGAGGTCCCTGGCACAAAGCACACATTGCAGGAGTGTTTCGGTCGACCTTTGGGCACTCTGATGTTTTGTGAGACTGGGCGCATTTTACGCATCTGTAGGGTCTCATACAGTAATTTTTCGTATGCCCGTACTGCTGGCATCTCTGACACTGCACTATGGACTTTTTCCTTCTAGGATCCTCTATAACAACGGATTGGTGATAAATATATTTTATTTCTTTAGCGGCTTTATTCTTTGGACCTGGCATCAGGTTGACAAAGAAGGTCGAGGTTGGCTTTTTGTCAGGGCCATATTTAGAATTTATGATTTCGCCTATAACCACATTGCCAGTTGATTCGATTTCCTGTCTTATTACACTAAGTGGTGTCGAGTGATGTAAATTCCTAATCACAATTCTATAGCTCCTGTCCTCTTTTGTATTAAATGTGTGCCCAATTAAATGATGTTCCCGTACCAATTGAATTAACTTCTTATATGTTTCAATTGTACTGCTGCTAACTCGTATCTGGTTTTTATTAACTACTTTGTAAGTGAAGTCATTTTGTTCTGCAACAGTTCTCAGTAATTCTGTAAGCTTGTTGACATCTTTAACTCCATAGAGAACTATTGGGGGAGGTTTAGATGGCTTTTTTTGTTCGACAGCATCATCATTACCAGTTAGGTCAATAGGAAGATCTTCAAACCTATTTGAGGTTGTTACTGCAGGTGGGCTATCAGATAGTTTCTTTCGTTTTGCACCTCTTGCTGCGGGTATTCTTTGCCAATCTGGAGGCTGTGCACTGTCTTTACCTTCGCTAGAAAAAGTGAGGTGGCTAGTCTGGGGTGGCACAGTAGCGGCAGAATCATTTCCTTTGTTTCCCAGTGAAGCGCTTCTTGGTCTCGCAATAAACAAAGCAGGGTGAAATGATTGCTGGATAAATTTCTTCTTTCCAGTAGCATTAACTGCTTCAGAAGCCTGGTTACTCGCTCCTGGACAGTCTTCGGTAACAGATTTCACACTCTCCAGCCCGGATACTGGAGAGCGCCGGGGGTTAGCCGGATCGCATGACATAACGCATTCTTTACTTTCGGACATTTTCATAGTTTTTTTTTAATTTGGGAGATCGCTCATAGCACTTTCCCAAGGCGCTATGACCACTATTTTTGGAGGGTATTTAATGCCTCGTGGCCTGTGGTTACCAGTGGACAGGTTATTTAACCGCCGCCCGTTGCTCGGCGTTGTTGCTCGTTTAGCACCACCCGGGGGATACGTGTAGGGTGGGCCTAGGCAAAGGTGGTAAATCCTACGGACGTGAGCAACACCATCCCCCAAATAAAAAATAAAAAATGTTTTTATTTTACATAGGCCTACATGGGCACTTATAAAAAGTCGAAGCTCGTTGAATGGCAATACTTATTCTTTGTAAGAGGAATGAACCCCTACTTTGTTGTAGTTACTCAGATACCCGCGAAACGAGACACAATAGTAAAACAATAACAGCGCGGTCTCATAGGACCGGTTGGGGATTCAAACGTTAATCGTTAAAAAATTACTCAATAAATGGCTAGACCACATGCGGAAACCGTAATAAAAATTACTCAAACCAACGTTCACAAAGTCCAAACACAAAAGTCGTAACAGTAGGTATACTACAAAGTAAGCCAAGCACAAAGGTCTAATCTGTAACCATCGACAATTCTAGAACAGCTAAACCAGTCTAACAGGCACATATCATTAACGAATATCTTACTCCTGAGCGATCTGTTACCCTGGTACCAATTAGTTTAATTGCTACTATAATACCCCCAACACGATACACTAAAACAGAACTGTAGATAGAATTCAAAAACAATTTGCCTGCTGCGGTCTTTCCGTCTGATTATAATTTGGTTATCTTCGAGGGTAGAGTGGATAGGCTTTTAATAAACTAGTGTTCCTCACCATCAACGATTACATCACTGCTTACCATCAGGTGGGATTGCAGTCAAGCATTAGATTATCACCACAGTATAAAACAAAGTCGATTTCTCTGTCCCTAATGTAGTTCTAAAGATTTAAGCATACATAGGTATCCCTACGCTATCATACATAGGTATCACAACGGATTTGGAACCGGGTTTTTTAAACGATAGAGTGGTTCAAGAGGAAGGTTTATATGTATAATACATCCATAATATAGTAGAGTAACACTGATAAATTTGCATCCATGCGAAGCCGGGGCGGATCGCTAGTGTTATATATATAAAAAATAAATAAATCTAAGTGACACAACAACAACGCCTTAATCGTATCAATCGTAGTTACATACTAACCCACATAATTCGGATGTCTGTAGTTGTGTACTGCAGTGGCGACGGGTACACTTACGTGCGAGTGAATCCGCTGCTTGTACTTGTACCAAAAATTATTATAAACCTGACCTAATTAAGCGACGGAAAATCTTAACTGCGAGATTCAGAAACCGTCGCTCAACTAACAACGCCATCTAGTGACCGCGTTTCCAACTTTTTTCACAAATTCACAATTTCCTCAAAAGATGACGCAGTGAAACAATATTTATGTAAACACAATTTTAAAAATAGTATGTAAAATATATTATTAAAGTTCACTCACCAAATGCCGTTCGCTCAATGATGCAATAAATCCAAACCGGCGTTTTTATTAATTGTTGAAAAACTACAAACTAAAACCATTATATTATTCTTACCATAGGTACCTATTCAAGTACGATTACAAAACAATACAACTGAACTGATCTTGTTCTTGCTGCACTATCACTACGCAAAACTATCACTAGACTACACTTACATATAAACCAATTTCAATCATAAAACTATAAGATTCTAAATTATGATACGAATATATATCAAATAAAATGCAAATGAACAGGTGAAATATGACACATGAATATGCGCGAACCAAAACTGTCAAACTAAATACTAAATAAATTAAAAAGTTCAGTATCATTCCATCTCGTTCTAGCGGACGCATTTTATGATTTAACTCGATAAATACCGGGTTGCCTGCAAACGCTATTTAGCCGTATTATACTGGTTTGTCGCTTGTATAACACCGCTAGATGTCGCTAGAAACTATGAATTAAAATGTATGAAATTCCCGTTTATAAGACCGGGTTACAGACCTGTTTTGCGTAAGTTGTGAGTGATTGCTCCGAAAAAACTTGCAGGCGTTTATTTATTGTTGATTGTTATTTTCACAAGCAAGTATTATGCAGTTATAAGATTTGATTAATACATAATTAATTTGTTAAGGTTTGTTGTTGTGTTTGTAAAGGAAAGCCGGCAGGAATGGAGTTGTTTACAGGCCGCGCTACTGGTGTACTGACCAATCAGCGCGCGCGTTCGCTCGGCATGCGCAAACGCAACTAATACAATCACCGGTCGCCTCGATCGCACGCGATTCGTTCGTAATCAATTTAGAGTATCCTTCTATGTGCGTACGAAACTAATGGATTGGTTACAGTGATTTGAAAAGTGTTAAAACAATGGCAATGACATTGCGTTTCTTGTAGATAAGGTTGCGAACCATACTTTGTAATAACTTACTTTATTTATACATTTGCATAAAAATAAAGTACATACAGGAAAAGTTTTTAACCACTGCGTAAATTTTTTTTGGTGGCTCAGTGTAAGAAATAGAACACAAGTCAACTTCTAGGTTAAGCAACGCTTGCCAAGGTTGTTCTGAGGATGGGTGACCATCTTAACATAACGAGTTTCCTCCGTGCCTCGGAAAGCACGCTAAGCCGTAGGTCCCGGCTGTGGTTTACAGTCGTTACGGATAGTCAGAAGTCAGTAAATCTGACTCCAGTCTTGCCATGAAGTACCCTGTTACCTCAGTTATTGGGTTGTGGAGGTCTGGTAGGCAGCCTATGCTTTCCGAGGTACAGAGGAAACTCGTTATGTTAAGATGGTCACCCATCCACAGACCAACCTTGGCAAGCGTTGCTTAACTTTGAAGATCGATCTGTGTTCTATTACTTACACTGAGCCACCAAAAAAAAATTACGCAGTGGTTAAAAACTTTTCCTGTATATGAAAATACTCTATTTTCAATATTTATTGCGATACCTACGTAAAATGAAACACGCATTCATACGTTTCCAAAAATGTGAGGAAATTTAATTTAAAAAAAACTGTGAGTGTGTGTATGTTAGAAGCACTTTAAAAACAAATAAATAAAAATTACCAAATACTTGTTAGCCATACCAAAAAATTGTGCTACGTTATTTTTCTTAAAACAATAGGCAACCCTACTCGTAGATGAGTGCTAGAAAGCCTAGGAAAGCACGTTAAGCTTTGGTTCCAGCTGTCATTTATAGTAGTAGTAGGTACCTAGTTTTTTGTAGATCTTCGACTGTCGCGGCCGTTACGAATAGTCAGAGGCCAGGAATTCTGACACTAGTCTTACCAAAGGACCGTGTTACCTAATTACTGAGTTGTGGAGGTCAGATAAGCAGCTCCGCTCCGTTAAATACTGGTATTCAGCTGCATATAGGTAAAATTAGTAGTCGTTACGTTTGGGTGTAATCGGGAAGAGGATAGGCAAATTGACTAGTGTTATGCGGTGATTATTGGAACTAGTGAAGTATCGACGATTCATCATTTTGTAGGTATGCGGGCTGCACGTCACGTGATACGCATTTAATGAAGCTTACTTTATTTCAGCCGAATTGAAATCCGGCAGATAGTGTAACCGCATTACATTACGATGACGTTTTACAATATGGCGCGCCAATATGTAATACGGCGTGTGCCGCAAAACTAGAAACAAAATCAATGAAAATACAAACAAAATCATACGAAGTTGTGACAAAAAAGGACAAATCTCTTCATTCTACGAATAAGCGGTCCCATAGTTATTCGATATCCAAGTTCTGCGAACTAAGTCTATATATTTTATTACTCGCAATTCTTGGTAGAAATTGAAGAAAAAACATCGCAATTTCTATGGTAATTTAATAGTGAATGAAAACATACTGTTATCAGATATTAAATCTTTTCGCGCCAGTTAGGTACATTCAATCATAGGAAAGATAAGCTAAGAAACTATATTTTTCCTTAAATATTATATAGAACAAGGTTCCCCACTGTGTCTGAATTTTATTGAATAGATGAACTCAAAAACTACCGCACGGATTTTCGTGCACTTTTCACCAAGTGATTCATGGAGGTTTAAGTGCATAATACATGCGTAGTATAGAAAAGCCGAGAATTTCAAAGATTTATAACACCACGTTATTCCACCACGTTATTCACGATCTGCGTCCTGATAAACTGATATTATGTTACCTACATGAAACTGTTTTTTGAAGTGGCAATTCATCCAATAACTTCTTTGGGGAGCTCTAAGGTAGAAACTACTGGTATTGGTGTAGGACCAGTAACTTGGTATTGGTCCTACCTGACGTTTTGCTTACTTCTCTTTGAGGCGCGCGTGAAACACTACGCACCGTCGTCGCGTTGCCGTCGATGACTCGGGGTTGTTCCTTACCAGACGGCCGGACGGTGAGTTACCCATTGCTCGTCGTCTGCAAACCCGCGCATGTCACGTGCTACTGTGAGAGGAATAATAAGTAATACGTCGTGGATTTTGTCACATCTGTGTGTTTCCTGATAGCTACAACCTAGGGCTCTTTAAGTCAATAGTGAATAGGTTACTTCTAAGCAAGCGTCCTTCATTATCGACCATATCATCGCTTATGCTTGAGATAGTAGTATCTATCAAAGCAAATGTGACAATATCTGTGGCCAATACCTCGTTAATAAATTCTCTAACTCTCTCTAGCTGCATTGCCCCAGTTTGATTATATTAGTTTCCTTAATTGTTTCTTAGCAATTAATCCAATTACTGAATCTAGAATTAATTGGAATTATTTCGGTGCTAAACGCTAATTAGTTAGTCTTGATCTGTTTCTTGCAGTTAAAGGAAATCTATCGCTTTCTCTTTCTTGTAGTGTAGTTACTCAGATACCCGCGAAACGAGACACAATAGTAAAACAATAACAGCGCGGTCTCATAGGACCGGTTGGGGATTCAAACGTTAAGTGTTCCATATTTTGGTTTTATTAAGACCTTATATTCATACAATGATATAGGTATTATACGAGTATCATACCTAGGTACTAATATTATAGAGGCGAATTTTTTTATGTGTTTATAGTATAAATCACACACACTCTTTGTTGAACGGATTTGGAGGCACACGCAAACGTGGAAGGCATTTAGAATCGCACATTGATGATGAAATAAACGTAATTTCGGAAGTATATTCCCTTGCGACAATTTTCTCCTGTTCCGCGGGCAAAGCCGCTGGCAAAAGCTAGTGTAGTACCTACAATTATACAACATATTTCTTATACTATCGTAACTCTGTCTATTCCGCCAACAAATTTAAAGTCTTGGCGGTTATATAAATTCTTTTGTACGACGATTCTCATATAAGATTACGCTATGTAACTGATCGCTTCATTAATAACAGTAGTAGGTGAGTGAGTAGGTACAATAATATATGCGCATGAGTGCCCCGCGGTCGCAACTTCAGTCCACGATACTATCACCTAAAGATTTCGTCACATTTAGCTACTGGGAACGGAAGATAGGGAATTATGAATGTAGAATTAAAAAAATAAAAATTACTCCTTCACGGATTAAGATGCGTTTGTTTGATCGCGCTAATTTCAGGACCAACCGGTTCTATTTGAAAAACACTTTTTGTGCTGGATACATTTATCGACGGTTTTAAACATCACGCTAGTATGACCAAAATGTGTGAACCAAAGACGACGGTTAACCTATTACATACCCGCAAAACGAGACACAATAGTTGAACAATAACAGCGCGGTCTCATAGGACTGGTCGGGGATTCATGAATTAAACCGCAGGGGACATTTAGTAGGGTTCTTTAAGCCAAGAGTGAATAGTTTTAGCTTCAGTTCTGCAAGCGTGCGCCAGCGTCGACCACATTGTCGCATTCCATCGGGTGTTAAAGGGGTCAACCGCGAGGCTAAGAGCAATTTAAAAAAAAAATATATTTAAAAAGTAATCCTGACGCCCGCTGTCTAATTTCATTCTCAAGCAACAAAGTTAAATGTTTCCTATTTTGTCCGGACGCGTGACAACGCTACCTGCAGGTACATAAGTTGCAACTTACACATAAAAACACATAGGTCGTAGGTCATATCCCACTCCCCATATAACAAAGCATAACCCGGCCCACAGTGGGCCATGAGCCCACAAGCACAAAAGACACTCTCACGCCATGCCATTCCAACCTTACGCATCTTACATAACTGCTACACACTCGTATGTGAGACTACCTACATACGAGTGTATAAACTTATACAGTCGTTTATTTATAGATAGACGTAGAATATCTCAATTATCGAAGCAAACTATTAAACATCATGCTACAACCAAAAGCTGTGGATCAGTCCAACGACGAGGGCCAGCAAAATATAGGAAATTGGATATTTCAATAGCTAGCCTATCAACATTTAAAAAAGTTTTAATTCAAAAAGCCGAAACAATCCTGACACCAACTAATTTCACTCTCAAGCAACAAAAAGCCTAACTTTGTCCGATTTTGTCCAGTTATTGTAAGTTGCAAGTAAGTATCCACCACGCGTTTGCCTACATAACAACACACTACACAGGTCGCAGGTCATATGATCATATCCCATAATACTCTATGTATAAATTATGACAAAGACCTACCCGACCCACAGTGGGCCACAAAAGAGAAGACTCTCATGCCACGCCACCTTACGCATTTTACATAACTACTACACACTCGTATGTGGGACTACCTACATACGAGTGTATCATATTCATATAAGTTTATGCAATAGATACAGAATCAGATAGTTCGATTAAGACACTGTTATTTGCAATGCTTATTGGCGTAATGTTGGTGTTATTGAGTAATTTATGGACGAAAAAATAAGTATTATGTACTGGTTACCTGCCCATTTAATGTAGCAGGAAATTGAATGGCGTACTTTGTCTACTACGCTTGTAAAGGTATAAATAAAATAGTTTTTATATTATAAATAAGTCCAGCAAAAGTCAATGGCGATGGCTTTAATGATAAGACTTTGCCAAATCAAATAACACAGTACATTATTATTACATAGGTAGTGATTTTTAGTTTATTTTGGCAATGTATTAAAAGTCACTTGGAATTTCAGATTTGGTTATAAAACATGATAGTAGTACCTAAAATGTAGTTTTATTATCATTGTGGGACATAATTTTGCATATTATTTTAAGCTTCGTACATCTTTTGCTTCTTTTTGTGCATAAATTTAAAAAGCTTTTGTTTGAAAAAACAAACCGTTCTGCACCTATATAGTCTTGTTACTATCTTCAAAATACCAAAAAAAAACATAAACTTTTGCTGCTAACCGTACTCTCATTTCTTAATTACCAAGAAGCAACATAATTATCATAATGGAATGCATATTTTCTTATCTGCGGAAGTGGTATACTATGGGAAACGGGTTACGATTTCTCGTAGTCTCGTAGACGACGGTTAGCAAAAACGTGAGTTACGTCTACCGAGGCTGCTCCCGTTTCACGTAGGTACGTCTGGTACGTGCCCGTTTGTTTCAAGCTCAAAAATTACTGAGCAGCGGTTTGTACTGAGGTGCAATGGCTGGGTTTGTTTTGAGCAGTTATGGAGTAACGGTCTGTGAAAAAATGGCATAGTAAGTTGTACCAAAAGTAGCATGTTTTAGAAAATAAGCTTATGAGGGAAATGTGACATAGGTGTTACATTTTCCCTCTTAATCTTATAGTTTCACATCACATGTTACATACGCTCCATATACCGTAATGACAAAACGGAAAAATCACATAGTTTTAGCCTCATTTATCGTCAAGGAATGTTATAAAGAGACAAAAATTTGAATTTTGTCAAACTTTACTTTCGCCGCCTTTTTTTCGGTTGGAAATTGTCAAATAACTTCTCCCGCCCTTGATTGAACGACAGGGAATGAAAAAACAAACTTTTACTAACTAAAACCCACCTGTATTCATTCAGTTGACTTTTACAGTCCAAATCCGCAGTGACTCTTCAGACAATCCCACAAAACACACTCCGCCTTATGTAACCTCAAAACACAAATGTCGAGCTCATTAGCAACACCCATGCATCATTAATATGAAACCGCACTCGCAAGACACTATAAACAAACTTCAGTTCAATCAGAAACCAAAGCTATTTCAGAACTAAACTAACAAACTATCTTGCTTCACTCACGGCACGCAATATCTCAATTTGTCTTGATCTAGATAAATGTACCAAATCATCGAAACTACTTGACTTGGGACAGGTCTCTTTGGATGCTGATAGCGTGTGGGGTTAGCTTAGCGGGCTACGGGTTATTGTAAATTCTTCACAATATTTTCGATTCGCCACGCTTCGCGCAGACGTATGAAAATGAAACGAAAATGTGACTAGCTTGCAATAAGCCCGGGCTACGATGGTTAGCGTGACGTTACTTACACCAAATTCTAAATGAAAGAAAGAGAGGTAGAGGCGCACAAGTGAAACACACTGGCCTTTTTATTACTACCACTAATCCTGTAATTGATACATATGCTACTTGTATACGAGTAATCGTCTGAATTTCAGCTGAAAGTCGCCTAGTTTTGAACATAGGCTATCCCCAAGTGTCGCCACAACAACTGCTCCAAATTTTTTTGTAGGTGGGAAATGATCCCATTACTTCTCTCGCTCTAGAGCGGAATAGGAAGGCGTGTCAGACTCTTACTGACTAAACCCTACTTCAATGTTCCTTTTTTTACCTTGCGTCCCTGGACCTCAGGTTTTCTTTTCAGCAGCAAATCCATGGGCCTAGTAGGATTCGGCCCTACTGAGCCTCTAGGTCTACGATTACGATTTGCCCTTTAACAGGTCAGTTTAGGGCGTCAAATAGACTGCGTGAAGAGCTCATGTGCTCAGTGCCCTACGCACTGCTCAACTAATATAAGAAAGTAGTCGCTAAACGCTTTCAAACGGCAGCTTAACACCCACCGCTCCCGCCCCCGCTTTCAACACAACCTCGCCTCAAAATCTAAAGCCACAACTTCCCTAGAATTTCTGATTTTGTATCTGATTTCGTAACATTTCCCGTCACAATGATAATTTACACGGCTGTAATTAATAAAAGGAATTATCGAACGGATCATTATGAAATAACACCGCTTTGTTTCCACCAACCGGTTGGTACAGTACGACCGTTGTATCTTGCCGAGTCTGAAGTTAGGCTCTGCGAAATTTAGCGCTTGAAAACTCGTACAAAAATAAAGGCTATAAAAAATTAAATGCTAAAAACAGTTCATAACAACAATAACAACTGCAAATTGCATTCACTTTTTAAAAATCTTTATTTTTGTACGAGTTTTCAAGCGTCAAAATTCACAGAGCCTAACTTCAGACTCGCCAAGATACAACGGTCATACTGTACCTTAAGTTGTGTTAATTGGTCGGTACCAATGACCCATTTCAATAAGTTTAATTAGAAAGCATTGTACTTAATCAAATATGTAAATGAGATTGCAACAATGTTGGTTGCGAGAGATAATAGTCGAGTCCCGGTTGGAAGGTCGTGGGTTTAAACCTGTCGGTAAACAATTGGACTTGAAGCTTTAATTGTGTGTCCAGAAAATTCTCATTATGCAGGTTAAGGCTCCTACAGACAGGCGACAATGCGACTGCGATGTGACGATCGTTGTGAATAGTTATTGTCGGATATTGTGTTTTTTTTTTTCTTTTTATATAAAAGTTGCGTCAGACTAGGCATTACTCCTGTATCATGGAATTCGCTCACGTGAAAGAAGAAAATTATCTCAAGAGAACATATTCCCATGTTCCAAAGTATCATATGTGGTATTCCAGGACATAGTCTACCCGTGCACATATGGTTCATCCAAATCCATTCACTGTCTGAGCTTGAATGAGTAACAAACATACACCCACACATTCATACAAATTTTCGCCTTTATACTAGGTATTAATTAGTATGATACCTGTAATAGATACGATACATATTATCATCTTTTCTAAATCTAACAATCATGTCTCACTTCCTGTCTTCAGTCAGTCAACGTGACTGGCTAAATAAACATTAACAACCTACTGAGTAACTTGGAAGTCATGTCACAAATAATAGTCAAAAACACAATAAATAATGACTGTGTTCTTCACCTTGCTACAGTAATAACATGCTTTGTAGGTATTTCCGATAATTCGCTAAAATTATTCTAGCTAACCTTGAGACTGCAATTGTACGGATACATTATTTTCGTAATCACATGTTTGTCGCATCGCGGTCGCTCCTGTCTGAGGCGACCTTAACGCGCTGTCGCAACGTTGTCGCGTCGCATTTGCATGAGGTACCCTTAACGCGACAAGATATTGTGTTCGCATTATCTTGTGTCGCGCAGTTACGAGATATGTGAAAGCATAATTAGTCTTTGTTTTTTTTTATGGAGTTGGATATCATCACTTCTCTGCCTTTGGGTGAAGCGAGAGAGTGCCCGAGTTTTATTTATTTATTACAGCTTGGAGGACTTACATCTAAAACAAGCTAAAGCATAGACGACAGCAAGCCAATTACAAGTCCTGACGTATAGTGTCAGACTTAAAGTGAGAAGTGAGCTTAATTCATGAATCCCCGACCGTCCCGTCCCGTCCTATGAGACCGCGCTGTTATTGTTTTACTATTGTGTCTCGTTTTGTGGGTATGTGATATGTTAAAAGCAATCGAGAAGCACCCTTTACACAATGATTTAGACTTATTAAAATTTTACAGATAATTTACTCACTAAAACGCGAAATCAGTTGCTGTTTACAATCTAGTACAACAATAACTCTTTTGAACAATTTTGCAGCCCGCATAATCTTACCTCTGCAAACTTCGACAAATCACACTGACTACAAAATCTAACTTCGACAAATATTTTTCTCACTCGTGCATTCACTTTGTGCTCACACAATAATTGTTTTCGATAACTTCATTCACGTGATTACTAACAATTATATTTATGCGCGGTTTATCTACACACGTGCGAGGCGTGAATTTGATATTTGTTTTAATAAAAATATTTGCAAAAACACTTGACGACAGTATGTCGATAAATAATAATTATTTAAGATTCAATAATCTTAGGTATACTTACTACTTTTATTCGTATTATGTTGCATGAATGACCGATAAACGCTCATTTCACACTACGCTATAATAAACAGCATATTATCGCATATAGTTTATAGCACAAAAATATCGCTCGCCATACATTTATAATAATGTGTAGTATAGCAAAGTGTGAACGTGTTCTAAATAAATGTATGGCGAGCGATATTGTTGTGCTATGAACTATATGCTAAATGCTATTATATAGCGTATCTTATACTATGGGCCTGTTTCACAATGTCCGAGTAGGCACTACTCACTGAATAAATTCAAAAATGTGACAGATTTTGTATGAAATTATCTGCCAAGTAAGATACTCGAAACTTAATCATAGGTGGTGAAATAGGCCCTATATCTTATATACTTATATCCCAGATAGCGATGTACAATGCGAGAGGTTACATTCCATTATTTCCACTTTAAATCGAGTCCAACTCGGTCTGTTATTACTACTGACGCGCGTTTATTCGCGAATTGTTCACGTCAGTCTAAACCTACAAGGACCAATCATTCATCAATTCGAATCAGTCACTCTCACTCATAAAAAGATCAGAAACTCTAAATTTTCGAGTGAGAGTGACTGATTCGAAGAAGCGGTCGATTTCGTTGTCTCGAAACAATCGACAATTCATCTCAATTATTTTATAGAACGCCGAGTCGATGGTTGATTCAATGGTTTATTTTACCGACACCAATTCTTTCAATTGTTAAAACATCTCGTAATCGTTTATCGCTACTCTCAGATAAGAGCGATGTGACATTGCGACAACGTTACGATGACCATTACATACACATAGTGTTGCCAGGCGTCCGGATAAAGCCGGACACGGTCAGGCTTTTTGCTTGTGTGTCCGGCCAAATTAGGCGGAGTACGGCCTGTCCGGCTTTTGTTAGACTTTTTAAATTTGGCCATTTTTTTCTTCCATTCGTTCTTGCAATTGGAAGATTTTTTTTCATTAGAACTTGTAAAGAAAAAGTTGTCGGCCTTTTTTATCGAATGTCCGGCTAAACTGGCTGGATTTTCCGGCTTTTTTGTTTGAAGATCTGGCAACCCTACATACACATGAACCATTTCTACGAAAACTGGTCGTAGCTTCTTTCGTCGCGTCGTCTTAGTCAATCTGAATGCTCGCAACACGATTACAGAACTACTGACAAATACTTAACCAACACAAATCTGGTTGACAAGCGACAACCACATACAGTCACGTCGTAACTCTTCCTTATCCGTCCCAGATTTGTGAAACGCGCCAAGTGTCACCAAAACGTGTTTAGCCGAAAGATTAGCGTGTTGTAAGTGTGAGCGAGTTGTAATTTAGTCGCCTTCGTGATCTAGATTACGTTGATTCTTTATGCAAATTAGTTTTAAAGTAATCCTAAATACGATTTATTTTATTGTAATACTAATAACTAATACTACTGGTAATTAGAACTCTTAATTAAATTTTCAAAGATATAAGATACTGGTTGTCTTTAAAAAATCGCTGTTAGCGATAAGACTGCCCATTGTAACCTATTAATCTTAAGCTCCTAGTATAAATTGTATTTATGGTGTACAATAAAGAGTATATAAATAAATAGATACAATGACTAAAAATGCTTTGTATGTTTTTGTATGTAACTGAGTTCGAATCGAAAAAATACTAATTTAACTAAATAACTAGCTTTATAATTCTTTCACGTAAAAATAGCAAAAAATAAAACAAATTTTAAATTCACATTTAACTAAGCTGACTACACCAAATTGTATTTGTTCGGAATTGAAAATAAATATGATTTCAAACAAATACAAGTGGTATTAGTGTTGATATATACTAGCTAGATATTATAGTGAACACTCAATTCGATTCTAATCCCCAAAAGTAGGGCCTAACTTAATCTAGCACTAATATAACTTTCTTTCGCCGAGACGACTTTCAAAATTGATTACAACACATGGATAAGACAGGTCATAAATCTAGGTCCCAATTGGATGCTCTTCAGAAGAATTACATTTCAGTACTTACGGACAGGTCTAAATCGATTCTCAATTTTCTCATCCATCTCGATCTTAATTTTCGTCTGAGAAATTTCGATTCGATACCTAAGTGACGAACCACTATATTTATACTAAACACTAGTTTCTACCCGCGACTTCGTTTGCGCCATCTATTGGATTTTTTCAAGACTACACATAAATTTAACAAAGAAGAATCGGGATAAAAGTTAGCCTATGTCATGTTCCAAAAGCAGCAGATTCTGAACTAAATGTGCTCCATTAGTGTAATTGTTGTTATGGCGTTCTAATGTGAGGATAAACAACAATAAACAATGTCAAAGGCCATATGCATGCCAAATTTCATCCAAATCCGTTCAGCCGTTTTTGCGTGATTAAGTAACAAACATTCACACTTTCACATTTATAATATTAGTTAGGTTTAGTTAGGATAGATATTAGGTAACATGAAAAATAAAAACACTTAACTAATTAAAACTACATAATATTCAGTACACTAACTCTTACTCTAACCTAAAGTATGGCGTCAAAAAAAAAATCCGCATCGCTGTCGACCGGGAGTGTGCCCAAATGACATTGCCACGTTGTAGTGAAGAATGACATTGAAGTGCGAGATATCTCAAATTATCACGTGCCAAAGGAAAGTAGACAAAAAATCACAGTCACGTAGTACTTAAGTTTTTTAATCAAACGACGATTGCAAAAGCAAAACGACCAAATTCATTATTCGCCCATAGAATTGGGTCGGTGTTGGTCCAATAATGCAGAACTAGTATTACTCGTTCACTTTGTTGTCGGTACCACTTTTTAGTAATAAAAACTTCACTTTGAAAAGCCTTTGATAAGATACCGAATGCGGCTAAACTTGACAGATTAAACTGAATTTACAAACAAGATAAAGTTACAACAAATACTACGTTGATAATGTTGAAATACAAATTCTGAAGTCTAAGATAGGCTAACATTTATTTGTATTTTTTTTTTCATATTGATACAATCGGAATAATACTAGCCATTGATATCAAATAAAAATTGTGTCATGGATTCCTACAGCAATGAAATAAATCTTTTTATCAGCTTAAGCCTGTCAAAAAAAAACAAAAAGGCAACATCTTAGAATTTGATCACGACGTTATCTCTTTAGATCTCTTTCGCTTCGATGAAAATAATAATAAGAAACGATTCAGTCAAACGTAATTCCGAAGAACTTTTGCTATTGCAAAATAAAAATGCCTTCAACATGAACAGAAATCTCGGTAGCCTTAACAACTGGCACATGTCATCCGCCATCTTGAAATTGAAGCTGTCAAAACACTTAATGTCATATTACATTAATGGCCCGTAATTGATGTTTCCTCATGTGATTTCAAGACCTGTTGAGTACCTAGATAGTTTTTATAAGCAATAAAATGTTACCGTATGTAAATAGTGATCATTAAGGGTAATTTGTATTCCTTTTACGATTATATGGGCTTGAAAAAAATCTAATTTAGTTTGAAAATAATTGAGTATTTTCGAACATAACTATGTGTATATAGGTAGGCACGTAAACTCCTAGTTTATATGCCTTTGTCAGTCTTTTTGTTCAAAATCAATTGTAAATTAAATAGAAAAAAATTGAAAACTCGTAATGGCTTAATTATGCCTAACCAAACTTATTTCCTTTGCTTCCAAAATGTAAAATTTGAAAAATATAACGACAGAATATTGGAAGCTCTATAATGTCACTTGATATAGCAATAACATTTCTTTTTTATGTTTTACAACCCAGTCTCAAGGGATGGCTTTGGAGTTGTGTTACTATACTTTTCGGTGTAACGTTTTATTTAGAATTTCATTAGTATTTGTCGTAAAAACTTAGCTTCAGACAATGCTGTCAAGTTTTTGCTAAAGATATTGTAATGTTTTTGTCTTATAATGACGCGAATTGACATACATGTGTTTGGATAAACCCCTGATACTCGTAATATAGTTTTTCTTTTGTTTCTTCTGGGTGCTTATTTTTTCTGTGATTAAACCATCTAAGAAATATGTGTGAAGTCAGAGCGAGTGTCAGAGTTTTACTGCCTTAAGTCACGCCTTTATTTCTTCAGTCACCCTTTGCGTTCCAGGACCATGGTAACTCTTTCGAACAATCCCAATGGTTCGTATAGGCATGAATTGCGTGTTATGGTTAAAAAAGCGAGGTCAGTGTCAAAGTGAAACTTTGCGTCTGAAGTTGTTCCAATCAAATACCCATAGATTTTAAATTAGTTTTTAGGGTTCCGTACCTAAAGGGTAAAACGGGTCCCTAATATTAAGACTTGACAAGTGGAATTTTCACAGATGATGTATTTTTGTTGCCACTATAACCACCAAAACTAAAAACAGAATAAAATTAACATTTAAGTGGAGTTCTCATACACCAAGCGATACGATATTTTTTTTCCATTTTTCGCTAAGAACGGTATGGAACTCTTCGTACGCGCGTCCGTTTTCAATTTTTCTTCATAGTCAGTATGATGCCTTACAGTCAAAGTAACTAGGCTTATATTTTATGTATGTAGGTGCGTACGTACATATTTGACGTACTTAGTCAATCGAGTTAAATGGTGCAAAAAAATGTTGGAGCAAAAACATGTTTTTTCCTACATACGATTAATAATCTCCACCGATACACGTCGAATATTTTTTTTGTACCTTATTACTTTTGTATACTATTCCACTTTTTGTTAAAATACATTGAGTTCTTGCTTTAACGTCAATACTGTTAATTAGTGAAGCCTTATTAAGCTAAAACACGTTTATTGAATCATTTTAAAAGTCTTTAAAATGTAACGTAATAACGTACCGACGTTAAATCAAGTTTTTGGTTAAAAGTTAGTAGGTAATTTTTAAGTAGTTTAAAGTGATTAAAAGCCTTCTGAAAAATTCTTACAGTTATAATAACCAATGTGGTTTTGATCAATAAACGGTTTTAACCACAGGTTTTAACTATGATTCATAGATGTTGCAATCTGCCATGTGTGTTATCACTGTCATACAATCCATCCTTGCGCTTCCCTCTTCCTCTCTATCCATCCAGACGTAAACTCATAAAGTCAAAACTCTTTTAGTAACATTCATTTAATCCCTCCTCTTCACATGACCAAACCAAGATAAACGTTTCCCTTTCAAACTTCCTCTAATGTGCTCAATTCTCACTTCATCTATTCTCATTACACCACACATCCATCTGAACAGTCCCTTAAATAGCCTCAGTGTATAAGTTTTCTTAAAGCCTTACAATGTTCCCACTGCAGGGACTCAGGCCTCCTCTCTAATAGAGGAAAAGGGCCTGCGTAGTGGATACTACGCAGGCCCAATGCGTGTTGGTTGATGTCACATGTCTTCCAATTTTTGGTTCTAGTACACGCCAGTTTTCTCACGATGTTTTCTTTCACCTTTTTGAGAACAGTGGTGATAAAATAAATTACACATAGTAATGTGCTTGACTGGGTTTGAACTCGCGACCTACAACTCGTAAGTCGGGGCCTTTGCTACTGGGCAGCCACTGCTCCTTACAGTACCTACTGCAAATATACAACATTGTATATCTCTTGTTTTACCCGTATTTTACCTCAGCTAAATCATCCCTGTACCTTCCCAAGCTCATCAGAATCCCCACTAAACAACACTTTTCATAGTCATTTGTTTAAAACCGAGGTAGAAGCGAACTTGTGTGTAAAATTAGCGAGCACGTGTAACGTAATGGAACCGAGGCACGTGCACCTGTGCTAATGGACTGTCCTTCTAAAGTTTTAGTAGCACGTGTTTATATACTGCACAGGTTTTTATGGTAGGTTTAATATGTCAGGTATGTTACAGGTTGGAGAGATTCGTTGACCTTTTTTGTAATGTCACTGTGTTAAGATGAATTTTTGAAATATTCCTGTTTCGGCATCAAAGGTTTAAGCACCCAAGCTATTCCCGTTTCGGCACTAATAGGTATTTTTATTTTGGATTTTGTATAGGTTACTACCATCCAAAATATTTATTGGTGCCGAAACAGGAATATTCCGATAAATCTGGAATAAAGTATATTGACCTGTACCTAATATCTCTGCGTAGATACCTAAAAACCAAACAACTGCTTTTCAATACTCGAAAATGTAAAGGATCGCAATAGACGCCTTCAAGACTGCTTTGTGTCTTTATTTCCTTCTTTAAATGTAGAAGGATCAATGACCGCGCTTACTTTAGGTATGGTAGAGGTTGAAAGGTTCGTTGAACTTTTTTATAATGTCACTGGGTTCAGATGAATTTTCGTAATCAAGTGTGTTCACTCAATCCGAAATTAGAATCGGCCCTACACTTCAGCGAAGATAAATGAAATATTAGAATTATATCTGAAGCGATGGCCTGATTTTAAAAGTACCCCATTGAGCACCAAATGGGAGACAGGTCAATCTATGAGGTTGTCATCTCCTTAACCCGGTTTGGGTTTTTTTTAAGGTCATCAAAATGATTTCTCCCATTCTGAGATGAGCGGGAGGGCGTGTCAGACTTCTACTGACTAAAACCCACTCCTGTTCCTTCTTTGCCCTAATTTCAGGGTCCTGGGGTTCTCCTCAGTTAACTGTATTTGGGTGTGGTGATCATAATTATTATTATTAAAGAGAAAGCTTTGGTCCAAATTGGTAATAACTCCTGTATCGTGAGTGCTTTCACAAACTTGTAAACTTACATACACAAGACACGGCCAGGCCCTGAACACTTATATTTTGTACTACTACTACTTGACTATTTTGGCCTTCAAAAGAATTGAACCCGAAACACACAGCACAGTAGTCAATCACTCAACCACTGCGCCAGCCGTGCCGTCCTAGTAAATCCTACAGAGACAAGATTTGAAAAGAGCCTCAAACTAAACTATGAACACCTCCTTTGGGTTACACAGTCCTGAATTCAAAAACTGATAACAATAAGTTATATTATATGAGTAGACTTTTATTGTTGTAGACAAGTTATTTTTGAAAGTACGAGTAGGTACTTACCTAGGTATTCTTCTTTGAAACTAAAACATTGAACTACTTATTGTTACGTCACACCGCCTCAGCCAACCACAGCGTGCCATGCAACCGCCAACCCTAGCCAAAGCCAAGCCGTTGCCATCTCCACCGGACGCCTTCGGTGGGGGGACAGCCATATAACGCCAAGCGAGCTCATTTGGAGCCCCTGTTCTGCCACAACAAATCGCAAGCTGAAACTCTGTCCGTTTAATTTATTACTGTACATTGATTGTGAATTTTATAATTATTAAAATTAGTGTGATTGCCTACATCATCTTGTTTTTTTTATTTAACCCATTACATCTCAGAAGTGGGATTAAATAAAAAGAGCTATGAAGCGCAATCATGCCGATGCGGCCACGGCGGGTCGCTTGGTCCGTCCACTGGATTGGAGCGAGCCTTTACCGGAAGATGCATCGGAATCGAGCGATAACGAAGAACGAGACACCCCGCCGGCTCGGAAGATCCTAAGAAGACTCCTAGAAACAGAAGTACAAAAGGCCATGCGTGAGCTGAGCGAAGAAGTACCCTCTGTCACCACTAGAAAAGAACACCGCGCAGCCTCACTAATCCCTGAGTTTGATCCCGACAACGAAGATTGCCCTACTGCAACAGCGTGGGTCAAAAAGATCGAGCAACTCGGAGAAATCCACGGATGGAACGACACTACGAAATCATTTTATCTACAGGATAGACTAAGAGGGCAAGCAAGAAAATGGTATAACAGACTCGAGGAGTACGATCATCCGTGGAACGTCTGGAAGGAGATGCTAACTCGTGCTTTCCCTAGACATCGTGATTATGGCAATATGCTAGAAGAGATGATGAACCGGAAGAAACTACCCACAGAATCGATGACGAAATATTATCAAGATAAGGTGGGAATGTGTTTCAGGTGCAAGTTGTCCGACAGCGCAACTGTTTCATGCATCATTCGCGGTCTACCACAATCGCTTCAGGCGAACGCGAGAGCATATCAGTGCGAACGACCCGAAGAATTGTATGAAGGCTTCCTCTGCGCGTTGGATGACTATCAACCGCCATCATTGCCAATTGGAGCACGCGTACCCGGCAAAGACGTGAACAACCGACAAACCAGCGATAAGAAAAATACCCCCGTCAATCCGGATGTCGACCCTTGCCCGCGTTGCA
The DNA here is from genome assembly GCA_030763345.1 of Mythimna separata. NCBI lineage: Eukaryota > Metazoa > Arthropoda > Insecta > Lepidoptera > Noctuidae > Mythimna > Mythimna separata. The sequence goes on along the minus strand of CM061177.1, from coordinate 18,775,953 downwards.
AAAAGACTGGCCACATACTACGCAACTGCCCATACCCAGACTCACGGACGTGTTTCAAATGTGGTAAACAAGGACACATTGCTCCGCGCTGTCCCACTGCTCCGAAGGTAGTCGCACCGACAGAAGTTAAAGAAATCAAGCTTCTACAGAACCATAACAAGACGTATGAAAAAGCGGTAAAAATCAATGGCATACACGTTCAAGCATACATAGATACAGGAAGTCAAGTTAATGCACTCTCTAGCCACGTGTCAAAATTACTGAATCTTGAAATCAAGCCGACTAGTACCATTCTCAAGGGATTCTCTGGAGAACACTTACCAAGCCGCGGAGAGGTCGTTTTTGACCTTGAGATTGATGGCATAAATGTTCCCTGTAAGGCACATTTGACTGATGTGGATATGGGAAATATTCATCTGTTGGTGGGGCAGCCTATTATCAACCACGAAGGTATGATGCTGGTGGTTAGTGAAGGCAAAGCTACCCTCAAACAAGACATGGACTTTACCAGACATATAGATGCAGTTGAAGAACGCACTCGCTTCAAGGTTGTTACTACAGAAAAAGTATGTCTGTTACCCGGATTTTCTATTATCAAAGTCAATGTGTTGGATAATGACGCAGACCAGGAAATTGTTACCACACCACAACATTATGAGCTGCAAGATGTATCCTACTCCATTCCTGCCACCCTGCTACGAGGCTCCACAGGATACCTCAAGATCTTCAATAGTGGCGCAAGAAATATCGTCTGGGAACAAGGCGCAGTGTTGACCAGAGCAGACAGTTGTGCCACCCCGCAGCCGCCGGAGGTTCAGGTCAGTCAACCAAATTGTACTTTGCCTTGTACTACCATAGCCAAAGCCAATAATCAGCATAGCCATGCTGTAGTATCTCTGTTGCACACCAGCCAAGTTAAACCAAGTACTATTGGAGGAGTAAATATAGATGAGATCAAGTCAGGGCCATTAAATAATAATGATCACGATAGTTTAATTAATTTATTAACAAAATACAGCAACTGTTTTGTAAATAAAACGCAAGAGTTAGGTTGTACGGATTTATTGCAGATGAAAATAAAATTAACAAATGATCAGCCTATCTATCGTCAGCCTTACCGCTTATCACACAATGAGCAAGAAATAGTTAGGTCCAAAGTGTCGGAATTATTAGACGCCGGTATAATCCGAGAGTCAGAGTCATGTTTCGCTTCTCCTGTAATCCTCGTCAAGAAAAAGAACGGCGACAGTAGGCTCTGTGTTGATTATCGAGCGCTTAACGCTATTACGGTCAAAGACAGATATCCACTGCCCAATATTGATGACCAGATCTCAAAATTAGCCGGCAAGAAATATTTCACAAGTTTAGATTTAGCTCAAAGTTATCACCAGGTTAAGATTGACCCCCAAGATACGCACAAAACAGCTTTCATAACACCACAGGGACATTTCGAATACACTCGCGTTCCATTTGGTCTAGCTAATGCACCCTCTGTTTTTATGCGATTAATAAATAAGATAGTAGATTCAATAAAAAGTACTAACAACTTTAACAGTGACGGTAGTACGAAAACCACAGATAACGAATATGAAATATTGGCATTTTTAGACGATTTGTTATTACCTTCTGTTGATGTCCAATCAGGGCTAGATATTTTAGAAAAGGTTCTTTATAAATTAAAATTAGAGAATTTAAAATTAAATATGAACAAATGCGCGTTTTTACAAAATAAAATCACATACTTAGGACATGAGATTTCATCAAATGGCGTTCAACCCGGTGAATCTAAATTAGCAGCAGTGTCACAGTTTCCAATCCCTAGAAACGTTCACGAGATACGTCAGTTTATAGGATTATGCAGTTACTTCCGGAAATTCATTAAAAATTTTGCAATAATTGCTCGCCCCATAACCGATTTAACTAAGAAAAATGCTGTTTGGAATTGGGGTAGTGAACAATCTCGTAGTTTTGAACAATTGAAACAGTGTTTATGTACAAAACCTGTACTGGCTTTATACGACCCTGCTTTACCGACAGAGATTCACACGGATGCGTGCAAATTAGGCGTCGCGGGTATTTTGATACAAAAACAGACCGATAATTCGTTTCGTCCTGTTATGTATTTCAGTAGAGTAACAAGCAAAGAAGAAAGTATGTATCACAGTTACGAACTTGAAACATTGGCCGTAGTTGAATCATTGCGTAGATTTAGAGTGTATATTGTAGGTAAACATGTAAAAGTTGTGACTGACTGTTCGGCAGTTCGCGCCACGTTAACCAAACGCGATCTAATCCCACGTATTGCCCGATGGTGGCTGTCGATCCAAGATTATGATATGAGTATAGAGTACAGACCTGGAGAGAAAATGAAGCATGTGGATGCCTTAAGTAGAAACCCAATCGATATTTTGAATATCAATCGTCTTGATGTGTTAGACTGGTTTTATACAATACAGTACCAGGATGACAAATTGAAGCGATTGATTGATCAACTTAAAAATAATTTAGCTGCCCCTGATATAACTAACAATTATGTGCTTTTAGACAATAGACTGTACAGAAAAACTTTACACGGTAATCGACTTGTAGTACCAGCATTGGCGCGATGGAGGTTGGTCCAGATGCACCATGATGATATAGGGCATGTGGGATTTCAAAAGTGTCTAGATTTAATAAAAAAGAACTATTGGTTTTCAAAAATGACTCGCTTTGTTCAAAAATATGTTGCTGCATGTATTTACTGTGCTTATGGGAAAGGTTATCACGGCAAAAAGGAAGGCAAATTATATCCAATTCCGAAACCCACAGAGCCCATGCTCATGGTTCATGTTGACCATTTAGGCCCTTTTAGCAAAACTTCGAAAGGTTACCAGTATATGTTGGTTATTACAGATTCTTTTTCAAAGTTTGTTATTGCTGAACCTACCCGAACAGTTAATTCCGTAGAAACTATTAGGACACTTAAAAGAATATTTAGCTTATTCGGGTACCCTGATAAACTGGTCAGTGACCATGGAAAGGCTTTTACCAGCAGGCATTTTAAAATGTTTTCAAGTGATAAACAATTTCGACACATTTTGACTTCTATTGCATGTCCGCGAGCCAACGGTCAAGTAGAACGCACAAATAGGACAATTTTGAATGCATTGCGTGCAACCAATCCTAGTGAGACTTCGAATAATTGGGCAAATTGCTTGCCTGACATTCTCTGGGGAATTAACAATACTTTGAACGATAGTACGAGCTATAAGCCCTACGATTTAATGTTTGCTAAAATCTCTAGACCACGCTGTGATGTTGTCTCTAACGACAGTATTAGTGAGCCTGTGCAAATCAGGCGTGACAAAGCAAGTGCTAGATTAAAAATAGCAAGCGAAAGGATGAAACATCATTTTGACAAAAGACGTAAAATGAGCCGTATCTATAGAAAAGGAGATTTAGTCCTTTGGCGTCAAGCGCCCACAAGCAGCGCGGCAAAAGTCAATACAAAACTTGATGATATTTACTCTGGCCCTTATGTTATAACCCAAGTAGTAGGCAATGACAGATATAGAATCCGAAGTATTAAGGGGCTTCGAGGCTACAAGGCCTTCACGGGTCTTGTTGCGGCGGACTCCTTGAGACCCTATCATAGTATGGTTTCTGTCTCTGACAGTGCTAGTAGCTCTGATGAACAGCTGGAAACTGAAGACCTGATTGACCTACTAGAAAGTTAACCCAATTTTCTCCCATTGCGGGAGCAATCATTGTTTCAGGACGGCCGAATGTTACGTCACACCGCCTCAGCCAACCACAGCGTGCCATGCAACCGCCAACCCTAGCCAAAGCCAAGCCGTTGCCATCTCCACCGGACGCCTTCGGTGGGGGGACAGCCATATAACGCCAAGCGAGCTCATTTGGAGCCCCTGTTCTGCCACAACAAATCGCAAGCTGAAACTCTGTCCGTTTAATTTATTACTGTACATTGATTGTGAATTTTATAATTATTAAAATTAGTGTGATTGCCTACATCATCTTGTTTTTTTTATTTAACCCATTACATTATATAAGACTTGAAAAGAAAATAAAAGAAAGCCCAAAATGTTTTAACAAATCTTGAAGACCTAAATCAGAAACTTCAAGTACTACTTTAATAAAACTCATTACAAAGGGAACCCTTTTTTTTCAAACTACCTGAAATCTTACCAATATTGTTTGATATTTCTTATTTCTTATGTAAGGGTGCGTCCACATATGGCTTATGTGCCTGCGAGTTGCGCGCGTGCATTTTTGTAGCCGCGCGCACGGCTTTAAACGAGCCTAGCATGAGTTGCGCTTAGAGAGGCGCACCAAAACATTGCCGTATGCTGCGCATTCGCGGCACGTTCGCCAGATGTGGACGCACCCTAACATAGTGTTTGACTGCGATCCCACCTGTTTTGGTTTCTTAAACTTGATGTATTTATTCCACAGCTTGGAACGTTACTCAATATGATTCGCTATTAATTCACGACGGAACCGATTATGTTATTGGAAGAAAACATCGCCACGTGTGTTTAGGGTAACCATACTACAGTTTTTGGTAGGTATGAGAAAAAATATGTTTAGGAGTATTAGTTTTTATATATTAATTTTTTTACATATGTTGATTTATGTTACTGTGGTCTACGATCAAATTTCAAACTATATCCACAATGTTCGCTAAAAATTCTCCTCGATGTCAGGTTCCTAACTAGAATTATGTAAATGCGAGTTTAAAGTGTTCCTCATCCAAAACTGAAGAAATAATTAAATGATTTCCGACCTTAAAAATATCAAGTCAAATATGTCTCAGTAAGTCCTCCATGTTCTAATTACATACATTTATTAATATAATTATTTGCTTAGATTCCTACAAGAAAATTATTATGCTGCCAACACATTTTTTGTGGTGGGTTGTCATCAAATAACTCCTCGCGTTTTAGGTGGAGCGAGAGTCAGTTTCAGACTTTAATTACTCAGATACCCGCGAAACGAGACACAATAGTAAAACAATAACAGCGCGGTCTCATAGGACCGGTTGGGGATTCAAACGTTCTAACTAAAAGCCACCTGCGTTCTTTTTGTCGCTTTGGTCGCGGTGACATTCCCAAACAATTCTAAAACATTTTTGCTAACCCTACAGTCACATTTGACGCAAAGAAAATTCTTACGTCAACCACAACGGAGAATTATATGCAAATTTAATTTGGTACGGTTCGCAAAACAAACGCGTTTACGTGTACGACATACGTAAAGTTATTCCAGGAGTTTTCACAATACACTGAGCTGGGCTTGTCATAACTTTGCTTGCTTAAGTTTTTCGGTATTCTGATTGTGAATTTGGCAAATTAGAGGATAACAGATGGAAAGAAAATGTTAATGATGGTTGTGGTGGGTGTGGTTTGACAAGTTAAAAAAAGGAATTGTCTTGTCTTCATAAAAAAATGCGAAAGCGTCTGTTGCGTTGTGCATAAGTGTTTGTTCCATCCAGTGAACAAACTCTGTAACTGAAGTGTGCTTGTCATATGTGAGGACAAAATAAAGATGTATGAAACTAAAGATGTCACAAACCTAATATACAATTTTATTTACTTATATACCTACAAATAATTTTACAACAATAATTGTTAGTTACACAGTCCAAGTAGCCAACCAATGGCATCCTCTAATTATTACATTGCACAGGAACAATTCACGCAATACCTATAATCGACCGTCAATTTAAACCGGAAATAGGAAGGAGAAGTATGAAATGAATAGTCGTAGGAAAAGGATTTCACGATTACCAAATAAGCCTAGTTGCATAATGTGTAATAAGTTAATCAGTAATTTAAATGTCAATTAACTTGAGTTATCGTATTTAATAGTAATTAATCTTTCAAAATAGCTTAATTTAGTCCTTGTTTAGGAATTTTCAAGTACCGGTAGTTACCAAAGTTTGTGAGTAGGTATGTGTTTGTTACTTCTTGACTTTCAAAAGGCTGAACGGATTTGAATTACTTAAATGCGCACGGATAGACCACGTCCTTGTTAGCACACAGGGTGCTTTTATCCTGGGACTATGTTCCCTTAGGACAAATTTCTACTAATACGCGGGCGATGCAGTTGACACTCCTTAAACGCGAAAGCAGGTTAAAGAGAAAGGAGTGTAGGATTGTTCAAAAGAATTACTGCGACCCATGAACGCAAAGGGCAACTTAAGAGTCTTTGGCCGCCTCCCAGGGTGCACCGTCTTGCAGACTAACCCGTAGGCCGTCGTTTATACCGCATACACCGAAGGACTGAAACAATTTGCCTGCTGCGATCTTCTTGTCCGATTATAATTTAGATGTCTTCTAGACTGGAATGAACAGGCTCTTTATATACTATACTCCGTTTGTTTAGGTAGTTAACTAAAGGTAAACAGTCTTGGTATGTCTTTTTATATTAAAGAGGTCATATATAATATACACAAAGATTAATTAAATTTAGTTTATTAGCTAACATCGATGTAGGTAAATACCTATTTGCAAAGATTTTTACATACAATTTATAGACAACTTTTAGATAAAAAGACATGCCAAGATGGTTTACCTTTAGTTAACTACCTAAACCGACGGAGTATAATACGTTTTACTATCAACGATTGCATCACTGCTTAACATCAGGTGGGATCGCAGTCAAGCACTGAACAAATGTTAACACTTTGATTATACCTCATCATAATTTTGGGAACGTTAATAGAGCTATTTCGCAATACAAACTGAGGCGTCTAAAATCAAACAAATCAACACTCTTGGTTGCAAGAAACGGCGTCTAAACTCTAATTCGATTACACCATAAACACTAAACCGTTTACGTTAACTCCGTAACTCGATTAGCAACTAACCACTCGTTAGCACTTACCTATATTACTGCTATTGCCTTATATTGGATCATAACTCTGGTTTAAGCATTACTCTTACTGGTTTGAGGGATTGTTCGAAAGAAGTACCACGGTCCACATAAAAAAATAATATTTAATTTGGACAAAAGTGATCCATATTTTGTTAGTATTACAAAACAATTTAGTGTTAGTAAAAATGATTTAAAAAAGTACCTACTAAATAAATAAATACATACTTGATGACACTATTCTTGAAGCGTATTCATATAATTTGACTGACACCTGAATTTCTATGGACACAGAACCATCTACTTACTATAAGACCAAAAAATCAGGGACTGCCTTTGGACTGTTGACAATTTGATGCACGACAGATTGTGATTTAACTATTTCATCTCGACAGATTATAATTTACCAAATATTTATACTTACGCTAAATTTTGTGTAGTGTGTTACAGTTCACAATCTTTCGACAGTTTACAATCTCGCAAGATAGATTGTAATCTAACGGTATTTACAATTTTAAGGTGCCATTTAATATTTCAGGAGAGACAGGTCGTGAAATTCAGATTCAGAATAAAGATTTCTAATACTCACGCGAAGCTTGGCCAGGTTGCTAGTCAATGACACAATACAGTAAACTCTTAAGCTTGTAATACTAAAATAGCAGTATTTTAAGTTAAATCTTGTATTGTCGACACATATACCTTTATAAAGGCATAACTAAACCGTACAATTGGACACCTTCAATTTGTAGAACAAGCCATCGATTAGGTGAAACAATGTTTAGTTAGTCACAGTGTGACCTGTGACTTTCTGTAGCTGTTGTTTATGGCAGGGAAGCTAGACGTACAGGCAGCGGCCATTTTGTTTGCTATTTCTGCTCTATGCTCACTAGTGGTTGCATTCATAAGTTATCTACACCAATATAATAAAGAGGTAAAGTTTGTTTTTTGTTTGTATGAGGTAATCTGTGGAAGTACTGGTTCGATTGCTAAAACTTTTTCACCAATAGAAAGCTGCTGTAGTCCTGAGTGACATAGGCTATATTGTATGTACGCGGGCGAAGTTGCGGGCTAAAGCTATTAAGTATAAGGACAGTTTCAATAGGAACTCTTGTTTCTCCTTATGTGGAAAATTGGGTCTATTGAGAAAATAATTTTATTATTATATCAAATTAGCTGCCGCTTATAAAAAACGAGTCAAGTGCGAATCGGACTCGCGCAAGAGGGTTTCCGTACTATTCTCTATAGAAACGGCAAAAAAACACGTTTGTTTTATGGTAGCTCCTTTAAATATTATATATAGGTAGGTATATTTATTTTGTTCTCTATTTTAGTATTTGTTGTTATAGCGGCAACAGAATTATATCATCCGTGAAATTTTCAACGGTCTATCACGGTTTTTGAGATACAGCCTGCTGACAGACAAACCGACAGACGTGCGAATAGCGGAGTCTTAGCAATCGGGACCCGTTTTTGTATATATACTCGTTGAGTACAGAACCCTAAAAAAGAAGTATGGCAACGTAATAACCATGGGAACCTCGGATATTTCACGCTATTAGCGGCAACCTATCACGCCTTACACAACCGTCCGTGTTGCACCTGTACAGTCTTTCTCTTATCCCACCTACTTTTTAACCTAGTTACCAATATTGCATAGTGTGTGCGATGTTGGGTTTCCACAAAAAGGAAAGAAAGAAAAATGTTTATTTGAGACTCGCACACATACCTAAACTAGGTAAATAACATAAAAAGAATAAAAAAATCTGTGCGGATCAAAAAGGCTGCTATCACACTATATGGTGCGATATCTTATCCAGCTCTAGGGTGGAACAATAGGGCGAGTCAGACTTTTACTGACTTAAACTTTGCAGACCATATCACAATAATGCTGACATTCCAGTGCCTAAAGCGGGAACTAAATAAAACCGACGCACACGTGGGCCACGTATAATTTGCACGTAGAATCACGTCGCGTGACATCGCGTGGCGTGGATCTAATGTATCAGATCGATCGATCAGATCGGCGTACGTAGCCCATGTATGCGCAATGTAATTCTGCCTTAATTCATGAATCCCCGACCGGTCCTATGAGACCGCGCTGTTATTGTTTTACTATTGTGTCTCGTTTAGCGGGTATGTGATAGGTTAATAGTAATTCTAGACCATATCTTCATTGTCTCGGACACAGTTATCAATAAAGCCTATAATTGAGTAATTACGGAACAGTAGTTACAGAGGTAACGGCAAATTGGAGTAAATTGCCATAATAAACGTGATTTACTAGTGTAAACCTCGATTAAATACTCGTACTCCGATTACGCGGCGACTCTTTTTGGCTCAAATTTTGTCCATTTAATATACACGATTCTGAAGTTGATGGTAATAAATTTAAATTATCTTGAATTGTTTTATTAGGCCGTAAAAAATACAAATATTCGTTTTTTTTTATATTACATAAACCAGTGCTTGACTGCAATCCCACCTGATGGTGAGCAGTGATGCAGCGTTGATGGTGAGGCGCACTAGTTTATTGTTTAAAACAAAAACATTTGGTGCTGTATTACAGTTCGGTTAGCGCAGTGCTTGAGTGATTGACTGCTTTACTGTGTGTTACCGGGTGGGTTGCTGCATGGGACATATATTTGTATGGTCTACAGATAGGTGTTCCGCAGAGTTTACAGGTTTGTGAACTCACTTACGATACGGAAGCCATTCCTAATGTAGGGCAATGTATAAATAACAAAAAAAAACAATAATATTGTAGAATGGAACAAAATACATAAAAACAATAGAAATCCCAAACATTCGAAGCGAAATCAAATGACCCGAGACGACCCAGTTCCGCAAATCAAGAAAGAAATTATTCGTAATTTTTACAGCAACTCGATCATCAACAGTACATTATAATAATAATATCAGCCATTATTATTATATAAAAGCCATTACTACACGAACTACAGCGCAGCACAGAAACCTAGTTCGCTGGAGAAAGCGCTTTTACCGCTGATGATACAACCGGCGTAATAGGTCATAGAGATTGGGCCCTAGATAGCACGGGAGGCTAAGTTCAGACCAAGGCTTTGTATGATGTAATCTGGTTTGTGATTGTTAACTTTAGGTTAGTTGGTATAAAGGAAATGGGTACGAGTAAAACGTGGTACTGATAAAAAGCAGATTCCAGATTAAGTCGCAAAATATATGTATAGGGTTAAAGAAGAGAAAATTAAGACAGATGAAAAATCAATATTGACTAACAATAACATAGCGCTCGATGTCATCGGTCTAGGTTGACGAAAGAGAAACCTGGAATTAGGGCAAAGAAGAAACAGGAGTGGGTTTTAGTGAATATAAGCGGGAGAGCGTGTCAGACCACGCCCTCCCTCTTCACCCAGAGCGGGAGAAGTCATTTTAATGAAATCTCATCTTTAAAAAAAGCGCTTGGTGTTATAGGTACCTACTTTACACACTGAAACAATTTACACGTAAACCTAAACATATATAACTGAGTCCAATTTCGTTCGTGGGATAGAACAACTTGTACTATACTCCGTCGGTTTAGGTAGTTAACTAAAGGTAAACAATCTTGGCATGTCTTTTTATCTAAAAGTTGTCTATAAATTGTATGTAAAAATCTTTGCAAATAGGTATTTACCTAAATCGATGTTAGCTAATAAACTAAATTTAAATAATCTTTGTGTATATTATATACGACTTCTTTAATATAAAAAGACATACCAAGACTGTTTACCTTTAGTTAACTACCTAAACAAACGGAGTATAGATATAGTTACTATAGATTAGAGTTGCCAACCGTCCTGTTGTCCCAGGACACGTCCTAGTTTTTGTACTGTCCCGGGATGTCCTGGATAGTTTAGGCAATGTCCTGGGCTTTTAAAGTACCTTATTAGTTATTTTAGAATGTGTAATTTAGTAACGATACTCTGTCACAATTCTTACGTTATGGGCAGCTAGCAAGTACCCTACAGTTTAAAAATTAAGTCACAACGTGCCGAAACATAAATTACTGTTTATTTAAAATACCATTAATGTCATTACTTGAATTACATATTAATTTAACTAAAGCAACTCTATTACCGCGCTCTGTTTTTATTCTGAAATGTCCTGGTTTTTTCCAACCTCAAATCCTAGTTTCTCAAACGTGAGGTTGGCAACCCTACTACAGCCAGCTAGCACTCCGTCACTTGATTAACCTTAGAATCCTCGCCCTCTTTCCCTCGAGGGACCTAAGAGGGAGCTCCTCTTTCACGGCCATTGAATCGGTTCGTTAGGCGAAGATAAATTCAACGAAACACTTCTTTGTTGAAAGCGAAAGTATTTTTAGTTCAATTTCCATGATATTTATTTATTTGGGAAATGAAGGGACTGTTCGTTATCTTTCTACACTTGTAAAGTAAATAAACTTTTAAGTGGTTTTACAGGGCATTGCTCTCATTTATATACATTATTTACTTGGTGTTTTTTTATGTGAAAATGTGGAGAAAGGTGTGTGAAACTATGAACCACAGTTCACAGACCTTTAAAATCTAGTCACAACTCGTGTAGATTTTTCTAATAAACGTTGTCCTACATTAGAAATTACTCCAGTATCATCAATTCGTTCACAAATATAAGACACCTGGAACATTTGTCTGGAACAACTATCTATTGGTCATACAAATATTTTTCCCGTGCGGGAATCGAACCCACGACACGCAGCAGCCATTCGCTTAACTCTGTCGCAAAACGTGTCGTCATCAACGATGCAAATACTCGCAATTCTAGAAAACAATTAAACAAAGTAAGTAAATAAACCTATGAATAAATTAACACTTTCTCAGAAGGATCGGTGCTAAAACAGTAGCTATTACGTACTACTATACAAAATTTCATCGAATACTAAGCTCTTTCAAAGATAAAATCGGACTTGGACACCAAGGATTCCGTATAAACTTACTTATTTTGTGGTGTAAATACTAAACCTAGTTTTCTTACTAGTTTTTTTACTTATTTGTTTGACAGGGCATTGCTTCTTCCCGAATTTCATGATTCTAGGTCAACCGTCTCCTATAGGTTTGAATTCCTTTGTGAACGTCAAAATATGCGCCATAAATGGCCTTATATTTACATTGCGTTCACTTGAATGTTTAATTTTGCACAGCTGCAAATAGTATCTAGCTGGTTGCAGACCTGAGTATTTAATTTATTTTTTTACCGATCGAGGTACAGAACCCTAAAAATAATTAAAAACTTGATGTATTCCAATCATACATAGTTCAGCTTTTTATAGTTGACATCACGTTTGTTAGAATTTAATTGACAGGGATTAAAAAAATAAAAGTTATTCACTTTCCTTATATGCAATCAATTGCAATCTTTCTTAGTAGGTTCACCTGAAATCCACTTGCTTACCTATGCGGTAAAACCCTCTCGATTTCATCTCGTAATCGGAAAGTTAACACATAATCTCTTGCGGTATACACTGGCATGAATCCGCTTGCAAAACCGCCATTCTTTTAATTTCCGTCATCAAACCGCAAGGAGTAATGGCTTACATCACGTATTGTATTGAATCTATCAATGTGTTTACTATTGTTACGAAAGACTAAGGAATACGTTAAGTCCGTCTGTGTACCTTTAATGTTGCATGAACTTCTAATAAATAAATAAATACAAGCCTCCAAGCTCATTTAGTTGCAGGAACGTTTTTGACATTGAAAAAATCGTTCCTACAACTAAGTGAGTTTGGGGGCTTGTATTGATGATTTTTATGGTTAAAATTAGATATGTAACTAGTTAGAGGAGCTCGTAGCTAGATAATAATAGCCGCATAGGTCGATCAAGGTTAAGCAACGCTTGCCTAGGTTGGTCTGTGGATGGGTGACCATCTTAACATAACGAGTTTCCTCCGTGCCTCGGAAAGCACGTTAAGCCGTATGTCCCGGCTGTCATTTTTAGATCTTTGGCAGTCGTTACGGATAATCAGAAGCCAGTAAATCTGACTCCAGTCTTGCCATGAAGTACCGTGTTACCCTAGTTAATGGGTTGTGGAGATCTGGTAGGCAGCCGCTCCTCGTAAAATACTGGTATTCAGCTAAATCCGGCTTGACTGGAAGCCGACCCAATTTTTTTTTTTTATAGGTGGGAAAAGGCTAGGCAGATGATGATGAATTATATAACTAGTTACGTTTTACAGTCACTAAAGATATTTTAACTTCATACAACCTAGGTACCACTGGCCTGTAAATTGCAAAAAACGTAAAAAAAATTGAATTTCGCGGGCTACCCTGGAGCTTCCCTCTTAAGTAGGTATATTATGTGGTTAAAAATCGTGTTAATCGATTATTATAACTCAATGCGTGTAGATCGTATAGTTTCCAGAACTGCCTTTTACTATTGTAGCAAAAAAGACAGTCACATCAAAAACATTGCCATCTTTGGCAAAAAGGCTAATCAAGCTGAAAAAAGTTGTCAGAAATATGCTACTAAAAATACTCATAAAATTTTATTACCCTGAGTAGCCGCTGTCAACACCCGGGCTAACTAAGCTCATATTGTACAACTAAACAAATTAATAAAGGGTAGAATTTGCGGCAATCCAGCGAAAAGGCTTAGAATAGTGTTATTTAGTTAGGCAAGTTCTAATTTAATAGACAAATTGCGAACACAGTTGTGGACAATTTATCTACATAAACGGAATATTTAGCGGCCGAAAATTACATTTCTATAATGATAATATTTTAACACAATTTTGATGTGATTATAGGATATGTCAAGTAGGCTTAAAAACCCATATCATAATGGCGACAATGTGTGTATGCTTGTGACTCACATAGCACATAGGATTTTCTTTGTCTGGGAGTATGTTCCCTTGGTATTATTTTCTACCGATTTTTTTGCCGGTAACTTTGGTACGACCTGCAGATATCTCCATGGTTGTAATTGTATGATGCCATCTTAGAATTATCTAGATATATGTATATTAAAAAGGAGAAACTGACTGACATACCAATCAACGCACAGCTGAAACTACTGGAAAAACAGACGTTAAATGTTGTTCAACATTTTCATTTATGACGAAAGTGAGCGCTAAGAGAGGATTTTACAAAAATATTCAGGTAGATACGGGGTACCAAAGTTTGTATAGAGAACCTACATTCTCGTGGGCAAATCTGCTGGCAGAAGGTAGAATTATACAAATTTTAATCGTATGAATCTCTTTCTGATTATACGCTCAAATTTTATAGGCGTTGAAATATTTAAAATAAAAAATGAAGTAGCTAGCAATTAAGTATCTTCAATTCAGGTCGATATGTACGAGTAGAGGACAGCCAGCTGTTATTTTAATTTAGCACTCTTTAATTACGATAGTTTTTTTTCTAATGACACACATATCACTCTTGAATTCTTGTTTTTAATTGAACTCGATAACCTTGTCTTATTTACCAGGTAGTTGCTTTGTATAGAAATTAGATTTGTTAAATTAAAATTATGTAAATGTTGATAGTATTATGTAGATTTAGTACATAACTAGCTGCTGCCCGCGACGTCGTCTGCGTGAAGGCTCTACAGCACCAAAAATACTTAAGATGGCGCTATAGCATTATAAGTAAACAACTTTTAAAATAGCATTAAAATACATGTTTTTTTTGCAAGCGAAGCAAGTTTAGAGAATTATATGGGAATCCTGCTGAGTTCAGTCATAAGTTGTGACTGAAGGAAATAGAGAAAATGATGTATGTGTGGAATATCAGTCTTGCCATGAAGTAGGTACCGTGTTATCCCAGTTAATGGGTTGTGGAGGTCTGGTAGGCAGCCGCTCCTCGTAAAATACTGGTATTCAGCTAAATCCGGCTTGACTGGAAGCCGACCCCAATATAGTTGAGAAAAGGCTAAGCAGATGATGATGGTGATGTATGTGTGGAATGTATTCCATTCCAGGACACAAAAGTGTAAAAATACGTACAAAGATATCGTACCTTACAACACTTCCCTATAAATTACGTTGCCAGCTGCAAAAATGTAAAGAGAATCAGGACTGGTGACGCGGGAGCAAGCACCGTACAGTTGCCTTTGTGAGAAGCAACTCGTCCTGAGAACTGTACGCGCTTGAACTGGAACGGGAAGTTGTACTTGTAAGGTAGGGGGGAAATGCGTGGTATAAATGCTGCCTCGCCAATACCACAACCATAAGAATTTCTGCTCCAATGGTGTGTCTGTGGAGTGAGACGACTTTAAGGCGAGTCTCGTTACACAGCTCTGGAGGAGATAGGTTCCGAAGAAGCACAATTGGGACACTGACCTTCAGCTGGATGATATGCACTGAAAGTCCACTTGCTGACAGGGTGTTCAGAAATTCCACGGATTATGCCGTGGAATTTCTGAACACCGTGTCAGCAAGTGTAGCGTTATCTTGCTCGACAACAGTGTTTATCGAGGTGTAGACCACATCATTCCCCTCAATTTCTCAGAGAATGCATTCGTTAATTGCTGCAGCCTGATCATTTATAGGCATCTAAATGGCCTACTCACACACCCTAAAATTCTACTGGTGCAGTATACGACTGACATCCCCGTACACACAGCGAATGAGTTCTTCTAAGCTGGATACTATTTTTTTGTATCACCCAAAGGACTGGTAGAAAATGCCTAAGGCATTAAGTCCGCTTCTGTACTTCTACCAAGAGAGTGTACCACTCTACCGAGAGACTCTAGCAGCACCACCTGTCCACCTCTCTCTTCTTGTGTGCGTTTGCCATGACTTAGAAGGACATCGTAAAATTCCTGAACACGTGCATTGTCTCCAAGCTGAGCATTAAAAATTAGCATTTCTAATTGAACTTAACTTCAGGTGGAATACGCGAGAGATCAAGTCGTGCCTGTCGTACGAAGCCTATCCTGCAAGGAGTTGAGCTGTTATTTCAGGCTACTTTGGGTTGGTTGTGATGATAGTGAAGAGGTCCGGGCGACCAAACTTTCGCACGTAACAAAATGCATCTTGGGTCTTCTCGTGCATGTACCACGGACCTTTTGTGAAGGTGGAGGGGAGAATGACCATGAATGAGCATTTGTATTATTCTGCATAGAGATAGACGTAGTTCTCAGCTTTGAGCTTTCTTTGGTTGTACCTTATAAATACCAAACGCTCTGTCTCAATTTTAGCGTACATGTCCTAAGAAACTGAGTAAAGAGCGTACGATAATGGCGGAGATAAGAACCATTGTTTACCCTCAGCTGGATCAAGAAGCTGTAGAAATGCATGGTGGATGGTTTTTTTTATGATTTGGGGTGCCTGTCTGGGGGTCTAAATTATAGTGGGCAAAATGGTAGCCAACCTCTCCGCGACAGAACTGAAATGAGAGGAAGATATTGAAGAGAATCGTACGCACGGTGAGTCTCGCTGATCCTTCGAAGCCGGTCATCATGCATGGGTAAAAAGATGTCTCTTTTATCACACTCCTGATCGACTAACACAACAGATACCTCATTCGTCGTTGGAGCATTATACCACCCTGGATGGGCTGTGATCGGCCTTCTATCTGCTCTGATGACAAACTTAAAGTGGTTGCGCTCGTTCTCAGGCACCGACGCGAGGGCTGCTTTGAAGTTGCTAATTTGCGGATTAACGTTATGCAACATACTTTGCAATCCTTTGAACAGACCAGACCAAATTGAGGATGTGTTTACTTCAACACTTGCTTGTTGTTCACCAAACGAAGTCATCTGGAAGGCGCTGTTATAAGCTCGAATGTATTTAAAAAAATGGCTGGACTTCGAATGCTCGCCATTTAGTCCCCTTTTCCATTTGCGGACTTGGCAGTGGGTACAAACTTCTTCTAAGGCAACCATATCTCCATGGGCGGCGTAGTTAATCACGATATTGTAGATAAATCTACTTCATTCTTTATTTAGCCGTTTGCTCTTCGATATCGTAAACCGTGGATTCATCATCAGATGTCGAAAGTTGATTTATGTCACGACACAGGCGATCTTATTCTATTTGTGCCGCATGCTGTTCTCTTGGATTCTGTCACGTTCTTGCGATAAATGAGCTTCAATGTCACTTCATCATCAATGAACATCACTTTTTTGTAATACTTAACACCGCATTTTTTTTAAATTGTCTTCCTCAACTCTGCTCAAGATTTTGAGGGTTTTGTTGGAACTTATATTTGTCAAACGAACTATACGATACAACTGTTATGAAGAAACTGCAAAATGCCATCTATGAATTTTAAGAATAACTAACTACTAACCTCGCCAACATGATAAAATTTCAATTAGAAATTTCCAAAAAGTGTTAATATGTAACTTGATTTGATTTTTATGAAATGTCATAGATGGCGCTGCTTTAAAATTTCCTCTAACATTCATTAAATTATGTTTTTCTGCCCAAGTTACTTAAATGGCGTAGTTTTTATATTGTAAAGCTAAATAATAGCATGGCTTACTCAAAAACAACATTTATATATGCGTCGTTAGATTACACGCTGCCACATAATGCGTAAGAAAAATAAAGTTTGACAGCTCCTCCCCCGTAGGTGATAGCGTGATAATATGTAGCCTATTGGTTTTCCCGACCTCTCAGTAATATTCATGCAAAATTTGAAGTAAATCCATGGAGTACTTTTTGAGTTTAGCCCGGACATACAGATAAACAGACAAACAGACAAACAGACATGAATTCTAAAAACTATATTTTTGGCTTCGGTATCGATTGTAGATCACGCCCCAAGTATTCTTTTAAAAAAATATTCAATGTACAGTTTTGACTTTCCTACGATTTTATTATATGTATTAGATGTATGTGACGTTAATCATATACTTGTATGTATGAAGTTCATTTAAAGTAAGTTATCATTATAACTGATTGAACGACTTTTAGTCGCGATATTAATGTGTCTAGTTTACTTTAATGAATTAAATTATCGTTAAGGTGGTATGACTGTATAAATATGTACAGTAGTTACATAAAAAGCTCGATTGTGAACTTATCATGATA
Organism: Mythimna separata; assembly: GCA_030763345.1. Taxonomy (NCBI): domain Eukaryota; kingdom Metazoa; phylum Arthropoda; class Insecta; order Lepidoptera; family Noctuidae; genus Mythimna; species Mythimna separata. The sequence goes on along the minus strand of CM061177.1, from coordinate 18,758,081 downwards.
CAAATGATACAAAATGCGTATCTAATAACAAGCTCCGTCCTTTAAGGACCAGTGGACGATGAACTACCTACTGCTCGTCGTCTGCAAACCCGCGCTTACGGTAGTTGGATATATACGGCAGTCGCGATCGCTGGAACGTGAGGATGTGTACGTTCCCTCACTCTTGCGACCGCATGTATATAGGATTGTTCGAAAAAGTTACCTGCAACTGAACACATATGGGTCACCCCATCTAGAACGAGTGAATTGAGGGCATTTGATAATTTCCCACACTCAGAAAAGACATATCCGGTGGATGAAGATGCGAAGATGCAAACTATCTTCATGCACACATAACACAAGCATAATAAACTCAATATTTACAAGTTCCGGTACTAAACCAGACTATTAACAGCATGTAATAAATCTGCGAGCTGATCTGAGCTGTCGATAACACCGCATATGATCATGAGGTATTAACGCAGGGCCCGGAGAAAGGCAGGGAAAGTGAGAGTGCCTTTGTTACCTCTAGTATATTAGCTAGATTATGCGTGACTCTAGTTCGCTCTAAAATTAAGATATGGGTGTAACTAGACTGTACATAACGTGTACTAGCTTCTAACGTTTTATAAGTGCCCATGTAGCCCTAAGTAAAATAAAAACATTAAAAAAAAACCTGTACTTAATGTTAGCGTTGATTACAAATAATAATCCACTTTTTTTGCTTCGGGAAATCATCCAATGAGCTTTCCCGGTCTAGGGTGAAGCGAGAGGTCGTATCGGACTTTTATTGTCTAAAACCACACCTGTATTCTTCAGATTAAATTACTAGATTGCAGGATTATGTGAGAAGTGATAGAATAGAATAAACTTTATTGTACTCCACAATAGTAACAGTTTTACAGAATCTTAAATAGATTTATAGGTACAATAGCAGTCTTATCTACCAGACAGCCTTAGGATGAACTATGAGAACTTAAATTATAAAAGGGGTCATTTGAAAGAAAAGGGAGTTAGTAATTGCATATCAGGTGAGAGGACAGATTTCCATTCTACAATATAAAATTTAAAAAAAAACTTGTTACTACGACCTAAATAGATTACACGGGACAAGTCACAAGGCCAGAAAAATGCATCATCATTTTTCTGCCTTTGTCCCATATAAAAAACTAAGTGCTCTTGCTTTTATAAAAAGCAAAGTAAACATGATTGATTAATACATCCTTTATTCTTTATTGTACACAACAAACTTAAATATAGTACACAGTACTTTGACAATTCATGTACAATGGCGAGCTTAACTTAACAATGAGGTTTCTCCCAGCAAACCTTTGAGTGACAGAGAGAGATAACATTCAAAGGTACAGAATCCAGTGTACAATATAAACCGACATAAATAAGTCTAAAACATATATATCAAAATACACGAACGATGAGTACATACCAATAAATACAAATATATATTATGTTAGCTGTGAAAAGAAATACTCTTTAATTTTCCTCTTGAAGACCTCCAGAGATCCTTGTTTTATTCTCATTTCAAAATGGATTACAATTCTGTAATCCAACCCAAACACTCGTCTTTTGAAGCGCGACCACGGCTGGATTAAAATACATGTATGTCTACTCATCCTATGGCTTAATACTCGTAATAATAAATCATTTCCTGTAAAGCATTTTGGCCTATAATATGTAGATATACACACCTTACATACTAAAACTTACATACATTACATGAAAAAATAAAGTAAATACAACTTATTGTTCGTAAAAAGGCTTAGGACTACGCTAGTAACTTAAAAGTTTAGTCATCCGAACCTGTATTTTAAGTAGGTATTGTTTTTAAATCCGTTTTAGTCACCGAACATTCTATGAACAGCAAACATTGAAATTATTACTCATAAACTGTTGTAAGTAGCAGCGTGTAAACACGTGTCGATATTTATCATAACAACAATATTTATCGAAACCAGAAGCCAAACTAGATTATAACTAATACTGATAAAACTAGATCTAGATTATCATCTAGCTTTTACGCAAAACAAAATATATCCTGAATTAATCATTAGCTAAGAACCCTCGCTTCCTTCAATAGATAATAATGATATCAGTAGTCAAACTTCTATACAATTTCCTAACATATTTATAGCCGTAGACTTCCACATTATTTGTCTGGATTGCGATTCGTATCTGCAACGCCATGACAGATCTAGCCAATCAATTTAACGAGGAGCGGCGCCAAACGCAAATATTGTAACTTAATTGTATTATGTAAGGGTGAGGCTCTTGTGTTAGCGGATATCGTTTAGAATAGCGGGCGAATGCGAAATCGTAGAATTCAAGAGTTATTTGAGTAAGCCTAGTCTAGTGTCCAAAAGCAACAATTTTAAATTTTAATCAGTTTGTTTTTAGCTAATAATAGTATCAAGTACGGCTGGCAATCGAGTTAAGTACTTCTGATTTCTGAATTAGAATTTGAAGTTGATTATTTGTCGAATTCTAGTCAGAAAACTTGTTACAGTTTGGCATTAAAGTAAGGTTTTATAGTATGTTTGTACTCAATTCGGAAGCCAGCTCTTAGCTTTAGCCACACTTTTGCGAGAATATTAGCAATTTTAAACATTGTTAATCGGTGTAATCACTGAAATGTCAAACTAATCCAGCTTTAAACGTTTTTACCTAAATAGGAAAATAAAGTAATTGATACCCATGAAATGCTTAGATATTTTCCCATTACGGGATGAAAAACCAAACTTAGCGTCCGTAGCACGAGCTAGACTCGATTAGTATTTGAAATGTTTACGGTGAATGTGCCATGTTCAGCCGTATTGAGCAAAAATAAATATGTATCGGTCATTTTCCTTTCGCGGTAAGCTACTCCGGGTGGTATTTTATGAATTCATTCACAGCAAGACATCGGGGTAAAGAAATATGGAATAATAATGCCATGGTTTCTTATTCTATAACCTATGAAAGGATTAGTTGCTAACATAGTTGAATAATATGTTTGAAAAAGACGAGTAGGTACCAATTCCAAGTTTAATATGTAATTAAGTGTAACAATTGTTAAATAAATATACAAAAGTCTACGTACGCACTATTTTTGAATCGCTTACTATGTGACCTAGCCCAAATTAGCACATTACCATTCCAAGTGCAGTCAAAACTACACCCTATGCCACTGCACATAAGATGCAAATTCGCTCATTAAACATTTTCTCTTATTAAACAGGATTAAGTAAATAGGAAAATTATTGGAATAATTTCTAATTTAATTTTGAGTGAGCTGTTTTGTGGTACTAGAACTGGTTTTATTTGTGTTATTGAACATAAATTGTTGTTGAATAGATTTCAAATGGGTCCGCAATGAAATTGTGATAAACGGTTCTGGGACTCAATCCAGTAAATTATTTAGCGAATGCGGATATGGTACTGAATTCTTTGGATTAAATAATTCCCTTACTGCAGTAGTTGAATGAAATGTTATGGGTAATTAATTGGTAATGCGGCGAGATTGTTCGAATGAGTCGCAGCTATCATAGAACGCAAGATGAGTTTTTCCACGCAGAGTGGGACTAGTTATATGATGATTAACTACTCACCACAAAAAATAATCTAGTAATTAATCATACCTATAACCAAGAATGGTTATGCTCAGAAAGTAAACGAATGCATCACCTCCTCCATTATTCGAAATTGATAAATTCATGGATGACTTTCATCTCTCTCTCTTTCATCAATTCATGAATCACGCAAAAGCTCATCATCTGCCTAGCCTTTTCCCAACTATATTTGGGTCAGCTTCCAGTCAAGCTGGATTTAGCTGAATACCAGTATTTTACGAGGAGCGGCTGCCTATCAGAAACAAAAAACACGCAAATACTACTGGATAGATTTCAATGAAACTTGGTACACAGGTAGACCATGTCCTGGAATAGCTTATAGGATACTTTTTATCCTAGGAGTATTTTTCCTTGGGATAATATTCAACTACCACGCGGGCGAAATCGCTGGCAACAACTAGTAAAAAATATACAATAACATTCCTTCAAAATGCAATTAATTAACTAACTGTTATCAAATTAACTGAAATTGGTTCAATTACAATTTTATTTTCTCTTTCGTCATCGTAAGGTGAATGCACCAGTTTTCGGTCAAACGATAAAGAACTAGTTTTTTATTTGTTAATGACTATTTTGTTTTATCATTTAATTTGTTATTTTATTTTGCGAAAAACGAGCATACAAAGTAACAAGTTTAATTGGTGCACCGGTTTATTATGGATTACTTTACCTTTTCTGAAATTTCAACAGTCTGGCAGTTTTGAGTATTTTAAAGCCTACCCAAATATCCTTTCGTTTGATATTTTTCGTCAAGTCGTTTGTGCTCCTTAGTAGTCCAGAGTTAAGCTACACGAATACTGACAAATGCTTGCACTGACTGGACAGGTCAAATATGTGTGGTTCTTTCATCAAAAGACAATCTTAGACACCAATCTGCCTGGTTCTCATATGATTTGACCATTACATGTTTGCTATGTGGACTTTAAAAGAGACTTTTATGTTATACTTTGATTTTTTTAGACACTTGAGTTTACTTTTTTTTAGAGTTCTCAGCTAAGAAACGCGGCATCATCTAGTTAAAATTGACGTGTAAAAGTGATTTCAAAAACCTATTTGCAGAATAAATATAATTTATCATTACATGAAAGAAAACTATATGTAGTAATAACCAATATGTCTCCAAAAGCTATTACAAGTGCCGGCTTATGATTAAACAAGTTCGGATTACCCAAGCGTCTCGTACTTACCTACTATCACTAGTGCATTATGCAACCCAAGCCTCTCCACTGGCTTGGACCTAACTTTGGATCCAATGTTTGAACAGTTGGAACGAGAATGCATTTCATTGATAAGGCTTTTGCAGTAGTTCTCTTAGATTTGCATATTAATTTGTCTAAAGAAGCAAAATGGTTTGTTTTGTTTGTTACTTGCCTTCTGCCAGCGCCTTTGTCTTCGAAAATGTTGGTTATAGCGGACGTGAAGTTGAAGACAGATAAAAAGTAGGCCTATGTCTATCATTGCGAGTTCAAGCTGGTCGTAGGTACCAAATTTCATCAAATTCGGCTCAGTTATAGTTATCCGAGACAAGGTAACAAACAGATTTGACATTAATAATATTTTGTATTGATAGCTAGTTAAAAGACCTTACATCTAAAAAGCAAAAGCCAGAATTTTTTTAACATCTTTTTCTCTTTGCTTACGTCTAACTAATGATTTGTCAAACCATTAAAACTTTGTACAGTATGATCATAAAATATTGTTACCAAACTATTGGCAATATTGGCCAAACTATAACAAGGCAAGATTCCCATCCAACATTGGCGCATGCTTGCAGCATATGATTATCGACTTCGCAACAAGTTGGTCAGTAGAGTACCTAATGAGAAGTGATCTATTGATCAAACATAATATGTGCATTCGGAATTAAGGAGAACAGCGACATTGCGCAACCAATCTGAACTTTATTACAAAAGTCATAAAAGCTATGATGCAATGGCGTTAATTTACAACAGTTTTAACGTAGATATAAAGGTTCAAAAAGTTCAAGGGATTACAATTTGCAATAATCACGTGCGAACAGGTATTGTTAGCAGTAATCATGTTAATTCATCTACCTAGTAATTTAATATGTTAGCAAACCAACTCTTGGTATAAGTACGTAAATTCGCAACGAAATTTGGTAATACAGGTATTTATGGTGTATGTTACAATATTACACATTTCTCTTGTAGCCTATTTCTTGTTATTACTGTCCTGACCTTTCGCTAATGTTTGGTATAATTTTTTTCATAGTTTTATTTTAAGTAAATTAATAAAAGTTTAATATTATTTTTATTAAACTTTTATTAAGTAATTTACTTCTCTTTTTTATTTATTTACTCATCAGCTACATGGCTAGCATTGGGGAAAGTGCCCAGACCAGTGGTAATATTGTCATGTTCAAGGTGAACACTGATTTTTTGACCCAGTAAAAGTGTATTTGACAAAATAACTTCTCTACTTTTAATTTAATTTCCACTGTTCTCATTTGTTATTTCATTTGTTACAGGTACGTATCGCAGATCCAAATAATTGTCAAACCAGGCAGAGCATTCATCGACCGCAGCAAAGCAAAAACATTGTAGCAAAACAGTAGGTACCTGGAAGTGTGGTTATCATATTTAACCCTAACGACTTCATATATCAATTACAATTTATTATAGAAAAGGCAGAAACCATAAAACCATCGAAACGGAACATTGTTAAAACTCCAACAGAGCAGGTAAACACGGAAATTACAATTTCGTATTCAATAATATTGGGTGGTACACAAATAGGGTTGCCAGATCCTCAAAAAGAAAAGCCGGACAAACCAGACAGTTTAGCCGGACATTTGATTAAAAAGACCGGCAATTTTTTGACGCCATGCTCGGGACTTTTATTTATCACATTCTAATGAAATAACTAGTCATTGCAGCTTTGAAAACAATTGCAAGAATACATGACAAATCTATAAAAATAAAAAGCCTAACTAAAGCCGGACAGGCCGTACTCCGCCTAATTTGGCCGGACACACAACCAAAAAGCTTGACGGTGTCCGGCTTTATCCCCGGACGCTTGGCAACTCTATACACAAATAAATCGTTTCATATCGGGTTGTTTTCGGACAGAAGCCTTTCAATTATGTTTTCATTTCGATCCGCAGTTCTCGACTACAGTAATACGATTGCTAACGAACATTACGTAGCATTTTAATTCCTCCATTCTTCGTTCTTTTATTTTTAAATTATTATCGACACGTGTATTTTCTGGTGGTATATTGGTTATCTGTTTATTGATTGTGTAAATAGGAGCAGCATGTTCGGTGTCTTATGCTTTATACAGTGTTCGATTAACAGTTTCTTCCTCTGTGAATTCCTTCCAGTTTTCTTTTTCTTTTAGAGCATTAAGTCCATTACCTACTGTGTGTGCTCTAAGAAGCCTTTCAATTATGTTTTCATTTCGATCCGCTGTTCACGACTACAGTAATGCGATTGCTAACGAACATTACATAGCATTTTAATTCCTCCATTCTTCGTTGTTTTATTTTTAAATTATCGACACGTGTATTTTCTGGTGGTTTATTGATATCGTGTTTATTGATTGTGTAAACGGGAGCAGTAGCATTGTTGTTAATCAATTGATTGTTCAGTGTCTTATGTTTCACACGCTGTTAGATATACAGTTTCTTTCTCTTTGAATTCCTTTCAGTTTTCTTCTTCTCTTATTGCATTAAGGTCATTACATGCTTTTCTTCTATTATTATTTTTATTTTCGATCAGCGCTCTCCCTTGTCTGTCACCATTATCTTCTTATCACTTATCTACTTCATTACCAACTTTGAGTCCATCATTCTCAGCTTCACCTGTTCATATTTTATGATAAAGAATGACTCTTATAACGCGAACAATTTGTCTGAAGTCTGAACACAAAAGACAAACCATTTATAACACTGATTAATTGTCGTGTCCTTTCAAAATCGCTATAAATAAAGTTCTACTTCAGCAACTATGTTATTTTATCAGAGTAAATAATGCAGGCCGACACCGAACCGTACTTCGATCTCGGTACTCCGGTTATCTATAACGATTGTTCAGTAATGGAAAGACGCACTCCATCTGATTCACGCCAATGCCCGCTAGATGCCGCCAGTTCCGATCCCGGGAATCGATAACGCCCGATAGATTCTACTACCGCGATATCCCGGCGCCAAATAAAAGTTTACAAATCGATTACTCGGGTGAGTATCGATTGTTATTCGAGTCAGCTAAGAAACCTGAGCGACAAAGAGAGAAAATAGACACAGTTCGTTAACTGCCTAAATCCTTTATTAGGAAAACTTAACATAGTATACATACGAGTATACCTACCCAGTGATTTGATAATATTACAAAGATATATACTTAGTACAAAAATGAGCTTAAATTAACAATGAGTTTTCTCCCAGCAAACCTTTGATAGAGATTACATTCGATGACCTGGACCTGAAGATACGATTTCACCATCATTTGTTTTTAATATTCCAAAAACCACTGTTTAAATTACGCTAGGTTTTTATTAGGTTATATTTTATGTCCCTGATAGTGATAAGATAAACTGCCCAAATTGCTAAACGGCTACTATCAGTAGTTTCTAGTTTATTGTACTTACGCATTTTACGCGTCTATTAACTGATAAGAACGCGACTACTTTATAGACAGTAAATTATTGTTATAAAATAATATACCGGATTATGAGTTGTCGCTCATAAAGGATAATTTATTATCCGGTATTAAAAACTGCCATAAATTATTTTCTGTATTTTCCTCGTGTGTGTGACGATGTTTGGCATATTCGCCCTAAATATTTTTTTTAAAAACATGTACATATTTAATTGTAAGAAATTAAAATATTTTTCTTTCTCAAATATAAATCCACCTAAACGTAGGAAACTAAAACTGCAAAATTCTACATTAAATCTGTGATATCGATCGTTAGAACTTCATGATCATTTCGGCCGAAAGACGTCCACTGTTAGACATACTCCCCCAAGTTGCTATAACGACGGGTCTCTTACGTCCAAGTGTCGGCATAATGATCGGTCCAGTGCGTCTCGCAACCATCGGATTCCCGCGTTCGAACTTTGTGTGTGTAAAAAATCGAAATTTAAAAAGCATTTCTATTCCCGCAATCAGTTCCAAATCTAAACGGCATTACAAGACTAACAAAACACTAGCGCACCCGAACGAAACGCAACACTTTGTCACCTCGATACAAACGGAGCAAATTATCTAATCTAAACATTTTGACACCCAATTTGTACGGTGGGGTCTGCGCGGCCCGCGGCCCGGGGTCTGTCACACCGCGCATCCGCTACACAGTCTCACGTTCTGAAACATGGCTGCTAAATTGGAGGATGTTCACAATGTTCAGGCTCGTTAGCAGCAACTTGTATGTATCATGTGGTTTCATTTCGGGGAATGTGTGGTGTTTGACCTAGGAAGGATGTCATAGTTTGATAATGATATTGATATGTCTGAATAGAATAAAGAGATATTAAATTAATATGTCAAGGAGAAATGCGAAACGTTGCTTTCAAATTGGACGTTCTTGTCTTAAATTTCCACAAGCAACAGTCAAAAACCCAGAACAGCAATTCAAGAAATAGGTATTACTATCAGTAGGTCAAAGTACCACTAGCTACAGTTTTAGTTCCATAAATTGAAAGGCGGAAAAGACATAGATTTTGTCAGAACTGGAAGAAGGAAATTTTGGTCTTGTGAGAGATAGCAGGAGTGGAAAAGAACAGGGCAACAAGAAAGTGTGTCTGAAATGAAAGAAAAAAAAGAGAAGAAAAACGTATTACGCCAACCTAAAATAGCAAGGGTAGAACATGATGATGAGACATAAATTAAACATAAGGCAATCAATCGTAAAGATAGTCCAAAACTACTAAAGACAGAACCACATCAAATATTTTTTTTTACTTTTAGTTTCACCCAAGCAATTCTATTATTGTGAGACAGAATGACAATCGAAAGTGACGAAAACCAATTTAGATCTCTGAAACACAAATAGGAATACAAAAAAAAACTGGCCAAGTGCGAGTCAGACTCGCTCATGTAGGGTTCGGCACTACAATAGGTATTAATAAGACTTATTTTTAATTTTTTTTTTTTTTTGTTATTGCGGGCATACAAATACAACAGAAATATATAATCTGGGAAAATTTCAGGTATTTAACTATCTCGGTTTATAAGTTACAGCCTTTTATCACCATTCACCAGGCTGTGTTTTTCTGTCTGTCGACAGATAGACAGTGCAGTCTCAGTAAAAGGGTCCCGTTTTACCCCTTTCAATACAGAACCCTACAACCATATTACACAACTGCCACTCCCACTACTCCATATGATAGAAACTGTCGGCAGTTCCCACAAAAACTTTTCTCTCAGGTGAACTGTTGAACTAGTTGCGAGGTTTAATATTTTACGTTTTGAACGCGCTTCATAACGAGTTGAAAAGCTTTGTTCCAATTGTTATATAAAAAGGAAAGTGCGGAGTTATGAGAATTAGCAGTAGAAGTAAATAATGTCTCATTGTTGTTCAACTTTGAGATATTAATTTGAGTTTTATACTGCTAAGTGTTTCGGTAATGAATTACTTTATTGCTATTTAAGAGGGAATGTTACATTCTTTGACGATTAAGCAGAAGTCTTTGTTTTTGAAGCATGTTTTTTTGCTTTTCTTTTTCTACCATGTTAAAGTTAGTTAACGATATTATCAACTTAAGTATATTTTTACAAATGAACCTTAGCTCTGTCAAAACTAAGTTATTTTTAATTTAGACTAGAATTTAACAAGTCTGTCAATGTAGATATACCTACACTGAAAACCTGGGCTACGGGAATCTTTGAAAGAGTCAACATTGGCGTTTTTAATCAGTAAAAGTCTGACAAGTGCTCTCGTTCCACTGTGGAACGAAAGAAATCAATTTATAATTTCTTTCCTTATAAAAGAAAATTGGAAACCTCATTTTATTAATGACAGAGACACAATTTTAACGCGCTATATACACTTTATTGAAGAAATAACACATTAATAAAATAAACAGACAAGAAATTAGAACAAACACTAGAATTCTCAAGTCTGACACTATACGTGAGGACTTGTAATTGGCTTTCTGTCGTCTATGATGGTTTTCTTTTTAATCAGATTTTTTTTAACAGTTTTCTTTTTATAAGTCTTCCAAGCTGTTATAATTAAATAGGGAACTTATAAGTATAGACCCTAGTGTTTATGAATTAAACAAATAAATAAAAAACGGAAACAGATTTAAAACATGCTTGTTCACTATCCCCAACACTACACAATATTTACCCTAGCAATGATTTGAGGACAGCTCATTACATTTTGAGTTACAACAGCATAATGCTTGATGTAGTGCCGGCAAGTTATTTATTGCGGGCTCACAATATAGACATAAATCCCGTGTTGACGGGACCATTAACTGGTGCTCTCAGCAAACGTACTGGCTTCTGTTAGGCAAGCCTGCTCACTGTTGGAACTTGAAAGTCTTTGTTTCCATTTCTTCTATTAGGTTTATGAATTTACTAGCCCCTGTTGATTATGGAGCAGTGATTTGGTTGATATCGCATAGTTTTTACTCAATAGGCGAATTTCTAAATAAAAAGACATGCCAATCCTACCACTTCAGGAATGCTTTGTAGTCAGTGTTAAAGTAAGGGTTTAATTTTATTATTTACCAAAATCACATGTAATTTTGTTACGCTAATGTGTGTTTGATATTTTGTTTATTAAATAATTTAGGTATAGATCTGTTCATGTGATTATATGTGAGTTATTGTATGTTTCAGTCTACTTCTAAATATTTGCATGCCATCACTAAATGGCGGAATGTGTCTTTGCACTTACTCTCCTATATTTAAGACCTCTGTACCTTCCACATTTTACGCAAATAAATGATGTTTTATTTTTTTCTTCAACCCATTTGAGCAGGTTTAGTTCTTAGACCATGCATAACGAGGCTCAGGGGAGACCCCTCACAGTTTCTTCAGGGATGTGCCCTAACAGGCGTTGTACAGAGGGGTTTTTCGGGTGGTCTTTTAAGAGGTCACGGGGTCCTCTTCCATGTGCTAATGGTGATCACCGGGGCGGTTTTAGTGAGGTATGAAATTCACACTCCCTGATCTTTTGGCAAAAAGTCCGGGGGGTTTTTAAGTTTCTTTATTTAGCACACAATAACACCATGACGTTCACAAGGATACGAGTATAGGACACATGTAATTCCCAAAAATACCTAACGCTTCCTTGGAAAAAGTATTAAAAAAAACTCCTACAAAGAAAAAGCTAAGCTCCTACTTTAATTTTTTATGGTGTATTATATCAATCAACCAATCAATCAATCACTCTTCTCCCTGATAAAGACGCAAGCAAAAGCCAAGTAATATCATAAAAGAACAGATATTCCCCTTTCTATATATATTGCAGACTTATGCAGATATGATGTCCGCAATCCCTGCATATTTGTGACATGGCGAGTCTCCAACTTGTCTCTTGGGATGGCCGATGTATTTGCTTATGTTTCTCTTTATGTGCCCCTCGTTATGCCGCTGGACGGTTCTGGACTGGAGGTAAAAAACTTGATATTGTAGAAATATGGCGACATATATTATTTTTGTGACTGTGTAAGTGGAGTAGGAACGATGATTCTCGTATAGGTTTAAATGTTGTTTTTTTTTTCGTATTATGTTATTGTAATAATAACTCCAGTCTTGCCATTAAGTACCGTATTACCCCAGTTAATGGGTTGTGGAGGTCTGGTAGGCAGCCGCTCCTCGTAAAATACTGGTATTCAGCTAAATCCGGCTTGACTGGAAGCCGACCCCAATATAGTTGGGAAAAGGCTAGGCAGATGATGATGTTATTGTAATAAGAGGCAGTAGTATAGAAGGAGCATTTCACATTTCTATTATTGTAATATGGAAATATTGTAAAAGCAACCGCTTTTTTTAAAGAATGACTATGGTGTTCTTTGCTGGTTCTTCTCCTTAGGAAACGACTAATTAGAATAGTCCTCTAGCTTCTGACGTTTTATTTATGTATGCCTGTGTTTTTTTTTTTTAGTTGATATTCTTACCGGAATTACTACTTACATTGGATGTTATCTCAGTCGGTTTGAATATAACATCACTTTACATCGTGTTATGAAATTAAAGTTAACTCAAAAAACTTCAAATAGTCGTCAACTAATCGCTAGACAAACTGAGTTATTTGTAGTTCTTTATCTAAATTGATTGTGTGCTTAACTACGAGAGGAGAACCACTATTTACTAGACACATTGTAAATACGTAATATTCTTTTAAACTATTTGGGAATTGTTATTCTAACTTCTTAACTCAAGCTACAAAACTTCAAGGAGAAAATATCCTTCTCATAAATGAACAATCATAATTAATTACATTTTTAACGAAACATAACTTATTTCTAGGTTTTATTTTTTGTTTTCACAAGCAGTACTAATTATGTAAATATGCCACCGCAAAATTTTTATAACCGAATCTGAAAATCTACCGAAAAACATTGCGTTAAATTATGAGCCGTTTGTTAATGTTCACAAACAATCTTTCGATAGTTCACAATCTCGCGAGACAGATTATAATCTAACGGTGTTTACAATTTTACGGTGACATAAATATCATTTTACATGTAAAAGAAAGTTGTTCATAATAATTTAGTTAATTGCAGCACCGGGTCGCAGTAATAGGACCTAATGAAATAATTGGTGGTATCCGTCGATCGGCCATGTGACGCGGTCCGTGGCGATGGTATCGCTAACTACGATGTTACTGCACCAAACGATGCTTAAATTGAAAGTAAACGTGATAACAATCAATTTGATGGTAAAACGGACCCTTGTAATGGACTTAACGGGATAAGGCCAAAGAGTCGTTTAGGAAGAATTATTTTTGTAGGAGGGCGCAGAGATGTTTAAATGGTAGGATAAAAACAAGTGTTGGCACTAAATTAGGAGCTAAGGTAGGCGCCAGATAAATTTACAATAGCGATCATTAGCCTAGCCCTACATTTATAGACAGACTTAATTAAAAAAACGGAAATAAAGACCTTCCTAAAGTCCGTAATCGATCCTGTACATTTTCTTGTTTGTAAAAACGATGCCCTATACTATTATTGACATAGCTCGAAGAATCGCCAAAATGAAGTGGCAGTAGGCAGGGCTCGCAGATTAGATGGTCGATGGGGCTGAAAAGACCTGAAGAGCGACCACGTCCTGGATTACGCAGTGTAGGGAAACCTACTACAAGATGTGGTTATATTCTCTATGTACAAGATGGATCGCTGATCTACTGAGGTTCGCGAGAATCCGATGGATACGTGATACACAGGACTAGTCGAGCGACATTTGGCCTATGTCCAACAATGGAGGTCTTTCGGTCGAAATGATGATGATATACTGCGAAGAGATATTAAAGAATGTTCAATGTACTTTATTGCAAACTAGCTTTAGCCCGCAGCTTCGCCCGCGTACATAAAATATAGCCTATGTCACTCAGGAATACAGCAGCTTTCTATTGGTGTAAAAATTTTAGCAATCGGACCAGTACTTCCACAGATTACCTACCTCATACAAAAAAAAAAACAAACTTTACCTCTTTATTATATTAAGTATAGATTTTTCTTAGACATACCGTATCGATATGTGTAGTTTTTTAATTTTGTTTAATCCACATCTTAAATGTGAATTAGGCAAGCTTACCTTCGTAAACCGAACGATAGGTAAATTCCCTGAGGATCGGTTTCACGCCAGACCGTTAACGATAGATAGCCTTGACTAATAGCTATCGAATTTCCTTTTACCCACCTCTACTGAATTAACCTCTTCAGGTATCCATTTGTGTTAAAGGTGAATACTCCAGGGTAGCCCGGGGAATTCTTTACAATTTGCAGACCATTTTTTGCTTACCATGACGTGCTAAAATGACAGGCGTGTAAGCGAGAAAGAGGGATGTAGCTATACTTATACCTTTTATTTTATTTTATTTAGTTTTCATGCAACATAATGTACAAAAGGCTATCTAGCTCCATCCCTTTAACAGTTCAGTTATGAATCGCCTTAAGAGCTCGTGGTATAGCCTCAGATAGTTACACCACCTTGGCCATCGAGGAGTAATTATTGAATTAATTACCTACGTGTCTCAACTAACTAATTGCAATTCATCAACGTATATTTATTATTATACAACGTACGTTATATTCTAAGATAATAATATCTTAGAATATAAATCAATATAAGAATCATCAGTGGACGTGGTTCAGCTGAAATGGTGATGATAATAAGGACGATCAAAGTGATGAGGCGTATTTAATGTTCCATTTTGGTTCCTACAGCAGATAACCAATAAAATCTGTTGTGTTTCTCAACACAAACCAATAACAAATCTGTTACTTTCCATCACGTAAGAACCCCACATTCTAGCTACAATAACGCAAATAAACGCACATACGACACATCAATCAAACAAATCACGAAATAAGACAGAAACGCATGTTACTATGTCGCTTACGCCATCCATCCGCTTGTTGAGAACCAGATCCCAACGTACAAGACTGCAGATGAAAAAACAATAGAAAATCAGCTGTTGCGAGAATGTCCCAGTTGTTGGTACCTGCAACGACGCAACGTGTACGACGCGATGTAGATTTCCCAAACTGTTATGGCGGCTCGTGCCTTATTGGAGCTAAGTCTGTTGTGATTCCTTCTTGGTTTGTGTGATCTAGTGTAAACATTTAAATAATTACCTAATGAGGGAACGTTAGTAAAAACCATTTAAAAAGATTTAGTTTAGTTCTTCATTTGTATAAGTTTTTTTTTTGTCTTTTAATCAACATCATCTACCATAGTTATTTGAAGATAGACTACTATCTGAAACCAAAATTGCTTCTATATGAAATACGTGATTAAGAGAGAAGAGTAGTACAAAATTTTCAATGGACTTATTTACTTAATAAGTAGTTGTGAGTCATTTACTGAGTAATATTGACTGTAACTATAAAAAAATCTTTTATAATCGTGTAATAAATGGGTTATAGGTCTTAGTTAGATTAAATATGTGTAAGGTTAGCCTTAATAAAAGTACCTACTGATATTGCGAAATTTTTGTTTTACGTGCGATTATGTAAAAAAAACAAATCGTCGCTTAAGATGTTCTTCCTATAGCCTTTCCCCTTTTCAAGTTCTACCGACAGATTACGCTAGGGAAATGATAAGTTACCTGACAATTTACTGATCTTTTAGTTCGATAACGTTTTGTCTTCCTCATCTGATTTCCATCCGTGATGCCTTGTAGATCTAGCCCTATATATTTTAGTAGCGGTCGTCTGAAGTTCAGTCTAGCCATAGTGTGTAGCGAAGCGTGATGGCGAGAGGTTTTATTCGAATGTTTCGATTGTTCGAACATCTCGATGGTTCTCGATTGTTTTGACTTTGACTCGAGTAAGTAATAAACTAGTGCGCCTCACCATCAACGATTGCATCACTGCTTACCATCAGGTGAGATTGCGGTCAAGCAGTAGTTTATACCAATTTAAAAAAAAAGAGTGTGACTCGGTCTGTTATTGTGACTGGCGCACGGCGCGTTCATTCGTGAGTTGTTCCTCGATGATTGAATGATTGATTGAAACTCTAAAAGTTTCGAGTGAGAGTGACTGATTCGAACAATCTAAAACTACCAGTCGATTCCGTACAAACGAAAAACATCTCGATTATTTTGTAGAACAGCGAGTCGATGATTGACTCGATGGTTTATTTTAACGACTCCGATTCTTAACATCTCGAAATCGGTCATCGCTAGCCCAGTGGGCACCGCTCACAAATCACGACTTATCTAGGGACATATCACGAACTACTCCGTCAGTATTATTATCTCACTCGATTCTCGTTTCATGGCAACACAGTGTTTGAGACAATTCTTCTTCTTCCTGTCCTTGTTCCATATTTGGTACTTGGGGTCGGCGCAACACGTCTTTTTTCTTCCATTCTATTCTGTGAACCGTCGCCCTATCTTTTCCTTTTCTTTCCTAATCACTCCTCACACAATCCATCAATCTTTTGTTTGGCCTCCCTCTCCTATACTCTCTTGGTAACATGCGTTTCATTCCTTCTCTTCACATGACCTTGACTATGTTAGCAGATTTATTTTTTCTTTTTTAAATTAGCTTAGCTCGACGCTATGGATTACTTCCGTATCATCGATACATTAACAAACATACAGACTCACATAGGTACATAAGATACTCAGACTTAGAACAACCATCTATAGGCTAAAAAACTATTTGTTCCATACGGGAATTGAACCCGTGACACGCAACGCAGCAGCTAAACGCTCAACCACAGCTCCTACATTGTCGTCGAATTAAACGAGTAATGGCGACAGTGTCGCTTTAGCAGTTAATTAATTAAAGCGAACTGCAATTAGTCCGTGATGTAAAACAAACGAGCTTATAATTAGGAAGCGCTTCTTCGTCATGTTGATACGGGAAACGGGACCTACGTGGATAGAAAATATATTTGTATTATTATAGGTACCGGTAAAACGGGGCTATTTGGGTTTTTGGGGGCTATTTAGGACGACCCAGAATTTTTAACAAAAATATCGATTACGGTCGGTTCATGTATGGTAGGATTCATTTTACAAACTCTAGCGACACTTTGATAGTTTAAGTCAAATTGTCATCAGTCAGTGTTAGTTTTTTTCACAGTTTAGTTTCAAATTTTATTGAGAGAGCAAGAGTCTGATTTTTCTTCGAAAATTTAAGTGTCAAAACTTCTTCCGCAGTGCAAAATTTTAGCAGGTAAGAGAGTGAACGGTTTCAAATTACGATTATATGAAGTATCACGATGTTTTCTTGCTAATTAATATTTTTTTTATATTAATAGTTTTTTATTAATTATTGAAAATTTGTCTGGGGCTTTTCGGGACACCGATGCGGGGCTTTTTGGGACAGCGTCCTAAATAGCTTCCTCACTTTAGTGCGTTTGTAAACCACCTGGGTATTTTAAATTAGTATATATTTATAAGAATTATTGTGGTTTTGAGATAAAATACATTCGTAGAGCGGTTCGAAAATATACAAGAACATTTAGAAACTTGAGAAATGTTTCATGCCGTGCTTCTCCTATACTCATGATGATTTAAACAAGACATTATCAGACGTTAAATCTTAAAGACTGTATACTAAAGAAGCGGAAAAGAAATATGGTGTCCCCAAAAGTACAATTAGTCGTCATTTGAAAGAGAAAAACTTACTGTATTTAAGACTAGGGCACCCTACATTATTTTCAGAGGTGGAAGAAAAACATTCGTCGATTATCGTTTATTTATCTGGGTTTCACAATTTACAAACCAATACCGTTTTCTTTAACTAATTTGTTTTTCTTTAAGGTATTGTATAAGATAAATAACTGAGACTTTGTTTGGAAGATAGCTCGATTTATAACGTTATTAATACCATTAGTAGAAGTTTACGCTGGCAAAAAACAAAAGTTTTCGAAATATATATTTTTTTTCTTTCAAATTCTACCAATTCAAAAAAAATAAAAGATTTTATTATGTGGTATTAGTTACTTTTTGTCCCAAATATCGATATAATAGTTTAAAGTGACTCTTTTGGCTCCTAATATGGGTTATATATTCGTTTTTCATTGCTGTCCATAATAGCCCCAAATATGCGATATTTGGGACAGACTCATCTTTATTTATTTTTTCAGCTCCTTTTGTAAGTAGTTACTTCAAAAGTATATTTACATAAGTATGGGATTCTCCAATACCCATATATTTTTTTTATCATTATATTGAATGCGATATGAACAAGATATTGGCTAAAGTACGTCAAAATGTGTCCCGAATAGCCCCGTTTTACGGTATAGACTTTTCATTTAATTTATTCATAAACAATTTGCACTGTGTTGAATCCAGGCAAAAAAACTGCAGTAAATACAGACAGAGGTAATTAGACCTATAGCAATTCTTCAATATTAATTAACTAGCTTCTGCCAGTGGCTTCGCCTGCGTAAAAGTAGGTTTCTGATTCTCCATACAAACTTTGGAACCCCGTTTCATCTGAATTTTGGGAATTCAGTGCTAACCTAAGTCATAAAAGGAAACTTTGTGAAAAATTTCACGCTCCTAGTCCCAGTAGTTTTGGTTGTGCGTTGAAATGTCCGTCAGTTCTGTTCCTGGTGCAATTTTTTTTATTTAATGTTTGAATCCCCAACCGGTCCTATGAGACCGCGCTGTTATTGTTTTACTATTGTGTCTCGTTTCGCGGGTATGTGATAGATTAATATAGATTACGACTGTACACATATCTACATTAAATATCACAGAAGAAACTTCACATAATTACAATAAATTCATTGTAAACAAACAAATTGACAACAATACCAAACGGGGCGACCAATAAAACATTCGAGTGAGTGACCAATAGTAGCTCGTTCGTGTATTGTGTGCGCTCGCGGCGCTAGCCAGACCTCGTTTGTTTCACCGGGACACAGAGTAGATAGGTACAGAAGTCAAACTCATACAACTCTGTCACATTAACTTGACGCTTGGCGTCGATGAAATAATGTCCAAAATCAATATACACAACAACAGACAACTAGCCAAATGATCGACTCGCGTATCGATACCAAAGATGCTGACCATACCTGACACTTTCCGGGCGAGCTAAGGGAATGTGGAGGGAAATGGGGGATGCTCGCATTTCAGAGATGTGTCAATGTGACCGGGTTGTATGTACTTCACTTTTCATACCTACGCTCGGCAATCGCGTTCGCTCAGTCCGAGTCAAGAATTTTTATACTATCTGGATTGATTACGTCAATCTCCTAAACGTACCGAAAATTACGATGTAAAAGTGTGTCCATAGGCTAGTAAGAAAGGGGCACGCTACCTTTTTCCCGTTGTCTAGCTGGGTACATATTTTTGTTTTTTTTTTTGCTGGTTGCTTTTGCTTGTCAATAAAAAATATGAACTTAACGGCAATGAAAATAAAGTACACTTCAAAATGTGTAACATTGCTTCGTATTTAATCAAATTCGGGTATACAAGATCCTAGCTGGTCCGAGCAGTCCAAGCGCGTATGGTCCAAAAGTGACATGTGTCTATGTGTGCGTTGCTCGAGCGTGCTTTGTACGTAGATGGCCTTCTGTAGCTATTTCGTTTGTGTGCGGGATGCGCCGGCGCACCACTCACTGAAATTGTCCTTCTTGTCACGACGCTACTTCCTGGTGCAGATTTGTTGGACTCGTGCCTTTTATTTTTGATCTTAGTGTTGCCAGTCTTTGAATTCGAGCTTCCTACAACATACATTTAAATTCTCTTTATGAAAATTTCGTTAATATGAATTTCATTAAAAAAATTATAGACTATTTTTTAAATAAAATAAAAATTATGTATTGTTCAAGGTTTAAAATTATCAATTATTATGTTCGTCAGTTTTCAATACGCAACCATTCCGATGTTTATTAAAAACTGCACGAGACACTAAAAAATTACAAAGAATGTTGTATCCCCACAGAAATAAATAAAATGTCAAGCCCCGGGCGTCTTAAATCGCTGGACGACTAACTGCCGCCTCAGGTACGGGTTTGCCGAGGACGAGCAATGTGCAGCTTGCCGTCCGTCCGGTGAGCAGCGCGCCCCAATCGTCGACGACGCGTAGTGTTGCACACGTTCCTCAAAAAGATGTATAGATAGTCAGTATACACACACACAAAGTAGGTACCAATAGTTTAATCAATGAAAGTCTGCACACGCCCTCTCGCTCCACCCTAGAGCGGGCGAAATCATTAGATGAATTCCCACCTCCCAAAAAAACCCCCTAAAGTGATAAAAAATCCCTAAACTGATAAAAAACTCCTAAACTGATAAAAAACCCTAAACTGACAAAAAAATCCCTAAACATAGGGAATATAAAAATTACAAAGGCAGGTATAGTTTGAACTTTTCCTGTTCTCGGAAGAAAGATGGCCGCCATTTGTGAACTAGATAGAGTGAAAATGTTGTGTTTCTAGGTAGTTGAATGTGGAAGGTGACATTTATCTCAGGCTATTTGTTTTCTGTTCCATTAAAGTTTATTTATGTGGCATTTATTACAATTATTTCGTTGTAAAGCTTTTCTGCTTTATCGTTGGATTTTTTTGCTTGTACTTATATTGAAACTGGTCATGCTGGGCTAATTGCAACTTTTTGTTTAGTTTACAATAAGGATAGATATTTTCATTTTATCTTGTTCAGATATACCTATCTTTCCCAAATGTCAATTTTAACTATTTATTTCGTTTGAAAATCTGGTGAAGGACCGATATATCGGACCGAAGAACCGACATAGCAGATGAGATAGACCATGGAATATTTCATGTAAGTTCAAGTTCCATGTTATCTAGCTTATCAATCCGAGTTAAAAAAAAATATATTTCGGATGATGGTGTCTGATTATCCTTGATGATTCTTTCTTTATAGGTTAATTACTCAGATACCCGCGAAACGAGACACAATAGTAAAACAATAACAGCGCGGTCTCATAGGACCGGTTGGGGATTCAAACGTTAAATTATACATGTTCTTTTTTGGGTCAATCATCTAATAACTTCTCTCGCGGGTGTAGCAAGAGGGAGAGTCTGACTTTTACTGACTAAAACCCACCTGTGTAGCTTCAGTTACTTTTTACGATCTTAGGCTGCAGTGACTCTTATCCTTAATTAGATATGTACAATGAAATGCTCTGTGTAATATGTTTAAGACTATATATATATATATTATTCAATCAATCTCTATAAATAGACCGGCGCCAACAAATTAACTAATCAATTAGTTATCTTCACGGCAAGTCATCGGAATACCTACTGCGCCTTACAAGGTAAGCAGATAACACAATCTGGACCTGAATATACGAGGTGACCATTACTGTATGCTAATGTGGGGTCTTTGACTTAAACGCTACGATGAGCTGGCGAGGGATGAGCTTAGGACAAGCTCGTAAAACTTTAGTACAGTGAGAAAAAGTAATAGGTATGGCCTGCTTAGATTTTTCTCAGAATCAGTTGAAACGATTTCTTGGCGTATATAGGTCATAAACCACTTTTGCTTAAGGACGCAAAATGGATTAATTTTTAATATAAGCCAAGACTGAAGAAAACGAGATAAGTACCTACCTAAGAGGAAAATAAGACAAGGCAGGATAACACGAAGCAAAGCGGGGGACAAGGTGAGGCAAGTCGGAGCAAGACGGGACGTACAGCATTATTTGTCAAGTCAAAATCAATTATTTTCTCCCTAATAAAACGGCAAAAGTTACAACAGTACATCTATTGGGTTCGTTTCTTTAAAATATTAATTCTAAAATTGGATGCGGAATACATTTTCTACCTTAAATTTTAATAATCATTGACTTTACGTCATTCTACGTAAATGTTTTCTGGCATGGGATATTATCAAATATCATATCTCTGAGTACAACGAGAGGGAGCGTCAGACTGTGACTAGCTAAAACCCACCTGTGTTCTTTTAGTTTTGAACGATTTCGTTCTCCAAAACTAACAAAACTTCACACCAAAACCCAGAACATATTGACATCACAGTTTCGCAATGACAATATTATAGATTGCAAGTTAGCGAGTGAATCGCCTACGTTACTATTAAGTAATCCGTTTCCCTCACTTAATTCCGAGTGGCGTGGGAAGGCAGTCGGTCGGCGGCAGTTTTTCTTACCAGATCGGCATGATAATGAGGAAATATTTATGATATAAGTACCATGAAATTACACATTAATCGAACCTAGTATGGGCTTCGAATTACAGGCGGTATTTCTTCTTTAGACATGTGCAACGTGTAATGTAACATGACAGTGACTTGCTTTGTTGTTTGGTTGTTATAATGTTTTTGTTCTTTTTGTTTTAAGGTGGGAAATCATTTAATAACTTTCCCCGCTCTATCGCAGAATGGTTGCGTGTGTTAGACTTTTTCTGATATGTTCTTTTAGTTGCCCTGAGCCCTTTTCTAAAACCACGGGTAACCGGATGGTAAAGGCCAGTTACCCATAGCTCGCCGTCTGCAAACCTGTGCCTACGGTGATATGTTTTCGTCCTTAAGCAGTTGCAACATGTAATGTAACAATCAATGTAATGCAACAAGACTATTGTTATAAGTCTTCGTCTACACAATACGTCATAGTGGTTTGGGGTAGGGCAGTTAAATACCGCCCTCAACTTGCCGCAATAGGTTATTGTGTTTCCTATTGTGAAATACTTAATTATAGTCACCTACAACCTCCCATTGTGGGGATGTAATTCAGGCCAACATGTAAAGGTCGCGTCCACCAGTTTAATTTAGTCTAATGACTTTACACCACGACTTTAAAACTATTTTCGGTATAGCACATATTTTGGAGGACACGAAAATACTGTACTTAATAATGTATAGCAAATTTTATGGGAGATAAACAATTAAATGACTGGACCGCAAAACCAATTCCACAAACTTTGTTGCGCGATATGTTACATTACACGTTGCAACACTTGCAACCTTGCAACAGCCTGTACCCATCTTTACAAATTACATTTATATCTCATATCTTTACCAGTATATTATGCAAAATTAATAATTTCTCATAACGAAGGAACATAACTAAAGTGTCTTAAACCACTGTCAAGATAATCAAAGAGGTTTTATTAAGGTAACATATTCTATGTTCATAGGATAATCTCGGTAAAGTTTATACACTTCGATACACAAACAGTAAAGCATTGTTATTTAATTATATGTGCATAAATTAACATTCCGTTCATAGTTAATTCTGTCAAGCGATTAACTACATAGATGTGGTGTGGTGCAAAGTTAAGCGGTAGCGATTTTCTCAGAAAGTAACACAAACATGCAAAAATCAATACTATTATTACATAAGTTTCAATACAAATAAATTAAGTTTTGACTCTTTTAACTTATCAATACCCGCGAAACGAGACACAATAGCAGCGCGGTCCTATGAGACCGGTCGGGGATTCATGAATTAAAATTATCCTTTAAGAGGCCTGCGGAGACCGCGCGCTATCTCGAGTTGAGACGCAAAAAAATACGTTTTTGAGGTTGATGGAAGCAATCCAGATAGTATAAACAATTCTTGGACACACCGACTGGAGTACAGTCATCATCCGCACACTGACAGTTGCTTGCTGTGATAGCAATACAAACTATTGGAAATTTGGGAGAGGTTCCGTAATACCATAAATGATGAATGTAAAATTAATGTATTTCAAATATTGTTTCGAGTATTTATAACTTGATAATAATATCTGT
Organism: Mythimna separata; assembly: GCA_030763345.1. Lineage (NCBI taxonomy): Eukaryota > Metazoa > Arthropoda > Insecta > Lepidoptera > Noctuidae > Mythimna > Mythimna separata. Next base: position 18,734,148 of record CM061177.1, on the reverse strand, counting down.
GTTCCTACGGAAAGATATTTTGAAATATTGTTGTTTATAATATAGAAAAAAACAAATAAAAACATGACATTTTCGCTGTGAAAATGTGCAAATTTAAATTCGCTTAAATTTCGTTTGGGGTAAGTTTTTCAACAAAAAGACGATGTAGGAACCTAGATAATTATTGTCTGAATCCGAATAACATCATATTATGGTGTAAATATGCTTAAATTTCAAATGATTTTGGTGGTCTAACGTCGCGCCCACCTTAACATTTTAAAGAAATGAAACTTCACAAAAATCAAAATGTTCATCTGTATTTTATTTAAGAAGCTTAAAAGAATTCAAAATACTATAGTTATACTATAACTCGTTATTACAATTTTAAAACATACTGTGAAAATAACCCTAAAAATGACTTTATCTATTCGTTGTCGCCACAACCCTGCATTGACATTTGTAGGATTTGACACGTTCTTAATTTAAAATACTCGACTCCGAAATCCACCTTATTACTTTGGAAGTAGCGGAACAGAGACTAAAGTCCCACATACCTCCATTGAAAAGGGAGGATCCTCTGACCGGATGGGTGTTATGTCCGGTGGGCTACCGCCCGATAGATGATTTCGGGCTGTTGTATCTATTCAAATCACGCGGAGAACTTTGCTTGCGCGATGCAGGATTCTGTGTCGTCATATGTACTAGATCGTAGTCGCTACATAACCACTGTAATCGCTCATAACTTGCACGCAGCACACACACCGCGAACATTAGTTGTTTTCAGCACAATTTATTATGAACATCCCGAGCCGGCCCGTCCACGTGCATGAGCGTTCATTTGTCAAAGAGCGGCGTGCATGCGTTCACCGACAATAACGCACAATGCGGTACTAATCATCACTTGATAGGTACTACTCGTCGTATTGAGAATGGCAATCGAAAAATGTATCTCGAGTTGGGAGCCTTTAGTCAGAAATGTGACAGCTATGCAGGCACTGATCATGGTAAAGGTTAGTCGATGCAATGCACCCTAAGTAGGGTTTGACACATTCTTAATTCAAAATACGCAATACAGAATGCCACCTTATTACCACTCTAATCGCTCATAACTTGCACGCAGCACACATACCGCGAACATTAGTTGTTTTCAGCACAATTTATTATGAACATCCCGAGCCGGCCCGTCCACGTGCATGAGCGTTCATTTGTCAAAGAGCGGCGTGCATGCGTTCACCGACAATAAAGCACAATGCGGTACTAATCATCACTTGATAGGTACTACTCGTCGTATTGAGAATGGCAATCGAAAAATGTATCTCGAGTTAGGAGCCTTTAGTTAGAAATATGACAGCAATCCAGGCAGTATCATGGTAAACGTTAGTCGGTGCAATCCACCCTAAGTAGGGTTTGACACATTCGCATACGCAATTCAGAATGCCACAATATTTATACTAATAATAATACTTTATTGACATAAATCCTTACAACATGCTTAAAACATCAGTTAAGTTACAATAGTTGAGGTGATACTCTATTTGCTCATAACTTTCACGCAGCACACACACCGCGAACATTAGTTGTTTTCAGCACAATTTATTATGAACATCCCGAGCCGGCCCGTCCACGTGCATGAACGTTCATTTGTCAAAGAGCGGCGTGCATGCGTTCACCGACAATAACGCACAATGCGGTACTAATCATCACTTGATAGGTACTACTCGTCGTATTGAGAATGGCAATCGAAAAATGTATCTCGAGTTGGGAGCCTTTAGTCAGAAATGTGACAGCTATGCAGGCACTGATCATGGTAAAGGTTAGTCGATGCAATGCACCCTAAGTAGGGTTTGACACATTCTTAATTCAAAATACGCAATACAGAATGCCACCTTATTACCAGTCTAATCGCTCATAACTTGCACGCAGCACACACACCGCGAACATTAGTTGTTTTCAGCACAATTTATTATGAACATCCCGAGCCGGCCCGTCCACGTGCATGAACGTTCATTTGTCAAAGAGCGGCGTGCATGCGTTCACCGACAATAACGCACAATGCGGTACTAATCATCACTTGATAGGTACTACTCGTGTTATTGAGAATGGCAATCGAAACATATATCTCGAGTTGGGAGCCTTTAGTCAGAAATGTGACAGCTATGCAGGCACTGATCATGGTAAAGGTTAGTCGATGCAATGCACCCTAAGTAGGGTTTGACACATTCGCATACGCAATTCAGAATGCCACAATATTTATACTAATAATAATAAACTTTATTGATACAAATCCTTACAACATGCTTAAAATATCAGTTAAATTACAATAGTTGAGGTGATACTCTAATGACTCATAACTTGCGCCCAGCACACACACCGCGAACATTAGTTGTTTTCAGCACAATTTATTATGAACATCCCGAGCCGGCCCGTCCACGTGCATGAACGTTCATTTGTCAAAGAGCGGCGTGCATGCGTCCACCGACAATAACGTACAATGCGGTACTAATCATCGCTTGATGCTATTATTGGACTCGATTATATGGTGAGAATGGCAATCGATTTTGTATTCGACTATTCGAGAATCGTTTGTCATTTGTTTTGAAGGTAGAATTGTGTGGATGCGTCAATTGTTGAACATTATATCGGGCCTTATTAGGAGAAATATCATAAACGACAGTTTATGCTTTTTACAGGAAGACGTGAAGACGTATTTTCTTTCTTAAATTATTCTCAAAACTACAGATCTGTTAGTATAGGCCTTTTTTATCATCATCATCATCATTTCAGTCGAAATAAGTCCACTGATGGACATAGATCTCCCCAAAGTGTTTCTGTGGTTGCTACAAGGTACGGTCCTATGTTTCTCGTATTCATCACATTCCCGCGACTTACCAGGTCATCGGTTCACCTTATGGGAGGTCTTCCAAGGCGTAAGCATTGAGATACTATCACAAAATTTAATTTGTGAAATAAAAACCCTTCCTGGAAAAATTGCGAACGGTCGCTTGCACAGATCGCTTGCACAGGTCGCTTGTACAGGTCGCTTGCACAGGTCGCTTGTACAGGTCGCTTGCACAGGTCGCTTGTACAGGTCGCTTGCACAGGTCGCTTGCAACGTTCTTCCTTTAAATGCTCATTATATGATATTACTTCAACGAGTATGGGAAGGCGTAACGTTGGAAGTACTCCCATAATGTGGACTATGACCTGTAAACGGTCAACGCCGCGGGAGTTAGCTGAATGCGAAAGGTACAGGGCCAATCATCCTAATTGCTCATCTGGATTGGTCCTGTGCCTCCGACGTTGAGGAGAGTGATATGTCTAGCAGTTGATATTTTTATTTAAACTTATTATTAAATCAATACGAAAAATAAAAAAATGACTGAAGAATTACAGACGTGTAAAAGCCACTGTTCATATTATGTAAATGATGATGAACAATTTAGGGTAGCAGGGTGCCAGATAGCAAACCTAATAGAATTGCAGGACTGTTCAAAACAGCCACTGGCGCCATGTAAAAGTAATAGAGTTTGTGCGGAAGCCACATAAAAAAGACAGCAATCCTAACACATTAACGGCGGCGTCATTTCTTCAAACACTACATGGCATCACGACTAGATGTATTCAAATTATTCTCATACACATAAAGACGAGTCCTATTCCCACAAAATTACCAAACAATCGTGAAAATCAAGACCATTCTCTCTTTTTTCAACATAAAAGCTTGAAGTCCAGCAATTTGAGCGGTGCCTCTTGTTCCACCAGTCCGTGGCCGGTCGATGGCTTAATGGCACAGCTTGCCCCGAGGTGCGGACGCTGGCTGACCATCTCTGCAATCTGCGAGCGGACTGACATGAGCGCGTGACAACGGCGTACACGGATGTATGGGCTGCTGGACGTGCTAGCGACTAAACTTAAAGACAGACAAATGGTTGGATAAAAGTCTGAAAACACTTTCAATTTTGGATAGTAGATCTCCCCCAAGTGTCGGCAAAACGACCGATCCTGTGCGTCTCGCATCCATCGGATTACAAGGTTATCTATTTACCTTGTGGGCGGCCTTCTAACGCTGCATCTTCCGGCAAGTAGTCACCGCTCCAGAACCCTTAAGCCCCTCGACCATCTGTTCTGCGAGAAATGTGCATTACCCACTGCCATTTAATTTAGTAGTCAGGATTATCTGCTAATAAACTGAAAGCCTGGCTGGATTGTAGAAAGATGAATAGTTAAATAAATAAATATAAGTTAATAGAGAAATGGAACACTTGACTGGGTTATTAAGGTTTTTTGCTACTGTACATTAAACCTAATATCAACACTAAAAAACATTTTGAATTGCATAAAATAATCATCTACCCTGTGGTGTGTATTGTAGATAATTGTACTAATTCCAAGTGAATATCTGCAATATGATCGTCACTAACATACATTCACAAAACTGTCTCATAAATTCGCATACTCTATGTAATTTACTGCAATAAACCCACATAGCGTAACATTTACGACAAAATTATACATTAAACAATAATTATGGATGTTTAATGTATCATTTTAATAAATGTGACATTCGCAGTCACAACCACAAATTGTCACATAACAATGCATTATTATCAGTATACTAGCTGAACCCCGCGGTTTCACCCGCATATTTGGTTACTGCTCCGCTCCTATTAGTCCTGGCGTGATGTTATACGTGTGAAAGAATTTTTCAGATCGGACCAGTAGATCCTGAGATTAGCGCGTTCAAACAAACAAACAAACTCTTCCGCTTTATAATATTAGTATAGATTATGTAGGTAGTGGTAAGGGACCACATCCAGTGTCATGCAGGTCGGTGTACCCAGCCCGTCCCCAGGGCTCGATTATCATTTATTACCCATGCATCATGCCATTATCCGCACAAGTGCGCGATGTACCGTGAATCATTCTTTTCGTGCCAATTTACATTCCAACACCGTAATTGATATTCACGTGAAATTTTCTCATTTTTCTGCTAGCTCTACTTGGGTTCTGACGTCGTGATTATAGTGTGTAAGATTGACAGTAATGTTGAATGGGCAAGATGATTTATTGCATGTTATCTGTCCCTGCGGCTAAGCCCGTGTCTTTGGTTACTGCTCCGCTCCCATAGGTATGGTGGATTCAGACCGAAAGGGTATCCAACAATAAAATATTTTTTCAATGCGAGTCAGTTCAAACACTTTTGTAACGTTTGTCTTTGAACTGATTCAACTTTATAATCTAAACGATATTTAAAAATCTCGTCGTTGATTTTTATGATTTTTTTTGTGTATTTGAGAGGTCTGAGAATAGGTCGTAGGTTATTTTTTACCCTCCTACGGGAATGGGAGTAATTCCCCAAGTTTTTCTTTCATAATTTATATGTAAAAACAATGCTTCCTGAATCAGTTAGAATTAGAATAGATTTAAATTCTTTTAACGTTTAATAGATCCAGGAAATCAATGTTCTGTGCCAGAAACTAGATACTTTCTAAAATCATAATATCATTTTATAATTACACGGCTATCACAGAAATAATGACTTATTCTGCAAAAACAGTCGCACTAAAACCCATAGAATTTTATTAAGCACACCATTAAGTATAACGAAATAACTTTCTGATTTTTTAGAGGTCGACCATGGATTGTATAAAATAGCAAAACTTTCGACAATTATACTTGACTCATTTACATTTTTAGGGTTCTGTACGTAAAGTCGGCAAAAACGGAACCCAAGGATCATTTTGTTATCCATCCTGTTTTCTCAGGAACTCATCATGTTTGCTACCAGTAACAGTAAAGGAATCAAACTTATAATTCAACGTAATCTAAAGCTATAGCCGTTTATGCTACGTTTAAGCATGTATTTTGACAATTGCTAGGAAATTAAAACATATTCATCATCAGCCAATTAGACTAAAATCCGACCCCAAGTCCCCAACACGATTCGGAAAAGGCTAGGCAAAACCTCTTGACATAACCATTTCCCGCCATTTTATATGTCAAACGCCTGTATCCTCATTTTCTCACAAACCTAAGTAAATTAAGTAGATTAATTCGCATGACATGTTTACCTAATGACGTTCACTTTATAACACATAAATAACTTTTTAAAGGTTGTATGTTTATCTTGTTAAAACGCGAAAATAAAGTATGAAGAAGCTACAGCGACTTTCTTAATATCTCCTATTTAAGTCTCATTTCACTAATTTGAACAAATTATATTAAGTAGGCAACCCTTGTAGTTCCTCCGTAAGTCGCGTGTCGAGAGAAAATGGCAACACATTTATATAATAAGTGTTGTATTTATGGCAATACCTTCTAACGACCATGCATTAGCGTTTATGAAGACAGTCGTGTTTCACGATGTATAAGAGTTTGTTCCTACTAAGTTTCACGATTTGTTGTTTCCTACGGCAAGTTAGAAAGAAAAAAAAAGAAAGAAAATGAATTTATTTTGCTCAAATGGACGCACAGTACAATAATAGTAACAATACAAAAACTGTCAGGCTATGTGAACCCGGCATTATTTATAGCATCATAGACACTAGAGCTAGTGAGAACACAGTTGCCCAGCTGTCAAGTTATTAACACATAGATAATCTGTGGCAAGTTATGTTGAGCTGAGATCTGTGGTTTATTGCAAGACAAACAAAATATAAATATAAACAGTAATAATATGATCAACAACAAGAACAAAAAAATAAATAAATCCAAGTTGTGCGTCGCATCTAGGCGAAAATAGGTCGTTGCTCAGCGTATACCGTGACGCTGGGTTATTCCAACAATCTACGGTGCTGATTTTCAGCAACCACCGTTCTGTGTGACAAATTGGCGTCCGTTCCATGAAACTATTAGATGTATACGGCAGGTTAGTATACATATATCAATTAAATACACACGAACAATCATTACAACAACATACCACAAATAGACAACAAGTACTAGATTTGAATAAATACATTATACTAAACATTCATGTATATAACATAATCTTAAACTAAACTCAATTTCTATTATTGCAGCTATAATTTTTTATCGATGGTGAATACACAGAGCATACCTACATTGTACAATATTATGGGAAGGCGACATGATTGAAGTTACCAGAGTGCCTAGTGCGAGTTGGTTTTACGTTAATGCGATCGACACGTTTATGACGTTCGGTGCTCCAATTGGGCCGCTCCGAGATCTTAACTAATCAGAGAGCCGAACGCGGCAAAAGTTTTGGTTGTTTCAACGTAAAAACAACTCGCACTCAACCTACAAAGCCTAGTAGGTTAGGTATAACTCATTTCCCATCCATATTATAAGCTTAAGCAATAATTAGTCTTATAATGTTCGTTGTAACAACTGGAACTAAGGCGTCGTCTCTAGGTGAGGAAATAGGCTGTAATCCATCTTCGGAAGATGGATTACGACCCTGTGTGGGTTCGTGGATGTCATAATGTCTTCGAATTTTTCTTTTCCTTCGCCATTTTGAAAGCTGTGATGTGGATGGATATAATTCGCTCACCTAGCAGTATAATGGCACATTTACAAAAAAAGTTTTTAGATTCTATTCTTTGACTGTTATGAAATAAGTCCTGGAAACCTGAAGTAGATTTTCCCTATGGATCTATTAAGGTCTATACTAGTTGCTAAAACCATAAAATCCATGATAAAATGTAAAATAAACTCATAACTAGCTACGTTTCAAACATTTGTAAAATCTTTGACCCTAATTTCTGTAAAATAAGAAAAAAGCAAATGTGTCATTATACTACTAGGTGAGGCAATATAAATGATTGAAACGAAAGTACTGTCTGCCTGGGTCCTGCTCTGTTCCTTTCTATTCAACTTCACTCAAATTAAAAATAAACATTATTTTTCGCTACCAACTCATCAGAGTACACCTATCGTCCTACATATCAATTCAAATCAATCGACTAATTTGGTCAAAGTTTGTGGAACCGGTTTTCTCCTGCAATAGACGCCATCTTGGCCAATGGCCGCTGGCCACCAACATTGTAACGCGATCCGTTGGTAAAGTGTCGAATCAGGCGGCGAACATATCAATCATCGGATGAAATTCGCCAAGAAATTATGCAAGACTGATCGGCCACACGCAGAGTTATGTATAATCGATTCGTCATTTAGATATCTTTTTTATTTGGTGTTGTTTAAGGTTAATTAGAGGCGATTGTTGGTGTTTGGCTGGGTAAATGTTGTAATGCCTTGATCTTTGATCTTACGTGTGACCGTAGTGCTAGTTTTTTTAATTAGGTATCCATATAAACGAAACACAGGACCGGTCGTTGTGACGACGCTTTGAGGAGGCCTATGTCCAGCTGTGGACGTCTTTCGGCTGAGATGATGATGATACACTAAACCAGGACAAGTTATTCAATGATTTAATTTTGTGACTTTCAATAAATCTCAGCTCTATTGACATAGGGAAATTAAATCCTGGAATGTTGCCTTTCCCGGAATTCAATTAAACGGCACACAGATTTCTGGAAACTGACCGAACCGTATAGGAACACATTAATAAATGTTTTGGTCACAGAACTTTAGATATTTCACGGTACCGAATTAGTTATATTATTTTCAATTTAGTAGACAAATTCACGTGAATGTTCGAGGTATTATTTCCTACTAACACTTTGCTAGCGATTTCATTCGCAAGAAAGTTTTCATAAAAATAACACCCCTTAAACCATATTTTGTACACCTATGCTATCATCATCATTTCAGTTAAAAGACGTTCACTGTTAGACAAAGTCATTGGGTATGACCACCAAAAATTCATTAGTCAAAAAATCACTTGAGTACTTCCTCAGGAAATTCTATTCTGTAAGGTTTTGGCCTAAAAGCTTTCCTATACCTCCAAACTTGAGCTCCAAAAACAAATCCTTTCTGATTTACTTTGTTTTCTATCCCGAAGAATATCGTATTACTGCGATAGAGCCTTCGTCTATCACTAGTCCGCATTGTGTGTCCGCTCCGGTGTTCCTTCACATTCCTCCACGCAATACTGTGAGTAAACAGCAGTCCACTAATTCTTTTCTTTTGTCACGCACCGGCTTCGAACTCGGGTCTACCGGTTGTAAGACCTACGTAGTTGATATTTTACGATTGGTTACGGTGTGTATAGAATAAGGAAAAACAAAAGACTATCGTTACATCATGTAGGTACCTATAATAATAAAAAGACAATCAGATTGATTAAACAATGTATTTGCCTTCAAATTTTTTCAAGCAATACAATTGTTTTTTTTTAAATTGAATACTATAATTGTCAGACTCGCACCTGACCACTATCACACATGTTGTAAGCGATAGCGAAGATGACGATGGACGGATGGAGCATGCTTGCCTAGAAGTATCCTATTCACTCTGCATTTAAAGACCCTGACGGGAATTCCACTCCTTAGCTGCACAATGAAAAGGTTGTCAAAACGTCTTATAAGTGCTTATTAGTGGGATAGGAACTTGCATGTAGCACGTTAGATTCTAGTTCTCCAATTCTAATTATTTACTGATACTTCTTATATTAAATTGCCTTTAGCCTAAAGGCTTTAGGCGCCTTAATAACTCATAAAATAAACCTCATTCAGAGTTCAACGCACTCACAACTCCGGAGCCCCCAGACAGAAGCCAAAGAGTATTAATTATAACTATTCTCAGTACACGAATACTAATACATTTCTCTGTGAGGCTAGCTACCCTCAGCTAGTCAAAAGTTTCCACCCCCTAGTGAGAAGACCTCATTAGTTACCCCGTAGCGTAGGGACCAGCTAACTCCTTTGTGCTAATACGATTAATATTTAAAACTGCTCTTTTTAGTTGTGTTTTGTTTCGTTACTTTTATGATAGTTTCGTTCCTCGCGTTTTCCTGGGGGAGCATCTTTTTGCGCCTGGATAAACTTTGTTTAGTAGAAACTTGCTTGTCTGGCCTTTTTCCGAAGTAAGGGTCGGCTACCAGTCAAAGCCGATGCAGCTGGATACTAGTATTTTAATCAAATCGACTGCCTATCTGATCTCCACAACCTAGTAATAATTAGAAAACCCCTTTGTCAAGACTGGTGATCCATTTCCTGTCTTCTAACTATCTATAAAAACTGTCAAAGATCTACAAATAACAGCCAAGTCCAACAGCTTAATGTTCTTTTTAAGGCACGCAGGAATCTCCGTTTTCTCCCTTCAATAGGCCCACGGACTTTATAGATAAGTCGGGAGAGTGCAAGCCGATCGTCCAGTACAGGTTCTCATTGGACAGCGAGCAGGCATTACTCACAGTCCACAAGCCCGATGCCCAGGCCGTCTTCTCCGGATCCTTGCAGTTTAATCGAATTAACTTAGGCTACATCTATTTCTAATTACTCCAGTCTCCTAGGGATTAATCTGGCCAGATAATAGGAAGCCAAGAACTTGTTATAGGCACTATCAGAATGGCCTGAGGGTCAGATATCAATTAAAAGTTTAGCACAGACTTGTGACCGAGATTTCCCTCTTGTAAATTCTGTTAACTTGGACAATACAATACATCGTAGTTGTAACTATCAATGGCGGTAGTATCATTTTTTGCACACAAATGATTGGAACCTTGGAGTTAATGGCAGTTTTTGAAATGCTGAATTAATTAAAATAAGTAGGTCGGTACCACCATACCTTTTGACGCTGGTAATTAAGGAAAATATTGACGCACAGGTATCTTAATATATCGTCTGAAAATTGGACGCTGCTCATTCGCAGAATCAAATATCATATCTATAATTTAATATTTTAACTAAAGGTGGTGCGATGTACATTTTTGCCTGGACACGGTTAGATACCGTGTACAAAATTTGAGCCAGAGAATTTCAAGATTTGGTCCAAATCCGATTACCCATTTGAGAGTAGAGGGGTAACACACACATCTAAAAACAATCATTCACCATTATAATATTAGTGCAATTCTCATTAATCAAAAACAACTCTAATGTCAATACAGCTACAGTTACTGCCCACTTAACGTAAATGTAGATGGCGCTTTTTTGCCCGACAGATTTAACGTTAAGTTAGTTTGAAGATCGAACCGTAATTTATCAGCAACGGTTTCAGCAACAAACAATCGCGCTCGTGCAAATCGGCCGTCACGAAGGTTATATCAAATGTAGGCGATGCGACGCCATGCGCCCGCGCCGCCGACCACACCGTTATTGTTATTATTTGCCTGTTACGACCTCAAGCAATTAGGGATACCACGCGACTGGAATGAGCGAGACTGTCGTAAATTAGGGTTGCTAGAAATAATGGTGAGGTATGTTAATTACTGTTAGTTTTGTAATTAAAGGTATTACGCAGTGTGGCGTTTATAGTTTTGTCGGTTTTAAATTGTTATACGAAAATTATTAGGGTGATTTATATGATGAAGTTAAAACCCGGATCTAGAAAGTCTTAATAGGAAAAGAGTATTTAAAGGCTCAACTGTTTTTTCACATGATTCTCTCATAGATTTTCAGATTTCTATGCATACAGATTTAGTATAGATACTTAGTGTAGTTAAAACATATTTAGGTACTTTACATATCTGTATGGATTTCATAAATCGAACTTAATTTAGAGCAAGAAAATATTCTTAAGAAAAAACATCGCCTCAGCAATCATTTTCCGGATTGTTTTTCACTGTAATATTCTCGTTACGGAAAATAAAACACTAAGATGACTGTTAACTAGAGGATGATCTAATAAAATCATCTGCATACTGCGCAGTGAGTACTTAACGAACTAATTTACATGTTCAACGTGTGCTTCCGTAAACAGTCGATAAAGCACTGGCACAAAAACTGTTCTTATTTTAAATTTACCTACTTAAAAAAGGTTTTTCATGTTACGTTTGTAGTTACATATTGGTACAAAAAAAATATTTTAAGTTTATTCTTATTTTAAATTTACTTAAAAAGATTTTTCTTGTTACACATTTGCAGTTACAGATTCGAATTAAAAAAAAAACGTGTTCTTTAGGCAGGATGAAGGAAGTTAATGTTACGTTACGCTATAAAATTTACTTAATTATCTATTCCACTATTTAGATTAATTATCAGTCAATTTAATTTGGGCCTTAATAACTCCCACTTTATTAGTTAACAAGTCGACTAAATATGACAAATATTAAAAAATAAAACGTGTTCTTTAAGCAGGATTAAGAAAGCTAATTTTACGTTACGCTATAAAACTTACTTAATTATCTATTGCACTATTTAGATTAATTATCAGGCAATCTAAATTACCCCACTTTATTAGTAAACAAGTCGACAAAACCAGCAATTGAAATTCCGTCCTAAAATAAGTGCCAAATATGGAGTTCGTAACAGCGGTGTCGTGGCCCATACGTTATAATACTCGAGTAAACTATGCATTAACTGTTTGTAGGCGCCCATTTCTCCGTTTAGCGGTTTACTTTATAACCAGCGTTAAGTAGGACGAAAGGCTTAGGTTAGGTGAGTGTTAATCTTTTCCTGATTGCCTGCCAGTTTTTTTGGGGTTGGATAACATCAAAAAAAGATCTCAATAACATCAAAGTGGAGGATGGAGCAAAACGGTCTGTCAGACTTTTACTGACTAAACCCGCCTTCGCGTTCCAGGGTCACGGTATTTTTTCATGATTTCCTTAGGTTTTTTAATGTGGGAAATTATCAAAACATTTCTCCTGCTCTGTGTGAAGCGAGCTTTCCAATTGCTATTTGTGTTCCAGGGTCACGGTATCTCTTTTAATCTTGTAGTCCTTCTCGATTGCATCCACCAGGAAATTTTGTAACGATGTATTTTGAAGAATACATATAGAATAAATAAAATTGTTGTTTTATGTGTAGAAAACTGTTATTAGACCTCATTCAATAGGTATTGAATGACGTCTAACTGAGTAACCTAATACCTCCATGCCCTAGCACTGTAAATATTTCATCGATTTATTTTCAACAAACGATGTCACGCGAGGCTTCGAACTCTAACTTTGGTTTGGTCTTCTTTACATAGTGTTAATAATATAAAGTTTATGGAAGGGTTTTGTGTAGACATAAAAAACTAGATGAAGCACACAAGACACCAATACATTTTTAAAATAAATACGCAAAATAGAGTCGTAATTGTCAAAATTCCTTTGCGATTTGACACGAAACATTGTCACACCATGAAACATAAAAACAATTGAAATGCGGTCTCGATACTTATGTAGTGTTACAACTCCTCCCAAACCACATACAAGACAACATCTAAAACATACCATAAGTTAAGTAGAACAAAATACATAGTCTCACAATACAATCCCAATTCACACTAGGCCGGTTTGGGCCACATGGGCCATGGAAAGTCTCAAGCGTACACGCACATTGATACTACATTACAACATCTGATTCATCACGCGACTTTCTCCATATACACGGATGTATGTTGTATGGTCCATTGATGGAAAATACTCATTCATGTCAAAAACTATGCGCTACAAGATTTTTAAGAGACCGTAAAACTGTTGGCTGTGCATGCGATGCAATTAGAAAAAAAAATCCTGACACGGAATTTGAAATTCGAAGTTCGGTATTCAAGTTTGATTTTAACGCCATTTTGTAATGGAGAAGGTCAAAAACAAACGCTTTTGATTTTGGAATATGCGTTCTTAATTTAAGTTCTTATTTTTTTTTCTTATTTGGCTTCGCACGGTTTGTAAATTGAAGTATTCCGTGCCGAAAATTTTGGTGCCGAAACAGAAATACTGATGTATGTTTAGTTTAGTTCTCGTGTGTTATTTATAGTTACATAAGTTAACTACCCTGCGAACTAGTCTTACAGTGTGTGGTACAAATTGACCCATAACACGGCGTGGCTTGAGCAACGCCGCAGTATCCAAGGCTCGCGCCGATGTGACAAAACACATCTATCAGCTGACCAATGATCCACTTAGGTTGTGTTTGAGCTTCGTTTAGATGGGACAGTTACTGGCGCAAGTCGGTATTTGTGATGTTTAATTTTTTTATGATTTATGGTCTTTTGTAAGTCATTTTTATGGTGACACTGGCTAGTGCAATGGATGAGTGGTTGGTTGCTGTTGCTGCGCTGTCTGTCGCGGATTTGATTCCCACACGAAACAAATATTGGTAAACTCTACAGATCGTCGTTCCGGGTATTGCGTACGTAGGTTTATATGTTTGTAAACGCAGCCACAATACAGGAAAATTCTATTATGGTGCAACATTGATAGTTTAAGCTAGATTAAACGCTTAGATGACTAACGGTTTTAAAGTGTATCATGATTTCATGAAGTGTTAGTGACTAACAAAACTAACAAACTTCATAAATAAACGAATTAGCTTATTACCTGACTCATATCATTTCATCACTTGAAATTCCAATTTCATATAATCACTTCAACATTCCTTATAAAACAACACCAAATCCAGTCACAAGGGGGAAGTATGTTAGAAAACAAAAGCCTTCAACGGAACTGGTATACAAAAGACTCGTTTCCGCCAAGACTTATCAATGTGTGGTCTCCCACCCTCGTACTCACGAAGCGTGGGAATATCTTATTAAGGGGATAATATCACCTTAGTTCTAGATAGCAGGCAGAATATAAGCTTAAGCTTGCCATGCAATTTTATAGCGAACCCATTTCCTTGCAAACTGCAAATAAAGTCTTGAAGTTTGTAAGAAGATGAGCTTAAAATATCTCTTCCACTTCAGGATAATATCATCATAACTTACATGCACAACGACCAAATTCGATTATGGAATGTCCAAGTTTTTTTTTTAATTTTTATAAACTAGTGCTTGATCGCGATCCCACCTAATGGTAAGCAGTGATGCAATTGTAGATGATGAGGCTCACTAAAGTTTCTTTTTTTTTTAATTTCTGAGACTACAATGACATAACGTGGGTTGTCACAACACAAAAGAACTGTCATAATTTTTATTGTAAGTTTGACATTTGCCTGTGTCAATTTAGTCTCAGGGATTAAAAGGCAGACTTTAGACTATTAAGAGCTTCTTTTTAAGAGATTCTTTAAGACAGCTACTAGCTCAAGTGGCTATCACGTCTAAACGCAGCACAGTTCGTTCGGGGCCCGTCAAGTCGTGGCACACCGCACATCAATAACTTCTGGCCGCGGACCGCTATAAACTGATTGCTTCCACCACTCCAAACGGCCCCATTTGCGCTTCGAAACTTTAATAAACGCCCCATGTCACTATTATATCGTAGTTCGTAACATATGTTGGTATTCTGCTGCCTTTCCGGGGTGGAGATAGTTCGAGAAGCAAGGATGGTTTATGTGCTGCCTTTAGATGCAAGTTCTACTGGTGAATAGAGGAAATTGGTTTAGTTTGAGGTTTAATTGGGTTGATCTTCTTGTAGTCCTGACTTGAGTTAGTGGATCTTCACCCATGATTTACAGGGACCTAATAATTATGGCTCTCATCGAAGAATATATTGCATATTCAGCCTTATAATGTCGTCGCTGTTGGGACTCAGGCCTGCTCTCTGAAAGAGGGAAACAATTCGAAGACATGTGACATCTACCAATACGCCACTTGGAATTTATCCGGTACAAGAAACCCAGACCCAAAACACCTATCTGTAGGCCATACAAATATTTTTATCGTACTAGAATCAAACCCTTACCATGTAGCACAATAATCAATCTCTCAACCGCTGCACCAACCGTACCCAAACTTTTTATACACATCGAAAATTAAACTACAGCTAAAGCCACACTTTTCCTCAAAACCCCCGCTATACCTCTTCATCTTATTACTCCAACCTCATAATACAACGTAACACAATGTATTACTATAGCGGACAAGCAATACATACTAAGTTAGCTGATAATACAGTGGACCGCAACACAAAATTAGCTGATAATAAGGTGGACCGTGGCGTCACGTTCTGTGATAAAGAGTGGCCACCGGGACTAATTGTTCAATGGATGACTTGTAAGGAAGCTGTGACGAAGAATGGCAAGGCTGGGTGATAACGTCAGAAAAACTGGCTTTAAGATGAACTGTACTAAAAAGAAGACTGTGGGATCCGCTGGATGAGAGACGCACAGAACAGGTTGTAACCCCGGGACCCTGGAATTAAGGCAAAGAAGGAACAGAAGTGGGTTTCAGTAAATAGAAGTCTGAAACGCCCGCCCGCTCCGCCCAGAACGGGAGAAGTAATTTTGATGATTTCCCAGCTTAAAAAAAACAGGACAGGATATGATGACACTTCAGGAGGCATAATATTGAACAAAACAGAACGACAAGAGCGGAAAGTTTAGGCTTAAATAATAATAATGAGTTGACCGATCGATTGAGTTCGATTCCCGCACGGAACAAATATTCATACATATACTTGTATGGACTACATTCTACAGATAATGTCCCGAGCATTCCTTCTGTTCCTGAGTCCGGATGTCTTGTATATGTGAGTTTACATGTTTATGAACGCATCCACGACACAGAAGTAGTCCTTAGTGTGTAGCAAAGCTTTGTAACGCCTTTTCTTTCGAACCCAGAGCGAAAGAAATTATAATAAATTATTTGTAAAACCGCCAAAAAATAGGTGTGTATGTGTAGGTGGAAGCCACCGAACATCTTTTGTTATTTTTATTTAGATCATTCTATTCTTAGCAGTACCTATCAAATGAAATATCTATCATCGGAAGTACCTCTACTAAAAATAGGATAGAACTCAAATAGAATCTACTCAAGTGCGGAGGTTTATTTCTGTCACAATTATCTACATACTTATTGTGTAGTACTTAAAGTGTCCTGGTTGTTAAGATACAGGAGTGCTTCCTAGATTGGAGGACAGTAGGTAATTTTATTTATCTGAAGTAGTCACTCTCATTTAATGTTTCATCAATGAGTAATGTAATGTTACACTAAGGGCCTATTTCACCACCTATGATTAAGTTTAGAGTATCTTACTTGACAGATAATTTCATACAAATTCTGTCAAATTTTTGAATTTATTCAGTGAGTAGTGCCTACTCGGACATTGTGAAACAGGCCCTTAGGCTAATCTTATTGCGCAATAAATGATTACTCACTTATAAGGGCTATATTTATCTCAACAATATTTAATTCTGCTAACTAACAAACATCTTTCTCTTCACACTATCCCCGACGTTGACCGACAGACGTACACCACTTCAAAACCTCAACATTTATTGTCAATAAACACTGATACGCAACTCGCAACCCACAACCGACAACGGTAACAAGCAATCAATCCAATGACCTACAAAACGTACTGAGGAGTTGTAGACAACTCCATTGTATGCTAAAATGTGGTTTAATTGTCGCGTGTGTGTGACTGACAGGGTTGTCACACACAGAATAGACGAGAGTTGCGAAATGTCGAGAGTTTCGAAATGTCGAGAATTCTAACGTTCTAATTGTTAGGTTTAATTGTGATGTTGGCACTCTGATTCGGGTTTGTAGTTTTGTTTATGTTAATTAAGATGTTGAAGACGTAATAGTTTACTTGTTCTACGATTCCGGCTTGTTAAGTTTACTGTCGCAATCGCAGCGAATATTGTGACGTTTTGGAATAATGTTAGACTAAGATGTAGCAGAGAATATAGTATTCAAATATTTTGCTAAACCAAGTAGACTAAACCAATGCTGTTTTTTGAGATGTGAAATTATCCAATGACTTCTCTCACTCTAAGATGGAACGAAAAGGCGTGTCAGACTTTTACTGACTAAAACCAACCTGTGTCCTTTTGCGCTCCAGAACCACGGTGCCATTTCAAACCGATCTGGGTTTCTTTTTGTTAATAAACATTTTTTTGTATATGACTAGAGTCAATAGCTTAGTGCGATTTACCATCAACAATGACACTACTGCTTACCATCAGGTGGGATAGCATTGAAGCACTGGTTTATATCGTTCAAAAACTAACAAAAATCGGACTATAAATACATCTCGAATGACTCAACCATCAGCCGAGGCCCGAGTGGCAACCCTACACAACTAACAAGTAGCAGGAAGCCTAACACCTACGATCTGTCAGTGCAGTAGGCAGTAAACCTACTCTAAATGAATGTTAATCGTATTGTCCAATGTACCAGTCATTTCTAAAGCTCCCCTACAATACACTTTCATCCGTATAACGGAACTAACTAGATCATAAATTAACCGAGAAATATTTCTCGTTATGTTTGTAATCCGGGATTTCGCCCGAGATTTCATTATGAGAAGAAATGAAATTCTAGTTGGAAATTCTACTGTGTAGATGACTAAGTCTTTAGCTCAAATTGACTTGGAATGTGGGCTTTTGGCTCTTTGGTTGGCAAGTCAAATTGTCAATGCTATAAGTATTATTTATCATTATGTCATAAATATCATGAGCTTAACTTATCTCTTGCCCGATTAGGTTAATCAAGGCCAAAACATTCTGGCTTAGTTAACCAGAAAATTAAATCGGTGCGGAACATACACGTAAACTAAAATATATACTATAGACACCCAGACCAGAGAGAGAAAGAGAAAATGAAATGATTTATCTGTGTTGTCCTGATGAGGGTCGCGGGAATCCGATCGATGCGAGATGCACAGAACGGATCGTGGAAGTCTATGTGTCAAAAGGGATGTTAGCTTAAATCATGATGATATCAGCTAAGTTGCATAGCAAAGAGAGCTAATTCTCATCCCTTCACCCATATTACTTGGGGTCGACGCAAATAATTTATTTTCTGTCATTCAGAAACTTTTCTTTCATCTCACCCATCAGAGATTTCTCTTTGTCCATCCATCCAGATTTATGCTGATAACTCTTTTAGTAACATGCATTTCATACCTCCTCCACACATGACCAAAGCATATCAAATAAGAAATGCATATATTTAATTATTTAATGAACCCACCGTATCTCTCATTGGCTTATAATGACATTAGCTACCTACTACAGGTATAGTAAATAGAGATAAGTATTTATCTACACAAGGATTATTTTTCACTCTTCTATCTAATCTCTCGTTAATCCGATATCTGGCTTAATCCGAGTTATCTGCGAAAGATACGGAGTTAATTCTGACCAATATTGGCTAGTAAATGTCCATATTTAATCAGTTGCTGATAATATGTGGCAAGGATTTCTTAATTTTAGCGATGATGTGCGCTGGATTAGCAAAGGAATGTTGAGAAAATTATCGGAAAGTTAATAAATGAATTTATTCAGGGATATCTGAGTTTGATACGAATAAAATATATATCTCTACTTCCTTTACTTTCCCCAATGATAAATTAGTTCCTATTATATCATTTTGATTTTTTTTTTTTTTTTTGTTAGCTTTTTTAGTGAATTCTTTAAAGTGTGATTTTTAAGGCTGTTTTTATTAAACTTCTTAACTTCGTTACAACTAAAGTGATACTTTTAGTTCTTTCTATAGTATATAAATAAATAATTATTGTAATTACGTATGTATTAATTATTGTACTTGCTGTATCGGAGACTGTAGCAAATAGTTGCGGAGTAAAATTGCGATAAAAATGTACCTGCTAGGTATTTTTTATCACAATTTTCCTCCACCAAAAACAGCATTGACTATAAAAATGAAAATCCTTATAAAAGAGCCAATTCTATCGCTTCAAAACATCTAAATAGCTGCTTCGGCTCCTTCATTATACCTCAAATATTAAAACATCATTTTTAATCTTTAGATATTTCGCCTGCTTTCATAAGCTCTACTGAATACCGACCTGGGACGACATGTATTTTCCCGATATTTCCACCACGCTAGGCCAATATCACTCGGATACGGTGTCGCAAGGTATTACATGATTCCCTCTAAATTTTGCCACCGAAAAATCGAGAATATATTGTAAAACGAATCTTTATTCGGAAAATAGGTGAGAATTTTTCTCTTAGCTTGATCAAATGGAAACTTGGCTGCCTACGTCTGTACCTAATCCTTACTTATCAGGAAAAGTTGCAGAATTAAAGCTTAGGGTTAATGAGAGACTTAGGTCGAGTGAACATGGCTAAGGGTGTTTCTGATTATACATACAGAAAAAGTAATAAGGTATAATGGAAACAGGGACATTAATTTAGCAGTCTCTTATACATTTCATGTCTCGACTGTCCTATGTCGAGTGGATACCTAAGCTACCATGTACTGAATGAATTAATGAGTTGATGGCACCGTTGGCGAAGTGGTTAAGCGATTGGTTGCTACTGTAGCTGTAGTGGGGGAGGCTTATGTCCAGCAGTGGACGTCTTTCGACTGAGATGATGATGATGATGTAGCTGTATGTAGCTGACTTATAGACAAGTCAAGGGTGAATAAGTTAATTCTAGATAAGAGTCCTCGTCGACCACGTCATCATCGCTTACCAAAAAGAGAGATACTGATCAATAATTAAGAGAAAACGAAGTTTATTAAAAATCGTGCTTTCAGAAGCAGAACTTTATTTTCACATTTAGTTTGTAAAACTAGGAGAAATCAGTCTGCTTAACTGTTAAACTTCAGTAACAGTAAGCTCAAAGCATTGCAAATACACGACACGTCATTGACTAAGTATCAACTATGTCTGCGTTTCAAGTTAACCCACGTAAGTACGAGTAGGTATGCATTTTGAGTATTAGAGTCGAAAATCTATAGAAGCTATACAAAATTATATCTTGCCGTGATTAAAAGATTTGCCAGTTATCAATGTTAACTGTCCAAAGTGCCTCTGATTTATATACCAATACCTAAAGATCTTAGTCAACCTAATTACTAAGAATATAAGGTCTAAAAGTGCTCAACCAATTATCGCGGTAGCAGCTTCTTCCTCGAACATAAATTAGGTCTAAATAACTTGGAAAAGGGGAAAGCCGGTTACTGACTGCTAGCATCCTAGCTTAGGTAATTATCTCTTCACTTACGAAGGTTCCTAACCTAAATGCATCCCGTTTTCCAAGGCAATCTTCTACATTCCTGCCCATTAACACAGCGTAGTCTACACATCTATCAATTTAACATGTTCATGTAGGAACAATTTCTTAAGTTGGCGCTGTTTGAATCCTCTAAAGCTATAACTTATACTAGTCTTGTTACTTTAGACGGTTCAGCGATATATCATGCCTGTTAATCTGCACTGCATTGTATTCCAACATAAACAGTGGCTCAACTTGTTCTGTGTACACTGTGTGCCAGAAAAAACTACAATCCATCACTGCATCGCTGCGTTTTTATTCTGCGCTGGTAATGAA
Organism: Mythimna separata; assembly: GCA_030763345.1. Lineage (NCBI taxonomy): Eukaryota > Metazoa > Arthropoda > Insecta > Lepidoptera > Noctuidae > Mythimna > Mythimna separata. The sequence continues at coordinate 18,712,969 of CM061177.1, read as the reverse complement.
TTAGTTCTACAAGCGGGGAATGAAAAAAAACGATGAAATGATTCAAAGCCAATTGTAGTTTTTAATGCAAGTTCATCTTATTTGTAGAAAACGTAAATTGAATACGCCATAATGGCTTGGCGCTTTAATTTCAAATTATTCATTTCATTTAGAAATACCACGACAATTTAAATTTCTTTAGGCATTTACGAGATACTTACTCAATTCATCAGAACTATTAACCCCAGCTCAATCCAATTGGAAAACCCAGTCGGATACAATAAAAGCTTCACGAACTCACAATTTACGATCGTCCATTTCAAATCTGTCAGTCAGATATCTTAATGTCAGCAAAAATACCTTCATAATTAGAAACAGCATCATCAGACTCAGTTCTAAGTTCATAAATAACATGGTCTAGTACATTTATAACATTACTAGCTTTTGCCCGCGACTTCGTCCGCACATGAATGTTGGTTAAAGACGTGAAGTTGAAGACAGATAAAAAGTAGCCTATGTCCATCCTTTGGGTTCAAGTTAGCTCTGTACAAAATTTCATCAAAATCGATTAAGCAGTTTAATCGTAAAAGCGTAACAGACAGACAGACAGAGTTACTTTCAAAGGATAATGGGCAAATTGTCCCAAGTGTTGTAGCACTTTGTGTTATATATCAATTAGTAGATATTGTTTAGAGGAACAAATTATTGTATGACCACGAAGCTGGATTCCGTGTCAGAAAAAACTTACAGGTGTTTAAAGTTTCTTTAAATATTATTAAAAGTTAACGTTATTTATGGTATTTCATAAGAGAGATAGAAGAAGAGCTCTGCATATGGCCTTTTTAGACCTGCAGAAGGCCTTCGACTGTATACCTTGGCAGTCCACCTGGTGGGCACTCTGCTTCAAGGGTGTTCCCGAGGCCTATATTGACAATATCAGATATATGTACCGCGATTCCGTGTCCTCTGTCCAGACCGTTGTTGGTGAATCCAATGTTTCCCAATATCTGTTGGCGTTCACCAAGGTTCAGTTCTTAGCCCTTTCTTGTTTAACGTTGTGCTCGATGTAGTTACGACTAACATCCAAGATCAGCCTCCATAGCTAATGATGTATACCGATGACTCGCCCTCGGTAACCAGAACAAAGCCCATCTTGAGCGCAATGTGAACATTTGGAAAAACACGCTGGAAAACGGCGGTCAGGGACTAAATGTCGCGAAAAACGAGTACATGTCCTGTGGCAGAACGGATTCAAACATTATCCGAATAGGTTCGGATTTGATCACAAAGTCCGATACGTTACGGTATCTTGGATCCGTGTTGCACAAGTCTGGCAACGTGGATGACGTTTGGCGAAATGGCGCGGCTTGGGCAAAATGGCGAGAGGTAGCGGGCGTTCGATGTGACCGCAAAATGCCTCCGAAGCTCAAAGGGCAGATATATAAAAGCATCATACGGCCTGTCCTCCTGTACGGTGGCGATTGTTGACCAGCATTAAGCAGATATACTCAGGAGCTTTGTGTCATGGAGATGAAGATGCTGAGGTGGATGAGCGGCGTAACCCGATCCGATCGTATACGCAACTCATTCATCCTCAGTCTTGGCGTCCGTGACGTGGGGGAAAAACCGCAAGAGTGTCGTCTGCGTTGGTATGGCCACATCATGCGCCGTCCTATGGAGAACGTTGGTCGGAGATGCATGAATATGGCTGTCCTCGGGGCTAGGTTCCGTGGTCACCCTCGCAAGCGCTGGCTGGACGTCGTCAAGTCCGACATTAGAGCCAATGGCCTGACTGGAAAGGATGTCGAAGATCGGGAAAAGTGGAGGAAAGTCAGCCGGAAGGCGGACTTAAGGCCAGGTGGAAGAGGATATATTAGTAAAAACCAACTTAACAGGTAGAAACGCTTTGCCACAGCTTTACTGTTCATGTTTGACAGGTAATCGCACCATCTTAACTTGTGCATACATTATGAGTATTATTTGGTTCCTGGGATTTGTGAGGCACCAGGCTGATGATTTTCAAAGCCCGGCAAGGTTTTTAGATGATGTAATTCCGATTGATCGTAACGAATAAATAAGATAATCCATTTTGTAGGTTAATGTAAATTGTGAAAAGTGTGTGTAATTATGACAGATACTAAAATAATAGTTAATAAAAATGGTTTTCTCATTTTTTATCCTTTACCGTAGTACATATAAAACACTAGCATAGCAATAAAGATGTAGGATAAACATCCTACTAAAAGCGGATGTTTTTTTTAGGTTATTTTCAAAAATATTTTTTCCTTACTTGGACATCACTTAGAGTAAAAAGAAGTAAATATATGTAATAAGGGGAACACGTACAACATTTGACTACATATCATATATTGCTACAACGGTTGGGACAATCTCCATACAAATCTGCCCATCATCCTTTATAATCAACAAAATTCATCATCGAAAGACGTCCACTGCTGGACATAGGCATCCCCCAAGCGTCGCAACAACGATGCGTCCAGTGCGTCTCGCATCCATCGGATTCCCGCGACCCTCGCCAGGTCGTCGGTCCACCTTGTGAGACACATTTAATATTAGTATGGATTAGAAACAACATGATCAGACTATGTTCTAGATTCATAAATAACTTAGTTCAGTTCATTTATAAGCTGGCATCAGTCTGACCTGCAGTTTTGCTGCAATCAGTCCGGCCTGATGTTCCTCGATCAATCCTAGTGTCTCGGCTAATATATCTTGCTTCGTTAGAGTGGAGTCAAGCCAGTGATTTGTTCGCCTTGATTGAAAGCTCGTTGTACGAGTAAGTTTTCCAAAAATAGTGTGGTTTTTGTTTGTTTGGGAAATGAGAAATGGTAGTTTATTCGGTTGTTGTTGCAATTTGAGGAAATGTTTTGAGGAACTGTTTACTCAACGCAAAATGGATAAGTATTGACTTATTTTTATCTTTGTACAATATTTTATACCAATAACCTTAAATAAAACATTTTCTGAAAACACCGCCCAAATCTGTTATTAAATGAAGCTGTAATTATCGTTTCAAATGTTGGTTTGAGGAAAAATAAGAGCGTCTGTCTTGAGAATATCTCGCTATCTTTTTCGTAAACACGTAACTATGTTTATTCTTATTTTCCACCGGATTTAAAGGGTTTCTAGTTTGCCTAATTTTAAACCAATTTAAAAATTCACTTTGCCTTTTTGCATAAAGTTTCTCTTTGATGCAAATAGTTTCAAAAAAATTGAGTTAACTTCCCAATTTATATAGAGGTCCAATTGTGGCTTAGTAGTACTTAATAATTTATCGTAAATCTGGCTCATTTTCATGGAGTCCATCATCCATTGTCCAAAATCCCTATCTTTCTACTCAAATTCAGTCCGAACCCCACCCAAATGTGCACAAACCTCGTAACATATGACCAGCCATCATTTATAATGTTCGCAACTGAGCCATCATTTTTTGCACGTCTAGCAGCCTCAGCGGTCCATCCTTTTGATGTAAATCGTTCTCTGCATACAAAACGAGAGAGATCATTAAACACACGGTCCGTGCACAAAATAGATAGTTACAGAAGGTAAACTCACGTACAATCTGGTCACATTAGCATTATCGGCCTTATAATGTTCCCACTGCTGGGACTCCGGTCACATTAACTTGACGCATCTCTGAAATGCGAGCATCTGCCCGCTTCCTACGCATTCCCTTAGCTCGCCCGGCAAGTGTCCGGTATAGTCAGCTACTTTGTTATCGATATGCGCGTCGATAATTTGGCTAGTTCTCTGTTGATGTTATATTGTTTTTGGACATTATTTCGTGGACGCTAAGCGTCAAGTTAATGTGACCGAGTTGTATGTACCTCATTTTTCATACCTACGCTAGTGCTGGGGTAAGCGCCGCGCCGGCCGCTCAGTCCGAGTTTAGTCCAAGCACGTATGGTCCGAGACATCTTGTCTGTGAGCGGTGTCTAAGTGTGCGTTACTCGAGCGCACTTTTTATGTAGATTGCCTTCTGTACCTATCTCTTTTGTGGCCCGTGGCCTAACCATGCGGCTATCTGTATATGGCTATATGTAAAGGGTGTGTCAAAAACGACGCACAAACTAATACCATGGATCTAGTATAAAATTCTGGAACTCACAGTGATGGAATTTTGGTTTACTTTCCAAAATATAAACTATAAAATCTACGCACAGATTTTTTTTTTAATTGGGAAAAGCCGACGAAAAATCCCACTAGATCCATGGTATTCGTTTGTGCTTCGATGTCTAAAGGTAGGATTCGGTTCTTTAGCTACCGCGACCTGAGACCGGTGCATTTTATTGCATTCTACGCAGCTCTGGCGATCCGGTCGCGGGTCGCGGCCGCTAAAAAACGAATGCTACCTTCAAACACCCTGTACAATTATGACGTCATAAACACCATAGACTGAATTGTGGACAGTCAAGACATTAGCGTTTGTAATTAAGTCGACTATGATTGACTGCGTTGTTAGGAAGAACCTTTTGTCGGTTTTACAGATGATCCTTAGCTTGGAAATCCTTTCCAAGTTATATTTAATTGGAAATATAATTAACGAGTGGTCCCTTGTAGGATTACGGCTGGCATTAATTCAGATTCCCTGTAGACTCGTTGATATTGCCGAGGAATAAAAGCTTTAGCTAGAATTCAGTTGATAATTTCCATTTTATTGTGCGTTTCTCTGAATTTTTGCTTGTTCTGATATGAATGTTTATTTATAAAATTAATTTAATTTTGTGTCGCAATTTCTTGTTCCAAACAATCAGCTTAGATTAGCTAGCAGCAAGCTCTAGGTGGAACGAGAGGGCTTATCAGACTTTTATTGACTAAAACCCACCCGTATTTCTTCAGTGGCCCTTTGCGTTTCAGGTCACGTAACTCTTTGGAACATTCTCGATAGCCAGTATCTAATGTGATGTGTATGTGTGTGTAATAGCCAATGTGTGTGCAATACACTGCATTCCCATAAATTAATTATCAAACCATGTAGCTCTAATTTCTACCGATCCACCCTTAATTACCGACTACGATAAATAACATAACTATCAAGTTGAGATGTTTACATTGTAATCAAGTGATTGATACTACACTAGGAACCTCCATAGCTATTAGTTCACCTCATTTAATCTGATGCCGAAATATTCCCGTTTCGGCACCCACATTTTTGGCACCAAGTTTCGGCACCCAAGCTATTTCCGATTTGGCACCAATAGGTATTCTGGATTGGTAGTCACCATAGAAAATATCTATCTAAAATACCTATTGGTACCGAATCGGGAATAGCTTGGGTGTCGGAACTTTTGGTAATTGTTGTAACCATACAAAATACGAATCCAAAATACCTATTGGTGCCGAAACGGGTGCTGAAAATGTTGGTGCCGAAAATCTGGATACCGAAACGAGAATACTTCATTAGTTCACCTGATAAATCTGAAGCCAATCGAAGCCACTGCAAAGATAATATCTCTCTACTCCTCTGCACTATTAATTTTCTACAGATGATTTAGGAATATAATTAATGTATTGTACTAAAGACAGGTGATTTATTATTTGAGAGGATTGGAAGGAAACGCGGTGGTAAATTAAAAGCTTTTGCAAATGCGGCGTGGTTAAAAATAGATTATTGTGATAGTTTTATTAGCTGTGCAGTAATGTGTGCTTGGGTGTAAATAATTTGTGAGTGAGTAATGAGATTGTTATTTGATGAATTACGCCACTTGTTATAAGTGGCGTAATTGCCGCGTGTACACAACCACGATGACACCCATTGTGACTGTGATATGGATGGAAAATGACACCTATGAATACTTAAATTATTAGTATTTAGTATGTCTTTATATATTATTTATAAATTATTATTAAAAAAAGCAATTTGAATAAAAGATAGAAAATCTCTCATCTGATTAAAACAAATAAGCTACGGATAAATACTCGTATTATATATTATATATATCGCCTATACTGTCCCACTGCTGGTAAAAAGACCATGACGGCTTCTTCACGTTGAATATAACAGGTCGACTTAGACGTCCTGCTTTCTCAATTGTGGTATGCTACGACCACACTCAGTGCGAGTTGTTTGAACGTTAACGCAATCAAACGTTTGACGCATTTGGCTTTCTGATTGGTTCAGCTTGAATAGCTTGGAACGGGCCAATCGGAGCGCCAAACGTCATAAACGTGTCGATCGCGTTAACGTAAAACAAACTCACACTAGGCCCTCGGGACTCATGATTTTTGGTCACCAATTGCGTATTTTACGGGCCCACCGCTCGATGCGGCAAACATGTCCAGCCCAATCCCACTTACTCACAAGCTACACCAAGTGTACATAAAAATACAATAAAAAGCTTTTAAACCCCTAATTAACTTACATTACATAAACGAACACAAATGGAGCGTGCAGCTTGTACTCGACCCCGCTGCTAACCCCCAAAGGGGTGATACTGGTAAAGGGTTCGATGTCAAGGTCGCCATCGATTTCCTGAAGACGGGTGGCTCCCTAAGCGGTTGTAGACATGCGACTGCCTTATCTGGTGTATAGGCTTGTGTCCATTAACAATAAATATAATTGATAATGGTTTAAAATGATTACTTATGTTATTGAGAAACTAACAAACAATTTTAATTGTTAAAAGAGTTAAAGATTAATAATATTTGGACAAAATAAATTACGTAAAATGAAACCTAAAGTTATGTGACAGTGAACACCAATCAGAAAGCGTTACGTCACGCCGTGGGAAACAAAAACTATTGTCATTGATGTTTATAGTATTTTACAGGTTCCTAACAAAATTTTAGTTATTAACGACTACTATCTAGTTAATACACTGTTTATTAGTTAATCATTTCAAAGAATTAACCATGGAATCAGGATTCAGCAAAGCAGACAGTAATAATATGCCCAGAATCGACTCAGATATGATTGGAAACTTTTTCGCATCAAACAGTGACTTCTGCTCATCTGAACTTCGCAATGTTAAGACTTCCATGTAAGTAAACAAGAGTATAGAATAGTTATTATAAGCTTAAATATTTCAGTTTGTTACAATAACTTTGATATACATTTTGCAAGATTTAAAGTGAAACAACTTAACCTCAAATCTTGTTTTTATTATTAGGAAAATAGGGATTGTATAAAACTCCTCCAATTTTCTCAAATTAAGTAATAGACTGTGTTGTGTGAAATACTTACATCAAAATGATCTTCTGTTGATAAACTATGGGCATCATATCTTCTTGCAAGTTTTAGCCACTTTTTCCGTATTTCTCTATTTTTTGGAACATATATAAATAACTTGTTTGGCGTTTTTATAGATGTGCTTTCACACTGGGGCACTATGCAGTTTTTATAATATGAAACATTCATTTTAAACGATAAAAACTAACTTTATCTTACGAAGACTCTGTTTGTTTATCACGGCGTGACGTCATTGAAGACGCCATGATAGTCTCGTGCGTTTTGGCACCAAATTTAAATTGTTTTTTTAAATCGCGAAATTTATAATGTAAACGCCCGATTAAAAATAAATAAAACGTTTTTTCTGATAAAATGGGTTATAAGCTAAAGTTTTAAGCCGTTATTAAAATTTAGTCAACTAGCCTATTATATTTGGAAAAGTTAGACTAGCTGTTTCGTTTGACTTTTTTTGCATTTAAATTCAAATTTAAGAAAAGTATATTAGTTAGTCAATGGATCTCACGTAGGTACTATTTACTTTGCTCTGAGTGGACGGTTAGTCGACTGAGTGTTTAAGCTTGTGGTGCTGTAATGCTTCCCCATTTAGCTTCTAACTGACATTTTGGACAGTCAGCCTGCTTTGAGTTTTTGAACAGTAAACATATCCTACCAATCTGTACGGTAGCCGTCAATGTCATGTATTCGTTTTATTTGCGGCAACTAATGGTGTGAGTTTAATTTTTCCCAAAAACCCAAAAACCCTAAAAACCCTCATTGAAACGTGAGAACTGCACGCTGACAACAACTGGCCTGCCAATCGGAACGGGACCCAACCGTCTTCTTCGTCTACTTACTGACATAACTAACGTGATTTCCTCTTTGTTTCCAGGAGTTGAAGGAGAGCTTCAATTATGGTCTGTTCTGCCCGCCAGTCAACGGCAAGGCCGGCAAGTTCCTGGACGAGGAACGCCGCCTCGGAGACTACCCCTTCAACGGACCTGTTGGCTATCTTGAGGTAATCATTATAAAGATATCTACTATACCCCTTAAAGATTTTGAGGAGCCTGCAAAGTACATACAATCCGGTCACATTGACTTGACGCATCTCTTGAATGCGAGCTTTCCTCCTGCTTGCCCGAATTCCCTTAGCTCGCCCGGGGTGGGTGTCAGTATGGACAGCATCTTTGTTTCCGATACGCGCGTTGGTAATTTGGCTAGTTCGGTTGTTATATTGTTTTTGGAAATTATACATCGACGCCAAGCATCAAGTTAATGTGACCAAATTGAACTATACAATTCCCTTAAAGATTTTGAAGAGCCTGCAGCCGCATATAGGATGAAACGCCAAGCTCAGAACGAGTAATTTTATTTACACAATTTTATTTTATTTTATTGTGGAACAATAAACAGCTACAACATGGGAGGTCATGAAATCGCGGACAATCGTAACATCGCGATGCAGCGAACAATAAAAAATATACAACGCCATCTATCGAACTAGTGTGAACTAAAATATTTGAAACTTTAACGTCAATTCTACTTTTGCTTTTATTTTTACTATTCTACTTTGATCTTAACACTTTTTAACTTAACTGTTGGGCGTTTTGAGTAAATTAAATAATAATTACTAACAAATTGATCGACTGGAAACTTAACACATACTATGTGAGTTTACGCTGCTACTTGCAAAGCTAAAAAATATGTACCTACCACAACATTTAAATATTTGATACGTACCCCCACAGTTTAACTTCTATAATTGATTGAGTGAATATTTATCTTATTGGATTTGTCTAAATCGGTTTTTGTAATCCAAGTAGTTGTGTGCACTGGAAACGAGGAAGACTGTCCCATCGTAATACAGTTCAAACTAGTACGGGGGTCAGGGTGAATCGATTTCGCTACAACCAAAGTTTTAATGGTGTACCTACCTATGATTTTATTTAAGGTATGTGTATTCGTACAAAATAAGTAAGCAATAGTTTGTAACCCTGATTAAGGTTGTTGTTCAAAACCTCAAGTGTATCAAATTAATCCCCATCATCTTCAAGATACGGAAAGCAATTGGTAGGAAATCATAGGGGCCCAGTAGGGTCGAAGCCTACTTCGACCATGTTATGGTTATGTGAAAGTGAACCCCAGAGCCCAGGAACGAAGGCAAAGACGGAACAGGAGTAGGTTTTAGTCAGCAAAAGTCTGACACGCTCTCCCACTCCGCCGCACTGGATAATTTTCCACTAGAAAAAAATCATCTTCAAACTGGCAGCTTCTTCAATATCGAACCTTTCTGCTTTACGGTCCAGTTCACAATAGAATCCTCTAGTACAAATCGTTTTATTGCCTAGCTACCTGTGGGCTCAGGACTTCTCCATAGCGTGTCGATGGCAATCTAGATTGAGTCAGCACCGAACTGGTCCACTTAATTAGCTGCCAAGCTTTGTTGGTGGCAAAGTAATGCACGGAATCACCTCATTTTCCTTTCAACCTTCTAATGGCTTTTTTTGAAGTAGGGAACCATCTAATGAGTTCTTCCACTGTATGGCCACAGATTACTAAATAGTTACTACGTAACAGATACTTCACTCAGTAGAAAAATTACAATACCTACTGCTTTATTAGCCTACTCTGTCGCGTCAGCAACCATTGCATGCTAAAATGTGCCTAAACGCTCAAGCGTACAATTGTGATTGCTTCGCACCGCGCGAACCCGCAGCAATCGCAGGGCTGCCTCTTCGATAAAATTAAATTAACATGACTTTTTGTGTTTATGTTATTCAGAACTGTGAATGTTCTGACCTATAGTTACAATTTATTTATAATTAATTACAGTTTAAAATCTTAAATTCTATCGTTTATAAAATATTTCTTTTATAAGTTTCGTCGTTCTTTGACAGGTAAAGGGAATAATGTTAGGTGTTTATCCCTTCTTTTGCTTGATTTACACCCATCTACAGCACATAAGGCACCACACGGCATCGTAATACGCGTACGAACGAACATCACTATTAAAATTGAACGGCGTGCGCGCGCTTCGCTTGCGAAAACCGCACTGAATTAGATCCGCAAGCGGACCGAGACCGCTCGGCTGGGCGGTAGGCACTTATAGCGCGCAAGTACATGGAGTGACGGAGGCCTGGTATGGCGGAGCGAGAGCGTATGTCACTTTTACTGACTAAAACCAAACCTATGCATGTTCTAGGACCCTTACGTTCTAGGGAAAACTGTGCTGGGTTTCCTTTTCAGAAGTCAATCTACAGTAGGCTTCAGCCATGCTGGGCCCCTACGGTTATGCAGACATGTTTATGAGAAACATATGAAACACTACGCTCCGTTGACGACTCGGGCTCCCTTCAGACGGTCACCGGACAGCGAACTACCCATTGTTCGTCCCCAAGCCATTTAGCTGCTACGGTCTGTCTGTCCGATTATCTTTGGGTGCCTTCAAGGATAGAGTGAATAGGCTCTTAATAAACTACTGCGACGATTCCATCACTGCTTACCATCAGACAAGATTAAGCACTAATTTATATTATTAAAAAAAATAAACACAACTTTCTAATAGCTACGAATACATAGCATACATAAGCATTATTGGCCTTGTAATATTCCCACTATTGGAACTCGAGCCTCCTGTCTAGGAGAGGAAAAGGACCGTAATCCTCCACGGCAGGCCAAAATCGGGTGGAATTTTGAAGACATGTGACCTCCACGAATACATTTAGAGAACTCGATACTTACCCTAACTTCATATGAATTTTGTTAAAGACATTTTTTTTTTTGATTTTTCTTCTTCATGGCAATATGTTTTCCAACAATAAGCCACTTCTTTGTTTGATTTCTCAGTTTATGTTTTCCTCAAGAGCCATACTTGTGTGAAACTTTTCACACGACTTTCTTGATGTCAAGTGCTAAATCTTAAAATCTTGTTAAAGACTAACCAACGTATGCTCAAACACCTTTACCCTCCATTACTAACCAGCTGATCATAAATTTCCAGTTAAAATACAAGCGAAGAGTGTACAAGATGTTGAAGCTGGACGAGAAGACGCTGAAGGCGCTGCACTCGCGCGCCAACCTGCGGCGGTTCCTGGAGCACGTCACGCATGCGCAGATCGACAAGATCACCAAGGCCTGCGCTAAGGGACTGGACCCCAACTTCCACTGTCAGGAGACTGGTGGTAAGTCAACTTTATGTTACCGTAAAAAGAATCTGTGACTGGTGAAAAGTAGGTCTGTAGGCTGCAATAAAACGTGAAATAAAATAACATAAATTACTTGACACAATTTGATAAGACACATTTAATAAGTAGGTACTTCGTATTTTACAATACGTCTGATACTAACCACTTAACTAGGCCTTGGAATACAGACTATTGTGGAAAGTTCCCACCTTCCATTGAAAAGGGTTCTTCAACCAGACTGATGACCGAGTTGTTTCTGATAGTCTAGTTGCCACATCTATGTCGCTATATAAGGACTAGAAATTCGAATTCCTATATCGCGGTATCAGAGTTCTACGCGCGATTGGAACATTTACATCAGTCTGAAATCAAATATCCCAGGACCAGACATAACAACAGTCTGGTCGTAGGAACCTTTTTCAATTGAATTCGCAAAACTCAATTCCTGTAAACCTCTAAAGTCGTCTTGATGGTTGCTGTTGTAGGTTGCTTCTACAATGCTGTCTAGATATCTCTGTAATCATCAAGTGCCCAAAATAGATGCGCCTTTACTACTGCTGCCTTCTTGAATGGCATTCAAAACAGAAATTCAACTGGTGTTAACAACACCACTCTCGAAGCTATAAACTGACAAGGACGCCACTAAGTACAGTGATTACACTGATAAATTTTATACAATAAAACAATACCTGACCAAAACAAAGCTTAATAATCACTTGCACTCAAATTGTTTCGGAACTCATCCGTTCCGCTCATATCACCCTTTAATTCCTTTAGAGCCATTAGGCTGAGTGCGAGTTGTATCGAAACGTTTACCGCGTTTGGCTCTCGAGAGTGCCTAGTGCGAGTTTGTTTTAAGTTAATGCGGGCTTTTTTACTTCAATTGCACGCACGTCCCTGGTTGCACCTACTAAGCCATGACTCTGCACCACCAACACTCCACTCGACTGGTAGAAAATACCTAAGGCATTAAATCCGTCTTTGTACAGTGTTCAATTGTGCATAAAGCTGCAATAAATAAATAATAGGTTTGAGAGTCTGTCAATCTAGAACCCAAAATCACAATAAAATAGTCTACAGTGTTCTCATTTCCCATTCACATTATATAAAAATAAACCTATCAACAAATGAGATATTTATAATAATAACTTATGAAGTTAAACTAGATGTGCGTTCACGTTAAACTTATGTGGCCAGACCCTTACTTCACACCTCCTTATAGTCCAGCCTGACCTCTTACATCCGCGATCAGATATTAAGCCCATTCAGCCACTTAGGATCCGCCATGAATGGCGCGGACATTCTCTTGCGCTGGCAACGCGACCTGATATACGGCCGCACTCATTTACATACAGATTCTTATCTGCTATTGTTCTATGTGAATCTAATATTGTGTTAAGGGTGTGTACAGAAACTGTTATGAACTAGGTAATGGTTTGTGGAAAAATTGGTTGTACATGTATCGTTCTAGATAGATAGTAATAATAATATTCCACAACTTTCACACAACGCCATCTAGCCCCAAGCTAAGCAGAGCTTATGTTATGGGTACTAGACAACTGATAAACGTGCTTATATACTTCTAAATATATACATATTATAGATAAATTACACCCAGATGATAGTCATTTAGTAGGATCAATTTCGTGATTGGTAATGTTGTAAAATAATTCTTGATGACAAACCAGTACGCTGAGTGAGAGTTGTTTTTACGTTAACACCATTGAAACGTTTCCCGCGTTTGGCTCTCTGATTGGTAAAGAGCTTGGACTGAGCGACGTACGTCATAAACATGTCGATCGCGTTAACGTCAAACAAACTCGCACTATGCACTCATATTGTCTTGCCATAACACTATGACAAGATAATCTGGGTCGCCCTCAAAATATTATTACACATATCCCTAAAGCCCCGTATTCATGGTAAACATTTGTTTAGCAACAAAGTTGAATCAACGTGTTGCGGAGTTGCTGTCAACATGTTGCAGAGTTGACAACAGCATGTTGACAAGCTCTCGCTCCATCAGCTGGAATGCCGTGTGGACAACCCATACTGATTTAAACAAAGTTTCCAGCAACATTCTTGTCGTTCATCAACAACGTTGATCAACTGTTGTTAAAGAAATGTTTACCATGAATACGAGGCTTAAGGGTAACAAGAATGTTCCAAAAATTTCCCATAACCCTGAAAAACAAAGGAACATAGGTGATAAAAGTCTAACACGCTCTCTCTAACCAGAATGAGAGAGATGATTAACAACCCCAAAAAGCCTGTACTCAGAATTATTCTAATTGATAGACCACTTGACCTTTACCCCAAATTCGACCTTTACTAGAACATAAATCAAGGTTATTCAACACCATTTCTTTACGACTAATACCAGCCTAGAGAACAATACAGTCCATCTTGCTGACTTACTATTAAATCCTTAAATAGCACAGACAATTTTCCCCGAAGCGAAGTCCCGCGACATTACGTCTTTTCAGTCTAGACACTTCAATAGAACTAATTAGTGTTCGCTTTTATGAACTGCCTTATGACGTCACAAAAGCTAGACCTAAAGTAGCGTTCGGTTCTTAGCGACTGCGACCGGGTCTTGCGACCCACCGCTTAGTCTATTTTTTAATCTCTGAGACTAAAATGACATTACGTCGGTTGTCACACTTGTCACATCACAAAAAATCTGGCATCAATTCGTATTGTTAGTTTGACATTTGCCTGTGTCAATTAAGTCTCAGGGATTAAAAAACAGACTTTAGATGATTTGTATGGTAACGGTCGCGCGACGCGGTCGCCTGGTTTGTTTAGTATTCCATACAAATCCATACTAAGCAGATGATCGCGCGACCCAGTCGCAGTCGCAGGTCACAAACGCTAAGAACGGAACGCTACCTTTAGATGGGCCCTTATAACCCATAAATCGTTCTGCGACTGTTATTATTACTTCAAGTTGAGTCGGAGGCACAGTTGCCTATTCAAGGCAAGTTGTTCTGTAAGGACAAACGCTGGGCTCCATTTAGGTCGTCTGGTGTACCTTATGTCGTTACTTATGCTTATGAAACTAGTTGTGCCTGCGGTTTCGTCTGCTTTGAAAGTTCCGGACTAGGAAGCTGTTTATGAAAAAAGGAGACGTTTTACGGAATGCGGGATTATGTGAAATTGTTATCGGCAACTGAAGAAACCACAGAAATCTTAATAATTATTAAGATTTTTGTGTAAGGAACGCAGTTGGGTTTTAGTCCGAGAGAGGAAGAAGTTACGAGTGTTGTTGTTGGGTTGTGATGCAGTCTATATAATCTTACTTAAAAAAAAATAAAGACACATTCTACAGCTGTGTCCAAAAGTCTAAATGTAACCACTTATAGGGGCTAATTCACACCAGAATGGCAGCGGCCAGTAAAGACGCGAAGAGGCCGTCGAAACCGGGCTGATTAGGGTTGTAAATAAAGTTTCAAATTAGATTATTTCACTCCCAGCCGCTACCATTTCGGTATGAATCGGACCTTAATCTAAAGGTTCATTAACTTAATTATATACTAGTCAAAACAAAATAAGGGCCACTTGTTATTTTTGACATCGGGAGCGATAATATGTTTTTTATGCGTTCTCAAGTAGCTGATTGTTAATTGTGGTGTTATTTGAGTTGTTTTCAAACGTTTTATGAGTGTTCTAACAGCATAAGTGTGTAAAGTGGGAAGTTTTTGATAATTTACCGTAATCACTTGATTCTACCCAATTTCAAGACAGATTTTAACTCAGTCAAAGTGACGATTCTGTCAAGAGCAGATGAAGTTTTGTTTTAGTAGTGGCTAAATTAACATTTTTTCAAACTTGTGCCAAGAATTCGACGACATATGGACTTACTGTGCGTAACTAGGGCCGTAACATTGCTTCAAGAAAGCCATTCGCACCGTTCGGTTGCGTTGCAGCTGGGTTTTTCCCTGCGAGCGATCCAGAATGCTTGAAATCGATTTCAAGAGACAAGGAGACTAACCAGGAGACTAGGATCTAGCAAAGTTCGAGCAACTACCGCACAGGATGACCGCTACGTGCGCTTGTCTGCGCGCAGAGAACTGGGCGTCACAGCCCGCTCCTTACAAAACTGTTCGCGGCAGGCGACGGGTACACGCATTAGTGATCAAACCATTAGAAATCGGTAGCACAAGGACCAGCAGTTAACCAGGAGACACTTAGTGCGAAAACCATTAACAAGTGCTCCCTGTGTAAATTGATTATCTTTCGCAAAGCAGCATCTGACATGGAATATGAGTGATTGGAGCATAGTATTGTTTGCGGATGAGTGCAAAGCTAAATTTTTTAGTGATGACCTCGCATTAGGGTCTGGAGGCGTGAAGATGAGTGATTTTCGGATGCTTGTATCCATGAAAGTGGCAGATTTGGGGCCCCCAATGTTATGATGTGGGGAGGTATCTCTATATCAGGGAGAACTGGCTTGGTAATTCTCAACAAAGGCACAATTACTGTTTAACGTTATATCGAGAAGGTCATAAGACCCCATGTGGTCCCATGTGCACAAAGAATTTGCGCAAGATTCCACCTGATGCACGATAATGTTCGAACTTATACAGCTAGAGCCACCAGAGAAGACCTACAGGAGGCTGGAATACAGGTTTTGCCCTGGCCTGCAAACAGTCCGGATCTCAATCCCATTGAACACATGTGGGATTTACTGAAACGCAGTGTTTGAAGCACAAAACAACCCGTGTATAATGAAATACTGCTAATAAACGTCCTAAAATCAAGATGGGAACAAATTCCTTAAGAAACAGTGGTACACCTGGTGGAGAGTGTACCATCCAGGCTTCAAGAGTGCATAAGAAAACGAGGAGGGCACACCGAATATTGAGGAAAGTCACAAATCAATCAATACTTTATTGTTTATTTTTTTACTCAATTTTTATTTCTCTTTTTTGTTCGCGCAAAAATGACAATTTTTAGGAAAAGTGGTGTAATTTTGGTTTTTCGAATTAACCCTTCATTATTTTATGCTGTTTACAATAAAAATCAATTAACTTACCAAGTCTAATCATTAAATAACTTTTAAACCTCAAGAATTTAGGAAAATACTAGAAAAACGTGGTGGCCCTTATTTTGTTTTGACTAGAATGTTTAATGCTCCTGACAGCTCTGAAGCTACCTCTTATATAAATAAATAAACTTCAAAAACATTTTCGTATATTTCTCTGCAGGCTAGGTGGAAGGCACAGCATAGTAACATGTTCAGAACAAGAAAAATCGAAGTACAGAGGCAAATGACATTTTGAAATCTCTCAAAAGATTCCAGACGCTTATTTTACGGTGATTTCGGTCCACTAGCGTAAATCGTGTCCAAATGGCAAATCCATAACCAATGCTAAGTCTAAATTCATCATGTTCTCTTCACAAATACTTTGAAAAACATCTCCGGTCGTTGTATTCAAGGCTGTTACTTCGGTACCTACGTCTGTACACGCCTTATCTATTGTTAGAGGCGTATCAGCCGAGCCATGCATAATCTGCGATGAACGTCAAGTCTTCAAGAATTCGATTATTTGTTCCTGACGAACATCGAATAACTAATATATAATTTGTGATTTGAAATGTCACATTCTTTACTCAAACCTCTCAACGAGTGAATAAAAACGCAGAAGCGGTCTTTATGTTTAAACCGACGTCATTTGGGTGTGAAATTCTGGATATTTTTATATCTTATGCGTAGCAACAACCGGAAGACGCAGCGTCGGAAGGCCTCCCACAAGGTGGACCGACGACCTGGCGAGGGTCGCGGGAATCCGATGGATGCGAGACGCGCAGGACCGGTCGCTGTGGCGACGCTTGGGGGAGGCCTATGTTCAGCAGTGGACGTCTTTCGGCTGAGATGATGATGATGATGATGATGTAGCAACAACATTTCTATGCGAGTTAACGATGATTTTTCTAAATTTTGTGTCACTATTTTTTTACATTCTTGTATTCAAGATATTAAAAAACAGGATTTTTCATTTATTTAGTATAGTATAATTACAGCGTTAATTTAAGCACTATAGTTAGAGATGACTGTAACTTGAACACTACCTTTCAGTACAGTAGAATTGCCGATACACCCAAAAACTCCATATAACTCTAAAACCAGCATAAAACTGCATCTAATCCAACACCTGTCTCATTTCAGATACCCCCCTCACAATCGCAGCAGGTCTAAAGACTCCAGGCAAAGTCCTGATAGCCCTCGTCAACGGCGGAGCCCTACTAGACTATAGGACCAAAGACGGCAGCACAGCCATGCACAGGGCTATCGAGAAGAACTCTCTGGAAGCTGTGAAGACCTTACTGGAGTTAGGAGCATCACCTAACTATAAAGACGGGAAGGGACTGACTCCGCTGTATCTGTCGGTGACGAACAAGACGGATCCACTGCTGTGTGAGACCCTGTTACATGATCATGCGACGATTGGGGCTACTGATCTTCAAGGGTGGCAGGAGGTGCATCAGGTATGATATACGGATAGGAGTTTACAATGCTAGACGGTGTTCCTGTAAATTGGCCAGTTCAAATAAATATGAACTTAGGGAGTTTATTATATTTATAACTTCTCTACTAAAACTAATGCTTACAAAGAACTAACAAGACTAGAAGATCATTAGCATTAGCGGCCTTATAATGTTCCCACTGCTGGGACTCATGCTTCCTCTCTTGGAGAGGGGATGGGCTGTAATCCACCGCGCGGGTCCAGTGCGAATTGGTGGATGTCACATGTCTTCGAATTTTTGGTTCTAAGACATGGCCGGTCGGTTCTTCATCACCTTGAACTAATATAATTCTTCCACGTTTCCAGGCGTGTCGCAACGGCCTGGTCCAACATTTGGACCACCTGCTGTTCTACGGCGCGGACATGAACAGCCGCAACGCTTCCGGCAACACCCCGCTGCACGTGTGCGCGGTCAACGCGCAGGACTCCTGCGCAAGACAGCTGCTGTTCAGGGGATGTGACAAGGAGGCTTTGAACTTCGCTAATCAGACGCCTTATCAGGTAAGAAAGTGGTTTTATTTGGATTTTAAGGTTCGAGGCTGACGTAGCGAATTGGCTTTAAATAACAATAATCTTCCTTGATTTCTCCTCACAAAACATAATTCTATAATTTTAATTAACATACCACCAATGGCCAAGAAATATCAACCTTGTCTATGTTAAAATAAAGTTGAAAATAAATCAATCATGATTTTCGATTTTATCGTGAGACGCAATGTTAACATTGGCTTGGGCTGGCGCAGACTTGGCTCTTAGATCATAATTCCAACAGAAGTTTTTTATACTCGTTAATTGGAATCGACAGGTTGTAGAGTAGACTTATCGCTATTTTGGAGGTAAGCGGAACAAAACAAAGTCCCACAAACCTCCATTGAAAAGGGAGGATCCTCCGACCAGATAGGTCTTATGTCTCTTTGGTATCTGGACAACTAGATACCCAAGAGATGATATCGGGCTGTTGTTTACGTTACGTATTATTTATCGTCTTAATTATTATTTAAAGAACCCTTGTTATTAATATCTTCTTTTTAAAAGTAACACTTGAAATTCCCGCAGGTGGCAGTAATAGCAGGCAACTTAGATCTGGCAGAAGTGATCAAGAACTATAAGGCTGATGAAGTCGGTGAGTCTGGAACCGGTTGTGTATGCATGGCTTTGACTGGAGCTTCGATACGCCTTATATGTTTCAAACATGGATTCTTAAATCATACACCTTATACAAGATTGATTAGTCTAAAGATATACTTCATCGACATCTCCGGGCAATAAGTCGTTAACCACAAGGGTCAGTTTTTCGATTACCGATATTATTACCCGGACAATAAGACGATTTTCGATAAAATTAACTTATGAGTCAATACTCATAAGTTAATTTTTTCGGTAATTGTCTCACTGAGATGTCTATGAGCTATGTGTTCAGAGAGATATCAAAATTCTGGTAAAAATTCACACTGTATAGTCGATACAGATACTGGCTGTGTAGTACAATAAATAAAGGTTCAAAATATAAAAGACTTACGTTAAAAAAAGTCTATACTCTATAAAAAGATTTAAGAATTCATGTTTTACAAAATCCAAAATTTAAGTACCTATTTTATGTGCAATGCTTTAGTTTTTTTTACCGCAAATACATATACCTACCTATACAAAATGACACACCATACTATTTATATTAAGTAGTATCTGTGTAAATATCTTATAATTTATATTATTCTTGCATGCGTCATCCGTTCTATCTATTCTATTCCATTGCTTAATATCATAATGGTGATGGTTGTATTTTTGGATACCTACGCTAATATATAAAAATATCACTAACCGAACATAGATTATATACCAACACACACTAATATGTAAAGGGTTTAATTTATATATTTATAATCCGTATACTTAACACCTATAGTTGTTATACCCAAATATGTTACGCACTATTATTTTTATTAAACAGAAACTTGTGTTCGTCAAAATGATTTGATGTTTGATTCCGTTGATATTTGTTTGACGCACGATTTCTTTATTAGTTTGTTCGGTTGCTAAATAAAATATTTCAGTGCCGTTCCGCGGTCCTCCTCGGTACAATCCGAAGAGACGTTCTGCGGCTTGGGGGGGTTGGTGGACGGCGGGGGACAGGTCGTCGCTGGCCTCGTCGACCCGCATCCCCGCCGAGCTGGACTCGCTGCTGCGGCGCGCGCCGGGGCCCACGGCCTCGCCCTGCAGTCTCGAAAGGCCCTTCTCGTCGGCCTCGTCCAGCATTAGTGACGCCAGCCACCCCAGCCACGAGGATGACGCCAGTATACTCACAGGTAAAATTCAGGAGGTTCAGTTGCGATGGAAGGTGACGCCACAGACGTAGATACGACCACTGTAGTCAGGAAACCACCTGTCAACGAAATCGAACACATTCTCACACTAACAATTTAGTAAACAGTTGATGTGTTTGCACAAACCACTGAGTAGTCGTATCTACACCGTCACGTCCCAGCGCGCGGTCCAAGGTTGCGGACCGGGCACACGGCCGCCACGACTACTGACAACCATCACCATGCACCGACATCGCCCGTCCACCTCGTTGCATGTTCTATGTGCCTTTATGTCATGTAGTTACCCATCGAACGCTTCTTCGCTTCCTTTTACGACAAAATTATGATTTTTCCACTTTATACCCCTTTTAGACTTAGGATGTACGAAAATTGTTATTTTTAGTGAAATACGGTTAAGTCCTATTTTTAAGATGATTGAAACTAAATTTTCGTCCTGTTCAGGCACCAATTCAGACCCAATTTTATTGACAACTTGACCTGTAAAGATCGGAACTTGTATTTAGTGTTTTCATGTTCACAAAACTACACGCTTTGAGACTCCCCAATGTATCAAGTAAGTGTCCATCACCGTAAAGTTGGCACTAAACCTACACACTACACTGTTATTAACCCTTTGACCCCTAAAAGCTCACTGGAATAAAAAAACGCAATGTTTGGAGCTGATAAAGCCGATTTGACACCGATTTTGACCGTTGAGCGACACTAACCCCAACAGATAAAAGCGCGGGCGACACGAGCGACATCATCTCGGACTCGAGCGGCGTGGGCACCAGCAACTCCGACACCACGTGCTCGCTGCACGGCGGCGCCACCGTCGTGTGTCTGCAGCCTTACGACGGCGCCACGCCCGGCCATGTGCGCCTCAACCAGGGGGATATTGTTGAAGGTATATCAGACTCTACTGCTACAAACGACACTTGCGTCAATTTTGAAGTTTTACTCTTAGGAAGCCGTGAAGCTGATCCACGCCGCTGATAGAAAGTAGCTGTCCAAGCAAAAAATTACAAAATACTTTTAACTCGTCTACCAACTCATACTAGCGCAGAGACGTGGAGTGGCCTAGGACACTACCAACATAGACTCTCTTGAAGAAAAGCTCTCAACAGAGTCTGAACTAGGCCTTAGGGTGCGTCTTCACTGTCGAAGTGGCACTTACCACTTTTCCGTAGACCGTACTCTTCCCCGTTCCATTTCGCCCAGCTCTGCTTCAGTGGAAAGCTTCGAAGGATGCGCGAATTATGAACAAGGAGATAGGTTATTGAAATTTAATTAGAAGTTGAAAAAAGTCCTTTATAACAAAAGTCATCAAGTCATTACACCTGATCCATGGAATACTTACAATACATTATTATCTAATATCATTTGTCCTCATATTCTAACTGAAATATGAATAATACAATATCATTGGTTGCACTTTAACTGAAAACAAATGTGAGTAACCGAATTCATTCATCAGCACAACTGTTACTAAAGTTTAGGAGCTTAAAGTTCCTACTTCATTATGATAATTATCATGGTTTACAGTTCCTAAGTAAACAGTTTTAAGGTGAACACTACAGGCCCGAGCCATAGCCTTATCTTCGCTAGATGGGGCTGGAAAAAATATTTTTAGATTATTTTGTTTTTAATGTATGGCAACATTATTAAGTTTAGAATATAGTGTTTGCCTAAAGTCGGACATTTCCAAAATCGAATCTCAAAATCTACCAAATATTATCTGAATGAATCTAATAGTGTTTTAGTATAGCTACTATAGGTACTTAAGCACTAATAGTTTGTGTTTGTGAAAATTTGCAAATAAATATCATTTATTAAGGAAAGAATACTCGCTTTTAGCAAATATCGTGTTCTTGATTTAATACTGTTGTCTTACTTCTAACAAACTACCTAATCTAAAAATATTTAATACAGCGCCATCTAGCAGAAAACATTGTGGAGTCATAACTTACACACTAAAGACTGAAAATCAGTTCCAATCCTGAGAAAAGTTTTTTCAATTTGTTTTAGGGAATCTTCTGCAATCTCTAGATTAAAACCATTTTTTTTAATAAGTGTTGTATCGGATATCCTAACATGATTTTACAACTAACAGTGACGGGAGCCACAGACGATGGTCTACTTGAAGGTACGGTGCGAGGATCTGGAGCCAGCGGGCTGTTCCCCATGCAGTGCGTGCAAGAAGTACGTCTGCGGCAGAATACACAGCATCTACATCAGGTTTGTCCAACAATTCTAAAAAAGACCTGAACAAGTAGTAAAATCTAGGAATAAGAATTAATATGTAGTTAGTTGTCGACTTCCAATTGGTTGTTTGGGAAGCGATAACAAATTAGTACGAGTGACAGTCGAGGGGTGAAAGAAAGAAGAAAAGATCTTCGGCTGAAAGATATACCTAGTTATCAATTCCTAGCTTGTTACGTCCAGAAGAAAATCATTTGACAAAGACTCTCTCAAAAACCGTAGTCACAAGATTCACACGTTCGTACGGTAGTCACACCTTAAACAGCTTGTTTGGCAAAATAGGACAGATACTAATACAAAACATTAGCTCCTCACACTAGGAATAGGTTGTCTGTAAAAAATCGCTGTTAGCGACGCCGACCGCCCATTGTACCACCCCTACTAATATTAAGCTCCTTGTGAAAAATGTATTTTTACGGTGTACAATAAAGAGTATATAAATAAATAAATAATTTCTGAATTGTGGTTGGATTCACAGACATGTAAACTCACATACACAAGACCCGGATTGACCATTAGCTCCCTTCGGGAATCAATCCCCTGACATGCAGCGCTCAGCCACTGCGCCAACGATACTGTTCCCAGATTCCGTCAAAATACTAATCACAAATCATACCACAACTCCGCAGGTGCTGGCGTCGGGACCAATCCACCACTCGCGTGTGACGGGGCGCCGCGAAATGGCGCTCAGCAAGACGTACAGTGCCACCGCCCCTAGGATTAAAAAGTCGTAAGTATAATCAAAGGACTTTTTTCTTTACTATGGATAGGCTCGCGTTTGACCACCTTCTCACCTGTAAGTGTGATCATAAGTGGAGAAAGTTTGTCATAGCGACGGAGGCGGAATTTAGCCGAGCTGCATGCGAGGGTGATATTGTTATGGAGCCATGTACTGCAGTGACAAATATAAACATGTATCAAACAACATTTTTCAATACACTTGCAAAGAAACAAATAAACGGGGTTTGACGCGCGACTCCTGTGTGTCGCTTAGCGCCCAGCCAGTGGTGGGGCCAGCTCGCACATTTTTCTGCACTAGTACGGAAAACAGTAAATTTCGTGTCATAAAGCGGTAACGATAATAGTGGGTTTTCGAGTAAATATGAAAAAAAAACCTTTAAAAATGCCGAATAAGACCTGACCACACTAAACGAACTAACCATGGTTCCGTCTATTGTCGACACAGCCTAGTTACTTACAAGACCAATGAAAACAGATATACACCATGACATCATAATATACAAACTAACAAACAGGCCAACAATGGACAATGCTCCGAACATTGTAAATAATAACAATAACAGATCAGTTGGCAAAGGTCACTTTATTATTAGAAGTAACATGTTCAATGTAGGAGCAACATCCTAATCAGTGAAAGAAATACTGTCTAGTACTGTGTTAGTGTCTATGTAAATGTGAATTGTCAGTGATAATAGTGTTGTCTCGTTCAATTAAAGGGTTTACTGTGTCACCCAGCAGGGTTGAGAATTCATTGCTGGGTGGCACATTTACTTTAACAGTCATGGGGATCTTTAGTAAGGAATTTGCAGACTTAACCTTAAAACTAAGAAAGATGTAAGCAAGCATTTACTATATTGGATTCTCATAGTTCTTTATACAAAGTGTTTTTATTATAAGCAGTAGACTGTTTCCCAACTGTTAAGATGAAACTGAAAATTTTGAAAACCGCTGGTTACCTTTGGGCACTCTTTTTCGGGTCAGTATTAGTTTACTTTACTATATTATTGAAATCAAACTGGCAAACCGATGTATAGGTCTACTTCCGTTCCTTTTTTTGGGTGGGAAATTATCAAATAATTTTTCTTTCTTCTCAGCTTTGGCTGGAGCGAGGGGCGTGATAGACTTTTACTGACTAAAAGCCATCTTTCTGTAGGCCATACAAGTATTTGTGTCGTGCGGAAATCAAACCCGCAACACAGCGTAGCATTCAATCACACAACACGCAAATTATACTAATCATCCTAGTCGCACCAATTGAATTTACAAATTGCACCACATGGGTGTGAAACCATGCCTCGGGTGTTTCCTTGCCTTCTAAGATCCCTGTTTTCCCTTTCGGAAGCGATGTCGAAAGTAATCGCAAGGGTCAAATAAATAAAATGTGTGGGTTTGAATCAGTAAAAGTTTGACACTGAGAAGGATGAATTCATTGGATGATTTCCCGACTAAAAAAAAACCATAGTTATTCTCCAAGAGGTAGAAAGGGAGACAGAGTGCGAAGACATTTTCTCGTTCAGAAGAATCCCTGAAATCGGCTAGATACTAAATAAAATAAAATATTACTTGCATACCAGATACAGGCGAATAGCATAACTATTCTTAGTAGTCGGGCAAGACTCCTCTCAGGCTAGGTGGAACAAGATTTGATGGGTGTCCCGTTAAATGACGAGAGTTTAAACTGGTTTATTGATTCAGCTATAGGTTCTCTTCAGCCGTTGGAGTTCGATTGATTACAGCAATCCAAACTTATTCGTATATTTTACATTTTGACTTCTATGTTTGACAGTTGTCTGATGATGCAGATCTTTTCATACCATTATCTTTCTCTCTCCCCCAGGTACGGCAACATGGAGACCCGCACGGTGGTCCTGCACCGCGCGCGCCGAGGCTTCGGCTTCGTGCTGCGCGGCGCCAAGGCGTCGTCCCCGCTGATGGAGCTGCGCCCCTCGGAGCGCTGTCCCGCGCTGCAGTACCTAGACGATGTGGACGCTGGTGGCGTGGCGGACAGAGCCGGCTTGAGGAAGGGAGACTTTCTTGTGGCGGTATGTACTACACTGTGCACTATGCTACCCTGTCCTTTGAGAAAATGTGAAGGAATGGCTTCAACATGTGAATTTAAAGTTGATTTTAAAGTGGCTTGTATTAAAAAGGTCCTAAAAAAATTGAGCTTGAGGAAGGGAGATTTTCTTGTGACTGTGCTGCTCTGCACTGTCCTTTGAGAATTTGTCACATATCAAGGAACAACTTTAATGCTGTGTTCCTCAAAAAGACACTATATTGAGTTAAGGCTCTTTAGCTTAAGTACGAAGTGTTGTATTTATCTTTAGACTCTTCTAATGTAGATAGGTACAAAAAGTATAAGTAGTAGAATTGGACTCACCTGAGTACCTACTTATACGTCCCAAATCCGTTGATAAATAGAAAAGGCTGCAAAGGCGATGATTTCTTTTCTTCAAACTCTTTCATTCTGGCTCATTTCAATTTCCAATCCCCAAAAGTCAGACATTTTGTCAACGTAAATAGTGCATGCCTAAACAGTTTAGATTTCGTAAATATTTACCATTCTGAAAAACAAACACAGTTAGGTAAACTATTCAGAAAATATGTAGTTTCTCGTTGTTTTACAAAACATACAAACAAACCGTGAATAGACAAACACTTGTTTCCACCGAATTTCATTTCAGTCAAGACTCGACCGCCGAATATATGGACAACATGGCGGTACTCCTTAGTTATAAAAAAGTAACTGACTTTGTGAGATGTGTTTTTGGGAAAATAGCACTATTTTTTCTGTGTCTAAAATCTGCGTGTGTTCTAGCTTGTTCTTCCACTTTCGCCATCTAGGACTGTTTTGACCGATCGCTAACACATCGTTTCCTGATTTTTTAAATGTTCATCACCCACGTTCGGCCAACAGACAGCCTTATGGCATTCCGCAATCTTTTCCAATTATGGAGCCAACGACATTTTTCAATACATACTCGAAAACCCATATCCCTACCGCTTTTAGACACACAATGTAGTTGTAGTGTACTGCACGATCTCACCCGCAACATAATTGATTCTATGTATTGTATCAGGCTGGGCGCAAAGCGACTCCAACCAGTCGCCGGTCAACCCTGAATTTGTCACTGCAACAATCGGCTCCAAAACACCCTCGCCTGGGGCTCGGGAGTATTTCGCCTCAGGCTTGGGTTTATTTCTACTCGGTCGCACTTGTGTGAAAATGTACCATATCAAAGCATGATATATCACACTTGTTATCTCTTGTTCCACAGATTAACGGCGAGGACGTGTCGTGCGCGTCGCACGAGCACGTCGTGGAGCTGATCCGCAGCTCCGGCGCCCTAGTCTCCATGACTGTTGTCTCGTTGAACAATCATAATGGTAAGCTCTTTACTACTTTCTCTAAGCCACACGTTATATTAACGGCGAGGACGTGTCGTGCGCGTCGCACGAGCACGTCGTGGAGCTGATCCGCAGCTCCGGCGCCCTAGTCTCCATGACTGTTGTCTCGTTGAACAATCATAATGGTAAGCTCTTTACTACTTTCTCTAAGCCACACGTTATATTAACGGCGAGGACGTGTCGTGCGCGTCGCACGAGCACGTCGTGGAGCTGATCCGCAGCTCCGGCGCCCTAGTCTCCATGACTGTTGTCTCGTTGAACAATCATAATGGTAAGCTCTTTACTACTTTCTCTAAGCCACACGTTATACAAATTCTTACCGACTTACTTTTAACTCACTCCATTTGTCGGAGGCAATTATTTATAGTTAGCTGACGAAGCAATCAGTGTGTGTGACATGCAAAATTCTTGAAATTCGTAGTTTAACGTGGATATTTTATGATAGTGGAAATAGCCCCGTCTTACAGCCTTAGTACTGGTGTTCATGTCCAGCAATGGCTGGTGGGCATCACCACATATTTAATCGAGAAAAAAATTATCCTATTCGAATCTATTTGTCCTTCTATCGTCAGTCATGAGCACGAAACCATGGAACATTTTTTTTAATTGTTATTTCTTTGTTTTTCCTCCTACTCCAGTATCTCATACCACTTGGGGGACACGAGTAACCCAAGAGAAATAAAATAATAATGTGCTGCTTGCTTTTCCAAAAGTCGACATCGACTCTCCTTGTTATGAAAAACAAGACAAGCATATTGCTAACACGAAATATAATTTTGATCTACTAGGTAACAACGAGAACAACATGTGTACGGTACCCACAAGCAAGTCTCAGAACCAGCTGTCCAGCTCCGGCCGCCCCTACGCCGCCACCCTGCCGAGGAAGGGCGCTGGAGGTAACTATCATATAGGTATTACAAGTTTTGTTTATTTTATTTTAATTTTGTTTAAATCCGTTTACGGGGCTAACTTTTTCTCCGAAGCTTTTTCGTTTTGTGCAATCTCAGATCAAAATTGACCGACTATATTTGAGTTCTCAACGCGATTACAACAGCCCGAAATTAAATTAACAATATGGAGCAGTTGTGCGGACCAGTCACCACACCCGGTCTGGTCGGAGGATTCTCCCTTTTTAATGTTTGAATCCCCGACCGTTCCAATGAGACCGCGCTGTTATTGTTTTACTATTGTGTCTCGTTTCGCGGGTATATGATAGATTAATAAGGGTATGCGGGACTTTACATCTTGTTCAACATTTCTCTGAAGATTTGTTTTTGTGTAATAAATAGGTAAAAGTTAAATGCCATGGCGTAAAACCTACGGCCTAAGCATGGAATACAAGATTAATTTTATTCAAGAGATATCATTAAGATATTTTGAACATTTATCCACTAAATATATAAAAGTTTTATGGAACACTGCGGTAACATAAAAGATTAATGAGACGTTAACGTGGTTACAAATCGGATGTTTTTGTTTTAGTTTCCTTTAACAAATTATAATTATGTTTGTAATCAATTCGCATCGGAAATACCTCATTATTATTAACGACTTTCAAAATATTGATAGATATTTTGTCCTCAGGCCGCGCGCCTGCGCCCGCGCCGCCGCGGCGCGACCCGCGCACGACGCTGAGCGTGGGCCGCGCGCGCGCCAAGTCTATGGTCGCCGGACTCGGTAAGCTCACTACACAAGTTTAATTACTACTACATTTTGAAAAAATATCATTTTAATATTAATATTTAAATTAATGATTATATTTTTCAAAATATCATAATATCATCATATCAAATTCATACAAAGATTGTCTGTAGATAAATATGGCTTTTAAAGTTAAGATCCACCCTATTAATATTTTTTTTTTATGGTGTACAATAAAGATCGTACCTATTTTACGACGATCAAGAGATCTTTAAGATTCTGCAAAAAATAAAAGTCCCCATGCACCGTTACTATCGCAATAAAGTTAAGACTTTTTTCTTTTAAGAAAATAGAAAAAGTCTAAACTTTTTTCCGAAATTTACCTACAATAAGAAATTCAACATTTCAGAAAACGGTGGTGAAAAAGAAGAGAGTTGTGAGCCTCTAAGTGTAGCCGGCAAGTCATCATCAGCTGAATCTGTGCAGTTGCCAGGCGGCAGTAACAGTAAGCCTACTAATTACTTTAATAATAATTATTTACTAACTCTAAGATTATTCCTTGTTAAACTTAGGCCTAATGTCCACCAAGCGTGTAATGACAAATACGCGTATATGAAGCTACGCGTATTCGTAATTACACGCGTGGTGTACGCCTGCGTGAGCTTGCATACAAATCTATGAAACTCTGTCAACGAAGCAAACGGCACGACGTTGCCGCTTCGTCGTCGCGTCTATGAAGCTACTCTATAAGATTAGAAATTTAAATAAACTTGTTTTACTGTCCGTTCAACCGATTTTGACATATTTTTCCTTTTACCTCTTCTATGTTTTACTCCCAGTTTAAACCAGCATATTATTTCCACCCTTAGGCGGCACGCCAGTGTCGGGCACGCCGGTGGCGCCCCGCACGGCGTCCATCCGCGCGCGCCCCGCGTCCAGCCGCATCACTGCCGCTGAGCTGGAGGAGCTGTTCCAGAGACAGGCTGACGCTGACACTATGTAAGTACATTGAGTCTTCTTCCTGCCGTTTTTTTGCCGCCTGTCGTTGTTTTTCTTCCATTCTGTCCCAATCCGTCACACCACTGAGTACACTGTTTTGTAAAAATATTTACCTAAATTATAAGAATTTTGTTAAGCTTTGACTTATAGCCTATCGCGTCACTGTCTGTTCGCGATAGACGTAGAACAAAACACTGCATAAATCAATTAAAAATTAAAACTTTTCGGTGATCGAGCTTTGTCGGTACCAATTTCCTTTTGAAAATCTTTACAATTTTTGAAACACCCAAACTTGCCTTAATGTCATAAAGAGAAACGAAAATTTTCATTGTTTTTTATTTGTTTTCCTTTTAACACACAGACAAAATTAATAAAGAATAATTATATCATGTTTTATTTTGTGTCTACAATGTCTAACAGTGAGTTAAATTCCCCCCCCCCCTCCCCCACCTTTAGATCCACAGACCGACTGCGGCAAGCATTGCTTAACTTTGATTCGCAAGCTTACTTGACCAAAATCCCCATGTTAATGTTCCAGCCTGGGCAACAACGCGATGATGACTCGCTCAGCGTTCCAGGGCGGCTCCAACTCGCCGCCATACTCGCCGGCGCGCGCACCTACCCGGGTGTACGCTTCTGTCGCTGAGATGAAGAGGTCACGTGGAAAGGTAAAGAATTTGTAAAGACTTCCAGGCGTCTGTGTAGGGATAATGTTAGCTGAGCACAAAAACTAAGTACTTAAAAAAAAAACTTGAAGTAAAGACCCTTTTTGATAACTAGAGACAATTAAGATGAACTGAAATGTTATGGCAGAGAAAGTGATCTGCGCACACTTGGGCCACGTATGCTGATCTGGGCGTGTCGATCTCAATACATTTTTTATGGCTACTGGACCACGCCACGCGCTGTCGTTTTATGTACAAATCAGGCGTGGCTCACGTATGCGTTGGTGCAATGTTTCTCATACAAACAAAAATTGAGGATAATAAAGCTTTATTTGGCGCCGCCATGAGACACATAGTTATTGTTGTTTTTTTTATGTTTTATTTATATTTGCAATTTTCATTACTTGTTTTTTAATGAATTGTGGTGTGCCAAATAAAAATATTTTCTTTTAATGTTTTTTTTATAAGCCTAACAAAGCACACAGTCTCTTACAAGTGTATTCTCCCCCCAGCTATGGAGCAAGTCGAGCAGCAGCACGTTGCGGCGCGACTTCCACTCCACGCCCGACCTGGCGGCCGAGCACACCGCGCACCCGCCCCGCACGCGCTCCAGCGAAGATGTGCACGGTACAAACTTTACTATTTCACTTTTTACGAGAAGTTTCTTTCGAAGTAATCATATAAAAGATTGACGACTGTAAATTTACCCCTATTGTTAATAGTAGATTATGATACAAGTGTGTAATGTGGGTGATTGCCGTCGCGGTGGTATTAAGACCCGAGCCGCGGCGAGGGTCTTAAGAGAACCAAGAACGGTAATCACCGATTACTCACGTGTATCATACGATATTTTTCGACACACTGACTGAAACAATAATATAGACTATGTCTCTCCCCCAGCGCCAGGGCGCGTGCCGCCGCCGGCGCACCCGCCGCCGCCGCCGCCGCTGGCGGGCGCGGCGCCGGCGTCCACGTTCCGGCCGGCCGACCAGGCCAAGCTCTACGCCTCGCCCAAGGACCTCGACAGCGTCGCCTACCGCCCCACCACCAACGACAACTCGCACAACGTAAGTAACCTAAAGAATATCTTGTTATTAATTTTTGTTGTTGATAGCTTCCCGCTTGACCGCTATCTCACCTGATGGAAAGCGACGATGCAGTCGACGAAGGAGCGCGCTTACCTAGAAGTAACCTATTCACTCTTGACTTAAAGACAGACTCCGGCAGGGAACTCCACTCCTTGGCTGTACGCACAATGAATGTGTTCCCAAAACGTTTTGTACGTATAAGAGGGATGCCCACCATATCCCAGTGGCGCATCGCCGTACGCCTGGTGGTCCAATGATGGTAAAAGTTAAATGCAGCATCTGATGACCAGGATACCATTTCACGTCAAATTATCACATCTCGTTATCCCTTTCCGAACACAGATGTAACTTAATAGTATGCAGCATAGTAATCTCGTTTCGTTCTTCTTATACGAGCATTATCAACTCAACTGCACAAATTCTAAAATTAAACAAAAGAAAGAAGAAAGTCCCCTAAACGATGACGACGTGTGTATGAGGACGTTTCCTAAGGATATACCTATACTTTCAGAATCGTAAAGCGACTTCGCTGCGGTCGTGGGCAGGTCCGAACCGGCCTCAGTCAGCCGACGAGACCGGCAACCAGTACGCGCAGCCCTTCAACACGCATAAGGGCTTTGTTAGACAGGTAAAGGAACAATTCTATAATAATATTTATGTCATAACATCTCCAACGACAGCTGATTTTCATACTCATCACGAAACGATTGTTTTATCTTGGTTCCAAAGTTATCACAAGGCATGATAATGACTTTTTCGTTAACCCAGTTTGGATATAGAGTGCGTCTAATGAAAGCGCGACCTGGAGTTTTTTTTTTAAATTTAATTGGCAACATTATTCAGCTATAAGTGTAGGAATTAAAAAAAAATGTGATTTGTCAAGACATGATTCTCCTACTAGTTAGTAATACCACATACAATTCTTTTGGATTTGACCTCTTTTTCTCAGGTTGCGCTTTCATTAGATAGACTATAGTCGATGATATTTACAAAACATACCTGGTTTTAGACGACCCTCCAATCTGCTGGCTTACTCTTGAGTTCAATTCCGATCGGTCGACCTTGGGATTGGATTGTGACATTTCGTACTTTACGATTTAGCGCACGCTAAGCCCGATCCCAATGTTTAGCGGACGCCCAGTCCAATGCCAATTTCACTTTGGTCTCGCAATGTCTAACTAATTTGGCACTAGCTTCGAACTCAAAACGGTGAAGGAAAAAAACATCGTGAGGAAACCGGCATGTCCTAAAACCAAAAATCCAAAGACATGTGACATCCACCAATCCGCAATGGACCCGCGCGGTGGATTATGGCCCATTTCCTCTCCAAGAGAGGAGTCCCGAGTCCCAGCAATGGGAACATTATAAGGCCGATAATGCTAATGCTAATCGAACTCGAGTGTCAAATGTCACAATCCCAATGTGGAATTGAACTTAAGAGTAAACCTGCTGATCGGGGCCCTCACAATAAATCATAAAATCTTTGTTTCCATACAATAATTGAAATGAATAAAATACGAAACTATCTCAATCACTTACACATAACATGCCGATGAGATTCACCGTTAATCTCCAACGAAATCTTCCAGAATTCAACTCCTGCGCCGCCAATCCCAGAGCCAGACTACAGTATGTCAGAATCAGATGACGAAGTGGATGCCAAGCCTAAGGGCGAACCCGCTGCCGTTGCCGAGACCAGCGCCAACAGCAACGCAAGGTGAGTCTTAATACATAAGGCATAAGGCTCAATTCTATTCGGGTTAAATGATCAAATGTTTGGACAAATATTGGCAGTTGTGTCAAGTTAGGGGTAACTTTGTGAAGGATTTCTATTGTTTATATGCTTTATAAGTAAAATTTTGTTGACCCTTGCTAATATTTTCTGACATATTAAGTACGTAACACCCCTGAACTTTAGGCTCTTTTAATTACTTTTAACAAAGAGCACAAAATAACGCATGTCCTAATAAACCTTAACATTTTCAGGATACCAATATACGCAACGATATTTGAAAATGATGCGGAATAAATATTTTATTTTGAACTTTGATTCTTAACAAATAAGGTATAGTTTCAATTGTCAATGGATTACGTGTCGCTGGGAAAGCGCTTATGTGTTTGTAAAAGATCACCTTCGCATAAAAATACCCATTTGTGTCGACACAGATTCACATGTCCTAAGTCACCTTTTAAATACATCATTACATTTTTGTCCATTGTTTCGCAATTTTTAATTAGCAAAAAGTCAAAGAAAAAATCAGAATAAGAGAGGACATTACTTTTCTAAAAAATGGTTCATTATCCGGTAACCTTTATTTGAGGTTGGAATTCATCAAATAGGTTCTCCCATTCTGGGTGGAGTGAGAAGGCGTTTCAGACATTTACTGACTAAAACCCACCTGCGTTCTAGAACAGTCGTAACTCTTTTGAACAAGATGAGTTTTTAAAACGAAAGCTTTCGTACCTATACCGAAAAGATAAAAAAAAAACACGTTGCACTATACTTAGTGTAGTTAGTCCAGCATTTCACAGGGAACACAGTGATTAATTTTCTCATCATTATCATTTTACAAAATTATATGTTACATGTTTCTGTTACAATATGTCTTTTGTGGGTGATGATGGTTTTCATGTGAAATTATTTTGGGTTTTTGTTTTAAAGTCAAAACTTCATTAAGCGCGCTAACCATCATATTTTGTGGGACGCAGTCATCACGTCTATGTATATAACGCTCGTTCGGGTAAGGTCGGTCGATTCGAGCCGACTTTATGCGAACGATTACGATTTAATAAGTGATCTCGCTTTGATGAAGTTTTCACTTTTGTCGTGTGGGTTTATAAGTACACGTCGTATTTTTTTTACAAGTTCATTGGATTGAATATTGATTTTTTGTTTGGTTGGGAGTTTTTTTGGAGGTAGTTAACTAATTAAACTGTTTACGATTTCAGTGGCAGCAGCTCGGGTTCCAGTTCAATGCAGCATTCCTTTTCCGTGGACGAGATTCAGAAGATCCGTACTCGTCTCAAATCGTCCAAGTCTTGCGGCGACGAGCTCGGCGTGGAGCGCGACGACGGCGACAACTCGTCGTCCGGCGTGTCCTCCGACCAGGAGGCGCAGGCCAGGCCTCCGCCCCGCCGGGATAAAGTGTCCTTCTGTTCGTCGGTGACTGTGAAGTCCTCTAACGACGTGATCAGCACGGAGCCCGTGCACTCGTCGAGCGAGAGTCTGGCGCCGCCGCCGCCGCCCATGCAGCGACACAACTCGCTGACTCGCAAGCGCGCCACGGCCGCTCTGCTGCGCGGGACTTGCGGCTCCACGCGTGGTAGGTCCGCGGCGGAGCGGCTGGGCGTGGACCCGGACAAGGCGCCGGGGCGGCGGGGCCGCTCGGGGCGCGGCGCGGGGCTGCTGGCCGCGCTGCCGCCGCCGCCCGAGGAGCCGGCCGCGGCGGCGGACAGCGCGCCGGTGCTGGCGCCGCCGCCGCAGTTCAGCGACCGCGTGCGCGTGGTGGGCGCGCTGCCCAAGCGCCTGGCGCACCTGCAGTGACGCGCCGACGCACCGCCGCACGAGTGTTGACGTTAGCCTCGCCGGAGCCCGCCGGCGCCGAGACGCGATCGCTCTTATGAACCTTAGATAATAAATCTTCACTTTTCGTACCCTCGTCGTAGGCTTAAACCCGTAACGTCGACGCGAGTACGCGCGATCGACGAGAAACGTTTTGTAATCGAGCGACTAAATGAAACCAAAGATTTATAGTATTTATTGTTGAGGAATTAACATTGATATAGTTGAAACTAATTTTTATACATTCCCTTATTAAGCTAGTATTAACATGCGTTCCACGAATCATTATTATTGGTATTACTTTACTGTTATATCCCGACGTAGCGGTTTTATTCTGTTCGTTGTAGCAAATTTATTTAATTCTAATTCCTATGTTATAATTTCAACCTTTTTACAACGCAACCAAGTGCCATCGTGTCTATGATTTTAATATATTTTTATAGTATATATCTGTAAATATTTTACGAGAGCTATTTTCGAGTTAAAAGAGTGGACCAGACGCGTAAATACAAAAGTATCCGGCCAACATATTATATATTTAAAAACAGATTATTTATGAAACATTGGTATTTATGAACGTTGATACATATTTATGGAACAGATTGCGCTGTGTTACGATCGCTCGTTATCATTTTATCGTTTTCATTATTCGTCCAAGGTACGTCGACATGGTCCACTCTTTTGACGGCATATTATTGAATTATTATGTTTACAACGGAAGGCCGCGAAGGCGATTATTTGAATTGAATGTGTTCTCATAGAAGACTAGCGCTTGAACCAAACTCAGTAGCGTTTCATCCGTTCCATGATATTGTAAAGATTTTATACTAATCGAAATACATCCGTGCGTCATTTAGAGATAGTTTATATCGCAAAGAGAGTGTAACACCAATTTTTATATTTCATTAATCGATTTTGTATCTTATTCTATTGTAATTTAGATATCATTTTTGCAAAAAAAAATGTAATTGTGACTCTTCGAAATTATCTTATAAAATTAATAACTGCAAGAAGGAACTCTCACCTATGTTTAAAATCACTTACCCTTTTGCTTTTATGAAAAGGGAAGAATGATTTACTGGAGCCCCAATACGAGGTGTATCGAAATCTTACCTGATATGTATTTATATTACCTGCCAATATATGACAGAGTGAACTGAGGAAGACATTCCATTTTGTCATGGTATCTGTTAATCAATACGCAACACGAGTTGCAAACACTACCTAATTACGATCAGCCTAATACGAGAAGCCATTTGGATCTTATGTTCATTGACGTTAAGTTTAATATTGTTTGTTAGTAGCAATAGAATTTTTACAGAAAGTTAAGCTCCCTGTTTCGCGACACCCAGATACTAGAAACTATTTACCAGATAAAACAAATGTTAGATTTTATCTTTAATATCGGGTAAGGGAACAGGAGGCGATCAATGTTAAAATTAGCTGAATTCTAGCTGAATTTTAAAATAGTAAGTCGCTTATAGTCGACTTTAGCCTCCACATGTATTATTAGCACAATCAATTACTTTGTTTATTAACGTTTGTATTATTTTGTTATAATCGTCTTGTCATTATTTTAAGTTGTATAAATGTATTGTCTACTTAAGGCATAGATAGGTAGTGGTAATTATTAGGGCAATACTTGATAGTAGAGTATCGGTCGGTAAGAGGGGCGGCGCGTTCGAACTGTTGCTCATTTCAATGCTCTTCACACAACTATTCACATTAAATTCCCTTTTCAACGTCTTCTCTCTAATACCTTTTTTAAATTGCAAATGCATTTGTTAAATACCCACCTTAAAATACTTTGTACATACATCAAATGCTCAATAATATAGATCTATATAATAAAAACGGACATTTCTAATTAAAAAAATGACACCAAGTTCACATCGAATCTTCTTTTGTACCGTAATAATAAATTAAAATAACTTATTTGACGGAGTTAGTTAAATTAGCAACAGATTCCAACGTGCTGTGGTTTTGTATAATACAATATTGTGTTTCGCGTTTCATTTGAATCTCAGTATCGAACGTGTAACTACAACTTGGTATACTTTCAAATGAAAAATTAAATGTTTCATCACTTATTTATTGAAGTTTTATTTTCTTAACATTAGAAGGCCATAGTACACAAAATAGGTCTTTAAAAAAAATCTTTAATTTTCAGGCATCAAACCCCCTAGTGAGTTAATACTGACCAATATACTTAAATAACTATGTTAGTAGGTCACCAAAAAAACAAATACATATACAATTAGGCGATCTAAAAAAAAAAAATAATTTATGAAGCACCACGTAATAAATGTAGTTTGATAAACTTACACTACATTTACTTTGACAAAAATAATAAGACTTTTTTTTAATATAGAGCGTGAAGCGATTCCTAGAAACACTAGAACTTTCAACTTATAGCTAACTTTAGAGTACTCGCGCGGTGAACCATTTGCTACTGCACAAAACTTGTAGGTAGTAATAGTCTAGTATCCTATCGCGGTAGACTGTGAACTAATAGGAAATATGCATTTTTTTTATCTAACCATTTTATCAATAAATATACAAAAATAGAATACTAACTGTGGAAACAAAATCGAAATTAGTAGAAAAGCAAACGAGATATAACCATTACAAACAACTATATCTGTCCCTCTCGCCAAAACACCATTTTGGCAGCCGAATGGCGCAGTGTAATACGTCGCATTACATTTCGAACTTCTCTTTCTTATTCTAAGCTTTGAAGCTTTATAACTTCGCTGTCGATGAAGAGATTTTAATTAAATCTTTCATATTTATTTACTAAAGCTGTAAGTAAAAAATTCATGCATATTCCCTATTGTATCCAAGCTTGCAATACAGGTTTAGTTTTTTGGGTGATGTGTGTGTATAGTGTAGGTACTCACTGGGTTGGATAAATCGTATGTCCAGATATATTTCTCCAGACACAATACAACAACACTATGAATATGAAGGCGCAAGCAAGCTAAGCACAAGCTGGATTATGATAGCGGTGACAATAGTCTTTGTTAGCACAGCGGTAGGTTAACTTCGTCGGCGCGAACGCACGTCTGTCTCTCAGGCAGCGTAGATCATGACTGGTGAGAAACGAATATAATAACGCGGCGGTAGTATCAATGTATTCTGTGGGTAGAATGAAATGTCTCGCCGGCGCGTCATCGACGATGCGCGTTTCCAATGCGTTACGTTATTATTTGTGTATTGTTGTTTCAGTGACAGCGTATCTGTTTAAACTATCACATACCCGCGAAACGAGACACAATAGTAAAACAATAACAGCGCGGTCTCATAGGACCGGTTAATATGGGAATAATGAAAGCATTAATAGATTTAATACATGTGGGTGAATTGTAATTATTTATTGTTGAAAATATATAAATATAGCTTAAAACATCACTCAGTAACAAAGTAGATTTTCTTGGTAATAAATAAAATCATCACTCAGTGATACAGTACATTTTACTCGTGACAGTTTTCATTCTCGCTCGTCGTTTTTGAGTTTACTTTACAAACTTAAATACATATGTTTAATTATGAAAAAGTGTTTTTATTATTATTATGTCTAGCATACACTGTCCTATACATGGGCAAAGCTCCCTCTCAATAAGTTGAACTTATACTTAAAAACTTAGGGTCGACAAATCAATCCCCAGATTTATCCGAGGAATAATTTCTGCTTGACAAATATGTCAAACCACTACATTTTTATTATTCAGAAAAAAAAAACAGATACCGGTACGAATCTTGAGCGCCCGGCGAACGAGAGGGGATCGCTTTACGCATCGTAAGGTACGATGCAAATGCACAATGCATGCATGGACACTGGACACCTTACTATTTCAACGTTTGAGTTCGAGTATTCGAAAAATACTCGTCGCATCATTTCTCGCTTCCCACGAATTTTTTCCTGTACTATCCCTGCAATTTTGCATCTGACTGTACTGTGGATTGCACTCCCCGCCTCTACGTCTCTCTTCATACAACTAAAGAGACCAAGTCTTTGCTCAAGATCCACACCGGTATCTGTAACTATCGATACAAACATCGTACCTAACACCTAAAATCTTATTCTATTCAGAGAGCTCATATAAAAACTAATACATAACAATAAACGTAAATTGGACGGACGATTTCATAATCACAACATTATCACATACAAAACAATGAAACAGTCGTCAATGTTATCTCAAGGCGTCAAGAATATAATCAAATTAACTGACCTTGAAGATAGCGGCGGGATTTCGTAAAGCTTATCATTAACGTACTAGGCTGCGAAGGAATTTGAACCTTATGAAGTTACAGCGTAAGGTTCAGTTTACATTAACATGCCTAAGACGACGAGGCAAACAATTTCAAACCTTATTAATTCAGTGTTAAGGTTTAGTTTACTGTAATGTGTAGTGTCGAGGATTTGATTTGTTAATACGACCTCGTGTAATAACACGTGTTGAAGATTTATTTTTAACTTCTTTTAACTAAGGGCTGATTCACACCTTAGTGGTATCGGCAGAGGCCTCCCAGTCTATTCTCCTCGTGTGTATGGAGATAAAATGATGGTATTGGTTATTATAACAATTATTTCTGAAGAATAAGACAGAAAGAAAGAAACAAAGGGAAAAGAAAAAGATGTCACCGCGGGCAGTCTTGGACAGAATCGCTGAAGTGTGACTGTCATTGGTATGGCACAATCAAGGATTTCCTTTAAATAAAACAATTATTTTTAAATAATATATGAATGCGATCCCACCTGATGGTAAGCAGTGATGCATACGTTGATGGTGAGGCGGAATAGTTTACTCGAACCTTGAAGACACCTAAATTAGTCTCCAAATATCAGAATTTGTCGGTTACAAAAAGTAATAAAGGTTTATATGTGGTCGACATCTAGTGAAGATCTGTTTTCTCTTAAATTCCGTCGCAATTTTTCGGCGGTAATGTAAAAGACGCTAGAAAAGTTCAAAAAGCGCGCCCTTTTTGAACTTTTCTAGCGTCTTTTACATAAACGTTGTTAAAGTTTAAAATTATTTCACAAAAAGTGCTCGCCGCGTCGTTGCCGGCCACTGACATTTCGGTGTGAATCGATCCTAGCTGGTAAATATGTATTGACAAGGGACTTTTTATTATCTTATCGCATTTTTCTATGGGTTTATTTTAAGTAGCGAGTCTTTAACTTTGATTTTATAATTGCCTATCGAATTACACAAACCCTTTCCATGTAAGGATATTTTATAAAAAGGACTATATTCTTTTAAAAAAAAAGTGCGTGCTTAAGATTGTACTGACATCTATGTCACCACACAAGAACTAAAAAAAAACACAAAATCCTACATTGCCGTACTCCACGAGATTAGAACATATCCAACAGTCCGAAACTAAATATCGGGCAATTGCCCGGACCAGACACAACACCTGTCTGGGTGGACGACACTTCCAATTCAATGGAGGTTTATGGGACTTTACACCCAGTGCCACATACCTCTAAAAGGCCACACAACAAAAGTAAAAACTTCAATGAGGCGAGTCCAATAATACAAATGGATGACCGGCCAACTCGAGCCGACCGCAACTGAACTAACGTTACACAGCCGAACGTGACGATCCTATGCTTAGGGCGCCAATTTAGAAGTTATCACTTCAAAAATAATAAAGAAATTCAACCGGATTTGTTCGCATACTTGAAGGCAAACAAATTTGAATCCTATTCCGAAGTATTAAGGTCCATGTAGGCCGCAACATCGTCGATCTTGACGAGGCGACGATAGTCTACGTTCTCACCGCACATCGGACACTTGCCTTCTTCTTGAAGGATCCTGTAGACAAACGAAATCTATTTGTTACTGCGAAATTAACATAACGTCTTAAAATCCAAGCCTGCAAGCAAGAAAGAGTAATGGAGCTGTACACCCTATTTAACTGCATCTCTTTCGGATCGTATATAAATAGACACCACGAGGTCTCTAGTTAGGTACTATAGTGTGGCCATTAGTGCTGTGCACTGCCTGAGGTATGCGCGGCGAGGTGGGAGGCGAAGAAAAAAGTGCATGAGTTCACATGAGATCTTCGATCAACAATGTACTAGATGAAGGATTCAGAACAAAATCATGTCACATAAGTGGCACAAAACGTTATACGTAAAGTAAAATATTTATTTGAGAAAAAAGTTTAAAAGATTTAATAACTTCAAGTAATTATAAACCTTAAAATCAAAATACACTACAATCATAAACTTTAATGTAGTTTGAATTATATTTGTATTTAATACCTTCTGTCTTAGATTGTAGGTAAAATTAATAAATGAAAAAACGGACATTCCAAATTCAAAACTCACTTTTAAATGAGGTCAAATACATTTATTCAAAAATTAAATCTAATTAGTTAGCAACAAGGTTTAAAATAAAATGATAACACTGGTGCTTATTCTACTTCTTTACTAGACAGATATCAAATTTTAAAACTTGAACAAAGTCAGCATGGAGTTGTGAAATTATTATATTTTTATGGAAAGTACTTTTTTTTATTTAAGTTGCAAACTTCAAAGACCGATTTAAACAATAAGTGGTTTTAGTATATTAATATATATTTTTTAATCAAATTAAAAATCTAAATGGTGTTTATTTCACATAGGCCTACATGGGCACTTATAAAACGTCAGAAGCTAGTGGACGATTCCAATTGGTCGTTTCCTGCGGAGAAGAACCGGCAAAAAACTCCACGGTTTTTTTTTTAATAATGCGTTTACAATATTACAATATAAACAAAGAAATTGGTTTCATCACCTGCCTAGCCTTTTCCCAACTATATTGGGGTCGGCTTCCAGTCAAGCCGGATTTAGCTGAATACCAGTATTTTACGAGGAGCGGCTGCCTACCAGACCTCCACAACCCATTATCTGGGGTAAATCGGTACTTCATGGCAAGACTGGAGTCAGATTTACTGGCTGCGGACTCTCCGTAACGACTGCCAAAGATCTACAAATTACAGCCGGGACCTACGGCTTAACGTGCTTTCCGAGGCACGGAGGAAAAGTGATATGTAGAAATAGTATATGATTTGAAAAAAGAAAAAAAATCATTTGAAATAATGTTAACTAAGTACCTATAAATCCCTTAACAAAATTTCTACTAAGAAAGTAAATATAGTTATTTACCTGTAACTTGGGAACGGCTGTTTTTAGTAATCTACGCCTTTTCAAGTTTTTTTTTTATGTCAAAGTGGTGAAAATGAATAGAACATATAGCGGAAGTTTTACAAGGCTTGTAAAATTCTTGTCCTCTTTCCTGTGCAACAATGGATATCCATTCTGCACAGCGAAATGGATCAGTAGGAAATCTACAAGGAAAAATAAAAATAAGTAGCAAAAAAAATATTTTACTCCATTCATTCCGTATTCTCAAGCGACCAACGTTTGACAAAAATGTTGGCGCGTTATGTCAAACATTGGTTCAGCAAACCAAAATAAATAAAATCATTGATATTTCACAATTTATGTTATACTTTTATTATGAAAATAAGCAAATATATGTATAAACTTACCGAAAAAACGATATTCCTTCTGAAATTGGAGTTTTGCGCTGGTTATTTGAGCAATGTTTGAACGCGCTGTACGATGTTGGCTACACTTGGACAACTCGAACTTCAATTGTTAAAAATACCATGCTAGCATGGTATTTTTCGGGCCGTTTTTGAAGCAGTGATCGGTAATCTAGTACATTGTTGATCGAAGCATGAGATCGATACATGTCGGACAGATCTTACGATTTCAGTGTGCATTTCTAAAGCAAGACTTGGGGCGGGACGACGGTCGGAGGCTATCTGTAATATATTATACTTACTTAGTTGATTAAAATATAACCCAAATATACTCCTATTTTATTAAAAATGTGCAGGTGACAAATAAGAACTAAACTTATAATTCAAAGCAGGACTTTTTTATATTAACAAACAATTATATATTCTAACGAAAGTTATTCTGACATAGATTCCGTTTCAACTTCATCTTCGATTTCGTCATCATCTTCATCATCCACTTCGCCACCGGAACTTGAATCAGAGTCTTGCAAATTTATTATGAATGAATCGATAACATTATCGAACCTACTATCGCGACTCCAGTAATCGTTTTCATTTTTCTGGACATGATCGTCGCATCT
This sequence comes from Mythimna separata, assembly GCA_030763345.1. NCBI lineage: Eukaryota > Metazoa > Arthropoda > Insecta > Lepidoptera > Noctuidae > Mythimna > Mythimna separata. The sequence continues at coordinate 18,670,259 of CM061177.1, read as the reverse complement.
CTGCCATTTTTCCGCCGTGAATTCCGAAAACAATTTATCCAATAAGATTATTTTTTCGTCTAGAGAAGAATTAATATAGTTTTGGGCTATGTTGTTTTTAATATCAGCCCAGACCAACTCAATTGGATTTAAATCCGGATGGTACGGAGGTAAACGCAGAACAGTGTGTCCACTGGCTTTCAGGAGTTCGTCAATTCTATACACGGGTTTTTTTTGTGTATTTTTGATAAGAAGTAGCAGTTGAGCCTTTGTCATGGTTCCTGAAAATTCTACATTATGGCGTAGCAACCAGTTCTGCATTTCACTTTTGAGGCTTGATATAGTTGGTTTCTTCTCAACCTGAACGCTGTGGTAAGACGCGTTGTCCATTACAACTACAGAATTCGGCAGCAACTTATCTTTTAACTTTTCATCTACCCACTTATAAAAAGTAGGTCCGCTCATATCTCCATGATAGTCACCGGTTCTAGCATCTGATTTGAATATAGTCAATGCATCATCCAATAAGCCATTTCGACAACCAGCGTGAAGAATTACCAATCGCCGTCCTTTCCCAATATCAGCATGAATTCCGGGTTCTGACGATGATTGCCAACATTTGCTGGCATGGTGACCGGCGTTGATGTATGTTTCATCAAGAAAATATATGTTGCGGTTTTGCGTTCTGTAATTTCTGATTTGTGTTAGATATTTTTTCCGCCACACTGTAATATTAGGCTGCTCTATAAGAAGAAGTCTCTTTGATTTGCATTTTTTGAAACGGTAGCCCATTTTGTGTAAAAGCTATCTTAAATATTCCCGTCCACAAGTCAATATGCCATCCTTTCTCAAACTTGATAGTAACTTACGGACACTTGGTATTTTTTTGTCAACTTCGTAAAACTGATGAATTTTTCTTCTGATAACTCCAAGGTCAAAATCATCCACAACGTGTTTTTTCTTTAGAACTTTTGGTTTTTTTGGAAATTGAAATTTTAATTGGCTTGAATTTTCAATTGATAAATAACCCGCAGAAATCACATTATGCACGGTTCTTTTGCTGTACCCCGTAGCCTCCGCAACGATTTTGGCAATATTCACATCATTTTTAAATTCAAAGCTTTCTTTGTCTGCTTTTCTTTTCATAAAATATTCAGTCACCTTAAAAATGGCAGTCTTTATATCACGAGATAACGCACGACCCATCTTTGAATATTTATCCCATGTGCGTCTGACATAGACAGTCCGATACAGATAACACTACCTGCCGCCACGAGCGTTGACGGCGCACTGACAGAGCGCAGCAGTCAATTCTCCCCCCCGTCTCGCCGCGCACATACCTCAGGGAGTGCACAGCACTAATGGCTACACTATAAATCTTAGTTACTAAATTTCACTTTTATTTTGACATTGTTTTGCAATGTTTTCTACAGTATTTATTGGGGTCTGTGAGATTCGTGGTGAGTACACTCGCGTCGGGGGTTGCGATATTTTTTTTACACCTTATTATTAATGAAAAATACTAAAATATCTTGCGGTGTGTGTAACCTTTAAACCAACTATGTATTTGATTTTAAGCTTTCATTATGTTTCATTACGTCTGTGTTATCAGACTGCGAAAACTCATTTATTTAATTCTTTTTCTGTTTCCGGAATAAAGGAACTGTTCCTACACGGGAGCAAAATCACAGGCAAAGCTATTTTTAATTACAAACAATATAGTACAGTAAAACAACATTATACTCACTCAACAAATTCAGAAAGGATAGCTGGGAAGTCGCATTCTGGGCACGCAGTCAGATCATCCTTCACAATATGGAGCCCCTATAAAAGAACGTTTAAGTCAATTGTAGCTAAAAAAGTAATAATTTCAGCTATAATGAGCCGTATTCCATTTTGTTTTTTTTTTTAATTTTGATTCCTTTAGTTGCCCTTTGTGTGCCACGGCCGTGGTGACTCAACTCGGTCACAAAACCTAAATTTAACCTATCACATACCCGCAAAACGAGACACAATAGTAAAACAATAACAGCACGGTCTCATAGGACCGGTCGGGGATTCATGAATTAAAAGCTTACTCACGGAGACTTTTTATAGCGATGCAATTGTGATGTAGTCGCGATGTGTTTACTACAAAACGTCACCGGGGGTCCTAAGCACGCAGTAAAAGATAGTTACCGTAGCCAAACAGAAAGGCACGTCGGTCTCGCAGTGTGCACAGGTGACGCACCACACTCTATATCTTCTTCACGTGTTTTTTAGGTACAAAAAGTCGCCGCGGGCGACGGTCCTAAGCGCGTCTAAGTAAAAGTTAGTTACCGTAGCCAAGCAGAAAGGCACGTCGGCCTCGCAGTGTGCACAGGTGAGGTCCGCAATGGGCAGCGCCTCCCCGCAGTGCGGGCACGGCGTGGACACGGCAGGCGGAGCCGCATCACGCGCGCCGTGACGCACCACGCTATCTATCTTCTTCACGAACTATTTTGCTATAAAATTCGCCTTGGGCGTGGGTCCTAAGAACGTCTAAGTAAAAGTTAGTTACCGTAGCCAAACAGAAAGGCACGTCGGCCTCGCAGTGCGCGCACGTGAGGTCCGCAATGGGCAGCGCCTCCCCGCAGTGCGGGCACGGCGCGGCCACGGCAGGCGGAGCGGCGTCCCGCGCGCCGTGACGCACTACGCTTTCTATCTTCTTCACGTATTTTGGGTCAATCTGGTGGAAGAAAGGTTTGGTAAGAATTAAAAATAATCAGCCATTTACCGAGACTGTTATACAAGGTAAATATTCGAATTAGAGATGTTACGGATTTCCGGCTTCCGTTCCGATATACTGAAACTTTCGGTTGATTTCACACCTCCAGTTTCGGCTTCGGTTCTGGTTGATTTGAAGCGGAGTTTTTCCGGCTCACGTGCCTAGACAAACAGGTTTGGACTTGTCGAAAGTTCGAAACACTCCACGCGACTTGCACGAATTTACATTCATTTTTGATGTGTTCCGATTTCGGTTCCGTTAAAACAAATTTTAAATCTCTGGTTTCGTCTTCGGTTCCGGTAAAACCACCTACCGAGGGTTTTATAGTACGAGGAAGTGTCACGAGATAGCGATCAATCTGAACAGCGTAAAATACAGTAGAATCCGTTTATTATTACACCGCCTATAACGATCATGATGTGCGTGCATGGCTCGTCTTTGGTTTTAATCTCAGTGGGTACCTAATTTTCGAAGATAATTTATGTCAAAAATGAAAAAATATAAAACATCTAATGTAATTATTACAATTAATTTTTATTGAATAAGCTGTTTCTCTAGATTAAAATAAATACATACTAAATAACAAAAACAGGAGATTGTTTATTTTTTATAAAATCCTTCTATATGATTATAAACAGATTTTACTGTGTCATAAAAAAGGTAAATAATCGTTTTTAAAATTTGGTTATTTGCTTTATTGTGTTTAAAATATGGTTTATTTTTAATAATGAATGTGGTATTTATAAATGTTATTTTCTTCCAACTATGCTCTAATGTCATCATAATCACACTAAAAACTCAGTACAAAGCGAGTCTTTATTGCTCTAGAGCAATAAAAATGTATGAAATTTCATTATTGCACAGTTTTTTTTTTTATCGCACCATAAGGCGCCAATCTCAATGGGTTAGCTCTATTCAGCCAGCCGATATCAATAATTTTTGTTACGTACGTATTATTTGTTTCTATCCTACTTGTTCCAAATTTAAAAAAATGATTGCTGCTAACTCTGATTTAAAAATGAAAGAAATTTAAAAAAGTGATTTGGCGGGAACTTTGTTAATTTTGTTTTTTTGACAATATTTTTGGAAACGATAAAGTGTGATACTATCTGATTTTGAGTGCTTCGGCTTCGAATTAAAATGGAATCATCTAGCGACACCATAGAGACACATTAACTCCGGAAAACATTCTAAATGAAGCCGACAGTGTTATAGAAACTTCTATTTTAACTGTTTGATATGAGTTTCTTTTATCTACTATTTCTTTAGGTAATAGTTGAAAGAAAAGCAGATTATGCACCTCGCCTTAAGTAATTTAATATTGCCTTCGTGCCTATTATATTATAGCCCTCGCTGACGCTTGGGCTCTAAATCAGGCACTCGGTGCAATAGTAAATTACTTTGTGCTCGATGCAATAATCTACTATTATTTTATAGTTTTTTCGGGTTAAGAAAACTATAGTGAGTCTCGTAGAGAAATTTAATTCATTATAAATTAGAAAATTGTGTTGATATTGATCAGTTGTTATTAGTTTTTTATTCAGCATGGTCCGCGTTTTCTAACAACTTTAAAAATTAATAGATCACCTAGTAATAAAAATTAGGTACCTACATAATACCACATTTGCAAAATAATATATTCTAAAAATGCTATATTGTAAAACGTCACATTAGCAAAATGCTATTTTCGGATAATGTCAAAACATAGTTTTTTTTTTCATTTACATGTTAATAAAAGCTTTCTCTTATCCCTACCGCTTTTAGGCACACAAACTACTGTGCTAGTGCGCGCGCTCGCCTCCGTCATAATAGATTACATGTACCGCAGCAGGCGGGTTGCGCCGCGACACCCACGAAGCGCGCGTCCACCCCCACGAGTAGTCGCCGGTCAACCCCCGCTTGTTTATGTCTGAGTAAGAGTATTGATACTCGGGGTCTTGGTTGTCATTTGGATCAACTGCAGCATTCAGCACCATAAAGCAATCGCCTATGGCTCGGGTGAATGCAGCCTCAATCACAATAACAAACTCATATCATTTAGAAAATATGACATTCATTAAACGCCTAATCCAAAACAAGTACCCCTTCTTCATACCTTCCTTCTTCTTTATGAATTCTTTTACTTAATTCGAATGAACTGTAAGCACAATTTATGATGGAATTACACTTAATCCGTAATCCGCATTATTCGGTTGCTCAAAAGACTACCCAAATTCGGGTACCTGATGCATTTACTACAGCACTTATAACACTGAAATTCAAATTACCAACTGCGTGTAATCTGAAAATAAAAAAGTATATTAACTACTAGTAACTAAACTATATTCCAATTTGGACAACCAAAACAATGAAGCAGAACCAGATTGTCCGATTATGAACATACCTGACTCCAAGCCCTGCCCGAAGTATATAGACAAATTCAAGCAAACTACCAAGTGTAATGCCGCGGCCAGACTATGCTCCTCGCGCTGCTCATCGCTCTGCTCCTCGCGCTGCCGTGATTTGCCGCGATGTTGCTCTCTCTCTCTCGCGCGCAAAGACCGACAAGATAGGGAGCAGTGGGCAGGACGAGGAGCATGACGAGTGGCATGACGAGCAACGTGGCCACACTATGTCTCTGCCTCCTTTCCTCGTTACTTCCCATGCTACTCGTCGAGTGTGTGGCCGCGGCATTATAGGGAATATGCATAAAAAATAAAATGGCCTGATTTTTTTTTCCTATACTTTTAAGGTCGTAGTAATACACTCAATTCGTTATTTTCTAATTTAATATGCATTTAGTTATTTAAAACGTAAATCAAAAAATGAAAAATTTACGAACGAAATTCAAATTTGTAAAACGCCTCACCATTGGTCGTATGAAAACGACCAATGATGAGACGACGACGGCGACGACTTTGACGTCACAGGGCACAAAACTGACAGGAATGGTGAATTTATCTGGTGTACTTTTTATAGTGTTATACACATTGGTATCATGCAATATCTATAAAATGGCTTTTTTCTTCTTCCATGATTATTACGCGACTAAAACACTTTGTTATATATCAAACTAACTCTCAATGCAAACAATAAACTGACAGGACGTAACCTATGACGTCACGCCTCAAGCGCGCGAGAAATAGTAGCGTTTGAACTCGTCAAATTAAACCAATATTTTTAAGATTTTATAAAAAAGTAATTACTACTCTTACGGCTATGGTTTATTTTTTTTCTACATCAAAATGAAGTGAATATTGAATAAAAAAAAATAAAAAAATTGCCTGCGTATTCCCTATTATTGTGCCATAATAATCGATTTCAAATTATTACATAATTTGGTTCTAATATTGATTTTTGAATCAGAAATCGACTCTAAGATCGATTGGTGTGAATTGCACCGCTTTGTAAATACCTGCGAGCGATATTCAGGCTGCATCAGCACTCTGGCCCAGTGGTACGCCTGATGCTTCAGCCCAGCGCGACTGCACTCGATGACCGTCGACGTCAGTATCGATACTTGATCTGCAATAAATACCTGTGAGCGATATTCCGGCTGCATCAAGACTCTGGCCCAGTGGTACGCCTGGTGCTTCAGCCCGGCGCGACTGCACTCGATGACCGTCGACGTCAGTATCGATACTTGATCTGCAATAAATACCTGTGAGCGATATTCCGGCTGCATCAAGACTCTGGCCCAGTGGTACGCCTGGTGCTTCAGCCCGGCGCGACTGCACTCGATGACCGTCGACGTCAGTATCGATACTTGATCTGCAATTATCTAATAAATACCTGTGAGCGATATTCCGGCTGCATCAAGACTCTGGCCCAGTGGTACGCCTGGTGCTTCAGCCCGGCGCGACTGCACTCGATGACCGTCGACGTCAGTATCGATACTTGATCTGCAATTATCCAATATACAACGTTAAAACAATATCCATTTAAGTTTTCAGTTGTTGTGAAATAATTTCAATGAAAAGAAAATAATAAAAGTCTATTATCGTAACGGCGGGACGAATTGGATAGATTCCGCCAGAAATGGCAAGAGGAAGCGCGGGCTCGCGAAAGATGGAAAGAGTGGAAGCCTTTGCCCAGGAGTGGGACAGAACAGGCTCATAAAAAAAATCGATCGAAATCGAATCGATTGATAAGAAGTGTGATTTAGAAGAAGTTGAGAACACAAACAGAGACAGCAAGCTACTTCGTTTTATACTATTTAACGTTTGAATCCCCAACCGGTCCTATGAGACCGCGCTGTTATTGTTTTACTATTGTGTCTCGTTTCGCGGGTATCTGAGTAAATATAGGAGATAATATTATGCGTCGAACTTACGTTGTGGTGTGGGGAAGAAAGTGACGTCAGCAGCAGTACGAAGCAGTAGTCTTGCTGCCAAGTCGTGCCGGCCACGTTTTACGTGTGTGCGGACCTGTGAAAAACAGTACACAACATAGTTAACGTCTAGATTCATTGAACGAACGAAAAAACATTGTAAATCTAGTGCACATTTAACAATTTACAGTACACAATCAAGTGTAAGATGTGCTATATGTATCACGCATAAAATCACTTTCTATTATGTTGTAAGTTTCTAGCGATATTTTTCAGTTTTTTTTTTATATAAAATAAACTAGTGCTTGACTGCAATGCCACCTCCATCGGGTGAGATCACAGTCAAGCACTAGTTTAAACAATGTTGCAATTATTACTGGCCCACTAGCTTTAGTAGTAAATTTCAACACTGTAATAATGGTATGACTTGGGCGGTTAATATTCTTAATTTCACTCAGATTTCTATACTAACTTCCTCGCACTACTCGGGAGTTTCATTAATCCCTCACTAACGTACGGGATTAGAACTCACCAATCTTCGTTTCGTTCGGAATTAAACATGCCTCCCGCGACGTAAAGACACTGCTTTATTATAGTCACATAATTTACTAACAAGACAGAATAGAAGAAGAAAACGTGTAGCGCTGACCCCAAGTAATATGAAATAAGGGCAGGAAGAAGAAGAGTCAGATAATCTAGTATTTTGTCACTCACCAGTATGTAGCTGTGCAGAAGCGCGATGGCGTGGCGCATGTCCCTTGGGACCGGCATGCGGGAAGCGCGCAGCGACACGCACATAGCGCGCACCACGTCGCGAGCCTCGCGGTACTTGCCGGCTCGGCATTCCGCACCCGCTATTATTACCTACAAATAAATATTAAATTATCAGGCAAGATATTTTGTTTATAAAATGAAATGGATGATTTAAATTGTCACTTACGGGATATCTTCCGTGGTTTTTATTTATTTTGAGTTCCCGATATTTCGACGCTGTTGCAAGCGCCATGATCGCGGGATGACTGGAGAGTGCGGGTGGATGGAAAAAAAAATTGCTAAGAGCAGACAAATCTGTCTACCCTCTTTCTTTGTCTCTTGCTACGCGCACTATTGCAACTCGACACTAAATCACGGCAAAACACACTCACTGTATCACCACGTTTTTCGGAGTCTTTGTTGTGTGGAAGATATCCCGTAAGTGACAATTTAAATTGTGAAACAAACCGTGATAGCCTAAAACAGTGTTGAAATGGATGATTTTTTACAGAAGAGGGGGAGACTGTCACACATACTCTCTAGCTCCAGATCATGGTCTGTACTGGGCACAACGAGAGCACACAGTGGTGCTCGCCCAAGCGGAGCACATATCCACCGTATGCTTCAGTATGTGCAATAGTGACACTCTGGTGTTTCTACCATCTGAACCCGAACCCTTCGAACTTGGACCGCCCTTGTAGAACTTTTCATAAGACTACGTCCTGCGCGGCCACCTCCCTGATGGGGCCAACGTGGTATGTTACGCAGTCGACACGCTGGTCCTGGCGCAGAGAAAGTCGCACCAGGCGGCGACCTAACTCGCGTGGTCGCGACAATCGTGAAGAGGATCTAAGAGTCGGGAATCAAAGTGGCATTGCACAACTCTGAAGCCGTGATGTGCATTCTGGCCGTCAGAACATGAAACCACCGGGTTCCCAAGTTACGGTACGAAAGGCTCAAATTGGCGTCACGTCAACGATGAAGGTCGACTTCTTCCGCTCCACCCAAGAGCGGGAAAGTCATTGGACGATGTCCCACCTAAACAAAAACCCTCTGAACTTACCATGTCCGATGAGGATATATGTGTCATCCGGAAAGTGAGGACCCCGTGTCATCTTTCTAACTACTCCTCAAAGAGACCACCATAATAATTACGGCGTGCCCAGAACTGGGTTGCGACAGTCACTGTCTCCATTTCACCATGAAATCCCGCCGGAACTCGACCGCCATGCAGTATCATATTAAAGGATGTGTATTCCTATTTTGTTACTTAGCAATCTTTCACCAAAAAAGGTTTCTAACTTACCTAATATTGATTAGATTTGAAAAATTCTTTCTATTTCCGATTTTGGATGCAATTTTATGTCTCATTTTCAAACTTGAATGTCAACCCTGTTTCTTTTAACAGTAATATGGTCAATTATTCAACATATCCCCAATTTATAACATCAAGAAGTTTATACAACGATCTTACAACTAGAACATAATATAATTGAATTCTCACCGCAGTTTTAGCAGCCTCAGCGAACTGTCTCTTAGCCATGTACAGGCGGAACAAGTGTCGGGGTTCACGAGGGGTACCGTCTGTTTCACCCAGCAGGAACTCTATTAGTCTGTAATCACAATAACGCTTATTACCGATTTTAATACATTCTATATCATTTGGCTTTACCGTTCTCCTTGCGATTTAAACATATACAACAGCCCGAAAAACAATTCGGACACAATAGCTTGTGTCTTGTCCGGTCTGTTACACGGACCAGACACATGCTGTTGTGTCAGAACCACAGACAGGTCCAGGTCAACAGCCCCGACAGCTGTGTCCAGTCGGAGTATCTTCCCTTTGCAACGGAGGTTTGCGGGATTTTAAAAATGAATACAAAACAAGATTAAAGAAAAAATGGATTGATTGTGAGAGGAATGACATAAAAGGAAAAGTAAAAGCGTTGATTCGAAAAAACGTGCTGCGCCGAACCCAAGTAACATAAAAGAACGATTAAAAGATGGTGATAATATAATAGGTAAAAAAAAACTTAACTCACCTCCTAGTCAATCTCTCATCATCACTAGCAGCAGCCGCATCAATAGCTATACTAATCGCCTCACTCTCCTCTTCCTCCGACCCCCCACTCCGCAACAAATGCGACATCGCCTTACTATACTCTCCCGCATGAAAATAAAACTTCCCCGCAAGCAAATGATTCTTCTCCCCTTCAAAATGTAACGCCAAACTTTTGAAATCCTCCGGCCTGGCTTGAGAAGTCTGTATTAAAATCTCCCCATATAAATGTAATTTTCCATTTTTTCTAGCCAGTTGGAAGGCCTCATCATAACAGAGAGACATTACCAAGAATTTTATAGCAGAAGTAGGATCATCGCTGTTCTGGAAGTAATTGGCTACCATTTTCGCTCCTTGTATAGACTTCGTTTCTTGTACTAAATTGACTGCTTCGTCTATATCGTCTAGTTTATCCAAGTTAAGTCGTATAGCCGCTTCGTAGTCCTGAGCTTTAAGGTAAGACTTTAAGGCGTCGTGGTATCTGCCTTCAGCTTCTTTAGCTTTTGCATACTGTATGTGTATGCTTGGAGAGTTGATCTTTGGGAGTAGGGCTTCAACTTTGAGCCAGGACTTGAGTTTGATGTATAGGGACGCAGCTTTTTCCGTGTTCCCTGCATGGTCGTATAACGCTGCTGCATGACTGTACTGTTTTTCTTCTTCTAGAAGTTGAGCGCATTCTTTGACCAGCATGATGTCGTGTGAATGTTTCATAGCAGTGGTGACGCCTCTCATGACGTCACCACATCGTATAGACATGCGTGCGATCCCGGCCTCGCATTTGTCGTTGTGTTCTTTAGTTTTGTTGTCGTCTACGTTTTCTGTTATTAGGCTGTTCTCGTAGTTTGTTAGGGCTTCGTGGTAGTCTGCCCTGTTAAATGGAAAACGCTAAGGTAGATATTGGGAAACAGTAGGGTAATAAAATCCAGTAGAATTGAACCAGGAGGGAGTATAAGAATTTTACTGACTAAAGTTGATAATGCTGGTCTTTATTTCTATGAGAGGAAATAAAATATTATAAAAAAAAAACTTGAGCTGGTATATGTTCAGTTCACCGCAAAACTGTTGGAACTGACCGCAGCTTTTCCTTTTAATTTACATAATTTAAACAATTTCTAATAATAATGGAGTAGGATGGACGCGAGACGCACAGGATCGGTCGTTATAGCGACATTTAGGGGAGGCCTATGTCCAGCAGTGGGCGTCTTTCGGCTGAAATGATGATGATGATGAATATAGAGTAGGTTAGACTAGGGCACAATCTAAAAGGCTACATACGTGAGCTCCAAGTGCTGCGCCCTATGCAGCGTGATGGCGGGCGCCTTGGCGGGACAGCTGACGGCCGCGATCCCCGCCGCGCGTGCCCAGTCGCCCCGAGCAGCGTGCAGCTCCAGAGCGTGCAGCGCGCCCGCGCCGGAACTCTCTAGCCAGCGTGCCGCCGCCTCGCCCTTACATAGACATGCCACTATACAACATACAAGACTACATACGTGAGCTCCAAGTGCTGCGCTCTGTGCAGCGTGATGGCGGGCGCCTTGGCGGGACAGCTGACAGCCGCTATCTCTGCGGCACGTGCCCAGTCCCCCCGCGCCGCGTGCAACTCAAGAGCGTGCAGCGCGCCCGCGCCGGAACTCTCTAGCCAGCGTGCCGCCGCCTCGCCCTTACATAGACATGCCACTATACAACATACAAGACTACATACGTGAGCTCCAAGTGCTGCGCTCTGTGCAGCGTGATGGCGGGCGCCTTGGCGGGACAGCTGACGGCCGCGATCCCCGCCGCGCGTGCCCAGTCGCCCCGAGCAGCGTGCAGCTCCAGAGCGTGCAGCGCGCCCGCGCCGGAACTCTCTAGCCAGCGTGCCGCCGCCTCGCCCTTACATAGACATGCCACTATACAACATACAAGACTACATACGTGAGCTCCAAGTGCTGCGCTCTGTGCAGCGTGATGGCGGGCGCCTTGGCGGGACAGCTGACGGCCGCGATCCCCGCCGCGCGTGCCCAGTCGCCCCGAGCAGCGTGCAGCTCCAGAGCGTGCAGCGCGCCCGCGCCGGAACTCTCTAGCCAGCGTGCCGCCGCCTCGCCCTTACATAGACATGCCACTATACAACATACAAGACTACATACGTGAGCTCCAAGTGCTGCGCTCTGTGCAGCGTGATGGCGGGCGCCTTGGCGGGACAGCTGACAGCCGCTATCTCTGCGGCACGTGCCCAGTCCCCCCGCGCCGCGTGCAACTCAAGAGCGTGCAGCGCGCCCGCGCCGGAACTCTCTAGCCAGCGTGCCGCCGCCTCGCCCTTACATAGACATGCCACTATACAACATACAAGACTACATACGTGAGCTCCAAGTGCTGCGCTCTGTGCAGCGTGATGGCGGGCGCCTTGGCGGGACAGCTGACGGCCGCGATCCCCGCCGCGCGTGCCCAGTCGCCCCGAGCAGCGTGCAGCTCCAGAGCGTGCAGCGCGCCCGCGCCGGAACTCTCTAGCCAGCGTGCCGCCGCCTCGCCCTTACATAGACATGCCACTATACAACATACAAGACTACATACGTGAGCTCCAAGTGCTGCGCTCTGTGCAGCGTGATGGCGGGCGCCTTGGCGGGACAGCTGACAGCCGCTATCTCTGCGGCACGTGCCCAGTCCCCCCGCGCCGCGTGCAACTCAAGAGCGTGCAGCGCGCCCGCGCCGGAACTCTCTAGCCAGCGTGCCGCCGCCTCGCCCTTACATAGACATGCCACTATACAACATACAAGACTACATACGTGAGCTCCAAGTGCTGCGCTCTGTGCAGCGTGATGGCGGGCGCCTTGGCGGGACAGCTGACGGCCGCGATCCCCGCCGCGCGTGCCCAGTCGCCCCGAGCAGCGTGCAGCTCCAGAGCGTGCAGCGCGCCCGCGCCGGAACTCTCTAGCCAGCGTGCCGCCGCCTCGCCCTTACATAGACATGCCACTATACAACATACAAGACTACATACGTGAGCTCCAAGTGCTGCGCTCTGTGCAGCGTGATGGCGGGCGCCTTGGCGGGACAGCTGACGGCCGCTATCTCTGCGGCGCGTGCCCAGTCACCCCGTGCAGCGTGTAGCTCTAGAGCGTGCAGCGCGCCCGCGCCTGAGCTCTCTAGCCAGCGTGCTGCCGCCTCGCCCTTACATAGACATGCGCAGAGCATTCCGCTGTACAACATACAAAGGCTATACAACCAGAAACTGGAATAGTATAGTCCACTTAGAAAAATAAGTTAAGCTTTTAATTTTTTTTCAAATGCACTTTTGTGTTTAAGATATGAAAATGAGATTGTAGCGGCATCTATGGCGCTACTTAGGAAGTAAACTATGAAAACTTGCATCGCGCAATTAGAGTACTCTGTGTGATTTGTATATTTACAGCAACAGGACAGATATCTGACCATCATCTATCGAGCGGTGGCACAGTAAAAAAATACCTTCTATTTGCAAATTTGAGTACTGTTACTTTTTTATACAAATAGTACGAAAAACAAAGAAAATTAAAAAAAAAACTGTCATATTTCTACAGTGTGTAAAAGTTTAAAGTCTATAAAATAAGGTAATTTAAGAACTTACCACAATATGGACAAATCCTCAATATGTGAAGCATCTTCCAGCGCCCAGACCATTGCAACATCACTGAGTCTCGTGTATACTCGAATCGCTGTACACCGTACATAAACACAAAAATGTGTATTTGAAAAGAGTAAATATAATGATTCTTATGTATACTGTCAAGAAGCAGCTTGATGCACCAGAGTCGATTGAGAAACGAGACAAGAAGACCATCGACGATTGCATGGCTGCTTACCATCAGTTGCGGTCGCAGTCAAGCACTGGTTTATATCTCGTCAATTCAAATCTCCAAAGTCTTAAGCATCGACGCAGATTTGTTAGCCTATCAGTTTTCTATCGTTTATATTTCGGGAAGTATGCATCAGAATTGCACAAACTAATTCCGCCAAGCCCATTCTATCACCAGACTACTAGACATACGGCATTTTGCCTCGTTTAATGGCCTTATTCTTTTTTTTTGTTGTCTTTGACCATGATAAAATGTCAAGCGAATAACACTAATAACGTTAAAACTTCAACAAAAACTCACCGAACTCCACATTAAGCTCCGCAATAGCACCTTCCCCCATCTTCCTCGAGAGATCCACTTCATCCACGGCATAACAGAAGAGCCAAGCCTCGCTGAACCGTCTCAAGGCCAACAGCTTCTCAATATGGTGACGTTGGTTGGCCAGCCGCTTCTCTGTGTCAGCTGGCATAAATTTTAGCTATAACCTCAACAAAAACTCACCAAACTCCACATTAAGCTCCGCAATAGCCGCTTCCCCCATCTTCCTCCAGAGATCCACTTCATCCACGGCATCACAGAAGAGCCAAGCCTCGCTGAACCGTCTCAAGGCCAACAACTTCTCTATGTGGTGACGTTGGTTGGCCAGTCGCTTCTCTGTGTCAGCTGGCATCAACTTTAGCTAAAACTTCAAGAAAAACTCACCGAACTCCACATTAAGCTCCGCAATAGCTGCTTCGCCCATCTTCCTCCAGAGATCCACTTCATCCACGGCATCACAAAAGAGCCAAGCCTCACTGAACCGTCTCAGGGCTAACAACTTCTCTATATGGTGGCGCTGGTTGGCCAGCCGTTTCTCTGTATCAGCATCCGCTAGGCCACTTGTGTTGTGGGAGTCTAACGCCACTTTCATTACCCTGTGGAGGATATTGGATTCTGTTTACTTGTTTATAAGGTTGAAAAAATCTTCTCGTTGAACCGCCTCATAGCTAAAAAAAATCAAAATGGCGTTGTTGATTTGCTAATCGTTTTTTTTGTATCAGTTAAACTCGCGCCATATGACTTTAGAGGTATCTGGACCAGAGAGTAAAGTCCCACATACCTCAGTTGAAAAGGGAGGATCCTCCGATCAGACAGTTGTTATGTCTGGTGGGTAACTGCGTGATAGATGATTCCGCGTGAAAATCTTTAAATGCGCAATGCGCGACTTGTTCTTATGTGACGCCATAGATGTCGCTTCATAACTCTTCATATTGTGTGAGTTTAACGATAAGTTACTACTATAATAGCTTCTGAACTCCAAGTGACTTTGTCAGAGTGTAAGTAGAAAACTTTCACTTCTGAGCGGAACGAGGGTCAATCTTACTGAAATCAGTTTAAAGCGCGCGTGGAACACATGCCGTCGACCTGGACTTGAACCTTATTGAATAACGAGCTACCTATTGTTAGCCGTCCACAAGTTCACCCACAAGGCTACCAAAAGCCCCACCATGAGCTCTTAAAGCGATCCATTTCACGAGCTAAACTGAAGTGACTCACGCTCCCCCACTGGCGTAGCAGTAGACGTCTCCAGAGAACAGTATGAGCGGCACATGCGCGGCCAGGAGCGGCGTGTGGCGCACCAGGTCCACGTGCGAGCCGTTGATGGAGTTCGCCGAGTAGTAGTACGTCTCTATCGAGTCAATACGATCCACTTTACGAGCTAAACTGAAGTGACTCACGCTCCCCCACTGGCGTAGCAGTAGACGTCTCCAGAGAACAGTATGAGCGGCACATGCGCGGCCAGGAGCGGCGTGTGGCGCACCAGGTCCACGTGCGAGCCGTTGATGGAGTTCGCCGAGTAGTAGTACGTCTCTATCGAGTCAATACGATCCACTTTACGAGCTAAACTGAAGTGACTCACGCTCCCCCACTGGCGTAGCAGTAGACGTCTCCAGAGAACAGTATGAGCGGCACATGCGCGGCCAGGAGCGGCGTGTGGCGCACCAGGTCCACGTGCGAGCCGTTGATGGAGTTCGCCGAGTAGTAGTACGTCTCTATCGAGTCAATACGATCCACTTTACGAGCTAAACTGAAGTGACTCACGCTCCCCCACTGGCGTAGCAGTAGACGTCTCCAGAGAACAGTATGAGCGGCACATGCGCGGCCAGGAGCGGCGTGTGGCGCACCAGGTCCACGTGCGAGCCGTTGATGGAGTTCGCCGAGTAGTAGTACGTCTCTATCGAGTCAATACGATCCACTTTACGAGCTAAACTGAAGTGACTCACGCTCCCCCACTGGCGTAGCAGTAGACGTCTCCAGAGAACAGTATGAGCGGCACATGCGCGGCCAGGAGCGGCGTGTGGCGCACCAGGTCCACGTGCGAGCCGTTGATGGAGTTCGCCGAGTAGTAGTACGTCTCTATCGAGTCAATACGATCCACTTTACGAGCTAAACTGAAGTGACTCACGCTCCCCCACTGGCGTAGCAGTAGACGTCTCCAGAGAACAGTATGAGCGGCACATGCGCGGCCAGGAGCGGCGTGTGGCGCACCAGGTCCACGTGCGAGCCGTTGATGGAGTTCGCCGAGTAGTAGTACGTCTCTATCGAGTCAATACGATCCACTTTACGAGCTAAACTGAAGTGACTCACGCTCCCCCACTGGCGTAGCAGTAGACGTCTCCAGAGAACAGTATGAGCGGCACATGCGCGGCCAGGAGCGGCGTGTGGCGCACCAGGTCCACGTGCGAGCCGTTGATGGAGTTCGCCGAGTAGTAGTACGTCTCTATCGAGTCAATACGATCCACTTTACGAGCTAAACTGAAGTGACTCACGCTCCCCCACTGGCGTAGCAGTAGACGTCTCCAGAGAACAGTATGAGCGGCACATGCGCGGCCAGGAGCGGCGTGTGGCGCACCAGGTCCACGTGCGAGCCGTTGATGGAGTTCGCCGAGTAGTAGTACGTCTCTATCGAGTCGTCCGTGTAGATGATGAACACGTTGCGGTCTGAGAGGCAGATGTCCCAGATTATGCCCCTGGAAATGGAATAAATATTAGTTATTTTTAGGATTTCGTACTTCAGTCGGTAACACTGAAACCCGTTATTATCGACTTGTAGCATTCCATTCTTAGTGACCACGACGTCCGAACGCGACATGCGATGGCAACCCGCGAATTCGAGCGTCGAGTGCGAACTAACACCTGACTGCTATCTTTATAAGACCACTTTATTATCAAGACCCTTTTACTCAGGGATGCGTGGAGGCATTATGCTAAACTTAATATCACATTTTCAGGACTGTAAGTAATTATTCACGTTGACTCGCGGGCGCGGTGGTGGGCGCGGTCACGAAATATCAAACATATGGCGGAATATAGAAGTGTTCACGTACGAAACGCACGTGCGGTTTAAGTAGCGGGCTAGCTAGTGAGTGGCGCGCGCAGCGAGCTCGCAGCTATATCAAACGCTTGAGGTGTGCGTGCGTCGAACTAGTGGCGGAGCGCGCGATCCACCTGCGACGTCAGTAAGTTCAAACCGTATGAACTTGTCGCTAGGTGCAAACGCCTGGCGGCCAATATGAACACAAAATCGCTACGTCTTCGCGACCGCACCCGCCACCGCGCCCGCTTGTTCCAACGTAAACAAGTACTTACCAGCAGCTAAGCTAAGCAGTGAAAAAATCAAACTTCTGAGGCAACGCAATCTAAACACAAGGCCGTTTATGTTCAGTTTATGGCACAATGTATTTAGAAACTCACAAGGAAATTAAAAGCTTATGGGGCACATTCCGTTGGTAATGTTGGGATAACTTGAAGTCATACGAGTATGTAAAGGACGGACCGATCAATTGAATAGGCTCTTAATAAACTAGTGCGCTTCACCATCAACGATTGTATTTCTGCTTACCATCAGATGGGATCGCAGTCAAGAACTAGCTTATATAAATTTAAACAAAAAATCCTAGTAATATATTACTTGACATCCCCAGTAGCGGTCCTAGTGAGCGCGCAGACGTCGTCGGCGGCGGGGCAGTAGACGTGCACGCGGCGGCGCTCGTCCGCCACGCACGTGCGCGCGCCGCCGATGTCGCAGTACACGCCGCGCACGCCGCACACGTGCCGGTAGCGCGCGCACGTGCGCCACTCCTCCACGCCGAAGTACTCGATGTGCCCTTGCTAGTAAGGGAGAGTAAATTACAGACAGATCAGTGATAAAATTGACCGCATCCAGGTTGGGCACAGCAAAGATAATCTCCACAGATGGGTGGGCCAGCACAGACAATCTTTAAGACAGTTCCGATCTGCAATTTGTGCGGAGCCTATCCGCAAACCATATCCCACCTTCTATCTTGCATCATGTGTACTTGTTCAAGTAGGAAATTAATGACAAAATCAGTAGACGGTATTGGTGTGGTCGACCCACTAAGAAGAAGCTTAAGTGGCCTATTGGTCTAGAGGTCAGTGTCCCTGACCGCTAAACTGGAGGTCGTGGGTTCGATTCCTACCCAAGACAAATGTTTTGTGCGAAGAGCAATAACATAAAATAAAAGTTATTTTTAGGCATCGATTTAAAAAACTAGCAAATATAGTCATTGACATGACATTTAAACAATTTAAAAGAAGAAAACTAAGTAATACTTACATCAGTAACGAATATAAAGAAGTCGCTAGTGAGATGTATGTCAACGATCTTCGCGCCTGCCATGTGTGGCTCCGGAAACAATATGGCCTCCTTCTCCGGCTGCGACGGGTCCACTTGATCGATCTGAATACACATAAATAAAACCAATCAGTTTTCTCATATTGGCTAAGTTCTATTATTGTTTCCTGACTTGATGGTAGAGCGAGAGAGAGTGACTTATACTGGCTAAAACCCACCCTTCAGTTGCCTTTTACGTTCCAGGGCCGCGGTAACCCTTTCGATAATCCTGAAGCCCTGGCTGGCATATGCTCTAGCAGCACAGAAGCTAGGTAAGTACATATCTTGTAAGCTAGGCGCACGGTGGATCACGATGGGCGACGGTTTCTAAACATAAATTACAAACCGACTAAAAGGGCTGTTTTTAATTTTGCGGGAATAAGAGAAAATATGTTATGTCCCTTTAAAATAATTGTTTAATTTTTTATGATTGGTGCTAAATACCCAAGCGGCAGTTTTTTCATCTAAGCGGTCTTTTGGGAGGTATGCGGAACAAAGAGGAAAGTCCCACATACCTCCGCAGAAAAGGGAGGATCCTCAACCAAACGGGTATTATGACTGGTGGGCAACTGCTCGACAGGTGATTGCGTGATGCAGGATTCGTAGTCCCTATGCAACATCATAGATGTCGCTAATGTCTTATTAACAATACATTATATAAATACTGATCCCATGCAACATGGCCCGTCCCTGGAACAGCGCAGCAGCATACTCGCCCGCCAGCGTGATGACGTCGATGGGCGCGGGGTACTGCCTGCGCGCCGCGGCGCCGCCCGCCAGCGGGTAGAACCACGCCAGCACGCCGGACGCACAGCACACGTGGGACCCTCCTAGCGCTATCACGCTGGGTTCTGTTGGTTATAATACTAACCGCATGCAACATGGCCCGTCCCTGGAACAGCGCAGCAGCATACTCGCCCGCCAGCGTGATGACGTCGATGGGCGCGGGGTACTGCCTGCGCGCCGCGGCGCCGCCCGCCAGCGGGTAGAACCACGCCAGCACGCCGGACGCACAGCACACGTGGGACCCTCCTAGCGCTATCACGCTGGGTTCTGTTGGTTATAATACTAACCGCATGCAACATGGCCCGTCCCTGGAACAGCGCAGCAGCATACTCGCCCGCCAGCGTGATGACGTCGATGGGCGCGGGGTACTGCCTGCGCGCCGCGGCGCCGCCCGCCAGCGGGTAGAACCACGCCAGCACGCCGGACGCACAGCACACGTGGGACCCTCCTAGCGCTATCACGCTGGGTTCTGTTGGTTATAATACTAACCGCATGCAACATGGCCCGTCCCTGGAACAGCGCAGCAGCATACTCGCCCGCCAGCGTGATGACGTCGATGGGCGCGGGGTACTGCCTGCGCGCCGCGGCGCCGCCCGCCAGCGGGTAGAACCACGCCAGCACGCCGGACGCACAGCACACGTGGGACCCTCCTAGCGCTATCACGCTGGGTTCTGTTGGTTATAATACTAACCGCATGCAACATGGCCCGTCCCTGGAACAGCGCAGCAGCATACTCGCCCGCCAGCGTGATGACGTCGATGGGCGCGGGGTACTGCCTGCGCGCCGCGGCGCCGCCCGCCAGCGGGTAGAACCACGCCAGCACGCCGGACGCACAGCACACGTGGGACCCTCCTAGCGCTATCACGCTGGGTTCTGTTGGTTATAATACTAACCGCATGCAACATGGCCCGTCCCTGGAACAGCGCAGCAGCATACTCGCCCGCCAGCGTGATGACGTCGATGGGCGCGGGGTACTGCCTGCGCGCCGCGGCGCCGCCCGCCAGCGGGTAGAACCACGCCAGCACGCCGGACGCACAGCACACGTGGGACCCTCCTAGCGCAATCACGCTGGGTTCTGTTGGTTATAATACTAACCGCATGCAACATGGCCCGTCCCTGGAACAGCGCAGCAGCATACTCGCCCGCCAGCGTGATGACGTCGATGGGCGCGGGGTACTGCCTGCGCGCCGCGGCGCCGCCCGCCAGCGGGTAGAACCACGCCAGCACGCCGGACGCACAGCACACGTGGGACCCTCCTAGCGCTATCACGCTGGGTTCTGTTGGTAGCGTGTAAGTCGCCAGGGCTGTTGGTTCCGCTGGAAATGTGGAAGATTATCATGTGTTTTATGGGTGGGTGGAACTCG
Source organism: Mythimna separata (assembly GCA_030763345.1). Lineage (NCBI taxonomy): Eukaryota > Metazoa > Arthropoda > Insecta > Lepidoptera > Noctuidae > Mythimna > Mythimna separata. Next base: position 18,649,782 of record CM061177.1, on the reverse strand, counting down.
TAGCTAGATAATAACAGCCGCACGGGTCGATCTTTAAGGTTAAGCAACGCTTGCCAAGGTTGGTCTGTGGATGGGTGACCATCTTAACATAACGAGTTTCCTCCGTGCCTCGGAAAGCACGTTAAGCCGTAGGTCATTTGTAGATCTTTGGCAGTCGTTACGTATAGTTAGAAGCCAGTAAATCTGACTCTAGTGTTGCCATGAAGTACGTACTGTGTTAGCCCAGTTAATGGATTATGAAGGTCTGGTAGGTGGCCGCTCCTGGTAAAATACTGGTATTCAGCTAAATCCGGTTTGACTGGAAGCCAACCACAATATAGTCGGGAAAAGGCTAGGTAGATGATGACTGAACACTTTATTTTATTTTGTGAGACTGAGTGGTCACGCTGGGCTATGTAACGCTTGTTCGGATGAGTTCGATTGATGTCGACCGCCTTTACCCAGTGTAGAGCCCCCTCCTTTCCTGCCCAGCATGTACAACTACCTGCATCTTCAACGACTTATACGAAGCCAACGACATAGCTATCCAGGAAGCTTCTCGATACGAGAAGACGACCCGAACGGTGATTTTGTATGATTGTCTTCACTGCTGTCGCACACACAGTTTATTTATTGATCTTGAACTAAACTACTCGTAGCTACCATAATATCTGCCTACAGAAAACATTATTGCAAGGTGAAGGTGTTAAATGTAACAGTGTCGCAAAATAGAAAATAACAAAAAAATCGAATTAACTAAAAATTTAATTTAAAGACTGCAGGAACTGTACGTAGTAAACAGCACAGTGCAGTTTCATAGTGAAGATTTATATGATACACTGGATACTGACTCCGCACCGCGGCGCCACTCGTCAGCGAGTGAGTCACGCCTTCATGCACTTAATAAAGCACACGTTAATCCGGCCTAAAGTTATCATGCTTGGCACTGTTAAATCCGCTAGGTGAACTTAGCGACTAAATAGAAAGCTTGTAATATCATCAAAAACATAAAGTACACCGCAGAAGAGCTAGTAAAGAAAGCTACGGGTCCGAGCTTGGCCATGCTCTCACTAGATGGCGCTAAACAACATTGCAGTTTGTTTTGATTTTAGTGTCTGAGCATTATATACGGTGGAACTCACGAACAATAATTAAATTAACTTTAATGGGTGATTAACTAATGAGCATTAAATCTGTTAATGAATGATTAGGGTTCATTAGTAATTGACAGCTTCAAGTATCCATAGACCGAAGCGTTGTCAGAGCGTCCGTGTACATATAAATAATGTTAAAATATTATTTAAAAATTATCAATCTAGGCTCATCAAAACTGTAATTTATATTATTTTAAATGATATTCCTTTTGATTAATGATATTTTTTTAACAAAAAAGTTTTATTGAATTAAAATATAAGCTACTAGCTTCCGCCCGCAACAACAAAATCGAAGAATAAATAAGATCATGCTTCTTTTTTTTTCCTATAGCCTATATGTTAATCCAGGGTATAACCTAACTACATACCAAATTTCAACCAAATCGGTCCAGCCGTTTTTGCGTGAAAGAGTAACAAACATACATCCATCCTCACAAACTTTCGCATTTATAATATTAGTAGGAAGTAGGATGGTGCTTTTTTTCGATGTCACCGATAAAGAGTCATTGACATTCTAAGGTTACGTATCTACTCCTAATAAAACATGTTTTAACGATATTAATATGTGAAAATCTATCCAACGCAAAAAAAAAAACTTGAACGGAGTATTTTGTAAAGGGATCGGAATAATCACGTAAATATCGTCTTAGTCCCACATTTCTATATCTTCGGGCATACTCCACAAACTCAACAAAATCGGACATTTTGCCTGGGAAATCTCGCGGCTTCACTGTTCTATGTTTTGAAACTGTCAATGTGACAATTTTTTAATGGACCGTTTAGAAGTTCAGTGAAGGTTTGACAATACTTAACTTTAAAGGACATTAGAGACGCTAATGAACCATTAGCTGGACTATGCGTACGGCTGTAAGTCTTGGAAATGTACAAAATGTACACAGGTCAGTCGAGAAATAACCCTAGATGAGCGATAGTTACCAAGCCAAGCCAAAATGAATCTAAAAAACTTACACTTATTAACAGGTTTCGGTTCATCTCCCACAGCGATGCACTGGTACACAGTGGCTTCAGTGAGACTAGTGAACGTGACTGCGCTGCCGCCGTAAAAAAATAAATGCCAATAACAGTTTTTAACAGCAATAACAACTGCAAAATGCATTCATTTTTTTAAAACCTTTATTTTTGTACGATATTTCAAGAGCCATAATTCGCAGAGCCTAACTTCAGACTCGCCAACTTATAACGACCGTACTGTGCAACGGCGGCAGCGCGGTCACGAACACGTTCAAATACGCGCGGCCCGCCCTGGCGAGCAGATGGTAAGATAAAAAGGGGGAAGTCTGTGGTGTCATCATCATCATCTCAGCCGTAAGACGTCCACTGCTGGACATAGGCCTCCCCCAATCGTCGCCACAACAACGGGTCTTATGCGTCTCGCATCCATCGAATTCCCGCCAGGTCTGCGGTGTACTGCAAACTAATACAGAACATAATACTAAACTTACACTTATTAACAGGTTCCGGCTCATCTCCCACCGCGATGCACTGGTACACAGTGGCTTCAGTGAGACTAGTGAGCGTGATGACCCTGGTGCCGTACGCGGCGTACAGCGGCGGCAGCGCGGTCACGTACACGTTCAGATACGCGCGGCCCGCCGTGGCGAGCAGACGTCCGTCCGAGCTCCAGGAACAACGCTCCGCGCCGCCCGCGGGCATCACTGAGCCGGATACCTCGCCGTTGTTCCATATTGCGATTAGTTTTAGTCTGGAATTGGAGATATATTTTTTATTTAATTAAAGTCTTCATGGATATTTCAGATGCAGTTTTTACTACAGATAAAAGGGGATAATTAAACTCTATTGAGATGGGAATTCGATAGGGCATACCAGTCTGTTACGGAGTAAATCCCACCTAAGTCCAGGGCCACGTAACTCTTTCCAAGATTCCCACAGTACGAATGTAGGTACAGTCAGCAACAAAAGTCGATGAACACAATCAACATAATAAAACATTTTATGATGTGTAACACATTTTATTGCAAACTCCTAACTTCAGTTCAATTCATACACTTGAATTTATTAACTCGAGAAAATGTCGCCACCACCTCAACTGTCAATTTTAGCGTCGTCGTATATTTAAAGTTAATTTTTAAGTACTATCATTTAAAAGGTCCCTAAAAAAGATTACAGTTCAAACTAATTTGAACTTTGTTGTATATGAAATAGAGTTTGTTGTTCCATAATTTTATATCTATTGAATTCTTTAACCAAATAGTCTAGTTTGACCATGATTAGAAACTTGGTTTTGGCCTTTTGCAGCGTACAACACAATACGACATCCACTAACTTATTGTATTTTTTGTCTTTTATTGGTGTCCCACATCTGGACAAAGGCCTACCTAAAGTCCTTAATTTTTTTAGGAATTATTAAGATGATTGTCATAAATATAGATGCATCAACAGATATTTCGCATAGATAAAGGAATCAACATATTAAAACTTTTGTCAACTGCCTATATTAGATAAATAAATGATAAATCTCGTCAACTCACTGTCCATCCCCACAAGAAGCAGCCAGTCCATTACAAACGGCCACATCAGTCAAATTATCCTTATGATTCTTCACTTGAAACAGTTCTTCTCCAACTTCCTTGATATGCGTGGAAATGGCTATGATGAACCCAGCACTAAATCCTATAAGGATATAGCCATCTCCGTACCACTTGTATGACACTATGGAGCCGTAGCGCTGCTGAAAGGCTAGCTCTATTGGGTTCTCAGGGTTCAGGAGGTTATATAGGTATAGTGTTCTTTTGCCGACTACCAGGCTTATCTGGAAATGTGAAACAAAAAAAGTTGTTTTATAATATTGAAATGAAATTACATGATAAAAGTAGTGCTTTATTATCTAGTTACAAGCATAAGAATCACCAACAAAGTTAGTCAATTTTTTAATAATCTCACTGCCGGGACTCAGGCCTCAACTCCAGAAGAAGGAATGAGCCGTAATCCACCATCCGGGCCCAATGAGGATTTGTGGATGCGTCATAATATTTTCCTACACCGTTTTGAGAGCAGTGGTGATGAACTATATTACAAAAGCAAAGGGTTTAGACCCATAACATGCAACTCGTAATGAGAAAACGTTACCACTGGGCCACCACTGCTGTAGCCAATTGCTGGACAGGAACTCATTACAAAATCTGAATTTAACTTCTCACTAATATTATAAAGGCAAAAGTTTATGTGTATGTTTGTTACTTCACGCTCAAACGGCCTTTGGTTGTTTAGGTGGTGTGTGTGTATGTGGTGTAATTACTCACCGGGTAAGTGGTATAAGTCCTTGATCTATGTCCTAGGTATATTCCTCACACACAATTCGACAACACAGTTATGTTTAAAAGGCGCAAATAAGCCAAGCACAAGCAGGAAAGTTTAGCAGAAACAGAAACACGTTTATTTCAAATAGGCCATTTACAGGCACTTATGAATTATAAAATGTTGGTCAGTCAAAAAAAGTGAAAGTAAATTGCACGTTCCAAAGCGTAGATCTCTATGGAGAAGAACGTGCAAGAAACTCTTTGGACACTCATCATATCATGAGTTACACATAAATCTTGGTTAGGTACATAATTTTTGTCACTTCTATTTATTTTATTTATCTTTAGTAATAATAGAATAGTCTTTGCAAGCACAGCGGTTGGTTATCGCGGGTAGATTATCGACAACTTTATATCGGCGCGGGCGCACGTACGTCTCTCAGGCAGCGTAGATCGTGACTGGCGAGAAACGAATATAACAATTCGGCGGTAGAATTAAAGTATTCTGTGGGTAGAATGAAATTATCGCCGGCAAGTCATTGATGATGCGCGTGTCCAATGTGTTACGTTATTATTGTATGTTGTGTTTAATTTGAGTTAATGTGTATCTTGTTAATACGGATATATATAAAAATATATGTGTGTAAAATATAGAAATAGATGTTGGTGATTTTAATATCTATTGTTTATGTGAAAACAGTGTGAATATGAGGGAGTCACTCACAGGCCGAACGGATATCGATAAAACTTGGCACATGAGTGTAGACCAAGTCCTGGAATAGCACATAGGATGTAATTTTTATCCCGGGAAGTATGTTATCTTGGGCTGCTAAAGCAGCTAGTATTCCATAAAATTCAACAAGTATTTAGTCAACACTTTCAATCTTTAGGCTGAAATGCTTTTTCTTTCATTTAAATCTCATGATAATGATAACTTACTTTATCGGCCTTGTTTTCTTCTCTAGGAAAGGGAATGGGCCATAATCCACCACGTGGGACATCCAACAATCCGTACTGGGCCCGCATGGTAGAAGACAGGGTCATTCCCTCTCCTAGAGAGCAGGCCTGAGTCCCAACAGTAAAAATGTTACAAGGCCGAAAATATAACTTACAGTATTCTCCCCTGCAGCCCTCTCATCAGTCTTCATCTCTGAGAACTGCAGGTCATTGGGAGCATCCCTCAAAGATATCATCCTCAGCGTGTCACCATCAGAGTTGTTGATGGACAAGCTCTTGTCTTCCGAAGCTAACACCAGGATACTGTCCTTGTTCCAAGCGGCACAGGTTATCTTCTTCGTGTGTTTACCTATTATTGGTATCCTCCTGGAAATTAGGAACATATGGTTTGTTAAAATGAAGTCTTAATTAAGAAAATAATGTGAGCTGTTTTGAATGTAACACTATTTGGGCTAAAATTTCGAGGTAACAAGGTAAGAATTTAATGGTTAACCAGTCTGGGATTAGATACTTAAGAATTTTTTTTTTAATCTAGAATCTGCTGCAGCTGCTTATTATCTTGCAAGCCCAAGTATGTTTCAGGACATAAATGTGGCTAACGATGGACCCAATCTACTTACTACTTACTGTTTGTGCAAAATATAAATCATCAACTCAAAACACAATAAGCTACTCTTTTTCCTATTTATTAAGGTTTAGTAGGTAACAGACATGTCCTAACAGAGATGACCTTGCTTGTTGCAATCCCCAATTAAAGTTTGTCCGTAAAAATGACGCTTTTAGCAATAAGACTGTCCATTGCAACACCCTGTCAATTTTAAGTAGCTATTGAAATTTAATTTTTGGTGTATAAATAAAGATTTTATTTATCAATCAATCAATTCCTGTAGACTGCAGATGTTAATTAAATCAACAACCAACAAAATGGTTATTTACAATCTCCAAATTCCCACCAAGGTGAACTCTGCTTAGACACTGGATTACATCTATGCGCTCATACTTTAGGCAATAAGATAAAATATTAATTTTATAATCATCAAAAGTATACATACTTTGTGGTATGATGATTATACAGGGCCAGATTTCCTTTCTGTGTTCCAACAGCTAACAGAGGCTCTCCGTAAGCCCATGCGATGCAGGATGGTGGCTCACGGAGCCCTGTTTCTATGTTGATCCGCTTGTTAGCATGGCACTCCCATAGCAACACTGCGTTACTGTTTGGTGTAATGATTGCCAAGTAGTCACCGTCCTGGTCCCATTCCATGCCAGCGCAAAGACTGAAAGAGTTTATAATATTTTTTATTAGTACAGTAACAATTTTTTTTAATAAGATGTTCATTCATTATTCTAAGCCTAAAACAGAAACAGACAAATGGACATATTTGGGGTAGCTATTAAATCATGAAGAAAATCAAGAACTGAAGAAAATTAAATTGCTCTCCATCCTCCAGGGAATTTCATTTATCTATGTAAAAACCCTATGTCAATAAATAATTTTATTATTTATTTATAACTATATGGTAACTAAAATAATTCTTCTAATAAGTAGCATCCCTTCCACTAGAGCTTTGTTTCCATGAGCTATATCCTTAATATATATATCTTTAAGAAACCAAGATCTAGCTAGCTCTATCTTAATTGTTTTTAGGATAAGAATATGCCTTTGAGACAACATTAGTGTAGCTTTCCAACAGCAAATCAATACATTTAAAGAATATTTCCAACAACAAACCATTTGAAACACTTTAAATAAATAATGTTATTCAGATTACTCACCCTTGCAGCTTCATCCGTTCCAACAGCTGGCCAGTTCTATCATGTATAGCCACCGTAGCATCCGTTCCAGTAGTGGCCAGCAATGAATGAGACTCTCCCTTCTGCCACAGAAAGTACAGCTCACCCAAGCCATGGGGCTGTTCAATGGTGTATAACAACTGGAAACATTTTTTAAATAATGTTTAATTTAAATTATGTTTTAGTTTGAATACTTACTGCAAATAGTGACTGATGAAAAACCAAATGATTTTGGTGTAGTGTTATAATGAGAAATAGTTTCCATACTGCTTTTAGTGAAAAGTAATAGTTTGATAACAATTAGATAATATTAGTTTTATTCATAATTTCATGAAGCTCTTCTCAAGTTGAGAACAGGCTACCTGTTTGGGTGGGACTTACTTTAGGAGAACTCATTTCTGGGCAGTTTCTGTATATTCCATAAAACAATAGAATCTAAAGATATCCGGCTTCAAGATGTTTGATAAAAGCGGTTATTGTACGATAATTCGATGAAAATACATTTTTGTTATTGTTTTTATTTCGTTGCTTGGCAACTTATCAAAATGAACGTTTCCGAATTGATCACTCAAGTCAAAAAAGTTGAGAAATGATCCAATACATAATGTTTCATATTTTTATTTTATTAATTAGCCTTGTGTTTATTTTATTACGAAGGAAAAAATATATATTAAGAACTATAAATAAAATAATATTTAAAAAAAAATTGTAAATTGTATTTCGTTGATCGACAATGACCCTGTGTTGCCAATATAATATACTAACAAAGTTTACATACTCTTTGATTGCAACAATTGAGTATCGATTTGATAACACTTAGTTCAAGCTAAATACACAATTTTACATGTATACTAAAAACAGAAGCTTATATAAGTTTTAATAGAATAGCTGTTTGATAATTGCCGCCGCTGATGTGAAACTAGGTATAGGGCTAAACGTAATCTCTAAACTGAATTTTGGTCACTGTGGCAGGCCAATCTCATTAGAGACTATCATCATAGAGTTCGCAGATGCTGGAGAGTACTCCTAGTTCTTACACCAATTCTTTTCACTTTCAAAATACACTAACGGGGCTGTCCCCGTTTAGGGCATGCAATTCCGGAAATCCGGATCAATTATACTGATTTTTCAGTTCCAGAATTGACTGGAATAATTCCGAAATTCCGATATTCATTTTTTTATATTTTGTTTTAATTATATTCTTCTGAATGCACTCAATCTGTAGACTATTCCACAAATCACTATTATATGTAGTTGAAAGGGTGCCCATTATGGATTGCAAGCGCGCGTGTTGCCGCGCACGGCGCTCTGATACTCACCGATAAGCGCGCGGTGGTCGAGGTCTGGCAGTGGACCACTGGTGGACACACAAAACTTTCACGTTTCTATCACAAATGTTGTGTTTTCTATAAACATGTTCGTTACTTCTGATTTGAAGAATCAGTGTGCTACAAGTTTCGGATTCATGATAGTTTTTTTTTTAGGAAAGTTAATACTGAACTTCTGGTCCCTATTTAACAACAAAGAAACCAAAGCAACCGCTTTACATAGATAATCTTTCTACTTTAAAAGTGAGATTAATCAATATCAGGCCTACTACTATCTTCCTAAAGCTACAATAACATTGTAGCCTTAGTTTCCTTTCACAACAGTGAGTAGGGTAATATGTTTAATTTGTAACTCAAAGGGATTAAAAGACTGATTTATACTAAACTTTGTTTAATTTGAACATTTAGGAGCTCGTGGCTAGATAATAACAGCCGCAAGGGTCGATCTTCAAAGTTAAGCAGCGCTTGCCAAGGTTAATCTGTGGATGGGTGACCATCTTAACATACCGAATTTCCTCCGTGCCTCGGAAAGCACGTTAAGCCGTAGGTCCCGGCTGTCATTTGTAAATCTTTGGCAGTCGTTACGGATAGTCAGAAGCCAGTAAATCTGACTCCAGTCTTGCCATGAAGTACCGTGTTAACCCAGTTAATGGGTTGTGGAGGTCTGGTAGGCAGCCGCTCCTCGTAAGATATTGGTATTCAGCTAAATCCGGCTTGACTGGAAGCCGACCCCAATATAGTTGGGAAAAGGCTAGGCAGATGATGATGTTTATTTTTAACATTTTTTTTTGTATTTACGTGGATCGAGAGAAGTTAATGACACAATTATATATATTATAAATAATAAAAAAAGAATCAGTTCCGGAATTAGCTTTTCAGTATCGAATTTCAGTTTTGGAATTGAGAACCTTCCGGTATTGCATGCCCTATCCCCGTTACGTATCCAACGTAGCAAAACCAGAAGCAGAACGGTGTGAGTCTCTGACGGGGCAAGACCTCTATAAAGCCACTAAATGATATTAATCGTTAGAAGAACCCAAAATACCCAAGGACTGTTATCGGCAAGCTTAGTTTAGCGTCGTCAATCGATCGATCAACACCACTGAAACTTAGCCATTAGTCCTATTTTCCCTAAATTGTATTTCATGTTTGTTATTACTTAATTATTTTATAGATATTTGTTATATCGGTTCTAAGTAGAAGTCTCACCTTTATCGATAGAACCATTACTAATGTTACGATTTAATCGATATTTTCAAATTTGATTTTTTTTTTAATGATGGCAAATCGCAATTGCAATAGCAGAATGGAATGGCAACTTGCAACGTCAATATTGTCAATGTCAAACTAAATTAGAGGTTTGCACCGGAGCGAGATTTTAACAACCGATTGAATTCACCGGTGATCGGGCAATCTCCGGTGAAAAACCGGAGGTCACCGGAGATTTCTTTATTCTCCATAAAGAAATTTTATTTCTTTTTTATAAATTTATACATTCAAAATGAAGAAATAAGAATAGAAAGAAAAAATGTTTTATTTGGCACACATACATAATACATAAGTACAGTGTAGAAAAACATATAGGTACTTACTTAAAAAAAAAAACATAAATATAACTAACAATAATTAACAACCTAGGTATCACATACCCGCTAAACGAGACAATAGTAAGACAATAACAACGCGGTCTCATGCGACCGGTCGGGGATTCATGAATTAATGGACAAGACCGCTTTAAATTAATGACTGAAATAATTAATCTAATTCGAAAAAAACAAGTTGGTAAATAATTATAAATTTTTTTGTTGAATGTGTCTTTTATTTCTATAACTTTATTATACTTACAGGAAAAGTTTTTAACCACTGCGTAAATTTTTTTTGGTGGCTCAGTGTAAGTAATAGAACACAAGTCGACTTCAAGGTTAAGCAACACATGCCAAGGTTGGTTTGCGGATGGGTGACCATCTTAACATAACGAGTTTCCTCCGTGCCTCTGGAAGCACGCTAAGCCGTAGGTCCCGGCTGTCATTTACAGTCGTTACGGATAGTCAGAAGCCTTACTGGCTATCTGACACCAGTCTTGCCATGAAGTACCCTGTTACCCCAGTTATTGGGTTGTGGAGGTCTGGTAGCCGTCGTACGGCGGGTATCCACCCTTACGTTGTCCAAACCTCTACGGTCCGGACTAAGCGTTTCGCCTCGTCCTTCATACCGCGTACATCGAGGGACTGGAACAATCTGCCTGCTGCGGTCTTTCCGTCCGATTATGATTTGGGTGTCTTCAAGGCTAGAGTGAATAGGCTTTTAATAAACTAGTGCGCCTCACCATCGACGATTGCATCACTGCTTACCATCAGGTGGGATCGCAGTCAAGCACTAGTTTATAACGACTAAAAAAAAAAAAAAAAAATTTACGCAGTGGTTAAAAACTATTCCTGTATTAAAAACATAGATGCGACGACCACCGGTGATCAATCGGTTAAATACCGATTATTTCAATCGAGTACTTTTACCGGTAAATCACCGGTGATTCTCCGGTACTCACTGCTCCGGTGCAAACCTCTAAACTAAATGTCATTCTCATGCTCAGCAGGTTGTTCATCAACTTTCTAAAATAAAATAAATTGAAACTACAACTTTCTATTGTACTGTACTATAATTACTAACCTTAATTAAACTTCATAGCGGAATGAAATCCAAAATTATGTTACTTGACAAGGTTTGTCCATTTGTCATAGCAACTTTTTTACAATATGAATTCTATTTCTATAAATAATTTTATCATTATAACTGAAAGTACAAAAAATAGCAACAGTTAATGATTTCTTAATGTATTGCAGATACTCCCTCACAATATCGATAGAAGCAGCGTGATAAGAAATATAAAAAATGTCAACATTTTATATAATCATAACGAAAGTAAATACTCTGTTAGTATCCTAAATAAAACTAGTCCTAGTTATGAAGATACTGGACAAAATCTAAACAAAAGTACCGACGTATCTTTTCATGTAGAAAGAAATACATTTATACAAAATATTCTGCAAAACTTTAAAGCGCCAGAGCCAAGACAGCAAATGAAACCAAAGAAAATAGTTATAGATTTCAGTTCACCAAATATTGCTAAACCTTTCCATGCTGGTCATTTGAGATCTACAATAATAGGAAACTTTATTGCTAATATAAATACATATTTTGACAATAAAGTGACCAGACTTAATTACTTGGGAGACTGGGGCACACAGTTTGGGTTACTGCAGTATGGTCTAAAATCAAAGAATATTGATGTAAAGGATTTGCAGAATGATCCAATCAAAACTCTATATGATGTTTATGTATATGCTAACAAATTAGCCTCAAAAGATGACAAAGTACACGAAGAAGCCAGAAAGTACTTCTCAGATATAGAGCAAGGCAGAATGAGTTTAGAAAACTGGAAAAGTATCCGTGAAGTGACTGTAAAGGAATTGGAAAAAGTATATCAAAGGCTAGGAATACAATTTGATGCATATCACTGGGAATCTGATTACAATGGTGGAGCCATAAAACCTGTAATGGATTTATTAGAAGAACAAAACATTATTGAAACTGATGCATTGGGGAAGAAAATAACAAAGATAAATAATAAAGATGTGACTGTATTGAAAAGTGATAACTCTACCTTATATCTGGCCAGAGACATTGCTGCCTTGTTGGACCGTTACAAGAAATATGAATTTGACAAAATGCTGTATGTTGTAGATAATGCACAGACTGATCATTTTGCAGCTGTATTTCAAGTTGTTAAACAAATTGATCAGAAATGTACAGATGGTTGTGAACACATCAAGTTTGGAAGACTGAAAGGAATGAGCACCAGAACTGGAAATGTAGTGTTCCTGAATGATATCCTGGATGAAGCTAAAAGGAAAATGCATGATAAACAAACTCTATCAAAAAGTAATAATGTTGCATGAAAATACACAATAACTTTCTACATACTGTGGTATCTCAATCTATAAATTCTTTACTCTTTTTCAGATACCAGATCAGGAGCAATGAACGAAGAGACATGTGACATATTAGGCACTTCAGCTGTTTTAATCAATGACTTGAAGCAGAGACGGCAAAAAGACTACACATTTAGCTGGGACCGAGTCCTACAAACTGAAGGCGACAGTGCTATCAAGCTCCAATATCTTCACTGTCGACTTTGGAGCTTAGAACAGAACTGTGGTGTGACTTTGCCTAACACCTGTGACCCTAGTCACTTGTCCGAAGAAGTAATAGGTGATGTCATTGCAGAGTTAGCAAGATTTGATAACATTCTACAAAAGTCATTAGAAGAATATGAAGCTTGTATTCTTGTTAATTATCTATTTCGACTAGCGAGACATGTCAATAGAATGTTTAATGAAGTTAGAGTGAAAGATGTAGACCCTGATTTAGCAGCGCAAAGATTACTTGTTTTCCATTGTGCTAGAACAGTTGTTAAAACTGGATTAGAAATACTGGGTATAAGACCTCTAAAAGAAATGTAAATAGTAAGAAATAATCTTGAATAAATTAAGTAAACATTGTTGCTACTAAATTATAAACTGTTATTTTTTATGTGACCTTTAGTAGGATTGGGACTACATCATCATCTTGAACTGACTCTCTGACTGAAAATTGGTAAAAAATAGCTTCTGTGTACGTAGTAACGTTTCGATTGGGCCATAGTCGAAATGATTCGCCGAAATCGGCAGACGATCCAGGATAAATTAGCCAAACTTACAATAACAATTAATTTTTAAAAAATGTGCCATGTGTGTATTTTTTGTGCACTTTTTCTACACTCTGGAACTTCCAGCAATTAATTATTACTGGAAGTAATATGGGAGCGATTTTTTTAACATTTTCCCTCCATTTTTTCATGGATTGGCAAGTATAGACTATCGTAAGTATAGATCCGTATCCTGTGCATTTAGGTATAGCTTGGCCAGAAAGAGTAGAAATTAAATAAATATGAACTAAAATTTTCCACATATAGCAACTCGAAAAACAATGTCAAACAACAGTCAAAATACCAAAACAAAGAAAGTGATTTGTGAATTATTGCGATTTTAGTAGATATTATACGTTTTAGTCGGTGAATTGTTATTAAAAATGGGCAAGACGATAAAAAGTGGTGCCGGAGAAGTAATTTACAATGTGTTTAAACGATGTTTGGCGGAGTATCATGCCGGAAAACTTCTAACCGAGTTGGACAATCTTTACAAACGAGTTGCTAATATGCCAGGTATTTATTCACTCTAATTTTATACAATATTTATAGTTCATGATCCAAGTTACTGTTAACGTCAGTTAGGCCTTTAAAAAAACCCATATCATCGACGTTTTTTACGGATTTAACATAACATTAGTTGTTTGTTTACATTTGGAAATTTCTTTCACAATGACTTTATTTTATAGAGCGATTGCATTTTTTGATCGTCACCAACGTCATTCTAAATTCATGTTTTATTTTGATTCCAGGAAAATCAGAAAGCGGTGTCCGACGCATAATAAACGGAAGTAATAAAAACGATGGCAATTTTACAACAGCTTTTTTTAAGCTGGCTTAGCAAAATGACGAAATTATAGATTACACGTAAGGCGTGTAAACCTACCTAACCTCTGACTTGAGCCCTAACGATTTTTTTACATTCCCCAAAATTAAGCAGTCTTCGTGGTCAAAGTTTCAGCTTACCCGAAGAAGCTGTTGACGAATATTCGTCAACAGCCTCTCTTTTCTTTAGCCATTTGACTATCCCCATTTCAGAGTGGAATAAATGTTTTAAAAACTGGTTTTGGACACACGCAAAAGTGTAATATAGTGGAGAATTCTTTGAAAAACAATAAATGGTAATAATCTATTAAATTGTCTGTACTTATTTCAAACGACACAACTGCAGGTCTAGTAATAAAGATGTTTAAACTTTCCTAAGCTTTTTTATTTATCAATTATAAAGTTAGACCTTACCACTAATTATGCATCTAGTTTAATGATTTTCCATATTCTCACATTTCACAAAAATTCTTAAAGTATCAAGATCGTTTATGAAGTAGAATAAATGATACCATCTAAAAGCATCTAAACGATAGTTGCGACCTCAATTTTTTTCTACTCTTTCTGGCCAAGCTATAAAACAAGACTATGTGGAAATAAGATATTTTTTAAATAACAATTATTCCGTACCTTTTTTTTATTAAAAGAGAATAATAAATGAATCCCAAATTATTTACATTTTATTGAAATGTACAAAGTAAAAAATAACAACTAAAATGATTTACGAGAATATCTTGATTTTCATAGTATAGGTAAACATTGATAAAAGTTATATTTATTTTTTAATAAATTACAAAAACTTAAATGTAATGACAGTTCTATAACTTATTTTCAATGAGAACCAAAACTATTTAAAAAATTCGTAAAGTTTATGTTATTTTTATATTTTCGCTAACATTTATTTTCTGAATGTCTTAAAAAGTCAGTCTCAGCCTCTCAGTACTTTCCCTGGTTTTGGATATATTATAGAAATATAAAATGTAAAGAAAATGATCAACTCCAACCTACAATAGCATAAATATAAAATAATAAAATAATATTTCGCATTTTTTCGTAAATATAAATATGAAATTTAATCGTGCATAACCCATTTGGATAGGGTGCAGATAATTTTTCAGGTTTCTATCTTATCTAAATAAATCCATTGAACTTAATATTTCTTAATTAAAAACAAGAATTTATAAAAGACCTGTTTTAGTAACTTGGCGAAAAGTTAATGCACTAGAGTTCGAATCAAAAGTTAAAAGTAAAAAAAATACTTTATGGTCGTCTCTATATCATAGACAGTCTAGAGACACGTCGTATTGATGATGGCCACTCCCGATTTGGAGGGAATATTCAAAAGTTGATATTCAAAATCATTTTTTTTATCATATTTGCATCATAAAATTGACTTTTATTTCTCGAAATAGTTAGATTTCGTTTATACGTAGTTAGTTGTATTGTCAAATAACAACACTTTCATAGATTTTTATGTAAAAAATGCATTTACATGAAAAAAACATCTTCGGATTTCTTCGGCTATGTTCGGCTTTGTACGCCTTGACGTCAGAATAATCGGACCGATCCTGCGTCAAATCGGTATTTCCGGCAGTCACGTGGTACGCGCGGACCAATCACAGCGCTTTCCTATACTCTATATAGGCCGACATTTTCTGACAAGCGTAGAAAAAGTTTTCATCAACAGCCGCCATTTTGCGCTGGAGAGACTGAGAAGAATTTCGGAATTTGTCGTGTAAATTTTCTGTTTTTTCTTACATCATTTTATCATAAACTTTACCATTCCGTGTATTTTAAAGTGTTAAGTGAAATCGTGTTATTCGATAGCGTAAATAAGTTCCATAAAGTAGCTAAAATCTGGTGATATTGTTTTCATTTATTGTGCTAGTTCCGACGGAAGATGGTGAGAGGGTCTGTGTAGCTCTTCGATTCGGAGCTTTGTAATGGCGAATACTTGAGTGAGAAATTATAATATGTGCCTTCAATGGTGCGAAGGACATCGAACGATCGCGATGTGGGTGAATTACATTATGATGAATGACAAATCGCTCTAAAATGTTATTTCTTGAAGATATAAGACATAAAAGTGTTTTTTAAATCGGCGGGCCGAAATATTCACGACGGCTTACGTTTAGTAAACAGAGCCATGGCCGATGAGCCGCCTAACAAGCGGCCTAAGATACTCCGGGACCCTTTCCAGGGTCCCTCGGACTCCGCGGGTGAGTATTTTATTGTTTTACACGGAGTTTACTAGGTGTCGGAACAGTGTTCTGTCATATTATCTTTCTTTGATTTTTGACATTTTGCCTTCGTTCTTGTTAGCGCCTCGCAAGTTTTGCGTCGTATTATTGTGTATTAGCTCATGAAACGAGAAAATATTGGTTTTCCTCGATATTTTATGATATTATTTTATGAAATTCCCATATGTTTCTGTTATTTCATTTATTATAATGAACAAAATTCAACTTTCGTGTAATTGTTTTAGGGTGTAAATTTTGTAATGTAGTGCTATTTATTTAGTATATTTTAATTATCAGTACATATTTTTGGAAAATAGATATTAGTTTTGTGATATTTTAAATTTATTACCTATTTATTTTTTACCATAGGTTTAGTTTGACAAACATATCATGTGAAAAGATAATTAGCAGAATATTGGAACTAAATATTGCAAAATATTTGTAAAATAGTTGCAAACAGCTTACAAATTGTTAAAATTATTTGAGGAATACTGGTTGTTAATTCATAACATTGCCTGACATACAATACTATTGATGACCCACATTATGTTTTGGTGAACATTACATGGTTTTTTATCCAAGATGAACGAATGTAGATAGAATGCCATATTCAATTGTATATCCACATGTAATGTTTTATTGAATGTTGTGTAAAATGATAAGAACATAACCTCTTTTTTGCATGCTGACAAAATAAAGTGCAAGGCCATAATATTAAAACCAAACATATTGTACAATAGAGAAGTAACTGTATGTACTAATAGCTAAATTTATATAAAATAATATGCACATTGGATTACCTTGGATGGTCAATGATTTCATTCTAAATTAGAATAAAACTTTTGTTTTGTATTTTTAATTTCAATGAATTATAAAACTTAGTTATAAAAATTGTACTTGTATAAACGTAAACCAAGTGTTTCATAAGAATATTAGTTATCTGTAAAATTTGGTAATTTCGCTATCATAATCTGTCGTAGCTTAGCTTGACGCATTTGTTATTGAAGATATTTACTTTTTGATTTTCTTATAAGTTCATATTTATTTATTATATAAATAATTAATGTCACAAGCAACTTTTTTATTATACCAAATAAATTACATTTTTTTTTCAGTATCTTAGTACAGTGTTTGAATGGTACAATTTCCCCAATTTAAATTAGAAGTTAAATTAATACATAAATAATATGAAAGAGTACTGTTTCAAAGTAAGCTAATCACTTGCAAAATAACTTTATGAAGCCGAAACTCAATCAAATAATTTTAATACAATATTTCAGCATTAAGAACATACAAAATTAAAGTACTTAATAAAATTTAGATTGATTGATCAAAAATGTCTATTCTCCTCAATAGAAGAAAGAAAGTGTTAATTTGTTTTAAAAACCCATTCTTTAATTTCAAATGCTTACTACACAAATATTTTCATTTGTCAAACACTAATACATACATTTCTGATTTAAATAAAACTAAAAATCTGTATCAAGGATCACCATGTAAGAGTAAAAAAATTTACATTAATTTTTTTAATATTTTAATTTCCAAAAAAGTTTGTTAACTTCATTTAAAAAATTAAAACATGAAAAATAAATATCATGTGAATAAATTAATCTGGTCCTAAGTTTCCAATTTATCAAATTATAAAAATCAAACAAGAAGAGAACTTCTTTTTATACAAATGGACTTGACCTTAAAGTAACTAAAATAATGTCTCACTTTTTGTTTCAGCAGATGGGTTTTCTAACCTTGACATGTTCGACCTTGAAAAGGATCTCCCAGATGAGTTGATGGGAGGTGCTTGGGGTGAACAGCCCGGAGTCACGGGCCCCAAACCCCCTGCCCAGGGTCCAGGTCCTGGGGGACAGATGTCCCAACAGCAACAGCTCAATGGGGATGACCCTACAGCTGCTATGCACAGGCAAATCAACAATCACCTTATACAACAAGTGAGTACCTGGGACTGATGGAATTTTATAGGATTTTAATATTTTACTATTTGTCTGTAATTCATGGAATTTGGTAATGATTGAAGGAAAAATATATTTCAGTCAATTCAGTCAAATAAGTGAACCAAAATCCAATTTCTGCATGTTTTATCTAAGTTAGAAGAACTTCCAAATGTAAAACATGGGAGCAAAAACTGATTAACTTTTTCCTTAATAATTTTTTTCACTGCTGTTGCAAGTAAAATATTAACCAAACATTTAATTTTTCATAAAATTAATAAACTTAGTAAAAACTATTATTATAACTAAATTATGTAGTTTTATACTATAATATTTTAAGAAATTTTCAAAATCGTACCTACTTGCATCATTTATTTTTCTCATAAATTTAGTGACTTTTATCGTATTTGAATGCAGTGTAAAAAATAATATTTGTATGCATATTAAGCTTTAGGATACTCTACAATATAATTAACAAATTCATTAATAGGTCATATTAATAGCGTATGTCGTGTATTGGTCTTTTCACAGGGCAACAAAGGCTTAGTAGGCCACAACAATCCATTAGGATTGAGTAATTTAGGTAGTAAGAGTCCAAACTTACAGTCACCTCCAAATGTGTCTGTATCAAAGGACCTCATGGGTGGCATGCACCCACAACTAATGCCAAATACGAGTCATCCAAATCAGCTGCACTCCACAATGCCGTTGAGTTCCATCCAAGGAGGAATGAACGTGACCAACGTCGGTGGGAACATGATAGTGACTAATAGCAATATGACGGGCGCTGGCATGCTCGGGAGCGGGATCATCAACAGCGTGAACAAGCAGTTGCCCACGCTGATGGGCGCCAACCACCACGGGACGCCGCCTCACCATCCGCATGCCCAGGTGAGTTTTATTGACGACCATATCTGTCTTGACACCATAGTTAAATGAAGCAGACAATAATTTGTGACCATTTCATGCATGCTATAAAGTATGATATAATTGCCAAATCATTATTATATTAAATTAAGAAAAAAAAACAATAAAACATTATTATTGTAATCTTGTTAAACAAAATTGTAAACAACAATCCAAGAAATGTAAAAAAAAAACAATTTACTATGAATGATCCAATAGATTAAAGTAGTATTTATTTAGAAATTAACCAAAATACATAGGTATAGTTAGTTTGGCCAACACTTGAACGACAGTAACATGGTGGCGTGTTGCAGGCGATGCAAAACGGACCGCTGAGTGGGCGAGTCGGTGTGGGCATGGGCACGCCCAACATGCGCACCGCGCTGCAGCACCACCAGCGCATGCCGGCGCCGGGCGGCGGCGGCCACCCGCTGGCGCCCTACCAGCCGCCCTACGCGCAGTCGGCGCAGGGGCCCGGCGTGCCGCACGTGCAGCGCGCCGCCGGCCAGGTGGGCGTGCGCTTCGGGCCCCCGGCCGACGCGGGCGGCGGCGGCGCGGCGCAGGCGGTGCCCCCCGCGCCGTCGCCGCAGACGCCGGGCGCGCCCGCGGGCGGCCAGTCGCAGCCGCAAGCCGCCACGCAGGCGCCCGTCGCGCAGCAGCCGGGCGCTTCGCAGCCGCCCACCTCCGGCTCCATCGCCGACCCGGAGAAGAGAAAGCTTATCCAGCAGCAGCTTGTGCTACTGCTGCACGCACACAAGTGCCAGAGACGAGAGTCCCAATCTAATGGCGAGACGTGGCAGTGCACGCTACCGCACTGCAAGACTATGAAGGGTGTTCTCAATCATATGATGTCGTGTCAGGTATTGTATTATTTGTAAAAATACAAGGAGTTTGTAATTCCTCTTTTGTTAGAATGTCTCTAAATTTTTACTGTTTACAGGCTGGCAAGAATTGTTCAGTACCGCACTGTTCATCATCACGACAAATAATAAACCATTGGAAACATTGTAATAAGAATGACTGTCCGGTTTGTTTACCGTTAAAACAAGCCGATAGGACTAGAAACATGAACGGTATGTTATGTAAGAAACCTTTTTCACTACCTATTTTTTATTTGTTATTTACGAAAGAACATTTCTGACTAGATTTTCATTATTTTAGCAGCGGCAGTGACCCATACAACAGCGGGAGTGAGTAACGCTAACGTCGGCAACGTCGGTGGCGTGGGACCCGTGCCCGGAGTGGGCAATGTGGGCGGCGTGGGCGGGGTGGGCGCTGCAGGCAACGCCATGGGCGGCGTGAACCAGCTGGGCGGGCCGGGGCCCGGCGCGCCGGCGCCCGCGGCCCCCGCGCCCGCGCCCGCGCCCAGCACGCAGGGCGCCGACATGAAGCGCGCCTACGAGGCGCTGGGCATCGCCTGCCCCACGTCCGTGTCCAACATGGTGGGCGGCGGCTTCCCGCGCGCGCCGCTCACGCGCATGCCCGTGTCGCGGCCCGGCCTGGCCGACGTCGTGCCGCAGCAGCAGACCATGCAGTCGCTGTTCGCGCAGCAGCCCAACGACATGCAGCAGCAGCAACAGCAGCAGCAGCAGTTGGTGAGTCACGGTGTCTATCATGGAAATAAACACCGCGCTATTAACTATATTACCTAGTGTTGACCTATAAACTCATGCTTTTGTTCCTTCGTATAGATGGGCGGCGCACTGCAACTGCCGGGCGGAGCCGTAACCGCCAACCCAGTATCCGGCACCAAAGAGTGGCATCATTCTATTACGGCTGATCTCAGAAACCACCTCGTTCACAAACTGTAAGTTGAATTGATTTTCTTAATGAAGCTGTATATATTTTTGTTCGTAGGATGGTTCCATGACAATGTGTATTTTTACAGGGTGCAAGCTATATTTCCCACACCTGACCCAACTGCAATGTTAGATAAGCGAATGCATAATCTAGTCGCATACGCGAGAAAAGTCGAAGGCGATATGTACGAGATGGCCAGTACGCGATCAGAATACTATCATTTGCTCGCCGAAAAGATATACAAAATACAGAAAGAACTTGAGGAAAAGAGACAAAAACGGAAGGAGCAGCAACAGTTGCAAGCGCAGCAGCAACAGGCAGCGCAACAGCAGCAGCAACAACAGCAACAACAACAGCAGCAACAAGTGGCGCAACTGCAACAGCAGCAGCAACAACAACAGCAACAACAGCAGCAGCAACAACAACAACCTGTGGGTGTGATGTCTGGGGGTGGAGTGCTGGGTGGGGTGGGAGGCCCCAGGCCCGGCGTGGGCGGCCCATTGGCGCGACCCACACTGCCCGCCATGGGTGCGCAGCCCGCCTTACCTGCCATGCGCATCCCCTCGCCCGGGATCGCGCTGTCCATGCCTGCCAACCGCATGACCTTCCAATCCAACCTCGTGGGCCCACCCGGCCCCAGTCCAAATCAAATGCCGCAGACGCCGAACGGTGGCAGCGTGGGAGTCGGCAGCGTCGGTGCCCCGGGGATGTCTCCTTTCGGGCAGCCGATGACGTCACCGGCACCGAATTACCCTTCGATGCAATCGAACGGGCCAGCGCCGCTGGCTTCGCCCGGGCACCCGGACGCGAAGGTGCGGCTCCTGGGCAGCGCCGTGGCGAGCCCGTTCGTGAACCACGCGGCGTTCGGGCGCGGCGAGGCGGCGGCGGCGTCGCCCCTGGCCGGCGCGCCGCCGTCCGTGCCGGGCGCGGCGCAGGCGCCGGCCACGCCCGCCACGCCGCTGGCGCACCCGTCGCCCGCGCCCGCGCGCCCCGCGCCCATGTCCTCGCACCTCGCCGCCATCACTGCCTCCTCCGCAGCCGACGACAGGTAACCACTACTCTATTCACTATTTCGACATTTAACCCATTCTAGGGCCTTTAAAAAAGTGAAACTGCTTCACTTACGTTAATTTGTACATGACATTAACGTGAATTCATTTAGCAAAATTAATATTATTCAGCTTAGTAATCGGAATATTTTTCCTACAGTCCACCGCCAGATGAACGTCTCAAACAAGATCTCGACGATGTCCGGATCAAGGATGAACCTGAGGAAGATTGCGGAGGCAAGGGTATGCGCGACGAGACACCTGACAAAGACGCTGAGAAACCCGACTTCAACGTCACATCAGAAGTCAAGACTGAAGTCAAACATGAAGTTAAGGAAGAGCCTGGAGAGACTAGTGTCGGTAGTGTTGGGGAATCGGCGAGCGGGGAGAGAGGCTCGCGAAGAACTTTTGTATTTAAACCTGAAGAGCTGCGAGTAGCACTCATGCCTACCTTAGAAAAATTATTCCGACAAGACCCCGAGTCGCTACCCTTTAGACAACCCGTCGACGCGCAAGCGCTCGGCATTCCTGACTATTTTGATATTGTGACTAAACCCATTGACTTGTCAACGATAAAACTGAAGTTAGATCGAGGAGAGTATAGAGACCCTTGGGAGTATGTTGACGATGTCTGGCTCATGTTCGAAAATGCATGGCTTTACAATAGAAAGAACTCCAGGGTTTATAGATATTGTACTAAGGTGAGTTTCATTCTTATTTCCTACTACACTTCGTTACATCTTTCCACAGAATATATGATAATAGTAACGCCATCTATAAGTCCACAGAGTAATTTTTAGTTTGATACAATATTTTTCTAGTGTTTTGAAACATCCTAATTTGCACTTCCGCCTAATATGATCGTTATAAATGACTCTCGTTTAGTGTGTTTTTACATTGCTGTTGCAATATTTTACACTTTGTGACGTCGATCACGCCTGTGAATTTGCTATGTGGAAGATTTTTTACCTTACAGTGACAAAGATTATTTACACAATTAAATCGACGTTTTCATATCTAATTAAATCCAGTATTTACTATTAAGAGGTATGTGGAACAGAGCATACCTTCGTTGAAAAGGGAAAATCGTCCAACCAGACGGGTGTTGTTTGGTTCGGACAACTGCCCGATAGATATTTCGGGCAGTAAATCGCGCAAAAATATTCTTGATTGCGCGATGCAAGATTTCTAATGTTTTAGTTCCTCTGTGGTACCATAGATGTCGCTACTATTATAACTGTGCCGATAGTTGAAGTAAATTTTTGAAGTGGCACTTTCGTAATTCCCTTTATACTCCATATAAAACTACAATAATTACGATATTAACAATAAACCATGTTGTTTTAGTTATCGGAGGTGTTCGAGCTAGAAATAGATCCTGTAATGCAAAGCCTAGGCTATTGCTGTGGTAGAAAGTACACATTCAATCCCCAAGTGCTATGCTGCTATGGCAAACAATTATGTACAATACCACGGGACGCCAAGTACTTCAGTTACCAGAATAGGTAAGAAAAACCTTTATGTTATTTATCTCTATAAGATTCTTTTTTATTACACATTGATGATAGTTCCAATTTTGTTTAGTAGCTGTGTAATTTTAAACTCCCTTGTAACTCCCTTTTGTTCATTTGATGATGGTTTTTATGACACATCTCAAAATAATTTTAAACTTTCAAACTTGGGCAACATGGGCTTGCCATGTTATCGCCTCTGACTGGTAGAGAATGCCCAAGGCATTAAAATCACCTTTTTACTTTTTTTACTGTTTCATAAAAATCTAAAAAAATAAACCAGATTTGCATTTATGTCATAAAACTTATAAATAAACTGTTGGTATGTGTCATGAAAGCCATCCTTCCCTGAACAGACAATAGAGAAATATTAATGTCTAGCATTTCATACTAGATCAAAATTCAAATGAAACACAGAGTAGTAAAGATATGGAGTGTTAACTTGAATGAACAGAATTGTCTCTTGCTATTAGTACTGTCAATGTCGCCATACAAATCAATTTTGAACAGCTGACAAATAGGCACTATAGATTATTTGACTTTAAATCAATGTATAATATCACGCAATAACGAAAAATACGCAACACACATTCGCAATATTATTTTTTAAAAGATTTACTGCTCAACCGATTGTTCGAAATTCAGAGTGGTCAAGATATTTCGACCGTACTGCACTCCATTTATTCACTACTCCATGTTCATGACTTAAATTCAATCTCAATCTCAAAATCTCCCTTTAGTTGATGCCTATGATTTAGTCCTAATTTTGAAAGTCTCAATACATGATACACATACATATATAATACATGTCAGTCCAGCTTTATCCATATACTCTGACTAATGCTTTCGCAAGCTTTATGTGTTCTTACTTGGTGTATCCGCATTACCACATACAATGTCACTAAACTACCCTCATCTGTGTGTGTTTAATGTTACTCGTTTTTATAATGGGAGCACTCCATGTGAAGCAGATAACTAAAACGTTGATGTTGCTTATTTTAATAAATTTGATTATGTTAAGCCAGTATAATGTTCTCGATCCAGAACCTGTATAATGTTCTCAATCCAGAAGCAATTTTGTAGTAGGTATAAAATCGTCTAGTTTTAAGTTATTGCTTTTGGAGGTATTAACCAACCTGTGGGAAACTGCAGCCAAATGAAATATCGAAATACTTAAAGGTTTCGATCAAAAACTCGAGACAAATCGCACTTTGCTACGTCACAACTAAAAGATTTATCTTAATTTCTTAAAAGGACATAATATCTGATCAATCATCAACTGGCAAGATGTAGTTTTTGCCTAATCCAGTGACTTTCTCAAGACTGAAAAGAAGGGTATCCCAAAATCTATCTATTGCTGAATGTCTTATGACATTCATCATCTGCCTAGCCTTTCTCCCAACTATATTGGAGTCGGCTTCCAGTCAAGCCGGATTTAGCTGCATACCAGTATTTTACGAGGAGCGGCTGCCTACCAGACCTCCACAACCCAGATTACATTAAGAAGAGCAAAAAATAGATCAGGATTGAAAATTTGACTTTAGACAAAAATGAGTAAAACCATAATAAAATTTATACCATTTTTTGGGCCATTGTTTAAAAAAATGTATCCATGTCGGAGATGTCTCTTCCCCGATTTCGCGGACTATTTCTGAGTGTCCCCGTTAACTGCAAAAGTATTTTGTATGTATTTGGATCGAGGACATTTATACAGAAGTAACATAATCAAATATTAGTGGCGATGCGCGATGGCGAGAGATTTTAATCGATTGTTTTGACTTTGACTCGAGTCCGACTCGGTCTGTTATTGTGACTGGCGCATGTCGCCTTCATTCGAGAGTTGTTACTCGATGGTTTAGAGTTTCGAGTGAGTGACTGATTCGAATAATCGAAAAACATGTCGATTATTCCGGCACACGGCGAGTCGATGGTGGACTGGATGGTTTATTTTATCGACTGCGATTCTTTCGCTTGTTAAACCATTTCTAAATCGCTCAATATTACTGCTCTGAAAACCATACATTTTTTTATTTTGTCTGCTTCATGTGGAAAGCCCCCGTGGTTGGACTTTTTGTTGTCTATAGAATGTGTTACTATATGAATTTCTATGCACTATGTATGTATCGATGTAAAAATAAAAGCACTAAAAGTGTAATACGAGTTGTACAATAACTTAAATTAAAGTTTCAAAATTATTAAAAAAATATATCGATTTTATGTACATCATTAATTCATTCTACAGCGATGTATGTGAAATTTATCTAAGCATTAATCTGATATCGAAGTTATCGAATTGATCTTCACAAAGTATAACACTATATTTTATTATAGTCTAGTGTGACTACAAAAACTGTGGTGAATCACATAATTGCTACAAAAAGTCCCAACCACTGCAGCTTGTGGTGTATATTTAACTTGCTTTGTTACAAGAAGTTTTACTGCAATATAAAATGATAATACTTTAGTATAACTTCTATTTGTATGTCTCTACTGACGCACACTGGCTTCAAATTAGGGATATTATGGAACTCTGTACCCGAAACTATCGGATTTCCAAAATATATCCGTAACCGAAATCGATATAAAAGTTTCGGATAAAAGTAGAGTGTAAAATAAATGTTGTGATAGATTTTTGTTTGTGTTGCCCGGCCAAACAATGCCATTTATTTCGCTGGGCAATACTAAAAATAAAGTAACATTTTGCTATCTGCGTTTAAAAATCAATATAATTTTAAAATCTGTAACAGAAACTTTACGAAACATTTCCATATCTGAAACCGGTATAATATTATTCCTATATCCGTATCCGGATCCGAAAGTAATTTCATAAATATCAAAAATCTTTTAATTAATCATACATGCTTCAAATAATACCAGTCCAAAGAAAATTCTGATAAAAAAAGTTAAATAATTTCATCAAAATTGATGCCTAATAAGTTAGTCAACCGCAATAGCGCGCATTGTTATAAAAAAATTCATCGTAGGTATACTGACTCCGAAGTAATCTTCAATAACTGCAATAAAATGCTATACTTGCCGTCAATAAGTTAGCCAGAAGTTTCAACTTGGTACTGCCGGCGTGGCATACTTGATAAAATGATTGTATCTAGTCGATTTTGTAACTTGAGCGTTGCTTGCTATTCGTCGCGGAACAAAGGAATATGAGATCGGTATTCATCGGTAAACGAACACCCATTTAGACAATGTGTAGGTTCTTGCTAATGTTTCACATCACATACGAAATTGTGTAAATGTCAAGTAGGTAATAAAAAAAAATTTGCGATCCGAAGCTTCTTCCCACGGGTGTAATATATATTTTTTAATCATCCTCATATTTTTTTAAATAATAGCAAAGTACTAGATTTTCCTCAGTATTGATCGCGTTTAATTCCGGCTAATTAGTTTTTTCTTTTTCCTTCCTATAATCGTACCGTAGTATACTAAAAACTCAAAATAAAAACCATTAAAGATATCACTAAAACATTCAAGAAAATATAGTCACAACTCAGTGAGATATTATTATATTGTAGCATTAACACTTGTCGGCTTATTGGTCTGCATTGGCCTCGTAAAAATCAACTAGTAACATATAAACGGCTACAAATTCATTTGACATTGTTTAATATTTTACTAACATAGTACATGCATCACTCTGCAAGGTCCTTGATCAAAATGACGTGGTCTTAGTATAACGCGGTCACCATCGATTTTCTCAGACAAAAATAGGCATTTCTTTGCAAGATTAATGTTAAGGTGTAAAGGACACACCCTATAAATATTGGTATCGCAACGAAATCAATAGAGAGTGCATTCGTTCCGAATCCATGTTCTATTCGGGTTAAGCGATCTATAAAACAAACCCTCGATTTCATTAGCATGAATATTCGTCAAACTTTACTCAACTTTGGCTTGATTATCTGTAAAATTTTGGCATTACAGTAGGATTTGAGTATTTCTTAACTCGAAATACTCAATTAAATAATCGACCCGAAGTCTTTTGGCGTTTGTCTTTTTATCCGCTAATTCATCCCAAAACCACGAAACCGATTTTGATGCAGTTTTCACTAATAGAAAAAAATAAATGACGAAGGTTTATTTATATTATTTACGTTCATGCGATGTTAGGGCCTGTCATTAGTTAATTATATTATTGGAACTTTTTATAATATGAAAAGCATTTTTTCTCGTTTGTAAAATATACTAAAAAGTAATATTCGGCAATAATATCCACCTAAAATGCTTTCTTTTGTTTATACCATGAATCAGTTCATCTTCTATTACGATGGTAGTGATTATACCTCCTTGCCAAATTCTTATAAACTAAAATAATAAACTAAAACAACTAGAACTTACTTCCGTGACTGTAAACAACGTGAATAAAATTAAATATTCAAATGTCGCGCAACTAATTACCTCTAAATATATTCAGTAATAGTTTGTTTTGGTTTAAACTGCCCGTTAGTCTCAATGTTGCATCGTTTAAATCCAAGTGAAACAAATATAATTTTTCAACATGCATCCTAGCATTATTAGCATTATCGGCGTCGTAATGTTCCCACAGCTGGGACTCAGGCCTCCTCTCTAGGAGAGGGAATGGGCCGTAATCCATCCGGGCCCTGTGCAGATTGATGGATGTATATGTAGCCTACTGAGTCTCATCTTTTAGCGTTATTAGAAACAGCAATATCATAACGCTGTTATTTAAATGAAACAGCCAGTCTCCAAAAGTTAATTTATCTTTCTAAAAACAAAATTGCAACATTGTCTTATGTATCAAGAAATCCGATCGCTAAACGTTAATTACGGTACCATCCTGCTACTAACTAGTAATTTTATAAATTCATTTTGTATGAAAAATAAGCGACCTTGCAAGAAACGTAACCATAAAATAGGTATTTGGCCATTACACTAAAAGCTTCATATAAATAAGTACTTTTTTAAGTGCCGCTATATTATTTGACGCCTAACCTTTCTCTGTAATTGTATAACACACTCAATAAATAACATCTACGACTGTTTACGCTTAACATAAAAAAAAAACTGTTCCTAGTGATAGGACAAAAAATAAAGTCCTTAATTTCTTTTTTAAACTAATTCTAATTATTGAAGGCAATAATTAATAGTATACTTCATATTTCAAATACCGTACATCAGTATCTGTTATGCATCGTACTGCCATGCAATAAGTTTCCTATCTATTAAACAAACTCACAACAATGAAATAAACGATTGGTCCGATATTTATTATTATTCCATTTATTAAATTGATCATACACTAGACCTGTCAAATACCTATTTATCACTATCCGTTGTATAGTAACATTGTAGCCAAGTTGATTTACTAGATGGGATACTTATTATAGTACTAATTGTTCTCAATTACATGTGTTACACTCATTCTGTGCTCTCTTCCCTGTTGTCTTTAAATGTCAATTACCGCTGCTTAAACGATTGGATTGTATCATGTGTTTGAAACAATGATTTCTTTTCTAAAAATCTATGCATTTAATATTTTCTTTGACGAAAGAAATGGTTGTTTCACATCAAAATTTTGCTCATAGACATCTCAAAAACGGTAGGTTTTTAAATATTTGGAATGAAGAAATCAACGTTGAGACGCGAGCTTTACTGCGCGCTTACACGCGCACACGAGTTGGCGCGAGTAATCGTGTGCATTTGATGGAAGGTGGTATATACAAGATAATTTTAGAACAAACTCTCTGATATTTGTGGACAGATGTAATTTTGCAAGTAAGCACTCAGTAAAGCTCCCAACTTATAAAAAGTTGAAACAGCAAAAAATTAAATGAGAACTACTGGTTGATATGTCTATGTAAAGGGCCGCTGTCTCATGCCACGGGCTTTCGATAACCCACCATGTGCGCTCCGCCCACTGACTAACTATTAACCCCTTTTATGTTCTCATTGCTTACTAAATTTTTTTCGCCCTGTCCACGCACGTCCTTGCCTGCACACAATGTTCCTGTACACGCTCGCTTCACATCACTACTGCTACATGGACGTTATGAAATAAAGTCTAAAAGCATATGGGGTTGTCTCCGATAGATACACCTTCTGCCAGAAATGCTTCAACGACATCCAAGGCGACACAGTCACGCTCGGCGATGACCCGCTGCAGCCACAAACGTGAGTATCTCTATCTATCTGTGTTTCAATGAAATATCAATTTTGTAAACATAATCTAATAAATGAAAACACGTTTGATTAAAGAACTTTCACACGAAGAATGATATGCGGTGAATATTTCAGTGCAATCAAGAAGGATCAATTCAAAGAAATGAAGAATGATCACCTAGAACAAGAACCATTTGTTGTATGTATGGATTGCGGGAGAAAGCAACATCAAATATGCGTGTTGCACCACGATTCAATATGGCCTCAGGGCTTCTGCTGTGATAATTGTCTGAAAAAGAAAGCTGCAAAACGGAAAGAGAACAAATTCTCCGCTAAGAAACTTCCTACTTCCAAACTTGGCATTTATATTGAAACAAGAGTCAATAATTTCCTTAAGAAAAAAGAGGCTGGCGCTGGCGAAGTGCATATCAGGGTAGTCGCATCGTCTGATAAGGTAAGGGATATCCAAGCCGTACATCTACATTACCCTAGCATATTGCTGAACCTTCCAAGTAATTGTCTCACTGTTCTAACCAATCTTTGCATCATTGTTATGAAGCTTTTTCACATTTTCTCCATTCTGTTGTGATGAGTCTGGCTTAATCTTTCGCTTGTTTGTTACTTAAAATACATGTTTCATGTCTTATCATGGATTTCATTTTAAACTGTTTATCCTTCCAAAAAAATTTGTAGCTAATGATTTTGAACGTAGGTGCAATATTGACACAAATCACAACTCATCTCTCTTGAACACAGTGACTAAAACTCTCGTAAATTTCAGATGGTGGAAGTTAAACCCGGGATGAGATCAAGGTTCGTAGAATCTGGTGAATTGTGCGCCGAGTTCCCGTATCGGGCTAAAGCGTTGTTTGCATTTGAAGAGATCGACGGAACCGATATTTGTTTCTTTGGCATGCACGTGCAGGTGAGTCAGCCACGTCATCAACGTTACTTAATTACACAAGAATTACACCCGTTATTATTGATGCGTTCTATTGGCTTTTATGTTGGGGTTTTTGATACTATCTAATTCTGCTAAAATTGTGGGTTTCCATATTTAATGTTTGATTTTCCCTGTACAATTTTGTTAAAAGTCTAGCTTTATAGTTATCTAAAAACTAAAACTTCATGCCCACCAAGTCATAACGTACCGTGTGTTGTCCTTATCCAGGTTATATAATAAATATTTCTTTTCCAGGAATACGGCAGTGAGAGTCCGTCACCTAACACGAGGCGTGTTTACATAGCATATCTAGACTCTGTACATTTCTTCCAACCGCGGCAGTACCGAACTGCCGTCTACCACGAGATTTTATTAGGATACTTAGACTACGCCAAGCAATTGGGCTACACGATGGCCCACATCTGGGCATGTCCACCCTCAGAAGGAGACGACTATATCTTCCACTGCCATCCACCCGAACAAAAAATTCCTAAACCTAAAAGGTTACAAGAGTGGTATAAGAAAATGTTAGATAAGGGAATCATAGAGAGGATAATACTAGATTATAAAGACATACTCAAGCAAGCTATGGAGGACAATATCTCGTCAGCGGCGGAGCTGCCTTACTTCGAGGGCGACTTCTGGCCCAACGTCCTTGAGGAGTCCATCAAGGAGTTGGATCAGGAGGAGGAGGAGAAGAGGAAGCAAGCCGAGGCCGCGGAGGCAGTGGTCAGTATCAAGTATATGACAGTGTCATGGTGTGTGCACGTTGTGATAACACCGGCCGACTGGGTGGCCAAGTCTTAAACTAACAGTCACATCTGTTTTTGTGTGTGTTTTTACTAAGTCACCAAAACTCACTAATGCTTGTTTTCACTAACACTAGGCGACACATTCACTTAAAAGTAACGTCTAAATTAAAGCGCACCGTTTTGCACTGCGTTACAGTGCAAGAATGTTTAGGCGTATCGTCTAACTATTCTTGCATATATGTAATTGTCGCGTAGTTTTAATGAAAACGGGCATAAATGATAAAGTGAGAAAAAACTGCACGGTTTTCTAACAAGCACGAAAGAGTGTTCGCATTTGAAAATAAATCTAACTTGCACCGGTTTTGGTATCAGATCTGTTAACCAATGCTGTAACATAATTGCTTGGGTTTGGCATGAGACAATATTTTCTAACATGTTTTTTAGATATTCCAGTCCTCTGAGGAGAATGAGCAAGGTCCTGATGGTAAGAAGAAAGGGCAGAAGAAGGCGAAGAAGTCCAACAAGTCGAAGGCCGCGCAGCGCAAGAACAGCAAGAAGCAGAGTGACCAGCAGCAAGGCAGTGATCTCAGTGCAAAGATATTTGCCACCATGGAGAAGCACAAAGAGGTGTTCTTCGTTATTAGGCTACATTCCGCACAATCTGCTGCCAGTTTAGCGGTGAGTTTCCATTTATTTAAGATAATAGTTCTTTAAAAAAATATTAGCAATATTGTCAAGTCAGTTTCAAAAGTTTTGCCATGTTCAGACAAATTTCAAGTACAATAAGTACTATGAAGAAATTTATCCTCAATAATCAGTACTTTTTAACTATTAATACGCTATGCTCGCGCTCGCATGACCAAAACCAAAAGCGCATCTTGAATCACTAATAAGGATGCATCATTTCATGATATTATGAAAGTGTGTTACTTGGTCTGAGTCATCAAAAAAAAGTGGTTATTTAGTTGATGGTTAACATATTGTATGTTTGTTATGTACAGCCGATCGGCGACCCGGACCCGCTGATCAACTGCGACCTGATGGACGGGCGCGACGCCTTCCTGACGATGGCGCGCGACCGCCACTACGAGTTCTCGTCCACGCGCCGCGCGCGCTTCTCCACGCTCTGCATGCTGTACGAGCTGCACAACCAGGGCACCGACAAGTTCGTCTACACCTGCAACAGCTGCAAGTCGCACGTGGAGACGCGCTACCACTGCACCGTGTGCGACGACTTCGACCTGTGCGTGCCTTGCCACGAGAAGGAGGGCCACCCGCACAAGATGGAGAAGCTCGGCCTCGACATCGACGTGGGCTCCTCTCCGGGCGACATGAAGCAAGCCAACCCTCAGGAGGCGCGCAAACTGTCCATCCAGCGCTGCATCCAGTCCCTGGTGCACGCGTGCCAGTGCCGCGACGCCAACTGCCGCTTACCGTCCTGCCAGAAGATGAAGCGCGTCGTCACGCACACGAAGATCTGTCGGCGCAAGACCAAGGGCGACTGTCCTATCTGCAAGCAGCTGATCGCTCTGTGCTGTTACCACGCGAAGCACTGCCAGGAGACGAAATGTTCCGTGCCTTTCTGCAGCAGTATAAAGCAGAAGCTGAAGCAGCAACAAGTGCAACAGAGGGTGCAACAAGCCAAGCTGCTGAGAAGACGTATGGCGGCCATGAACACGCGAGGGGCGGCGCCGCCGTCGCCGCCGCCGGCCGCGTCGCTGGCGTCGCCGCCCCCCTCCAAGCCTGCCACGCACGCGCTACCGCACAATGTGCAGAAGGCGTTACAACAGGTATGTAACTCTCATTTTCTAATTTAGATTTTAGAAAATATATCACAATCTTCATTTGTTAGGTAAAAGTTGTCTCCTCAGAGTCGTCAAAAGTTCAGTTAAAAACTCAGCAATTATAACTCAAAAGATATTTGCTAGGAGGGATTTTTATTTTTAATAAAATAGTTATTAAATTCAAAGATTATAAGACCCATCAGAACACAGCTGAGGTATGTGGAAGTGGGGGGGATGCTTCCTTATACCTCAGGTAGTTGACAAAATTGTTTTGATACATGAGCTGTGGGTTTTTGCATCCAAGTAACTATTGAAACTGATAGGTTCAGTTAGATTCAGATTTTTTGAAGGCTCTGAAGAATGAGTTGCTGTAGCTGCAGTAACTAATTCGTGTGTTAGCGGCTAAAGTAACATTCCAGAGCTGCCATTAATTATATTAAATGAGAGCTATTAACAGAGCGTAAAGTCCCGCAAACCTCTGTTGAAAAGGGAAGATCCTTTGACCAGACAGGAGTTATTTCTGATGAGCAACTGCTTGTTAGATAATTTTGGGTTGTCGTATCTGTTCAAATCCCATTGAGAACTTTAATTTCGTAATTCTTTTTGGACGCCATAGATGTCGCTGCACATTCATGTGAATGATGAGTGTAACAGAATCCTTCTCTCCACCAGGTACAAGAGGAAGCGGCTCGACAGCAAGCACCGTCATACGGCAAGCAAGCGGCGATGGGTCCTCCCCCCGGCAGCGTGGGGGTGGGCGGTGTGGGTGTGGGCGCGGTGGGCGGGGTGGGCGGCGTGGGCGGGGTGGGCGGTGTGCGCGCCGACTGGGCCGCGCGCTACCGGGCGCCGCCGCCGCTGCACCACCCGCCGCACGCGCAGCACCACGCGCGCCTGCAGCACCACCCGCAGCCGCAGCAGCACCACCCGCACCCGCACCAGCCGCAGCAGTTACAGGTAGGCATGCAGGTACAGACAAACTCCTTTATTATTTCTTAATTTTTATTTAATTTTTTAGAGGAAAAGCGCACTAACAGCTAGGCCGCAGGTAGCCAGGTCTCGGCGGCCATCGATATACATACATTAGTATGAAATCGCCATAGAGCGCGCGCACTTGTTCGCAAACGGCCAGCGGTCACAAACGGCTAGTGCGCTATCGCTCTTAAACTTTATGCAAAGTTCGATGCAAAATAGCATGGATACCTTAATGTCGATTATCCCGTGAACGTTTGAGTTCAAGAGTTCGAAAAATACTCGTCACGTCATTTCTCGCTTCACACGATTTTTTTCCTGTAGTAACCACGCAATATTGCATCTGACTGTACAGTACTGCTGTCCTTTAGCTATAATGTCATTATCTGAGATATCATATATTCTTTTTTGAGTTACGAACAAAAAATAGCGTAAAGTTACGTATAAGTCTGTTCCGTAAAAAAATATCGTAAAGTTACGTATTAATCCTTTATGTTGCTAGAACTATCAGTTACTAGGTTTTAACTATTGATATTAGAAAAATACTGCTTAGGGAGATCGATATAGAATTTTAGCATCTAAATACGAAAGTCCAACAAATGTCAGATATTGGCATTTTAGCTAAAGGATGGCAAAGTAGTGGTACGATCTATGCCCTATGTTACCTGATCCATATTAGAAATATAAAAGAATATGGATCAAACAATAAGAAACACTACATAGGCGAATTTAATGCATCAAGACATTCTCTATGAGTCAAATATTTTTCGTATCACTAGCTGCGCCTGCACAGGAATACATAACTTTTGACGATCGTACATAAAAATAAAAATACGCCTATAGAAATTAGTTTCTGTATACATAAAATTAAGGATACATATTTCTTAAATAAATAAAACAGTTAATAATATTATTTTATTAATTTTGAATTATTATATGAGTATGCATGACGAAATGAAATAATAGCACTATTATTTCATTTCGTCATGCATACATTCACTCTAAAAATATGCAAAATTTTCACAGTAGCTATAACAAGCGGTATTGAGTTCCTCAGCCGTACCGCGTGCGCAGTGAAAGAGTTTGTTCGGCAAACCCAAATGCGTTATCGCACCGGTAGAGGGCGCTTTCAGGATTTACTGAATAAATTACCGCATCGATATAAGCTTAATGATTACTTTTATTAGAACGACATATTATATCTTTTCGCTTGCCCGATGCCAGAAGGTGTATGTTGCTTGATAGCCTAATACTTTTCCCGAAGTTGACACACAAAACATAATTATATTATACAAAATAACATCTTCTTTGTAAAGTAGCTAATTGGAGTAGTACCTAGAGAATAGCGTGAACACCGAACGTGACTTCCAAAAGGGAATATAAAATAGTAATTATATAAAAATATTCAAAATTGTCAGAACAGAAAACAAATTATAAAAAAACTGTCTCTCTCGCCAAGGCGCCGTTTTTTTATAGCGGCCGAACAGGCGGCAAATACCATGTCTCTTTCATATTAGCAGTTTTCAAGCTTTATCGTCATCGTTGATAAAGATATTTTTGTTTTATCTGAAAAATCGCTACTACATTTAAGCCTACAAGATCCACAAGAAATATCACAAAGAAAGAAAGTAGTGTTGTAGTGCAAGCATCTGTCACCATTCATCTCTCCACCTTTTGAAGCAATTAGGGCCATGTGCACCGACATAAGTTTAAGATAACCATCTGATTAACGTCAATAACCGACGATAAGGAACAGGAAATATTGCTAAAACAGCCGTTTTAATATTAAAACAGTCGATTTGGTGTCGGTGAACATCGCCCTTAGTGTCAGAAAACTATGCTAAATAATACCCATGAAAACATATTCCTTTGTGGGATCGTCTCACACCTTGGATTATCATTTGAATTATCTCCCGATGGTCAACACTAATGATTACAGTCATTTTGTTTTAAAATTCCTTGGACCTCATGATTATTTTGATCCACAGCAAAGAGCGCCCGCGCCGCAGCAGCAACAAACGCAACCTCAAGTCCATCAAAAGGCGTTACAGCAGCTGATGGCGACGTTACGCTCGCCGACCAGTCACAACCAGCAGCAGGAGATTCTCCAGATACTCAAGTCCAACCCACCCCTCATGGCCGCCTTCATCAAACAAAGACAAGTGAGTTATTCATAGACAACCATTTTACATGCACGTGATAAAGAAATAGCATTGAATTTATTTTGAAGTTGCATACTCATCACTTTAATATGCAGAACATATTATAGTGATAAAAATATTGCAGATACATTTGAGACACTGCACATGAAAATCTCGAAATTTTCGAAAAATTATCCCCATATTTGATCTCTAAATTATCTGTATTGATAATGACGAGTTTTGAGAAATACATTAAATTATTAGGTTAGAAAATGCGACTTTAAAGTAAAATAGACCTTATGTCTACATGTTGACGGTTGTTATGGTTTTCATCTCGGCCTGCTTTATCAAGCCTGGGATGTTTGCATGCCTTAATGCTACTCGCTCATCACTTGACAGATCTTTAACACACACTTTTTTGCCTGCTCCAGAACGCCCAAAATCAACAGCAAGCAGCAGGCGGTGTAGGCGGTGTGGGGCCTGTGGGCGGCGTCGGTGCCGTGAGTGGCGTGGGCGGCGTGTGCGGCGTAGGCGGCGTGGGCCTACCGCAGCAGCAGCCGCAGCTCCAGCACATGATGCAGCCGCAGCAGCAGCAGCGGCTGCAGCAGATGCACCAGATGCTGCCACAGCAGACACAAGTACGTACCTACTCTTTATTGGATCATTTAGCTTGTTACGTACTATTGAGCAAGGCTCTGTTGCTTGAAAAATATGTATTTCTTACCTATAAGCATAATCAAATTAAGCAATGAAAGTTTTTGTAATAATTCTATATAATACAGTGCAGAGTGTATATAGTCAAGAATATCTTAAACGTTATAGAAGTTTTTTTGTTATGAACATGGTGTATGTCGTCAATTGTCTTCTTTACGACAACTATTAAACAGCAGCAGTACCAGAGCAATCCTGTAGATTTTTTTTAATTACTCAGATACCCGCGAAACGAGACACAATAGTAAAACAATAACAGCGCGGTCTCATAGGACCGGTTGGGGATTCAAACGTTATAAGTCTTGTTGAAAGAATCGTTGTAACGTCGTGTTTTTGCTTCCAGGGTGTGTCCGGTGTGGGCGGCCCCCCTGGCGTGGGGCTAGGCGGAGTGGGCGGCGGCGCCGGCGGCGTGGCGGGCGGCATGGGCGGCTGGTTCAAGGGCGGCGTGGGCGGCAACATGATGGGCATGCGCGGCGCGTACGGCGGCGCCGTGGGCGGCGGCGTGGGCGCGGCGGGCGCGCGGCTGGGCGGCGTGGGCGCGCGCTACGCCTTCGGCGGCGGCGTGGGCGGCGTGGCCACGCGCTCGCCGCCCGCCACGCCGTCGCCGCGGCCGCCCACGCCGTCGGAGCTGCTACTGCTGCGCCAGTCGCCCGCGCCCGCGGCCCCGCTGGCGCCGGCGGAGGACCAGCTGCCGCCCATGACGCCGCAGGACCAGCTCACCAAGTTCGTGGAGCAGTTGTAGTGTACATAGCCGAGGCGCGCGGTCCTGTACATATAGCGTAGCGGCCGCGGCGCGAGCGTGTATCTCCCCGAGCGAGTGCCCTCCCCGCCCTATTTATTGATCGAGTTGTCGTTAGCGACGCGAGGGACGTAAATTAAGTATTACGATGACCGAAACGAGCGCTCAATGTACAAAATGTAAATATGAGAGGAGTTATCCTGTCCGCTTCTGCGTAATGTAAGTTGTTTGTAGTGTT
Organism: Mythimna separata; assembly: GCA_030763345.1. Lineage (NCBI taxonomy): Eukaryota > Metazoa > Arthropoda > Insecta > Lepidoptera > Noctuidae > Mythimna > Mythimna separata. The sequence continues at coordinate 18,611,859 of CM061177.1, read as the reverse complement.
ATAGGTACATTATGATACTTATTCTGTTTATTGTAATTAAATCATTTTATAATATAATTATGTGATCATTATAAAACTGTTGTTTCTATTTATCGAATTACCTTCGATCCACCCCTTTAAATAGTTGAGCACAATATTGGCATAGATGCTACAATTTGCATTCAAGTATTAACCTTTTGACCGCCAGAGCAAAAGCGCTTCGCCGTGCCCTCCACGCCAAGCCGACAAATTCAATGAAATAACCTTGAAAATAGTAGGGAGTCCAAAATGTTATCGATAAACATAATAATTTTCGTCTGAAATTTGTGAATAAACAGCTTATAACACAAAAAGAATATTTATTTAACCTCATCTCCTACTGTAAAAAACTTAAGACCACATTTATAGCAACTATCAATAAAAAAATCAACCTTTTGAGATACAAAAATACATATAAAATTGCAGCAAGTTACAGCACTATTCTCTATCAGTTACGCGGCCATTGGCATGTATACATGCCAATGGCGCGGGCAACCATCCTTTTTTATAATTTCACGCTTCTGATTAGGGATGTGTAGCTGTATATTATTATAACTTATCGAATTTATTTATTAAGTTTATATGAACTAGGTATCATTGTGGAGTGATTATTTGTGAGTATCAAAATAATAATTATTTACAAAAAAAAACAAAGAAAGTATCAATAACACAATATAGTAAAAAGACATAATTAACCTTTTTTTTAGTCTGTAACTGTTAATTTCGGATAGATTCACAGGACTTTTGCTGTTAAACAGCCAGTATTATAGCGGGTTACCTAAGCTACCTACTACTTTAGATTTATTTTATAATAAAAAACTAATTCATAATCAGTCTTTTATTTACTAAATAACTCTTCACTTGCCATTTTTGCAATTATAATATTGGCAGATCGAAAAAAATATCGAAAAAATATTTTTTCAACTTCCCAGCACTTAAAAACATGGCACGCGCTTACGACGTCACGAGTCCGACATCTATTCATGTCATTGGCGCAGAAGGGATTGCAATATCGGTACTGTGCTAGGGATGCGCATGATTGGCGAAAAAGACAATATTCAAATCAACAATATCGACAATATAGTAAATATGATATTATACCAAAGAATGTAGTATTTACCTTTTTTGTCAGTGACTAAGCTTATATATTTTTTTAATAGTTATTACAAAAATTAAGCGAATTTGAGTAATTTAGCTGAAATTTTAATGAAGTTACTTGAATATTACACCACATCACTAGTAGGCATGTATACATGCCATTGGCGCAAGAGAACATGTTTTTCAGCCATTAATTAAGTTATTTTTTATCATAAATATTTGAATAACTATTTTGCAATTTTGTTCATTGTGTACAATTATATGTAATAACTGGGGATTCAGTTCTTAAGATATATCAATAAAACACGTTAAAGTAATGATTTAATATGTTTATTTTGTATTTTTCTATGATCTGTTTCTTGGCATCTATAGATGTCGGTGGCGCACAGGGCACGCTTGCGCATGGCATCTATACATGCCATTGGCGTTCAAAAGGTTAAACGAACGAATCTTTCGCCGATAGCATTCAGTTTACGCTAGCTATTATATTTTATATTTATGTGCAATGCGGCTAAACAATACTTGTAAATCGCTAACAATATTTGTACTTGTAAGTCCCTAAAGACGCATAATGCACTCATTAATAATGAGTGCATTATGCGTCATTTAGGGACTTGCCTTTAATACGGAAGCTCCCGGTATTTATTTATTCATCTATGCTGATAAAATTAAACATGCAAGTATTGTTTAGCCGCATTGCACATAAATATAAAATATAGTAGCTAGCGTAAACTGAATGCTATCGGCGAAAGATTCGTTCGTTTAACCAATCGACGTTGAAGAGTGTTTTCGGTGAACCGTTCATCGGCGAAGGATTCATTCGGACTACCAACCGTCGGAGTAGAGTGTTATCGGAAAACCGTCTTTTCGGTCAGCGGTATTTCGGAATACCATACGTAGCTCTATTTGGAATCAGCGAATTTTTCTGCGTCATTTGAGCTGGGTTTGGTGACGATCGGATCACTTTTTTGTCGCTTAATACAACCGCATTTTTTGGGCCCATTTTGGACTGCAATGTATGAAGCGACACAAAATATTGACAAAGGAGACTGGGACTTCTAGGCCCAGGCATAGTAAGGGGTTGAAATATGGCTTAAAAAATTAGTTATTATTTTCTATTTCAAAATACAAAAATAACTAGGGCTATGCGTGCCCGGAAGATGAGATATCAAAATATAAGTTTTAGTCGTGAGTAACCTATTTTATTTAGGTTAGCAGTCAGTTACTACAATATATTCCAAGGAGCTCGTATACCTGGTTTATTCTAAGGTATTTTTTTAATTTGTGATGACACTGACGTATATACTCTTTTCTACTCTATGTGTGATCAGTCGTAGAGATGAGCGCTTTATTAGATTCGATTACAAACCAATATTTATCCGATATCAGACTTCATAATACAGTTTCGGTTTTTTGAATATTCGGTTTCAGTAGCGCATAACCTTACAATGAACCGTAAAATAAAATACGTTAATGCATATCTTGTAAATAAAGTCTTAAGCACTTAAAAATAAAAATGATATTGATCATATATTTCAATGTGCAATAGAGTTTTACAAAAATGTGAATTTCGCAATTCGCTTTGTTTTTTTTTTTCTGCTGTTACGTTTGTTTATAAAGAGAAAACGCGTTTTCGAAGTTTTACGCATTGGTCAATTTGCGTTGGGATACACACAAAAATCGTTAAGTGGTACACTCTCTTACTTAGTTCGCGTAGCACCCCCACACTAACGTGATAAATGTATGTGTAAACGCAAGCGCGTGAAACACAACAGGTATTATCGTTGTGTGCTACAAATTAACTCGTCTGCGCATCGTCATCCCAGCGAGCCGCTACGATTGGTTGGCCCAGAGGGGAAGTGCGGGGCTTAGTTCCGTTTTCTTACGCGCGCGCCGCCACTGTCATTCCGCCATTATACCGGTAAACGAAACGCACACGCAATTTTGTGAAAACTATATTCTCATGATTATACGCCTAAATTCTATCGAAGAAGTATTTTATTCATCTCCAAAACAGTAGACGATGGATATATAGCAAAAATTGGCTTCTGTTGTTAACGGCCCCGTGGCGCAATGCGTATGATACATGTCTGACGAGTAAGAGGTCCCAAATTCGATTCCTATCGTCTGATAAATATAATTTTGTAATTTTATACATATAAACTATGTATATTTACGAAATTAATTAACGAAATTTTTGTATATAACTTGTAATATAAATAATTTTATAATATATATATAATACATATATTATTTACGTAATATAATAATAGATACGTTATTATTATAATTTCTTTATTTACTTTTTAAATGCATATTAAATATATTTTTAAATATTTCTTATAAAAACAATAACAAAAAACATTTAAAAATATAAAAAATACATGACCACCGATGGCGAAACCAGGGTCCAAGCTATAATAATTATTGTTAGTTGACAATACTTTCATTGTCACTTTTTTTTATGGTCGCATACATTCACTTATGAAATTATTATAGTTATTTAAAATAACATCAAACACTTACACTTAATCTTTGGAAAGTATATTTTTATGATATGGGTAGGTAATCAGTAATAATGTTCACAATAATCAAGTAGCTGTGGGTATAAATCAAAAATAAAGTAAAACCATACCACCAACCAATTCACCTATTCAAGTAATATTATGTCTCCAGCTCAACTCGTAAACAAAATAAAACTTGTTTACTACTCGATATACACACACACATATTTGTATATGTGTTTGCTACGAATCAGATAAACAAATTCGCTTCATTCATTAGATGGTAATTTAGCACTGATTATTAAGTGCTTGCTTGCTGTTAAAGGTGTATCGAGTTCGATCCTTGCCATTGACAAAACATTTTTTTTCTACTTTATTGTAGTATAATGATAACGAAGTTTAATAGAACTAAAACTTAGAATATTTGCTTTAGCGTTTGAATCCCCAACCGGTCCTATGAGACCGCGCTGTTATTGTTATACTATCGTGTCTCGTTTCGCGGGTATCTGAGTAATTAAAAACTAAGTGTATGAATATTATCATCTACCCACTTTATTAGTTATTTACTAAGAAATGAGTCGGATAATAAGTTAACCTGGCATAACGCTTTTGCCTATCACGATCGTGTGTTCTACAACTTACTCCGAGACAAAAAATAATTAATCGTTGTGGAAAGTGATACTTTTTACAAATATTATACAACATGTCTCATTATTTTGTCTACACTTTTGAGGGCTGAGATAATAGTATTACATAAACAAAATGTATCCATAAGTGAAATTTCGAGGAGATTAATGCTACCGGTAAGTAACAAATCCAAACTTAACATAGGTAATGCAAAATAATTTAACATTGTTGATATTTGTTAGGTTTTAACGTAATTTTGTGATTGTTTACAGAGGAAAACTGTGCAGTTTTGGGTGCATAGATATGCAGCTGAAGGGACAATCGATGCCAAACGTCCGTGTCCAAAAGCAATTGCATATACGGATGCCAACCCACTGCATCGAAATATTGTTGCTACGTATAGCGCTGACGGCTTTGCTACAACAAGAAACACTGCAATTATGCACGACGTGTTCACGTGTCTATGACAATTGTTCGACGCCACTTACGAGCAGCAAAAATGTCGCAAGCCCGCGAAAAAAATTTTACTGACGGCGTTGCATAAGGAAGAAAGGATGCGGTTTGCAAGAAAATTTATAGATTTTGATTGGTGCAATAACATAGTTATATTTAGTGATGAAAAGTGTTTTAAGTCAGATAAGGATGGGCGTAAAATATTATGGAGAAAAGGTGGAAAACGTTACCATCACAAAAATATTCTCCCATGCAGGTCTAGTGGTCGCATTACGTTAGGTTATTGGGGCTGGATGTCATCGATGGGTCCCGGTGAGTTAGTGGAGGTAGGGGGTCGCAATACCAGTCAAGGTTACTTGGACATCAAGAGTTACGATACCTATCATAGTTCATTTTTTAAAACATGTTGATTGATAACTTTGATAAGTAAAAAAAAAGACTAAGAAGTAAGCTGTAGGTAATTATACTGTTGTTGTATTATGTGACATGATGTTATTGTTATTGAGATCAAGAGTTGCGATATCTATCATAATTCATTCTTCATAACATGTTGATTTATGTCACTAATAAAAAACTTAAAAAAAAGTGACGTCCATCCTTGTCTGACTTAGAAAATTTTCACTTTATATATTGTACTAGCTGTTGCCCGCGACTTCGCCCGCGTTAAGTTCGTTAAACTGCACAAAAGTAACCAATAATTCTACACTTTCGAATAATTCCGAAAGCATCCAATTCATTCATTTTACTTTCACATAAAACAGTTTAACTTCATTCCTTTTTTTAGTTGGGAAATAATCCAATGACTTCTCCCGCTCTTAGCTAACGCATCAGGGCGTGTCAGACTTTTACTGACCAAAACCCACTCCTATGTTCTTTCTTTGCCTTGCGTTCCAGGGCCCCAGGAATGCCTTTCAGAAGCGAACCCATGACCCCAGTAGGCTTGGCGACCCTGATGGTTCTCTATGATCTTGCTGACATCTCAATGAGGCACGCTTGGAACACTACCCGCCGTCGACTCGGTCTCGGTGTAGATATTTGGTTACCGAACGGTCGGACGGCACCCCATTGCCCGCTGTCCGCAAGCCCACTTCTTCGATGGCTGGAAATCGAGGTCGGGATCTTATTTCCTCAACGCTGGGGCGTGAAGGCCATTTCCTCATCCATGCGGCCGCCACCTTGGCTGGATTACTGCTTCTCAGAAGGAGGCAACCGCCTGCCACTCCACCCTGCTCTGGACCAGGGCCCGGCGCGAGAGGTCGCTGCAATCGATGACCCCCACAAAGGGAGGACACGGTGGTGCACACGGTAGAGGTGTGCCCTGCTTGGGCGGAGCGCCGCCGTGTCTTTGTAGAGTCTATCGGCGGCGGCGACCTCTCTGGGCCCTGGTACAGGCCATGGTCCAGAGCGAGGAGGGGTGGTGAGCGGTCGCCTCCTTCTGCGAAGCAGTAATGCTAGCGAAGGAGGCTACCGACCGCGAGCGCCGCCGCCTCGCGGGCTCGTGCCAGGCTGGCTGGTAATAACCTGGACCGAGCCTAGTCGTCAACGGCGTGTTCTGTTCCACGCGCGCCTCAAGGAGATGTCAGCAAACTGTAGGGGCCCGGTAGGGCCAAAGCCTCTGGGGAACACGGAAAATCCGAAAGGTTCTCACCGTGCCCCCCAGATCGAAGGAACGAAGGGGAACGGGGTGGGGTTTAGTCAGTAAGAGTCTGAAACGCCCTCCCGCTCCGCCCAAGAGCGTGAGAAATCAGTCTGATGATTCTCCTTCCAATAAAAGCACCACTAAGTGTAAATAGCACTTACTTATGTAGGCTGAAAAAAAGTGCATAAAGTAGTTTTTAGTTGTCAAAATATATGAATAATCAGCACAAAGCTGATCCTGAAGTCAATAGAAGGTTTAGTATTTGCCTCTTTTTTATTTGAGATAGTTATCCAGCTCTAGGTGGAGCAAGTGGTATTTTGCGGACTAAATTCCACCATGTTCCTTCAGTTGCTATTTACGTATCAGGGCCACTAACTTTTGCACGCCTCAGTTATTAGGTACTTCGGTATATTCTCTCTTTAAAGAGTAACTATATAGGCGTCATGGCGTTTTCACTTTCTGCATTATGCAAGTACTAACCGAACATGAGTGTTTCGAGAGGTAAATATTTTGGATTCGGCGGGAAGAAAAGGCCAAGTCACCATTCAGCGGAACGCCCGGAAAACACGGCAGACGTTAGACCGTTTTCACATTATCCGATCCGATATCGGTGTCGGACGCCGATACAATATCGGAGTAAGTAAAATATATGAAATACTGTGCTCCGATATCCGATATCGGGTCGGACAATATGAAAGACAGGCACATATTTCATACATTTTACTTACCCCGATATCGTATCGGCGTCCGATACCGATATCGGATCGGATAGTGCGGAAACGCTCTTACGGTCGAAGTCTACTCCGCTAGGCGGAGCACCGCCATACTGTTTTGGCGTCAGAATCTGAATCCTAATGCCCTAGTTTGGGTCAATGTATGGGGCAAGACCTCCTCTTGCCCTGCCAATGGAATAAACCTGCTATCGTAAGAAAGACATCCTTAAGCCTCCTATTGTCGTGTAGACATTTCTTAGGTGTCATTAGTCACAAAGCGATTCCCGACGTTTTTAGTTATTGAAATTACTCGTTTATTTAGGCAGATTTTTTGCTTGGGGTGATATTTGACTGATGCCTTAATACATCATACGGTGTTTTTTTTTCAGCGGGTACTACTTTCTTTATCGAGAGTTAACTATGCAATTTATGAATTAAGTTAACTCTTGAGTGCGTGCATTTTTACTCAGCAGACTTCACATTATTGATGGTCAAACATGGTCAAACGCAACCTGTGGTGCGATTTTAAACGGGTAAAGTTTGCAGAGCTGTAAAAAAACCCACCATGTTCCTTCAGATGCCCTTTGTAAACAATTTCTCAAATCAATTCTACCTACCTATACTATGATAGCACAATTCATAAGAAGGATACTTCGCAACAGACCGTGCAGCAGGAATCGTAATATTTTAATTTCGCCATAACTTCAAAACCAAACGTCCAATTTTAATCATTAAAAGACCAAATATTATCTACATAAACTGTACTTAGTGATAAAATAATTTATTTTGATAAGGGTTAATAGCATGAGTAAAATAAATGCGTTTAAATGTAGTCCAAAAAAATTCAAGATTTTTAGATTAAAAAAATGGTTGTTTTGCCTCACTCGACATAGATAGGTATAGTGTTTTGCGGACTTTTTTGTAGATATTTATAAGATCTACAATTAATTAGAACATTTTATGGTTCTATCTTTTACAGTTGAGGCAGCGTACGCAAAATAAGTAACTTTTTTGGTTGATTTTTTACACCTAAACCTAAATATCTTACGGAACCCTATTTTTTTCAGAATAAAATTTAACCTATGTTATTCGTGAATAATGTAGCTTTCGAATGGTGACATTATTTTTAAATCGGTCCAGTAGTTTTTGAGCCTATTCATTACAATCAAACAAACAAAGTTTTCCTCTTTATAATATTAGTATAGATTAAGGATAATCATGACCAGATTCGTTAATTGTGACCATTCCGTTTAATGTATGTAATTAATAAGTTGTAATAAACATAGTTGGATCGTTATCGCAGTTTTCTTTGTCACAATATTTTCAAAATATTTTAATTATTATGAGAGTAACTATAACATTACTATTAAAAAAAAGGGTCAAATAGAAAATAAAAACAAGCAAACTTTCTGTTACACCAGACGATTGGAATCGAACTTGGGACCTCTTACTCGTCAGTCACGTATCATACGCATTGCGCCACGGCGCCGATAACAGCAGTAGCCAATTTTTGCTGTAGGTACTTTCATAGTTGTGTACGGCTACTAATTGCTTTTTGCAAGAGTGTGAGTGTAGAAACGACGAGTTACTTTGTAGCACACAACGATAATACCTGTTGTGTTTCACGCGGTAGCGTTTACGCACACATTTATGACCTGCTACGCAATCTCCGCCACCGTGTGTACTATCCAGTGATTTTATTTACGATTCAGATTCGGATTAATTTGGCTGTATAGATCGATATCATTTAGTTCGGCTAAGCTAAGAAATCGATACTCAAATCGATTTATTTTTTAAATATTATTTTAAATTCGTATCGATATACACGCATGCTCAATCACTACTTTCGTCTATACTCTTTGAATTCTGTTTCGTGCATTTACGTTTTCAGTGAATTTTTTAATATTTTACTGATACTTAAGTATATCTGTCGACCTCAATTTTTTTTTCTTCAGACTTCCAATTTAATTAAGTTTTATTTAACGTGGGCGCGACGTTAGAATTATCCATACAAACGTAATACCAAAATCATTTGCAATTTAACCATATTTACACCATAATATGATGTTATTCGGATTCAACCAATAATTATCTAGGTTCCTACATCGTCTTTTTGTTAAAAAACTTACCCCAATCGAAATTTAAGCGAATTTAAATTTGCACATTTTCACAGCGAAAATGTCATGTTTTTATTTTGTCTTTTTTATATTATAAACAACAATATTTCAAAATATCTTTTCGTAGGAACACAGATATTATTATCAAGTTATAAATACTCGAAACAATATTGGAAATACATTAATTTTTCATTCATCATTTTTGGTATTACGGAACCTCTCCCAAATTTCCAATAGTTTGTATTGCTATCACAGCAAGCAACTGTCAGTGTGCGGATGATGACTTTACTCCAGTCGGTGTGTCCAAGAATTGTTTATACTATCTGGATTGCTTCCATCAACCTCAAAAACGTATTTTATTGCGTCTCAACTCGAGATAGCGCGCGGTCTCCGCAGGCCTCTTAAGACCTTTGTGTCGAACAATTTAAACTTTGACTTTGGTGCAGTATATTGGATTTTACGGGCGACTTATCGAAAGGATATATTATTGATACCATAAATTGACGTATAAATGGTAGTATAACTGCTGCAATGCACTAAACCAACAGCGACGTGATGATGAAACTATACTGTCAATGATTTCTCTCAATGACGAGCGCCACAACCTGTAAGTAGGTATTATTTAACCCATATTTTATCAACCAGCGTCTACTACCATTCACCGTTCTTTTTCTCCGTTGTCATCATCATCTTCCTGCCCTTATATCGTTTTATTTGGGATTGGCGCAACACGTTTTTTTTTCATTCTGTCCTGTCACTCCCCACGCTATAACTAACTCCCTTTTCTTCTATCTCACTTCTCATACGATCTACTCATCTTTTCTTTGGCCTCCCTCTCCCTCTATACACATGTAAACTCATCACTCTTTTACATGACCATACCAAGAAAAACGATTCCCATTCAATTTTTCAGTCGCTGGCGCCATTTTCAAACTTCCCGAAATATACTCTTCTTCGGTTATATTAACAAAAAAATGGACTGGTCTGAAATCATGGAGAATATTTAAATACCAAAACTGACGGATTGCTACTTAGTTGGTCATAATTTGTTGAATAAACTATTCCCATGTTTCAGGTAATCAGAAGTTACAATATTATATTTATTTATTTGCTCAACTTGCTGGTATTTGGCTCAAAGATTATCTGCTGATGAATCAAGACAACTTGGCCACCGTTGTATTTGTCTCTGCAGCGGTCATTCTCTTGTATCGTGAATCAGTCACCAACTTCACCACGGCTTGACTCATGAATCGAGTATTTGTAATGTTATACAAAAATGAAATATGCTTCGAAATGTAAATTGTTTTAGTTTACATGCCGTTTATAAATAAAAAATATTAAACTAAAAAATGTTTTATTTTGTGTTACATACCTATCATATTCTGTGTCATCAAATACTGTCAATTAAAACGTAATATCTTGCATAACCTCACTTTTACTTAATCTCTTATAACTCTTTTCTCTGATTTATTTGGTCCACAGAATTTTCTGTAAATGGTTAAAAATATATAAGCTAGTATAAAAAAATGAAACTGATGTCAGTTAATACATCAGTTTCATTTTTTTACAAACAACTATCAACCTAGGCCCAAGATTGTATGGAAGGGTATCGGTCTCCTTTAGGAACTGTGAACTTAAGCTTACTGCCAAATACCAGGCAGTCGTTTAAACTTTTTTTCCTGGAGCAACAATTTATAGGCAACGTACGTTAAAGCATTTAGCCTAACTTTATAAATAAATAGAAATGTCGCTTCATACAATTAGCCTCTTTGTTAAATTCTTATCCAGTGTCGCTTAGTACAATTAGCCTTACCTTGTAAATATACAAGAACGTCGTTTAATACATTTAGCCTCTTTGTCAAATTCATACCCAGTGTCGATCCATACATTTAGCTCTGTACATGAAATGTTAGATGTTGTCACTTCAATCAATTAGCTTGCAGTAGATAATGATATGTCTGTTGCATCAACTATTTAAGATTTCAACAGTAAACATTTAAAAATTATGGTTAAACCTATATTTTAATTCAATATTTTTTGATTTGCAGTGTCGTTTCAGTTATAACAAAAGTAAAGTTCTAGTAATTCAAACAGTTTATCCTAAATGGAATAAGAATAGTATGTGTAATTAATACAATCAAAATTTTATGGATTGACATAATAATCACGGTGGTTTAAACAATGATTTTGGCACCCCGCGCGGACGCTCCCACCTCGTTTTAGCTGACGCAAATTGTGAACAAGTTCGTACGTGTTTTGTGGGACAAGAAAAATAAATTAGAAAGTAAGAAGGACAAAATTTGTTTAAATTTTAACTAACATGTGTAACATTTTTTATAATTTTGATTATTATTTCTTGTAACTGTAGTGAACTACAATTTATTATTGTCATAGGAGGTAAAATTTATCTTTGTTATTGAAGAAAAACTAGGGATAGTTTTTTAAAGGTTACTTATTTTTCAATAACCGGCCAAATTTTCACAGGGTGCTCTACCTATGAATATGAGCAAGTTTTACTATGGGACCAGCTCTGAAATCACGAAAACTCGACTAAAATGTATGAAACATATGATATTTTTTCGTGATTTCAGAGTAGATCCCATAGTGAAGGTTGTTCATATTCATGAGTAGAACACCCAGTGGCCGGTCATTGAAAAATAACCGCGTATAAAAGGTAAGAAATCTTATAAACTTTTTTTTACGAGAGATATTTTTGATTTTGATTACTGAGAAATTTAGAAGAAAATAAGTAGGTACTTAAAGAAATGAAAACCAAAGAAAGGCTCGTAAATATTTTAATTTTTTATGTGATTATTTTCAAAAGAAATTATTTTATAGATAAACCTTTTTTTGTAATTGAACGAGATTTTTATATATGGTAAGTTGTTCCACATTGAACCAGGTAAATTTCAAAGTCTCATAGTGGGCTGGATTTTCAATCAATGCCTTTAATTTTTTGTGTATAGTTAGCATATTTATTTAGCTTCAATTTTGTAAAACATTAATTTCTCATATTCCTTTTAGTTTCGGTGTAAAACAGGTTTTTATGAAAAATGATTTTTGGTTCAATGAGTACCACAGGTGGTACACATTTAACCAGGGTATCGTCCACATTGAGACACCTTATTAACGATGTCTTCTAATTCAATTTATAAGGCAAATACTTTGTAATAATAATAATAATAAACAGTAATAATAAAAATCAGCCTTATATTTATAAAAATCACTTTAAATCATATGCAATTAAACCGAGAGTCTTAGTTTTATACATCACAAAATCTTTTCAGTCAAATTCTTATCATATTTTAATAATAAAAACGAAAGTAACAGTTTTTAATTATAAAAACAAAAGTACCTTCCATAATATAACAAATTAAAATTAAATTAAAATAATTGTAAAAAACACTCCTTTAACGACTGGGGTGTACACAGTAAACCGTGGTTCAATGTGTAACACCCTCAGGTGGTTCAATGTGAGACACACCACGTTTTGATCACTAAACTCAAAATTTTACCGGCAAATCAATTTCTTAACGTTGGAATCCCCAAGCGGTCCTATGAGACCGCGCTGTTATTGTTTTACTATTGTGTCTCGTTTCGTGGGTATCTGAGTAACTACAACCACGAATTATAGCGCTTTTAATTGCTAAATAACCGTAGAAAACAGTGTCCATATAAATAAATTGATATTATTTAAACGAAAAAAGCTACAAAAGAATGAAATTGGCAAAAAATATTTACTTTTTGAGTCAGTTTGCTTTCGAATACTCCTCACACAACCACTTTGCACGCGATCGCCACGCAAACTAGTGGGCAGGAACGGAACGTAAATACCTCTCTTTCACTCATATTAGTGCGGTTTGGCAATGTCGCATTTTCGAGATTCGGCGGTGGTTCAATGTAGCTGCCTGGTTCAATGTGAGACACCCGACCCTACTTAAATGTTAAAGTTTAGGAATGAAGAAGAATGAGAATAATCATTCAGGTAATAAGACCGTAATTAATTACTCAGATACCCGCGAAACGAGACACAATAGTATAACAATAACAGCGCGGTCTCATAGGACCGGTTGGGGATTCAAACGTTAAAATTAAATAAAAATTAAATAAAAATTAAATAATTTTAATTTAACAATGTTTTAACCGCTAATTTCTGCAAACTTCATTATTCAAGTATGATTACAAACAATTTATTTTTAAAAAATCAGTTGCGTAAACTAATAATATATAGGCTCAAAAAAGAAACCAACAATAAAACGTTCGGAAACACGTCACCTATAAAATTTCAAATCAAGGTTTAAATGTAAATTATACTTTTCTCTTAATAATCGAATTATATTTTTTCATGATCAAATAAAGAGATGTTGAATTAAAAAATACGAAGTTTATCATGTATATAATTATTTAAAGTTTTAACAATCTTTATTGTGACAGAATAATTAAGTAATAGTGCAATTTCCGAACGCATTTTTAAAAAATAGCGGGCTTTAATTTTTTATTGTTTTCTTCTTCTGTTCGCTAGCTACAAAGTGTGATACACGTTGGATATTATTAAAATAATAATAAATAAATATGAGTGAATCCATTGATGATGTCTGCGATTTAACACCGGAAGAATTGAAGCAGTATGTAAAAAATGCAGAATTAAGTTTCCTGCCTGAAAAGTCTCGCGAAAAATATCTTAAAGCTTATGATATTTTTAATCAATGTAGACTTAAAAAGTGTGCAAATACTTTTTACAAGTTGTATTTTTTATTACCTTTACATTATTTGTTCTCGCTGCTGAAGTGAAAAGTTGTATGTGCTACACGAGACCAAAGTTATTTGCATCTCGTGTCTTTGAATCCCTCGCTGCACTCAGGATTCTAACCTAGAATCACTCGCTACGCTCGTGATTCAAATATAGAATCCTTCGCTTACTCGGGATTCAAAATCAACACTCGCGGCAAAAACCAACTTTGCTCTCTTGATGCACAAATAACTATTATCACTAAGTACAGTTTATGTAGATAATATTTGGTCTTTGAATGATTTAAATTGGACGTTTGGTTTTGATGTTAAGTTATGAGTTATGACGAAATTAAAATATTACGATTCCTGCTGCACGGTCTGTTGCGAAGTTTCTTTCTTATGAATTGTGCTATCATAGTATAAGTAGATAGAATTGATTTGAGAAATAGTTCGCAAAGGGCATCTGAAGGAACATGGTGGGTTTTTTTACAGCTCTGCAAACTGTACCCGTTTAAAATCGCACCACAGGTTGCGTTTAACCATCAATAATGTGAAGTCTGCTGAGTAAAAATGCACGCACTCAAGAGTTAATTTAATTCATAAATTGCAAAGTTAACTCTCGGTAAAGAAGGTAGTACCCGCTGAAAAAAACACCGTATGATTTATTAACGTTTGAATCCCCAACCGGTCCTATGAGACCGCGCTGTTATTGTTTTACTATGGTGTCTCGTTTCGCGGGTATCTGAGTAATTAAGGCGTCAGTCGAATATCACCCCAAGTAAAAAATCTGCCTAATTAAACGGATAATTTAAATAACTAAAAACGTCGGGAATCGCATTGTGACTAATGACACCTAAGAAATGTCTAAACGTCAATAGGAGGCTTAAGGATGTCTTGCTCACGGTATTGTTATAGCAGGTTTATTCCATTGGCAGGGCAAGAGGAGGTCTTGCCCCATACATTGACCCAAACTAGGGCAGTAGGATTCAGGTTCTGACGCCAAAACAGTATGGCGGTGCTCCGCCTAGCGGACTAGACTTCGACCGCGCGAGTGCGCGACCGTAACGTCTGCTGTGTTTTCTGGGCGTTCCGCAGAATGGTGACACCTATATTATAGACTTTTCTTCCCGCCCAATGCAAAATATCTACCTCTCGAAACACTCATGTTCGGTAAGTACTTGCATAATGCAGAAAGTGAGAACGCCATGACGCCTCTGTAGTTACTCTTTAAAGAGAGAATATACCGAAGTACCTCATAACTGAGGCGTGCAAAAGTTAGTGGCCCTGAACCGTAAATGGCAACTGAAGGAACATGGTGGAATTTAGTCCGCAAAAGACCACTTGCTCCACCTAGAGCTGGATAACTACCTCAAATAAAAAAGAGGCAAATACTAAACCTTCTATAGACTTCAGGATCAGCTTTGTGCTGACCATTCATATATTTTGACAACTAAAAACTACTTTATGCACTTTTTTGCACTTTTTTATGTATGTATGTATTTAGAAATGTACAAGTATGCTTAGTACTCATAGCATAAGCTCTACTTACTGAGTTAGGGTCTAGATGACAGTGTGTGAGAGTTGTAGTTTCCGTCGCGTCGGAAAACACTGCATGCTAAAATGTGCCGTAGTACTCAAGCGTACAGTTGTGATTGCTTCGCACCGCGCGTAGGCACTTATAGCGCGCAAGTACATCCGGAATGACGGAGGCCTGATCTCGCACTGTGTTTCGTCCAGAACAAGCTAGCTGGACAAAAACAATATTAAAATTTCTTAAAATCATTATTTATATTACATCCACAACAATTGTTTTGGCATAAGTCATACAAAACATCGTTAATGAGGATAAGTATAGAAATAAATTGGGTCAAATGCATAATATTATTTGTTTTTTTGCTACTGACACGATTGCATCTCCTGCGGTTATCTTAATAGTTGTGGTAAATTTTAGTGATGGATTCTATTACTAAGGGTGAGTACATTTTGTTTATTTAGTTACAATTAAATAATATTCATACTATATTAGAATCAGAGCGTTACAAATCCAGAAATTAAGTTTTTTATTTAAAAATTCAAATTCAAAAGACGGTAACTAAAAACCCCCTCGTATCCCCGGTCTGTATGTTGTCTGTGTTTTGTCAGTTGATAGGCACATGCTTTTAAATTATAATAAAACTTTCTTTTTTTGCTCGTTTTTGCTCAAAAAGCTGTTTTTAATTTTTCTGTAGATAGCAGTATTACAGTTTAAAAAATGCAGTTTTTCGAAGAATCGGTGAAACATACAAAAAGTGACCAAAATAAGGCACTATTTATGTTTGTTTCACAAAAACATGATCTCAGTGGTGTAACAGAAGTATCTATGAAGGAGATCAAAAATATTAAACATACACGATATAAACATACACGAGTAGCTCTTAATGTGTGCCCCTGTGTGCCCCAATTAGATTTAAGAAAATATTTATAGTTTTCAAGTTATCGCGGTTTTATGAAAACCCGAAAAAACATCGCAGCGCCTAAATGAGACAAGGCATAAGTTCGCTGAAAACTGTATTCGGTCCTTCTTGACGCTAATAATAACCATACAAAGTTTCAAAACGCTTCATGCATGCGTTTTTGAATAATCTTGTTATAAGTCAAGACGATAGTGTCATAACTTTGACGGCAAAATACAAGGAACTGGCTAAAACTGGCTACTTTTGAACGCAACTGTACGGACAACAGCTTAGGTATAATACGTCCAATAAAGAAGGTCATCGATATGTATGAATCCGTCGCTTTTTAGTAGTCACTCAAATTTGGTCGGATAACCAGCCGTTGTTTACTTAATTTGGTTTTTTGTTTATATTTACTTAATGCGAAACATTCCAAGCTCAATATTTTCACCGTATATTTTTGACTAAAGGCACATGATTTCGGTTTACACCTACACATCTGAAATTTAGCCAGTTCCTTGTATTTTGCCGTCAAAGTTATGACACTATCGTCTTAACTTTTAGCAAGATTATTCAAAAACGCATGCATGAAGCGTTTTGAAACTTTGTATGGTTATTATTAGCGTCAAGAAGGACCGAATACAGTTTTCAGCGAACTTATGCCTTGTCTCATTTAGGCGCTGCGATGTTTTTTCGGGTTTTCATAAAACCGCGATAACTTGAAAACTATAAATATTTTCTTAAATCTAATTGGGGCACACATTAGGAGCTACTCGTGTATGTTTATTCTACAGGGGCACATGCAATGGTTTTAGAGATATACGATTCATCAAAACGTTACTGCAGCAGGAAACGCAATATCTCGAAAATCTGAAGGGGCACAGATTTTATTTTTGGGGGCACATAGTGGCACACGTATAAGCTCTCTGGCCATGCACAATTTTTCTCTCTCTGATCACTCGTTTAGAATTTTAGAAAAACGTTACCCCAGCAGGAATCGTTCGCACACATTTTTTATGTGGGGGCACATTTACACCAGATAAGGCACCAACTATACGTTCTACTCATATATCTCACAATATATCTCTAGGAGATACTTTCCTGTTGGGGTAACGCACACGTGATAAAGTATAAACCGCCCTCTGGTGAAAGAAAGAAGGAAGATATTCTCGATAAGGTAACAAAGTAAGGATGGAATTCTCGATATTCGACAGAATCATAGGACTGCTTCTTCATATCATTGCTGTGTTTTCGAAGACATATTAGTAGATTATGTGACTAGGGAGTAAAGCAGTGTCTTTAAGGCGAGGGCGAATTCCGAACAAAACGAAGGTTGCTAAGTTTTAATCCCGAACGTTAGTGAGGGATTTATATAATTAACTCCCGAGCATCGCGAGGGAGTTAATAGAGAAACCTGAGTGAAGTGAGGAATTAAAGCCGCCCAAGACAAAGACAGCTTTATTCCCGTGTTGGATATTCTACTTTTTACACCATCTGTGAGATACTTACAAGTCTACTACGA
The DNA here is from genome assembly GCA_030763345.1 of Mythimna separata. NCBI lineage: Eukaryota > Metazoa > Arthropoda > Insecta > Lepidoptera > Noctuidae > Mythimna > Mythimna separata. Next base: position 18,594,005 of record CM061177.1, on the reverse strand, counting down.
TTAATTAACTAGGTACTATATATCGTATAAAACAAATTATAATTAAATTAAAAAATATCCCGCTTTATTTACAAGTTAATCTCAACTCGAAATTAGAAACAAACAAAATTCACTACTTCAATATTACTCTAACTTTACTCTTTTTTAGAACCTCCTCAGTATGTAACCACATTTATTATTCTTTGTTTTGTTAGTGGCCAGTTTCATTTTTGAATAAATTTGTTTGATGAACGTACATTTTAAATTACTGAAGGCGTATTTGACGTTCTAAATTAAAAAAAAAAACATTATTCCCTAGAGATCGGCCATACTGTATTATCTCCCTAGGTGATAACGAGTTGCTGTAACATTTGAATCCCCAACCGGTCCTATGAGACCGCGCTGTTATTGTTTTACTATTGTGTCTCGTTTCGCGGGCGAGTAACTACTATGTATTGCTATTTGCCACCTAAAATCCTCAGCTGTGCCGATGCCGATAATGGGCGCCGGCCCTTAGCAAAACTGATGTCATCACAGAAATGTGATGTCATATTTCCTGGCTTCCTAACTATCCGTAACGACTGACTGCTAAAAATATATAGGTAGATTACCCCCGGGACCAACGCGTTAAGTGCAGGTTACATGACACATAATAGGGCCATTATCGAACAGGTGGTGTAAAAAATATATTATTTTCCTTAAGTAATATTTAGGTGTTCTTACGTGGCTGGAGACGCCGTTGCGTCCGCTTCGGGCGCGTCCCACTTATTGTCAAATTATTTAATTCACTGACTATTTAAACACACAAACTTTACTCTTTTTGTTTTCCAACAAAAATACGTAACTAATTTTTAAGGTATGACTTTTCTGGAACCCTATATTATGTCTAATATAAGTAATTTAAAAATTAGGTCGTTAATAGAATACGATTTTAGGGGGTCGTTAATAGGCGCTTTTACGTTAGTATTTCGACATCATTTTTATATATTTGGGTAATTTCAACAAAAACAATGTAGGTTGCCATAATTTTTTATAGCGCCGCGCGCCGTCATATTAAACCAAAAACCGGCCAAGTGCGAGTCGGACTCGCGCACCGAGGGTTCCGTACAAACCTGCAAGGTTTACAAAGTTCGTTCATTACGACAATCGAGTCATAACTATGGTATTTTTATTGCAAAATGAAATTCATAACATTACAATGGGGAAAGATGGAGGAGCATAAATTTAAGACAAAGATCTCTTTATCGTTTAAGTAATCCTTTATTTTATATTAACACATATCATTTATCTATAATATAACTGAAACACTTACTTGATAGCTCTACGCGTTTATGAGGAAAAAAGTAATAAGTTTATATTTATTAAAAAATAAATATATATTTTGTAATGTAACTAAAAATTTAAGGTTTTCGGAATTTTTCCTTTAAGTGTGCTATAAAACGTTGCTTCATGCCAAATTTCAAGATTCTAGGTCGACTGGAAGTACCCTTTAGGTTTTGATTCCCTTGCGAGTACTTGCGAGTTTCAAAATATGCAGCTTAAATTGCTGTTTCTTTTGATTGCTTTGACATAGAAGTTTGATTTTGTTACAGCTTAAAGGTTATAGACCTGAGTATTTGGTATGAATTTCAATTTAATACCTCTACGCGTCTATGAGGAAATGGGTAGTAAGTTTAAAATTATTAAAAAAAAAATATTATGTGATGTAACTAAAAATTTATGGTTTTCGTAATTTTTCCTTTATCTATGCTATAAGACGTTGCTTCGTACCAAATTTCAAGATTCTGAGTTCACGGGAAGCACCCTGTAGGTTTTGATTCCCTTGCAAGTGTCGAAAATTTGCGGCATAAACGGCTGTATCTTTTGATTGCGTTGGCTTAGAAGTTTGATTTTTTCACAGCTTCAAGGGACAGTAGACCTGAGTAATTGATATAAATTTCAGCTTCATACCTCCACGCGTTCCTGAGAAAAAGGGTCTTGACAGACGGACGGACAGACAGACGGACAACAAAGTGATCCTATAAGGGTTCCGTTTTTTCCTTTTGAGGTACGGAACCCTAAAAATAAAGATGAGTTTAACATTAATGCAAATTAAGTACATATAGTAAAAAGAAACAATCATACTTACCAATTTTCAACTGGGTGCTAATTATAACCTCGAATGTCTAATTTGACCGGACTATTATTGTTGGGACAGCTCCTTGGAATGGATTCCCACCCGCAAATATTGTAAAAATGTAAATACTATAAATATTAATACCGAAGATTATTATGTATAGAATTTTTCTGAGGATGAACTTAGTGACAATGAATAATTCCTGAGTTTGTTCTCATTATACATAATCCAATGGATAGTCGTTTTCTAGTCGTAAGTTATTTAATACAGGTTGATTTTTACGAGTGTGGTTTATTGTGTATTTAACTTACAAATCGGAACGATTGCAAAATATATAAATTAGTTTTATTTACTTAGGGCCTGTTTCACAATGTCCGAGTAAGCACTACTCACTGAATAAATTCAAAAATTTGACAGAATTTGTATGAAATTATCTGCCAAGTAAGATACTCGAAACTTAATCATAGGTGGTGAAACAGGCCCTTATAATATTAGTGTAATCGTTATATAATGTAATTAGCTTTAAATACCCCTGATTTAATTGATATTTCTTACGAATCGTGCCATAAACACCATTAGTTTTAATTAATTCATTTTATTTTCGGAGTTTCGCATTTTTATGAGTTTCTAAGTATTTTAAACAACGAAATCAGTCATATTATTAACAAGCAGAGGCTATGCAACCTATATCAAGTAAAAAACAATTTTGTCCAGCTAGGTTGTTCTGGACGAAACACAGTGCAACGGCATCGGCAACTTAATTAAACCAAGTCGCAAGTCGCCACACTTCGCCAGTCTGCTGTTACACACTTGAACGTACACCCGCGCTCGCGCTCTTTAAAACTTAAGTGTTCTTTATTTTTTATTTGCAAGTAACAGTTTTCATCTCATTTATATCTCAATATATACATAATCTTGTTATACAGTCCACTCTTGTTTCATTCCAAGGAGCTGTCCCAACAATAATAGTCCGGTCAAATTAGACATTCGAGGTTATAATTAGCACCCAGTTGAAAATTGGTAAGTATGATTGTTTCTTTTTACTATATGTACTTAATTTGCATTAATGTTAAACTCATCTTTATTTTTTGGTTTAATATGACGGCGCGCGGCGCTATAAAAAATTATGGCAACCTACATTGTTTTTGTTGAAATTACCCAAATATATAAAAATGATGTCGAAATACTAACGTAAAAGCGCCTATTAACGACCCCCTAAAATCGTATTCTATTAACGACCTAATTTTTAAATTACTTATATTAGACATAATATAGGGTTCCAGAAAAGTCATACCTTAAAAATTAGTTACGTATTTTTGTTGGAAAACAAAAAGAGTAAAGTTTGTGTGTTTAAATAGTCAGTGAATTAAATAATTTGACAATAAGTGGGACGCGCCCGAAGCGGACGCAACGGCGTCTCCAGCCACGTAAGAACACCTAAATATTACTTAAGGAAAATAATATATTTTTTACACCACCTGTTCGATAATGGCCCTATTATGTGTCATGTAACCTGCACTTAAAGCAACTCGTTATCACCTAAAGTCCCCGTCACGAGAAGCTATAAATTTTGTAAACAAGTGTTCAGGAGTTCACAACATTTGGACCAACAAAAAAAATGAATTTGTTTAAGATTTAATAAATTATTAAGTAACAATATTAATTAACATATGTATATTATTTAAGAATAATTATTCGTCAGATTCAGTTGTTTCCATTTCTGTGTCAGAATCAGTGACATGTATCACGAAGCTGTCTACAGTTTTATCAATCATCTCATCGATTTATAACAATAACAATCAGATCCGCGATATATGCAAAGCAATGAAACAAACTCGTACGCATTCGAAACTCGAATGACGCGTTTATTTCAAAATGGTGTCCCGATAGTTTACAATCCCTGCGACGGACCAAGAAACAAAAAACGATAGCACTTTGCGTCGTTAAAATATGGTCCGACTAAATTAAAGAGGTTGTTACTTTCATATAACCCGTCTCTATTTCATGTCGATTAAAAATGTTTACTTAGTAAAAGATGTTTGTTTACAAAATTTATAGCTTCTCGTGACGGGGACTTTAGGGAGATAATACAGTATGGCCGATCTCTAGGGAATAATGTTTTTTTTTTAATTTAGAACGTCAAATACGCCTTCAGTAATTTAAAATGTACGTTCATCAAACAAATTTATTCAAAAATGAAACTGGCCACTAACAAAACAAATAATAATAAATGTGGTTACATACTGAGGAGGTTCTAAAAAAGAGTAAAGTTAGAGTAATATTGAAGTAGTGAATTTTGTTTGTTTCTAATTTCGAGTTAAGATTAACTTGTAAATAAAGCGGGATATTTTTTAATTTAATTATAATTTGTTTTATACGATATATAGTACCTAGTTAATTAATCGTAGTAGACTTGTAAGTATCTCACAGATGGTGTAAAAAGTAGAATATCCAACACGGGAATAAAGCTGTCTTTGTCTTGGGCGGCTTTAATTCCTCACTTCACTCAGGTTTCTCTATTAACTCCCTCGCGATGCTCGGGAGTGAATTATATAAATCCCTCACTGACGTTCGGGATTAAAACTTAGCAACCTTCGTTTTGTTCGGAATTCAACATGCCGCCCTCGCCTTAAAGACACTGCTTTACTCCCTAGTCACATAATCTACTAATATGTCTTCGAAAACACAGCAATGATATGAAGAAGCAGTCCTATGATTCTGTCGAATATCGAGAATTCCATCCTTACTTTGTTACCTTATCGAGAATATCTTCCTTCTTTCTTTCACCAGAGGGCGGTTATACGCGCCATTGCATTCTTGTGATTCTTTCCTGTTGCATTAGTGCATCGAAACTTTATTAAAAATAAAAGTATTTCGAAGTGATATAAACACTAAAATCGTGCTAAAATTGCATATTGTATAGTAGTGTGCGTTACCCCAACAGGAAAGTATCTCCTAGAGATATATGAGTAGAACGTATAGTTGGTGCCTTATCTGGTGTAAATGTGCCCCCTCATAAAAAATGTGTGTATCGGTATATAACAATGATCTTGATTGAACTCAATCAAGCTTATTACGATGAAGGCATCCCCATTCCGTACGATAAATATAAAGATCTGAACTCCATGTGTAAGTCCTTAGCAATCCCAAGAAAATATCATTCGTTCTATAGAAACTTGCCACATAAGCCCCCCAGAGACAAGAGAGATACAAGACAACTTAGTGATGACGACGACAGCGATATTGACTAATATAATTAACCTGTTAATCTTTTTAAGATGTTTTGTCCTTATTTTATATTTTGATACAAGCTTTTTTACAAGTTTTTTTACTTAATATTACTTTATTCGGTTAGTTACGAAACGTAATTTTGTTACCTAAGCCAAGACGAATCTGCAAGTCTAATTAATCCTATTTTGTAATAGATTCTAAGATTTCTTAGGTAGGGAAGGTGTTTACCACTTTAAAGATTCAAGTGCCACATTTAGTTTTTTAGTTTTTATGTACATCTGAAAGATGTAACATGACTGATTTTAATGTATGGTTCTAACTGAATAGCCATTATTTTAATGTGTAAGAATACTCTTTTTTTAATTGTTTTAATACAAATAAACGAATTTGAATTTGAATAATAATTTTGCCAAGAAAAGCTTTAAGTAGGTATAATTATACGAACCTACCGCATATTATATAAGTAGTTTATATTTATAAGTAGTTTATGTTTATATATTCTTCTTCTACTAGGCGTTAGTCCCGGCTTTTGCCAGGGTCCGCCTTCCGGCTTAGCTTGCTCCACTTTGCCCGATCTTCTACATCCTTGACAGTAAGGCTCTTATGACTTGACGACGTCCAGCCAGCGCTTGCGAGGGCGACCACGCGACCTACCGCCAAGGACAGCCATATTCATGCATCTCCGGCCAACGTACTCCATAGGGCGGCGCATGATGTGGCCATACCATCGCAGATGACACTCTTGCAGTTTTTCCCCCACGTCACGGACACCAAGACTACCTCGGATGAATGAGTTGCGTATGAATGGATCGCGTTACGCCGCTCATCCACCTCAGCATCTTCATCTCCGTGACGCGAAGCTCCTGGGTGTGTCTGCCTAGTGCTGGCCTACACTCGCCGCCGTACAGGAGGACAGGACGTATGATGCATTTATATATCTGTCCCTTAAGCTTCAGAGGCATTTTGCGGTCGCATACAACGCCAGTTACTTCTCGCCATTTCGACCAAGCCGCGCCTATACGTGCTTGGACATCGTCGTCCACGTTGCCAGACTCGTGCAGCACGGATCCAAGGTACCTGAACTTATCGGAGCTTGTGATCCGGTCCGAACCTATTCGGATGGTATTTGAATCCGTGGTGCCACAGGACATGTACTCAGTCTTCGCCACATTTAGTCTCAGACCGCCGTTTTCCAGCGTGTCCTTCCAAATGTTGACCTTCCGCTCAAGTTGGGCTTTGTTCTGGCTAACAAGGGCGATGTCATCGGCATACATCATTAGCCATGGAGGCTGATCTTGGATGTATGCCGTAACTACATCGAGCACAACGTTAAACAAGAACGGTGGCGCGTCCATGGTGCTGTTGCCCGCCCGAAATCCATATTGACACTCAGAGACAGTGCAATCGCTACGGAGCCTTGTGTCAATTATGCGCTCGAAGAGCTTCATGGTGTGGCACATGATCTTAATACCGCGGTAGTTACTACAATCCTGTACGCTACCTTTGCCTTTATAAATAGGAATAATAAGGCTTGATCGCCACTGGTTCGGCATTTCCTTGGTGGTCAGGATGCGGTTAAATAGATCCGTCAGAAGGTCCACACCATGTGAGCCCATGGCCTTCCACACTTCGATTGGCACATTGTCAGACCCGACCGATTTCCGGTTCTTCATGTGGCGAAGAGCAATGCGAGTTTCGTCGGGGGAAATAGGGGAAATAAGACCAAGGTTAGGAGGCGGTTCGGGAGGAAGGTTATGGGGATGCTGTTTGTTAGACAGCTCCTCGAAGTATGTGCACCATCTCTCCTTAACAGAGGGGGCATCATAGAGCAGCTTACCCTGGGCGTCCCTTACACAGAGGCATTTGCTAATGTCCCGTGTAGCTTTTTCCCGGGCCCGCGCCAGCTTAAAAATAAGTTTTTGCCCCTCCGCAGTTTCCAGCTTGTCGCACAAGGGCGCCAAACTTTTGCTGCGGGCTCTGGCTACTGCTTTTTTGCAAGCGCGCTTAGCCGCTCCATATGCCTCCCTGTCCTCCGGAGAGTTGGACCCCTGCCACTTCTTAAATAATCCCTTCTTCTTCCGGGTCGCCTCCTGCACCCCGTCATCCCACCACCACGTCTCCCTGTCCATGGTGCGACCACCACGAGAAGTGCCAAGGACGCGCTTACCCGCGGCGGTGATTGCTGGATGAATCCTACTCCATATCTCTTGAGCGGACTCATGCGGAGAACTGATCTCGAGGTGCTCGACCTCCGCGATGAATTCCGACAGTTTAGGACCATTAAGCAACCACCACTTGGTGCGGGGATTGCGTTTCTGGGTCACTTTTTTCCTTGATACGATCGCCAGGTCCATGACAAGGAGGCGGTGTTGAGCCGTTAAGCTTTCGCCTGGGATAACCTTACAGTTGGTAACCTTGCCAATGTTGCACCGTCGCACCAGCAGGTAATCAATTTGGTTTGAGTATGAGCCACCACGGTACGTAATAAGATGCTGGGGCTTCTTCTGAAAGAACGTATTCGCGATGGCTAGGTCTGACACAGCGCAGGTCCTGAGTATGCTGACTCCCTCTGCATTTAGTTGGCCATAGCCAAAACCACCGTGTTTATGTATATAGTTTATGTTTATATATTATGTTATATAATGTTGGAGTATTTCGCCGTTGACGATCCTCCAGTAGTTGTTGTAGGTTACAAAGGATTAACACCAAACCACTAAGTAACACTTTAAAATGTTTATTTGTAAATATCGAAAGTTATATTTAGGTATCTGAGCCGCACTTACAGTTCGCCCGCTATAAGTTGGCGAGTGTGAAGTTAGGCTCTGCGAATTTTGGCGCTTGAAATATCGTACAAAAATAAAGGTTTTAAAAAAATAAATGCAATTTGCAGTTCTTATTGCTGTTACAAACAGTTATTGGTATACATTTTTTTTAAACCTTTATTTTTGTACGATATTTCAAGCGCCAAAATTCGCAGAGCCTAACTTCACACTCGCCAACTTATAACGGACGAATTGTATTATTTACTGACACAATACCGCGTGACGGAGGTGTAGTTACGACTAATTAAAATGTAGAGTTTATTAAGCAAAATGTAGGTATTTCGCTGTATGAGCATTATTGGCTCGTACATATAAGTAGTTTATAGTTATTATATAATAGTGTTATATACCATGGGTGGCCATATTATTAGGGACAGTACCTAGATTTCTTATATTATTATCAACTTTAATTGCATTTTGCAGGTAAATGGTTGGTTGTAGGTTCGGCAAATATTTTTTATTTATAGACTTCATTGATTGAGATAATAAAACATCAAATTTGAAGTCAATTTTTTTTATATATTTTTGAAAAAAAAAGATACGTAATAAGATGGATGAATATTGCTAGTATTTTGTGACAACATCCATTTATCGTGGTATGCTCTCTATGCAAGTTCTGGCTTTCTGTAGTAGGTTTCTGGTATAATGGCCACTCTTTAATGAGGGCTACAATCAGCTCGTGTTATTTTTTCACCGCCAAGAGGTTCCAAATATTCACCAAATGTTGAAAAAATTCAACAAAGTTAAAAAATATTACTTATAAAAAAATGGCGCGATCTCACAATGTTGCTATATCAAAAATAATAATACTGATGCCAGTAATAATACCAAAATAAAAAAATCTTATATACTTAAATCCGTTGGTTAGCTTAAAAAGTGAGATTTATAACTTTGTTGACTTTTTTCGAAATCATCGTATTACATATCTTTTTTTTTTTCAAAAATATATAAAAGAATTTGATTTCAAATTTTATGTTTTTATTAACTCAATAAATAAAGTCTTTAAATAAAAAATATTAGCTGTACCTACAACCAACCATTTGCCTACAAAATGCAATCAAAGTTGATACTAATATAAGAAATTCAGGTACTGTCCCTAATAATTTGGCCACCCACTGTATAAGTAGTTGATTTTTGAGTGTTTTTCATGTCGCATAAACAAATATGCATGACGTTATGTTTATTGATTAATACATGTTCGTTTCTTTATTTTTTCTTACTTTGTCCGAACCTCAGAAACCCAATTAAAAATGTTGAATCTGTCACAACCGACAGTCGTATCGATATATTGAATAGTATAATAGTAGATTATGTGACTAGGGAGTAAAGCAGTGTCTTTAAGGCGAGGGCGGCATGTTGGATTCCGAACAAAACGAAGGTTGCTAAGTTTTAATCCTGAACGTTAGTGAGGGATTTATATAATTAACTCCCGAGCATTGCGAGGGAGTTAATAGAGAAACCTGAGTGAAGTGAGGAATTAAAGCCGCCCAAGACAAAGACAGCTTTACTCCCGTGTTGGATACTCTACTTTTTACACCATGTGTGAGATAATTACAAGTCTACTACGATTAATTAACTAGGTACTCTAAATCGTATAAAACAAATTATAAATAAATTAAAAAATATGCAACATTATTTACACGTTAATCTCAACTCCAAATTAGAAGCAAACAAAATTCAATACTTCAATATTACTCTATAACTTTACTCTTTTTTAGAACCTCCTTAACCTTTTCCTCAATATGTACATTTATTATTCTTTTTTTTTGTTAGTGGCCAGTTTCATTTTTGAATAAATTTGTTTGATGCACGTACATTTTAAATGACTGAAGGCGTATTTGACGTTCTAAATTAAAAAAAAAACCATTATGCCCTAGGGATCGGCCATACTGTATTATCTCCCTAGGTGATAACGAGTTGCTTTAAGTGCAGGTTACATGACACATAATAGGGTCATTATCGAGCGGGTGGTGTAAAAAGATACATATGTCTAAGATATATTTCAAGTTTAAGGTTTCTGCGATTTGTATTTTCTTTTTGTAATTTCAAACTGCTCTACTGAAAAGTAGTCATTTTGAAGATACGACTTTCTTAATTGGGACCATCGACTTGAACGAAAGTAACATGGTGGCGTGTTGCAGGCGATGCATAACGGACCGCTGAGTGAGCGAGTCGGTGTGGGCATGGGCACCACGCAGGCGCCCGCCGCGCAGCAACCTGGCGCTTCGCAACCGCCCACCTCCGACTTCATCGCCGACCCGGAGAAGAGGAAGCTTATCCAGCAGCAGCTTGTGCTACTGCTGCACGCACACAAGTGCCAGAGACGAGAGCCCCAATCTAATGGCGAGACGTGGCAGTGCACGCTACCGCACTGCAAGACTATGAAGGGTGTTCTCAATCATATGATGTCGTGTCAGGTATTGTATTATTTGTAAAAATACAAGGAGATTGTAATTCCTCTTTTGTTAGAATTTCTCTAAATTTTTACTGTTTACAGGCTGGCAAGAATTGTTCAGTACCGCACTGTTCATCATCACGAGAAATATTAAACCATTGGAAACATTGTAATAAGAATGACTGTCTGGTTTGTTTACCGTTAAAACAAGCCGATTGGACTAGAAACATGAACGGTACCTATGTTATGTAAGAAACCTTTTTCACTACCTATTTTTTATTTGTTATTCACGAAAGAACATTTCTGACTAGATTTTCATTATTTTAGCAGCGGCAGTGACCCATACAACAGCGGGAGTGAGTAACGCTAACGTCGGCAACGTCGGTGGCGTGTAGGGTGTTTAGCACCTAGCGCTTCGACGGAAACACTTGGCACTAATAGTTGAACTAGGTGTGAATATACTAGTAAGAATAAATAAAACCACTGTATATTGGACTATGTTGAACTGGTTGTTTCTCTCTTTTATTCATGTAATGGTTTAAACCTACCTAAATCGCGGTAACGAAACCATAGCGACTTCTAATTCGCTTTTAACGCCATATATCGAGCTCACTGGTACTAAAATACACATTTCGTCGTGAACATACCGACCGCCAAGGACATTATGTGACAGAATGTCCTTCTTAAATTGTAGGTACTATACAAGATATATATACAATGCTTAAAACTAAAAATTCTTGAAAACTCTTTTGACCTAGTGAAAATAAATTTGAACTAAAATATTAAAAAGTAACTAGTATAAGTGAGCGATATTACAAACACAGAATATAAAAAGGTAAAGTGAAATAACAATTAAATATTGATCTGCACAATATAACCACATCGGTTATTTATGTCATCATCACCTTAATGTTTTTCCAAATCTTTTTTTGAGAATATTGTCTTTATTGAACTTATGAACATAATTTGGAGTTTTACTATTTGAGCTGACTACTCCTGAAAGAACCCATCCTAAAGTGGTGCTCTGTGCAATCACAGTACCAGATGGACTCCTTTTTAGACCTTCCTTTACTATGGCGTAGTAAGCATCTACCCCCAAGAGAATGTCTATTTTATTGGGTGTATTGAAGTTAGGGTCTGCGAGACACAGACCTTTCATATCAACCCAATTTAATGGACTTATATTTACAGTCCTCTCAGGTAAGTATGACGTTTTTCTTATTTTATTCAAGACATAAGCCCTAATATTTTGTTGAAAGTCTGGTTTAACTGTGGACTTAAATGTCAAATTTACCATGTGCTTCGCAATGGTTGATCTATTGCCTCCTAAACCGAAGACAAGTCCTTGGACTGGAATTTTCTTCAGGCCAAGACATTGTACTGCGTCTTCTGTGATGAAAGACGCCTGGGAACCTTGACAAGGCTCGAACTTTATGATATTCACCCGACTTGGACTCTGCTTTTATTAACGCAGTAGCTAATAGAACCTGTCCGGGTTTAGAGGGCTGGTCGGAATGGCCAGTAGACAAGCATGCTACTATCTGACCATCACTAGTTGAAGAACTAGTCTTGACGACAGCAGGCTTTACTGTAGCCTGTTGGCCTTGATCCTCTCTGTTGAGGTATAGACTCCGTTATCTTGGTTATATAGTAGATAGTAATGGTTTGCATACTGATCCTTCTAAATTAGATACAATAAAAAAATTTCCACGTCCTGAAACCGTTAAACAACTTCGTAGTTTTCTCGGTCTGTGTTCATATTATCGTAGATTCATTTGTAAATTCGCTGATATTGCTTCTCCTTTAACTAAATTAACTGCTGGTAGTAAAAACTCTAAAAAACCACTTTGTTGGAATGATGAAGCTGAGATTGCATTCAATAATTTGAAAGAAACTTTGATTACTGCTCCTGTTTTGCAATGAACTTTGAAAAACCTTTCTTTTTACATTGTGACGCCAGTTCTGTTGGCCTTGGTAGCGTTTTGAGCCAAGAGGATGATAATGGGGATCAACATCCTATTGCGTTTTATTCTAGATCACTCAATAAATGAGAACGCAATTATAGTACCACAGAACGTGAATTACTTGCTATCTTAACTTCCATGGAACATTTTAGACCTTACATTGAAGGAATGAAGTTTACCGTTATTACTGATCATGCTAGTTTGAAGTGGCTTTTAGGTCTTAGTAATCCCAGTGGACGCTTAGCACGTTGGGCAGCTAGAATTTCTCAATTCACCTTTGATATTGTTCATAAGAAAGGATCTTTACATTTAGTCCCAGATGCTTTATCGCGTATTGAAGTCGCCGCTATTGATATTTCTCAGAATAATTTAGTTTTACCTGACGATGATATTCATGATCCTTGGTATAAAAATGTATTTATTAATTGTCAAAAATCACCTTGCAGATATAGAAATTTTAGAGTAGAAAATAACACTTTATATAAATTTTGTAAAAGTAAATTTGATCCTAATAGTCGTCTTAATTGGAAAATAGTTATCCCTAAAGAACGTATTTTAGACACAATTCGTTCTAATCATGATGATATTAATTCTGGCCATCTTGGCATTCATAAAACGGTAAATAAATTGCGACAACACTATTTTTGGAAGGGAATGTTCAAGGATGTTCAAAAATATATTCTAGCCTGCGATACTTGTAAAGCTTATAAACATACCACTCATTCTCCCTTTGGTATGATTAATCCTAAAAAAGTCGATAAACCTATGTTAATGATATCAGTTGATATAATAGGTATATTACCTAAAGCCTATTCTGGTCATAAATATATTCTTTCGGTTGTTGATGTTTTCACTAAATTTTGCTGGATTTTTCCTATGATAAATGCTACTACTCGAGTAATAAATAAACTTCTTGAAACAGAAATATTTCTTAAATTTGGTTGCCCCAAAATAATTGTTTGTGATAATGGCACACAATTTACTTCTAAACATTTCGTAGAATTCATGAAAGGTTTTAATATTACTGAAATATTTTATAATACTTTATACACCCCTCAAAATAATCCTGTTGAGAGATATAAGAAAACTGTTGAAACTTGCATCGCTTGCTTTGTAAAAGATGATCATAGAACTTGGTCTAAATGTTTACCTCATGTTCAATTAGCTTTAAATAATAGTGTTAATCTTGCTACAGATTTCACACCTAATTTTTTGATGTTTGGTAGGGAGCTTATTTTTGACGCTTCCTTACATCGTATTAGCGATTCTATTGAAAACTTAAGTGAACTTGAAGTTTCTAATAGAACTCACTATGCTGATTCTCTTAATTCACTTACGGCTAGTTTTTTCATCAAGAACTAAAACTATCAGTAAAACCATTAACATTTACTTGACCATAGCTGTCATAATGGCAAATGTGTTTCTTCATCCAAATAACAGCTAAACTAAAAGTCAAAAGAGTTGCCGCTACGCAAACGTCGTAATTACCCCAAAAACACGTGGGGAGCTTTTTTTACTCATGACAACATCGCAACATCACTGTCCAGTAGTGCCATAAGTCAAATGTCATTTGTTGTTTAGGGTGAAGGCGGGATATATATTGCTAGCTAGTTTAATCCTTTAAATATTTTTGGACCTATTTTTAAAATATTAAAAGCATTTGTGGTTTTAGAATTTTAACCCCCCATGGTATTTCTGTCCATTTCCTCGAAAGTTGACTGTAATTGCTCTGTATTCCATACTCTAACTCGAACATACTCTCATCCACCAGTCCACCCCGGGCCCACGTGGTGGATCATTCCTCTCCTAGAGAGCAGACTTGAGTCCCAGCAGTGGGATTATTATAAGGCTGATAATGCTAATGCAAAATGCTACTCAAACTCGCACTCCTTCCTTTCTTTTATATATTCATGGCATGGTTCTGCTACATTCGTACATATTACAAATAAAAAAGGGGGCAAGTGTGAGTCGGACTCGCGCACTGAGGGTTCCGTTTCCGTTTGTCATTTTTTGATAACAAGGCATCTATGCCACCGGGTCATTTATTCCCGCCTTTACCCTATTTCTTAAAAAAAAAAACTTTAAAATAAAATGTGTTTGAACGCATCCATAATGAACGCAGTGAAGTCAATACAATTTTGTCAAAATGACAGTGACTATAGCTTTAACAGCCCCTCAATGAGCAGTAACAGTCAAACCAACGGTTGAAATTGTGAAGAAACGAATTTAATCGTTATTATTACTTTATGTCGTTACTTTGGCTGTTACCTTTGATGAAAAAACTGGCCGTTAGTGATATTTTTGCTAAAGTTCAAACTCATTTATTAAAAGCTTATCAGCGTAATGCTCGCTATTATAATAAGGGTGGTAGAGTCATTTCTTTTGATGTGGGTGATGATGTGTGGAGAAGAAGTTTTGTTCAATCTCATGCACCTGCTTATTTTTCGGCAAAACTTGCTCCTAAGTTTATAAAATGTAAGATTACCGAAAAGATTTCGGATAACGTCTACGTTCTAAAAGACCTTAAAAAAGGTTCAACTGGGCGTTATCACGTTAAAGATATAATTAAATTTTAATTTGGTTCCAAAGTGTTGACTTGTTTTTGATATTTTTGTTTGGAGAGTCTTTAATAGGTGATGTATGAAAGGGGATGGATAATAGGTTAACCGACTTTTAAAAGAGATTTTGTCAGGCAGGCTTCATTCAAATTTATTAGATTCAAATAAACATTCTAAAATATAACTTAGGACATTTTAACGATTTTTTCACACCCACACATTCATTTTTCATATCAAAAGATCTTATTTTTTTCTTTTTTGTATACATTATTTTATACAGTTTATACAATTTTTTTTTTTGCATTCTCGTATACAATTTTAAATTGCTACCTACTTATTTATACTTGGGTGCTTATTGTTATACTTGAATGTATGGGACTTGCTTCTAACATCCTGTTAGAAAGCAAAATCTTATCTTTTTGATCTGTGGATCATTCTGTTTCCCTTTTGAGGAAATAGTAATGATTTCTGCATTTCTCTTTTTTTTTGCAGTTTTGCTAGCTTTTTTGAGTTGGTCGAATCTGTACATCTTTCTAGGGATTTCTTTACGAGTGGCATTTGTTCTCGCTTGTAGGGATTTCTCCTAATTTTTGCTGATCTTGGTGATTTTTTTTTCCCTTGATTTCGCAATTTTTTTTTTTTTGCTATTGTGCTCGGAAAGTCGGTGGTGTTATGCCGATCACAATATGCATCTTTTTGGAGATGTTTGTGCTCGGAAAATCGGTGGTGTTATACCGGTCACAACATTCTTCCTCTTTTGTTCTCTTGCATCCTTGCGTATGCAATTTTTTTTGCTATTGTGCTCGGGAGTTCGGTGGTGTTATGCCGATCACAATATGCATTTTTTAAAGATGTTTGTGTTCGGAAAATCGGTGGAGTTGTACCGGTCACAACATTCTTTTTTACTCTCTTGCCTCCTTGGTTTAAGAGATTTGATGCTGTGTCTCACGGTTATATTTAGTTCCTGCTAGTCAGTGGCGAGGGTGCCTAACTGTACTCATATGGACATTTTTTTGTTTTTTTAAGACAGCGGCAATTGCGCCTAACTGTATCCAAATTAACATCTTTTATACTTTATTTTACTTGCTAGTCGGTGGCGATGGTGCCCAACCATACTCAAGTTAGTCTTCTTATAGACGTTTCTTCGATTTTTTTTCCTAGGACAGCGGCGATTGCGCCTAACTGTATTCAAATTAACATCTTTGTTAGTTTTTTTTACTTGCTAGTCGGTGGCGATGGTGCCCAACCGTACTCAACTTGGTTTTTGTTTATAACATTATGCATATTGGTCAGCGATGATTACGCTTGGCTGTACTTATGATATTTACTAGAATGTTGCTTGTTAGTCAGTGGCGAAGGTGCCTAACTGCACTCATGCTAGTTCTTGTGATATTGTAGGTCGGTTATGTTTGTGGTCTAACTGTACTTATTTTAACTGCATGTTGTTCTCTTCTAGGACGTTTTTTTTACTCTTTTTGGGGTTTATTGTTTTTGGAATTTGTATTTCCATTTTGTTTTTTTGAAGCTTTTGCTTTTGTCTTTTGTTTTTTTCTTAGCATAAAAGAAATCGCTTTCTTTTATTTTTTCGGGGAGGGATGTAACGTAACAAGACTTATTCGCCTCGTTACATGGAAAGGATTTTTGGTCGATTTTAGTCGATTTTGTCTATGTTTTTTGTCTGTGGTACGGTCCAAGGGCGTCGCCAAGGGGGGGCAGGGGGGGGCAGCTGCCCCCCCCCTAGAGATCAAATGTAGCTAGCCGCAAAGCGACTAAATTGCGAGCAATTGACTTCCTTAACTATTAATAAATGCAGAAATTATACTTATGCAGCTATATTATAAACTTAAGGTAGCTACTGCTGTTGCGGAAAAAGTCATCTAAAGAAACAGCGACACGCGGGGTTGCGACAGTCGTAGACAGGATCCAGCAATTGGGACTCAAGGTGGCATTGCACAAGTCCGAGGCCATGTGCTTTTATGGCCCTCGGACCGCGACACCACCGGGTTCCCAAAGATCGATAGGGGGGGCGGGTCCACATCCGCGTCGTACGATGAAGTACCTGGGACTCGTTCTCGACAGCCGGTGGACTTTCGAGAAGCATTTTTGACTTCTGGCTCCCAAACTGGACTGGACTGGGGCTGCTCTGAAGCGGCTCCTGCCTAACATAGGGGGTCTAGACGCCCTCTGCCGGAGGCTCTACGCGGGGTCGTTCGGTCCATGGCCCATTACGGAGCGCCAGTTTGGGCGCCGTCGCTGGGTAAGCGACCGGCGGCCAAACTGAACCCTTGCCAGAGGGTCATGGCCATAGGGATGGTACGGGGATACCGCACGATCTCCCTCCCTCCTCGTGGGATCTGGAGGCAACAGTCCTTGCACGCATGCACGATTTGCGCGTGGAGATGCAACGCCGCTGCCACGACAAGTCGCGGTATGGCGGACAGAGCTCCGGCGGGATTTCAGGGTGGCATGGCGACTGCGACTGTCGCAACCCAGTGCTGGGCACGCCGTCATTGCGGTGGTAAGTCCCCTCTTTGAGGAGTGGTTGGAAAGAGGTTACGGCGTCCTCTCGTTCCGTATGACGCAGGTCCTCACCGGACACGGTAAGTTCGGGAGGTTCCTGCATCACATCAAGGAGGAAAGTACGCCCAGGTGTCGCCATTGTGTGGACCACCCGGAAGACTCGGTGGAGCACAGGGTAGAGGTGTGCCCCACTTGGGCGGAGTACCACCGTGTTCCCGTGGAGGCTATCGGCGGTGGCGACTTCTCGCGCCGGGCCCTGGTACAGGCTAAGGTCCGGAGCGAGGAGGGGTGGCGGGTGGTCGCCTCCTTCTGTGAAGCAGTAATGCTAGCGAAGGAGGCTGCCGCCCGCGAGCGCGCGATGGAACTGCCCTCACGCCGCCGCCGCCGAGATCCCGATCCCAGTTTCCGACCACCGTAGGTGCGGACTTGTGGACGGCGTGCACTGGGTAGCTCGCCATCCGGCAGTCCGGTAATAACCCAGACCAAGTTCAGTCGTCAAAGACGCGTTCTATTCTACGCGCGCCTCAGGGAGATGTCCGCAAACTGTAGGGGCCAGGTAGGGCCGAAGCCTCTGGGGAATACGGAAATTCTGAAAGGTGAGCCCGTGTCCTCCCAGATCGAAGGCAACGAAGGAACGGGGTGGGGTTTAGTCAGTAAGAGTCTGACACGCCCTCCCGCTCCGCCCAAAAGCGGGAGAAGTCATTCTGATGATGCCCCACTTGAAAAAAAAATCATCATCGAGGCAAAGACTTCCAAAGTGTAATGCTTCATGCTCTGCATTGCCCCCCCCCTTTGCCAAATGCTGGCGACGCCCTTGGTACGGTCTTTGAATGTCGTCTGTCAAAATCTAGACGTCACTCTGCGACTCGGCCAGTTTCGTAATGGTTACGTAATTTTTCAATTTATATTATTTCCTTGTAATCGGCTGTAATCGCCGTAATTTAAGCCATTTAGTGGCATCTATATTATATGCATAAAGACTTCATGGACGTAGTATAATGCCAGAGATTCCATTGGTAAGAGATTTGTCGTATTTTCCTCAAACATTTTCTAGGGCGTGGCTGACGAATTTTTTCTTACTGGTCGTTCGTCTTTTCAGATGTTATAGTGATTTATCGCACGCAGCTGTTTTTGAACGCTGTGTCAGCGCATTATAACCTATTTTTGAGAAGGAAGACGGTAAGTTTCCATTCCCAAAAAGGTTTTACGCAACCCACGTGTTTGAATTCGAACGTACAATCTAACTTATTTTTATGATATTGTTACAGCCTAAAGGCGTCTTTCTTCTGGTCTTTTCGTCTCTTTTCTCTTCATCTTTGTCTGCAATTTATCTGCGTTACCCCGAGCATACTTCGGGAAACTTGAAGCCTCGCATCCTACGCGTCATGAAGGATTTTTTTGCACGTGGCATGGAACAAATAACCTACCACTTACAAGTAACATGCTAGGGATTATTCCGGTAGGAGAATTCCTTTAATATATTCTCTTTTGTTTCCATTAAGATGCAATAATATCAATAGTACCAATAATATCCATAGTACCCAATAACACTAATTAATTTTTAATTATCAGTATAGAATCTTAAGGTAATACAAAGTCATGTTTTGAAGCTTACGGGCAGAGGCATTAAAAGAAAAGACAGAAGTATTTTATCGTTTTATTTCTTTTAATATAGCCTCCCACCGGCAGATTAATTGTCCAAACTCTTCCAACTTTGCTATTCCGGTCTGTGTGACTCCCTGGCGCCCGAATTTTATATTTGTTTCTTATTCAACCTTTTTTTATTATTTGGGAGATCACACACAAACATACCAACACATTTGGTTACCATTACACACACACCCAACAATATAAAATCTTTTTTTTTAATTTTTTATTATTACAGTTAAGATTAGTTTCCATAACTTTGAAAAGCACCTTCAGAAATTAAAAGCAATTTAATTGTTTTATTGTAAACTTAATAATTCACGACATAAATTGTAAAGTATAAAAAAGTTAAATTAAATTATTTTGTACCTTACAAAAAATCCCAATCAATCAATCAAATCTTTTATTTGCTAACTGCTGCCCCGAACTGCTGTTCTCAGGCTCGGCGCCCACTGCCGGGCATAGCACGGCACGGCATGCCGTGGCATCTCTGCATGCTGTGGCATTCCGCCTAACCATTGCGCAAGTTTCAACCATATTTCAACTGAGTTAGCTATCATAATTCCTCGACACAAAATGACCCATTACGTCTCGTGGCATTAGGGCCGGCGCTCAGTGCCGTCATAGCAAAGCATTTTTATAAGGCCTATAGCTCACTGCTAAGTCGAGGCGCAGTCAAGGTGTAGTCGAGGCGCAGTCGAGACTCAGTTGTAGATAAGAGTCGAGTCGCGGGCGTTATGCTTCCTTTACATTCATTCAAAGAGATGCAGAATGAAAGAAGAATGCAGAGTCGCGGCAGAGATGCGACGCTGCGACGCCTCCGCGCCCGCGCCTCGACTCTGCCCCTACGCCGCCCCATTCGCACCGCAACTGCGCCGCGACTTCGGCAGTGTGCGTTGTCCAATAGTATTCTGAACAAAAGCTAGAAGAAGCGCGTCTCTTGACCGCCCGTGCCCCGACGCCGACTTGACTCTTAGGTCTGTGTGCTATAGGCCTTACTAATCAAGTTATTTTGAATCTTATTTCAATGAAATTAGAGTTCATGTTACTTTATTTCGATACCACGATGCTGCGACGTGCCGCGGGATGCTATGGCATGACGCGGCATCCCGTGGAATGAAACGGCATGACACAGCTTGCCGCGGCGTTTTGGTATCGAAATAAACTAACATGAATTCTAGACTCATTTGAATAAGATTCAAAATAAGTAGATTAGTAATAAAATCCTTTGCCATGACTCGCTGTGCCATGCCGGCAGTGGGCGCCGGCCCTTGTCAGACATGATGCAGGGTTTTGTAGTTTTAGTTCCTATGTTGCGAAATAGGTGTCGCTACAGAACGGATTGGAGCCTGGGATTCAGGGCGATGCTGTGCGACGCACTATATTGATTGTTGGCGTCGACTAGAGGAGGTATGACTGGGCGAAAGTGCGACGTGCCAAGGCCACTGATGAGGCTGAGGGTGATGACAATGCAGATATACTGGTGGTCAGGTGACCCTCTAGCGACATCTATCATAACATTAAGGAACTAAAGCACAAAATCCTGCATCACTCAAGTTATCCGTGCAATTAGAACATAGTCGTACACTGCGACCCGAAATAAACAATCGATAGGTTGTAAAGGTCTACAAACCTTCGTTCAAGAAGGAGGATTTCCCGCCCGAACACATGAACTTGCCCGTTAAGAAAAGAAGAAGAATAAGTTGATTTCCGACTGTCCATAGCACTCGATGATTTAGAGAGGTCACAATAGTAACGTAATGTTACTACTAATCAGCCTCAGTTTTACGCATTCAAAACTCCCATTCGCTCTTTTTTGTTAAGGGGTTCTAACTAACATAACCCGTTTGGCTCCGTCTAGTAGCGCAGTTTTTCGGGGGAAATTTCAGGTTTTGCGAAACGACCTCACTGTTGCGAGAATTTGTAGCCGTTGAGAAATCGTGAATTAGGAAACAGGTTTTAAATTTAGTTATTCAGAATTATAGAAAAACAGAAGTATTAAATCAAACACTATAAAACCTCCATTAATCGAACACGAACTCACAGCATAACAAATAAGAAACAGCAACAAGTATATAGAATACTACAAATGGCGCGAAGGAGGGAGATTCCCGTACTCTCAAACTTTAATTATGGAGACACAGCAATTGACTCACGACTGTTGGCAAGAACTGATCGACTGAATCAGAGGGTGCAAAAGAGTCGAGCCCGTTTCTGCTATAACATTCCACCAATAACTCACGTGAGACCATTTTTAAATAAGCACTCAATCCTGGAAAACAAGCTGCACTTGGCTTGCCTACTTTTGGGGTCCGGTGAGGACCTGCGTCATACGGAACGAGAGGACGCTGGGACCTCTTTCCAACCACTCTTCAAAGAGGGGACCTACCGCCGCCACGACGGCGTGCCCAGCACTGGGTTGCGACAGTCGCAGTCGCCATGCCGCCCTGAGATACCTCCGGAATTCTGCCATACCGCGACTTGTCGCGGCAGCGGAGTTTCGCCCCGGCGTTGCAACTCCACGCGGAAATCGGGCATGCGTGCAAGGAATATTGTCTCCAGATCCCACGGTGGCAGGCCAGCAAGGAGGCTCGCCGCTTCGCGGGAGAGCGTGCGGTATCCCCGCACCATCCGGAAGGCCATGGCCCTCTGACAAGCGTTCAGTTTGGCCGCCAGTCGCTTAACCAGCGACGGCGCCCGAATCGGCGCTCCGTAAACGGCCATGGACCGAACGATCCCCGCGTAGAGCCTCTGGTAGGGGGCATCTAGCCCCCCTGGGTTAGGCAGGAGCCGCTTCTGAGCAGCCCCAGTCTCTCCAGTTTGAGAGCCAGACGTCGGAAATGCTCCTCGAAAGTCCACCGGCTGTCGAGGACGAGTCCCAGGTACTTTATCGTCGACCCGACGCCGATGTGGACCTCATATTTGGGTATCCGGTGGTGGCGCAGTCCGAGGACCATAAAAGCACATGGCCTCGGACTTGTGCAATGACACCTTGAGTCTCAATTGCTGGATCCTGTCTACGACTGTCGCAACCCCACGTTCCGCCTCGATGCTACTCCAGAGACTTCAAGGGAGGTGATAATTGAATCTAAGTATGGTATTCCTAAAGATCTCTTCCAGTATTCTGAAGGGCTTTCTGCTGAATGATTGTTTCTATGACGTTGTTTCCCCCGTAATACGCGGCATTAATATAATGTCCAACTCCAGTCCGACTTTCTCCGCAACAGCAGTAGCTTCCTTTATAATTTCTTGCAGTTTATAATATAGCAGCATAAGTATAATTTCTACATTTCTTAATAATTTGATCTCTAGGGGGGGGGGGGGGGCAGCTGCCCCCCCTGCCCCCCCTTGGCGACGCCCTTGCGGCCAATCATTATTTTAGGTCAAAATAAGAATTTTTCGCTTAGATGTCTTTGATTAGACGAACGCTGTATTAAAATTTGTCCATTTTAATGGGACTTTATACATATATTACCCAATTGTATTATTTACGAACCTACCTAATGAATAATACCGTCATTTAAAAAAATTATTTCATAATACAAAACCTATCCGAACCTACAGAATTTTACTCAAAGTCTATAGAATTGTGGGTATACGAGTCTTACACAACTTTTTCCACACATAACACTTACACTATATGTATATAACACACACACAGCACACTGCACAAATACATCTCAACACCTGTATGCCACCACAGGGACCGAGCAGAATACCAGCTTCAGGTAGGTATATTTGTCTGACACGTGCTGAGTTGGGCTCCTATTTGATGCATCTTTGAAACGCACACCGCATTAGACTGTTTCTTACTTCTCCGAAATACCTTTTTCGAAGTACCTACATATGAATGTTTGTTTTATTATTTTAACATTTGTCTTCTTTCGGCCTAGGCCGCACTACGGTTAAACCGCTGTGGTTTTGTGCCCCTAGAAAACTAATACAAGCGGCCGCACCTGCGGTTTTTTCCCATGACTGATTTTAAAACCGTGATTTGCTACAAAATGGTCGCGGACGCACTGGCGTTAACCGCGGGCGGCTTTTTGTTCAGTATTCGGTTGAAGTCTTCTTTTTCTGTTTCTGACTTCTTTTGGTGTACAATAAGGTTTATTCTATTCTTCTTTTTCAGCAACAAGACATACTGCAACTCTAAACTGCGGGTTGTTTCGCGAGTTTTAATCGTGTTGTGTGCGTCTCAAGCGGTTTCGCGGTTGTAGCGATTAATCGCTTGCTGAAAAAATCGTAGTGCAGCCTCAGCCTTATACAGGATGTTCGGTGTATCGTAGTGATGGGTAATTTTCCGAAAAATTTCAAAACTCGGAAATATTTCAATTTATTTTTCCGAAAAATTGAAAAATTGGAAAAATAATGGAAATATATCTTTTTATCGAAATTATTAGTTTATATGAAATCTATACTAATATTATAAAGAGGTAAAATTTGTAAGTTTGTAAGTTTGTATGTTTGTAAGTTTGTATGTAGTAGGGAGTAATCTCTGGAACTACTGGTCCGATTTGAAAAATTCTTTCAATGTTAGATAGCCCATTTATCGAGGAATGCTAGGCATATACCATCACGCTACGACCCACGGGAGCGGAGCAGTAACGAAAAATGCGGGTGAAACCGCAGGGGACAGCTAGTAGTTTATAAAATATAGTTCATAATAAGTTGAAATTCAAAGGATTTAGTGGATTTACATGTTGTTTAAAAAAAAACAAATGTGCAAAGTTACATTTTATGTATGTTTATTTGTTTTTCAGAAAAGATTACTCATTACTAATGAATCAGAAAATTTATTCACTGAAAATGCTGATTACATTCCAAGATAAAAAAAACCAGGTAAGTGCGAGTCGGACTCGCGCACCTAGGTTTCCGTACCAACTTACCTATGAAAAGCAGTTAAATTCTCGAATCGAAACTTGAAGATTTTTCAAATTTTGTTTCCTTGTGGCCCGACTACAAGTTTTCAGTTTTCAGACTTTACCCTATATTTTTGCTATAATACCTTGATTCTTGCCAAATTTCAAGATTCTAGGTCAACGGGAAGTAACCTATGAGTTTTGATTCCTTTGACGATGTCGAAATGTACGTTTTTTGCAACATAAACGGGCGTATCTTTTTTTCCCGTCAACTTACAAGTTTGATTTTTGCACAGATTCAAGGGACCACAAACCTAATTATATGGTTTTAATTTCAACTCGATACCTCCAACTTGCCTATGAAAATAGTTCAATTCTTGAATCGAGTCTTGAAGATTTAAAAAAAAAAAATCTTGTGACGTATCTACAAATTTTCAGATTTCAGACTAATCCCTATATTTGTGCTATAATCCCTTGCTTCGTGCCAAATTTCAAGATTCTAGGCCAACGGGAAGTACCCTATGAATTTTGATTCCTCTGACAGTATCGAAATGTACATTTTTTGCAACATAAACGGGCGTATCATTTTTTCCCGTCAACTTACAAGTTTGATTTTTGCAGTTTCAAGGGACCGCGAACTTTAGTATATAGTTTAAATTTCAATTTGATACCATTACGCGTTCCCGAGATAAAGGGTCTTGACAGACAGACGGACAACAAAGTGATCCTATAAGGGTTCCGTTTTTTCCTTTTGAGGTACGGAACCCTAAAAACTGGGCAAGTGCGAGTCGGACTCGTGCCCTGAGGGTTCCGTACAAACTTACCTATGAAAACAGTTCAATTCTCGAATCGATCCTTGAAGATTTTTCAATTTTTTTTTTATTGTTACGTCGCTACACATTTTCAGTTTTCAGATTTTTCCCTATATTAGTGCTATAATACCTTGCTTCGTGCCAAATTACAAGATTCTATGACATCGGGAAATACCCTATGAATTTTGATTCCTTTGATAGTGTCGAAATGTACGTTTTTTGCAACATAAACGAGTGTTATCTTTTTTTTCCGTCAACTTACAAGTTTGATTTTTGCACAGCTTCAAGGGACTGCGGATCTTATTACATGGCTTTAATTTCAATTCGGTACCTCCAACATACCTATGAAAACAGTTCAATTCTCGAATCGAGTCTTGAAGATTTAAAAAAATATATATATTTTATGACCTAACTAAAAAGTTTCAGTTTCAGACCTTTCTCTATATTAGTGCTATAATACCTAGCTCCGTGCCAAATTTCAAGATTCTAGGTCAACGGGAAGTATCCTATGAGTTTTGATTCCTTTGAGTGTCGAAATGTACGTTTTTTGCAACATAAACGGGCGTATCTTTTTTCCCGTCAACTTACAAGTTTGATTTTTGCACAGTTTCAAGGGACCGCGGACTTGAGTATATAGTTTAAATTTAAAATTGATATTTCACGCGTTACCGAGATAAAGCGTCTTGACCGACAGACAGACAGACGGACAACAAAGTGATCTTTTAAGGGTTCCGCGTTTTCCTTTTAAGGTACGGAACCCTAAAAATAAGCTTTCAGAAGTCGCCGGAAAAGACAATACTCCAAATTGCAGCTTACCTAGAAGTGATACGTACATATCAGAACCAGATGAGTACAGTCAGTACGCTCAACGTTGGTCTAATCCAGATTATACAGTTAAAGAATCCCAAAAACAAATCCCAAATTCAGAAAAACAGTTTTGTGATGCGGCAGTGATGACAGAACCAGAGTACAAAGCGGAAGAAAATGAGAACATTAGAATTTCAAATTTAATGTTTTGTAAATTTATCTCGCATGAACTTGACCGGTAAGTATACCGGTGATGAAAGGTATAATCTTATGCAAGAAATCATAAAAGTCTTTAAGAAAAATAATAAATAACAGTCTTAGTAATAGGGTACGGAATCCTAAATATGAGAAATTTTAGTATTTTGATAAAAAGTAACAAATAAAAATTTGTTATCTTGTTTTATTTTCTGATCTTGGTCGACTCCCCATTTTTTTCCAATATTTGAAAAATATTTGAAAAATTGGAAAAATATTGGAAATTTTTCATTTTTTCTTTTCTTTTCATTCCGAAATTTTTCCATTACCCATCATTAGTGTATCGTGTTCCAAATTGAAATGGTCGACTGTAGGGTAGGGGTCATCTGCTATCCTTTTAGACCCCCTAAACACTTGTCATGCCCTGTGGATTTTTTTCATCGACTTTTTAATGTTTTATGAAAAATCGAACATCAATTGCTAGCACAAAAAAATGTACAAGGCGTAGACTGAATTTAATTTTATATAGGACCCCTCCAGTCGACCATTTCAATTTGGCACACGATGCACCAAAAACCCTGTATCAATTCTACTCTGTTTGCTGAGGGCCTGTTTCACAAAGTCCGAGTAGGCACTACTCACTGAATAAATTCAAAAATGGAACAGAATTTGTATGAAATCATCTGCCAAGTAAGATACTCGAAACTTAATCATAGGTGGTGAAACAGGCCCTGAGTGTGTTATTTTAACATCGTGACTCTTTGTATGATGTTGGGGCTTTCATTAGAATACTATCTACACCAAATTCGGGAGAAGCCAAACTGGTTTATGAAATGATTGCTGCGTCACTAACTCCCTCGCTTACGCAATAACAATATTAAATTTGTAGGTATAATTTTAGGTAGAGAAGTGTAAAAGTAGATGTTAATTTTTTAAAGGGTACGATGAGGCTGACGTACCTTTGTAAGGTAAAAGCCTCGAAATAAATAAAGATTAAAAAAAAAAAAAACAATGTGATTCAGAATTTAGTGCTCAACTAGCAACGCCATCTATCGGTACAAAAGTTAACAATTATTTAATTTCTTGAACATAAAGGGTGTCTGGCAAGGGGTTTCCACTATGTAGTGTCTGGCAATGAATAACGTGATTTTTATTAGGTATTCTGAAGGTAATACCAAAAAATAAATCTTTATAATTTAACGTAATTCGATCGGTATTTTACACA
This sequence comes from Mythimna separata, assembly GCA_030763345.1. NCBI lineage: Eukaryota > Metazoa > Arthropoda > Insecta > Lepidoptera > Noctuidae > Mythimna > Mythimna separata. The sequence continues at coordinate 18,566,875 of CM061177.1, read as the reverse complement.
ACTGGTACCGTAGCGTAGTACCGGGTAACTATTTAGTAATCTGTGCCGTAGATCTGGCGTCCACGGGCTCTTAGGTTAATATGAATATGAAAGAAACTCCATAAACACTTCTTTTAAATCAATAATAGTTCGGTCAAATTAGACATTCAAGGTTACAATAATTCGCACCTAGCTGAAAATTGGTATGATTGTTCGAAACACCATCATATAAACGAAACCTATAAATTCCTCGTCGATCTGAACCTGAATAAAAATTAATTTAAAACATTTTTAAATAATTTTTTTTACTATAGTTTGCATTAATTTTAAATATAGTGGCAACCTACATTGTTTTTGTTGAAATTACACAAATATATGAAACCGATGTGGAAATACCACTTTTGAAGTGTGCGTAGTGACAAGGACAATAAAACAAAAGAATTATGTAAAACGCTTTAATTAAATTCATGTGACAATGTTAAAATAAACATTTTAGATACTTTTAGTTATTAGTAACATCTTGCAGTGCTGTACATCATTATACTTCACATTTTACTCTAAAACGATATAGGAATAACTTCCACCGACACAAAGATATTAACCTAGCCGAAAACGATTCTTTCCACTTATCACGCCTCACAATATAACTCTGACATCTATTTATTTTTATTATCTTACAAAGATTTGGGACCAAATTCAATGTGACGGATTTCCCAAATTCTTATTCACATGCTTAAAATAAGGCCCAAAGATGCGGTAATTGTGAACGTGTTGCTATCAGCTTTCACGGGTTAGCAACTGAAACGGGCAGTCTTCCAGTGAGATCATAATATGCAATGTGTAGAATGTAAACGTTGGTAGCAACATGCCATGGCATCTTGTTAGGCCTGAAGGCAGTTCGTAATTTAGATGCTAAAATTACGAGACTGTTTATAAACCGAGTAATATTATTAAGTTTTAAGTCCCGCTGATGACAGTTAAAATATTGGTTGCATAAAATAAATAGAGATGGCACCACTGATATTGGCAGGCATTTTCCCGAGTGTCCATCTTTCAACTTGTTGCATATTTGGACAGAATATCTTTAATCTAATAATATAATCAGAATGATCATACACATCTTTTTTACAAAAATATACCTCTATTGCAAGGTTTACAAGCAGTCTCCTGTACAAATATATTTCTCCATATAGTCATAACATCTTAAATGCAATCTCTAATCCATTCTCCGCAAATAAAGCTTCCAATTACAAATGAACGCTTAACAAAAACATAGATAAAGCTTGTTTGGATTTAAGTAGCAAAAAATCATTATTCTACCGCATATTTTAAAATGAAAGATGTTTAAACATGCTTTGGAATATTGGTGATGTTACTTTTGTTAACTCCGATTAATGAGCACTGCTCTAAGCGTTGTTAACGCGTGCTTTACTTTAAAATCTAAATTAGTTTCAATTGACGAGGCATTACGCTCGATACAACAATAGACACATATTCTAAACGAATGTTGTTAATAATGAAAGCTCGTTAATTACATATACATACCTATCTTATCTTTGGCAAAGCAAAATAAGCTTAACTTTTAATTAAATTTTAACATCAATTTTCCAAAGCATTTTTAAGAACATAAGATTTAACAATAATTACCATAATCCCATTCCAATATAATTCATACACCAGATGATCTTAAAAAACTAAAACAAATTAATAAAAAAAACAATGAACAAGGTATGATTACAACGAAATAATTTAAAGGCGAAAAAGATATTTGAGGCAAACCATACTATTTGTACTTTAGTAAAATAGAACGCGACGTTAATTTAAAACATGATGATTGACAATGGCTAAATGCGAAAATAAAATGATTTTGCCCGAAATATCGCATCGCTATCGACACTAAAGGAACGAAGTACGAACTTATAACCACACACTCACACGTCATTTTACCACAAATTAGTATTCCATTTATTTAGATCCTTAATTACACATATTATGCACATTTCCTTATTTATTTTTTGTATTTTTTCTTTGCTTGCAACACATAATTTATACCGTGTTATTAATAAGTACCGAATATCAGGTTGGGTCCGGTTGGACCGCAGTCGTCGCTATAGCCGTATTTCATATGATGCTCCAGCAACTATACAACGCCAGTCAGGCAGGTCATTTTATGTTAACAAATAATTTATAAGATCAGCCCTTAACCACAAATAAAGTCTTGCTTGATAAAAATATAAGACATTGCTCCAACCGGCGTTAAACAGTCACTGGACAGTCATCCACACGCACATTCTAACATATAAATGCACAATCAATACAAAATCATAAGAGAATAAATTAGGACGAACTAAATCTTTAAAATTTGGAATATTATCCAGTTCAATTTTTCACATACAACATTAAGCTGTAAATTTTTCCACGATGCTTACAGCCGTTTACATTAAAATATAAAGGATAGCATGCCAGTGCTAAAATGTTAAGGTGCCTGCCAACTGTCCCATTATTTGATCGACTATTTTCTTTCCAGAGATATAGTTTGTGATCTATAAATAATTTAGTATTATCGAGCAGTGTTATAGACACCTTTTTCACATAAAACTTAGGTAAGGTAGATTTGTAACGATAAATTTATCAACTAAAACAAACCCATCGTTGCCGCGCCTGACGCTGTCGCTGCAATAATATTTAAATACGAATGGCATCAACTTCAACATCGGTTGGCACAAAATAAAAACAATTTGCTGTCCAAATAATGTTGGGAATGTGCAATAAATGATTAGATTTCCTTTCCATCATTCATTTAAATTAATATGCCATCACTCAGTCTTTCAATTCGTGAAACTGTAAATATATAATAATATATTCAAAAATCTGCAATAAGCAACAGTTATAAGTGAAAATGATACAATAGATTTCATATATACAGTAAATTCACCTTCTCATTATCCAAGGCTTCTATTGTCATTGGAGCTATGATTTTTATTACTTTACGTTTTTCATAACTGGCTTTCTACATTTTTGGTTTAAAAGTACAAAAGGTTTCTCATTTTTGAACAGGGTAAAATTTGGAAAGTCAATTTCTCAATAGTCTCAATACATTCTACAACTAAGTATAAATAAGTATTATATGCCATTATATTACTTTTTATAAAAGAAATAAAACGCATAGCTTCATCGACGGAATTTGTAGGGTTCAAATTGTTTGGTAGCAATCAAATATTTGAAAGGAATCAAAATTAGTACAACACTGCATGGACAAGGAATTACGCTATAACTTTTGGACGAGGCATCAATATGATGCAACACTATTCTATGAGTATATTGTTGACTTGACTTTTAACATTATGGAACTTATAATAAACTCATTTCATTGTCTTTTATATATGAAACTACTTTTTGTCTCTAAATAACACTTCATTTTAAACCTGAGTATGTATTTTTCTTAATTTCTAATGTGATGTTCGCCGGAAAGGAAAGCAATAGAAAACTTATAACTTTTTGCTGCAAAATTTAAATTTTCTTCAGTTTTTTCCTTTTTGCAAGACAGTGTCAAGTTGTATGTTGATAACAGATGATTGGCGGCCGTAATAAGATTTATTTGTGGAATTATCATAATTAAAACCATCAATACTACCCTCTCTGCTTATCTCACCCTATTGAATGGCTTTTTATTTATTTAAACATGTATCATGTACAGTGTGCTCATGAAAAGTCTTACAAAATGCAAAATACTTAAGAAAATTTGAATTTCGCAATCTACCTGGAGCTCTCTCCCTTTCTCCTAAACAAGTCGTGTCAATTTCATTACTAAAAGGGCCCAAAATATTTGTTTTAAAAATTGCTTTTCAGAGGCCATTGGACTAGAAGAGATTAGAAATATTTTTATTTAGTAAAAACAACCCATAGTATGTAGCTTTCTTTTTTCAATAACCTACATAATATAATATACTTTTATTTCCACTCCTTGTCCGACTGTACAGTCTTCATAACCACAAATAAATATTTGATTGCTGTCCGAACACTTGTGACCCCTAGTGTATTGACCAGTAATGTAGTAATGTTTATTGTTCCTTCTTGTCTTCCGTGGGCGAGGGTGTGGAGGTGTCGGTGTCTTCTGGCTCCTCATCCGAGTAGTTTATAGGTTCTTCACCCGGCTTCAATAACCGCCCTACGAGGTCGTATTTTTCTGGAAAAATAGAAAGAACCATGGTTAAATTTTATTGTTTAATGGCTACTTGCAGCCAGAAGTTTTACCCTCCCAGGATAAACAGTACCTATCCTAAGACAAGGTCTACTCGTATATCAAGTTTAATCGAATAGCTATGGAGGAATCATATTTTTTTGAAGTTGTAGTTGTTGAAATGAACATAATGTGTGGGTGAAATGTCTTTTTCAAATACTAAATCGCTGTAGCAATCAAATATAAACGCTCGCGAGTATAAACACTTCTTGGATTAGTCAAGAAGCTTAAAGACATCAATCAACTCAACAAGCCGCAGTCAGAAAGTTGTAGAAACCATTTACCATTCAATCTATCAATCATGCAATATCATCGCCAGCTCCTGAGTAGTCCCAAGTTTGGGCTTAGATACGAATACTGACAAATTCTTGCACTGACTGGACGGGTACACTCAATTCTGTAAGGTTCTTTCTTCAAAAGATCATCTCAGGCACTAATCTGCATGGTGCTCATATTATTATGATTTTTTTTATTGTTATAAACTAGTTCACTGTATGGACAGACTGAGTTCTGAGGTTTTTTCGGAGTTTCTTTACAGGGTGGTGAGAAACACGGATCTTATCTAGTTTAAATTGACGTGTACGTGTTTTTAAAACCGATTGGTAGAATAAATATCATTTATCATGCAATATTGAAGGTTGAATCATAGAACAGGAATGCCGTACGTATGAACGAGTTGTTAATTAATATCTTCCATACGGCTCTAGTGTTCTATGCACAATAAGATTTTGTAACCGTTCATAAGTTTACGGCCTTAGGGATCCATTTAAGTATTGTTGGACGGTCTTCGCTCTGCTATTTGATGATAGGAGGAATAGGGGACTGGGTCTATTTGGTGATAGTGTTAACAGCGGTGATGGTCCAGTGGTACCGGCCTCGACTTACGAGTTGTAAGTCGCTGGTTTCAAACCCAGCCCCAGCATTACTTTATGTAATTTATTTCATCACCACTGCTCACAAAACTTCTAAAACCGAAACTGATTTTTCAATTCGAACCGATAGTTCTTGAGCTTAGCTCGTTTAACCAAACAAAAAGACAAACACTTAGGGCCTATTTCACCACCTATGATTAAGTTTCGAGTATCTTACTTGACAGATAATTTCATACAAAATCTGTCACATTTTTGAATTTATTCAGTGAGTAGTGCCTATTCGGACATTGTGAAACAGGCCCTTAAACTTTATAATTATTAGCTACCCGCCCTAGCTTCGCACGGGTCTCTCAAAGAGTGGAACTTTCACGATAGGCACGGCATTATGTTTTAATATTGTAAAGCATTATACCACTCACATGACACACACTTTTCGTTCTATTTTCAGATACGATTAATCGATAAACTATTCAGACAATGGATGCGTTAATATAAATATTATGACCAGATTACAGTTTGTTTAAGATTAAACTACCAAACATCTACCAGATTCATTGAAGTAAATTACCTGTTAAATATTACTAAATTTTTAATGTTTTGTGCACTTTTTCTTTGATCACTGGCATTTGGTTGTATATGATGCTTACATTGCTTACTTCAGGGACCTATATTTCTGGATACCATTTATACAGGTTTATTTAGGAGACTAATGCCCGTTTTCACCAACAGCCCCTAAAATTTAAGTGTCTCTTAAGCCAATATAATCACGGTTTTTGCAAGTTATTAATAAGTTATTATTCTGAATTAAAGTATGACATCTTTAAAAGTGTTCGATTTCATACTTTGATTCAGAATAATAACTTTATAATATGCAAAAACCGTGATTATATTGGCGTAAGAGACACTTAAATTTTAGGGGCTGTTGGTGAAAACCGGCATAATTACTCTATTTTTTGGGTTCGAAATCATCAATTTAGTTCTCCCGCACTGGGTGGTTTGAGAAAGTGTCAGAGTTTTCCATACTAAAACCAACCGGAACCCTGTGGTGAAAAATGGTCGAATAATGAATAGCGATTAATTTTTTTTTTTAATTATATCAACAATTTAAAGAATTTCACGCTCATTTCTCCCAAATTAAAATTTTTCAAGTTAGGTCCCTTTCGTTCTAATGCCTAGTTCGCACTCAGCTAGTAATTTAGTTTAGTAGCGAGTAATTTAGTAGCTTAACGCGTCTGAACACCAAAAATTTAGTCGAGTAGTTTAGTAAGGAATTTAGTCTAGTCGATCCATTTTACTCTATTTTTATCGGGCGAGTAGCACCTCCCACCACGCGTCCGAGCCACTGGCGCACCGATTAAACGAGTCCGAACCTATCGAATTAGTCGAGTTCATTAGTTGCCGCAAAAATGTAGTTTTGTTGGAGCGAAGAAACTTTAAAAATTGTTTCCAAATATATAGAATATGAATACTTATGGAATATTAAATCCTCATATTATAAAAACATAAACAAAATATGAAATAATCCGCATACTTGGATTTAGAAAATACAATGAATATACAGTACGGTCGTTATCAGTTGGCGAGTCTGAAGTTAGGCTCTGCGAATTTTGGTGCTTGAAAACTCGTACAAAAATAAAGGTTAAAAAAAATGCAATTTGCAGTTGTTATTGCTGCTAAAAACAGTTATTGGCTATTATAACGGCCAAACTGTATCTGGAATTGGTGAAAAGGCAAAAAATTGAAAATTAAAAAAATAATCCGTTTATTTATTTTATTGCGTTGTAGGCTGTTCATCTTGCAAAATACCACTCACTTATAAACTGTACTCGAACAAAGTGCGAACGATTTTTGGGCAGAAGCGAGTATTTTAGCTACTAAATTACTCGTTACTAAACTAAATTACTAGCTGAGTGCGAACTAGGCATAAGGGTATATAACGCTAAAATGTAAGGTAATGTACGATAAGTTAATTCCTAAATACCCAAAATGGTGAAAGATTACTTTTGCCATGGAGAAAAGGACGCGCGGACGGGCCTAACGTTAAAATTAATTCGCTGAGAACCATAGACTTTCCTAACGTTCAAAAACTCATTCGCTCTAAACCATAGAGAGGCTTTACGTTTGAAAGTGGAACAGCAGCGTATTGTGGCATCGTTACCGTTACACTGCAGTGGACTAAACATGACCTACTGAAACCGGCTTCCCATAGGCTTACACGTGCTTAGCGTTGCCAGCCGTCCGGGTAAAGCCGGACACGCTCAGGCTTTTTGGTCGTGTGTCCGGCCAAATTAGGTGGAGTAAGGCCTGTCCGGCTTTTGTTAGCCTTTTTAAATTTTATACATTTCATGTGTTCTTGTAATTGCAAGCGTTTGCAGATCAGCAATTACTTGTTATTTCGTTAGAATATAAAAAGAAAAAATTCAGTGAACAACGTCAAAAAAAAAATATCGGCATTTTTAATTCATGAATCCCCGAGCGGTAGCCGGCGACCAAGCTGTCATTCTCTTACTATTGTGTCTCGTTTTGCGGGTATCTGATAGGTTAGTCAAATGTCCGGCTAAACTGTTTGGTTTGTCCGGCGTTTCGGTTTGAAGATCTGGCTACCCTACACGTGCTAATGTATTATAGCGCCGCTCGGAAAGCACGTGTAGTTCCTCCAACACTGAACAATGTGAAACAGAGCTCTCTCACAGAGATTGGAACGCTTTTCTTTATTAATCTTTTTTATTAGAAACTGTATTGTATCGAGATTTTTGTATTCATATTTTTATTGAGAGTGTTTGGTATCCACTGTATCTACTCTTGTACGTTTTTTGGAACATTTTACATACGTAATAAAACTAACTTGAATTTTCTTAAAGTACTGCATGATTTGTAATGATTTACGAGAAATGCTATCTATAAATGTATATCACACAAAAACAGGTGGAAAACTTCATCATCATCATTTCAGTTCACTGCTGGACATATATCTACCCCAAGTACCGGCACAACGACCGGTAATGAGCGTATTTTATTCTTCGGACAGCCGCATCCTTCTCCAGGTAATCGGTCCACCTTGTGGGAGCCTTCCAAAGCTACGTATTTCGGTAAAACTTATACAAAAATACTTTACGTATATCCCACAAAAAAGGTGGCCAACCAATTAGAGATCAAACCCATTAAAAATGAATAGCTTGGTATGTGGCTAATGTGACCTCGTATTAACTTTTCATTACTATGTGTCATGATTTCGCACTCAGCTACAACCCACGTTTACATTTGCAACTTCATTTACAGCGATCTAAGGGTGTATTCATACATACCACACAACTACACCACATCGCAGCGACAAACAGTGGAATTGTTACGTGTGAAGAGCGTCGCTGAAACTTATTTCAGTTGCGCTTACTAGTAGTTGTAGTTAAGTACTACAAATATCGAAGTGGTTGATTTGTAGTGTCCGACCGATGCTTCGGCTTCGGCCACCTTCGGCCAAAAAAAGCACCTTCGGCGAATCCTTCGGCTTCGGCCAAAAATTAGCCGAATCTTTGGCCGAAGCCGAAGGTTTGCAAGTTGTCGATATTTGAAATTTAAGTACTGAACAATGCTAGAGGTAGACGGAGAGTGCAGAGCAGAGCAGCGTTTCGCCGCACCACCGCACCGGCCCGAACGCATCGCAGTTAGTAAACAAAACAAGTCGAAACAAGTTTGAGAGCGTGAATCTAATTTTGTGTTTTTATCATCACCTTCGGCTTCGGCTTCGGCCGAAGCTTTTGGTGAATACCGATTAATCGGCTTCGGCTTCGGCCAGAATTGCACCTTCGGTCGGACACTATTGATTTGTGACTACGTTGTAGCTAGCGTTTGCAGACAGACTAATTCATGATATCGCTGCTGATTGCGATATGCTAGCGGTATAGCCGATAGCAAGCGGTTGCGTTCGACGACAAAATGTGGTCAGTGTGTATGAAACTATTTTTTTATTGATATAAACTAGTTGGGAAAAGGCTGGGCAGATAATGAAGACTAACTAGTGCTTGACTGCGATTTCACCTGATGATACCTAAGTAGTGATGCAATCGTTGATGGTGAGGCGCACCAGTTTATAAAGAGCCTATTCACCCGAGCCTTGAAGACACCTAAATAATAATCGTGTGAATAGACCCTACAACGACGAGCAATTACTCAACAAAGTAAACACTTTGACTTGAGTAACTTCAGCGCCATTAGACAAAGCGATGGATCTCGAGTAAATCTCATTGTTCGGAGAATGAACGCGTCATTAGTATATGGAACGGACCGTGGACCGCAATACTGCTGCCTACATAAAGAATAAGAGCGCATCTGACTAAAACACAAAACGAAGAAATAAAAAACTGAAATGTGGAACATGACCTATTCGCAAAACTAGATTTTTTCAAAGTCAAAGTCAATTTATTTGATACAGTCGGTACAGACAGCCGGAAGTCAGGAAATCTGACATGAGTCTTACAAAGGGGTATTGTGTTCCCAAATTACTGGTTTGTGGAGGTCAAATAGGCAGTCGTTTCATGTAAAATACTAGTATTCAGCTGCCGAAAGGTTGGAAGGTTGAAAACCAACTCTAATCTTCTGAATATCTAGTTATTATTATATCTAGCCTATATTGTCGCACTGCTAGGCAAACCCTCTCTCCATTTCTGCCATTGCTCCCGGCTCTGAGCCCTTTCTTGCATCTCTTTCATGGTCTGCCGCGACCCCGTCGCGCAATTACACCGCTCGATCGGCGTGTAGCAGACATGTCCAGCCCAGTCTCACATAAGCTGGGCAGTATATGTAGGTAATAGTAGAAAAATAAAATAACTAAAATTGCCTAAAATATCAGATGCGCCTTTCTTTCTTTGGACGGCAGATTAGCGGAGCGCGGGCCGATGCGTCAGCAAGTTATACGCAATATGCTACACCGCAATGCGAGTAAGAACTTAGTGATTGAAGGCCTCCCTCACATAAAGCTGTTAGCAAAGAATTTTTAAACAACGGTGTTTTATGTGGAATAATTATGTGGTTAGTGCCGTGCCTGTATGACGACATTGATATATTATGGTAGCCCGTAGCAAACGGAAGACAAGGGTGGTATCTATTCGTAACAGGAGACGCCCCGGGCGCCGAGAATGGTAGAGCAATCTGTTGGGGTTAATAGGTGGACACCAAAGAGAAACTTCATTTTAAGGATTTCAATAATAACTTTTATTATCCTTGTCTTTATATACCGGAAGGTGTGTTTCAGTAATATTACTTGAGACGTGTGCTCCTAACCAGGGCTAAACGAATACAGTAACTGTTCCCACACTAGGGATTTCGGTCAAGTGTTGACACGGGGCTCAGACCTATTAAATACAATATTTATTAGTTAGAAAGAGAAAGACCATAGTGTTGAAGTAGGATAGATTTGTTTTTGTTATATTCCAACACAATCTTCGGCCACCGTAGATGTGGGCTTGCGGAGGACCAGTAATTGGTAGTTTGCCATCCGCTCGTCCTATAAGGACCGAGCCCCAGTCGTCAACATCGCATATTGTTCCACATCCGCCTCAAAGAGATGTCAACAGGTCCGATGCCTGCAAGGGGCTTTGGAAAGCGTATGAAAGGATAGTCGTGGTCTTAGCAAAAGGCAACGGAAGGTGTCATTTTAATCAGTAGTCTGCCACGCCCTCGCACGTCTGAATTTTACTGACTAAAACCCAGCTACGACAAGTATCTTTAGTGACCCTTTTCGTTCGAGGGCCGCGTTAACTCTTTCGAACATTCCCAAAACGTCCTATTAATAGAGATAATGATTACAAGTGCTCCTGAAATGATGAAAACAATGATTTGTTTTAGTCCACATCAACCTGTCATAATTAGGTTTACACAGAAATAAATAAGAGATGTCTACTGTACAAATTGGTGCCAGTCGGACGTGATAAATAAAGATTACATTCGTCCATTATATAATTTGACGATATAAGCATTAAATTATACCTATCTAAATATTATGTATTGTTCCAAAACTTATCGTTCAAGACCAGACAGATTACACGCGAATAACAAAATTAAACGAAGGCATGAAAAAATTATAAATAAGTACATAATCAAGTTATGATTATGTAAAATTGTCCTAATTTCTGGCAAAGGTAAAAAAAAGCTATATTGGGCTACTGACCGAGATGCGAGTTCAAATATTTTTATACTCTTTAATGGTACAGAACATTACTCATTCAAAATGTAAATAACTTTTTGTTGTGGACTATTTTTAGCTGAGAAATGCGAAGCCTGCACGTGCGAAGGCACGCGTACTTTACATTATCTGACAAACTTTGACAAATGAGTTTGTATTCGAAACACGTTATGCTCTGAATAATACATATTATTATTCAGTATCGCAGTCCACATATTCATTATCATAATAATCGGTTTGTAAATAAACACCTGGGCCTGATTTATTCAGATACCTCTTGAATTGAATAGTGTGTTTACATAGGCATGAAATCCACGTTACTAAGGGAAAGTCAAAAAGTGTTACCAAGTACGGGATCATGGAAGGGAAAAAATTGAGTAAGATAGACGTCTTTCCAATCAAGGGAATATGGTGGTACACCGATCACGTGCTACTGTGCACAGCGAGGCTCAGGGGAGACCCTTGTACAATATCCTCACGGACGTGCCTTAATTGGCTGGCTTTGCCCATAGCCGGTTCTGGAGTGGTCTTTCAAAGGTAAAGACGCCCTTTTCTATGTTCTTATGGTGATCATCGGTTATTGTGAGAAAAAATCACACACTCCCCGGACTTATCTAAAGTCTGAGCGACTATTGAAGGTTTCCCTTCGAAAACAAATAAATAAAAAAGACTTCTTTATAAAAAGCCTGACTGAAGTGACATTTCTAGACTAAAAGCTTCTAACAAGTATTAGCAGAAGAGCAATAAAAATTATAAAATTAATATCAGCCGGCAATGTGCCGGATGTGTATCGCTAAAAAACGAATCTAAACATAATAACCCCGTCATCGTGTGATGAAATCTGACCGTTCTATATTTAGTGGGGGCGCACGAGTTGATAATACGCTGCACCTACCCAATATGCAGATAAACACTGGTATATTGACGATATTTTGTGATAGTTTATCATTCCGAAAATGTAGGTGACTGGTAAGGCCATGCCCTAACTAGTAGCATCATTATAAGGGCCTGTTTCACAATGTCCGAGTAGGCACTACTCACTGAATAAATTCAAAAATTTGTCAGAATTCGTATGAAATTATCTGTCAAGTAAGATACTCGAAACTTAATCATAGGTGGTGAAACAGGCCCTTAGTAGTAAATTATTAGCTGTTAGGGCAGAACTTATTATGGCTGATTATCCTAACCTATCATAATCTGCCATATCATGTTCCGACTGCTGGGAGAGGGAATGGATCGTAATTCATCATGCTGGCCGGCGCAGATTATTGGAAGCCACGCCCTAACCAAAAATAGTATTAAATGGATTTTAATCCAACTTCCAACCAGCACAGGGCTCGTGTGGTGGATTACGGCCCAGAAGAAGTTAGTTGACAAGTGGAGTGACAGGTAAATTCGCTGCCATACATTTTGTACTTATCCTTTGGCGGGAACGCTAACAGAACAATCATTAATTTGTCTAACTAAGCCTGCTGTCAGAACAGGGAAGTCGTGGTATTACGGATCTGAATATGGTTACAAATATAGGAATAATATTATACCGGTTTCGGATACGGTAACAGATATTTACTTATTTAATTAATCGTAGGAAAATCAACTGTTACAAAAGGATAATTTCATATTGTTATCGAGTATCGAGTTTCGGATAATAATTTTTAAATTATAAAAATAAAATACAAATAGCAAGATTTAACTTTTACTTCGAGTCTAGATTGTCATTAGTTTTGGCCGAGGGCAAAAGAAACAAGAATCTGCCGTAACCCGCCGTTTAGATTCCGCCTTTATCCGAAACTGGCGGGATCGCAATCAAGCACTAGTTTTCTATATAAAAAATAACTTTTATATCGGTTTCGGTTATGAAGCTCCATAACATTCCTATTCCCTATCGCAAAAATAGTATAGGAATATCAATAATCTACTGATTGTAAGACTAATAAGATTTTATTACCAATACCTATTTCTATTCCACTGAATCATTCATTCAGGACGAGAACTAATAAAAACAGAACAAGTGCGAGTCTGAATCGCGCACGAAGGGTTCCGTCCATAGCAAAATACGGCAAAAAATCACGTGTGTTGTATGGGTGCTCCTAGACAACAAACGTGAAACTGTTTCTACTCTTTTGGTACGGAACCCTTAAAATGAATGATTCATAACTGAGCGAGAAAAGGTTGATTTCAATCAGAAACCATAAGATTAGATACATCGAATCTTATGCACAATATAATGTTATTACACGTGATAACATTATATTGATCTCTGATCCTAGCATGTTGCTATGTGTGGCATTACATCTATTAGCTCTTACGTAGAGTACGAAGGTACAGATCATTCAGGGATTTAGACGACTATGACACCACTTCATAGTATTATTTTTTTGCGGTATTTGGATCCAAGTGTAAAATCCTGCAAACCTCCGTTGAAAAGGGAAGATCCTGCAGCCATGAGACGATTTTGGGGCTGTTGTAAAGTACAAATCGCGTGGAGACATTAACGTTTGAATCCCCAACCGGTCCTATGAGACCGCGCTGTTATTGTTTTACTATTGTGTCTCGTTTCGCGGGTATCTGAGTAATTAATTGCGAGATGCAGGATTTCTTAGTTTAGTTCATATGTAGCGCCATAGATGTCGATATAATTTCATTGCAGAACGCAGAAGAACAGTTATCTGGCTTCATAGCAAACTCATAACACATTAGTACATAACCAACAATTTTTCGAGACAAGTCTTCATAAGTTATGAAGGCTACTAAGGGAACCCCACAAGGTGTGCACACGAAGTACAAATACTACTAAATACAGTGGTATCGCTTGCGGTAATGGTGATCTCATAAAACTACAGGTGGATAAAGCCTGGTATTCATGGTAAACATTTCTTTAACAACAGTTGATCAACGTTGTTGATGAACGGCAAGAATGTTGCTGGAAACTTTGTTTAAATCAGTATGGGTTGTCCACACGGCAGTCCGCTCATCGAGCGAGAGCTTGTCAACATGCTGTTGTCAACTCTGCAACACACAGTGTTGCCAGCAACATGTTGACAGCAACTCCGCAACACGTTGATTCAACTTTGGTGCTAAACAAATGTTTACCATGAATACGGGGCTTAATTGTACCAATTATTACCTTTTAACCGCCTACGGCGCCTACGTCGGATATATCCTTAACAAGACTCGCGTTTATTTCCCCAGGTTCGCACATCCACGACCATATACTCCATTTCGTCATCTATGGGGATGAAGTATCCAGTCGGATACACAGGACCCTGGCGAATACGAGACTAGAACACTCGTTGGATCAAACCGACGCAAGCGGTCAGTGTTTGACTTGGTAGATTCTTCGAACAGAAGAGACGCATAGCGAGTGCGAAATCCAATTAACGTAGGGATGCTTTTACCCAGAAGGGATACAAAATAACAGGGTAAAGTCAATGCCATTTCCAGCGTGTTGACACGAAGTAGAAAGCCTCGTGCCATAATAAAAGATGAGCCAGGCAAGTTGATTGCGTGACATAATGTTTAGGGCGCGCTGTGTGGGTGGGTTTAGAGGTATATATATTCCACATAATATTCCACAACTTTCACACCACGCCATCTAGTCCCAAGCTAAGCAGAGCTTGTGTTATGGGTACTAGACAACTGATAAACATACTTATATATTTCTAAATACATACATATTATAGATAAATAACACCCAGACACAGAACAAATGATCGTGCTCATCACACAAACATTTGTCCTGGGTGGGAATCGAACCCACGACCTCTGGCATAGCAGTCAGGGCTACTGACCACTAGACCAACAGGCCAGTCAAAGTCAGGTATGCGGAACAGAGTGTAAACTCCCATAAACCTTTGTTGTAAATGGAGGATCCTCTGACCAGACGGGCGTTGTGTGTCCCAGCAACTGCCTGTTAGTTGATTTCAGACTGTTGTATTTGTTCAAAAGAGGAGCCAGGCAAGTTGACTGCGTGGCGAAGGTGTTTATGCGGAACGAAGTTAAAGTCCCATATATTTTCGCTGAAAAGTTGTGTAAAGTTTTGTTTGGTCCGGGAAACTGCCTGTTAGTTGATTTCAGACCGTTGTATAAATTCTAATCGCGTGAAAAGCTTTGGATACCGCAATGCATAATTTGGTATTCCAAAGGGTATTTCTATGCGGCGTCATAGACGTCGCTAAAAATGTACCAAACATTATGTCATCTACAGAGTATTTTAATCAAGTTTATTTATGAAGAATTTTTCGGAAGAGTTAACATGGCCGTGGAACGCAAAGGGTAACTTAAAGAACACAGCTGACTTTTAGTCAATAAAAATCTCTCTCCGTTCAAAGCCGCCAATCCAACTTAACAAAAAGCTTAAAACTAGCTTTCTTCACACCTGAATCAAGCAACCCGCTCTAAATAAATTGCACTTTTTCAATCAGAATTCTTAATTGGAAGTGAACCGGCGAGGCACACCCATTACGGGCCAAGCTGTGACCTCCAACCAACATTATTGTGAATTATTTGTTGTTTTATGTTCCTCTATCTGATTACTTCTGAGTATTTCAGTACAAATAAACACGCTAGCCTGAATTGGCCTTGATTTGGTTGGTCACCGGCTGAACTAAGCTGAAAGTGTCTTTTACGCCCTCTTTCAATAAGCTATGTATCTACTGTTACAGGTACTAAAGGTTACATCTATCCTTTTAAGGCCTATTACACCACTCGTTTTTACGAATGGTATTATTCTACGCCGCGTAGTGTAATAACTTAATAAGGGTAAGGCAGTCTTCCACAGGGCTCAACGTATCGAGGAGTAGGAGGCTCTTTTGTCCTTACTTGCTTTCCTATAACCTACCGATGGATAGCTTTTCCTACCAAAGTTGTCAATCTATCGTCGGGAGGTCGTATAGCAGATCGGAAGATAAAAATAGAGATCGATGGAATAATTTTAGAACTAAAAATACCGCTTATGCTATTTAAGTTGTTTCTGATAACTAGGATTACATTATTCATGATACTAATAAGACCAAAAATCGGGTTGGAAAAGTTCCAACTTCCATAAAGCAAGTTATTAAAAAAACGGATTGCCTTTTTTTTTTGCTGTGTATAAGTAATTGGTGTTTTACAGAATTGTTGTCAAGCGGGTTTGATTTGTACTTCTTTTTTGACTACGTGTCTCTTATTTTCTATGCAGTTTTTCTTAGTATGTTACCAACAGAACTCCGTCATGTATGAGCCGATAGAAATGGTTCCATTTCTAATTAATTTTGTTCTGATGATAGGGTCTATGAGGAATAGAGGGAACTCCTTAAATATTATAGTTACATATTATTATGGACGTCGTTACATAATTAAGAAAAAAATCCAAAAAACTACCTTCCGAAATTAAAGATTTTTTTAGAAATATTTTTTTACTTTTTAGTGCAATTTTTCCTGTTTTTAATACCGAAGTTGGTCATATTTTTATCTCTATCGATGAGTTAGGAGGTACAGGCTAGGCAGGGGTTAACTGATCGATTTCTACGCTGACTGATAAAGTGATAACATAAATACTGCGATAACCTGCTTCCTAATGGGAGTGGAGATCAAACGGTACTCGGTATGTTCCCTTTAGAAACGACGCGACTAGACTAAGCGACAAAATATAAATTAATACACATTGGTGGTAAATAATAATGGTTAAAATTTAACACGCTCGAACTTTCTACGATCGGACCACTAATTTAGTTCCCTTCGGAACCAAATCGGTCCATCTGTAGAATAATCTAGCGACCATAAAAATGATTCGAGGCATTAAGACCACTTTTGTACCTTTAGTTAGATGAAAATTAAGTAAATAATTTGGGCTCGTAGAAATCCGCTAGCGAACGGCATGCGCTTGCGTCGTAAGCAAAGCAACTGTCCGAGGCAGTTGTCTGTTGCGAGAACGGATTTGGTCGGTGGATTTGGTCCGTCGAGCCAAATTGCAGCGTGTGCTAATACTTTATGATTTCTCGCGGCAAATTCTTTAATAAGATGGCTGGAAAAAGCGGGGCAAAAGAAAGGCAGAGCAGAATGGGTAGGTCTGAATCTGAATAGGAAAAGTTGGAAGTTATTAGCCGAGGCCTTGTGGGATGGTACAGGCTAACAATAATACTGTATTTACACATTTGTGCTCGCCATTCGACTTCCTATTCGTCTTGTCGTTCGACGAAATATTTGTGTTCAAAGGGCTAGCGATGAACAGCGATCGCGCTTTACATGCGTGCTCGCGATTGCCTCGCCATTCGCCTCGGCACTAGCGCAAATGTGTAAATGAGGCTTTATGATTTTGCACAAATTAGAAGTTTAAACACATTACACAGTAGGATAGGTATGTTACTGTACAGCGTAGCTACATTTTCCATTCATAATGATAGAACAACCGCTAAACGATTTTCACACAATCATAGCTTGTTCTGTATGGCTTTACGTGTTTTATAAATTACAAAGCTCAACACTTATGTATCTTTGTTTCTGAGGTGGGAAATCATCAAATAACTTCTCCACCTCAGGGTGAAACGAAAGGCCGTGTCATATTTTTACCGACCGTATACTCGTATATAAAAGGCTTCAGTGACTCGTCAACACGCAGCCCAAACCCTAAAAAGCTGAAATTTTGCAGAGGTTCCTTTCATGATGCTTGTAACCAAGAATAAGAAAGGATTGTATAAAATTCACGCACTAAGGTGATGACAGAAGCTAGCTACTAACATTATTAAGCTGAAGAGTTTTTTTTGTTTGATATAACGCGCTTATCTAAGGAACTATTGCTCTAAATTGAAAAATTATTTTAGAGTTGGATAGCCCATTTATAGAGGAAGGATAAAGGATATAACATCACGCTACGAACAAAACCGCGGGGTCAGATTTGTGTAATATACTTATATTCAGCTGCATTCAATTAGACTGGAAGCCACTCCCAAAATTATCTTCCTGCCCTTGTCCCATATTATTTGGGGTCGGCGGAACATGTTTTTCAGATTATTTCTTCCATTCTATCCCGTCAACAGTCAATCTATGATTAATTTCCTTTTCGAACGAAGCCGACTCCAGCACAGTTAGAAAAAGCTAGGCAGTATGCAGAGTGACATACATACAAAAAAGCTGGCAACGAATGCATCTTGTTTACGTTAATCCGATTTTATTGTTTTATTTTTATCAAACAACATCTATGTAAATTGGCATTGCAACAACGCGTCGAAATGAATATTTACTTTAGACACCAAGTCTGTGAACGCTCATACGTATGTAGATATAATTTAGTGAAGTGTAAACAAGACAACGTTTCGGGCGTGTAAACAGATTAAACTGTATTGCTTGTTAACATGGGGATTTTAACGACGTGGTGTATAGTGGTTGATGCAATAAGGGTTTAACACGAGTATTAGTCATTTTTCAGCTCTGGAATGTTCATCATCATTTTAGCCGAAAGATGTCCACTGCTTGGACGTAGGCCGGAATGTTTAGCACAAAATAATATTACATAAATCTTGTTTTAGGCTATCACGGTTTATTTCACAATTTAAAATGTCACTTACGGGATATCTTCCGTGATTGTTTATTGTTTTGAGTTCCCGATATTTCGATGCCGTTGCAAGCGCCATGATCGCGGGATGACTAAATAAATTATTACATAAATATCTACCTAATACACAGGTGGACCTGTTGAGGCCCTGAGGCTTTTTACTGAGTAAAACCCACCCGCGTCCTTCATTACCAATGAAGCGTTTGCGTTCTAAGACCACGATATCTCTTTCAAAAATACCCGTGGCCCGCTCATTAGCGAGCTGTAACCGTAACTTATATGATACAGTAACGAGGTTCTAGTGCGTACGCGTTTTACAATTACGGCTCACGACGTCGCCGGAACGCTTTCACTGAGCGTACTCATTTTGCGAGCTGTAACTGTAACCAAACAGATACAGTAACGAGGTTCTCCGCTCTTGACATCCACGAGCGCACTGCGAGCGCCTTTTGATCCGCGGCAAAAACCGACAATCGTCGGCTCGCTGCGAGTCGCTCGTGTAGCGTTCGTCGCAGGCTCGCGAACCACGTACACATTATGTTTTTGGTAACAGTAACGGTTACAGTTACGTGCAACGTTACGGGTTTAGAAATGAGTACGTTATAAACGTCGGATCGCTGCAAGCCGCACGCGTACCGCTCGCAGCAGGTTTGCGAACCACGTACACACTATGTTTTTTTGGTTACAGTACATGCAACGGTTACATTTACGGCTCGGTAGTGAGTACCCGCCTCTACTGTTTTACTGATCTCTTCAAGGAATAATACGCGCCATCGACGACTCGTCCGGAAGCCTATGCGTACGGTGGCTAGGGTTCGTTCTGACACCCCGTTCAGCGCCCGGGGTGTTTTCTGCGGCGGCAGCTGGCACGTGAAGATGTCCGTTCCCTCATGGTTACAGTTCTCCTTCGTTAGCATTAGCGATGGCTGATTCCGAAATGTTTTAAAAATTAAAAGAATTGAAGTTGTCAAAAATCGAGATGTTTTACGATTGATTCGAGTCAATCGAATCGACCACTAGTTTTCCATTGATCGAATCAGTCCATCGAGGAACAACTCGCAAATAAACGCACTATGCGCCAGCCGCAATAACAAACCGAGTCAGACTAGAGTTGAAAGTCGAAACAATCGAGTTGTTCGAACAATCGAATAAAACCTCTCGCTATCGGGCATTGCTAGTTAGCATTACTGCTTTACAGAGGGAGGCGACCGCATCCCATTCCCTCTCGTTCCGGAATATGGCCTGAACCAAGGCACGGCATGAAAGTTCGCTACTGGCGAACATCTCCACGAGGACACGGCGGTGTTCGGCCCAAGTGGGGTACACCTCCACCGCGTAAGGTGACACTCGAGAGGAGAGAATTGTCACTCATTGAAAGCCTGAGGGAGGTTGATGCCGTCGAGGTCGACCGCGACGAAGGTGGTGGAAGATCTGATCGTGACCAAGACAGAGAGGTTTGGAAGAAGAAAGAAGAGGCCTTTGCCCAACAGTGGGAGATAATATAGGCTATTAAAATGCAGTAAGAAAAGGATTCCTTTTCCCTGGAAACACAATCTTCTACAAAGGCAGTTTAGCAATTACAATTTTTCCAAAGTCAATGTACAAATTTGGTATTTAAAAACATTGCTGCTTAATGCTGATTTTATGTCAAAGAGAAAATTGGAGCCCCAACATGTTAATTTTTATATTGCTTCTGTTACTCATGTTTATATGGATTTTGAACCTTATGCAGTGATAACATTGAAGTCAAATTAGAATACCATTTTTTTACTGGAGATTGCTTCATGCATGATGCCTATATTCATTTGTGATTTAAATTTCAACAGTATGACAACAACTAATTGGAACTTTGTCTACAATTTACATGTTACCCTTTTACCTCAAAAGGGAGTAAACTAATTAACTCAACCCATGACCTTCCTTCACTAGAATATAATAATTGTTGTTATGTATGTATTTCCTTCTTAATTACTATGTCAGTCACCATTAATTAAAATGAGTCATGTGTCCCTATGGATTTTTTAATATAATGGTAGGCTGTTCTTTAAAAAACTGGTTATAAGCAGTATTCTGAATTGGGTCTCTGACATAATGTTGATGCAAGATATTGTATAAACTATTACAAAAAAAAAATTGTCTATGTTTTTTATTATTTATGATTTGTGTTTTGACTTTAATTTTATGACACCAAATATTTTTAATTTTTTTTATATGTTCAATCATACAGCAAATGGTGGTGGTACGAAGCTCAGACGGAATGTCATCTCATGACGAGACATTACTACCCTTAGCGGGAGTACATCTGCTGACCGCCAGCAAATAGTTAAATACATAATCTTTGGTTTGTAGGGCCAGTAGTCCAATAACGAGAGCCCTTATCCATTTTTTTACCTGTGTTTGATAACTAATAGAAAAAGTCAATGCTTGAAGGATTCCCTTTGTAAACAAAGCAAAGTTTCTGCCTGTCCCCATGGGATATAGGTGTGAATATCCATATCTGGCAACTTACAGTGATGATGCAATTAATCAACACCAATATGAAAGAAATCCTGTGATTGGTTGGTTCATAAATTGACTAGACACTATCCAGTTACACATACCTCTGAACTGGGCTTCCCACTCTTTCACAGATTCCATCTCCATTGAGTTCAGGTCACTAAGGTCATCATATTCCTTGTCTGATGACATCACGGAGAATGTGGCGAGACCTCTTGATGCATCTTTCCCTCCAAATGCTGCATATGGTCCACCTATGGAGAATTTAGTTGGAGTTATGGACTTTTGTAATAAATGTACTTTGTTTTGGTTTTATTACTAAAGATAATAAAATTTTAAAGCATGTTATAACAGATTAAGTCTTGTATTCGCATGTAAAACACACATCTAAGTGACTATCAATATTTACAAACATTAAAAATATATGCAAGCAATACATGACCAATGTTTTTATAATGCAAAAGGTTACTCAGGGTGCATAGTCTGCATTTGAATGGATAATTAATGAGTCATGTTAATGTCAACTCTATTTATAAACAGCGGTGCGGCTGCACTCACCGGGCCCGTAGAAGCGGCGTCCTCGCGTCACGTCGAATATCCACCCGTTGACCGCCACCAGGACCCGGCCATCAGCCTGGTTACCATCATATTGACGCAACTCCGCAACTGTCATATCCTTACGAATCTTTGGCAACTCCACCGCCGGTGTTTCTGCAGGCACCTTTGTAAACTTTGCGTATATTTTATACACCAACACAAAGATAATCGCTATTATAATCAAATTTACGGGATTGTAAAACTCTTCTATGAAACTAGAACCCGCATCTGGGCTTTCGGTTCCCGGCAATTTTGTCTCCGGCGCTGATGCCATTTTTGAATGTACACAATGTTAACGCGGCGCCTCAAAGATAGGGGTTAATTGTATAAATTTTAGAAAACTATTTCCATTCGCAAATGTAAAATACTAAAACCACTGACGTCAGCGTTCCGGCAACGGCGAGGCGACAACTTTAGTGTTGTCGTAAACTAAAAATATTTTAAAGATTGACGTAAATGAATGTTACCAGTTATAAAAACATGATTGTATTTTGTAAATTGAAGGGGATTTTCTACCGCGGCTCTTTTTTTTTTTTTTTTTCTCTTTATTTTTTTTTGGGGTTTTTATCTAATTAGATATGCCAACCCCATCGTACCTTTTAACATTAACCGCGGCTCTAGAACACATAGTGCAACAGAAGGAGTATAGATATAGGCAAGTCAGCAAAAGTTGAACACTGTCACTAGCTTCATTCTTTTTTAGGTCTCATCTCATAAAAATTTTGGTGTGAAATATTTACAGAAGTCTAAATCGGCAACCCTAGATTAAAGTAAAAATAAAACAACCGGCCAAGTGCGATTATTTTATTCTATTTTAATATTTTGTTGTTTTAGCGGCAGCAGACATATGTACATCCTCCTACTGCCTAGCCATCACGGTTTTGCTTGGTGACGGAAGGACAGACAGAAAGACGGACGGACAGCGGAGTCTTTCCATTTCACCCTTTGACACGGAAACCTAATAACGTTTTTCTAATACTTCTAAAATAGTCTTTATTGGTTAACATGGTAAGGCTATAAACTTAAACTTTTAACTTACATTTAAAAATGAAAAGACGAATAGGTACTAAATCACATAAAAAAAAACCCTGAAAATATTTGACACACACGCAACGCTTTAAAACTATGGATTCTCACGGAAGCCTATGTCTTTCGGTTGAAATGATGAATTTATGCTGTTAATGATGATTTGTCAGATAACAACATTGTCAAAAAAGTGAAACCTGTCTATTACGGCTTGAAAGACTTAGTATCCAAGCCCAGATCATTAACAAAAAAAGTGTCATCGTATTTGACATTGACAGTGACACCAGACTGATGTCAGTGGATTGACGTGACTCGGTGTCGGTGAAACAAACTTCCAAATTGTTCGTAAATATTCGCGTTAGCAATAGGTTCCCCGTCGCATCTTTATTATTATTCAATTGTTTGTCGTCTTGTAACATGGTCTACAGTAAAACAAAATAACTTTTACAAAAATTGGTGTCATTTGTTACGGTTAAGATGAAGGATCAACGTTCAGATTTGTGTTCAAGATACATAACGATTTTTATTGTGGTTTCTTGTTACTGGTTCGTATTAAGTTTTATTAGTTTTTCTTTTCCGGTTAATAGTAATTCGTTCGCCAAATGTTTCTTTACTTAACTATATTATATATTGAGTCGGCGAAGTCATCTGAAACGAAATCCAGACTACCGTACTCGCGTATGAAAGATTTGCCGGTCATTTATTTATAGTAATAATTGATTTATTACCTAATTTCTTACTGCAATTTAATGCAAAATTATTTTAATTTTTCAATGAATAAGTAATACATATAAAGAAAAATAAATCCTGGCAGTGCTCCCAAACCAAAAATAAAATTATTTTTTTCTTTCAGGATTGTGTCAATAGCAACAGTATTCGTCAATAAAACCTTACTTAGCAGCCAGGAGGTCGCATTAGAAGCGCCATTGTTTATAACATGGTTCCAATGTATAGTTTCCTTCAGTATATGCTATACATTGAGTAGATTTGGTGGCATACCGGGTGTATTTGCATTTCCTAAGGGTTCACCATGGAGTATGGATGTAATGAGAAGGGTAAGTGAGTATTTCTCAAAATAAATGTACGTAACGAAATAGTAGTTACGAAATATTGTTACGTAATAGTCCTTAAGTGTAACTAAACAGTAAATGTAAGGCTTGTTATACAATGGCCAAAAATTATTATAAAGTTATCTAATATTCTTGATTTTTTCTCATTTAATCTATGTTTTTAATTATTTCTTGTATTTTTACATACTTTTATGTTATTATGTCAACTGTAAGAGGTTAAAGAAAACAAAACAGGAAATATTTATTTACTCGTATAAATACGAGTAAATAAATATTAGTTTCCTATTAATTATAGTTTCCTGTTTTGTTTTCTTTTTATTAATATTTTATAATTATATTATAATTATTATTTTATAAATTTAATAAAAAACTAAAAATATTCTAAATTAAAAATAATTGAAACAGATCAACAGAAAACAATTCTAAAATGAAATAAAATTTTAACTTAAGCAGTAAATCACTATCCATTAGTGCTTCATTACCTACAGGTTTTTCATAGGTTGTTACTGTATGCATTTAGCTTTACACTATACTTTTTCGTAACGTTACTAAATTCATAAAAAACGTTACGAAATTCTAAAGAGAATTACACAAAACAGGTTTCTAAAAACTCAACAATTTGCTATAAACTGAAACTGCAGTTATATATATGAATTAACTGTACGTACTACACGTAAAATAATAAGATAAACAAATCAAGACTCACTTTATTGTGCAAAACTCGTAAAATATTTTTTGTCACGAAAAAGTAACTCCACTTCTATGACACGTTGCAACTGATTTTCTCATTGAAAGTTATGGCGGAGACGTCAGATCATCAACCAATCAGATTAAAGGGATTGATGCCTGTGTAGAAATTTAACTAATGCGTTCAGAAATCACGTTGAAGTACAGTAAAACGCAACTAAATAGTATGTAACTAAATAGTAAATGGGTACGACACATCTTGTTTTTCTCATTTAATTAATTGATTTATTAAGGAACCTCATATAAAATCACTTTTATAAAGAAACTACATTTAATTCGAATTCAAATATCCAAAAATGCATAATATTGACGTAGTAGAACGTATTTTATGAAGTATAACACGTACGAAACTGGTAGGGTCACAATTTCATTTTGTATGAAAGGAAAAAATCATTGCTTTTTAAAAATGTAGTAAAATTAATTAAATGATAAGTTTATAATAATTATTTATCGTAATTTTAATGGTTAATAGTTTTACTTTACGATTATGTTATTTGTTATTTTGAATAATTCAATAACAACGTGTAAATTTCTTAATACTTCGAGACACACTTTTTTTTGTACAGATGTACATTTATTTTGAGAAATACTCAAGTACATTTTTATAATATAATTTAATCTATTAGACCCCAATAGAAAGACAATGAAAGAGTGAATGTCGGTATTCACTCTCCGATTATGTTTCTATTGTGTCTCTAATTATGGCATTTGAAAGGTTAATAATCAGCTGACTTAAAGTTCAAATTGCTTTCTTGTAACCAATTTCATGTAATTTTTTTAAAAGATTCAGTACTTGCCCTTGATCTTGCTTTTACCTAGCCTTTGAAGTTTGAATATGGTTTAGTTTTCAAAATTCATACATTTAAAATAGTTTATGTCCGTTATTAAAGGGGATGTAATAAAACACTTACATTAACAGCCATGGTCTTATCAGATTGTAGTTAAACCAATAATTGTGTTTTCTTTGGATAAAATCTAGATGGCTATCTTTGCATGAAACACTTCAATTTATTATCATAATAATTAAAATAAGCTGATATCATCAAATGTTACTAATGCTCTACTAAATTATTAGTAAAATATTATTATCATGCTTTGGAGATCTATAATAGTAGATTATGTGACTAGGGGATAAAGCAGTGTCTTTAAGGCGAGGGTGGCATGTTGAATTCCGAAAGATACGAAGATTGCTAAGTTTTAATCCCGAATGTGAGTGTGGGATTTATATAATTAACTCCCGAGCATTGTGAGAGAGTTAATAGAGAAACCTGAGTGAAGTGAGGAATTCAAGCCGCCCAAGACAAAGACAGCTTTATCCCTGTATTGGATACTTTACTTTTTACAATACATGTGAAATAATTAAAAAGTCAATTTACTAAAGCAAACTATAAATAAAAAAATACAGAGTATTGTGTGAGTTAATCTTAATAATCACTCGACATGTTCAAATTAAAATCAAACAAATTCACTACTCACAAAATCAAATTAAATTCAAATTAAAATAAAACCAATTTGTTACTCCAACATTGGTTACGTACTCTTTTTTAGAACCTCCTTAACCTTTTTCTCAGTAATCACATTTTTTATTCTTTTGTTTTTTAAATAATGGTATTTGACATTCTAAATTCCAAATATCTCATTATGCCCTAGAGATCGGCCATACTTCATTATCTCCCTAGGTGATAACGATTTGCTTTAAGTGAAGGTTATATGACACATAATGAGGGCATTATCGAGCAGGTGGTGTAAAAAATATTGAAATTTACAGTCAATATAATAAGCTTGTTGTTTGCTTGCTTTGTTGTGCTTGTGTTGTTATTGTTTGTATTTATAACTTCTTTTGGTTTACAACAAAGTTTATTCTATTCTATTCTTGTAATAAGTAAAATAAATAAGTTCTCTTATAATCAGTATATGCACCAAAGATTGAAAACTTTATTATTCCACTATTCCATTGCCTTTTGTTGCTGAATGTATAGAACTTCAAAATTCTGGTCAAGTCTTGTTGTGCCTACTCATTTAACAAGAGTTGATTAAACACTCCATTCAAAGTTTCAATTTTATGATAATTATCAAGGACATTGTATAAACCTATTTAGTTTTACAGTTGGTAATTAACTGTTCCATAATCAAAAAATGTTGCCTTATCAATAAACTTTAGAACCTAATCATGAAACTATTTTATCGAACTACATTACTTTTAAATATTAATTTTTCAATATAATTATATTAAAACAAAATGTGAATTAAAACTAGAGTTTTCCCTTATCAGATAATTACTTTAGCACATTTTTACCAGTTAACATTTTTTAATAATGTCAGATCATAAGAATAATTATTGTGTATGCTGCTTTTGTCCATATTTTTAATGTACTCTTGTGTTTTTATAATCCATCCAACAATGATTTGATTGGTCTAGCTTTGAATATTTTTATTTTGTTAGTTTTTATGAATTATCCTTATTAGAATAATACTTTCTCAAACCACATGTTGTGTTGTAATCTAAACATAGAACAATTTGTATTGGTACTCCCAGCAAACAAATTCTTTAAATCCAAAACTGGCCGGTTGGTCTAGTGGTCAGTGGCCCTGACTGCTATGCTGGAGGTTGTGGGTTCGATTCCCACCCAGGACAAATGTTTGTGTGATGAGCACGATCATTTGTTCTGTGTCTGGGTGTAATATATCTATAATATGTATGTATTTAGAAATATATAAGTATGTTTATCAGTTGTCCAGTACCCATAACACAAGCTCTGCTTAGCTTGGGACTAGATGGCGTTGTGTGAAAGTAGTTAAAAAAAAAAACCTAAACTAACACAAACCATGTTTCTGTTTTCAGGTAATCCCACTATCAATAATGTTCACATTAATGATAGCAACAAATAATCTATGTCTGAAGTATGTTGGAGTACCATTCTACTATGTAGGAAGATCTCTAACTACAGTATTCAATGTTGTATTCAGCTGGGTGCTACTGGGTCAGAGGACCTCTTCCAAATGCATGTTATGTTGTGGGTTCATCATATTTGGATTCTACCTTGGTGTAGATCAGGAGAGTTTATTAGGTAAATATTTCAATTTCAGTACTTATGTTCTTAATGATGTATTAATTTTTACTTCCCTTCTATGATCTCTCGCACCGAAGCTGTGAATTTTTCAGTTACTATGTAATTTTTTGTAATTCGAGGAATTGGTTGTTTTGAAGAATTCCTCTTTTAAATAAGAAACTTATTCTCAAACTTTACCTCTATATAATAAATTATATTAGTTTAGTAGTCCCATAAGATAGATCAGTTGGTTACCATTCACTAGAATTGGTGACAAAATCACTGGTCTGCAGTGAGGGGGAATGGGCTGTGGTCGCCTGCTTCTGTGAAGCAGTAATGCTAACGAAGGAGGCGAGTGCAAGTATAAGGTCCTCACGCCCTAGCCGCCAGGGCCCTGACCCCGACTTCCATTAACCGTGGGCATGGGCCGGTAACCGTCCGGACCGAGCCACGCACCTCAAACAGATGTCAGCAAAATGGTTGGGGCCCAGCAGGTTCAAAGCCTACTGGGGCCATAGGTTGACTTTCAAAAGAGAAACTCGTAGTGCTGGAACGCAAAGGCAAAAAAGGTCTGACACGGAGAGCGTATCTCTCTGTCCTAAAGCGGAGAAGTCATCAAAAGAAAGAAAGATAAAACATTAAATTCGTTTGATGATTTCCCAGATAAAAAAAGGATTAGTAACAGTCTAATCTATCTAACATCAGACAAACATCTTTAATGTTTTCTTTTATGCCTACCAAGGCCAGCTCCGTATTCTATAGACGCCTAATTAAATTCTACATACAAAAAACTGGAGGGTCAAATCGTGCAATCTCGCGGAAATTGAAGACGAAATTTCCGTCGTGTTGATAAAAAACTATTTACTGTTATTCCGCATCCTTGTGGAGTAGCTGTAGCACCACGTTGTGCCCGCATGTTATATACTTTTTAATTACGTAATGTATTACTACACAGTGTTACAATTTTGATGTAAAATAAATATGCTACATAATAATAGTATATTATAATTTGTGTATCTTCAAGGCTGGGGTGAATACTTGAATAGGCTCACAGTAAACTAGTGCTCTTCACCATCAACGATTGGTCACTGCTTACCATCAGATTTACCTAAGAGAGAGATTGCAGTCAAGCAATAGTTTGTTATGTATAAAAAATCTTAATAAGATTAATACAAAGTATGTATAATACGTAGTTGAGTATTACGTACAGAGAAATATACTGCAAATAGATTCGCGAATAAAAGCAGGTCAAGGCAGCCATACCTTGGCTTTTAACATGACCACAACTTTGGTAAAACATGTGCAACAAAAAACTAACTAAACTGGCAGTAACATGTGGCATTCGCATTTTCCTAAGTTGGCCTCACGTAGCCAGCAAGACTCGGCATTTACCGGCTTCGTGATAGCATGCATAGATAACTCCAATTTAACTACATCCGGTGATAAAACATTTTTGCATTTGTTAGAAAAATTTGACCAAATTCCCGCACTGTAGGTGAATAACATCATTATAAGCGTTTCTATTTGTCCTTTCATCAGTATTTTTATTGCTTATTTTATGCTGCTTTTAACTCTTCTTTTTCATTTTTGTTTCAGGTTCATTTTCTCTAATAGGCACAGTATACGGAGTAATCGGATCGCTAATGCTATCTCTATACTCTATTTACACAAAAAAGGTTTTACCCAGTGTAAACCAAGAAGTTTGGTTGTTATCTTATTATAACAATGCCTATTCTATAATATTGTTCCTGCCTCTAATCGTTGTGAATGGGGAACTACCTGTATTATGGAATTATACTAATTTTGACAGTTCATATTTTTGGTTCCAAATGTTTATTGGAGGAATATGTGGATTCGCTATTGGATATTTCACGTCTTTACAGATAAAGGTGAGATTATTTCATTTGTAATTCATTAGAAAACCGTTAATTAGCATACCTATCATATGTACCTAACTTAAATTGTTGTTGGACTTACCTTGTTTACCTCGAATTTTGAAAGTTGTTTAGCGGTAGTATGTACAGTACCTACCGTTCGTAATAAATGTTAATAAACCGACCAATCTGACTGATATGATAGAGCCCCAGAGATCAGAGCAATCGAACAAAAATGGATTAGATTCGGCTTTTACTATTATGGATTTTTATTGTATGTAACAGCTATTATTTTTATATCGTTATTGTTGAATGTACTTTGTGTTGTTGTTAATTATTAGCTATTTCCACACTGTGCTCTTTTTTGTTCATCAAGGGCATGCGTCATAGCGCAGTCAACAGCGCAAGTCGGGCATGCCTTTGACGCATGTGCAATTGTGTCAATAGCATTTTTCACATCGATGTTTCGTGTGTGATTCTTAAACTTTGAGCGATCTGTCATAACGATATCTTTTCAGATCGATCGTTAAGAGGAATCCTTCCAAATATTCCACCCTTTACGCTATTTTAAAACAACAAATAAAATTAATTTCAGGTTACTTCTCCACTGACACACAACATCTCAGGGACAGCGAAAGCTTGCGCCCAAACCGTGATAGCTACCCAATGGTACAACGAAACCAAAAACGTTCTCTGGTGGACATCAAATATAATCGTACTGTCCAGTAGCTGTCTCTACGCCAGGTTCAAACAACAAGAAATGGAGCAGAACTCTCGGAAACCAGTGCCTGAAGAGAAGCAGAGCTTAGTATGATGTTTTCTCAAGTATATCAAAGACTGTATATATAGTGTTTTTAGCTGTTTGTGTTATAGATGTGTATTGTTAGCTATTGTATATCTACTTTTATAAAATCATGTCGTGTAAAACTGAGTGTTTGTCAAGGATCTGATAAGGATAACGATACTGATAGCATATACTGATATTATTTAAATCTAATTAGTTAACATGCTGTTCGATTGATTCTTTCATCGATATTTTAAACAGTATAGTCAGAAAAGTAATAGTTGGAAGTAAATGTGTGTGTATGAAATGACAAAAATCAATTGCTTACTTGAAGTATTTATTTACATAGTGCATTTTATAAGCTTTTTCTTCGAATATGTCTTCCTATAATATATAATTTAGCTTCTACTTAAAACATAACAGAAATAAACTTAATCATTCCATTATTATATCAGAATGTTGGAGATGCTCCGTGTCTTGATATGTTTATTAAACAGAAATTAGCAACTCTAGACAAAAGCCAGATTCAGAAGCATTTATGAGGGCCCTTCCCTAGCCGACTGTCGTCAATGTAAACTTGGTTTTAAAGCTTGTTACCTATTTCATCCAACGCAATGTATGCAGATAACGCCTGAACGCTGTAATGGCATTCGGTATACTCCAATATTTCAGAAGACTTGTTTTAGAAAATACGTTGTTTTTAAAACCTTAGAAGTTTTTGAAAAAGAAATCATCATTCAGAATCTCAATTAAATGCGCAAAGCTTCTATGAATTTATTTTCTTTTTTTTTTAATGAGTGAACCTATAAAGGGCCAATTTACAAGATGAAGTCTTTACTGGACTAGTTTTATACAAATTCATATTTTAACTTCAATAGAAACTATAGACTAGATAATATCCACGAGATATCTGTATCCTAGAAAAAGATATGTAACAATGTCATAATCACATAAGAGCAAGAGAAATGTATCTCGGGTTGGGTGCTCATAACAAAAAAATGTTTACCCAACAAACTGTCAAGGGCGTGTCAACTACTGTGTTGGTTACATTTAATCAAAAGTCAATCCTAAGATCATTTGGAGATTGTAGGCATTTTGACACGTCGTTTTTCATTCCAAAATGAAAACTGTCAGCATTTTATACACAATACCTAATATTATAAGAATAAATTATATTATTTATTACATATATTAAATATATTACTTAAATATTCTTTATTGATTATATACTTACACAAAGTATATTATTATTTAAGGTGAGTGCAGACGAGCTACAAAGTCCGCGGGACACGGACGCGTCTAAGGAACTAGAGAACATACACATACATCGCAAATGAAAACCAACGAAAGCCACATTAACTTTGTTCTTAAGTAAATCGTTAAATATATCCAGGTAGCTCTTTTTTTTAATGTTGTCTGTCCTAATAAGCATTTCATGTGTTTTGTGTGTGTATTTATGTTTGACAAAAGCTGTTTGGCTTACAAAATGCTTAAATTCATTATTATTAAGTTCAACAAAAATATGCAAATATGCTTCCACTCTAGGAATAATAGGTACGGTGCTATAAATAATATCAAGCATCTCGTAGTGCTTTACATCCCTTGGGTGATTGGGTATATGCCTGTGTTTATTTTTGTACAATTTAAAAGAAAAAATATACTAAACAAAAAATACCTCGTACCTACTACAAGAAATCCTGAAAACAGCAAAATCAAAATTGGGTATTAAATGAAGCAGCAATTAGCATTTCAAATATTAGATGTATGAGACCTGTCCCTGGGCCCGTGGTCTCAAGTCTCAACTGCTTTATTAAAAAGAAACGTCCCAGTTGTATTTCAATTCAATAATATTAACCCTTGACAGCCATTAGGGTTTTCCGGCAAATCAAGTGCTTAACCATTCACCAATAAAATCTTACACGATCAGCACTATGTGGTAACACCAAAGAACTATGTACGACTGACGTTAGTGTCAACTTATTATTACACATATTTGCAGCGTAAAAAAGCTTAAGATGCAATAGTCATTTTCTTTGAACTCTCAAAGGCTTTTGATTGCGTCAATCAGAAAACCTTGCTTTTAACGTTTGAATCCCCAACCGGTCCTATGAGACCGCGCTGTTATTGTTTTACTATTGTGTCTCGTTTCGCGGGTATCTGAGTAATTAATGAGTACTAGAACATTAACGGATCAGGTAAACTTTCGCACCCAGATTGATGAAATCTTATTTAAACGAACGGCAGCAGCGAGTTCAAATGAATGGTATCAACTTACGGGTTTAAAAGTCAAAATGGGTATACCGCAAGGCTCAGTATTGGGTCCTTTACTTTTTTTTTATATGTTAATGAGCAATGGTCATCTCATTTACATGTTTTAATTACTCTTTCTTTTTTCATTTTTCCTTTACATGTGGTTACATAATAGAAGTGACAAGAAATATTGTAACCTTGATTTTTGTAACTCATAACAAGATTTACAAGAGTATCTCCATGTAATTTCTTGCACGTTCTTCTCCTAGAGATCTACGCTACAGAACGATGAATGTAGCTTTACTTTTATGACTGACCGACATTTTGACAATTCAAAAGTGCCTGTCAATGGTTTATTTGAAACTAAGTTCTGCCAGTAAGTGCCAGTTTCGCCATACAAATTTTCATCCCTTTTAGAGTGTAAATTTTCACCTTAAACTTAATACAAATTAATTAAACAAAAGGAAACTGCAAAATTTCACGCTCCTAGTCTGTCTTAGTAGTTTCAACTGTACGTTGATATCTCAAACAGTTTCCTTTAAATTGCATTTAATGTAAAATTTCCTAAGTCGTAAAATAATTTATTAGGCTATTGATAATGTAGTCAGCCAATCACAGCTATTGACATTAGTTGGACCGTTGGTTATTTATTTTTTGGGTTAGTAACCCATTCGGAAACAGGGCTTTTCTATTATTGATGACTCGCTTTAGATCACCATTGGTAAGCAATGATGTGGTTGACGTTGGAGCAATCTTGCCTAAAAGTAACTTATTTACCTTTGACTTACAGAGAATTCCACTCATTAGCTATATGCACAATAAGTGTTCTCAATAAATGTGGGCGGGATGTTCAGCATGTACTAGTAGCGCATCACGATACGTCTTGTGATCCGATGATGGAATGAAATTAAATTTGCTATTCTGATACATAGGAATGTGCGTCAGAATTGCCCTAACCGCTACAAAACCAACATGTTAGCAAAACTGCGTCGATGTTTAGACTGAAGTGGACCTCATGTCATTTATGCAATTATTACTTTTAATTCTATTATAATTTAACATTAGTGCGTATAAGTTTTATCAACGTGTGATCTTAACAACCTAGAAAGATATCGTTTATTTTTTTTATATTTATTTACCAAATATATATTGTTGGATTCGTCAGGATCTTTAAAGTGATCGTATAGTTCTAAGCCATATACTTTGTTCCAATCGATTGTAAATATTGTGTTATTAAATGAAATCCATTCTGTGTACCTGTATCTTTTCGTTCTTATACTGTAGCCCATTATTTTGATGTGTTTTAGGCGAGGTTTATCAGAGTTCTTCTGAGGGTAAACGCTTGGTCTTGGATACTGACTTATGGCGACATATTTACCAAACGCTTTGGAATGGTCTATCATTAAAGGTTTCAAGCTTTTTCCTTCAAAACATAGAATAGATTTATCCTTATTCCCACATTTTGGTATATCATGAGACAAGCCACTGAGGTCTACTAATGTCGGAAATATATCGACTAACTCAACAGGCGTATGTATATTCTTTGAAGAGATTCCTGGCGCTGAGAATATCAAAGGAACTTTTAAAGCAGCATCAAAGTTGCTGTACTTCGCCCATAGTCCATTTTCACCTAAAGACCACCCTGGAACCAAAATGAGGCCACATTAATCATGGAACGTAAGCTATTGATAAAGTAAGGACAATTTATTAAATACTGACCATGGTCGCTCGTGAAAACAACGATGGTTTTCCTTCTATCAACGTAACTCAATAATTCGCCGACTAAATCGTCGACATACGACGCAGCAGCATAGTAGCTTTGCCTTATTTTGATGGACCAGTCATAAGGCATTACTCCTAAAGGGAAGGATATATTGAGCCTGGCGATATCGTCTCTGCGTCTGACGTCTGTCCAGGGATGCCAGGCTACTAGAGGTATTTCTGCAGACATGTATGGATGCTTTTGAGGCTTCACTTTGTTTATAGGAATGTTTTCTGAAAACGTAAGTTATGAAGAGTTAATAATTCAATTAGCGGTCATATCCTCAGCCTATACATTTTAACACACTTTTGCCCCGCAAGGGCCCCCGGAATTTGTGTCTTAGGTGCACTAATAGTTATGTTAAACTTATTTGCTAAAAAATCATGGCCTAATATGGTAAAATATAAAACTAATGCACTTTACTCGCCTCTAGAAAACAAGGCGGCCAAGCGTTTTTACTTCTCACGCACAAATTTTGGGGGGCCTTGCGGGGCAAACGTTCATGGATACTTTCTGCAACATTGGATAAAACAAAGTAAAACATAACTGCGTAGCAAAGTGAATGAGGAAAATAAAATGAAAAATGCGATATCAACAAACTGATGTAGGTATTTAGCTTTAAAAATATTTTTGTTGACCTATTTTTGGGAAAAGGCTAATTAATACCTTAATGCTTTACAAATCAAGTTCAAAATAAATTCAGCACTTACCAAGATAATGTTCAGGAAACTTAATTGGTATGTGAGGTTTGTAAAACCCAACAGCAAGCAGGAATGGTTTACTGCTGTTTCTATTTGAAAGGAAATTTATAGCATGTTCCAGAGACTCCAAATCTGGTAAAGTTCCACCAGGTTGATGCTGAACATTGACTGGACATACGAGGTTCTTTTGCAGTTTCTTGGTCTCCTTATCGTAGCACACAGCAGCATCTTTATATTTCTCAGTCGGAGGATGGAAAGGGTACTGAGACCAGCTATAAGGGTAATCATCAGTAAAGTTAGAACTAATCCCAGGATGGAAGACTTTCCCCACAGAATAAGTTTCATAGCCGTTTTCTTTGAAGAATTGGGGAAGGGTAGTGAAGTTGCCTACTGAATGGCGCCAGTAGTTGTAGAAGTCGTATAGTCGGAGGGAATCGGGGCGACGACCAGTTAGCATTGAGTTTCGGCTAGGAGCACATAGGGCTTGCTGAAATAAAATAAGTTTTTTTATTGTACCTACATATTATAATGAAACTGGTGAAATAATAACTACCTACACAATAATTGTAAACGATATCGAAACATGTCTCTGATTTTTCTTGAATCATCAACAAATGTAGCACTAATTTATGAGAACTTATTAAATCACTTAAAATATTACCTGTGCAAAGGCATTTTTGAAATTAACACTTTCGCCCGCCAAAGTTTTGATGTTTGGTAAACTGATCGTTTCGTCCGAAAGATGGCGCAAGTCATCGACCAAAATAAATAAAATGTTATTCTTTGTTCCATTTGAAAATGACTGTGAATATGTTTGAAAAATGAACAGCGAAGAAATGAATAAAAATACTGAAATAGACATAATTATTCTATTTCGAAAAGATCTCACCTAAGAGAGAGTTCAATAACAGTGATTGTAATTGCTCACAGAACGGAACGTTATGAGCGCGATCGTAAGAATGTAACTGTTGACGTAAATATTTAGTACAGAATTATTTCTAAAATATGTGAAAGTCTTAAAAAATTAAGTATAAATAAAAATATTAAAATAAGTGGGTTACATTATTAGAACACATTTGGGAAAATTCAACGATAATAAAATTCTGCAAGAAACGGAACATTCCTTTTGTATTATGAGTCATAGAATATGTATTTTTTCCAGACAAGGCAATGATTTCAATCCGAGAGATGGGACTTACGATAAATATTCAAATATCATTTCGTTCTACTAAATACTATTTCCTAAACATAGGTAGTGAAATGTTTTTTTTTGGGAAAACGATGGTAATATCAATTTGTTTTGTTAGTTTCTTTTTGATTAATTATTATGCCAAACAGTGTAAGACAAAATTGAATTTCATTGACGAGTCATGATTTCGCATGACTAATTTTATGTTTGCTTACCTACCATCAAAACACCAAAATAGCACAAAAAAAAAACAAAATTGAAAACCCAAATATGTACAAATAAAATCGTGACCTGAAAAGTAGGTATGAAAACAAGAAAATATCCTTCATAAATCCCCGACCGGACGCATGAGACCGCGATGTTATTGTTTTACAGTACGGCAGTTATAAGTTGGCGAGTATGAACTTAGGCCCTGCGAATTTTGGCGCTTGAAATATAGTACAAAAATAAAGGATTGAAAAAAATAAATGCCAATAACAATTTTTAACAGCAATAACAACTGCCAATTGCTATTGCGGGCCGTACTGTACTATTGTGTCTCGTTTCGCGGGTATGTGATAGGTTAATGTTAAAAAATTCAAAAAATGATAGCCATGGTCGTATTTCATAATTACGATTTCATTTTTTAGTTAATTGACCCAGTCAACACTGATGCAAACTAGTGATTGTTTGGTTAAAACTGTGTTACGTTAACGTTACGTTCTCCACTATTGTTATTTTTGTCGCATCTGTGCAGGGATATTATCTTTGATGTAGTGTTTTTCCACACAGTGACAAAACGTGAATGTGTGTATTTGTATACAGATGGAATGAACGCTTTGTCGTATGATGCACACACACATCTACAAACGAACAAGTGGGCGTTAGGGTATTGTCATTCAAATCATCTGTTCCGTAAATTGTTGTATATTTTGTACATAAAATCTAATTTATTTTTGATTTATTTATTAAATGAGAGTTGTATTAATTAAATAATTAATTGAGTGCGCGAGTGAGTTATGTTTGTTTAGAGTTTTTGTTTTTATTCGTGTGACGTCATTATTTTCGACTGCCAGTACGACGCAATAGCATTTTACTCGAAAATGGATTTAAAATGAGAATTGTTTTCGTAAACAAGGTGAGTGCGTTATGTAAGACGCATATTCTGTTTGTAATACGCATTAATATAGTTGGATATGGCCACAACGTAGGGTGGAAAGACTTGATCGATTTCCTTTGTCCTCGGTCCCCTTTGATGTTCGAAGTATATAGCTAGTGTGTACATAAAGCAGTGCTACCAGCTGTTTCGAAACAACATAAACATTATTGTGTTATTATTTTGTTGACTGAATAATCTTATGGTGTAATGATTTTGTTTTGTTTTAACTTATGTAATCTATTTTATTGAGTGTTTTTTTTTATCTAATCGCGCGTATGCCTTCAAAAGATCGATCTATTTTGTTTCTTTTTTTTGTTTACCTACATTTCATATTTTTATAAAATACCTAGTTTTACGGTTGTAACTAATTATTACTAAAGTACTTTATCAGTGTCCTTTGTAGCTAATAGTAAATTAAGTCTCGATAATTTTCGAAATATTAAGTTATAAAATTTACCCACTGATTGCTGAATGAAATTGTTGGTGCTAAAAAACAAAACAGTTTTAAAAACTATAAAAAATAAGCTACATCAATTGATAATTTACAACAATCTATAAATAAGTCATTGAAGTCAAAGTACTTACCTACATAAACAAAACATGT
Source organism: Mythimna separata (assembly GCA_030763345.1). NCBI lineage: Eukaryota > Metazoa > Arthropoda > Insecta > Lepidoptera > Noctuidae > Mythimna > Mythimna separata. The sequence goes on along the minus strand of CM061177.1, from coordinate 18,528,787 downwards.
TTTTAGAATAAAATAGTCAAGGTCACATTACATTCAGCCTGTTAAGGTAAGTTTGTATTTAAATTAAATTTTCCTTATCTTATTGCATCAACTCTGTTTGTATTTCACCTTTACTCTGCAATAATGTTAAGATTTGTCATTATTACACATAGTTTTGTAAGAATGGCTGAACTGGAAATTTTATGTTAGTATGAGATCCGTTTTAAAGAATTTATACCACAAGTAAATTCAAGAAATTGAATAAATAAAGGTGGCATACTTTCTCTTTTACATAGTGTAGGAGCACACAGGAGCATAATATATGTATGTAAATTCTTTAAGTTCATACTCAAAAATTTTTATTTTGTGATCAAAATAACAGGCCCAAGATAAAACCTCAGAATTCTCATACCCAGTATGAGAAACATTACTCATACTTACTGTTATTATTTTCTTCCAAACAATTGTTTTTTCAAGGCCAAATCATTATCAGATAGTTTTCTTATCACAAATATTTGTTGTTTCGGTTATGTGGCGATTGCCTAGTTGTATGTTTTGAAGGAAGTCTTCGGAATCATGAAATAACTTCTTCAGTCCTGGGTGGAGCAAGAGTCTATGTCATACTTTTACTGGCTAAAACCCACCTGAGTTCCTTCAATAGCAGTTTCTGTTATAGGGCCACAGTAACTCCCTTGAATATTGCATATCTAAAAGTTATGCCTTAGACAAAGCTCTTGTGCGAGTTGAAGAAAAGTGACTCAGTAATAGATCCTAACAAAAAAAATAACAGGAAGAATATAGTTTGTTCTCTCAAAAGATAACCCTCTTTAGCAGACCACCTTTAGAGCCTTTAAAGATTTCCAGGTGTGATGAAGACATCCCTTCTTTTTTTTAATGGATGCGTCAGTAAGTTAATGGAGTCAGGCTTAACCTGCCATCCAGTAGCTTAGTATTATTAGCCAGAATAGTAAAGCATGTCCCAACCTTTTCCCAGCACAGATCATTGATCTATAGCGTATTTAAACGGTGGTGTATACTTACATTTTAATTGAAGAATACTAAAAATTTAATCACCCAATATTTAAAAAATATATCGTACATGAGTAGGTTTTTTTTAAAACAAAACAAACTTCGAAAACGTCAACTCTATGCACAAAATGGCGGTAGTTAAAAAAATATCGTCCATGTAGGTAGGTACCTCCAACACTATAATATAATTATGGTGAATAGGGTGGATAGCTACTCATTTCACTCGTCAGTCAAGCGGGTAGTAAAAACGTGTCACACAGTGTTATCTATTGAACCATAAAACTTTATTTTTTTATGTTTAACTAGTGTTTCAATCGTAAAAGTAGCTTGTACAGTCCAGTTTAAAGGAATATTTTTGCCTTCCTCGCAGGCGACGCTCACACAGCATGTCAGCAGAGTCGCCGCGGCACGTGCGGTCTGGGGGGCCGCTGACGGTGCCGTCGCAGCCGCCGAGCGACCGCAGCATCATCGACGCGGTCTCGGGGTTCATTAACGATGTCACGCTTTCCTCCTCGTCGACCCTTGATCCGAAGGATGTTATACAGTGGGCGAGGTAACTTGTTCATTATTAACTAGTTTTTAGGCCCATAGTTAGAAGTGTTAGAACCTAAATTGTTTGGATCATGTGCAAGTGTAAGGTTTCCAATCGATCTGGCATCAATGATTTATTGCACAACCTATAGAGGTTGTGCAATAAATCATTGACCAAGTTTGGTCAGGTGCAAGACCATAGGGTCTTGGTGCGTTCTATTCTGTCTAAAGACTTCTATAATAATGCCATTCAATGGCACTTGAGGCCATTGAATCCTAAGAATGAAAAAGGTAAAATACTGAATAGCATGGCACATTGAGTTTCAAATTCGTATGGGTTTTCGTTTTAAAGTTTACTTCCTTCTCAGTTTAAACTTCCAAAAAATAAACGATTTTAATTTTCTTTTGTAAAAACTTGATATTGCTATAAAGAGATATGGGTTAAGAATTGATTGCGATGTGAATGCAAACGGGTACATCGAATCAACAAACGTCAACTCTTTTGCGTGTAATAGGTACATTTTTAACCGACTTTTAAAACAGGAGCAAGTCTTCCGGGATTGCTGCAATCGCATGTCCGTTTGTTGTTGACACCATTTTATAATATAAACCATGCCAGTATGCTCTGAAAGGGTACCACAGATGTGTAAAGTTCATGTTGATGGTATACCCTCATTTTACCAATTATGTTCAATTTCCATAATAATGGGGGGATCAATTAGCGTGTAACTTTTTTATTTTGAACCTATTTGATGATTCTTTTTGTGTTTAGAATAATGTTAGCTATTAGGTCATAATTTAATTTAAATAGACCATGAAAACTTGCAGTAAAAATGATAGCAAAGCTTCCGATTGCTGCAATTGCACGACTGTTTATTTATTGATTTAGCGGGCAAAACTTTTCCAAACAAAAAAGATTCATCAATATCGGTTAACATTTGACGAAGATATCGCTGAAAAAGTTACAAAAATCGCTGAAAAAGTTACAAAAAAATAAATTATACGACTTGAGAACCGATCGGATTTTTGGAAGTCGGTCCAAAATAGCAAAATAATAATTGTGTTTGGAAGCGGGCATCAAAAACTGAAAAGACAATATTAATTAGAAACCCGGACTTCCGAACTAAATTCAGCGTTTTGTAATAAGAACAGGTGCACCCATTATTGATTTTGATGAGTCAGCAGTGTCAGCACATGCAATACAAACGTTGGGATTAACCCTTTCGCGTTACACCAATGTTGACATAGGTAGGTACGGCTAAAACGTTGTAACCTAGGCGACAAAGTTTTAGCTGCATATGTAACAAAACGGTGAATTTCTCACGAGTATAAAATGAAACAAGACCTGTTGTTTTGCATGTAATCTGAGCCAGTTTGGGTCACTCTGAGTAATATAATTTTATTGTGCCAACAGACACGCAATAAACCTTTAATGCAAGCCAAGACTACATAATAAAACTCATATTCCCAATAATACCTACGCTAATATTAACGTAGAATGCAAGAATGCAGAGTAAAATAAATTAAAAATAAAATAAAATAATACGAGTAAAATACGCCCTCGTAAAAACGTTGTTGGCATTATCGACATTTAGCAAATAAAAATAGCAATTTAATTTTATCGACATCTTGTGGATAAAAATAGCTATTTAATTGTAAAATTAACTTGCTAGTCATACTCACACTACATTACTGGTCGCCGCTTGGCTTCCGATCATTGATATTTATGTATGTTCGAAGAATATTTAATATATAATAATAAAGTTGTGTACTCGTATGCAGGAGGTATTCGCCATATTATATCAAAATCTGAGATGACGTCCGCGTCGGCGAATTGGCTAGAATTTCGTCATAGACGTTCTTTTCATAATTTTCAGAAGTAGTCAAAATTAAAATCTGAGGTGACGCTGACAAAAATTTGCTGGAATTTTGAATTTTTTAATTCTTATCGTGGTTTTCGAGTTCACTAATAATGACTGTGGGGTCAAATTTTCTGCGACGCCAGCTTTGGTTTAGATCTTGATTCCATATTCGTTAAACTAATGGAATATTACTCAAGACTTGCGAATATTTGGTGAATTATAAATAAATATACGTGGGAAAACTTCAGAATACGTTTTCCCCAAAAAGCTAGCCAGGCCCAACCAGTATCTTAAGTATTCCAACAGAAAGTTTAAGCAATACTACTTTGCTTACTCTTATAGAGAATTTAGTACCCCCCCATAAATTGACGATGTTTTATTTACAACAGATTCGAAACAGCAGACATAAACGAACCAACACCAGAAGGAGACAGCGACAATGACGTCTCCCCACTACTCCTCATCCTGGGCTACGGGTCCGGGGTGCAGGTCTGGCTGATCCCCCCCACTGGGGAAGCCCAGGAGGTGTTGTCCTGGCGACAAGGCACAGTGAGGGTGCTCCGTATACTGCCTACCCCGCAGCACGGCGACTGCTTCGCATCGAAGAGGCCCCTTATCGCCTTGTGCGACTCTGTCAGCCCTGGACCGTCGTTTTGCTCGCTCAGCTTTATTTCTATTAAGGGAGGTGAACAGGTAAGCTATGAACTACATCATACATAATATTAAAAACTAGCTACTGCCAGCGGCTTCACCCGCGTGATAGTAAAACTATTTCAAAGGAACATACTCCCAGGAAAATAAGTATCTTATATGCTATTCCAGAACATGTTTCATTTAAATCCATTAAGTAAGTTTTGCTTCAAAGAGTAACAAACATCCAAACTTTCACATTTATGAGATTCCAGATACTTGTAGGATTCTGCGCGTTTTTCCAGTTGTCCACTACTTTCCAGTGGGACATTAAAATCAGTTAAAATGGTTAGTTTATTTCGTCAAGCCATTCTAGTATTGACGCGATTTGGATAGGATCAGCATAATCGCAAGCGTCGTATACCTAATTCGTTCCGTAAAATCGTTTTATTATGTCATAGTTACGAAATTTTGTCAATATTTTTTACTCGACTGCGCCAGACGGAGGGTTATACTTTTCGATTTTATATATTTTATATTTCTTTGGCACGCTCTAGAGCCTAAACGGCATCTTGCATTTTATCTTGAGTGGTGTCCTTTTTGTCTTAGTTGTGGTCAGAGCGACAATGAATAAATCTAATCTATAAAATTAAAAAAATGCGGACTTTTAGCGCCAAATTATCCGTCGTTTTTCGTTACATAATCATGTAGTATCAAAGGGTTTGAGAAAATAATTTCAAAAGTATTACTCACTAAAAACTAAAAAACGACCGCAAAAATGTTCAATTTATTTTCGTCTAAAATTACTATCGCAAAACGAAGAAGTCAGTATCTGTTGGTTACATTTTTCGAGTAATTTCATCGTGTTAGAATATACTTAACAAACTTGAACTCGTTAATCCTATTTAATATTCAGTCTGAATAAATAAGTAAGCAGATAAAAGACTCGCTTTGACCTAGACTTACACGTGCAGAGTTTTATTATCAAAGTAGGTAGTCATAATATACTGATTTGCTGAATACTACGGGAAACAACGTTAACACTGCTACTACGGTTACTTCGGACAAATAAACTGAATGTGATATGCTTTTATCAGAAACTGTAGACAAACAAGTCCTATCTCTATGTATATAAACATAGTCCTACGATGAGGGCGTGTCTTTAGAATCTATAAATAGAAAAGGAGAAACTGACTGACTGACATTTGAAAGCCCAGACGAAACAACTGGGACTGGGAGCTTGTTTTGAACTAGGTTTCCTTTTATGACGTCATCATCATCATCATCATCATCTCAGCCGAAAGACGCCCGCTGCTGGACATAGGCCTCCCCCAAGCGTCGCCACTTTTATGACGTAGATGAGCACTAAGAGAGGATTTTCTAAAATTCGCCACGATATCGACTTATATCAGCCATGCTAGCTCTATATCCAGGTTCACAAGAGTTTATGTCATAGAACCTGGGCGCGCGTGCAACGCGTGTTATTCTATGATTCAGACACGATAACAAAGAAATAGTCACAGTGCTAACTGCCTCTTTGTCTAACAAAATATGTTTAAATCACTATAATCTTAATTACCAATGTTATGACAAAAGCTGGTCGTAATATGGATATTTGTTACTCTTTCAATTACTAAATAGATTTCGATGAAACTTAGTTTACGTGCAGACCACTTTTTATCCTTGGAGTAGTTTAAAATATTATACAAAAATAAACACACACAATTTTTTTTTAACATGTTTTGTTTACCATGCAATAAATTTAAACACCACCTTTCCTCCAACAGGTAAAAAGCATAAAATTCAAGAACCCAATTCTCGACGTGCTGGCAAACAAGCGTTCCGTGGTGGTTTCCTTCTCCGAACGTTTCGCGATCTTCGACGCCGCGACCCTAGAAGACCGCATGGCCGTCACTACTTGCTACCCCTGCCCGTGTCCTTTAGGAGGCAGTTTACCCATCAACCCCTTGGCTTTGGGAGACCGCTGGCTGGCTTATGCTGATAAGAAACTTAATCAGTCGAAGAGGAGCAGTGGAGGGTGTGAAGGTAAGATGTTTTAGTAAATATACATATATGTATGGTTTAATAGCATCTGTGTAGCGAAGGTTGAATAGCGAAAAACAGCCTTATTTTGATTGATTGATTTTGATTCTCAGTCTTTATTAGCCCAGCGGTGGACGTGCTTTCGCGAAATGTTAATATCGTAGAATTCACTCTCATAGCCCAATGGTTAAGGTGGCGGAATTGCGGGTAACTAGCATTTGTCTTATTTTTAATTTTAGCTTTACTTGACGACTTTGTCTAGTTGTCTTTCAGCCTTTTAGTTGGATACCGATGTTTAATGAACGGCCTAGGCGTATCACTAGCTGGCTGGCATAGACATTAAACATCGCGTGATACTAATTGCAAATCTTCCTAGGAACACACGTGTCGAATATGTTGTAATTATGTTACGACTTGACGATAACTTATCAACAAGTAATTTTGGCATCAGTTAGCATTTCTTTATATTTTTAATTGACGAGTTCCATTGATCTCATGCCGATACTTTCATCTATTTCGTGCCATCGGTTTGCCAATTCTAGAATTAGATGGGGAGAAAGGAAAATTAAATTAAAAATACCCGTAGATTGCTTTTTTTTAATGTTTATAAACTAGCGCTTGACTGCGATTCCACCTGATGGTAAGCAGTGATGCAATCGTCGATGGTGAGGCGCACTAGTTTATTAAGAGCCTATTCACCCTAGCCTTGAAGACACCCAAATTATAATCGGATGGCAAAACCGCAGCAGGCAGATTGTTCCATTAAAGTAATGAGGTAAATTTCACCGTAATTTGCCACCGTAGGGGTCGGTTTGCGGATGAGTAAGTAATGGCTAGTTCACCGTTCGATAAAGACTAATAAGCCAGGGTCGACGGCGTGTCGCTTTCCACGGACGCATTAGATGGATGTCAGCGTAATTGAAGGAGTTCGTTAGGACCGATAGATACCCTCTAGGGCTGCGGGAATGATTGTTAAAAGCGGGAAAGTTACTACGTTAGTAGTAGTCATATAGTAAGTACTACGTTAGTAGTAGGTTATAGTTGCCTTTGCACATCATTCCAGGGCATGCAAAAGGCGACTGGTGGAACAAAAGTGGGTTTTAGTGAGTAAAAGTTTAGTCTAACACTTGCTTCACTTAGAGTAGAAGTTATTTGTTGATTTCCTCACCTTTATGTCCGTTAGGGAACCCTACAGTCCTGAGACGCAAGGTAAAGAATGAATATAGGTGTAGGTTTAGTTAGTCAAATTCTGACACGCCCTCCCTTTTCGCCCTAGAGCAGGAAAGGCCACTAGATATTTTTCCACCCATAGAATAAAATACGAATTAAGTTCGTGGTTGGAGTCACGTAGTCACCCTAGTTACTTGTATCAAGCTAATGTCACCGAGGCAGAGGCACATAATTTATTAGCACGTTCAAACCCGTTACGGTTTTAGTCTGTAAAAGTCTGGTATGCCTTTCCGCTCTGCTCTAGAACGAGAAAAGCCATTGAATTATTTCCCACCCGTAAAAAAAGTACCAATATAGTTCATGTTACAGTCACGTAGTAACCCTAGTTAGTCGTATCAAGCGAATGTCACCGAGACAGAGGTACATTATTTATTAGCACGTTCAAACCCGTTACGGTTTTAGTCAGTAAAAGTCTGACACGCCCTCCCGCTCTGCCCTAGAGCGAGATAACTCATTATATGATGTCCCACCCATAAAAAAGTACGAATATAGTTCGTGGTTGTAGTCACGTAGCCACCCTAGTTACTCGTATCAAGCTAATGTCACCGAGACAGAGGTACATAATTTATTAACACATTTAAATCCGTTACGGTTTTAATCAGTAAGTCTGACACGCCCTCTCGCTCTGCTCTAGAGCGAGAGAAGCCATTGAATTATTTCCCACCGTAAAAAAAGTACGAATTAAGTTCGTGGTTTTAGTCACGTAGCCACATTAGTTACTCGTATCAAGCTAATGTCACCGAGACAGAGGTATTTAATTTATTAGCACGTTCAAGCCCGTTACGGTTTTAGTCAGTAAAAGCCTGACACGCCCTCCCGCTCTGCTCTAGAGCGAGATAACTCATTATATGATTTCCCACCCATAGAATAAAGTACGAATATAGTTCACTAGCTTTAGCCCACAGCTTGGCCCGCGTACATAAAATATAGTCTATGTCACTCAGGAATACAGCAGCTTTCTATTGGTGAAAAAAATTTAGCATTCGGACCAGTACTTCCACAGATTACCTCATACAAACAAAAAAAACAAACTTTACCTCTTTATTATATGAGTGTAGATGTTGCAGTCACGTAGCCATCCTAGTAAGTCGTATCAAGCTAATGTCACCGAAACAGAGGTACATAATTTATTAACACGTCCAAACCCGTTACGGTTTTAGTCTGTAAAAGTCTGACACGCCCTCCCGCTCTGCCCTAGAGCGAGATAACTCATTATATGATGTCCCACCCATAAAATAGTAGGTACGAATTAAGTTCGTGGTTGGAGTCACGTAGCCACCCTAGTTACTCGTATCAAGCTAATGTCACCGAGACAGAGGTACATAATTTATTAGAACGTTCAAACCCGTTACGGTTTTAGTCAGTAAAAGTCTGACACGCTCTCCCTCTCCGCCCTAGAGCGAGATAACTCATTACATGATTTCCCACCCATAGAATAAAGTACCAATATAGTTCACTAGCTTTAGCCCGCAGCTTCGCCCGCGTACATAAAATATAGCCTATGTCACTCAGGAATACAGCAGCTTTCTATTGGTGAAAAAAATTTAGCATTCGGACCAGTACTTCCACAGATTACCTCATACAAACAAAAAAACAAACTTTACCTCTTTATTATATTAGTGTAGATGTTGCAGTCACGTAGCCACCCTAGTTAGTCGTATCAAGCTAATGTCACCGAGACAGAGGTACATAATTTATTAGCACGTTCACATTTGTGCGGCTCGATCGATGTTGCTAACTGCACTGCACTTTGTAAGCTCGCCGTTTCTAGAACAAAAGAAACACTTTGTTGAAGACGACATTTTTTCTTTGAATTGATTTGACTGGAAGTTATCGTTTTTACTGGCTTCAAAAAGGAGAAGGTTATATGTAGAGCTGTATTTTTTTTAAGTATCATTGCATCACTGCTTTCCATGAGGAAGAATGGATACTTAAAAAAAAATTGTTCACTTTCTCGGTCAATTGTGGACCGATTTTGTTTTTTTTTCTTTAAGGTGAATGCTTCAGGTAGCCCGCGAAATTCAAATTTTCTTACGTTTTTTGCAATTTGCAAGCCAGTGGTAGGTTGTATGAAGTTAAAAATACTTAAGGTGAATGCTTCAGGTAGCCCGCGAAATTCAAATTTTCTTACGTTTTTTGCAATTTGCAAGCCAGTGGTAGGTTGCATGAAGTTAAAAATACTTAAGCGGTTGTAAAACGTAACTAGTTACATAATTATAAACATAAAAATCATCAATACAAGCTTCCAAGCTCACTTAGTTGCAAGAACGTTTTTGACCTCGAAAAAATCGTTCCTACACTTAGGTGAGCTTGGAGGCTTGTATTAATGATTTTTATGTTTATAATTATGTAACTAGTTACGTTTTACAGCCGCTCAAGTATTTTTAACTTTATACAACTTATCACTGGCTTTCAAATTGCAAAAAACGTCAGAAAATTTGAATTTCGCGGGCTAAGCTGGAACATCCCCCTTAAGCGGTTGTAAAACGTAACTAGTTACATAATTATAAACATAAAAATCATCAATACAAGCCTCCAAGCTCACTTAGTTGCAGGAACGTTTTTGACCTCGAAAAAATCGTTCCTACACTTAGGTGAGCTTGGAGGCTTGTATTAATGATTTTTATGTTTATAATTATGTAACTAGTTACGTTTTACAGCCGCTTAAGTATTTTTAACTTTATACAACTTATCACTGGCTTTCAAATTGCAAAAAACGTAAGAAAATTTGAATTTCGCGGGCTAAGCTGGAACATCCCCCTTAATTGGAAGTTGAAACACGCGAATTGGTCTCAAAGAAATATTTGTAAAAAGATTTTTTATTACAAGAACCATCAACTGATTCTTGATTTTAAGTTAATTCATGAATCCCCGACCCTGTTATTGTTTTACTATTGTGTCTCGTTTCGCGGGTATTAATAGGTTAGGTTAGGTTTCTTTAATTGTAATGTATTTTATTGTATATCGGATTGGTATCAGCAACTCCACGACAAAAGAGCCTATTTTTCATACCAGTGCTGGTTAGGTCATTTTTGCCCGTTTATGACGATCGATTACTAATTAGCACATTGTAATGTAAGTTGCCTCATTGTGTGTGCAAACAAGTTACTACTTATCTTCGTTATAAGTGGATCATGCATGCGATACGTAGCGTGATTAGACTAGTATGCCTGCCTTAGTTATTTATACAGAACTGACCTAGCACAAAGTCATCGTAGTACTTCCGTGTTTTAGTTTTAATGAAAACGTGATTAGTATGAAAATATTCGGAATAAAGTTAGTTATTTACTTTCATTTCTATTTATCAAAATTTTAGTTTAAAAATAAATCCCATTTAAAAGCACCTTGAAGTAAAAAAAATATTACCTTATTTACCATTAAAATAAAACCTGAAAAGAAAAAAAAAACAGGTTCAGCCGAGTAGCGTAGAAACCAATTTAATTATATTAATTTAAACACAAATAATAAATTCTAATAAATTGCAACAGTTGGGCCCCATAGCAGGTGAAATTATTTTAGTCCAAATTATTTTAATGTGTCGGAACCTATACAGTATTAATTTACATTATTTTAATGTCTGTTTTCCTAAAAACACACAGACATTGACAGAGATGTTTATTAATTATGAATGTACATATTAATCATCTCTGTCTACTCTTTTTTAGGAAAACAGACATTTAAATAATGTCAATTAGATTTAATAAAAATCCCAAAACCAAAAAAAAAAACCCACAAAACAAAAAACTAAAATAGGTTACAATAATTTTAAAACGCAAATATTTCTAGTAAAAATATTGATAAACGGACTTCTGATTAAACATTTAAATTAAATTCTTTTGTTTATAACGCGCGGCTGTTGACTTATTTATATAGTATGTGTGTATTAATTTTGTTGACCTCAACGCTGCATATCATTGTTTTATGTGCTTCTGCGTGACTAATCGCCGGTCGGTTAGTGCCTTTGTGATAGTGTAGACGGAGTGTGAGCGGTTTTCTTTGAAGAAACGCTACTGCGGCGCGACCTTTGTATTTAATAGACGTTGACGTTACTTTCTTTCAAGGATTTCTACAATTGTGACACACATATACTATAGTATTAGAAATTCTTGTCTTAGGGCCTGTTTCACAATGTCCGAGTAGGCACTACTCACTGAATAAATTCAAAAATTTGACAGAATTTGTATGAAATTATCTGTCAAGTAAGATACTCGAAACTTAATCATAGGTGGTGAAATAGGCCCTAAGTAATAGGAGACTTTATTTACTGGCTCACATGCAATTAATTATAATTTTATTTTTTTATTCTTTGACTGGCTCACATTGAATCAGTCATCATTTTATTTTTTTATACATTGGCAGTAGGTAATGGAATGCTGGGGTCCACAGACAGAAAGAAGGCAGCTGCATGTATTTTTATTAATTTATTACTTGACGATGGATGTGATCGACGATGGAACCCGCTTGCCTAGGAGTAACCTATTCATTCTTGACTTAAAGAACCTCAGGGTTGTAGCTATCAAGAAACAGACTCAGAAGTGGTAAATGACATTAAAAAATAGGTTCACTACATTCACATTTTCAGTCATGCAAATATTGAAGTAGGTAAATGTATAAAGTTGAATAGTTAATTTGGATATAGAATAAAATAAAATATACGTCAGTTAGTTACTATACATCGTCTAGCTTTTGTCAGGGCTATATCTATAAAGATAATCAATTATTACCTATGGGTAACCATTTTAAAATTCCATTTTAAATTTTTCAGGCGAAGGCGTAACCAGCTACACAGCAACAGTGCTCCATGCTGCAAAGTCCCTCAGCAAAGGCCTCCGAGGCCTCGGGGAGAGCGTGGCGCACAGTCTGGCTGGGGGGCGAAGCACCTCGCAGTCTCCATCACCGCCCAACGCTGATATACAGCAGCCAGGAGTAGTTACTATATTGGATATTGAGGTATGTTGGAAGGAATAGAATATCTTGATAGAGGCTCATAAAAGCCTGTAAGTCTCTCATCATTGAGAGACTATTCCACTGTAGTAGGCTTGGGGAAGGCGAGCAATCGGTAGCCCGCCGTCCGGATGTCCGGTAACAGTCCGGACCAAATTCACGTCATCGACGGCGCGTATTGTTCCACGCGCCCCTCAAAGAGATATAAGCAAACTGTAGGGGCCCGGCAGTGTTAAAGCCTACTGGGACCCTGGATTGAAAGAAAGGAGGAGTGGGTTTTAGTCAGAAGAAGTCTGACATGCTCCCGCTGCGCCCGAGTGCAGAAGAAGTCATGTTGATGATTTTTCACCTAAAAAAAATTATCATTGAGAGACTATTCAACTTATTGCTTAAAGCAATTAGTTACAAAAAACTTAAAACTAAAAATATTTTTTTGAAAACCGTATCTGAATTGGCTATCTGGGGTCAGCAGCATTTTAAATATTTGTATGAAGAAGATTGAGTGCCTGATGGTAACATCTCGTTATTTCTTTTCTACGCGCGTAACCTAATAGCAATGACTTCGCACTGCTCATTGTAGTTGCTGCATCCTTTCATGTTATTTGACAGTTTCCTTTTCTACTAGATTTGAAAAGTTTATAACTTACTAGATACAACAAATAATAATAAAAAAGTAAGTCAAGTACCCAATTTCAGCCATATGTGGAAGAAATCAAAGTTATGTTAGCGTCTTATTTAATTAGTCTGTAATGTGTCTAATAGTCTGCACCGATACAATCGCTTGTCAAGCATATTATGTTGGATATTTAATTAAATATACTCGAGCAACACTTTTACTAACAGCGTCATTTTGTCCGACTTTCTTCGCATTTTTGATCAGGCTAAAGAATCCAGATTCTTCAAAGTCTTATTAGAGAAACCGCTTTATTTGTGAGAGGAAATCTTAAAGTTCTCAACTTAAAAGCATTTAGTCCAATACCTGGGGCGTTAAAAGTCATCAAATCAGTTCTGTTTTGATGATTTTAACGCTCGGAAATTTGAGGTAAAAACTCCCAGGCACTGGGCTAATGGGGATTATATTTACTATCCTTAGTTATTTACCACAACTAGGTATTCTAGTAAACGAAACCCTAAAACTTTTCAACAAGTGACATAACAAAACTTATTAATTTCCAGGGTAATGAGGAAGAAGACGGTCAAGACAGCGAAGAGCCTTGCGACCCAATCGTGGCTCACTTCATAGCGCACTCGGAAGCGATCATCGCGCTGAAGTTCGACGCGAGCGGCATGCTGCTGATGACGGCCGACCGGCGCGGCCACGACTTCCACGTGTTCCGCATCAACCCGCACCCCTGTGGGGCCAGCCTCGCGTCCGTGCATCATCTCTATATACTGCACAGGGGCGACACTACGGCTAAAGTGCAGGTAGGGGTCATTAGCATTATTTTTAAGCTGGAAGACGTATACTTCGGGACATGGCCTATTTCCCGAAGTCCTACGAAGAAGAAATCCTCCTAAGCGTCGTAGCAGTGATCATAACAAAAGTTAAAATATGCCAATTTAAAATAAAAAAAACTTGACATTTGGCACCCACAAATACGAGAGTCACTCCTAGCGGAGGGAAAATGTATTATTTATTTTCTGTTATCTTTGTCTCTGTCGGACTCGGCCGTTGTCAGAGGGGAAGGTGAAATAGACCACAGACAACTGTGTCTATGTAGCACCGTAATGCCCGATCCACAGATGGCCCGACAGGCTTTTGTATTTTATTGTGTGTTCATTTTGCCAGAATAAACACGCTGGATTTATTTCTTTTTAATTACAAAAAAAACATTGTTTTTTTAATTGCGAGAAAGCTACTACCGCAATCGCGGTTCTAAGACAATTCTGTATAACGGTCATGTATTCTAATCCACAATTTGTTTTCTTTTTCAATCACAGGACATAGCAATATCATGCGACTCCCGCTGGGCTGCAGTCTCCACACTCCGCGGCACGACGCACGTGTTCGCCATCAGTCCGTACGGAGGCGCCATCGGCGTCAGAACACACACTCAGCCCCGCGTCGTCAATCGTCTGTCGCGCTTCCACCGCTCCGCCGGCCTGCCCATACACACTGCTGCACACAAGCGAGCCTCTGCCACTACGGTAACGAAATATATGCTTTATGTAGGTAGCATAGGATCTAAAATTGTTCCGATCTCTGAAACATCTTGCCTCGGCGAACAAGCGAGCTTTAGCTACTTTGGTAAGACAGGAAAATAAAGCAAGGAGCAGTCGCTCTATGTAAAATGCTGGTATTCAGCTGCATACCGTTAGATTGGAAGCCGAACGTAGCATAGTTGGGCAAAGGCTCATGTATAAGTTAACGTATCATTTTGTATTCACAGTTTATATCTGAGATATGTATTTATTTGTTTTTGTTGATCATCGTTTCTACAACATGTTACATAATTTTGACGAAATATGCGAACATAAATGTAGGGAACAGCTGATTATTTTTTTTCGATTTCAGGTTTGGTCCCATAGTAAAAGTTGTTCATAATTATGAGTACAAAGACCCTCCAAGAGGATGTGCGTTAATTATGTTACATGTTGTATAATGTTATCTCTGCCCACAGGTGGGAGACAACATGTCTCAAGGCGCGTGGTTCCCCAACCCGCGGCTGCCGCCGTACCCGCTGCCCACCACGCTGTCGCCGCTGGCCCAGCTGCGACCCACTGCCAACATACCCACGCACACCATCACTAGGAACAGTTCCGGTCAGTACAACATATAGGACTAGCCCAAAAATTTATCTTAATGCTGCTTTTTTGTCATACTAACAGCCAGTTTTTTCATAAAAGCTAAAACTATCAGTAAAAATATTGACCATTGCTGTTATAATAGCAAATGTCATCTTGTGTCAATGTCTTCATTCAAGTGACAGCTAAATTAAAATTCAACCAAAATAAAATGTAGGGATAAACGACAGTGGTATTAGCTTTAATAGCCCTTCAATGAGCAGTTAAAGTTAAGGACAAAACTAACAGTTAAAATTGTGAAGAATAGTAGATTATGTGACTAGGGAGTAAAGCAGTGTCTTTAAGGCGAGGGCGGCATGTTGAATTCCGAACAAAACGAAGGTTGCTAAGTTTTAATCCCGAACGTTAGTGAGGGATTTATATAATTAACTCCCGAGCATTGCGAGGGAGTTAATAGAGAAACCTGAGTGAAGTGAGGAATTAAAGCCGCCCAAGACAAAGACAGCTTTATTCCCGTGTTGGATACTCTACTTTTTACACCATGTGTGAGATAATTACAAGTCTACTACGTTTAATTAACTAGGTACTATATATCGTATAAAACAAATTATAAATAAATTAAAAAATATGCAACATTATTTACACGTTAATCTCAACTCCAAAATAGAAGCAAACAAAATTCAATACTTCAATATTACTCTATAACTAAACTCTTTTTTAGAACCTCCTTAACCTTTTCCTCAGTATGTAACCACATTTATTATTCTTTTTTTTTGTTAGTGGCCAGTTTCATTTTTGAATAAATTTGTTTGATGCACGTAGGTACATTTCAAATTACTGCAGGCGTATTTGATGTTCTAAATTAAAAAAAAACCATTATGCCCTAGGGATCGGCCATACTGTATTATCTCCCTAGGTGATAACGAGTTGCTTTAAGTGCAGGTTACATGACACATAATAGGGTCATTATCGAGCAGGTGGTGTAAAAACAAATTTAACCGTTATTATTACTTTATGACGTTACTTTGATTGAAGAAATTGGCCGTAAGTAAAAGTAAAATTAGCTGTGGAATATCGACTACGACAACAACTCACCATACTCCAAGGCTCTTCCAACCTTCTGTGCTTTTAAGGGTCTTGAGATTAGATGAAATTTTGTTAGTCTAAATTGAAACGGGAATCAGAAGGATATGACACGCACAGGACCGACCGTTCTGGCGATGCTTAGGGGAGGCTTATGTCCAATATTAGACGTTTTTCGGTTGAAATGATGATGAAATTGAAAACTGAAAGAGACTAATTGTAAAAGAGCTCGCATCGCACTAAAAAAGTTACCGACTCATAGCGAATGCGGGTACGAGTGTAGCGACATCTACGACATATGACGTCTCAGAATCCTACATCGCACAAGCAAAGTTCTCCGCGCGATTTGAATAGATACAACAGCACGAAATCATCTATCGGGCAGTAGCCCACCGGACATAACACCCGTCCGGTCGGAGGACCTACCTCCAAACGAGCGTGGCTGCGCTTCGACGCTCTTAGCTTCGCCTTCGCGACGGTCGCACAGCTCAGCGCTTGCCCGGGAAGCGGACCCAATCGTGTGCATATTGATAGCCAATGCCAAGCAATCTTCTGCTGCTCTCGCAAAAAGTGTTAAGTTCTTAAAGTTGCGAAATTTCATTAATTTGCTTGACATAAAATGTCAAGCAAATTAAAAAACCGGCCAAGTGCGAGTCGGGCTCGCGCACAAAGGGTTCCGTAGCAGCAAATGTAATAAACTTATTATGTCAATTTATACACCTGGTGAATGGAGCCTAAACTCTCCCGATATTTTGCCTTGTACTTTCAGTGTAAGCACAATAACTTAACCAAAATTACAGTTAAATCAACCTATCTCAAAAACTATAAGAGATACTTTGATCAAACCAAAAATCGTTGAAAGAGTTAATTAGCATGCATCACCTCTATTTTTTTTTGGAATTTTATACCCCGTAGTTATAAAAATAGAGGGGGGGGGACATACTTTTTACGACTTTGAGAGCTGATATCTCAAAAACCGTTCACTTTAAGAAAAATGTTTTTTAGAAAACTTTATATCATTTTAAAAGACCTTTCCATTGATACCCCACACGGGTATGTACATCGAAAAAAAAATTTTCATCCCTCAGTTACATGTATGGGGGGCCCCACCCCCAATTCTTTTTTTTACTATTTAGTGTCATAATTTTGTAGCGGTTCATACAACACATATTCCCATCAAATTTCATCACTGTAGTACTTATAGTTTCCGAGTAAATCGGCTGTGACAGACGGACAGACGGACAGACGGACATGACGAAACTATAAGGGTTCCGTTTTTGCCATTTTGGCTACGGAACCCTAAAAACGACAAAATGCAATATTACTCACCCCCCAAAGCGAATAGCGTGATAATTTTCTGCCTATGTCCTTTCTCAAGCTCTAGTTTGTCTTGGTACCAAATTTCATCAACATCGGTTTGGCGGTTTAAGCGTGAAAGCGTAACAGACAGACAGACAGACAGACAGAGTTACTTTCGCATTTATAATATTAGTTTGGATGAGAGCATTGTTGTTATGTTTGATAAAATCTGACAATGCACCTAATTCTGACTTCATGACGCTAACTATGGTATTTAAATTGTCGTGCAGGTCGTCAACGGCTGTCATCTCTGTCAGAAGACAACAACGCGGCCCCCCTGCTGGCTCGGGCGCGCTTCGGGCCCGCCATAGGGGGCCGCGCGCCCGCTCCTGTCGCAGCGTTATATCTGATGGCAGCTAACGGCTCGCTCTTGCATCTGTTGCTGCACCCCAGGCCGCTGTCTAGTAAGTTATATAGTTTGATTGATACGTCAACGGCTGTCATCTCTGTCAGAAGACAACAACGCGGCCCCCCTGCTGGCTCGGGCGCGCTTCGGGCCCGCCATAGGGGGCCGCGCGCCCGCTCCTGTCGCAGCGTTATATCTGATGGCAGCTAACGGCTCGCTCTTGCATCTGTTGCTGCACCCCAGGCCGCTGTCTAGTAAGTTATATAGTTTGATTGATACGTCAACGGCTGTCATCTCTGTCAGAAGACAACAACGCGGCCCCCCTGCTGGCTCGGGCGCGCTTCGGGCCCGCCATAGGGGGCCGCGCGCCCGCTCCTGTCGCAGCGTTATATCTGATGGCAGCTAACGGCTCGCTCTTGCATCTGTTGCTGCACCCCAGGCCGCTGTCTAGTAAGTTATATAGTTTGATTGATACGTCAACGGCTGTCATCTCTGTCAGAAGACAACAACGCGGCCCCCCTGCTGGCTCGGGCGCGCTTCGGGCCCGCCATAGGGGGCCGCGCGCCCGCTCCTGTCGCAGCGTTATATCTGATGGCAGCTAACGGCTCGCTCTTGCATCTGTTGCTGCACCCCAGGCCGCTGTCTAGTAAGTTATATAGTTTGATTGATACGTCAACGGCTGTCATCTCTGTCAGAAGACAACAACGCGGCCCCCCTGCTGGCTCGGGCGCGCTTCGGGCCCGCCATAGGGGGCCGCGCGCCCGCTCCTGTCGCAGCGTTATATCTGATGGCAGCTAACGGCTCGCTCTTGCATCTGTTGCTGCACCCCAGGCCGCTGTCTAGTAAGTTATATAGTTTGATTGATACGTCAACGGCTGTCATCTCTGTCAGAAGACAACAACGCGGCCCCCCTGCTGGCTCGGGCGCGCTTCGGGCCCGCCATAGGGGGCCGCGCGCCCGCTCCTGTCGCAGCGTTATATCTGATGGCAGCTAACGGCTCGCTCTTGCATCTGTTGCTGCACCCCAGGCCGCTGTCTAGTAAGTTATATAGTTTGATTGATACGTCAACGGCTGTCATCTCTGTCAGAAGACAACAACGCGGCCCCCCTGCTGGCTCGGGCGCGCTTCGGGCCCGCCATAGGGGGCCGCGCGCCCGCTCCTGTCGCAGCGTTATATCTGATGGCAGCTAACGGCTCGCTCTTGCATCTGTTGCTGCACCCCAGGCCACTGTCTAGTAAGTCATATAAACTGCATAATATGATTTGACTATCAAGAAGTATTTTTTTGTTGAGCTACTTGCCTCAACAACTATGAGCAATGCAGTGTGAAGGTGTGGCTACCGCGACTTGCCGGCCGGCCCGCATGGCCGCGGGACCGCCAAGCACTCCAGTTAGCTGTGACACCTTCCCACGCATATCTGCGCTTGCGCATTTTACTTATCATACGCTTATTAAAGTTTTTCTTCATCCATTGTCATTCCCACACTATTTTGCACTGACGATCTATCAAGATATTGACTTATAGTCCAGTCAAAATAGACTAAATTAGTATTCAAGTTTGCATTAATTCCCAACAAGCTGGATTTTTGGGCAGGCCTTGAATACGTCATTACAAATGATATGTCAAAAGTCCCCATCGATCCCGCTTGTGCGTTGTTTTTTATTCGAGGTCAAAGGTCACAAATTAGCGTTTTTTGCGTATATCTCTGAAACAACGAGAGCTATCGAAAAATGGTTCAGGCATAGTTTGTAGATCGTAAAATGGTCTACAAAAAAGATTTACACTTTTTCTTCTACGGTGCACTGTTCTCGAATTATGGCTATTTTAAACATAGAAAATACGAATATGCACTCATACTAAGGGATGATGGGTTCGATGAATATTTGAAGGACAAACCAACTGTAACGATACATAAGCAGTGTCGTAAAGCATACACCCGGAAGAGCAGCATCGCTGCAGCTAAAAGACAGCGTGAGGCGGAGATAGCTACCACATCTGGGATTAGTCCTCCTCGTACTAGCATGAGGTAATGAATCGTCTTTTTGACGAAATACTGTTTGTTCTGTGGCAATGAAGCAGATAAAACGGCTGAAATAAAAAAAAAGCGCAGCATCGTCGACCAAGAGTGTCCTCAACGTTGAACCCTTGACTTCAAGAAAACCATCTTTAAGGAAGCTCAGACTCGTTCTCATGAGCTAGCAATTAGTGTCACTGCCCGCATTCAGTATGAATATGACTTAGTTGCTGCTGAGGCTAAGTACTACAGTGATTGTTACACTTAAAATACGACTTTCCTGCGATCTAAAGTCACGATATCTCGAAAGCGATGCTTTATGGAAGAAAAGTGTCTAGATCTTTTTTGTAGACAATTTTACGATCTACAAACTTCGCCTGAACCAGTTTTCGATAGCTCTCGTTGTTTCAGAGATATACGCAAAAAACGCTAATTTGTGACCTTTGACCTCGCATAAAAAACAACGCACCAGCGGGATCGATGGGGACTTTTGACATATCATTGGTAATGACGTATTCAAGGCCTGCACAAAAATCCAGCTTGTTGGGAATTAATGCAAACTGGAATGTCTATTTTGACTGGACTATTAAAAAGCTTTTTACTGAGAGAAAACTTATTTTAAAATAAAAAAAAATACAATAATGTGTCTAGCCGTTTAATTGAATTTTCATTTCCTAGGACATAAGGGGAGGATACTTATGCCCTTGAAAATAAATGATACACATTGACTCCAATTGCTGCATACAATCCGTGACGTATTCTTGAAGCAGACACGTTCGTTCACATGCACTTCAAGCAAGTTCAAACTTGTCATGTGAAATGCCCGGTCAGAAAGGAAGCACACTCCCTCTTTATATTCAATTGTCACCTCTACTATATGTTTATTTTTATTCCGATATTCTTCACCCAGGTCTGTCAAAGGAGAAGATCTGCGACGACTCCGCCATTGAGTTGGAAGTGGAGCCGGTGGCGCAGTGGCCGCTGCAGCGCCCCGCCGCCGCCGCCGATTTACTGGCGCCGCTGCCGCCTTCCAATCCGCTGCTGCAGCCGCAGACCTGCCGGGTAACTAACACCATACTTTCATCGTCATCATCATCTCAGCCGAAAGACGTCGACTGCTGGATATAGGCCTCCCCCAAGCATCGCCACAGCGACCGGTCCTGTGCGTCTCGCATCCATCGGATTCCCGCGACCCTCGCTAGGTCGTCGGCCCACCTTGTGGGAGACCATACTTTCACTCTTTACAATTTAACTCGTAATAGTACAGGAAAACATCATGAGAAAACCAGAATGTCCTAGAACCTAAAATTCGAAGACATGTGACATCCACACACGCATCCGCGTGGTAGAAAGAAGAGGACTGAAACCCAGCAGTGGGAACATAAGTAATAGGAGCATAAGTAATAGCAGAGGGAACATAATAAAGCTGATGCGTTGCGAGTACTTCACCGCCTATACGTTTCACAGATCCTTAGTATATTTACCTGCTTTATTTTTTGTCGTGTCGATTGAACTCAAATTTTGTCCGACCATAATTTACCGCTTATATCCTAAATCGCAGTAATAAGTTAACGCATTTCGGAACATAAGCCCTGTCCACTTAAGGCGGGCGCGACGTTAGAATTATCCATACAAACGTAATACCAAAATCATTTGCAGTTTAAGCATATTTACACCATAATATGATGTTATTCGGATTCAGACAATAATTATCTAGGTTCCTACGTCGTATTTTTGTTGAAAAACTTACCCCAAACGAAATTTAAGCGAATTTAAATTTGCACATTTTCACAGCGAAAATGTCACGTTTTTATTTTGTTTTTTCTATATTATAAACAACAATATTTCAAAATATCTCTCCGTAGGAACACAGATATTATTATCAAGTTATAAATACTCGAAACAATATTGGAATACATTAATTTTTCATTCATCATTTTTGGTATTACGGAACGTCACCCAAATTTCCAATAGTTTGTATTGCTATCACAGCAAGCAACTGTCAGTGTGCGAATGATGACTTTACTCCAGTCAGTGTGTCCAAGAATTGTTTATACTATCTGGATTGATTCCATCAACCTCAAAAACGTATTTTATTTCGTCTTAACTCGAGATAAGACGAAATAAAATAGTTAACGTGCAGTAGGAGTTAACGTGCGCCCGATTGCTCTGCGAAAATGTTTCTGTTAAACCACCAAGTGGTTGCACTGTGATACGTGGTTTAGTACGAGTAACAGCGGTAGAAGTCGATCAAGGTTAAGATACACTTGTCGCGAACAGATGGGTGACCATTTATTTCATACCGACAACTGTGCTATGGTTAGTATAATGAGCCGGTCAACGTTAATATTTGACAACCGTTACCCGAAAAACCAAGGTCCCCCTTTCTGAGATGGGGAAAAACTCGTATTCCACAACAACTACAACTTTCACACAACGCCATCTAGTCCAAAACTAAGTAGAACTTGTGTTATAGATAATCAAATAACTACTCCCGCCCTGGGGGAAGTGCGACGAAGTGGTAGACTTTTACCGACTAAAACCCTGTATTTCTTCAATTGCTCTATGCGTTCTAGGGCTATGCAGCTCTGAGAAAACTCTTTAGTCAGACTTTCAAGACATTTTACATTATTCTTCTTCTTTTCGTATCGATGCTCTCATTAAACTTTTCCAGCCCAGTATTTGGCAACCTGTATGGCTTTGGCTTTGGCCATTTATCTTTATATCTGAATTGATATGGTCTCAGTCTAGTCTAGGTCCGAAAATCAAGTACTAAACCAACAATTTGTTGCAGAGATGCTCGGACATGTGCATGAGCGAGGAAGAGCGCTGGCTGTCGCAGGTGGAGATCGTGACGCACGCGGGCCCGCACCGCAGACTGTGGATGGGCCCGCAGTTCGTCTTCAAGACCTACAACTGCACAGGGTAAGCGATACATCACATCATATTCATCATCATCATCTACCTAGCCTTTTCCCAACTATATTGGGGTCGGCTTCCAGTCAAGCCGGATTTAGCTGAATACCAGTATTTTACGAGGAGCGGCTGCCTACCAGACCTCCACAACCCATTAACTAGGGTAACACGGTACTTCATGGCAAGACTGGATACATCACATCATATTATAAAGACGAAAGTTTGCGAGTATAATATGTTTGTTACTTCTTTACGCTCATATCGCTGAATGGATGAAAGGTGGCACACAGTTACACCAAGTTCTAAACTATAACGTCATTATCATCATCTTCCTGCCTTTGTGCCTTATTACTTGCCTGTTTTCCTTCAGTTGCCTTTGCGTTCCACGGCTCCGGTAACCCTTTCGAACAATATCTCAGCCCACAATACTGACCCCGTTTTACGATTTATAATATTTATTTCTCGAGAACTTGGTAAGTACCCTAAGCATTAATCCACACCTAAATATTCAGGGTACTTGGTTAAAATATGCAATCAAGTCGTGACAAAGTACTAGCCTGCTATAAGCCGATGCATTAATGAAAGGAATCTTAAGTAGCGGTTTGTACTTGCGTTGACAGATAGTACAGTTCGTTCATTGTTAACGACACCCCCAAAACGACACCCCTGGGGTGTCGTTAACAAAAAGCATTTGTTAACGACACCCCTGGGGTGTCGTTAACAAAAAGCATTTGTTGACGACACCACTAACAAATAGTGTTGTTACCCTGCTGTATGTTCGTACCTATACCAAAATAATAAATAAAATAAAAAGAACCTGTAAAGATATTTTTATTTAACTTGATCGAAGCTCAATAATCCTTATTATTTCAAACATTATCTGTCTTCTTTTTACGACAGGTACGTTGTTAAGTTCTTGACCAATCAATTCACCGAATTTACGATTTGCTTCTTGCAGGCTTGCTTCATTAGCCATTTCAGGAGTTTGTGTACTGACATTGTTGTCCTTTCCCCAATTATAATTGTCAGATTGAATGCCAACTTCTTTTTTTGTTCTGAACCCTTTGTGAAGTTGAGGGATTAACATCAACAGAACAAACATTTACGTCGTGATATTGCTCATAGAGCATTTGAGTATCTTGAGTATCCCAGGTTTGAAAAAGATACAATTGCATATGTTTATTAACCATTGAGAGTATACTAGCTCTATAATAAATTCTTAAGCGATAAGTTATCTCAACATTACGGTGGTGTCGTCAACAAATGCTTATTGTTAACGACACCCCAGGGGTGTCGTTTTGGGGGTGTCGTTAACAATGAACGGTACAGTTAGCATATAAAATTTCAAGCCGAGAATTCTTTTCAAATTAAAAATAATAAAAACATGACTGGGCCGTATTTATTTCAAACTAGTTGAAGATTTGATAGAAATCTATGGCGCCATCGATTATTATAGGATCGTTATTGTTGTTTTCGTCGGAAATAGTAGATACAGACTTTTCTGCCTACGGTACGCGCGAGAGTGAGTACAGACGGCACTAGTGTGCAAGCGAGAAAACATGATAAGCAACGCCATTTTAGATTCCTTTCTTTAATGAACCGGGTTATACGGCTTTGTTTTTAGAAGCCATCAGACTCATATATCTGTGTTTGTCCTCAGATCCAGCTCGTCGCTGTCGGAGGCGGAGACTGTGGAAGTAGACACGAGCGCTGCGCGCGGCGTGGCGCGCTCCAACCCGGTCAACATGCCGGGCGTGCGCCCCGTCGTGCCAGTACTCATCGACTCCGGATCTGCTAGTAACTTACCTTTTATATTATTTGTTTCAAAATGTAACATTGTATTCGGAATTGTACATGGTTTTTTTTAAACTATCACATACCCGCAAAACGAGACACAATAGTAAAACAATAACAGCGCGGTCTCATAGGACCGGTCGGGGATTCATGAATTAATCTGTTTAATATGAAGAAAGTAAGAAACCTTTCAAACTTGGTGGAAGGGGAAATTGTCAAATAACAGAAAAAGGATGCACATAATTCATCGAAACTACATTTATGCTTTGGAACATGCAATTTAGCTTCACTTTTTTGACTGACCAACATTTTGACAATGCAAATGTGCCTGTAAAATGTGCATGTATAATATTTGAAATGAACGTGTTTGATTGATTGATTGATTACAGTAATAGCAAAGCCACTTTCTGTTATCGCTTTACACTGCTACTTAAACATACTTTAATGTCAACGCCATAGAATCGAAACTGCAACAGTTTTTGCTTTACTTTACAACGTAAACCTTATACTTAAACATCGATGTCATAGGGTCGAAAATCCCAGTTCTTGCTTTACAATTCAAATTAAATGTTATATTTTAATAGCAACACCATAGGATCGAAACTATGTAACGTTAGCATTATACTTTAATGTCAACGCCATAGGGTCGATAATACAACATTTCTCACTTTACTCTGAAACTAAAACATGACCTTTCCTCCCAGGTTCTCTAGAACATTCTCCGTCGGACAGTTTCCGTCGCAAGTCGTTGTTGGCAGAGAGCGGCCGCGCGGCGTCCGTGTGCGATGTGCAACTGAGGGAAGACCTCGCCGAAGCTATGAAGGAGGATCACGGTATGTTGTGTGTAGAGTACACGGAGGCGGGGCAGTAAAGTTATAGGGAGTGTAGAGGAAATAGCATAGCATCAGTCTTTCAATGTTCCCACTGCTGGGATTAAGGCCTCCACTCTAGGAGAGAGAATAATAATAATAATAAATAATAATATTAGTATTCAGCTAAATCCGGCTTGACTGGAAGCCGACCCCAATATAGTTGGAAAAAGGCTAGGTAGATGATGAATGCTGAAGCATATTTCAGTGTACTAACTAAGCGTGGTGTTGCGCCAAAGTTCTCAGCTACGCTATACGCCATTCACAATAAGATGAGGGATTTAAACATACCTTGATTACTGCACCGTTTGTGCATTTAGCCAGTGTTAAGTCTAAAAAGCATGTAATTATCTATACTAATATTAAAAAGCGGAAGAGTTTGTTTGTTTGAACGCGCTAATCTCAGGATCTACTGGTCCGATCAGAAAAATTCTTTCACTGTTAAATAGCCCATTTATTCAGGAAGGTTATAGGCTATATAACATTACGCGAGGACTAATAGGAGCGGAGCAGTAACCAAAAATGCGGGTGAAACCGCGGGGTTCAGCTAGTAAGTTATAGTCTGTGAGTTGAGTTTTGCAGTATTTGGCGTTAAATATATCGAATCAGCCTTCTTGGCAAACTGCACTGAGGTAGTCAATACAAAAAAATCTCAGCTCCCTTTACCGAAATAACCGGTAAATACCGAGTCCCGTTGTGTAGACACATGCGATTCAAAATTACATAAATCTTACATCACAATATCCACTGTCAGTTACACGGGATTTCATTGCTAAGAAAGAAAATTTGGTTCAAATAAATGTTACTAGATGGCGTGGCATGTATTGATCTGTTGAAGTGTGTATAATTTTCAAGATTTTATTTTTTGTGACTTTATTAAGGTTTATTCATACATAATCAACTTCTATACATACAAAATTATGGAACAATGGGCTCTTATTTCAAATTTCAAAGATGATTGGAATGGACAATTAATATTTATACCAGTAGATGGCGCTGTATTAAATTTCAAACGTTAATAACTCTATTTTTTAATTTTGTTTTGTTTAATAATATCACAGATAATAGGAGTATGTCTCTGCCTAGCCTTTTCCTTATGTAGCAGTAGTACAAAAGTACAGTGTACAGTGCGCTTTTAATGTCATCTATTAAGAATAAAAGTAAATCCATGTCTCTTCTTGCAATTTCGCTGCTAACACCATCTATTGCCTCGAAACGGGAACGAAAAATGCCAGATTTGCCAGTTGAAATCCTCTAGATACGTCGGGTCAGTTTCTTTGTATGGGATGAGGCGTCTGTATGCTAGTATATTATATTATCTGTGCCAATAAAAATCGAATAGAAAAGAGTAAATTAGGTATGAAAGTGAAGTAGTCGTTGAAAAGAATAGGCAATGCATCTATGTTCGCCCTGGTATAGCAGATAACTCTAGGTTGTGGTGACTACTTCAGTTCAACCAGTGATTAATTTCCTTCTTTGAGAAAGAAAATGAACCAATTCAATCGAAATAAAACTTTAGACTTCGCGATCTTCATGCATTGTGCATACCACGGCCGGTTCATACCATAGGTTGTACCATTTCCCTTAACTGCAAGAGTAAAAAGAACATTTACTGCCCCGTCTCAAGAATTCATCCTTGCATGCAAACTTAAATAAATTCAGTATCTGAATTCAGTTTTGGACACAAAAAATGCGAAAAAAGTTGAGTGATGATTTTAATTCGATACATTCAAAAATGAGTACGATGATTTGTTAAATAAAGTGTTCACGCGATTCCGCACATTTTGTCTCGCGAGTGCACCGTTTTTGGATTTCGTTTGCCACCGAGTGAATGTCCAAGAGCGAATTGTCAAGCGGAGGAGTCACCGGACGGACGCCGCGTCAGACGCCGCCGGCGCCGGCCCTATACCGAAGCCAAAGGCACCCCGAGATAACATCCTCACGGCCTGCCCACTCTCCTCTGACGCGCATCCGATCACTACATACATAGCTACAGAAAGCTGACTCCATACTATCTGCAAAAACACGCACGCACACATACACGCGTACGTACGGCGATCTCTAACTATCTCAAACAAGTGCTAGTCGCCACTGTACCCGCACTCGCTGTGCGCAGACGCGCGTCTATGTGTGCGTGCAATTTTGCTCGTCGTATGAAGCCGGTTTTCTGTAGCTATGTATGTCGTGCTCCGGCCTCCTCCGCACATGTAGTAACGGCTGCCTTCGGTTTCGTATAGGGGCGGCGCGCGATAGCAGCGCGGCGGGACGCTCCCCCGAGCCGCGTCGCGGCGGCGTGGCACGCGCCGTGGACCCGCTCGGCACCGTGGTGCAGCCGCCGCCGGCCTCGCCGCCCGCCACCTGGCCGGAGCCCTACGCCGCGTCCAACTGCGACGAGGCCACGTTCCGGCCCGTCCTGCGCGCGCCCGCGCCGCCTGAGGCGCGGCCTGAGGACGCGGCCCGCCCGCTGCCGCGCACCACCACGATCCCCGTTCAGAGCCTGCGCAGCGAGCACGACGAGCGGCCGCACGCGCCCACGCTGCACGCACTCTCCACTGCGGTCGTGATCCCGGCCGCGCTGTCCCGCGAGGACTGCGCGCGCGCCCCGCCCGGGGCTGCGCCTAGTTTTAACTTAGATAAGTATAGCGTAGAGGAGGCGACGCGAGAGGTGAAGGATGTAAGAACGAGTGCGAGGAGCTCGGCCAGTGCCGAGCGAGGCTGCGAGGCGCCTCCCGACTCACTGCCAAAACGGAGGCCGTCGGGTGATATTCAGCCGGCCGCCCGACATAGAGTTAGGCGATCTCCCACCCCCAAGTCGGATAGCGAAAGACTCGCTAGCGACGATAGCTCTAAGAATAAGAAATCTAGTAGAATTAGGGAAAGCCCTCACCGCCGCGATGACGACGCGAGGGCTTCCAAGTCGACTGAGGTACGAGAGCGTAGGGAGTCCACTCCTAAAACAGAGCGAGTTATTAAGATGGAGCCTGTTCAGAGAGAATTTGTTCCGAAGGATCAAGTTCCAAAAGAGCCAGTAGCGAAAGTAGAATCGGTTGCAAAAGATTCAGTTCTGAAAGAACCTATTTCAAAGAAGGCAAATTCAAGAGAATCTCTCCCAAAAGAGGTTAAAATAGAATCTACTTCAAAGAAGACAGCTTCAAGAGAATCCCTCCCAAAAGAGGTTGTCACAGTAGAACCTAGTTCAAAGAAATCAGCTTCAAGAGAATCGCTTCCAAAAGAGGTAGTTACAGTAGAACCTAATTCAAAGAAGTCAGCTTCAAGAGAATCGCTTCCAAAAGAGGTTGTGACAATAGAACCAATTTCAAAGAAATCAGCTTCAAGAGAACCTTTCCCAAAAGAGGTTGTCACAAAAGAACCTATTTCAAAAAAGACATCTTCAAGAGAGTCTCTCCCAAAAGAGGTTGTTACAAAAGAACCTATTTTAAAGAAGACAGCTTCAAGGGAATCTGTTCCGAAAGAATCCGTTCCGAAAGAGCCCATTGTTAAAGAGTCAGTTCCAAAGGAGCCTGTTGCCATGGATCTTGCTCCAAAAGATACAGTACTGAAAGAATCGTTCGCTACCGTCGACACTCAAGAAGAAGTACCCTCAGCGGCCGTAACTTTAAAATTATCGTCTAAGAAAAAATCATCAGAGTCAAAATCTATGAAAGAAAAAGTAGTGGATCAAATTAAAACTGAAGAGCAAGCTTGGGACATGCTCTTGAATGAACCAGAGAAACCTGTGTTATACAATATTCCACCATTCGAGGAGAAAACTGTTGAAGAACCCAAACCGAAGTCTAAGAAAAGCCGTAAAGCTAAGAAGCCCCAAGACGAAGCTCAAATGAAAGATGAAGACACCTTTGTTGAGATACATGCCATCGATGATAAACCACAGCCTTCTAGTGGCGACCTAGTATCAATCTCTACCCCATATGAAGATATTGAACCTATATCTTACTTAGCTAAAGCTAAAAAAACACGTTCATCTAAAAGTGTTACCCCAGATACGAAGGATGTCTTCGGTGCCACAGCTAATTGGCCTTTTGATGAAATAGAAAATTCTTCCGTAAGTAAATCTAAAAAGATCGATGATGATGTTCCGAATGAGTTTTTCTCTGAATCCATGAAAACTAAAGAAATAGTAGCAGATGTGTCTAAAACGGACACTCTTAAAGTCTATGAAGGAACTGGTGAAAGCATTACGCCATTGAAGGAATCGCCAAGAACCAAGAAAACGAAATCACTATCGCCTTATGCCGACCGAAAATCGACTGAAAAACGTTACGAAACAGAAGTTACTGATGTCTACGTGATCGAAACGATGAAAGATGATTTCCCCGAAATACAGATAACAAAAGGTAACAAGATTCGTAAGAAGTCGCCTCAGCCTGAGAAAAAGATTCAAGAGGTCGAAGTCGTTGAGAAGCCAATGAAATCTTGGAGTTCTATTGCTGCCTCTAAGAATGTTAAAAAAGAGGAGAAGGCTGAAGAGAAAGTTGAAATAGAAACGACCGAAAAAATAGAAAAGGTGATTGAAACTAGAGATTTAGAAGAAGCAGGGTCTTCCACACAAGTGTCGCTGCAAGAGAAACTTATCGAGCTCTGCAAGAGAACCGATATTATGGTAGCAGAATGCGATGCGCCTACAGAATTGAACTTCGTTGAAGAACATCATTCAGTTCTTGACTTACCGCCGCTCGAGCCTTTGGACTTCGGTTTGGACGATTTTAAACTTGAAGTAATGCGAGATAGCCTTCTAGAAATGAACGATGGGGGTATCACAAGTCCTATATGCAAGATAAACATAGATAATATACTGTCGACCATAAAAGAAACCACAAACAAAGCAATAGAATCAAGCGCTTTCAACCTGATTGATTTAGAGAAAGTTCCTTCAAAGAGAGAGAAAGGATTTAGTGTAGTTGAGAATGACAAGATAACTACCCAAGAGGTGAAGATTGAAGAGGATAAGTCTGAGGAGAAGGAAACAGAGGGTATGGATAAGTCCTCAGATGATGACAATACGTCACCCATAGGGTTCACGGATAGCGACAAAGAGGATAAAAAATCAACTGGTGCTTCTAATGTAACCATGCCTTCGACAAAGCAATTGTCTAAGTCTAAAAAGTCGCGTAAAAAGAAAAAGTAATAAAATGTGTTCAGTGATATTAATGTTCAATGTTTCGATTTTTGCAATATTTATCGTAGTTTAAATTGATGACATATTCAGCTCGCGTTACGCCACTTATACCAAGCTTTTTAAGCCTTGATATAATATTATTTTTATAACTTTAATATTGATTGAATTAACTTTCTGTGGTATCTATTACTAAATACAATCGTCCGCTAAAATTATTATTAAGTACAATTTTACACTTGTTGTGGCTGTTATGGTACAATCGTTGTAGCTCTCATTCCCTAACTTTCTTTACGTGGTTTCTTTAATAATTATGGGTATAGTTTAACATTTAAGTTTTATGAAATAATTCAGTTATTAATATTAACATGTAACAATGAGTATAGTTCTATATTACATACAATTATGTTCTGATTTGGGGTAGCTCCGTGCAATATGTAGTTATTTAACGTAAGCTGAATATGTCTAGTTTATGCGGATAGAATCAAACATTTGCTGCTGTTGTAGTAATCTTAGTTAAGTAATGCAATTAATGTGATTAAGCACAGGTAAAAGACAAAAAAAACTTAAAATGTTTGTAAAAAAAGTGATTTTAAAATATTTGCTACTAAAGCCTAACAATATTAAGTAGGCAATGACCTTTTATCGTTCAGTAGCGGTATTTATGTCATATCAAAAAAATGAACATAAAAATGTAAAAACCTAGCAAAATACACAAAAAATAAACATTATGAGATTTTTTATGAAGACCCGAAATTCCTAAAAATTTGAAAAGTATTAATAATTAATATATACTCGTTAGTTTTAGTTTTTTGGGCAAAATTTTGATATTATCGAATCCTGACTCGGTGCAGAGATCTTCATAAAAAACCTTATACATTTTTTTGTAAAACAGTACTCGTTTTAGTACTTATCTCTTGTTTATTTAGTTATTTAGGAGTAGATGAATAAAATTGCATACCTTGTGGAAACAAAAAGCTAAAAAAAAAACTAAACACTGTTTTCTACGCGCCACGCAAGATCTTTTTATAAGGCCAGTATACACAGAACTTTTGCTTACCTGTCATATAAGAATTAAAGCTTGACCATAATTTATGGACACAGTATATTATATATTTCGTGCATTCAGTTACAGTAGAGGTCAATGCTTTGCGTAACATGAGGCGTTAATGTTGACCTTGATATAATTGAGGCTCATTTTAATTATTAAAATGTTATTATATTGCGATCATACCTCAGTATTAATTTATTGTGTTGCTTTGCCTTAAACAGCTGCTTCTGAATTCGACAACACTATATTTCGATTACATTTGATGACCAAAGATACAATAAAATTATATGAAAGTTACCTAAATTGCTTATGATATTTTGGCTGTATATTGTGAAAAGCAACAAAAACTTGTTCATTACATATTGTCGATTTATGTAAGCTATATTAATTAAGCATATTTTTCCGAAAAACCTCTTAAAGGTTGGATTTGTCGTGCTAAAAATTAGATTAATATCTATTACTGTGTGGCAAATGAATGTGCTTCGTTAATATTAGCGCTGTAAGGCAATTGTATCATGTCTTATTCAGAATCAGCTCAACGCTTACGACTTAGTCACCCCGGTATATGATACCTTCTCACATGTACGGCTGTCTTCGTGTACAAATATATCGTAACTATCGACAAGTATTATTTATTAACCAATGTTTTATTCTAATTTTATTTAGGTTTAATACGTTGAATCATGACAAATATTTATTTTTTTTATAATTTACGCGTTAATCATATTATTATTTTTTTGGTGAAATTAATTCGTTAGTTTTAAGTATAACCCTATACGTAGTTGGTGCATAATACTATAAATTATTTGACGCTGAATTTCAGTTTTAAGGGTAATACTTTTTATTATTGGTATCTATGGAAGTATAAATTAATTGTTTTGGTCGTATTTTTCCTCTATCAGAAAGACTTATTCATTTTAGCAATGAATGAAATTAAATTATGAAATTATTGTGGTGTATGAATTGGTTATTACGATCTCTCAAAATTATATTGTAGGTGTTTCAGAAAAGATCTAAATTAGAAACTTGTTCAAGTTGTAAGACTATTTATTTTCTTATAAAGTTAAATGCTCTAGTACAGTGAGGTCTGCGTAAGTAGAGCATATTTCAGTTAAGTTCATTGGCTTGACTCAAATCTGACCATAGACAGGGTGCGAATAAAGTAATAGTATAATTTTTTCTTTTAGTTAGTACTTATTTTGGTTATTTTTACTTATATTTACAAAATTGACTTATACCACTAATCTTGGTTGCTACGTTATCTAATTACGTATTACTTTTATTCTATTTCGTTTTAATTAAAAAAAATACTAACGGCAGCTGATGAAAATCGCTACAAATCAAATAATATTGTCGATTAAAACACGTATTTGTTTGAGAAGAAAAAAAAATCTTATTTTCGGATATTATATTTTTTTATTGCGGGATTTTTAGCTTCGTAGTCAAAATTACGTTCTCATCGTCTTGAGCTTGCCTATTTATTTACACGCGGAGTTAACCTTTTCTTCTTAGTTTCCAATAAATTTTTGATGATTTCTCCTGATTGTCTTGACCAAATCACGTATCTACTTAACTTTAAAACGATAAATCAATGTAAATAATAGTTCAATCTAATAATTCTACAGACCTTGTATTTTATAAAGATATGCATTGTCCACTTTTTTCTTCAGTAATGATTAGAAGTTGTTAAAAATGTTGTAATTCAAGCATAATAATTACTACTTTTAATAATATTCGTATAAAGTGCAGAAAAGGTTGAGTGAAAGCAATTGATGTAAGAAGCCACTAAGAAAATTTATAGTATGTACAGTCTTGGTCATAAGAGTAGTCAAATTACTAGACTTGATAGGCCCGCTGATTAAAGTTGCAGTGCCTATATCATATAGACCTCTTCATCCAAAGTTATATTACGCATAGATTGCTCTTATTGCCGCGACCGTACATCACATAACTCATTCTATTTTTAATTGACTTTCTCAAAAATATTTCACACTGTTCTGACTATTTTAGATCTTAAATAAATTATTTTGTTCTATTTTTATTATTGTACAGTAAATAAAAAAATAAATAATGTAATAATTAAAAGTACCTGCATTCAGATTTGATATGTTACGTCTGAATGTTGAGGCGGGTCAAAATGACTCAATTTATCAGGCATGTCATGTAACGTATGCTAAAAATGTCTTCGGCTTATGTCCGCGCGTGTAATGTACCTTTACTTTGGCTGTATGAAGTTTTGTTGATGTTATGGAGTGTTTTAAAAAACAGGATAGTATCATACATAATAAAGATGAGAATTCAAAAACAGCTTTTTTGCAGTTTTATTTTTACACCGTACATTTGACTTTAGGAAGAGTATCACCACAAAAGAGAGGTATTTTGTGCTATGACACTCTTTTCTAGTCTAAAACTTAATGTTCAATTTAATAAGTTAAATACTAAAGAATTTATTGAGTGATTTCACCAAAATATACCTGTACCTACAACTGATCTCTTATACTTCGGTTTTCTAATTGAAAATTTCAAGTTTCAACTTTGCCCAAATTTATTTGAGTACTAAAAGTAAACGCTAAAGTTTGACAACTGGGGGTTAGATTATTATAATTATTCATAGACTCTCCTTTGACCACTATCTTAATCGAAAACGATGATGTGGTCAACTTTGGAACACGCTAAATACCCACAGGATGTAGCTATCAGGAAACAGACTCCAGCCGCTCCTTAACTTTACTCCATAGGTCCATGGACCATGTGTAATGGGTAATCACCGTCTAGAGGTTCAATAATGGAAGAATTTTAGAATTATTATACTAATATCTATAAACCACAGACCATAAATAAATTGCGACAGAAAATTAAACAGCATGGACAACTGTCTTTTGGCTAGTGACTATGGTGCTGTGAAGTTATGCCCGGTCCATACATTGGGCCCTACAGTCGAATGTATTTTATTGTGCGTCCATTCGGGCAAAATAAACATATTATTTCCTTTCTTCTTTCTCTCTATCTTCTAGTAAAAAAATCTTTATACAATAATTTTCATCTCTATTTACCGTTACTTTCCAGTTCCCACGACAACCAGCCGTTACGAAGCAGAGCAGGAAGAGCTAAGCTCGAGCAGTTTCAGCTCGGCGTCGCGCGCTTCGCTCGACCCGCCCTCCTCGCCCACGCCTAGCTGTGGTGGCGACAACCAGCTCCACTTCCCCGGAGACTCCAGTAGCTCGGTATAGAAGGACTCAGGTTATAGGAGCATTGTTTTGTGATGGAAAGAGATGGAACCTTAAAATTTACAAGGTGTTATTGAAATCAAAATCAAAAATGTTTTTATTTCACATGCCTACATGGGTACTTATAAAACGTCAGAAGCTAGTGCACGGTTCTATTTGGTCGTTTCCTATGGAAATGAATGAAATCCTGTCGATTATAATGATAATAAACAGTTACTGATATAGCCCGTAGAATCGGCACACTTAAGTCGCAATGGGCAGAGCACATTGCTCGTAGAATCGATGGTCGATGGGGCTGAGAGTAGTGGCGACCATTTATCTACCTGAAGACCGGAAGAAGCAGCATTGAAAGACCTCCCACAAGTTGGACTGATGACCTGGTGAGGGTCATCCCTTGTCCCGTCGATCCTTGGAGATTGACAAGCACTAGCTTGCTGTAGCTATATAACTTGAAAATAAAAAAAATCGTATCCGTCTGGTCTGTCAAGATGTTGACGCTTTATGGTCATATATTTTTCAATTACACCTTGTATGATACGTAAACTAAACCTTTATAAGCAAGAACACCTCTCACTTCAAGGCTATGTCCAAGGTTTATCATACCATCACTAAGTAATGTTCCTATAAATGGTGTATGCAAGTAGTTTGGAAAAGGAAGTACTGAATTAGTAGGAACACTAAGCTTGATCATGTAACCTCTCCCTTAGGCCGCGTTTCTACTTGTGCAACTATATTATAATAAAAAAGAAGATATTTTAAAAATTCTTTCATAGTTGTTTCTAGTAAAGAATTAAACTAAAAATAATGTAATTAAAAAAATAAAACAATTACATGCATATTCCTTATTACATTGAGGGGTACGAACGATCGAGTGATCACGTTATACCTCGGTAGTTCGCAATGTACTGCAGCTAGTTCACAGGTGGAAATACGGCCTTCGATATCGAAACCCGGATGCGGTTCCAAAGTGAACGAATTACAGAATTGAGGCCAATCAAATAAGTCTGTATTTTGGGAGTTAGTTCTGTGTTTGTATGTAAAGCCGTCGCATTTCAGCGTAAAACATTGTAATTTGAACCTTAAACCGTAGGTCACACGGATTATAAATCTTGAAAAAATTGGTCACGTCCAAATCTACGGATTTTTATACTTGGTAAAATGATGTCACTTTTTAACATCGTCATGGCTTAGATTTCTTATATTTGAATAAAAATGTTTTATGACTTGACGATATCGAGAAATCGATAGTTTTTTATAGTGAGGGTACTAACTGTGTATGCTATTATCAACTTTATCTACAGTGCGATAAGGTTGATATTTGTGGTAAGTTGTTGACAATATATAGATTTGTTTGCGAGATTATGAATAGGAACGAATAGTGAAAGTATTTAGGTTTGGCTTATGCGTGCTAGAAATTGGCTTGGAGAAGAAAAAATATAATTTAAATAATCACAAAGTTAGATTTATATAGCAATTTATAATGATCTTCATACTTAAATCAATATGTTATTTATATTATTAGTGTTTGATGTAATTTAGCGTTAAGTTTCAACTTTTCACACTTAAATGTTAGTTTTTAAGCGTAGTTGTCTGAATGTATCAGTTTTTAATATATTTAGTGAATCATAATGGACCTGGCACGTTACCACACATTAGCGCGGTGTTGTTAAGAATGCTTCAAGGTAGTTCGTGAAATTCCAATTATCTTCAACTTTTTGGCATTTTGCAGTTCAGTGTCAAGTTGTATTTTGTTAATTGACTTTTTCAGCTTTTTTAACAGGGTAAGACTAACTGAAAGAATTGTATTGATGATTTTGATTATTATAATTTCGTAAGTACATACGTATTACGGTTTGCAGTCATATTTCAATCTACATACAACTTGACACTGATAAGTAGACACTGTAAGCCAAATAAACTTAGGGGAAATTGTAATTTCGCGGGCTTTCATTGAAACGTAGTTTCGCTTTCGTGTAACGGCGCATCGCTTAACTGCGGCAAGTTGCCGCTTATTGTGAAGGCACAACATGACAATCAAATATAAAGTCACAAAAACTGTTGCACTAAATTTTTAATGACGCATCGCTTGATCAACTTGAATAATTTGTTGTGCCAAAAAATAAACATTCTCTGAGTTAAATATAAACACTAAGATTCCCTTTGTTGTGGTCTCTTTCATTCCGTATGACAAATTTTATAAATTTTAAAACTAAAAGTAAAGTAAAAAATATAACAAAAATTTTGTACCTTGGGTATAAAAGAAAATTTTCACTTTTTTTTTGTGGGTGTACGTTCTAATTAGCTATAATAATAAATAAATAATAATAATAAAAAATAATAAAAATATTTATTACACAAAAAGTTTTGTCACATTGCACTGTTTACAAAGTAATATCTTAATATTAACAATATAAAATCATTAACACAGTGTTGTTAACTCTATCCCTTAAACTAGGTCTAGCCTGTATCTTAAGAGATAGGGTTCAGCCATAAGGGTAGAAATTATAATATGACATTCAAGTAAAACAGTGTCGGTGTCACATAAGCAAATTTAATAGCTATGGGCACAACTATCCTAGTGCTATCCGCTCAACAAGGCTCGACACTGCATCTACACGACCCGGCAACTTGCTGCAGTTAAGTCCCTCGCCGTGGCAGTGACCAGGTCCAGTCGGTTATAAGCTTGTTGTACAATTTATGTGATTCGGAAATAGTTAACTTGATAACTACATCGACTAATCATGGAAGGATAACATTCGCACCTCAATAACAATGTTACTGTATTTCTATTACTATTAAGTTTTATAACGCGTGAATGCAGTTGGAGATTGGATTATATTGTAGTTCGTTTATACTGATTTTTTGAACTAGGAATGGAGAAACAACGGATTGTGAAAGGCTTCTTTGCAACCGCGCCGTTATAGTCATTTTGACTCTCTTTTGTAGGTTTCTCATCATTATAATCATCATCTCAGCCAAAAGACGTCCACTGCTGGACATAGGCTTCCCCCAAGCGTCGCCACAGCGACCGGTCCTGTGCGTCCTGTGGTTTCTCATCGACACAACTAATGTACCCTTTTTTTTTGAAGTGGGAAATAATGAAATCACTTCTCTTGCTCTGGGTAGAGTGAGACGAGAGAGTCAGGCCTTTTGTGACTTAAATCCAATTATGTTCTTTGATTTGCCCTGCATTGTAAGGGCTAAAGTGACTCTTTCAAACGTTCTCGCAGACTAATAGTTCCCTAATGAGTTTGTTATACCGTTGTACTCTTTGAAGCTTCTATTCTTTTCTTCTTCTTTTTCCTACCGTTGTCCCATAATACTTGGGGTCGGCGCAATATGTCTTTTTTTCTTTTCTGTTCGGGTTCGGTTCTGTCACCCATCGTACTATCGCTAGGTTCTTTTATTATCTAAACAGTAAAAATATGTATAAAGAAAACATATCTTACAAAATCGAACTTTTTTATAATTCCATTCTTCAACTGCATATTAGAATAATCATCCATTTAACTTCAATATTTGGGATCGTGTGATTCAAACATTGCATTTGTTTACCGTGTCTGTGATATGTAGAAATTATAGAGCTTGAGTAGGGTGTCCATACACTCACATAATTCTGTATTCATTCAGTTTTTTTATACATTCCATAGGGCCTTAATATGAGCCCGAACTTCTAGTTTTACTGCCGCACTCAGAGACAGTTAAGGACTCATTAGCGTCCCTTAAAGTTAAGCCTGTAAGTTATTGTCAATGTGACAATTTCTTTATGGACTGTTTAAACGTTAAGTGAAGGATGCTTAACTTTCCTGGACATTAAGGGACGCTAATGAATCATTAACTGTCTCTGAGTGCGACAGTTAGCCTGTCATTGACAAACAGAAGCTATTCTTAACTGTTTTCTATCAAAATGGCCGCTTGTCCCTGCCTAGGGATTGGAAATTAGAGCTCATATTAAGACCTTAGAGATTCACGAAATAGTTTGACATGTTAAACTGTTGAGGAAGTAAATTCTTCGATGTTGGATCTGTAGTTGTTTTACTATAAGTTATTTAAATATATATATATTAAAATATATACATATGACATAAAAAATTCAAATAAAATCAACTGTATTACCTTTTTGTACGAGTATTCTTACTATGGGTCTTCCAAACCCTGAAATAAATATACTTTTTCATAAATTTATTTCTACATTTTCTTGGTTTTTGCCATAACTTACTTCGAAGAATTAACTTCCCCAACGAAGCTCATCATCACAAAACCTACATAACGTAACGTATCGGATTAAAGTAGGATCAGAACGCTTCCGTCAAACGTCTTCCTTATTTATTGATTCCTAGTAACGAAAACTTTCCATTGGCTTTACGGACGTATAAATGTATTTATTTAATTTATGCCGGTTTTATGCTGTATTCCAAAAAAAAAACAATTTACTTGATTGAGGCTGTAATATTGTCAACGCCACTAATAAAGATAATTAAGAAACTTTTGAAAGTTATCTAAAACAACTTCTTGATAAGGTTGAAATTGGATACTTTTTAAAAAATTGTGGTAATTGTGGTGGCAATGTGAATAAGGCCACACAATTTTTAGTTCGATCTACAATTAGGGATTAAAAAATAGTTACAAAGCTCTGGTAAGCGAGTATTTATTTGTGAGAAAATTCAAACAAAATAACAATTTTTTTTTTTAACGAATATAGCAGCAAAACGGTTTTGGTATGAAGTTGGTAATTAACCTTTATGCAGGTTCTGATAACCTAAAGAAAACAGACTAGTATTAAAAATGCTACAAAGAAAATTGAAATTTAAAATATCTATCATTCTGATATATCAGAACCAAGAGCGAATGTATTACTATTTATTATTAATGATAATGAATAACATTAAAATTGTAATTGGATAAAGATTAACATTTTAGTACATACTATTCTATTTATATTGCTGGTTATTCTTATTGTGTACTCATTTGGGGTATTTCATACAGTTGATATTTCCATGGACCTATTAGACCCGGATAAAACAAGTATGTGGAAGCCTACATCATGAAACCTTGGAAACCCGGTTTTCGATTGCGGTTATCCGGTGATAGTCCATATCTTACAGCCGAAACCAACAACCTATCTATCACATATCGGAGATAAAAAAAACAAATTAAACAACAGAAAAAATGTATAATTTTTGTATTGTATCATTTGTTTTACTATCTCCAGTATGCCAAAAGTGGAGGTAGATAGGTTATTGGGTTCGGCCGTTAGTCTGTGCGCTGAGTGCGAGTTGTTTTTACGTTAACGAGCTCGAATTTTTTTTGAAGATTTGATTGGTTAAGAGCTTCACGTAAATTCTGGTCAGTTACGGAATAACTGTTCCTTTTCTTATGCATTATAGCATAACTAGATTTTAAGCTGGGTAAATTGTGCCGATACATGATTCTTCACGCGCATCTCAACCGAGTTCAGTGTTAAAAGGAGCTAAAATAATGCTATAAGTATGGTGAATGATGTCCATAGAATTTTTAGCTACGAGTATGTTACAATTATGTTGTTAGAGTAGATTAATGGGTAGGTCGAAATAAAGATTTTTATATGAAATTAGCGAATGCGTGTGCGGTTATGAAACTCCCAAAAATTTGCCTGACATTTAATGTTTTGGATGCCACTGACTGGCTTAGATTTTGTATTGTATAGAAATTTAAAAGAAACAAGTCTAACGGACGGGGGAGGAATAATACTCGCACGGTATCGGTATGTACACAGTCTATATTACACAGCACAAGTTTATTTACATGGAGTCCTTACAACTATTATATACACGAGTTACATCAAATACGTAATGGTGGCCGGCGCACGATTGTCACGTGCGCGGTGACGTATTGATTCGCCTGTGGCGGGGGGCCGACTGAAGACGCGAGCGAGCGCCGGCGGCGGCGGGAAGCGAGCGAGGTAGGTAGGTAACTTTGAAGCGGCGCGTGGCACGATTAGCGCGCGAAACTACTTTGGCGCGACGGCGCGAACGCACAGTTCTACACACTCCCCCTCTAGCTCGAACATAGCGCCCTCGCGTTCGGGCTAGCAACAAACTCTACGTGGTCGACCGCGTCTGCGTTTTCTCCTAACCGGAGCCCCAACATCACCGATGAACGGTGTCATATCGGACACGTGGTACCTTCCTACATGCTCACCTATGGTAACTCCCTCCACTAGGTAAGTAGTAGGGCTTACTACTTCACGTATGCGATAAGGGCCGTCCCTCCGGGGTATACATTTCGCAGACTGTCCGGGGCTAGCATCATTCTTCCCTTGTGTTCTTACCAAAACAAGATCACCCACCTTGTATCTAGAAGGCGCGCGTCTGCCTTCATGTGCAGGAGCCTGGAGTAGTCCAGCAGGCTTCCTTTTATCAACTTTATATCGCTGGTAAGCTGCACAGCGATTAAAATTACGGTCTGAGACAGACTTCATACCTGGCCTAAAATATCGTGCTCTGATGCGGTGTAAGGTACCATCACACATCAGGTATCCTCTCTCTGACCACCCCCTCCCCCTGAAGGGATCGTCGGTTGACTTCAGATCTAACTCACCGTCCAACAACTCTCGCTTACCTTGCGACATTCTGGGTGGTGAAGCGGTTGGCTCCTGCTTCGCATCAACCTGAATGCGATGAGCGGCGTAAGTCGTTGGAGGTTCTTCGGTGGCAAAACGTTCAACTCTCTTCGTTATGAGTTGTTTAAGCTGCGTTCTCTGAGTAGGTGGCAGCTTCGTCCCTTCATCTCCTCTCAGCGCCAAGCCGGTGGTACGAACCTGCTTCGGCTCTGCGTCGCTGGTGGATGTAAGGCTGAAAGACTGCACGAAACTAAACTTCTGCTCAGGAGAACTATTAAAACGCCAACATTTATGTTGGAGGTCCACTAAAATACCTGCTCTAGTGATGAAATCCTGTCCTAGAAGCGTCCTATTATCAGCTTCCGGTATCACTAGGAAAGTGATAGGGAACACGCGTCCCTGAATGGTGACGTTCGTGTCACATGACAACAGTTCACGTACCTGCTGCGTTCCGTCGGCGAGGCCGAGGTTACGACGTGTTCTCGTAAAAGTGGTCCCACTGTCCAATAATATTTTGTACAGTCCGGGACTCGCGAGACTCTCGGTCGCACCTGTGTCGAGTACTGCGACACCTACTAATCCCTCAACTCCTATTTTGACTGTAGGCTGGGATAGGTCAGTCACGTGCGTGATAGCGCTTTGGAAACTCACCTTGTCGGCGGAGGGTGTACCTCTACACGTCGGACACCTCGAACGTATCACCCCTTCACGACCGCAGCCGTAACAAGATGGTGGTGCATTACTACCTTGGTCACCCGATTTGGTTTTATTTCTACAATCATCTATCGAATGACCGAACCGTTTACAGAAAACGCAGCGCGGCCTAACACGTTTCGTATTCGAATTCGTATCGTTACAAATGTTCGAACTAGAGTTGGAAGCGCGCGAAAGGTTACGTCGACTATCCGTCGACGCCGAAGGGTCATTAACCTCTACGTTTCGAGACTTCGCGGTATTCGCAGTATCATTCGGGATACTCGTGGATGGAGATGGTGATTTGCTATGTCTCACCTCGCTTAGCGTCTCCTCAACATACCTGGCTCGCTCGAGTAGACAGTCGACACTACTTACACTATCGCGTGACACTCTTTTACGTATTTTTCGGTGTAAAAGGCCGTAAACTATATCTACTTGCATTACATCTGGTATATTATATGGTATACGTGACATTTCGGAACGCACTCGCGATATAAATGAATCGACACTATCACTGTCACTTTGTTCGCGAGCGAATATTTCTCGGAAGATTCGGTGGGCGGGGCGCGGGGCGCCGTACATGAAGCGGAGCCGTCGTATCGCGTCGTCCCAGGTCTTCACCGTAGACTTCACTCCTTGCCACCACACTGCGGCGTCTCCGGTCAGCAGCATGGGTAGGCCTCGAAGAGCATGGTCGTCGGAAACACTTGCGCACTCTTTGTAGACGAGTACGCTCTCGACGAATGCTTCTAGGGCTTCGGTACTGCGGGCAGCTCCGTCGAAGCGGGCCGTACACCGGGTGAAGTTGCTGTGCATCCCATACACAGTAGATCCAGCTTGTGTAGCGGTAGGTTGAGTCGGTCCCGTAGCGTCGCCACAAAATGGCGTCGGCGTCGGCGTCGCGACGCTTCTCATGACGCTGGTTAAAAGTCGAGTTAGTTGCTCCTCGGACATGGAGATCACGTTACTTGTAGTTGCTGGCACAGGTGTAGACGTTGCCGTGGTGTTCACGCACGCGGGGTTGGCTACCGCGTGGGTTTCCTCGTCGCTACTGGATCCCTCGTTCTCCTTCTCGTCTGCGTGCGCGCGGCGTGTTATCGGCGGCATTTTCTCGACGATAACACTCGGTCACAAACGGTAACGATGTAGTCCAGTAGGTGTTCGCGTGGGTTTCGTACGCACTCGCGTCGGTTAGGTACTTGCCGTACGGAGCACGTGCCACGAGTTGGGCGCAATTTCTAACGGACGGGGGAGGAATAATACTCGCACGGTATCGGTATGTACACAGTCTATATTACACAGCACAAGTTTATTTACATGGAGTCCTTACAACTATTATATACACGAGTTACATCAAATACGTAATGGTGGCCGGCGCACGATTGTCACGTGCGCGGTGACGTATTGATTCGCCTGTGGCGGGGGGCCGACTGAAGACGCGAGCGAGCGCCGGCGGCGGCGGGAAGCGAGCGAGGTAGGTAG
The DNA here is from genome assembly GCA_030763345.1 of Mythimna separata. Classification (NCBI taxonomy): domain Eukaryota; kingdom Metazoa; phylum Arthropoda; class Insecta; order Lepidoptera; family Noctuidae; genus Mythimna; species Mythimna separata. The sequence goes on along the minus strand of CM061177.1, from coordinate 18,485,222 downwards.
GTAACTTTGAAGCGGCGCGTGGCACGATTAGCGCGCGAAACTACTTTGGCGCGACGGCGCGAACGCACAGTTCTACACAAGTAATTTTTGGAGTTTCAAATATTTGTTTTGATCACAATATAAAAATTATGTAATTTGTGATGGTTTATGTATATATCTCTTAATTATCGACGTCTCCGGGCAATAAATCGGTAATCTTAAGACTTCAGTTTTACGATTACTGACTTATTGTCTGGGTAATAGAGTCGATTTTCGTACTACGGTTATGTACTTTTCTAATTGCGTTTTACCTAATAATACCTTAGTAAAACACACAATATTCATATCTCGATTATCACTACTACAAAATAGGGTTTAGAAAGATAGTTTTTGTATAATTGTTACCTAGAAACTTGCATAGAAAGCTTACCACGCATATTATTGTAGAAACGTTTTTTTACAGGAGAATGAGGGCACATTTGTACTGCTAAAAATACGAGTTTAATTGTAGCGAATATTGTATCACGAGAGTTTGAAGTTGTTTTTAATTTCTGTATAATAAACTTGACAAGATGGGCTCAAGTTACCTTTTCAGTGTGATAAGCTCTTGAGTGCACGTAAAAACTGCGTTGCAAAAATAACAAGAAAAGAGATTTTCTACTACTGGCTTCGCGAAAGCATTAACCAATGAAAGAAGAAAAGAGTTGCATGTTCATAATTTTAAAAAATCTTATTCCTATTTAAAAAAAAATGTTTTTTGCGACGTAGTATATTTCGTAATCATAAGACCTTTTTTCTAACGCACTTGTTTGTCGTACCTATAGGTTTTTTACGAATCGTAATGTGAAAGATACAGTTCGATACAAAGTAGTAATTTATAACAAAAAAAAAAATATCCACTAACCTGCATTTTTGGATTTAATTAAGTTGTTATTTACTCTATATTATTATTATATTTTATACTTATGAATTTAAAAATCACTTAAATGTATCTGACTGTACCTTCAAAAGGATTTTTTTTTAAAATGTTTGTTAGAACTAATTTGTTTGCGACCGAGGGTAGTCTTGTTTTTCAGGCCATAAAGAGGTAGTCAGTACTGTAAAATTATTATAGGTAGTATACGTATAGCATGTCAAAATTATATTTTTTCAAACTGATCATTCAAAAACCAATTGAAATTCGTGAACTGTTGTAATAGATGTTACTGACTGGAAAACCTGTTTATTAAGTTTTGATAGACATCAATTAGAATGATTATAGAATAGTCCTGTACGCGAATGAATAGAGAAAGAGGACAAACTCGGGCTAAATGTAAGATTTAGATCAAACTTATGACGGCCCAGAGTTCGTCAATTATGCGGCTGGCTTGCCCAGTCCCGTTTAAATTCGTTATGATAATTAATCGAAGTCAATAATGAATAAATTCACTATCATTATTTGATAAGTTTACCAATAATCGTGGATGTTATTCCTGTCAGTGACTAGCCTAAAATCAAGAGTGGACATTGCCAAAATTATAAAATTCGCGTGAATTCACTAAAGTGACAAATTAATGTTTTTGGGAGAGAATTATTGTGATGGTTGGATGTGATAAGGCTATAAGTTAGCTAGCCGTAGACATATTTACAAATGTAAGCTAAATTCCTATATTTTATTAAGACAATTAGCATGTAAAAGTTTACGTTTGTAAGACATGAATACCAATAAATCGATTCTCAATTATTTGTTTTTTATTCCTATAGAAAATCTTAATTTTACTTGCTTCTGCCAGCGTGAAAGTAGAAAATTATCCTAAAGGAACATACTGCCAGGATAAATAAAAATTATCCTGAAGGCTATTCTGCCCTCGTAACAGCAAACGCAGTAATCGACATTTTTACGATTTTCCGTTTTTGTCATAAATGACATAAGGAGAGTTCAAGCTATACGTAGTTTTTTTTATTTTTTTTTTCTATGGCTGGAACATGGTGAAACAATAAGCAAAAATGCAGCATTTCGAGAGAAATTATCTAATGTTGTTAGCATAAATACAGCAATGAACATATACTAGATTAAAGTGCAGTAATCACATCTAAATACTAGTAAGAAATGCAGTACTCGCATTTTTACTGCGTTTTAATTTTGTACATTAGTATATTAGTTTATTACTATGTTGTCTAAGGTGAAATGCAGTAATGGTTTACACTGCGATTGACCCTAGTATCATGGAATAAAATATGTAAAATATGATGTCTTGTTATAGCGCATGCTGCGTTTTACATTATAGTAGGGGAGCCCCAGAAGGGATTTCGGGATTTACTAAAGCGCGGCAGATTAATATACAGGGGAATACCTTGCACCCAGTTAAGTACCTCCACCAAATATGAGGCCCATATATAAAGCCGCCCGTGAAGGATACAGGATCAGATTAGTAAAAAAAAAATTACCCTCAGACATTCTCGAGCGCGTCAGATTAAGGTAGAGTGAGTTAATTACATCTCAAAAAGTGTATATTCCACTAATCTGACAATTTGAGAGAGACGTAAAGAAAGGGGAGGGCAGCAAAGTTGTAAAAAAAAAACGTCATCTCGACATTCTCGAGCGTAGCTAATTTTTTTTTTATTTTGAAGGAAATAATTCAAGAATAATGAAAAATATATAATCTGACGATTTCCGCAAGCCGAAATAACAAAAAATCGTCGATAAAGTTAAATGCGTGCAGTTGTGTGATGGCTACATTTCCTTCTCCGGTTTTCTAAAGAGTTCCCTCAAAATTAGATTTCGTGGGAATTTGAACTGATTCGGACCGTTAGATTTTGAGAAATTTTGAAAAATCTCAAAAAAATAAGTTTTATATTTTGAAAGTGGTTTTTTTTAAATAACTTTTAAACGGCTTTATTGATCAACTTCAAAAACTAATCCGCCTTTGAGCTTGAAAAACCACGTCGATCGCTACCAAGCTGGTCAAAATCGGTTGATTCGTTCGAGAGATATCGTGAACGAAAGAAACCCGAAAAAGTGATTTTTCGGGATTACTCCGAAATTTTTGGTTCGATAAATTAAAACTAGAAAATAACTTATGAGGATGATAAAACTGCGTTGAATGCCGCAAACCGCGTGAAAATTACTTGATCCGTTCAAAAGTTATTGCGGTTTGAAGATTCCAAAAATAGTGTTCTATGAAACTTTTATCAGACTTTCGAGCTGGGAGAGCTCAAATATTATCTCTTTGAACTCAGCGAGCTCAAAATATCACATAAAATATATTTTGAGCTCAAAAATGATATAAGTACAATTTTAAGCGCCCAGGAATGGAATTAGCTGGAAGTTGCAGGGGTTTTTTTGTCAGATCAGGCGAATCCCTCTAGATAATCGTCAGATTATGAGACAGTACGTTTAGAACATAAAGATGAACCATATTTATCTTAATCTGACGCGCTTGAGTATTTCAAAATGGCAAATTTTTTTTGCACTTTTTGAAAGTGGCCACGAGTTTGCGTCCCATCGAAATGGTCAGATTAGTGAATGAGATCTTTTTTTTTGGTGCACTTAACACTCCCTTAGAAAATCTGACGCGCTCGATTAAATTATTTTTTTTTCCATTTTCAACCCTTCCATACAACCACCCCCATCATGCAAACGATCAGATTAGCATACGTACATTATTAAAAATACGTAGGGCATTGATGCTATCAATATCTGACGCGCTCGAGGATGTCCATGCAACAGTTTTTTTTTACATATTTAAAAATCTATAGCCTCTTCCCCCACCGATGAAAAGGTATAATCATAGAACATTTTTTTCTTCTTATCATCTAAGCTTTGCAACCCAATAGGTCTCTACGACGCTCGAGTAAATCCCCATTTAGCATCGTGGCCTCCCCTACTATTAAGTAGTGCTTCAGTCGAAGCTAAAAGCTATGGTTAAGTTTCTGACTTCTGCAAATATATGGATCATTTATCTCAACATAGACTTACAAAGAGCACAAACAGAGTATATTTAAAAGATATTATGACTGTGGAGGTACACAGAAATAAAAGTAACTTATATGTGAAGACACAGTATGACGGAATGATTCACGAAATTGAGTTCAAGTTAAATACTTAAAGTCATCAATTCCTAATCCCATCACAAACATACATCCAAGAGGTATAACAGAAGCAAGAAAATCTGCTATTTTTTCTACATTGTCCAAAATAATACCCCAAAACAGATGACTGTTTTGGAAAAACCTCCACATCAATCATGATTCTTCGACTGATCTTGTGAATAGTTTAGAAGTAGAAGACTGTGATGAAACATGAAACAAAAGCTGTGAGATTTAAGTTAAATTAAGTATTACTAAAAGACTTACAGGGCCATTACTAATTAAAAAAAATAGTTTCCTAGGGAAGCAGTTTTCCGTTTATATAAATATTTCTTAGTTTTTTATGTAAGCAGTGTTCCATTTACTTATATAAATATTTTTCAGTTTCCTAAGAAAGCAGTGTTCCATTTATATAATTTTAGTTAAGCTAGTAGGAGAGCGGGGGGCATATTTTAACAATTTTTGGTTTCTTGGCTATGAAAGTTTATTTGTAAAGTATTTATGAAATCCAGCAGTACTATTCTAATTAAAAACTATTCAACTATTTATTTCAAATAAATTTTAGATCAAAATTGTAACGATGTTTTGTAAAAACGTCTTTGAAAAAAAAAACTGTCGGGTGTTTCATCTTACGGCTTATAACTTAATATTATAATAACTTGCTTGGGGCTAATTAATAGTAATGTTAGGAATTAAAAATCATTTTTTTATTGTATAACTAGCGACCTGCCCCGGCTTCGCACGGGTGTAAAATTATCAGTGTTTCCCTATTATATTATACATGTATCACACATATAAATGCTCCTCTTGAATCACTCTATTTATTAAAAAAAAACTGTTTCAAAATCCGTTGCGTAGTTTCAACGATTTAAGCATACATATAGGGATATAGGGACAGAGAAAGCGACTTTGTTTTATACTATTTAGTGCACATTCAGCATAAGAAACTTTACAAACGCTAGCCCGTAATGTGTCTGGAATAGAATTACACAGGCGCACAGCGCGAACAGTGAACATCCAGTGCAACGACTGGAGGAATGGGAAGGAAAACAAAGGAGAAAGGAGGATGATGAGCGACAAACCTTTCCTCTCGGAACAAGATACTCGAAGCGTTCCCGAAGATACAAGGAGGAGTTGGGATTATGAAGGGCAGAGAAAAGAAAAGAAATAGTGGCAATCCCGACGTTAGCGAATAGGTAGCTTCAATGGTCGTCGAAATTCCGACACATGGTCGTAGTGTCGAAGACCAAAAATGAAGCGGATTCACAGATCCTGCAGACGCTCCAGCTTGTCAAGAAGTTCCTCAGTCGCATCAAGGAAGCAGACATTAGCGTAGTCTAGAAGAGGTATAAGAATAACTAGTTATAACTTACCCTGTAAAGTTGTTACAACATGGGGTATGTTGTAACAACTTTACTGCGAGGGTTTTTGAAATAACTTCTATTAAAAAAAAAAGTTGCTTACTTAGTGTAAAATTACAGTTAATATAATGAAACTAAATAACTACACTGCATTATGCCTTTTATTCTACATATATTTAGTAATTAACTTTGCTAGTGCATAATACAGTCAATACATTTCCTTGGTATAAATGCAGTAACAAACACATGTACTGCATTTCACTTTACTACTTTGATTTATAACTATTAGAGACACAAGGTTTAAGGGCAGTATTCAACTTTCTAAAGACCTACATAAGAAAAATTAACATCAAAACTAAACTGAATAATACTTTGTATTTTTATATACCTTTTCCGTAACAAAAAATATGAGATTTATATCAGGGAAAGTAGAGATTTGATTAAAACACTTAAACGCGTTTTTCTCGAAACCACCATTTTGCAAGTACTGCATTTGCTGTTACGAGGGCAGTATTGCAGCAAGGGATATTTTTACTTTTACCACAACTAAAAAGTGTAAAATAAAAAATATTTACAAAAAGAAATCAAAAGTTCAAAATAACTTTAATTTCGGAAGTTGGTGTTAATGAACTGATAAAACTATTATAGAAATATCAACTTCGAAATTAAAAGTATCTTTTCCCATGGTCTTGCAAGGTAAGCAAATAAAAGATGTTATAACTGTATAATGTCTGTATATTACATATATTTAAAACAAACAAAACAAGATTCAATAAGTACATTTAAGGCACCAGTCTCAAGTAGAAAAATTATATTTAAAATTAATGTTACTAAAACATGTTTATAAAGTCTAGTTCCTCATTTTATAACAATTAAGTGGAATGTAAGTACATAAAATACTGATTTTCGGAGTGACATAATATATGTTAAATCTTAATTCTAATAAAAATATTTTTCCCTAAATCTCTTTAATTACCGGATTTGAGAATTATCGTGTCCTCCCCCTGTCTTCGGACTTCGGATAATCCCACAATACTCCATCGTACCCCGCTCAACTCTTCCTCAAGTTCGGTGATCTTCTCGTCGGTCCGCAGTGTACGCGTGTTGTATGTTGCCAGGTCGAGTCGTTGTAAGGGGTAGCCTAGCCTCCTCCGGAGATTCTTCGCACCCCTTGCCTCGCCGTAGCCTTGACCGCTACCGTAGTCAAGGTTAGACGGGCTGCCGGGTACTAGGGGCCGTTTTGTTTTGCGTGTCTGCATTGTTGGGGGGTTTTTGCCATAATCGCCACGCTTGGCATGCGGGTTGGCGATCGCAGTGTAGATGTTGAAATGCACAGAAAATGCTGCTGCCCATTTTCTGGTGTGTCCCTTAGTCGCCTCTTACGACACCTTTTTTCCGGGAGGGCGACCAGCAGTCCCAGGGTGGTGTCGGGTTTTTCGTCCACAGGTCCCTTGTGAACAATGTGGTGAGGATCGAGAGTGTGTCGACCAGGGTGGCTTACCTTATACTCAGAATATCGGCAAGATATTCGCTGAAGGTCATACAGGTATATGCCCCAACCTCGACACACTCCGACGACGAAGTAGAGACCATGTATGAGGATATATCCAGAGCCATACATGGTTATAAGACTCACTTCACCGTGGTCATGGGGGACTTCAACGCTAAACTGGGCAAACGAGACGGTGATGAGCTGCGAGTGGGGCAATTTGGATTTGGATTTCGGTGGTTCCGCCGGAACCACCGGGGACACCTACTGGCTAGCTTTATGGAGAAGGAGGGCCTCTACATGATGAACTCTTTCTTCAAAAAGCGTGAGCATAGGAGGTGGACCTGGCAAAGCCCCGATGGTGCAACTAAAAATGAGATTGACTTCATCTTGTCGACGAAGAAGCAAATATTCAATGATGTCTCTGTGATCAATGCAGTGAAAACTGGTAGTGATCACCGCATGGTGAGAGGCACATTGAATATCAACATCAAGCTTGAAAGGTCTCGACTGGTGAAGTCTACGCTCCGTCCAGCACAAATCCAGCTCCAAAACCCCAAGAGCTTTCAGCTCGAACTCCACAATCGTTTCGAGTGCCTAGGTAGCTCCGTGGACGAATGTAACGATGGGTTCGTGGAAACTGTCCATACGGTCGGGTCTAAGTTTTTCAAGACCCACCGTACAAATAGGAACAAGAAGCTCTCGGATCCGACTCTCGAGCTCATGAAGAAGAGGCGTGAGATGATTCTGCAGTCTTCAGACGATTTGTGCAGATACTGTCAGCTCAATAGACAGATTTCAAAGTCCTTAAAACGCGATCTTCGCCACTTTAATTCCGAAAGGGTTAAGGACGCGATAGAGCGGAATAAGGGCTCCAAAGTTTTTGCGAGGGATCTGTCTATTGGGCAGAGCCAACTCACGAAACTGAAGACCGACGATGGCAGAGTCATATCCGCTAAATCGGAGCTCCTGGGAGAGATCGAGGCATTCTATGGACAGTTATACACGTCTATCTCTAAACCCACGACAAATCTAGCGAGTGATCCAAGAGCTAGATTGACCCGACACTATACCGAAGATATCCCGGACGTCAGCCTGTACGAGATTAGGGTGGCTCTGAAACAACTTAAACACAATAAGGCGCCGGGTGAGGACGGAATTACGGCCGAACTTCTGAAGGCGGGTGGAAAACCGGTCCTTAAGGCCCTTCAGAAGCTATTTAATTCCGTCATACTCGAGGGCAAAACGCCACAGGCATGGGGCAGAGGTGTGGTGGTACTCTTCTTTAAGAAGGGCGACAATGCCCTCCTTAAGAACTACAGGCCCATCTCACTTCTGAGCCATGTCTACAAGTTGTTTTCCAGAGTCATCACGAATCGTCTCGCACGCAGGTTCGACGACTTCCAGCCTCCTGAACAAGCCGGATTCCGAAAAGGCTTTAGCACCGTAGACCACATACATACGCTACGGCAGGTTATACAGAAGACTGAGGAGTATAAACTGCCTCTCTGCTTAGCGTTTGTGGATTACGAGAAAGCCTTCGATTCGATCGAGACTTGGGGTGTACTGCAGTCTCTCCAACGGTGCCAGATTGACTATCGGTACATCGAAGTGCTGAAATGTTTGTACAAAAACGCCACCATGTCAGTCCGACTCCAGGATCAGACCTCGAAACCTATCCTTTTACAGCGGGGTGTGAGACAGGGAGACGTTATCTCTCCGAAACTGTTCACGGCCGCATTGGAGGATGTCTTCAAGGTTCTGGAATGGAGAGGGCGAGGCATCAATATCAACGGCGAGTACATCACTCACCTTCGGTTTGCCGACGACATAGTAGTCATGGCTGAGACTACGGAGGAGCTCAGTACAATGCTCGGTGATCTCAGTAGGGCTTCCGAAAGAGTGGGACTCAAAATGAACATGGACAAAACCAAAGTCATGGTAAACATCCATGTAGCTCCCACTCCTATCAAGATCGGAGACTCTACACTCGAAGTTGTGGACGACTACGTCTACCTGGGACAGACGGTCCAGTTGGGTAGATCTAACTTCGAGAAAGAGATCAATCGTCGAATCCGACTCGGCTGGGCAGCGTTCAGGAAGCTGCACGGTATCTTCTCGTCCAACCTACCGCAGTGTCTCAAGACAAAAGTCTATGACCAGTGTGTGTTGCCAGTGATGACATATGGCTCGGAAACGTGGTCGCTCACAATGGGCCTCATCAGAAGGCTTAAAGTCACCCAAAGAGCAATGGAAAGGGCTATGCTCGGAGTTTCCTTGCGCGATCACATCAGGAATGAAGAGATCCGCAAGAGAACTAAGGTTACCGACATAGCCCGAAGAATCGCCAAACTTAAGTGGCAGTGGGCAGGGCATATTGCTCGTAGAACAGATGGTCGATGGGGACGGAAGGTTCTAGAGTGGCGGCCACGTACCGGAAGACGCAGCGTCGGAAGGCCTCCCACAAGGTGGACCGACGACCTGGCGAGGGTCGCGGGAATCCGATGGATGCGAGACGCGCAGGACCGGTCGCTGTGGCGACGCTTGGGGGAGGCCTATGTCCAGCAGTGGACGTCTTTCGGCTGAGATGATGATGATGATGATGAAATCTCTTTACAACAAGTAAGCAAGAAATTGCTTGACAAAGTTTTACTTTTCATAATATGTATTTTTTCCTTAATAAAATATGAAAATTTTAAACATTATCTGGGGCGTGGACGGATTGAATTCCATAATTATATTGAAATTAATATGTATAAAATTTATTTATAAGTCCTATATGAAACTTATAATTAAAATATGTCCTTACTAATATGTGCTAACACTGTACTTTATCAATTTATATTAACTTGGATAAATATATTTTAATATATACAGATTCTTTCACACTGAGATTCTTGTTTGTGCACAAGATTCATAATGTTGAACAAACGATCAAAAGAAAATGTATTATTTTACTTGTAATTAGACACTTATCTGCGTACAATTACGGTATACGGACGGAATGTAGAAAAAAATCTAAATTAAAAAAATAAATAATATTCACAACAGTTCGTGTTGCCTTTTGAGCTGCTACAGATTTATAAATAATATCGATAACTTATAAGTACATAATCGAGGTACTGCTTTTTAATTTATGTAAAATTCAAAATAAAAAAATAGCATTATCGCTAAAAGCGATTTTCTACAGACAATCCAAAGAATTTGTTCGAATAATGTATTGAAAAAAAAAAATACATTGATCATTTCACATAGAGTAGGGAATATGCATATTTTTTTTTATGTTATATAATCAACTCAACAATAAAAAAAAACATATATTTATTGTAAACAATACTAAAATTAGCAGAAAAGCAAACGAGATATAACAATTTTAAATCTATATCTCGCCAAGACGCGTTTTTCTATGGGGGCCGTACGGGCTTGATGTAATTTGACGTCAAAGTTCATATCAGACTTCGCTTTCTTATCAGCAGCTTTGTAGCTTTATAACTTTGTCATTGAAGAAGACATTTAAAAAATTCCTTCATTAAGGCTCAAAATCATTTAATTTTCAAATGAAAAAATTGAATGCACATTCCCTATTCTATAGAAACAAACGAAACAAAAAACCTACTCCTCCTGTCATACACACCGAATATTGACTCTCACAATAAGAATATCATCTTTAACAAACCCGTTTCTTATAACCTCACTGACAACTGCATACTCAGTATAACCGAACCCTCGGACACAAATCTCTGCTGAGGGCTTCCTGAAGGCGATTAGCGAAGAGTTGGACATCATGGTGTCCTTTTGTGTTAGCTCAGGGTTGTACTGATTGATCATGGAGAAGGATATCCGTCCGTTGAACGGCCAGTCGAGGCAGTCGTCGTTTTCCGTCTTCATTAGATGCACGTGGAGAGCGAAGCAGTGGGGGTTTTGGGGGGAGATGTTGAGGCGGACGCAGAATCTGTGGATGAGGACGTTTATTTATATGAGTTTTAAGTGGTGGAATGTGGATGTATCACACCACTGCTACCTGGGATAGGCAGTTTGGATAATGCGGGTATAATGAGCGGAATAAGCTTTTATTAATACTTCTATTTTACGTGAGAATAGGATTGCGTTAGCGCCATATTGTGACGTCATAGTGTGAAATCGAATCTATTAGGACGGGTATGCAAAACAAGATATTTTTAAAATTAAATTAATATTACTGTGTGAGGTGTCTGAGTAGTGGCGAATGGAAGCAGGCGTATTGTTGTCAAAAATAAAAACGTATTTTTTTTTGTTTATATTATTTACCAGTTTAGATTAAGCGTTTGACCATTATCTCACCTGATGGTAAGCGATGATGTGGCCGACAGCAAGTTCAACAATGACATGATGATATTTTTACTGTCTATTTTTTTAAATGTAACTAATTTAAGGCCATTTTACGCTAAAGTAAAATAAATAACACATCAAAATCTTACCTGTATCCATTAGGCGAAGTATAAAACCCAGGACTATAAAGCATCTTATAGTGGTCTCTCAGCATCGCATCCAGCCTTGCCTTGAAGTTATCAATCTTCCACACATAGTTGCCCATACAGTACCGCAGTAACATGTCGTTGTTTTGCTTCATCTTGGCCACGGCGAAGGCAGATAACTGTTTGGACATGTTGGCTATCACTATGTCTTGTTCGCGATTTCTTTGTTCTAGGACTACTACTCTTTCGTATAGGGCTCTGTAAAAAGGAGAAGTTAGGTTTTAGAGGTATGCAGAACAGTCTAATAAAGCCCTGCAAGACGCTTGTTGTGTCTGTTCTGGGCAACTGCGCGATAGTCGATTTCAGACTTGTAGATTCTTATGTGGCGCAATAGATATCGCTACAAGAAGCGCTAAAACATAGAATTGGCCATAATCCACCATGCGATCCCAGTATGGGTCGATGGATGTCACAAATGTCTTTAAATTTTTGTATCTGGGACATGCCAGTTTCTTCACGATGATATTCTTCACCGTTTTGAAAGCAGTGATAACTACAACAAAGTAAAGCGCCTGCGTGGGTTTGAATCTACGATGTAGAACCACAGGGTCAGGGTTATTTGTGATCTTAGGACGCAAAGGGTTACGGAAGAAACGTTGGTGTAGTTTAGACACTTTTACTCTACCTACTATGATACAATAAAAAATGTTTATTGAGTGTAATATCACTGGAAAAAAATAAGTTAACTACCCAAACAGCAGAAGTGAAGTACCTTATAAGAGCACTAGTATTATTGAGCGGTGCAGCGGCAGCCTGATTACCGTCCTTATCAGGCGCCTCCCACAGGGTCATCGCCTCTTGTTCCTTCGCGTCGATGCTCGCGTTCGACATGTCGTTGTTGATCTTCATCTCGGAGTACGCGTTCATGAGGAGCTGGAAATATCATTATGAGCAAGTTAAGACGCAGCGTTGGAAGGCTTTCCATAAGGTGGATCGGTGACCTGGTGAGGGTCGTGAGAATCCGATGGATGCGAGACGCATAGGACCCGTCGTTGTTGCGAACGCTTGGGGGAGGCCTATGTCCAGTGGACGTCTTTCGGCTGAAATGATGATGATGATGATGAAGTTAAGAAGAGGATTTATAGATCACGCTTTGGCCTTGCTGCAAGTAAGCCTTTTAAAAGGATATGAACCTTATGATTTCGTATTAGGAACCCTATACATGAAATTGCATGGTTACAAAGTATGAACCACCACCTGACCTTAAGTCATAATTGGATATTGCTTTATTTTTTAATTAATAACTTTTTTATGTTTATTTTTGTACTATATATAACACTAATATTATGAAAGCAAAAGTTTGTGAGTGTGTATGTTTATTTGTTACTCTTTTACGCTTTTGGAGGTATATATTTGGAACAGGGTGTAAATACAGGGTGAAAAGGGACTTCAACCGCACGGGTGTCATGTCGCGATGCAGTATTTTGTAATTTAGTTTCTTTGTGGCGCCATGGATGTCGCTATGTGATGAAGTAACAATATACAAAAATATATATATCAATAAACCTTCCCTTTCATAATATTAATATTTTTTAAGAGCAAGTAACTCACACTCATATGTTTCTGCACATCAGTCTGTGCATGTTGGTTCATCTCCTCCTGGCTGTCGAACGTCTCCTTACATCCCACGGCTTGGAAAGAACACGGCACTTTGATCTCCGGCTGAGTGGATGTCTCTGGCTGGTTGAACTCGCAGGCAGCTATGTGTGCGTCTAGGTCTAGTGGGGTTACTTTTACTGTGCAACCTGCAAGGGAATATTATAATGGGTATGAAAATATTCTAAAATCAACTTGATTTTTTTTTTTTTGTTACAAAAAGACATATAGAAATTACCAATTGGAAGTGCTTACTATGGTCTATTCGCCGGAGCATGAGCCAAAAGGTAAACAAAGAAATCATTTTTTCAAAATGACAGGTATAACCCAACCGATGACAAAATGTCACATTTTAATGCAAAATGTTCGCAGTATCTGTGGTCTACAATTTAGTAGTATTAAAATGTCATTTTAGGTTCTTTTACATGTAAACTATTTAATGCATAATTATTAAACATTAAGAAAATAATTAAAGGCATTTATAATGTTAAATTTCAAATAAATCTGAAAAGATAACATAAGTTCCACAGACATAATTCTAAAATATAATTTCTAATGTTGTCAGTGTATTAATACCGTAGTTATTTTTATAAAATATGTTCACTACATCAATTGTGACATATAAACAACCCTTTTTATGGTTTGTTTACCTTTTGGCTCATGCCTCGGCGAATAGACTATAGCTTCGGACTTTTTATTAGTGCTATGTAGGCCTATACGAAGTAAAAAGCATTTAGATTTTTTGGACAATTCCTACCCTAGCACAGGTTAGTTCCTAGTATACTATTGAGATTTGTTCACCCATTCTGAGTTGCATAAAACGTCTTTCATATTTATCAAGTAGTTTTAACTGTACTTTAAAGTTTACTCAAATAAAGAATATTTGTAGAATGTTCAAAAATATGAATATCTTCTTTAAGACGAGCAATGTTAATTTTGGATCTAATTTGGGTTAGGTAAAGTGCAGTATAGCCTATGGTCTATCGGTTTAGGTAATTAACTAAATGTAAACAATCTAGGCATGTCTTTTTATCTAAAAGTTGTCTACCTAAATCGCGGTTAGCTAATAAACTAAATTTAAATAATCTTTGTGTATATTATATACAACCTCTTTAATATAAAAAGACATAAGAAGATTGTTTACCTTTAGTTAACTACCTATACCGATAGACCATATCATCATCATCATCTTCCTGCCCTTGTCCCGTTTTATTTGGGGTCGGCGCAACACGTCTTTTTCTTCCATTCTGTCCTGTCACTCGTCACGCTATCACTCACTCCCTTTTCTTCCATATCACTTCTCACACAATCCATCCATCTTTTCTTTGGCCTCCCTCTCCCTCTCCATCCATCCACATGTAAACTCATAACTCTTTTAGTCACATGCGTTTCATCGATAGACCATAGTTAGATTAAAATAAATAAGTACTGAAAGAGTTTACTATTAGTTACCTTTAGTAGAGAAGGGGCAGTTCATCCTCTGTTCCTGTATCTCCCGTTTTGTGTAGTTGTCAGGGAATATGTCCACTTTCATGCTTAGGTTTATGTTGTCTATGGGGCAGTGGCCACTGTTCCTGAAATGTCATAATGAGTCACATAGTTACTGAAGTTATTCTGAAGATATCAGTGGTAAAAAGTTTCTCTTAAATATCTCTGAAGGAAATATGTGTGTGTATGTGACGTGAATCATTCAGAACAACAGTAGCAAAAGAAAATACCTAAAGTACAAAGAAAAAAAATGTCTTTAATTTTTTCCTGTAAAGTTAATATTTAGGATTTTATTCAGTTGAGGTGTTTTATATTACAGTACTGCTAAATTATTAATCCAATATTTATACTCAAATTCATAGAACATTTTTAACATACTCAAATTCAGCCAACAAAATAAAAAAATAGTCACATCAAAACTACACATAATTACAGGTTGAAACATTGTATTGTTTTTCATTCCAAAATCCCCGATTTTTTTTTTCTCTTTTCTTGGTTTTTTTTTTAATTTAGTTTTATGACACTAAGTCCATCCTGTAACATTTAAATGCATATTCTTTCACAGAAAAGGAAACATTGGCAAAGGGCCAGCTTGTTCATGTTCACACAGTTACTCAACAAGTAACTGATGACAAATATATAATGC
Source organism: Mythimna separata (assembly GCA_030763345.1). Taxonomy (NCBI): domain Eukaryota; kingdom Metazoa; phylum Arthropoda; class Insecta; order Lepidoptera; family Noctuidae; genus Mythimna; species Mythimna separata. Next base: position 18,470,081 of record CM061177.1, on the reverse strand, counting down.
AGGTGTTTTGGTTTACACATTCTGTATGCATTGTGATATTAAATACATAACAGACTTCTTTGTGTTTTGTTTTCTTTAAAGTAAAACATGTTACATGTTCAACTTGACCAGGTGTGCAGGTAGATTTGACATGTTAGTTGCTATGTCTGACAATGGTGTCCTCCAGTAAGTGTTCAGACCACATTGGATAATAGTTACCGATATGACATCCCTTACTTTAATTTACTTTTGTAGATGACTGAACTCGTGCGCATCATATGACAAAACAGAATGGTCTTTAAATAAACCAGCATATTCAAAAAAGTGACATGCATGGTGTCTTGGGTTACTGAAATCATTTTTTGGTTTGGGCTATGGTGGAATTAGTACACTTTTATACAAGTTGAAACTCTTCCTGAAAAATAAACAACCATCTTAAATGGTTGTTTATTTTTCGTCTTACCTCTACACGACAACCATTTCAAGTAATTTTTACTTTTTCAATATAATAATTATTTACATAAGTATAATAATTATTTATGAAATCTTAGATAATCATTACATGTTAAGTTAAAAAAAACCTTCTCCTGTAAAATTTAGTTTTTGTTGGTAATGCTAAGTTGGCGGTAATGGCTCGAAATCTCATTCATGAGTACAAAAAGGAACACAGACAGTATTACATTAGTCAAAGCTAAAATATTATTCTTAATTTATATTAATGGTTAGGTATTTCGTACAAAACTTACTGCAACCATGAAGTTATACAGCCTTTGCAGAACTTATGTCCACATGTAGTGATGACCGGATCTCGCAGCCAGTTCAGGCACACGGGACACTCGTAGCGAGACTCTGGCTGATTACTGAGCACCGTCTCATTCAGGGCTTGTATGCCCATTGGCTGTGACAACAATTAGAAACAAATGTAAAACTAATGTTTGGTATCATAGTAAAAACAGTAAGTATGTTAGAAAAGATGAATGGCAATTAATGCACTAAGTTACAATTAGTTATAATAGCCAGGAGACAAGTGATTTAAAGTAGGTAATGAACAATGAAAGTTTCAAGGAGAGAGAACAATAGTGTTAAATTTTATCCTCTTTAGTTCAGTTACATGGGTGTTTACTTTATGGATTTCGCCATCGACACACCCAACTTCAAACATTCGAATTGATATTGGATTCAACGGTTCGAACTTGACCTTGATCCTATATAAAAAACTTTAAAAACAAATTGCTGACCATGACAAAGTTTCAGTTGTGTTTTTAATTTAAAATTTGTTTTTCTTATGACAAGTTTTACTCACTGCAATTCCTTCAGAGGCATCTTTACTTCTATCGCGATCCATTATCACATCTAAACTTATTGATAAAGTTTATTTAACACAGTCTTTTATAAAAATTACTTCCAACAAGTGTCTAACTGCCAAAACATCATGCAAATGATAATGACATACGCATGACACTGATGGATGTTTTTTTTTTTTTTTTTTTTATTCGCCCGTAGAAAAGGCAGGCATCGATCTATAGACCATTCAGCCTTGTCATATTTTCGTATTCTTCTGTATAAAATATAAAAGTAAGGCCAAAGCCAAGTCTTCAGTAAATTCTTATCCTAGTATCCTTTAATCAAGGCATATGCCATGTCTTCTTTTTTTTCATTATTATATGTTTCGTCAAACCAATTTTTTTTTTGTCAAATCCAGTTTTATCGTCATTTCCATAAGGTCATTTCCAAGATATATTTCAATTGTCTTATCCATGTTTTAAAGTCCCGATCAAATTTTACATCCACTAGATGTAATAAAATTAAATAAGGGAATATACGAAGAAAAATTCTCCAGCAATCCTTGAATGTCGCGCGGGAGGTTTGCCGGTGTTTTGTAAATCTCAAGCAATTTGTCAATCAATATTATACGATTCATATTATACGCTGGGCATTCAAAAATAATATGATTAAGGGTCTGATCTTTATCGAGGTTGCAATCAGTGCATTTAGGGGAAGCTATTATCTTCATTCTAGCCAGATGAGCATTAAAACGTCCATGTCCAAATCTTAGCCGACATAATAAAGAATAAAACAGTTTGCTTCTGTGAAATTGTGCCTTCGTAAACCAAGGAGCTGAACCAATAGCTGTATTGATTTTTGCATACCAAGTGCCTTTTATTTGCAGAGTCTCCTGCCAATCTTCAAGCCAACGTCGAATATCCTCTAGACACCTGGAGTGCTATAAATAGTATTAAATAAATCTTGCTGTAAAGGCCGAACGTTTTAGAACTTTGTGCTTCGAGTACGACCGGCCAACCTTTTTATAGCATCAATTCCCGAGTGTTTGTTTTTTCCCGCTAAATAAGTTTTGGTCATGTGATTTCTTTTAACCAATTAAAATAAAGCAATGGCGATAGTTTGTCCTTGGATTTCGATAGAAATTTCTTTCCGAGCGGCCGCCATTCTTACGACGCGTGCATACGAGTTTACAACAATGACGGTACGTGGTCGACGAGGTAAGTAAAATTTGTTTTTTGTTTGATAATTTTACTTGTTTTGGTTTAGTTTTTTTATAGAAATGTTAGTTATTAAACATTCTATGGAATTCACTTAATTTTGGGGAGGAATACAAAATAATAAGGGAATTATATCGTCGTAAATGATTTAAACCTAAAAAAAGCCCCTTCGGTCGGACTTCATGATTTAGGTATATGGAATTGATCGTATTTATAGTACTTTCGGCGTTAATACTAATAGTAGGTATTTATTATTTTCAGCGTTACAAGTCACCGATATCACGGAAATTTTAAATAACTTCGATTTTGAAGACTCGGGTGACGATGAAGATTTCGTTGGGTGTTTAATAAATACCGATGATAGGAGTGATGCAGCTCAATCATCGGAAGATGAAGATTCGAGCGACAGCGATGATGATAGCAACTTGTCAGAGGTTCGCGCTGGTTCTAGTGGTGTTGACAGGACTACAGCTGGTCGTCGAGGTCGGGGCAGACGCCGTGCTGGTGCTCGCAGTCTTGGTCCAAGTCGACCACTAGATATTGCTCCTTGGAAACGAAGCAAATTTGAAGTTACTTTGCCAGGTTTGCCCTCCCCGTCTTACTTACCGTCCATGATAGATCCTTCAATTATAAAGTTTTTTTTTTGTTTTTGTGTCATTTAATTAAAATTATGTAATTTGTGTCATTTAATTAAAATTATGTGAACAAATTAAACTATTTGTTTAATTTATACAACTAACCAACTTATGCTATAACGACCGGAAGTCCTATTTATAGAACGAAAGATACCTAAACACAAATATGCTCAATATATTTGTTAAAAAATACTAAAAAACATTTGTTTTAGTGAAAACCCTGGAAACCCTTAGTTTATGTTTTATTTAACTTGAAAGGTCTCAGCCTTTACAGCAATAATAATTTGATGCTTTATTTAGTACATTCGGCCGTAGTCGCAAGTGATTTTAAAAGAGGCTTCGGTGTCTAGAGGATATTATCTTCCTTGATCTTAGGTAATAAATCTGAACAAGGTATGGCAATACTTTTAATTTCTGCATTTCTTACGTCAACAATGGCTCTCGCTAGAGTGTCTGCGTTTTCATTGCCACTGACTCCTATGTGCGAAGGGGTCCACAAAAATTTGATATCAAAGTCTCTTGATTGAAGTGTGAAATACTTTTCTTTGATGCGATATATGATGTAGTTTGTAGAAGCATCCAGTTTGTTGTTATCTAATGCCATAAGAACACTCATGCTGTCCGTTACAATAAGCCAAGAAATGATGCCAGAGTTGTCTTCACTTATGAAATCCAAAGCAGCTGAAATAGCCATCGCCTCAGCAGAAAATATAGTTAAAACATCAGGCAACCTTACACCATAACCAGTCCTATTAAAAGGTATGTAAATAGCCATTGCGACATTTGTACTGCTCTTAGAAGCATCAGTGAATATACATCGATAACCAGAATGTTCATGCAATAACTGGTACACCTCTTCCTTGGTTTTCAAATCATGCTTTATAACAATATTCATATCTATAAATTTACTATTGTATTTGCCAGAATAACATGTCCAAGTGTCATTACATTTGTAAAGTTCATGTTGCTGATTAAGTGTTATTGTAGTAGAGAAGTCATGAAGTAAATAGGGAATGTTAATATTATTTGGAGGATTATAAACTGTATGATAAAATGAAAGTTTTCTGTAAAGAGGGTGTTTATTATATGACAAAAGCTTTAAAAGGAATTTAGATTTTAAATACTGAAATCTAATTTTCAGTGGAGGAATATTACACTCTACTTGTAAGGAGTTGATAGGTGTTGTTTTAATAGCACCTGTAATGCAACGCAAGTTATGATTCTGTAAGACATCAAGTTTGCTGATAAGTCTCTGATCAGACCCAAAACACAAAAAACCGTATTCGAAATGACTACGCACTAAAGATTTGTATAACATTAACAAAATTTTAGGATCAGCATGTACTGACACAGATTTTATAAAATTATATGCTTTATTTGCTTTACCAAGTATGTAATCAACATATTTATTCCATGTCAGATTGGCAGAAAAAATTACTCCTAAGTACTTAAATTCATTAACAATGGGAAGCTCAAAATTATCATAAAAAATTTCTAAATCAAAATCTATTTCACCAAAAACAACAACTTTTGATTTATCTGGACTAATTTCTAAGTTTAAATAATTAAAATACTTACTCATATTTTTCAAAGCCTCATTAATATTACTCTTAATCTCATCCATATCCGGACCAGATGTATAAATAACCAAATCATCAGCAAATTGTAAATTTAGTACTTTGCTACCTAAAACCATATTGAGCTTATGCACATAAAGCACATAAATCAATGGACTCATAATACCACCTTGACACACCCCTTTATATGAAAAACGGGGTCCAATTAAGTGCTTATCTACTTTTACATAAACTTCTCTACCATGCAAAAAATTAAAAACCCATGTAACTATTTTTTCAGGTATTCCAAGTGAGCGAAGTTCAAGTGACAAAATGTGATGATTGACGTTATTGAAAGCACCAACTATGTCAACAAAAACAGCAACACATTCATGATCCATTTTACGAGCATTAAAAATATCAAGATACAAATGAGAAAAACTTTCATGTGTTGACCTTCCTCTACGAAATCCAAGCTGATTAGAAGGTAATAAATTATTACTTTCTATGTAAAACTCTAGTCTTTGCTTTAACAATTGCTCAAAAATCTTTCCTATACAAGAGGTCAAAGCTATAGGTCTGTAAGAATCAGGTTTGTTTTTATCTTTATTAGGTTTTAAAATCGGAATAAGACAGTCTATTTTCCAGTCTAAAGGTATGATTTCATTAAGCCAAAGTAAGTTAAAAACTTTTAAAACCAAAACTAAGGCTTGCAATGAAACATTCTTAAGCATTTTATATGGCATACAATCGAGGCCAAAAGCTGTATCACGTCTGGAGAAAATTGCAGCTTTCAATTCTTGCATAGTAAATGGATCTGTTAAATAATTTGAGCATGCTGCTGTTGGTAAATGATCATGTGAATGAAAAGGGGCCTCTACAGTATCAGGTGTGAACTTTTTAAGAAAATCTAAAATCCATGGATATACATTATTGCAAGATGGTACATATGTTCTATTAAACTTTCTAGAAATACCCCAAATTTTACTTAATGGAGTTGTTCTGTTAAAAGACTCACACAAAGTTACCCAACTCAAATACCTCTCTCTTTTTAAAGTCAATTTTTTAACAGCTTGTTGCCTTTTAAATTCAATATAGTTTGCTTGTGAAGGGTAATGTTTAAACTGTATATAGGCATTCTTAGCATCTTCTACAGCCCTAGTACAGTTATTATTCCACCATGGAAGTGGACAGCGTTTTTTCTTTTTAGAAGTTCTAGATGTATTAAGTGAGGCACTAGACGTAGTTTGCATACGAGAAATATCAGAACATGGAACAGAATTCTGTATAGCTTTATTTAAGATAAGAATGAGTTCGTTATAAGTTTGTAACGGGTTTTGATGATTAACAACAAAATTGTGTAATAGATTATCTACTTGAGCTGTGTAAAGATCCCAATTAACTAGTTTAAAATTTACATGAACAGGCAGATTTGAAAGATCATTGGATGAAGGAATAAAATTATTAAACACTATTTTTGTAATTACAGGCAAATGATATCCACCTAGAGGAACATCATGCACTGACCAGCCACAAGACAAAGCTAATGATGGTGAAACTAAGGTTAAATCAAGGGCATTTCTCTGCCACCTATTTGAGCCTACTGTAGTCATATCTCCGTTATTCAGCAACACAAGATTGTTATCATTGATGCTTTCAAGAACGTCAACACCACGACTGCACTGTGCACTACAGCCCCAGGCTGGATGATGGGCATTAAAATCCCCACCAATCAAAACAGGACCAGGAATACTTTTGATTAAATTATCCAGCTTTGATTTAGAAAAGAATGGATTACAATTACCAGGACTATAAAATGACACCAAAGAAACCTCCTTAGCACCATATTTTAAACGTATTGCAATATTTTGTATAGAGTCATCATATGAAGTATCAATTTTTTTTGAACTGTAATGTCTTATGTATTAATATAGCTACGCCATTATGACTATTACCAGAATCTAATCTAACAGTATTATAATCTTTTATATTAAAACGCATCTCAGGCTTAAGCCAAGTTTCACAAAGTAAAGCTACATGAATATTGTTCTCAATTAAAAAATGAGAAAAAATATGTTGATTACTACGAATACTCTGAGCATTCCACTGTACAATATTTAACTGATCCATAATAAAGATTGTTTAATGTTATTATCACTCTGTATTGTCGCTAAGAGAACTTTTTTTATATTTTCATTTGTAATGGAACTTTCTTTGTTCCGATTTTGTGATATTAAAGTAAGAAGGGTCTGAATTAAAATGTTTTGTATTTGATCTGTTTGTATTAGAAATTTAAGTTGTTCAGCAGGGTTTTTATTATTTAAAGGAGGGAATGACTTTTCATTTAATACATCAGCATATGATCTTTTTTGAACTTTATTTTTATTTTCTTCTATCTTAGCTTTTTTGACAGGACATTCTGCAGAAATAGCAATATGGTTTCCTTTACATTGGCAGCATGTAGCTTCTGTTGGGGCAATCGTACATTCTTTATAGCTATGATCTTTTCCGCATATGGAACACCTGATGCTATTTTTGCAAAATTTGGCAATATGTCCATACCTCAGACACTGCAGGCACTGCTTTACCGGCGGGATGTACGGCCGTACCTCAAACCGCCAACTGTTCAGGTCCACACTGTCGGGCAAGGAGACGCACGAAAAGGTGATGCTCACTGTCTTCATAGGTTCAAAAGTGACTTTATTTTCTTTAATAATCCGACGCATAAATCTTTTTACCGATATTATATTTTTGGAGCTGGATATAGCTGAATAAATTTGCTCATTCGACAGATCAATCGGGACATGCTGTATGACTCCAGTAATTTCTGTAGCTGAGGCTGGAATGCTAGCTTTGTGTTTAAAATTATCCAAAAACTTTTTGTTTATGAGCGCAGCATTGGCAAATGTCGGACGTTCGAAAATAACGCCAACTTTGTGCCGATTTATTCTAATAAGTTGCTTAACCCCTTTATTGTACCTCTTGAAGTTAGTGGCTAACGACATCATATCGCGGTCACCGATCGGGACTTGGTTTTGACTTTCGATGAAAACAATATATTCGTAATTTCCACCAGACTCTGGATAAGACCGGGTGTAATCACTTACTCTGTATTCAAGGTACTTATCCGTATCCTTTTCTTTTTCAGCATCTGATGTGGCCGACTGCATGGAGCGCAATGACCCAGTGTCAGCATCATCTTCGAGGGGATCCCCAGGAGGATCCGTTCCACTTTTCTTTCTCTTCTTAACCCTCCCCATCACAACAAACTACAATTAAGTAGTTATGAAGAATGAAAGTGTTAAAATAAAATAAATTTGATTTTTTTTCAAAAAACGCGCCTACTTTCTTTGACTTTCCCGCCCACTTTTCACTGATGGATGACACATAACATATTGACATAACTGACATTAGGCAACAGATAACAAAATAATACAAGCACAAAAAAATAATATAATAACGAAAAAGGAAGATTTTTTTATGAAAGTTGAGTTGGAATGAAACACAATAACGAAAGGATATAACCATGAGCAAGCTTAAAATCCAGCATGAACTTCTAGACTTGTTAGTACGCATTTACAATTTTAGTATTCCCAAAACTTTTTGCGTTGGTCACTAATTTAGCTCAAAATTGGAGTTCAAAATTGATACCTATAGCTAAAAATAGTGTTTATGCTTTTAAAATGATCTTTCTCACATTTTAGTGATTAATATAATAAATGTTAGCTATGAAGTAATAAAAATAGCGCAGTTCAATTCTACGAGATAATCACTATTGTTGGGCGAGATCGGCAAACAATAATGCTTATAATTTTATTAAATTCTTAAAGAAAACAAAAATTGCACGTAAATTAGCAAAATAGCGCGGGGTTGAATCGATCGATATTAGTTTCCCTTACCACATGTCTTCGCTAGTAAAGGTTTCCTAAGACGTATACGAGGGTTTTAAAAATTCTGAATAAACACTCTTTGGTTCCTGTAATCTTGCATTCAATAGATACGGGGAAAACAGCAACATACACGTTACAAGTTAATGGTTCTCCTCGTCCGGGGAATAAACACAAAATAATTGATTCCCAAAAACATACAAAAGGGCGGAAAGTGGAAGTGATTTTAAATCTATTAAAACGTGCACTGAACTCCTAAACATGAGACATACCGATCCGTCACCTAGAATACCAGTTGGTTAACGATTTCATTGTATGCTAATGTGTTTGGAGAGGTGAGACCGCTGGCGCTGTTGCTCAGATGTCTATCTTCCATGGTGTTGCGATGTCAATACCCGTTATATTCGTTAGAGTAACTATTGCCTTCAGAATTTGTTAAGGCGCCTTTCGTTAAGTTAGACTTTCTCTGGTGATTTATATTTTAGGTATCTAGTAGGTACTTCTGAGTACGTGAAGATATGAAAACTAATATTGATACGGTATAGGTTGAAACACAAATCGTTAACGTAGGCAACTTCTTCTTCTTCTTATCGTGTTGATGTCTTCAACAAAAAAAATTCCGACCAGTATTTAGCAACCTGTACGGCTCTATCATTGGCCTTGCATAGATCCCGAAAAGTACAGGTGGATGTGCAGGATGGGCAGCTCAGCAAGTGTCGTATGTCTCAAACTCAACGTAGGCAACTCAGTCGCCTGATTAAAATGGAACTGGGTAAGCCACATCTGCAGCATATCACAACGATGTGGGGCAAACGCTACTGGTTGGATCCAGAACGGTAGCGATGCGGTAGGCCTAGAAGGAGATGACGTGACGAGTTGGTCTTCTACATAAGGGATTGGCCAGAGATAGCTCAGAACAGAGATGATCGGAACAATTTAAGAGAGGTTTTTGCCCTGCAGTGGGTCACAATAGGCTTATAATAATATTGGTTAAAAGCCCAGTGTTCACCGATATCAGGTGGGTATCGTACCATTTACCAATGTCGGTCAATAAGCGAGGGGATCGGGGTCCAAGGGCGCATTGGACTCCCATGGTTTTTTTGCAAAGAAATTAAAATATGACATTAAAAGAACCTAGCATATTTGAGGACTAATGAGGCCAAAGAAAACCTTGTCTAGAATAGTATATCTACCTAGATATACTATTCTAGACGGGGTGTTGAAGATATATCCCCTCTTTTGAGGATTTATGTGAGATTATTCTTCAAATACTCCTCCCGTTCTGAGGTGACGTCACATTTCAGCATGTGCATCCTTATTCTGTTACTTGGCAAATTCTCCTTTCACCAGATTTTAAAGGTTTCTTCTACCTACTTGATATGGAATTATCATTTCAGCTAAAAGACGTCCACTGTTGGACATATTATTATGTAGGCCTCCCCCAAGCGTCGCCCCAATGACCGGTCCTGTGCGTCTCGCATCCATTAGATATGAAATGGATTTTAGAAAAAATCTTTCTATTTGCGATTGTGGATGGTTATTTTTTATACAAACATAAATAAATAAAAAATGTTTTTATTTTACATAGGCCTACATGGGCACTTATAAAAAGTCGAAGCTAGTGCACGGTTCCAAATTGGCCGTTTCCTATGGAGAAGAACCGGCAAGAAACTCCATGGTTACTCTTTTCAAAAAAAATGATTGGGTTTACAATACTTTCACATTACAAAAACAGACACATATGCGAGGACAGTGTAGACCAATCAAAAATGTAACCCAAATAAAAATAGATTCAATCAAAAACTGGGTTGAATTAAGTAGTAATTAAAATTCGTAGTCTACAGTGTTCTCTCATTCACACTTTAAGAGAGAGGCTATATAAATATGAGAGAAAAAAAAAATCAAAGCTATCAACAAATTAGTTTTTATCAAAATGAAACCACGACTTAATGAAATTAAGGTGATATCCAAATAATATAAAAATATTGCAAAAGCAACGTTTTGAATGAAAAATAAATTTATGAGTAATAATATTTTTTATGAAATGAAACAAACATGGAGCAGTTAATAGATAAATTTACACAATAATGTTACCAGGGGGCCACATGTGCAGAAGCAGTTATTTCCAAACAAGCGCGTCTTCGATATAGTCTCTAACCTCGTAATATGCTTTTTTGGTCAGGACACGCTTAATATGGGTTTTGAACTTTCCCTCGCTAAGTTCAATAACCGACTTGGGCAACTTATTATAAAAGCGTATACTATTGACAAGGAATGACTTGCTGGTCTTAGCTAGTCTCCATTTAGGTAATACGATTTGGTGTTTGCTACGCGTATTTTTGTCATGTAAATCGCTTCTAATTTTAAAAAGTCCTAGGTTTTTGCGTACATACAATATACTTTGCAGAATATAAAGCGAGGGCAGAGTTATTATATCAATTTCTCCGAATGTATTTCTAAGGGACTCACGGGGACCCATTTTATAAATAGCCCGGATTGCTCTCTTTTGCAGTATGAAGACTGATTCCACATCAGCGGCAGACCCCCACAATAAGACGCCGTACGACATAATACTGTGGAAATAGGCATAGTACACCAATCTAGCTGTAGCTACATCTGTCAATTGCCTTATTTTTCTTACTGCATACGCAGCTGAGCTTAATCTACCTGAAAGAGTTCTAATATGAGTGCCCCACTGAAGTTTAGAATCAATAGTTAAACCTAAGAACACAGTGTCCGTAATAGTATCAAGTTTTTTGCCGTCAAGCATTAAATTAAGGCCCACTTGAGGAACATTTGGTAGCGAAAACTTTATACATTTAGTTTTGTTCGCATTTAGTAAGAGGTTATTAGCTGCGAACCATTTCGAAAGAACAGCCAGACTTTCGTTTACATGCAGGACATCCGCATCTTTTCTGTCTACTTTAAAAATAAGAGAAGTGTCATCAGCAAATAAAATTATATCAGATAAACTAGCCATCATGTAAGGAAGGTCATTAATATAAACCAGGAAAAGGAAAGGGCCAAGAATTGAACCCTGGGGCACGCCCATCTTTACTAAAGACCCCGAGGACGTCGCCCCACTAATGGTTACTTTTTGCTGCCTGTAAGATAAATAGGAAAAAACAAGATCAGCAGCTCGTCCACGAATTCCGTAATGATGTAATTTACAGATAAGAGTATTATGATCAACACAGTCAAATGCTTTTTACAGGTCACAGAATATGCCAATAGCATCCTGGGACTTCTCCCAGGATTCCAAAATGTGACTGATGAGCTTCACTCCTGCATCTGTCGTTGACCTTCCTTTCGTGAAACCAAACTGATGACTATGCAAGATCCTATTAGAATTAAAATGACACAACATCTGGTCAAGCATGATTTTTTCATAGATTTTACTCAATGCTGGAAGCACAGATATCGGTCTATAATTAGAGGGATCACTCTTACTTCCTGATTTGAAAATTGGTACTACTTTACTATGTTTCATTAAATCAGGGAATGTACCACTGTCTAAACATTGGTTAAATATTCCTGTTAGGATAGGAGCAATTGTGTCAATAATATCTCCAAGAACCTTAACGGATATACCCCATAAGTCCTCAGTGTTTTTTATGTTAAGACTTTGGAATGTTTTCTTGATTGTATTAATAGATATACGCTTGAATTCAAAGGTTGGTATATCCTTAGTGAAATTTTCTTTCAAAAAAGATTCAGCTAGCAAAGATGAAGAAGGGAGAGATTTCGTAACTTCTATTGGGATGTTGGTGAAAAAGTTTTCTAATGTCTCCGCCACTTCTGACTTATCTGAGATGATCCTATTATCAATTTTTAGTGACAAATCATTCCGATCTCGTTGATTTGTCTTTCCAGTTTCCTTGTTTATTACCTTCCAGACAGTTTTAATTTTATTATTAGAATTTCCTATTGTCTTACTTATTGACTTAGATTTAGCTTGGGCGCAGACTCTTTTGAATATCTTTGAATAAAGTCTAACGCGGTTATGAAAGTTAGGATCAGACGTCAATGATTTTTCATAGTATAACTGATACAAAGTATCTCTGCTTTTTCTAATACCAGCAGTTGCCCATTCATTAAATTTGGATTTATTATTTATTTTAACTCTTTTAATTGGACAGGACTTATTAAATTCTTGGCATACTGTAGAAAATAATGTATCATAATTTACATTGGGGTCTTGCGAATCAAAATTGGCTGTTGAGAGACTACTAAGAACATTGTTATTAAAAGAATTTAATTTATTTTTAGTAAGCGGTCTAAACTCTGCAGTTGAATCTAATTGAAACTTCTTGACTAACTCAAAAGATACGAGCTGACCAGTATGGTCAGACCTCACGCCACTAATTAAGGATGAGTCTTTTATATTACAATTAGTAAATATGTTATCTATGCATGAAGCTGAAGTAGCTGTTATTCTTGTAGCTTCATTAAATATACATTTAAGATTAAAAGAACTAAATAACGAAAGAAGTTTACATTTTTCTGGTGAATTCAATAATAGATCAATATTTAAATCCCCACAGACAAAAACTAACTTGTTATCTCTAATGAGTTTATTTAGTATTTCTTCCATAGTTATCAAAAAGGATGTCAAGTTTGATGCAGGTGGTCTGTAGACACATAAGAAAGTTTGGCCTTCCACCTCTGCACATGCTACCTCACATATGCGATCAACCGAGCAAGCAGTGATATCTTTCCTTTCCTTATATCTGAAGGAATTACTACATAAAATCAAAGTACCACCCCCTATTGATGCTCTGTTGTACGCACTGGCAACTGAAAAATTATTAACATTAAAAAGCATTCTATCTGGTTTTAACCAGGTTTCACAAAAACATAAGATATCCATATGATATTTATCTATTAGCATTTCCACGTCTAGAATTTTACCAGAGAAGCGATTTATATTCTGATGGAATAATAAAAGTTTATTGTTAGGCTTCCCTTTGGTCGTATCTACTAGTTTAAAGAATTATTATCAGTATTACTAGGTATCCTAGATAATACTGATTCGTCTCTTAACCTAATCCCAGTTAAATCATCAATAACTGTATGTATATTAAAAGCTAACAAAGTAGCCAATAAACGTCGACTTTTCATGGGAAGAAACATATGTTCCCGATTTAAAATAAAATCTCTAACAAAATTGTTAGTGTCAAAGTATAATAAACGGTCACTATGACGGCATGACAGAAGATGCATCACATTATTTAGCTTAAAAATTAAGTCATTTTCGTGATTATTTAAAATATTAGAGTATGGCAAACGATAGGTATACTCGTATAACTTTCCAATTACGTACTCACTTAAACCATCAAATACAATTTATTATAAGCATTACGCTTTACTTCAATTATACTTATAGTCCCTATTATTAACTTGTCCATTCTATAATTTACAATGTTCTACAGTTAATTGTAGATACTCATTTATAGTAATGAATGCGTACAACTGTTTTATTACAGCACGTTACATGTTGAAAGTAATTAAAAATGTTACATTTTCGCGTAATGTTATTTAAGTGCGAAGAATGTGTAATATAGACTAACTAAATTAACTGCTGCGGCTATTTTGTAAAAAAAAACAGTAACATGACTGTATTTTAAAATGAGATATATTTCGAGCCAAAATAGGTGCAGGCTTTGCTTAGTTTGGCTACAGATGCTACTATATTTTTTTATGTGATTCCTTAGGGCACCTTAAATTACTGTAATTTATCTGACTAATAAACATTATCGTTATTATACTTCTGCATCATCATCAATTAGCCAAAATTGACTGGCGTGACTTCCGTTGTTGAACGCAGGACTTTTAGGTTACCTCAAACGTTGCCTTGCTATTTCACTACATTGGCTGGTCCTGTAGTTCTCGCATGCAATGTATCCCCAAGACCTTAATCAGGATATGTTATATGCAATTTAAAAAGACGGTGTATTACATTATTGCTTACAATCAAACGAAATAGATACAAGTAAAACAAAAGCCCAAAAATAAAGTATGGTTACTGGCAGGCAATTTGCACAGATTAAACGCGAAGCTGTAGGTACAAATTTTAATAATGAGAATGAGACACAATGATGTCGCGTAATTTTGGAATATCCCAACCAGTTGTGTGATCTCGATCGGTACTTTCTAGTCGAGAGCACGTAGGACCAATACTAATGTGTCGGCTCATGAAGGACCAACTTAATATTCATACGTGGTAAAAGGTTACCGGCTTTTGTAGATACCACAGCAATTGAATATTTTCTATAAAAAATTACATTAAATATGCCAAGTTCACAGTGTTAAATCTAGAAAAATACTAGCTATTCCTTTGTCCATCGTTGGTCGCTCGTTGCCTAATTTCATACATATTCATTTAGTAGTTAAACCTTGAAGTTATCGTTGACTGTCAGGGACAAGACCTTCTGTGAAAATTTGTCGCCATGGACGTAGACCAAACTAATCCTTGTAGCAAGCCGCCTAAGTCTAGTCTTGGTCTGTTTCTGTTTGTCTAGAGTCTTTAATTTGGCACCTTGACTCATTGAATCCGCATTAAATTGTAGGTCAGAATTTTATACTCAATTTGTAATACAAGACACCGCAGCTCACATTGAATGTCCTAAGCATGCTGACCGTTTTATAAACAAAACCATACACCACTCAAATCAATACACTAAGCTTTAAACCCTAGACAATAAAGACCAAATTCCATTGAATGAGATTGAATTCTCGGATCATTATTGCCAAATCCGCCGCATATCAAATTCACAGTGGTTACGGTTGAGCAACTTGTCATAGCCTTACATAAGGACAAAGTCGCACTATTATAATTCCAAAGATAACACAAAGGAGGTGCTAAGGATTTGTGTCCCAGAATTCTGATCGGTCAGCTACATTGAGGTCGTAACGTGTGAGATAGGAAGCCGAAACAGTGAGTTTTCCGATTAACTGATGCAAAAAAGATGCTTGAGGAAGGTAAGAAGTGATAACGGATAAGTTTTTAGATAATTGAAGAAGCTGAGACGGTAATTAGACACAGAAGGAAAAATGCAAAGTCACAGTTTAAGGAAGACTTGCTTCTCAAATGGAAGCTTGTTTAATGGTGTTTTTGTATAAGTAAGGCATACCTAGTACTAATTAGGATTATGTCAGAGCATGAAAACCCTAGTGTTATCATAATTTTATTCTCCTTCAAGCATAACCTTTATTGTTATACCCTCTTGGACAGTTTGGTATATGTATTTGGAAAAACACATTTTACGGAATGATCATAATGCTTATTTCTGCTGACAGTTTGAATAAAATAGAAGACTTTTAGAGAAGTCTGCATTGCGTGTGATATCGACTATATAATGCAAAATTAATTCAAATATCGGATTATAACCGGTCATCAAGGTACCGTTAAAATCGGTGAGGACACCGATAAAATTATACCACGGCCACCGTATTGCAGTGCACATAAACGCTTCGATTTGCAGCAGTCGGCAAGTTTCTTACATTAGTTGCCAAGCGTTTACAACTACTTGTAAGATTCCAATAGCAAGTAAATATGTTTACGATGATGATTCTTCTAATGGCTTCCTCAATAGCAATTCCAGCCATTACACCTGGACTAAGTGAGGCTTGACTGATGTACACCAGTTTTTCTAAAGATCTAGTTAACTGCCTCTCATGTATAAATCTTAGTTTTAAATGTAAATCGTGCTTGTAAATTGTATAAATTAGCGGCTGATGTGAAGAGGAAGAAGGTAAGAATTAGTTTAAAAACAAATATATTATACAGATTTTTAGTATTGCGTTTGTTTTGGTTTATAACATGCTGTTTTATTACGTAATTGTATAATCAGCTGTGTTTAACCAATAAATTAATGAGTTCTTTTCAATATATCACTTCCTGAAAATTAATTCAATTATACATAATATCCGCTGAGACGGTGTTTAAATTTAATTGGCCCCTGTTTATCATATGTATAATTGTATATAAACCTTTTTGGTCAGATTGTTATGAAAAGACCAGTTGTCTTATACGCTGTAAATGACATAAACCTGGAATAATGTGTGTGTAACCAATATCCAAAACATTTTATCTCCTTTCAATCATATAGGTACATAAATGGTACCATGCAATGCATTAGTTTAAAATTCCAAAAATTCACATCTTAATTCACAATCTCTGTTACTTTACTACAGAATGCATATTTTACAACTCAAATTATGTAAGGTTAATAAAAACAGTGATCTCGTCGTGTGCGACCGTATAATCTGTTCTAGCTTGAGAATGCAAAATTGTTTACTTACTATTTAAACTCGATTGTTTGTCGTGCACTCAAATATTTTAGATAATTAATAGTTCATGGAAAGCTTCAGAAAAGTTGCATCTTCAATACTAGTTATGGTTATCCCTGGTGGTGTCGGATTAGTGTCCTATCGGACTATGAGAGTAAGGGAGAGCCCCTGTGTTTGCACACGCATTTGTGCACTGTGATGTTTCTTGTGTACTTTCCTATTTGGGATCGTTATAGCCCAAATTTTGTGAGGCGCATTTGAAAGAGTTACCGTTACCCTAAAGCGAAAAACAACATACTACGAAACATAGGAAGGTCTTAATCAGTAAATATCTTACATCTCGCTCTACCATAGAGCGGGAGAAGTCATTTGAAAATCTTCGAAACCAAAAACTATGGCCCATATTTCGTCACATTTCTGATGTTTTCCTTCCGTTATTTAGTGGTTTGTGTCAATTTTTTTTTAAAGCACATATTGACTTAGATAGAAAACCTGCAACCAGAGAATATAGTGCACTCTTGCTATAAATTTAACCTGCATGATTGTTTAAAACTATTTGTATGTCAACGCTACGGACTTTACAATCATCTTTGACACTATTTAGGTATGTCATAATATCAATCTCCGAGTAGAAACGCACGCGCAGATAGAAACGCGTTACGGAAGCGCAGGTAACAGATACTAATCGCATATTAAACAAAGTGTGTAACCGTCTTTATGTTGACTTTTATGTATTCCCTCCACAATTCCACCGTTGGCGATAAGCGGATGGTGTTTAAAATTTTAATGGGAGGTTTGGTGGGATTATTTAATACTTATTAAACTTGTGACGGAAAGTGGGTTTCTCTATATTTTCTGTTGTTAATAATTGAGTATGAACCTCTTTGTTTTTGAAGTTGGGATTCATGAAATAATTTCTCTCGCTCTGGGTGGGGATTTTTCCGCGTTTGTTCAGTTACCCTTTTCGTTCCAGGCACGTGGTGACTTTTTGGAATAATCCTTCATTGCATCGTCTCCGTTAAATTTAAGATTCTATAATAATATAAGTAGTAAGAACTTTTAGGACCCCAAGGTAAAAAAAACCCTTTTTCAAAAATTGGTCCTACGATTTTTTTTTCTTCTTTTTTTACTTTTTTCTGCCAATTATTTTTCTAAACTGTTATCGGTAACCATACATAATTATTACAAGTAAACCAAAAAAAGGTATTGTGTTACCTATTTACATAAGAAATAATTCCACCATCGTATTTACAATCATTGAAGCAAATCAAATTGACCATCTCCCAAGTCACATCCAATCGAATTTCCATAGTAAGGCTTATGGTAGTAGTTTTTATACCTATGATAGCGGTCGATCAACTTGGTTTAACGGTATTCCAAGTCATGGGCACCATGCAATACAACTGGCTTACATCATTCTTGATAACCGGAAACTGATACTGCTATAGTTTTTTTTTTACGTAAAGTTACGGTTTTTTCTTGATCAGTATTAGTTCTGCTCTAGTTGCGTTTGTGTTTGGGAGAATATTTCGATTATTTTTGAGGATCGATTAATTAAGATTCTTTTGTCTGAATCGTCTACAATCAGTATTGTGGACTACTTAATTAAGATTTGTTACGGTTTCAGGGAAAATTAAATTCGCGAATAACTTTTGGTTTTTGAATATTCTGGGTGCTGTACTGAATTATCGTGATTTTATATTTTTAACAAATTTCCTTTTCTGTGTACCTACGCTATATTCACATAATATAGTGTACCCAAAACTAGACAATTTTTGAGCACCTTAGATCACTCTAAGGTGCTGAAAAAGGTCTCGACTATTTAATTTAGGCTACAAATTCTCATCATCATCATCATTTCACCTTCATAGTCAGAAGCCAGTAAATCTGACTCCATGAAGCCATGAAGTACCGTGTAACCCCAGTTAATGGGTTGTGGAGGTCTGGCAGGCAGCCGCTCCTCGTAAAATACTCATACTCAGCTAAAGCCGGCTTGACTGGAAGCTGACCCCAATACAGTAGGGAAAAGGCTAGACAGATGATGATGATTATCATTTCAACCGACATATGTACATCGACCAGTCCTGTGCGTCTCATATCATCCAGGATTTCCGCGACCCTCACTAAGTCTTCGGTACTCCTCGTGGGAGGCCTAACAACGCCGTGTCTTCTGGTACGTGATCGTTACTCCAGAACCCTTCAGCCCCATCGACCATTAGTTCTGCGAGCCTGCGATTCTTCATAGCCTGAAGAATCGCAGGCTCGCAGAACTAATGTCTTAAAACTTGGTTCTTCTGCGGATATATTCGCGTTTCTGATCCGATCTCGCAAGGATACTCCGAGCGAGAGCAAAGCCCTATTACATTATTTAGAGTATCAAAAATATTTATTTTTGATACTCTAAACCCTAACCCTATCTACATTTGTAGATAGGGTTTTTTTAATCATCAGAATGACTTCTCCCGCTCTCGGGCGGAGCGTGAAGGTATGTCAGACTTTAAATGACTAAACATCACCCCGTTGCTTCTTTGCCTTTGTTCCAAAATGTAGATAGGGTAGAGACCATCTCCTCAACATTCCAGAGGTAGTTAAATAAAAAAAGTAAATATTTATTTAAGGCTTGTAATGTAAACCTCTAAAATAATATTTTGGAGGCAAAACTAACAATGTTCAGAACCATAGATAACAGTGTTTGTTTTAAAACGGCTTAACTCGCCTATTACGTATTCATCGCTATTAGATGGGAAGTTGATTGCTATGTGATGTCCATTCATCATAATAAAGGATTTCGTGACAATTTTATGATTAGTTTATTTTATAGGCAGTTTTTTTGCTTACTAAAATGATAATTTCTATCTCATGTTACCGTTTTTTGAGCTACCGCATCAAGTGGAGCTAAAAGTGGGTGTCAGACTTTTACTGGATAAAACGTATCTGTATTTCTTTAATTGTCCTTTGGGTACTTAACACTTTTTTGAACAATTCCACAGATTACGTATTAGGTACTTACCTATATTTTTTTCTGAGGTTTGCCGATTTAACCCCGAAAATTATTATTTATAAAAAAATATACAATGTATTACGTATTAAACATGGTACAGTAGCTTTATCAGACTAAAACAGCAGTAACTATTTTTTTTTAAGAACTTTTCATGAAACCATCATTCTTAATCCAATCTAATACACGTAAATCGTTCTCAGAGTGATAGTAAATCAATAAACGCTGGCTCAATAACCTAACAATAGCATCCCAACAATTGCTATCAGCACACAAAGTGGCGCCAAGGCTGTATCACGTCAGAAAGCTCCGAAGCCTTTCAGTTCAGTCGTAATCGAGCCGGGACGCCGTGCGGACTGTCGCCGCAACGTTAACGTGCGAGTTCGCGTTCGCAGTTTTAACCCCGAATGTTCAGTGTTTTCTTAGGATTTGTAACTTAAACATTATGGTTTGCGTTTTTTTATTGTATTTAGTTTAGAGACTAGGTTGGTTTTTAGCTGTTTTGTTTTGTTTTAGGGAGTTAATAATAAAATTACAAGTTAATTTTAAACAGTTACGTACCTATTGTGGGTAAATGCGACAAATTCATAATAATAATAATTAGGGATTTTTTTTAAGTTAACCTTACTATACGAAATTCAGGAAGATGGGTCAAATATATTATCTACCTAAACAATAATTAGGTAGATCATCCTATTTCTTTTAAATAAACAAACAAAACTTAGACTTCATGAATACTCTAAATAATAATATATTGTCTTGTATTTACAATATTTATTTGATTAATCTTTGGTCACACAACACACTTCGCGTATTTTAAACACTAACATTTACTTATATCTTCACGCAAAGCATTAGATTGACTAGCTTTATCTCTACAGCATGTCTCATTTAAATATTTTCACCAGCCTTGCTTACAAATACTTAGGTATATCAGTGCTCTATCTTAGTGCTTAACTTAATTAATTAGAATGACTGAAGCAATTAACAACTGAGATCTATTGAAGTTTCTAAAACACTTTTGAATCGGTAACAAATCTTTAATTGGTGGCAACAATAAACTAGTCTAGTATAGAAAAAGGTAAAAAAAAATAACACATTAATTTAATGGATTAGAATTAGATCACTTGAAAGACATGAGTAAAAGAAATAGTGATAAATTATTATTTTTTAAATTAGATAAAAACATTTTTTTTTTAATTTTGGAACATCTCCTCCTTCTTATTCCTGCTCTTGTCCCATTATCAAAACTCAATATAAAAAAAAAATTACGACGATTATGATGATATATTTTTATTGCAACACTCAATAATAATAAAAAAAATAAGCACTTAGAGAAAAACGAATACAAAAATAAAGATCAAATAATCGTATATCTAAATAATTAAGATCAATAATTCTTATTCTTTGTTTTTCTAGTACTTTTATTTCAAAATTGTAGTGTTAAATACTTAATTATATCTTTTAACTATTTACTTAATTTACCAGCTACCGACTAACATGAAATCTTATATTGCTTCTCCATAATTAATTTTATAACCACAAATCTCATTCCTATTATCCAATTGTGAATAATTTGTTAAAAATCTGGTGCACCAAGACGCCACGGTGTTACACAACGAATAATTTCAAAAGCAATTTGTCTGTCGTCTTAGAGTTGGATGTAGGCTTTTCCTAAATCATGCTGTAATGCACTTCCGTCTTCCTAGATATGTCTCTACCGGCATCCATCTTCAGGTTTCTTAGGGCTGACCAAAATAAAACCGACGTTTTTGACGAATAGTAGAGCTAGCTAATTTTAATTAGTCTTGTGACGAAAGTAATTAATTCATGGTGCAACTAAGGAGTAGAATTTCATGTCTGAAGTCTGTTTTTAAATCTAGAGTAAATAGATTATTGGACTAAAAATTCCTGTCGGATCCTCCTGATCTCTTTCCTGTATCTTGATAGCTACAACCTAGAAATCTTTAAATCGAGAGTGAAGGCTACTTCTTGCCAAACGTGCTCCATCGTCGATCACATCATCGCTTACCATCAGGTGATATACCTAGTTCGTGTGTTTGTGTAGTTCGTGTAAGTGTTAGTCTATCAATAATAATAATGATAAAGTAATAAATAACAAAGGTAAATCTTAAGCACTAGGTTTACGCCACAACGTTTTTTTAACTTTGCTATAATCATTGCATGAGCATTATGCAACAAGCTACCCCTCAATGTCAGACGAGCCATATTATTATCCTCATTATACAACAAAGTTCACGTGGTAACGTTTGTCTATCTGTTCGCGATACACTCAAAAACTACTGAATAGATTTTCATGCAAGGCCCCTGCCACATTGCTCACAGAACAGATGGTCTATTGGAAGCCCCCTACAAGGTGGACTGATGACCTGGCGATCGTTGTGGCAACGCTTAAGGGAGGCCTATGTCTAGCAGTAGACGTCTTTCGGTTGGTATGATGATGATGGATTTTCATGCAGTTTTCATTAATCGACAGAGTGCTTTATGAGGAAGGTATGATTACTAAATGCCTCTAATAATATAAGATGTTTAATAATGTGTGAGATAACAATAATAATAAAAAAAATATAATATGTTTGATAATGTGTGTGATGTGTGTGTATGTGTTTAATATGGGTGTGTGTGTTTTAAGAGCTGACAATTTCGAATATTTAAAACACTCGGACGAAGCTGGGGTGGTTTGCTAGTTACTTAAAACACGCTTGCTTATTCTAAAAGAGATTAAGTCTATGTTAACTGTCTTTGCTTATCTCGTGTCGGCACGACAATAGCTCATGCCGTGCTGGAGATAAGCTGGTCAACAAAATTGCTAGCGGAACTGATTGTGTAGAGTGCACTGGCCAAGTTGAACCAGTGTTGCAGGCTGCTCAAAATAATATTAATCACTAGCTGTGGCCAGCGGCTTCACCCGCGAGGTAATAGGAAATTATCCCTAGGGAGCACTATGTTCCCGGGATGAAAAGTATCCTATGTCCTATTCCAGGACATGGTCCACCCGTGTACCAAGTTTTAGTGAAATCCATTCAGTAGCAGTTAGCTACACATAAATAATTACAATAAATCAGCATTATACGTGTTCTATAAAAGATATTATAATGGGGATTAAAATTAACTTACAAAAAAGAAAAAGGTAGGCATAACAATTTTAGTTTGGGACCAAAAAAGTTGTGTTAGGACTCATCATTATTATCCTACTCTTGTCCCGTGTTATGGGGAATTGGCGCAATTTTTTTTTTATTCTGTTCTGTCACACGTTTATTTTCTTTCATTTCACTACTCACAGAATCCATCCGCCTTTTCTTTGGCCTCGCTCTCCTCCATCCATTCACATGTATACCTACCTACTCACGGTGTAAGCATATAAGAGTACGATGTTAAAACTGTTAACAAAATTAGTTACCACAACATATTTAAATAATTAAAAAGTGGAGCAAATTATACGGTAGCGGAATCTATTTACCCACATTTCGGCAAAAACTTGACACTAACTTACATAATTTCCACATTGTTTTGAATATTTCGTGGGCTGTATGCATAATGGAAGTTGTAAACGAAACTAGTCTTAGGGCTTTCAAACTCGCGACAAGCTAAGAATGTTTTTTCCTTGCTAAAAAGGACCTTCAGATATATATTTCGTATAAAAAGGACACTTTTAGGAAGGTCAGTCTAAATTAGCTCAAGATCAGACCAAACTCTGAATAATTAGTACCAAGTTTCGCAATCTTATTCACGTCTCTTCAAAGCTAGCTATTACCAGCGGCTTCACCCGCGTGCATATGAGAATTGTCCCAAAGGAACATACTCCCGGGATAAAACTATATTGTCCCAATGGAACCTAATCCCGGGTCCGGGATAAAAAAACTCTATATGCTAGGATATATGCCAAATTTCTTCCAAATCCGTTCAGCCGTTTGTGTGTGAAGAAGTAACAAACATTCCTTTAAAATATAAGTGTGATTTCCAACGTGATTTTAACTAATATTCATTTAGTTCGTGTCGACACGAGATAAATGATAAGATTAATCCTTCGATCAACAATGTTTAATCAATTTATTAATAGTGGAAAATATAATGCCCATATCTGTAAATTTGAGATATTGTAAACTGCTATGCTCAAAAAAAAACCCAAAAAGGCAGATAATATTTTCACGATAAACCTGTCGTTATGACTCGGACATATTGACAAATGAATGACACAGCTATCTTCGGGGCCACAGCTTAAAACCCACTAACACAAAAGTGCACAGCAAATTACATTATCTGACATTTGTTTAGCAACCGTCCAACTATGCAACCATTATTAAATCTGCGACACAAAGAGCTCTAATTAGAAGATGGACCTCGCTTACAAAAGTTTTAAAAAGCCTTTTTTCTGCAGCCTCTTTGTTCGTTGAATGAGAACTGGCAACACTAATGACCTTTTCGTTTAAATAGTTAGGGGACATTATCTTAAACGGTTCTAGTTTGGAGATAGTTTTAAGAAGCATTTATGTGAAGTGATAAGTTTGTTAGCGTTGTCATTTCTTGTAGCTTCCTGTGTTAGATAAAGCTATTTTTGGTCCTTTGTATAATTAATATTTTGTAAGGACCAACATTTTGTTTTACTTTAATTTTTACATAGCATCGGTTGGGTGACAGCAGGACGAAAATATGCATCTTTAAGATGAGAGAGAAGGATTAGGAGAGCTACATTGTACATATGAATCTAACAGCTGTCACCGAAATCATTTTATAACAAATTTAGTATAGTTTGGGACACACAAAATGGGGTCAGTTTGAGAAATACAAAATGAGGAAGAAGGATCTTCCTCATTTTGTATTTCCCAAACCTTTTATTTAACTTATGTAACCAAATACGAAGATAATGTTATCTGTATTAAAGTTTTTGATATGTCAGTGTGTTACTCAATTGTTTATCTTTTCTCTTCTCATTGTTTTTAATGGAAGTCTTAAAACAGTACGTTCCTTTATAGTTATTTCTAGTATACATAATTTCATTAATATAAAGCAGTGGGGAGGCCAATTTGTCTTAGTGACCCATTTTTGTGCTTTTTCCTTTTTCCTAGATGAAATTATGAAGTTTCTATGATTAATTAGGCATTGTAATAAGTAAGAATACCTAATAAATTATATCAGTCTTCCATTTTGCAAGCAACACATCGACCTGATTTCCTTGCCGGCTTGTACCTGACGCAAGAAAATAAACAACTCAGGCTTTCGTCTTTTGTCATTCTCTAATGGCAATTGCCTATTTTTTTGTAGTTGCAACACTCATTTCAATTAGAGGTTACATACTTATACATAGAGAATGGATTGAAAGTAATCTATTGAAGTAGGTATAATGAAGGGAGTGGGCTAAAGGATTGTTCGAAAGCAAAACAGTAGGGGCCAAAAGAAGATACCCTTCCCTAGAAACATATACCCAAATTATAATGGTGATGTACTTCAGAAAGGCAGCGAAGAAATTGTGCGTAGTACATACCACAGAATGACCAGCTGTATGAATGTAAGCGAAATTAAAGAAGCATACAAGGATGGTAACTGTCAAAATAAGGCGTGAGTTTATGAATGTGTTAATTGGAGAATAGAAAACGCTAAAGTGACAAGTATTAGCTGTCCTGTCTCTTTGTCTCTTTCCACAGAGTGGGTCATTTTGTGAGATCACTGCTCAGTTGATTCTTTACGTCCCTGCGCTCCTAGGACCAGTCATATTCTGTAGTGCTAAAGACTTCTGCATACAATAGGTGATGTTAAATGCTCCGTCAATGTCAGTTTAACCTTATGTAAGGTGTCCATTAAAGATGTGATGTTACACGCAAGCCTTGATGCTTTGTAGCAGTTTCAATTCTTGACTCTTTCTACAGTTTGGGTTATCTTGTGAGGCACTGCTCAGTTTATTCTCCATATCGCTGTGCTCTTAGGACCAGTTTTATTCTGTGATGTTAAATAATAATAATATATTAATTTGCATAAAACATGGTATAAAATGGCGTTAAATATTATATAGCATAAACATGTTTAGCCAGGTTTAGAACAAAAAAGTTAGGCATGTACCTAGGTAAGGAGTAAATACTCCTGCATACAATAGGTGATGTTAGATGCTCCATCTATGTCTGTTTAACCTTATGTAAGATGCCCATCAAAGATGTGATGTTACATGCTATCCTTGATGCTTTGTACTTGTAGCAGTTTGATTCTTGTCTATGCACTTCCTCAAGTCACTTTTTGGTTGTAAGCTTTTGATTAGATTGTGGTTTGAGATATCAATTATGGAAATACAATCTATTTTCAGTGTTATGTGTTCTTCTCGTTTTTACAATCAAATAATATCCTCTTCCTTGTGTTTGGCTGATATTCTTTAATACTTAGTAGATGTCTTTATGTGTAGATATCGATCTAGCGGAGTCACTCGAGCTAATTGAGCTAAACTGAAAAATCTAGTGGCTATGTTTTGTTTGTTCAATGTACCTCACGAATTTACTAACAAGATCTAATATTCCTAAACTACTCGTATTTTGACAGAAATTACAATAAATCACCTCATCCATTCATTGGGGCCCGCAGTTGTATTAAGCTCAAAAGAATACTGATCGTAACATGTGTTATAATTATAACTCTAAGGGATCTTTAACAGAACTAGAGAAATTCAGTAGGAAGTGAGTTTCCCCCGTGCCTCGGAAAGCACGTTAAGCCGTAGGTCCCGGCTGACATTTTTAGATCTTTGGTAGTCGTTACGGATAGTCAGATTCCAGTAAATCTGACTCCAGTTTTGCCATGAAGTACCTTGTTACCCCAGTGAATGGGTTGTTGAGGTCTGGTAGGCAGCCGCTCCTCGTAAAATACAGGTATTCAGCTAAATCCGACTTGACTGGAAACGACCGACCCCAATATAGTTGGGAAAAGGCTAGGCAGATGATGAGAGAAATTCAGTAGGAAAAAATTGTCTATCCAGCGGGGCCCTTTTATTTTGGGTTCAGAATGTAAAAAGTATACCGTTGTTATAATTATAATACCTGATAAGACCCTTGTCTCTAAGTCTTGCGAGGCTGGACAATAGATCTACCCTTGAAATCTTAAAGTTACTCAATAATGTATGTCTAATATTGTAAAGTGTGTCAGCTCAGCATGAGATAACAACTTCGCAGTTGTAAAGCTGTCGAAAGGTTGCTCATGCAATCGTTTATGAGAGATAGTGGCAGGCCTAAAGTTAATACAAGCCTTCAATAGTTATATATAGTAGTTAATACATATGGTTTAACCTATCGCATACCCACAAAACGAGACACAATAGTAAAACAATAACAGCGCGGTCTCATAGGACCGGTCGGGGATTCATGAATTAATGGCTATTAATTTCAATTATAGTTTTTCACAGATTTGAAATTATATCTGAAAGACAGCAATTTTTGTGAATGATGCTGCATAAAGTGGGTATCCCTCTCATATTAAATAGCCTTGAAAAAGGGGCCAGTCCACTAAAATTGATTTATGTTTATTTTTAAAATTGTCATGTACCTTATCGAATTTACGTAATAAATCCCATTAACGCAAAAATAAACATATTTATTTATTTATTCGTAGGTGAACCAACAGCTTTAACAAATGAATAACAATTGTATACCTATGAGGCATTGAACAAATTACAGATTCTCACGGGTACCTATCATTAAATTTTTGCGTAAGTGTCACACAAAAGTTAAGGTTTTCGTGAAATATTTATTGTTACTTTTAACTCCTATGTCAAAATTGATAGTAAAGTGCAAATCACTTTTTAATCATGCGAAACTGTCATATTTTATCCTCGTGATTGTACTTGAGTAATTAAATCTTATCTTACCTAATTAAACTACTCTCAATTTCAATTTTAATATTTGTAGATTTAATATTACATCAGAAGTGTAACATTTAATCAGACATCGTGCTCTTAATGTTAAGCAAGAAACGGATTAGCATTCACTTAAGATAGAGCAAGCTAATTAGTGATTCAGAAAATTATGGGAAACATACTTCGTTGGTTAGGGATCCTTTATAGTTAGATGTTTTCATAGGCCTTGATACCCCAAAAAATAAATGATTGAATTAATGAAGGATTTTAAAAAGGTATTAATATCACTATTAATTGAGAGACGTCCACTGCTGGACACAGATCTCCCTCAGTGTGGCGACAATTCAGGAGATCATAACGATCGGTCTTGTGCGTCTCGTATCTATCAGATCGATCGATCCATTTTTTTACAATTTATGTAAACTTTATGTAATATGGCGTTCTCTACCAGCCATACTTGAGCTCATACATACCCAACCAACCTTAGGTTAAATTGGTGGGTTTGGTATAATGGTGATTATGGCTTACTTCTGCTATTGGTATCCATCGTCATGCGTATGCCCTTGTCTTATATTATGTTTTCTTCTTCCATTATCTCCTACTAACCATGCTATCACTTCCTTTTCTTTCACATCATTCCTTTTTTCTTTGCCCAATCAGCCTCCACAAAGTTTGATATCGACGGAACTCACAAGGCAGAACGCGACTTACATTTACTCGCGTTTTTCTTCCCATCGCCTTGCTTGTTAGTTTTTGCTAACCGTCTCACGACTAACGGTTGACGTAACAGCATTTTGCATCAATTGCTTTACTAGTAATGTAGGTACTCGACTTCGAATGACCTAATTTGGATAATTTTTTGTGTAGCATTTTTGTCTGTAGTGGGAAAAATCGAGTAACTCCTTTGGAGGTAAAATTTGGGCCTGGAGTGCTCTCTTAATAGGCACCAATTCATAGATTTCCCAACTACTACTACTAGTACTTGACTGCGATCCTTCCTAATGGCTTACTACTTGTATCATGATCTTACGATGAATCGCAGTCAAGCACTAGTCTATTCTTCTTCCTGCCCTCATTCCATATTACTTAGGGTCGGCGCAACATGTCTTTCAACTAGTCATGCACTAGACTAGGTACATCATTTAAAAAATATATTTATAGTCTACGATTTTACGTATTCGTTCGGTGTTGACTTAAACATTTATAGAGGCTCTGATGCCTCTACAGTTAATACGAAAACAAAAGTCTGCGTAATTTTATTATTTGTGTTACGTCTTTTCTTGTAGTAATGTAATCTTGTCCCTAAAGAATTACAGTAGGTGTAAGCACTAAACAATAAATTGTATAAAAAGACTTGAGAACGCCCAAGATAAAAACATTGAATGAAGAAATCAGATACATTGTCGGTTGAAGATATTTTTTTTTTACGGTATATGAATTAATATGAAGATGAAGATAAAATGTTTATTTTTTGCAATAAATTATTTTAACTGTTACTTATTTCATAAAGCCTTCATATACCGTTGGCTATGAATATAATTTAAGTTTAGTCATACTACATGAAGATCTTTTGATTGCGTCTCTCAGGATCGCCCTATGTTTATCTGTATGGGCGGGTTTATATCAAAGGAATTTCAAACGATGATAGGTACTCGGATACCTATAATTATCCTAACGGTGTTTCGCAAATCAAACGATGTTTTTCATATCATAGCTATATCTAAGATCGGTCATAAAAGGTAGGTATCTATGGGCGTATTTAATAGGTCCTGTATCTACTTGTAATAGTTAAGTTCCATTTACTAACGGATTTTAAAAATAGAGGAGGGTCTACATTTTTTGTCTAATTTTGTGATATCTTCGCCAAAATTGAGCCAATGAGCCAGTGTCAAAAATAAAAAAATACCGCCTTCCGAAATAACGATTTTATTATTTATTTTGGAAGTCGTTCGAATCTCGAATAAAAGGAGCAGGTGGTGCAGTAGGGCCAGAAGGAGATGGTGTGACGATTTGGACTCTACCTACCTAAAATATTGGCCAGAAGTAGCTAAGGATAAAGAAAAGTGGAAGAATGGAAGGGAGGTCTTTGCTCTACAGTGGAACACAACAGGCTCATAATAATAAAATATAATAATTAATATTTTCGAAGTTGGTAGTATTTTTATACTTAGAGATAGGACTTAAGATGCTATCTATAAAGGAATGGATATTTATAGCGAGACAATGGCTTTTTGTGATAGTAGGTAATTCGAACTCACACCACAACAAGGCAGGTCTAACTGAAAAACTTATGCGTAAAGCTCCGTAAAACTGTTTACTCTTGTCACACCAATATTATAAAGGCGAAAGTTTGTGAATGTGTTTGCTACTTCTTCGTGTTCAGGTCTTCAACTCTTTAATAAAAAGATATTTTTTATGCTTATTACCTTGAGAAAATCCTCTACTTTCACGTGAGTGAAGTCTCTGGCAGCAGCTAGCTTTTTTTTTAATTATCGCATATCAGGCGATAACCGCCTTTTTATTTTCCATTTTCTGTCTTCGTTTCCCAAGAAATCATAATAAATTACTTCTAAGAAAGAAAATTACCTTCCATCTCTTGACTGTCTTCTTAGTTCTCACAAACATTGAGCCTTCAAATGGTGGTGGTGAGACTGTATCAGTATCGGTTACGCTTTGTGTTCCTTCAGTTGCCCTTTGCGTTTCAAGGCCGCGGGTTACCGGTAAGCCAAGGTTTCGGGAAATGGGTTTCCTTGGCTTATAAGACCTTAATGTCACATTCGACAAAGAATAAAATAAACAAGTCAAAACTCGCTTCCGCTTACAACTTAAACCCTACATAACAAGACGTAATCTCAGCAAGTAAGTGGGTTAAAAATAATATAGGTAGGTAGTTGTTTCGACATTTCGGCGCAGGCGCAGACGTCGAACGGTAACAAAGACCGTTACTTCGATCCCAGTGGTGGCGAGATTACGAGTAATGATCGCCCGTTATCAAGTAATGGAATAACTGATTTACAGAGGAGTCGAGGAATTACGATGATTTGTTGGCAATTATAACTGTTTTTTTTTTATCGTGGGATATCATTAAGTCTCAGATAGCACAGCATAGCATAAGCTATATAATGTTCTTACTGCTCTCAGACTGACTCAGGCCACTCTCTAGCAGAGGGAATGGGCCGTAATCCACCATTCGAGCCCAGTGCGGGTAGGTGGCGGATGTTACATGTCTTTGATTTCCTCACGATACGTTCAGTCTCAAATACATTAAGGGCCGAAATGCCCCGCAACATGACGTGCAACGATCTACGTGACGCTGCAACATTGACCAATGTCCTGCAAATTCATCATCATCTACCTCGCCTTATCTCTACTATATTCGATTTCCGACCACCGTAGGCGCGGGCTCGCGGATAGCGAGCGCTGGGTAGCTCGCCGTCCGGCAGTCTGGTAATAATCTGGACCGAGCCTAGTCGTCGACGGCGCGTTCTGTTCCACGCGCGCCTCAAGGAGATGTCAGCAAACTGTAGGGGCCCGGTAGGGCCGAAGCCTCTAGGGAACACGGTATCCGAAAGGTTGTCACCGTGTCCCCCAGATCGATGGTAACGAAGGAACGGGGTAGGGGTTTAGTCAGTAAGAGTCTGACACGCCCTCCCGCTCCGCCCAAGAGTGGGAGAAGTCATTCTGATGATTCCCCTACCGGAAAAAAAAAATCTCTACTATATTGGGGTTGGCTTCCAGTCAAGCCGGATTTAGCTGAATACCAGTATTTTACAAGGAGTGGCTGCCTACCAGACCTCCACAACCCATTAACACGGTACTTCATGGCAAGACAACGTCCTGCAACTTGTACCCCAATATGTTACAACGCATTCAAGTGACGAAGGACATGAACAATCCGCCGTGTCAATTGTATTTAAGATGATTTGCTTTAACGGTAGAATTGATTAGAATATTTTATTGCTTAATGTTATTTTTAAAAATAACATTCTTTTTATAAAGTCAGACTCCAATTGGCTTGGTTGATTGGGGTTGGTCAGTAATTTGACTCTGTTACTGATAGACGTGTTAAGAAAATTAGGTCCCATATGTAAGTTGACGGAAAAACATATGACATCTGAGGTAATGTCTTAGATATTTCTCATTTTTGTCCGTCGAGGTTAATTACTCTTCCTCACAGAGAGGAGGCCTATGTTCCGGAAGAGGGAACATAACTTAGGCTGATTGCGCAATAGGTACTTATCTGACTATAGTGTTATGACACGTAAATACCTGTATAATTAATTATTCTTGAATCAGATTTGGTTAAACTAATAAAATCACAATTTAATAAATAATTATGAACTACTCTAAATTCCGGTGTAAACTTCTTGTATATATTATTATATTTTAATATTCAGTAGTTCACAATTACACAATACCAGTATTTTACAAACAACACAATACAACCTTTAATGGGTTAAGCTTAGTTTATTTATTAGTTAATTACCATAAGATATAAATAAATTATTTATTAAACACTGTTTTAGGCTAAAAAAAAAAAAAATAAATAAAATTAATTAATTATTATTAAATTATTTATTTTAACATTAATTAATAAACAATTAATCAATTTATGAAAATCACAGAAATATTATAACGGTGAAAGTTTATGTGTATGTTTTGTACTACTTTACGCTTAAACCACCAAACGAATTCGGATGAAATTTGGCTAAACTACGGGTAGACCATGTTCTGAAATATCACATAAGTTACATCACGGCATAGAATTGTCAAAATATGTTGCGACTCTGAATTTAGGCATTCCAAACTATGTGCAATTGTGCATGCTTGAAAAAATACGCAAGAAGCATTAGCCAAATATAATTATTGCGCAGCCAATTGTTCGAAGTTCAGAGATGTCAAGATATTTCGACAGCACCCACTGTATCTTCGCTTTTATGATAGTAGAACATCATCTTAAAATTATCGTCTTCTTAATGTCTAGGATCGAATGATTTTATGGCTTAGTTGTACTAGACGTCTGCCTAGTCAAAATTGCAATGAAAGCCCAATAACCATTCCAATAATGATTACTCGAGACAATGACTACGAACTCAAGACTACTGCGGTTAATTTCCCAGAAAGCTATCCCATTACAGCAGTTCCTACAAAACAATCGATCTATCATACTCCAATAAAAACTAGAATAAAACACAGCTAGCTATTAAGCAGAACTAATAACAGACAGAACCGCAAACAAGCACTAGTTATTACAAAATAACGTAACATCTTCTGAGTCTAAACGCACGACTGCACTTCATACTCCCGACTCTAACCGACTAAGCGCGAAAAAAATAATTATCGGAACAGAAAATCTCGTACAGTTATGTACATTGAAACGAAAAAACTGTGTCACACTGAAAGTTATGAGACAATTATGTAATTTTAAAATCACGTTTTTTATATAAAATTATTTGAATGGCTGCGGGAACGTTCGAAAGAGTTAGTTATCGTGGCCCTTTTTTTTGAAGGGTAATCATCACAATGATTTCTCCCGCTCCAGGGCAGAACGGGAGTGCGTGTTAGATTTTACTTGCTAAACCCCACCCCGTTCCTTCTTTGCCTCCGTTCCTGGGTCCCGGGTCGGGGGCTTATAGTGGCCCTGGATCCTGGTATAGGTGGGTCTTAGTCAGTAAAAGTCTGGGCGTGTCAGACTTATACCTACTCCCTTTCTACCCAGAGCAAGGGAAGATATTAGATGATTACCCATCACAAAAAAAAATGGCTGCTGCAGAGTGGCCCGTCAAAAAATTAAAGCAGTGTAGTGTCTTTACAGCATCATAATGTTAAAATAATCTAATCGAATCATCATTCGTTTTAATAGCCATCATCCTTAACGATGTGAAAAAAGCACAATAGTGTGTGTAACTGACTAACTTCTTGCTGTCAAAACAAAAAATGTGTTCGTTTCATCACGATGTTCATTAATTAACGGAACCGTCCATGTTTTTGTTACTTCAAAGCACCAGTGGTTATTAACAATAACAGACTTTTTGTCTTACTGGACTTAGACTAACTACAGTTAAGATTAAATAATGAAACAGCAGTGTTTAACTGTACAAAAAGTGTTAGTGATAAAAAACTACAATGAAAACTAGGTTGAATGAAGAAAAGAACTGTAACTGCCAGTGAATAAAAAATGAAAAGAATTAAAAAGTGTTCAAATTGAATTTGGAGTGTTCTAAAATGGCGGCGTGGGTGTGGTTGGCAGCATTGCTGTGTGGCTCCCAGGCCGCAGTGCTACCACCACCATGGGCTGACGTGAAGAGGAATCCTTGTGCTGCGTTGCCGAGAGGATGGCTCATGCTGTACTGGCCTAAGGATGGGAAATGTTATACCATTTATAAGGTTAGTTTATTAAATTCAATTATTTTTGTTTTTCTATCTTTTCCAGCATTTAAAGAACGATGGCTTACTTACTCTACATACTCGAAAATTATTTTTCCTAGCATTAAGAGTTATTTATTTAATATCAGATAGAAATCCAAAGGTTCCCTTATAAGTAGCCAGCAATGGTCTCGGACAATGAACTGACAAATTGGAATCGACGTCACCTTTAATCAATTTTGGGGATCTTCAATCCCAAATTCTCAATATGGGACCGGACGTTAGAATGTGACTGAAATCTATCATTTGTAGACACTAACAAAAAGTATTAGAGACACGAAACGACTTAACATTCACCGGTTTCCACACACTTGCAACACAGGTCAATAATGTTCATTGTCCTATGAAAAAAACTAAGACCGTGTAGTAAAAGATGTCGCAAGCGAAACGGTATTCAAACCTTAATAGGTTTTAAACTACAGCTCCGAGGTTGTAATGACCGATAATTTACCAAAATGTATAAGAATTTGAAACCATAGAGTACCGTATGAAATGTTTAGTTCTTGGCACAGAGTACAGAAGCTCCGAACTTATCAGAATTCACATTATTTGGAGACTGTGATTGTGGTTTCTGGCAAAAGATGAACCGATAAATGGAGTAAGTGAAATATTGGCACTCTTACTAATGAGAATGAGATGTACAACTATCATAATTATGAACATTCCTACTCTATTATGACTTCTATGAGCTGAATAGAACTGGATTGATCGAAATTATGGCAATACTAGCTTCGGCCAGTGGCGTCTCCCGCGCGACTGTTTCTCCATACAAACTTTGAACCCCCGTTTCCTTCTTTTAAGGGGTAAGTAAATTTTGGAAAATCTAAGCGAGGATTTTAAGTCCTAAAAAGAAACCTTGTGAAAAATTGTACGGTCCTAGTCCAGTAGTTTTTTCGCTGTACGTTGATATGGCAGTCAGTCAGTTTCTCCTTTATATAATGTAGATTTATGCGGCACTAAATAGCACTCAGTGTAGTATATTATGGCAGTGAACTCTAAGAGGTTAATGTTTTAACTTTAAGTAAACGCGACAGATCTATGCGCCGCGTCGCGTCGTGTAGCGTTATCTTGATGTGACTCTATGGAGCCTCTGATTCCATCTATTCCGTGTCGCGTTGTCATTGCGCAACCTCACCATCAGTACTATGACCCCAAGACATCTCGCTCATGTTAAAGCGCCTTAGTTTTGGGCATACTTCACTGTTACGCATTGGCGTAGCTAGTTCTAAAGGGGCCCTGTATCAAATATTTTTGATGTTGTACGAAAATGGGTCCTACTAGCACAGAACTAGCGCCTTGAGACAGCGCAACATATTCGCAATAGGACGTGAAAATAAATAAGAGCATACTATATTGTAGAGATTTAGTTTATTGGAGGAGTTTTAAGTTATTATTGTAGTTTTAATTAGAAAATACTAAAACAAGCGAAGCGAGAGGATTAGAGAACCAAAACATCTTATCATATACTCTTTATTCATTTATAAGTTACTAAAAAAGTCGGTTAAGGTTATGGATAACATATTACGAAATTTGGAATGTTTCGGGGCCCCACTAACCCGGGGCCCCATGTCCCTAATACGGCGATACCTACGCCCCTGCCGTTACGTAACACGTAGATTCTGTTAGAGCCTCCGTAGAATAAACAATAATGCTGCAGTGTGGTCATATTCCCATGCAGCAGTCCCGTTATGTAAACTTGGCACGGCCCAAAGAAGTCAGATCGAGTGCGGCGAAGGATGAATATTGATAATGAACTTGACTTTGCCGTGTAATATAATGAGGTAATCGTATATCTTCTGTGGTTGGTTGGATAGATCTTCCGTAATCTGAGTGGCTTTATGTTCGCTGCTTAGGACATTATGGTACTGGCAAGAGGAATTCAAAATTTTTGCTTATACCACAATGATTACTAGATCTTCTGTTCATAATTATTGCTAGATCTTTTACATTACTTTCCCTACTTAGTTATAGTACTGGCATAAATTTTAAATTTTACCTTGTCCCTTGATCATAATGATAGCTCAAGAAATGGTGATGGAAAACATGATGGGATAAAGTATATCCTGGAACCAACAACTCCTCGGGAACAAGACAAGTCCAGGTTGGATTAGTCTTAGTTTTTATTGGTTACATTTTTTTCTTAATCGATTTTTTGGATCGTATTCACTCTTTCATAGAGGTGGACTTAGCCCTAGTTGTAGAGACCTAGTATTAGTATTAGATTTATTTTGGTTTTATTATATACCTGTTTCTTGACGATATTTTCTTTAATCGTTTTTGTGGACCGTATTCACTCTTTCACACAGAGGTGGACCTAGTTCGGGGAACCTTATGTAACAACAGTAGCCTTTACATTTGTGCCATAACAAATTACATTCCCACAAGACTTCAGGCTTCTTTGATAAGCTGTCCTAGTAAGTGACACTGAAGTGCTGTAACCACATCAAGAAGCGAACTAATTAAACAGTCTAGACTCATAATCGTTGAGATAAAATCGTATAAATGCTTGTGGTAGACATGTCCGTATCGCAGGATTGCGCAGTCTACTGATTAATGGGCTATGTGACCGCTGGCAGGACATGGCACACATTTATTGGAATATGTGGCTCGATTGGATAATTTCCTTTACATTTTGAAAGTTTAGACTTTATTGGTACATATCAAACTTCACTATTTAACCTATCAATACCCGCGAAACAAGACTCAATAGTAAGACAATAACAGCGCGGTCCTATGAGACCGGTCGGGGATTCATGAATTAATGAATTATACAAATGCCTGTTACCTCCTCGCGTGATCCAAGGGCTGGCTAAAACCTAGTTTACACAATTAATCTTTCGAGTACCGTAATTAGAGACATAATACAAAGACAATAGGTGTGCGGACGACGACGTCCGCTCGGGGCTCAACAGACTAAGAAGGACTTCATTTAATTAAATGAAACTGTGACTTGTAAATGCATTTTTTACCAATAAATATGTTTGTCTGTTATCTGTTTACCTCGGCCGGAGATTAAACATTCACATACAATGTGGCAATGCCGCCAGTCATTTGGCACACTTCCAGTGCG
Source organism: Mythimna separata (assembly GCA_030763345.1). Taxonomy (NCBI): domain Eukaryota; kingdom Metazoa; phylum Arthropoda; class Insecta; order Lepidoptera; family Noctuidae; genus Mythimna; species Mythimna separata. The sequence continues at coordinate 18,432,891 of CM061177.1, read as the reverse complement.
AGGATTTTTTCCGTCATATATTAAGATCGTAAGAGTTTTTGTTGTGTTTATGATTGTTCATAAAAGTTAATAAATAATTTATTTAATGGGGTAAATATTAATAAATGTTCAAATTAGTAGTTTTTTACTGACTTTCTACAAGGTAGACCGACGATCAAACGAAGATTGGGTCAGTCAGCTGGATACATACATGTTTTGATTTAGGAAGCACAGAATGGGATAATGTGGCTTCATCCTTTGTAGGGCTATGCAATGTCTAGCTGTGGCTGTCTTTCGGTTGAAGTAACAATGATGTTGACCACATTGATTTGGAAACATTACTAGTTTGTTGGTACCCCTCTCTAAACACATAACTAGTTATATCTCTTCAACCGCTCATCTACATAATTAGACAGCGACCTGTCAAACGATGAATTAGCAGTAAAAAAGACATACTTACAGTTATTACAAAAACGATATTCTAGTAATAAAGACCAAAGACTGATTGAAGCTTGTTTTGTTGAATTTACGTTTGAACTTTGTTCGGGTCAAACCAATAAATAATTTATAATCAATCATTTCATATTGAAATGACAGCTAATTGATATGTGCAAATATTAAAACGACGATTTAAGAAGAGGATAATGCTTTCGTTCTTATTACTTGGGGTCAAAATTGGGGACAACACGTTGTTTTTATTTCCTTCTGTCTTGTTATCAGTCAAGCTATCATCGATTCTCTTTTCATTCATATCACTCTACTCACCATTCATCCCCATATACATATATACAAACTCTTTTAGTAATATACATTTCTCATGTGTCAAAAATACTATTAAGCTCAATAGATATTGTTGTGTTAGGTTAGGAACCAAAGCTCAGAATAGATGGTTGATGCTCCCTAAAAGTTCTAGAGTGGTGACCACGTATTGGAAGAACCTGCGTTGGAACCACCCACTAGGTGGTGGTAGACCTCCAACTAGGACCGGTATCCTGATAATGAGGGTCGCAGCCTCGCACACAGGATCGGCCGTTGTGGCGACACTTGAGGGAGCTTTTATTTAAGGCTTACACAAGAATCAAATTGACAAATTACCAAACAGAAGGAGTCTCCAAAAAATTACGAATTCGCCAACTGGCGCCAACATCGTGTTTTGATTACGCCAAAAACTCAAGGCCACATAATCAATTAATCAAAGATAGTGACGAATCATTGTGAAATGGTAAAATGTACGAATATATCGCTAGTGGGTCAGTGTGTGGCATAACAAGATCGATCGGTCACGGTCTTTCACAAGTACGGACGAAACCACTCGCCGAACCGGAATCACTGTGTTTAACACTGATTGTTGTTAAGTCGAAGTCGTAAATTTTAGATTTGGAGACTTGAGAAGACGATTTGTGACGTTAATATGTGGCAGAACATGTAAGACTGCATCAGCCGAGGGGGTTTGTCAAGAGGTATATAGTTCGGTAGCTATTGATTGCTATTAAAATTCTGGATCAAGTTCCTCTTTTCCTATAAATTATATGGCATTGGTTCACTGTTCTTTAATTCTTCACTATCAGGCATCATTTCAGTGTTTTCTTCTTAGGAACACAGAAATGAAAGTATTATAACAACTGCTAACTGATACCATCGATTGGTCTCTTAGTGACTCTTTCTATGCATGTATTTGTGTATGTACGGTGCGTTATACGAAATGGCTTCGACATTTGGGTACATAAATATTCTTGGGACTATGTCGATCACACATGGAAACTCCGAGCAAAAGGTGACTTTGAGCTTTCTGATGAGACGAAGAATTTTTTTAAAGTTAACCTAATGTAAATGCAAGTGGCTTCACCTCAGTGCGACATCAAGAACGGTAGGAAAATAAATAATCACGTAACGACAATCGGATTCATATAACATTTGGAACCGAATGTCATATGAAACCGATCGGCGTGAAAATCGAATGATTTGGTGAACATTGACCGCAGCAATGTTTGTTTAGCTATCAATAGCACATTGCAGTATTTACGAAATTGTCAAAGCCGCTTTCACAGAAGACTATCCGATTAACGTCTTCTTTTACTTTATCATCATCGATTCTAGACAAATCCTATCAGCAACCCAAAGGTTGACTGGCAGAGAATGCCTTGTTGCATTAAGTCCGCCTATGTAACACTAAACTGCATGAAGTTTAAATAAATAAATTATAACGATCGTTCAAAAAGATCAATGGTAGGTATATAGTGACATGATATACATCTGTATAAGTCTTCAATGGAAAAGCATGACGAGCTATTTAAATTTTATACCTAGGTAAATATGACAGTGACAGCAGCGTAGGGAGGCCTTCCAGGTCAGTTACAGGGTGGACCAATGGCCTGGTGAAAGTTGCAGGAGTGTGATGGAGATGCGAGAGACCATCTCTGTCTAAAGAGTATTTCAGTCAAGACTATATAGGTTACTTCTGAGCAAGCGTGCTCTATCGTCGTCCACATCATCGCTAACTATCAGATGACCTAGTGGTCAAACGCTAGCCTCACTATTGAGATTCCTTGATTTCTATGTAATTCAACGTTGCTTTTCTGTGCGTAATACCAAACCTGATTTTGTCAGTTAAATGCATTATAGCTTGAGGACTGCAGTGTCTATAGCTGACAGAATACCATTGAGGCACATTCCAGGACAGTCGTAAACTCACTTAAGTGTTTCCTTACAAGATTTTATGTGTATGTTTCAGCTCCCATCCCTTTCACTTTTTTTATGCCAAGGAGGTCATGATCCATTTCCTCTTCAACCTCTTTGAATACTTTCCAATGATCTAATGCATTTTGTGACATTGAACTTTCTTTGGTGTACGTGTTCTATTCGCTGCCTACGTGACCGTATAGTCGAAATATTAATAAGGTCGCACTTATTCATCTTTCTGTGTATCTCATGACGACCTTGCCTATCAGAAGTGAGGAATTTTCTACAGACCCTTTCATTTCTTCTGTGCCGAGGAGGTCATGATTCATTTCCTTTTCAACCTCTTTGAATACTTTCCAATGATCTAATGGATTTTGTGACATTGAACTTTCTTTATTGTTTGTATTATATTCGGTGGCTACGTGATCTACAAGTATAGTCTAAACATCAATAGGGTCACACTTATTCATTTTTCTGTGTATCTCAAGTCGACCTTGCCTATTAGAATTGAGGAAAGTAATTCCTTAGTCATAACAAAAACTTAGGTAAGGTGTTAAATGCTTTTTCTACATTTCATAAAGTTCTAGATGTTTTCTACAGACACGACTTCCTCAAGGCCATGAGTGTGATTGAGAAACTTGCAATTATTCACACATGCACATTTTGTAAATAATATACGTCAGTCTGTATCGGTCACGACTTGAAAATCGTGATTTTCTAGCGGTATATCGAGTGGTGTCATCATGTTTTTACATTGTTTTCACATCATATAAATAAAATTTAAAATTACTCTCTTTTTGTATCTTATTTGAGAGCAGGCTGTTAACAAGCTTCCGCAGTTTTCCGCCCGTCCGTCTGTCGTAACTCATAAACAGTAATAGATTGACATTTGAAATTTTTAACCGTCTAGCTATAGCCATGATAAAACTTTTTCTTTATAATAAATGATATAATAAGGAGCATATAAATTAAAGGCCTTACAAGAAGCATGATGTTTTTGCTTTAAGTTACGGTATCTTCCTCTGAGTGCAAGCCCAAGCCATACTTATAAGCTTTTAGGCAGAATCATTAAATCTCTTTTCAAAAGCATTGCATTGATAATTACCAACATCTAAATCAAACCAAACATCATCAAGCTCTTCAGTTATATAAATATCAAGTTTGGTATATTGGTAACATGACTAACAAGAAATGACAATTTACAGCAGCCATACGACCGTGACCTGTTTTAAAAGAAACTCATAATCTCCCTCATCATTATTCACTACACTTATGTCAGTAATTTGAATAATCACATTTATAATGCTCGTTATATAACTTAGTGGGTCACAGTAACAGTTTCCCATGATATAAATACTGCCTGTCCCAAGCATGATGTGAGATGACAGTAATTTGTCGTAATGGATGCATGCTGCAGGATAATTGACGTGTGTTAGATGCCGCTAGGTCATATTATGACAATAAGAGAGTAAAGTAAGTAAAATGTTAGCCTGTTAGATGGATAGAGCTCTCGAATATTCGAGGGCTGCACTCAAATCTCAATGCGGTTCACCACCATCTTGAGACCGACATGCCTCACTTGCTTTTCTTGACGGAGACCCAGATCAGATGTCCACCAGATGCGGCGTACCTCAACTACCCGGGATACTCACTGGAGCATCACTTCCTGCAGCGTGCCGGGGTCTGTGTGTACGTCCGTAATGACATCTGCTGTCAGCGTCTCCGTCATCTTGAAGACCCTTCACTATCCACCTTATGGCTGTTGGTGGACACCGGTATGGACAAAATTGTCTATGCCTGTGTCTACCGATCGCACAGCGGGGATCAGGAGACAACTCGGCTGTTTGACCACCTCAGTGAGGCTGCCGATATGGCTCTGCATCGGCACCCTGACGCGCAATTCGTCGCTCTGGGGGACTTTAACGCCTGCCATCAAGACTGGCTTTTCCCATACCAGAGGACCGACCACGCTGGGAGGGAAGCGCGAAACTTTGCAGTAGCGATGGGCCTTTCCCAGCTGGTTAAGCAAGCGACCAGGGTGCCCGATGTAGTCGGTCATACCGCCAATTGTCTGGACCTTCTGCTGACTACCGACCCGGACAGATGTATTGTAACAGTCTCCTCGCCTATAGGAACTTCAGATCACTGTCTGGTGAAGTCTGTGTCGACCTTCTCCCCACCTGACTGCGACTCTCGCGGTGAGCGGCGAATGTGGCGATACAAATCAGCAGATTGGGATGAGATGCGACATTTCTTTGCGTCTTATCCTTGGCAGCAGGTCTGCTTCTCTTCAGAAGATCCGTCGAGCTGTGCGGATGCTATATCCGACGTGGTGCGTCAAGCTATGGAGTATTACATTCCTTATAGTGACGTACCCGTCGGTGGCTCAGCTCACCCATGGTTCAACGCCGATTGTGCTGAAGCTGAAAAGCGTAAGCATTCGGCGTTTCTTGCCTGGGCGGACGCTCGTGATCGTAAAGCTCCGGATCTGAGCTCAAAGAAGAGAGCCTTTAACCATGCTGCCAAGTCCTACAAAAAGGCACTAAGGAGGGCTCGCTTCGATCGTATTACTCATATTGGCAAAAAACTCTCTGCACAGCCATCTGGTAGCAGAGCATTCTGGTCCCTTGCCAAATCGGTCGAAGCGAACTTCTGTCGACCCACACTGCCTCCGCTGGTTAAACCTGACGGAACACTGGCTCATACGGCGAGAGAGAAGGTAGGTCTCTTTGCATCTCTCTTCGCCCATAATTCGCGTCTTGACACTAGCAGTGCTACTCCACCGAGTTTGCCTCATTGCGACTCTTCAATGTCCGAAGTTCGCATAAGGAATAAAGAGGTTCTGAGAGCGCTGTGTCGTCTAGACGTGAATAAAGCTAGTGGCCCAGATGGTGTACCAGCGATAGTTCTCAAGGCTTGTGCGCCCGAGTTGTCTCCTGTTCTGACACGCTTGTGTCGCCTCTCATATAGGACTGGAATAGTGCCCAAGTCCTGGAAGCTTGCCAACGTGCAACCCGTGCCAAAAAAGGGCAGTCGTGCCGATCCTGCCAACTATCGGCCGATTTCGATAACCTCCATACTCTGCAAGATTATGGAGCGTGTATTGAACTCGCGCCTCATGGCATACCTGGAAGGTAACGATCTCCTCAGTGACCGACAATACGGGTTTCGCCACAATCGGTCTACTGGGGACCTACTAGTGTATGCCACTCACTTGTGGGGCGAGGCCCTCGAGAAGAATGGGGAAGGTCTTGCCGTTTCCTTAGACGTCTCGAAGGCCTTCGACAGGGTATGGCACGCAAGCCTTTTGAGTAAGCTTCCAGCGTATGGCATTTCTCCTGGTCTGATTACCTGGGTAAAAGACTTCCTGAGTGAACGGTCTCTCCGAGTCGTTATCGATGGATGTTCATCGGAACCCATGACAACGAATGCCGGGGTTCCTCAGGGGTCTGTTCTCTCTGCAACTCTCTTTCTGCTGCACATCAACGATCTGCTAATGCCCGGTATCTATGGGTATGCAGATGACAGCACAGTTGTAGAGAGATACCTGCTGGGTGCTCGGGCTAGTAAGGAGCTAATCCAGTCCGAAAGAGAGGCTATGGTAGAGCGTGTGAATGTCTCCCTCGAGGCAGTCTCCAAATGGGGTGAAGCCAATCTGGTAGAATTCAACGCTGCCAAAACACAAGCGTGTCTAGTCACTGCAAAAAGGAGTCCGTTCACCTTGACTCCTACTTTCCGGAATGTGTCACTGGAGTGCACCGACCGTCTTCAGCTTTTGGGTGTTGAAGTTTCTTCAGACCTTAACTTTGGGCGGTTCATTGAGTCCAAAGCCAAAGTGGTTGCAAAAAAACTCGGCGTTCTGGCAAAGGTCCGGCGGTACTTCACACCGGGACAGCTTCTTATGCTATACAAAGCACAGGTCCGATCGTGTGTGGAGTACTGCAGCCACATATGGGCTGGCGCTGCAAAATGCCATCTAGCGGCTTTGGACTCGGTGGAAAGGCGTGCGAAGAGGCTAATTGGAGACCCTGATTTGGTTAAATCCAATCTGCAAAGCCTAGAGCACAGGCGTAGGGTAGCCAGCCTATCGGTGTTCTACAGGATGCATTTCGGAGAGTGTGCGCAGGAATTACATGAGTTAATTCCGCCATCTCGCTTTTACCATCGGACAAACCGTCGTACGGCGAGTATCCATCCTTACGTTGTCGAAACCTGTACGGTCCGGACAAAGCGGTTTGCTTCGTCGTTCATACCGCGTACATCGAAGGATTGGAACAATTTGCCTGCTGCGGTCTTTCCGTCCGATTATAATTTGGGTATCTTCAAGACTAGAGTGAATAGGCTCTTAATAAACTAGTGCGCCTCACCATCAACGATTGCATCACTGCTTACCATCAGGTGGGATTGCAGTCAAGCACTAGTTTATGGTATATTAAAAAAAAAAAAAAAAAAAAGATAACACTTTGTTACATGTAACTCTAAGTAAGATATAGGATAAGTGATTAAAGAACACAATGGATGGTCTTATCGCATATACCGATCGCTGCTAGACTAGGTCTTATGTTAGGATGGGTAGAAATGTGTGAATGTACGTTATACAATCTGCTTTTGAGAGTATAATCTCTATGCAAATACGTGTGCCCATGCGGTCTGGGAGATTGTTCAAAATAGTTATCATGGCCTTGGAACGCAAAGGGAAACAGAAGGAACAGAGGTAGGTTTAAGTCGGTAAGTCTGACGCTCTCTTTCGCTCCAATCAGACGTGGACATTATTTGATGATTTCTAAATTTATATGTACTAGAAGAATTACTATTATTTACTCACCAATGGTGATGCCACTTTTCGAGGAAAAGACATGTAGGCTTCGTATTCAGTAACCCAAATTATTCCACAGATTTGGTGGCTGATCTTTACCACATTTTGTTTCTAACACATTTGATATAACGAAATTTAAAACAAAAGTAACAGAAAACTAATCTACATCTAAACATTTGAAAACACCAACCATTTAATATTGTATTATTGAAATCGATTTTAACGATGGCACCACTTTAAGGCGCCACTTATCCTATTAGACTCAATCGATCTCGTAACAGCCAGACATCTGTTATTATTAGGAGTTCCAAGACTTTTAGCTTTGGTCTTATTTTTATTTTTTGATCACTTGGAACTGGTTTGGTGATGTTTTTTATAAACTGGATTTCAAATGTGATCTTAGAGTTGGATTTAGGTTCAATGTCATTATCAGTGTTTATTTTGAAGGTTGGGACCTTAACAATAAAAATGTAGACTACTTTTTGTTGGTCTACCTCTGAGGTTTTTCTTTTTATTGTAGTTATGTTATCAAGCAGATATTTTTCTTCTTGAAGATATATTCAAAAGGTAAGAGAAACTACTATATGCCTACAGCCAAGACCATTTTACGTAAGGGTCAGAAGCCAAAATAATTTGGCCTGCGTGTTAGCAACCTCCTACGTGCGAACTGGCATTGTCGTTCAAAAGTAGACCATCCTCACTAAAGCTAAGATTAATAAGCAATGCAACTGACTCACTATTCCACAACCTCCGCATCAAGACGGGGAAAGTGCCAGACAAGATTTAGGTTATGACGTCACATAACACACATACCCACTTCCCACTCGAATCGAAGTCACCAGCATAACTTAACACGAATAATAATGATAATACAGAATTTGTAATTCAGTTTATTTAAATGATATCAATTTTTTGAAACGAAAGCTTTCGTGTTTTACAAATATACACCTTATACCTTGGACCTAAAGTTTAAAACGATATGGTGTTCGGTCTAGGTTACGTGTTTTCCTGGCTAGTTCAAGGGTCATGAGGCAAGTTATCCAACGCTTTGAATGCGCTCGGAGTTTGTAATAAAGCTTGTTTGTAATAATCCATGACATCGTGGCGGAAGAATAAATAATCACATTGCGGTTCTGTGTTTATTTTAATTATAAGGGGGTACTTAATAGTATCAGAAGGTTCAAAGTCATCAGCCAAAGGTAGTAGAGATCGTGTTCCGGAAGACGCAGCGTTAGAAGACCTCCCACTAGTTGGACCGATACGGGATACGGCTGCTAGTGAGGGTCGCGAGACTAAGTCTCTGATAGACGCGGGACAAAATTGGTTATTTTAACGACACTCTACTATTACACTCCCTTGGGTTGTGAACGTAGACTGGGGTCTACGTTCAATAACAGACATCTGCATACGAAAAGAGATAAATAAAAGGGTTCAGCTGGTCGAGTCTTAAAGCTTAAGTTGACCGTATATTCAATGTATTGTGGATGGGTTTCAAGAGAGGGGTAAACCAAAGAAACGGATTGATTGAGTAAACAATAATTAGCTAGTAATCACTAATTCAAATGAAATTATTGGACAAGTATGGATGAAAGGAAGAAGATAGTATGTTGTACCGACTCCAAACAAATGAGGATATAAAAGAGATCGAAATATAAGGAATCTGTGTACTATATTTTAGTACAGCTAATGACCATGACGTTGACAAGGCTTTTGGCACAAAAACTTTGCCAACAAAATAATATGACGATGAAAAAGGAACATATAAAGAGATGTGGAGTCGTATTGTTTGGTTGTATCAATAGGATTATATTTATATCTTCTGTTATTGTCATAATCATCATCATCATTCGAAGCTCAGCTTCGCCCATTGCTGAGCATAGGCATCTCTTGAATGACACAAGAATTCGGGGATTGGTACTTGTTGTACCAATCCCCGAATTCTTGTGTCATTCTCATCCTGGTTCTACTAGTAGTCAGGGTCATACTTTAAAGATAATTGAAATCCGGTAACGATTCTTAGCCAGTCTTTCATTGTATGAAGGTTTCTATTTATACAAAGACTGGCTAAGATACTCGTAAAACCATTTCCATCTCGTACTCAAAAGTCGGTCCGAGACACGTAAACAGCATCACTTTTATTACGCTAATCAAGTTTAATGTGCAGCCGTCAGATCTTCGCGCTACTCCTGCCGTTACTGCAGGTAATGGTGTGGAAACTGTAATGACGACACTTGACACGAACGTGACTTCTGGTGGTAAGGAACATATTGTAGTCGTTTTGGAAAGTTTTAGTGCAGTTTTAGCTTGAGTTGATGTTAGAAAATGGCCTGATGATGAAATTAACATGGAGAATATACTTACTGATCTAAATCTGTACAGTGATAAAATAGAACAGTGACAATTTGATTCCTTTAATGTTAGTATTGGGTTACCCAGTCACTGGGTTGTGAAGGTAAAAGATCAAGAAGAAAAAGAAGATCATGCAGTTGCTTCATGCAATTACTAGTATTCGGCTGCATCGTGTTTGACTGGTAGCCGACCCGAATGTAGTTGGAAAAAGGCTCCGCTTATTGATTGGAATGGAAGATCATCAATTTATTTCACTTTTTTCCGATGACAAATTAAGAATGAGAACAATATAGGATGTGGGGGGTTAACAAAATATTTTTTTGTTGGGTTATCACCTAATGACTTCTTACGCTCTAAGGTGTAGCAACGAGACGTGTGCGTTACTGACTAGAACCCGCCCGTCTTCCAGTTGCCCTCTGCGTTCTAGGACCATGGTCTCCTTTTCAATCTATTCTATTTATGACCACTACATAACAAAGGTCAATTGTTATGACATTGCTGCAATAATGCAGTTCTATACCATGTTAAGTTATATGTGCCTAAATATTCTATGTCCCACATTTAGATATACTATCTAAATCTTTTTCTCACAGTTGCCTAAGTGTTGTGCTACTTGACATTTGTCGTAAATAAAGTTACATTGACTGGTCTGCTGACATTATTGATTTACAGTGTAGTGTATCTAATAATTATGTGTTTCTTCGTCTTTTATGTAATGCACAGTATTGTGCAATATGGTCTCTGTATTAGGAATCTATGAAGTAATTAATATACATTGACATTTCAAGAGCGTTTCTGAATTTTGAAGGAGGAAGTCGTCATTACGTGTATTTCCCGTTGAACTACAATCCTGAATTTTGTGTCTTTATAGCACAAATATTGGAAAAAATGTGAATTCTGTTTTGTAATGACGTAACAAAAAAAAAAAACTTTTTTGTGATTCCAAAATATCTCCGGTACTCGGTTCGGGAATTGTACCTACTGTTTTCATATGTAAGTTTGTACGGAACTCTCAGTTCGCGAGTCCGACTCGCACTTGCCTAGTTATTTCATCTTTTATTGCACCTGCCACTATTTTTCTCTACATCACCCAAAGGTCGAGCAGTAGAAAATGTCTGAGGCATTAAGTCTGTCTCTGTACCTTTATGTGCATGAAGTATTAAGTTTATATAAATATTTAGATCGTTTTAGAAAGTCACAATGTCACAGTCAAATATAAGCATAGGCAATAGTCAGCCTTATAATGTTAGCAGCAATGTTAATGTCAGCCCAGCGGTGAGAGGAGGCCGAAGTCCTAATTCAGGTCTTCTCTGTAGGAGAGTAAATTACGCATGAGGGCCCTGGAGTGCTATTCTTTAACGTTTGAATCCCCAACCGGTCCTATGAGACCGCGCTGTTATTGTTTTACTATTGTGTCTCGTTTCGCGGGTATCTGAGTAATTAAGATAATAGCCTTGCGCACAGCGCTGCCACTAGGCTGTTTTCTTAGAGAATAGTGCACACATACACAAACACACACGCACACACACACACACACACACACACACAAAACCAATACCAACAAAAACCAGCGAATACCAATTTGGGTGTCGTTGCTACTATATAAAGCTGTTTTCTTAGAGAATAGCACCCCTTCGCGGGATGGTGGATGTCTCATGACTTCGAAGTTCTGGTTCTACGACATACCAGTTACCTCACGAGGTTTTTCTTCACCGTTTGTGTCAAGTACCTATTTTTGACCAAATATGCGGATGATGCTAATTATTATCTAAAGTAATGCACATAATTACTAGATTATGTAGTAAAATCAGTTTTATATGGCTGTCAGTTATTTCAAGCGCTCATAAAATCATAATTAATGCTATATTTCTTGGTTTAAATATTCATAATTAGCGTGTAAAAATAAAAGAATTTGGGTCATAAAATAGTTTATGACTTGACAAAAAATTACATTACATCATTATATCGGGTACACAACAAAAACCGTTTTTGTTTTGGTTTTTTGACGCTTGAAATGTTCCTGACATTTCCTGAAAACTTGGTAACTAGTTCAAATGCTACAAAAACAGTCAAAGTTCATAAAGTTCGGTATACGAGCGCTTTGGGAATATGTGCCCATGTTATCAGTACTAAATAACACAATACATGTCATTCCGAGTTCTTCACCTTTTGCTACAACTATTAAATAACTTCCCAAATTCCCTATAGAGCTCAATTTATGGAAGTCCATGAATTAATTAGCTTCTGCGGTTTCATCCGCGTGCAAGTAGAGAATTATTTCAGAGGAACATATTCCCTATGTTCTATTCCAGAACATAGTCTACTCACACGTACCATTCAGCCATTTGAGCGTGAAGGAGTAACAAACACACACATACCTACATACAACATAGGTAGGTACTATTAGTGGAACATCGGCCAATGTATGTAGAAATACGAAAACAATAAAATTCTAGAAAAAAATATGCACGTGCAGTGCATTTGTAAAGCAACAGTTGTCTACAAGTAACAAAAAACTGACACAGATACATCAAACTGTCATGTTGGTACAAATTGTTAACTAAAAACTGGTTACCGATTACTGTTCCCACGTAGATCATAAGGCGGTTAAGTTAAAGTGGGGCTGCTGTCACCATCGTTGCTAGATTGATAGGTAGGTTTGTTGATAGCTTATCAATAAAAAAGTTTTGGTATAGAGTGTTAAGTCCCACATAACTCTGTTGAAAAAAAACATCGTGAGGAAACCGGCATGTCCTAGAACTAAAAATTCGAAGACATGTGACATCCGCCAATCCGCACTGGGCCCGCGCGGTGGATGATGGCCCATTCCCTCTTCTAGAGAGGAGGCCTGAGTCCTAGCAGTGGGAAAATTGTAAGGCCGATAATTGGGCCGAGATTGGAGTCGTGTCTGGTTTTGGCAGTTGCCCAACAGATAATTACGAGCAGTTGTATCTGTATGTGTTAATCACGCGGAGAGCTCTAATACTGCGATGCAGGATTTTGAAGTGAAGTTCCCATGTGCGATTTGCTGATCAGTATAGAGATAACGCTGATTGGTTCAATCAAATTTATTCGCGTTGGGAACTGAGTTTCTTTGGAAATATGATCGCCAGCGAAGTTTAACTAAATCAAGTGTGAATAATATATCGGAGATACGTGAAGTAGTGCCTATTTATCTTAAGAAAAAATAATGCATAATATAGACAAATAATATCTAAATACTGTAACCGATAAACTGGTGAATGTCGCGGGAATCCGATCTGAACTGATCTTATGGCTACAGTTGGAGGAAGTTGTATGTCCAACGGTGGACGTCTTTCGACTAAAACGATGACTATGATTGCTGAGAACTCATTGCTGAGTTAAGCTCGCATTTGTACATGAACAATCTAATCACCATGTTTGAAATGTTTATTTTTTGTGTACAATAAAGAATTACTCAGATACCCGCGAAACGAGACACAATAGTAAAACAATAACAGCGCGGTCTCATAGGACCGGTTGGGGATTCAAACGTTAAAAAAGATGATGATTATTGAGATTAGGTACTCATAATATGTATTATTTTCTCTTTTGCTCCTCAGTTTACCACAGACTCGTTTTTTGTGTAAAAACTAAATGACTCTAACCTTGTAATTTAAGTTAGCTGCCGTCAAACGCTATTAACGTTTTTTGACTAATTAGTAATTACTAACATGCAAATTAAGTGTAAAAGAATATGTTTCGTGATTCTCGATGATAAATAACAGGTTTTCATAGTGTTCGTGTGGAATAAACTTTGTGAACAATACAAAGGGCTGTAGAAAAAAAACTATGTTTAAAACATTGTATTAGGTTTAATCACGATTTCGTTAATCTTGTTGTGAGATTGAATCTCTATATTGTGTTTATATTATGACACGTTGGCGCAGTTGTTGAACGATTGGGTGCTGCGCTGTTTGTCGGGGGTTCGTTCCCTAAATTAAATATTTGTATGGCCTACAGATAGTTGTCTATGTTTACATATTTGTGATTGCAGCACCCACGATATAGTAGTCAATCCTATAGTATGCGGCAATTAAAAAAAAACTATTTGCTGGTTTATGATAATTTTATTTTGACACAATTATGGCAGGTAAAGGCTATAAAAAAAATAATTGACTGTTGCCACAGAAATGCTATGAAGCATTTTTGGGTTCATGGAACTGAGAAGGATCTAAAGACGTCTTCAAAGGAAACCAAAACAACACCACCAAACCATTAAGTTCATCCAAAAGTTGTTTGTTTTGATTCCCCTATGCGATAAGACCGCCTATTGTATATTTGTTTTACATAAATTAATGTTAATAAATTACAGGCGAAAACACTGCCCCCCTTTTTACAGTAGGGAAATCATCAAACAGCTACTCCCGCTCAGGGTGAACCGAAAGGGATTGTCCTACTTTTACTGATTCCTGAATTCATACTCCCTCGCCTACCTTCGAACCCTTGTATCAAAATGTTAGTGTTATTATTAGACTAACAAATGTTTTATAATTTTTCCAGAAAGGCCACCCATGCGCAGACACCCAAGAGCTGAGTCCAGGCCGCTGGGGAGGCCGCACCATCGCAGAATGCAAGTGTCCCCCCGGCACCGCCCAGCTGCCCCACACCAACACCTGCCACAAACTCTTCGAGCGAGGACCCTGCAGGCCAGGGGAGTACTTCGCGCCCGTCGAGGAGTCTTTCAACAAGAGAGGGTAGGTAAGCATCTTGACGGCTCATGTTTTAAGCTGAAGAGTTGATACTTTGTTATTGTATAAGGAGGTTGTGACCGTGGAAAAGGAAAGAGCGTTAGTAATAAAATTCTCTCAAGTATCGGCAGTAAAATAACTATTTCTCGTTTCCTAGCATATTATTCTATTTATTTTTTAAATGTATTAGCTTTTACCAGCGACTTTGACAGTCGAATGTCGGTTGTTGCGGACGGAAAGTTAAAATCGGAGCCAGATAAAAGGTATGCTGTGTCCATTCTTGGGGTAAGAGCTTACTCCATACCCGGATAACAGATATATAGAGTTTTCACATTTATAAGTATGGATTAACAAACAATTACCTAAGTAGCCTATTGTGAACAATAGTAGTATCGGTAACAGGGCCTGAGATCAGTGGTCAGGGCTCCTGAGCCAGGAATCTCCTTACAATATGCACCTTGCCCAGGAGTACCGATTTATGGATGAAACCCTTGATCAAACTGCCCAACGAGAGCCTCCTCAGATGTTGGTCGAGGCTTTTTGTTGGCCGTCATTACCGTTGGCACAATGACTGCTGTATCCACTTCCCACATGTCGACAACCTTGCAAGCCAAGTGAAAATACTTAGTTTGCTTATCTTTTAGAATGTTGATAACTTATTTTTTTTCCTTTTTAGTGACACATTAGACAGCCACTTACCTTGTATACAGTTATTATTGTATTGTCTTAGACATTCTTTTTTATTTATGACACATCTAGTTGACACTTCGCGTGACCCAAAGGCTGGCTTTTACTTTGGACAGAAAATAAGCATTGCCATTCAGCGTGGCAATGCTGCCAGTCTTTTGGGCACTTTACCAGTCGACAGCGATGTGGAGGAGTTTTTTGACGCCATATTTTAGTTTGTTTTAAGTTAGTTTTAATTAGTTTAGTGTTAGTTTTTATTATACAGTAAAGTTAATATGTAAGTATCAGCTTTTTTATTTATTAAACTTCTTCTTCTTCTTCAACTTGGCGTTAGTCCCGGCTTTTGCCAGGGTCCGCCTTCCGGCTTAGCTTGCTCCATTTTGCCCGATCTTCAACAACCTTGGCAGTAAGGCCATTGGCTCTCATGTCGGACTTGACGACGTCCAGCCAGCGCATGCGAGGGCGACCACGAGACCTAGCGCCAAGGACAGCCATATTCATGCATCTCCGGCCAACGTACTCCGTAGGGCGGCGCATGATGTGGCCATACCATCGCAGACGACATTCTTGCAGTTTTTCCCCCACGTCACGGACACCAAGACTACCTCGGATGAATGAGTTGCGTATGCGGTCGGATCGCGTTACGCCGCTCATCCACCTCAGCATCTTCATCTCCGTGACGCGAAGCTCCTGGGTGTGTCTGCTTAGTGCCGGCCAACACTCGCCGCCCTACAGGAGGACAGGACGTATGATGCATTTATATATCTGTCCTTTCTGCTTCGGAGGCATTTTGCGGTCGCATACAACGCCCGTAACCTCTCGCCATTTCGCCCAAGCCGCACCTATACGTGCTTGGACATCGTCGTCCACGTTGCCAGACTCGTGCAGCACGGATCCAAGGTACCTGAATGTATCGGAGCTTGTGATCCGGTCCGAGCCTATTTGGATGGTGTTTGAATCCGTGCTGCCACAGGACATGTACTCAGTCTTCGCCACATTTAGTCTCAGACCGCCGTTTTCCAGCGTGTCCTTCCAAATGTTGACCTTCCGCTCAAGTTGGGCTTTGTTCTGGCTAACGAGGGCGATGTCATCGGCATACATCATTAGTCATGGAGGCTGATTTTGGATGTATGCCGTAACTACATCGAGCACCACGTTAAACAAGAACGGGCTAAGAGCCGATCCTTGGTGAACGCCAACAGATATTGGAAAGACTTTGGATTCGCCAACAGCGGTCTGGACAGAGG
Source organism: Mythimna separata (assembly GCA_030763345.1). NCBI lineage: Eukaryota > Metazoa > Arthropoda > Insecta > Lepidoptera > Noctuidae > Mythimna > Mythimna separata. The sequence goes on along the minus strand of CM061177.1, from coordinate 18,416,422 downwards.
ACACGGAATCGCGATACATGTCTCTGATAATGTCAATATAGGCCTCGGGCACACCCTTGAAGCGAAGTGCCCACCAGATGGACTGCCGAGGAATACAGTCGAAGGCCTTCTGCAGGTCTAAAAAGGCCATATGCAGAGCTCTCCTTCTCTCTCTGTAAGCCTCAGTCAGAGTCCGCAGGGCGAACACTGCGTCCATGGTGCTGTTACCCGCCCGGAAGCCATATTGACACTCAGAGACAGTGCACTCGCTACGGAGCCGTGTGTCAATGATCCGCTCGAAGAGCTTCATGGTGTGGCACATGATCTTAATACCGCGGTAGTTACTACAATCCTGTACACTACCTTTGCCTTTATAGATAGGAATAATAAGGCTTGATCGCCACTGGTTCGGCATTTCCTTGGTGGTCAGGATGCGGTTAAAGAGATCCGTCAGAAGGGCCACACCATGTGAGCCCATCGCCTTCCACACTTCGATTGGCACATTGTCAGGCCCGACCGATTTCCGGTTCTTCATGTGGCGAAGAGCAATGCGAGTTTCGTCGGGGGAAATAGGGGAAATAAGTCCAAGGTTAGGAGGCGGTTCGGGAGGAAGGTTATGGGGATGCTGTTTGTTTGTTTTTTATTTATTAAACTATTCATAAAATATTATTGAAAATTAAGTCATGGTTATTCGAATGTTGGTGTTTTATTTATTTTAATTGAATATCATATTTTGGGCTTACTTTTTTATTTTACTTATCATTTCTATACATTGTTTATCGTTCTGAAATAAATTACTTATGATTTATATCGGCACTTAGAGAAAATGAGACAAATTAAAAAATCATGATCATTTCAGCAGAAAGACGTCCACTGTTGGATATAGGCCTCCCTTAAGTTAAACACCCTTAACCAGGTCAAAAGTACATATTAAGATATACTTAATACAAAAATAATTATAGTTGCTCTATTTTATTACCCGGTTTTAAAATTTAAGGGACTTAGAAACTAGATATTACGCGAGATAATCTTAGAAAATCGTTTCAGAATATTGATATTCGATTACACCTGTAGATCACTTGTAGGTCTTGGATTTTACTAAGATTAATGAAGCACTAAAAGTCCAAATGCCTGGTTAAGTTTCGCAACCGCAGCTTAGCACTTGTGAATTGGGTCTTAAACCTTCAGGCATTTACGACATTATACGACAAGTCGGTGTTTAGCTAACCCTAAACTATCAAAGTTGAATTTATTTTAACTGTGTTTAGTGAAAGTCGTACTACAGACTTCGGTTTGTTTTAACGACTTTAATGGCTTCCAGGTGGGTACTGCTAAGGTAGTTTAAGTAATGGCAGCGGCCCAAGGGTTAATAGGCCTAGTTTTGTCTGATATATTTTTAGTGACAAAGAATACAACTACCTAATAGATTTGACTTTTACTTCGGAAGGAAGTCGGAAGTCATTATTTTGCATAGGATTGCTCTCTGAGTCAATGTGTCAAATTGTGTTTCTACGAGTTGCGCAGTGGTGGAGCAGTTGGCTGCTGCGCTTCGTGTCACAGGTTCGATTCCCGCACGAAACATTGTATGGTTAATATGGTTAGACATAGTTGTTCTGGGTCTGGGTGTCTTCTGGTTGTGAATTTATTTGTGAACGCACCCACGGTACAAGAAGGACCGACTTCTGCTAGGGCTGTTAGGAAAAACGTATTAAAGGGATACTCGTGGCTCTGGAAGGCAAAGGGCAACTGAAGGACAAAAGTGTGTCCATGTGTCCTGCCATCTCCATTTGAGTTTCTTACCTTTTTAGGGTTCCGTAGCCAATTGGCAAAAACGGAACACTTATAGTTTCGCCATGTCTGTCCGTCCGTCCTCGCTAAATTTCAGCTTTCTAGAGCTAACGGTCACAGAGTTAATCTAATTAAATTCTGGTTAAAGAGTTAAGTTAATTTGGTACCAATATGTATGTCAATCACGCCGACAAAGTGCAAAAATAAAAATTGGAAAAAAATGTTTTATTAGGGTAGCTCCCCTACATGTGAAGTAAAAAGCGATTTTTTTTTAATTCCTAACGTGTGATATATTGTTGGATAGGTATTCAAAAATAAATAGGAGTTTACTTTAATAATTTTTTGATAATATCAATAATTTCGGAAATAATCGCTCCAAAAGTAAAAAACAATGTGTCCCCCCCCCCTCTAACTTTTGAACCATAAGTTTAGAAAATATGAAAAAATTCTGGAAAGTAGAGCTTTATAAAGACTTTCTAGGAAAATTATTTTGAACTTGATGGGATGAACAGTTTTTGAAAAGTTGGGGACATTTATTGTGACGGACGGAAACTACGGAACCCTACACTGAGCGTGGCCCGACACGCTCTTGGCCGGTTTTTTTTTCTGTTATCAAAGACCTTTATGACTTTCTATTACCTAATGTTTAAAATACTATAAAATTGCCTAACACAGCTGTATCTAATTCGTAAAGAATGTGGTATTTCATGAGGTTTTTGGAAACCATTACCATTCCATTAGTCCATCTCCTTCCACGAATAAAAGTTTATGTGGTCAGTCTATAAAATATTCAAGTAGGCCAGTTAAATATTCAAATTAGTGTTATATACTAAGAAATAACTGTTACCTAGATTATTGCAGCATCTTTTTGTTGGTTTTGAGCTGGGATTTTGGCCTTGCTGGGCCCCCACATTTTTACTGACATCTCCTTGAGGCGTGCGTGGAACTCTATACGCGCCGGTGACGACTCGGTCTCGTTCCAGACGGCGAGCTCCCCGTTGCTCGACGTCCGCAAGCCCACGAAAAGGTGGCTGAAAATCGGGATCGAGGTCCCGGCGGCTGAGGCGTGAGGAAGCCCGGTCCTCAAGCGTACAACCGCCTCCTTCGCTAGCATAATATTACTGCTTTGAAGAAGGAGGCGACTGACTACGATTCCTTCTCGTTCCAGACCGTAACCTAAAACTTTACGTAACTGTTTCAAACAATTCCGCAGCTTATAAAATATTCAAGCAGGCCAGTTGAACAATGAACATTTCTATTATGAATACATAATTATAATAATATATTCTCAGCAATAACGGTTACCTATATTATTGCATCTCTGAATCCTTGACTCTGTGACGCTTAAGTGTGTATGTAACGACTTGTCGCGATGTAATGAGTCGACCTTAATCTTGTGCAGCATTAAATTGGATATAAACATGATTAACTTAGATTATGTTAAGACGCTAAGAAGGCCTAAGGCTAGGTATAATGACGAGCGTAGTTGGAAGTTATGATGAAGAAGGTGTCATAGGTCGTAAAGTCGACATTTAATAGGATCCGTTGGATTATCGCATTAATATTATAAAGGCGAAGGTTTGTGAGTATGTTTGTTACTTCCTCGTGTTCAAATGGTTGTTAGGCACGCGGGTAGACCAAGTCCTAGAATAGCACATAGGATACTTTTTATCCTGGAACTATGTTTCATTGGTATCCTGAAACTATGTTCTAATTTCACGCGGGCGAAGCCAGGCAGACGCTAGTTTCCAATATTTTCATAATTACGCAGTTTTCACTCATTCAAAGAGAAATAAACTAGGAACATTTCTGAATATAATCTGCACCTGTGTGAAGCCGGGGTGAACCACTATTAAAATTAGACTAAAATACGATTTGAGTATTTTCCGAAGATAGATTTCAATACAAAAGAATGATAATAATATGTCTAATATATACCCAAATCCAAAGATAAAAATCTCAAAGCTGTTTGGAGATGTTCTATTCTCCTATTTTGCGCTTTTTAAGCGCCTAATGTTAACCAGTTGTTAAAAAGCTAAGTGATTTTTATTAACAACAGCCGTTAGGGCTGATTCACACTGTAATGGCAGAGGTCGACAGCGACGCAAAGAAGCCGCGGTCGACCGATAGCGGCCGAACGTGATCGCTTGACCACTAATTGTACAATTCGTCCATTATAACTTGGCGAGTGTGAAGTTAGGCTCTGCGAATTTTGGCGCTTGAAATATCGTACAAAAATAAAGGTTTAAAAAAAATTAATGCCAATAACTGTTTTTTAACAGCAATAAGAACTGCAAATTGCATTTATTTTTTTAAAACCTTTATTTTTGTAAGATATTTCAAGCGCCGAAATTCGCAGAGCCTAACTTCACACTCGCCAACTTATAGTGGACGAACTGTAGTGCGCAGTGCAGTTAGTGACCGCGCGCCTTTTTTGAACCTTCCAAGCGATACAGAGGACCATTACCATGACGTGTTACAATATACAATTTAGACCGGTGTCAAAGCCTACAAAAATGGTAAAAAATGAAAGAAAATCACAGTAGGATGAAACCCATTAGAAAAGCAAGGGAATATGATGAAAATGAAAGGAAAAATAAATTACGGTCGATCCGAGTTCGGGAAGTGGGAGGGGGAGGTTTTTAAGGGTAAAAAATGGTTTATCTTGATTTCCGGCAAAACTACAAGTCCTATGGAAAAAAGTTAAACGGCAAAGTTGTAGGCAATAAAAAGATCTACAACTTTTGTATTTGCAGATTTTTCACATAACCTCAAAATTTAGGTGAAAAATTCAAAAAACCAAGTATTTGGTTTTTTATTTATATCTTTTTCAAATAAAATATTTTTTTCTACGAAGTTTGGTGAAAACTTACCTTATTATGTCCCAAATACACTGTAATTTATTTGATTAAAAATATTTATTTTTTCGCTTCATTTTAATTTAATATCAAAAAAGCACCCTAATTTTCAATCAAAAATTCTGACGTCAAAATATCAGCTTTTTTCAAAAAGTGTGGGGGCTTTTTGTTCGTTGAAATATCTACTTTCTGATGGTGTAAAGAAAAATATACATTACTATAGGAAATATTCTTAGAAAATGCAAAAAATTGAAAAAACCTCAAATTCGAAAAAAAAAATTTAATCATTATGTACAATTTTCAGGTATTTATTAAAATTTACACTTTACTTACTCAAAAAACGTAAGATTTCATGTTTTATTGATAAACGAAAAAATTACAAAGTAAAATATACTTCTATAATTAACAAACAAATAAGTTAATAAAGTTAATATTTAATAAGACATCTACAATATTTTGAAAAAGTTGTAGAATCTTCTTTAAATAATATTTGTAGATGCCTATTTATTGCTGTTTTAAAAATAATTTATATACCTGAGTGACCTTCGGTAAATTTAAGCCCATTGTAAGTTATTTAATTGAGAAGTGGGGACGGACCTAGGAGAGTCTGGGCCTTACTACATACCTGCTATTTCATAGCAGCTGTAAAGACCGTTAGTCAGTATTTGAGATACAGAGTAGTGTACAACATCTGCATCGTTTTTAAAAATACACGTGCAGGCTGAGTTACTCTAAGTGATTTGTGAGAAATTTACTTTACGTACTTTACGTTTGGAATCTGCATAGCAAGGTAAATACTATCTGTATTTTAATCTATATTAATCAGCTTCAAAATAAAAATAGTAATATTTTCTTTTATAAATAGTATGTTTAACGTAACATAACCTAAAAAATTGAAATTGAATGATATTTCAGTACAAGAATAAAAAAATAGTAACTTCGTTTATTTTATACAAACAGATTTAGTTATACTCATGACAAAACTTTGAAGGCATTATTAATTTGATTTTGTCTTTTCAGATTACCAGTATGGAAGAATCTGTTTGTATAATCTGCAATAAGTCAGACGACAAGCAAGTGTATGAAATAAAAAAAACAGCTTTGAATCGTTTAGTGGCGTCTAGCAAGAAGAGAATCGACAATAGATACAAAAAATTTGAAACTTTAACATCAGCTCTTATTCATCGAACTTGTCAAAGTCATTATAATGATGAGACTGCAATAGCTACATTCTGTAGCTCAAGACGTAAGAAATCACAGGAAGGAAAACAAATAAGGACGCTTTTATTTTTAATTTTCAATCTCATTGCTTTCTCTGCGGTGGGTTTTTCGGTAATATTTCTAAAGATAAAATTTCATCAGTTCAAAATAACGATACAAGAGAAAATATATTACAGCATATTAAAAAAACAAAACACAATTAATGATTTCGATAAAAACATTTTAGCTCGTTTAAGAAATGTGCCTGATTTAGTCGCAATAGAAGCTCATTATCACACTGTTTGTTATTTTGTATGAGATTTTCTTTGACATGAATGTAATTCGAGTAAAATAAATAAACTTTTTAACTAAAAAAAATTGCAGCAATCACATTTTTTTGATGAAATTGTACATAATGATTAAACAATTTTTTTCGAATTTGAGATTTTTTCAATTTTTTGGATTTTCTAAGAATATTTCCTATAGTAATGTATATTTTTCTTTACACCATCAGAAAGTAGATATTTCAACGAACAAAAAGCCCCCAAACTTTTTGAACAAAGCTGATATTTTGACGTCAGAATTTTTGATTGAAAATTACGGTGCTTTTTTGGTATTATATTAAAATTAAGCGAAAAAATAAATATTTTTAATCAAATAAATTACAGTGTATTTGGGACATAATAAGGTAAGTTTTCACCAAATTTCGTAGAAAAAAAAATGTTTTTGAAAAAGATATAAATAAAAAACCAAAAACTTGGTTTTTTGAATTTTTCACCTAAATTTTGAGGTTATGTGAAAAATCTGCAAATACAAAAGTTGTAGATCTTTTTATTGCCTACAACTTTGCCATTTAACTTTTTTCCATAGGACTTGTAGTTTTGCCGGAAATCAAGATAAACCATTTTTTACCCTTAAAAACCTCCCCCTCCCACTTCCCGAACTCGGATCGACCGTAATTTATTTTTCCTTTCAATTTGATCATATTCCCCTCCTTTTCTAATGGGTTTCATCCTACTGTAATTTTTTTTGGTTTCAAAAATTATCTACCCTGGTCTAATTTGTCCGTTATAAGTTGGCGAGTGTGAAGTTAGGCTCTGCGAATTTTGGCGCTTGAACCATAGTACAAAAAAAAAAAATGGTTTTAAAAAAATGAAAAAAAATAGCTCCATCCTTGTAACTGGTAGTCAAATGGATTGCGTTAAGTGAAGTAGATGTAGATAAAATTAAAAACAAATTTCGTTCTGAACGCTCGCCGCGTCGCTACCGACCGCTGCCGGTATGAATTAGCCTTTATTTAATGAGTAAATATTGGCTCAATTCTAATGAATTCTTCCATCCTTGATATGTTTTACTTGCATGATAAGAATATTAATAGATGTACATACATACCTCTGTGATTAATCATAGCGATTACGAATACCTATGACAAATGCTAACGCAAAGCATCATCTCAGCCGAAAGACGTCCACTGCTGGACATAGGCCTCCCCCAAACGTCGCCACAGCGACCGGTCCTGCGCGTCTCGCATCCATCGGATTCCCGCGACCCTCGCCAGGTCGTCGGTCCACCTTGTGGGAGGCCTTCCGACGCTGCGTCTTCCGGTACGTGGCCGCCACTCTAGAACCTTCCGTCCCCATCGAACATCTGTTCTACGAGCAATGTGCCCTGCCCACTGCCACTTAAGTTTGGCGATTCTTCGGGCTATGTCGGTAACCTTAGTTCTCTTGCAGATATCTTCATTAACGCAAAGCAAACGGACATAAATTGCTTTTTCCGCTCCTAGCGCAGCGGGAGAGTGTCAGAATTTTATTAACTAAAACCTATCTTGTTCCTTTAGTTGCCTTTTGTGTACTAAGCCCGCGGTGACTCTTTGGATTACTAACCGGACATGATACATATATCCTTATATAATAGGTACATGTAAACCATGAACCAATTTTAAACTTTTATATCGATCATGCGAAATTGGGTTCCTACGAGAATTATAAAAGACCAGTACCATTTCCAAATTGCACCATAAATAGTAATATCGCCTCAAAATCACCCATACGTTTCACCATCTATATTTCCTTCCACGAACATTACAAAACCAAAAACCCCAAGCGACATTCTCTATTCTAAGAAACCCATTACTGATTCCAGTGAACGACAAGGCATGTGCGTGAGACCTCAGCAGTGTGCTGACGAGACCCTGGTCTACTGGCCGGCTGACGGCAAGTGCTACTACAGGAACACGCAGGGCCCTTGCTATCCAGGGTCAGTGCTGGACGCCGGGGAAGATGGCATCGCGAATTGTTCGGTAAGTTGTCTCTTTCCTTGAAATCTGGGCATTACTCGTATATTTGAGAAGTGTCTGACGAGACCTTGGTCTACTGGCCTGCTGACGGCAAGTGCTACTACAGGAACACGCAGGGCCCTTGCTATCCAGGGTCAGTGCTGGACGCCGGGGAAGATGGGATCGCGAATTGTTCGGTAAGTTGTTTTTAGGGTGTTGTGCCCAAAGGGTAAAAATGGGACCCTATTCCTATGATAAAAATATAAAATTAAAACAAACAGTATATAAAATAAATATAGTGAGGCTCCCATACAACAAATGTGATTTTTAGGGTTCCGTACCTCAAAAGGAAAAAACGGAACCCTTATAGGATCACTTTGTTGTCCGTCTGTCCGTCCGTCTGTCAAGACCCTTTTTCTCAGGAACGCGTGGAGGTATGAAGCTGAAATTTATATCAATTACTCAAGTCTACTGTCCCTTGAAGCTGTGAAAAAATCAAACTTCTAAGCCAACGCAATCAAAAGATACAGCCGTTTATGCCGCAAATTTTCGACACTTGCAAGGGAATCAAAACCTACAGGGTGCTTCCCGTGAACTCAGAATCTTGAAATTTGGTACGAAGCAACGTCTTATAGCATAGATAAAGGAAAAATTACGAAAACCATACATTTTTAGTTACATCACATAATATGTATTTTTTTAATAATTATAAACTTACTACCCATTTCCTCATAAACGCGTAGAGGTATTAAATTGAAATTCATACCAAATACTCAGGTCTATAATACCTTTAAGCTGTAACAAAATCAAACTTCTATGTCAACGCAATCAAAAGAAACAGCAATTTAAGCTGCATATTTTGAAACTCGCAAGTACTCGCAAGGGAATCAAAACCTAAAGGGTACTTCCAGTCGACCTAGAATCTTGAAATTTGGCACGAAGCTAGGTATTATAGCACTAACATAGGGAAAAGTCTGAAAACTAAAAATTTTTAGTCACGTCACCAGAAAAAAAAAGGAAAAGTCTTCAAGAGTCGATTCGAGAATGAACTGTTTTCATAGGTCAGTTGGTACGGAACCCTCAGTGCGCGAGTCCGAGTCGCACTTGCCCTGTTTTTTTTATCGTTTTTTGATGACTCCGCTGTTCATCTGCCTATCACCAGGTTGTAACTAACGAACCGTGACAGTTAGACAAAAAGATGAAATTTTCACAGATCATGTAAGTATTTCTGTTGGCGTTATTAAAAAAAATACTAAAGAAAACAGAGGGGGCTCCCGTAAAACAAATATGAGATTTTTTTGCTGTTTTGTTCATTATGGAAACTTTCGTGCACGAGTCCGATTCGTACTTGGCCGGTTTTATTCCTTGAAATCTGGGCTTTACACCTGGGAAGTATAGAACGATATATTAGGCTCGTATTTAATGGTATACTAGATTGATAAATCGGTATAATGAGTCGACATGCAGGACAGTACCTACGGAATGCAATAAAGGTATTGATTTTCTTAGGACGTACAGTGTAAGTTTTCTTTTGAGTCTCCTACAAATAGCAGCTTACAAAGTTGAACATTGATAAAAGATATTATTTTTTTGATGACGTTTCCCACTCTGGGTGAAACGAAAGCGAGTGTCACACTTTTGCTTACTAAACCCCACTTGTGTTGCTTCAGTTCCCCTTTGCGTCCCAGGACCACGGTAACTCTGTCGTACAATCCATAGACTTTTAGGTACAGCCCTTGACAAGGTTTCGATTGGTGACAGGTGCGTGTTCTGACAAAGAAGAGTTGTCCTTTGAGGCCACAGATGGTGCGTTCTTGAGTTTAAAGGCTTAGCTTTAAATGAAAATGTAGGCTAGGTTCTAATGCGACCCACGTATGACCATACCATGTCCGAACGCGTGGCTGGTAAATTAATTAGCCACGTCACTTACATGACCAATTCTCTGTGTCCATATGACGACCACGATTGTCTACTGACTACTACTAGATGACTGCTTAGTTGGCCTCATGGTCATTGAGCGTGGGGTCTTGGGTAAGATTCCGAGATAGGCATCAATTACTATTTGATTTTTCTTGTAAGAATGACTCTGTGGTAAAAAATTAATAAAAAGTAACTATAGTAAAGTGTTAGAAATGATGATTAGTATAGACAAATAATATTAGAGTATTGACCATGTCCCACCTTCCATCCTGCATCACATGCCTTGTTACCTGTTCACGTAAGGACCTAATGACAGCATCAGTGGACGGCATTGCCGTGGATAAATACTGGGCCAGACAAGGTATTTTTTAACTAGTTTTGCCTTCGATACGCTAAGAGTAAGATTTGAGTATTGAACAGTAGTTTTAATTGACTTTGATTTTCATGTCATACCATCTTGCATCCTACAAAATATAATACCGACTTCTAAATCTATACCCCTTACGTTCCAGTGCGTAACCTCCGGCCCTCACTACTGGTCAGCGGACGGCAGCTGCTACCCTCACTACACCAGAGGCCCCTGTGAGAAGGGCCAGCTGTTCCTCCCTGGTCCCAAGTGCGGCTGCGAGAGCCACCTTCCGCATTATCATAATGAGACTGGATCTTGTTATGAATTAGGTAAATATGCTTCATGATACTGTAATTGAGGAGAAGTTCGTAATTTATTGGTATGCATGTCAGTTTTATGCTAACTTTTAATTTCTTTCTTTTGTGTTTTGCTTACGTACGTAACTTCGTTGCTTTTTTTATTCATTTTTTTTTTTGTTTTGCGAAACCATCAAATAGCTCCGGCGTATTCTAGGGTCTCAGAGTCAGAGGCGCCGTAACATTTTCGAACAATCCCGCAGCCAGTTTGATCTACTTATTCTAATAAAATGATTTTGTGCCAAACTTCGCCGAAACAAAAATTGTGTTATTCTAAAACAAAAGCAACTGTTATATTACTTAAACATTTTCCAGCCTGTCTGCCCAATTAATTTTAGGCATTTGTTCATCTGAATCTTTAATTCTTGTTTATCTAACCAACAGATTGTTTTAGCTGATCGTGTGATCAGCAGTTACACAAACAGTTTTTTTTACGAATAGCCTTGTATTTATAATTGGGTGTAGTTTACTGATTAGTTGCCAAATGAGTACAAACTAGTAGCTACAAATTAGTGGATTACACGTAAAATTATATAGTTCTTACGGTCCAAATAGCAGACTGGCCTGCATTTGTACATAAACGTTTGATGGCTAATTGGCAAGGATTAGGTACAAATCCACAGTTGTGCAATGGAAAAAAAGAAATTGCATGTCCGAAACGCTGTCTGGCGACTTGGGTAAAATATTTACCATTCTTGTGGTCAGTAAGGCATCACTAATCAATTTGCCCAATTTGGTGATTTTGCAAATATATCTTTAAGACAGGATAAAATTATTTCCAGTATTGTGCTAAAAGATAATCCTTACCGTGCCTGCCTTAAGAGATAGGCCTTAAATTCGAATCGTGATTTTTGCCTTAAATGGCTAACTTTGGCGATCTTATTCTGAGAAATTGAAGAGACTTTAACTTATTGAATGGTGGAGAACAGTACTCATCACACACAGAATAGTTCATTCTGTACCAAGTAAACAAAATAAAATATACAAATACATATATTATGAGTAACTCTTTAATAGTCTTATCATTCATGGCTCAAAATTTTGGAAGACGGATTGATCGATATTTTATAATCGCAATTGATGATGATCATTTTAACAAAGAAATGCACCTATTCTTTACAATTAGTTCTGTAATATCATCTCAATTTCCAGATTCCCTCGGGCCGTGTCCCCGCGGCCACATATTCTCCATCGCAGAGGTGGCTCCCCACGGGTCCCGAGCTGAGTGTAGATGCAAGTCGTTCCACGCCCGAGCAGCCGATGGTGCCTGCTACAGACTGTATACCAGAGGACCCTGTGCCCATGATGAGATGATCGCTAGAGGCGGGCGGTGTACTAAGGTGAGGGTTACTATAACTACACGTATATCTAATGTTTATGAAACTTTAGTGACCAGTGGGTTTTAGATCCAAAAAAACACTAACGATGTCCACGATATTAGAGTAGAACATTTTGTCATTTTTTGATTTTGTTGTGTTGTGTTCCTAGTTGAATTGTATTAGTTACTTGAAATAAATTGGTAACGAAGATGAAGCCATGTTACACCGATTCCAAATAAATGAGGAAAAGGTTCTTACCTAACATAGCACATATCAACCAAGGGAGGTTAATTTCTCCGTAGATAATGATCATTTTCCAAAGTTTACTGACAAAACGGTAGTAATCTCTTTGAGGCACGGGTGGAATAAAACCGGACGGCAAGCTACCCAAGGCTCACATTCCCCAAACCCGCGCCTACGGGGTCTAGCAAATCTGTGAATGAATTGTGATCCATTATCTTTCTTATATTCCCATTCTCTTTCTTTTTGGTGTACAATATAGTTTACTCTATTCTATTCCAGGTGCCATGTGCACGAGGTCGTCTGTACGTGCCGGAACGACGCCGCTGCTACCGGCCCGGCACCGCAGAGCCGTGTCCGGTGGGAGAAGTGGTGGCTTTCGACTTCGAAGCCCGGCCGGCCATCGATGGTCTCAGCCATAATGGAGTCTGTGCCTGTGGGAACGGCGCTTGTAGTAGACGAGAGGTTTGTAGTATTTATTTATTGAATGGTGTGGTGACTATGGAAGACACAGCGTTTGAAGGCTTCCTACAAGGTAGATCGATGACCTGGTGAGGATCGCGGGAATCCGATGGATGCGAGACGCTCAGAACCAGTCCTTGTGGCGACGCTTGGGGGAGGCCTATGTTCAATAGTGGACGTCTTTCGGCTGAAATGATGAAGATTATAATGAATTGGCAGAGATAGTAAATAATAGCATAAAGGCTTCTAAAGGTCATATAAAGTTCATCTTCTACCAATTGGCAGAGGGCATTTAGTTGCTAATATTTTTTATCAGGCGTTTACTTATTGCTTACCTTACTTTTTTGAAAATCATCGTCATGTACGGCTTTGAAAAGAGGATATTTACTACCTACTCTATATATAAAACTTATATTACGTAGCTTCACCTTATTGTAAACGATGAGGTAGACTTCTAGGTTGTAGCTATTTGGAAACATGAACTCCGGCAAGGAATTCCATTGCTTACAGTTAGACGCCCCATGAATGTGTTTCCGAAACGTTTTGTGCTTATGGGTGGGATGTCCACCTTGTTTCCCATGTACCGGTAATGCATCGTACGTCTAGAGGTTGAATTATAGAATGGGCTGGACTGAGTTAAATTGTGCAATTCTAGTGTACACTCTCCTAGGTACACGGACAAGCTGATAACCGGTGCTTTATGAAGTATAGTATTATAGCCCATAATGAATAATACTAAAACACAAGAAGCTGAGAGTAGATATACTCCTTGTTACGAAGTTTACACAAAACCATTTCTCTTTCCAGGTGGAAGCTTGCACCACGCGAAGAGGCACAGCTCCTTACAACGGCACCTGCCATATCCTGAACACGCAGGGCCCCTGCGGCGAGCACTCCTGGCTCATGCGGGACAACACCAACAACATCAGGTGCAAGTGCATGCCTGGGAAGGCACCGCCTGACTGTGAGGAGGATGTAAGAACTGAAGTTGAAGTGAAAAGTTGATACAGTGAAGTGGTAGTGAACTGACTATGAAAAGACTTCGATAATGAAGTAAATTAAGTGAGCAAAAAATTCAGCAACAAAACAAAAATGTGGCTGTAGCAATAGGTGTACCGGTTAGGACTGTTTCAGATCAAGTTTGATCAATTTATCGTCTGTTTTTTATACCCTGACACTAAATTGACACAGGTAATGTCAAACTTATTATAGGAATGATGACAGCTCTTTTGTGTTGTAATGTCATTTTAGTTTTAGGGTATAAAAAATAGACGATAGTACCTACAAATGCGGTGAATAAGATCCCATTGATGCATAGAAAGGCTGCGAGAATGTTCGAAATAGTAACCACGGCCCTGGAACGCAATGGGCTATTAATGGAACATAGGAGGGCTTTCGTCAGTAAAAGTTTGAGTTGCCCTCTTGTGTCTTCTGAGAGTGTTAGAAGTTATTTGGTAAGGAACATTTTCCCTTTGCGTTCTGTAGCTACGGAAAATTGTTTGAACATCTCCGATGCATGCATTCCTATTCACTCGTTTGTCAGTGAATCATTTGACATTAGATTTTTTGAGGAAATCTGTAATTAAATGTCCATTGTGGCTGAATAAAAATAAGTTTGCATTGAACAAGTAAAATCTTTTAGTAATCTTGTTCATGTTGACTGATTCTGCATACACTCTCAAGGTTTCGACCTTATCGTGCCTGATGAAGAGGATACTGCTAATTTAAGTGGCTTATTCAAAAATAATTTGTGAAAAGATTTGATTGTATCATATTTCATCATCATCATCATCTCAGCCGAAAGAAGTCCACTGCTGGACACAGGCCTCCCCCAAGCGTCGCTACAGCGACCGGTCCTGTGCGTCTCGCATCCATCGGATTTCCACGACCCTCGCCAGGTCGTCGGATATATTTTAAACAAAAGAATTAATGATAAGATAAAAGAGACTCAATTTTATTATTTTGTACATATTAGTTATGTAAAAATATAAATAAATTATATGCTTAGTACATATCGATGTAAGATAACAATACGATAGTACGTAAGTAGGTAGGTAGATATTAAATAAAAATAAATAGGTTTTCATTTAATTTAAAACCTTTTTTGTAAATATTTAATATTCATTTTGCATTTACAACTGGCATTATTTTTTTTATTATATGTCAATGAATTGTAGAAAACAGGCGTTTGAATACGAGGTACGGGACGAATAAAAGAATAAAAATTATATTTTATACACATTGGATTTTTATTTTTAATAACTTATAATTACAGTGTCCTTACATATATTTTATAATAACAGTACAAAAATAGTCAAAAGTTCCTATCTAATTGCGTGATGTCTGACTAAAACTAAATAATTATACACAACTAAAGCACAGCACTAGTCTTTGTCTTCGATCATTTTTCTTTTAATTTCTTCTGTGATTGTCCTGTAAAGAAGAGAAACAAAAGTTAGATTATTTATTTTTCACCTTTTTTATTGTAATTTATACAACTACTTCTTCTTCTTCCTGCCCTTATCCCATATTACTTGGGGTCGGCGGAACACGTTTTCTTCTTTCATTCTGTCCTGTCGTCCGTCACACTATCATTAACTCACTTTTCTTTTATATCGCTCCCCACACAATTCATCCATCTTTTCTTTGGCCTCCCCCTCCTTTGGCATCTACATGTAAATTCAAAACTCTTACAAAATCTAGTATATTAGTACATCCTGAAAATAGTATGTTCAGAATCAGCTTGTGAATCGATTTCAGCTGTTCTTAACATGTGTTTTTGATAAATATTTGTTTAATTACTAGTGATTAATATTTTTTGAAAAAAATAATAATATCTATGTTAACAAATAATATAGGAAACATCATTAGCGCAATTTTATTCCAATACACACTGCCTTTAGAACCTGCTAACTTAATTTGAACTTAACCTGCTGTTTACCCCTTCCTGATAATGCTAAAAACAGTTTCAAACAAACTTCATACGAATTGGTTTAGATAATATTCTCGAGTTTTGTTTTCAACAAAACATTTATCTATTCATTTATACATATTTATATCAAATTAATACATATTTATATGCAGATAGATTAATCTTACCGAAATATATCCTATACACTTGGTTGAAAGGCATCTCGATGGCGACCGTCGCCATGATTGATATCACTGTCACTACGAATAGCTCTGGAACGTGCACCTGAAATGATAGAAAAACATAATTATTGGTCAGAAACTGGTACAGCCGGTAGAGGCCATGGTCCGCAGTGAGGAAACATGGCAGGCGTAATAATGCTTATAAGTCTGCAAAGTAGCTAGCTAGTGAAGGAGGCGGCCGCACGCATGTGGGAAAGATCTTCTAAATGCCTCAGCCACCTGGGACCCTGACCTCCGATTTCCAAACACCGTAGGCGTAGACTTGCGCGAAATGCAGACTCTTCCACTTTTTAGCTATACGCACAATGAATGTGTTCCTAGACCCAGTATAGGTTTTTTTTAAATTTGTTATAAACTAGTGCTTGACTGCGATCCCACCTGATGGTAAGCAGTGATGCAATCGTTAAATCGGGGTATTAAGCACAGCTTATTAAGAAAAGGCGCATTAGCTTATTAAGAAAATTATTAGTAGTAGTAGTATGTTTCTAGATACAGTAAGCGAAGGGTACTTACAAGCATTAAAGGCGAGTAGTAGTCGGGATTCCTCTGCACGCCCACGTTGTAGAAGAAGATGGGGAACTGGGTGAGGTACACGCTGTACGCGATCTTGTTGAAGAACTTGAACACGCGTGATTCGATGAAAGGGGTTCCTATGCCTGTGGGTATAAGGGTGGTTATTGAATGCAGGTTTAGACTTCGTGGTCTAAGAGATGGAAAGAGTTCAATCTATTGTAACATTCAGTTAACATTTAGTGGAGGCAGACCGATTGGGTTCTTGCTTCTGATTATTTGTGTATTTGGTATTCTAAGTGAGTTGACACAAAACTTTTTAAGCGCTTTAGGTATAGCGAAAATAGTCGAGGTGAATAATTTTGATTTATTTTTCATTTACGTTCCCATTGCTTGGACTCAGGCCGCCTCTCTAGGAATGGGAATGAGCAGTATTTCACATGTTTTCGAATTTTTGTTTCTAGGACATGATGGTTTCTTCACGATGTT
This sequence comes from Mythimna separata, assembly GCA_030763345.1. Lineage (NCBI taxonomy): Eukaryota > Metazoa > Arthropoda > Insecta > Lepidoptera > Noctuidae > Mythimna > Mythimna separata. Next base: position 18,399,521 of record CM061177.1, on the reverse strand, counting down.
TTCCTTCACTTTAACAAGTTAAAGAAAAAAACAACAGAATGACTATCTTCTACTGTCGACTTTCGCAGCCAATTCGTATCTCCATTCCTTCAACGTAACGTTATAATCTGTATTTTGCATGTTAATACTTTAATTGTTTTAATTTTTTACCGTCTAAATATGTTTAGCCCTGTTTATAAACACTCCACACAATCACATAACTACACGATGATCTTATCTATCAACAATTCTCAAAGTTCTATTTCATTACAAATCAATAAATACTTTATTTTACTAAATATTAAAAGATGCGAGTTGATAACATCGCCTTATTTTCCTATACAAAACTATATTGATTCTTTGCTTATACCTCAAGATAATCGCTTAATTTATATTGTATCGCATTGTAGCTCCCCCTGTTTTATTCTACAAGGCGCCTCGTTATTACTTAATTTAAAAAATGGTTAATTATGTTTCTGAAATTGATAGTATAACCATATCAGAATCTCAGTGTTGTGACGTCGAGGATTGTCGTAATTTGGTAACAAATCCTGCTAATTGCTTAACCGTTATAACACAAAATATTCGTAGCTTATCCCGAAATTTTGACGATTTTGTTACAATGTTAGGTAGGCTAAAATTAAAGTGTGATATTATAATCCTCACGGAGTGTTGGCTATCGTGCAATCCCGTGGTACCGGGATTGGATGGTTATCGTCATCACAAAACTGACTGTTGCGTTAACCAAAATGATGGAGTTACTGTATTTTATAGATCTGATCTTGTTATCTCATGCGATGAGCCACCCTCTGATGAGTTTAATTGTCTTGTCATAAAAGTGGGTACTGAAACTGTTATTTTAGCTATTTACCGATCGCCGTCCAATAGAAAAATTGAAAACTTTCTTCAGTCCTTAAATATAATCTTAGATAAACTGAGCGGTTACAAAAACATCTTTATTATTGGAGACATCAACATAAATATCCATCCAGACTCTCTAGAGCCAAGATCTCTAGACTACCTGAATCTGTGCTCATTCCATGGGCTTCTCCCAGCTCATTCTCTTTCGACTAGACAAAATCAATCATGCCTGGACCATGTTATATTGAAAACTCAAAAACCAGCCCTTACACTAGTGTTAAATTCCACTATCACAGATCACCAAGCGGTCCTACTCTGCATCCAACTTAAACAAAAGAGGACCTTTGCTTATAGTTCTTTGAGCCGGATGGATAGTGAGGGGCTGCTTTCTGATCTCTTAAATACTGACCTTGAACCGATTTATGCATCAACTGACGCTAATTTCGCAATGGAATACTTGTCTGAATCAATACAAAAAGCTATATCTCAAAATACAGTTGTAACAAGATACCCGAGACGTCATAAAATCATAAAGCCGTGGATTACACCTGGCCTCTTAAGGTGTATCCGACACAGGGACAGACTTCATAAGAAAATGCTACAGTCACCTAATAATGAGACAAATAAAATTATATATACAAGGTATAGAAACCACTGCAATAATTTACTCAAAAAAGTTAAACGAATTTATGATAAAAATTTATTGATAAAAGCGGGTAAAAATAATAAAAAAATATGGGAAGCTGTAAAAACCATAACAAATACATCTAATTCAAAACATAGCGCTACGGAATTGATAAATCCTTCAAATGCATTAGAATCTGTAGAGAATGTTAATGATTTTTTTGCATCAATTGGTAAAAAGTTAGCTGACAATATTCATTGCTGCTCGTTACCTGTGCATAGTATCTTTAAACAACTTCCCTCACAACCAGTTCTTAATTCTTTTGTATTGCTGGAAACTGACGAGTCTGAGGTGGAACGACTGATAATTAACTTAAAAGATACATGTTCTGTTGGTTGGGATTCTATACCAAACAACCTCCTCAAACAATACAAACACATCCTAATCCGACCGTTAACGTTTATTTTTAATCTCTGCTTAAATAAGGGTCAGTTTCCTACGATTTTGAAGAAATCAGTTGTACTCCCAATCTTCAAATCGGGTGATAGAGACCGTGTCACTAATTATAGGCCCATCTCTATACTGCCTTCGATATCGAAGCTCTTAGAACGAATCATAAATATCAGATTAACAGCATATCTGGAAACAAATAATCTTTTATCAAACAACCAGTTTGGTTTTAGGTCAGGTATGTCTACAAGTGACGCAGTTCACGAGCTACAAGAATATGTGATAAAGAATATTGACTCAGGCAAAAAGACATTAGGCATCTTCCTTGATTTAGCTAAGGCATTTGACACGGTCTCTATACCTCTGCTCATTGGAAAATTGGAGCGCCTCGGAATAAGAGGAAACCAACTACAACTTTTTGAAAACTACTTATCTAATCGTTTTCAACGCGTTAGGATTAATGATTTCGTTAGCAGCGACTTGCCAATTACGTACGGCGTCCTACAAGGGAGTATTTTAGGCCCTACACTTTTTCTCGTTTATCTAAACGATCTCTGCAGACTAGATCTCTTAGGTGGTAAAATTATATCATATGCAGATGATACAGTTCTTTTATTCTCTGCCGACTCCTGGGACGAAGTATATAAGGACGCGCAGCATGGATTCAATGTTGTGATGCACTGGCTACAGAATAACTCGCTAACACTGAACCCAGACAAAACCCAGTACATAGAGTTCTCGATGCGTACTCAAAATAGGCAGCCTCCTCATACCTTGTCAATTATAGCACATAATTGTTGTAATGGATTGGCTTGCTCTTGTCCAACACTATTTAAGACAGGGTTAATTAAATATCTTGGAGTTATTTTAGACTGTAATCTCTCATTCAAACACCATATTGATTTGCTTACATCCAGGACGAGAAAAATGATCTATGTTTTCAAAAACCTCAGACACGTAGCGCATCCAAAACTAGTAAAACAGGTATATTTAGCACTCGTGCAGTCAATTCTTCAATATTGCATTACTGTCTGGGGAGGTGCACATAAAACCATTATAAAGCCCCTAGAAATAGCTCAGAGAGCTGTGCTAAAAGTCAGCACTTTTCGTCCGTATAGGCATCCTACCCATCTCCTATATCAGTCGTGTGAGGTGTTGACAATTCGCCAACTGTTTATATTTCATACGATTATGAAGCAACACTCCTTATTACATTTCTCTAAAGATGTTCAAAGTAGAAGACGAAATGTTATTAGAATTCTTGACCGACCATATTTTAAACATCCTTACGTAAATAAATACTTTTGCTTCCTGGGACCGTACCTCTACAATATAATTAATGACGATCTGGAAATATACCCGCTAAATAAAAATCAATGTAAAAGTATTATTTTTGTTTATTATAATATAATTTTTCTCTTTTGTTTTTAAGTTTACTGTTGCATAGAGAGATACTTTGTTATACTTGTTGTTATGTTCTTATGCTAGCATCGTAATGGTCATGTTAAGGAAGAGCGCTGTTGTCTGAAATACAGATATTTCCTATATCTAGTTCAGAGACAGATGTCTTCAATTTAAAATTAATTTTAAGTGCCCTGTATATCTGTTAAAATGTAACACTTGAATTTTTCTTTTTTGGTGTCAAATAAATTATTATTATTATTATTATTACTGTTTTGTGAGCAGTGGTGATAAAATAAATTACGTAAATTAAAGCGCCTCTCTAGGTTAGAACCCGAAACCTTCAACGCGTAAATAACGGCCGTGACCGCTGAAACACTATTACCCAGTTCTACATTGATGCATAGTTAAATGAATATGGAGGAAGATATCTAGAAACTCCTGCCGCACCAACTATCTCATAGCAAAATTAGTTCACAAGCTCCACTCACCAGCATAATCATTGGCGATGGCCCAATGAGAGCCGCACATGAACACCCCCCACAGAATAGGCGACAGTGCTGAGAACAGGGCGGCACCGTAGTTCTCGTACTGGTATCCTTCCAGACCCCACTTGTAGGGGGTCACGATGGTGGCCGCCATCAGAGCAAGGCTGAATGCCCAGAGAAGTCTTGATTGAGTCTGGAAAATTGAAAAATATAATTGAATATTCTTCCATTGATAAAAATAAATTCTGGTAGGAATTCGGTTTATCATCATTATAATTTCAGATGAGAGACGTTCATTGTTGGACAATTGGACATAGGCCTCCCCTTAGTGTCGCCATAACTACTAGCACAGCACATCATAAGTCCACCTTGTAGGAGGCCTTCCAACGCTGCGTCTTCCAGTACGTGGTCCCCAATACAGAACCATTCGGCCCTATGAACCATTTGTTCTGTAATGTGTCCTGCCCGCTGCCACTTAAGTCGGGGGATTTTTCAGGCTTTATCGGTAACCTCCTGCGGCCCTACTAACTACCTTGATTTCTGATGGAATAACACAAGGAAACCCCAAGCATGACAAATGACATGGCGTGTCAGTTTTTTATTGATTAAATGGATTAATGGCAGGATGTGTATCCTGGTGCCTTCAGTTGCCTTTTACTTTCCGGGGCGATGATATTTTTTTAAACAATCCTGCAACCTCGGCAGGCATCACACCCCTGACCTATCCAAGAATAAAATACTTACATTTGATAATGTGAAGTTTAACTTTTTGGTTTTCATGAGATACGCCATGACAACTCCTATAAGGTAGATGGTGGCTCTGTGAGTGGGTAGGATGTAGGAGTAACGCGCCGCATCTAGTAGCTTCTGCACTCTGGAAAGAAAAGAAAATATGTTTGATGAATTTGTAAGAAGTAAAATTGGGTGTAAAGAATACTGATGACAGTAGTCATTATCCAATTTTATGTTACTGGTGATGGATAGTCAGAACGATTAATTCCAAAAGAATGTCGATTAATTCTAGATAGATAGACAGGCGTAGTGGGTTTATATTGTAATATTTAAGGATATTAAAAAAAACAGTTGTAGTCGTGTAATTTATTCTTTTTTAATATGGATATAAGGATATTTTAAATCGACAGAATAGAAACTCAATTCCCAGTAAGATTGCTTTGTAAACTGCGCCTGTAATATAGGTAAAGCAATGCAGCCGAGTGATATTGTTTGCTATTGTAATCCGTCATCTGTGATGTACGACCTGTGGTCTCAGCTTCGAACAGGACATTATAATATATCGCCTGCAGAGCGGCATATATCTAAACACTTCATTAATCATCGGTGTCGCCTATGCAGTTGCAGGAGATTGGATGCTGTCCCCAGACACCAGGCTATGTGTAAGGCAGGTAAAACTGACTGGACTGCAGAATTATTTGAAAGAGTCTCCTGTAAAGAGCAACTGAAGTATCATGTGTGGAGTTTTTAGTAGCCTACATATATTGGAATGCTACTGAATTCTGTTGAATGGAACGCTGCGCTCCAAAAGTGAAAAAACTTGGGCAAAAAGGTAGCTAGGCTCATTGGGTGAGTCGCGACAACCGTATGCAAGGATACCACTGGGTAAGCGTCGCAACGCAGTAGATTCCTGCAGAGGGAAAGTGTCGCTCGAAAGAGGTGGCGGGATGATTTGGATGCGTACCGCGAGTACTGGTTTAAGATGGCGCGGGAAAAGAATGCCTGACAGTACTGGGCGGTAACCTTTGCCCGTAGCTGGACAAAGGCCTCCATTTTCTCCTTCCAAGCCAAGTTTACCCCGCGAACATGATCAAATCGAAACACCACCTTCGCCGCGGTTGACTTCGACAGTGTCGACGTCCCTCGGACGTCAAAAGTATGTTAATCCTCGCCCATATGTCCGGGTGCATATGTCCGGGTGCATGTGGTCATGGCCATTGGCCAGTCCAGGTGTATGGGCGGAATGTTGAACAGAGATGATAGGTGGATAAAATATCTGCGTAGATTATCATAACTACTAAAGAAAAAACAATACCTAACCACTTCAATATTGAACTCAACGTTAACAAGTAAGCACTCAACATAACGATACAATACGCAAACATATCAAGTTTTCAAAGACCTCTTCAAGTGACTGGCATTACATTGAAACAGATGCGTAAAGTAGCTACTTTTCAAGCGCCTTCATTAGCAGTTACACATGTAAATACTTAAAAACTTAAACAATGTTAAACAAAGGTACTTAACACTTATAGGTACCTAAGTACTCTGTTGTGTTAAGTAATGGATTGTCAAGTGATGCTTTTACGGATGCCTTGCGTGCTCTTGTAAATCATCTTTAAGTATCTTATGTAGGTACTCTATACTTAAGTGTTTAGGACGTGGTCACTGCCTTGTTTGTATATTATATTTCTGGAAGGTGGATACCATGGGTACTCTTGTAAGTTTAAGTAGAATTTCTGTCTACCTAAGGACATGGTCAATGCCATGTTTAGTATGTTATGTTTCTGGAAAATTCTCGTGTTTTTCTTCTTCATTCCTCTCTTTGAAGGGATTAGTAAATAGTGCTAAAACGGTTTTAGCTTCTGCCCCTTTACTTTAGCATGAGAATATCGTAAGTTAAATAAGGTGAATACTGACAGCATTATTATGCATTGCATTATAAGATATTCTATGACTTTTTAACCATAATTTGAGGGCAAGTGTGGTGAGGAAAATGAATTAACTCTGATCATTTGTTCATCTGTTCTGCTTGGGGGAGACCTATGTCCTGCAGTGGCTGCAGTGGTTGTCTTTCGGTTAAAATAATGATGATGATTTGATACTGTAAGCAAGCTGACCATTATATCTGTAACGCTATCAAATTTTATTAAGCATTCACCAAAATAGGTAATTTTTATCCTAAAATTTAAAGTATAAAAAATATTATTTATTTAAATACACAATACTGAATAATTGACGAGAATAAAAGCAATTTAGGAAACTTTAGGATGAGGTGAGCAAAACCACGAAACGATTAACACCTTGATTCCAATCGGATTACTTTGTTCAGTAATTGACTATGCCCAACGACACACAGGTGATTATCGAGTTTGGGGTATGTAACTTTTAATGAAGTTTTGTACACGTGTACTTAGGTACATATAGTTTCAAATCGACGCATTGTTGGTCCCGTGTCGGATTTTATCAACGCAAAATAGACAGATTTTTCGTTATTTAGTTATCGTCAGCATAGGAAAATAAACTGACCTACAATCATTGAAAATTATACCAAAGAACAAATTTATTTCAGACCGGAGTCCATAAAAAAAATTACACAAACAAATTTCACATACAGAAACCAATCACACATTCAGAAACAAATTACACATACACAAACAAAAACAAACAGAATATAAAAACATTAAAAATACTTACGAAATTCCGTAATACACGAACATGCTGATGTCGTACCAGTAAATGGCCAGGTATCGTAGAGCTGTGGAGGCTACTGCTATGAGAGCCAGCAGGGACCAGCCCAGGGTCCGGTACTTCCAGATGAGCAGCATCAGGGGTAGGGTGGCCACGTAGAGCTGCATGTCCATGCCGATCTGGTGTGTGTGGGTTAGGCACTGGAACAAGACAGTGATTATGTTGTAGTTACTGTGGTTGGTAAGCAGTGGGTTAAATATCGTTGACTCATCATCATCTACCTGCCTTTTCCCAACTATATTGGGGTCGGCTTCCAGTCAAGCCGGATTTAGCTGAATACCAGTGTTTTACGAGGAGAGGCTGCCTACCAGACCTCCACAACTCATTAACTGGGGTAACACGGTACTTCATGGCAAGACTGGAGTCTGATTTACTGGCTTCTGACTATCCGTAACGACTTCTAAGATCTCGTTAAATATCGTTGACTAATGGCTATAAAACCATTGCCTCATCAGAAAGCTTATAATCACCTAAAGGGTAGGAAAGAGCAAAGCAAAAGGTTAAGTATCTGTTACTAATTATTATGAAACATTGCCTCATCAGAAGGTCTAAAGTCACTCAAAGGGACAGGGCTATTTTCGGATTTTCCATGCGTGATCGAATCAGGATTGAAGATATCCGCAGGAGATTATAATTCGGGTGTCTTCAAAGCTAGACTGAATTGAGACTATAATGGCGCAATTTCATTAGTCGATAGGGCCCGTATGGCCGGGTGCGAAAGATTTCTGGAACGCCTATCGCATACCCGCAAAACAAGACACAATAGTAAAACAATAACAGCGCGGTCTCATAGGACCGGTTGGGGATTCATGAACTAATAAACTAGTTCGCCTCACCATCAACGATTGCATCACTAATAATATTTTTTTAAATAATTATAATTGATTTATTTTCTCACCACAATATCATAAAAATTACAAAAACAAAGACAACAATTGGAATTTATATTGTGGGAGACTGGTGCCTAAGCTAGGCTTTTGGCCTGTATTTCAAAAGCCATTGCATCACTGCCTATCATCAGGCGGGATCTTAGTCAAGCACTAGTTTATGTTATGTAAAACAAAATGGCAGAGGGCAGAGTGAGGCTCGAAGAACAGATGGTTGATGGGGTTGTGGTATCATTTGCATTTGTATTTACAACTAGCTTTAGCCCGCAGCTTCGCCCGCGTACATAAAATATAGCCTATGTCACTCAGGAATACAGCAGCTTTCTATTGGTGAAAAAATTTTAGCAGTCGGACCAGTACTTCCACAGATTACCTCATTTGGTACTTATAAAACTTTAGAAGCTAGTACACAGTTCCAATTGGTCGTTTCCTTTGTAGAAGAAACGCCAGTTATTTTATCTAATTACTTGATGATTGAGCACGAGCAGCCAATACTAATGGACACAAGACAAAGATAAGCAGGGTAAACAATGAATTGACACAATTTACTCAAGCACTTCAAAATCAATTAAATAAAACTTAGCCGCGAGACCTCAGAACATTTGGTATAATTTGAAAATAAATTAAATTGATATTACATTTTCTATTGCTTTAAAAGTTGAAATAATATCATGTGGTCACTTAATAAACTTAATTTGTGATTATAATGTTATTGTTTTTTTTTTTTTTTAAGAAAGTGGATTCAGCAAGAAGACAGAAAACTTCTGAAAATTGTAAATTTGTAGTTATGTCACAAACTAATTTAAATTCTAAGTAAGTGTAAGTTTATACAAAACCCTCAATGTGCGAATCCAACTCGCATTTTACCAGTTTTTTGTTTTTTTTTTAAGTTATCTAAACTAGTGCTTGACTGCGCGATCCCACCTGATGGTAAGCAATGATTATTATATCTAGGCTTTATCTAGGTTTCAAAATCTTTTTTTTAATGTCGTATATTAAAAACTATATGCTCAGACGACGCTAATTTTCAACAGAGTCTATGATATGATCGATATAACCTCCTTACCCACGTTTAATATTGTCTGCAATAGTTACATAAGAGTCATGGGAATCTGAATTACTCGATTATTAGATCACCGTGTCACCCCGTGTGTTGCTTGCATTCACTATTGGCAATCGTAAACACGCCTACCTCTTTTTTTAACCGACTACAGAAAGGATCTGTAATATTTTGTCTCTTCGTTATTTAATACCGACTTTCGAAAAAGTGATTTTAAACTTTTTAGCGTGTTTTTTTTTTAACATTGAAACCGGTTTGTATTTTTTTTGTAAAATGGATTTTTTTTAAAATAGTAATCTTCAAATAACTTCTCCTGGTCTGGGGGGAGAGACAGGGAGTGTTAGGTGATGAGTTGATGAGCTACGACAGCAAGTAATTGTACAAAAGGAGGTTATCTGGGAGGGGTTGAACATTTTCTAGACGTTATTTTGTGTTGTAATTATATGACAGGCAAGATAATGATGAGAAAAAATACGCCGTATCTCAAAAACGCAACAAAATTTTACAGCTTTTTGTTAAACAAACACACTAGACTTTCCCATAGTTATTTATCTTGTCAATTAAGGCGTACAGTCCCTTGAACATTTTTCATTAAATGCATACATTTTCGTACTGTCGCCTGCACCCGCATGTAATTGCGCTCACCTTTAAAATAATTTTCTTTGCAAAATATTGATCGATTTACATATGCTATTTACATTTTTTTTTGCATAAACATAAGTTTTCTAAAGATCAAAGCCGTAGGGAGAACAAGCGAAAAAACATCATGTTATTATTTATTTTTTTGTGGCTTAAGATTATGTTACATAAAAATCTATAATAATAAATATTGTATTTTTTTTTAATCTGTTAACCTAGCCGTTACCGAGGCTTCAAAAAGTCACTGTTGTATGTCACTAAATGTGAAACAGGGCCTTAATAACTCCCATTACACACACGTATTAAATTAACATAATATTATTATTATTGCCATCAGTTGATTACTCGCGTTAAGTTCGGAATAAGCGATCAAACAGATTCATAATTATGTGTAATTGTCGTTAAATGCTGGATGGTAAATACTTACTGACAATAAATTTACAATGCTGGATAAATATGATTAAAGGATGTATACTTCTTTGTAGTGTAGAGCCTCTTTCATCTGTTTGTTTATTCTTTTGGTTGCTTAAAAAAAATATATATTCGCTGATTCGACTTTTAAAATTAAAAAGCTTGTCAGAGAGATATTAGGATGACCATCTGGCAGATAGGTACCTTCGTTTTTTTAAGAATGTAAAGCAATAATTTTGTTGGTAAATCTTACACTATTACGTGAATAAGCTTTTTTATTATCGCCATGGCCTCTCATCTTTGTATGATATTGTCATGAACATGGGTATACCCATGTTGGTATTCAACGAAAATAACCGAGTTTTCTACCTTTCAAAACTAAAAAAAAATACACGTTTTAAGTTTAACAAACTTCATTTCAATCAAAACAGGCAGAGAGGTATGTAGGTAATTTTAAAAAGAAAACGGCGAGTCTTCAGAAAGAAACTGTTGATGTTACCATTTAAAAAACAGAAAGTTTTTGCAATAGATACTCAGAGCCAAATGCAGTAAAACTAAATTGAATTTGACACTTTTGACTTTAGTTTTGAACTGAATAAACTAAAATGTTTAAAAGCTGAATTCGGCGAGGCTTTCCAATTTACTCTGCTATGTTATAGTCGAAATAAAAAAGCGTTTTCAAAGACGTCATCTCTAAAACCGGTGTTAAAATAAAATGCTGAAAATACGTGAAATAAATATAAACCAACTAGCAGTTTGCTCGTGACTTCGTTCGCGAAAATGTTTTCTACCCATGTTTTGAGGGTAGCTTTGGATAACTTTTATGCCCATATTTTTGATGGTATAATATGGCTTATTGATGGATCAATTTACTTTTCACATGACAGTACGAATCCGCGTCATCAACCCTAGCCTGTCGGAATCTGTGTTTCCCGACGCTACAACCTGTGAATCTTTAAGCCAAAACGTAATAGGTTTCTTCTAGATAAACGCGCTCTATCGTCGGCCACATCGTCGCTATCTATCAAGTGAGATAGTGGTCAAGTGCGAGCCTATTAACAATAAAAAAGCCTTTTCCGGAGTGTACTAGAATCGATTTCCAGCACAGCCTGATGCTGCTAAATACAACTACCTATTTTATAAGGCGCAACTTTCTAAGAACGTGTTGATATGTGTTAAGTCGACCCTAAGTAATATGGAATAAGGGCAGGACGAAGAAAAAGGACTATAAAAGTGTCTAAAAGTCCCAAAACATAAAGTACATACCATATCTTCAAAGCCAAAGTAGTTATGTATGAACAAGAAGCTCTTCCACATGTTCTTCTCGCAGACCTTGCTGTGTTCCTTCACCACCAGGTTCCACTGCGGCCCGCTGTTCAGATCCGGCAGGATGTACGTGCAGAACAGCATCAGGCTCACGAAGAGAGGGAACAGCCTGGAAGAGATGGAAGAGTTGTAGGTGGAAGAGTATGATGACATGATATTGAAGAGATTTGAATGAGTGACTACACTTTTTCTCTCTGGGCGGAGCGGGAGGTCGTGCCAGACTTCTACTGACTAAAACCTACTCCTGTTCCTTCTTTGCCCTAATCCCAAAGTCCCAGGGTATGAGTAACTACACTGATATCCCTTATTTACTATAATTAGACACACATTCATATGCATGCTAGACAGTGGTTGAGCAATCAGTTGCTGTGCTGTGTAATGTGTTCGATTCCGGCGCGGCACAAATATTTGTGTTAGCCACAGATGGTGTTCTAAGTGCACACATCCACGACTCAGGAGTTGTTTCAGGGTGGAGTAGGGTTTAAAAAACAATGAGTGCTAAAGATAGTTTTTTTTTGTTTTATGCTGTTTATATGAATGCCTGAAACGCAGTCGTTTCCCCTCTTGGAGGTATGCGCTAATGGCCCCGACACAGTATTCCATACTAATGCGGTTGCTTACGAGCACAGACTTTTGTAAACTGTTTTTGCTCTAATAAATATTTGTACAGAATGACAGACCTCAGTGGTCACATAAAAAACACATGTTTAATTCGGGTTTTTCTATAGATTTAGAATTTTTTAGATTAAGCTTTTTATCCAGGAGTCTATTTTGTGTCTGTAAAAATATATTATTCTTACATGGATCAAGTTTTAGTGATGATGACTGACAATTTTTTTATCATGAGGCTTAAGCGGAAAGTACGTAACACCGGCGCACACGAGGGCGATGCCTGAGTCATATGTTAAACCGCGTCGCGTGGCGTCGCGTAGCTTGTGGCCTAATGTAGTCAAATGTAGCTTTGATCGGCGTACGTGGTCTACTTGCGCCCAATGTAGTTCTTTAGGAGGTTTGCGGAATAGAGAGTAAAGTCCCACGTACCTCCTTTGAAAAAGGAGGATCCCCCGTCCAGACAGGAGTTATGTCTGGTGGGCAACTACCCGATACGATTTCCAGTGGTTGTATCTATTTTAATTACACGAAGCTTTGATTGCGCGTTGCACGATTCTTAGTTCTACGTGACGTCGTAAATGTCGCTACATTTCTATCTTTAGCATTTTGTATTATTTTCAATGACACTGAGCAATCTATACATATACCTATGTTTACGAGTAAATGATTCTGATTCTGATTCCCCATTTCATCATCTAATGTATTAGCGAATTCCAATCCCAACTACCAAATTCCCCATACATTAAACATCGATTCCACATTAAGTAGTAGGATTTTACAAACAGAGGGGTTACCGTCTATCTGTCAAAGATAATGGCTTCGTAACGACCTGTCTCGTAAACTGGTGATGTACACAGATTATGGACACGTGGGCCGGCGAGATAAAAGTCCACGAGCTGCTTAGTTAGGTTTAAGTGTTAAAATCATTAGGTGAATTGTTAATTAGTAGTGTCGAATGGGATTAATAGAGGTTTAGGCCTGAATAGAAGGGTTTTTCTTTTTTTAGGTGGGAAATCATCCAATGACTCACGCTCTAGGGCGTGGTAGACTTTTATTGACTAAAACCGTTCTGTCTTGTCTTGCATTCCAGGAACCCTAGGTTACTTTTCGGACTAGCCATGGTCTCTATTCACCCCAATATTCGTATTCACTCCATATAGGACCTACGGTACCTAGATATATTGGACCTACGTGAACATTTACAGGTTTGTTTTATATGATATGAGATATGGTTTGGTGGATCTTGCATATATGGAACTTCGGATTCTTACTAATTTTAAATCTCTTAGCCATGAACATAATTTAAGCTTATATTTTTTTTTTACTTTCCCCTGGAACCCTGGATTATTCTCAGGCCTCCTTTATGTCTAAGAGATGGCGGGGAGGAGTATGGTTTATTTACCACAACACAGCCCCAGTGCTGATTTATAAATATCATATATCTTTGAATTTTGTTTCTTGAACATGCTAGCTTCTACAGAATGTTTTTTAGCACCATTTTTACTTCCATCAACGCTTAGTCGATTGATCGTGAAACTATCTCCATCTGCTTACGACTTAAACTACAAAAACAAAGGGATGAAGACGGAATATTTTTCAATTCCGGACAAATCTAGATTAATGACGTTAAGGGGGATTTAATGAATGGACCCGTTTCAAACAAAGGATATATTTTCTGCACTTCAAAGTGTAATCAATCTTGACTTAATGATGATGGCTTGGGTAACTGTTTGGAGCTCTTACCTAAACCATCTGGCGATAAGGCGGTCCTTAAGGTTGATGGTGCCTTTCCTCTCGAGGTCTGTGAGGAGATTGTGGGCGTTGAGGAACCCGCTGAGGTAGAGGAAGCTGTCTGTGTAGAGAATTGCGGAGCGGCCTACCACGGCCCAGGGCATGCCGAATACCTGTAAGAGGATAAACAAAATGATGGTATGCACTAAGATGTGTTTTTGATGACTACCTTATGCTTATGTAGGAAGGACGTTTGAAAAAAATGTGCACTAGGATTTTACACTTGAATTCTATGACGTAGAGTTTAGTTTTGATTTTTTTTTTCTACAGTTAGAATTTTAGCAGGTGACTGTTACCTGATTATTATCTATTCAAATCTAATCATCAGAATGACTTCTCCCGCTCCGCCCAAGAGCGGGAGAAGTCATTCTGATGATTACAGAAAAAAAAAACCTAATTAAAATATTTATATCGGTATGGGATACAAAACTTCCATTTAATTACTTAACTAATCTGTCTTTATGTTTTTTGAGGTGCGATATCTTCAAATTACTCGATAGACATACACCCGAACCTTTCAGTGGCCCTTTGCATTCCAGGATTAACCAAACAAATAGCCAAATAATTTTAAGTATATTTAAAATACTCTCAATATTCAAACATTGATCTTACCTAGAAGGCAAGATCATTTTCCTTAACAAAATCTGGCACAGGACTTAAAGAATTAAACAAACTCGTGTAACGTCTAAAACTAAAGTATTCAAGAAAGTGTTAAGCGCTAATATAAAGCGTTTCAATACACTTAACGCGAACTTGATTGAATTTCCAAGACTTCGGGGAGAGGTGGGATGTTCGCTCTAAAGTTGACTTTAGGTTTTAATTCGATACTTAAAAGTCTAACAAGTCGTGTAAGTTGATATAAAGTCTAAGTTGTAACCGCTTAACATGTGTAAGATCTAACTAAGTTAAGTAATTCGGTTGGAAAGTCTATGTACGCACTGGAAGTGGATTTTGGGGAGACTGGGGCTACAATTGACAGAGGTAAGTATTAACTTAGTGACTTAAAATCTGCTCTAAAACTTGATTATATCATGCAATTTTTGTTCAATGTGGCCCCGGCCTTCCCTAAGTTAAAACAGAATGTAAGTTTGCAGTAAAGTTATCCGTAATCTAGTGCGATGAGCAGTGGTCTCGAATATCAAATGCGAAATTGGTGATTCACCAAATAAAATCGGTATTAATTGGACCATGAGTTATTTGGACCGTGAGGTATTTGGAACGTAAATCAGTTTCTTTAACAAAAAACTTCGCTAATTATTATTTTGCACTTGACTTTAAAACTACTATACCGAAAAATCTTAATCAAGTTGCTTCTAGGCAAGCATGCTCGTAGACCACATGATCATTAAACATCAGGAGAGATGAGGTCAAGCGCGAGCCTGTCAATAATTTTAAAAAAAATCGGTATATTCGGGACCACTGCCGATGAGCGCGAGTTGTTTTTACGTTATCACGATCAAAACGTTTATCACGTTTGGCTCTTTGATTGGTTAAGAGCTTCAACTGGACCAATCGGAGCGCAATTCGTCATAAACATGTAAAAAAATGTATTTGGCTGCTAGTTTTAAATAAATAATGTAGAATCAATACTTACAGCAGAAAAACTGACTTTATTAACAAAAGGGTTGTGCGCCATAGCCATTGACTTATGCGCTATCAGCAAGGCGAACGCGTTCATCCCCCTATAAGCATCCACCCCCTTCACCCTCGTGGGAGAGTCGGAGAGGTCGAAGACCTTCCTTAGGTTCCTCTTCAAAGAGAACGCGTTGAGAAGCTTCTCGAAGTTTGTGACTCCTTCCTTTCCATCGTCTAGGATTGTGCCTAGACTGAGAAGCAGGATTACTGCTAGGAAGAATGTGCTGGAAAGAAAAAAAAATGTGTTAGGATGGACTTTATATATCGAAAGTTTTGGTCGTGACTGCTGAGCGTCAACAGTAGTCCTACATTAGACCCGTAGGTAATGGAAAGAGTTGACAGCACTGTTTAAGACGAACTGTTTTCAGAATTTTTATCCAAAGTCCACAGAAAATACAAGGTTGGTACGTCTATAAACTCTGACTTATTTGTGCGATTTGGATATAAATAAAATTAAAGCTACAAAAATATTTCTATTTCTTGTACATTAATTTTCAAATCATCGTATTTATCCATTAGGGTACTACATCCAATACAAATTTGAACTTCTGCAAGATAATTCAGCTCAAAATTATGACTACGATTATCATGCTATCATCTTCACATATTAAGGACGAGCATTTTGGTAGGATGGTTATTTATGTACAATATTTAATGTGCCTCGTATTCATATGAACACACTATAATATACATATAGAGGCGTACTAACAACACTGGCACAAAAAATAACTAGGCCCCTTTTTATATGGGAAATAATCAAATAACTTCTCTTGCTCTGGGTGGAGCGGAAGAGAGTGTCAGACTTTTATTGCCATAAAAACAGTTGTATTGTAATCAATTTTTTTTTAGATTTCGAAGATGTTAGAATTTTTAAGAACGTTAGTTCAATAATAGGTTTTTAATTCATGAATCCCCGACCGGTCTCATTGGGCCGCGCTGTTATTGTCATACTGTTGTGTCTCGTTTCGCGGGATGTGATAGGTTAAATAGGCCTCAAAGGTCCCCCAAACTTGAGGGCCCCAGGGCACTGCCCCTCCTAGCCCTGTGGTAACTACGCCAAAGCTTTTTTTTTTTTAATTGATATAAACTAGTGCTTGACGGTGATCCCACCTGATGGTAAGCAGTGACGCAATCGTTGATGGTAAGCTACACCAGTTTGTTAAGATTATCTTTGAATACCAAACCGACAAGTTACAAATAAGATCGCTTTGGAAACAGTTTCCCGCTTAGATAGTACAAATGTAACCATCTATTGAATTTCTCGGAATATCTTAGAAACTATTAGGTAGTTAGATTGAGCTGGATACCGTTCATAACTGGACTGGGGCCGAACTTAGGCTGAGCGTTCACTGAAGTGGAGTATTATGCAGTAGTGCAAGGAAATCCAGGAGTTTGTTCTGAATATTCTTTTTCTTAGGAAACTTCGAAATGAATTTGACAAGGAAAAGCGAATTGAGCAATGGCAAATATATACTCGTAATAGGTATAAGATTTTCAAATCCAATCTACTTTAAAATGTTATGTCAGTGATTTTAACTAATAAACAGAACTCCAAACGTTGTCTTAATGAAAGTCTATTTCGTATAATTTATACAACGATATTGAAATTTTAATTTATTTGGAAATATGAACTACTAGCTGCTGCCAGCGGCTTCACCCGCGTCATAGTAGAAAATTATCATAAAGAAACATACGCTCCAGTTAAAAAGTGTGTAAATGAGAATGAGAAAAGTGTTTACGTACGTAGTACCATCATCACCTACCTAGCCTTTTCCCAACTACATTGGGGTCGGCTTCCAGTCAAGCCTGATTTAGCTGAATACTAGTATTTATGAACAGCGGCTGCCTACCAGACCTCTACAACCCATTAACTGGTGTAACACGGTACTTCATGGCAAGACTGGAGTCAGATTTACTGGCTTCTGACTATCCGTAACGACTGCCAAAGATCTACAAATGACATTTAGTACCATGTAGTGTGATTACTGTGAACAATGACGATTTACAGAGTACGTAGTTAAGATTCTGGAGAGGTGACCAAGTATAGGAATACACAGCGGTCCCACAAGATGGACCGATAATCTGATGAGGTTCTCGGAAATCCGAAGGATGCGAGATGCAAAGGACCGGTCGTTACAGCGATTCTTGGAGGAGACCTATCTCCAACAGTGAACGTCTTTCGGCTGAAATGATGATGATAGGAACTTAACAACTACATCGCATACCCAAACAAAGAAACCATAATAATTTTCCTTATTATGTCAATACTTATTAATTCACACGGTGTTCACAGATGTTATCGCATCTAGACCAGTACCTTGAGTGAGTAAGGCCTCATATCGCTATTGCATCGACTATGACATAAAACTATTAATCATCTTTGTACTGGACTGCAATATTAATTGCAGATGAGGTCTGAATGCATGCACAGGGAAAATGCTTAAGTTAGATGGGGATTCAACTTTTCCTTAAAAAGAACCGTTACTCGATATGAGGAATTAGTCCTTTTTAGGTTTCCGTTCCTCTCGTTTTAAACAGTTTTCCGTCTGTTTGTCTGTGAAGACCTTTTCTCTCGGGAACGCGAAGATGTATCGAGTTGAAATTAAAACGCGAGTCCGATTCGCACGTACCCAGTATTTTTGAGGTGGTTTCTCTTCAATGACTTTTCTCGCTCTAGGTCAATGTTATTTGAAATTTATATTTTAAATTAAAATAAATAGACGTCAAGTTGTCTAGCAGTGTTAAAAATCAAATAATATTACTTCTTTTTCTAAGAAATTTTAAGTAAAATAATAATACAACATCATAAAATTTGGTATTTTTTATTATTTTACCATTTAGTCTTCTAGACAGTTTACTAATAAAGTCTTCTTCACTATTTTTTATTTATATTTTATTAACGTTATTAGTGGGCTTCTCTAAAATAAATAAGGTGGCTCGAAAAAAGAATACCTGGAGTTGGGGGAGGCCTTGGTCCAGCTGTGGGACAGTATAGAATGAATAAAAAAAACAAACGCAAAAACACAAGGACATTAGTCTTTATCACAAACGTTGATCAGCGAACTCTATTAATTGGTATGCACCTCAACAACGTCCGATGTATTAAAGACAAAATAAAGGTCATTAAAAACCTATATTAAAAACCCTATAAAAAAACCTCATACAATTTTCAAGAGGCAATATTATAATTAGATATTAATTTAAGATTCTGTCCGTGCACGAAGGCAGTGCATACACAATTGTAGCTACTAATGCTATGCGTATATACTCATCATTGACAATTATTCAAGTCTTTCAGGCTTACCGGATCTACATTCAGCTAACTGAATACAAGTATTTTACAGTTGACTTTCACAAGCACGGGGGGGGTGACTGCCTACCTAGACAATACCTATGTATTGTCTAGGTAGGCACCCCCTTCTGCGAAGCAGTAATGCTAGCGAAGGGCTACATGCGTGAGGAAACGAAAATCCTCGCACTTCAACTGTACCCGCGACCCTGACTACCAGCCGCGGAAGGCGTGGGCTTGCAGACGGTGAGAAATGGGTAGCTCGCCGTTCAGCTGTCCAGTAACCATCCGGACTAACATCGTCACCGTCGTGATCCACGCGCACCTCAAAGAGATATCAGTAAAACCGTATTGGCCCAACTGGGCCGAAGCCTACTGGGGCCATGTGTTTAAGTAATTTCGAAAGGGAAACCTGTGATCCTGGAACGCAAAGGCAAAAAAGAACGCAGGTGTGACTTTAGTCCGAAAAAGTCTGACACGTTCTCCAGCTCCGCCCAAGAGTAGGAGAAGTCATTAGACGTCCTATTGTTAAAAATTGGCTATAAATTCCACTATTAAACGTAAATTAGACAAACATAGATCTTTTATGCCATCATGACACCACGACTAAGGTGATTATGTGCAATTATGTGCATTGAGTATGTAAATCATCGCTAATTAATAACTTGAGCGGCTCAATCATAGCGCTTCATTGCACTGAGTGTAGCGGTAATTAGTTGAAAGTTATGGTGTGTAACAAATTAGTTAGGTACCGAGTTACGTTAATTAAATCATTATCTGGGATGATTTCATTGCGCAGTTATTTTGTAGATGGGTCTGCTCTGCATGAGCCTAGCTTAAATTCGTGTAGTGTGAACCGGTTATGTTTTTTTTCTAGTGGGGAATCATCATAGTGACTTCTTCCGCTCTTAGACGGAGCGGAAGGGCGTGTTAGACTGTTACTGACCAAATCACGGGGGATATAGTAGTTTATTTTCGTTGTATCTGATCTGGGGTCATCGAGCTCCCCTTTCGGAATCCGCGAACCAGAACTGTTTCGTTCCCTCTCGCGTTCGCAGTCGGCCGCCTCCTTCGCTATCATTATTTCTTCGCAGAAGGAGGCGACCGCCCGCCAACCCGGCAAGTGTCAGGTATGGTCAGCATCTTTGTTAACTATACGCGCATCGATAATTTGGCGAGTTCTTTGTCGTTATTATATTGTTTTTGGACATTATTTCATCGACGCCGTGACCAAGATGTAATTAAAAATGTTACTGTCGGTAAAGTATTCGAATTTAATTAGAAGTTTGATACGACAATTGCCTACGGTGTTGCGTATCGCGGGTTCGATTTCCACACGGAATAAAGATTTGTATGGCTTACATACAGTTATTCCAGGTGTGGGTATCTTTTGCATGTGAGTTTATGTTTGTAAAAATAAAGGAGTAATTCCTAGAGTGTGCGATCTTTTTTTTTAATACTCATCCTCAGAACCTTACTTCACGCATAAAAATAGTCAACAGAGTAAATTATATTAACTGTTTCCGTCTGCTAACCATTTGATAGGAAAAGCATATATTTGCGTTTGTGTCATTCCTTGTTGCAAAATAGTTCCAATAGTTTAGGTAATTCATCGCTTTTAGCTATTAATTTTAGTGACATAATAATTTATGATACAACATTACTTATCATGAAGGCTATACTATATCCCTTGAAAGGGTAAATATGGTCACTGTTATCTTCATTATCATCATCATTTCAGGCAAAAGGCGTCGTTACTGATGGACATAAGCCTTTCTCAAGTGTCAGCTCTACAGTCGGTCTTGTGCGTCTCACATCTATCAAATTCCTGCAACTCTTAGTCCAATTTAAATTGTCACTTACGGGATATCTTCCGTGATTTTTAATTATTTATTTTAATTGTGTAACAAACCGTGATAGCCTAAAACAGTGTTTAACTCTTAGTCCATTTTCTGGGAGGCTTTCTGACGCAGCCTTGGACTAGCACAAGGAAGCCATCGGTGTTCCTTCAGTTGTATTTGGGGTTCCAAAGCCACGGTTACTCTTTCGGCCTATCCTGTAACCTAGGCAGGCCTTTGAGGACCTCGTCATTATTGCGCTCGACTACCTCTTGCAACCATTACATTAAGAATGTATAGGTACCTATATGTTTAAAAACTTACATAGAAAGCGTTTTCCCAAAAGAGTATGGTCGTTTAAAGCTCTTTACGGAACACATATTGTTGTGCACTTTGACAGATATTCCGAGACCTGACAGCTTTTGAGACAGTTCCTCTTCCAAGTCATAGCTGCTGCACGAACTGGGGATGCAGACTCCCCACATCAGGCTTGAGTATCTGGGGACTCGGTGACCCATCTGGAACCAAAGAAAAATTGGGTTAAGATTATGGATCATGGTAAGCTTTATTAAGTTTTTTACTGAAACATTAACTAGTAGACAGCGATTCCATCTGATGGTAAGCAGTGATGCAATCGTTGATGGTAAGGCGCACTAGTTTATTAAGAGAACAGAACAGTTGAAAGAGAAACTGTTCTGTGATTAAGAGCCTAGCCTTTTTCCTAAGATTTTGGTAAACATGCATGTATCTTCCGCCCAACTATTGGGTGGCATTGCTGGCCACAGGCAACACTCCCATGGCGGTTTAGTCTAGGTTCCATCACAATGGTACTATTATAATGGGTGTCTACTGGTGGTTAGATGCAAAGTAAGGTGCTATTGCCCAAGGGTCAAATTCGAAATGTTTTTATTTCACATAGCCCTACACGGGCACTTATAAAATATGAAAAGCTAGTGCACGGTTCCAATTGGTCCTTTTGCTATGGAGAACCGGCAAGAAAATTCATGTAGGTTACTTCAAATATAACAGCATTGTTTTCCTACTTGCTATCATAAAGATCGCATATCCGTCGGATTAGTGTTTGATTATGCTAATTTTATTTTGACCATTCATTCACATTTATTACAGCATTCATGTTAGC
The DNA here is from genome assembly GCA_030763345.1 of Mythimna separata. Lineage (NCBI taxonomy): Eukaryota > Metazoa > Arthropoda > Insecta > Lepidoptera > Noctuidae > Mythimna > Mythimna separata. The sequence goes on along the minus strand of CM061177.1, from coordinate 18,377,605 downwards.
TACAATAAACATAGCACTGAATATGTACGGACTGACATGATTGATTCTCGGTTTTTGGTGTTCGGCCTTTACAATGTTCGTAACCTAGTGATAGGGAGGGAACCTTATCTATTCATAAAAATAAAGATATAATTGTCATTAAAGTGATGCAAGTCCATGGTACATGGCGAGTAAAAGCAAAGAATTTTATCCTTACTTCAAAGTATTGAAGTCGTCGGTATCAGAGCTTGAATATAATACAAGGATTGAATCTAAATGACCAGATAAAAACTGTGCCAGTAGGTATCTTAAACATTTCAAGATTACTGGGTATTACAAAAAGTGCAATCAAATTAAAATAATGCAACACTTTCTGCATCTGAAAGTGCGTCACTCAAAAAATACTTAGCAGGTTGTGCAATGCGTGAAATTATGCCAACATTGAAATTTCAAAACCCAGAGTCGGTACTGATACAGATAATGTAAAATTTAACAATACAAAAGACGAAAAGGGTGAAGCTAATAAATAAACTATTAACACATAACATAATAATCATCTAGATCACGAACGCGAAACGATCCAAGGTTTACAACTAGTTAATATTCCGAGAGGACGGTACCCGTCTACTATGTACGCTTATTTGGTCCCACACTTGATTTTGAATCACAATTGTATTGAGCAACACAATGGCCCTTGACCAAGACAGACTTTACTAAAAATATACAAAGAATTTGTATTGGTATCAACCCTTTGTGAAGACAATGGTATCCAATTTTGGTTCGGTATTGTTCAACGACAAAGTGATCGTGATTTCTAGTGCGGTGCGAGCTATGTTATGAATATGAGCTTTATATTTTCTTGGAGGGTTTTTCTTTTGATGTGCATTGTTCTTCGTTCGTATTTGATTGCAGTGCATACATTAATTGTTCGTTTGGCTGCTTTGGGTTTCGCTCCAGATAAGTGAATGAACTATTGTCAAAAGGTTTGCAATGCGCTACCAATGTCAGTTTAAAACTTTTTACAATATTTATTAAAATGCGTAAGCGTGCGTAATGTGTGTATAGCATAAAGCGGTATTTTATGAACAAATATTAAAATATCACATAGAATATCTTAAAATGTTGATACTATTCTTAAAAAAAAAAACGGCCAAATGCAACAAATATACTTTCTAGGACTTCCAGTGCCGTAAATAGGGCGGTGCGAGCAGTGCCCAGGCACAGGGCGCAGACCCTGGAGGGGCGCAGAAATTACCAGACTAAGCCTGGTTAGAGCAATTTTCAGGGGCGCAGTTTTGAAAGCTCGCACCGGGTGCATAAAAGGCTAGTTACGGCACTGAGGACTTCTAATTAGATTTTTGATAAAGTGCTTAACCCAATTACAGATTCTACAATAGAATAATATCTACTAAGGATTCCATTAAAAAAGCGTCAAAAAACCAATGTCATTGAATCTACCCAAGGCTTACGAATTTCCTTAGGTTATTTGAAACCTTTACCATTCAAATTTATGGGACACCGACATGAATATGACAACATAGGTAGTTGTCTAAGTTTTTGTAACACACTTTATTACTGTTTGTTTTTTTGTTAGAATAATATTTTCTTGTTATCACCGTGATCTAGGAGTGAAATATTGGATTCGTGACATGAATTTATAATAACTTAAATGTCTCTTTTGTAAACATTGGCTTTTTCCACAAAAAATGGAATTCGGGATTGCGATATCTATGTATATTCCCACCTGAGTCGAGGAGAAAGGAGAATTTAAAATAACCTTTAGATGTTCCCATGAGATTTATTATATTCAAAGTAATTTAAACAATAAAGCTGATGAACACCCAAAGAATCACTAGAAGACTAAGAGGAAGTTTTCTAAATGTATGGCGAGTGATATTTGTATGCTATGTAGTATATGTGATGTTCTATATATTACTAGCTTTAGCCCGCAGCTTCGCCCGCGTACATAAAATATAGCCTATGTCACTCAGGAATACAGCAGCTTTCTATTGGTGAAAAAAAATTAGCAATCGGACCAGTACTTCCACAGATTACCTCATACACACACACCAACGCCACCAGCGTCATGCAACTGCTACGTAGTTGCGCGGCATTATGCTGAACTGGACCTATTTGGCGAAGCCGTGAGATATTGTTGTACTTATTTCTTTTTTTGCTTTTTTTATGTGTAATTTAAGTTTAACTGTACTCGTTCATATTGATGGTTTGCCAAATAAACGTGTTTTCTTTCTTTCTTTCTTTCTTTTACAAACAAAAAAATAAACTTTACCTCTTTATTATATTAGTATAGATAGCGTAGTCTGAAATGAGATTTGTGGCTCTCAAATTATAATGCTGAATATCTAATTCGAAATTTCAATAAATATACGAGTATGTTTAAAAAAGGTATTCCCATGGCTTTTGATGTTCAAATCTCCATATGCGCTAACATCGAAAACAACACAAACTATACAGTTACAGTACATAATAAATGATTACTATAAGATTACTATAGCCATTTATATTTTATCATCCACTTTAATCATTTATAGTTACCCTAAAATGGTAATTCATGTAATCAAATCCTAATAGAATCCTGATAAACAGTTGTATTGTTTTTAATATTCTTGTCAATATAATTTAAGCAATTTACATGAACTAAAAACCAATTATAATGCTAATTTAGGGTGTAACGAGACTTATTCGCCTCGTTACATGGAAAGGATTTTTGGTCGATTTTAGTCGATTTTGTCTATGTTTTTTTGTCTGTGGCACGGTCTTTGAGTGTCGTCTGTCAAAATCTGGACGTCACTCTCGATCCTATATCCATTCCCAATGGACACGTAATTTTTCAATTTATATTATTTCCTTGTAATCGGCTATAATCGCCGTAATTTAAGCCATTTAGTGGCATCTATATTGCACAAAGACTTCATGGACGTAGTATAATGCCAGAGATTCCATTGGTAAGAGATTTGTCGTATTTTTTGTCAAACATTTTTCTAGGGCGTGGTCCGAGTTTTATCTTACTGGTTTTTCAATCTTTTCAGATTTTACAGTGATTTGTCGCACGCAGCTGTTTTAATACGCTGTGTCAGCGCACTGTAAGCTATTTTTGAGAAGAGACGGTGAGTTTCCATTCCTAAAAAGGTTTTACGCAGCCCACGTGTTTGAATTCGAACGTACAATCTAACTTATTTTTATGTTATTGTTACAGCCTTGACAGAGGCGTTTCTTCTTTCTTACTTCTGGTCTTTCCTTTGGCCTTTTTTGTTCATCTTTTTTTCGGCGATACCCCGAGCATTCTTCGGGAAACTTGAAGCCTCGCAACCTACGCGTCATGAAGGATTTTGGAACAAATAACCTATAAGTAACATGTTAGGGATTATTCCGGTAGGAGAATTCCTTTACTATATTCTCTTTTGTTTCCAAGATGCAACAATAACCATAATTTCCATAATTCCCAATAACATTAATTAATTTTTTTTATTATTAGTGTAGAAAACAAAGTCATGTTTTGAAGCTTACGGGCAGAGACATTAAAAAGAAAAGACAGAAGTATTTTATCGTTTTATTCATTTTGATGTAGCCTCCCACCGGCAGATTAATTGTCCAAACTCTTCCAACTTCGCTATTCCGGTCCGTGTGACTCCATGGCGCCCGAACTTTATATTTCTTTCTTATTCAACCTTTTTTTATTATTTGGGAGATCACACACAAACATACCAACACATCTAGCTACCATCCAGCTACACACAACCCAATAACATAAATTTTTTTATTTTTTTATTTTTTAATATTACAAGGGTAATATATTTAAATTTATCGTCAATTACCATAAAAATGGACTGGACACGTTCGCTATGTCACTTTAATTTATTAATCACGGAATATATGAAAACATAGTAATAAGATTATATAATGTTAAAAGGTACGATGGGGTTGGCATATCTAATTAGATAAAAACCCCAAAAAAAATAAAGAGAAAAAAAAAAAAAAATTTGAACCGTTAAAAATGGGTTATCCTAACTCTTTTGTTAAACAATGGTCTGAGCAAAAGTATGCTGTAATAAATTTACTAGGAAATAACAGCGGCTTTAGCTGTGTTTTACAGTTTTGCTCCTAATCAAACAGCTGTTTCGGTTAATTCCAATAAATACTTCGACCATCTTACCGACCTTATATCACACCCAATCTAATTATCTACTAGGTTTCTAATCTTCCTCTTAACCGTTCACTCGAAATAAGGTTCAGTTGAAAACCAGCGTCAGGCAACTACCATGTAGTTGTCTGGCATCTTTACTGAACTGGACCTATTTGGCACAGCCGCGATACACACTGTGCTAGATTTTATTATTTTTTTATATTTGTTGTTTATACATTGTGTGTGTCTACAAGTGTCGAAATAATATTTTTCTTTCTTTCTTTCTTTCCCCCAGAGTGGTAAGAGTTATGTAATGATTTCTCAAATCAAAAAAAGCTTTATTTCCTAGTTTGTTTATCACTACTAGTCTAATTACTTTATGGATTTGCGGAGACCCATGGGAAACAGAAACACCTTTTAAGAAAGTCAAAAACCAGTAAATTTGACTCCAGTCTTCCCATGAACTACCGTGTCACCCTAGTTAATGGGTTGTGGAGGTCTGGTAGGCAGCCGCTCCTCGTAAAATACTGGTATTCAGCTAAATCCGGCTTGACTGGAAGCCGACCCCAATATAGTTGGGAAAAGGCTAGGTAGATGATGATAACTTTTAACAAAGGTGGTTTACTAATCCATCACAATTCACACCACAGAATGATCTATGGATTTTAATGTTTGAATCCCCGACCGGTCCTATGAGACCGCGCTGTTATTGTTTTACTATTGTGTCTGGTTTCGCGGGTATGTGATAGATTAAGATTATACTATTTCGAGGTATACAATACACATATAGTTGCTCTAGCTTAAACAAGCGCACAGCTTAGTCACCACATCGTCTAAAAACTAATTATCATACAATGTAAATTAATGTTATTTATGTTCGTACAAGACAATAAATCAAACTGGATTAAGAAATGATGACGGCCCTGAACTTGAGACCTGTCATTGCGAAACATATCATTGTATCGTTAAGGCGAACTGCACGCGATCAAACCGGCTGGCGAGAAGTTTTATATGCACCTGTAGTGACGTACGAGTATGTATTTGGCAACTGGGGCGCAGTAGTTCGGTGGCAAGCGTTTGACCTTACGAGTGAGAGGACTATCCTGAAAAATGGGGATAACCTTTATCAGGACGAATGATTTATGAATGTAAATAAAATGTATATTTTTTCGAATTTACTCAGTATAATTTACTATTAAAAACAACTCGAATACGTTTACGTACAAGCGATCGAAATGTTTAGTTACTGCGCTAAGCTTTCTGATTGGTTAAGAGTTATTAACGTATCGATCGCGTTAACGTAAAACAAACTCGCACTAGGCACATTTCCCTATGGAGCTTATACTTGGTTGACGAGGTTCCCATTTTAAAATTGGGTGGAATATGGGTATTATTTGACGATTACTCATCGTTTTTCATTATTATATTTTTTCTTTTCAACTCTATTTGACAGATAAGAAGTTCTACAATAAAACCTAATAGTGTGTAGGCAACCTTAATCGTTGTTACTTAATCCTTTTGCTATTATTGTGAATGTTAGTAATTCTCTATTGTTTAGACCTCAGTGCTATTCACCTCGACTGGGTCAAAAGTTCCAGGTTCAACAGGAGAACTAAAACCTGAATGTTATATGTTAGTATCTCATGTCACGGTATTTGTGGTCGTATTCCTCGGAAACGGCCGGACCGATTTCAATCTGACTTTTTTTTGAAGATTTTAATTTTGATGGGTATGAGAATATGTCTTAAAGTATATTTAAATAAAACATGGTGGATGGGGTTTCCTATTCTCACCCCTTTTTTAATCACGATACTAGATTTTTTTTTTCGATTTAACCTATCACATACCCGCAAAACGAGACACAATAGTAAAACAATAACAACGCGGTCCTATGAGACAGGTCGGGGATTCATGAATTAATCTTATTTTTGATTTTTTAGATAATTTAATGGTAGAACAACGTTTGCTGGGTCAGCTAGTAGAATATTACATCTAGAAATTAAAAGTATCGTTAGGACGTGACGGATATTGCCAAAATAGTAGGAAATATTTAGGTACACAAGTCTAAGTATTACCTACAACATATTTTAGTGTTTATAAAAAAATCTTTCACGAAGCTAATTTTATGCAAGACAATTTTATGTAACAGGTTTTTTTTCTCGCATCGTATTAGGTTTTAGTTGTGTACATAGCTGGTTTTTAGAAATCGAGCCTGTGTGTCAAAATTACAGAGAATAAGTAGTTCAAAAAAATTAAGACACGGCTACGGTTCAAGATCACTACTGTTTAGACATATTAAATTATGTATAATATTTACTTTAAAATTAAATATTTATTTAACTTTGTAACATGTTCGTTTGAAATAAGTTTGTCGTAGAAGGTCAGGTGGGCATTATTATGGTCGGGTTCCGTCAGAAAAGATTTTTTAAATCCTTAACAAAAATTATCACTGATTTTCATCCATTTGTCCACTTCTAAAAACCAAATGTTAGGCTTTTCGAATTTTCTGGTTTTCATATTTTCAGAGATTCGGCTAAAACGCCTCAGTACAACACATAAACTATAGTCCGTGTAATAAAAGCGCGATCTGAGAAAAAGAGGTTAAATCCAAAAAATTTGTATGTGGTATAACTAACTAGTAGGAGAATCGTGTTTTGACACTTCACATTTTTTTTATTTCCTACAATTGCGGTTGAATAATGTTGTCAAATAAATTTAAAAAAAAAACTCCAGGTCGCGCTTTCATTAGTCGCACTCTATTAACTTAAATACTAAGGAATTAGAAACTTTTGTGTAAGTAACTGTTTGTATTACCAAAGAAAACACTAAAAAATAAACACCAAGCCTATTTTTTTTCCTCAAAAAGACACGAATAAAATTATTGGGTTTTTTTATTCATACTCAACTTCATTGGGCTTGACTAATAAATCGAAGGTTCCGAAAACACATATGTATAGTTCAAATGGTTTTGCGTAAAGCCTCCAAGACAATGTTATTTAAACAAAAATTAGAACTAAAACAATTTTTTTTCGAACCGAATTTGGTCTCATGTAAATGTTTTAATTATGACAGATTATGGAAGACAAAAACCGCTCTTCAAAAACAAACACGGAACTCCAAAAACCCGAAAAAATAAGCCATTGTATGCAGTGCATGTTTATTTTGTTTTATATAAAAGATGTCTCGTAACATGAATATTACGTGGCCAGACTTTCAAACGATTAAGTCAACCTTGAATCTTGAAGTTCCGTTCGCGAATTGGACAGTAACATTATGGTGTATGACCACGAGTAATGACGTCACATTTCTGTAAACAGTAGTCTGTGATATGGCTCGAGCATAGATAAGTAGAGTCTTAAAATGTCACTATGACGTTTGTATCATTAATGTTCGGATTAATTTGAAATACTGTGATTGTTTCTCGTCGTTATGGCTTGTTTAAAGTCTTCGAGCCTTTTTTGTATGAATGAATGAATCATAAATTATGTAATTGTGATTATTGTTGTAGGTCACAGGCCTTTTCGTATCACTTGGTATTACCAGCAGTCAAAAAACACTACGATCGAGCAAACCTCGGACAAAAATGATGGGACCTTACTATGACATATTAAATAAATACTTATCAAGCATGCGAGCAAGAAACATGGATAGAGCTAAACTCTTTATAGCTCCATTCCTTTAAAAGTTCAATTTAGGTCTTCATATGGATCGTGTGAAGTGCTCGTAGTAAGGCCTCTGGTGCCTTACCATCACGTATTAAAATGTTAAGCGTGCGAGCCAGAAAGAGGTGTGGAGCCATACAACTTTTAACCTTTTCCAGTTTAATTTAGATCGTCAATTGGATCGCGTGAAGTGCTTACTATGACGTGTTAAAATGCTAAGCGTGCAAGCGAGAAAAAGAGATGGACCTATACAAGTATATACACCCTTTTTAGCTTCAGTTCAGTTTAGATCGTCAAACGGATCGCGTTAAGAGCTTGTGGTAGGGCCTCTGCTGCCTTACTATGACGTGTTAAAATGCTAAGCATGCGAGCGATAAAGAGGGATGGACCTATACAAGTATACACTCTTTTTAGCTCCAGTTCAGTTTAGGTTGTCAAATGGATCGCGTTAAGAGCTTGTGGTAGGGCGGGAGCTCTGTTAAGTCTCGATACGTTTTAACAGACTGCTTTATAATTAACTGGCCGTTAATGGGAAAATGGCCTACGTGCCATTTACCACTCCGTTAAATAAATCAAGGAGGAAAAATAGCCATTAAACAAAAGGTCAATGATGTCTTCTACCTGCTCCGGATGTTGTCACATACCGAGTTTTCGCATTTCAGGTGTGACGAGTGCGAGTTGTTTTTACGGTAATGCGATTGACGTTTATGAAGTTCAATAATCCGATTGACCCGCTCTAAGTTCTTAATCTATCAGGACGACCGTGTTTGTCTCTCTGATATGTTAAATTTGCCAAAACGTTGCCATCGTGTTAACGTGAAAATAATCCGCACTAAGGCGTCGGATTGGTTGTGAGCTTAGAGCAGGCAGCACCGAACGTCATAAACGGCTCAATCGCATTAGTGTAAAACAAACTCGCACTAGGCACTCAGATTATTAAATATTACGTAAGTACCTACGTATATTAATCAATCACAGCGCAATAGTAAAACAATAACAGCGCGGTCTCATAGGACCGGTCGGGGATTCAAACAAGCAAGCCCTTATGCATGTAGGCAGCAGGATTGTTCGAAATAGTTACCGTGGCCCTAGAACGCAAAGGACAACTGAAAGCAGGTCTGAACCTCCCTCTCGCCCAGATTGGAAGTAATTATTTGATTAGTTACCAATTACTATCCAAAGTTTGTCTGTAAAAAAATACCCTGTGCAATAAGACCACCCGAAGTACATTTATTTTTATAAATGTTTATCTCATGTTTTATAAGGTGTATAATAAAATCTGTAGATTCTTTTCAACAGTTCCTTGCTTGACCTCATATGATCGGAAAGAATCCTTTAATATAAGGCGTTATTTAGAATCAGGGCTCCCCAAAAAACAGGCGGTTTCACACACTACAAACAACAGTCACCTGACCGTACAAACAGTTAACCTACTCAGTACTCAGCCGATTAAAAACATATTCCAATTAAAACAGCTGGACTACGGTTCAGCCCCAAACCTGTACGATGTCGCAACCGGCCAAGGTTTTAAAAAAGCAGGCTTTTGTCCAAGGTCACGGTTACCGAGCCCAGCTCGAGTGCATTCTTGCATCAGAACTTACGAAATGACCCCACCTACTGAAATGCATGTTTTGGGGTAAATGTTGATATCGAAAACAACAGACGAAGTTGTTTTGTTACTAGTTGGTAGTAATTTGATTGAAAATGGTAGTAGGCCGTTTATGATTTTTAATTATAGTTTTCTGTTTCTTAAAACAGACGGTGTGTATTAATTAGGGTTTGAAATTTGTTCAAATTAGACGTTTTATAAAAAAAATACAAGCTTGATGGGCTAGAGTCGATTAAGAAGCGAGCTAAGAAGATTATCGGTTGAGTTAAAATTCCAAAGTTTTGAGTGTCGTCGCCGATTTCCTTGCCTGTCGGTTGTCATTTCGGGGAGTGTGCATTGGAATCATACAATTTAATTTCACTAAGCCCGTTCCTACATTAGACCACTAGACATACGGTATTGCATCACCAGTGCATGGTGGGTATCCCACCCATACGTACAAAGTGTTTTGAGAACTCATTATTTTATTGTACGTAAGCCCAACTAATGGGTCCACCGATGATTGTGTTTCCCTCCCCGTGTTTTGTGATAGCTACAAACTAGGGAGACCTAACTTAAATACTTTATTCACGGTAGAATAGATTACTTCTAAGCAAGCGTGAACCATCAACGGCCACATCATGTTTACCATCAGGTTGAGATTATGCCATATTTCATCCAAATCTGTTCAAATGTTTGAGAGTGAAGAAGTAACATATATACACACAAAATTTGCAATATAATTTAAAAAATATCATCAGCAATGAAATTGTTTGGCCGTTTACCTAATGGTATTAGTACTGAAATAACTTGACCATGACCTACCACACGTCACCAAGGTTTAGCTCAAAATCAGTGAATATAGCGTGACGATTAGAAAGAAACGACATCATAATATCACGCTTATATCTCTTAAAGCGTTGAGCAGAGGTGTACAGTACACAGCAGCATTGAGCGTGTGGTAGGCCTATTTAGAACCAAGCTCTGATATTGATGGCGCTTTGCCTTCTAAGCAAAATTGACGAGGTCACTACTAGGGCCGATGCCTGCAAGTGTTACTGGTTTGTTCGAAATAGTCAACACGGCTCTCAAATGCGAAAAGCAGCTGAAGAAACACTAGTAGGTTTTAGTCAAAAGTCTGGCACGACTTCTCGCTGCTCGCGTGTTTACCAGTCCCTAACCCTGGCCCTTTTTAGTTCCAGGACCAAGGTAACTCTTTTGATCCAGGAGCCCTAGTGGACTCTAGAAAAAGCATCTAGGGACTTAGTTTGTTTAATTTTAAAATCAATCACAATAACCGTAAAAAATATCAATTGTAGTGGCCCTTTAAACATTAAATCAAATTGGACACCTGTTTCCAATAAATTATTCAAATCTGTGTTGTTTTTTACAAGAAAATTGTTAGCTTAAATTGACATTTACATAGTTCAACATTGATTCGAGTTTTCCGATGTTTTCCATAACTTTACCGTTAAGTTTAACCATAAAGGTGTTTTTGTTATGTAAAAAGGTTAGAGGGTCAATTAAACCTGTTTTCGTATAATTATATCATAATACAATGTGTATGTAAATTATACGAAAACCCTTAGTTAAAATTACATCCGTATCTGGGACAGTTTTCATCTAATATAACACTAATATGTATAATGGTAAGTATTTCTACTAGTATATTCGTGTGAATTCTTAATGTTGTACTAGCTTCTGATAATCAGAGGCTAGTTTATGACACCGCATAAATTATAATAATTTGAGATCATCAATATTAAATATAGCTAATTTTAGTTTTGTCAGTAATAAATTATGTTATACTATATGTTATATTTTCTTAAGACAAACTTGGGAACATGTCACGTTAACGCGAAATAATTTTACCATTCAAACGGTCATTCACACAGCCTTTAAGTTGAGCCCGTACACTAAACTATTATTTGAGAAAGAGTTGATATAATTATAGTCTGATGAAAGAAGATAGAGAGTCCAATAGCTTAACATAAAATGACAGTTTGAGAAAGAAGTTTGTTTTTCTTCTTGTACACTTTCTAACAAAATACACTGCTCTCCATCAGAAAGCCTAAAGCAGAGTTTTTTAATCTGTGGGTGTGTGGTTTCTGGTGGATCACGAAGCCTTGCTTAGGTGGTCGTACTTTTAACACTTAAGGTGGGCGCGACGTTAGAATTATCCATACAAACGTAATACCAAAATCATTTGCAATTTAAGCATATTTACACCATAATATGATGTTATTCGGATTCAGACAATAATTATCTAGGTTCCTACATCGTCTTTTTGTTGAAAAACTTACCCCAAACGAAATTTAAGCGAATTTAAATTTGCACATTTTCACAGCGAAAATGTCATGTTTTTATTTTGTTTTTTCTATATTATAAACAACAATATTTCAAAATATCTTTTCGTAGGAACACAGATATTATTATCAAGTTATAAATACTCGAAACAATATTGGAAATACATTAATTTTTCATTGATCATTTTTGGTATTACGGAACCTCTCCCAAATGTCCAATAGTTTGTATTGCTATCACAGCAAGCAACTGTCAGTGTGCGGATGATGACTTTACTCCAGTCGGTGTGTCCAAGAATTGTTTATACTATCTGGATTGCTTCCATCAACCTCAAAAACGTATTTTATTTCGTCTCAACTCGAGATAGCGCGCGGTCTCCGCAGGCCTCTTAAATTATTCGTGATTTGTAAAATATTCGACTTAGGTTTCTAAATGAAATAAAGCAGTCTCAAGAGCGCAGTACCAGCATCCCAGGGGGTCGCCACTATTTGTCTATTTAAATAAGGTCGCGTTTACAAAAATATTGACAAACATTTGCCTAAGGAATAAAATATATGATAAAATTAATAAAGCTTATTGAACTTACATCAGTAACATTACTCCTAATATAATGTCCACTGTGCACCAAAGTGTCGATCTCGTCCAGATTCTTGTCTCCAGCGATGCTTAATTGCAGGTTGGCGAGGCAGTACTTCCCACGGACCGCGCCATCTATGCTGAGGCATTCGTCGTAATCGCCGTACTGGTTTCCATTGCCGCTCAGGATGCCAGCTGGAAGCTTCGCTGTTGCGTCGAACACTGAAACAAAAGTGGGTTTTTGTAGTGACTGAGGAGCTCGTGGCTAGATAATAACAGCCGCACGGGTCGATCTACAAGGTTAAGCAACGCTTGCCAAGTTTGGTCTGTGGATAGGTGACCATCTTAACATACCGAGTTTTCTCCGTGCCTCGGAAAGCACGTTAAGCCGTTGGTCCCGGCTGTCATTTGTAGATCTTTGGTAGTCGTTATTGACAGTCAGAAGCCAGTAAATCTGACTCCAGTCTTGCCATGAAGTACCGTGTTTCCCCAGTTAATGGGATGTGGTCTGGTAGGCAGCCGCTCCTCGCAAAATACTGGTATTTAGCTAAATCCGGCTTGACTAGAAGCCGACCCCAATATAGTTGGGAAAAGGCTAGGCAGATGGATGAAATCATGTTAGCTAACACTTTTGCAAACAAAATATTGTCAGTGTCATCGGTTTGAAGGACCAGGAACCGTCGTTAGACTAATTTCTGTCAGTGGCTTCGACCGCGTGATAGTAGCAGATTATTTCAAGGAACCAGTGTCCTAAGATAAAAATGATTCCATGTCTTAGAACATAGTGTGAACCGTAAGCAAAATTTCAACAAAATTTAGGTGTGAACGAGTAACAACACAAACACACATAATACACACATACTCGTATATCTTTACTTTACATAAGTATAAACTTACATCTTTATAATATTAGAGCAATGTCATGATGACGATGTGGGATCTATCAAAGGTAGACCATATTCTGTGGCCCGATTCACTTAACCAAAACCGTAACGATATCGTAGTAATTACAGCCGAAACCAATAACCTATCTATCACATATCGGAAATTGAAAAACAAATGAAACAACAGAAAACATGATAATTTTTGTATTGTATCATTTGTTTTATTATCTCCAGTATGCCAAAAACTGGAGATAGATAGCTTATTGAAAACGGGTGTAAAGTCGTTTAGATAATTATCGTATTGACATCCAGTAATCGAGCTTGAAAGACACCGATTTTAAAGTCGTTCGATCGAAATGTCACTGACGCGTATTCAGTTATGTCAATCCTTATCCTGGTACAATACATAATAATGTAACTGGCAACAAGCCGTTGATAGATCGTTCATTTTCAAATCAATTCAAATATCGTTCTATCGAATTCCGTTCAAGGAATACGTGAATACCGATTTTGACTGGTACTTCGATCGAACGATTATAAAACTTTAAATATATTTGAATTGTTGTGACGAGAATGGATAAAGTGAGAAATTAGTAAATTAGAGGAAGTTCGAAAGTGGCACCAGTGACTGAAAAGCTGAAAGTCGTTTGTCTTGGTATGGTCATGTAAAGGGGAGCGATGAAACGCATGTTACTAAAACAGTTATGAATTTACGTGTGGAGGGATGGAGAGGAAGATGGAGACCAAAGGAAAGATGGATGGATTGTGTGAGGACTGATATATGAAAGAAAAGGGAGTTGATAGTTGAGTTGGCAGGAAGAAGAAGAAATATATTTGAATTGTTTGATGTTACGTCCGTTACGGCCTCCCACAAGGTGGACCGACGACCTGGCGAGGGTCGCGGAAATCCGATGGATGCGAGACGCGCAGGACCGGTCGCTATGGCGACGCTTGGGGGAGGCCTATTCCAGCAGTGGACGTCTTTCGGCTGAGATGATGATGATGATGATGTTACGTGAATCAGGCTACAGGAATGTCATTTCATCCCGGGAGTATGGCGCTCGGGATAATTTTCTAATTTCGCGGGTAAAGCCACAGGCAAAAGCTTGTTGGAACATATTTCTCTGATCTGAATCCAAATAAATGTATTGCTATTTAAATTGAATTCGATCGTATAAAATAACAAATTTAAGAAAATAATAACACTGGATCATGTTTCATTATTGACTATCAACTCAAAATATTGAATCGTGTTATTGTGAAATTTTATTTTTAAAATTTGAAATAATTCTGTTCTCATAACGATAACGATACGTACACGTTTTATTTGGCATAGATGTCAATGACCTTAGCTTCGTAAGTATGTAAAGCTCAAATAAAAAATTATTAAATTTTCCAGAGCTTACCTTTGAATTACATGGTTCTAAAAAAATTCTAGAAAATTGAGTATCACTTATAGATAGATTCTTGCATAGAAAAAATATTGGATGCTTTACTTGTGAAATTGACGATTTATGAAACTGCTTACTTGCATCGCTTGCCATCAGGTGATATGAGAGGACAACCGCGAGCCTATCCATAATAAAAAAAAATATTAGATTGACTTGGAATTATACATTCAAATAAACGTTATATTCCTTTGTTTCTTTGAGTTGTTCATTAATAAAGTTTTTCTTGTTTTATACCTTAGAGCGGAGAAGTCATTTGATGATTATCACCACAAAAAACAATAATTCAGGCGTACTTCATCGTTGACCACATCATCGCTTAACAACAGGTGCGATAGTGGTCAAATGGAAACCTATTAATAATAATAAAAAAGAAACCTATTAATAATAATAAAAAATAAAAAGGTGCTAAGTTCATTGACATATGTGGTTATGGTTTCAGTTACAGGAAAACATTTTAGCATTTTCGGCCACTGTCATCCTCAAATTGCCCAGCAAATGTCGGCAATTTATTTGATATAGGTTTTTTTTTTTCAAATATTGAATCATCAGAATTACTTCTCTCGCTCTTGGACGGAGCAGGACTCGTGACAGATTTTTACTGACTAACCCCACCCCGTTCCTTCTTTGCTCGTTCTCTCATTTTCGTTCCGGGGTCACGACTTCACGAGTGAATAGGCTCTTAGTAAGCGCTAGTGCACCTCACCATCAACGATTGCATCATTGCTTACCATCAGGTGGGATCGCAGTCAAGCACTAGTTTATAACAATTAAAAAAAAAGCTTCCCTTTCAGATTAAAATCCATGGCCCCATTAATTGTACAATCACTGGGCCCGAAACTGTACCTATATGTACATATAGGTACAATCACTGGGCCCGAAACTGTACCTATATGTACATATAGGTACGGTTTGCAAAAGTCAATTTCAGTCTCAACTAAAATTCATTCATCACCAAACCATCAATACTCGCGAAGCTTCATGCAATCCGCACGAAGCATAACCCTCAAACGCTACAAGGGCTTTTTCCGAACCGATTTCGATCGAATGCCTTACACACTCCAATCTCGTTCGTTGAACCTTGTATGTCAAATGTCACTGGTGAAATGAGTGTGGCCAGTGAATACGAAATGTCGCAGCGTACAATTCAAGGATGCCATTGGCGTGACTCGAATGCACTTGCAGAATCGGAGAAAAAAACGATAGATGGGATACTGGTGGACGCTCGCAGTGACAGGGTTGAGTTTTCTTCTTTTTTTTTCAAGAATTTTATTTGGGAATTGCGTATTGCGTCTATTGACGGTGGTCAATTCAAACTTTTTATTTGTTTTCTTTTTTTAATAGAAGCGATATCAGGGAAAACATTGGTGTTTCAGATATGGTCATTGCCAGTACATGGTGTATGGGTATATGAGTATGGTATCATAAGTCATCACAGTATTTTTTAAATTTTTTTTTAATGGTTGATTTAATTATTCCCAAATGACTTAATAGATATATACAAACTAAAGATACAAACCTATATATATACAAAAATAAAAAGGGATTTACTGGGCATCAAAAAACTCATCCACGTCGATGTCAATAGGAATAGTGCCCAGAACGCTGGCAGCATTGCCACATTGGATGGCAATGCTGATTCGTTGGCCGAAAAACAGCCCAGCCCTCTGGTCACGTGAAGAGTCGACTAGCTGCTTGCTAATATCCCGAACAACTCGATGAGCACTCGGATCCCACGGCCCTAATGTTTCAACCCCAAATGGCTCAAACATATAACTCCCGATAAGGTTGTTATATTTGCGCCGCTTGAGTCATCACAGTGGATATCATATTAAAAAAAAACCGTTTTAAGATTACATTTATTGCGCGTAACAAAAAAGTAGTACTATAAGATTTGTTTACAGTTTTTAGCATGCATACATAAGTTCAACCTTTTTTACCGTGAGGATTCGGTAGAAATTATAGAACACCCTGCTTCGATCCTTGCGTACTCTTTAGTAAATAGTTGACTGTTTTTCGAGGTTTCTGGTAAAAAAATAATCTCACAACAGTCACTGGTAAACATTTGCGCAGGTAAGAACTGAGATAATTGGTTAAATAATAATAATAACATATTATATACTTCCTTGTTGCAATATCTGATGATGATCTTCGTGACTGGCAGCTAAAGCATAAATCAAGCTATCAAAAGATGTCTGATATCATTGAATGACGAGTACTACTCATCTTTTCGCAAGACTAGCTTTATTAGACTGCTTATTAAGTCTATAATAGGATAGTATAAGAATCCTTCTAATGTTCCCTCGCTGGGACTCAGGCCTTCTTTCTAAGAGAGGGGAACTGTGTATTAAGCCATAAAATAACAGGAACCCATATTTTTCGCAGATATTAAGTCGACTTGTGCAAGATATCATACAATCTTAGGATCTAACACGTGGGTTTCAGTATTGTAAAAGACATAAACGCAAAGAGCACCTAAGGGATACAGGGTTTTTAGTCAGTAAGTGTCTGACATTCCTTCTTGCTTCATCCAGAGTGGGAAGAGTTATTTGATGATTTTCCATCTTAAAAAGAATCTAACGTAGCAACAACATTTGTTTACTGGAATAGGTACAGATATTTCTGTTATACAAACCCAGGGTCCACCGCGCTCCATTTTATGACTTAAACTGAAGTGTTAAAGGGATGAAGCTATAGGTTAAGGGTTTATATCTCAGTCCCTCTTTCTTGCTCACACGTCTGATATTATTTCATCTTTTGGTAATGCCTAAGATGCTAGTTAAGACAACATAATGTATTGGTAGCTAAGTAACAATGCTGTTGTAAGACTATAAACAAAGCACACAATAATAATTGTTTAAATAAATAATGATTTATAAGTACAGTTCGTGTAAATCGTGCCCTGTCGTCTCGTGAGCAACAGAATATTTTACGTAGCACGTGTTTTCTAAGACTGCGGAGTTCTATGCGGTGACATTGTTAACTTCATTAACAAGTTTAATAGATTTTTGAAAAGCACGTGCTTTTTAGTTTTAATTAGTCATTTGTGATTTCAACTCAATGAAGATTTTGAGATAATATAAAGATTTTAGATAAAGTGCCTTTTTTGGTTACCTTCAAAAAGCGTTTGGACTTTTCAGAACAAGATCCCCTGGTTTTTCGTGTATGAGATTTTTATCACACTAAAATCCCCAGGTAACTACTATCTGTACATGGATCTCTGTGACATCCCGATGGCTGCACTTACGGGTCGCGAATCCACTCTGTGGAACGCCTTTTCGGGACCTGCTGTGATACCACGACTACACACACGGAACGCAGTATAGCACAAATGGATAAGCAGGGATCCAGCAGAATACCAGCGTCAGGTATATTTGCCTGACACGTGCTGAGCTGGACTCCCATTTGGTGCAGCACTTAAATGCACACCGCACTATGGCTGATGTCTATGTACGTGTTTGTTTTCGTTTTTTTTTTTTGCGTACCTTCATGTGTCATTATTATTCTGATTTTTTTTTTAATTTTAATTTTTGTTTTGTTCGTGTTTTTACTTTTTGAAATTTGTTTGTGCTTTGGTGTGTGTTCTGTGTTGTATCAAATAAACGTTTATTCTATTCTATTCTTACTGGTACCAAATAAGTATCCTAATTTTATCCTTTTTCTCGACCACTCATACTTGTATGCTTCCAACGTAATCTAGCATTTTACGAGTATTAGTAAAATTCAAGGTTTCCAAGACATTGTCATCGAATTTCCAGAACACTAGTGTTGGGTAACGGATGTTTAGACCGATACGGGGGGATTTTCTCCGGATTTTTTTAAAACTTTACCTTATGACCTGTTTAGTACGCTATCTGCGCAGGAGTTGCTGTCCGGACTACTGAATGAGCGTGGCTTTGTGTCAATGACATGGATGTGTGTGATCTAATCTTATTCGCGTAATGTTTAGTTTGCGGTTATGAAAAACACAAAGTTACAAAGTGAATTTTTTTCTTGGATTATCATAAAGTTTTTTAGTCTTTTTTCTACAGAAGGCTGCTCGTTAATTTTCGGCTTGAATTGACTTAGCTTTGAACGTTTGTTCCTGCGTTTCGATGAATCACATAAAAATACCTCAATTAGTACCTAATTCTTTTTTATTATTTCTAACTACTGACTATGACTATGTTAAAAATGGAATGATAATTAATTATTAATTGCATAATTGTTTTTTGGCACGTGCTTTTTTGCCAAAATAATTCAGTTACGAAATAATGCGAAACCATCCACTAATAATGTAAAGTCAGTAATTTCCATTGTATCATTTACGGTACTTCAAAATCATTCAATATTCAGTTAACACAGTATTTATTACAATCATAATTAAATAAAATAAAATATGTCAATTTAATCAGTTCCGTTAATAAATAGGTAAAATAAATTACTATAGTCATTGGGTAATTTGGGTTTAGCTAATGATTTGTGAATCATTACTTTGTTTAGTTTGTTAACGATGCCAGTTCCTTGATGTATTAATGACTGATTCGTCATTTAGCCTCATTTTATTCATGCTGAAATTAATTAAGACGGATATGTATTGGGAAGTTCGATTGCTTATCATACTGACACGAAAGAAATGAGAAAAAAATTACTTATTAAAAGGCAAATTGCGCTCGTATTTAGGCTAGGTCTAAGTCTACAAAGGATGGCTACAGAGAATTTAACGTATTTTGTTATTTGAATAAAATTGGTTTCAGAAAAGTAGGTACAGCAGGATCTAAAGGACGGTCACTCTCGGACTGCACACAAAAGAAATACAAATATGAAGCAGCGATTCACTAAAAATCTACAGGTTAAATATAAAAACTAGTACAACTGTAAAATGGTTCTTGCGGATTAAAGTGACAAATAATAAAAATGATTGTACATGCTCGTATATATTAGTCCAGTTTTTAATTGCGTAGTTACTCAGATACCCGCGAAACGAGACACAATAGTAAAACAATAACAGCGCGGTCTCATAGGACCGGTTGGGGATTCAAACGTTAAAGTAATTTTAGAGGAACCTTAATGATTTTTTTTCTAGCATACTAAATTAACTGTAGGTATATTATATTTAGCACTCTATCGATTTAGCATTTATCTTGGAAAATAATGTATGTATATTTTCTGATTCGAGGTTTTTCAGTAGTTTATATGCTCTAACGCATTATAAAATTCGCAATTAATTAAGTAAGTAATCATTAATTGGCTTTTGTAGTCCTAATATGACATTTGTGGTCATTAGACACGTGCCTAAAATTATATGGATTACTCCATTAGTTTCTCTTTGTATAATTATTTACCTTTTAATTAAGTTTAAGGGGAAAAATAAACGACTTGGTTTTATTGAATTCATCGTCGTCGGCGTCGTTGTGTTCATTCGTCTTCCTGCTCTCGTCCTGTGTTATTTAGAGTTGGTGTAACATGCTTTTAGGGTTCCGTACTCAAAGGGTGAAATGGGTCCCTATTCTTAAGACTCTGCTGTCTAACCGTCTGTCTGTCCGTTTGTCACCAGGCTCTTTCTCATGAACCGTGATATCTAGACAGTTGAAAATTCACAGATGATATATTTCTGTTTACGTTAACAATCATCATCTGCCTAGCCTTTTCCCAACTATATTGGGGTCGGCTTCCAGTCAAGTCGGATTTAGCTGAATACCAGTATTTTACGAGGAGCGGCTGCCTACCAGACCTCCACAACCCATTAACTGTGGGGTAACACGGTACTTCATGGCAAGACTGGAGTCAGATTTACTGGCTTCTGACTATCCGTTTGCGTTAACAATAAATACTAAAAAAGAATAAAATAAATATTTAAGTGGGGTACTGATACAGCAAATGTGATTTTGTTGCCGTTTTTTTCCTGAAAACCTATATGGGCGAGGCCACTTCGCACTTGCTGGATTTTTTCTTCCGTTCTGTCCTGTCATCCGTCAGGCTATCAATGAATCACTTTTCTTTCAATTCGAATCATAAAGTTTAAAGTTGACTTTAACCTATCACATACCCAGAATACGAGACACAATAGTAAAACAATAACAGCGCGGTCTCATAGGACCAGTCGGGGATTCATGAATTAAAATATGGGTCATATTATAATTTCTTAACCTTGAAATCACCGTGTGGTTTTGACCCATATTTTGAAGTCACCAAGTCAAAGTCGTGCGACAAAGATGCGACAACGTTGTATAATATATAACGTTGTCGCATCTTTTATAAATATAAGATTTAACTAAAATTCTACTGATTAAATAATTTTAATGAAAAGTCACGACAATATCACGATTTTTTTATAGTAGTGGTAGTATAGTAGTTTCGTTTATAGTGTTATTTACCAAATCAATTCAAATTATAAATTACTAATCAGATAATGTGGTTAAAGGCCACTTTGGACCCACCGTGTTATAAGTTTTACTACTCAGTTATTTAAATTTAAATTATTTTGGTGACTTATAAAATAAAGTTATTTATATAAAGTTATATTTAAATATTCTATTTTGAAATGTTCCGGAAAAGTCATGGAAAAATCATGTTTTTCTTAAAGTGGTTTTGTTTCATTATTCACATAATAAATACGCAAGTAGGCTTTTGTTTATACTAAAGTGGCTAACTTTAATATAAATGTATTAAAAAAAGCTTCCTCATTAGGTAATACCTCTGTCTATTAATGAAAACTGTATGAAAATCCGTTCAGTATTTTTAGAGGTTTATCGTTTTCATACAGACAGATACAGTGGGGGAATTTATCGTATAACATGTATTATTAAGTTTTGATCTTGATCCAAATAAAATACCAGTATTTAACAAAAATGGATATAATGACATATTTGTTGAACAAGTTAACTAAACTAAGTTGAAATTATTTTCATATTTCAATGTTATGTTGTTAATTTAATTTCATATAAATGTAGTGTTCAATTCTAGGTTTTTAGGGTTCCGTACTTCAAAACAGAAACTCTTATGGGATCACTTTGTTGTCTGTCAAGACCCTTAATCTCGGGAACGCGTAGAGGTATCGAGTTGAAATTAAAACCATATTACTCAGGTCTGCAGTCCATTAAAACTGTGCAAAATCATAATTCTAAGTTTACGAAAAACGGCTGTTTATGTCACAAAAAACATATTTTTGGACATCCTCACGGGAATCAAAAGTGGCTATGACTTTTGATTCCTGTTAGATGAGCTAGAATCCTGAAATTTCGCATGAAGCAAGGTCTCATCAAGACACAAGTATTTAAATTATTTTGAAAAATTAAAATTTGCTGTTAGGACACCAGAAAAAAAATGCTTAAATAAATAAAAGATTGATGCAGCAAATATAATATTTATAGTCGAACTTGGTATACCGGTATAATCCACGACCTACAACTTGTAAGTCACTGGTTAACCAATGCTGTCTCGCGTTTATCTGTGGAAGCCTCAACGCTGCCCGCATACGTCAAACTTTTTGGAGGACCAATAATTGGAATAAATTATTATTCTATATTAAATTCTGACCGACTTTTTGCGGGACGTGTGCGTTGCACTATTGCTATCAGTGTATTTATTTATTTATTAAATACTTTATGCACATAGAAGTACAGAGGCGGACTTAAAGCCTGCTGTTTCATTTTTCACCTTCAAAAAATCGGTCATCGATTATTCGGAAGTGGACAGTCACCGTAAGGCGTATAGTCCCTTGAACATCAGGTCGGAATTAAATGAACACATATACAAACTACGGCTTGTGCAGCAGTACCTACGTATTTTTTCTAACCTATTGCCCAAGCCATTACCGAGGAGTAGGCTTCAGAAATTCACTGTTTTATGGCACTGATTGGGCGCTAGAACCTAAACCAAGATTTAACAAGGATCTTAAGTAAATTCCCAATATGGTTTTCAAATAATGATTTCTTAGATTACTGATGGGTGCAGTTCAATTAAAGTGCACGTATGTGGATTGTCATTACAACGCTCGTAAATTCCAGGAGTTACGTACATTTCATGCCTTCGCTTTTCTTTGAGCTGGTTGCTTAATAGCTTCTCGTATTACGCTGGTTTTGTAGGTAAATATGTTTTTAAATTTCTCAACTACGCGAGAAATTACTCTCGAGAATTTTCGCGTCCCGAGAAATTGATAAGCTCGAGAAATCATGAACCCTAGCTGCATATTCTCGACCGCTCAACTACTGCACCAAAAGTACTGTCAATAATTTCTTTACTTGTTTTTACAAATATTTTTCCTGTACTCGTTATGAGGTGTACATAAAGTAAGTAGAAATTACCTGCGATTCAGTAATAATTGATTTTTAAGCGTTATTAATGTATGATATCGGAGTAGGCCAATAACGCGAAATGCTGTGATCAGCACGTATGTATGTGTGTAAGTATGTAAACCTCAATGGAATGGCAGTTCATTGCCCTTTTGCATTATTGCCATGCAGGTAAAGTACTTCCTTTTCATTCTTTCCGAGAATATAAAAAAAATCAGTCTGATTCATAA
The DNA here is from genome assembly GCA_030763345.1 of Mythimna separata. Classification (NCBI taxonomy): domain Eukaryota; kingdom Metazoa; phylum Arthropoda; class Insecta; order Lepidoptera; family Noctuidae; genus Mythimna; species Mythimna separata. The sequence continues at coordinate 18,354,517 of CM061177.1, read as the reverse complement.
ATTGGATCAATGAATAAATTTTATTAATATTACTATAATTTCACGTTAGAAGGCCTCCCACAAGGTGGACCGTTGACCTGGTGAGGGTCGCAGGAATTCGATTGAAGCGAGATGCACAGAACCAGCCGTTGTGGCAACGCTTGGGGGAGGCCTGCGTCCAACAGTAGGCGTCTTTCGGTTGAAATGATGAGGATTATTTTTATGTATTGTTTTATCTCAGGGCCCTGGGGGTCAAGGCGTAGAAGTAGGGTCGAAATCAACTCGAAAGTCCCCTTAGACAGTTTTGCGAGGAACGTGGTACCAACCGACGATTATCCCTTTACGCGGCATGCTAGTGCTTCCAGAGAAAACCCTGGTTGGTGGGAAGTATCTCATTGCGACATATGGAACTATGTTAAGACTGTCCACTGCTAAAAATGTTATTAAAGCCAGGGGGTGACCTGGTTCATGTAGGCAAAGCCGCTGGAGATGCGAGTTATGTATAAAAAGATATCTTTTACCTATTCAGCAAGAAATACGCAAAATTTTCTTTAGAAAATATCTCTCTTATTCATTCAAGAGTAGTCCTTTCAAAGATTTAATTGAATAAAATTGTTTAGAATTAAGGATTTGGTTCATAAACAAGAAATTATATAAGTTTGAAACAAGCAGAAATCGTGGCTTTCATGATATAGAACCTTTCCCGCTGGCCACGTCATGATTTGGCTGAGCCAATCCTTCTGGTCGAGGCACCTGTGGCTAAAGCACCCAATTTGATTATTTTAATTCAAAGCAATATTTGCCTAGTGTGGGACGACGATTTATAAAAAAAGAAAATGTGAATAACATTTTTATAAAGTGCGAATTTAGCGCATATTTTGAGAAATAACTTACTTTGTCACTATTTTAATTGTTACCACCTAAATAGTAGGTATAGAACTATGTAATTCGATCGTAGGCGATCGCTTAGAAACTGATTTAGGTCAGCGGAACTTGACGCTAGCTAAATTTATTTAGAGTTTAAATCAAATAATCATACGTTTTTAATGTTTGATTAAAAATTACACTAATATTAGGCAAAGTCTGTGTATATGTTTGTTCTGTTAAGCACAAACGGCGCATTGCGATTTGGATGACATTTTAGTACACGGATAGACTATGTCATGGAATAACACAAAGAATACTTTCTAACCCGGGAGTATTTTACCTAACAATAATTTTCTACTTTCACATGGGAGAAGACGACGGCAGAAGTTAGTATCTTTATATTTTCAAAAGTTAAATCATTTGCTAAATGTGGCGATTATGGAAGAAATTGTTCCAAGTTATAAAAATTCTGTATACTTAGTTTAGGCTCGTAGATCATTGACACGGCACAAAAATACCAGCCAAGTGTGAGCCAGACTCGCGTTCGAAGGGTTTCGTGCCTACAATCCGTGGCATAAAACTACAATAAAAATCACGTATCTTGTAAGGACTCCCTTAATATTTAAATATTATTTTTTATTCAGTGTTTATTATAATAGCAGCGTATGTCATCATCTGTGAAAATGATAACTGTCTAGTTACCACGATTTATGAGATGCAACTTGATGGCAGACCGACGGAGAAGAGAGCTTTGTAATAAGGTCCCGTTTGTACCCATTGGTTTTTCAGAGAAATAATATTCTAAATCACATAATGAATACTGATTTTTTTTTTATCTTGATAACAGTGACATGGTAACAAAAAGCTAATTTATCGATACAAGCTTAACATGATGGATAGATATGTGTGCGCTCATTACTGTACACCAAAAATAAATTTATAATAGGAACTTAAAATTACTAGGGCAACATAAAATTAAATGAATGAATAGGGGCATATTACTGCTTACCTAGTTATTACTTATGCCCAATTATTCAGACGAAAATAAATTTAGTCTGACAAACATGAATAAAATAAACCCGACAGTCCTATTTTCTCTAAATATATTTCTATAGGTTTGACCCAGACGTTCATTAAATAAAATTACGTCTAATTTAGTTATTTGAAGTATCATGAAACGTTTTATAAGTAAGTAGATATAGATAATCCACTTCATTGAAGACTAGTGCCCTTGTAGTAATTTGTTTGACCTTCCTTTTGAGATCGAAAGTTTAGGTAAACTATACTGTCGGCATTATTTTTTGTAAATACATTCTTCTACCCAGTTGCAACCCTATCACCACGCACCATAACATCATACTGTCGCAAATAAAATACACTTTAATTTGTAATATATAAATTGATCGAATAAAATGTGTCCTGCTTTATTTTAGGACATGGTCTGTCTGTGTATCAAATTCCATCCTAATCCGTTCTGCTGTTTGAGCGTGAAGATAAACATACACATACATAGAAACTTTCGTCTTATAATATTAGTGTGATCCTGTGATTATTCATTCATTGATTTTTTTATATAGGTACGTGTTGTTACGTAGTTACGGTGGGTCCGTAACTCATAAACGACTAGGGCAAGAAGATATTACATATTTTCATAAACTTATTATTACTTAGCATTTTTTTTCAGAATATATTTATTATATTAACCCTAGCAGACACGTTCTTCTACTATATAAATTATCAAAGAAAAAATTGCCGCGTAAAAAGTAGCCTTCGGCATTTTTTCAGACGTACCAGGCAAAAAATTTCATTAAATCTGTCAAGCCGTTTTAGAGGAGTTTGATAACAAACACAAGATTTTTGTAAGTTTTGATTGTAACGGGTTTCTAAATGGAACATGCGTGAGAGATGAGTTATGTTAAATCGTGTGGTCGTAATTCGAAATTGCAGTATGTTTTGAAATAAAAGGATATTAAGTTTAATTATTTTAATCAGTAAAATTAAATAAAAATGGCACGACTATCGGCCAACGGATGTATATATTTCACTTGCGGATATGTTTTTAGGATATGGATTAGGTATTTCTTCACACGACTTTAACGTAGGATCCTTAATAATAAATTATGCCGGTGAAATTGTAACAAAACATAATAGGTGCAAAATTATAATTTGTTTATGAATAAATTACCCTCAATTATAAAAATGACAAAAAAATAAATGTAAATATTTACTTTTCAGGGCCCAAAGCTCCAGTCGGTCCAAACTGTCCATGTACTGCTGGCTATCCCGTCTGCACTGCTCGCTAGTCCCATTGCTGGGCACCACAATCTTAGGGAACCTCTCCCACATTTCCACAATATTAAACCGTCCACTTTCATCGTAACTTTCATTTTTCGCGGCTAATTTTAGTATAGTTCCATTTAAAATCGAGTCGGTGAGTAAACTTTTGTCTGGTAATGTCAATTCGATGCATTCCCGCGCAGCGGCGGTCGCGATCGCGAGGAGCAGTACGGCGCATGCGCGCGACGCCATGTTGTTTGACTGTATGACGGGCGCCGCACAATTCGCGGGTATATCTGAACGAACGTACTTGTCACTATAACCCAATGGATCGGACAATAGCGTTGAGTAATTTTTTATTTTGGGATTTTTTCATTTATATTTAATTGGTTAATCAATTAATTTGTTAGGTCATCTTGTGACCTGTCATTGATTAGTTAGTTTCAAATGTCATTTGGTTTGTTGATGACGTTTTACGGTGGTGGGTGGGTCCGTGGTTTTGTTGTCGTCATTTGACGTCCGTTTACGGCACATTGTGACGTAATGGAGATACGAGTGTGACATTGACATCTTGGTACGAGGTGTGGTGGTCAAAACGTGGTCAAAACAAATGTTGTATAATGGCAGAACTTGTACTGATCGTCTCGGGGACTCGGAGACGTAGTCTGTTGGACGTCCTTATATATCGTCTATACTTACATCTAATGAGGTACATTAGACGTAACGTTTGTCATTATAATTATTGAGTAAAGTTACAAAATTACTGATAATTAATGATTATGATTACTTATAAAAAGTATTATAATCATAATTATTCTTCAATTGCATTTATGCAGTAGTTTCTATATTTTTTTAATAGGTAATTTACGTTTACTTTAATTAATTTTTCGAGTAGGTACAGTAATTAGAGAGATAATAGGAATATAGGGGCTCAACAGATTTAGTTTAAAAAGTCTTTTTTTGAAACGAGAAATCATCAAATAACTTCTCCCGCTCTAAGGTGGAGCAAGACAGTACGTTAGACTAAAATCCACTCCTATGTTTCTTCTTGGCCTTGCGTACATCGCGTACAGGACTAAGGGTTCCCTTTCGGACGACCCATGGCTCCAGCAGGCTTCGGTTTTGCTGACATCTCCTTGAGGTGCGTGTGGAACACTACGTGCCATTGACGACTCGGGTTCGGTCAGTACACGCCGTCCGCAAGCCCACACCTACGGTCTACGGTGGCAGGAAATCGGGGTCGGGATCCCGGTGGCTGGGGCGTGAAGAGTTCTTAATTAGAAATATTATATTCGGATTAGGAATTTCCTCACTTATGGGGAAGCTTTCTTCACTAGCATTACTGCTTCGCAAAAAGAAGCGACTGCCTGCCATTTCTCCTAGTTCTAGGACATAGCCCCGGCGCCCCTACGGGTCACGGTGGTGTTCCAACCAAGCGGGGCAACCTCCATCGTATGCTCCACCGTGACCTACCAACCCGTTCCTTCAGTTCCTCTTTGCATTCTAAGGCCACGGTAACTCTTTCGAACATTCCCACTACCCTAGCAGGCAACGGCAGTCCTGGGCCCCTTCAACAAAAGAATGATGAAGCGACAAAGACCAAAATTTTTGATCAGTGGTACAAAAATGATACAAGAACATCTGCAAGTTCACTAACATAGGCGTAGTTTAGTGTTTGACATTGAAGTTATTATGAAGTAATTAGCATGTGCAGTACCGATGCTCGAGGATTTTCTCACAATTTTATGTATTTAACCTGTGTTACTATAAATATAGCAGTTGAGAACATTGGATGTGACAAATTCAAGATTTGGTTAAAGGTCATTTCATACGCTATCGCTACGCTATAATATAATAGCTTAAAGTTCATAGCACAACAATATCGCTCACCATACATAATATTTAGAACACGTTCACACATTGCTATATTATACAATTGTTATAAATACATGGCGAGCTATATTTTTGGGCTATGAATCGTATGCGATATGCTATATATTATAGCGTAGTGTATGATGATATGAGCTTTAGACTTTGGTGGGTCATAAAATGGTATGGTGGGTAACATTAAAGTTACCAGAACCTGTTTATAGACTAATCAAATATATAAAAAGCAGTCCCAGTCTCAGAGTGTTTGTTATTGAATTCCTCCGAAACGGTATAATTTGGTTTAACTAGTAGGCTATTTTTTACCTTCCTACCCCACCCCTCCATTTTTAGGGTTCCGTAGCCAAATGGTAAAACGGGACCCTTATATTACTTAGGCTCTGCTGTCCGTCCGTCTGTGTCCACATAATCCGTGATAGTTAGTTGAAATTTTCGCAGACATCAGCTAGTCTAATCCATATAAATGGGTTGCTAAATGATATAAATGAATGTGGTTGACGATGGAGTAGGTACGCTGGCCTGGAAGTATGCTAGTATATTACATTATCTGTGCCTGGCAGTAACCTATTCACTCTTGACTTAAAGATCATCAGGTTGTAGCTATCAGAAAACACTGAGTCCCACAGGGGATTCCATTTGTAATTTTTTTTTATAATGTAATGCAGTACTTGGCGGCGATCCCACCTGATGAGCAGTAATGTTGAGGCGGACTAGTTTATTTAGAGCCTATTCACTCAATGAATGTGTTCCCAAAACGTTTTGTGTGTGACGAGAGGTGACGAGATAACTTAATATGATACCGATGAGATTTATTAATGTTTATGTAGTTTTGATTCATAAAGTCTATGATGCCTTGAACACGGTCATAGTATTGCGAGATAGGTGTCAATTTTTACGTCAATGTTTATGTTACTTGGCCGAGACCTGAAAAAAATCTATTTGGAAGATTATTAACTTGTATACAGTTATTTTTGATGTGGAATGAATTAGATCTAAATTAGAATAGCGCGGAAAAAGTGGAAAGAGTGAAGGGACTACTTTTTCCTGTGGTGAGAAACACAAGTTTAAGAGAACTATGAAGAGAGCCTATATTTTCTCGGACAATGGACTAAATATCGCAATAGTTTTCCACTAACCCAATCCAATCCTTGGATGCACTAACATAGCGGGTATAGGGATAAGCGTCGGATGTAACCACGTTCTGCGAAAAGTGTCTTAGGTGCATGTACGATTTGACTTCGGCCCCTCATACACCCTCTATAGGTCCCGGATCCAAGGGTCCTGGGCTCTGTGAGTTGAACGAAAGTGAGCCCCGGGACCGTGGAATGAAGGTAAAGAAGGAACAGGAGTGGGATCTATCCAGTAGAAGTAGGACAAAAAAGGGATCCTGGATTAAAACAATACTATGATAAATACCAAAAATATGATAAATATTATGATGCGTCATCTTCACACTGCAGTCACAAACACCCCAATTTTATGAGGTTTAAACAGCCATAAAGTTCCGGAAATAATGTTCACCATTTTAGTGCTTATTTAAATATAAATACGGCATTTTATGGATTGTAGCTTACCTATTAGGGAGGGGCATTGATTATAGATATTTCCTCTCAATAACTTAATTAAAATTTTGTAATTATTCCTTAGTTGTCATAATTATTATCTGATTGGCTTGTAAGTACATCAATCGGAAATATTAAGTGTTTTATCGCATCCGGAATTATTCGAAAGAGTTACCATGAGCCTGGAACTTAAAGGACAATTAAAGGAACACCGAGGTTTTAGTTCCACTGTGGGCATGGGCTTTCGGACGACGAGTAATGGGTAGCACAGTCCAGCCAACCGCCTGGGCCGAGCTTGAGCCTTTGACAGTGCGTGGTGGTCCATGATGATTTCTCATCTCAAAAAAGTGGTTTTACTCAGTAAATTGGAGCTCCAGTATGTTTTTAATGTAAGTACAAGTAACCACGAATTCACTTCAGCAATCCAATGTCAAAAGATGAATTTGCAAAAATGATAAACGATTGCTTAGCATGCAATTATTGGTGTCTGTCTCAACTGAATTATACACAAGTAGGTATTAAAACATTAGGCTGCGGGATTGTTCGATAAATGATAAATGATATTTATTTTGCAACTAGGTTTTCACAAACCCTTTTACACGTCAATTTTTTTTGTCATTTTGTTCTAGATGAGGCTGGTTAGAGTCATCGTGGTCCTACGGGTAGGTTTTAGTCAGTAAAAGTCTGACTCTCTCTTCTGCTACGTCGTTGCTTGCTTCATTTTATTAGTCGCCAATTACCATAGTCTATATATTAACACTATAAGCTAATAACTCGTTAACACGGAGCAAATTAACCGCAGCAACTCCCCGGTACGTGCGCTCAAACACGACGCCTCCATCAGCAGTCAACTGTATGTATTATCGCTTATTGCTATTAAATGGTCTAGGCAATGATTAACTTAGTAGGTGGGTATAGAAGATAACCTATATCTTTATATATTTAAGTCTTCTGTACGTGTTTTTGTCTCTAAATACCTCCTAAACGGCTAGACCGATTGGAAATTAATTTTGTGTGTGTATTTGAGTGTGTTAATTTTTTTTTGTGTCTTTCGGATTGGACAGCCTGCCCGGTCCGCTAGTAGGACATTTTTACTACTATGTTCCTTTTTGTATATTGTATTCCAGTTCCAAGAGTTTCCCCTTTGAAAGTAAACCCATGGCCCTAGTAGGACCAGGTTTTCTGACATCTCATCGTGCTCTAAGGAACAAATACGCGCCGTCGACGATTCGGGCTCGGTCCGGTCAGTTATCGGACGACGAGCAGTGAAGTTGGTATTGGAAGTCTCAACCCTTCCTTGAAGCTGATCACCTTTTTTCAGAAAAAAACAAGTGAACCTACTCTTGATCTCTCCTAATTTAGAACCTGATTTTTTTTTTAATATACATAGACTCGCGTTTGCCCACTATCTCACCTGATGGTAAGCGATGATGTAGCCGACAATGGAGCACACTTGTCTAGAACTAACTTATACACTCTTAACTTGAAGACTCCTAAGAATGGTGATCTTCACTGAAACAAGCGTACCCAAAAGAGGTTCATTCTTGAGATGTGTAGCGACATCTATTATGGAACTTATTATTCGATATCCTTCATAATAAATAAGAGGCGATAAGAGTTCTTAACGCTATTCGTACATATACCTACAACAGCCCTAAATCAACTATCGGGCTGTTGGCCGGATCATACATAACATCCGTCTGGTCGAAGGACTCGGCTTTTCAATCGACGTTTGCGGGACTTCAAATTCTGTGCCGCCTAAGTCTTGCGACATTATACTTAGCAGCAATATTTTAATACATTTCCTTGTATTTTTTTTTATGATTAATAGTACAATTTATTATTCAATAAAGATACCGCTGATGAAAAAAAAAACAAAGAACGTTTCATCGCATCGATTTTATTCCATTGATGATTCTCACTGAAGTTAAAAAAATCAATCAAGATAGTTATAATAATAAAAATAAATTGTTTTATTGGGAACAACAGGCACCATTTTTTGTTAAAACAATGGCATGTAGATCGAGTTTCATATCGAATCCGATCTTTGTAAACCCTACAATTGTCTGTAGTCCAGAAATTAATCCAATTTTATAGCTATAACGACCAATTCCTATTCAATAAACAAAGTATTCCCTAAACAAAAATCCGAGGTTTAATATTTCGGCTAAACGGGCTTTTGGGCGGAGGGCAAAGGAGAATCGGCACTTATAGGCCAATGTGTCTTTTATAGATAGCCATTTAGGCCCAGAGTGGAATCTATATAGTGGTGATTACGGTAGGAAAGAGCTTAGCCATTATGAGCTAGGGATGGCCGGCCGGGAAATCGGAGTCGGAAAAATCGGTTCGCTGTTATTTCAAATGTCGAATTTGGAATCGACGTTGCGTTGATGCGATTTTGTTTTTTTTTGTTTTTAATTATTTCGAGTGCCACTGGCTAGTATTAATTTCGGTAAAATTTTTTAGTTACTTTAGTATAAATGTTTTTCTGTTTTTATAAAAACCTTGATTCACAAACATGAAAACTCACATGATACAATTGGAACCCTAAAAATATCTAGTGAAATATATCACTAGATATTTTTAGGGTTCCAATTGATAATAGGTAGTAGGCCATACAAATATTTTATTTGGTGCAGAAATCAAACCCGTGACACTCAGTACAGCAGCCAATCGCTCAATCACTTCATTGCACGTGGCGTAAATTATTATGTGTGTGTATATCGAGAATTATTAGGAAGAATTATAAATTCCATCATCATCTTATACTATTTTTAGACCATAAATGTATGATAATATCATTCAAAATATTATGTTAAAAACTTGTTATTCATAAAACTACTGACCTATTACAATATTACTTATATTGGCGTTAGTATAAGTTGTTGAGGAGTGCAGTCTTATTGTATTTATATTTGAGTGAATATTTATTGTATTACAGCTTCTTGTCGTAGATAAAAAATAATAGGAATTTATAACTGTAATTTGCGTAAAATGAATACAATTAATTACTTAAACACAAGAATTTGCGACACACATTTTACACTACATCACCTGATTGATGATGTGGTCCACTTTGGAGCGCTCTTGCCTAGAGGTAACCTCTTTAAAATATTCTTCGTTTATCATCATCATCATTTCAGCCGAAAGACGTCCACTGTTGGACATAGGCCTCCCTCAAGCTTCGCCACAACGACCGGTCCTGGGCGTCTCGCATCCATCGGATTCCCACGACCCTCACCAGGTCGTCGGTCCACCTTGTGGGAGGCCTTCCAACGCTGCGTCTTCCGGTACGTGGCCGCCACTCCAGAACCTTTCGTCTCCATCATCGACTATCTGTTCTACGCGCAATTAACCACTTAATTTTGACGATTCTTAGGGCTATGTCGGTAACCTTGATTCTCTCGCGGATATCTTCATTTCTTTCCTTTTTCGTTGCTTATGCTAAAACCGATTAATTTGTAGATCGATTTGATTCACATCACTAAAACTAAGCGACCCTAATATTTTTGTCTATTGTGCGGACAAATAATGAAGAGCTCAGATATTATCGGGCCCATAAAAATATATTTTTATATCCTATCAATATTATTATGTCCCCTGTAATAGGCTGAGCAAATTAATTTCTCTTACAAACATTTATGTCCATAGTTTTTGATTGAAAACGTACCTATTTATGAAATTGGTTGTAGAATCTGATTATGGAATCGGATTTGTTTTCAAAAGTATAGAGGATGAATCTGAATGGCGTACTAGGGTTATACAGAAAAAGTTTTTAACCAGTGCGTAATTTTTTTTTGGTGGCTCAGTATAAGTAATAGAACACAAGTCGACTTTAAGGTTAAGCAACGCTTGCCAAGGTTGGTCTGTGGATGGGTGACCATCTTGACATAACGAGTTTCCTCTAAGCCTCGAAAGCCCAAACCAGAAGATGTTGGTACCCGGAAAACTGCTATTCTAACTGCTTTTAATATTATTTATGTCAAGGTTAGGCTACATCGGCAGACCACGACGAAGCTGCAGAGATGAACTTTACTATTACCGGAGAAACTGGCCCGCTATGACTGAAGAAAGACGTGTGTGGCAATGAAATAAGCAGACCTTTGGCCAGCAATGGGAAATAATGGGCTAATTAGATTGATAGATAGAAGTCATAAGTCGTGCTCTTTTAAGAGGTTACAGCGCCCACTCTGTGTGTTTATAGTGATCACAGGGGTGGTTTTAGTGAGGTAAAAATCCCACACTCCCCGGACTTACCACCAGAGTCCGGGCGCCATTCGAAGGATTCCCCCCGAAAAAAAAAGAAGTCATAAAGTTTTTTTTTTAATGTGCAATTCATCTAATGACATCATCGTGGGCAGAGCGGGAGATCAGACTTTTACTGACGAAAATCCACTCCTATGTTCCTTCTTTGTCTTGTGTTCTAGGGCCCCGAGTTTTCTATTTAGAAGCAAACCCGTGGCCCATTAGGCTTTGACCCTGATGGGCACCTACGGTTTGCTGACATCTTGAGGCGTGCGTGGAACTCTAAGCGCCAAGCCGTCGACGACTTGGGGTACTTGTGGACTACACGGAATTTTACTGTCCGTCAGTCAGATTTACACCAACTTTCATTAAGATTTCACTGACAATTGTAAGAAACCGGACTGCCGGACAGTAAAATTCCGTGTAGTGCACAAGCGCCCTTGGGCTCGGCCCAGACGGTTACCGGAAGGCCGGACTGCTAGCTACCCATTGCTCGCCGTCAGAAGCCATAAGGCTATAAGATTTCAGTCTAATTGTTAGTAAAACAATTAGATTACAATACAAAAATGTCAGAGTTCAAGATTCTGATGACAATTGCTTGCTACGGCATTGACCTCGCGTGTTGAAAGAAGTACTTACTTCAATTAACATACCTATATTTAGATGCAGGTGCGTATGGAAACACTAATCTGTGGAAATCTGTTTTTTTTTATCGCTGTTTAAAAAGAAACGTTGCCACACACTAGGATTTCATCCGGGGTGCGTCCAAAACATGTAACCTCATATACAAAGACACCCAGACCTGGAACAAATATGTGTAGGTAAAACAAATGTTTTACCATACGGGAATCGAACCTTATTCGACGGCCTTTACCCAGCAGTTGGAAAGTATATGCAAATTAAAAAAAAGATACGTAGATACACATTTTTTTTGTTGGTGATGCAATTTTTTTCTGAATAAACAAACTTAGAAACGCACATATTAATTGAAAAATTCTCATTTGGTCCTTAATCTGTGTCTATTCTATCCAAACCAATGAAAACAATAAATCAAGTAGGTATTACCATTATTTCAGTAGCGGGCTTTACGAGCAAAACCAAAATGGATCGCACAACAATTTGATGAAATTATTATAATTTGCGGTATCAATATGATGAAAACCATATTTAATAGAACGTAATAACTGGTTTAATAATGGCAGTGAGTTTGCTGAATTAAGTCTATTATTGACGATCTCAGTCCTAGTATAAATTTTAGGGTTGTATTACTGAAATATTGCTTGAATTCAAGCTTCGATACAATAAGGTAGGATCATAGAATTAGTAAACTGTAGTAGCAATGGGTTGGTCATTCTAGCTGGGTAACAAATGGCCGTTGAGTGATGGGAGAAGTTCTTGAGGGAACACACTCTCTAGAACACTTCTGCTACGGTAACACTTTCCAATAATCGAAAGAGTTATAAAATTTTTAAGATAGATAATTATGTTTTTGACTAATAAGATTTATTTATTTTATCTTTCGGCTCTCGGAAAACACGTCGAGGCGTTGGTTCCGGCTGTCAGTTGTACTTCTTAGATAGTCGTTATGAGAAGCTAGAAATCAGAAATCTGACTCCAGTCCTGCCAACCCAATTATTGGGTTGAGGAGGTCAGATAGGCCGTCGCTCTATGTAAAATACTGGTGCCTAGCTGTTGCCTTCGGTTACGGGTTAGACTGGTTCATATATCTTAAGTTCTAAAGGCTTCATTGAACAGAAACTTAGGCCCTGCCAACCTAACGCCTACCGTGATCTATTTGACGACCTTACCTGATTTTTTAAAGGGATGGAGCTACGTATACAGGTTTTTCTTGCTCGCACGATTGATATTTTAACACGTCATGGTAATGCCCCTGTACCTAGCCCTAGATTTTAAACTTGACATCGTAGTTAATAAGAAATGTCAAGAACATTCAATACTGGGCAATTGTCTCATTGTTCACCCAAAAAAATGACTTTTAACGTTTCTTTTGATCAACTAGTTTACCTTCGAAGTTCTGCAAGTATTATCATGGCTTAGTAGAAGTTAGGATGAAGGCTATATTCAAGGAAAAGAAGTTATTTCAAATATTTTAATACCGACATACCGTGTCATGTGGGTTTGAATCCCGAAAATATGCAAGCACTTTACTATGAACTTCACTTTATTTCATAAAAACTGCTCTTAACCTATCAATACCCGCGAAACGAGACAATAACAGCGCGGTCCAATGAGACCGGTCGGGGATTTTTTTTTTCGAGGCAGTAGTGGATTTTTTTTGAGGACGTACGTCATCAAATTTCTTTTCTGGCTTTGGGTAGAGCGGAAGAGCTTGTCAGATTTTAACGGATTAAACCCGATCCGTGTACCTTCAGATGCCCTTCGCGCTCCAAGACCAAAGTACCTAACTCTTTCGGACACTCCCGTAGCTCAACAGTGGGAATTTTAAAGGCTGATTATAATAATAATAAATGCTTATATTTATGCGATTTGACTTTTCTAAATTTTGTTGTTGTCTAGCGATGACAAGGCAAAATAGATAACTTAGATTAATAAGTCATTAGTGGTTTAAGAAGTTCGTGATAATGAACTATTAACGAAGACTAGATTTTGGGCATGACTGGCAACTCAAAAATGGATGAGTAAGTCTCATGACACAGTGTGATATTAGACGTAATGTGTATGACTTTGGGCAAAAACCCTCTTGGGAAATAACCCTTTTTTACGTGATAAAAGAAAAACACTAAAAGCTACCAAATAACTTTAATTTCGGAAATCGGTGTTTCAATAGTTTTGTCTCTTCTTTATTTAACACCGACGTCTTTTTTTACATTGAAGTTGGTTGTATTTTTATTGAAAAAAGTAATTTATTTTTTAGCCGTGGTTAATATCTTCTTCCTCTAAGTAAATACCTATTCCAACCTCTGGTAATGATGGTAAAAACGAGTGTTACACCGACCCCCGGTGCAGTAAGACAAGTAGCCTAATTCATGTAATGCTGCGGCCAGACTATGCTCCTCGCGCTGCTCATCGCTCTGCTCCTCGCGCTGCCGTGATTTGCCGCGATGTTGCTCTCTCTCTCTCGCGCGCAAAGACCGACAAGATAGGGAGCAGTGGGCAGGACGAGGAGCATGACGAGTGGCATGACGAGTAACGTGGCCACACTATGTCTCTGCCTCCTTTCCTCGTTACTTCCCATGCTACTCGTCGAGTGTGTGGCCGCGGCATAAAACTCATTAAGCCATATCGTTGAAATTTTATAGTCGTTCCATCGAAATCCTACCCAAAATCAGCATTCACGTGTTCCTTGGAAAGGATTCGATAAAACGAATTAAATTGGCTTGAAACTAAACGATTAATTATCAATGGCTTATTGCTAGTTACACTGTTATGTATTCTACCAGGATAATGATTGACACAGCTAAATACGCGTCACGGACACTTCGATCGAACGACTTTAGAATCGGTGTCGTTCAAGCTCGATTGATAGATGAATATAAAAATGAATGCAAAAATGGTCCAAACGAGTAAGTCGCTGCGATATCGTTACGATTTTGATTACGTGAATCGGGCTAAAGGACAGGAAGATGATGAAGTTCAATGAACTTATGAATCCGGTAAGTACCTAGACAAAGTCAAATAGTCCTTTTAAGAATTGTTACTAGTTTTTTACTTTTATACATTACAAAAGCATAAACATTAAAATTAACGAGTATTTTGAACAAGTTATTAAACGCATACTTTGAACAAAATAAATCACTTGCTTGACTTACAGACGTCTTTGGGTTTCTCGTTTAAGTTTTGATTCGAATATCATAACGATAGTTTTGTTCCCTAGGTGCCTATCTCTTATTGAATCTCTTGATTGTATTGTATTTACTTACGAGGCGTGTGATTGCTAAGGTATATTATATATATATATATATATAAAGTTGAGGTTGATGGCAAAATTAAATTTACATTACCTTTTTGGAGATGGGAAATCATCAAATAACTACTTTCAACGAAAAACGATAGGGAGTGTAAGGGCCTGTTACACCACCTATGATTAAGTTTCGAGTATCTTACTTGACAGATAATTTCATACGAATTCTGTCACATTTTTGAATTTATTCAGTGAGTAGTGCCTACTCGGACATTGTGAAACAGGCCCTAAGGGCCTAAGGGCCTGTTTCACAATGTCCGAGTAGGCCCTAAGACTTTTACGGATTAAAACCTCCTGACAGCTTAGACAGGTGCTCACCTAACAATCTTTAAGTTTTTTGCATGTTCTGCTCCACAGAGATTTAATAGGTATGCCTTCGAACATGCTTTTTTCTTGTCTGATCGTTCTTGATAATTCAAAGGTGCCTGTAACCGGCTTTCTGAAGGTTTGAGCTTGTAGTTACTAGGTATTTGCCGTTGACGGTAACCACAGTCAGCTCAATTATAGCCAAGTCCATCATCATCGACCTAGCCTTTTCCCAACTACATATATTGGGGTCGGCTTCCTGTCAAGCCGGATTTATCTGAATACCAGTATTTTACGAGCAGTGGTTGCCTACCAGACCTCCACAACCCATTTACTGGGGTGACACGGTACTTCATGACACGACTGGAGTCCGATTTACTGGCTTCTGACTATCCGTATAGACTGCCAAAGATCTACAAATGACAGCCGGGACCTACAGCTTAACGCGCTTTTCGAGGCACGCAGGAAACCTGTTATGTTAAGATAGTCACCCATCTACAGACCAACCTTGGCAAGCGTTGCTTAACCTTGAAGATCGACCTGTGCGGCTGTTATTATCTAGCCACGAGCTCCTCCTATACACATATCCCCCTACACACCCTGGCGTGCAAAGTGAAATATTAGAATTTATCAGTTTTCACGAGGTTTTTATCTCGAGAGATGCTGGCATCTCTATCATCACCATTTAAAATATTACAATGTATGCTGAATCAACATCCGACTACCTATAAGGCCAACTCTAGACGTTTAATTAAAAAAACATATAATTATTATTATTTATGAATCTTGCGGAAACAGTATCAGGCCGATAATATTTAGTAATTTATTGACGTGTGTAAAGAAGATTACCGGAGACAGTTTTATATGAAATTCCTGTTTATTTTGGCAGTTTGCGGTAACACCTCAGAGGTGAAGGATACAAAATGATTGCAGAAAAATCTGACATTTGGTAAAATATGGGTTATAAATACTCGTAGCTAGTTTATAAATTTATTTACCTAAAAGTGTATATTATTATCATTTTGTTTTATAAAAACAGTTTTACTTCCTCTTCCTCCTCGAGTCGTATTCCTCGTTACTGAAGATCACGAAGTTCCTACTGGTTTAGCTTTTTACTGATGGTGTCTCACCATCTGTGATGGTTTTTGGCGTCATGAAGTGCGATCTGATCTACCCATCTTTTTGGGCTGCGGCCTTTTGGTCGTTTGCCGTCAACCATACTTGATTATTGTTAAAACTATTATATGGTAACAAATGTATTAGATTAGCTTCTGCCAGCGGCTTTACCTGCGTGAAAAGGAAAAACCATAGAAAATTTAATGATTTTTATCCCCTAAGGGGACGTAAAAAAAACCTCTGTGCAAAATTAAGCTATGTTCTAGGTCCAGGGGTTTGGACTGGGCGTTGATCAGTTAGTGGGTGATCATCATCATCATCATCTTTCAGTCGAAAGACCTTCATTGTTGGACACAGGCCTCCCCCGAGTGTGGCTGCAATAAACGGTCTTACCAGGTCATTGGTCTAATTTGTAGGAGATCTTCCAAGGTTGCAGTTTCAAGTACCTACGCGGTCGCTACTCTAGAACCTTTCGGTCCCAACGGCTATCTACTCTGGGAGCAATGTGCCCTGCCCACTGTCACTTAGCATTAGCATTAGCTTTATCGGCCTTATAATGTTCCCACTGCTGGGACTCAGGCCTCCTCTCCAGGAGAGGAGAGGGACTGTCACTTAAGTTGAGCAATTCTTCTATTATATATTGGTACAGATATATCTTTTATTTGGATGTTTATTTTATATCGGCCGATTAGGTGCTATAATTTATTTTCAGAACACTTTTCAACTTATATATTTTTTTATATCACACTGATCTTTTAAATTGTTACAGCCTAGGAGATTATTAAAAGGTTTCCTTTAGAAAATATTTTATTTATATGTATTTTACTTTGTTGTACTTACAATACAATAAGAAACAAAACAAGGAAAACTTATTTCTAAAACACTTACGAGTATAAAGGGCGGGTTTATCACTTATATTTTTTACGAGTTACTAGATATTAAAATTGATATAAAATATCATCTAGGTTCACCACTTGAAATCTGTAGGTATTCGTATGCAGTTATTTTGTCATACTTATTATTATTTATATCATCATCATCATCATCTCAGCCGAAAGACAGAGTGGTCGTGGTCATCACTTCAGATGTTGGTGGCAAGCTTCACAACACGCCGCCACTCTTCACTGATGGCCATCTTCTATGATGTGAACTGATCAGATAAAAGTGGCAGTAAATGGCTCATCATCATTACATAAATCATTTATTTACTGCTATATTATTTAGTGATAGCGTGACGGGTGACAGAACAGAATGTCAGAAAAGCGCCGACCCCAAATAAAACGGAACAAGGGGAGGAAGATGATGATTTTTTTGCTGCTGTATAAAAAAATATTTAAAAACTTCAACACTAACACAAACCAACTATAGATATAGTCATCTAGGTTTACACTTAAAATTTGTATGTAGTTATTTCATCATACATTCATTATTTATTTATTGTCATTTGCTAGCTATGCTTACAGTATACACCAAAGCGTATAACAAGCCAAAAATCTACGAACTAAAGAATTTTAGACATACATTAATCACTTCTTTCTTCTTCTTCGTTGGTGTCACTCTTGAAAGAGTGGTCTTGGTCATCACTTTAGGTGTTGGTGGCAAGCACACACGCAACACGCCACTCTTCTCTGATGGCCGCCTTCTATGAAGTGAACTGATCAGATAAAAGCAGCAGTAAAATATGTCTCATCATCATTACATAAATCATTTCGTTACTGATATATTATTTAGTGATAGCGTGACGAGTGACAGAACAGAATGGAAGTAAAAAACGTGTTGCGCTGACCCCAAACAAAACGGAACAAGGGCAGGAAGATGATGATTTTTTTACTGCTGTATAAAAAAAAAGTTAAAAACTTTAACACCAACACAAGCCAACTAACTCAATAACACAATAAATAACGCCATTACGTTTTTTTTGACCCATCATTTCTATCTTGAATCGAATGATCCCAGAATATTATGTAAATTACCATCTGTACGTAATACAAGTACTTTGTAAGCTCAAAAACCTGTAGTAGGTAGGTACATCCCGTTCTTAGGTAGGTAAGTACACTTACAGGTATGTGGTAATGATCTTGACCAGCCCTGACTCCTCAGAACCTGTTGCTAATGGATGGAAGGTATAAATAGATAAGCCCTATGCAGGTCGATGAACGTAAGGCGTAATGCCTCCAGTGCAAATCTTATACAGGGTAGCTTGAGTTGTGATGAGGAAAATTAATGAAATGTATAATATAGTGTGATAAATTAAGTAACGAATAAATTAATTTACTAGACTTTATACATATTATACTAGCTGACTCAGTAAATTGTTGTTTTGCCATAAAAATTGATTAAAGAAAAAATGGAGCGTGGAGGTGGCAGGGCAAGAAATAGTTCAGACCTACGAAATAAAGATAGGTACAAAAAAATACATAAATATGGGTCGAGCCGTTTCGGAGGAGTTCGATAACATACACAGTGACACGAGGTTTTAGTATATTAAAAATAATTTATAGGTTGGAAATATAAGAGCACTTTCCTCAGATTTAAAAAGAATTAAAATTCAGCGTCTACGCCTTATCATTTTTTTTTAAATATTAATTGTATTTGAATGTAAAAATTGGGTCTTTTAAAAATAAAAAGTAAAAAAGAATCCACAGGGCATGAGAAGTGTTTAGGGGTCTGAAAGTATAACAGATATGACCCCTCCAGTCTACCATTTCAATTAATCACACTATGCACCAAACATCCTGTACCTATAGGTTGTATAAACATAGAACTAATTCAGAATAAAAACACCCCTGTATCATACAGGTATGTATGATTCAAGTAAAAAAACCAGTTGAACCGTCACAGTTAATAGTATGTCAGAATACTCGTAATTTATCTTAACGAGTATTAGGTATTATACTATTATTTTACCTTGTTAGTTAAACTAGACCTCTAGGGCCTACACATAAATATTATTTAGGCCCTACCTACATACTGTTTATATCTACGAGTATATCAATATTATAAAGTTGAAGAGTTTGTTTGTTTGACCCACTAATCTCCGGAACTGCAAAACACTGCTGTATATGAGCTGGTGCTGCAAAATACAATCTAGCAGCTTTGAACTCAATGAAAGGCGTGCGAAGAGGCTAATTGGTGATTCAGATTTGGTTAAAACTAATCTACTTACATGCCTTTTGGTATTTTACAGAATGCATTTTTGAGAGTGTGCGTAGGAATAACGTCCTTGATTCCACCATCAGCTTTCTACTATCGAATAACCCGACGTAGGCCAAATGTCACCCTTTACGTTGTTGAACTTGACACCTCATTTCTGACTAAGCGTTTCGCCTCGTCGTTTATACCATGTTCATCGAAGGACTGGAACAATTTGCCTGCAGCAGTGTTCTCGTTTGATTATAATTTTTGTAGTTCAAAGTTAGAGTAAAAAGGGTCTTAATAAACTACGAAGTGCAATTAACCATCATCGATTGCATCTTTGCTTACCATCAGGTTTTTTTTAAGGTGTCAAATCATCGATATGATTTCTCCCGCTCTGGGTGGTGCAGGAGAGCGTGACAGACATCTACTAACTAAAACCCACTCCTATTCCTTCTTTGCCTTCGTTTCAGGGTTATGCATAGTTTTTCATGTCTCTACCAATTTTGAGGAAGGATTTTATTACCCTAGAACCGTATACATTCATAACGCCATCGCGCCATTCTGTCCCGCCAGACGTATACCTATTTATTATTTTAGATTTAACTTTTCGAGTTGACGGGGTCACTGGGTCACCGTAAATTACAGGATTTGTGTCTTGATGCAGGGACACGGGGTCGTGGCAGACCAAGATGGAGGTGGAAAGACGACTTGAACCTGATTTATTTATTCTTCATGCACAGAGTACATAGGCGGACTTAATGCCTTAGATATTCTCTAATTTACATTGTTGAACTGTATAAATTTTGATCGCAATGGAGGCCTTTGTCCAGCAGTGGGCAGTATGAGCTAGTAATAATTATAATAATAATCGTGTCCGTTATTGGTTTAATAGCCAAAAGCCTCGACCAAAATCTTAGGAGGTTCTCGTTAGGCGGCTGGATCAGAAAGTGGTACTCCTGGATACGACTCGCATTTTTCCTGGAGCTCGGACCGTCGGCAGCTTGGACCCTGTTTCCGATACCGGTGGGATTCGGTTTTTCTTAAACATTTTTTTTAAATATTTAAAAATGCACATCATACATGTAGATACATATAAGGTGAATAAAGGAAATAATAATAACTGGGTCACTATAATACCTAATTATGCAGAGCGGAAAAGCTACTCGTATACGGAAAATCTCGACATACTGTTAAATGCGTAGATAACCTACAAGTCACTGCTTGCGGTATATTTACCGTTATTTAATAAGGAAAATATGCTAATTTCAAGGGTCCGACTAAAGTGGAAATCCAGTCTTTGGTACCTATCTGTCTCAGTTCTAAAGGAAACATTATTAGATATGTCAAATATTTATTGTTTATTGAAATTAAGCTTATTTTTTCCACTTACACAAACAATGATCAATATGTATTAAATTAACTGAAAAACTACAATTGACAACTTTTATTTTTATATACTAACTACTATACAACAAAACTTATAAATTCGGAAACAATCATGACAGGCGGCAAACTCAGCTGATGATGGCGAGTGACACATGAGCCAAGAACACACCCGAACTCAGCCAAACGACGTGACGACGAGCGTTAATTCAGGAACGCAGTTTCGCTGCGGCCCGGCCGAAGGTTCACCGAATCCGAAACTATATTTTTCGCCGAAACCGAACGCGAACTTTCGGCCGATCACTATTAATATCTAGTCTAGTCTTAGTTGTTTTAGTTGTCCACATATCTAAGCTTCATGAGTATGACGTAATATTAGATGGCATTTGCTTCTCTTGCACAATAGGCATTGATTGTAATAGTTAGATTAGGTGTAGCTTACAGCTTACTATGCTAATTCATAAACGTTGTCATTACAGTGTATAGAGTTTCATTACGTTTGGTTGCAATTGGAATCTAAATTCAATAATAAATACTTAATTAAAAATAACTTATTATTCTTGAAATTGGTTTCCGTTTTTTGTGTGTTTGGTTTTTCTGTGTACAATAGTAGGTAAGTATAGGTAAATACACTCATGTGTACAGGTAAACTTAATAATACATGTTAATAGTTAATAGGTCTTACCGATACCTGTAAGGGCCACGGGGAGTTTTCGAAAAGGAAACCTGTGCTCTCAGAACCCAACGGGCAACTGAAAAACACAGGTGTAGTTTTATTCAGTAAAATTCTGACACGAGCTCGCTCTCCACCCTAGAGTGGAAGAAGTGATTGGATCATAAAAATAATCTGTTTTTCTTAAGAATTGGGTATCACTTTATCAAATGAAAGTGGTGGTTTTTTTTAAACCCTATAAAGTTTAGAGCCAGCCAGTCTACGCACAACCCAAATCGATGCATTCATCCAATTCAATGTTAGACCTTGTTCCAATTTAAGGTTCAATGTCCTAATCAGCTCATTAATGTAAAGTGGATGTTGGCTAGCCTGTTGGTCTAGTGGCTAGTTGCTCTAATTTCTATGTCGGAGGATGTAGGTTCGATTCCTACCCAAGATAAATGTTTGCAAGTGTGATTTGTACGATCATTTGCTTTGGGTCTGGGAGTAATTTATCTCTTTTTTAATTTCTATTTGGAGACGACCAGTCTACCAACAATCCAATGTATCCAGTTCAATGTTAGACCTTGTGCCATTTTAAGGTTCAATGTCCTAACCAGTTCATCAATATACGCGATTGATTAGTATGTTCCCCGGTTGTTTTGTCCATCTCCAAGGTTGGCCAGTGACGAGTGACAGCAGGCACGTTTGTATGTGCCATATGCCATGTTTGGTCATGGTTAAGATGGAAGTCTGAGCCATGGTCGTGTGAGATTAGGATTTTTGATATGTAGGTCAGTATTTGTTTTCTTTTCTTTACATACGTGTTAAAAAACCAGGTTCCCAATCGCGTCTGAAGAAAAAGTACTGAATAGATTTTCAAAATCGAATGAAGAAATCGAACCTACGACTTATAGTCAATCGATCAACTACTGCGCCAAACGTGCCGTCAAGACAGATACTATTAAAACTTGAGACTTCACCTAAGGAGTAATATCTACTTACGTCATCATCATCATCGACAGTCTGCTTTTGCCTACAGCTGGGTAAAGGCCTCTCTTTCGTGGGCTAATCGTCACGCTCTGGTGCCACTCTCATCCTCTGGGACGCAAAGGGCAATTCATTCTAACCAGAGCGCAACCAAAAAAGGGCATATCCATGTTACGCTAAGAAGATAAGAAGAGGCTAATTGGAGACCCTGATTTGGTTAAATCCAATCTGCAAAGCCTAGAGCACAGGCGTAGGGTAGCCAGCCTACCAGTGTTCTACAGGATGCATTTCGGAGAGTGTGCTAAGGCATTAAGTCCGCCTTTGTACTTATATGTTGCATGAAGTATCAATAAATAAGTAAATAATAAATAAATTGCATGAGCTAATTCCGCCATCTCTCTCCTACCATCGGACGAATCTCCTACCGTCGTAAGGCGAGTATTCATCCTTACGTTGTCGAAACCTGCACGGTCCGGACTAAGCGCATTGCCTCGTCGTTTTTACGGCGTACTTCGAAGGACTAGAACAATTTGCCCTGCTGTGGTCTTTCCGTCCGGTTATAATTTGGGTGGGTTCAAGACTATGGTCGGAATTTTAATTCGATTCCAGATTTGACAATTTCAGTATTGCAACGTTATGACAAGTAATAAATAGTGACGTTGCGAAATTATTCGATATGGAAATGGAATATATCTGGATCGATTATTCTCGTTTATAATTTTACTCTCGTAAACTAAATATATCAGGAAATTAAATATTTCTGAACCGATAATTTAGTTTTGACGATTAATTAACGGTCTGAGACTTTTCTTTTATAATTGTGTGTGAAATAAATAAAAAAAATGTGATCATGAAGGAACATGACAAATAAAACAGATAGATGTATTATGGTAAGTAATAATTTATTTTAGGGTAGTAATAAAAGCTCCGACAAAAAAAGAAGAATTACCCTTACTCAAAATATTAAATCTACTGCCTAAAATACTAACTTACCAACTGTAAGGTTATCCCAGGCGAAAGCTTAACGGCTCAACACCGCCTCCTTGTCATGGACCTGGCGATCGTACCCGAGGGGTGCCCGAGGCCTATATTGACATTATCAGAGACATGTATCGCGATTCAAATATCGACATCGCCCTCGTTAGCCAGAACAAAGCCCAACTTGAGCGGAAGGTCAACACTTGGAAGGACACGCTGGAAAACGGCGGTCTGAGACTAAATGTGGCGAAGACTGAGTACATGTCCTGTGGCAGCACGGATTCAAATACCATCCGAATAGGTTCGGACCGAATCACAAGCTCCGATACGTTCAGGTACCTTGGATCCGTGCTGCACGAGTCTGGCAACGTGGACGACGATGTCCAAGCACGTATAGGCGCGGCTTGGGCTAAATGGCGAGAGGTAACAGGCGTTTTTAATGCGACCGCAAAATGCCTCCGAAGCTTAAGGGACAGATATATAAATGCAACATACGTCCTGTCCTCCTGTACGGCGGCGAATGTTGGCCAGCACTAAGCAGACACACCCAGGAGCTTCGCGTCACGGAGATGAAGATGCTGAGGTGGATGAGCGGCGTAACGCGATCCGATCGCATACGCAACTCATTCATCCGAGGTAGTCTTGGTGTCCGTGACGTGGGGGAAAAACTGCAAGAGTGTCGTCTGCGATGGTATGGCCACATCATGCGCCGCCCTATGGAGTACGTTGGCCGGAGATGTATAAATATGGCTGTCCTTGGCGCTAGGTCTCGTGGTCGCCCTCGCAAGCGCTGGCTGGACGTCGTCAAGTCCGACATGAGAGCCAATGGCCTTACTGTCAAGGATGTAGAAGATCGGGTAAAGTGGAGCAAGCTAAGCCAGAAGGCGGACCCTGGCAAAAGCCGGGACTAATGCCAAGTAGAAGAAGAAGAAGCAGCGATTACTAATTAATAAATAATTATGTATTTATTTAAAACAAAAACCAATAATTTAGTCTTTAATTGGCACACTGATGGCACACACACTGATTGTTTATCGATTTTTGAGTTCATCACTACACTATTATAATATGTGGTATCATTATTTCACAAAATGACGACAGCTAATGTCAAATCTGGAATCTAATTAAAATTCTGACCATAGAGTGAATAGGCTCACCATCAACGACTGCATCACTGCTTATCATCAGGTGGGATTGCAGTCAAGCACTGGTTTATGTGATATAAAAAAAAAGATTGACTGCACAGTATATTACGTTAGTTAACATTGCTGAAAAAGCTATCGAGTTCATTAACCTATTCTTTTGAGCCTTCAAATAGCCTGCTGCCTATGAACAAACACTGCTAAACATAGACCAGGTAAGACAATGGCTCAATAAACATACAAAACGCTTTTGTTGTCTGTATCAGTAGTGATTATATCCACGACAATTAACTATATTAAACTAGCTTCAGCTAGCGGCTTCACCTGTATGAATACCTGTTTCAGTAAGTACTTAAGTTTCTCTTAATAAACTTCGGACCCTCCGTTAATCCCCAAGGAATGGACCCAGCCCCCAGAGTACCCAGGGCCACCTTTGGTCGCTATCTTTTCATGAAATTTATTTTTATTTTTATGAAGATCTATTATAGATACCCCAAAATCAAAAACTATACACACGGTCTACAAAATACTATGACATTGGGGACGTTTTATAGGCGACAGTTGAAGGGATGTAGCTGCTAAACTGAAAAATGCTCTTGAGATTTAAGAATAACATCTCTCCATTAGTGGCAAACCCTATAGGTACTCGTAATGTTCTATGGTAATGTTATATAACAAAAAGAAGTGTTTCCTCCAAAAAACATCAAGTGCAAATACGAACGGTTTCGTACTACGTACAAATAAAAGTCGAGCTAAAAACGTTGACAAAAATAAGTTTCTTGAAACCCACTTTAATTTTTAACTTTTATTATTTGTTTGTTCTAGCGGATTACTGAAATTCAATGAAAGTTTCAGTTCTCTATGAAACAGACGGACGCTCGGCAGGTCAGCAAAGGCTTGGTAATAGGGACTTTAGAGCCCTTTGCAGTCCTTCGACGACAGAATCCTAAAAAACCCAACAATCTAATAGGCACAAGGGTAACTTACGATAAGATCATAAGGTCTAGTTCATACGCTTGATATTCAACGCAGTGAGCGCTCATTAACATACAATGTGATACATTGATTACTCATGTATGTATGTGGCTAATGTTGCTCGTTACTTGTCTTGTAGTCAGGGCTGCCTTGTGAAACGTATCGGCAATCAATCAATCGTGGACGGACTGGTGAGGTATTTATTGGTTAAAATTAACTGTACATGATCCAGATTTTTCAAGGGCTGCGTGATTTTTCTTTAAAAATTGACTTGACTTATCAGACTTTTACTGACTAAAACCACGCTAAGACTTATGGTCCTTCCTGTTGTCTTTGCGTAACTGGGTCACGGGTTTTCCTTTCGGAAGTCAAGCTATGGTTCCAGTAGGCTTTAGAACTGCTGGGTCGCTTCAGTTTTGCTGAAATGTCCTTGAGGCGCCCGTGGAACACTAATCTATGACCCCAGTAGGCTTAAACACTGCGGGGGCTGTAAAGTATTGCTGATATCTCTTTAAGCCGCGAGTGGGACACTACGTGCCGTCGACGATTCGGGTTCGGTCCGGACAGTTACCGGACGACCAGGCGGCTAGTTATCACATGCTCGATCTTCGCAACCCCGTGTCTACTGTGGCTGGGGTCGGAATCTCGACGACTAGGGGATCAGGACGTTCGTTCCTACAGGCGTGCGGCCCCTTCATTCGCTAGCATTACTGCTTCGCAGAAGGAGGCATCCGCCCGTGATTCCTTAAAAGGCATTGGATGCTTTCCTAACTTTAAATAAAACTAACTAATAATAATCTAAAATATGGTGTTGAGAAACTCCTGCGCATCGCTACCCAAAAGACACCACCAGGGTGTTGCCACGCCGTATGATTGGCATACGGCGTGGCAGCACCACCAGTGTAAAATTACAGTTACTAGTGTAAAAGTTAGTAAGCAATTTATTTTTACGAAAAATAAAATATTCAAAACCTACAATATTAACAACTTAATGACTTTTTAAAACTTTGCTCCACATTTGATATTACGCAACCATAACCTTCAGGATTTTACAGCGAAAGTATGTTTTTGATAAAAGTAGATCGTTTAATGAAGTTGCCCTTGTGGGATCAGCAGAAATCATGCTGTCTAAGTGGTGAATGTTTGACCCTTGAAAGTTTGTATTTTAGGCTTCAAAGTTTAAGTTTTGACGAGGTGGTTGGTGCTGTGGTTAAGAGATTGGGTAGTGTGCTAAGTGTCACAGGTTCGATTACTGTGCGGGAAAATAAATATTGTTTGATCTACTGATCGGTCTAGGTCTCTGTGCGTGTGAATTTCAATGTAGGTACGTAAACGCACCCACGCTACAGGAGTACAATTATGTACTGTGATGTATAATGAGGACGGCTTTATCATGGTTTTATTGATAATACGCCAATTTAATGGTCGCACATATAACTACTGAACGTGGCATTAGGGGTCCGATGTAGGCAATTGGGATATTTCATAGGTAGATACTAGCTTTATGCACAGAAGCGAGCCAAGAGGATTACTCAGTCGTCGATTCGAAGCTTTAAAGTCTTGAGCATCGACCTTACCTTTTCTTTCTATTGATTAGCTTGCACTAGACCACTATATCTCCTGATAGAAGGCAACGATGTGGTCGATAATGGAGCGCGCTTACCTAGAAGTAACCTATTTACTCTTGACTTAGCATACCCAGGTTGTAGTTAGAGACAATAAACATAAGTATGTACGTGTATGGCTAGGCAGTCCTCGCCTTGGCCCAATTGGTTAATTTTTTATCAGATACGCAATGCTTATCCCAAGAAAATATGGCAGGATATATCTAGGTCTAGTCCTGTGTTTGTGGATACTCAGCATCAACTATTTTTCTTTAGCACCTACGATGATGAATTATTGGACTGAATTACTGGCAAAAATATGTACCATTTTTAACTAGTTAATCCTACAAATTCGACGAAGAATAATAACATACGTGATGTTATAGTAATATTTGCTTTAATATAAACAAACTTATATTACCGAGTCAAACTAGAGTCTACACGTTATAATTGCCACAAAATACACAAAGTTAGAGACAGAACAAACAAAAGTTAATCAAACAACGCCTAATCAAAAATTAATAGTGACGTGTCGCATGACTGTTCATTCTCCTCAAAAAATGTGAAGGCGTTTAAAAATAGAAGACTCGAAGACTGATAATAATAGGACTATTTTAAATGTTCTATTATTGAATATGTGATTAATTAATGTAAACCACGTTTGTATTATATTGGTAGGTCCCTTTGAGTAAAATTAATTATGCATCAACAATGTTCTAACTTTAGAAATAAACTTCTAGTCTCAATTATCAGTTAAAACAACCTAATTTATATATGGTGGTATATATTTATGGTTTGATTTATGATTAAATTGACGTGTTTTCATGAGAATTAACATATGTGAATCTGTTTACAAGACTTAAAAACACTGTAGACGATTATAATAATTAAAAATATGATTCAAAAAACAATAAGTACTTATGTGGTTTTAAATATAGAAATAACTAGTCTTTAGTATAAACAGCTAACACACTGAATTTAGGTTATGTTTATACAATCAGCCATCATTTAGAGTATTTAAATGATACTTTGTCTTCGTGAAATCCGTGCTAACCCAAATGATGTCAGCAGATTGCAACACAAAAACCTAAGATATACATTTTGAGAGCTTATTATTATATTTGTTACAGTACTTTTAGACATCTTTGGTCTGTAAAATAATATTTTTTTTATGCTCATTGATTTTATAAAACGTAATGAACATTTAACTCGATCCCTAGCAACAATATCGCTGATCTATCACAATACAGTCGATCTTATCGGCTGCTCCGCGCGACCGCCGGACAATTGCCTTTGCAACACTATTTTTACTCTGATCTTGGACGAGCGCCATCAGCTGAGCTAACGCCAGTTCACTACTACTAACCCCACAGATATACGTACCCGCTCCCACAAAATTTTAAAATACTCTTACTAACCCATAACCTCGACCGAGAACCATCAATGAGCACCTGTTTCAATGAGATACGTTTTAATCCGTGCGTTCCAAATAAACGCCAAGGTTCGTGATCGTCTCAGTTCGGGAGTATGGCGACGTGAGCGCGCACCGCGTCGGCCATGGCGCGCCAACGATGGACGCTAGCTCTAATTTTAATCTGCCTACCTATCCTCGCCACAGTGATAACCGCATTCCGTGTACGCGATTTACCCAAACCCGATAGTGTGAAACACGATATAAAAAAGCAAAAGTGTGAAGACTGTGATGTGAAGGTCGGTCATAAGTTGCATAGTGTTAAAATCGAAAGTGAAAAACATGTATCTGAAGATTCGAAGAAGGTGGGACGAGACAAGCCGCAAGAACATCAGAAGGCTGAAACTAAATCTGCTCATAAATTCGATTTAAGAAGTGACGAAGAGGATGACGATGATGATGGAATTGATATTTTGAAAATAAAAACAGGATTTAAACAGGATGTTCCCGCTAGTAAATCAAAATTAGAGGCAAATAGCAAAAAGTCTTTACACTTAGATGATAACGAAGATGACGATGATGATGACGAGACTAAAAAAAGTTTGTTAAAAAAACCTAAAGTGCTTGACATTAAAAAAAGTGATCAAAAGCCTAAGCAAGAGATTAAAAGCTCAAAAATCAAGGAATCTCCTTCAAAGGCAATAAAACACGATGAAGATGATGATGATGACGACGATGATAAAAAACCACGTATTTTGTCAAAAACAAAGGCATTTGAAGCAAAAAAATCTGATCTGAAACCTAAACAAGACACTAAACGGCCAGAATTTAAAATTCCATCACCAAAGTCAAAAGAAGTTGATGACGATGACGACGACGATGACGATGAAGATGATGACTACGATAAAGTTAAGAAAAAGCCATTAGCAGTAAAAAAATCTGATCAGAAACCTAAGCAAGAGCCTAAAAGGCCAGAATTTAAACTTACGCCTAAACCAAAAGTTGTTGATGATGATAATGATGATGATGATGAAGACGTTGACGATAAGTCAAGTACTAATTTGAAAGCCAAAGTTTTAGAAAAGAAAAGCTCTTTAAAGCACGACACTAAGAGCGCCGAAGTCACTGACTCGTCGTCGAAGTCTAAAGAAGATGATGACGATGACGACGATGATGATGATGATGACGATGATGAGGATTTCTATAGCAGTACATTGTCAAGCATATTAGAAACGTTTAACATGCTTGGGTTGAAAATTGATCCAACTCTTGAACAAGAGTCACAACAAGCACAACACAAGGTCAAAGATAAAAAACATGATGGTATTGATGAAAAGGCTGTTCAACCAGAGAAAGTAGAAGAAGCACCAGCTACGCTCTTTTTCAAAAAAATCTTTGGTGGTGATGATAATGATGACGATGACGACGATATTAAACCACGTATTTTGTCGAAAGCAAAACCAATTGAAACAAAAACATCTGACCTGAAACCTAAACAAGACACTAAACGGCCAGAGTTTAAACTTACTCTACCGAAGTCAAAAAAAGTTGATGTCGATGATGATGACGATGATGGTGACGATGACGATGATGATGATGATGACGACGATGATGATGATGATGACGACGACGACGATGATGATGACGACGACGACGACGACGATGGTATTGCTATTACAATAGGAAAGCCTAAAATTGGTACTAAAGGAAAGGACACAGTTGATAATAAACATCCAGAAATAAAGAAAGAAGTTAAAGCGAAAATTGAAACACCTAAGAAAATAGTAAAAGAGGACGTTAAAGATAAAACTGGAGAAAAGAAACCTGAAGTTAAAAAAGAAAAACCAGTTCAAAAAGAAACAAAAGAAAATATAATTAAAGAAGGAAAGAAAGAAGAAACTCATAAAACTGAAAAACCAGTCTTAAAAGAAAAACCTAAGGATGTCGCTGACAAAACTGCTTCCAATAAAGAAAACAAAAAAGAAAAAGAACAAAAACCTGTTGAAGAAAAACCTAAAAAAGAAGCTGTGAAAAAAGAACAGGAAAAAGAAACCGTCAAAACAAAATCTAGTCAAGAAAAGGTTGACAAGGATTCGAGTAGCGAAGATCTTAAAATGACTGAAAAAATTGTACCGGAGCATAAGAAAAAATATCCGATTAAAGACACATACAATATGTACGAAAAAAAAGACACTAAATCCGAATTTATTAAAAAATCTGATAAAACATCAAAAGAGAAATTTGATGATAGCCCAGAAATGTCTTCGTCAACTGAGAGTCATTTAAAACACGTTACGGACGCTTTGCACCGACGGAATTTGCTCAAAAGTGAATTTGAAGACTTCTATGCTTTCTTTCCTACTTTTGCACCAAATTTTTCTCGAATCCATAACGCGGAATGCAGGCGTCACGGACAGATTGTGTTGAGGCAATTACGAGGAACCAAACTATGGGCACTGAATAGTAAGTTTTTATCATTTCTAATATTTCATTCACCATCATAGTTTAGAAATTCAGCACTTGTATTTTGGAATTCACATCCGTTAACCGAAATAATTACTTTACCTAACAACTACTTACATAATATTATTATACATATTGGCAATGCTTCAGAGATTCCCACAATAGATGTTGTGCGAAAAAAAACATAAATAACGACTTATTGCAGTTAATAACCATGGGTTTAAATGTTTTTAATTCAAGGTCATTTTTTGTTTGAGTTGTCGCTAGAAGGGTTTACTTTGCGTAGTTTCATAGTTATGGCCTAGAATTTATAATACACCGAGGGATTATAAAGAGGAGTAAACATTGGGTTGGCCTTGACACGTCTGCGTTAGCCTCAGGTGGTCTCAAGGGCTTTGCATAGTTGAACGAAACAGGAATTTTTCATTACAGTGCTCGATGCTACGGCGAAGATTCCCTCGGGTATCTTGCAAGGTAATGGAATCCAGCTTGGTGACTTCGACCAGTGTGTGGGTAGCCGTGCTCGAGTGCAGTTGGAGAGTGGCAGTGTGGTCAAGGTCCAGGGAAAATACTGCTTGGCTCGGCTAGACGTGAAGGCGGAACACCCAGAACTGGAGACGCCTGTGCATCTGGCGCAAGCCAGGAATTTGATCAGAAGTCGGATCGATGATGTGAGTTTCAGTTATAAACAAATCATTTGGTTTACATACACATCACGTTAGAAGCCATAACAAACAAATGCTCTGAAGCTCATTGTTTGCATTATTCGTACGAATTCAAAACTCATAGACGTCAATGCTCATTTTATTTGTACATATTTATAAACAAAAGAGTTAGTTTCGAATTTGTTATTAAAACTACATACTATTTTTGAGTCTATTATAATTATTTTTATTAGTTTCTTGAAGGTTAAAACCTAAGAGCTAAATCCTTACTAGTTCAAAAGCTTTTAACAACCGAAAAGTATTTTAACTTCTTGGAACGTTCCAAACTAAGCTTCGTGGTAAAAGAACTGAACTGGAAGAAATCAAACACGAATGTAGCTTTAGAAAGCTGCATTTCTAAAAGTCATTACACTGTAATAGCTTTACTATTAGCCCCTGCTGTTAGGAGCAAAGTTTGAGACAGCCCCTCACCTAAAAACCAGACCTAGAGACTGTCTGGGTCAAATTAGATAAGGAGTCATCAAAACACGATGTTTTATATATGTATGAACATGCGGTTGGCGACATTTGCATCATTTGTCTGTCAAAGTACAGCGCATAGTACATGCATTGGTTGCCAACCATGCAAGACGATGAGTGACCGTTAACTGTATCCTTGTCAAATGTGACAAAAGCGTTCATGACCATATCGCGGGTCTCAAACCATAGGGGCGTATAAGCAAAAAATTGATTTTTCGTTTTTAATGCCATTAGATTCTACTATAACTAATACATTACCTCAATTTTTCTTATAATTTAATATTAATTACTTTTTGTGTAAATTGCAAAACATTATCAGCCGTAACCTAGACAGTCTACAATTGTTCCCATGCCATACAGCCGTATGATAGACGTAAGAGCAATATTATTGGTTATTAAGGCAGTTTCAACGTGCCATATAGACGTATGCACGTACGAATTTAAATTTTGTTATGATCCAAGGAAATAGTTTCAGACCATAGAGGCGTATGCACATACGACCATCAATATCAACACGATCCTGGGGATATTTAGTCATTACTGCAGACGTATGCACATACGTCTACATATTTATACTATGGCTGTCTCAAGATTTCGTCAATACGCGGACGTATAGTCATAAACAACACCCAACACAGTCATTCTGCGGCGAGCTGCCATAGCGAGTAGATGTTACTTTAATGCTTGGAAAACTTTGGTGAATTTAGTGTGAATAATTAAGCGTAGAGACAATATCGTGCGTTTAGCCCTAAACAGTAATACTGTATTTATCAATGACTAGCATTTGCCCGCGGCTTCGCCCGCATGAAACTAATAACCAGCCCTCTACTTTCCATTCTTTAGCCACGCCATAATTTATGGCGGTAGGTCCCTTTTTTGAGAAGTGGTTGGAAAATCGTCACTGCCTCCTCACCTTCCGCATGACGCAGGCCCTCACTGGGCATGGTAAGTTCTGAGGTTCCTGCACCGGATTCATGCGGAAGAAACGCCCAGGTGTCATCATTGTGTTGATCTTCCGGAGGACACGGTAGAGCTTACGTTAAAGGTGTAACGTTTGACTGCTCCGTTGGTCTAGTGTTCGCAAGGGCGACTACTGCGCTTGGGTCCTGGGTTCGATTCCCGGGTCGAGCACAAGTTGCGTTTTCCATTATTGGGTTTTCCATTAGGAATTACTCTATGGTTACCCGGAGTTTAGAAGTTGGTGATGCGATATCTCCGTGCCTCGGAAAACACGTAAAGCCGTTGGTCCTGCATCTGATTTCTCTCCGGTCGTATCGGATTACTGTCCCATCCAACCATGAAAGTTAAGGAACAGAGACTGCACTACGTTTACGCACACGCTTGTGCACTTAATATCTTCTATGTACTTGGCTGATTTCTGTTAAGATTGGCCATCGTTATCGAAGTTCGGTCTGGAGGACTATTATTAAAGGTGTGCTCCGTTTGGGCAGCGACGATACTCACGCCGGGCAATGAACCATTGCAACCCGAAACGAAATGACAGCTGATCGCCGCCTGCGAAACAGTAATGCTGGGGAATGAGGCAGCCGCACGCGTGAGGGAATTACCCTCACGCTGCAGCTGCCGGTATCCCGACCCCGATTTCTAGCCACTGTAGGTTTGCGGACAGCGAGCAATAGGTAGCACGCCGCCCGGTCATCCGGTAAACGTTCGGACCGAGCCCAAGTCATCGACGGCGCGTAGTGTTCCACGCGCGCCTCGAGGAGATGTCATCAAATCGTAGGGGCCCAGCAGGGTCTAAGCCTACTGGGGTCATGGGTTACGTGAAAGTGAACCTCGAGGCCCTAAAACGTAGACCTAGAAGGAACAGGAGTGGGTTTTAGTCAGTAAACGTCTGACACTTCCGTCAGTTGTCGTTTGAATTCCAGGATCACGGTTTTCCATTCGGAAGTTAGTTACACCTCTCCCAGGCACGCGTGGAACACTTCGCGCCATCGACAATTCGAGCTCGGTTTGGATGATTATCGGACGACTTGGCGGCGAACTACCCATTGCTCGTCACCATGTCTATGATGGCTTAAAGTTGGAGTTTGCTCCCTCACGCGTTCGGCCGCCCCTTTTGCCAACATTACAACGTCGCATAAAGAAGCGCCTGGTACCTATTCCCCTTCACTGTGGACCACAGCCTACACCAGGGTCCGGTGCGAGAGATTGCCAGTGCCGTTCGCCCACACAAAGAAACGTCGGAGCGCTGCCCAAGCGGGGCACACCACCACTGATGCTCCACTATGTCCTCCAAGTGATTCACACAATGGTAACCGTGCGCTTCTTCCATCCGAATCAGGTGCCTGTCCCTCCCGAACTTACTATGTCCATTGAGGACATGCGTCATGCGGAAGGTGAGGACGCCGTAACGTTTCTCCAGCCACTCTTCAAAGAGGGGCATTTATCTACCACCATGACGTGCCCCAGTAAGAAAGAAGTTAAAACATGCATGGAACATTCTCTATACGTTTTTACTTAGAAAACTTTGTGTAATTACTACCATTTCCTTTTTTTCTAGATTGTACAACAAAACTGGTTTATACTTCTACTCTGAATTCAACCACCTCGTAATATTAATGACATGCCAGACAGGCGTAAGAAATTTAAAAAACACGTATATAACGTTAATTTTGATAGGTTCTCATTCTTAATTTGCAATATTTAAGGTCATCAACTAAGTAAAAATAAATACTGGTATAAATATTAATAATTTAATGGGATGGATTTTACGTCCATAAAATCTATGTATTTTTGGGTGATTTTTTACGGAGTTTTACCGTATAGTCGTCATGCCAAATAGATGTATCAACAGAAAACAAGTGTTACAGAGGAAATAACTTGAAATCAAACATCCTATATTAACTACAGTGTAAATATATAGCTACATGCAAAAACTCAACAAGCTGGCTTAATCACGAAAAAAGTTATTACGTTTTTTGTCTCTCCTGAAAAGTAGGGGTTTTGTGGATACGCCCCTATGGTTTGAGACCCGCGATATTTTTTGATGCAGACAGAAAATCAATGCCACTGATCCCTATCTTGTTGAATTGCGATACATTTGTAGTGTCTATATATTTTTCATCTATAAAATAATTACGGATTTCATCAAAATATACAAGATTTACGTTGAATGGTTACCGTAAGATTGAAATATTATGTCTAAAGATTCATTTAAGCTGAGTATAAGCTCGGTAGATTGATGAATCCGATATAAATTGAAATCTTTATTGAAATTCCCATTATACAAATCTGATGCTTGGAAACTTTAATATAAAGATTTAATTTGAGACGTTATTTGGTGTAATAACAGGCCTAAATGCTTAAGTTTAATCATCAGTAGTGATGGTTCTTTTAATAATAAAAGTTATTATGATGTTCCGTTCCATTCATTCAGGTTCTTTATGTCGAAATGATCTTACATTTCATTGTTGGAATCAGAATCCTTCAAATACGGGTATAAGATTTCCTTGTATTTATTCTTGCGCTGCTTTACAATTTGCGAGGGAAGAATTGGCTATTTATAATCCCCTGACAACGCCACCGGTCTATAGAAAGAGCTTGATAGATTTAATATACTTTCATTATAGAAGCTTTAATAATAAGATATGATATATATTCTTACATTTATTAGGTACTCTTGAAATTCATATCTATAGTAATTCTATCAGAAAATAACTAGTAACTAGGCGTTTTATATCGTTTTAACTCTATAAAAGTGTATAAGATAAGGACAAATTCTTAGTAAAGACAGTTTATTAGTTTAGAATAATGAAATCATTTAGGTATTAGTCTTTATATAAGACTAGATTGTAATAAAAAATACTGATTAATCTTTAGCTGTGCTCTAAAATCAGGTGAAAAAAACACTAAAATCGGATTTTTATGAGGCTCTTAAAATCAATAAATGAAGGTTTTTGTTCACTCGTTCGTGTTCCGTTACCGCGATCCAGGAACACAGAGGGTTTTAATTGGCAAAATTTTGACACTCCTTCTCACTCAATCTTGATTGCCACCTCAAAAAATTGACGATAATTTAAGACAAAAACAAACCGTTTAAAAAATTTAGGGTGTGATTTCGTCATCGAACTTTAAACACTAAGCGTCCCCCTGCTTCGTTTAGCCAGGTCACTTCGTGCCGCGATTTTCAACGTTGAGCTGGGGAGTGTGCGTGCCAGCCGCCTGCAACCCCGAGGATGTCGAGGTGGTCATCAAGGATGCCGTCAAGCACTACCAGCACACCAGCGGGGTGGTTGTACGAGTCAAGGTGGATGAAGAGGACTGTCATGTTGAAGAAGGCGATTGGTGGGAGGACTGGACTGAAGTGCCTACTCTCTTGACACTGTGAGTTACTAAACTTGTTTTCTTCAATATACTCCACACAGACAGATGGGCAACTGAGTTTTAGTATAAAGGGTGCCAACGGGAGCCTCTAATAAATAGTAATAGGTAGAGATTTAAAATTTTCACTGAATATGTGCTTCTATTGCCATATACAATAACAAATGATAAAATTAAAATAAATAATAAATTTATCCAAGTACCCATTACCCAAGTACACAATTCTGACACGCCCTCCCGGTCCGCCCAAGAGCGGGAGAAGTCGCTCTGATGATTCCCTACTTGAAAAAAAGTAGGGAATCATCAGAGCGACTTTAAACGAAGTACCCATACAAGAAACGTTATTTATTAGGCGTTTTTTTGCTCGATTTTAGTTATTGTAGTTCGGTACACTTTATGTATAAGTCTGACTCGTACTTCGTCAGTTTTTAAGTATACCAAAGATTTGACCAGAATAAGTAAAATACAAGGACTATGCTTTGCCATAGCCATGGGTTTGCTCGCTAAGATAGCTAATGCAAGTTCCCAAGATAATAACGATGGATATTTTTTAATGAGCAGTCTCCTACAAGCTTGCTAATGAGTTTAAAATTAGTTTATTTTTAATTAAAGTTAGCTCTGGTGTTCATTTAAGAAAATAACGAGCTAAGATTATGAGAAAGACCAATTAGAAAAAACCGAACAATATTGAACAACATAGGCCATTAGAAATACAGTGATTGATTTGATTTTACAAGTTCCATAATGAATAAAAATAATTATTATAATACTGAGAACAGTGGTGGCCTTGTGGTAATTGTCCACTTACAATTTGTAGGTCGTGGATTTAAACTCAGCCAGGCCTATTATTTCATCACCACTGTTCTCAAAACCCGTGAAGGAACACATCGTGAGGGAACCAGCATAACTTAGAACTTAAAAAAATACGAAGATATGTGGTGAGCTCACTAGGCCTGCGTGGCGGATTTCTAGAGAAGAGGCCTGAGTGCCTATAGACGGAACATTAAATTGATCGTGTTCTAATTGTATCCACACCGGATATTTCAAAGGTTTAGTGTAGACTAACAGGAGCTCGTGGCTAGATAATAACGAGTTTCCTCCGTGCCTCGGAAAGCACGTTAAGCCGTTGGTCCCGGCTGTCATTTGTAGATCTTTGGCAGTCGTTACGGATAGTCAGAAGCCAGTAAATCTGACTCCAGTCTTGCCATGAAGTACCGTGTTAATGGGTTGTGGAGGTCTAGTAGGCAGCCGCTCCTCGTAAAATACTGGTATTCAGCTAAATCCGGCTTGATTGGAAGTCGACCCCAATATAGTTGGGAAAAGGCTAGGCAGATGATGAGTGAAGACTAACAGCTGAAACCAATAACCTATCTATCTCCAGTTTTGGCATAGGTACTGGAGATAGAAAAACAAATGATACAAAACTACCAACTTGAATTCAAGCAATTTTAAAGTGCTAGTCTAAGAAAGAACTCACATTATTTCAAACATTAACAAGTAATGTCTGATTTTTCAGATCATTCTATGGTGTTATCGTTCTGCTGGTACTTGTGGCGACGCTTCAAGACTTTTTTGCTAGAAGACCAGAAGATAGGGGCGACGACGCTGATGAAAAGGCGGAGGGCAAAGAAGAAGAGGCAGAAGAAAAAGAAGCAAGCAGTAAGAAATCAGGTAACACATTGTTCTATCTACATACTACTCGTAGCTTATGTGCGCTGAGTGCGAGTTGTTTTTACGTTAACGCGTACGAAACATTTGCCGCGTTTGGCTCTCTGATTGGTCAAGAGCTTGAAGAGAAAAATGCAAACGCCGAAAGTCACACAAAAATGTGTCTATCGCGTTAATGTAAAACAAATCCGCAGTAGGCACTCTGATAGCAGCTATGAACATACTCTGGAGTTTTTTTTTGTATATAACATAAACCAGTGCTTGACTGCAATCTAGGGCTTTCAAATACCGGATTTTTTCAATACCGGTATCAATACCGGTATTGGAATAGCTCAATACCGTGATCACGTGATCACGGTATTGAATTCATGTTTTTTGTATTTTTTTTTTAATTTTTAGTCTAGTGTTTCTTCTTCTTCGAATCATAATAATATTTAAATAAATAAATTAAATTATTGGTTAAAAACACAATTTTATTTTTTTGTTCTCAATAAAACCCACGAAAAGCGAGATACGAGACATATTTTACCTTATAAGAGTGATACTACAGATTAAATAGGTGTTTCAGGTACCATTTAAGCATACATTTTTTTTTCAAGCCATAATTTTGAATATAAAATTTATTTAACTCGATTCACAAAACTAGCGAATGCACAAAGTTGTAAAAAGATTTTTGTAGCATGTGGTACACCACTAGCAAGAGGATAGAGTAGATAATTTTTGAGAGAGTTTGAAAATTCCAGTCACTTTTGGTTTTTTTTTGTAGCCATTTAAATAGCTGTAACATGAACAGCTTTAATTTAAGTCCGAAACTTTGCGAGTAAATTTTAAAAATCTAGATGACTAATGTTACTAATTTTGGATATAAAATTAAAATTCAGAATCAACGCCTTATACATTTTCTAAGATTTGAATGTAAATGTAAAATTTTGGTCTAATTTTCAAAAATCATTAAAATGTCGATGAAAAAAATCCACAAGGCATGGCTAGTGTTTAGGGGGCCTGAAAGGATAGCAGATGACCCTTCCAGTCAACCATTTTAATTTTGTACACGATGCTCCAAACATGTGTGCGTCAGAATGGCTGGTTGTTTGTGGCGTTGGTCTATGAGAGTTGATTCGAAAATCGCTACATAATTGCTTATACTTGCTACATATATAATAAATAATTGCTTTATAGGATATGTATTTAGAAACAAAATATTTTTTTTTGACCAGTAATCCTGACGTTTGGTTGGCTGGTCACCTCCTTGTTTTAATTCAAACATACAGAGTTTCCCGAAATGTATTGCGTCAATATTTTTTTTAATAATATAGTAATATTAGTTGCTTAACGTTTGAATCCCCAACCGGTCCTATGAGACCGCGCTGTTATTGTTTTACTATTGTGTCTCGTTTCGCGGGTTTCTGAGTAAATAAGGGCTTAAAGTCACCCAAAGAGCAATGAAAAGGGCTATGCTCGGAGTTTCCTTGCGCGATCATATCAGGAATGAAGATATCCGCAAGAGAACTAAGGTTACCGACATAGCCCGAAGAATCGCCAAACTTAAGTGGCAGTGGGCAGGGCACATTGCTCGCAGAACTGATGGTCGATGGGGACGGAAGGTTCTGGAGTGGCGGCCACGTACCGGAAGGCGCAGCGTCGGAAGGCCCCCCACAAGGTGGACCGACGACCTGGCGAGGGTCGCAGGAATCCGATAGATGCGAGACGCACAGGACCGGTCACTGTGGCGGCGCTTGGGGGAGGCCTATGTCCAGCAGTGGACGTCTTTCGGCTGAGATGATAATGATGATGATGATTAATTGCTACATATTAACTTCATTAGTCCAATTTAGTTGTAACTTCAAACAAATGTTAAATAAAGGATGTTATTTAGAGCAATTATTTATTATATCTATGTAGTAATTTGCGAATCAACTCTCATAGACCAACGCCACATACAACCAGCCATTCTGACGCACATCCAAACACCCCCTGTATAATTAAAGATAGTACCTAATACCGTAATCACGGTATTGGCTAGTCAATACCGGTATTGAAAAAAGACCAAAATATATCCGTGATCACGGTATTACGGGATCCCGTAATACCGGTATTGAAAGCCCTACTGCAATCCCACCTGATGGTGAGCAGTGATGCAGTCGTTGATGGTGAGATGCACTAGTTTATTAAGAGCCCATTCACTCTATTCTTGAAAACATCCAGATTATAATCGAACGGGAAGACCGCAGCAGGCAAATTGTTCCAGTATAAACGACGCGCGACGAGGCAAAGCGCTCAGTCCGGACCGTGCAGGTTTCAAGTTAAAACAAATATATTAGTAGCCACCCATGGTCCAAAGCAATCCGTTAAAAGGGCCCTTCGCCACTCGTCTATCATCGACGCGAGCATAGCTTAAAAGCTTGTTGTATCATCCAACGAATCCATCGCAATTCTTGATGAAGAAGCAAGAAAAAAGAGAGATAACGCCTGAAAACTCTGTTGGACAAAACTTGTTCTAGGAAATACGTGTTTGCATGTATGTACAGACAGGCGCATTCATTTGTGAATTTAAAAAAAAAGGAAAATAATTTGAGGAAACTGAGATATCCTAAATCTACACACTAAACACATGTAACATACAGCAACACGCACAGGGCCCGCGCGGTGATTCCCTTCCTAGAGTAGAGGCCTGAGTCCCAGCAGTGACAACATTATAAGGTTAATAATTTTGCACTTACTGGCTTCTGACAGGTAGTTAAGCATACAAAGTTCGGACCAATTCATTTCTTTGGGAGGTGGATTTAGGAAATCACTAATTAGTGTTCGCCACAGAAATCTTAGATAATATTGTCATACTCCTAGTCCCAGTAGTTTCGATTGAGGGTTGATATGTCAGTCAGTTTCTCTGTCTTGTTGATTTGTTTGTTTGTTCAACAATGTTTTCTTCATTAGAAAGCTACATCTTCACTGAGTAACATAGGCTATTTATTTTCTCACTCTTCAAGTAGGTGGAGCTGACTACTTAGTTACTGCAGTCTTCGTAGTCAGTTTAATCTTTAAACTTACATGAAGAGTGATGAAATGAAAATTTTACATAAACGCTGAAGTAGAAATCGAAATAATCCAAATAAAAGGTGTTGTTAAAAATAAAATGACCTGCTTATTACAAAAGTCTCAGGAAAGATTTATTTAGCGCATCTGTTTAGATCATAAAATCTTTTTGTGGCATTTTGGACGGTGATGTATCAAGATTGAGTCCAGATACTTTTGAGTTTATACACGTGGCGTTGAAATTATTGATTGAAGAAGGTATTTAAAGGAAAGGGTTTTGTTTTCTTTGGAAACTTTTCGAAGACTTTTCTGTGATGAGAATTATTAATTTATTCTCATCTCATCTTTATTTTTCTGTTTGCTTTTGTCTAATTAGGTAATCATCAAATAACTTCTCTCGCTCTGTGTGGCGTGGGAGGGAATTTCAGATTTTTACTGACCAAAATCCTCAGTGTTCATATAGTTTATATTTTTGTGATAGCCCCTCATAAGTACTCCGACGTCAATTTTGGTGACATCTCTTTAAGGCGCGCGTCGGACACACGCACCGTAGACCCAGGTCTGATTTGGCTTACCAGACGGCCGTACGGGGAGCTATTCATTGACTGTCGTTCGTAAACTCGGTCTTACGGTGGTCGAAAATCGTCTAGCGACTCTCGAAGCCTGGGGCATCTCTGGCAGAGAGACGTCTTTCGGCTGAAATGATGATGATAGCTTTCTTTGTATTCTTTGATCTGATATTTAGTTGCTGCAACCCCATGCAATACCCATTAAGTTAAGTTGCGTGGAATAAATAAAAATAAATATTCTACATCATTTCCTTTCTCTTTCTTCCGCAGATGGTTTCCTAAGCTGCTTCTCCCTCTACTACACGCTCGGCAAGCTGACTGCTCCGGGGACCGACGACGAGATCTCCTGCATCCACGGCGTCAGAGGCATCGCTACCATCGCTCTGCTCATCGCTCACAAGTTCCTCCCTGTCGCTGTCATGCCGTTTACTAATCGAGTGAGGATTACCGAGGTAAGAAGAAAATTTTAATTTTTAAACAAAGATTTTTGGGAGCATTATTTATGCGTGTGTTTATGTGAGGAGTTCGTGGCTAGATAATAACAGCCGCACGGGTCGATCTTCAAGGTTAAGCAACGCTTGCCAAGGTTGGTCTGTGGATGGGTGACCATCTTAACATACCGAGTTTCCTCCGTGCCTCGGAAAGCACGTTAAGCCGTTGGTACTGGGTCCCGGCTGTTATTTGTAGATCTTTGGCAGTCGTTACGGATAGTCAGAAGCCAGTAAAAATCTGACTCCAGTCTTTCCGTGAAGTACCGTGTTACCCCAGCTAATGGGTTGTGGAGGTCTGGTAGACAGCCGCTCCTCGTAAAATACTGGTATTCAGCTAAATCAGGCTTGACTGGAAGCCGACCCCAATACAGTTGGGAAATGGCTAGGTAGATGATGATGATATGATATTTACTCAGATACCCGCGAAACGAGACACAATAGTAAAACAATAACAGCGCGGTCTCATAGGACCGATTGGGGATTCAAACGATATAATAAGTATCCTATGTGCTATTTCAAGACATGGTCTACCATGGTGTTATAAAAATCCATTCAGCCGTGTGAGCGTGAAGAGTCAACCAATATACACACAAACTCACAAAATTTCATTTTTAAAAATTGGTGTAATTTTCCTGAGATTTACAGTGGTAACAGTCCCGACTTACAAATTGCACGTTCGGAGTTCAAACCCAGATAGGTTGTTTCTGTAATTTATTTGATCACTAAGTACTGCGTTCAAAACGGTGAGGGAAAATATAGTGATGAAATCCAACTTGAAAGAAAAGAACTCAGAACCAAAATTTTGAAGAAATGTGACATCCATCAACCCACACTGGGTTCGAAAGAAAGGAAGTAGAAGTAGAAGCCGACCCCAATATAGATGGGAAAAGGCTAGGCAGATGATGATGATGATGATTGGGGTCGGCTTCCAGTCAACCCGGATTTAGTTGTATTTTACAAGGAGAGGCTGCCTACCAGACCTCCACAATCCATTAACTGGGGAAACACGGTACTTAATGGCAAGACTGGAGTCAGATTTACTGGCTTCTGACTATCCGTAACGACTGCCAAAGATCTACAAAATGACAGCCGGGACCTACGGCTTAACGTGCTTTACGAGGCACGGAGAAAACTCTTTATGTTAAGATGGTCACCCATCCACAGACCAACCTAGTCGAGCGTTGCTTAACCTTGAAGATCGACTCGTGCGGCTGTTATTATCTAGCCACGAGCTCCTCTTCTTCACTTGTTATCATAGAGGTATCTTTTCTTGGAACATTATAGAGTACTTCCCGCTGACCTAGAATCCTGAAATTCAGTAACAAGCCAAATTTTACAGCACAAGTCAAGAAAAAAAGCCTGAAAACTGTAAATTTTGAGTTACATCACAAACTAATTACCGGTACTTCTTTTGCGATTCTAAAATCTTATATGATTCGGCATCGAATGATTTTCAATTCCCACTTGACAGGTTTTTATTTTATGTTTGTAATCCAATTTGGGTCATGGGGTCCGGGATATACCTTTATATATTTTTTAATTGTATTTTGGGACCACAAATAAAATAAATACAGTTTTTTTTAGTAGCTATACTTTAATACCTTTTTTCTCGTGGTCCCAAAAGAATATTAAAAAGATAAAAAAAAGTAGGGAGAGTCATCCCGTTCCAAAGATCCTTCAAATCTATTCTAGACCTCACATCACGTAACGGAAACCATTTGACTGCTATCCAAAAGCACTCAACCTCTTTCCAAAATATTGTGTAAATGTAAAACATTCATCATCTGCCTAGCCTTTTCCCAACTATATTGGGGTCGGCTTCCAGTCAAGCCGGATTTAGCTGAATACCAGTATTTTACGAGGAGCGGCTGCCTATCAGACCTCCACAACCCATTAACTAAGGTAACACGGTACTTCATGGCAAGACTGGAGTCAGATTTACTGGCTTCTGACTATCCGTAACGACTGCCAAAGATCTACAAATGACAGCCGGGACCAACGGCTTGACGTGCTTTCCGAGGCACGTAGGAAGCTTGTTATGTTAAGATGGTCACCCATCCACAGACCAACCTGGGCAACCGTTGCTTAACCTTGAAGATCGACCTGTGCGGCTGTTAATATTTAGCCACGAGCTTCTCTGTAAATGTAAAACATTGTATAGGTACAATTAGCACATACTCGTACATCACAACTATTGCCTAACGTTCTTTTATTGTCTTCAATGGCCGCCAGGGTGCTTAACCTTAGCCGTGGAATCTTATTCGGAGCATCTGCGTGAAATGAATTCTACAAAATAAATAGTTCTAGGGTAGGGAGATGTCGATAAATATTTGTCCCGTTATATCGATGTTTGAAGAAGTTCTGCGACGACGGTTTAAATGTGTTGTTGATAGTCATTAGTAATTAAGTAGCAGGTTGTGTTAGAAAACACTTTGTATTTTTAGGGTTCCGTACCTCAAAAGGAAAAAACGGAACCCTTATAGGATCACTTTGTTGTCCGTCTGTCCGTCCGTCCGTCTGTCAAGACCCTTTTTCTCAGGAACGCGTGAAGGTATCAAGTTGAAATTAAAACCATATATTGAAATCCGCGGTCCCTT
This sequence comes from Mythimna separata, assembly GCA_030763345.1. Taxonomy (NCBI): domain Eukaryota; kingdom Metazoa; phylum Arthropoda; class Insecta; order Lepidoptera; family Noctuidae; genus Mythimna; species Mythimna separata. Next base: position 18,309,713 of record CM061177.1, on the reverse strand, counting down.
GAAGTTGTGCAAAAATCAAACTTGTAAGTTGACGGGAAAAAAAGATACGCCCATTTATGTTGCAAAAAACGTACATTTCGACACTGTCAAAGGAATCAAAACTCATAGGGTGCTTCCCGTTGACCTAGAATCTTGAAATTTGGCACGAAGCAAGGTATTATAGCACTAATATCGGGAAAAGTCTGAAAACTGAAAATTTTTAGTTACGTCACAAGAAAAAAAAAATTGAAAAGTCTTCAAGACTCGATTCGAGAATTAAACTGTTTTTATAGGTAGGTTGGTACGAAACCCTCAGTGTGCGAGTCCGACTCGCACTTGCCCGGTTTTTTTATTATGAATAGGCTCGCATTTGACCACTATCTCACCTGATGGTAAGCAATGATGTAGTCGACGATATAGCATGCTTATCGAGAAGTAATCTGTTCGCTCTTGACTCTGACTCTAGGTTGTAGCTATCAGAAAACATAGACTCCGGAAATCCCACTCCTTAGCTGACTTTAATCAGATAATCAAACAACATAAATAAATAAATAAACATCTATTTCTCAATTCATACCTGCTTTTTCCCTAGGAAATGTTTCCGACCTGTTTAAAAAATAATACCTGTATGCTACTAGTACGTATACAACCATTTCCACCCGAATAATACCAATGACTCACAAAAGAAACTGTCTGTACCAGAGTAAGATGATTCACCACAATCAAGTAGATATATTTATAAAATTCAAATCTAAATAAACACACTTCAAAACAGCGAAACAACATGACTTTAACAAAACCCATTGTTTATTATTAAATCAAACGCCAGAAACAACATATCGATCTTCGACTCGGCTTACACTTTCCCCGCACTACGCCGCTCTTTCGTAATTCTTATTAGTAAGGCAGAAGGGTGATATTCGCGTAACAGCGGCCGTATGAGGCATGTTATCATTGGCTGGGTGCCACGTTTTGCCAGTGTGTCCGGCCGGTGTCGAACTGAATCACGCTGTAAGGGTCGGTTCACATCTGACGGAAAATACGTCGAGCGTATCATATCGGTCGCGTCTATTCCGTAAAATTAAATCTTTCACATTAATCGTCTAGTTAGTTTGTTCGTTTAGCATCTGGAAACGGCAGTTATTTATTTTTATTGTAAACTCTTGAAATAGAAGTCGTTAGAATAGTAGATAGACCAGACTAGACTTTTAGAATAGAATAGACAGATAATTTAAGTCAAGATCTAGCGAAAAAGTCGTTAAATGGGCAATACTGGCTGTTACGTTGACCGACAATGTGTTGACAGAAACGGAACAGAAGCTGTACGCTCGACATGCGCTTGACGCACTTACGAATCGTCGGTTAGGTGTGAAAGGTTGTATGTTTTATTACATAGGTCTCCCAAAGTGATATGCGCATAGAAATCTTCTTTACTCTTCCGCAACGGTCGTATTCACCGAGCGTCGGGAGACAATATGTATATGTCGCAGTAAGATAGATAGAGCCGTAATATAGTTATATCCCTAGGAATATAATTATATACCGTAACATAGTTATACGAAAGCGATTCATTACTATCTCACTAGGAATATAGTTATAAAACGGCCCAAGTTTAGTGATATACTTATATTACTAGATTAAGTTTAGTGAAATAGCTTTCGGAGTATGCGGCGGTTGTGTTTACGCGCTCCCAAATGCAACACAGCTTTCAAACATTACTTTGAAAGATCCTATACCAAATGAAAACTTGTCACTGAGAGAAATATGCTAAAAATTGTCACGGTTTGGTGGCCAAGGTTATTTAATATGTTCCTGTAAAAAATCGAATTTACAGTGTTCTACTAAAATATGTGTCTGTAAGAAGCATTCAGTGCTATGTAATTCTAGATGTCATGATTCTTTTTCTTGTCTGAACAAAAATTAAAGAATACTTTTAAAGAAACCGAGAACTCAACTTGTTGATAAGATATCTCAAAACTGTTTGGCTTTAAAAGATTTTTAATGTTTGATTAGTTTTAAATGTATTGTTAGTATGTTTAAATTCCAAAAATATAATCGTTTTAATTATAATTACTTTAATATGTGTTAATGTTATAACTAGCAGCAGGATACATAAAGTTGATAAATAATAATAATAATAATAAGTTTATTTCACACCACAAGCCAAAAATCTTACACTATCAACAATCTTACATTATTAACCATAGCTAACAATTTTTTTGGTTGTGGATCGCTGGTGCCTGTGGTAGGTAGTAAACACCTGTAATACACGGCCCAAGTTTAGTGATATACTTATATTACTAGATTAAGTTTAGTGAAATAGCTTTCGGAGTATGCGGCGGTTGTGTTTACGCGCTCCCAAATGCAACACAGCTTTCAAACATTACTTTGAAAGATCCTATACCAAATGAAAACTTATCACTGAGAGAAATATGCCAAAAATGGTTGCGCTTTGGTGGCCAAGGTTATTTAAAATGTTCCTGTAAAAAAACGAATATACAGTGTTCTACTAAAATATGTGCCTGTAAGAAGCATTCAGTTCAGCATTCAGAAATATTCTTTATTTTCCTTGGTCCACATCTTTACAATAAACTTCACGAAATTCTTTCCTTGAACTCTTTGAATAAACATAATTTTAACCACACAAGTTCTAAAACACCATCTTTTCTGTCACACATTTATGCACACCATAACACTATCATTCACACACACACACACACACACACACAATGTCACAAACATACACACACGCGCACACAAGTCTTATTAAAACCTCCCCATAAATACACACAACATCATCTCATCATCTGCCTAGCTTTTTCGCAACTATATTGGGGTCGGCTTCCAGTCAAGCCGGATTTAGATGAATACCAGTATTTTACGAGGAGCGGCTGCCTACCAGACCTCCACAACCCATTAACTGGGGTAACACGATACTTCATGGCAAGACTGGAGTCAGATTTACTGGCTTCTGACTATCCGTAACGACTGCCAAAGATCTCCAAATGACAGCCGGGACCAACGGCTTAACGTGCTTTCCGAGGCACAGAGGAAACTCGTTATGTTAAGATGGTCACCCATCCACAGACCAACCTAGGCAAGCGTTGCTTAACCTTGAAGATCGACCTATGCGGCTGTTATTATCTAGCCACGAGCTCCTCAAAGTCACGAGCTCCTCACAACATACATACTTTTATAATTGTAATTTTATTTTATTATTTTCCTATTGTCTCTTGTCATTTACTCCTGTGATCATTAAACTCACAAAATATTTGTGTTTTGTCTAACTTGCTGTACTAATAATTATGTAAGCTACTTAATATGTAACTTGGAACAGGTGGGGACCTGGTGACGTGTATTACAGGTGTTTACTACCTACCACAGGCACCAGCGATCCACAACCAAAAAAATTGTTAGCTATGGTTAATAATGTAAGATTGTTGATAGTGTAAGATTTTTGGCTTGTGGTGTGAAATAAACTTATTATTATTATTATTATTTATCAACTTTATGTATCCTGCTGCTAGTTATAACATTAACACATATTAAAGTAATTATAATTAAAACGATTATATTTTTGGAATTTAAACATACTAACAATACATTTAAAACTAATCAAACATTAAAAATCTTTTAAAGCCAAACAGTTTTGAGATATCTTATCAACAAGTTGAGTTCTCGGTTTCTTTAAAAGTATTCTTTAATTTTTGTTCAGACAAGAAAAAGAATCATGACATCTAGAATTACATAGCACTGAATGCTTCTTACAGACACATATTTTAGTAGAACACTGTAAATTCGATTTTTTACAGGAACATATTAAATAACCTTGGCCACCAAACCGTGTCAATTTTTAGCATATTTCTCTCAGTGACAAGTTTTCATTTGGTATAGGATCTTTCAAAGTAATGTTTGAAAGCTGTGTTGCATTTGGGAGCGCGTAAACACAACCGCCGCATACTCCGAAAGCTATTTCACTAAACTTAATCTAGTAATATAAGTATATCACTAAACTTGGGCCGTTTTATAACTATATTCCTAGTGAGATAGTAATGAATCGCTTTCGTATAACTATGTTACGGTATATAATTATATTCCTAGGGATATAACTATATTACGGCTCTATCTATCTTACTGCGACATATACATATAGACTGGTTAAGTGCATTTTCTTCATGCATAAGTTAGTTTAATAATGTGTTTTGATTCGGGTGTTTCCGGGCATAAGACAATTAGCGAAGATCTGCATGCGCATTATGATTTTGGGAATACTGTAGGTACATTTGACTACTTTGGCGTTACGCGACCGATAATACGCGACGCATTTTTCGTCAGATGTGAACCGACCCTAATACTCCGAGCAAGCCGGTTGCGAAATGGGCAGCGGGACTAATTAAACGATTAACTCATTAGTATGAGTGCGGCTAATCGTAAGCTTGATGGATGGATTGAGGACTGGGATGGGGACTTGGTGTCAGGTTTCAGAGATTCTTTTGGAGATCAGTCCTTTTTTGGAGACCTTTCCTCATTGAGTTCGTGATTCGAAATGTGAAAGTCTAGTCGAAAACCTCATCTTGGGCGGCGGGATTGTTCCAAGGCTCTGAAGGAAAACAGATTGATTTTAGTCAGTAATAGTCTGCACTCCCTTTCGCTCCATTTAGAACTGAAAAAGTTGTTTGATGATGTTCCATCTGAAAGCAAAAATAACTTTGTCTTGACGATAATCAGTATTGAAAATTTATGTTAATCAAAGGGTAATTCGGGATTGCAGCTTGCGCTGTATTTTATGTTTACGTTTTTTTTTATTGTAGGCGCTTTTCGTTTACAAATATATAAACTCATATGCTTACAAGACACCCAGACCAGGAACACCTATTTGTAGGCCATAAAAATATTTATTCCGTGCGGAAATTGAACCTGCGACTTGCAGAGCACCTTCTAATCGTTTAACCACTGCACCAACCGTGCCATCAAATATCAATAATTATGTACCTGTAGCATTGCCTTATTGTACTTACTTTACTTCTATTGATTCATTCTTGGTTTTCATCCGCTCTTAACACATCCCCAAACAAAAATAAAACAATGGCCTCAATAATGTACTAGATAATTAATTAAATTCAAAACGTGCTTAACATTATTCCGCTAATTTACGTAGCAACCTTGACTAACAGCTGTAATTCAGAGACATTATGGATTGGGTAGATTAAGAACGCGTGTGTAATGTCTCATTTAGGGCCGTATCACACTAGCGGCTTGTGAGTGTCCTCAAAGCGGATCGGGTGCGCGACGAACAAGTAACGGTACGCGTACACTAAAACCGATTTTGTCGGCCGATGGCAGACAGAACTACTCGGACGAGTAACTCGGACGTTCAACTGAATACACTGCAAACGATAACGGCCGTTGTCGGTGGAACTTATGAAGTCTGAACTGTGCAAATAACGACTCGATCGCAGAAAGAAGCCGGTAAAACTGACAAAAAATCCAAACACGTTCGGACTCGTCAGTTGATCGTCCGTTTTCGGGCGTCATCGGACGACGTCGGTAGTAGCAGTTTATGCGCTCTCTTCTATTTACTTACGTTTGATTTGATCGGCCGAGTTCGGCCGATGACGCCCGAGCATACTTCGGCCGATGACGGATTCGGTGTACGCGTTCCGTTAGGCCTCTTGTACAAGGCATGGTTTTACTCCGTACGTAGCCACGGTCAATTCTCCGTCTGTAAGCACGGCGCGCAGCGTTGTATGGATCACTGACAGAGCTTGTTGACACAAACGGCGACGCTAAGGACAGCCGCCGTGTTTCATCATTGTTGTATCGCAGTCTATGGCCTCTTGTACATGGTACGTTTTGTTATGTACGTATATACGGTTAGAAAAATGTGCCGCACACAAGAGGCCTAAGAGGAAACGAACACGCCGCGCAAGTGCAGCGAATTTGTTGCGAACACGCAACGAGACCGCCGTGAATAGCAGCGTAGACGCCATTGTACTGTCTCGTAAAAACGCCAGTTTTTTCCTCCCGCCTGCAAACACGCAACAAAAACGTTGCGAATTCGCAACACGTCCTCGACGTCTTCGCTGTGCAGCCGTGGCGCGTTCGCGATGTATTCGCTGCTCGGCCGCCCCGCCCCGCAGCCGCTCTCAAGCCGCTAGTGTGATACAGCCCTTACACGAACAGGCAGATACTTTAGCAAATGTGTGTATCTGTGTTTCTTAATTATGACACAGTTACGGTTGATCACTCGGGTTATAATGAGACCAACTATGAGTCAATTTGTCACCTGCCATCGTAAACTGTGGACAGGAAACTGGTTATGTGTCGTTAAAGATTTCTGAGAAATTAGAAGGGCAGTCGGATGAATGTATTTCTTTTTCTATTAATTGGCATTCGAGATTACGAAATTGTAAATGTAACTCATGCCACGTTGGAGGACTCTATATACGTTCTAGCATCTGCATTTTAGAGGACTATAATTTTATCTTTTGGTCCTGAGTAATTTTAGAAGTTTTCCATAGGTTCAAATAGAGCCTTCTTTAAAAGCTTAACTCGAAGACACTTTAGAATCCATAAGAAATTAAGTAGTTTTGTACTTTTAACCAACTTTAGAAAGGAGGAGGTTCTATGTTCGGATGTAGGTCCTTGTAGGTATATCATCATCATCTGCCTAGCCTTTTCCCAACTATATTGGGGTCGGCTTCCAGTCAAGCCGGATTTAGCTGAATACCAGTATTTTACGAGGAGCGGCTGCCTACCAGACCTCCACAACCCATTAACTAGGGTTACACGGTACTTCACGACAGGACTGGAGTTAGATTTACTGGCTTCTGACTATCCGTAACGACTGCCAAAGATCTCCAAATGACAGCCGGGACCAACGGCTTAACGTGCTTTCCGAGGCACGGAGGAAACTCGTTATGTTAAGATGGTCACCCATCCACAGACCAACCTAGGCAAGCGTTGCTTAACCTTGAAGATCGACCTGTGCGGCTATTATTATCTAGCCACGAGCTCCTCTTCCTTGTAGGTATATGTATTTCTAAAATACTTGTAGGTCACTTACTACAATCATGAAAGTAACGCTAGCTAACTGTTTGACGTAAAGCTGTTTGATATCAAAAACCCTCTCACTAGCTCTTAAAGCGATCAATTTGACGACTTATACTAAACTGTTAAAGGGATAGAGCGATATAAGCTCCATCTCTCTTCCTCGCTCGCACACCTGATATTTTAACACGTTATGTTAAGGCCTCAAATATTTATGAAAGATACTTTTTTTTAGGTGGATAATCATCAGAATGACTTCTCCCGTTCTTGAGTGGACTGGGGGTGTCTGACTTTTAATGATACCAATCCTTTGTTCCTTTTTTCTTTTCAGGGCCCCTTGGTCCCAGTAGACTTCGATCCTGCTGGGCCCCTACGTTTTTGCTGACATCTCTTTGATGAAAGATACTCCTTACAATCTTATTCATAAATTCTTTGTCCTTTACTTACCTACAGCTGGCCAGTTCTCCGCTCTGGTCCTGGTGTCGAGCTGGCTGGATGTTCACCGACTGCTTCCTACTCCTCAGCGGTGCTCTGACGGCACACAGGATATCTGAAAATGACACCGGAGCTCCAAGGAGGCTGTTCTCAAGATATTTAAGGTAACTACGGATCTTTATGTATTTTGTCTTTTTTGTATTTTATCTTTTGATTCTAAGGCCATATTTCTTGAGCTGAAAATAGGTGTGAGTAAATCTTGTAATAGGTAGTGGGTGGTGGTGTTTGTGGGTACGTGTTTCACCGTAGACCGTAGCCGTAGTAGTTAAATAAGTTTTGACGAATTCTGTGTCGTCGATTCGTTTTTACTGTCCAGTTGTTGAATAAGATCAATATGGCATAACATAAAAAAATAGAAACTCAAAAAAGATATATTTGAGGAAATTGAGAAGTTTATTAACGTTTGAATCCACAACCGGTCCTATGAGACCGCGCTGTTATTGTTTTACTATTGTGTCTCGTTTCGCGGGTATCTGAGTAACTACGACGTGTTGATAAGAAAGATCACGAAGAACAAGTTATGTAGAAGTAAACGCCTACTAGAAAAAACATAGCAATATTATATTGCGTTATTCGTTGCTATTATTAACGGGCAGGCAAATCTACCTCATTGTTTATTCAGTGTGTGAAATAGTTTTCATTGACTAGTAAGTACGTTAGTATTAGCTTTGTAAATTACTAAGTTGGTATAAACTTAGAGCAAGCCTAATGTTTGCAAATCTCAATATTATATAGTAAATCTCTTTCAATATATTAAGTCTAATTTCCATTGTGACAAAATTAAAAACAGACCATTTCAATAAATCTGTTTTTTTATGTGACAAATTATTCAATGACTTCTTCCACTTTAGGGTCGAGCGAAAAGCTATGTCAGACTTTTACTGACTAAAATCACACCTGTTTTAATTCCTTCTTTAAAACAGGGAGTTTAAGGACGCCTGGGTTCGTTTCGCAAGTGTCTATGATGCTAGTTGTATAACTATGTATGTATAATATATCTAGTAAGCTTAATGCCTGCCAGGACTGCGGGAATATTCGAAAGAGTTACCTACTGTGACTCTAGCACGTAAAGTTGAGCTGATGGAACACAGGAGGTTTTTATAGTCAGTAGAAGTTTTACAGGGCACTTTCGAGTCTAGCTAGGTACATCCAGAGCATAAGAAGCTGTTTGATAATTAATCATCTCAAGAAAAGAAAAAAAGTGCTGTTCACAATATAATCTGTAGGTATCATATCGGAAAACGTAGCGTTGGATGGCCCCCTACATGGCGATTATTCCCGATGTCCACCACTTGTCTGGCCACCACTGGAGGACAGCGAGACAACTTTAAAACATTGTTCTCGTTGTCCACCACTGGGGGACAGCGTCACAACTTTGTAAGATATTTCCATTCGCCACCACTGGTGGACAGCGACACGGATATTTTTACATTCCCTATGGCCACCGTTGGGGGACAATGGCACAGCTCTTTTGATCCAATTCCCACTGGCCATCAATTTAAATTATTTATTCTAGAGACCATTTGGTTTTATGCTGAAATTACTTTTATCCAATTCTAGTGCTTAAATAATGACATAATATTTATTTTCTTGTATAATATAGTTAATTTAATTAATTATAGGTAATTCATTAAAATTAAATTTTATTTTCTTGCTAATGCTTATTATTATTATCTATTGAAACTATTCGCTTCATCAAGATATTTACAAAAAGTGTTGCTATGAGGAAAAGTACAGGCCAATTTCTAGATATTGTGATAAGTTATTATTGTCTTTTTGTTTAACTACATATGTGATTTTTAAAACTGTTGATTAGTTTATAATATTTAATTTAATTAAGGATTTTTATTTAAGGATAATAAAACTGTGACTATGATTGTAATATTTTAATCGATTTAAAAAATTGTAACCTATCAACCAGCTGTGGAAATTGTATCGGTTAATTACCCACTTCAATAAAAAATAAGCAATCAAAGCACTAAGTAGTAGGATAATTTTTAATACTTGAGTGAAACATTTAATAAAAGTTGATTCAAGAATATCACTATTAAATTATTAACCTACCATATAATTTAGAAATATTTAAATTAGGCTCACCCTTAGTCCTGCTAAAAATCAAATCCGTAAGTATATTAGGCTATCCTTAACCGGTCTCTAGATTAAATAATTTAAATTGATGGCCAGTGGGAATTGGATCAAAAGAGTTGTGCCATTGTCCCCCAACGGTGGCCATAGGGAATGTTAAAAAATCCGTGTCGCTGTCCACCAGTGGTGGCGAATGGAAATATCTTACAAAGTTGTGACGCTGTCCCCCAGTGGTGGATAACGAGAACAATGTTTTAAAGTTGTCTCGCTGTCCCCCAGTGGTGGCCAGACAAGTGGTGGACACCAGGAATAATCGCTACATGGTGGGCTGATGACGTGGTGAGTGTTGGAGAAATCTGATGAATGTGAGATGCACAGGACCAGTCATCGTTTAGGGGAGGCTTATGTCTAACAGTAAAGTTTCAGTCTTTCGGCTGAAATAATGATGATGATGATATTAAGTCAATAGATACCTATGCAAGCCAAAGGTTTCTGTATCTTTCGTATAATTAAAAAAAGTTTTGTAGGTACTATATTATGTTCATTATAATCTGCTCATCTATAGTATACAAACAAGAGGTTTCTGTATCTTTCCTATATCCAAAAAAAGGCATTTAATATGCTTAAAAGGCATAAAATAATTTGTTTACTGAACGCGTCAGCATTTTCCGTTTCCCACAAAAACAGACGCACTTACGTCACACATAACTAGTACGCATAGCACACATTACAGAATCTTGACCTTCACAATACTACTTAAAATGTCTTTAAAACAATCATACCGTAAAACATATTAACACTAGATTCTGCCACCGGCTTCGTCTGGGTGTAAGCTGAAAAATATTCCAAAGGGTCACTTACGGGATATCTTCCGTGATTTTCAATTATTTTGAGTTCCCAATCCATTTTTTTTTATTTTGAGTTTCCATTTCAGTTGTGAAACAAACCGTGATAGCCTAAAACAGTGTTTATTCCAAAGGGCGTTCATAACCCTAGTATAAAAAGTCTCCTATTTGTGTTATTATTTAAATCTTTAGTACAAAAGTTTGACTCTTAGGCATTTTCTACCAAACAACCTTTGGGTAGTCGTTGGGCAGAGAAATAGTTGTGTCAAGAGTGTGGTTATTGGTTAGGGTATTCTAGAACAAGATCGCAAACCAGATTCAAGATGACTTTAACATAAGATGTTACTTGCATTTTACTCCGTTCCAAAATTCATCAAAATCGGTCCAGTAGTTTAAGCGCGAAAGATTAACACACAGACAGAGTGACTTCTGCATCTATAATTAATATACGCATAATTAGTATGAATTGTACAAAAATAATTAGTAGTAGTAATTTAATTAGCCTACGAGTATTATGTCCAATTGTTGGGCGAAGGCCTCCCTCTCCCTTTTTCACACCAGTCCTTCCGGGAGTTTTAAAGTTAATTTTCCACCTTCACTCTAGGCTGTCACAATGCTGCCTTGCGTTTAACAGGACCCAATAAGTGGCTCTTTTAGCTCACAGTTCATTTGACATGCGGTGGTCATGTCCAACCCAATCCAACTTTAGAGTAACTTCTCGGGAAACATTTTTTATCTTAGTTTTGACGCGCAGTACTTATAGTGTCGCTTATGCGGTAGGATATTCGAACCCCCAGAATACTGCGTTCTTTGGGTACAAAAATAAAAACAGGAAAATTCCTAATTCCGTAAAATAACATATTACATTATTTTACATAAATATCTATGTTTTTGCGCCTAAAAAACCGCAACTTAGGTGAAATACGATGCATAATAAGTATAAAACCACAAGATATACTTATTTATGTAAATCATACACTATTTTATTCTAATGAATGAGCTTCTTAATAAATATTTGTTTTACTCTTTATATTTTAATCCAATCTACAATTATAGATATTCAATAATATATTTGACTAGCATCGGCCAGCGGATTTGCCCGCGTGAAAGTAGAAAATAACTATGTTGCGCAGCCCGCCCACAACGGACTTTTGTAGGTCCGATAATCGGCCTGATAATTGGCACATATTATAATCCTATAGTATATTCTGACCTACTTTTTGTAGGTCGTGTGCGTTGCACTATTGCTAATAATGTGTTCTATTTTTCACCCACAAAAAATCGTTCACCGATTGTCGGTCGGGCACCTTTATCCAGTGAAGATCTTGAGCTACCTAATGGTAATTTTTAAATTAAAGTACCTAGATAGTTTTTGAGTGAAATCGTAACATACAAACAAAAAAAATCCTTTTTATAACATTAGTTCAGATAACGTTGCAGATTTGTACGCAATCTATCAATTTATTGAGTGTTTAAATAAATTAGGTCTTGAGGAATTTTTCTCTTTGGAGTCAATTGTTCGGTTGTTTATTATGTTTTCTGCTAGCTTGTTAGAGTAGTATTTTTTATTTAAATAAAAAAAATATTCACAGAATTACACTGATCACGTAATGGAAAAGACCAGTTATTAAAAAAAAATGAGTAGAATTTAATTAAATCAATGTAAAATACTCTGCAAATCAATAAATTATGGAACTGTGAAGTGGTGGAATAAAAAACACTAACATTATGAAATAATAGAAGCAAAAGTGCTCAAGTACCTACCATTTAAGGGTGGTTGACGCTAATTACTGTAAAAATTGCTTCAGGCGTCAACGATATTATTTTCATTTTCATTTACGTAAATATTGTCAATCGCAACTGACAATTTTGGGAAGCCTTTAGAATTTATTAGAGTATAGACAGGTTTTCTAAAATTTACCTCGTGTAGGGATGAAATGCGGGTCCAAAGTTTGAATGGATGTTTGTCCCGTGGGAGAAGTCGCTGGCAGAAGCTAGTAACATTTAGAATCATAGTTACACGTGTCACAATTGGGTTATTTGACACGTGTATTGTGTCTAAGTAGCTACCACTTCGTATACATAAGTAGACATATTAATTTAACACCAAGGATACGCGGAAACACTGTTAATTGGTTAGTGTATTTTCGCACAGTTTAAACAGTATACAGTTGGTAATATTATTTCTAGCGTACAGATTTCACGATATATAAAACTTCAGTTTTGCTTTATTAAATTGATATAAACTAGTGATTGACTGCAATCCCACCTGATGGTAAGCAGTGATACAAGACTACCAACAAAGTGATGCCTCAACGTCAACGATCACATCGCTGATACACAACTGGTGCTTGACTGCGATCCCACCTTTAGTTTCAAATGTTTTTTGAGCACATATACTTTATTAGGTAATTATAATTCACCGAATCAAGAGGCGTATAATGATTGTTGACATAACCGTCTTGCATGACGAGAACGTCATAGAAGCCGAAATAGTCATAAGCAAGGATGTGGTTTATAACCATAACCAAATTCTTAAAATTGCCAATGATTTCTAAGTCAACAAAACGATTAAAACGTCCTTTGCATGGTGTAGGTACAAGCTATGCCTAATTTTAAAGGACTTTTTGAATTTTTACCAAATTAAAAGAGCATCTCATCGTCATCATCATCTCTGCCGAAAGACGTCCACTACTAGACATAGGCCTCCCCCAAGCATCGCCACAACGACCGGTCCTGTGCGTCTCGCATCCATCCGATTCCCGCGACCTTCGCCAAGTCGTCGGTCCACCTTGAAAAGAGCATCTATCGACACCAAAACAATACATAAAGGACCTTATAAAAGTATTTAAAGTAAATACTAAAAACAAAGAACAAATAAATCCACCATCACCTCTAGATAAATAATAATATAATTAATGAATTAGTATTTAGACGTTTTGATTATTTACCAAGTTAAAATATCGTCTATCGGCTCCAAAACAATACATAAATGACCTTATTAAAGTAAATATAGTAAAAACATTAAATAAATAAATCCATCATCACTTCGAGATAAGTAATTAAATATATCTCAGGGTGATGTCTTTGTACCCATAAAGTTATGTACACAATCGTACATCTAGACTTCGCACTATTTGCTTGGAGTACATAGTCATAAATATTTGCATGTATTAATTTAATATTAACTTACATAATGCTTGTATATTGTGAACATTTGTAATCCATTTACACGAAAAGGAGGTTGTATAACATATGTTTTGTATTATTTTATATGAATGGAAAGATGGAAGGTAGGATATAGGAACATATTTAAAAAAATATATGATTAAAAAACAAAAAAAACCCACAAATGACGGCGCGAAGTTTGCGGTTTTTGCTCGTAGGCTTAAATAGTTTTATTTTTGTCATTAGGTAACTAATATTAAATTGGGATTTTTCGTGGAAAAACTAACGTTTCTATTTTTATGAGTTTTGTTTGTGTTTTTATTGCCAATTAATTTTATAAAGTTAGAAAAAAAGCGTTAGTTTCCATTAAAAAAACCTGTGTTTTGATGGAAAAATTACATGTTGGTTTAATTGGCAAATGGTTTTGTAATCGGTAGGTACTAATGAAAAATGATAATCAATTTGATTCAAAGCTTACATTCACGTCGGTTTGGCCGGTTTTCCCAAGCTGACTACCCTGAGAATAAACTAAAAATCAAACTCAGAGATCAAACTCTTTTAATTAAATAGATGAATCATGTAACTGTCTAACTATTTATGAGAACCATGCAAAATAGTGTCTGGGTGTCTCTTGAGGAAAGAACCGTACAGATTTGAGTAGATCTTTACAGTCAGTGTAAGCATTAAAAATTATGTTATAAATAAACCATTTTTATTATTATTATTTCTCAATATTCGTGTAGCTCACCTCAGGACTTCTAAGTACCGAAAGAAACTCTGAGGTCAAAGTCTTTTTAAAGTTCATAATAAGTAGAATGCCTTTAATGTTTTGTTTGGGTGGGTCTTAGTATAATATGTCGGTCAAGTACCTAGTTCTTAATCCAGTGTACTCGTTTGCTTTGTTGATTTAGGAATTTAAATAAATAATGACTAACGACTATCAGTTTATTTTTAGAGTTTATTGATTGCATCGTTCTTGACCAGAATCACGCCACGAGCTCCTGCTGACAGCAGACATAGTGGAAGATATGTTCTAATATTATAAATGTCACAGTAACTCTGTCTGTTTGTTATGATTAAACAAGTAAACCAATTTTGATGTAATTCGGTACGGAGTTAGCTTGAATCCCAAAAAAGGATAGAGAAGGTATAGCTTTTATTTCGCGTCTGCAATAATTGACTTTTACGTAGGTGAAGTCGCAGACAAATACTAGTCAACAATATGTATTAGTTATATGGTTTTTTAATTTCACAAAAACTTGCATAATTATCAACGAAACGACTCGCATGATTATACCATTGAGATTAGTGCGTTATATATAGCTCAACGGCTCAAACCCAGACTAATAAAAATATTTAGAATGCAGAAACACAAAATGAATGTCGACATGTGTATTGTGTAACGTTTTGCGTTTCTTCAATGCATCATTTTTAACGTTTTGTGTAACGTTTTGCGTTTCTTCAATGCATAATACATAATTTTTATTACTTATTATTATAAATATTTGACTAGATTGTCTTGCCATGAAGTACCGTGTTACCCCAGTTAATGGGTTGTAGAGGTCTGGTAGGCAGCCGCTCCTAATAAAATACTGGTATTCAATTATCCCAATATAGTTGGGAAAAGGCTAGGTTGATGAATATGCATGCATTTTTTAAATTAGTAAATTGAATAATTTTTAGTTTAAATAAACAAAACCGAATCAATTTATAAAATATCTTCAACTGCGAAGTTATAAAGCTTCATCACTATTAATATGAAAGAGAAGTTTGACGTTGATTTTGACTTGACGTAAAAGTTTATCAGGCCCATGCGGTCGCTATAGAAAAAGAGAGATAATTTCTTTAAAATTGTTGTATCCCTTTTACTTTCCTACTATTTTTTTTATTGTTTTTGCTCTGTTTTTGTATATTTATTAATAAGCTGGTTAGTTAATGAATATTATTTTCATGCATTGGGATATTTGGCAAAACTGCTACGTGCACATTTGTTTCAAAGATGAAATATTATTTTGTTAAATCTCTGAGAAAAAAAATTACTTATTTGTAAGAAACTTTTTTGAAAACAAGCTTTTAATTAAATGCGCTAAAAATAATAAAGTTTTTATTTAAACTTTTACCATTAACTTTATAAATTCATTACAGATTTTTTCTATGATATAAAAGCTTGTCTTCTATATTATTAAAATTTTACTACTATTTTATTAGTCTGACATTTTTTGTTTTTTTTTTTTCATATTTCTTATTATTTGACATTTGAGTCTTTACAATATAATTTTATATTTTGCTTTTATTTAGAAATGTTTGCTTGCCCATGCAACAACAGGTCTATCTCAACTCTACGGGTTATTATCTCCTTACTTCAACCAAATATACGTCTTGCGGAAGCCAAATTGATCCACGCCTTCTAAATCATTTATGATACTCATTTCCGTTAATAGCCATATCTAAATCGGACATAGAAAGTATGTCCTCTACGGGTTATTACCTCCTTACTTCAACCAAATATAGGTACTGTGTCGCTGGAGTCAATAGATCAGCCATGCCTTTTAAATCACCTAATACTCACACCACCACCACCAAATACTCATTTTCATATAAATTCATTCCAATATGTTTTATCTTCCCCAGGTTAACACCAGCTCTCCTGGCTGTGACACTATTCTACGCATACATCTGGGACAACATGTCCAGCGGGCCCATGTGGGGCACCTTCGTCACCAAGAACGCTGAGGTCTGCCAAGAGGGATGGTGGTGGAATCTGCTGTACGTGCAGAACTACTTTGGCTTTGAAGATATGGTAAGTTCTGAGTGAGTTGTTTGTTTGAATTTGAGGAGCTCGTGGCTAGATAATAACAGCCGCACAGGTCGAACTTTAAGGTTAAGCAACGCTTGCCAATGTTGGTCTGTGGATGGGTGATCATCTTAACATGCTGAGTTTCCTGCGTGCCTCGGAAAGCACGTTAAGCCGTAGGTCCCGGCTGTTATTTGTAGATATTTGGCAGTCGTTACGGATAGTCAGAAGCCAGTAAATCTGACTCCAGTCTTGCCATGAATTACCTTGTTACCCCAGTTAATGGGTTGTGGAGGTCTGGGCAGCCGCTCCTCGTAAAATACTGGTATTCAGCTGAATCCGGCTTGACTGGAAGCCGACCCCAATATAATTGGGAAAAGGCTAGGTAGATGCTGTAGATGATGATATTTTTTGGATTGACTTAGAATTTGTAAGTTAAAATAAACTTTATCTTAAAGGTATGTAATTTCATTTTTGGTAATATTTATTTATCGATTTCTTGGATTTCGTATTTTCTTAAATATCGAATCGTATTTATATTTCAAGTCAATTTAAAGATTTATCACAATTCAAAGTAACCCGTTTCAAAAAAATATATATATATAAATACTTGAACTATTGATAAATAATACGAAGTATGAAAGATCAGAAACAGAAATGGTGATTAAACTCATCAAATCCAATTCTGTTATATATATTTCACCCTGTTTTCATCTTAGCTAAATTAGTGAATATGTAGATTTCTCAGTCAACCTAGATATGGCCGAGATTCATTACTGTGGTCCAGATCTACTCTACACAAGTTGCTACGTAAATGGACCAAGTCCACTCTGAATTAGGCAAAGCTCCAAATATTAAGCCAGAGGCGATCCGCAGAAAACACTGCCCTAAGGAGAAACACGGTGAAATTCTGTCATCCAAATGTAAATGACGTTGAGAAGGTTTACAGAACTAAGGTTACTGGCAGAGACTAAACTGTAATAGCCAGGACACTCGCATATATGATTGTAGAACAGATAGTCAATGGAGCTGAAAGGTTCTGTAGTGGTGATCGCGTACCAGAAGACGCAATGTTGGAAGGCACCTCACAAGGTGGACCAATCATTTGAAGAGGTCCGCAGGATTCCAATGGTTACGAAACGTATAGAGGTCCTTGTGGCGGCATTTGGGAGACGCCTTTCATATGTCCAACTGTGGACCTTTTTCGGTTAAGTTAATAATGATCATAACAGAAATGTTACATGATGACTTCTCGACAATCGTTGTCGTTGATGTGATAGAACATCGCTTTATTTAGACCCCTTTGGCGCAAACCTGTATCTATGGATGGCACTTAACGGGTACCCTGAGTTAGTTTCTGTGTTTTTTCTCTGGGTAGTCAGCTAGGGAACACTGGTCTCGTGTAGTTTACACTCACGAAAAAATTGACGTGTGAAAGTATTTTTTTTTATATCATCAACCAAATCTTCCCCACTAATGTCCAGTTTTTACTCGATTTCCAGTGCGCTCCTCAAACTCACCAGCTAGCCTTAGATATGCAGCTGACAATCCTGGGCTGCATACTAGTATGGCTAGTGCAGTCTAAGGTGGGGTTGTCCAAGATCCTCATACCAGGACTCCATATCTTCGCGGCGTACTCAAGATACACCACAGTACGAGACCATCGGTTGACTATGCTGGCCTATCACGGTGTCAGGTGAATATTTAAAGATGTGTAAAGATTTTGAGATAAGAACGTGATATGAGTTTTTTTGGTACATGGTGAATATTCCACCCATACGTACAAAGCGTAAAGTAAACGTAACACATTTATTGTGCGTATAGACAATGTGTGGAATTCCCTGCCGCAGTCTGTGTTTCCTGACAGCTACAACTTAGGGGTCTTTAAATCAAGAGTGAATAGATTACTTCTATGTAAGCGTACTTCATCATCGGCTACATCATTGCTTACCATCAGATGAGATAGTGGTCAAACGCGATATTACGCATAATAAAAAATAGTTAACCTAAACACCGGTCTAGTGCGAGTCGGATTCGCGCACTGACAGTTCTGCATAAAATTACCTATGTAAATGGTTCGACTCCAGAATCAAAGTCTCGAAGCTTTAATGTCCGATTCATTACACAATGGACATGTTTTGTTTATACAATAATTATTTTTATGACATAACACACTATAATAAACTTCTTACTATTGACCACAGCGACCTGTCATTATGTGTTTTACATAAGTAATCATTTAACTGAGTGCTATTGATTGATTCTTGACGTCAAACAGCTTCTTGTTAATTATTTTATTTATTTCTAGTAGTATCCATCACTAGCATATTTTTCCAGTTATTATAATTATCGTAAATTCCGTAATTCATAGTGAACTTTGAATTGTATATTTGGATCACCAATAAAGCATACACAGATATAACTCAAATGGGTCTTTCCATGGTGGCCATGGGCTGGCTTCCGAAAGAGAAATCCGGGTTCTGGAAAGCAAGGTAAAGAAGGTTTCGGCCGGCAAAAGTCTGAAAAGCACCCGCTCCACTATAGAGCGGGAGAAGCCACTGGATGATGTCCTACCTAAAAAACCTAATGATAAGCAAAGATATAGCTAATAAACCATGCTTACCTAGACTTATACACTCTTGACTTAAAGGAATAGGTTGTAGCTATCAGAAAACCCAGATTCTGGCATTGGAGAATTTCAATACCTACTAATTAATTATTTAATCCATGTTTACACAACTAAACATCAGCATACATATTAGGACGACTGAACATCAACATATTAGTGGTAGCTAATTTTATTTATTTTGCATTGAAACGAGTATCAATACATTATTTAAAATAATGTCACGTTAATCCCTTTGCAAATGTTTGATCGTAATTTATTGAAACGTAGAGTCATGAATACTGAAAACATGGTACAATTGTAATTTGGGCTAATTCTGTTTTTCAGTAAAACTTTACTGTTTTCATTAGGTTTTCATAATGAGTTGTTGTAACTTACCGTATTGTGGTGACTTAATCTTGACTCGAGCATTTTTCTCCAATCAAAATGATTTATTCAAAAATATTTTCATGTTGTTTGCAATCTTTGGAGTCGAGAAAGATTATCATCTTTTTTTAAGGTGAGCAACTATCTAAAGATATTTCCCGCTCTAGGCGGACTTTTACTGACTAAAACCTCACCTGTGTTGTTCTGTCTCTCTTTCACCTAAGGTCAAAATCGGATTGGTTCGTAAGAGTTACCAAGGCCCTGGGATGCTAAGGGCAAATTAATCAACACGTATAGACTTAGTCAGTAAATGTTTGATACTCTCCACTCACTCACGAAAAGGTATTGGATGATTTCCCACCTCAACAAAAAAAAACCAACTGGCTTAAACAAAATGCTCCAAGATTTTCCCCACATAATACCGTAGTTAAAACTCAAGCCTGTTAAACTTTTGAACTCTTTCCTGAACTTGTTTACAAGCCCCTGATACTTTAACATGAACACTTAACAAGTTAAAGCAAGTTGGATGTCAGTTAAGAATGTTAATTTCGTCATGTTTCAGTGTGAGCCAGCTGTATCGGACGGCGCGTTTGAGTTATACTTCGGTACTGCATCGCTCTACACCTTATTTGGTTGGGATAAGTCTTGGACTGGCTTTGAAGAAACCTGTGAAGCATGGCAAGGTGAGATTTTTTCAATATTTATATTTTGTAATGATATAAACTAGTGCTTGACTGCGATTCCCTAATGGCAAGCAGTAGCTCAATAGTTGATGGTGAAGCGCACTAGATTTTTAAGAGCCTTTTCAGTTAGAGTTAGTAGGCTTAAACTAGTTACCATGAAAACGTCAAATTTAAATATAATACGGGCAGACTAGCGTGCAAATTGTTAGTCCTTCGATGTCGCGGTAGGTACAATCTGACAATCATTTTGACACGTGGAGCAAAATCCGGTGTCTCAGAAACGGACCATCAAGTCTGTTCTTTATTACTTTTAGGATACTGTTAGAGTTTATCCGTACACGATGCAACAATTTGAAAGGTGTTGAAGTATGCGATCAGAACTTTTTGTATATGTGCCATCAGTATATTTGCAAAAATTCCCGTGGCTCTAGTGGACAACAGAGGCTAGTCTCTGTTAGAAACAACTTGTAAATAAATCAAAGTTCAGAATTTCTAAAATAAATAGCAAAAATAAAAACATACATCGCGTATTTGATAATGATTTGATAGTGATGACAGACATGATACGGCACGACAACACTATGTTATTAGATGCCAAGTAATTCTAGTACAAAATGCTACAATTACGTAGAAAAATGATCCGCTATTAATATCTAGTATAATCGTATGACACGAGGAAACAATTTGAACACACGAGAAGGACCACTTTTGTGTCTAGAAGAAAATTCAAGTAAAAATGTTCTTAAAATAAAACTGTATTATCACAGTAATATTATAGAGGTGAACGTGTCTGTATGTTTCTTATTTCTTCACGCTCGAACGGCTGAATGGATTTTGGTAAAACTATATTCTGGTATATATTGGTGGAGGAGCTCGTGGCTAGATAATAACAGCCGCACAGGTCGATCTTCAAGGTTAAGCAACGCTTGCCTAGGTTGGTCTGTGGATGGATGACCATCTTAACATAACGAGTTTCCTCCGTGCCTCGGAAAGCACGTTAAGCCGTTGGTCCCGGCTGTCATTTGGAGATCTTTGGCAGTCGTTACGGATAGTCAGAAGCCAGTAAATCTGACTCCAGTCTAGCCATGAAGTACCGTGTTACCCCAGTTAATGGGTTGTGGAGGTCTGGTAGGCAGCCGCTCCTCGTAAAATACTGGTATTCAGCTAAATCCGGCTTGACTGGAAGCCGACCCCAATATAATTGGGAAAAAGGCTAGGCAGATGATGATATATGTATTCTGGTATTCTGGTATACGGGTAAGCTATATTCTGGAATAGTAATGACATGATCACATGATCTTTTTATTTCGGGAATATGTGTTGCTGCGGGATAATTTTCTACTGTCACGCGGGAGAAGCACTGTTACCCCCACTGGCCACACTTGGTG
Source organism: Mythimna separata (assembly GCA_030763345.1). Classification (NCBI taxonomy): domain Eukaryota; kingdom Metazoa; phylum Arthropoda; class Insecta; order Lepidoptera; family Noctuidae; genus Mythimna; species Mythimna separata. Next base: position 18,288,234 of record CM061177.1, on the reverse strand, counting down.
GATGGTCCCTTCTCTCACCTAGCGAGGAGGCCTGGCTTACAGTAACATTATAAGACTGGTTTTGCTATCCCCAGAAGTCAAATACTGAGGCTGTACATAAAATTATGATTTATAGGTCAAAGAAATCTTTAAATTGACCACGATTACTACACTTATTTTTGCTAAGAAAATTGCTCATTTTAGCGTCACTTATCGACACTTTTTCATAAATTGCTGGTTGAAAAACTTTATTGGGGAAAAAGGACATTTTGTCAGTACGTAATCATCTTCAAAATTACCCTGCACCACCGTTTACTAGCTTATCCACGCGGTTTTGCTACCGTGGCCTAATGGGTTACTGGTAACTTGACGTATTCCTTGCAGGACGTCATAGTAGGGTTAAATGCAATAAGCCGCTAAATTAATGTTCTACCGAAATCCAGTAGTTTTTGTAATGGTAAGATTTTTAACTCTACTAACATTTACGTTATTATCATAACTGATGCCGTAGCAGATGTTTTTTGGTAATTAAAAGTTCAAACTTTTAATCCAGGTGTCTTGATGTGAGTTTACATTTTTGTAATCACTCTGATACAGGACTGATACCTAGTATGGGTCAACGCTTAAAAAAAGGATAAGTCATTGTAACTCTTTTAATTGTAAAAAAAGTTACAATGACTTTTTGTTTTCCCGCAGCCGCAGATTCATCTTTTACTAATTTTATGTTTAATTTATTTTGCTTTTGTTTCAGTTCATCCTCACCATCGGCTGGATATCCAGCATTGCACTATGGTGCCTCGTCTGGTGGGCTGGCATCGACGCTGGGTCCCTCCAGTATCGCTACAGCGCCACTTTTGCTGCTCAGTACGCCACGCTTGCACCCATCGCCTCCTCCCTTGCTATTGCGTGGGTGATCTATGCTGTACATAGCAGTGATGGTAATAATTTGAAATAATATTTATATTAGTACTTAAGTAGTTTAAATGAGTGGCGTAACTACTGAAATATAAATCGGTGCAATTTTTCAAGTGTCCTCAAGGACAGCTCATAAATTCATGGTATATTGGGCGAGTATCTCTACTGCTCTAAGCAGTTCAAAAAATATCCTATTATCTTCGTTCAAGAACAGAAGCTTGTTTAAAGTTTCCTTTGATAGTTATAGTGCTCGGCCGCGATGTCAGTTTGACCGGTGCGTGATTCGCAGACATTATGTTTATAACTAATCTAAATAGTTATCTTAATCATTTATTATTATTTACCTTGGTAAAATCTTTATGCACCAATATTAATTTAATTCGTGTTGTTCTACAGGTTTCCTGTCTCGTTTCTTATGCTGCAGTCCGTTGGTGTTGATCAGCCGTCTCTCTTACGCTATTTACCTCTGTCAGTTCATCGTGTTTATCACCAACGTCGCTACCGTCAAAACTTCCAGGGAATTTACTTTGATATCTATGGTGAGAATGCTAATGAATTAACACACCAATTTATTTATTGCCTTTTCAAATAAATCAATTACATTATGTTATTTTATTTCTATTACAGATTGACGTGCAAGAAATATCAGCAATACTGCTTTCGTCAATCCTTCTGACGATAACATTTGTCTTACCAATGCAAAATCTGCACAAAGTCTTCACTTTCCCATCAAGATCATCAAGTTCAGACGAAGCCAAGGATACAGAAGACGCTGCACCTGAAAAAGAAGAAAAACAAGAGGAAGAAAAAGAAGAGGAAGAAGAGGTAAGAGAGGTACCACAAGTAAGGGGTAGACAACACTTCATGGCACACAGAGAAGTGTTAGAAGAGATTCCTGAAACAGAAGTAGAGTACGAAGTACAGAGAGACAATGAAACTCTTGGAGAAATATTAGAAGAAGAGGAAGAAGAAGAAGAAATTGGTGAAGAATCTGTTGGAAATAACGACGATGATTTGGAAATTATTGAGGAAGAAGAAGGTGGGGAAGATGATCAAGATGATGCATGGTTGGAAAGAGAACAATATGCTCATAGGAGGTCACAATCTAGGGAGGATGACCACGATCTTGATGAGTGGGAGTGGACCGCGAATGGAAATCGCAATGGAGCTCAATATTCTCGATACTCAAGGTAGCGTTGTTTAACTGTTAAATTAAATTATCTTTTTGAGTTTTTTTTCATTGTTTCATTTGGCACCTATACCTTTATATTATATTGAAGAAACGTAAGGTGGATATAAAGATCAATTTGAAAATTATTATTTAATCTTTTAAGCAAAACTATAAATTCAGGATTTTTTTACCGTAGTGTTTTATCTATACTAATATTATAAAGAGGTAAAATTTGTAAGTTTGTATGTAGGGGGTAATCTCTGGAACTACTGGTCCGATATGAAAAACTCTTTCAATGTTAGATAGCCCATTTATCGAGGAATGCTATAGGCTATATACCATCACGCTACGACCCACGGGAGCGGAGCAGTAACGAAAAATGCGGGTGAAACCGCAGGGGACAGCTAGTATCATAGAAAGCTTTTAAATTAATATTCTATCTAAATATAGAATATTATATATCAACTATACTATACAGGTTTCTATTACATATCTGGTCCCTTTTTTAGAGAAAAACATGATTATTTCGAATATGATCAGATTCATTATAAACAACGTAATGAATATATTTGTTTGTTAAACCAAAGCGATTGTGCAAAAAAATATGTAAAAAGGAAAGCTGCAAATTAAATATGGTTATTTAATAGATTAAGTAACTTAATTACCTAAAACTCACGTAGTTAAATGTATTAAAATTCCGATAAAAGCATCAAATATTGTAATGGGATTGGGATTCAAAGATGGAGGTATTAAAACATTTGAAGGCTAGAATCGATAGCTATATATAACCAAGGGTTTTTTAAGTTAAAAGTGAATAGGTTACTTCTAGGCAAGCGTGCTTCATCGTCGGCCACGTCATCGCTTATCATTTAGCGAGACAGTAGTCAAATGCGAGCTGATACATAACAAAAAAATTAAAACGTAGGTAAATAATGAAAAACGACTGACCTTGCCTTATGTTTTAAGTACATTTCAGAATGTATTCAAGCATAAAATTCATAAATGTATGTATATTTATACGCATTATAAGCGTCACAGATTTCCGACAATCTGAATACATGTGTTATTGACAAACTGGTATGTAAAACACTAATTAAGAAAGCCTTTGGGATTTCCAACAATTCAGTTAATAGATAGTAATAGTATTCCGGCAATCAAGTACAAAATTCCAATGCAATATTACTGGACATACTATCCTAGAAAGCCAAAAAGTAACCACAGTTCCCATATGTTCCCACAGCTGGGACTCAAGCCTCTTCTTGGGTGCACCCACCATGGGGCCCAGTGATGTATTAGAATTTTTCGTTCTTGGACATGTTGGTTTCCTCTAGGTGTTCCTTCACCATTTTGGGAACAGTGGTTATGAAATAAATTGCACAAAGTAATGCGCTTGGCTGAGTTTGAATCCACGAGTTACAACTCGTAAGTTGAGGTAATGATCACTGGGCCAACACTGATCTCGGCCCAAAATAGCTTTCGACAATTTCGGTTTTAATTTTGCATTGGAATGCCTAAAACCTTTTTTATTCATACATCAAAAGGGTAACTAAAATTTTTTTTAGAACAAAAACACTAACCATATTAAATTTTAATTATGCTTAAGTATTTTATGTAATGTCTTTACAATAAACCGATGAAATTGTTGACATTGTTTAGGACCTGGAAAAGGGCTTAAATACTTTCTTTAAAAGTGACGGCAGTCGTCCTTTACAAAAATTTACTGCTTTTTAATTTCCGGGGCAATTTATTAATTACCTGTACAAAATTCCGCATGACCTAAAAGTAAAAGTCAAATCGAACCAACCAGAACTGAAAGATAATCAACCACCGATCAAAAACAATGAACGTATTATAATATTAAAAAGGCGCTAGAACCCATGGCGAGGACTCACCGCAATGATCGAAGCAGCGAAGCATCAGTAGTCAGTACTGCTAGAGCGAGCGCGCGCGCACGTCATGTTTTCCGCGGCGATTTTCCTAATCGCGTGCGCGGCAACTGCCGCTATAGACCCGAAAACTTTCAACACCACCTTAATAAGTAAAGAAGTGCTACAAAAACTATCGCCAATATTAAACTCTAATAGAACACTAAACGAAAGAGATTTAGCCTTACTTAATAGAACTGTACAGAATTTGGGAGTGGACAAGGATATAGTGACGAGGTTGACTGAATTGGTTAGGAATAGAACGGTCCAGAAGGATGTTGAAGCAAAGGTTCATAGAGAAGCTAAGACTTCTTCTTATGATGCTTATGGGGATGAGATAGGGAACAGGGAAGGGTCAGTTAGGCATGTTGAAGAGTCGCCTGATTACGCGTCGTCAGTGGTATTGGCGAGTGATCTGCTGTCCTTGACTAGTGCTGTAGCTAGCGTGAAGGAGAAGGCATGCAGGGAACATGGCTACAAGTTCCTGGATGGATTGATTATGAACAAGAGATGGGCACTGAAAAGTGAGTAATTACATATATAATTTATAAAGTACGATCGTAATGATATAACTTATTTTAAATTTATTGAAACGATATAGAAATGACAAAAGCTGTATCAGCAATTACGAGTATGTATGAATGCAACATTTTTGTGATAGTTGCAGTTTTGGCATGCATTACTACGAGTATATTACAAGTACAAAAGTTTTTTTCTACTGTCTTCAACCAAGTTATAACAAATAGTAAATACTTTGTAGAGGTCAAAGGAAAGACCTTCTACAGTAGACCACTACTACATACGATCTTGGAAAACCGACTTTTCCTCATTATTGTTTTCCTTAAATACCAAAATCACTTTGTAATTATATAATTTTAATTGGGCCATAAAATCGTAAAATAATTGAAAAGATTTAAAAGAATGTTTAAGACACCTGCCTAGGAGGCATATATATTTATATAAGAGGATATTTATGAACGTGTTCGCAATAATAACACGTTTTATTATGATTGTTACTTTATTGTTATGTTACCGGTTTAAATCATAAATTAAATGCTTAGAAGTAACCGGCTCAAATTCTTTACGATTTAAAGAAGTCACTTATGAATATTTTTAGACTTCTTTTTAAGGAAAACTCATCAAACACGTAATAAAATAATTATTAGTTAACATAATGTTACATTTTTAGGGATATTAAAAACTTTGGGTGAGGCCAATGTCCAACAGTGGACGTCTTTCGGCTGAAATGATGATGATGATGAATAATGACGATTAGAAACTATTCTATAGTTGTTGCTAAGTATAAGCTACACGGCAGGTTAAGTTACCTTCCTGCCAAAGCTCCAGGATTATCTGCTAAGGTAGCAAGATTTTCCAAAAGAGTTACCATGGCCTTAGAACACAGGTGGGTTTTAGGCAGTAAAAGTCTGACAATCCGTCTAGCTCTACCTTTGAAGCGGGAAAATCATTAAATAATTTCTCCCGCTCCAGGTGGACCGCGAGGGAAGGTTCTGGAAGGACTGAAAACCTACCCATCTTCCATTAGTTGCACTTTGCGTTTTAGAGCCACGATTACTGCATCGAACCATCTGGTAGACGCTTTTATTGCTAGTTAAATTTTCTGTCCATCGGTTATATCAAGGCAATTTCCTTTTCGACTATTTATCCAACCTATCAATTCATTCATTGAAACACGTTTGGTCATTGAAACCATCGTAAATGGGTAATTTTTTAAATATTTAAATTGATTTCAAGCGATTTCGTTTTTGCGCGTAAGAATTTCGAACAAAATAATAAATTTAAAATCTTTGAATAATGCATTAAATTCAGAACCATTGTAGTTATTTTAAACAGGCGTTGCAACGTATAAATTAGTTCTCCTGAAGGTACTATCACTGATTAGTGATGCACCACACACACTCGTAGCTAGTGTAAAAATATCTTACATAGTTCAAAAGTGAGATCATACTATCGAACCGTAAACTTAATATTATATTGATATAAATCGTTTGCTGAAACACGTAAGATATCGATTTGTATGTTAATTTGTCAGTGGCAGTTACTAGGATTGGTCTAAGGGGACCAATCTTTGTTACTGACACATTTCGTAGTAGTAGCCATATCTAGAGAGATCTATAGTGTAACACACAGGTAGACTTTGTTAGACTGGTTTTGTTGTGTGTGTTTGTGTGACAATTGAGTTGGTCTCGTGGTTGCAAGCGCAACTGCTGAGCGTGGGGTGCTGGGTTCAATTTTCGGGTTAGGCAAAAAGCACGTAAAGCTATTGTTCCTGTGCCTGATTTCTCTCTCGTTGAGTCGAATTGCCGTCTCATCGAATTATGAGAGTAAAGGAACAGTGAGTATACCTGTGTTTGCACACGCACTTGTGCATTATAATATCTCCAGCGCAAGTTTGCAAGTCTCTGTTGAGATTGGCCACCATCATCGAAATTTGGTCAGGAGGATTATTAAGAAAATTGAGTAGTGATTGTTAGGATAGAAAATCAGAAAAAATATATATTTATAGTTGCCCTCTGCTGCAGGCATACGTGATTACTCAGTCTTTCAGTAGTCCGGATATCGGTAACATTGTGCATTTACACGCAACATCTATTTCAAAATAATCACGATTTCGTGATTTTACGTTGTGAGAATTACTAGTGTATTATCAGGATATGGGTCAAAATTTAAAACAATTTGGTATTCTAAACTATAGACTTATACATATCAGTGTTCATGTTTAGCAGGTATATATTAATATCTCTATATTATTATATTATCATCATTTCAATCGAAAAACGTCCACCGGTGGACATAGGCCTCTCCTAATTATCGCCATATCAAGTCCCGCGGCCCTCACCAAATTATCGGTCCACCTTGAGGGAGGCCTTCCAACACTCCGACTTCCGGTACATGGTCGCCACTTTTTAGAATGGTGACTATATACCGGAAGATGAAAGAGATCGAAGAGAAAGGTTTTAACCTCTCTCTTTATATTATAAACGTTTTAAGTTAATCAATAAGGTTCAAAATTGCTTTTTTGGGCTTGAAACCTGCAAGTTACCACTGGGTCACCACTGCTCTCAGAATTGCTTAATCTGATTATATTATTTTCTTTCATAAGCTTATATGCCTCAGTGAGCTAAAACGCAATTGAGAAGCACCCTTTATGCTTCTCAATTGCGTTTTAGCTCACTTCTCAATTTAAGTCTGACACTATACGTGTGGACTTGTAATTGGCTTGCTGTCGTCTATGCTTGTTTTCATTTTTAGTTTGTTTTAGCTGTAAGTCTTCCAAGCTGTAATAAATAAATAAATTTAATTGGCTTAGGGGCCTTTAAGAAAAATCACTCAGGTCATAAGTTAGAGGTAATGTTAGTTTAAAGTACATTTTAATAGTGTTTTAACACATGGGTAGACCATGTCTTGGGATAACACATACTCGTAGGGCGCTATTTATCCTGGAATTATGGGATTATGGGTCTAAGCCGCTGGTGTTAACACATATGACAGAGTACTGTATACCTAGTTTAGATAGAAACTGCAATATAGTAGGCAGATAATTTAACTACTGGAAACCCAAATCAATCTACCTAGAATTTTTCTAGCTATGTTGACTTTCAGTATAAAAAGTAAATAAACACCAGTATTTTAAATGGTAAAAATTACCAAACCTAAGTGGCACTTGGCAGTGGGCAGTGGGCATGTTGTTCGCAGAACAGTCGATGAGGACGATAGGTTCTGGAGTGGCGACCGCGCACTGGAAGATGCAGCGTTAGAAGGCCTCCCACAAAGTGGACCAATGAGCTTGTGAGAGTCGCGAGAATGCGATAAATGTGAGACGCCCAGGATCGTTAATTGTGGCGGCACTTTGAGGAGGTCTATGTTCAACAGTGAATGTCTTGCGGCTGCAATGATGATGATTTTATATGGAGTGTTTGTGTGACCTTTACACCCATTAATGAGGCAACATGGCACTATATCAAGACTGTTATCAAATTTTCGGACGTCAAATAAACCATAACAGCAGAAAAAAACTCCAGATTTTCTTTTAAGTATCTTTGAATACAATAACTAAATCCTCAAACAGACTAAACTGCGGAACCAACGGCGTGCATGATCGACATTTTGCATTTTATTTGTTGACTCACATCTCGACAATGATCATTTTGCTCACAGAACGTGACTATTAAGTAAATAGTGTCTCTCGTGTGTCAATATGACGTTTGTGCATTTCGGTATCAACTATTGGTTCTCAATTTCGATGGTCAATAAGGTCAATTTAAACTGATGGGGTAATGGAACGATGTTTGTTCCGTAACTGGTGAAATGGGAGTGTAGTTTTAGGTGTACTGTACGCCACTGTATTACCCTTTCGGAAATATCTGCAGACTTATGTACGTGTGATGCATATCGAGTTTGTGTAAGGAAGAATATCGTAAGCGACAATTTGCGTTTGTTGTTGCAATGGGTTTTCTCTTTCGTAATTAAAAAATATGTGTTTATAAATAGTATATTTCATTACGAGTGCGGAAAGCCTGTCATTGCAAAGAGTTCCGACAAATGTTACCCGAGCCGAGGCGCAGCCGAAGGTGAGGGTTGACAGTCGGAACAAGTTGCAGTGACGGGTCCGCACGTGTACTGAACGACTATTTTTAATACAGTTGCGAAAAAATGAAGCAATTTAATTGAATAATAAAATCACAAAAAACTCAACTAACTAATCAAAATGGCGCCAACCGTAAAATAATTTAAGCAGAGATTTTTTTGTTTTCTTCACCCATTCTGGGTAAGCAAAGGGAACTAAGCTCAAACAGCCAAGTCTTCAGTCGATTTTTTTTATTAATATAAAATGAAAATGAAATTTAATGAGATGAAATTAAATGAAACCTAATCTAACTCATTGAATCAAATCATTAAATTTGAAATGGAAACAAATTAGTAGCTCCATTTTAGAAATATTTAAAAAAGTTTTTATGATTCATCATAAAAACTTTTTTTAGTAGAAACTTCATGGTTGGTTTTTTCTTTTTGATAGACATTATTTTGACAGTTGGGAAAGAAAAAGCACGAGTTCGGGAATGGTAAAGAAAAAGCACGAGTGTGCCCACTTCCCGAACGCTATACGCCCCTGCAATACGCCACTTTTTGAGCAACTGTATTAAAAAATATGTTACAAGATACTATTCTATTAGAGCAATTGTTGTGAGAAATATTAGTTGTTTTAAGTTTTATTATTTTTAGAAAGATTCTATTATAAATAAATTTAAAAAAATGCATACTGTTGCTTACGACGTTCGATATTATTATGTTTAAAGACACTCGTGGCAAATTCTTCAAAAAAATAAGTACAGTATGATGAGGCCTTTTTCTTCTATATATGTATCTACGTACTTGTCGTTATCACTTCAGTCACAATCTTTGTAACCATATATATTTTTTAATATGTACAAAGTCACTATTAATCTTGTACACTGTAGGTGATGTTTTACATATTACGATGCAATCCATTATTTTAAAACATGGCTGCTATATAAAAATAACCATTTCACCAATTACATTTTAAATTTACAGCCCTTTACAAATTCCTTTACATTTGAGATAACAGCGAAAGTTTAAACTCGTTTAAATTGTTACTCGAGACACAGAATCGAATAAAATTAAACGATTCTGTTTGATACTGAAACTCTTTTGTCGAGGTTTTAAAATCCCTGATATTGCTCTCCGATAGAGCATTGAAACGAAACACTCGTAAATTGTACACGTAAAAGACGCTATCTTAACTTTTTTAAGATTTAGTGTATTTAATACCTTGGGATAAAAAATTCTTTTCAATTTATCAAAAAGCGTCGAACATTGTAGAGGTCAGAGGGAAGGGCCCAAATTAAGAGGGGATAACTTCTCGCCATGATAAAGATATTAAAAAAGACGAGTTCTTTTTCCATGATTTTTGAGGCACGTAAGTGGATTCTTCCACTTGTTATAAAATTGGATTCTGTTTAAATTTAATGGCGGGAGGAACAAGAAGGCTGATTGTTTTAAGATTTATTTAAATGATAAATAAAATTCATTTTGCAGATAGGTTTTAAAATACTTTTATACGTCAAATTAAACTAGATGAAGAGGCCATTGTTTCCTATTTGACTATCTCAAGAACAAACACTGAAAAAAACTAAGAGGTACAAAGTCTCTTTTAAAGTTCATATATCAAACATATGTATAATGGTCAAATCATATGAAAACCTTGCAGATTATTCTCTGAAAAGGTAATTTGAGAAAAGAACCACTCAGATATTTTGAGTGGCCCTGTCTGTTGCATCACTGCTTACCATCAGGTAGGATTGCAGTCAAGTACTAGTTTAAATCATTAAAAAAAAGTAAGTAACCCAATTTTTATCAGCAGCTGGTTTCCCAAAATTACAGCATTGACTTTTTTAGTCATAATGTCAAGATATCCAAAAGTTCACGTTAATTGTTACATACGGTTGAGTAATATAATGACCGATTGTTTAATTAAATATCAGCTACCTTATATTGAAGATCACTTGATTGACCAGTTTGACCAGAGATTGCGTTAATGAGCGAAATTTTTTAAGGTATCTGGACCTTTAATACGCGCCGAATTCGGAAACTGTCGACATTGTTTTATTTTTATGTATGAATACGTTGTAAATATTGAGGAGCTCGTGGCTAGATAGTAACAGCCGCATGGGTCGATCTTCAAGGTTAAGCAACGCTTGCCAAGGTTGGTCTGTGGATGGGTGACCATCTTAACATAACGAGTTTCCTCCGTGCCTCGGAAAGCACGTTAAGCCGTAGGTTCCGGCTGTCATTTGTAGATCTTTGGCAGTCATTACGGATAGTCAGAAGCCAATAAATCTGACTCGAGTCTTGCCATGAAGTACCGTATTACCCCAGTTAATGGGTTGTGGAGGTCTGGTAGGCAGCCGCTCCTCGTAAAATACTGGTATTCAGCTAAATTCGGCTTGACTGGAAGCCGACCCCAATATAGTTGGGAAAGGGCTAGATGACAGTTGCGTGATTAATAAATGACTAATGTGTACAATTGATTTATGATGACGCGAAATAAATCCGGTGTTAAGCTCAATGACCGACCATTTTAAATATAATTTATTGACATTTAATTTAATTTGTTGACATTTTGAATTTTAATTAATTGTTGTCAGTTTTAACTTTACACCATTATAAATAGATTTTTTGTTGTCAGTTATGTAGAGTTAAGCCCATTCATAAAAAAAATACTTGTTGAATATGAGGCGAAATATGAAAAAAGTCTGTGAATGTTTCAAGCAAATAAATGACTTTGCCCTTTACTTTTTGCCCTTTTGCCGGCGTATAATATTAAAAAAACCTTACATCTTGAAAGATCACGATGTCACGAAACTTGAAGAAAAAACATGATTTATTTGGTATTTATTCTAATTTGAACAGAAATGCTATATTGTATAATATATAAGACTGGTTCTCAATCAAATCATACGAGTACCTATTACCATACGGATCTCTCTAACAGGTGGTTCTACAGAATTAGCATACTTACTTTTCTATACTTGTATTATTATAAAAATATTATTATGTATTTTTGTTCGTAATTAACTAACTGAAAAACTAGATGCTAAACTGATTTCAAGAATTCTTTCACCAATAAGATGTTATTTTATCACTGACATTTTTTTATTATCATTATAAATAGGCTGGCGTTTGACCAGTATCTCGCCTGATGGTAAATGATGGAGCACACTTGCCTTGAAGTAACCTATTCACTCTTGGCTTAAAGACCCCTAGGTTGTAGCTATCAGGAATCACAGACTTCGACAAGGAATTTTACTCCTTAGCTGTAGGTACGCATAATGTATAATAATCTGTTGGCAAAATATAAGCATATTATATTTCTTTTCACGCGTGTGAAGCTATCTGCAAAAGCTAGTAATAAATTCTGTAGATTTCGTATAGGTCTAACACGAACTGAGATAATACTGGTAACCTGTTAATTTGAATAAAATTATCGAATCTATCAATGTTTTACGCAAAAAACTGGTTTTTCAAATTAAAAATGATATTTAGCATAAAAATGAATCTATGAATTTTTCACAGTGTGCATTCTTTAACTAACTGAATTTTAAACATGAAAAAGTACAAATTCCTTTGTTATTCATATTTTAGAATTTTTCTTTTTAAAATAATTCGACACTTAAATATCACTATTAGTTTATATTAGTTATTATATTTTTGGTTATTTCGTGGTAATAGATTGTAATTATCTACAATACGTATTTATTGTACAAATCACCGTAAAATTGTGAATAACGTTAGACTACAATATACCTCACGAGTTTGTAAACTATTGACGATACATTGTAATATATCGAATAGTTTACAATCTCATGAGATAGATTATAATCCAATGGTCAATTTTACGATCACATTATAAATTACAAAATGAGATTTTTCTTTCTTTCCTAATTTAATTCATGAATCCCCGACCGGTTCTATGAGACCGCGGTGTTATTGTTTTACTTTTGTGTCTCGTTTTGCGGGTATGTGATAGGTTAAAGGTATTTGTGATAATATGCCAGTAGTGCGTATTCTAATAGATCAGTCTTATAGTTTTACGAATAACAAAACTATTTAATTTATTTAAATTAAATTTTTTAGACCTATGTATATTATCGTAAACACTTTAAAACCAGGAAAAATAATATTATAATTACGGCCAAAAATATACAGAACCTTCGAATTAAGTTTTTGGTACGCACTAATTAGTTTCTATATTTGAACACAATTTATTGTTTTTTAATCTCGTTTGCCGGGGCTAGAAGAGGTCAGATGTTCACTTTTATATTTTACAGTAAAGCAAATGAAATGTTTTTTATGTTAAGAAATTTGTTTTTCAAGTTAGAAAATTATTACATTAGTTGTCCCGCTTTGGGTGGAGTGAGAAGGACTTTTAATAACTGTTCCTTCAGTTATCCTTTGCGTTCCAGTGCCGCGGTATTTTTTTCGAATAATCCTGCGGGATTGTCACAAGTGACATAATTGCTAATGTTGCTTGTGCGATATAAAAGATATTTACAGTTTAAAGAGACATTTCAAAAGTATCAAGAACACTATCTTTGATAATTTTTCTCTAAAGCAAAAATGCAACCGATGTCGGTTTTAGTGATATTTCGGTGACACATGGCAATTTGAAAATCGTATTGAGGATTTTCTAATAGCGATCTTATACAGTTTCAACTAAAATAACAGGAAAATCCGATGAAAAAATTCTATTAAATTACTGGGAGGTTCAGCATCATGTACTGGATCCATAGTATTCGTTTGTGCCTCGATGTTTGAGGCACCTTAGTCCCATTAAAAACCCACAAAGTCACAAAATAAAGCGAATAGTGCCCTTGAAGAAGTTTTTAGGCACTTCAAAAATTTGTTCATCTTTAATTGGTGTATGATAGACGTATTCAAGTGTCATCACACTATTACTTGTAACTGTCTGACCAGATAATCTGACCTGATTTGACCTTCACTCGCTTCGGCCTCGTTAAGCAAATAAGGCAGTATGTGATTGTTTCGGCAAAAAAAAAACGACTTAAACGATAATTATTTATTTTCTTAACCTCGTCATACCGTTATGTCAATACCTCTCTCGTAGATTTGGTTTTATTATCGGAAGTATTGAATATCGGAACCGCGTTTATAAAGCTGTGTAGGTACTTCTAAATACGGAATTGCTGCATCTCATTTCCGTACCTTATCCATTATTTGACTAAAGTTTTGGCAAAAGGTCAAAGTTAAGGTATTGACTTGGTTATGTCTTTGATTTATAGTGGACCATTATTGGATTGTTAACGTTTTTGGTTTGTTTTCGGGTTTTTTTAACTGGTTTAGAGTATACATCCATTTGGTTCCGGTTTCTTACACTATGATAAGCAAGTGAGCGTGCTTTTAAGCTTAGATACTATCCAATAAAAGAGCAGAATACAATGTATCAAGTAAATTAGACTTTATTTGTACATTACACAATTTTATTGCACGAATTATAATAAAAATGGAAGTATTGGCAAAATAATGATTATACAATTATATAGGTAAATCAGTTGATAGTATTTGAGACGTCTGGGGCAATTTCAGGATAAATATTTAGAAAAGCTAAACCCGTCAGCCAAACTTCAAACAAGTTTGCCCTCAAACAACTTTGTTTTTTTTTGTAAGTTTTAAGAGATTCTTCAGTTCGACGTTTTCGGAGGAGTTATATCCCCTGTCGCCCTTCCCTTCAAACCATGCCTATGAATAATTGACAGGTAAATAAGGTGTAGACAGGTCATTAGATCTCGTATTGAAACTGTCAACTTCAAGTTTGTATCTATTGCACTTGTACAGTGCACTTTGCGACTCCTTAGTGAAGTAGTAGCAAATAACACATGTAAGTGTTTTCATTTACGTTTACATTGGGGAGATAATTGGTACCTTTAGCATTCTTATAAAAGGTACTGAATCTTTTTTTCCCTTAAAACTAATAAACGACTGTTTGACTACAATCCCGCAGTATAGTAAGCAGTGATGCACTCGTTGAGGGTGACGAACACTAGTTTATTACGAGCCTATTCACTCTAGCTCTGAAGGCACTTAAATTATAATCGGACGGGAAGACCGCAGCAGGCAAATTGTAAATAAACCACAATTTAGAATTTTTACACACAATTTTATCTCAGTGTTTGGCAGACTTTTCGCTATAATCAAAGAAAATAGTGACGTATCATCTACCTCTTACGTTGGATTAGTCATGTTTCAAATTGTCCATGAAAAGAATTTCTCAACCGGAAACAACTTGGCCATCTTGTAACGGTCACGCGAAAGTTCAAAGCCAGTGTTACCTTTAATCAGATGCCCTCTAAAATGAACAATGTGTAGGTGTTTAATTGTGAGAACCGTAAGTCTGACTAAGGCATTATGACCGCCTCTGTACTTTTGTAAGCATAAACCACACTAATTAATTCTTAATGTACTTACATAATAAGTTTAATTTTTTTTCTTTCTTTCTTTTTTCACATTAGGAATTACTTCTGTATCATGGATGCATTTACAAACATGTAATTTCACATACACAGGACACCCAGAACCAAAAGACCTTTCTATAGGTCGTACAAATATTTGTTCCATGCGGGAATCGAACCCGTGACTTGCAGCGCAGCAGCCAATCGCTTAACCACTGCGCCCTCAATATGAAGAACCGTTCCGTTAATATGAAAGGGCAACTGAATGTACACGAGTGAGTTTTAGTCAGTAAATTTCTGACACGCTCTTTCGTTTCACTTAGAATGAGACTAGTTATTTGATGATATCCCATCAAAAATAAAAAGCAGTCAAACAGGTACATAAAAAAACTAGTTTTCATATAATTTTATATATTTACTACACGTGATTTAAAGGACCACGTGTGGGGGTCTCATCTTTTGATAACATAATATTCAAAATGTATTATCATGTATTATTCAATGGCTTCTAAATGGTCGTTATTATTGACTTAATTATGTCAGTTTGTGTGACGTATTCTGTGATTGTCAAGTGATTGTGAACAGTTTTTCAATGTTTACATACCTCTTCAGATATAACACCGGCGCTTGCCTATAAGTCATACGAGTATTACAAAGGCGGTATTTAAGTTTAAGAGTGTGTTTGTTTCTCCTCCGTGCTCAAACGGCTAAACGGATTTAGATCAAATTTTGTACACGAGTAAAACGTGTTTTGGATTGAATTTTCTACTGTAGACGGAGTTTCTAGTAAAATCTATTTTATGGCAGACACATTTTCTGGATCAGTTATTTCAATTGCGCATTCTATACCAAAATATTTCCAAAACTCATGTTAATTGTACACATTTTTATAGCACAATTTAATTCGATACATTTTGATAGCACAATTTGATTCGATGCATTTCGATAGCACATGTCAATTCTATATATTTCGTTAGCGCGTACTAATTCCGTATATTTTGACAATTCGTTTCGCTAATGGAATTTGATTTAGTCTAGACCCTGAGTACTGTTATTATAAGTGTTATTGATGTTCACCTATTGCTCAGTGAGTTCAAGTATTATTTTGTTGACTGGAGCGGATGTATGTGATAAGTGAAAAACTAAACGTTCTTTCATTCGAGTATTTTAAATAAACATACTTGAGACATAGGTATGTGCTTGACACTATGTCTCCTCGGATATTGATGAATACTAGCTGTTGGTTTTACCTTAATAAATAAATAAAATAAAATAAATAAATTAAAATAAATACTTAAAAAATCGATTTATTTAAATAAAAGTCCTCTAAAACTACCTAAAGGTTTCCGAAACGAATATAATTACAATATTAATAATGACCTAGTTTTAATTGTTTTTAATACATATGTATGTAAACTAATTAAATAATTGTCTATGTAGATTCAAAAGGCCGTTACCGAGATAGCCTTAAAAACATGTTAAAAAGACGAGATTTACTATTTTGATATAAACACGACGACAAGCGATAAACTTTGTCTAAATGCTAAAAAGTGTAAGATTGACTACGTGACATTTTTTTATATCAAGTGGGAAACCATCCAAAGACTTTTTCCGCTCTATGGTGGAATGGGAGGTCGTGCCAGACTTTTACTGATTCAAATCTGGGGCCATAGAAGGAAAGGCAAAGAAGAGGCATTCCCATGTCATCTTTTTGGGCCTCGAGTTTCTATTTCAGAAGCCAACCAAGCCAGTAAGCTTCGATCCTAATGCGTCTCTACGGTTTTGCTGATTCGGACTCGATCTGATTTAGAGTTAATCTTGAGGTTAAGGATAAAAAAATGCGCCAGGGTAATCAAATGAAAATCCCCAACCTCAAGATTCACCCCTTAAAGGTCAGCTGGACGTCGTGACACACCCTAATCTCATATCTTTTATTGTCCTTATGCTAAAAAGTGTAGGTCCACGTCACATCTTGCACAAGCCAATCTCATAGTTCACCTTTTGAGTTAGTTTTTTTTTTATAGTAATTTCAGAGGAATATATAAATGTGAAATAATAATAAAATCGTCACGTGTCTAAATGCTAAAAAGTGTAGCATAGACCACGTCACATGTTGTTCACGCCTGTCTAGTATTCTACGTTTTTTTTTTTTTTTTACAGTATTTTCTCAGGAATTTATGTTAATAAAACTATCGTCACGTGTAATCATCATTCGTATGCCATAGAGACACGCCTCTTCCAAAACTAGATAGAAAAGGTCATGGATATTATCATACTTTTCAAAGTATAAATGTCGCACTATTATTATAAAGGCGAAAGTTTGAGTTCGTATCTCTATCTTCTTCTCGCTCGAACGGCTGGACGGATTTTGAAAAAACTTGTTACACGCATTGACTCCTGAAATAGTACATAGGATACTTTTCATTCCGGGGGTAGGTTTGCTTGGGATTTTTTTTTACTTTCTTGAGGGCAAAACTACTGACAGTGGGCTAGTAGTCAACTCAAGAGTAACCTAATGGTCACTTGTAGGCAAGCTTGCTCCATCGTCGACCAAATCATCGTTTACCATCAAGTGACATAGTAGTAAAGTGCGAGCCTAACAATAAAATAAAACAAAAAAGGCAGTCCGTTTTTGGTAGACCATAAAAAATAGGACTTTGATTCGAAAAGTTCGAAAAATGTCCCAGTGAGTCGGGATCATGCTATAGACTCCAGTGAGTCGGAGTAGTGCTGCTAGCCCCAGCGTGTCCGAGCGGTGCTATGCGACGTAGGGCCTTACTGCTAGCGTCGATCAGGAGTGGTTCTTTATGGCTGTTCATATAGAAGGTGCAGTCAGCCAAGACTGCTGATGAGACCAGGTAGGTCAGGATACCCTATTAAAGCCGTAGATGCTAGCTGTATGGCTCGCTGCATGAAAGATTGAGGAAGTGATAACGACGTCACAATGTGGTCACCAGTTTGGAGGTTTTTGTGAATTTACTCTCAGTTCCGCATACCTCCAAAACTTAAAGCCACCCGAAGGGCAAAGGAAAGGGTTGCAGTTTCCTTTCGTTAACACATCATGAAAGTAAATATACGCAAGAGAACCAATGTCGCCGACTTAACCAGAATCGTTATACCTACTTAGATGGTAGTGGGGCAGAGCACATTGTTGGCAGAACCGATGGTTGATGGCACCAAAAGTTTCAGGATTGATGACTGAGTACTGGAAGACGCAGAATTGAAAGGCCTTCCAGGTGGATCGATGATCTGGCGAGGGTTACGGGAATCCAATACGAGAACCACTGGATGACACTTGGGGGAGGCCTTTGTCCAACAGTGGACGTCTACCTTCAGAAATGATGATGATGACACTAGATCCTAGAACCATCCTAGTCTTCATACTACCTACTTATAGTATCAATTAATTTGTCATACGAAACCTGTAATTGGCTTACTAGCGCTTGCATAAACGCATACATGGCAACATGCCAGTGCGTTGAACTGAACCAGATTGTTGACAAAACGAGCTAAAAGTCGGAGTGTTGTGTAATGAAATGTGGGCCAGTAATCTGTCGATAGGTTACCCAGTAATTTGGTGTTTTTATTATACTAGCTGTTGCCAGCGGCTTCGCCCGTAATATATGTAGCAGAAAATTATCCAAAAGTATTCTATGGTGAAAGTGAAATTCCAAAGTGCTATTCCAGAACATAGTCTATCCATGTGCCAAATTTCATTCAAATCCGTTTCGTCGTTCGAGCGTGAAAACTTGAAAAGTAATCAACATAATTATGTATATACATAGATTTTCGGTTTTATAATAGAAGAGTGTTAATTATAAAAAACCACTATCTGATCTTTTAAATTCTTGGAGTTGGGCATAGATTATACAAAAAAAAAAACTTGCATCCTTACTACTTAAGTCCAGTTTAGTTTCCATAGTTTCTACTTAGATAGGTACCTAATCTTAAGAATTAAAATAAAAAAGTAAAAAATGTTAGATTATAAATTCGTGATAATAGTAATATCCTTATGAATGAATGAGGAAAAATATTTTTATTTCATTTTCGAAAAGACTCGTTTTTTTTATTTTTCTTCGGCATTTGAAATACCATATTTTGTTTTTGTATAAGTACACAGTTAGATTTAGTATAAATTGTTTATTTTCTATTCAATTCTATTTTTTATTAGTAGTAAATAGAGTCGATGTTGACTATTCTGCCAATGTTTGTTTATCAAAAACCCTAAGAACTAAAACACAGTTACTCATCATCTGCCTAGCCTTTTCCCAACTATATTGGGGTCGGCTTCCAGTCAAGCCGGATTTAGCTGAATACCAGTATTTTACGAGGAGCGGCTGCCTACCAGACCTCCACAACCCATTAGCTGGGGTAACACGGTACCTACTTCACGACTTCAAGACTGGAGTCAGATTTTACTGGCTTCTGACTATCCGTAACGACTGCCAAAGATCTACAAATGACAGCCGGGACGTACGGCCTAACGTGCTTTCCGAGGCACGGAGGAAACTCGTTATGTTAAGATGGTCACCCATCCACAGACCAACCTTGGCAAGCGCTGCTTAACCTTGAAGATCGACCTGTGCGGCTGTTATTATCTAGCCACGAGCTCCTCAACTAAAACACAGTTACTGTAGGCAAGAAAATCTTCGATTGAAACAATTGCACTTGATAGATTTGAATATTTATTTTAATTTAATAAAAGTATATGTCAAAAAAAAACAATCATAATTTGAAAAGAAGCAATAGAGATGATCTACTTGTAGTTTTTAACAGTAACACGGCATTAAGCATATTGCCATGCACACTTTGCTCACTAATACCTGACTCTTCAGGCTGCGGGAATGCTCGTTAGAATTATCGTGGTCCTGGAATGCAACACGCAACTTAAGGAAAAGGAAACTAACGGGTTTAGTCAGTAAAAGTCTGACATCCCCTCTAGCTCCACCCAAAGCGGGAGAAGTTACTGATAAAATCTGACGATTGATTGACGAGAAAACATATTTTTTAATAAAAAAAAAACCGTAAATCTTTCTCTAAATTTCGCAACAAACTGGAGCTAGGCCAGAATACCTTGAGACACGCATCGGTTATTGAACGTGGTCGAAATGTGAGTGGCATTGAACGACGAGAACTTTACATAATTACTGCTGTCGCTTCCGCGTTGATTCATAAACTATGAATTATTTATTCAAATACCTTAGCAGATGGACATCACTATGCTACTATTATTTTTATTTAAGGCAATATGCGAGACGCACACGCACAGGACCGGTCATTGTGGCGACGCTTGGGCCTATGTCCAGCTGTGGACGTCTTTCGGCTGAAATGAAGATGATGATAATGATGATGATGATAAATATGGCATAAATAATAAGGCTATGAAGAGGTTAGAGTAAGTACAAAAAATACCTTCACCACTGGCAGAAAAAGTCAACATAGGATTAGTTGACAAAAAAGAAAAAAAAGTATGAAGATAATATTATGTCCAATTTTATTTTAATGCATTTTTTAGCAATTAAAAAGATGTCGAATTTTATTTTAACGTATTTATTATTTTGGAGGTGAATGATTTTGTATTACAGTCTAATATTAGAATTTAATTCTAATATCGTCGTTTCTGATTAACTTAGTTATTTATAAATATTTAAATGCAAATTGCATTGAACTTCAAGCGAATTAAATATACAGAATAGATTGCGTGTAAAAAGGTCGCGAAATTCTTTACGGCAGCCAAATGAATGTTTTATTTTTTTATTTTAAGGTTTCAATTGTGATAATGTAAATTATCTTATTGTACAGTAAAGTATGTATAGTTAAATAAATAATAAATATGATTTTTATAAAAATAATTTGTCAGTTTTCGGCGTCATAATGAACCAATAAAAAGGATTATTTATTAGGGTTATAAACTATAACAAATCTTGACAAATGATTTCGCAAAAAGAAACCAGTTTATTAAAATGTTGTTGCTACTACGACATAAAATGGTGGATTTTTTTCTGTTTAAATATAACGGGTTTAATTTATAAAAAGGTTAACCCACCATAAAACTTTATCTAACCTGTCTATACAATAAAGTTTCTTAATGAAATACTGATTTACATTTAATCAGCATTTATTGCTAATTTAACTTTATAACTATACTTTATTTCATTTATTATTATTTTTACATAAATCCCTAATTGACCTTAATTTTGCTCAAAATCATGTCATTTATTTTGAGTTATCAGTATTTTATTGTAATTTTTGTAACACGTGTGGTATTAGTACAAATTCTTCGTCTTAGTCGTAAAATGTTGCTATATCTAAAGGTAGGTAATATAAGTCTAACTTTCTGCTGTGAAATGAAATTTTGGATACTTAAAGAGTAAAATTATAACTAATGTTCTTTGCAAGAGGTTTTATTATTGATACTTTACTTGAAACCACAGTCAGAGACCAAATCATCACGTCGACGTCGCGTAGTGTTCCACGCGCGCCTCAAAGAGAGGTCAGCATAACCGTAGGGGCCCGACGGGATGGTCTGGGGCCATGGGTTTGCTTCTGAAAGGGAAACTCGAGGCCCTATATATACGAAAGGCAAAGCAGAGAAAATAAAAGTCTGAATTAACTGTCCAATTAAGAGCAGGGGAAGTCATACGATGATTTTCCACCTAAATAAAAATAGCCTTTAGGATATTTGTCATCCAAGTTGTTTGAAGCCTTCCTTCGTCACTTTTTAATCAAAAGCCCTACCACGACCAACTTAAAGCGATCCATTTAACGACTTAAACTGAATTGTCAAAGGGATGGAGCGATATAGGGTGTAAAACTCTGTCCGTTTTTCTCGCTCGCACGCCTGTCGTTTGAAGGATAATTATAAATAGATAAGGAAAAGTCTAGCTATAACTTTTCACATCCATTCATGATTATTTGCTAAAATGACGGGAAATAGATGATATTTTCCTGAAGGTCACAGGAAGTTCCATTGTAATATCTGCGACGTAATTAGTTGTCGTGTTAATTAGTGAAGTATGAAGCTACTACTACCTTTATTAGTTAAACTTTTTATGTAAGCATGTACTCGTATATTTCTAAAAGTAGCGTTTGGTTTTAAGCGAACGCTATGCGCGACTGCGAACTTGTCGTGTGACCCAGCTTAGTATACTATAACTTAATCTGTGTTATGGAGTTCTAAACAAATGAGGCGACATACAAAAAATCCATATTGAGCAGGTCGCGGGTCGCGGTCACTAAGAACCGAATGATACCTTTAGTCTCTGTTCTGACTATAAACTGAATCTCATTTAGATCAAAAGTAACGTTGTGGTCACTAAAGTGAGGCTTGAGTTTTTTTTTGATCTTCCAGTTTTAGTTTCAATCAAACCCGGTGGAATAAAGTAAAAAACTTTAGACCTCTTACATACTTGTGATTTTTTACGGGTTTCTTGCTTTCTGAGCACCTACGGTTTACTGACATCTCTCTGAGGTACATGTAGAGCACTACACTACTTATACACTACACAGACGACGAGCTAGCTATTGCTTGTTGTCCGCAAGCCAGCGTCTACGGTGGCCGGGGATCGCTGTGCGACTTTGAACGCCCGGAGCGTCTTCTATCGGGAACCTGTCCTATTCTATCATATTAAGGAACCTTTTTTCTATGTTCCTTATTACTAAACAAAAAATAATTTGACGTCGATCTAATTTATTTTGTCTAAATTTTTGTTTATTCATTGTTCGGGTACAAGGTTCTGGAGGAAAATATTTTCGGTATTCCATTAAAATGAGTAAACAACATGGAGGGTAAACAATATTTTTGGAGGTAATTGAGGGTAGCAGACAAATAAAGCGGTGAAGGTTGTAATGTTGTTTTGGCTGATCGAGTAAATAATATCTAGGTTCTAACTGAAATTTTAATAGGTAGGTATATGTATTAGAAACCTTCCTCTTCAGGGTATATTTTTTAGACAGATTATGGAAAAATTGTATAATTAAGCAGTGTTTCTGAATTTAGTTTCAGTTGTCTCGCGGTAATCTGATTTTTAGATGGATGGCTCGTGTCTGATTACTATCTCACGTACCTAATAGTTAGCGATGATGTGGTTGACGATGGAGCACACTTGCTTAGAAATAACCTATTTACTCTCATAGTCCGATAGAGAATTCCATGTCCATAGCTGTAGACACAATAAAAATCTGGGTGGAGCGAGAAAGCGTGTCAGACTTTTGCTGACTAAAACCGACTCCATTACCTTGTTGCCTTCTTTCTATATAGAGTCCCGGGGTTCTTATGCGGAAACGTTTGAAAGAGTTACCGCGATCATAAAACGTAAACGTCAGTCTACTGTAGTAGTAACTTGTTGCAAGTTTTTGAGTTTATAAATCACTTATTACAAGAAATGCAAGAAAACCCATACAAAAACTGTTATCTTGTAATTGTATCTACCAATTAATTATTTAATAGAATGTCCAATGAGTCATCTCATTGAGTTGATGAAAGATAATACTTGTCATTGATGACTTGATGACTAAGTAACAAACTGTCATACACTGATAAAATACTATGAATTACTACACTATTTAGTAATTTTTCAAACGCATATCTACTGAGAAATTGTATTAATAGAGGTATTGTTTACGCTTGCTGATGATGATGGACAAAATGTTTTGGGAACACATTTTACTGTGCGTACAGCTAGGCTGTGAAATTCTTAGCCGCAGGCTGTGTTTCATGTTAGCTAGAATCTAAGGGTCTGTAAGTTAAGAGTGAATAGGTTACTTCTAGGAAAGCGTGCTCCATTGTCGACCATTTCATCGCTTACCATCGGAATAATAGAGCTTAAGGCTATTTAACAAATTAAGATTTATTTTGAAAATACTGGAAAATTTAACAGAAAAGGAAACTGTAACCTAAAGTGTAAGGAAAACTAAAAAAACTCTTCTAAAAATGTCAAGGTTATTTTTACAGATTAGTATGTCAATTCACAAGAGGGTCTAGAAACAATGTTATCGATTCAAAAATCGAACAATGTAGGTATGGGATTGGTATGCACATTGCGCAACCGCAATGTCACATGGTAAATCCCAACCGTTTTGGATTTTTCACGATCGTTGTTACTGATAAAATGTAGCTTTATCTTGATAAGATTTTGATCAATCGATTCAGCTACAGATACATTAACATAATATAACCTATAATATGTTAATGAATCCGTTGATGAATCGATTTAAAATTATTAAGTAACTACAATTTTTCGGTTTCTCTACAACTTTTTTGTCCAATATGCACGCGAGCCTATTTATAATTTTTTTTTTTTGGATTAAAAGTAGCCTAAATTAATCCTTATAACTGATTATTAGCCAGAACAAACGGATAGATGGGCAAAAAAATGGTATTTCCTCATACGTATCGAATACCTATACTTTCTTTAGCATTAAGTAAAAAAAATATTTTTATAGTTGTAAAGTAAAGGATTTATTGTTGGATACTCAAAATCATATTCATTAATAAAGTTAGAAAAAGAAAAACAGAAGTAAAGTTGTTGAAAACTCCAAAGTTTCATACTTAACGATAGTGTATACTTTCTGAAATAACTTAACTACCTCCCACCTTCTCAAATGCTTAAACATTTAGAGAGTTTAAGTTCCTCAAGTTCTTTTTAAGTTATAAAAGTCAACTTAGTGTAACTTAATAGTGGTGCACTGTGCTTGTTTTACTATACTCGTAACTTGACACAATTTATGCATTGGCTGGAATTTACTACCTTACTTAAAAGTACGATAAGGCTGCATTTAGTGAATCAGTCGCCGAGTCGCTAGCCTGTCAGTTTTATAATGTTTTCTTATACATATCGCGGAGTGTGCAAATTGTCAATTTATTTCTACCAAGTTATTTTCACCATTGCCGGAGTCTTTATTGGTAGCTAATTCCATGAAAGACTGTGTTTCCTGATAACCTAGGGGTTTTTAAGTAAAGGGCGAATAGTTGACTTACGAATATAGGCAAGCGTGCTCCATCGTCGGCCACATGATCGATTACCATCAGGTGAGATTAGGGTCGTCAAACGTGAGACTATGCTTAGTAAAAAATAATTAAGTTATAGCTCTACTTATTGTTTCTGTTGTGCTTAGATTATACTTGCTCCTTCTGAGAATCTTTAATTTACTGTTGCGTTGTTTTGTCTGTTGTGTTGTTGTGCCACAAGTGCCAATACAATAGGGCTATCTTACCATTCGGTGACCACACGTAGAATGCTTTTGGGGCCATCCCAGAATCTGTTCAGCAGTGAGGTCACCACGCATATCGTTGGAACTGTCTAAAGAGCTTCGACAAACATTATGGACACGCTACAGAACCGAAGCAGAAGCAACAGCTCATTAATGGCTGCTAAATTGCCGACTTTGGCGCACGTTTAAAAATGCCGCCGTATCGCGTTGAATTTGCATGTTCTGCGTCGAATCGCTTCGCAACCGCAATCGCTTTGTATCGCATACGTAGGATGCCGTACACCAACTATAAACTTTGGCCTAAGGCCGGGACTAAGGGACTCTACCAAGGCGGAGACGAGACGAATGGAGAGGAGATGTTTTTTAAACAACCAATTGAATTGTGTTATTGACACATCTCCTCTCCGCTCAGCTTCAGTGGAGATCGCTGTGCGGAGATGTGTAATATTTGTATGGCGCGATGGTATCGGAGATGTGAGCAAAACGCGGATGACGCGCAGTCGAGGCGATAGATGTAACAGTGTTGCACACATCTCGGCTTTGGTAGAGTCACCCGAGCTGAAAAACATCTCGCAAAGCACACAGCACACCGGACACATCTCCGCTTAGGTGGAGTTCCAACCTAACAGTCCAGGAAGGCCTATATCTATATTATACCTTCTCTAACTAATTCTTCAAGAAACACAAGTGTTCGAGAAACTGATAGACAAAGGCTTTGCTAGTCGGAAATATTGCTAGATCGGTTCTGAGACCTGTTGAATGGCCCCTAGCAAGAAACCTAGTTTAGCGCGCAACGCTTATTGGATCGTAGAAAAGAGATTCTTGGTAATTTTAGTTCGTTATGAAGGCGTTGTTGATGGTACTGGGTATTTGATGTTCCAGCTAGATTGTTCTAAAGACGATCTATTGTGGCCCTGGAACACAAAGGGAAACTGAAGGAACAAAGGTTGGTTTTAGTCAGTAAAGGTCTGATACTCTATCGTTCCATCCAGAGCTAGAAGAGTAATTTAATGTTATTCTACGAAAATAAAACTACGATTGCATCACTGCTTACTATCAGCAATTGCAGTCAATCTGCAACGAGAGATGAAATTCTAGAAACAACTACGTTTCAGTGAGAAACCCTGTGTTATCATTGTCACTATTACAATTAGTATTCAAAAGGTGAGCATTAAGAACAATAACAGGTGGTATTGTCAGGATCAAACCTGTTCAATCTATATACATAAAAATAAAACCCGTTTTCCGTTGTCACGACATAACATGAAAACGGCTTGACCGATTTGGCTGATTTTTTTTTTAAATGTTCCTTGAAGTTTAATGATGGTTTTTACGGAGAGAAAATAACTAAAAAAAAAAAATAGGTAAAGTAGGGTAGGTAGGGTAGTGTACCCTACACTACCCTACCTACCCAGGGTAGTGTAGGGTAGTGTAGGGTAGTGTAGGGTAGTGTAGGGTAGTGTAGGGTAGTGTAGGGTAGTGTAGGGTAGTGTAGTGTAGGGTAGGTAGGGTAGTGTAGTGTAGGGTAGGTAGGGTAGTGTAGGGTAGGTAGGGAAGGTAGGGTAGGGTGGCGTAGGATATGTAGGGTAGTCATTTGACGGGAGCGAAGCCGCGGGTAAAAGCTAGTTGTTCATAATTATAATAGCTTAATTGATTTTCAAGAAAATAAAATGCATACTAACAACGAAACCAAGAAAACCAGACCTGTTGGAAAAATGTCTTTGTCTGAGACTGGGAAAACCAGAAATCTTTTACGCACTAGAATTAAAGATTTCTTTGTAATGAACTACATTTAAATTATGCTTCCACTTTTCCGAGGCGTTTACGGTATTCCACCACACGCTCCACCCACTTTGAAGAAATGGCAGCATACGCACCTAGTTGCTCCTGGTCTGTATGTGACGGCGATCTACCTATTGTTTGCCGTCCGACGGTGCCCGGCCAGACTAAGTAGGTACCTAACCTTTATACGATTTTAAGCAGTCAGTTTATGCTTAATATTGGCATCCAGCTCCATCTAGAAGAACCTTGTAAGAACCGAAGATGCTGATGATGATGATTAGTTTCTTGCGGTTGAAATCCTTGAACTGATGATACATAACATCAGTTCCGGTAATTATTAAGCATACGGATATAACGTAATTTGTAGGTCTTAAGTTAATTGGATAATTTCACCACAATGTAGAGCGAAGCTATCTCGCGGTTGATCTTTAAATTAATTAGCTAGTAATTAATTTAATAGACTGTAGCTTTGTACTTGTATAATAATTACGTATAATACAATAGGTTTATACTGTCTTTCAGTATCATCATGCTTGTATTCCTTGAAACGGCTGGCAGAGACTTTTGTGGGCAGTGTTACCTTCATTAATAAGCATGTTATTTGGAGAAATCATATAATTTCTCACACCTCCCGGTAGAGCAAGAAAAAGTATCAGACTTTTACTGACTAAAACAAACTCGTGTTTTTTCCGGTGCCCTTGGCGTTCTAACTCTTATAGGTACTGCGGTTCTAGGTGCTAAGGGGTGAATTGGTTATTTTTATGCAAGCGCCAAGCACTCGAGTGTAAAGAAGTTACAAATATTACACACACCCACAAACTATTACTTTCATACTATACTGTGATTATTTTATGATCAGTTCTTAAACAGGCAAGAAGATTTGTAAATTGAAAATAAGTATTTCACGGAAAAGTGCAAAAATATAAACATTTGATTAGCAGCTTTTATAGACGTTGCTCATTTTAATTTAGCAATATAAATTACACTATTGTACCGATGCCTACAGTAAATAGTTTCCATAATTTATTTCGACATATTTAAATGAGTTTTGCAGCGTAAATTGAACAGCAATAGTTAGTTTGATTGGAATTTTCCATAATAGTCTATTGAATCAGCCATGTTTGTATTTTGCACTCATTTAAAGCTTTGTTCCATAAAATTATGAGTTTATTTTTTTATTAATTGAAATGAAAACAGTTTAGTTACAGTTCAGGGAAATTTATTGGTTTTTAGGATACATAAAATCATTGAAGTATAATACTGGTATTCAGACATCTGGCTTGACTGGAAGCCGACGCCAATATAACTAGTTGGGAAAAGGCAAGGTAGATGATAATGGAAATCATTGAAGTATAAAATAGAACAGTATTTATTCGATACAGTCAATGCAATACAACAAGTAAAAGGGAGTCAAGTAGGAGTTGAGGCCATTTTTTCTTTTGGATGGATAATAGACTAATAACTTTTACCGTTCACGGTCAGGAGGGAACCAAAGAGTGTTAGCTGCTACTGTTGCCTGCTACGGCCATGCCCATGCGATCGGTTCTAAAAGGATACTCACGGTCCTGGAATGCAAAAGACAACTGAAGGAACTTAGGTGTGGTTTTAAGGTTTTTATTGGGCCCATGTGGGCCATGTCCATCTGGATGTCGGTGTCCATACATTTTATATGGCAACTTGACTTGTAGAGCATAAGTTAGACCCACGCCACGCGACGCAGTTTTACATACAACTCTGGTGTCACCCACGTGTGCGTCGGTCTAATGTAGTTACCGCTTTAGTCAGGAAAAGTCTAACACGCCCTCCAGCTCCACCCTAGAGTGGGCGTCATTACGCGTATTCCCTTAAAGAAAACTAATTCCCTAGAGACATAGTAAGACTTAATAATGAGTATAATTGGACTCGTGATAATTAAATCATTATTTTATATTTTATTACCATTTTATAACTTTGAATCTATGTAGCTTTTAATTAACTTTAACGAACTTAAGGTGAATGGTATATTAATTATTTAAAATGGTAAAAAGCGAACTTGATATTTACTTTAGCATTTGAATAATTATTTACTACATCATCTGCTGAACAAATTAATTTATAAATTACACTACTCTACAAGATTTCACAACAGAGGAACTGCATATATTTTCTGTCTAGTTAAACATTACTGATAACGAATATAATCACCAAAAGTCTCCTACACGTCAGGTTTTTTTTTTATTGATTAAAATGTAAACATGTGATATACGCCCAAACTAAATACCATTCGACCCATTTTAGTTTCTTATTGAGGGTAGATACTAAAATAAATGTCGATAAATCGTCTATTACGATTGTCACTTGTCATTTAACTCGCTTTCGTGGGCTTTTCTTGCTGAATTCGAGTAGCTTTTTACTTTTTTTTAGTTCAAAATGGCTAAAATCGCTAAACGTGCTTGTGATAATTCTGCAGATTCATTTTGTCTTATATATGGCTCGTTTACAACTTGTACACATAGAAGCGTAATCAGTGAAAATGTTAAGATGTTATACGAGAGCTATTTTGGTTTTACTATCGGTCACCAAGACAAAGAATGGGCACCTCTCCCTTGTTGCGTTACGTGTATTGCAAATTTAAGTAACTGGATGAATGGAAAGCGTTTTTCAATGCCATTTGCTGTCCCAATGATCTGACGTGAGCCATGATATGTACTGTTACTTCTGCTTAACAAATGTCGTGGGCTTTTCAAGAAAAAACAAAGGTAACATTGTTTTTCCCGACACTTCTTCAGCTACAAGAGCGCTTCCACATAGCGAAGGGTCACCGATACCAGTTCCTCCAGTGGCAATGGAAATCGTTTCTGAGGCATCTTTAGATACAGCTTCGTCGTTTGTTCCATCTTATGATGATAGAAGTAGAGAGCCCCATTTGATAGAACAGCCTGAACAAAACGACTTAGTCCGAGATCTTAAGCATTAAGCTTGGACTCGTTAAAATTTTTATAAAAGCTCTCAATAAGGAAGGCCCAGCTTTTCAATATTTAAAAACAATTTTTCCAAAACTAAGCGACGTCAAATTAAAGGAAGGTATTTTTGTGGGCCCACAAATACGCAAACTTATGAAAGATACAGATTTTGAAAAAACACTCAACGACATTGAATTAAATGCTTGGAACTCAGTGAAATGTATCATTAAGCAATTTTTTGAGAAACATAAAATTAGAAAATTATGAACGAATCGTTACAGACTTATTAAAAAATGACCAAAAAATGGGCTGCAGAATGTCGTTAAAAATGCATTTCCTGCATTCTCATTTGGATTTTTTCCCGCAAAACTTAGGCTTAGCTGTAAGTGATGAACAGGGTGAAAGGTTCCATCAGGACATCCTTACTATAGAACCACGATACCAAGGTCGATGGGATCCAGGGATGTTGGGAGATCATTGTTGGTTCCTCATGAGAGAAACTGACCTTCTTATAAAAGAAAATCGCCCTAGGCAAAGAAAAAGTCCACCAGATTTTTTGGTTTTTGCTTTTTACTATAGATTTGGTCAGGTTTATTGTAATTAATTAATAAATATTCGTAATTTATTTACTTTTTTTACTTTTTACATTACCAAACCACAAAAAAACCCTGAAAATCGTAAAAAAAAGAATGTACATTAACAGAAAATCCTGACGTGAAGGAAAAATTTGGGCATCAGATTTGGCTTTAGCGATATCGGTTTAACCAGAATATAGTACTCAGCTTTCTGTTGCGTTCCATACCATTTTTTTTGTAGAGTAGTGTTATTATTTTATTACAGAATACTAAACAGTATTAATTAGGTAGGCACTTAGCAGGGTAATTTTATTCATACATTAAATTATTTTATTTCAATCTTGATGTTTTGCAGACTTTTTTATGATTTTATAAAGCAGAGCAGAATAAACTTGATTGATATGAAAATTTAAGAATATTTTCCGTTAGACTCCAAAAATACCGTTTTAAGGATAAAATAGAATAAACTTTATTATACACCAAAGGAAGGAACAAATTAAGCAGAAACTTAAATCTATGAGTACAATGGTGGTAAGGATGTCAATAATAACGGTTTAGCATCCTTCTCTTTATACTTATACATATTACTAGAGAGTATATGTATAAGTACAGAACGGCGGAAGGCCTCCCATAAGGTGGATCGGTGACCTGGTGAGGGTTACTTGAGAGAGGTCTATGTTTAACAGTGGACGATGATGATTATCATAATATCTAAGTCTTTTGTTCATAATATGGCTTTTTTTCTATGCGTAACATAATACAGTAACAATAAATCTCATTGTACGCCATTATTTCCTGCACCGACTACTATATTACTCGTAAACAAGAGATCGAACTTGATCTTGTTGCATAACAGCGAGATAATAGTCGCGTGCGCATCTAATTGCTACACTCAGTTACGTACTTAGGTACTTGCGTTAGGTGATATATTTACGAGTAAACCCGTTTGCTTTATACCTTAATCCTTTACGTCGTCATGCGTTTTTCACTAAAATCCATCTAATGACGACGTTTTTGTAAAAAAAAATTGTTTAGGGTAAACTTTTGGAAAAACGAAGACATAGAAGCACGTAAGAATGACGCATGAAGAGTTTTTCAAGGTCATAGCCAAATTTTTTAAATTGTTTTTATATCTTGGTCGTATTATTTTGGAAGCAATTACAGTTGCTAACGGTATTCTAAATATTTTTAAAATATCGAGTTATCGAACTTTCAAGAAATTAATTATTGTCTAAATTTTTAACCATAGTACGAATTTTGTGCTTATTATTTTCTTGTTTTAGGACAATTAACTTTCAGCTAACGGAACACTGCTCACAGAACCGAATATGGTCACTGGGGTCAAAAGGTTCTAAATTTTCTCAGGGTTTGAAAACATCCAAAAAGGTGAACCACTGGCATGATGATAGTTGCAGGAATCTGATGAGAGGAGCAAGACGCATAGGATAAGTCGATTTGGCAACACTTGGGGGGACTTATATCTAGCTGTTGTATGTCGGCTGAAATGATGATGATGAAACAGAAGCCTTAGTATAAGTATTTTATTAACTTTTTAAATTATACTTTTGTAGTTTTAGTACAAATTGAGGTTTACTTAAAGTTGAATATGTAACATAACTCTTACTTGAGTGCAATCGAATACGTCATCAAACTTACAATGTGACCACTGAAGGACGAAGGCGGAGTACTACAAACACTTAAGTACCATTCGCACTTTACAAACAAGTATATGACAATTAGACATATGAGGTCAAGTTCCACTGAAAACTTAACTTGATGATGCTTAATTCTAAACAATTATTTATTTATTTGCACACCTACCACTTGTAGTATTTTTTAACTCGTAGGTTGAGTGGTAGAGAATGCGTTGTTCAATTAAAGATATTTATTTTGCAAATAAGTTTTTTTAACATCTTTTACACGTCAATTTAAACTAAATGAGGCCGGTGTTTCCTTGCTGACTACCCTGAGAAGAAACACCGAAACAAACCCAGAAGTTTATGTTTCTTTTGAAGTTCAAAATCAACAATAAGTACCACATACATACAACCATACAAATTAGGTCTTAAGAGGATCCTTCCTGATCCCTCTATCGTCAATGTGAGCATGGTTCAAGAGCCTGTTGTTTCATCTAACGACATATTTGATAAAGAGGCTACGTGAAAAAGAGATATATGACCTGAACGGTTGTTTGGTATTCTGTAACTTCCGTCACTCATTCGAAATTTCTCAATTTTTTTCCAGAAAAAACTAGTCTTTTTTTAAAAGCCTTAAGTCTACACATAACTTAAAGATATTTATGTTTCCAAAACATCTGGAGAAAGATCGAGGTGGCCGCGACATTAGAATTATTCATACAAACGTAATACCATAATCATTTGCAGTTTAAGCATATTTACACCATAATATGATGTTATTCGGATTCAGACAATAATTATCTAGGTTCCTACGTCGTTTTTTTGTTGCAAAACTTACCCCAAACGAAATCTAAGCGAATTTAAATTTGCAAATTTTCACAGCAAAAATGTCATGTTTTTATTTTGTTTTTTCTATATTATAAACCACAATATTTCAAAATATCTCTCCGTAGGAACACAGATATTATTATCAAGTTATAAATACTCGAAACAATATTGGAAATACATTAATTTTTCATTCATCATTTTTGGTATTACGGAACATCTCCCAAATTTCCAATAGTTTGTATTGCTATCACAGCAAGCAACTGTCATTGTGCGGATGATGACTTTACTACAGACAGTGTGTCCAAGAATTGTTTATACTATCTGGATTGATTCCATCAACCTCAAAAACGTATTTTATTTCGTCTCAACTCGAGATAGCGCGCGGTGTACGCAGGCCTCTTAAGATGTCCCGTCGTTTATAATACTGTAAGAACGGTTGTGCGGGAATAATATCACAGGTTAGGCGCTCTTTAGTCTGTATATGTACCACTAATACTAATTAAATAAATAGACCTATTAATAAACATAACATAGTTTTTACAGTATAAAATTTTAATGTGTTGCGTAATTTATTACTACACTGATTATATTTTTTGCATTACGTGTTAAAATGATTAATGTTATTGCAAAAAAAGATTCCGTTTGTAATAACATTTGCCTACCTTGAAATTACCATTATTATAAGATGTGGTGAATGTTTTTTGAGGCCGTCTTTTATTAAACGGCCTAATCTTAACTGAGCATTGATATAAATAGAATTTAATTGAGCTTAGTTTTTTTAACAACCTGTTAAAAAAACATGTTTTGAGTACGTATTTTTTTGTTGTCTTTTATTGACTAACTGAATGTGTGTTGCTTTAGGCCTATTAGGCGCAGCTTAGACGCGTACTCGTTATTAAATGCATGGTGCACACTTGCGTCAAGCTTATACGAGTATACAAGACTATGAAACTTTATTGACGACAGTTTCCAGTAGGCCTAGCAGGGCCGCCTACTGGGGCCATCGGTTAATTTCCGAAAAGGAACTCTGGGATCTTGGAACACAAGACAAAGGCACAACTACACCTATGTTTTTCAGTTATTAAAAGTCTAACACAGCGGGTGTTAGACTTTAATTCATGAATCCCCGACCGGTCTCATTAGACCGCGCTGTTATTGTTTTACTATTGAGTCTCGTTTCGCGGGTATTGATAGGTTAAATGACCAGATCCACCCTAAAACAGGAGATGTTATTCAATAAATTATTAATTTAAAAAAAACAAATCAGCATGGTGGACTTTTTTAGTAGGCTTTACCGACCCCAAGTCGCGATGTAAACTAAACAACGCAAGTTAGTTTTAAATGCGTGTCTTAATTTTTTAAGTGCGGCACGTTACCGACTGGGGCACGTACTCGTATACCTGTAACCTAAGTAACTTAAATAAATTGAAAACCCATCTCTATCACCTATCCTCTCAAGGTCCATCCCCAATGACCTTTAATCAACCATTCATTGCAAACTATTTCGACGTAACGTAACCTTTAAGCTACATGCATCGTCAAAGATATTTTTGGTATGTGCAACAAATTAATATTCTGTGTTGATACACACTTGTCATTGTTATACTTATTGTCCCATTGCGTGACGTCACTGCTACTTGTATTGATAATTCGGTTTCTTAATAAAGGCGTGCTAGTATTTTTGGGTAAGCCGTGTTTGTAAATAAGGCTGTGAGATCGAGATAGGAGTTAGGACTTGGCTATGTAGGGATGTGACTTAAGTGTAATACATGGTTAAAGAGTTTGGTATGCTGACAGTAACAAAGTGGAGTTGAGCCTATAATTAAAGTTTAAAACTGTGTCGGTCTATCTACCTGTTTGTTTGGAAGTATTCCTGTTTCGGCATTTGAGGATTTGATTGGTATTTTGTATTGCTTATATACTACCAATCCAAAATATATCCTATTGGTGTCGAAACGGTAATAGCTTGGGTGCCGAAACAGGAATACTTCTTTGTTTGTGATAAACTAAAAACTACTGAATGGATTTTCGGAAGGTTCTCACAAGTAGAAAGAATGATTCATAAGAGAGGTTTAAGGGTTACAGTAGAAGCATGTTATAAGCACACACGTGCAAGTCTGAGGCGGGTTTTTTCTATTCTCTATCTTTGTGATTTTACTAGAAAGTTACGCTAACTACGTACGCTAAATAGAATACGGGAGCGAACCCGCGATAAAATGTTAGCCAGTATATGTTTATTATAAATATTATGTTCCTTAAGTATAGAGGTGTTAAGTTGGCATTGGATAAACATGTTTTTTTTTAGTTTGTAACAATTACCTAAGACAGTCAATGAAAAAACAAACCGGTTGTACTTATCACCAAAACCACTTGGTTATTGAACTTTTCCTCTGTTATAATTATTATATACCAAAATAAACTTTAAACATATTATGATTCAAAGCTATATTTAGAATATAAATTCTTGCTCACTTTTAATTGTTTTGGTTTATTTTTGTACTGTAGAGGTTCAACACAAACAATCAATTAAAACTTAATGTTTTGAATACGTTGTAAAACTTTAGACTAAGTATGTATATTGTTTGCATTGTAAGTGGTTTCTTTATGAGGTGGGAAACAACTCAAAAAATCACTCACTGGACTTTTCTCCCTCTAGGGTGGAGCTGGTGGGCGTGTCAGACTTTTACTGACTAAAACCACGCATTTAAATATACCTACGAAATGTGGCACCTCTGTCCTTACGGACATGACAATATTAAGTTAAGTAGGATTAATTTTCTTCGGTCTTTTATGAAAATCCTCCATCTGATGAAAACAGATAGTCATTTCTGACGTATATCTACTAAATCTCCACATTTCCTACCACAAAAATCGGGCAAAGAACTCCGATTGATGAGTAGGATCCTTCCGAGACTTAAGTAGGCCACAGAATAAGTAACAGTGTCTGTGGTGTGGACTCATAGCATTTTCGTTTTTCGTCGCCCATCCGTCTACCATAACTATATTATGCTAATACACATACTCCACTTACCAAAAAACATGCACGTCTCAACTTCCACCATTTTTGACCCTCAAGGTCCATTGCACCGGCAGTGTGTGAGTGTTTTATCAACCATTAAACTTTACGGTACGGTATGAAGTTCGACGTAAAATTACACAATTTAGGTCAATATCGCAGACCGAGTGGTAGTTAACAGGCGGGCTGCGTATGAGTCAGTCTGTGGCTCTGTGTCGCTCCCGAACCGTGTTAGAGAAATATGCAGAAGGTTTACTGTGCGATTCGAATAAGAATAGGATTGACTTAGCGCCATGTTACGACGTTATAGGTAGGTTGAACAAAACAAAATGTTTCTTGAATTTAATTTATTTACGAATCATGAACCATCATCAGAATCGTTTTGTCATTTCCGCATCAGTGTTTAAGTCCTGATTTTAAGGCTAATTTGAATAATTTAGTTTTGAAACGGAAAACCGGAAGAAGATTTCTTTGCTATTAGTATGCTCCTTTTATAATGGAAGATCATGAAATAACTTCTCCTGCTCTAGGTGGTGCGAAAGGGAGTATCAAACTTTTACTGATTAAAACCAACCTTTGCTCCTTCAATTGTTCTTTGCGTATAGGGCCTCTCGTAACTCTTTTGAAAATCCCTGGCAAGTATCGGTCCTAACAGGCCCCGTTTCCTTAGTAGACTCGTCGATACACGCGTAACCACGACGCGCCATTGATCTGGGTCTGGTGACCTACCACTTGCTTGCCGTCCACAAGCCCCGTCAGCACAAGTCTAGACGTCTGGATGTGCTAGTTTTCGGTTGTTGTAAGATGTCGGGGTGCGTAGCTAGGTGTTGGTGTTTGAGAAAGTAAGAGAAAGAAATGTTTATGTAAATCACTGACTTATAATGTTCTTAAGGTTAACTAAGCTAAAATGTTAATGGAATGTTATATGAGTACACCCGGCTCTCGCGGTAGGCGAAAATGCACTAAATATGTTGTAAAACATATTCAATTAGGACGGCGCGTCGCGCCGATATTGCTGACAAAGTGTTCGGTGAAAACACCGAACATATTCCGGAGCGCGAAAGCTAGGGGTGGTGATATGATACAATGTTATGTTAGAATGTTTGAATGTTTGTTGTTCGGTGAAAACACCGAACATAAGAACTTGGCCTTCTGCACCCGTCTATTTTGTTGTCCACCGCGCGTCTGTTTAGGCATTCGCGGCAAGACTCAAGGTCGGGTAAGGATTGACTGTTAATGCGCCCATGTGTTTAGTTGCTTTCATTGCGAATTTATTGTACCGGGAATTTTATGTGTATGAGACCACACAGGGTTTTATCATAATAAAAATATGTTTATTGATTTATGGCAGTCGTTACGGATAGTCAGAAGCCAGTAAATCTGACTCCAGTCTTGCCATGAAGTACCGTATTACCCCAGTTAATGGGTTGTGGAGGTCTGGTAGGCAGCCGCTCCTCGTAAAATACTGGTATTCAGCTAAATCCGGCTTGACTGGAAGCCGACCCCAATATAGTTGGGAAAAGACTAGGCAGATGATGATGATTTATTGGTCTTTAAGAACAATAATTTTCATGTTTGATAAGAACAGAATGTCTTCTTGATTCTTTGAAGTATTTTGAAGGGTATTTTTTTGTTGGTAATGCTGTCCAAGATACGTTTAAGTACCTGTATATTTTATTATGAATACGTTTTACATGCAATTAAATGTGTGTGGTCTTCCTATAAGGAAAACTGTGTTTTATTGGTGTCTTGATTAGATTAGATTGTGAAGTGGTGGATTTATTTTCTAGAAGAAACTTGTTATTTAAATTTAATTAAGGTAGATAATAGTGCCTCATGGAATTTGGTAAAGGTTCACATTCGTTGAACGTCTGATATGTTTAAACATTAGTTAAAGGAAGTGAAATAGATTGAATTCGAGTCATGGGGGACAGCAAATCTTAAAACTTATGAATCTACAACGCCTATCTCGATAAGGTTTTGCAGATATTCTCGCCTGGCAATGAATTATAGTTAAGGATATAAAACCTTTAAAGGAAAATCAGCCAGTTGAACTCACACAATTTATATTGTGTTGAGTTCACCAGACACTAGATATCAAGGACTAAGGTTAGCTCGTCAGTCAATAAGGACAGTGTGTTAAAATGATGGGCGTGAGAGAAAAAGGGATGAAGGTATACTTCATATATAGCTCTATCCTTTTCAAGACTTCAGTCAAGACTTGAGTCTTGAGAACTCATCATCGCTTACCATCAGGTGAGATAGTGGTCAAACGCGAGCCAATGTATAATAAAAAAAAAGAACTGGTAAGAAGCTAAAAAACTTGATAAACAATATCTACCAAAGTATTAATCAATACCAAAGCATTGTTCGTCAAGTTATTGGGCCCAATGTAGTTCTACCTTTGCAGTTGTTTATTCAATTAAATAAAACAGAAAGTTATCAAGAAGATTTCTCGTGTCTAACCTAAAGGCACTGTACCTACAATACTGATGAAATCGAAATTAAATCCTCCAATATAAAATCTAATACCAAATATATTATTTCCTTATGCGTAAATGGCTGAAACGTATCGGACACCGGTTTCGTACATTCATTGAATATGAATGGCTTATTAAAAAAGCAATAAAGGACTAATGTGGAGGCTTGACAGTCATCGTCGTACTATACAGGGTGTAACGGAAAGGTATGGTCAATTGGTCATATTATAACAACCAACTATATCTACCCATGGAAATGAACCACTTCCTCTATGGACCATGACTGCGACTTCTTAATCTACAGCTATATATAATGGAGAAACTGACTGATATGTCAACGCACAGCCGAAATAACTGAGAATAGCAGCGTGAAATTTCTTATATGAAGTAGGTATACGAGCAACGGCTAAGAGAGGATTATCCAAAATTTACCCCCTAACCTTTTGAAGCGGGCGTCCAAAGTTTGTATGGGGAAACCTTCTTTCATGCAAGCGAAGCTGCTGGCAGAAGCTAGTAAATTATAAAAAAATAAAACTGGTTATTCTGTATCCATCCAATGTTGTAATGAGCCTAATCAAAATTAGTACAGGTGGCAATAGGTGATCCAAAAAAATTTTTAGGAACTAACTATGACTGACCATGAAGAAAGTGGTTAGTTTCGATGCGCAGAAGCAGCTTTTAAATAGGATGATATCTTTTCGTTACACCCTGTATAGTTGTTACTACTACCTACAATAAAATGAGGATATACGCACAATCACGCATGTTTCCAAATTCCTTTATAGAGAACGTTGTGACATGGTCTTATGGCTCTATTGGTAGGTACTCTTGATGAAGGGTCTATATTGCCAAACTGCTCGTTTATTTCACCAATTTTGCTTTCTGCGGTCTTCTCGTCCGATTATAATTTACGTATCTTCCGTAAATATATTCTGTAGCCCAAGCACGAATATTTGCGAAAAGTTATTCGTATCGAAATCGAGTAACATTTGTATGAGAATTGTACAGCGCCCCTATCGGGTATAAAAGGTACCAAAATATGGCAGCACGAATGATTTTAGCGCGCTCTGGTAATCGAAATCGAAACGACATGGTAAACGAAACTCGAAACTTATATACAATTGTGAGATTTTTGATAGCACGAACATCGTTTTGACGTACGGTAACGTAAAGTCTCGAAGGCTGGCTAACGAGTATGCTCGAAACATTTTTCACTTGAAAATAGTCGGTGAGAAAGGTTTCGAAAAGTGTAAAAATAAAGTTTTAACCGTGTTTATGTTTTGTTTAGTGTTTAGTTCTGTGAATAAAAGTATTTTAAAATTATTGTTAAGTTATTGGAACAATTATAATAGACCCAAAATAATTTAAAATGCAAAGACCGCCACTGTATGAACGTAGTAGGTACCATATATTATTTTTTGGCGGCAAAACTAGAAAAATATGGATATCAGTCACGATTTGCGTACCTATAGAACTAATGTGTTTGAAAAAAAATTGAGTTGCTTATATGTTTTTTTTTATCATTATAGAGAAATTGCGCGCAGAGCAAAACTTAGGAATAGAATTAACCCACTGGACATAAATGAAACCAAATTGGAGGAGCTCGTGGCTAGATAATAACAGCCGCACAGGTCTATCTTCAAGGTTTTTTTTTTTTTTTTTTTTTTTCGTATCATATTTTACCGCAGACATGATGGCCTGCGCCATTTTTTAACAGGGTTTTAATTTTTTACATTTTCTTTTTTACAAATTGGCAGTTTGTCTTGCCCTCATCTTAACGATGGATAATTTTCTCTTAAGAACTAAGCTTATATCTACGCGAGTCCACCTCAGACTCTTCCCTTTTTTTTTTTTTTTTTTTTTTAGATATATATGTACATATTTTTTTTTTTTTGTTGTAAGCGTTTTTTTTTTATTGTTTTTTTTTTTTATCTATATTGTTCTCGTATTTCTATGTTATTTTGATATCTCTATGTTATTATGTTATCTTATTGCTATATCTTATCTAAATACAAAATTACTTATATTTTAAATTAATCTAGTGTGGTACACAAATTGTAATTAAGCCTTTTTTGTTTTTATACACAATACTGTAGTATGTATTAATGGTATGTGGGTGAAAGTTGGGTAGGATTGGGTTGGGTTTCTCTGAATTCTCAACCGAGAGTCTTCACAATCTCCATCAGAGCTCCTATGACCGCGGTGTCTCGATGCTGCATGGCCGTCTTAAGATTATATTCGACGACCATTTTAGTCGGCGCATCCATCGCTTTCCGAACGAAGCGGCCCGTGGCATCGTCGGCGTCGTCGGTATAATACACACAGCTGACCGTGTGTCTCGACACTGCGACAACTGCGTGGGAGACGCTATCATGGATCTGGAGCCTCCTCGACTTGGTGTTGATTATGATGACGTTGTCGCAGGTCAACCCCTGAGCTGCGTGGATAGTGAGGATACGCGACCCATCGCCAGAACCATAGCCCTGGTCGGCAAGAGAGGCTCTCTCTTCCTGCGTATGGACCAAGAATAGGGTGTTCTGGGCGGTGAGTGGTATGCGCGCTCCCGTGAACCTTTCCACTTTCAGAGAGTGGACCCGCGACAGCGATGTCTTGGAGGAGTATATACCGGGGTATACCTCACTCAGGGCAAGTGCTACATCCATTGGGTTCCGATGCGTACAGAGTAACTCCTGGGTGATGCCAGCCACCAAGTTTGGGCGGGTATACCGTAGCTCAAATAGGTTCTCCCTATCCAAAAATGGTAGCTGATTTACGTCTCCGATGAGAACGACCTCGCTCGCTCCAGACAACTTCACTGCCATGACTATGGCCCCAAAGTGGTTCATGAGGGCTTCGTCTACCGTAAGGCGACGACATTTGTCCTCTGGTTTGACCCCGTTGGCTAAAATTGAGGCCATAGTGCGCACCTTTGCCTTGACTCGATCTCCTAGTCTGTGCGCCAGCTTCTCTTTGAGATCCTTGGCAGCTTCGGTTGTTGTGGTCACTACGATGTCGCTCTCCTCGTCAAAGTGGTTCACCATCCAGGTTGTCTTGCCACATCCTGGAACCCCGTTTATCCACCCGATACTGGGTACCGCCCAATGCACCTCCACTGCCGGGGGATCAGAGGGTTCTGAAATGGATTGCGCCATCTCGAGGATCCTGTCGTCCAGCATAATTTTGGTACACTTGGCGGTAACCACCAGCGGGTCGTCTACGGGTGTGTGGAACGTAACTCTCCCTGAGCGCTCCGTTTCCTCTTCGTTCAGGGTCACAAAACCACCCTCCGCGCTGTACGCTGCCATGTACGACCCCGCCATTTCTCCAGCAATAACTTGGGATTTGACGTTGTCGTACACGGCCGCCTCTGCCTCCCCGAGTAAGACCCCTAACAGACCCTCATTTTGCCAATGAAAGGTCTCCAGAATCTTTCTGCATGTCGCGAGGTTTACCTCTCTGGTTGCCCTGACGACTGCTACATACTCGAGGAATGCGCTCCGATAGTGGTCCGTGATACCTGAGTTTACAGCGAGGGTCGGCGGGCTGACTTGCCCTTTGTCGGCTCTGGTCGGTTTGGGCTTTGGAGTATGTGGTTCCCTGGGCTTCGGCCTGAAAAACCTCATAACCGCTGACTCTTGCCGCTCAGTTGGTGATGTGCGGCTGGTGCTCGGGAGCAGTGTGCTAAGGAAGGAGCCGATTGCTTTGAAACGGCTTTTGGACCGGTTACGGTCCTCTGGGCTGATGCTTGTGCCTTTTTCCTTCCTTTCCTTTTCAGACGTTAATTTTTGCTGGGCCCTTTCAGCTCCGGTCATGGCGGTTGGGTTCATCGTGCTGCCTGTGTTATCTCTGGGGGCCTTGAGGAAACTTAGAGTTTCCCCCCTGTCCTCGTAGACCACGACCTCGTGTTGTTCTGAGGCTTTTAGGCAGCCAAAACGGTCTGCGATGTCTCCTCTTGCTCCGCCAACCGCCATAGCGTCTATGCTGATCGTGCAGGATGTCATGCACGTATTTTCACCTGCTTCCCTAATCTTTTGGAGCAACGAGCTCGCCTGGGCAAATGGGGTTTCCGCTCTCCACTCGAATAGTGCGATTGTCTTTCCTTTGAATCGCACTAAACGGCACTTGTGAGCGGCGATCTCCACCTGCTGCAGCGCGGCGTACCTGCTTCCTTTGATGCTCGTTTTTGATGTGCTCCCTTTGATCAGGGCCGCTAGTCCCGGTGAGATGGTAATTCGGGCTCCAGCGCGGCTTGATCCAATACAGAAACTTATGCCCAGCGTTTCTGATTCCCTGTTCATGAACAAGGCAACCCCTCGGAGTCTGATGCCTGGGACTCCGTTTCTTCCACATGCCAGGAAGTGTGTTACTGGCATGTTGGTTGGCATTGTTGGTTGATCTGTTTCTGTAGTTGGTGCCGCTGACGCTGTCACTGGTGGTGGTTGTGTGCTTGTGCCTTGTTGTGTAATTGTTGGTAACGGGTTTTGTGTGATTGGTGTTTGTCTTGTGTTTGTACTCTGTCGTGTTGTTGTGGGAGATAGGTGTTGTGTAATTTGTGTTGTGATTGCACTCAGCTGTGTTGTTGTGGGTAATGGACGTTGTGTACTTGGAGTTTGTGTTGTGTTTGTGGTTGGGGTACGGGTAGATGGTAGACGGACTCGACTTCGTGCGGGGGCATCTGATTTGTTCGGCCCCGCTGCGGTTACGGCAACTTTACTTGCGAATGCTAAGAATGGCGTCCTCGAAGCTGGTTTCTCCATGAAATTGTGGAGTGAGGATTGACTCAACTGGAGCCTTGTTTTTTGCTCCAGTTCCATTCTTTCAAGGCAAAACCTTGGGCATTCGAAGAGCAGGTGCCAAACTGTTTCCTCGCAGCTCTGGTCGCAGACGCACGAGGGACTGTTCTTGAGATGGAAGCGGTGGAGATATGCTGCGAAGCCTCCGTGTCCTGTCAAGATTTGAGTATGGGCCGGTGTTAGGACTGTGTCCCTAAGGATTCTTTTAGCCGCTAGGACGTCTGGAAAGAACACCTTTGTTACCGCGCCTGTACTCGAGGACTCGTACCTCGCTTGCCACTTCTTTACAGTCCCCTCCCGTATCTTCCTTCTCACGTATGATACGGGGACTTTGTCATAGTCCGCTGTCTCCTTTGTTAGAGCTGCCTGCTTTGCCAGCTCATCTGCTCTCTCATTCCCGGCAGTTCCCACGTGGGCCTTGAGCCAGAACAGCCTCACTTTTCTTCCCTCCTCTCTGATTTCACTCAGGCAGCTTTTTATCTGGAGTGCCAGGTGGTGAGTAACAGAGGGCCTCTTCAGCAAGTCGAGCGAAGATCTTGAGTCACTCAGTATGCTTATGGAGGCCGCTCTAGACTCTTTAGCCAACCTGACAGCTCTAAAGAGTGCATACATTTCAGATTGGAAGACAGTGTTGTGAGGCTCCAGACCAAAAGTACTGGACATGGACTCCTTTCCTCCTTCCCACCAAGTTAGGGCAGCTCCGACTTTTCCCTCTATCTTGCTGCCGTCGGTGTAGATTTGGGGGCCGGTAACTCGGTGAGTCTCTAAAGTTTCGGGAGTCCAGTCTTCCAGGCGTGCGTACTCTGTTGTTATGAGTTGCGCTGGATGAGGGTGACTTAAAAAGTTTATATTCCGCTCCAGCTCGCGGCCTGGTGGTAGGAACTCTCGGGAATGGCCCTTCTTGATCTTGTAGAGGGTCGCCGCTTCAATCACCCGGAGGTCTAATGGGAGTTGACCTGACAGGACCAGTGCCGATGTCAGAGACACCGTGCGGTATGCTTTGCAGATCTTCTGCGCGAAACCTCGCTGTAGCG
This sequence comes from Mythimna separata, assembly GCA_030763345.1. Taxonomy (NCBI): domain Eukaryota; kingdom Metazoa; phylum Arthropoda; class Insecta; order Lepidoptera; family Noctuidae; genus Mythimna; species Mythimna separata. Next base: position 18,243,936 of record CM061177.1, on the reverse strand, counting down.
AGTCAAACTGATTTCGTGTCATCAGTTTCTCAGCTGCCGGTGCCCATGCACTCGCTGCATACATCACGATAGGCTCTATCACCGACACGTAAATCGTCCTGATTATCTCTCTATTGAGGCCCCACGTCACCTTCGCTGCACATGCTAGTTGCTTGTAAATGTCCGTAGCCTTTTTACAGGTCGCGGACACGTGTGCATTAAAAGTGAGTTTAGCGTCAATAATGAGACCTAGCAGCTTTATCTCTGGGACTAAGCCCAGCCTTGTGCCCGACATGTGGAGAACTGGGTCGTCGTATTTCAGCTTTTTCGTTAACACCATCGCATTGGTCTTATGCGCGGCGAAACGCAGCTTATTTCGGGCGCCCCACTTCGACACTATGTCCAGCGTCTCATTGGCTTTCTGCTGCAGGGGACCGGTCTCATGGTCCGAGAATACCAGGACGACGTCGTCTGCGAAGGCTTGGCAATATACTCCCAAACTAGCCAATTTGTGAAGGAGTGAATCTAGGATCAGGTTCCAGAACGTGGGACCGCCAATCGAGCCTTGGACGCATCCTTTGCTGGTTCCCTTCTCGCTAGTCGCTCTGGCGTAGTTAACTTTGACGTAGCGATCCTCCAGGTATGAAGCGACGAGAGTGTACAAATTTTTGGGACATTTTTTGGCTACCATCTGTTTTTTTAATGCAGGCCACCATGCGTTGTCGAAGGCCCCCTCTATGTCCAATGACACCAAAAGCACAATCTTCTTTGCTTTGATTTCGGCACGTATGTGCCCCATTAGGTCATAGAGGGCGTCCTCGGTACCACGCTGTGGCATGAACCCGTACTGGCTTTTGTGAAGCGTTGGATAAAAGTGCCACTGGAGTCTGCCTACAAGGAGTTTTTCCACGATTTTCCCGAGGACCGATAGGAGACCTATTGGCCGGTACGACTTTGGGCTGGTGTAGTCGTCCTTACCTGGCTTGCGAAGGATGCACACGTGGGCGACCTTCCACTGCCTCGGAAAGTGTGACAGCGACAGACATCTGTTTGCTATCGCCAAGAACACTTCCCTGTCGCAGTTTATTGCCGCTGTGCAGATGTCCGCCGTTAATCCATCAGGGCCGGGGGCCTTCTTAGGATTTTGGTCTTGCAGGACCTTTTCCAGTTCTGTGGTGGTAAAGGGTGGATCGTCGGCGGACAATCCCTGTGGATTTTCCTCCCTCGCAAGTTGTCTCAGTGCATTGTGGTACGGTCTTTCGCCATCTGTCGAGTCATCCGGGTAAAAGGTTTTTGCCAGTAGGTCCGCGGATTGCTGCGGACTAAGGGTCTCACCTGCGGTATTTCTCAGGAGAGTGTTTTCCTGCCTTCTGGCTGTCTTCCTTAGTACCCTGTAGATGCCGTCCCACATGCTCTCTCGGTCCTGCCTTGTACAGAACTCCCTCCAGCTTGCAGTGGCAGCTTCGGTCGCTGCTAAGGTGTACTTGTTTTTTGCTGTGACGTAAATTTCTATAGTGTATTCCCTCCGGTGGGCGGCTGCGTTCCGAATCCTTCTCTTTTTCCTTACTGCGTCCTTCTTGAGAAGGTCTAAGGTGGAATTCCACCATGGGGGCTTTGCACTGTATTTAGGGGATCCCAGCTTTGGAATAGCCTCATCACACGAGCGATGGATGGCGTTCGTGTATTCCTCGAGGATATTTTCCAGATCTTCCGGGCCCAGGGCATTCGAGATCCTGACCTTTGTTATTTGTTTTTCGGTCAGGTTGGCCTTGAGATGCGAGCCGAAATCCGACCACTTTGCCTTCCTTGTGTTATAGATGCGCGTCGAGACTGGTCTTAGAGGCTCTAAGTCTTTCTCCAAGCGCATCGAGAAAGTGATTGCATTGTGGTCGGATGAGGTCAAACCTCTTTCAACTCGCCACTCCTCCATTTTACCCAGCAGCGACAGACTGCATGCAGTCACATCTACTATGCTCGTGCACCACCTGTCGCCCCTGTAAATCTCGAAAGTTGGTGTTTGACCCGAGTTTAGAATCTGGAAATCCTGTTCGTGGAGGAAGGAACAGTACTCGGCCCCCCGATGGTTTTCGGACACGCTGCCCCACCATTGGCTCCAGGCATTTACGTCACCTCCCACCAAAATATTGTTTGTGTGTAGTTTGTGTGTTGTGTGTTGTAGTGCGGAAAGGTATGGGTGTAATTCTTGGTCTCCCTCAAAATAGACCGATAGCACTCCAATACTAAGCTGACCCACCTTCAGCAGAACGGCCACAATGTTCTCAGTTACAAGTTGGGGGTCATGGATGACTTCCAAACTGCTCCCGAAGATCACTATTGCCGCCTTCACTGGTTTTTGGCGGTTGAGGCTGCACTGGATGACTTGTGTGCCAGGACTCTGTTTCATTACACCTGTTCTCCCCACATAAGGTTCTTGAACAAGCGCAACAGAAATTCCCTTTGCCTGAGCTGTCAGATGGAGTTCATCTGTGGCCAGCTTGGAGCGCTGGAGATTGACTTGGATAAACTTCAATCTCGCTGTCGATCTATGTGCATTTTGAGAGGGACCTTGTTGGTGGTTATCATGCGGGTCGCCCTTAGCAATAGGAAACGCGCGATCGTGCTATTCCATCCCATTTTTGGCGTTCCTGGCAGTCTTCGCTGAACGCGGTGTGTGCCAGGTCGCTTCCTTTTTTCTGTGCCCCCTTGCAGTTAATACACGTGGGCTCCTTGCCTTCGGCTCTGTTCTTACAGTCCCTGCCGTCATGCGCACCGCTGCAAAAGAAGCACGACTCCTTTGCCGCCCCGCATATAGACCTGTTGTGTCCGTATCCGAGGCATTTTGTGCACTGAACGAGTGGGGACTGATCAACGACAGAGCACCGCTTGATGCCAACGTGTACTCTCTGGGCTTGGGTGAGGGATAGCCACATCTTCGGAGAAAGTTCCAACACCGGGTGGCACTCGTGGGGATTTCTCGCGCGCTTCCTGTATCGCACCCTAGCCGTCTGCTCACCCACAGCGACGTCTTGCAGAAGATGTTTATTCTGCGCTAATAGGAGATCAACGATCTCCCCGTCACCGTAGCTGGACAGCACGCCCTTAATGCAGACTAAGGGGTTTTGGGGCTTTGACTCCTGGACCTTGAGCCCTCCGTTCTTCTTGAATTGGTCTTTGACCAGATTCAAGTCGGCTTTGCTGGCACACCTCAGGACTACCTTCTGGTTTCGGGCTTTCCTGACGGCGTCTACCTTGGCTCCGGTCGTTTTAAGGTCCAGGGCAGTCCTGATCCTCTCGATAACGTTATCCCCCGTGTGTTTGGGGTCCGTCGACGAGATGATAAGGGTATGGTTCGGCTGTAGTTGGTTTGGCTTAGAGGGGGGTTTCGGTGTACTAGCCACCTGAGCAAAGGTTCTTGGGCCTTGTGCTTGTTGTGGTAGTCTATCCACTTTGCCCAAGTCTGCTACCCCTTTTTCTATGTTTTGGAGGTGCTTCTTGACCTCCACAACAGCCAGTTCAGCGTCCAGGTTTGGGGCTGCAGTGATCTGGGTGGGGGGTTCCTTATCCCGCAGGACTCGGATATCCGCCGAAACCAGGTCCAACCTTTCCGCAATTGGTTTGAGTTGTGACTTAAGGTCAGGTGTCTGTGTTGGTGGTGGGGGGGGTGAAGGTTTAATTAAGACTTCTTTTATTCGCGCCTTTACTATCTCCATCTCCTCATCAAACCGGGTTTTAGTTAAAATGTCTTCGGACGCCTGACTTAGATCTATTACTGGCTGGATAGGGTCAGGCTTCAGCTTCTCCATTTCTTTTCGGAGCACGTCCAGCTGGTTTGAAATGCTGGAAACCAGTGACTCCAGGCGCGACAATCCCCCACTCAAGAGCTCCCCTTTGGGATCCCCAGGTGTCTTCACTATATCTTGCCTGGTCTGTTCGTGCTCCTTGGAGTTCTTGATGCTGGCCAGCTTGACTTCTTCCCTGACCTCCTTTAGACTCTTAAAAGCTTCAAGAGTCTCGTGGCCCAGCCAGTCGCGGATACCCTTTGCCTCTTTCTTAGTGTCAGTCAGGTCGGTTCGCATGAGCGAGAGTTCCGTTTTCAGCGTCATAACGTTATCTTCAAGGTTAAGCAACGCTTGCCTAGGTTGGTCTGTGGATGGGTGACCATCTTAACATAACGAGTTTCCTCCGTGCCTCGGAAAGCACGTTAAACCGTTGGTCCCGGCTGTCATTTGGAGATCTTTGGCAGTCGTTACGGATAGTCAGATGGCAGTAAATCTGACTCCAGTCTTGCCATGAAGTACCGTGTTACCTCAGTTAATGGGTTGTGGAGGTCTGGTAGGCAGCCGCTCCTCGTAAAATACTGGTATTCAGCTAAATCCAGCTTGACTGGAAGCCGACCCCAATATAGTTGGGAAAAGGCTATGCAGATGACATAAATGAAACCAAATTTAAAAATAGATATAAAGCTTTATTTGTTAATTAGAAGAATTTATTTGTTACTTCCTTCCATTTCATTTGTATGAAAATTCCGACCTCGTGGGCCGCCTGAAGGTTTAGACAAATCTCCATTTTTGGAATAGAAATAGCATTGCACTTTAAAATACTTCACACTAAAGTTTATGCCACTCAACAGTTCTCATAATTAATTATTCACTTATAAGCACTTAATTATTTATAGAAAAAAAAACAGGAATACTTTTGTTGTGGACGTGTCACAAAACATAAACAAACTTAGCCTTGGCGCCGGATGTCAAAATCAAAAATGTCAAGTGGGTGCGTTCGGTACCCGTAATTTTTTTTAAATAAAATCTCCGAAACTATGTTATATTGCTGAAGATAATGCTACTTTACTATGTCTAATAATTAACTTTGGATCTCTTCTTTATAAAACATTCAGTTTTTATTTAAATTTAATAATAATAAAACGTTTAATCGACGGAGAAAAAAATATCAACAACTTGATTTAGTTTTCGAACGCAAAGATTCATTCAACAATCGTTCATTTTGCTCACTATGGCGCGTCTCTATTTACATTAGCATGACGTCACCTTCAAATTTGAATCGAGTGTTCGATAATGCTTCGAATGTGCTTCGTGCTGCCTATTATCGACAAACTCTGTTTTTGAATCGAGGCGTCGATACATTGTCGATTCGAATTCGTTAGATATTCGTGCTTGACCTACTGAAGAAACTAGAGCGCTTCATAATCAACGATTGCATCATTGCTCACCATCAGGTGGAATCGTTGTCAAGCACTAGTTAAGGGACGCAAAATAAACTTTGTCTTTAGTTTTTTTTTTTTTAATTGTTATAAGCTAGTGCTTGACTGCGATCCCACCTGATGGTAAGCAGTGATGCAATCGTTGATGGTGAGGCGCACTAGCTTATTAAAAGCCTATTCACTCTAGCCTTGAAGACACCTAAATTATAATCGGACGGGAAAACCGCAGCAGGCAAATTGTTCCAATCCCTCGATGTCCGCGGTATAAACAACGAAGCGAAAGCGAAACGCTTAGTCCGGACCGTAGAGGTTTCGTAGAGGTGTCTTTAGTTTCTTAAGCTAAAATAACATAAACTTAATTTACTTTAATCCACACAACACAAGTTAAATTAAATGCTTATTCAAGTCCAAGTAGTGAGTCATCTAATTCAGTGCACATGTAATATTCAGCCAACGTGTCAAACAAAGAAACATTTGTTTGTTTGTGTGTCTCCGTTTATTGTTGAGTAAACTCTTTATAATTACAGAACAGCTACTTACTCAGCATGTTAATGAGGTAGTTGGCGATGTTGGAGCCAAGGTTTGTAGTGTTTTGTTGGCTTGTGGATCGTGGAATGTATGGTGCAGTTTTTGTTGGTTAAGGTTTTTTTTCTTTTGAGTTTAGAAATCATCCCATGACTTTTTTCTCGTTCTATAGAGAGACACACTTATATTCCTCAGTTGTCCTTTGCATCTTAGGACCACGGGTATCTTTTTCAGAAATTCTTCGGAGCTTGATGTGGTTTTGCTGACATCTCCTTGAAGCATGTGTTGTCGATGATTCGGACGGCCGTACGGTGAGTTATCAATTACTTTTTGTTAGTAAGCCCGCACATGCGTTTTCTGGGGATCGCCTAGAGGGAGGTGAAGATGTGCTGTCCCGTACAGCTATGACCATTTCCTTCGCTAGCTAGTTTAGCTTCGTTATCTTTTAATGTGGATGTGTTTTCTTGTGTCTCAGATGTAGCGTTTTTTTTGCACTTACTTTTCGAGTCGCTACGGTGGATCTCTTACTGTTTGTGCTCAATTCAATTGTTTCTAGAATTCTCTTCCACGCTCAGTTTTTTTTTTTTTTTTTCCTGGTAGGGGAATCATCAGAATGACTTCCCCCGCTCTTGGGCGGAGCGGGAGGGCGTGTCAGACTCTTACTGACTAAACCCCTACCCCGTTCCTTCGTTGCCTTCGTTCTGGGGGGGACTCGGTATCAACCGTTAGGAATACCACATGTTCCCCCCAGAGGCTTCGGCCCTACCGGGCCCCTACAGTTTGCTGACATCTCCTTGAGGCGCGCGTGGAACAGAACGCGCCGTTTACGACTGGGCTCGGTCCAGATTATTTCCAGACTGCCGGACAGCGAGCTACCCAGTGCTCGCCGTCCGCGAACCCGCGCCTACGGTGGTCGGAAATCGGGATCGGGATCTCGGCGGCGGCGGCGTGAGGACCGTTCCCTCACGCGCTCGCGGTCAGCAGCCTCCTTCACGAGCATTACTGCTTCGCAGAAGGAGGCGACCGCATGCCAACCCTCCTCGCTCCGGACCATGGCCTGAACCAGGGCCCGGCGCGAGAGGTCGCCGCTCCCGATAGTCTCCACGAGGACACGGCGGTGCTCCGCCCAAGCGGGGCACACTTCTACCGTGTGCTCCACCGTGTCCTCCACGCTCAGTTAAGGGTAGCTGTTTGTTGGAGGTTTTCAGAGGAAGGTTTAGGGAATATTTCCTGTCAACATGACCTATATACACACAAACACTACCTTTGATGTGTATAATTATAGGATTTTATTTATTTATAAGAAAAAAAAGGTACTAATTAGTTTTAATTTATTTTTGTGCACCTATGTATACTGTCTTATGTTTTGTTTGTTTTTCAATTAGTGATTGGCTGTAAGAAAACTCAATTAAGTGACCTTTGCGTATCAATTAACCTTTAGTTTTTTGTATTAATAAGTTTTGAGTGCAATAAAGAATAAGAAACATAATTATTTGATGAAAAAGAGTGAATATAAAGTAACACAATCTTTATATTACCTTTGTAAAGCAAACCATAGTAAGACCCAACTCCAACATACGTTGCAATACTTGTACGACCGACATACAAACGTTGGTCTCAATCGAATGTTCTCAGTTGCATGTTGAACGACAATAACGTAGGCACCTACAATTATTTCCTTAATCGTGAAGGTGCCAAAAAGGAAGGTGCCATTAATGGTTTACCCTGTAGTGTCTGCCAATGTCTGTTCATTGTTGGCCTGCTTCGACAGTTATAATGAATGGCAATTTATTGTAAAGCGGAAATGTATGTGGAGAGGTTATTCGACGCATGATTCACATATCTAGACAAGATTACTAAATGTTATTAATTATTAAAAGACTGTATGTTACAAGATACTTATAATTTAGTACCTATACGATACGTATGAGTTACACACAAATAAGTTTATGAATAAGTTGTAATTACTTGTACAAATAAGGTACTTAAATTATATAATTATGTACTTTAAAATAATCAAAAATCTGTGTCAATATAATGTAGAGGCCTAGCAGAGTCGATGCCTACTGGGGCTATGGGTTGTGCAAAAGAGGACCCTGGAGTAATATTCTGGTACGTAGGTAAAGAAGAAACAGGTATGCGTTTTACTCAGTGAAAGACTAAAACGCCCTTGCTTTTTTTCTTCTCCCATTTCCCAGATAAAAAAAGCTTAATACGATCAAATAGTTTTGATTATCATAGTGATATACTTACATATGACGTCAACTACAAAGTGTCATTGAATGGTCGACGACCATTGTTTACATATATGTATGTATATATGTTAGTGTCGTGTGCTGGTATTGGTTGTTGCCAAATATTTGTATTATCAGAGTAAAGTTTTATGCGTAAGATTATTATTAATGAAATGTAGTCATTAGATTGGTTAGGTGTTCAAGTAGATAAGGATGAATATATTTATCTTAGGAACGTATGAAGGAATGAATCTGTATCTAATATTCAAGTCTGCTACTCCAAGTAGCATTGCAATTTTTAAATCAACGCAATCTTAAAATAAGGCCGTTCATGCTCCGCTCAGGTTAATATTTTAACAAATGCTAGGAAACCAAAACCTATGGCTAATTCCCGTTGACCTAGAATCCTGAGATACTTGAAACTTCTCCCGCTCTGAAAGCAGCAAGAGGGACTTGACTTCTTCCAGATTACTTCCTTAATACCAGGCGTTTACAGATATAAAGTCCACCTCTGTTCCTACAGTTGTCTTTTTTTTAAGGGCTGCAGTAATTCTTTCGAATAATCTCGTAGCGACCATAATTTAATTTATTCATTTAAGGAATGAAATAGGTCTTATTTTAAGATTGATATAATTAATCTTAATTATATCATCATCTGCCTAGCCTTTTCCCAACTATATTGGGGTCGGCTTCCAGTCAAGCCGGATTAAGCTGAATACCATATTTTACGAGGAGCGGCTGCCTCCCAGACCTCCACAACCCATTAATTGGGGTAACACGGTACTACATGGCAAGACTGGAGTCAGATTTACTGGCTTCTGACTATCCGTAACGACTGCCAAAGATCTCCAACTGACAGCCGGGACCAACGGCTTAACGTGCTTTCCGAGGCACGGAGGAAACTCGTTATGTTAAGATGGTCACCCATCCACAGACCAACCTAGGCAAGCGTTGCTTAACCTTAAAGATCGACCTGTGCGGCTGTTATTATTTAGCCACGAGCTCCTCCTTTAAGATTAATTATATAATAACTTAAATATTCATATTATGTGATTAAGAAGTAGTAAAATGCATGTATGCAGCTTCCCCCTAAGCAATTAATAAAACACAGTTGGTTTCAATGTCACCTTGGTCACAAGGCCGGTCGATTGACTTGTAATTATATGCCGTTATTGATTGATCTATTGGTCTTTATGTTTATTAAGTAGTATATAAAGTAAAAATAGAAAAATATTACAAAATATTTAACTAAAACTTAGGTGCTATTTTTTGCCAGCGACTAGAAGTACAAAAAATAAACAAAATAACGTGTACAATAAAAAATATAATAAATAAATAATAATCTTCTTCTTCCAGCCCCCGTTTTATTTGAGGACGGCGCAACACGTTATTTTTTTCTTTCGTTCTATCCGGCCAACCGTTTTTTTTTTGCAATATACTATGTTAACATGACTAAAATGTCAATGAACTTATAATAATTTTTAGCGGTTTTTAGAATACCTACACTATTTGTCTTGAGTTTAAATGTTTCTGAACGCACTCACCATATAACCATACAGTAATCGTGCTTGTCGAAGGGTCTCCACCATCATTTCCACCAAGAGACTGCTGGACATCTAAGGCTTCCCTCAAGTGTCGCTGACCGGTCCTGTACAGTACATCTAATTTCCATTGGATTCCAGTGACCCGTGTGAAAAGTAGCATTTAGGTATTGGCTCCTTGAACGGCATTGTACATATGTCTGTATAACTTGAATGAACTTAAAAAAAATGCTTTAACTTACTGTTTTTCGTAAGGTCTACCCAAAACGATATTTTTTTTGTACAAAAACGTTGTAATTTTGGTGCTATTAATAAAAAAAAACGTGCAATTACGTAATAATCACACGTGTATACGCGAAAAGCCTATGCTTATTCCGTATAACACACACAAAACACAATGACATACTAATATCTAATACTACTAACCAAGAAAAACTATTGTTATATATTTGCCGACGTTTTGATGTTGATAAACGCTTCAATGGACCTCTGTAAATATTTTTAGCTGTACTGTCGATACAGTGACGTCACGATTCGTCTTGAAGTGGCCCGTCTAGGTAGTGTTGCTAAGTGAAGTAAAAAAGCATTAGCCATTTTGCCTCGTGACGTTTTCGGAGGCAAGTGCTCTTCACCACATGACATGGAGTAGAGAAGCTCAGAAGACTCACTTGTCACAATTTTGATGCAAAACTAATCTTTTTTTATTGGTGTGAGAAATTATATAAAAACTTCTTCCGCTCCGTGTGAAGCCAGAGAATGTGTCAGACTTTTACTGACTAAAACTACGCGTGTTCCACAAGTTGCCTTTTGCCTTCCAAGGCTGCCGTGACTCTTTTGCTCAATCCCGTAGTTCAGTAAAATCTCTGTGACTTCTCATCATAGATTGGTTTTATAAAATTGTTGTTTTGGAAATTATTGGTTGCTTTTATTTAATTAGGACGAAAACATATTTTTGGTTATTTGAATTTCGCAACGAGGTCTAGGTGACCCAACAACAACTATTTTTTTTTAATTCAGCAATCTTCATTCATAAAGTAGAAAGTGTAAAAAAGACGCTATGACTAGAAAAAGGGGTAACTGTATAAGAACGCGAGTGTGATTTAAGTTAGTAAAAGTCTAACACGTCCTTTCCACTATAGAGCGACAGAAATCATTCCACCTCAAAAGACCAGATTTTTTTTTTGAAATTTAACCTTCTGACTTCTTTTACTCTGTGCCCTCCACTCCTGACGAGCAAGTTGCACGGCACATTTAATTAGGACCCACCTGACGTTGCGACTGTCGCACAAATGTTTTTAATTTGTCATATACGGTGCAGTTTCAGTTCCCTATGAGAACTTATGGGATTGGCATGGAAATTTTTAGTACTCACACTCGTAGCTTGATAGGTATAATTGACAAAGAGGCGACTTGCTCGTTTTTATAGATATTTAGGCACTGAATCTATAGTTCATATAGGTTCATATTCATGCTTTATTGTTATTGAATAATATGTATTTGGTCTATATTGTCCCTCTGCAAGGCAAAGACCTCCCACTATTTCATCCAGTATTACCAGCTTTTAGCTACCTCTTCTCAGTTTCTAAGACATTAAAGTTGTTCCATCATCTCCTTCTTGGTCTGCCGCGACTCTGTCATACGATTTCAGGGCACCAAGCTTGTGTTTTACTGGCCCACCATTTGATTGGTATACGACAGACATGTCCAGTCCAGCCCCACTGAGCTGGGCAGCCTTCTAAGCCACGTCAATGATCAGCATTGCATGTTTTAAAACCTTTCTTTCTAGTTGTAAGAAAAAAGGCTTTGGGATTATCAGCCCAAATCCCGATTTTGAGCTAGCATGGCTATGTAACGCGATTTATTATTAGGTCCTAAGACGAAGTATAGAAAAATATACATGATTTTAAAAAAGGCGTTCTTGTAAATATTTCATGACAAAGCATATTATACGCTAAATGAATAGCTAACTGACACACTTTGACAACAGTTTTTTTTTTGGTTTGTTTACAATTGACATTCAAATTTGAGATTTTTTGTGTTTGTTTTGTGTGTAGACAATTTAAATTTGAATTATTTTAATGTTGGTGATAATAATACTTTTTTCTTTTAAATATTATTTATTGACTTCATTACTTTGATAATTTATTGTAATTAGCATGTATGCATTAAATATTTGTACGCCTATGACGGTTAGAAGATTCTAGCATGGTATTCTTCTCCTTAGCTAAATACGCAGAATAAATGTGTTTCCTAAAACACTTTACATGTATGGGTGGAATGTCCACCATGCCCACTAAGCAAAACCAAATTAGGTATGATAGAAGTGTTTAGGCCTCGGGGGAAGGTTTTTTTCTAGCTTGTGCAGTTTGTGCACATGATTACTTGTGAGAAGACCATGCTCATTCTAAGATGTTGGACAATTTAAAACTTATGATGGACGTAAAAATAATCCTAGATTCGTCAATGAGTGGGTACGATAACTGCCATTTCATCGTGACACCAGTCAGTCCATCTCTTGAATTGAAGTGAGATTGTAACGGTCTTACAAAACTTTCATTATCATGTATCAAAAGCAGATATATCCAGATGGTATTTGCCTCTAACCTCGTCTGAAGTCACTGAACCAGGACGCCAATATGTCAATCTAAGTCTTTATGAAAACATGCCGAAGTATACAGATATCATTAGCGCTAGCGCCCATATCTTTAAACAAACAATGTACAGAAATACTCGTAGTGTGCAGCTATGTCAATGTTGAGGTTCCAAGTCGATTTAGGATTAGTAAACTTAAATATTTTTTACTTTTAACCGTTGTTTGGGGAAATACTTGAATTAAATATTTACTGCAATGCGATTAGGTTAATAACCTGCCTTGGACGTGTTCAAATAATTTACTTTATACCTGACCTACAAAAGTAATCGTGGTCGGACTTATTTTTTTAAGTAAGCTAACGGTGAAGGAAAATGTTGTCAGGAAACTGGCACGTGCTAGAAAAAAAAATTGGAGATGTGTGTCATACAGCAATCCGCACCGGGACCGCATGATGGATGACGGCCCATTTCCTCTCCTAGAGCGGAGGCCTGAGTCCCAGCAGTGGGAATAATATAAGGCTGATTATACTTACGTATCGGTAGAAGACAGAAAGAACAGAGAAATTGCATGAGAGTCATGACAAAGATGAATTAATTATAATTATACTAACTAACCCAGCAAATGTTGTTCTGCCATATTAATTGTTATAAAAACAAGTGCGAGTCGGGCTCGCGCACAAAGGGTTCCGTAGCAGCAAATATAATAAACTTATTATGTCAATTTATACACCTGGTGAATGGAGCCTAAACTCTTTCTCGTAAAAAGTACCTACATTATAAAGATTTTATATCATCGCGGATTTTTAAAGGTGTACAATACTGTAGTATATTTTTTGATCTATCTTATAAGGTTCAGCCATCGTTTTCAGTGTAAGCACAATAACTTAACCAAAATTACAGTTAAATCAACCTATCTCAAAAACTATAAGAGATACTTTGATCAAACCAAAAATCGTTGAAAGAGTTAATTAGCATGCATCACCTCTATTTTTTTTAGAATTTTATACCCCGTAGTTATAAAAATAGAGGGGGGGGGACATACTTTTTACGACTTTGAGAGCTGATATCTCAAAAACCGTTCACTTTAAGAAAAATGTTTTTAGAAAACTTTATATCATTTTAAAAGACCTTTCCATTGATACCCCACACGGGTATGTACATCGAAAAAAAAATGTTCATCCCTCAGTTACATGTATGGGGGGCCCCACCCCCAATTCTTTTTTTTACTATTTAGTGTCATAATTTTGTAGCGGTTCATACAACACATATTCCCATCAAATTTCATCACTGTAGTACTTATAGTTTCCGAGTAAATCGGCTGTGACAGACGGACAGACGGACAGACGGACAGACGGACATGACGAAACTATAAGGGTTCCGTTTTTGCCATTTTGGCTACGGAACCCTAAAAAACAGGGGGTAAAAAAAGTTTACGTCCTTTTCTCAGGTTTATTGAATATACACACACAATTTCATAAGAATCCGTTAATACGTTTCGGAGGAGTTTTGTTACAAACTCTGTGACACGAGTTTTATATATTAGATTTTTAGAGAAAAGTGATTAATGGCTCAGTAGTAGAGCCTACTTAATCAAATATCCCTGTGTATCGTTCGACTTGGATGTCTTCTTTAAAAAATCGGCAAGAAGCGGCTCAAAGCCGCGAACGATGGAAGGAATGGAGTGAGGCCTTTGCCCAACTGTGGGACAATATAGGCTAGGTTTAATAATAATAATAATGATGGTTAACCTTAAAGAACGACTGCAATTTTGTTTCACAATCTATAGAAGAATCCAGGTTTTCGCAGTGTGCATTTCGTAGATCCATTTTGTCGGTTACAAATGGATCTGCGAAGTGCGAGCTCCTGTAAATTCAAACTGCAATTACCTACATTTTTTACCTCCTAACACAAATCTTAAGTCAACAACCCTTGCCACTACTTTTTAGCATTAAATTAGCGTGTCCGCAATAAAATTGCAACCCAGTGTAAGTGTGAAATTTTTCACTGCAACTAACCTAATCTTGACATTATCTGCATATTTATTGCACCCAGCTATTTCAACTGAGAATGGATTAATTTCTATTTCAATTCTGACTTGGAAGGAAATGTAAGGCGGTAAAGCATTCTTGCACTTAGATTTAAATTTACAGTTTTTACCTGAAAAAAAGTGGTCGAGAATACCGTAATAGTGCATTATTAAATCTTGCGGTAATAATGGTGTTGGAGCAAGTTTTTTTGCTTTTTTTGTTGTAAATATTGTGTCTAGTTAGGCTTAATGGTATTGAGTAGGTTTTTTTTAGGTGAGAAATCATCCAATGACTTCTTCCGCTCTAGAGCGGGGCGGGAAGGTATGTCAGACTTTTATTGAGTAAAACCTACTCCTATGTGTGACTTTGCGTTCCAGGACGACGGGTTTTCCTTTAAGTAGCCTAGTGTAGACGAAGGGGTCTAGCAAGTTTCGACCCTGATAGGCCCCTACAGTTTTGCTAGCACCTCTTTGAGGCCGTCGACGACTCGGGCTCAGTCTGTGAACCGAATTTAAAAAAATATATGAAAAAGTATATTTCTTTTGATGTTAGACTTTAAAAATTTCAATTGGAAAATGCAAAGATTTTATTACTAACAAAATTCCGACGAAAAATTCCACCATTTCCAGAATCATGTACTGGATCCACGGTATTTGTTCGTACGTCGATGTCTGACACACAGTGTATATGACCATGAAATATGCGAATACTGTTCTTAAGTGTAAGTGTATACATAATATTATCGATTTTTATCGATAGTCAAAGGTCCTATGAGTACTCTATTCCGTCGTTCAATTTGCAGCAGCCAAAATGGACGTGAGAATTTTTTGTAAGCAGATCTCGCGTTTCACGTAAGACTGTCAATTTCATTGTAATTTCAACTTTATGCAAATGACATAAAAGTAATGACTCTTGATTTATACAATTTCACGTGGACAATATATGGTGAATTTTAATTTGCCAAGAAAACCTTTGGTTTTTACGTCATTTTAGTTATTAGGAAGTAGTTGCTAACCAAAAGTTCAATTGTTATTATTTGTTTAATAATTTACATTCACGCGGATTTAACTTCTGTTCTAAGAACATTTGCCGGCGAAATATTTTCCAGTTTATAGGTGTTAAATAATGTTAATAGACAAGTTATACACAAACATGTGCACGTGTTTCAAATAATGGGTCATGATTTCATACTTTTTAATAAAAAAGATCTTTGAATCAACTGTTTAATAATAAATATAATCAACTATAATATAAAAGGAGAAACAGACTGGCTGACACATACACACAGCTGAAATTATTGGAACTAGAAGCGTAAAATTTTGGACAAAGTTTCATTTTTATGACGTAGACAGGCTCTAAGAGAGAATTTTCCAAAATTCACCCCCTAAAGGGTTGTCCGGCAGTCTGGTAATAATCTGGACCGAGCCTAGTCGTCGACGGCGCGTTCTGTTCCACGCGCACCTCAAGGAGATGTCAGCAAACTGTACGGGCCCGGTAGGGCCGAAGCCTCTGGGGAACACGGTATCCGAAAGGTTGTCACCGTGTCCCCCAGATCGATGGCAACGAAGGAACGGGGTAGGGGTTTAGTCAGTAAGAGTCTGACACGCCCTCCCGCTCCGCCCAAGAGTGGGAGAAGTCATTCTGATGATTCCCCTAACGGAAAAAAAAACCCCTAAAGGGTTGAAATGGGGGTCCAAAGTTTGTTTGAAGAAACCTACATGTATGTGGGCGAAGCCGCTAGCAGAAGTTAGTAAACAATAAATTTGCCAGTGGCCTGATGTTTCCGAAGACAGTTAACCATCCATAATTATCCTATTGAATCTACAGTCTGCTACTGTAGATTCAATAGTCTTATTTTATTACATTTTACATTGTTGCCAACAATTTATACAATGTATTGAAAAATGAATGAATTGAACAATTTGTAAAAGTATATAGACAAAAGTGAGGTAACCACCACGTATTTGTCGGGCCTTTTGCTGAATGGAACCTAAAAAAAAAACCGAACTGAACTTGCCATGGCCCAGGCCTATAAGACACACAATTTTAATGTTTTTTTTGTTTAATAAATTTAAGTTTCTACACACAGATACAGGCATATCTGTTGAATAAATATTATGTTCTTTCTTTATGCGTAATTTACACGTATTTTTTCGTGTTTTTAACTAACGGTACCAGCGAAGTACTGAGTCGGATCTTTGCGGATGGTTTTAAGTATGATAGCTAGTAGGTATGAATTGATGAATGAATGCTTACATGAGCATTGATACATCGATTTATAGATCAGGAAGGGGCGAGTAGATTAAGGTTGTAAATCATTAGTTATAAGTTATTATACCTCATCATCTGCCTAGCCTTTTCCCAACTATATTGGGGTCGGCTTCCAGTCAAGCCGGATTTAGCTGAATACCAGTGTTTTACGAGGAGCGGCTGCCTACCAGACCTCCACAACCCATTAACTGGGGTAACACGGTACTACATGGCAAGACTGGAGTCAGATTTACTGGCTTCTGACTATCCGTAACGACTGCCAAAGATCTCCAAATGACAGCCGGGACCAACGGCTTAACGTGCTTTCCGAGGCACGGAGGAAACTCGTTATGTTAAGATGGTCACCCATCCACAGACCAACCTAGGCGGCTGTTATTATTTAGCCACGAGCTCCTCCTTATAAGTTATTATACCTACTGCTAAGAAATTGAATCCTAGTTATCTTAAACTAGTTTCTGTCAGCGGCTTACCATCAGATGGGAACGCAGTCAAACACTAGTTTGTAACACTTAAAAAAAAAGAAAAGAAGTAGATTTCTCCATATAACTTTTGGATCCCTATTTCATCCCTCTCGTAGTGCTCGCCTAGGTTATAAAATATTTGTGCAATATTTCAATTTTTTAGCCCCAGTAGTTTCAGCTGTGCGTTGATATGTCATTCAGTTTCTGTTTTCATTTTATTATTGCAACTAACGGTACAGTCTTATTGCAACTCCACACCCATCGAACGCTAACATTCTTTGCCAAATTTCCGTCATGACATCTGCCAAAATGCCATCACATCCTCATAATTACTATACATGTCATCGCCAATGCTACCGGGAAACTATTATTGTCAGATCGTGAGGACGGTCGCAAGGACTCGGGTTTTCCGCAACACTAGTATAGATCTTTTGTTTTATACTCTTAACAATGAGAAAGATTGATAGGTCTATGGTATTTGTATTTGGATCTCTTTAGAGATCAATTGTTCAGAGGCTAAAGAAAAATTGGGTTAGGTACTTAGTATAGGATGCTCGGCTAAATTCTCCTTTCCTACTGTAGATACTTTTATTTATTTTTCTGTACGTCTCTTTGTCACCTAACTCCTCCTAAACGGAGTGACTGATTTGGGTGAAATTTCGGGAGGTAAATGCATGCTTACGGGTAGGTCAATGTCTGCTGAGATCGCTATTTAG
The DNA here is from genome assembly GCA_030763345.1 of Mythimna separata. NCBI lineage: Eukaryota > Metazoa > Arthropoda > Insecta > Lepidoptera > Noctuidae > Mythimna > Mythimna separata. The sequence continues at coordinate 18,226,372 of CM061177.1, read as the reverse complement.
GTATATATTTTTAATCTATTGCATATTTTATAAAGTTTGTACGCTCAACTAAACGTTTACCACTTACCAAAAAAGTGTGAAGTGATATGAACCTATTATGTATGTAGACTATTTATCGCATCTAAATATAAAGTCACACGATTATCAAACTACTATGAATAAAAATAGACCACGCACGAGTTAGAAGCACGCTCGTTTTAAAGATTATCATCTTAACGACTCAATCTGAATTGGTACAGCAATCTCGACGTGTGTCGGTTACAAACGTACAAACAGAACCATTTGTCCATGAATTTTATTACTACGTTGTCCAAGGAAACCGAAACTTTTGGAAAATCTCCATAGTTTGACATAGAATTATGTGCTATTTTAATATGGGTAAAAAACTGTAACTAAAATCTAAAATGGCTAATTTTACATTTTATATACTCGTAAACGATAATAAATAACGTAGTTTTGTGTTTAGAATATTTATTTAACTGTTTAGGTTTATAATAATCTGCGGTAATTGATTACCCAACAAAAAATTACCACGTATGATGGTAGTATTCCGTTGGGTTATGGTACGTGACGCATAATGTGGTCATGTGGTGTCAATTTTATTTCAGTGTTATCCCACGCATTTGTACAAAACCCTACGAATCGAAGATAAAAACGCATCGACACAAAGTAACATAACAGTAGCAAAAAGACCATAATTATAATAGTGACTGATTATTTCTATGCATCATTATGATGCTGACTGACTATTTTTATGTAAGCCAAAAGCAAGGAACCCCTTTTATTTAAACTCAACCCATGTTTAAGATGATCCACTAATCCACATCATGCAGGCGTGGTGGATTACAGCCCATTCCCTCTCCTAGGGCGGAGATCTGATCTAACAGTGAGAACAATAGGTACTCAATTAAGCTTATTATGTCAAACTAGCTACAATTTTGCTGTCCTTAATCAACTAAACTACTTATTTGTCTGAACGACACGACTGGCACATTTTACACACAGAATGATAATATTCGTCTTTTCTTTCTTTTCAGTGTTCGATGCATCAGCAAAATCACCGCAAGGTCTTCTGTTCGGATCTTCCTACCATCTCGGGAACTTTGACGAGTGTGTGGCCATCGAAGACCCAGGATACAATGGAGTCACTATTGAGGGACAGTACTGCCTTGCTACTATCAAGTGGAGACAGAAACATGAAAATAAAAAGGTAAGGTTAAAGTTGGACTTATAAATACCACCACAAATCGCTGCTGAGTTCATCATCATCTGCCTAGCCTTTTCCCAACTATATTGGGGTCAAGCCGGATTTAGCTGAATAAGAAGCGCTGCCTATCAAACCTCCACAACCCATTAACTGGGGTAACACGGTACTTCATAGCAAGACTGGAGTTAGATTTTACTGGCTTCTGACTATCCGTAACGACTGCCAAAGATCTACAAATGACAGCCGGGATCAACGGCTTAACGTGCTTTCCGAGGCACGGAGGAAACTCGTTATGTTAAGATGGTCACCCATCCACAGACCAACCTTGGCAAGCGTTGCTTAACCTTGAAGATCAACCTGTGCGGCTGTTATTATCTAGTCACGAGCTCCTGAGTCGAAATCGCTGCTGAGTCTCTAGTCTATAAATTTTCTATCGTTAACATTTCGGGGAGTGTGCATTGGAATTGAAAAATTTAATATTGCCGAGTCCGTTTTATCATCTAAGCACCTGACATATGGCGCTGCAAATCGTTAGGTATATGGTGAATATGCCACCGATTCGAACAAAATGTTTGGGAACATATTATTTGTACGTACAGTTAAGGAGTGGAATTCCCTACTAACTTGACTTGTCTTGACTTTAGGTCAACTCAGTCAATACGTTATTTCTAAGCAAGCATGCTCCATCGACCATCATTGACCACTAAATCGCTTACCGTCATGTGAGATAGTGGACAAACTGAAGCCTATAAAAAAGTAAATTAAAAAACAACCCACTGAGACCGAGTGGTAGATCCAAGGTGGGCCTATACTCTTGGACTCTTATTCTGTTGGAAATATCACATTGCACTTTTCTATTATTGAGCAAACGAATTGTAAAATAATGTCGTATATGGGCATATTGTTACGTCCAAAGTGGCAGTACTCTTTAAATAAATATGGGAAATACACCCCGTGCTGTGTAACAATTTTGATCAATCAATAATTTCCAAGTCTCTGCTTTGGTTCATATCACTAACTTATACATATCGCGAAGTAATACTGCAACTTACTACTTAATTCTAAGACGCAAAGTGCAACTTCAAAACGGGAACTGTGCAGTGCAAGTTCAGTAGAACAGAGCATTATGTTTAGAACTTACTAATAAGGCTCTTTCAGTAATACCACTAATTCTACTTAACCATGTCATAGTAGCGACTTACTCCAGGCTTTGTCTGTGACTTAACTAGTTTCTTGTATCTACCCGCCTGGGTATTATTTTGGAGGAACATGCATTGTCATGCAGGCGATAGAAATTAGGTAGCAGTACTACGATGTGATAAAATTTGTAGATAATAATGATAAAATGTTTGTCAGACCACAATTAATCCATTTATTGTGTTATTAAAAACCTTTTGAAAGTTTGGATGTTGAAAGTGTGAAACCCCGTGCCTCGGAAAAATAGTTCGCCCTGCGCAATAATGTTTCTGCGATCGTGTTGGATTGGTGTTCCATGGGAATATGAGAGTCTTTACTCTCATATTCCCATGGAACACCAATCGCACTCTAAAAGCGCACTCTCTGTTCCTTTGAACAGAGAGTGCGCTTGTGTTTTAGTAATCCTGCGTACTTGGCTAATCTCTGTTTAGTTTGATCGGTTATTAGGAGGATTATTTTGATATTATTAATCACTAAAGTAATTTTATTAATAGAATACCTACGGCTGGCTTATAATACTGTTTCTGTAGTAGTTTATTTTTAAAATAATATTTTTTTTACATCGATCTTTTGATAATAATTATATGAATACTTACTACTATGTCAGTGGAATTTAATCACGTTATGTACTCGCAGTTTAACCCTATGTAAAACGAGTTCAGTGTTCTTCATTCTTACAATAATAATTTTGTCTTAGGATTCACTCCATTACAATAATATCCACAAATTGTAGGTACGATACTTCATATCCACTTTTGTGACTTTCGCATTCTTGACTTGGTGTGTATAAAAAAAGGCGACAGATTTTGAGATCTCTGACGCATGCTCTGACATTTGGTTTTTAAGTGTCGTCTATCATCAATCGGTCATACCTATTCGCTCCAAAAAACAGATAGTCACTTCACAGGTCATAACAGAGCATCTCTATACAGTTGCTCTGTACCTGTTGACCTGTTGTGTTTAGTGTTGAGTGTCATTGCTATAGCAATGTTTAATGTAGCGACATCTATGTCCCCACATATCAACTACGAAATCCTGCATCGCACAATTCAAGTTCTCAGCGCGATTAGAACAGATACGACAGTCCGGCAAAGGAACTCCACTCGTTAGCTTTATGCACAATAAATGACTATGTTTCGAAAACGTTTTGTTAGTTTGTTAGTATGGGTAGGATGCCCACCATATTGTGCCCATGGGAAAACGCTGTACATCTAGTAGTCCAATAAAAGGAAGGTGTGTTTACCATTTCTGTCCTGTCAACTGTCAAGCTACCACCTTAACGCTGCCCGCCTACGACCGATAATATAATCGATGAACGATTTTTTGTAGGTGAAAAATGGAATAGACTGATAGCAATAGTGCAACGCACACGGCCTACAAAAAGTCGGTCAGAAAATACCATAAGATTATAATATGTGACGATTATCGGGCCTACTAAAAGTCTGTCGTGGGTGGGCAGCGATAGGGAGTAGGTTTCTTTCATATAGCTCTTCATGTAATTCATGGATAGTAAGGTATTGCACAAACAACTAAATATGTTTAAACATTACTTCTTAGAACTCAGTAAAGTTTACAGAGTCATAATGAACATGGCTGTTACATTTCGCACTTTGACTAGAGTATTTAAACACTGCAAGATAGATGTACTCGTACCTAATATAATTTCTTGTGTTATGTCAATATTAATTTTAGTAAATTAATTACTTTGTATGTGTTAGTTTTGACACTTAGATGAGTTTTAGGCCATGGTAACTTTAGCAATTAGGCTTGGCATCGAGATTTAAATAAGTTAATTAAAAATGTAAGAAATAATCTAAATACTTTAAAGTCAGAAAATGGTTGGGGCACTCTAAGGCCGAAGACTGCTAGGTACGGGGTTGAAAGAGTTACTGTAGCCATAGAATGCAAAGGGCAACTGAAGGAATACAGGTGGGTTTCAGTCAGTTAATATCTATCGCTCTCGCTCTACACAGAGCGGAACAAGTTATCAAGTGAACACAAAAAAAACACAAACAAATAGGATATAGGATTAGGTTTAGATTTTGTAATTAGCGACGCTTGTGACAGAACAGAATGGAATTCGAAAAAGTATTGGAAGAAGAACATAGATATAACTACGTATCTAAAGTAATTTCTACTATATAATATATCCGCCGAAAAATAGAGTCCGCATAAGTTTTTTAACTAGTTGCTTTAAATTCTAAACGTTTTACATATTATGTGATTGTGTGTATACTTAACTGTTTTTCCACACTTTACTTACAACTCAAAGTTGTTGTAAAACTAAATAATGAATTTATTTAAACGTTCAATAATATATGGTCATTGTTAGTTTAATTTTATTACATCGTAAACTAGTCTTATATAGTGTTGAGTAATGTTTATTGTTGAACTCAAGTTTAACGGCTGTCGTACAACAAGTTAAATATAAAGCATTTAGTTTACATATTTACATAAGATATACATAAATTAAATAATTGTTACACGAATTATGGGTAATTCAGTTTTCCGTAAGAGCTCAGCAGGGCCGAAGCCAACTAGGGTCATGGGTTCGCTTCTGAAAGGAAAACCTGTGGTCCTGGAAAGCAAGGCGAAGAAAAAAAATAAAGAATAAGGCCATGGTCCGGAGCGAGGAGGGGTGGCAGGCAGTCGCCTCCTTCTGCGAAGCAGTAATGTTAGCGAAGGAGGCTGCCGACCGCGTGAGGCAACGGAACTCACGCCGCCGCCGCCGAGATCCCGACCCCGATTTCCGACCACCGTAGGCGCGGGCTCGCGAACAGCGAGCACTGGGTAGCTCGCCGTCCGGAAGTCTGGTAATAATCTGGACCGAGCCTAGTCGTCGACGCGACGGCGCGTTCTGTTCCACGCGCGCCTCAAGGAGAGTTCAGCAAACTGTAGGGGCCCGGCAGGGCCGAAGCCTCTAGGGAACAAGGTATCCGAAAGGTTGTCACCGTGTCCCCCAGATCGATGGCAACGAAGGAACGGGGTAGGGGTTTAGTCAGTAAGAGTCTGACACGCCCTCCCGCTCCGCCTAAGAGCGGGAGAAGTCATTCTGATGATTCCCCTAGCGGAAAAAAAAAACCATTTACGCTGTGAGTTATCGATATAGCCCGAAAAATCGCCAAACTTAAGTTGCAGTAGGCAGGGTAAATTGCATGAAGATCAAATTAATGGTCGAAAAGGTCGAAGATTTCTGGAGTAAGGAGGGATTTGATTTGATTGGTCAATGGGACCACCGATGGGGAGGCTGGACGATGCCTGGCACTGGATGACTTTTGGCTAAAATGATGATGATGATGTGGGAACAACTACTGAACATAAAAATAATATAAAAATGGGAACAACGGTGTCTTCAAGGCTAGAGTGGGGTCTTAATAAACTAGTGCGCGTCCTCATTAACCATTGCGTCTATGCTTAATATCAGGTACGGTCGCAGTCAACCAATTAAAAAACCCTTTGTTATTCATGAGTATTATCACTCCCTAAAGTTGGCCTTCAAGGCCTAAAAGATAACTACGTACATAAAAAAAGTTTCTACCAAACTTTTAAACACTTCTTAACAAGTCTTAATTACTTCTAAATTAGGACTAGTCCTAAGTCTTTAGTTCCTAGGAACTAAAGTTGTGGATATAAATTAAGTCCACACATTAGCCAGTTAATCTACACATTAGCAAGACATTAGCACCTCGTTGGTCAGTAACCTATGCGTACATTCAAACTGCATGTAAGTGAACTTTGATGTTCTTGAAGTACAAGCTAAGTGCACCTTGAATTTGAACTATCCTTAATTGATTGTTAAAGATACACACAAGGTTTCTAGCAAATGCTTATAATAAAAGATGTCTTTGTAAAATGGATATTCGTAAAGAATGGAACCTCGGCTATCGTAGTTTGACCTCAAATACCAGCCAAATCAAAAGATTGTTACTGGCTAACGACTTATTTTTCTTTGTCGAATGGGATATCATAGTTTGTCTCTATGGCCAGAGTTAAGGTACTTCACCATAAACGATCATTGCTTACCAACTTGGAGGGATTGCAGTCAAGCTCTGGATAATATAATTAAAAAAAATACATTTATTGAAGTTTTGATACACAATTTTGTTTACTATGAGAATGCGCATACATTGTTTACTTTGAGAATGCGGATGCAATAAAATCGAATTCCTTTGCAGTGCTTGACAGCAAATGTATTTTAGTTCGCCTTTTTGGCAAGCTTCGCTGAGGTACTCAATGTCACAATAAAATTATCAACCGTGTCTGTTCATTTCACATACAACATGTAACATAAGCAACGGACATCCTCTTGGGGGGTCATTGTATTCATCATTATGAACAACTTTTACTATGGGACCAAACCTGAAAACGAGAAAAAAATATTTATCAGCTGTTCCATACATTTTTACGAAATAAGCGAACATAAATGGAAGAGGATGTGCGTTGATTATGTTACATGTTGTATGTTATGTGTAAATACTTGATACACAAAACTACTAACTAATTTCACGTCACAGTATCCACTAGACATCAATCAAAACTGCCACTGAAGTTCACTCCAAAAAAATCCCGTCCAAAAACTCCGACCACCACTCACCAATTTTAATAATTTCTAATTCCCTTTTCAGACTCGCACCGGTCGCGGTGAAACTCTTCGCTGGGCGGTCTGCGTGCCCAGCTCCTGTAATGCCAACTCCGTGGCTAGTTTCGTCAGCAGTGTTTTAGCCCACACTGTTAGCAATACCACAGGAGTTGAAGTCAGTGAGCGGGACTGCTATACGAGACGACCGTTGACGATTACCACGCTGGATGTGGCTTATTTGTAAGTTTACTAGTTGTTATACCAAAATAATAATAACAGTTGTAGGGATGACACTTAATCAGGTATAATTGTATGAAAAATTGTTTGAATGAACTTTATTTTAGAGGTGGTAAATTATCCAATGACTTCTTGGCTCTAGGGAGAAGCAATAATGCGTGTCAGTGTCTTAGTAATTATAACCACACTGTCACATTTGTTACTCTTCGCGTCCTAGGGCCACGGGTTTTCATTTTAGAAATGCCCCGTGGCCCTAGCGGGTATTTTATTAATAAAGTACTAAAACAAGTAAAATAAAAATACTTAACTAATTAAAACTATTTAAACACTAAAATCTAAGTTAAGTTTTCTAGCTAAAAAAGGCGTCAAAAAAATCCTACGCATTACTGTCGACTGCAAGTGGGTCCAAAACACTGACGGTTAATCTCTTACCGAGGTAAAAGCCAGCCAGGTCACGCGAAATGTCAACTAGTACATAACCAAAATGATATAAAAAAATCAATACAAAAAATGAAAATTAAAACAACTCCCACTATTAATCTCCAGGAATGCCAGATTTTCCCGCAAAAACTCACACCAGGCTACAATAGAGAGATTAAGAGATTTTTCTGTAAAGTCCACATTCCCACGCTCGTACCAGGGCCAATAAATCACAGAGGTTACAACCCACCTCTATATTTCTTCCTCTATTTTCCCATGATTTAGTATGGTGCGGGATGATATTGAACGATAATCGAGTCGCCTTAGTGGTGGAAACCAATTATACTGTTGGTTCACTTTTGAGGAGTGTAATTGAAATTAACATTTTATTCTTACATTCATTGAGGTTGTTGATGTTGCTCAGAAGATGGGTATTTAGCTGAATCTGGTTAGACTAAAAACGGGTTAGTCTAGACTAGAAAGGGACATGATGACTATCAATTAGGAAAATATTTAGTGAAGTAAAATGTAGGCAAAATTTGTTATTTCTCCTTTTTCAATTTCAGTAGCTCTAGGGCAGTGATTCACTCAGCCACTACTCAAGGAAAATAAAAAAATGTATTACGTGTTTATATTAATTACATGTAATTAACTTACATGATTTAATAATATTGCAAAACTAAGGGAAAATAAAAAGCGAAAAACTCGTTACGCATTTTCACTTCAGTTCCCGACCATTATATTTTTGTATGGCTGGAAAGCATAAAATGACTACTTAAACACAGCCCTAATTGTAGTAATTATTAAAAAAAAAAACCAGCTTGAACACTTAAAAATAATTTACAACCCTTAAACCGAACCGATAGCTAATAATTATACCCCATTCAAAATTTTACCTGACATAAGGTATAATTAGGTTTCTGACTTGTAATTTACTAATCCAAAGTGTCTAGATTATGATGAATGGGACTAATTAATACCTGTCTAGCTTTACTTTGAATGAAATAGTTCAAATTTCTGAAGTTAACATTTTTGATTACTGCCATTACAAACTACATTTTCGAGTCCGTGATAAAATTAGAATTAGTAAGGGTAAATTAGGCTGACTTGAAGTGGTAGCTAAGACGATAAATTAAGATTATTCATTGAAATAGTTTTGAAGGGAGTTCGTCCGTTTGATACTTTGAGGTTTCATGTTCAAATTATAATTGGAATAATATTACTGTTGCTAGTTTTTGTTCGACTTTGGGCTGAATGCCAATAAAAGAAAATTTTGACTTTATACTTATTTCTGTTACATCAATTAAAAACTGTAATTGAGTTTGGTTGTTTCGAGAATTTCTTTCTTGCATATATAATACAGAAAGAGTAATAAATTTATAGAGCCTATACATTATATAGCTAAGCAATACAATACTTCGAACAAATTCAGTTGATGGAAATTACAGTATTGAGCCGTTTGGGGTCGAAGTGTTTGTGTCATGTGGTCCCAGTGCGCGTCTCCTTTTTAAGCAATTTTTATATCGATTGACCAATAATTTGCGTGACCTGAGAGAGCTAGAGCCTAAAGAATAAGCAGGGGAATAAGAGGGGGTTCTACGTTGGCACTGTATTTGCACCATTTCTCATCTCTTGCGTCGATGGGTCAAGATAACCAACCCCATTTGGCCAGATTATTTCTGTCGCAAAATACTTGGTTTTGTTAATATTTAATAAATCAATTAGAGAAATAGCTTGTAGTATATTGACATAATTAACGTTATGTATGTCACAATAAAAAAACATCGTAACATTTTCCGATTGATCCAAAAACACTAAACTAACAATCGTTCCAACTCCAAAAGAAAAATCACACCAATTACTGTTTTTATTTGTTTTCTTTGTGTAAATATACTTTGTTAAGAACACACATATTTTCTCCCCGCCAGGAGCGTATACAGCCGTAACGTTTGACGTATTATGATTGATCACACACGGGAAGATAATATTACTTTCCTTTTTCATTAATACTTGATAAACCGTTTCATCATAAAATAATTTTGTTGTATCGATGGCTTTTCCAAGGGTATAAATTTTGTATCGGTGAAATTGGGATTAGGGGGAGTAAGGTTGAAAATTGCTTGGAGTTTTTGGCGGCTTTGGTTCCGTTGACTTTATAGCAGAGTAATAGAGGTGGTTATTAACAGCGATGTTTTAAAAGTTTATTAATTACGTTTGATATGCTAATGAGGAACAGATTGCAAGGAAAATTTGGGAACATATTATATAGGTAGTTATTGGTTGACCTCGTTGGACCCCCGATGATCCGTTCCCGACCCCTGATGACCTGGTGAGAGTCGCTGTAATGGCTTCGCTGGATGTGAAACACACAGGATCATTCGCTGTTGCAATAGGTACTTGGGGGAGGCCTATGTCCATCAGTGAAGGTCTTTGGGCTAAAATGGTGATGATGATAAGTTATTGGTTAGTAAGATATCTATACAAGTGGATATTGCTATTTTACTTGATGCGACTGCCTATCTGATCTTCACAACCCAGTAACTGGATATTACGGTATCCCTTCGCAAAACTACAAGTAGTATCAAATTTTTACAAGTCCAAAATAAATTATGCATTTCTTGATTCTAATTCCAATTTATTATCATTTCAGATCACTGATCCTACTGTTCGTCACAATCTTAGTCTTCAGTACTCTCTACGAGACCTACACTATCTACTACGGAAACAAGAAGGAGTCCTTGATCTCCACCTTGATCATCTGCTTCTCCATGATCAACAATATGAAGAAGATCATCTCTACCAAGCAGCATAACACCTTGGGATTGGAGTGCGTCTCTGGGATCAAGGCTTTGGCCATGATCTTCATCATCGCTGGACATGCATGCATGTTTATTGCTAGCGGACCTGTCATGGATGCTGATGCTTGGGATCGGGTAAATATTTCTTTTAAAATATTTTAAATGACTATATCATGTGTGATATGAAAGAGAAAGACAGAATGGAAGAAAAAACGTATTACATCAACCCCAAATAGCAAGGGACTAGATCAGGAAGATGATGATGAATATTTTGAAAGGCTGCTCATTATTTTCTTTGCCAATCACATACCGTCTGATGTAGGCAAAGCCGAAGAGTAATTAATGATGATAGGAGAAACATCAAAAAATGTAAATTAGGATATTTTGAGACTTGAAGCGACGATCTTTACTATTTAACTGGTAGTGGTTAGATAAAACTTACTGAGGGTTGAGTTAAATAGCTTTCAAATGGAATAGCAACAGCATCCACAGGAGTGAATTTAGGAAAATCTTAGGAGAGGATTTTCCGAAATTCACTCCCTAAGCGTATGAAACGGGACTTGAAAATTTGGGTTGCACGACATTGGTCAAGTTGGTAATTCGTCAAGTACGCAGTTCGTCAAATTTGAAATTGGTCAAAGCTACAGCTTTAAAAAAAAAAAAGGTACGAACTACAGTTCGTCTAATCGTAAATTTGCCAAATTATGGAATTCTTCAAATACGCAATTGGTCAAGTCCATGTACAGTCGATCAAACGTGGAACGTGTACCATCAAACGCGGGGTATGAGCAAATCTACTTTAACGCAAGAGAACCGCTGGCAAGAGCTGGCATATTATGCTAGCTCTTGCCAGCGAGTTCTCATGAAAATGATGACATCAAAGTAAAATGATTAAGCCTTTCATAGTCAGGACCAGATAATACTGTGTTGTATAAACTGTTTATTTTATTCTGTGCTAAAAGATGTATAACAAGTTTAAATTACTTTATCAAATAACAAAGCAGTCTTTCCGCATCTAGCTCTAAATCTAGAAAACGACGAGCAAATTTAATGCCGGCCGTAAACTTAATAATCTGAGAGGTAATGTTTTCAGTAGTTTTATTTCAACATTGTTTGTTTTATCTTTATTTTTTATGAATGCACTCTTTTAAATTAAAGCGCCGTCGATATTTTAATACTGCGTTGTTGCTGGGGACATAACTTTGTTAATGAAATTCCTTTGTAGGGCTGCCAAGTATTTGGTTTTTAATATCTTACGTTAACATTGTTTTATCATTATTTCTGCCCACTAAGATGAACAGTGTCTAGTGTCCAGTAAATTTCTTCCAAAAGTAATGTGTGATAAGTATAACAAAAAATCATGAGAACATTCAATTGTAGTCACAAATTAAAGTATTAACAAAAAAATTGCCCTATTTTTCTCTGTGGGCAAATAATCTTATGTCATCTCCCATTCTAGGGTAGGAGTGTGTGTGTGTCTTTTAATGACTAAAACTCACACATATATTCCTTCTTTACCTTGCGTCTTAGGACTCCAGAGTAACATGGAAATATCCCTGAAAATTAGTAGAGACAAGTGATTTTTTTATTGATATTAGTGCGTGACCGCAAACCTAATGGTGAGGCGCACTAGTTTATTGAGAGCCTATTTGTTCTAACCTTGAAGACACCTAAATTATAATCGGACGGGAAGACTGCAGCAGACAAATTGTTTCAGTTCTTCGACGTAATTTTACTTATTCTAACGCTCATTATTAAAGTTCATATCCATAATTTGGCAACCCTATACCCCATAAAATCCAACGTACACGGTACATAATTTATGTAAAAGTTAGCTGGCTTGATCTCCAAGCATTACGTCCTCGATAGGGTCAAACAGTTCAAGGTCATACAGTTTATTTGGATTTACACAGAGCTTCTAATTAAGTCTGAAGTTTGCCGCCCAGATACAGCATGGCATAAATTTTATCCGTAATCAGGGTTCCGTTTTAGTTGTACAACTGCCTAGGCTTGTTCTCAAGGTCAGCTTAGATAAAGGGAACTAATCGTAAACTCAAGAGGTTTGGCACGTACAAATGCTTTAATTACGAAGTGTAGAGTAACTGTGAAGTGGTGTGATGATCGCCTCGTGCATAGAAATGATTGGGAACTGTTTATTGATGACTGGAAAATCTACAGGCCTAGCCAAGTTATGTTTTTATTTATTTTTTTATATAACATAAACTAGTGCTTGACTGTAATCCCACCTGATGTTAAGCAGTGATGCAATTTTTGATGGTGAGACGCACTAGTTTATAATCGTTTCGTGTAGAAGCTATTTCTACACCCGTTGTAAGTGATATAAAAAGACGATAATTTAGGTGGTAATTTCGTTAGCGCTTGACAAAATTGTAACTTGGCTACCATTTATACTATAAAACTATAAGATTTAGTGATGAACGATGTGAATGGCTACGAATTTTCTATTTGTTTGTTCTATTCACGTGACTAAACGTTGAGAACAGACGTTATAATGGCGTTAACGATTGGAGATTATCAATTTGGCTAAGTTTACTGTTGTTATCTAAGGATTTATAGTAGGGGTGTCTAAGTATCATAATTTGATTTTTTATTCTATCTTGTTTTACTATGAAGAGTAACTACTTATAATATTGTGATAATAGTTTTTAAGCAATTGTTTGTCTTGGTATGGTCGTGTGAAGAGGAGGGATGAAATGCATTTGACTAAAAAAGAGATACTTTACATGTGGGTGAATGGAGAGGGAGAGGTAGCCCAAAGAAAACATTGGATATATTGTGTGGAGTGATATGAAAGAGAAGGGAGTTAGTGATAGCGTGACGAGTGACAGAACATAATGGAAAAAAATCACGTGTTGCGCCGACCCTAAATAAAACGGAACAAGGGCTGGAAGATGATGAAAAGAAAGAAAGAAAGAAAAAATGTTTTAGTTGGCACAAATAAATATACACACAGTGTAGTTTTTTCAGAACCTTTATTTGTTTATATATTTTATTTACGGTAAAAAAAAAACATCTCCCGCTCTGGACTGAACGACAGGGAGTATCAGACTTTTACTGATTGAAATCCTCTCATAATTTTCCAATGACCCTTTGCATTCTAGTGCTGCGATGATTGTATCAAAGAATCTAATTCTACAGACTGTAAAATTAGATTTATAATTATAAGCACTATAATTATTGTATTATGGTATGGCACTGTATATGTCTTATACTTTGTTTTCTAACGTCATATCGTTTATTCTCTTTTCAGTTAGTGCGTCAACCAGCAAATGCCTTCATGCTGAACAATACTTTACTAGTGGACACTTTCCTGATGCTGAGCGCCTTCCTCTTCTCACGACTGTTCCTCGTTGAGTTGGAGAAGAGAAGGGGCAAGGTGAACGTTATACCTATCTTGGTCTTCCGGTATATCAGGTAAGATACTATGTTTTTTTCAACTTTTACACAAGGCCTTTTGTACGAGTAAAAGTACTAGATAACTGCCAACCATACTTTATACCCAGACTCAGAGCAAATGATTCTGTTTATCACAAAAACATTGATGATGGGAGTCTAACTCACGACCTCCGTTATAGCAGTCAGGACCACTAACCTCTAGACCAACCCTAAAAATTAAAATTACTTTTTTCTATTATTGTTGTAACGACTTTTCTATAAAATAAAATATTACGCTATCAAATTCCCTAGAATTATCTTTTTGTCTTTCTACAACAACAAGCCTAGGTTTTTGTAAATTGAAAATGAAGTAGTAACTCCGCTTAGCAGAATTTATTATATTGGTTTAAATTTTTACTTGTCAGTCATTCAATTTCTGATATGGCATGACTGACGTTGTGGGTAAGCAATCAGCAGTGTAGTTGAGTGATGTGGATTCAATTCCCATACGGAATAAATATTTATGTGACTAAGAGATAGTTCTTGGAACAACTATCTGGTATCTTATGTAGTATAAGTTTATGTGTTTGGAGTAATTTCAAGTATGGGGCAAAGTTTTCTATTAAAACAAATATCGATCTACATTATTGTGGCGACACTTGGGCAAGGCATATGTGTAGCAGTGGATCAGCTAAGATGATGATGATGACGATTATTCTGACAAAAAACTTAGATTCAAACCCAAATTCTTCCCAAATCTTTTACTTACTTCATTAACTTTCCTACTTCATAAACGTGTCTAGAATACAACGCTCCATTTGATATTTTAATAAAAACAACATTAGCCATGTCATAAACAAAATTCATGAGATTTTTACTGGAAAATACATCACAAAATTCCCTCAGCATAAAGCTTTGGTACCAGGTTTTCATCAAAACGTTAGTACTTCCTCTTTTTGCAAATAACAAGCTCTTACCCAATAAACTGCTATACAAAATGAGCGTACCCTTTGTAGTATGGAATAAGCCTTATTAACTTAACGCATTTCTGTACAGTATTATAAAAGCTAGCTCATTTTTCGCTTAGCTTGCTTTCACTTTGCTTTCAATAGCAACTTGTTTCCTTCTTTGGTGTTTTAGATGTTGGTTTGCGAAAATACTTGCTCATTTCTGTTACTGTTTCAACCTTTCTTTTTAGGGTACTAAAACGAGTTAGTAAATAGGGTACCGTATTATACGGGTCTCTATTACTAAGGCTCCGCTGTGTGTCCGTCTGCCTGTTCGTCTGTTACCAGGCTGTACCTCATGAACCGTGATAGCTAGACAATTGAAATTTTGACAGATGATGTATTTCAGTTACCTCTTTAACAGCAAATATTAAAAACAGAATACAATAAATATTTAAAGGGGGCTCCGATAAATAATCATTGCCGTTTCTTGCTACGAAATGAACGCGAGCCATTTTTTTCTTCCACGGTAACTGAATAGGTATTTAACTTAGTTATTTCATCGTCTTACCTCTCATATGATAGAGAGGAAGCCTGAGTCCCAACAGTGGGAACATTAAAAGGACAATAATGCTAACGCTAATTTTATCATCGAACATTTCAAATAATTCACTTGATAAAATAAACTTCAGTAACTGTCTGGAAAGATATTAGAGTGACCCGAGTCTAACCGAAGGTGACAGGCCCCTAACCGAATATGAACTTAATAGAAGCTCACTTTTGTCGTGCTTAGAATTTATTATCAAACCTAGAATTTACATTTTGATACTTCGTGCGTGACAGGCGATAAGAATATCCGCTTTTTGAATATTACAATGGTAGGGTTTCAATGATTAGATATCTATTTCGTAGAAGTAGCTAGTTGGGTTCGTAAAAGAATTCAAATGGTCACTAGGTACCAGTTGACAGCCGCGATGCGGGGGTCTTTTTCGACGCATAACTTTAAATTGAATTTAGTTACATGAACTGTTAAGTAAGATAGTTTAGGTTTTTTTTTTATTTAGTGTCTACTAAATGCAACGCGTAGCATGTTAAGTGTTTTTAGATATGTAAATACTAATAAGTTCTAGTAAGTGTTTTTGGCACAGATATATTTATTATAGTATTGGTAAAACTATTTAGGTATGTGGGAAAATTATAAAGATTGATTGTTGACAAATAAAAACTTGCGATAATTTCTTTACTTTCAGGGTAACTCCAGCATACTTGGTGATTATTTTGTTCTACATGACTTGGCTGCCGAAGATGGGAGAAGGTCCTCTGTGGCAGGACAGGTTACACTTGGAACAAGAAAGATGCATGGCGTCTTGGTGGACTAATATTTTGTACATCAATAACTACGTTAATACTGACAAAATGGTGAGTTTGAGGGTTTTTTTTATGGACACCTTTTTTTGAAGAAGTTTGTATATTTGCTACCTACTCCGGCAAACTTTGTTCTGACATAAATCGTAAGAAAAATACTTTAGTGATTTATCGAAGTGGTTACATACTCATAAGCATCTAAAACAGAATTATTTGGAATGGAACAATCTCTTCAGCTTTTGGCAATTTTGGCGTCGAATGTAGCTGAGTACACGGATAATTTATCTATGACAACTATAGTCTATCTGAACTCAACTACCCATCAACATTTATTGATATAACACTTCTTGCCTTTTTACAATGGTAAAACTAAAGTTAAAAGAAAAACAACATAAAAATTAACTTAAAAGAAAGACAGGTAAGAAAAAGAACTTGAGCATAAAGAGAACAAGGAACTAACAATAAAACACTAGAGTGTAAAAGAAGATCATAAGGGTCAACTTTCCAGTTGTCAAACTAAAGTTTCCCCGAGATTCACGACAGTAGTTTCATAATGCTTCCCGCTTCATTGTGAGCGTATCTTTTTAAGCACCAGACACCCCCGGACAAGCGACGACAAAGACTTTGCCTGTTTTAAACTTGATGAAGTTAGCTGCTTGCAAACTTATCTATTTTGGTCATTGTACTTTTACTGGTAACAGTTTTATAAAAGATTGTTGCAGATTGTGTGAAAACTATTTCATGGGCAATTCTTGTTTTTTTAGTAGACGCGTATTTAATGAAATCCGTGAAAAGTAGTAACCTACCAATTAGTTATTTTATCTGTGATATTTCACGATCGATTTGGGCCTGTTAGTTCATAAACTTTTATCTTAAGATCGACTTGCAAACATTAGTTCAAATAAACTACCCAATAAACAATAATAACTAATTTTAAAACAGTAACATGCTTTGATTTGTATGCAAAGCACCCAAAGAAAACCCCAATAAACTTTCAATATATTTCTATAATAAAAAATTAAATCCTTAAAAAACATTTTTCATGAGTTCCAACGCGCAATATTACGTATCGATTGAGACATTAATTTCCATGTAAGAAAACATATTGGTTAAAAAAACACAAATTGAACATGCTATAAATTCAAAGTTTACTTGAACTTGTAACCCTTAAGCCAATTTGAAGAAAATCAGCTTTCAATGCGTGTGCAATTTCGTATGTAAAATACTTATTACATTATAAGTAGTTTGCTATAATAGGGCAAACATGATTTGAAATTGATTTGATAGAATTGATTTTTGACTTTGAAATTTACAAACTACGAAACCCTCTTTTTCAGTGCATGTTCCAATCCTGGTACCTCTCCGTGGACACACAGCTGTTCTTCATAGCACCCATCTTCATCTACAGTCTATGGAGGTGGCGCAGATTTGGACCAACACTTATATCAGTTGCTATTCTACTGTCTTTGATCGGACCTGCAGTTATAACTTACAAAGATAACTTGGATCCTACGCTCTTGTTTTATGCAAAGTAAGTTTGATTATTATTATCCTAATTATTTCTGAGTCTGTTGTGTTTTATAATAATAATATGGATGATATAATTATTATATTAGATGAAATTAATGATTGGATTCACACACTTACGCCTGTTTTCAAATAACCTGCCGCAGCTTTCATAGATAGATAGCTATCCCTGATAAACAGTAAGATTCTATCTATCAATCCAATAGTAAGAAATGTTATCCGTCGTTAGGTTATTAATCGCAAAAGGATAGATTTGTTTATCTTTAGTAGCTGCAACTTGAGATAGTTAGCTTATTGAAAACGGGCGTTATTGAATTCCACACATTGGACTGCCCCCGATGGGGTATGAGTGCCACCGATGCTACAGTTAATGTAGCCATCTACTGGATCCAAACAATTTAACCAGTTTATCTGCGATTCAAAAAGAAGAAGAAGAATGATTGAATCCGTTTTTTTTACAGAGAGTTTACTGATATCATTTCGAACTTTTACTTCAACGAAGCTTACGTCAAGACTCATATGAAGATGATCATTTACTTCATGGGAATTTTAACTGGATACATTCTTCATCGGATTCAAACAGAAAAGTGAGTCCAAAAGTTTAATGCCTTGAACCCTTAATCATAGACCAAGCCTTATAAATTGAATGCGATGTCCCTTTATCATATTTTTTTAAAGCAATTATTTTTAATATTTTCTAGCTACCAGTTCTCTTACTGGATGAAAACCTTAGCATGGATCACCAGCGTTGTCCTTGGTGGCGTAACCACCTTCTCCGTGACTGTCTTCTACCAGGAGTGGTACCAATACAGCGCGCTAGATGCCGCTGCCTACATTTCTTTGCACAAACTTGCCTGGGGCATTGCTAATGGATGGCTGATTATTGCCTGTGCTACTGGCAATGCAGGTAACAATTATAATTTTTTTCCAAATAATCTTGCTAGGTAAAATATTTTTTTGTTTTTATAGTGGTACAAACCAGTGCTTGAATGCGATCCCACCTGATGGTTAGCAGCTGATGGTGAGGCACACTAGTTTATTAAAAGCCTATTCACTCCCTTGCTTGCTCTAGCCTAAATAGTTATACGGAATTTAAAAAAAAATTGGCACTATCTGCCACGGAAAACTTCACACTGCCTCAATTCAATAAATAAAGGGCCTAAACATTTTTTATTTTTTCTCACCTTATACACCTTCCCGAGACCTCCACAAACATTTCAAGACCAAGATAAGATAAACCCGTTCAGCAGGTCTCGAGTTTTAGCGAGACTAACGAACAGCAATTGATTTATATCATCATCCAATGTATACTTAGACATAATTGACCCAAGCACAGTGCCTAGCTAAACCCTTTTAATTTTTTTCTTCTACAATTTTATTTTTGACCAGTATAATTCTAGGACTATCATGCAATTTGACATTTATTTACAAAAATCTTTTTCTTTAAGGTTTCTTTGGAAAATTACTGACATGGAAGTTCCTGGCTCCGTTCTCAAGATTAACGTTCTGTGCTTATTTGGTGAACGGCATCGTCGAATTATACTACGTTGGGGAACTGAGACATCCATTGCATATCACCTTCTTTACAGTTGTAAGTATTCATATCAGTTCTTATTTAATATGCTATAGTTAGATTAATTTGTCTGCTGTTTATTTTAGGAAATATTGCATCAATAATTGCAAATGGTTATGCTTCTTTATTACAATTTATCGCAGCTCCATCAGTTTTTACATCATCTGTCAAATTTAAAATGTCGCTTTGTCTTTTCATTTTGTCTTTTTTCTATGAAAAATGAGCAAAAGTACAGACAGTATATTTCCTTAACTTTCATAAACGTCTGAACAAATATACACGTGCGTATTTGATTTTATTCTTATGAATGGGTTTCGTGTTAATCAAAAAGTACTTCAGGGTCAAACAGAAAAAGATTCAGAAACTTGGAAGTAATTACTTTTCTTGTAAGGTTTTTAAGCTTAAAGGTATGTAAGGTTTTCTAAGAGAATGAGACAGATGGGATAAGCTCAAGGAAAAAAATATAAAGAAGTAACTATGTTTCTTTTGCGAAATAATTTATCTAATATTGTATCAGATGAACAAATAACAGAGTAGGCAGAATGATCCGTTTATCTATATTAATGTTGTGAAGAGGAAAAATTTGTATTTTGTTGGTGTGTATTCCTGTTTGTGATAACTAAACAGTAGAAGTACTTTACCACAAAAAATCTATCTATTCTATCTTCTATTATATAAAAATGAAACCCGTTTTTCGTTGTCACGACATCACATGAAAACGGCTTGACCGATTTGGCTGTTTTTTTTTTAAATGTTCCTTTAAGTTCAGTGATGGTTCTTACGGAGAGAAAAAAAAAATTAGGTAAAGTAGGGTAGGTAGGGTAGTGTAGGGTAGTGTAGGGCGGTGTAGGGTAGTGTAGGGTAGTGTAGGGTTGTGTAGGGTAGTGTAGGGTTGTGTAGGGTAGTGTAGGGTAGTGTAGGGTAGTCATTTGACGGGAGCGAAGCCGCGGGTAAAAGCTAGTTACCAATAAAATGAGACTTTATCACCAATTGAGGGACACGGATGAGGACACTGGCAGAAACAAGTGTTTTATGAAAGCAAATGTGGGAGTCGGGTCTTTGGCTTTACGCACTACCGTCGTCGAATATAGACGCCTAGTTCGACGATACCACTTTCCGCTTAGCTGTTTCCCTACGCCTAGGTGCCTCTTGCTGTTCTCCTCATTGCTGTCACTGTGGTGAAGTTGTCAACAGCCTCGTTCACCACGGCCTGTAAAGCAGTCGAAACGCGGGACGCATTGCACGGCACGCAAATATTAACGACATTATCCGACGTACCCTTGTCACCGTCGGCATTCCGGCGGTTTTAGAACCTTATGGCCTGGCACGGGACGATGGTAAGAGACCGGACGGTATGTCTCTATTTCCATGGGCGATGGGTAAGCCTTTAGTGTGGGACGCTACCTGTGTCGACACTCTTGCGTCGTCTCATCTTTCTAGCTCGTCGTGCTCTGCTGGTGCTGCCTCTGCGGCTGCGGAGAACCTCAAGCGGCGAAAATATAACAACCTCGTCGGCCGTTATATTTTTGAGCCGTTTGGGGTTGAAACTCTTGGATCGTGGGGCCCGAGTGCTCATACACTTTTTAAAGATCTTTCGAAGCATCTCTTTGACACTTCGCTTGACCCAAAGGCTGCATGGCTTTTACCTCGGTTAGAGATTAAGCATTGCCATACAACGTGGCAATGCCGCCAGTCGTTTGGGCACACTTCCGGTCGACAGCGATGTGGAAGAAATTTTGACACCATAATTTAGATTAGAGTAAGAGTTAGTGTATATGTAGTTTTAATTAGTTAAGTGTTTTAATTGTTCATGTTATTTCTATGTTTAACAAAGGGTCCTCTGAAAGCAAATTAAAACAAATCTAAAATTAATATTTTGGTGTGAGTTTTCAAACTCGTAATCAAACCATGGAGAGCGAAAACTGAATTGTGTTATACTGAATGATGGTATCTTTTTCAGATGGCGAATGCAATATCTCACATAGTGCTGACATTTTTCCTTGCCATGTTTTTATGCTTGACATTCGAGTCACCTCTACATGGGATAGAGAAGATTCTTCTCCGGATGTTCGGTGAGTACCTCTTTAAAATTAACCTAATTTTTTTTTGGGCTGGTTTTCTACTCATTTTCAGTCCACCTATTTATAAATACACTTACTTCATCACTAACTTTAGCTAGACTTATTATAAAGCCTTAGTGTAGCGTTTTTAAATACGAATTTCGCGAATAAATTTTCGTAATATTTCGCTAACTTATAATAACTAATGAAGTTAGATCAATGATCACACTTTTAACTTTGTAGTAGTCTGAATAATAGCCTTCACAAAGTTAGAACTGTAATCAAAATACGAGAACAAAGTCATTGAACTGTAAAAATGTTTAAATCAATTTGCTCGTTTATAATAAGATCTGTAGAAAATTATATTTTTATAGCTTTAAGTTTAATGAAATGTAAGTTAAAAGTTTAGTCTGATAGACTCGTTGGTAGTTTTTATATGTTTAGTAATGTAATTATAGAGATATGGATTACCGTGATTTTGTTTAAAAGAAAAAACTTATTTATTAGTTTAGTTGTAAGTGTATTATGGTATATATAGTTAAGTATGTAGATACTATAATTTTACAATTTATAAAAAAAAAATTATTATTTTAACAAATTTTATCTGCCAACTTACCTTAAAAAGATGATAAGTAACTGATAAATAAAACAGAATTCACCATTGTACGAAATTTGGGATTTTATAAGACAAAAAGTAAACTATTCATCACAAGTTTCTAGGATTTAGAATTAGGATTCAAGAATTAGGTTTAGAATTACAGACCTATTCATCGTGGTGGTCTAGTTTTAATGGCCCCGACTTACAAGTTGTACGTCGTGGATTGAAACCTCAGGCAGCCGTTTTGCTTTTTTGTACTTTCTATCATTATCATTACTCTCAAAACGATGACGGAAAACAGGTAGTGAGCTACCAGTTTAGGTCTTAAAACCAAAAATTCGAAAATAGATGTCATCTACAAGCCCGCACTGGGCACGCTAAGTGGATTACGATTGAACGGCCCTTCTCCGAAAAATGAAGCCTGAGTCCTAGCAGTGGGAACATTGTAAAGCTGATTACTTATGCTAATCGTAAAATCTCAAAAAGTAAACTATAGTATTTGATTGTTATTTTAATTGTATTTTTCTTTTATTTCTAGCTCGGCCTGTTTTGAGTGACAACGCAAGAAAAGATGTATCAGTGGAATCATCGAGAAACACTAGTCAATCTAAATTAGATTCGTAGCTTAGTGTTTTATATTCATAGGTTTATATTATGAGTGGAAATCAATGTGTGATATTTACACATATGATTTTCTTTAGCTTAGGTAGTCTGAGATTAGCGTCATCCCCCATTTAAAATAAAAATTAGAGAGAGGGACATAATTTTTACTTTTGCAAACATTAATTTGCAGTCCGTGCTTATTTTTTTGTACATAATTATGCCAAAATTATTGTTCAGAAATGTTCAACTCCTAAATTCATAGAGAAATTTAGATTTTGCTCTTAACATTAAAAAAAATATATTTTGGGGTATAGCGCCAATGTAATATATTACTGTAAACCAAACAGGCTCAATATTAGATATTTAAGTTTATAGATAATTTTGTAAATATATTTTTAATTATAAGTAGCTTATTAGATTTAATTTTTGTACGATTTATAAAATTTTGAGATATGGAAAACTTATTGTAAAAATTTGAAGTCTTTCTGATGGTTATAAATACGTAATTATTCGATCTTTATCACTAACCATTATAAGATATTGCTATAAAACGGAAATGTAATAATTTTTCTTTGAAGTATTAGGAAACGCCGTCCATTTTTCATCGTGAAAATATAAGATCAAGATGGCCTTCCGCGTTTTGACACAATTCTAAAAATATTTTATTGTAATTGAAACCGTAACGCAAGAAAATTCAAGTTTTTAATTATATTGAATGTATATATTATGTACAAGATACAGGTTAGGGCAATAGTCGAGTGATATTTTGTTGAATTTAAAGCGTTGATTTGCGAAACATGACATTTTTTAATCAAGAATTCCTTCCCACCCTAGCACGTTAACTAGCTTGAGTAAATCGGATATTATTTTCACTTAGACTTATATACATACTCGTATATGTTTTTATTTGTCGTGAAATCTAGCAAGATGAAAGTGGTTTTTATATGTTGAATAGAAGCACTGCTTATGTAGTATTGATTGCGATCGATTTTTTGATCATATGGTTTATTCTTTTCTGAATCAAGGTGGATTATTGTGGTTTGGTACTAATGAGTGCTATTTTTTTCTTTTGAAATATATGGTCATTCCTCCGTTAAGGTATATTGTTTTTAATTGGAAGTCAAATGCTTTAATACAGATATAATTATAATTTCTTCGTTTTCAAATGCTAATAATGTAGATAAACAAACATATAAAGTAAGATTTGAAGACTAATTTGTATATAATTAAATCTTTTGTTATGTTGCTCAATGTTATATGTACTCTATTTTATACATACCTCAATGTAAACAAGATTTTAATTTTGATATTAAACAAATGGTTTTAATGATTTGATTTTTTATTCCTACACCTCCTCCTGTTATTTTGTTAGTTTTTTAGTTATTTGGTAAAAAAAGAATTACTTTGTTCGGAAGGTTACTACTATAGTGTAGCCATTAGTGCTGTGCACTCCCTGAGGTATGTGCGCGGCGAGACGGGGGGGGGAGAATTGACTGCTGCGCTCTGTCAGTGCGCCGTCAACGCTCGTGGCGGCAGGTAGTGTTATCTGTATCGGACTGTCTATGTCAGACGCACATGGGATAAATATTCAAAAATGGGTCGTGCGTTATCTCGTGATATAAAGACTGCCATTTTTAAGGTGGCTGAATATTTTATGAAAAGAAAAGCAGACAAAGAAAGCTTTGAATTTAAAAATGATGTGAATATTGCCAAAATCGTTGCGGAGGCTACGGGGTACAGCAAAAGAACCGTGCATAATGTGATTTCTGCGGGTTATTTATCAATTGAAAATTCAAGCCAATTAAAATTTCAATTTCCAAAAAAACCAAAAGTTCTAAAGAAAAAACACGTTGTGGATGATTTTGACCTTGGAGTTATCAGAAGAAAAATTCATCAGTTTTACGAAGTTGACAAAAAAATACCAAGTGTCCGTAAGTTACTATCAAGTTTGAGAAAGGATGGCATATTGACTTGTGGACGGGAATATTTAAGACAGCTTTTACACAAAATGGGCTACCGTTTCAAAAAATGCAAATCAAAGAGACTTCTTCTTATAGAGCAGCCTAATATTACAGTGTGGCGGAAAAAATATCTAACACAAATCAGAAATTACAGAACGCAAAACCGCAACATATATTTTCTTGATGAAACATACATCAACGCCGGTCACCATGCCAGCAAATGTTGGCAATCATCGTCAGAACCCGGAATTCATGCTGATATTGGGAAAGGACGGCGATTGGTAATTCTTCACGCTGGGTGTCGAAATGGCTTATTGGATGATGCATTGACTATATTCAAATCAGATGCTAGAACCGGTGACTATCATGGAGATATGAGCGGACCTACTTTTTATAAGTGGGTAGATGAAAAGTTAAAAGATAAGTTGCTGCCGAATTCTGTAGTTGTAATGGACAACGCGTCTTACCACAGCGTTCAGGTTGAGAAGAAACCAACTATATCAAGCCTCAAAAGTGAAATGCAGAACTGGTTGCTACGCCATAATGTAGAATTTTCAGGAACCATGACAAAGGCTCAACTGCTACTTCTTATCAAAAATACACAAAAAGAACCCGTGTATAGAATTGACGAACTCCTGAAAGCCAGTGGACACACTGTTCTGCGTTTACCTCCGTACCATCCGGATTTAAATCCAATTGAGTTGGTCTGGGCTGATATTAAAAACAACATAGCCCAAAACTATATTAATTCTTCTCTAGACGAAAAAATAATCTTATTGGATAAATTGTTTTCGGAATTCACGGCGGAAAAATGGCAGAGATGCGACGATCATGTCCAGAAAAATGAAAACGATTACTGGAGTCGCGATAGTAGGTTCGATAATGTTATCGATTCATTCATAATAAATTTGCAAGACTCTGATTCAAGTTCCGGTGGCGAAGTGGAAGATGAAGATGATGACGAAATCGAAGATGAAGTTGAAACGGAATCTATGTCAGAATAACTTTCGTTAGAATATATAATTGTTTGTTAATATAAAAAAGTCCTGCTTTGAATTATAAGTTTAGTTCTTATTTGTCACCTGCACATTTTTAATAAAATAGGAGTATATTTGGGTTATATTTTAATCAACTAAGTAAGTATAATATATTACAGATAGCCTCCGACCGTCGTCCCGCCCCAAGTCTTGCTTTAGAAATGCACACTGAAATCGTAAGATCTGTCCGACATGTATCGATCTCATGTGAACTCATGCACTTTTTTCTTCGCCTCCCACCTCGCCGCGCATACCTCAGGCAGTGCACAGCACTAATGGCCACACTATATGTAATAGTATTGATTAAAAAAACCTACTACTACATGCGTAACGCGATCCGATCGCGTGCGCAACTCATTCATCCGAGGTAGTCTTGGTGTCCGTGACGTGGGGGAAAAACTGCAAGAGTGTCGTCTGCGATGGTATGGCCACATCATGCGCCGCCCTAGGGAGTACGTCGGCCGGAGATGCATGGATATGGCTGTTCTTGGGGCTAGGTCCCGTGGTCGCCCTCGCAAGCGCTGGCTGGACGTCGTCAAGTCCGACATGAGAGCCAATGGCCTTACTGGGAAGGATATTGAAGATCGGGCAAAGTGGCTTAGCAGGAAGGCGGACCCTGGTAACGGCCGGAACTAACGCCAGGCAGAAGAAGAAGAAGAAGACTATTACATACCTCTGAAATTTCTGCTTTCTCCTATTTGCCATATAGTTGTGTTTTAGATTTTTTATTTATGTTGACAAGTACACAGCCTTTATTAATCACATGCAAATAATAATATGGAATATCTTGCCGGTATTTTCTAAATTACTCTCTTGACCCTATTTACTGGCATCAATCGTGTTTTTTATTTATTTAAGCATGGTGACTGAGTGGAGTGAAAGTGGTGAGAGGTTTCCCTCAAAAGGACTTAACTTGACAAGTAATTTGCCACTTCACTTGATCTGGTGCTAGTAATCCTTTCCCATGCTTGTCATCTGCGAAAACAGATTTTACTCAAACTTATAATACAAGTGGAGGAATCTGACCGTTTTTTTAGATAGGAAATCATTAAATGGCTTCTCCCGCTCTAGGGCAGAACAGGAAGGCGTTTCAGACTTTACTGACTAAAACCCACTCCCACTTACTAAGGTATGCTGACATCTCTTTGAGGCTCGCTTGGAACACTAAACACCGTAGAAGAAACTTGCCTGCATAGTTTCAAAAACAATTGCATTTGTTTTCCGAGAGCGGCAAAATTAGAAGTAAGCTCCACGCACTCAAATGCAGGAACATCTTCTGTCTTCCCAGCCCTACAAAAAGAAAACTTTCCACATGATGTAAACGAGTTAACTCCAATATTTGTGTTACCAGTGAATGCACTCAAGTGTTCAGGCAAGGCTGGCTAACTTGGACAGTTTTCAATTACTCAAAGTTACCGAGTAAGTGCATAGCCCGTCAACTATTTGCAAACTTGCATAATCTTCGCCGGATCATGGCTTGCATACAGGGAGCAGAGTTACTGGTACGTATAAATTAAACTTGCTAGCTTGCCATGTTGTTCTTGTGTTAAGTGTACCGGATTTCGGGAATCTAGGATGACTTGATGCATATTTGGTACATTGTAGTTTGTTACTGGTTGGAGATGGTGAATGAAGGCTGATAGTTTATTATTTTGAAGTTCCTGTTGGTTGTCAGACTCTGGATTCAAGGTGGACCGATGATCTGGTAAGGGTTGCAGGAATCCGATGGATGCAAGATGTATAGGACCGATCATTGCGTCGAAACAACACGTCAACAGTAGACGTTTTTCGGTTGAAATAATGATTATGATGATGATCAGACCCTGTACGAGTGACATTGGGTATCATAATATTGACGAGTGACTTTTATTTTGAATTTGCTTTAGTAGTAGCTCCGCTCACGTGCAAGGAGAAAATTATTTCAAGAGAGTCTCTTTACTCTCGGGGTAATAAGTATCATAATGGCTATATCAGGAAATGATCTTCTCGTATGCCAAATTTTATCCAAATTCTTTCACTAGTTTGAGCATGAAAGAGTAACAAATCTATACATTTTAGTTGATTTATTTATTGTACAAAAAATAAAAAAGGAAATTAAAACCAAATCACACACAAAACACACACTCAACAATACACTCGTATATGTACAAAAATTACTGGAAGAATCAACAAAACTACAAGTATTTATAACCTAACTACAAACATACCCGTAGAACAAAAACATAACACACTCAGGCATCGAAGTACTCCACATCACTGTCATCTGGGCACACCTTTCAAGTAGTCTAGAAGCATTGCCACATTGAATGGCAATGACAATTCTCTGCCCAAAAGACGAAACAGTCATCTGATCACGCAAAGTGTCGATCAGTGTCGGCTCTAATTTACGAGTAGTGTCGTAAAAATGTTTATATTTTTATCTATTTCTACGTCTATTTGACGTAGAATCCTGTCCGTTGATCACGGAAGTGACGACAATTTATTAAGATCTATCTTGGTACAGGTTTTAATTTTTCTTTACGTTTTTTTTTCAAGTGGGGTATGATCAGAATGACTTCTCCCACTTTTAGGCGGAGTGGGAGGGTGTGTCAGACTTACTGACTAAACCCCACCCCATTCCTTCGTAATTCTTCTTTACGAGTGTTTGTCACCTGACTTGTCCTGAACCGCTGAACCGATTTGGATGAAACTTTGTGTGTATATTTGAGTAAGTTTTAAGATGATTTAAAAATACAAATGTATCCGGTAGATGGCGTTGCGATGAGGATTTAAAAAAAAAATCAGTACAACATTTGTCGTAATAATCTCATTGCTTGTTAGCCCCCAAGTCCTTTCAGACATTTTTCTTCCTTTTATAAAAAAGAATTCCTATTTTATAAAGTTAATTGACTGTTAGAAACTCATTAGAAGTATATTTGCACTGAGCTGGAAAAACGTTTGGAAAAGTAATAAACGTAGTTTATTTATATAGAAGGCTGTAATTAGGTCAGATTTAGAGCTAGGTTTAAAGTTGATTACTAGATAGATACGCTTTTATATCCAGTTTTATTGTTAGTTAGAAAATCTTGTCTGATTGGATTGTGATCTTCTGTGTGTTAGTGTATAACATAAAATTTTTGGTTCGTAATTCTAGGGTTTGTGTGAGAAGTGATACGGAAGAAAAGGGAGTTAGTGATAGCGTAGCGTGGCGAGTGACAGGATAGAATGGAAGAAAAAAACATGTTGCATCGACCCCAAATAAAACGGGACAGGGGCAGGAAGATGATGATGATGAATTCTAGGGTTTGAAAAAACAAGTTACATAATTATATATACCTATCCTATAATTATTACATAAAAGGCTAGCTTTTCTGAACTAGCTTGGGGCGGCTTCCAGTCTAACCGGATGCGAATTTAGTCGCATCATCGCAAACCAGTGCCCGCGTGGAGCAACCGCCTAACAGACCTGCACAATCCATTTACTGGGCATCATGATAG
The DNA here is from genome assembly GCA_030763345.1 of Mythimna separata. Classification (NCBI taxonomy): domain Eukaryota; kingdom Metazoa; phylum Arthropoda; class Insecta; order Lepidoptera; family Noctuidae; genus Mythimna; species Mythimna separata. The sequence goes on along the minus strand of CM061177.1, from coordinate 18,197,390 downwards.
ATACTCTTTGGGTGTTTGATGGTCAAACTTTCTAGCGTCTGACTACCTACCAGTACCTGGTGAATGGTAACGCAAGAGTGAATAGGAACAAAAATTTGTAGGTGAATTAGAAACTTCGTAGAGAAGACTTTCGTCGAATAAAATTGCCAAACTTAAGTGCCAGTTGGCAGGTCATATTGCTCGTAGAATGGATGGTTGATGGAGCCGAAAGGTTCTAGAGTAGCGACCACGCACCGAAAGATGCAGCGTTGGAAGGCCTCCCACAAGGAGGGCCGATGACCTGGTGAAAGGCTCTGGAATGCAACGGATGCGAGACGCATAGGAGCGTACATTGTGACGACGCTTGTTGGTGGTCTATGTCTAACAGTGGAAATCCTCCGCCTGAAATGACGATGATGATGATGATGATCATCATCATCATCATCTCAGCCGAAAGACGTCCACTGCTGGACATAGGCCTCCCCCAAGCGTCGCTACAGCGACCGGTCCTGTGCGTCTCGCGTCCATCGGGTTCCCACGACCCTCGCCAGGTCGTCGGTCCACTATGTGGGAGACAGATGGTCGATGGGGACGGAAGGTTCTAGAGTAGCGGCCACGTACCAGAAGACGCAGCGTTGGAGCCTTCCAACGCTGCGTCTTCTGGTACGGCAACTGGCCGTACAAGTCTCCCACAAGGTGGAGCGATGATGATGATGAAACACTATTATTCCACGTCAAGCTCCATCTAACGCTCCTCGCTTACTCTATCGCCTGTCCCATTCAAGATAGGGCAGAACTTATATTGGGTCGCGCAGAGCGCTGCGTAAAACGTTATCGCAAGGAACAACCAGCTTACAAGTTCCTTTCCTTATCTTTTATCTTTTGTCTAAACAACGCTCCGCTATGTTTCTCCGTTCCGCCGCTCAAGTTGGCACAACTTGCTATTTGTTAAATTAAAATGTTTTCCGACTTCCGATTCGATTTTCTTTGTGCTTCAGTTACTGTATTTTTAACCACAGTTGCGGTATTTACTGTACGGTTGCTGTTTATTTGATGTGAAGAGGGTATTTTTGAGATGGGATTTCGCGTAATGACTTCTCGTCGAGTCGAGCATAAGTCGATTGTTAGATACTGCCTAAAACCCACCTGCCCATTGCGTTTCAGTGCCACGGGGACTCTTTCAAACGTTTCCCAGCATGTGAAGACAGTGTGGTAGGAAATGACGATGGCACGGTTGGCGCAGTGGTTGAGCAATTGGTTGCTGCGCTGAGAGTCGCGGGTTCGATCCCCGCTAGGAACAAATATTTTTATCACCTGCATATAGGAATTCCGGTCTGGGTGTTTTGTGTCGTACAAATTTTATTTTTACAGCATTTGACATCATACAAAATTGTATGCATGTGTGTGTTTTTTACTCTTTTAGGTTCAAACAGTTCAGTAAAATAAAGATCGCCTTGACCATTACCTCACTAAGCAAAAAAAACTAAGAAACATCAACTATGAAAAAAAACCCAGATTTTCAGAATAAAGGTATACAATTTCAGTGACCAGATATTCAGAACCATTTGTGCGTAGATTTCTTAGAATTCCTTTGTTTAGTTCTAGAAACATGTCTATACAAATCGAGGACAGAAACGATAAGGATTCTTTACCTACTAGATTTATGTATCGGATAGGACATACCTACAATCTAAGAAATAATTCAGAGAAAATCACGAAACAAGAAATAATTCTTCGAAGACAGTAATTTATCATTTAGGAATACACTGGTTACATTTAGGTACGTTCATTTCCCTGAAAATTTCAAGATAGAAATTTGGTTTATTGTTCCCTTTTTGTATCCCCAAAACTATCGTGAATTGTGTCGGTTTTCTAACAAGAGAGGAGTATTTTACGCAGTAGTGCGGTGAAACAATAGGTTACATAAATGAATGGGTAGGAGAAAATTTAACGAAAATCTTTTAGTATATTTAATCAGTGAACAAAACTCATTGTACCGCCTATGATCGATTCCAAGACTATAGTAACCAACTTTTTAAGGTTCCGTACCTCGGACGGTAAAAACGGAACCCTTGTAGGATCACTTTGTTGTCCGTCTATCACAATCATTTTTTCTTTGGAACGCGTGAAGGTCATCGTCATCTTCATTGATGTGTTACACAGAAACCACAATCTCAAAATAAAATTCAAAACCATTTTTTCATTAGGTAGATACAGAATGAATTCCCAGCCAGAGTTATGTGTCTTTTGATACGATTTATACAATCTATGGGTCTTTTGCTACCATGTGAAATTGACTGCCGGAGATTGTATTTATTGATAGTTACAACCTAGGTTTTTTTTTCAAGTGGAGAATTATCAGAATGACTTCTCCCGCTCTTGGGACACTTACCAACTAACCACCGTTCCTTCGTTGCCTTCAATCTGGGGGGACACTGTGAGCACCTTTCGAAATTGATGCCGTGCCCAAGCTACAACCTAGGTGTTTTTAATAGGGGAAAGAATTGAAGGGGGGAATAGGCTTCTTCTAGACAAGCATGCTACATCGTCGACATAGGTGACATAACTATTGCTCAAACACGAGCCTAAAAAACACCAAAAACAGAACATCAGCATAGGTTAGACAGTCTAGGCACGAGAGCACTGTATCAAACTAAATAACTACCAAAAACTAGTATCAGCACCAGTTAAAAAAACTCCTCACGTACCAACAGAAGTTTACTTTCACTTCTAAACTCATAACCCCTCTGTTTACAGCGTCGGCCAAAAAATTACGAAGTACAAACGTTGCCTAAATAACTTGAGGACAGGGGCCCGAATTAAAAGGGGCAACCGCGCGTATACTCAACTTTTTTACCCTTTCAAACTTCGTAGCACCTGCGTTGCTTAAATTATGTAAATAGAATTTAATTCAAAGTCCTTTGTAATCTTTTACTTTCAAATTTTCGGGGAAATTGACTTATTTAAGCATACGAGTTCTTTTTTTGGTGTGATGAAAAGAAGTGTTTTGTTTTGTTTACTTTGTTTTGTTTTGAGTTGCTAAATGCTTGTGTGTGTTGTGTATGTGTTGCATTTTTTCTTTTTGACTGAAAGTAAGTTTTTGGTCACAGTATTGGTATTTTTTAAAATTAAAAATTATGCCATAAGACAATTTGTTGTTAACTTGGCGATCAAAGTAATCGTAAATAGTTTTAAATTATTCCAATGTGGTGTTCACTAGAATCACTAGATAGGGATAAAGGGTCAGTAAGTAGAAAGATCCAAAGAATGAAGTCTAGTCGCTCCCTGGGACGGATCAAGACTGCGTAATCCAGGTCAAAAGGATCGTAATATTTTTGTTTATTCTCACGGTTTTTTTTTGCCTTTAAAGTATGTTTCAAGGTGGTAAATATTCGAAAATCCCCCTCCCATTTTGGGTGAAGTGAGAGGTAGAGTCTCAGACTTTTACTAACTGTATTGTACTGCATATTGGGATAATTTACGGTTCACCAATACTACGACACTTAACAACCGCTCCGGTCGACCACCATACAGCGACATGTTACTAACATTTGAGACCATCAACACTCAGTCAGTCAATACACTGACTAAAACCCTTCTGTGTTCTTTCAATTGGCTCTTACGTTCCAGGGCTTCAGTAATTTTTTCGAACAATCCCGCAACCCTGGACCTCTAATATTAGCCTAACGATATTATCTACTTACTTTTGGCTTCATAAAATAATCCATCTTGAAAAGAACTTTCTCAAGTAGCAGAAAATTCAAACAAGGTTCATTTTTTACTCTTGAACGCCTGCAATGCAGAATGGAGTTAAATATTTAATTTGAGACGGATCGCGCTCATTATTTCGAATGGTAAGAATTTTATCCATAGCTGAAGCGAACTTATTTACTTGTTAGTTGTATATGTATTTATGAAATACAAATGATCTGCCTCGGCTTTGCAAACAAACATTTAACCTTTATCGTTTACTACTCTTTTTATTAGTGAAAGCTGCATCAAAATCCGTTACGTGGTTTTGGAAAAGTTAGCGAATAAATTACAGACGAACGTGGAAATTGTTGTTAAACTCGGACTTCCTCACGACCCTGCCGCCGGGATCCAGACCCCGATTTCCAGCTACCGTAGGTGGGGGTTTGCAGGCGACGAGCAATGGGTAGCCGCCGTCTATACAAAACCGCCGCAGAAAAACTCAATTATAATTTTTTCTTCTTCTTCCTGCCCTTATCCCATGTGACTTGGAGTTGGCGCAACACGTTTCTTTTTCGATTCTGTCCTGTAACCTGTCATATTATCACTCTCTTTTACCTTCATATGAGTCCTCACAATCCATCCATCTTTTCTAGAATAGTTAATATTTTTTTATAAAGCTAGTCAAAACTAATTTTGACTAAAAACACAATTTTTTTAAAGCTGTTTATTTTAAAGCTTTCACTTTACTCCATGCACAAATTCTACTAACCTGTAAAACAGTTTGCCACTAGTTATTCCAGTTTCACATTAAATTTAATGTAACATATACAGCCACAGACATCTCAGGGCGCAGTCGATCCGCCAGATTGTTGGCTTAGCTCACCGGAGCACCTCTAAGCTACCTTCAGGATATATGATCGATTACAATTTCTGTTTCCTTTGGAGACGCTGGTAATCGGTTTATATTAATACCTGTCGTTATTGAGGGTAAACCTATTAAAGAATGTTTGTTTAGTCTCAAAGCTGCGAGGGACAGTTTTTTTATGGAAAATGTTTTAATGCAGATTTTCTTCTTTTCGAGATAAATTGAAAATGATCTGCGGATTTCTTCCGGGGGCTTTTTTAGTTGATATAAACTAGTACTTGACTGCGATCCCACCTATTGGTAAGCAGTGATACAATCGTTTATGGTGAGGTGCACTAATTTATTAAGAGCCTATTCACTCTCGAAGACACCTAGGAGTGTATAATTATTAGAGTTTTTTTGGCTTCTCAGTCAGATCTGAGTAATCAATAATCAGTGCCTGGTAAAAAAAATTGTCAGTCCCAGTTACAACAGTCCAACGTCCAGTGTATGCGTCAACCGGCTGCTCACTAACTGTCTAGATCGAACTCGAGTTATTTACCAAGTTGAAAACCAGTGATATGAATGAATGTAAGGCAACAGAAGGAACATAGGAACCCAGTCCAACCCAGATCAGAAACCATTGAGTGAGATATTAAATACACTAATATTACAAAAATGAAAGAAGACTTCTCAATAAAATAAAAAATATTACATTTACATACAAAATTACACTAAAAATCAGTTTCGAAAAAAATTACTTTCACTCTTTTTCCCATTGAGCCTTCATTTGATAGTTGGATTTCATTACTTTGTTACATTAATTTAATTACAAAATTCATATCTGTATGGTGCACATTGTCCATTTGCATAAAATATTCAATTTAAACAAATTATTTTCACCTGTGGCAATAAAGTCCGTTTCAACAAAAACATTTTGTATTTCTTCAACACAATTCACTCGTATTTTCGGCGAGCCTCTCTTGTTTTTGCTGGTGGACCAATATTATTAAAATAAGGTAAAAATAATATCATATTATTTAATAAATGGCGTATTGGTTTTGTGTATTGTGTTGGATATTAATAAATATAGTGAAACCTGGATAACTGGGAGTTTAAGAGACGTAGGGTTTTTAATACGCACACAGTATGGTTAACGGCAGAAACCAATAACCTATCGATCTCCAGTTTTGGAATACTGGAGATTGTAAAACAAATGATACAATACAAAAATTATCATGTTTTCTGTTGTTTCATTTGTTTTTTATCTCTGATATATGATAGATAGGTTATTGGTTTCGGCTGTAAGTCTGTCAAAAAGCCAGATTTAAAATGATACAGGAGATTTCTTCGAGTGAAATTCAGTGGCTGTTTTAATTATTTGCATATTGATTCCTAGTTGATATTGTGATTTAAAATTGGTGTAGTTCGTTACTTTGTATCTCAAGTGTATGTGCAATTGGACAATATTATGGTTTCATTGAAACAGACTTTTATAGTAGTGTTGACTACCTCAGTGAACAGTTTTCCAAGTAACTCAATTATCAATCTATGCTTGCCCAAATGGCTCGAAGAAAAAACTTACACAATACTGAAGACGTATAGCTATGGAGCGAAATTCTTTGCCGGATTTTGAGTTTTCTGGTAGCCATAACCTGGGGACCTTTAAGTCAAGAGTGAAAAAGTTACTTCTAGGCAAGCGTGCTCCATAGTCGACATCGCTTATATCGGGGTAGATAGTGGTCAAACGCGAGATGATCAATGATAATTAAAAAATATCTTTATGTAATACAGTCGCGATTTTTTATAAAAATACAGTGGAGATATAATATAATTTGTCATAATTATAATTCTTTTTTTGCAGATGCAAGTAAAGAGCTTGGGAGTTATCGTACTTCTTCTATTTGTATTCAGATTGGCTGTTGAATACATCATGGTAAATACTCATTTATTTATTAGAAAAAAAAATGACTATTTAATGTTTAACGTTTGAATCCCCAACCGGTCCTATGAGACCGCGCTGTTATTGTTTTACTATTGTGTCTCGTTTCGCGGGTATCTGAGTATCATTGTGTCGTTTGAAACTGTGAAGCTAAATTTATTTACTGCCATTTTCCAAATCAAATTAGGAATTGTAAAGTGAAGACCTTATCAAACTCTTTATTACTTGAATACTATACTTTGATAAGTTACAGGTTTAAGTTTGGTTCTCAACTTTGATTTGTAATAATAATAATAAATCATTTATTTCAGGTCTTTACACCCACATAAATTACAAACAATAGAACATACTTAATAAAAAAAAATAAAAAAATCAGTCTCAATACATTACATTAATAATTAAATAATTCAAACACATTCGACATTTACTAAAATAATATTTTTGCATTAGTCAGCACATGAACCATACAGCAATGGTTCACGTACTGACAGTCAAATCGGTCAGAAAAAGCTCCCAGGATACTATTGTGGCTGGCTCGCACCCTACGCACCAAGGACGTGCACCTTTTGCGCATTATAGTGTGGAAACAATCACACTATAATGCATGAATTTAGGAACTCGTGGCTAGATAATAACAGCCGCACAGGTCGATCTTCAAGGTTAAGCAACGCTTGCCTAGGTTGGTCTGTGGATGGGTGACCATCTTAACATAACGAGTTTCCTCCGTGCCTCGGAAAGCACGAAGCCGTTGGTCCCGGCTGTCATTTGGAGATCTTTGGCAGTCGTTACGGATAGTCAGAAGCCAGTAAATCTGACTCCAGTCTTGCCATGAAGTACCGTGTTACCCCAGTTAATGGGTTGTGGAGGTCTGGTAGGCAGCCGCTTCTCGTAAAATACTGGTATTCAGCTAAATCCGGCTTGACTGGAAGCCGACCCCAATATAGTTGGGAAAAGGCTAGGCAGATGATGATGAGTGTGGAAACAATCAACCGCGCCTCGGCAAACATCCCCGAAACGCTACAGAAGGGAGACAGCCCCAAAAGCACCCTAAAACACCGAAAAAATCGATAATAGTAAAGTTTAATGACAGTTATTTTTTTTCAGGTAGAATAAGAACTAGTAAGTATTTCGATCCAGGCTAACCTACCATCAGGCTAACTGCTAACCTATTTGAAACCAATGAATGAATATTTCTAGATGTAATAAATAAAACGATTTTTTAATGCCTCTGTATATTTAGTTTTAATATAATATTATACTTGTACGATCGTAACCGTATTTTGATCTATTAAACTATGGAACTCAATTACAATTTCATCCCCTTTAAGGCCTACAGTGTCGCCGGTTCCTGTTATTCCATATCCAGGAATCAATTTTGGTTCGTCGGCTAAGTTGCCTACATTTTGATTTTGTAACGAAGCATATTTCTAATGCAGTCTGTGATTTTGATTCCGAGAATACTTCGTTCCATCGCTTGCCCGTAGACCTTGAGTTCCGAGTGTGGATTTTTTTACGTTTGGTTAATGGGTTGTGGAGGTCGGTAGGCAGCCGCTCCGCGTAAAATACTGGTATTCAGCTGAATCCGGCTTGACTGGAAGCCGACCCCAATATAGTTGGGAAAAGGCTAGACAGATGATGATGATGGTTAATGGCGTTTGTCTCCAAAAGTCCTTCAAAGAAGGTAGGTAGAAAGGTAACAGTCATACTGTTTTATATGATCAAAAAATAATTCTCCAGTAAATATGATTTTTAAGTATTTTAGCACGACGTGGTCAATAGAATCTTTTTTTTTCATATTGTAAATGTTAGAATTACGTACTTCTTTAGTATCAGCATATATAGGTTAGCAAGCAAATCAATTACAAAGACATTAAACTAAAACTGGAATATTAAAATCTAAAACATTTAATTACTCAGATACCCGCGATACGAGACACAATAGTAAAACAATAACAGCGCGGTCTCATAGGACCGGTTGGGGATTCAAACGTTAAACTAAGCGAATAATTTTCGCTTAGTTTAGATGTTCTAGATAGATACACTATAAATATACAACAACAAAACATTGCTTCGTAGAATCGTCTTTTAATATAACAGACGAAAGTTCTTGAATTAATTTGTTAATTGTATGTCAAGAGTTTAGGCACATCTGTACAAATAATTGCTTTCCTTGAAATTCAAATTAAATATTGAATAATTTTCCAGTAGCCGATTTCACAGAATTGTAACGAGAATCATGTAAGTAACTAAATATTAATTCCCGGAGTTCTGATTCTTTGAGTTTTGAGTAAATTAAGATTTCTTTTCCCTATTTTTGTCCATCCTGCAGATTTTACTTGGAAGTTTTATTCAAAATGACGAACCATCTTCTACCTAGAATCGCCATTTTTTTTTAAATTATGAATGAGGTCGTGTTTGACCACTATCTCACCTGATACGGAACACGCTTGCCTAGAACATTCTTGACTTAAATCTTCCTGTCCTCGTCACTATGTTACCTTCTTCAGGTCGGCGAAACACTGTTGCCCATCCCCTTCTCTTCAGTCAACCATCACGCTATCATTAACTCGCTTTTGATCATTTAGAATATTGTCCACTATCACATTAATATTACAAAAGGTTAAAAAAATATGCCTGTGTGTGTGTGTTTGTTATGATCTCACGTTCAAATATTTGAACGGATTTGGATGAATATTGGTAACAGGGTAGTTTATATCCTAAATTAACGCATACGCTGTAATTTATAGAGGTGGGGACCACTAATTTCAGAAGGTTGCAGCTGCGAGTGACAGCTATAGATTTTTATAAACCTACCCATCCTATACATTAACCTATCAATACCCGCGAAACGAGACACAATAGTAAGACAGTAAAAGCGCGGTCCTATGAGACCGTCGGGGATTCATGAATTAACCTACTTTCCCCAACATAAAAATGAAATGCATCAAAAAATTATATAAAAAGTGTGACGCGGCACGCATTTTTAGCGTTTCATATTTTCATGCTCTCAATATTGCAGTGTGATGAAAATGCCATGCCTCAGAAAGTATTCGGAGTTTTCTGGTAATATCACAGGCCTCTCTCACCGTCGTATCATGTACTGGTGATATTATAAACATACGTGGGATTGTGACATTTTATTTGCACAAGTGAATAGAGGCTGGGAATGTAATATTTTTTGGACATTTTTGCTGGGATGGGACAGTCGTCCAGTGTTTTGCGATAGATTTTTGTAAGCTGTAATATTTTGTAAAAGAAAAACATGTCTGGTAGTCAGAAAACGTGATCTATTCGAGATTCAGTCGTATATGAGAAGAAAGATACTTACCTACATTTAGATAATAAGTATCAGGTAATCAGGCAAATATTACACTTTATGTCCACGATTTCTGGGTATAGGGGCACGAGGCGGTGGAGTCGGCGTGCGAAGTTTCGGTGGTGACCATGCTATGTACTCTAGGAGTACAAAATCGTTCCGTTACAAAATCGTCTAAACTATTTTTGTTCTCAATATGTAACCACTGCCTGCACCAGTTTGTGTGGCATCGCATTGGATCTCAATTCGCTCTGCAAAAAACGCTCACGTTATCGCGAGAAATCACTCACACTGAAATTTTAAAAAACTTACTGTACACCTATACTTTCATTGATCTCAATCAAATCTGGATCACCACTGAGTCCAAAGCTGTGTTCTTACTGCTCGCCAACCCAGGCTAAACTTTTGCTGATAGCGAGGTCGTCGCCGGGCAATAAATGGCGTGCAATCGAAATAAATTTGGAGCGATGGATGACCATCTCTGCACACACTACTTTTATTGCTTCTCGCAAAAAGATGGTACGTGAAGGTCTGTGCTAGTTGTGTGGACGAATGTTCAGGCATAGTAGGTGTATACAATGGTGTAGGCAGATTGTAAAAATGTCTTTTCTTATTTTTTTTTTCTGTTCTTTTTTTATCTGTTTGTCATTTTTCCATTTCTTTTCTATTTTTAATTAATTTTCTTTATTTCTTTTTATCACCTATTGTATTTATTTGTAACGCAATATCATCACTTTTGTTCACATAACCCATACTGCACACTTCTACGTCTACTCAACAGTCACTTTATATTTTCGTAGAAAAGACTTCCGCAAAACTCTCAATGCAAACTGGCTTTTGATTTTTGCCAATTGTTTCTCAATTTTTATCGTTCCGTCGCTATCCACTCGCGTATTAACTGGACAGTAAACCTGGGCTGAACTACACGCTACTCGTGAAATAGTTTCCATTCAGTGTTAGATCGACTGACGTTTCGATGTTTCGGCCATCGCGAGCCGGATTTGAAAATTTGAATGAATAAAAAATCGTATCGAGAACGCGTATTTTTCGTTTTCAATTTTATAAGTCCTTACCTTATTGTTTTCGATTCGTATTCCAGTGTGGCAGTCGATATTGGTTTGTTTCAATATAGCTGTCGATTGATAGATCGTTTTTACACTTTGATTTTAGTACGTTAAATCTATACTGGAATCTGGGGTTCTATTTTAATTATTTCTATTAAACTTTAATCTTTTCTCTCTAAAAACAGCGACGGAAAACATCGTGAGAAATTGGAATATCCTGGAACTACAAATCATAAGACATTGGGCCCGCATGGTGGGTAAAGCTCATTCTCTCTCTTTTTTTAGAGTAAATAAAGGCCTGAGTTCTAGCAGTGGAAATATTATAGAGATTTTAACTTGCCTATGAAGTATGACTGTGTTCTAGCTTATCTAAAAAGTATTGGCCCATTTAAACGGGGTAAAAGAAAGCTTCAATTTAGACAACAAAGTTAAAAAATGAATGAATAATTTAGCTTTAGATCAGATAAATAAACCCACAAATTATACAACCATGCACAAAGCGGTGCTTTCCCAATACATTTATAGAAAGAAGAGTTTCGTGACATACAAATGGGAGTTGAATAATGAGTTACCTAATGGTAAGCAATGATGAGGTCCACGACACGAGTTCACCTAATGGCAAGATAGTGGTCAAACTCGAGCCTGCTCCTGCCGCAAACTTAGCTGTAACGTGTATTATCAAAATTTAATATGTTTTTTTCGCATAGGAACGTATGAAACGTCAGAAGCTATACTCCATTCGCAATAAGATTAGACATTTAAACAAACTTTTTTCATTGTCCTTTCAACCGATTTTGACTTCTATTCTGTAGGTATAACAATAGCAATAAAAGTGGTTACAATACCAACTATTTACTACAGCCGCTATTTATCATGCCACCAACTGTAACGCCATAAAAGTCAAAACGGTTTAACAGACAGTAAAAAAGATTCATTCAAACGTCTATGTTATTCTGAATCGAGTATACTGCACCATATTTCGTTCGAAACTTACTTAAAACTTCCACAGTTACCGTACCAATCAATCATCCACCAATCGTGTCGAAATACACCAAAGAATGACCCTATAATATTCACCGGCTGCAATTATTCAGTACCGAACATTCTCATGATGATGACGAGAGTACTCAATAATTTCACGATATTATTCCGACAGCCATCATCTATCATTTACATCATTGATCGACAAAGAGCTCTTTTGAACGCTGATGTTGAAATCGAAATGACTTTTACGCATTGCGGATGTACATATTCGCATGTTCGAGGTATTTTCGTACTTGGCTCCTCTTGAAATGACAACTGATGGTTCATTGAGAGCAAAAGGATTGACATAATTATCGCATTTTATTCGTGACAGAGTGAGGAGGGTACAAAGGTTCGACAATTGGTGCTTCAATCTTTTTCTTCGTGCTGTCAGTGACAATTGTATATAGGGGTCGGAATCGCGCTTACTTGTTCTGGTCTGGAAATAAAATTTATTTATGGTTTCTGAAGTTCATGATTTGGGAAATCGCTGTATACTTTTTTTTAACTATAATGTCGTATTATACTACCTTTATGTTTTAGTGTATAAATTACTGAGCATGACGTATTTTGAATTTCATTTTCTGGTTAGGTAATATTTCTGAGTTTTTTCACTTGACTTTTCTCAGTAGCCTATTTTCCAGTTGAAAATCATCTAATGACTCCACCCGCTCTGGGCCAAGTCATAGAGAGTGACAGACTTTTACTGACTGATTTACCTGTTCCTCCAGTTTGCGTTTGCGTTTCAGGGCTACAGTAACTCTCATCTCTCTCTTGTTACATTGAAGTCAATACTTCACTTCTTCATAATATCAAGAACAAGTTTTAAGTTACTAAAATGCTGCCGCCGGCCAGACGCCCAGGAAAAAAACCTTTTAATAATAGGCCGTTAGCTACAGTTTTTTCTTGAAGTTTGAAAGTTTTATAAAAAGCGTAGATAGTGAGCCGGTATTGAATTAAGTATTTGAGGTTAAAAACGTCCCGAACTAAAATGGCAAAGTTTGTTTTCAGGCTATAGTAAAGTTTGATAAATACTCAAACTTCAAATTCTTTATTCAGATGTCAGGCGAAGGTCGGTATATCGGTAACTTAGTCCCAGCGTTAGATAACAGATGGCGTTGCCTTGGATGTTTAAAAGTTATTTTCTGTGCTGTATTTTGTTTTTTCTGAATATTTACTATTGTGATTTTTGCAGATATGTTAAGTTTAGCTGGCAATGCTTATATAGCTAGGTGACACCGTTATAAATTTTATACAGTGGACGGATATTTTTATGCACTCTATGTTTTATGCTTATCAGTAAAAAGAGTCTGTAGAGAGGATATAAAAAAAAAACTTCATCACAACAAATTCATTCTTATCTTTTTTCATACTTTTGTCATTAATTTATTGTAACACCAACATTTAAAGCATAGGCCATACTTAGCTATTTCATAACACATTTCTATACTTCCAGTCTTGCCATGAAGTACCGTGTTACCCCAGTTAATGGGTTGTGGAGGTCTGGCAGGCAGCCGCTCCTCGTCTTCTTCTTCTCGATTCGATGGTAAACTCGTTATAATTTTAGGGCCCAGTATGTAGCCACGTTAATAGCCGCATCATTAGCCGCTCCTCGTAAAATACTGGTATTCAGCTAAATCTGGCTTGACTGCAAGCCAACCCCAATATAGTTGGGAAAAGGCTAGGCAGATGATGATTTCTATACTAAGGAAGGTAAGTACAACTTTAAACCTTTAGACTAGCAGCAAATTCATAATTATGATGTTCAGTTTTCCAGTAATTGACAATAATTCCAGATATAAGCAAATCCCAAATTTATTTCAGGTGGATTACAAAGCAACTTTTACGATTTCAGTATTTGTCATAAAATATTTTAATTGAAACATGTTGTGACGTTGTAAAAGAGGCTCGTCATGGCGTCCTTTAATTTATAAATTTTAGCACCTATTTTCTATATATTTTTTTTCTGTTTTGTTTGAAAACAGCGTTGAAATTGAATTTATTATACATTTACTTCGATGAGTCCGAGTAGCTAGCCTGTCATTTCTCTCTCAGTAAGGGTCAGCTCACGCCGAGACGCGACGCGACGTGACGCTGCATGCACATTTTAATAGAGTGATTCAAAATAGAACTTTATTTACTACACGAAAAGATACACATTTCATTGTGAGAATTTAGAATACGTTGCTTCATGCAGCGCTACGCCTCGTGACGCCCGCGCCGCCGCGCCGTCTCGCTGCGCAGCGGAACGGTTTTACGTGTTGCTGACGACTTTTACTATGCGCCTCGCAACGTTGCGATGCGTTTCGCGGCGGCGTGCGGCGCAAAGCGGTGCAGCGCAAAATCATTGGTCTCTTCCTGCATCGTCGCGTCGCGTGTCGGTGTGAACTGGCCCTTAGGTACATTTTGAAGAGTGTGCGTCGAAATTGTTTACATAATTTAAATTATCTTACAGCACACAGGCACAGGCTTGCCTGTGCCATCATCTGACCACCAAACGTATGGCGATGCACCACCGGTACATGATAGATATCCCACACATTACAAATCTTTAGGAACACATTCACTGTGCGTACAAGTAATGAGTAGGTTTTCCTGCCGAAGTCTGTGTTTCCTGATTGGTGACTTTTTAAGTCAAAAATGAATAAGTTACTTTCAGACAAGCGTGCTCCATCGTCGACCGCATCATCGCTTAACTTCAAGTGCAATAGCCAAGCGCGAGCCTGTAAATAATAAAAACCTAAAACAGTTACTTAAAATAAATGGAAAAAATACTAGCTGAAGAAGAGAAACCTTTCTCCTGATGATTTACTTTTAAGGTATCTAAGAATAATAAAAATTAAATTAGTAAATTAAACCCAAACATATATACAACCACGTGTAACAGAATAAATATCATAATTACGAATAAAACTGTAAGTACAAAGCGACATTACCTATTTCGGGATCAAAGCCATTCAAAAACATACTGGTTTCAACACTGAAAAGAAAATTTACACTATTTAGGAGCCCTGGGGCTGTTAGACGTAGAGCTCCTTTAAAATTTATCATAACAACCTACGCTTAAGCACTTTGTATCCAGACGCCTACGTAAATTATAAGTAGGAGAGAGGGATCAGTAGGTTAGTTTGAAACAGACAATTAAATAGAGGAGTGTTGCATTTTAGCTTACATTTCAATCCGACGGACGCTGAAGCACACTTGTCTATTTCCACCGTATGCGCAGACTTGCGGACGATGAGCACTGGGTAGCTCGCCGTCCGAGCCTAGAGCCTAGTCATGAACGGCGCGTACTATTCCAAGCGCGCCTCAAGGAGATGTCAGCAAACTGTAGTGGCCCGGTGGGGCCAAAGCCTCTGGGAAACACGGAAAATCCGAAAGGTGCTCACCGTGTCCCCCAGATCGAAGGCAACGGGGTGGGGTTTAGTCAGTAAGAGTCTTACACGCCCTCCCGCTCCACCCAAGAGCGGGAGAAGTCATTCTGATGATTCCCCTTCCAAAAAAAAAAACACTTGTCTATTTATTTTACACGATCGTATGCAACACAAATGGGTATAGACGGCTGCTTCTTCACCTGATATATTTATTCTTTCTTTTATGAGGTGGCAAACCATCTAACGAGTTCTCCCGCTCTAAGGCGGAGGGGTAGACGTGTCAGACTTTCACTGGCTAAAATTCACCCTTATGTTCTTTCTTTGCCCTGAATTCCCGGACTCCGGAGTTCCCTTTTGGAAGCCAACCGTTAGCCCTATTAGGCTTTAGCCTTGTTGGGACTCTACAGCTCTACAGTTTACGTGGATCACTACACAGTGCCGTGTACGTCTCGGGCTCGGTTCGGACGGTTTTTTTGTTAGTAAATCATGAGTGGCACATCACTGTACGTTTAATCATCAGACAAAAAAATATATCATCGGTTTGTACAGAGAGGATTTTATATTTTAATTTGACAATATTTTGAAATTAAAAATTTTAGATAATTATAGTTTTTTTTCTTTATTATGCATAGGCTCGCGTTTGACCACTATCTCACCTGATGGTAAGCGATGATGGTCTGTCTAATGAAAGCGCGATCTGAGAAAAAGAGGTTAAATCCAAAAATGTTGTATGATGTATCACAACACATCTTGACACTTTACAATTTTTTTTATTTCCTACAATTGCGGCTGAATAATGTTGCCAAATAAATAAAAAAAATCTCCAGGTCGCGCTTTCATTAGACGCACTCTATTCTCAATTCATCATCTGCCTAGCCTTTTCCCAACTATATTGGGGTCGGCTTCCAGTCAAGCCGGATTTAGCTGAATACCAGTATTTTACGAGGAGCGGCTGCCTACCAGACCTCCACAAACCATTAACTGGGGTAACACGGTACTTCGTGGCAAGACTGGAGAGTCAGATTTACTGGGTTCTGACTATCCGTAACGACTGCCAAAGATCTACAAATGACAGCCGGGACCTACGGCTTAACGTGCTTTCCGAGGCACGAAGGAAACTCGTTATGTTAAGATGGTCACCCATCCATAGACCAACCTTGGCAAGCGTTGCTCAACCTTGAAGATCGACCTGTGCGGATGTTACTATCTAGCCACGAGCTCCTGCTGACAGCAGACATAATGGAAGATATTTTCTAATATTATAAATGTCACAGTAACTCTGTTTGTTATGACTCACTCTATTCTCAATTGTGCATGAATAATTATTCTCAAATAGTGGAACTACTGTTTCTCATCTCTACACTATAGGCTCTTTGATGCAAGCTCAGGGTTAATTATTATACCTAATCATAATACTGAAGTTTTATGAACCGAATAAATTTGGTAACGACCAACGTTGGACCATGGTTTGTCTAGACTCAAGTTCTGTAATATCTAGCCGACGGTCGTATATTCCGTGTCCGTGGAATGAGTATTTTAGCTATTTCGTTGTTATGAATATGATATCGATAGTTTTAAAGTGTGTCGATTCAAGTTAGGTAAGTGAGAGTAACTATCTAAGTTGGGATCCAAATTGATGCTGGGAAATACCATACAGTTTTTTGTCCTACTCTTGCTGTCTCACTGCTGGGCTAATACCTACCCTAAGTTCTTTCAGAGATTATTCTCTCGCGCCGTCTCAAATCAGTCCTCACGGAACGCGTCCAAATCATCCCACCACCTCTTTTTAAACAAGCATAAATGACGCTTTCCCTTTGCTGAGTATATATTTTTATTTATTTATTATTCGAAGACATGTGACATTTACTAATCCGCACTGGGCCCACGTGGTGGATTATGGCCCATTTCCTCTTTTAGAGAGCATGTCTGAATCCCAACTGGCCGATAATGCATGTAATAATGCAATTTATTTATTTAATTCTTTTTGCACACAAAAGTGCAAAGGCTGACTGAATGCTATAGGCAATTAGGCACCTTTTTGGTAAATAAATCTAAATCGAATCAAACAACTAAAAGAGTTTTTATTTTTTAATGTTAGTTATTAGAATTTGTGTTTTAAACACAAACAAATGAGCTCAAATAATGTTAATCTATCACATACCCGCGAAACGAGACACAATGGTAAAACAATAACAGTGCGGTCTCGTAGGAACGGTTGGGGATTCTTCTTTTCTATCGACAGTTGTTCAGTACAAAAAAGTGTTGAGGCTTATTTCCTCCGACCTGCTACGTAAATTAGAAAACGGAATAATATTTTATCATCCAATTTAAAGCCCTTGAATAATAAATATTTGTATTTAACTAATAATCTTCAAATAAAAGGGCATTGAGAAACTTAAAAATTTGTCTTGTAATTTTACTCTGTTATAAAACTTTTAACTTAAACTTCTGAACTGCTGTTTCCATCTAAACACTAATCCATTTAAGATTTAAATGGCTGAAAAATCTACAGAAACTCAGTTCAATCAAAGCAAGACCTTTACTTTTTGATTCATCTCACACCGACAACTTTCAGGCAATCGTTGTTGCTCCATTGATATTTCATGAACTAGCCTTTGATGCCTGCGTGGGAGACCCACCTAAAATATCACTCTTCGATACCCCTGGGCAATTTATAGTGATTTTAATAATTCTATTACTATAAATAACATCAGCACTAAATTGAAGTGCAGTTGTGCGTAGGATGGATAATTTTTGGGACGGTTTTTGGCTAAATAATAACAGCCGCACAGGTCGATCTTGAAGGTTAAGCAACGCTTGCCGAGGTTGGTCTGTGGTGACCATCTTAACATAACGAGTTTCCTCCGTGCTTCGGAAAGCACGTTAAGCCGTAGGTCCCGACTGTCATTTGTAGATCTTTGGCAGTCGTTACGGATAGTCAGAAGCCAGTAAATCTGACTCCAGTCTTGCCATTGAGTACCGTGTTACCCTAGTTAATGGGTTGTGGAGGTCTGGTAGCCAGCCGCTCCTTGTAAAATACTGGTATTCAGTTAAATCCGGCTTGACTGGACGCCGACCCCAATATAGTTGGGAATAGGCTAAGCAGATGATGTCAAGCATGAAATTACTTGTCCTGTTCTGAAAGTTGCGTGAGCAAGTGTCAGACTCTAACCCCCCGTAACTAAACCCACCCGTGTCCTTTCAGATAACCTTAGCGTTCCTCAGCAGCAGTGACTCTCTCGGCCAATCATGAAGTCTACAACTACAACTTTTAAAGCACATTACGCTTTATATTTTATTTTTCTTTTAGTATTCAGACTAAAATTTAAAGTACGTGCTGTATTTTTTAAATTACTAACAAATTGTATATGTTGTGTCTAATAAACATATTTATTTGTAACCGCTTAGGTACGCAGCAACTCCTTGTGAAATACTGGTATTCAGCTATATCTGGCTTGACTGGAAGCCGACCCTAATATAGTTGGGAAAAGGCTAGGCAGATGATGATAATTTGTAACCACATATATCTCAGGATCCCTTAACCTATCAATACCCGCGAAACGAGACACAATAGTAAGACAATAACAGCGCGGTCCTATGAGACCGGTCGGGGATTCATGAATTAAAAGGCGTCCCTATAAGGCGCTGAAGGTTATTTGCAGAGGCCCCAGACACATTTCATGTAATTATTGTTAGAAGTGGAACTTTGAGCTACTCTATCTAAATCAATTAAAACCAGAACAATTTATTTTACCCTAATCCAACGCCGAAAAAAGCCACAAAAACTTCGCAAAGTATATTTTTCACGTTAGTTCATGGCTCGTTCGTTTGAGCTGTCGGTTTATGCAGTGGGCTAGAACGGGCGCGAGGATTACATGGCCGGGCCACTCCGGCTAGAGGGTTAGAGTGACGTCACGAATTTTAGTTGATACGCTTTTTGTTTGGACTTTAATTTAATTAAAGGATTTTTGTTTAAATGGTGTATCTTTTAAATAGTCTATTAAATAATTTTCTAATCTATATAGCCAAAAAATACCAATTTACAATAAAGGCGCTTATTGAGGAGCTCTTGGCTATATAATAACATCCGCACAGATCGACCTTCAAGGTTAAGCAACGCTTGCCAAGGTTGGTTTGTGGATGGGTGACCATCTTAACATAACGAGTTTCCTCCATGCCTCGGAAAGCACGTTAAGCTGTAGGTCCCGGCTGTCATTTGTAGATCTTTGGCAGTCGTTACGGATAGTCAGAAGCCAGTAAATCTGACTCCAGTCTTGCCATTAAGTACCGTAATACCCCAGTTAATGGGTTGTGGAGGTCTGGTAGGCAGCCACTCCTCGTAAAATACTGGTATTCAGCTAAATCCGGCTTGACTGGAAGCCGACCCCAATATAGTTGGGAAAGGCTAGGCAGATGAATAAAGGCGCTCATTCTGAAACACTTCTTCTGCCGTTAAGAAACTAATCTTCTCTTGAACAACTTGAGTGACTGGTTCATTTTTGTGGTCTTCGCAAATACTCTTATAAATGAGCCTTTTCTATTACTGTACTGGGGTTTTGGGAGAGCGTTTCGGAGTCATGTGTGCGTGCATCTTTGAACTGTCACTTAATTTCTCTATTGCTGTATTGTTGTTTTAAATGATTAACAAACAACAATGCCTGTGGTTTGTGAAATGTTATTTTGCAAATAAGTTTTCACAAACACTTTTACACGACAATTCTTTTTTAGACTTTTTTTTACTAGATGAGGCCGGGTTTGTAGGTTACTCAACGGATCTCCTCTGGATTTCTTCAAGAGGGAATTTCCTACAAAACTCGTGGTTACCACTAATGATTCTGACTTTCAGGAGTTGTGGAGGTTGGGTTAGAAAAACAGACAGATAGTTGGTGGACAGCTGCAGAAAAACAAGTTCAGTGTACTTTGGGAAGCTTTTAATAGCAGCGAATAGGTAGGTAAATTAAAAGACATCTAGATTATTCAACCGTCAATGTACAGGTTCGAAGTCCGTAGGAATTTTATTGCAGTCGCAATGGTTGTTGACGCAAACACCACCGCTCTCTGGTCCCATGTCGTCTCCTAAGTTGTGGCAAAATCGTTGACATCCGTAGAAGTCGCAGCTACCACGACGCACCCTGTTCCAGGGGGGAAAGACGATATTCTGGTCATCTTCTAGAAACACAACAATATTATTGTCAATAGGCAGTTATATATCTAATATTTTGAAAAGCCATTCTTTATTTAAGTACTAGCAGCCACTCCCGGCTTCGCACGGGGTAGACAATTATTTATTTTTGGAAATTTTGATATAAAACACTTTTTTTAGTAGACATTATGATGTTCTTCAATATTGTTGTACATTATTTTGTTCTATCGCTAATAGTTTCGGCAGCGCATTCGACGAAAGACATTTTAAGACTCATTTTTCTACACTTTTGGTTACATTGTTGAAATTTTACCAAGGATCCCTAACTTTTTCAAAATGAAATGTAGCCTATGTCGAATTGGAAGAACGTAGCATTCTATTGGTGAAAGAATTTTTTAAATCGGCCTAGTACTTTTTGAGCCTATTCATTACAAACATACAAAAATAGGTACAAATCTTTCCTCTTTATAATATTAGTATAGATTACTGGATAACTTATGAAGCGTGTCAAAACAGACGTAAGTGTTATAATAAGTCTATGTTTTATAAGCTTTATACTTATGTAGAACCAAAACAGCACTATCGTATTTGGGTTTATTCGATTTGTATTAAAAAGTTAGTTTATACTAGATGATATTCAGGGCCTGATGCTGGAGTCGAAAAGGTCAGTATCAAACAAACACGACGTCACCAATTGGATGTGTATTAAAAAGTGATATTTCACTATGTTAAGCTCAGAATCTGACATTAGATCCGGAAGGTGGCTCATCAAAACTTTTCTAACAAACAAATTGCAGCAAGTGCAAATGAATACAGCTAGTGACAATGCTCTAGTGTTTGAGCTAGCTGATTTTGTCTTGACAAATACATACATGAACCCTGAATACATGATAGTTACTCCTTTTTTGGGCACTCGTGTAATAGCCCAAAAGAAGATCTTAGGCACTTCTTTGCTTGACAAAATATGTTAGCAGCTTAGTTAAAGGCGATAATGGGGGTCTGGATTTGGATAATGGAACTGGAAGATACAATCGATCCATACAAACTTTTCAATCGATTATTCGATAACCTCCTGATTAATTTAATAGTTTTTTGGATCGACATGTGCATTTGTGTCAGACATTAACGCACAAACGAATTCCATGGTTCCAGTACATGATTCTGGACCCCGGTGATGGAATGTTTCGTTGGCGTTTTCTTATTTAAAATTTTTAGAGAAAAAAATTAATTAATTATATTTGAATCTATCACATACCCGCGAAACGAGACACAATAGTAAAACAATAACAGCCCGGTCTCATAGGACCGGTCGGGGATTCAAACATTAAATTAAAAATGTCGTACGAAATGATTAGAACAACAATTTTATCTACCCCGATGATGTTTTAATTAATTATTTTTTAATAAAAACAGCACTAAAAATATCGCCAAAAATTTCATCGTGGTTTCATCATTTTTATACATTTTAATTTTTGTTTATAATCAGATTTTTGTTGAAAAATGTAAGAAATTGCTGCCAAAATTTTCCACTATGGCTGGATCCAAAATCATGTATTGGATCCATTACATGATTTTGGATATATTCGTTTGTGCGTCGATATAAAATACCTCAATCAGACATGATTCATAAAATAATAGACAAAACACTCACCCAAATCAAAACTTCTAGCACAAATGATAGCTATAAATGCCGCAAATATAGCGAACACAAGAAAATACTTCATCTTGTACCTTTAACCTCCTGAACCAATTTACAAGTACTAGTCAAATCGAACTTCTGTCACCTTATATACTACATAGAAAAATCAGCAAAGCTGGAAACAAACTTCTATTTTGCAGCTCAAAAATATCGTGCTGAACAAAACTGAACTTTACGTTATTTAAATAAGGATGAGTAGGTCTTAACATTGACCGCAAATGTTTATGCTTTATGGCCCACAAGATTAGGTGTCGTTCACATTTGTAAAGTTTGCTATATGTCATATAAACATGCAAAGGTAAATAGAGCTGGAATGGATTGTCTGGTAAATACTAAAGTACTTACTAGTACTAAAGTACTATACTGTGAAAGCAGGCAAAAAGAAAATTGTTTTATTCAGATCAGATCACCATTTTCATTCAAGTCTGACTTTTTCATGTCACGCTATTACTGACTCCCTTTTCTTTCATATCAGTCCTGACACAATTCACCCATGTTTTATTTGACCTTATATTTCTCCTCTCCATTTATCCACAGCGTTTCACATGCGTTTCTTCGTCATCCCTTCTCTTCTTATGAAAACCCAGGGCAACCAGTAACGATATTATAAAGGCGTAAGTTTGTATATTGTTAGTAGAAGATAACCATATAAAATACGAGCTTCTGTCAGTGACTTCGCCCTCGTAAAAGTAGAAATTTGTATATTCTATGTGCTTTCCAGGATATAGTCTACTCGTGTGCCAAATTTCATCCAGATCCGTTCAACTGTTTGTAAAAGAGAAACAAACAAAAAAGAGTAATAAACGTACAGACAAAAACTTTTTCCTTGATAAAGTTAAGTGTGGTAACTGGTAGTGTGATAATTATACTAGTTTAACTAGTCACATTTGATTGTTATATTAGTTTTGTTTTTGTCGAGATGCAATTCAATTAGCACTTATATTCAATAATAAAAAATAATCAATTAATTCGAAAAATTCAATTAGCATGACTGAGATTTATTGACGCGTTTGACTTGAAGTTTAAGGAAAATCAGTTAATTAAATTATTTAGTTAGTTTTATACAAAAAAAGGTGCTAGGTATATGCACTTCTATTCGTATGCAGATACCTATATTTTTATCGAGACCCAAACGGATCTTACACTTTCCGTAGCGCTAAATAACGTTGAAAAAGTAATAAAAAATGTTGTTAATCTAAAGTTAAACCAAAACTTTTTATAAGTATACAATACGTTAATTTATCAAACAAAACAAGGTTTGGTCATACATTAGTTAAGGTCATTTGTAGGGCACCTTGATAACAGGTTGCATTCGAGGAATATAGTAAACTCATATGGGTAACTGTCAATAAATTAGACATCAATAAAAGTAAATTCAAATTAACAACTCACTTTTATCGCAGCTGAGAAGATAGTTTTTGCATTTTAAGAGGCCTGCGGAGACCGCGCGCTATCTCGAGTTGAGACGAAATAAAACACGTTTTTGAGGTTGATGGAAGCAATCCAGATAGTTTAAACAATTCTTGGACACACCGACGGGAGTAAAGTCATCATCCGCACACTGACAGTTGCTTGCTGTGATAGCAATACAAACTATTGGAAATTTGGGAGAGGTTCCGTAATACCAAAAATGATGAAAGAAAAATAAATGTATTTCCATTATTGTTTCGAGTATTTATAACTTGATAATAATATCTGTGTTCCTACGAAAATATATTTTGAAATATTGTTGTTTATAATATAGAAAAAACAAAATAAAAACATGACATTTTCGCTGTGAAAATGTGCAAATTTAAATTCGCTTAAATTTTGTTTGGGGTAAGTTTTTCAACAAAAAGACGATTTAGGAACCTAGATAATTATTGTCTGAATCCAAATAAAGTCATATTATGGTGTAAATATGCTTAAATTGCAAATAATTTTGGTATTACGTTTGTATGGATAATTCTAACGTCGCGCCCGCCTTAAGAATTAGGTATTTTTTATTATTTTTATAAAACGTGTAATAAAAAAATATTTTTTTTTTCGAAGAAAACGTTTAAAAGGCACACATGAACTTTTAGAAAATAGGCCACTCCCAGGCCTGTGGAAAGAATTCTACATCACTAAAGCTACTCCGGTATCGTCATAAGCAAATGGCCGTTTCTGGTGAAAATCTCGTTTTCCATCTCCCTCTGTGCGACGCCTGGAATAATACATCCCTGATCACACAGTAAAGGGGTTCCAGAGTCATTTCTTTAATTCATTCGAAGACGCTAGCCTCGTTCGAGCTGAATATTCGGCCCTTTTTTGACCGAAACTGGAACTCCAACCGAAACCAGGATTTTTACTCGAATCAAAGTTGCCAAAATCGCAACACACCTAACACTAATAAACAAGGAAATAAACCAATTTTCAATCAAACACTCGCAATAAGGTTCAGTTGAAAACCAGCGTCAGGCAACGTAGTTGTATAACATTTTTGGTGAACTAGACTTATTTGGCACAGCTGCGAGACAGACAGTCAGTTAGTTTATTGTTTAAGTTTAATCACAAGTGTCTACATGTTGTTTCTACACTGTGTCGAAATAACATGGTAATAAAATATTTTTCTTCTTTCAAAATCGGTCGGTCTCTAAAGCCAATATTTCAGTATGATAGACAATATTATGAGCTAAAGCATCTCATATAAAGTTCCAAGCCACTATGTTGGAACGCAAGCAGTTTATATCAAGTTCAGCTACACCGAATAGAATTTCAATATTTTGCGTACTTTCCTTGCATTAATTTGTTGTAGGGATCCCATGAATGCATGGGATTTATATTAATAAAATATATTGGCTGCATTTTGTAGCAGACATGCTGCATGTAGCTTATTACGGGATGTATTTTTTCTTTTTGAGGTTCCCAGTTCATTCAATGCCTAAGGCATTAAGTTCGCCTTTGTAAATTAAGTTTTGCATGAAGAATAAATAAATAAATGCCTTTTCTCGCTTAAGGGTTTCTTACTTAAGGGTTTGGCAGACTTTTACTGACTAAAACCATCAGTGTGTTTCAGTTGCCCTATGCGTTCTACGATACGAGTCAGAAATTCACCGTGGCGTAAGCGAGTACTGACCCTGCTCAGCTCCTATGATTTTGCTGACCTCTTTGAGGTGTACGTGGAAAAGGACGCGTTGTCGATGACTCGGGCTGAGTCCGGATGGTTACCGGACGACTAAATTGTGGGATGCTTGAATTATAGTAAGGAAAGTTACCAGTAGTGTAAGTGAAGAAGTAGTGTAAATAATGTATACAGGGTAAGTTGACTTTACTGACATTGCAGGTTAGTTTTTGATGAAGAGCATTTAAGAGAACACTCCTTTACAAAGAGTCTCCAGCAACGGGATCTTAGAAAAAACAGCTGCATAGCAAAAGACAGCTGAAAGAATATAGTCTACGCTTAAAGCAGGAGGAATTAGTATTGAAATGACCAATAAAAATGTACAGTCAAATAATTAATTGATTACGTCATTTAATGCATTTACCTCTATGTGTGTAAACACTCAAAGAAATTTTATTTGAGTCCCACTGCTGGCAAAGGCCACACACGAAAATGATTAGATCTTCACAAGACCTTCACCGCGGGCGATCTCGATAGCGTAAAAGTTAGTAAAAATAACAATAGAAGCCATATCTAAGGTTCTAGAGTAGCGACCGCCACCGGAATACGCAGCGTTGGAAGGCCTTCTACAAGATGAACCGATGACCTGCTGAGAGTTGTAGGAATGCGATGAATGCGAGACGCACAGGACTTTTCGTTGTGGCCACACATGGGGGAGGCCAGTGACCAACAGAGGATGTAAGCTCAAATACAGGTTGAAATGACCTTACTGCTAACTCAAGTATAGACAAAATTCTGCAATACATAATCTCAACATTTTCAACGTCCATCTCTAACCAACTAACATCATTTAATTTATCTTAGCATAATATGTAGAAGCTGTTATAAAAGCTCTTATTTTTTTAATAAAGACTTTACAACGTTAAACGAAAATGCCAGGAAACTAGCTAAATATTCAGGTTTAGTCTCCGAAAATGACCATACACCAGGTAGAAAATACTTTCATCAGGATACAGAATACTGTACATAATATCATTGTGCTACGCTTGGGTTACCTGTTTAACTAATTTGCATAAAACTGTTTCGTGGATAAAGGGAAATGCTGGAAGAGATGGCATATTTTGTCACCTTTTTTGGAGGTAGGAAATTGTACACTGTCTTCTGCTGGTGGAGCGGGAGGACGTGTCCGACGTATACCTGTATGAAGTCATGCGCAACGTGACTGGCGTAGGTGTATTGCTAAGGAAATGCATTTGACGCAACATTACACCTGTTCTGTTTGCTTCAGTGGCCCTTTGTTTTTGGGACCACAGTTTCCTTTTCTGAAAATAATATCCAACGACCACGGCTATCTTTATTTTCCATATGTCGCAAATTAATAGCTCCCCTTCAACTGAGGGTTGTCCTTGAGTACATTACTATACTGTGTATAGGGATAATCCTCAGTTGGTACCATGTTCTCTGAAAATTATCTAAGAGGCCAGTTGCGAGTTGGCTGAAATGATGACGATGATGATTTAACTACGTATCTAAGTATTAAGTGTCTACTTAATACGTTATAACATACCGATGATGCTGCATAATGTGTTGCGGAAACTTAACGACTGAATATCGACAGTAGGGTCGATATATTAGCTAAACTAGGATTCCTTAAAAAAAAAATCGTACGTAGGTTCATCTAGTAACATCCAACATCTGTGTTTTCACGACACTCGGTGAGTAGAGATAATAAATTCCTGGCCCACCTGCAAGGGTCCCTCTTTTCTCTTAAGAAATAAAACTTGCTGAAAAACGCACCTTTTGTATATTTTCTTCCTTCAAATTTTTTTATGACGTCCATCCATCTTGTCTGCAGGAGGTAACCCGGTTATTATATCTTGTTCTCTGTTATATAATGTTGTTGATAATTTTCTTATTTTTGTTGAGATGGAATATTATGATGGGCCGAGTTTAATTATTATGTAATGTTCATTGGAGTATTTTGTAGTGCAGTGAAAATGGTTACTCCTTTAATATTTTTGAATTGACCTTGGTGTGTATATTAAAGCTAGCATTATATTTTGCAGGAATGCGGAATAGAGAGTAAAATCCTTCAAACCTCCGTTGAAAAGGGAGGATACTCCGACCAGACAAATGTTTTATCTGACGTGGGCAATTGTCCGATAGATTATTTCAAGCTGTCATAATATTTTCAATTCGTGCGTAGAACTTTAATTGCGCGATGCAGGATTAGTTATTATGAAACGCTTTAGATGTCGCTACAATATCAGGTGACAACTGTTCTCTTGTAATGGAGAGATGTCTTTGCCCAGCAGTGGAAAGGCTTGAAATTCTCACAACAGTATAGTAACATTAATTTGATCGTTAAAATCAAAGTGGAGCGATCGCGACGTGCATACAATTTACTGACCAAAATATATCTGTGTTCTTTTAGTTACCATCATGTCAGGAGACTTACTACCTTATGGAAATTCATTCGAACTATCCTGCAACCAAGTACGATTGCATATCAGTGCATAAAAAATCGATCAACATACACAAAGAAAATAAAATAACTTACCACCGTGTCCTTTTAAAACGAGTTCTCCTATTCAAGTTAAAAGGAGGTTCCATCTTAATGGTAGTCACTCACTCGTCTTTGCCAACCGGATTCGTATTTGTGTAAGCCGTCAAAGGGTTCCCGTTTGCTGTCAATATGGCGGCAGCTTACCTTCAATAGCTACAGTTTTTGAGGACTGTTTCAGGGAAAATGGGAAGGATTAGAAAATGTTTCGCGGTGATGTTAGTGATAAATAAAGTGAGGGTATGGAAATATTAAGTTGGTGGTGATTTGGTTTTGGATTTTTTTTTTTCGAATCGCAAAGTGTTATTCGAGTAATTTGATGGATAATTATGCATTTCCTGATTCCATAATATCTGTCAGTATTTTTTTTTTTGGAGTAGAAAAACATTAAGTAACTTCCCTCACTCTGAGAGTGTCAGACTTTCACTAACAAAAATCCACCCACGTTCCTGCCCCGTTGGTAGGGGAGTCGCAGGGTGATCCCAGACCACCTTAGTCCTGAACTTCCAGATGACGAGCGATGGGTAGCTCGCCGTCCGGCCGTCCAGTAAAGACGGAGATCGAGTCCCGTTTGCTGTCAATATGGCGGCAGCTTACCTTCAATGGCTACAGTTCTTGAAGACTATTTCAGGGAAAATGGGAGATTGGAAAATGTTTCGCGGTGATGTTAGTGATAAATAAAGTGAGGGTATGGTAATATTAAGTTGGTGGTGATTAGGTTTTGGAATTTGTTTTTCGAACTAAGTGTTATTCGAGAAATATACCTAGTCGTAAGTAATTTGATTGATGCAATTTTGATAATACTGACCTGCGGTTTCGGAATAATATGGGCACGGGGTCTCATACAGAACAAAGGAAATTTGGTTCAATTAAATGTCACTAGATGGCGTGACATGATCTGTGGTTGAAGTGTGTATCATTTTCGAGGTTTTTATTATTTTGACTTTCTTAAGGTTTATTCATACATAATCAACTCATAAACACACTAAAATTATATAACAATAGGCTCTTATTTCAAAGATGATTGGAATGGACAATTTATATTTATACCAGTAGATGACGCTGTATTAAATTTCAAAGGTTAACATCTTGATTTGTTAAATTTTGTTTTGTTTCATAATATCACTGATAATATGAGTACGTAGCAGCAGTACAAAAGTACAGTGCACAGTGCGCTTTTAACGTCATCTATTAGGAGTAAAAGTATAATGTGACCCTTTTTGCAAAGTCGCTGCTAACACCATCTATATTGAGAACGAACGCGAACAAAAATAGCCAGCATAGCCAGTTGAAATCCGCTCTTTACGCTGAGACAATTTCTTTGTATGGGATGAGGCAATACAGATGCTAGTATATTATATTATCTGTGATATGGGTCAGCTTTTTAGGATTAATAAATCATCGAGTAACTTCCGTCTTTCTGGGTAGAGCGAGAGGGAGTGATAGATTTTAAGATTTGTGAGAGTGAACTTGCAAAGGACGAGCAATGGGTAGCTAGCCGTCCGGCCTTTTGGTAAGTAGCAAGATCGAATCGTTGACAATGCGTAGTGCTGCACGCATGGCTCGAAGAAATGTCAACATAACCATAGGGACTTAGCAAGACCGATGCCCGTCAGGGCTATAGATAATGCCCTCTCTATAATCTTGACTGGCCTGTTGGTCTAGTGGTTAGTGACCCTGACTGCTATGCCGAAGGTCGTGGGTTCGATTCCCACCCAGGACAAATGTTTGTGTGATGAGCATGATCATTTGTTCTGTGTCTGGGTGTAATTTTATCTATAATATGTATGTATTTAGAAATATATAAGTATGTTTATCAGTTGTCCCTCTGCTTAGCTTGGGACTAGATGGCGTGGTGTGAAAGTTGTGGAATATTATTATATTATTATAATCCCGGATATGAAACATGATGGGACAACCACTTAGATTAGAATTTCGTATGTTCACTAATAAATTAATGGTCTCGGTTTTAATCGAATAGTTTTAGTACGCAACACTAAAACATAATAATATTCTTCAAAATAATAATTAACTCAGAAACGTGTAAACCTGGATTCCAGGATTTTGGACGAAAAACATATTGCTTCCACGAACTTCAGATAAATATAGGTAAGTGGTACTATACTCGTATAGTAATCTGTGCTTATACCGACCGTCCTCAGTTAATAATAAATGTTCTATTATTAAAACAAACCCGCATTCCAAGTAATTATTATCTTCTTACACCATTACATATTCTAAGTAATTAACGACATAAAATACGAGTATGTACAACTCTGTCACATTAACTTGACGCTTGGCGTCGATGAAATAATGTCCAAAAACAATAATTATAACAACAACAGAGAACTAGTTAAGAAGAGCTCGTGGCTAGATAATAACAGCCGCATGGATCGATCTTCAAGGTTAAGCTACGCTTGCCAAGGTTGGTCTGTGGATGGGTGACCGTCTTAACATAACGAGTTTCCTCCGTGCCTCGGAAAGCACGTTAAGCCGTAGGTCCCGGCTGTCATTTGTAGATCTTTGGCAGTCGTTACGGATAGTCAGAAGCCAGTAAATCTGACTCCAGTCTTGCCATGAAGTACCGTGTTACCCCAATTAATGGGTTGTGGAGGTCTGGTAGGCAGCCGCTCCTCGTAAAATACTGGTATTCAGCTAAATCCGGCTTGACTGGAAAGCCGACCCCAATATAGTTGGGAAAAGGCTAGGCAGATGATGAGAGAACTAGCTAAATTATCGACGCGCGTTTCGATAACAAAGATACTGACCACACTTGACATTTCTTGCTGGGTGAGCTAAGTGAATGCGGGGTGAAACAGAGGGGGTGCGCGCATTTCAAAGATTCGTCAAGTTAATGTGACCGGATTGTATGTATACTTTTGATTCAGTATACAATGGAACAATGAAAAGCAAACAGATGTTAGTGTACGTCTTTTTTTTGAGGTGATTTCCCATCATCCAATGACTTCTCCTACTGTAGTGTGGAGTGTAAGGCGCGTCACCACAGATTACTAAATAGGCGTCACATTTTTACTGACCAAAACCACTCTAGTGTCTTTCAACTGCCCTAGAAATTCACCATAACCCTATTGGCCCTCTACACACTCACATCTTACATCTCATCGGCTTACATCTTTTTTGCGCCGACAACTTTTTTTGTACTTGGGTAACTATCCCATGACTTTTTTCACTCTTAGGCGGAGCAGGAGAGCGTGTCAGACATTTACTGACTAGAACCCACTTCTGTTCCTTCATTGCCTACGCTCCAGTGTACACTTTCGCACAACCCATGGCCCATGGCAATTATTTGGTTTTGCTGAAATCTCTGTGACGCCGAAAACTTTTTTTTTTACTTGGGAAATTATCAAATTACTTTTCGCGCTCTTGGGCGGGGCGGACATTTACTGGTTAAAACCCACTCCTGTTCCTTCTTAGCCTTCACTCTAGGGCCCCGAAATACACTTTCGCACGGCTCATGGCCCCCAGTACTGACACCCACGACTTGGGCTCGGTCACAGTAACAGAACGGCCAAACAACGAGCTACCCATTACTCCTCGTCCGCAATACTAAATGTCTTGAATTCCAATAATTACTCTATCTATTGTCCCTCCGCAATAATCTTCTGAACAACCTATATATTACGTTGCATATCCTACTCGATAAACAAATGACTGTCCTAAACAAACACCGCCGATACGGTTGTTATAAGTTTCGCAAATAGATGAGCGGACAAAAGCATCGGTTGTAATAAAGACAGGGTAGACATGATATCTTATTTGTGTGGAATGGGGTTGAATGAAAGAAGTCATGCGCTTGCGTAGCATTGCATTCAAGTTTAAATAACTGATTTTTTGAGTTGTGGAAAAAATAAATTGTTGTGTGTGAATAGTGTCAGTTCACATTTGTAGATAAAATTAAAATCCTTAGGTACATCGTTTTGCTTGCAAGATTCATACCAAATCCTACCTCTTGATCCCGCCTTATGGTAGGTAATCATGAAATTACTCCTTCATCATTTAGTGGAGCAAGAAATATCAGACGATAAATGAAATCCACCCGGATGCTTCTATAAAGCTTTTGAAACTAGGACCAATCCGAAAAAGGGGTGCCAACCCAACTACAGAGAGTTTCTGAGTATTATAAAACTAGTATTCCTTCAGTTGCTCTTTGTTCGATAATTTTCTATCGAGTTATCTTGGCAAGAATATAATAATAACCTTACATTGCAAACCAATGGATTGAATTAATACATTTATAGGTTCTAACGAATTCGAATTGTTTGTAAATTATTTTCTAAAGAGTAAAAGATGATCTGATAAGTGTTCAGCAAGTAAATTAGCTAGTTTATTTGTGCAATAAGGCATTCTTCATGTTTTTACTTATTAGGTTCGAAGAAAAATGTTAAATAAGAACCAGCTAGAATAGTGTGTTATTTATAAAAATAATGTGATGATTTGTCTTACTATGATTGTTTTTCGTAATAAGGCTTTCTTTATTTTTTTTTCATTCAGTCACTGAGTAAAGAGATTTATTTTAAGGTGTTGTTCACATTTATCAGTCTTAACGCCATTAATTTCAGATGCATACCAAATCAATGAAGATGACGTCTCGAAGTAGTAGCTGCACAAAGGCTGCGCTGGTTTTTTTTGGTCGAGGGACACCAGTTTGGTGTCAGTCGTCTGAGCGAGAAAGAGTAATGGAGTTACATAACTTCTATGACTCCATCCCTTCATCAGAGGAGCTCGTGGCTAGATAATAACAGCCGCATAGGTCGATCTTCAAGGTTAAGCAACGCTTGCCTAGGTTGGTCTGTGGATGGGTGACCATCTTAACATAACGAGTTTCCTCCGTGCCTCGGAAAGCACGTTAAGCCGTGGGTCCCGGCTGTCATTTGTGGATCTTTGGCAGTCGTTACGGATAGTCAGAAGCCAGTAAATCTGACTCCAGTCTTGCCATGAAGTACCGTGTTACCCCAGTTAATGGGTTGTGGAGGTCTGGTGGGCAGCCGCTCCTCGTAATCAGCTAAATCCGGCTTGACTGGAAGCCGACCC
The DNA here is from genome assembly GCA_030763345.1 of Mythimna separata. Lineage (NCBI taxonomy): Eukaryota > Metazoa > Arthropoda > Insecta > Lepidoptera > Noctuidae > Mythimna > Mythimna separata. The sequence goes on along the minus strand of CM061177.1, from coordinate 18,164,616 downwards.
CAATATAGTTGGGAAAAGGCTAGGCAGATGATGACTCCATCCCTTCAACAGTTCATTTTAAGTCGTGAAATGGCCGTGGTCGTGGTAAAGCCTCAGTACAAAATTTACGTTTATGGATAATCATTTCATTTCCCAAGAAGACCGAACCAAAATACCCAAAACTACACCAGCACCATTCACCACACCCGAAAACCAGCTGACATTTCTTCCCCACTTGATCTACACACTGCTACTCTAACTTTCGACCTCGTAATCCGTAGACAATGTGTTCATAATGAAACCGTTTGAACCATTTCACCAGGATTAAACTCTGTCACAATGTCTGGCGTTGAAATGCAATGCATAATGCACAGTATTAAAGTATTAAAGAATCTCGTAATGGCTGCGGCGGGTGGGCGCGACGCCAAAGCCGCTTTCACCACAGCACACTTTGCCATTTTAAACCCTGAGACATAGATTTGAATATTTATGGGGTAAGAGGGAAGTTTTGCTTCTAAGTGTTTGGTGCATATCAGAAATGCACGTTACACTTTTTATGTAGGGGTGGACATTGTTATAAACCTTAAATTGCTCCAAACCTGTTCTGAACTATGCATAGGCTCACGTTTGACCACTATCTCACCTGATGGTAAGCGATGATGTGGCCGACGATGGAGCACGCTTGCATAGAAGTAACCTATTAACTCTTGACTTAAAGACTCTCTGATGATGCCAGAGAACAGCTGGCGTAGCAGGGCTGTGGTTTTAGACAATAAGAGTCAGTCCGCCCTGGTTGGCCCACGAGGCAGCTTGGATGTTCATAAAGATTTCTCACTCAGCCGAAAGGAATAAAATAAAGAAAGTAATACTATGCTGTATATGTTGTACGCTTTGTGTATGCCTGCGTGAAGCTTACAGAATTATAAACGTTGCCGCTTCGTCGCAGTTTCGCAGGCGTACCTACAGCTACACCAAGAAAATGACGAATACGCGTGTATGAAGCTACGTGTCCGTAGACGGTAGGCCTTTACGTTTATGTCCACTGCGCTATACCATGGTATATGCCCTACGTTTATGAAATTGAAAGATAAAATAAGTTTGTAAAGCAACCACATTAAAAAAAAATTAAACCCTAAAACCAGTCAACAGAAGTCTAGCTTATTACACAGTCATGTTACGAGTTGTATCTACAACAAAATTCAAACACTGTCTAAACTAAACAAACAAGGGGATAAAACATGTTTATTTTCAAAAGTATTACCTCCTGGAACTCATTTGAACTTTTCAAAGTTAAACCTTAAACTATTCGATGGAACTATACGGTCTGTACCCTGGTACGAAATGTACAGTCACGGTAATAATAGGTTCGTCACTTCATTTTATTTTTATTGTGTTTTTGGATACATTATTGACTGGTCTACTCTGTCCTCGCATATGTGTCTGTGTTGTAATATGGAAGTACATATTACAAATCCAATAGTTTTTTTTGAAAAGAGTAACCATGGAGTTTCTTGCCGGTCCTTTCCATAGGTAACGACCAATTGGAACCGTGCACTAGCCTCTAACGTTTTATAAGTGCTTATGTAGGCCTATGTGGAATAAAAAGATTTTGACTTTGACTTGACATATTTTTGTTTGCTGCAAGATAGAAACTACTTTATTCGCTTAGTATTGTCATAATATCAATGTCGCAGAATGTTGTTGATAAAAATGTGAAACTGGTAATGATTTATAAAAAATTGCACTAGCATAATACATTTTTGTGAGTTTTGTTTGTAACAAATACACTCAAAAAGTACTGGACTGATATTAAAAATTCTTTCACCAGTAGAATGCTAATTTATCACTGAGTGACTTAGGCATATACATATTTTATGCTTTCATGCGGGCAAAGCCGCTGGCAGAAGCTAATGAATGGCTAGTATATTAAAAAGGTTTTAGTTTGATGTCAACACGAGACTCTGGTAAAAGGTATATTATATGTTATTTTGGCTTGTGTTTTCAATTTACAGCTTTCGTGTCTTGTTTCGTGACCTTTTACCTAAAGTTGTAATTTCAAAAGGTGTTATGCATCCTGAATTAGAGTCGTTGACGTGGCGCGTAGTGTTGCTCGAGCGTCTCAAGGATATTTCAGTAAACCATAGGAGCTCAGCAGGGTCGAAGTCCACTGGTGTCATGGTTGTGCGAAAGACAACACCGGGGCTCTAAAACGAAGGCAAAGAAGCCACGAGATTGGGTTTTAGTCAGTAAAAGTCTGACCCGACTTCCCGCTCCGCCCAAGAGCGGAAGAGAACTCACTGGATGATTTTCCACCTAAAAAAACACTCTGAATTAGTAAAGCAAAGAATTTCAAAACTGACGAAGCTATAAACGACTTGACTGTCCAAAATATTTCGGTCCGCGGTACAAAATGTTTGAGGGATATTAACCTGTGGCGCCCCGTGGGGACCGCCATTTTTTATTATTTATTTATTTATTTAATATTAATAAATTAATATAAATAATATTAATAATATAAACTGTTATTGCTCTGTTTCTGTTGCTTCTGTAATTATACTACTAGAGCATAATTTTTAATCGGTCAGGTTTTGGTGGCACATTTTTTTTCCAGCGGTTCTCAAAGTTAAAAGGTAATTACTTGTTTACTGGCACGTTTTTGTGCCACGGGGTTCTACAAGTTAAAATGTAAAATGATACAGACAGTTTAAGAGGAACTTTTTGAACAATTACCAACTGGCGAGGAATATGAGCGACGTACTGTTTACGAAATGTTGTTGATTTAGTCTCTATTTAGTGGGAGTTGGATGTATGTCAGTAGTTTAGTACTGGAATGGAACTTTTATCTTGTGTATATGAATGCTTTTGAAAAAGAACCTGGGGGCCTGGAACGAAAGACAAAGAAGGGACACAGGAGTGGGTTTTTGTCAGTCAAAGTTTGCCACGCCGTCTCGCCCCGTCCAAGAGCGGGAAAAGGCATTCTGATAATTTCCCTTCTAAAAAACTTTTTTTATTAATTTTTGTAAGTAATTTAATGCGATCCCGCCTGAAGGTAAGCAGTGATGCAATCGTTATTGATGAGGCGCACTACCTTATTAAGAGCCTATTCACTCTAGTCTTGAAGAAACGTATATGAATGACCATTTACTTAAAAGTCAATATTCTTGGCAAGTTTCAAGTAGGTATACTGGCTAAAACAATAAGATTTTGCTACTCACATACGAAATTCTCTGCTTTAAACCCCTATACGCTTACACGGGAGAAATTGACAAAATCCCTTTCTTGGGTCTCACCTACGCAAAAAAAAGGAAGCCTTGAGCACTAGCAAAATAAACAACCAACAATTCTACACTAGAATTATTATGTGCAGTTTTACTAACTTAACGCGGACGAAGTCGCGGGCAACAGCTATAGATACTAGTAGATAATTATCTTTTTTCTTTTTTACCTTATGAAAATTATGTGCGTCTACATTTAACACTTTCTGTGTTAAAGTGAAGGAAAGCTATGACTGATTTTTCTCACGTTATGGCTATTTTTAGTACTTTTTAGGGCGTATCCTTTTGGGAATAAGAATTTCGGGTAAATTGCGCCTCAGTTCCTGTAAGTACCTATTATACTTTCACCGTATATAAGGAGAATAGAACTTTTGTTATCCTGATTTAGTTTATTTAAAGAAAATGTGTTTACTTACTTGGAATTACTTCTTCACAAACATGTAAACTCGCATATTATAATGACACCCCAAACTGGAACTGATAATAACAGCCGCACAGGCCGATCTTCAAGCAACGCTTGCCAAGGTTGGTCTGTGGATGGGTGACCATCTTAACATAACGAGTTTCCTCCGTGCCTCGGAAAGCACGGTAAGCCGTAGGTCCCGGCTGTCATTTGTAGATCTTTGGCAGTCGTTACGGATAGTCAGAAGCCAGTAGACATGACTCCAGTCATGATATGAAGTACCGTGTTACCCCAGTTAATGGGTTGTGGAGGTCTGGTAGGCAGCAGCTCCTCGTAAAATACTAGTATTCAGCTAAATCCGGCTTGACAGGAAGCCGACCCCAATATAGTTGGGAAAAGGCTAGGCAGATGATTATGACCCCAAACTGGAACTGCAATTTATTGGAAAAATACATATTTTTCGAAAGAGAATCAAATCTGCAACACACAACACAGCAGCCCAGTTCAAGCACTATGCCAACTAAACCGCTGATATTAAAATCATGTTAATTAAGTTACAAAAGTGCTTTTTTATGCTTCCCACGTAGCCAGTGTCGAAAGTATTTAGTTTTTACACTCACTTTACTTTTAATTAAATTAAATACGGATGTAAAATGTTTTAATATTTTTGCAGGATTTTATAGCAAACTAGCTGTCCCCTGCGGTTTCACCCGCATTTTTCATTACTGCTCCGCTCCCGTGGGTCGTAGCGTGATGGTATATAGCCTATAGCATTCCTCGATAAATGGGCTATCTAACACTGAAAGAATTTTTCAAATCGGACCAGTAGTTCTAGAGATTACCCCCTACATACAAACTTACAAACCTACAAACTTACAAACTTACAAATTTTACCTCTTTATAATATTAGTATAGATATATGAAGGTGAGTCGTCTTGGCAAGCTTTGTAGAAGTAGTCATTATCTACTATTTAAAATAAAATTCTCAACTCCCTTTTACTCTAATCGCGCATGTTCCAATGATTCTACATATTGCCAATTGTGTAGTTAATTGAGATACAAAACTACACAAATTTCACAAAACAATATCCACTAGGAGTCAATTTGCGAATAATTAAAATAACCACTGAATTGTACTCGTAAAAATCCCGCCAAAAGCTTGTCAAACTCGTTAGCTTACTGCAATTGGTGCGATTTTTCGACAGTCATTACACATCGCGTTTGAATATTTTTTTTATAAATTATATTTATTCGTCTGTGTATTTGTCCATCTGGTCCGTTTTTATGGACGGCCAGCAATGGGTAGCTCGCCGTCCAGCCACCTGGTAACCAGTCTGACCCAGCCCAAGTCGTCGACGGCGCCTGTTCCACGCACGCCTCTAGGAGTTGTCAGCAAATCGTAGAGGTCCAGCAAGGTCGAAGCTAATTAATGAGGTTATATCAAAGGCAAAGAAGTTACATAGAAGTGGGTTTTAGTCAGTAAAAGTCTGGCACGATAAGTAGAGTTTTGGAAAAAGAAAGGGGAGGCCTTTGATCAGCTGTCGGATATAAAATTGGCTTTAAAAATACTTTAAAGAAACAGACCTTCTGTTTATGAAAATCACTATGTCAGTCTCATATGTTTGATACAAGTAGATAACATACGAGTATTTTATTAACGAATATACCTAGCTCACATTAATTTAACTAAGTGCTTGACTTGTCCCGGTTCACAATGTGACGTCTGCCTAGAAATTCGCCGTTTCATGATTAATTTTACAAAATTTTCTGTATAGATAACTTTGTTGACGAAAATTATGTTGGTGGAGAAAATTATGTCAGTGTTTACCCAGAGGGTTGGTTATCCGAAAGATACGACTTATGTTAGGTACAGGTTAGACATATTTCGTGTATTTTAGACTTGTTTAAGGACTAGTTGCTACCACTGACTTCACCCGCGTGGGAGTAGAATATTGTCCAAAACTCCTGGAATGAAAAGTATCCTATAAAATATTTTATTTCAGGACAACGTCGATCCGTGTGCATCTGGATTGAGGGCCCATTTTTTAAATCCTTACGAAACGAAACCAGATTTACAGGGAATTTAGTAAAAAATTAGTAAAACTTAGAGCAATGATCCATAAATTTCTAAAACGTAAACTAAAACTTTTATAGCTAAATAACGTGGGCTCTCAATCCAGACGCTTCGTAAAGAGGCATAGTCTAGATCTCGGAAAGTACTATGTCTGGGTTAATAATGTTTATTTAGGAATTTAGTAAAGAATTTCTAAAATATTTTAAGAAATTCCCAAATTTCTAGAATGTCGCATTACAGATTTATAGCGGTTTATCTTGGGCCCTCAGATCGTAAATGTCATTTCTCGAAAACTGAATTTATGTGACGAAATACATATCTACGACTTTAAAAGATGTTAGTTAGATACCTCTCTGAATTCGTAAAAAAGAAATAGTGACCCAAAAGTTAATCGTTAAAAAGTAAATGAGAGTTGAATTTTACCGAAACGTCTGAACTGAGGGCCCAAGATTTTCGGCTTTTTTTACTAGACTTAACCTCATAGATAAACGCAAACTAGACTAAGATGTTCTACTATTTTTTACTAAATTTTAACGTATCGTCCGTTCTTCTAAGTGCTATATTTTAAGAGAAAATTGATTTTTTAATTTGTATAGGAAGATGTCTTGTAGGGTGACCATAATGTTTTGAATATCCTATATCTAGGGATACTGATATAAGGGAATATAGTGGAACAAGTCAAGAGAAATAGGCCCGAATCCGTCTCGGCTGGGCAGCGGAGCGGCGTTCGGGAAGCTTCGCAGTATCTTTTCGTCCAACATATAATACCACAGTTTCTCAAGACAAAAGTCAATAACAAGTGCGTATTGGCAGTGATGCCATAATGACACTGAAAGCATACAAGTGGCTAAGTAGCGTTTCACATTATCCGATCCGATATCTATGTCGGAGGCCGACACGATATCGGGGTAAGTAAAATGTATGAAATATGTACCTGTCTTTCATATCGTCCGGCCCGATATCGGATATCGGAGCACGGCATTTCATACATTTTACTTACCCCGATATCGTATCGGCGTCCGACACCGATATCGGATCGGATAATGTGAAAACGCTCTTAGAGTCATCCAAAGGGCAATGGAAAGGGCTATGCTCGGTTTTCTTATGTGTCCGTTTGCAACTCCGATACAAGTTTCGATTAAAAATCGGAATCGGAGGTGGAAAATCAATCAGAAGTTCCTACCTTTCTGAATCGGAATCAGATCTCTGTTATATGTCTGATTTATAATATAGGCCTAGTTGCCTGAAGCAAATAAATAAAAAAGAACACTTATTTAGTTTTAATAATGTTTGCATAGAGTCAAATTTTTTGTAGGACTGATAATCGTATCAAATTATAATCCTATAGTATATTCTGACAGACTTTTTGTAGGCCGTGTGCGTTACACTATTGCTATCGCTGTGTGTTCTATTTTTCACCTACAAAAAAACGGTCACCGGTTATCGGACATGGGCGGGTAGCGTAAAATAAAGATAAAGTGGTCAACTGGTATGTAGTATGTACGAAGTGTGTGACAATCACTTTTTCTCGTGCATCTTGAGCAGTTACCATATTGACGGGTTGCCTATGGAACGACTCACAGAAGTCAAGGACCTGGGATTAAGTTTTAACACCTGATCACGTCACGCGGTGCTGTAAAAGAAGAGCTTATAGAAACCTGGGTTTTATGCTTCGCACAGTCCGTCAGTTCATATGGGGGTGCATTTATCGCATTGAGGGTTAAATAAAACCTGTAAAAATAGATGGAAGATAAAGATAAATAAATAAATGTTTTAATTAGTTGTCGTATCTATGGCCAAGATCTGGAGAGACCAAAGATTCCAAAAATAAATTTTGGACAAAATCATTTTTTTTTGGACTGATCAGTATCCTCTCGTACAATCCCCAGGGGTATATTCTATAGGTATAGGATATTATTCAAAACATTATGGTCACCCTACACGACATCTTCCTATACAAAATTGAAAATTAATTTTCTCTTAAAGTATAACACTTAGAAAAACGGACGATACGTTAAAATTTAGTAAAAAATAGTAGAACATTTCAGTCTAGTTTGCGTTTATCTATGAGGTTAAGTCTAGTAAAAAAAGCCGAAAATCTTGGGCCCTCAGTTCAGACGTTTCGGTAAAATTCAACTTTCATTTACTTTTTAACGATTAACTTTTGGGTCACTATTTCTTTTTTAAGTATTCAGAGAGGTATCTAACTAACATCTTTTAAAGTCGTAGATATGTATTTCGTCACATAAATTCAGTTTTCGAGAAATGACATTTACGATCTGAGGGCCCAAGATAAACCGCTATAAATCTGTAATGCGACATTCTAGAAATTTGGGAATTTCTTAAAATATTTTAGAAATTCTTTACTAAATTCCTAAATAAACATTATTAACCCAGACATAGTACTTTCCGAGATCTAGACTATGCCTCTTTACGAAGCATCTGGATTGAGGGCCCACGTTATTTAGCTATAAAAGTTTTAGTTTTTGTTTTAGAAATTTATGGATTAGTGCTCTAAGTTTTACTAATTTTTTACTAAATTCCCTGTAAATTTGGTTTCGTTTCGTCAGGATTTAAAAAATGGGCTCTCAATCCAGATGCACACCGTCGATCCGTATATCAAGTTTCATAGAAATCTCTTGGAGCATTTGAGCCTAAAGACGATTACTTCTTTAAGCTCAAATGCCCCTAGAGATTTAGGAAGGAATGGTCATTAGAACATACACACATACTTATAGACTTCTTCCGATATAAAATCTTTACTTTTGCCTATATAATATTAGATTAGATTATGAGATATTTCAGAAGGGATTTGTTTAGGCATGTTTGTTTGGTTTTGCGAATCATTCGGCGTATTTGGACAGCATTACGTTGAAGCCAAACTTTTTAATTAGTATCGTTTTCCGGGTTCTTGTTTGTGACACAAAATAGAACTGGTAAGGGCTACTGTAGGGCTGTGGGAATTTTTGAAAAATTACTGTGGCCCTGGAACGCAATGGCAACTAAGCACAGGCGGGTTTTAATCAATTAAAGTCTAACACGCTTTCTCCATTCTGCAGCGGCAGATGATTGATGATTTTTCCACCTCAAAAAAGGATGCTGTAGTCTGCTAGATGCTAGAACTAGGACCACTCGATGTAGGACCGGATCGCAGGACTAAAAATAGAACTATATTGAGTCCACGTGGGCCACGTATGCCAATCTGGACACGTAGGTCTCCATACATTTTTATAGTATGACTAGATTTGTAGAGTTACATTAGACCAACGCGAGGCGACGTGGTTTTACATAAAAATCACGCATCGCCCACGTGTGCGTTGGTCTAATAAAGTTCTCACTTTAGTCCAGCAACTGTGTTTCTGCTAAAAAGGTGATGATGGTTGAAAGATGGCAATTTAGTTGGCCTCCAAATAATTGAGATATCTTTGAAAACCAGGTTATCTATCGGTTTAGGTATTTCTGAATCCCAGTTTACTGGATACATGTAAATGTCAAGTTTTAGGAATCATAAGAAACTCAAAAATATCAGACCAACTTACAGTAGTAAAGTTTTAACAATAATGTCTAACAGAATGAAAAGTTAACCATTTTGTTCCGACAAGAATTAAAAAACACGAACATACCGACATAATTATGTTAACCCTTTAAAAACAGTCGAACATCGATGGAAGCTTATTAACGCGCCATATAACAGAGTATGTTGTTAAATTGATACAAATTAGCAATACTCACGGATTTAACCCCGCACTGCGGCGCAATTTGTGTGGGCATTAATGTGAACAATTTTCTCTCTGAATATTTAAAACGGGGGTAATCTTTACCAATTAGGGCGTTAAAAGTGTTAGTTTAAACTGTTTGCATCTAATTTTTGGGGGGGGTTTTCGTATAATTTGTGTGCTGTTTTAAAAGTGCTTGGTTTTAATAATGGTTTGTTTTGAAAAATAAAATGAAAGTGCCTACCAAAATCTTTGCAAAAGAAACTAATTTTCAACAAATAGTAATTAATAAGGGTATTAAAGATGGCGTTGAAGTCATAATTAGGCTATAGAAAACATTGACTTAGATTTAAAGTGAAACTGAAACAATAGTCAACGGCAATTAGCTTCATCCGATTATATATAAAAATAATCGACTTAAATAGCTGTGGGTCCTATGTGCCCTACATTGCTTGCAGAACAATTGGTCGGTGGGGCCAAAAGGTTCTCATGCATACCGGAAGACGCAGCGTTGGAAGGCCTCCCACAAAGTGGATCGAAGACCTCGTGACGCTTGGAGGAGGCCTTTGTCTAACAGTGGACATGTTCCGGCTAAAATGATGATGATGATGATGATAACACTTCAAATCAACCCAATTATAGTTATGAAAATGCTGGGCAGAGATTATGATCTCTGCCCAGACAGAGCTTCAAAAAGCATAGTCAACAACTTTTTCTTCGTCAATTTCTCCAGTGGTTGACTACGTTGACTACTTTAATTGCAGATACGGAGACATTCTTTTAGGCCAGGTCTTGGGCATATCTTAATTATGGCGGTAGAGGGTGCCTCTTTGGAAAGGTGTGCTCTTTTGTGTACAAGAAGAAAGAGTCCTTAACATAATAACATTTGCTTTAAACAAGACTAGATAAAATAAGCAACTGTTACAAATAAACTACTGGATTACAATTCAAGACAAAATCGCGCGACTCAGTCGCACATGTGCTCTGAACTGAACATCGTAAGCATGTGTAGACGCTCGACGTAAATCATAACTGCGGCTACAAGTTTGAAGTCGGTGTCTAACTCAGTCGGCTTCGGGCCATGTTTGAAGTTTGTTCGATGTTTTTGTATAACAATCATATTTGTATTATAGTGTGAAGCGGTTGTTATTTTGTTTAAATGGCTTTTCTTTGACGGAGTTTGTGAGAGAGATCGCTGCATGAAAGATTTCTTCTTCTTTAATTAAAAATAGGGAAGTTTTACAGTTTTTCTGTCATTTTTATAAAAAGTTCTAGGAACCGGTAACTAATTAAAAACAATTTTTACTTGTAGTTTCATCCAGTTTTTAGGTTGTATAAAAGGGTTTTCTTTATGGAAGAGGTTGCTGCATTCTTTAATTATATCTACAAAGGGAAGTTTTATAGTTTTCTTCTTAGAACTTGTCGATAACAATTTTTTTTAAAAGTTCACTGGCAACTTTGTCCACTTTCTAAAAACAAAACATGAAAAAAGCAAGATAAAGCCATGATTATATTAAGTTACTATCTTCTGCAGGTGACGTCGCCCGCGTTGACATCTAGATCTTTTAAAGCCATTTCATTATGTCTATAGAATAAGATATTATACCAAAAACTTCATCTGAAAATGATCTTAACAACAATTCATTGACATGTTCTTTGACGAAGTAGCATAATCAGTCCTAAAATGATCCCAATGCTGAAACTCAGGCGTGCTTCTCTCTAGGAGATGTGAAATGGACCGTAATCCACCACGCGGGCCCAGTGAGAGAGTTTCGAATTTTTGATTCTAAAAAATGCGGGTTCATCACATCTTTTCCTTCTGCGTTTTGAGAACAGTGATGATGAAATAAATTACACAAAGAAATCCGCTTGACTGAGTTTCAACCCGCGACCTAAAACTCGTAAGTCGGGGCCATTACCACTAAGCTAACACTGTTCAAAAAATTTGTAGTGGGTATTAAAAGAAATCCCTGAACTAAACAGTTATAATAACCAAGTGTACAATAAAAAGAGAAAAAAAGTACAGGAAAATAGTTGTAGAGTTTTATAGTGGGACGCGGGGCGACGGTTACAAGCGCTTGAAGTTTACCCATAAATATTGACATCACTTGTAGCTTCTATTCATAACATGTGTTTGACCCTTTTTTGTGACCACTGCTGAAGAGTTCGGAGTATCAACAGCTGGTGTGTTTGTAAGTTGAGAGGAGTATGTCACTCTTCAATTTTACATGAGCTGACTGCCGATCCGGTTCTTCTTATGCCACACTAATATTATAGAGACGAAAGTTTGTGAGTGTATGTAAGTGTGTATTTCTTCACGTTGGAACGGCTAAACGGGTTTCGATGAAATTTGGCACATGGGTTGAATAGTCCCAAGGGAACATACTCTCAAGAGTTAGTCTCTTGAGAGTATGTTCCCTTGGGACTATTTTCTACTTTCTCGCAGGCAAAGCCGACGGCAGCGTCTAGATGTGGTTGACAATTATTGAACTTGAGATAGATTGTTCAATGTTCTGTACAATTTTCAGTCATATTTTATCATCTTATTGTAAATACCTGCATTCTGAGCAAAATGCTTCATAATAATGCACACCTGCTCATAATTATTGTCGTCCACTGCTGGACTCAATAGGTTTCATGTCGCCATAACGACCATCCCTGTGTGTCTTACACTCATTGGATTCCCGCCACCCTCTCCAGGTACATGATGCGGCAGGCCCTCCAACGCTGCGTCTGCCACTACGTAGTGGCCACTCCAGAAACTTTCGGTTCCATCGACTATCTGTTCTACGAGTAATGTTCCCTGCCCGATGCCACTTAAGTTCGGCTATTCTTCAGGCTATGTCAGAACCCAAACCAAGGTTCCCGCGGATATCTTCCTGACTCGATCGCGCAAGGTAAATCTGAACATAGCACTCTCAATTACCCCATAAGTAACTCTAAGCTTTGCGACTAGACGCTTAACTATAAGACAATTTTAATTAAATCTAAGTACCATGAAAGGTTGGATCTCTCAAACGTTTTAAAGAGATGCAATTTTATACATCCAAGGTTAAAACTTTAAACTGGGTTTAAACTACTATACTGGATTATTTACTGCTCAGCGCTTTACTGTAAAGTTTAAAGCGAAATTTAAATCGTAGCGAGTGATAAATATAATAGAGGAGTGTTTGCCTCTTTTTGTTGCTCTTCACTTTAAAATTGCTGCCCCTGGTCCCTTTTTTTTTTTTTTAGTCGGGGGGAAACCTTCAAAAGGTGCCTGGACTTTTGGGGAAAAAGACCAGGGAGTGTGGGATTCTTACCTCACTAAAACCACCCCGGTGATCACCATCTGTACATTGGAGAGGGCCCCGTGTCCTCTTAAAAGACCACCCCGGAACCCCCTCTATACAACGCCTGTAAGGGCACATCCCTGAGAAGACCTTGAAGGGTCTCCCTTGTTCCTTGTTGTGCACGGCAGCACGTGATCACTGTGCCACCGTCCTTCCTGAAGTCACTCACTGGGCGGACAGAGTCCCCTCTCTGAGAGCCCGTGACCTCGATGTCCCGCCTACCTTAAGCAATGTAAGCGGGGTTTCGACGTTTTAGGCGTCGGGGCGATTGGCTCTCCGACGCCTCCTTCGGCGAGTGGGATCGGTCCTCTCGCGATCCTGTTCAGCGGCCTCCTTCTGTAACATCACGGTCTCACAAAAGGACGCCACTTCCCTCTGCTCCGGGTCCCTACAATTTTGCTGATCTCTCATCTCTTTCGTCGACGTTCCCGTCCGATTATAATTTGGGTATCATCAAGACTAGAGTGAATAGGCACTTAATAAACTGGTGCACCTCACCATCAACGATTGTATCACTGCTTACCATCAGGAGGGATTGCAGTCAAGCACTAGTTTATGTTATATATATATAAAAGTTCTTGGGGGAGGCCTATTTCCAAAAATGAACGTCTTTGAACAGAAAATATGATGATCATTCTCTACTTCGTTATGATATATATGACTTTCAGGGAGGGAATCATCATAATTTAGGAATAATTTCGATTTTACAACCAAAACAAAAAACATCAGTTCCAGACATTTCTGATTCTTTGGCGAGCGTGATCTCTAATAATCTCACTTGATGTAGACCAGGATATTTCTAACGCTCGTTTCAAAGACACAGAAAAACTATTATAAGATAATAATAATAATCTTTTTCCTCTAAAAGAAGGTCATTGGCTACCTTATGACTGAGGCACGTGCCAAGTAATGAAGTGGCACAAAACTTAGAATTAGATCAGCCAATATTTCTGTATGCCGAAGTTTCTCGATTCGATGAAGTTTCAACTTCGATTAATGATGGAAAGAGGAAGTTGTGGCAGCTGATTGATGCCTGCCTAATTAGTGGATACCTACATAATCACTTATTTCTCCTAATTAGAATGATGTTGACTGTAAGTTAAGTTGGAGATTTGATTTTAATACTTGAAATTGAGTTATTAATTTTTTTTTTAATTCTGATAGGCGCTTAGTCTACTTTTTACATCTACCTTTTGCTATCCGGGATATCAATCTAGCTACTGCCAGCGGTTATAGTACAGTTACAGTAGAAAATTATCCCAAGGGAGTATACAGTCAGAATAAAAAGTATTCTCGTGTTATTCCAGGACCTGGTCTACCCGTGTTCCAAGTTCCATCGAAATCCATTTGGTAGTTTTTGCGTGAAAGAGAAACAATAAACAAAAATTCATACATACAAACTTTCGCATTTATAATATTAGTAGTATGAAGCCATGTTTTTTTATTGCAAATATGGTAACTCATTTAGTTAAAAGTAACAAGCATTCTCAGTTTTCCCAACCCTTTTTCCCCAATATCTCACTATAAACACAGAAAAAAAACCGTTAAAATAATCTAGACACATTAAGTTAACATCGTTTAGTTACATTTTAACATTTACGAATTCTCGTCCGACTTAGTTTATGACTTGCCGTAAACGGGGTTCGATTCCCGACGTCGAACGGAGCAATAAAAACGCGATAAACATTCTGTAGAAAAATCTATTTGGTGTTTGTATATAGTTTGTCTTTACATAGAGCGAACGATAAAATGATGTTAAGTTTTGTATCTTTCTTTAAAGTCATGTTTACATGGGTTATCCACTATAAACATGAGTTAAAATATACTGTACTAGAATCCTTGAGCGGTGTCACTCAATTGAAAATAGGTTGCTTCATACAAACTTTGGACCACCGTTTCATCTCCATATGGGGTGAATTTTGAAATAACATACCGAGTTTCCTCCGTGCCTTGGAAAGCACGTTAAGCCGTAGGTCCCGGCTGTCATTTGTAGATCTTTGGCAGTCGTAACGGATAGTCAGAAGGCAGTATATCCGACTCCAGTCTTGCCACGAAGTACCGTGTTAATGGGTTGTGGAGGTCTGGTAGGCAGTCGCTCCTCGTATAATACTGGTATTCAGCTAAATCTGGCTTGACTGGAAGGCCGACCCCAATATAGTTGGGAAAAGGCTAGGCAGATGATGATGGGGTGAATTTTGGGAAATCAGTCTCTTAGTGAAAAAAAACTTTGTGCATCGAGCTGCGAGTCTCCGAAGTTTCAGCTGTGCGTTGATATGTGTCAATCAGTTTCTCTTTTTATATATTCATATAGATATAGCTTACTTTTCAGGAAGAATATTGTAAGCGACCATTTGCGTTTCTTACAGGAAGTTGGTCTAGTGGTTAGTGGCCCTGGCTGCTATGCCGTAGGTCATAGGCATTTGTTCTGTGTCTGAGTGTAATTTATCTATAATATGTATGTAATTAGAAATTTATAAGTATGTTTATCAGTTGTATAGCACCCATAACACAAGCTCTGCTTAGCTTGGGACTAGATGGCGTTGTGTGGAAAGTTGTGGAACATATTACATATTAATTTATATAGTCATCAGATCGTTGGATCGGAGGATCATTAGTAATGATGCACACGTCGAGTCAAGGCTTCTAATTCTTGACTTACTTAGACGTCTTCTTTAGACATCAACAAGAAATGACTTAGAAGGCCTTTGTCCAGCGGTGGGAGTAAAAAACATCTTAAATTGAATTATTTTATAAGGAAAGAGTTGCAAAATTTAAGGAAGTATCATAAACGTACATTATTTTAAGGAAACTCATAAAAATCACGAAGGAAATCCGAAGTTTACGACCCCATGAAAAGTTTGTTATATCAAATATTGATTTTGAAGCAATTTGGATTGATGAAATAACTTTTTTTACGCCCAAATCCCTAATAAATATTATATAATGTTAATGGCAGTTTGATTATTTGTTTGTCCTGGTTATACGCTCTAGAAGACCGGCATGGCCCGAATAGCTTGGCATATGGGCTAGTCTACCATCATTGATTTCATGATTTTAACAATAGTAAAATAGGTAAATTAGTCACGACGACGGATCAATGCCAGTTGATTCAGTACCGACAGTGCTACTAGATTTTAGCATCATCATCTACCTAGCCTTTTCCCAACTATATTGGGGTCGGCTTCCAGTCAAGCCGGATTTAGCTGAATGCCAGTATTTTACGAGGAGCGGCTGCCTACCAGACCTCCACAACCCATTAACTGGGGTAACACGGTACTTCATGGCAAGACTGGAGTCAGATTTACTGGCTTCTGACTATCCGTAACGACTGTCAAAGATCTACAAATGACAGCCGGGACCTACGGCATAACGTGCTTTCCGAGGCACGGAGGAAACTCGTTATGTTAAGATGGTCACCCATCCACAGACCAACCTAGGCAAGCGTTGCTTAACCTTGAAGATCGACCTGTGCGGCTATTATTATTTAGCCACGAGCTCCTCTGCTACTAGATTTTAGCACTGGCTAAATATTAGTCGGACGAAATTTCAGTCAGGACGACACGAGAAGAGGAAGGAAGGGTGCTGGATTGAACAAGATCGATCAGTGTTAGTCAGCTATCTTCTTTTCTTTATAATTGATAGGCTAGCACTTGACCACAATCTCTGCTGATGGTAAGCGACGATGTGATCCGACTTGTTCGTCAACTCACTACTGTGAAATTCGCGAGCGCAAACAGCCGAGCCCTGCTCCTTGCGTCGTATTCTACAATGCTGAGGGTCAAGAATTCCCTGCTTCACCAGTTTCACTTTTATAATATTCCTCCATCTGTCTCTGGCGCTGTGAAGGATAAAAGGTATACCGTAGATTCAAGAGTGGTGCGTATCTGGTCAGGCCAACGTATAGGGCTACACTCCAGTATTGCGTTAAAGTTTATTTCCAAACAAAATGGCGTGCAAAAACTAGTATGAAAATATAAACGTTTAATTAAATATGGTATTGGATAAACGCCTGTGGTTTTTATCGTGGCTTGCTCCAATTAATTAAAAACAAACAAAAGGTATTTCGATATTCTAATTCCCTTGTGAAATTACTTTAATTTTTCATGGCGGCAGATGCCATTTATAAATCGTATTCTTAATTGAATATGGATTTGTGGTTATTGGAAAAGATTTCCAGAAAAATAATTATTTAACCTGTGTTCATACCTACTCACACTATTGTATCAGACTTAAGATCAGTTCACAGCGAGACGCGGTGCTACGCGAATAGCAACTCAATTATAACTTTATTTACTACACGTGCGTGGTGCAATATATTCTGAACTCTCACGATGAAATGTGCGTAATGTCGCGTCGCGGCTCGGTGTATCTGACCCTTATGTTTGAACGTTCATACTAGTCTTTTTATTAGAGAAGCTCGTAACACTAAAATAATAAGATCTGCAACGGCCGATCTTCATGGTTTAGCAACGCTGACACAACACACTGAAACACAACACAACATACACAACAAAAAACATACCGATATTCTTCCTCGCAACGAAAAGTACGTTAAACAGTTGGCCTCGACGGTCATTTATTGATATTTGACAGTCGTTGCAAATTGTTAAAAGTCAGTAAATATGTCCCAAATCTTAAAATATTTTAGATTTTTCAAAACAGTTATCGCGGCCCTAGAATGCAAAGGGAAACTGAAAGAACACGAGAAAATGTATCAGACTGCCCAGAGCGGGTGAAGTTATTTAATTATTTCCTACCAAAATAATAAGAGCTTGAGTCAGCGTGCTACAAAAGTGGCAATATATATAAAGGCACGTGGGTACCTATATCAGAATCATTCATCTAAGAGTGGGTATTGTGGGGTGGTATTTTGGAAATAAGTAGACTCGTCTTCGACTAGCAGCCTTATAATCACGATTCTCAATTATATGGGACGCAAGTGATCCGTCGTAATCATCTAGTCCACGCTATCGTTCAATTCCAAAACTTTACGAGTACGGTGGTTGTTTTATGATTATGACGTTCCACCAGAGTGACAACTGGGTTGTCACTCTCGTCCGCTCAATGGTCATTCCATAAATCACACAATGAAGGTCAAAATAAGGTTTTAAATCTCTATGGCGCCTGGGACGCGCCTTCACGGCCGGACTGACAATCGCCCGTCCTCGGGCGCACATGTATTCCAGCAACGAGAAGGTACCATACTGTTAATCGAGCCACCATGCTCGTCCACCCTGACATGAGCCAGTACATCTTACTTTAGGCCACAGCCTAGTTTCGAACTCACTCTCGCAACTTGCACCGCTCTTTTTCCTCATACAATGCCCGGACAAATGCGTCCCTTCGACTTGCCCCAAGTGCAAGACCGGACAACACCGTCCCTCCGACTAGCCAACTCATGATGCGCAGCCCGGACAAATGCGTCCCTTCGACTTGCCCCAAGTGCAAGACCGGACAACACCGTCCCTTCGACTCGCCATCACTCACGTCACCGAACTAGATACGTACGTCCCTTCAACCAGCACCGCTAGCCCGGACAATACTATCCATTCGTGACACACAGACGCATGCGTCCCTTCGACCTGCTAGCACTCTAGCCAGGACCGGACAACATCGTCTCTGGGTTTGCGTCCCTTCGAATTACCAACCAATAGGCAAAACCGGACAACAACACCCACACACACGTAATCACATCACACAATCGGAACCTACCTTAGGTTCTGAACACTTTGCTTGGTGGATGTCCACTTCTACGTCAAAGGTCATCCCATCATCACTACCGAACCAGCACACACACCAACACTACTTTCCTTTCTTTTCTTTCTTTTTTTTTTTTTTTCTTTTACCTTATCTACCGAATCAGCACTAGGTGTAATCTGCAGTTATGGTGTCAACACTGCGATTGTTGAAGCCGACATAGTCTTAAAGTCGGCATCAATAATGTCTTCTGACTGCATATCTACCGCCTTCACGGCTTCCTCGTCATTCATAATACCTCCAGCTAATTCCATTAAGCCCTCGTGTCCTCCCGACACCAAACAAATTTTCGTGCGAATACTTTAACGTATAGCAAGGACCATCTACACTTTTTACGAAAACATAATCACCTCTATTAAAAGGATTTATTCTACCTCTTCCGCGATTAAAACGAATAGTATCAGCGTTAGCAGCTTTCTCTATAACCTTGGATGCATTTAAGCGTATCGCTTCTAAATTTCAGCGATCGTGTGGACCATCTCCAGTTGAAAGCTTGGAAATTCTTAACGAGTACGACTGAACTCCAAGCATTAATTCAGTCGAAGTCGTGACGGTAGACCTTGTACTATTTAGAGTAAGTTGCACGTTGGCTTAACTCATCGCGCCAATTCTTGTGTGGATCATTTTCAATGATTGTAACTAATGATTTTAGAGTTCGCATTAAATTACCCGTTCAACCTAACCATTTGCTCTACTTGAGCCAGTGGCGAAGAAGTGAAGGTCAATGTGATGGTCCGCACAAAATTCCTTGAATTCACCGCTAATATAGCAGCGATCCTGATCAACTACAATTCGTTTAGGAGCCCCGAACAAACAAAATAGCTTTCTTCAGTACCATAATGGCACTGGCCGCATTTAAAGAGGTGGTATGTTCTAACAGAACGTACTTGGTGAACACATCAAAGATAACGGAATAGTATTCTTTTTGATCACTCTCACCCGTCAATCTTCCAGTAAAATCTATGTGCAGCGTGTGCCAAGGGGTTTGCTCTTTAGGAATGGAGTGAAGTCTTACTAGTTGGGCCTTTCGAGGTTTTACATATTATGCATGAGTCGACAAACCTGCGAACACTTTTCGACATCTTGGGGACCCAATAGAGATTGTCATTTTGACGAGAGTCTTATCAGGGCCTAAATGTTGAATTTCCGAATGAATGTGACTGATCAGAGTCCATACCAACGAGCGGGGTATTATAGGTAGCCAAGAAACCGTTTTATTGCAGTTAATTTTCCGGTAAAGAATACCAATCCTAACATCATAAGTTTCTGTTACATTTTCCGGTAAATCGCCGTCCGAAGGATTTCAGTGTCGCGCTTTTGTTCGACACAACTAACCTCCATGAAACTCTACGAACATACTTTCTTTGCAGGAGTAGAACTAGGAGAAACAATGATATCTGAACAATGTTCTACAGTTGCGATCTTAGGTAGATGATTACGCGATAGATAATCGTCGTGATCCATGCTGTACCTTTCACGATAAAGAATATCAAAATCGTACGCTTAAAGCATGACCCACCTCCTATGAACGCGGGGTATCAAATCGACCTTTGATTTAGTCGCCTTCAACGAGTTACAGTCTATATAAAATGTGAACTTCCGGCCGTGCAAATGTGCCACCGCTCGAACGACTGCCAGAGTGTCTAGTTCATATAAATGATAACGAGCCTCAACCACAGTCGTGCAGGCGGCTAAAATAAGCCCAGATCAAAAAGGAAACAGATATGCTCACCAGATGCCGTCGTCAGTTTACCTCTCGAAGTCTTGTGCTCACAAGTGTTTACCTCCCTGACGTTGCGCCGCCTCTCTTCTCAGGGCATGACGTAATTACGTGGCCAGGCTTCCCGCAGGTGAAACAGGTGATTGGTGCCGGCTTGTCCTTGAATTGATCCGTGTTGAAACCATCAGCTCGATTAGCTGGATCGTCGCCTTTTACACTTTGCTATTTTGTGTCTAGGAACTACACACCGATGACATTATCCGTAGAACTTCGAGTCTGACAGGTGAGGTCTTTTTGATTTATTGCCATTACTATCATTATCTTCGGTCCCGGTACAATGCTTTACAGAAATCCCACCGAATCTCCGGAAGAGTTGAGCACGAGTTGTGATATCAAAGAAATTCAGTTCACGACGAATCATGTGGTCTTTCGAGCTCAGAGCAGAAATAACGAACCCGGTGATTGCCTCTTCTGACATCTTGACTATAGGGATTCACTCGCTAGGGATTTGCCCATTAACGCATAGCTGATTCACTAGCAGTCTCCTTTGCTCCGATCTGCAGCCCTTAACATTAGCATGTTCATCATTTGGGTCGAACTTCATCAACTGAATCGCGTTATTGTTTGCTGCAGACTGCGATGTTTGCTGCAGACTGCGATGTTTGCTGCGGCATTGCTTACAAACGGGTTAGTAGGCAACTACTCTTCACTGAGCAATCCACTATTGCAAGATTGATTGTGCGGCTGAGTATCTTTATCCAACTGTTTTTCGTATCCCACTTCTGATAAAGGCACGTGGGTACCTATATCAGAATCATTCATCTAAGAGTGGGTATTGTGGGGTGGTATTTTGGAAATAAGTAGACTCGTCTTCGACTAGCAGCCTTATAATCACGATTCTCAATTATATGGGACGCAAGTGATCCGTCGTAATCATCTAGTCCACGCTATCGTTCAATTCCAAAACTTTACGAGTACGGTGGTTGTTTTATGATTATGACGTTCCACCAGAGTGACAACTGGGTTGTCACTCTCGTCCGCTCAATGGTCATTCCATAAATCACACAATGAAGGTCAAAATAAGGTTTTAAATCTCTATGGCGCCTGGGACGCGCCTTCATATATTATAACATGGACGTTAGCTTATGCACCTTTGCACGGCCATGTATTTGTTTAAACTAAGCCAATAAAGAACTTACTAGGCCAAAGAACCAATTGAACTACACTTTCAAACTCCACTCCTAAACTGCCATTAATAATAGGTGCTTACGGCTCGTCGCGACTTAACAGGTAAATTACAACATTGCCCGGGCAAAGTTACAGCTGTTGGCAATTAATATGTAGTTGAGCCTAGCCTGTGTTCTAGATACTGAAGTGGTTCTAAAGCCTTCGGTTTATGTCAAAGGAAGATCTGGCAATGTAATAAAAATATTACCTCACTAAGTACCTATTTTCAGTCTTATTTATTTCATCATCATTTCAGCCGAAAAAAGTCCACTTCTGGACATAGCATCCAAGCGTGCATCTCGCAGCCTTCCTGTGATCCTCACGGAGTCAAGTGTAGACGGACTGCTGGGAAATAAGATCTATTTCTTTTTTGTGCTTTTCATGAGGGGAGTTGCTATAATTGGCTAATATTATGACAAGCAGGCGTAGTCTAATAGTAGTTATACAGTAAAAGAATAATAAAAACTCTTAACAAATTAAAACTAACTGAAAGCAATCTAAAATGTGGCGTCGCAAAACTTCTCCGCACGACTGTCGACTGGTAATGTGCCCAAAAGTCTGGCGGCATTGCTACGCTGTATGACAATGCTTATCCTTTATTCCATGTTTGCGCGCCCTTAGGTCACACAACAACTGTGTCACTGTCACTTACCTATTCGATTAATATTCATCATGGAGCAAAACCATACCGAGACGAATATATTAGGTACTAGTTTTTGCCCGCGGCTTCCAATAAAGATAATATAGATTTAGAAAAAAATAATATCGTAACGTGTGTCCAATCTAGTTCATGATCTACCACACCCTTAGATGCAACATAGTGTAATTATTTTTTGAAGTTCATAAATTGATTGAGTGTTCATTCACTGGAGCACTTACCCTAGTATAGACTTTTATTCCAGAGTGTATTAATTACTTTACGTGTCACACAATCTTTTGAGACAGATAGTAAGCGCTTCGACTAACGATATCTTAATATTTAAAAAAAAAATAGTTATACATTTACAGATGACCAAAAAAATTTATTCTGGAAAACAATGCGACCAATTTTTTATCAAAAACAATAAACTATAACTAACGATATTGTGTGTTTGGTGACATGTTTTTGCGTAGCCATAAAAAAACACAAAAATTACTCACATGACAATAACATATTTTGATATTATCACACATATAGAAACCGTTTATGTATGTAGAAGTAACTTGAATGAAAAGTAATGGCTTAAATGCCTTATTTATATTTAACCTATCAATACCCGCGAAACGAGACACAATAGTAAAACAATAACAGCGCAGTCCAATGAGACCGGTCGGGGATTCATGAATTAAATCTAGGCCATTTAATAAAAACGTTTTTATGTTAAAAGATTTTAAGTCTTGTAAATATTTAGCATTTCGTCTTAAGTAGCAACTCGGAACATCATAAAACAAGCGGCTAAAAGTTTTCCTCAGGTATTAAGTTCCTGCTGAAAAATCCTTGAGAAAAGTTTTCAGGAATGGAAAATGCTATAAGAAAACATTCACTCTACTCAGGTAAATCAGTGATTGAGTGAGTGGTATTGTGAAACTATACCTACCATCCAAACTTTGTAAAGTAACCGGGAAATGCGAGAAGGCATATTAAGAGAGTATCCTTATTCTACTTTTTTTTTAATGAATAAATAAACTATTAAATCAATCTATCGTTTCATACTCAGCAATATATTTGAGATTGTGTCAGGTTTGTACTCAAGCTAGTGACTGCTAGTCCCGTGTTTTCTTTTCGGAAGAACATGGGGCCATGGGTGTATTTGTGCAGCCAAATGTGACTACTGGTGCCGACAAGATGACACAGACGTGATTGATGTGTGTGATCCACATACCTTTAAACTTTGCTACTTCAGGACAGAGTTACCAATTTATTTACCCAACAAAACATAATCTGAGTGTGTTTAACCTACCTTCCGAACTTCAGCTTTCCACAGCCTCACCACGTTTCCGTTTCTTTACCGTCCGGAAACTTAGTTGGTACCATGTGCGACTAATAGATGGCGCTGTGTGTGAAGTAGAGCACATAGTCACTGCATTGATTCTTTTATTTACTTTGTTTTGAACTTGAAAAAGCCAGTCTATAGTCTATTTTAGTGACTAGGCTATTATTTGGTAGATTTTTTACCTATGTGGCTTCAACTGATTCGATCTCTACCAGTGTCAAAATCATCTCAAAGAAGGAGGACATATCTCGTCGCACATATTGTGTCATCATCATATCTTTTGCCAGACGCAAGTACTTAACAGACCAGTTTTCCTCAATAATCGTTCGAATCGGTCGTGCCCGCTGGTATCGAATTATTAAATACGGCCATACCCAATTTGCTGAAATCTAGCAATGGAAATTTAAAACCACTATTTTAAAGGAATACGGATAGGTTTTAGTCAGTAAAGTCGGAAATACCCTCTCGTTTCACCCAGAGCGGAAGCTTTTGATGGTAAAAAACAAATTATGGTTATTTTACAAACTGGTTACAAATAACACTTTTACATGTTAATTTAAACTAGATGAAGCTTCGATCACACGAGAACTCTGCAGATTAGTATCCGAAATGGTATTTTATGAGTAGACAATTTCCCTTTCCTCAATAAAAAGTGCTACCTACTACTTATTAAAACCATAAGCAATTAACACTTCTTTAATCTCCCACCTGTAAAGTCTGATATTTGAACTGCTACTCAGCTGGGTACATTATCCTAACCCAAATGTCAGTTCCATTTAGTTCGCAGTTTACCAACTGGGATCGTTCAAGTTTCATACATCGGGCCGCGTAAAGTTGAACATGAACGTACTACCCGGAGTTTAAGCCAGGCCCTCGCCTTGAGGGGCGTTTACACGGCGCCAGTGTTTGAGTCGAGTCTGAGAAAATAGTTGGAAAGACTGTTAGGTGAAGTGGGGAAATATTTTTAGTTTTACTAGATATAATATGTAGAGTTTTTTTTTAGTTTTGTAGTGGTTCAGTGGTTTGGTTGTGAGTTCAAGACACAATACAAATTCCAATGTAAAATTTTTCAATTCATTATTATGTACTTTTCTGTTTATTTAGGACATTATTGAGTTATGTTTATGTATGGTGTGCTGTTAGTTTACATACAAATACTCAATTTTTCTTTCCATTTTGCGCTCTTATAATTGGTAGCAAATGCAAACTTTTTTTACGTGGGAAATTATCTTTATATACTTCTGCGAAGGGAGTGTCAAGCTTTTACTGATTAAAACCCGTGATCCTACAGTTGTCAAAAAAGCAATCCCGCTTGAAATCGCAATTCAACTACCACACTTCTTTTTTACACAGTTCAAAGTTCTTTTTCATCCTAAAGCTTGTGTAAACACTCGTACCGTGTAAACACATCCTTACTTCGGTCTTCGTAGGCCAACACTGACACCGGTAGAAGTTATTAACAGTGTTATTGAGACAAATTTGAAGTCTCTGAGTTTGTTAGTTAGTTCACTTGGTTCCTGCGGCTTTTTGGTAAGTATTGTTGGAAACCTTATTAGTATGGGTTCGGTATATTGGGCGCGTCGATTTCTGGTGTTAGGAAGATGTGAACTGGGTGTATCTTCGCGTTCAACATACCACCATGTCTCAAAACAAAAGTCTATGACCAGTGTGTGTTGCCAGTGATGACATATGGCACTGTAACGTGGTCGCTTACAATAAGCCTCAACAGAAAGTTTAAATTTACCCTAAAGGCAAAGGGCTATGCTCCGAGTTTCCTTGTGTGACCGCACCAGGAATAAAAACATCCGCAGGAGAACCAAGGTCGCTGGCATGACCCCAAGAATCGTCAAGCTTACGTGGCAGGGCTATTGTTATATTATTATTTATATTGCCCGTAGAACGGATGGCCGATGGGACCGAAAGGCTCTAGAGTGGCGACCACGCTCCAGAAGACACCGCGTTTGAAGGTCCCCCACAAGTTGTACCGGTGACCTGGTGAGAATCGTTGGAATATGATAGATGCTAAACGCATAGGACCGTTTGTTGTGGCGATACTTGGGGGAGGTCTATGTCCAATTAATAGAAGACGTCATTCGGTTGAAATGAAGATGATGGTGTAGGAAAACTGCTGCTATAACTTATAAATATTACATTTTTTCAAATACATAAATCGAACGTCTTATTCGAAAATACAACTTTTGGCTAAAAAAGTATTGACAGTAAAGGAAAATAGCTTTCAGATGTTAATGCAGCCCTCAATTCACATATTAATAAGGAATATCTTAACTATTTTGGTAATGAGCAAAATAACAATAGAAATGGAGGCACCAGACGACAAAAATCGCCCTTTGTTGTTTACTAAACATTTCACATATAATTAAGGACCTGAATAAACATAAGAATTTGTGTACAAAATACATTCCGCTCCAATCATAAAGACAACGTGAGGCCATCATTATAGGACCCCTATTATCGAATCACTCGACTTATACAGCAATCGAGATTTTAAATGTACTTAGGGCCTGTTTCACAATGTCTGAGTAGCCACTACTTCCTGAATAAATTGAAAAATAGAACAGAATTTGTATGAAATTATCTGCTAAGTAAGATATTGGAAACTTAATCATACGTGGTGAAAAAGGCCCTTAGGCTCATTTCAAACTACGCTATAATATATAGCATATTGCATAATTATAGTTTCTTGCACTAAAATATCGCTCGCCATACATTTATTATAATTATTATATAGCAAAGCAAAGTGTGAACGTGTTCTAATTAATGTATGGCGAGCGATATTGTTGTGTTTTGTAGGTACTATATGCTATTATAATTATTATAGTGTAGTCTGAAATGAACTTTACGTTTTGAGTTTCCAAACTCAATGTTAAGGGCTTTACCTTCAATATCGAGTTTTGAAACTCAATAGCTGAGTTTTTTCAAGGTTTTTGGTATTCAAAGGGATTTCAAAGGCGCTGATGATTAATTTCCTGAAGTTTTCATTCAACTCATCAAATGTAGCGTGCGAAAGATGAATTTTAGAATTAGTTTTATATTGCACTACAAGGGTAGGTACTAAAATGCCTAATAAATGGTACTAATGCTCACTTCTATATACCATGATAGTATTTTTAGAATCAAGTTAATTAATAACGACCAACATCACGGTAGTGATTGTAACAAAAGTCACACGTAAAAAGTCGCTCGATAAAATGTTCTCGCACGTTCGAACATGTGTGTTCGAGCGATTCAATAATCGACCTCCAGTGAGTATTTAAAGCACGATACTCATAAACACAAAATTTATTCGGGACGTTAATGAGTATCTACGTTCCAATTACAACCCATTGCAAGGCTTGAATGAGCTTAATAAGTAATTTTGTTAGGATTAACAACAGTAATGAAAAGTACTGAACCATTCATGACTTAGTTTTGGTACCCACTTTACATACGACCTATGAGCTAACTTTAAATGTTTGATGATTTAGTAAATATGTTGTTTATAGGTTTACTAACACATTTCTACAATGCGATTCGGAGAAAATAGAAAGTATTTGTAGAATTTTAGCGAATAGTTTTTGTTTTTAGTTTTCCATACCCAAAGGCTAAACGGGACCCTATTGCTAAAATTCAGCTGTCCATCCGTCCGTCACCAGGCTATAGTTGAAATGTTCACAGATGATGTATTTCTGTTGACCCTGTAATAAAAAATACTAGAAACAGAATAAAATAAATATTTGCTAAATAAATATAAGCAATAAACACAATTTTTTGCCGTTTTTTGGTATTTCTTTACCATCCGGTAATCCGGATGTGCATGAGTCCGACTCATACTTGGCTGGTTTTTTTTAGTCTCAAATGTGTACGTCTCAAACTGCCCTTTACATACCTTACCGATAGTCTGTACAGAACTATAAAAAACTTAGTCCGATGCATACAGTCTCGCTCCCAAACGTCACCATTGAAACTCTTTACCCTATACGTGACTAATCCGTGTCGCAGAAAGCATCGTAAGGGTGTCTGAAGAGGTTATTCAGTTTCCCCCCAAGACCCTATACTGGCTATAGTGGTACCTTTTTATCAAAGATTGCAATGCTTTGCCAAAGGCGGTTACTGAGAGGTTCGTGTGTTTTTCGATTCCTCAGTGTACTAAAATATTTAGACAAAGTTCAGCGAAAGCAATTGTCGAAATGTGAATTATCTGTGGAATTGACATTTCGGATTGAATTTTACGTAATTATGTGTAGGCTTCTTTTAGGCAAGCGTGCTCCAACGTCCAACCATACTATTTTTCACCATCAGGGGGCACAGGGGTAACACGCGAGCCTAACTCTATAACAACATAATTATTTTTTGTTTACTTGTGTTAGTCACCAAATCCTTATAAACGGCTTTACCAATTAGGGTAAAACTTTGTTTTCGTATTAGAGTAGGTCCATAAATGGTTCGAATAACGAATTGAAGCTAATAGGTGGAGTTGCAATCGGGTTTACAATTTTATCTCTCTTTGGGCAGGACAATGTCTGTCGGGACCGTCAATAATAAAAAAAAAATAGGTATTTGACAATTCGACATTCAGTTTTACTTTTAAAAAAGTTCCCCAGTGTAATCTGATTACTATCGTCTTGGCAATGACTCGGCAAGAACGAAAATTGTTTTTATTTTATGCTTAGCCTTTTCTGTTCTTGTTTCCACTGCTAGGCAAAGCCTCCCTCCATTTTTTTCATTGTTCCCGATTCTTGACCATTTCTTACCAATTCCTAAAGAAGCTTTTTCTGTATTTTTTCGCAGCAATACGAAAGAATAAATATTCAGCAATCGTCCCAAGAAAACTCAAATCTAGTGGATAGTTTGCTTTTGATATCGCAGCATATGCTGAGATGATTTTTTTGCGCTAGTGTCTTATGTTTTATAAGTGCCCATGTAGGACTGTGTGAAAAAAATAATTATGAATTTGTAATGTTTTTTTTAGTTGGGACATCTTCAGAATGTCTCGAGCGGAGCGGGAGGGCGTGTCAGACTTTTACTGACAAAATTACTGATACACTCCTTTGTTCCGATGTTTATTTATTATTTATTTTGTGCGAGAGAATAAAAGTTTTATTTTTTTCTATAATGCTCTACGAAGATATTAAAACTAAGGCAGCTAAGCCAAACACAAAGTTAAACTAGGCATTTTTTTACAAAAGACTGAACAGTAACACAAAAATAATGTCCACGCAAAAATTTCAAGCTTTAAAATGATTTCCGTCACGGATCGCTGACGCCACAAAAACTGACGAACCATATAAAAAGTTTTAGGTTCGGCGCAAATGTAACTGAAGTTTTTAATAAATTCCACCCAGCTCACTGGGCGCGGGAATAACAGATAGGCATAAACATTGATTTTTTTTGACGTATCGATTTTACGTCCAACTTGGAACTGTGTCGTTTAATAAAATCAAATATCGTCTGCTTGAGTACTTAACTGAGGTTTTGCAGGCTCATGTATGACTTACTGTTAGAAGATAAGGGTAAGTTTTTAAAGGTTCCTGCATGGTTTACTGTTTGGAGTTTAGGGTACTAAACTCCAAACAGTAAACCATGCAGGAACCTTTCCAATATTTACGTAAGTTCTGGCATGGTTTACTGTTAGGAGTTTGGAGTACGTTTTTGCAGTTTCTTGTATGGTTTACTCTTTGTAGTTTAGGGTACGTTTTTGCAGGTTCTTGTATGGTTTACTCTTTGGAGTTTAGGGTACGTTTTTGCAGGTTCTTGTATGGTTAACTGCTTGGAGTTTAGGGTACATTTATGTAAGTTCTGGCATGGTTTACTGTTTTTGCGGGTTCTTGCTTGGCTTAGGTACTGTTTACAGCTTTTTGTACGTTTTTGCGGGTTCCTGCATGGTTTACTGTTAGAGCTTAGCGCTCAAAGATAATGGCACTAAAACCTTAGGGACCAAGCAGGCCAAAGCCTATTGGGGTCATAGTTTAGCTTTTGAAAGGGAAACACGAGCTCCTGAATCAAAAGGAAAAGAAAGAACATACGAGTGAGTATTAGTCAGTAAAAACTGATACCTCGCACTTCACCCTAGAGTAAGAAGAAGTGAGAAGTCATTAGATAATTTCCTACCTAAAAAAAAACCAACGTGTAGTCTTTTCTAACTTTAAGAATAACCGGTAGAAAGCTTTGTTAGATTAAGTTTACCTATATAAATGAAGCACCACTACTGTAAATAAAGTTTAAATAAATACTATGATAAATGATATACACCGACGTAAACTGGTCACATCATTTCATCAATTGACATGAAAATCCAAATTGAACTAGAAATATTTTGTTAATCCGCCACAAATGGGTGTTGTGGTTACATTAAACATAATTAAATTACCGCCATTTTAGCGACGCGAATCAAATAGCTACGAACTATTAATTATATTAATAATTTAGTGAAATAAATGAGTTCCATTTGAAATTGGCTGTCATGGCATTGGATGAACAGAATCGTTATTCACACTTGACTGGTTTAGTGAATTTAATTTAAAACATACAAAATTATATGTAAGTATATTAGTGGTAAAGTACGTATTAGATATGTAATACTCTGAAGAGTAACTGTGGATTTGAATAGCGCAAGAGCACAAAAAGCAATGGACATGGACAATCAAGGTGTCTTTAAATATGAATATTAGGTCAGAAATGCTTAGTTCAGACTGAAGCTATTATTGGTCTAAATATAAAGTTTTTTAAATATTTCCCCATACTTAGGAGTAACTTCTGAATGAAGGGTGTATCCGAAACCATGTAACATCACATTCATAAGACACTATCACGTCTAGACGATATCTGAGTTATTTTTTACGAATAAAAGCGGTTTTAGTCTGAACACTCATGGAGTTGCTTGCCAGTTCTTCTCCGTAGCAAACGAACAATTAGAACCGTGCACAAGCTCCTCTCGTTTTATAAGTGCTCATGTAGGCTTATGTGGAAAAAAAAAACTGACTTCACGACATTGTCCCGCTTTGCCTTAAAACGGGAAAAGTAATTGGATGAAAATACATCCCGCCTAAAAACTCCATAGCCCTTTGGGTGACATTAATCTTTGAGGCCCATGTTTAAGTCTAAACAAAAAACAATAAACCATTCAATTAACTACAAAAAATACAGATTACATCCAGAATCTATCCAATATTTAGTAAGGCGTGTATTAACCAGATTTAACCAGTTTATCATAGCAGGCAACGTCCCGATATTTTGTTGTTCCCCGGTTTTGACTGCATAATGGAACGGATTTCAATATTTTAATATTTATAAGCAATTCGTTTGTTATTGGGCTGGTTGCTCCTACAGAGAGTTATTTTTTTAAACGCGTCGGTTTTTTTAAGGGATTACTTTAAGGAAAAATCTGTGAATCTCGTGCTATTATTTACATTTGAATTATTTTTGGGATCATAAAAGGGGCATTATGGTGAAAGTAAACAATGATGCGTAGGTGTCCAGTCCTGACCTGCTTTTGCAAAATGGAGTGGTATTGATGACGTGTTTTGAGTAGTCTGGGATTATACCAATATGAAAAGTTTTAAGTAATACCTACCTACAAACATTTTTTTAAATTTATAATGGTCGATGAGGACCCAATAAAAGTTTAGCATAGCACGTTGTATAGATTAGGGCCTGCGCTTAAGTAACATATTTTTTTTTTACATTTATAATGATCGATGAGGACCCAATAAAAGTCTAGCATACCGCGTTGTGCTAGTTAGGAACTAGGTACGCTTCGCGCTTTCCTACGGCTACGTCACGTCGTAGCTTGCATTGCTACGGAAATTCCAGGAAGACATGTTTACAACAGTTTTCTTGCTTAAAAAAACGTTGCTCCACTCTAGGAATCCAGTAACGTTGGTGCTTCGCAAACGACTAAACTCATTCACTTTGGGTTTCATTCCATTTCATTGTATTTCATTCCATTCCGTTCTATTTTATTTCAATTTACACGTATGTCATCATTCACCTGTATACTAAACTGTTCCAACCATATTTATTCTATAACCACTAACATCCTTTCCTTTCTAACAACCATTATTTTATTCAGCCCTATCCATCATAAACTCTACAAAGTTACTAATCGTTTACACAATAATGTCATAAAACACACCCTACACCCCACAACCCATTAAAATTAAGTCATCAACAACATTTAAAACAACACAGACTTACAATGTTAACATGACGACACACAAATCATCTTTAGAGTTGCCCTCCAGTGCGTAATGGGCTTAATACACTCGTGTTATAAGTAATTTATAGCTCCCCTTGTGCTATATCTCAGTTTATGACTGATACTACCCTTTAGGTGGGGGTTGTGACCTATATAATTATGCCACGGGAGTGTTTGAAAGAGTTACCGTGCCCCTGGAACGCTAAGGGTAACACAGGTGGGCTTGGTGGGTTTAAATCAGTAATAGTCTGATAACATGTTTTCCTCTCATGTTTTCATAAAAATAACACAGCTTGCCATGAAAGATAGGCGAGTTGATGGTTTCGTGAATAGTTTTGCAAGCAGTTGCTCTACTTGCCAAGATAGCTTGACTCTTAATTCTAGTTTCGGCTCCTAATTCTGGGTGGTAGTAAAAAAATATCCACGAAAGCGGAAGGAGGCGGAAACTTCGTTCCGTGTCACTCAAGCCTTAGCCTTCTTACCTAACCTGTTCGTTTCGAGGTGCCCTAAAATATATTAATTTTTCATGTCAGTAGGTAATGTCTGGCTTCAGTATTTCGCACAAGCGTGCATTCGAACTATGGTGGGTCGCAGAACAGTTTTGTCGCACAAGCATTAATCGCACCTCCATTTGCCGAGCTACTACGCTTAACCAACCCCGTGAGAACCCTTTGGTGTGTACACATAGCCCAAATACATATATCGCGACACAACCAAACCCCATGACACATTACTTTTATCCGTACCATCACCTAAGCACATTCCCCTTTAATGAAGACGGAGCCATTCAGTACTGAATTGTGCGTGTGTAATTGAACGAAGCCCTTGTTTCAACGAATTTGTGTTAATTAAAGAGCATCCTTGTTTATACAAACACTGAATGGTTACTTTGGTATGTGATTAGTCGAGGTTTTGGGTTCCGATTCTAATCTGTCACTATGGGCCAGGGGTGGTGAACTAATGGATTGCGGTTCGAAAGTGCCTCGACGGAAACGAAGTACCTACTTAATGGGAATTATTTGTAATGTGGTTTAAATTGTCGGACGAGGAAATCTTTATAAATTGCAATGATTTTGAACGAATTCGTTTTTACAAGTTTCCATGGAAATAATGGAACGGAAGTTTGTTTTGATTTCAAGTGAAAATGGACAGCATATTTGCAGAGTTGTTTGAAAGACAACGCTTTCCTGGAATGTAGAAAGCAACTAAAAATGGGTGGATTTTAGGCAGTAAAAGTCTGTTATTTGATGACATCCTGAACAAAAAGAAAACATCGTTTTGCTATCTAGGTAAGCCGATGAAATATGTACGTGTTTTTAGGGTTCCGTACCTCAAAAGGAAAAAACGGAACCCTTATAGGATCACTTTGTTGTCCGTCTGTCTGTCCGTCCGTCTGTCAAGACCCTTTTTCTCAGGAACGCATGAAGGTATCAAGTTGAAATTAAAACCATATATTGAAATCCGCGGTCCCTTGAAGTTGTACAAAAATCAAACTTGTAAGTTGACGGGAAAAAAAGATACGCCCGTTTATGTTGCAAAAAACGTACATTTCGACACTGTCAAAGGAATCAAAACTCATAGGGTGCTTCCCGTTGACCTAGAATCTTGAAATTTGGCACGAAGCAAGGTATTATAGCACTAATATCGGGAAAAGTCTGAAAACTGAAAATTTTTAGTAACGTCACAAGAAAAAAAAATTGAAAAGTCTTCAAGACTAGATTCGAGAATTAAACTGTTTTTATAGGTAGGTTGGTACGAAACCCTCAGTGCGCGAGTCCGACTCGCACTTGCCCGGTTTTTTTCTTCATAAAGTTAAATTTACTTTAAACTTGGTAGTTCATTCATCGACACAATTATAGTTTTAGCCGGAAGACGCCTACTGCTGTATATAAGACTTCCCCGAGCGTTACCACAATGACCGATCCTGTGATTCTTGTCTATCGAATTCCCGCAACTCTCGATAAGTCATCGCTCCACCTTTTGGGAGGTCTTCTAACACTGCGTCTTCCTATATGGAGTCGCCATTCCAAATCCTTTTATCCTTATCGATCATTCATACTGCAAACCTGCTCACTGCTACTTAATTTTGATTCTTTGGGCTATGTCTTGTTTTTCTTGCTGTTCATTCTTCATTTCATGATTTTTCAAGCTGTTTTTTTTAACAAAAAAAGTGACTGATTTGAAATCACCTGCTATAACAAATGCAACAACAACAACGCAACAACAACATGCAACGCAACGCAGTATAACAAATGTGTAACTAAATGTATATATATGTGGAAGCTTTTAATTAGCAATATTCACTACCTATGATAAAAAAAAGCAATTATGTTATTAGTCTGTAAGCTTTCTGTAAAAATAAATAAATAATTTAATTGTCCAAAGATTTACCAACCCTGTTAAAAAGCACCAATCTGTTACTATTGACCGGTACTACGATAATGTTTGGGTTAGTTCAGATAGGGAATGTTTGATTTAGTTCCGTGTTCTATAAAGTTCTCTCTATAACGTGAAACTACACTTAAGCATACTATAGTTAGTTTGTTTGGTAGTTAGTAGTAATTAGTTCAAAACAAACTAACTTTTGTTACTGAAATAGTCACTAGTACAAACAAAAACGAAGTCAAAAATCTATTTATACATAAAACAAAGTCGTGTTAGTTACACCATTTATGACCGAAGAACGGCTGGACTGCTTTTAATGATCTTTTATTTATTGGAATCATTGTAGCGACGACGATCTACTACATGTGACGTCACAAAAGCCTGCATCGCGAAAGCAAAGTTCTCCGCGCGATTTGAATAGATACAACCGCCCGAAATCATCTATCGGGCAGTAGCCCACCGGAATTATCACCTCGTCCGGTCGGAGGATCCTCCCTTTTTAACGGAGGTATGTGGGACTTTACTCTCTGTTCCAATACCCCCAAATCATCTCCACTCCAAATATTACTTCATTCTATTTTTAAGTATGTTTTTATTTATTGTGCACAACTAGCAGTGTCGTCTTTTTTAAACCAAAGGTAGGCTGGTAGAGAATTCCATGTTGCATTAAGTCCACCTATACTACTACTGTACTTCTTCTTCTTCCTGCCCTTATCCCTCTATTACTTGGGGTCGGCGCAAGACGTCTTTTTCTTCCATTCTGTCCTGTCGTCCGTCACACTATCTCTAATTCCCTTTTTTTCATATCAGTCCTTACACAATCCATCCATCTTTTCTTTGGCCTCCCTCTCCTTCTCCATCTATCCACATGTAAATTCAGAACTCTTTTAGTAACAAGCGTTTCATTCCCCCTTTTCAAATGACCATACCAAGACAAACGATTTCCTCGCAACTTTTCTCTTACTGGCACCACTTTCAAACTTCCTTTTACTGTAAATGAAGTTTAAATAAATAAACCATAGAAAAACTATTACATTATTGGGATAATTCCCATAAAATCCAGTGTAATTTTACCTTGTGTGCAAACCTTCAACTGTAAGAATATTTTCTCCTACATCTACTATAGTCACGGTTAATTAACACGCTCGCCTTGGCACCGCTCTCGTGAGGAGCGCACATTACAACACAATATTTTCTCTAAGAAAGTAAACATACGTTAATAGGTGTTTCACTCTTTAGTATACACACATATCATACTAATATAATGTGCTTCTCTTGCTCATCAGTGGAGCAGGAAAGCGTGTCAGACTTTTATTAAAACCCACACCTGGGTTTTCTTCCAGGATTCTCTTTCACCTATGGCTCCAGTAAGCTGCGACCCTGCTGGGTCTCAGTATTCATCGTCCGCAAGCCTAAGGCTGGCACTGAAAGCACGCGTGTGGTGTTTGAGAAGTAATCTATTCAATTTTGACTGCCGATGTTGAACCACTGGCAGGAGTTAGCTTAATAATAAGCATTACACAATAGGAGATGAGTATTTTGCCATCTGTTGAACACACGCTTAGACTGTGCCTGTGACTGCAACTGAGACATTAAAAACCAAAAAAAAAAACGGTAATCCTTCGCTCGATTTGAGAATCAAATGCAGAACCTCACACCCAGTAACGTTCATAACCCCAGACTAATGAGGAAGTCGGCAGCCATCTCAGTAAAGTAACTAAAAGTAAAAACTGTCTTAAGAAAGTATAGACAGGCCGCCAACTAAATAGTAATAGAAGATTAAAAACCTCGGCCAGAAGTGTTAGTTTAGTTTGAAAAGAAACTTTCGCAACTTTACAAACATTTGCTTCCTAAGAAAAATAAGGTGCAGGAAATAAAAAGGTGGAAAGTTTTCCAGTAAAAAACTAACGGACATTTATTTGTTGGCTATTTATTATGATCTTGGATTCTTAGTTTTAACACCTTTGTTTCGTTTAGTTTGCGAATAAGTTCAGTTTTTTATTATCTAAAATTTTTTACCAATACAATTGTGGTAAATTTTCATTTTCATTCTTTTTTGTAGCGTATTTTTTTACCGGCAAATGTTTGTAGATATTGTGAGTTTGTTACTTTTCCACGCTTTAACTGCTAAACGGGTGTCGTTAAAACTTGAAGGGTGTCGAGCCTGGAATAGCAGATAGATACTTTTTATTTTTGAAATATATTCCTTGAAATAATATTCTACTATCTTGACAGTGGAGCAGTAGATAGCCGTTAGTAGGTAGTAAAGTTAGATTCTGCGCATGAAAAATAAAAGTATATTTAAAACTAAGACCACTAAAACTTTTGCCTCAGTTTGCTTCTTATACTGATAAACTTATAGACACCGATTATACGTCCAAAAATTTCTATTCGAGGGTCCTTTCGGGTTGATGATCTTGTTCCAATTACAAATAACGCCCTCAAAACCCCTTTAGCCCTCAATAATCCGATCTTCGAAGCGAGACAACCCCTTGACAGCGCTGTCACTTTCAATCCGCCCCCTTTCACCAAAAATAGAATAGTAAACAGAAAAATACCAAGAAAGAGCATTGACCTCTCGTCATAATGTTTTATGAATATTTTTCGACTGGCTATGGAACAGTTATGAACAGAAGGTTTACTCCACGCAACAAGCAAGAATGCACGCACAGGACAGACTTTTTTTGTTCCTCATTGAGATATAAGCAACCCGTCGGTAGGAGCACATTACAGATCCGATGCCCTTTATGACCACGAGGAATTTCTGAAATGGAAATCTGTAGACCTAGAAAGCAAAAACCAACCGAAAGACACATGTATAAAAGTCTAACATGACATCATATAATTATCCAATGAATTATTATATGATGTCATTTCCCATCTAAATAAAAAGGTACACTGTCTGCGAAAAGATGCCCAATGGAGTGGGGGCATCCGTGGAGATTGCTGAGACCAACTCTGTGTCGCTTGATGTTTGGCGTCGTTGACCTTCCGTTATCCATCTATGTTGTGCTCCGGCTGTCTGGGTACGGTGTTGGAGTTTTGTCGGGTTCTGTAACAGACTTCCATGTTTTTGACAGTTGCTAGTGCATCCCGTTTTTCGCTTAGCTTTTTCGTTGGTTAAATTCGGGTGTGTGGTTGTAAGGGTGTAGAATGGTTGTCTGCACCCGAATATTTTATTACGAGTTGAAAGACAGACTGGGGAATTTTCGGGTAGAGAAATGGAAAGCGTGTTTAGTTGCTACGTCACAAAAATAACTGCATTTTTTAT
Organism: Mythimna separata; assembly: GCA_030763345.1. Classification (NCBI taxonomy): domain Eukaryota; kingdom Metazoa; phylum Arthropoda; class Insecta; order Lepidoptera; family Noctuidae; genus Mythimna; species Mythimna separata. The sequence continues at coordinate 18,127,310 of CM061177.1, read as the reverse complement.
TAAGTAAACTAGTGTCTTTGATCCCACCTGATGGTACGCGGTGATACAATCGATGATGGTAAATAACACTAGTTTAGTAAAGTATATTTAGTCTAGCCTTGAAGACAATCGGACGGAAATAACGCTGCAGGCAAATTGTTGCAATCCTTCGATGTAACAGAATTCATACATACACGATGAGGCAAAACTTTTAGTCCAGACCAAAGAGGTAACGTAAGATCAGACAATCCGACGTATGGACACTCACCATACGTCGAATTTTCTGAAAAATTATGATGGAATCAAGTCATGTAGGTAATTCCTGCGCACACTCTTTAAAATGCATCATTGAAATGCAAATTAATTTTATTCTACGTAGAAAAAACTGAGATAAGTAACTCAATTGTAAAGAATGCTCGAATGATTTTTCTTGGTTTGTTAGCAAACAGCCGGTTTATTTTCCGAACAATATTAACTTAACCAAGGAATTCCTTGAAGAAAGAAAAGCTACATTCTTTACAAGCCAAGGCTAATACAAAGGTAATTAAAGCGTAGATTCTCGCTTTTTCTTTGAAATTTTAAGTATCTTGAAGTTCATTAAAATGGCGCACCAGCTTCACACGAACTCTTTTGTCGTTAAATAAAAAAACACAGAGCTTGGAAGTGATTAGAGATACCATTACTAATATATTTGTAACTGTGCCATTTGCTCTGAGTACAAGTAACTTTTATCATAGCGATAGTTTCGCCAATATTCCAAATCAAAAGTGTGACACTCTCTTTTACTCCACCCAGAGCGGAAGAGGTTATTTAATGCTAATCCAAGTTTTTTATGATAATACTCTTGCATTCACCCTTTCTCTCTCTTATTAAATATTGCATCTACCGCTATTTTTATCTGCATCACCCAAAGGTTAACTGGTACGAAATGCCTTAGGCACTTGGTCCGCCAAAGTAGGTACAAAACTTTTGTGTGCTTTAACTATCCAATTTTTATGAATAAATTATAACACTGGCATGCTTTAGTAAATTAAGACAATGCACTTTTGTAGTAGCCACAAAGGCGTTTGTTTACTCTGTGGCAAAACCTTATGAGAATAATGTTCATGAAAGACATCCTTCTGGGTTTTTGTTCTTATTACTATGAAGTTAGAGTTTTTATTAACCTAGTTACTAAAGCTACTACTACTACTGGACACTTTTATATCTTTAATATAAGATAAATTATTGTAATAGACAATAACTTCTAATCAGCGTATGATTAAGTAGGTACTTTTATGTTCTATCAGATTAACTTGGAATAAAATAAAATAGAATAAGGGCCTGTTTCACAATGTCCGAGTAGGCACTACTCACTGAATAAATTCAAAAATGGAACAGAATTTGCATGCAATTATCTGCCAAATAAGATACTCGAAACTTAATCATAGGTGGTGAAATAGGCCCTAAACTTTATTATTCAAACAGTGAGTGGTCCTATAGATTTTTACGATTATAAAAAAATCTTTGTTCCATACTAGGACTTACTCTTGTACCGTGGGTGCACTCACAAACGTATAAACTCACATACACAAGGCACCCAGCCTCAGAACACCTATCTTTAAGCTATACAAATATTTGTTCAGTGCGGGGATCAAACCCGTGACCATTGTACCAAATTTACAACTGCCAGAGTATCCAGTACTCCTGACAATTCCAATAAGCCGAAATACACCTAGGATAAATTGTCGATGGTACCGTTTTCATCAGAACCATTTATTTAAATTTGTTTCGGTCTAATCGCTTTACTGTTTTAATCGAAATATCTGTGTACGTTTGTTAAGTTCAATTGGCCATCTGTGGTCTTCTTCATCAGTTTCACTTCATTAAATGATATTTTTTGAATACATTTGTATCGACTTTTTGATGAAAATACCAAAATGACTGCAAAAAATAAATATGATAAAAATGTTTCGCGAGTTCTTTAAATTCGTCATGAATCCAAATATTGAATTTTGATGAAATTTGGAAAATATCAAAGTGGAAATGTTTGCTTAAGAATTTTCCAAATCGGTTCATAAATGACGGAGTACCGAGATATCAGTCAATATTATATACAACCAAATTGAAATAATTTGTTTTTATTAGGTAAGTCTGTTAAAAACAGATATTAGTAAATTAAAATGGTTGAACACCAAGAGTTTTAAAGTAACAACATTCTTTTTTAATTGGGTTTGTGTTAATGTGTGTAATCTATACTTCTATACTAATATTATAAAGAGGTAATAATGGTTTTAATTCCGAAAGGGTTAAGGACGCGATAGAGCGGAATAAGGGCTCCAAAGTTTTTGCGAGGGATCTGTCTATTGGGCAGAGCCAACTCACGAAACTGAAGACCGACGATGGCAGAGTCATATCCGCTAAATCGGAGCTCCTGGGAGAGATCGAGGCATTCTATGGACAGTTATACACGTCTATCTCTAAACCCACGACAAATCTAGCGAGTGATCCAAGAGCTAGATTGACCCGACACTATACCGAAGATATCCCGGACGTCAGCCTGTACGAGATTAGGGTGGCTCTGAAACAACTTAAACACAATAAGGCGCCGGGTGAGGACGGAATTACGGCCGAACTTCTGAAGGCGGGTGGAAAACCGGTCCTTAAGGCCCTTCAGAAGCTATTTAATTCCGTCATACTCGAGGGCAAAACGCCACAGGCATGGGGCAGAGGTGTGGTGGTACTTTTTCTTTAAGAAGGGCGACAATGCCCTCCTTAAGAACTACAGGCCCATCTCACTTCTGAGCCATGTCTACAAGTTGTTTTCCAGAGTCATCACGAATCGTCTCGCACGCAGGTTCGACGACTTCCAGCCTCCTGAACAAGCCGGATTCCGAAAAGGCTTTAGCACCGTAGACCACATACATACGCTACGGCAGGTTATACAGAAGACTGAGGAGTATAACCTGCCTCTCTGCTTAGCGTTTGTGGATTACGAGAAAGCCTTCGATTCGATCGAGACTTGGGCTGTACTGCAGTCTCTCCAACGGTGCCAGATTGACTATCGGTACATCGAAGTGCTGAAATGTTTGTACAAAAACGCCACCATGTCAGTCCGACTCCAGGATCAGACCTCGAAACCTATCCTTTTACAGCGGGGTGTGAGGCAGGGAGACGTTATCTCTCCGAAACTGTTCACGGCCGCATTGGAGGATGTCTTCAAGGTTCTGGAATGGAGAGGGCGAGGCATCAATATCAACGGCGAGTACATCACTCACCTTTGGTTTGCCGACGACATAGTAGTCATGGCTGAGACTACGGAGGAGCTCAGTACAATGCTCGGTGATCTCAGTAGGGCTTCCGAAAGAGTGGGACTCAAAATGAACATGGACAAAACCAAAGTCATGGTAAACATCCATGTAGCTCCCACTCCTATCAAGATCGGAGACTCTACACTCGAAGTTGTGGACGACTACGTCTACCTGGGACAGACGGTCCAGTTGGGTAGATCTAACTTCGAGAAAGAGATCAATCGTCGAATCCGACTCGGCTGGGCAGCGTTCAGGAAGCTGCACGGTATCTTCTCGTCCAACCTACCGCAGTGTCTCAAGACAAAAGTCTATGACCAGTGTGTGTTGCCAGTGATGACATATGGCTCGGAAACGTGGTCGCTCACAATGGGCCTCATCAGAAGGCTTAAAGTCACCCAAAGAGCAATGGAAAGGGCTATGCTCGGAGTTTCCTTGCGCGATCACATCAGGAATGAAGAGATCCGCAAGAGAACTAAGGTTACCGACATAGCCCGAAGAATCGCCAAACTTAAGTGGCAGTGGGCAGGGCATATTGCTCGTAGAACAGATGGTCGATGGGGACGGAAGGTTCTAGAGTGGCGGCCACGTACCGGAAGACGCAGCGTCGGAAGGCCTCCCACAAGGTGGACCGACGACCTGGCGAGGGTCGCGGGAATCCGATGGATGCGAGATGCGCAGGACCGGTCGCTGTGGCGACGCTTGGGGGAGGCCTATGTCCAGCAGTGGACGTCTTTCGGCTGAGATGATGATGATGATGATGATGAAAGAGGTAAAATTTGTAAGTTTGTAGGTTTGTAAGTTTGTATGTAGGGGGTAATCTCTGGAACCATGATCCGATTTGAAAAATTCTTTCAGTGTTAGATAGCCCATTTATCGAGGAATGCTATAGGCTATATACCATCACGCTACGACCCACGGGAGCGGAGCAGTAATGAAAAATGCGGGTGAAACCGCAGGGGACAGCTAGTTAAATCTAAAAAGAATGCAAAAGGGGATTAAGGTTAAATAAGTAAAGTAAGAGTGAATCTTAACCCAGCACGAAGTGCCGTTTGATCAAATTTCTTCAAAGTTTTTGGTTCTAGAACATGTCAGTTTCCTTACGATGTTTTTCTTTACCATATTAAGAGTGATGACGATGAAAAATATTGCACAAGTATTTCGCCTGGATAGGTTTGAACCCTCGACCTACAAGTCGTACGCTGGAGCTGTTACCACTGGGCAACCACTGCTCTCTTGCTAGTAAATGCACAAATTATTATAATAGCGAAAAGTTAAGAAATTAAAGAGTGCGGGTCGCCAGTTACCATTCAAAGAACACTATTATTGAGACGATTTATAATATAATTAGGCTAAAATTTCCAGTCAAAAAAATTCTTAATTACAACAACGCAGTTAGAATTTTGTAAACAAACAAAGGGAGTCGTGTATTTCAATTAATTATAAGTACCCACTTTTCCAGTCGACTTAATTTACTTTGAAAGTTATGTGAAAGTTGTATAAAGAGCGGTTTCTCCTTTGATCTTGTCTTTAACCTCGTGTTTGGATAAGGTAATTACTGTTAATTCGGATTAAGTGAAAATTGAGGTCGTTTCCAGACTTCAATATAAATAATTCATATAATTATGTATTACCTGGCATACCTTTACGCAAAAATGTGATGTGGTGGATTTACTCCTTTATTCCTCTATGTCTTAAGTGGCCTGCGGACACCGCGCGCTATTTCGAGTTGAGACGAAAAAAATACGTTTTTGAGGTTGATGGAATCAATCCAGATAGTATAAACAATTCTTGGACACACTGACTAGAGTAAAGTCATCATCATCACACTGACAGTTGCTTGCTGTGATAGCAATACAAATTATTGGAAATTTGGGAGATGTTCCGTAATACCAAAAATGATGAATGAAAAATTAATGTATTTCCAATATTGTTTCAAGTATTTATAACTTGATAATAACGATATCTTTGGGTAGAAAGGTCGTATAAACCATTTTGGCCAAATTGAGTTATATATACCATTTTTCTTAGAATTTTTTTCTCTATCGATCTGTATATACGAAATGTAGAAATTCGCTCAAAAATGGTTAATACGACCCAGCAATTTTCGGTCATAGCCTCTTAACGTTTGAATCCCCGACCGGTCCTATGAGACCGCGCTGTTATTGTTTTACTATTGTGTCTCGTTTCGCGGGTATCTGAGTAATTAAAAAAGATTAATTTCCAATGTAAAAGCCATATATTTTTTTTGTAATTTTGTTATGACGTAATGACCATAATTTATATTAAGTCAGGGTGTAAAAATAGTCGTTAATTTTAAATGGTTTATACGCCCTAAAGTGTTAAATGCATTACCTAAACACAGGTTAAATTCGACGTCGTAAATCCAAAGACAGTTCGCAACGTTAGTGTATAAACCATGTTCATTGCAAGTAGCACTTTACTTTAGGATTTTTGTCAAGTAAAATGTGTAAAAAATGAACCTGGAATGGTTCTATCAGATGATTTAAGAATCAAAGAGAGGTGGAAGGAATATTTTGAAAGACTAATGAATGAGGAAAATGATTGACGTGGGATTTTAGAAAGTAAACCAGAAAATGTGGGGTTAGTGAGAACGGTTAGTATGGATGAAGTCATATAATATACAATAGCAGCAAAGGGAATGAAGAATGGTTAGGCCATTGGCTCAGTTTGGAATATTAGTTGAAGTGTGGAAGTTACTGCGAGTGGATGGATGGATGTGGTTAGCTTTGTTCTTCAATAAGTTGTTGAAAGAAGAATTCATACCTGATGATTGGTGAAACAGTTCTTTGGTGCCCATCTTTTAAAACAAAGGTGATGTTCTTGAGTGCAACAATTATAGAGGAATAAAGCTAATGTCACATACTACGAAAGTCTGGGAGGAAGAAGTATTGAAAGGCGGTGGAGAGAAGAGAGTGAAATTACACAGAACCAATTCGGTTTTATGCCTGGTCGGGGTACAACGGATGCCCTTTTCGCTATACGCCAGCTTTGCGAGAAATACAGAGGTGCATATAAAAACTTGCACATGGTATTAATTGACCTCGAAAAGGCATACGACCGGGTACATCGTGAGTTTCAGTGGTGGACCCTTAAGGAAAAAGGTGTGCCTGTGAAGTATGTGCAGTTGATCCGATCGATGTACAGTCGGTGTAGTACCCAAGTCCGGTCTACAGTAGGCACCAGTGGCAGTTTGAATGTGGCGGTCGGCCTACATTAGGGGTCGGCTCTCAGCCCTTAACTCTTCCTGCTGATAATAGACGCTTTGACGTTAGACATTCAGGAAGAGGCCCGCTGGTGTATGCTGTTTGCCAATGATATTGTGCTGGTTGCCGAGAGTGGCCTTGAGGTTCAGAGAAGATTGGAGGTGTGATGGCATAGACTGGAGAGTGCTAGCCTGAAATTGAGTAAAACCAAAACAGAGTACTTGTTCTGCGATTTCAGCGGTCCCTCCAATCTTTAACCTTTAGCCCTCGCTAGGACGCCCATACCGATTTGTTCCGACTTTCGGTACCTCGGGTCTCGAGATGGTGAGGTAGACCGGGACATAACACATCTGTTGTTGATCAAAGGATGGATGAAATGGCGACAGGTCACTGAAACAACTTGTGATCCATGGATGCCCCTCAAGTTGAAGGGAAGTCCGTGATAAGACCTGTCATACTGTACGGATCAGAATGTTGGGTTGTGAAAAAGATGGATGAAAAAAGATTTTAGAGGAGATGAGAATTTTAAGATGTGTCGTGTGACAAGAATGGACAAACTGAGAAATGAGTGTACGAGTATTAGGGGAAGTTTGAAAGTGGCGCCAGTGAATGAAAAGTTGGAAAGAAGTCGTTTGTCTTGGTATGGTCATGTAAAGAGGAGGGATGAAACGCATGTTACTAAAAGAGTTCCAAATTTACATGTGGATGGGTGGAGAGGGAGAGGGAGGTCAAAGAAAAGACGGATAGATTGCGTAAGGACCGATAAGAAAGAAAAGGAAGTTAGTGATAGTGTGACGGAAGACAGTACAGAATGGAAGAACAAAACGTGTTGCGCCGACCCCAAGTAATATGGGATAAGGGCAGGAAGAAGAAGATTGCAAGAAGCACTTTACGACCAACATACAAGGCTCGCATTTGCGCGCAGCGACAAGCAGAAGAACGAGCGCGATAGACAGATACCGGACAGATACCATTGATTAGAATGTATTATAATACTTGATGAATGTTGATTTCATATTTCAGGTAGTTTTATTTTATTTGAATCAACCATTATTGGGTATTAGAATAATAATAATTGAGCTCCTACTAATTCTATGAGTAACAGGATTATTTATTAGTCAGAATTCAATTGATCTATGATTATAAATGGTTTATAATACAAAAAAAAATACATATATGGGTTTTTACGACATTAAATGTGACCCTTATGGTTACCAAAAATGGATATACGACCCACACAGTTTTTTCAAAGTACATTTTCATGGGGTGTATAAACCAAGAATGATTTTTTTCTTAGACGTAAATGCAAGCTAACTTTAAAACTAAAGAAGATAGCTAGGTTTTGATGATTTAACCTTTTTCATCTGCAAAATGTAAGAACCTTTCTCATAGATCATTTTTTTATAACTTCAAAAGCAAAAAAGTTATGAATTTTTATGTAAAAAAAAAATAGTTTTTCTGCTCTCCTAAAAAGTCGGGTTTTGGTTTATACGACCTTTCTACCCAAAGGTAGCGATAATATCTGTGTTCCTACGTAGAGATATTTTGAAATATTGTTGTTTATAATATAGAAAAAACAAAATAAAAACATGACATTTTCGCTGTAAAAAAGTGCAAATTTGAATTCGTTTAAATTTCGTTTGGGGTAAATTTTTCAACAAAAAGACGATGTAGGAACCTAGATAATTATTGTCTGAATCCGAATAACATCATATTATGGTGTAAATATGCTTAAACTGCAAATGATTTTGGTATTACGTTTGTATGGATAATTCTAACGTCGCGCCCGCCTTAATAGCTTCCCTTGGTAAAAAAAAATGTAATTTAATCTAGCTATAGAACCGATGGTCGATGGGGACGGAAGTTTCTAGAGTGGAGGCCACGTACCGGAAGACGTAGCGTTGGAAAGCCTCCCACAAGGTGGACCGACGACCTGGCGAGGGTTGCGGGAATCCGATGGAGGCGAGACGTACAGGACCGGTCGCTGTGGCGACGCTTGGGGGAGACCTATGCCCGGCAGTGGACGTCTTTCGGCTGAAATGACGATGATGATGAATCTAGTTATTACAGCACAGTTTCTAAATATCGGAATGGATTGTATCAAGTATCACGAATATCTCAGCCCACATACGGGTTGTCCTAGTTCAGGGGTCGAAATCATCAATGTAAATTCACGTATATCTTGAAGTTCTGTAAATAAATTATTATTACTGTTAGTAATTATCATAAAAATATTATTGAATACTTTTCTGAATTCAAATATACAGAACATGACAATACTTTTTGTTTTGGTTCAGCTATAAAGAATTTTCCAAATAAACTTTTCGAATTGTAACCTAGTTTTTTTAAATATAATTTCTGACATAAACTAAAAATCTCCTTTCAAATCAACCACACAAAATTCTTTGTAAACGCCTCTCAACTATTAATAAACATAAACAACACAATCGCAAAGTAATCCATTACCGCACATCCATTGTGGACGGCATACAATGCGCTCAGCGCACTGTGACACGGCAGCGCGGCGACGGCGGCGCGTAATGTAGCGTGAATTAACGCGAAACCTCTAGGGGGCAGTGGGGCTAGCGTGAACGGGCGACGTGAAAGAGTTGCGACAACACGACATGCAGTAAGGTACTCGTAACTACAGATAGCCGGGACTTGAAACAGCAATATGTGCGAATAGGATCAGTATTCCGTTTTAAAATAAAGCAATACGTCACAAAAAGATAATTATGGGCGATGTGACAGCAGCTACAGTACCCTACACGATATAGCACTGTAGTAGACTATGCGACGCGCGACGTGAATAGTTAGCATGAGGTGGATTTTGAAGCGATAATTTGACTAAAGACAATAAAATAGGATGTCCCATATCTGCAGATACCATTTCCTTGATTTATTAATGTTTCCATACACTAAAACAATACATTAAAACAATATTATAATACATTATTGACTGTACATCAACTTTTGATTAAGAAAAAGAATTAAAGATTTCTATAGTGTTGCGTGCGTTTTCATACAAATTGATCATGATATATTAAATTGTAAAACTACGAGTAATTTTGCATTTAAGGAAACTTAAATGATTTAAAATTACTTTACATTACACCGTTTTGATTCCCTAATTCGGTAAATGTAAGTAAATTTTAACAAATTATGGAATCAAATGTGTAACATTCAACAAATTATAGGAATCAACATTAAAAATCATGCATATATCATGATTATACAGACAGGCACCACATAACATAGTACAACCGCGTTTTCATATAATTTGGTCCCTTCTAAAGAAAATGATTAAATCTGTAGAACAATGAAACTACTTGTATTTTTATATTCTATCAAAACGATGTCACATAATTTTTGCGTAACGTTCGTTTACGAAAGCCTTAAAACTCACAAATATATGTAGGGCACATGCGTTACCGCGAGCACATCGATCGAATTTACGTAGCGTTTACGTCGCTGGTTCGCGCTAGGCCCACTGAAACTGTTGATATTGTTAATGTGTGTATTCTGTGTGGAGACTTTTGGGATGCAGCCACCTCCAGCCTCTGATGCAGGCGTGGTTGTGTAAAAGATAATTTTAAAAGATTGAGAGGCATTGCGCTGTCGAGTGAATCGAAATCACTATTTACTTGAACCGGATTTTTTTACGATTGTCGATGATAATATTGTCAGAGGTCTGTATTAGCATTAGCATGATTGGCCTTCTAACGTTCCCAATGTTGGACCTCCTTTCTAGGGAGTGGGTGGGCAGTAATCCACTACACGGGCCCAGTGCGGATTGGTGGATGTCACAATGTCTTCGAATTTTTGGATCTAGGACGTGCTGCTTTCCTCAATGCTTTCCTTGAGGTCTGTATAAAACAATACAATATTTTGTATCGAAACGATTTTTTTTACACTAACTTCACGGTTTTCGTTTTTCGAAAGAGAACTGCCAAATGGTCTAATATGATAACGATATCTAACTTCACCTGTGACCCTAGGAATTAGAGGGAAAATAAAGATATAAGGATGAAAACTACTTGAATGAAATAGAACCAATTCTGAACCTAATAGCAGTGGCTAATAAGATTCAGTTTTCGAGTTATTGTGTCCAAAAACCGTTATAAACCATCCATACCGACGGCTGCAAAAAGCCTATTCGTCATTTTGCGCAATAAATTTATTTTATTTCGAAAACATCTATGAATTTATACCATTCTTTACACGACCACCACAAATGGCTGGCAGCAATTTTTGTACACCGTTTAACAACAAAACAAACTAACATATAACATGTTATCACTTTAAAATTCGCACGCAAGGGTTGAACACGACAGTGTGGAAGTTATTCAGAATAACATTGTCTGGAAGTTAGTCCAGCTGCCCGAACAACACGCTTGGCATTACAGGTAAGAAGGAAAATGGATGTGCCATCCTTATGCCTGCACTAGGTCTTTTCAGGTTCTAGCAAAGTAAGTGGCTGCACGCGTGAGGGAATGGATTTCCGAATGCTTCAGCCACCAGGATCCCGAGCCCGATTCTCAGCTACAGTGTGTAATTTGTGTACAGCGAGCAATGGGCAGCTCGCCTTCCCGTCGGCCGGTATCTGTCCGAACTGAACCCGAGTCGTCGATGGCGTATGGTGTTCAAATCGCTTCAAGGAAGTCAGCAGAACCGTAAGGGCCCAGCAGGGCCGAAGCTTACTGGGGCTATGGGTTGTGCAAAAGTGTACTCAGGGGCCCTGGATGGAAGGCAAAATGGGAACGTGAAAGTGGGTTTTGTTCAGTAAAGAGTGACACGCCACACAATAGCTCTTGCACTCTGGTTGAGCAGAAAGGTTCTTATACCACATCTCCGTCACTTCTTCCCTCCACACGTTTCATGCAATATTCATGAATGATGCGTCCAGGTGTACCATTACTTCCTGCGGTTTTGAATGTTTTGTACTGATGTTGTGCCACATGTGCTGGAAGCTTGCGTCAGTAGATTAATCGACAGACGTTGCGGTGAATAGATGGTGTGCTCTGTGGATTGATGGACAAGCAACGTACGATTTCATTTTTGTACGACTACATTTTTTTTTCAGGAACGATGAACGAAATTCGAGGAGGTCTTTGCCCACATGTTGGAAGGTTAGTATAGGCAAATAATAATTATTTTTGTCAGCGTTTTTGCATTCCAAAACGGGTACAATAATCGTAGACAAAAAGTTTTCCAGGCTCAAATGGGATTGGGCGAGTTACGTCAACCGTATGCTTAGTAATTGCTGGGTACGTATCACCGCACAGTGGGGTCCTGCAGAGGCAAAGCGCCATCGAGGCCGGCCTAGAAAGAGGTGGCGCGATGATATGGACGCGTAACACGAGGACTGATATTTTTTTTTGCGTACCTTCATGTGTCATTATTATTCGTTTTTTTTTTATTTTTATTTTTGTTTTATTCGTGTTTTTACTTTTTGAAATTTGTTTGTGCTTTGGTGTGTGTTCTGTGTTGTATCAAATAAACGTTTATTCTATTCTATTCTATTCTATTCTTTATACGAGAAAAGAATGTCTGCAAGGACAACTTAATTTTTTTTTGTCTGTGAGTTACGAATCCAAATTGTGATGAATACGAAGATAAAGCTAAACTATGAAAAGATTGTGAAATAAAGAATAAAGAACCTAAGAAAACGTGTGTCATGGGCCCGAAAGTACATTCACGTAAACAAACTAGTTATCCCCCGCGGTTTCAACTGCATGCCTTGTAACTGCTTTACTTCAGTAGGTTGTACTGGAATGTTATATAGCATATAGCTTTTCTCGATAACTGGGCTATCCAACACTGAAGTATATAAATGAATAAAGAGTCGGGTACTTTTTGTGTATATAAATGGAACCATTGCTAGATTCAGGAGTTCTTTCTTTGAGAGGTTTGACGGTTTTATTTGAAAAAGGTAAATTCTATGAATGCACTCTGTGGTCTAAAAAATAAATGCTACTCGGAAAATGTCTTCCATTTTCTCGGCTTGTTGTTTCTTAGAACCGGAAATGCCCTTAAAATATTCTACTTTTCTTTTATAAGAAACTGGATGAACAAACTATCTGCCTAATCTTTTACCAATTTTGTTGGGTTTGGCTCCGGCAATAATAACAGTACCTAATTAAGGGAATAAAAATATTCCACAACTTTCATACAACGCCATCTAGTCCCAAACTAAGCAGAACTTGTAATGTGGTATGAGTACTAGACAACTGATAAAAATAGTTACATATTTATAAATATGTACATATAAATTAGAGACAAATTTCAGCCAGATACAGAACAATGATCGTGTTCATCACTGAAATATTTGTTTTGGGTAAAAAACAACTACTACTACTAACTCAACCCCTACCCCGTTCCTTTTTTGCCTTTGACCTGGGGACACGGTAGACACCTTTCGGATTTCCCATGTTCCCCAGAGGTAGTACCGGTACCTGACCTCTAAAACCCAGTAATATATTAAAAAAAATGCTCCAGAATTGCATGTTATTTATGGCTTAGTATTACTTTGATATGTTAATTCTATCAATCGTTTCAACAATAATTGTAGAAACATTGTGTATTTGACGGTTTCGTCTGAAAGCGTATTCAACGGTAACCTTTTACAAAATCCATATTGGTGTGTAGTTACAAACGTGTTAATGTCAAAAGCGTAGCTTTGTTTTCAGATGTGGGTGTTAAATGGAAAACCGTCTGTCAACACGTTTGTCAGTTATTCCAAGAATTGTTAAACCCATGTTTTTATTTCATGATTGAATCATTGATTAAATCAGAAGACTAGTTATTCTGTGAGTGATTATTTAGAGTCATCGTCTGCTGTATGATACACAGAAAATTGCTAATCTATTGCAAAAACTTTTTAATGTATAGCATTTATCATCAGATTCAACAGATTATCTTTTTGTAGTACAAATTTAAGTCTATAAAATATTAGTGAGATGATGAGAAATAAAGCAAGTTCCTTGAGTAATAAAAAATCACAATCTAGTACATACAAAACAAAAGCAAAAATACAATTCTTTTCAAAAGATCCCGCCACATCACACAAGCTTGTAACATATTTTCTAAAAATAAAATAATCTGCAGCCATAGGTGGTGCTCGTGCTTCAAAGCTCGGAATATGGAAACAAGTGACTTTATAAAATATATTTCTTGTTCTCTGAGATATTTTTAAATCTGCATATGCTGGTGTTTTCTTCATATGAATGAATAGGTATGTTTTTTTTTTGCTGAAACTACAGTAAGATACAGTTTCTTTAGAACTCGCTAATTATAATATTTCTATCTACGAGTACATGGCACTAAGCATAATAGATATAATAGCAGCTGCCAGAGGCTTAACCAAGGTAACATATTCCCAGGATAAAAAGTATTATATATGCTTTTCCAGGACCTAGTCTACCTATATACCGAATACTATCAAAATCCATTCAGAAGTTTTTAAGTGAAAGAGTAACAATAATCCATACATCCACACAACCATACAAACAAACTTTCGCATATAATTATAATATTAAAACTGGGACATAAATATATATCATCATCATCATTTCAGCCGAAACGCGTCCACTCTGCTGGACATAGGCCTCCCCCAAGTGTCCCCACAATGAACGTTTCTGTGAGTTTTACGTCCATCGGATTCCCGCAACCTTTGCCAGGTTACCACCTTGTAGGAGGCCTTCCAGCGCTGCGTCTTCCGGTACGCCTTCGCCACTCCAAAACTATTCGATCTAAACGGCCATCTGTTCTCCAAATAAACATATCAGTTGAAATAAAAACATAAACTATCTTTTATTTGTTTCAGACATGCTACATGCCCATCAAGCCATCAACCTACAGAAACAACAGCTGGTAACAATGCTGACAAACAAAAATCGACTAAAACACGATTAGTAAGTCGACTAAATTACTCTATCAGCAATCGAGCAACGTAGTCGCATCACTATGGGAGTTTTAAACGAGTTTAGCCCAAAGTTGGCCACTCAAAGAGGAAATTAACGGCAACATGCCGAACGTAAATTGGCATTTCGTGAGATATATTTTGCTGTTTCAGGATTAGGTACAAAGATTGATTCCCCTGAATCGGGTTAATGTTCACTCGGTTATGAATGCTCGCGTTCGAACCGGGCTTTCGTTAAACAAGGTTACAGGGATGTTTTCGTATACGATTTTTTTATTGCTGCGTAGCAAGTGGGTACTTCCTTTATTGTATTAGGCTTATTTGGATTGCAAAAAAAGGTTACAGAAACACCTTTTTTAATACCATATTTAGATGATGGTAAAAGGGATTTGCTTTTTTTTTAATGGAAGAAAAAATCCGTCAACCGTGACGTGATATGGATTTTTAATTTATTGTTTAAGGTTCTTAGTACTTTTTAGCCTGAAATACAGGTTCAAGTTAGTTCAGGCAAAATACAATTTTACTTTAAATATAATATCACTTTTATGAATAAATGATACTCTATTTTTTTCAATTTTATTGTTTTTACCGTATCTGTTACTGTCCCGCTGCTGAGCAAAGCCTCCTTCAAGGCTTTCCAAACATTTGCGCCCGCGCCTTTTCAAACTAGTTCTCACAGGCAAGATTTTTTTTCTCAAAACTGCTTGGTATCTAATTGTGCTTTACAATTTTTGAACCCAAACTGCCTATTTATGTTTTAATAATAATAATTTCGTATTTTATCCCTCTTAACAATTAACAAATGACTTACCAATCCTAAATCACTATCCCATTCAAAGCCTCACTTGAGACCTCCCAAAATCTTGTAAAGCACGGATCCGGCTCGAAGGACCATCTAATCAGTATGTGCGGGCTTCCACATGAGTTATGGCAACGCCCCAGGCTTGCATCTGCACACATCATAAATTTGCTTCACTCCATGCTCGTTCGGTTTTCGAATACCGATGAGTCGCATACGGAGGGCAGTTCGATGCAGATTTACAACGGATATTCGAGTTTTATACGTGGAATGGTCAAGTACGTGTATTTGGTAAGTATTGTTTCTGTTTGTGATATTGAGTTGAATTTTATGACTGTTTATTTAAAGAACAGATGGTTGATATGAGCCAATCAAGCTATAGTATTTTTTCTGTTCTTTTTTTAATGATTAGCTGTTTATTTGCTTGTGTGCTCTATGTTACACGGACAGTGCATTTTCTTGAGAGTAAAAAAAATATTCTGATTCTAGAATTTTATCTAAATAAATTTTGTAAATTAATCGATAGTTTCAGAGATCGCCTTGCACAAACAATCAACGTCACCTCTTCATAATCCGGGTCGTCAACGGAGCGTAGTGTTTCACGCGTGTCTAAAAGAGATGTCAGCAAAACCGTAGGGGTCGAATAGGGTTGCAGCCTACTGGGTTGTGCAAAAGAGAACCACCCAGGATTCTCTTTTTTGCTCTAGAAAGGGCAAAAAGGAACATATGAGTGAATTTTAGTCAGTAAAAGTCTAATGCCCTCCCGCTCCACTCTTGAAAATTCATTGAATGATTTCCCGCATAAAAAAAACTCTGTGTAATAAATTACTTTCGATTCCATTACTTAATTAAATTACAAGAGTAGTCGTAAAGTATTGAAAAAATGCTATATACCATTTTCATGGAACCTGAAACCAAAAACAAAAAAAATACTACTTCCATATAATATTCAAATATGAATGCTTTGACAAATAACCCTTTTTGCATGAGCCGTAACTCTCTGCTATAGGTTTCAGGGCAGTTTATCTGTGTGGACCCAAAAATAACGCAATGCAATAAAGAGTTTTGTTTATTTCACGTAAAATATATGACATGGAAATCCATTAGAGGACCACTAGTGTTATTCTACAGCGCTATGTACATAATTATTGTACGTGATAGGATGTGATTTTGTGAAAGTGAAACTAATATAAGAATATATTGTATTTAATGTTGGTTTATAAAAAACACAGCTATTATTAAGTTATATCTGAGATTTTTGAATTAATAACATTGAAAACAAATCTTCAATATTTGTACAAAACGTCGTTTGTATTCATATAATATGTATCTGTCGTAAGGAATTTATTTATGTCTAGAGATATTGGAATGTGCCATAGCTACAAATTTAATGACAGAATTTTTTAGATGAGACATTTTTTTTTCCTTTAAAAAAATATGTAAATTCATTAATTAATAACAAAAAATAGTTTATTCATTTTTTTACACATGCCAACACTGATAAAAGAGTTTTTTAGATCGGTCCAGTGGTATAATTTGAGTTTATTCATTACAAACAAAAATCCAAATCCTTTCACTTTATAAATTAGTATAGTTCCTAATATAATTTTACTGTATTTATGCTATAGCTATAATGTCTGTATGTATGTTAATTTACTGCGCCCTAACAGGGGCACGTACCCGTTAATTAAGGCCTTGACAGTAATTCCAGTATGTGTACATTGTGCGAAATAAATATCTAATAAGTATGCTCATATTTATGATTCATTGTTGAATAATTTCTAGCACAAATTCTGATTGTGTTGTTTAATTCATGAATCCCCGACCGGTCTCATTGGACCGCGCTGTTATTGTTTTACTATTGTGTCTCGTTTCGCGGGTATTGATAGGTTAATTAGTAAATTACTAGACAGTTAAAACTTATCCATCACAAAAGCACAACAAAAAAATTTATTCTGAAATAGTGAACGCCATTATACGTTAACTATACGATCAAAAGTTTCTATTCCGACTTGTAAAGGCGAAACGGGTCGCGTTGCATTCATCTTTTCAGTTCTCTATCTACAGAATAAGCCAGCGCTTTGAGAATAGGGCCCCGAGCGAAAATACGCTTGCTTTGCCGAGAAGTGCTCTCCCACTCGCCGAAGATCTTATAGATTTGGAAAGATTTCAATAGGCCTCACCAGTCTTTGAGAGAAGTACTCAGCTCGTCCTTGTCTGTTGAGTACCAAGGCATTTCGCTGAATTCCCGCTGGAGTTGGATTATTTTAAGACTAACATAAAATGAAATTGGTATTGGCGATCGATAGGTGCTGGTGCTCAATGGCTTTCAGGTGAAACGTGACGTATGATTAGACGAACGTGTTGGAATATAGTATCGTGATGAGTGGACACTTGAAGTTCAGTTACATTTTTTTTATATAATATATTCAGTTACATAAATTAACCTATCAATACCGCGAAACGAGACACAATAGTAAGACAATAACAACGCGGTCCAATGAGACCGGTCGGGGATTCATGAATTAATGCTATGCAGCATTCCCGCCTCATGGTAAGGAGTAATGCAATCGTTGATGGTGTGGCGTACTAGTTTATTAACAGCCTATTCACTCTAGCCTAGAAGTCAACCAAATTATAATCGGACGGGAAGAATAAATAGCAGGTAAATTGTTCAATATAAAAACAGGTCAGGGACTTTAAAGGTCCCTATGTAAGATTTACTATAAAAGTAGTACATGTTACTGCTATAAACCTTTAGGTTTTTTTTGAAAATCATTTTATTCACTTTGATAAACAACAATTTTGTAATAAACATTCTACTTGGAGTATCAATCAGTTACAAGTGCATGGATTGTTAGGATATGTTTCAACTACTCAAAGCAATTCTGTCCAAAATGACAGGTCAACTGAATGTTACCCACAACAGACTCAGTACGATGCATCAATTGATTTACTAATATACATTATTAGTGTTTATAAGTAATTAACTAACTGTAGCAAACATTTCAATTAAACAATAATGATTTAATTCAACAAAACAAAAATATAAACTCTAATACAATAAATTATTCCTTCTTAGCTTCAGGTTAGCCCGCGATTTTTTTTTTTTAGTATTGATGATTTTTATAGTTATAATTATGTAACTAGTTACGTTTTACAGTCGCTTAAGTATTTTTAACTTCATACAACCTACCACTGGCTTGCAAATTGCAAAAAACGTAAGAAAATTTAAATTTTGCGGGCTACCTGAAGCATTCACCTTAACGTTTGCATCCCCAACCGGTCCTATGAGACCGCGCTGTTATTGTTTTACTATTATGTCTCGTTTCGCGGGTATCTGAGTAATTAATGTCTGCGGATGTATAAGGTCCGTGTAAACACTACCGCCATCTATCACCTGGGGATAGAAAATGAGAGATTTTAGAATATTTTCCTTAAAAATCATTGCAGTACCTACTATTAGTCAACTAGCATTTTCTAGACTTGTTAGGAATTTTATTAAACCAACAACCAACCATCTGATTCATTGAGAAATATTAATAAAAACCTGATGCGTCAAAAACAGTTTAACCTGTTACCAACTTTAGCTCCGTCTAAAGTCTGAGCTATTCTCATTAAGTTTGAACTCTTAAGGGTCAGCCTCAATTTTTTCCCATTTAGTTACTACGCTTACTTATCTGAAATTCGCCTTCAAACAAATTCAAATATAAACAAAGCATTATTTTAAGCACTTAAATATTTTTTCTAAACATTTTTAATGGAAAATCGTTTTGAACTTTGTTTTAAATAAATGATCCGTGCAAAATTAAAAAAAGAATATTTTGCTCGCAAAAATAAACAGATATTAAAAACTTATAAACTTTCAGTAGCTTGATTCAGGTTTTTAAAACCGTAACGATATCGTAGCGACTTAGGCCCGGCGCCCACTATCGGTGGGCATCGGTGCGGCTCGGTAGAGCTCGAGCGCTTTACGCCGGCTTCGGGCGGCTTTGGGCGCCTTAGAGCTGCGTCGGGCGACTTCGGGCGGTTTTGGACGCCTGAGAGCTGCTTCGGCAGTCGTAAACACGCCTAAGGACGCCGTAGCAGATTTTGGGTAGCCTAAGAATAGTTCTGGCTGAAGAAACATCGCAGAGCAGTCACTCGTAACGATCCGTGAAAACTTTTTGTTTAGTTTTTTTTTTAAGTTTGTGTTTGTTTAAGTCTCAAATTGTTTTGATATATATTTTATTTTTACTTGGTCCCTGTATTAGGACATTTCTATTAGTATTTTGGTTAAAAAAAAAATATGCCAATAACAGTTTTCTTTACGAATGAATGTACATGAGCAGAAGTTCGCAGATGTTCAGGACTGCCAAGTTATTTTGCGTCTACTTGTACGATACGATAATGAAGGCGCGTGCGGTGATCGAAATGACTGTTCTGCGACGTGTCTGATCCGAAAATGCCACCCGAGCTACCCGAAGACCGCCTCGGCATCCTTAGCCATGCCCCCGGCTGCCGAGGCCGCCCGACGGAGCTCTAAGGCGCCCTAAGCCGCTCGAAGCCGGCGTAAAGCGCTCGAGCTGTACCGAGCCGCACCGATGCCCACCGATAGTGGGCGCCGGGCCTTAGTCGTTTAGACCGTTATCGTATTCACATCCATCAATTCAGCTTGAACGATACCGATTTTAAAGTCGTTCGATCGAAATATCGTTGAAGTGTATTCAGCTATGTCAATCATTATCCTGTTAGGATACATAATAATGTAACTGACTATACGAGTAAGTCATTGATAGATTGTTTGGTTTGAAGCCAATTGAAATGTCAGTCTGACGAATCCGTTCCAGGAATACATGAATACCGATTTTGGGTAGGACTACGATCGAACGACTACAAAACTTCAACGATATTTGATTTTTTTGATTTTATTTGAATCAGGCTACATACCACGTCTGTTCGGACGTTTGAAATTTTTAAAATAACCTTTATATTTCTCTTACTTTATTTAGTCAGTCATTATTTAAACAAGTTTAGAATTTTAAGTAAATATTGAATGTAGAAAAAATAATTTGAAACTGCTAACTAATTTCGTCTAATGATGCTTGGGTAAAAGAGTAAAAGTTAAAACTAAGATAGTTAATTTTGAAATTAAAATAAAAAGTTTTGTACTTTAGACTTCTAAACAACCTCCTAAATGAGACTGGTCTATGGCTTAGCTCGCATATTAGGTCATCCGAATAATGTCTAGATAATAACAGCCACATAGTTCGATCTTGAGGTTAAGCAACGCTTGCCAAGGTTGGTCTGTGGATGGGTGACCATCTTAACATACCGAGTTTCCTCCGTGCCTCGGAAAGCACGTTAAGCCGTAGATCCCGGCTGTTATTTGTAGATCTTTGGCAGTCGTTACGGATAGTCAGAAGCCAGTAAATCTGACTCCAGTCTTGCCATGAAGTACCGTGTTAACCCCGTTTATGGGTTGTGGAGGTCTGGTAGGCAGCCGCTCCTTAATAACTACACAACGACGTATATATTTCTTACCAAAGTTGTGGATGGATAGATAGAATCTTACTGTTTATCGGGGATAGCTATCTATCTATAAACTGCGGTAGGTTATTGAAAATGGGCATTACAGAACTTCAAGATACACGTCAATCTACATAGATGTGATTTCAACCCCTGAACTAGGACAACCCGTGTGTGGTTTGAGATATTTCTGATACTTGATACAATCCATTCCGATATTTAGAAACTGTGCTGTAATAACTGGATTAAATTACATTATTTTTTACCACGAGAAGCATTACCCTTGTACCTATTTTCTGTCTCCTTTTTCTTTTCTTATTCTTTTGTGTGTGTACATAAACTGTTAAATAAATAAATAGAAGCTATTAAGACATATGAGGAGCTCGTGGTTAGATAATAACAGCCGCAAGGGTCGATCTTCAAATTTAAGCAACGCTTGCCAAGGTTGGTCTGTGGATGGGTGACCATCTTGACATACCGAGTTTCCTACGTGCCTCGGAAAGCACGTTAAGCCGTAAGTCCCGGCTGTCATTTGTAGATATTTGGCAATCGTTACGGATAGTCAGAAGCCAGTAGATCTGACTCCAGTCTTGCCATGACGTACCGTGTTACCCCAGTTTGGTTTGTGGAGGGTTGATAGGCAGTCGCTCCTCGTAAAATACTGGTATTGAGCTAAATCCGGATTGACTGGGTGCCGACCCTAATGTAGTAGGGCTAGGTAGTCGATGATGATTATTAATTTAAAGTAACTTTTACTATTGTTAGTCTTAAAAGTCACGTGTAAGTGTGTAACGTAAAGTCGTCAATGTCAGGTACATTGACGACAATGAAAAGAAAAACATTATTTATATTTCTTTAAAACAATGATATCACTTGTTAATTCAAGGCTTTCGTTGGGTCTCCATGCCAAATTCTACGGAATCCGAATGATCAACTCCAAAGGCAAAACTAATTCTCTGCATCACAAATATGACGTAAATCCAAAAACTCAGCTAACTTACAGAAAATGCTTGCTGTTTTTCTGGGACTATAAGACCTGAATTTTCAAGCGAAACTAAATTTCGAAAGATTGTTTTCATTTTATGTGTCTCCTCAAAACTTTTGTGGGTACGAAATTTCAGTCAAAAGCCTGAGCTTTGGAGATTCATTGAATGTATCAGTTAGGACTTTTCTCCTTCTTATCTATATAAAGATAAAAAGTTAGAAAAACAATTGCTTGCGTTTTGATATTTTGTTTAAAACATCTTACCAAGATAAAGGTGGAGAGATGAACTTAACTCTTACAAGAGGGACTGAATTGCAATGGCTAAAGAGGCCTTTGCCCAGTAGTGGGACATAATTAACTGTTTATGTTAGATTTAACATCTTACTAAATGACTTTAAAAAAGAACTTCTGAAAGTCGCAAGTACCAAAAAAATGTATACATGATACTTAACTTCTAGATCAAGAACGATTTAAAATATCGGAATTAGCTATCTCATTAATATCTCTTATAACGACGCGACGTCATATTTATATTTCGCTTTTTATATTGTCATCAAAGCAACGACGACATTTTTCATCTAAAAGGAACTTCCTTCCGATCGTGAAAGGAGCCGATTATGTTGTACATACAGGCATAAAGTATGAACAACCAAGTTGAACTTTTTTTTTATTATTGATAGGCTCGCGCTTGACCACTATCTCACCTGATGGTAAGCAATAATGTGGTCGACGATGGAGCACGCTTGCCTAGAAGTAACCTATTCACTAAATAAAAATAAATAGGTACACGAATGTAGAAATATTAGTTTTTGCCAGCCTTCATGAAAGTTGGAAATTGTCCTAAAGGAACATAGTCTTGGAATAAAAAGTATTATGTATCCGATGTGCTATTACAAGACTTGGTCTATTCGAGTGCCACATTTGAGTCCGTTGAACGGTTGAGAATGAAGAAGTAACAAACAACTACACTCATGCACGCACAAACTTTGTCCTTTATTATATTAGTGTGATGAATAGTTAGACTTTCTTACAATTTTGTTTATGTTAGCCAAGATGATTTACGAATTAATTTATTAAAACTTCTTGCATTACAAAAGTATTAAGATGGGCATAATATCTTAGGCATTTTGGAGAGATTAAAATAATACAAATCGAAAAACAAAGGTGCTTCTCTTCTTTATGTATTTTAAAAAAAATCTTTCAGCACGCCTGCAACAGGTAAGTTTGGTCAGAGATGTAGACAGAGCGACTACGCCTAAAAATCATATTTTTTCTTTTGTGCTAAACCTGAAATCAGGAAAGTCAACGAAGAAATGAAAAAAGAGCCCTGAAAAATAAATAGAACGACATCTGCTGTCGCGTACATTTTGGGTAGTAAATATTGTAACCGTATGTTCAGAGTAAGCATTTTCAAACAGCTCTGAAAGTATATAGGATAAATGTATGTTAAATCATGAACGAAACCCTATTTTTTCTGCTTCCCGACCTAATAAACCAGGTTGAGCACATTACTTACCGTCGCTAACACCCGTACGTCGTCTATGCAAAGGCTTAAATTCTACTCTTTATGACACCATCGGCGCTATAAGAATGTTATATAAAATTCTTGTATGACAAAATTGCCTTGGAGTCCACGTAAATTTTCACGCAGTTTTTTGATCTTGCGGAGTAGGTGAGTAGACATGGAAAGTTCTATGCTTAGAAAGGAAGATATCCGCAAAAAAACTAAGTTTACCGACTTAGCCTGAAGAATAGCCAAACTTAATTTTTAGTTTGGCAGTGGGTTGGCTGGATGGTAGTTGATTATATCGGAACCAAATTCAAAAGTGAAATTTTTAAAATGGTTTATCGACACCAGAACTGAAATCGGAGGCAGTGGCTAAAACGTCAAATGAAACACTAATAAAAACTCGGCTAAATAGGTATTAATGAAGCTCGAAATCAAAACCAAAATAAGTATAAATGGAAGTGTGTCGACTGAAAGTACAGGGAAGAAGGTTACTCACGCGACAAGGATAAACTAGTTTGTGCCTACAATATAACTTCCGATTAAAATATATTGGAACCAAAATCGGAATCAGAGGTGCAAAATCCGAGACCGAATCCAAGTTCCAACTTTTCAAAATCAGAATCGAAACCCCAGAACATTGCTGTTTGAAACAATCACAATCCTTATTCTGAAGACACCAGCGAGGCTTGCGTTCTGAATATTACATCGTTTCTGTAAACTAAGCTTTGTATAATAAGACCCAAGTCGCGTCTAATGCCTTGCACTAATTATCGCGGTTGATGTGATTTCGGAGCCATGACGTTGTAATATGCATGTGAAATTACATTTACGATTTAAGTACGAGTATATCTGTTTATGTGTAGTTTATAATGACTTTTGTGATTCACATTCCTAATCTAGTTTTATTACAACTAACTCCTCTCGCTCTGAGTCCAGATAGAGTGATACAGGGTCACAGATTTTTACTCACAAAAACCCACCCGTGAAGTAAGACGGGAACGTTTAACATAAAAATGTGACTGTAACAGTATTAATTCATATTAGCGTTTCGGGATCGTGGTAACTCTTTCACGTAATCCCACAGCCTGTATTTAATACTAAGGCAGTAGTTCAATTTATCTCTTTAATAGCAAGCAACGATTACAAATAGATCGACAGACAGATTTTTTTTGGGTTTTCTAGAATGATGTTCACCAGGTGGAAGCACTGAGTCGTCGTGTCCAGGATCCTGTCAAAACATATCATGTTAATGACATTAGTTGAATTGACGTCAACACCATGTATAGGTTTTCATAAGTAGAAAACATGTCGTCTAAGTGTCGCTGACTAGTGGTCTGAATTTTCCTAAAAACCTTCATTGCAACATACGGATTCCCGTTACTGTTTTAGTACAGTACAAATCATCAAATTACTGCGAAATTGTAAAAAAGAGCCACCGCGTAACAGAAAAGGCGACAGAAAGATCACGAGTGGAGTCTAGTACTCTAATAATAAATGATAAATGATATTTATTTTGCAAATAGGTTTCACGAAACACTTTTACACGTCAATTTTTTTTTTGTCATAATTATTAATCTAGATGAGGCCGGTGTTTCCTATCTGACTACCATGAGAAGAAACACCGAAACAAACTCAGGGGTCACAGTCTCTTTAAAAAAAAAAATCCATACAAAATGTATTGGTCAAATCATATGCGAACTATGCAGATTAGGGTCTGAAATGGCCTTTTAAAGAAAGAACCATGCAGATTTGAGTAGACCTGTCCAGTCAGTGCAAGCATTTGTCATTCGTCGTAAAGCTCAACTCAGGACTATTAAGGAGCTCAACGTCTTGACGAACAATACAAAGGAAAGGACATTTGGTTAGGCCGCAAAAATACTCAAATTGCCAGACATAAGTTAAAATTACTGATAAGAAAGGAAAAAGAAAGCTATCCACATAGTTCTCACATTCACAAAAAAAGATATAAATAAAATTTACAAAAATTGTAAAAATAATATGTCAGATTGTAAAAAAAAATGAATATTAATGTCAAATTGAAATATAAATTGTGCACTACGCCATTAAATAAACAATGGAAAAATGCAATCAAAAACAAAAATCCAAAAGAATAAACGACAGTACAGTGAGTACTGGAGCAGGTCAATCCCAAGCCTTATTGTCCTCAACATAGTCCTTTATAGTATAAAAAGCCTTTTGGCAAAGTTTACGCTTTACAAATGATTTAAATTTATTGAGGCTTAGTTCTTGAATATGACTGGGAAGTTTATTATAGAAGTGTACACATTGACATCTAAATGAGCCCCCTATTTTTTTGAGCCTAGTTGCAGGAACTACAAATTTGTGCTTATTTCTAGTATTAAAATTATGTATGTCACTGTATTTTTTAAACATGTTTTTGTTCTTATGGGCATATAAGATATTCTCATAAATATATTGTGAAGGCACAGTCATTACCTTGATCTCCTTAAATTTATCTCTGAGGGAGTATCTGGGACTTAAATTATAAATGGAACGAATAGCCCTTTTCTGTAAAACGAAAATTGTTTGGATATCGGCGGCATTTCCCCACAGTAGAATACCGTACGACATCACACTATGAAAGTAGCTAAAATAAACTAAACGGGCTGTTTCTAAATCAGTTACATTTCGAATTTTTCTTACAGCATATGTTGCAGAGCTAATTTTTTTAGATAATTTGTCTATATGTGGACCCCACTGAAGCTTGGCATCTAAAGTTGTGCCCAAAAACACTGTAGTATCTTCAGGACTCAACTCCTTTCCGTTTATTAGCACACTAGTTTCAACTTGCCTAACATGGGGCATGGTAAACTTTATGCATTTAGTTTACTTTTCATTCAAATGTAGGTTATTTACATTAAACCAGTGTACTATTTTAGAGATAACTATATTTATATCGTCAGTAACCGACTGCTGACGTTTCAATTTAAACAAAAGTGAAGTGTCGTCTGCAAACAACACTATATTATCGTTATCCTTCATGAGATAAGGTAAATCGTTAATATAAACTAGGAACAAAAATGGGCCAAGAATTGAGCCCTGAGGGACACCCATTTTTACTACAGACCCAGGAGATCTTTTTCCGTTTACATCAACTCTCTGAATCCTATTGCCCAGATATGATGCAAGAAGATCCAGGGAGGAGTTCCGGATTCCGTAATGGTGTAGTTTCCTGATTAATGTTTCATGGGGAACACAATCGAAGGCCTTAGACAAATCGCAAAAAATACCCAGGACATCGCATTTGTCTTCCCATGCATCAAAAATATGTCCTAAAAGTTCAACACCAGCATCAGTTGTTGAACGACCCCTTGTAAAACCGAACTGTTTGGTATGCAACAATTTATGTCTTTTAAAAAACTTTTGTAATTGCTCTAAAATGAGTTTTTCAAATATTTTACTAAAAGTGGGTAGCACTGAAATAGGTCTGTAATTCGTGGGGTCAGATGTACTACCCGTTTTGAGCAAAGGTATAATTTTACTATTCTTCATTAAATCAGGAAACTCACCGCGATCGATACAATTATTAAAAATAAACGCTAAAGAAGGAGCTACAATATGGATTATAGACTTAACAACGTCCACAAATTACCCCATAAATCTGCAGTCTTTTTTACATTTAAGGACTTAAAGGTCTTAACAATATCTGCACAAGTAACATGTTCGAAATTAAAAACAGAATTGCAAACTTTAACGTTTTCTTTAAGCAGAGAATCTGCAGCTGTGGGTGATGAGTTCAGAGATTTTGTTGTTGAAATAGGGATCTCTGAAAAGAAGTTCTCAAAAGCAGCAGCAACCTGTGAGTCTGATGTGATCACATTGTCATCAATTGTGAGTTTATAGTCACTAGATGGTCTCGTAGACCTTCCAGTTTCACTATTTATAACATTCCAAGTAGTCTTAATTATATTTTTACTGTTTTTAATTTTGGAACTCAAATAACGTGATTTCGCTAGAGAACAAACTTTTTTAAATAATTTCGAATAATTTCGAACATATAAATTAAATTCAGCAGTATTAACAAGAATTCTTTCGTCATACAATTCGTAAAGCCTAGTTCTACTTTTATGAATACCAGTGGTAGCCCATTCACTGAACGACACATTACTGTTAACCGAGAGAGACTTAGGTATGAAAGTAGAATTAAATTGATTACAGTACATGTTAAAGAAACCTTCATATTGATGATTGAGATCATCATATGTAGACAAGTCGGGTAAATTATTAATAAGTTTTGTTTTAAAACTTTCTAAACGACTTGCAGTTTTAGGGTTAACAGTGATATTCTTTTTAGCCACTATGTTGCATTTGTTTTGAAAAGTAATTAATTGCCCACAATGATCAGAATCTAATAAATTAATGACTTCTTTGCGACTGGGTACAACATCCGTATAAATATTATCTATACATGTGGCACTATTAGGAGTTATTCTAGTGGGCTCCAAAAATTGGTTAACCAGATTGTAGGACTTAAATAGACTTAAAATGTTACTACATAAACTTGAGTTTTCTAGTAGATTGATATTAAAATCACCACAAGTGATTATGTACTTATTTGAATGGCAAATCTTGTGGAACACTTCATCCATTACCTTTTCGAAGCAGTCATACAATCCGGAAGGGGGTTTGTAAACACTTAATATAATAAATTGATCCAGTTCAACGCAAGCTATTTCAACTGACCGCTCAACAGATAAGCTCACGATGTCCTGCCGTTCTTTATATTTCAAGTGGTTATTTACAATTATCATTGAGCCACCACGTATAGCATTAATTCTGCTGAACGAACT
Organism: Mythimna separata; assembly: GCA_030763345.1. Taxonomy (NCBI): domain Eukaryota; kingdom Metazoa; phylum Arthropoda; class Insecta; order Lepidoptera; family Noctuidae; genus Mythimna; species Mythimna separata. The sequence goes on along the minus strand of CM061177.1, from coordinate 18,099,283 downwards.
ACCAATCTGGTGATTACTAAAATTGAACATTAACTGTTGGCTTTTAAGCCAATGTTCTGTTAAACAAAGAATATCAATATTATTACAATTTAAGAAAAGTTCAACTTCTAAATCTTTGTTCATAAGACTGTGACTGTCTGTCACTTACTCCAAATTAATAACAAAATATTATAATATATTTTTCTTTAGACATCAAGCACGGCGCCATGGGCCACTTTGAAACTCATCAATTATCCTTTTAATGACAAACGAACAAAAAGCAAGGGCCAAGCCAAAGAAATACTTAAACATAATTCTAAGGAAACAAGTGCAATATTCGACTCTTTAAAACTAATAAAACATCTGGTAAACATAAAACAGACCCAGACGAAACCCTTAAGAAATTAGACAAAAACGACCATTAAGCGATTCTAGAAAGTTCGGACAATGGTGAGTTACCACGTGTGGCAAAGGCGCGTCGAAGAGATGGCCGCACCACGAGGACACTTGGCTTGGGACCGCGATAGGGGCTGCACACTCAACAGCAGCAAGTTAGAATAGGACACTTAGCTTCAGAGCCCGGGAGAGGTCGGACGTCCAGCAATAGCAAGTTAGACTAGGACACTTAGCTTTAGAGCCCGGGAGAGGTCGGACGTACAGCATTAGTGAGTTAGAATAGGACACCTTGGTTTTAGACCGGCGATAGGAAGCAGCGAGCTAGAGTTACTTGATAAATACTATAGGGCTCAGTCCGTTGTAATTCTTACGAGTGCCAAGTCCAGATTAGACTGATCTAGTATTTAAAGTAGCAGTGTGTAAGTGAGTGTGTTTGTTGGCGTGAATGGGTGAGTCCTTTATTATTCTAATTTATCCTAGAGTGATTTGTTGTTATTATACGCGCAAGAGCGTCCAGCAGTGAGACCTTATCTACTTACTTATTCTCCACTAACCTCAATATCGTTAACCGAGGCACTGAACCCACTTGGGTCACGGCCAGAGGACAAACGATTATTGACCTAACCCTTGCAACGGAAGGCGCGACAAACCTAATATCGGACTGGCGCGTCTCCGATGAACCTTCCTGCTCTGACCACAGAAGTATATGTTTCACCATAGCAACCAACACTAAAAAACACGAATCGCGACGTAACCCACGCCGGACAAACGTGCCCGAATACAAACGTCTCCTAGCATCTCTTCTAGATAGGGAGCAAATAAACACACACAACACCCACATATCTGACCCCGATCAATTGAACGACACGATTAAACGACTCACGTATAACATAACTGAAGCATATCACACCCACTGTAAACTGAGACCTCCGAACACCAAAAATAAGGGGAACCCCTGGTGGAACTTGGAACTCAGTAAACTTAGGGCCACCCTACGAAAACAGTTCAACAGAGCCAAAAACACCAGAACCCCAGAAGACTGGGACCGATACAAAGAAACACAATATGCTTACAAGAAAGAAATCAGAACCGCCAAGAACAATGCCTGGCGCAATTTCTGTGACAATATAGAATCAAACAATGAAGCCGCACGAGTAAGGAAGATTCTAGCAAAAGACCAGGATCGCACCCTCGGCGCGCTGAAAAAACCAGATAACAGTTACACAAAAACAGATACCGAGACCAGCAACCTATTACTGAAGACACACTTCCCAGACTGCAGCCTGCTCGAGAACAGGACGTGGGAAAACGAACCAGTTTCTACACCCACAGACCTAGACTGGTCTGGAGCACAAAAGATAATAACTGAAGACCGCATACTCTGGGCAATCAGAACTTTCCAGCCCTATAAGTCCCCAGGTCTGGATGGAATTTTCCCCGCCCTACTCCAATGGGGAGACAACACCCTGTTACCATGGCTACTGGCAATATACCGAGCATGCATAGCACTTAAATATGTACCACTTGCATGGCGCGAGGTGAAGGTAATCTTCATCCCCAAACCGGGCAAGACCGACTACACACAACCTAAAGCATACAGACCCATAAGTCTAACATCCTTCCTGTTGAAGACCTTGGAAAGGCTTTGTGATAGACACATCCGCGATGGTCCCCTCCTAAAGATACCACTCCACAAGCAGCAACACGCCTACTCCACCGGCAAATCAACTGAATCCGCACTACACGAAGTGGTGTCCAAAATAGAATGCGCAATACACCACAAATGCTCCTCGCTAGTCGCCTTCATCGATATAGAGGGCGCTTTTGACAAAACAATGTTCGAAAGTATCAGTGCAGCCCTTGAGAAGCATGACGTCGACCCGACCTTAAGTGGCTGGATCACGAACATGCTCAAACTAAGGGCAGTGCAAGTCACCGTAAATAACACAACAAGGGCCACCGTAGCAAAGGGCTGCCCCCAAGGGGGCGTCCTCTCACCGCTGCTATGGAACCTAGTCGCAGACAGCCTCATAAAAAAACTAAACGACAAAGGATACTTTACCGTGGGGTACGCCGACGACATAACCATAATAGTCAACGGCACTCACGAAAACACCCTATGCAACCTCATGGGCCAGGCCCTGAAAATAGTAGAGGATTGGTGTAGAGATTACCAACTCACCGTCAACCCCACGAAAACAGAACTAGTACTTTTCACAAAAAAAAGGAAACTACCCGCACTCAAATTACCACGTTTCTTCGGAACTACCCTAAGCCTCTCAACTGAAGCCAAGTACCTGGGCATCTACTTGGACAAGCAGTTAAACTGGGCAAAACACATGGACCACATAATCAAAAAAGCCAGCATATCCATGTGGCAATGCAGACGCATGCTGGGACGCAGCTGGGGCATTAGCCCCAAAGTCACCCACTGGCTATACACCACAGTCATCAGACCAATCATCACATACGGCTGCTTAGTTTGGTGGCCCAGAACGGACTTAAGTACAGCCCAAAAAGACATGGAAAAATTTCAACGACTCGCCTGCATAGCAATAACTAGCAGCATGAGAACGACACCCACTGCCGCCCTACAAACAATGATAGGACTGCCTCCGCTCCATCTCATGGTAAGAGAAGAAGCGACCATGGCAAGTCTCAGACTAAAGCAAGCAGGCACACTGAAAACTGACTGCCGAATAAAGCATACAAGCATCCTTGAGGACGCTGTAAAAAGACAGCCCATGATGCTGGCCCCAAATGACAGAGCCCTCAAAGCTTTGTACTTCCAAAAACATTATAGCATCCAACTCATAGAAGAATCGCATGACTACTCAGGCCCGAAGGAACTGAGAATATACACGGACGGCTCAAAGACAAATACCGGAACAGGAGTTGGAGTCTACTCTGACGACCTGAATATCAAGATATCCAGACCGCTAGGCACACTAAACTCTGTCTACCAAGCAGAGTGCATTGGCATCACCCTCGCAGCCCACGCTATAGCAGCCAGAGGAGTCAGAGAAAGTCATATCCGCATCATCTCTGACAGTGCCTCAGTACTACAATCGCTAGGAAAAACTGAAATAACCTCGAAACTCATACAAGAGTGTCATATCGCACTGGAACGCGCCACGGTGCCATATAACAACACCGTGACGCTACAATGGATAAAGGGACACAGTGGCTCACTGGGCAACGACGCGGCTGATGAATTAGCGAGACGGGGATCTGGGGCGGTGGTCTTCGGGCCCGAACCCATCGTGCCGATCCCCTTTGGTCAGCTGCGTGGTTGGCTAAGGGAGCACACTAACACACAGGCGGGAAGGTGGTGGTCCCTGGCACCGGGCTGCAGGCAGGCCAAAGAGGCCATGCCAAATTTAGACAAAGCCCTAGCCAACAGCCTTCTGCGACTGGATAGAGGCAGCCTGCGCCTGATGGCAGGGACCATCACCGGACACTGCTCACTGAACAAGCACTTTTTCGCACTGGGTATTACGGACAGTCCTCTGTGTAGAGGATGTATGGAGACAGAGGAAACTGTCGCGCATGTACTCCTGGAGTGCACAGCCGTCAGTGACATAAGATCACAAATCCTAGGAACACCGAGATCAATGATAGACGCCCTGAACAAGCCCAAGAAGATAGTTTGCTTCTGGAAGGAGGTGGGCTGGTTGGAGTGAAGACCGGACGGCCCACGCACAATGGTCCAACAGGACTAAGTGCGGAAAACAGAAAGCAAGATAAGAGCGTCCAGCAGCAGCAGCGAGCTGGCTGGCTGACTCGATGAATACCGTCGGGCTTATAACATGAAATAATTCTTAGAAGAGCTAGTATTGTGTTATAATATTAGATACCTATGGACTAAGTCCAGTTTAAGTTTGTTTAGTACTTATAATACAGAGAGTTTACGTTAGTTGAGGGACGGATGGTCGAGCGCTGATTGTTGTTTGCTACTAGCGTGATGTGTGTGAGTACGCGAGTGAATCTCAGCGACTGCGCTGGTGACTGAAAGGATGAGTGTTGTCGGTTTCATCCCTTACTTTCCTTCCTATGACAAGGTGACCTGAACTTGCGTTTGGTGTTAGGGAACTCGGGGAAAGCCATGCTTTGGAATGAACTTCACATGGAATGTACCTTACATAGTCCTGCATACTTGATGCTTATCAGCACGCTTGAAACATATCAGCATATTTGACATAATCACGAACGAACTGATGTTAGGAGGCTGAACCGAGTAACAATCGCTACATGTTAGTGCCAGCTTGAGCTGTAATGAATTACGAATCATCAAACGCTAGTGAAGGCTACCTACCCTAAGAATTGACTGACAGCAGGATACTTACATTGCCCTTGGTTCTCGCGCACTTCCGGGTGGGGTAGAGATCCCGGAGCACGCCTAAACTGCAATTATAGACGTCTTAAAGAACGCTAGGGACCGTATCTCGTTAAAACAAACCCATGGCCCTACGGAAGCCCTCACTGATACAAAAAAAATAATATTTAGCGAGATACGTAAATTGGACACTTATCATGAAGCTTCCCGCAGCTAGACGTAGCTCGGTGACGTGGACGTATGTTGTCCTCACTTGGGGAGAGTAAGGAAGTGTGAAGTGACGATTTATAAAACCACTTCGGCGTGAAACAAGGCAACTGAGTAATTCTGTGACGACTGACGATGCGTCACGCTTGTTTAAGTTTTATATTATTTTAATCATGGAGCTAATTGTGGGAAGTGTGTCTTATCCAATAGCATAGGCCTCACAACCCTATACCGTAGGATTGCTCAGGACATACACGAGCGAAGAGAATCGAAATAATTCCAAAGTAGTATAATTTGCAAATACAAGCGGCACGTGTCATATATACCCCTTTGCTTCCCTCTCAGTCTCTTAACTTTCATAACTTAAAAGTCATCATCATCATATTTATTCATTAACAACAATTACATTGTGTTTGAAATTAGTACAACTAAAAGTAGATTATCATTCCTTATCACCTTACCAATGGATTCCCTACCCTATTTGAAATTAGCATTGTTTTCTATCCTTCCCCTCCTTGTCCTCTAGCTTTCTAAGTCGGGACAAAGAGATACAATTCTTGGGAATCCATTACATGTCGGCGGGAGTTTGCCCAAGTCACCTGGATGAGAACTACGGAGGCGGGCGTATGGCGGGGCTCGTCTCTTTCCCCTTAGGGGTAACCGACCCAAATACCTTCATGTAGGATAATTCAAGAAAAACGAAAATTTTATCAGCCTAGGGTCTTTTAGGAACAGTCACAAGACCTTGAATATTTTGATGCACCAGGTTGATATTATTTGTTGAATTTAAGACTTTAGTGGAATATTCGTTCAGTGTGTTCATAGTTTTTATGCCAGAGATTGACTCTGTTGTCTTAAATTCTAATTTAAATCAATATTTGATGCCAAGTTATTGGCAAAATCATTTGTCAAAATATTGCATTGCTCAATAGAAGCAATTTGTTTAGCCAAGTTCTTGGCTGTAATAATAAAATAATAGGATAGCGACACAGCTATTTGTCTCCTACAAAATAATGAAAGATAGTAATTATCATTAAGATATCTATCTTTTGTCAAATAAAAGTTAGTACCAACATAATTGTTGGTGTCAATTAGATGAAATAATTGATTATTCAATGTCACATTGTACAAAGTAGTATTTACCTTAAATCTAAGAATATTTTCTTCCTGTGGCAAACTATGACTATAAGGAAATGTGAACATCACAATCTTTCTTACACTTAGGTGACTTAAGGTCCTATAATATTGCAGTAAATCTGCTTTGTTCACATTACCCCTATTACCCACACTCTCTCTCTGGCTTCACCTAGAGCGGGTACTGTACCCAAAAAAAACACTCCTTCTAATTAAACACACAACAGTTATGAGTTTCAAGGTTATTATTATTTTTTGTATAAAGTTACTTTACTATGCTACTAACGATACATTTCTTTAAAAAATAAAGGCTTAATGAAACTCATAACCTTAAGTTATTTTAAAATTAGCATGAAACTTACGCATAATAAACTTGGAGGAAACTTTAGGAACTTTCCCCATCTAAAATTTCGTAGGTCGGTACGAACCGAAATTAATTACACCAGTTACTGTTTATTTTGGATTAAAACACATTTTAACACGAGGCAATTAAGGCTCGTTCACTTTATTGAAAATGTCTAATGTCTAGTGTTTAATTAAGTGTTCAAAGACAACGGGGAGGCTTAACTTGTTTTTAGTTATTTTGATTTCTTGCCACGGTGTTTCTTTTAATGTATTGTGAATTTTAATATTTCTGTCATATATATATATATATATTAAATAATACAGAAATGCTACAGACAATCGTTCGTCCGAAACGTTGACAGCTGGCAGCGGTACCCAGTCAAGTTAGTTCCCCCCTCTGTAGCCCCGTTAGTATGAGCGCATGACGTTTTCGTTCATGGATTGCGTCCAACGCATGAGCTACACACTTCCACCGGTAGCTGGGACCCTGGCAGAGTCCGGTGGGCCTCGAGGTCCCAAGCCTGCCGGTGGCCGGCGTCCTTCCCGTCGACGCGCAGGTGGTGGTGTCGTCGGCGGCGAGTTGTACTCGTCGCTCGAGCTCGACGCAACTGCCGCGGCCGGTGTCACAGCACTCACGATGGGGCTGGGTTCCAGCGGCGGCGAGGTGGAGCTGAGCGGCGAGGCCGGAAGTGGTGGGCGTGCATTTTGTGCTGCGGCTCTGGTCAACATTTCTTTACATTACATTTGTCAGGGTTCTTTTCATCAAATTACTTCTCCTAATGCTGCTTTCGAGACACGGAGGAATCTCGGCTTTTGCTCTGTTGATGTTAAGAAGGGCCCCCGTGGAAACCGACCCGCTCATCTGTTAGTATATTTAAATTGCTAAAGCATCTATTGATTTTGAAATATGCCTGTTTCTATTAATATAAACGCAAGAAAACATCGTTGCAGACCAAGGCGAAGGTGGAGGGTTGAGCTGGACGACTACTGTAGAGACAGGCCCACAATGGTTGAAGACAGATGTGTGTGCAAAGTGCAAATAGTAGAGGAAGGCCTTCGCCCAGCAGTGGAACATAATAGGCCAACTAACCAGCTGTTTGACGCCCGTTTTCAATAAGCTATCTATCTAAAGTTGCAGATACTAAAGATAAACAATTCTTTTCCTACCAAAGTTGTGGATGGATAGATAGGATCTTACTGTTTATCGGGGATAGCTATCGATCTATGGACTGCGGTAGGTTATTGGAAACGGGCGTTAATGAACAGTCTGTAAAGCAATAAATTTTTATATCAAGAAATTTTTAAAAAACTAAACAGTTTTAGGTACTTCTAATTAAATGTTCCACTGTTGACAAAAACTAAAAACCAAAAGAGTCAAATATTATTCTTTAATTGAAAATGAAAAATAAAACGAATAAAGATTGTTCGAACGTTCAAACAACAAAACTGAGTCTCAGAAAAAAAAAACAAAAAAAAAATCGACAAAGGAAAGTTATTAATTAAAGATAATTTACTTTTGAGAAAAATTCAATTATTCTTTAACAGACGCTTTCCAAGTCTAGTACCTACTCTTCTTTTTATACCTTTCATGTCTCTTTGACACTTTCTTATTAAAACTTCACTGATATGAAGATAAGAATTCATTTAGGCATATTATAATTTTTATCAGACATTAGAAGATTGTTGGAATTAATTCAAAGTTTCTTGCCTACCTTATTATTGAGTTCCTTTTAATTTCTGAACAAGAAGTTCTTGCTATATTAGTTTCCCAGAGTCAAATTAATTGGTATTAGCTACGCTTTTTGGCTCTGCCTGTGTATTCTAGTCATTATAAATGTGTTTGTAAATTATTTACGCTTCATGATCTTAACGGATATGGATTAATGCGTTAGGGGTAGACCTTGATCTGGGATGATTTGTCATAGGACATAGATTTTTTTCTTCTCATTGGACCACTTCCCTTGTTTCATTCTTTAATTTCTTTAGGCAGAAAATCATCAAGTAACAGCTCACTTGTCTTCTTACAGTTACCCCTTATGTTTCTGGGCCACGGTAACTCTTTCTAATAATATCGTAATCTCTGTTATTTAGGCTATCAAATCTTTAAAGCGATTCCCAGCCAAGTCAACAATGGGCAGGTTACCTACCGTCCGATAAGAACCAAGCCCAAGTCACCAGGGCGACGTGCATATCTGGGTGTGTCTCAAAGACATCCCAGCAAAACTAAGAGAGCCCAGTAAGGCTGATGCCTGCTAGAGTTGCGGGAACGTTTGATAGATTAAACGTGGAACTAAAACGCTAAAGGCAACGGAAGGACACAGATTCACATACCACTCTAGAGCGAGGGAACTCATTTGATGATTCCACCTAAAAAAGAGGTATGTAGACTCATTCTCACTAAAGGCATATTCATTTTCGTAATTCCTGCCCCCAAGGGAGAGATGTTATGAACTTTGGGGACCAATGCTCTAAAAATTAATAGGAATCTATTATTCTTGAAGGCTTTACAATATTCGGCGTTGTCTTTCCCCCTTGTTATTAAAATTAAAATGGAATTCTTATAAAGAATAGTTATACTTTAATTTGGGCGCCCTTTGTGGTATTAAATTACTTTTTTCTTCAGGCTATAGATTTAAGGCGGACTGTAGAAGGGTGCCGTTTGAATGAAATGAGGATTTTTTTTATATTTTTTAAAGTTGTATACTTAGTATTTTTAGCGAGGGTTAATTGTTTTGTAGGTGGTAGTAGGCAATTTTAAAGGTTAAAAACTTTAGTAATAATTGAACTCTTACTAAAGTTTATTCGTACATAGAAGTTGTACAGTCTCATATTTTTCCAAAGACGGTGTCCTACATTGTAGCCTACATTACTTTGTGTCATAAATAAAATTAATAATACACAACATCTGCGGAATATCATAATTGCCTTTTATTCGCCTTTACGGCTAATACTGTAACTTTATCATAAAATAAAATGTGCGGTGTAATGTACTATTTTAATAAATAATTTATAGTATTTTTGAATATACATTTGATAATAAAATTGGTATTAATGTGTTTAGTATTCACTTTATATATGTTAGTCTGTATACCTATGGCTTAAACTATTTATTAATAACTCGTACACAAGTGCTTCGAGTAACATTAATTAACTAACTGAAATTAATAAAAAGTTATTGGGCCTTGAAAAGCTTGGAGAGTGAAACAAAATTCTTACCAAACTGAGAAACAGATTATCTCTTCTCCTAAGCCTTTTAAAGTACATAGAACAATACTCATTGTGTCAAAACAACCTCATCTTAGCGTTAAAGTTTAAAATAACACTTAGTGAAACAGGCATAACCGCCAAATGAGATTATACAAGCTAGACTGTTACTATACAAGGAATTACAACCCCTCTTTATTTTAATTTAAAGTGTGTCACCCCTGTGCCCTGCTATCTTGGAATGTAGGGATGTCGCTGCTGAGTTTTGTGTTCTTGCGTATAGTGTTACATGTAATGTATCATCGTCATCATCATTTTAGCCGTAATATGACGTCCACTGCTAAACATAGACCTCCACTAAGCGCCACCACAACGACCGGTCCTGTACGTCTCGCATCCATTGGATTCCCCGGAGATTCAACATAAACGATACGCCTTGTAGTTTTGAGAATAGGAGTGGAAAAATAAATGACACTAAGTAATGCACCTGGTTGGGTAAGGCTAGGTTTTTTTTTTGTCGGTCGTTGAGGCAAAATGTATGTAAAGCTTTTGTACCCATAAATTTTTCCCTATAAATTAAGTTTGGAAAAGAACTTTTGGAAATTATCAATCTGCTACAACTGTTTTTTTAAGTCGACAACGTAACGATTTTATTAACAGTGCTGTAAGTTTTTGGTATTTGACTTCGTGAATAACCTTAATTAAATTAAATAATTGTTTCTCTATTGACTTAACTTAGAAAAGAAAGAAATAGTTTATTTGTCATATGTGTGTATGTGCATATCACAGAACAAACAACAAATACAATTTTACCAACAAAATAAAATAACAACTTCAAAAATGTCCTACAAGGAGCCAAAAAGGCTCCGTATATGGTGATATTAAAAAAAACTCGATAAAACATCAAGACAAAAGATTTCAAAAATATTCTACGTTCTATTTTCGGTTAAACGGCCGATGATTCAATTGCAGGCTTCGGTTGGAAGCGGATAGTTGCGGTTCCAATCGGAATCCGGGCACGGTAAACCTGACTGCCGTAACCCTAGGTGTAGGGTATTAGGGTTGTGAGTTAAAACCGATTAACTTTAATGTTGATTATTATGTAGGTTGAATTCGTATTAGACTTTTTTTGGGATGAAAAGTTATCTTATGTCTTCTCCCGCTCTACTGTGGAGCTGAAGTGACATGCCTTCTTGTGTTTTTTTTTTATTTATTGGTTTATTGTCACATCGGAACGCCTTGCAGCAATTACACCAATGGAGTATATTATAAGTATATTGCTCAGAATCTGCTACTTTCTAACAGCATTTGCGCGGTGCAGTGGTAGTGGTAGGCTACAAACGAGTGGTGGCGTAGCGATGGTTTACGTAATATCAGGCCAGCGTTCCTACAGTATTCTATATCGAACTCATTTCTAATTTTTTTTAAGGAGAATTAATTGAAATTGAAAGTAACGGCAAATTATGATTAATTTTTAGAGTTCCGTAACCAAATGGCAAAAACGGACCCCTTATAGTTTCGCCGGTCCGGTCCGTCCGTCCATCCTCGCTTAATCTCTGTGACCGTTAGCACTAGAAAGCTGAAATTTGCGAATATTGTATTAAATCACGCCAACAAAGTAGTAAAATAAAAATTGGAAAAAAATGTTTTATTAATGGGGCCTACATGTAAAGTGGAAAGCGATTTTTTTTTAATTTCAACCCTAACGTGTGATTATATTGTTGGATAGATATTCAAAAATGAACAGCGGTTTACAAAAAGTTTTTTGATAATGTCAATAATTTCGGAAATAATCGCTCCAAAACTAAAAAACAATGTTTGTGTGTCCCCCCTCTCATTTTTGAACCATAAGTTTAGAAAATATGAAAAACATCTGGAAAGTAGAGCTTTATAAAGACTTTCTATTAAAATATAATAAATATTTTGAACTTGATGGGAGGAATAGTTGAAAAGTTGGGGACACTTATTGTGATGACGGGAAACTACGGAACCCTACACTGAGCGTGGCCCGACACGCTCTTGGCCAGTCTTTTACTGACTAAAACCACACCTAAATTCCTTCATCTATTAACAGCTATCTGGAAACAAAAATAGCTGTAGCTATACACATATTAATCACACATTCACCAAAAATGACAAAGCAAAACACCTACGCAGATAAAGTCAAAGCCGTCTTGAATCATCTACACCTGTCTCATAAATTTCACGTACCAGCCCTAACAGTAAATTGCTTAATTCATGAATCCCCGAGCGGTCCTATGAGACCGCGCTGTTATTGTTTTACTATTGTGTCTCGTTTTGTGGGTATGTGATAGCTTATTAAAGTCGGTAACCTATCCGGACATGAAAATAGCTATAAATACACACATATTAATCACACCTAAAATATGACAAAGCAAAACACCTACGCAGATAAAGTCAAAACCATTTTGAATCATCTAGACCTATCTCGTAAAATTTCACGTAGCAGCCCTAACAGTAAGGCTGGCAGTTGGCAAACATATCCTATTCCTTTTTGAAGTCGGTTACCTATCTGGTCATGAAAATAGCTATAAATACATACATATTAATCACACCTAAAATATAACAAAGCAAAACACCTACGCAGATAAAATAAAGCCATCTTGAAGCATCTAGACCTGTTTCATCAATTTCACATAGCAGCCCTAACAGTAGGGCTGACAAATCGGTTAACTTTGTTTTTGAAGTCGGTTAAAATCTATCTGGACACGAAAATAACTGTAGCTATACACAAATATTAATCACACCTAAAATATGACAAAGCAAAACACCTACGCAGATAAAGTCAAAGCATCTAGACCTGTCTCATAAATTTCACGTGGCAGCCCTAACAGTAGGGCTGGCAGTTGGCAAACAATTCCTTTTTGAAGTCAGTAACCTATCTGGACACGAAAATGGTTGTAGATACGCACATATTAATCACACCTAAAATATGACAAAGCAAAACACCTACGCAGATAAAGTCAAAACCATTTTGAATCATCTAGACCTGTCTCATAAATTTCACGTAGCAGCCCTAACAGTAGGGCTGGCAGTTAATGCATATTAACCTCCATACAACGTGATACACACGTCAGCTTGCCTTGTCAGTGTCATGTAGCTTCGTGACCTTGTACAAGATGTATTAGTCTTTGTAGCGTCTGCCTTTTACATAATCTCAGGTTTTGTTAATGGAAAAAAGATTGTGAATTAGATTAAGAAGGATTGGAGTGTATATTTTTTTGTGTGAGTTTTGAAGAAGGATATTTTTGCGTTACAGGATTTCCGATTAAGTAAAGACCTAGTTATTATCTAGTTATTTTTCTTCGTTTCGTGATCTTAAATGTCCACCGTAGGCGTGGCCTTGCAAACGACTAGCAATCGGTAGCTCGCCGTCCAGCCATCCGGGAACTATTTAAATCGAGTCGTCGACGGTACGTAGTGTTTCAATTAGAGCATCAATTAGATGCCAGAAAAATAAAGGGGCTTAGCAGGGCTGAAGTTTACTGGAGCCATTGGTTGACCTTCGAAAGGCAAACTTATGGTCTTGGAAAGGGGAAGGAACTGACACGTCCTCCTGCTTCAACATAGAGCGAGAACAGTCATTTAATGATTTTCCACATTAAAAAAATATTGGTCTGAACCAGTCTGAACCCACGACCTACAACAACTCGTAAGTCAGGCCCATTAACATTGATCCATCAATGGCATTGCCTATGTAATAACATTTATTCCATTTATTCACAGTTTATCCTAAAGATTTTTTCTGAAAGATTTTCAGTGCTAATAATAAATTACTGGACCTGCCACTTTTGGACTGAGTATTAATCAAAGTGGGATATTTGAATCCTGGGCTCGGGTTATTCGGCTATTTGTTGTAGAGTAGGCTGTTTTAAGATTCGACAGAAATATGAGTATTCTTTTTGTTCGCGCCACTTATGGGTGCGCTTATATTTAAATTACCCACATTTTTCTTATATTATTTATCTATCCATCCTTGTCTTTTTGCTGCATTAAACTATATGTTCGATTCTCGAACAGTCTACGTTCGGCCCTCGTCAAAGGTAGCCTCACCGCTCGTGATAGTCAACCGCCTGACTATCCACCCTGGATTCCTCACCCGCTGTGAGATCCCACCGCTTTACAACCGCTTTATTAACCGCATCGTCTGCGATCGACTCTCGTCGTCGTCGGATTCGTGGTGGTCACCTCTGACCGTCACCTGGAGCCACCGCCACGTGGTTCTCCGTTCTACCGCGCCGCATATACAGTCCACTCTCGCGTCATCAATAGTGCCAGCACCTAGAGAACCTCAAATCAAGACGTCCAGTGGAACAGAGAAGGGGCGCTGCCTGCATCAACCAGAACGAGCACGAGGAATCCCGCCTCTGAGGTCAGTCGTAGTCTTGTTTAATGCAGCCTCTCTCTCAGTATACCGAATCGTCCGTTCCCCTAGGTCTAGCAGCCTATCTTCAACTTGAACCCAGCGCACCGCTAGTGCTTAGCGCGTTCAGTGCTATTGCTGCAACTGCCGCGCCGGCACACTTTTTAAAACATAGATAGAACAAGAAAAATATAATACTTAACTAATTGAATAATTTAAAATTGGAGTACTTGCGTCGAGGGTGTGTCAGACTTTTACTGACTAAAACCCTCTCCAATGTTCCTTCTTTGCCTTCGTTTCGGGGTCTTGGGGTTCTCTCTCGCACAACCCATGGATCCACTAAGCTTCGGCTCTATTGGGCTCCTACGGTTTTGCTGACACCTCCTTGAGACGTGCCTGGAATACTACTCGCCGTAGCCAGAAACATGTAAACTCACATAAAAAGACATTCAGAACTGGACCAAATATCTGAAGGTAACGCAAATGATTGGTTCATGCGGGAATCGAACCCGTGATAGCAGCTGCGTAGCTGCCAGAAATCGCTCTACCACTGCACCAACCTCGCCACCGCTTGCCGTCGCTCGTTGCCTTCCGATGTCTCACGACAGCAGCCGAAGATTGCCGAGTGGCCAAAGTCACCCGAACAGATAGAAGACATTTGACGGCTTACTAAAAGGGATACATTTAGGTTAATCAACGTCAAGATTATAACGTTAGTGAACATTTTGTAATTTCGGAAGTTCATGTTTCCAATGTGGGGTGGTTAATTAAAATTAGATCATAAATTCCAATTACAATGGCGCCTTTGAACGAAGTTTGAACTAATTATTATTGAATTTATATCAGTTTGTGTACATCCCTTAGGGAATAGTGGTTAACGCAGCTGCTATTATTAACTTTGTAAGTGTTCACCACTGCTGGGGCTGCGGGATCGTTTGAAAGAGTTACCGAGTCCTCAAACGCAAAGGACAATCAAGGTGAACACAGGTGGGTTTTAGTCTCCCTCTCACTCTACACGTGCAAGAGGAGTTTTTTTTTAGTTCCCACCAAAAATAAATAGCTTTTTGAAACAAGTAATCTAGCTCTGTAAGGTTTTACGCAGATGAGGAACCTCAGTCCTGAGTTGAGATTCTCGAAGAATGAATAAATTTGTCATTACCTTACATCTTGCACTGACTGGTCAGGTCAGGAGATTTTGAATTCGAAACAGCTAATTTTATTTACATACTACATACCGCTGCGGTATTCCCGTCTGATTATAATTTGGGTGTCTTTAAGACTATGTAGAGTGATTTGGCTCTTCATAAACTAGTGCGCCTCACCATCAATGGTTACATCACTGCTTACTATCAGGTGGGATAGCAATCAAGCACTATTTTATGTTACATAAAAGAAATAGCCCTGTTCGTGTCTCACTGCTGGGCAAAGGCTCAGGTCCCCTTTCTCCTTTTAAACCTCTCTGTCTTGGGTGATCTTTGAAAAAAATCATATAGAAATTACAAAGTAAAAAAAGTTTAAAATAATTCATTTATAGACTGCACTAGCAACCACATTGGCACTCGTTCACAAGATAAGGCCGCACCGCGATACAGCGGTTAGATATATCGTATCGGTAACAACTGGTAAGCATGGATCTGATTGCTTTAATGTAAATGTACACTTTATGTCCAGCGGCATTGGCGAGTCAATGGCGGGTTGCTGTTTTATCTATGTGTTTGCTGATTATGTTTATTGTTGTTTAGCTTCTAGCTGCAAATGCTGCTATAAAATATGATCAGGTTTTAGCTGTCATATTGGAAGTTTCGTACTAGTTTAGGCGTATTCGGAATAGAGTGCAAACCTCCGTTGAAAAAGGAGGATCCACCGACCAGACTGGTGTTATGTCTGGTTTGGGAAACTGCCTGATAGATGATTTCGGGGCTTTGGGCGGTCGTATCTGTTCGGAATGCGCGGAGAACTTTAATTGTGCGATCTAGGGTTTCGTAGTTCTTTTGTGACGATATAAATGAAGCTACTCTAGAATGCTCACGTTGTGAGCATTTTGCCGCTAAGTACTAGAAAACTATCGTATACCTATTATTTTTAAAACTATGCAAATTTCGCAATCAGACGTAGTGAAACGTACCCTAGTAGCTACTGTTCGTCAATTCTTCACCTATCTGTACTCGTATTGCAAGTTTGAATACAATCAGTTTGTAGATGACCGCGATTGGAAAGGATTCCTATCAGCAGGCCGCATGCAGCGGCAAATTGCTCGTCACGCGAGCACGAGCGTTGATAAAACAGGACATTTTGACCAGTTTGTTTACTTATGTGTATTGTGCAAAAAACGACTTTTTAATATGACATTAAAACAGCAGAAATAATAACGAAAATGTTTGATGTTTTTACTTTTAATTTATATGCAGTGCCGAAACAATACGAGGTTAATCTATTTTGGCATTTCAACAATAAATATCTTTGCCTTAAAAAAGTAGGCCTTAGGGGCCACGCAGTGTCGAAACCTACTGGAGCTATGGGTTCGCTTCTGAACAGAAAACCCTGGGCTTTGGAACGAAAGGCAAAGAAACATCTAACTTGTTTTTAGTCAGTAAAAGTCTGACACGCCCTCCCGCTCCGCTCAAGCGTGGGAGAAGTCATTCAAAGATTTCCCATCAACAAAAAAAGTTCTACAAAAAGTTAAGTAAAAGTAAGTGTTAAAAAACAAAGCATACCAATTTCGATTCCTTCAATCATTATTCTACATTCATCCCTCTACAACACATATTTCACCCACTGAACTGAATTCTCTAATACATAACATAACCCAAGAACGCCTCAACGTGTAAATAATACAAATGATATAGGTATTGGTTATTTGCACCATGTGGGGGTAATAGCGGCACGTGTCGTCGGACTGCATAAGCTAAGGCCTCTTATACACAAGATAGTTTTCTAACCGTACGTACGTAAGTACCGTGTACAAGACCATAGACTACGATACAACAGTGATGTAACACGGCAGCGTCGCCGTGCCGTAGCGCCGCTGTTTGTGTTAAATAAGCTCCCCCAATGATTCATACAATACTGCATAGCGTGCCTACGGCAAATTAACCGTGCCTGCGTACGGCGTAAAAATGCCTAAGCCTAGCCCACGGCCCCGTTTTATTTTGAACACGAAAATATTGTAAAGGCTTTTTAGTTTGGTATTGTATCGCAGTGCTTATGACAATGTGTTGGTAAATAGTGTTGGAAAGTGTGACAAAAGTAGCCAGTCACAGGATTTTAGGGTGTAGCTAGAATTTCATAAGTAGGTAGGTAAATATTTGTAAGATGTAAAATGGTTGATAAATGTAGCATGGCTATCGTTCTGTTATTTATTTTGCAACATACTTATTCTTAAAATATAATACGTACAGCTTCTTCTTCTTCTTATCGTATGGTTGATGAACAACCTGGTGACAGAGTTTAAACCGCCCGTAGGCCTCTGACATGGCTTCAAATTCAATCTCCTGCTGGAATCAAGTCAAGTGTTAATAGGTTACTTCTAGGCAAGCATGGTCATTCGTCAGCCACATCATCGCTTACTACCACCTGTTGATAAACTAAAAAATGCTTTCAACGTTACCGCTTTTAGATCCGCAAAGGAGTACAATTCACACTATTGTGGATAAAAAATTATGGCTAGCCCCCAAGCAAAGTTTCAAGCAATTTAAAACATTTATTTCTGGAATGGAACAATTTGCCTGCTGCGGTTTTCCCGTCCGACCACATTATTTACTTTATTAGGTGTTTTTAAGGCTAGTGTGAATAGGCAATTAATAAACTAGTGCGCCTCACCATCAACGATTGCATCACTGCTTACCATCAGGTGGGATCGCAGTTAAGCACTAGTTTATAATAAATTTAAAAAAAAAACTTGTTTACACAATAATTTAGTATTTAAATTAGCATCTAAGTTCATAATTTTTTTAAGTATATAACTATCTTAGGGAAAGGTGTTTGATACATGCTCCACGCTACGCCCTTGTCTTCTGTTCGGGCGTACTCCACTTCAACTGAAACGAAAACGATAGCCCATCATCACCTAGCCTTTTCCCAACTACATTGGGGTCGGCTTCCAGTCAACCCGGATTTAGCTGAATTCCAGTATTTTACGAGGAGCGGCTGCCTACCAGACTTCCACAACCCATTAACTGGGGTAACATGGTACTTCATGGCAAGACTGGAGTCAGATTTACTGGCTTCTGACTATCCGTAACGATTGCCAAAGATCTACAAATGACAGCCGGGACCCATGGCTTAACGTGCTTTCCGAGGCACGGAAGAAACTCGTTATGTTAAGATGGTCACCCATCCACAGACCAACCTTGACAAGCATTGCTTAACCTTGAAGATCGACCCGTGCGGCTGTTATAATCTAGCCACGAGCTCCTCAAACGATAGCCAATTTGTATCAAAATATAAATACTTCAAACTCCAATACATGTTCCGACGTTCAATCTCAATGTCATTTCTGATGTTTTTAAAACGTCTTTAGGTGAGTATAAACTACAACATTTACTTGTAACAGAACAACGAGCCGCTCTATGATATGTTCTAGTGTATCATCCTGTTACGAACTAAACGTCGAGCACGCTCGCTCTTTGTTACAAACCAACGAGCATATTGGTGTAACATTTCGGTGAGCGTATTGGTGTAACATTTCGTCGAGCGTATTGGTGTAACATTTCGTCGAAGGAATTATGAAAAAGAATGAACGCAATGTTGGTAAATGAGCATTGTGCATTGTGAGCATTTACCCGTAACATAAAGCCGAGCATTCGCAGGAATGTTACATTACATGAAAATGCTTTGGAAACTGAGCTTTTGCCTGTATTGTACCATTCGTAAGAACGTTACATTACAGAGAAATGCTCCACAAAATGTTGTAGTGTATACTCACCTTTTGCTTACCAATTAATGACAAGCAAATATTACGTACCCTCTTTACCTTGCCGCTAACACTATTACATAAACTGATTTGCATCTGTACACTCTTAATAAAGTTCAGTTGAAAACCAGCGCCAAGCGATTACTACGTTGTTTTCTGATATTTTTACTGAACTAGACTTACTTGTTGCAACTGTGAGTAAGTACCTAAATAAAAATTTATTTGTTTAAACATGGTGAGACACACAATGTTAGTACTCTATTTTCTTACGTTTCTACATGTCGTTTTTACATTGTAAAATAATATCCATGTGTGTCAAACAAAATATTCTACTTTCTTTCTTTCTATTTTCTTAAACATCCTACTAAAATAATACACCAAGTCCTTAGGTGAGTCACGCTATCGATACTCCCTGGACCGTACTCAGTAGTTCAACTTTATTTTTCGCCTGGCCTGGCCCAATCAATGAGTGTCGGCCATCAGCTCCTACAACGGAAATATTGACAAACTTTATATTGGACTTGCTAGAGTTTCTCAAACTTGAGACGATCGGATGACACGTGCGAAGGGTTTCGGTGCGATGTTTTGAGAGATAATATTTGTGATCGGATAGGGACAGATCTTCAAATGTTTACTGTATAGAAGTGACATCAAGTTAGTTTGTTGTACTAGTAGCTTGTCTGTTTGATTATGAATTCATAACAACAATATTGTGGTACAATTTTCTGAGAATTGGAGATGTAACTTGAATGTTGGCCGTCTGTTTCTAGTAATACTAGGAATATCTTAATTTCAGTGAAGTAGCTCTTTGTTGCAAACAATGTTGCAGACGGTTAATTATGAACTGTTGTTCAAAGAATACATAAAAGGTATAAAGTAAAAGTATTGTCGGTCTGTTAGTATCTTTACTGCAAGACAAAGCTGTTTTCTCCTATTGTAAAGGTGCAAGCAGTAGTCAATATCTTTTCTCAGTATTGGTTAAATTTTCTTATTGCTTAGTTTTCTTTCACCGACCAATTTAGAAAGATGTAAATGCAATCATAATTCTGTAGACGGTTGCCTCGTTTTGCAAAACAGTAATGCTGGTGAAAAAGGTGGCCGTACCTCCTCCTGAGGATTTCCTCACGCCCAAGCCCCCGGCATCTCAACCCCCATTTTCAGCAATCGTAGGTGGGGTTGCGGACGGCGAGCAAAGAGTAGCTCACCGTCCGGCCATATGTTAACCATCCGGGCCAAGCCTGAGTTAAGTCCACCACACTCACCTCAAGAAGGTGTCAAAAACGTTAGGGCCCCAAAGGATCGAAGTTTGTTGGTGCCATGGATTCATTTTAAATTCACCTGTTAATAGTAGTACTCAGACTAATCACAGTCACGATTTTTTTTAAATAGCTAAAGCATAAGGTTCATAATTCAAAACATATATTATTAATCGCACATTAATTCAGTGAAGGAACTGTATCTAGGAAGTATTTTTCCGTACCGTCCAGTTCAAGCATCTATAGAATACTCGGCTGTAGCGCTCTATGATTGAGTTTCACTGGCTAAAAGGATGGCTAACATATTCGAGTGGAACGTACACGACTTCATTAATTCTATTTATAAAAAGAATTGCTGTCAAATCATTGAGTAACTGCGTCTGTCGCCTTTAAAATATTATTTAAGTACTCCAAAATTTTCCACGTGTGTCTAACGACGTTTTTGCTTATACTTACGAAGAAATAAATAAACGATAGTGGACTGGTGACCCGTAGAAGTCGCTCAGCTCCCATCCTGATACGTTAAATACAGTAACTGGTGCAGTTTTAAACAGTAAATTGCGTGATTAAAAAACGAGGAGATAAGAGTGGGTCGAGTAAGTGTATAGAAAAAGTTAACTAACGCAAAGAGGGTAGAGAGGAAGAGGGAGACCAAAAAAAATAGATAGATGGATAGTGTGAGGACTGATATGAAAGAAAAGGGAGTTAGTGATAGTACTACGGGTGACAGGACAGAATTGAAGAAAAAAAGGTGTTGCGCTGACCCTAAGTAATATGGGATAAGGGCAAGAAGTAGAAGAAGAATGAGAGTAGAAAAAAGTGTGGTAAATTGTACTACATTCAAATAGACCGTGTGTATAAAGATTTCGTAACTTGAGACGGACTTTGCTAACGACTGCGCTGTTTGTCCCGGCCTCACTTCCAATCTATATAACGATTATCTGCGCAACTGTACCGGGATCATTTGTTAAAAGTTCCAGCGAATAAATGAGTTTGATTAAAGGGCACTTGAGTACAAAAGTGTTACGGATTTTCGTATTGTGTTCCGAAGGTCACAGAGTTCGGCGTTTCGAGGACGAGATTAGTTTTAGCATTTTATTATCTTGACTTAGGCAACGTTTGTTTGTTTTGTTTAATAATTATTTGTTTATTAGGGCGATTTGTGAAACTGTAGAATTATTGGGGGATCTTCTGTTCCCCAATAATTCTACAGTTTACAGTTACCTGATTGTTTCTTTCGTACAATCGTAGGGGCCCAGCAGGACCGAAGCGTAGGGGCTCAGCAGGGTCGAAGTCTACGGGGGCCCAGGTTGGGCTGAAACATACTGAGGCCATGTATTTACTTCCGAAAGCAAATCCATGATCATGGAACGCAAAGTGCTAGAAGAAAACGTAGGTGTGATTCACTAAAAATCTGGTTACTTTTCCTACCTCACTTTAGATCGGGAGAAGTCATTAGATTATTTACTTACTACATGAAAGAAATCTCCCCAGTTAATGGGTTGTGGAGATCTGGTAAGCAGCCGCTCCTCGTAAAATACTGGTATTCAGCTAAATCCGGCTTGACTGGAAGCCGACCCCAGTATATGTAGTTGGGAAAAAGCTAGCCAGATGATGATGATGAAAGAAATCTTTTGTAGTAAATTTAGTGGCTGTTCTCCTCCTATAGGTTGACCTTTCTTCTAATAGTGTTGTAATTCATTCTGAAGATAAGATAAAATCTATAAAAGTTATGAGAGAAACGTTTATGAAAATATCACGTGCTTGAATAAAAGTATACCACTATTTAGGGACTGACTGAAGAAAATTTTCAATTGTCTATATTGGTTTAGTAATCAATACAGCTACCCATAAATAGAACCTGATAATTAAGCTACTAATGTGCCTGGCCATGAACACTTCCTAGTTACGTCAGCAAACAAAAGCACGCAAGGAAAAATAATTGAAAGGACTCCCATCCAATTACCACAGAACTAAATGGAAACCAAACACATTCCTTAACGAGTCGATAAAAAAATATGCTATCACAAACACGTCCTACTCTTCTATCCATTATAAAATCTATTATTGATCAGGATATGTAGCCTCAATACGTCAATGCCATGTAAAGAATAAAGGACTTTAACATTCAAGTAATAAGGTTGATTATCCTTTGGCGTTTAGTCAAGACGCGTGCTAACCCGTTAACTGCAAGTGGGGTAAGTTTGATGGGCCTCGCGTGTCTGTGGACGAGACAGCCGACTTTAAGTTGTATAATGCTGTGCAAAACAATTTGGCACGAAGTGTACCTACCGTACAGTTTCTTTCTCTACAAATTGCGTTCGTAGAACGTTTTGATTCGTATTTTAATTAATAGAAACTTGAGGGTTAAGTACTGGAAATAAATAGAATGAGTTTACCGGTTGAATGGGCTCAATAGTTCTAAATGAAATGTAATTTGAGTGGAATTGAAGATGGCTTTGTAAATGCGAGTTCTATTGTTTTGTGCTGTAGTGTTATTAATATAGTACATTCATGTTTTATTAATATTACTATGTATTTCAATGTTGACATAATTAGAGCTAAAGGCTTTCATTCATCTATTGGTGGATTTATTATTGAATTTGAATGTTTATATAATTAGTTTTCTTTCAACTTTAATTGTAGGTTTCAGTTATCACTTTAGTTGGATCGAATTTTGCACTGGGTAGTTTCATTATTTTGTTAACTTCTTAATTGGACTGATGTGATTAGGAAAATGTAAAAAATAAATTAAACTATTTTAGAGTTCCGTACTCCTAAAAAGGAAAAGTGTAGTTTTGCCACGTCCGTTCATTTGACTACTAGTACAAGAAAGCTGTGTTGCACGGGTATATATTTTGTTTTATCACGCCGCAACTGAACTATTTACATACTAAGTAAATAACTTTTTCGTCTGATTATGATTTGGGCGTCTTCAAGGAATATGCTTTTAATAAACTAGTGTGTATGCCACTGACTGCGCAGAACATGGAAACACGTATATTTTGTAACTGTACTTATTTTTTTTTTTAGTTGAGAAATTTTCTAATAACTTGTCTCACTCTTGGGCAGAGCAGAAGTGTTAGACTTAAACACAACACAAAAAACTTATTCAATTTGATTTGGTCTCTGATTTTATACTTAAAACCTAAAATTTCGTACAATCAAGCTTGCATTTAATTAATTAAAAGCAAACACACCTACTAACAGCACGGAGGAATGATTAAAATGAGTAGAGGAGCTTCAACGTAAATATATTCAGAAAATGCTCATTAAATCCATTCACTAAGCTATGAAGACTTTTTACTGCAGGTTTTTCAGGTCATTGTAATCCCAGATTACGACCTGCCAACTTAATTAACTACGTTTTTATAAAGAAAATAATAAAGAAGAAATTGCTTTGGACTAAGTAGTACTAATAGAAATAATTCTTCTTTTTTAGGGTGCTGTTTTTGTTTTCATAGACTATGCTTACGGTAGGTTCTTTATTATCATAATTTCAGCCAAAATACGTCCACTGCTGGACTTAGGCCTCCCCTAAGCATCACCTCAACGATCGGTCCTGTTCGACTCTCATCCATCGGATTCCTGCGACCCTCGCCACGTCATCGGTTCACCTGGTGGGACGCCTTTCAACACTGCGTCTACCGGCTCCTGGTCGCCACTCCTGAAAAAATTCGTCCCCATCGACCATCTGTTCTACGAGCAATGTGTCCTGTGTACGTGGCTAGCCTTCTCCCACTTCATCCTAGCTGTTTTTTCCCCGACGGCTATGATACTATCATGTTTTTGATGGTTTTCTTACATGTTCGCTCTGTGTGCTGCCAAATTTGCCCAAGTTATAAGAGGCCACGTAACAGAGCAGTATGTTTGAGCTCATAAAGAGCCACGGAAAGTGGTCGCTGTGGTCGAGTTGCATATTTAGAATGATTATTGATATAATAGTGGTTAACACAGAATATAAAAAATAACGATACAATATAAACAGAACCACATGAGAACGGTTTGGAACCGAAAACGATGGCATTCGACAAACTCGAAATGTCTATCTATCGGAATCCGAAACTTGCTCACAAAATACACACTGTAACACTAAATGACTGGCCACAAAATTGTCATTGCCACTACCAACTCTTTTCATTCCACACTAACCCCAAATCTACGGTCACTGTACAAATTTTTGCTTATCCATTAATTGCCCCTTCCCTTAAAAACAAAAAAAAACAGCTGTTAAAGAAAAATCTCGTCGTACAACAGACGTGTACACAGAGACTGTAGCAGTTTCCACAACAAAAATACGTTCTAAATCCGCCATTATCCGTGATAAAAGCCGTTTCAAGCGAACACGCGAAACGTTAACTGAGTTTAAATTGCCCTATTAATGGGCTGTAATGGTGTGGACCACTGGGGTAATTCTGTCCCCGACTCGCATTGCACGGTTAGGCGAGCGTCCGATTCGATGAGTGTAATCCCGTTACGTATTCTGTGTAAACTATAGGATAGTGCCCGTTTTGAACCGTTTTGATATTTGCCGATTGTTCTGCCTATTGGCCGGCGGAATATGGCCATGATAGTATTATAATTACGGAGTGGCCGGCGCTGGGATTTCATGGCGAGTGAATCGGTTTTAACTGCTGTTTGAATGAAATTGATAGATGTAACCTTTTGTATTTAAGAGCAGTATGTTGTTTTTCACATCTCTATTTGCCATCACGTCATCTAAAGTGTAACTTCAGTTTTTGGTAGCAAATGCACACTTTTTTCATTTTCATCCCGACTACTATATTCACATATATCTGACCATCCTTTGACGTAGTCGTGTAAAAAGTAAAAATAACTGTTCTTTGAAGTTATCACTGACAAAATACTCGAACAGATTTCTGTTTCAGTATTTTGACATCGTATATTTTTTATCTTTAAAATCGATTGCATTTCCTTACTTTGGCTCTGGGTTTTAAAGTCTACAAAGACAATCAGAAACTACGTTTTATACCATTGCATTTTACTGTCATTTTAGATTTTAACAGTTCTGTTTTGGAACTCGTCCAAAAAAGATTTGATCAAATATAGACTGGGACTAACCAGATAATGCACCTCAAATAAAAAAGGATGAAGTCTCAGTCAATGTTTCTCAAACTTCGTTTAAGGAAGAATGAGATGAGTAAAAAGTAAATATTTGTTGTAAGTGTTTGAGGAATATGTCCTACAGTGGACGTTAATTGTTCATCATGATGAGCGATATCGTCGAAAATAAAGCATGGAATGTATAGTTTCTTCCATGCATGACTGCATGGAAGAAACTGATGTCACATATGAATTGAAGTTATTTCTGAAGAACCTTTTTACAAGAATTCAAAATACGGAGTTAAAATTTTCTCATTTTATTTTATACATATTTCAATGTAGGTACTAGGTACCCACACGACGTGTTATTTTCCGCTCTGCCAGACACGCAGTTGTCGCAAATCTTCCCGTGTACCAGACAATTGGCCGTTGTTACCTAAACATAAAATTAGTTTCAGAAAAGGGATCCTCGAAACAAACCTATTTAAATGAAATTTTACTCAGACGAATTTGAGCTAAAAATTTAAAATATCCGGCACGTAATTGGACCAAAAATAATTTAGTGTTTGTCTGGTGAAATAATACCCAAAATCTCAGTCCTTGAAAATACTAAAACAATAGGGACATTATCTTTTCAAGAAACAAGTTGATTTAGTAATTGAGTTTTGGAAATAGGGTTTGAAGAAATTGACGAGAATGTTGAAGCAGTGTTTGAGTGTTTGTTATTATTGGAGCGAAATTAATATTTATATGGCCTTCAGATACGCCGGTGCTGCGGTTTTCCGGTCTAATAATAATTTGGGTGTCTTCAAGGCTAGAGTGAATAGGCTGTTAATAAACTTATGCGCCTCACCATCTACAATTACTTCACTGCTTACCATCAGGTGGGGTTGCAGTCAAGCACTAGTTTATACTAGGTATATATTAAAAAAAACAGATAGTTGTTCAGAGTCTAGGTGTTTTGCGTAGCTGAGTTTCAGTACAAAAGCAATTTCTGATGTGAAGCAACGTTTTATTTAAAACAAAAAGAAAAGAAGACAAGGAAAATAAAATTATTCTAGCAGTTTTACAGTAATAAAGTTCAGAAAATAAAAAACGGTTTTCTAATAGCAAATGTAATATGAAGGCAAATTATATTTTCCGATGTATACGTATTTTAATTTGTCGTAATAAAAATATTTTTTTAATATAATAAAATATTTGACGTTTCCTTAAAAGTGAGATTTTTTTATGCGAAAAAGAAAATATTTCTAAGTTTGACAACCACTAAGGTGTCAAGTGTGAGCCGGTTTGCGGGAGCCTAGGTTACCTATTTTCAATAGAAAGAGAGGCTTTCATCGATGTCTAGAAAACTAGGTCAGCATTTAGACTTCTAACATTTGACCTAACGTAATGTTCGCAAATAGAGCCAACTGTTTCAGTTAATTGTTTCAAATTAAGTCTTTGTTAAGGCTTTTTAATTCACTACAGCAAAGTATAGTCATTTAGACGACTATAAGTGGCCCTTAGTATAAACTAGTTACTGTTAGTGGCTTCGTTCGCTTGGGAGTAGGAAGTTATCCCAAGAGAATGGTCCTTTGCGATAATTTCTTATGAATATGAGTGTTTAATATTATTATGTGTGGGTTATATAGATGGGAGGCACCGTGCCTCGGAAAACACTTTAAGCCGTTGGTCCCGGCTGTCATTTGTAGATCTTTGGCAGCCGTTACAGATAGTCAGAAGACAGTAAATCTGACTCCAATTTTGCCATGAAGTACCGTGTTACCCCAATTAATGGGTTGTGGAGGTCTGGTAGGCCGCTGCTCCGCATAAAATAGTGATATTCAGCTAAATCCAGCTTGATTGGAAGCCGACCCCAATATAGTTGGGAAAAGGCTAGGTAGATGATGATGATGATATAGATGGGAGGCCTTCCAATTCTGTTTTATGTGGTTCACATTACACCGTATCCCTCACACACACAATACCATAATCAGCATGCTTTCGCTTTACAAACTTAAAGAATGGAATAGGTAGACTGATGACCTGGTGTGGGTTTTGGGGATGGCGATGGATGCAAACCGCACAGGACCGGTTGTTGTAACAAGGCTTGGGGTATACCTATGTCCAGGTGCACGTCTTTCGGCTAAAATGACGATGAGAATTGGAACATACCCGCAATACCCGCAAATAATAATAATATTCCACAACTTTCACACAACGCCATCTAGTCCCAAGCTAAGCAGAGCTTGAGTTATGGGTACCACAAAACTGATAAACATACTTTTATACTTCTAAATAAATACGAGTACATATTATAGATAATTACACCCAGACACAGAACAATTGATCGTGCTCATCACACAAACATTTGTCCTGGGTGGGAATCGAACCCAAGACCTCCGGCATAGCAGTCAAGGTCACTAACCACAGACCAACAGGCCAGTCATCATATTCATCATTACTGTTATTTCAGCAGAAAGACGTTCACTGCTGGACATAGTTCTCTCCAATTATCACCACAATGAACGGGCCTGAGCTTCTCGCATCTTTTGGTTTCCCGCAACCCTCGAAAGGTCATCGGCCCACCTGGAACATACTACTTACATACAAAAGAGGACTCTAGGAATTAAGGCAAAGACAGAACAGGAGTGGGTTTTAGTCAGTCTGACATTCTGCTCCACCCAAGAGCGGGAGAAGTCATGTGATGATAGAATAGAATAGCATAAACTTTTTACTTTTTTCGGGTCGCGGGAATCCGATGGATGCGAAACACACAGGACCGGTTGCTGTGGCGCTTGGGGGAGGCCTATGTCCAGCAGTGGACGTCTTTCGGCTGAGATGATGATGATGAAATTTTATATTACCTACACCAAAAAAGTACAGTTTATACAATAAATTAAATCCCCACCTTGAAAAAAATCCTGAAACATACTAAACACATACAACAGCATATCTATAACATAATATAGAACACTATATTCCAATTAAGTACAAGTGTATCAAAACGAACCTTTTCAAAAAGCATTTCCGTACTAGAATTCCAATTGCGTTAATGTCACGTCACAAAGCTTGATAGTGACCGCATCGCGTCATGCAATTACTGGTCGCCTCCCTTAAGTGCATGCATGCATGCATGCATACGGATTCATGGGAAGAATACTGTAACACACGTACTACTCAGTGTCAGTTGTGACATTGGCTTTATGAATATTGTATGAATTAGAATGCTGTTGTTTAGAATGGTTTTGGGGGTTGCTGACCTGTTTGCGTTAATTGACAGATTCTATAAATAAATAAAAAAAAAAACATTTCTATTATAAGACGGTAGAGATTAATTATCCCTTAAACTAGGTATAGCCAGTATCTTAAAATACAGGATTCTTGTTTTGGAGGAAATCATCTAATGACTTCTCATTTCTCAGTCTCTATCAGACTTTTACTGACTAAAACCTTCTCCTATGTTCCTTCTTTGCCTCCGTTCCAGGATCCCACGGTTCTCTACCGCACAAACCATGACTTCAGTAGTCTTCAACCCCCTACTGTTTAAGTGACAGGTTTATTAAGAAAAACAATTCAGTTGTCTTGACTGTAGTATAAAAATCTTTTTTTTAATAAATAATTTTGTCCTTTTCCCAACTTTGTAAGAGTAGTATACACGGCATTCACTTTAACCGCTCCTGCCCCGGTAAATAGTAAATAGTAGTAAATAGTAGGTAGCTATATTCTCTCTCTAGTTCTGGAACGCAAAAGGCAACTGAAGGTTGTTATTAGTGCTACAGCACTGTATCTGAGATCTGTCGTAGCACTCGTAGCACAGAAGGCCTACGCCGTAGCCGCTGCGTAGACCTTTGTGCAACGAGTGAGTGTGACAGCAATGGCTTACAATATTGATACTCACTTTGACGTAAGTGTGGGCGGGTTGTAGTACTGTAACAAGTTGCTCGAATGACATTCGTCTTCTAATACATTAGGTAAATTGGTTCGCATACCAAAGCATCATAGTTGTCTGTCTGTTAGTGTTCTCATTGCAGCTAGGGACCTTTTCTCATGCAAAGAAGACATGTGCAATGTTCAAACCGAAATAGCTAATTATTATAAAGGCAAAAACTTGTGTGTACGAGAATATGTGTATTTGAATGAATTTGGGAACACAGGAATGCCATGTCCTTGAATAGTATACAAAAACTTTTTTTTCTAAGAGTTTGTTCTTTCAGGACAACTTTCTACTTTCTCGCGGTTGAACCCGCTAACAAAATGTAGTTTCTAATAACTCCAGGTTTCCAAACGATAATTTCCTTCATAAGTTTCAGAAATTATTATAGTTTTGCCTGAATTTTTATACACAACTACACACACTGTAAACAAAAGATGATGCCCCATGGTCCAACACGATATGACGAGCAAAATTGTAACTGCAAATAAGCTACATCAAGCCGGGTCATTGAAAAAAAAACCTCAATAAACACACTCCCAAAACGTCTTTGACACATCAACAAGGAAATTATTAGCTGAATTTCTTAAAAAAAAAATGTCGGAAATCCCGTCATTCCGTACAAAAGGAATGGTATTTTTATATTCCATTTCCACATACAATTATCGTCGTTTCAAAGTGGGAGCCTTAAGGCTGTATGGCGTTGAGTGCCATCGACTCAATACGAATGTCATCACGTACGCTGCGATAAAGCCCTGTACACCGTACGTCCTCCCATATACGGGTATTATTGGTTTCCACTCAATTTATGTCGTTTGAAGGAAATTAAGAACATTTAGTGTCAATTGTTCGTGAAATGTTATACCTATTAGAATTGTTTTTAGGGAGGAATTCGCCTTTTAACTCCTCCCGCTCAGGGTGGAGTGAGAACCAGTATCAGACTTTGACTGATTAATATCTTCTTGTGTTCCTTCAGCCGCGCTTTGTTTTCTATCCCATAGAACAGTTTAAGGAGCTTGGCTCTGATTTTTGTTTGATATGTAATGTTAACTGGCGCTTGACTGTGATCCCATTTGATAGTAAGCAATGAAACAATTGTTGATGTTGAGGCTCATTGGTTTATTAAATGCTTATTCATTCTAGCCTTGAAGACACTGCAGCAAGTAAATTGTTTCAGTTCTTCGATGTACGTGGCATAATCGACGAATTACGCCAGGAATAATAAAAGTATGACATGTTAGATCAATTTTTGTTATTTTAACGGTAGGAAGGGTATTCGATGTGGTTAATCTACACAAAGCTGAATATTTATTTATCAAAAAAATATAATAAGGTACAAAATATGATTGCAAGTCCAAAGGTTATCTTTTGGTGTACTGACAGTCATGCTATACATGTAGTCTATGGGTTAACTACACGTATAGGGCATACAGTGCTTTGTGTATCCAATACAATGATGCTTTCGGGTGTTGCTTCCATGCAGCCATGCTACTGCGTAGCGTCTGGTTTGTTCGCAGTTTCATGCTATCTTGAGCAAGCACATGCCTTCATCAAAACAGCCTCACACACACAGGCAGACAGGTGAGACAACCCCATACATGAGCACTGCCTGCTCCTATATGCCATGTAGCTTATGATATATGTGAAATTCTCGTGTCACAGTGTTTATAACAAAACTCTTCCGAAACAACTTGACCGATTCTTGTGAAAAATTTGTGTGTATATTCAGTAGGTCTGGGATCCTATTCCCAGACCTACTGAATATACACACAAATTTTTCGTAAACTATTTTTTACACGTCAATCTTTATTTTACTTTGATAATTTATGTGGAAGAGGTCTGGTAGGCAGCCGCTCCTCGTAAAATACTGGTATTCAGCTAAATCCGGCTTGACTGGAAGCCGACCCCAATATAGTTGGGAAAAGGCTAGGCAGATGATGATGAATTTATGTGGAAGAACTACGCTTGCTGAGTCAGCTAGTAATAAATACGTTAAGTTGTGTAGTTTTTTTTTGTGTTTGTAAAATAATCAAAACAACTTATAGTCGATGTAGACGTACTTATTTAGTTGTGTAGGTATATAATGATAAAAATGTTCATTGTCCCAACATTATCGTCTGTTAATTACACAGTGTTCATAATAAAGTATATTCTATTAAAACAAACATTTGCTTTTTTAGTTATAAACTATTAAAATAAACATGTGCTTTTAAAAAGGTACAGATTGCAAAAAGGAGATATTATATTAAATTAGAATATTTCACCAAAATGTTTTAGAATTAAATTAGGCGTCCAAACAAGACGACCCTTGTACAGCAAGATCGTAACAAGCCCTTATCAAATTATAATTCAGAATGCAATTCAGACGGTGTACCTTATTATTTAAATTGCCAAGCAACTTCTAAAGTGCTGATTAAATATCTTAACTATGTACAGTCGAAGGCAAAATACTAACTAGTCAGCGATGTTAAAGAGAAGAGAATTATGGGTTGTCTAGATCATATTTTGTCAATTTAAATGATCATCTAAACAGGCTTTATCCTATTATGTTCTGGTAAAATGCAACTGACCATTATTATATGTCATTTATTTCATCATCACTGCCTCTCAGCAGTAGAAACTTTATAAGGCTGATTATGCATCTGCTTATGCTTTTGACTGCTCATTTAACTTACACAACCCAGAAACTGGATATTACGATACTTTTTGGTCAGATTGATGGTTTGATTAACTAGCTACTTACACAGCAAGCATAACATAGGCATAAGCATGATCAGCCTGATAATTTTCCCACTCAGGGTTCAGGCCTCCTCTCTAGGTGAGGGAGTACCACCACTCGGCCCACACAGGTCTTCGGCCTTTGATTTTTAGAAAATGTCGTTTTTCTTATGATGTTTTAATTTACCGTTTTTAGAGCAATGGTGATGAAATAAATTATATAAAGTAATACGCTTGGCTAGGTTTCAACCCGCACCCTACAACTCGCATATCGGGCCGTTGCCACTGCTGCTCTCTACCGATGCAATACTCTAAAATAATCTAGCCTAGTTTTCAAATTTAATAGAAAAGTACTCAAATAGTACATTACGTTTGAATTTCTTTAAGTACGACCATAGTTTCGCCTATGACTGTACATTACCACGGACAGTGTCATTCAATTTGCGTAAAATTATTCTATTGCGTTATTATCTTAAGGATCCATCTATTTTTTGGGATCATTAGTTGCTTGTAATGCTGTTTACGTGGAATTTAGGCGGTCCCTGTGTTGCTAAATTAAATGTCGGGTTAGGGTATATTTTTTATGATTATTATGTTAAAAAATTAGCTTTAAATTAATGTTGACTTTAGTTTGTGTTGTTAAGCCAGTAGCTTTATGTTATTTTTGTTTTTATTCAAAGCTAAGAATATAGTAATGTTGGTATATTGGTTGAGCGATTGACTGCTGTACAGCGTTTCGTAAGTTCGATTCCCGAACGGAAAAAATATCTGAATGGTGTACAGATAGTTGTACCAAGTATGCGTGTCTTTTATACGTGAGTTTTCATGTCTGTTTATAGAGGAAAAGTTAACCACTGCGTAAATTTTGGTGGCTGAGTGTAAGTAATAGAACACAAGTCGATCTTCAAGGTTAAGCAACGCTTGCCAAGGTTGGTCTGTGGATGGGTGACCATCTTAACATAACGAGCTTCCTCCGTGCCGGAGTAATTGCTAGTGTAAGGTTAATAAGTAACTTTTCCTCTCACTCTACTTTTGGTAGAGTGAGAGGAAATGTAGGTTTTTACTGACTAAAACTTCCCTGAGTTCCTTTAGTTCCCCATTGCGTTCGAGGTTCGTGATGGCTCTTTGAGACATGGGAAAATTCACCCTAGGTAAGTAGATAGTACTGTATACACACACTCATAGAACCGAGTAGATACGTTCTACACATACACGTAATGTAAATGTGTGTCCACACTAGAGATGTAACGGAATTGTATTTAAATTTAGTTTGTCAGAATCCTTGTTGTAATGTCTTAGGGGTACGATGGAGTATTGTGGGATTATCCGAAGTCCGAAGACAGGGGGAGGACACGATAATTCTCAAATCCGGTAACCTGCTCTATTTCCGGGAGGGCGACCAGCAGTCCCAGGGTGGTGTCGGGTTTTTCGTCCACAGGTCCCTTGTGAACAATGTGGTGAGGATCGAGAGTGTGTCGACCAGGGTTGCTTACCTTATACTCAGAATATCGGCAAGATATTCGCTGAAGGTCATACAGGTATATGCCCCAACCTCGACACACTCCGACGACGAAGTAGAGACCATGTATGAGGATATATCCAGAGCCATACATGGTTATAAGACTCACTTCACCGTGGTCATGGGGGACTTCAACGCTAAACTGGGCAAACGAGACGGTGATGAGCTGCGAGTGGGGCAATTTGGATTTGGACGGCGGAACCACCGGGGACACCTACTGGCTAGCTTTATGGAGAAGGAGGGCCTCTACATGATGAACTCTTTCTTCAAAAAGCGTGAGCATAGGAGGTGGACCTGGCAAAGCCCCGATGGTGCAACTAAAAATGAGATTGACTTCATCTTGTCGACGAAGAAGCAAATATTCAATGATGTCTCTGTGATCAATGCAGTGAAAACTGGTAGTGATCACCGCATGGTGAGAGGCACATTGAATATCAACATCAAGCTTGAAAGGTCTCGACTGGTGAAGTCTACGCTCCGTCCAGCACAAATCCAGCTCCAAAACCCCGAGAGCTTTCAGCTCGAACTCCACAATCGTTTCGAGTGCCTAGGTAGCTCCGTGGACGAATGTAACGATGGGTTCGTGGAAACTGTCCATACGGTTGGGTCTAAGTTTTTCAAGACCCACCGTACAAATAAGAACAAGAAGCTCTCAGATCCGACTCTCGAGCTCATGAAGAAGAGGCGTGAGATGATTCTGCAGTCTTCAGACGATGTGCAGATACCGTCAGCTCAATAGACAGATTTCGAAGTCCTTAAAACGCGATCTTCGCCACTTTAATTCCGAAAGGGTTAAGGACGCGATAGAGCGGAATAAGGGCTCCAAAGTTTTTGCGAGGGATCTGTCTATTGGGCAGAGCCAACTCACGAAACTGAAGACCGACGATGGCAGAGTCATATCCGCTAAATCGGAGCTCCTGGGAGAGATCGAGGCATTCTATGGACAGTTATACACGTCTATCTCTAAACCCACGACAAATCTAGCGAATGATCCAAGAGCTAGATTGACCCGACACTATACCGAAGATATCCCGGACGTCAGCCTGTACGAGATTAGGATGGCTCTGAAACAACTTAAACACAATAAGGCGCCGGGTGAGGACGGAATTACGGCCGAACTTCTGAAGGCGGGTGGAAAACCGGTCCTTAAGGCCCTTCAGAAGCTATTTAATTCCGTCATACTCGAGGGCAAAACGCCACAGGCATGGGGCAGAGGTGTGGTGGTACTTTTCTTTAAGAAGGGCGACAATGCCCTCCTTAAGAACTACAGGCCCATCTCACTTCTGAGCCATGTCTACAAGTTGTTTTCCAGAGTCATCACGAATCGTCTCGCACGCAGGTTCGACGACTTCCAGCCTCCTGAACAAGCCGGATTCCGAAAAGGCTTTAGCACCGTAGACCACATACATACGCTACGGCAGGTTATACAGAAGACTGAGGAGTATAACCTGCCTCTCTGCTTAGCGTTTGTGGATTACGAGAAAGCCTTCGATTCGATCGAGACTTGGGCTGTACTGCAGTCTCTCCAACGGTGCCAGATTGACTATCGGTACATCGAAGTGCTGAAATGTTTGTACAAAAACGCCACCATGTCAGTCCGACTCCAGGATCAGACCTCGAAACCTATCCTTTTACAGCGGGGTGTGAGGCAGGGAGACGTTATCTCTCCGAAACTGTTCACGGCCGCATTGGAGGATGTCTTCAAGGTTCTGGAATGGAGAGGGCGAGGCATCAATATCAACGGCGAGTACATCACTCACCTTCGGTTTGCCGACGACATAGTAGTCATGGCTGAGACTACGGAGGAGCTCAGTACAATGCTCGGTGATCTCAGTAGGGCTTCCGAAAGAGTGGGACTCAAAATGAACATGGACAAAACCAAAGTCATGGTAAACATCCATGTAGCTCCCACTCCTATCAAGATCGGAGACTCTACACTCGAAGTTGTGGACGACTACGTCTACCTGGGACAGACGGTCCAGTTGGGTAGATCTAACTTCGAGAAAGAGATCAATCGTCGAATCCGACTCGGCTGGGCAGCGTTCAGGAAGCTGCACGGTATCTTCTCGTCCAACCTACCGCAGTGTCTCAAGACAAAAGTCTATGACCAGTGTGTGTTGCCAGTGATGACATATGGCTCGGAAACGTGGTCGCTCACAATGGGCCTCATCAGAAGGCTTAAAGTCACCCAAAGAGCAATGGAAAGGGCTATGCTCGGAGTTTCCTTGCGCGATCACATCAGGAATGAAGAGATCCGCAAGAGAACTAAGGTTACCGACATAGCCCGAAGAATCGCCAAACTTAAGTGGCAGTGGGCAGGGCACATTGCTCGTAGAACAGATGGTCGATGGGGACGAAAGGTTCTAGAGTGGCGGCCACGTACCGGAAGACGCAGCGTCGGAAGGCCTCCCACAAGGTGGACCGACGACCTGGCGAGGGTCGCGGGAATCCGATGGATGCGAGACGCGCAGGACCGGTCGCTGTGGCGACGCTTGGGGGAGGCCTATGTCCAGCAGTGGACGTCTTTCGGCTGAGATGATGATGATGATGATGATGATGATTGTCAGAATCGGAAATGGAATCGTAACCGGAATCAAAACTAAAACACTACTAAAACTAATCTAAATTCAGTTAAATACCTATTCGTACACACCCTGTATATTATTATATACGATGTGGATGCGACAATACGACAGTAAATAAAATCATTGGCAATACTCATCATTATGAACAACTTTTAGAATGGGACTAACCCTTAAATCGCGAAAAAAAATCAGTTGTCCCGTACATTTTGTCGACTTGTGCAACCATAAATGTAAGTAGAGTTGTTTCCTTACTAAAAGTTAAGTAAAATGAAGAGCAAAGTCACAACATTCCAAATACGAAAGAAAACAACAATTTAATGATAGATTAATGAATTATCGACAGAGGGCACGTGGGGAGGAACATACCCCGCGCGACAAGTGTCAATTAGGTTTGTACCTCCAATATACTCGAAAGTTCCAATTAGCATTTCATGATGACGTTCAACAACATCATTTCAGGCGAAAGACGTCCACTGTTTAATATAGGCCTCCCTCAAGTTTCATGCATTGAATTCCCGAGACACTCACCTTCCCTCAAGGCTGACCAATGATCTAGTGATCATTGGTCAGCCTTGAGGGAAGCCTTCCAACGCTACGACTGATTAAAATTTATCAGAACTAAAATTGAAATCGGAATCGAAAGTGCAAAATCAATCGGAAGTTCCGACCGTTCGAAATCGCATTCGAACCTTAGTTACAACACTAGTTACACACATACCACATACAAAAACAGCCACATTATATTTTATAGAGGATCTTTGAAACGAGATGGGGGAAAAGGGGAAATGTAAGTTTTCCGCCTGCCTGGGTAGCGACCTGTTTTATTTAAAGAAAACCTAGAAAGTAATAGGAACTCTTTTTAGTTCAGTGTGTTCGATTTAGCTACGAAAAAAGAATACTGTATCAGTTTTAAATCTTAGAGATCTTATTAGGTTTTTTAAGTAAGATAGAATGAAGGAGCTCGTGGCTAAATAATAACAGCCGCACAGGTCGATCTTCAAGGTTAAGCAACGCTTGCCTAGGTTGGTCTGTGGATGGGTGACCATCTTAACATAACGAGTTTCCTCCGTGCCTCGGAAAGCACGTTAAGCCGTTGGTCCCGGCTGTCATTTGGAGATCTTTGGCAGTCGTTACGGATAGTCAGAAGCCAGTAAATCTGACCCCAGTCTTGCCATGAAGTACCGTGTTACCCCAGTTAATGGGTTGTGGAGGTCTGGTAGGCAGCCGCTCCTCGAAAAATACTGGTATTCAGCTAAATTCCGCTAAATCCGGCTTGACTGGAAGCCGACCCCAATATAGTTGGGAAAAAGGCTAGGCAGATGATGAGAATGAAGTGAGAAATCATCTTATGTCTTCTCCCACTAGGGTGGAGGGGTAAGATAGTGGTCAAACACAAGAATAGGCTCACTTTAATAAAAAATACCGGCCAAGTGCGAGTCGGACTCGCACACGTCGCACCGTCCGTAACAAATAATAGAAAAAATATCACGTTTATTGAATCACAAACATATTTATCGTATTGTGTTTTAAGAAATACATCATCTGTGAAAACAGTTACCTAGTTATCGCGTTTCATGAGATACAACCTGACGACGGACAGACGGATAGAGTAGCTTAGCAGTAAGTAGGATCCGGTTTTTATCCTTTGGGTACGAAACCCGAAAAAAACTTACAACTGCCAGTAAGACATTGTTGAGAGAAAAGAACTCTAACATGGTCTAATAGAGACTAGTTGATAGGGAATAGTAGTTTTTATAAAATTAAAAGTTTTCTATTTTATTTGACACGATCACACGACATTGGCAAAGTTAAACAAAACTAATACATTGATGTAATAACAACTTAGGTGAACCCAAGCGTCGACTTGATCCATCTCGCTTCATACCCATACCTTTCCGTTACACATCAGTAATATATTTCCAGTATGTTTCCAGATGCGATACCTATACAAAATAGATCGCTATTTCTGAACCTATTACGCCTATCCGGCCGTGAGAGATACCAAATATTGACGCAAGTAGAAGCATAAATCATTGATATGAAAACTTTTGCGGATGCCGTTATGTAAGTTCGTACGAGTAACAATAAATATTGGTGAGGTGTGCTGTTGAAATAGCTGATGGTTTCCAATTTCTTTTGAATATTTTTAGAGGATTTGGAGATTAAATTTTATGTTGTTATACAATATATATTATGTAGGTAACAAATGTGATTGCTTCGGAATCGAAATTCAACGTATTTTTATCTAACAGTAAAGGTTTGATCAACGTTTGTATTTTTATTTTTAGTTTGGAAGTTGTTGGTTTAGGTACATACTGTATGTATAGCAAGTAATTGATTTAATTTACAGTTTAATACGAGTATTTGGACTTTATAGAAAATTTTCATACATAATAAATACACGACGGCATAAAGACTGGTTTCCAAGAACCGCTGGTATTGTTGTCAACAAAAACGTAGGTGATGAAAATCGTAACAGCGGAAAAATACGTTTTTTAGAAGGCTATGTTACAAGTCGAGCAAATAAAAACGCGTTCAAATGTGGGCCTGAAACATGTGAATAGCGTATTTCACAACACGTTTGCGTACGAAAACGAAAAAATCAGTTACAGTTCAAAAAACAGAATCAAAAATATTTGTGTTGTATGATACTCAACATAACAACACAAGCTTTTTTTATTCTGATTTTTCCCTTTAGTTGTCCTGAGTTGAGCTATACGAATACTGATAAATGTTTGCACTGACTAGAAAGGTTCATTCGAATCTGTCTGGTTCTTTTTGGCATTAATCTATTTATGGTTCTCATACATGATTTCACCATTACATGTTTATTTTTTAGGTGAGTATCATCCAATGCCTTCTCCCGCTTTTGAGTGTAGCGGGAGGCCGTGTCAAACTTTTGCTGAGTAAAACCCACTCCTGTTCTTTCTTCACTTTCATTTTAGGGCCCCAGGGTTCACATTTACATAACCCATTGCCCTGGTAGGTTTTTGACAATGCTGAGTGATTATGATTGGGTGACATCTTCTTGAGACGCGTGTGGAACACTTTGCGTCGTCGATGACTCTCACTCGCTTCGCATGGTTATCCGAAGACTGGACGGCGAAATACCCATTTCTTGAGGTCCGCAATTTAACTTGTTTACTGTATGACCTTTGAAAACGTTTTTGACTGCTGAGTTTGTTTCAGTGTTTATTTTGAGAGTAGTCAGCAGCGAAATATCAGCCTCACCTGGTTTAAATTGACAAAAACATTAAAGGGTTTCTTAAATCTATTTACGTAAAAAATATAATTTATACAAACGTGTAGACACAGCACGCAATCCAATTCCGGAGAGTGAGGAAAAAAATATCAACTCCGAAAGAAGTATATCTCCTGTTGAAATTTTACGTAAACCCAATAGTTAGTTTCATTTAGAAAAGTTTGCGGTATTCAGCAGTTTTCGAATTGAATTTGATAAGGGGTGAAATTTTGTACGAAAGTAATTTTCGTTGGGGAAAGTTCTATATTACCTGGCTTTAAGGATACGGACGATCAGGCCAACGATAGGCGAAAAAGTATTTCGCTTTGGAAACTTTTAAATGTGCCTATATCTGAGAGATTCTGTAATTATTTGAAGTAGTATTTGAAGAGTTTCTACATAAAAGAAATGTTTATTTTGATCTCTTTTCAGAAAAAAATATAGGTAAGTGTAGTTTATATAATCGGTTTTCCTTTTAGACTTACGTAAGTTAAAAACCACTTTCTCTTTTGATTTCTGTTTTTTGTAGATATAAATACGACATTTAAATTTATTATTTGAGCTTTGTGTTTTGGGGAAGCTCGTGGCTATAATAATATCAGCCGTTCATTTTTTATTCAGTTTTCTAGATTAAGCAACGTTTGCCGCGGTCTGTTTTCGGAAGGGTGACTGGAGACTCTTAACAAACCGAGATTCCTCCGTGCCTCGGAAAGCCTAGTAAGCCGTTGGTCTCGGCTGTCATTTGTAGATCTTAAGGGTCCGTTCACACAGACCGGCTCGGAGAGGAGAGATATTTTTGCATGTGCACTGCGCGTTCAAGCATTCTTTATGACAAAAGCAGTGCACATGCAAAAACAAACCTTACTACAAATACTTAAAGCTCTGTTTTCAACGTGATAAAAAGTCTGCTCTCCTCTCCGAGCCAGTCTGTGTGAACGGACCCTAAGGGTCATAATGGTAGTCAGAATTCAGAAAATTTGACACCACCAGTAGGACTGACGCTTATTCGGGCCAAGGGCTTTTTTTCGAAAAGAAAACCCGTGGTGTTGGCACGGCAAATGGAAAAGAAATATAGATGTGGTTTTAGTCAATAAAAGTTTGACACGACTTCTCGCTCCACCCTAGAGTGGGTGAAGTAATTAGATGCTTTCGGTAGTTTTTAAGTTTATTGCATTCATACAGACAAAAAGACACGTATCCGAGGCTTCGTTGAATAATACATAAGGGTTCAAAATAAAACTTGTTATGCACTAGGGAAAACAACTAAAAAAAACTTAAAACAATTATAAATACTAAGAAATGTTACATAGTACAATGTTACGGAGACACTCGAAATAAAAAAGGCTAAATTTATTTCTATTGAAATAGAAACCGAAGAAAACGGCCACCAAAGTTAATTCCAACGAGCGATAACTTCCAGAAATAAATAGCCAGTTTATTTCTATTCAATTCTCAGAACGTTTGTCACCTGTACTTGTTTTAATTATATTCGAGATTCAGTTATAGATAGTGATTTATTAAAACCTACTTCATCGTCTTTTTAAGGAAAAATTGAATGGACAGGTTTACTATTGTTTATGTCGGATGAAAAGGTCTTTGTAAGTTATTGATCGTGTTTATTTTTTGAGTTGGGAAATCATCAATATTTTTCTTCTTTTCTTCCTTGTCAGATTCTTGAACAAATTCCACCTGTGTCCTTCAGTTACTCTTTGCGTTTCAAGCCCAAGATACCTCTTCAGAAAATTCCCATGACCCTAGCGCGCATAGCGATGCGAGTGTGAGTTTTCGAATTCGATACGAAAATTTCGATTCGAATTAATTTTTAGATTTTAGATTTTTGAGCATTTAGCAAAATCCATTCAGCCATTCGGGTGTGAAGAAGTAAGAAATGTACACAATCACTAGCGACCGCCTTCTAATATTAGTAAGATAAATATCTAAATAAATAAAGTCAACACTAAGTCATCATCATCTGCTTAGCCTTTTTTCCCAACTATATTGGGGTCGGCTTCCAGTCAAGCCGGATTTAGCTGAAGTCAACACTAGGTAATTATAAATTTTTATTTGAGGTGAAAAACCATCAAATATCTCCGAGATTATTGATTACTGATTAAAACAAACCTGCGTTCCTTTAATTGCTTTTTACATTCCAGGGCCTAGCTAACTCTTTCAAACAATCTCGCAACTCACACTCATAATACACAGCATAACGATGAGAAAGTAAATATTTTAGCACTTTCCTTTAGTTCTAGACCTCGAACTAAACCTAGTTACGTACTAGACACATACCAAATTGTCACCACAGTAATTCGTGAATAGCTTTAAGTAAACTTCCACGCTACCAAGTTTCACGAAACTCCGTAATTGTCTTTCCAACCGAAACTAGTCTTTTGAAAACGGATCCTATAAAGTGGAATATCCAATAACCGTCTTTGTCCTACTTCAGAATCAAATTCACTATCTGATGTGGTCTTCTTCGAAGCTAGAACACTAATGCATTTAGTTTGATTTACTCTTAGCATAGCGTAATCAGCCTCATAATGTCACTGCTGGAATTTAGACCACTTCTCTATCTCGGGCAATGGGCTGTAAATCAACATGCTTGCTTGATGTTGGTTGGTGAATGGCACGTATCTTCAAAGTTTTTGTTTTAAGATATATTATGTTGGTTTCTTTACTACAATTTTCTTCTTCATTTTGAGAGCAGCAGGTGATGAAATAAATTAAATAACATAGGTATTTAAAATGCATGGCCGGGTTGAGCCCTTTACGAGATGTATTCTGGTAAGTTCAAGCCTTTCCCAACGAACCACCACTGATCTCAGCTGCTTTAATCATTAACATTATGCCTGTACCAACAAAGGTACCCATAGTACATCCATGATCTAAATGTGCCTTCTCGCTTTATCATGAGATCAGTTTAATGGTACGGTCTGTGACCTATATTACCTGACCCATCTTAGGAATATAAAGAAAGATATATGGGTCAAACAATAAAAAAACACTAACTGTATCATTTTTATACCGCTCCGCCTAGACCGGGAAAAGGTTTATGATGATTGCTAAAAGAAAAGAACTCGATCAGTAATAGCATTTGTGACTTCAAGATCAACGAGGCAATTAATTAAGACCACCACCCAAATCTATCAAAGATAAAATCTCTAATATCCAAAAAGCACCTTTCAAGTACGTAAAATACTTGAAAGTCAAGGGATGAGTTTTTATGGAGCGTTCCATTCCATTTCGCCAGAGGATATATGAGCCAGCCTGA
Source organism: Mythimna separata (assembly GCA_030763345.1). NCBI lineage: Eukaryota > Metazoa > Arthropoda > Insecta > Lepidoptera > Noctuidae > Mythimna > Mythimna separata. The sequence goes on along the minus strand of CM061177.1, from coordinate 18,056,816 downwards.
TTCGCGCTAGAGACTGATAAGTCGCGAACGTGACGTGGAATAAATCATGGACATCGCCGTGATCCGAATAATATGAACGACAAAATATACCCAGGAATTTATTTGACTTCTATATCGAGGTATTGCCTGTTTACTTTTGGTCTCCTTTGGGTTTTAGTGGTGTAAGCCTTATCTAGCTTGGCTCTCTTAAGGTCGGTTGTGAATGTGTGTCGATGGGAATGCGCCTTTCGGGATTACTGGAGTGAGTATTATTGCTTTTATTTTTTGTAGTGAGTATAAGTCTGGACCTCTTGAAGGTAGGTGTGAGTTATATGAACTCACAACGTTACACAATAAGATTTTTGATAAAGACCCAGATTTTTAAGATTTTAGCTAAATACTAATTTTCCTTTTTCAAATACTTCTTAAGCGAAGAGGTTAAGAGTAAGAAACGCCTAACGTTTCTTACTCTTCATACTATAATGATTTATTATTATTATAATGCTTAACCCGGTGCAAAAGGCTTCCTTCCTCCTTCCATTTTGTAGCATTATTTGCGGCCGGCAATTTCTTGCTTATTACTAATCCTGATTTTTAAGAGTGACGGGGCATTCTTGATTTCTTCTGCATCTAAGTTAGTCTAACAGCCCTAAAAAAAAACAAAATCAAAGCATACTTTGCAGCTTAAACCTATCCAATGTAATTTATATATCTACACATTTTCGAGAAAAATAACTAAGATTACATCTTAACATCGTTAGAATTCTACTAGCCATATTTTAAGCACGTATGTAGTATCTAGAGTCCTATAAAAATCTGGTTAGACACTTATTCGAATTAAATCGTTCGTGCAGTTAAAGTTAATTTCAGAATTATGTTTTGCAGTAAAAAATACGTTTATTTTGGGTAAATAAAGTCATTATTTACAGATTATGACAGTGCAATATTACGACAGTTTGCAACCCGATCAAGTTGGTGAAATAATATATTACCCGGTTATTCCCAGTTGAGTCTTAGAACGTCCGAGGAATGAAAAGTAGCTCGGTGCTCAACTTCAAGTGGCAGCCAACTTTACTAATATTATATAGTATAAGTTATTTATATTACAAAAATGTAATTTGTTTTCTATTTAGATTTGTATATTGAATAAAAATAAAAATATTTCTCCAAACCAATCGTTTTATCTTGTTAGTAAACAACAAAGATTGATTAAGAAACAAAAGAAACAATCGTAATTACCGAAATAATCAAAACAAATTTTGTAAAAAAAACATTTTGTTCCAAATTCAAATCGACAACTCTTCTAATTTCAAAAGTGTTCTATTTATAAACTACAGTGATTTATTATAAAAGAAACAATCGTAATTACCGAAATAAGCAAAATGAGTTTTGTAAAAAAAAACGTTTTGTTCCAAATTCAAAAGGGTTCTATTTACAAATCCAACCAGTTCCTTCACATTATAAACAAGCAATTATCAGTGAAGAAGCAGTAGAATTTATTCATTTTCACGTAATTAATAAACAACAGTGATTGATTAAAAAACAAAAGAAACAATCGTAACTACATTTTGTTCCAAATTTAAATCTCTTTCAAAAGTGTTCTTTTTACGAATCCAGCCAGTTCTATTTAAAAACAAGCAATGATCAGTGAAGAAGCAGTTGAATTTATTCATAGTTTCACGTAAGTAATACGTCGCCGACTGGCTGGAAATTAAGTGTCGCCTCTACTGACTCTATTATGTAGGAAGGATCAAGGAAATTGGAACGTCAACGACGTAATACAGAAGACTAGTTTTTTTTTTTACTTTGCTGACGTAAGCAGCTATAAATAAGGGAGATTTCGCGAGTGAAAGCTTGCTCGGGTAATGCAGTGATGGTGGGAGTTGAGAATTTATTATGATTGATACTTGGTTATTAAAATTGGAAGTCGACATAGTGTGCAGTAGGCTGAAACTGTTTATGGATAGTGTGTGTTTTGATGTTACTTGATTCGATAGTAACTTTAGGAAATAATATTTTTAGGGTTCCGTAACGTACGGGAATCAAAATTTATAGGGTTCTTGCTGTTAACCTAGATTCTTAAAAGGTAGGTACTAACTTAGGGGAATAAGTCTGAAAACAGTTTTTTTTAATTTTATGTTTCTAAAAAAAACATTGTTCCTACTTACAAAAATCTTCAAGGTTTGATTCAGGAATTGAATTTTTCACACAGTTAAGTTTTACGGAACCCTCGGTCAACGATTCCGACTCGAACTTGGCCAGTTTTTTATGCGATCGTACCCTGTTGGCGTTTGTTTATATTACTGCGGGCTTATCCACTCTAAGTAACTAATTAAGATATTCAAGCATAAAACTCTGATTAACCGATACGAACTTTTGAAATCCTGTCAAAATTCCTCCTCGGCAGCAATTTTATAATATAAGATTAATTACAAATTAATTCTAGTAAGGAATTATTAATTCAAATATTCATTAATGCTGAATCTTTATTCGTATTACGCCGGAGTGTACGACAGATGTCCAGAATTTAATTTAATATAAGTCCCGTTTCACTTTCTTTTAATATTACATCTGGGAGGGCAACTCAGAACTCATTTCTCAAGACGATTCGATGTAGATTCAATTTAATATCAGACGTCTTAGTTCCGCGGAACAACTGAGAAATGGAATAATATTTGGGCTTTTAAAAGCAATAAACAATTTATCGTTGATTGTACTCAAATTGTACCGGTCGTTTGTTTGACGGAGATCAAATTTTTGTTTGGGCTTTCAATCAGATTACGAGGAGACGCTCAAATGGATCGCGACGGAGTTTTGTTTTGTGATTGGTAAAACGAATGAAGAATGAAAATTAAGATAAGATATTATTATATATCGGCGTTCTTTAATTAAAATTAAGTTTTCAATTAGGTATTCTCGAGTTTCACTAACTCTTTAGCTTTCAGTTTAGAAACCTGAATACTTTTTCTTCACAACACACAAAAAACTATGCATGCAATTTGGCACACTGGAAGATCATATTTTAGAATAGCATAGTATGTTCTCTTGTAAAAAATCACCCGGGCAAAGCTGCTGGCAGCAGCTAGTACGTATATCAATATAACTTTTTTGTGTAAAAGAAGATTGATAAACGATTTTTCTAATCTGGACAAAAAACAGACATTTCCTTGTTTCTTTGGACATATTCCCTCAAGTGAAACTACCTCCTAGCATAGTATAGTCAGCCTCATAATGTTCTCACTGTTAGTCATAATCCACCATCGGGGCCCAGTGTGGAGTGGTCGATGTCACATGTCTTTGAAGTTTCGGTTCTAAGCTATATCAGTTTCCTCACGATATTATTCTTCGCCCTTTTAAGAATAGTAGTGATGAAATAAATTATAGATAGCAATGCGCTCGATTAGATTTAAACCTGCGACTTACATCTCAATACCACAAGGCCACTACCGCCCTTGCTCTGTCCCCAGAGTCCTATAAAAATCTAGTTACACACTTATTCGTATTAAATCGTTCGTACACATAGAGTTAATTTAAGAAATAATGTTTTGCGGAGATAAATATTTTTTAGGGTGTGTACTTTATGGAGCAGTGGCCCAGTGGTAACGGTCCCGACTTACGAGTTGTAGGACGTGAGTTGAAACCTTGACATGCATTATTTAGTGCAATTTATTTCATCACCACTGCTCTCAAAACGGCGAAGGCAAACATCGTGAGGAAATCGGCATGTCCTAGAACAAAAATTGGAAGAAATTTAACATTTACTAACCCGAACTGGGCACTCGTGGTTAGTTACGGCCCCTTTCCTCTGCTAGAGAGAAGCCTTAAGTCCCAACAGTGTGAAAATTATAAGGCTGATTATGCTATTATTATGCTATATACTCGTACTCCATTCCAAATGATTATGAAAAAAGAAATGTAGCTGTTCTACTATTTGAGTCAAAATGAACTGTTTTCTTACACATAATAATACATTCAAATCCCACTAGCATATTCAACGTATTTGGGCCCCTTTGATTGGTCGCGATGGATACTATTAATTAAAGTTAGTAACAAGGGTCTGGTAATGGAGACCAGGAAAATGGATAGTGGATATTTAGTTGGCTACGGTGTAACTAGCGTGTTTGGCCTCATTTGAGTTGTCCTGAGGTTATTGCTTTACTTTCCTTCACCTAAAAAAAGGTGCCTAATACTAAAAATTACTTTCTGTATCGTGGATGCGGTTAGAAAAATATAAACTCACGTAAGACACAAGTCTCAATCGAAGTTTTTAAAGAAGAAACTGTTTTCAAAAGACTTGTTAAGAAACGTTCTTAAACCTGTCACTGTGATTATCGATAGTAGAGGTATTATTTATACATTTCCTGTATATTTGGTATGTGTGTACACCGTTAATGGTAGGGTATGGTCAAAAGAAAGACTATTTTAAATATTATTAAAAAAATAATTAATTATTATATATATTTTTTTAATATTTTATTTTACCTTCTCATGTTTTACCTATACTCAAGCAAATAAATTATTTTTATTTGTGTATTTATGTATCTATTACATAGTAAATCTATATGTCTATTATACCTAATATTTTGTAATAAATATTGGTGCTTTTTGTCAAACTAATGGCTTCCCCTACTCTAACAATCACTATCCACTCTAGTACCTACGATAGTTCTCAAGAGAATTTGATAAATAGATTGGTCTAAAATTAACAATCTTCCGAAGTTTCCGAAAAAATATTATACGTAAGTAATAGAGGAAATATTTTACATACTAAATTACATTATATTATCTCACCGACGACGTAAAAAATGTCACAGCTTTCTCTCAAAATTCAAAATGATTTTATTTTACATAGGCCTACATGGGCACTTATAAAACGTCAAAAACTAGTGCACGGTTCCAAATTGGTCGTTTCCTATGGAGAAAAACCGGCAAGAAACTCGATGGTTACTCTTTTCAAAACACTATTGGGTCTACAATACTTCCTTATTGCAACACAGACACTCTACCCATAAACACCTCGAAACTACAAACCCAAAACAAATTCAGCCATACAGATGCAAAAACACACATAAACCGAGCGAAACTGGAGGTTTTCAAAAGACAAATCCCCAGTTCAAAAGTTGAAGGAGCTTGTCTTGTCAGGAGCAGACGGCAACTTCTGGCGGTTACATACTGCGCTGATTTATAAACGGCAACTTTGTACTCAAATGCGCTGTTTGTCGATAGCGGCAATGCTACTGACGGTTTGCTAAAAGGAGTTTCTGATATTTATGTTTTCTTCGTAAGAATTTGAATTTGGAATAGTAAGTAGCTACAGTCTGTTTTTTATACCCTGAGACTAAATTGACACAAGTAATGTTAAATTTACTATAGGCATGACGCCACTTCTTTTGTGTTGAAATGTCATTTTAGTCTCAGGGTTTAAAAAACAAACAGTACCTACGTATTAGATTAAATCATTTTCATTTGTTTCTGTTTTTGACTGTTGGAATATTTTTTAGTTTCGTAAAAGGAGTTTCTAGTGTTTTGTTTTGGTCTTCTGGATTGGAATTTGGAATGTATCTAAGTAAATATAGTTGCTAGCATTTTGTAATTGTTGTTTTGTTTGTTTTTTTTTATTGTGGAACTTTCGTAACTAGGCAATACAAGGAATCATTGAAATCTGCACGATTTTGGTGAAACGATACTGAGACTTTTATGGAAGTATGTATTTGACTTCATCAGTGCTTTATCGAAGCTTGCCAAATGCCAATTAGGCTAATACGAAAAAAATTAATAATTAAACATTAGAATGTGACACTATACGTACCTATGACATTATTCTAATTGAAAACAATGTGACTGTCTTCTTTATCACAAATAAATAATTTCTAAACTTGACCCCAGCTAAATGCACAAAACTCGCAAAGATAAAAACTGTTTTTTTTTTTCTTTATTTCGGGGATGCTACTACCTCTTTAGTAAAGTAACGTTCTAGTGTACATTGGTACTATTAATGGTTTTTTTTTGGATTTCATGAATTCAAACTGTACCTTGGTATAACAATTAATTTTTATTTGTTTATTTAAGCGAAAGCGAGAGATTGAAGGTTTGGTAAACGAAGTTTCTACTTTTTGTATTTTATTTTCATAATTTCGAATTTAGAATTGTGATCCAATTATTTCGCGTTTGTTTTTCATTTAAAATATATTTGGAGAATTTTATTAAAAATAAATTGCGGCTTTTTTTTCAGTTGTAGTGTACATGACAATTTTAATTACTAATGCCATTAAAATGTTGTTTTTCTTACAGTGATAGCAAAGCAAAAAGGAGTTTGGAATCTCGGGAACATTGGTGTCGGCAATTTCGAAAGTCTCGACGAATTTTCGATATTCGAGACTGTTTTTAATTTAATTTTAGTTTTGAGTTTTTTTTTAAATAGATTAATTCATAATTTATCATAGTATTTATAGGTGTACTTTTTTAGCGTATATATGGTATTTTTATTATTGTAAGCACCTTTGAACGGGAAGGACGTTCACACTTATTTACATGAAATTTGGCACATGAGCATACCATGTTTTTTTGGATACTGCAGGATACTTTTTATACTTCTTTCACACAAAGTTGGTGACAGAAGCTTATTAACAGACGTTCTGTTTGTATGAAAGATTTCCGAGTTTCAGTGAAAAATAATTTAACATAAAATGTTATGTTAGGTAGAGCAGTGAGCGGATTATTAGTTTTTCAAGTTCTACCACCATATTCTGACATGCACAAAATGTTAAATTTCACGGCGGCTACCCAAAACAGTTTTCTCTATAAATCCTTACATTTGACTCATATTTTACAAATGACTGAACAAGAAGGCATACCTTTCTCAACCCTTGTCACAACATGTTATTCAAGACCAAATATTCAGTAATAGTTGTTCGAACTAGCGGACCTGAAGTTTGTGAGCCTGGATTTTTGAATGTCCTAAGGAAAGAAAGGTTTCTTGCCTAAAGAAGTTTGTGAATACATTTTCTACTAGGGGTTATTTAGGTCGCCACTCTTTTTTTCCTTTAGTATATCATGGGTTTAGGGTTCCGTATGGTAATGTACTGGACCTACTAGGGTTCATGCTTGTTAGAACTGCGAGATTGTTGAAAAGACTTGCGTTGACCCAGGAACATACAGAGTCACACACAAAATTCATTTAAATGGTGATTAAAGGACTCTAAGTTTAAATTCTCATTAGAAAAACAAATAGACTAAGAAGTTGCTAAAGTCTGGTTTTTAATCCCTGATACCAAATTGACACAGGCAAATGTCAAACTTACCTTGTAATGATACCAGTTCTTTTGTGTTTTGTCACAAGTGTGACAATACACGTAATTTCAGAGATTAAAAAAACAGAATTAATCACTGTTGAAATTAATCACATCTACATTTTTTTTTTCATAAGGCATCTTATATATGCCTGTTATAATTTCGTCAATGTAAAAGACAAATAAAAGAAGGGAGCGACGAATGAGCGCCTAAACTTCACCATTGCTAAGTTAACAGTAGCAGTTTGATATAAACTCGTCCTCAAATATGAAGCTCTTGACGAAAGTGTAATAAAGAGTTTTATTAAATTTTCTACAAAGATAAAATGATATGGAGTTGAATAAAGCGCCTTAAACTTTACATATTAGGTAAAATTCGTATGATATTTAGATTGACTGTAAAATATTGCTTTACTAATAAGGTGACGAGTCATCATCTGCCTAGCCTTTTCCAACTATATTGGGGTCGGCATCCAGTCAAGCTGGATTTAGCTGAATACCAGTATTTTACGAGGAGCGGCTGCCTACCAGACCTCCACAACCCATTAACTGGGGTAATACGGTGCATCATGGCAAGACTGGAGTAAGATTTACTGGCTTCTGACTATCTGTAACGACTGCCAATGATCTACTAATGACAGCCGAGAACTACGGCTTAACGTTTTTTCCGAGGCACGGAGGAAACTCGTTATGTTAAGATGGTCAACCATCCATAGACCAACCTTGGCAAGCGTTGCTTAACCTTGAAGATCGACCCGTGCGGCTGTTATTATCTAGCCACGAGTTCCTCTACTAATAAGGTGACGAGTGATAATAAATATTGTCATAGGTCTTTTTGAGGTCGATGTTTTAATTGAATTAAAAAATAATTTATTTTCTTTGTTTTTTTCTTATTTTTTCAATTTTGATAACAAGAGCGCGAGGAGCGGCTGCCTACCAGACCTCCACAACCCATTGACTGAGGTAACACGGTACTTCATGGCAAGACTGGAGTCAGATTTACTGGCTTCTGACTATCCATAACGACTGCCAAAGACCTACAAATGGCAGCCGGGACCTACGGCTAAAAATTTTGCTTTCCAAAAAGGTGAAATTTAAAAAAAATAACCATTTTGATATAATTATAGATTTTATAAGTAAATAAACCAATCGTTCACGATCGACACTAAGCTACAGAGAAAATTTTCCTTTGTTTTTTTTCCTTTAAACATAAAATTAGTCATAAGGAAATTAAAGTCGAACTTCAAAAGGAAATAAATTACTTCTGAAATTTCCCCAAAAACAATAAGTAGATAGATTGTCTTATTACTTGTCTATAGATATAGCTAATCAATAAAGACTTTGTTTTGACAGGAAGAATAATGTATTTTGAGCGATAAAATAACAAAACAAGAATTTATTGCATTTTGCGTTAGATTAATTAATTTGGTCATTGTACACTGAAGTTATTCGTTATCCTTGTTTTGTTCATTATTTCAACATAACTATTATAAAAACTCACCATTCAAATCGAAATAAAAGATTGCATTTAATAGATTTACATTATTACCTTATTTCTTATTTTTTTCAAGTTCTAAAATATGAAAATCTCGGTTGATTATAAAATCAACAACTACATATTTTTATTTCACTGATTCCTGTTACAAAGAATGGCATTTGTTATTAATTTGAACATGAAAGAGTAACAAACCACATACAAACAAACATACGTACACCGTCGCCTTTCAAATATTAGTGTAATACGATGTGGATGTATGATGAGACATCCGATGGTTGCGAGACGCACAGGACCGGTCGCTGTGGCGATGCTTGGGGGAGGCCTATGTCCCGCAGTGGACGTCTTTCGGCTGAAATGATGATGATTAGACTTGCGTAAAATCTCACCTGGTTACTAAATTAATATTATTAAAAAAAATAACAACAAAAGATCTCTGCGCGCGGTCTAATTTCTACATTTAAAATTAAAACAAGTGAATCATCATCCATGTAAAATGGTTATTACAGACTAATGCGGTACCATTGCATCGTAAAGAAAAATAAATACGACGTAGCAAACAAATACTGTAAAGAAAGAAACATGTTACCTCTATGAAACCCAAAATTCAGTTTCGTCCATTTAGCAACAGTGGGTACAGAGTCTATCGCCTTTCTGACAGACGTAAGTTATTGAAACAATCGAAATCTATGAAATATTGAAAACTATTTCCAATTGTTTCTGTGAGCGCTTTTTCGTTGTTTGGTTAGAAATATACCTACGTTTTATAAATCAAAGCTTTGCCGAGACCCTTGTAAGAAGTTGTTTGATAATTTTTTTTTTTGCGGCCTGTTCGTATTCATTTATTTGCTGAAAAGGACTGAAGAATATTTTAATTTAAATAGTGGACCAGTTTTCAATTAAAGCAACTTGATTTGAATTCGACAAAAGCCTATGGCTGGTGCGGATTACTATGTAGTGATGACGTATGGATCTGATACGTAAATCCTCACAATGAGTCTCTGAGTCTCATTAGAAGGTTTAAAAGTCACGCAAAGGGCAATGTAGAGAACTATGTTCGGAATTTCTTTACGTCATCGAATCAGGTATCTAGGTTAGCGATATAACACGAAGTGTCGCCAAAGTTAAGTGGCAGATGACAGAGTACATTGCTCGTAAAACTGATGGTCAACGGGTTCGAAAGGCACTGGTGTGGTGACCGCGTACTAAAAGACGCAGTGTTGAAAGATCTCCCGCGAGGTGGATCGATGTCCTAATTAAGGTTCCGGGAATTCAACGGATGCTAGGAACCAGTCTTTACAGCGACACATGAGAGAGGTCAATGGTTTTTCTTTTGAAATATTGATAATGATGATGATTTGCATTCTGTTTTTTTGTTGTCACTAACCACTTATCTCTAAATTAATTATCTTAAAAAAATATTTACTGAGTTTAACCGCCCCTAATTCTATCCAAACCCTGAAACCAAATACAGTTTTTTATTTCGCACACTTTAACAAACATATTCTGGGCTATGTTTCCAGGCCCTTATTATATATCCCCTATAAAAACAAACATAATTTGAGTCACAAAGAAATAATGTACACAGCGTTAGTGAAGGGTGGATATTGTTTCAGTGTCATAAATCCTGAAGGGAGGCTCAATATCAGATTACGACAGCTTCACATAGTAAAGACCTTTACTTAAGAAAACATTTGGGCAAGCTCACAGCGCTCCGTCCATTATCAAACTGTGTTGAAATAAAAAATGTCTATGAAAAGAATTCCAGTCAAGGGACCCCTTTTTCAATAACGATCTTTAAGTTTTTCTGCAATTCATATTCAGTCCCAAAATCTAATTTTATTTGAATAGTCGTATCAACGCGTGCTGCATTACTGATATGCCTATTTAATTTTACTAAACGACCTTTAGGTGATAAGTTTCGTGTTTTTTGGGACATTATAAATCAAAGGTTTATATAAATTCAGTTTAAAAATAAAATGCTTATTTTTTAGCTGTGTTATATTAAAAGAACACGAGATAGATAATCGCATTGACTTTCTTTTGACTTTGTTTTTTGTGATCATGGTTATCTTGTTAGTCTTGTTAATATAGATAAGTAAGGTTTTATTCGTAAAGTGATGTTTTTTATGAAACTTGAAACGTAGGGTACGTTTCAAGTTTCAACAGTATAATATTATTCACATTGTTATTTTAATATCTAAGTTTTTGCTGTACCTTGACTTTTTATAAAAAAATCCAATAGTATTGTAATATTTTTTGACGTTATTAATTTTAATATTTTACTCAATCTCATTGATATGAAATTTGGCATGAGAAAACTCAGGCTGTGACTCACTATATTTTGATAACAATTTAATTGTTCAATACATCCATTCATTCGTACATTCATTCATACTATGCAAATTAACGATTTTGTTTGATTTCTAAGTACAATATTCCCCTTATTAATTTAAACTTATAAACCATTCTTATAAAAAAACCAACATTCACGCCACCAAAACTTAAAAATTCCTTCAAAAAATTCCGCTAAATAGGTCACCGTGCCTAGCCCACATATTTCGTAATAATCTCATCTTTCATACATTGTGGCTGCGAGGTTTGCTGCCATGCTATTAGCGAAATATAAAAGGTGGTCCGGATTCTGTAGCAAGTGTTTAGAAGGCGGCCATGGGTCGTTAACCGAAGTATAGTGCAGCAATTTTGTAAGAACATGCAAAGTGCATATGGTTGTTTTCTAACGTAAGGTCACAGCTTTATGCATAGTTGTGGGGAGTTTCAGGTTTTTGTTGTCGGTTTGCTAAATGTAAAGTGTGTTTTAAGTGAAGAATGAAAGTGTTGTGAAATGTGACCCTGGTTAAAACATGACCCAGTTGTTGGTGTGCCCCTAGTGCCCATGTACAAAATTTCGAAGATATTATGAACATTCAATGGAGTTGATGGCAGTATCAGTATACTGATGGGACCTGCTACGGCAGATGCCTGTTAAGACTGCGAGATTGTTCAAAAGAGTGACAACGGTCCTGAAACGCTTGAAGAAACCGGGGTGAGTTTTAGTTAGTTAAAGTAGGATACTACCTCTCGTTTTATCAATATGGACATTAGGTATTGAGCATTTTACTTAGGCTAATAAGTTCTATTAAGTTAACAATCCACTCGAAAAAAGTAAAACAGATTCAGAATTGTAACAAGAGAAATGATTTAGATTTTAATGATGTGTTACATATTTTTTTAAGGATACATTTTTCTGTCAGTTGTTGGTTAAGAATATGGCTTTCTACCGTATTAAAACACTTGTAGTAGTGGCTGTGTTTCACGCGTTAAGAGGTTTCCTGGTTTCTACGTCTCTGGGGTAACATACTACTTTCCATTTGTAATTTGTCAGAAAATGAGACTTGTGTCCGAGAAAATCAAAGAGAACGTCTTTCTTTTATAATTTACATAATATAAGTGTTTGTTATTTATCTGTATGTATAACATATTGTTAATATATGAAAGGCTAAGGGGGTTTCTGATTTGAGTATCTTGAGTTGAACACGACTCGAACCATACTCTACCGGTAAGAGGTTTACTTCAAATGATTAATTCAGAAATCAGAGGGTAAGTTCTGCCGGTGCCTGCCGTATTTTGGTGGCTAAATGGTAAACACTTAAAAGTTGTAGGTCGTAGGTTCAAACCTTTTTAGGGTCTTCTTTTTTGTGACTCTTTTCGTCGCCACTGCTGTCAAAACGATAAATGTCTAATGTCACTGACCAAACCGCACTGAGCCCACGTTCCCTTACTACGTTGGTACTCCATTTCCTCTCCTAGACTGAAGGCCTAAGTCCATGCAGTGTAAACATTATGAGGCCGATTTTGCTATGCAAATGTTATACGTATAACTATACCAAAAACTTCTGCTAGGAATCGAAAAGGGCTCCCAATTTATCCGCGGTTAAAACTCAATAATTTAATCTCTATCTTGTCCCTGACGGGTTCATTGAGCGTGTCGCCCGAAATTAAGAGATTTCTTTACGGGTCCTAAGTTTGTATAATTTACTGACACTGCTTAGCAATGGATGGCCTGTCCGTACTGAATCCATGAAAATGTAAAAGAGGTTTTGTATATTAAAGCACTGTTTTTTTTTAATCAAAGCTTAGTTTAGTTTCATGCTTCATTCACAAAAAAGTCAATTAACAAATTTTTTATTGTGTTATACTAATTTATGTACATCAGCGGACTGTCTTATTTTTATTGTTTTAAAAGTTGTGTGAACAATAAAGAATATGAATATTTTTAAACAATATAATATATCTACGTAACGATACATTAAAGTGATAAATGATATTTATTTTGCAAAATGGTTTTAAAAAACTTTTACACATCAATCTTATTGTCAATTTAAACTGGAGGAGATCGGTGTTTCTTCGGAGCTTACTACCTCGGTAACCAACCTTACCTTAATGTTACTTACGAATGTAGTTTTACACAGTTTAGTTATTACAAGTTTTATCGAGATGTAGCATAGCATCGAGATAACAACCATCCAAAAATAGCTTTACAATGTACCAAATAGATACTAACATCTTTATTCAGTTCTAAAACAGTTCGTATTTCTTCAAACAAACACATATTTTCCTCGCAAGTCGAAGGAAAACACGAAAATAATTGTAGTCTTTAAAATGTGAATTGTGTTTACATTTTTCGCTTTGTAAACACTATTGTCGCAATGCACCATATCCGGCGTAACCAAACATAATTCAAGAATATTTATTTCATTTTGAAAGGATTCGAAGAAGGTTTTTGCCCAGCAGTGGGGCAGTATGGGGTAGTAATGATAGTAATGGATAGCCACTAAAAGCTAATGGGCCTTATGAGCTTAAAGTCGCTGGACGCCACACCCCAAAAATAAGTTACTTTCAAGCCTAGGCTAACATCGTACGATTATAATTATATATTAATATACCTAGTCTATGCTGTCTCACTGCTGGGCAAAGGCCGCACAAGGAGGTGTCCTTCCATCGTTCCAGCCACTACGATAAGAGAAAAAAAAAGTGATTTGATTTGATTTTTGTTGATTTGAGAGACAATATTTTATACATCTCATACAATAGCAAAAGACTTATTAAGAAACCAATGTGTTTTTTTCCGTCTAAATGTATGAAACTTATTCTGAAATTCGTTAGTTATTGTGGAAAACGTGAAAGTTTACAAACTACTAATATCTTTTCTCCGGGTTAATGTTGAAGTTTCCTTTATTTTTGCGTGGTAACTGTCTACTAATAAAATGGAACGTTTTGTAATTTTCGTCGAGGATTACAGCACACCGGGCAGAAATAAGATCGCATTTCATTCTGTTGTTGCTTTAAAGTATAAATATAGGCTACCTATATAGAATAACAGAGTTTTGTAATGCGATGGGTATTTTAACTTTGATGTTATATGTACTAATAAAAGTCATAAAGCAGAACAATTTATTTTAGATTCATAAAAGAAAATCAAAATACTCTCCTTCTTCTACGAAGCAGTAATGCTTGCAAAAGAGACAGACACACACGTGTAGACTCGCAAATCTTCACGCCTCAGCCACCCAATCCAGACAACCAGCCAATGTAAGCGTGGGCTTGTAGACTGCGAGTAATGGGTAGTCTGGTAACCGTCCGGACCGAGCCCGAGTCGTCAACGGCTCATAGTGTTCCACGTGCGCCTCAAAGAGATGTCACCAAGACCGTAGCGAGCATCCAGAGCCGTGGTTATGCTAACTATTATTATCTTCGAAATATGTTATTTCGAAACAATTATAGGTACACCTTTCAACAGTTTACAAAAACCTGATATGTAACGTTATCACAATCATAGCAAAAAAATACATCATATTTTCGTTTCTTTTCCTGCGTATCCCAAACAAACAAACTCTTTTCCTCATAAATAATATCAGTATGCATTTCTTTATTTACCTAGTTTACCATGTTAGAGTAATGAGGTTACACATTGTGATATTTTTTGTTCCATCCTCTTTTTGAGTATAGAAAATTATCGCTCAACTTAGGGAAAATCCCTAAGTGGAGCGAGAGGGAGTATTTTACTGACTAAAATCAACCGGTGTTCTTCCAGATACCTTTTACAATGAAGGTTGCGATGACTTTTTCAAACAATCCCGCAACCCTTTCGTGCTATCCTTGTAACTAGTATTGCAAGAACTTTTAAAGTTAATAAAGAATTATTATACCACATTCTTTCTTAACTTAAAAGTATTAATAATATTTTTGTTCAAAACTTTTTATACATCGTCATCTATAATTGATCTATTACAATGGGTATTATTGGCATATTATCGTAAATACTTCTTAATTAGGAAAGAAAATAAACCTCTTACTCTTCTCTACAATTGCTATTTCTTCCTTACAATGTTTTTATTGTGAACTTTGATTTATCTATTTGACACTTAAAATACAAATACCACACATTTTTTTTTTTATATAACACAGTTACAGAAATTTGCTAACCAAAAACCCACGTGTAATGAGGTTAAACAATGTGATATTTTTCCTCCAACCCGTCTCCTTTTCGTGGACTCGTTTCCTGAACTATGTATGACTTTTGTTCAGGAACAATTCTTCATGTTTGCACTTCTGTAGTTGTGGAACCATAAAACACATTCACCTACATGTTACTGGAGAAAGTTATTCGATTTATGGATTGCAATAGTGCCGGCTAGAATTCTTTTGTTTTTCGTTTTAGGTGATTTATTTCGACTTGTGTTTAACTTGTGGTCACCGAGGTCACCTCGTTTTGTTTCATAGCTCGAAAATGTTTAGTTTTGTTGCTATTTTTTTAGGAATCATAAGCTCGCGCTTGAACACTATTTCATTTAATGGAATGCAACGACGTGTTCCCCGATAGAGCACGTTTGCCTAGAAAGAACCTATTCACTCTTTACTTAAAGATCGTCAGGTTGAAGCTATTAGGAAACACAGACTCCGGCAAAGAATTTCACTACTTAGCTGAATACACAATGAATGTATTTCCATAACGTAATCGTATAAAAAGTTTCTATGTTCTACTCCAAGACATGGTTTACTTGACGAAGACCAACAGACGATTTGTATGTAATCGTTCAACTATTAAAATTTGCGTGACATACAAATTTACACACCTACATACAATCGTTGCTTTCACCATCATCAGTCAGATATCAATACAAACATCAATATTATTCTCCTGAGTTTCCAAATGACCCTGCACTTCCCCACACCTGCGCTCTATGACCTAATCTTCCACTGTATTATTTCCTCCGTTATCTGTTTCCCCAGCCACAGCTGATAAGCAGCTGATCCCCTCTATATTTTCCTTTAATTCCCGCTTGCTGGAAACAACACTGGCCGGGATAATATTTATTTTTCTCCAATCCCCGAGAGCCCAGTGTTTTATTTATTGCTTTCATTTCACCTCGATCGTGTTTTAAATTACTCGTGTGATTGTCAGTTAATTTGTGTACTTTTGCTTTTAAATGATCTATTAAAGGGAAATTTACAGTTGTCTGTGATGGGACTGGGGAAAAAATAAACGTATTTATTTAAAATTGGATCGTTTTGTAAATAATACACGGAAATTTTGTTTTATTTGTTAAAAAATTTAAAATTCTAAATAGAAACTTGTATGTAGATATTGTTATGAATTAATTTAATACTATGGTGCTTACTTAATATTAGTTTAATTAGTTTTTATACAAAATATTGACTCTTTTTAGGATGATAGTTATCCTTAAAAGAGTTTTTAATTACTTATTGTAACTAAAAACTCTTGTACTGCAGAAGAGATTGCCAAAAAACTGCCTTTTAGACTCTCTTAGTCTAGGCCTTCCTTTTTGGAAGTCAACACAACGTCCCAGTAGGCCAAAGCCTTGCTGGGTCCCTACTGTCTTGCCGACATCTCTTTGAGGTATGTGTGGAAGACTAAGCGTCGTCGACGACTCGAGCTCGGTCGTTTACCGGATAGCTGGACAGTGAGCTACCCATTTCTCATCAATAATACAGGGTGTAAAAAGACCGATCACAAAGCCGATAACTACACATTCTGTACGTGTAATTAAGTAACTTGGACCAAAAAATATTGCTGGGAAAAAACTTTTTTTTTTTCATCTTTAAAAAATAATTAATTAATAATAATTCCGATCAGCTACGCGTTCGGCCGCTCGCGCTTGGTCGTTGAACCGACCGCACGCTTGTGTGTGTGAGGCTGGTGTGTTTAGTTTTCAATGCATTTTAGTAACTTCAAATGCGTAATTGACTAAGAAAAATTGATAATTTTGATAACGTTTGTTCGGAAGAAAGTTAACTAATGATACTTGGAATACGATTTTGAAAAAAAAATGTTGACTTTGACCTTCAATATCTCCAGAACCAGTGAATTCCTAGGTATGGTCTAGAAGAAAAAAAGTATCCTAGTGATGAGTAGAATATGGGGTTTTCGTTTTCGTTAAGGGTCTTTTTACACCCTTTATTATCATCCGTATCATAAATTGAATTTATGTCCTGCGGCAATAATTCTAAATCGTATACTATACCAATCTCAAGTTCCAAACGTATTAACTCACATCTATTTCTAAGAAATAATTATTAATCCGACTCGGTTCCAACCGCAATCTGGCTCAAGAGATCTTCAGAAATATCATTAGCAATAAAGCTAGCTTTGAAATATATACAAGACATATAATAAACATCAGTTCCCGACATCTGTTACTCCGGTCCGCTATCCTTAATTAAAATTAAAACAGAATTACGAGCTATACGCGACCTCAATATTTAATTAATTTTAATATTGCCCTTTAAACGCCGTTTTTGGGTTTCATTTTGTTCTAAGAGTTATTTGGGGTGGAAAAGTTTTTGACTGCTTTTGCTGCGAAAAGATAGCTGGACTCTAGTTGTTTTACTATATTGGGGTTATGCTTATGACCCCGATGCGAGCAAAAGCCAAAAACAAAAATAATACTAAAATCAGCAATACATTCAGAATGATATGATGATACTCCCCGCATCTTTCTCGAGCATATCTCTACGCGTTAACTTTTGTCTTTTCAGTTTCACGAAGAGTTCATGTCTCCGATGCGTAGAAGAAAATGAGGAATATTATAATAGCTTTATTTAGCAATCAATTATTATATCAATTCTAAATCATAGGATTTTTCAGCGTTTTTGAAGAGATCCTTCACCGAAGTTCTCAAAACGCACGGATTAGGTGATACGATCATAATTCTTATCCATCTAATACCTTTCAAAGACTGATATAATTTTACAGAAGTACAAATGATTGTAAAGATAGCCTCTTTGGAACAAATTCACATTTACACAAGTCAAGACTAGCTTTTACCAGTGGCGTTGCCCACGTGAATATCGTAAATTATGCTAAAGGCACATACTCTCGAGATAAAAAGCATTCTATTCTATCACATACCCGCGAAACGAGACACAATAGTAAAACAATAACAGCGCGGTCTCATAGGACCGGTTGGGGATTCAAACACTATTCTCAAATCCAAGACATGGTCTACCCATGTGTAAGTTTTCTCCAAATCCGTTCAGCCGATAAAACGTGAAGAGATAGACAAACACAGTTACTTTCAGATTTACAATATGACATACACACTTCAATTTATATTGATGGCAGATCCGACAGAACTTCGTATTCGCATCGTGTGCAAGTGGCGTATGAGGTGATTATAGGATTAGTTGGATGGATGAGCAGAGTTCAGGTGAACGCAGAAACTGTGCCACAGAATAGAAAGACATAGTAAGCGAACTTCATGCAATGAGAATGGGAACACGCACACATATATGGACGCGTATGAAACCTAGCAATCTGCAACAAATGAGGGTCGCGAGTACTTAAGCTTGCACTCGTTGTACGTAGAAGAGTGTCTACGTGTTTGTGAGTGCGTTTTCACTCGGTGTATTGAGTTGACCTTCTGTATACTACTTATTCTGTGGCTAAAGGCAGCTTTGCTATGAAAATCTGGTAACGCTAAGTGTTGCATACGTAAGACGGTGCTCGTTGTATATTGTGTGCATTCGAGAATTATAAGCGTAGGTTATGTGATGCATATTATATTGCAAACTATTATTAGATATTCTATGGAGAGGAAAACTATTCAATGACTGTTACTAAAAAGTAACAGTCATTGAGTAAGTCTCTGGGGGAGAGTGTAATAGGCAAGAGACTTTCTGAAGAGGTTGGTGCAGGGCCACCCAAATAGGACATACATTGCGATCTCTTTAATGTGTAGTATAGTGCAGTCTGCTATGCTGATGATACATAGTTCTCAATGCAGAGTGGGGGAGGTTGTACCAGACGACTGCCGATCTCGACAAAAAAAAATTATGAAAAAATTAGAGTTACCGCGGCTCACAACTGCAATTTGAAACTGAATCAACACAGGCCGGTTTTTTTTAAGAAAAAGAGGAAATGTTAGAGCGGGAGGAGTTATTTGAAAATTTTCCACCTCAAAATAAACAACGCCTTGCAGTACAAGAAACTTACAAAACTTGCACCAGACAGCAGCACACTTAAAAGACTTCCAAAGAATCGTAGCATTGTCTCAAACCGTATGCCTTTTTCCAATTTATTTGCTCATTAAGCGTAAAAGGAACGTAGAACTCGGGTCTTATAGCTACGAAGTTACTACTCCATTTTAATGAGGGACTTTGAGTCTGAAGGCAAGGTGAGGGGTCTTGTTACCTTTGTCATAGTTTACTAATTAACACCAGGCGTCCGATACTGGCATAGATTATACGGGTTTTATAGACTGGACAGTGTGGAGGAATGCATTTAAGTGTAGGTAAATAGGTAAGTTTGTGCAGAAAAGAATAGAATTTACTTTACCTACACTAAAAAAGTAACATAACTTATACACAAACTTAAATCTATGGGTACAATGGTCTACCAGACAACCTTGTGTGGTTTTGTTGTTAAATTTTGTGAATTTATTAAATGGTATAGTTTACTAGTTAATACAGGTGTCCGATACTGGCAAAGATTATACGGTTTTATAGACTGGACAGTGTGTATTCTATAATGAATTTTAGGTGTAAATAGGTGTACTTAGGTTTGTGTAAAATAGAATAGAATACACTTTAACAAATCGATTAACATTCAAAACCGAAGTTCGCGTGCTAATTCGTAAGACGTTGTCAGTAGTAGCACTATAGCGTTAATGGTTTTCAATTGTCAATTTGAACCAATTGTTTGACTATATTAGTGGAGATATAAAAAAAATGTAGTTTATTCATTTGATTTTTTAGTTAATTTAATCTTGTATTCACCTTTTCTCTCTCTCATTACACTGTTGACTAGTAGTGGAGGAGCTCGTGGCTAGATAATAACAGCCGCACGGGTCGATCTTCAAGGTTAAGCAACGCTTGCCTAGGTTTGGTCTGTAGATGGGTGACCATCTTAACATAACGAGTTTCCTCCGTGCCTCGGAAAGCACGTTAAGCCGTTGGTCCCGGCTGTCATTTGGAGATCTTTGGCAGTCGTTACGGATAGTCAGGAGCCAGTAAATCTGACTCCAGTCTTGCCCTGAAGTACCGTGTTACCCCAGTTAATGGGTTGTGGAGGTCTGGTAGGCAGCCGCTCCTCGTAAAATACTGGTATCCAGCTAAATCCGGCTTGACTGGAAGCCGACCCCAATATAGTTGGGAAAAGGCTAGGCAGATGATGATGATGATGATTACACTGTTGACTAGTAGAAAATGCCTAAGGCATTAAGTCTACCTCTGCACTTTTATGTGCGAAAGTATTTAATAAATAATGATAAAAAAACACGACTCAATAATTATAAGGTATAACTGTGGTTTTAGCATCTTGTGTTATTTTATAGATTTAATTAATTTTAAATCTATGTTATGTTTAACAGTGTCCAAAACACACAAAACATGTAATATTTTTTATGAAAAAAAAAACATTTTTGAGAGTATTATTAGTTATTAGTATAATAAAATACATTGCGAAGTCAAGACTCTAGGTGCGCGAATTGTACTCGCGCACCGAGGATGAAAAGGAAATTAATGGACGAAACTTAAGCCTCTAATCGCAAAAAGTAATAATTTTTTGATATACGAGTATCTACCAGTTCTCGGATTTATTTTCCTTATTTTTGTGACGTCTCAAAGTTGCAAAACAGCACCATCGTAACATTAAAAAAACTGCAACTGAAACTGTTAATATGACTACAGGATCATTTAGAGAGAAACAGTAGTAAATGCCTGAATTCCAGCTGTGGGAACATTTATAGACTGATTATACTTTACCATATAACAAATTAGAGTAAAAGGAGACAATTTTTTTTCGGCCCGCTGTTAAACGGTAATGTTTATTAATGATATTGCACATGAAAAAAGTGATCATCTTGTTATAATTAACTGACCAAAAATTATATCGATACGTAACCGGAATAATGAAATAATAGTAAAATAGTATTACGGCAAAAAATGCTTGTTAGGAGCGTTTTTAGATTTATTTTCAAAATCACCGTGGAACAAAACGTAATTAATAGCCCGTTGCAGATACCAGTCTACCAGTTTCCACACCCAGCAGCAACCTTCAACCTTCCAGAGCTGGATGATTTTCCTCAATTGTCATTCCAGGACCTAATTCTATTTTCTCTAGGAATTTATCAAATCAAACAATCTCGTTCATACTATGGAGAGCATGTCAGGGCCTCCGGACAATTCAAAATCGAGGTATCTGTCCATGATTAATATGATTATGGTCCAAATAATTATCTCCTACAAGGTAGGATACAATCAAGGCACACAAGTAAGAAAACTCATTATATTTATATATTAGTTGACACCACTCCATCAATTAGTAACAACAGAGCTGCTCTGGATACTGTTGTAATTTTTAAGTGGGCAGACGCGCAGTTGGTTGCTGTGCACATGTGATGTGTATAGTGTGATATTTATCTTGGGCACGGCATCAAGGTGAGGTTAAGCCACCTGCATCTTTTTAGGGTTCCGTACCTCAAAAGGAAAATACGGAACCCTTATAGGATCCCTTTGTTGTCCGTCTGTCTGTCTATCTAACTGTCTGTCAAGACCCTTTATCTCGAGATCGCGTGAAGGTATCAAGTTGAAATTAAAACTATATACTCAAGTCTGTGGTCCCTTGAAGCTGTGTAAATATCAAACTTGTAAGTTGACGGAAAAAGAAGATACGCCCGTTTATGTTGCAAAAAACGTACATTTCGACACTGTCAAAGAAATCAAAATTCATAAGGTACTTCCCGTTGACCTAGAATCTTGAAATTATGGTACAAAGCATGATAATTTTAGCACAAATATAGAATAAATTCTGAAAACTGAAAGTTTTTAGTTACGTCACAAGTTTTTTTTTTTTTTAATCTTCAAGACTCGATTCGAGAAACAATTCAATTGTTTTCATAGGTAAGTTGGTACGGAACCCTCAGTGCGCGAGTCCGACTCGCACTTGCCCGGTTTTTTAGATGAAATACTGCTTTTAAAGAGATAAACAGTAATAATATTTCTTGTGATGTACCTATAATGTGTTTTTTCCCAACCAGCTTATAACACATCACCTTATTATTTTAGATTTACAGTATTGGCCGGCAAAAACCGCGCTATTTCGAAATGAATACCTACACCTAATCCATTTTCATGAATAAGTCTATCAAATCGTGTAAATCACATCAAAATCTGTCATGTAGTACAGACGTGACTTTGTTTTATACTATATATTATTGAAAAGTGCACCATTTTGACTTAAAATACCAAGGAGACCTATCCACTCATAAGATAATAGCTCTTGTGAGATTTTAAGTTATTATGAGAGTCATGTTTTGACTGTCGTATTTCACAGTATTCCGGTTTCATAAAGTTTTGCTAATATTACCACTGTAATCTATAGATTATAAGGAATAAACTAACGTGTATTTCATTGCTATACGCCACAATTTGTAGAGGGCCTATTCCCCAAACAAAAGAAATTGTCTCCTTTCTTAATTCAATACTACTAATAAATTATTAGTTTTTTTTATTGGTAAAAAAATAGAGTTCTAATTAAACTACTTAACGTATCATAAGCAGTCTAAAATTCAACAGTCACCAGCAAAGAGCATCTTACTATTTCACACCATCACTTTCCCCAATAAATTATCCCAACTATAAAACCTTTCTTCCACAACTCATTTTATATTCTATGTTCGGTATTAATATAACAAATCGAGGAAAATAATAAGCTGAAAACGCTATATTTTTGCGCAACATTAGACGTATGAAATATAAGCCCTATTTAGTGTAGTATATATCAAAATAATCACATCATAGAATACGGTATACGAGTATACCCAATTGAGCAAAAATAGATTACCTGTGGATCCAATCAGCGTGTTTCCTTCCTATTAAACAGATCGTGTAGGTTGTATTTAGTTAGTCATAAATAATATTATATGTACAACTAGTTATCATTCGAAGCACTGTAACATCCGTCTTAAATACAGATCTAGATGACGCGCACGCACGGCTGTACTATATTATTATTTATTTTCTTTTATTGGCCAACCAACGATTGTTTACACCATAACTTTTTTAAAGCACTTATCTACTGTAATCTTATCGTAAGGTTAGTGTATAATTTTTTTACCGGTTAGCACCGCACGCCGCATGCGACTCACCATCAACGATTGTATCGCTGCTTACCATCATCAGGTGGGGTCGCAGTCAAGCACTGGTTTATTTCATAAAAAAAAATTAAAAGTATATTATAGTCACGTTCTGTTAATTGCCAAAAAAATGTTATAATAACAAAACTGTGTAGATATACGTAGGCATTGCCAATAATGGAAATACAGATTATAATTTTCTTACCAAACTGCTATGGATTCTATTTAGGCGATCGATAATTTTGCATACTAATTATACTCATACATACAATTTCCCTTGAAAAATTAAGGTTGTTTCCTACGCAACGCCCCCGTCAGTACATAATTAAATCAGAAATGAAAACACATTCAGATAACAAACCATAAAGAGACCCCAACGTCCTTAATAAGCCTTTCAAGCCCGCCCTGGACTTAAACACCGCGGGCGCTAACAAAATCACGCTCCATCAAATCGTATTGTACTCCAAAACGGTCGTACTTTAAAGCTAGCTATTCGAAATTTTATGCGGTCATATTTCACACACGTTCGGCCAACCGCAATCAGCATGTTAATTGTCTACCTAATTATCCTCCAGATATTTTGTCCCCTCTACAGATTCGCTGTGAGGACCTCTTATCACCCGACACTAATTATAAACTTGTTCAAACTTCACTTTCACTTCGCCTTGCAATGAGGGTGAGTCTTTACTTTGTTTAGCATTCAACTTTGCTCTAACTTAGAACCTTGGAGGTGATGAAACAGACAAAGAATATTGGCCACTTGAGTGTTATTTAAATTTAAATCTTTCGGACAATAAGACGAGATTCAAAGCTGATTTGAAGAGACTTTGAGAAATGATAGGGTATTTGTTTTGGGTATCTGTTATGCAAATTATATCTCGAATAAAGCAATTGATGAATCATCTCTTTGCGTAAAAGGTTGCTTTTGTGTTGATGAAATATTTTTTTTCCTGGAGATTCCATAAAATATGTAACTTAAGTATGCTCAGTTGCGATGAAATGGCCGGAGTGGAGGAGAAAATATCAGGCGGCGTATTTCCTGCTGTCGTGCATTTATGAGATTAAAACACCCGTTTATGTATTAACCGGATCATACTGCATTTACTCTTCATATACCACGTATAAATCTACGTATCAGGGCTCTTGTTTACTACTTTTACTAAATGTTCTTGTGCTGAGAATGTAGTATCACAATTAAATTTATTCCTATAATATAGTATTACAAGAAGACGGTAGTGATGCAATAAATATGTGCACTGCTAACCGATATTTGCGTCTCGCATCCATTATATTCTCGCGACCCTCTCCAGGTTATCGGTTCACCTTTTGGAAGCCCTACCAACTCTGCGTTTTCCCGTGTACGGTCGCCACTTCAGAAAACTGAAATTCGTGAAAATTAATGTATTTTTGCGCGATTTTGGTAAAATGGTGACTCCATTTTACCGAAATCGCATCAGTTTCAATGATTCCACATATTGTTCAACTGCATAGACATTTAGGATACAAAACTACATCAACATTACAAAACAAATTGATTCCTTCTGGAAACACTAGGAATAATTTGCGAATAATTAAAACAGCGATTGAACTTCACTCAAAAAAATCCGCCAAAACATTCAGCAGTAATTTTGCCAATGTATTATCTTCTTACCTAATTACTGTTTTCTAGAAGTTAGATAGATAATTATTCCTTTAAAATAGTGTTACTTAGCCGTATCTAGTTAGAATACAA
Source organism: Mythimna separata (assembly GCA_030763345.1). NCBI lineage: Eukaryota > Metazoa > Arthropoda > Insecta > Lepidoptera > Noctuidae > Mythimna > Mythimna separata. Next base: position 18,031,664 of record CM061177.1, on the reverse strand, counting down.
GCGGGGTCAGCTAGCAAAAGGTTAAGAAAAGGTAACTTTAAAATAAATGTCTAAATCTTGATAGTCACTACACATCCTCAGAACTTTGTTGCGTTCAAAAATATATCTCAAGTCGAGCGTCTTTGAACCGGCGAAGATGGTGAAGCAAATATTTATTAAATCAAACTTAGTTCCAGCAATCTGTGAAGGATTTCATCTCGTTAAAGGAATGCTGTGAGCTAACACTTGTTACCTGCATGACTGAGATCAGTATTGGCTTGTATTTCTTGCTCGAATAAATTTTAAGATAAAGCCGAACAAGTTACTTTTTGATGTATATTGACTTGTTTAAGATCTGATTGAGGTTGATGTATTAATATTGCAGTGAATTTGAACGTATTGAGGCGTGTTTAAGTAAAAATATAATTATCAAAGTGTGAGTCAGTCTCGCGTATCTAGAGTCCAATACGTAAACTTAAGCTTATAATTACAAAAAAGTAATTATTTGGTTTTTTGTTAACAGATACTATAAATTTACGCTCTTTAGTTTTGATGGACTGATAAGATTTGAGTGCCTAAAGTCTAAAGTTTTATAAACTTACCACTTTAAATGTAAACTGGAGACCTTCTCAAACGAATTCTTCACGGGTACAAATTATATAGAGAAAGAAGCCTTTCTCATTTATTGTTTTGTCTATTAGTGAAAACTGCATAAAATCTTTTGTGTGGATTACCATTAGTCAACCGATAAATAGGCAGACAGATGCGTTTTGCACTATATTAAGATGCAAGATTACAATAACAACTGACTACTAACCATTTTACCAAAGTTATTGTCACTTTTATTCAAAACTTTCATGTGCAAAAACCGCAAGCCAGTCTCCATTTTAAGAAAATTAAGCGTTTCTCAAGTCTAAGTAGGAGGTTCTTCAAAAAATTTAAAGTATATTTTAAAGTCACTTTTTCTTTACCCAGCTTCATATTTTGTCACAAGACTCTTAGGGTTTAGAGGTAAAAAATACTTAAGTAGTTTATGTAGCAGATGTGAATTCCTTTAAGTTTTTATTAAAGTGTTATGCTTAGAATAAGTAGTAAGGTTGGCCGTTCATGTCTTTAACTTTAGTAGCACTATTTATACCTAAACATTAATTTAAAGTTATTACTCTGACGTATGAACAGTCACAATGAATACCTTGTTCTTCCCGTTAGGAGATGATTTTAAATAAAACTACGTAATTCGTCTTCCATCAATTCTGCCTAAAAATATTCATGCGAGAAGTAGATTGGACCGAGGAATCACGTTGTCCCATACAAACTTAGCCCCCTTTTTCATTCCGTTAGAGGCCAGAATTCCGAAAATTCTTTCTTACCGGATGTCTCATACAAAAAAATATAAAAATATGCTTCAACTATCAAGTTTACGATCACCGGTTTAGGCTGAACGAAGTCAGCACAATCAGGACAAAAAACAATTTATAAGCATATTTATGAATAAATTGATTGGTGTGACTGCCACGAGCAGATGTCACTACTTAGCCGTCAGGTCTTGTCCTTTGAAAACAAACACATGACGTTGACGTCTTACGTTTGATGTCGCTATCTAACTAGTATCATTAACATACGCGTTTTGGACAGGTGCCTGGACCTGACGCATCAGTGCTGCCACCTCGTGAACGTCGTTTTAGAAAACTCAAATTTTTCACTTAGTAGATTTTGAGACAATAATATGACTTAGACCAATAAAGTGTAATATCCTATACCAGCAAAAGCCATTTCCTTGAGTTATTCTTCTTTTAGAAATAAACTAATAATCTTGCATTTAGCGCTATTTAGTGAGAATAATACTTAAAGCTCCGGTTTACCTTATTATATTTATTTCTAAAAATATGTGATTCGTACTTAACGAATTTTGCTAAAACGTCACATCACTCATAATAATAAATGATTTCTCAAACAAATAAGACATGCCTCATTTTATTTGATGCATCTTTCTGTCGGTTATTTTCCTCCGACCATTAAAATCGAATCAGACAGGTTTTGAACCATCGATCAAACATAAAAATGGTGCCCTTGAACCCTTTTGGCGCGTTTTTAAGCCAATTTACAAAGTCTTTGTCTTCTTTCGTAGGTCAAGACCCCTATGGTTGTCTGTACATTTCAATTCTACACACGAGTCTGAAGTTTTGCGTTCATTGTCTGGTTCCAATACTATAATAAAACTTATGTGAGTTTAGCTCATATAGTTATTGAATTTACGTATCAATTTGAAGTTAAAAAGTTTGTTGTAAAAGTTTGAAATTAACGTCGGTGAGTGGTTTATGTTTATTGGTTTTATTTGTTATCAACTAGCTTGTATTGTATTGAGTGATACTTTAAATTGCGACTATTAAAAAGGTAAAAATATATAACATTATAACGATATTTAAAAGATAATAGGCTCTTAATAAACTAGTGCGCCTCACCATCAACGATTGCATCACTACTTACTATCAGGTGGGATCGCGGTTAAACACTGGTTTATACCAATTAAAGATAAAAAAATACTACTCTTAATGGCGTAGCTTATTAACTAAGTCTATTACATATTTATACCTTAAACTGAATAAAAATCATTGCTACGACAATCAAGAATAATAAATGAAAATTATTCAGATGCTTTTAATTTCACAACATATTTTTTCACAAAAAACGTTAGCTTTTATTTTAATTTGCTTCTTAACAAATTAATTACGAGTGTCACCTTTAAGTAAAGTAAAAGAATATATAAGAAAAGTATTCTTAAAAATATGTTTAATATTAATTTTCGCGATAAGTAGTCTATAAAAATGTTAATTAATTTCTTTGAACAAAGCGTGCTTCAATATATTTTCATTAAATTGAATATTCTTAGAGAACACTTCGGTAAAGTTCGGTTTCCGAGTCTTTTGACTGGAGGCGAGATCGAGACTTAACCATATTATAATAATTTGTTTGTACTTGAAGGCCGTCAATAAACTAGTTTAGTATTAAGAATTTGATTTAGAGCATAGATAGTAAAGTCCTTTAATTTCTAGATCTTTAGGCTTGAAAATATCTACTGCAATAACCATCAAGTCAAGATACTCATAATTGGATTTCAGCAATAGCCTAAAGTGCCGTAACACTAAGAAAATAATACAGGAGATAAATACATATAATTTTGTTTTAAAATACCATTATGGATACGTAAATTAAAAAAAAAAACTAACCATTTATACTAAAACTAACTACGTACATATAAAGAGAATCCAAATATGCATAGGCGTTAGATGACTCCTCTACATCGCTGTTATCCGTAGACATACCAAGAAGATGATTGTACTCACATCCTCTCCATCATTTCATCTGAAAGATATCCATTGCAATTAGACATAAACTTGCACCAACGACTGGTCCTGTGCGTCTCGCATCCGTCAGATTCTCGTAAACCTCATCAGGTCATCGCTCCACCTTGTGAAAAGCATTCCAGCCGCTACTTTAGAACCTTTTGGCCTCATCAACTATCCATTTTACAAACAAAGTGCCCTGACTACTGCCACTTAAGTTTGGCGATTGTTTGATTGTAACCACACCTAAATGAAAACAGCAATATTAAACACTTTACAATATTAAATTCTATGGGTACGATGAACTTTTCACTGAAAGCGACATCTACCAGACAGCCTTTTCAATCAGCTGAATCTAGCTGAATTCAACAGTTTATATTTAGAAGAGGTTTTCATGTGCTGTTGCTGGGTAAAGGACTCCCCATGGTTTTCCAGCGATTATAATTATGTCGCGTCGGGGTCACTAATTTAGAGGTAAGTGGAACAGGGTGTAAAGTCTCACAAACCTCCATTGAAAAGGGAAGATCCCCTATAGTAGTGTTGTGGCTGATCCAGGCCTGCCTGACAGTTGATTTTGGACTATTATTTTTTTCTTTTTATTTTAATCGCGCGGAAATGTATGACACGGTGATGCAGGATTTTGATTTTTAGTGTAGTAAAGGTGACATAAATGACGCTACAGAATTTTCAACTTAACTGTAAATATTTTTACCAGAATCGAAAGTTGTATTCTTTTAAAGGTAAAGCAGCAAGCCATATTCTTACAAGACTCTACAAAAAACAGCACTTTTCCATATTTCTTCTACACCTCAAACAACACTGCCATTACCTCAGCAAACAAACTGATAAACAAATTTAAATTTTCATCTATTCTATGCAAAGGTGTCGGATCTAAAATGAAATCTTCCATATTAAGTTCAGGTAAACATACCCCTCATTTATATTGTGCCCCTTGGATATTGTACATTATTATTGAATGTCGTAAATCATAACATATAGGGTCTTTACAGTAATTGAATTTAGGTAAGGGACCCAGTTTCATTATTATGTTGTTAAATTATATGATTTAATTTTTGAAGCATTAGAACATGGGTCTAATGTTTTACTTGGGTGTTTGTCACGTCATTGCGGGTCAGTTTTGGGTGCGGAAGATGATTGTTATTTTACCTTGCCTGATACTGTTACTTTTGTAATATCAGGGGAGACGATTATGGCTGGTCATGTGGAGTTAAGTCTTGTTTGGGAGTTTTGGTAGTGGAATTATCGAAAATACTTTTTCTGCTTTAGATAACTTAAAGGATGATGATGATATGGAAAGGCAGAGGAGGTCCATTGCTGCAAAAAGCAACATGTTGGCGCGCAGATTTGCGCGTTGCAGTAAATCTGTAAAGGTTACGCTATTCGCGGCGTACTGTCAGTCGTTCTACACCTGCTACCTATGGAAGAACTACACACAGCGAACTTACCACGCACTACGAGTGCAGTATAACAACGCGTTTAGAGCTATGCTCAACCTACCGTGGCGGTGTAGCGCGTCTGGCATGTTCGCCGAGAATAGGGTAGATGATTTTTATGCAGTGATGAGAAAAAGGGCCGCCTCCTTCATGGCCAGAATAAGAGCTACAAAAAACACTATTATCAAGGCTGTGTACGAATGCTGCAAATTTAATACATCGAATATTTGATTTTGTAATAATAGTGTTTTTCACACGAAGATGAAATTATAATTATAATGTAAATGAATTGTACCTAATCTCTTTCATAATGTACCTATTTTTAATTGAATTTTAATTTAATTCTGATTTGAATTTGATTTAATTTTGATTTTAATTTTCATTTAATTTTGATTTAATTTTAATTTTTGATTTAATTTTTATTTAATTTTAATTTTATTTAATTTAATTTTGATTTAATTTTAATTTAATTTAATTTGAACGTATGTAATTTTCTTATTTATTAATGTGTGTATATGGGTTAAATTCCTGAAATAAATGAATTTTATTTTTTTTTTTTTTTTTTTTAGAAACTGTGGCTTGTTAATCTCTGTAATAGGACTAGCGTCCTCATATTGTGTTTGTTTTAAAACGTCGCTTTACAATACCTCTTGGCAAGGCTGATGTCAATTTTTTGCCTTTCTGACTACCTATCTTGCAACGAGGGCCAAAGAGCGAGCAATGACAGTTAGTACCAAAAGCTTAACGTGGTTTCCAAGACACAGAAGAATCTCGACGGATCAAGGTGGTTAACCCATCCAATAACAGTCCTCAGCCAGCAAAACATGCTCAATCCAAAATTAATTAAAGCAAAAAAATAATATAGCTACATGATAACATTAAAACTACAAACAACACTGAAACAGTAAAGTTGGGTGTTATTACCAAAACATACGTGGACATAACTTTAATGAAAACAATAAATGTATTGGAAACAATGATAAAATTAAATTACTTTCCAATATCAGTGGCCCACCTTTAGGTTCACAGATATTTATGATAAGGCACACAATATATTGTTTTTGTAATCGAAACTGTTTTTCCATCTATGGATAGGGTTGTTTTATGTTGAGAAATTGTATATTGTTTTTGGGAAAGTGCTGAATTAGTAATTTTTTAGAAGAAATATTTGAAATAAAGATTTGGTGTTTATAATATAAGGGAATACTGAATAATCAATGGAAAGTCTGATTTTTCACTCTAGGGCGGAGCGGGTGTTTAGGACTTTTACTGATTAAAACCACACCAATATTCCTGAAGTTGCCCTTTGCATCCCAGGACCTCTTTCAGAAGTACAACCATAGCCCTAGTGGGATTCGACCCTGCTGGGCTCCTACGGTCGAGCTGATATCTCTTTGAGGCGCGTATGGAACATTACACGCCGATAACGTCTTGGGCTCGGAAGATATCCGGATGCCCGGATAGCGAACCACCCGTCAAACAAATAATTAAATTAAACCCCATGTGTTCAGTAGCATTACTTGCAAGATGTGGACTTCAATATTGTAGGGTGTGCTTAATTTACTGAAAATAAAGCAAGTAACAAAAGTTTAATCAAGATTTTAGATGCAAATGCATCTCAAACCGCGACTACACAAATAAACAACTGTTTACACTACTCCTAAATCTGTACATCTACGTAACGAAGTAAACCTCCTTCTCTAACCTACATTCTAACCGCAAACACTGCAAGCCAAAATTACAAACCCACGGTTTATTTTCTCAATTAAAACGGGAGCTTCTGAAATATCTTATAAGGAGGGCTCCCTTCTTATTCAATTTGCTTTTATTGTTTAAAAGAAGACTACAAAGCGTGGGTTAACGATCTCCAAGCGAGAAAGATTCAAGAATAAACGAGAATCTTTTAGCTTGGAATTAATATAGTGAACAAGGCTAAAAATGGACGGAATTCGCCTTTTTTCGGCTGGACAGATTTGTTCTTTATATTAAGTTTATTTGATTTGACAGAAATGAAGATGATTGTGTTTATTATGTTCGAGTTTTTTTGGATGGTTAACTTCTTTAGTGATCTGGATCTTGTTAGACTTTAAATGAGAGGAATTCTAGATTGATAACGATTAATCAAGTGAAACTCATCGAATAAATGTTTTTTTTTTTCGAGTGTCCTTTACAACCGTAAAGGGTTTCAGGGTTCTTATAGCACAATTATGCTAAGTTGTTAGCCCGTATTCGGGTGCATGAAAAATATTAATCGTATCCGGGCATCCGTTGCATTAATTACATTGTTTTAGTCCTGTTTCGTTATTAGAATACGACCAAACAATCCTGTCACCGAATTCGTTAGAATTTTAGGCACAATCTTTAATATGTTTAAGGATGTGATTTTTTTTACTGAGATGTATTTATATGTTTACACTTTACGTGTACAAATTCAAAGAAGGTCGTCTGTTTGATTCAAAGTATAACCTGTTTTACCGGCAACGTGAAAACAAATTGCTTTACAGGTCAACCGTCACTGCGCAGAATTCAATTGCCATAATTACGGTTTGAAAAATCTTCACTGTTCTCGAAGCTTCCATTTCCTATCGACTGAGAAATTCGGGTTGAAATACTTTTGATAGAAGGTTTGTTTCTTGTGTATCTTTGTCATCTACTATTTGTCAAGCCATTGTGTTTAGAATGCTTCAGAGTAATGTTACAAAAGTGAAAGTTAGTATGGATATAACATGTAACATAACACACCTGCTAAAAGTAGAAGAATACTCGAAGAATAAAATTTTATTATACACCAAAAAAATTAACACAATTTATACAAAAACCTATATTAGCTATACAAATTATATATTGAGGAGCTTGTGGCTAGATAATAACAGCCACGCAGGTCCATCTTCAAGGTCAAGCAACGCTTGCTAAGGTTGGTCTGTGGATGGGTGACCATCTTAACATAACGAGTTTCCTCCGTGCCTCGGAAAGCACGTTAAGCCGTAGGTCCCGGCTGTCATTTGTAGATTTTTGGCAGTCGTTACGGATAGTCAGAAGGCAGTAAATCTGACTCCAGTCTTGCCATGGTACTTCATGGCAAGACTGGAGTCAGATTACCCTCTGTTACCCCAGTTAAGGGTCGTGGAGGTCTGGTAGGCGGCCGCTCCTCGTAAAATACTGGTATTCAGCTAAATCCGGCTTGACTGGAAGCCCACCCCAATATAGTTGGGAAAAGGCTAGGCAGATGATGATACAAAAACCTATATCTATGGGTACAAAGGTGGTATGGTCGCTGATAGCGAGATCTACTAGACAATCTTAGAATGGATTCTAAGAACTTAAAATAATATAGAAAGTATCATGTTCAAAATCGGCTACTGAGTCGATTTCAGCTATTTTCGAAACAGGTAATTATTGTTCCTAAAATATTAAAAAAAATATTTTTGGCCAAAAAATTACCAGCTTGTGGCTTTACTTACTTTTAGAGACACGGAAGTATCACACCAGCAACTTCCAAACTCTGGGCTGTTAATCTATATCTATATTATAAAGCTGAAGAGTTTGTTTGAACTTGCTAATCTCCGGAACTACTGGTCCGATTTGAAAAATTATTTCAGTGTTAGATAGCCCATTTATCGAGGAAGGCTATAGGCTAATATACCATCACGCTAAGACTAAACTAACTCTACACGCGGGCGAATCCACTGGCAGAAGCTTGTTCTTAATGAAAAAAAACTCATCCGGCCTGGAAATCGTACCAAGGATCCTCAGCAGTCAGGCTTTCCACGAGGCTTACGAGGCAGGTTAGTTTTGAAAGTCTAAGTTTCATTGCGGTTAGAGTAGGTACAACAACAACTATGATTGATGATAGTTATTAGCACGCGGGTGACGTTGACCTTTTAGTTTTTTATCTTTTTTAAACCGAGAAAAAATTCGTCAACTTTTTTAAGGTTCTTTTTGTATGGTCGAAAATAAAGCAATTAGTATACTTACTACCCACCACCCTCCACCCTACCAGTGAAAATCAAGCTATCTATTCAGGAGAAGGAATAGCCCGTAATTCCTGACCGATCCAACCGATTGCTGGATGTTACATGACTTTGAAATTTTGGTTCCCTACCGGTTTCCTCACGAAGTTTTCTTTCTCCATTTTGAGAGTATTAGTGATAGAATGAATTACGCAAAGACTAAACCCTCCTCAGACGAAGACCTGTACCTGGCTAGGTTTGAACTCGTGACCTATAACTTATAAAGCATAGGCCGCATAGATGTAATGTTGCGTCAAAAAGGTCACTTTAGAGACTTGAAGATTGTTAACCAAGCCAACCAATATTGTCGGTTTGTCGAAGCCTTGGATTAAATTTACTGTCGACACGTATTCATATAAGCTCTCCTCTGTTATAAGGCTGGATAACATCCGTGTAGCACCAGCCTGTACTTAAGTCGCCACACATATGGGTCACACTGGGTCATCGATGCTCTCACCAACAATCAGTATTATTAAGACTAAGCTGACGCAAATGACAGTAAGATACACTAAGATGATGATCAGCAAACAAGTCAGTATCATACACGTCTAAAAGGAAACAAAAGGTTGCAAACAAACTAAAAGGACACTACAAAAAAAAAAAACTATTTGAAACAACCTTTGTAATCCTTTTCCCAAGCCAAGTTAATCCAGTAAATAAACTACACGAAAACATTTTACTGAACATAGTTGTTGTTTGACGAAATCCAGTTCAGCGGGTACTATTTACTAAAGCACTCTTTTAGGGTAATTCTCTCTTAAAACAATTCTAAATATTCCTTTGCTTAATCCCTGTAACAGCTCGGTGTTCATTACTTAAAGGGCTTAGATTCAAGTGTTGGTCCAAAATGCAAGACTTAGTAACTGACGGAGTGCTTGCTGTTGAGTCTTAGTTTTGCTCGAATAGTCTGGACTTTGGTCCATTGATGTCAGTAAGATAATTTTGAAATGGAATAGATATGATGTGATACTAGATAAACTTGAGAAACAGATTTCAAAACAGCGTCCTAAAATAATACCTAAAATTGCCCAATGTTCAATTAATATTCATGATGGTCAAATACTGCTAAATCTTTTTCTGAGAAGCAAGAAGAGCTTGTGAGACTCTTCCCTAGAAAATTATGTTTACAGCCTTATAATGTTTCCACTCATGTGATTCTGGCCTCCATCCAGGAGAGGGAATGTATACCACCACGCGGGCCCAGTGTGGTATTATGGATGTCACATTTCTTCGATTTTTTTTGTTCCTAGGATATGCTGTATTTCTCGTAATGTTTTCTTTCACTATTTTTAGAGCAATGTTACTTGAGTGGGAACTTACTAAGTAAATTGTATGTTGAGACCGTTACCTCTGGGCTATCATAGCTCTCACGGGCGAATATTTTAATTAAATGTCACCTTTTTTATTCGTGATATGAACCCACCCTCCCAGAGATCGATCGATCATTTTAGCGTTGTTTTATATGATCGGAATGAATTGGAACTGGGGGAATGTAAGGTATTTTTGGGAGATAGAAGAGTGGAAAATACGTGGATAAACTTCAAACGATCAAATCTATTCCAACGCAGTAGACTTGATGTCAATGACATCGCAGAAGGGTAGCGAGTTTTATTTTTGGCTCAGTCCAATTTAATGAAATCGTGTAGCCCTGAAAATTCAATTGTAAATGGAAATTCCTTTTTCATATACCTTTTTATTAAATGAAACTGTTTGTACAAAATGCAGTTCGTGTCAGTAAACTTGTTCATCGTGATTTATTGGTGAGTTCACTTTGAAATTCAGATTGTTTTTTTGTAATTTATTGATGATTTTAAGTCGTATTGTTTTTGGAATGTTTCGGTAATAATATAAATAAGAGACTTACTTTCTAAATAAAATGAAAAAGAAAGAAAAGTCATCTCATTGCTACTATCCTTCTAGCTATGCTGTTTGTTTTCGCGTTTTTTGCAGTTATTCGGATGTTTGCATTTCCTATTTTAATCGCTTTCCTGCACATGTCTATTTAGCCGCGTAATCGAATACGGAATGATATTTTTATGTGTACCCTGCAATTTTAATGGCCGTCGTATTACTCATCTGCCCAGCCTTTTCCAAACTATATTGGGGTCGGGTTTCAGTCAAGCCGGATTTAGCTGAATACCAGTATTTTACGAGGACCGGCTGCCTACCAGACCTCCACAACCCATTAAATGGGGTAACACGGTACTTCATGGCAAGACTGGAGTCAGATTTACTGACTTCTGACTATCCGTAACGACTGCCAAAGATCTATAAATGACAGCCGAGACCTACGGCTTTACGTGCTTTTCGAGTCACGGAGGAAACTCGTTATGTTAAGATGGTCACCTATCTGACTCATCTTTTACCACGACTTATAAATTCCATATCACGCACAAGCCGAATTTCAATTTGTTGGCAATCTTTCGCCTGAACCCTACAAACACCACCACCTACATGTATCTTGATACGGTTTTATATTGTAAGAGTGGGCTTACGGACAGCGAGCAATGGGTAGATCGTTGTCCGGTCATTGACGAATAGTACTGTTTCACGTACGCGTCATGGAGTTATAATCAAAACCGATGAACCGGGAGTCATTGCATGATTTCCTTCGTAATACAACATTGCTTTATACAGAAAGAAAAACAAACAATAAACCTACTCATAGCTAACATATATATGCAAATATGGACACAAAAATATTCACATACACGAGAACATACATCACTATATTTGCAACTTGCATCGCCGAAATTGGGCCACCCTGGGGCCTGGGTATAAGGTCAGCGAAAATCGTGGTCCGACTTGGCATACATTCAAGAATTAGTTCAGATCAGCATTATATATAGCAGTATGTTCGTCGCTTTTTGTTTCGATGTAGGGTTCTTAGCAGGGATTTATGAATGAACTAACTTTTGCTAGTGGTTTTGCCTGTGTGAAAGTTTAAATTTATCCCAAGGAATCATATTTCTAGAATAAAAAGTATTATACGAGAGCCATTCCGGGTTATAGTCTATTTGTTTACCAAATTTTATTTAAATCCGTTTAGCAACAGCTGATGCTAGACAGTGACAAAGTAACAAATACACATAATTATATAGAAACTTAGCCGGTAGGTAGGTATATTATTAGTGTGATAGCATTTGCTATTATTGTCTTTTTGTTCCTGATAATTAGGTGACATGGTTTATTTATACGATGTTTACTTTTCCCGGCGATGTTTTTTTTGGCTCATATGTTCATGGCCGTTTTTGGGTTACGTTCGGTAACTATTCGAACCAAGCCCAAGGCGTCTACGGTGAGTACTGTTCCACGCGCGCCTCAACGGGATTTTTGAAACAGATACCATAGTCCAGGAACACAAAGGGCAGCTGAAAAAACCCTTGACATAGGATTTTAGTCAGCAAAAGTCTAACCCGCCCGCGCCACCCTAGAGTAAGAGAAGTCATTAGATATCCACCTAAAAAATTATGGCACGATACGACGACAACGTTGTCTAAGACCGTTTTCACATTATCCGATCCGATATCGGTGTCGGACGCCGATACAATATCGGGGTAAGTAAAATGTATGTTACGTATATTGTTATGTTGTCATATATTGTTAACACTTGACTGCCTACAATCTTTATTAAAATAAAATTGAATTTTTTTCCTCAAAAAAAGGAAATATAATATTTTTTCCAAGTGCGTGAATTTTTTCAACCCGCTGCATCATTTCATTTCATTGTCATTTATGTTCGTATCAGCAACATGTCAAGCTTTTCCAATTATTTAAATAATCATAAAAACATCAATTTACGTGAAAAAGTAACCAATAACGTGTCTTGAAAAAGTTGAATAAAATATCACATATTTTGCTTGGAGTCATCGATGTAGAAAATACTATAGACGAATTGACGTTAATATTAAGGGAATTGGTATTTGCGTCCCTGTCACAAGACTTGGGGTCTTGATTTCAGGCATTGACTCGAGAGAAGGAGCATTATGTCTGCCAAATGGAAATAAAACGAACGAAATTGACACAACCAGTTTGTTATTCGGTGTGTCTACATAATAATATGCTTTATTTGTCAGCAGCGGAATATATAAGTGTATCTTAGTTCTACTTTTTTTTTATTGTTATAAACTAGTGCTTGACTGCGATCTGACCTGATGGTTAGCTATTATGCTGATGATTAGTTATTAAAAACCTATTCACTCTAGCCTTGAATTATGTGGTCAGATTAGGCTTTTATAATTTTTTAATATATTTTAAAAGAAAAAAAAACAGTATCTTTATAGAATCACTTTGTTGTCCATCTATATTTATGTCGGTGAAGACCTTGTATCGTAACGGGTGAGGGCATCGAGTTGAAATTAAAGCTGTATTGTTTTGTAACTGTAAAGTTTGCAATTCCTTGAAGAAGTGAAAAATATTCTAAATTAAAGAAAAAATACGGCCATTTTTGTCACAAAAAAAAACGTATTTTTCGATAAATTTTGATAATCTTGAGAGCATCAAGATTATCAAAATTTATTTATATACAGGGTGTCCCAAAACTCAACGATAATCCGGGACCGGATGAAAGGCCAAGCTATACCAGTTCTGGGAAAAATAAAAAATAAAATCCATATCACTCAGTTCAGCGATAATAGACATTTTAAAAAAAAAGTTGAAATTCGACATCCTTGGTCGCATTTTCAAGGATTGTGATCACCAATGTCACAATTTCGCTGTGATTTTTTTAATTTCGTGATCTTCATTAACGATGCTATTAATTGCAACTACAAATTATTGCAAAAAACATTGTTAATTTAATAAAATAAGTTAAGTTTTAGTGAGTCATGGTTTACAAAAATATTGTTCGTTAACTTTAACACTTCATTTTGAAAAAAAATTGTACTACACTACCCTTGGCAAGTTATTTCAAAAGATGGCGCATTTAATCAAGATTTCAAAATGGTGCAACACTTGCCACTTTTCTTGCCATTAAAAAAATATTTCTTATTTTTTTCAAATTGAGCTCAATTTTGAACAACTCAACATTAGGAATTTTTGTTTTTAAAAGGAGATTGACAGGGTGTGGACCAAGTGCATTTTGTTCCTCAGCCCAATACTAACTAACTCTTCAAAATCTGCTCCAGGAGTCAAGAAAAAAAAGAATTTTTCCAACCTAACCTAACCTAAGTTAGAAATCTTTTTGAAGAAGTTTGACAAAGTGCTGCCCAGAATGAACAACTAATTCCTTTTTTTCTCAGGCCAATACTAATCAGTAAACCGTAGCGCTTCGAAATCTGCTCCAGGAGTCAAGAGAAAAAAAGACTTTTTCCAACCTAACCTAACCTAAGTCAGAAATCTTTTTAAGGAATTTTGACCAAGTGCTGCTCAGAATGAACACATTAGTGCATTTTATTTCTCAGGCCAATACTAATCAGCAAACCGAAGGCGCTTCAAAATCTGCTCCAGGAGTAAAAAGAAAAAAGTGTTTTTCCAACCTAACCTAACCTAAGTTAGAAATTGTTTTAAGGAATTTTGACCAAATGCTACCCTGAATGAACACCAAGTGCATTTTGTTCCTCAGGCCAATACTAATAAGCACCCGAAGACCTTTGAAATATGCTCCAAGAGTCAAGAAAAAAAAGAATTTTTCCAACCTAACCTAACCTAAGTTAGAAATCTTTTTGAAGAAGTTTGACCAAGTGCTGCCCAGAATGAACATCTAGTGTATTTTGTTCCTCAGGCCAATACTAAGAAGCAAACCGAAGCGCTTTGAAATCTGCTTCAGAAGTCAAGAAAAAAAAAAGACTTTTTCCAACCTAACCTAACCTAACCTAACCTAAGTTAGAAATTGTTTTAAGGAATTTTGACCAAGTGCTGCCTAAAATGAAGATCTAGTGCATTTCATACCTCAGAACAATACTAAACAGCAAACCAAAGCGCTTCAAAATCTGCTCCAGGAGTCAAGAGAAAAAGAGTTTTTCCAACCTAACCTAACTTAATTTAGAAATCCTTTTTTAGGAAGTTTGACCAAGTGCTACCCAGAATGAACACTTAAAGCATTTTGTACCTCGAACCAATAATAATCAGCAAACCGAAGCGCTTCAAAATCTGCTCCAAGAGTCAAGAGAAAAAAGAGTTTTTACAACCTAACCTAACCTGTTAGAAAACTTTTTTGAGAAGTTTGACCAAGTGCTTCCCAGAATGAACACCTAATGCATTTTGTTCCTCAGGCCAACACTAATTAGTGTTTTACTGATTAGTATTGGCCTAGGTTAGGTTAGGTTGCAAAAACTCTTGTTTTCTCTTGACTCCTGGAGCAGATTTTGAAGCGCTTTGGTTTGCTGTTTAGTATTGGTCTGAGGTATGAAATGCATTAGATGTTCATTCTGGGCAGCACTTGGTCAAACTTCCTTAAAACGATTTCTAACTTAGGTTAGGTTAGGTTGCAAAAACTCTTTTTTTCTCTTGACTCCTGGAGCAGATTTCGAAGTGCTACGGTTTACTGATTAGTATTGGCCTGAGAAAAAAAGGAAATAGGTGTTCATTCTGGGCAGCACTTTGTCAAAATTCCTTAAAAAGATTTCTTACTTAGGTTAGGTTAGGTTGGAAAAAGTCTTTTTTTTTCTCTTGACTTCTGGAGCAGATTTTGAAGCACTTTGGTTCGCTGATTAGTATTGGTCTGAGGTATGAAATGCACTAGATGTTCATTCTGAGTAGCACTTGGTCAAACTTCCTTAAAACGATTTCTAACTTAGGTTAGGTTAGGTTGGAAAAATTCTTTTTTTTTCTTGACTCTTGGAGCATATTTCAAAGGGCTTCGGGTACTTATTAGTATTGGCCTGAGGAACAAAATGCACTTGGTGTTCATTCAGGGTAGCATTTGGTCAAAATTCCTTAAAACAATTTTTAACTTAGGTTAGGTTAGGTTGGAAAGTCTTTTTTTCTCTTGGCTCTTGGAGCAGATTTTGAAGCGCTACGGTTTACTGATTAGTATTGGCCTGAGAAAAAAAGGAAATAGTTGTTCATTCTGGGCAGCACTTTGTCAAAATTCCTTAAAAAGATTTCTTACTTAGGTTAGGTTAGGTTGGAAAAAGTCTTTTTTTTTCTCTTGACTTCTGGAGCAGATTTTGAAGCACTTTGGTTCGCTGATTAGTATTGGTCTGAGGTATGAAATGCACTAGATGTTCATTCTGAGTAGCACTTGGTCAAACTTCCTTAAAACGATTTCTAACTTAGGTTAGGTTAGGTTGGAAAAATTCTTTTTTTTTCTTGACTCTTGGAGCATATTTCAAAGGGCTTCGGGTACTTATTAGTATTGGCCTGAGGAACAAAATGCACTTGGTGTTCATTCAGGGTAGCATTTGGTCAAAATTCCTTAAAACAATTTTTAACTTAGGTTAGGTTAGGTTGGAAAGTCTTTTTTTCTCTTGGCTCTTGGAGCAGATTTTGAAGCGCTACGGTTTACTGATTAGTATTGGCCTGAGAAAAAAAGGAAATAGTTGTTCATTCTGGGCAGCACTTTGTCAAAATTCCTTAAAAAGATTTCTTACTTAGGTTAGGTTAGGTTGGAAAAAGTCTTTTTTTTTCTCTTGACTTCTGGAGCAGATTTTGAAGCACTTTGGTTCGCTGATTAGTATTGGTCTGAGGTATGAAATGCACTAGATGTTCATTCTGAGTAGCACTTGGTCAAACTTCCTTAAAACGATTTCTAACTTAGGTTAGGTTAGGTTGGAAAAATTCTTTTTTTTTCTTGACTCTTGGAGCATATTTCAAAGGGCTTCGGGTACTTATTAGTATTGGCCTGAGGAACAAAATGCACTTGGTGTTCATTCAGGGTAGCATTTGGTCAAAATTCCTTAAAACAATTTTTAACTTAGGTTAGGTTAGGTTGGAAAGTCTTTTTTTCTCTTGGCTCTTGGAGCAGATTTTGAAGCGCTACGGTTTACTGATTAGTATTGGCCTGAGAAAAAAAGGAAATAGTTGTTCATTCTGGGCAGCACTTTGTCAAAATTCCTTAAAAAGATTTCTTACTTAGGTTAGGTTAGGTTGGAAAAAGTCTTTTTTTTCTCTTGACTCCTGAAGCAGATTTTGAAGCACTTTGGTTCGCTGATTAGTATTGGTCTGAGGTATGAAATGCACTAGATGTTCATTCTGGGTAGCACTTGGTCAAACTTCCTTAAAACGATTTCTAACTTAGGTTAGGTTAGGTTAGGTTAGGTTAGGTTGGAAAAACTCTTTTTTTCTCTTGACTCCTGGAGCAGATTTTGAAGAGTTAGTTAGTATTGGGCTGAGGAACAAAATGCACTTGGTCCACACCCTGTCAATCTCCTTTTAAAAACAAAAATTCCTAATGTTGAGTTGTTCAAAATTGAGCTCAATTTGAAAAAAATAAGAAATATTTTTTTTAATGGCAAGAAAAGTGGCAAGTGTTGCACCATTTTGAAATCTTGATTAAATGCGCCATCTTTTGAAATAACTTGCCAAGGGTAGTGTAGTACAATTTGTTTTCAAAGTGAAGTGTTAAAGTTAACGAACAATATTTTTGTAAACCATGACTCACTAAAACTTAACTTATTTTATTAAATTAACAATGTTTTTTGCAATAATTTGTAGTTGCGATTAATAGCATCGTTAATGAAGATCACGAAATTAAAAAAATCACAGCGAAATCGTGACATTGGTGATCACAATCCTTGAAAATGCGACCAAGGGTGTCGAATTTCAACTTTTTTTTTAAAATGTCTATTTTCGCTGAACTGAGTGATATGGATTTTATTTTTTATTTTTCCCAGAACTGGTATAGCTTGGCCTTTCATCCGGTCCCGGATTATCGTTGAGTTTTGGGACACCCTGTATACTTCCCGTTGACGTAGATTCCTGAAAGTCAAGAAAAAAGGTGTCATAGCATAACAAAAACTCGATTCGGAAATAGAATTACCCACGAGTTCACACTTGTCCAGTTGTTGCTTTCTTCTAAATTCAAATACATTTACAAATCGAACCCCCTTTTAGTGAACACACAACATTAACAAAATTGTCTATTGATGACAGCAATTTCAGACACATACGAGTAGCTATAATGTATTCCGTATGCCAGAGACGCGGAAGTCGGCAAACAGAACTCCGGTAGACATAGCGTCCACTCCTATAGGTGCAAAGATTTGCTTTCATGATTGACCGCCTTGTTTGAAGATTGGCTACTTTGGAAGACTTCCTGAGATGGAATGATCACGATTTGAAGAAAATCGTGAGTGTTCGTTGAATATACTTGCAAGTTGTTCAATCAAATTTGTTTTTTGCTCCATTGAAGTGAAGAATAATAGAAATGATATAGTGTTTTATTTATATTTAATATTATAAACAGACAAAGTGTGTTTTTTGTAGGAGGTAATCTCTGAAAGTTCTAGTTCGATAGCTATTTTTTTTTTGTTAGAAAGGTGCTTAAGTGATATAGCCTATATGTTATGTATGCGAGCGAAGCCGCAGGCAAGAGTTCTAATTAAGGTGATAGCCACAGACCCAATTTTTTTTGTCCTCCTTATTTCAGTCAACGGGAATTATAGTTTTTCATTTATTTGCGAATGTCAATATATGCAGAATTAACAACTGTGTTTTTCCATTGTGTTCAGAAGTTTGATTTCTTTACAGCTTCAAGGAACCGTACACTTAAGTATTTGACGTATCAATTTGATACTTCTACGCGTCTCGGAGAATAATGATCTTAATAGAAAGACAGATGGAGGACAAAGTGATCCTATTAGGGTCCCTTTTTTCCCTATTGAGGTATAAAACCTTGAATAGCGTGTGTGACTTGCAAGTTCTTATAATTGAATAAGCACTTGGATACCTCCAAGTACTTATTATAAGGAATACAGAGTAAATTTCCACATATCTCCGTTGAAAAGGGAGGATCCTCCGATCAAACGAGTGTTATGTGTGATGGGCAACTTGCCCTAGATAATATGATTTCGGACTGTTGTAACTATTCGCGGAGAACTTTAATTTCGCGAAGCAGGATTCGTAGTTCTTATTTGAGGCCATAGATGTCGCTACAAAGTGCTTTATCAGCTGACCCTTATGTTGGTCTTTGCCCAAAATCATTACTCATTTCAAATTCTCACACGGTTCTGCCAAATCGCCCGTATTCAACGTGCTTACGCAAGCAATGCATATTTCCCCAAACATCTAACTTGTCGACTCACTGCTCCCCAATTTGCATATCTAGACGAATTGTAAACAAACACCTCACAATATATGGTGTTCCCAACTTGGACAAATGGACGAAACTTTGGTAATTAGATGTCTCGAAAGTTGTGGTATAACTGTGGTTGTTGTAAGTTTATTGACTAGCTGGTATAAACAAAGTAAATTGTATAAACGTACGTTTTTAGTGCTATTAAATACAAAACTGCAATAAAATGTTTAGCACAAAAATTCTAGTTGTTTTGTAACGTATTGAGCGTGAAATTTAGCATAAAATCAGCGAAAATTAAAGGATAAAAAAACATTTAACTAACCAATGTAAAGAACTTGGTTAAAACATTCGAACTAAATGTGACTCCAATACATTACAATTTTAATGTTCACAAAAAATGTTGCATTGCAATGCAACCTTAACCACGTCATTAGGGGACAATTTGTCCCTTAAAATTATCCGCAACGCTCAATCTACGTGACACTGCAACGCAGTCCTGTGCTCCACAATTTGCCCCCAACATTTTAGAACACATTCATGTGAGATGGGACACGTTGTTAGACATTATGTTTGACGTTAACATCACAAAGCAGATTATTAAACTAAACCAGTTGTATCTCGTGGCTCGATAATAACAGCCGCACGGGTCGATCTTCAAGGTTAAGCAACGCTTGCCAAGGTTGGTCTGTGGATGGGTGACCATCTTAACATAACGAGTTTCCTCCGTGCCTCGGAAAGCACGTTAAGCCGTTGGTCCCGGCTGTCATTTGTAGATCTTTGGCAGTCGTTACGGATAGTCAAAAGCCAGTAAATCTAACTCCAGTCTTTCCATGAAGTACCGTGTTACCCCAGTTAATGGGTTGTGGAGGTCTGGTAGGCAGCCGCTCCTCGTAAAATACTGGTATTCAGCTAAATCCGGCTTGACTGGAAGCCGACCCCAATATAGTTGAGAAAAGGCTAGGCAGATGATGATGAGTTCTATAAATCACCTATAACATCTCTATCAACGTTCGCTCCAAACAAACTCTACTACCCCACATTTCCCCCCTCATAAAACTCCACTATAAAAACAAAGATCCAATACAAAGACAAATTTATTCTACCATAAAAAATCACCTCTGTAAACCAAAGCAGAGAGCCTCGCATCAATCAATTACATAAATATAGCCATCGTTTGGCGCGATGCGAAATTCTCATTTGCATAGTAATAGTACAGCCGTGCCCTTAATAATGTTTAACCGATGTACTGGTATGGCCAGAAACTAGCAACGTCGATAAAATAGCTCTCATGCATATTAAAAACTTTAAAAGTGAGGTACAGCCGGGGTTCGTTCGGCTCGTTCATTCCTCGCTTAGCTGAGATGAGAGTGTATTTTTGTTTAAAACATTGAACAACTGTTCGGAGTTAAACATGGTAAACATCCCACCTATACGTATAAAGAGTTTTGGGAACACGTTTATTATGCGTACTTTTTGGAAGAGGAATCGTCAGAATGACTTCTCCCACATGGGTGGAGCGGGAGGGTGTGTCAGACTCTAACTGACTAAACCCCAGCCCGTTCCTTTGTTGCCTTTGATCTGGGGGACAAGGTGAGCACCTTTCGGATTTTCCGTGTTTCCCAGAGGCTTTGGCTCTACCGGGTTCCTACAGTTTGCTGACATCTCCTTGAGGCGCGCATGGAACAAAACGCGCCGTTGACGACAAAACTCGGTCTAGGTTATTATCAGACTGCCGGACGGCGAGCTACTCAGTGCTCGCGCCTACGGTGGATTGTGCGTACTGGTAAGAAGTGAAATTCCCTACCGGGGTCTGTGTTTCCTGATAATTGGGGATCTTAAGGTCAAGCGTGAATAGGTTACTTCTACAAAGTCATATCTACTGGTTAAGTCCGTTGGATGCAAGAGGCACACGTCTTGCATTTGAGAAGGTATTTAATCTGTGGAGATATCAAGTCAGTCAGTTGACATCTTTTGACTGAATGTTGATGATTATGAATCATTCAAAAACTGCCTATTGGTCTAGTGATTAGTGGCCGTGACTGTTTTGCCGAAGGTCGTGGGTTCAATTCTCACCCAAGACAAGTTTATGTGATGAGCATGAGCGTAATCATTTGTTCTGTGACAGGGTGTAGTTTACCTGTAATATTTATGTATTTACAAATATATAAGTATGTTTAGCAGTTGTCGAGAACTCTTACCATAAGCCGTGCTCAGTTTGAGACTAGATGGCGTTGTGGAATACATATTATTATTATTATGAGCAGTGGTGGCCGAGTGATAACTGCCCCGACTTACGATTTGTAGGTTGCGGGTTCAAACCCAGCCAGGCGCCTTACTTTGTGTAATTTACTCGTATTTCATCACCACTGCTCTCAAAACGGTGAAGGAAAACATCGTGAGGAAACCGGCATGTCCTAGGACCAAGAATTCGAAGACATGTGACATACACCAATCCGCAATGGGCCCGCGTAGTGGATTACTTACTGCCCATTCCCTCTCCTAGAGAGGAGGCCTAAGTCCCAACAGTGGGCACATTACAAGGCCGATAGTGCTAAAAAACAATATTATTCAGACGTGTCACAAGGTAGTGTTTGTGTCTCAATTATGAACGTAGTTAAGTATCAGTTTGCGAAGTTATTTTCAAGAGAGAAGATAGCTTCGATTGCAGCCTTACGGGTATATTAGTTGTTATGGTTACCATCAACAACGCTGTATACCTTCTACTGATTGCTCGAATCATTTAGCAACTATATAATTACAACCTACTGTCAACCTAACAACTGTCTATCAATCGGTATTTAACTGACTTCAAGAAGAAAGAGGTGGTTCTTAATTTGAGGTGTTTATTTTGCTTGTATACCGATTAAACGCTTCAAACATTTATTGAAGCGTTTAAATAAATGATTGAAATATTCCGGGATTTCTGTAATTGTATGTGTGCTTACTCGTTGTGTTGTTGTTAACAACATAACAACACGGCAGTAAGCTCTGAAGAGGAGCACATGTCAAAAAATAACGAAGAAACCAAATTATTATTTTTTTGTTTACTTACCTATTTATTAAGAAAAAGGTTTTGTTTTTTTACCGCAAAACTGTTTCAGGTACTCAATCGCTAAATCACTCTGGCCATCTCTAGCTTTCAATCACGCCTAACCCAAACTTTTGTTTCCATAGTGAAATACATAAAAGAAAATCCTGGTAAAGTTCTGTTCAATTATGACACTGACAAGTGACCAAGTCTTGGGTGAATGGCCTCATAGATGGAAGTTTAGCATTTTTATTAAAGTCTAAGACAGTACTCGTTTTAACATGAAATAAGACACTGCAGAGGGGGTTGTCTTATCTAAATATACAACCCATAAATCTAGCTTTGTGCAAAATGTGGTAAAATAAAAAGAACTCCCCTATCTGCTTGCTACAGTCAGTCAGCAAACTACAAAACACGATAAAAAACAAAGAGAAACTTGGCAATGATAACGATCCGTCGCATAACAGTTCATAAATTGTTACAGGAACAGAGTATAAATTCAGACCCAATTTCAATAACAATCTTGCATTTCCATCCACCATACGTACCGACACCACATAATAGTAATTCATAGAGCTAATTTGACCGCTACCAACATATTACCGCGTTACTAATGCTCGCCTAATCATTGTCGCACTCAATGAGCCTGTGTGAATGACAGCAATCGGTGATTATCTGAACGTGAATAGAGATTCAATATTGGTACAAGCGTTGATGCATACAATATTAGGGTTCAACAACAAGACGCCTAATGAGTCTACAGTTCGTGTAATGACTTCATCTAACTACCCATACAGCCATACTTGATATTTCCTCAGATTCCTGCGGAGATACGAACTTGGGTAGTAAAGGGTAGATTGCTGGCAGTCACGTCTGGCAATGGGTCACGTGACCCACAAAGTAACAAGTTTGTGATACTTTGTAAAGTTGGAAGATTTAATTGGTGGAATAGTTTGCTTTGGAACTGAAATAAAATTCGAATCCGGATGTTTGGAAAATGTTTTGTTATTTGAGTCAATTTTGAAGTTATTGACACTCTCGAGGGACTTTAAAGTTTTTAATTAAAGGGAAAAAGCAACTGGAACAAAACTTCTAAATGGAATATGAAGGAAGGTAGTTTTAAAGTTAGACAAACTAAAGAAAAATAAATTTCTGATGCATACTCATGTCATTTATCTCTTACAGAAAAAAAGGTAGCTCAAGACCCCAAGTCGTTTGAACTTTAAACAGTTTTGACCTATTCTATGTTCCCTTTTAGTCAATCCTCACTTTTTTCTCTCCGAAACAACTTCATTCACATTGCAATCGACACTCAAAGACAAAGACTTCAACCCTCTAGATATAAGCCTTGTTTTGCCCTCCAAATTAACACCTTATCTCCCAATAATTTCATTATTACTACGTGCTCAGCCCTGGTTCTCGTGCCTCCCTTCTTCATCTCCTCGAACAAAAACTCCATCGGCATTAGTGTCACGTTTCCAATAGCTTGACAGTGTACTCGTATGTTATTCGGTTCATAAATTCTACAGGCCGTGAGTAATAGAGTCGCCTCTGTCAGCATCGTCGACGGCATACATTATGTGGGTTTGCCGTGATACACTCTATGATAGAATATGTAACTATACTATAGGATAACTAGGCTACTTATACAGTTGCAATAATCTTTATTGCGGTGTTCTAAAGTTGGAATTGGTTTGTGTTGTAGATTTTTGGAATTTTGTAGTGTCTAGTTCCATAAATGGTACTCAGTGATGTGATAAATATAATGTCTAGATGTAAAAGTGTAGATTGCTTTAGTTAAGCATTTATGTGATGAACTAATAAACAACTTGAACTAATTTTTTCAAAAAAATCTAATCAAATACCTACGTAACTTTTTTATTAATTACGTACCTGTAATGTTAGTTATCACTGATGTTGATGAGGGGAAACATTGTAAAGGCTTATTTGACTACTAGTTTATGACAGGTCTTCATTAGTGTGAAAAATAACTCAAGAAACCCACTCTTGAGATAAAAACTATCCTAAGATGTGTTTTAGGACATAACCTACTCGAGTGTCTTTGATGCAAACCTTATCAGTAAACACAATTTTTTTGCCTTTACAATTTTAATATGGAAAATCTAAGAATTGTACATTAAACTAGCGTGACAATAAATGTTTTTGCCTCCTCTCCATGAAAAGCGACCTTCAATATGCACTGGGACAGTTATGTCACAAGCAAAAGTTATAAAGACTCATTTTTGTCAAAGAATTTTATATTTTCAAAAACAAAATTTGACCTACATGGCTATGCGTGTGCGGTTTTGTACGTAACAGCCTCAGCTTGGAATGTTGCCCACTTCGTTAACAAAAAGATCGTGAAAACAAATTTTATTAAAGTTTTTATACCCGAATATGTTCCGATCATGGAATTTGTTGATAGCAGTTAGCTTCGCTTGAAATGAATCTGCCACAACTTTTATGATATAATTTCATTACCATACTTAAATAAAATGATAGTATTTTCAGCTTTCAAAAGAATAACACAAAAAAGCAAAATTGGTGACTAACTGGTTTTTATGTTGAAAAACGGTTTGGCACTAATTTTTGCAAATGTGTAGATCAAAAAATTCATACTGCATTAGATGTGTAACTTGACTAGTCATACTCTTTTAAGTTCTTATAATTATTTATAATGTGAATTGCCAAAATGTGGAGCTTTCAGAGTCTATGTTCATTACACTACTTTAGCCTCTTAGCTGATGTACCTGTTATTAGGCCAAAGTGTTATATTGAATATATATGTATCAGTGGCGAGGGGTTAACTTGCGTGCGAGTAAATCCGCTGCTTGTACCAAAAATTATTATAAACCTGACCTAATTAAGCGACGGAGAATCTTAACTGCGAGATTCAGAAACCGTCGCTCAACTAACAACGCCATCTAGTGACCGCATTCCCAACTTTTTTCACAAATTCACAATTTTCTCAAAAGATGACGCAGTCAACCAATATTTATGTAAACACAATTTTAAAAATAAGTATGTAAATTATATTATTAAAGTTCACTCACCAAATGCCGCTCGCTCAATGATGCAATAAATCCAAACCGGCGTTTTTATTAATTGTCGTAACTTAATTTTGGGAACAGGATTTTTTGGTCGCGTAAAACGAATGCGATACTTTGTATCAAATCATTTTGTATATCACTCGAAAGACCAGAGAATGAGGGATTCTGTGTTGAGGAACATTGTTCCAAATGCGAATTGATTACGGTATCATACTTTCTTTAATATAACAACGTTTCGATGTAGTTACCGCGGTTATCGGTAGCCGAATTTTCGTGGTGTCCGCGAAAACCTAACTCTTGTTTACCTAGCAAAATGACTGTCGATGAACCGTTTCATTAAACTTCTATTCCGATCTACTTTTCTATTATGAACTTCATACGTATTAGTAAAAAAGTTTCTATCCTACGATTTCCGAAATCTTGCAAAGATAAACAACTTCGGATATGTTTTTCGGTCTGAACATGTTTTTTGGACGAATTTGTAAGATTATTAATATCACTAAAGCCCGTGTGGCTCCATAAGCTACTTACTAGAATCTGAGAATAACAAACATGGGAAACAAAACATTGTTTTTACTGCACTATCACTACGCAAAACTCACTAGTTTACATAATAATAAATCAATTTCAACCATAAAACTATAAGATTGTAAATTATAATACGAATATATCAAATAAAATGCAAATGAACAGGTGAAATATTATGACACATCAATAAGCGCGAACCAACTCTGTTGTCATTATTGTCAAATGTCAAACCAAATAATAATATCTAAATAAATTAAGAAGTTCAGTATCATTCCATCTCGTTCTAGCGGATGCATTTTATGATATGTAACTCGATTAATAGCGGGTTGTCTTGAACCAATATTTAGCCGTGTTATACTCGCTTGACGCCTGCGTAACACCGCTAGATGTCGCTATAAACTATGAATTAAAATGTATGAAATTCCGGTATTATGAAACGGCTTATTATACCGACCTGTTTTGCGTGAGTTGATATTGCCCCGAAAAAACTTGTAGGCGTTTATTTATTGTTGATTTTTATTTTCACAAGCAAATATTATGCAGTTAAATGATATTTGAATGATAATTTAAAATAATAGATTTGCCATAATTTGAAAGTGAAGCCGGCCGGAATGGAGTTGTTTGGAGGCTGCGCGGCTGATATGTATGTTTATTTTAACTCTATTATATATACCCTTTATACTTACTTTTGTCTTCTAGATTACATTGACTTTTTATGCACCTACCATATTGTCTCTTCACCACCCTAGGTTGACTGGTAGAGAATGCCTATGGCATTAAGTCCGCCTTTGTACAATGCGTTGCATAAAGAATAAATAAATAAATAAATAAATAAATAAATAAATAAAGTGCCAGGCTGTGGCCTGGATTTAATTTTTTCTATGGTTGATCATTTATCCATCATATAAATTGACATCCCGAAAAAGAAGTGAACACATAGAAGCAGTGTTGAATTAAAATACAATATAAGTTTATAGATCGTTCGTTGTGGCGACGCTTGAGGGAGGCCTATGTCCAGCAGTGGACAGCTCTGCTGCTTAAGAAGAAATTTAATTCAACTGAGACCTGCGAAAAAAGGTTTAAAAAGAAACAAAATTAGGCAATAGTGTGTAAAATGAGGAGAAGATTATGCAAAATCGTAATCAGTACTTCATGGCAAGACTGTAGTCAGATGTACTGGCTTCTGACTATCCGTAACGACTGCCAAAGATCTACAAATGACAGCCGGGGACCAACGGCTTAACGTGCTTTCCGAGGCACAGAGGAAACTTGGTATGTTAACATGGTCACCCATCCACAGACCAACCTTGGCAAGCATTGCTTAACCTTGAAGATCGAGCCGTGCATCTATTATTATCTATCCATGAGTTTGTCCCTCCCAGGGACATTAATTACTCAGATACCCGCGAAACGAGACATAATAGTAAAACAATAACAGCGCGGTCTCATAGGACCGGTTGGGGATTCAAACGTTATCATCATCATCATCATCTCAGCCGAAAGACGTCCACTGCTGGACATAGGCCTCCCCCAAGCGTCGCCACAGCGACCGGTCCTGCGCGTCTCGCATCCATCGGATTCCCGCGACCCTCGCCAGGTCGTCGGTCCACCTTGTGTGTTCAAACGTTAAAATACAGCTAATTTAAACCAAAATAAGACACACCTTTACAATAATTTGTAAATGGACTTTGTAACTGACAATGTCCACTGGCTCGATGTTGCAGACAGCTTGTCAACCACAAATACACTAACAGACTATTGATTGGTCTTCATTAGTTTACTGTCCTGATATGTGTATATTTAGACAACGCAAGTTTGGACACGACGACGTTTGTGTAGCTAAATTGGTAACTGACACTTTGTATAGATTCATGAAGGAGATATTAAAGGATTGTTTTATGATTAGAATTGTATATAAAATATCCATCCAGGTAATATATTAACAGATATATATAAAGCAGTATAATTGGTTTATAATGTTACTTGGGGTCATTGTACATTCGTCACATTGTCGACTCGCCACACTTTTGAAAATTCCCATACATCCATTGTTGACTCGTCACAACTACAAAAAAATATTATTTATTAATAAAACTTGTTGTAAACTCGGCACACATTTTATTTTCATGCTATTTTTAAAGAAAGTAGCGTTAGCAAGTAAAGTTAGAACTTTACTTGCATTTAATATTAAAATAAATATATTTTTTTTAACTCTTCAAACCTAAATATATCAAAAGTTTATATAATAACTTTAAAGTAATGAAATTATTTTTTTCTATAACAGTTGTGAAGTAAAGTGAAGGGGAATCATCAGAATGACTTCTCCCGTTCTTGGGCGGAGCGGGAGGGCATGTTAGACTCTTACTGACTAAACCCCACCCCGTTCCTACGTTGCCTATTTTTGTGTACAATAAAGAATTAAGAATTAAGTTGCCTTCGATCTGGGGGACACGGTGAGCACCTTTCGGATTTTCCGTGTTCCCCAGAGGCTTCGACCCTACCGGGCCCCTACAGTTTCCTGACATCTCCTTGAGGCGCGCGGAACAGAATGTGATGTTTGCGACTAGGCTCGGTCCAGGTTATTATCAGACTGTTGGACGGCAAGCTACCCAGTGCTTGCTGTCCGCGAGCCCGCGCCTACGGTGGTCGGAAATCGGGATCGGGATCTCGGCGGCGGCGGCGTGAGGGCCGCTCCCTCACGCGTTCGCGGTCGGCAGCCTCCTTCGCTAACACTGCTCCTAACATAGCTCCTACTGCTTCGCAGGAGGTGACCGCCCGTTCTTTTATACTCTTAATTTTTTAATTTGCAATGATTGTTTACATTTATGTGTAATATTATTTTATCATTATAAAACTGTTTTTTTAATTAGATTTAAGTTGAATTAATAATAATAGTTCTGTGATTTGAGAAAGTCATAAGAAAAATATTAGTATGTTAGCGGTAAATCATCAAGTAGTAATGTATATTTAGCTACGAATAATACTGCAATTAAAACTGTGATAATAGTGATTATATTAAGATTATCTTTAATTTAAAAAAATACATGTTTATCTTTTTTATTCTTGTGTTTGATTTCTCTGCTGTCCGTACGTAAAAAACGCGTGTGACGAGTTTACAATACTCCAAAATATTTTATTAAGAAAAAATAAATTTGTGGCGAGTTTACACATATTTTTAACAATGGAGAATGGAATGTGTGTCGAATGTACAATGACCCGTTACTTGTAGCTCTACTTGTTGCTACTTGTAGTAGTGTGATTGAGCCTGAATCAGAGAGTTTGATTTTAAGAAGTTTCTTTAATATTTAGTAACAAAGTTTTTTTTTAAATCTGCCATTTTTAAATAGAATGAAAATTAGCCAGTAAAATCAAATTTAATAATAAATAACTTCTGCCAGCAGCTTTACTCTCGTAAAAGCAAAACAGTGTATGCCTATGTCACTCAGTGATAAATTAGCATTGCAATTATTAAAATAATTCTGTGAATCTATTTAGTAATTTTGATATGTTTATTCATAACAATCAACACTTTCCTCTTTACAATATAAATTTAGATCGCCAGTACTCAGTAACTTACTTAAATGCATTCATGTTAGGTTATTTAAATTTACACAGAATTGCCTATCAAACACCTAGCAGAAACAATTCCCTCCATCCATACGTCCTCTATTTACTTTTTTCCAATTACTTCCTGTACACAAAACGAAACCACCTTTGACCTGTACAATAATCTTTTCACTGTCCCGCCTGACATGGACGTCACCTACACAAACAACGCATTTTTCCTCTCCTGTCGCAGTGTCGGACTTAGAACCGACATGTCGGTAAAACCTGAAAGCTTTGTGTGTGGAATTTTCGTCAAACAACATTGACTTCGCTGTGCTGGCGTATCGTGTATCATGACGTGGACAAACATAAAGGGTATGTATGAAGGTTTGTATTAAAAAATTTCGTCTATAGTATTTTTCGTATATGACGTCCATATTGGTGATACGTTGAAATCATATATAAATGTTTTGTCTATGAATTTTTGTGTCTTTAAAAGATCGTAAAAATGATGTATTTAAAACTGATTGACAAAGAGGCTACAAAAGAGCTGTTTTCTATTGTATTACGAAAGTAATGCAATTTAGAAATAAATGTTAATTATTTAATTGGAAAATAAATTTATTGAAATTGTATGAAATAATTTAATTGCATTGCGTTTAAATAATTGGCACGATTCATTAGATGAAGTGGACTTTGAACTTACCTCACACTCGCCAAAACAAGACTCACAATAAGCAATAGTTAAGCAACTATTAAAAAATAAATAAATAAATGATTCTGAATAGTTACGCTGAATATCTGAAGATAAAGCCGAAAGATAGGCACCGGAACTCCGAAAATAACGCCTTGTCTCTTAGTCTATTTCTATACGGCAATTGGCTGATTTTGGTCACGGGTACCTATAACCATCATCTCATTATCATCTAGGTAGAGCGTTTTCCCAATTATATTGGGGTCGGCAGCTCCCCACCAAAGACACTTGAACCCTCCACGACTATAAGGAAAGAAATGACACCAAAATATAAACCGACATTAAATTAGTAACAGCATCTTAGGAAATTGTAATAGTCATCTACCAAACCTTTTTCCAACTATCTATTGGGGCGGCTTTCAGTCAAGCCGGATTTGGCTGCCTACCAGACCTCCACAACCCAATGTTGCGATGACGTTTCGCGCGGTTGCATGAGCTTTTGCTCGTTGCTTATTTAACACCGAATTTCTTTAAAGTTATTTTTAATGTTTCCGTTTTTTTTTTGTGAAGTTGGTTGTTTTTATTAAAAAAGTAATAATTATGTAACAGAAATAAATTATTACTCTCGTTTTTCGTAGAACTACTTTTACCCAGAAAATCATTCTTTTCCACGAAATTGATATCTTGTTCATCAAAAGCAAATAAAAAATACTTGAATAAAGTGTAGGCCATTGTAGGTATATTCTCGGAATTCATCCAAAGTACTGAATCACGAAAACATCTTTATATTTTTACAAACATAAAACTGTGGTCAATGGTAGACCTGTAATTTTGTATTTTATTTATAAGTTATTTTTATTATTAAAGTATTTAAACAAGTGTTTCATTTTCAATATTGCGCCCACCACTATTTGACTAAAAGAGTACAAGCAAGCCTAAGGCATTATATCTGCAATTCGAAATATAACATTTAATGTTAATTACTATTTCAATAAAGGTAACATGTATGTAGGAACAGTGGTGGTCCAGCCGTAATAGCACCAGCTTCATCATCTGCTTAGCCTTTTCCCAACTATATTTGGGTCGGCTTTCAGTCAAGCTGGATTTAGCTGCATACCAGTATTTTACGAGGAGCGGCTGCCTACCAGACCTCCACAACCCATTAACTGGGGTAACACGGTACTTCATGGGAAGACTGCAGTCAGATTAACTGGCTTCTAACGGAAACCAGCATGTCCCAGAACAAAAAATTCGTAGACAAGTTTGTTTTTTTTTTTTGGGTGCTGCCTGCACTGGGTCCGCGTGTTGGCCTACAGCCCACACCCTCTTCTAGAGTCGCCTGAGTCCCAGCGGTGGGAACAATATAAGGCTGATTATGTTAATAATATGTTATGCACACGATAAAAATTTGAATATGTATAGTGGGTGGAGGAGAAAACTTACTTGGTACCTGTAAGAAAGTTCTCAATTTTGATACCGGAAAAGCAAAAAATGCCAAATATTGCATTAAAGTCATTTAGGACTTAACGGAGCATTATAAACCGGTTAGTGATCACGGGTCAATTTTTGTATTTAGCAGGGAACATCAACCTTTTATCGCAATACCTTTGTTGCCGTTTATGACCACAAATGGAGCAGACAACCTATTTACCATTAGTTTAATGGGTTTATGGTGATCATAATATGAGGACCTTTATGTTATGTTTATTTTGCATTTTAGCTTGTGTCATATCGTTTGACTTTTGTTTTGTTTTTAGGTTGTAATGTTATAAAAATAACTTCTTTCGCTATAGGGAGAACAGTAGAGGTAGTCAGATTTTTAATAAAACCTATCCGTGCTCTTTTAGTTGTCATTTGCTTTAGGTTAAAAAACGAAGAGACATTATAGACTATTATAGAAACAACGACTAACATTAAAGTTGGTTTTATTTTTTTTATAAAAAGTTTTTTATAAGGTTTGTTAACGCACTAATGTGAGGCAACGTATTAAAAAAAAAAAACAAATAATCCTCACCGTTTCCTTCAACTCCAATTAAACCGATGATACCACAAGAAATTACATTCCCAGCTCCCCACCAAAGACACTTGAACCCTCCACGGCTAAGGAAAGAAATGACACCAAAATATAAACCGACATTAAATTAATAACAGCATCTTAGGAAATTGTAATAGTCATCTGTCAAGCCTTTTTCCAACTATCTATTGGCTTCCAGTCAAGCCGGATTTAACTGAATACCAGTATTTTACGAGGAGCGGCTGCCTACCAGATCTCCACAACCCATTTACTGGGGTAACACGGTACTTCATGGCAAGACTTGAGTCAGATTTATTGGCTTCTGACTATCCGTAACGACTGCCAAAGATCTACAAATGACAGCCGAGACCTACGGCTTAACTTGCTTTCTGAGGCACGAAGGAAACTCGGTATGTTAAGATGGTCGCCCGACCACAGACTAACCTTGGCAAGCGTTGCTTAACCTTGAAGATCGACCCGTGCGGCTGTTATTGCACCCACGATAATTATGATTAATCCCTAATGTAAGACAATATAAAAAAAAAACAAATAACCACCTCACTGTTCCTTGAACTCCAATAAAAGTGATGATACCACAAGAAATTACATTCACAGCCTCCCCACCAAAGACACTTGAACCCTCCACGACTAAGGAAAGAAATGACACCAAAATATAAACCGACATTAAATTAATAACAGCATCTTAGGAAATTGTAATAGTCTGCCTTAATAATTCTCCCATTGTGTTGGCGGTCGGTTGCCCAACATTCTTGATTATATTTAAGGAAAACATCTTTGTAGGGATTTCGCTAAGAATTTATTAAAGCCTCCTTGGTCCGTGTAAGGTTTATTAAAGGAATCATTTTGAATAAAAGCTTCGAATAGTTCTGTTTGAGTTTTTCCTTTGTTAGGTGTTCAATTGGCCGTGTAATTAGATCGTTGGGGGTGAGTTGATTTTATTTTTATAATTTTTAGGTATATAAGTTGTCGTGACCTTGGAAAGTCAAGGGCAACTAAAGGATATAGTTTTTAGTCAGTAAAGGTGATACACACCCTCTCACTCAACCTTAGAGCGGTATAAGAGAGCGGGAGAAGTCATTTGATGATGTCCCACCTCAAAAAAGTCCTTCACGCTTCGCTTAGAACTGGAGGAGGACACAAGGTAGATGGGTTTCAACCCAACTGGGCCTTTACGGTTTATCGCTTTTAACATTATTCACCGTCAACGACTCATTCTTGGTTCGAATTGTTACCGGACGGCCGTGAGCTGCCCATTGCTTGTCGTTTGCAAGCACGTTCACACCTATGGTAGGACGGAAATCTCAGCAAACTGTAGGGGTCCGGTAGGGCCAAAGCCTCTGGGGAACACGGAAAATCCGAAAGGTTGTCACCGTGTCTCCTAGATCGAAGGCAATGAAGGAACGGGGTCAAATTCACAAATGACACCCTGGTATGTAAAGGAAGGTCACCCATCTACGGACCGACCTTGGCCAACGTTGTTAAACTTTTAAATAGACCCATGTGGCTGGCCGTACTTAGTAACAAGCTCCTCTTTAGAAATCATTCATAAAATATAAGGGTTGGAAAATACTTGGCACTTGGCACCGCTTCCCTTAAATGCATAATCGTCTTCTCGTTGCGTAGTTTTCGAAAGTTACGTCGTAATGCTAGAGGTTCCTCAAATTGATTCTAGCTACGTATGACGCATTAGCGAGTTGAAAATTCACGTTTTAATTACACTAATACTATGTAGGTGAAAGTTTGTGAACGTGGGTTCTAAATAGCAGTCTAGTTTTATGTTAATTTTCTTCCCTCCTCCATAAAAGACCTATCAAAAAGTAGTATGTTCAAAATAGACTACTGAATCAATTTTAGCTATTTTTAAAATAAAACAATTATGACGAAGACCGAAGTAAGGTTAAGAGGACTTCTTTATCGATATTTGTGGTTATCGATAGGTTATTGTTTTGTTTTTGTGATTTCTAAAATAACACATCATAAAATATTATTTTGCCTATTACTAAAAGTAGAGGCAAAAAAAGAACAAATATACAGCAAATAAAGAGATACATTGTTAAAACAATATTTGTCGTGATATAAATATCAATATTAAATTTCAGTGGGAAAAGAGATATTGAGTTACGGGTTAATTCCCACAATATCTGTATAACTGATTCTCACAAAACTGCGTCTCATCATTCACTCAAGGACGACAATCTGACAATTCGACAATCTGCCAAAGAGGGCAAGTAATAAAATTGTTTTCGTCTAAAGACAAAAATAGACGAAAGGTTAAAATTGTTGAACAAAGATAATGGAATGTTTAAGTTACATATGTTTACCGTTTAAAGAAAGAACATAGGTGTGATTTTCCCCCTCTCACTCTGCCATAGAGCGTGAAAAGTCATTGGATGATTTACGAGCTTAAATAAAACTCATTAGGGTGTAACCATTAGGTTATTGTTATTAATTATATCAATTACACGTTGTATAATATACAGTCTAGTCGACAAATCATGCAATCAAGCTTATCAGCTTATACTTTTATCACAATATTTAAAATTCACATTGGCTCTCCATTTATCCTTACTCCATGGTTAACACGATGGATTAAATTCTTTGTCAGATTCAATACAAGAATTTCAGGACAATGCAGATACTAATAGAATGTGATCTCTCAATGAAGTAAATCAGGTCTTTACAAATAAACGAACCTCGAGACGTTTGATTTTTGTTAACAAGACGGGATCATTCACGTTTTCAAGTAATATACATACATATTAAATATACAGAATATTTTCAGCAGTCATTATGTTAGCATTATATATTGTGACATTGTGTGGATGTGTATTCATTTGAAGGTGATAGAGAAAGCAATTGCCTGTCGGAAACTGATAAAAATGGTTTCGTTTTTGCTAAAAGCGCTAGTGAGTCATTTGGTATGAAAAAATTGTACTAATTATCAGAGCATCGCTTTTTATCTGCGAGTATTATTACACGTGTCGCTTGTCAATCCAATACAATTTAATTGTCTAATGAGAGCCTGCTAGTGTTATATGAAGCGTAAAATTCTTAGAAAATAATAAATTATTAACTGCTGCCAGTGCCTTCGCCCGCGTGAAAATAGAAAACAGTTCAAAGAAACATACTCCCGGTACAAAAAGTATGTTTTGTTTTATTTCAGGACATGGTCTCCCCATGTGCAAAATTTATTTCAAATCCATTCTGCGTCCAAACGTGAAGAATTAATAAACACACACTCAAAACCTTTCGCCTTTGTAATATTAGTTGTAATTCGATAGAATTCAAACTACAGACTATTTTCCCTTCACCAATCACTACAGCAACAAAAAACACTAACAAAAGCGGATAACTAAAACACTAAAACTAAAACTCAAAGCACTAAAAATAAAATTAGTGTTTTTTCGGCACAAAACCGAACGGAGTCAACATCAATCGCAATTCGACGTATGTAAGGGGTGAATGAAAATGGGTGGAAGTCAACATGGCGACCGAGGCACAGTAATTAGATTCCGACATACTGTGTGAGCGGATAAAACTGATAAAAGTACGAACAGTATGAAATGTGTTTAGGTTTATACAATGTACACAAGCTTCTGCCTGCGGCATCACCTGAATGAAGTAGGTTTCTTCATTATTAACTTTGGACACCCGATTTCATCACCATCAGGGGTGAATTTTGGAAATTCCTTTTTCTGTGTAACACCGGTTTA
This sequence comes from Mythimna separata, assembly GCA_030763345.1. Taxonomy (NCBI): domain Eukaryota; kingdom Metazoa; phylum Arthropoda; class Insecta; order Lepidoptera; family Noctuidae; genus Mythimna; species Mythimna separata. The sequence goes on along the minus strand of CM061177.1, from coordinate 17,996,106 downwards.
TTCTTCTTCTCCTTTTTAAGGGAGGAGCGGGAAGGCCAGTCAGACTTTTACTGACTAGAACCACATTCGTATTCCTGCAGTTACCTTTTACGTTCTAGAACTACGAGTCCGCATTTTAGAATTACTTCCATGGTCCTAGTAGGCTTTGGTCACGTACCGGTAGACGCATCATTGGAGGCCTCCCACAAGGTGGACAGATGGCCTGGTAAGGGTCGCAGGAAACCGATGAATGAGAGACACACAGCACCGGTCGTTGTGGTGACGCTTGGGAGATGTATTTCCAGCAATGGACGTCTTTCGTCTGAAATGACGATGAAAATATTTTTTTCTAATTTACACTTACACGTGTTGTCTTCAAATAAGGTCACCGTGTGTGTTGACATACTAACACACTCCTAAACCGAATACGACATTTCCTAAGACCTATTTCGTCCTACGCAAAGTCGTTCTACACAAAGTAACCAAAGCATCTATCAAAACAAAACTGACGAATCACCTCTCTGACCTCCCTAGTTCCTAAACCTACAGAATTACAAACAAATAGACTGAGCATGATAACATTAGTCATAGCTTCATTGTTATGGTTACTGAGGGCTTTAGATCATACATTATTAATCAGCGATTATTATCGATAATTCGCGAAAATTTTGGAAATACTCTGCTACTGAGAAAGACAAAAATACCCTTCTAAACAAAATAAATCAGAAGATATCGATCAACCAGATAAAGAAAAACTGGAGAGGTGCTCAAATCGATTGAATATCGATTCGAGCACCTCTTCCATTTTTGAAATCGTTTAAAATCAGTCAGTCCTCTGTGGTGAGCAATATGTAGTTACATACGACTGCTAAAAACAAAACACAAAAATATACTGCGCTCTTTCTAACTCAAGCAACGTATCATAAGTTAAAAGAGTATAGATATATGAAGCTGTTCAACTCTTCATTGCCTCCTCTGTCAGCTTCGTAAGGCACAAACTAACAATCAGCCCGTTGTTTACGTCAAAAGAAGGAAAGCTGTTATCAGAATAAGTCGTCGGTATAAATCAACCTCTAATCTTGTTTGTCAGTGGTGATCGAACGACTGTTTTTGCATGTATATAGGCATCGTAAAAGGAATTCGGTAGCGTCGTATTTGTAAAGTCGTAATTCGGTCCGGTTGGACTAAATTTATTTCCAGTTTCTTTTTTGTGGCTTTATTTTCTGTGTGATTTGAAACTGAAAGTCAAATCAAATCAATAATTTACGTGCTTTTAAGGCTAGAGCGAATAAGCTCTTAATAAAACCGTGCTCTTCACCATGGTTGTACATTGCCTACCATCAGTGGAATCACAGTCAAGCGCCAGTTTATACATTAAATAAAAAATAAAGTATATAAAAATAAACAAATAAGTGAGTTAAATACGTTTCATGGAATAAATAAAGAAACATTTATCGGAATTGCATTGCAGCAGTACATACATAGAAAATTATTTAAATTACAACCAATAAATGAAAACGGTGGGATTTAAGGACTGTTCAATGGAAAATTCTGGGAAAGGAAAATAAACATTGAGTAAAAGTCATCTCATATATCAGAAATATTCGAATATACTGAAATACTGTTGACATTTTCTGTCCCGGATTCCAGGATTTGCTTTGAGCTTCACACATGAGAGAAAATGAATGGTAAAACAGACCTTTATTTACTTGTCACAGGAAATGTAGTTCTAGATTGAATACAAGATTTGATGTTCTTCTAAAAATGTTAAGAGATTTTCTTTTGAAGATTTTTCTGAGAATTTTTGAAGACATACGTGGAAGAATCCACTTATGGTTGTAAGTAAATTAAAGGACGGTATAAAATATTTTGGTTCCTTCAAGAAAATTATTCAACAGTATTTTTTTTCTTTTAGCATGATTCAGCGATACTTATCACACTAATAATATGCCTTGAATTTTGTTAGTGTGTGTATGTTTGTTAATTACGGGTTTTGATGAAACTTTGTACAAGGGTACATCATGTTTTGGAATAGCATAATACCTATAAGATACTTTTTATCCCGGGAGTATGTCTTCTAGTTCCGTGACTATGTCCGAGGCATCATCAGAATAACAGCGCTGCGTTTTTCACTTTTTTATTTAAATATCGTAGCATAATGTTGAGTATTTTTGACCTCACACAGGTCTTTTTTTAAATACTTTTAGTATTTTTTATTTTTATTATAAAGACTTACTTTTTTAAATTATAGTTGTTTGTTCTGTGCAAGTCACATATAAATGTTTTTCTTTCTTTCTTTAAGCGCTGCTGGCAGCAGCTGATATTTCAATAAAAACAGAGCTAAAACATTAAGCTCTTTTATTTTTTCGCTCTACTAAACCAGCGAAACAAAACCGTAAACGCATAAACTCCTAAAAATATGAAATTTTCAGTACAAGGTAGGCCATTTACACTTCACTCCGGTTGAGTGTTGTAGTAAAACAAAATAGTGCGTACAAGTTGATGTTACCAATTTAGTCGGGACTCTTTTGGTACATATTTTTTATGGGACAAGTTCAGCAGAAGCTTATGTTGTTTTTGCTATCTCGTTTATCGCTGGATTGTCTTGTTTGTTCAGCTGTGAACTGTTTTGTTGAGTTCTGAGTTGAAAATTTGTATGAACAACAAATTTTATGTTATATACATACTAGCTGTTGCCCGCGACTTCGTCCGCGTTAAGTTCGTAAAACTGCACAAAAGTAATCTAAGTATCTAATCCTATACTTCCGAAAAGATCTGATTAATTAATTTTACATAAAACTGTTTAAGTTAAAACTCCAATTAGTACTTTTTTTAGTTGGGAAATCATCTAATGACTTTTGCTCTTGTGTGAAGCGGAAGTGCGTGTCAGATTATTACTGCCTAAGACTCACTTCTATATTCCTTCCTTGCCTTACGTTCCAGGGTCTCCCTTTCAGAAGCGAAACCATAGCCCCAGTAGGTTTCTTGTTTAGGTTTTTTTATTCAGATGGGTAATCATCAGAATGACTTCTCCCGCTCTTAAATGGAGCGGGAGGGCATGTCAGACTTTTACTGACTAAACGCCACCCCCGTTCCTGTGTTGCCTTCAATTTTGGGACACCGAGCTTATCTTTCGGAATACAGATCCACGTGCTCAGAGGCTTCGGCCCTGCCGCGCCCTACAGTTTGCTGACATCTCCTTGAGGCACTCGTGGAACAGTTGACGACTTGACTCGGTCCGGGTTATTACCGAACTGCTGGACGGCAAGCCGTCCGCAAGCTTGCGCCTACGGTGGTCGGAAATCGTTCTCGTGATCCTGACGGCGGGGGCGTGAGGGTCGTTCCCTTTCGCGCTCGCAGCCGGCCGCCTCCTTGGCTAGCATTACTGCTTCGCAGAAGAAGGCGACCGCAATACCTCTACCGTGTGCTCCACCGTGTCCTCCGGGCGGTCCAGACAGTGCGCCCAAGTCTGGCTGGGGCGCCCATTACCCCTGAATCCGATGCAGGAGCCTCCCGAACTTACCGTGTCTGGTGAGGACCTGCGGCATACGGAACGTGAGGACCTCTTTCCAACTACTTCTCAAAGAGGGAACTTACCGCCGCAATGACGGCGTGCCCAGGTTTCTTGTTTAGGTGGAAAATCATCAGAATGACTTCTCAGAGGGTGAGTTAGACTTTTACTGAATAAACCTCACCCCGTTCCTTCTTTGCCTTCGTTCCAGGGTCCCGGGTTTTCCTTTCGGAAGCTCACCCATGGCCCCAGAGGCTTCGAACCTGCTGGGCACCTACAGTTTGCTGACATCTCTTTGAAGCACGCGTGGAACAATACCCACGGTTGACCGTCTGGATCATTACCGGACAGCCAGATGGTAAACTACCCATTGCTCGCCATTCGCAAGCCACTCCTACGGTGGCTCTAAATCGGGGTCGGAATCCCAGCGACTGGGGCGTGAGGGGACTATTTGCCACTACTCCTCGCTCTGGATCATGGCCTGTACCAGTGCCCAGCGCGAGAGGTTGCTGTCACCGATCGTCCCCACAAGGACACGGTGGTGCTCCGCCTAAGCGTGGCCCACCAGTGCTTTATGATCTAACGTGTCCTCCGGGCGATCCACCCAATGGTAACACCCGGGTTTTTCTTCCGCACGACGTCAATTGCCTTAAAAACATCAACGAAGCACAGAGCCGCAGAGTTCACGTTCTAAATAGTTAATTGCCTACTCTATGGGTAAAGTCGTTAGTTTAGTTCATATTGCGATAAAATCAAAATTAAAATGATTTGTTCTTCAAAAAACCAAATTAGGGCCGATAATCGCCTTTAGTATTTGCCTCTTTTTTTGTTGGGTAACCACCAAATGCCTTCTCCCACTCTAGGTGGACCGAGAGAAAGTATCAGACTTTTACCAACTAAATTCCACAGTGTTCTTTTAGTTGCAATTTACATTCTAGGGCGACTAATATTGGTGGCACACCATGATTATTACTATTATAAATTCACTCTAAGCGCAAGCGCTTTACGCAGGTCCTAACCAAACATGCGTGTTTCGGGAGGTAGATGTTTTGGATTCGGTGGGAAGACACGGTGGACCTTACGATCGAAGTTACCCCGCTAGGGCGGATTACCGCCGTACTGTTTGCGGGACAAAATCAGAATCCTCCTACCCTAGTTCAGATCATGGTATGGGCTGGGAGGAGGAATGAAAAGCAGTCACCTCCTAGAGTGAAGCAACGTGGCTGAAACCGTGCGAAACAGGACACCCTTAGACCCCTCCCATCGCCACTTGGACACTTCCCAGGTGTCATATGTATAGGGCGTTTACCGATCACCATCATTTTTTTGTGTTTATATTACCTGTTTATTCAGGCAGGAATTTTCTGGTGCGGTATTTGACTGACACCCTAATACACCAAATAAATGTTTTTCTTTAGTGAGAATAATAAACGAATTCTTGTGTGCGAGTATTTTCACCTAGTCGACTTCACATGCTGATGATCGAACGCAGTCTGTAAACTCTCGATTTTTACGGGTAGAGCATGCAGAGCAATAAAAAATACCCACTTTGTGAGTTTAGAATACGAACAATTTCCAGCTATCGACGCCCGTTAGGGCCGTTCTCTTATGCGTATCTCTTTTAGGTGCGCGTGGCACATAACGCAACGTCAGTCGACTAAGACCAGTCTTTATTCAACAGCGAAATGCCAATAGTGCACCGTCCAAAACTCCGCGCTAACGGTATCATGGAATCGCCCTGCGACTCGTAATGCCAAGGGCATCATCTTTGCGCTTTCTGCTACCTTCTTCGCTTCATTTGCGGAAGGAAGTGATGACTGCTTTCCATACCTTCTCTCTCTGTACCAGGACCGGACGTGAGAGGTCGTTACTGCTGATCACCTCCACCCGGAGTCCTGGAATGCAAGGCGAAGAAGGAACATACAAAGGTGTGGGTTTTGGTCAGTGAAAGTCTGACATCCCCTCGTGCTCCTTCCTAGAGTGGAAGAAATATAAATCGCCTTTAGTTAAAAAAAATTAAATGGATGTTTGTATTTTGAAAGGAAATCGTTTGTCTTAGTATGGTCATGTGAAGAGGAGGGATTAAAAGTACGTTACCAAAAGAGTTCTGAATTTACATGTGGATGAATGGAGAAGGAGAGGAAGGCCAAAGAAAAGATGGATGGATTTTGTAGTAAGGACTGATATGAAAGAAAAGGGCAGATGATAGTGTGACGGACGACAGGACAGAATGGAAGAAGAAAACGTGTTGCGCCGACCCCAAGTAATACGGGATAAGAGCAGGAAGAAGAAGAAGGATGTCATTGTTTGTATTTTGAAAACGGGGTGCAACTCCGCAGTTGTAAAATTTGTCACTATGGTTTTTTTTTGGTTAAACAATAATAATTATATTTTTAGGTAATATTTTTGTTAAAAAAATTGTGAGAATGCAAAAATATGTGAAAAAAAAATATACAAAAATAAAAAAAAGCTTTTTCTAAAACACCCCCTGGGATTCGAACCACCACCGTGTTACGTCCCAGTCTAGTCATTAATCAATCGCGCTGCAGTGTTCGATGAAATCCAAGCAAAATAGACGTTCTCATATAAATGTCATAAATGACTGCCCCGCTCTTCGTCGATGATAGCGTGATGATTTTCATTTCAGTAGATAAATTTGCAGCTAAATGGACTAATGTAACATTGTAGTATGTGAATTTCGTGGACGTTTGGATTTTATAACGTGTTTTCATTAGTTTTTACAAAATATTTGGGAAAAATCAAATAGGAATGTTGATTTTTTTATGAAAAAATGGTTGTTATGTTATGTCAATGTTTTATCTTATTGTTTTTTTCCAAAAACAATAAGATAAAACATTGACAGAAATATAAATTGTAGGTGGGATTCGAACTCGGGGCAACTCGTTCAAAACCGACAAAATGCAATATTGCTCACCCCCCATAGCAAATAGCGTGATAAAATATAGCCTAAAGCAAAAAGGGTCCTATAAGGATTATGTATGCAAAATTTGAACAGGATCGGTTCAGTAGTTTTGGCGCCATTTGCGGCAAACGATGCACAATTTTACTGTTTTATTATATGTATATATAGATTATGTAAGTGACTGAAAATTTGTGTGATGGTAGGTAACCGTTTAATATGAATTCATAAATAGATATCGGCTTTTAAGGCCTTCCAAAAGGGCAATCCGTGGTCTTATAACGCAAGGTCAAGAAAAAACATAGGTATGATTTTAATTAGTCAAAATCTGACACGCCCTTCCGCTCCACTCTAAAACAAGACAAATCATCACCTAATTTCTCACCTTAAAAAATAAAAAAAAACGATGACAGGCTTATTATTTCAGTAAATTAAAAACTTCAATGAGATAAAGTATCTATTGTGTTACCCAAGTTTTTCTTCTACCCTCCGATCTGTGTGGAAGTTAAGAAACTTTAAAAGGTTTCCCCACAAGTTAAAACGGAAAATAAGTTACTTCGGCGGATGAAAGCGTGCAGTCTGTTACTTTTGCAACATGTTGTGTCAGTTGCAGTTGTTGTCTCGCGAGGCCTTTTTTTGTCTTTCGTACCATTGGGTTTCAACTTTTTGAACACAAATAAGTAGTGAAACAGATCAAAGATTTAGATGTTGTTTCAGTATTGACTTGTTTTTTTTACGTTATATGTTGAGTAGACGCAGCGATGGAAGGCCTCCCGCAAGGTGGACCTAATGATCTGGCAGGGGTCGCGGGAATCCTATGGATGCGAGACGCACAGGACCGATCGTTGTGGCGACGCTTGGAGGAGGCCAATGTCCAGCAGTGGTCGTCTTTCGGCTGAGATGATGATATGTTAATTAGGTTCTTCAAGTGATATCACTCACGAGAACTTAAGTTTCTCCATACTAACATAGGACCCCCTCTGTACGCACTTAGGGGAGAGATTTGGAAAATTCTCTCATAGTACTTGCGTTCGTCATAAACGGAAACCTTATGCAAAATTGTAGATTAGTCGATGGTGTGCGTAATAACAAGTAAATAATAAAATAATGTTAAAAATATTTTACCATTTACTCAATACTATTAGTTCAGATAATTCAGTCTCTCTTAAACTCGATATAACTTACTCAGAATTCAATGTGTCACCAGTTTAAACTGCATCTAATAGAAATTGGAGCTAGAACGACGGATACCGATTCCGCAGTCGAATAAATCTGTAGGATCTGTATCGTAACTTGGCGTAGAATTTAATATCCAGGCTTACTCCTGCGTATAGACTCCGTCTGTATAGACTCGTCATAATGCCAGCTATGAGCGAATACTGATGCGAATCCTTTGAGATCGTGTCATATCTTGGCGAATATGAAATATTTTGGGATAAGGAGTAGTTCTTCGGATAGTTGAGATAAGTATGTAATATTGAGATTTGTGGTTTATTATCGTAGTTTCTGAGTTTGGATTTCAATCATGGCACAACTCTTTTGTCGTAAACTTTGTTATCGTGATAGTTTACAAATATTTTCAACCGGTTATTTGATGGTTAATTGAGATTAAAGTATTCTATATCACTTTTTTTGAGGTGGGACATTATTACATAGCTTCTCCCACTCTGAGTTCATCGAAAGGAAGTATCAAACTTTTACTACCTAAAGACCACCTGTGTTTGTTTAATTGTCCTTTACGTTCTACGACCACTATTTTTTTTTTAATAATCCCGAAGTGCTGTACATGTTAGGATTTTGTGCGATGACCATTTCTTCTTTAGAGCTTGGACTACCCATTTCTTTTCAAGGTTTTTACGATTCGTGAAACACACCAACCACTGTTGAGCGTTAGGTTTGCAAAGCAATTTGTATTGAAATATTTTATTGTAATAAGCCGGCTTAGAGTCTAATATATGTAGTTTTGTATTCCCTAGAGTTTCATTACTACATTTCGATTAACCCTAGTATGCCTCATCCATTTTGCAAGATCATAGACTACTGTGATGCTTAAGTTTATCAGAATCCGTTCAGTTGTTAAGACGTGACTGATTAACCATAAGGGCTAAGGTGATGAAGCAGGGAGGTCACGACCCTCAGCATTGAGGTATACGACGCAAGGAGGGGGGGCATTAACCAATACTCAAACATCTAAAAATACTGACTTACAAATAAAAATATTAGTAGAATAAGATTACAATCAGTAAATAATCTCATTAATTTACCACTAGTAGCTCAGTAAGATATATAGACTTTCATTTATTTCCCTCTTAATTGACTCCAATTGCGGGCTTTTTTATTCTATCTCAAATCTTCGACCAAAACAATGATTCCCTACTTTCTTCAAATGTCCATACATTTTCTTCCTTGACAATATAAATTAGTTTTGCGCGACTGAGCAGATTTATAATTGCCCCGAAAATTATTCATCCCTCTTTTTCTTAATGCATTGTGGGATGGCGAATAATTAGTGGGCACTTTTTCCAGTTTTAATTGCTCGCGCGAAATTACCTGACGTTCTTTCTAATTAGGAGTTATGGCTGGTCTGAAGTTATGTTGTGATCGGAGTTCTTTTGTTTCTTAGAAGCTGTTGAGATATAAAATGAAATGATATTGATTAGTAGAGAGCAATTTTTATCCATTATTTGCCAAAAAAATACATATTGTCACATTTTCATGACGACCTTAAGCTTGAAAGAAAATCAGTTAGTAAAATAGGCCCCTGACTACTCAAATTAATATATACAAATCATCATCATCATCATCATCTTCTTGTCCGTATCCCTTTTATTAATATATACAAATACACAATAAAAACCAAATAGTAGATACACTACAATTGAACGTGGCTGAGTAACAAACACACGCACACATGTGTACATAATAAACTCTTTATTTTCATAACGTTTGTGTGACGCGAAGTAAATGTTACTACTGGTATTTTATGAACACAAAATATGGTAGAATTCTTACATAACATTTCCCTAATAATAAAACAAACAATTTATACTCTAGCTGATCCTGAAAATTATTTATTAAAACAATAATATAAATACACCTGGTGCCCAAAATATTTGGTCAACATTAATAATAAAGGAGATAACAACTTTATATATTGCAACGTAATCAGTATAATTCATTCGCAAAATCAACAGAGAGTGCGATCTTTTCTCTTAGAGTTCTCTTAGAAATGTTCCCTGCAAAGGTATAAATTAGATTCTTTATCAGTTTGTGGGGAAAGTTTACTATCTAAAGGTTTGTTTTACTGCGATGGGCGACTACGTAAATTGAAAAATAAGAGTTGCTTGGTCTCTACGAACAGCAAATATAGAGAGTAGACTGAAGTCTGCGCGTGCTTAGTTAATCGTGTTTTTTTTTTGTATTTATGGACATGAATTGATTCAGAGAAAAGCTGACTTGTACACGGCACGTTTTATTGCCAAGTGTAGGCATGGTTAATTCGCCGTGTGTAAGAACGGTTGTTAGTGTTGTATGGACCACTGTGGGAACTTGTTGACATATACGGCGGTGCTACGACACGGCATGGCACTGCCGACATGTTTCAATTGTGTTGTATTGTAGTCTATGATCTCTTGTAGGTACGTCTTTTTAACCATAAGGCTAATTAAACGTACTATGCACAAGAGTCCAAATAAGGGAACCAAACAAAAGATGAATGGTATTGTGTGAGAAGTGATATGAAAGAAAAGGGAGTCAGTGATAGCGTGGCAAGTGACTGGACAGAATGCACGAAAAAAAGGTTACGCCAACCGCACGTAAAATGAGATAAGGGCAGGAGGATGATGGACGTGAATGGGAAAAGTTATTATGATTTACCCTACCCTAATTAATTGTATTGGATATTTTTACACTTATTTTTATGAACGTTATGGTTATTATTCTCGAAAATAACATTAATCATATGAAAAAAACCTTTTTACAATATAAAATTTTACTAGGAAATTAATGTACAATAAACTTTAACCTTTTACAATATTCAATGTTCAATTTTTCCCCTCGGTTTATCCTACACAAAACGTGAAATTAAATAATCATTCTTGACAGTTCTGCAGCTTCTATATCTCTTATATAGTTCTTGTAATCGGATCAATAATTCTACACGTTCAATCTGCCTAGCCATTTCCTATGTTCGGGTTGGTTTTTGTCTAACTAAATGCAGCTGAGTAGGTACTAATATTTTACATACATCTGACTATCTGAACCTCACAAAACCTAGCAACTGGCCTACGTATTAATTAGAACCCCACAATATGACACCAGTCGCACCATAAATGCCAAAGATAGAATATATAAATAACTGATATAGATGATTTTGGGTATCTTCAAGACTAGAGTGAAGGCTCTTAATAAACTAGTACGCTTCACCATCAACGATTGCATCACTGGTAAGCAGTGATGTAACCATCAGGTGGGATTGCAGTCAAGCAATTGTTTATGTTATATACTCGTAAAAAAAGACTGCCAAGACCAACGTCTAAACTTGTGGCCATGTGAGGCAGTACTTACTCGTTTGTACATATGTACAGATAGAGATTATGATCATATTCTAAAAACAAACACATTCTTACTATGTTAGTTCAGATAATATCTTCTTTTACACTTTCTTTCTGCGTAGCAACTAATCCCATTCAATTCAACGCTAGCATCTCGATCAAATTATCTAGAACAAGTCTATCTCGTCTTAATTGAAACCCATCAAATCTTCTACACAAGATTAAGGCCTTTCTTAACTTAATACAATTCTCGTGTATCTCGGGTATGACAATAGAAGAGTCGTCGGTGCCTAAATGTGTTAAGAAATTTGTTAAACTAACTCTCTAGTTAGTTGTTTGGTGTATCGCAAAGGATATTTGCATAAATGGGAAAATGTAAATAATTACGTATAATTTGTATTGAAGTTTACCCACTTGACTCTCACTGAACAATCGAATTAAAAATAAACATTGGTTTTTCTTTGTATCATTATCTACAACTTGACTTTAGAGTCCTCCATTTTGATAGTGGAGAAGGTATATAACATGACCTAGTTTTTGTCCATATAAATTTTAAGACCTATTCTTATTGAAGCTCAATAGAGTTCATCAAGAATTATACGTAGGTTTTTCATAGTCTCAGTCGTAATTACTATATCGCCGGAAAATAATGTTTATGTGATAAACTTGCCATTGATGTAACAGTTTTGTAAACCATCAGAAAAATCTTCCTGCCTCACTTCATTTCTCGCTACAGAAACGTTAAATAACGTTTACACTATTTACAAGTAGAAAGTCTATTCTTAAATCTGATAGCTTGATAAAAATCATAGTGGATTCGTCTAAAAATCTTCACAATATTATTTTACTCTGTAACTTTCACAGCAAAACGAACCAAACACAGCAACAAACTACACTAAGTAGCCAATAAAATGACCCAACAACACTGGACTATCACTTAGATAGACTAGTTTCTTTCTAATAAGGAGGAGGTGTGAAAAACGTGTACACACCGGGCCAATAGATTTAGCCCAGCACACAAAAGGTTCACAATTTATTTTACCACATTGAATCCCCGTTCTTGGGTGCCAGAACAAATATTTTGCACTTAACCGCACGGAATTGTGGGTGATGCACAAAGGCGAGTTTCGTTTGTTCGATGTAAAGGTTTCCTTGTATGTGTGTGTGTGTATCTGTTTGTGCACTGGCATTGAATGTGACAATGATGTTTATTGGACGCGTTCCCGCTCGCTTTGTATAAAGTTTTCTTTTTTTGTATGAGATTGTGCTTGGAATGGCTCTATTAAAATTAAGTGCAGTTTTTAAGTGGTGATCAGAAGTTTATAATGTAATTCTTTTATTCGTAAAAAATGACGTTCATAAACGCATGTAATTTAAAATTTTATAACATTTATTTCAAAATGTCAGAAACACTGCAGATTTCTCTAAGAAAACATTATTAACTTTTTATACAAAGCAACACCTACCGATGTTTTACAAAAACAGCATAATAATTTCATGTTATTGAGAATCGAGTGAAAACTGAGTAATTGTCAAAGCACAAAGTAAAACAATTGAAAAGAAAACTTAGTACAAACGCAATCCAATTTCATTGTTTGTGTATTTACAAACAAGTTTATCTACTTTGTCGGAGTTTAACAAAGGAAATGAGTCGACAGTACTCAGGTGTAGTTCACATAGACTTGGGCTTAGAAGATTGAAGAAGGTCGTATAGCTATCAGGTAGATGGATATGTTTTACGGGTATACAAACTAGGTTACTTTGGTTTTGTTACTTTTCCTACAGATTCTATCCTAAAATATGGAAAAAGTAGTGCGGTTTTACTTCTGACCGATAACAATTTAAATTGATAATGTAATATCACATTTCTGTATTCCTAATTTGTACTTTATTGTCATCGTCATCTGCCTAGCCTTTTCCCAACTATATTGGGGTCGGCTTCCAGTCAAACCGGATTTAGCTGAATACCAGTATTTTACGAGGAGCGGCTGCCTACCAGACCTCCACAACCCATTAACTGGGGTAACACGGTATTTCATGGCAAGACTGGAGTCAGATTTATTGGCTTCTGACTATCCGTAACGACTGCCAAAGATCTACAAATAACAGTCGGGACCTACGGCTTAACGTGCTTTCCGAGGCACGGAGGAAACTCGTTATGTTAAGATGGTCACCCATCCACAGACCAACCTGGGCAAGCGTTGCTTAACCTTACAGATCGACCTGTGCGGCTGTTATTATCTAGCCACGAGCTCCTCCTAATTTGTATTTTATTGTATTAACCACGAATATCGAAGGTCGCGGGAATTTGATAGATGTGAAATGCACAAGACCGGTCGTTATGGCAACACTTGGGGCAGGCCCATGTCCAACAATGGAAGTCTTTCGGCTGAAATGACCATAATAGTCCAGTACCTGAGGAGCTCGTGGCTAAATAATAACAGCCGCACAGGTCGATCTTCAAGGTTAAGCAACGCTTGCCTAGGTTGGTCTGTGGATGGGTGACCATCTTTACATAACGAGTTTCCTCCGTGCCTCGGAAAGCACGTTAAGCCGTAGGTCCCGGCTGTCATTTGTAGATCTTTGGCAGTCGTTACGGATAGTCAGAAGCCAGTAAATCTGACTCCAGTCTTGCCATGAAGTACCGTGTTACCCCAGTTAATGGGTTGTGGAGGTCTGGTAGGCAGCCGCTCCTCGTAAAATACTGGTATTCAGCTAAATCCGGCTTGACTGGAAGCCGACCCCAATATAGTTGGGAAAAGGCTAGGCAGATGATGATTCTTTGACTGTCAACCCACAGTTAACAAAGTTCTAGTAGTATTGCCTCAAACTCTAATAATAACTATGATAATTGTGAAGAAATGACAGTAACACTGCTGTACCAGGTTTCGACGAAACCCATAGAATATAATAGAGAGGAAGAAAAATCAACCTCCATACGAAAAAAAAAAAACAGATCAGGTTCGTGGCCTATTCTAAAATAACAGTCTACACAATGAATTCGTAAATGAGTCTCTAAGTGTTCATAGATTAGCGACGAAATCCAAGAGCCAATTAACGAAATTAGGTTTTAGATTTCATTCGCTTTATTTCCTCGGATCAGCAGTAAATTTCGAACGTTCAGGAATAAATTAAAACAGTTTTAGGATCTTTGGTGTAATATTTATGTTTAAAAGTGGTGTAAAATTGCTGAATGAAGCTGTTGTAGTTTCATGGAAAGTTTGTCAAATTGCTGAGTATCACTATATAGATATTGCATGTTTCTTATCATTGTCAAATTAGCCCAAAGTTGACCATAGGGCATTTTTGAGTGTGAAATTATCATTTTACTACACCTGTACCAGATGAAGCGAGACCTAAGTCAGACCTGAGTCAATAAAAACTGACTAATAGTGTATAAGTGTAACTTCACTTTCCCTTTGCGTTCCAGGGCGATGGTGAGTCCTCAAGGCCATGCATATCTGCATGACCTTTATGTGTGTGACTAGTTGATCATGTGATAGGCCTCATTTATTTCGGCCTAATCACCATATCAACTAGTCCTATATTTTTTAAGCCCATCTGATTTCCGTAACCTGCTGCAAGGGTCCTTCGACCACTTCAATTTAGCTGTTCCTCAATCTATAATATAGATTGAGGAACAGCTAAATTGAAGTGGAACCCATATTATGGGTAAAGCATTCACGCAACTCTACGATTAAACAATTCACTCATCTATGTACACTTCAAATTCAATTATTCTACCTTTTTTTTAAAATAGACATATATAATTATCTGAAATACTATAATATAAATATTTTAATAAATTATAGCGTTCATTTATTAAAATATTGTTTTAGTTACATCAAACATACCATGACAATACAGTGCGTCATGAAAAAACATCCTGAAAGAAAATTGTCACGCTCCGGCAGACTATCTTCTAGGCCACATTATACTCACGTAAGTCTCCGCACAAAATCGACACGCGACCTTGAGCTCAAACGTCGGAAGCGAAGCATTTGGGTCGTTAAATCAAATCCGCCATAAATAAGTTTAAGCCGGAGCACATCGAGTTAATAAATTAAGGAGCAAATACATTTTAGCTTTAACAAAAAATAAAGATGTGAAGAGGATTTTTTTGTCTTGTTTTTAGACTACATTTTTGGAGTTTTTGAAGTTGATTGTTTATTTGAATGAGTACATTTATGAGTTAAACTAATGAATAACTTTATAGGTATAAAAAAGCTAAAGTTTGAATGTATGGATATTTGTAACTCTCATGCAAAAACTATTAAATGAATTTTTATGAAACTTGTTTTACTGACAGACCATGTCCTGGTATGTCACAAAACGCACATAAAAAAAATATTGACATTAAAAAACATATCCATATCGTTGTTAGCGAAAAAGTGCCCAGAACGCTAGCAACTTTGAATAGCAATGCTGATTCATTGTCCAAATAAAATCAGATTGTGACAGACAGTGACCAGATTAAAAAAAACTCGACTACTGTGAAATCGAACTGATTAAAGTTTCTGGTTTCTTCATCTTCATAATTTCCGCTGAAAAACGTACGCTGTTGCTCAAAAATCAACTCCCATAACACAACTGCTATTCATCATTTTTGAATAGATGAAAAGGTCTTATTTGACAAAAACTATATCAGCCATGCTATATAATACATGGAAGTCACAAAATTTTCGATAAACTTTTTCCTAAAAGACACTTCGAAAGACACCGTTAATCCGTACCCACGAAAACATGCTAGAAATTCAGTATAAATTTTCCTCTCAAAAGCTTAAAATAATTTAGTCATAATACACGCCACACACAACATGAGAACATAAACCAATTCGGTTGATAAAACCAAAATGGCGGCACAGCGTCGCGAGCGTTGCACTGCACGGTTATCTCGGTCGTAAACAAAAGATTGGCGATGATTTACGTTTTTAGCCTGCTGTAATATCTCAGGGCGTATCTTCAAAGTGTAAATCTATGAGCTTGGTGTTAGATTTTCAGGCATCAAAGTTTTGGAAGGATGTTTTGGTAGAGCGCTGGCAATTTTGAACCGGCTTCGAAAATGAAGGAGGTGACACTTGTGTTCGGCTGTCTTTAAATTTTTTTTAAAGTATTTTCACCAATTTCTCCTATTTCTTGTAGATCAATTTATTTGACTGGATTCCCACATTGGTCCCATAGAAATATAAGTACACTACGTGAGCTCGACAAATGGGTAAGCGTTAAACACTTATGGGATACACTGAATACACAATTATGTAGCTAGTTGCAATTAATTCACAATCCTTTAGTATCCTTTAGTAATTTTCAGCTTCAGTTAGCATTTTTCTTCTCGTGTCGATCTGACTCTTGGTCCAGCCAATATTTAACCACCTGGACAGATCTGTCGTTGGCCTCGTATAAGTCATGGAAGGTGCAGGTAGTTGTGCTTGCTAGACAGGAAAGGAGGTGACGCATATCCTGTGAAGGGGATCCCATTTGGCCAGATTATTACAGTGGCTAGATTGAGCTCGTAATCGGCTCAGTAACTTTAGGTACTACAAAAAAAAATCAAGCCTTTTATACCACCAAACAAAGCGAAGCTCACAATAAAATCTGAATACAAATTTCAAATTTTTTAACAAAAGATTCAACATTCAAACGTCATAGTTGGGTCACGTATCTTTCTTGAAACATCTCTCTCGTAAGTAACCTTCGTCTTTTGTAAATGATTTAGAATCGTGATGTACGCTACATTATTCGTTCATATAGAATTGTGGGTACAATGTATCCTTTTGAACTTCGGCTTTTCTCTGTAACAATGGTTTTCTGTGAGCCGTTGAAGTAGCGTGAGCATGTATCCCGTTTGCGTGGGACATTCCTGCTTCGACAATGGCTGAACAAAATTGAGGCTTTGTAAACCCGTCTTTTGTTTCGTAGAAATCTAGAATACAGCTAGGTTGTATGTGAATGTTTTATATCGCTTCTGAACTGGATAAAAGTAAACATATTTTTGTGAGAAGATACTTATGTTGGTGTAATTATGCCTCATCTATCTGTAGTAGGTAGTATGGAACTAGCGTTATATGAGTTGACAAAAGAGTCATTTTGAAAGGCTTTATTAACAACAAGCCAATTTCTCCGGTCACTTTCAATATTTCGTTATTGGTAGTTAAACGAAATTCCTTTCCCGTCAGTGAATAATTATAATCTATCAATATTCAACTGAAACCACTAAACGGAACGTTGAAGTTTGGCACGTAGATAGTTATTATGACGTAGGCGTGCGCTAAGATAGGATTTTTCAAAATTTACGCCCTAAAGGGATGAGACGGGGGTCCAAAGTTTTTATGGAGAAGCTACTGGTGTAAGCTAGTTCTTTATAATTTGGGTATTCCTTATTAAACAACAAAGGTCAGATTTGGTCACAGAGTAAAATGGAGGGTAGAAATCATGCTGCAAAAACCTTTAAGTATCATAGGACAATGGCAGAAATGATGATGATGATATATTTAAACACAAACTTTTGTAGACGTCAAAGATCTTTTATAATCTAATTCAATTTTTAAATAAGTCTAATTATATATATTTTTAATAATAATGTGGTTACCCTACAATAATTGCCTGATCACATATTAAGGTAAGATTTAACAAAGAGGCGAATTTATTATAATTTGTAATGAGTACGGTATGTTCAAAAGCGATCCTAGCTTGTGTGGAACAATAGCCAGATAACTTAACCATTGTGCTTTTCATCTGCATCAGGCATGTTTTAATAATCCTAGCTTATTTTTTTATTGAGGAGCAGTTTAGAGAAGAGAGTAAAATTTTACAGAACCAATTCGGTTTTATGCCTGGACAAATAATTAACGAAAATCAAACAACTTCTCTCGCTCTGAAGCAAAAGGGAGTGTCAGATTTTTAGTGACTGAAAAAACTGTGTTCCTTTAGTTGCCCTCTGGCTTCCAGGGCCCCGGTAACTAGTTTGAAAAATCCCGCAGCTCTAGCAGGTACCGGTCCCAGTGGGCCCTCTCCACTTTGCTGACAGCTCTTTAAGGAGAGCGTGGAATACAACGATGTAACAAATATTTGTAGAACCTTTAAATGTATAAAATGTTCTTATATATTTATCGAGTTTGGATGTCTTGTATATGTGAGTTTACATGTTTTTGAGTGCATCCACGATACAGGAGTAATATTTAGTACGGGCCAAAGTTTTATTTAAAAAAAATCGATGCTGCTTGTTATTAAATCCAAGTGAATTGTAGTTTAATGTGATATCCCTCATGTAAAATTCCCGTTAAAATTAATTACTGAAAGTAAAGAGAACTGATATTGTGATAATACCAGAAAGAGTTTTGAAGTTATCGACATTGATGGATATACATTGCAGCATACAGTAAGTAAGATATTAAAATTATTGTTTTAGTTGAACTATCACCACACCTCATCATGCCAAGTAATATTATATCGCAATTTTGTTAAATTTACTTTCAAACTGAAAATTAAATGTGAAATTAAAATACTTTGAATTATAGTTGACGAATTAATGATTGGGAGGGAGTATCAGTTTTTTGCTAACAAAAATCCACTCCTGTCTCTTCTTTGCCTTCGTTTCAGGGCACTCAGGGCTCTCTTTCAACAACACATAGCCTCAAGAACACCATCTGGGCATTAGGACCGATAGGTCCTGAAGTGGTGACTACGTAACGGAAGATGAAGTATTAGAAGGCCTCCCACAATGTGGACTGGTGACCTGGTGAATGGCGCAGGAATCTAACACATGCAAGAAGCACAGAACTGATCTTACCTGATTGTGGCGACACTTGGGGGGTGACCCATGTCCGGCAGTGGACATCTTTCATCACATGTGCACACAATTTTTTTGCTACAAGAACACACTTTATTTGAAGAAAACCGAGCAATTATTCGTATTGGCGTTTTTCCAATGTAATACCTTTACAGGTTATTAGTTCTACTAGTCCAACTGTACGCTATACGTACCTACTAAATTAATAAAGTTAATGTCGCAGGTGCAGAAATTCTCACAGAATTCGCCAAAGTTTAACATAAACAGAGCTGTGAGCGAAACTTATAGTTTCCCTGCAAGTACTATGCGGAACGCCGATAAATAGTTGACTCGAATTTGATTTATGAAAGTGGATTTAAGTTTCTTCTTGGTCGACTTGATTGATGCTTAATGCGCTCCACGTGGATTCTATGATCAGCTAAGGGTCAGTTCACATCGAGACGCGACGCGACGCGACGATGCAAGGCGTATAGTAAAATCGTCGGCAACACGACGTCGAACGTGCAAAAAAGTTCCGCTGCGTAGCGAGACGCCGCGCGCAAATATGGTTCCATTTTGACTCACTCTATCACAATGTGCACGCAGCGTCGCGTCTCGGTTCGAGCTGACCCAAGTAAACAGATTGCACGAGCCCTTAACGTGATCCCTTTGGCGACTAAACCTGAACTGTTAAAGAGATGGAGATATATACGGTGCATACTGTGTACCTATACTCGTAGCTCTATACCTCTTTCAGACAACTAGAGGAACATTAAAATGATCCTGTAAGGTACAAAACCCTAAAAATATATTCGTTTGTATAACTATTAATAATTATAATACCTTTTATAAGGAATATTTTACTTACCTTTTTCAAGGTACTTAAAAAAAAAACCTCTAAAATTTCTCAAACTAAAACCACAATAGCTATCAAAACTTACATTACCTTCTTTAAAAATTTTCTTTTAAAATAAATTTAGAATCTAATCACGTTTTATAGCAAAAACAGTGCGTTAATAACAAAGTTTTAGCAATTGAATTTACGATATGATATTATTAATTTATGGCAACCCGCATAAATTAAAATGTGCTGTCCAAAGATAATACACGGTCGAGAATGAGAAAACCTATCATCGGATTAACTTGGAACCCTTGCGTCGAGCTTTGAAAGCCTACAAGTTGTATGTTAGGATTTATAATAGTGTTATTAATTGGGTTTCTTCTATGGATGGTTTCCCTTAGTAAGTTTCAAAAGGAGAGGGATTATTGTAAGTTCAATTAAGGTAAAAAAAATCACTGTCAAGATAATTGATCTATCTCGATAACAGCTATTCAAAGTTAAATTCATAACGTTTTTTTTTTTCCGGCTCAAACCGAAGAGCCTGCCGGCCTCTTCGTTACCTACCGGTGCCGAAGATGTGCTGGAAGTGGAACCCAGGGACTCTACGTTACCAGAGGGTGAGCCACCTTGGCTCTCTACGTCAAAAAAAAAAGGACGGTGACTGATCCATTGTGGATCTGACGCGCTCTTTGCCCCCCCCCAGAATACGAAGGGCAGACCAAGCTCTTTTATTTGGGGTGGGGTCCCCAGTAGACTCGTTTGCCATCAAGGTCATGTCTGCTTGGCAGACACGTACCTGAGGCGAACCCACCACGGCAGTCCAGTTTCTTGGACTCCGTCCTGTTTGTGTTCCTCTTGGTCTGATCTCTCACTTGAGGCCTTCCGGCATGAGTAGCTCTACCGGCAAAGCCCTCAAGGTCATTGAGACACACAAGCCCCACCACGACGACAACGTGGGAACACAGTTGGTGGGGAAATTCATAACTTGAAAATGTTTACTGTTCACTTATAAAACGTCAAAAGCTGGTGCACACTGTTCCAATTTGTCGTTTCCTATAGAGAAAAACGACAACAAACTCAACGGCTACTCTTTAAAAAAAAAACAATTTAACAATATATCCATTTTACAATTATAATAATATCAATAAGTATGCGAAGAAAACAAACGTATAAACCAGTGAATACTGTACCTATTTATAAAATAACTCATTATTTCATTATAGCAATTTAATCTGGTTAATAATTAAGAAACTATCATGTCCCCACATAAATGACTTACATATAAATAAACTACGAATATTTATATTCTAACTACGCATATTACATAACTCAAATCGTAGAAATCCAAATTACGTTAATAAACATTGATTTTGCTACACTCAAGCGCAATAATATACATGTTCGTTAATATTTCATGCAAACAATCAGATTCTCTGAAACATGTAATTTATTTTCTGTCATTGCCTGGTGTTTATTTAATTATTATCCACAATTTGTTCATCTACTGTTATAATTCACGATAAGTCTTTATTATTTTTATATTATATCTAGCTTTTACGGTCTCACTGCTGGGTAAACCCGGCCTCATCTAGTTTAAATTGACGAAAACATTTACGTCTAAAAGTGTTTTTAAAAACCTATTTGTAAAATAAACATCATTTATCATTTAAAGGCTTCTTTCCGGTATTTCCATTGTGCCTAGCTCTGAGCTCAAAACGGTGAAGGAAAACATCGTGAAGAATCCGACATGACCAAGAACCAAAAATTCGAAGATATGTGACATTCACCAATGCGCAATGGGCCCGCGCGGTGGATTATGGCCCATTCTCTCTTCTAGAGAGGAGGCCTGAGTTCCAGCAGTGGGAACATTATAAGGCCTATAATGCTAATGCTAATGCTAGCTCTGAGTCATTTCATGCCGATTCTTAAATTAGACATCCAGACATCCCGCCATCTTCTTCTTGGTTTACCGCGATCCAATCGTGCGATTTCAGAGCACCAATTTTGTGTTTTACCCGTGGTTTTACCAGCCCATTGCTCGTTTGGCGTACGGCAGACAATTAGTCTTTATAACGTAATAATTTGTCGCCGGTCCCTTTAAAATCATTATTTGTGGAAAGGAATTGAAATCTAATTTGGACAAGCTCTTGACAGAAAGTCCCGGTATGAGTCTTGACACAAAAGTTCCGGACTTCGAGACAGTTAAATTCAAAAAGCATTGGGACTTTATGACACAAAACGTCTCGGGACCCAAGTATACCTATTAGATATAATACCTATATATCTGAAAGGTATGCTGCAAAGATGTTCTGCAAACTCCTTAGGGAAATATATATTTCTCTTAGGAGTTTGCAGAACATCTTTGTCATTCCATTGCTGATGACGTTTAGGCACGTAACGCATTTTACCTGACTTTATTTTTATAATAATATGATTTCACGATGGCCGAGTGGTAAAAGCACTCGTTCTTCATGTTGACTTAACCTATCACATACCCACAAAACGTGACACAATTATAGTAAAACAATAACAGTGCGGTCTCATAGGGCCGGTCGGGGATTCATGAATTAATATTTGAACAGTGTTCGTCATCGAGTTATAGGTATAACTCAGTACATTTTTTTTAAATAATATAAACTAGTGGTTGCCTGCAAACCCACTTACACTTCTTAAATTTCAATAAAAGGTGTTTTTTATGCTTCATTTTATACTTTGCCTGATCACGTTGTAGTATTGTATGGAGTAAAATGCTTAGGCATTGCATACAATGAATAGACACTATAGACAGGGTATATAATGATAACATAGATAAAATAGTTCTATAGTTATACAATGCCTAGAAGAGACTCTGATAGCATTCTATACAATTCCTCGATCAATAATCAAGTCATACGTGTGTGTATAAAAAGAGGAGTTCGTGGCTGAGGAGCTCGTGGCTAGATAATAACAGCCGCGCAGGTCGATCTTCAAGGTTAAGCAACGCTTGCCTAGGTTGGTCTGTGGTTGGGTGACCATCTTAACATAACGAGTTTCCTCCGTGCCTCGGAAAGCACGTTAAGCCGTAGGTCCCGGTATCATTTGTAGATCTTTGGCAGTCGTTACGGATAGTCAGAAGCCAGTAAATCTGACTTCAGTCTTGGCATGAAGTACCGTGTTACCCCAGTTAATGGGTTGTGGAGGTCTAGTAGGCAGCCGCTCCTCGTAAAATACTGGTATTCAGCTAAATCCGGCTTGACTGGAAGCCGACCCCAATATACTCGTAGTTGGGAAAAGGCTAGGCAGATGATGATGACGTGTGTGTAGGTATAAAAAATAAATAACAAACCCAATCACAGTTATGCGCCATTTCAACTTCGAAATACATAGGTGCTAATAACTGATACTTATGACAATGAACCTATCCCAAAATAGGTAATAACATCAGCTTACAAAACTCGACATGACATAGTTCACTTGTTAACCAACACAAGACAAAATGCCTAGCAACCACGTCGTTAATATCTGACCTACTTCTGACTTTGGGAGGTCACTTTGAAATATAATTAGCCATCCAGAATTTGAAACAATTTAGGTTTAGTAACTTTAGAAGGCCTTACAACAGTCTGTTTGGTGTCAGATGGGTTGATTGCGGTCCAGACGTTGTTCATCTTTATCTTCGCTTTAACGCTTCTTCTCCTCAAAATGATAAGCACTTTAAGGGCCTTTTGAGTTGTTTTTGGACAAAGGGCCGCCTATATGCTGCCCTGTATATGGAGGTCCGACGCAAAAACGCATTTTTTGTTGAAATTATTTTCTGTATCAAAACGCATTGTAATATATTATGTACATACCGTATATGAGGTTGTATTTTGTAAATAGATATCAAAATAGGAAGATTCCAAAGTTTATAAACAGATTTCGATAAATGTTTTTCACTAGAAAGTAGGCCTGTTTTCCTCGTAATAAGGAACGGTTTCTTTACGACGAATTATTTAGGTCCTAGGAAATGTCGGTGTATGTCCTAGAACCAATAATTCCAGGACATGTGACATCCACCAATTCACACTAGGCCCGCGTGGTGGGTTACGACCCATACTTTCTTCTAGAGAAGTTTCGTTTCTTCCTTGGTTTCATCATTTGTAAACTGTGGTACACTTAGTTGATTGAAGCCTTCTAAAACAATATTTTCGTTATTTTTGTCATACTTTTACTGTATAAAACCTACCTGAGTTCTTTCAGTTGAATTTTGCGTTTCAGGATCACAGTACCATCCATCTACCATCTACCTAGCCTTTTCCAACTATATTGGGGTCAGCTTCCGGTCAAGCCGTATTTAGCTGAATAGCAGTATTTTACGAGGAGTGGCTGCCTACCAGACCTCAACAACCCATTGACTGGGGTGACACGGTACTTCATGGCAAGACTGGAGTCAGATTTATTGGCTTCTGACTATCCGTAACGACTGCCAAAGATCTACAAATGACAACCGGGACCTACGGCTTTACGTACTTTCCAAGGCATGGAGGAAACTCGGTATGTTAAGATGGTCATCCATCCACAGACCAACCTTGGCAAGCGTTGCTTAATCGTGTAGGTCGACTCGTGCGGCTGTTATTATCTAGCCATGAGCTCCTCATTTTAGGATCACAGTAATGCTTTCAAAAACTCCAGCAGCCCTAGAATATTTAACTCACACGTATTTTTTTTTCTATTTCAATCACACAAACCCACGCAATTAACAAGAATTAAGTTAGAACAAGAAAGAACGAATAAAATAAAAAGTGTGTCTAAACTTAGGGGTCATTTATTTCACCGGTGTAAGTAATTTTACAAAGTTGCATTCACGAAAGACTGAGAAAGTAACATTAAAATATTCACTTCATTGTACTCGTCGTTCCACAAAAGGTTTTATTTGCACATTCACAGGCAGACGCTGGAATTAAAAGTGTCGTAATTATTTCAATGTGGCAGACTTTTTGTTTAGTTTAGCTTTAATACTGTGGCTTATTAAATAGTGAAGCTTACGTTATAAAATATTAACTTCTGCTAGCAGCTTTGTAATAATTTTTTGGTGTAATAGTTTTTTTTTTAAATATTTCTTAAAAACTAAAATACATTTAAAATATAAAAAAATAGTAGTCCACCAGTGTTGGGAGTTCTTAAAGGTGGGAAATCATCCACTAACTTTTCTCGCTCTGGAGCACGAGGTGTTATCAAATTTTCTTGAGTAAAACCCACCTGTGTTCTTTCATTTACCCTGCAAAAATTTTGCAGCCCTAAAATGTAAATTGGCAGTCTTATTTTATATTACAAACAGTCCATAAACAAGCTTAAAATTAAGAATAAACGATGGTCGACACTCCTCCAAAAGTTTTAAGTATTATTTAATTTAAACACACACGAAAGGGTTGTAAAATTTTAAAATTATGATATTAAATTTTTATATGTCAGCCCCAGAAAGGTAATAATGTTTTATCATATCTATCCATTATAGTCATCCTTGCCGCTGGACCAAATATTTTCATTTCACTAAAATTCTGCAAGCTCTATATCGTCGCTGTAGAATGAAAACCTCGTATGTCAAAAATCTTTTTTTTTTTGTAAAAGTCGTATGAAAACCACGTATTTTATAATACGGCGAAACTGTCAACCCAGTATATGACAACTAGTTCCATCTATCGAGTAAAACGAAAATATTTTATACATTAACGAAATTAACCGTTTGTTTTCGTTTCCTGTGAAATTTGGATTTTTGGACATACGAGGTTATCATTCTACAGAATCCCAGCCACTCACTACAACGTCACAAGACGAACTCCACGAATATTTCGTCGCGAAACACAATCTTACAGAAAGTGCCAACTTCAAGTCGCTAACACAAATGATCGTATTCATCTTTATATATTATGATGGCCCCAGAAAGGTTATGATGTTTTATCATATCTATCCATTATAATCATCCTTATAAGCTGGACCAAATATTTTCATTTCACTAAAATTCTGCATGCTTTCTATTCAAATCCCACTACAACGTCACAAGACGAACTCTACGAATATTTCGTCGCGAAACACAATCTTACAGAAAGTGCCAACTTCAAGTCTCTAACATACATTTTTCAACGGGTGACATTAAAAATCGGTGCCATTTGAAATTCGCATATTGAAGCGCTATGGATGGCGACCTTTACGGCAAGAATAGCGAGCTCAATGCATTTAGTGAAGTAAATATCGCGAGCCGTGAACACTATCTCACTACAATTCCACGGCAGAGCTATGTTACGTAGTTTATCTTTTTACGGGATTTTTGGCCTATTTTCATTGTGTTCCCTTTAAAAATAAAGTTAAACTGGGTCATGCAATTGTTTACTAACTTTTTAATACTGGCAGACTTAATGAGTGTACATCATTCTCCTTTTAATTTATGTTACTTGTTGTTTTTGTTTTTTTTTTTATACGTTACCTTGATGTGTACCACATTCTTTGCGTTTTACTAAGTTAATAAGTATAACAATTTAAATGCTACCTTGTTTGTAAAATCGTCACTTTGTATAAAATACCTATTGATGATTCCAGCCGAATTGCTTCATGTTATGGGGCCTGAGTGCACGACATCTACGACTGTTCCTGTGCGTCACGCGTCTATCAGATTCTCGCAATATTCACTAAGTCTTCAGTTCACTTTGTGTTAGACCTTCTAACGCTACGTTTTTCGGTAGGTACGCGGTCACTACTCCAGAACGTTTCGATTTATAATCAGTTAAAACAATAAGAATGTAGTTTTAACTTAACACACCTCCACCAAGTAAATACCATTTGTATCTCGCTATCGCTCTTCCCATGACATCACACCACAGCCAGTCTATGGGAATCACACAAAACGATGCTGAGCACACAACCAAACGGTCTGATCAAAGGCCAAGCTCGGTCTTTGCTTATTCAGTATTACTAAATGCTAATGGATTAATTAGCGATTGAAAGGCCATGCTATGGAGTTGTAGGTACAGGAGATCAACTCAATGCTGTCTATATGTGCACTGTGCAGTTGGACTGAAGCCATGGTAAAGTTCAAATGCTTTGTTCTTGTGTGGTCATTCACTTACTCCTAATTCAAAAATTCAAAACTATATTGCTTTGGCAGACAATTCATGCTTTATTTGATGGTTATAGGAGGAGGACGAGGAGCTCGTGCCTAGATAATGATAGCCGCATAGGTCGATCTTCATGGTTAAGTAACGCTTGCCAAGTTTAGTGTGTGGATGGGTGACCATCTTAACGTAACGAGTTTCCTCCGTGCCTCGAAAAGCACGTTAAGTCCCGGCTGTCATTTATAGATATTTGGCAGTCGTTACGGATAGTCAGAAGCCAGTAAATCTGGCTCCAGTCTTGTCATGAAGTACCGAGTTACACCAGTTAATGGGTTGTGGAGGTCTGGTAGGCAGCCGCTCTTCGTAAAATACTGGTATTCAGCTAAATCCAGCTTGACTGGAAGCCGACCCCAATATAGTTGGGAAAAGGCTAGGCAGATGATGATTTGATGGTTATAGTAGAACCTTCTACAAAAAAAATTAGAAACCCTTAAAAATGATGAATGAAATCAGTACAGTCATCTCAAGTTATGACATGATCAAGAATAATAGGCATTCATTTTTGTACATTAAGATGTACATTACATTCTGTTTCTCAACAATGGTTGATTAACTAAAATAACTCAGGCCTGTTACAAAAAGGTTGAATTTGCTTAGGCTAGATCATGTTTCATAGTTTAGTTTGAGTTTTACTAGACAAACTGGTCCCTGGGAATGAGACATGTTTAATTCAGTTTTTGTAATATACGGTATCTATTTTTAGCTGGTATATTCTAAACACGTATTGTCTACTTTATAATTAGAGGAACGACCTAGTAGTTAGGAGTGTATAATTTGTTGTTACAATAAAATTGTGTTGAGTCGTGAAGGGAATGAATATACGAGAATTTTCCATCAGTGGAATGGAAATTTCATCTATTTGTCGACTAGCATTATCAAGGAAGCCTTGATAATGTCTCAGTAAATGGTTTGTGGAGATCAGAAAGTTCTTCGCTACATGTATTTATGCATCCAATTTCACTGGAAACCAAGTTAAATATATTTGCGATGGGTCTGGGAATATTTGTAAGAGTTTACTGTGGTTCTATAACAATAACAGTTTTACTAGGAAGAACATAGAGCAGGAGAAGTTATTTGTCGATTTTCCACCCCAAAAAAGAAACTTTAGTTACTGGTTGGTTCTTCTTCTTCTTTTTGTGTCGATGCTCTGACAAAAAAAAATCTGCCCAGTATTTGGCAACCTATATGGCTCTGGTATTGGCCTCGTGAAGATCCTGTAAAGTGCAGGTTGAAAGGTGCAGGATGGACAACAAGGCAAGTGCCGCATGTCTTGAATAGCGGCTCCACACTGGCACTGTGTTAAAGATGATTGGTTATAATCGTTAGAGAGCAGTGGTGACACAGTGGACTTATAAGTCGTGGGTTCAAACTCAGCCAGGCACATTACTTTGTGTAATTTTTTTCAAAACTTTGTGAGGAAACCGGCATGTCCTAAAACCAAAAATTCAAAAGCATGTGACATCCACCAATCCGCTCTGGGCCCATTACGGAATACGGCCCATTACACTCCTAGAGCAGGCCTGAGTCCCAAAAGTGAGAACATTACAAATAATAATATATAAACGTACCTATATAGGTATAATAATATATAAACGTACCTATATAGGTATAATAATATAATAAACGTACCTAGGTATTGACCTATATTAAAAACGTTTACCGAAAAAAAAAACAAGTAAGATCGGAATTATTTAAGGTTTTACCAAAACACATTTGTACGAAATTTTCTCCGTGAATATACTTCCCTTAAACTTTTCTACTAAAACAGTGTAGTTTTCCAAGTAAGTTTTCTATCAAGAATTTAGTTCCTCAACCCAGTACGTAAAACTAAATTCTTCATATAAATATGGAGAATTCCTTTATATGAATAAAATTCAAAGTGGAGCTAAAATATCCCGGAATTTTTAATATTACACGTTCTGTAAGTTGACTCTATGTTTTAAACTTATATAACAGCGGTAACTGTACCGTTATTTTTAACGTTAACAGTTATTTTTAACGAGACAACTTTTGCATGGACTGGACTGAACCTAGCTTACTTTAGTTGGTCTAACATCTATTTTGACATCTAGATCGTTTGCTAAGGTCATTTTGGAAAATGATGATTTAGATAACGATTTATGTCCTAATGAGAAACTTAAACAAAAATATCAAACTACTTTATTTCAGATGCTGTTTAACCTCTGTCAAAAACTGCAGCATTATTCGAATGAGGCATCGTGACCCTGGAATGAAACCGAAAAAAACACTGGAATATGGATGTTGTCCTTTCTTCTTGCTCAAACCACAGCAGAAGAACTTACTTGATAATTTCGCCACTTAGTAAAAAAAAACTTTTGTTAGAATGACTTAAAAAGCCTTAATTTATTAGTGCTTATTTTCATCATAATAATTATGGAAATTGTGAACAAAAAAACTTCTGAGAAGGTAGTTCATGGTCCTAGAACGCAAATAGCAACTAAAGAAACGTAGGTGTGATAGTTTTATTCAGTAAAAGTCAGATATGACCTATCAGTCCACCCTAGAGCGAGTGAAGTCAGTAGATGATTTCTCATCTCAAAAAAGACTTATGTCAAACATTAAGACGGTTAACATTATTACGGTTTGTGCGTTAAGAAGTAACAAATACTTTTGTACAATGAGGTCTGCCAGTTTCTTAACCTTTCATCAAACTTCTTACTAAATAAATAAATGTGAAAGTTTATGAATATACATGAAAGGTTAGTAAATACAAACACAATTTAATATATTCTGTTATCTTATTAATCCAAAATATTATAATTCCCTCTTCAGCCCAAGAATAAAATTATCTTATACATATTTCGTCCCCTCATCTACCTGCGGGTCATTCTAATTCAATTGTCATTGTCAAAGTTTTCTTTAGAAATTAAAAATTCAACTCGTCAACGTCGTTACAAGGTTTTGCATAATTTTGAGGGTTTCGACCTCCGTGGCCCAGTTCGCCCCGCGAATGTTTTTGTTATACTTTTGTTCAACTTCTTGATAAGAGACCAAGTTTTGTGTTCGTTGTTTGACGTACTTTTGAAGAAGTTTCTGGTGTCGTTTGTTTGTTGGAGATATTTGAAATTAGAAATCAATTCTTAAGAATATTTATAAGGGTATAATTAGCTTGGCAGATGGCGGGCTGAGATTGATATCCAAACAAAAACGTGGAAGGAATTTTCAAATGATGATTAATCAAATCATCAAACAACTTCTCCCACTCCAGGTGGGTGGAAAGGGGCGGCATACTGCTTGTATATTTTTATAAAACCCACGTGTGTTCTTCAGTTATCTTTTGCGGTCTAAGGTGGAGGTAACTCTTTCCAACAATCTTGTAGACTACTATTTAGCAACTCTCTAATGATATACCCAACGTTTTTAAAATGACACTATCAAAATAAGAAATCTATTTTATGAGCATTACGTTTGAAGAAAACTATCCTTTGAGCTTCAAAATGACGATCCTAAACTTATCGAACACAAAGAAAATATTTTAAGGCATATAAAGATTCCTTCATACGAGACAAAGGCAATCGAATAAAAGGCGAGACATCGAAATTGCTGAAACCAAACTTGTATACAAGAGTCTAGTTGCATAAACTCGAAATTTCGAATAACATTCACGTCTTGAGCTAAACTATTTCAATACTGAAGTCTTATATTTCCAATATCCTTGCAGAAACGAGAATTGAGGGTTATTCCTTATAGTTCTACAGTATAACACTTTGTAGGGCTGTTGAGGAATTTCATATTGAAAGTTTTGACATGGAATATTGCAGGATAATGTTGAGCGATAATGATTAGAACAGTTTTATTATGACAGAGCTCATATACACGAGTAGTATGGTAGCAATGGCAGAGGTAACTGCTGTCGTCGACATCAGGTGGTGGCTGTGGTCGACCCCTTTCGATGGTTGCAGTGATCTCTACCGTTGGCAACAAGCTACTCCTGCGTTTGTTTTTCTTAACAAAAGCATTTACTTACGCATTAGTTGTAATAACCTGCCATTGCCATTAACTTATTACAAAAATTTACAAATTATAAGAAAACCACGAACGTGAATTGATGCACAGCAACGCGGGGTTCCGGCAATTCGCGACAGAGTTGGCGGGACGGCCAATAAGTCCAAGTTAAGAATTGGAATAAGAAAACGAAAAGATATGATCGTTGAAAAGAATGGAGAGTGGCCTTTGCCCACCAGTGGGACAATACGGGCTGGTTATAATAATGTAATAAGGAAACATGGAAAAAAACTTTTTTTTTCAAAACATTTTCTTCTAGCAACATTACAAAAAATTTTACACGATAAATATAACGCAAAATTATTTTGTGCATCTGTCTGTTGATCCGGTAAATCCTAAACCACACAACGGAGATTCTATTTTATAAACTTACTTATGCCGTCTCTGAGGAGAAGGGTTTTGACGGACGGATAGACAGACAAGCCAACAACATAGTAATCTCACCAGGTGATCGGTCCACCTTGTGGGAAGCCTTCCAACGCTGCAATAACTTCGCTTATAAGTTTGCAATGCCAAGTGGAACGTATCAAAATACAATATAAAGTACACCACACAGTCTATTTGTAGATATTGAGCGACAAAGAACTTCGAAACGTAGCGACAACAAAGAGATGTCAAATGCAGAAACTCTTTAATGTTGCAAAAAATTCACTCTAGGGGTTAGTCCAACAAAAAGTTCAAACAAAAATAAATTTAGCTACCACAGTTTAAAGTTTAAGTTCGAACAGCGGAAAATAATTTAGGTAAAATTGAGTGCTGAGGACGTCAAAAACCGTTTTCCAATATGGCTACAGATTTTAATTTGTAATTTCCCCTGGTGGTTTTAAAGGCGAAGATAGAGTGAGACTGGCCGAAGTAGACAACTCATATAAAGATGAAAGTGAAGGTCGCAAGGGGAAAAGAGGTCAAGGCATTGACAGTCATTAGTGTAAGTTGAAAAAGGCTGCTCTCAATAAAGCTTGAATGAAAATGAAAAACGAATAGCGATACCGATTTTCAAGTCTTAGTTTGTTTTGATGATTGTGCCTAAGTTTTATGCGAATTCTGTATTTAATATATTTTAAGATATCTTAAATGTTTGGGATCAATGATATAATATATTATTATTTCGGTGATGTATAAGGGAATTCTGTATTTTTTTCTTACTTTTTGCACACTTTTTATCGCTGATCGCTGAGGTCACTTTATCTGGGTCCAGCAATATTTTTTTTCAACACTTTCTGGAAAACCCTCTTTTACCACTGTAAGGTTTTTGATGTAGGGTACTTCGTACTAGTGCTTATGACGGTGGTGACCAGTTCCCGTCATATTTTATTATATTTACGGTATCAGGCTGGTTGCGTAGCATGTCGTAAGTATAAAACCTTTTTTTTAAAGAAATTTTACATATTATTTTCAAGCAAGTGTATTGAAAAACGTCGTTTGACACACATCAATAACTTCTCATTGTAGTTATTTGGCGGCAAAACGACCTTATATTTAACTCTAGTGTGTATTCTGCCACGGCTACAATGACCTTTCTCACTTGGGTCAAAATGTGATGTACCAATAACAACTCTTATTGCATTAATACAACATTTTTATTTATTTTACCTCGGTCAAGCTAACATATCCAGTAAGAGGTCATAGAAATGTGCAACGAATCGGAAATACATTCCAGATCTTTACGACGCGACGTTATGTCAAGGTCAATAGAAAGGGTTTCTGCGGTATAAGCGGATACGCGATGACCCTTAAAACCATCAACCTTCAGCGAATCCGCCCACTAAATCTTTATGAATTCTATTATTAGAACAGAATGATACTTAGTCGTTCTTTCTTAAGATTTGATAAGTTTCCGGGTAGAATTGGATGAAGTTTTTTTACCATAGGCGCTTGGGATGGGAAGGGAGGCCTATGCCCAGCTGTGGGGAAATTTGAGTGGTGATTGGTGATGAGTGAAAAAAAATAAGTAGTTATAAGCAGATCAATACAAATATATAATAGACTTGTGGACGATGAGTAATGAGTAGCTCGCCATCTCGCCTCCCAATAACTGTCCGGACCAAGCTCAAATCGATGCCGCAATCGTTGCGTTGTATTCCACACGTGCCTCAAAGAGGTGTTAGCAAAAATTGTAGGGGCCCAATAAGCTGATGCCTACAGGGGCATGAGTTCTAGAACGCAACTGAAAGAAAATAGTTGCGGTATTTGTCAGTAAAAGTCTGATACGCCATCTCGCACATCCTTTGAGCGGTTAACCAACAGATGACATTTACCTTTAAAAAAAACTTAAGACAAAAAAATAGGTTAACAGAAAATAATCTTCAATTAACGGTACTGTGTCGATGACAGCTAAACTTCGTTTTTTCAACTTTGGCGAAGACCTCTTTCATTCCTTTTCGCTTTTCTGGCCCTAGTTTCCCTTGCTATTACCTACACATCTAGTCTTACACTTTATAATATTAGTATAGATTAAACAAATCAAACTTAAGCGGCAATGGGTATGTGCCCACATGGGTATCCGGAAAACGCTGCGTTGGAAGGCCTTCCACAAGGTGGACCGAAGTCTTGCTGAGGGTCAGGGGAATCTGATGGTATACGTCTGACAGTGGGCGTCTATTGGCTGAAACGATGAATATGAGATCAAAAAAGAGAAATTCAAAATTAAAATTGATGAAAATTCGGAAAAAAGGATAGAAAAAGTTGGTAGAAAATGCAATGATCATAAAATATTACCAACCTCACAGTACTAAATTACAGTTTATTCGCAGTTCACAAAACAAAATAAAGTATCACCCCTACTAAAACAACCGAAACACAGATGTCAACAAAACAAAGTTTATTCCCGTCCCATGGCGGTATTAGTAAAAATCCCGGGACCGACGGAAAGTGCCGCGATCCTGAAATGTCGTCAGTCGTCGATCACCGCTCGGGGGCATTATTCACGGGAGAGATAAGTCCGAAACGTACCTGGGAGTCGACACCTCTGAATAGATACTGCTTTTGGGAGGGAAGCAAGTGAAAAGCGGTAGCTGGTAGTGCCTGCTAACCTTTAAGGTGAAATCACCAGGGAGCTACCCTGGTGATTTCACCGCAGTTTTATTTTTTTAAAGATTTTTTGCATTTGGCAGATCCTTGTCAAATTCTACTATTGTAAAGCGTCTGTAAACAATCAAATTGTTTGTCAAGTTCTACGCGTATGTAAAATTATTCTTTGAAAGTGAGCAGCTTTGTTTGACAGTCTCCGTGTTTGATAATGTTGATTGACATCCTGTTTGACGGACAAGTTTGAACGTGAATAGTAGTTTTTTTGAAGGACGCTTTGCCTGGTGAACAGCCCAACAGGACAAAGCATTAACAAAGCTTAATCCTTGGCTTCATCGTTTAAGCTATTGTTTGAAAAAAACGAGGAACTTGACCAATAAAGGAGATTTTCAAAACCTATGTACTTTCAGTGTCACATACAGGGTTGCCGTTTCATAGAATGAATATATGGATTTGAATGCTGCAAAAGAATATACAAAATATGTAATGGTAAGACATACATTAGACTTGGGGATAATAAATGATTTATAAAAATAATAGGTACTTACAAGGTAATCGAACCTACCAGACGTCGTCCTATTTAGCTTTATGTACTTTACAGGACGCTTAAGTCTACAGTCACAACCCATTCTTTACTGTTTAAATCCGCTTTCAGCTCACAACTTACATCATCAATAAGAAATATCTAAGGTTGAATCGAGAAGCG
Organism: Mythimna separata; assembly: GCA_030763345.1. Taxonomy (NCBI): domain Eukaryota; kingdom Metazoa; phylum Arthropoda; class Insecta; order Lepidoptera; family Noctuidae; genus Mythimna; species Mythimna separata. The sequence continues at coordinate 17,961,651 of CM061177.1, read as the reverse complement.
TCTGTGAGTGTGAGATTGGAGTATAAATCTGCCTTAGAGCTTCATACTATGTGTCATGGCCGTGTTATAATTACTTTCTGTCTGACTACTATTCATGTGAACGGTCCCTTTATCTTTTATATGGATAGCGGTACATAAAAGTGTCTTTACGAGTGTAGTCAGCGCCGAAACGATATGTCCATCAACTCAGCCTATCGCAGTTGGCTCTTTATTCTAGTTTTTTTTTAATAAAACTTTGTTCCACAATAGGAATAATTCCCGTATTGTGGCTGCATTCGTGCAGCGTTCTGATTCACAAACTTGTTACAAAGTCACATACCAAAGATACCCAGATACGGAACATTTTTCTGCAGGTCATAAAACTTTTTTCTGCGCGAGATTTGCCCTCGCAACACGTATTGCAGCACCCAATCGCTCAACCACTGCGTTAACCGTGCCATCAAATATTATGCATTGCCTATTACGACTATAAAACTTAGTTGAAATCGATGTGTTGTGAGAGAATGGATAAAGAAAGAAATAAGGAAATAAGTATATTAGAACGTCAGTGCCAAAAAAAAGGTTACAATTTTTTTGGAGAACAAGAAGGATGAAACGCACGATACTAAAAGAGTAAATAAGTATTAAGTAAGGAGAAGAAGAGGGAGGTAAAAGTAAAGATGGATTGTGTCAGGATATGAAAGAAAATGTAGTTAATGATAGCGTGACAGGTGACAAGATAGAATGGAAGAAAAAGATATATAAATAAAGTACAGAGCACCTTCTTTTTACGTCATTAAATACCGTTATCAAAGGTACAAACAAAGGAACTGTTACTTAACTAGTAACCACATGGCAACTATTGTAGCGAGACAAAACACGCAATCTATTGTGAAAATATTCCTAGTAATATTAGGAATGTGGAAATCTGTACGTTGTTTTTTTTTTGATGAGCAAAGTCGTCACAAAACTTTTCCTGCTTTGGACGGACCGAGAAGAGACAGACTTTTACTGACTTAACCCCACCTGTATTTCTTCAGTTACGCTTTGCTTTTAGAACCTCGTTAAATATTTCGAACAATCCCGCAGATATGACTTTTTTTGGAATGACTTCTCCCGCTCTTGGGCGGAGCGGGAGGGCGTGTCAAACTCTTACTGACTAAACCTCACCCCGTTCTTTCGTTGCCTTCAATCTGGGGATATCATATCTGCAGATATGACTGCGAAATCATTGTCGTTGTCGCCTCAGTGTCTAAATGAATTTATAATTATTATTATTGGCTCTTACGTAGACGTTGTCCTGCATTAGAACAAAGGATACATTCCCTTGGCATTATCTTCAAAATCCACACGGGCAAAGCAACTGGCAGAAGTGAGTATCATCTATTTTAATCCCAGACTTTTTCTTATTAGATTATAGTTACTTTTCTCGGAACAGTACTAATCTAGTGTTGGCCTAGGATCTATATAAAAAAGAAATTTACCATCGAAATTCAAATTCAAATTCAAATTCAAATTCATTTATTTAGTCTGAATGTGGTACATAATATGGTCTTAAATCTTGATGGTCTCTTCACAATCTGCGATGTGTGGCGTGCAAATATTTAGTAGGTACATAAATATTCTTTTAAGACTAAGAAAATAATATATGTTAGTATGGGTTAATAAGAATTATGATTTACAATTATGGCATGTCATGAACATCTAAAAATATTATGTAGATTAAATTCAAAGTGATATTAAATGTCAAAAGAAAGATGTCAAAATTTAAAAAGTACAATTCAATGAGGATGTCAAACATACGCAAATAATTCAGGATAATAATCAATGTCAAAAGATAGATGTCAAAATTTAAACAAATACAATTTAGTTAATTAGGATGTCAAAGTATCATTCAAATAGTCGTTTAAATTATAATAACACTTTTTGCACAAGAAATCTTTGAGTTCTTATTTAAATCCATTTAAATTCAAGTCTTTAATCTTTTTTGGGATTTTGTTAAACACTTGTGGGGCTATGCAGAATATGCTTTTTCTCATTAGAGCAGTTTTGGCTTTACGTCCGCGCAACATATCATTCCGCCTGTTACGTTGCACAGTATCGGATAAGCTTGGAAACAGATGTGAGTTCAGTTTGACAAATAAGGCAGTTTCATAAATATACAAAGACGGTAGTGTCAGAATTTTATACTTTTTGAAAAATGGTTCACAGCTGTCCGTAACCTGTAGTTTGAACATGGCTCTGATGGACCGTTTTTGCGCTTTAAAGGCGGTTTCTCTATTTGTAGAGTTGCCCCAGAATATAATGCCGTATCTTAATACAGATGCGACAAGGCCATGATACGCTGTAAGAAGTGCATCTATGGTAACAGTTGGGGCAAGTTTATATAATGCATACGATGAACTACTAATTTTCTTACATAGCGCTTCAATATGATCCTTCCAATTAAGTTGTCTGTCAATTGTTAATCCTAGAAATTTTGCAGTATCTACATCGTCAATTTTTTTATTTTTATATTGGACATTCATTTTTAAACTAGGTTTTTTATGGCCAAAGTGCATTATTTGTGTATTCCCAAGATTAATCCTTAAATTATTATTATTAAGCCAAGAAATAATAGAATTTACCGCGCTGTTGACCTCTGCTTCGTATGATTCAGGTTTTTTGCATGGTATTGTTACCGTACTATCGTCAGCAAAAAGTGATATAGGGAAATCTATAGCTTTGGGCAGGTCATTGATATAAATTAAGAACAGTAGAGGACCTAACACACTGCCCTGTGGTACACCATAATATACAGTGCGCACTTTAGACAGGTATGTTACCTCTTCCTTAGTTTTAAAATTTAAATTTGTAATAGCGGTAAGTTGTTTTCTTTCGGATAAGTAAGTGCTTAACAAGTCAAGAATGTTACCTCTTATACCGTAGGCGTCAAGTTTATTTCTTAAAATATTGTGGTCAACATAGTCAAAGGCTTGTGTCATATCACAGTACACAGCACTTACAGGTGTGTTATTATCAATGTTAGTCATAATCTTATTTAAAAAGTCATAAATAGCCATGTTAATAGTCATATTCTTCCGAAAACCTTTTTGTTCCCCACAAAAAATCTTTTGCTTTTCTAGGTATGCGTATAGTTCGTTATGGATGTATTTCTCAAATATTTTAGAAAAAATCGGCAAAAGAGCAATAGGTCTATAATTTTGCATAACTTGTTTATCACCTTTTTTAAAAATAGGTTTAACTATGGCGACTTTAAGACGATCAGGAAAAACACCGCAACTGATACAAAGATTAAGAATATGACACAAATGTTTCGAAATTAAGTCGCCAACATGTTTTATAACTTTAGTAGAAATTTCGTCATACCCTGCGCTATTTGTGTTTTTCAAACACTTTATGATGTTAAGCATTTGTACCGGCTGACATGGAGCCATAAACATTGATTTTTGTTTATTAGTGATATACGCACTAGGTTTTTTACCTGCTCCAGATATTGGCATAATTTTTTCTATAAAATAATCATTGAAGTGGTCAGCAATTAATTGAGGTTTGTTAATCGATTTATTGTCAATTTGAATAGCATTTATTGAGTCATTAGGTAGATTTAGTTTAGAATTCTTTATTATTTTCCATGTCATTTTACTTTTATTGTCAGAAGTTTTAATGTTGTGGTTATTTTGTGATCGTTTAGTCAGATTAATTATTTTTTTAAGAGTCTTTGAGTAATTTGAATATATCATTTTATTTTGTTGTGAAGGTTTAAGTCTAGACGCCCACAATAATTAGAAGATAAGAAATAAGAAATTGAAGATAAGAGATAAGAAAATAAGAAATTGTCCCCAAATATCATTATATACAGTCAGAGTTAATCAGAATTACCTATTATTCTTTGATCGGAGCCCAGGAATGTTAATTCGTATCTAAGGAATAGTTCTACTAGATTTACTGGAAGTTCTTAGTACAAGTAGAAAAGTTTTCTTGTTATAGCAACGATATCAATGTAGGAACTAGACAAATAGAATTTAGCGTTTGGTTGATACGAAATGAACTCAACTTAATATTGCTTTTATCGTTTGATAATTGTGACGATAGTGCATTATAATTATAAATAAATAAATTATAATAATTATTATATCTTCTTCTTCTTTACTTAGCTTTGCCATCGACAGATAGCAAACTTGTCAAACTACTAGCCTGGCCTAGTATTTGGCCATGGCAATGGCGTCTACTGATGCTGTCATTAGTTTCATTAGTTTCCTACGTGAACAGGTAACAGGACCCGTGAAGCAAGATGGAAAGTAAGATATGGTCTGTGAAAAGACGCCACACAAAAACTGAAGATCAGATCCGTCTGAGAACCCACATCTGTGAAGATTGACAAATATCAACGAACAAACGATTTTAGCAGCGTTTGAGATTACTAATTTTCTTTCGTACCTACATGAATCTCAATTTTTATGGTAAAAACCGAGTTCTCATTCATTTAGCCTTCACAAGCTAACTCCACTCCTAATTACCGTCTTAGCCCATTAAGAAAAACTTCTTACTTGGCCTTTAAAACACAACAAGAAAAAGCATTTATAAAAATTACCGCTTCACTTTATAATTAGAAGTATATACTGCTAAGCTATTTAACCGGGACGTGATCTCTTTACATTGCATGCATTAGGTACTTGTTCACGTTGGAACGCGCGAGCGCGATGGCGGAAAGATGTAGCGAGTTTATGCTCATATTGGCCACCAGGAGATTGCTTGGGTGTGGCACGCAAACGCCTGGCGACCAGTTCATATTGTTTGAACTTACTGACGTCCCGGGTGGATCGCGCGCTCCACCGCTAGTTCAAAGTGAACACACACAAACACCTTAAGCGTTTGATGTAGCCGCGAGCCCGCCACGCACCACTTGCTAACTTGCCCGCTAGTTAAATTACACGTGCGTCTTGTACCTACGTGAACACTTCTATCATCATCATCACCTTTTGCCAAATATATTGGGGTCGGCTTCCAGTCAAGCCAGATTTAACTGAATACCAGTCTTTGACGAGGAGCGGCTGCCTACCACACCTCCACAACCTATTTACTGGGGTAACACGGTATTTCATGGCAAGACTAGAGTCAGATTTACTATCTTCAGACTATCCGTAACGACTGCCAAAGATCTACAAATGATAGCCGGGACCTGCTTCACGTGAACACTTCGATATTACGATATATGTTTGATATTTCGTGACCGCGCCCGCCACCGCGCCCGCCAGTCAACTTGAATGAGTACTTAGGTACTCGTAGCTACGTCGCTTCGCGTCCCCTAAGACTGTTCACTACTGTTTTGACTCGACTCAAGAGGAATAAAATTTAGAACAAGACAGGGTTTACGTGTATTTGCATTTAAAGGAAAGACTGTACCTATTGAAAAAAGGATTAATATTTTACGGGATTAGATATATTTGATAGCGTTAATGCTTGTAATAGTTATGGATTCTAATCACCATCAACATCATTTTCATGACCTTGTTACATTTTATTTGGCGTCGCCGCAAAACTTTTTTTCTTCCATTCTGTTATGTCACCCGTTACGCTACCAGTTATCGTCACTTACATCACTATTGTACCAATAAGACTGATAAACTTGTGGTGAACCAAATTCAGAGGTGTGAAAATGTAATAATGGTTTCTATCTTTTGTTGTACATAGATTTATATCCACATGTTCAATAGCAAAAGCCGATCATTAGTCAAAGGATCAAATAATTAAGTATGAGTAAACTATTGGATCAAGCTAACAGAATAGACATACACTTTTAGCTGTGAATGACTTAAAACAAAAAACCTCACTATTTGCCTGAGGGTTAAAAAGATTAATTGAAAGCATTTACTACATCAAACAATTATTTTTTCCATCTCCTTAGCTTCACTCTTCATTTTTTGTCTGAAATATAAAGTGCAGTTTTTGTTTCATTCTAAAACACTTTTATTTGCGTCTGAAGAAGAAAATTCATAAAGTATAATTTAATTTACTTAGAATTAAAAGGGGCAAAATAAACTCTTCAAGTAGACACTTTTATTCAAAACTACCTCCCAAGCACTACATTAAACCAGACGATCAATAAAAACTAGTAAAAACCATCTTATGGCGTTTAATATCTACCCAAGTGCCTATGTAGGCCTATGTGAAATATTATAGAATAGTTATATTGAATTTTTGTATTGAAAGTTCATCCGCAAACCTCGATCGAGATTTTGAATTCCTATACATTTCTCTCGAACAGACTACGTGTGAAGAGGTTTAGGGAATCGAACCCAGGATCCCACGCTTAGCAGACTTGCTTGCGACAACGCGGCCAACAAGACAACCTACTCTTCTACACACTAATATTTGAAATAAATGTTCTTCTGTAATGTGAAGAAATCTGTTTTCAGAAAAAAAACTAATTTATTTTTAGTGTAATTTTTTTGTACGATAAAATATCATACAAAAATAAGTATACAAAAAATACCAAAGTCATGACCTCACCCAGTTCACACTCGCATACCCTACCAGCCTACTCAATTCGAACATGTTCTAAGAAAAATTACGCCAGAATCGTATGTTACATAATTTTGTTCGCATCCAGTCGTTATGCGTGTTACTCCGACATTGCGTATTCCTACCAGCTCGCAGTCTACCCTGTGCGTACAATTTACGCAAAGTTCGCGTTTACGTAATGTTCCTTATACGATGCCAATTCTTATTTTTGGAATGGATGAAACTATTTTTTGATTATTATTGTACTTGTGTATTGGATTTGTGTAGCAAAGATATGGGTAAGGCCGTTTACTTATGATTTTAGTATCTACATAAGAATTCCTGTCTTTTAACCAATCGAAAGTTATGATCCTTGTTCAATAATGAGGTAGATAGCTATTATTTTACTCAGATTCCTGCAACCCTCACAAGGTCATCGGTCCACCTTATGGGAGGCTTTCCAATGCTAATCTTAATATCTTCCGGCACATGATTACGACTTCAGAATCTTATGGCCCCATTGATTCTGCAAGCAATATCAATCTTTGCTTACTGCCACTAAAGTTTGGAGATTGATGGAAACTCCAAGAATATCCCTTTCCATTGTCCTTTGAATGACTTCGAGAACCTTCGAGATGAAGTCCAAGACAAGCTACTACGTTTCGGAGTCGTAATGTCCTCTCAACCTCCTTTCAGCCAGATGCACAAATAAAACAGTGTCAAAATAATTCAAATCACCATATCCGAATTCGAAAATCGCAAACGTCACACATCCGCCAACAAAGTTGCCGGAGAACAATCAAATGCATTTCAAACAGACACACTGTGAAATTATTCTTATTCGCACTGTTCTAAAATGTAAATTCACATTTGAAACGAACTGGGGTCACAATGCCCGCAACCGAAACGTAGGAAGGAAAATTAAAAATATTTTTGGTCGTCACTAACGAGTCAACCTGTTTCTAGCCTATCTGCATTTCTGTACCGACAAAATTGGATTTACTTCTCTGCGTGTTTTTTTCGAATCACCCCTTTTATTCGTAAGCTATGACAGATTTTTTGGCACCTCTGAATTACGAGTCGGCGTGTTCGGTCTTTTTGTTTCGTTGATTTGAGGCTTTGACACTTGTTACTTTATGACTTAAGTTTGGAACATAAAAAATGATGAATTGGGAAACTGTTTTTTGATTGAGTTCTGAATTTATTTAAGGTTAAGCCTCAATTTACACTAGTGTAAAACTAAGCCTAGCTGTCATGGATAACTCGTTCTAGAGTATCTATACTTCACATGAAAGAGATCGAAATCTACGTAGGTAGATCTTATAACCCCCTGCTTGCACTCAGGCTTTCTAGGAAAAGGAAAGTTGCCAGAATCCATTACGCAGGTTCAGTGCGAGTTGATGCATGCCACATATCTTATCTTACCACAATCCAATTTTTTGTTCTAGGGTATGCTTTCCTTGCGATATTATCCTGCATCATTTTGGAGAGCATTGGTCAAAAATAAAATACACAAAGTAAACCGCCTGGTTGGGTTTGAACCTATGACTTAAAAGTCGAAGGTTGGATCCACTTTCACTCTCTCTTATGTTAATAGCTATTAATACTAACTTCAGCAACATCTTAAGACAATTCTGCCACGCCTCACCTCAAAAACACCGCATTAATATTCCATCTACCACACTATTAAAGCATCGATTAGTTCCACGCATTTATAACAGTGTTCCAATCAAGATATTCCCCCGAGCTACTGACAATAGGGAGCGATATTTGTGGTCATGCGTTGTGGTCTGCCGGCTCACAAATCAGACTCCATTGTTATACGCGTTAACCACTATTGCTTTACTGAAATTGGGTCTAGTTGAACGCTTATGTCCCCCAAGTTTAGTGTTATTCGGAGTATTGTTAGTAGCACAATGTGTGACTGAAAGGCGGATGTATTGTATCGCAGAGTAGGCGAGAATGGGCCAAATAAGGCTTTCATTGCAGAATAATTCAATTTAAGTTACATTCAGCGATACAGGCTTAGAAATCTTACAAAAGGAATAAAATGTTTTCAACCTCTACTGTGAATTTTTAGCGAAATATTTTTGGAGTTGGTTTAAAAAGGCGTCCTTTGGGGTAATCGTGATAAGTAGTGCTTTTTACGCGAAAATTTCCCGGCCCAGGTGGAGCGAGGGAGAGTATCAGACTTTTTTTTTAGGTACTAAAACCCACCTATATTTCTTCAGTTGCCCATTGCGATCACACCACCATGGGAGTAGTAAGCCTTCTCCTCGAGAAGTGGCAATTGCCCATCGCAATCTTGGGTCTCGGTAACTCTTTCTGACAATCCTGCAATTCTAATAATGGGACCCAAAAAGATAAGTTACAGCAGAAATACAGAAAGAATAACAAAACCCTGGGTCTTAGTAGAAGTTGACACTCACTCCACGAAAAGTGAAAGAAGTTATTTGATGGTTTCTCATTTCTAGGTTTTGGTTTCATTGCGAGTGTTAAAGTATGTTTCTAAATGGAGCATAAACGGCCTTATCTTTAGCGTCCGTTTTTATTTGTTTACTAATTATTTCGTATTACTTTCATGTTCATACTTCCACGCGTATTTGAGGAAAAGGGCCTTGACAGATAGACAAACAAAATAAATCTATAACGCTTCTATTTTATTTATTTATTATTATTTATTTATTGGTTTAGCCTCGTATTGGAACGCCTTTCAGCAATTACACCAATGGAGTGAGTACAAGTCACAACAGAAGCCGACTTAAGTACGCAACCCTAAAAAGAACATAATGACATCGTTTCTATTTTCCTTTATTTGCACAAAATACACGCAAATAGTTGCTCGTGTCATGTTTAAGTACTGGCCAGTAAGCAAACCTCTAACGTGCACTAAAATATTGTCGCTCATGTAGGCTATTTACTTTTATCGCACCCCAATCATAGCGCTGCAAGCCAGTTACCAAGCGTCACGTCGTGTAACATGACTGCTTATACGAGTATTTACAGCCATGGGCAATTCCGAGATGTTTTAACAGTCCAAAAAATCGAAGTTAAAATAAATCATCGAGTCAACCATTTACAAAATAATAGAGAGGTTTTTCGAGGAAGGGGACGATCACTCGCCAAACGGCTGCGCCAAAAGACTGGCAGTCCAATATGCAAAAAAAAAATAGCAAGCGAGTCTGAGTGCACAGACAAGACAGAACAGAACTCTCCGGCGCAATCGTACAAGGAGAGCCGACCCCAGCTAAATTGGAAAGAGGGTTGGATAAAGAAGAAGATTTTTTCACTTTCACCCGAAATTCTGATCCATCGATGAACAACCTGCGAATGTATACACCATGCACCAGTCACAATAACCAACCCAGTTAAAGTCGAAACAATCGCTTACCATCAAAATGTTCGAACAATAGTCTAAAACCTTGCGCATCGCTAAATTTAAGCCCTTTAACTCTAACTATGGCCTACGATAGGCTGATTAGGACCCTGTAGTAGAAGTAATTTTCTAGCATAAGCTCGCAAATCAGGACCTATTGTTAGAGGCGTAAAGGTTATTAGCTGCTGAAATTGGGTGTACGCCTCGCTGGAGTTTAGTGGTGTTCAAAGTAGTGTTGTGAGGCTATAATGAATAATCTTGACCTAATTGGGGTAGATATTTGGCCTGATATTGAATAAGAGTTGATTTAATAATAAAAAAAACAGGGCAAGTGCGAGTCGGACTCGCGCACTGAGGGTTCCGTACCAACTGACCTATGAAAACAGTTCATTCTCGAATCGAGTCTTGAAGACTTTTCCTTTTTTTTTCTGGTGACGTGACTAAAAATTTTCAGTTTTCAGACTTTTCCCTATGTTAGTGCTATAATACCTAGCTTCGTGCCAAATTTCAAGATTCTAGGTCGACTGGAAGTACCCTTTAGGTTTTGATTCCCTTGCGAGTACTTGCGAGTTTCAAAATATGCAGCTTAAATTGCTGTTTCTTTTGATTGCGTTGACATAGAAGTTTGATTTTGTTACAGCTTTAAGGTATTATAGACCTGAGTATTTGGTATGAATTTCAATTTAATACCTCTACGCGTTTATGAGGAAATGGGTAGTAAGTTTCAAATTATTAAAAAAAAATATATTATGTGATGTAACTAAAAATTTATGGTTTTCGTAATTTTTCCTTTATTTATGCTATAAGACGTTGCTTCGTACCAAATTTCAAGATTCTGAGTTCACGGGAAGCACCCTGTAGGTTTTGATTCCCTTGCAAGTGTCGAAAATTTGCGGCATAAACGGCTGTATCTTTTGATTGCGTTGGCTTAGAAGTTTGATTTTTTCACAGCTTCAAGGGACAATAGACTTGAGTAATTGATATAAATTTCAGCTTCATACCTCCACGCGTTCCTGAGAAAAAGGGTCTTGACAGACGGACGGACAGACAGACGGACAACAAAGTGATCCTATAAGGGTTCCGTTTTTTCTTTTTGAGGTACGGAACCCTAAAAATGGTGTGTTGTTAAAAAACTACCTGTTTTGTATTAATTGTATTTTATGATTGTAGAAAACATGGATATAACGTACATTTAAATTTATTACAGGGAGATTTACTCTAACTATAATTATTATAGGTGACTAACGCCGACGTCACATAACTTCAGGTTGAAAATAATGTTTTCTGGCTTGAAAATTGTCCCTGAGCAACGTACATCCGTGATAAAAATTATCCAATGTATTATTGTAGGACATCAAATATGATAATATGTACTTGTCTTTCCATGAGTCAAATTTCATTCAAATCCAGTCATTTAAACGTGAAAAAGTATCAAACACACATCTACACACACAAACATAAATACAAAAAACTTTCGCCTTTATAATAACGGAGTAAAGTTTGATTTTTGCGGGAAATTCGAAAAAGTTACCGTGACCCTAGGACGCAAAAAGCGGTTAAGGAAATAGGGTTTTATTCTGTAAAAGTCTAACACGCCCTCTCGGTCTTCTTCAGAGCAGGAAAAGTCATTTAATGATTTCTCACCTTAAAAGTGTGATAAATAGAAATGGAAATATCTTTCTAAGGAGGAAAATATATTTTGTAATCGCATTAACAGTATTATAAAGGCGAAAGGTTACGAGTGTATGTTTGTATTTATGTTTGTCACTTATTTTTTAGTTATTAAAACTTCATGCACATAAAAGGTACACAGGCGGACTTAATGGCATAGGCATTCTCTACCAGCTAATCTTGGGTGGTGAAGAGAGAATATGGTAGATGCTTCTTCACGCTCAATGAAAGAATGGATTTCAACAAAACTTGTTACACGGGTAGTAGAGCATTTATTATCCTGGATTACCTTATATATATAGCTTTTTATTCCAGGAATATGCTCCCTTGGAACAATTTTCTACCTTCACACGGGCAAAACCGTTCTCAGAAATGAATAATACAGAGGAAAACACGTTTTATAATAACAAATCAAAATATATTCAGATACCTTGAGGAAAATTTATAATATATTCATTCTTACAGTGTAACTGATATTGATATCTACAAATATATTTTCTTCTGAATTGAATTTTAATACATAAATACTTTTACTTTTTTATATGAGATATTTATAAAAAATATTCGAACATTAAATTGCAGGATTTTTCGAAAAAGTTACCTCTTTCGAAGAAAAATCCCGCTGAGGAGCTCATGGCTAGATAAATACAGCCGCACGGGTCGATCTTCAAGGTTAAACAACGCTTGCCAAGGTTGGTCAATGGATGGGTGACCATCTTAGCATGCCGAGTTTCCTCCGTGCCTCGGAAAGCACGTTAAGTCCCGGCTGTTATTTGTAGATCTTTGGCAGTCGTTACGGATAGTCAGAAGCCAGTAAATCTGACTCCAGTCTTGCCATGAAGTACCGTATTACCCCAGTTAATGGGTTGTGGAGGTCTGGTAGGCAGGCGCTTCTCGTAAAATACTGGTAGTCAGCTTAATCCGGCTTGACTGGAAGCCAACCCCAATATAATAGTTGGGAAAAGGCAACACAGGAACGAGGTGGGGTTTAGTCAGTAAGAGTTCGACACGCCCTCCCGCTCCGCTCAAGAGCGGGAGAACTCATTCTGACGATTCTCCTTCCAAAAAAGAAGTCGTTCACACTATGGGAATTCAGTTACATTGCACGTTACGTCACAGCAGTCTGTAACCGACTATACATCATGTGATGTTATTTTAATCAAAAAACTTCAAGAATTTGGTTTGATTGTATATTTCTTAAATAAATAATAAAACCTGTTAAAAGGTAAACGTTTTTTTTTGGTTTGCCGAGTTTGGAGCAAAGCAGTGCCACATGATAATAGGTAGAATTATTATGACATTACGTAACAAATTAGTTCTATACAACAAGCCCTTTCATAATATATGCCACACGATATGCTGTTAGTTTAATATTGGCCCTCGAGTCACCTCTAACTTCAAAATGTATTTACATATTTACGATACACGACCCACTCATTGCGTTTACTTTTCTCGCGCATTTGGTCACATAAAATCATTTGTGTACAAAATCATAACTTGATAGGTCTTGTAGTTAAAAAAATTGACACATGATTGATTCTGTAAGTGCTTCGTTTCTTCATTCATACGTAAAGAACCCTAAAAAATGGCTAAGATTATGCTTTTCACTTTAAACTTATTACGACTTGACAGCAGACAGGCTAAGTAACTCATCACAGAATAAATTATGCACATATTTGCACACACGTACGTACTATTAGGTGCGTACAGTGAAATGAGATATTTACCTAACAGGTAGCTTACTTGCTACTAGCTAGCTCATTTTTTTTTACACTATAATTGCATATTAAGTGAGCTGAAAAAACCGTCTAAATAGATAAAAACGTGTTGGATCAAACTTAGTGGATCAGTTCGTCAGGGTTTCAAGTTTATTCTATTTGAGGGTACTCGTGGCACAGTCGACTCGGTAAAGCATACAGTGAAAGTTTGCCGCGCTTGAGTGGAGCACCTCCACGTGGTGCCAGCTTCCGGCTCTAGAACGGGGCATGATCCGGAGCGAATGGGACCGAAAAGCGGTTACTTCCTCCTGTAGAGCAGTAAATGAGCGAAAGTGATGGCCGCAAATTTGACGGCAAGAACGTTTAAAAGCCTCAGGCGGCCCCCAAATAAAAACAGGGCAAGTGCGAGTCGGACTCGCGCACTGAGGGTTCCGTACCAACTGACCTATGAAAACAGTTCATTCTCGAATCGAGTCTTGAAGACTTTTCCTTTTCTTTTTCTGGTGACGTGACTAAAAATTTTCAGTTTTCAGACTTTTCCCTATGTTAGTGCTATAATACCTAGCTTCGTGCCAAATTTCAAGATTCTAGGTCGACTGGAAGTACCCTTTAGGTTTTGATTCCCTTGCGAGTACTTGCGAGTTTCAAAATATGCAGCTTAAATTGCTGTTTCTTTTGATTGCGTTGATATAGAAGTTTGATTTTGTTACAGCTTAAAGGTATTATAGACCTGAGTATTTGGTATGAATTTCAATTTCATATCTCTACGCGTTTATGAGGAAATGGGTAGTAAGTTTAAAATTATAAAAAAAAAAAATATTATGTGATGTAACTAAAAATTTATGGTTTTCGTAATTTTTCCTTTATCTATGCTATAAGACGTTGCTTCGTACCAAATTTCAAGATTCTGAGTTCACGGGAAGCACCCTGTAGGTTTTGATTCCCTTGCAAGTGTCGAACATTTGCGGCATAAACGGCTGTATCTTTTGATTGCGTTGGCTTAGAAGTTTGATTTTTTCACAGCTTCAAAGGACAGTAGACCTGAGTAATTGATATAAATTTCAGCTTCATACCTCCACGCGTTCCTGAGAAAAAGGGTCTTGACACACGGACGGACAGACAGACGGACAACAAAGTGATCTTATAAGGGTTCCGTTTTTTCCTTTTGAGGTACGGAACCCTAAAAATGAATAAAATTTTGATTAGTTCGTTGTAACTGTTACTTTGTTTAACACGCGGAGCGCTGGCTAGAAGTTGTGTAAGTGACAGCGAGTTTGACCCACAATTGATGTCTACTACTCAACCGCTCACACGAAGATAGCATATAGAAGATTCTAAAGCAATTTGTACTCCAATGGTGTAATTGCTGGAAGGCGTTCCGTTGTGAGAATAAACAAATAAATAAATATAAATAAATAAATATATAAAATAAATAAATAAATACAGTTATTTTATGTTTGCTATCAGAAAAGATGTATACCAAATAACTTGTTTAACTGTACCTACTCATAATTCACTTCGTTCAACTTCGTAGTATGTTCTAAGAAGATAGCTTCGCAAGATTGAAATACAAACTAGTGTGATACATAAGTGAGATTTAGAGGTCTGATAGTATGTAGAAAAAAAATGTTATTTATTACAGCGTGGGACGTAAACCGATCTATATCGATGGTACTAAAGATTTTATGGGCGAAAGCCGTTTTTAGATTGAAGAAGGCTAAAATAATGTGCTGAGAGTTCACTTTTTTTTGAGATATAATATTGTAGGTTATCACGGATTCTGCTTTCTTTACACTCAGTAGTGTTCGTCACATTATTACGTTACAAGATTTTGAGACATTATTTTTCCAACATCAAAGTTAGCCTGTCCTTCAAGTCACTTTATCTTTTTGTTGGAACAATATTTGGATTTTTCATTTTTCATGAACGCCATATTTTTATTGAATTATTTTTATGAATGTATGATTACTTTTTGAGACTAATTTTGGCACTTAAAACGTCTCTTAAAACGTCTTCGGAAACGGTACTGTAGCTGGACATCCGGCTTTGGATCGCAGTGGCTGGGGCGTGAGGATGTCCGTTCTCTCACGCGTTATAGGTTCCTACTGTACCATGGCCTGGCGCGTTAAGACGTTGCCCCCACGAGGACAAGGCGGTGCTATGCTCATGTATTTTTTTGCCTGCTCATAACTCTCATATATATTAGTCTAGGTTTCATAGTTCTTAAAAGACTAAAATAGTCTGTCTAGAGCACTCAACACTCCGTCTTAAAATCCTATTACTTTTATATTTCAAAAGACATTTTCACTGCAACATTAATGGGAAAATCGCAACAAAATGTATCTGTCGTTAAAAAATTCATAAGCTACTGAATATTCTATGAATATTGCATAGCCATTTCATGCAGCAATAAAGTTTATTTGATATGACATTTAGGTACGTTGAGGTAGATATTTTATTTATGCACAATGCTATAAAATCGTGACATGACTAAAATAGGTACGTGTTAAAAATTAGCATTGAGGGACACATGTCTTCGGATAAGTTTTTTTGAGGTTGCTTAAGGTGTCTAAGATATTATACGAGTACGCATCGAAAAACGAAAAGTAGATTTTTCCATCATGCCTAATCGATGATGTAAAGGAACCAGTTTTTTATTGAGCTAGGTATTTAACGCTCTAGTGTGAAGCGGTAAGTGCATATCGAACGTTTACTGCCTATAACCACACCTGTATATTTCAGTTGCAAATCCCCCTGACACAGAAACCATTGTTACGAAACGAAACGCTAGTACGAGTAGTTCATATTCAAAGTTTTCACCACCCTAAAACCAATAATGGCCGGGTTAAACCCACCATAACTGTTCGAAAAGAGTTGTAGCTGCGTCGTCTGCAACTAATGGCGATTTATTGTCTATAAAACTTTTACACGCCCAGGTACGTTTGACAAACTGTTATATGACTGAACTGTATTACCACTTTTTTGTTTTATTGCTGCGTTACTTATATTACTGATGTTTATTTGCTGTGGGTTTGATGATACGTATAAAAGAGCTTTCTATATTAACGACTAACTACCGCCTGCGGTGATGCTCACATTTTAATATTTCGTATTCCAACACATTTTTTTTATTTATTAGACCAAAATCACAACACAAAACCGACCAACTCAATCCAATAATGTAGGTAGACAAAAATATAAATTACAATAATTATTTCAGGCCATTTGTGACTCATAATATTTACGAAACAATCAAATAAATTAAAATACCATACAATAAATTTTATACAATTACGGCAACTAATTATTTACACTATACATTTATTTAATTTATTCAATTATTTATTACTGTACACCGTGTGTCAGATATCACGTAATGACGTGATAAAAAAATGCAACGTTCAGCCGATAGAGAGTGAAGCAACAAAAAACATATTTATTATGACAAATTACTGTATTACTTTATAATCACAAACATTATTTATAAATATGGGGATAATAATTAATAATTTAATAATAATAATTTTTTTATAATGCTGCCAGCCTTCTAGGCACATTTCCAGATGACAGCGATGTGGAGGAGTACTTCGACGCCTAAGTGTATATTTTATATTTGTATTATATGTACATAGTTAGGTTTAACTTAAGTTTTTTATTTAAATTGTTAGTATTTATGACAAACACTTTTATCTTGAAGTGTGATGTCCAGTAGGTACTCATGATAAGTTGGTACCCGTTGTTGTTGCACATTTTTCTTGACATTCAATCTTCGTTTTCTCAGATGGAAAAAAATTGTTGAAAGCCTGGTTTAGTATTACATCCAAAAAAAAAAAACAAAGTTCTAAAACATTTTCAAAGACTGTAAAGAATGTCTTTCAGTCTTGATTACAATTATGCCTACGACGGCGACGTAGCAAGATTGCTACGCAGCCTACGCCGCGTAGCAAATGCCTACGCGTCATATCATCGTGTAACTCAAATAAATAATGAAAAGAAAAATATAGGTATTTCTCTTTTATATTCCTACTTTAGGGTTATACATTTTTGTTGCCCAATTTATTACACATAGCAGAAAAAAGCAGACAAACGTTAATCAAATGAACACAATTAGCTAACGAAGAAAGAATTGTTTTTTGTGTCCATATTTTTGATGCCGCGTCGTATATTTTCACTCTCGGGATGAATTTTGTTTGTTTTAATGCCCGTAATCATTTTAATACACTTTTTATTCGTGAGGTCCACGAATAAAATTCTTTATCTAACAAAAATGTGTACTTTAATTACTTTAGAATAGAGTTCATAATTAAATCTACACGACTTCGGAAATATTTTTAATCTAAAAGCGTATAAATTGAGTGCAGCATTTTTTAGTCCATTGTTATTCGGAGTTTTTAGATTGCGTGTGTTTGTTTTACTTTTGTTGTGATTTTGATGGGTGTGGATAAAATATTACTTATGTATGAAATTGCTAGTTTTACTGGAACAAATTACTTTAAATTTCAATTAAAAAAAAATCCATCATCATCATCATCATCTGCCTAGCCTTTTTCCCAACTAAATTGGGCTCGGCTTCCAGTCAAGCCGGATTTAGCTGAATACCAGTATTTTACGAGGAGCGGCTGCCTACCAGACCTCCACAACCCATTAACTGGGGTAACACGGTACTTCATGGCAAGACTGGAGTCAGATTTACTGGCTTCTGACTATCCGTAACGACTGCCAAAGATCTCCAAATGACAGCCGGGACCAACGGCTTAACGTGCTTTCCGAGGCACGGAGGAAACTCGTTATGTTAAGATGGTCACCCATCCACAGACCAACCTAGGCAAGCGTTGCTTAACCTTGAAGATCGACCTGTGCGGCTGTTATTATCTAGCCACGAGCTCCTCAAAAAAAAAAATCCCCCATGATTAAATTGTGTATGCCCGTTATCCCCGTTGTCTTTTCCCCGTTATGCAGAAAACGGTATGTTATAAAATTTCCTTACACAACGGACACTTAAGATTTCACTTATAACGTCAACTATATACCTATTTGTTTTGAAGTCCCTATTTAATGGGGATGCACAAAATGGAGACAACGAGCATACATCTGCTCGAAGTTTCCACAGGAAAAACTAAGGTTACTGGCATAGCCCGAAGAATCAACAAGCTTAAGTGGTAGTGGGCAGGGCACATTGCTCGCAGAACTGGTGGGCGATGAGGCTGTAAGATTTTGAAGTGGCGACGTACCTGACACTGCAGATTCCCACAAACCAAATCAATGACTAGCTGTGCGAAGCGGCAATCCGATGGATGCGGATCGATCGATGTGGCGACACTTGGTGGAGGCCTATATTGAACACCTTTTTCGATTGAACTGATGATGACTAACACAAATGCAATTTACTTGCAATCTCAGTCTTGATAATAAAATATGCCACTCACTAACGACATTTTGCAGAAAAATCCAGCTTCCCTATTCAATTCTAATTAAATCTGGCATAAACGGAAAAGTGGGTCGTCTGCGTGCGATCCGGTCATCTGCGGAATGGACTAGATTACTCGAGTTTTATAGAAAATGGCGCCACCTCAGAGAGTTGACGCGTCGAGAATGTACCAGTTTAATTAATTATTTCTTGTTGATGATATTTCTGGGTCGAATATGATATTTTCGCAGGCTTGAGCTTTAAATCTATCTGCCGAGTCTTCTGCCGACTGTGTTGGGGTTTTTTTTTTTTTTTTTTTTTTCCCGGTAGGGGAATCATCAGAATGACTTCTCCCACTCTTGGGCGGAGCGGGAGGGCGTGTCAGACTCTTACTGACTAAACCCCTACCCCGTTCCTTCGTTGCCATCGATCTGGGGGACACGGTGACAACCTTTCGGATACCGTGTTCCCCAGAGGCTTCGGCCCTGCCGGGCCCCTACAGTTTGCTGACATCTCCTTGAGGCGCGCGTGGAACAGAACGCGCCGTCGACGACTAGGCTCGGTCCAGATTATTACCAGACTGCCGGACGGCGAGCTACCCAGTGCTCGCCGTCCGCGAGCCCGCGCCTACGGTGGTCGGAAATCGGGATCGGGATCTCGGCGGCGACGGCGTGAGTTCCGTTGCCTCACGCGGTCGGCAGCCTCCTTCGCTAACATTACTGCTTCGCAGAAGGAGGCGACTGCTTGCCACCCCTCCTCGCTCCGGACCATGGCCTGTACCAGGGCCCGGCGCGAGAGGTCACCGCCGCCGATAGCCTCCACAAGGACACGGCGGTGCTCCGCCCAAGCGGGGCACACCTCTACCGTGTGCTCCACCGTGTCCTCCGGGCGGTCCACACAGTGGCGACACCCGGGCGTCCTTTCCTCCTTGATCCGATGCAGGAACCTCCCGAACTTACCGTGTCCGGTGAGGACCTGCGTCATACGGAACGAGAGGACGCCGTGACCTCTTTCCAACCACTCCTCAAAGAGGGGACTTACCGCCGCAATGACGGCATGCCCAGCACTGGGTTGCGACAGTCGCAGTCGCCATGCCACCCTGAGATCCCGCCGGAACTCTGTCCGCCATACCGCGACTTGTCGTGGCAGCGGAGTTTCGCCCCGGCGTTGCATCTCCACGCGCAAATCGTGCATGCGTGCAAGGACTGTTGCCTCCAAATCCCACGGTGGCAGGCCAGCAAGGAGGCTCGCCGCTTCGCGGGAGATCGTGCGGTATCCCCGCACCATCCGGATGGCCATGACCTTCTGGGAAGCGTTCAGTTTGGCCGCTGGTCGCTTACCTAGCGATGGCGCCCAAACTGGCGCCCCGTAAAGAGCCATGGACCGAACGATCCCCGCGTAGAGCCTCCGGCAGGGGGCGTCTGGACCCCCCAGGTTGGGCAGGAGCCGCTTCAGAGCGGCACCAGTCCTGTCCAGTTTGGGGGCCAAACGTCGGAAATGCTCCTCGAAAGTCCACCGGCTGTCGAGGACGAGTCCCAGGTACTTCATCGTCGACCCGACGCCGATGTGAACCCCCCCTACCGTTATTTGGGAACCCGGTGGTGGCGCGGTCCGAAGGCCATGAAAGCACATAGCCTCGGACTTGTGCAATGCCACCTTGAGTCCCAGTTGCTGGATCCTCTCCACGACTGTCGCAACCCCGCGTGTCGCTGTTTCGGCCGCCACCTGGTACGACTCTCCCCGCGCCAGGACCAGCGTGTCGTCTGCGTAGCAGACCACGCTGACCCCGTCGGGGAGGTCGCCGCGCAGCACGTAGTCGTATCCGATGTTCCACAGGGGCGGTCCTAGTACCGATCCCTGCGGAACACCGCACGACATCTCTCGCCGTCTCCACTCTCCCTGGTGACCGGGATAGATGATGAACCTATCCGACAGGTAGGCCTCGATCACACGACGGAGGTAGGCGGGCACCTCATGGTACTGAAGTGCCGCCTCGATGCTACTCCAGGGCAGGGAGTTGAAGGCATTGGCGATGTCCAAAGACACCGCCAAGACAACCCTGCCCCGAGTCACCGCATCCCCCGTCGTGAGGGCTCTCACGCGCATGATGGCGTCCACGGTGGAGCGCCCCCTGCGAAAGCCGAACTGGCCGTCAGCAAGATCCGGCCCCACCCGTGATAGATGCCCGACGAGGCGGTCTGCAATTACTCTTTCAAAGAGCTTGCCCACCTCGTCGAGCAGCACGATGGGCCGGTACGCGGATGGAGAGTCCGCGGGGCGCCCCGGCTTCGCGATGAGGACCAGTTTCCCAGTCTTCCAGCGAAGGGGGAACTGGCCTCTCTCCATGCATGCGCTAAAGAGCCCCCGTAATCGAGACCCGAGAGCCTCCATGGCCAGGACCCAAGCCCTTCCAGGCACGCCGTCGGGTCCTGGGGCGGTGTTCTTGACACTAAGTCTTCGTACCACCGCCCTCATCTCCACCTCGGTCACCTCTTGAGTATCGTCGTCGTCGTCGCTGGTGTGGTCCGCTACGGGCACCGCAGATGGCGGAGCCATGAGCGGGGGAGAGTGTTCCCCTCGCTCAGGGAACAGATTGGCCACCACACCCTCCACAAGCTGAGGCCGGAGACTCTGAGTTAGCGGGGGAGCCCATGGGCGGAGCTTGTCCTGCACCACCTGGTAAGGGCGTCCCCATGGGTCCCTGTTCAGAATCTCCAGCCACACATTGCGGGCCTCCAACTTGGCCCGCTTTATTTCCGTTCGGAGGGTGCGCCTTGCCGCTCTGTACCCCTCGTACAGCTCCGCCTCTCTGGCCTCCGCATCCGGCGGACGAATGCGGCGCCTGCGGTACCTGGTGTACCGGCGCCGCGCGGCGTTGCACGCTTCGCGCAGAGCCTCAATCTCCGGCGACCACCAGTACACCTGGCGCCGAGCACGTCCTGGATGGACTCGGGGCATCGCCTCGTCGCAAATTTGCGACATTGCCTCCTGGAACCACTCTGCTTCGAGGTCGATGTCGACAGGTCTGTCCGGTGCTTGCACCCAGGCCTGTACCCTCGCGGCTTCCAGGAAAGCGTCCCGGTCCATCTGCCTCAGCGCCCACCGCGGACCACACGGGGTCTGCTCCCTGACCGGCGCGGTCGAGGTCCGGGCGGAGACGTCAAACCGGATGTACCGGTGGTCGGAATACGTCTCCACCCCCTCCATTACGCGCCAGTCGACGACACGCGGCGACAGAGCGGGGCTGGCGAACGAAATGTCCACCACTGACTCTCCCCGCATCCGCACGCACGTGGGGACAGAACCCCGGTTGAGGACGACCAGGCCTGTCTCCAGAGCCCAGTCCTCCACCATCCGACCCCGTTGGTTCGTGAGCCGGGAACCCCAAGCCAGATTCCAGGCATTGAAGTCCCCGCAAACGACCACGGGGAGGGATCCGAACCCAGCGACGACGGCATTCAGCTCCATGAGGGAGTTGTGGAGATCGGCGAGAGTTCGGTTCGGGGACAGGTAGACGCCTACCACTGCAATGTCCCCGACCCGTGCTGCCACGCAGCCCCGCCTTTTCGTGACGGCCTCGAGAGGCGGGGTACCGGCGGCGGCCGACGAAATTAGGGTCACCGAGCCGCTCAGGTCCTGGACCCAGTCTTCCCTGGGCAGGACAAAGTACGGCTCGGAGACCACGGCGATATTGATCGACCATTGCGCCATGCTCTGGAGCAACAGATCCTGAGCGGGGGCGCAGTGGTTGATGTTCGCCTGGAGGAGACGTAGTGGGGCCGTTATTGGCAATCCATTACAGTCTCCTCCCGAGTCCCCCTTAAGGGCTCTGCCACAGCGGCTGCCGTGGCGATGGCGGCAGCAGCGGTGGCTGAGTCTGCGGTGGGATGAGGGCCCTTCCGGACCTTACCCTTAGCCTTGTCGGGGGGGTCGCAGGACCTGCTCCCAGCCCGGTGATCTGCCGACTTGTTCGCCGCCGCACACGCATAACAATGCGGTGCAGCGCTGCAAGCGGCAGCCTGGTGACCAGCCAGGCCACACTGAAAGCAGCGGTCACTGCGATCCACCTCTGCTTTGCAGAAAGCCCCAACGTGGTGCCCCACGTGGCAGCGGTAGCACCGCAGAGGTCTGGGCTCCAGCAGTTTTACCTGTGCGGAGACCCAGCCCACCAGAAGCCGTCGGCCCTCCCTTGTGATAGCCTTGGCCGCCGTTACGGGACAGCTTACCGTAACGGCTCGCATGCCCGTGCCGTCAGCACGGATGGTGCCCGTCCGGACCTGGTCGGTAAGACACCCACCCGCCCCGACGACAGCGGCCACAACCTCTTCCTCCGTCACGGAGTCATCCAGGCCCATGATGCGCATGTCAATGCACTTAGTGGGCCTGGATACACGGGCCTCCTCAACATCTAGGGACGCCCTGATTACGTCAGCCACGGCGTCCGCAGTGGGGCCACTGTTTGCCCCGGGGACCTCCAACATACGGGCTCCGGTCGCGGTGAGCCGCATTCGGAAGCCCCCAGGGACTCCGAGCTTTGCGAGGTCCACCGCCCGCTTCGCCTCCCCGATGACCTTTTTCCAGGTCACGCCCCTTTTCTCCGCATCCGGCAGCAATGTGATCACTACAGCCGATGCCTCCGGGGCGCAAAGCCTGGCCTCTGTGGCCGTCTTTTTTTTGCGCCGCTGCCGCCGCTGCCGTTTTTTGGCGGCCCTAGCCACCTTGCCCGCCTTTTTCTTGGCCCCAACAACTGTCCAATCCGTGTCGGCCAAAGATTCTGTTGGCGGGAGAGGCGGCAGGGATTGCCTAACTACCACCGTGGCAGGTGCCACTTTGCCCTTCGCGGCAGACGCCGCTTTGCCCTTTGTGGGAGGGGCAGGGGCTGTCTTCCCCTGCCGCTGCTTCGCCGCCGAGGCCGGACCCTCAGGCGCCGGCGCCACGGCTCCGCGCCCGGCTTGCCCTAGCGGACCAGCTCTGGGAGTAGCAGACGTAGCCGCGGCGGTAGAGGCATACGATGCCACCCTCCGCTGACCGGAGGCCGTTAGCGGGGGGCGCAGCACAATTCCCTCCAAGACGGAAAGCTGTTGCTGTACCGTCCGCTGAAATTGTTGCTGCTGTTGCTGCTGCTGCTGCCGGAAGGCAGCTAGCTCTTGCCGCAGCAGGGTCACCTCACTCTCCGGCTGGGGCGGGAGCTGGGACTGGCTTTGTCCCTGCTTGCGCCCTCCTTTGGTCGCCGCCTCGGAGTCAGCCGCTCGGAGACCAACTAGGTCCTCCTCGTGCCCCTCAATCTTCCCGTTGAAGGACGTCTTCAGGGAATCCACAAGGGTCTCCAATGCTTTGGCAATTGAAGTCTCAGCCTCAAGTTTGGTTTTCCCCTTCGAGGACTTCGACCTCTTATTGCAGACGCTTGTTAAGGCGTCTGCCACCACCTCGGAGAATCTGGCTATTGCCTCCCCTATGCCATCTGGCTCGCTGCCAGACGGCTCCGGCGCTGTGAGGCCGGGCTGCCCATTGGTTGCCCCGGGGTGGCGCCCCTCCCTGGCAATTTCTTGGTGTCGCTGGGTGGCTTCCTGGGCAGTGAGCCCCCTCCCCTTTCCTGTCTTACGGCCCAATCCCCGCCCAGCGGTGGAGATTTTGCGGGCTGACGCTTCGTCAGAAGACGAGGGACGCTTCAGGAGGAACTCGTTCCTCCTGGACGGTGTGTCCTCCACCTCCATTCTTTGTGAGGTGATTGAAGACGCGGCGTCAGAGTCCGACTCCGTGTCTCCACTCACCTCCCTCAGGCCAGAACTCCTGCCGACCTGTTCAGTGCAAACCGGCGCCGCGGATGTGCTGGGAACTGGTCCCAGGGACTCCACGTCACCGGTGAGTGAGCCACCCTGGCTCAATGCGTCCACAGAGGACGGTAACAGATCCCTAGGGGACCTGACGCGCTCTTTGCCCCCCCCAGAATACGAGGGGCAGACCAAGCTCTGCTTGGTGAGGGATTCTCCGACTGCATGACAGTCGGTACCCTCCTGGGGTAAAAAACTCTTTAGAGTCGCGTCCATTTTTATTATTTTTCCCCCTTTTTTTTTTTTTTTTTTATAATGGGTTGGGGTCCCCAATAATCACGTTCGCCATCTTGGTCATGTCTGATACGCAGACACGTACCAGAGGCGAACCCACTCTCCGATATTGCTGACTGACAGCACCAGCAGCTGTTGATGGCGATGCCTGCCAGACAGCGCGCCTTCCCTGGCGGTCCGACTGGACTCCGCTCTGAGTGTGTTCCTCTTGGTCTGGTCTCTCACTTGAGGCCTTCCGGCATGAGTAGCTCTACCGGCATAGCCCTCAAGATCATAGAGATACGCAAGCCCCACCACGACGACAACGTGGGAACACAGTTGGTGGGGGGACTGTGTTGGGGTAGGTTTCCAGTCTAACCAGATGCTGCTAAATACTAGTATATGGAGCAGTCGCGCCATAAGTAGCCGTCTATCAACAACCAAGTAACTTGGAGATAAAAAACGTCTTGCCGAAAAAACTACTGGGGTTTAAGGTTCATTTCTGTGAGAGGAATTGGCTTTAATACACCATGTAGAGCCAAAGCGGTTTGGTAGGTTACACTTGTCTTAGATTTTTTTGTTATGCGACATGCCAAATTCTGCAAGCTGTTATTCGTCACCCATCAAGCACTTGTTACCATATATCGAATGTAAAACAAAACAAGGTATTTTGAACCTACTGGTTATAAACCTACGGCGCGGCACGTCCGGTTGAGAGCCGGATACGTCATTTAACAGATTAAGAGAAATAAATGACACAATAGTTATTTGTGCAACAAGAGAGCAAAGTTGGTTTTTGCCGCGAGTGTTGATTTTGAATCCCGAGTAAGCGAAGGATTCTATATTTGATTCTATATTTGAATTCTAGGTTAGAATCCTTCGCTTACTCGGGATTCAAAGACACGAGATGTAAATAACTTTGGTCTCGTGTAGCACATACAACTTTTCACTTCAGCAGTGAGAACAAATAATATAAATATTAATATTAATAAATTAATTAATATTAATTAATAAATATTAATATTAATTAATAAATAATGTAAATATTAATATTTACTTATATATATATTAATATTTATTTATTATTATTTTAATAATATCCAACGTGTATCGCACTTTGTAGCTAGCGAACAGAAGAAGAAAACAATAAAAAATTAAAGCCCGCTATTTTTTAAAGATGCGTTCGGAAATTGCACTATTACTAAATTATTCTGTCACAATAAAGATTGTTAAAACTTTAAATAATTATGTAGATACATGATAAACTTCGTATTTTTTAATTCAACATCTCTTTATTTGATCATAAAAAAATATAATTCGATTATTAAGAGAAAAGTATAATAATTACATTTAAACCTTGATTTGAAATTTTATAGGTGACGTGTTTCCGAACGTTTTATTGTTGGTTTCTTTTTTGAGCCTATTATATATGGAATTTGAAAATCGAACTTTGAATCGACTTGTTTCTATCTCTCGCTCTTTTCGTATCGAAATGAAAGTGACAGAACAAAGTGAAGTTCAAATCTTTCGAATGTTGTGAGTAGACCCAGCACTGACTCGGCATTTAAAAAAAATAATTAAAAAGTTACTTTGTCTCACGCTCGCAGCAAAATCGAATTTTGCTCACTGTCTTTAAACTGCAAAACATACTTGTTTGAGGTGCTGAGGTGAAATAGTTATTTGTGCAACAAGAGAGCAAAGTTGGTTTTAGCCGCGAGTGTTGATTTTGAATCCCGAGTAAGCGAAGGATTCTATATTTGAATCACGAGTGTAGCGAGTGATTCTAGGTTAGAATCCTGAGTGCAGCGAGGGATTCAAAGACACGAGATGCAAATAACTTTGGTCTCGTGTAGCACATACAACTTTTCACTTCAGCAGCGAGAACAAATAATGTAAATATTAATATTAATATTAATATTTCACTTCGATATGATATTAATATTAATATTTACTTATATATATATTAATATTTATCTATTATTTTTTTAATAATATCCAACGTGTATCGCACTTTGTAGCTGGCGAACAGAAGAAGAAAACAATAAAAAATTAAAGCCCGCTAGTTTTTAAAGATGCGTTCGGAAATTACACTATTACTAAATTATTCTGTCACAATAAAGATTGTTAAAACTTTAAATAATTATGTAGATACATGATAAACTTCGTATTTTTTAATTCAACATCTCTTTATTTGATCATAAAAAAATATAATTCGATTATTAAGAGAAAAGTATAATAATTACATTTAAACCTTGATTTGAAATTTTATAGGTGACGTGTTTCCGAACGTTTTATTGTTGGTTTCTTTTTTGAGCCTATTATAACTGGAATTTGAAAATCGAACTTTGAATCGACTTGTTTCTATATCTCGCTCTTTTCGTATCGAAGTGAAAGTGACAGAACAAAGTGAAGTTCAAATCTTTCGAATGTTGTGAGTAGACCCAGCACTGACTCGGCATTTAAAAAAAATAATTAAAAAGTTACTTTGTCTCACGCTCGCAGCAAAATCAAATTTTGCTCACTGTCTTTAAACTGCAAAACATACTTGTTTGAGGTGCTGAGGTGAAAATTTTGCAGTTTAAAGACAGTGAGCAAAATTCGATTTTGCTGCGAGCGTGAGACAAAGTAACTTTTTAATTATTTTTTTTAAATGCCGAGTCAGTGCTGGGTCTACTCACAACATTCGAAAGATTTGAACTTCACTTTGTTCTGTCACTTTCACTTCGATATGAAAAGAGCGAGAGATAGAAACAAGTCGATTCAAAGTTCGATTTTCAAATTCCATATATAATAGGCTCAAAAAAGAAACCAACAATAAAACGTTCGGAAACACGACATCTATAAAATTTCAAATCAAGGTTTAAATGTAATTATTATACTTTTCTCTAAATAATTGAATTATATTTTTTTATGATCAAATAAAGAGATGTTGAATTAAAAAATACGAAGTTTATCATGTATCTACATAATTATTTAATGTTTTAACAATCTTTATTGTGACAGAATAATTTAATAATAAGTAGTGCAATTTCCGAACGCATCTTTAAAAAATAGCGGGCTTTAATTTTTTATTGTTTTCTTCTTCTGTTCGCTAGCTACAAAGTGCGATACACGTTGGATATTATTAAAATAGTAATAAATAAATATGAGTGAATCCAGTGATGATGTCTGCGATTTAACACCGGAAGAATTGAAGCAGTATGTAAAAAATGCAGAATTAAGTTTCCTGCCTGAAAAGTCTCGCGAAAAATATCTTTTAAGATATTTTTAATCAATGGAATAATGTATATCGACGGGTTCCGGGCTAATTGTATTAAGCGACACTCTGAGCGATATAGACTTTTTTACATATTTGGAATCAGCGAATTTTTCTGCGTCATTTGAGCTGGGTTTGGTGACGATCGGAGCACTTTTTTGTCGCTTCATACAACCGCATTTTTGGGCCCATTTTGGACTTGCAATGTATGAAGCGACACAAAATATTGACAAATTTAGGAACTGTGAACTTAAGCTTAATGCCAAATACCAGGCAGTCGTTTAAACTTTTTGTCCTGGAGCAACAATTTATAGGCAACGTACGTTAAAGCATTTAGCCTAACTTTATAAATAAATAGAAATGTCGCTTCATACAATTAGCCTCTTTATTAAATTCTAATCCAGTGTCGCTTAATACAATTAGCCTCTTTGTTAAATTCTTATCCAGTGTCGCCTAATACAATTAGCTTTACCTTGTAAATATACAAGAACGTCGTTTAATACATCTAGCCTCTTTGTCAAATTCATACCCAGTGTCGATCCATACATTTAGCTCTGTACATGAAATGTTAGATGTTGTCACTTCAACCAATTAGCTTACAGTAGATAATGATATGTCTGTCGCATCAATTATTTAAGATTTCAACAGTAAACATATAAAAATTATGGGTAAACCAATTTTTTTAATTCAATATTTGATTTGCAGTGTCGTTTCAGTTATAACAAAAGTAAAGTTAGTAGTTAGTATACACATTAATACAATAAAAATTTTATGGTTTGACTATTATGACGGTGGTAAAAACAATGATTTTGGCGCCATCGCGATAAACCGCTCGAATCTAAATGCCCCCGCCACCCCGCGCGGACGCTTCAGGCGTCTCTCACCTCGTTTTAGTTGACGCAAATTGTGAGCAAGTTAGTACGTGTTTTATGCGAGTGTTTTGTGGGACAAGAAAAATAAATTAAAAAGTAAGAAGGAAAAAATTGGTTGAATTTTTTTACTAACATGTGCAACATTTTTTATAATTTTAGTTATTATTTCTTGTAACTGTAGTGAACTATTATTTATTATTGTCATAGGAGATAAAATTTATCTTTGTTATTGAAGAGAAACTAGGGATAGTATTTAAAAGGTTATTTTTCAATAACCGGCCAAAGTTTCACAGGGTGCTCTACCTATGAATATGAGCAACTTTTAGTATGGGACCAACTCTGAAATCACGAAAACTCGACTAAAATATATGAAACATATGACTTTTTTTCGTGATTTCAGAGTCGATCCCATAGTGAAAGTTGTTCATATTCATGAGTAGAACACCCAGTGAAAATTTGGCCGGTCATTGAAAAATAACCACGTATAATAGGTAAGAAAACTTCTAAACTTTTTTTTATCAGAGATATTTTTGATTTTAATTACTGAGAAAAGAAGAAAATAAGTAAAGAAACGGTCGTAAATATTTTGATTTTTTATGTGATTATTTTCAAAAGAAATTATTTTATAGATAAACCTTTTTTTGTAATTGAAGAGATTCTTATATACTTAAATGTTAAAGTTTAGAAATGAAGAAGAATGAGAATAATCATTCAGGTAATAAGACCGTAGGCTACGTAATAAAAAGACTGCTTAACTTCTGATTCTTATACAATTGTGATAAAAACTTTAGTCGTTACCTTTTTTTCTGGTAGGGGAATCATCAGAATGACTTTTCTCGCTCTTGGGCGGAGCGGGAGGGTGTGTCAGACTCTTACTGACCAAACTTTTACCCCGTTCCTTCGTTGCCTTCGATCTGGGGAGGACTCGGTGTCAACCTATTGGAATACCCATGTGCCCCAGAGGCTTCGGCCCTGCCGGGCTCCTACAGTTTGCTGATATCTCCTTGAAGCGCGTGTGGAACAGAACGCGCCGTTGACGACTGGGCTCGGTCCAGATTATTTCCAGACTGCCGGACGGCGAGCTACCCAGTGCTTGCCGTTCGCGAACCCGCGCCTACGGTGGTCGGAAATTGAGATCGGGATCTTGGCGGCGGCGGCGTGAGGACCGTTCCCTCACGTACTCAGCAGCCTCATTCACAAGCTTTACTGCTTTGCAGAAGGAGGCGTCCGCATGCCACCCCTCCTCGCTCCGGATCATGGCCTGAACCAAGGCCCGGCGCGAGAGGTCACCGCTGCCGATAGCCTCCACAAGGACACGGCGGTGCTCCGCCCAAGCGGGGTACACCTCTACCGTGTGCTCCACCGTCTCCTCCGGACCCACACAGTGGCGACACCCGGGCGTCCTCTCCTGCTTCATCCGATGCAGGAACCTCCCGAACTTACCGTGTCCGGTGAGGACCTGCGTCATACGGAACGAGAGGACGCCGTGACCTCTTTCCAACCACTCCTCATAGAGGGGACTTACCGCCTCAATGGCGGCGTGCCCAGCACTGGGTTGCAACAGTCGCAGTCGCCATGCCACCCTGAGATCCCGCCAGAACTTTGTCCGCCATACCGCGACTTGTCGTGACAGCGGAGTTTCGCCCCGGTGCTGCATCTCCACGTGCAAATCGTGCATGCGAGCAAGGACTGTTGCCTCCAGATCCCACGGAGGCAGGCCAGCAAGGGAGATCGTGCGGTATCCCCGCACCATCCAGATGGCCATGACCCTCTGGCAAGCGTTTAGTTTGGCCGCCAGTCGCTTAGCTAGCGATGGCGCCCAAACCGGCGCCCCGTAAAGGGCCATGGACCGGACGATCCCCGCGTAGAGCCTCCGGCAGGGGGCGTCTGGACCCCCTAGGTTGGGCAGGAGCTGCTTCAGAGCGGCACTAGTCCTGTCCAGTTTGGGGGTCAAACGTCGGAAATGCTCCTCGAAAGTCCACCGGCTGTCGAGGACGAGTTCCAGGTTCTTCATCGTCAACCCGACGCCGATGTGGACTCCCCTACCGTTATTTGGGAACCCGGTGATGGCGCGGTCCGAGGGCCATGAAAGCACATAGCCTCGGACTTGTGCAATGCCACCTTGAGTCCCAGTTGCTGGATCCTGTCCACGACTGTCGCAACCCCGCGTGTCGCTGTTTCGTCCGCCGCCTGATACGACTCTCCCCGCGCCAGGACCAGCGTGCCGTCTGCGTAGCAGACCACGTCCTCGTCCTCCAGCGGTCCTAGTACCGATCCCTACGATACACCGTACGACATCTCTCGCCGTCTCTATTCTCCCTGGTGACCCGAACAGATGATGAACCTATACGACAGGTAGGCCTCAATCATACGACGGAGGTAGGCGGCACCTCATGGTACCGAAGTGCTGCCCCGATGTAACTCTAGGGCAGGGGGTTGAAGACGACCCTGGCCCGAATCACCGCATCCTCTGTCGTAAGGGCCCTCACGCGCATGATGCCGTCCACCGTGGAAAGCCCCCTGCGAAAGCCGAACTGGCCGTTCGCAAGATCCGGCCCCACCCGCGCCAGATGCCCGACGAGGCGGTCTAAAATTACTCTTTCAAAGAGTTTGCCTACCTCGTCGAGCAGCACGATGGGCCGTTACGCGGACGGAGAGTCCGCGGGGCGCCCCGGCTTCGCGATGAGGACCAGTTTCCCGGTCTTCCAGCGAAGGGGGAACTGGCCTCTCTCCATGTATGCGCTAAAGAGCTCTCGCAATCGAGACCCGAAAGTCTCCATGACCAGGCCCCATACCCTTTCGGGCACGCCGTCGGGTCCTGGAGCGGAGTTCTTGACACTGAGTCTTCATATCACCGCCCTCATCTCTACCTCGGTCACCTCTGGAGCGTCGTCTTCGTCGTCGCTGATGTGGTCCGCTACGGGCACTGCAGGTGGTGGAGCCATGAGCGGGGGAGAGTGTTCCCCTCGCTCAGGGAACAGATTGGCCACCACACCCTCCACAACCTTAGTTGTTACCTTGGTAAGCTAAGAAGTTACTGCTGTTCCTAGGTGATTGTCATTTTAAATAAAAAACTTGTCTTTAAACAATTTGTAATGCGTGTTTTATTTCTCTTTTCATAATTATTAACAAGATAGATAGGTACACCTTATGTGTGTACCTTTAAATTTATCAATGTTTTAACCGCTAATTTCTGCAAACTTCATTATTCAAGTACAAACAATTTATTAAAAAAAAATCAGTCGCGTAAACTAATTAGCCGTACATTAATAAGTTTATGATATGATATTTAAATCAATTAGCTTAGGTTTGAAATATGACCAAGTCTTTGATTAAAGCACTTAGCTTAGAGCCATTATTTGCATGCCTAGGCGGTTCAGTCATTTAGCTTGGAATAAGAAACAATAATCACAGGCGGTTAAGTCATTTAGCCTGGAATAAAAAACAATAATCATAGGCGGTTAAGTCATTTAGCCTGGAACAAAAAAAAGTAAAATATGGGTCATTTTGTATGAAGCGACATTTATCTTCGTTAAAAATAGGAATATTAGAAAAAAATATTAATCTGATTATGGCGAATATGTTATAAAAACAATAATATCCTTCTTTTTTTAAAAATAATGCGATTTGCTAAAGTTATGATTTTTTTTGTAAAAATCGAAACTTTAAACTGCTCTGGTGTAAAATTTCAAAAATGTCGGTTAATACAAATAGCCCGGAACCCGTCGATATAATATATTATAAAACTGCAATAATTTTACTTTTAATTTTTACAAATATACATCTGGTTTAAATATTACCAAGTTGTATTTTTTATTACCTTTACATTATTTGTTCTCGCTGCTGAAGTGAAAAGTTGTATGTGCTACACGAGACCAAAGTTATTTGCATCTCGTGTCTTTGAATCCCTCGCTGCACTCAGGATTCTAACCTAGAATCACTCGCTACGCTCGTGATTCAAATATAGAATCCTTCGCTTACTCGGGATTCAAAATCAACACTCGCGGCAAAAACCAACTTTGCTCTCTTGTTGCACAAATAACTATTGCCTGTCTGGGTTTCAACCCACAACCTTTGACTATTACATCAGAACCAGCTTTTTAGGTAAAGAAGTTCCAAGCATGTAACAAGTAAAACGAGACTTTTATGACGGGGAGATAAGGTTGAATTTGTAATGATCGAAACACACCTTTACTGAATGAGCCATATCTATTTTTCAGATAGGTAATAAATTCAGAGTTGAATAGTTTATATTTATTTTATGCATTAGATTAAACAAATATCCGATAGGTTTCAGGATAAGCAAATAGCTGTCGTTAAAAATTTGAAACTGGCTGTTGTAGTTTTATTAAAATTTAGTCATTATTGTACCTATTTATCGATGGAACGGTTGGAGGGTAAGATCACTGCTTACCATCAGGTGGGATCGGAGTCAAGCATAGTTTATATCAATACAAAAAGACGTGAGCGTACTCCGGTGGACGGATCTCCTCAAATCTGTTGCACACTGAACATTATCGACAACTTCTAAGCCTCTAAGCACAGAGCTGCATAGCATCAAATCGCGTAAAAGACGGTAGCGCAAGATTCGACTGAGATATGATCATAACCATTCTGTAAAAACTACCTAACTAAGCAGAAGAAGAGTCCATTTTAAAACTAGATTTTCATACATTTGTGGTAGCTCAGTTATACAAAGAAAGTATCCAAGTGAAACTGACATTTAATAATACCGTACCACCTCTCAGGATACTGTATTTTTGTACTAAAACCCAAGGTATTTAACACGGCGTAAATTAATTTCAAAGACATCAAAGCTTAGCAAGGTTTATACAAATTATCACGCTATATCTATGAACACAAGCAATTTAGTGGCTAGACCTCTAGGTCCACGCGTTTAGAAACACAGTAGAGTTCAAGCGTAACTGGTTTTTAATCTAAACTGAATCGTTGACCTACTAAACGATAAACTTTTAACAATTTCAATTTACCCAAAATATAATTGTTCTTTCAACTGTAAAATTGTTAGTATAATTTTTGGGAGTTCATTATTTTCTTCAAACTATTTGCCAAAAGTTTGTTTTCAAGGTTTATTTGAGTTTGAGTAATTTTTTATTGGCCATACATTTGCGAATTATATACTTTACAGGACCAACGTATAGGGGCTTGTAAATAGGAGTCAGTACTGTGGAACACATGAGAAAGTTTGGCCGTATCTCAGTGACGCTAGAATAAGCTACCGAGAGACCAACGGAACAAGTTAGTAGCGAAATAAGCTATAAGCTATTGAGGCTTATTAGTGAATACCTCGTAACTGCAAAATATATCACTTTTCAGGAGGCACAAAAACCAAATTAGAACTTTATTGTTATGCGTTTCAATGTATTTTATTTGAATATTTAAAAATATTTATTTATTTCAAACACTTATTTCTTTTCTAAATT
Source organism: Mythimna separata (assembly GCA_030763345.1). NCBI lineage: Eukaryota > Metazoa > Arthropoda > Insecta > Lepidoptera > Noctuidae > Mythimna > Mythimna separata. The sequence continues at coordinate 17,927,380 of CM061177.1, read as the reverse complement.
TTTATGATAAATTTTGACGCTCTGTCGCGAGGTTATCAGACCAAACTAACTCAAGAAAGGTATTATGCATTTAACGTCGTAGACGGCGTTCAAAAGTATCGAATCAAAATTTTGCATGATAAAAGATTGTGCATTAGGTGTTTTTCTTTCCCGAAATATAATTTAAAAATAATCACAAATGACAAAGCCTTGTTAGTTTAATTTTAGTTGACGTATTAAAATAGAAATGTCTCGTCTCAGGTGTGAATAATGCCACCACAATATTCTCAGGATATTAAACTATGTGAAGCATCTTGCAGGTAAATTCAACACTTTCACTCCGACACCTTATGTTGTCTCATTAGAGTAATTAACTTAAGGAAATACCTTTTGGGAAATATATGGAAGACTTGGGTGTAATATTGACACACATTAAAAAAATTGTTAGAACAGAAAGTGATTGTGTAATGATAGTTTAGATAATACATGTTACTCAAACTTTCTTCTTTTTCATGTTTTTCAAAGTTTCTTCTTTATCAATAAAAAAATATATTTTCTGATCAGTATTTTGCAACCTGTACAGCTTTGTTATTGGCCTGAAAAGTGCTAGTTGTGTAAGATGGGCAGCATAGCAGGTGACGCACGTCCCGTGCAACAGCTCCACACTGGCACTGTGTTAAAAAGTGTCGAGGAAAACCTGGCGAAATGGGGCTTCCATTTCTCAAGGCACTTGTATCATCATGGTGAGCAATTTGTTCACCTTAATTGTCATGTGCATTGGTCCTTAAGATTGTTCCTGGTAAATAAAATGTATGTCATGTGGCTATATTTTTTTAGCATTAGAATTAGCGACCTTGTAATGTTCCCACTGTTGGGACTCAGGCGTCCTCTCTCGGCTGTACTTAATTTAAATAAATAAATAGATTTCCCACGATGGAAACTGTTTTTCTTTATCTCTCATTTTTGACGGCTCAACAATGGATCATTTCAGCTAAAATATATCCCCTAGGTGTCGCGACAACAACCAGTTGTCGTGTCTCACATTGATCAAATTCTTGTGACCCACATTGAACTGCCTCAAATATAGATTCGACCGATTAAACAAACTAATTGAAACAAACACATCATCTAATAGCTGCTAGTGTGCCTTACCAAATAAAAAAAAAATAACCAAAATATTAAAAAAAACCCCAAAACGAAAAAAGCAAAAAGTATCACACACAAAATTCAATAAAATATGAATATATTTCCGTATCGGAATGCTATGGAATTAACTATCTCTCGGTATCCCGAGCCCGCTTGGAATGCGACCCTTTTCTTCACTAAGGCGTACACCTTCGGCATTCTTCAATTTGCGACGTGACAGCATCTACTTCCGATCGAGTTGCCGATGTTAACTATGAAGTTGGGAAAGGATGAATGTAAAAAGTAGGGTAAGATTTTTTTTTCGACTAGTTTCTGGCGGCGGAAAACTTTTTACAAAATAGTTTTGTCTCTTTGTTATTTAACATTGATTTTACACCAAAATTAAAGTTACTTTGTTCTTTTAATGTTTCTTTTTTTAAATTGAAGACGGTTATACATATATTTTCTTGGTAAAAAGTTTTTTACTTTATTCGACTACGGCGAAGCCAAAGGAGGGTTATGTTTTTGACTGGCTGTGTGTATCTTCATCTGTTCATTCATAACTCCTAAACTACTCATCGGAACTCCACAAATGAATTATTATTAGAGTTCATGGTTTCATGGTTTCGATCCTGCTGGGCCCCTACGGTCAACTATCGGTCTATAAGTTTTTTAACTGAAATAAGTAAAAAGAAGATTAGTTAGGTCGTACCAAATTGATTCTCAAATAATTTTCTTAGTTTGATGGCACGAATAAAGGAAACTATTTAATAGGTTACACATAAGATAAGATACAATTCCATGTAGATAAGTGGTTAACAATTGTCTAGTCACTTCTCAAGATTTTCTCCGCATTTTGTTACGAAGCAAACTTGGTCGTGGAACTAAAAATCCCGTCAAGATTAACGACAAAAAACATGAACTATACGTTGTCCTTAAAACAAAAAAAAAGAAGGTTTTGCGTCACAGCCTTCACATGTTCTAATTAAAATACTCCATCACAATAGCCCGACTATGTAACCCCGCTCCCCGCTCCCAACTTACACCAAGTAATAACCATATTTTGAACATGCCGCAGTGCATCTGCTTGAGCTCATCTAACTTATTATATCCCTCTGTTGGCTACTGCTTGCATCGTAAATTACGTCAATAAAGAGCTCCTATGTATCTTATGGGAAGAGGTCATTGTGTCTAATGAAAGGCTTAATATGGCAGGTAGGTACACGTTTGTTACTAAGGCTTAAAAACTTGGACCTTTGACAAAGGAAGAAACTACATAAATTTTTCGAGAAAGAAAGTGAGGACTGCTTTCTGTGCCTTCTCGCGGTACAGTTATACCATGTCCTATACATGGCTTAAACCAGAACTGGATGCGAGAAGCCGTTACCAAAGATTGTCTCCACCTGGAGTTCTAGAACACATGACAAAAAAGGAGCATAGGTGTGGTCACTACAATCTGACACGCCCTCCCGCCCCGCGTTAGAGTGAAAGAAGTCATTGGATGATTACGAACATTAAAAACACTGTCGAAAAAAATTAATTAGTTTAATTTAAGACTTACAATACAGCAATACAACGCTCTGATGATTAATTATTCCATTTATTTGCAAAAAAAAAACAAATATTCACAGATTGCTCCATATTTTTTGTAACGATAATTCCCATTGATTTTTACATAAAATTAACGCACATTTCCAAAAAATCGTCATCCATTTGAAAAAGACGAAAAAATTAGGGAAGATTCTGTTTAATATAACTTTTCTTTATCCAAATGTATGCGTCACGACAAAGACACCAAAAAAAGAAATATTCAACTCAAAATCTAATAAATGTAGGAGGAAAAATGTACAAACTGAAGTAACCGAGGTGAGGTAATCGGTCATTAGTTCCCTTACACTTCGGGTCAAGGAAAAATAAGTAGCTATACCAATTTCAACATTTTACGTGCACTCGTGCTTGATAAAACAAGCACGTTACAAACTCACAAAACTAATTATGGAATTAGTGTTCCATATTTCTTGGCTTACATTGGAAAAACACCAGATTATGTTGTATTTGTATTGATTTAAAGGAAACGATTCAATTCTAAGGCCGCAAATCTGTAGCCTAAAACTATCGGCTCAACTGGGACTGAAAATACCTTTTTGGTAATTTAGTCTCAGGGTAGGTAACTATGCCTGTTTTGTTTTTCAGGAATAACCTATCCTCTGCGATTTCACCCGCATCTTTGGTCTGCACTGCTTCTAGCGTGATGTTATATATGCCTTTCTCATGAAATTGGCTACCCTTCAGTAAAAAAAAAAACAATTCGAACTAATAATTCCTGAGATCTGCGCTTTCAACCAACCAAACAAACAAATTCTTCAGTTTTATAATACCTACCAAACTCTTCAGAATTATTATTATGAGAAGCTTTTGCTTTGCTATGATCGACATGTAAGCAGCTGTGTCTCCCCCTAAAATAGGAGAAACACCTCTACCACCACTATAAATCATTCACTCAGCACAAACTTAGTTCGTTTAACCAATCGAACAGCAAACTAATCTATAGTCCGTCCATACAGCAAACCAGAAATAGATATCTCGAACTATAGTGACGCAAATACACTAAATCAAGACAAAAGACGTCTTCAGAACAATGTCCAGAAATGAAAGTCCCTTGAAACATATTAATTTCCAACTTGTGCAATGGAGGGCAATTAAAACTTGAGACTGGGAACGCAGGAAGTTGAAATTCTTAATTCTTTTCCATTTAATTTCATCTTCGGCTTTGCTATAAAGTGGGATGTAGGGTGCACTTGTAATTATTAGTATGAACGAGGATAGAGATATTGCTTTGGATTGGTGTGATTTATTTTTATTTTCTGCGGATATGGAACGGTTTATTAATGGAAGGTGGAATGGAGATCTTAATCTAAAGCGTGATTTAGATTAGTTTGTAATAATATTTATTTTAGAGGAGCTCGTGGCTAGATAATAACAGCCACACGGGTCGCTCTTCAAAGTTAAGTAACGCTTGCCAAGGTTGGTCTGTGGACGGTTGACCATCTTAACATACCGAGATTCCTCCGTGCCTCGGAAAGCACGTTAAGCCGTTGGTCCCGGCTGTCATTTGTAAATCTTTGGCAGTCGTTACGGATAGTCAGAAGCCAGTAAATCTGACTCAAATCTTGCCATGAAGTACCGTGTTACCCCAGTTAATGGGTTGTGGAGGTCTGGTAGGCAGCCGTTCCTCGTAAAATATTAGTATTCAGCTAAATCCGGCTTGACTGGAAGCCAAGATAGTTGGGAAAAGGCTAGGCAGATGATGAGTAATAATGGGCAGGTTGACTAGTGGAGAATGCCTTGTTGCATTAAGTCCGCCTATGTACCACCACTGTACATGAAGTTTAAATAAATAAATAAATACATTGCTCGCTGACCAGGTGGGCGTTGGGGCCGAAGGGTGCTGGAGTGCGTACCAGAGGACGCAGTGTTGAAAGACCTCCTACAAGGTGGATCGATGACTTGGTAAGAGCTGTGGGAATCCCATGGATGCGACACGCACAGGACCGTTCATTTTGGCGATACTCAGGGGAGGTCTATGTCCAACAGTGGACGTCTTTCGACTGAAATTGTGTTAATAATGATGAGAAGCTTTCTTTTAATTTGGAAACATATAGTGAAATATAGAGTGAACTGAAAAATATTTTTTTAGAGTGCGTCATTGCAATGCAATAAATGAAAAGTACTATTAGTCACACAAATATTGAGATTGCTTTCATGTTGTCACAGTCGTAAAATATTTAACATGCTCTATTTAATTTACGTGGTCAAATAAATAAATAAAATGATTTTACTCTTTGTGGCGTTCAAAAGCGCCATACAGAGTTAAATATAAATATTTAACTGCATTTAAATTATGTCAATTTTTTTGCTTTTTTTATTTTTAATTTTATTACAAAAAATAAATAAAAAATATTTACCAATTTATTTTTCATTCTCTATAGATAAATTAGTGTTAACCTACAATACAATTTGCCAATAATATTTTTAATATTTGTAATACTTTTTAAATATTTACACAATTTTTAGAGCTCTTTTAAAGTTATGCAGACAGGTCAACGATTCACCTCATAGATTCCTCAGTGACATTGAAGCGAAATATTTTTTTAAATAGCATTGCCTTATACTAAAACTACATCTTTAATAGATACAGTATGTAACGAAGGATTAATCTCAAAGATGAATCAATATTCCATATTCAAAACCTCCAATCCAGCAAAGTACGAATACAAATCACGCTTGACAGATCGCTGAAGAAAATTCCAGTAATATTATTTACTCACTTGATCAATAGCAATTCAGATTCAGAAAGCCGTCTAACACTGCCCTATCATATATATTCACATAGCATATAACCTTTATCGTATCAGTCCAAAATCCTTTTGACCTAAGGTTCAAAGTCGGTCATTTGGTCCTTGTAAAATGTCCTGGTCAGAAATTACTTCGGAATTTCAGTTTAAGGTTATTCAATATGGTTAGTACATTTTTATGTAAAAACAACGGATGTTTGGGCAGTAAAGTTTTGCAGATGCTCTATTTGAGAGTTACTTTACAAAATTGCTAAATAAAAACATTTTAAGAGTTTCTGGTAAAGAAGGGAATTGGGGAATAAAAGTTTGCTATTATCATTGCGCCTAGTACGGAAGTTAGTCATAACATAGAGTTATGACTAGATGCTAAAAGCATTTAGTACAGAGTTATGACTAACTTCATTGTTTTATTAACTACATTGTTTTTGGTTATTTTTGTCTCATTTTTTAAATATTGTGTATAGATTTAGTATTGTTTTGTTTTATCATAACAGCAGAGGTTAGTTGTTTGTTTTCCGAGTGAGAAATAGAGCTACCACAGGTCGATTTTAAGAGCATATAGTCGCCGAGGTAGTATATAGTCTTAAAAACACGAAATATGTCATTGTCAATCCAGAATGCTTTTATACAAGAAAGGTATATTAAATAGCGGCACAGTATTTATCTTTACGGTTCTCAGTAGTAAGTTCATGGCGTACAATTAAAATAATGTAATTGTGTAGTGTAATTAGCACTTTACAGTCACTTTAATTTTACAATAGTTAAAATTAGTTAATTACAGACTTAGGTGAACCATAAGCCGAGAAAACCAACTATTCCGTTTGTACGATCCAAAATAGGACATGCTAAAACTCAAAAGCAAAAAATATTAAGTATTATATACAATAATGCATTCGACTACTGAAAAGTGACGATCTTAGTTTTTGTAAGCATAATTCTTTGACTGCGACTAGTTCCAAAAAAAGTTGGAAGGTTAATCCTTTGCGATAAAGTTGGCGTCAACTTTCATAAAAGTTGGTGGTAATCCAATTAGACTATAATTTACAAATGCTTTTGAAGCCTAGTCTTGCCAAAAACATGTCTAACCACAAAGTTATGACCAAAAACTGTGAATGTTAATATAAATCGTAATTTTTTTTTTTTAGTTTGGGCTATCGTCAGAATTACTTCTCCCGCTCTGGGAATGGAAGGGTGTGTCAGACTTCTATGCGCGTATTTTTCCACGCGCCTCAAAGAGTTGTCATCAAACTGTAGGGGCCCGACCCAAAGCCTACTGGGGCCCTGGGTTGTACTCCGTGAAGAAATAAATGGTTCCTAATTACTTAACCATCAAAAAATCAATACTAAACAACCATACTCAAGAACCAATAATCAATGATGATGTTTGTAAAACCAATGGTCTTATATTACATTTCTTAAAATACAAAAGTTAAGACAGACAGAAAATGTGACAATGTATGTGCAATCTTATTGCTCGTGACTGTACAACCCTTTATCATCTCCCAAGATTATAACCACCAATAGATCGTAGTATCAGATTAAGAACAGATTAGTAAACGTCTAGTTTCTGATGAAGATGCATTGCAGAAGATCGACAGGTGGCTGGTACGCTGCATGATTGATGCAACCATTCGCCGTGTTTGCGACAATCGGATGTCATAGATCAAGTCGCCAGGAGATGTGTCAACTAATGTATTGACAAGATGAGTTTGCGTGTACGTGAAAATTGGTTGACTGTTTGTTGTTGTTTTGTGGTGTTTGAGATTGTTTTAGAATTTAATTTGGGTGTGGTTTTGTACTTTAATCGTTTATTTATTTATTTTTATAATATAACAATTCATTTACACTTTTATAGTAAAAAAACAAGAAAAAAGAAATAGAAAAATAGGTATAAAGATAATGTTTATGTGTATAGAAATAAGAACATCAGTTTTCGTGGAAGTAGATTATTATCACAAAGGGATAAATTCCTGGGACAAAAGTATCTTATATGTATGTTCTATTTTAGGACACGGTCTACCCGTTTGGCAGATTTTTGTAAAGGAACAAACATAGATACACAAAAAGAAATCACCTTTATAATATTGATGTGATTTCATTGTTTATACAACAAAAACCACTTCCTTACCACGCTTGCTTAAAAGTAATTTATTTACTCTTGCCTTAAAAAATCCTATATGGAAACACAGACTCCATCAGGAATTTCTACACCTTAGCTGTATGCACAAAAATACCTTCAGCATTTTAGATTTATTTTGCATGTAAATCGTAGTTCAAAATCAATGGCACGTATATTGCACAAAAAGAAATATTGATCTGTGTCCCACGGCATTGTAAACAGGCGATTGGATTGTATCAATTACGGATACAAACTTTGTAGATCTGATCTTAGTTTAGTTCATGTATTGCAATTAGAGATTGATTTAGCGACTCCATTACTAAGATTGTATGTGGTAATCAGTTATTAACAATAAAGTTTATGTTAAATTTAGTGATGTTCTCTTAAACTTGGTTTTGCAAAGGCGAAAATGTACGTATACAGAGGCCCTAACACAAGCTCTTAACGCGATCCATTTGACGGCCTAAACTAAACTGTTAAAGGAGTGGAGGTATATAGGCTATATAGTTCCATTTCTATTTCTCGCGTGCACACTAATCTTTTTAACAAGTCATGGTAAGCCCAAACTGTACTTATATTTGCAGATATTATTTGTACTCTTTAATCAAATACTCTTTAGATAGTTTACAACTCCTGGCACATAAAATTAAAAGGAATAAATGGTCATTCGAATTTTAAAAGGATGATAGATTGAACACGTTCGATGCAAAACGAGGTCTAATGCGCTTCGTACGTGTCTTTCTTGTGGTATGGCAAAGGAAAACATAGTCTCTGCCGAGCGGTGGTGAGTTTGGTTTAGATTAGAAAAGACATGAATATAACTTAAGATGACTTATTTAAATAGAATGCAGTGATGTATTTATATAAATACGTGCATTCGAACTATGATGAGTTGCAGTACAGTTTTGTCACAGTAACGCTAATCGCACAAGCATTTGTAGAGCTCACGTAGTACACTTCAGTCTGCTTACTCCCATAGCCCTCACGAAGTTGAGATCACCCTTCAGTAGCCATGCACAAAGCACCCGAAAACTTTACCAAAACTCCTTCTAATCACAGTCTAGTCTATAACAATTACTAACAAACAAACTTTAATAACTTCTAATCCTATTAACCTCACACTAACCAGCCAGCACTTAACTTTAATGGTCCTTCAAGATCTAACGTTCCTACGTCACAGCTCCTCCATACATTACATCCAGTAATTCGCCATTAGCTAGCTCTGACTGGGAGCGTTATATTGAAACCGCAATGCATTGGGAATATAAAGAGCCAATTTCTACTCTAATGTCCAATTGTGGAGGTGGGTCAGGTATACTTCGATCCCGCTGGAATACTTACAACATCGTCTGGGCCGTGTTATTTGTGTTTCACTTTATTTTAATACGTGGATCACTGGTTGTGGTGTGTAGTTTGTGTGGTGGAGTTAGCATTATGTGATATGGGAAGTTTGGGGGTGAAAAGGTTTTTATTAAGAGCCTGTTAGGGTCGATGGCTGTCAGGGCTGGGTTAAGATCCGAAAGAGTCGTCGCGGCCCTAGAATGCAAAAGGCAGCTAAAGGAATATGGGTGAGGGTTAGTCAGTAAAAGTTTGACTTTCAAAGTTTGTCTCCCTCTTGCTGCACCTAGAGCGAAAAAAAGTATTTGATTATATACCCTCAAAAATGGTTTTGCTGACATACTTTTTGGGGTCTTATATTTAAAGGGTCCCCTGTCTGTCTAGTGCGGCTCGCCATCAACTAGTCCATCACTGCTTACCTTCAGGACCACAGTCAAACACTTTTAGTGTAAGGTTTCAAGATATTAAAATACTGGGTATTTTTAAGAACTTTGTCTTTGTTTTTCTAGACTGAAAATATGCTTATTAACTCGTGTTTCATCATGTTCCAAAACATTAAATCGAAATATTATAACAACATTCACTACCCAGACAAAGCAGCTCCCATGTTTGTTTAATAGTAAGATGGTAAACAAACGTTTAATTTAGAAGATAATTGGTTTACTAACAAACCGAAACAAAGGCTTATTAAGAAACCGAATCAATTACAGAATTAAACAAATTGGTGTACATCTGATACCACAAACCCTGACGTTTAGATTAGACGTATTAAAGACTCAACAAGACAAAAATAGGTAGCTTTGTTTACAAAAACAACACGCTATACTTAGATACGTACAGTTGAATAAGCTATTTGCTATGCAAGCAGTTTTTTCTAATAATAAAACACTAGCGATTCGCCTTGTACCGTAACATATAAGATACAAGATACGTCCAGTAGGCGTGGGCTTGAGGACGGCGAGCAATGATTAGTTCGCCGTTCGGCCGTCCGGTAGCCGTCCGGATCGAGTTCGATGACGCGTCACTATAACCGTAGAGGCGCAGCAGAGTAAGAGCATACTGGGGCCATGGATTTGCTTCTGAAAGGAAAAGCCGGGGCCCTGGAACACAAGGCAATTATTTTTTTTACTATTCGCGAGTCGATAGCTACGAGTAAGCACGCCCGACGTCGAAGGGCGCGCACATGCGACTTATAATACGCAGCGTAATTACTTTGAATCACTCAACAACTGCGCTAACCAAACTGTTAACTTGAAATGAGTCAAAAACCGTGAACAAAAGAAAATCTATTCGTGAACTATAAATCCATGAGTTGTCGATAAATAAACACAGGAAGAGTCGTAAAATTCCAATGAATGCACAGGACCGGTCATTATGGTGATACTTGTGGGAGATCTATGTCCAACAGTGGACGTGTTTGTACTGAAATAATGATGGCGATGAACCAGCTCTTATCCATTACTCTTCTGTATGTGCCACAAGCTAAAATCTATTACTCAAACAAGTAAAAAAATTAACATTTCCACCACTCTGACTTATCTACCTACGTAATATCGTTGACGGTGAATATTTTTGCTTATTTACCAAATTGTTTGCTCGACTGTAAATAGAGTACATTTCTAACGATACCATCGTAGTTTAAAAATAACGAAGCTTTAGGCGAGTATAAGAGGCATTGACCCTATGCACACTCGTTGGCCAAACATGCACGTCATATTAAATTTACATTTATTTAGTTTGTTAAATAAACTTTTCTAAACATAAATAGGTACATTTTCTTATTAAGACTGGCTTTATCTATTTGCTTAACTTTTATCCAAGTATGTCATGGTTGGTTTCAGGGCTTGCAGCTGAATATCAGTCTTTTACTAAACGGGACTGCTTATCTGACCTCCACAGCCCAGTAATTGGGTAACACAATACGCTACTACGAACCTTTTGATAAGATGGTGGAATTCTGGTGGCTGACTATGCATAACGACTTTCAAAATTCTACAAATGATAGCCAAAATCAAATTATTCTTCCGTAGGTAAGAAAGAGTCCGATGTACCCTGCTGCGTTCCCTTCGGCGTACGTTTTATTAATCTTGGATATCAACTTATGTGGTTGCTATTGATCAAGCCAAAAGTTCTTCAATTTTGAACCCATCATCATCATTTCAGCCAAAAGACTGCTCAAACTTTCTGACTGAAGCTTTCTCCAGTGTCTCTACAACAACCGATCTTGTGGGTCTCGCATGCATCAGATTCCCGAAATCCTAACCAGATTATCGGTTCACCCTGAAAGTCGCTGCGTCTTTTAATATGCGGTAGCCACTCCAGAAACTTTTGGCTTCATCGATCATCGATTTGGTGAGCTATGTGTTCTGTCCATTGCCACTTAAGTTTGGCGACTCTTTGGCATTTTCAATTTAAGACTAATATTAAAAATAAATGAACTCCACAATAAAAAAAACATCATATAAACTGAATGAATTTTCTTTATGTATGTATTAAATAGACGGCTGAACTTACGAGAGGACCGTGCTCCGTGATGGCAGTCTCCAAAGTGTAAAAATTTTAATTACGCGAACCTAAATGAGGGTAGCGCATTCATTAAACGTGGAATCTCAGAAACATAATTTCGGGAATGTTTTTAGTATAATAGTTATAAATTTTGCTATGTGAGAGGTGAGAGCTGCGTTGTCTAGAATGCTAAAGTTGCTTATATGTGAACTAACCGTGAAAATTGTTCCTGAAATATGGAAAATTACTTTTGTTTTTTTTTTTGTCTTGGATCCTGATCCCGCTTACATATGGGCGCGAAGGGAGCGCTGCTCGGCGAACTCAAACTTAAGAACTTCTTTGGAGTGTCCGTGGTAGGTAAACGAGCGCGAGAATCGGTGCGGGTTGCTTAACGCAGAACGCGAGCGGGCAACTCCTGCCATAGGTAATTCATACAAGTGACCGCAAAGAGAGCGGCCGTCGATTGGCAACCTACATGGGAGCCGGTATCTTAAATTAGTTCGAGCTAATCACTTACGTTATTATAAGGGCTCGATTGTGGACAGGCACAACTCGCACTTTGCCATCCGTCAGCATCCACGCCACTACCCGCGCCACGCTGCCACTTTAACCGAGCACTAAAACCAAGTCTCCCACTGGACATACAACTGTCCTTTTCACGACAAACTAAAAAAAAAAACTATTTTTCATGCCGCTTTCATCAATAGACAAAACGATTCTTGACGAAGGTTCAAGTGCATATTATGCTTATTATACTAAAGAAAGACCGTTGATTTAAAAAATTCTAGTAAATTTTACAAAGAAAGAAAAAGGTTGCCTTTCCAATAATCATCACCCAAATTAGAACGTATTTTTCCTTCCTAGATATAATGATATTCTGTCAGTTGCAGGAACAGTCTGTTTCCTAGTTACGGGAATGGCCACGTGACAATCCCATTTACATATATCGGACTTTCTGAGAAATACTATCATCTATTATGCTACTCTACTAAGAACCTTCGTTGTATTTTATATCAGAAGTTAAAAAAGCCTATGGGAAAACAAGCATAGTACATTTTTATTACATTAACTAACTTCTGCCTGCAGCTTTGCCTACATTAGTAGAAATTATACGAGTATTACTCAGTGATAAAGTAGTATTCTACTAGTAAAATATTTTTTTAAGTCGGTCCAATAGTTTTTGAGTTTATTAATTACAAACAAATAAAAACGTATTTGGTTTATAATATCTTAAAAGTATAGATTTTAAACCCTCAATAATGACCAAACGTCATGAACATCGTCTTCTTCCTGCCTTTATCCCATATTATTTGGGGTCGGCGCAACATGTTTTTTTCTTCCATTCTGTCCTATCACCCGTCATGCTATCATCAACTCCCTTACTCTTTCATATCAGTCCTCACACAATCCATCCATCTTTTCTTTGGTCTCCCTCTTCCTCTCCGTCCACATCTAAATTCATAACTGCTTTCGTAACATGCGTTTCATCCCTCCTCTTTACATGACCATACCAAGACAAACGATTTCCTTTCAGCTTTTCAGTCACTGGTGCCACTTTCAAACTTCCTTAATATAGTCATTTCTCACTTTATCCATTCTCGTCACACCACACATCCATCTCAACATCCTCATCTCCGCTACATGCAATCTTTTTTCATCCGTCTTTTTTACAGCCCAACATTCTGATCCATACAGTACGACAGGTCTTATCACGGACTTGTAAATTTTACCCTTCAGCTTGAGGGGCATCCGTGGGTCACAGGTTGTTCCCGTGACCTGTCGCCATTTCATCCATCCTGCGTTGATCCGATGTGTTACGTCCCGGTCTACCTCGCCGTCCCCTTGGACAAGCGACCCGAGGTACCGAAACTCGGAACAGATTGGATCATAATATACAAAATATTTTAGTTTGCCAATATTTTCCGTCCCATAGATTCAACTATAAAATTGTTATTGAATATTAACGCACCATTAAAATAGTACTTAACTTTTATGATACGACAGCGGAAAATTAAAATGAGTGGGTTTGTGTATTGATTCCAATGTATGGATACAAAAAAGGTTTTCTTTTGGTGGAAAATCTTTAAATTAACTTCTCCCGCCTTGCACCCTGCGAGCGGTAGGGGGTGTCAGACTTTTACCGACTAAAACTCACTCCTTTCTTTGCCTTTTTTCCCCCTGGGTTCTCACGCGTACAACTCAGAGCCTTAGTACTAAAGAGTTTAAGTTTCAAATGTTTTATAGAATTAATACAGAAATGATAAACTAAAATACCACCCAAATGAATCTATTTTAGGTTTCACTACAATTTTGAGCGGTTATTTTTAATATAAATTCAAAACAGTTCTCTATTTTAACCTTTACCGGATATTTAAAGTACTCTAAAATTAAGACAGTGTACTTTTGTATCGTCCCAAAATACTATAAGGCCTAAAATTAAGGAAAATTCATTTTGAATTTCCGATAAAACTTAAGAGGAAAATGATTTTTCCTTCTAAAAATAATACACCAAATTAAAAATGTTTTTTCCTTCTTGTCAAATTAATATGGATTGTCAATTCAAAACAAGTTAATGAAAAACACGTTTTTCTTTGCTAAGAGAATGAAATAAAGGGTCAATAGGTACAGTCGTAGAGGTGTTAGATTGATGATTAGGTTTGGTACCCTTGATGAATTACGCCCGTTTTCAATAAGCTATCTACCTCCGGTTTTGGCATACTGGAGACAGTAAAACAAAAGATACAGTACAAACATTTGACATGTTTCTGTTGTTTCATTTGTTTTTCTATCTCCGATATATGATAGATAGCTAATTGAAAACGGGCGTTAGTTTTATGGCTATGGGAATTAGCGGTAGATGTTTTCACCTGAATATGTACATGTAACTTTACCGTGTACATCGAAGGACTGGAATAATTTACTCGTCTTCCCGTCTAACTATAATTTAGGTTTCTTCAAGGCTAGAGTGATATACTAATGCTCATACTCAGAGTCCAGCTAATGGTTCATTAGCGTCCCTAATGTCCATTAAAGTTAAGTATTGTCAAACCTTCACTGAAAAACTGTGTAAAACTGTCAATGTGACAATTTCTTAATAGATCGTTTAGAAGTTAAGTAATGATTAACGTTAATGAATGTCCCTGAGTGCGGCCAAAACGGCCGCTGAACTAGTATGCTTCACCATTAACGATTGCATCACTGATTACCATTTGGTAGGATTTCAGTCAAGCACTAGTTTATATCAATGAAAAATCCTTTCTATAAACAGATTATGTAAGGTTTTCTTAATGATAATCTGACCAGACTAGCATATTCGATTGGTCAATAGCGCGATGTTCACGTAACAAAAATGTAAAAGAGCGCGCAAACTTCAAGTCAGTGGATGATCATTATTTAATTCTAAATTACGATTATTTGAAATTGTACCATAAATATCTTCTAAATACTATAAAGCAAATTTTAATGCATTAAACGTGTAATAAAATTTAGATAATCTATCAATATTTGATATATTGAAACAAATTATCGTTACTAGAAGAAATGCGCCCTAATACCTAAAATTCTTAAGTGTTCTTTAATCCTTAAATTCAGTTTAATTTTGTTGAGATTTTTAGATTAATTCATGAATTCCCGACCGGTCCTATGAGACCGCGCTGTTATTGTTTTACTATTGTGTCTCGTTTTGCGGGTATGTGATAGGTTAATATTATTTCTAGCTGCTGCCAGTGGTTTCTTTTTATTTTTTAAAGAATAAACGATATCATATTCTTTGTGAGTACTTATAATAGTGATAATATAATTATGTCACTTCTCTCTACAACAAAAACATAATACATAATTATTTACCTTCCCAAAATCACTAATCACTTTCAATATCGCGCACACAACATATAAGTCCTTGAACCGTCACCCAAATGAGTTAGTAAACAAATCTTACGGCACAACACATGTTGGGTTCTTCCGTGTCAGTGCGCCATTACTGTTCACCCGTCACAAGGCATCAGTATTACAATCTGCAGTAGGTCCCTGCTACAATTTCTTGGAAGGAAGAAAAGGAAGAAAAATTAAGCATATACATTATACAATTAAATATTGTTGTTGATCCACACTGTTCTTTCATACTTATAAAGAACTACTTATTAAGATTGTAAAGTGAATAAATAGTTTCTGTTTTCTTTTGCTTGACTTTTTTTTTGGATGGATGATGGGCCATCAGAATGACTTTTCTCTCGACTCTTACTGACTAAACCCCACCCCGTTCCTTCGTTGCCTTCGATCTGGGGGACATGGGCTTACCTTTCGGAATTTCAGTGTTCCCCAGAAGTTGCTGACTTCTCGTTGAAGCGCGCGTGAAACAGAACGCGCCGTTGACGACTAGGCTCGGTCCAGGTTATTTCCAGACTGCCGGACGGCGAGCTACCCAGTGCTCGCCGTCCGTGAGCCAGCGCCTGATCCCACCAGATGGTAAGCAGTGATGCAATTGTTGACGATGAAGTGCACTCGTTTATGAATTGATTGATCAAAATTGATGTTATAGCCCTGGCACCACAGCTTGGCACGCAAAGGGAAACTGAAAAACATTTTTATTTTACCCATGAATTATTGTAAAAGGGTAACCAATAGTATATCTATTGCAATGCCTGCTCATGTCTGATCTTTAAATTACCATCAACGCTCCATTTGCAACTAGTACAGTATACATTGCCACAGCAATTAGGTATGGCAGTTTCCTCTTTGATCATCAGCGTTACGTTAATTAGAAAGCTCATTTGCAGCAGTGAATCGGTGCAACGGTTAATTAATAATTTAAACATGAATAATTAATTATCTAGTCTCTTAAAACTACTTAGTTATAAGTTAAAAAGAAACTACATTTAAATACACGTAGCAGCAAAGAAATCGGCAACTCATTTGCTAAAATTTAAATTAAGAATCTGAATTGTAAAACTACTGACGTCGTGTTATTATAACCTTAAAACGAATCATTTATAAGTTAAAAAAACTACAGTTAAAAAAATACAGCAAAGAAAAATCAGCAACGTATTCTCCAAAATTTAAAATTAAGAATCTGAATTGTATAACTAAATCGTGTCATTTTCTTAAATAGCCTTAAAACTACTTAGTTATAAGTAAAGAAAAACAACATTTAAAATTGAAGCAAAGAAAAATCCACAACTCATTCGCCAAAATTTAAATAAAGAATCTAAATTGTATAACCACGTCGAGTTATTTTTTTAAATAACCACTCAAATGGATTTGCATAAAGAGTAAACTAGGGATCCTCATATCCCACTTCTAAATGAAAGAGAAAATTTATGTAAAGAGCCTTCGTTCCCGTGTCTTTAAGTGCTGAAATAAAACACACTAGGTATTTAGAATTTAAATAAAAATACAATTTAGTTAAAAGCTTTCTCTAGGCTCTTTTAAGGCAGTTTATTTTCTTCAGGTACATATCAATGTCACATTTTTTCAAGATAGTGCAATTTAATAGAGATTTTATGGTAATCTAAGTTTATTGCTACTTAAGCTTAATTGACAAGTGCTTTATCAATAATTGTGTTCACACGCGCAAAAAAAAATCAGATTTAAATTTTACCATCAGTATAATGTAATTTATTTATTTATGTGCACAAAAATAAATAGATAAAAGAGCACAAATGTGTCGCTTATTTCGAATGAAATTTCTTCCAGCAGAACTTTTTATTTTATGTGGATTATCATTGAATGACATTTACGCTCTTGGCCGGAGCGTATTAGCGTTTACTGCTTTATTCTCTCTTTGCCTTTCGTCTGGGTTTTCCTTTCTAAAGCGAACCCATACCTACAGTCTTCGACCCTGCTGAGCCCCTACATTATGCTATCAGATGGTTTTCTTTTCAGAAGCGGTCTGCCCAAGAGCGGGAGAAGTAATAGAATACATCATAAAAAAATAATAATTGTAAACTTATAACAACGGCATAATCTAAGTTACAATATACATACAAATACTAAGTACTGTTAGTATTACAAAACATACAAACAGATAATTCCAATATGCTGCTGCTGTATTTCAAGTTACTCAAAATACTGCTGATCTTGCTATTATGCTGAATAATGATAATATTCCGATGCAAAACCGCGCAATATTTTATCAAGTAGATAACTCGAAATACCACATTAATAACTCTACAAACAAAATAACAGTCAGATAATTATAATAATTTACATAAAGCAACTCCAGGCAATACGGTACATATTTATTTTTCCTATTCGTCGATTCCGCCATTAAAATGAACGCGACAATTATCGAAAACACAAAACGATTAACCCAGATAAAGGCCCGGCTATTGATTCCGTACTGGCCGCAAACCAGAAAACCAGAGAATCCACCACTATAATTCAACAACCGAAACTTTAACCTCCACATCACTATACATTGCTCTTTTTGTTGGACAAAAACCATTAAAAATGTGCCAATTATCCCACATAAGCAGCAGTGGAAAGCAAATAAAAAAATGCGAACTGATCGTTCCATCATCGCTTGCTACTCCCGAGGGTATCGTTAATTCTTATTGAATACCTCGTATTGTTCGCTAATTGAATGGAATCAATCAATTTCAGCGAATATTAACTTTCGCGATATAAATGACATTCGCAGATCTGAATAAAATATAGTACCTTCATCAGTTTTAAAAGTCTAGCCAGTATATAGGTCACTGTGACGTATGCACGAGACCACCGTGTCTATCAAAATATGGCGGCGCATGCATACTACATATTTGATACACGATAAAAACTAGTAGTGCAGAATAATCGAATTTAAAAACAAACGTTTCGAAAAGAGTTGTATTGAACGTCGAAAATTGAACTCAGCTGTCTGAACTTTTACTTCAATTAAAATTGTTTTGAAGGTAAATAAAGTGAACTGTGAATGTGGAAAATCATGCAATGAATTCTTATGCTCTAGCGTATAGCTTCCAACTCCAGGGAGGGCGTACCTATCTGATTTTAACTGAACCGAGTCGACCCATGTTCCCAGTAGGCCTTGGCCTTACTGCGTTCCTAGAGTTGCGCTGACATCCAGCATCCATCCATCGAGGCGCGCGTGAAACACTGCGTACTGGCGACAACTCGGGCTCGATTCAGATGGTTGGTAGACGTCCGGAAGGCAAGTTATCCATTGCTCGTCATTCGCAAGCCCACGAAGGTGTCTGGTAATCAGAGTCAGGGTCTCGGCGGTATTTAGGTGCTATTATATCTTTTTCTGTAATGACATTGAAGATGGTATTGGCACCACTATCAATTACGTTGCAAAAAAAAGATATAAACAACTTGAGTACGAATGATGGCATATTTATTTATTTGATCTCCATGCAACAATTAAGGTACACAGGCGGACTTAATGCCGTAGGCATTCTCTACCAGTCAACCTAGGGAGGTGAAGAGAGAAGGTGGCAGGTGCATAAAAAAAAAGAAATGAATAATTAGAAATCGAGGGTACATAATTATATAATAATATACAAATAAAATATACTTACATATATATCCAATATAGTATATACCTACATATATATATCTATATAAAATGAAGGAAAGAGGATATTGAAACGACTCCGCTACTTGTGTAGAAAATAATTCCTCAACTTCCGCTTAAATGCATAGTGACTGGTGGCCGTCCTGATGTCGAGAGGAAGCGCATTCCACAGAAGTATGGACTGTATGTGAAAGGAAGAATGAACAAAATCAGAAGTATGAGAAGGACAAAGCAGTAGAAGATTGTTAGAAGAACGAAGACTTTTAGCATGGGAAGAACATAAATATTGAAAATGTGATATAAGATGGGGGGTTAGGAGAGTTGAGCAGTGAGAAAAGAGTAGTCAGCGCACGCAAACTTCTCCTCTGGCGAATGGGCATCCATTTGAGTTCAGTTCTGTAACTCGAAATATGGTCATATTTCCTTAAATTAAATATGAACCGAATACAGTTGTTGAGAAGCCTGTCGAGTTTATCCAGTAAGACCGCGTTCAGATCAAAGCAGCACACGTCACCATAGTCGATAACAGGGAAAATTAAAGTTTGCACAAGCATAATCTTCGTTTTCACGGGCAGAAAGTTCCTCAGACGATACAGACACCGCAGAGTCCCGTTGACCCTTTGGCAGACACTAGAAACCTGACTTTGCCAGCCAAGCGTCGAGTCAAGATGCAAACCGAGATCCTTGACGCTAGGACTAATGGGGATGATGTCACCATTAAAGACAATTGGAGGAAGAGAGTTGACCACCACTCTGCCCATCATGCGCGAGCTTCCGATGATAATGGCCTGACATTTTGTGGGGTTTACGGACACCCCAAATCTATCAGACCAATCCCTGATAGCGTCCAAATCCCGATTTACATCTTCTATAGCGTCTGACAAATCTTCTACCCGAGCAGATGCATATAATTGAAGATCATCGGCGTAAAGATGATACGAACACCGAAGACAGAGAGTTATAAAATTTATAAAGATGGAAAATAATAACGGAGAAAGAATACCGCCTTGCGGAACACCAGAATCTAGATCACGCCAACTCGACGAATTCTCGTCGACGCGAACCGACTGCTGGCGTCCCCGAAGATAAGAAGAGAACCATTCCAACGCCTCGGATGTAAGATGGGAAAGGACAGAAAGAAGAATATCGTGACTGACAGCATTAAAGGCATATTATTATAACTCTTTAGACACTGTGCCCCATTTATCTCATGCTCCTATAATTAATGAATTTTCTCGGAACAGTGTCCTACTCTTGACATTGACAAACACAAAGTTCTATGCAATACAACCTTATGTAAATAACAACAACGCGGCGAACCCAAAAGTTTTATAATCACTGTGTTGTAATTATAAGTTTATATCCCGGGCCATGATAAATAGATCGTTTTGATGATAAATAGCCCGGGCCGATACCCGATTGATGGACGCGAGCCGCTTCCAAACGTCAAACGTGATGTAATTTGTTAAATGTTGCGTACAATGTCCCATGAATCAATGGGTAAGTTGTGTTGGGGCAATGGGCCGTTTTTGTGTCATATTCAGACTTGTGAACGGACAAACGATATGTTTTTTTTTAAGTGCGAAATAATCTAAGGACTTTCCTGTCTTGCAATAAATGAGAAACGCGAGGGTGGGTCAGACTTTTACTTATGTTCTTCAGTTTGTCCTATGGTTTGCTGACATCTCTTTGAGGAACTCGTGGATCACTATGCGTTGCCAACGCCTCAGGCTTGGTTCGGACGGTTACCAGATGGCTGGACGGTGAACTACTGGTTCCTTGTCGTCTGCAATCCCACACTTACTGTATACATACCTCTTTCCGGGATAAAATATAAGGATATAACTTTTTAAAGTTAGGACATCATCAAATGACTGCTCCTGCTAAACGAACTAGAGGAACTAGAGGGTGTGACAGACCTGAACTAAGTGAAACCCATCTGTATCTCTAGGGTCTTTCTTTTAAACATTCGGGCAGCCCTAGTAGGCATTTAGTCCTTTTAGGATTCTTCATGTTTGCTGAGACCATTTTGAGGCGCGCATGGAACACTACACGCCCGTTGACTTGCGATAATGATTTACCTAGGAAACTTCTCAAAAATAACTTTTTACAAACATACAAACGAAATAAAATAATCAATTACCAGTGGTTAACTATAGCAGTTTATTTCCAACTAAAAAAACCATCAGCATGAACGCATAACAATCACTGACCGTGACTTGGACTCGGGTAGTAGAAATACTTAACAGCGTCTATCAGCAATTGGATATTTATTTTCTTGCTCATTGGCGGAATTCCAGCGGGTGACACTAAGTGTATTGTGTGAGAGTCCTTTATGTATAACCTGAGCCGGTTCTCCAAAGCATTGCTTGAAACTGATCATTAGATTTATTTATGTAAGTTTGCTTGAACTAACAGGTATGCGATCAATTTGTGCGTGGTGTCTCTGAGTGCGGTTATTTTGTAACTACTTTTGTTACCATGAGTTTATACCTGTTGAACCAATTGTGTGTTAATAAAATAAATAAATTTATAATCTTGTATAATTCACCAATATTAATGTTCAATAATGTCAAATGACAATAATTAATTCATGATCATCATCATTTCAGCCGAAGGACGTCTGCTGTTAGACATAGGCCTCACCCAAGTGTCGCCACGTCAAACGGTCATAATTATGTATAATTTATTTATTTTCCCTTGTAATTAATAGTAATTATTATGTTGCCTTGGCTATTTTCTTTTGATAATATACCTAATTAATAATCCTACATTTAAATATGGTACAAACTATGAATATTTACAGTGATTTGTTGTAATAATTTTGATAAATGAATTTCCACCTGTGACAAACAATAGGTAAATGAATGGGAATCTGAACCACAATTACCGTCCACTTACCCGATGCTGTACGTAGAAAAGTGTAGTAACAAGTATGTTCAGGTACTTGGGTTCCAGGTCTGCACGTTATCCCTCGTCTACTTATCGCAAGTGTGGGGGGACTTAATTCGCAAGTGCTTTCCTGAAACGCCCTATTTTCAAGCGCATAACGAATTCCCTTTAGCATCCGACGTGTGGCTTTGGCCAAAGCAACTGAAGAGCTTATACGCTCTGCAATCCAGAGGTGGTTGAATAAGGCTTGCCACAAACGGGCCACCGACCACAGACAGTGGTTGTCGCGCGCTACTACCACATTTTTGTAGCAGTGTGAGTAGCGAGCGACAGCCACCGGTGTTCGGAAGCTACCACATGTTAAAACCAGCTCCCTGGTGCGCAGTCTTACGATGGACTCTGAAATGGAATTTGCTAATGGATAGTGGCATGGCATGGTAACGTGTGCGACATTTAGAACATCTAACGGGCAACAGCGCAGAGTGGAGCGCGACACTGGTAAATGTCGGCGTTTTGTCTGACCCGTAGTGACCACAATAGGCGAGTCACGGACGCTACTGTGGTGATTGTATAGTTGGCCACCGTTTGCTGTGGTCGGTGGCCCGTTTGCAGCGAGCCTTATTGTTTCGGTTTTTGTAAGTTTTTATGGTCATCACTTTAAACTGAGTGTTTTCATCGCTAATCTATAAAAATTAAAGTATTTTTTTGATCTTCTCGATAATGTACCCCATCCAATAAAAAAATTACAATTATGTAAATATTAAAATTTTTGCGCGACAGCTAACTAAAAATTGGAGCGCATTAATTCCTATTTTTTTAAGTAAAAAATCATCCAATGACTCCGCTCTAATGTAGAACGGGAGGGCTTGTCAGACTTTTATTGATTTAAACCCACTCCTTCCTTCTTTGCCTCGTGTCCCCTGGGACACGAAGCATCATCTAAAAGGGTTCACCTAAAAGGGGACTCTGGTGTCCTGACACCAGAGTCCCCTTTTAGATGACGGCCTGTGATCTCATGATAGCCAAGTTCAAATAGAAAATACCTATAACATTCAAGACCATTAAATACAAAAATAGCCATCCATAAACGAATATAACTATCCAGTACACAACTACATTTATTAGAGTGATTGCATAGAACTGCAATATTGTTGGAACGGAACATTTCCAATTCCCAATGTATCTGAGTGCCATTCGCGTAACGTTTCGTGTTGTGTCCCCTACGAGCATTAATTGGTGCATCCATTCACATTTGTAGGTCACATTCAATGCATTAACATTGGCCTCAGTAGGTATTGAATGGGGATTCGTAGGTTTTAGTCTTGGTTGGGGGCTTCTAATTACTCAAATAACTGGGGGTTTTGGGGCCAATGTGCGACTTTTGTGAGTCGAATGTGCTTTGTCCGATCTGTGAAATTCCAGTTATGGACATCGACTATTGGTCAATTGTTGTAGATGTATGAGAGTTTTAATGGGTTATTTGATGTATGTTGCTACGAAAGTGTTTAAGAGTTTCCTCATATAGTGGATCTAATAATTAAGTTAGAAGATAGCATTTTTGGTTGGAGTATTCTTTTTTATCGTTTAACCTGGTTTTTTTGAGTATGAATGTAAAAAATGTTATACCTACTAGTATGATTTAGCTGAATACTAGTATTCAGCTGAATCCGGCTTGACTAGAAGCCGACCCCAATATAGTTGGGAAAGGGCTAGGTAGATGATGATGAATGTTAAAAATGTTACGATAAAACAGGTGTTCTTATAATTATCATTTATGTACTTAATATTTGATAATAATCTTTATTTTTGTTCAATATTTGATAAGTCAATGACCAATTTAGGACTGAGACCTCCGTATAGATTTAAAATGATCAATCAATCAATCAATATCTTTATTGTGGATCATAGGTAGGTACATAATACAGGTCCTAAATAAATTAAATAGATCAGCTACGTCCCGCCCTTGGGGCATACAATAGTCACATAAAAATATAGGTAAGTTATTTTTTACAAATTATTAATATTTCACATACACAAACGAATTAAGGTAGGCAGACACATAACATTAGGCTTCTGAACACATCATGAATGAGAGGGACTATATTGCAGAAGTGATTTGTCCAATAAAAAGTCTTTTACAGAGTAGTAGCACTTGTCTACTAACAGATCATGGAGACTCTTTTTATTTTTTTTGATTTCCGTAATTATTCTGATAGGTCCCGGGATATTATTAAAAATGCGTGTAGCCATACAAAAGATACTTTCATGCATAATATGGGTCTTACTAGCTACTGTACGCAATTTGTATTTACGTCGTATACGCGTGTAGTAATTATACATGTCAATATTGTTTCTTACAAACACTGCGGCCTCAAATATGTAGACACACGGCAGTGTTAGTAGGTTTGTCTTTTTAAAAATGGTTTACAGGAGTCAGTTTGACATAAACTAAATATGGCTCTAATGTAACGTTTCTGAGCAATGAAAGCGCGCTCTTTATCTGTACTGTTGCCCCAGAATATTACGCCATATCTTAGGATAGAGCTAACGTAACCATGGTAGACTGTTAGTAAATTAGCCTGTTTTGCTATTTTCCTCAATCTGTAAAGTGCGTATGAAAACTGTCCCAACTTTTTGCATACATGGTGTTTAGCACCTAGCGCTTCGACGGAAACACTTGGCACTAATAGTTTGAACTAGGGGTCTGGGTAGGTGGTTGGTAGGGGTTTGGGTGGATAAATAAAACCACTGTATATTGAACTACTGTGAACTGGTTTTGTTCTCTTTTTTTTTACTGAAATGGTTCGAACCTACCTAAATCGCGGTAACGAAACCATAGCGACTTCTAATTTGCTTTTAACGCCATCTATCGAGCTCACTGGTACTAAAATACACATTACATCGTAAACACATGGTCAATATGAGATAAACTATAAACGCAAGTTAAACTAGCGTTGCACAGTTTACATCGCCGTAAAACACTGTTAACAATGGTAGTTCTGTAGCAATGGTTTTGTGGAGTTTAGCTTATAAGTTACTTACCCTTTTGTAATAAAGATAAATAAATAATAATAAACGATAATACTTATAATAATAGCCGATCGGCTCAAAATAGCACCGAATTTTTAATAGGTACGTGTCTTCATTTTGAAAGTGGGGTACGTATACCTGGTTTACCCGCTAAAGTATTTTTTAAATTTTTAAGTTTTAATAATGTAAACTATTAGCCCCTAGAACAAAATACTAACTTACTCTTAAATAATATTCTCAACAACACAAGCTTAGTTACCAAACTACCGTTGACCAAAATAATAAATAAAAGATGAAGGGGAACAGAAAAAATCGCCCCATGTACGAGTACACAAGCCGATTACGTTGAACCTATTCATATATTATAGAAACATGGCAACCTGTCTTGAAATGTTTCATGAATATTAAACTACCAAATGTATTGGCAATCGTCACGGAAATAGAAGAAAATGTTCCTTTATTTTGGCAATAGAGGTAATCCTATAAGTCTCAAGGGCCCTCCTACAATACCATTGTTTTGAAGAAAGAAAGAGATGACACTGTCTTCGTATAACTCTGTCCTTGTTTCGCAAAAGAATCGTGATGGTTATGATACTCTTATGGGGTGCTTAGACATCATAATAGGAAAATGGATGTAAGGAAATTAACTAATATGACCACTGCAGTACATTTTACTGGGTTTTGGGGATATATAGAAAGTGATATGAATATGTATTTCAGAATAATGCGTGCTCCGCTTGCAATGCCATTGAATGTAATAGAGGAAAATGGTTGTAACTGTTTAAATGATCAATCATTTCTTTTATAAGGGAAACCAGCTTTTGTCAGCGGCTTCACTAGAAAACTGTCCTAAAACAAAGGTATTCTGTGTGGTATAATTCCAAGCCATGGTTTTCCCATTTACTAAATTTCATCTAAATTTATTAAGCCGTTGAAGCGTAGAAGAAAGGCATATTTTATTTGTGGCTTGCTCGTAAATAATTTGATATAAACAAAATAATACATTAAAAAAGAAAAACAAAAAATGTGCGAGTTCAAAAAGGCTCCTATTTCAGCATTGTACTGCGATATATTAAATAACGCAGCGCTGGCATTCTGATGAGGCCTGATAATGCCATGTTCGTACTCACGGAACACAGACTAAAGATAGGTTTTTTTATTATACATAGGCTTGCGTTTGACAACTATCTCACCTGACAGTAAGCGACGATGTGCTCTTAACTTACAAACCCCTAAGACATAGTTATCAAGAACATATAAATACTAAAACATATAACAATAATAATTAACTTAAAAAAAAGTGTGCCTAAACGAGTAACTAACACACACACAGGTATACAAAGCGTGAAAAATTAACAGGCCTAATACACAAACACACTCACAAACTTTTGTATTAAAAATATTAGTGTGACGTTTTCAAAGTAGGTACCTAAGTAATTTAGACCAAAGGCAATAATCAAATAGATATTGATCCTCACCTTAGCCAAGGTGAAAAAACAAACGTAAAACCAAGGCTGAAATAGACTGAATGTGGTAGGTAGAAGATCAGGTGTAAAGATAGAGTCTAGGCTTGTGTTTTTATTTTTGATTCAGCGTTGAACGCTAAGAATTACTTCTGTACCACGGGTTTTTTTAGGTAGAAAATTGTTTATTGACTTCTCCCGTTCTTAGGCGTAGCTCGAGGGCATGTCAGGTGTCAGTCTTTTACTTACTAAAACCCACTCTTATGTTTCTGTTATGAGTTTACATGTGGATGGATGGAGAAGGAGAGGGAGGCCAAAGAAAAGATCTGTGTGAGAAGTGAGATGGAAGAAAAGGGAGTGAGTGATAGCGTCACGAGTGACAGGACAGAATGAAAGAAAAAAACGTGTCGCGCTTACCCTAAATAAAACGGGACAAGGACAGGAAGACGATGATGATGTTTCTTGCCTTGCGTTCTTGGACCCCAAGTTTTCCTTTCACACGCAAACCCGTAACTCCAGGCGAACCCATGGCCCCACCTGAATTACGGTTGCGTTCACAAACATGTAAACTAAAATACAGAAGACACTCAGACCCGGAACCATTAACTATGTATAAGCTATACACACTTGTTCCATGCGGGAATCCTAGACTTGCAGTGCGACAGTCAATCGCTCAATGACTGCGCTAACTATACCGTAAAGTGAGGTTGCGGTATTGTTTAAAAGAGTTACCACGAAATTGATGATAATTAGTTTTATTTAAAGTAATATTAGCTTATGCCAGCGGTTTTGCTCGCGTTACCACATAGACGCGTTTCATAGACGCTTACGCCTGCCTAAAGCTTGCAAACAAAAATATGAAACTGTCGACGGAGCAGCTACGAAACGACGGCACGACGTTGCTGCTTCGTCGACAGAGTTTCATAGTTAGATAAATTATTTCAAAGGACTCGAATAATCCTTAAGCAGTTAGTATTACGCCCGTTTTCAATAACCTACCGCAGTTCATAGATAGCTATCCCCGATAAACAGTAAGATTCTATATATCAATCCACAACTTTTGGTAGGAAATGCTATCCATCGGTAGGTTATAGGAAAGCAAATAAGGGCAAAAGGATAGATTTGTTTATCTTTAGTAGCTGCAACTGTAGATAGATAACTTATTGAAAACGGGCGGATACAAACTTTCGCCATTTTAATTTTAGCGTGATTATTGCATTACTAGCTGCTGTTTTGCGTAACGTTTTGTGTTGCTTCTTTTAAAAAACCAACAGTTGAATGTTATAGATTGCCTTGGTGCATAAAGCATGCCTCAGTACATAAATTACAAGAGAATGCCAAAAAACAACTCAATCAAAATCACGCTCTAAACTCATCAAAAACCCAAACTAATTGACTAACATTTGACTTCTAACACCAGTAATCCTTTGCCTGTACGATTTATATGGGCGAGTCAGCGCAAGACCGGCCCGATGTGATTTGCGGGCTAGGTCGTAAGCAGAATTTGATTTAACGTCGGACATGCTGACAGGGCGACGCTAGATAAGGTACCTATTCGATTTGGGATTTGATATCACTGTTGTTTTGATGTTCGGTTTTTGAGTTGATGGAAAAGTGGTTTTGAAAGGCATGAAAACAAGTCAAGCAAACAGGTCCGGTTGTTTTAAAAAATTTCTTATAGGTAATCAGGTCAAGGTAATTCTTTTCTCATCAAAAAATATACTTAGAAAGAAAAAGAGAAGATGAAGAAGAAAGAGAAAGAGAGAGATTTACAAGACATTTCTAAAATTAGAATTAGAACTTATTTTTTTAATTTTTTAAACTCAACTAAAGTTTGAACATCACGTCATCATGGTAGGATTTCACACGTTTTTAATTTCAAACTCTCAACCCCGATAGTTTTAAATGATCATTATCTCATCTTATGGTACGAGTAGGCGATAATGTAATAACGATGGAACTCACCTGCCTAGAAGTATTCTATTCTATCTAGTTTGAAGCTATCAGGAAACAGACTTCGGTAAGGAATTCCACTCCTTAACTGTACGCACAATGTGTGAACAATTAAGGAGTGTATAATGAATGGAGTGGAGTGTGTGTGTGTGTGTGTGTGTAATGTATTTTAAAATGATGTTTTGCCATTTATATCGAATCATCTGAAGATGGAACGGATTCGCAGATTTTTCTTCTTTAAATTCAATTTTTAATTATCATTTTACTACATTTTCAGTCAGTTTCTTGCTGATTCAAATTATTCCGGTCCCGTTTACAATTAAACCTAAAGGATATTATTTCCTTCATGAAAACTAGTGTAGTTAACGTTAAGACTCGATACTAGAATTAAACGCAAATGTTTGGATCTTGCTGAGACTGTAAATGAGATTGCATGCAAGGAACTTGTGTGAAATAGAATAGCAAGATAACATTTATTTATATCTTGATTGTTAGCGGCGAAACAGTTTCTTGATATATATGCACATAAGAAACTTAATTATTAAGTAAACTAAGTATTTATTACTAACTACATACTCGTATACTATAGAAATGCAAAATACACTCCGTCGTTGAAGTACTCCTCCACATCGTTCTTCTTCTTCTTCTCATCATCTGCCTAGCCTTTTCCCAACTATATTGGGGTCGGCTTCCAGTCAAGCCGGATTTAGCTGAATACCAGTATTTTACGAGGAGCGACTGCCTACCAGACCTCCACAACCCATTAACTGGGGTAACACGGTACTTCATGGCAAGACTGGAGTCAGATTTACTGGCTTCTGACTATCTGTAACGACTGCCAAAGATCTCCAAAATGACAGCCGGGACCAACGGCTTAACGTGCTTTCCGAGGCACGGAGGAAACTCGTTATGTTAAGATGGTCACCCATCCACAGACCAACCTAGGCAAGCGTTGCTTAACCTTGAAGATCGATCTGTGCGGCTGTTATTATCTAGCCACGAGCTCCTCGTTCTTCTTCTTCTTCTGCCTGGCGTTAATCCCGGCCGTTGCCAGGGTCCGCCTTCCTACTAAGCTTGCTCCACTTTGCCCGATCTTCAATATCCTTCCCAGTAAGGCCATTGGCTCTCATGTCGGACTTGACGACGACCAGCCAGCGGTTGCGAGGGCGACCACGGGACTTAGCCCCAAAGACAGCCATATTCATGCATCTCCGACCAACGTACTCCCTAGGGCGGCGCATGATGTGGCCATACCATCGCTACTCCTCCACATCGTTGTCATCCGAAAATGTGCCAAGTACGCAAAAGGCAAGTGAAACACAGACAGATTTTAGTCAGTAAAATCTATAAATACCCTATCATTCCACTTTAGAGTGGGAAAAGTGACTGTATGAACTCAAAAAAACAACTTATTCATTGGTGGAGTCATATTCTATACTATGGCAGTCTAAATCATACTTACTGAAACACTTATAGGTAGTAGGCTAGACCTCAGCGCATCTGATAAAAAGATATTCAAAATCTTCTATCTACAATACATAAACGAGTGTATTCGAACGTACTCATGAAAAAAACATGACCATAACACGCATTAAACATCGAACAAAACGTATCCACAGTCAAAACAGAGACATAAACATGCAAATACCATACTAGCAATAACGAAACGAAACGCCGAATCGCACAGCATTTGTAATTGAATCTGAAGGGAAATTGCATTCCGCACGTGAAGTTCCGATCAGACGGTCGTGTTTGCTAAGATAAGGACATTTTTACACTAAAAATTTTACTAGACAAAAATTTATTGGCACAGATACTGTCAGATATGATATAAGTGCTACTCTGACGTTCTTGTGTGTGAAGTTTTGTAATATCATATATCATTCGTTGAACTTGAGTGCTGAAGTATTTTAGTTGTTATTGTATTCTGAAGTGTTCTTGTGATTTAGGTTAGTTTGTTTTGTAGCAATTTGTTTTGTAACCACTCAGGAATGTTTATTACCAAGGATAACATTCAATCTGTAACTACTTTCTGTTATTTTTTTGGGTTCCGTACCTGAGGCGGCAAAAATGGAACCATTATAATTTCATACTTTGGTGTCTGTCTATCAAGACCCCTTTTCTCAGGAACGTGTAAAGTGATTGAGTTGATTTAATGCTAAAGCTCTTTTAAGTCCATGTAAATTAAAGATAAGACAATTTACGCTCCGTTTAGGCGCATATTTGGACACTTCCCGTTAACCTAGAATCCTGAAATATTGCAAGAAGTAAGGTAAAACCCAAGAAGTAAAAGAAAAGTTTAAAACATACATTTGTATTTATTTTACAAAATATTACTTTTTTACGATTGATAGAAATCTTCAGGACTCATTTTTTTGTATAGGTAAGTTTGTATAAAACTTTCAGTGCGCAAATCTGACTCGCACTTAACTAGGTTTTATTTCATCTATGAATTATTACCAAACTGTACCGAACCCGCGTGTTGGATTATGGACTATATCATTCTCTCTTAGAAAAGAATATTGGGTCGCAACAAGAACATTGTGAGACTGATTATGTCTTTACTTGAAATTAGCTTTCTGTAATGTGAAATGCACTATAATGACTTTAAAAAGTGATTGCCAATATTTTTTACAATTTGAACTGTTTGCATATGGCAGAAGCCTTCCAGTTCAGTTGATTTTTATTTCAGTCAAACGTAACGTATGAAAACAGTATCGAAGAACCCAACACCACATTGCACCGCACAGCGCGGCAATGTTGTCTTTTGAGTATATTACCAGTCGACAGCGATGCGGAGTTGTTTCTCGATGCCACTGTTTTAGAGTATAGGTAGATAAAATTATAAACGCACACCCTGAAAATGGTATATTAACTTGTTCAGGATCCGATATTGCGACTATTTTTAAAATAGGTATTTTTTTTAATTCTTAATTATTTTAGGATAAACTAGTGCACCTCACCTTCACCGATTGCATCACTGCTTACCATCAGGTGGGATCGCAGCCCAGCAAAAGTTTATGTTACATAAAAAAATCCTGTATAAATAAATGAAAATGATGATTGCTTTACTAGAGTGCCTGTGTGCATGCGTAGTTATGAATACTACATCATATAAAAATTCATTTGCTTACAAATAAGTCTACTAACTTGAATTACGATTGTAACTAAATTTTGCCATTTGTAGGATGAGCATTATTTCAGTTACATGTTGTATAATGTATATTTATAGTTACTGAAGTATTTTGTGAATATGTTAAATTTACTAAATAAACACGTCTACACCACAACACACTAAAAAGATCAAAGCAAAACCCAGAACAACATACTCATTAAAGTTGAAAAACTTAACGCAATTACGCAAGCTCTCATGAAGCTACATTGTAACTAACTACAGGAAAAAAAAACAATCGCATTTCTCCCGCGAGGGATGTGAAAAGAAATTTACTTGTAATGTCAACAACTAGAGTGGGGAACATTAATTTTCCGTAAATTGTAGTGTAGCATATTCGTTTCCAACTGGGTATTGTTGCTAAGAATTTTATTTCCCCTATTGTACATGGAGGTGAAATTATTCTGTTTCCCTCAGTTGATACGAATAAGGAAAATAGTTACTACGGGTATGTGTTATTGCTAACATTCGTATTACATGTAAAAGTTATTTGTGATATGTTTGTGTATTCCCAGGTTATGTGTATAAACGTCTAAGATTACAAGGTAAGAATTTCTTGGTAATCTGGGCATGGATAAAAATGTTGAGAAATAACTATTTCACATATTTTACCTGTAATAGATACTTTTTTGATCCGTTTTTTTTTTCCACAGAGCTTTGGTACTGAAAATACTATTCTATATTTAGTAAATAAAGTAAGTATGAATAAAGTAAAAAATGAGTATATTAGAGGAAAATAGAAAATGGTGCCAGTGACAGAAAAGTTGAATGGGCGTCAATGGGTATTGTAAAGAGGAGGGATGAAACGCACGTTATTAAAAGATTAATGGGTGAAAAACTCGTGGATGGGTGGATAGGGAAAAGAAGATCAAAGAGAAGATGGATGGATTTTCCGAGGAGTAATATGAAAGAAAAGAGAAAGGAAAGGAAAACTAGGTGATAACATGACAAGTGATAGGATGGAATAGAAGAAAAAAGCGGTGGCGCATCGCAGTACGATCGGTGGTCCGATGATGGAACAGGCTTTATGAAATTAGGCTACACAATGCCGACGCACAGTTTAGAGGCGTCGATGCTTAAGACTTTGAAACCTCGGCTCGACGAGTACATGTTTACGAATGATCCTTATCGGTCACTTCTATTGAGAATATAGTTCTTCTATCGAGAATTACCCGAAAAGCTTAGTAGCTTTTTGATCTAAAGTGATATTGGGCCGGAAATGTTGTCTGCCGCACATCAGATGAGCTGTGGGCTAAAATAGCCACTTGTTGGGTCCCATTAAACGAAAGGCGACATCGCAGAAGACCAAGGCAAAAGTGGAGAGATGAGCTTGACAACTAAGAGGGGTAGTAGAAGAAGACTTTAAAGAAATGAGTAAACATAAAAATATCTACTATTTTATAAAAAAAAGACTGACTGTAGTAATAAATTTCATCGAACAAACCACCAACTGAATATATGCGCTTATATATACATCATGTTCTCCGCACTCCACGTCAAACAGTCACACGAACGGAAGGGGTCGTTACGTCGCGAGCTCTGACGTCACGTATCCGCCCCGTTGATCAACTGCGGATTACGTCCATATTTCTAGGCTGTGGTTTTAGTGTAGACAGGTTTAAGTTTTGACATAACTATCTAACGGGAGTGTGTGATGGTTATGATAATATATGTACTTTGTTCAGGATTACGTTTGTGAGGAACTGTATTGATCTAGGTTTCTGGATAGAATGATGCCATGTGATTGCCACGTGTCATTTCATCATCATAATCATCATTTCAGCCGTAAGACGTCTACTGCTGGAGTTAGGCATCCCCCAAGCGCTGGCACAACGACCGGTCCTGTGCATCTAGTATCTATCGAAAACTTCGAAATCAGCACTTCGCGAAAAGGAATCATAGTCCCTGTTATTGGGTAGTCTAAATATGGTGTGTGCTGTATCGTTATATGATAAGGTAAAGTAACAACAACAACAAAACGTAATAACGTTTAATGCGTTTATGCTACGTCGTAGACTTCTGGTATGGACACAAAAGTAATTATTTTAGTTTTCAGTTATATCGCTTTATACGGTGAAGCATACGGTGAAAGTCTATCCTGCTTAAGCGGGGCGTCGCTGCTCTAGTTCAGTGGTCCAAAACGAAAGGAAATGAGAAGCGGTCTTGCTATGAAGCAGTAAAGTGTGCGAAGGAGATGACTACAACCTTGAGGAAATGGACACCCTAATGCCCTAGCTGCTGCCGAAAGAGGCATCCAAAATTAAAGAAGTTGCAGAACAATTTTCAGCAATAGTATGCGCAAGCTTCCAGACGACGAGCAATGAATAATTCTCCATCTAGCCGTCCGGTAAGGATCAGGCTCGAGACGACGACGCGTAGACCACACGCAGTACAAGTCCCTAGAGTGGGAAGACACATTTGAAGTTTACCAACTCAACAAAAAAAGTTGATACATGTCGTATCTGTTTTTATTATGTTCGTTACAATAAACTGTACTGTGTGTCAGTAGGTTAGGCCAATAAAAATAAATAAATTGAACAGTACACAGGGGAATTGATACATTGACGACTCATTACTCACCCTGATTTACTACTCCGATTTAAATTGGGTATCCTTTTGGCCCGCTCTCATTTTTTAAATGTGAATGTTAGTTAAATATGTTAGGCTCTTTTTGCGATACTGCAAAAGAGGTGGCTGCAACGAGAAAACATATTCACGTCCCAACCTCCGCCGCAAGAAATATTTTGGTTATCGGGAGTCGCATTATGATTCCTAACCATCGCATCCGCCGGCTTGGAGACAGTGAACAATGCGTAGCTCCACATCCAACCATCTGGTACACCACGTCGATATTGATCAGCCGATGGCCCGTTGCGTGCAACACACACTTCGAAGAGATGTTAGCATAACTAGAAGGGCCTTTTTGTTGCCTTCAAAGACTGCAGGAATATTCGAAAGTACTAAAAGAAAAGAGGATTTTAAGAGCACAGGTGGGTTTGAAAAAGACTGACATATATTCCCACTCTACTCAGATCGCGAAAAGTTATTTGATGATTTTCCACCTCAAAAAATAAACTAAATATTAATGTGAAAAAGGAGAAATTGAGAATAAGATCAGATGACATAATATTTTGAGCCTATTCTTAATTTTTCATATGATACATTCTAATATTTTTTTGTATTTGGCAGCAAATGGGTTTACCATCCCTTTCCGAACTAGCAGACTCAATCTTGGTGTAATGGGATTGACAATTTTAAACTCCATTTTACCAAAATCACGCATACTTCAATGGTTCCTTATATTGTGAAATGTAGTACATATGCGATTAATTTTATTCTTTTCTTTCTATTGGTAATTTAAACTAACACTGAATGAACTCATTCGGAAAAATGCCATAATACGCTAGAAACTCTCGCGCCACAACTTGTTGCCCTTTTTGTGATTTTGCTTGTCCTTTGATAAAGGACCATTCCAAAAACGAAAAAAAAAAACACTACTTCACCAAAAACCAATGCCCTTCTATCATTTTTCTTGCCCTTCGAAACCAATTTTCGAATAAAAAGCCATTCCATAAACTAAAAAACAAAACACTACCTTACCGAAAACACATGTATCGTCCTACTTAACATCCAAATCGCTGTCCGCTCCATTCCGTACACATGCTCGTCGTCTTTGCGCACGTGCAAATAACGACAACAGTTCGGAGGTTCGGCCTTGTACATAATCATTAATTTAATGGACGGGCCCAAGGGGTGGCCGGTGGATAGTGGCGGTCACTTCTGATCGTGACTAGCTTAAGTTGGCGCTGGGTTATTGAATAGCTTTTGGAGCATTGGCGAGTTGTTTGTAGACGCTGATGTGTCTTCGATACTTCACAAGTTTGGAATAATTAGAGGGTATGGTGATGGGAGAAGTATCTAAAAAGGATAATAATTATAGTTTAAAATGCAATACTGTGATTAGTAAGTCATTATTGTAAAGATAAAAGTTTGTATGTTACAGAATGAATTTAAATGTTTGGCATACTGCATACCATTGGGCGGGACTTTTACTGTGTCAGACTTTTATTGACTAAAACTCACCTATTTCCCTTTGCGGTCTAGGATCAAGGTTTTCTTTTCAGAAACTCTCCCATAGCCCTAACGGGCATCGGCGATGTTTGTAGACATCTCTTTGAAGCGCGTATTGGCGCAGTTATTGGCACTAATTTAAAAATATACAGACGCTAGACCGTGTATGCTCTTTGTCCCTATTTTCTGTGTCCCATCACGGGGACAACCGATGGTATGTTGTAAAACCTTACTGCTGTCCCTTTTACGTAAATACGGACAATAACAACAGACAGTTAAGATATCACGTATTGTTGTCCACTTTAAAAAAAATCACCTTTCCATTGAATTCAATCAGCAAAACGAACTGCGTCGGGATGCAGAGAAACAAACACTACATCGCACCCTAATTCTATGAGATTTTACACTCAGACTATTCAACAGTACACCAAGAACTGATATAAAAACATTACCCTCTTACAGGGTACTCTCTAGAAGGCTAAAAAGCCACCCACACAGTTCATCCGGTACTGATCCTTTTACTAATGCATGTCTTACTCAAGCCTTAGAGTACCTACTCCAGAAACTTTCAGCCCTTAGCCTGTGTTGTTCTAAGTAAAAATAAACTGTTATGGTTATTCGCACTTTGGACAAACTTTCAATATATTCTCATAGGCATGTCAAGGAGCGAAACTTTTTAGATAAATTGTTACTTTAGTGGAGCTGAAGTGGTAGAAAAAAAGTCAATATGTAACTACAGTCTTGTACTCATCTTCTAATATTTTTTCTCTTGAATAAAAGTTTTGGGACCTATGTAAGTGATTTTTCGTTTGCAGAACAAAATGATTTATGTTTTACATGCCGATCAAACGGTAGGGTGGACATGCTGTATGCCCCAGCCAAGTTCCACTTATACGCGAGGCGGGGTCCTGACAGATTACGAAGGAGACTGTTACGGGGTGGGATGCTTAAAAAAACACTTTTAGACCTTCTAGAAGTTTAATTAAAGAAATTAGTTACACGATTTAACGCAAGCAAGTTAAACGCAAAAACCGAACTGCCCGATCCATCGCCAGAAGGGCTTGCGATCACTTTTCATTAACGTCATAGGATTGCACAATGCTAGAAACCAAGTAAACAACTGAAGCTGGCTCAGCAGTTTACTTAGCCTTGGTACTGCAACATGATACTATAATAAATTGCTTTCTTACGAATTGGTAAGTAGAAACGGTTCAGAGTATAGAGCTACAGGAAATTTCTGAAAGAGAAACAGAAGTCCTAGAACGCCAAAGGTAGCGGTTCTGAGCGACTGACGCGCGACCGAGACCCACGACAGCGATCAGGTCGCGCGAACCAATGCTTAGGATGGATTTGTATCATCATCATCATCTTAGCCGAAAGACGTCCACTGCTGGACATAGGCCTCCCCCAAGCGTCGCCAAAGCGACCGGTCCTGTTCGTCTCGCATCCATCGGATTCCCACGACCCTCGCCAGGTCGTCGGTCCACCTTGTAGGAGGCCTTCCGACGCTGCATCTTCTGGTACCTGGCCGCCACTCTAGAACCTTCCGTCCCCATCCACCATCCGTTCTACAAGCAATGTGCTGCCCACTTCCACTTAAGTTTGACGATTCGTATAGAGTACTACAATGGGTCATTGGTAAGTTTTGGTCCAACATACCACGTTAGAGCGGGAGAAGTAATTGGATAATAATAATCACATCGCATAAAAAATAATCCAGAGTAGGGAACAATAAGTGGAAACAAAGAAGAAATAATTTTACTTACTATTAGGCCGGTATAAGCTAGATATAGTTGTGTAATAACAAGATGATATTACTACGTACGAATAAGTCCCTCGGATTAGTACAGCATTAAAATTATTAGCATGATTTAAAATTATGGGTGTTGTAATTCGACGGGATTGTTTGAAGGAGACACTACAGCCCATGAATGCAAAGAGCAACTGAAAAAATACAGGTTATATGTAGTCAGTAAAAATCTGACTCTCCCTTGTACCAGAATAAATCCGCTTTATCCTTAATTGTATTGTAAAATGCACTCATCGTTCATTTCAACGACTGAAATGATCAAATCTAAACAACATTTTAACAACGAAATAGTTTTGGTCCATTTTACCAGATCATGAATAGAGGACATTTGATATATTCTCGGTATGTTATCCTATTTTTACGCCAATTTGCCCTGTATTCACCAATTCACAATTCAACGCATACACAATAAATGTGTGAGTTGTCCGTGACTGTACTTTGTTGCTTCCCGTTCTGAACTCAATATTTTTACACTTCGGACAAACAATTATGAACTCTACCTCCCTGTTTTACGGTTGAAAATCTGTCATACCTTTCGTTCTTCAAATACTCAGGAAAGGAAGAAAATAAAATGGAAATTAGTTTTTATTGTTTTTATAAATGACATTTTCCTGATATGAATTAATGAACTGAATGTTTTTACTTGTTTTAGATGCTATTGTACTAGCAGACTCATTTCGATATTTGAAAAAGTTATCAGATATTAAAATAATCACTCACAGTAATCTGATCTACTAAAGGCCTGTTTCACAATTCCCGAGTAACCTTTACTTCCTGAATAAATTCAAAAATGGAAAAGAATTTCTATGAAATTATCTGCCAAGTAAGATACCGGAAACTTAATCATAGGTGGTGAAACAGGCCCTCAGTATCATAACACCAGGCCAATATGAGTAAATATTAATGTTTTTAGAAACACGAAAATAGTTTTTTTTTCTTTTAGTATGTATAAACTAGTGCTACTGTAATCCCACCTGTAGGTAAGTAGTTGTGCAATTGTTGATGAAGAGGCAATATAGTTTATTAAGATTAAATCCTAAGTAAGACCAAAAGAATTCCATCCCTGATACTATCATTTCACCTCTTAACACTAAAAGAGCCACTTCAAAGCCCAATCAATCGCATCAAGTGGGCTATCTCTGGTTATCTCATTCTAGAATTAAACGAATCTTAACCCAAAAGGGCTGTCAAATAAAAAATCACCGAAACGTTCCTAAGCCCTTGATATTTTATATTCTTAGTCAAACAGCATCATAGAATAAAAATCAATGTACAGAAGCGGTTTTGTTTTTTTGAGGGTGGATAGTCAAATGAAATCTCGATGTGTCAGACTTTTACTGACCAAAACCACACCTGTATCTTTCAATAGCACCTTGCATTCTACGACAACTGGTTTCCTTTTCAGAAATTCCCCGCGGTCCTAACTTGCGGGCATCGGCACCGCTGGGCCCCTACGGTTTGCTGACATCTCTTTGAGGAGCGTGTGGATCAATATGTGCTGTTGACGACTGGGCTCAGTCCAGTCGATTACCGGATAGCCGGACGGCGTGCTACTCATAGCTCGGGGTCCGCAAATGTACAGAAGCGCTATGACCGCTCCAGGTCGTTTCGTATTTATCATCTACGTTTACATTTTCTGGGTGAACGATACGTTGAACTTAGTGCTGCTCACGTCTGCATGTCGTATCTACCTACTTTACCATCGTCAGATTCACGATCTGTTCTGTTTTGAAGTCATGTAATATTATGCTATGATAGGAACGATGCGATCATAATTATGCTACGATAAACAACATTTTTTCGTCCCACACTACTAGTAATTATTCTTGGATCGTGGGTGTGTTTACAAACTCTCTTGGTCACCTGTACTTAGGTATACTACCTTAAAGCTTTAAGTGACGTTAGAATTGATGGATTATACGAAGTTGCACTCCCATGGCCAGTTGACTGACATGCCGCATCAGACATTGCGCCTATATGTCACCTGGCGTGACTCGTGTGAACAGCAGCCTTTTGTCCATTGTTAAAAGCTGATGGCAAGTGATATGGAGCATATGGCTATATGTGTGTCCATAACTGTCTATCTATGCAGCCACTGCAGTTTTACTTAGCGGTCATCTACAGATAAATAAAGTCTAGACAGAAGTAGACAATCATTATTTCTTTTTTCTCGTCTCTATTAAAGTTTCGCATCTCCACGAATTTGCTATTCTATGGCAGCATTTTCACATCGACCTCCATCATCCGGGACAGGCGAGAACGTCTTCATTGTACTTCAGAGTATAATTGAAAACTCAACGAGTTTTTATACACTGCACGTTGCTTGATATTGAGCCTAGTCTCCAACGAAATATGGTTTTAATTAAATTTTTGTTTAATTTTCTGAGACTTGATAAGTTATTTTATTTTAATTTCTGAAATTTGAAAGGGTCGTTGGTCTTGGTATGGTCATGTGAAGAGGGGGGATGAAACGCATATTACCAATAGAGTTATGAGTTTACTTGTGAATGCAGAGAGAGGCCAAAGAAAAGATGGATGGACCCCAAGTAAGTATGTGACAGGGATAGGAAGAAGAAAAAGAAGAAAGTAAGTTAGGTACTTTATTGCATATTGGTACGTATTAAAGTAATTGAATTTATTTCTTAGGTTTAACAAATCATTTACCTGGTTGCACGGTAGACAGTTCACTGTCTACCGTGCAACCAGGTAAATGATTTGTATTTGTGCATCGGTTACTAAATTCAGTAATCCAGATTACAAACTCATATTAAGAGCTGTCTAATATAGAGATTTTTTTAAATATCGCTCAGAACATGATTACAAATAAGTTGTTTAAATTAAATCTTTATTACCAAACCATACATTTTTTTATGGAAAATGCTCTGAATGTAATAACAGCATTCTTCTGTAAGATTAGCGATATGACGTAGCTCTACAGATGCCGCCTCTCCAATACCGACTAAGGACAACCAATTACAAAAACCTCAGCCAAACTCAAATTCAATTATTAACATCAGCAGCCACACAATGATAATTACATGTCTAAAACAAACCTGAAACATTCAGATCGTGTGGTTGGTCTACACAAGTGAACTGGCATACATAATTTAAGACTACCCTCACTTCCGAGAACGGAATGCCCTTCACCTGTTTTTGTGAAATGAATTGTTCACGAGAAATAATGAACGGCCATTTTAATTTTATTTCGCTTTTCAGATCGTTTGGTACGAGGAAAATCAGAACGTGTTTTTGATTTAGCCTTCGATTTTTGCTGGTTTAAATTAAAATCTAATTGTTAATAATAAAACTATAAAGCGTTAGTTTTACTAATTATATTTTGTTTTATAGCTAATAATTAAACTTAAATAATTATAATTATTGACTGACATTAACAGTTTTGTTAGTTAATTGTTAATTATTTATTAATTTCTTTGAAGTTTTCACTTGTTACTACCATAAGTTTTTAAGTGGTTTGTGTTACTAACCAAATTTTGACGTAGTCCGAAATTAATTTGAAGTTATAGTTATTCTTATTATACCTTTTTTGTGATGGGTAAACACCAAATGAGTACTCCCGCTCAAAGTCTAGCGAAAAGGAGTGTTAGGATTTTACTGACTAAAACAATAATCCTGCAGCCCATGATGTCATCTGCGGGAACATTTAAAAGTATAATAGAATAGAAGACAATAAACTTTATTGTACACAAAAATTGATCCTAGGGAGTTCACTAAATACCGGACGCATACAATTCGCTTAGTCCTTTACCCTTCGATGAAAAGGGGAAAAATCAGGCGTGTTATGTCTGGTTTGCGCAACGACCCGATAGTTGATTTCAGAATATTGTATATGTTGTAAATCTCGGCGGTTAACTCTTTTAGCACGTTGTAGGATTTTGACAGTTAGTTCCTATGTGGTAAGATTAAATCAACAGACCAGCAGTGGACGTCTTCCCGCTGAATAGATGACGATGATGACGTTACCTACCTAATCAAGAACCAAACTTTAATAAATTACCTTTTATAAGACCTTTGAAAAATAAACCCATAATGAACGGACATAAAGCCCAAGGGAATCTCTGGAATTTAATTAAATGCATAAAGACGTGTTTATTTGACGGTGACCGGAGCTATGAAAGGTGACACAAGCGCGGCCATTGACTATTTGCTAAAAGTTCGTTTGAAGTGTGTTTGATCGGAATCTTTGAGCATTTTAAAATAGATGTGCTTCGTGTTTGGTTTGTTTAGTTTAGTTAAAGGATTTGAGAGTTAGAATTTAATGAAGATTACGTATCATTATAGATGTTACATATTATTAACATGTAATGTTCACTTTTGATCTTTACTTTTGTATATAATTTTCTATAGATCAGTAAATTTAATACTGCATATGTGCTCCTATTGTCTGCAGAAATGATTAAAATAATTAGCGTGGCCCTGAAACGCAAAAAAATGTTTTAGTAAGTAAAAGTCTGACATGCCATCTTATTTATTTATTTAAACTTTATGCAACATAATGGTACATAGGCGGACTTCATGCCTTAGGCATTCTCAGCGTTAGCGTAATCATTTCGCGATTCCTTCAATAAAAAAACAGATATAAGTAATATATTTCATTACTGCGTCCACAGACACTGAATATATTTTACACGCAAGTAATTATACTCACAAACAAAAACTAAAACCATTTACATTTATAGAAAATGCAAACATAGGTTAATGTTTGCATTTTCAAAAACCAGTTACTCTAATGGTATCTTTGAATTGACTTGGAATTATAATTGCAAATAAATTTTATGGTTATTAAAGTATTATAAGTATGGACCTTATATTAAATTAGTCTATAATCAATTTTGCCAGTCTAATAAACAAATTCAATCATTAAGTTTTTGTAATGTAACTTCTCAATTAAATGAAGAGTCAAACTGGGTCTAACTCGACATACTTTCCATCAATTCAAAGGCGCGTAGCAACTCAATTTCTACAAAATTGATCCACGTTGATTATTCATCGCGGAATTAATAATCTAATCTTAAAATTTCATAAAAACTTGACTTATCCGGTCGGATGCCAGTGCCCGAAAAAACTTTGCTTGTTAAAGACCTTTATTAGCAAAGCCTTCGAGGGTTTCGGATAGGCCCTTCGGTTATCGACTTAATTACAAGAATCTTGTAGGTACTTAGGATTAGATACATTTGCCTTTCAAACTTGTAACCGATGTAGGTACCTAGTGAAGTGATTGATTTTAGCCAAATTAGAAACTTGAACGTAGTTATTTACAAGTTAATCTCGGGTGTCTTAATTACGTTTTTGGTTACATCTGTGGCTTATTTGGGTATCGGATTGGAGAAACCACAAACTTGACTTTATGTAAGTCAGCGGAATTTGGTGGGAATGGGTAGCAAAAACCCGGTACTGTAGTAATAATTAAGGGTGACCTTTGTCCAACTGTGAAGGCCTCCTAAATTGGTTTGTAATTAATTTCTGGTTGACTAGTTTACAACACTGCAGACTCTTGCTCAGGCTTTCAAGAGTTAAAGTGTTGAAGCGTTACTTCAATTCAATGAATGTCTTGGCTGGTAAGGTTACACAGTATACAGCAAGCTACAATCCTGATTTTTAAATTCTCAAAACTCCTGCAACTGAACAGGAGTTTTGGGAATTAAAAATTACACACTTCTACAGTTTTATACAAAAAGGTACAATATTTTACAAAGAGAATCATTTCGAATTCTTGGAACGCAACCTGTTTCTAAAATTCGAATCTCTATTCACGAAATATTATTCAAAAATTAAATTTCAATTAATTTCGTACCTACGTTTCAGACCGCAGTAATAAATTAAATCTTTACTCAAAATCATGTTCAGAACACAAATAAAATAATAAATACGAAGCGCAAAGCCAAACAAAATAAATTTCTGTCAACCGTAAAACAAGTTTGTGAATATGCAAAATTATCTTAAAGTGCACAAATAAAATGAAAGGCGATAATATGATATGCATAATAAAACGTTAGTTTATGCAACATACTCGTATATCTACATAAAAGCTTTGTATATGCACACGGATTTTACAGCGGATTGGAGGAACGGTAAATTTTACAGTTTAGACGGATTTTATTGTTAGTACTCACTCTTGGATGCGTTGAGACTGGACATGCTTTTGTGATTCGTTTCTTCTTCTTCTACCTAGCCTTTTCCCAACTACATATATTGGAGCGGCTTCCAGTCAAGCCAGATTTAGCTGAATACCAGTATTTTACGAGGAGCGGCTGCCTACCAGACCTGTGGAGGTCTGGTAGGCACCCATTAACTGGGGTGACACGGTACTTTATGGCAAGACTGGAGTCATATTCACTGGTTTCTGACTATCCGTAATGACTGCCAAAGATCTACAAATGACAGCCGGGACCTACGGCTTAGCGTGCTTTCCGAAGCACGGAGGAAACTCGTTATGTTAATATGGTCACCCATCCACAGACCAACCTTGGGAAGCGTTGCTTAACCTTGAAGATCTACCTGTGCGGTTGTTATTATCTAGCCACGAGTTCCTC
Organism: Mythimna separata; assembly: GCA_030763345.1. Lineage (NCBI taxonomy): Eukaryota > Metazoa > Arthropoda > Insecta > Lepidoptera > Noctuidae > Mythimna > Mythimna separata. Next base: position 17,883,504 of record CM061177.1, on the reverse strand, counting down.
GAGCTTTTGTGATTCGTTTGTAACTTCTAAATTCTTCTTCATCACATCCCCCAAGATTGGTGCTAGTTCAGTAGTTAGAGAGGTTATTATTCCACCTACTCTTTTGTCGAGATTCTCATTATTTTCTTGCTCTTGTCCGTGACGTGTGTGATGTTTTGTATGAAATTTTGGGTTCGCAACATGTTTTATTCTTCGATTATAGTAAAAATAAGAAATTTTTTATTACGTAAGGAAAATACTCCTAGAATAATAAATATTGCAGGTCTGTATACTGTTTTCTGTGTAAATGTTTTCAAAATCCGTTCAGCCGTTTGAAAGAGAAGTTGTAACAAACATCCATACAAATTTATAGGAACACTCGCTTAAAAATATTAGCTGCTGCCAGCACTCACGTGATAGTAAGAAATTATGCTAAGTTCTGCCCTTGGAATAATTTTTTAAATGCAGCTCATTGTTTACTTGTTCGCCAAGTTTCAATCCAATCCGTTCAGCTATTTGAACGTGAAAATGTAACAAACATATTATATACCTTTATAATATTAGTATAATATTGAGTATAATTATAATTTATATTTCTCAAAACGACATACAAATTTAAGTTTTAGTCCCGTTGTACTTTGTAACACTTAAAACAAGTTGACTTTCTTATCCAGCACTTTCAAATTCCAGTTAAGTTATACAAGAAGATAAATCTCGGGAATTGGATGCGTCTATCTCGCACGGGTGTTTCGCTGCTACGTAGTTAGAACCCATCCCCGTTTATGACTTAAAAATCCCTCCATTTGCGAATTTGGTTGCTTCTAATCTACTGTATATTGCAGGGATTCGGGTATATATGCAATAGCTTCAACAATAGAGATTTTACTGACGCTCTACTAAAGTTTTTGCTCAAATTCAACATAAATGGGAAATGTAAAAATTTCACAATCTATGACCAAAAGAAAACAATTCAGCAACTTTACCCTTACAAGCAACTTAGGCTACCAAAGAGTTATGAGTTTACATGTGGATGGATGGAGAGGGAGAGGGAGGCCAAAGAAAATATGGATGGATTGTGTGAGAAGTAATATGGAAGAAAAGGGAGTGAGTGATAGTGTGACGAGTGACAGTACAGTATGGAAGAAAATAGAACAAGTTCCGCCGACCCCAAATAAAACGTGATAAGGGCAGGAAGATGATGAATGATTTAGGTAACCTCAAAACTGGTCGAACAAAACTAGAGTAGTACCATCGGCACGAAATGAAGAATGAGTACACAATTATACATATTATAATGTATATACGAGTATGTAAAAGATAAATAATATTGGAAGTTACGCGCAGAATTAATTAAACGAGTTCTTTAAAGTTTTGAGTGTGCGAAAACTGACAAGTTATTAACGTATCACCTGCAAGCCTTCCAGTAATTTACTTCACTGTCATAAGTCTACGGTTATGACACAATTTCTCAGGTATTGGAAAGATTTTTTTGCTTTTTGAACATCATTTTAAAAATAACAAAACAAAAAGTCAGACGACACCGATCCTAAATATTTTGGGATCATCTCATTAATTCTTCTGCTTCAGAACAGGCGTGTCAGGCTCTTACTAACCAACGGAAGCACGTGACTCCAGTACGAAGGCAATGAAAGCATGAGGTGGGATTTAGGCAGTAAAAGTCTGACACGTCCTCCCGCTCCGATTAAGAGCGGAAGAAGTCATTCAGATGATACACCATTTGAAAAAAAAAGGTACTTACTAACTAAAATCAAACCTATGTTCCTTAAGTTGCCTTTTGCGTTCTAGGATCATGAGTATCTTTTTTAGAAAATTCCATTGCCCTAGCAGGCATTTGCCCTGCTGGGCTTCTACGTTTTCTCTCCTAATTTCTTTGAAGTACTTTTGAAATACTGCGCGCTGTCGACGTCTCGGGCACTTTCCATAAAGGAAGAACCGACCGCGAGCTACCCTTTGCGTTTCCAAGCCCGCGCCTATAATAGCTGGATATCGCTTTGTAATTACCGACGGCCGCGGTGTCTTCTGTCGCGGTAAAATAATTTAATTTAATTGTTGTATATTTATTTATTTGTTAGCTGTGAAAATCACTATACGTTAGTATTTGTAAAATTTGCCTATAATTAAAATAAAATTTGAAAGCCTATTCAACCAACAACAACTACATGTTCGTGACTGGATGATTCCAATAATGTATTAAACATGAACTGAAAGCAAAACGTTCATTTGCATATAAAGCATAAACTTTTCGCCATAAAACTGCAAAAGTCTAGAAAAATAAGACGTATTCGCTACCCAAGTTCTCGGTAAAATTCTTTCCCAACAACTCGTATTTAAATGTTAAACGAACGCTAAAACAACAGCATAACAACAACATAACGGTTGTTGTACAAATAGATTGAACAACACGTTGGGTTGTAGATGATTTATTTTGGCAATAAGTGTCGTGTTAAGCTCTGCCATTATCGGGGCCGCCCGACGGTGGATGGACCTTTGAACGGCGCAAGTTGAAAGAGAAAACGTATCGAATTTTTTAAGGATTAATGTTCACAAAGTAGATGCATAAGATACTTGAAAAGATATGAAAACAACAGTAGAATATGAAGAAATTAATCTACATGTAATTAAAGTTTCATTAAGTGGCCATACACCGCTGCGCCGTCAGGGAAACTTTTCATAAATCAGGTATACCAAATAAATAAAACTTTGACTATTATAAAGAGAAGTAAAAGAAGAAATATTTTTTTTGGCACACACATACAGTAAAGAAAAAAGATAGTCTTCTTTTCTGATCTTGTCAGATATATCCGCATTTTTTTTTAAATAGTCAAAGGTTACTCAACTTCATTTAAATAGATAATTTTAATAGTTCAAAACAGAAGAAAAGACATGACACAAATCCAACTTAACTAAGTATAAACTTGTATCTCAGGTATTTGGCATAATATGTGGTTATACATTAAAAATATTAACTAAAATTCGTGAAGCAAATCGAGAGTGCATAATAACCTATAGAAGTAAACTTACTTCCAGGCTAGCTTGGTCAATTGCTTACCTTCAGGTGAGAAAAATCAAGCGCGAGAAAAATATTTATACGACTTGGGTGCAAACTTCTCTCAGCCAAAAAATCTTACAACTTAACCCACACACCAAATGGAAGTCAAGAGAAACAATATTTATAGCATTTATTAAACAAACAACCATGATTGACGTCTGTTTAATAAAAGCCAAAAAGATGTCGTGGTTTTCAAACTTGTTTTTTGTTTACGCCAATCCCTTGTAGGAGTGGCTTGATGTTTATATTTATTTAATCCTGAAACAACTAGCGATATTTCTTTATTGGATATTGGCGGGTAAGTATTGAAAGTTTTTCGTATTTGATCGAACTCGATTGGCAGTAAAACCTTTTGATAGAATCGTCTTGATCGATAAAATAAATAAGGAAATCTCTTGCTGAAATGCTGGATGTCAAGAAATTGTTTTTGGAAAGGAAAATTTTGAGGAAATGTTACAATATTTGGAGATGTTATTCAAACTACTCAGTCATTTAGAAAAGTTTTGTAAAGTTAATATTCTTGTAATGAACTGACTTTAAGATCATTTATACTCGTATAAATATTTAATTTACTTTCAACTTTTTATTTATTTTAATACCAATTAGTAACAAACACACGGGTTGTTATAGTGTGGCCATTAGTGCTGTGCACTGCCTGAGGTATGCGCGGCGAGGTGGGAGGCGAAGAAAAAAGTGCATGAGTTCACATGAGATCGATACATGTCGGACAGATCTTACGATTTCAGTGTGCATTTCTAAAGCAAGACTTGGGGCGGGACGACGGTCGGAGGCTATCTGTAATATATTATACTTACTTAGTTGATTAAAATATAACCCAAATATACTCCTATTTTATTAAAAATGTGCAGGTGACAAATAAGAACTAAACTTATAATTCAAAGCAGGACTTTTTTATATTAACAAACAATTATATATTCTAACGAAAGTTATTCTGACATAGATTCCGTTTCAACTTCATCTTCGATTTCGTCATCATCTTCATCTTCCACTTCGCCACCGGAACTTGAATCAGAGTCTTGCAAATTTATTATGAATGAATCGATAACATTATCGAACCTACTATCGCGACTCCAGTAATCGTTTTCATTTTTCTGGACATGATCGTCGCATCTCTGCCATTTTTCCGCCGTGAATTCCGAAAACAATTTATCCAATAAGATTATTTTTTCGTCTAGAGAAGAATTAATATAGTTTTGGGCTATGTTGTTTTTAATATCAGCCCAGACCAACTCAATTGGAATTAAATCCGGATGGTACGGAGGTAAACGCAGAACAGTGTGTCCATTGGCTTTCAGGAGTTCGTCAATTCTATACACGGGTTCTTTTTGTGTATTTTTGATAAGAAGTAGCAGTTGAGCCTTTGTCATGGTTCCTGAAAATTCTACATTATGGCGTAGCAACCAGTTCTGCATTTCACTTTTGAGGCTTGATATAGTTGGTTCCTTCTCAACCTGAACGCTGTGGTAAGACGCGTTGTCCATTACAACTACAGAATTCGGCAGCAACTTATCTTTTAACTTTTCATCTACCCACTTATAAAAAGTAGGTCCGCTCATATCTCCATGATAGTCACCGGTTCTAGCATCTGATTTGAATATAGTCAATGCATCATCCAATAAGCCATTTCGACAACCAGCGTGAAGAATTACCAATCGCCGTCATTTCCCAATATCAGCATGAATTCCGGGTTCTGACGATGATTGCCAACATTTGCTGGTATGGTGACCGGCGTTGATGTATGTTTCATCAAGAAAATATATGTTGCGGTTTTGCGTTCTGTAATTTCTGATTTGTGTTAGATATTTTTTCCGCCACACTGTGATATTAGGCTGCTCTATAAGAAGAAGTCTCTTTGATTTGCATTTTTTGAAACGGTAGCCCATTTTGTGTAAAAGCTGTCTTAAATATTCCCGTCCACAAGTCAATATGCCATCCTTTCTCAAACTTGATAGTAACTTACGGACACTTGGTATTTTTTTGTCAACTTCGTAAAACTGATGAATTTTTCTTCTGATAACTCCAAGGTCAAAATCATCCACAACGTGTTTTTTCTTTAGAACTTTTGGTTTTTTTGGAAATTGAAATTTTAATTGGCTTGAATTTTCAATTGATAAATAACCCACAGAAATCACATTATGCACGGTTCTTTTGCTGTACCCCGTAGCCTCCGCAACGATTTTGGCAATATTCACATCATTTTTAAATTCAAAGCTTTCTTTGTCTGCTTTTCTTTTCATAAAATATTCAGCCAACTTAAAAATGGCAGTCTTTATATCACGAGATAACGCACGACCCATCTTTGAATATTTATCCCATGTGCGTCTGACATAGACAGTCCGATACAGATAACACTACCTGCCGCCACGAGCGTTGACGGCGCACTGACAGAGCGCAGCAGTCAATTCTCCCCCCCGTCTCGCCGCGCACATACCTCAGGAAGTGCACAGCACTAATGGCTACACTATAGGACATGTTTACTGCTTTACAACTCAAAACAGACTGACTCTGTCCAAAATGATAGTTACAAGCTAAATGTTCCCTACCACAAACTTTAATTAACACTAAGTTGACTAACCGACCAATCAGAGCAAAGCAAATGGTACGTAACATCAACTTACTGATACAGGAGGCTATGTTAGGGGTTAGACACCTATTAATTACAAGTAAACAATACAATTTAAACAACTATGATTTATTTATAAACACAAAAGAACTCCCGGACCCTGGAATTAAAGCAAAGAAGGAACAGGAGTGGGTTTTATTCAACAGAATTCTGACACGCCCTGTCGCTCCGCCCAGAGTGTGAAAAGTCATATCGATGATTACCCACCTTAAAAAAATCTATACCTACTCTAATATTATGATAAATTATTTTTAATGTCTACAACTGATGTCTCAAGTTGGTGTAACCTTTATCATCATCTATAGCTAATAGATAGAAATCAAACGATTTATGCATATTTTCTTTAAAACTAATTTTATTTATGATTCTATTTCATCAAAAACAATGGTTTTTTCTAGCAGGACAGCACAAACTAACCCCATTTTTATTTTTTACAATTCACTTTAAAGTTTTCTGGTGGTTATCGCTGTCAGTGATAAGACCGCCTCTGTATTCATTTGTTTGTCTAAAAAAGTTAAAACTTAAATCTGTTTGTCTATTTGTTTTGTTATTATTTTGGCGTACAATGAAGGTTGTACTGTTCTATTTTTTAAACTTTTTAAAATTATATACCTACTTGTTAAACCTGTATTTTTTAAATTACACTAAAATTAAACATTTGCGTATTTATTTAAAACTTGAAATTAATTAATTGCGAAGAACTTCTAAGTGTTTACAGAGGAAACCAATTGATTACAAACAACAGTTAATGAATATCCCTTCAAAGCAACCACCGTGATAATCTATTCCGTTCCTGTTTATTGAATCAGTGAGTTACAATCGTATACTTAAACTTGTTACAGAATAGTAGGTACAGTTATATTTAATTCAAAATCAAATCATTAAACCGAAAATCTCACTTGCAAAGAACCGAATGTCCAACACACGTGTCACCATCAGTGAGATATTTGAATACACTCCAAACTGCCTTGCTTACCAACTTGAAAAAATAAGCAGTGAAGCATTGTCCTTGATGATGAGGCGCACTAGTTTAAAGAGCCTATTCGCTCTAACTTTGAAGACGCCTAAATTATATTCGGACGGGAAGATCACAGCAGGCAAATAGTTCCAGTCCTTCGATGTACGCGCACTTCCATAGCGGTTCCAAAAACGTAAGGGTGAATAAAAAATAAATACCGTAAAAGAATAAATGATTATAGTAAGAAAAAAAAATTGTTAACCTAAAAAAAGCACCATGAATAAAAAGTAAATACAGTAGACAATTAACCATTCATTTATTTGAATACCTACATTAATATTATTGATACAACTCTGTCTCTTACCTTTTCACATATTAACGACTGAATTGATAAAACTTGGCATATTTATGATATTATCGTTTGAATCCCCAACCGGTCCTATGAGACCGCGCTGTTATTGTTTTACTATTGTGTCTCGTTTCGCGGGTATCTGAGTAATTATGTAAACTTTTATCCTTAGGGTTTATTTTTAGGTGGGAAATCTGATCTCATCTCAATCTCATGACTTCTCCCGCTCTGAAGCGTAGCTGTAGCGCGTGTCAGATTGATTCATCAGATGGCTTTTACTGATTAAAACCCATTCCTATGTCTCTTCTCTGGTTTTATTCCAGGTCCCTAGGGTTCACTTTCATATCCTTAGGGTATGTTTCTTTTCGTTAATTTTAAACTTACTTGCAGGTTAAGCCTGTGTGTGCAAAAGCTTGTAAAATATTAACACACCAGGATCGTGATGACTAGATACTTACTTGTATTCAGACAAAACCTTATTTAATTGAAATTAGATAATATCCTTGTAACAGAGTATTGTAATACAAGGTGGTACTGAGCTTCTGTGGATCTTCTATGGATTCCAGAGGCCATACAAGAGTCGTTTTGTGTAAAATCAACCAGAAATTCTCCGAATTCGGTAAGGCTAGCTGTTGCCGACAATTTAGTTCGTGTATAAACTTGAAACTCACTTTTGCCTATATCGTGCCCAGCTGTTCACGTCATCAGGTTAAAGCGGGAACTACAGTTCGTCCACTATAAGTTGGCGAGTGTGAAGTTAGGCTCTGCGAATTTTGGCGCTTGAAATATCGTACAAAAATAAAGGTATTAAAAAAATAAATGTAATTTGCAGTTCTTATTGCTGTTAGAAACAGTTATTGGCATTCATTTTATTAAAACCTTTATTTTTGTACGATATTTCAAGCGCCAAAATTCGCAGAGCCTAACTTCACATTCGCCAACTTATAATGGACGAATTGTACTCGTATATTTGGTCGACGCACACGTGGGCCACGCCTGATTTCCTGCCAGGATTCGCAGTCAAGCACTAGTTCGTAACAATTAAAAAAAAAGTAAAACGACGTTGCGTTGTTTGGATCATTAGATCCAAACCATCGAGATTATGTTGATGATGATTACATCGTCATCATAATCTCTGCCGAAAGACGTCCATTGCTGGACTTAGGCCTCCCCCAAGCGTAACCACATCGACCGGCCCTGTGCGTCTCACATCCATCGGATTGCCGCGACCCTCGCCAGCTTGGATCTAATGTAGCTCAACAACTCTAGTTATAATATTTATGGAGACCGACGCGTTTAGATCGGCGTACGTGGCCCACATGAGCGCAATGTAGTTTTTTCTTAACTCTCCCACTCTTACAATTCATGTAACTTGAAAAACCAACGATTCGATAAAATAATCTCTTACATCAAGTTATTCTTCTTGTAACACATCAATAGAGAAACGTTGGACTTATTTATTGAGTGTGCGAGTCTTGACATAATTCCTCGTAGCCATTTTACTTAAGCTTTCCAAAACAATAGCGCAATATCTCTGTTTATCGTGTGTCACAATAGTTTCCCACCAACCAGAGTTCGCCCTTAGGTGCACTAGCATAGTGCGTACAGAAATAATCTTTGATTGATACCATGTTCTACAAAAATCGACTAAAAGGCCTCTGCAAATTAGCTTTGCCCTGTCAAATGCCTTCCAAAGGTCTAGAACCTAATATACTTGACAAAACGTGTTTCAGTGGTCTGAAAAAGCCCTATCTTAAAATATTACAACACTTATAACAATGTGGTTTAGGCTATGATTGTTCTGTCGGTTGGTCAAATAAGGAAACAATACAACACCTAATTCTACAATTGTATTTAATTTTACGGTCATCATCATCATCATCATCTCAGCCGAAAGACGTCTACTGTTGAAAATAGACCTCCCCAAAGGGGGGTTTTGCCATAATCACCACGCTTGACATGCGGGTTGGCTATCGCAGTGTGGATGTTGGAAAATGCACAGAAAATGCTGCTGCCCAATTCTCTGGTGTATCCCTTAATCGCCTCTTACGACACCCACGGGAAGAGATGGGATGGTGTAATTCTTTACATCCAGACACCATACGGACGATTTTTTCGGACGAATTTTACGGTGTCATCAAGTAAATATCAAACCACATACTCAGTCAGAACCGGAACAATGAACTATCATTATTAGATCAAATCAAATAAACAATCAATTACAATGTAAGCTTGTGGCTGTATGCCAATTACAGAGGACACACTGTCTTGGGCAGGTATTCGTAATCAAGCCAATTAAGTCACAGAACACTGCTCGTATATCGATTGACCTTTGTCCAAGAGGATTATAATTAATCAATGTTTAATTGTTTGTTTACGGTGGTTTAGGGTATGTTAAACAGAGCGAAAATCCGTTGGCCTGGTCAGTGGTGGTATTTGTATACCATCACTGTCCATCACATATCTTCAAGGGATGGAATAGGGTTGATGTCTGCTAGAGCTGTCAGAATGTTTGAAAGTGAAGAGTCACCTGAACTGAGTTGCTGAAAGAAATAGGTTACTCTTTTCGTTTGCTAATCCCCATGCTCTTGTGCTTCTTGTAAACCTCATCCAGGATCTTTCTACTATCATAATAACAATGTCGTTTTCTCATCTCGCTATTGGACGACCATCACCACTCAGTTTATTACCCTACTTTATAATCATCATAGTCATTCATTATTTCAGGCATCAGATGTCCACTACTGCGCATAGGCACAGACTGCATAAACGAGTCATTGTGGCAACACTAGGGGAGACTAGTGTTGCAACAACAACCGGTCCTGTATGTCACACCTCCACCTAATTTTCATGACCCTCACAAGGTCATAGCGAGTTTCGTGTCTATCGCTGCGTCTTCCGATACGTCATACATTCTGCAAGCAATGTGCCCGGACCGCACATTTAAAATTTGCAATTCTTGAGGTTATATCCTGCCTTTATTATCTTTAGTATATTACTAACTGGTTACGTTTGAAATTAGATGTATAGTCAAAATTAGAAAACGAACATCAATTGGGTCTCTTGAAATAAGAAAAATCACTACTACCAAGTTCTGGCTTTCGAATTATTCACACCTAAAGTCTTAGATCTAAAAGAATTTCACCTCAGCAGCCAATAAAATCGGAATCGGAGAGCAATGAGAAATAGCGTCGTTTTATCAACAATGTGCTAATGTGCGTAAAGCACATAGTTCCACTGATTACACTTCGCACTCCATTGACGCGTCAAGCTTCATTTGCCTCCACTTACAATTTTAAGAAGACCCCTCATTGCCCTTCAAGAACCACGTCTCGGTCCATATTTCCTGCCCCCGCAGGGACCTAGGTAGATCAAGTTAGACTAGTCCCTCATTGGAGCCTTTTCGAATTAATTCGATGTCCTACTTTTTTGAGGCTGACTCATGAATCGAGTTTGGTACGAATTTAGGGTTTGTTTCTGAACATATAATTAGAATTTCCGATGTTCGTGTCTTCTACCAATCAATATGGATGCGGCCTAATGTGCGGTTTGGTGTTCTTTGTGTAAAACCGTAGGATGTGAAGTATTTGGCTGATGATCGCTTGTCGCAGAAGATTTTTTTTTAATCTTGAGAACTGTTCTTTAATTTTATTTGCCAATTTCGTCGTAATCAATTTTCTTATTTTGTAACGATTGAACCATAAAGCGTTCATTGTGTCCTTCCCAGAAATTGATAACCAGAGAATAAACAATTTTCTTAGAAATGCTTTTTATACTGTAACAATAAACATGGCACTAAAATATTTATGTACTCAATCAACCTTATTAACCACAACATAGCGCTCATGTGGAAAAAGAAAATTTTCCTAAAGAAACATATTCCTTGAATAAAAAGTTTTCTATCTGCTATTCCCGAAAATGGTCTACCTGTTTATCATTTCATTTAAATCCGTTCCGTCTATCAAATGTGAAAAAGCAACAAACATCCCCATAATCTTATGTCTTTACAATTTTAGTAGTAGTTTAGTACCAAGAAATAATTACCTCGATTTTCTTTTACTTTGGATGTTTAAAACAAAATGTGATACGTGTAATTTTTAGCTTGTGTAATAGGTTGTATAATAACATGAGTAAAAAAGTTTACCAATTAATTTGTTATAACAATTTTTAAAAAAGATATGATGATTCAGTATTCTTTGTTAAAGTACTCATATAACAACTTTTACGAGTATTTTAACAAAACACACAAAAATCGTGAACTTTCTTGAAAATATTCCTGTTTTACCTAAATTCAAAGACATTCTTTGCATTGCAAAAACCGTCCAAAAACCTATCCCGTTTGCCAATACGAAATAGGTATTAGTAGAATTGGAGCTTAAGCAAGAACTCGTATTATTTTTACTATTGCAATAACGTGATGTTGCATTGCATAAAGTTAATTGCGGGTCCAATATATTAGGATATTGATGAGCTACACCGTGTCTGCAGTGCATTCGTTATGTTCGCCGAGGCACACGTCAAAAGCTTCCACAGCATCGTCAGAGAGAAATCTGCCTCGTTGTTCTGCAGTGCTAGCTAGCTTCAACTCTTTCCGTCCTTCAGACTATAGGCAGGGAGGTACCAGTCTCTTCTGTTAAGTGAATTGCCATAAAGAACCATCTCGTTTTAAAATAAATAAATATATAGATAGTAAATAAGTTTACTAGTAAGAATAGGTTTAATTTTTATTCCATATCACTAATAAATCTGAATTAATGATTATTTTATTTTATTTTTTACTTATAAAATCTATGTTGAACAAATTATAACAGATGTCCTACAACTGCATCATCGCAATACGCATTTCTGCCATCATAGTAAATATTTTCATTTCTGATATGCCCATTTATATGCAGCCGGATTCAAACGAAAGGAAATGGTATAAATTTTGTACTTTCAGTATGCAGTTTATTTTGAAAAATTTTAAACATTTTCAATACCTATGATAGTGAATTTGAATTTTTATGGAATGCTGTGTATTTTTGTGCGTAGGTAGTTTCTTTTTCATAAATTTTAAACATTAAAAAAATATTCTGCATGCTCGAGAATGTCGTTAATTAAAATTCATTGATAGCAAAGTATTGAAATAAAAGAAAAAAATACCTGCGTTTATTATGTTTCAAAAATTTGTGTTTGCTGTGTGCCTTTGGTGGGCACACAGCAAGTTTTCGAGACAAATGAATGAAAGTAAAATAAATAGTAAAAAAAAAACTGTTGACAAAAATAAACAATAACACGAAAGAATTTTGTGACTCAAAGCTAAGCAAAAATACGAGTACGTCTAGTTCCTGTCGTTAATTTTCAACTGAATCTGAGTTTTACGGACTGGACTGACGTGGCGGTCCGTAATGGCGTAAGAGGGACCGGATTAGTTGAATGCCACTGATTTTGTGAATCAAGTGACCAAAGTGTTTAGAAAGAAGAGGCGAGTCACTTGAATGTTATAAATTAATTCAGCAGGACGTGTTTAATCATTTATTTCTTTTTAAATATGAGGATTCCTTTAAATGACTCTTTCCGCTCTGGGTGGAGTAGGAGAGAGTGTCAGACTTCCAGCCATCTCTCTTCAATTACTCTTTGCGTTCCAGGGCTGCAGTCACTGTTTCGATCAATCTTCTCCTTTTTTGAATATCATCATCGTCATTATAGTCTAAGTTAGTGTATTTGCAGTTGACTAAAATTTTTTTTTACGAGTATAGTGAACCATCATCTGCCTAGCCTTTTCCCAACTATATTGGGGTCGGCTTCCAGTCAAGCCGGAGTAAGCTGAATACCAGTATTTTACGAGGAGCGGCTCCCTACCAGACCTCCACAACCCATTAACTGGGGTGACACGGTACTTCATGGCAAGACTGGAGTCAGATTTACTGGCTTCTGACTATCCGTAACGACTGCCAAAGATCTCCAAATGACAGCCGGGACCAACGGCTTAACGTGCTTTCCGAGGCACGGAGGAAACTCGTTGTGTTAAGATGGTCACCCATCCATAGACCAACCTAGGCAAGCGTTGGTTAACCTTGAAGATCGACCTTTGCGGCTGTTATTATTTAGCCACGAGCTCCTCTTACGAGTATAGTGATTGTCGCTTATAAATCCATCACCTTTTCTCTGTGCATCACGATACCGCTCGTAAAACAGTTATCGTTCCTTATTTACTTACCCACAAAACCACACTTATTATAAAGTCAAAAGTTTGTATATATATGAATGTATATGTGTATATGTATGTTTATTACTTCTTAATGCTAAAACGGCTGAACGGATTCGACGGTTGAAACTTTGATTGAACATAAGTGAAAAAAAATGGGATACTCAATTTTTATTCAGGAAGTATAGTCCCTTGCTGAATCTACTGACAGAAGATAGGTCTCAATAAATAGTAATATTAATTTACCTGCCCGTTTACTCGTAAAATCATTTTCTTTTGCTTCAATATAAATTATTGTTCTCACTAACTTTGTTATTGACTAAACGAACTTCATTATAATATTAAAACAACGTCGATAACGAAGGGCGGTAAGTGCTCCCCTTGTGATAAAAATAGGAAATTATATTTAACAGCATGGACGACGTCATAATATACATATAGTAAACGTCTACGTGACCTTTAGAGTAAGGACTTAGGAATAATGAAGGCTGTAATTATAGAGTCGATACTTAGTTTACAAAAAATGCGAGGAAATGCTATACTATCTTTTAAAAAAAAATATATACACTGTGTCTCATACATGAATGCATAATTTTTTACTATGGAATTATTAGTCACTAGCTGTCCCCTGCGGTTTCACCCGCATTTTTCGTTACTGCTCCGCTCTCGTGGGCTGTAGCGTGATGGTATATAGCATTCCTCGATAAATGGGTTATCTAACACTGAAAGAATTTTTCAAATCGGACCAGTAGTTCCAGAGATTACCCCCTACATACAAACTTACAAACCTACAAACTTACAAACTAACAAATTTTACCTCTTTATAATATTAGTATAGATTTTAATCGGTGTTTTTCTATTTTTTTTATAAACGGTATAAACTGTTACCCTAATCAACTGCAATGATATTTTTGAAAAGTAATTTATTAATTTCAATATTAAAAATATCTAAGTACCTACTAATCCGTGACATGGTCTGCCTATGTACCAAGTTTCATCAAAAACCGTTCAATCGTTTGAGTGTGAAGAAGTAACAAACATAGAGCAGAGAGCTTATTTATTCCATGTCTTGAGTAAATAAAGGCGTGTAAATGAAGGCGTTTTCAAGACGAAAATAGCGACAGAACCTGTCAAAAAAGGATCAAAGATGAGTTGAATGTGGCTTCGAATTTTCTTTAAAGGCTGTTTTGAGGTTAGACAAGGAAATCCTGGATACATTCCGCAAAAAAAGGAAATGTATTATTAGGCTTGTTCTTTAACAAAAAAACAAGCCAACAAAAAGGCAATAATGTGCTGTAAAACCACCCTTACACTAACCGTTGCATGGAAATATGAAAGTTATATGTAATAAGGATGAGTGTTGACGAAACCTCTTTATTTATTCATTAATTAAAAAAAAAACCCCAACCCCAGTTTTTTAAATTTAAAGATTATTTTCTAACTAAAAAAACCTGAGTAGGTAGGAAAGCCAATTGCATCAACTGTGAATACGACTGAAAACAGTAATCATGCAACTTAAATATAGTCCAAAATACTAAGAAAAACACAAACCTAACATCCATCTCAAGATTAGTAAAATCACGAGAACTGGCAATAGCCAGTATCGAAACTAATTCTCCCAAAAAAAACTAACTTAAATTTTCTTACAATTTCTTTTTCACGAACCCGACCAAAAGCCGTCTAAAACAGAGCTAACGAGTTCTTTACTTTCCAAGTGTTTCGCTGGAAATTCTGCAGATAAACAGGGCATTCAAGTTTCAATTAGGCAAGCTATCATACGATCGTATGTAGCGGCAGTCAACCGGAGATTGCTGCGCTAATTATGCAAGATGTTCTGAAGTAGGAACAGTGTAATTTGTCTCTGCGATAGCGTTGGAGTGACGGCCTAATCGGGAAAGAACGTATTTACAAGTTAATTGCATGCTTGCCCGTTGATTTTTGGATTGGGTGATAAGGAATTGATTAGATGCTGTCTGTCTTTAGTTCCTCATTTGGGCAATTGTTTAATGCAATAGAGGGTAAAATGTAGCTAAGATGGAGGCTCTAAAAACAAGTATCATCTTCGTACTTAGTGTCAAGGTCGCTAGCCTCTCTCTTCCTATTTAAATACTCTACAATTCATACATTACATGGTTATTATCATTTTCTTTCCCTTGTCTTGGCAACTCCTTTCATGTTATCCTGACAACAGTCACGCTATCACTGACTCTCTATCCTCTCATATTAATTAGTCTTCACATTATCTCATCTTTTCTTTGGCCTTTCATGCCTGTGTTACATTGAGTACCTTGATGAAACGGTCTTACGTTTAGTAAATCCTTGCTTGGATTATTCATCAGATTTCATTGTACCCTAAAAAATACCCAAGTCGATTGACTGTTTAGACAGACTATGTTATATTACTATAATATTATATTTGTAAATTATGTCAGATATTGACTTGTTTTTCTCAAACCACTTCAAACAATCACACAATACCGTAGTTAGTTCTGAGATTCTATCAACAGAATTTGTAAACTTTCTGGAACTTCGTCTTAATTTTCTGGCACGGTCAGTCAACTGCACTGTATGAGCTGACTATTTCAGAGAATCGTCTAATATGTGAAACTAGTAGTAAACTGATAAAGTTTAAACAGGTTCAAAGGAAATTTTTAATCAAAGTGAACTTGGAAGTAAACTGCCAAGCTGCTCAAGCAAACTGTTCTAGTAAACTGCCACCGTCACACAAACTGGAGTGACACTGTACTTATGTATGTTTATAATAACAAAGATTGTATACAATTGTTTATTAACTAAAATTATATATTGAATATTGATAAATTATATATTGTACAGTTTATACATAGTATGCAACTAGATTATATTTGGGTACATTAAATTCTATTATTTCCTACATGTTTACAATTTCTTGATGTTGTCTTAAAACTCGGTCTTAAATTTGCAGCCTCTTTATTCTCTTCATCTATTCTTAAGGTAGAACTACATTAGGCCAACGTGGGCCACGTACAGCCGATCTGGGTTCGTCGATCTCCATACATTTTATGTGGCAACTAGACTTGTCCAGCTACATTAGACCTAAACCACGCGAAGTCACACGTTTTGGCTCTACGAACAACTTAGGTGCCGCATACGTGCGCTATAGAGCTGAAAAAAAAATGATTAAGTACATTTTTTAATGACAACATTCAACATTTTATAGTAACCATAACCACAAATGAAGTCGTGGATAAACCAAGTATAAGTAAAGCTATCATGTAAATTGAATACATTACATACATTGTAACAGTCGCAAGGCTCGTATAACGAAATATAAATTAATTATTCATTGCTGCAAATAAACTTGAGACCGTATCTCTGTTATTATACAATGTAGCAATGGAAAACGTCTTACTCTTTGTGGTATCAAGCTCGTCTCTCCAATAGTCTTTCTTGATAGCTACCTTTTTTTATACCCTTTGTATTGTAGTTCAGTAAAATGAAACTTTGTAAGTAATATTATGCTTTAATGAAACTGTTTCATTAAAGGGATAGACTGCTAGCTTATTTATGGTTTTAATTACGTTTGGTTATTACGTCTTTGTATTCATCGTTATGGTTGTGTAGGTATAAGGAGAGGACTTAGAAGTATAGGTTTTAGTGTCAATCAGAAGACATTTCACAAAAAATCTTCAAAACTTATCTTTACTATAAGATGGTATGTACCATAAATACTATTTATTTAAACACCATAGGTATTACAGACATCAAAATCATTTATAACACGTTATTTAAAAGCTGTAATTCGTTACATACCGAAAAAAAAACTCTAATATGTCCAGAAAGATACAAATATGTATTTTACATTTATTTGTAACTTAATAATTATAATCAACGAAAATTAAAAAAAAAAATCTCTTCTTTATTACTGTCTTATTGTTATTTGGACGTATAAAAATTAACAGAATGAACTATGTGCATAATTATTAACTAAAACTACTATAAGGATAAAGTGAGTATGTATCCTTGTTCCTTAATAGACCTTAAAACCTAAACTTTAGGAGCTCGTATTTTTTGCAAAGCAGCGTACCTACCCATGGGAGTCACCCACATGTTTCTAGGTCAAGTGAGAACTCCTTAAGACCAAACGTAAACTTACAGTAGCTGTAATTTACGAAGCCCATTGAAATAATGAGGATAGGTAGTCTAGTGTTTATTGAGGAAAGTGTTTTTAGGGATCCGGAGTAAAACGGGACCCAAGAGCTCACAATAGGCTTAAAATCAACCAAAAGGCAATGGAAAGGGCTATGCTTGGAGTTTCCTTGCATGATCACTTCAAAAGTAAAGATTTCCGCAAGAGATTAACCAGTGTTACTGACATAGCCCAAAGAATCGCCAACCTTAAGTGGCAATGGGCAGGGCACATTACTCGTAGAACGGATGGTCGATGTGGACGAAAAGTTCTGGAGTGGCGGCCACGTACCGGAAGACGCAGCGTAGGAAAGCTTCGGCGGACCGACGACCTGGCGAGGGTCGTGGGAATCCGATGGATACGAGAGGCACAGGACTGGTTGTTGTAGCGAAGCTTAGGGGAGGCCTATGTCCAGCAGTGGACGTCTTCCAGCTGAAATGATGAATGATGATTACTAAGACTCCGTTGTCCAATATGCCGGCTGTCTGACCAGGTCACCAGATTCCAGAGACCAGCTGTATATTATGAACCGTGACAGTTGAAATGTATAATGAGAGATAATGTATTTCTGTTGTTGTAATAAATATGTGTTGTTCACTACAGCAATAATACAAAAAAAAAAAAAATATTTAAATAGGGCTCCCATACAAAAAACGTGACTTTTTTGCCGTTTTTTGCTGTGGACGGCACGGAACCTTTCATGCACCAGTCCTAATCGCACTTGGCAGGTCTTTTGCTACCAAAACAACAAGCGGTTGTCATATAAATGGTAATGTTAAAATATTTTTTCTCATTCCCATTTGCAAATGTGGCAGTGCATTTCTTGTGCCAATTTGTTTATCTTAGAGAAAAAAGCAACATCAAAGCGCTTTCGCTTTCTTAAGAAAATATTTTCTTGGGTCGGTAAAAATACAAAGAAAATGTATTGCAAAGGTTTTTCTTTGAATAAATGTTGTATGTGATACAAGGACGTGTTGCATTCTACTAATAGATCTTTTGAATTAGAAGAGGACTGACTCTCTTCTTTCTGGGATAGAATACACCAGGTTCTTTGGTAGTTAATGATGGAACTACGGAGAAACAAATAATTACTGGAAAAAAATCACAAATGTAAAAAAAAAACAGCACATATCTAAAAAACTTTCGACTTAAATTTCGAACCACCTTAGACGTGGGTTTGTGGAGGGTGAGCAATGGGTAGCTCGCCGCCCAGCTGTAACCGTTCGAAGCTCGACTCGTCGACTGCGCATAGTGTTCCAAGCGTGCGATAAGCGACAGCAAGACCGTAATTTTCATCATGATCATTGCCTTGCATGAAATCTGAGCATCGCAAAATCCGAGCCGAAACCGAGCTTCGAAACAGAAGAACGCCAAAATAGAAACTAAGCATGAAACTCTTGAAAATTTTGAGCATAAAACATATGTGAAAAACTGAACAGATCTTGACCACAATAATAATAATATCTTAACATTAACGAAAATTGTATTACAAAACCCCCATACCTGTAGTATCAAATAGAACTGAAAGAATGCCAAGAAAGCGAACAAGTGAGTGGTCTCTAAGTAGCTTGCAAAATTGTAAAAGAAAAACATTCAAAATTAAAAAAAACCGGGCAAGTGCGAGTCAGACTCGCGCACTGAGGGTTCCGTAACAACTTACCTATGAAAAAAGTTCAATTCTCGAATCGAGTCTGGAAGATTTTTCAAAAAAAAATCCTTTGACGTAACTACGAATTTTCAGTTTTCAGACTTTTTTCTATATTTGTGCTATAATACCTTACTTTGTGCCAAATTTTAAGATTCTAGGTTAACGGGAAGTACCCTATGAATTTTGATTCCTGTGACAGCGTCGAAATGTACGTTTTTGGCAACATAAACGGGCATAATCTTTATCTTACGGTTGTAGAAAAAGCGTATGATCAACATCAAAATGTAAGTACCGCAAATCTTCGACACAGAAGAACGCCAAAAGAGAAATTAAGCATGAAACTCTTGAAAT
The DNA here is from genome assembly GCA_030763345.1 of Mythimna separata. NCBI lineage: Eukaryota > Metazoa > Arthropoda > Insecta > Lepidoptera > Noctuidae > Mythimna > Mythimna separata. The sequence continues at coordinate 17,864,150 of CM061177.1, read as the reverse complement.
TTTTTGACACAAAACTTACACACGGATCTTGACCACAATAATATCTTAACATTAACGAAAATTATATTACAAAACCCCCATCCGAGTGGTATCAAATAGAACTGAAAGAATGCCAAGAAAGCGAACAAGTAAGTGGTCTCTAAGTAGCTAGCAAAATTATAAAGGAAAAATATTTAAATAAAAATAATGAATATGATTGTGTCGCAGATGATATGGCTAGAAAAGCTGAGTACTGAAATGATGAATTAGAAGCTATTTTATATTTAAAAAAAAATGGTGGTGTGGCAAGTGCATGATTATGAAAATGTATGTACCGCAAAATTTCGATACAGAAGAACGCCAAAATAGAGAAAATATTTTGACATAAAACATACATATGTACATTAACCTACACACAGAACTTGACCACAATAATATCTTAACATTAACGAAAATTGTATTACAAAACCCCCATCCGAGTGGTATCAAATAGAACTGAAAGAATGCCAAGAAAGCGAACAAGTAAGTGGTCTCTAAGTAGCTTGCTCCCTTTGTGGCTTTGCGTTTCACTACTTGAATGGCCTTCTTAATAGCTGTAGGTTTATGCCCAGTATGGTGTGCCCTGTTTTAGTTTGACGTGAGCTTGAAAGTGTGTATTTTTTTTTGTTACTGGCTTTTAACTGGGTTTGTATTGACTGGTTTTGAGGAGCTCGTTGCTAGATAATAACAGTCGCACGGATCGATCTTCAAGGTTAAGCAACGCTTGCCAAGGTTGTTCTGTGGATGGGTGACTATCTTAACATACTGAGTTTCCTCCGTGCCTCGGAAAGCACGGCAAGTCGTCAGTCCCAGCTGTCATTTGTAGATCTTTGGCAGTCGTTACGGATAGTCAGAAGCCAGTAAATCTGACTTCAGTCTTGCCATGAAGTACCGTGTTACCCCAGTTAATGGGTTGTGGATGTCTGGTAGGCAGCCGCTCCTCGTAAAATACTGGCATTCAGCTAAATCCGGCTTGACTTGACGCCGACCCCAATATAGTTGGAAAGAGGTTAGGTAGATGATGGTATTGACTGGTTTTGTTCATATGCCCCGCATTGGTTGTGGACAGGACAGTAGTCTGCGAAAAAAGGAGATGGAGGCCTTCGCTCAGAAGTGTGACATAATAGGTTAACTACTACTATTAATTTGTATATCCAGTTATAAATTAGTATCTGAATTATTGGTCCGGTATTTTTTGATTTTGTCTGTTAACTTCGGGACTAAAAAGGCTACTTTAGTAGAATCGAAATTTGAATTCAAATTGAAACAAATGTTTCATGCGGCAATATGTATTTGGAATATAATTCTGATATGAAATCAACTCTGCATGATTTGGATAATAATTTGTGCAACCATTTAACGAATGTCAGAAGAATTGCTGCTAAGAATTCGGGATATTTGCTTTTAAGTGAATTTTATTGCTTAATATGACTTTTTTAGGCCCACTGATCTCCAGCAAAGACGTTGTACTGACATCTATGGTGCCACATACGAACTAAACTACGAAATCCTGTATTGCGCGATTTGAACATAGGTAATATATGTCGGCGCTTGATCGCCATCGAGGTTGACGTCACACAAAATACACAGACACAGTAATATAGAACGTCAGGAAAAGTGAGTGATAATAAAGAAATACCTTACATCAGTTCTGGTCTATTCCACGGGCGGCGAAAGAGTGTTTTTATATTTGAATTACATCGGTTTTTATACCCAGCAAATAAGAGAATTTAGGCGGGAAAACATTACACTAAATAAAATTCACTATGAGGGTAGAAAAATACTTAAAATAAATAAATGAGAACGGAAGTTGTCACAGTAGAATTCACTGTGACAATTCTATTAAAGAGAGATTCTAATGGAAAATACTATTTAAATATGAGCAGAATTAATCATTTAAAAGGAAGTTGTTTCATATTAATTTCAACAAGATTTTGCAATATTTAAAAGAATTCGAAAGGAAGTTGTCAAATTAAATCCTCATATTAATTCAAGAGGGTATTTGCAACATTTACAAAAGAATTGGAAGGTAGTTATTAAATTCTCATATTAAGTCAAGAAGGTATTGCAATATTTACAAAAGAAATCGAAAGGTAGTTTGGTTTTGCGCCCACACGGCCATTCTGATTTCAGCGCGCTCTCTGCGCTGTACAGACCTTTACATTAAGCTAGCATCGCTCAATAATGGGTTAAGTTTTCATTATCGAGCATCCGAAATTTTACATGAAATCGGCGTCACCCTCGTCGGGTTAGCCCAAAATTACATAACATCAAGCATTCTGTGTGAGTCGCCCTCGTTACAAATATCAATTATTATATCGACGTCACCCATATAGGGTTAGTCTAACATCAAACAGTATCTAATATTATATTGGCATTACCCATATAGGGTTAGCCCAAAATTAAACAGTATCAAATATTACATCGGCGTCACCCATAAAGGGTTAGCCCAACACCAAACAGTATCAAATAATTACAATATTTTAAAAAAAAAACCTTCAGAATATTCGAACTGTTATTTTTTATATATGTTTATACTTTTTAATCAAGCCAGGTGATCCAACAAGGTTGTATGCACCTTTAAATCATATTAGCCAACAAGACTCTTATTCAGATTGCTCGAATATTCTGACCCTACCTGCCTGAACCTAACTGAAAGATTACCTAACGGTGGGAACTCATTTACAATTTACATGGTTAGGTCTTTCTCTTGCAAGAGAAGGCTTAAGAACAGGACGAACGAATCGCGAAAGTCTGACACTCCACTAAGTGTCAACCAAGTTAAGATTTAATATGCCATCATGCATAAACAAAATAATCGTCGTCATGCTTAAACCTCATCATATCAAAACCACCGAAAAAGATACGATGAAGCCTACTAAGACAAACAAATGACGTGAAAAATCACATCCACCCAGAGGGGGTTTACCAGTGAGAACTCAACATCATAAACCTTTACTCCATCGGACGGATATCGCGTCAAACGGAACAAAAGCCCAGGAGGCATGCGTTCAGGTGAACGTAGAAAATTAAAAGTAGAGTTACAGGATAAAAATTTCGAACATTAAGTAAATCTCAAACATTTGGTGTGAATTTCTCAAAGATTTGGTGTGAATTGACTGATTAGCATTTTAATAAGGCATCATCCGTCTTGGATTATAGCCTCCTAACTTGGCATCACCCGCCTAGGATATAGCCATACCAAATGGCGTCACCCGCATAGGCTGTTTGCCCTACTCTGGCATCACCCGCCTTGGATATAGCCATACCAAAATTTGGTAATGGCGTCATCCGCATGGGCTATTTGCTCCGAATTCAGGCATCACCCGCCTAGGATATAGCCATACCAAATGGCGTCACCCGCATAGGCTATTTGCTCCGAATACAGGGAAAAAGGATACACTGGTGATCAGTCAATGTAATAGGTGGGAAAGGGACTAGTTAATATAAGATTCTAAGTTCGCGGTTAAAGCAGAATGGTTTGGATAGGTTCAAACAACAAATCAACATTTTTTTTTTTATAAAACGCAATGAATCAATTCACATCAAAAATACGGCATCACCCGCCTTGGATATAGCCATACCAAATGGCGTCACCCGCATAGGATATAGCCCCCTAATTAGCATCACCCGCCTTGGATCTAGCCATATTTCTTCATGGCGTCACCCGCATAGGATATAGCTACCTAATTTAGCGTCACCCGCCTTGGATCTAGCCATATTCCTTCATGGCGTCACCCGCATAGGATATAGCTCCGAATTCAGGCTTCACCCGCCTAGGATATAGCCATACCAAATGGCGTCACCCGCATAGGCTATTGGCTCCGAATACAGGGAAAAAGGATACACTGGTGATCAGTCAGCGTAATAGGTGGGAAAGGGACTAGTTAATGAAATTAATCTAATTCACAAGCTCTCCGCCCACACGGTCGGTTAATCATCATCAAATACTCAATATCATGAACAGCGATTTTTTCAGAACATCATAAATTTGAGACATTTAAGTCCGTCAAACCGATTTTTAAAGCAGTTCAACGACAACTATATTTTTTACTTATAACAAGCTTAATTTGTCTCGAAAACATCGCTCGTCCATCCTTATTTTACATGAAAGCTTAACACACAGTGGTGACACGTAAATGCAACAAGCATAGGAAAGTTTCAAATATGTTTTGATGGTAAAATAAATGTAGTTAACTGCAAATGTCTAATAGTATTGCCACTGTTTACCAAGCTCTACAAATGTCAACCTGACAGTTTGCCCGACCAGAAATATTTAACTAATGTTGAAGGTAAATGGGAATTTTTTAATTACGTGACGCAATCAAGTTTACAAATTTGATTTTCGATTCGAATTTTATCAAAGCAGCTTATAAGGCGCAAGTATCAGTCATGTCAACAAAACCGAGTTATTCGTCAATTTGTGATTTCGAGCTTTACAGAATCGATACATTGCTTAAGAATCGACACAACAATCGAATGCAACAATCCTAATCGATGCAACAATCGAACTAATCGACGCAACAATTCAACTAATCGATGCAACAATTGAAGTAATCGATGCAACAATTGAAATAACCGATTCAATAATCGACACAATAATCGATTAAACAGTCGCTCCAACATCTGAATGAATCGATCCAACAGTCGCTCCAACAACGGAATTAATCGACCCAGTAATCGAATGAATCGACCCAATAATGGAATGAATCGACCCAATAATCGAATGAATCGACCCAATGATCGAATTAATCAACCCAATAATCGAATGAATCGACACAATAATCGAATTAATCGACACAATAATCGAATTAATCGATCAATCCAACCAATCGATCAATCGAACTAATCGACTGCACTAATCGACCAATCGAACCAATCGACCAAACGAACCAATCGATCAATCGAACCAATCAAACCAAACGATCAATCGATTAACCAAACAAATCGAACGCCTAAATGAATCTATCCAACAATCGATGCAATAATCCAATTAATCCATCGCCTAAACTTATCTATCCAACAATCGAAATGCCGAAACAATAATCGAACTAATCGATCGCCCGAATCAATCGATCTAATACCTAATCGAATTCATCGACACAAGAATCGAATTAATCGATCAGTCAACCAATCCAACCAATCTAACAATAATCAACTCGATAACCGATCTAACAATCGATTCAATCGCCGAGTCAATATTCGATTCAATAACCGAACATTCAATTCATTCGGATTCAATAAATAATAGATTCAATTATCAAATCCAGAACTAAAAAAGAAACTAATGGGGCATTTGAAACAATTATAAAAAAATCTAAAATATTTTTAAGGTAGAAAGGGAAAGACCTTTTGTTTAGTGGGTATTTTTAAAATACGAGTAAAACTATTTTCACCGAATGATATAAATTATTATTTGCACTCCGATATATCGCGCGTCACGAAACAGATCATAACATGGCATAGCATTAACCTTATGTTTCCACTGCTGGGACTCAGGCCTCCGGCTGGGAAACATCATGCTTGACACTAAAATCTTGACTTTGTTTTGTTTGTCTAATAAAATGAGCAACGCATATTTTGGCTTGCATTCTAAATTAAAACAATTTAATCTACTAGGAGTCGAACCAGTAGTAACTAAAACAAAAGACAGAACTGAAGTCATTTCAATTTTGACAGATATTTTAACTCAAAATATTAATTTTGGACTGTTGATTTCATTCTCACCATATTTTGTCTACGGCAAGAAATAATTTCTGACCTACCCTTTTTATAGCAATATTTATTTTTAAATTACTAACTTGCGGTTTTCCGGAGACGGCTCCGGAAAATATTTGTAGGTTTCTTTCTACAGTCATGGGTAACACAACCAGGTTTCTTTACATAGAAAACGAATGGGAGATGGACCCGAGAAGTCAGGCGTTCAGGACTGACAAGGACCATGACAGCTACTGACAAAATGACAATGACAGCTACTGACAATGATAGTGACACGACAGCTACCACCCACGACAGTGACATGACAGCTACCGCCAACGACAGTGACATGACAGCTACCGCCAACGAAAATGACATGACAGCTACCGTCAACGACAACGATATGACAGCTACCGTCAAAGACAATGAAATGAAATGACTGCAACCGTCAACGACAACGAAATGACAGCTACCGTCAACGACAACGACATGACAGCTACCGTCAACGACAACGACATGACAGCTACTGTCAAAAACAACAACATGACAGCTACCGTCAAAGACAACAACATGACAGCTACCATCAAAGACAATGACAACTACCGTCAACTAAGAGTGATTTGAACTATTTGTTTTTACCGTTATTTTTAGTGCGTCAAAGTCACGTTTACAAAAAAGTATTCAAAATGGAAACTAGTTTTGGGCAAAGAGTCAGGAAAATTACACGATACACATTTCATAAAATCAGGAAACCAGTGATTACAGAGTAAATTATCTCACCATCCGCTGGTTCTAGCAGCACTGTCTTGAAGAGCGTCCATTCCTTGCTTATGTGGTCAGCGTAGCTACACGCCTGCTCCGATGTGTAGTCACGTCAACACTGGACGTCGTCAGCATAACGGAACTCTTCAATGTCTGGATCATGTCCTGCTTGACTTGTCTTCGGTCTTCTTCAGTTCGTAATGGCTTCGTCAACATCGGCACACTGGGGTTCTTGATATGAGAGCGCACTTCAGGATCGAATGGCAGTAGGTAGGAATTGCCATGATCTCATGAAGGCGCAGGGTAGCGAAACGTGCTGGAGTCACGGCTTCAGTAAGAGCGGGCTGGATCCCACCGCTGCTGTCGGCGCTTGATCGCCATCGAGGTTGACGTCACACAAAATACACAGACACAGTAATATAGAACGTCAGGAAAAGTGAGTGATAATAAAGAAATACCTTACATCAGTTCTGGTCTATTCCACGGGCGGCGAAAGAGTGTTTTTATATTTGAATTACATCGGTTTTTATACCCAGCAAATAAGAGAATTTAGGCGGGAAAACATTACACTAAATAAAATTCACTATGAGGGTAGAAAAATACTTAAAATAAATAAATTAGAACGGAAGTTGTCACAGTAGAATTCACTGTGACAATTCTATTAAAGAGAGATTCTAATGGAAAATACTATTTAAATATGAGCAGAATTAATCATTTAAAAGGAAGTTGTTTCATATTAATTTCAACAAGATTTTGCAATATTTAAAAGAATTCGAAAGGAAGTTGTCAAATTAAATCCTCATATTAATTCAAGAGGGTATTTGCAACATTTACAAAAGAATTGGAAGGTAGATATTAAATTCTCATATTAAGTCAAGAAGGTATTGCAATATTTACAAAAGAAATCGAAAGGTAGTTTGGTTTTGCGCCCACATATACAATACCTCGAAATCATTCCTCGGGAAGTTGCCAAGATCAGACATAACACTCGTCTGGTTGGAGGATTCTCTATCAACGGAGGTTTGCAAGAATTTACACTCGGTTCTGCGTACCCCTATTTATGGTTACTTCATAAAACTGAACTTCTTTGTCATATACATCGACGGTTATATAATATTCATCATCATCATCTACCTAGCCTTTTCCATTGGGGTCGGCTTCCAGTCAAGTTGGATTTAACTGAATACTAGTATTTTACGAGGAGCGGCTGCCTACTAGACCTCCACTACCCATTAACTGGGGTAACACGGTACTTCATGGCAAGACTGGAGTCAGATTTACTGGCTTCTGACTATCCGTAACGACTGCGGTTATATAATATTAGATCAAGTAATATGTTGCCTATGAAACATCACATTTTCATAAATTAGATCATTGCAAAATCGCCTCATATCTCACAAAAGTCAATATATGCCAAACATACAACCCAACATTGGCAAATCAGACTATAACATATGTAACACAGCCATCAGATACGAAAATCACCGAGCTATTTCGAAAAAAAAACCAAACAGAATATTCGCTTTTATAGGAAAATTGTATTGCGTGTAGTTTCTGTGGCGAGAGAAGATAGCACCACTTAATAGATATAAACAGAAGGTTGGTACCCACACATTGGTTCGTACCCACACATATACACCGAGTCACGCACAGCGAGTGTTGCACTGGTGACTGGTACAATCCAGTCATATTAACTTGACGCATCTCTGAAATGCGAGCATTGCCCCGCTTCCCCCCGCATTCCCTTAGCTCACCCAGCAAGTGTCAGGTGTGGTCAGCATCTTTGTTATCGATACGCGCGTCGATAATTTGGCTAGTTCTCTGTTGTTGTTGGACATTATTTCATCGACGCCAAGCGTCAAGTTAATGTGACCAAGTTTTCCAGCAAGTGTTGTATTCATAACTGGCAATCGACCGAAACGGCCGTACGTGCGCGTCTATGTGTGCGTGCCCCTGTTTTCTCTTGTTGTAAAGACCCAACCTTCTGTTGATATCTTGTTTGTAATATCAGCTTATCTGATCTCGGTGGCTGGACCGTATTGAATGGACGCCCGGCTGTCTCTCAAATGAACGTACGACTCTGTTGCTACAAAGTATTGCGAAATAGGTTTCATGTACACCTCGAGTGACGGAATGGTAAGGAATTTCTGGTGCATTCAGAAAATGTGCATGTTTTAGATGTTGAAATTAAGGTTAATTTGGATTTTAGGAAGATCGTTTTTGATTTTAGTAGTGTCAAGCTTTGCTGGTTTAAGTTGGTTTTAACATTATCTCTCATAATTATTTGTGCTCTGTTAAGATCCCAATTTTATGGATTTTCCAAATATTCCTTAATGAAATTGCGCCATAAATATGATGGCGAACATTGTTATCTATCAATTTAAAAAGTTTTTTGTTATTATGTTACAATCGATAGTCTATTCCAACAAAAGCAACTTCTAAACGTTTAAAAACTATGTATATTATGTTCCAGCCAACATACCTACTATTATATTCATACGACTTTACGTAATAGCTCCTATAACACTGGCCAGAAAAATAACAAGGAAAACTTTCCAAAAAGTCCCCCATAAAGATAAGAAATATTGAAATTGGTAACCATATCGGAATAACAACCAGCCATCTCACAAACTAACCCACTTTCGTTCACAAAGAACTAGAAACGCGTGGTATTACTATCCGCGATAAACTAGACCTTTACAATTGTGCCGATGCAATTTCTCTCGTGTTTTACTTTTCCAGGATAAGACTGGATTGGACTCACTTATCTGTTTTCGTGGAGTGCATTACGGCCGGTTACCTTCGTCTCGATTTTCGCTCCGCCCATTGGATTACCTTCAATTTCATTACTACAGGTTTGTCGACAAATCTTTGAGCGGTAAATTGGAAATACTTTTTATTTGCACAAGTGTTTCAGGTTTGTGTCTAGTGTGTAACGTTTTTGGATTTGTGGTTAAGTTTTTTATGTGGTTTTTGATGCAAAGGAATATAAAAATGAATTAAAAGGTAGTAGTTATTGAATAGACGTTATTGAAGGCAGTAATTGGAAAAACATGATATGGGAAAATAAAGAATATTATCAATTACGGTTACCAATCCCAAAAGACATTAAGTTACTATGCAAGAGATATTGTGTGTATACAAGTGTGTGTGTACATAGGTATACTCTACCTATCACAAATGGAGAGAGATCAGGCGCTGGATCAACATCTTTACGTTATTTCTGAGGTTCAGGAGTATCGAACCACCAACATCAAAACTGCACGTTAGTTATACAGAAAGAATTATTTAAAACCGTTTTAGTAAATAAAAAAAATCAAACAATACTGTAGCTATTCTTTAAAATTGGCAGTTTCCATTCCATAGCCTATAGTAGGGGAATTTAGGTTAAGTTTAAACCACTTGTTTTATCGTCCAAGTCTTGGCGTCGCGAAGCTTTCAAAGAATTAGCTCGGTTTAATTGTGGAGGAGTTGATGTCCACACCATATCGCCTCTCCATCCAACAGCACTTAGTACGTGAATTGTTTCCTTAATGGTTCCGTCAGTTTATGCTTGTCTTGGCGTGATGTCTGATATTTAGCCTGTAGGTATATCTACTTGATTTGTTGAAAGATTCTTTAGTGCGTTTTTTGTGTAATGTAGCTCTTATAGAGTGACTGTGATGATGACATTTATTTCGACGAAAGTGAACAAGTGAGTGTGTTTTGCGCGGAATTGGTGCGTATTTTCCCTTTTTTTGTTATTGAATATATTAAAAAATAATATTATTTTTGTAATATTATTGATAGTTTTAAAATTGCTGCGTCAGGTAAATCAACTGTTTTTCTTTCTTTTTTCTTAAGTGCTGTGAAAAGATGTGTGTTTTCTTTGCGTGTACACTACAATTATCGTTTTCTACCAGTCATGATGCTGGACAAAAACTAACTTTTTTGTTTCTAAGAAATGTGTGCTTGTGTGTGTTTTTTAGCTAAGCTTGAAAATTTCTGTTTTACTGTTCCGTATTCCTTAGCAAAAACAATACGAAAGCTGTTCCACTTAATCCGTTCCTCATCAATAGAATCATGAACCCCTCGTCCATTTCTCAGAATTAGTTTTATTTTCAAACCCATGACCTCATTTGTGCAAATAATGAGAAAGACGGAGAAATGGCGGTAAATATTTATTCAGATTCCGTTTTTCTTTTCTAATATGAACTGAACTTCAAGTTGAAAGCACGTAGAGCAATAACGTGCCAGATTTAGGGATCAGTGAGCACGAGTAATGATAGATTTTCAAACTATTACTGACTCTCTTCGCGTCGCCTGGAGTGTGAACTATGTTACTTGTTTCAATCGATTCGGTGTATTTCGTTATTCGTTGGTAAACTCCATTTGATTTGGGCTAGGTAAACACAGAGTTAGTTTCTACTACTGGGACTCGGGCCTCTTCTTTAGGCAAGAAAATGGGCCAAAATCCACTACGGTGGTCCGGAAGGCTTCGTTTCGTTTTTGTTCTAGTAAAGAAGTGCCGATTTCCCCATGATGTTTTTCTTCGCCTTTTTTAATACAAATTTATGCGTGCATCAGCAATGATGCTTCTGTGAGGGAATTCGGTGATTGTGGAGTTCACATGCATATTTCTGTGAAGCCCTTGTTCGCAAGGAACACGATTGTTTCCTTCGTCTGTAGGCAAGATCTGCACAGAGATTGACAATCAGGGTCTAACTGAGATGCCTATTGTGTGAAGTGTTTGTTTAGCCGGTAGCGTCCAGCGATTGTTCCCGTCACCAGGCGCCAACTGTTTTTGTGCAGTTCCAGATATCTTTACGTAAGGGTTCTTTCATGACTTTAATATAGCATAGACTAATGTGGGGATTTTTACATAAAACTTTTTTTTTTGAAGAATCAATGTACCTATAGTGTTTAATGTCAACTAAATACACAAAAAATCTTAATTTCCTCCGCCACTACTTATAGTGTTATTACCGTTTAACGCTACGTTTATTAACAATTTCTAAATTACTGTAGTCTATTGTAACAAGTTTTCAGTCAGTAGTTAATTAACGCCAGCCACAAACCCTCTGTGTTGTCTAGTTTAGGGTTTTGGAGCGAAATTATAAGCGGCAGCGGGGTTTGTAAGGTGACAAAATAATGAGCTCTCTTGCTTTCTGTGACCCTAGTACTTGTTTTGTTGACGCACTAATATTAAGGCAAAAGTTTGTATAAATGTGTATGAGTTTGTTTGTTACTTCTTTACGTTCAAGCGATAGAATGGATTTGGATGAAATTTATCACATACGTAACCTTTGTCCTGAAATATAACGTGGGGTACCTACTTATTTCCAGCAATAAAAACACATGAGGTAATATTGAACTTTCAGCGAATTTGCCAGTAGAACCATTTTTAGGGTTCCGTAGCCAAAATGGCAAAAACGGAACCCTTATAGTTTCGTCATGTCCGTCTGTCCGTCTGTCCGTCTGTCCGTCTGTCACAGCCGATTTACTCGGAAACTATAAGTACTACAGTGATGAAATTTGATGGGAATATGTGTTGTATGAACCGCTACAAAATTATGACACTAAATAGTAAAAAAAAGAATTGGGGGTGGGGCCCCCCATACATGTAACTGAGGGATGAAAATTTTTTTTTCGATGTACATACCCGTGTGGAGTATCAATGGAAAGGTCTTTTAAAATGATATAAAGTTTTCTAAAAAACATTTTTCTTAAAGTGAACGGTTTTTGAGATATCAGCTCTCAAAGTCGTAAAAAGTATGTCCCCCCCCCTCTATTTTTATAACTACGGGGTATAAAATTCTAAAAAAAATAGAGGTGATGCATGCTAATTAACTCTTTCAACGATTTTTAGTTTGATCAAAGTATCTCTTATAGTTTTTGAGATAGGTTGATTTAACTGTAATTTTGGTTAAGTTATTGTGCTTACACTGAAAACGATGGCTGAACCTTATAAGTTTTATTTGCTGCTACGGAACCCTTTGTGCGCGAGCCCGACTCGCACTTGGCCGGTTTTTGTGTCAATAAATTGAAATATTAATTACAGGTTTAAAATTGTTTTTTTTTGTGGTTGGAAGTTACCAAATAACTGTTCACGTCGAGAAGCCATATCTGAGTTTAACTGAATAAAGGATTTTAGTCAGTAAAAGTTTGATACATATAAGCTGCCTTTTGTTATCAGCCTGGATATTCCATAGATATAATATTGGAATTGATTTCCAGTAATATTTGGGAAATTTCCCACTATCAGGCCGGTGGAACTGTTCTATTTGTAGAAGCTAGTTATTTAATAATTGTCTTGTATTCGATCATTATATCCGTATATTACATAACCTCCCTCCATTCATAAATTACGCCAAGCCAAAGCAATGAGCATTCGCGTGGGAGAACACTACGGCTCACAAACAACTCGCCAAGCAAAGGGTACCTACATCTCATTGTGTGCATACATTACCACCTCTATAACAATCGTCATAAGACCTAAAATCCATTATCTCTTGACTCCATAAGTTGGTGATAATAATGACTCGAATATGTCGAGATCGAGTGATAACCTTGCGGTGAACTTGAAAATTGTGTTTGTGTTCAACTAAGATTTATTATTTAGCTTTCCTCTGTTTGTTTAGTATACGGCATCCTAAATTATCAATTTGGCTCTTGTTCCCTGTTATTTCCTGATTAATGTTGGCTGGGATAAACAAGAACTGCCTTTTAGTGCGACAGTGTACCCGGAAAAGGAAATTCTTTATGTACAACATGTAACTGAAATAATGCGCGCCCTTATACGCACATCCCTATTATAAATTTAAGTTACAATCATAATTCATTCACTGAATACTTAACTCAGGTAGTGTTTTTTAAAGAAATAAGTAATCGTAATTGTCCGCGCCGCTCTTAATTTCACGATGTACCATTCACAACACCAAAGACAGGAACAGATGGAAGAACATCAGATTCATAAGGGCTAAGGTGATGAAGCAGGGAGGTCACGACCTTCGGCATTGAGGAATACGACGCAAGGAGGAGCAGGAATTATTGTAGACTAATATTGTGGAAATCGACGCAGCAGATTATTAGCGCATCAATATTAGTATCTACATACGTACCTTCATAGTGTGTTAGAAGGACTCCCAGAATACCTAGTGAGGATCGCAGGAATCAAATGGGATGTAAGACGCATAGGACCGGTCGTTATGGTGATACTTGGGGGAGGTCTATGTCCAACAGTGAACGTCTTTCGGCTGAAATGATGACGATGATGACGCATTCTCATAAACACTCAGAGAAACCTACTTTTACGCGGACAAAGCCGCTGGCATAGGCTAGTGTAATATATGTAAACATAATGTTCCCATTACTGGAACAGAATGGGCCATATTCTACAACGAGGACACAAAGCGAGTTGGTGACTTTCACATGTCTATAGAATTGTGGCTCTAAGATATATAGTTTCCTCAGAATGTTTTCCTTCGCCGTTTTGAGAGCAATAGCAAATCACACAAAATAAGACAGCTGCTTGAGTTTGAACGTACGACCCATATGAAACCGTAACCATTGAGCCACCAATGCTTGCAAAGTCTCTGAAAATGTTGACAACTCGCAAAATATGGAGAGAGAGGAATTTAGAAAAGTTAAAGACAATTGTACACTTTGAAAAGGAATTCTATTTCACAAATTATTTGTTTATTGTACACAACTACCACAGTGTAGTCTTTTTGAAGCCAACGGTAGTAGAAAATTCCTTGTTGCATTAAGTTTGCCTATATATCTCTACATGTACTCGTATGTACTGTATATACAATTGAATTAAATATAAGAAAGCGAATTCTAGTCGTTTTGCGGTTGGTGCATCATAACCATCGTTATTTCAGTCAAAATGCAACCCACTGTTGGGCATGGGCTTCCCTTGGGTCCTTTGTCAATATAATTACCAATTCTGTGCGTCTCGTATTCACTACATTCCCGCAATGTAGGAACACCAAACTATCGGTCCAACTTATTTTCGGCTTTCCAACGCTGCGTTTTCCAGGAAGCCAAAAAGCAATATGATTTATTTTTCACATCACATTGACATAAAAAAAGTTCCGTGTCAAAAAAGCTACTCGTAAAACTCATACTTTTGGTTAACATTGAAAAAAATACACTATTCATACTTTAGTTAAACAATTTATATTTATGTGAAAGCAACTCTGTTTGTTTGATACATCTTCGGGCAGGGCAGGATTTACAACTTAAATAAAATTTTACATGAACATACTCGTAACGTAACGGCCTGAAAATGACTCAAGATAATTTTTATCAACATGATTATCAATCATTTAGAACTGCAGGCAGCAACCGTTTTCACAACATGTCATAAATAATAATAATAATAATAATTTATTGATTCAGACATCACAGATCCAATGGTTAGTAAATAAAATTTATCATCTAGGTGTTAGTAAATTGACAGATTCAAAAACATTATAAAGATGGCAGCAATCGATCTTAACAAAATTCATACTTTTTAATTTTCTAGCAACTTACTTTAATTGTGTAACGACTTTTTAAATTTCGAGGCCGATATATTCCATAATTTCTTTTCTAAGCATTTCATTTAGAGAGCCTACAATATAATTAAGTTTCCTACTAAATTCATTATAATTGTCAAACACCATACTAACCGCGGCAGTACGAAATTCACAGCTGCGGTTTTCATTCATGCTGAATCCACGTTCTCCGGAGCGTTTGACTAAAACCGCGCTAAAGCCTTGTTGACTAGCTACTCGTATGACTGTCAACCCGAGCCTGCCAAGCACCACACTACTAACCCCGTTTGAACCCCATAGTCATGAAAAGGACTCCTTTGTAGGGAAAGCTCAGTAAAGAATTTGTACCTACGAGAATTCTGTTCAGAAAGTTTTGTATTTGATTCGCATTTGAGAGATGAACGCAACACAATGGTAAAGTGGCGGATTCTGGCAATCGGGACAAAAGATAGGAGTATAAAGAACTGAAATCGTCTGAAATAGAAAATGCCTGTGATCAATGAATTTCATACTAGAGTGAACGATGTGGAGGTCAATGATTCTTGTAGGTACTTTGGACAAATGAGATTATAAATATAGTTTGAAAACTGGCTAAATGAGTCGAATACGTTTGCAAAGGGTTCCACACCACCGAACAAACGATATAATTTACATACCCTTATAATATTTTTTTTTATTATTTGCTATTATTGCGATTGACAATTAGAAATACACACTCAGTTCAAATTTCAGATCTCTGCCTATTGTAATAACTGCCTATCAGACCTCCATAATCCAATTACTGGGCAATACAATACTTCACGAATAATCAATAGTCTGATTTTCTATCGTCTATATAATAATGCTTCTGTACGTGTTTGTCACGTAACTCCTACTAAACTGCTTGATCGATTTGGATGGAATGTTGTGTGGTAAGTAAGGCGGCACTACAAAGGTTCTCAATTTTAGAAAGGACAACGTCTGTCGGAACGACTAGTATACAAAATTTGTATATGTGTGACTGTGAGTATACCATCAAAAAGCACTTTGAAAATAAACGAAAATCCAAACCCTCAAACGAGAAAAACTTTCCTTCACCTTGCAGCACATTATTAGAAAGCTTATTATTATACTCGGCTAAGTAATCAGATGCTTTTATCTGAACCTACATAAATTACAGGGCCTTAATGAGCTACGGGAATGTATGAAGTGAACATTTTAAATATTTATAAGCACACAAGTGACTATCTCGTCTTCGCTGATGGAAGTTCAAGGCTGGGCCATGGGTAAGTTAAGTAGGCACCTGTTTTGTAGATGAGAGTGTACAAGAATAGTTTTTTTGAAATAATTTGGCTTGATACCAGATCCATTGTTACTCTCAGGACAATATTTTGGTACAATTACTGCATTTTTTAAATTGATTTTATGTCCTTTTTAAGGTTCTGTAGCCAAAGGGTAAGGCCAAAGTGCCGCACGCTGTTTGTCTTCTTGTTACCAGGCTGAATCTCATAAACTGTAATAGCTAGACAGTTGAAATTGATCTAATCCATCGAATTACCGCAACCCTCACCAGCTCACCGACCCACTTTGTATGGGGCTGTCTAACGCTGCGTTTCCCGGTATGCTTTCGTCACTCCACAACCTTCCGGCCTTATAGTCCATTTTTTCTCCGAGCAATGGCCTCTGCTACTTAAGTTTGGTATTCTTCGGGCTATATCGATAACTTCTCTAGCAGATATTTTCATTCCTTATTTATTCATTATTATACCCTAATTACCTTGTACAAACCGAGCCTGGGTCGTTATAACAATAAACCATCTAGGGCTAAAGCTAAAAACGTAAAAGGCACAAAAGGCAAACCTGAACAAAAGCTCAGTACATTCGAACGTCGCACTTTTTCAAATACAAACCCAATTACCTGAGGCAACAACAATTTTCGTACAAGGTATATTACGGCACTAAACCAAACTTTATTCACAGTTACTTTCTACACTACTTATACCATAAAACTATTACGTACCAAAGTTTATTATACGAAGAAATCCAGCGGCACGACATTAGTTTGTTCCCAGGCGAGGTACCCACGTACACCGCAGTTTGTAACTGGGTCACGGCAGACAAATCGTTTGACAATTAGCTTACCGGCTAAGTAAGGTGATATTATCTCGTGTATAGAGGAAATTGCGGTATTAAACGTTGTTTTGACTGGTCACGCGTGCTTTTTTTTAAATAGGATTGAAATGTTTTATAAGATTGTTGTGGGAAAATTAATTAAATGGCTTAAGCAAATTATGCCTTGCCCTGGAAAGCAGATACAAATAAACAAAAGTCAACACTGGGTAGAATATGATTAGTTATTGATGTGTGAGGTGATTCACAATGACATTCATGTCCAAATATGCACTATCTTGGTGCATCTTTTGCTTTCAGGAGGAACACTGTTTAAGTACAAATCTCTTTTTAATTGTTAGCTTATTATAAAGAATCCCAGATGATCAAGCAAATTTTTATGAAACCTCTAGGGTGTATTGCATAGCTCACCCTACAATATTTGTTGTTGTAGTGACAAGGTAAATCTCTACATCATAGCCAGTGGTGTAACTGTATCATCGGAGGCGCATAGTATTCATTGAACGGGGTTAAAAAATTCGTTAAAAATATTTAAAAAACGCAGTTAATATTAAAAGCGTCTGGTTCGCAATTTTGATTCTGAAAGACTGGAGTTTCGAAAGATGAGAATCACCCTAATATTTTGCTCCAACAAAGTAATGCGTTAACCCTATTACACGGTACACCGTCAAACAATCTTTGCCTGGAACTACCGAACTTATCCTTACTGCTGACTCCAACAATTACTAAAGACATTTTTCTTACGTAAACCTTATTTTCTGTACTCAAATAGAAATGTGGAAATATGTGTATTTACGTAGGTATACTGTTAGGCCTCAGTAAATAGTTGCTGAAAAAGTATAAAAAGAGCTTATACAAAACGTCACGCGTTACAACACAAAGGAAAAGGTTCCAATAAGCATCTACATATATGTAAGGGACTCGATACGAAAAGGGGTTTTTAAGGTACAATTCCAATAAAGTAGCGCGAATGTCGAGTGAATAAGCGGAATACGTTTTCAAGTGGCCCCACGGCTTTCTAAGCGGATTTACGTAAATTTATATTTTGTGACACGAACAAATTGGTATGGACCTTTTGATACATCGAGGGCTCCCGTCGTAATGGCACATCGTATGCGTGACGTAGAATTTTACGGTTTTAAGTTACGAATTTATTTTATTAAAATTATTGCCCAGAAATATTGGTGGTACGTGAAACGGTGTAATTTTTCAAAAGGGAAGGCTTCACACGTAGATAATTGTGTAATTCTTCCTCGTAAAACAGTTTGAACTCTGAACGTAAGAGGTAACGTAGTACCACCTCTTTCAACTGTTCTGTGGTAGTACCTATACTACGTATAGTACAAGGTAAGCTGTTCCATTCATTCACAATCTCAAAGGGATATGTTACCTTGTTGAATTGTACCTCCAAATAATTTTGCTTCTCAATTTATTATTGTGAATCAGAAATGTCGTTACGTCTGTGTCGAAATACACCTCGCTTTTGACATTCAAAATCAAGTTGTTATTTCAATGAGACCTTTGAAAAGTCATGAAGTTAGTCGGTTAGTAAGTATGAAAGTTAGATCCTGCTTCATTGGTTTCAAAGCGTAGTTATTGAGTAAGTAGAAAGGGCAAAATACATTCAGTAGCAAAATGAAAGGGTTCAATATACGTGTAATTTTGAAAAAATAGGTTGTACACCTTTGTATATGTGTACAACCTATTTTTAAAAAAAAAGTTACAACGACATTAAAAGATTTAAAAAAAAGTTAAGTCGTAGACACTTGTCTTGGAATTAAACCTTTATGGTTCGTCTGGGATCCTTGTGGTAAGTCTGTGTCTTATTTGTATTTCTTAAAATAAATACTATCGCACTTAAATATATCTGATTTGGGGTTCAATCTATTTTTTTAGAAGTTTAAGAACAAATTTTTATTATCACACAGTAATATATAGATAATGGGATGAAACCCAAATCAATTAGTTTACCCTAATAGGGAAGAATGGGTCCCGAAACCCGTCTTTAATGGTGGACAACTCACCCGTTCGCTCGGGCCTTTTTTTAAAACCTATAGTGGGATCTGCGAAGCAGCTGCAAGCCGCCAAGCAATGTAGTATTGGGAAGAATCATGAATCCCCGACCGGTCATATGAGACCGCGCTGTTATTGTTTTACTATTGTGTCTCGTTTCGCGGGTAAGTGATAGGTTAAACACTTTTTGTGCATTTTGACAAGTATCATGTCTTAAGTCAATGGAAAAGTCCTGTTCTCTTAAGAGTATCAAAATAAGCTTCATAAACGACTGTATCTTTTAACTGCCTTGACATAGAAGATTATTTTTTCACAGTTCCAAGAGACTACAGATTCGAGTTTTTGATATTGATTTTAACTAGATAATCTTGTCGGGTTTCTCAGAAAAAGTTCCGACGGTCAGCGAAGTTGAGATCCTTTCAAGGTACGGTTCCCAAAAAAATGTAAACCTACCTATATATTATTATGTTGTACACAAACAACATTGCAAGCTGGGATTGCACCTGATCCGTACGGGATCACTGTGGATGATGGATGAAGGTCGTGACCTCACCTTTTCTCTGCCCCGTCGACTTTCCCAACAAACAAAAAAAAATATTTGTAGGTTTCTTTTCACTGTATGTATGTTTCTCTTCACCACCCTTGGTTGACTGGTAAAGAACGCCCAAGGCATTAAGTCCGCCTATTTATTTATATGTTGCATGAAGTATCAATAAATAAAAAAATATATGTTTTACTTAAAGTAAACTAGCCTCATATGCAGCCTCATAGAAATGACGCATACGCTATAAATAGGAATTACAGAGTTCAAAACCCTTATTTTCCGTCGACTCATTTGACGTCATTGGCTATTATCAAGTTAGCCTTAAAATACTTGTGAAACCCTAATTGCATTCCACTTATGCATGTACGTCATATAAGTTAAAATAAAACTCTAAAAACACGCATAAGGTACTTAAATAACGAACTAAAATAAAAGTTTATTGACGGTTGAACTTTCTGTCTGGTTTACGACTTGTAAAAAATGCCCTTAAGCAAAGAAAAATAAATATTCGCTGCATTTTCTATTATTTTTTCGTTTTAAGAAAGGAAATAATGTGTTGATTTAGATGAGAAAGTATATACTGTATAAACAAGTCTGATCGGATTACTGACGAAAATAATAAAAAATATATCTTAATAATCTCCATCGCCCTATCTCTACGTTGATGACGTGGTGAGGTTTGCATGCTCCAATGAACCTTAAGTCTTGTGCAGATAGAGTTTAATTGCCGTAAAATGCCTATGGTGAGGGGTCTGTCTAAGAAAGATACAATCCGTAGAACAGTTGTGGCGAACAGTCAGGTAGTAGCAAGCTCTTGTTCTTCATCTCCGGCTTGCCTTTATTGACCAGCCTTAGTGAACTCTAACAAGGAACAGAGCTCCTACCTTTGTCTTTCATTCATTGGCTGGCTTGAGTGGTAAAACATAAGGCAATAATCGAGCTTGGGAGAAAGATGTAACATCCTATGAGGTGCTGGTAAAGATCTTGACCGTACTTTCTATTGTCCTTATAGCTTATGTTTTGCCTAATATAAACTAGTGCTAGTTACAGTGTTAGTTTACTCAAGAACTTTATATGTTTTTTCAGTTTTAATGTGTATTTATTGTCCTTCAACTCTTTCTACACCAACACGGTGTGAAAAATTGAATTAGAACGAAATGTTTGTAAATAAAAATTAAATAAATAAGGAGGATTTTTAAACAAAAACGTTTAATAATAAAAAAAACAATTGAATTGATTGATTGTTTTTATATAATCAATTGTTTGTTTACGTAAAACAAAATAAAACAACTTAACTTTAACAACACGGGCTTTAAAATAAATAAAACAGAAAGCAATTGGTTAATCAGCTTAGCATTGTAAAGTTCTAATTGAGGAAAATCTTTACTAACTTCTAAATCTTTACTACTTTAATTGCTGGGAAATTGTCAGTTTGATTACAATGAATTTACTATTTTTAACAAAGTTAAATAACCAAATTAACGACTCGTCAATGCCTAGCAAGATTTTATGATTCGACTTGGCGTGCTTGCAAGATTTTTGATATACTTTATGTTACTAGGTAATCAATACTTATATTACGTATTGTTCTTTATAGCTTTACATATACGCATTATTATTCCGTAAGTGGTTTTGTCACCTATCACCTAACTCTTAGGAAATCGCTTGACCGATTAGGATGAAATTTGATGTGTATGTGTGCCCATGGGTGATTTGAACTTACCATTGAATCCGGTAGGAAGCAGTCTCAATACTTCCAATTCTTAGACTTGACATACATATTACTATATCTGTATCTAAAACAAGATATAAACATTTGCCTACATACCATATGATTGTTGTTTATAACATGTTAGCGTCACCACAACTACTGAACCAACAAAAACTTGTTTATATTTTTAACAAACATTTCTAAACTGGGCGCTCGGTTTGGTTTCGAGTTAGCAACTATGACAGTTCCAGTTTCCGCGATCATTTTAGAGAACAGCATTTTATCTATTCCAAAAGTAGAAGTTTATTCAGCACATACAAATAGAATTTTAACGGGATTCACTGCTAGAGAATTCGTAAAATATGTGAAACAAAAACTCAAATACAACATAGCCCAAAGAATAGCCAAACTTAAGTGGCCAGAGCACTTTGCTCGTAGAACGGATGGTGGATGAGTCTGAAGGTAAGGTACAAGGCAGACCGATGACCTGGTGAAGCTGGTATGCAATGAATACGAGACACACAGGACTGTTCGTTGTGGTGACAAATGTGGGAGGTCTATGTCCAGCAGTGGACGTCCTTTGGCTGAAATGATGATAAAGCATTGTTCTTTATTGTCTTGCTGGCAGTCATACTTTAAAGTTACTGTCTTGTCTCTCTGTCTACTTCTCAGCTTGTTACGTCTTCAGGTTTCAGATCCGTCTTAAATGCTTTTCAAGGCTATGTTTTCCTTTAGGCGGTTGCCACTCTCTCGTCTCTTTTCACTCAACTGAACTTACTACCTTGTTTTGTTAAGGAATCATCACATAACTCCTCTCTCTCTCTCTGAATAGAACAAGAACAAACTTTTACTAACTAAAGCCAACTCCTATTATTATATTCCTTCAATTTTCCAATGCCATGCAAATTAAAAAGTTCCACAGCCCAGCCAGACTGATTACCTGTTGTATACAAGTAATATAACTAACAATTTATGATATATACAAGAAAGAGACTTGATTTAACCAATATGTTTTACCAATATCCTGTAACGTATCGACGCTTGCTCATTGGGACGGAAACGGATGGGACATTATTCAAATAAATATATTATATACACAGCAGCAATCACACGAGGTGGCTCCAATAAATTTGTAAGGCTCTTAAGACGATATATTGACGTCTCGGATCCTAAGGATTCTCGTAACTGCCTACAAATTGCTCGTAGTTCACTGTTACTTACGTGAGCCGGTTTTTAAATGAATATCGAGGAGGCAAATCGATGAAATCCGTTAGAAAGTTAAGCGATAGGATACATAGATTTCTGGTCCTTTTCAGTTGAGTGAAATGATCCTTATTGATGTGGGGAAATGCCTAGAAATACACTGGAGAAATGAGAATGTATTGGTTGGTATTTTTCTTTGTAAGTGATTCAATGAACCAGTCACATGACTGGTTCTACATACACTTGGTAAAAAAATTGTAGATGAAAGAATAATGCCTGGGTTTCTGAGAAATATGGGCCCGCCATCCAATAGATATGAAATGAAATGATACTGAATAGCCTTGGAAGATGGGCCCAGGAATTGTATATTTCTTGTCAAATCTTTTTGTATATCACGTAATCATAACACTACTTGTACGCAAAAATGTTGTATTCCTTATGCTTTTAGGTAATGATAAACAAAACAAATTTAACTCATATACTGAGATAAAATAAAACAATAACGTATACGGTCAAAGATTTGTTCACAAACGAAATGTGTATTTTTGTTACTTTTATTTGAGAAGTTGCATTTCACAAATTCGCTCGTTCTCCGGGCGACTATGGAACCAAAAATTTTATACAAAAGCTAACACATACCCACAAAATAAACCATCACATACCCACAAAACGAGACACAATAGTAAAACAATAACAGCGCGGTCTCATAGGACCGGTCGGGGATTCATGAATTAAACCAATAACTCGTAGGGAGTTATAGGTATTCGTCATTGATATTACGTAGCTTTTGAACAAAAAATCAATAAACAGTTCCGCTCCGTCCGCCCTAGAGCGGGAGAAGTCATTAGATACCCAACTAAAATAAATAAATGAAAAAGCAAAACTGTTTATGGGTTTTAATTTTTACAAATATGGTAGTATGAATAATGGATTTTAAAACGAGAATAACATGCCATTAACACACACATAGTGTAAATCGATGATATCTGTGACATTCACCTACCCGCACTAGGCCCGCGCGGTGGACTACGGCCCATTCCCCCCTCCTAAAGAGGAAGCCTGAGCTTAGTTCTAAAGAGGAAGCCTGAGCTCTCAGCAGTTTTATTTTATAAGGCTGACAATGCTACTATCAATTTTATTAATACTTTTAATTCCAAGTCAATTCACAGTTTCATAAAACGACAATTAGGTACATAGGTCTTCTGAAAAATTTCTTGTTTACCGAATATTTACCAACACATTCTATGAAAGTCTTCCTCCCATTTCTTTTCTGCATTTTCCAGAACTAACATTTCGTGACTATGTCCAATACTGTGAACAATCTAGAATTTTAGTTAAAGAAATATAAGAAAAACTGTGTGGTCATATAAACGCTACAGAATCTTTCAATAATGCGTGTGCGACACGCACTTGGTCGATTTTTATTTCTTTATATTTCGTACAATGAACTAAAATGAAATGCTATAAATATTTGCATAGTTTTCTTAAGTGACTTACATCGAGGACTTACATAGTTTTCTTAAGTGACTTACACCGCGTACATCGAGGGACTGGAACAATCTGCCTGCTGCGGTTTTCCCGTCCGATTATAATTTAGGTGTCTTCAAGGCTAGAGTGAATAGGCTCGTAATAAGCTAGTGCGCCTCACCATCAACGATTGCATTGCTGCTTACCATCAGGTGGGATCGCAGTCAAGCACTAGTTTATAACAATAAAAAAAAAACTTTTCATATAAATGATATTTGTTTTTCATATATGGATTTAAAAAACACTTTTTAATACGTAAGTTTTTTCTTCAGTTTAAACTAGATGAGGCCGATGTTTCTTAGCTGACTACCCTGAGAAGACACACCAAATCAAACTCAAGATCAAAGTGTTAAAGGGGTAAATAAAGGGGTTTTAGTTATGTCCTAGATAAACTTAAAAAAGGGCATAATGAATTGAAAAATAAAATTAACATTGGTACTTGCCAGGTTAAAAACTCGCAATAAGGCTAGGCAAGGCAAGGGGTTGCCTTAACCAGTTGACCATCACGGCTATACTCGTATAGCTCAAATACTATAGTCATTTATAGTTCGAACACGTAACGACAATACCTAAAACACAAGGAAACGATTCGCAATAAAAACTCCAGTTTATTCAAAAACTTTAACAGTTTCCCTATTCGGGCAAGGACCTCAAAAATCTCAGGTCAAACTTGTCCCAGCCAGTAATGATATTTTATAGCACTGTAAAGTGTCCTGAGTTGAATTTTATTTGTCATCAAAAGTAAAGGAGTTCTAACATTTTTAAGGTGCGCTCTTGTCTTCAAATATTTGGTGCAAGCTTTTACGCGCAGTTACACTACCGCGGTCTATGTTGCAGAAACTACTTCTCTACTTTGATATTTTAAGGGCCCAAGCTTAAACATGTTCACAATATAATACTTAAGCTCTACAGTCAGAATTTAAAAAAGAAGCAGTAATTTGAACGTACTAGCAAACCCATACATATCAATCGTATTAATTTTGTGGTGACATTGACACGCAGCAAATGAATAAAAAGAAGAATAGCTAAAATTAGGTACCTGTGGATAGGGCACATTACTCGTAGAACAGATGATGGTCGATGATGAGGAGGTTTTGGATTGGCGACCTTGTACCTGAAGACACAGCGTTTGAAGACCACCCACAGGGTAGACCAATGACTGTCGGTGTCTGGTGGTGACTGGTGTCGCTTGCGGTAATCTAATTGATGCAAGACGAACAGGACCGGTTGTTGTAGCGATACTTTGGGGAGGCCTAAGTCCAACAGTGAACGTTTTTCGGCTGAAATGATGATAATTATGAATCCTTAACAAAGGTGATTTTGTCAGAAACGCCAAGAGCTTTAAGTTTTAGTCTTAGCAAATATTTTATTTACATCCATATTTAAATACAAATCTTCTGAATATAATTTTAAAACCTCCAACAATTTAAAACTTTTAGCTTGAATGTACCACAGCTGATTTTCGCACCCTCCCTAAAAGACTTTGTCGCAAGACAATGGCAGTCCACTTACTTTTTTTTACGATAACATCATTATATTTTTACTATGAGTACTTTTGTAAAAAGTAATGGGAAGATGTAAAAATCCTTTTGTTCGACAGGGATATTATTTTAAGATTAGTGCTTATAGCTCTTTCCAACACTCACAACTGTTTTATATTTTTTGACCAAAAATAGTTTTATTTTGAAAACATTGTAAGAATAGTTTATTTATTTGTTCTATTTTTGGGGAATAACTATATTTTATGAGATGATAATATCCTAGCAGATGGGCAACATGATAATCCCTGGTTAGACAGACTCTCTGGTGTGCTGTAAAGACTATCGAAGGTCTATGAATGACTATTGGTACCAACAACAAGTGATGTTTGAGATATACTTAAACAAAAAGGCTGATCACACGAAATTCTAAAGTAAAATATTTCAAAGCTATTACGGAAAGAGCTTTATCCAAGACAAGAAATATATTATTCGCTTATCATAAAGAAATTAAGGCTTCTATGCAGACTGGGGAGTGATTTAAAAATGTAATAACATTTTTCCTCGAATAATGCAAGGAAAAAAATGCACCGTACATCCTAAATACAGTTTTGCGTGACTCCAAATTGCTTGTACTTTTATTAGAGTTGCAATGGCATTTGCAGAATTATAAGGATATGAAATTATTATGTAATTTTATTTGGAACGAAAATGAGGTTAAAGATATGAAATTCAATCGTTTTCAAGAATTAATTGTATAACTTTATCATAAAAAAACTCAACAAGGTTTGTCATTAGATCTGGTACGATTAAAAAAAGAAATATCAATGACTTCAATTATGAATGGACAGATTTTGTCATTAAAGAAGAAGTGTGAGTAGAGTATTACGCCCATTCTTTTAGAAGTTTATTTTTCTTTTCTAATAAGAAAAACACCATTATATTCGAATCCAATTATGGATAAACTATAGTAACCGATCTCCACAATAACAATACACGCCTCCAGCAAAGAAGGAAAGAAAAACATGGGAAAATAACCGTAAAAATGCGAGACTTAGTATTTATACAGCGTAATTTGAAGTCAAAGTTACAATTTGTTTGCTGGCCGAATTCCCATTGACCACACGTACCTCACGCAAGGCATCGCTTAAGATTTCTACACTATTCGTTTCGTTCGGCAAAATTATGTGGCTTCGAAAACAGCCTTATCTGGGATTGTAATACCACGCTGTGAATTCGTAGCGTTAAATGTAACGTCGTTTCCCGAAGTTTTAGACAGAAGTGAACCTGCGAGGTTGTTGAGGAGCTCGTGGCTAGATAATAACAGCTGCACGGGTCGACCTTCAAGGTTAAGCAACATACCGAGTTTCCTCCGTGCCTCAGAAAGCGCGTTAAGCCGTAGGTCCCGGCTGTCATTTGTAGATCTTTGGCAGTCGTTACGAATCGTCAGAAGCCAGTAAATCTGACTTCAGTCTTGCCATGGAGTACCGTGTTACCCCAGTTAATGGGTTGTGGAAGTCTGGTAGGCAGCCGCTCCTCGTAAAATATTGGTATTCAGCTAAATCCGGTTTGACTGGAGGCCAACCCCGATATAGTTGGGAAAGGGCTATGCAGACATTGAACCTACGAGGTTGTGGATGATAAGCAATAGGTAGCTCGCCGTCCGGTGAGGACCAAGGTTGATGCGATGGCGCTTTGTGTTCCATGTGCACCACAAAGAGATGTCAGCAAGATTGACGGGGCTGGTTAGGGCTTATACCTGCCAGGGCTGTGGATTGTTCGAAGGTGACCCTGTGAGGTGGTGGTTACTGTGACCCTTGAAAAGGGGAGCTGAAGGAACACTGTGGATTTAAGTCAGTAAAAGTCTGACTCCTTCTAGGCCATTCCCTCCTCTTTGTGTCGTATTCCTCAATGTTAAGGATCTCCCTGCTTCATCACTTTAGCCCGTATGATGTTCCTCCATCTGTTCCTGTCTTTGGCGTTGTGAAGGGCATCGTAAACCGTGGAATTAAGAGCAGCGTGGATCTGGTCGGACCAACGTATTGGGCAGCACCCGCGAGGCCTTTTCCTGTGTACTTCACCGGTCACAATGAGCCTTTCGAAGTTGCCACCATCTTTCCATTAGTTATACACAAATCCATTCATTCGTTAGTTTACTGAGGGATTAGGTTAAAAAGAAAAATCCTCTTAAAAATGAGTATACATAAATAAGTTTTACAAAACTATATCAGATGAGGTTGTTTTAATTGACATGAGTTGATTTTTAAATTTTCCAAACAACTTACAGTCTGTGATTTCGCCAAGCAATTAATTAAAGAGATCTTTTAAATACAACATTTTTGTTTTGGTAAGTTTAAATAATTCTAGATGAAAATACCTAGAAATGCTTTGCTCTATCTAATACTTGAACTATCTCATGTTTTGTGGTAGCATTTATACCCACTATACCAACCAGAGAAACGATGTTGACCTTGAAACTACAATAAAGTATTTGAAATCAACATTACATTAACCCTTAACCACCTACCATCGGTCTTACAGACTCCGGCGATATTATTTTAGTGAATAATTAAGTGCACCCGCATATTTACATTTCGCCCGTTAATGTATGTTGAACCCTAGTAGAGCTGTGACTGAGCTTATCGAGATACAAAGTGTGTAAGTTTAATTTTGGTAAGCAATTATGATCAGTGGTCTGTGAGACCGATGGTAAGTAGTTACGTGATTAGTGTTCAAACACTCAAATAAAAGAAAATAAAAATAAGCCTCTGTTTTTGTGAAAAATGGTCTTTAATAACAATTATTGCACTCTAGTTTGGAATTGATCCTTTAATCGAAAATAATCTACCAAATCGAGACTAACGATGTAAAACTTGATTTAGGAGATGATTTTGTTTGATTTCGTTCAATAAAAATATTCACGAATACAATCAAAGGTTTGCAATTTTGGAGAAAGTAAAGTGTTTTTGTTATAGAAAAATATGTGTGCATAATATTTGGATTACTTAATTAACAGACATAATTAAGGAAAATTTACTTATTTATGGCTAACTCCGAAGTCTGACATTTCTTATATTAACGTAATCAGTTAAGAAACCTATTAAGAACCACGTTTAGCGTAAATACCTCCCTCAATGTTAATCATATTGTTTTACGTTAATATTTAGACAAGATCTCACAGATCGAGGTTAGGTTACGTTACTAAAAGTTAAGTATACATTTCATCTGGAATCCGAGTCCTTTAAAATTTTTGGTTTCAGCAAAATTCAGAACATTTTTAATATCACGCAGTCCCGCTATTGCGGTCGCTCACTTTGTGGCCACAAGCTAAAAAACTGTATTTTCACCGCACATTTTATGGAATTCCTTTGACATGGCATCCGACCATTACTTTGTAGTTGATTGCTACGGATTCGTAGAGGGTCTACGTCGTAGCGCTACGTGCGTAAACGTAGCCATTTGTTTTTTCTTTTATATAGGAAAGAGATTAGGTTTCGTTTGTCCGAAATGTTAAGATATTCTTTGAATATTTTTTTCTTAAATTTACACATTCATGCCAGATGGATTTTGGCAAAAAGCTTAGAAAACATTTAAACAATTTAAAAGCGAGGGAAACCGTTGTTAGCATAGCAAAATTCATTAAAGCAGTTTATCTATGATTGAAATATATAAAGGTACATAGTTATTAGTAGTGCAGGTGTCTTGAGAGCAACACGCGGCAGTGGCCCAGTGGTAATTGCCCGGACTTATCGGATTTGTAGGTTGCGGGTTCAAACCCAGCCACGCGCATTACTTTGTCTAATTTGCTTGATCACTACTGTTCTCAAAATGGTGAAAGAAAGCATCGTGAAACCGGCATGTCCTGGAGATAAAAATTTGAAGTTATTTGACCCGCAATGAGCCCGTGTTGTGGATTACGGTAATTTACCTCTCTTGGAGAGAAAGCCTGAGAAGGAGCTCGTAGCTAGATAATAACAGCCGCACAGGTCGATCTTCAAGGTTAAGCAACGCTTGCCTAGGTTGGTCTGTGGACGGGTGACCATCTTAACATAACGAGTTTCCTCCGTGCCTCGGAAAGCACGTTAAGCCGTTGGTCCCGGCTGTCATTTGGAGATCTTTGGCAGTCGTTACGGATAGTCAGAAGCCAGTAAATCTGACTCCAGTCTTGCCATGAAGTACCGTGTTACCCCAGTTAATAGGTATGGTAGGCAGCCGCTCCTCGTAAAATACTGGTATTCAGCTAAATCCGGCTTGACTGGAAGCCGACCCCAATATAGTTGGGAAAAAGGCTAGGCAGATGATGATGGAGAGAAAGCCTGAGTCCCATCAGTGAGAGCATTAAAAAGCGGATGACGGTAAGTCTATTAATTTTAATGCTCGAATAATATTCTTGAAACATAATTATCAGCCACATTCTTACCAAGTTATTAGCATGATAATCACATTCTTGATTGTAATCTTTTTGGCAAGCATTCAGGTTGTATATTTGAACCTAAGCATGGTTTTACTGGTCGATTTTATGTGTTACTACGAATTGAAAAAATAATAATAATAATAATTTTAATTAGTAAATTTTATTCGTCAAATAAAACTACGCGAGACCAGTTATTCCTGACTAATTACAATTTTTATTTATTTATTTAAATAATGTTGCTGATTACAATAATATTGCGTTTGGTTGTGTGTGATAGTGTGCTAGAGGTGTGTTGTGTGTAGATGTGTGTTTTATGATCTCGATTTTAGAAACCAGTCATTCACGTATTAATAATATAGTGCTAATATGGACACTGAAATTAACTCAATAATACCGGCCAAGTATGTATTGAGCCATGCACAGTGACCACTACGAAATGATCTGTGACAACATGACGTGTATACATGTTAACCCTTCTAAGTCAATAAGAAAAATCTATTAAGTCTTGTTATCAGTATGAAAGACAGGTTGGAAGATATAGTAGAATATACGCCGCACCGGTGGACACACTTCCAGGTGTGCCACGTTTGGGCAGAGCCGCCATCACAGGAGATGCCACGAGCATCGAGTCACAAGGCGATCCCCGGCCACTGTTAGTGTGCAGCAAAATCGTAGTAAGGCCGATGCCAGACTGTGTCACTGAGAATTTCTGGAGGGGTACTGTGCTCTACAAACGCAAAGAACAACCGAAGAACACATGTGGGCTTAAGTCGGTAACAGTCGTCACGCCCTCTACTTCATAAAAAAAACACTCATTAGATTATTTTCAGACCCAAAAAAAACATGATTGACATAATAAAATTAATGTATAGTTAAATACACATTTCTACTGCAAACAACTATGCCACAGTCTGACGGGCAGACGTCAGATCAAAGAACCCAAAAATGTAACACACATAAAACCTTGAACAAGTCTATTTCAATATTGTATCCGACGTCTATTTTTATACAATGCCAGCAGCCGTAACAATACCTATAAAGAACAGAATAAATAAATTCCAGCGCCCCACATTGCGCCATAATCTCATTAACACACTTTGTATGTTCCAAAGTAACAAAAGTTTATAGAAAGTAACAAAGGCGGATTATCGGCATCCAATCGTTCAAACGCTTGATCCTTTCAATTAGCTCCTGAATGGAGGAGTGATTATGTCGTCGGCAATAATACAATATTGAAATTATTGTCAATGGAGGAGGGATGTAGGAGTTTTGAATCTTGTTATGGGCTATTTGTTACGGAATTGAGGTAGGTATTAAGGGGTGTTTTTTTCGTAAGTAGGTCAAGTTTACTAAATTTTTTATCATCAACATTACCTTTTTTTTGTATTCTTCTATTCCCTTTTCTATCACTCATCATCTATATAGATATGTTTACATTCCCTTTCATAAACTGTCTGCTACCAGCATGGAAACAAATTTCCCGGATTTAAAGTATTCTATCTGCCATTCTAGGACATGGTCATCCCATGTGCTAAATTTCATGCACCTTCAGCTGCACTCGTAATGCGAAGAAGTAACAAACAGACATACTCACATAAACCTTCGCATTTTTATTATTAGTAAGTCAGCTCAAATTTATCAATGCGGTAACATTAGCTGACAACTATAACTTTGCTCACAAAAACTTCTTGAAGAAACTCTTCAAAATAATAATTTCGAATGCATTGTGATATCCAAGAACTTACACTTCTCCTACATTTGGTAGATTACAGCATAGCACTATAAGCTGACTTAGTACAGCAAAAGTCAACGTTTTTCACAGTAATCTCAACATCATCACTGCAGCCGAAAGACGTCCACTTTTTGATATAAAGCTCCCAAAAGCGTCGCCAAAACGACTGGTCCTGTGCATCTCACATCCATCGAATTCCCACGACCTTCACCAGTTCTTCGATCCACCTTCTTCAGGATTTACAAAGCTGCTTCTACCAGTATATGGTCGCCACAATAATGTTGAAGCTGAAAACTTGGAGCATACTTGTAACATCACCGTAAACATCACATTTTCGTCAAGTTTTTAAAAGATACAATCATTTCAATCACCAAAATCGGCGGATAACCGATGCAATCTCCTCAGAAACAAAAAAAACTACCCTAAATTGTTATTTATTGCCATAATTAGCTACGTTTGTATATTATAGGTCGTTGACCTGGTAAAATACGCACGCAATCACCCGCTGTAATGGCTCGAGGGAAAGTTTTTAACGATA
The DNA here is from genome assembly GCA_030763345.1 of Mythimna separata. Taxonomy (NCBI): domain Eukaryota; kingdom Metazoa; phylum Arthropoda; class Insecta; order Lepidoptera; family Noctuidae; genus Mythimna; species Mythimna separata. The sequence goes on along the minus strand of CM061177.1, from coordinate 17,831,882 downwards.
TGGTTTACTAGCACTTGCCCGTGGTTTCGTTCGCATGGAAGTCAAACATTATACTATTGGAATATTCCTACTGCCAATGCCGGGTCAAAAGTACCTAGGCATTCTGTGACCTAATCCAGGACATGACCTAGTCGTGTTTCAAGTTACAGTCAAATCTTTTAAATTATTAAGATATAATTCGTTAACAAACAGAATACCTATAATTAGCCTTGTAATATTCTTACTGCTAGAATTCAGGCCTTATCTCTAGTAAGGAGGAATGGGCCGTAATTTACCACGTGGGCCCAGTTTGAGTTGATACATGTCACATGTCAAATTTATAGTTCCAGATCATGCCAGTTTCCTCACAATGTTTTACTTCATGATTTAAGAGTAGTGGTCGTGTAATGAATTACACAAACTAAAGTCCCTGGGTCTTTTGAGGCAATTAGATTTATAACTTTTAAGTTAGGGCCGTTATCACTAGGTTACTATTGGGTCGGCCTGATCGGTTACCAGACAGCCGGCCGGTGAGCTACCAAATGCTCAACGTCTGCAAGCCCACGCCAATGGTATGTGACTTAGGACGTAACACATCTTCTTCTTCTTCCTGCCCTTATCCCATATTATTTCGGGTTGGCGCAACATGTTTTTTTCTTCCAATCTGTCCTGTCACCCGTCATGCTATCATCAACTCCCTTTTCTTTCATATCAGTCCTCACACAATCCATCCATCTTTTCTTTGGTCTCCCTCTTCCGCTCCATCCATTAGGACGTAACACATATTACACGTAATATATGTTCATCCTCATCCTAGAGAGGAGCCCTGAGTCTGAACCTAGCATAACAGCATAGCCAGCCTTATAATGTTCACATACGGCTATGTTATTATTACACTTAGACACAAAAAAAAACAATTTATCTGTGGCACCCATACTTACTAGTTAGATTCCCTTTAACCAGGAATTTTTTCAGTACAAACGCAGGTTTGGAGTAGTATAGATAGATCAGGTGAGATAGTAGTCGAGCCTACGCATAATAATAAAAAAAAAACAAACGTAGTAGGTAAATAATAGTATAATTATGTGTGTGTTCTTAATCATTTAGAATTTTTTAAATTCTTGTTACATTATTTTTATGTTTGGAAAGTTTTGGTGGTCATCATCATCATTATTTCCTCATCAAGTTTATTTTTAAACATTCCTATTTATAGCTACATAATGAATGATGTCCACTCATGTTTGTGTAAGTATTTGTTAACTGCTGTAAATGTCAAGTTTATGTTAAGATAGTAAATGTCAGGGTTATGTGTATTCTCCTTATACTTAAGTACGGAACACAAACCTGGTATTTGGAACTTCAGCAGAGGTTCAGGCTCGAGTTTTGTCAGCAAGCTATAGAGGGCAGTATCCTGGAGGTCCGAATTTTCGACTGCGTAAGGCACACGATACTGCGCGCCAAAACTAAGATAAAAGATGCTACCCAAAAAAGTCTAAAGTGGGATTGAGTTCGATATGTCTACCGCATGTCAGATGAGCTGTGTCTGTCTAAAATAATTACTTATTGGGTCCCATTAAAGGCAAGGCATCACGGCAGACCAAGATGGAGGTAGAGAGATTGCCTTGACAACTACCGGAGGGAATGGGCCGCAATAGCTGAGGTCTCCCGTGTATGGAAAAGGGAGAGGGAGGCCATCACTCAGCACTGGCACATATTAGGCATACCTACTACTAGTAACTATGCTATGTTAAAATCAAAGTGTCTATGTTTGGCCATTTTGTCGCTAGGTGGCGCTTAAGTTAAAAAAAATTGTATAATTAATATTATTTAAGTTTATGAGAATATTGTTAATTCAAGCGTGTTTAGTGCTTAAGTATAGTACTATACTACCTAAAATTCATAATTCCTTCCTTCTTGACTCTATGTTACTTTCTAGAGTTAGACGAGAGCGGTGAACTTTCAGAATTGGGTTGATTATGAGGCAATAATTTGATACTTATGTTATAAAGGCAAAACTTTGAAAGTGTGTGTTACTTCTTCACGTTAGAATGGCTGAATGAATTTTGATGAAACTTGGTCTTGAAACAAGAGTCATCAAAATTATGTCTTGAAACGACAGCTAGGATTTTTTTATTACGAGAGTATATTCTTTTGCCACAATTTTCTACTTAAAAAAAATACAGTTGCAAACTCAGAATATACCTGGAAATGCACAACCCAACTAACGGGAGATTTTCTAAAATTAAGATTCTAAGTAAAACCTACCATAAAAGAGTACACACGTTACGAATTTCCAGGAACTAGTTGATACATTGATTCCCATAAACGGAAAATATGCTAGTAACCACATCTTGAACTTTACTCCACTTTTCGTTCTAGTAACTATATTTAGAACGACACTGCGCTGCACTGGTTTCAATGAGAGGAAATAAAATCTTTAAATAAATATTATTTATTTTTAGGAAATTATGAAATAACTACTCTTCCTTTACGTCTGGATACCACACGGTACAATTAATTGTATCATAATCATCATCTCAGCCGAAAGACGTCCACTGCTGGACATAGGCCTCCCCCAAGCTTCGCCACCGAAGAACCGGTCTTGTGCGTCTCGTATCTATTTATAGTATTTTATTAGCATTATCGGCCTTATAATATTCCCACTGTTGGGACTCAGACCTCCTCTTTAGGAGAGGGAATGGGCTGCAAACCACTATGCGGGCCCAGTGCGAATTGAATCGGATTTTTGGTCCTAGGACTTGCCGGGTTTCCTCACGATGTTTTTCTTTACTATTTTAAGAGTAGTCGTGATGAAATAAATTACACAAAGTAATACGCCTGGTTGGGTTCGAACCCGCGACCTACAACTTGTAAGTCGGGACAGTTACTGGGCCACCATTGCTCTCAAATTACTCTATTAATTGAATATCATATTAATTTTATATCAAGCTTAATTTATTGTATTTTTTGAAAACCTTATGAGTCTAATTAGCATGAAATTATTATTGTGATTTATATTTTTATCTACATTATCGCATGGGGTAGGTTTGTAATAACAACCTACTGTATGTCTAATAAATAAATAAATATAGAACATTATACGAGTATAACAACTATAAAGCGGTTTATTCTAACATTCTTTTTTTACATTCCACAAAATGTAAACGAGTTCATATTTACTGAGCGTAAAAACGCAATTTGGGTAACTACATAGATTTCCCGATTGGGCATTTCAGTACACAGCCTGAGTTGGCATTCACGTAATAAAAGATCAAATCGAACACACTTCAAAGTACAGATAAATAGAATCGAAAGCATCTTCAACTGTCAATCGATAAAGATTTGTAAAGGATGTGTGTTCACGGTGTTTTGAGCCTTATTTCTTGAGTATTAAGGTTTTAAGCGCTAGAGGCTTTGCGGTGAGTTTTGTTAGGCTTGCTATACGCGAGCGACGAGTTCTTTCAAAATGTTTTGTTGGTAGTGAATGATAATGTTGTCATAATATAAGGTTTTCGTGATATACTATTAGCAGCTGTTTGTTTCATTTAAACATGGCAATAAATATCAAATACCCAAGTCCTACAGTTCATTTAGTAAAGGTTGGTTTACATCTATAGATAACGAGCGGCTATTATTGAACAGCTTTAGTATGTAAACCACGTTTGTTTTTGTCGATAATGTTCAGACGTTCTTCTATGGAATTCTAAGAATTACGTCTGCAAAGTTAAGATGCTTTATTCACATTACCCGGCGGACACGTACAGATATTCAGCGTGCAGACAAAATATTGTTTCCGAGAAAGCTGACCGGGCACGGCCCGTGTCTGTCGCCGTCTATGATACAAATAAATACGTTCATCACACTTTATAGAATATTATAATTTTGTCTGCCACAACATGTGTCGGACACGCTCGTTGTAAATAGATGTAAATCCACTTTAGTATCAATTCAAAATGGCTGTAATAACTTCTGAATCAAGAACATTATCAGAAGTCAAAAGAAAAAAAATAGAAAAGAAATTATGGTCTACGTGTGTGCCAAGTTTTATCCAAATTTTTTGTGTCGAGTAAAAGAGTAATAAAACTACACACAAACATATATGTATATGTAGACAACACACAGACAGGTGTTCCGGGTCTGAATGTTTTGTGTATGTGTTTTGAGTTTACATGTTTGAGCGCTCCCATGATACAGGAGTCCTAGTGTAGGCCAACCTAGTATAGGCTAACATTGTTAAAAAAAATGTGATTTTCATTTGTTTTTACCTAGGTTTTTTAGCTAGATCAGTCAGCACTATCAATAGTGCTGACTGATCTAGCTGATCTTTCCAAAATAATTTTTTAGTTATATTCTTGAGCTGGTTTAAATCACACACACCACTCCATACGCACAACACAACACAGATAGGTATTCATTTCTTTTTACTATTTTAACCAGTGCCTTCCTATTTACAATGTCCGTCAAAATAACCAATTTTATAACTTTCCATATGACTGATTAGTTACAAACATGCTCTATCATTGTCACTATAACAAAATTGGAAACAAAGCATTTCCTCACTCACAAAACTTTTTCAAGGCTTTCATAATAATATTATTTACTATACTTACTTGTAACCGATAGTAACAATATTTTAACACGGCTTTTATGATTATAATAATGCTAAAAACTTTGACATTTGGGTATTTCAATATGTAAGCATTATTTTTTTTTCTCTTTATTTTTTTTGGGGTATATAAAAATAACATCTATAAATATTATTTAGTTACTAAGTAAAATATAAAAGCTTTATGGACGTCAACAACTTCGTATATAGAATTGAAGAAACAAAAAAAAATAAACAACAATGGACTAAGAATCCTGGGCATGCAAGATCTTATAGCACAAATAGGTACCTATAGTAAAAAATCTGACAACTAAAAAAAACATATTTGCGCTTCGGAAAAATCGTCGAAACTCGTTTTGGGAATTTATCTATTTTCATACGTTTGTACGGAACCCTCAGTACGCGAGTCGGTCTCGTATTTGCCATTTTTTTTCTATTCATTTCATCTATAAGCTCATTGCACATCCAAAAACATAAAAACATCAACCGGTAATTTTCCTACCATAGTTCATCTATACTATCTATACTAATATTATAAAGAGGTAAAATTTGTAAGTTTGTATGTAGGGTGTAATCTCTGGAACTACTGGTCCGATTTAAAAAATTCTTTCAGTGTTAGATAGCCCATTTATCGAGGAATGCTATAGGCTATACCATTACGCTACGACTCACGGGAGCGGAGCAGTAACGAAAAATGCGGGTGAAACCGCAGGGGACAGCTAGTCTTATACATAAAAGTAGACACAATCATTAACCGCCATGCTTAATCCAACTGCTCACAAAAAAAAAAATCAACAGACAAAAAAAAAACGCACGTCTGCAGTGTTCCTTAATCAAATTATTCAAATAGAAGACTCCAGTCGCCTCCTCGGCGCCCGTGGAGCATTCAACAAATAAGAACATTTACCCAATGAGGACTCTGTTAAGCATTGCAATCTGTTGTTTATGTTTACTCCCGCTTCTTTTGATTTCGTGTATATTGACGTCACGAGGGAATTCTATGTGAGGACCGTGCAGTGATTGGTTAGAGAGCGGTGTGTCTTGATGTGTTTGAGCAAAGGGTTAAGCGAGAAATGGACTTTTAATACATATAAACGTGTATTATTGCTATTTATGTTAGCATAATTACGGTTATCAGACCTTCACTCTAAGAGAGAGTATGGGCTATAATCTACCACGTGACAACAGAATAGGTTGATGTTCATATGTAAGTAACAATAATAGCCATCATAGGCGTGGGCTTGCGGACAACGAACTATGAGTAGCTCACCGTCCGTTAACCATCCGCGACAAGCCCCAGTTGTCGATGGCTTGTAGTGTTCTACAGCAAACCGTAGGGGCAGGTCGAAGCCTATTGAGGTCATAGGTTGAGCAAAAGAGAAGCTCAGACTCCTGAAACGAAGGCAAAGAAGGAACAGGGGTGGGTTTTAGTCGTTAAAACTCTGACACGTCCTCCCGTTCCACCCAAAAGCGAGCAAACTTATTGAATAATTTTCCACCTAAAAAATACCTAAAAGGATTATATAATAATGTCACCTGAAAATTACAGACTCCGTATAATTGTAATATAACTCTATTAAATTATTAACCATGTCTTATTTAGAAAACATAGTTTGCCAATTGCAAACACACAATATTGTTTACATCTGCGGCGTTAGCATTTTTTCTGTGTCATAATGACATTACAAGTTCTAAAGAACTGTTTACTTGTATGGAAATTTCTTTCAGCAGACCAGCAAAAGGAAATTTCAAAAGAAATGTAGACAATAGTGTGTAAAAACAAAAGAAAAGGAGTATGGAAAATATAAATAACTAGCTTTGGCCCGCAGCTTCGCCCGCGTACATAAAATATGGCCTATATCACTCAGGAATACAGCAGCTTTCTAATGATGAAATAATTTTAGCAATCGGACCAGTACTTCCAAAGATTACCTCAAACAAACAAAAAAACAAACTTTACTTCTTTATTATATTAGTATAGATAATTAATTTCTACTTATGTAATCACATTTTATCTGTTTCTATAAATAGAATATAATAAATCTATTTTGACATAGGTTGTAAGTGCACAGTACACAATACAAAAGTGAACATCAGACACACTTTCAAGGCCTTGGTGAAGTAGACCAAAATACAAAACAATTTCCTACGACTGATCCGATCTGAAATTTCTGAAATAGACGGTAGTATCTTTGTTTCCATTTACCAAGAAATTCAAGTTCAGCGATAAACACATCAGTTGCAGCGATAACATCTGACATTTCGTGAAATAAAATTTCGCGGAATTGTCTTACTTTTTAACAATTTGCTTTGTAACTCAAATGTTGAAGTCATAAGTTAAATCACATCGAAATACTGCACCAAGGTACGAGTATACATACGTTGGACTTGTCATCACGCTCATCTTCCTGCCTTAATTCAACTTGGTTAGCATTATGGTATACGTATTCTTGTGAGATAAAGGTATGTCTCTAATACACAAAATCTAAAACATGTGATTTAAATTCCTAGAGTGGGGCAGCGTTTTTTGTAAAAAAAAAAATATTGGTTTCATATATTTTTCCTGTCTGTACAAATAAGTCTATATAACGACTTATTTGCAAAACCCTGGCATCGACAATTTCATGAACTTGGTGATATTAATTTGAGGTTGCAATGGGTTCCATCTCATATTGGTATACTTGGAAACGAGAAGGCTGACTATTTTGCAAAAAAAGCTATTTTGGAAGGAGTGGAAATAGACATCGCTCCATTCTACGCAGAAATATTTAGCTATTACAAGAACATATGCTACAATCGTTTTAAAGAATATTTCGACAGCAGATCTAAAGAAAAAGGCATATGGTACAAGACTATGCAAAGTGAGCCTCCTCGAATCCCTTGGTTCGCTGAAAGTCATACAAGGAGATCATATGTTGTGATGGCACACAGATTGCGTTCCGGTCATTTTCCATCCAGGAAATTTGGATATCTAATGAGAAAAGTCGATTCCCCTAACTGTCTTGTGTGCAATAAAATCGAAGATGTCCAACATTTGCTGGTGGAATGTGAAAAGAACCGAAGAGAAAGGGAGATAGTGACGCGGGAGTTAAAACTTAATTTGTATGATGTTGGGGCTTTCATTAGAATATTATCTACACCAAATTCGGGAGAAGCCAAACTGGTGTATGAAATGATTGCTGCATCACTAACTCCCTCGCTTACGCAATAATAATATTTGTATAATTTTAGATAGAGAGTAATTTTTTAAAGGGTACAATGAGGCTGACGTACCTTTGTAAGGTAAAAGCCTCGAAATAAATAAAGATTCAAAAAAAAAAAAAAAACCCTGGCATCATATTTTTTATCACTTATTCTTTTCAAAAGATTCCATTTTCAAAAACACAAGTTCTTGAAAATTATTTTATATCTGGCCAGTCATCTCCACCAAACCGAAAGTTGATCAAAGAAGTCGTTAGCTATCAATTCAATGCCAAAAACTTGAATTCTTCGACGTGGAAATGAAACCGATAATAAGGCTTCAAGCCTGTAGACTGACAGGCTTACTTAATTAAAAATTAAATTTAGAAGCTCATCGCTTCGATAAAGATCTTATAACGATTCGACGGAGAATCGAATGTTATAATGTCTGTTTGACACGCGATGTCTATTGACTTAGGTACGGACGTTCGAATAATATTTCAAGGAGTTAATAGTAGTTTGTATGTTGAATTGAGATTCTTTGTTGTTAACACAGAAATAGGGTTCGTTTTAGAAATAATCTGTATAGATTTATTAGTATTAATTTTATGATATTTATTTTAGTTTGTAATGAATAAACGCATAAACTACTGCACCGTTTCTTAATAATTTCACTAGTTCTTTAGTGTTGTATCACTAAGTAACATCAGCCGAAAGTTTCCACTTCAATCCCTTACTTCTTTAAGTAGATAATTTTTCTAAATCTATTCGTTCCTACTACTTACCTTCTTTCCATTAGGATTTTTTTTGCATTAAAAGTTTCGCAACTTTGCTGTACAATGTCTGCGAGTGAAGTAGTGTATAAATAATTATATATTTTTGTATACTTTTCTAAATAATACGTTTTTTTATGCACCTGCCATATTATTTCTCCGCCACCCTAGGTTGTCTGACAGAGAATGCCTGAGGCAATCCTCTTTTGCACCTTTGTGTTGCATGAAGATTAAATAAATAAATAGGATCCAGTATTAGTACAGCTTCATTATTTATGATCAGTTTTTGCTCGTTAGTCCATAGACAGATGCGACTGTCCCGACTTTTAATCCGTCTGTGGTTGTCCTTATAATTATCACCTATAGGATTAGCTGGGGGAACTGTGTTCATTATATATACTTTAACACAAAATATGAGACGTAAAGAAGACACAAAAAACAAAATAAATGTTTTTTTTTTTCTTATTAAGTAAACAATCAGAAGCTATTTGGTAAAGGCCTAAAAACTTTTGACGTTCTATAGTAGATTTCTATGACGTTTGATCACTATCTCACATGATGATAATCGATGATTTGGTCGACGATGCAGGACGATTGCCTAAAAGTAAATCTTTCACTTTTGACTAAAAGACTCTAGACTAATAAAAAATACAGACTTGGGTAGGGAATCCCACTCTTTAACTATACGCACAATAAAATAACAAAAGAATAATAATATACATATTCCTAAAAATTTGGTACGCGTAGATGGGATTTTCACCAAATACCTACCGGTGGCGCACTGGCGTATGTTGAATGGTCCGATAATGGAACGTGCTTTGTGGCATTAAATTGTGCAATTCTGATGTACACTCTCAGAAATTTAAACGATAGAAAACCGACAAACTAGCATCTCGGCGCCAGTGCTCGAGGTTTTGGAGTAAATATCACTCTTTTTCAACATCTATGGCATCACATATGAACTACGAATCCTGCTCCACGCAGTCAAAGTTCTCCGTGCGATTGGAATAGAAACAACAGCCCGAAATCATCTATCGTCCAGTTGCCCACCAGACATAACACCTGTCTAATCAGAGGATTTTTATTTTTCGAAGGAGGGATGTGGGACTTTACTCTGTTCCGCATGCCTCCAAAAGCAGTATCAATATCCAAGATTGCCTTGTCAAGTAAATACTAGGCAACAAAGCCCCAATACTTTTAATAACCATAAATTTTAACGGCCACACAACAAAGAGCACATTAAACATTTTTATTAGATGATATATAAAACATACTCAAGTTAATGGGGCCTCGGTGTTTCAAATGGATTTGTTCAATTCGTGTCAAAGGCGTCATTTGTTATTTCTGGAATTATTATGTTGTGTTGTACAAGTGTTGTAAAATGCTTCGGATTTGTTTTGTCATTAGCGTTTCTTTTTTCTTTTCTGTGATGTATTTTTTTTCGCTTTTGATTAATGTGGTTAGGTTTATAGTCTTTCTTTTTGATTAGTAGTTGGTAAGTTTTTCTAGGTAGCTGTTAATTTTCTTACATAATTTCATAGAAGAACGTATATACTCGTAAGTAGGTATACTATACGTGACGGAACAGATGAAAAAGGCCTTTTTTTAGACGTTTGTCTTTTTTTAGCGTAACTTTAAAGAGAGCGAAAGACTTTTACTAACTGAAAAACTCACCTGTGTTTCTTGATTACCCATTTCATCATTTCAGCCGAAAGACGTCCACAGTTAGAAATAGACCTCCCCAAGTGTCACCAAAACGACCGTTCACGCGAGCAAAGCCCCTTGCAAAAGCTAGTCCATAATAATTCCGTTTACCTGCGGTGAAGTTTAGTATACTCTATAAAAATTCAGTACACAAACAATTTAAGTTATTTACTTTGAGTACTACATTACCATTATTTTTCCATCTAAGAAATTACAATACCGATAGTGGTCACCCATACACAGTGTCCCTCACACCCTAAACTCTGACGTCACAACGCCCAGTCAACTAAGATCCTACGCATCGAACATCGATGTTCTAATGACTGGATACCATTATCAGAAGGACTCATTACATTTTACGTGGCTTAATCCAACTCATTCGTTTCAACAGAGTCAGCAAGCGATTCTAGTCTTTATGCAAATGTAATTATGAGTGCCGGGTGACTATTGTCAGGGAGCGAGCGGAGGTAATCATGTTACCCTTTTCGAGTGAAAAATTTCTGGGAGACAGTGTTTCGTGCTTCGGTTTTGGACGGGGGAATGAGTTTGCTGGACGTATCGGGGACGTGTAACGAAGAAGGAACGTGTTATTAATGTGACGGTAGATTTTTTATAGTTTGATTTTTGCTATAGCTTAGTTATCAGTGTGAAGTGACAATGTGGTCAGGGTCGGCCAGTCAACGATATTATTAAGGTACAAATTTCAAAGCGACCGTAGCGTCCGCGTCGTAGCGTATGGAGAAGAACGTACAAAAAACTTCATGGACACTCTTTCACATTAATAAATAGAGACCATAATTATGATTACATTTATTATGTTGAAATTATACTTAAGTACATGATATTATGAGAGAGTGTTACTTTAGATCCTCCGATGATTGCGATCTTGTAAACACTTTTATTGCTCAAAACCAATAAGCGGCAACGATTTTCTGAAAAGAAAACCCGTGGTCTTAAAATACGAACAGCATTTGAAAGTCACAGGTATGTTTTAGTCACTAAAAGCCAGCCATCTGCCCACTTCACCCTAAAGCGAGAGATGACATTGGATAATGTACCCAGCTTAAAAAATAATTCTGCTCAACTTTCTTGAAGAAAACCAAATTATACACTCGACCACCACTGCTCTCGGCCAGGTACAAAATATGTATTAATGCTGATATAAATTTAAATGGATCGAGACTTTAATAGGTTGAGATATTTAAACAGAAAAATACCCTTAGGAATGCTTTGTTAGACTTTTAGCTATTTGCGACTTTGATTTTCTCATACAACAAAGCAACCTACTATCATTTCTTTATTTATTCGGACAAGGCATAAAAAAGCACTATCATGTTTTCTATTCCAGAAAATGAAATAGTTCAGGACAAATATCGAGTCGAGCATGTTATTTTTAAATCCAGTATCAATTATTTGGAACTAACCCAATTATTACTGAAATAGTTTTTGCATCGCAGCGCTATTTCTGTGAATTAATTATATCGAAAATGGACTAAAATGTTTTGTTATTGATTATTGTCGAAAATATATGATTAATAGATGTTGCCAGTGGCTTCGCTCGAGTGAAAGTAGGAAATGGCCCTAAGGGGAAATCTTCGGATAAAAATTGTCCTTTATGCTTCTCCAGGACATGGTCTACGCATGTTCCAAAATGTATCCAAATCCGTTCAGCCATTCGAGCACGAAGTACAAACAAATAATTTATCAATATACATACACACACCAACACACACCGCTGCCGTGGAAAGTTAAGGAAAAAAAACACCATCACAAACGCACACACACCATTACTACTTTGTGATCAATCTGGGTATTGTTTACTTTACATAAAAATAGATAGTTTTGTAGTTTATAATTTATGCCTTATTATTTCTAGTTTTCTAATTATTTTATTCTTCTGAAATCATTAAATGTTTTGGATACATTTTCTATTATTATTGATAGGCTCTCGTTTGACCACCAGGTTATCTCACCTGACGGTAAGTGATGATGTAGTCTTGTCTGAATTTAAAGATCCAGGTGGAGAATTTCACTCCAAGATAAAAGTGATTTCAGAATGTTTTTTTTTTGTAGAATAAAACAATTCAGTTACATTATTTTAGTAATTTACTATAGGTAAATATAATAGTCGTTTTACGACTTCTATTCTACGGAAATTATCCTAAAACTGGAGCCTTGAGGGCTCTTTAGATAAGGTACATAGTTCTTGTGATGCTATTCTGATTACGAAGTCTCAAGTGTCTAGTCTAAAGATTTTCCAATCTACTTTTTGAAAGGTAATACTATTTTGTATAAGGGCAGGTTTTCGTTACGTTGCTAAGCAAAAATGAAACGTTATTTTACCTTCAAATTTTTTTTGCTAAGTCTTTGGGTTGAAGGGGACCTTACCTTACCTTATTGATATGCTTAAAATCAATACGAAAACCGTGTGTATAAAATAAGGTTTGTGAAGTCAGTTAAGGTGCGTGATATAGTACATTTGCTTTATTCATGCTTAAATTTTATACGCTCTGATTTTTGATGCATGAAGGGCAAGGCAATAACCTTGGTCAAAAGCATTGCTGTAGGATACCAAAGCAATGCTTTTGACCAAGATTAGATATCATATTTAACTACATAAATAAAAGTTTATTGTAAAATTGCTATCGCAACTAGAAAGATAGGTTACTTTTAGGCAAGCATATTCCCTTGTCGTCCACATTATCGCTTACCATCAGGTGAGATACTAGTAGCGATCAAATGTGAACCTATCGATAATAAAAAAAGGACACAAAGAAACTGAATTTGTGGTGGTAAACCCTACAAATTAACTTCCCAATAGCCATTTGAATTCCTTGAAAAGAATACAATAAATATTTAATAGTTACTTTCAACAATCACAAGCCAACACACCAACAATTTTTTCCGTTCGCTACTTTGTAAGAGAATTCAAATTATATGTAAATACAGTACTCCCTATGTAGAGACATCAGATGGTATTATGCTAATGCTGTAACGAGTCAACTCCAAGCGGTTAATCAAGCCATATTCGTATTGAGACGGAACAAAGTAACCCTTCGGATTCTGATACTAACATGTGTGGATGGGTTTATTTGGCAAGCGAAAAACGCGGCGTGTTCGGTTATCGAAACGTCGAAAGGAATTATCGTTGCGTTCCGCGGTGGAGGGTTAAATTTTTCGTAGTTTTAGATAAACTGTGCCGCACCCTTTGGGTGACATGTTGTGTTGCATAACTAAGTATTATAAACAGAGTTTGTTTGTGGTCTGTACTTAATATTATATGCTGGAAATTGTTCAGTAGTTCAAGACCTTATCATTGTAAAATTTTTACTTGCAAAACATGCTAAAACAAATAGTGGTACCGCTGTAGCATTTAATGGTCTTCAGTGCGAAGATGGTGACATTGCAGCTCAACAAATCAAGAACTAGTAACGGTTGCAATTTTCATAGTTTCCTGAAAGAGTAACCAGAATAAAGTACTAGCTTTAAATCAACACAACATTAATACCTAAAATTTAACGTTCCTCTATGAATTCATGTTCTGGGAATACTTTCATCTTGCGTAAAGCTAAGGAGCGGAATTTCCTGCCGGAGTCTATTTCCTACTAATCGCAACCTAGAAGTCTTAGTCAAGAATGAATTAGGTATTTCTAGGTAAGCGTATTCAATCGTTTTCCACATTACTGCTTACGATATTGTAGTCAAACGCGAACCTATCAATACGAGTGATAACAATAAGAAAATGTTATAGTTTCATGAAATCATTACCGCATTTGATCCAAAAAAACATTACCAAAAGACGACAATTCTAAGGAACAACTTAAATATTTCATTATTTCACGACTTGAGCCTAATTAAAGAAGAAAAAAGAAGCAAAAACAATATAAAGGCCTTGTTCCCAAGGTGCGGGCACTACGTGACCGGAATGAAGATAAAATAAAAGTAAATAATAATATAAAAACCCTTGTACGTTTGTCCGTTATGGGTTTTAGGGTCATGGCGAAGCTTGTGCTAGTTATGGTGGTAATTTATTAATGACCCTATTGGTAATATTCGCATTATCTGGTATTATGTGAGCCATTAGATGCTTCTGATATGGGGTAATGAAATTACGTATAGGTATAATTTTCTTGGAGTCAATGTTCTGCTGCGCTATCATAGTTTATAACATAGTAAGCCCATATATTTTGATGGCCAATAGACTGATTTATTTTTAAGTTATTTTGTGGTGGTATTCCTACTAGTTGAGCATTTGAGAAGCTACCTAAATAGTCTGAAAACATTACAGTTTTCTCTGCAAAATATCACTAAATGAATCATGTTCGACTCTCACTAAACCAGTTTGAAATCGACACTGCACAAGTATAAACTGGATTTAAGACTTTATATGTCTTTGAAATCCTACTGATCAAACGAAGAAAAATAGAAGAAAGATAAATAAGTTATAGCTTCATCGTATCTTACGAGAAAACTAACCTTCTTTCGAAATTAAACTGTCGATTTATTTGCTCCAGCAGATGGATTGCTTGTCGGTTAAGCAATCGTCTATCGTATCTTGGCACACCTCCTTGGCTGAACGCTCCGCTCTTATGACGAGTTTCTTAGAGAGTCAGCGAGGCAGGGGGGTTCAAGTAGTGCTGGTGAAGATACAGCACGTCAGTTTTGGCGAATCGTAGTCGGAAGTCCGAGGTCACGTGGCGCTCGGGGCATATATCCGGTTACGAGGGAGCGATTTGGTGAAGGGATCATTTGAAATTGCTTGAAATTTCGATATTTTGGCAATGTTATGGTTTTATTTTGGTTTGGTGGTCTTGTAGTATAATGTTATAAGAATGCTTAGAAAGAATAACACGATTTTAAAAATAATCGTTGTAAATTTAATGTAATTTTTAATCTATGCTAAAGCCTCTCGTAAGCGACGAAGTCACTTCGAATAAGCTATTTTTCTTAGAAAATCCTTCAGTAAGCTTCGAAAAGATGGTAATGAAAGTGAATAAGAAAGAAAACGACGAATTAAATCAACCTTTTGAAGTGGCATTATTTGCCATAAGTTACTTATGACATTGACTGGCCTACTGGTCTAGTGGCTAGTGTTCCTTATTGCTATACAAGAATTTTGGGTTAGATTCTTATCCAAAACAAATATTTGTATGATAAGCACAATTATTTATTCGGTGTCTGGGGTCAACTATAAACTATATCAAGTTTGTGATTTCAAAATGTTATCTTCGAAAAATACTTTATTTGAATTATTACAAAGTATACTAGTTTATGGTTGTGGAATTCTTCCCAAGAGTCACCGTGACCCTGCAACGTACGCAGGCAACAGAAGGAACCCTGATCAGTTTTAGTCAGTAAAAACCGAACACTCTCTCTTGCTCCACCTAGAGTGAAAAAAGTATTTTATGAATTTTATTTTATTTGCAAAACATTCAGCTAATACATATACATAATTATATAGCTATGTAATAATTTCCTACACAAAAACAAAACGTATACTAGTATAAGGGCCTGTTTCACAATGTCCGAGTAGGCACTACTCACTGAATAAATTCAAAAATTTGACAGAAGTTGTATGAAATTATCTGTCAAGTAAGATACTCGAAACTTAATCATAGGTGGTGAAATAGGCCCTCTGTCTATTATTAACCCCAAACTGAAACATCTACGGTTCTATCTCGCTGACGTAAATACAGTTTACTTTTCCCTAAACACATACACACTATCGCTTCGTATGAGATAGGAAATATGATAAGTTTTGTATAGCTTAGTTCAGCTAAACAACTTACAAAATAATACATTGCGTGTTTCTTTTTCTTCTTACTAAATCCCTTCTAGAATTCATTTATTTTATTATTTTGTAGATAATTAGATATCTCCAAATTCTTCTTCAGATCTCATATTAATAACGTGTGTATTTAATTACCTTTTTTCATAATTATCATAGCCCAGAGGTCTTAGGCAAAGAAGTACTTCACCATCATCAGAAGAGTCACTACCATAAGTCATCAGCTGCTTTTACTTCAAAACGTTGCCTCCCATTTTTGTTATCGTAGAAGTAGCTTTCTTAGAAATATTTTAATTCAGTGCTAGTATACAAATGTAGAATAAAGAGTGTTATAATTTATTTGCATCTAATATTTGTGCAATTGTCTGTATAAAAACGTTTACCAGCAATTTAAAAAAATCATTAGACCAAAAGTCACCGAAAACCCCTATAAAACTATAAGCGCATCTCCCATAATCTTTAACCCTTGATCTTATCAAAAATCAAAGAGAATCTTACCCTCAATTTACATCCAAGAAAACAATAAAACCACTACGTGAGAGAAAAAGTCACCGTAAATGTTAGTGCTAATAAAATGGACGACTCACAATCGCCTCTAACTATAAACTTTTGGCCCAAAATCAAATCTCAGATTATGTCCTGATGTCTCCTCGTAAAATAACGAAGGGTCGAAGAATTGTTATTGTTGAAGATATGCAATATCGCTAGTGACGATCCTCTTTTGCAGAACTAGGGTGTTTTCGAAACGACTATGAATACGATTGCTGTTTTGTAGTAAGTAAATATTATGTACGTTTTTTTACAGCATAGTTTGGGATTTCCCTTCTTTCTTTGCCTTTTTATACACACCACACACGTGCTGCTGGAGTCAGCTTTCATTGCCACGTCAACAAAATTATACCTGAGTGGAAAAGGGTAATATTATTTTTTTCTGTTTTTTTTTTCACTATCGTAGCATTATACTGAGATAGTCTGTTTGGCCTTGCTTACAGAACTTTTTTTGTTTGCGAGTTATACATTTACATATTTTACTTTTTGTCTTTTTTTTTCTCCATTCTCTCTTTTTTGAGTTTTTTTTCTACATTGTTAATATTGAAGCAACGTCCAATAAAATATATCACGCGGCAAGTCATCTCATAAAATTACGCAAGGTTATTATCAAACATGTTGACATTTCGATAATCTCAACCGAACAATGTAGTGACAAAAATACTTCAGCAATAGTTTATGTTTTTCTAAAAACACTGGAAAGCAACGCTTACCGCACAGCTATTGTACTAACACAAAATTACTTCAAAGAGCTAGTATTTTCAAAAGTATTTCTACCCACTCATATGACTAGAATACTGAGCTAATTATCCCATAATTATTCCAATTATATTTAAGGCCCATGAAAAGTTATTCAAATTACATGTAACATCGTTGCTACAAACACATTCGCTCCCCGATTTAATTCACAAATGTTTAAAACAAAATGTATTGTTTTTATGGTAATTGGATTAGGAATTAGTGGGGCGTGTAATAGGGTGGCTACAGTACCGAATGGTACGGGATCGGCACGGTGATACACGGAGTAGTCCCATATCGGCACCCAGATTTTCGGCACTAAAACTTTCGGTACCCGAGCTATTCCCGTTTCGGCACCAATAGGTATTTTGGATGGTAGTAAGGGTCAGCTCACACCGAGACGCGACGCGACGCGGCGCTGCATGCACATTTTAATAGAGTGACTCAGAATATAACTTTATTTACTACACGAAAATATACACATTTCGTTTTGAGAATTTAGAATACGTTGCTTCATGCAGCGCTACGCCTCGTGACGACGTGCAGCGTCTCGCTGCGCAGTGGAACGTTTTCATATTCGCGACGTCGCGTTGCCAACGATTTTACTATACGCCTCGCAATGTTGCGATGCGTATCGCGGCGGCTCGCGGCGCAGCGCGAAATCACTGGCCTTTTCCTGCATCGTCGCGTCGCGTCGCGTTTCAGTATGAACTGACCCTAGCAATACAAAATCCCATTCCAAAATATCTATTGGTGCCAAAACGGGAATAGCTTGAGTGTCGAAAATCTGGATGCCAAAACGGGAATACTCCTGATACACCTGTCCCTTTTTTTGTGGAAAAAATGTGTACCGCTTTTGTTTCGCTGTGAAATGGGTTGTAATAGTGTTGAGGCATGACATTTTGAGTTACAGAGGGACTGAGGGTAGTAATTACTGAATTAAAATAGAGATTTTTTTATTTATAAATGAGTATTGCACCCTGCAAGTGGGGGTTCCGTAAGTATTTATGGTCGAATAGTAATAATGTAATTTAGGTAATCAGAAGATTATTTTGTTTTTTTAAAACGTCGTGCGTATTAACTATAACTGCAGTTTGGATAAACCATGAGTAGATTCATCTGTATGTATAATAAGAAAAACTGACTGATTGACATATCAACGCACAGTGCACAGTCAAAAGTACTGAGTCTAGAAACGTGTAATTTTGCACAAGGCTTCCTTTTTTTATATAAGTAAGTAATAAGCAAATTCAACTTTTAAAGACGTAAAAAGGAAAAACGAAGGCCCATTGAAATAAAAAAAAAGAAAAAAAAAGTTTTTGTTATTTTTTTTTAAATTATCTCTAAAAAAATAACACCTATAACACCACCTGTATTTGAGAACCTAATTCCTTGGCTTTATTAACTTGAAACTTTGAGTAATTCCAATCAAAACGAATGATAAAGATTGTTGTTATTAGTTTTTAAAACTACCCTCTAAATAATACGCATTGTGTCGTTTTAAAGTTTTTATGAAAGCATAATGGTGAGAAAAGTCAACAGTAAAACCATTTTATCTATTTTACTTTAGAATAGAATAAACTTTTTTGTACAACTAAATAGTAACAAAACTTTTTAAACTAACTTAATTCCATGTGTACAATGGCGGTCTTATCGCTAACAACGATATGTACCAGATATTTTTTTTTCGTTTAGAAAAACCTGAATCAAGATTATCATCATAAAACATTCGAACAAAGAAAGAAAATAATGAAAATGCATTTTTGTAGTATAGAACTGCTTAACTTTATTTCACTCCGATTTCTCTCAAATTTTTTTGTCAATCCTGCAACAGTAGCGTTGGATAAATAAACCATTTATATTTATCAGGTTGCTGATCCGAGGATCAAAAATTTCATTTAATTTGTACAATTCGATGGGGAGAAATGGATTACCATGGGGTTTCAAATGATGATAATAAGCTGTTGCTTGATGTAACAAAAAACGTTGTTTTCAAAATATAACTTCTGCCAGCGGGTTTTCTCAATGATAGTGTAAAATTATGCGAAGGGAACATGTTCTCGGAAAAGAAATCATATTCTATAACAAGATAAATATATAGACAGGAAATAAACAAAAAAAATTACTTTCATATTAATTTTTAATATTACTAGTTTCTGCCAGCGGTTTCACCGGCGTGAAGGTAGAAAATTATACCAAGAAATATACTTACTTCAAGATCATCATCTGCCTAGCCTTTTCCCAACAATATTGGGGTCGACTTCCAGTCAAGCCGGATTTAGCTGAATACCAGTAATTTACGAGGAGCAGGTGCCTACCTGACCTCCACAACCCATTAACTGGGGAAACACGGTACTTCATGGCAAGACTGGAGTCAGATTTACCGGCTTCTGTCTATCCGTAACGACTGTCAAAGATCTACCAATGACAGCCGGGACCTACGGCTTAATGTTTGAATCCCCGACCGGTCCTATGAGACCGCGCTGTTATTGTTTTACTATTGTGTCTCGTTTCGCGGGTATGTGATAGACGTGCTTTCCGAGGCACGGAGGAAACTCGGTATGTTAAGATGATCTCCCATCCACAGACCAACCTTGGCAAGCGTTGCTTAACCTTGAAGATCGACCCGTGCGGCTGTTATTATCTAGCCACGAACTCCTCTGCATAAAAGTAGTAAATTATACCAAGAAACATACTTCCAGATAAAGCTATACATATAAAGCATAATATAAGAACTTTTTTTATAGACAAGATCAAAACGGTCCATATTTCGTGTTTAAAATAGATTCACGATCTCACGTCTCAACAACAATCAATAAAAAGAATGAAACAAAATAAATTAAAAGTAATTTTGGCAATTGAGACTGTAATTAGAATCCAAACGTTTCTTAATTATATGGGTAATTGGTATTTTTTTGTTATTTATGTGTAAGTGCTTTTGTTTTGACTTCTATTTTGGTGTGTGTTTCATGTTTCAACAAATTCATGTTTTATCTATCTCAACCGTCTATCCATGTATCTGTCTATCTAAATTGTCAAATATTCAAACTGTCAAACGTCACTACATTCGAATGTGGAATGCACGAAGACCAGCATGATTGTAATATACCAATTTTTATTTTTTTCACCTTCACTCACAATATCGCGCTGGCTACAAAAAATACTCGTACCTACATTTGTATTTTATTACGCAATATTTTTGTGTAGGGTGGAAATGAAATTTATATCAGCGTAGGGAATCTCAAATATATTGTAACGCTGTCATAAAACAATAAATGCGACTTCAATTATGTAAATCGCTTGTACAAGCAAAGTTCAACAAATAAAAATAAACTTCCCTTCTCAGTTCTCACCCTAAATATGAAATCGCAATATAAGAGTATAAGGGGATACTTCCTTATTATGAACTTAGTCCCTTCATGTTGTTTTTCATACCATAATCACCCTCTCCCCCGGTTCCCCTTTGTGTTAAAAGATTGCAAAGATTTGATGGTGTTTTCTGACGATGGCCAAAGTGTAAAGAAAGGGAGACTAGATAGGATATTGATCATTACTGTCTGAGGATATCTTCAACAGTAATATGTCTTTGTATTTGAAGGGAAGGGTCAACGCCCTCAAGGGTGTTCTCACAGCTGCTTCTGTAGTCTTTTTAAGTAAAGTTGTCAATATTTCATCAATCCATTTTATATTCACAGTATTTTGAGATAACAAATATTTTTTTATTAATTTACAAGGTATGCTCGACGTTTTTCAAAATATGATTAATATTGACACCGATTTATTAGCACTCAGTGAACATTGAGATTATATTTTTCACAAATTGGAAAAATATGAACCCTATTCAGAGCTGTCAAAGATTTAAATTGTTCACTTGAATGGTTTTGAAATATGAAGCCGTCTTTTCAAGTGACCTAAATTCTACAACACTAAACTCTTTTTATAATATTCTACGGTACACGAGCGATGCGCGAAGGTGAGAGGTTTATTCGATTGTTCGAACGTATCTCGATTGTTCTCGATTGTATCGACTTTA
Source organism: Mythimna separata (assembly GCA_030763345.1). Lineage (NCBI taxonomy): Eukaryota > Metazoa > Arthropoda > Insecta > Lepidoptera > Noctuidae > Mythimna > Mythimna separata. Next base: position 17,810,532 of record CM061177.1, on the reverse strand, counting down.
ACTCGATCCCGACTCGGTCTGTTATTACAACTGGTGCATGGCGCGATTATTTGCGAGTTGTCGAGTCTGGCACACCCTCGCCTCTAACAAATATGCACCTCGACTCGATGCGTACAATTGACTGACCTCCACCCCGGTGACCGAGCTAGACTTGGTGTGTGAGAGTGACTGATTCGAACAATAGAAAACTACAATCGATTCCGTTGATTCTTATAATAATCGAAAAACCATTCGATTATTTTGTAGAACGGCGAGTCGTTGGTTAACTTGATGGTTTATTTTAACGACTCCGATTCTTTCGATTTTTGTAATATTTCAGAATCAACCATCGCTATGGTACATCTTTTTTTAGTACTGTATTGTGCTGTCCAATCACAGGCGGGCATCTTTCTAGTCACACACTCGCTAATGAACACATGACCTCTCTTTGAAAAAAGCATACCTTGTCATTACCCTACTGTGGAAAGACTCATCTCATCTGCCTAGCCTTTTCCCAACTATGTTGGGGTCGGCTTCCAGTCAAGCCGGATTTAGCTGAATACCAGTATTTTACGAGGAACGGCTGCCTACCAGACCTCCACAACCCATTAACTGGGGTAACACGGTACTTGATGGCAAGATTGGAGTCAGATTTACTGGCTTCTGACTATCCGTAACGACTGCCAAAGATCTCCAAATGACAGCCGGGACCAACGGCTTAACGTGCTTTCCGAGGCACGGAGGAAACTCGTTATGTTAAGATGGTCACTCATCCACAGACCAACTAAGGCAAGCGTTGCTTAACCTTGAAGATCGACTTGTGCGGCTGTTATTATCTAGCCACGAGCTCCTCTGTGGAAAGACTATATGCAAAATATGCAGGCTGGCCGGCAGCAAATGACCCACTATTTTTGTGATAAAGTTATGAAATGTATGCAATGTAAAAGCAATTATCACTAATTACTTAAAGATCAATGATATACCTACTTACTGTCGACGTCTGTCAGAGACTTTGACTTAGAAGAAAACTATCCCGGTCCGCGGCATAAATGTATGTATTTATTAATCTTTCCAAGACATTGTTTATATGTTAGTCGAATTTGATTCGAATCCATTCAGCGGTTTAAGCGCGAACGAGTAACAAACATACTACATTTGTAATATTAGTACGCTACATAGTATTTCACGTATTTGGTAATTTCTCGTTTACTAAACAGGGAATTTGTATTTCCACGAACCCGGGTCAAGCTCGAGGAAATTCATAAGATTCTCGTTTACAGTACACTATAATCATTTATTATTTGATTACACATGAAAAAAAATCAAAAATGTTATATTTTTTTATTATTTATTTACAATGTGGATAGAAATTACTAATATTTTAAACAAATTTTAAAATTGATATTTTAATTCTATTCCATCCAAGGATTAAAAAAACGCTCTTTTTTACAATTTGAATTAAATGTAATTTTTTCTAAATAATATTTTCATTTTTATCATGAACCTACTATGTCGTCTCCACCACCCTTGATTGACTCGTAGATAATCCCTAAAGCATTGGTATTGCACAAAGTTTAATACTTCCGCGTACCCTATAATAACCAACCCCAATCCCACCTCAAAAACCCACGCCAATCAAGATAAAACCCTAACAATGACACCTTCACTTAAAACGGCTCAAAACTTGAAGCAATCAATGTGAGCTTAATACCCAGTTGTTAGAATTTCCCCGATAGAAAGTTGGTGTAATCTCTTGTGGATCAACCGTTTGTACGTGAGGGTAAGATTGGGCTAAGGGATGGTGTTCTACGCGATTTACTTAATCACTGTGTGGTAATCAAACGTGAGGTAATGTAGATGTTTTGATAGTAAGTAATTGCGTTTGGTTTGGTTCGGTTTCAATGACTATTCGATTCGATACAAAGGTTTTATTCCGACTGTCAGAATTGGCTTCTTTTGTAAAGGAATGAATGGTTTTATGAAAATACATCAAGCATTTCTTTGTTGTGGCATGAATTATTATTTTTAATCTGTAAGTTGATTGCAAGGCTAGATTAACGAGGCCTATCAGGGCCAGCGTTTTTCAAGGCTGTAGGTTTGTTCGAAGGAGTTATCATGACCGCAGATCGCAAGAAGTAACTGATGGAAAAATAGATACTAGTAGGTTTCATCAGAAAACGTCAGACACTCCCTCTTGCTCCTACCGGAGGGAATGATTTCTATTTGATAATTTTCGAAGTAGAAAAAACGATCAAGAGTTCTATACCATCTGTGGCAAATAATAGCCAAAATAAACCGGGTGACTATGGTCCCACTTTAACCCTTTGGGTCAGAATCCTAAATAAGTTGGTTGCATCAATATCAGACCTTAAGAACTTTGACTCTAACAAAGTTCTTTAGGTGTAACACGTAGTTTTTTTTTAAATTGTTATAAACTAGTGCTTGACTGCGATCCCACTTGATGGTAAGCAGTGATGTAATCGTTGATGGTGAGACGCACTAGCTTATTAAGAGCCTATTCACTCTAGCCTTGGAGACACAAAGGCAAATTGTTCCAGTCCCTCGATGTACGCGGTATAAACGTAATAGTAATAGCACTTCATATACGAGAACCCTCAAGCATAAACAACAACCAAAAATAATAGTTGCAACCCATAAAAACACGGAAGTCCTAAATTTCCCATAAAATTAAGGGTTTTTCCCGAACAAAAACAAAAAGAAAGACCGTGACACGCATAATTGTTCTTGGTTTAAGTTTCCTTATCCCCATCGGATTAATTTGGCACAAAACGTGAGGGGTGATTGGCCCAAGGGTTGTGTCTATGGGATTTAGTTAATCGTCATGGTTATCAAAGGTAAGAATCTATCGCAACAATCGAATTGAATGTTTTTTGTGGACGAATTCAGGAAAGACGTTTTGGGGAAAGATGGTGACTGGCTGTAAGTAATTGTTATGGTGGCCACTAGCCAAGATGACGCTCAAACATCAAAAAAAGTTTGGCTTCATTGATCAAGCCACACATTTTTTTTCTTTTTGGAAACTTTCTGGCATTTTTTTTCCCTACACACTCTTAGTTTGGTTTGATCTAGCTTTGATTAAGTGGTACGACGGTGAGTGGCCACCATTACAGACAACTGAAAATAATGGATGTCTTAATTTTTTCACCTGTTACTGTTACTTAATTTATTGACCTAACCTACTTTGAGTTTCCGGTCATCGTCATCATATCAGCTCAATGACGTCCATCGCTGGGCGTAGGCCACCTCCAAGTGCTGCCACAATTCCCAATTCCCGCAACCTCCATCAGGTAGGTCATCGGTTCACCTTGCGGGAAGCCTTCCATCGCTGTGTCTTCCAGTACACGGTCACCATTTCAGATCTTTTCGGCTCCAACGGCCATCTGTTTTGCAAGCAATGTACCCACTGCCACTTAAGTTTGGCAGTTGTTCGGGTATTATTATAAAAACTCGAAAAACTGGAAAACTGGATATAGTTATTACACTGATTGGTATTCTGAAACCATGAATTGGCTTTCTCGGGCCATGAATTAGATTCCGAAAGGGAAACTCGTGATCCCAGAACAAAGGCAATGAAGGAATGGAGTGGGGTGCAGTCAGTAAAAGTCTAACACGCCCTCTCGCTCTATTGGGGTCCAATATTTCTATACTTTATAAGTTGGTCTTCCAATTATTTGACTTAAATTTTAATTATTTTCCTATCATGTGATACAAAAATAATTGAAAACGTTGGAGGAAGAGCTCTGACCGATAACTGTTACGTAATTTTGTAGCGTAAGAAACTTTACTTGCCAATTAATTTATTCTTTTCCTTTTTACTCCGGATGAAATATTGAATAAAATACAACTTTAAAGGCAAAAATGAAATTAAGACATCATAATATCCTGACTGAAATGAAAACATCACAATATCCTGCTTAAATAAAACGAACCATTATTATTGAATACAATAAAAGGAATTTGTTAATATATTATTTAAAATGACATTGTCTTTTCAATGACATACGAGGATTCCTGAGCCACCAAGATACAGGCTATGCCTAGTTTGGAGCCCACAGCTACTTATAATGTGTTCTCTGATTTTCTCCTATTCACTATTTATTTCTTAGTTTTCTACAACTCGTGTTTGTTAAGAAATAATTTATTATTATTACTTATATGTCTCTACATAATTATACAGGTCTTTGTACGAAGTACATATTATAAAAGTACCCATTGTCCATTCCTGACCACTTCATTTACAAATTAATTCATATTTTTATTGCCATAGTAAAAATCAACGAAGAATATAAAACACAGCATATTAAAGTACAATCTCGACTGCAGGGAGAAATAAGGGGAATAAATAAGAAATTTATATTTCGATAGCCAATTCCAGTTCGATAATTGCAATCAAATACGAAAATAAGGTTATAAAGTTACGAAAACGCGAAGAGAAAATTAAAAACGATATCATCAAGTTGTAGTAATGGTAGGCATAAAAGTGTAAATAATTGACTGACTGACTGACTGACTAGCCTATTGTTCAGTAATTAGTAGCTCTGACTACTATAGCGAAAGTCGTGGGTTCAATTTCCACCCAAGACAAACGTTCATATGTGATGAGCTTGATCATTCGTTCTGTGTCTGAGTATAATTTATCTATAATAATAATTATGTATGTATTTAGAAATAATGTAAGTTTACTTGTTCAAATTCTCATCGCACAAGTTCTGCTTACTTTTGGACTAGATGGCGTTATGAGAAAGTAGTGAAAAAATAATTTGGAACTCAGTAACGAAGAAACAAAACCATGCTTTTTAATTTTCATTTATTTTGCTTGTCCACAACCTTATTAGTGAGCCAGTAGACCGATGATCTGGTGAGGATTGTGGGATTCGAAAGGCTATACCCAAACCCTCATTTATCTCTTTTTTTAAGTAATTCAAAGTAGTACTTGATCGAGATTCCACCTGATGGTAAGCAGTGATTTCACATCATGAGAACGAACTTGGTGCAAAACAGAAAGTAAGCATTATATCCGTTTGTCTATAATAAGCTCTACTTCCTTTTATCATGTTTATAGACAAATAAATATTCCTAAAAACTTTGTAAGTTATGCCTGTTCTGTCATTCTGCCGGGCCAAACTCGCATAATAAACATTAAATACAATAAACGCAATGGGACTTTGGTTTCAAACTAATTGTTGTTCACCCGCCCCTGTGCCGGTTACAATTTCATGCTCTTTTAATTATGGAACCCCATTTTTGTTGTCAGTATACAGATTGGGGTTGAATCACAATTTTCATTTTGTAATTAGGTTTTGTTAGGCTGGAATTAAAATTGTTCAGTGGATCTATTTCGTGGAATGAAATTCTCTGTTATCTAAATAGTTTGGTTAAATCAAATTCCGGTTTATATGGGATTATGTTTACCTGGTTTAGGCGTTTCGTAGTTGAATACGTGCAATTTCAAAGCCTTACAAATCCATTTACCTAATAGAATTTGACTTCTGCTGCATGAAGATGGTATCCAAAGTACGCATAAAACCGTCAGTGCGGAATTAACCTCATAACGATCGACTCAGCCAAAATTTCCACTCTAATCCCAAGGTATCGTAATACTTCCCGTATGTTTACATCCACTCACAATATTTGTATGATTTGTACGAAGCCACTCCACCTAATTTATCAGCGCATGACGTCACAGAAAGCAAAAAAGATGCCACCGTCCTACGTAAAGGAAAAAGTTTTGCTCACCTACTCTTCAGCTAGATAATTAAATTCTTCGAACATTAATCTTTGTTAGTCCTTTTTACACGTAAAACTTTTGTGATGATGTATTTTTGTTGGCCTTAAGTACTTAGTGTTGGAATGGGATCCGAAACGTGTTTAGATTTCACTTAGGGAAAGTTGGAATTGTATGCCTAATAAAATTTAGATTTAGAGAACAAACGATCTGCTGAAATGTTTTATTTGTAGGTCGGACGTGGTGCCTATGTGTTAAAATTTACAGGCAGCGAAGTAAAATGTTAGGAAAGTTCTATTATATAAAAGCGTTGATAATGGATGTTTGTTTTCTACGCCCAGAAAATTTAACGACCATTTCGAATGGACCAGGGTGCCAGGCGATAGAAGAGCTACGAGCTAAGCAGTTTGAAAATCTAAAACAAATGCTTGCGTCCACAACTAAAAAGTTCATCCAGAGAACAATACACCACTGCCACATTTTCCAAGAACACGTTTACTGTAAAAAAAAGTAATGACGTAAAATGTTAGGAAACTGCTTGTATATAAAACTTGTAGGTAGTGGACGTTTGTTTTCTGCTCCGAGAAAATTTAACGGCTATTTCGAAAGGACCAGGGTGCCAGGTGATAAAAGAGCCATGAGCTAAGCAGTTTGGAAACTCTAAAACAAAATTCTTGCGTCTGTAACTGCAGAGTTCACTCAGTGAACAATACACCACTACAGCATTTTCCAAGGGCATGTTTACTGCTATTTAAAGACAACGATGTAAAATATTAAAAAATGTTAATGTACAAAAGTTGTAGATAAAGGGCGTTTATTTTCTGCTATGAGAAAACTCGACGACCATTTCTCGAGGACTAACGTTATGAGCTAAACAGTTTGAAAACTCAATGCTTGCGTTCATAACTGACGAGTTAATTTAGTGTACTCTTACACCACTGCTACATTGTTCAAAGCCACGTTTACTGTCAAAAAAGGTAATGACTTAAAATATTAGAAAAATGTTATTATACAAAAGTTGTGGATAATGGACGTTTTTTTCTGCTGCAAGAAAATTCGACAGCCATTTCGAAAGTACCAGGACGCCAGGCCATAGAAGAGTTATGAGCTAAGCAGTTTGAAAACTCAATGCTTGCGTCCATAACTAAAGAGTTCATCCAGAGAATAACAATACACGACTGCCGCATTATCAAAAGCTATAAGTATTTACTGTCAAAAAAAAGGTAATAACGTTAAATGTTAGGAAAGTTCTATTTTATAAAACTTGTTGGTAACGGACGTTTATTTTCTGCTATGAGAAAACGCGACGACCATTTCGAAAGTACCAAGGCACCAGGTGATAGAAGAGCCATGCTTCCGTCCGCAACTGACGAGTTCATCCAGTACAATACTCCACTGCCGCAATATCCAAGGCCACGCTTACGACTGGGTCGAACGTATATTATTTCAGTCGCACCGCCCCGCTCGTCTGGCAACAGGGTGGTAGGAGTCGATCTTAGGAGGCAATCAAAGTTGACTTAAACTAGATAGTTTTAGATTCTCAGAGTTGCATATAAATATGGTGGGTTAATAGCAATAGGGTCGCTAATTTACCCATTATTGACCTGAATGAAAATTCAGTTTATATGAATTTTTGCATTCATACAATTGCTCCCAACCTTCTGATGAACGAAGACATTTAATTTATCTACATATTTAGATAAAAGGAGAAACTGACTGACTGACCTATCAAAACAGCCGAAACTACTGGGACTAGGCGCGTAACATTTTGCACAAAGCTTCCTTTTATGACTTAACAAAGCACTATGAAAGTATTTGTCAAAATTCACCTGAAGGATGAAAACAGGGGCAAACAAGTTTTTATAAAGAAACTTACTTTCACCAAACTAGCAACTACTTTTTATAAAATCAGTGCACAATTTCAACTTGATTTTAAAATCTGTAAAACAAAATTCAGTTTTCTCTTTATATTTGAAAAAAAAAAGCCTAGCACTGGATTGAAAAATAACATATTCTTGTAGTAATACTGAGAATTTTTAAATGAACATTCTTTAGGCTGTCTTTATTGCGAAAGTATTTTTTGGAATTACTTCTAAAATTCCTTAGAATTAAGTCTTCGCTTTTGTTTACTCACGGCCAGTTTTTTCATCAAAGGTAACAGCCAAAGTAACGACATAAAGTAATAATAACGATTAAATTCGTTTCTTCACAATTTCAACCGTTGGTTTGACTGTTACTGCTCATTGAGGGGCTGTTAAAGCTATAGTCACTGTCATTTTGACAAAATTGTATTGACTTCACTGCGTTCATTATGGATGCGTTCAAACACATTTTATTTTAAAGTTTTTTTTTTTAAGAAATAGGGTAAAGGCGGGAATAAATGCCCCGGTGGCATAGATGCCTTGTTATCAAAAAATGACAAACGGAAACGGAACCCTCAGTGCGCGAGTCCGACTCACACTTGCCCCCTTTTTTATTTGTAATATGTACGAATGTAGCAGAACCATGCCATGAATATATAAAAGAAAGGAAGGAGCGCGAGTTCGAGTAGCATTTTGCATTAGCATTATCAGCCTTATAATAATCCCACTGCTGGGACTCAAGTCTGCTCTCTAGGAGAGGAATGATCCACCACGTGGGCCCGGGGTGGACTGGTGGATGAGAGTATGTTCGAGTTAGAGTATGGAATACAGAGCAATTACAGTCGACTTTCGAGGAAATGGACAGAAATACCATGGGGGGTTAAAATTCTAAAACCACAAATGCTTTTAGAATTTTAAAAATAGGTCCAAAAATATTTAAAGGATTAAACTAGCTAGCAATATATATCCCGCCTTCACCCTAAACAACAAATGACATTTGACTTATGGCACTACTGGACAGTGATGTTGCGATGTTGTCATGAGTAAAAAAAGCTCCCCACGTGTTTTTGGGGTAATTACGACGTTTGCGTAGCGGCAACTCTTTTGACTTTTAGTTTAGCTGTTATTTGGATGAAGAAACACATTTGCCATTATGACAGCTATGGTCAAGTAAATGTTAATGGTTTTACTGATAGTTTTAGTTTTTGATGAAAAAACTAGCCGTCAGACATTACTGATGTTGAAATCGTCTTGATAATGTTTCTATTGTGTTAATGTTATCTTATTCGCAAATGTTTGAGCACAGTTTTTGATCTTAGCGTTAAATAAAGAGGTAAGATTAGGATGCAAAGATATTATACCATTTAGTTTTATAAAAAAAAGGAGTAAAATATAGTTTAGTATGTACCATAGTTTTTTATGGAGCAACTGAATAAATTCAGAATTGTTTTACTTACCAGACTTGCTCGAAAAATTTGAATACAAAGTAAAATTGTTTATAAAGTACATTGAACTTTAAAGTGATTTTTTATTAATGTAACTTTCTGCAAAATCTGTGACCGTAGACATTTTGAATGTCCAAACGGAAAATCTGTTTTAAATTAATTATTTCCAAATAGAATTCGTTTTAATTTTAACTACAACAAGCAACATAAGTGAAATCATGTAAATAAACTTAAAACGATGACTTCTGAGAATCTTAAAAATTCTGCGATTCCCAATCTCTAACCAAAAAAAACCTAACTCAATTCAACGTAAAAACCAGTAGAAAAATATATGAAAAGAGTGGGTAAAAAAGTGAAAAGTTATAAAAAGCATGAAAAACGTCGCTGCGCCTATAACCGGGCGATCAGAGAATTTTAAAAACTAACAACTTACCGAACAGAGGATGCTATCGGTTCACGTTATTACTTTGACCTCGAATCGTTTGCTTACTTTGCAGGCACAACGGGAGGGTATTTTTGCGGAAACGATGTTTAACAGGCGACACAGTTAGTGACTTTTGTTACAGGCACATAGTCGTTTTTTTTGTTATTGATAGACTCACGCTTGACCGCAATCTCACTTTATGGAAAGCATTGATGTGGTCGACGGTGGAGCACTCTTGCTTTATAGGTAGGTACCTACTCACATATTGACATAGGTACACGGTACAGACTCCTTGTAGAAGTGCAGTACTGTAGCTATCAGTAAACACAGACTCCAGCAGTGCAATTGTAGGCAATTTTAATGAAGCTAGGGAAACAAAGGCGTTTACTTGCTCAACATACTAAAAACATTTAAACCAATTCTGAGAAGAAAACATAGGCTTATTATTATGACTAGAAGATTCTTTGAAGCAGTGTCTTGGAAAGTTCAAGTCATATAATTACAATATTTTATATAATTTATGCAGTAGAATATACAAGATAAACATTTTAAACCGCCAAATATAATAATAACAATTAATTTCATCAGCCAACAACAAAGCTCAAGCTCCAATCGGTAAGTAACAATTTTTTTATAATCCTTTAGTAACTACTGAATTATAAATGATGACAATAATTATACGTACCGCAAGTGCAGATGAGGTATCTTGCCTTCTAGCCAGAATATGCAGAATGCTATCAGAGCTGTAACGGAGTCTGTTCAGCAGTGAGGTCGTTTTCTTTCGAAACCCAGCGTTAAAACTGTCAGTACTCCACTCACACACTAGCACTGTCCAGCCTCGACATTCAAAGTTGATCCACTACAGAAACGAGGCAGAAAATACTGATTAATATGAATATACTTATAATTTGTGTTAGTTTATCACACACGCACTGTGGAGCAACTTCATTGTTTTTTGCATTCATGCATCAACATGCATGAATGCAAAAAACAATAAAGTAAGTAAGCTATCACCTCACATTCAGGATGACGGACAACGTATTCTTCGTAGCGTCCGTAGAGTCGTTGTAGTCTCCGTAGAGCTTGCTATTTGCTATTTTTTTTTATGGTTATAAACTAGCGCTTGACTCCACTAAATAAGTATCATAGAATGCTCCCAAAAATATTACAAAGGTACAATAACTTTAAGTTTTAAATCTTACAATAAAACCTTAATTACTCAGATACCCGCGAAACGAGACACAATAGTAAAACAATAACAGCGCGGTCTCATAGGACCGGTTGGGGATTCAAACGTTAAAAAAGCTTTAAGCCTTTAATTACTTACACGTGGCGTTCGGCCACCACTACTTTAATAAACAATTTTGTTTCCAAATATTTACCATGAAAATAACAACAAATCTCCCAGTGTGCCCCAACCTGACGTAAAACGCCTACTATAGCAAGTCACGCGGTCCAATTTTGTGAAACGCCGATACTGGGCCTAAAAAATCAGGCCAAAAGAACCAGTAGGCTGCCATTATAGCAGCCGTAGATACTCAAAATTTTGCACAGATAATAACATTGTATGAGCCTTTAAGATGAAAACATAAACGTTTCAAGACTGTGGCAAACTGTTTATTAAATAATGTTGTATAAAGTTGTAGGAACTTTGCAGGAATTTCGGGAATTTAAAAGGTCAGTCTTATGTTTCTTGAAGGCGTTTTAATAATTGCAGAAATATATTTTTAATTTTAACCCACATCGCCATTGATGGCAATGGCGATACATAGAACTTCCTAAACCCTCTTATTTTACGGACCGCCTCAAACCAGCCCTTGCAGTAGGTGAACTCTGGTAAGTTTATACGTTATAGGAATCACTATAGAGAACTTTCTAGAGTCGATTCTTGCTGAGAATGCAAATACTTACTTAGCATTCTTTTATTATTATGAAATATTTCATACTTCGCTTGCAGCTTTTATTGGTACAATCAAGCACTATTTCTAAATATATTCATAGTGAACATCTAATTTCTACCATCTACAAGCTTACTCACCACTAATGTGGTGAGTAAGCCTAATGGCTAATATTATCATCGCTACTAAAAAGTACAACAATCAATAATAAAGATACCTATTCTTGTTTAAGCTTGAATATTATTTTAACCTTTGTTTTCTTTTTGGCACGCAAATTGTGTGCGATTAGATGTATATATGAAAAAAAGTTGTCACAGGAGCGCTTAGGGGGTCAACACTATTAATCTATTTAAAATTTAAATTAGATGTTTAAATGAAAAAGGGGGTCACCACTATTAGTCTTTTAAAAAAAGTCACGTATTCAAAAAGATTGAAAAAGACGGATGTAAACTGTATCGAAGCTGTTGCAACGATATCGTTCAAACTTCAAGGTGTGAATCGATTTCATGATTATATTACATTTCCAAGAAAATAGTAATATCTATGTTTAATGGCAATTAATTGTTCTTACTCAAGGTGAGAGCTTCGCTAACTAAAGGCTAAGGCTTCGTTCAGAGTGAGGAGCTTACGCGAATACTTTGGTAAGCGAAGCAAAGCGAGCGAAGTATTAAAAAATATGGACCGCTCTTTTTATCCATACTGATATGACCGTCATAATAAAATCATTTATTTTCTTTTCACAAAGTAATTAGTTGTTGTTTCTTACTAAAGCTTAATAATTCACGATTACAAGAGGCGAATAAAGTCGGTTTTTTAACCTCTGAGACTAAAATGACATTACGTCGGTTGTCATACTTGTCACGACACAAAAAAACTGGCATCATTACTATTGTAAGTTTGTCATTTGCCTGTGTCAATTTAGTCTCAGGGTTTAAAAAACCGACTTTAGTATGATACGGACTAGCTACAAGTATAGAGTCGAGTCGACTCGTTAAGAAGTCTGTGGTTGAGCTATAAATCATAGTTATTAGTGTCTTGCTCACACTTATGGAGCTAATTTGAGTAGGTAGCGATTATCGATAAGACGCAAAACGTTGTACATTGTTATTACAACTGACAATTATGACCCATCAACTCAATTTATAACAAGCACACTATCGCTCGTTTCCAATAAGCTATCTATCTAAAGTTGCAGCTACTAAAGATAAACAAATCTATTCTTTTAACCTTACTTGCTTTCCTATAACCTACCGACGGAGAGCATTACCTACCAAACGTTGTGGATTGATAGATAAAATCTTACTGCTTATCGGGGATAGCTATCTATCTATGAACTGCGTTAGGTTATTGAAAACGGGCGTTAATTGAACGAATATCCATTGTTTAGCCTAAGGAATACGTCTAGCATCTACAGCATGTAACAGCAACTCCACAATCGCTACGTAACCGCACCCGCTCTCTGCCCAATCACCGCGAATTCACTCTGGACAAAGCCTAATTGCTCTGTGCGATCGGCGTTCGAGTTTCAAACGTTGTTACAGGTTACCAATTATGTAATAGGGCAATTCGACTCGATTATTGTCACTTTTCGTCGATAAATTCGCTTCTCTATTCTGCTAGTTTTGTCTTGATTAGTGAAGTGTTTTGTTTTTAATTGATTTTCTAGTGTAGTGACACTTGGATATCGTTTTATTTTGTTACTGAACTCTCTATGAAAAATATTGTTGCGTAATATTTTGGCATGTCTTATCTGCAAGAGTCGTGTACTTAGTATTTTTTTTCGAGTCGTCTTTAGTATCTATGTTATTAATTGCAATGATTATGATGATACAATAAATTGTAAAAACACGAGTTTCAAGATAGTAACAGAGGCAGTATGTAGGCATCAGACCAGAGGTAGGTACAAAAATGTGTGTAACAATAAATAAACTAAAGGGAAATTTTTTAAAGGAAACGTTGGTTAACGCAAAAAAGCAACTGAAGGATATAGGTGAGGTTTTATTTAGTAAAAGTCTGACAAACCCTCCTGCTTCAGCCTCCTATTGATAAGACTCCCCGGCTTTTAAAACTGTGTGCAATATTTATGATTCCAATCTACATTCTAAAATTGCCAACCACCAAATAACGCTACCGTCTTCCACAAGTTTCTGAAAAAACTTTCGAAAAAAATAATAAAATAACATCCCAAGATGCAACCACGGCTATAAATCAGACGTTAAACTTGTACACACAAGGGGCTTTTATTTTTTATTTCAGTGTTGTGAAACTGAACGAGGGAAAACAGTTATTAAGTTGTTGTACAACGAACAGGCACGTCACTGCCCATGGGTATCGTTACGCTGTAGTTTACAAACTAGGGGAAGAGGGAGTGATAACTCATGGTGGATCGGAAGAGCTCTCAACGTGTTTTCAATTTAGCATGTTGGAGTATGTTGTTCTAAATTATGGTTATTAAAATCTGATATCTCTTTAGCTTTGCACGAGCGTTACAAGTTATTAAACTTAATGGTTTTTCTACTATGCCTGTGAATTACACTTTTTGTGAAAATCGCACGAAAATTCGTAGTCGTTGAGTAGTTTTGAGTTTATTGCGAATAGATAAACGGACGATTTTAAACAGGTTAAATTTAAAAATACATAATTATTATATTTTTTAATTAGGAAAAAACCGACGAAAAATTCCACCAGAGTCCAATCCAGAATCATGTACTGGACCCAAGGTATTCGTTTGTGCGTCAATGTCTGACACACGGTGTATATTTATCCATTACGTCTATCTTGTAATCACCACTCACCTGTACATAAAGTTTAAATAAAGAAATAAAATATGTAGATCAAAATAATATAAGGTACCAAACCAAACTTAAACAAGTTAACCAAAACAAGGATGTTTAAAGCCCACCCTAACTTGAAACAGATTAGTTCACGAAACTAAAACTAGTTATTTACACTGCTAGTATATCTAAATGTCCATTTAATAGTCTCTACACTATTTATTGCGGGATCCAAGTTTAATGGCGAATTCATGACGGTAGCAAATCACCTACCTGTTTAAAGGATAATAATTTCGTGTAGTGTTTAAACTAAGTTCACCATTTTGCTTGTGTAAAGGTCAGATTAGTTTTACACGGCGATCGTTAGTGTTAACATTGGTATTGTTAGTTTTGTTTTTGTTTCTTAGATATTTTTTTTAGTAACTATAATTGTAGGTTACCCTGAACAAAATAGTAAGAACACTTAAATGATATCAATTTATTTTAAGGGTCTCGTTAATGTCACATTTTATCAGTGATAATATTTTTTTTAACTTCCCATTCCTGTCCCACGGCTGGGTAGATGCTTACCCAAGTTCTTCTAGATATTCTTCTCCCGTGCCGTCTCGAACCAGTCCTCGCACGCGTCCAGATCATCTAGCCATCTCTTTTTTATATTATAACATAAACTAGTGCTTGACTGCAATCCCGCCTGGTGGTAAGTAGTGATCCAATCGTTGGTGGTTATTAAGAGCCTATTCATCTCTTTCTAGATGGCGTTTTTCTCTACAGGCACCCACTGCGTGGCGATACTTGCCCAGCGGTCACTGTGCATGTGGTTGTCGTGACATGACGTGATGATAACAATTGCATGAATTGATTTTGTTGTTGTTCAAATTGTTGTGATTGCAAGAAAAAACAGGGCAAGTGCGAGTCGGACTCGCGCACTGAGGGTTCCGTACCAACTGACCTATGAAAACAGTTCATTCTCGAATCGAGTCTTGAAGACTTTTCCTTTTTTTTTTCTGGTGACGTGACTAAAAATTTTCAGTTTTCAGACTTTTCCCTATGTTAGTGCTATAATACCTAGCTTCGTGCCAAATTTCAAGATTCTAGGTCGACTGGAAGTACCCTTTAGGTTTTGATTCCCTCGCGAGTACTTGCGAGTTTCAAAATATGCAGCTTAAATTGCTGTTTCTTTTGATTGCGTTGACATAGAAGTTTGATTTTGTTACAGCTTAAAGGTATTATAGACCTGAGTATTTGGTATGAATTTCAATTTAATACCTCTACGCGTTTATGAGGAAATGGGTAGTAAGTTTAAAATTATTAATAAAAAATATATTATGTGATGTAACTAAAAATTTATGGTTTTCGTAATTTTTCCTTTATCTATGCTATAAAACGTTGCTTCGTACCAAATTTCAAGATTCTGAGTTCACGGGAAGCACCCTGTAGGTTTTGATTCCCTTGCAAGTGTCGAAAATTTGCGGCATAAACGGCTGTATAATTGATTGCGTTGGCTTAGAAGTTTGATTTTTTCACAGCTTTAAGGGACAATAGACCTGAGTAATTGATATAAATTTCAGCTTCATACCTCCACGCGTTCCTGAGAAAAAGGGTCTTGACAGACGGACGGACAGACGGACAACAAAGTGATCCTATAAGGGTTCCGTTTTTTCCTTTTGAGGTACGGAACCCTAAAAAAGTTAAAAGCAGTCTGATGCAGCTGATGGTATTTATTTTAGTTTAAGTGAATATTTCAGAGAGCTTGTAAAGTAACTTTTGAATTGGAATTTGCTTCCGCTGTCGAGTTTTTTTAATACGCTTTTTCTAGTTTTGTACACTTGTGTCATACAGTGTATTTGAAATGGGCTCTAGGATCGTGACTTCGTGTGGGGCATCAAAATAAATGATTTTTATTTCAATACATTGTGCGTAAACATAATTATTTACACAGTCAGTTCAACATATTTTAAGAAAGCCGTTGCAAATTACAATTACTGAGAACTATCTGAGAATTGAAATCAATTAAGACAATGCAATTCGAATTGCAAAAGTAACTATAAGGCGAATTGCAATTATTCAATCACAATACCTTCTTAATTCTAAGCCGTCATTGATATTAATGAACCACTCTTGGGAATACGTTAAGAGGTATTGAGTATCGAGAACTTAAGTATTGTTGAAAATAAAAGAATAATAGCAATTGTTATATTACAGACAAATTAGAATGAATAGATATAAAATAGGAATGTATGTCATAAATAAAGCCTATTAATTCAATGAAAATGTTATTAAATAATTCAGTTACACCTATTAAATGTAATAAGAATGCGTATTATCTATAACACATTTTTTATAATCATTTCTTCTGTATGTGTTTCTCACCTAACTACTCAGCTACGGTTTGATCGCTTCCGATAAAAAATTGTGTAAATATAAAACGAGCGGGTCTTGGATGGTTTGAAAAAAATATTGTTGAATCCGTTCGGTGTCGCTGTAATCGGGTTAAAAAATCTATTCTGACAAAAAACCAGGTTTTAGGCAAGACATTGTCTGCCGGGACCGCCAATTTATTTATAAAATGTTAGATTTATTGTACATTTGTAATATTTGTATACCTCTAAAAGTAGGTCCCAAAAAAAATAAAAGATAAAAAGGTAAAACCGAAGTCTGGGTTACCTAAGCTCACCTGTGTACATTAGCTGTCCTACTTTTGGTCAGTATCAATAAAAAATATTATAAGTAGGTCGATAGAAGTACTGTTTTATTTTATCTTCTAATATATTGTCCATATTCAGGGAAATAACTGAATTTTATAAGTATATCAAAAGCCGGGCTTTAAATTAATAAGATTTTTTTAGTGTGTAGGCTTTTGAACTCCAAAAATCCTACACACGGAAGATAGTGTTAAGGTGTTCTGAATAATAATATATTAACCTCCACTTGGCTAAACGCTGAACCTAAAACCTATATTTTCACAATGATTTAAACAGCCATCTTGACCGGCTCCGTTTGTTTTTCATATCTCGTCTTTATCCTTGACTTGTATTCATACAAAACTTTTCTGTCAGTAGTACACGAAACTGTTTTATTTCTGGAGTGACGTCTTACGTGGCAAACAAACCCGACCCTTATTTTTGATGGACGCGTCTCTCACCCTACCTCGACGTGCGTCGTACCATCTAGTAATTTCTATATTCGTTTATTTTGTGCGTGCTGATTTTACCAATCGATAAATGTCCGACTGGTTTACAAAACGCTTTTTTTAAGGTGGCAAATCATGCAATTACTTTTCCTTGTCTAGGGTGGAGCTAGAATGCGTGTCAGACGTTTACTGACTAAAACACACCTGTCCTTTTTTAAAGTAGGAAATCATCAGAATGACTTCTCCAGCTCTGCGCGAAGTGGAAGGGCTTGTCAAACTTTTACTAATACCCACTCCCGATACTTCTTTGCCCCGGGGTTCATTTTCACATAACCCATGGACACGCCTGTGCCCTACAGTTGTCCTTTGCATTCTAGAACCAGAGTTTTCTTTCTGAAAATTATGTTTACAAAACGCTACATGTTAGAACAGCGATGTGAAAAAATTATGTTCTATTTGACATAATTTTTCATGCCTAACGATTGTGAAAAACAAATTACTGAAACAAGTAATTTGATGAGAAATGGTTTTGTAAAAATTCTTCTGTATTTTAATTTTTGGCTAGTATGGTGTTATTTATGAAAGGCAGGGGTCCAGGTATTGTGGAAGGCAATAAAAAAATAGGATATGTATAAAAGTCATAAAAACAAAGACAAATTGCTGCCATAAAATATTTGACCCTGAAAATTAGTAGGCAGTTGAATTAGTATTGTATATTTTTACATTTTCATTTAATAATTTGTTCCATGGAAATTTCCTAGGACATATTATCCATATTTTTCTTTATATTAGGAAAGTCTTCATAGATAAAAAACTTATTCCAGGATTTGGTCTACTTGCGTGCTAAGTTTCATTCAAATCGATTCAGCTGTCAAGACGTGAAGATGTAACAGACATATAATTTTAGTTCCTTGTTAGTCAATTTTTGAACCTGTTTGATAGATGAAGGTTACAAAAGAATAAACAAGCCTCAAAAATCAGCAGCCAAAAAGCATAAGCCTTGAAATACTACCAAAAGTACCACA
This sequence comes from Mythimna separata, assembly GCA_030763345.1. NCBI lineage: Eukaryota > Metazoa > Arthropoda > Insecta > Lepidoptera > Noctuidae > Mythimna > Mythimna separata. The sequence goes on along the minus strand of CM061177.1, from coordinate 17,792,249 downwards.
GAATGTAAACTAACAACCTTCTACAATCTTGAAAAAATCATGTACTTATTCATATTATATCTACTCCCGTTGTATCGTTTTCGAAAACCTACTATATTGCACGCACACACCATCCTTCTCGAAGCCGCGCCTTACCACCATAACAAAACAAATGTCCAAACTTTATATGTGTCCCAACCCTTATGATTGACTGTCGAATTACGGGGGTGGACTGACAAATCGATCATTCAACACAAACTCATTCAATATCATATCTTTATAGTCGTTGTCGTAAAAGGAAGGTGTTTTGAAAAATGATAAGGTGTAATATTTTACATATAAACATATTTTTCAGTTCCTTTCAATTTATGGTATGGCTGTAGTTTGAACTTTTCAACATCATTTCAGCTGAAAGACATCCACTATTGGACATAGACAAAGGTCTACAGAACGCAAGAGCCTAAGTGCCCAAGAGCCCAAGTGTCGCTACAACGAACGGTTTTGTGCGTCTCACATCCATCCTAATCTCTCTCATCATCATCTCTCATCTAAACTCTCTCTCTGAGAGAGATCTCTCATTTGTAATCATGATCTAGATGCCTATCATATTTGTACGCTTCCTGGCATGACATAGCGCTCTGTTCATTGAATGTGAGAATTTCTGGGACTGTGTTAATAAATAAAAGTGATTTTTTTCAACTAATTCTTCTTTTGACTTATGACTACTTTTTTAATCATAAATGTTAAACTTAAAGGTAGTGGAATACATCCACAATACCTATATCGCTAGCATAGTGTTGGAAACTGGAAATAGTGAAGAGAACACCGCTACACTGATCGCTAAAGTTTGAGTTACTTTCGCACAGCTGAGACCTGTTTGGCAGTCACAAAAACTGATCGGGTCCAATATCTAAAACTTGCTGCTCTAAGGGTGCAAGACTTGAAAAATCACTAAGATCATACCAAATTCAAGTCTTCATCAACCGCTGTCTGCATCGCATCCTTGAAATGCCACGAAAGCCTGATCATGATCAACCATTAGATCAAGCATCGTAATTCGATATGGATTGACTACACGCTCGAAGAGATTTCAATCACATACCTATAAGTGTTGGATGGAACTTGAATACCTCAAAGAAAAAAAAGTAGTGACTGCCCCCATCGAACTAAATGAAGCACCGTATTGGTAGAAGTAACAAGCAACACAGTGACGTTGTAAGAAGTGAAGCGTGTTGCTCAGGCCTAATGTAGGCGCCCTCTGCTTCGTCTAGAGGACATAGGACATTTAATTAAGACTACTTTGCATAAAGTTCTGAGAAAATAATTATTAAACTTAAACAAATTAATTACATTTATTTCCAACGAACTACGGTCTGCGGCTGTATTTAAAATCCGATAAGTCATTGATGCGCTATGATTGAGTGGCAAATAAAATGTACAACTAATCCAGAATGACATGTCTGATGTACCCTTTGTTGGGTTGTGCAAAGGATTTACCAATTATATTTTAGTACACCCACGTACAAGGAAAATCGATGACCAGATGAGAGTCGCAGGAATCCGGTGAGTACAAGGCGCACATGATCGTTATGATACTGACACTTGGGGCAGGCTTTTAGCTGAAATGATGATGATAATGAAGACCTTTACATTTTGAAAGTTATGTATTCGTTCAATATCAAGCATGATACACTAAGTATAACAAGAGATCGAGAGGTAAAAAACTTTTCCAATTTAGGAACCGAAACTAAAGCAGCTCAAAGTCAACAGCAGCACTAGACCAAACAGTTCTCAATTGTTTTTATTTCGATAGGCTCATGCTTGATCATTATCTCACCTGTTGTAAAGCGACGATGTCGTCGACAATGGAGCGCGCTTTCCTAGAAGTATTCTATTCACTCATGGCTTAAGGTGGTAGGAGCAGCAGTTGGAGCTGCAGGATTCTTCAAAAGAGTTACATAAGGTTTGCTTTTCTTTTATTGTTTGGTCTGTAAACATCTGACAGGAGTGTCATAACATTTTTCTTTAATACTCTGAGTAAAGAGAAAGAGCTTTTTCTAAGTTAAGTTGCCCAAAAAAACAATAGAGCCAGAATTATAGTAATAATAATACTCCCCCGACCGAATTTCGATCAAGGTAACAAGAATACAGAATTATAAGTTGAATAAATATTTTTATAAATCTTCTAAATTCAATCAAAATTTTACTTAGAATTAAAGGTACTGCGAACTTCGATCAACAATGTACTAGATGAAGGATTGAGAACAAAATCATGTCACATAAGTGGCACAAAACGTTATACGTAAAGTAAAATATTTATTTGAGAAAAAAGTTTAAAAGATTTAATAACTTCAAGTAATTATAAACCTTAAGATCAAAATACACTACAATCATAAACTTTAATGTAGTTTGAATTATATTTGTATTTAATACCTTCTGTCTTAGATAGTAGGTAAAATCAATAAATGAAAAAACGGACATTCCAAATTCAAAACTCACTTTTAAATGAGGTCAAATACATTTATTCAAAAATTAAATCTAATTAGTTAGCAACAAGGTTTAAAATAAAATGATAACACTGGTGCTTATTCTACTTCTTTACTAGACAGATATCAAATTTTAAAACTTGAACAAAGTCAGCATGGAGTTGCGAAATTATTATATTTTTATGGAAAGTACTTTTTTTATTTAAGTTGCAAACTTCAAAGACCGATTTAAACAATAAATGGTTTTAGTATATTTATATTTTTTTTAATCAAATCAAAAATCTAAATGGTGTTTATTTCACATAGGCCTACATGGGCACTTATAAAACGTCAGAAGCTAGTGGACGATTCCAATTGGTCGTTTCCTGCGGAGAAGAACCGGCAAAAAACTCCACGGTTTTTTTTTAAATAATGCTTTTACAATATTTACATCTTAATATATATAAATCTCGTGTCCCAATGTTTGTCCTCAATGGACTCCTAAACCACTTAACCGATTATAATAAAATTCGCACACCATGTGCAGTTCGATCCAACTTGAGAGATAGGATAGTTTAAATCTAAAAAAAAAAAAAAAGTTGGGTAAAGTAGGGTAGTGTAGGGTAGTGTAGTGTAGGGTAGTGTAGGGTAGTGTAGGGTAGTGTAGGGCAGTGTAGGGTAGTGTAGGGTAGTGTAGTGTAGCGTAGTGTAGTGTAGAGTAGTGTAGGGTAGTGTAGGGTAGTGTAGGGTAGTGTAGGGTAGTGTAGGGTAGTGTAGGGTAGTGTAGGGTAGTGTAGTGTAGTGTAGTGTAGGGTAGTGTAGGTTAGTGTAGTGTAGCGTAGGATATGTAGGGTAGTCATTTGACGGGAAAAAATCCAAAAATAAATAATTGTCTACCCCGTGCGAAGCCGGGACGGGCTGCTAGTATTACAATATAAACAAAGAAATTGGTTTCATCACCTGCCTAGCCTTTTCCCAACTATATTGGGGTCGGCTTCCAGTCAAGCCGGATTTAACTGAATACCAGTATTTTACGAGGAGCGGCTACCTACCAGACCTCCACAACCCATTATCTGGGGTAAATCGGTACTTCATAGCAAGACTGGAGTCAGATTTACTGGCTGCTGACTCTCCGTAACGACTGCCAAAGATCTACAAATTACAGCCGGGACCTACGGCTTAACGTGCTTTCCGAGGCACGGAGGAAAGGTAATATGTAGAAATAGTATATGATTTGAAAAAAGAAAAAAAATCATTTGAAATAATGTTAACTAAGTACCTATAAATCCCTTAACAAAATCTTTACTAAGAAAGTAAATATAGTTATTTACCTGTAACTTGGGAACGGCTGTTTTTAGTAATCTACGCTTTTTCAAGTTTTTTTTATGTCAAAGTGGTGAAAATGAATAGAACATATAGCGGAAGTTTTACAAGGCTTGTAAAATTCTTCTCCTCTTTCCTGTGCAACAATGGATATCCATTCTGCACAGCGAAATGGATCAGTAGGAAATCTACAAGGAAAAATAAAAATAAGTAGCAAAAAAAATACTTTACTCCATTCATTCCGTATTCTCAAGCGACCCACGTTTGACAAAAATGTTGGCGCGTTATGTCAAACATTGGTTCAGCAAACCAAAATAAATAAAATCATTGATATTTCACAATTTATGTTATACTTTTATTATGAAAATAAGCAAATATATGTATAAACTTACCGAAAAAACGATATTCCTTCTGAAATTTGAGTTTTGCGCTGGTTATTTGAGCAATGTTTGAATGCGCAGTACGCCATTTTCGCTTGTTGGCTACACTTGGACAACTCGAACTTCAATTGTTAAAAATACCATGCTTTACATGGTATTTTTCGGGCCGTTTTTGAAGCAGTGATCGGTAATCTAGTACATTGTTGATCGAAGACTGCGAACCACACAACACAAATTTAATAAAATATTCTGAAATAACTACTACACGCTGAATTAATTTCTTGATTAATATTGGTACAAACAATTTATCCGATGGTAACTAAGCGGTTAGCCTATGGCCTCGAAACCAATACCCAATTCGTTCTACCCAAATATAAGTATAATCTAGATTGGTTAGAAGTAGCTATCCTTTTAACCTCGATTTCTATATATGTACGAGTACTAACTAACCTCAATTCGGTAGGTATAAGTTCTTAAAAAATATATAAAAACTTTTATATTTCAAGTAAGCTGATTTATAGAGCTATTCTGATGGAAAAATTATGTTTTTCTGTAAAAAGCGTTACGTAGTATCTGCGCACTTACACGAGTGGGCGTTTCATATAATATTAAAATTACATAACGTACGCTGAATACGTACCTACATATTTTATCACATCTTTGAACATAATTTTCTAATATTCATAGTAGATTTACTGCAAAAGAATTTAAAAAGCAAACGTGACTAATCCAGCATAATGAACAAAGACCTTTGTAAAAACTGTTAAAAATTCTCAGTGAAAATGAGTTATTGTTGCAAAATGAAACGAAAAAATCCAATTCTCGAGGCTCTTCGGAAAATACGGGCGATGTAGCATGTAAATAAGTCTTTACGAATTAAGGAAGACATCTTTCATCTCTGTTCGAAACGATTAGATATTCATAAGATCGCTCGCTCGTCCCTTGTTTCCCCGCCTCCAAAACATTTTTTACCCATGATTTATTTTTGTGTGTAAACAAAAAAGTTTTACTGCTCAGAAGTAATATGAATCTATAATGCCCAGCTTCCAAGGTTTTCCTTTCAAAAATTACTTTGTATGTTTTAGGATTACGGAAACTTTAACAGGAAAAGTTGATAATCACCTTACAGGGTCGTGTTATAATGTTTCCTACAAGTTTTCTAAGTTATCGATTAACGATTTTTTGGTTAAAGCTGGGTACAGACTACGTAAAGTATCCCAAAAGGAGCATTTATAAGTGTGAACGCAGGGTGCACGCACGAACCTAACACTTACCTACTCACATAGTTGGAATTCTCTGCTCGCGCGTGTAGAGTGCGTGGTTCGCGAGCACAATGCGCTACGGGTTAGTTACATTTTGTTACATTGCATGTTACGCTCTAGCACTCTGTACCCGGCTTAAAATTCTTAGTTTGAATATATTTACATTAGGTTATTTTGAAAGTGTAAGCTGTGAGATTTTTCAGTGAGCGGTTTCTTTCATTACTTTTGTATTTCTTAACATGAATTCCCGACCGGTCGCATGAGACCGCGCTGTTATTGTTATACTATTGTGTCTCGTTTTGCGGGTATGTGATAGATTAACATTGTTTAACGAACGTCACATATATAAGTTCACTAAAAGTTGTGATTTCTCTGCGTTCTAATAAAATCCCTAATTGGACTTAAATGTTCTACAGCAATTTCCATAGAGCAGCTAGCTGCTAGCACCTACACCCGTTGCGTTGTGTTATTTTCTTTTCATGAAATTGGATGGTTTTTTTTTTGTAAAATGTTTATATTTTTCACTTTTACACTTATAACGAGAGTAGCTACATCTACACACATACATTCTTTAATTATAAAGCTAGAGCTAGTACATACTAGGCACTCGGCGTTGCGTGGAGCGCGCGGTGATCGCGTACACGCACCGCGCTTAGCCACCGTTCAGCGCGCGTTAGTAGGAAAAAATGCTCGATCTCCATTTTTGAAAAGTGCGTTTCTGTACACAAAAGCGCGCGTTGAAATGTACAACAAAATGGCCGCTCATGTATTTCAAAGCGCGCAGCTGACGCCCGAGCAACGCGCGCTTGCATGTGTACACTTCATATGAATTCGGGGTTCTCAAAACGCGCGTTTCAAAACGCCAAATGAAGTTCCCTTACCTACCTTCTACCTTCAGGTTCCATCACCAGATCAGTTTGATGGTTCCTTAGAGCCACAGTATTTTGTACCTCATACAATTTTAATAAGCCTAAACGTTGCTAGGATACATTATTATTTACAAACTTCTACAACCTTCCTGTTTCTTCATTATCATCAGAACAGTTCGATGGTAAAATTTTCAACATAATAATTTATTTATTTGTAGTTTCATCAATCATTTATTTAATTGTATCTGCTCATAATTGCTTAACTATATTCACAGTGGTGAGTGTGCAGTTCCCATGGCAATGTCTGGTCCTTTTCGTCAGTTACACGTCAAGAAATTTTACTTGTCGACTTTGCAGTCATTTACATACTGGAGTTCTCGATGAAAATATCGAAATCAGTACATATTTGAAGAGTTCTCCCAAGTTCCTCATGGATTCCATCATCAGAACTGGATTTAAAACTAGGATCAACCAAAGTGAAAAAAAATGCCGATAACCCAACCGAATTCAGAACCTTCCCCTCGATTGCATACATTTGGTTATAATTTGGCGGACGGGTACCTACACCATGTCTTGGCATAGAACATAGCTTAATTTTTATCCCGATAGTATACTATGGTCATTACAATAATTCTTTACCTACCTTTCTCTTTTATTAACCTTCACGCGAACGAAGCTGCAGTAAAAATAAAATATACCGGTAGAGAAAAGGCAAATATTTTTTTAAAACTTTATTGTTTCTTTATAATGTTTATTACACATGTAATTATATTATGCGGAGCACCGCACCGTCAGGTATCATAATACATACAACAAGTTTTATTTAATACTATTGTTACTTGTATACAATAATAAACTTTTGACATAATAATAACTGGTTATAATTATCGAGATCTGTCAATATCCTAATTCAAGAAAAAACACTTTCAATGACTTTTTTTTCGTTATTTTACATCGAGATTCAGCGGAGTTAAATCTGGACAGCTTTTTATGTACAAGTGTGGAAATGAAAAATATTTTAACGACAGTATCTGTCAAGAAAGCACTTCGATATTTTCATAATAAGTAACGATTCTTAAAAAATAAGGGGACGGGGGTCAAGACTACTTAGGTTTTTATACAATTTCCACAAAAAAAAAACAAGTTAAATTTTAATTAATAGGCAACAAAACTTACACAAGTCGAAGATTTTTACGTATTTTATTTCGTTATTATTTATAGAAATATATCGGTCACAGGAAGAATATTAAAGTACACAAACAATTTTCGATTTCAAATCAGAATTGTTTTCTAACTATGTAAAATATTTTCTCCTAGTTTACGCTTACATCTATCTACTCTATTATTTTATAGTGTATTTATTATACAGTATCTTACCTTTTTCAAATGGGTCTTATTATAAGTGCGGTGAAGTGCAAAATCTCTTGAGTATTTTTATATAATTCGATATGCAATTTTGAATTTTTATTCATCATTATGATAAATAACTTTGATAACACTCTAGGTGTATTTCCTATCTGTTTTTATCTGAATACTATCAATATCAATCTGCAGTGAATGACTTAAATTAAAATCAATTTAATCCTTACTTTACTAAGACCCCTTTGCAAAAGCTCTCTTACAAATACTATTTACAACATCATTTAGATTCACAAAATTTACTAAAAACTTACTTACAATTTACATTACTTAATACAGATATTATTAAAGGCTAGATAGAGTGATTCGTATAACCTCAACTATTTACATTTTCATTTCTAAACATTTTGTGTTTTTAAACGTAGTATTGTCAGCTGTTTATACATTCCTGTGTCCACTATCTTTATGTCCTTTCAATGGATTAAAATGTTCATCATCATTGTCTAATACACATCTATCATAAACAAGAATATTACGTTTGAGTCTTATTTGCCAATTAAGGTAATACAAATTATTTGTTACATTCCTGATACAATCAACATTTTACTTGGAAGTTTAATCATAGAAATGTCAAGGGTTCTTTATATGTTGGAAATCAAATCTAACTATCATTACATAAATTAATACGATTAACACTTTTTATATTACATTATATACAACACTATATGGAACAAGCATGGTCTACTTGCTCTTGGATTTACTTTATATTGTACATAACACAACCCACACTATAAAATAGCAAATGTTTCAGTCGGCTGTATTGACAATGTGGTCATAATTATTATCTTCTTTCTTCTTTATGTCTTCATTGTCAGTATAGTCTACTGATGTTGATAAAATTCTTGTATTTACATTTAGTTAAAGATCCGTATGTGTCAAGAGAGTGTTAGGAAGAGGCAAGCAGCCAACACGAGGCAGTGCGTCGGTGACGTCGGGGCGAAGGCCTGCCCCCCTCGCTGCATGGCCGCAGGATACTCACCTGATAAAGGAAAAATCGAATTTGCTTCTTTGGCAAAAATTAAAACTGTTCTCAACAATATTGGTAGCAACAAAACAAATATAGAAGAGATCAGATTATACATTACGAAACATTAAGGACAGAAGAGTTGTTGCCAGTTGGAATGAAAAAAAAATCTGATTCAAAACCTCAACTCAACATGGCTGGTTAATATGCTTAGTCATTACATTAATATTAATACCAGAACCATAAAAAACCTAATATATGCCTGATTCGTTCGCTGAGCTACGATTAACACTCGTTTTATAGAAAAATATGAGTCATAGAATAAATCACCAAAAACCCACTTCATTTAATTAATTGAAACCTAAATCATACAATGTTCCAAATAATAAACTGGGATTTAAATTACTAATCGTAGATTAAGATGCAGAACAATAGACGGAACAGAATTTAAGGGATGACGAACGGCGCAATAAAACCAGTCATTATAATAATGGTGATATTAATATAGGTTACGAGACCAGTATATTCATTTCTGGGGAAGACAATATGACTCATAATTTTTGAGAAAGAATAAAATACGAAAACCTAAAAGTAATTTTGTGAAGACTAGACTCAAATACTATTTTTAATGTTGCTCAGGTGATTAATAGGTTGAAAAATATACCGATAATGGCTATCATAAATCTAGATCCACAGTAAAAGAAATTCTAATTACTTAAGAACGAACAACATTAACGTGTCTTCGTGATAGTTTTTTCTCAACTTCAGCCAGTGATAAATGGTATGTTACATGAAAACACCTTATTACATAGCAGTTCTACCCATGCTTCCTAACCACGGACGCTAGCATTAAAAAGAAACACGAAATTTCGTTGATTCATTGCTTTAATGATAATAGTCTTTAGCCTTAATATTTTATTCGTAGCGAGGTTTTAAAAATGTATTTTATTTCTTTTATCTTATAAAACTCGTTTATCAAGTAGATTGGGATGCTCTTTACGAATCGCCGTCAAGATTTGGGATTTTATAAATTTATAATAATTTAAAAGATTTTTGATAAGGGATTCCCTTAATTAGTTAATAGCGTCGTCTTGTTAAGTATGGCTTTGTAAATTGTCAATGTAATTAGGCTTGACACTAATGGAGATGTTAAATATTCTGTTTTTCATTTCCATAAAAACTTCTTTAGCTTTTTATTCAGGAAATTTTATATTTGAATTCATGAAGTGAAAATTAACATTCATTAATTACTGTCACTTTATTGCTTAGGTTCTACTTAATTAGAGTACCTACTTATAATAAAATTTGTTTTCTATAGGTGCTTTTTCTAAGTTACAATTTTTTTTTCTTAAAACGTTATTGCTGGCTGATAGTTCTGATCGATACTGCGAGGTCTGGCCAAAAAAAAAATGTGTTTCCACATGGGAATGCTGCTAGTCTTCTGGCTACGTTTTGGGCTTGCCCAAGTGACCATTTGTATTCTTTTATGTACATATGTTTGTACGTAGTTAAGTCATAAATATTCGCAATTCATATTGAGGTCATTTCTCTTCATATATTTTATTATGCAGAAAATTAAATATACAGATCCTACATAGAAACAAAAAGTAAGAAACCAAAATTACAAGCCAACATTCTAACGTCCAACTCACCATTGAGCACATGGACTACAATGCTCTTCGACTGCGCGTTGCTCGGGTTACACTGATACGTCCCGGAGTCTGAAGGTCTGGCCTGCTGGATTAGCAGGAATGAGGTCGTTGTCTCCCCCTTCTCCGTCACCACCGACACGCCCCCTCTCGGGGAGTCGTAGCTTATTATCTGTACACATTTTATTCACTCCATGTTTTATGGTAATAGGATTGATGCTATTTTCTAGATTGGATACATTTTCCTGTTTTTCATGTTATAAAACTGTTGGATTGGATATATTATTATGGTAATTCAGATTATGTTGTCTGACAAATAGCATTACATCTGGGTTGTTAAATTTGAGAATTCTGTTGGAGTTGTTGGGTTATAAATAAATTGCAATATCATTACATTCTGAATTATGATCATTCTACATAGCGTCGTTGCGCGTGCATAACCGCGGAACAACAGTTAGGTAAATACCGCGTATCGGGTTTTGAACGATTTAGCAGGAGGTGAAAAAAACTGAATATCTTAGACATTTGGCTATATTTTACGGGTCTTATTTCTTAAATTTACGTTAACAGGTAAATCACGAAAAAAGTTAATACATAGTTCACCCCGTAAAATATAGTCAAATGACTTAGATATTCAGTTTTTTTCACCTCCTGTAAAATTGTTCAAAAACCGATACGCGGTATTTACCAACTGTTGTTCCGCGGTTATGCACGCGCAGCGACGATAGTTTGACTTGGCAACGAACTGAATTCTATTGATTTACTAACTACTCTACTAGATACGTTAGTAATATTACTTCATTGAGTATGAATAGATTTTAAATAAAGATTGTATAGTTCTTACCGCATCATTGTGATTCCAAAATATGTAAGCAGGTGGCTCTGGTGAGTATAGAACCACGCATGTAAGGTTGATGGTGCTGCCTCGATCAATGTAGAGGTCTGGTCCACCAATTATCTCTGTTGTTGGTTCTGTAACAAAATTTGTGTTATAATCTTTACGTCTTATTACATATTTTTGTTAGAGGTAAGTTTTTAAAAACTCAAAATATTAAAAGAAATAAACAGTGACATTTGTAGTAAGTAGATCATGTTACTTGAAAAGGAGAATGTAATAATATTATTTTCAAAGAAAACGTGCCTCATAAACAAAATATTCACGTTCAAAATACCATAGTTTCCTCCCTAATGCGCAAAACCATCAAAAATAACGTTTCTTAATAACGAAAGGTCGTCAGTGTTTTGTTTTTCTTATAGCCCCCATAAGTTGCGTGCGTGCCCATAATACGTCTCACTTAATTAACCAACTTGGCCAAACATGAGTAACATAAACACTTTGAACTAAGTTCAGTAACTTTCTGACGCAAACGCTTGCTCATACAAACAGCTGTATGATAAACTGTAAATTAAAAGTTGGTACTGGTATTGACTTAGATACGATATTGATATTTGAACTCATTACCAACCTTTGGCCCCAATTGTACTTGGCATTTAATGACGTAGAACTTCACCTACACGTTTCCCGTCTTTATCTTTGGCAGCTTATTTCAAAGAATCTTTGGTACAATTTGACCTTTCATTGGCCTTGGCTTTAAGTGGTCTTGTTCTAAGAGTACTAAATAATGTATACGCTCTTATATTGCTTTCGTGTAGGTCTACTTTTGTGACATTATAATCGTTTCTTCTCGAAACCTCGTAGACCTTTAGGTGGTCGTAATTTTTAAAGGCATTTACTCCCACTTTTAACAAATTAAACACTAGTATAAATATATTTTAACTAAGTACCCTTTGTAGCGTTTCTGTTAACAAATATTTTGTTAAACCTACCAATAAATTAATTTACACAAATTGAAATTACCTTACCTACAGATAATACCAATGTTTCTTCAATAAATATGCCATTCAACATTAAATTCGGGTCTGTTACTACTATGTTTATTGAAGTTACAATATGTACGAGTAGTTTACAATCATTAAATATGGGTCCAATGTAGACTCATTGGAGTCATGACACAACCTTTAAATTACCACGGGTAAGTTCAAAGGTTTGTTTGGTAGAACATGTTATTATCAAAATTTAACTAATTAGCCCATTTTACGAGCACAATATAAACTTAGATCCTGTTTCGAAAATTAGAAACGCACAATTTATCGACATTTTACATTCGGATTTGAAATTCGGAATTAATTTTGAGGCTTAGGAAGTTGTATTAATTGAAAAAGTTCACTGATACCGACTTTACGATCGCTTGTAATTTCGTTGTGGTCTGGCCTTGATACTCAAAGGGAAGGCTTCAATTATATGATCAAAAGATGCTGAGGCTTACATAAGATTTTATTAATTATCTAATTAAGAAACCTTGGAAACTCGCAAATTTTCAAGGAATGTGGGTTGTTCAGGAAATTCACACCACCAGTTGGTGCCACTTAGCCTTCAGGTTTTTTCCTTTGAAAGCGTTTATACATGAAATAGGTCGACGTTGATGTCTAACTAATATCATTAACATAAGCGTTTTTACAGTCGTTTGGACCTGAAGCCTCAGTGCTGCCACCTCGTGAACGTCATTGTAAAACAACCTCATTAAAGTTATCTTGGTATTCAGATAATAAAGAAAAAAATATGAACCCTGACAAAAAAACGGATCCTAACATAATATAGTAGACTAAGTGCCTTCTTCACTAGTCAATACGTTTCTCATAGCAAATCTCTGAGTAATACTCGTAGTATAGATAAATCCAATAAGATTTTGACTTACCAACAACACTGAGATGTATAAAATGACTCATGTGTGGAGTCGTAGATATTTGACACTCGTAGATTCCCGAATCCCGATGCTGTGGATACTTGATCTGCAACAAACATTACGTATAAGACTGCAGTTCAATATTTTGGAACAAATATTTGTTTGACCTGTAAATAGTTGTCCCAAGCTTGGATGACTTGTGTATGTGAGTTAACAAGTTTGTGAACGCATTCACGATAGAGGAGTAAGTCTTAGTCTGGGTCATTTGTTGGATTGGATATACCTGACAAATACTCTCGCGATTATTCCACCAAGGTTTCACAACTTTCACATCCACAATCAAATACTCAATCGCGTCAGTTCTTCTGTCTCTATGGGGATTCAAGACCTAAACTTTCTTTCTTTTTTTTCTTCTAAACAAGTTAGAGTACCTGGTCACAAACACATGACCTTGGCAAATAGGACACTAAAACACTCGTCGCATTCATCCGAGTCCAGATCGGAACAGATCCGCAAGTAGTTAGGTTAAATTAAAAAAAAAAAACAAATGACTAAGAGGTTTATTTTTTTAATCTTTTTTATTTAAAGGATTCTTGTAGACTAATGCGACGATCAAATTCAAAATTAGAATTCATCTAGTATTTCTAAACCGTCACAGAAAATTCCATTACAATTAAATTAACGACCATATCATAATCCGGATTTAGTGAAACATTCCTGGGAACAAAACATTTAACCCTCTAACACAGCAGTTTAATTTTCAGCACGATATTCTAGACTCAGATAAAGAGATGAACGAATTTCTGTAACAGCAACCTTATCCTTTAGAACAAACGTTTCAGTGATTTCAATTACAATTTATATAATTTTAAGTTGGAGGTTTATTTTGGATCATAATATTATTACATTTAAACGCAAATGTAACTGAAATATTTTCACAGGTCCTCCCGCATGTCACTTCTGTATTTAACGTTGTGTAATTACTAACATTATTATGATAGGTTTAATTTTATCGTCTAGTGTAATATATTAATAATAGCAGTGTTGTTTGTTTTGTTTTATTACCATAAGCAGATTATGATAATTTGAAGTTCGGAGTGTTGATGTCCGAACGTTTAATTATACTAAGTAGGGCTACGTATTTTTGTTCTGCCAAATAGTGTTTGCGAATAGAATTGATGTACAGTTTCATGCAAACAATTAAAGTATAAATCAGTAATATGGTTCAAACGTGTGTTTCTGTAACGTTTCAGGAAGGTTTTTTTCTCTTAGGCCCACGATAGTTTCATAGACATATTCGCCTGCGTGAAGCTTACATACCCTACAATGAAACTCTGTCGACATAGCGGCAGCGTCTTGTCCTCGATCGTAGCAGATTCGTCGATAGAGTTTTATAGTTTTGCATGTAGATTCACACAGACGTACACAAAGCGTACGATAATGAATACACGTATTATATGAAGCTACATGTCCGTAGTCAGTAGGCCTTAGTCATTTTCAGTACAATTTTTTTTTAAGTCGCTTATCAAGTGTGCAACATGGTTCAAAAGAGGTACCCAAACCCTGAAATGTAAAGGTCAAGTGAAGGATCATGTTACCAATTGGTATCATCCTGAGCTGAGGCCCTTTTGGCATTGGTCAGTGTAATTTTTGTTTAAGTTTAAGATGTTTCGGTTTTTGTATTGCCATTAAACGCCATTTTCTTTCTTTCTTTCTAAGTTTATTTTAAGAACACGCTTACACAGCAACATTTATCTCCATTAAAACTCTTAACATGTCTCGTTTGCTTGTTGTGTGTTTTGAAGAAAAGGCTATCGGAAAGCTCGCTTTTTATCTCATGGCAAGTAGCCAAAACATAGATTAAGATCTTAAGTGGCTACTTGAACATGTAGCGAAGTTTATCTCTGAAGCATTGAGGCTGAGATCTTATTATTTGAGTGAATGTATGTCACTTGACTTGCCAAAACACTCTTTACATACTGTTTACCAGCATTTTTTGCTACTGTCATCCGTAACGTAATTTCGTAATTTATCTGTAACGTAACGTAATGTTGTAATTTATCTGTATTGTAACGTGATTTTATAAGTTATTCTTGACGTAATGTAATTTTGAATTTTTTCCGTAATTTAACGTGATTTTTTTATTTTCTATCTAGTATCTTTTTCATAATATACAGTAGTTATTAACTCGTCTATTACTGTAGATTCTGTCTTAAACTTTAGCAATCCTAAAGGATTATTAAAAAATTGGTTATTGTTAGAACATATAAACATAATTATTTTAAACGAAATGGCTTAAAAGATTTGTCAAATAATAGAAATGGTACATACAACGTCTTTCTTTCGTACTTACATTTTGGGTTTTTTCATCAGTGGGTTTCAAAGTATATAAATTCCAAACTGACACACACTACTGACTTACTTAAAGAACTACTTATAAATGTCAAGTTACAAGAATATTGACTTCCACCACTATTATTCTTAAGGTGCGTATTGTTAGGCACCTATAAAAAAATGTAATTAAAGTCACTGCATTATATACGAGTAATTACATTGGCAGTCGTGTATAAATAGAAAAAGTTCTTTGAATATATTATTAAAGATTAATTGCATGAGAAAATTTACGGGTTATATACAGGGTTATTTGTAAAACACTAACTACTTTATAGGACTGTGTTACTGAAATCATAAAAAACAACATTGTTCTATGAATTTTTTACTAAACATGAAACATTTATCAAAAACAAACCTTCAACATTTCATTTTCTAATCTAACACATTACAATCTCTCTGATTGATATCTTTCTGATCTTGCTGTACCTACCTACGGCTCTCGAAAACTGTTTGTGCCCCGCTCCCTCACTATTGTACTATCGCTTGATTTGTATAGACTTCGTAACATTTAGAACATTCAATTTAAATTGACATAGTCCTGAGAAATCGCCAGTGTTTAACAAATAACCCCGTATATATGCCAGTGATTTCGTTCACCGGAAAGGTTTCATAACAAACTTTAACACCCTGAAACTGTATTTTGAGGACATTTTTGAAAAACTAATAATAACCGTCTTTATTTTTCTACTTGTGAATTGAATTTGTGCCAAGTTTCAAGTTTATTAACCTAAGAAATAAAATTCTCTCTCTAAATAAATAACCTCTGACTCCCCTAATTTGTTATATTTTCGATGAAATACTTTAGAAAAACGAATATAACAAAAACTTGTTCCTTTACTTGGGTTACTACTTGTATTTGTATATGCAAAGTTTTAGAAATATGAGCCCAAAGAACAAAACTTTACATACAAACGAATTTTCCTCTTTACACCCTTCTTTGTACTCGCCTACGTCATAAATTCCTCTTATGCAAAATTTCACGCTTTATAGAAACGTAAAATTCATTAAAATCTGCTAGCTATAGGTAGATAAATTGTTAGTAAATCAGTTTGTCCTTTCATACTAACTTCTGTCATAATAAACTAACTTGTGTCAGCGGCTTCATCCGCGTGAATGCAACTTTTTACATACAACCTTAGGACCTCCGTTTCGGGGATGAATTTGGGAAAATCTTCTCTTACCGTCTCTTTTATACCCTGAGACTAAAATGACATTACAACACAAAAGAACTGGCATCATATTTACACATTACCTGTGTCAATTTAGTCTCAGGGCATAAAAAACAGACGATAGTACTCACTGCTCGCCTCCGTCATAAAAGGAAAACTCCTGTAGTATTTCATGTTTCGAAAAAAAATCCATATTTAGGCTGTACGTTGATATGTCAGTCAGTCAGTTTCTTCGTTTAATAAGTATAGATAGATTATTTACCTGTAGCGTCCAGTCCTCGGAGTGCGGCAAGTGAATGGCTCTAAACCTCTGGTCACTCGTGTACGTGTACCGGCCCACGGTCAGCAGGTGGATGTCTCTGTGCCGTACCCATGATACTTGCATGTTTAACTGTAACAAATAAATTTACATAGAAAATAATCCGGAAGGTTCTGGAGTGGCGACCGTATATGTCTCGCATCCATCCTGGATCGACCTGGTGGAAGGCCTTCCGACGCTGCGTTTTTTTAAGTCCTCAACAGTATAATAATTTTTTATCATAATCATCATTTCAACCAAAGGACGTCCACTGATTGATATAGGCCAAGTGTTGCCACAACGACGAAAAAAAAAAATGTAAAGGGTGGATATACTGTACAAATGAATATCGTGGGTTTATACCCAGACACGCGGTTTAGTTTAGGCTTTTCATCTTTCATGTACTTACAATTAAATTACTATTTTCAAAGCAGTTAAGTATATTTGAAGATTTTTTACTTATATCAACTTACTACCACGCAAAGTTGTGTTTGCGTGGTAGTAGGTGTATTGTGGGCTCGCCAACAATGAAGAGGTCTGTGGCCCAACATTGTGAATTTATAGGATTCAGAAATATTTAGTTACAGAATTAAAAGTAATTCAGCGAAAGTATCTTATAAAGAAGAAAATATGCTTATTTATCATTACAAAAAACGTATGCAAGGAGCACAAAATTAATGCAATCTTGTGGGATTATCTCCAAAACATTCTTGGCAACCGGATACCCGACTGGCCTTTAATATTGCAGAGGGAAATGAGGTAGTTAACGAAAACTCATTTTGGTTTGACGAGAAAAAAGAAACTAGAAGAATAACATTAGCGGTAGCTTATAACCAGGCAAGGAAATTGGAACCTTAATGGTATAACATTGTAAGTTGTGCTGTCATTAGCAATAGTTGGGTTACAAAGCTTTGTTCTCGTTCCACTGAAGCTATCATTATAGTTCTTAATGACGGAGGATTTTGTTTTTTGTTTAGCTACGTGGATGTTCTCGCAGACTGTATCTATTACAGCTTTTTCTTTTCTTTTAAGAATGATATTCCAGATATAGTGTCTTGTGAAATTGAATTTTGTAAAATAACAGAATGACTCATTTAAATAGTTGATATTATAATTTTGTATTTATTAATGTAAATCTGGATTGTAATCAAGATCAATTTTAAGAGAAAAATTATTTACTGGAAGTAAACGATCTCAGGTTCAATTGAAAACTATCGTCAGATTTATTTTGGGGTTCTGAATTGGATCTGTTTCGGCACCGCCAGACAACTAGTCCCTGACGTTGGTTTTCAACTGAACCTGAAGTTGTGACGCAACTAATGTAAAACAGTCTTGTAGTGTAATCTATAATGGCGATGCGTACTTAATTAGTCCATTAAAATAAAGTGTCTATAATTAGAATATGTAAAGTATGATAAATAGGCGTTAAAGACAAGGTACGAGTATATGTGTGTCAGTATATACACACATCAAAAGTGTCTAGGGATCAAGCATTTTTATGCGGATTTCTTGAGATTGAGATGTGGCTTTGTAATAAATTTATGATTTTATAAATTTATATGGATCCTTTTTGGTGCATTTCATAATTTGAATCAGGAACTGTGAATCAAATTCGAGTAAAAGATGAAAATCAGCTGTCAATATTTTTCCTATAAAAACATACAACGCATTGAAGATATTATTAGTGCTACTGTTTCCCTACTACTGATTAAAACCAACGTTATCATGGAGCGGCGACGTCATTTAAGCAGGGAAGAAATGCTCAGAGCCGTGGGAATGATAGAAGCTGGTTCCCGGCAACGTACTGTGGCTTTAGCTCTGATACAAGTCAGAGTGTTATCAGTCGACTTTGGACACGTTACCGAAGCACTGGTACCGTGGCTGAGCGCCATGGAGGACGGTATCGCTGCACCACACGGAGACAAGACCGATACATTCAAATCTTAACTCGAAGAGCTCCAACAATAACCGCCATGATGTTAGCCGTGAGGCTTCATCACTCTTCAGGGAACTTAATTAGCGACCAAACAGTCAGAAACCGCTTGCATGAAGTGAACCTTCATTCCCGAAGACCGCTACGGGTACCACCTATAGCAATGCACAATCGTAGGATTCGATATCAATGGGCTCTTGAACACAGAAATTGGGCAGAAAAACAATGGCGTTTCGTGTGCTTTTCTGATGAGTCTCGTTTTGGTATGAGACCGGATACAAGACGTATACGACACTGGAGAACCCCTGGACGCCAACAGCGATTAAAATCCTGCCAGGAAGTCTATCCTTATAGTGGTGGAACCATCATGGTATGAGCGGGTATTTGGATCGGCGGAAGAACTGAGTTGATTTGGATCAGAGGCAACCTCAACGCTCAAATTTATGCTGAGACGATTGTATCAGACGTCATCGTTCCTCTACAAGTGCAAATCGGTCCCTTATTTCAGTTAATGCATGATAATGCACGACCGCACACCGCAAGAGTTGTAAGACAGACTCTCGCCGCAGCTAACATCAATGTCCTGCCCTGGCCTGCTCAGTCGCCAGACTTGAACCCGATTGAGCATGCATGGGATATGCTACAGAGAAGAGCTCTGCCGAATATGGAGGGTATCCAGTCGCAAGAAGACCTTTTTTTGTTGTTGCAACGAACATGGGCGGCCATTCCACAGCGTGATTTGGATGAACTCATTTTGAGTATGCCAAACCGATGTTCTTGTGTTGTTAGTGTTCGCGGTAGAAACACGGACTATTAATTGTTTAAGTTACCCAATAAAATTTTAAAGAAAACTGTTATTTCAGTCTTTTTTTCGAACTTTAATGTTAGTGGTTCAAATGTCAAAAATCCCTTTATTAGGAAAATGGCAAATTTCTTTATTAATGCAAAGGTGACTTAATTTATCGTTACTGTGACAAACGAAAACACTTTATTTGATGAATCCTTAAAGAAAATTTTAATTGATATCAATCAGGAGAAAAGTTATTGCAAAAATATATGTTGATCCCTAGACACTTTTGATGTGTGTAGTATGAAAGTAATTGTAAAATTAACGAACAATTCAAAAATAAATTTATTTTCTTTCTTTTTGATCTTAATATGTAAATCTTTTACTGACTTAACTTTACCGTTAAGTGTTTTATGCTATTTTTACTTCACAAAAATAAAACAGGGAAATACGATTCCCATTGCAAACCACTGTTTCACGGGAACGAAGCAGAGAAAAATAAGTTTCTTATTAATATACGGTCACGTTTCATGTTTCTCCATTAATTAACGACCTAAAGCCGTGTGATTTAGTTTTATCGTGTAATTGAATGCTGAGGCCCTGGCCTGAAATATAACTGAGTGGTTACACAAGGACATTGAGCTGTGATTATTATAGTAAATTATACCACAGTTATAATGAAAATCACAGAGCTGAGAATCGGTATGATGACGGCCTAAGACTCTGCTGGTCGTCCGTCTGTCTGTTTGTGTGTCAGCGGGCAATTTTCACAAATTGTATTTCAGTAGCCGCTACCACAACAAATAGTAAAATTAAAATGAAGTTAGTAGTAAAATGTAGCTGTGTAAAAATGTAGTTAATAGTAAAACTAAAATGAAGCCCCTTCCTATATTCCTATGTACGAGATGTTATTTTGTCAGCGTGTTTTCCTCAATTTTGATATAATATTGACTACAATTAGAAGAGACTACTCTTCGTGAGGGAATACGACACGAATTTGGGCAGTTTTTTATTTATTTTATTTTGATTGTGTGCTTTACAGGTTTTTTTTAGGTGGGAAATCATTAGAATGTCTTCAAAGCTAAATCGCAGTCAAGCACTAGTTCATAACAATTTAAAAAAAAATACGCTCTAGGGCGAAGCAGCATGGTGTGTCAGACTTTTACTAACTAAAGTACACTCCTTTGTTCGTTCTTTACCTTTCTTTTTAGGGCCCCGGGTTTTCATTTCAGAAGCGAACCCATGACTCTAGAGGTTTCGACCCTCTTAGGCCCCTACGGGTGTGGTTTACAGCTAAGTACTAAAAAAAAATAGACGTGTAAAAGTATTTTTTAAACCTATTTACTAAATAAATATCATTTATCAATTCAGCTACTCCTGCAGAGGCCCACTTCGAGACCAGACGTTTCCTAGCTCTGTGGTATAAACCGTGTGAATACAAGTACACAACATGCATAACCTTATTGTTTATTCTGATATTTTATTGAGATCTTGGAAATTATTAATTACATCGTCGTGGACGCGTCTATAAATGTGTTATTTATAATTTAGTTAGTAGCCCGTTGTGTCCACTGCTGGGCGAAAGCCTCCCTCTCCCTTTTCCACACACGCCTATCTTCAGTCATAGTTATAATTTAATTTCGGCAATTTTAGTTTCTACTTGAAAACATGCTGAAGTATACAATAACAGATTACGTTTACTACCGACTGTATGATTAATCGCAAGTAAGAGACAATAGTAGATTGTATCATAAGGGAGCAAAGTAATATTTTTACGGCGAGGGCGTTTTTTGAATCGAGAGCGAAGTGAAGGATTCTTGTGTAGAATCCCGAGCGTAGCGAGGGGTTCTTTAGTAGAATCCTGAACGTAGCGAGGGATTCAAAGTACGTCGCCCGAGCCAAAAATATATTTGCGCCCGAGTCATACACTCTACTTTTCATCACCCTCTATGAGGAAATAAAAGGCGCCTCATAATTTTATCATTTGTCAATATTTGTCATTTTTAGTCATTTTAGTCATTTTTAGACAGTTTGGGTCATTTTAATCTATGTTTAGTCATTTAGTCATTTTTTGTCATTTTAGTCATTTTTTGACATTTATGGTCACTTTAATCTATTTTTAGTCATTTTTGTAATTCTTCGTCATTTTTAATCCTTTTAATCTATTTTAGTCTATTTTTAGTCATTTTTGTAATACTTAGTCATTTTTAGTCATTTTAATCTATTTTTGTTTATCTAAAAAGACATATTTATAAAATTTAGTCATTTTTGTCATTTTTGTTGTATTTATCATTCAAACAATAATATATGCGTTCAATTTCTTTGGCGCTAAACACTAAGATGTTCCAAATTCATTGCTGCGCACTTATTACAGATAACGGGGAATAAAAATACTTAACGGGGAATAAAACATTTAACGGGAAATAAAAATACTTTTATTTCCCGTTAAAAGTTTGATACAGAAAACACTACCTTTGGTCGCACTTAAAGGCGAACGAAGTCGTCCTTTTCGAATAGATGGGATGAAAACATAATTAATGGGTTGTGGAAGTCTGGCAGGCAGCCGCTCCTCGTAAAATACTGGTATTCAGCTAAATCCGGCTTGACTGGAAGCCGACTTCAATATAGTTGAAAAAAGGCTAGGCGACAAACATAATAAATTCACTGAGTTCAATGAATTAGTTCAATTATACTAGCTACTACTAGCGCCTTCGCTCGCGTGAAAGTACAACATTGTCCCAAGGGATAGAAAAAAGATTCTCCCGGTATAAAAAGTATCGATGTTTACAAATCTGTTCAGTCGTTCGATCGTGAAAAAGTTTCACTTTTATAATATTAGTGAGATTCGTTGCTTTCAATGATCGAATTGAATTACAAAAGCCACTGCACCAAAAAGGTATCTTTAAAAGGTATAAACATTAAAGGTGAGCACTTAGTGGCCCAGTAACTGTAGTAACTGCTTCGACTTACAGTTGTAGGCCGCAGGTTTAAGCCTAACGAGATCTCTTTACTTTGTAAAAAAATACGTGAGGGAACCGGCATGTCTTAGAATGAATTAAAAATTTGAAGGCTAGTGACATCCACCAATCCGCACAGGGCCTGGCCATTCCGGGATTGCGGTCCGATCCCTTTCCTAGACAGGAGACTTTAGACCCATCAGTGGGTACATTATGTGGCCGATTAAAGCTTTCGTAACAGCTAAAGTAATAAATCCGCTAAATTAAAAAAAAAAGATACAAGATTCAGGAACCAGTAAACTTATTAAAACCCCGGAAACCATTTACCTGAAACCAATTACGGTCCAGCACATAAATTCAGAAACGTTGATGATACCGTTCGCATTTAAACTGTGTGAAAGAAAGAGAGATCTCGTTAGGCAAACTTGTATTTGTGTGGGATGTGGCGACTTTGCTTAATGAGACTGTTTTTTATGAAGTCGAGCACAATACTGACTTTAAAGTTTCATTGTGCTATTGTTACGAGTACGTTTCATTTTAAGCGTGGAGTTCGTGGTACACCACTATGTAAATTGGACGGTGCCTGTTGAAATAAGGGTAACTCGTTAGTATGGGGTGTGTACTTGAGGTCACTCGCACACGTTTGTATTGTTAACAGTACGAGTGCTTACGGTACGAAGTGTATGAGCGTGTGCGTCGGCGCGACAGTAATGTTTTGAAGTAATTTGACTTTCTGTGTGTTTGAGATGGGAGTTTTATTGTTGGTAGGTATAACCTGTACGTCTAAGGAACCACCACAACGATCTTGTTGTGGTGATTTTTTGAAATTGATGATAGGCTGTTCGCTTGAGTTTTTAAGTTATAACTATTCATTCTAAACGTAATCTCATAAGCATTTTAGGACTACTGGTGCCAAGACTTTTACGAAAGAATACTCCGGGCTCCTGAAACGATAGCAAAGGAGGAACATGGGGTTTTAGCAAGTAAACGTCTTACACACCATTCCAGAACGGTATTTTGTCAAGGTAGATTTCTTTATCCTAAAATATTAAACGAACTAAACCTAACTGGTTTCATAAATCAAATCAAGTACTTCATCGCATTATTTGAAGGTACAGATAATATTGAGAATTCCAGTATGTTAGGGCTAGTTCATTAGAAGCATTTACTAGCCTAGAAAGATTGATATACGGTAGAGCTTAGCACGAACCTTTGTGGTTCGTACTAATAACACTTCAATGGAAATATCAGTTAGCCAATACATCAACTTTGGATCTTAACTGTTGCCACAAAGCATGGTAGGCGTGTGGTCGCAGACGTCGAACAATGTGTAGCTCACCATCTGGACCAAGGTCAAGTCATCGATAGTGCGTAGTGTTCACGCATTCCTTAAAAAGTCGTTAATAAGCCTTAGGGGCCCAGCAGGGCTGATTCCCGCTAAGGCCACGGGGATTTTTTAAATAGGAAACCCGCGGTCTTAGAACGATATGGGTAGCTAAAGGACACAGACGTGCTTTTAGTCATTAAAAATCTGACATCCCGCTCTACACTAAAGCAAGAGAAGTCGCTTCACAATTAAAATTTTCCACCTCAAAAGAAAAATATGTTGATACCAACGTCGCTATATACAACCAAACATTATAACAAGGAGAAGAGAATCCCCAAAAGATAGAACATATCCATTGCCACACTCATAAATCTAACTCGGCACGTGCAAAACGGCGGGATGTGTTATCCCGGTCTTTTATCTTTAGCGTCATTTCACGTGAGACATAAACTTAAGAAGGAATCTTGGGACGGACGTGTATGTTGCAACGCTATTGTCCCGGTTTTGTTAGCGGGAATTTCGGGTTATGATTTTGTATAAGGTTTTGTTAAGATATGCATAATAATGCTTGAAAACTATATAGGTATACAGGGTTTTATAGG
Organism: Mythimna separata; assembly: GCA_030763345.1. Classification (NCBI taxonomy): domain Eukaryota; kingdom Metazoa; phylum Arthropoda; class Insecta; order Lepidoptera; family Noctuidae; genus Mythimna; species Mythimna separata. The sequence goes on along the minus strand of CM061177.1, from coordinate 17,767,728 downwards.
TAACACAACAACCTTACTTTACTGTATTACTGGCATGATAAACAATAACGATGATAGTAACATAGTCCTGAGAGGTTGCCAGTGTTTTACAAAGAAGAAGAAGAAGAAGATTTGCCATTTCGTATTTCACATGGAATCTCTAGATAACAGACTAGTGTTTTTGGTTACAGCTCCACTTCTTTGGTTCATAACGTATATAGTAGTAATAGTTTAATATCATTTGTTATGAACCTGGCTATCTCTCAAAGAAATAATTATGCTTTCTTTCCTTTCCAAATGGTATATGGTTTTAATGATTACCGCGTTTAAACAAACAAACGTGATGTTATTATTGCCCGTGTTACTCGTATAACCTATAACTACTGTTTTTCAAAACTTAACTGTACCACTCAGAAGATGTTTTTCAAATCCGAGTGGTAGTTTCAGGGATCAGAGCGTTGAACCAAACAAAAATCCTGCCTGTTTGTTATAATACATTACTATAGAAAGATATAATTATGATAGAAAAGAAAGAAGAAAGAAAACGTTGATTACTCACTATAGTCGTTTACAATAATTATGCACATACTTAAGCAAAAAAAAAAAAACTATGCAATATTGATAGGACAACCAAACATACCGTTTTATTTCCTAAATTCTTGACCCGGCAGTTCAAATACGCCGTCTTCCCCAGCAGCGCAGTGACATTCTTAGATGCCATCAGGTCGAAGTACGGTCCGGTCCGGGGCGTGGGCCTCGGGCCGTCCAAGGCCACTCCGGACCGGATCGCGTTGTCCACGGACCCGGACGGCGACGCCGTGACGGAGGCGTTTGTTGGCGAACCCTTGCCGAGTTCGCGCTGCGCCGATGATACTGCGGAAGAGAAGGTTAGTTTAAGTTTTAATGTCACTGAAAATGTAAACTTAACGGATGGCTGACTAACATATAGTCAGATATGTTGGAGAAAAAAATACTTAACACAAAAAATATACACATATTATAAAAGAACAAAAATAATAAACATTAGACTGTTTTACGAGTATATTTACTACACTTGTATTTTTATCGGTATCCGCTTACCAAACCTATACAGACTAATCTATCATTTACACTACTTAGTACTCGCCGGGGTAATTTTCTAACGATTAGTACTAAGTTCGGCAAAAACATCGTTAGTAATATTTGAAGAAACAGTATAGCATAATAATTAACCTTATAATATTCCAACTGCTGGGACTTAGACCTCCTCTCTCGGAGAGGGAATGTGTGTCAAAAATAAATGTTTTTCTCTCTTTCTAAACCTAAAACACTTAAACTGATTCACAACAAATTGTTTACAGTTGAAATATTGAGTTAACTGAGAAAAAACCGAAAAAATTCGACTGACAAACGAAATTCCCGATAAGATCTTCCATTTTCTCCTATATCAAATAAATTTTCAGAAAAATCTTCAAAGCCCATTTCATACCTGATCCCATTAAAATCTAAAAGGAAATTTCGTCACGAACCCAAACAGTTCTACCTTTAGAATAAATTTTAGTAAATTGACTCAAACTCGAAGTTACTTTTCGCTTTCCCCCATTTTAACCCTTGTAAATATAGTGCGGTGGGACTGGAATAGATTAACGCCGACAACTTTATTATCCGTGTCTGTTCTAGTGGAAACTTCGTAAAACCGATCACGTGTGTGAACATCACTTGAGTGACGTCATGCTGGGCATTCACGCCATGCGCCAGTTTTACTGGGAACGTAGCGCACTAGTGCAAGGCTTTTTTCTTTTTTTGTGTTAGGCAGAATTTACTGACTGGAAAGTTGAATTGTTGTTTGGGTGTTGACGAATGCTGAAATCATGATCCAAAAGCAGTTCGTTGGAATAAATTTATGTTTTATGGTCAAAATCATCCAGTAAACTCAAGGAAGAAAACTGAAATATTTGATCTAGATTAGTTAACATAAATATCCATCAATCAAATAAAACTTGAAAGTCAAAGGTTAAAATACAATATCAAAAATATTTTTATCATTGATGAAATATAGCAGACTAGCTTCAAAGAGAGGCTTCGCCCGCGTAAATTTTTATTTTTTTTATTTATTTTTAGCCCATTCTAAGATTTATGTCCTTCGTTTCATTCCATTAGAGAGTGAATTTTGAAAAATCCTCTCTTAGTGCTTGCCTACGTTATAAAACAAAACCTCATGGAAAATTTTTCGCTCTTAGTCCCAGTACCGTTGATATGTCAGTCAGTCAGATAGAGGTAGATAAAGGAAAAAACATAGAAGGCCAAAAAAAGGCCTTCGAAGTTCTATTTCAAGAGTAAAGTGCGAAAATATCCATTACACTGCTGCAAATAAGGAACCCTATGCCATGCATATCACGTTACAGAAAAGGGAAGGCCAACATTTTACTGCTACTCAAACTTCCTAATATTTGTTCGTCAAGCTCGCTTCAAAATGCTTTCACGGACTTTGTAAGAAACATGAGCCACGCTAATGTTATTTTAATGTGTGAACACTGTTTTACGAGCTTTGCTCATGAGAGATAATTTTGAGAAACTTGCAGGTGTGTCAACTACTTTGCAATTGTGTTACATATACTTGACTGAAAGGAAAATATTAAAGTTAAGTGTCATTGTCTCTTGTTTCTGTCTTGATATACGAGTAAACTATAGTCACCACCGCATTTATCTGTCTGTCTATTCACCATAAGGGCAAAAACTACTGAACGGAATTTCATGCGTATTTCAACAATAGTTAAAAAGATTCTTGAGGTTTACTGAAATTTCCCGGGACCTTCACCAAGTCATCGGTCTACCTTGTGGGAGACCTTTTAACACTGTGTCTTCTTAAATATTAAAATGCGTAGTAAATATTTACACATATTATTTGTATTCCAAAATATCACGTCTGCGTTTTTGAATCCTCATCATCTTCCTCCTCCTATGACTTATACATCAATGTATAATGCTACTAGCAGCCCGTCCCGGCTTCGCACGGGGTAGACAATTATTTATTTTTGGAAATTTGGATATAAAACACTCATTTTTCTACACCTTCGGTTACATTGTTAAAATTTTACCAAGGATCCCTAATTTTTTTCAAAATGAAATGTAGCCTATATCAAATTGGAAGAATGTAGCATTCTATTGATGAAAGAATTTTTTAAATCGGCCCAGTACTTTTTGAGCCTATTCATTACAAACATACAAAAATAGGTACAAATCTTTCCTTTTTATAATATTAGTGTAGATATGTAAATTGAATTTAGCAATTGTTAAATAAATAAGGGATTTATAAAAAATCTGATGATTATTCGATTGTGCTATCTGATCCAATGGTAGTAATATGGTGAAATAACAGTACCTATAGTGTTTATTGCTTAGATTTAGTAAAATTCAATACCTAATCGAAAGTAACCACTTTTAGAAAACCTGCAATAGACTACTACTTTCTTACTATGATTAATGTATATACTCGTATGATATAATTATGGAAAATGATAGGGCAGTCTATGATACCTACAGTCCTACATGATATTTATTGGTTATGTTATGCAAATGCACGTCTATTTTTTCGACAATTTAAACTAGAGGAGTCCGGTGTTTCCTAGCTGACTACCCTGAAAACAAACACCGAAACAAACTCTGAGGTTTATGTGACTTCTTTAAAGTCCATTCAATAAACATCTCATTCTGAAATGTACAGGATATCGGCCAGTAAGCTTAAAAATCGGCCTTTAGAAGTTACATTTTAGAAAAGTAGGTTTCTCCATACAAACTATGAATCCCCGTTTCAACCCACTAGGGGATGAATTTTGGAAAAATCTCTTCGTGCTAGCCTTTGTCCTAACATAAAGGTCTTGTGCCAAAAATCACTTTCCTATTTCCAGTGGTTTCGGTTGTGCGTTGATATGTCAGTCAGTCAGTTTCTCCTTTTATATGTAACTAGCAGCCCGTCCCGGCTTCGCACGGGGTAGACAATTATTCATTTTTGGAAATTTGGATATGAAACACATTTTTTTGTGACTTAAGACTCATTTTTTTACACCTTCGGTTACATTGTTAAAATTTTACCAAGGATCCCTAATTTTTTTCAAAATGAAATGTAGCCTATGTCAAATTGGAAGAATGTAGCATTCTATTGGTGAAAGAATTTTTTTAATCGGCCCAGTACTTTTTGAGCCTATTCATTACAAACATACAAAAATAGGTACAAATCTTTCCTCTTTATAATATTAGTGTAGATATACGCCGTCGTACGGCGGGTATCCACCCTTACGTTGTCCAAACCTCTACGGTCCGGACTAAGCGTTTCGCCTCGTCCTTCATACCGCGTACATCGAGGGACTGGAACAATCTGCCGGCTGCGGTTTTTCCGTCCGATTATGATTTAGGTGTCTTCAAGGCTAGAGTGAATAGGCTTTTAATAAACTAGTGCGCCTCACCATCGACGATTGCATCACTGCTTACCATCAGGTGGGATCGCAGTCAAGCACTAGTTTATAAACATTAAAAAAAAATAAAAAAATACAGAGAGTAACTTTCGACACCTCTAAATAACATCAAAAATATAATCCACAGAATCTCTTCAATCAATACTAAACAATAAATCCTCAAGGGGTATAAAATTAAAAAGCGTTACCGCATCTGTCTGTCCTTGAAAGCCACGATTTAAATGAAAACCTTTGTCGTCTCTATCAGATATTATCCTGTCATTTAGAGCAGCACCTGTTCCCTCCGGAGTGGCTTGGTCTCCGTTCTACGTTTCATCATCATTGTTGGAAAGCGACGAGGCATGAGTTTCTCTGCTTTGTTTATTGTGCCCTTTATACGCTTTTATTAAGACAGCAGATTTTTTATTTATATCATTATTTGGGTGCAATAAGGAGGATTTTAATTGAAAGTTTTAGTAGAAGGTGCTGTCGATCAGTTTAGTGACAAATTTGAGAAGAAACTGCAAATAATGAAATATCCTATTAATACTTATTTTTATTTAAATCACTCCTAAGGTTGCCTGGCAAATTTTGATATTAGTAATACGATCGTCTTCGTCCCTAAAGAATTAGCAATATTGTAAAGAAACGTTTTACAACTTTTGGTGAAACAGCAAAGTACCTTCCATTTATCTATGTTGTGTTGTCATAAAAGATGAAAGCCCTTCTTACGTTGGTACAAAAACAAAAGAAAATCACAGTAACATTTATTGAAACAAATTGGAAATGACAACTCCTAAAAGCAATACAATGAGACGTCATTACACAGAAAGGCTTCGAAAAACTTCCAGCGCATTATGCTTAGAGCTCAACTAATTTAATAAGGCATAAAACATAGACATAAATGGTCTTAGAGAAAATCTAGACAAAAACATTTTACTGCTGAAATTTGATTTTGTTCTAAAGCAAGACGTATTTTTTAGAGGTTCCATTAATTTTGAAGTTCTCTGTAGTATAAAAATAAAAGGTTATCTAGGTCAGGCTAGGCATTAAAAAAAGCTTGATAGATACGCTGCGCTCTTTATAGATTTGTTCTTACGTCACATAATTATATAAATAAAAAACTATGTCACAGCAACAAAAGAAACACTATTTACGTAATCATGCACTTTACTAAAAAAACTTTATCCATTGTTAAACCTATAACAACTAAGTAAATAGACAATCTCAAAGACTATACAAACCAAAATTCTAATGACACAAGTTATTATAATAACATGTCAAAATTTCCGCTAGCAAACATTTTGGTCACAAATAAATTGAGCTCAGTAGATGTTCCCCAATTGTCCCCACTTTCCGCAGGCCCAATGCTAATAACATACATGATAATAAACTAGAAGGCAACGCTATTGTTATTGTTGGAGGTATTGAATATCACAAAATGGCCGAACACAAGGGATCGGAACAAAACACGAACACCGAACAAGAAGGGTTCGTTGGTAATTTTATAGCGGAAGCCCTAACATATTTTTACAGGGCTGCGACGGGAAATGTCAAAACTTTTTGTGTGCCAATGAGTTTTTTTTGGTTAAACATTATTATGGAAGCCTCACATCATATCATATTTTCCTTACTTTGCACGTGTTGTTTACTGTTTTAATATGTCAGTGACTCTAATATTAACGCATGGTTACGTATCTAGCTACAGTCTATTCGAATAATATTTAGAGAAATTTGTCCCAGCAGATTTCATCAACGCTTAAATCTACATTCTAGACTAAGATATAAATTTAAATAATTTTAGCATTCATTTAGACCAAGCTTATTGCTATATATGTGTATATTTTAGAGTTTAGAGCAGTCTGTATCATATGCAAAAGAGGATCCAGTCTAACGACTTTAGTGTAACTAAAACTAATTGCTATCTAACACTAACAGCACACTCGAGTGTCTCAAGCTGTCTTTTATAAGTTACAGATGAGACAGAAATAATAACATAAAGTAACTTTATAAGCATATGTTTAAAGCTAAAGTAATACGCATTGCAGATGCCGGCAGCGAAATGGATTCTAACCGTCCAGTTTCTGCAGTGTCTGAAATTATGTCGTGGCTAAGGTTTGCTTAAAATAAAGCAGGTTTTTCGATGTATAAAGAGCTTAAATGTTTGTCTAGGAGCAGACAAAAAACTTGGATTACTTATGCGGTGGTTTTCCAGTGCAATTTGTAAGGATTCGGTCCGTAAATGAAGATGTAACGTTAAACTCGCTCGCAATCTTTGTATTGTGTGGAGTCTTAGTGGAACGGTAATGTGTCCGGGTATAGTACGTTGATTTATTTTGTGTTTCATGTTTATGTGTTTTTGTTTTATGTGTTCTGTTAATGATTGTAATATTTCTATGGTTTTCAAATGAGTATAAAGGAGTTTGATTTGATGCCTGTGTTACAAATGTCTGTGTGTATAGATATATATTTATTTAAAATATTCAAACCACTTAACAAAACCAGATGACAGTAAAGGCCAGGAAACAGAAGAAAAAAGACAGGCTTCGACAGTTATAAAAATGAACCCATAAAAAACAACTCAGGAATCAAAACTACGCAACTCCAATCCTGAACATTCGTTAATATCTCATAACTTCTAACAGCCGATAATCCAAATACCCAAGAAATAAAACAAGCCGAATGGATAGCAGTAATAAAACCGACCATTACCGAAGTAAACAATATTAGAGAAAGAGTCGTGGTTATAAATCTTGGTAGGAATGCCCAGGCAGCGATAGCCGACCAAATTGTGGCGAAAGAAGACACAATATACGTAATACATAAGTTAGATTACGTTGTCTCTTGTCGTCCGAAGATTTTTCCTTAGATAGAAGAATAGGGTTTGCTTTTGCAAAGAAGGTTTTCTGCAAGGTTAAATAAATGATTTAGGAGTTGTTTTAGTTGTAAATAGTTTAGAAATTTTCCTGTTGTCAACACAAATTAAGGTTAGATGTGACCATCTAACCTTAATTTGTGTTGACAACAGGCAGCACCTGAACATGCTAAATGTAAACTGTTTGTAATACGCAATTCTTACACACGCGTAACACTATGTAGTGTTATACTATAGACCGAGTACATTTCCAGCCACCAGTTATCATTATTATTTGCGTTATAATATCACTAATTCACGATTAGATTAATTCACAACACTGAAGTTCAAAATAAATTAATTTATTAGCACGGAAAACATAATTCTAATAGAATACAAATTATTTTCCATGTCAGCTCCATAAATAGCAATAAGTGGGTTGAATGAAACATAAATAATCTCTCTAACTGGCTAAATAAGGAGTCCACAAAGCAATTAGAAATTATAAAGTAATCCTACCCTTAATAGGATTGGCGTAAACAAGAATATATAGAATAGCTTTGTTTATTTTAAACCAATCTCAGACATCTGCTGGTTAAAGAAAAAGTATATTCGTCCTTGGACTCAATTCTTCAATTGATGTTTATTTATTTTTTGAGGAAGGCGGTAAATATAAAGACTGAAGGTTGCGGTTATCACAATATTGGTCTTTCAAGTCTTGTGGACCTAATAATACAGTAAAATTTAGTTTTTGAAGTTTGTTCAGTTGCTGAATTTTGAGAGAGAGCTGTTACTGTTTTTTGTTTTTGTTTTGTTGCGATATTTTTTTTTAGTTGGGAAGTCATCCAATGACGTTTCCGGTCTAGGCAGAAGGGTGTGTCAGACTTTTAGTGATTAAAACCCCAACTCCTATGTTTCTTCTTTGCCTGGCGTTCCAGGACCCGCGGTTTTTTCCTTTCAGAAGCGAACCCATAGTCCCAGAAGATTTCGGTCCTGCTGGGCCGTCAACGACTCGGGCTCAGTACGGATGGTTACCGGATGCCAGACGGCTGGACGGCTAGCAACTCAAATCCCATTCAGCCCCATTCACACAGAATCATAATTTTATCACTACCATTAATTGACCTTCTAATTCACATAAACTGATATTTAATATCAATATTCTCTCTTCATATTTCTCTGCTATTTCCTTAATACCATCTTTTTTATTACCCTCACTGGCTAAAAACAAAATGACTCTCTCATTACGACCAGTATAAAAGTTACAGTACCTATCTTCGCGAAATTAATTTCTGTATTCCATTTGGTTGCGTAACTCATCTTCTGAGGGATACTTTTAACCTCAATTTCTGAAGACGGCATTCAACTAAAGATTTATGACGTTTAACGTTTTCAACGTGATTTAATTATGCGAAAATTTAGGTTTAATTAATCACGGTGCGGAGTTTCGTATTGATCGTGTGAAATGTCGATTCTATCTGTGCAGAGTCATGCGGGGAAGGAAAGTTAAGCTGTAGTAGTCACAAGTACTTAATGTGTTTGACTTTCGAGATATTAGGTAAGCTTTTCTGGAGGGATTTGTGTCTAGAATAATAAAAGCCGCACAGGTTTTTCTTAAAGGTTAAGTGGTTGTTGCCGAGTTCGGTCTGTACATGGGTAACCTTTACATAGCAAAAGTCCTTTATACCTAGGAAAGCACATCAGAAAGTTGGTATCGGTTTGTCATAATTACGTAGTCTTTTGACATTTGTTACGGATAATCAGAAAATCACCAAAAAATGACACCAGTAGAATTTTGTAACCAACTGGGTTCTGTAGGTCAGCTTTGTAGACTATATGCCGACCCCAATACAGTTGGAAAAAAGTTAGACACAATGTGATGAGGTAAACTTGTGTTTTTAGTGTACTTCAACATCGAATAAATCATAGTGATGAAGCGTGAGCATAACAAAAAAACTAACCATACATAGACCCTTATATTAAAAAAGAAAGACATACATAATTTATGTGAATAAAGATTACAACAGATATATCAAGGTCAAAATTATTTCGAGTCAGTAATCTGTACCAAATATTTTCATAACCGTACAAAGAAACAATCCTCCTTACTCCCGAAACCAATAACCTATCTATCACATATCGGAGATTGAGAAACAAATGAAACAACAGAAAACATGTAAATTTTTGTATGGTATCATTTGTTTTTCTGTTGTATTGGTTTCGGCTGAACACGACAACCTTCTTCGATTATCTAAAACATGCCAAAGTGTTTCAAAATAATTGAACTTAATTTGTTCATTTACAGCCAAAGCCAATAACCTATCAATCACATACCAGAGATAGAAAAACAAATGAAACAACAGAAAACATGTATAACTTTTGTAGTGTATCATTTCTTTTACTATCTCCAGTATGCCAAAGCTGGAGATAGATAGGTTATTGGGTTCGGCCGTTAAGTATACGGTTATAATTGGTTGTTTTCATTCATTGTGGGGCCTTTTCAACGCATTGATGGTACACAATAAGCTGTCAGCACATTTTAGAAGTGGTCGCTGTGGAATTTGTTGATCATTAATTATATTATTATACTGTACATTGGATTTTGGTTCTAGGGATTCTGTTTTGTGAAGATATCCAACAAAATAAATAATTTGGTATTAGGAGTGATTTGCAATAATAAATTGGAAAATTAATAACAATGGACTATAATCAATAGATTATTATTTATTGTACGAACGTCTTGTAATTCTTCTTTACCCTTTACCTCTAAACACAATAATTTTTATGCTTGAAAGGTGTTCTCTAACTCATGTTTGCAATAATTATGAAAATGAAAAAACATTTTTTTTTATTTATTCTGTTGTAAGTATGAACTCATAGGAGCCCAGCAGGATCGAAGCCTACTGGAGCCATGAATGATGTGCAACTGAACCCCGGAGCCTTTAGAGCGAAGGTAAAAAAGAACACGACTATTACATGCCGGAGTAAGTACACATTGGATGATTTCCCACCCAAAACAGCCAATAAATAGACCAAAATTGGCTATCGTTGCTACAACTTGAAGATAATCTACTTGTACGACTGTTATTTCGTAATAACAATAAGGTCAAGTTTTTAGAAGTAATATTGTCTTTATTTTTTATTATGTCTGTACCTAAATAAACATGGTTACTTAGAAGTTGACAAACGTTTTTGCAAAACTAGGACACATATTTTTTGGAACAATATTGCTTTTAATTTACGCAATTTTTCTTAGTGAGTTTTGAACTAGGTCCTTAATTTACTTTAATGCTTTAAGAATGAAAAAATAAAAATTCGCCAACAAAAAAATGGCTACAAAAGCTGAAAGTCATTTAAATAAAATAACACACAAAATTAAATAAACCTACCGAAACTTCAACAAAACTAAGTGGTTTCTCATATTGCAAAAATAAAAAAGATCTTATTTCACGTCGAGGTCTTCTTTTATTGCAAAAAAGGTTGCCTTTTATTACAAAAAGAGATCTAAAAGATCGCCCCGAAGCAGAAGTCTGAGTAAGTTTATAGCCCAAATGTAAGATCAGCCCTATTTTATTTGTCCTTATAATAATATAACTTTGACTACGCACAGTTTAGTTCAGTAGGTAATAATTTCCAATATTAATCATTTCCCATTTAACTGGATACGAAGTGGAACGAAAATTAATTTGTAATTTGCCGGATGCTTGCGCACGGCTCAGCTATATTATAACGACTTTATAATGTATTTGATTATTACCGCTTCGTATAGTTATTAAGTTGTGTGGTATCAAAGATGATAAAGACAGCTTAGGATAGGTACTACCTATTCTGTATAGTTTGGTAAGTAGGAGTCGAGACGAGCCAGGGCGTCCTCACCAGGCATTGCGACATTGTATGGATCCTCCGAAGGACATGGTGGAGCATAAAGTAGAGAACTACCCCGCTCAGACAAAACACCACGTCTGTGTCCTAGGGAAAGCAATAGATAGCGATGTCCTCTCGCACCTGGCCCTGTTTCAGGCCATGATCTGGAGCAAGAAACTGTCACCTTCTTCTTAGAAGGAGCCTGCTAGTACTACAGTGAACAAAACAAAACTACCCTTTACAGAGTAGCTAGATACATACATGGTACAAAATTGAATATCGTAAACTACTTAGGAACCAATAAAACATCAGTAAAACTCAGAACTGTCAAAACTGCGCCGCCATCTTAGACGCCATGACAGTATGCACAGATAACATAAACTCGCACAGAATAAAAATAAATCACACACCACGCGTTCGGATAAACGTTAATCTAACTTCTTCAAGTTAATATAACTTTGCCTGTTTCCTATACGCATGAACATATTTTGGGAAAGCCATGAATAATAATTTTATGGTAACACGAAATGCTTTTATCATTACTCTTTGAGTGCAAAGTTGGTGTTTTAATCTTGTGTGGTAATTGAGTAAGCAAATAAAAACAGGCTAAAAGGGTTTTTAATGGTTGTAGGTGAATCTGTCGCTATTTTGACGTAGTTTAAAGTGGATAAATGGAGTTACTCTTTGTTGGAAATCTAGTAATTTGGCAGTTGTTATGGATTTTCAGAATCGAGGCAAGCTACACTAGTTTTACCTAGAAATAGTTTTAACCAATTACCAGTGTTGTGAATGTTGGACAAGTAGCCGCTTCATGTACAATTCTGGTAATTAGCTACATCTACGCACTTTTTTTAATTTTCTCCACACGAGGACTTGTCATGACTCATGGGAGCGTTTTCAAATATTTTTTACACACACAAGTCATCGAGACCCGGATAAACTATTTGTTTATCCGGATCATTTCTAACGTGCGAGTACTGAACCTATAACATGCAGCGCAGTACCTATGTTTATGGTCTATATCTGTCTAATTCAATTGATTTTGCGACGGGGACTTTTTTCCACAACCGTTTTCTTCGTTAAAAACGGTTGCATTTTATCCAACACAACTATAAAATAACTATATAACAATGCTATTTCCGTAGTGGTGGGCACTACACAAATAATATAATTGACAATGATATGACATCTTATCCTTCGTTCAAAAATACATAATTGATTTTTTAAATTCTTATTATGGAGGATATCTCATCAACTTTAAACTGGAATATCTTAAATACGAGGCTTCTTTTAATAGTGATGTCTAGACAAAATTGTTCGAAAACTTTAATCTATCATCTACTTTTATATATTTTTCATCGCTAGACTCTAAAAAAATATCCCAACAAAATTTTGTACGAGTGGTCGCTGTTATTCTTTCAGTGGTATTTTGCAAAGTAGGTTCATAATTCAACAATATTACGAAATATTTTCTGGTATAATAATAATTATGTAATATTTTCGTACCGAAAGACGCAGCGGCAGAAGCCACAAACAAGGTGGACCGACGACCTGGTGAGGGTCGTGGGAATCCGATGGATGCGAGACGCACATAACCGGTCGCTGTGGCGACGCTTGGGGGAGGCCTATGTCCAGCAGTGGACGTCTTTCGGCTGAGATGATGATGATGATGAATATATAATTTTTGAGACCTTTGCCTTGAAATGAGTCAGAAAGGGCTAACCAAAAAAAATGGTATTTTATCCGTCCATTACAGGTTGCCTGGAAGAGATCGCGGAATAAGGTCGCCTATTTTATGTATGTGTTCTAGTTTCCTTTTGTATGTGTGGTGTACAATAGTAGTGTTTAATAAATAAATATCTAGTAAATATTAAACAACCTCATTATCCCTTACGATATCTCATTATAGGCTAGTTTTAACTGTAAAACAATGGAACCAAATCACTGTAAAGCTTTTACGTAACATTCGTTTATACATTATGTTCAAAAACACACTTAATCCCTCTGATAATCTCTGAAACTATTACAGTACTGTTAATATGCTAAACAGGTAACTGAATAATTAAACGTATTTAAAATTCGTGATGAACATGACCTATACTTAGTAACATAACGTAATGTAATCGGCCTTTTAATGTTCCCCTGGGTTTAACATATTTTTACTATATAATACTAGCATAGCATAGCCTTATAATATTCCCACTGCTGAGACTCAGGCCTCCATTCTAGAAGGAATGGGCCGTAATCCACCACGCGGTCCCAGTGCGGGTTTGTGGATGTCACATGTCTTCGATTTGTTGGTTCTAGGACAAGCCTCCTCACGATGTGTTCCTTCTCCGTTTTGAGAGTAGCGGTGATGAAATAAATTACACAAAATAATATGCCTAACTGGGTTCGTACCCATGACAAAGTAGTTGTACTTCATCATTCAATTCAGAAAAACTCTCTATAGTACAGTTTTTAAACTAACCCTTTCTGGTTTTTTTCACATTTTTTTAAATTTGCTATCTCAAATGAAAAATTACTCCGCAACTCTTTTCCATTAGTCTGTCTAATGATTCGTAATTGCATAATTAAATTTAAATAAAAGGCACAAATAACAATTATGTTCACCACAAACGATTGTTGGAAAACTTTTGTTTGTCGCGATTTAATCCCGCATAATTTTAGCTTTCTAGCATAATTTATGGCACGCAGCGGTAATACATGCAATAAATTCAGCCTCTATAATTATGTCAATTTAAATGATAAATAACTTTAATTATAATTCATTCTGTGCCATTTCAGTTATTTTAGTTTGAATTGTGAATTTTAATAATAAAGAAAAACTGGCCAAGTGTGAGTTGGACTTGCACAATGTTCACGAAGAATGCAATAATAAAATATAATATTAAATTCGAGGGGAAAAAAAGCGCTGCCAAAATAACGTGTCTTGTTTAGGGACCCCTAAGTCGCGTTACTACCCTTAGGGCACGAAAAATATTATAATTCTGATTATGATGAGAGTAGACCTGAATCCCAACTCAGGCCTACTCTCTATGAGATTATGGGCCGTAATCCACCAAATGGGTCCAGTACGGTTTGATAGTTTTTTTTTCTTCTTGGGTTCTAGGTCATGCCAGTTTCTTCACGATGTTTTCCTTCACCGTTATAAGCGCAGTGGTGATGAAATAAATAACACTATGGAATGTGCCTGGGTGTGCCTTACAAGTTGTGGATCGCGAGTTTAACTCGCGATCCACAACTTGTAAGCCGCTACCACTGGCCCACCAATGCTCGTCAACTCCTTTCATCACCATTGTTTTATTCGAAAGATGGGGGAGGTCTGTGTCCACTATTGGGCATAGTGTCGCGATAACGAATGTTTTGTCCCCATCGACCATCTGTTCTAGAGCAATACCCAGTGCCACTTAATTTTGGCGATTCTTCTAGCTATATCGGTAACCTTGGTTATAAACCCTTCCACTTTCTCTCTTGCTCCTAAATTAATGTTCTACGAATATTAATATCCTTAAAAATAATTACATTTTGAATATTTAAAAAGTTCTTTCCTCATAATATACTCCTAAAGGAAGGAAAAGAATTCGGATTACGATGTACATTATGGCTTCCTAAAGTTTTCGCTCACCCCTTGAAAAATGGCGGAGTGTGAGAACGAAAAGGTGCTTTACAATTTCTTTGTAGTACAGATTAATCACAATAAAAGCAATTTCATTTTATTTTAAGATGGTATGTAACAGGAAACTTGACTTCAAATTGAGATTCAATTTCAATAATTGCTTTTGAGAAAAAAGTGATCTCGTAATTTTCTTTATTAAATAGCAGTGAACAATATAGGTACTTCCTTTAAAGTTGGAGCTATGACCTTCATCGTCATCGCATAAGCATAGCATAGTATAATTGGTCTTATAATATTTCCACTTCTGGGACCCAGACCTGGGAATATTATAGGCCTGAACCAGGGCCAGGCGGGAGAGGCTCCAAGAGGACACGGCGGAGCTTCACACCTCCATCGTATGCTTCACTGTATCTTCCACCTGGTTCATACAGCGGAGACGTTCGGGCGTTTCTTTCGCCTGAATCGGATGCAGAAACATCTCGAACTTACCATGTCTAGTGTGGACCTGCCTCAAGTGGAAGGTCAGGATCCCGTGTTATTTATCCAGCCACTCTTCAAAGTCAGAACTTAGCGCCATTTTTTGGTTCTAAGACATGCCGGTTTCCTTACGCTGTTTTCCTTCGCCGTTCAAGCAGTGGTGATACAATAAATTACACAAAGTAATGCTTGGCTGGGTTTGAACCCGCGGGCTACAACTTGTAAGTTGTCTCAATTGACCTCCATTCCTTTGGAAGTTTCCGGATAAGCCAAGACTAATTACTTGCATCCTGCGTCATCTACAAATTGGTTGTCAGTCTTAAGTTATGTCATATCAACGTTTAATTGACCTCAATTCCATAGCAAGTTGTCCATTAAACGAATACAAATCTACCATCGTGCTGTTACCTACAATTTTGTTAATAATATTGCTTTGAGGGAAAAGGCTCGTCAGGCACCAATTTATTCATAACACAGTAATTAAGGAACTACTGTGTTTTAGGGTGCTTTTAGCTTTGTTTTTTTAGTAGGAAGTCATCAAATAACTTCTCCCGGTCTGGGTGGAGCGAGGCGTGTCAATTATTTATAAATACTAGCTACCCGTGTTACTTCAGTTATCCTTTGTGATCTCCGTTTCAAATATTCCCATATTTATGAAAAGTAAACCCGTCCTAAAAATAGTATTTGAAGAACGCGGGTATGGTTTTAGTCCGTAAAAGTTTGACACGCCATCCCGGTGCGCCTTAGAGCAGGAGAAGTCATTAGATAATATCCCACCTCAAAAAAAAAGGCCATGAACGAAAACCTACAAAGTTCACCATAACATACATACACCCTCACTTTCCACCTTCATTACCAATTAATAGTCCTCAATCCCCATAAACTCTCGATTAAACCATGGCAAAAATACACCTGCATCCTCTAGGTGCGTGAGCCTCCATTATTAAGAGAACTAAGTATGTAGGTGGAGTGGCGCAGTGCTAACCGTTCCCTACAATTTGGTTAATCGCCTCGCACGAATACGGGGCGTGAGGAGGGGGAGATTAGGGGGGAACCCTGCGTGACTTCGTGCTAACTTTGGTCAGGCGTAGAGGAAGCGCGGAAGCGTGAGAAATATGGTGGGGAAGGTCTGTGAAGTTTATTTTTTTTGTGTTTGGTCTTAAGTTGTTTGGGGCAGAGAGTAAGAAGTATTTTTTTTAAGGTTCGTGAGTACCTAATGTGGTTTTTAAGACTTAAGTTGGCTTAAATGTGTGTGGCTAGATCGAAAATAAAGTATTGTTTCTGCTGAACTCAAAAACCTTCTCCCACCTCTACAACTTTCAGCTTCACAATGTTGTATATGTTGCACTAACGGCAAAAAGCCGGCGGGCAGACGCCACCAAAATGTATTATATTTATTGAGTAAGGTTGATCGCCTGACAGCCAGGGCTGGTCGAAAGGTAACGGCCATTAAAGCGCAAGTGCAAAATAAAATTACAAATATTCAATCTAGTATTAATTTTCACAATGATTTAGTACTATAGAGAGAGGCCTCCCTCTCATAGAGAGGAGGGCGGAGTCCCAACAGTAGGAACTTTACAAGGCCGATAATGCTAATAAAAACATGTTAATTACAGGTTACACAGAAATTATTTGAAGTTTTGCTTATTGTTTTCGTCTTGTTTGAAAAAGTTGTTTTACACATGGGCAATTACCATGAGAGTTTCTCGGCTCCAAAACGGCCTCACCTTCAACTTGGGCGTGAATTTCGGCTCAGTTATGTACAATGACGTTTGCTATTTGCATATTTACCACTATTAACTCCAACACACTTCTGAAAATAGTCTGAACTAGTAAAATCTCTAGAATTTCTTCCCTATTCAGTGCACCGTTGTCTTTTAAATCTTATTGATTGACAAGTAAGAAATAATAAATAATTTACCAACAACAACACAAGGTTTATTATATCTCCTTATATTAGTATTAATAGAAACAAGCAAAATTCTCTGTTTAAATCACACCGCTGTCGCTTCTCCCATGGCCCAAACTCTATTGACTGTAAGTACAACAGCGTATACGAACTGGTGAGGTCGCTACTGGCTTAGGTGTAAATAATTTGTGAAGCACTTAAAAATTTGTGTTTGCAGGCATGAAAAAGCCTTGCTACGTATTTCAAGTAGTCTGCGAGATTAGGAAGTAGTACCTTTTTAACGTTCTCGTTGCGCATTGGTGACTTGGGGTTATTTATAGAATATATACTCTTTTATTTCAAAGTAGGAAATTATCCAATGATTACTTACGCTCTTACTTTAGCTAAAACCACACCTGGTCCGTGTCCTTCTCTTGTCCTTTACGTTCCAAGGTTACGGGTGTCATTTTTAGAAAATCTTTGCAAGGTTTTGAAGGAGCAAATAATTTATTTTGTTCGTGTTATTCTGAACATGATATGCGGTTATGTTTTGTACACCCACGCTTCTGTTTTTCGAACTATTTTGGGTGATATAAAAAGCTCTAACGTATTATTTTTAGATACTCATTTTATACTGCTCGTTTACGCATAGAAAACGAATATCTACGCGGTACAACCTCAAAAGTAAGCCCTTGAAAAACTTAAATAAGCGACTAGAAAATAGATTCTATTTCGCAACCACAAACTACCAACATCAATCTTTGATAATTACTTTTTCATTTAAAACTCAGACTAAAAGAATGTTAAACGGACCGTCTTGTTTTTTTTTCATGTCGAAAACACAAATTAATTTTATGGTTCAATACTTCACCGCATTTGGTCAATTAATTGATGAAATTGGTTTCACACATTTTATTATTTTAAAATATCGACTTCATTCGCGTGAATATTGGTTACTGCGGACGCGAAGTCAATGCTGAAGCTAGATTAAAAAGAGCCTAGGTCTTTTCTTGGGGTTCAAGCTTATTCATTCCATAACAAATTTGATTAAAGTCAGTTCAACAGTTTATTCATTAAAATGTGACCGTATCTTCACATGTTTAGTATTAGTAGG
This sequence comes from Mythimna separata, assembly GCA_030763345.1. Lineage (NCBI taxonomy): Eukaryota > Metazoa > Arthropoda > Insecta > Lepidoptera > Noctuidae > Mythimna > Mythimna separata. Next base: position 17,749,503 of record CM061177.1, on the reverse strand, counting down.
GATTACTTTATAGGCTTCTTAAAAATTGTTAATATTGTTGCATAACAATTTTAAAATTTAAGCTCTAAGTTCAGCTAAATTAATCATCCACTAGTCTTAGGAATGACGAAACTCTGAATTTTATTAATCGTAAACTCTGATTGGTTATTAACATAGTCTACACACGCGTTATCTATCGATAAAGATTATATATTATACTTAACTCGTATAATTTAACTCAAAACTCGCTCGAAATATTTGCACGACTGTAGTCATCTATGAATATCTATGAATGTAGTCACGTATATTGTGACATTCCAAATTTATAATTTTATATGTAGATAATGAAACTATTGATAATTGTAATTGTATTGACATCTTGTAATAATAATTAATTAATCTAATTTATTAATCAATTTGATATATTTGTATGCTGTTTTTGGCTAACATAGCGGCAAAAATGTTATTTAAGACCTAATGTTACCTATGTCTACAAATGAATAAATGAATATGAATATGAGTCGAATATAGTGAGTCTAAAATTGTTTTACCATGTTATTATGTAAGAACCTATATTCTGGCAAATAAATTTCATTTCATTTCAACTTGAATGTTATAAATAAATCCTTAAAGTTATTAAGTGTAACATTGTAAATGCGCCAACATCAAACAAAATAACCTTTATAAAAAATCTTTCACACTTCCTTCAAAACTGTAAACAACACAACTAATTCCGACAAGATATTAAACTGTGATACGTAGATTTTCATAATGCGCAATTACCTCTTTTCATATGAAGGCCGATAGCTCGTTAGAAGGAAAATAGCTTTGAACTAGCAACGAGCCCGCCTTGCCCGCGACCTACTTAAGCTTGGTACACACTATCGCACGTTTCACACGTTCTCGCCCCAATCAAATCTCGCACCTTTGATTGGAATGGAAAGGTTAGGTGGGGATTTGATTGAAATGACATTTGCTACTGTGTGGTACACCAAGGATGGCTGTTAAGTGTGATACAAAGTGTTTATGTGAAGAAAGACGATTAAAGTTAGGAGATTGTAGTTGTGATTTTATGTTTGTGGATCGTTAACAAACTGATGAGTCACAAGATTATGTATTGTCGTAAATTAGTCCTTATAATAATATCCCCTAATACAGGGTAACTAAGAAAATAATATATCATCCTCAATTCATCTATTTTTTTTCTTCTTCTAGAAGATTGGAGATGAACTGTGATTCTTCGAGCCCTATCGATTACCTTAGCGTCAGAGCCCGAAGAATCATCAGTCTAAGTGGCAGCGGGCAGGGCATATTACTCGCAGAAAAATTACTGATCGTTGAGGCCGTAAGGATCTCGAGTGGCGACCACTGGTTATGTAATTAATAAACACTTCTCTTTTAGCTCTATATAACGTAATTAATTAAAATACTCTTATTGGAAAATGTGCACTCACTCAATGAATGAGTAAATCCCAAACCAGTACAAACGCCAAACCCACAAGCAACAAGAACATACACTTACACCACCTCCACTCCTACATTATAACCAAATTAATATTTGCCTTTGCCGAGAACCACACGACATTCTAAACTACCCTTAACTATCGTGTCGTTGCCAAGTAAACCTGCTTTTGTGTTATTATTTAAGAATTAGTTTCCATAGCAGTACTCCTTAATGTTATAGGAAAGAAAGTTCCACGTAGTTTCGTATAATTTGAAATGGTAATTAGTTGGTTTCTGTATGTGTTTCAACTGCCTATTTTGTGTTTGGAATCGTGTGGTGATTTTTTTTTTGTAGCCAAAATGTTCTTTTAATAATGAACGATTCGGCGGTTACACGTTAGAACAAAGAGCTCATAATTTGGACTTCCAATCATATTTTCTTCTTCTTCTTCTTCTTGCCCTTATCCCATATTACTTGGGGTCGGCGCAACACGTTTTCTTCTTCCATTCTGTCCTGTCGTTCGTCTGGTTCGTCATAATATCACTTACTCCCTTTTCTTTCATATCCTTACACAATCCAATCATATATACCTAAGAAAAAAGAAGAAACTGACTGAAAGACAAAATCAACGCGCAACCGAGACTACTGGGACTATAGGAGTGTAAATTTTTCCATAAGGTTCTCTTTTATGGAGTAGGCAAACTCTAAAAGATAATTTTCAAAATTCTAAGGGAATCAAACAAGCACCCAAAGTGTTTTATAGAGAAACCTACTTTTTTGCGGACAAAGCCACTGGCAGAAGCTAGTCCGTATATAAGCGTCAAAATCCTGTCTCCCTCACTAACTCATCAAGGCCCAGCTCAAACCCTTTGACCTAGAATGCTAAAATTTTTCACAAGGGATTCTTTTATGTTCTAAACAAAGGATAAGAAAGGATATTTTAAAATTCAGCACCTAAGGGCATAAAACAGAGGTCTAAAGTTTGTATGAGGAGACCTATTTTCATGCGGACGAGGCCGCTGTCAGAAGCTAGTCACGTTATAGACATCAAAACGTTTCATTTTTTTTTATTGATAGTTTCACGCTTGACCTCTATCTCGCCTGTAAGTAAGTAATAGGGTTGCGGGATTATTCGAAAGACTTATCATGGCACTGGAAAACAAAAATCAACTGCACACAGCACAGGTGGATTTTAGTCAGTAAAAGTTTGACACTCCCTTTTGTTTCGAGGAGTCCTGAGTCCCAGCCATTAAGCAGCAACAGGGAACATAAAAAAAATTGATTATGATTACGAATTACTAACATAAATAGATCAATCCATAAAGCATTTAATACCAGCATACATTATTTGGAAGTATGATAAAGCAATTTAACGAGTCAGTCCTATAAAGCAAATTATCGACTAAGTTAAATTGATAACTAAAAAGTTACCTAACCTATTATAACGAGACGATTTGTACTGTAACTACCTCAGGTTAATCTAAAAATAAATAAGTAGGCGGCCTGGTACTACTACCCCAGTAGGTAGGCAACCTATTTTTCTTACTTACGTCTAGCCTTGGGATAAGAATTTCTAAGAACTTGAGAGGTAGTACTTAATATAGATATATAAGTATACTTTATCTAGCCTCCGTCAGGTGTATGATATCCTAGTAACTGTATTTTATGCTAGGGTATTAGAAGGCTATTGGTATGATCATGTTATAACGAGATTTAATGGCTAGTATGGTTTTTATGGGTTAGAATAGAATCTTTTATTTCTGAGTATATGGTATATTAAGATTTTAGTATAAAACAGAATCACATTATACTGCCTTTGCCATAATACCGTTACCAATGCTTCAATATAATTGAAAGCCGACCCTAAAATAGTTAGGTAAATTGATTGACTTGTATAATTAAATAAAAGGAGAAACTGACCGATTGAAATACAGCTGAAACTACTGGGACTAAAAATGTAAAATATTGAACAAGATTTTTTTTTGACTTAGGTGAAAAGTAAGAAAGGATTTTCCAAAATTCACTTTCTAAGAGAATGAAACAAGTGCCCAACATGTTGTAAGGAATAACCAATTTTGCACAAAGTTTTCTTTTATATCGTAGTCTAGCAGTGAAACAGAATTTTTCCAAAATTCACCCCTCAAGGGAATTAAACGGAGGTCCTTAGTTTGTATGGAGATATTTTATTTATTTTATTTTATGTATTTTAGGAAAACTTACAGCTAACATATTAGCGTAAACATTACCAATATGTAAAAGAGACACACTTTATTTATATACTCTTTCTAAACCAAGATAGTTAATAACATAATAGGAACCACATACTAAAATAGACATAATGATTAACCTTATCGCATTCCGCGATCTCTCGCAGACAACCTTGAATAGGAAATGATTGCCTAGATAGAAAATGGGATTGAACTTGAAGCAAAAGATTCCTTGACAGAAATAAAATAATAAATGTCTGTCATTACACTCAATAGGTTAGCAGATTGCAGTTATATCATTCCTATTCACAAGTATCACAGCTGAAGACTATACTGGGTGTAAGGGACAGCCCTCCACTAACTTTAAGGACTTGCTCAGTAGATGAATCTGAACATATTCCCACATAACGTTTTTTCAGGAAACGAAAAAAAAAAACGACTTCTCCATATAAGTATCCGATAAAATGTATAATTTTGTAATGTGAGGCTGAAATTATATAAAAGAAAATGGCTATATTTTTTAATTAATCGTGTAGTCACATTTTGAAGCAATAGCAGGATACCTATAAAAGTCTGATCTGTTTGAAACTTTAAAAGCTGCACTTCAAAAACTTTTAAATAAATAGTGAATTCACCCTGCACCTTTAGGGAAAACAGGCGTAAATTTCATCAAAAAGTACACAAAATTTAACAAACCGGACTGTATCGAAACAAATTACGAACAAATCGAGCCGATATGTTTGATTGGATGAATAAAATGTTTACAGGATTAATCCGCACGGGATTTAAAATTGTGTTGATTCTTGCATTACACCATTCGTTTTTGAATTGGTTAGGATAGCTTTGCTGCCATTTTATCAAATTATTAGGCTGCGGGAGGGGAGATATTTCGTTTAATTTAGATTACTTTTTCCCGAATTTCCGGGTCAGGATTTCGGTTTACTTTTTCATGCAAAACCAGTTAACGTATTTTTTCCTGCAAATGGATTTTCAAATTTATATTCAGTAGGTCACAACAAATGTTTATGTATATATTTTTATAATTTCTTTTTTTATTAAACAGTATTTTTGGTCATATCATTTGTAAGTGTAAAATAATTTATATTTTTTTACACTAAGCATAATTTCAATTTCAGAATATTATTAATTTAGCATTGTTATTTCTAAGTTTATTCGCTGTTTCCTTTGCACTGTTGTATTTCTTTAGAAAAACCACATACCACTGTCTGACTTCTTAAAACCCAAGGAACATTTGTTAACTAGATGTGAATAGCATAGAGTCCTATATGAAAATCATCGGTTCCATATCCAAATAGGTAAATGCAAAATCAACTTACCGAAATTGAACTAATGTGTCCCTTTTTAGAACATGACACACATTACACGTTATGGTACCTTAAACACCGGACATGAACTACACGGTGAAGTGTTCCAAGTGCCCATACACCCGCACTTTTGAAGACTATGAGTGCCAACGATGCTGCAGTGAATATACGGATACTTTCCGGGCCCAAACAATTTAAGAAGTTTACCATCAACTTAAATAGAAAACGAAAAGAGAAAAGCTACGCAGACACATTTATCAAATGTAACATCTAGCCTACCACGCTTGTTAAATCTCGTCCCTCTCCACCAATTTCATACAATCTACGCCCATTACTACTAACTTAGAGCAAATTAGTTTTTGCTCACAAATTACAGTTACATTCGCCTGTTTGATAACATATTCAAACAAGTTGAGGCCAAAACTCAATTACCTCTTATAATCCGACCCCACTCGGTAACGGGTAACAACTATTTTAGGGCCTAGTGTGCCTATTTCAATGATTGCGCCTGTAAATTTAAATGCTTCATTTAGCTTGGAAATTTTAGTTTTTTACTGTGTGGAATGTGTTTTGTTGTATGTTTAACTGTAATTTTATGCTCACACTATATTTGTAGAGGTTGGAAATCATGAAATAACTCCACTCGCTCTCTGTGAGAGTCATGTCAAACTGTTATTGACAAATATCAAGCCCAAAAAATTAGACGAGCAATTAAATTAAAGTTGTATTTTATAGTATGATTTATTTACAACTCTTTCACGCTAGAAATATCTTCAAACCTTTTAAATAGATTTCTCTAATAAAGCTGCTGCTCTAAATTAAAAGCGCGCAAACTTTTTTATTTATCTTAAAGTCATTAAAAAAGTTAGTTATTTTAGTTAATTGATACCTAGATTTGTGTCTGCTATTTCAATTTAAAATCACTGTTATAATATTTTTATTCAATCAACAATCACAGTCCTATTTTACGTAGAATTGAAACCAAAACTTAATCGAAACAAATAAATTATTTTTCTTCGAAATGAAAACAAAAGACTGCGTGCTGATGAACTTATACACGGTTGACTCACAGTTTAATTAAAAATAAGAGTCAATACTAACACTAGCGAACTAATCTAAGTTGACACAACTCAAGTGCCAGCAAATACTAATAAGAGAAACTCCACGAACGGTTTAAAAATATTGACAGCTCGAACCTAATCAAGTCACCTGTACCCAGTGTACACACTACATACTGTACAGTGTACACTCTGTACGTTTGTCGGGCGCCATTATGTACAGTCGACATAAACGGAGTTAATGTCCTGGCAGCTACAGACCACAAATCCTTTTCAGACCCCAACCCATGTCAATGTACTGGTTACTTAGTACCAACATACACAAAATTATACATCATGTTTGATATTTTAATGATATTACAAGGACCGTCGACACGGCAGGCCCTGGAGGGGATGGGTGGAGCTAGATTCGTACCTAAAAGGTTGAATAGATGTTGTTAAGGACAGAGAAAAGTTGAAGAATGATGCGAGGCATTTAACTTCATGTAGGACATAACAGGCTCCTAATAATAATGTTATTACGATACAAGCACTTATTTTGATTAGATTTTTAGGCACTTGATTGAATTTATTAATGTAGTTGGTTCTAGAGTCTAAATCTAGATCGATGACCTGGTGCGACTCACATCTATCAGATTCTTATGACCTTTCGTAAGAATCTTATGGATGCAAGTCACATAGGGCCATTTGCGTGGTGACCACTGCGGGTGGTTTATGTCCAACAATGGACGTCTTTCGGATGAAATGATGATGATTACGATTTAATACCGCGTACAATAATTAAGATTCTTTATTATGGTGTATGAAGATATCCGCAAGAGAACCAAGGTTACTGACATAGCCCGAAAAATCACCAAACTTAAGTGGCAATGGGCAGGGCACATTGCTCGTAGAACGGATGGTCGATGGCGACGAAAGGTTCTGGAGTGGCGGCCACGTACCGGAAGATGCAGCATTGGAAGGCCTCCCATGAGGTGGACCTGCGACCTGGCAAGGGTCGCGGGAATCCGACGGATGCGAGACGCACAGGACTGGTCGTTGTGGCGACACTTGGGGGAGGCCTATGTCCAACAGTAGACGTCTTTTGGCTGAAATGATGATGATGATGACTGTATTGTCAGTACAAATATGCACTAGGCAAAGATATACAAATGTGAAGTTGTATATTCTTTTCCTATGTATAGAAACGAAACTATTTTGTGAACTATACGATTAAGTACGACTATTCGCAAATAAAGGTTCAAGTAAACTGCGCAAGTTGAACCATTTTGTCGGAGATACTAATAGGGTCTGCCTTGGGTACTGTGACTATCGTTCCGAGATTTAACGGACCATTATTAGAGAAAAGTTTCGGAATCTTTTGACACAGATCTCAAAATATACCTAATAGAATTTGTAGGTATTGGTAAAGTATTGTCGAAGGGATACATGTAAAAAATTAAATACCTATACTACAACCTAAAAAAATAAATCTTTGAGCGCCCTTCCTGTCCTACTATTTTTTAGGCTTGACTAGTAAGACTAATTCACCGATGCATGGTGAGCGATGATGTAGCCGACGATGGAGTACGCGTACCTCAATATATAGTATTCATTCTTGACTTAAAAGACAACACACGCACACACAGGTTGTAATTATATGGAAAACAGACTTTCACAGGAGATAAATCACTCCACACTCCGCCTCCTATTTCTTAGCTGTGCCTGAGAGGTTCCACAACTTTTTAGGTTTTGAAATATTTTCCGTATGGAATGCAGTAAAGAATGATAATGAAAATCAAACGAAAAAACTTAATAATTATGTAGTTAACGTTTGTAAGTGACTCCACTTAAGGTATTTAGTTAATAGTTCCTACATATACTAAATAAACAAACACCCGTCTGCTACAAATCCTCACACTATAATCACCGTACCAGCATTTTAATATCAAAGTCATTAAATACTTTCTATAAACCGCCTTATCCTTTTTCAAGCCACAACGATGGCGCCCCTAGCTCGGCCTAGTTTGTCTGTTTATCTTCAATAAATGAACTGAGCTCTATACGAGTTTACTTTTGATCGTTATACGGTTTTTATACCTATTAGAATTTTTAATGTTTACCTGCCACACTGTTATCGTACAAACTAATTTAATTGGTCTGATGGCTTCATTTTTGTTATGTTGGCAGACTGGGTATGTTTTCGTTCCTGATTCGTTTTCAGAGAATGTTTGTGTTGTTTGACATGCAAACTGTTTTGAATGAATATTAGAATGTTCCACGAAACGGTTTGATGTTTAAGCATCGATAAACGAGTTGCAAGTTTGTTAAATGTAAATTGTAACGATTTGTTTGATGAAAGTAGTGTTTATTTGAATAGTGTTTTCTGTCTTTTTTAAAATACTATTCAAATAAATTGTATTCAGGTCTTCAACATTTATATCTATAAGAAAGCTTTTATAGATCTATAAGATAGATTTACAGGCAATAAAGACGAACAACCTGTCTATTTATAAAAAATACTATAATTATGACAACTATTATAATTATTCAAAAATAAAATTAGCAGTTAAGTACACTTATGTTCACATGACTCATGTTTGTAGGACGCTTTTAGTCCGTAAAAATCTAAAAAAAAAATCACCTATTTTTACGATTTCAGAAGCCTAGCCTAGTCCTTTGAAAGTTGTTTAAATAGTTGAGTACTTACACAACCTGAATATTTTTTTAGTTAATCGAAAGTCACCTTACAAAATATATTGTACTTAACCTATTGATATGAAGGTCTTCTTATATAGGTAAAAAATCTTTCATAAGGAGAATATTACTTTATCGCTGAATGAAATAGGCATATACTCGTATTTTTCAGTATCACGTAAGCGAATCCGCTGGCAGAAACTAGTTGTTATATCTACTGTTGTACTCTAAGCAATATATTCTATATACGAGAAAAATGTAATCTTCAAAACAAATCACAGCCACAATGACAATAAAAGAAACCAAGAGATATGAAAGTTATAAATTATTACATATTACTTACAATATTTCTTTGGTTTTCTTTCTCCAATCGCTTAGGAGCCCTTAACCCATTTCTTTTAGTTCACGTTATAAGCAATTGAGGTATATACTCACTATACTCAGGGTTTTCTTCACTTTCGAATATTATATGAAAAAATATGATTGAGAGGCGCAAAGTTTATGAGGTTTTGAGTGTCTCGATATTGTATTAGTTCAAAATATTTTCTGGATTATAATAAATATACTATTGGTTTTTTTTACACAATAATAATAATAGGACGGCGCATCAGTATGATGTTTTGGGGATATATTATAGGTTTTTATTGAAATCAAATCACAAATTTTGTTTAAAACTAATCCAGTGGGTACCTAACAACCTATGAAAATCTGCAATTTTGGTCCTTCATAATATTATACTCAAAAATGCTTAGGTACTTTTGATACTTTATATACTTTTGAGAAATACTAAAAATATAAAATTCTGAATAACGCAATTTGTTCTCCAAAAAAGTTTTAAGGTTATACAAAAAATAGGATGAAATATTTCCTGGAAGAAGTTTTGTAAAATATTCAAGTGAATGACAGGATTATCGAATGCCAACAGAGCATTTAGGTGGTATCTCTTTTTTTTTCGTATGGTCTTTTCATCAAACATTGCATTGGATTGCGTTGGATGAACCAAGCTTTTCATCTATGCTCAGGTTTACGATAGACACGTTGAAAATTGCACTAATAATTATTTGTCACGAAGTGGTATTTTACTTCTGTGTAACGCCCTTATTGGTAAACCATAAATATACTCGTAATTGAAATATGAAAATAATTTTTATCGCAATATCGCTATGGTGAAACGTATTGTTTTGATAACTTAATGATAGGAATATAAATCTAAAATGAATAAATTAAAATGCAATTATCACCATGGACAATTATACTGTTGCTAAAAAAAGAACAGACAAATAAATATTATAGTAATTTAATATAAAGGTTCACGTACCTATATAGACGAGAAACCGTTACATAGATTTTTTCCTTAAATTGTGTTAATGATAATATAGCAATATCTATAAAGAGTTTTCGCATCGTGTTTGTTTGCAGAACGCTTTAAGCCTAACAGTGAAATTAAATTTTACAATCAACAATTCCATTAACAATTATTATTTTATTCACATCACTAAATCAGCAACTAAACCTCGTTGAGTCATTATTTCTACGCCATTTACTACTTCACACCGTATCAAGAACTATACTCCGTTTGTTTAGGTAGTTAACTAAAGGTAAACAGTCTTGGTATGTCTTTTTATATTAAAGAGGTCGTATAAAATATACACGAAGATTATTTAAATTTAGTTTATTAGCTAACATCGATTTAGGTAAATACCTATTTGCAAAGATTTTTACATACAATTTATAGACAACTTTTAGATAAAAAGACATGCCAAGATTGTTTACCTTTAGTTAACTACCTAAACCGACGGAGTATAGGTGCCTACTATTCTCCAGCAAAATCATGAATTCTAGGAATCAAATGAAAGCATTCGACGTAGTAAAACGTTGAGGATTGCATGTGCAGTTACCGCCTTCTGCTTTACATGATTAGCTAATTAAATGGTAATAGCACACCTTGGATTTGTGCGATTAAAATCCAAGTTTATCCGTGGGTATGAGGGTAGAGTGTATGGAACAGGTTTTCTTATAAAGGAAAATGCAATTGGAATTTTGGGTCGAGGTCTGCCAAGGTTAAGGGATAGTTCGAAAGTGTTACCCGAAACCCTTGAACGTAAAAGGCAATTGAAAGAACACAGATGGGTTCAGTTAGAAAAGGTCTGATACCCCTTCTCGCTTAATCCATAGCAGGAGGAATTATTAGACATTTTTCCACGCTAAAAAAGTGGCCTTGCCTATATAAAAAAGTCTAGTAGCTGATATAAATTCTAGGTTCCTTCCGATGATAGAGCACGCGCCTAGAAGGCGTGCATTATCGTCGACCACATCATCGCCTACCATCAGGTGAGCTTGTTATCAAAAGTGAGCCCATCAAATAATCATAAAAAAAATCAAGAGTCGTACACTCCAATCAATAAAACTTAGGTAACATTAATTTCTGCATTATATTTCCTTTGAATGAATGTAATCGTCCCGTTATAATGTATTGTGTGCTAAAATCACGAAAATATACCTTCAAACTCAAATTTCAAACATCCTGTCCCACCAATTACTTTAACAAATCCTTAAGACCGTTCTAGATGGATCCATACTTGGTCCGAATTCAGTACTACACTAGTTCATTTCATGAAGCCATATTTCTGGACTAAATTGGTACTTATTCGTAAACTCATACATTTCCACAATCACGTAATCGCGGAATTGCGTGCGGTTATTGGTTCATATTTTTGTACGACCTTAATTATATTTATTGGAGTACACGTGCTGTTGCTGAGAAAGTTATTGTTTTTGCTTGGGAAATTATTTCCACGCGTAAAATTCGAACGAACTACGATAAGCTCTTGGCGAGCACGAGGTCGTGAATTCGATCTCCGTTGGCAGCACAAGCTTAGTGGGGAACAGGAACTAGTAAGTTATGTGTTGCCTGCATTCCTAGTAATCTTTTTACAGAAAATGTGCAGTGTGGAGTAGGGTTGTACCGTAAAATATCTTAGTGAAGACAGATGCGGAGACAAAATTATGTTCCTACATCATGCAAAAGTTCTACATTTTCCGCCCTTGTAATAGATAGGAAAATAAAGTATTTATTCAGTACAAAATAGTACAAATTTATAAACACAAAAGATAACAAAATAATTTTATGAAAAAAAAAACCTTTTAATATATTTTTGGCTAATAATAGTAACATTCAACTGTTCTGTGATAGTAACCAACTCAGCATTTACTTATAGAATAGAATAAATTACACAAACTTTTTCGGACTGTAGGTGATTTTTTTTGAGGTGGGAAATTATACAATATCTTCTCCTACTCTGGGTGAATTATTTTTTGCATTCCAGAGCCCAGATACGTAAAATAAAAAAGAAATTATAATAAAAAATAATATTAATATGCGGTTACCTAGTGTTTTTGTTTGGTGATAAACAAGAAATTAGTACAACAAAACCGATTTTATAACGGCTCAGTAGTCAAAACCGTAATGACTATAACCCGTTTTAAATTGTACCTGTTAAATTTCACCTTGTTGGTAAATATTTGACCTTTTCTGCCGCACTACTGAAATTGGGTCAGCCCACTAAAAAGCCAAAGAGATCAGTCTCAGGGGATATTGCCCTAATCAAGCCATGGCAGGGGGATTAGTGATCGTGGTTTGATATAATTAGTTCACGTGTGGATGGGTCGGACTATCCCGGGGGATTTTCTCTTAATGGTGTTTTCCATTGATGATTATTGGGATTTATTTGAATAAGCCAATCATAATTTGTTAAATTCCAGCTTCTACTAGCAGCTTCGCCCGCGTGTAAGTGGATTGGTGGACCCCATTTCTTTCTTCTCCGACGACCTGGCGAGGGTCGCGGGAATCCGATGGATGCGAGACGCACAGGACCGGTCGCTGTGGCGGCGCTTGGGGGAGGCCTATGTCCAGCAGTGGACGTCTTTCGGCTGAGATGATGATGATGATGATGATGATTTCATTCTCTTAGGGGATGATTTGTTGAAAATCAGTAGTGAAGTAGAATAATAATGACTAAAGTAAAATCTTCGAGGGCTTCGCAGCAACTAAAGGAATAGTCAGTGGGTTTTAGTTAGTAAATGTTTAGCACTTCCACTCAGTCAGTAAAAATCTAACCCTCCCCCTCGGTCGACGTAGAGTCTGGGAGGAGTTATATGATCGATCATTCCTCAGATTAAAACAAAATACACACTTTACAAATATGTACATGAATAGTTTTTGAAGTTTAATGAATTTGTAATAAAAAAAAAAAATTGTCGTGTTAGATGACATTTTAGGGTTTCCTAATGACAAGAACGATGCAACAACGCGACAACGAATTATTATAGAAATTGTTTTGTTGAAAAAAAAAATTAAAGAACGCGTTTTCGAATCGTCACATTCTTCCTCCCTGCGGAAGAGCCTTGGGTCACGAAAATACATGGCCTCACACGTACCGTTTCTAAGTACACTAATAGTATATTTCCTCCCTCTAACAATACCCAGGGGAAACTCGGACTGTTTGCTTATACGAGCTTAAATACGGAAATTCTCCATTAATTGCTTTTTATTTATACCTCCTATATACACTAACTGTGACCCCACACGTTACAAAGGGTAGCTTATAAACAAACAGTAATAACTCTCACTTTCTTACACTTGGACTAGAAAAAATACTTATTTTGTTTATCAGACTAAAAGTTGAAAAATCATCAGATAACTTCTCCTGCTGCATTGGGTAGAGCAACGGGAATTGACAGAATATTTCTGACTAAAATGAACCGTGTTTCTTCATCAGAAGTCGCAAAGCGACTTCCGACTCCCTTCGAATTATTTTTGAAAGTGGGTTTTTCTTTAACAATCATATCCGAAATCAAACTTATTACACTTTTAAGGTTTCGCACATTCAACAAAAACGAACCCTTGTATCAATATCACTATGTTGTTCGTCTCTCCGTCTATCACGACCCTTTTTTTAGGAACGGGTGAAGGTATGAAGCTGCAATTAATATCAAATACTCAAGACTTCAACCCCAAGCAGCACAAGAAAATCAAACTTCTAAGTCTACGCAATCTATAAGTCGTTAATGCATCGTTTGGACGAATATTTCGACACTAGCTAGTAAATCAAAACCTATAGGGTTCTTCTCATTGACCTAGAGTCCTCAAAGGTCTAAGGCGAGGTCTCGTGGTACAATTTTTTTTAACGTTATATAAACTAGTGCTTGACTGCGATCCCACCTGATGGTAAGCAGTGATACCATCGTAGATGGTGAAGTGCATTAGTTAGGAGGTAAAAGTCACTTTTTGCAATTCGGAAAAAACTTCGAGAGTCGATTCTGGGATTAAGCTATATACTAACGTAATTTTGTACGGAACCTTTGATGCTCGAGTCTGTTTCGCACTTAATAGGTTGTTTTTGTTTGTTTATATTAAAGCCAGTTGTTTTTATTTATTTTTCCCCTTTTTATCCTTCAAAGTTATTTTTACCAAATCGTTAGCTACAGCAATTTAATTCTAAAGCAATTTTGAAGCAGTTTAAAGTATTAAAGTTAAATCAGCACGGACAATAATTTTGAATTATTATTCCGTAATTTGAAAAGTTTTGGAGCTCATTATAGGGAGATGGGTTCTGTATACGTTCTGAAGGTTTCGTATTGGTTTAGTAAATAAGTTTGAGTTTTGTAGTTTTGTTAATGTTTGTTGTATTTTGTTGGCTAATTTACCTGTGCTTAATGACCATTTATTTTGAGTGTAGTAAGGAACTAAATAGATAACAAATATTAATGACAGTAAACTTTACAAACGTATTTCGATCACTGAACATTGCAGTGGATATTATTCACAAAGTAGCTATGCAGGAAGTTACTACAGTACGCTCGCGTGTGTGCAAAAACTCTTCCAAAACCAATGATCAATGGGGCCACAAGGTCCTTTATCGCATACAAGAAGATGCAGCGTTGAAAGGCCTTTTGAAAGGTAGACTGATGGTCACGAGGATGCTAGATGCTCGGTACCGGTCATTGTATCAACTTTTGAAAGACTTCTTTTGGGCGTAGGCCATGTCTTTCAACTGAATTAACCATAAGAATGATAATCCTTCACGACCTAGACAAAGTGAAATTTTCTCAGCGACAGTAGTCATTATACTGGTTAAAAGACAAATGTATGATAACATGGTTGCTCAAATATGACGTGGTCGACCCTACAAATAATTTTAGGCTTTTGACAACTTCTCTCACGGATAGAATTACCAACGCAAACCCTTGTTCATAGCAATTATATGAAAATTAATCATCCCCAAAATCTAAGTAAAACGACGGGTCCAATATTAAGCAGGCAATAAAAGATAAATAAAATTGTTACCATAAATCACCAAAAGTCGTTTAAAGTTTTAAACCACTAAGGCTAAGAACTCACGGAGCGATTTTCGCCCGCGGCCGCCGCGGTTGCGGGCCCGCAGCTTCTATAGACTGCAGATACATATGTAAAAAAATCGCGTGGCGCCCGCCTGCTCTGCGGTCGGTTGGCGGGCGACCGCTGGAGCCGGCGGGCGGCGGGTGGTACAGAAATCCAACACTATTTTGCAACCGCCCATCTTGCGATCATCGCCCGCCACGTCTGCGGGCGATGATCGCAACCGCGGCGGCTGCGTAACCACGCAAATAGCCGTTCTCGTGAGTTTTGAAATAAAACCGCAGTTCCACGACCGCGGCGGTCGCGGGCGAAAATCGCTCCGTGAGTTCTTAGCCTAAGTCGTGATTAGCCGTCATGTGGGAAGGCCCATCATTTAACTTTGGGGCTCCCTTACAGATCTTATGACTAGAACGATTCCCCAGTGACAGTACTGAGTTTAAACATAATCTCTCTCTGAGGTATACATAATTATTATTGCCCCTAACATTGCCCTTAGAGGGTAGACCAATTACTTTTTCACTAACGAGCCAATACTAAACTTTATAATCTTGTATTCACGCAAACGCTGTTTTTGAATTTAAAGTAATGTTGTCAAGCAATTTTGAACCTTGAAAGCATCAGACGATAGTTGCCATTTTCTTATGTAACTATGTACTAAGCACCTATGTTTTTTATAGCTAGTTTAATCGGAGACAATTTTACTGTCTAGCCGTTTGTATAAATATCTCGTTAGAAAGACTTGGTTGGTTGTTCAAAAAACTAAATTTTATTAGTATAATAAGATTTGCCCGTCTGAAAGTCAAAGATGCCCCAAATAAATTATTGGTAAAAACATTTAAAAAACTTTTACTAATAAATATTATGTAAACAAAATTCCATGTCTGTGCTGTTTACTGTTTAAGAGTTTTTATCTGAAGTTATTCCTAGATTCAGATCAAGTTTGCCAATAAAATATGTTGGAACAAAGTCAAAATTATCATCGTCAAACTTTCAGCAGAAAAAAATCTAGCGAAGGATATAAGGAATGTCAAGTGTCACTACAACTAACAGTCTTGTGCGTTTCGCATTTTCCAGTATCCCATAACGCTCACCATGTCATTGGTCCACTTTGTGGGAGGCGTTAGAATCAGTATAAAAGAATTCAATTCTTCAGTATAAGAGGCAGTCGCACTAATACAGCTTGTAAAAGTTGAACTAATTAAGTTAAATAACCCTTTAGGTACAAAAATAAGCTGATATATCTGCCTCACATCTCGATGTAGCCTCGGTCACAGTCTATCTGTGCGCCAAATTCAATCAAATGTTAATTAGAGACCAACAATAACTTAAACTTTAATATTTACATCTAACCTAAAATAAACAAACCAGACTGAGAGTAGAAATTTGTCCCAAGGGAATATACTCCCGGAATAAAAAGTATCATTTAAACTATTCTAGGACATGGTCTTTTCTTGTCTCAAATATCATCAAAACTCGTCCAGCCTTTCGAGTGTGAGGCAGTAATAAACACACTCATAAACTTTCACCTTTATAATATTAGCATGATATTATTTATTTGTTTATATATAAAAGGCAGTCTTCTCTGTATACATATAAAAGAGTTTCTTCCGTGCCTCGGAAAGCACGTTAAGCTGTAGGTCCCGGCTGTCATTTGGAGATCTTTGGCAGTCGTTACGGATAGTCAGAAGCCAGTAAAATTTGACCCCAGTCTTGTCTGGTAGGCAGCTGCTCCTCGTAAAATACTGGTATTCAGCTAAATCCGGCCTGACTGGAAGCCGACCCCAATGTAGTTGGGAAAAGGCTAGGCAGATGATGATAAAAGGCAGTCTTTATTCATTAACTTATCAACGCTCATCCATAACTTCATAATCTAAAACGCGATTTTGCATAGAGGCTCGTATTTTGATAAATGCAAAGAATAAGTTTTTTTTTTTTTCAAAATTCATCTGAGGGAATGAAACGGGGGTCCAAAGCTTGTAAGGAGAAACATGTTTTCACGCAGACGAAGCTGCTGGCAACAGCTATGGTCTATCGGTTTAGGTAGTTAACTAAAGGTTAACAATCTTGGTATGTATTTTTATATTAAAGAGGTCGTATATAATATACACAAAGATTAATTAAATTTAGTTTATTAGCTAACATCGATTTAGCTAAATACCTAGTCGCAAAGATTTTTATATACAATTTCTATACAACTTTTAGATAAAAATACATGCCAAGATTGTTTACATTTAGTTAACTACCTAAACCGACGGAGTATAGTATCTGATATCAGTACTATAGAATAGAATCGATCATCGAGTCTCGTCATAATGTCCAAATATAGATTACTATTAGGCAAACCAATCATCTTGTACAATTACGTCCTGATTAGGGCTTATTGTAATCCGTTACAATTCAATTATTCGATTACATTGCCATATATCTTCTATTCTATAATACTGTCCGCGGACACCATAAACCAATTTCCTTATTCTCTGGTTAATAGCTTATCTCAGGAGTAATCGATTTGTCGACTACAGAATTGGCCACGGTACAATTTACTTGATTTATTAGGACATTCGTCTTCAACAGAATATTTCTATCGACACAATTATAGGAATCTATTTATCAAGCCAGATGGGTTTGGAGAGGTGTAAAATAGTATTTTTTCTGGCCTTTCACTGCTTCAATTCATACATACATAATCAGCCTTATAATGTTCCCACTGATAGGACTCAGGCCTCCTCTCTAGGAGAAGGAACGGGCCGTAATCCATCACGCAGGCCCAGTGCGCATTGGTGGATGTCACAAATCTTCAAATTTTTCATTCAAGGACATGCCGGTTTCTTCACAATATTATCCATCACCGTTTCGAGAGCACTGATGAAAGTAATGAAAATACAACTCATAAGTCAAGGCCGTTAACACTGGGCCACCACTGTTCAAGCTACTTCATTAATCCATGGTAATTACGACAAAACTATAAGTCATCGCGCAAAACAAACCCATTTTCAATCTTGTGTTTTAAATAACAATGCACAATCTAACACAGTGATCGGTTGTTCGAAAGAGCCACCAAGTCAAACGACCTATCCAATCCCACACTAAAAAAAGTAACAACACCGTATCGTATCGACAAAATCACAAATAAAATTCCCCTCTATTTGATGAGCTCCCTGAACAATTCTTTCAACAAAATTCCCTCAGAATATAACAAAGGCGTACGTAGTTTTCTTTTAATTTTTCAGCCAGAGCTTAGGTAGTGATCCCGGACGCTTTGAGAGCAATGCACGTGCCCGCTTCGACGAATGGGCAACTCCCCCAGGGTTCCGTAATCCCACCTCTATACTGGGCTAAAGAAGAAAATTTTATACCCCGAAAGAATTTCCGAGTCGGGATTTTGGTTCCTAATAACGCCTTCGTGAAGTCCGGAGTCGATTGAAGAACTATATTTTGAAGAAGTTTCGGCGATCGTTCGATCAGTTCCCACTGAGACTAAGGTATTTGTGGAATCGATTTATCGTTTGGGCTGTAAGTTTTGCTCGTAAATCAAGCTTAGGGCTGGTGCCAAGCAGTACTCATGTTTTTATTCATAACGATTTGGACATGTAGGTATGTAATTATTGTTAAACATATTTTTGTAGACCTATTTATGATCAAAATGAAGCAGCAGATTCTAGATGTTTTAAATTCCTGTTCATTGGGTAAGAACCGTTAAAAATATGTCGTATATTAAGATCGTAAAGATAGAGTAATGAACTATACCGTTACCTGAGCCTAACCAGACACTCGAGTGTGTCATATTCTTTTCTTTTAGTGCACTTTCGAAACTTGCTATGGACTTGCCAAATGGTTGGAATAAAAACTTGAATAAAATTATATTTTAAACTAAAACTAAAGTAGATTCTTTGAGTCATTTAACGTTGTTATAACGATATATTTCAGCCATTGCGTAAATGGTGCTGAGGATACCAAATTGTTTAAAAATGTGGTTATATTAAGACATACGTACGACGTATATACACGATACACCATTACATGAATGTAAAAAAATTCTTATTGACTGGATTAAAACTCAAAATTATGCAGAGACTGAGGCACTTTTACAACAAATGAAGTGACACACAAACACAAAAACACCCATAACTCATACTCACACACACAAACACACACACACACACACACACACACACACACACACACACACACACATATACACACACAAGCATGGTTTATATCTAAGTTATTTAGTAGTTACTTGTATTTTGCTGTGGAAGAGCAGAGTCTCCTAATACAGGCATTACTTGCCTAAAAGGAGGCTCCAATCACCTACTAATATGTATTTTAACTGGTTCCTAAATAAAGATTTTGTATTTGTATTTAGATGAAGAAGTAATTAAAAATTAATTTGGGTCTGAAACTGCTTTTGATTTTTTTTATAGTTAATTTTACTCAGTAGCCCGTCTTTTTACGCGGAACATCATTAAATATCTTAGTATATCCTACTCCAGCGCTAGTGAGTGTCCGATTTTTACTGACTAAAAACCATAGTGTTCCTTAAAATTGCCTCATACTGCAAGGGCTGCACTGACTTCTTTGTACAATCCACACGAATGGTCGATGGGGACGGAAGGTTCTGGAGTCGCGGCCACGTACGTAGCGTTGGAAAGCTTCCCATGAGGTGAACCGACGACCTCCCGAGGGTTGCGGGAATCCGATGGATGCGAGACGGGGACAGGACCGGTCGTTGTGGCGACGCTTGGGGGAGGCCTATGTCCAGCAGTGGACGTCTTTCAGCTGAAGTGATGATGATGATAACAATCCACAGCCCCAGCATCGGCCCTATCTAGCCCCAGCTGACCTCTCTTTAAAGTGTATGGAAAACAACGTGCCGTCGACCCGGGCTTGGTTCTTACCGGACGGCCAGATGGCAATCTTCCTATGGCTCATTATCTGCAAACCCGCTCCTATAGGGCCTCGTCTACCTAAGTATAGAAAATTACGCCAAAAATATTCCGTGTCCTATTTTACGACATGATTTACCCGTGTACCAAGTTCCATCCATGTTTCCAATTTATTTTATTCATATAACATCTGTTTACCTAATAATACACCTAGTTACATGATGTCACCATAATAATTTTATCAATCTCAGTAGGTTTTCGTGTCAATAATCTAATTATAAAACTGTATACATTGACAGAGGCCTAATAAGCGTGTGTGAGTGGGGTTCAAAGGGATTCAATAAAAATTAATATTGGGTATACCGTTCCGACCTGTTTCGTCAACAACTTTAGCGTAAGCCTCGTTGTATTTAGGTTAGACTCGGCTTATATAGACGGATTACCGCAAAAGATTGCAACATTGTCCGGGACAAAATTCTGACTTTTATAATATCAAGAGATTTAGAGGATTTTTGAGTAAATAAATTTTTGTTACGGGGATTTGTGCGTGAAATATTGGCTGCCACTCTGGTTCGCTGTGAATTTAAATTACCTACCTAAATGGGGCGAAAGGCACTGTATTATAACTGTGTTTTATTTTCTGATCACTTGTTTGAATGAAGTACCTGAATTCTTTAACATTTTGTAGTCTTAAATTATAGTTTTCTCCAGGTTTGCTTTCACATATGACTATCACGATTTCTTCTCTCTTTCTTTTTTTATAAAACTTAACTTTAACTAACTAACTTTGCACTACACAAACAATTACTCCTCTAACTTGAGTGCCTACAAACATTAAACTCACATACACATGACACCCAAACCTGGGATAGTAATGCCTATCTGTAGGTCATATTTGTATGTATTTTTCATTTAGGTATCGAATCCGCGATACGCCCTACCTGGCGCGATACGCCAGGTAGCAGTCAATCGCTCAATGTCTGCGTCAACCGTGTTGTCATGATTTCTATAATAATTAACAACTATAAATTCCTCTCCAAATACCAAACAAATAATAGCTCTATTCTACCTTAGTAGAAATTGAACAATATTGAACATGACGTATTGGAATTCCGAAAATATGAACAATGTCCAATTAGCTGAAGTGTTTTGTGGCTAAACAGACCAGGGCTTTGAACCAATATCGAGCTACGAGTTTATGGCATGAATAGTATCGGTTCTGTACCTACTGAAGTATACAATGTGTACCTAACTAGAATAATGCACACCCTTATACAACCCAATTAGAAAATTCATTTACAATCATAATTCAAGCACAGAAAACATTATTAACATTGCACTTAGTGTTTATTTATTTTTTTAAGTAATTAGTTACCTACATAATTATGTAAAAGGAAAACCTGACTGACTGACATATTATATTAACGCCTAGCCGAAACTACTACTAGGATTGAGAAATATAGCACACGGTTTTTTGTATCACTTACGTGAGCAAATAAGAGAACATTTTTCAAAATTCGCCCTATAAGGTGATTTTTTTCCTGGTCACCAAAGAGAGTGGGAATGGCGAGAGATATCGTGTGTTTTTTCGCAGAGATCGATTCTAGGACCGCCCTTGTGGAACATTGAGTCATTCCCACGAGGATATGGCGTTGCTCCATAGTGGAGCATACGGTGGAAGTGTGACCTCCTTCACCATATGCTCCACCATGTCCACCGGGTGGTCATCACAATGGTGACACCCGGGCATTTCTTCCGCATGAACCCCATAATGGTATGAATCAAGGAGCAAAAGGTTTGTGTGGAGAAACCTACTTTTACGCGGGCAAAACCGCTGACATAAGCAAGTCATTTATATATATAAAAATCTGCAAACGCAGTACGTATTATTAGACGGTACTCATGTAATCACTGAACTGTTATCGAGTACCCGAGAGTACCCGTCTGTCAGCAAAATAAAGGTCAATTTACCAATTAGACACAAACCAAAGTCATGAGACATCTTTTGAAGACACACAAAACCTCTTCAGTGTATTGATTAATTGCTCAAGTGTTCGCAAAGACTCGGCTCTACGAGTATATACTTTTTGTGAACCTTGATGGCTTTACTAAGTTAGAAAACATGTTCTGTTTTTATATGAGTACTACAATAGACTTAGAAAAGCATTAGGCTAAAGGTTACTCTGAACTGATAGTTGTATTAAAAGTTTATTATTTGCACATTACTTCACACTAATAGTTTATAAGCGAAAGTTTGTAAGTATGTATGTTACTTTTTCACGTTCGAACAGCTGAACTGATTTCGATGAAACTTGGCACATAAATATTTTTATTCCGGAAGCATGCTCACTTATTGTATGTTCCCGTTAGATATTTTTGACTGGCACGCAGTCAAAGCCACTAATAGCAGCTAGTCAGATAATAACGTCTCCCGCTCCAGGGTAGAGTGAGAGAGCGTGTAAAACTTTTTCTGAATGACACAGCTGTGTCATTTAGTTGCCCTTTGTTTTCTGGGATCATAACGACTGTATCACTGCTTACCATCAGGTGGGATTGCAGTCAAGCACTGGTTTATGTTGTATAAAAAACACAGGTTTTTTTTCTGTAGCCCCAAGGGGAAATACTTGCTGCAACTGTGTAAAAAGTCAATAGATAGTTAATTGCTATTATCTTCCTAAGCTCTTTTCAAAATCCTGTCCACGCGAAAGTTTTTATAGCACGTTCATTAGTAAACGCGAATAATCTTTCAGTTTGTGGCGACTTCCAGAATTTCTACAGAACAGAACACAAAATGTTTAACCACACAACAAAACTCATTCTCTAAGTATGTTTCCCTTCTATCAGGATTTAAACAAAGCAAAGAACCAACGAACAGTCCAATTACAAGCTATAATGGTGTCGGTACTGCAACAGTACGTCCCAAAATGAATATTTAAGAACGAAATGTAACATTCCGTTTGTTACCGACCGCTAAACTAAACCGTCTAGCTACTTAATTGTACTAAAACAATTAGACTCTTTGTTTTGTTACACTTAACATACGAAAACAGTTTACTTAAAGTGAGGGTTGCGTTACAAAATGGACGCTCTACGTCTGCATACGTAATTAATTAAACAATTTTATACAATGCCTGAAAAACTAATTTCTGGAACGTTTGTTATGTTTTCAACTATTGTTCTCGCTTATTTCGTATGTAAAAGATATGAACATTGTATAAACTTTGTACTACGCTACGTTCAGCGTATTTTCTCGCATTTATTAAGTTCTGTAATAATGTTGGAGTGATAGCGTATTCTAGGAAAGATTTCGCGAGTATTCATTTTCGTAGCAGCCATTTTCTACTTTTGTGAAGGAATTCACTGAAGAATTTAGACATGTTTTGTTTTAAATAATGAAGCAAGCTAAGGAAAACATAACTACACATTCGTTAGCATATTACAATTTGAACATAAGTAGGTACAAGCTACAGTAGATCGCAATTTTAGCATAATCTGAAAACATAGATTTTTCTTTCCTACTTTAATAACGTAGACTTTAATTGTTAACGCAAAAAAAAAAAAACTTTGGAATCCAGTCAAAGTAATGTCATATCAAGGACGGTAAGTGTCAAAATATTAAGAATTGGGTAGATGACTGACTTTTTTTATTTTTTTGGTTTAACAAAGTAACTTTAAATGATTCAAAAATATTTTTTCAAATCTGTTCAATATAAGTACGTAACTTAGAACCTCCTTTCAATTATAGTCAAATGGGAGACAGAAGTAACAAAATAAAGATTTACAGTGACGTTATGGCCATTAAGTTATTTGTGAGCAAAATATAAATTGTGAAATATATTCTAGCCACGTTCCTACTCTTCCGTAGGTATGCTTGAAATACTAATTTTTTATTCATACACTTTTTTTAATATATTTATTTTCAGTGTTACTTATTGTTTAGTATAAAACATGATACACAAATAAACACAGACATATTTCCAATATACTTCGACAGCACATATCAATCCCATATTTAGATTCTTTCACATTCCTGTAATGAATTTTATGTAAATCCTCTTCACTATGTCTTCACTTATACTTTTCATACACGTAAAATATTAAGCACACGTATTTTCATTTTAACCTGCCCTTCTGAACTTCGCATCTTATACCGCCTAACGGTAAATATATTACACAAATATGAGCGTATACCTCGTAAATATTCCCCGGTATACCTGGACATGGGTCAAACCCACGTACTTGTATAACATGCTGGTTTTATTAAAGGCAATCGTGCATAATAATTAGTGACAGCTTGTAGGCTGGGGCTAATAACTTGTCTTTATGTATAGCCTAGATGCTATCGGAGTTTTGATAATTTCGTGGTTAAAAAATAACAACTGCATGAGTATATATTCAAGGTTAAGCAACACTTGCCGAGAACAATTTATGGATGGGTTACCATCTCAACACGTTCCTCCGTACCTCGAAAAGTTTGTTTAGCCATTAGTCTCCGCTGTTTTTTGTAGATCTTTGGGAGTACTTACGGATAGTCAGAAGCTAAGAAATCTGACACCAGTTTTGCCAAGGGGTTTCGTGTTATTCAACTACTGGCTTGTGGAGGTCTAATCATGACAGTACAGTCCGTTTTGAAGAGTGGCTTGAGAGGCGTCCACACCTTCCTCATGACGCAAATTCTTACCAGACATGATAAGATCGGGATATTTCTGCACCGTATTCAGGAGTGGATATTTTGCGGACCGACTTGAGGATACGACCGAGCACATGGTGTTTAAAACAAAATTTAAAAAAAATCTTTTTCTTCTCTCGACATTATTCTTGGTACTGACTTGTGTCACTTTTAGATATTGTTTTTCCTTTGAAAACTTAACTGTAAATGAAGTAAGTTGCATCGACGATAACTTTTGTTTCTAGGAAATCACGCCAACTGATTTGTGCTTGTAAGACATCACAGAAAACTATTCGTAAAATGGAAACTTAGAGGTGTTTTTCTTATAGAAGACTTGTGTGTGAAATCGTAATTAAGAATATTTTTTATTGTAATCCAGGCTATAGTCTAGTTTAGGGGCCTAGCAGGGCTGAAACATAATGGGGCCGATTTTTTTTATGGACGATAGTTTCATCCACTTTAGGGTGGAGTGGGTGTGTCAGACTTTTAATGACTAAAACCACCCCTATGTTGCTTCTTTGTTTTTTTAAAAACCCATGGCCCCAGTAGGCTTCGACCCTGCTGAGCCTCGATAGTTTTGCTGAAATTTCTTTGATGCGCTCGTGAAATACTACGCGCTATCGTCAACTCAGCCGACTTAGCCGGACGATGGGCAAAGTTCGTGAGACCTGAATGATTGGCCAACATCTAAACAACCTGACTATTACATTTAAAATAAAATAATGATGAGATAACTAACAAAAAAAAACAATTACGAAATTCAAAGCAAGATACTTTACGACCATTTCTGAACTGTTTACGTATGCGAAACGTAAAAACTTCATATTCATGCAAAACACAATAAAAATGTTTATGGTGCTGTTTCCAAACATTCTTTATGTATAAGTTAATATGTCAACTGCACCCGCCCCAACCCTGCGAACGCGATGCGGTCAAATAATGTAATATTTTATTCACAACTTTATTTTTGTTCTGTCGTCAGTACGCGAAGTTCGCGCCTCGAGAAAACATACAAATGTCGGTAAGAATTTCCAGATACTTTTGTTTCTTTGCTGCTACAGAAAGGAAGAAATATTATTCAAAATTTTCCTTAACTTTTCTCTTGTCAATTTTTCAGCTTTGATAATGTCATTTTCAGTTTAAATTGTAATTTTGAATTAGGATTAGTTATAGGTGGTTGAACGATTGACTGCTACGCAGCGTGTTGCGGGTTTGATTCTCACACGGAACAAATATTTGTATGTCCTACAGTAGGTGTTTCGGGTCTGTGTATACGAGTTTATATGTGTGTGAACACACCCACGGTACATCAATAATTACTAGTGTGGTGCGATAATAAAAAAAATAAACATTAATGAGTCCATAATTTAAATCTTAAACGTTCAATGTCTCCCATTAATTTTAAACGTTAGCTAATGCTTTATGACTCAAATTGCGCTTGCTTGACTCGTTAACTTTAGTGCCACAACACAATTAATAAAATAAAACGTTGTGATTACGACTCAGGTTTTAATTGAAACCTAAGTTTCTACTCAATGTAATTATAGTCACGCAAACGAACTCTAAAAAACTTAAATTCAAGCACCTAATAAAATAGGCAATATTATAATTGTGCCATCAGTCTAGATTTAGAAGGTTCGCGTCGTTTTTCTTGAGTTTTAAAAGCTAACAGAATATTTCGAGACAAGTTTTGTGGGAGTTTGACAAATTACTTTGGACTTTCCTACCCTAGTTTTTTATAGGCAGTCGCAAAAAATATTTTGATGAATAAAGTACATCGATTATTCTTATTTAAACCACGTCATCCAATTTATAATACAGGCAAAGAACAGGTCATGTCTCAGTTTTTCTATTTTATGCTGGTATCACCTCTGTGTAATGTCATTTCATTTCCCAGTACTACTCGTAGATTATACGAAAACATATCGCTAACACTACATTAATCCAAACTTACTTTAAATGTATTTTCTCAAAATCTATTAATTTGTCTGTTTTTAGAGTTTCGCACATAAAAAGGAAAAAGTCAGAACCCTTATAAGCTCACATTGTTGTCCGTCTGTCGAAAAAAAAATATATAGATGATGATTCGATTTCTTAAGACTCAGTTTGAGTCTGATTCGCACTTGCCCAGTTTTTTGCCTATAAATATCCTCATACTAAAGACACTTCAATTTCAGTAATTTATTAACCGCATATGCTCTAAAAGCTACCTAACTTTAGCCATTATGTCTGTTACCTTAGTCTAAGTCTATTATCTCAGACTTAATTTCAAGTTGAGAACTCTAAATGTCTGTACGTGCTTCCAGTCACTAATTGCACCAAAATGTCTCGGAATGTTCGGTGTTTTGTACCACACCAGCGTACAACGGGTTAATATATCTTTACAAAACTATATGGAGAGAATTTAATATAAATATTTATTTTCATTCCACTTTAATTGTTGTCCGAAGGCTACTCGAGTCGAATATCTAATAAATCTTTATAGTTGCATCTTACAAGGAGTTTTAAACCTTATGCTTTGTGGAGTAAGGTCTTTTCTTCTTTATTCTAAAACATTTCTGCAATTTACGCTTTGCTTGCAGTTACAAACTCTTTTCCCGGTTTCGCACGTGACTCAATTATGAATAACTACGTTTTTACAGAGGATTACGTCTTTTTTGAGAACGTAATTAAATTTAATTTATAAAGCCATTGTAATGTTGGCACCTGCCTCTCAAGCATGAGAGGGCATCAAGGGTTGCGGGTTAAAACCCGGGTAAATACTGATTTGATGTTTTTCAATTAATATTTATACTTTTCTAAGGCTATCTAGGACATTACTGACACCTCGTGCATCGGAAACAACGTAAGCATTCATTCGTAGATCTTTGACAGTCATTACAGCTAATCAGACACCTGAAAGTCTGACCATCAGTCTATCCAAGAAGTACAAAAAGTGTGTTGCTAGTAACTGGGTAGTGGAGAGCTGATAGGTAACCGCATTCGGTTAAACTGCATGCTGACACCAAGCCAAATGGGAATAGGCTGGTGAAATGTAGTTGTAATGTTGGTCTAGAAAACAAAGGCCTATGAAGTGCTTGGGCAATATCAAATTAAAAACCCACTAATTTGAAGATGAACAAATACCGAGGACTCGTCATATAAACCAAAGGTAGACTGAAAACATTCAAAACTTCGCTCCCAACCATTAAAGACTTCTAAAAGCTCACACAGACTAATACCAAACGAAGGGTACCCAATCTCGATGAATTTACCAAAGCAATAGCTCCACGCCTTTTACGATATATCATTCAGCTTATGTAATAAAAAAATATGTCAGCTGCTAACCACAAGTTGTAAAAGTCGATATAAGGTCGCTTCGGCGCAAATATATTTTAGTTATAATAAAAAGAAAAATCTTTCATCAATTTGTTAGATTCAGTGAAGGGCAAATTAATGACGACGGTAGTCAATTGCTTGGAAACTTATTTGTACACTGTTGATAACCATAGAACCATCCAGTTACTATTATATTTATGTCACTGATGAGTCTCGGAAATTAAGTTAAGCCGTCGACGTCGTGTATGAAAAAACGTTCCGCTGCGCAGCGAGACGCCGCGCGGCATCACGAGACGCAGCGCTGCATGAAGCAACGTATTCTAAATTCTCACAATGAAATGTGTATCTTTTCGTGTAGTAAATAAAGTTCTATTTTGAATCACTCTATTAAAATGTGCATGCAGTGTCGCGTCGCATCGCGTCTCGGTGTGAGCTGACCCTTAAACATCTTCTTCATATAGACCAACATTTTTGGAATGTGAGCTTAATTTTTAGACTGACTAACTTATGAACAATTTTAAAGTGCCCGTAAATGGTTAAGTCCAAATGAATGCTTTGACTGATTGTCATTGTAGCGACATCTATGGCGCCACATATAAACTAAACTACGAAATCGTGCAACGTGCGATTAGCAGGCAGTTGCCCAGATCAACAAAACATATTTTTGGTTGGAGGATCCTCCTTTTTTTAACGGAGTTTTGCAGAAATTTATACTTCGTTACGAAGAACTCCAAATATTTTTTTAGAACTTTGGCAGTCGTTGCAGGAAATGGATAGCCATTAAGCTAGTCCATATTAGTTTAAAAAGTGGCTAGCCAAGGAGTAGTATGACCAGTTACTGGAGTTGTGGAGGTAAGGTTGCTAGTGGCTCTTCATAAAATACTGATACCTATTCAGTTTCACAAAGTAATGCGTCTGACAGGGGTTGAGCCCGCGACCTACAACTTGCAAGTCGAAGCAGTTAACACAGGGCCACCACTGCTCACAATAACTGGGTAACTATGTGTAATTTATTTCATCACCACTGCTCTCAAATCAGTGAAGGAAAACATCGTGAGGAAACCGGCATGTCCTAGAATCAAAAATTCGAGTCATGTGGCATCCGCCAATCCGCACTGGGCCCGCGCGGTAGATTATGACCCCATTCCCTCTCCTAGAGAGGAGGCCTGAGTCCCAGCAGTAGGAACACTTTAAGGCCGATAATGCTAAATGCTAATGTCTAAATTCAGTTTCATCAGGTCAGACTAGAAGTCGACCCCAAAAAAATAATTGGATAATTTTGTGTACGTCACCGACAATTTTACGATGCCAAACAAGATCGGGACAATAACAAACCTTTTACCAAAAAATTTAAGTACTCGTATATTTTTCTTTTTTCATGAGCTTTTATAGAACATAATTTTATTTTTATTTGCTTCATTTACCTTGACAGCACGCCAGCTGAATTTGAGAGACAGGTTCATCGTCCGCACAAAGAGAAATATAAACCTTTAGCTATTCATATACTTTCATGTATATCTTAGTATGTTTATTTTTTATTTACACTAATAAGCTGTCCATATTTAAGGTCAGGGATAAGGTTGTAGTTGTAGATCTTTGGCAGTCGTTACGGATAGTCCAGTAAAATCTGACTCCAATCTTGCCATGAAGTGCCGTGTTACCCTAGTTAATGGGTTGTGGAGGTCTAGTAGGCAGCCGCTCCTCGTAAAATACTAGTATTCAGCTAAATCTGGCTTGACTGGACGCCGACCCCAATATAGTTGGGAAAAAGGCTAGGCAAATGATGATGATTCCAGGTCAGTTAGAAGGACCTTCAATACACTAAGTTCTGTATTCTGTATGTAATTATGTAATCGTTAATCGGACGTTTAGAGGTGGAGTCGAGTACTAACTCGACTTCTCAGACGTAACTTGAAATTTTCACGAAATTCACCATTCAAAAAAGAAGAATATCGTCTTTTTAAGCTTCTTTTTCCTTGGTGCCTTCCATTCTCTTCTTATTTCATAATTATACATACTGAAAGATTTGTATGTTCACTTCATTTTATTTTTTCCAAAACAAACACCCAAACACCAAGTTAAAGTCATTTTATGTGTTGGAATTACATAATTATGTCGTTAACATAAATGTATTTACGACATAATTATGTAATTCTTAGTACTTATCAAATTATTATACTCTCTATACGCATTCAGATTAAGATGACTATAAAAACTGTCAATCATTTTTCTTTTAATATAGCTAGGCTCGCACTACACCGCTTTACATTTAGATTTTAGCTACTACAATTCAACAGTTCCGCGTTATTCTCAATTCAATATTTTAAACCGATCAAACTACAATATCTTTCAAAAGAGAACATCCAAATCGAGTTTTTCAGAGTTGCCACCCAAATCCAATACCACAACTACAGGTATTTATTTACCCAATAACGGCGTACCTGTTAGGCGTAGTTCAGAAACGTTCGCCACCAGAATTCGTACAGAACCAGTATTGTCTCGGTTAGGTAAATTTGTTAGTAAAACTTGGAAACTTGATGTGGCCTCGCTGAATTTCGGGTTGTAACCACGATAATTGGGTTCAGCAACAATTTTGCGATGGTGGTTTTAGTTCGTGGATGTGGGAATGTGAGGCCTTGTGTTCGTAGCTTTATTGTTTTGCTAGGCACGGTCATTCAAATGTTTTAATAAAACGGGTTACGTAGGTAACTGGAATAAATATATATGTTAGCGGAACCTATCGTGAAATGTTAATTAAATCTGGTTTAAATTCAACATATCTGTATATTATTTACGAATTAAATCGTATCCTGTACTATACTTATACATATAAAACCTGACAGTGTTTCCTGGCAGCTACAACCTAGAGGTTTTTAAATTGAGATTAAATAGGTTACTTCCAGACAAGCGTGCTCCATCGTCGGCCACATCATCGCTTACCTTCATATGACATTTTGATCAAACGCAAACCTATCGATAATAAAGAAAATCCTATTTTGGTGGCTTGGTGAACTGAAATTCAGATTTTGTAAAAACTTGGTTTAGGCATTAGGCTTCTACAACCTAAATCATAAAACTGTGTCTATTTTAAATGTAAATAAATAAAAGACAGATTAAACAGAATGTTCGCATTTCAACACTACCTAGCTACCATAACTACACCTTTAGAAAACGTGGTGATCAACTCACAGTCTTCGCGGCTAGAGCCTGAATGTAAGTAAACACAAGAGGCCACAACTTGTCTAATTTCTACAATTCTGCCTCACTATAATATTAGTTTTTCAATTTTCGAGCTTGAAAAACCAATGACGACTGCAAAGATCTACAAAAGACGGAACCAACAGTTAAGTGTCAGGTAGAACGTATAGCGTGCCATAAACTTTAGTGAACACGTGAATAATTAAGCAAAGTTAGTTAATGGTTCGGAACACGTAAATGGTAGAAAACTGAAATACGAGGATGATGACACAGTAAAGGTTAAGCTAAACAAACAATGCTTTATTATTTGTTAGTATATTTTTAGATCATTATGCTAAGTAATTTTTGGATAAGAAATGTTATTATGCAGTGTTTTTTTTAGGTATTATTCTTCTACCGCTGTAGAACGGAGCGGGACGTCGTGTCAGACTTCAACTGACTAAAAATCTATGTTACATGTTCTGGAAGAACATGGGTGAGTTTAAAAAAAGAAAGGTACAGTAATATAATGTAGTAATGTAAAGTACAATAATGAATTCATCATCATCATTTCAACCGAAAAACGTCAAAGCGTCGCCACAACGAACGGACCGGAATTAGCGCTGTACCCTCACCAGGTCACCAGTCCACCTTGTGGGAGGCCTGGGTAACGCTGCGTCTTCCGGTACGAGATGGTCGACGGGGACGAAAGGTTTTGGTGTAGTGACTAACACCAAAACCTTTCGTCCCCGTCGACCATCTGGTCTAAAATTAATGTGCCCTGCCCACTGCCACTTAATACTTCTACTACTACACTCGTATTTTTAATAACCAATTCGTTTCTCTGAATCGATATAAAAATGAAAAACAACCTAATCAAATTACCTTTATTACAGTAGAGTTCAGTGAACAAATCAGCGTTTGTAAAAACTGAAGCTGAAAAATACTGCTTACAATTTGTTTCATTAATCCGAACTAAAGTTGCTGCTATGTAACTGTTTCGCTCCCATATTTCAATTGAAAAATGTTCTAGTTTTATTGCAATTCATGTTCCATTAACCATTTCCTATTAATTTTTAATAAGGCTCATACTTTACTGTGTCGCTATTCAGTAACGATAATTAAATGTTTATAGACACCATGTATGTGTACACCTAAGGAATGGAATTCCGTACCGGAGTCTGTATTTCCTGATAGCTAGAATCTAAGGGTGTCTAAGTCAAAAATGACTAGGTTACTTTCAGATAAGGTTCTGGAATGGTCATCTTGTACCAGAAGACGTAGCATTGGATCATTATCATCTGCCTAGCCTTTTCCCAACTATATTGGGGTCGGCTTCCAGTCAAGCCGGATTTAGCTGAATACCAGTATTTTATGAGGAACGGCTGCCTACCTGACCTCCACAACCCATTAACTGGGGTAACACGGTAATTCATGGCAAGACTGTAGTCAGATTTTACTGGCTTCTGACTATCCGTAACGCAAAGACGCAGCATTGGATGGCTTCCCATAAGGTGAACCTGGTGAAGGTCGCGGAAATTGGATAAATGCGAGACGCATAGGACCGGTCGTTGAAGTGACGCTTGGGGGAGGCCTACGTCCAGCAATGGATATCTTTCGACTGAAATGAGGTTAATGATGATGATTAGGCGCCATTGTGGACCATATAATTACTTACTCATTACTACACACTATATTGGGGTCGGCTTCCAGTCAAGCCGGATTTAGCTGAATACCAGTATTTTACGAGGAGCGGCTGCCTACCAGATCTCCACAACCCATTAACTGGGGTAACACGGTACTTTATGGCAAGACTGGAGTCAGATTTACTGGCTTCTGACTATCCGTAACGACTGCCAAAGATCTACAAATGACAGCCGGGACCCACGGTTTAACGTACCAACTCGTATAATTACTTACTATTAGGTAAAATAGTGGTCACTCCCAAGCCTAACTATAATATAATTACAAAAAAAAATACAACTGCGCAATGCCGACAGTTTTTTGAGCACATTACCAGTTGACGGTAGTTTTAGTTAGTTTTAATTAGTTAAGTGTTTTTGTTGTTTAGGGTTTTAAAGTTTCGGATATGACCAAAACCATTAAAAATGCTATTCCATTTGTAAGTATATAAATAAAATGAAGAAAATTTATTTGGATGTTGTTTTGTGTAGATTTTTAGTACAAAAAAAAATGTGTTGTTATCAGTTAGGTACTAATTTCCTATTACAAAGATATCACGAAGAGCTCTTTTGTTTTTAAATGTTTTTTTTTGTAATTTTAACTTTAACTGGTCAGACAGACTAGGAAAACTTTCAAGTTAAAACTATTATCCTTCATCAACTTCGACAAAGACGAACTTTTCTTTTACTGTATTTAAAGATCCAGACATTTCTGTTTAAATATTGAAGATCGATTTCCGACTTGAGCCTCACTTGAATGCTACAGTTTATAAATTTACTTTAACAATCACTCAACTAGACTTCAAAATATCTATTAAGAAATCAAAGGTTACAGTGGATGCTTCAAAACAAAAAAAATCTTCAAATAAAACCATTTACAGTCCGCACAAAACGTTAAATTCAAGTCAAAATTACACCTCCAATCCTAAACATTTAACCGCAGCTTCAAAAGAATTAGACGCTCTGCTTACCACGAAGGATAAAAGATACAAAGTACATGTTTGGCAAGAACATGACATAGCTTTTGTTCCGTATGACAACGGTCTGACATCTGCGGGCAGATCCGGAAATAAAGAATATGTGGGTTTAATACTCTTATCCTAAGTTTTGATCTTTAGTTTACATTCAGAGTTGAGCCTTTTGACGAATACCTTCAGGGGATAAAGATTCTTTTTGATTTCAGTAAGCTTCTCCGCATTTACCGTCATGTGTTATTACAGCGTAGTTTTCCGTGTTTGTAAAGAGATTTTTCTGTGGAAGTCAAGGGATAGTCGATTCTAGGAAGTGTGGGAAAACATTGTTATTTTTTCAGGTTTAGAACAGAGATTTTAGATGAGGAATCGCTTGATCAATTTGCACGCGATCCAAATATTTCCCTAGCATCTATTCACGTAGCATTTCAATACACAAACTTTTCAAATTAATCCAGTCGAACAGTAAACAACTTGCGTAGAATAAACCAATCTGAAATTTTCGAACAATTTTTTGAAAACTAGGAGCTAGAACTCACCATATTCCGGACATATGATGCAAAATGCCACAGCTAGGAAACCCCCGATCACTTCGCCGCAGAATCCTTTGAAGGCCATTTTTCTCCTTTTTGTTTAACCGACGCTGGCATTTACCGACATCTCCACTCTTTCTATTTTTCACAATTTCTCACTAAAAACCCTTCGGCACACTCATCGTTCTTTGTGTAGCATCCGACTTTTTAATCGACATCGTTCTTTCTAGAGAATTTTATCTTCCGATGTTTTATTTCGAGTGCTGGTGTTGCGGTTACATCTGTAAACGAAAAGGTTTCTGTCAACATATTTAAATATAAAATTTGATATTTCTTTTCCAATAACTAGGCAATGGTTTTTTTATACAAAAACAGATCTGTATTTTATTCAGAGCAGCATTCTCAATGTTACTTAACCGTGATATAATATATGTGTTTTACCCGAGAGCAAAATTGCTTGGCTTCCTTGTTTGAGTATTGATACTTTTATTAATTTCCGTAAACCTTATGCGATGATTATATTTTACGAAATTATTCAATTTGTTGGGAGTCGTAGTGGCCCAAGAGTAATGGCTCCGAATTACGAGTTGTCGCAGGATCTATGGGTAAACCTAGTCGTACTCTGTGTAATTTATTTCATCAGTTGTGTTCTAAAAACGGTGAAGTAAGACATTGCAAGGAAACTGGCGTGTCCCTAAAATTCGAAGACATGTAACATGGAATCCACCAATCCGTTCTGGGCCGAGATTACGGCCCATTCCATCTCCTAGAGAGGATGCCAGTCCCAAAAGTTTGACTGGTAGAAAATTCCTTGTTGCATTAAGTCCGCATATCTACCAATACTGTGCATAAAAGTTCAAATAAATAAAAAGTGGAAACGTTATAATGCTCTTTATGCTATTATACAATTAAAATTATACTGCATAAAATAAAATTGATGATTTTAATCAAAATACTTATACAGCTAGAATGCGTTTCCTTATAATGATTATGAAACTAGGGGCACTCACATAAAATTTCTTGGAAGCTAATTACATTACAGTACAGAAACCCATTTCCGAGGGAATGTGTAAGACTTCATAAGCAAGGGTTCGCCAAGTTATTCTAAGACGTGATTCTAATAACAGTTTCTACCCACATGCTTCCCAAGTTATGTTCTAAGGTTTACTTTAAACATCATATTATATGAGTATTAACATTATCCATGTTAAATAACAGTAACGTTTTGTTTTTAATAGCGATCTGGAGTTCGTAAAATGATTTTGTTATATGTATAAAAAGAAAAAATAAAATACCAGTTGACCTGAAAAACGTTATTCTATCAGATAAATTGTCAAAGAAAAAAATGTCGGGTGGGGTAGAAAGATAAAAAGTAGCATACGACCTACTCTCAAATCTAACAGATCCACACTGCAAAAATCTTAAAATAGGCCAAACCGATATGGATTATGGAGTTCGATAATATACACTGTGACATGAAATTTATAATAATAAATATTAGATATATTAGCTATATAGATTTTATTACATTATTACACTTATACAACAATAAATTTCAATAACATAAAATAGGATATAGGCTCCCCCACACAGACGCGTTATTCATCATCATCTGCCTAGTCTTTTCCCAACTATATTGGGGTCGGCTTCCAGTCAAGCCGGATTTAGCTGAATACCAGTATTTTACGAGGAGCGGCTGCCTACCAGACCTCCACAACCCATTAACTGGGGTAATACGGTACTTCATGGCAAGACTGGAGTCAGATTTACTGGCTTCTGACTATCCGTAACGACTGCCAAAGATTTCCAAATGACAGCCGGGACACAGACGCGTTATTATCGGTCGATAATATCGCATGCGTTACTGCGATATCTGTTTTCAGCACATTTTGTATTAGGACGGTCATGTAGTTACACACTGCTGCGATGATAACGCCGCAATGGAAGCACGGGATGTTAACGCAATACCGCATGCGATATTATCGACCGATAATAACGCGTCTGTGTGTGGGAGCCTTAAAGTAAATCGTTTGAAAATTAATTCGTATGATGTACTTCCTGTGATCATTCATATTCGTCGAAAACGATGCGTAGGAACAAACAAATAAACCATTCCTAACAAGGTTGCGCATCATAAAAATATTTATGTTGCAATTTTTATGGCACAGTTTTGGGTCAATAGAAAAAAGGTGCGGCTATTGTGCTTCCGCTATTTTTGTGGGGCTCATTCCACTGTATTGACATGTTTATTGTAGTTATATGTCGTATTAAACTAGATAACATAACAACCAAAAGAAAATTGGTATGAAAACTATGTTGGAGACTAACAGTTTTAGTCTCAAAACAATACTAATCATCACGGAGAAATATACAGTGTGTCAGATATCAACGCAAAAACGAATATCATGGATCCTGCACATAATTTTAGACCCATGGAGTGACGGAATTGTTCGTTTGGTTAAAAATTAACTAGATAATAACAGCCGCACAGGTTGATCTTTTAAGATTAAGCAACGCTTGCCAAGGTTGGTCTGTGGATGGGTGACCATCTTAACATAACGAGTTTCCTCCGTGCCTTGGAAAACACGTTAAGCCGAAGGTCCCAGCTGTCATTTGTAGATCTTTGGCAGTCGATATGGATAGTCAGAAGCCAGTAAATCTGACTCCAGTCTTGCCATGAAATACCGTGTTACCCCAGTTAATAGGTTGTGGAGGTCTGGTAGGCACCCGCTCCTCGTAAAATACTGGTATTCAGCTAAATCCAGCTTGACTGGAAGCCGACCCTAATATAGTTGGTAAAAGGCTAGGCAGATAAGACAAATTTATTTTTAAATTAGGACAGTGAGGACAAAAAAATCATGTACTGGATCCTTGGTATTCGTTTGTGCGTCGATATCAGACACACCTTGTTTAATGAAACACCAGAACATCAAGTCATATTCCACAAAGCACTCGTAATCGAAAAAAAAAAAATACATTAAACGATCAAAACAAACACAAAAAATCGAATAACGAATTCCTACATTCAATATACTCGTTTACCGGCTCTACTCAAACGTTTTTTCACACAATACACGAAGCATAATTATTTGTTGAACATGTTACAACTGGAAGTGACCTGAAAAGGACGACGTGTATTGTTGGAGGCGTCCGAGGCAGAAATTGTATTGTGTTCCAGCTCTTTATGTACCACAGAAACGGCACCGCGCTATGTCTCTTCTATCTGTTCTTTGTCGCTGTCACCTATACAAGGTTTCTTACGTTCCGCTTGCACAGTTTTAGTTGTTGTCAATGAAGTGGAAACGTACTGGAATGGGTACTTGTGAGAGTGCACCTGTGTTCTAAGGGGTAACGAGTTCAGTGATTTTGTTTTTCGTTGCGCTTTGAAATTTTATTTGCTTTGTAGTTAACGTTGTTTCAAGATGTAGACTGTAGTTACGCTTATTTGATTTTTTTTTTCTGAGTGTGATTAAAACTTACTCGGGTCGCAAAATATGACTTTTATTATTAAGTGGGAAATTGTTCAATGATTTCTCCCTCTCTATGGCGGAGCGGGAAGACGTATCAGACTTTTACTGACTAAAACCCACTCCTGTGTCTTCTTTTCCGTCGTCTCAGGGCCCCACGGACCAGGCCCGTTTTTAGGCGAGCGGAACACTACCCGCTACGGATGGACAGACGGCAAGCTACTCGTTGCTCACCGTCAGCCTATGGTGGATGGAAATCGGGGTCAAATCCCAGCGGCTTTGGAGGTAGCAAAAAATATCCACTCAAAACTTATAGTGTGGCCATTAGTGCTGTGCACTGCCTGAGGTATGCGCGGCGAGGTGGGAGGCGAAGAAAAAAGTGCATGAGTTCACATGAGATCGATACATGTCGGACAGATCTTACGATTTCAGTGTGCATTTCTAAAGCAAGACTTGGGGCGGGACGACGGTCGGAGGCTATCTGTAATATAATTATTATACTTACTTAGTTGATTAAAATATAACCCAAATATACTCCTATTTTATTAAAAATGTGCAGGTGACAAATAAGAACTAAACTTATAATTCAAAGCAGGACTTTTTTATATTAACAAACAATTATATATTCTAACGAAAGTTATTCTGACATAGATTCCGTTTCAACTTCATCTTCGATTTCGTCATCATCTTCATCTTCCACTTCGCCACCGGAACTTGAATCAGAGTCTTGCAAATTTATTATGAATGAATCGATAACATTATCGAACCTACTATCGCGACTCCAGTAATCGTTTTCATTTTTCTGGACATGATCGTCGCATCTCTGCCATTTTTCCGCCGTGAATTCCGAAAACAATTTATCCAATAAGATTATTTTTTCGTCTAGAGAAGAATTAATAAAGTTTTGGGCTATGTTGTTTTTAATATCAGCCCAGACCAACTCAATTGGATTTAAATCCGGATGGTACGGAGGTAAACGCAGAACAGTGTGTCCACTGGCTTTCAGGAGTTCGTCAATTCTATACACGGGTTCTTTTTGTGTATTTTTGATAAGAAGTAGCAGTTGAGCCTTTGTCATGGTTCCTGAAAATTCTACATTATGGCGTAGCAACCAGTTCTGCATTTCACTTTTGAGGCTTGATATAGTTGGTTTCTTCTCAACCTGAACGCTGTGGTAAGACGCGTTGTCCATTACAACTACAGAATTCGGCAGCAACTTATCTTTTAACTTTTCATCTACCCACTTATAAAAAGTAGGTCCGCTCATATCTCCATGATAGTCACCGGTTCTAGCATCTGATTTGAATATAGTCAATGCATCATCCAATAAGCCATTTCATAACCAGCGTGAAGAATTACCAATCGCCGTCCTTTCCCAATATCAGCATGAATTCCGGGTTCTGACGATGATTGCCAACATTTGCTGGCATGGTGACCGGCGTTGTTTCATCAAGAAAATATATGTTGCGGTTTTGCGTTCTGTAATTTCTGATTTGTGTTAGATATTTTTTCCGCCACACTGTAATATTAGGCTGCTCTATAAGAAGAAGTCTCTTTGATTTGCATTTTTTGAAACGGTAGCCCATTTTGTGTAAAAGCTGTCTTAAATATTCCCGTCCACAAGTCAATATGCCATCCTTTCTCAAACTTGATAGTAACTTACGGACACTTGGTATTTTTTTGTCAACTTCGTAAAACTGATGAATTTTTCTTTTGATCCACAACGTGTTTTTTCTTTAGAACTTTTGGTTTTTTTGGCGATTGAAATTTTAATTGGCTTGAATTTTCAATTGATAAATAACCCGCAGAAATCACATTATGCACGGTTCTTTTGCTGTACCCCGTAGCCTCCGCAACGATTTTGGCAATATTCACATCATTTTTAAATTCAAAGCTTTCTTTGTCTGCTTTTCTTTTCATAAAATATTCAGCCACCTTAAAAATGGCAGTCTTTATATCACGAGATAACGCACGACCCATCTTTGAATATTTATCCCATGTGCGTCTGACATAGACAGTCCGATACAGATAACACTACCTGCCGCCACGAGCGTTGACGGCGCACTGACAGAGCGCAGCAGTCAATTCTCCCCCCCCGTCTCGCCGCGCACATACCTCAGGGAGTGCGCAGCACTAATGGCCACACTATAAGTTATAGATATTCATAATTCCATAGAACAGTTTCTAAAACCAGACATATTATTATCGAGCGGTTTACTTAAGAGTGAGTTTGCAATTTAAATAATCCTAATGAAGTAATAAAAATAATACTGGAAAAGGAAATAAAAGGGAGCTTGTGATTACTCAAAGAGACAGCCAAATCGTATCATTTCTTCGGCCTACAATCTTTTTTCCAATTTGTCTTAATGTTAATGCTGACGAAACAAGATTCTCTTCACCTCGGTCCCTGCCTTACTTAATGCCGAGTCCTAATGTCGGTAAATATATAAAAATATCAGAGAAAATTGAATCATGATCGCACATCGCAATCAAAGCCACAAAAATATACGTGTATGTCTATGTAATGTTCTTTGTGAAAAGTATGATAAACAAACAAAATTGGAAATAGATTCTATAACTGCAGACATTATTTTTGGATTTTTTTGTGTAAGTAGATATTGTCAATTATGACTATTGAGATTTAATCCAGTCAATATTATTGAAATCATCGCAATACACGTATAGAACAAAACATCCTATACGCCCACAGTATAGATGGTTCCTACATAGGTATACCGAAATCAATCACATTATACTTAGCATAATTATTATCAGCATGTGTAGAATAGCGTTAACAAATTCATATAACATATAGGTCAAATTTGAAGCACGACTGAAATAGCAAACCTTTTCCGTCAAGCCAATATCTAACCGCCGTTCAAACCCAGCGTGAATACTAAACAGGTACATTCCAAAAATTTATCAATTATCCAAAAATTGCTGTTATTAAAATAATTCTCAACAATATATGAATAAAAACACAATTTATTTATATCGTTTGATGTTTCCGAATGCCACACGTGTATAAAAAAAGAAAAATACCTCAATAATAATTTCCATATATTTTACCAACAATAAATATAAAATCGCCAACATCCTTCCATAAACCTATCCATTCTTCACTCGGGCCCATATAAACAGACTATAAAAATGAGTCTTGTATTGACAATAAAACCGATTTTATACGATACTTCAAAACGCTTCCCAACAAATGTAATGCGATACATGTGATTGTTCGACGAAGCTAAAACAGTGGTTATTTTGATGGCTTCATACAAATGACATAGACTAATAGAGCATACATTAAAATTTGGTAAATGTAATGACTAACAGTATTGATCTGTGGTAGCAAACAGTCATAATAAAAATATTTCATCATCATTTTCAACTGGAACATAATATGTACCAACACAGTTACCTATTCAAGACGACGTATATACTTGAAAATAATTCTCATGCAAAGAATTTCTAAAATAATAATTTTGATTTATAACTTGAATATTCCGTGCCAAGAGTAAGACACGGTGCATAAACACTGACTCGGCTTGTACAAGTCGAGATGCGAACAACACTAAGAATGCATGAGACCGGACAAAGTAGAAAAGTTTGCGTCATAAAGCAAATCCTTGCACCGGAATAATTCTCAAAAGTTGTTTGTGACGTGGTACGTTCAAGTTTATTCCCCACGGTTAAACTGGGACAATTTAAAGCATTAAAACTAGTAAAGCCTGCAGGAGCTTTTAACGCTATCAAACGTATTGAAGATAAGACTGGTCGTATACCGGCTGTTAATCCACGGTATGCAAAGTAAACTCTACCTAATGTAGAAGATTTTGTATAGTATGAAAGTGAAACAAATCATTTTGTAAGGATGAGAATAACTATTGATAGTAGAAGATCAAAAAAATATAGATGGGCCGTGTAATGACGAAAGAACTGGAAAAATTGCGAATACTAAGATGAAAAGTAGTAGAAAATCACATGTGGCAGAAGAAGATATTATACATTGTGCTGTTCTCAAATGTATAACTAAAGCTAGAAAAATAATAGTCTGATAGTAAAAAAAAAAATAGTATTACGCCAGCAAAATATTTTGATACTATTATGTATCAGATTGAAGGTATTAAAGATAAATGAGAGAGCTATCATAACAGTACCTACTTTCGAAATATTGGCTACTTCAAGTGCTGATATCCTGGTAATGATTGATAGTTCTATAAATAATTACGTAACGTTTTGAACGTAAAGGCACTTCACCCACGGCGACTTTTTATAGCGATGCTGTCGCGCGTTAGCATTGATACAGCGATACAGTCGAGATGCTGTGTCGCACTTGAAGCGCGTTAGCATCGCTTCAATAGCGCGTTGCAAGTGCGACTAACGCGTGTTAGTAGCGATGTTATCACGCGTTTCATAAATGCTACAAAAAGTCGCTGTGGGCAAGCACCTCTAGACATTGTATTCTACCTAGCTGAGTATTAAGCTGAACTTTTTTGTACTATTTATATAAAGCAGCTAGAAGTTCTGAAAATAAATCTGTCTCCAAAATGAACCAATTTTAAAGGCTTAACTAATCTCACAATCTTATAATGCAAAACCAAAATTTCACAAACAAGTTTGATCGTTTTGCGAAATTTTTCTTTCAAAACTTGGAGATTTAGATTTGAACTGTCTTGTTTACCGGTATTTATGAGTCTAACCACACATTATTTACAAGTTTCTCGTGATCGCGATCAAGTAAGATTAAACCTGTCACGTTTCCAGTGAAAATGGCGGAGATTTAGGGACAGAAGAGTTGGAGAACTCATTTACATTATAACACCGTAAGTTGTAGGGGATGTAAAAAGTTTACGATCTTCTACCAACTAAGTGAATTTATGGTGGGCAATATCTTTAGTTGGATAGGGCTTGTTAAGTGCTTCGATTTTGTGCGCTCGTGGTTCGGTTATATAATGCATGAGATGTTAAGCATATACACTCTGATGCTTTCAGTGTTTGGTCTTTATCTCTATAATATATAAATATTAGTAGGTATAAATAAATCCCCCATTTCCAAGGAATACCATAACTTAATGACTGCTTATTTCATTCATCTTTTTGTTTTAAGATTTTCAATACTTTTTAGGAGGTTCTTACAAAACACACTAATATTATATATTGAAAAACTTAAGATTAATAGCTAGGATAGGGCATTGTCTATTAAGTAAGTTAGTCCTTTATAAATATAGCTAATCTAAAATATTCAAGTATCAAATTTTATCCAAATCCTAGTTTAAAGTTTGTAAATTATTATCTTGGCGTATGATAAAGTAAATGTAATACTAAACATGCTTCTACAAAGGAAGGTATTGGCTTCTTTTTATCTTATTTTCCTCGACTTTTATATAAAAGTTTTGTCATGGACGTTTTGTTCCGTCCGATCGAAACATCATAAAACTGGACCGGAGCTGCCCAAACTTTGGGATAGAATAAACTTCTTCCAGCAGTTTTTCATGTACCCACCTATCAAGTAAATGTAGAATCGAAACATGAATACAAAGTGTACTAGCGTACAAGACTATGTTTATATTGTCTTAGTTTTTTTTTTGTTAGGAAATCATTAAAATGATTTCTCCCACTCTGGGCGGAGCGGGAGGGTATCAGACTTCTACTGAATAAAACCCTCTCCTGTTCCTTTTTTGGCCCTGGCTAGGGCCCTGGGGTTCTCTTGCGGGGTTATATTGT
Source organism: Mythimna separata (assembly GCA_030763345.1). Lineage (NCBI taxonomy): Eukaryota > Metazoa > Arthropoda > Insecta > Lepidoptera > Noctuidae > Mythimna > Mythimna separata. The sequence continues at coordinate 17,705,990 of CM061177.1, read as the reverse complement.
TTAGTTGTTATTTACTTTGTGTTGTATTTTCCTTTGTATTGTATAACTGTTTATATTTATTTGGTAAATAGTAATACAATCAATATTACAGCCAATCTAGCAGTATTTGTTTTAAATTTAAATGTACTAGAACAAAGTCAAGTGAAAGTTAGCAGTTATTATTACTTCTATGATAGTTCTTCTGAACGCCCGTTTTCAATAGGCTATCTATCATATATCGGAGATAGAAAAACAAATGAAACAACAGAAACGTGTAACATTTTTGTATTGTATCTTTTGTTTTACTGTCTCCAGTATGCCAAAACCGAAGGTAGATAGCTTATTGAAAACGGGCGTTAGTAAACAGATGGACTTATGATGGCTTGGGTGTTTTTATACAGTTAACCTTTACGTAAAGCAGAGACAAAAATTGTTGGTTTGTCTGGATACCTCTCCTAAAGAGGAGACCTGAGTCCCAGTAGTGGGAACATTAAAAGGCTGACTATGCTATGCTATGTTAATAAAATATATACGACGATTTTCTCAGAAAAGCAAAGCACTTTAGATTAAAATTTAATATTTTTATTTGTTACTGTCATTAAACATTATTTTGATCATCAACACTTAGCAACATGTTTCTTTATATTGAGGAGCTCGTGGCTAAATAATAACAGCCGCACAGGTCGATCTTCAAGGTTAAGCAACGCTTGCCTAGGTTGGTCTGTGGATGGGTGACCATCTTAACATAACGAGTTTCCTCCGTGCCTCGGAAAGCACGTTAAGCCGTAGGTCCCGGCTGTCATTTGTAGATCTTTGGCAGTCGTTACGGATAGTCAGAAGCCAGTAAATCTGACTCCAGTCTTGCCATGAAATGCCGTGTTACCCCAGTTAATGGGTTGTGGAGGTCTGGTAGGCAGCCGCTCCTCGTAAAACACTGGTATTCAGCTAAATCCGGCTTGACTGGAAGCCGAGCCCAATATAGTTGGGAAAAGGCTAGGCAGATGACTTAGCAACATGTTTCATGGGACCTTGAGCTAAAAGCAAAATTTTGCAACCTGAAATAACACAACCAGTCCATGACATTTAGATACTGTCATGGCTCCAGAATCAAGCTCCAGACACACGCTACTGAATAATAAAACGAGCGGAGATATTTTTGGAAAGCTCCAGTATTCCACACGTCAATATTCATTGCGTGTTAATGATACAAGGACTTGACTTCCGCAGTTCTGCTTGTTACTCACGTTATTGAGGTAAATGAAGCTTTAGGTATGAATACTGGATAGGCATTATAGTTTTTCTATGGATATAGTTAAGTAAGTGCTTTTATTTACTTAGTAAAATAATTTTGTTTTTGTTAAGAGATTATACTTTCACTTATTAAAGATAAGAAACAAAAAGATTACAAAGAGGCTTCTCTTCTTAATTCATGAATCCCCGACCGGTCTCATTGGACCGCGCTGTTATTGTTTTACTATTGTGTCTCGTTTCGCGAGTATGATAGGTTAAACTTTATTGTTAAACTTTATTTGTTAACATAAATAAATAAAACCATTGGGCTGTATGAAAAAAAAAATATAATCAGACGGGAAGACCGTAGCAGGATTTGAAAATTGTACGAGTACAAGTGTTTCAATGTATGTGGACTTTCAGTCTAACTGGATGCAGCAGAATAGCATCGTTTTAAATGGAGTGATGATATTTGAACTCCACATTCACAACCGTGTACTATGGTACCACATAGCAAGACTGGTGTCAGAGATCTTACTTCTTACTAAGCTATCTGTAATGACTGACTAAGGTGTTCAAATGACAGCCAGGATTTGTCTTAACCCATCCACGAAGCGACCTCGGTAACTGTTGCTTAACCTCGAAATTGGACAAGTATTGCTTTAATTATTTATCTATACACGAGCTTCGTTAATATAATAGTTAGGTACATAAAGCGATATCTTATTTTCAGTATCCACAAAGGCAATTTAAGTTTATAAAATGTAATATACCTGTGCCAACCTTCCCCGTCATATCAAATCAAACTTTATTACAAACGAAAACTGCAGTAATTCTGCAGAATTCACTACTTATTACAAAACAATATTTTGAAAGGAAGAAAAGTCACGTAAACTTACGTACAAACAAATAAGAACATTGTAACTCATTATAACTTTGCTATAGGCAAACATGAACCTGGTGTATGTTTGGAGAACTTTGCCTCTTCCTCAAAGGTCGAACATACCCTTATTACTTCAAAACGTCTATTAAAATAACGAGACTGCACCTTATTTGGTCGTTCACACTAAATAATGTCGAAGAGATACCAAAATGTGTAATTTTGACGCAGACATGAAATGTAGAATTTTTGTAATAACGATTTTGATACCAAAGAGGTTCCCACAGACTCAGACCTCCTTTCTAGAAGAGGGAATCGACCGTAATTATGGGTGTAAAACCCTGTGTTGGTTACGTAGATAATAACTATATAGTTGGTTGGTTATATAGATATTTACGGATAACTTATAGACCAGGATAACGTATTCAAGAAATTTAATGTTTCCCAAAAAAATATGACCACTGTTTTTGACAACTCCTTGATATCTTCTTATTATAAAAACAGTCAAACCATGGAACGGCTCCTAGTTAAGTAATTTAATGAAAAAAAACTATTCCAGCCAGTACGAATATCACAAACTATTTCAATAGTAACCAACCACGCCACACAGCGTGGATTGGTTTGTGAAACCTTATGACAAATATGTTTTCCGGGTCTACATTAGTATGTAGGAAACATATTTTTGTGTGAAGTATCATTGTATCGTGTCACAAACCGATCCCTATCATTTACTTCTGACGCCCACATCACAAAATTGAACGGCTAAACTTAGAAAAGGTAAGGATATAAACACCCACGCAAAAGAAGAGCGTCAAATTACGCTTTAGATATATATTTTTAGGACTATATATAAGTGAAAAATTTCGGAATGGTTATTTCCTGGCCTATTTTTCTCTTCACACAGCCACACATGTTGTATATGGGAAGCATTCAGCCGGCACAAGTTAGTATAAACAGAACGAACGAACTACTTGTGGGAAGTGCCTGTCGTTCTCACTCAGAATGAAAAAAAGCGCGTGAGCCATGCATGCAGAGCAGCCATCATTTATCATGTGAAGATACATTCCTTTTCACGCATGAAGAGTGTGTAGCTTAGAAGTGTTAGAATATGGGATGAGAATATACGTTGGGAGGACGGCGAAGTTTGTTTTCTTGAATTTAGTGTTTACATTATGATGTAGAACCGTACAAATAGAAAGTTAAAAACTACAGTATTAGAGAAGGCGTTATTCTTTAAGCAATTAACGAAAATTAAATGTGTTAGAACTAAAGTGACCTTCATCATCGTCTAAAACTGACCTTAATTAAAAAAAATGCTATAAACTGACCTTAATAAATCTACTCTACAACTTTGCAGTGAAAAAGAGCCTTAGTTTTGAGTGTAAACACAGTAGTACATTTTAAAAGTTACCTCTAAATATTTTGAAGACTTTCTTGCTTATTTTCAAATGTTGAGTAAGGTCACTTTCATTCTAAAGGTCTGTTATTGCACGGAGCAAGTATATAATATATATTGTCAGGAAGAATTGAAAAACATTTAGACTTCAGTCAAAAGAACATTATTTTCCAGTCTTAAACATGAAAAATATCGTTCATAGATTACAGACTTTAAGTAATAGACTATTAACGTGTAGTAAAAGACTGTTAACGTTCAAGACACGCCCAAATTGTGACATAACAACTAACAGAATAAGTCCAACACATAAAAACAGTAACAATACACAAGAAATTGGCAAGAAAAAGTACATTTAAACAGGAAACGTGTGAAGACGTGTCCCGTAGTTGCTCAAGACGTGACAAGCCAATGCTCATTCGAAATCAGGGCAGAATACATATACAGAATATCAAACGGCATTGTACTCGTAGCGAATATTCTCATACTACCCGCATTGATATGAGTTACGTCTAAAAAGGAAATGTATTCGAGAGGAATTCGAAGAATATCTAATCTATATCGAATGCCTATACGGCGTGTGTTCAGTTAAAATAACATGTTTTGATATACCTACAGATTCGCAGAAATTCTGCTTTTTTGGGGATTGAGATACTATTTTCTGCTAGCGGTTTTTTTCGGTAGAAAAAGTGTTCTGTTAAGCTATTTCAGAACGTGGTCTACCCGGGTATCGAGTTTTTTGTGAATGAGTGTCGTTTGAGTGTGAATGAGTAGTAAACATATTCATTCACACATACAAAGAAACTATTGCCTTCATAATATCGGTGTGATGTAACAGAATAACACAAGTTCGATTTGTTTTCGGCTTTTCACACACGTGATTAAAATTGTTTACACATGCATGTAAAGTTGATAACATAAAATTATGTAAGAGTTGTTGGTTTATTATTAATTTAAAGGACCATGAGGGATTTTGTATGAAACCCGTCCCCACCCTTCAACAGTCATGGGATGTGTCTTTATTTGTTCACTGGGACCCAGAAAAGTCTAAAGTACCTGTGGTAGTTTCAAAATCAATTGGGTTTATTTAAAAAAAAACACCAAAAAATATATTTTATTTTTCAACTAAAATCATTTTTTTCTGCAAACAAAAAGCATAATTATTTTCACATAAACAAATGACAATTCTATACAAAAAAAATACGTTGTACCAAGTATTAATAGTATTTAGTTAATTAATATTCATTTTAACTTATTAGTAAGTGTATCTAAAAGCATATTAAACGGTACTCTACTATCAGAACATCAGAACTTAAGTTCTGATTTTTATATTGCGAGTTCATCTATTAAAATACTTGTGTCGCCCTAACCCCATATACTATACAACGGATATAATGTGCGCACAACTTCCCACAGTGCGATTGCCTGTAAGGCAAGGGCAGTACCAATAAGCAATAGCACGTCTGTCAGTCAAATCGCGGTCTATTAAAATATAAAAAATGTTTACATTGATTATTGTAACTCGTCATATTAGACATAGAAAAAAAAGATTATTTACTCACCTCTATTATACCATTTTGTGAAATATAGTCAGCCACCGTTGGTGACCTTTGAGGCAAACTATCATCCAAAATGTGTCTTCTCTGTCTTAGGACAGAACGCGGACGCATAACACATTGGCGTCCTATATCTATAATTGTGCCAAAACGTTATCAAAATCAAAGTCCTTTAACGTGCAAAGGTCAATCGCAAAGATATTCTCACAGTCCGGTAAACAAGCAAAGGTCGTAGGTACTCGTAGTAGCTAGATCTTTCAAAGGAGATTGGCAGGGTGTGGACCAAGTGCTGGCGAGAATGGTCATCTGGTGCATTTTGTTCCTCAGGCCAATACTAATCAGGAAACCGAAGCGTTTCAATATCTGCTCCAGGAGTCAATAGAAAAAAAGATTTTTTCCAACCTAACCTAACCTAACTTAAGTTAGAAATCTTTTTGAGGTAGTCTGACCGAGTGCTGCCCGGAATGAAAACCTAGTGCATTTTGTTCCTCAGGCCATATTCTAACCCTATTTATTGCACACTAAGGAAATGTGTAGATAAAAGAGAAAAAAAAATATAAAAAACAATACATTATAAAACCCTATAAAACCTAAACCCCACGGATTTGACATATGTCACCATAGTAAAAAGTTCTCTATTCTAGTAGATCTTTCAAATGACACGTGTTTCTAATATGTTGGTTGGTGGGGACGTTTCTTCCCATAGTCCTTTGTATTAAACATATTTCGAATTAAATTATTAAGAATTTAAAAATTAGTAGATGGTAATAAAGGGCGGTTTTTAGATAATTTCTAGATACTTTTACGACGGAGACTCCTTTTTTCGAATTTAATTCATGAATTCCCGACCGGTCCTATGAGACCGCGGTGTTATTGTTTTACTATTGTGTCTCGTTTTTTGGGTATGTGATAGGTTAAATCCACCCGACCATGCATTATCTCACAATCACAAATGATGGGGTGAGCCGCTCTGTAAAGGAGTTCAGAAAAATCTGGTGAGCGAACTGAGCGTGCACACTAACTGGCTATGGGGGAAGTGAGTGTCAGATCTCTGGCTCAAGCACTACCGTCGTGAAACATAGGAATCATGTTTGGCCATAATTTATCCCACCTCGTTGTTTCCCTTCGTGTAGACGCACCCTATTGTCCTCCATATCCTACCTATGACGAAGTTGTTAACAGCCTCGGTAACCTTGGTTATGCAACCGAAGCGCGAGTCGCCCAGTGTAGCATGCGAATATTAACGACATTATCTGACGTGCTCTTGTCACCGTTGGCGTTTTGTCTGTATTGGAACCCATGCCTGGCACGCGACGATGTCACGAGACCGGACGGCATGTCTTTTTTTCCACTGAAAATGAGTAAGCCTTTAGTATGGGATGCTACTTGTATTAATAGCAAGTCGATACTCTTATGCTTCTTCTTCTTCTTATCGTCTGGATGGCAAAACTAATCAGATACCTTGCCTGGCCCAAAACTTGGCCACGGCAATGCCATCCACTGATACTGTCATTAGGTGGTCGCTCATAAACTTAAACTCTTGCGCTATCCCATCTTCCTAATTCATCTTGCTATATTGGAGCTGACATCACGCCTGGAGATAATCTAAAACAGGGAAAATATAATAACCTTGTTGATAGTAATATTTTCAAGCCGTTTGAGGTTGAAACTCAGGGATCGCAGGGTTTGAGAGCGTACCAATTGTATTAGGACCTACCCAAACGCCTTGTAGATACTGTGCGTAACCAAAGGGCTGGCTTTTACCTTGGATAGCGGACAAACATTGTCATACACTGTCGCTTTTGATGAGTCAAGAGTTCCTTTTTATTTTTGTTTTATTATAAAGTTTGATAATTATATTATAATTATAGTCAATGAGGTATTTTTATGTAAATAGTATACTTTAAATGAACTTTTAACATCAAAAACCAATTTGATTAAAATTAAGTTGTTTATTTCACATAAGCCTTTATGGGCTCGGTCCAAATTTGTTATTTTTACTAAAAAAGAAAACAAGCAAGAAACTTCACTCTCTTTATAAAAAAATGATGGGTTTTAACTGCGTTTCCATATTACATTATTAGTGAAAATGATAGGAAAGTAACCAGCAAATTCAAATTCAAAATTTTGTTTTCATATAGGCCTACAGGGGCACTTACAAAACGTCAGAAGTTAGCGCATGGTTCCAATTGGTCGTTTTTTATGGAGAAGAACCGGCAAGAAACTCTACGGTTTCATCTTTAAAAAAAACCGGGCAAGTGCGAGTCGGACTCGCGCACTGAGGGTTTCGTACCAACCTACCTATAAAAACAGTTTAATTCTCGAATCGAGTCTTGAAGACTTTTCAATTTTTTTTTCTTGTGACGTAACTAAAAATTTTCAGTTTTCAGACTTTTCCCGATATTAGTGCTATAATACCTTGCTTCGTGCCAAATTTCAAGATTCTAGGTCAACGGGAAGCACCCTATGAGTTTTGATTCCTTTGACAGTGTCGAAATGTACGTTTTTTGCAACATAAACGGGCGTATCTTTTTTTCCCGTCAACTTACAAGTTTGATTTTTGCACAACTTCAAGGGACCGCGGATTTCAATATATGGTTTTAATTTCAACTTGATACCTTCACGCGTTCCTGAGAAAAAGGGTCTTGACAGACGGACGGACAGACGGACAACAAAGTGATCCTATAAGGGTTCCGTTTTTTCCTTTTGAGGTACGGAACCCTAAAAAAAATTTTTTTGCTATATTTACTTATTACAATATTAATAGACATGAGAGGACAATTTCAATGTCAGTGAGGAGCTCGTGGCTAGATAATAACAGTCGCACGGATCGATCTATGTACAAGGCTGTCATTTGTGACTGGCCTGACTGGCCTGTTGGTCTAGTGGTTAGTGGCCCTGACTGCTATGCCGGAGGTCGTGGGTTCGATTCCCACCCAGGACAAATGTTTGTGTGATGAGCACGATCATTTGTTCTGTGTCTGGGTGTAATTTATCTATAATATGTATGTATTTAGAAGTATATAAGTATGATTATCAGTTGTCTAGTACCCATAATACAAGCTCTGCTTAGTTTGGGACTAGATGATGTTGTGTGAAAGTTGTGGAATATTATTATTATTATTATTTGTTATTTTTATGTTTTCTTCCCATTTAAGGGAGATAAACCTTACATACGGGTCGGGACCAAGTATATAAGGTGGAGTTTAAATTGAAAAGGAAGATGTGAGTGTTGAAGAAGTTAGGAATTTTCTAGTGATGCGACAGGTGTTGAGGATGGTGGCTTTTTGAAGCATGTAGTGTATTTGAGCTGGTATCTGTAGAGTGTTGAGGCTTTGTGTTAATGATTTTGGTATTATGCCAGTAGAAGAAAGAACAATTGGTACAATATGGACAGTTCGAGCTTTCCATTGGGTTTTAATCTCTATGGCGAGATCTTGATACTTACTAAGCTTTTCGGATATTGTGGTTTGCATATTGTGTGAGTTAGGTATTGCTATGTCAATTAAATAAACTGTTTTATTGGTTTTGTCATGAACGGTAATATCGGGTCTGTTATAATGTATCGTTTTGTCTGTTATGATTGTCCGGTCCCAATAAATTTTGACATCCTGATTTTCTAATATAGTTTCTGGGGTATATTTATAATATGGCATCATATCAGTTACCAGTTTATGTTTATATGCTAAATTTTGGTGTATAATTGCAGCGACTTGGTCATGCCGGTGTTTATAATCTGTTTGGACTAGCGATTTACATGCGCCTGTTATATGTTGGATGGCACTATTGCAGTGCCTGCATAGATCGGTCGGTTGATTCTGATCTTTCATGATGTATTTTCTGTAATTACGAGTGGCTACTATTTGATCTTGAATGGCTAACATAAAACCCTCAGTCTCGGGAAACAATTCGCCTCGTTTGAGCCATTCGTTCGACATTATTTTATCGACGTGTGGCTGGCTCAGAGAGGCTCGATGTCTACCATGGAGGGCTTTGTCAGACCATTCTGCAATTTTTTGTTGCGGGCTTACGATGTGTTCATTTATTTGCGTGTTCCTATTTTGGAGATTTAATGGTGTTCATTTTTTATCTGTTTCTGATACGTGTTTGTGTAATAATGAGTTTTCTGATTTGCAATGGAAGTATGCTCTAAGTGAATGTATTTGTTTATTGTGTAAGTTGTGTATATCTATCATACCTCTTCCTCCTTCCTGGCGTGGCAGTGTAAGTCGTTGTATACATGACTTTGGATGATGTTTTCTATGTTTGGTAAGGAGTGTATGGACAGTGCGCTGTATTTTTTTGATGTCAGTCTTTGACCAGTGTAAAATTCCAAAGGAGTATGTGAGAATAGGTACTGCAAATGTGTTGATGGCTTTAAAAGTGTTTCTAGAGTTTAAATGACTTTTTAAGATAAGGTTGAGGCGATGTGAGAATTTTTTAAGCAGTTCTTGTTTTGAAAGCTTTTGCTGTATCTGTCTGGACTGTTTAAAACCTAAATATTTATAAGTACTGTGTTCATCCATTGGTTCAATCGATTGACCAGATCGAAGTAAGTAGCTATTATTTTGGACTCTACCTTTTACAACTGACAAGATTTTGCACTTATCCACTCCAAATGACATACAAATATCATTAGAAAATATCTGTGTTGTATCTGCTAGTTGGAAAAGTGCTTCCCTGTCAGATGCATATAGCTTTATGTCATCCATGTACATTAGGTGTGTTAATCTGTATTGTGTATTATTGTTTGCCAGTGTGAATCCTACGTCTGATTTATTTAGCAAATGTGATAGCGGATTGAGTGCCATGCAAAACCACAGAGGACTCAAAGCGTCTCCTTGAAAAATTCCTCGTTTGATATGAATCGGCTCAGTAGCTACTGTCGCTGAGGATGAATTAATTTTTAGAGCAGTTTGCCAGTTTTGCATAGACGATTTTAAGAACTGTTTGAGTGTTGGGTGAATTTTATATAAGTCTAAGATGTGTAATAACCAACTATGGGGAACTGAATCGAAAGCCTTTTGGTAGTCAATAAACATAGTATGGATATCCCTCTTACTTTTAACGGCGTTATTCATAGTAATCGCGTCAATGGTCAGTTGTTCTTTACATCCTTGGCTATGCTTACGACATCCTTTCTGCTGTTCTGCTAGGATGTTATTTTTTGTTAAATGTTCATATATTATTTCACTTACGCAGGCTGTTAGTATTTTGTATAAGGTTTGTAGGCAAGTAATTGGTCGGTACTTCGCGGGATTTATGGTGTCATTTTTATCTTTAGGTATCATATAAGTTACTCCGTGTGTGATGTATATTGGAAGTAAATGTGGTGATTTTATGAATGTATTTAAATGATTATGTAAGAAAGGATGTATGCTCGAGAATTTCTTGTACCAATAGTTGTGGATGTTGTCAGTGCCTGGCGATTTCCAGTTGTGTGTGCGCTTGATGACTTCTATGAATGTGTCTATGGGTATAAATTCAAATTCCATATCTGGAATGTCTGAAGTTGTATCGTTAATCCAGTCTGCGTGATCATTATGGTATACTGGATTTTCCCAAATTTTGGCCCAAAATTCTCGTAGTGATTCAGATGAAGGTGTATCTAGAGTTTGGTTAGTGGTGTCTCTGTTATTAGACGTAAGGTTCCTATAGAATACTTTTTCATTATTTTTAAATTTTGCATTTTGAACTTTGCGATTAGTGCACGTTATGTATCTTTTAAGCCTACTGGATGCTGCGCTTAATTTTTGTTTTAGAGTGTCCAAAAAGTGTTCTAATTGAGTATTAGAGTTTTCGTATTGAGCGTGTAATTGATGTGTTGACTTTATTTGTTCAACTGCTGCTACTAATTTTTGACTCCTACTACCATTAATAAAATGTGTCAGCCTACCTATATTTGCTCTTAAATTTTGGATTTTCTTTTCTAGTCTCATTTGCCACTTTGGTTTTCTAAGTGTATATGTGCGGTGTTCACTTTGTACTGAGCCCGATATTTTAGCTCCGTTACATATAGCTGCCGTCCATGCTGCGCAGTAAATTATTGTCTGCAATTTAATAAATTCAGTATCGCCGTTAACATGTTTAGGCAGAATTACGGTATTTATGTACGAAACTATTGTAGAAAACTTTTTAGATGTTTTCTGCTTGGGAATAAATGGCCTATTAGTGGGATGTGTATCATTAAAATTTAGTTGCGCTTGTTCAAATATGGCTTCTATTTCTGCACTACTTTCTGAGATTGGACTATGGTTGGCTTGTATAGCCTCAGATTGAACAATGTCGATGTTGTTTAAGAAATTGTTATCCCCTTCTGTATTTACTTGTAATTCAAGAGTGAGATCTGAACCAGCGCTGTTATTTAAGAACACGTTGGGTGTGAGTGTGTTTGTAGGTGTGTCAGAGAAGTTAGTACCAGGTAAATCTAACACGGTCTGTGTTTGTGTATTCAAATGATCACTATTTATTTGTTCAGTATTTTGGTCGTTGGTGTTTAAATTCCCTAATTCTATAGCTACCTGATCTCTAATTTCTTCTAATCGCTTGGTGTCTATGTATGCATTATTTATAATCGCCCTTACTTGATCAGATAATCTTTGTTCAGTTAAATGTGTTAGTTCTGGGTATACATTTATAAATTCGTCGCGTAAATGTTTTCTGTAGGCTGTTTTATTGGTTTCTAATTGCGTGACAGTATTGTATATTCTAATTATTGCTTCATTATGTTCGTTCGTCCATCACATGCGCTGAGTGGGCTGGGTTTTAGATTGTGTGGAGTGTTGCTGTATCTGAGTGTGACACATGTGTAGTTCAGCCCTGACTTCTGCATATATCTGATCAATTGTGTCTTGTGGTAACAATTTCCTTTGAACTATGGCTCTACGCTGGTCGCCTATTCTTTGCCGGCTTACTTGCATATTCGGATACTTTTCTAAGAACTTAGTATGAAGCGATGGAAGATATGAATTTTTGTCTGTGTCCATATTTGTAAGATAAAGGTAGGTGCGTAGAATGAATTTGTTCATTTCGATACTCCATTTTCTACGACTTGTTGCAGTCTTAGCAGTGGGTACAGTATCGTCGGCAAAATTTGCCTCCTGTACAACATCCGCTGACTGTATTGATGATGAAGATGGCGTCGGAGTGACGCGGAAAGATTGTGATGATGATGGGATTGATGAAAAAAGAGATGAAGAAGATGACGAAAAGATTTGCGAAGTTTCGTCATCTATCTGAGGCATATTTGCCAGAAGTTGTTTTTTAGTTTTCGATCTGGTATTCATGATATTCCCACGAGTAGCGAGGGACTTACAAGGTCAACCACAGCAGAGCCCTGCATTCACTGTGGCAAGGGTGAATAAAACTGGAGGTCCCCTATTATCCAGAGTTTGTACACTAGCGACTAGCGCATTCCCCTAGCCATGCAGCCCTCGGCATGTACAACCTTGGCTTGGATTGTATCTCTCTTAGTCTGGCCCTGTGCCCCAGGCCCGTATCGGCAAAGATAATTCTGTCGTCACAGGCCCAGGGCGCAGAGCACGCAAGCCCCATCACGGCGTCAACGTAGAGATACGACGATGGGGCTATTATTATTATTATTATTATTTGTGGATCTTTGGCAGTCGTTACGGATGGTCCGAAACCAGTATAACTGACTCCAGTCTTGCCATGAAAGACCGTGTTACCCCAGTTAATGGGTTGTGGAGGTCTTGTGGGCAGCCGGTCCTCGTAAAATACTGGAATTCAGCTAAATCCGGCTTGACTGGAAGCCGACCCCAACATAGTTGGGAAAAGGCTAGGTAGACAGATGCATGAGAGGACAATGTCTATTAATAATGTATAAAAACTATCAGGAAGTACAAATACGGCAATACTATCTAAAATGTAACCCTTAAAGAACTGGCCGAAGTCAATAGCCGGCAGTCCTTCATGACACCGTTAGAAATTTTTACTAGCACTAACGTGACTGCGGCGTCAACTGAGGTATCGATTGATGACCTAAATGTCGGCAGCCACTGGTCCCCGAGCTATAAGTTCGTCAGTTTGATTAACGCATCTTGTGAGATGTTTTATGTAGAATGTTTTAGTTTAGAGTGTGAGTTTTTTGACATTATTATTTGATATGATATATTATAATAATTTATATTATGCTGCCTTGGTTATTTTGTGTACTGTGAAGGGATTACTTTTCTTATCTTTTTTCAATCAAAATTACTGGGACTTTTTTTATGACAAAATTTTCAGACTTTACACTTCATATAGCACAACATGTAACAAATCTTTACTCGTAAACTGGCTAAAAATGTGATACTTTTGTGTCGATTTTTCATATTATGCACAGTATTCTGCCTTCAACGTTCGAGATTGACCACGACATGTCCCTTTGGATAACCCTACATAAAAATTCAGGATCTATCAAAATTCGTGAGATAGTGGGTCAATTGACTCGTGACCCAAAAATTAACTTTTGACTAATAATTTGGCCCTTTTCCTTTACATTGAAACTATAGAAGACAAATATTGAACATTATACAGTGGTTATATTTTGTCAAACTCTCCAAAACAAAATTGTAATTCTTTAACTAATAATATTGGATACAAATTAAAATGGTGGATAAGAAAAATTATGTATAATCAAAGTTGTCAATCGTAATAGTGTGTAAGGAAAATTCTTTGTCAGAGTTACTCCCTTTTGGCCTTAAGAGTTACCGTAAACGTAAAGGATAACTGAAGGACACACGTAAGTTCTAGTTAATAAAAGTCCGACATGCCCAAGGGGGCTCTAGGGTGGTGCAAGGGCACCACCTTAGGAAGCAGGAAGTTATTTGACATGTTCTCACTGGCCTTATGTAGTTGCTTGTGTTTTATGATAAAAGATATATGACGATCTCTATGATGCATTTGGAGCAATGATTTTCACTGAGTCTACTTTATAAATTCTAGATATTAGAAAAAACGAGTCCACAAACTGAAACAAACTATATGTATAAGCATAATACAGTCTTATATGTATAAGCATAACCACCCTTTTAATTTACCCACTGCTGGGACTCAGGCCTCCTCTTTAATCCCTCATCCTCTCTTCTGGGATGGACTATTATCAACCACACGGTCCCAGTGCGGGTTGGTTGAGTCACATATCTTCAAATTTTGATGTAGCTACAAAACTTTCGTTTTCTTCATACAAACCTCCACGTCTCACTAAGTTAATAAACATAATATAAACAAACAGATTATTTTCGCATAAACAACAGAAGCAACAAGATACAAGATCAAAGTGGCATCTCAGTGTCACAGAGTGTCGTGACATCGCTTGATATGACATCGCCTGTGCTCATATTACCCAAGCTCGTGTTACTCTGACATGGCTGACGGGAAGATACGGAATAATTATAATGTTTCACTTCTAAGAGTAATGTTTCAGGAATTATTTGTGTGTACGTGATAAGGATGTGTGTTTCTTGAAATTTGGATATATTTTGGGTAAATTTTAGAGGTATTTTAATTTGGATTTGGTCTCATTATAAAAGGTTTTGTCTAGTTATATATGTTATTACCCCATCAACAATTACATTCTCGAAAAACCAACCACAGTAGGCGCAGCCTTACAGAAGACGAGGAATGGGAGTCTTGCCGTCCGACTGTCCAATAAACCGTCCAGACCGTGCGCGTCAAAAAGATGACATCTAATTCGTATGAGCCTAGAAAGGCGTTGCCTGCTAGGGCTATGGAAAGACTTGTGGTCCTTGTAACAAACACAGAACAATAGCAACAGACACAGATGTGGTTTTAGTCATTTCCCGCTCCACCCTTGAACGGGAGAAGTCATCAGATAATTTCCCACCCCAAACGATATGCCCCACAAAAGTAATAACTATATACTCGTACTACGTGTGTATAATAAAAATCAAAAATATATACTACGTTTCGAAGCTTTGTGTTGGGTTCTGAAAACGACTGGAATGTCAATAATTTCAAAATAAATATAAAAAGTAAATGTTTTCTTTTTGAGATGGAAAATCATCCAATAACTTCTCCCACTCTGAGAGGGGGTGGACGCTCTAGTAGGCACACTAATAAAATAAACCCTCCAACTAGAAACTTTAATCAACCTAAAACTAATACTTGTCTCCAAAATCCGTACTTTAATCCCCAATTCTCATGCAAAATAACAGTGATACGCATCACGTCGAACTAATTCCGTCACAAGCCTCACAAACTGTCTCATTATGCTGAAATATTCCTATGTTTATTCTACTCGTTAATACTAACGCAATAACTCGAAGATTACGCCCGCTGGGTGGCGTCGAGACGTCTACAAAATGACTGCGATTATTCAAAAAGACTCGCATTTTTTGGGTCCCGTGCGCAGATTACGAGTTTTGTATAATTCGTCGATTTCGTCAGCCGGCGCAGTGTTTCGTGGCGCTCATTTATTTTTGGAAAGTTGAAATCATGGGAAGAAAATTCTATTTTTGGATATTTTTTAATCGAAAATCCGTCAAGCTCGTTCCGTCACCGGACTACTAGGGATACGGCGTTGCGCCACTGGTACATTTGACTTTGACTTTCTTCCCATAAGTACAAAACGTTTTGAGAAAACTTTTGTACTTACTTACATACAGCTGAGAAGTGGAATTCCCTGCCGGAGTCTATGTTTTCTGATAGCTACTTGTACAACCTCTCACTTAGAGATCTTTAACTCAAAAGTGAGTAGGTTACTTGTCTTCTAGGCAAGCATGCTCTATTGTCAGCCACATCATCACTTACCATCAGGTGATATTGTGAACAGACGCGAGCCTGTCCATGATAAAAATAAATAAATAATATTTTAAGCGCTTTAATTAAGCATTATTTTTATTACATGATAACGTTGATAAAATAAACATTAATTAGAAAATATGAAATCATCATGTCAATTCTTTTTGTTTTCCAATTAAGTTCATACTATCAGCCTCACTTTGACGTATCGTCTATTGTTTCAAATGGTCCTCAATATCTGCTCGTTGATAAATAGCTTAACATTATTTTAAAATAAAAACCAATATATCTTAAAGATAAGGAAAATATTTTTTTAGATTCTAATTTAATCGTCCTCACCAAAAGGAGGTAAATAAACGAAACCCAACAAAATTCTACAACATTAAAAATTGAAGCGTAAATTTTTTCACAGCAGTGTTTTGGCATTTTATCTGAAATTTATTTGGATTTTTAAGGTTTGCGAGAAATCTAATGCGGCATAAGCCACTCAAATATCCTTGTTAATTAAAGGAAAACTCTCAAAAGACTGTTAAAAGGATTAACCGGATGGGTTAAAGGCAAAATTGAGATGCTTCATATAATAAAGTCTCAAAGGTGGTTTAATATTGTTTTTTTTTTGAGAAATATAAAATTTCTTGTGTTTTTGGAGATAAAAGCTGGCATTTTGTTACTCTTCATTTCATTACTAGAAATAAAGTTAAGACATGTCACCTTAAATACAATCAAACTATGGGAGGAACGTTACCTATCACCATACAAGTTCTTGGAACCCTAGGAACATTTTGCTATCTGAACGTGAATTGCTATGGACTACACATCAAAAACATTAAATCGGTTACGCACCCAGGTAGTTCGCTGCAAACACAACTCGGTAAAATGGGGTTTTATAGACCCATCGGATACACAATGTGGGTGCAATGCCCCTGTCTAGAACATGAACCACATGTTCAAGTGCCTCAAGCTTCCATACACGTGCACTTTGGAGAACTTAATATGTATACCATCGATGCTGCATCAACCCACCTACTAGGCTCAAAGAAATTAAAGAGTTTGACAAAAAAAGAAGATTCAGTAGGCTAAACAAGTCTATTAGTAGTGTACGTACGAATGAATCATTCACTCACTGCTCTGCCTAGGCCTTAGAAACGGGCCGTAAATCACCACAAGGACCAAGACCGGATACCACAAATTTTCGAAATTTTGGTTTCAGGACATGCCAGTTTCCACACGATAGTCTCCTTCACGGTTTTAGGAGCAACGGTGATGGTATTAACTACAACAACTAGCATCTGTCTGGTTCTGAACCACGACGTCATACAACTCATAACTCAGGGTCGTTGCTACTGGGCCACCACTGCTCATTTTAGCCCAACGACCGAAAATAGGCTATCCTCATATTCGATGGTTCAAATTTCGCATCCCAGCCAATAGGGTAAACACAATTGCTTGCCACAATGCACGAACCGAATGACCAAAACATGTTTGCCTAGTATCTCAATGTTTGTACTTGTGATTTGTATGTGTAATGTGTACTGATATCACTGGGTACACATGGTTTAAGAGTTAAAGGCCATACCAATAGAGAGCAGGTTACACTTTGGCTGTCCTCAAGGGATTGCCTGTAAGCGGTGGTAATCACTTTAGTTGAGGAGGAGTAACAGCTTGGCTACAACCGAGTAGCCAGTTAGATTAAGTACGCAGTTGGCTATACGGCCACTTAGATTATCTTTGATACTAACATGGCAAACTAACGACCTATTTTGTTAATGGGTATTATTGTTATATTTTTTTTTTATTGATATAAGCTAGTGCTTGACCGCGATCCCACCTGATGGTAAGCAGTGATGCAGTCTTAGATGGTGAGGACCCCTAGTTTATTAAGAGCCTATTTACTCTAGCCTTGAATACACTCAAATTATAATCGGACGGGAAGACCGCAGAAGGCAAGTTGTTCCAGTCCTTCGATGTACACGGTATAAACGACGAATATTTTTTGTTTATTTAGCTATGTAACTAAGGGCTATGAGTGGAAGACATACGAAAGGCTGAAGCCAAATCATAGAGGTTCCTTAGACACTATTCATGGAACGAAGTATCAACCGACGATTATTCTTGTGTGCGCTATATGTTAGAGTAGCACCAAACGACAACCCTTAGTTTGTGAGAAACTATTGCAACATATGATAAACAAAGATATATAGGGCTTATGTTTTTGGGTTATTATTATTGCTGGACAAAGGCCTTTCTCCATTCCTTCCTTTGTTCCCGGCTCTGAGTCACTTCTTGTCAATTTTTAAGGCTTTGCATGCAGTTTCAGTTAAGGTAGGCAGTTTCCTGGACCACTAAAAATAACATACTACGATCCAACACATTTTGATACAAGTGAGGCAGAATTTGCTCGAGCCGAGAGCTGCAGTGTCAAAACGTGTCAAATTATATACATTAACCTATCAACACCCGCGAAACGAGACACAATAGTAAGATAATAACAGCGCGGTCCTATGATACCGGTCGGGGATTCATGAATTAATTTGCGGCGGTGGTGAGCTTGTGCATTTTTCCGCATTAGAGCGGAAAACAGTAAATTGCATGCCAAATCGAGTAAGCGGTACTGAAAAAATATATCAGCAGTAGAATAATATTTTATTATTGAGTAACGTAATTATGCCATTACATTTTTTTACAAGCTAGCACATGATATTCCGATTTATTTTACTTGGCGGCTAAAGCCATTTTATTTATTTGAACATTTTCTGTTTTTGCTTTCGTCAGGTCTAGTCAAGGTCTTCAGCACTAATACTATAGTTAGATTATCCTTAGTTGGGCTAGTCTCACAAAGAAACGCTACAATAAAATTAGCAATACGAGGAATCTTGATTCTAGCAACTGTGTGGACGTCTGTATAAATTGCGTTAACAGCGAGCTAGACTAATAAAATCTAAAACCTAAAAGGGAGAGAAGGACTGAAACTACTTGCCTGTTTTTTTAGTTGAAAAAATATGTGTCTGACACTCTTATTGGATATTTTTTCAAAAATTCACTTTTACTAAAATTCACTCCTGTTTCTTCTTTGCCGCCATTCGTCCCTGGATTTATTTTCACATAACATAATTATGGGGAACTAAGTACTTGCCTGCTGCGGCCGTCTCGTCCGATTATAATTATTAATGTCGGCTTCAAGGTAAATAGTGCATACCATCAACGATTTGCCTACTGTCTAAACTGAGATTGCCGTCGATTACTAGTTCATCATCATCATCTACCTAGCCTTTTCCCAACTATATCGTGGGTCGACTTCTAGTCAAGCCGGATTTAGCTGAATATCAGTATTTTATAAGGAGCGGCTGTCTACCAGACCTCCACAACCCAGTAACTGGGGTAACGCAGTACTTGATGGCAAAACTGGAGTCAGATTAATAGTCAATTACTAGATATTACTTAAAAAAAATTACATACTTGAGTAACGAAAAATAAAGGTAATTTGATAAAAAAAAACGAATAACAGACGCGTAATAAACCACAACTCCCATAATAACAGTGAAAACATAACAATCCGCTATGATCTAGTGTTGTCTAGTTAGCAACACGATCGGTCCCCAAACAGCGACTCGGGCCAAAACTAACATAAATCCAAAGCTATTAATATAAATTACTTACGATTTACAATCCCTTTGGGGTGTTAAATTACAGTTATTTCCCTTCTATATAAAGGCTTTATCATAACAAACCGGACTCCTAACGTGTCGGCATCAATTTTAATTATTTATTATTGTGAGGTATAAATGAGTTGGCCTTTGCTTAATGGCTTCGGATTAATTAGCGAACGATTCAGGGCGAGTTGTTTTAAAATGCTCGAATAATGAGATTTGCTGGTAATTGAATATGGATTTTTGGGAGTAGTCTATAATTTTCATAAGTGGTTTGGGTGTGATTGCCATTGGCATAGGTACTAAATTCAATTAATTTCTTATTTTTTATATACCTGCCATGTTTTATAGTCACCACCCTTGGTTTACTGGTAGATAATACCTAAGGCATTAAGTCAACCGTTTTACCTGCATGACGTTTAAATAAATACTTAAGTAAAACTTTATTTTATCAATAAAATCTTTGTAATAACATAAACCATTACTGACCAAGAATAGATCGAGGCTCTACTGTGAGCTCTTAAGCTTTTTTCTTTTGTCGTTATTTGACGACCTAAACTAAACTGTAAAAATTATGAACCTGTATAGGATATATAACTCCATGCCTCTTTCTCAATTGCAAACTGATATTTTTAAAGCAAACCTTGTGCAAAATTTCACGCTTACTAGAAGCGTGAAATTTCTACTCTCTTCTAGTCTCAGTAGTTTCGGCTACACGCTGTTTTAAGTCAGTCAGTTTCTTCTTTTATACATACAAGTATATAGATAAGAAGGCATATGTACCTAAATATATTTGTTATTTACTTTTCATAAACATAATAGGATTAGAGACCATACAACGAAATAAAAGTAGTATTCTTTCCCTTTCATAAAGAGTTTTTGATCTACAATACTACAAGCTCATATTTCTATAACTATTCAACGAATCTTTACAAAACTGTCACTCACATAATTTTCCTATTCGCTTTCATAGACCTCTATTTTCGTTCCATTTCTCTTTGACAGTTGAGAAGGACCTACCGAAAGGACAAAGCGTTGTTACGCTATACTTTTCTTGTCCGTAAAAATCCTGTATGACAGACCTTTGTCAAAAGGATTCTTAGTATTTTTACAAGCGCCAAGTTTTCTAGATATTTTCGTATTTATGTATGCTTTTACGCAGGACCGGTCGCTGTGGCGACGCTTGGGGGAGGCCTATGTCCAGCAGTGGACGTCTTTCGGCTGAGATGATGATGATGATGATGATGATGTATGCTTTTAAAATGTAGGGTAGAAAGGGTTGTTGCTTTCAGCATTCGGCTTTGACAGCTGTCTATATTTATCATACACAGTGAAAACCTTTTAACCCAAATGTTGACTGGTACATAATATTATCCTATGACATTGAGGTGACCTATGTTCCAGTAATATACATACAGTATCTACTAACATCATCTGCATAAATATCTTTTTTCACAGATAGGACGCACGTCTGGTGCGTCCTATCTGTGAAAAGTTGTATATCGTTCGTTGTTGTGATACTTGGGGGAGGCCTATGTCCAACAATGGACGTCTTTCGGCTGAAATTATGGGGCTCGCATTCGACAACTATCTCACCTGATAGTAAACCATGATCTGGCCGACGATGGAGCTCGTTTGCCTAGAATCTTACGCATTAGCAAAACTTAAAAACATTTTTTCACCTTTGAATAACTCCTCCCGCCTTTTACAGACTGAAATCCACCTGTTCGGTTCTAGAACCATTGTAGTTCTCTCGTACAATACTGCAGCTTACTACAATAATATATTATTGCTTACCTAATAAATAAATATCTCTTATCTACTTCTAGGTTTTTGTTTCAATTTACTGTAAGTTAGTTATATTTAAATTCATCATCATCTTCTCAGCTAAATGACATCGACTGCTGGACATTGGCCTCCCCCAAGCGTCGCCACAACGACCGGTCCTGTGCGTCTTGCATCCCGCGACCCTCACCAGGTAATCAGATACTTCTATATTATGACATAGAAATCTCTAATATATCAACTTACATCACAGCCAAGTCACAATCAAAAACCAAGAGAAAATCCATTTCTAAATACCGAAAAAAAGAAACCACAACATTGAAGTATTTTGCCGCAAGTTGAAAAGAGTTAATCAGTATCGCGTGTACTTAATAATGGTGTTAATTATAGTTATAAGCGCTTGGTACTCGATGCAGAGAATTGAATGCGGTAAAACAACCGAGAAACTATTCGAAACCAAAATAGAACTAATAACTTCAGTAATATAGGTGAAAACGTCTGGGAACTTGGACATACTGGAATATCTAGAGCGTTGTCGATTATTGATTGAGGGTGTTGACAAAATTAGCCTGCTGCGGTCTTCCCGTCCGATTATAATTTCGGTGTCTTCAAAGTGGAAGCTCGAATCGTGACCCCAGAACGAAGGTCCGTCCATCAGTCAACGGGCTGTATCGTATCAAAACTTAAGAAGTACCTAGAAAATTGTCATTTTCAATTAATCACAGTATTTCTATTGCCGCTTCGGTTCCCCACAGAAATCTAAATGGGTTCCCATACATGAAACGTTATTTTGTAGGCGTTTTATGCTCAATTTTAAGATTGTAGTTCGGAACCTTCCCCTTAAGGGTCTGCGTAGAGTGAGAATGATTCAGACTTTACAACCCGTGTGTCTTCAGTTGCCCTTTATGGTTCCGCAGCCTTGGCAGGATTTGCAGGTATTTATGTCTATCGATCACTCCACATTAATTACACAGGTAGACCATGACCTCAGTAAGGACGAAAAATATGATTTTGCACTGATAATACCCTTTTATATGTCATACAACTCTCACTTAAAGCAAATTATTCTGTCGCTAGGGACGTATTGTACTATGGCCGGTCCCTAGGGAATAATGTGATTTGAATTTGAAGTCACAACTATTAATTATAAAAAAAAAGCTTTATTAAGCGAATTAAAATGTATACGCATAAAACGAGTTTGAATACAATTCAAACTAGTTAGTAGTAGTTTTAAATTTTGTTTGTGTTAAATCTCAAAGCATTGCCAGTATATAATAGTTTACATTAATTTGTAAAAAATACTTACATTTCTCTAATATAGTTTTTTTTCTGTGTGGAGAGAGTGAGTTGTCTTTTGATTATCTCACAAAAGCTGTAAGAAGAGTATCCAATGCGGATAAAGCTGTCTTTATCATAGGCGGTTTGAATTCCTCACTACACAAGGTTTCGGTATTAACTCCCTCACAGTACTTGGGAGTTAATTATATCAATACGAAAACTTAACAATAAATTTTAATCCCGAACACAATAAGGGATTAAAATTTTGCAATCTTTGTTTTATTCGCAATTCAAATGCCACCAGCGACTTTAAGACACTGCTTTATCCCCTAGTCACATAATTTACTATTTATCCCGTTAGTACCTACATAAATTCTTGTAGAATCATTTTCAAACCGCTAGCAATACCTAGAGTACCTAATATAAATTGTATTACTACTAGACTGCAGACGTTACCATGTACCGCAACGAATTTTGGGCTAAGTCCAACAGACGCTAGACGTAAAAAAATATGGCATGTGGTTTAAAAGAAAGGACCCTTATTTATTATTAAGAACAGACTTGAACAAGATAGTGGGCAAATACAGTATCTTTCTTTAAAATTTCTACAGAAAGAAGTAAAGCGTCAATGTGACAGCTATTTTTATTCGGTATTACTTTGTGTCGCAGGAACTCGTGGCTAGATAATAACAGCCGCACGGATCGATCTTCAAGGTTAAGCAACCCTTGCCGAAGTTGATCTGTGGATGGGTGACCATCTTAACAGAACGAGTTTCCTACGTGCCTCGGAAAGCACGTTAAGCCGTAGGTCCCGGCTGTCATTTGTAGATCTTTGGCAGTCGTTACGGATAGTCAGAAGCCAGTAAATCTGATTCCAATCTTGCTGTGAAGTACCGTGTTACCCCAGTCAATGGGTTGTGGAGGTCGAGTAGGCAGCCGCTCCTCGTAAAATACTGGTATTCAGCTAAATCCGGCTTGACTGGAAGCCGACCCCAATATAGTTGGGAAAAGGCTAAGTAGAAGACTACATTGTGGCGCCGTGTCTGACATTTTTCAAAAAATACATCACTAGTTAGCAAAGCAGTAACAATTAATTTTCGTTCAGAAGTTAAATTTATTAGTTCACTATTTTTTTGCTCTCCAATCCTTAACACTCTTTTATTTAAGACTTTTGCGAAGATTAAACTGCTAGCAAGAAATTAATAACAAGAAATATAATAAATGTTTTCTCCATCTGCAACATTTGACCTTAATTTGAAATGGTGGCAAGACAAAGTATGTATACATCCGACTTGGTCACCGTATAGTTGTTAGTAGGTCACTGATATAGCAATTAAATCCTTGTTATTTCATATAAAAATAGGGACTAAAAGTTCTTGTTGCCATAAAATTATATTGTAGAACTATTTTCCAGTAATATATAATTTTGAAAACAATTGTACGCCTATGTAATGTTAGAGCAGTAACGTCTATTATTTTCAATTGAAACTTTCCACAGAAAATGTCAAGAGTCATCATTAAAACTTATAATAAATCCAAGTATTATGTTACTTAACCAACCTTTCAATACAAGAGGTCATTGCTCTGATGACCTAACAGTACTGTACCGGGCGTAGCGCCAAAGATACAGAGATTTAGATTCATCCCGAATGGGTACCCTCTGAAATATGGAGCCCAAACGTTGCCCAAATCGCGTCTATTTTTAGAAACTACACAGTAGTCGCAGAAAACGAACGTGTAAAATAAAAGTTTTGTAGTCCAACTGAATGCAAAATAGTGAGCCGATAGTTGTAAATCATTGGAGGAGAAAATCTTTTAAGGTGGGTGAAGTGGATCGAGAAATATCTCAGACCCTTATTTCGGTTATGAGTCAGCAAGGGCGCTTTACATAACGTGATTTGTAATTCTAACCAAATCTGTACCTGCGAATAAAATAAGATTATTTTTTTAGAAGCATTACTTTGTAAATGATATTTATGTAAGATTTAGACTTCATTTCCATCAAAATGTCTTAGATTAGTATGGAAATCAAGTCTAGACCGTAAAGAAAAAGATAAACTGTGCCAACCGCTTACTGACAACAGTTGGTAAAATAATATTTCAAAGCCCGACTCTGAATTTTAAATAAGTCTGACAAGACTGCTCTTAATATATAAATATTTTATGCCATAAAGGATGAGGGATATAAATAACTTGCAACTTCCACACATATCATTTTCTTTGAGCGTATTTCCCTCTAAAGTTGGAACATCTTAACTGAAAGCTGAAACATGAATTTGAAAATTTATAAAACACATTTTCAGGTTGCACTAACGAGAACAGTTTTCTGTCCGGTAACGATGTTCGGACACATTTACCTGTTTTGAGTAGAAATATTTACCAAAAATGTGCTAAATTTCCTTGAAAATTGTAATTTCGAGAATAATTTTCATTTAGCAGGTAGTGGTATCGGAAAGGCCCGCCTGTTCATCTTGACTGCCTAAATATTGACACGGCTTAAGCCATTTCCAATCTCAAAACTCATATTTCAGCATAGCGAGTGTTCCAAGACGTGTCAAAGCAGAGCGTCAATACAACTTGGACCAATGCCCACACTTAGAGCAACGTCACACATGTTATGCAGATATTGAACCAACTCACAAAACGTAAAATATTTGCATTATATAATCTTTACACCAACATTTATGAAGAAAAAAGTATAACTGAATTAGTAACTATGACGATAATTATAACTTAAGACGCTGTAGCAAAAAATGACACTATAGAATATAATAATATTATTATCTGTTTTGATCAGTAATTTTGTAGAAATTCTTCTTAAACCTACCTTAAATAAAAACCAAAATCAGGTTCGGAAGATCTTACTACACGTCACCCAAACTCGTCAGACTGGTCAGACATAGCTTAAGGCAACAGAGAGGGAAATTTATGTATATAACACACACCACATCATGTATACCCTCATTTCTAGTATGCTATATGTGTAACGTGTAACCATAATACAATTTTAAACGGAGCGCGTGTCAACTAGCATTCCGTACTAGGTCAATATCTAAAGGTAACTAAAAAAAAGAAATAAAAAATAATTTAAAAAAGATAATTGTTATTTGATCAGATTAATCTAACATTTGACAAAGGTTAATACAAGGAGCATAAAACTCTTCCAACTTAACCTCGGCTTTAAGCACTGCGCTTTCTTCTTGTGTCACTTCACAGTTATTAAGTTGAGAGACGTTACCCTAGTCCCTTACTTTCTTGTCTAGCTTATTACTTTTCCCCTTTGTGTTCTTTAAATTTCTGTCTTTCTCAAGATATTGATCTAATAAGAATGCAAATTGAACAATGAATGCAGGTTATGCCTGTATCTTTATTAGTTTTAGAAATAAAAATAGGTGAAATAGACTTTATCAGGAAAATAATAACTACTTTACTAGATTAGGTTTCGATAACCCTCTCAATATGAAATTCAATAAATGCTTACTAATCACATTTGGCCAATCAAATATTTTATGAATTGAGGTCACGCTGCCCGCCATCTCTGTAATTATCACTACGTAGCGAATGGTCCCTAAAATATGTATACGAGTATGGACAGCAATAATATCATTTACGATTGCTATAAATAGGCCTATGTCTATGTAAAGGTTTGCGTCTACGATAAATTTCATCTATTTCTGACCGAATTAACCTATTTGTCTATAAATCTTTATTCAAGATTCGACCAATATAGTAAATCTCTCGGAACTTTTATATTGTGTGCAAATATGAAACTGTTTACTGTTTGGCAAGCGAGGGTCTGTTACTTTTGATATATCAAGACAAATATTTAAATATACATAGTAGTTTCATATATACAACATGAATTTACTTAAAATTTGAGGCCTCAATCGCTTCATAGTAACATTTTTATATCCATATATATCTCAGTAAAATTTTATCGATAAATATCAGTTGGCACTTTCACTACTTGGAAGAATGTTTTCTCCGAAAGTGGGTCCATCCATACTTTTCCTAGTTGACTGTGTACAAGCCTACTTACTGTGTCAACTCATCTCACTGCAAATATTTACTCGACAGTGTAAGGAGACGCCCTAGTTGAACAGTTTGTAAAGGCTTCTACCCTTTCAACACAAATCCACTTTGGAAGCGTCTTTGAAACCCGTCTTTGAAATTATTTCTTCTTCTATCAAGCTTTGATCGCAATATTGATAACGGGCTTATTTCGCTGAATCTTGTTTAACAATACCGTCTTTTAGGACTTCTAGAAATTCTTCTTTAGTGAAATTTTCTTTAATCCTTAATATTATGTATATCGTGAAATTGAAATTTTCTATATCTCGACTACTTTATGAAGAGTTACCATATTTCATGAAATTTTAATTTTAAACTTTTAAATTGCTTCTTCATGTCAAAAACCAAATAGATTCTGATTGATTATAGATTTTTTTTATATGACAGTGCAAGAAGATGATGAGGATGTACGAACTTCTAAAAATACAATTTAGTTATTTATTAGTAACCAAACTATTACTCATAACTGGGTTACCCATAAATAAAACTACGTAAAATTTTAGGAGTATATAAATTTTCTTTTTTTAATTTAGTTAATTCTCCCTTTCGTTGCGTCAGCCTTAAATAAGGTTTTGATCCATCTCCATACTTATGTAACTGAGTTACTGGAAAAGGAAGTTAACGAACCGTTCTTGATCTTGGTGCGGGATTCCATCAAATCAGCTACATGGGCAAAGTTTCATATTTATGGTTTAACTTACAGCCGTGTTACTCAGTACGCCTTCAAATGTAAGTCAACATTTTGCTATATAAGATTGGAAATATTTTTTGTGTCAGTCTAAATCATAAAGTTTTATCTATAAAATATTTATGTTGGATTTACCTAGATGATGAAATATCTGTTTGTTTTCGGAAGCTGAGCCTTCTAACAAAAAAGCAATTAACTCGAGTGACATTAAAAATGAAACAGATTCATTATTACCTACTGTTCTAAGTACAAAGTCGACGGTAACTACACGAAATCGATATTAAAGCTTTACAAATTTTCATTACTTTTCTGTTATTAGGAAAATAAAACCGGACATTTTGAAACACTGTAGCCAATCGTTCTAAACTGTCACAACCCTATGATTACTTAATACAAATTGCGTAGGTGCCACTAAGAGTGGTAATACACTATAACAAGCCGAACATTTTTTACCCATAGCTTTCAATTTCATCAAAATATTCCATTACCAGTGATAAGTAATCATTGTTAATGGATGCCGTGAACGCTACGCTTTATGTCATGTCATGTACCAGTAATTACGTAAGACAATATTGTATTAACAAGAGTGCTAACCTATTACGGATTTTTATGATGTTTAAGTTCATTACGATGTTAATTGCATTCTGTAATAAACTGCGGATATTTAATATCAATTTGGATCAGGATTGTAACAAGAACACTATCGCCATTGATTTGACCCAGTTATCCTCTGTAGCAGTTACTAGCTTAATCAATCAATCTAGTCAAGCGGATATACAATCCGACTCAAGTTTACTGTGGTTTACTACTCGTCTTTGATTACATTACTCTTACGTATATCCAATATTTGAAAATCCTTTTTTAGAATATCATTTTAAAATTTAAACTCGTTCAATTTTTAAATTAGTTTGGCAATGTATGCCCTTCGCAAAGTAAAACGATTTACGCATTGACGTCAAAACTCTAAATTCAATTACCCTAGACAAACAATCGCTCCGCACAGTCTCTAAAAATCCTGCTACAGAAAAACCGTTTTTCTTTATACCTTAAAAACATTTTCGTCATCACTCTCGTGCTGGCGCTATCAAAGCTATAAGCTATCAAATTTTCCCCTCTGAACGCCTTCAAGGGTTCCTGTGAGGAGGAGCAATTTCCTTAAGCTGAATTTCATGAGCAATATGCATACTTCATATAACACATTGTTTCTGCTAACGGTTGAACGTGTTAGCTCATTTTCTTTTTAGGGTGCTCATCGATTATATGGCTGAGTACACTCAGAATTTACGACAGAAATTATTTCAGTCTGCGATTTTACCTGACTGAACTCTGAGATCTTATTCTTCCATAGTAATAGCTTAAATATTTAGGTTTCTATTTTTACTTTGTCTTTTGAATATTTCAGCAATTAAATTTTAATTAATAATAATTTGTAACACTTAGTGAAGTCTACCGTAAAAGAGTGTTTCTAAAATTATAACAATTTACGTTCCCAACATTTGATATTTCGAGAATAAATTGAGAGGTAACTTAAAACTTTTGAATTTGGTTCAAAACGACCTCAAACGTTTCAAAGCTAAGTATCTACTTCAGTAAGTACTTATGAAAATGTAAAAGTTGTCTTGTTTCAATGTTAACTTTCGAGACGTTTAGTGAGAATCTCGTTAAATATTCGAGGTCCGTACTAATGGAACGGCCTTATAGTGTATACGCAATGCGATAGATGGTGTTATCTAATCCGGGGACTAATGAATTCACCCAAAATCACACAGTCTAACACGAATCTTAACCCAAACATCGGTAAACCTTGTCATTACTGACTTGGAACATGGTTCAGGCGCCGTTGGATCTAGTCAGACACTATGCATATTTTGCGCGTTATTTCTTACGACGTCAATACCGAATTCGCCTTGGGCTGTAACTACCACTTAAACAAAATGTGACACATTACGTCCTACATTACTATTGCAAAGCTGTTATGCTTCAGTGAATACTTTATGAGTTATTTAGTCATATTTTATGCGGCATTATACTGGATTGCGTTGAATTGATAATTTATGGTTTGATTGCAACCATTTGTGTGTCGTCGTTAAGTTTTATTAGAATGTTCTTGACGTTTAGTACATTATTGTGATAATGAATGTTTTTCATTTACTTTTCTTATGAGAACGTGAAACAATTTTCTGACTTTATGTTAATCTCTCTTAATTAAAAATTGCGCTGGAATTGCTTACGAGTATTGTGCAAAAACAGGAATATAAACCTCTCAACCTTAGTATGGTCTTTGTCGTAATTGTTATATTTTAAGTGCTCTTACTTATAGTGATGTGATATTTGTCATAGTATTTTTACTAGCTTATAATTTTAGCGTGTAATTGTAATTTAATATTATAAGCAAATGAATTTTAAAGATACTGATTCTATTGAAAAATCTATTATTTAATTTTATCTATTGTGCACATCTACAACACAGTGCACTCGTACAGTGTGTATTGTGTACCAAGATATTGTGTACAAAAAAGAAAGACAGTTGTCATTTTAAACCCTAAGGTTAACTAGTAGAAAATGCCTTGTTGCATTAAGTCCGCTTATGTACTACTAATGTATATCAAGTCCGCCTATATGCCTACTGTACATAAAGTTTAACAACTAAACATAACCATAGTCATGTCATTACTCGTTTTAAGAGTCAATAAACGCGTCATCATCATATGAACCGAATCATTAATCACTCGACCTACATGTTTCCATTTTCAATTTAAACTCGAGTCTTCAAATTCGTCAATAATTTTGAACCAATACAAAAGCTGGGCGTAATCCCCGTTTACTGGTTGTAGCACATAATTAATATATTCAACCCACATCAAATGAGAGCAATGTACCGAAAAATGCCATGGCAGATTATACTCCGTTAAACATTCCGACACAACACCTCGGCATAATCCTAAAATGCCCCACCCTTTAGGGAGATAGACAAATAACTGCGCAGCGATTCTTTCGCTCAATATAATTGCCTACCAGGAGAATATTTCCTAAAGGCTGGTATGACTTTCCCAAATAAATTGTTCTTTTGATTAATACCATAATTATGGCTGTATAGAGTGCCATCCATTGAAGTAATAGCTAACGTTTTATTAAGTCTGGGAGACTATTAATTCGATGAGACTTTATGTAATAGAATTATATTATTATTCAGTGTGGTTCTTTATTTTCTGGAAAGGGTGGTGTATTATTTAGAATTCTGCTTTTGTCCGGTTTTCTCAGTACTGTCCATGGTTAAATTAATTTGGCTTTACGTTTGAGAAGTATCTACATTTCATTATCTTGAAATTTTAAAAATAATGTTGATGATAGTCATAGAAAATTTTAAAACATCGTCATTCCGTCACCTTTCTTGATTGTGTTTCACAAATTGTTTGCAAAGCAGTCTTAAACGTTTGGCGAAGACCTAAACCAATGTAAACCGCAAATTAATTACTGACTACAAGTCATAAAAGCGGATGTTAATTATCACAATCACACTGAACGACAACCCTAGTTCCTTATTCAGGGAGCGACCATCTTACATTCACAAAGACGCGTACAACGTAGGTAAGTAATTGGTAACCCAAAATAAGTTCAAAGGAGTTTCGCATCTGTAATTATGGCAATAAAGATCACGTTTTAACGATTACTACATATTAGAAAGTTACAGTCGCTCCCTTGTGGTAATCTAATCAACGTTGTGTGCTGTGTGCACTGAACTGAAAACGTTGCGAGGAAGCTTACGTAATTTTCGACGAAAATATTCGAGGAATTTATGAACTCCGCCATTTTATGGCCCCGACTTATTAACATATTTTTAATGTTAAATAATTTTACCCGTGTTTGGAAACTCAAAAAGTTTTAGGTCTTTATAATTATGAAGTTAATTAGACCTGAAGTTTTGTTTAAAGGAAAGTTTCTAGAAAACGATTTTAATTAAATAACACGTCCTTAAAAGTTACGCAACGTAATCTAACACTTAGAGTTGAAGGTTAATTGTTTTTTAGAACAAACTCAGAGTCTTGGCATTCAATTTACTTTAGAGGTACCTAGGTTTGCTTTACTTGAACAACCAAGAAAGATCACTGAATAGACAACGATTTTTAATGTAGGTACTGTATCTATGCGAGCTCCTTTAATATTAAGATCTAATATTCTACTTTCAACTTTATTCTGAATAAATCAAGTACCAACTTTGGCCAAAGTAATCTTAGTTTTCATAGAATAACATGCAAATGTAATACAAAGTAGAGGATAATAAAATATTACAAAATATGTATAGACGTAAATGCTGCACAGAATAATAAAATTTACCCACAAGCAATTCTATGAAACGTTTATTTTAATTTTTACAGCGTTAAGTTTTTCTTTGGTCAGATATTTTATAAAAGATTGCAGGAGCTATGAAAATCACATTTATTTTTATAAGCCAGCTTTAAATTGATTGTTAGTTCTTAGATGCCATGTATTTGTTTATTATATATAATTTATGTATAGATATAATATATACAAAAGAAGATACATGTTATAAAATTGTGTACAAAGGTGTTTATTATAAAAAAAGTTTTTCCAGCAAACCTGCAAAAGGAGAGCTTAGAAAAAATGTAGACAACAGCGGGTAGAAATAAGAAAAAAGAGATTATGAAATCTTAAAAGAAAGTGATAAATATAATATACCTTATACTAAAAATAAATACATAATGTCATGTTCATGTCGGTTTCCTCATGTTGTTTTCCTTTACCTCATTAAATACGCCCGTGCCACATACGGCTTTACATCGTCAATCCCAAACTATATTCCCTAGACAAAAACTATTCACCGGTTTTGTCACCAATATACGGATTCACCTTTTATAAGTTTTGTCACCAAACAGTATACCTATAAACTGACGTATGAGTCAATACTTTACGTAACCTCTAATGGGAAACAGTCCCTTAATTAAATGAAGCAGCTATACTACTACCCGTCCTCAGTTGAACTTAGTACTCAATCTAATTGCCAACGCGAGTGTGGTTATGTAAAAACCCGAGTTGCTGCAAAGGGGATGACTCTGCGTTTCACCAGTTTGCTTTCGTTCGTTTTACGCTGTGAAAACGCTGCGTCACCGCGGCGTTATCGAACCGTGCGGTGTAGTAACTTCACTAAAATATTAGCGAAGTTAGAGTAATAGGTAGGTTTTGTTTTTGGCGTTTGATTTGTTTTCTTGTTTTCACTGTTTTAGTTACAAATGCGTAGAAATGCGTGTTCTGTTTGGCAGAAGTAGCAGTGGGCAGGGCATATTCCTCGCAGAACAGATGGTCGATGGGGACGAAAGGTTCTGAAGTAGCGGCCACGTACCGGAAAACACAGCGTTGGTTGGACTCCCACAAGGTGGACCGATGAGGTTAGGGTCGCGAGAATCCAATGAATGCAAGACACACAGGACCAGTCATTATGGTGGCACTTGAGGGAGGCATTTATCTATCATTTGTCTATCAGTCGATGTCTTTTGACTGAAATGGTGGCCATGGTCCAGCTAGTGGGAGGTGATTGTATAATTATTATTTGCATACCTTACCATAAAGCTACACAAAAATTGTATTGTCATTTATTCTCTAGATGTTCTAGCTCCAAAGATCCCTTTTTAATTTTTTGAAAGCTTCCTTTCTACCCAGCCATTTGCGCCGCATCACATAAGTTTGCCAGACTCATTATCCTAAATATTTCTAGCAAGATAACCTATAAAAAGCGAAGAATATTTTTAATATCCGTTGTTACTCAAGTCCGCAAAAATGTTCGTCAGCAAAAAACTTTATCAAGTTATTTTTATATTATATTCTTAAAATCTCGTAGAATCCTGAGCCGCTGATTTACTGCCAGAAAGTTTAATTATGTTAATTTTATTTGTTTATGCTCAGTTACTTGAGAATTAACTTGTAGAAATCTCGCCGAAATAAAAGCGGTGTCTTTATTACATTGTTTCTAATTCTTAGAAAATGTTTACACGGTTACTTTATAAACAGTAAATATTCTGAAAGAAGACCTTTTCCAAGGTTCGACAAGTTTACGTCAAAAATGTAATTAAACTGTCAGAGTTTTGTGAAGGTGTTTTAAGGAGCAGTGATGGGATTATCCTGATTATGAAAAGAATTACGTCTTTTTATAAAAAGACGTTGCTTCTTTTGTTATTCAAGTAAGCTCTTGTAATACTTTAATTTTTTGCACGATCTAATTCTATTTGGTACGTGAGCAAAAGTATGTCAACAAACACAATTTTGATAAAATTATTAAAATTGGTTCTATAAATTAATCTACCAAGGTCTTTTTTCGTGTCGCTCAGCTTGCTGAATAAATTATGACTATGCAAAATTTGGTTCCACAAAACAATTAAAAAATTACAAAAAAAAAGGTTTTACAAACATTGTATTTTACCAAGGATTTTTGCAAGGTCACGTACCTTGAGATACTATTGAGTGTACCTATACTACAGACTGAGGGCCCGTTTATTCTAATTAAGGGTTGAATAATATAGCGCTATAATCGGTACGGTACAGTTATACCAAAAATCGAACAGTAAACTCTAACCTTACGGCAGTAATAAATCCATAGTCTTATGTACCTCGACGCTAACGCCATCTATCGAGCTATGAGACTACTTGTAAAAATGATCTAAAAAAAATCTTATTGGTCGTTCTATAGTTTCGTTTCAGCTTTACTTAAAACCTTACACAACAGCAACCAACAGATGACTGTATCTGTTTAAGATATGGCATCAATGTCACACAAACATCGTTTCGTACTAAGAATCAAAACGACATTGAAATAACGATCTCAATTACCACATCAAAACATCTCATGCGTAAACAGACATCAAACTAAACGATTACAATCAAAACACACCACACATAGAAATACGTCAAAGGAACAATTATCTCGAAGTCTGGAACAATTTCCCTAAACAGGAGTAGAATAATTATGAAGGTTCGCGTTAAGGCTCGTAGTAATAGACGCGACAACGCGACGAGTGTGACGCACGTGTATGGATTTTTTCTTTCGATAAATGTATATTTTTTTATCGGTGTATATTAATGACATGGCACTAGGTAACTAGTCCACTTCATCACCATCATCATTTCAGCCGAAAGACGTCCACTGCTGGACATAGGCCTCCCCCAAGCGTCGCCACAACGACCGGTCCTGCGTGTCTTGCATCCATCAAATTTCCGCAACTCTCGCCAGGTCGTCGGTTCACTTTGTGGGAGGCCTTCCAACGCCAGCATCTAACCAGTCCACTTAAACCTCCCAAATCCTATATTTTTATGTTGCAATAGTTTCCCACTAACCAAGTGTTATCCTTAGGCGCACTTGTATTATAACGCATTGGTACCGCGGCAGCCCCATCAGCACCCTGAATGCGTTATTATATAGGTTAATCAAATATAGGGTATCATAAATCACTGACAATATTTCAAAATAATAATAGTTGTTGCTAGGCACTCACATAGTATTACAATAAAGCAGCTATCTTTTGCTTGTAAAAGTAGAAAACTTAATTGGTTAAAAAAAAATCTATTTGCTATGTCAGGCTACGATTTATTCCAAAATTGCACACACATAAATACAAAGTTTCACTTTTATAATATTAGTTTAATTACATTACAATCAGTTCTCAAAAGTAAAAAAAAACCGCTGTTCTGTACATTATAATTTCTTTAAATTAAAAAGAAATATTGAATCAATTTTTTTCTTCATTTCTGGATTGATTCCTTAGTGCTATATTTTGTTCTCGTAAATATTTCCTCGACAAAAAAGAGTGAATGAACTCAAAGTCACCCTGTTGATCGCAAAATCGTGTCGCATTATCGCATTGCGCCTTTCCGTGGGAAGTTTTACGCACCGCACAATGACGCGGCGTAAACGCACACGCCCGTAATGACGCAAACTAATTTATTCATCAAGATGCTATCTCCGTTGGTAATGATAGTTGCTAACTTTTACGTAATTACGTTGTGGGATTCGGAAGTAGGATGAATCATTATGAGGCGGTTTCATTTTATGTTGCTGGGTAGATTAAATACATCCTGGGTTTTAATAAGTTTCGCGGAGAGTAGGAAGGGAAGGGGGTAGTTTTAATATTTATGAAAGGTTTAGCTGCCGCCTGCGAAAAAGTAAATACTTTTCACCTTTATAAATTATAGCTTATGTATTAATATAGGATTCAAACTATCCTGGTGCCAAATTTATTACGATTCATTCAGTCGTTTGAGCGGGACGGAGTAATAACGTGGTCTAAAACCATTCAACATTTTGTAAGAAGACTATGTCTTAAAGCATGTCTATTGTCTATATCGATATCCTATTAATATTTTAAAAATGTGAAAGTTTGTGTGTATGAATGTTTGTTACTCACGTAAAAACAAGATTTCGATGAAACTTGGTTTACAGGAAAACCATGTCCTGGAATGGCATGTAGGATACTTTTTATTCTAGGAGTATGTTCCCTTGGGATTTTTTTCTAGTATCACGCGAGCAAAGCCACCATCAGCAGCTAGTATCAAAATATCGTTACTCCTCTTGAGCCCTTTTCCATTCTCCTTTATCAAAAAGGTTAGTCGGCAAGTCAATCATATCATTAACCCGAGGCATTGATTTTCCATAGAGACACATTATGTTATCACATCGCGTGACTACCCTCCACTTTCATTGAATCCGACGTCCATATGATACGGACACGCAAACAAAAGGTGATTTGATGTGTAAAACTTTCTTTTTTTGCGTAGGTATGGGAACTGTGTAAAGGGAAAATTATGTTAATGATATTTTGCGGGATTGTTTGAAAGTTATCGTGGTTCCGGAATGTAAAAGACAACTGAAAGAATTTGACTGCAGCGGTCTTCCTGTTTGATTATAATTTAGGTGTCTTCAAGGTCAGAATGAACAAGCTTTTAATAAACTGAAGGATTAGTGACTCACACGATTGCATCACTGCTTACAATCTGGTGGGATCGCAGTCAAGCACTAACTGAAATCAATTTTTAGTAAAAGATGGTGGTCAAACTAGAGCCTATCAATTATACATGTTGAAATACTTTTGTTTCATATTTAAACCGTCTTTATGAAGATTTTTTTAATATCTTTACCGTTTCTAGAACCTACTGAAAAGAAAATACCTTACTAGTTTCTTAATTATAGCTTCTGAATAAGGAAACCTCATCGCCAGCCATACTACCAAAATTGTAGTCATTATGATAATTTTCGACAACGTCAAAGGTCATTAAGGCATTATTATTTCATAAAATAACGTACAATCCGATATAATAATCACAAAGAGCTGTTTAATTGCCGCGTGTTCAATAGTTGCCTCGTGCTTTCGAATTATTAAATAGCCCAATCAATATTATTACCTGAGCAATTTGATATTCCAAAGGAGGATTTCTTGAAAACTTCCACTAATGAACGGAGAGATCGACTTTATTAACTTAACTTGTTCGAATCATGTCGTAATTGTAGGTACGTACTTGTTAAGTTGTTTAAGTTATGGCTCCCATGTTTTAATTGGACCAACATGTATCATAATTATGTATTATACATCCAGGAAGCCAGGATTGTTTGAAAGAGCTACAATGTAATAATTATTTGTAAATTATAATGAGTGAGAATCCGATGGATGCGCGACGCAAAGGACCAACGTTGTGGCAACGCTTTGGGGATGCTTACGTCCAACAGTAAACGTCTTTTGGCTGAGATGATGACGATGATAATATAGAATTAGTACTTTTATGAAAGATTAAGGGCCTGTTTCACAATGTCCGAGTAGGCACTACTCACTGAATAAATTCAAAAATGTGACAGAATTCGTATCAAATTATCTGCCAAGTAAGATACTCGAAACTTAATCACAGGTGGTGAAACAGGCCCTAATAATAGTATTTTATTAATGGCCTGAGGCCAACGGTAAAGGAAACTGGTGTAACACCGGTATTAGTTAGTAAAAGTCTCATACTCCTCTGACCACTCGCTCGATAGATACTAATTCGGGCTGACATATCTGTTCAAATCGCGCGGAGAACTTTAATTGCGCGATACAGTATCCTGCTTTGTTCTTATGTGATGCCATAGATGTCGCTACATCGTAATTTGATATTTCGACACTCGGGGGACGCCTATGTCCGACAGTAGACAGCTTTTGACTGAAATGATGATGATGTGATGATGAAGTTTCAGTTCAACTCCTTCAGATGCTCAAATACTTGTTCATATATCACAGACCAAATAAATTGTAGTATTTCTTATATTTTTGTCAGTTTACCTTTATTAATTGGGATATCATTAAATGTTTCAGGCTATAATGAGCGGAAAAGTCAGACTTTTACTGGCTAAAACCCTCCCTTTATCTTTTTTTAGGGTTCCGTAGCTAATTGGCAAAAACGGAACCCTTATAGTTTCGCCATGTCTGTCCGTCCGTCTTCGCTTAATCTCTGTGACCGTTAGCTCTAGAAAGCTGAAATTTGGTACCAATATGTATGTCAATCACGCCGACAAAGTGCAAAAATAAAATTTGGAAAAAAATATTTTATTAGGGTAGCCCCCCTACGTGTAAAGTAAAAAGCGATTTTTTTTAAATTTCAACCCTTACGTGTGGATTGTGGATTTTTGGATAGGTATTAAAAAATGAATAGGGGTTTACTAAAATCGTTTTTTGATAATATCAATAATTTCGGAAATAATCGATCCAAAAGTAAAAAACAATGCGTCCCCCCCCTCTAACTTTTGAACCTTAAGTTTAGAAAATATGAAAAAAATCTTTAAGTTGAGCTTTATAAAGACTTTCTAGGAAAATTATTTTGAACTTGATGGAACGAACCGTTTTTGAAAAATTGGGGACACTTATTTTGACGGACGGGAAACTACGGAACCCTACACTGGGCGTGGCCCGACACGCTTTTGGCCGGTTTTACTACTTTACGCTCATACGGCTCAACGGGTTTGGATTAAAATTTTGGCACTACTTCACTTTTGTGAAAACGTTCCCTTAGAATAATTTTCACCCGGGCACAGTCTAGTAACTTTAATCATATCTGAAACTAACAAACTACATTTTACCGAAACCACTAAAAACAGAATCTAAACTTAAAAAATAACTTTTCTTTTTTATAAAAGCTCATTTCATGCTAGAATTTTCAATCTATTCGCCGATCTAATGGCAGTTCATGTTCTATGTTCGTTCAATTTAAAATAACCTTGAAGTAACTTAGTTTGTGGCTGTATACTTAGCTTCAGTACCGAGGTCTCGAATTATCTAAAGTGACCTGTAAAGGTAACATAAAACGCTGTTTTACAACACTTACAATGTTTCCAACAATATCTTTGGAATCTGTTGTAAAATGGCAAGGTTAGGTTAGGTAATTGAGTGAAACGAGCTTGATACACTCTTTTCTACTTAGGTTAACGTTTATTGCACTTTCACTTTAAGGCTCCTCGCTTAGAAGGGCGATGCGACACTATGACAAGGCGTTTTCTTTCTTATCACTTTTTTCATGTGCAATATCATTAATAAACGTTACCGTTTAACAGTGGGCCCAAAAAAAATTGTCTCCTTAAAGCTAACTAGCTTAGTGTCAGCTTCCAGTCTAACTGGATGTAGCTGAATGCTTGTATTTTACATGGTGCAACTGCCTATCAGACCTACACAACCCAGTTAATGGACAACATGATACTTCTTTTTTATACTAATACATTGTTTTTTAATGATATGATATGATGATATGATATAGTTAAATGAAAGTGCCATAATTATAAACAATTGCTGTGGTAAATTAAAAACATCTGTAAGAAAGTATGATAATTGAATCAATGTTATGTAAATGAAGATGGCCAGTAAGAAACAGAGATAAAACCGATAAAACGATGTATAATAATTATTGAGAGCATTATATTAGTATATAGTATAATATTTCAGAATGAATTATTTGTAATATTTTAAAGCCAATTAGTTAAAAAAACATTGAAGTATGTACTACTAATATAAAATAATGAATTAGTACAGTAAAACTATAATGTGGCTATAAAAGAGGCATTTCCTTGCTGCCTTGCAAACAACAACTATGAATAATTTTAAGATTAAAATGCTTGTGCATTAAAACAACCGCTTCCACTTCTGAAATTGGAGAAACGAGAAGAAACAAGCAATTCTACGATCGCATTTTTTTATACATTTTGGCATGAAAATTTTAAAACAGTATTCAGACGACTTTAAAACGACCCCTTTTATGGCATTTTTTAAGTACCTGAATGTTAAATGTTTCGTTAAATAAAAAAGCACAGACAAAAGCGCAGAAGTATTTAGCCAGTGTACCAGGATCGCAGTCGGAGCAGGAAGTCGTAAATACGGTTTTATTTGAAATGTGCTGGAACGCAAGCATTGTGTGAATGTAACGGTACCCAGGGGTCATGTAGCTCGCACAACTCCAGAACATTTTATTCGTGACCGGACCGAGGCTGTTTAGTACTCATATACGCTCTTTATTACATCTTCTGTATTCAAAATTGTATTGTTTAGGCGTATGCGTTAGTAGAAATTCCTAAGTTCATGATCAACTAAAAGATGCGTCAATGTATGCTTATTTGAACTACGCTAAAATTAAAAGCGGACTATATTACTGAAAATAACTAAAGCGGTTGGTAGTGACTCAATGTTTCCCAGGAACCACCTACATAATAATTTGCAAGCATTATTTAAAACACAACATTACCGTCAGCACAGTGGACTTAAAATTCCTCCACCATTTTCTACAAGAATATAATTTTCATAAAAATGCTTAGCAAATTCCTTATTCGAATAAGCAAGTGGTTTATGAATACATATGTACATCAGTCGACACATCCGCCCTACTTGAATATGTGATGGGCCAACAAACGCTAGTTACCATATCCTACAAAAATGGTACAACTAAATCTTGATAAGTGGACATTAATTTATTGCGTGAAACGTAGCGTTTCCCGTGCCATTGTTAATCATGTGAGACGCCGTGAAACAGCGTTTCAGCAATTCAGCGTCATCCAACGGTGCGAATACCTGTTCGATTTTCCAATTAGCTTTCTTTATTAGAATTCTGGGGGCGTTCGAAAACGGCAGGCAGTTTGTCCGCGGTCACCGCGCCTGGCAATTTCGCCTTCGTTTTTGTTCGTATTTTCTTTTAATTCACAAAATAGCGGTGTGTACCAATAAATCTTCAGTGCTGTGAGCACAATGCTGCTGTCGTACTTCCAATGTTTTTTTTTTGTAAGAGAGTTCTATTTTCGAAAGAAGGTTTTCTCTCTCCGAAAAAGAGGTGATAAATGTTGAGACCTACATTGTTAGTTCTAGAAAACTTATTAGTTACGTACTAACTTTCAAAGCTCTCTGTAGCAAGAAGTGGCTCCCATGGGAATTGCGAGCAGAATTTATTGTTCAGTGCGGCGATATTCTGGGAATCTGTTGCAAAGGGGCGTGTCATCTTGCTTTGGAAAGTTGAGATCAATAATGGACTTTGTGTCTTGTAACTCGAATAGTTTGTGCATCTTAATCGCTTTATCTGTTCTCCAGTTACACTACGGCATCAAATTGATCGTAACTACTTCCTAGAAATTCTATCAGCTATATCGTTTGTCGATATAAGATTGATTGAGGTGCTAAAGTCTAGCCTAGCGACATCTATGCTACCACGTAGGAACTAAACTACGAAATACTACATCGCGGTTTCAAAATTTTCTGTTCACGTTAACAACAGTTCGAAAAATAGTTGGGCTGTCAGACCTGACACAACGGCCGTTCGAAGTATCCTCCCTTTTCAAATGAGGTTTTAGCGTGTTTTCTGTGTTTTCTATAAGCTACAACAGATACAAGGGGCTACAAGGGGAATTGAACACAGCAAATAAGTTAATAGTATAAATAAGTTGCTTTTAAGCAAACGCGTTTCAACGTAAGCCACATCATCGCTATCAAGTCAGATAGTATTCAAACTCAAGTCTACCTATAAAAACCTAAAAAATTGAATAAAATATCAAATAGGCTGTCCCAAATATTTGAGGATTTCGAATTTTCAATAATTACTATCCCTGCTGGTGCGACGGTGCCACATTGGCAAGGTTACCAACTGCAAGGTCATCCCAGGCGAAAGCTTAACGGCTCAACACCGCCTTCTGGTCCTGGACTTGGCAGTCAGGCCAAAGAAGAAAGTGACCGAGAAACGCAACCCCCGCACTAAGTGGTGGTTGCTTAGTGGGCCTAAGCAGTCAGACTTCATCGCGGAGGTCGAGCATCTCAAAATCAGTGCTCCGCATGAGTCTGCTCAAGATATCTGGAGTAGGATCCACTCAGCAATCACCGCTGCGGGTAAGCGCGTCTTTGGCACTTCTCGTGGTGGCCGCACCATAAACAAGGAGACGTGGTGGTGGGATGACGAGGTGCAGGAGGCGACTCGGAAGAAGAAGGTTTTATTTAAACAGTGGCAAGGGTCCAACTCTCCGGAGGACAGGGAGGCATATGGAGCGGCTAAGCGCGCTTGCAAAAAAGCAGTAGCCAGAGCCCGCAGCAAAAGTTTGTCGCCCTTGTACGACAAGCTGGAAACTGCGGAGGGGCAAAAACTTATTTTTAAGCTGGCGCGTGCCCGGGAAAAAGCAACACGGGACATTAGTAAATGTCTCTGTGTAAGGGACGCCCAGGGTAAACTGCTCTACGATGCCCCCTCTGTTAAGGAGAGATGGTGTACGTACTTCACGGAGCTGTCCAACAAACAGCATCCCCATAACCTTCCTCCCGAACCGCCTCCTAACCTTGGACTTATTTCCCCTATTTCCCCCGACGAAATTCGCATTGCTCTTCGCCACATGAAAAACCGGAAATCGGTCGGGCCTGACAATGTGCCAATTGAGGCGTGGAAAGCGATGGGCCCACATGGTGTGGACCTATTGACAGATCTTTTTAACCGCATCCTGACCACCAAGGAAATGCCAAACCAGTGGCGACTAAGCCTGATTATCCCGGTTTACAAAGGCAAAGGTAGCGTACAGGACTGCAGTAACTACCGCGGTATCAAGATCATGTGCCACACCATGAAGCTCTTCGAGCGCATAATTGACACAAGGCTCCGTAGCGAGTGCACTGTCTCTGAGTGTCAATATGGCTTTCGGGCGGGTAACAGCACCATGGACGCAGTGTTCGCCTTACGGACTCTGTCTGAGGCTTACAGAGAGAGAAGGAGAGCTCTGCATATGGCCTTTTTAGACCTGCAGAAGGCCTTCGACTGTATACCTCGGCAGGCTATCTGGTGGGCACTCCGCTTCAAGGGTGTTCCCGAGGCCTATGTTGACATTATCAGAGACATGTACTGTGATTCCGTGTCCTCTGTCCAGACCGCTGTTGGCGAATCCAGTGTTTTTCCAATATCTGTTGGCGTTCACCAAGGTTCGGCTCTAAGCCCGTTCTTGTTTAACGTTGTGCTTGATGTAGTTACGGCAAACATCCAAGACCAGCCTCCATGGCTAATGATGTATGCCGATGACATCGCCCTCGTTAACCAGAACAAAGCCCATCTTGAGCGCAAGGTCAACATTTGGAAGGACACGCTGGAAAACGGCGGTCTGAGACTAAATGTGGCGAAGACCGAGTACATGTCCTGTGGCGGCACGGATTCAAACACTATCCGAATAGGTTCGGATCTGGTAACAAAGACCGATAAGTTCCGGTACCTTGGATCCGTGCTGCACGAGTCTGGCAACGTGGATGACGATGTACAAGCACGTATAGGCGCGGCTTGGGCAAAATGGCGCGAGGTAACGGGCGTTTTATGTGACCGTAGAATGCCCCCGAGGCTCAAAGGGCAGATATATAAATGCATCATTCGGCCGGTCCTCCTGTACGGTGGCGAGTGTTGGCCGGCATTAAGCAGACACACTCAGGAGCTTCGCGTCACGGAAATGAAGATGCTGAGGTGGATGTGTGGCGTAACGCGATCCGATCGCGTGCGCAACTCATTCATCCGAGGTAGTCTTGGTGTCCGTGACGTGGGGGAAAAACTGCAAGAGTGTCGTCTGCGATGGTATGGCCACATCATGCGTCGCCCTAGGGAGTACGTCGGCCGGAGATGCATGGATATGGCTGTTCTTGGGGCTAGGTCCCGTGGTCGCCCTCGCAAGCGCTGGCTGGACGTCGTCAAGTCCGACATGAGAGCCAATGGCCTTACTGGGAAGGATATTGAAGATCGGGCAAAGTGGAGTAAGCTTAGCAGGAAGGCGGACCCTGGTAACGGCCGGGAATAACGCCAGGCAGAAGAAGAATAATTACTATCCCCTGTAGAAAGTTACTTTGTCTACAATCATTGCTTCTTATCTTCTATTTGGCCATTAAAGTATATTAAAAGCATTACAAGTAATTTGACATTGACTTTTTCGTTTTCATATTTTTTCATCTCAAAAGACTTTTTCCTAATTTCTAAAAGCTAAGCACGTATAAAAATGTATCACTTAGAAGTGATGTTACGTAAAAAGAATATTAATCATAGGAAAATATAATTAATTAGTGCTAAGGCTAATTCTTTGAAACGAAAAAAATATAGTCTTGATAGTCTACCTACTAATTTGTTTTACACGCCTAGATTACATAATTATAGTTTTGATGAAAAAGATTTCAGATCATCAAATGACTTTTCCGGCTCTGGAGCGATTCTGCTTTTACTAATTAAAACCCACCCTTGTCTTTCATTTGCCCTTTGCATTTCAGAAGAAGAAGGAATATAGGAGTGGGTTTTAGTCAGTAAAAGTTTGACACGCTCTCCCACTCCACCCAAGAGCGGGAAAAGTCATTAAATGATTTTCCACCTAAACAAACTGGTTCCGTAAAGATCTTTAATTTCACTTTTCATTTTATAAACTTTTAACTAGGTACTAAAATATTGCTACCCTTAAAAAAATATTTATTGAAGACTGCCCAAGGCGGAAACATTATTCGAACCAAACTCGTCACTGGATCGTAATAATATTATGAGAAAAAAAACTTTTCTGATTATTATACCAAAACTCGCTTTTCGTCCTCATTGCACGGCTAAATAAGCAGAGTATTATAATTGAGGAAACCCCTCAAGCCATACGAATTACATTAAAGAAAGAAAGAAAAAAAGGAGAAATGCGAGTTTTTCCCGATGCTTTTTGTATCATTATGATTATTCTGATGGTAGATTTTATCAGATAAGACATCTTGGGGAACATGAAAGCTTATTGTTTTTTGTAAACCTGTATGTAAATATAGGGGCGTATTATTACATTTATACATAGAAATATAATAACAATGGGGATTCAGGTTTACATT
The DNA here is from genome assembly GCA_030763345.1 of Mythimna separata. Lineage (NCBI taxonomy): Eukaryota > Metazoa > Arthropoda > Insecta > Lepidoptera > Noctuidae > Mythimna > Mythimna separata. Next base: position 17,661,374 of record CM061177.1, on the reverse strand, counting down.
TTGACGTCGACTCTTTTGTCAGTAATTTGCTGTTAACTTAGTCTCGGATTTGCGGGCGATGAGCAATAGGTCCGAAGAATCGCTAAACTTAAGTGGCAGTGGGCAGGGCACATTGCTCGTAGAACGGATGGTCAATGGGGACGGAAGGTTTTGGAGTGGCGGCCACGTATCGGAAGACGCCGCGATGGAAGGCCTCCCAAAAGGTGGACCGACGACCTGGCGAGGGTTGCGGGAATCCGATGAATGCGAGACGCATAGGACCGGTCGTTGTGGCGACTCTTCAGGGAGGCCTATGTCCAGCAGTGGACGTCTTGCAACTGAAATGATGATGATGAGCAATAGGTAGCTTGCCGTCCGACTGTCCAGTAAGGACTAAGCCTGAGTCATCGACAGCGTGTAGTGTCCCACGTGCGGTTCGAAGAGATGTTAGTAAAACCGTAGGGGCCCAGCAGACCCGATGGCTGCAATTGCCATGGAAGAATTCATTTACTGTTTTGGAATGCAAATTGCAATTGAAAGACACAGATGTGGTTTTAGTCAGTAAACATAATCGGATCACTTTTATGTGCAGTAGAAATAATTCTATCTGCATTAATTGAACAAATCATCTGCCTAGCCTTTTCCCAACTATATTGGGGTCGGCTGGTCGGCGGCCAGTCAAGCCAGATTTAGCTGAATACCAGTATTTTACGAGGAGCGGCTGCCTACCAGACCTCCACAACCCATTAACTGGGGTAACACGGTACTTCATGTCAAGACTCGAGTCAAATTTACTGGCTTCTGACTATTCGTAACGACTGTCAAAGATCTACAAATAACAGCCGGGACCAACGGTTTGACGTGCTTTCCGAGGCACGGAGGAAACTCGTTATGTTAAGATGGTCACCCATCCACAGACCAACCTTGGCAAGCGTTGTTTAACCTTGAAGATCGACCTGTGCGGCTGTTATTATCTAGCCACGAGCTCCTCGATTAATTGAAGAAAGATAATTCTAAAACTGTTTTGTAAGCAACCCTTCAAAACATGGTACGATAAGGTACTAGGGTGCGCAGTATGACACCGCCCCCACCGTACAATACTCAACAAGGGAAAGTCGATCCTAAAACTGTTATATAAGGAAAGATTATTAGCAAAAGACAACACTGCAAGAGTATCATCACCCCCACTTAATACCCTGCAATACGATCTTTTGAAGTAACTTTGAAGGTCTTTTATTTCTGCAGTTATTTCGATACTGCCTTATAGGGGTAATTTGCAGGCCCATCGCCTATGGGTCTCGTTAACTGGGCCGTTCCCCTCCCTTTTATAACTTTGGTATGAACCCTATTTGTTATCTTTTGTAACATAAACGTCACGCTTGTGAGCCCTGAGGGTGGGCAGAGAGAGTCGTAAAGTTTGCCAGTGATAGTAGTCGGATTTATGTGATGAAGGGTGTGTAACAACTCCTCACAATGCTGACGCGCTTGATTGGTGTATGTGATGGATGATTGGCTTCTGCGCAACGATCAACTAGATTATGGTTGAGGCTCTTATGAGCTATCGTATTCGCTTCTATTTAATCCTATAAGAACTGAGCTAACCCGAGATACGTTTAGACAGCTCTTACGTGATTATGATAAGTTTTACTTAATTTTTTTTTTGTTCTATCTTTTGTACTTATCTAGGTATTCGATATTATCTAGGTTATTAAAAAATAAATTGTAAATCTATTCCAGTAAATATCTCTGAAAATCTGCTGTTATGTGACTTTAGCCATTCATAATGTTTGCATAAATAAAAAATATCGAGATTCTGGAACAAATTAAATAAATAAAATTATTTGAGTAAATAACGGAATAACTGAATGCTAGGCAACAAAGCGTTTAGGTTGCGTAGGATAAAACGACAAGCTTTTAAAAACATGTTCACGTTAACAATAGACGGTTCGAAAAAGGCTATTTTGAGAATCAACGCCAAATTTTTAAACCACAATATATTTGGCACTACAAACCTGATGTACTAAAATAGAAACAGCCATAGTCTAACTACATATTTTCAAACCTTTAAAAAAACCTGATGCTACAAATTTGGCACGACTTTTCCAGCACTCCTTTCCAATAATACCACAGCACAATATAACGTCTGACGTCATATCGCTACACAATACTGCACAACAGTTACAAAGAGCACCTCCTGCTAATAATTCGGACAATTGGCATGCGGCCATAGGTCGCAAGCTCGCTTTGAATACCACAAACATATTGTGTGGTATAATCTCCAACTAGTTTCTGAATTCCTGGTACGCGATTCGTTTCTAGATTCTATTTGGAGATATGTACGTGTAATCTTAGAGGTCTGATTGTTTGTGTATCTGTTTTATAAGTTTGGTTAGATAATGGGATTGTGTTCTTGGCGTAAGATAGAGGAAATTCTTATTTTAGTTCTTGTTACTTAAAAGGTTGTTCCATTTTTATTTTAGCGAAATTTATACCCTAAATAATTGTAAAGGGTTAGATACTAATAATGATGATATCGTTTCGTAATTGAAACATTATTTTCTAATAATAAATTATTATTGTTTAGTTTTAAGTGGTTTTTACCAAGAAAACCCAGCGAAACGCATTATTGCTCTTGATATTTTCTTAGATAATACGAAGCGAAAGACAATAATTATTTTCATTTCAACATACTTCACAACGGCTTTACGCACCATTTGTCACATAAATCAGAGATTGCTTTCAAGATATTTTATATCAATATCAGCCCATTTTCTAAAAATAAAGACTGAGTCGAATACTATTATACTCTTCATAAAAGATGCGGCTTTTTTCTTTAAGTCAACACAACAGTAAAGAAGAAAAAAAGAAAATTGAAACTTTTATTCCGCGAATTAGGCGAACGAAATTACGTACACACTTTATAACCAGTATTGTGTTTTTAACATAAAATTCCTTTTGTTCCCGGAATTTGCGGAAGATTTTCGCTAAAACTCCACCGACAATTATGTATTTCGATACTAAAATTTGGAAAGGTTATTATAAAAAAATACTAATCACATTTTGTGGGAAGAAAAACGATAATTAATAATTTAATAAATTGGTTAAAGGTTAGATTGTTTTAAAGCTTAGCTTATGCCGCGTTTGTACTATGTGGTCACGGTTAATTTATTATCGGACGACCATCGTCTCTTGCTATTCCCAGTATAACAGTTTGTTGTAAATTTTCTTACACTTACGCTTAGCGAGTCATATTATGACTTAGCGATCATAATTAGCTCATTCCATTGGATTGCGATGACATTATTTTAGTTTTACAGCAGTTGCTTTTTCCTTTGCATATCAGAAGCAAGCTACAATAGTCACCTCTATGTTTTCATGGAGATCAGTTTTTTGTTTATGCTATTTTTATGGTTGTCGTGCCACCCGATCTCATTGCCATGAGAAACTTTTGTCACCGCAAAAAAGTCTTAGACGACAGTTAATCGTGTCGTCCTATATGTAACAAATATTATATGTATATTTAAGTAGAGGTACTTAAATATACATATAAGCCACAATACTTAAAATAATATAATGATGATCTAGTTGTTATCTTTTATTAGGACAAAGTGATAGCGAGTAGTATTCTTCTATTAGGTACGACAAAGTGAGAACGCGCCCTTATTTTGCACAAATTAAGCACAAACAAGCATATAGCTAGCTAAGATGGTATACTGTGTAAATGCCTTCAATGACAACTAATTTTGCTCAAACTAAAATTGCACTAGCGTAAACGGTTTGCCATCGTATGCATGCATGCTAACGTAAATGCCATTACACAAACTTGTGCATAAGTCCTGTTAATAACTTTCTGGTAATATTTTTAGTACAAACTGTTGCACAAAATGTGCAAACAAGTCACTGCGTGTATTCAGGTCTTTACTTTATATGAAGGTTTAAAATTGCGGCTTCTAAAGGTCTACCGAATTAAATGGTTGTATATACACGAACAAAATATGTAGTTGACCTAGATTCTTATCGTTTGTTTATTGTAATACGTTTTGAATCTAAATGAAATAGTTATGTAAGGAATCTTGGTCCCTGTATAAGAACTGTTTGACAATTATTTGTTTGAGCTGTATAGGGTTGAAATTCTTGAATTGTGGAATCCCAGTGCGCAAAAATTGTATAAAGACATCTCTAATGCCTTGTTGGATCTTCACGCGAGCTTAAGTCATGTTTTTACCTTGGACACAAGTTAAGTATTTTCATACAGTCTGGCAACACTGACAGTCTCCTAGGCACGCTACCATTCGACTGTGAAAGTGATGCGGCAAAGTTTTTCACGTCATAATTAATTCAGACTAGAGTGCGTCTAAGGAAAGCGCGACTTGGAATTTTTATTTTTAATTTGATTGGCAAAATTATTCAGCCGCAATTGCAGGAAATAAAAAAAAATCTGGGGTGTCAAAACAGAATTCTCCTACTCGTTAGTAATACCACATCGTTTTCTCAGGTCGCGCTTTCATTAGACGGAATATAGCTGCTGACAGCGGCTTCTCCCGCATGTTAGTAGAAAAATACCTCAATAGAACATATTCCCGGGATAAAAATATTCTATGTACTATACCAAGATATGGCTTACCCTACTTCACGGGTAAGTATAACTACGATAGAGAAGCTACCAGAAGGGCATAGTATAAAACATGGAAATAATTTTATCTCAATATAAATGTTTGTAGACTTTTACATAGGTACATTTACCTACCTACATTATTTTAACAAACTGAAACTCACGAGTTGTAAAATGTGAATAAATTATAATATTGTTATAATCATCACATTTTATATCATGGAACAGAGGTACGAAACTCTCTAACTGTCTACGGAAAATTATACTGTAATTAAAATGTATTTAATTACGGGCAAATAATAAGCACGTTTACATTTTAAAATGGGTTATGTAGAATTTATAAATGTAGGCAGGTATCAAATCATTTACGTTTGTTAAACAATTTGTTTTTGTTACAAGGTTGTCTAGACAAGTCTGTTATTGTTTGCTAAGATAAGAGCCTTTCTGGCCTCCCACTGGTATTTTTTATTTTTATATTACATCTTTTATTTTATGTTATCTATTTATGGCTTACTTAACATTTTCCAATTTTATTTTATTGCTGTTTGCCCCGTGTGAGTCACAAATAAAAGTGTTTCTGAGTTTGTGTATTCGTTACGTTTAAACGGTTGAAGGGATTACATCGACGCACAAACGAATTCCATGAATCCAGCAGTGCTATTCTTTAAAAGTCATTTTCATGGCGACGAGCTCGACAACATGTATGAAGAACTGTCATTGTCAATTGCAACTGTGAGTTGACAATGACAGTCTTCATACATTTGCGTTCGCTGTTTAACGGCTGTCTTGACGTCGAGCTCGTCGCCATGAAAATGACTTTTAGAGGATAGCATAGCAGAACATAATTCTGGTTCCCCAGTGGTGGATGGTTTTGCGTCGGGATTTTCCTAATTTTTTCAACAAAAATCTAGTTTTTTTTGTAATTTTAACTATTTAAATTCTTTAATTAAAAAGCCGTCGGGGTAGATAATACGATTTTTAACGATATTTTTAGTTTAATGTTTGAATCCCCGACCGGTCCTACGAGACCGTGCTGTTATTGTTTTACTATTGTGTCTCGTTTCGCGGGTACGTGATAGATTAAAAAGTAATTAATTCATTTTTGTCCCTAAAAATGTTAGAATAACAATTTTACATTGTTTATTTTTTTTAACTAAGAAAAAGCCGACCATAAATTCCTTTACCGGGGGTCCAAAATCACGTACTGAAATCATGAAATTCGTTTGTGCGTCGATGTCTGACACACCCTGTATTTATAAAACGCCTCAAATAATTCTAACCCAATACCACAAAATGGACGGTCTTTCGAAAATGAATTTCAAAGGTTCCCAAAATGTAACCACACAACTCAGCTTTAACCAAAAAATTACTTTGATTAAAACTGGTAAACGCACTGATTACCCGCAAAAGTTGAAAATAGCAATACAAATAAAATTAACATCGCTTTAAAAATTAACAACATTTCGAAAAAATAAACGGATGGGTCGTTATCGCGACCATTATGGGAATATAATTTGCATTTCTGTATTAATTCAAATTGTCTCGCTGTAAATTCATTTTTACGTTCTTTTGATAATTTGCGAAATGTTTCTTTTGCATAATGAACATTTTTATCAGTAAAAACTTTTACATAATATTATGATATAAAATTATCTGAAACAACGGTTTTTACAATAAAAAGGCTTCCTCGAAGGTATTGATTAATTTCTCCAATACTTTACTTGTATCTGTAAATAAAACAATAACACGACTTTTGAGGAAAGCAATATTTTAATTAATGAATGATGTTCATTTTGTATATCTTTTAAATTCTGACAAGTATTTTTGGACAAGTTTTCAATAATTGTACACACTTTTATCAACTATAATTCCATTATTATAAAAACGTATGACATTTTTTGTATAAAAAGTGAAGATACCAAACCACACTACAATATTCCTTTCGATCAAATGATTATTTAATATAATTATTATATCTCACCCACCACTTGCAACACTTCTCATGCGGAAGAGAAGCAACTCCCTGAACAGTTATTAATATTATCATTATTTTCCTTATCTATTTGATATCCCGTACCAATAAATCATTTTGATACTCGTATGTGAGCTACATAACTATGTTGCTACGTACAGTCACATACAGGCATAGTAAGTAGCATATTATAAATAATATCGCTCACTAAGGCTTCGAACCAAGCACCCGTGTTACAGGAAGTCTCTTTCTACAAAATTCTCAAATAACGCCCGCCACTATTAAGTACCTATTTAAATTAGTTCTTAAAAGTGTGGTAGCTTCGAACCGTAATTAATTTGCCGGCAAGCAATAGATGAAGGATTATCTAATTCACTTCCTATATCCACATAGCCACATAGTTCAAGTGGTAAAGTAAGTGGCTTAGTGTACATTATAATATGACTGCACACCATTTTTCCGGCCCTGCCAACACAAGTGCGTTACAACAAGTTTTTCCTACTACTTTCTCTAATAAAATCAACCACTACCCAAGTATGTGTGTGTGTGCGCGTGTTTTATATTAAGGCGACACTAACGGCAGATAATACCGACTTCGCTTAGCTCAAAAGTCCGGGCTTCAGTATATTTATATTCACGAATCAATAAACTATTTGTATGATTGACGATGACAGTCAATTGACTCTATCTAGATTAGTTACTACAAAAAGCTACTAAAACAAACGACAAATCCAAATTAGAGTTTAATTGCTTCCCTCATGTTTTTGACTTCCTCGATTAACATAGTCAAAAATACAGTGTCCAAATAAGTAGCCTGTATGAGTTTGCCAGTCATGCAGTCGTGTTTCAACGAGCTTATTTCTACAACTCTCTATTAAAGTCCAGCACTAAACAGTATCTAAATTCATTCCAAAAAGGGTGGCAACTTCCAACTGTAATATGATTGCTTCCTCACATGTTTGGCTTCCCATATCAACATAGCCACAGCTACTCACGTAGTCGTATAGTCACATAGTCTAGGTGGCAAAGCAAGTGGCTTATTATAAATATTATCGCTGCACGAGTTTGTGAGCCATGCACCCGTATTATTACGGGCTGTCTTCTACAAACAACGCTCTCCAATAAAGTCAGGGAGTAAGTTCTCGTAAGTCAGGGCTTTATTTAGTCAATAAACTATAATTCATTGATTATCTGACTGTACCGACATTCGTTGTAAAAAGGACGACAAATCCCATCCGTAACTAACTCCATTGCTTCCTTCATCTATTTTACTTCCCCTATTAACATAACCAAAAAGACAGTATGAATGTGACAATGAGTTTGCCGTCCATGCACTAGTGTTTCAACGAGCTTGTTTCTACAACTCTCTATTAAAGTCCAGCACTAAACAGTATCTAAATTCATTCTAAAAAGGGTGGCGACTTCCAACTGTAATATGATTGCTTCCCTCACGTGTTTGGCTTCCCGTATCAACATAGCCGCAGTTACACACGTAGTTGTATAGCCACATAGTCTAGGTGGCAAAGCAAGTGGCTTATTACAAATATTATCGCTGCACGAGTTTGCGAGCCATGCACCCGTATTATTACGGGCTGTCTTCTACAAACAACGCTCTCCAATAAAGTCCCGTGTTTGTACGGCACAATGTTATTTTATCACTCGCGTATAATTTTATTGTAGTGTTTTTTTTATTATCTGGGTGGAGTTAGTGGAGAATTAATGCAGTTCTTTGGATTTGCTGATGGTAGGAGCGTTTTGTGAGGTCTTAATAATTAGTCATATTTAGTGATTGCTGTTGTGCAATTTTTTTTTTGTATTTTGGTATTTTGTTTTTAGTAGGCAACCAAACAAAAAACAAACTTATAAAAATGTGATCTGAAAAATTGGTTCCGTTAATTCTTTTTTCCCGTTAAACTACCAATTTGTTTGTTATGGCAATTTAATTCGTTGAAAAGTACAGATAAATAATTGCTTTGAGCACTTTTAAATTTGGTATTCGATATAAAAACAAAAATAAAAATAATGACTTTTCGAAATCACTGTCCAGATTCTGTACACAAAATTAGTTAATTTCGTGTATATTATGCGACATCTCCATCACCAAATAGAAAAAAAAAACTTTTAAACGAAAGAAAAGAAATAAAATAGAGTACTAGTGCTAGCAATAGATGGCAGCACTGCATGTCGTATGCGAAACAAGCTCCACATGAACACGTCAGCCTGCCAATCAGCAGTCAAGATGACTGACAGTCAAGTTCAATTCATTTCAGCGCTACAACGAAGCTTGCAACTGTCTGCAATTGCAGGAATCAAAAAATAAAGAAATGTATTGGGGATATGAAATACTGGACCAATGTTTTTTGTAGTTTTTATGTTTATTCAAGAGCAGGCAAGCGCTTAGCCTAGCCTGAAAATGTGCAAAGGGGTTTTATTAAAGTGGAAAATCAGTAGGTAAATGACTCCTGCCTGCCCAGCCGATTGGGAAGAGAGTACGAATTTTACTGATTAATTCATGAATCCCTGACCGGTCCTATGAGTACTTTTGTGGTGGTTTTGTATGTCTAGTTTTGTGGGTATGTGATAGGTTAAAACCACACCTAAGATCCTTCAATTCCCAATGGTATTGGTTACCAATACCATTGGGAATTATATTTTATTGGGAGGTATTGGTATGCAAAACATACCAATACCATGGGTAACCCTTTCAGAAGTCGACCCATGACCTTAGTAGGCTTCGCCTTACTGGGCCCAATTGGTGGTCAAATATTCGAATCCAAAATTCAAATCGCGATCTCATTTCGTTGACAATCAATATTGAAAACGTAATTAGGACGGAATTTTGAATGACAACGGAATTATTTAAAAGACTTCTCGCGGCTCCAGAACGCAAAGCTAAAAGTGACAGAACATGGGCGGTTTTAGTCCGATAATATTCTTTAGCTCCACCCAGAAAATAATTACGTAAGGTATATGTTTTTTTCTCAACACTACAAAAAACTAGGCAATTTTCAAAGATTATGAATATTAAAAAGCAAATTATATACCTATTTGAATGAAGAAAAGGTTTTCAGCACCTGATCGCATGATGGAAACCACTTAAACTTAATAAGTAACGCCTAAAAGATGGCGCTTCTCGTAGATTGCTCGTGTCAAGTAGAAACTTAGCATTTATGCTAAGTATATCACTTAATTATGTATTGTTTTGAATTAAGGCACTTAATTAAACATACGAAGGTACTTCAAGTCGATAGTTAGGTATGTCTTAACGTTAAACATTAATTAATATGCGTGTCAAAGGCGATGACTACTTAATTTGCCATTATTTAATTCAAAATTATAATCTATTTATTCGAATTAAGCTAAAAATCACATATTAGAAGCAAAAAGAAATATGTAACCAAGATTATGTGTAAATCAAAGTATAAATTAAAAGAGTGTCCATGCACATTGCACATTCTTCATTAGATCTACGCTTTGGAACTTGCAATTTAGCTTCTTTTTTATTTTGACTAATCGACATTTTGACTATCTAAAAGTGCGTGTTGATGGTCTATATAAAAAAAATGCTTTTGACTTTGAATTTAACTTGAGTCAGTACATTATACTGAACGTCAAAATGTATATAAGTACACGATAGTCTTTCGTATCTTTCAGTATACTGTGTCTTTGAGTTTTTTTTTGCGTTCCAGGGCTTGGGTAACTCTTTCCCTTCATAGAAGTGACAATAATTATTAACAGTAATTTTAAGATATTTTACTTACAAAGTAACACAGAGTTGTTTTAAATATAATTGTAAAACAAATAACGCATCCTTATATAAACAATTTGATTTATTTATTTATTTATTGTATCTGTGAGAGATATTATTTGGGGCAAACAAACACTAAAAACGGCGAGTTTTAATTTTGTACATGCTGCAGCAGGCTTAGTCGTTTAAAATAGGTCAAGCTATTATAATAGCTATCTCATATTGATTCTACCTACATAATTAACAAGCAAGCCTTTATACAACAAAAAGAAAAACAAGTCACTGGTCCTAAAAAAATATTTGCGAAGAGCTCAGAGGTCTTACCGCGAGCTCATAACGGGATCCATTTCACGACCTAAACTGAACTATTAAAGGGATAGAGACTAAATAGGGTGTATAGCTCTGTCCTTCTTTCTCGCTCGAAATCTTGATATTTTAGTTCGCCATGGTAAGGTCCCAGTTAAGTACCTACAACCACACTAGCATGTTTTCCATGTTAAGCATTGCTTGCTAAACTTAGAGTATGAGTTAGTAAGTAGCAATTTTAACACCTAAAAGATTCTTCCATGCTTCAGAAAGCACGTTAACTTTTAAAAACACTTTAAGTCTGTTTAAATAGTCAGCTGAACCTGGTTAAGCTAGAAGTCGACCGACCCCTAAATAGTTAACTATTTGTAACTATCAGGAAACACAGACTCCAACAGGGAATTCCATTTATATTTATGCCGTTAGTATCTACCTATTTATTATTAAGGAAATAGGAAACGCCCTTTTCTACGTCGACGTCGTGTCGGCCGTAACAAGGGACCAGCATAGTTAAGAGGATTATTTGAAATAATAATTAATCCTTCATACTTATCTTCTTAATTTCGCATTAATTTACTGGTTTGACTAAACCCTAATTAGTATAAACGTCGCGTGTTTCATTTTGCCTTTGTTATATTAAAATGACTTAATTGTGCAATTTATATATTTTTATAATTTTTTTAATGTTCCTTGGTTTTGTTGAAATAAATACCTTAAAATTTGCAATTAAATCATAAATTAAAAGACGTTCACTATAATGTGTCACCATAAGAACCGGCCATCCGTCTACCTTGTAGAAGACAACGCCCAAGCTTCATATTCCGAAAATCGACTTATGAATCGATAAGAAAAAAATGCAGGAAAATATATACACTTCTAAAGGGTATTATGTCTTTGATAGAGTTAAAACCATTTTTGTAGTAGTTTAGCAAATACATTAACATGGCAGTCAAAAACCATTACGCTCTATCTGAGGTGGTCGGGTAAAAAACTCTTGTAACAAAACCCTAGTAGGTAACCAAGTTCTAAACTTTAATATTAAATTACTGCAGACTCCTACAGACTGTTCCTCAAATAAAATTGATATCATCTATCCAGCAAAACAACTCCAAAACAATCATTTCAATTTCGTTCAACAACGGCTTCAGGTCGAAACTAAAATAATAATTGAAAACAAATAAACACTGGCCGCAAATTATTTTCATCAACAAAAACAAAATTGCAGACAAAAGATAGAACAACAGAAAAAAAAAACACAATCACCTAATGGAAACTGTTTCATATTCATGATAAATGAAATAACCAATGTACCGTGTTATTTTTACATAGAATCAATACTCCCGGACCTGCCTGTAAATTATTCAAATATTCAAACTTGAGCACTGATCGATTCTTGTACATAAAGACTGGTTCTGATGAGAATCAACTGGTTTCAATCAAAGGGGATTAGCAGGAACTTGTCGACGGTGAATTAAAATATGTCCGGGGTCTTGTCGCAATTTATTCTTTCATTTTCGTTTTTATCTGTGGAGTATTGAAAAGGAAGGTTGAACACGCATTTAAAATGCTTTCTGAAATAATCGAAAAGTGAAAAGATTGGGCTAAAATTTCATCAAACCACGTATTTTGGACCATGTAAATCAAAAAAGCAATACACATTATTTTTGCGTAGAATTATGTAGATTATATAGGATTCTTCACCTGAGTCTATTTTCTGACAACGGATATAACTTTGAGATCTTAAAGGCGTGCTCCAGTATCGACCACAATCATCATCGTTAGCTATTGAGTGATCAAACACGAGCCTATTAATAATTTAAACTTGATTATATCTTTGAAACAGGTATATATAGACATACCTAATAACCTTATAGCATAATTCGATGTCACAGTCAGACAAGACAACTATCGAACTTTTTCTGACCAGCAGTGTTCTAGAACTTATAAGACCCTTCTCGAACAAACTATTGTCAAAGTGAGCGTGGTTTAAAAGCTTGTTGTTTTATCCAAAGCAAGAAGCAACGCGAAAAAGAGAGATAACGTCTGAATACTCTGTTGGCATTCGGTAATTCTGAATTATAAAAGGTAAAAAATATATAACTGGACCAACCTTGCACATTTAATCGTTATTCTGAATTATGAAAATTGTCTGCAGAAACTTTAAAGGTTTACAAGAAAATATACGTATTTTGTTTGTCCAGTTATTTTTTTTTTACTTTTTCATCTATGAGCTTCATGCAGATCTATGAAGGGTTTTCTTCACGCTTAATAGCAGCAGATTTTCAGAAGCCTTTGCTGGACTAGTTTTACACAAAATGATTTGATTTCAATATAAACCTAAATAATTTCCATAAAATGTCTAAGCTATCAAAATATCTAGAGAAAGATGATTGTAAAGTAATACCATAATCACATAAGACCGTGGGTCGTATGTAAATTTGTCTCGGGTTGACCGCTCTTAAAATCAATACTTCAATCTAGATTTCGTTTTATTCGAGATTTTAATAAAAACACAAAAAAAAGCAGCTTAATATACGAGCAGCGCATCTTATTATCATTTACAATGTTTTATTTAAGGCTAAACCAATAACTATTTATCTCTTCGAAGCAATAAAACTGCCTCACGAAAACATCGTTAGCTAAAATGCTCGCGAACCTAAAAGGAAATTTGGATTCAGGTCCAGACAGAGCGTAACTATGAAAAGAATTGTGAAAATGAGGGAAATAAGGGTAACTTCCCTTATTTTCGCCGGCGGCCTTAAGAAATGAGTGGGTAGGTAGGCTTTTCATATCCTTGTCACGAGGGACATAGATTTGCATGTAAAAGTCGCTAGTATACTTTCTAAGTTAAGCGGGCTAAGCTGATAACCCGACCCGTGAACGCAAACTTTTAAGTTTTGGTTTTCAAAACGTGTATTATAGAGGGGTAAGATTGAAGAATTTCCCACATAATTTCTAACATTTGACTGTTTATGTTGCATTGCTTGTAGTACAAGTACAAGTAGTACAAGTAGTATTGCCTTTCGTGTATTTTTCAACAAGAAAAATACACGAAAGGCAATAACTTCAAACAAAAATATAGGGTAAAAAAATCCTTCCGCATCACTGTCGACTGGAAGTGTGCCCAAAAGACTGGCGACATTGCCACGTTGTGCGGCATTTGTACTTACGTATAAAGCCCTAATATCTTAGTGGTATAAGTATTTTTTTCGGTTCTTTCCTGAAAAACCACTACCAACCAAAAAACCTCGATAAAAAGCTAAAAAATCAAGTGGTTTTTGAAACTTAAAAGTTTTCCTTTCTGTTTTGGTTCAGTTTTCAATTTCAAGACGTTATAATTGATGTACAACATGGAAGCCTCGCCCGCACTACGGACGAGGTATATGATACCGATATGTGCCGAGCACTGTATCTGAAAAATAAATGTATCGGCACACAGGTTCGGCACAAGGCCTTGGCATGACATTCAATATTCGAATAGGGGTTTGAAACAAAAATGTTTTGAAAGGCTGAAAGCATTATGCGCTTTTCCAACAAAATAAAAGAACAGTTACGAGTAAAACCGTCTACATTATCGATCATTATCACCATCATTTCAGCCGAAAGACGTTCACTGCTCGACATTGGCCACTCTCAAGTGTCACTACGATGACCGGTCCGGTGTATCTCACATTCATCGGATTCCCTCAACCACCATAGTCACCAAGTTATCGTTCCACCTTCCTTATGGAGGGTCTTTCAACGCATCATCTTCCGGTACGCGGTCACTTCTCCAGAACCTTGTGGCCCCATTCAACCATTTTCTTTTGCAAGCAATGTGCCCTGCCCGGTGCCACTTAAGCTATATAATTATAGACAACGATCATTGTACACGAATTGACTGCCAATCTAAAATCGTCTGGTTGTCAAACTTACATGCTCTTTTTGTAGTCTGTTACGACTGCCAAAGTAAGATCGAAGAAACACAGACGAGACCAATGGCTAAACGTGCTTTCCGGTGCTTGGAATCTCAATGTGTAATAGATGGAAACTGATCTACAAATCTACTCCGGCAAGCGCAGTTTACTAAGTAAATTTTAATAAGTTGCCGAACAAAAACATTACAACCAGGATCGATTTTGTGAAATTATTAATGAAGGGACGGCTCGCAAACTTGTATTGACGGTTAGTGTGTATGTTCATCTAAAGATAGCCCACAAAAGCCTGCGGTATTGTTCGAAAGAGTCAGATGTGGAACGCAAAGAGCAACTGATTGAATACGAGTGGATTTTAGTCAGTAAAAGTCTGAAAAACCTTTTCATTTCACACAGAGTGGGATATGTTATTTGTTGAAAACACGCGCAACAAAAAAAGTAACCCGTACTAACATAGTAAAGCTACAGGCTGGATGGCGCACATCGGCTTTTAAAAAATAGTTAGACTTTGTAAAACTTTTTTTTTTGTTATTATTGATCGGTTCGCACTTGACCTCTATCTCTCAATGGTCAGTAATAATGATATAGTCGACAGTTGAGCACACTTGCCTATAAGTAAAATCTATTCACTCTTAACATAAGTAATTAGCATCAGGAAAAGCAAACTTCGGAAGGATATTCTAGACCTTTAACTATACGCACAATTAATGTGGCACAGCATCTTCTCAAGTCTTTCTGTAAACTCAAATTCAAAGCATTTTATTTAAGTATAGGCAATTCGATTATGTTCAAAGAGTTGTTCAGAATTTCACATTCCAAAGCGTAGGTCTCTATGGAGCGTAAATTGTAAGAAACTACCATTAATTACTCAGATACCCGCGAAACGAGACACAATAGTAAAACAATAACAGCGTGGTCTCATAGGACCGGTTGGGGATTCAAACGTTAAATCATCATCAACTACTACCATCAATCAACGAAATATCTGGTTACGATTATTCTTGTTATGTCTTTATCTGAGAATAGGTTCAATACACTGCAATATCCGGCGATAATGTTGTGTACTGTATGTTTTTATACCACATTATAATCTGATATGTAAATATCATGTGTCTCAATGTGTTGTTATGGAACTCGCCCGAAACGGCTTGATCGATTTTATGTTTATTTTTTGTATATTGGTAGGTCTGAGAACAGGTAGACTATTTTTTATTCTCCTACTCCCACTCCCCATATTATTTGTGTGATATTTATAATATAGAACAACATTTGCTGAATCAGCTAGTATATTACAGACAAAAATTTCTTCCAGCATGCATAATTATTCAGAAACTTCATAAAGAAACACCGCTAAATAAAACACCCGGAAAGTGCTGAAAATTACCATTCAACCCAACGAAAACAGTCCACCGACGAATGAAATCTCTGTTATAAACATGCCAAAGTAAATCCCTAGCTCCCTACACGCCCAGTAATTTATGTTCCACCACGAGGACATAACTTACTGAAAGCATGTCCGTTTGCAGACTTAATTGATTGACCTCTACGAAGACTGATTAACATATAACATTAGGGAATATGCTTGAAGAAAAATATTTGTTATGTAAGCAGTTTATCAAGAAATATACAAAAATCAGAAGTAGACCCAGAAAGTGAGGGCGTGATGATCTAGACATCTGCCGAAAGGATTGGCCAGAAGTGCCTTAAGACAGAAAGAGAGGAAAAATGGAAGGCAGGCCTTTGCACTGCAGTGGGACAAAATAGGTTCATGATAATTATAACATTAATAATAAATCAAAAATATTCGATTTTTACTTGTGAAAACTATAATTATCTAAATTGGTAGTACAGCAAACTAAAGCAAAATGTCTAATGTCAATGTGCCTCTCTCGCTAAGACTCCATTTTCAATGATGGCGGCCGAACGGGTGTCATAGCTTATGACGTCAAAGACCATGTTGGACTTTTCTTTTATAATAGAAGCTTTGTAGCTTTACTTATTGATGAAGATATTTTTTTTATATTTGTTTACCAGAGCTAAAAAGTAGTTAATTTTGAAAATAAATAAATGAGAGCCTATTCTTTCTTCTTACAATCCTTCATTCAGTCTCTTATACATATAATGCGGTGAATCCATGCGCCAATAAGCCTCTTAAAGAGAACCTCCTTCAGTAAATAGTTCATTACACTCAAAATAAACGATGTTTAGAAAATACTCTATTTGTTCTTCATTATATTTGAAGTTCTGCTTTCAAAAAATAGAGGCCGAATTTTCATTTATCTTGTTATTCACTGAATACGTTTCAATCTGAGCCTTGATTTCATTGCTCATTCTATTAAGGGTTCCTGGAAGTTCAATAGGAGCTAAATTTGTATTGAAAACCTTGGGCTTCCTGTTAATGAAATCTAATAAACTCCATTCAAGGGAAAATAAAATTTGTAGTAGTAGTCTGCCCTTCTAAGTTTATCTTTAAGTGTAGATTTATTTGATCTCATAGTATAGGGACTACATAAGTTACTACTGCTACAAACATTACTAAAGTCGGGCAGTTTACATAAACTGTACTAACTGTGCTTAATTGTATGAACAGAACTTAAATTAGAAGGATCTACAAGAGGTCCCTTCCGTCGGCCTTTACTTCTTCTGCCTACCCAACGGTGAAAGGTTAAAGATCCACAATAAAATAGGTTATGGGAATTCTGAAGCAAGGCCTTTTCTTAATGAACCAACCATTTTGTTACAAAAATACGAAACATGAAAATTCCGATCCCTGCTCTCTCTATTGCGCATTTCTATGACGTCATTAGCAATATTAAAGTAACAAATTTTGCATAATTGGGAATTTCTTTCGATGGTTCGGTTTTTAATCGAGTTTTGTGCATGTTTTTAAATCGAAAATTGTGGAAAATAAGTATTGAAAAAACATTTCGTTAAGAATTTTGACCTACTGCGGTACGTATGACTGAAACATAATTGGTTTGGGCACACAAACTCTTAGTTTGGTTTTGAAAACACCTACTAATATAAGCAAGAGTAGTTGCTAACCCGACTGATTAATTATTATTATTTCTGACTATTTGCTGCAAGCGACATCTCCCGCGTGATAATAGAAAATTATCCCAAAGGAAACATATTCCCGGAATGGAAAGTATCTTATGTGTTATTCCAGGACATGGTTTACCGGTTTACCAATTATCATCGAAATCCATTCAGTAGTTTTTGCGTGAAAGAGTGTCAAACATCTGCAAATTTTCGCGTTTACAATACTAGTAGAATGTTCCATGTTTCAGCTTATTGATTGAGCAAATTGTTCAAAATTAGCCACCCATTATTGCTGCATTTGCAAATTGCAACTGTAAATCAAAGGGGTACAATACTGCGTTCACAGTTTCCCGGATGACGGCATATCCCACTGAAACGGTACAAACTTGCCACTCCCATATCGCAGAATCATCTTTATTCGAATGGCTGATTGAATTATTATTACTAAAAGCTGCCAGTTAGTTAGCTTTGCAAACATTTTCATAATTGAAGCGAAACACTGCATTTTGTATGCAAAGGTCAAAGTTCGTCAGGCGGAATTGAATTCTGAAAAAGAGCGTGGTCAGTATTTTTTCAGTTTTTCAGTTAGATTCGAGTTTCGGAGCCTCTTTTTAAGCTTTTTTTCAGCTATAATCTGCAAAGAACCACTCCACATATACCTATATACATTTAGACTTAGTTACATTTCCACATGGCTTAACTTACTTTCTTTACAAGATAAAGACAGAGTAGTAATACAACAGGGTCTTAGTAGATCTGGCTTGTCCAAAGAAGCACGTCTTTTTATAAGTCTTGACAGTTCATAAATAAATATTAAAGTGTGTATATAGTAAGACGGCCTCACAATAATATCCGCAGAGCTCCTCATACTTGCCGCTAAGAAATTTCATGTATATTAAATGGTTTTGAATATAATTTCGTTGAAAACTATTGCCGACCGAATGTTCTAGCTGTAGTACATTATTCATCATTTAAAGGGTTAACATTATTATTTATTCACAGAGGTCAGGATCCAAGAGTAATGTAATTTACTTTAATATGCCAATTAAAAAGTCATAAAATATGGTTATTAACTATTTTATTACTTAAAGTGATTAATTAAATCTATTTGTGGGTAATAATGGGTAAAATAGTTTGTATTTTAAGGTATTAAGTATTTAAAAGTATGCTACTCTTTTTACGTCATTAATTTTTTATTAGTTGGTATTTAATAGTCATTACTTAATATTTACAATCTGAATTTTTAATCAAAGCCAATAAACCACATTCAGACAAATTAACCCAGCAACAATTAATTTTAATTTACTTTTGGTTTCATATGAAATTCAACTGTTTGATCTCAAATTACTATTCATAACGCACCGTCGACCCTGCGCTCCATGCATGCCGAAATTAACAACACGGTTCAATCAGAACCCATCGAATTTAACACAACTCGGCCGTACGTAACGAGTCCTATAAAAAAGGACATTAATTTATTGGCCACGTTTTACTGCTCTGAATAAAATATAATTAATTTTATAGAAATCTTCAATACGGATTGAGTATGTGGCTCAATCGTACCAATCCTGTTACTATGCTAATTTTATTGCAGAAAACACCACTACTTACCGGCGGTACATATGCAACGCAACCACACGAACTCGCAACCAACTCACTTACTTAGTCGCACGCAAGCACTTAATCACAAGTCACAAACATTTGTTCACAATCATCGATATGGTCATTTCCACGCATGTGCTGACACTGAAACACGTCACAGACACTATATGGGGTCACCAGTTCTGTTTTCGGGGGTGCGACGCGTACCGGCGCTCCCTCGCTCGTCGCAGCCTCTACTGGCTGGGGCGACGCTACCGCGCGTGCCTAGCCCCTCAGCCCTCACCCCTCCCCGTTTACCTCGCAGTACAGGCAAATAGAAATAAAGTATGCGCTGTAAGGACAGTACGTGGAAGAAAAAACGGATCTAGATGCCTGCAGGCGAGTTAGTTAGATCGGGACGTTTCAAAGACTCGATAGAGCTCCTCTGATTCGCTACTTGCACGCTTGTTATCATTGTACGGGCTGGATATTCGGAATAATAGTGATTTTGCTCACGCTATTTCTCATTTTAATTTTTTTTTCGGGCTGCGCGGTCTGTTGAGTTTGTTTATTTAAAATTTATAAATACGTAACTGGACTTTTGGGATACGATTTATGTTTCAACAAGTGACGTCTGTAGATTTGGTATGGTAACATTTTTGTTTTGATAATTTTAAATACTTGTGTAGAAACATTTTCTGCACAAATGCGTTGTCCATTTATTATTATTTTTGTATTAATTTGAAGATAAATATTATTCAATGTTCTTTTTCGTAATAAGTCACGTACAGAGTGAAGGTTCTTGGAATTGATTGGATAAATAATATCTAATATTTTTCCTCATCTTTACTATACGTGTATATGTAACCCTATGACACAAATGATCATGAACAATTTATATAATTACATATAACACCCAAACTCAAGTAACAGTCAGGCTCACCGCGCAATAGTTTATTTTCCCGATCCCCCAAAAAAATCAACGCTCTACATAAAAATGTGCTATCTAAAACATCCCCAAAAAATATAACTGAATCACAAATCATTTCAAACTTGTATCTGTCAACATGCCTACCCTTTCAGGATAAGAATGTCAGTAACAAATTCTCATCATTCTAAAACACACAACCGCATTTTTCGTTCACATGTACTCCGTATAGTACAGGTGCCTACATACTATATATGTATGTAAAATGTATAGGTACATTTTCCCCGTTTTGAGTTGACACCTGCGTTCGAAGTAAGACATATTGGAATTCATAAAGAACCATTCTCTCGCTTCCACGCGATTTTCTTTGTAAAATGATGTATCTGTATTGTTGGTTCATAATTTAACTTTTCCTGAGCACATGTGAAAATTTCCAAGTACTTTGTTATTACTATTACTTATTATATATTTTTTTGTTCCCCTAACTCCTACACTTCTGAATTGTGAAGTTGAAAAGATGAGGAAAGGTAGGTATGAGTGTTGGTCGAGACGTTTTTGATTTTTATTTTTAATGATGGCGGCAAAAATGAAGGCTATGAAAGAGGTTGAGTTTCTATAGGGTTATTTATGGTTGATAGACGTGTTCGGTGGAAAGTTTTTCTATTGTATATTTTGACATTGACTTTCCTTAAATACAAAGTACAAAAAACAGTATTGTACTGTTGGGACATTTTTGAAATATTTGTACGTAGAACGTTCCTGAAATCGGTAATCTAGTGATTTTCGGGAGCAAGAGGGAGTGTTAGAATAAATAATTTTAATGATTTAAACCTAACTGCGTTCTTTAAGTTGCTCTTTGCGTTCCAAAGCCGCGGGAACTCTTTCGAAAAATAGCTCAGCC
Source organism: Mythimna separata (assembly GCA_030763345.1). NCBI lineage: Eukaryota > Metazoa > Arthropoda > Insecta > Lepidoptera > Noctuidae > Mythimna > Mythimna separata. The sequence continues at coordinate 17,640,391 of CM061177.1, read as the reverse complement.
CACTTATTAGATTTTGCCGTGTTTAATTAATCAAAAAGGTTCTTTAATTTAAAATTTCCATCACGGTATGTTTATATAGAGAATATTTGCGTAGGGCTTTTTTCTTTTGCGTGGGCTACAGTAACTCCCTCGTATAATCCACAGTCCTGGCAAGCATCGGCTCCATTTTATCAGCTGTATTATTTTTAATATCTCTTTGAGGTGCGCATGGAACACAACACGCGGTCGAACCAGGCTTCGTCCTTACCAGACGGTCAGACAGTGAGCTACCTATTGCTCGCCCTCTGCAAGCCCGCGCTTACGGTGGCCAGAAATTGTACTGCGGCGGCTGGTTGGCCATTATTAGATCCATATAAATGATTAAGTCTTTATTTTATGTTGGTATTTTCTACACGCTACTCCTCATCACTAATATAACCACGGTCACGTTTATTAAACAAAAAAAAAAGCACACAAACTTTATTTAGTATCTACTTCCGTGGAAGGATAACTCGCAAGCATACTTTATCTTTTTCTAACCCACAGAGAAAAGCTCTCCAAGGATCTGCGTATTCACTCGCACACATGTTTATTGTTTGATGCTAAGTAGGTTGCAGCTGATTAGCGATGTTAAGTGCTTAGAGAACAATGATTTATGAGGTTCAAGTGAAGTGATCTTGAGTTTTAATTAAAGCGAAGAAAGTCTTACTAGAGTTTTCTGGAAACTGCACTAGTTGGTTATAAAGCTACGAAGTGTGTTATTGTCATGCGGGTTGATTATTTTCTGGTGTTTTTAGCTTTTGTGGTAATATTTAGTTTTGTAATTTACATCTACATTAAAACAAAATAAAATAAAAGCATCTGCCGGTGACTATACCCGCATGAGAGAAGAAAATTATCCCATGTGAACACAGCCTCGGGATAAAAAGTAACGTATATGCTATTGCAGGATATTGTTTACCCATATGACGAATTTCATTCTAACCCGTTCAGTCATTTAAGCCTGTGGGTCGTGAGAATGACACACTGATAGATGCAAAACGCACAGGACCGGTCCTCGGTTACTCTTGAGGGAGTCAGCAGTGGTCTTTTGTAGAAATGATAGTGACGATGACCATTCCCGATTCTTAAAAAAAAGGCGTTAAAGATTTTTATAGTTTTCAGTACATCTATTTATTATCCTTATACTTTCACCCGGGCAAAGCTGCTGGCAGAAGCTAGTCTGTTAAGAAAGAACCAAAACTTAAGACTTACTTAACATCATGTTAGCGTATCGATCTCCCTCTAAAGCAATTTCACGTAAACTTGTTTGTAACCTTTCATTTTAACATTGACCTCGAAACGTTAGTGAATGCTTACGAAGGTTGATTCTGAGCGACGCGCGGGCTGGGCAAACGGGGCACTCGTGGGCTACACAAAGGATATTGTAATAAGTTGTTATGAGTAGACAGGAGCTTTATAATTTTAGAAAGTATTAATTTAAGAGATATTTTTAACTGTATATCTAAATTTCACTAAAAATTGTAATTGTACAATGTTGTATTTTTTTTACATTATTAAGGGACTTAAGTGTAATTAAATTAATTTAAATTTAATTGTAACAACCTCTGTTCAAGTCAGCGTAAACATGGTGGGTTAGAAGGGGATGGACGCGTCTAGTGAGCGAGCTAAGCGAGCGAATAGAGTCACCATCCTTCTTTTTGTTATTTTTTTTTTTCAATTATCCAGGAAAAATATATTTTGGTGCACAATTAGTATTTATGGTGGCACATAGGCATATTGTGTAGCAAAAAACAAAAATAATTTAAGGAACAGTTAACTACTGAAAATAAAAACATCTGAACACGGATATGAAATGAAAATTTTAATGTTCCCATTTCCGCATACATGATGGGGCCCAATAGGGTCGTTGCTTACTAGGCCTGTGTTATTGGCAACTGCCAGAATAAAGGTAAGCTTTCGTCAGTAAAAGTCTGATACTCTCTCTAACTTCACTAAGAACGAATAAAGTTATTTGATAATTTCCCATGTAAACAAAATACATACTAAAACTACAAAACACATCAAGCCACAATCTAAAAATAACTCGCTATACACATTTAAACAGTAAAATTAATTACAAAAGTATTGCACATATTGGTTGAACTTATTTGATTTCGAGTTATTTGCTGGCCTTAAGAGGATTAATTTCATGTTACTAGTCGCGGGTTGGAAAACTTAATTTTGAAACTGTGGATTTGCGGATTTTACTCTATAGGATTCCACTTATTTGTAAATAAAACTGTACTGTTGAACAAAATTCAATTTAATAACGAAATACCTGGAGTCGATACTTTTAGGTTTCTCAAACGATTGTTAACATTTTACGAAAGGGACCTGCCTTGAATTTAGAAGCTAGCTATAATTTTACGACTCCTACTTTCCATATTTATTACCTCAGTTGTTAGCGAACAAATTCACTGTATACTTTTAATGCCTAACTTATTTCTGGTCGCGTAGAGAAAACAGCTTGCCAATAATAATTTACGTTCAGATCAGAGACTTAAACCGTGTTTAATAATAATATTGTTTGCTTATTCTGAATACAGAATATTGGACTGTCTCCAGCGAGCAATTTATACGTATTACGTACTAAACTGACATGACAAAGGATATTTGAAATGTAGAATACTAAATAACATTTTCTTGGGTACACCTCGGTAGCAATTCAAAGATACATAATGCTAGGAACAATTATTTAGTTAACGTATACGAGGCGTAGCAAATTTGCTACGTGGCTACGCGGCTACGAAACCTCGTAGGCGTATAAGTAATTGCGTAGAGTATTCTCAATAGTGGGTTTTTAGGAAACACTATTGGGCACATTTTTCTTATAATTGATTACATTATACTAGAAAACTCAATTATTGTAATACAAAGAAAAAATATAATGACTCAACCCAAAAAAATTGTATCAATATTAACTACATTCAAATTGATGAAGGTGAGCAATAACTTCTTAGAAAAAACTAGTTACATTGTTCGTAGAAAATTAAATTACTTTTAAACATCAGTTTGATTAGCACGTAATGCCAAACAAACAAATTCAGTAGAAATCGTTCAATTGACATGAATCGTAAATAGACATCAAACTCCAACCTACCCAAATGACGATATCATCCTTCACCCACATACCGATAAATATGTAACACATCAAAAAACCTCTAAACCCACATAATTTCATCACTTAAATTCATGGGGATCCACATATTTACCCCATCTTTTAAGCAAAAGAAAACGATTCTTTTATCCCTCAAAGATATCCCGGAGACTCGAAAAGCTTTGGAAATAAATGTAAAAGCATATATTTCTGTCTCATACCGTGCTAATGTGATTACGTGGGCGCACGAAACGTATCTTACGTTTTTATCCCGAAAGTGCTAACGAGGCCCTTAAGGAGGGGTGAAAATTAACCAAAGGGATATCTCTCACCCGACCATAGTTTGAGATGAGTAAAATGTTTGTTGTTTTTCGCTAAGGACCGATCTACATAATTGCATTTCCTTATGTGCTTGGTTTTCTTCTCTGTAATTATGAACTGTTTGTACCAATTTGACTGGCCTGTTGGTCTAGTGGTTAGTGGCTTTGATTGTTAAGCCAGTCGTAGGTTCGATTCCCACCCAAGACAATTTGCGCGTGGAGATGCAACGCCGGGGCGAAACTCCGCTGCCGCGACAAGTCGCGGCATGGCGGACAGAGTTCCGGCGGGATCTCAGGGTGGCATGGCGACAGCGACTGTCGCAACCCAGTGCTGGGCACGCCGTCATTGAGGCGGTTAGGCCCCTCTTTGAGGAGTGGTTGGAAAGAGGTCACGGCGTCCTCTCTTTCCGTGTGACGCAGGTCCTCACCGGACACGGTAAGTTCGGGAGGTTCCTGCATCGAATCAAGCAGGAGAGGACGCCCGGGTGTCGCCACTGTGTGGACCGCCCGGAGGACACGGTGGAGCACACGGTAGAAGTGTGCCCCGCTTGGGCGGAGCACCGCCGTGTCCTTGTGGAGGCTATCGGGAGCGGCGACCTCTCGCGCCGGGCCCTGGTTCAGGCCATGGTCCGGAGCGAGGAGGGCTGGCATGCGGTCGCCTCCTTCTGCGAAGCAGTAATGCTCGTGAAGGAGGCTGCTGACCGCGAGCGCGTGAGGGAACGGTCCTCACGCCGCCGCCGCCGAGATCCCGATCCCGATTTCCGACCACCGTAGGCGCGGGTTCGCGGACGGCGAGCACTGGGTAGCTCGCTGTCCGGCAGTCTGGAAATAATCTGGACCGAGCCCAGTCATCAACGGCGCGTTCTGTTCCACGCGCGCCTCAAGGAGATGTCAGCAAACTGTAGGAGCCCGGTAGGGCCGAAGCCTCTGGGGGGAACATGTGGTATTCCTAACGGTTGATACCGAGACCCCCCCAGAACGAAGGCAACGAAGGAACGGGGTAGGGGTTTAGTCAGTAAGAGTCTGACACGCCCTCCCGCTCCGCCCAAGAGCGGGGGAAGTCATTCTGATGATTCCCCTACCAGAAAAAAAAAAAAAACCCAAGACAATGTTTGTTTGTAGAGCACGATTATTTGTTCTGTTTCTGGGTGTAATTTATCTATAATATTTATCTATAACTTATTAATTATTATTAATGGTATGATTTTTTTTCGCAAAAATAGCCAAAAATCAAGCATGAAAGTATCGCTACTAGAAGCTCTTCATATTTCTCGTTACCATGTGTAAGCACATTTCATTGAGGTTCGATGCCAGTAGTCGTAATACCCTACCTGGTATTGAAAGATATACATAGAATGGAACTACGCAACGTTATTTCCATGGTTTCGAAAGTCACTTATACAAGAAAACCAATAAACATTACTTGATATATTTCAGGAATGTACGAGAAACGTAAAAGTAGGCTGGTTCTAAATTTGGAGCTACGGCAAAAGAGAAAACCTCTTCATGTTGACCTTTCATTAGTCCAACATTTGTACACGAATTCTCCTCGGTGCACAAATAAAATATATACAACTTCAAAAAGTTTCAATTTTACATGCACTTCACGTTTTTCTTTGATGTAGAAAATCGTTAAATGCTGCAGGGTGGAGCTGAGGGAACGTTTTCAAAAATAATGCGGTTCATCAGTTTTAATGACATTTTTTTGAGGCGTGCATAAAATACTAGGCGCCGCGCCGTTGACGATTCGGACTCGTTTCTTTTCGAATAGTTTGGCAGCGAGCTACCAATTGCTCATTGCCTGTATGGCCCGCCTGCGCTTTGGAATTGCCGTGCGTCTTCTGTCTGCGCGTCATGGACGCTGAGTCGTGGGAAAGTCCTTTCCCTGACGGTTGTGGTCATCTCCTCCTCTAGCATTACTTTTTCGCAGATGTAAGGAGTAAGCATTCCTTTTTGTTTCGGACTATGGCCTGAACCACGGCTGGACGCTCAGGTCTCTGTCACTGATCGCTTTCACTCTCTAAGCTGGGCAGACTTCCACCGTATGTTCTATCATGGCCTTTTGGCAGTTCGCAGAATAGTCATCTACCTAGCCTTATCCCAATAATAGTGAGGTCGGCTTCCACTCAAGCCGGATTTAGCTGAATACTAGTATTTTACGCGAAGCGGTTGCCTACCAGACCTCCACAACCCATTAACTGGGGTAACACCGTACTTCATGGCAAGATTGGAGTCAGATTTACTGGCTTCTGACTATCCGTAGTGACTGCACACACTCACTCATACACAGACCAACCTTGGCAAGCATTGCTTTACCTTGAAGATCGACCCGTGTGGCTGTTATTATCACGCCACGAGCTCCTCAGTTCGCAGAATAGTGACGGCGTTTGTTCCGCCTGAATTTGAAACAGCGACCTCCCGAACTTTGTCATGTCCGGTAAGTCTCTACTCTAGCCACTCCTCAAGAGCCTCACTTACCGCCGCCATTGTGGCGTGCCTAACATGCACCACGCTACACTTAATTGGGCTACTCTCGTTTTCGACTTACCACTATTTTACCTTTTTATGTAGCTTTTGATGTATAAAACCAGTGCGAAATTTCATTATTCACTAATATGTCTTAGTTCTTGGGTTTGTCTGTAAGTATTTTCTTGTACATAGTGTTTTAGTTCAATAAATTCAGCAAAAATTAAAAACTGCAAAGTATGTATGAATGGATGTGTCTCTTTCTCGTAAAAACTCCTCAATGGATTTCGATGAATCTTGGAACACGGGTGGATCATGACCTGAAATACTACATAGGATATTTTATATACCGGGTTACGTAGTACGTTCCCTTGGGATAATTTTCTACTATCACGTGGGCGAAGCCGCTGGCAGCAGCTAGTTATTAAATATGTATACGCGAACGTTAGAGCTATACGTTACCTCTAGGCTACCACTACTCATGATGTTTTTCAAGCATATTTTAATGAATATGTCTGAAGCAATTTTTCTGTCAGTCTAAAGCCAAAAATAGTGCCTGTCACAACATTAATCTAAGTACTTATTTTATTATCTCAGATCGTTTACCTAAAGCACGTTCCAATGAATTAATAGCTTGTAATAAAGGGAGGACATAACCTGAATTTGATCTAACACGTGTAAGTCTGATTCTAGAGGAGTTTAAGAAATATCTGCTTTATTTCAGTAGCCAGGTCCCATGTGTAACCGCAAATGTGTAACCGCTTCTGATTTAGACTAGAAGGTAGGTGCAACATAGTTGATAAAACCGGTCAAGAGCGTGTCGGGCCACGCCCAGTGTAGGGTTCCGTAGTTTCCCGTCCGTCAAAATAAATGTCCCCAACTTTTCAAAAACTGTTCGTCCCATCAAGTTCAAAATAATTTTCTTGCTAGGAAAATTATTTTGAACTTGTCTTTATAAAGCTCTACTTTCCAGATTTTTTTCATATTTTCTAAACTTATGGTTCAAAAGTTAGAGGGGAGGGGGACGCATTGTTTTTTACTTTTGGAGCAATTATTTCCGAAATTATTGATATTATCAAAAATGATTTTAGTAAACCCCTTATTACGACTTCTTCGAACAACAGTGCAGTGGATGAGAGATGCGCTCTGTGGAGACAGAAACATCCAACTCCCCCGCACTTCAACACCCCATCAGAGCATCTTCCTCCTGGATGCGAATTGCAGTGGCCAATCTGGAAATCTCTGAACCGACTGCGGACCCAGGTTGGCCGCTGTAAAAACAATCTGGCCAAATGAGGCTACCTCGACCCATCCTTAACACAGTGCCAGTGTGGAGCCGCTACGCAGAACATGCGGCACTTGCTGAGCTGCCCATCCTGCACAACCACCCGTACGTTTCGGGATCTATGCGAGGCCCATTGGCCTCGCATAGATCCCGAAACGTACGTCGTAGAGCCGTACGGGTTGCTAAATACTGGTCGGAAAAAAATTAGTTTAAGACATCGACACGATAAGAAGAAGAAGAAGAAGAAGTAAACCCCAATTCATTTTTGAATACCTATCCAAAAATATACCACACGTTAGGGTTGAAATTAAAAAAAAAATCGCTTTTTACTTTACATGTGCTACCCTAAAAAAACATTTTTTTCCAACTTTTATTTTTGCACTTTGTCGGCGTAATTGACATACATATTGGTACCAAATTTCAGCTTTCTAGAGCTAATGCCGGTCACAGAGATTAAGCGAGGACGGACGGACAGACATGGCGAAACTATAAGGGTTCCGTTTTTGCCAATTGGCTACGGAACCCTAAAAAGACTGAGCAGATTGACTACCGGACGCACTACAGGTCACAATCCACATTGTGATATCAAGGCTATTCTTACTCTAAACTTCTACTTCTCAATGATCGTGCTCAAAATATTATAGAAGTGTTGAGTAAATCTTTACAAACTTATTGAATATCTGGTGAGAAGAAATACATAACTCTTTCTCACCGAAAACTTGATGACGAACACCCAAAGCAAGAATGAATAGGCAGGCTCGCTTATTCCATCGTTGACCCATTGCTGTTGATAGCGAGCAAGTCGCTAAAAGAGACGAAAGAGAAGGGTTATTTGGTAATACACAATGAAATATTGCCTTTCATTTTGACAAATCAACAACATTCACTGCGTTATTTAAGCTGTTGGACAGTTGAATTTCAGGGATATTCCTTCTTTAAGGAATTTCCTTCGAAATCTTGTTGCGCTGTAGCAGTGTTTCCCAACCTGTGTTCCGCGGATACTACGCAAGTGTTAGAATATGGTGGACAATGACGGTGTTAAAATGTTTAAGTATTAATCTAAGAAGTGAGAAAGCGAACTTTTTTAAGAGAAATATTTGGTTTTCTATAACTCGTTTTGAATTTTTTTAATTGATCACCATGCTCGTTATGAATTTATGGTACATTTTTTTTTTGTTAACATTTCGCATTAACTTATTTTGTCCGACTTTTGGACACTTTTAAAAACAAAGAAACCAAAGCGAACCCTGATCAAAAAAAGATTGAGGACCACTGTAGGAATACTGACATATTGCGATAAATGTAGAGATTACGTTAAAATTAAAACGGCAGCGACAACTAATATAAAAGTATTCTAAAAAAATTAGTTTAATAGATTTGTTATTATACGGGTAGGTACATCAATCTACCGAACTTAATGTTTTTACTGAACCTTAGACAGCTCGCTAAGTATAGGGTCGCGATGTTATTATCGGCAATAAAAAAGAAATTAAAGGCCATTATGTCGCTAATTTATTTTATGGCAATGAGGGCAATATTGAAGTTTATTTATAGTATAAAATTGATTGAAGATGATGCTTTGATTTTTATAGCCGTGTCTGTTTTGGTTGGAGTTAATGTGTTTTCTTTTTGCAATGGAATATGATTATAGTTGCTTGAATTGTTGAAAAGACTTGAAAATAAACAGAATCTTTTAACACAATGCTTGATAAATATGTATCAATAGATATATATTTTTATCAGAATTCGCCATAAAAATACAACCGATTTCAATATCAAAAACAGGTTCAATAGTCAGTATTACTTTTCGATTTTAAAATCGACTTTGGAAATTAAATTTATTTTGCACTTTTAGTATTTTTTATATAGAAGTCAGTTATATTTTTATCGCGTATTCTGATTCTGAAAATTGGTCCACAATTGACCGAGAAATCGGTGAACATCCATAAAAATAAAACACAAAATATTTAACCTGTTTGAAATCGGTAAAAAAGATAGTATTTGTTGCTTTTTATTCAATATCTACAAAACATTAATGAATCAACATACAGTCGAACGTAAAACCTCCTACTTTTTGCAGTCGATTAAAAAGGAAGCTTAGTTTTGGATGTTTTGTAACATTTTGTTTTAAAGTAAAAAAATATTCATCGTTTAAATTGTTCATTTCCAACAGTTCCTACCTATCATTATGTTTAAGAGAATACCAACTAGCGTACGTACCCCTTAATGACGCGAATAACTAAGAACTACAGCTTTCCAGCTCCAATAAAGCGACACCTGTATTATTTGTTTCGAAAACAATCGAAAGCTAAAGCAGCAAGGCACGTCGAGCAAATTGGTTGAAACTGTAACTCGCTTCATTGTCGTCTTACTACTCGTAGCAGATCTCCCTTTAATAAGCTCTGTGACGCTCCGTCTTGCTGAAACGTAGATATTCCGCCTGAATACCTACAGTTTGGCTCGAATTACGTTCCGCTTGAGTATAATTTTCATGTTATTGGATAGGAAAATGTTATTAAGTTCTGTCTTCAGTTGAAGTCGGTTTGGTAAAGAAAGTGCTTCTTGAAGTTTGTAAGTTGTTAGTTTAGTCGGACTTGAACCTAGTGGCACAGTTGTAAGGACTTGTCTTTATGAGTTTCTAGGTACTGCTAGTAGTTTGGTCTGCGTGAAAATACTTAGAAAAAATCATAACGGAACATATTATTTCAGGGAAGAAAGTATCCAATAAGTTATTCCCGGATATATTTATATTATAGTCTGCCACTAAACCAAATTCAGTTTAAAATTTGTTAATGAAAAGACTTGTGGCGTTGCCAAGCTGTATGACAATTCGGCCAGTCTTTTGGGTACATTACCAGTTAACAGTGATGCGGAGAAGTTTTTTGACGCGTATGGCGTTTAGTTTATAGAAATAATTATATTTAGCTTAACTTAGGAGATCTTTACAGCTTTTTTAAAATTCCGTTTATAATAAGAGACAGTATGTGTATAGTCAAGATTTTTATTTATTTTATAAATAATAAATATCATTTTTCATTTTACTACATAAAACCATGTTTAACTTGAAAGAGTAAGAAATGTACACACACAAACTTTCATCTTTTGAGTATGTGATCATAATGCTATTAGGTTGTCTCACATTTGATTACATTTCGATACCTTTGGGTAGAAAGGTCGTATAAACCAAAACCCGACTTTTCAGTAGAGCTGAAAAACTATTTTTTTTTTACAAAAAAATTCATAACTTTTTTGCTTTTGAAGTTATAAAAAAAATATCTATGAGAAAGGTTCTTACATTTTGCAAATGAAAAAGGTTAAATCATCAAAACCTGTCTATCTTCTTTAGTTTCAAAGTTAGCTTGCATTTACGTCTAAGAAAAAATCAATTCTTGGTTTATACACCCCATGAAAATGTGCTTTGAAAAAACTGTGTGGGTCGTATATCCATTTTTGGTAAGCTTAAGGTCACATTTAATGTCGTAAAAACCCAAATTTATGTAATTTTTTTGTATTAAAAACCATTTATAATCATAGATCAATTGAATTCTGACTAATAAATAATCCTGTTAATCATAGAATTAGTAGGAACTCAATTATTATTATTCTAATACCCAATAATGGTCGATTCAAATAAAATAAAACTACCTGAACCAACATTTACTAAGTATTATCATACCTTCTAATCAATGGTATCTGTCCGGTACCTGTCTATCGCGCTCGTTCTTCTTCTTGTCCTGCGCGCAAAATGCGAGCCTTGTGTGTTGGTCGTAAAGTTTTTCTTGCCCTTATCCCATATTACTTGGGGTCGGTGCAACACGTTTTCTTCTTCCATTCTGTCCTGTCGCCCGTCACACTATCACTATGGTCTATCGGTTTAGGTAGTTAATTAAAGGTAAACAATCTTGGTATGTCTCTTTATATTTAAGAGGTCGGATATAATGTACACAAAGATTATTAAAATTTAGTTTATCAGCTAACATCGATTTAGGTAAATACCTAGTAGCAAAGATTTTTACATGATCATACCAAAACAAACGATTTCCTTCCAACTTATCAGTCACAGGCGCCACTTTGAAACTTCCCCTCATACACTTATTTCTCACTTTGTCCATTCTTGTCACACCACACATCCATCTCAACATTCTCATCTCCGCTACATGCAATCTTTTTTCATCCATCTTTTTCACAGCCCAACATTCTGATCCATACAGTATGACAGGTCTTATCACGGACTTGTAGATTGCACCCTTCAACTTGAGGGGCATCCGTGGATCACAAGTTGTTCCCGTGACCTGTCTCCATTTCATCCATCCTGCGTTGATCGGATGTGTTATGTCCCGGTCTACCTCACCATTTTCTTGGAAAAGCAACCCGAGGTACCGAAAGTCGGAACAAATCGGTATGAATGTAGCGAGGGCTAAAGACGAAGGATTGGAGGGACCGCCGAAATCCCAGAACAAGTACTCTGTTTTGGTTCTACTCAATTTTACGCCAACACTCTCCAGTCTATGCCACCACACCTCCAATTTGCTCTGGACCTCTACGTCACTCTCGGCAACCAGCACAAATTCATCGGCAAACAGCATACACCAGGGGGCCTCTTCCTGAATGTCTAACGTCAAAGCGTCCATTATCAACAGGGAAAGTTAAGGGCTGAGAGCCGACCCCTGATGTAGGCCGACCGCCTCATTCAAACTGCCACTGGTGCCTACTGTAGACCGGACTTGGGTACTACACCGACTGTGCATCGCTCGGATCAACTGCACATACTTCCCAGGCACACCTTTCTCCTTAAGAACCCACAACAGAACCTCACGATGTGCCTGGTCGTATGCCTTTTCGAGGTCAATTAATACCATGTGCAAGTTTTTATGTGCACCTCTGTATTTCTCGTACAGCTGGCGTATAGCGAAAATGGCATCCGATGTACCCCGACCAGGCATAAAACCGAATTGCTTCTGTGAAATTTCACTCTTATATATCAACCGCCTTTCAATACTTCTTCCTCCCAGACTTTCATAGTATGTGACATTAGTTTTATTCCTCTATAATTGTTGCACTCAAGAACATCATCTTTGTTTTTAAAGATGGGCACTAAAGAACTTTTGCACCAATCATCAGGTATGAATTCTTCTTTCAACAACTTATTGAAGAACATCGCTAACCACATCCGTCCATCCGCTCGCAGTAACTTCCACACTTCAACTAGTATTCTAAACTGGGCCAATGGCCTTACCATTCTTTATTCCATTTACTGCTATTCTGACTTCAACCATACTTTCTAATATCCCACTCCAATCATTTTCCTTATTCATTAGTCTTTCAAAATATTTCTTCCACCTCTCTTTGATTTTTTAAACATCTGATAGAACCAGTCCAGGTTCATTCCTTACACATTTTACTTGACAAACCTCCTAAAATTAAGTGCGACTTGCAATGATTATGGTTTATACACCAAACGTTGCGAACTATCTTTGGATTTACGACGTCGATTTTAACCTGGGTAAATAATGCATTTAATACTTTAGGGCGTATAAACCATTTACAATTAATACATTTAATACTTTAGGTCGTATAAACCATTTACAATTAATGCATTTAACACTTTAGGGCGTATAAACCATTTACAATTAACGACTATTTTTACACCCTCCGTTAATATAAATTATGGTCATTACGTCATAACAAAATTACAAAAAAAAATATTTGGCTTTTACATTGAAAATTTACCTTTTTTAAGAGGCTATGACCGAAAATTTCTGGGTCGTATTAACCATTTTTGAGCGAATTTCTACATTTCGTATATACAGATCGATAGAGAAAAAAATTCTGAGAAAAATGGTATATTTAACTCAATTTCGCCAAAATGGTTTATACGACCTTTCTACCCAAAGGTAGCGATTTGGTTTAGAGTTATCAAATCGATACCTATAATTGGCTTGTAAAATAATGGTTTGTTTCTTCATTTTTTCGAATTATTTTAAGGTCACATCCATCCTTCAGACGTCTTCAAATATGAAACTGTAATCTTACATGTATTTTTGCTGAAAATATTAAAAACCATTGGTTGGTGGTTTTCGTTGGACTGTAATGTTTTTTCTTTTAATTGTATAAAGAAACCCAATATATACGGAATAAACAAACAAACAGAATAAATGAAAATAATTGTGCTGTATTTTTCTTTTTCACGAATGCGACCTGTTAAATATGCTATTGCGTGCTAGAAGCAGCTTCTAGTATTTCGTTTCTTAAGACGTACTAGTATGCTTTTGTTTTAGGAGCGATTAAATGCTGAAATCTCTTTGTGTATTTTTCATTTTGTTATGATTTTACCAGTACATTATATTTTTAGAGTTACAAAAAAAAAATATTCATCGCCGTTTCTCATTTTTTCGTTTATATATTATATACTTTATTGAATACAAAGTTCTATAAATACATAATGCAATGAAAACCATAAACGAAAAAACAAACAATTAGTGACTTTATCGCATTCATTGACCTTTACCAGGCAGCCTTTATTGGACAGAGATTGCACTTAGCACGAATATGAAATTAAATTAATATAAATAAAGTACTCAATACTAAAACAAATACATTCACACCACCTTGAATACGGGCAAGAAAATTAGTGAATACTAAATTGAAAGCAACTAAAATCGAAAACTTTCACTCACATAATATATGTCAAATGATGTTCCTTTACGAGACTTTACAAGGTGATTGCACATATTTTATTGTTAGTAACAATATATTCTACAGACGAACGGCCTGAATGGTAAGAAACTTCCGGATAATTTTTCTGGAAAGTAGTTGATTGTATTCGCATTATAAGTTTCCAGGTATCTGTTAATCCAAGAAACATGTAGGAGTCGCAATGGAACTGGAATCGTTCTTAGAAATAAAGAGGATAGAGTGATGAGAAAAGAGCACATATACATAAGAGAAAGAATATTGTGAGCATTTTGACGAAAGCAAATCGGCCTCATTAAGTTTAACGCGGAATTCTAAAACATGGTCATATTTGCGAAAACACCAAACCGACAAAAATGTATAAATCGATAATTTCAAGACTCAATACAATAAAATAGAGTAGAATAAACTTTATTGTACACCAAAAAGTAACAGTACAGTATATACAATAGCTTAAATCTGCGGGTACAATCAAAGTTTTTACTGAAATCAAAAGATTTATTTTTACTCATCTCTTTCATTTATTGCCTTTCACAAAAAGTTGCCATTATACTATTACACCCACGCTTAAACACGTTCCACCGACCCCAGATCCAAACATCCTCTTCAAACCAAACATTTTCATAATTTAACTTTACACAGAATGAAATTCGCTGCTCTGTTTTTCTTTCATTCCTAAAATACGACCAAAACATTACAAATTACCGGTAAATATTCAAAATTAATTAAAATCTCTCGCAAACCGCTAACACTGTTTCAAACGGGGTATTGCCCGCGATTTTTTATTGACTTTGCAAGAGAACCTTGTTTGATCCGAACCTAAGCTTCTAAATCTACAGTTAATTAATTCTATTTATACTTTGTAATATTATTGAAATTACAAATCGTACAATGGCTTTACTAGTTTGATGTTTGGCTTGTACGAGGAAAACTAAAGCATTAGTTTTTACTATGTTCTGCCAGCGGCTTCACTCGCGTATAGAAAATTATTCCAAAGGAACATACTCCCAGGACTTACAGATTTAGTTTTTTTGAAATAAAGATTTCTTTGAAAATACTAAATGCTTTTTTTAAAAAATAATCCAACTGACATTATAAATGCTAAAGTTTGTATATAATAATATGGATTTGGGCTTCTCTTTCACACAAAAACTACTACTGAATGGATTTCAATGAAACTTCTTATGGAGCCAGACCAGGGTCTTCATAAGAAGTTTCCAGGACAGGTCCTGGAATAGCACATAGGATACATTTTTACTGATAGTATATTTCCTTGAGATAATTTTCTACTATCAAGCGAGCAAAGATGTTAGCAGCACCTAGTACATTCATACGTAGAAACTTTTGAAATTTAAATACAAACTATAAATGAAATCTACAGAAAAAAGAGTTATTCAAAAATTGAACCTGAAAATTTACATCGATCAATCGAAGCATTTGCAGGTAAAAGGCAAGGCTACGCTGAACCCCTAATCGAGTCTGCCAATTCAAAACATGAATTTCCATCGACCAACCGTTGCTTGGTTCGACCAAAAATCGATCGCCGGACGGAGTCTTAGCCCCACAAGCTCAGCTCAGCTCCAGGGAATTGGACGCAATAGTCAAACGGAATCGGATTTGAGTGTGGAACCATTCGATCAGGAGTCAACGCATATAGCTGTGTACCTGTTGGGTATTCCCTTCCGTGCATTGTCGTTCTCGTATGATGTAGTGGATATTGAAGGAGGGTACTGTGATATTTAAATTGGTTTGCTGTGTTTGTTTCTTGAAAGAGCGTTGTATTATGTTTTAGAAGGATGCTTAAGAGGGAGCTTAAACTTGTAGTCTCGTTCAATATTGTTAAAGAACGTTAAGATACTGAGCGAACTATGATTTTGTTATTTTTGTTACATGTATTATTCAGTTTTTCTTAACAAACTAAACACCAAGAATTATTACTGTTATAATTTCATATTCGAGAAGAAAAAAAAACATAATCAAAACAGAAGGGGAAGCAATGCATGAGGTATACGATGGAGGAGTGACTTTAAATATTTATCACTTTTACGCAGGTTTGACTGATCGTATTATAATAAACCTTTAAAATGTAAAAGGAAGATCCGGCTCTTCCCCTAACATTATAAATGCTCCCTTTTAAATCCACCATGGATGCAACGCGGATTTTAAATATTAATGTAATTATTTTAATTTTAATATTTACAACAGGGAATATGATTTTTACTTCAAACATAAACATTAGTAATTGTTTTACTTAGATTACAATTTATTGCTTTAAGATTTTTTTTTAATATATTTTATTAAGGTACACAGTTACGCATTAAATACTCGTTATATCTTTATCTGTATTTTTTTTAGTTTGTGAAGCATTAGAATTATGTATTCATATGTTTTTTTTTTTTCTGGTAGGGGAATCATCAGAATGACTTCCCCCGCTCTTGGGCGGAGCGGGAGGGCGTGTCAGACTCTTACTGACTAAACCCCTACCCCGTTCCTTCGTTTCCTTCGTTCTGGGGGGGACTCGGTATCAACCGTTAGGAATACCACATGTTCCCCCCAGAGGCTTCGGCCCTACCGGGCCCCTACAGTTTGCTGACATCTCCTTGAGGCGCGCGTGGAACAGAACGCGCCGTTGACGACTGGGCTCGGTCCAGATTATTTCCAGACTGCCGGACAGCGAGCTACCCAGTGCTCGCCGTCCGCGAACCCGCGCCTACGGTGGTCGGAAATCGGGATCGGGATCTCGGCGGCGGCGGCGTGAGGACCGTTCCCTCACGCGTTCGCGGTCAGCAGCCTCCTTCACGAGCATTACTGCTTCGCAGGAGGAGGCGACCGCATCCCAACCCTCCTCGCTCCGGACCATGGCCTGAACCAGGGCCCGGCGCGAGAGGTCGCCGCTCCCGATAGCCTCCACGAGGACACGGCGGTACTCCACCCAAGCGGGGCACACTTCTACCGTGTGCTCCACCGTGTCCTCCGGGCGGTCCACACAGTGGCGACACCCGGGCGTCCTCTCCTGCTTGATTCGATGCAGGAACCTCCCGAACTTACCGTGTCCGGTGAAGACCTGCGTCATACGGAAAGAGAGGACGCCGTGACCTCTTTCCAACCACTCCTCAAAGAGGGGCCTAACCGCCTCAATGACGGCGTGCCCAGCACTGGGTTGCGACAGTCGCTGTCGCCATGCCACCCTGAGATCCCGCCGGAACCCTGTCCGCCATGCCGCGACTTGTCGCGGCAGCGGAGTTTTGCCCCGGCGGCGTTGCATCTCCACGCGCAAATCGTGCATGCGTGCAAGGACTGTTGCCTCCAGATCCCACGGTGGCAGGCCAGCGAGGAGGCTCGCCGCTTCGGGTCATTGTACATTCGACACACATTCCATTCTCCATTGTTAAAAATATGTGTAAACTCGCCACAAATTTATTTTTTCTTAATAAAATATTTTGGAGTATTGTAAACTCGTCACACGCGTTTTCTACGTACGGACAGCAGAGAAATCAAACACAAGAATAAAAAAGATAAACATGTATTTTTTTAAATTAAAGATAATCTTAATAAAATCACTATTATCACAGTTTTAATTGCAGTATTATTCGTAGCTGAATATACATTACTACTTGCTGATTTACCGCTAACATACCAATATTTCTCTTATGACTTTCTCAAATCACAGAACTATTATTATTAATTCAACTTAAATCTAATTAAAAAAAACAAAAATTAAGTAATCAATCATTGCAAATTAAAAAATTAAGAGTATAAAAGAACGGGCGGTCACCTCCTGCGAAGCAGTAGGAGCTATGTTAGGAGCAGTGTTAGCGAAGGAGGCTGCCGACCGCGAACGCGTGAGGGAGCGGCCCTCACGCCGCCGCCGCCGAGATCCCGATCCCGATTTCCGACCACCGTAGGCGCGGGCTCGCGGACAGCGAGCACTGGGTAGCTTGCCGTCCGACAGTCTGATAATAACCTGGATCGAGCCTAGTCGCAAACATCGCGTTCTGTTCCGCGCGCCTCAAGGGGATGTCAGCAAACTGTAGGGGCCCGGTAGGGTCGAAGCCTCTGGGGAACACGGAAAATCCGAAAGGTGCTCACCGTGTCCCCCAGATCGAAGGCAACGAAGGAACGGGGTGGGGTTTAGTCAGTAAGAGTCTGATGATGATTCCCCTTCACTTTACTTCACAACTGTTATAGAAAAAAATAATTTCATTACTTTAAAGTTATTATATAAACTTTTGATATATTTGGGTTTGCAGAGTTAAAAAAAAAAATAATAAAGTTAATTAGTAAAGTTCTAACTTTATTTGCTAACGCTACTTTCCATAGAAATAGCATGAAAATAAAATGTGTGCCGAGTTTACAACAAGTTTTATTAATAAATAATATTTTTTTGTGGTTGTGACGAGTTAACAATGGATGTATGGGAATTTTCAAAAGTGTGGCGAGTCGACAATGTGACGAATGTACAATGACCCGCCGCTTCGCGGGAGATCGTGCGGTATCCCCGCACCATCCGGATGGCCATGACTCTCTGACAAGCGTTCAGCTTGGCCGCCGGTCGCTTACCTAGCGACGGCGCCCAAACCGGCGCCCCGTAAAGGGCCATGGACCGAACGATCCCCGCGTAGAGCCTCCGGCAGGGGGCGTCTGGACCCCATGTATTCATATGTGGAATAGATAATTATTCTAAGCTTCCAAATTCACCTTTTCCCATAAAACCATCAAAATCGACGCCATAAAGGCTAAAACACACCGGTAGTAACTACAAACTGTTTCTGAAAAGATAATCTCATCCATTTCTTATCAAGAGATCTCACGCTACTACGCCAAGTCAAGGCGAACCAAATTACTGTAGCTAGTTCGAAACAGTAACGTATAAGGTATAATTTCATAGCTAATCTGTGTGTAATTTCAGCGTGCCCTTGAATTTAAATCGATACTATTATTAAATTTGAGCTAGGTTATGTTGTAATATTCTTTCTTAATATTTTGTTAGAATTTCTAATGTCTGTCAAGTAAAAAATGTTTAAATTATTGAAAATAAACAAAATTTTCGACAGAAGTTTTTATTTTTGTAGTGGGTAATTTTCCCACTAGATCTATAGGCTTAGATCCCAGTCGTGAGTTTTACTGACTATAACCACACCTACGTATGTTTCTTCATTTGCATTCTAGGATCACGGGTAGCCTTTTCAGAAATTAATCCATGGCCCTAGTAGGCATCGGCCTTGTTGAGCTTCGACGGTTTTGCTGACATATTTTTGAGGCGTGTGTGTCAACATATTGGGCTCGATACAGGTTCAGACCGGACGATTATTGGACGGCCGGACGCCAACTTGCTCATTGCTTATCGCCCATAAGCGTGGGGCCTACTGTGGCTGGTGGTTGGGGTCAGGGACTCGGAGTTGTGTTTGTTCCCTCGCTCGTGCGTCCATCTCCTTCGCTAGTTTTAATGCTTTGCAGATGGAGCTCACTGTTGGCCATGGCCTGAAACGTGGCCCTGGCCGAAAGGTCCCCGTTCGCAACAACCTCGAGTACCTTTATCAATATTTTAACAAAACTAATTAATAAAATAAGTATTACTTATTTGATCCTCAATATAAATATTCTTTCTTTCTTATTCTTTCTTCTCAACGAAAATCCATCTTAGATAATAATTACTCCAAACTCCGGTCATCTTTTAGGAAATAGCCCAACAACCGTGATTCAAAGCCTGACGCTTCTATAAAGGCATGAATACACGCTTTGACGTTCAATTATGAACAAGACTCTTGAATAACGTGGTCCTACCTTTAGTTACCAATATAAGTTACTACAAGGTTATATGACTAGACTTGGATAACATTTTACTCATGTACCTACAAGTTATTTGATTTGTCGCGTGTTACTACAGAGTAAAGTTGTGATGTTCTATCATATTAACTTTCATTATCGTTTTGTGAGGATTGAATAAAAATATCACACTATTTTTTTTAACCGATTTCTAAAAGGAGGTTATATGTGCGGCTGTATGTGTTATTTTTATTTATATTCACCGAGTTCTTGGTCGATTATGGACCGATTTTGAAAAAAAAACATTCTTTATTGAAAGATACAGGCAAAAATATTCTTGAGTTGGTCCCATTAAAATATTGTTATTAAATAAACTTTAATTTTGAAAGTCGGTGTCTAATAAAGAAGACAAAACTATTATATAGAAACAGCTGCTTCCAAAAATACTCGTACACCGTATTCCGCCTTTGTTAGTGTGTATAAAGAGAATCGTCATAAGATTTGAGAGCACAGATGTGCATAAAAAAGTTTTTGTTATGTTTAGAACACTGTTACGAGTTAGAGCAACCCTGACATCTTGATATTTTGTTCGTTTGGGAGCTACGATGCCACAGACAGACACATATACATTTATACACACAGACACGTCAAACTTATAACACCCCATCGTTTTTGCGTCGGGGGTTAAAAAGAACATCTCCCAACGTTTTAGTATGCGTTCACAGAGATACAGAAGTATCTCTGTTTGTTCGATTTAAACCCAAAAACTTCTGCATGCAATTTCATGCGGTTTTCACATATAGACCGAAGAATAATTCATAAAGTGCATGTGTATAATACTTGCTTACTACGTATAGTAGCAAAATCTCTAGAATTAAAAAAAAAGTTCTATCTTTCTTTATGCTGTCCCTAAAATTGTTACTCAAAAATTTAATAGGCTTTTGGTTTTACTAGTATTAGTTTTTTTGATTACACAAGTCTTAAACATTTATTTCTTGACAAACCTAACAAAGTTATCCACTTTAATTCGTGGCATGTTTGACAAAAATTAAGTCGCCGCATTATTGGCAATTTTCGCACAAAGTTATACTGTAGATACTAATTTTAATACCCACTAATGTCAGACATTTTCACCTTTTAAATATTATTTAATGTGTGTTGTTTTATTTTCTTTAATAATTTTCACATTATCTTTTGAAGAAGTATTTCCTTAAAGTTGTTGGGATGTCGGACGAATAAAGGACTAAAAATTGCAGTTGTAACTGCTACTTGGTTGTTCTAAATAACCAATGTGGCCTTTAAATGCATTGGTGGGTTTTAGTCAAATGTCAAGCAAAGGATAGCTAATCGTCCCACTGTCCGATAATCGAACGAACTGAGCTCAAGTCTTCGACACCACGTAATGATCCACCCGCAAAGAGATGTTAAAGCATAGCTGCTAGGTTAGAAGGACCGATTTCTGCTAGGACCGCGGAAATTTTCTGAAAAAAAAAACCTTCTTAAAATGGCCTTAGTACGCAAAGGGCATCAGGAGTAGACAGATGAGGTTTTAATCAGTAAAAGTCTGACACGAAGAGTGGAAGAAGTCGTTGGATGATTTTCCACCTTACAAAAGGTGGGTTTTAATGAGTAAAAGTCTGACACTATCTCTCACTCGACCCAGAGTGAGAGGAGACATTTCATGATCTCCCTCTAAACAAAACGAGTTTTACAGTTGTAAAATTGCAGTCTACGAATGTTTTTTATGCCAATTGATTTATATATTAACGAGGGACGTTCAACCTGCTTGTCGTGCGCACGGTCGCATGCTGTCCAATACTCCCGACTTCAAATCAAACAAACACTGATACGAATATTATTCTGACCTTTACCGACCAATTAAAGCCGAATAAACGGTAAACATCAACACTATTTGCATTTCATCCCAGCTTTGCCCGCCCAGGTATAATGTATACAGAGCTATCATCTGTGCTAATTAATTGCCTGTACAATAAAATAGTTTTGATACTATACCTGTTTAAGTTGGACTGAGAATTTAAATCATTACCAACATAAAGTTTATACAGTAAACATGTAATGATCAAATCGTATGAAAACCACGCAGAGTATAAGATGGTCGTTTCAGGAAGTAACCACTAAGATTTGAGTGGACCTTTATACTCAGTGCAAAGCATTCGTCATTCCACAACTCCACAACCACAACTTTTTTTTACACAACGCCATCTAGTCCCAAGCTAAGCAGAGCTTGTGTTATGGGTACTAGACAACTGATAAACATACTTATTTAATAATAGTTAGATATCAACGTTTTACTTGTTAGGGTTCCGTACCTCAAAAGGAAAAAACGGAACCCTTATAGGATCACTTTGTTGTCCGTCTGTCCGTCCGTCTGTCAAGACCCTTTTTCTCAGGAACGCGTGGAGGTATGAAGCTGAAATTAATATCAATTACTCAGGTCTACTGTCCCTTGAAGCTGTGAAAAAATCAAAATTCTAAGCCAACGCAATCAAAAGATACAGCCGTTTATGCCGCAAATTTTCGACACTTGCAAGGGAATCAAAACCTACAGGGTGCTTCCCGTGAACTCAGAATCTTGAAATTTGGTACGAAGCAACGTCTTATAGCATAGATAAAGGAAAAATTACGAATACCATAAATTTTTTGTTACATCACATAATATATTTTTTTTTAATAATTTTAATCTTACTACCCATTTCCTCATAAACGCGTAGAGGTATTAAATTGAAATTCATACCAAATACTCAGGTCTATAATACCTTTAAGCTGTAACAAAATCAAACTTCTATGTCAACGCAATCAAAAGAAACAGCAATTTAAGCTGCATATTTTGAAACTCGCAAGTACTCGCAAGGGAATCAAAACCTAAAGGGTACTTCCAGTTGACCTAGAATCTTGAAATTTGGCATGAAGCAACGTTTTATAGCACACATAAAGGAAAAATTCCGAAAACCTTAAATTTTTAGTTACATTACAAGATTTTCTTTTTTGTAAAATCTTTAAGACTCGATTCGAGAATTGAACTGTTTTCATCTTGATAAATTGGTACGGAACCCTCAGTGTGCGAGTCCGACTCGCACTTGCCCGGTTTTTTTTTTAGTAATTTTGGTAATAGTTCTTGATACCAGTCTTTAAATCCCCATTCAAAATGCATGGGGCCTAACAAATTGTTTGTCGTACCGAATAAGATAAATACAAAACGGGTGTAAACTGGATGTAAAGCAAGATTGATGTTTCCACAAAGGGATTTTAAACTTCTTGATCGCAATGTTTCGTTGAGTTTGGCACAAGTGATAGGGTGACAAATCGGTTTTTTATGCTAAAGGAATAAGATCGTGTTCTTGATAACGGATTAAATACAGAAAAATAGAAGAGAAACAAATCTAGCAATTAAAATTAATTACTTAAGCATTTAATCTTTTATCGCTTCCATTTTTTGTGAAATCAGTATAATTCTACCGATCGAATTTCGATCGTGATTGCCAATTTTAACTTAGATTAGCTAGTTACGCAGAAAATTCAAGCGTATGAACAAGCAAACACAGGTGGATTTACTGTTCCTTTTATCTCATAGTCCGATGGGAAGGCGATCCAAAACGACCGGGAAGAGATCAGGCGCAAGACCGACTACTTTCATTACAGGTTTCACACATCGTCACATGACCATTTTCAATCAGCAATGATACACTCAAGTCAAAGCTCTATAGTCTTGGGCATCTATGCTGAGTTGCTAACCTGTCGATTTTCTATCGTTTACATTTCTGGGAATGTGCATTGTAATTGTCCAATTAATTCTGCCAAATCCGTTCCATCATCGGACTGCTTAACGTAGGACGTTGCATCACCGGTAAGAAGCTTTTTGGGAACTCGTTTATAGTGCGTACAGCTACCGTGCGCAATGCCCAGCCGGAGTCTATGTTTCCTGATAGTCTACTAGGTTACGTCTAGGCAAGCATGCTACTTCGTCAGCCATATCATCTCTTACCATCGGTGGTAGTAAGCAATGATGCCTATCCATAATAAAAAAAATACTTACTCCGGGCAGTTTCTAATGGAAAAAACTCTATCTGAACTTCATGCTCAGTTATCGCGCCTGCGACCACAAAAAAAAATAGATTGGAACGATTACAGAAAACATAACAATGGTGACTACTGATAGAGATGGCATTGAAAATTCACGATGTATAGCAAGCGTGTCAGTGAGTATTGTGTTTAATCGTACGAATTGACGGCCTTTGACGATTTTGACTTGTTGCTCGGCGCACTTAGCATTCCGGTGCGGCAATTCCGTATTCTGAGCTTGACAGATGACATTATTCTGCTAACGCTGCACTTCAGATAATCGGTGACAAATATTTTATAGGAGAAAAATAGAACACACTGATATCAATAGAGCAACGCAAGCTTCCTTCAAAAAGTCGATCAGAATATAGGATAGGATTCCAATTTGTTTCGATTATCTGTCCTACAAAAAGTCTGATATGGGTGGGCAGCGTAAACCATTACTATACAGTTACACAGGGACACAGGTATACAGTACATTTTTAAGAATGAAACTTAAAAATCAAACCCTTTATATTTTTCACCACAAAACTAAATTTCAAACTTTCGATTGTAACATATTTACGGTTATCGTCTCATTTCTGACATTTACATTCATCGTAAAACTATAATGACTCAACCCTCTACTACAAAGGCGCCAGTGCTACAAGCGAGTGAAAAACCAAGCGTAAGGACGCATAGACATTTTACTCATTAATGTCATATCACCGCGATAGTATCACCAGTTATAAAGACACGTTCATGAGTTTGCTATAAGGTGAACGCACACCTATCTGAACCGAAAGCTACGAACGAATCGAAAGAACAGAACTTACAATTCTTAGTTCTGGAGAGTTCCAGATTCGGATGCTTTCAGACGCGGTTAGGTGTACGGGGTGTGAAAGGATTTCATATAAACCGGACGGTGAACTACCCATTAATCGCCGTCCGTGCCTACGCCTATGGTGGCTAAAAATCAGTGGTCGGCACCCAGACGGACGGGGCATCCTCCTCGCTCTGGACCAGGTAGATATTATGGTACCAGGGGCCCTGTTATAGAATGAGGTGGAAACCAGCGCCAGGCAACTGCCATGTAGTTGTCTGGCATTTTTGCTGAACTGGACCTATTTGGTGCAGTCGCGACACACACTGTGCTAGATTTTCTTCTTATCTTTTTATTACGTAATTGTGTGTGTCTATGTGTGTCAAATAAATATTTTTCTTTCTTTCTTTTCTTTCGATATCGTCGCTATGTCATCGCTTGTGCATAAAGTTTACAACTTGCGCGGTCCCCCAATAGTCTTGTCCCCGCAGAAACAGTCAGGTAGGAAATAAAAGTTGAAAAGAAGACGGACGTCGACTTTTGGAAGCGGATTTAGTGGAGCGATAGAAATATTTGATTTGGCTACCGTTATGATTTTCTTGTTCCTGTTTTGTCTAGGAGTTATGTTTATTACTTCCATGAAAATCCGATGAGTAACTGAATTTAATCAACGTAACTTAAGTTTATATATTTTTAGATGGATACAAATAATTAGTTAATATTAATAAAATAATAAAAACTAATTCATTAACGTCATTCATCAATTATCACTCACAGTCGATAGTCAATTTTTGAAAGAACAGAAACATAAATTATTATAATTATTATACGTATTCGTTGCAGTAATTTCAATGTCGTGTGGATTTTTATGTTACCGTCATTAATTTATATTTTTGTTTATATAACATGATGAACACACATTTAGTGGAATTTTGAGCCAATTACTGTTTGTGTCATTATGTTCCATTAGGTCGAAATCAACCTTTATTGTTAACATTTGGATTATAAATAGAAGCTTAAACTGTACTGTATTCGTATTAAAATATAGGTATTAATTGTTTTTAACAATAACGTTTATGGATTTATCTTAACTAATTATCTAACATACCTATTAACCAAACAGATTTATCTCACAAAATTACATAAATTTCTGAACATCTTCCTTCCTTTTCCTTCTTCATCTTCGACTTTTACTTCCGCAAATATATCAAAATCTGTGTTATTGTCTGGGAGAGCATTTAGTTCAGGAGAGTGTTCGAGTTATAGGTGATTTGAAGTACACCACGGAACAACACGTTGTAACTGCCAGGAGCCGGTGCTTCCTACTTTGACTATAGTTGTTTAGTGCATACAAGTTACAGGTAAAAGTTTGTAAGTAAGTCGCTATTATAATTACCCTTAGTACTTTAATGCCACTATTTTATCGCGCTATCGTTTGTCTAGCTTCTATTAAATTAAAATCCAAGTAACTCAGCAGGAATTTTATGAGATATGAAAAAGGGTAATATCCATAAAGACGTTTATTCTACTTTTTGCACTTTTAGTTTTAAAGCTATCGTATATAGTTTTTCCAACCGCACGCATTTCACTCAAGCTTACTACAGCCTAATGCAGTAAAAATAAAGTCGATGACATGGGGAATGTGAAAATTGCAACAGTTTTATAAAAAACCTAGATACCAATATGATTTATCGGTATTAGATATAAATATGTACCATGGTTGTAAAAGGTGAGTTTCTGATTGGGTATGAGACCCAAATCTTTTTTAGCATTTGTTTTCGCCACTGAATCGTTTTCTCAATTTTGTCTGAAGTATAGTGGGCACCACTTTCGATTAAAAGTCATTAGATAACACTTTGAGGCATTAAAGTCCATTAGATTAATTATTTGAACTACACTTATACACTAAATATATTATATCAGCTTGTAAGACTACGCAATCAATCTCAGATTTTAATTTATAGAAAAGTTGTATAGTATGAGAGGCATTTGGCATTTTGAATTCATGAATCCCCGACCGGTCCTATGAGACCGCGCTGTTATGTTTTACTATTGTGTCTCTTTTTGCGGGTATGTGATCAGGTTAATCACGTCAAAAAGGTCATTAACTGACCATCACCAAAAAAAGGAGAACCGAGCATCAAACCTTGACATACTCCTGAACGAGTGGGATACAAAAAGAGATTTTACGGTCATAGTCTCACAAATTGTAAATATTATCTACAAAAAACCATAGAAGTCTCAGAACTTCTTTGGTTCTGTGGTTGATATCCTTCAGAGGAACACCTATCATATTGAGCTTTGATTGCAGTACATCATTGTTGATTCTATCAAACGCCTTTCATATGTCAAAGTACAGGGCATTAGGCCTAATAAATAGCGGCCTCATGTAACTACTCATTATATAATGTAACACTTCTTCACGAAGTTTTTCCTTAATTACGCCTACTTCTTAAGGAAAAACCACACAGTTCAATGACTTAAAAACAATTTTGGTTCAGCAAACAACTTGACGTTCACAACACGGTTAATTATTTTCTTCTTAAACTTCAATATTATACTCTCATATTTATATGTTACTTATCAGTATTTTGAAGGTTTTAATGACGAAAATAAATTATATTGACTTATGTAATGATTTATATGACAAAAAATTATGTATTTCTACAATGTCTTTATCATCATCATTTCATCATTCAGGCCTCCTCGTCGCCATAATTACCAAATCTGTACATCTCGCATCCGTAGACTTCCCGTGACCCTCACTAGGTCATCGGTCCACCTTGTTCTACAATGAACCACCAATAAAAATTAGCTTCTGCCAGCAGTTGCAGGTTTGCCCGCGTGAAAATTCTCTCCATTATAAATTATAACCTACTAGTGAATTGCTCCAACTTCATACGGGAGTAAATTATATACAATATACATTATTATATAAATACTATTATTACACTCACTCACGCCTACACACACTCTCTCATCTACCCACACATTCACTCTATTTTAGTTTATTATTATTTTTTTATTTAATTTTTGTTTAAATTCTATTAGGTATGTCTTGTTTGAAGCACCACTTTTACCATTTTATAATTTGTAATTGAAGAGCGGGGCCTCCTAGCACAGGTATATCTTTACTTAAAAGGAGGTCGCTATGTAAGATTTACTGTAAAAGTTGTACATGTTACAGCAATAAACTTTTTTTTTAAATTAATATTTCTTTTAGAGAACAACCGAATCAAAATCAGTGGAATACGCCTTAATTTTTTACCGTATATTTTATAGGCTATATATTTTTGTAAAGTTTTTTTTAAAATCCGTCCAGCTGTTACACACCTTTTTACATTTATTTATACAAACATTCTTCTATATTTTTTTATTTCATTAATGTTATATTTTTTCAAGTGCTTAAAATAGTCTAAATAAAAAGAGAAGAGATGCTATGAACCATTATAATAAGTTGGTCTTTATACAAAAAATATGTGCATTGAACCTTCTATTAAATGTGTTTCACATTATACTGAGCAGTAAACATGAGAATATTATATTACAAGAAATTACAAGAACGACTTATATGGAAAATTTGAGAAGAAAGAAAGAGAAAATATACAAAAGAGGTCATAACAAATATCAGTAAATGAACAAAAAAATATCATGTAACAAACACAAAACTTCTAGAATAACTAATACCACACAAAGAGAACGTTAAATCTAAAAAGGGAACATTAATGGAACTAGGTAAATATTGAAACAGCCGGAAAAATGGTAGGAAACGATATTAATGGCTGGAATCGAGTATCGATTGATTTAAACGGCGGATGGATCGACTCTATTCGATAGCGAATCGAGATATTCAAGATGAATCGTGATTGCTCTAGATTGACAATTTGTGTTCTTTTTTATAGCTGCTCCACAGTTTTTCTTATTCTTTTCTTTGATTTGTCGATAAGTTTTAGATTAGATGTTTTTGATTGAGACTATAAATCTTGGTCTGCGGGAATGTTCGAAAGAGTTTAGTCTTAAAACGCAAAAGACAACTGAAGGACACAGGTGGGTCTTAGTTTGTTAAAATCTTGCCCTTTCACTCTGCCTTAAAACGAGAGAAGTAATTTGATGAAATCCCATGAATAAAACATAAATCTTTTGTATTGAGTTTATGGATGAAAAAAACCGGCCAAGAGCGTGTCGAGCCCCGCCCAGTGTAGGGTTCCGTAGTTTCCCGTCCGTCAAAATAAGTGCCCCCAACTTTTCAAATACTGTTCGTCCCATCAAGTTCAAAATAATTTTCCTAGAAAGTCTTTATAAAGCTCTACTTTCCAGATTTTTTTCATATTTTCTAAACTTATGGTTCAAAAGTTAGAGGGAGCGATTATTTCCGAAATTATTGATATTATCAAAAAATGATTTTAGTAAACCCCTATTCATTTTTTAATACCTATCCAAACGTATACCACACGTTAGGGTTAAAATAAAAAAAATAGGCTTTCTACTTTACATGTAGGGGGGCTATCCTAATAAAACATTTTTTCCAATTTTTATCTTTGCACTTTGTCGGCGTGATTGACATACATATTAGTACCAAATTTCAGCTTTCTAGAGCTAACGGTCACAGAGATTAAGCGAGGACGGACGGACAGACATGGCAAAACTATAAGGGTTCCGTTTTTGCCAATTGGCTACGGAACCCTAAAAAGGAAAGAAGAAACGCGAGTTTTTTAGACAGCGCAGTGAGAAGCCTGCATCTAGAAAAAATACTACTCTAGGTATTTTGATGTTTAATTCATGAATCCCCGACTGGTCCTATGAGACCAAGGTGTTATTGTTTTACTCAGTTTTACTATTGTGTCTCGTTTTGTGGGTATGTGATAGGTTAAACTTGTTTGAAAGACAATAAAAGCAATACAGGTTGGTTTTAGTCAGTAAAAGTCTGATACATTTCAAACTATTTTGGAGTCGGCTTCCAGTTTAACGGGGCACAAACGAATATCAATATTTCATACGAAACAACCTGAATATCCCAGTAACTAAATGTATGGGACACCTGAATTTATTTTCTCGATTTCAGGTTTGGTTAGTAAAAGTTGTTCATAATGATGAGTACAATGACCCCCCAAGAAGATGTGCGCTTATTATGTTACATGTTGTAGACACTTTGCATTTTTAATTAAAATTCTGAATAATATTTCTTTTCCAAATTATATGTATAATATGTATTCCAAATTATACTCTTGCTACCTTCTATGCAAGAAAGTGCCGGAGAGGTGGCTCATGCATCTTAGTAAATAATACACATCCGTTTAAAATTCTAGACTTAAAAGAATATTGCAGTTCTTGTATCTTAGAATCTTGTGCAATTGAATTAATTGAACATAATATAATTGTAGTATGTATTTATAGATCTCCTAAGAATAATATCGACTCTTTAACTTCATTTTTCTATAACTTTGATGGAATCTTAAGGAAAATAGGTCTTAACTCCAAGAAAAAGGTGCTGATTTGTGGAGATTTCAACATCGATATTTTAAAAAACACGAAAATGTCAATGCAATTTCAAAATCTCTTACATAGATTTAATATGAAATTAGGTGTGCGTGAACCAACTCGGCTAGATAGCGGTACATGCATCGACAATATTATACACAATTTAAGAGGAAGTGTATGTGAGGTAATGGAGCTAGCCGTCTCTGACCATACAGCTCAAATTATAAAATGTCCTGTCAAAAAGACCTGCACGACCACACACTGGTTCTCTTATAAACGCGATTTTTGTCAGGAAAATGTTAAAAAATTTAAAGAGGCACTCCAAAGTCTTAGTTTTAGTAGTGTCTATAGCAGCAAAGATCCAAACAATGCATTTAAAGAATTTCATAACTTATTCAAGTTATTCTACAATCTGTGTTTCCCTTTAAAGAAGATAAAAAATGTTACTACTAAACCACAGAAATGGATCACAAAAGGCATTAAACTGTGCTCTAAACGTAAACGTGAGATGCTATGGACCTTCAGGCGGCATCCTAATTCAGTCAATAAACAAAGATATAATTCCTATTCCAAACGTTTAAAAACAATTATCAAACTGACCCAAAAATCGCAAAATAGTCATTTTATCAATAACGCTGTAAATAAAACGAAAGCAACCTGGAGAGTTATAAACTCATCAAAAAATAACATTCCAAGGAACGGTCCTTATAAACTCCTTACTGACAATAAATGCGTAACAAATCCAACTGACATTGTAGAACTATTTAATAATCATTTTATTGACCAAATACAGCCAACAAACAATTCTGACCATAAAATAACAGTAACAAATTCAAACATGAATTCATTATTCTTATCACCCACAGCACCAATTGACATTTATAAAATAATTACGACTCTGAAAAATACGAATAGCTCTGGCTTTGACGACATTGAGACTAAAATAATAAAAAGCGTAGCTGTTGAAATATCACCGGTTTTTAGCTATATCACTAACCTATGTATAGACAATGGTGTTTTTCCCGAAGACTTAAAACTGTCCGTAGTAAAACCACTACATAAAAAGGATGATCCTCAAAATATACAAAATTACAGACCCATTGCTCTTCTTTCAATATTTTCCAAAATAATTGAAAAGGTTATTTATAATAGTATATACATGTTTCTTGAAAAAAATGGCATTTTAACTAAAGAACAGTATGGTT
Source organism: Mythimna separata (assembly GCA_030763345.1). NCBI lineage: Eukaryota > Metazoa > Arthropoda > Insecta > Lepidoptera > Noctuidae > Mythimna > Mythimna separata. The sequence continues at coordinate 17,609,178 of CM061177.1, read as the reverse complement.
TTAGAAAGTGTAAAAACATAAACATGGCTATTTATGAATTGATTAATGAAATAGTTACGAATATGGACCAAAAAATACCTGTATCAGCCTTATTTATGGATATGACTAAGGCTTTCGACTTTGTTGACCATAAAGTCCTTCTAAATAAATTATATAAATATGGCATCAGGGGCAAAGTTTTGGACTTAATAGAGTCAAACCTTACTGGCAGAAAACAGGTAACTAGTATTTCGGCAGTCGATGTTCAAACTAAAACTGAAATTAATTACCAATCGAGAGAGAGACAAATTCACTATGGTGTGCCTCAGGGAAGTGTGCTCGGCCCTTTATTATTCTTATGCTTTATAAATGACCTTCCGAAAACCATACCACATCCTATGACCCTATTTGCTGATGACTGTACTATAGTATTTTCTGGTAAAAATAGTGACTCGTATGAAGATGACATAAACAATAGCTTAAATCTAATAATTCAATGGTTAAATAATAACAACTTACAGATAAATTTTAATAAAACTCAAATAATGACATTTAAACAAAGAACTAATCCTAAAATTCTTGACATTAATTATGACCACAATAAGATTATACAAACGGAACGAACCAAATTTCTGGGCATTTGGCTTGACGAAAACATGACATGGAAAACACACAGAGACTATGATAAAAAAAATTCATCAATTTTGCTATGCTTTACATAATTTGAATAAGGTTGCAAATCGTAATACTGTCCTTACTGCATATCATGCATATGTCTCCTCAACTCTTCGTTACGGCATAATATTCTGGGGTAACTCTACCAACAGAGAAATGGCATTTAAAGCCCAAAAACAATGTCTTCGAGCCATATGTTTGTTAAAAACCACCGAAAGTTGCAAACCATTTTTCGTTAGTTTAAAAATACTTACGCTGCCATCCCTCTATATTTATGAGATTTCAATGTTTGTTAAGGAGAATTTGTCAAAATTCGAAACACTAAATACTAGACGTCACCAAAGCACACTAAAATCAAAAAAACACAATACTGCACTTTTCTCAAAGAGTTGTCTCGGTATGGGTCCAAAGATTTTTAATAAACTACCAAATACTTTAAAAAGCATGAACAACATAAACCGTTTTAAATCGCAACTTAAGAAATTCTTGATTGAGAAGGCCTACTACTCTATCAATGAGTCTTTAGATGATAGAAGTATAAAATAAGAAATGTCCGATCCACTTATTATTCCGTCTTGTTTACTTAGAGCATTTATTTGTGACGTTACTTGTTTGAAACAGTTTTATGTATTTTATAGATACTTACGCCTAATTTGTACGCCTTGCAAGGCAAAACATAGTGATACAACACAAATTTTATACCATGTACCATATAACCTATGTTCTACAAATAAAATACTTTGACTTTGACTTTGACTTTCCAAAGTGTTTTATGCTTCATGAAAATACACGTTTTGCCAGCAACAAGTTTTCCGAAATAATATTTAGATTGAATGGTGAAATTATCGAATACAATACAGTTTTGTTGTCAATTTATCAAACATTGCGTTGGATCGCATTTGATAAAACTACAAGCTCGTAGTTACTCAGATACCCGCGAAACGAGACACAATAGTAAAACAATAACAGCGCGGTCTCATAGGACCGGTTGGGGATTCAAACGTTAAGCCATGCTCACGTTGACTATTGACGAGTGGGGAAAGGCCGTCTTAGGTGTGTAGGTTTACGTAAAAACCAGGCTGGTCTGTACTGATAACTAGACAGGTGAACATAATTTAATGTGCTGTGTTCAACGGTACAAAAAATAGATAGCTTAAATTACTCGACCCATTAAGTCTGAAAATAGATGAAGCACGTTATTGATTCTATAGACCACTATCTATTAATATAATTACTGTCTGCTTCCCTACTCGTATGAATTATCAGTCCTAATAAAAAGATTGTATTTGCCATTTGGGGGGGTTTTGCCATAATCGCCACGCTTGGCATGCGGGTAGGTGATCGCAGTGTGTGAAAAGTACAGAGAATGCTGCTGCCCATTTTCTGGCAAGACGCAGCATTGGAAGGCCTCCCACAAGGTGGACCGACGAACTGGTGAGGGTTGCGGGAATCCGATGCAAGACGCACAGGACCGGTCCTTGTGGCGACGGACGCTTGGGGAAGGCCTATGTCCAGCAGTGAATGTCTTTTGGCTGAAATCAATACTAATATTATAAAGAGGTAAAATTTGTAAGTTTGTATGTTTGTAAGTTTGTATGTAGGGGGTAATCTCTGGAACTACTGAGCCGATTTGAAAAATTCTTTCAGTGTTAGATAGCTCATTTATCGAGGAATGCTATAGGCTATATACTATCACGCTACGACCCACGGGAGCGGAGCAGTAACGAAAAATGCGGGTGAAACCGCAGGCGACAGCTAGTTATGAATAAGAAGATACATTTAAGAAGGACAATACTTTGACCTATACGGCAGTTAGTGATAGCATGACGAATGAAAAAAATGTGGCGGTATTCTCTCAATACATAAATGATGAATAAACTGAAATATAGTTTTGAATAAATTCAGATACAGTATCGCTATAACTTTTGAGAAGTTTTCAGACATGATATCATGTTAAAGTTTGAAAAAGGTTATATCTTGAAGCCCGGGTAGGTACTTTATTTTAGTAGCAATATTTACTTAGGCCTTTATGTACGCTAAAATCTTAAGAACGATGCTACATGTGTCATGAATGTCTGGGATGAATCCTTTCAGAGAATAGTTTCAAAAGGCACCGTAGTATTCAAATATCACAAAGAAAACATGTTTCCAGATACAGGTCAAATACAGTAATGTGTTCAGTCAGTACTTTTTTCTACGAACGTCAAATAATAATAATAATATTCTACAACTTGCACACAACATCATCTAGTCCCAAGCTAAGCAGAGCTTGTATTATGGGTGCTAGACAACTGATAAACATACTTATATATTTCTAAATACATACATATTATAGATAAATTACACCCAGACACAGAACAAATGATCGTGCTCACCACACAAACATTTGTCCTGGGTGGGAATCGAACCCACGACCTCCGGCATAGCAGTCAGGGTCACTAACCACTAGACCAACAGGCCAGTGAATAAAGGTGAGTAAATGTGAGATTATATAATCTTTATATTGTACTAGCTACAGTGCTTGGGTTTTCACCCGTAAGATATAACAAAACTATTCCAAAGGAACATAATAGTTCGATAAAAGTAGCCATTGCCATATTCCAAGACGTAGACTACCTATGTATCAAGTTTTATTTAAATCTGTTCAAAGAATAAGTTAATAAGTAACAGAAAAAGTTCCTTTTGCATTTATGATGTTAGTAAATAAATATAGATGTAGTCACCACAGCCCTGGAACGCTAAGGTTTAACTGGAGGAATACCATTTGGTTTTAGTAGTACCCAGAGCTGGAGAAGAAAGTTCATGATTTTACCCAAAAAAGAATAGGTATGGATTAAATGCACCTTCAGGGTCAGGAGGCTCTACTGTAGATGCGAGTTTGCAATTGTCAACAGCGCGAAGTGTTTCACACGCGACTCAAAGAGATTTCAGCAAACCAGTGGTGCCCAGCAGCAGAGCTAATGTCTACTATGGCCACAGGGAATGTCTGAAAAGGAAACCACTCTCTTGAAAGATAAACGTGCGGTTTTAGTCAATAAAAGTATAATACGCGTCCCGCTTTACGCTAGAGCGAGAAAAGTCACTGGATTATTTTCCACATCTACAAAGGGGTCAGGATCGTAAAATTCAAATAAAATTTCATAACACTGATAAAAATTTCATACTTAAAAAAAATGCACATTGAAATCGCAATCTAATCTCTGCGACAGCCAATGAGAAAAACTTGAAAAAATAGAGAAGTTGTAGGTATATTTGACAAATTGAAACTGAGATAAGAATGCAAATTGTCTTTAAACATACCTCTAAAAAATACACAAGGTTGCCCTTCTTCATACTGCGAGATGGATCGATATAGCCTTAGAACACGAAGGGTAACTGAAAGAATATGGGTGAGTTTCAGTCAAATAAAATCGGCCACCCGCTTTCTCCATTCAGACCAGGAGAAATTATTTAATAATCTTCCCTGCCTTCATGCTTTTAACTAAACACTATCAAATCATTTTAACTGCTCTACAGACCACCATAACAAATCAAAAATACTGTGCGACCAAATGACAACACAAACCCATAAACTTTTCACACCGCTGCTAAGCACATATACCTTCTTACTGGCCATCCGTTACTAACAAACTCCATACAATAGTCTTCCGAACTTTGGACCTACTAAGCCTCGATAATAACGTCAGCGACTGGATGCACCATAAGATCCGAGTACATACCTAGAATTACATGTGATCCGAAACATCTGTGTCATTTCCTCAATATCCAACCAGTGCGGCCTATGAACGTTAGATAAGGGCCCTGGTTTGGCATAAGAGGAGCGGGAGGCGATTTGAGTTAAGACTAATGGAAGAGGGAATGTCTAGTTTGGGAACCCCACAATTGCTGTGGTAAGTCCCCTCTTTGAGAAGTGATTACAGAGTCACCACGGGGTCTATACTTTCTATAGACTTGTCGCAGTTTTGCGGCTGTGGAATACAAAGGGAACACAGGTGGGTTTTACGGACATGAGCAATGGGTAGATTGCCATCCGGCTGTCTGGTAACCATCGTTACCCAGCCTGAATCGACAACGGCGCTTTCGGTAGGCCTAGCAGGGCCATGGGATTAATTCTGAAAAGGTTACTCGTGATCCTTTATGGATCATAGGTGTGATTTTAGTCAGTAAAAGTCTGATACTTCCGCTACTTCCTATAATGAGGTTATAAGATGATTTCCCCTATCAAAAAAACGGATTGTAATATACGCATATTAAAGTAGAAAAAAAGAAGCCGAGAATCACAAAGATTTCTAAAACCCAGGCGAAGCAGAGGCGGATAGCTAGTGTATAACAATAATAGCCTACACCAAAGCATTTCAGCTCCACGCCACTTTTTGATACTTTAATCTTCGTCAAAAGGCCGAGAAGAGATACCTCTCGATGCTAAAACTACAACCGTTCACTTATTTACTCCTGATCGTTAACTTAGTAGATAACTGTGGCACGTTACTTTCAGTGAGGTCAATGCATTCAGTATTGATATGTTCAATTTTTGATGCAATGGCATCGCTGCTCAGCGCTCACGGGCTGTATGAACGTCGCGTCGTAAGGAATAAGGAAGTGAGGTCAAGGAACAAAATTAAATGCTTAAAAACAACTGTTCGTTTCTGCACAGTCAGAAATTATTTTATTTTTATTACGATCGTGGGTTTAAGTGATATTAAGCTGTGTCCAGAATGCAATGGACTCTCCTGACATAGAGTAGCCTCAGCCAGAATACTCGACACGCGTGGTTGCGACAGTAAACCTCTCTACCAGTTGGAAGAATCAATCCGGCAGTTAGAACTCGACAGCAACTATTACACAAATCCGAGGCTATGAGTTTTCATGCCCTCGAAACGCGCCACCACCGGGTTCCCGAATAACGGTAGGAGGGGTTGACATTGGCGTCAGGTTAACGATCAAGTAACTGGGACTCGTCCTCGATAGCTAGTGGAATCGAAAGGTGCACTTCCGACGTCTAGCTCCCAAATTGGAACAGACTGAGACTACTCTCATGCCGAGGACATGACAAAAAAAACCCATTAAAATTATGAACTTTAATATTTCATAAACCGCTCCCCCCATCGTAACAGCAACCTAATAAATGTTATGTAACAGGTCGCAAACTGCTGGGAAGGCGTAATAATACCGCCGACGCTACGCTCAGCCGATACAAGCTAGCGGAAATTAACAGCTTGTACCGTGAGCTAGCGGAGCGAAGCGAGCGGAGCGGGACGGAACTAAGAATGGATTTATCACCGCTGTTTGTGCTGTTATCGCAGTGTATTCGTGGTTAATCTCACATGCGGGATGACCAAGACCTTTGGAATATCGTGCTGGCTAGACCGAATATCCGACTTGAGAGCTGATGTCGACTACAGATTTGAATGGGAACAAGGTTGTTCGATGTTGAACATTGAATTATAGAGTGGATTTTGAGTAAATTGATAATTGAAATCATATCACAGAACGTGAATGTGGAATACAGCCGATGTTTCTAGCTTTAGGATTTACAATTTGAAAATTGTTCACGTAATGTTGAACAATTTTCTTGGAAAGACATAATGTTTAGGTCTGCATTGATTCAAATGTTATGTAAATGTAGTACCTAAATTAAACCAGGCTTTAAAATATTCAGTATATCTAATTAAAGCTACCGCTATTCACCAATATGTAGATTATTAAAAAGTAAACTTATTATCAACCTTCACCACACTAAGTATCGAAACTAAAACAATCCAAACTAAAATTAATTAACACTGAACTCCACATATTGCATATTATCAGAAACTTATACAAAGTAACTAACTTGAAAGAGCAGTGAAAACTTAAGTACAGAAGTGACAGAAACACCTGCTCGAATGAAGTTAATTCCACCTATAATTTTTAGTGCTGACCAAATAGTCGATTAATCGAGTTTTCGAAATCGAGTGCATTGATAGTTAGTCGATTTAATGAGATTGTAACGGTTTGTTGCGGATTTATGGGCGGTATTTAAGCTTCGAATGGAGTTTAAAGCATTTTAAACATAATTTAGTTCTGGGTACGATTTACGGTTATTGAACGGGTAAAATATTGTACTTATTTTTTGTATGGAAACAAATAGGCAATTATAATATTGGCAAAATTTACCTTTGTTCAAACTTTATTTTGTGTGTTGTGCGGTGGAATATTGTTTTTCAATGAAAATATTAATAGGTTACCAGCCTATGTTTTAAAGTAAATATTTTACTGAGGCAATGTAAAATGCTAATATGTACCTACCTATATTTTATTAATAAGTATCAAGAAAATCTAGTTTTATGATTATGAAACAAGTTTTCATCCAATCGAGCGCAATTGGTAAGAATACCAGTATAAGTTAGCCTCGTTTTTCTAATGAAACTTCGTATCTCGCTAAGCCAAGCTTTTTTAGGAAGGGAAATCATCAGAATGACTTCTCCCGCTTTTGGGCGAAGCGTGAGGGCGTGTCAAACTCTTACTGACTAAACCCCACCCCGTTCCTTCGTTGCCTCCGATCTGGGAGACACGGGAGTACGGTACGGTAGGCGCAGTGGTTGAGTTATTGACTTTTGCGCTGCGTGTCACTGGTTCTATTCCTGCACGGAACAATAATTGTACGGTCTTCAGATAGTTGTCCCGGGTAGAGTGTCTTGCGTATGTGAGTTTACATGTTTGTGAATGCATTCACAATATTATTCATACTATGCGGCAAAAAAAAGTAAATATGTCCTACAATTTTACTTGTAAGAAAAAATACGATAAGCAAAAATGTAGAACTCTACTGTAAACTTATTTAAAAATCGTTCAGCTCTAATCGATGCAGTTAGACGATTCAGTTAGTCGAATCCCATCACTACAACTTCATTACCGCGAGCCAATTATAGTGATGTGTAATATGCGTTAACACTTGACCGGATTTCGAGCGAGAAATCGATTCAAATGTCACGTTTACTGTTGCATACCTTGCTGAGTATGAAGATGATATATTACAATATGAATATTATGTAGGGATTCTGTTCGGTGTAATATTTTTTGTTGTAGTTTTATTTGTGAGGAATTAAATTTTGTTCGTGATAAAACTGAATGTAATTCGAAACTGATCATCAGGATCACAGACTTTTTTAAGGCTTTGCAATGGAGATTTAAAATGTGGGGTTTTTGGTTTGAAATAATTATGACCAGAAATTCGTGCAATGAACTATTGCATACTGTATTGTATAAAATTGAAACTGGAATTTAGGCAGGGAACCTCGTAATGAAATAATGTATCTGAGGGTCAGCTCAAACCGAGACGCGATGTGACGCGACGCTGCGTGCACATTTTAATAGAGTGACTCAAAATAGAACTTTATTTACTACACATTTCATTGTGAGAATTTAGAATACGTTGCTTCATGCAGCGCTGCGCCTCATGACGCCGCGCGGCTTCGCGCTCCGCTTCATGAAGCCGCTCGGGCGTCTCGCTGCGCAGCGGAACGTTTTTGCATTCGCGACGTTGTGTTGCTGACGATTTCACTATGAAGCCTCGCAACGTTGCGATGCATCTCGCGGCAGCGCGCGGCGCAGCGCGGCGCAGCGCAAAGTCACTGACCTCTTCCTGCATCGTCGCGTCGCGTCGCGTCTCGGTGCGAACTGACCCTTAGCCGAATTTTGGTTTATTGTTATTGTCATGAAATCGTCACGTTGCTCGCAGAACAGACGGTCGATTTCCATAAGAGGTTCTACAGTGGCGACCGTGTACCGGAAGACGCAGCGTTGTAAGGCCCACGAGGTGGACCGATGACCTAGTTAGTATCGCGGGAACCCGACCGGTCGTTATGACAACACATCTTGAGTCTTGGGCTTGGATGTTTCGACTGAAATAATGATAATGATGGTCTGCAGAACTTAGTACCTATTTAAATATAAACTTTTATCTTTATAATCAACAACCACACGTCCATTTGATAGTATTGAACTCGACTCCTATTTTCACATTTATGATTTAATTCATGAATCCCCGACCGGTCACATGTGACCGCGCTGTTATTGTCTTACTATTGTGTCTCGTTTTGCGGGTATTGATAGGTTAAGTGGGTGCTACTTTTAATCATAATTATGTGATAAAACAACTGAATCCTTACTATCATTTTACTTACACCTCTCTTTTTCTCTTCTTACATTCGAGTTTACTTCGTAGCCCTTGTTGATAGTAATCTCACACTGTGTAATGTCAATATCGCCGGGCTCGGAATGCAATTATTTCGAAACTACCCGTACATTTAAATTGCATTGATACACACGGCAACTGTGTCGTCTTTGAGCTCCGATAAAATTAACAGGGTACGCAAACAATGTTATTTTTGTATCTACTGGATGTGTGCGAATATTTTATTTTATGCATTTTTTGTACATAAAAGGAGAAACTAACTGACTTGATCAATGCACAACTGAAACTATTGAGCCTAGGACGGTGGATTTTGATAAACGGTTTCCTTTTATAATGGTAGGTGAGCACTAATACGGATTTCCTAAAATGCATGCCCTAAAAGGACAAAAAAAAGAGCTAGTGTTTGTATAGAGAAACCTACTTTTATGCGGGTGAAGCCGTTGGCAGAAGCTAGTAATATGTATTAGATCTCTACCTATGACACAAGTTGCTATTGCTGTTTTCTAACACAGTGTTATGTACTATTTTCGCATGAAGCAACTGTGATATTTACGCATTGACAATTAATCATTATAAGTTCAAACAAACTTTTAAGTTACGTTATTCTTTCTTTGTAATTAGTCCTTTCTGTTTTGTATTTTTCTGTAATTAAATATCGCTATATATAACCATTTTTGTAAGAAATCTAAGAAAAATCACACAACAGTTGTTCTAACTGCAAAGGTAAAAAAACACAAAACTTTAAAATACTACAACAAATCCAAGACCCCGAAAAATAAATGAAACACTAAAATCCGAAACCAAGGAGACTAAATTTGAAATTTCAAACAATAAAGACTGTAATATGTAAATTCGTCTGCTTTATTATGATACAAGTACGATCTAGCTTCACTGTAACCGTAAAATCGTTGAAGATTTACCGTCAGTCTAAAACAAGCTCAACTGTACAATGAAACTTAAGCCAGTCCAATCCGGTGCCGGTCTTGCATAATAGTTTCGTTTACACCGAAGCGAACGTTAAATTGAATAAAATATATTACTTACTGGTCAAAATTGTTTAAAGGAAACATTTTTAGGTTAAAAATTGAAAAAATTAAAAACCTTTCAGCCGTTTGAGCGTGAAGAAGTAACAATGAAACACATACACTCAGAAACTTTCGCTTTCATAAAATATGGATAATTTTCTTAAAGAATCTATTTTTTATTTTTTTATTATACTCGCTCGCGTTTATGCTTGCTCGCGTTTGACCACAATCTCACCTGATGGTAAGCGATGATGTGGCCGACGATGGAGCACGCTTGCCTAGAAGTAACCTATTCACTCTTGACTTGAAGACTCCTAAGTTGTAGCTATCAGGAAACACAGACCCCGGCAGAGAATTCCACTCCTTAGCTATACGCATAATAAATGTGTTTCCAAACCGCTTTGTGCGTATGGGTGGAATGTTCACCATATACCGGTGACGCATCGCCGTACGCCTAGTGGTCCGATGATGGAAAGGACTTGACGGAATTAAATTGTGCAATTCCTGTGCACACTCCCCGAAGTGCAACCGATAGAAAACCGACAGGCTAGCAACTCGGCGATGTCCAAGACTTTGGAGTTTCGACTCAACAAGTGCATCATTACCGATGATCTTCTTGGCTCGCTTCTCAATCGACTCAAGTGCATTTAAAGGCTTATAAATACTTTCTCATGTTACTGAAGCATAAACTGATCGAAATGTATATTATCCCAATCTTAACATATATCTACTAAACAGAGATGATCTTTGACTAGCAATCAAAGATCCAAAGACAAGATTAGTCAACGTGCTAAGAACACTATGTGTTGAATTGCCAAATCAAGTTAAAATACTACACTGCGCTACAAAATATAAATGGTTGATATGTCTCAAATGACTGCCCTACTTAAATAGGATTGCACAGAATGTATCTACCGTATGTCTGATCAGCTATGGGCGCGTAACACATGAGGTTTTGGGGCCGCGACAGACCATGAAAGAGATAGTGGCATTATCATCGTCTTACTACCCTTAGTTCATGAATCCCCGACCGGTCACATGAAACCGCGCTGTTATTGTTTTACTATTGTGTCTCGTTTCGCGGGTATGTGATAGGTTAAACCAATTAAGGGTTAATGGCTCATGTCTTTTTTTTCAAATAATCCAGAAATACAATGTAAAACCAAAAAGATAGTCAGATACATACTCGCACTGGGCCTGTGTGGTAGATTAGGATCCATTCCTTCTCCTAGAGAAGTTTGAGTGGGGTCATTAAAAGACTGATCAAGCTATAGGTAAATTAAAATAAAATGTAACTTGTATTTTCAATTCTTCAATTCCTGTATGGTGTAAAGGAAGCCGGCACCCATAAAGATGATACCAACGCTTCCTCAAGCGTTATTCAATTTGGTACCCAGTTGGAGGTTGCTAGAGCACTATGTACCGAAAGGCGAGCGCCCGGTGGTGCGGACTAATGAAGATTTAACGCCTTATTTAAGAAATCTAGGATTAACTGAGCTCTGTAGGAAAAATCAATTTGATATTAGTAGGTACTGGACTAGATTATGACGTATTTCATGGGTATGGTCTGGTGTATAAAAACCAAAAACTATTTAACCTATCACATACCCGCAAAACGAGACACAATAGTAAGACAATATCAGCGCGGTCCTATGAGACCGGTCGGGGATTCATGAATTAATTGATTAAATTCGGTTTTGTTCACTCTTGCTAATAAAAGGATAAACGCAAATAAAAATGAAAAAAATCAAAATTGATAATTTTGTATGGAACTTAAGCTTCTTAAAAGTTGGTAAGACAATTTTTTTACGGGAGAAGCTGCAATGTGGCAGCTATTTTTATTATAAAAACGTATACTAACGTTGAAATATTATGAGGGGGTTCTAAAATTACGTTCTCCAGGTGACAGCATTGAGCCATCAGTTCCAGTTACCTGTCAAAACGCTCATGTTGATGACGTTAGTTAGACATTAACGTCAACTTCAAACGTTTACATGTTTTCTAAGGAAAAAAACAGACTGCTAAGTGGCGACTAATGGTGTGAATTTTCTTAAACATTTTCATTGTTTTATCCAAATAATTGACTATTATAAAACTTAATTCTGGCCATGTTTCTCTTTTTAATTCATCTTATTTGTTCATGTTTTCATAGTTTTTATTTTAAATCTTGCAAGAAAAATATGAAAAGGTAATGGTTCAATATTTTTCTTTAGTTCTAGGTATACAACCAAAATCCAATTGAATATTGTATATTAATATTTTTCTACTCTATGTCAATATTTTCACTAGAAATCAAGAATGCAAACTTTAAAGATACCTAAGTTTAGTTGAAGTTCAGCACAATCCATAGAATGGACAGTCACCTCGTTTACATATTACGTAGTTTCTATTCTATTAGACACTTAGAAAACAGTATAAGTTTAGAACCGCAAACTCTACTTAAGCTCTCATGAGTAAAATACCGTGTAATAATTTAATACAAGCAAAGTATTTTTATAACAAAGAAATATATGTTTAAAATCGTATGTGAAAGAATTCATTTTTCTTTGACGCGCACTCATCTCATCACTTTCTGTAGAGAGCCTTTGTATGCGGCTCTTCGTGCTAAGTACATTATGTAAATGTAATACCGGAGGCAGGACTGCTTGGTCCTCGTACATTACAGATAACCACACCCATATTATTTAACACAGAGCAAAAATACTCCAACACAATTTCACGAAAAATACCAGTACGTTAACTCGAGTTTTCAGTACAGATGCAGGCTGTGGCTCAGAGTTATTTTAGTTGGAACAAGTGTATTCTCGAAAGCGCAGCGGGCAGCCCTGTCGTGTGAACGTTCGCCATTCTTTCAAAATATTTTGCTGTTTAATATTTATAAATACGTAGAGCATCTCCGCACATGTGTTTCGTAATTTTAATATTTTTTTTGGAGACTGTTATTGAACCAGCTTATTGGAACAAGAAAATAGTAATGTAATAATAGTAAGAAGCCATATATAATGTAAATGTAGTTTTATTTTTAGATGTTATTTATTTTGTGTACCGAGATTTTAAGTTAAGTATATGTATAACTTTAGTATTATTTATAAAAAACCACTTCAGGAATAAACCATCAGAATAGTGTTTTCAAAATGGTGTTTTTTTTATTGGGAGGTGGTAGGGTCCGTCTTAGAACGGAAGAAGTCATTAGATGATTACTCGCTCTTGCGAGAGGGCATTTCAGACTTTAACTTACTAAAACCGTCACTTACACTTTATATAATATGCTTTACTATGACCTCCAAGTGATCCTAACAATCTGTTTAGATTTCATCACTGTTTGCACCAGCTGAATGTAAACAGTGATGAAAACTGGATTATCATCCGTTGTGTAATATACAAATTCATAAACAAACTTATTTCATAACTTATTTAAACAGACATAGATACACAATAGCCACTATTACGTTTAACAAAGTTTAAATCCTTCAACATTGCCTAAATTCAAGATCCTTGGAATCCTGTCAAACTGAAAACACCACATAATTCCTGTAACAGTAAACAAAAACAAACTTTCTATTCATAATTAAATTACTTTGTCAACAAATATCAGTGAATCTTCATTGACATTCCTTGCAAAAACATCAGAACCAGACATACCACGAATTGTTTGTGACGAAATCTCAACAAATCCTCGACGTGGCGCGTCCGAGGTACGACTAGCTTTAATTTAAAAGGACTTAGAGGACGCTCACCGTCGTTCCTCGGATTAAGACTTGCAGCAAAACTATTGATACCTACGGTTCAATATTTGAACGTGACAGATAAGAAAATAAATCTTAAGACAGAACGAAAGAATCGGTGGTGTTTCGATACGAGACTTGCAATCCAGTCTAGCCAGGGCATTTGATTATTTTTGTCCTAATCTCGTTTCCTTTGCCCGTCTTTGTTTTTTAATCTCCTTAAATCATTTTCTCAGTTTTAATGAAATAACATTTAGTGGCAATGCCCTTGCTGTGTGAAACTTAATGCAATTTCAATTCAAAGTAAATCACATTTTGATTCAATCAGTCAAGTATAATAAAAGAGAAAACCTACTACAGATATTTGCATCTGCCAAGCCTTACAGGTACTTAAATATAACATTAATTTATTCTTAGATGACTGCATAATAATACTCAATATTCGTCGAATTCATAAAAAATGTAAAAGTTTAGTCTATTTTTAATATCAAAACGTGTTCTAAACATTCTATTTTTGACTTTTGAGAGACAAAATATAACTGAAGACGTACCTACCCTATTGTATACTTCAAAAGTAATTACGTAACGAACATTTGCTCTGACAAATGAATTTATATTTCATGAAAATAGAACGTCAAAGGTTTTATTCATGCCTAAGCTTTACAAACAACCATAGAATCCTTCCCACGCGACAGTTGATGACGGAAATTAAAAATAAACTCGTGAATTGAGGCTGAAGTTTGACTTGGCGAGTTCTCTATTTGCTTTCCTACCTTTGATCTTGAAACTCAGGTAGCTGTAGGCGATACATCCCAGTGAACAAGTTTTAATCCCACCGCCGTCAGCAATCGACCGGTAAGTCGTTTTAAATTAAAACTTGTCGTCGATCCCTGCTCCTAAGGATTTATGGCAAAGTTAGGGAGAACCCATCGATCCCTAGTAGTCCTCATACATACATAATTGCGGTCGACTCGAAAAAAAGTTGTTGCTTTGCGTAGCTATCACGAGCGCGCTGCTGAAATTCACGTTGGTTTTTACGGAGTACAATTCTCTATTTCTTTTACAGATCAAATTTTAGATCACTCAAAAAATGCATTGGATAGTGAACTATGAGTTGATGTCGCTTCGTTTTGGGACATCGAAGTTGTAATTTTTCAAGTAATTCTTGTAGTTAATCTTTCCAGCCAGGTTGAAAAGAAAATCTTTGTAAAGGGCCTCAGTCAATGTCGACAAGTCAATGCCTACAGAATAATGAAAGACTCGATATTTTTTGATAGTACACATTATGTGATTCGAAATAAATATTTAAGTAAGCACTGTTATTAATTATACGCTGCTGAGGAGTTATTAATATTTATGGACACTTATCACGAAGAGAAAAAGGTATGACCTTGACCTCTAAAATTAATTTAGAATTCTGATTGGTAGAAGTAAGTATGGATTAAAAAAAATATATTTGTTTCTAATCGCTGAAATTAATGAACGATAAATACATTTGAATTTAGGATTTAGGATAATTATCAAATGGAACAACAAACGATTTGCCACTTAGAGAAAATTCCATTGAACTGAACCATATTCAACTCATACTTTTTTAGGACATTTTTAACGGCACTGGTTACTTAAAAATTAACTTAGAATTAACAGACATAAGTCAAGACTTACAAGATAATACTTGAGAAGGTTGTAATGTATTGAAACATTCCTGAAATATTCAGCGCCGGTGTAAATAAGTAAACGTCACGTATTGCCATTCAATCATTCTCTTCTTTATAGATCTTGAGCATCGACACTGAGTGTACCTTGGGGCAAGGTAAGTACACTTTCGGACAGTTTGCTTTGACCCTGCTGGGCCCCTACGGTTAGTTGACATCTCTTTGAGGTGCTCGTGGCTACGCGCCGTCGACGACTGGAGCTCGGTCCGGACGCTTACCGGACGGCCGGAACTATTGCTACTTAGGCGAAACCACTGGCAGCAGCTATTAGACATATTTTATTTCTTAATTTAATTTACTACGCCTTACTTATTCGCAGCAAAGATTTATGGTTTAGTCCACTCTCGGTCCCGCGACCCCCAATAATTAATGTGTCCACTCACCTGGGGTATCGTCTGAAAAAAACCAGGTAAGTGCGAGCCGGACTAACGCACCGAGGGTTACGTACCAAATTACTTACGATAGCAGTTCAATTCTCGAATCGAGTCTTGATGATTTTTCCGAATCGCATTTTGTTGTTTTGTGACCTATTTATAATTTTTCAGAGTTTTTTCCTATATTTTTATCATGAGACCTTGCTTTCAGACACACATACGGACAGCGAAGTGATCCCGTTTTTTCCTTTTTAGCTACGCGACCCTAAAGAAAAAAAGAAGATGAGACTCCAAAAAATCCATGTACACATGCAAAAGTTTATCACACCGTAACTAGCTAGTTAGTCCATGCAATGAACATTGTAATTATATTACAAACATCACTCAGAGAATTTTTAATTAGATTTATGGGTGCAGCACCACGCTGTCGCGTTGAATTTACTTTTTTTACTCAAACATTAATTTTATTACAGACAACCTGATGTGAGAGGCTTTATAATATTTCTAGTACCATCATAATTAAATGTGTATCAAAAATGAATGTGGTTTTCTTTTCATATCATATTATTATGAAGTTTTTTCAATCATATGATAGCATTGTTGTTTATTATCACCTTTAATCTGGAAAGATTTTTTACTCGTTTAAAATGTTCATTGCAGATTGAATGTATTGAAATCGATTTAGGAATTGGGGGCCTTACCATGACGTTTTTCAATGTCAGTCATCCAAGCGAGAAAGTAGGATGGCGCTATAGGCTCTAGATAACTCCATGCCTGTAATAGTTCAGTTTAGGTTGTCAACTAGATCGTGGTTCGCTAGGTAAGCGACCGGCGGCCAAGCTGAACGCTTGCCAGAGGGTCATGGCCATCCGGATGGTGCGGGGATACCGCACGATCTCCCGCGAAGCGGCGAGCCTCCTCGCTGGCCTGCCACCGTGGGATCTGGAGGCAACAGTCCTTGCACGCATGCACGATTTGCGCGTGGAGATGCAACGCCGGGGCGAAACTCCGCTGCCGCGACAAGTCGCGGCATGGCGGACAGAGTTCCGGCGGGATCTTAGGGTGGCATGGCGACTGCGACTGTCGCAACCCAGTGCTGGGCACGCCGTCATTGAGGCGGTTAGGCCCCTCTTTGAGGAGTGGTTGGAAAGAGGTCACGGCGTCCTCTCTTTCCGTGTGACGCAGGTCCTCACCGGACACGGTAAGTTCGGGAGGTTCCTGCATCGAATCAAGCAGGAGAGGACGCCCGGGTGTCGCCACTGTGTAGAACGCCCGGAGGACACGGTGGAGCACACGGTAGAAGTGTGCCCCGCTTGGGCGGAGCACCGCCGTGTCCTCGTGGAGACTATCGGGAGCGGCGACCTCTCGCGCCGGGCCCTGGTTCAGGCCATGGTCCGGAGCGAGGAGGGTTGGCATGCGGTCGCCTCCTTCTGCGAAGCAGTGATGCTCGTGAAGGAGGCTGCTGACCGCGAGCGCGTGAGGGAACGGTCCTCACGCCGCCGCCGCCGAGATCCCGATCCCGATTTCCGACCACCGTAGGCGCGGGTTCGCGGACGGCGAGCACTGGGTAGCTCGCCGTCCGGCAGTCTGGAAATAATCTGGACCGAGCCCAGTCGTCAGCGGCGCGTTCTGTTCCACGCGCGCCTCAAGGAGATGTCAGCAAACTGTAGGGGCCCGGTAGGGCCGAAGCCTCTGGGGGGAACATGTGGTATTCCTAACGGTTGATACCGAGTCCCCCCCCAGAACGAAGGCAACGAAGGAACGGGGTAGGGGTTTAGTCAGTAAGAGTCTGACACGCCCTCCCGCTCCGCCCAAGAGCGGGGGAAGTCATTCTGATGATTCCCCTACCAGAAAAAAAAAAAAAAAAAAAAAAAACTAGATCGTGGTAATAGCTCGTGGTAAGGCGACAGTTGCTCGACTTTTTAATTTATTTCACTTGTTTAATAATTATCTTTGAAGTTTGTTTGGTAATTACCCAGAAATGCAAGGGAAAATGGTTAGCTGACTCTTTGTATTTCTATAATTTTGACAAAAAGTAACTTAATCTAAAATTGCATGTGAAATTATAAACTGAAATGTGACAGTACGTGTTCAAAAGTAATAGCGAGAGGTCACTGTTCTTCCTCGTAGCAATATTTAAATTATTTATTGTTGCTTTATATATTAATCAATTTTGATGCTATTTTAGAAGAATATAGCTTATAGCTATAATTTTCCCAATACTGGGGCTCAGGCATTCTCTATGTAAGAAAATGTGCCATAATACACCACGCGGGTCCAGTCCGGGTTGATGGATGTCGCATGTCTGAATTTTTGGTACCTACTAGGTTATGAGGTTTCCTCACGATATTTATTTTTCTTTTGCTGTTTGAGAGCAGTGATGATATAAACTTTATTACACAAAATTATAACTATGGTTCATTATCCAAACCCTGTCTAAAATTAAACTAAATTGGAAGTGGCCTAATGTTCTTAAAACTAAAGCAATTGCTCCTCCAAATGATACTTTGCTGTCTGACTTTGAAGCAAAATCAGCAACTATTACGAAACTGTCTCTTACGACCATCTAATTCAATGTAACTGTGGTACATATCTAATCAGTTACACTAATCGTCTTCTGCGGGTTAGGCAGCCTGATTGCTCTTATTGTTCGTCTTATCTATCACAAATGTCGTCAGTACTATCGTATGTCTAACCTCACCTCTATTAAGGTTGGGCGAAACATAATACTGATTTAAATTTTGGTAACGAGCGTAATGCTCGAGCTGTGTGAGAAGTTTCGTTGCGTGTTTGTATCAGAAATAAAGATATTCACAGGAGAACCAAGGTCATCGATTACTCGAAGCATCACCAAACTTAAGTAGGCATTGGGCACATTAGGCACAAAACAAATGGTTAGAAAGACGCACCATTGAAAGGTGGACCGATGATCTGCTCGTTACGATGACAGCTGGGGGAGGCCTATATCTAACAGAGATTGTGTTTCGTATGAAATGATAATGATGAACGATTTTTTAGGTGGGAACTCATCTAATGAATTCCCATGTTCTATGATGAAACGAGAGGCTGTATCAGAGTTTGAGACCATATTATCATCTTCATCCTGAGAGTATGTAACCACAGGAAAAAAAATCAACTTTCATGCGAGGGAAGTGGCTTGCAGGGGCGTGTTTCTGATAAAACAGTTCTTGTTTTTAATATCGGAGTTTCAATTGGAAATATTACTAATGTAGACCCTCTTTTCTTTATCCTAAAGGTGACTGCGACAACCTTTGTAAAAGTTTTGTATGCAGATGAGACACTTACTTGTTACCAAGTATTGATGTCATCAGCCCGTCTCGGTTCATCGATTGGTACTTAAGACTTTGTTATTGTTTTCTTTTATTCAGTTTTGGTAACTTTGTTATACTGATTAGATACGCATGAGACGTTGTTTTTCTTTTCGATGCAGTGGAAAACTTTTCTTAATAACAAAGGTGATAGTTTGGATGTACTTACAAGTATATCAAGTATCTACTGCAGGTTTTAAAAGTAGGCATTTTTTCCAGAGGAAAAATAAAATTGCAGTCGTTCAATAACTTCATTTGTGCTAGGGTGAAGCAAGATGTCAGACTTTTTCTGTCGAAAACTCACCTATGTTTCTTCAGTCACCCTTTAAAATTAAAAAGACCAGGTCGAAGCAAAACAAGGTCGAAACGTTAACCCTAGCGTACATCACACTTTTGCGCTATCGACTCGACCTTAGTTTTTACTAGACTGCCAGATGGTGAGCTACCCGTTCCGCGTTATTCCAAAGCCCGTGCCTACGGGGGTCACAAATTGCCATGCACCTCCTGCCCTCCGCGGTTTCGACTTTGGCATGAAAATGTCCGTCCCATCATGGCTGAGCCTATCTCCTTCCCTAGCATTACTCCTACGCAAAAACAGGCTACCACGTGTCATACCCTCTCGCTTCGGAACTGAACCAGGTTTGGTTGTAACCACTATCGTCTGGTTATGGTGGGTACCACACCAGAAGAAGCGCTGCTAAAATGCATCATACAAAACGCTTACTTCAAGTATTTATAACCCAATTCTTAACTTGTACACTTTGGAAAATTCCCAAAAATTTACTTACACACAAAATCTATGTACATAACCACTTTAATGAAATTTTGAGTTTATCAGTGAACATGTTAAAGACATTATTAATTTAACTTACCTAATTACCGCACAAGTAAGGAATACTTTACTCAAGAAAATTCCTTTTGCTTATTACTGCCGGATTATGAACACAGATATTGGCAGAATATTGTTTACTTTGATGATTTTAAATAGGTATTTAATTTAGTAGTCCATTAGTGCCTTACGACCGACTAAACCTCAGTTTCGCATAGCAACGGCCGTTATAACTGGCCATAGGACCTTCAACAATATTCTTTTTGTCATAGGAGTTACAGACAGTCCACTCTGCAGAGCCTGCATGGAGATATCAGCTCAATCTGCTCCTTGACTGCCCATTGGTCGCTAGATACAGGGCGAAGAACTTCGGAAACCCAAGTACCATCTCTAAAATGGTCAGTAACACCAAGGCGCTGCAGCGCTACTAGCCTTCCTTGAGGAGCTATGGTGAATCGAATGACACATTAGTCCCACTCGAACGCAAATTACGCATCGTAGTCGAATTGCGGATACTAGCCCGATATACAATACAATAGTAGTTCATTCAATTTCATTTTTTTTTTGCGTAAAATCTAATAATAATAATAACCTATAGTACTGGATACTAATGACCGCAGGGAAGTATGGCAGAGTAAGGAGCTTCACGGACGCTTTTACCGGGCCTTACATGGGCCCGATGTTGATCTATTAGCATCCGTATCCTGGTTACGCTTTGGTGATCTTTTTGGAGAAACCGAAGGTTTTGTCTTTGCAATTATGGATGAAGTTATGATGACGAACAACTACCGGAAATACATTGTGAAGGATGGTACGGTTGACATCTGTCGGGCATGCCCCCTGCCCGGAGAATCAATCCGACACATAATTTCTGGGTGTTCTCATCTGGCTAACGGAGACTATTTGCATAGACACAACCTCGTGGCCAGGATTATCCACCAGCAACTTGCTCTTAAATACAATCTTGTGGAGTCAGAAGTACCGTACTATAGGTATGTGCCCGACCCAGTTCTCGACAATGGCAATATCACGTTGTATTGGGATCGATCTATCATCACTGATAGGACTATTGTTGCCAATAAGCCTGACATAGTGGTGATAGATCGAACAGAGCGTCGCACAATGATTGTTGATATAGCGGTCCCTCATGACGAGAACCTCGAGAAAGCTGAGAAGGAAAAGCAATCTAAGTATCTTGACTTAGCTCGCGAGGTTGTCGACATGTGGGAAGTGGACACAGCAATCATTGTGCCGATAGTCGTGACGGCCAATGGCTTAATAGCCAAGAGCCTCGACGAACACCTGAGGAGGCTCTCGTTAGGCAGCTGGATCAAGGGTTTGATCCAGAAAGCAGCACTCTTGGACACGGCGCGTATTGTCCGGAGGTTCCTCTCTCAGGAGCCCTGACCGCCGGTAACTTGGACCCTGTTCCCGATGCCGGTGGGCCACTATTTTTTATATTTTTAAATGTTTTTTTAAGTTTTTGTAAAAATATTTAAAAATGTACAAAATATGTTACAATGAAAAATAAATGGAATAATAATATAATAATCAAAATAATTTCCGTAAATTCAAGAATGTCCGCAATTAAATTTTAATTTCAATCTGTCAAAAGAATGATTGTCTTGTACATGAGATAGCGACTACATTTTTGTCATTTTTTTTTATGTTGGAAAGCTAATTGCTTTCCAACATTTTCATTTATTAATCTAAACTTCTCAAAACGGTCAAGGAAAATATAATGAGGAAACCAGCTTTTAATGGAACCCAAAAATTCTGATACACGTGACATTCACCAATCCACACTAGACTGCGTGGTTGATTGCGACCCATTCCCTCTATTAGAGATGAGACCTGAGTCCCAGCAATGGAATCATTACAAGTTCAGGCAATTACTTATGCTTCTAGTTCGTTGTTATCATTCTTGATAGACTGGGCGTGGTCATCATTTCAGGTGTTGGTGGCGAGTTTCACAACACGAAGCCTCATCTTCTCTGATGGCCGCCTTACCCATTTACTGCCGCTTTTATCTGGTCAGTCCACCTCACACCTCACAGAGACTCATGCCATAATTAAGCTTATGCTTAATTAAAACTTTAGACGTAAGTTTAAAAAATACTGTACAAAAGCGAACTTAATGCCATAAGCATGTTAGACTAGTCAACTTTGGGCTGGTGCAGAAACCGAATATGAGGTAATAAGACAAACAAAATAAATAGTACCTACAACAAGTCTCTCTTCTAAGTCGTGTATTCTTAACAGAGTTGTCGTGGTCATATCTCGTTGGCTTTTCTGGAGATGTGACGCCATGCAGCAGTGTTCAGTGGCTTGGAAGTTATTACTAATGCTGGAGTGTGTCTTGATGAGGTCTATCCACCGTTTTGGAGAACGCCTACGGGATCTTTTCAGTCGAATTTTCCTTAGAACACGAATTATTTCACTGAGTCCTTGCTACGAGTGGTGTCCGAAAAGCTTGATTAGATTAGCATTTGCACGACTTTAGACTCTTTGATATTGAGTTCTTTCAAAACATTAAAACATTGGTGCACGGTCCATGGAATTCTAAGCATGCGTCTCGTGCACTTGAATAAATAGTAAAAAAATTAGAAAAGCATTTTAAAACTTGTGTTAACCTTTCTACTTTTGCGATACCGTTAATGTGTACATTCCAGTCATATTATGCACAAAGCGTATTGGAAACATATTCATACTGCGTACGACAAAGGGGCCGGATCCCCTGCAGACTGCTGTGTTTGCTGATAGCTATAACCTACCTCAGGTTGTAGCTATTTAATTCAATAGTGAATGGTTACTTCTAGACTACGTTGGCCACATCATCGCTTACTATCAGGTAAGATAGTGGTCAAAAACGATCATCAATAAAACAAAAAAAAACTCCTCCCACAAACATGGCAGTTTGAGAAACATTCAACGCTTTTCCTCTACGTTTCCATACGTATTAAAACGCCGCATTAAGATAACGTATGCGCCCACAATGCCTGGAGAGACGTTATCGTTTAGTCTTGGTACTAGCCGTACGTTTTCAGCTCAACTTGTTTTAACCCCGGCGAAAAATAAGAGGGAACGGCTTACCTTTTCTCGTATTTTTTGAAGACACGGTTTTTGTTTCTTGTGTATTTTGGTGTTGGGTTTCGTTGGTGAGGTTTGGGAGATGGGAAAACATATTTAAATGATTCGAAATCATAATGTAAATGAGGAATATTGAATTGAGACGTTTTATTCCTGTCCGTCCTGTTTCAATATAATGTATGCTTCTGTAAAACCATAACTGCAGCTTTATAATTTTTTAATTGATTTTACAATTCAAGCGTTCGGTGGAAATGAACTTAAAGCTTTATATGATAAAAATACTAACAGATTGGCCTCACATAATATTTGTAAAAAGCAACCTAACTTAACACAATTTTTCCTAAATATTTACAACAAAGTAACTTTGATCGTCTTTATATTGATAAAAATATATGGACACCTCATTTATATTATGTAAATCTGGCCAAATTATAAAATACAAACTTTTATGCTACCGCAAACGTGCAAATATCTTACAGAGAAATAACTACTCATATTCTACCTAGAGATCTGTTGCAGCAAACGATTTTCAAACACAGCACATTCGCGAATCCCCAGCGGTTCGTACATGAAGTGCATCAATACTATTTGGTTCATGTACGAGGTTCTCGCGGAGGTTTTATGCGCCATTTTCCAATTTATTTAAGTGAGTATTAGTTGATAAATATTAAACTAGTAAAATGTAAAGCGTCACCGTAGCAGTCATAGAAATTCTGTTTCATTTTTGAATTTATTCAGAAAGTAGTGGTTACTCGGATATTGTGAAACAGGCATTAATAGATGCACGAACAAAAATTTCTACATAATTTATTCGCCAAAATTACGAACTACTTATGGTTTCTAATAGCTTTGGAATTATACAAAATGTATATGAACTCATACAGATTATGTTGTGTAAATTTCACACCTTAGATTAGATAGATAGACCTGTACATATAAAATTCTCATGTCACAATATTTCTATAAAAAACTCCTACAAAACGGTTTGACCGATTCTTATAACTTTATTTGTATATTTTGCAGGTCTGAGAATAGATAGCAGGCTATTTTTTTACCCTATCCCTTTTTTTTTCCTTTAATAATTTATATAGCAGAACAACGTTTACTGAGTCAGCTAGTAATTTTATAATTATTATGCTGCAACAGAAAATATCTCTTCTATTCAAAATGAATGAATATCAAAAGCACCTCGTTAACCTTTACAAATAAGCACTAGTTTCTGTAATTACACTTTAATATTTGAAAACAGTGTTTGAAAATAAATATTCTAACGTTATAATTTACTTTATATCTAAAATTTCATGTTGTTTTAAATAAATTACACTTTAGTTCCATTGAGAGTTATTTTGAACTTGGGTAAGTTTAGTCTATAGAAATCGATTATTCTAATATTAATTTTGATGAATGTAAGCTATCTTTGGAAGATGTTTTCTATCATAATAGTAATAAAATCATTCATAGTAATAGTCCAAATTAGTTCATAACAGTCATTTTAAAGATACTTGGGGAAGGTCCAACAGTGGACGTCTTTTGGCTGAAATGATGCTGCTAACAATAATATGGATTCAGCGACCATTGTAGCGATGGTCATGTCAGCAAATGGCTTATGAGTTACAAGCTTCGATCAACATCTTAGGAGGCTTACATTAGGCGACTGGATCAAGGGCATGATTCAGAAATGGTACGTTACTTTTGGACACAAATTGCACTGTTAGGAGGTTCCTTTCTCTAGAAACCTGATCAGTGGTAGCTTGAACCCGATACCGGTGGCGTACTGTTTTGTGAATATAAAATACAATAGGTACCCGACAGTATCTTTCTTACAGAAACACGTGTAGGACTCGTACCCAAACTTGCCAAATATAGCCAAGGAGAAAAAGTGAAAGAAAGGGAAGGTAGCCTTTAACCTACAGAACAGGAAAAACGTGTCCCACTTCGGGTCGAAAACTCTCTTTTCATATGTAATGGAAAAGATAGAAGCAGTAATAACCACGCTCATCTACTCATGTTCAATTGGTGACTACTGAAATGAACTAAAATCATGGTTTTCTTATTTTATTACCATACTTGATTGATACTTGCCTGCCTGATACATTGCCTCGCGCTTGACCAATATCTGACCTGATGGTAAGCGATGATGTGGTCGACGATGGAGCACGCTTGCACTTACAACATGAGTGGTGAGACAATAAATGCTTGTAAGGGTTGGACCACATCTGGCATGGCTCGCCCTTTCTCTTTCTGTCGCTTAGAACTGTCATTTGCTAGACCGAGACAGAACGCATAATGCGATAGCACGCGGCGGAATCCTCGAGGCGATCGGCATCACGGACAAAATGCAATGGTCGGCAGGGAGACTCCGGGACGCTGAAGCGCGCGATAGCATGCTAACGCATCCTTCTATCGCCTTTTTTGTCTGCGGAATCTTCCTTCGATCGCCTTTTTTGTCTGCGGAATGCGATAGCGCGCGTTCGCATGCGGCAGCATACTACAGCACGTGGTAGCAAAGGCGGAACAAATGCGATTCCGTGCTGCCAGATGTGGTCCAACCCTAACTCATGCACAATATTACCTCCCTATAAAAATCCAGCAAAAAACGACAATTCGTAAAAAAGTACGATTATGAGTTGAATTAGTAGCTGCGATTGTGTTTTAGTACCCACACTTCATTTGTTTGTAATATCCTCATAACCCAACATCCAATTCCAAAAACCTAACCTAATCACGTTGGAGAACACCGAAAATTACCTGTTCAACACACGAAATTTATTATTTAAATTAAGGTTTTCAAACAAAGACCTGTTTAAACGGCTATGGTTTAATGCAGCCCTAATAAAACAACGGGCTGTTTCTCATGGATTCGTGAGTAAATGGAGTGCCTATATGCATTTTTAGGAACACTTTTCTACACGAATGCTCGCCTATCTATTTAGTAAATGGAGTGTTTATATGCATTCTAGGAACAACTTCCTACTTAAATGGTCTCTGGTCTATGCAATAAATGGAATGTCTGTACGTATTTTTGGGAAAGTCCGCTGAAAGTTCACAACTTTATTTTGGTAAATGGAGTGTCTAGAAATACATTTTTGGTAACGACTATTAAAATTGTCATCGCTCTATTCTTTAAACATCACAACGTAGTAACTTATGTGGAGAGAGATTAAATTAAAACGGCCCAAAAACGTTGTGCCTACACGGTGGTACCGTTGAAACTGCATCTTATCCCATTGCAAACTACCCCACTGTCGTAGCCTCGGGTTGCCTGTAGAAAAGCAAGTATACATAAGCTAAAATTTTTGGAAGTTGTATTTACCAAACATCCATATCTATTTAGTTAGTCGATTGTTTTTCAACACCATTTTCGTATTCAAGATGGCGTTCAAAACCAATAACTAACCTTGTTATTATTCCATTTACTTTCTACTCCATGGCTGGTCTAAAGTACACAGTTTACTGGCCGTCTTCACAACCTGTAGGCAACAGCAACGTAAACACTGAACTAATTATAAGACGCTGGATGCCCAACGTAAATATTTTGCTCTATCTTGCCGTAATGTTGGTAACGAACTTGCCTGTTTTTATTTTATAGGGAAAGTTGGCCGCCTCCCTTGGAAATATGTTGATTAATTTAATTAGTTTTGAGGTTGATATTTTATTAGTTTGATAACCTTTGTTTTTGGTTTGTTTGAGAATTATTAATATTAGTTTCATAGAGGAATTGGGTCTTCTTCATACATAAATAATTTGACTTAAACAATTTTAATTTCGTTACTATTATGTACAGATTTTAACAGTTATTTAATTCATAATTATACTTACGGAAGAAGCTTAAATGTTAACTAAACTAAGTATTTTTACAAAACTTAATTATTCACATAATATAATACAAAAACACAAAATATACTGCATCACTATCGTATGGAAAAGTCCTCAGAAGACTGTCAGCATTGCCACGTTGAATGGCGATGCTAATTCTTTCAGCGAAAAACCAACCAGTTCTCAGCTCAGTCAGTCTGAAATTTCCTTGACAAGGAGATGCGCACTCGGACCTCATGATCCCAGTGTTTCGACCCCAAACAGTTATACTATATAATTAACAATAAAGGATCAGTATATGCGCTGTTTGAGGGTCTCCGCGGCAGTAATGCCAGCACTGCCTACCGTATTTGGAACATAAGACGGTGCGATAGCGAATAAACTTAAACAACAGCATACCTTACAATATCTGTCGGAACTTTTATAGAACACTATCAAAGGACACTAAAATCGAAATAAAATAACTTTTACGAACCACGATCTCCGCTTCAAATTTTAAACAATGCTGTTCAAATAAAACACGACCTTATGTGGAACTAGCGCAAGCGAAACCAAGGCCATATTACCGTAAAACTAAAACAGGATAAGTATGCAAAATGATCCTCCTTATGTCCTGAAGGACTTACTTTAACACAAAGCACAACACCAAAAAGTTTTTGCTTCCTCGTATAACTTCTACCTCTGTACTATTTTTAGGAGACGCGTTACGTAAGAGTGGTGGCTCGTGGCTGAGATATCAGACTGTCGTCTACACCATTCTCATTTTATAGGCATCGTCATATAAATTCAACCGAGTCGTTCTTAGCTTTCTGACCGAATTTCAACATCTCGCCCGTTGTACGCTACTGAATTCACGGCGGATCGTGTTCCTTCTAGTAATGTTATTTGAGTTGGAGTTTCGGCTGTATTATTAGAACGTTACTTTGAATGTTGGTGTAATGTGAATGTGTGTGTTTTCTCACTTTTCGCCGGAATTATCGGTGGGAAGTGGTTGTAATATCAAGTGGCTTAATTTTGTCGAGATACGTGAATGTGTGTAAAAGACACTTTATAAGCACCCATCTTGGAAAAAATCTTTTGACTTTTTAGTATTTTTCCTCTCATAATACAATTACTTTAAGGCTATTGTAGTTAACACAACGTTACACATAGTCAAATTTCAAAAGAGCTGAGAGCACCAACTTAAATATTACCACCGCAAAAAATCATCACATAATTCATTTTACAATAACTGTATTTCAACGGCATACATTTTTAAATCGCCAAAGATAAAGACGGGTTCGTTTTAAAACAATTTCCCCGCAAGTGAAACTGTAAGCCCCGTCAAACAGCAGACAAATCCATTCACCGCTGGGTTTCAACCTGCATTTTATAGCTAGACATTACAGCGTGCACTCTTAGCTCTTAAATTCACACTTTCCATTATAAATTCAGTTTTAAAATGGAATAAAACAGTGGCGTCAGTTTTTATCTTTTAAAGGAGTCTGCCCATTACAATGCTACGATCAAACTATGACCGTTTCAGGAACGTGTCAGGCGGCAAATACATTATCTGTATAATGCCTAAGTAGTGTAGACAGATCTAGAAACGGTGAGCATACGGGTTATAACCGCGTATGATAACCGGTCTGTGTGGGTATGATACGCTTTGGATACCTAGGTACTTATAACTTTTTAGTGGACATAGTAGTCCGTGTCGTGTTTTTTTCTGAGCTTGCTATGTAACTAGCAAGGTCATGGTGTGCTACAGTATTAGATACTAGGGTGCCTTTAAACTTCAAGTAACGAGTATAGTCTGAGTTTTTTAAAGCGCAGATAAATTGGAGATTATAAGTTTGCTGGAAGAGACATTCGGCTATAAAATCTTAGTTTATTGTTGAGGGACAATAAACGTTGGCGATGATAGTTCAGTGGGAGGAAAGTTTATTTAATAATGGATTTGTACCAACTCTTAGCATGGACAACCACGGGAGAAATGGATATTACATATACATACGGTTTTTATGTTACTGACTTATTTTAATTATTAAATGACATCTTAGAGTATTTCGGTTTAGAGTTGTATTTGACATGAGCCTTCCAGTATTAGACAATAGACAGACAAGGCCGATTCTTGCATTTAAAAGAATTCCACGACCTTCGGCAGATTATATTAGGTCTACCCTATTGAAGGCTTTCCAAAGTTCAAAGTATTTAAATTGTATTGATTCTAAGAGAAAGTAGTTTTTTTGTCAGACTGACCTCCAGACATGCCCAGCCGGAGACGCCCCCGGCGTTGGCCACCCTGGGCGAGTCATGGGTAGCTCGCCATCTCTGGCCGTTCAATTCGAACCAAGCACGGGTCACCAGCGCATTGTATTCCATGCGTGTGTTAGATTCAACATTATTTATGACGTAATTAAATCATGAATTTTCATTTTTCACTATATTTTTAGTTGTATTTTATACATTGGTAACATTTATATAGCTTGAATCTAATATTGAAGTACCTACCAAGAATAATAAAATTATTGTTGTTTACAAGTATAAAACGATAAACATCCCTATTGATGATAATCTTATAAATTATTATGTAATTATTAATGATCTTTGGAACGAGTCTTGTATTTTATATTGTTACTTTAATGTAATAAGTTGTCTAAATCAATAATTGCTTTTGTGACAATTGAGATTTGTAGAAGGTAGCGGAATATTGTATGGATTTGTAGAAGGTGACGTTTAAGTGTCAACCTGTCAACCCACAGGTCGACACTTTACTATAAAAACGATGTAATTCCTATGAAATGCCCTTACTTCTTATCCAGCAATAGACCATTACAGACTACCAAAGCTCACGTAAGTTGAATAATATTATATCGATTCTGTGTATGTGTCATACTGTGACTTTTGTTTCTAATTATGTTATTGTGACCAACTATAATTAATGATATTGTAAAATGTGTATTTAAAAATGCTATAAATAAGCTACCGTGGAGTTTCTTGCTTGTTCTTCTCCACGAGACCTAGTTTTGAACAAGCAGCTAGTTATTCGACTAATTGACAAGCCTTTTTAAAATAAATACTTAGTCTTGTCTTTCTGTGCTTTTCTTCATAAAACCCTTTCCTTACACATCAGTCATAGGAACACAGTAGTAGGAACTTTACACACAGTAAATAATCGTTTTCCATCTTGACATTTGAACAACATGTGGGTAGATATAAATATATATATCCATACAGTTACCTCCTGATTCTAACATCAGAAGTGGGATAGGGCTCTGGCTTACATAACCGATTTTTAATGTATTGTATTTTGTTTCATGAACTATGTTGGAGCATTGTGTGAACTTTTGAAGCCGTTGGAGACGACCCGACGTCAAGTCTACAAGTCGCCATGCCACCCTGGACAACGGCACAGCAAATCTACAAGTTGCGTTGGGATCCAGCGAGCTATGGATCTTCCAGCTGTTTCATCAGCACTGGTAAAATTATATCTACAACGTATGTGTGGTTTCCAAAGGTAGACCTTTGTTGGCATTGATTTTATTTCTTTTTAAAGATTCGTCTTATCTATCATCCTCCAGATGATGAAATATCTGACGTCGAGTATCTTAAACGTCGTAAAGAGTTTTTATGTACAAACGTAAAATTGTACCTTATACAAAGTACTAGGAATAATATCCAATTCTTTTACCAGGAACATGACAGAGTACATGAATTGTACAGTCATAGGTAGAAACTTGTACAAAAAGATTGTAGGTACATAGATATTATTTGCGGATAAGTAGTTGTCCAAGTCTAAAAAACGGGGTAGTCCGTATCTAAGCCACCTTAGACAGCCATCTATTTGAAGCAAAATGGTAATACTTTAAGCAAAGCCAACTTATAACGAAAACCGATGTTGATATCACATCAAAATCTAAAAGTTGGTTAGCGAAAAAAATAAATAACTTAATACAGTCAATGGTTTAGTATTATAGAGTAGGAAGATAGCGTAGGATAGTATAGATTAGGTAGGGTAGCATAGGTTAGCATAGGGTATTTAGATAAGTAGGGCAGATATTTTATTTATATTTTTATAAGACTACCAACATATTCACAAGAAATAAATTATATGGCAAAGGATCGTTTGCCGAGTCGGCTAGTTTTATAAAATTAAAATTGAGAAGGATTTACAGCGTACTAGCAGTTCATAGGTAGTCGTTTTATTTATTGAAATTAAAAGTGGAGGTGAAACAATAAAGTAAACAAAAGTTTTATGATTAATTTTGATTTATCAAAAAATAATTAAATTTTATTTTGGTGTTTAAAAATTTTGTTACTTAATTGGCTTTTAAGAATAACTGCAATAGTAACTGATAAAGTTGAAAGAGTAAATTAAATGTACCCTCAGTTTTAGTCAGAAGCATAGGTTGTTTCCGAAATCAAATAAAAAAATCTGAGTTAGTACCTCAATTTTAATTTAGATATCACTAATAGCAGGAGTAATAGTCTGTAATAATTATCTGTTTGTAATTATTAACTTTAAAAATACCTATGTTGTGGTCTGAAGTAAATAATAAATGTCACTGACTTAGTCATGTCCAGTACTGGTCTAAGTGGCCATTTCAAAATATGTAAAAGTATAGTAGTAATTAGAACATTCGAGGTTCAATACCTCTAGCACGAACAACTTGCGAAAAAGTATTCGTATCGTTAACGTGTTCATTTTGTATGAAAACATGAACAGCGCCCTCGGTGTGCGTTATTTTAACTGATGTTGTGAGCATGAATAATGTCAAGTTCATTTCGTATCGAATCCGTAACGTAAACTTGAGCAAATGTTTAGTATCGTCATTGTCTAAATCCGCCCCTAAGGCTACCCACTGACCGAAGGCTGGCTTGTGAGTTTCTCGAAAGTTTTGTCACTATAAATTTGGCAGTGAGAGTTTATTGGGAGCATGAAATAATTATTGAAGTGATTGAGTTGATAATTTTTGTTAGAAAATGCTTAGATTAACTAGAAGCACCCCTCGACATTGTGGAGTGTACAATTATTTATTTATTTAACTTTATGTACAGTAGTGGTACATAGGCGGACTTAATGCAACAAGGCATTCTCTACCAACCAACCTTTGGGTCAAAAGGAAACGTGTGGTAGGTTTGCATAATAAATAAATAAAAATCAGAACAAATAAGTTACTAATAATAATAAAATACATAAATATGCTAAAAATATAAACTAATAAATACAAATTAAATGTAATAATTATCTTGCGGCGCGATTAATTGTTGAAAGTAGAAATTACGAAGAGATCGTGTGTGATTTATTTTAGAACACAATTTTTTTAAATTTACTATTATGATTACGGAGAAGTCTCAAGTAGAAATTTCCTCAAAAAAATATGGCAAATTTTAATTTACAAAACCTAAGCGATACAGAATTTAATAATATATTTCGTCGTAAGTGAGGAAGCATTTTTGTTTTTATGTCGCGAATTGAAAGATAAATCCAATCTAAGATCAAGCAAAAGGATCAGCCTAAAACATAAAGTAATGTAGGAACAAATAAAAATAGTAAAGCCTTAAGTACCAAAAAGTTTTAGCTTATGTTTTAGAATTTTAAATGTAAACAAATAAAAGTACACTATAAAACAAAGTTGACCTTGAATGAGCTTCGCATCAAGAAGTGTCAAGGATTATGCGTCGTTCGTTTAGGAATACAGTCCACTAAACACAGTTTTAATAATACCTAATTAAATAATTATAACACTTACCTTAACTACCTATCTCATACCCACAAAACGAGACACAATAGTAAAACAATAACAGCGCGGTCTCATAGGACCGGTCAGGGATTCATGAATTAATAATAAATTTTACTGCAGTTTCTATATTGCATCAAAATTTGAACAGTTTTAAAGGCCCTAAAATCACTAAGAACTAAATACGTATATAGTTTTTGAACGAAACATTCAATCAATTCGTTCAATTTTGTACATCCTTACTTACATTAGTATGTCGTCACTAACTTAATCGTATCGCGGTCTCGATACGTTTACGAAATAGCTTCGTACTTCCGACGTTAGTTGTATTGCGTTATCGTATCGTCAACTCGATATGTTTACGATACGAAACTTACAAATAAACGTGTAGGGGGTACAGAACAATTTGCGATAATATTGTCAGGTAGACCGAGCGATGGTAATGTTACTAAAACCGGTTAGTTCTTTGAATCCACTGTAAAATAAGATGTAATTATTGATTTTCCAGTTAATTTGATAAAACTCATAAATATTACTTTAGATATCACTTGGATAGTCATCCTAGAGAAAACGATAAATAGTTGTAGAACTAGAAGTTCTTTTTCTCATGATATTTAGGTTAAATGATATCTAAGACGAGTAGTAAGTTATAACAAGCCAACATGTGAAGAGAAATTGTTTTCTGTAACATACTGTTGACTAGTCTAATTTGACCTATATTAGGTGAGCGGAATCAGCATAGCTGTTATAATGATTTAGTCATTTTAGTTATTACTTATTCGCTGC
The DNA here is from genome assembly GCA_030763345.1 of Mythimna separata. Taxonomy (NCBI): domain Eukaryota; kingdom Metazoa; phylum Arthropoda; class Insecta; order Lepidoptera; family Noctuidae; genus Mythimna; species Mythimna separata. The sequence goes on along the minus strand of CM061177.1, from coordinate 17,575,939 downwards.
TAGGCCTTATATTTGGCGCTAATAGATAGATCTCACCGGCGGCAGCAGGTGAATGTGATTAGCGTGACAGCTATATTTAGCTCAAGTATTAGCTGCTAGGCCTTATATTTGGCGCTAATATATAAATCTCACCGGCAGCGGGTGAATGTGATTAGCGTGACTAGGTATTTGGCTCGAATTTTAGCTGCTAGGCCTCTTATTTGACGCTAATAGGTCTCACCGGCAGCAGGTGAATGTTATTAGCGTGGCTATGTATTTGGCTCAATGATTCGCTGGTAAACTTTTTATTCAATGTCAGTTATCTCACTAGCAGCGGGTGAATGTGATTGACATGTCAGTGTATCTTGCAATGATATTTTGTAAACTTGTAAATAATTTCTGTTCTCAGTATTATTGAAGGAGACGATCATGTATTGGTACAAGTAATTAGTAGTACAATAGTAGCATTGTGTATATTTATTTGTAATTAGGTTTACATATTTTGCAAATATTAAAGTACCGAAATAATGTAAAGAAAGCTAAATTACGAAAAATAGTTGTCACTGTTTTTATTCCAACTTATTTCAAGCTCATTGTTTGACGCTTAGATATTTTATAATACCTCACTGAATAATTATGTTATTGTTATTTTCACATCAAAGCAGTTTAACAGTTGTAAATAGATACTTTGAGGACAAAGTACTGTCAGTATGGCCGTGTTAGATTCAACATTATTTATGACGTAATTAAATCATGAATTTTCATTTTTCACTATATTTTTAGTTGTATTTTATACATTGGTAACATTTATATAGCTTGAATCTAATATTGAAGTACCTACCAAGAATAATAAAATTATTGTTGTTTACAAGTATAAAACGATAAACATCCCTATTGATGATAATCTTATAAATTATTATGTAATTATTAATGATCTTTGGAACGAGTCTTGTATTTTATATTGTTACTTTAATGTAATAAGTTGTCTAAATCAATAATTGCTTTTGTGACAATTGAGATTTGTAGAAGGTAGCGGAATATTGTATGGATTTGTAGAAGGTGACGTTTAAGTGTCAACCTGTCAACCCACAGGTCGACACTTTACTATAAAAACGATGTAATTCCTATGAAATGCCCTTACTTCTTATCCAGCAATAGACCATTACAGACTACCAAAGCTCACGTAAGTTGAATAATATTATATCGATTCTGTGTATGTGTCATACTGTGACTTTTGTTTCTAATTATGTTATTGTGACCAACTATAATTAATGATATTGTAAAATGTGTATTTAAAAATGCTATAAATAAGCTACCGTGGAGTTTCTTGCTTGTTCTTCTCCACGAGACCTAGTTTTGAACAAGCAGCTAGTTATTCGACTAATTGACAAGCCTTTTTAAAATAAATACTTAGTCTTGTCTTTCTGTGCTTTTCTTCATAAAACCCTTTCCTTACACATCAGTCATAGGAACACAGTAGTAGGAACTTTACACACAGTAAATAATCGTTTTCCATCTTGACATTTGAACAACATGTGGGTAGATATAAATATATATATCCATACAGTTACCTCCTGATTCTAACACGTGCTTCAAAACGGATTATTTGAAGATGTTTCCGCAGCCCTTTTAATGCCATACTATTTAGCAACTAAAATAACACTGGGTTAGTAAAAGTCAAGTAGGTATTCAGAAATTATCTGCTGATTTTTCATGTAAAAAAAATATGCTCGCACCGCTTTACGATTTCAATTGTAATATGTAAACATACATAAAAAGCTATTAACAAACTTTTAAGATAAACTACGACGTCATCCATTATGCATAACCGTTGATATCAACTAAATATTTATGGTACTTGATTGGAATAGGACAGTTGCTGTGAAAAATTGATTCTATCCATTTTAGTTCCGGTAAGATCTTCTGAATAAACAAACACTTATGCAACCTTATTTCCCACTAACTCAACGTTAACAATTGTACCTCTATATTCAAAGGAAAATCTACTAAATAACTTAAGAAATAGAGTTCAAAATTGCTTGCAATTTGTGCAGAATACAAACAAAAATCTTGTGGCAGAGAATCGGATAATATTTATAGAAAATTGCCAATATCGTAATCCAATAAACATAGTTAAGGATGCAAACATTTGTGCTCTCAGTTTAATTAAATCAGTGATAGCATTGAATTGAAAAAAAAAAACAAGTAGTTGAAGCATTTTGTTAACTCGAGCTAGTTTCACAGCTGTTTATGCCTATGTTTGGTAGGTAAATTAATTTGGTGATCAATTAATTTCCTCATCATATTGCAGTTTACTAACTATCATCAGCATCATCATCATCATCATTTCAGTTGAAAGATGTCTTCTGCCGGACATACTTGTAGGCCTCCGCCAAGTGTCAATGACCAGTCCTGAGCGTTTCTTATCCATCATGTTTCCGCGGCCTCACCATGTCGTCGTTACACCTTAGGGAAAGCTTTCAACGCTGCGTCTTCCAGTACCTAGTTGGCACTTCAGAACCTTCCAGCTTTGTCCGTAAACTTGGTTCATTTGTGATCCGCGTGATCAGATTTTTTTTTTATCTTTATTTTAGGATAAAAAATTACCTACTTTAAAAATTGCCAAAATCGATTCAGTAACCAATTCTGAACAAACTGCTTTTGGCTACACAAATAATTGATTTATTATATTTCTTTACTAGCTGCTGCCCGCGACGTCGTCTGCGTGAAGGCTCTACAGCAACAAAAATACTTAAGATGTCGTTATAGCATTATAAGTAAATAACTTTTAAAATACATGTTTTTTTTGCAAGCGAAGCAAGTTTAGAGAATTATATGGGAATCCTGCTGAGCTCAGTCATACGTTGTGACTGAAGGAAATAGAGAAAATGATGTATGTGTGGAATATCAGTCTTGCCATGAAGTACCGTGTTATCCTAGTTAATGGGTTGTGGAGGCCTGGTAGGCAGCTGCTCCTCGTAACATACTGGTATTCAGCTAAATCCGGCTTGACTGGAAGCCGACCCTAATATAGTTGAGAAAAGGCTAGGCAGATGATGATGGTGATGTATGTGTGGAATGTATTCCATTCAAGGACACAAAAGTGTAAAAATACGTACAAAGATATCGTACCTTACAACACTTCCCTATAAATTACGTTGCCAGGTGCCAAAATGTAAAGAGAATCAGGACTGGTGACGCGGGAGCAAGCACCGTACAGTTGCCTTTGTGAGAAGCAACTCGTCCTGAGAACTGTACGCGCTTGAACTGGAACGGGAAGTAGTAAGGTAGGGGGGAAATGCGTGGTATAAATGCTGCCTCGCCGATGCCATAACCATAAGAATTTCTGCTCCAATGGTGTGTCTGTGGAGTGAGACGACTTTAAGGCGAGTCTCGTTACACAGCTCTGGAGGAGATAGGTTCCGAAGAAGCACAATTGGGACACTGACCTTCAGCTGGATGATATGCACTGAAAGTCCACTTGCTGGCAGGGTGTTTAGAAATTCCACGGGATAATGTGTAGCGTTATCTTGCTCGACAACAGTGTTTATCGAGGTGTAGACCACATCATTCCCCTCAATTTCCCAGAGAATGCATTCGTTAATTGCTGCAGCCTGATCATTTATGGGCATCTAAATGGCCTACTCACACACCCAAGAATTCTACTGGTGCAGTATACGTCTGACATCCCCGTACACACAGCGAATGAGTTCTTCTAAGCTGGATACTATTTTTTTGTATCACCCAAAGGTTGACTGGTTGAAAATGCCTAAGGCATTAAGTCCGCTTCTGTACTTCTACCAAGAGAGTGTACCACTCTACCGAGAGACTCTAGCAGCACCACCTGTCCACCTCTCTCTTCTTGTGTGCGTTTGCCATGACTTAGAAGGACATCGTAAAATTCCTGAACACGTGCATTGTCTACAAGCTGAGGATTAAAAATTAGCATTTCTAATTGAATTTAACTTCAGGTGGAATACGCGAGAGATCAAGTCGTGTCTGTCATACGAAGCCTATCCTGCAAGGAGTTGAGCTGTTATTTCAGGCTACTTTGGGTTGGTAGTGATGATAGTGAAGAGATCCGGGCGACCAAACTTTCGCACTTAACAAAATGCATCTTGTGTCCTCTCGTGCATGTACCACGGACCTTTTGTGAAGGCGGAGGGGAGAATGACCATGAATGAGCATTTGTATTATTCTGCATAGAGATAGACGTAGTTCTCAGCTTTGAGCTTTCTTTGGTTGGACCTTATAAATACCAAACGCTCTGTCTCAATTTTGGCGTACATGTCCTAAGAAACTGAGTAAAGAGCGTACGATAATGGCGGAGATAAGAACCATTGTTTACCCTCAGCTGGATCAAGAAGCTGTAGAAATGCATGGTGGATGGATTTTTTTTATGATTTGGGGTGCCTGTCTGGGGGTCTACATTATAGTGGGCAAAATGGTAGCCAACCTCTCCGCGACAGAACTGAAATGAGAGGATATTGAAGAGAATCGTACGCACGGTGAGTCTCGTTGATCCTTCGAAGCCGGTCATCATGCGTGCGTAAAACGATGTCTTATTTATCACACTCTTGATCGACTAACACAACAGCTACCTCATTCGTCGTTGGAGCATTATACCACCCTGGATGGGCTGTGATCGGCCTTCTATCTGCTCTGATGACAAACTTAAAGTGGTTGCGCTCGTTTTCAGGCACCGACGCGAGGGCTGCTTTGAAGTTGCTAATTTGCGGATTAACGTTATGCAACATACTTTGCAATCCTTTGAACAGACCAGACCAAATTGAGGATTTGTCTACTTCAACACTTGCTTGTTGTTCACCAAACGAAGTCATCTGGAAGGCGCTGTTATACGCTCGAATGTATTTCAAAAAATGGCTGGACTTCGAATGCTCGCCATTTAGTCCCCTTTTCCATTTGCGGACTTGGCAGTGGGTACAAACTTCTTCTAAGGCAACCATATCTCCATGGGCGGCGTAGTTAATCACGATATTGTAGATAAATCCATTTCCTTCTTTATTTAGCCGTTTGCTCTTCGATATCGTAAACCGTGGATTCATCATCAGATGTCGAAAGTTGATTTATGTCACGACACAGGCGATCTTATTCTATTTGCGCCGCACGCTGTTCTCTTGGATTCTGTCACGTTCTTGCGATAAATGAGCTTCAATGTCACTTCATCATCAATGAACATCACTTTTTTGTAATACTTAACACCGCATTTTTTTAAATTGTCTTCCTCAACTCTGCTCAAGATTTTGAGGGTTTTGTTGGAACTTGTATTTGTCAAACGAACTATACGATACAACGGTTATGAAGAAAATGCAAAATGCCATCTATGAATTTTAAGAATAACTAACTACTAACCTCGCCAACATGATAAAATTTTAATTATAAATTTCCAAAAAGTGTTAATATGTAACTTGATTTGATTTTTATGAAATGTCATAGATGGCGCTGCTTTAAAGTTTCCTATATACTACTAACATTCATTAAATTATGTTTTTCTGCCCAAGTTACCTAAATGGCGTAGTTTTTATGTTGTAAAGCTAAATAATAGCATGGCTTACTCAAAAACAACATTTATATATGCGTCGTTAGATTACACGCTGCCACATAATGCGTAAGAAAAATAAAGATTCACAGCTCCTCCCCCGTAGGTGATAGCGTGATAATATGTAGCCTATTTGTTTTCCCGACCTCTCCGTAATATTCATGCAAAATTTGAAGTAAATCCATGCAGTACTTTTTGAGTTTAGCCCGGACATACAGATAAACAGACAAACAGACAAACAGACAAACAGACGTGAATTCTAAAAACTATATTTTTGGCTTCGGTATCGATTGTAGATCACGCCCCAAGTATTCTTAAAAAAAAATATTCAATGTACAGTTTTGACTTTCCTACGATTTTATTATATGTATAGATTTTACACATTTTTTAATTGCTGGTATTGTTATCAGTATTTGCTTTGAAAACATTAATTCCAAACTCGACCTAATCACACTGCAGATCTGCACAAGTTTAATCAATACACAGAACGCCATACAAAATCCAATTCAAAACTAATTACTCCCGAGCCACTAGAATTCGAACAATGAACACATTATCTTATAAACGGCAAAACTAATATTAAATGAGAAGTTCCAACGGAAAGCAGGTACAATGCAAGACCTCAATTCGTTCTCAAATACAATCGACGAACTTCAAGGCTCACCATTTAAACTTGGCAAAATAGCTTTTCAGGTAATCGCTGTCGTTTTGTCGAGTACCATCCGTAGAGTTTGATCTGAAGATGTTTTATCTAAGTTGCTGACTGTACCTGGTCGATACAGTTGTTGGTATTGTAATTTACCTGCCTCATTGGTCCATTAGTCACAAAGTGCGACTGGTAACTTGAGATTCTGTGTTCGATTTCAGGGTCAGTCAAAGTCTTAGTGGGTTTTTCGATTGAGATTTTCTAAGTAGCATCCCGGAATTTAAAAGTCGGTCATGTAACATACCATAGTTGGTCAAATTATTAGGGACAGTATTCATACATAGATAAATTCACCTGTGGCTCAAAAAGTACATTTCAATGTTGGTCCTGTGCCTGATCTCTGCCCTGTCGTGTTGGATTGCAGTTGCATCGGACTATGAGAGTCTTTACTTAGCACTCTCTGTTCTTTTAAATGGAGAGCGCACCTGTGTTTACGCACACACTTGTGCACTGTAATATCTCCTGCGTACTAAGCTAATCTAGCCACTGTGGCTGAAATTCAGTCAGAAAGATTATTATTAGTGTTCGTTTCTTTTATTACCGGAAATAGAGCATTATGGTGATCTTTATTTGTGGTTAGAAAAGATAAAATATGTATTTTTTCAAGTAAAAACAACGTAGCTATTATCCATATTCACGAGCGTAGTACATAAAGAACCGTATGTGTATTGTTAAGCAGTTCTAGGATCCTGATAAGGTTGCTAACAATCCCATATTGTTCGAAAGAGTTTCTGTGACCCTGGAACGTAAAGGGCATTCAAGAACACATGTGGTTATGAGTAAGTAAAAGTCTGACACTGCCTCTCGTTTCATCTAGAGTAGGAGGATTGATTTGATGATTGCCCAATCCCCCAAATAGCTGTACATCAATGCTGGCTAAGGTCTCTTTTTTTCTATTATTTCACTTTGCCCCAGATCTCTCTTAGAAGGGAGCAAAAATAAAACACTTTTTTTTATCTGTCTTAGAATAGAGAACGGGGATCTGATCTGATCAATATACTGAAGAACAATGTGATGTAATAACACTTTAATAATAGTATTACGGGTGACAGGACAGAACACAGAAAAATACATGTTGCGCCAAACCCAAGTAATATGGGACAATGGCAGGAAGAAGAAAAAGTAGATAATAAATAATACTGTATTCAAGTATGAAGATAGCCGCAAGAGAACTAAGGTTACCGACATAGCCCGAAAAATCGCCAAACTTAAGTGGCAGTAGGCAGGGCACATTGCTCGTAGAACAGATGGTCGATGGGGATGGAAGGTTGTAGAGTGGCGGCCACGTACCGGAAGACGCAGCGTTATAAGGCCTACTATAAGGTGGACCGACGACCTGGCGAGGGTCGCGGGAATCCGACGGATGCGAGACGCACAGGACCGGTCGCTGTGGCGATGCTTAGGGGAGGCCTATGGCCCTTCAGCATTGGACGTCTTTCGGCTGAGATGATGATGATGACTCAAGTATGCATTAAATTAAATACATTGAATACCTGGCTAATTTCAGAGTAATTAACCTGTACACATACAGATATACTCTCTCACGCTATGAAAAAAGATTACAACCGAATCACATGCAACCAGTAGGAAAGTAAACACAAATCATACAAAAACCCAGTATAGTGCACCATATTTCAGAGCACGCTTATCTCGTAATAGAAGGAAAACACGGTGTAAGAGTATAAGCTGTAATAAAGTAAATCGAATCGGGCTTGTTTATTTTCGCGTAGATAAGTAACAACTTATACATTACATTACAGTTAGATTTTTAAGAAGCGACCTAATTTAAAATACCGTTTAATTTTGTTTAAACAGACCTAAGCCTACTCTGTAAACAGGGGAGAGATACATTAAATTTAGTCATACCAATGTAGCGATATAATGCCGCATAGGAACTAAAATTCAACATTCTACTCCGTGGTTTTAGATTTTCCTACTTTATTAGAATAATTATAATATATAACAAAATCAATCCCGTTTGGTCGTAGAATCCTTCCTTTTCAATAGAGGTTTACAAGACTTTACCCCCTTTTTCGCATATCTCTAAATCAATTTTGAAATATTTAGTAACACGTTCATGTTCATTGTAATATTTGAGTTAGGAGACTATCATACTAAAAATGTGAAATGATTTGTCACAAAATGACTGTGAGTGCCATGTGTGAAGTCATTAAATGATTTCCTACCCTAAAAACCCTTACTCAAAAAACCATTTATGGTAATGTTTACATACGTATTTTTGGTCGTATGATGAGTTTCACACAAGCAATTTACTAAGTTTTACTTATTTAATCGTTTCTTACTCTCTGGTTTCAAGAAAGTTAAGAAAACAGTCATGAGAAAACAGGTTCTACCAAGAAACGACAGCTCGATGACAAAATAAACCCTTACTAAGAGAGCATCCGTAGCTGGATCATGGTTGACTTACTCTTAAAGAGTACCTGAGTAATTTGAGGCCCTACTATGAACTCTTAACGCGATCCATTAGACGACCTAAACTGAACTCTTAAAAGAAAGGAGCTGCATAGGATGTATAGCTCCATGCCTCCTTCTCGCTTGCACGCCCAACGTTTGAACTTTATTATGCGTATGCTTTAGACTGTCACTGAAAAAGCAGGTTATAATAGTACATTACGATATTAGTGCGTTATAACCAATACGCACGTATATCGTACGACGTTTTTTAACACATTTGCGAGGAAACAGAAAAAAAAACATTTAAATAAACTGAATCTGTGCATGCACACTGTTGCTTCCCGCCATTTTAACAGCGCGCTAGCGCTGCCTACTGACTGGCGCCGCGCGGCGATTAGTTCGAAATTTGATATATATCTTGAATATTATAAACGCTACTCTAAATCAGAAGAGCGATATAACTTTGCCACGTGTACATAGATATATATACCTAATTCAAAAATGAGAAACATTATAATTACACATATCACATTTATAGAAACAAAACAACCCTTACACAAAGCGACAGTTGCCGCGGGGTGAGACTGCTTCGCGATAATTCTCTCATGCGGATTACAGAAACAAGGAGACAGACGTAATTTGTCTCCTATATGGTCAAATTGTGCATGTTGAATAATTACTATAGCCTATTCGCTGAGGCTTGAGCCAAAAGGTAAACGAACCATAAAAAGGGTTCTTTATATGTCACGATTGATGTAGTGAACATATTTTATAAAAATAACTCCGGAATTAATACACTGACAACATTAAAAATTATATTTTAGAATGATGTCTGTGGAACTTATGTTATCCTTTCAGATTTATTTGAAATCAAACATTATAAATGCCTTAAATTATTTTCTTAATTTTTATTAATTATATATTAAATAGTTTACATGTAAAAGAACCTAAAAAGACGTGATTACTACTACTAAATTGTAGACCACAGATACAGCGAACATTTTACATTAAAATGTGACGTTTTGTCATCGGTCGGGTTATACCCGCCATTTTGAAACGTTGATTTCTTTGTTTACCTTTTGGCTTAAGCCTCGGCGAATAGGCTATAGTTTTACAGTAGTATGTCAATCTAAAGATGGCTTACTTATTTCGAAATTGGGAAGCTTGCAAGTAAAATGTGGCTATTTTTTTAGTTCTGTACCCGATCGTTTACTAACGGAACCCTATTACTAAGCCACCGCTGTTCGTCTGTCTGTATGTCAGCAGGCTGTATCTCATAAGTCGTGAAATTCAAGTTCAAAAGAATTAAAGAGTGTGTGTATTTGTGCAAAGGTTGTATTTCTGTTCTTACTGAAATAACAAATGTTATACGACATGTACTATATAAGAAGTGTGATTTTTTCGGTTTATAATACGGAAAGCCCTTAGCGAGGAGCTCGTGGCTAGATAATAACACCCGCATAGGTCGATCTTCAAGGTTAAGCAACGCTTGCCTAGGTTGGTCTGTGGATGGGTCATCTTAACATAACGAGTTTCCTCCGTGCCTCGGAAAGCACGTTAAGCCGTTGGTCCCGGATCTTTGGCAGTCGTTACGGATAGTCAGAAGCCAGTAAATCTGACTCCAGTCTTGCCATGAAGTACCGTGTTACCCCAGTTAATGGGTTGTGGAGGTCTGGTAGGCAGCCGCTCCTCGTAAAATACTGATATTCAGCTAAATCCGGCTTGACTGGAAGCCGACCCCAATATAGTTGGGAAAAGGCTAGGTAGATGATAATACGGAAAGCCCTTCGTGTCTTCGAGTCTGAAAATATCCAAAACCAAAACAAAAATTAAGACATTTATATGACATCTACCAACTTCTTTGATTCACTTTTATTCCAAATACTAATCCTAACTCACAAATCTTTCAGTACAACAATATCAACACCAATTTACCGTGACATAATTACTTACTTCTTCACTCCATGCCCTACACATTTGACTTCGTATCTCGTTACTCGTAACTCTGTACAATTCGACCTTTTTGTTACAACCGAGGTGTATTCACTTGCCTTTGTTTTCTCTCTGACAAAAGACGCACCTTTCAGAGGAAATCCAGCGTGTTATGTAAATTAGAAACAGTACTGAGATGACTGCTTTAAGGTAATGTGTGATATAGGTTGTTCTTGTTCGTGTATTAATTCATGAATCCCCGACCGGTCCTATGAGACCGCGGTGTTATTGTTTTACTATTGTGTCTCGTTTTGTGGGTATGTGATAGGTTAATGATTAGTTATGTGTTTTAAATTGGAATTATTGGTATTCAATTAAATTCGGCTTGACTGGAAGCCGATCCTAATATAGTTGGGAAAAAGGCTAAGTATATGATGATGATGATGATGATAATGTGTTTAAGACGAATGGACTTTTTCTTTGGTATAAGTTTGATAGCTTGTTTTCTTTTCTTGTATACAAACAGCCTATTCCATTGTAAAAGTATAACGTTGATGAAATTAGCAATCAGTATATTCAAAACGCATTAGGAATCGAATTCTAAACAAGCTACAAAAATAAAGCAAATGCGTAATCGAAAGAGACACTGCTTAAAAAAGTATTTATATTTAAACATTGAGTAATGAAACATTACAATTAATTATGTGATTTAAATTAAGTCTGCTGCCCAAGCGGCGAAAGAAACAGCTATACTCGAAGATTCCTTGCGTGATCAAATCAAGAATTGTTCCATAGCCTGAATAATCGCTAAACATAAGTGTGGCATTGGGATTTAGAACAGATGGTCGACGAGGCCCCACGTCGCTGTCTGGTCACAAATTTTGTGTCTTACGGTCCCATAGCTCAGTCAGTGTTTAGTCCCATTTAAGTTGAGCAGCTTTTTGAGCTACATCAACGATTTGCGTTTTGGAGTACAGTGTAGCCTTTCAAACGTGGTCTGTTATTTTAACATTTAGTATGCTGCGCTCCATAGCACGCTGGTAACTATGTTATAAGTACCTAAATGTTAATCAAATTAAAAATTAAGTACTTCTACACGTTTCGAACTTTTGCCATCGTTTGCGCATGACAAAATTAATTATTTCTCGTTCCATATTAACGAACACGCTTGAACCTTTTATTATATAAATTGGCATGATGTACCTAATTTATGAAAAGGTCAGAACGGATCGTAAATCCTTGAGTTTATCTACAATTGCTACGTCAGTGCCTAGGGCTTCAATCATCCGCTCTTCTTTGAACATCCTAAAAAATAAATTAAATCTCGTAAAAGGGAAAGGTAATAAAAATATCATAACTCGGAAAATAGTAGCGTCATTCTTATTTTAATACTCAGACTGTAAGCATCGTTTCTCTGTTTTTTTTTTTTGTAATTCCGGTTCAGCTATCTACTACTTACGTTTAAGTAAAACACACATAAAAAGCAAGTGTACTTGAAGCAAGATCTCAGCCTAATTCTCTAGAGAAAACCATTGTAATACATGTTATTAATGCTCATATTACGATTTGGAGGATCTTCACTCTACTAAAAACCTTTTTTCTGAGGCGGGAAATTATCAAATAACTTTTCCCGCTGTGGTTATAACGGAAGGGAGCCAGACTTTTACTGACTAAAACCTACCACACAAACTGAAAAAAAAATATTAATCATACTAATATTATAAAGGTAAAAGTTTATGTGTAGGTAACAAATGCGGTTAATTTAGATGAAAGGAAACGTGCTGTTCCTTTATATTTTTTTATCCCAGTTGTATGTCCTCATTGAAAATTCTACTTTTACCCGGTCGATTACCGTTAGCAAAAGCTAGTGTAATAATAAAAATTAATTAAATCCGCATTCATTGTCGATAATTAAAAAGATAACTGCCAATCTCAGACTAACTACCAATTTGTGACTACAAACAAACGACAACCAACTCACTGGTTTCTATGTCACTAAAAACGTTGAGTATTTTTCCAGATATTGCTCGAAAATCTTTGAAGGTAATATTGAGAAAACCCTCTACCGAATATAACAAACCACCTTTTAGATCCAAGCAAAACCAATCACATCACCCTTGATAGATCACCAAACCGAAACTCCCTAATCCCAATACATTTTCAAAAACAATAATTTCAAAACATCGCATGTTTTATTTTATATAAAATGATGGATGTGTTATAAAAATATAGGAAAGATAAAGTCGAAGGCTTACAGCTAATGCTTAGGTAACCCTCCTCGCCCCGTTACAGATCATAAATACCGGGGAATCCTGATAAGCTCTGGTAAAAGAAAGGCAAGTATCTACCCACGCGAAAAAGGAAAGTTACAGCACCTCTAGGGCTGACAGATCAGGGTGTGAAAAATGCTAAGATAATGGGTTGAAAATGTCAGGAAATGGCGCAGTGTTGTAGGGGTATCGTGGAGTGATAACCCTGTTTGTTTGAGGCCAGGATAGGTATAATATTTCGGTTTTTTATATTATACATTTGGACAAGTCAATGTCTATAGTAAGATGTGGTAGTGAAGAGTGGTGGAAAGTTAGAAAATGGGCTCAAATGTAAATTAGAATTCCACAATTCTTTTACAGTTAGGTAATAGAACTCCACAATTTTTTTAAAGGTATTAAATTCTAACATCAAAATTCCAAATTCATATTTTAATGGGTGTCATAAACAGCTAAGTAGAACTTTTCAGTTTTTTTTTTATATGTCAAAAGCCAACAGAGGAGTGGTTGGAAAGAGGTCACGGCGTCCTCTCTTTCCGTATGACGCAGGTCCTCACCGGACACGGTAAGTTCGGGAGGTTCCTGCATCGAATCAAGCAGGAGAGGACGCCCGGGTGTCGCCACTGTGTGGACCGCCCGGAGGACACGGTGGAGCACACGGTAGAAGTGTGCCCCGCTTGGGCGGAGCACCGCCGTGTCCTCGTGGAGACTATCGGGAGCGGCGACCTCTCGCGCCGGGCCCTGGTTCAGGCCATGGTCCGGAGCGAGGAGGGTTGGCATGCGGTCGCCTCCTTCTGCGAAGCAGTAATGCTCGTGAAGGAGGCTGCTGACCGCGAGCGCGTGAGGGAACGGTCCTCACGCCGCCGCCGCCGAGATCCCGATCCCGATTTCCGACCACCGTAGGCGCGGGTTCGCGGACGGCGAGCACTGGGTAGCTCGCTGTCCGGCAGTCTGGAAATAAACTGGACCGAGCCCAGTCGTCAACGGCGCGTTCTGTTCCACGCGCGCCTCAAGGAGATGTCAGCAAACTGTAGGGGCCCGGTAGGGCCGAAGCCTCTGGGGGGAACATGTGGTATTCCTAACGGTTGATACCGAGTCCCCCCCAGAACGAAGGCAACGAAGGAACGGGGTAGGGGTTTAGTCAGTAAAAGTCTGACACGCCCTCCCGCTCCGCCCAAGAGCGGGGGAAGTCATTCTGATGATTCCCCTACCATAAAAAAAAAAAAAAAAAAAAAAAAAACATCAAAATTCTAAATTCAGAATCATTTTCAGCAATTCTATTTGCTATTTACAATTTTGGTTAGCAAAATCTAGTACAATCATAATTTACATACATAGACTTTTGCTTGTAAAATGTTCGACCTCTAGCAAATACATACTTTTTTCTCCTATTTTCTATGATATTTACAGAAATATCGTATTATTTAGATAAGAATTTGCCTGCTGGCGACCCTGGGTCTTCTCGAATTCGATGTTGGCTTTGTTTGAAAGTTGATCGGTCCCTAATTTTCTTTGTCTGAAAGAAAAAACAACTAAGTTGCCTACATTTTAGACAGCCAGTGTCGTCTCTCATTTATTTAAAACAAAGTTAGTTTGGGACGCGTCTCTGCTTGTTGAAAAATTTTGTTTGTCAAATTGAAATTTTGATAACGAGAGAACTAAGTAATTAGGGTTGCACGTTTCTCGAATGACAAAGGTAGGCCAGTAAACCATTCAATTGGGTTATTTCGTATAAATATTTTTGGCTCAATAAATTTCGCTAAAGAAAATACTCCTATCAACAAATTTATGCCCAAATTCACCTCAGAATGTGTCTCATCAGTCATCCAATAATGAAAAAAAATAAACGAAAATGAAAGACATATCGAAATTTTACCGCATGGCGGTTTTTGTCTACTAACTTATTTCGTGAAAATATTTTTTCATACTGCCTTCGGTATCTAAAAATGTAGACAGGTTTTGTATGTATTTCAGATGGAGGATGAAAAAATGTTCTTCAAATAATCTCTACAGAAGACGTAGCGTTCAACATCGTGTGTAATTTTGATACTTTATACTTGTGTGATCATGTTGAAAAGTGAGAAAATTTAATATCGGGGTCTATGTACGTGCTTTTACTAAACGCTCCGTTTGACAATTTACATTATTTACGTTTTTCCACACACAAAAATTATTTTAGAATAAATATTTTGTAAGTTTATTCGTAGGCTTTCGCAATGATTATACAAAGAAACTGTAAGTATCTATATAATGGTCCTATTTATTTTGATATACAAAATTGTGAGAAAAATGAAAAAAAAAGAAGTTTATTCGATATGCAAACACACCGTTAAAACTATGTAGGTATAAAATAAATACTGAAACGTGAAATTGTAAGTTTAGTACAGTTTAAGAAGTATTCAAATATAAAAACTCTCGCGACCAAAATCACTGGCAAAGTGCTAATTAACTATACATTAATGTCATCAAAAATAACATAACCAACTGAAATCCGAGGCGCAATTTTAAAAAAAGCTTCCTCAAATCAAAGGATTAGTTAATCTGCCTTCAACAGCTTATCTCACTCCTTTTAAAAATCCCATAAAAGGCGTAAGCACGGAAATCTTTGAATAACGTTTTTCCTGCTACATAGTAAAGAATAACTTGAAACGCTTTCTTCGTAAATAAATGAGCATGACATGGCAGATTCTTGTCGTGTACTTCAGTAAAAAATACACCTTTAATGAAAGTTGTTCTTTTATCGCTAATAGAAAACAATAGAAAAAGATGTGATAAAGTTGCGAAGGCTTTTGATAGACAGGCCGAAGCACAGGTCTGATTATGTGTGGAGTACTGCAGCCACATATATGTTGGTGTTGCAAAATGCCATCCAGTAGCTTTAGGCGCACGAAGAGGGGAACCAGCCTTTTCAGGATGTATTTTGGAGAGTATGCCTCTACGGTCCAGACTATGCGTTTCGCCTGTTCACCGAAGGACTGGAACCATTTGCTTGCTGCGATCTTCCCATTTGATTATAATTTAGGTGTATTCAATGGGCATAAGTTTGGTAGTATGTATGTGAGTAATTGTTACAACTTCACCTTAAAAAGGGGAAACGGATTTGGAAAAAAAAATACACGGATAGATCATGTCAAAATAAATCAATCTGTTCGAGTGTGTTCTCTTGGTATATTTACTAGTGAGACGTCCTTATAAAGAATCCAATACGGATTCCTTAGAATAAAATTGACGCTCTTAACACCTACATGTTCATTCGTTTTTCTGCGATTAGTATTAAAAATCAGACATTCCATCGCTCGAAAACTATCAAATCCTGTCAGAGGCTATAAACATTGTGTCCAATAAAATAATGTTTATTTAACACCAGGCGAACTAATTGTTTTAGTTTAATGCACATCACGAACGCTAACCAAATTCGACACATACTAAGCCAACACTATAAACATAATTGAATCTCGCATTAGATTCGCAAACAATTGCTTGTTTATTAATACCCATTGCCCTTAATCAAAGGCTGTCAAACGCTTTAAACCATGTGTGGTCAACCTATGGCACGCAGCAGACGTTAGCATGTGTCCAAAAATGAAATTTACTAACTGATTTTGTGTCTCTACTCTGTGACTACGTAGAGTGAAATTATGCTTGCCAGGGCTGCAGGTTTGTTTTACCGTGGTCGTGGAATGCAAAGGTAATTGAAGAAACTGCTGATTTGTAGTAAGAAAAAGACTGACACTTCCTCTTGCTTCGCCCATAACAAGAGGTGTTATTTGATGAAAACAAAATATGTGTATTTGTATTACAAAATATACGAGAATATTAAAAGAAGCTTCTGTTAATGCCTTCGTCCGTCTTCCTATGGCGGTCACTGATAAAGTAGCATTTTACTGATGAAAGAATTTTTTAAATCAGTCTAGTAGCTTTTTAGTTTGTTCATTGCAAACAATAATATAAACTTACAAAGATACAAATACCATATCCTCTTTACAAAAAAATACTAAGTATAGAAGTCAGCCACTTCTCAAATAGATTGTAACGGTTTTAATTGTAGTTGCATTTATTATATTTATTCATTATTGTTTTATTTGTTTTTAGTGCGCTTCACCCTTAACGAAAGCTTCAATTCTTACGATTGCATTGTATTGCAGTCAAGCGCAATAGTTATATCATAAACAATTTGTATTTATTTTAAGAATCACCTCCAATAATATTTTAATGTAAATTATTTCTTCTTGTCTACTGCCAATTTTTTTCCAGACTTATGTAACCTGTCATTGTCCATTTGAAGTGTCACTAGACATAATAGGTTTGGCATCCCTGCCTTAACCCGTCCGCAACGAAAATATGACCGGCACTCCGAACGTTTTGTGGTACGTCAATATATTTGTGTAACAAACGACATAGTAATATCGACCCTCTTCAATATGTGGCAGACCAAAGGATTGGACGGAACATACATACATGAAGCGTTTTGGTGTTGGCATTTCTTAAAGGTTTGGGATTTGGACGAGTGCTGGGGTAATATTGGTAGGCTGTCATATGTTTGGTTGATATGTTGTTACAATAAATTGATCTAAATAGCTGCTTCTAATATCACTTGGATACAAACTGCTTGTAAAATGAGGTCGGTGGAACAGCTTTGTGATTATGCATACTGCTTTTTATGTTACCCTGTAATTTAATATGTTGTTAGAAGTCTTTGTTTGTTTGTTAATGTTACGGTATTGGAAAGTGTGTAATGTTTTTTTTCTTTCTTTAAATTTGTACAACTTCGTACTCTTGAGTAAACAATGAAAAGCCTCGATTGTACAATCTTGTACCCTACTTTAAACTCTCAAAAATAATGATGTCCGTAGCCTCAATGTATTAGCATATTTGAGCAAAAAAGCCAAAAACACGAAGCACTCAGAAAATCTGTATTGCCAACATTTTTTCAAACAAAAGCTAGGGCTGAAGAGAAACATCTTATTTTTACAGAAATTATAATCGCAGGATTATTTGGGATTAGCGCTCAATTTTGACGGAAGCGTCAATCCTAAAACCTTCTGAGCGAATTTGTTAAGAAAAACTTTTTTCTTTGGCGGGTTTTGCATTTGACCGGCTTTAGGCTGACGTTTTACTTATTGGTGAGAGAGTTTTCGATAATAATAAAATAGAAAACATTGGTTGTTTGGCGTTAAATCGTGGAAGGGCTGAAATAGAAATACATAAAGATAATCTTGGTTATAATAAATAAAATATCTTTCCGATGAAAAAATATAAATATTTGGTCCGATAGCCTTAACATTTTCTACTGTTGAAAATCTTTTTTTTAAATAAAAATAAAGCTGGACGATGTTACATCTAACCTCAATCTCCTTCAATCTTTACTCTTAGTAACCTCATCAAAAGAGGAATGTGGTCATTCCAACTATATAGGACATCGGTGAGTAGGTTCACGAAAAAAAGAAAATTGTTTAATTCTCCGGAGGTTTTTCTACAAATCAAGATTTGTTGGGACAAACCAATTTCGTTTGAACTAGTTTTCGCCCACGGCTTTGGCCACGTGTAAGAAAATTAACCTTTGAGTTATTTTTGATATTGCCTGATAGAAGTTTCAGTCAATTAGTTTTTTCTATCATAGACAGAAGCGATTTGTCTCTGTCGAAATATAATTTTTCTGTAAATTGTTGAACGGTTTTGGGTGAAACAATATTTTTATCTGACAATTTAAGAGTTAAACAGGTCAAGGGAAAGTAGTAATATCAACGATTAACTCGATTCATTCATTGATCAATCATCATCTACCTTATCTCAACTATATTGGGGTCGGCTTCCAGTCAAGCCAGATTTAGCTGAATACCAGAATTTTACGAGGAGCGGCTGCCTACCAGACCTCCACAACCCATTAACTGGGGTAACACGTTGATCAATATTGAACGTAAATAAGGGCAAAATTTATATTCCTGAAAATAATGCACTTACAAAATGTTCATTTATTAAAAAATAATTCTTCGGTCCACATTTGACTTTCCCGAAAATAATTTGTTAAACCATCAATTAAATTTCATATACATATTTTATAGTCCAGCAACAATATGGCTTTGTTATAATTTTCACGCACGACCCACTGAACCAATTCTCTATAATCTCGAAATTTTAACCGGGTGGTAGGACAGAGTAGGTGAATTCAGAAGGCCAACTCTCCATACAACGAGTCCACCCGCACGCACACAATGATACGTGTGTAAATACAGCGAGTGCAAGTGCATCCGTGACTGTAATTTGTATTAAATCGCTGCACGTACCTGTCTATGTGTGCGTGCGCTTATTGTTGCTCATTTTTCAATGCTATGCCTTCTGTATCTATTCATCTAGTGATAGTACATCGTAAATCAGATAAGAAAGTTTTCTGTTCAACATTACCAAAATTGCGTTGTCTGACTAAGATTGATTGTGATTTATGATCGCCCGCATTCACTTAATTAACTATTATTTTACCTGCATTTCAAAAATAACAGTTTTTATGCAAGCATTAAGTTATGATGTTTATAAATCATCGAGTTTAATACTTTAGCCTTTTAATTTGGATTCGTTTAGTGCGCTAATAGTGTTTGCTTTTGATGTTTTCGCTATTTTGTTAGTTGTAAATATTTGTATTGCGTTTATTGAGCGAATTTTCATTTTAAACTCGCCAGCGGGTGGTAGGTACATTAATATTATTTATGTATAGCAATTTATTATTTTATTTTTTAAACCAAGTAGGTATTTGTTCTTGGTACTTTTCCAAATTTCAATTTTACTTTTCAAAAATAAAAAAATATATATATGGAAAATATTACTAATATTATAAAGAGGAAAGATTTGGATTTATAGATATTTATTTGCAAGAACGTATCGAATAAACACAAAAAATAGTGAACTGATTTTAAAAATTCTTTCACCTATAGATTGCTAAAATTTATTTTCTACGAAGTCACTGGTTTCTACCAGTGACTTGGTAGAAGTTAGAAACAGATCACACATTTATTTCATATAGGCGCTTTTGAATTTTCAAAATGTAGTTCAGTCAAAAAAAGAAGTGAAGTTAAAAATTGACTTTAATCACCATCATCCAAAAGACGTCTACTGGTGAACATAGGTCACCTCAAGTAACGAACGATATTGGTCTCGAATCTATCGGAATTCGGTGACCAGGTCATCGGTCCAACGCTGCAACTTCCGGTACGCGGTCGCCACTTCAGAACCAAACCAAGCCAGCCTTTAATCTTTTCAACAAATCTGGAAAATTATAATCTTAGTTTGAATTTACAGTTTAGTCAAAAATCAGGGTCAACAAACCCAACTTGTACTTTAAACTGTACTCTAAAAGGCTACAAAAACAAAACACGCATGAAAAATGAAAGAGAGCAATACTACACTGTTACGCATACTCCTACCTTAGTCTGTACTCCTGGTAGGCTCAACTACTAATTTATTTATATGTGCCCGGTACCGGCGGCAATATCTCAACGCCTACCAGTGTTGCTAGCCACTACACATTGTTGCCATGTGTAAAAATGTCTAACGTTTCAAAGTATTGCGTTGTTGAGCACATTTGAATTGAAAACATGCAGTTTTTTAGGGCACTCCAATTTAGAGTAGTGACTCTGTTTACAAAATTATTTACTGTTTTAGTTCACATAGATCAAAATAAAGATAAAGAATTATGATCATATTTATGGAATTCGGTATTATGCGGAAAAGTTACCATCTAGGTTTTTTAGGCCCTAGAACTGGCATTTAACAAAACGCAGGTGGGTTTTAGTGAATATAAGTTTAACATGCTCTCTCACCCCACCCAGTGCAGGAAAAGTTATTTGATGATTTTTCACCCCAAAAATGACTCCTACTTATCCCATAAAAAATAAACATCTTTCCAAAAATGGAAACATTAAATTCATTCTCGTATTTTTCCTTCGCTTAACTCACCACCTCACACTTCCCATGGATAAGAAATCTGAGCTTCGTCGGATGTTAACATATTATCAAGATCAAGGACTTGACAGCTACGAAAATTTTATTTATGTAACCTCTCACCCTCTTACAAAGAAGAAAACGAATTTGCTTCCTTGGAAGGTTGTAAATTCATGCAATCTACTATGTAACGTACTCGTACGTTGTTTTGTACAATGCTAGACACAGCTTTTATTTTGAAAAAAAAAAACTTGTATGTAATAAACATTTAAATGTTTCTGAGCAACTAGGCGACACATTGAGATAAAAAGTGAAGCAAAAAACGAACATAATTATTATGAATGAAATATACCCAAGAAGATTATCCTTTACTACAAAACAAATTGATTGAGAATATTGAAAACGTCTAATACAAAAATCAGGCCACTAGCTGAGCCTGCAAATTGAAGTAACGGAACCCTCACAAAACGCCTAAAATACTTCCAGACCAAGTACCGGTAAAGCTGTCAAAATCATTATCAAACACTCATCTTCAACTAGGCCACGCAGAAACGAGGGTGAATAAGTTCAGGGAAAGCTATTTCCAAATGAACTGTTACCATAAATCAAAGCGGTATCTATAAAAATAGGATTCTCCTTTAGAAAGAATATGAGAATGAAGGTCAAGTACGCACTTTAGCTGTTATTACCGATTCATATGCGTTTAATAATGTCGTCTAAAGTTAAACGTGTCAAGATCGATTCTAGGACGAGAATAGTCATAGTTGGATTTCTCATTTAGATTTTTTAGTTTCAGCAGATCAGATCAGATGAGTTTGGCTCTTACCGGAGTGGCAGTGAATGAGTTTTTTCAGTTGGAAAATCATCAGAATGGCCTGCGGAAATACGCGATAAAATCGGAACCGTCCAAGAACCCATAGAGATTTTCAATGCTGCGCGCAACCTGGGCGTGGAATCTGTTTAAAGTTTTCTCGATAAAGTTGATCATAACTTGTGTCTAGGCGAGATGCTCTTTGATGGCTCGATGAAATCATCAAGAGCTTTAAGCATCTCCATTTAGTAAGTAATAAAATTGTAATAACAGAGAGCAGTGGTGGCCAAGTGGTACCTGCCCCGACTTACAAGTTGTAGGTCCTGGGTTCATACCGAGCTAGGCGCATTACTTTATGTAATTTATTTCATCACCACTGCTCTCAAAACGGTGAAGGAAACATCGTGAGGAAACCGGCATGTCCTTGAACCAAAAATTTGAAGACATGTGAAATCCACCAACCCGCACTGAGACCGCACGGTGGATTATAGTATCCTTTACTAGAAAGGAGGCCTGAATCAACAGTGGGAACATTACAAGTCTCATCAGTTTCAAGTATTATCAGTTTTAAATGTATTACATTTTTTTGGCATTATCACACTTTTACATTTTAACGATAGTGGCAGAATGACGTGAATTGAGTATCAGTAATAGCGTCATTTATATTCGGAATGAATTGAAAGATGAGTCGGTTCATCGGTGCAATGCAGTCCAATTCATTCGCCGTTTACGATATCTACTTGAGCTGTTCTTTTGTTGTAAACCACACTCTGAATGGTGATACTGTCATTATGACATATGGTGTACTACTGCAAATAAATTGGTTTGCTTTATGTTGCTGTAAAATGGCTTTGAAAATCGTTTAATTCAGATAAAAGAAACTATTAAATTAAGACTGGTCATCCGAAGGTCTCTAATTGACAGAAACTCATTTAAAGTTTTTGCGCTCCTTATGTAATATTAATCCAAACTTAAATATAATTTTTTTTTTTTTTCACGAAATTATTGCCACTATCTATGCCATGGTCTGTACGTGTGTCTTTCATCCAAATCCGTTTGACTGTTGGATCGTGAAAAAGTCACACACACACTCATAAACTTTAGTCTTTATAATATTAGTGTAATTAAGTTGCCTGTCTGCATCACCAAGATCGACTAATAAAAAATGTCTAAGGCATTGAGTTTAACTTCGTATACCATGTTTTATAAATGTATAAAGTTTTACGAAATTAATAAAAGCTACTATTATACTTCTCACACTCCGTCGTTGACCCAATGTTCTTTATAAGGAGTACGAAGTTATTTCTCGCATAAGTATGTTATAGTTCTGAATACAGTAATGTAATAGTAAAACTTTTCAACGGTTGTTACAAGAAAAAAAAAACAATTGCCTACTTATCTCTCATATGACTAGCTTTGTTATAAAAAACAAATCACCAATAACAATTTACTTAATCAAAAGCCTTTCTCAAATTCTCGATCAATCATTTCTTGAGACCTTTCATCAGTCAAATTTTGTACGTATCTAAAAGAACGCACACATGATTGAAAAGACTTATTTTATATTGAAATTGTCTATATTATCTTGGGATTTTAGGATGCCTATAAAGGTGTAACGATTGGGTAATCCAATAGTCTATGTGACATGCATAGATAGCTGTAGTGACATTTGGAAGAAGCTTATGTCAAAAAGTGGGCATCTTTCGGCTGAAATCATGATTTTGACTACATATCGGTTCAAGTAAAAGATCAGAGGACCTACTGCGCTCTTAAAGCGACCCATTGCACGACCTGAACCTGTTAAAGACGTGGAGCTATACTCGTATAAGATGTAGCTTCATCCTTCTCTCTCGCTCACACGACTGACATTTTAATAGGTCACGCTAAATCCTATTAGAGACAAAAAAACGTCAATGTTCAGGTCTTATTATCATCGATATCTTACGTCTAGTGCAAGTGCTGGACGGATATCCTCTAAATATTGCAACTTACTGGTTCTGGGTGTCTCGCACCCTGCAGCCCAACGTGACCGTTACTTAAACATCTTCTCACCTTAATGAGTGACGTCAATTATGTGTGGACACAAGTTATATTCGCCTACTAATTATTTTAATTCATGAAGCACGGTCCTATGAGACCGCGCTGTTATTGTTTTACTATTGTGTCTCGTTTTGTGGGTATGTGATAGGTTAATAGAGAAACGTTGCGTTTAGCTGATGAATAAGTGCAAGTGATCATTACGGGACACAATTATTTTAAGCAGTAATAATTTACCGCTTAAAATAATTATGTGGCCTGTCATTCGCGCTCGGATAGCACAACGGATTCTGATGAATCTGGGCACATACACGGGTAGACCATGTTCTGGAATTATATAGTACTTACATAAAATATCGGAAAAGTTTTCCCTTGGGATAATTTTCTACTACCACGCAAACGAAGCTGCTTACAGCGCGCAGCGGCTAGTTCTGGACTAAACCACACTAAGGTCAATTGCATCAAAATGATAGATGTGACGTGATTTTAGATAAAAACGAGGAAGAAGATGCCACACTTGTCGTATCTCATTCTTCATTGCTCATTACCCGCCCCCCTCTAATTGATAAACCTAAATCTACCCGTATAAAACCTTTATACGACAGTAAAAACCACATCGAAATCCTTCCAATGGATCTTGAGATTAGCCCAAATAAACAAGCCTGGCTATTTGGTATATAAATGTTTGATGAGATGAAGATGTATGCTGAATTCGTTATAGTTCAGATGTGAATGCTAAGAAGCTGTCATTTGTTTTGGTGGTATTATAACGATAGTGTTTTTCTCCTGTCGTATGGCAAATGACTTGAGGCTAGATGTAGACAGGGATCTTGTGATAATTGTCTCGATTAACATGTCTAAGGATTTGAACACAGACTTGCGAGTGGTAATGAAAATAAGGCAGTAAGTAGAATTTACTATTTAAGTAAACTTAGTACATTAATTATGTAATGTAACATAAACTAGTGCTTGACTACGATCCTACAAATTCCCTTCCTCCTCACTCTTTGTGATAAGAAATTCTAAAAGAGTTCCACTCATTCATCAGAACAGCGTGTTTTTTAAAGTTGGGAAATCATCTAATTATTTCTCCCACTTTAGGGTGTCAGACTTTTACTGACTCAAACCCACCCTTATTCTACGGATGCTTTTTGCGTTCCAAGATCACGTTATCTATTTCAAAATTGCCCAAGCGTGCATAGGCTTAAACTAGGCCCCTACGATTTTGCTGACATCGTCGTCTACAAAGTTACAGCGTTTCACCCCATTCCGATAATAAGGAATCAATTGAGCGTGTAGTTATTATCACTAAGTTGTCGTAATCGTCGACATATAATTTTATTTGCACCCGTTAATAGCTTTCTTTCAAGTCATCAGAATGATTTCTCCCACTCTGGGGCGGAGTGCGAGGGCGTGTCAGACTTTTACTGATTTAGTCACCCCACCCCATTCTTTCGTTGCCTTCGTTCTGGGGTCACGAGCTTCCCTTTCGGAATCCAATCCATAGCCCCTAGACTGTTTAATAGCTGGATAGATCATCATCATCTATCTAGCCTTTTTCCCAACTATAGTTGGCTTTCAGTCAAGCCGGATTTAGCTGAATACCAGTAATTTACGAGGAACGACTGCCTACCAGACCTCCATAACCCATTAACTGGGGTAATATGGTATTTCATGGCAGGACTGGAGTCAGATTTACTGGCTTCTGACTATCCGTAACGACTGCCAAAGATCTAAAAATGACAGCCGAGACCTATAACGGCTTAATTTATGAATCCGCGACCGGTCTCATAGGACCGCGCTGTTATTGTCTTACTATTGTGTCTCGTTTCGCGGGTATTGATAGGTTAACGTGCTTTCCGAGGGACGAAGGAAACTCGACATGTTAAGATAGTCACCCATCCACAGACCAACCTTGGGTGGATAATGATCCACCCTAGGTATTATACTAAAAACATTGTAGAGAATAAAGTTATAATAGCATAGTATAAAGATTTGAAGAAGCAAACTTGAAACGTAAGGAGACTGCATATATAACTCGTATTCCTCCGTACACCTCAAACTTGGCTAAATATACTTGTACAAGGAATACGAGTGGGTTGCACGCTAATAGGGTAACGATGCTTGAACTCGCTTCGTCTTGCTGCCAATTTATTACACTGTACCCCAAATTATTATGATTACTATTCTATTTCAGTATTATCAAAGGACAATAGCAATTAACAAGCTATAAATAAAGTTGAAATTTAATTTAGTTGGGATGCCGACCCCAATATAGTTGCGAAAAGGGTAGGTAGATGATGAGATGATGAAATTAAGTTGAAATTTGTTTGTATGTTGTATCACATACACTTCCCACTCTGGAGAGGGAGAAGTTATTTGATTGTTTTATCTAGATAAGGTCTGGTTTTAGACTTTCATGTCTAAAACCCATCTGTGTTCCCATTAGTTGCTCTTTTCGTTCCAGAGCCGCAGTAATTCTTCTGAACAATCCCATAGCGCTCACATAAGTTAAAGTGAATAACCAGGTTTTTTTGATAATCAGTCTGGCTTCCGAAAAAGAAGGTGATCAATTTTCAGCAGCTAATATAACTGTCCAACCACTCAACCGTCACACAATAATATTGACCGAAAACGAGCCCATTTATCTCCATCGTCAATTCGTAAAAACTGATAGCCCAATAATAAAATTCAATTTCATACCGATGCAGGCCATTACGCATCGACGTAACGAAGCACGATTTTCGGAAAATAAGTAAAAAAGGTGCGCCCAGTTGAATTGGATTCTCTCTTCGAGTTATGAGGGTCGCGAGAACCATGCGTCACAATCATTCTCTGTCTTAGAACTGTGCCCCGTCTCTAAATATTGTTTTTAGACTGTTAGGCAGGCAAAATATTTCCCCTTGCCATGCAAATTTCAACTCTGACTCGGAAGAATATGGTAGAGATTTGTGTGAATGATTCTCTTATATGTACCCTTGAAATTGGTACAGCAAGTTTCTTTTGGCATTTGACGTTCCCGTAATATAAGTAAGTAGTATACTGTGTAGGTGTATGGAACGTAGAAAAAATGTTTTCATCTTGTTACAGAATTATTATGAATTGACATTGAACAAATTTTGATTTTATTATTGTGGAGTTACGCGTATTTATGTTAGAAAGACGGAACGGTAGATAACTCTAGTGGGTAATGGAATAATAGAAGTGATTGTCATCGTTATTGGCAAGTTATTGGAAAGCTATTTTGAAACAGGAAAATATCAGACCGTTTTTCTATTTTTTTAGTCCGTTGAAAGATTTCCGTATAAAATCGCCTGTCTAATCTTTTTTTTGTAGATATAATGAGGTGTACAAAAAAGGTTTTAATATTATTAACATGTTATGATCCACGTCAATGCATAGCCCTTCCTTCCATCCCTTTATTGTTTATCCACGAGTCATCATCATCATCATCGTCTTGATCATTACAGCCAGAAGATGTCCACTGTTGGACAAAAACCAAACAAAGAACTTAGTAACTACAGAGAATTCTTCTCGAACCAACAAAACATAAAAACAGTTACACAAAGTGTTGACAACCAAATTCACTTCAAGCAATTACAAAAACAAATTCTCAAAGCACACAATTTAGCATATGCATGCATACATATGCATAAAAAGCAATTTTTATTGCAAGCAACGGTCGTGGGTACCTATGCACAAGTTCGGAATAAGTTGGCGAGTGCGCTTTATTTACTTAGCTCTCGAACCGCGACTAGCGTTCAAACTGCTCTGGTCATAGATTAAGTTTTGGGAGAGATATGTCTGTTGTTTGCGTAGTGGAAGGTAGAGAGGCTTGGAGTTTGATTAGTTTAAGAGAAGTAGGTGTGTTTAGAGGATGCTTTGTTTATTAGTTGGTTTATTTATGGTTGTGAATATGGTTATAGTTAAAATAAAATATATTTAGCAGCTGTTTAAAATCTCTTATACCAATATCAAGTGATAAGTCTTTTAACAGCTGGAAAATTGTCTACTATGACCAACTGTAGACAAGTTTTGATGATTTAACCTTTTTCATTTGCAAAATGTAAGAACCTTTCTCATAGATAATTTTTTTATAACTTCAAAAGCAAAAAGTTATGATTTTTTTTGTAAAAAAAAAAATAGTTTTTCGGCTCTACTGAAAAGTTGGGTTTTGGTTTATACGACCTTTCTACCCAAAGGTATCGATATTATCTTGGAATTTTAGAATGCCTATAAACGTGTAACGATTGGGTAATCCAATAGTCTATGCGACAAGCATAGATAGTTGTGGTAACATTTGAAAGAGGCCTATGTCCTAAAGTGGGCGTCTTTTGGCTGAAATCACGATGTTGACTATATATCGGTTCAAGTAAAAGATCAGAAGACCTACTGCGCTCTTAAAGCGACCCATTTTACGACCTGAACCTGTTAAAGGCATGGAGCTATACTCGTATAAAGTGTAGCTTCATCCTTCTCTCTCGCTCACACGACTGCCATTTTAACAGGTCACGCTAAGTAACTGTTAGACGTCAATGTGCAAGTGCTGGACGGGTATCTTCTCAGTATTGCGACTTTCTGGTTCTAGGTTTCTCGCACCCAGCAATCAAACGTGTACGTTACCAAAACATCGTCTCACCTTAATATGTGACCTCAATTATGTGTGGACACAAGTTATATTCACCTACTAATTATTTTAATAGAGAAAAATTATGCCAGAATTAGTGCCCTATGCAATCATTACAGGACATATAATTATTTTAAGCAGTAATAATTTATCGCTTAAAATAATTATGTGGCCTGTCATTCGCGCTCGAATAGCACAACGGATTTTGATGCATCTGAGTACGTACACGGGTAGATTATGTCCTGGAATAGAACATAATATATCGGAAAAGTTTTCCTTTGAGATAATTTTCCAGTATCACGCAAACGAAGCTGCTTGTAGCGCTTGTTCTGGACTAAACCACAGAAGGTCAATTGCATCAAAATGATAGATGTGATGTGGTTTTATATAAAAATGGGGATGGAGATTCCACACTTGTCGTATCTCATTCTTCATTGCTCATTACCCGCCCCCCTCTAATTAATAAACCTAAGCCTTCTCCTATAAAACCTTTATACGACGATAAAAACCACATCGAAATCCTTCCAGTGGATCTTGAGATTAACCCAAATAAACATGCCTAGCTATCTTAATATATATAAATCTCGTGTCACAATGTTTGTTCTCAATGGACTCCTAAACCACTTAACCGATTATAATAAAATTCGCACACCATGTGATTTAAACTATCCTATCTCTCAAGTTGGATCGAACTGCGCAGTTCGATCCAACTTGAGAGATAGGATAGTTTAAATATAAAAAAAAAGTTAGGTAAAGTAGGGTAGTGTATGGTAGTGTAGGGTAGTGTAGGGTAGTGTAGGGTAGTGTAGGGCAGTGTAGGGTAGTGTAGGGTAGTGTAGGGTAGTGTAGGGTAGTGTAGGGTAGTGTAGGATAGTGTAGGGTAGTGTAGGGTAGTGTAGGGTAGTGTAGGGTAGTGTAGTGTAGTGTAGCGTAGTGTAGTGTAGGGTAGGGTATAAAATAAAATAAAATAAATAAAATAAAAAATGTTTTTATTTTACATAGGCCTACATGGGCACTTATAAAAAGTCGAAGCTAGTGCGAAGGTAGTGTTGGGTAGGTAGGGAAGGTAGGGTAGGGTAGCGTAGGATATGTAGGGTAGTCATTTGACGGGAGCGAAGCCGCGGGTAAAAGCTAGTTTGTATATAAATGTTTGATGAGATGAAGATGTATGCTGAATTCGTGATAGTTCAGATGTGAATGCTAAGAAGCTGTCATTTGTTTTGGTAGCATTATAATGATAGTGTTTTTCTCCTGTCGTATGGCAAATGACTTGAGGCTAGACGTAGACAGGGACCTTGTGATAATGGTCTCGATTAACATGTCTAAGGATTTAAACACAGACTTGCGAGTGGTAATGAAAATAAGGCAGTAAGTAGAATTTACTATTTAATTCATGAATTCCCGACCGGTCCTATGAGACCGCGGTGTTATTGTTTTACTATTGTGTCTCGTTTTGTGGGTATGTGATAGGTTAAGTAAACTTTATACATTAATTATGTTTCATTACCAGAGGTGGTGGTTTTTTTTATGTAACATAAACTAGTGCTTGACTGCGATCCCACAAATTCCCTCCCTCCTCCCTATTTCAAAATTGCCTAAGCGTGCATAGGCTGAAACTAGGCCTATACAATTTTGCTGACATCATCGTCTACAAAGTCACAGCGTTTCACCCCATTCTGGTAATAAGGAATCAATTGGGTGTGTAGTTATTATCGCTAAATTGTCATAATCGCTGACATAATATATTATTATTTGCACCCGATAATAGCTGAATGACTTCTTCCGCTCCTGGGCGGAGACTTTGACAGACTTACTGACTAAACCCCACCCCATTCTCTCGTTGCCTTCGTTCTGGGGTCACAAGCTTCCCTTTCGGAATCCAATACATTACCCCAGGCCCGTTAATAGCTGGGTGGATCATTAGTATTATACTAAAAACATTGTAGAGAATAAAGTTATAATAGCGTAGTATAAAGATTTGAAGAAGCAAACTTGAAACTTAAGAAGACTGCACATATAACTCGTATTCGTCTGTACACCTCAAACTTGGCTAAATATACTTGTACAAGGTACACAAGTGGGTTGCACGCTAATAGGGTAACGATGCTTGAACTCGCTTCGTCTTGCTGCCAATTTATTACACTGTACCCCAAATTATTATGATTACTATTCTATTTTAGTACTAGCAAAGGACAATAGCAATTAACAAGCTATAAATATAGTTGAAATTTAATTTAGTTGGGAAGCCGACCCCAATATAGTTGTGAAAAGGGTAGGTAGATGATGAGATGATGAAATTAAGTTGAAATTTGTTTGTATGTTGTATCACATACACTTCCCACTCTGGAGAGGGAGAAGTTATTTGATTGTTTTATCTAGATAAGGTCTGGTTTTAGACTTTCATGTCTAAAACCCATCTGTGTTCCCATTAGTTGCTCTTTGCATTCCAGAGTCGCAGTAATTCTTTTGAACAATCCCGTAGCGCTCACGTAAGTTAAAATGAATAACCAGGTTTTTTTTTGATAATCATGTCTGGCTTCCGAAAAAGAAGGTGATCAATTTTCAGCAGCTAATATAACTGTCCAACCACTCAACCGTCACACAATAATATTGACCGAAAACGAGCCCATTTATCTCCATCGTCAATTCGTAAAAACTGATAGCCCAATAATAAAATTCAATTTCATACCGATGCAGGCCATTACGCATCGACGTAACGAAGCACGATTTTCGGAAAATAAGTAAAAAAGGTGCGCCCGGTTGAATTGGATTCTCTCTTCGAGTTATGAGGGTCGCGAGAACCATGCGTCACAATCATTCTCTGTCTTAGAACTGTGCCCCGTCTCTAAATATTGTTTTTAGACTGTTAGGCAGGCAAAATATTTCCCCTTGCCATGCAAATTTCAACTCTGACTTGATAGAATATGGTAGAGATTTGTGTGAATGATTCTCTTATATGTACCCTTGAAATTGGTATAGCAAGTTTCTTTTGGCATTTGACGTTCCCGTAATATAAGTAAGTAGTATACTGTGTAGGTGTATGGAACGTGGAAAAATGTTTTCATCTTGTTACAGAATTATTATGAATTGACATTGAACAAATTTTGATTTTATTATTGTGGCGTTACGAGTATTTATGTTAGAAAGACGGAACGGTAGATAACTTTAGTGGGTAATGGAATAATAGAAGTGATTTTAAGTCATCGTGATTGGCGAGTTATTGGAAAGCTATTTTTAAAAAAGGAAATCATCAGTCCGTTTTTCTATCTTTTTAGTCCATTTAAAGATTTCCGTATAAAATCGCCTGTCTAATCTTTTTTTTTTTGTAGTTATAATGAGATGTACAAATGAGGTTTTAATAGTATTAACATGTTATGTTGCACATCAATGCATAGCCCTTCCTTCTATCCATTTAATGTTAATCCATAAGTCATCATCATCATCATCATCTTCATCATTTCAGCCAAAAGACGTCTACTGTTGGACAGAAACCAAACAAATAACTAAGTGACTACAGAGAATTCTTCTCTAACCCACAAAATATAAAAACAGTTACACAAAGTGTTGACAACCAAATTCACTTCAAACAATTACAAAAACAAATTCTCAAAGTACACAATTTAGCATATGCATGCATACATATGCATAAAAAGCAATTTTTATTGCAAGCAACGGTCGTGGGTACCTATGCACAAGTTCGGAATAAGTTGGCGAGTGCGCTTTATTTACTTAGCTCTCGAACCGCGACTAGCGTTCAAACTGCTCTGGTCATAGATTAAGTTTTGGGAGAGATATGTCTGTTGTTTGCGTAGTGGAAGGTAGAGAGGCTTGAAGTTTGATTAGTTTAAGAGAAGTAGGTGTGTTTAGAGGATGCTTTGTTTATTAGTTGGTTTATTTATGGATTTGAATATGATTATACGAGTCATTAAATATAGAAGTATTTAGCAGCTGCTTAAATCTCTTATATCAATAACATTAATATGTGAGAAGCCTTTCAACTGCTGGGAAATTGTCCTAAAGTTAAAACAAATACTATTATCGACATGCACTACAAATACATTTTAGTTCCGAAGGTGGGAAATCATCGGCTCCTCGCGCTCTAGGGCGGAGCGTCACCGGAAGGCCGGTGAATTACCCATTGCTCGTCATCCACGCTTACGATGGCTGGAAATCGGGATCAGGTTACTGGCGGCTGAGGCGTGGGATATCCGTTCCACCGCACGTGTGACCGCCTTCTTCGCTAGCATTACTGCTTCGCAAATGTTGAGCTGAAGTGAGTATTATATTTTTACTAGCTAAAATATTAAAAGGGACAATGCCTGCGAGGTCTGCGGGATTGTTGGAAAGAGTAGTAACTCTTCGGCGTTAGAAGGCAAACGGACTGAATTGAAAGAAGACAAGCGGGTTTTAGTCACTAAACTTACCACTGCCGTTAGCTTACGTGTGCTCAAAAGAGGTTGCAAAATATTTCCACCACGCCCTCACTCTTCCTCAATTATGATGCTGTTTTCAGAAAAAGGTTTATCTTAAGTGTTACCAATTGTCATAATCTGACGTACAAGATTACCGCAGTTGTCCCATCTTTATTCCCTATTTATTTTTACTCTTTGACTAAAACGATTTCTTTTACAAGAAACCACTCGAAAGCTGCGAATATGAAATTGGCTCATCCTTGCAACAGACTTGCCTTCTTTATTTATGCTAACAGAAAAGTGCCGTTTTCAGAACTTGCCATGGTAAGTTGCGCAAGTATTTTATACCATTTCTTTACCAAGTTTCTTTGTGTTAGGGAGACAAACTTATTTTTATTAATGTTGAGTCGTGAACTGAATCGGAATGAGGTGTGATTGAGTAGAGAGACAATACAATCGTTAGGGATGTTTATTTTGACGCATAATAATGTATATTTTTGTTACGTTTGGAACGACAGCTATGACGCGACTTAGGAACTAAAAACTTACAATTCTCTGAGTTCTCTGAGCGATCAGAAAATATACAACAATTTGAAATCAACTATCGGCCAGTTTCCCAAACCAGCCACAATACCATCTGGCTGGAGGATCTTCCCTTTTCAAGGGAACCTCCCTTGCTAAAGTTTTCACCTTGTTATGTTTGTACCTCTAAACAGCCTTAATCTTTTTCTATTCAAGCCAACCATTGACTGGTTCAAGATTTGGTTCATTGGTGGTTTTCAAGAGGTCACAGAACCCTCTTTTATTTGCTGATCGTAATCACTTGGGTAGTTTTAGTTAGGTAAGAATCCCACACTCCCTGGACTGTCCGCAAAAGTCCAGACGTCTTTTAAAATTTCTCAAAACAAAAAAACGATGGCTTCGTTAATTGCAGCATCGGTAGCATTCATTAAGTCTTACAAAGGGCAGGTTCATGTAAAGTCTTGATTATGAATTCGTACACACGGTGGCGGAGATTGGGTAGCAGGTCATAAATGTGTGCGTAAACGCTACCGCGTGAAACACAACAGGTATTATCGTTGTGTGCTACAAAGTAACTCGTCGTTTCTACACTCACACTCTTGCAAAAAGCAATTAGTAGCCGTACACAACTATGAAAGTACCTACAGCAAAAATTGGCTACTGCTGTTATCGGCCCCGTGGCGCAATGCGTATGATACGTGACTGACGAGTAAGAGGTCCTAAGTTCGATTCCAATCGTCTGGTGTAACAGAAAGTTTGCTTGTTTTTATTTTCTATTTGACCCTTTTTTTTTAATAGTAATGTTATAGTTACTCTCATAATAATTAAAATATTTTGAAAATATTGTGACAAAGAAAACTGCGATAACGATCCAACTATGTTTATTACAACTTATTAATTACATACATTAAACGGAATGGTCACAATTAACGAATCTGTTCATGATTATCCTTAATACAATATATAAAGTGAAAATATTCTAAGTCAGACAAGGATGGACGTCACTTTTTTTTAAGTTTTTTATTAGTGACATAAATCAACATGTTATCAAGAATGAATTATGATAGATATCGCAACTCTTGATCTCAATAACAATAACATCATGTCACATAATACAACAACAGTATAATTACCTACAGCTTACTTTTTAGTCTTTTTTTTTACTTATCAAAGTTATCAATCAACATGTTTTAAAAAATGAACTATGATAGGTATCGTAACTCTTGATGTCCAAGTAACCTTGACTGGTATTGCGACCCCCTACCTCCACTAACTCACCGGGACCCATCGATGACATCCAGCCCCAATAACCTAACGTAATGCGACCACTAGACCTGCATGGGAGAATATTTTTGTGATGGTAACGTTCTCCATTTTTTCTCCATAATATTTTACGCCCATCCTTATCTGACTTAAAACACTTTTCATCACTAAATATAACTATGTTATTGCACCAATCAAAATCTATAAATTTTCTTGCAAACCGCATCCTTTCTTCCTTATGCAACGCCGTCAGTAAAATTTTTTTCGCGGGCTTGCGACATTTTTGGTGCTCGTAAGTGGCGTCGAACAATTGTCATAGACACGTCGTGCATAATTGCAGTGTTTCTTGTTGTAGCAAAGCCGTCAGCGCTATACGTAGCAACAATATTTCGATGCAGTGGGTTGGCATCCGTATATGCAATTGCTTTTGGACCCGGACGTTTGGCATCGATTGTCCCTTCAGCTGCATATCTATGCACCCAAAACTGCACAGTTTTCCTCTGTAAACAATCACAAAATTACGTTAAAACCTAACAAATATCAACAATGTTAAATTATTTTGCATTACCTATGTTAAGTTTGGATTTGTTACTTACCGGTAGCATTAATCTCCTCGAAATTTCACTTATGGATTCATTTTGTTTATGTAATACTATTATCTCAGCCCTCAAAAGTGTAGACAAAATAATGAGACATGTTGTTTATTATTTGTAAAAAGTATCACTTTCCACAACGATTAATTATTTTTTGTCTCGGAGTAAGTTGTAGAACACACGATCGTGATAGGCAAAAGCGTTATGCCAGGTTAACTTATTATCCGACTCATTTCTTAGTAAATAACTAATAAAGTGGGTAGATGATAATATTCATACACTTAGTTTTTAATTACTCAGATACCCGCGAAACGAGACACGATAGTATAACAATAACAGCGCGGTCTCATAGGACCGGTTGGGGATTCAAACGCTAAAGCAAATATTCTAAGTTTTAGTTTTATTAAACTTCGTTATCATTATACTACAATAAAGTAGAAAAAAAATGTTTTGTCAATGGCAAGGATCGAACTCGATACACCTTTAACGGCAAGCAAGCACTTGATAATCAGTGCTAAATTACCATCTAATGAATGAAGCGAATTTGTTTATCTGATTCGTAGCAAACACATATACAAATATGTGTGTGTGTATATCGAGTAGTAAACGAGTTTTATTTTGTTTAAGAGTTGAGCTGGACACATAATATTACTTGAATAGGTGAATTGGTTGGTGGTATGGTTTTACTTTATTTTTGATTTATACCCACAGCTACTTGATTATTGTGGACATTATTACTGATTACCTACCCATATCATAAAAATATACTTTCCAAAGATTAAGTGTAAGTGTTTGATGTTATTTTAAATAACTATAATAATTTCATAAGTGAATGTTTGCGAAAATAAAAAAAAAGTTGACAATGAAAGTATTGTCAACTAACAATAATTATAATAATAACGTATCTATTATTATATTACGTAAATAATATATGTATTATATATATATATATTATAAAATTATTTATATTACAAGTTATATACAAAAATTTTGTTAATTAATTTCGTAAATATACATAGTTTATATGTATAAAATTACAAAATTATATTTATCAGACGATAGGAATCGAACTTGGGACCGCTTACTCGTCAGACATGTATCATACGCATTGCGCCACGACGCCGTTAACAACAGGGGCCAATTTCGTCTACTGTTTTGGAGATGAATAAAATACTTCTTCGATAGAATTTAGGCGTATAATCATGAGAATATAGTTTTTACAAAATTGCGTGTGCGTTTCGTTTACCGGTATAATGGTGGAATGACAGTGGCGGCGCGCGCGTTAGAAAACGGAACTAAGCCCCGCACTTCCCCTCTGGGCCGTCCAATCGTAGCGGCTTGCTGGGATGACGATGCGCAGACGAGTTAATTTGTAGCACACAACGATAATACCTGTTGTGTTTCACGCGCTTGCGTTTGACACACACATTTATCACATTAGTGTGGGGGTGCTACGCGAATTAAGTAAGAGAGTGTACTTACTGGTTAATCGTACTTACTGGTATATTATTGGGAAAAGGCTAGGTTCAAAATAATAAAATGAAATGTAATCGTTTCTACAATGTTCATCGCTACACCCTGTAGTTTTATGGCCTTTTAAATGGTAACAAGTTACAATTTAGACAATCGCTAACGAAATAAGCAAATTTACGTTGTTTGAAATCGATTACAAACGTTTATCATCGTAATTATTTTAGCCTAAAGACGTCCACTGTTTGACTTAGGCTTCCTCCAAGTGTCGCCACAACTACCGATTCTGTGGATGATCACACATCTACTGATTTTTTGCGACCCTTATCGGGGCATCGGTCCACCTTGTAGGAAGCCTTTCAATGCTGCGTTTTCCATTACGCTTCGACCCATCGACCATATGCAATTCTGCGAGCAACGTGCCAATTCCACTGCCATTTAACTTTGGCAATTCTTATGCACTTATTTATACGTGAATATTTTTAACAACAAAAAAACTGGGAAACCGAAAGCTGAACCACTAAGACGTGTTTCCTTGCTCCTAAACTTTCTGGTTTTAAAACCCACGTTCATTTAAAACCTCTAAAACGAAGTACTCATAAAAGAACCAGAAAGTTAGTCGTAACCAAATTATAACGATATACCATTTACTACGTAACAAAAATAAAGAAATCGCCAAAGAAAACTTTGGTCAATATTAAAATAATTTTCCTTGAAAAGCCAAAGGTCCGAAGTGGCTCTCATTTGCAAACTTTGTACCAAGAAGTTTTTATTTACGTAAAAGTGTATAAAAACTGGATTGTGTTTCATTCCCGAGTTTTGAAATCCTCAATGAATGGCGCCAACAATTTGACAGTGTTTCAACAGCAATATTGTATTTTGCAACTTGTTGTTGATCATCTTGAAATGGTGATAATTCTTTTTCGATTTTTTTTAAACTACTGTTTTAGAAATGGGCGATTCTGAGATTGTTTTAACACTTAAATGAATCGAAATCGTTAAAATTAATCATCGAAGATACCATCGCGAATCGATAGTATATACCATTACCATTACCATTTATATAATAATATATATGTGATAATCTGTTCTTCAAAATAATCGAGATTATTTTTCGAGTGTTTCAAGTCAACGGAATCGACAGCTAGTTTTCAATTATTTGACTCTGTCACTCTTACTTGAAACTCTAAACCATCGAAAAACAACTAGCGCATAAGCAAGCCATACGCATTCGCAATAACAGACCGAGTTGGACTCGAATCAAAATCGAAACATTCGAGAATCATCGAGATGTTCGAACAGTTGTGACAATCAAACAAAACCTCTAGCCATCGTACAACCCTGTAGTGTATAAGTACCTACGTAAATGGTGCACTACGCTTATGGTCATATTTAGATGATTCTCATTAAAGTACCTAAACTTTAGTTAAAATATCAATGAATAATATTTGAGCACTAAACAACTAAGCCTACAAAACATTATCAGTGTGAATATGCACATACACGATGCGATTTATTTGACACACAATAGTTGCGATAAACCAACATCAGATTGAAATTTGTACATGACTGTGTGTTTTGGCCTAAATCATACACATACTGAAATAGTTCAGACTCAATTACAGGGGATCAAAGATACTTTTGTTCTGCACCACAAAGAAAAACTAAAGCAAATAACTTGACACTTTCAGAAATTGATTTTGGTCGAAATAGTTATTGAAATACGAATAACTTCTATAGTTAAACACAAAGTCAAACAACCGAAGGACAAAGAAATTATGAACCATTCATGAAAAGGAGTTGTTCCATCTTCAAATATTGATTTCCCTAACAATAATGGAACCGTTTTCATTCCAAAAACCGTTATCCATAAAATCAAACTTCCATTGAAATAGTAAAGTTCCGCGGAAAATGTTGCGACCACAGTCATAAATCGTGTCGGGATACAA
This sequence comes from Mythimna separata, assembly GCA_030763345.1. Classification (NCBI taxonomy): domain Eukaryota; kingdom Metazoa; phylum Arthropoda; class Insecta; order Lepidoptera; family Noctuidae; genus Mythimna; species Mythimna separata. The sequence continues at coordinate 17,537,464 of CM061177.1, read as the reverse complement.
AACAATTAAAGCCGAATAGAGTTGTAAGTAATTTATTGGATAGAAATTAGATAAGGGTATCCATCAGAGTCTGTTGTTGCGGTCGGTGACGCAATGCTGCTATTGGCTGGAAGAGAACTCAACTTGTTTGTCTAGTCACTACTTGCAACTCGATAGGAGTGTCTGGAGAATTATGTTATTGAAATTTTAATTGAATTATGAGGAATATTGTGTGTTATTAAGTTTTAACGTCGAGATAAAAGGCAAAACAGATAAAATAAAAAAATGTCCTGAAATAACGTCTTTAAGCTAAGCTTTGTTACTTCATGTGCACTGCTTTCCGTTAACTAGAATGTGCTTATCCGACATTCAGCCAGTTTTGAGTTTTTTATGCTACCTTAATTTATAAAAAAATTCTATCCTTTTATATTCTATAATTAGATATAAATATTTGTACTACATGAAAATTCCGATGTTTATTAATAAAATTTTTGTTAAGTGAACAAACTACAGTATAATAAGCAAAATTAGAACTAAAATATTATGTAAATTTAACAACAAATAAATTCACTTACGAATACAAACCTATGTGTGACATTCAAATTGGTGCGGAGATGTATACAGATGCCGGACACGATCGTAACTTCATCGGGTGTCCATAATCTAATGTGGATGGCCCCCTGACCCTGTTGATCACGACTGCGTGACAATATTATAATGTATTCAAATATACACACGAGTGTATCAAGATACAGTCAATAGAATATATTACTCACTTGTGCAAAACTGCCTTCCGTTTGTGGTTTTGCTGCCGTTTCAAATTCAAATTCAGTATTTTATGTCATATAGGCCTACATAGGCACTTATAAAACGTCAGAAGCTAGCGCATGGTTCCAAATGGATAAGAACCGTCAAGTTTGATACTATTGTAGATGCTATTCCAAGAGTAAGTAATAAGTATTCTAAATGACCTACTCCAGATCTAAATTCACTCATGTGCCTAATTAAACTCTTTAGGCGTGAAAAGGTACCGAAACCAAAAATACAGAAACAAAGCATAGTTTCTTTCGCTAGTTCTTGACGTTTTATAAGTAATGTGCCCATGTAGATCAATGGAAATAAAATAATTTTGGTATTGAGTTTACTACATATGCAAAAGAACTTATCTCCAGAATAAGGATTATACGTTTACAAAACGATCTAATTTTAATTAATTTAATTTTGAGAATGTAACAGACTGTCCGGTTGCCATTCGTAAGTCTTTGACAGTCGTTTCAGGTTGTCAGATGTATTGCCCAGTAATTAGTTAGTGTATGTCTAAAAAATAATTTTAGATAATTATATTCAGCCACATTTGGTTAGACTGGAAGCCGATCCCTAGCTATTTGGGAAAAAAGCCAGAGTTAGATGAATGTAACTGTTAATAAACTTCATACAACTAGAAACAATAATCAAGCACGCTAAATTGATTATTTCATCAAAAGCGAATGATTATTTGTTTGAATTTTAGTACAAATTGTTGTGATCAATTACTGTAATGTCATAAACTAGAACAACAATGTTAAAATTAATGAAATATGATTATCAACATAAATTTTGCATTTGAGCTTCAAACTAAAAGCGACAAAGTAACAATGCTATTTCAAAAATGGATCTCCAAATTTTAGAATTATTCAGCCACGCGTTGTTTTGCGCCTGTCTGTCATCAGGTTTCTCTAAATATAATACTCGCATTGCATTATAGTTAGAAACATCATCATCATTTCAGCATAAAAACGTTTTCTACTGCTGGACATACGCCTGCCCCAAGCGGCGTCATAACGACGGGTCCTGTGCGTTTCACATCCATCGGATTCCTGCGACCCTCACTAGGTTATCGGTCAACCTTGTGGGAGGCCTTCTAACATTGCGTTTTAAGGTACGTGTGGTCGTCACTTCAGATCCTATATACTACTATCGTCCCCATCGGTCTGTTCTACGACCAATGTGCCCTGCCTGCCATTTAAGTTTGTCGATAGTCATGAGTTGATTGACATTGTTGAATAAAATGAAATGTCTGATTTTAGCTTACACCATTTCCATGACTTAATTCATGAATCCCCGACCGGTCTCATTGGACCGCGCTGTTATTGTTTTACTATTGTGTCTCGTTTCGCGGGTATTGATAGGTAAAGAACGCTCCAATTAACTCAAACAAAACCTAAAAACAATGGGTTCAACGCCATCTAGCAAATATTATAGTCCCAAATATTTACAGTCGTTTTCATCCTATAGCTAAAATTTACAGTGTTGTAAATAATATTAAAATTAACCATGAATTCCTAAAATACAAGTCTGACTTGGTTTGAGAGTTAGCGATCATTATTTAACTATACACTGCTGTGTCACCAATTTCTATGAATTATAATTATGTGTACTTTATAGATTCACGATGTTGTATTTTCAGAGCTAAATAAATGATTACATTAATGTAACTCATATATTTGTTTCTATTCAACGTATCTATTTTAGTAGTAAGCAGTACTAAAATATTATAAATGTAACTACATCTGAATTCTGTAGCTACAGTTATATAAAAATAAGTCGATATATCAAATATTATTTGATATCGACATGGACGTTTCAAATTAAATTTTGGAGTTACGATGTGAACTAAATTCAACGGTACGTAAAATTCATATTGAAAAAGTTACCGCTTACAAATATTCAAATTGAGTGAGACACACCACAGTGCGCTTTTGAATTTCATTCGGTTCCAGCGGCCTTAGTTTCAGTTCCCAGTTAGGGTACGGTCACGAAGGGCCTATTGCTGAAAATTCGTAAAAAATAAATCCTGATTTTTGGTAGGAGTCACCGATTCGGATGTTTTCAGTTTAATTGTTAATTTTCTTGCGAACGTCTTTTTTGGGTGACAGATAACTTCTCTCGCTCTGAATGGAGTGAGATGAGTGTCACACTTTTATTGACTACAACGCACCCTTTTTACTTAAGTTATCCTTTGTATTCTAGGGCCGTGCTGTCTCTGTCGAACAATCCCGCAACTCTGGCAGGTATCGGTACAGGCCTCCAATCAATCATTCCGACAAGCAGTCATCTCCTTACAACACTAAATGAAAATTACAGTCAGACTCGTAGTTACTGGACATCCCCTGTGACCACAAGTCCTATTTTAGTCGGCCTTAATTAGTTTTAACTGCACTGTCTACAAATAATTATTATTTTCCCACTGAATGTCAGATAAAAATATCTCGTTGATGATTTATTTTCAGACGCCACATACAAAATATGTCGTAGGACTTCTACAGCCTTAAATGTTCTCTAATGAAAGTAATAAAAATATTGTTGTTGTCTAAGTTTGAAATACGAGTATCTCGTATATGAGCATTGTTAAATAACTTGATTTCTCCTTAAATTAGATCGTTTGAATTTGATTCCTTGAATTCTTAGCAATCAATGCCTTCATTTATATCGAGTTGTTATTCTAATGTCATTGTTCACAAACAAAAATACAGTTTAGCGTTAAGAAGGCGTAGGATTGCTCAAATGCCCATGGCATTTTGGACCAACGATTGTATTTCAACCTGACCTCCCTGAAGGCATACGAACGATAAACATTCATTTCGTTTCGTGGAACACCGAACTTGCCAGAAATACAACCGCCCCCGCTCCGCCTACTCTGTAACCTGCAGTTTACTTAATCAGGGCTGTCGAAACAAATTGTAAGCGGATTATTATAGCGGATTACATTAACTGAGTAATCTGTATGTTATTTTCTATTTATGTGCGGTTACATGCGGCCAATTATATCAAAAAACGGATACTGAATCTATTTTCCTTATTCGATTACCGAAAATAATTGTTTTCTATTGGGGATTCAGCAGTATTGTAAGTGCCTTTTGTGGTTCTGCGAATGGTGTCATTTTTTTCAGTTAGATATTTAAGCAGAAATTTAGATCAATTTTAGTTTGATAAAGACACATTTCACAAAAATCTAGCTAATTAAATAAAAGGAGAAACTGACGGAGTGACATATCAACGCATAGCAAAACTTACTGAGAGTTGACAGGTACTGCCAAAAAGGTTTAAAAGCACTAAGAGAGGATTTTCCAAAATTCGTCCTCTAAAGTAATGAAACGGGCTCACAAAGTTTGTATGAAGAGACCTACTTTTAGGCGGGCAAAGCCATTGGCAGACGTTGTATGATATCCTATAAATCAGGACTAACCCTACACTGTCCCAAAAAAAGGGTCGCGTCTCCACACAACCATTACTAATTTATCCTCGTACAAAACCAACACATTCCACTAAAAAGAACACGTTTTTTACACCGAAACATTATCCGAGCCCAATTGATGGGCTTTAACCAACAAAAAGATAGGTAAATACCGCAAACCAAAATCGGCGATCGTAAATTGTATACCTGTGAAATCGACAGTGGCCAGTTAACGGTTTACTGCAAGCTTGTGGTCACATCCTTAGAAGTCCATGTTACGATTCAGTACCGACCGGCGCGAGTTTTATGGCGGGGGTTTCTTTGAATAATGTAGCAGCCGGCGCGTGAAGAGACGAGCTACAGAACTGGTGGTGTGGGGTGCAAGTTATGAGCGGTTTTTATCAATGTCACAATCTTCAGTTAGACCCAGAATTGCCATAAACCAAGTAAATACCTATCTATGACGTTGGAAAAGTTGAATAGAATCATATTAGCATTGACATTTAAGTTTGTCGTCTGTAAAATACCTTGGATTTCGTCTGGAATGTTGTACAAGTCTTAATCATCATTTCAGCCGAAGGACATGCACTGCTGGATATAGACCTTTCCCAAGTGTCGAAACAATTCACGGTCTTGTGTGTCAATTCACGATCCATCGCATTCTTACGACCCTGAGCAGGTCATCGGACCACCTCGTGGGAAGCCTTCCAACGCTGCGTCTTCCGGTGCGTGGTCACTACACTAGAGCCACTCATCGACGATGACTTTGGCACGATATAGGATTGATCAAAATAGCAGACAAAGTATTGGATGCAGAATTTTTAGGATTGGACCAAAGTGGTTACAATAGAAAACTTATACGCAGCATTCTATACGAATGGAAGGAGGGAGAAGTGAATAATTTGAGAAAAATATCTCTACGTCTAAATAAAGCTATCCCTTTCGCACTATTTAAGGCGGGCGCGACGTTAGAATTATCCATACAAACGTAATACCAAAATCATTTGAAATTTAAGCATATTTACACCATAATATGATGTTATTCGGATTCAAAAAATAATTATCTAGGTTCCTACATCGTCTTTTTGTTGAAAAACTTACCCCAGACGAAATTTAAGCGAATTTAAATTTGCACATTTTCACAGCGAAAATGTCATGTTTTTATTTTGTTTTTTTCTATATTATAAACAACAATATTTCTAAATATCTTTTCGTAGGAACACAGATATTATTATCAAGTTATAAATACTCGAAACAATAATGGAAATACATTAATTTTTCATTCATCATTTTTGGTATTACGGAACCTCTCCCAAATTTCCAATAGTTTGTATTGCTATCACAGCAAGCAACTGTCAGTGTGCGGATGATGACTTTACTCCAGTCGGTGTGTCCAAGAATTGTTTAAACTATCTGGATTGCTTCCATCAACCTCAAAAACGTGTTTTATTTCGTCTCAACTCGAGATAGCGCGCGGTCTCCGCAGGCCTCTTAATTCAAAACTTCTCCTTCTTCTTCTTCTTCTTTTTTCTTCTTCTTTTTTTTCTTTTCTTCTCTCAGCGAGCTGATACATGCCAAGGTAACAAGATCTCTCTACTCTTGAGTTATTGTGATAATTACTCTCGATAAATGTAAAAATGATTATTTATTATCACTCTCTCTCTTCTCCAAATCGGAACAACCCAATATTGGGTGTACGTTTGTTGACCCGTGAGATTCACACATACAGCATCTGAAACCTTTGTTCGAATGAACACTGTTGATACTGCTGTTAATTTCCCTCTTGCTCACATAAACATTAATTTATTGTGGCATTAAAATCGCTTTCAGTTCATAACCTGAACCAGTTCCAAAACTGTCAGCATACGATTTAATGCAAAGTGTTGGAGAATTTAAAATGGCCGAATCATCCATTACTATATTATTTTATATGGTCTATTAACCTACGTACAGTAAAAATACAAAGTAGAATACTGGAATACTTTGAAGCCAGTATGACATTTTCATCATCTGCCTAGCCTTTTCCCAACTATATTGGGGTCGGCTTCCAGTCGAGCCGGATCCAGCTGAATACCAGCATTTTACGAGGAGCGGCCGCCTACCAGACCTCCACAACCCATTAACTGAGGTAACACGGTACTTCATGGCAAGACTGGAGTCAGATTTACTGGCTTCTGACTATCCGTAACGACTGCCAAAGATCTCCAAATGACAGCCGGGACCAACGGCTTAACGTGCTTTCCGAGGCACGGAGGAAACTCGTTATGTTAAGATGGTCACCCATCCACAGACCAACCTTGGCAAGCGTTGCTTAACCTTTAAGATCGACCCGTGCGGCTGTTATTATCTAGCCACGAGCATTTTATGAAATTTAAATACAAACAGTACAACTTTGAAAGGTAGATGCCCTTAGAAAAATTATATTTTATTTCTAACGCCATAAATAACCAAAAGTAAGTACGTAGTGATTTTATTATTTGTTACTTTCCTTATAATTATGTAAGAAAAAACTACGTGGCAAATAGTCCTATCTTTACTATGACGAACTTAATAACGGTGTTGCCAGAGCTGATAATATTGCCTTACGTGGGTTGCCAACTCATCGCGTCTTTATTAGTAGGTACAGCAGTGACCCTTTTCGTCAGTCAACTTTTACGAGGCACCGGGTGATAATCAGCTGATTCATTCCCTTTCTCCTGACTGCCGCCTTTTTACTTTTACTCCTGTACTTGGTATACAGGTCGTATGCGAAAATGGAACGTTATGTTATTGAGATGGATTATGTTAGTTGGTTTGAATTGTGAACTAGCTAGACTTTATTGTGTTTTATTTGAAGTGTTGTTCACAATGCTTTAAAAACTGGAGGCATATATTATATCAATAAACTATAATATAAAATAGTCAAATCTTTTGTAATTTTTCTAATCTTTTTGTAATTTTGGTTTTGGACAATTTTTTAAAACCATAATTCATTAATTGCTGTAATTAAACATTCATTGAAAGCGTAGGTTTGTCACGCCTACATATTTCTCGTTGGTTCTATTATTATGTAAGGATTAATGATCAAGGAAAACGGTTTGTCATAAAGAGAAGATTTTTATGAAAAACTGAAAACATCGTGCAAGAAACTTAATGAACATTCTTGGTTTTTAATTTTTTTTTTGTGTAACCATAACTGGAATCATTTATTTTTAGAAAAATTATAACAATTTATGTCTATTACTAAAAGTAATCTATAGAAACATTTTTCGTTACTAAATATTGGTTTTACGAAATAATTTTGAAGTAACATAATATTGTACTAGTGTTTGAATTTGTTACAACAATAGTTATGTAGACTCCTGTCTATGAAATTCTTTCCTATGAAAATTGAAACCAATTACGACATGAAATTAATTGATTTAACTAAAGACTAATATTGAAAAGCCGGTCAATTGTTTTCAACATTATTGTTTTAGTTAGGACCTATTGTAATTTACTGCGAAATATAGTTTACATATTAAATTACATTATTATTTCAAAATTATTTGCTTTGTATTACAGTAAACTTTATCTTATATCATCATCTTCATCATCATCTCGGCCGAAAGACGTCTACTACTGGATATAGGCCTCCCCCAAGCGTCGCCACAGCGACCGGTCCTGTGCGTCTCGCATCCATCGGATTCCTGCGACCCTCGCCAGGTCGTCGGTCCACCTTGTGGGAGGCCTTCCAACGTTGCGTCTTCCGGTACATGGACGCCACTCTAGAACCTTCCGTCCCCATCGACCATCTGTTCTACGAGCAATGTGCCCTGCCCACTGCCACTTAAGTTTAGCGATTCTTCGGGCTATGTCGGTAACCTAGTTAGTTCTCTTGCGGATATCTACATTTCTGATGTGATCGCGTAATAGCCCTTTCCATCTTTCAAATATAGAAAATTGTGACTTAAGGTATATGAATTATAATTTTATTCTCTCGTTAAGTAGTTTCGATAAAGAGGTCAACACCGTTGAATCTGCATCTGGCTTCATTTAGACAGTGTCTCAAGGCAAAAGTCTATGATCTAGGTTTTTTTTCGGTAGGGGAATCATCAGAATGACTTTTCCCACTCTTAGGCGGAGCGAGAGGGTGTGTCAGACTCTTACTGACTAAACCCCTATCCCGATCCTTCGTTGCCTTCGATCTGGGGGACACGGTGACAACCTTTCGGATTTTCCGTGTTCCCCAGAGGCTTCGGCCCTACCGGGCCCCTGTCTATGATCTAGGTGTGTTTCCAGTACTGACTGAATCGTGGTCGTTCACAATTGATTCATTCGAGAGCTTAAAGTCACCCAAAGGGCAAAGGTGAGAGCTGAGCTCAACTGAACCAAGGTTCCCTATATAGTCCGAAGTATCACCAAACCTAAGTGACAGTAGGCCAAGCACATTGCTCGCAAAACAGCTGGTGGATTCTAAAGACCTGTCACAAAGTGGGACGATGATGGTGCCCTAGTAACGTTATTAGTGGTTTAAAATAATGTCGTACGATCGTTCGCTCTTTATAGCGATCTCTATTTAGTTATAAAGGATAAATAAGCTTCAGTATCTGCTTAGTTGCCAATTACCCAGAGGCTAATAATCTAACTAGAAATAACCAAACCAGCTAGAATAAATCTATAGCGAAATGACTGATATAGTCTGATTCGCTAACCAAAATAATATATTATTAGGTCAGTAAACTAACCCTAGAAATCAATTTCAAAATACACGTAAATTATATTTACTGAAGCTAGTAGGTAAATTACTGTTTGATATCCTACGCCGAACACGTGTAACACGTGGACCAGTAGTGGCCCGATGGTAACGGCACCAACTTATAAGGTCGTGGATTCAGGCGCATATAGTCCGTCTAAAGCCAAGGATACACTAGGGAGCAACATGTTGCGGAACATGTTGCACAACAACTACGTAGAACATGCATACTGACGCGGAACTCGTGCGCTCGCTCTCGAGGCATGAGCAAGCAACATGCCCCGCGTCACGTACTATGTTGCGGGGTTATTGCAGGACAATATGCAACGTTGCAGCGTCACGTAAATTTAGTGTAGCGCGTCGTGTTTCGGGACTAAATGTTCCCTAGTGTATCCCAGGCTTAATGAAAGCACGACCTGAGAAAAAGAGGTTAAATCCAAAAATTTTGTATGTTGTATTACTAACTAGTAGGAGAATCATGTCTTGACACTTCACATTTTTTTTTTATTTCCTACAATTGCGGCTGAATAATGTTGCCAATTAAATTTTAAAAAAACTCTAGGTCGCGCTTTCATTAGACGCACTCTATCTGTGTAATTTGTTTTCTCAAAACGGTGAAGGAAAACATTTTAAGGAAACCAGCAAGTCCTAGAACCGATGACATGGGACATCCACCAAGCCGCACTGGACCCGCGTTGGTGGATTATGAGCTAACTTTTCTACTGGAGAGGGATCCCTGAGTCCCAGCAGTGGGAACATTATAAAGCTGATGCTTATATGCTTTATGCTTTTACCCCACGTGGAATATAAATCGTTATAAAATGAGTAAGAAAACTGAATCAAGTTCTCTCTCTGTGTAAATTTTAGTAGTTCTCTAGTAAATAAATTGGAATACAATATTTATTGGCTGAACTACTGTACAGTCAGCATGCGAAGTGGACGATTGTAAATTTATTAACTCGTGTATGGCCAGCAATTGGAGTTATTTTGTACCTTTATCTATCTATGTAGAATTTGAGTGAAGAAGATTTGCTAATTTATTACTTACTAGCTGTCCCCTGCGGTTTCACCCGCATTTTTCGTTACTGCCCCGCTCGCGTGGGTCGTAGCGTGATGGTATATAGCCTATAGCATTTCTCGATAAATGGGCTATCTAACACTGAAAGAATTTTTCAAATCGGACCAGTAGTTCCAGAGATTACCCCCTACATACAAACTTACAAACTTACAAATTTTACCTCTTTATAATATTAGTATAGATTTACTTGACAATGATAAATTATGTAATTACACAAAATAATCCCAATTTAACATTGATAGAGTTTTTTTGGTGGGAAATGATCCACTGAGGGAGAAGTCTCCCAGTCTAGGGCGGAGCGGGAGTGTTCGTCAGACTTTTATTGACTAAAACCCACTCCTTTGCCTTGTGTTCTGTCTTTACCTTACGTTCTTAGACCTCGGGTTTTCTTTTCAGAAGCAAGGTGAAAAAGTTCGCTAGACCGGTTATAGTAGTCATATCAAACTCTGTAACATCTTTTTTTACCTTCTCCTTTACCCATAACTGTAGCCTTGATGATAAAATCGAAAATTTCCAGTACACAAAACCAAACCAAGGCTAATAAAGAATAAACATTACCTCACAATGACATTGCCAAAAAAACCCGGAGTCCATCAACGGCATCCATCCCTCCATCCATCGCCGTCCTTCTGGCCACAACGTTACAGAGATCGAGTTAATTACACTTACTTCAGAGGGAATCAGAAATGCAATTAGTTTGGTGCGTGCGCCCCGGTAAGCCCGGCTTTTTACTGCTCCTACGAACGCGTTCGTCCCGTCTCTAACAAATGTCGTCTCGTTGTCGTTACGGGTCACTGTCGTATAAGTTTTTTTACGATCCTCGCATTTGTTTGCTGAGTCAGAAATTGGAGTCTATTACGACGAAAATTTTTGATTTAGGTCTATGAAATGTGATATGTTTTTCTTTAGTTCTGTTTGTTTGTGTTATTTTGTTTCTTTTTGTTACTGCTAAGTGCATTGGTTTCAATTTGCGCCAGGTGTAGTCTATGTTGTATTAATAATATAACGGTCTCAGCATTTTTTCGATAAATGTCAATTCACTTTATTTAAGTGACACTATGTTTCACTATCGAAAAATTTTCTAGAACCTTTCAAGTAATTTTATAAATGATTGAAAGCTGTTTCCATTTATTTTTTGGTGTAACGAACTAAAATGTAAACATAATAATAATTATTATCTAAGCTAAGAACGTTGTACACCTAAGTATTCTCTCTACCACTTTCTCACAAGTTGTCTGAGCCCATTCAATTTTCTTGTTGACCTTTGAGACAACTATGAAAGTGTTTTTAGCATCGAAATTTTCATTCAAACACAAAGCCCCTTCCATAAAGTTTAATTACAAAATATTTAACGCAACTATACCGCCAAACTTCCTTTGTAATGGCGATCCTAAGTCCAAGTGTTGGAAATTTTCAAACATATTTCCTTGTGTAACGAGGTCAAACGACAGAAAAGGGAGTTTGGACAACAACTATTTACATAGAGAGACGACAAAGGGATTATTAATCCAAACATTTTTTCGTCTGAAATAAAGGAGAGTGACCTATTCTGTGTAATGGCTGACGTAATTCTTCTCAATCATGATAGGGTTGGCGCACTGTGAGGCTTGAAGCGTTTCGTTGCGTATTCATTAGGGAATCGTTGCGACAAATGTTCTGGAATTATTCTTCCGGGATTATTCGCTTACTCAAGAAAATAAGATGTGACACTCCTTATCCGTTGGAGGAAAACATGTCGTTGTGCGCGCTGTGATTGTTGATTTCATTATCGTTGATCCGTAGCCTCTTGTCAGTTGCGTATGTTTCATGTTTTGCCTTTGTCTTGTCCTGTTTATTGGATAAATCGTTAATCTTTCAAGTTATTATTGCGATTGGATGTTATGTCAGTTGACCCGATATCTATAGTTACAATAACTCATATTTTGATATTAAGATATTGGTATACAGTATCAAGGAGTATCTACTAATGTAAATAGGTAATTATACAGCTGAATTATTTAGTTTTTTTTTGTTTTCTATCACTACATTTTTTAAACAAAATTTTGCCCACACTAGGTATTTTTAGGTGCGTTCATAAAACATGTTAACTCACAAAAACAAGTAACCCAGACCCAGAACAACTATCTATAGGTCCTACAAATATTTGTTTTGCAACAATGCAGTAACCATTCGTTCAACCAACGTGCCAACGTTGAATATTGTGAAATCAACTATTTTGACAACAAACACAAAACCAACCATTTTCAACATATTTGTATATATATCTCCAAAAAGTTATAAATTAAATTTACGCCTTCCACTAATTCATCTATAGGTACAAACTACAGTACTAGCGTAGTGAGCAGGTGTGGTTACGGAGCGGCTCCAAACTCGTGTGGAACTTTTTAATCCTCATTACGAGGCACTGCACTTTCAATAACAGCATTATTTCATAGTTTCTCAACTTTAAACGTACTCTCAGTATCATTTTGAGCAGGTTTAATTTGATTATTACCTATGTGCTTTATTACTTACGGACTGGCGATTCTTTGTGTACTTACACTTTTTACTATCTGTACTGGTCATCATCATTATTTTCTGGTACTTGACACTTGTCTGATGTTACTTAGAGTCGGTACAACATGTATTTTTCTTCTATTCTATATAACATGCGTTTCATCCCACATCTTCCCGTGACCATACCAAGACAAACGATTTCTGTTCAACAACCTTACACCATAATTTGTCGTTTTACCATTCATCTATTTCAGATCTTCATTCACTAAATTAACCTCATCATTCAAACCGCGTATATCGAAGTTAATGTGCAATTTGCCTGCTCCTGTCTTCCTGTCCGTTTATAATTGAGCTATCTTCAAAGCTTGAATAATCTAGTGTGCAGCATCATTATCGATTGCACGACTGTTTACCATCAGGTAGGAACGCAATAAAGCAATCGTTAATCTTAAAAAAAAAACAGTATACTCGTCTCAACATCAGCCCTTTGACGATGCACAATCAATACCAACTTAACGAGTCAATTAAATCGATTCCACTGAACCTTTTCACCCGGCTACCTTTTTAGGGTTCCGTAGGTTCATTATTAAGCACGACCTGAATAATTCTGGTTGGTCGGTCGGTAGATAACCCTAATTTCATGCGTGACTTGCTAAGCTTGACCGGGATTTTTCTATAGTAACGTGCCGCAAATTTGTTTCCTAATACTGTTGCTAAATGTGGATTTTTATTGAGTTATTTATACGTTTTGTAGAGGAGGAAATAAAATTTGAATGAACATTTAGGGGTATGTGAAACAGAATAAAATCCTATAGAGAGGATCCTCCAATTTCAATGGAGGTAAATTGAAAAGTGAGGATTCTCCGACCAGACGGGTATCATGTCTATGGTCAACTGCCATAAATTATTACGGACTGGTGTGTCTATTCAAATCGCACGCAGAACTTTAGTTGTGCGATGCAGTATTTGTAGTTCTTATGTGACGTCACAAATGCCGCTAGAAACACACTGAAAAATCACTTTTTTTATTATCAGGGTCGCAATTTATCACTACCTGATAGTAAGTGATGAGGTCCACAAAGGAGAACGCTTGCCTAAAAGAACCCTGTCCTCTTTTGACTTAAAGTTTAAAACTCCTCAGCTGTATTCATAATTAATGTATTCCCAAAACATCTATACTAATATTATAAAGAGGTAAAATTTGTAAGTTTGTAAGTTTGTATGTAGGGGATAATCTCTGGAACTACTCGTCTGATTTGAAAAATTCTTTCAGTGTTAGATAGCCCATTTATCGAGGAATGCTATAGGCTATAACATCACGCTACGACCCACGGGAGCGGAGCAGTAACGAAAAATGCGGGTGAAACCGCAGGGTTCAGCTAGTTTTGTATATATGTATACTAGCTGTTACCCGCGACTTTGTTCGCAAACAGTACTATCATTCTGTGCTTGCAATTCATTTCATAAGTATCGAAATTATTTATTTAACTTTCCCATAAACCGTTTAAAAGTAAAAACACAAATTACCTTGAGGAAATGTTTTGTTAATGTTTTACGTCCAGGTGTACGAACAGAAAGAGTATTTGTAAGGGTCGTAACAGTTGGCGTTTCTGCCTAGCCCGAGTGAAAAGGCATTAGTTTATATATTGGGCACGCCATTATTATGGCGGTAAGTCCCCTTTTTGAGGAGTGGTTGGAAAGACGTTACGGTGCGTTGCGTCCTCACTTTCCGTATGATGCAGGTTCTCACCGGACATGGTAAGTTCGGAAGTTTCCTGCATCAGATTCAGGCGGAAGAAACACCGAGGTATCACCAGTATTTGGATCGCCCGGAGGATATGGTGGAACATACAGTGGAGGTTTGCCCAGCTTAGGCGGCGCACCGCCGTATGCTCGTGGAGGCGATCGGCGACAGCAACTGCTCACGCTGGTTCTTTGGTACAGGCCATGGTCCGGTCGCCTCCTTCTGAGAAGCAATAATGCTAGCGAAGGCGACGGCCGAAGGCGAGTGGGAATGTCCCTCCTGCCTCCGTCGCTGTGATTCCAATCCTGATTTCCAACCACCGCAGGCATGGGCTTGCGGACGGCGAGTAATGGGTAGCTAACCGTCCGGCAGTCTGGTAATAATCCGAACCGAGCCCAAGGTGTCAACGACGCGTTCAGCCCCGCGAGCCTCAAAGAGATGTCAGCAAAACTGTAGGGCCCCAGCAGGGTCGAAACCTCTGTGGCCATAGGTTGGCTTCTGAAAGGAAAACCCAGGACCCTGTAACAATGGCAGAGAAGGAACGGAGTGGGTTTTTGTCAGTAAAATTCTGACACGTCCTCCCGCTCCGCCCAAAAGCAGAATATGTCATTCTAATGATTTCCCAAAATTCTGCACCTTTTTCTTAAGATAAATGAACGAATACCTTCTGTTCCATTTTTGACTAAAACCCACTTGTGTTACTTCAATTGCCCTTTGCGTTTCAAGCAAGCACGCCACCATAGCTAAAGTGTTTCAAAAGGTTTCAATTTCGGATCTGGCTGGAAGTACCCTGATAGTAATATTATGCGAATCACCTAGAGGATACAATAGAGCATGCGCTGGAAGTCTGCCCCGCTTATGCGGAACGCGACGCCACGCCGCCGTGTGCTCGAGGACGCAATCGGCGGAGAAAATGTCATCCAGTCATCTCCTTCAATGAATTACTAATGCAACCGAAGGAGGTGGCTGAAAATATGAGGGATAGGATATCCTCTCGCTCCGTGACGGTCCGGGTGTCAAACTTTAGGGAGAGTCCTAAACACCCCAAGCACGCTAGTTATTGTACCATCGGGCCGTCGAGTGAAAGCAAGCCCGAATCCACCCGCGACTTCAAGTGATGTCAGCAAAATATGGAAAGGCCCTCTACGTCCGATGTCTGCTAGGACTGCGATACTTTTGCCAGGGTTACTTTCCATAATTTTTGCCTCGATAATATTTCTCTGCTGAGTTACACAATTTTGGCAGAGGTAAATTTCCTGATAGCGCAAAGCCGTAAGCGAATCCAAAAACTACAGACATGTTGTCTTTCTTTACAACAGCACTCGTAAAGAATTTGAGGTCATGCTTACATTAATTGTACGTAGTTTTCGTTTAAATTACTCGTTTATTTACCCAGTATTTTTTGGTGTATATTTGTCTAACGTCCTCGAAAACCAGACGAATGTTTTTCCATAGTGGGAACTATCCTATGAAGTTTGTCCAACTTTTATATGATTTTCGGCGAAATCTTGTTGTAGCGTTTCTTGATGGCCAAACGCAGACTGTAGGCGCCGCCGCCGATTATCTCCATGAGGACATGGCGGTACTCTACCCAAACGGGATTGAACTCTACCGTATGCTCCACTGTTTCTTCCGAGCGGTTCCCAAATGGTAATATATGGAAACTTCCCGCCAAAACCAAAACAGAAACCTCTCGACGCACCCATAAAAGCTGCCTTCATGAAACAATGAAATGATGGTAAACAAATGTAGGAGTCGATTGGGGTTATTCCTGAGACTTGCCTCCGTCAGAGGGTTGTTCCAGTGTTGTTCACCACTCACTCTAAGGAGGCATACTTTTTCAAACTGTCCTCAGAAAAGCAAACTACATTCGGCCCCGAACTATATGAAACAGTAACCGCAAATACACGCAAATATTAGGCCGCATGGTGCAACTCCTTCCTATAAATTTGTCAATAATAAAACTCATATACTTTTATCGCCTTGCCTAATCACGTTCAATTAGCTTGTTATAACCTGTGGTAAAGAAATAAAAATAGACAGTAAGATTGTTAAAAACGCTCTGGCCGTTCAATAATTGTAAGTCCGTCATGCTCGATCAAAAAAACCGTTTTAATAAAAAAAAGTAGTAAGAATGCAAAAATATGCCAGAAATTTGTGCTTGCAGTTAAAAAAAACCATCTTGCTAAAAGGTAAAAAAAAAGTATCACCCAAAAAACCATCTGAGATTCGAACCATGATTATCCGACTTACAAATCTAGTCATCAAACCAATGTGCTACGTGTCTTCTATGACATATCTACAAAATAAGCGTTCTTATACAGACTTCATAATTAAATAGTAAATGTATTTTGCACCTAACTGATTAAATTCTATGTTTTGATTACTTTATGGATTAAAAATGTCGAAGTTACGTTGAAAACATTTAAAAAGTAGTTGTAGTATTAAAATCGACATATCTTTCTAAAGTATGTCTAAAAAATAAACACAAAAAGAATAACTGGAGTAGGGATTCGAACTCACGACCAATGACGTTCAATACGGTCCACGGAGTGCGGACAAAATGCAATATTACTCACCCCCCAAAGCGAATAGCGTGATAATTTGTAGCCTATGTCCTTTCTCAAATTTTCGTTTCTTTTTGTACCAAATTTCATCAAAATCGGTTCGGCGGTTTAAGCGTGAAAGCGTAACAGACAGACAGACAGACAGACAGACAGAGTTACTTTCGCATTTATAATATTAGTTTGGATGTGAGATGTCCACCATGTGTAGCATGGCATTGTGTTGCGTAGGCATATTGTCGTACGTCTGTTAGTCCGAAAATAGAATAGGCTTGACAGAATCAAGTTATGCAATTCTGTCGCTTACTCCTTGTTTGCATTTAAACGATAGAAAACTGATGGGCTAGCAACCCGGCGTTAATGCACGTCTTCATCTGTCTAGCCTTTTCCCAACTATATTGGTGTCGGCTTCCAGTCAAGCCGGATTTAGCTGAATACCAGTATTTTACGAAGAGCGGCTGCCCACCAGACCTCCACAACCCATTACCTGGGGTAACACGGTTACTTCATGGCAAGACTGGAGTCAGATTTTCTGGCTTCTGACTATCCGTAACGACTGCCAAAGATCTCCAAATGACAACCGGGACCAACGACTTAACGTGCTTTCCGAGGCACGGAGGAAACTCGTTATGTTAAGATGGTCACCCATCCACAGACCAACCTAGGCAAGCGTTGCTTAACCTTGAAGATCGACCTGTGCGGCTGTTATTATCTAGCCACGAGCTCCTCAACCCGGCGTTAATGCACAAGACTGAAAAATTGACTCGACGAGTGACACTACCGATGATTCACTTAGCTCGTTTCTCAATTGACTGCAGCCTATCAAGCTTACAGACCTGTTCCAAAGTCGAGAGCAGTACTGTATACACGATCACACTTGCATTTGATAAAGTCATAAGCAGTTGTTCCGGTGTGAAGTACTGTCTTACCTTTGCTAGCACAATTACTTAAGTGACGTGCTATTGACTGGGAAAGTTGATCCAAAACATACTTAAAAATAACTTTAGGAATAACAAAAACGTATCAGCCTGAGATATTTCAGAAACAGTCACATGTGATTTGTCATGGGTAGATTATATATAAAGTTAGGTTTTAATGGAGGTCATTGCTCTTTCTCTAATATCTCTTCGTTCAATAGGTTCCGTAATTAACCTATCAAATATCCGCAAAACGAGACACAATAGTAAAACAATAACAGCGCGGTCTCATAGGACTGGTCGGGGATTCATGAACTAAATGTAAAAAATGGCGATATAGAACTGCAGGCTTGATTGATTTTCTTTCAATATTAAAAACTACGACATCAGTAGATTATATATTCAACTATGTAGTTAATGTAACTAAAAACGAAATTTTATATCCAAATAATATCCTCAGCTATTTTGGGTATGTAACTAATTCTTACAAAATCCAAAAGTTTTTCAATTCAATCATTCTAAAACTGCTGACGCACAAAAATATGATGGATTAACTTACCTAATGCGTTTCTACTCGTTTCTTTAAACTAGATTCCCACAAATATTTGAAGTTTTGATGAATCGGTATATTACAAAGCCATTACCTTACGTTTGTTTTCACATGTCAAAAACATAAACTTCAATATTCTACCAGAACAAATCTAAGGGTATGAACGTGTTTTCGTTTATAATGTTACTTTTCCTCTTCCCAATGAAGGCCTGTTCAGTAAGAGTATAATATATCAGTGTCTTGCTTATTTAGTTTGATATTATATAACTATATAATATCAAACTAAATAAGTAAGTTTATATAACTATATAATATCAAACTAAATAAGCAAGACACTGATATATTATACTCTTACTGAACAGGCCTTCATTGGGAAGAGGAAAAGTCATTCACCTTGCTTGCCTTCATTGGGAACTGCGAATAATTTAGCTAATAAATCGTTGGTTTTGCTATAAATTGCTATGACTTTCCATATGTATTATGATATGACAAAAAAATATAAAGGAGTGCATCGTAATTCAATTTAAAGCAGCTAATAACAATATAAAGAAAAAATAAAACGACTTGGTTCTGTCAACGGCTCAAGCCTCCCCAAATATATTTATTCCCAAAATAATATGTATATTATATCCACTAACCTACTTTAGGACATGGACTACCTGAAAAATAATTTTGTTTAATTCCGTACAACACGAAGTTCATGTACGTGCGATATTTTTGGAAACTTAAAGTAATTGTTTTACTAGAACCAAAGCCTTGTAGCGACATCTATGGCACCACATTGGAACTAAAAACTACTACAAAATCTTTCATCGCGCAATTTGAGTTCTCCGCAAAAATTTTACATATACATACGTACATAACAGCCTGAAATCATCTCTCAGGCAGTTTGCCAAACCAAACATAACACCCGTCTGGTCGGATGATCTTCCCTTTTTAACGCAGGTTCGCGGGACTTTACCCTCTATTTCACATAAGAACCAGTATCCAAACCCTATCACTGAAAAGTCGCCAAACTTAAGTGGCAGTGGGCAGGGCACATTGCTCGTAGAACAGATGGTCGATGGGGACGGAAGGTTCTAGAGTGGCGGCCACGTACCGGAAGACGCAGCGTCAGAAGGCCTCTCACAAGGTGGACCGATGACCTGGCGAGGGTCGCGGAAATCCGATGGATGCGAGATGCACAGGACCAGTCGCTGTGGCAACTATTGGGGGAGGCCTATTTCCAGCAGTGGACGTCTTTCGGCTGAGATGATGATGATGATGATCACTGAAAAGCGTGCTAATTTTACTAAGAACTAAATACTTTCTTTCTAATAAAATGATTAAAATAATGTAGGTACTATATCCACATTCTCAAAGTCTAAAGCCCCCATTCAATATACAAAATTACGACTCAACTTCCGATATATAAACAAAACCTCATACAATTTGAGTTTTCTCCAAAGCGTTTAACCCCTTTGTGTTTGGCAACGAAACTATTTATCGTTAGGCGGTCTCGATCGCCCCAATATATTTGAACTCTAACTACTGCCCAAATATTTCCTGCTCTGCAATTTATAGCTAAACATTCGTATCAATTTGTTTGTGGTTATTGTGTAATCGGTGTTCTAGATCAAATGAATCATCATTATCGATCCTTTAACGGTCTAAGGCATTTGTTGTGGAATTTAACACGTTTGATTTCTGCCCTGAGTCAGGTATGTGGTTACGTCACATACGGTGTTGAGACACCTTTGTGCTTCGAAAAACACGATAGTCACAGATCACTGACAGTTTAATAAGTTTGAAAGTTTAATAACCAGCTTTGTTTAGAAGTACGCGGGCTTGCGGACGTCGAGCTACGGTTAGCTCGCCGTCTGGGCATCCAGTGATGGAGCGGACCGAGCCCTGTCGTCGATGGCGTGTAGTCGTCATCTGCGCGCTCCTCAAAGAGTTGTCAGCAAACCGTAGGGGCACAGCAGAGCGGACGCCCCCTAACTAGGACCACGGGAAAAAAAGGAAAGTAATCCTAGAACGCAAAGAGCAACTGAAGGACAGAAATCTGTTTTGAGTCAGGAAAAGTCTGACACGGTCTCCCGCTCCGCCTAAAAAGAGAGAAGTAATCAGATGATTTCCTCCCTGAAAAAGAAGCCTTGCCTAGAAGTATCGAGTAACGCAGTAACTGGGTTGGGGAGGTCAAATAGGCAGTTCCTCCATGTAAAATAATGAAACCAACCTTAATATAGTTGGGAAATAGCTAGTTAGGTGTCTACCTACCCTATATGTATATGTCTATATAGGGTTGGCTACCAGTTCATCCAAATTCAGCACATGATCAGTTTATATAAAGTGACTGCCTATCTGATCTCTGCAACCCAACAATTAGGTAACTCGATACCCCTGAGACTGGTGTCTGTGAATCTTGAAAAAAAAAGTTTAGCAAACCTTGCCATTGGCCTTGGTATGCTTAACAATTTAAGTCTAAAATCCCAGGGGTTCCTTGAAATGGGAAAATAGTTAGTTAGCCTGTTACGTCCCACTGCTGGCCGAAGGCCTGTCCCTCGATTTGGCCTTGCGTTAGATGGGACCCAAAGTGGTTCTTTTAGACGACAGCTGGTCTGACATGCGGCAGACATTAACATCCGACCCGGGTCAAAAATACATAATCACATAAGATATCCAGTTACGTTAATTTGTTACAAATAGTATCTGTCACAAACGATGTTTCAATTAGTGCGCTGTCAATTATTGTCGTAGCTAATTAACTAATGCGACATACAAGGTTATGAGCTTATATCAGATTAAACGCGAGTGGCTTGTAGGCCACGGATAAGTCTGACATTATTCCACGGGAACATATCTTCTATCAACAGTTTTGTTTTAAAAATAACTGTATATAAACGAATTAAAAATAAAATGTACAAATGTGTACAAAAAAAAATAATGGGCATAAAAACATTCATATTGATATTAATAGAAAAAGTGCCCAAAACTCTGGCAGCATTGCTATGTTGGATAGCAATGCTGATTCAATAACTGAAGAGAACCCAAGTCATTTGGTCCCATAAAGAGTCGACTAGGTAGTTATTTTCTGATATCCCAAACAAAGATTGAAAAGTGCAAACATTATTGATATTTCTTCTGTGTAAAAATATTAATTTCATCGGTAACCAATCCAGATTGCCATACGTAGATCTTTGAGAGTCGTAAAGAGTAGTTAGAAGTTCCAGAGTTTGACTCGGACTTATCATACGGTAATGAAGAACATGAAATCTAAAACTTAGAAGCACACAAAACATACAATTATATTGTAGTCTACAAGACTATTCACAGATTAGCTGTATCCCACAGCTAATCTTAGCCTTATAATAAAATATATCCAAGTTATTTTATTTAAAGGCGAAGAAGTTGACAAGTTTATTTAACTGCGGGGATAATACAAAAGAGAGAAATAATACTACAACGATTAATAAATGAAAGAGATCGAAAAAAATATAATAATGGAAGAATGTAAATATATGCAAATATAGAGATCAAAGATGAGCAGTCGCTTTCTGAAAAAAACCCTTCTAGTATTCTACTACATTTATCTAGTTAGACTAGTAGCTAATTAAATTAATATAAGTAGTGAAGAAAAAGGCTGAATGATGTTAACATCAAACCAATATTCAAAACTCAATATCCATATCGTAAATGCCTTTCGATTTCAATACAAAAATCACCGAAACAAAGTATCAGAGTATCTCAACTCAAACATTCCCTATATCGCAAAGTTTTTGTATTGCGTCAGTCAGGCAAGTTGAGTCCTACAATGAAGACTTACTGCCTCTGTTGTTCCCAACACTTTCTTATAAGAATATATTGCTTATGTCTCGAAGTTGCTCGGCAACTTGGAAATGTTACCAGTGATACAATTTCGCGAACTTTGTAATAGCTCCGAGATATTTTGTGAAAATACTGCGTGTTCCGACGTCTTATTTCGATTGTGTTATTGCGAATAGGGTGGTTTTATTTTGAGAAATGGTTAAGATGTTTTGTTTTACGTCCAAATTAAAAGTGGCTGCAAAATTCTTTTAAATTTTACCCAACTACGCACAAGTGTATGAAACAACGTTGCTTTTCTTGTTAGCTATAGGTACATTTCAAAATTTTGAATTGTTGTATTATTAATTAAAATATCATTTTGTTACTAATAAATTACAGTAACTGATAAACACAGTTATGTTTACTATATTTAACAAAGATATGCAAAGATATGTAGAAAAGGATAGATAATAACAGCCGCACGGGTCGATCTTCAAGGTTAAGCAACGCTTGCCAAGGTTGGTCTGTGAATAGGTGACCATCTTAACATACCGAGTTTCCTTCTTGCCTCGGAAAGCAAGTAAAGCCGTAGGTCCCATCTGTCATTTGTAGATCTTTGGCAGTCGTTACGGATAGTCAGAAGCCAGTAAATCTGACTCCAGTCTTGCCATGAAGTACTGTGTTACCCCAGTTAAACCATAAATAGTTATTTAGTATTTAAGTTATTTGAGTAAACACATCTTATATTTATTTATTCAAGATACCGTTTCACGTGGAAAGATATAACAAAGTTACTAAAGAAATAACATTATCTCAATATTTCAGTACTTCATATACCTAATAGTTTTTTCTTTGAATATTATTACAATATTCAGAATGTTGTTATTTTTCCTAATCAGGTACTATCGAGCCTAAATGTTTTGGAATACCCTGAAGCGACGTATTGTAATAAGGTAGGATCAAGTATAATGGTGTGGGAACAATAACCGGTCGTTGACCCATGACTAACAGCTTTAAGTGACCCATTCTTCATAATGATACACCATGATCACATAAGGTGGTCAAGAGGAAGGTCTAAACCATACTTTCCCGTACTTTTATGAAAAAACCTTCTTTCTCTCTCTCTGTAGTTATGCTAATCGTGGTTGTGGTTGAGGGTTTTTTTATTATTGATAGGCTCGCGCTTGACCACTATCTGACCTGATGGTAAGCGATGATGTGGTAGACGATAAAGCACGCTTGCCTAGAAGTAACCTATTAGGTTGTAGCTATCAGGAAACACAGACCCCGGCAGGGAATTCTACTCTTTAGCTGTACGCATAATAAATGTACTCCCAAAACGCTTTGTACGTACGAGTGGGATGTTAACCGTGTACCGATGGCGCATTGCTGTACGTCTAGTGGTCCGATGATGAAACGGGCTTGGATGAATTAAATTGTGCAATTCCTGTGCACACTCTCCGAAATGTAAACGATAGGTCATGATTATTATCTATTTTTAACATTCACCATATCACTTTGGACCTGCTACTGGCCTCACGAAAATCTCAACCGTCTACTATGGGGCGGTACTGCTCCTGTTGGGAATCTATCGTCAAAACCAATATTTTACATCCATAATCCACTTAATCATAATTTTGATCCCGCAAAATTATGTTTCATGAAAATATCAGCGACAAATTGACAAGCTTAATTGGCAGACAAAAAATTCTCTTTCAATTTTGTTTCACGCATTGAGTACAAAAAAACGTGGATCCAATTTGCCAAAGTCGTCGTGTTTGTTTCCATTTTTATTGGCGCGTTGGCCCAATTATTGACCTATATTTTGCATGTTCTTTAGTTATGTGTTCGCGTAATTTTCAACACGCCATTGTCATTATTTGCGCATTTGTGTGTATTTTGCCGGTGAGATGAATCAACCAAATTCGATTTTAATGTCTTCCTCAACTTTCTCAAAAGGAATACTTTCTATATTCCACTTGTGTAATAATTTATCTTATAATGGCACTGGGAGTAGTGAATAATAACTTCTACGCTTAATAGTTCCTACGTAGAGCGAAACTCAACTGTATCCCCCAAGGCCCAAACCAAATTAGTTTTTAGCTTTTGCAATATTATCGATAAAATATGCATCCCTTGTGAAAGTCATTCAATGGATAACCAATGTAACACTTAAAGGATTAATTACATTAGCATATTATAACCCTCAAACTATCCACATTGCTGAGACATCCCATTTAAACGATTCCATCCCAAATGCACTCAAAAAACAAAATGAAAATGAGGCGATAAAAGCGGCAAGCTTGTAAAATAATGTAAATAGAAACAGAAATACAGAATTCTAAATCTGATGAAACAAACATGAAGTAGAAAAGTTTCTTTTGGATTCCAGGTAAATACAATCCGATGGAGATTTAATAAAACGTTTCGGAATGTAATGAAGTGTAAAATAGAGTTCCTTCCAGGGATTAGTCCCTTTTGTCGTGCGGCGTCGGCGCGGCCCAGGAAATCACTAGGAAATTGCCCAGTGCCCTCCTCGGGCGCCGAGAACTCGCTGATATGAACAGTTATAATATCCTGCGAGCACATTGCTTGGACTTTGGGTTTTTTTTAGTCTGTGTATCGGTGTGTGCTTACGAAGAACGTACAGTATTATTGAAAGTCTTGTATGTATCTTGCTGCTGCCAACTATTTCTAGAAAACATACTTCCAGAATAAAAAAATAGTTTCATCACAATCTGTAGCGTGAAAAAATAACATACAGTGGGTGGCCAAATTATTAGGGACAGTACCTGAATTTCATAGATTAGTATCAACTTTGATTGCATTTTGCAGGCAAACGGTTGGTTGTAGGTCCGGCTAATATTTTTTATTTAAAGACTTTATTGATTGAGTTAATAAAAACATAAAATTTGAAATCAAATTCTTTCATATATTATTGAAAAAAAAAGGTACGTAATACGATGATTTCGAAAAAAGTCAACAAAGTAATAAATCTCACTTTTTAAGCTAACGAACGGATTTATATAAGATTTTTTTATTTGGTATTATTACTGGTATCAGTATTATTATTTTTGATATAAAGCAACATTGTGAGATCGCGCCATTTTTTTTTAAGTGATATTTTTTAACTTTGTTGACTTTTTTCAACATTTGGTGAATATTTGGATCCTCTTGCCGGTGAAAAAAATAACACCAGCTGATTGTAGCCCTCATCAAAGAGTGGCCATTGTACTAGAAACCTGCTACAGAAAGCCAGAACTTGCATAGAGAGCATACCACGATAAATGGAGGCTGTCACAAAATACTAGCAATATTCATCCATCTTATTACGTATCTTTTTTTTTCCAAAAATATATAAATAAATTTGACTTCAAATTTGATGTTTTATTATCTCAATCAATAAAGGCTATAAATAAAAAATATTAGCCGAACCTACAACCAACCATTTACCTGCAAAATGCAATTAAAGTTGATAATAATATAAGAAATCTAGGTACTGTCCCTAATAATATGGCCACCCATGGTACATACACACTGATTACACACTCATAAGCTTTCGCCTTGATAATAATGGCAATAATAAAAAAATACGTCAAGGTAAACTACTCATTGGACAAAAATACCCTATGTGCTATTCCAGGACATTGTTAAGCCATGTAGCTGTTTCATCAAAATCAATTCAGTTGTTCAAACGTGACGAAGTAACAAACATACAAACTTGTTTATAATATCCGTGTGATATACTCAAAGCAGATGTATTTTAACCATTTTTGACACTTTTGTTTTTTCACCCTTGATAATAAATGCCAGAGCGTGTTTTTGCTATATTGAATAGCATTAAGAATAAATAAATAAATTGCCATGGATCGCCATCAATCGCTGTCAAGTGCTACAAACATTTTAGAACCAAAAACAGCCAAAAACTAAAATGCACAGTGACAAGACAATCCATAATGCGGCCAATAAATCCTACTTTTGAACAGTGACATCTACAAATACCGCCATTTTTAATCAAAGAAAGTGCTGCAAATAATTCTTGGTACTACATCTTATACCACGTCGTATCAGTTTTATCTTTCACGGAGACTTTTCTCATGAATACCCTTTGCTTGACCGCGTGCCTTTGGAGTTAAGATGTTGAAAGTGGGGCAAGTATTCAGAATATTGCAGAAGGTTGAGTCTGAAAGGTTCTGGAGCGATGACTGCGTACTCGAAGATGCAGTGTTGGAAGGCCTCCTACAAGGTGAACCCATGAACTGGTAAGAATTTCGGGAATCCGATAGATACGAGATGCACAGGACTATTTATTATGGTGGCATTTGGGGAGACCTTTGTCCAACAGTGGACGTGTTCGGCTAAAATAATTGTGATGATGAGAAGGTTTTGTCTACGCAAAAAGCAAAACTAGATGCACGCATACAAGGACTAGTTTGTCAGTGACCCACGAGTTTTTTTTTTTTTTTTTTTTTCCGGTAGGGGAATCATCAGAATGACTTCTCCCACTCTTGGGCAGAGCGGGAGGGCGTGTCAGACTCTTACTGACTAAACCCCTACCCCGTTCCTTCGTTACCATCGATCTGGGGGACACGGTGACAACCTTTCGGATACCGTGTTCCCTAGAGGCTTCGGCCCTACCGGGCCCCTACAGTTTGCTGACATCTCCTTGAGGCGCGCGTGGAACAGAACGCGCCGTCGACGACTAGGCTCGGTCCAGATTATTACCAGACTGCCGGACGGCGAGCTACCCAGCGCTCGCTATCCGCGAGCCCGCGCCTACGGTGGTCGGAAATCGGGATCGGGATCTCGGCGGCGGCGGCGTGAGTTCCGTTGCCTCACGCGGTCGGCAGCCTCCTTCGCTAACATTACTGCTTCGCAGAAGGAGGCGACTGCGTGCCACCCCTCCTCGCTCCGGACCATGGCCTCTACCAGGGCCCGGCGCGAGAGGTCACCGCCGCCGATAGCCTCCACAAGGACACGGCGGTGCTCCGCCCAAGCGGGGCACACCTCTACCGTGTGCTCCACCGTGTCCTCCGGGCGGTCCACACAGTGGCGACACCCGGGCGTCCTTTCCTCCTTGATCCGATGCAGGAATCTCCCGAACTTACCGTGTCCGGTGAGGACCTGCGTCATACGGAACGAGAGGACGCCGTGACCTCTTTCCAACCACTCCTCAAAGAGGGGACTTACCGCCGCAATGACGGCATGCCCAGCACTGGGTTGCGACAGTCGCAGTCGCCATGCCACCCTGAGATCCCGCCGGAACTCTGTCCGCCATACCGCGACTTGTCGTGGCAGCGGAGTTTCGCCCCGGCGTTGCATCTCCACGCGCAAATCGTGCATGCGTGCAAGGACTGTTGCCTCCAAATCCCACGGTGGCAGGCCAGCAAGGAGGCTCGCCGCTTCGCGGGAGATCGTGCGGTATCCCCGCACCATCCGGATGGCCATGACCCTCTGGCAAGCGTTCAGTTTGGCCGCTGGTCGCTTACCTAGCGATGGCGCCCAAACTGGCGCCCCGTAAAGGGCCATGGACCGAACGATCCCCGCGTACAGCCTCCGGCAGGGGGCGTCTGGACCCCCTAGGTTGGGCAGGAGCCGCTTCAGAACGGCACTAGTCCTGTCCAGTTTGGGGGCCAAACGTCGGAAATGCTCCTCGAAAGTCCACCGGCTGTCGAGGACGAGTCCCAGGTACTTCATCGTCGACCCGACGCCGATGTGAACCCCCCCTACCGTTATTTGGGAACCCGGTGGTGGCGCGGTCCGAAGGCCATGAAAGCACATAGCCTCGGACTTGTGCAATGCCACCTTGAGTCCCAGTATCTGGATCCTCTCCACGACTGTCGCAACCCCGCGTGTCGCTGTTTCGGCCGCCGCCTGGTACGACTCTCCCCGCGCCAGGACCAGCGTGTCGTCTGCGTAGCAGACCACGCTGACCCCGTCGGGGAGGTCGCCGCGCAGCACGTAGTCGTATCCGATGTTCCACAGGGGCGGTCCTAGTACCGATCCCTGCGGAACACCGCACGACATCTCTCGCCGTCTCCACTCTCCCTGGTGACTGGGATAGATGATGAACCTATCCGACAGGTAGGCCTCGATCACACGACGGAGGTAGGCGGGCACCTCATGGTACCGAAGTGCCGCCTCGATGCTACTCCAGGGCAGGGAGTTGAAGGCATTGGCGATGTCCAAAGACACCGCCAAGACAACCCTGCCCCGAGTCACCGCATCCCCCGTCGTGAGGGCTCTCACGCGCATGATGGCGTCCACGGTGGAGCACCCCCTGCGAAAGCCGAACTGGCCGTCAGCAAGATCCGGCCCCACCCGTGATAGATGCCCGACGAGGCGGTCTGCAATTACTCTTTCAAAGAGCTTGCCTACCTCGTCGAGCAGCACGATGGGCCGGTACGCGGATGGAGAGTCCGCGGGGCGCCCCGGCTTCGCGATGAGGACCAGTTTCCCAGTCTTCCAGCGAAGGGGGAACTGGCCTCTCTCCATGCATGCACTAAAGAGCCCCCGTAATCGAGACTCGAGAGCCTCCATGGCCAGGACCCAAGCCCTTCCAGGCACGCCGTCGGGTCCTGGGGCGGTGTTCTTGACACTAAGTCTTCGTACCACCGCCCTCATCTCCACCTCGGTCACCTCTTGAGTGTCGTCGTCGTCGTCGCTGGTGTGGTCCGCTACGGGCACCGCAGATGGCGGAGCCATGAGCGGGGGAGAGTGTTCCCCTCGCTCAGGGAACAGATTGGCCACCACACCCTCCACAAGCTGAGGCCGGAGACTCTGAGTTAGCGGGGGAGCCCATGGGCGGAGCTTGTCCCGCACCACCTGGTAAGGGCGTCCCCATGGGTCCCTGTTCAGAATCTCCAGCCACACATTGCGGGCCTCCAACTTGGCCCGCTTTATTTCCGTTCGGAGGGTGCGCCTTGCCGCTCTGTACCCCTCGTACAGCTCCGCCTCTCTGGCCTCCGCATCCGGCGGACGGATGCGGCGCCTGCGGTACCTGGTGTACCGGCGCCGCGCGGCGTTGCACGCTTCGCGCAGAGCCTCAATCTCCGGCGACCACCAGTACACCTGGCGCCGAGCACGTCCTGGATGGACTCGGGGCATCGCCTCGTCGCAAATTTGCGACATTGCCTCCTGGAACCACTCTGCTTCGAGGTCGATGTCGACAGGCCTGTCCGGTGCTTGCACCCAGGCCTGTACCCTCGCGGCTTCCAGGAAGGCGTCCCGGTCCATCTGCCTCAGCGCCCACCGCGGACCACACGGGGTCTGCTCCCTGACCGGCGCGGTCGAGGTCCGGGCGGAGACGTCAAACCGGATGTACCGGTGGTCGAAATACGTCTCCACCCCCTCCATTACGCGCCAGTCGACGACACGCGGCGACAGAGCGGGGCTGGCGAACGAAATGTCCACCACCGACTCTCCCCGCATCCGCACGCACGTGGGGACAGAACCCCGGTTGAGGACGACCAGGCCTGTCTCCAGAGCCCAGTCCTCCACCATCCGACCCCGTTGGTTCGTGAGCCGGGAACCCCAAGCCAGATTCCAGGCATTGAAGTCCCCGCAAACGACCACGGGGAGGGATCCGAACCCAGCGACGACGGCATTCAGCTCCATGAGGGAGTTGTGGAGATCGGCGAGAGTTCGGTTCGGGGACAGGTAGACGCCTACCACTGCAATGTCCCCGACCCGTGCTGCCACGCAGCCCCGCCTTCTCGTGACGGCCTCGAGAGGCGGGGGTACCGGCGGCGGCCGACGAAATTAGGGTCACCGAGCCGCTCAGGTCCTGGACCCAGTCTTCCCTGGGCAGGACAAAGTACGGCTCGGAGACCACGGCGATATTGATCGACCACTGCGCCATGCTCTGGAGCAACAGATCCTGAGCGGGGGTGCAGTGGTTGATGTTCGCCTGGAGGAGACGTAGTGGGGCCATTATTGGCAATCCATTACGGTCTCCTCCCGAGCCCCCCTTGAGGGCTCTGCCACAGCAGTTGCCGTGGCGATGGCGGCAGCAGCGGTGGCTGAGTCTGCGGTGGGATGAGGGCCCTTCCGGACCTTACCCTTGGCCTTGGCGGGGGGGTCGCAGGACCTGCTCCCAGCCCGGTGATCTGCCGACTTGTTCGCCGCCGCACACGCATAACAGTGCGGTGCAGCGCTGCAAGCGGCAGCCTGGTGACCAGCCTGACCACACTGAAAGCAGCGGTCACTGCGATCCACCTCTGCTTTGCAGAAAGCTCCAACGTGATGCCCCACGTGGCAGCGGTAGCACCGCAGAGGTCTGGGCTCCAGCAGTTTTACCTGTGCGGAGACCCAGCCCACCAGAAGCCGTCGGCCCTCCCTTGTGATGGCCTTGGCCGCCGTTACGGGACAGCTTACCGTAACGGCTCGCATGCCCGTGCCGTCAGCACGGATGGTGCCCGTCCGGACTTGGTCGGTAAGACACCCACCCGCCCCGACGACAGCGGCCACAACCTCCTTCTCCGTCACGGAGTCATCCAGGCCCATGATGCGCATGTCAATGCACTTAGTGGGCCTGGATACTCGGGCCTCCTCAACATCTAGGGCCGCCCTGATAACGTCAGCCAGGGCGTCCGCAGTGGGGCCACTGTTTGCCCCGGGGACCTCCAACATACGGGCTCCGGTCGCGGTGAGCCGCATTCGGAAGCCCCCAGGGACTCCGAGCTTTGCGAGGTCCACCGCCCGCTTCGCCTCCCCGATGACCTTTTTCCAGGTCACGCCCCTTTTCTCCGCATCCGGCTGCAGTGTGATCACTACAGCCGATGCCTCCGGGGCGCAAAGCCTGGCCTCTGTGGCCGTCTTTTTGCGCCGCTGCCGCCGTTGTCGTTTTTTGGCGGCCCTAGCCACCTTGCCCGCCTTTTTCTTGGCCCCAACAACTGTCCAATCCGTGTCGGCCAAAGATTCTGTTGGCGGGAGAGGCGGCAGGGACTGCCTAACTACCACCGCGGCAGGTGCCACTTTGCCCTTCGCAGCAGACGCCGCTTTGCCCTTTGTGGGAGGGGCAGGGGCTGTCTTCCCCTGCCGCTGCTTCGCCGCCGGGGCCGGCCCCTCAGGCGCCGGCGCCACGGCTCCGCGCCCGGCTTGCCCTAGCGGACCAGCTCTGGGAGTAGCAGACGTAGCCGCGGCGGTAGAGGCATACGATGCCACCCTCCGCTGACCAGAGGCCGTTAGCGGGGGGCGCAGCACAATTCCCTCCAGGACGGAAAGCTGCTGCTGTACCGTCCGCTGAAATTGTTGCTGCTGTTGCTGCTGCTGCTGCCGGAAGGCAGCTAGCTCTTGCCGCAGCAGGGTCACCTCACTCTCCGGCTGGGGCGGGAGCTGAGGCTGGCTTTGTCCGTGCTTGCATCCTCCTTTGGTTGCCGCCTCGGAGTCAGCCGCTCGGAGACCAACTAGGTCCTCCTCGTGGCCCTCAATCTTCCCGTTGAGGGACGTCTTCAGGGAATCCACGAGGGTCTCCAATGCTTTGGCAATTGAAGTCTCAGCCTCAAGTTTAGTCTTCCCCTTCGAGGACTTCGACCTCTTATTGCAGACGCTTGTTAAGGCGTCTGCCACCACCTCGGAGAATCTGGCTATTGCCTCCTCTATGCCATCTGGCTCGCTGCCAGACGGCTCCGGCGCTGTGAGGCCGGGCTGCTCATTGGTTGCCCCGGGGTGGCGCCCCTCCCTGGCAATTTCCTGGTGTCGCTGGGTGGCTTCCTGGGCAGTGAGCCCCCTCCCCTTTCCTGTCTTGCGGCCCAATCCCCGCCCAGCGGTGGAGATTTTGCGGGCTGACGCTTCGTCAGAAGACGATGCCTTATCGGCTATCGACTTGGGACGCTTCAGGAGGAACTCGTTCCTCCTGGACGGTGTGTCCTCCACCTCCATTCTTTGTGAGGTGATTGAAGCCGCGGCGTCAGAGTCCGACTCCGTGTCTCCACTCACCTCCCTCAGGCCAGCACTCCTGCCGACCTGTTCAGTGCAAACCGGCGCCGCGGATGTGCTGGGAACTGGTCCCAGGGACTCCACGTCACCGGTGAGTGAGCCACCCTGGCTCAATACGTCCACAGAGGACGGTAGCAGATCCCTAGGGGACCTGACGCGCTCTTTGCCCCCCCCAGAATACGAGGGGCAGACCAAGCTCTGCTTGGTGAGGGATTCTCCGACTGCATGACAGTCGGTACCCTCCTGGGGTAAAAAATTCTTTAGAGTCGCGTCCATTTTGTTATTTTTTCCCCCTTTTTTTTTTTTATAATGGGGTGGGGTCCCCAATAAACACGTTCGCCATCTTGGTCATGTCTGGTACGCAGACACGTACCAGAGGCGAACCCACTCTCCGATATCGCTGACTGACAGCACCAGCAGCTGTTGGTGGCGATGCCTGCCAGACAGCGCGCCTTCCCTGGCGGTCCGACTGGACTCCGCTCTGAGTGTGTTCCTCTTGGTCTGGTCTCTCACTTGAGGCCTTCCGGCATGAGTAGCTCTACCGGCATAGCCCTCAAGATCATAGAGACACGCAAGCCCCACCACGACGACAACGTGGGAATACAGTTGGTGGGGAGTAACCCACGAGTGGACTGGTAATCGCTTTCCGTGACGGGTGGCCATATGTGCGTGCGTTTACGTTTGTCATAACAAAGCATGAACCACACAACAATCTACTACTACTAATCTAGCGTTCCTGACAGAGGTCACCTTGGTTGGAGCTTGATTTGTGTGTTTGGCTCGTGTGCACACATCAAAACGTTTGCCAATCAGTCACTGCGGTTGAGAAACGCAACTACTATCCAAGGATGGTGCGGGACAAACTCCGCCCGTGGGCTCCCCCTCTGACTCAGAGTCTCCGGCCCCAAGTTGTGGAGGGTGTGGTGGCCAATCTGTTCCCTGAGCGAGGGGAACACTCTCCCCCGCTCATGGCTCCGCCACCTGCGGTACCCGTAGCGGACCACACCAGCGACGACGAGGACGACGCTCCAGAGGTGACCGAGGTAGAGATGAGGGCGGTGGTACGAAGACTAAGTTTCAAGAACACCGCCCCAGGACCCGACGGCGTGCACGGCAGGGTATGGGTCCTGGCCGTGGAGGCTCTCGGGTCTCGATTGCGAGGGCTCTTTAGCGCATGCATGGAGAGAGGACAGTTTCCCCGTCGCTGGAAGACCGGGAAACTGGTCCTCATTGCGAAGCCGGGGCGCCCCGCGGACTC
This sequence comes from Mythimna separata, assembly GCA_030763345.1. Classification (NCBI taxonomy): domain Eukaryota; kingdom Metazoa; phylum Arthropoda; class Insecta; order Lepidoptera; family Noctuidae; genus Mythimna; species Mythimna separata. Next base: position 17,504,226 of record CM061177.1, on the reverse strand, counting down.
TCCGTCCGCGTACCGGCCCATTGTGCTGCTCGACGAGGTGGGCAAACTCTTTGAAAGAGTAATTGCAGACCGCCTCGTCGGGCATCTTGCGCGGGTGGGGCCGGACCTTTCGGACGGTCAGTTCGGCTTTCGCAGGGGGCGTTCCACGGTGGACGCCATCATGCGCGTGAGGGCTCTCACGACGGGGGATGCGGTGTCTCGGGGCAGGGTCGTCTTGGCGGTGTCTTTGGACATCGCCAATGCCTTCAACTCCCTGCCCTGGAGTTGCATCGGGGCGGCACTTCGGTACCATGAGGTGCCCGCCTACCTCCGTCGTGTGATCGAGGCCTACCTGTCGGATAGGTTCATCATCTATCCCGGTCACCAGGGAGAGTGGAGACGGCGAGAGATGTCGTGCGGTGTTCCGCAGGGATCGGTACTAGGACCGCCCCTGTGGAACATCGGATACGACTACGTGCTGCGCGGCGACCTCCCCGACGGGGTCAGCGTGGTCTGCTACGCAGACGACACGCTGGTCCTGGCGCGGGGAGAGTCGTACCAGGCGGCGGCCGAAACAGCGACACGCGGGGTTGCGACAGTCGTGGAGAGGATCCAGCAGCTGGGACTCAAGGTGGCATTGCACAAGTCCGAGGCCATGTGCTTTCATGGCCCTCGGTACGCGCCACCTCCGGGTTCCCAAATAACGGTAGGGGGGGTCCACATCGGCGTCGGGTCGGCGATGAAGTACCTGGGACTCGTCCTCGACAGCCGGTGGACTTTCGAGGAGCATTTCCGACGTTTGGCCCCCAAACTGGACAGGTCTGGGGCCGCTCTGAAGCGGCTCCTGCCCAACCTAGGGGGTCCAGACGCCCCCTGCCGGAGGCTCTACGCGGGGATCGTTCGGTCCATGGCCCTTTACGGGGCGCCGGTTTGGGCGCCGTCGCTAGGTAAGCGACCGGCGGCCAAGCTGAACGCTTGCCAGAGGGTCATGGCCATCCGGATGGTGCGGGGATACCGCACGATCTCCCGCGAAGCGGCGAGCCTCCTCGCTGGCCTGCCACCGTGGGATCTGGAGGCAACAGTCCTTGCACGCATGCACGATTTGCGCGTGGAGATGCAACGCCGGGGCGAAACTCCGCTGCCGCGACAAGTCGCGGCATGGCGGACAGAGTTCCGGCGGGATCTTAGGGTGGCATGGCGACTGCGACTGTCGCAACCCAGTGCTGGGCACGCCGTCATTGAGGCGGTTAGGCCCCTCTTTGAGGAGTGGTTGGAAAGAGGTCACGGCGTCCTCTCTTTCCGTGTGACGCAGGTCCTCACCGGACACGGTAAGTTCGGGAGGTTCCTGCATCGAATCAAGCAGGAGAGGACGCCCGGGTGTCGCCACTGTGTAGACCGCCCGGAGGACACGGTGGAGCACACGGTAGAAGTGTGCCCCGCCTGGGCGGAGCACCGCCGTGTCCTCGTGGAGACTATCGGGAGCGGCGACCTCTCGCGCCGGGCCCTGGTTCAGGCCATGGTCCGGAGCGAGGAGGGTTGGCATGCGGTCGCCTCCTTCTGCGAAGCAGTGATGCTCGTGAAGGAGGCTGCTGACCGCGAGCGCGTGAGGGAACGGTCCTCACGCCGCCGCCGCCGAGATCCCGATCCCGATTTCCGACCACCGTAGGCGCGGGTTCGCGGACGGCGAGCACTGGGTAGCTCGCCGTCCGGCAGTCTGGAAATAATCTGGACCGAGCCCAGTCGTCAACGGCGCGTTCTGTTCCACGCGCGCCTCAAGGAGATGTCAGCAAACTGTAGGGGCCCGGTAGGGCCGAAGCCTCTGGGGGGAACATGTGGTATTCCTAACGGTTGATACCGAGTCCCCCCCAGAACGAAGGCAACGAAGGAACGGGGTAGGGGTTTAGTCAGTAAGAGTCTGACACGCCCTCCTGCTCCGCCCAAGAGCGGGGGAAGTCATTCTGATGATTCCCCTACCAGAAAAAAAAAAAAAAAACTACTATCCAAGGACGTTGAAGGTCATGGATTGCTGTCTATACGAATTGAAACTAGCAAAGTCACCGCTATTAAAACGCTAGATTACACCCATCCAGCCCATACCTTATGATGTTAACCTTCTGCCCTTGTTCCTACGGCTATTTTTCCCAGAAGGCTCTTAAACACGCTTGGCTTACAGATCCTGTAAGAAGCTCGGAGATCAAAAGCGAATGCACCGCTTTACTATGCAAAGGAAGATAGAGGATTAAAACTATTATGTCAAGACAAAGTAGTTCTTGATGTGTGTCTTGCTTATTACTTTTGTTATAAACAGTACTTCGAAGAGACTTTTGTCTTTGACAATGAGTTTTAATATGTAGTTAGTTAGTATTTTATTATAATGAGTGTGCTTGTCTTGTTCGTAGTTTTATAAGCTATGCGCGAATAAATACGGTATTTAAGTAAAGTCTTTCATTTACATTTTGAAACTAAAACTGGTGTTGCTGCGCTCCAAAAATGTTCGATAGAGTTACCATAGCCCTAAGCTGGAACCTAAATAGTAACTAAATTAACACAGGTGCATTTGAATGAGTAAAGTTCTAACTTCTCCCGCCCTGGGTGGAGCAAGAGAGTATTCTTGCTCTACCCAGGGTGGGAGAAGTTATTTTGATAATTTGCCACCTCAAAAATAATACCGAAAACGTTGAATTGCTATCGCATAAGCAATAAAAACAAGAATTACGATAACTAACTGAAAAAAATAAACATGGTTGACTGGTAAAGAATATCGTGTTGCATTAATTTAGTCTTGTGTGTGCTTAATTACTGTTTTAAGCAAAAAGTTACAAGACGTTCAGATTTAGAATACTTGATCAAGGATGACTACTTGTCAGAATTATATTTGACATCCTGGGACAAAAAATCTGACTTAAACATGTAATTTTGTTGTCAAATACAGGTTATTTTATTCCAAAAACACGTAGAATATTTCTCTATATATATATATTTTTTAATTTTTTTGTACTCTCACATCAGGAATTACTCCTGTACCGTGGGTGCGTTCACGAACATATAAGTCACATAGTTAAAATATTTGTCCCGTGTGAAAATACAAATCGCGACAAACGAGATAGTAGTCAATCGCTAAACCACTACATTGACCTTGTCGTTAGAACCTACCTAGAGAACAGAAGATATTATTCAGAATCACACTGAAAGTTCCCTAGAGTATTGCTTGCAAAATTCACAGCTACCCGCTTATTTCAATTAAATCTTCAATTTACTAAGGATGGCTATAAGTGGAGCACTAAGAGTCTTTATAGACGAATAACTTGGTCTTACTGCTTTATACGAGAATCAAGAATCAAAGAATCAGGAATCATGAACTATAAATCAGGAATCATCATTAAATTATAATATCTCAAATGGACAGATTACTCACGCAGAACAGATAGTCAATGATGCATTGGAAAGCAAAAAAAGGTAGACCTATGCATTTCAAATTTAAATCATTTAAATCACCCACCTGGTGATTTGGGGAACTTATCATGATTTCGATCTACAGTGCATATAAATAAACAAATGTTAGTTTTACAGTTGACAGCAAAATCTCAAAAAAATACTGTCTGTCTAGGTGCTAACTGATGCTAATTTGATTGCTAATCTTTTTATTATGAAATTATTATTATTATTGTACCTATAGTGAAATGATTAAATTTTAATTTTAACAATCAATTAGCAACCCTATCATTAGATTGTAATGATTTTCTTTTTTGTGGAATAAATAAAGCTATTTTATTATTATTAACTGATGCTGTGTTAATACTCGTATCACAGAACTTATTTTTTGCTACCTTTAAAGAAGATACTTAAATAGCAGCTATTTACTGCCCAAAATTCCACCAAAACAACACGAAAATAAACCTTCACTAAATCATGGAACCAATTTAAATCTGTTACGTAACGATTAAAGTTGGGAACAGCGATACGAGCGCACTGGCTGGCAATCCATGCGCTCATACATAAATACTTTGGGTCATACAATGCAGCTTTTACGAAAACTAACCGCCGCGCCGACCGGACCATTAAAACTTAGACGAAACTAACTTTCGTTCGATGTCATCCAATTTTAGTTATAAAAGTTTGGCGACATGCTTAATTATTAATTTTGTATTTCATTTTGATGTATTTATTGTTTCGTTGGTTTAATTGTTATAAGTGCTACTGTAGGCGCACAGGACTGGAAGTTGTGGCGACGCTTGGGGGAGGCCTATGTCGTGTAATGGACGACTTTCGGCTGCAACAATGATTACGATAAAGGGCTATTCATAGCTTGAGGCTTTACAAATACGAGTAAGTACTCTTACTGTGGGTGGAACGAAAGGTAGTGTACAATTGTTACTGACTATAAACTACCTGAGAATACAGGTGGGTTTAGTTAACCATCCCACTGTCCTAGCAGGCTTCAGCAGGTTTAGTGAGCTCCTGTTCATTCGCTGACAGCTCTTAGAGGACCCTGGAATGAAGGCAAACAGAGAATTCAGGAGTAAGTTTTAGTCAGTAAAAGTCTGACATATCCTCCCGCTCCGCCCAATTATTCTTATGATTTCCAACCTAAAAAGGTGCGCATACCGTTTGGTCCTTACTGGACACCGAGCTGCCCATTGTTCGCCGACCGCAAGCTCGCTCATTGTCATTTACCATTCCAGAGTCCTGAGGCATCTCCGGCGGCAGTGGCTGGCGCCTGAGGATGTCCTGTACCTCACATTTTTTTCACTTCCTCCGCTCGTATTATAAACGTTATATTCGTATTGCACGGAGGCCAATAAAAAGATGGATAGATTGTGTAAGAAGTGATATGGAAGAAAAGGGAGTTGGTGATAGCGTGTCGAGTGACACGACAGAATGGAAGAAACGAACTTGTTGCGACCCCAAATAAAAAAAGGAAAAAGGGAAGGAAGATGATCATTGGAATCGCAGACGAAAGTGACTGCTTCCAATACTAAAAGTTTATGAACGTTAATTACTCAGATACCCGCGAAACGAGACACAATAGTAAAACAATAACAGCGCGGTCTCATAGGACCGGTTGGGGATTCAAACGTTAATCGAAGCTGTCGTGAGTGTAGGTACTATAAAGTCTTTATATAAATCTTTGTCTAAGCCGTTAAGACTAATTGTGAATTTTGATGTTTCTAGACAAACCACATTCCCGAGAACAGATTTATCTTTAATCAAAATATTATTTCCTGTAACTTTTACCAAGAGACAATTTTGTTGTACCCGCCATCAATATTTTAGAAGCTGAAGTTAGTCTAGACAGATACTGAATTTGATGCAGTTTTCGTCTGAAGGATGTTACATGAAATCGGATGAATTTACAAATAGGAACTGGCAGGAGGCCCATCTGATAAGAAGCTGTAACAGGGAAAGCTTTTGGAATAGTATTATTGCAGCCGTCTCCGTTCGAAGAAATTCAAAAGTATTCTGAATTTTCTTCTTATTTCAGTGACGTAAAAAGAAACATTGTTTATTGCGTTTTAAATAATATTGTTTTTCTACTTAGAAATCTTCACATTACATCTTCTGATCCGTAGCGTGGAGGAAAGAGAGGGAAACACACACTTTCGTTTATTGAATTGTATGTTTGTTTGTTTAGTTATTTAATTAAAATCTTCTAGAAAACTTGTAACATTAAATACACATTAAATAGATTAAAAAAATATTGATATTAATTAATTTGTTATTAACTACATATTTTATATTAAATAATTTATAAATATTTTTTCTTACTTAGCAAAAACAATAAAAATAAAATACCTATTCTGTAACATTTTTATAAATTTTGATTTCGTTACTAACATGTTTACTTAACTAACGTGTGTTGAAATGTTACAAGAGTAGTACGTTGATTTCCAAATAATTTTCATACTATTACGACATCTCATTTCTTAAAAATATCATTACCTAAGTGATATCAACTCAAACCTACAGTTTCAAATCTAGGTTCGTGATTCAATCAATCTAGAATACACATGCCTAACAGTTTAAGCACACACTATATCAGATGTTTACTATATTAATATCGTCTTGCCTCATCGTCTTCACTAACTAGTTGCTAGGCAACGCATTAACAGCTCGTCTGATAGGAGATAATTATAACCATGAGCTGTTGTTAGAAACTTCGTCATTATAGATGGTGATTCAAACTGGGTATTTACTTAATTTTTGTTATTTAAAGTTTGTTTAAAAAATGGAACTTTATACAAAATCGCAATCGGAAAAAATTGAGCTAACATTCATTTGTTTATTTATACTTCATGCCCAAAGTACATAGGCGGTATTAATGCCTTAGGCATTCTCTACCAGTCAACCTAGGGTGGTGAAGAGACAATATAGTAGGTGCAACATTTGACCATCATTACTTACAGTTATTGAGGCCGCGGCCTGTCCACGGACGTGTAGCTTCGAAGATTCTTAGTACACCAGGCAGCTTGAGTATCTACTGAACCCTGTAAACGAGGTGTATTCCATGCGTACGTTTTCAATCATTTGTGAACGCATCTAATGAAGTTGGACGGCAAAGACGTTCCGACGGCGACGCCATGTTTACAAAAATAAAGATGTTCTTTCGCTCGATATACACCCCGACGTATGAAATGCGATACGGCAGTCATCATGACAACTGCATACTGTGACCGAGCATGACATTGCCGCTTCGTTGACAGTTTCATAGTTTTGTAAGTAAGCTGCTCCGCACCTGTAAAACTATAAAGCGCCTGCTCACAGGCGTACAAGGACAAATTCGAGTCTATGAAACTACGAATCCATAGAAAGTAGACCTAAATAAATTTACAGTGGTACAAATTTATGGACTTCAAATAGGATCACCCTTTATTTATGAAGGCGCTGGAACGACTCGAGTTGGTTTCAGATGTTAATATGCATTTCAACCTTTAAAGTCTAGACTAAAGGTTAATCGTGATGGCAATTTGGTCGATCTTTGCTAGAATGGCGATGAGCATTTTGTTAGTCTAGTGTGAGTTTACTTTTGAAGTTGTCTGGTTTCATTTCTAAAGTAAATAATATATCTATGATTCCGAAAATTAACGGGAGGAAATGGGAGGCCAAAAAAAAATGAAGGATTGTTTGAGCAGTGATATGAAAGAAAAGGGACTTATAGTGTGACGGTTGACAAGACAGAGTGGAAGAAAATAAAACGTGCTGTGCAGACCCCAAGTAACAAGGTCTAAGGGCAGGAAGATAGTGAAATAATGGCACCAATGTAAGGTATAGATGGAGCCTGGATCTCATGACATAGGGAGTGAGTTCCAGGAAACCAACTATTTTAAAAGTATCTTCTGAAATAATAAATTATTCTTATTCTAATACCGTATAAGGACTAAGGTAAATAGGTACGCACTTATTGATTTACTTGGACCTTTACGTATGCTCACTGCATGAACTAAGCTAATCTGAGCTTACTTTCAGCTTCTAATAAGAAAATGACTTTTAAATTCTTCGTTACCTCTGTCTAAGCGTTTGACCATGATACCTAATGTCAATTATGTGGTTCACAATAAAGCAAGCTTACCTTAAAGTAACCTATTCTCTTTCTTGAATTAAATATCATCAGTTTGTAGTTAAAAGAATACTTACACAAAAGGAATTCCACTCATCATCACTGTACGAAAGCATGTGTTCCTAAAACGTTTTTTGCGTATGGGTGGGATAAGATCTTGTGGCGATAGCTCATCGCCACTGTATAAAAATAGTCGTAAAATATTGGTTACCTACATAAAGTCCGAAATTTTATTCAAGAAAAATATCCTAGTGCAAACAGTCAGGATTAAAAGGAACTAATGAACAAAACTTTCCATTTCAAACCGAGAAAATCTCTCGGTTCGCATTAAAATATTTTAATTTCAATTGAAATTCATAGCAAGCTAATGGATCTCGGCCGTTAAATAAAATCGAATACCTTTTAACGTATTACTTAAGCTATTAGACATCCTTGAAATGGGTATTGCTACTGGATTTTTTTAACTCTCCATTTTACGGGAAGATACCTACGTACGCTTTGGAGATGAATTTCGATATATGCATAGTCTTTGAACGAGTATTGAAAGACAGTTATAATTAGTTACTACAATCTGAAAAAAAAAATCGACATGCAGGTTATTTGTACGCAGGTAAAAGCACTAGAAAGTGAGTAAAACCACCATCAGGTTAGTGATGATGTGGTCGATGATGAAGCACGCTAGCCTAGAAGCACCCAGTTCACTCTTGAACTCAAAGGAAGAAACGCTGTAGGTTTTAGTCAATAAAAGTCTGATAGTCCCTCTCGCTCCACCCAAAGCGGAAGAAGTCAACAGATGATTTCTCACGCAAAAAAGGGAATAAGGATGACTCCTGTTTCATAGGTGCGTTTACAAACATTGAATCTCATATACACATTACTTACAAACATTTTTCCTAAGCGAGAATCAAACCCACGACATTTAGCACATCAACCAAGTATTAGTAGTACCAGCACTGGTTGGATACTTGGTGTAGATCAAACGTGCCATTCGTATATAAATCGCTTTACAATGATAAAATGGGTGACGAGAAAAATCGCCATATTTTATCAAACCTTTGTATGATTTGATAACGTCTATATTTTTATGTCAAGCTATCAATAGACGATTTATAGATTGGAGTGTCCACACCGAAGAATCTTATTACAAAGGGATGAATATTTATTTTCCTCTATGATTTTTTTTAGGTTGGAAATCATCAGAATTACTTCTCCCGGTCTTGGGCGCAGCGGGAGGGTGTGTCAGACTTTTACTGACAAAAACCCACTCCTTTGTGCCTTCTGTGCCTTTGTTTCAGGGCCCCAGGTTTTCTTTTCAGCAGCTAACCCAAGGCCCCAAGGCTTCGACCTGCTGGGGCCCTACGGGTTTTCTCTGTGGTATAGGCAGTTAAGTTATCACCCACATTTGGCCAGTTTTTCCATATCATTGGCCAGTTATTAAAGTATCACTAAGATTTTAGGTTACGGGTTACGTTGTAATAATGAAACTAGTTTCTATACTGCTGGACTGAACTTGTTTTTTAGGGTTCCGTACCTCAAAAGGAAAAAACGGAACCCTTATAGGATCACTTTGTTGTCCGTCTGTCCGTCCGTCTGTCAAGACCCTTTTTCTCAGGAACGCGTGGAGGTATGAAGCTGAAAATTATATCAATTACTCAGGTCTACTGTCCCTTGAAGCTGTGAAAAAATCAAACTTCTAAGCCAACGCAATCAAAAGATACAGCCGTTTATGCCGCAAATTTTCGACACTTGCAAGGGAATCAAAACCTACAGGGTGCTTCCCGTGAACTCAGAATCTTGAAATTTGGTACGAAGCAACGTCTTATAGCATAGATAAAGGAAAAATTACGAAAACCATAAATTTTTAGTTACATCACATAATATAATTTTTTTAAATAATTTTAAACTTACTACCCATTTCCTCATAAACGCGTAGAGGTATTAAATTGAAATTCATACCAAATACTCAAGTCTATAATACCTTTAAGCTGTAACAAAATCAAACTTCTATGTCAACGCAATCAAAAGAAACAGCAATTTAAGCTGCATATTTTGAAACTCGCAAGTACTCGCAAGGGAATCAAAACCTAAAGGGTACTTCCAGTCGACCTAGAATCTTGAAATTTGGCATGAAGCAACGTTTTATAGCACTCATATAGGGAAAAGTCTGAAAACTGAAAATTTGTTGCTACGTCACAAGAATTATTTTTTTGAAAAATCTTCAACGCTCGATTCGAGAATTGAACTTTATTCATAGGTAAGTTAGAGGTATTGAGTTGAAATTAACACCATATAATTGGGTCCGTGGTCCCTTGAAGCTGTGCAAAAATCAATTTTCAATTCAATTGGTAAAGTGACGGGAAAAAAAGATTCGTCCGTTTATACTGCAAAAAACGTACATTTCGAGACTGTCGAATTGTTCGATTGAACTGTTTTTATAGGTAAGTTACTACGGAACCCTCAGTGCGCGAGTCCGACTCGCACTTGCCCGGTTTTTTTTATAAAATAAAACCGTGATGTTTCTTACCGGGTCTTTTCCATAGAAAACGACGAATGGAAACTGGGCACTAGCTACTGATATTTTGTATGTACCCATGTAGGCCTATATAAATTAAGAAAATAGTTTTGTAAGGTAGGATCATGGGCATCATGAGAGATAGGCATCATGGGAATGACTTCTCCCGCTCTTGGGCGGAGCGGGTGGGCGTGTCAGACTTTTACTAACTTAAACCCACTCCGTTTCTTCTTTGAGTTTGCTTGGTTTTCCAGCAGATATCTTCATTTCTAATGTAATCTCGTAATGAAAATGAAATGAGGTTACTGCCGAAGAACTTCTCTCAGGTGTTGCATTATCATCAGTTAGGCTTAACACCTGTTAAGTATCCCTCTTCCTTTTACAGATAGAAAACCTATACTCTGAAATTGGGAACACACATTTTATTGAATATATCTTTGAATTGGGGTCAAGCCTGTTTCGGCACACTGGCCCAAATCCAGATTTCAAGCTGCTTCATAAAGGATTCTAGATGTAAAAAAACCCTAGATCACTTTTTGTAACCTAGGTATTGGATTTAGATCACTACCGTCTGTTTTTTATACCCTGAGACTTAAATGACATTACCTACAACACAAAAGAACTGGCATCATTTCTATTGTAAGTTTGACATTACCCGTGTCAAATTAGTCTCAGGGTTTAAAAAACTCACATAGCACAAAGAAGTACTATAATATTATCAAACTAACCTCTATATTTTACGTCATGACGTCACTTCTCGATTTATGGGTAAGGTCCGGTCTTCAAGTGTCCATTACGGAGACAATCCCATTAAAAAGAAATGTGACATTAAACACATATCAGATTGTACGTACGGCGCTCGCCCCGGTGATGGGATTACCTCTATTTTCTGTGATAAAAGGGAAATGTCATAATGATAAGGTATCAGGGTCCGCTGAGGTTTTATTTTTGTTAGGACGGCCTAACTAGGTACCAGGGTGGCAGATAATATTAGGAACTATTTATACTCAAGGAGTGTCCTGGTTCTAGCTCGGATTATCTCTATTTTCATTTCATTGTGCTTGAAACGATTGTCGGTAAGAATATAAAGAAATAACAGTGAAGAAATATAGGCATTGAATGTTTACGTATTATGGCAAGTAACTTTCTTACACATACGTACTCGGTACTCATAAGTATACATCATACCTACATGTATTAAAATACACGAGTATCATCATCATTTTTTCAGCCGAAAGACGTCCACTTCTGGACATAGGGTATCCTCGACCCATCCCAAACGCAGTCGCAGTTTGGCGCCAATTCGCAGGAAGCGAAGATGCGGAAGGTTAGGATAGAAAAAACATTCCAGAACTCAAACGAGATCAACCACAGTGCTATGCAGGTGGCTATAGATATATTGAGTCAAATCGATATGAAAGAAGAAGCATCCAAATTCGAGACACACGTCTCAAACTTGGGTGTCTTCTCGCAGCATTCCTCTCATATCAACCATGTTTTGGTCATGTTTTGGTCATGTTTTGGTCAAATAACTTATTACAGGATCCCTATATTTATAAATAGCTCCGTAAAGATATTTTGTGATAATTACTTTTCGCATATATGCAAAAATTGCTTATACAATACGTCATAGTCTTAGTACAAAGTCAGCTAAAACAATAATAAATTCTAAATTTTATTTCTTCCAGTATTTCTTTAAATTAACAACCTCATTGTATTACTCGTATTTCAATTCATTGACGTCACATTGTGCTGAATTTAATTAGTATAAAATAATAAACATGACATGTTAGATGCAATATTGATACAATATTTACGCCAGACGGCTTATAAAGTTGTCATAACATTATTACAATGACTACTATCTGTGCATTCTGATTCTAACATGACTACAAAACTTGCTTATGTATGTAGTTTTTGAACTTTTAGTTCTGAGTTCTATTTCACAGTATAACTGTCTGCAGGCCATATAAATATTTTCTCTGTGCGAGAATCGAACTCGCAACCCGTAGTGCAGCAGCCAATTGCTTAACAACTGCGCCAACCATCCCATCAACTTGCTTATTACCAAGACTACAAACCAATTGTTTAAGTGGCAGTTCATTTTCCGCACGAACCACCGCAAAAGTGGGTTAAAATACTTGCCAGAGATCCAATGAGACAATGACGTAATTTACGCGCAGTCAACGCGATTCACCAAACTTGGAAACGGAAATCATTAATAATTAAAACATTTTGAAAGTTTACCTTCACTTTTAGTCGGAAGTAAGCTCGAAAATCCCTTAAATTGTAAACTTACAGTGGGTGGCCAAATTATTAGGGACAGTACCTGAATTTCATAGATTAGTATCAACTTTGATAGCATTTTGCAGGGAAATGGTTGGTTGTAGGTCCGGCTAATATTTTTTATTTAAAGACTTTATTGATTGAGTTAATAAAAACATAAAATTTGAAATCAAATTCTTTTACATATTTTTGAAAAAAAAAGATACGTAATACGATGATTTCGAAAAAAGTCACCAAAGTTATAAATTTCACTTTTTAAGCTAACCAACGGATTTATATAAGATTTTTTTATTTCATATTATTACTGGTATCAGTATTATAATTTTTGATATAAAGCAACATTGTGAGATCGAGCCATTTTTTTTAAAGTGATATTCTTTAACTTTGTTGACTTTTTTCAACATTTGGTGAATATTTGGATCCTCTTGCTGGTGAAAAAAATAACACCAGCTGATTGTAGCCCTCATTAAAGAGTGGCCATTATACCAGAAACCTGCTACAGAAAGCCAGAACTTGCATAGAGAGCATACCTCGATAAATGGATGCTGTCACAAAATACTAGCAATATTCATCCATCTTATTACGTATCTTTTTTTTTCAAAAATATATAAATAAATTTGACTTCAAATTTGATGTTTTATTATCTCAATCAATAAAGTCTATAAATAAAAAATATTAGCCGAACCTGCAACCAATCATTTACCTGCAAAATGCAATTAAAGTTGATAATATTATAAGACATTTAGGTACTGTCCCTAATAATATGGCCACCCATGGTATATAGCGAAGTTAGTTCTGATGCAATAATTTGTTTATTTGGGCAATAATAAGAAGGAATAAAGATACGTCTTTTCTTGAAAGTAAAATTTCTTTAATATTGTTTATCTCTAGAGCCATCTTCTTCTTATTCTTCTTCTACCTGGCGTTTATATATATTTCTATAGAGCCATCAATTACGAATTATCGCCCCATCCTAAGAGTTGCTTTTGTGTCGTAGGTGCATTCACAAATATGTAAACTCACACAAGACACACAGACTTGAAACGCTTATCTGCAGATCATACAAATATGTGAACCTTCGTAGTCAATCACTCAACCATAGAACCAAAACAAAAATTGTTATCCATAAAATATTATCAGTATTCTGTGCTGTCTGCGTTATTTCCGAAACGGCAGACATAAATACAACCATCGGCATCTTATTTATTTAGCAAACAGTATGTTAATTAAAACTGTCACTACAGTCAATTTTAATAGCCCAAAGTACACAAATGGAGCACAAACAAATAATATTATAAAAATAAAATATTCTGTGGAACATTCTTATTTATACAGGACGTCTGATTCTGGTTAAAAGTTAACTTAGTGTGTTGATAAAGAAAAAAATAACGAACGTTATAAAAATATTTTATTAACGTTTAAATATTTCCCTAGGCACCGGATTCCAGCAACATATCACGCTTTAACAAGTGATTTTTATTAAAAAAAAGCTTTTCTATATTACTGTGTTTTCTTGTCTTCTGATTCATCATCACTGTACTTGTTCGGTGTTTCACCAGGCTTCAGGAGACGGCCCACAATGTCGTACTTCTCTGTAACGATACAGTAAATTCAATCAGTTTCGTCATCATCAGCCGCAACACGTCCACTGCCTCCCCCTAAAGGCCATAATCCTTACGCTTGGTAGGGGGCCAGGGGCCATTGATTAATCAGTTTCACTTATTATTTATTTATTTAATCGGAGCGAAGGAAGGAATGGAGGGAGGCCTTGGATCAGCAGTGGGACAATATAAGCTAGGTATAATATAATATAATAATCGGAGAAGAACTAACAGATGTACACATGGATAACAATTGTATAAAAGACATTGAGTCAATTACATATGTTCTCACGGGTAAAAACAAAAAAGTAGTACTAAAGCCTGGTTTTCACAAGTCCAATAGCTGGCGGTCAGTGAAGGACGGTTACTAGACGACAGCTAGGGGGTCCGTTAAAACACTGGTCAAACTTTGTTTTCACGGACCCAGTTGCTGTCAGACAGTAACTGTCCTTCAGTAATATTATGAAAACCAGGCTTAAGGATTACTAACAAGCTCGATAAAAAAATAATATACGAGTAACTATATCACTTAAGTACAATAATGGCACTGTGCACTTTAAAAAAAACTCAGTATTCAGACGATAAGTTTAATCTTTTAAGGCTGAGTCCTCTTCAACTAAATTGTATACTACTATCAGGTAAATACAGACCTAAACAATTTTTTAACAAAATCCTTTGCATAGATGATGGTCGATGAGAAATAAATGAGAAACAAACCGGCCGGGCAGTGCAAGCAATAATTACCCTTAAGGTGTCCAGGTCTATATTTTCCTGATAGTACATAGTACAGTAAGAAATCCGATTTACAAACCCAATCTTTTATAAAATTTATTTTAAAGTATTTTATTTTTTAAAAGCTTAATAATTTTTTAAACACGAAATTATATTTTAGCAAAATTGTCCTCTAAATGTAATGTTTCTACAACAATTTAATATGCTTTTGTTTTTAAGATTTATTTAAATACATCCATGATAACGAGCGACCTTTATTTAGCTCTCACACTCCTATTGTTTTTTCCGTTTATTAACCTTCTATTGTTTCAGTTTTTTTTTCACAATTTACTTTGAATCAGATATTATGTTTATACCTAATTATCACAAAGCATTGTATGTGTATTGCTTTCCACTTTAATTAAAATAGCAGCATTCCTTACTAAGCGCCCACGACGCGCGACTGCGATCGGGACCTGCGACCACGACAGGGTCACACGACTTATGGTCTATCGGTTTAGGTGGCAATCTTGGTATGTCTTTTTATATTAAAGAGGTCGTATCTATTATACACAAAGATTTTTTAATTTTAGTTTACTAGCTAATATCGATTTAGGTAAATACCTATTTGCAAAGATTTTTACATACAATTTTTAGATAACTCTTAGATAAAAAGACATGCCAAGATTGTTTACATTTAGTTAATTACCTAAACCGATAGAGTATAGTAGCTTAGTATGGATTTGCAAAACAGGCGACCCTGACTGGGTCGCGCTACTTACAGTCCACCGAATGCTACCTTATCACAAGTACCAGGTCTCCCAAAGTGATAATGCGCATAGAAATCTTCGTCACTGTTCGGCAACGGTCGTATTCCCCGAGCGTCGGAAGACGATATGTATATAGAGTGGTTAAGTGCATGTTCTTCATGCATAATACGATACAATGATTCGGGTGTTTCCGGGAATCCGACAATTAGCGAAGGTTTCATGCGCATGATTAATTTGGGAATACTATATGTAAGTAATGTATTGTTTTATTAAACTGTCTACATACCCCTGAACTGTTCTTCCCATTCTTTGGCAGATGCAGCTTCATCAGCAGTCAGATCGCTGACGTCATCGTACTCCTTATCTGAGGCTGCTACCTGGCCGGTAGCTAGACCACGTGTGGCGTCTCTGCCTGCGAAGGCTGAGTATGGGCCACCTGGAAAGCAAAAAAAAAACAAAAGATTTAGTAAACAGTCAAAATAAAGGGTTAAGATTAGCTAGTACATCGGTATACGAAAGATTTTTGCTCATACTTAGGGTCCCGCACCAAAAGGGTAAAAAACGGTAAACTCTATTGCTAAGACTGAGCTGTTCGTTTGTCTGTCACCAGGCTATATATCTCATGAACCGTGTTAGCTAGACAGTTGACATTTTTATAGATGATATATTTTTGCTGCCACTATAACAACTAACACTAAAACAGAATGAAATAAATATTTAAGTAGCCCTTTTTTTTTTTGATAGAATAACTGGTCATTCGTTAGCCAGATTCTAAGTGTTACAGAGATTGTGTAGAATTTAGCTAATTAATGTACTAACTTAAAAAAAAACTAAAATATGGCGTCAAAAAACTCCTCCACATCGCTGTCGACTGGTAATGTGCCCAAAAGTAGCCCTACTTAAATATTTATTTCCTACTCTCTACAAAAAACTTGTTTTTTTTTGACGGACTTGAACGGTGTTTTTACTGCAGCTACAAAAACAGTTTATCAAAACAAAAAAAATCTTGGCAAAACACCAGAAATATGCTAATATTAACGAAACTAATGTAAAACGGATCAACTGTCACCAAAAAAAAAAAGAGTAACAAAACAAACTATGACTGGACACGAGTAATAGAAAACTAGAAATCCAAACTCTTATAAATATATTTATTCAGAAACATTCAGAAAACTTCAACAGATTCCCTAAGTGTATTGTTTCAAGAAGATTACGGGAAAATATTTCGTTTCTGGCCAGAAAATAATATGTTGTGCACAGGGGAGGAATACTAATGCGGTCGTGGTTCTGAGGTGACCGGCCTCAACACAGATGTGAATGATAAAAAGGTTGTATTTACATATATTTAGTGTTATTTTTTTACTTTTTTTAGATGGGTACCTAATCATCTATTGACGTCTCGGACGGCCAAATGGCGAGCTAAACTTTTTTTTATAAAGATCAATGAAATAGAGGCGATTTTTGTTAAGGATGTCAAAAAATATTGTCTCATAATTACTGTTAAACGGAAAACATTGGTTAGGTTAACGATAAACGTTGACAATGAATATAAGAATTAGTTTAATAAGTTCAATGCGGAACGAGGTCTAATACGCCTCGTACTTGTCTTCTTCGCGGTGCGGCTAAGAAAAACAAAGTTTTCTCTGCCCTGCGGAGGAGACTTTAATTTGGTTTGGGTTAGTAAAAAGATGAATATACACCTAAGCCGTCTATTATGAATACAGTAGTTTATCTAGGACTACGTAGGAAGTCACTACGAGCTCACCATGACCTCGTACCGCATTTAGCGAATAACTTGTACTTTCTTAAACGTTGAAATGGTCTTAACGTCATAGTAGTTTTCCAACGAGGTCTTATAGGCCCCGTACTTCAGGATTGGATAATACAAAAATGAGTGCTGTTGTCAACGTATTAATGACAGTTTTATCTACCCAATTAATAAATAATTTAAGATTATAAAATTCAAATTGTACGTAAAACTATGTTGTTAGTTTTATCCATAAATTATTATGATGTAAATTATGTTATGGATTCAATGAACGCTTATCGTGGATTACATAAGTCTGTTTAGTAGAATACGATTTATTTTACATGTAAGTTTACGATATCTCGTACTAATGGATGTTTAAAATGTCTCTAGCAAGATAATGTTATCTACTCTAAGACATTACAAACGTTGCCAACCCATTATGAACATATCACACAAGTATGATATTACAGAGGCGAAAGTTTGTGTGTATGTCTGTTACTTCTTCACGCCGAATTACTGAACGGATTTCAATGAAAGCATGTTGCCAGGGTTTTTATGTAGTCTGGGCCCACTTACCAATAGCTATGACTGTATATAGCTACTGAAAGGGCCCTTATCAGGAGCATGTCATCATCATCTACCTAGCCTTTTTCCAACTATTTTGGGGTCGGCTTCCAGTCAAGCCGGATTTAGCTGAATATCAGTATTTTACGAAGAGCGGCTGCCTATCAGACCTCCACAACCCATTAACTGGGGTAACACGGTACTTCATGGCAAGAATGGAGTCAGATTTACTGGCTTCTGACTCTCCGTAACGACTGCAAAAGATCTACAAATGGCAGCCGGGACCCACGGCTTAACGTGCTTTCCGAGGCACGAAGGAAACTCGCTATGTTAAGATGGTCACCCATCTACAGACCAACCTTGGCAAGCATTGCTTAACCTAGAAGATCGACCCGTGCGGCTGTTATTATCTAGCCACGAGCTCCTCCTAATCAGGAGCATATACATAAATAAAATGTTGCGATCCAACTATGTATATTTTTACCTCTGTATCAAATCCATCCAAAGGTTATCTGTATAAAATAATCGTTTTTAGCGATAAGACTGTCCATTGTTACACGCTTTAATTATATGTATGTATGCTATAAGTGTCATTATATCTGGTATAAATATAAAGAGTATAAACATCTATCTAAGAAAATTAAAATAAAGAAAAAAGAGCATGATGCACTTACGTAATATAATTGCACTTGTTTCTACTAGATCACTAAATGATACAAAAAAAACTGAACAAGATAAGGATTTCCTTTTTTCAAAGGCGTTCCAGGCTTTTATTGACTAAAATCTACCCATATCCTTCAGCTGCCCTTTTGCGTTCCAGGACCACGATAGCTTTCAAATATTCCCTAGACCCGGACGAGCATTAAATCTACTGAGCCCCTACGGTTTTGCTGACATCTCTTTGAGGCACGCGTGGAATACTATGCGCCGTCTACAACTCGGGCTCTGTCCTTACCGGACGGCCAGACGGGCAGCTGTACTATACTCGTCGTCCGAAAACTTCCACCTACGGTTTTTTTTTTTTCTGGTAGGGGAATCATCAGAATGACTTCCCCCGCTCTTGGGCGGAGCGGGAGGGCGTGTCAGACTCTTACTGACTAAACCCCTACCCCGTTCCTTCGTTGCCTTCGATCTGCGGGGGACTCGGTGTCAACCTTTAGGAATACCACGTGTTCTCCCCAGAGGCTTTGGCCCTGCCGGGCCCCTACAGTTTGCTGACATCTCCTTGAGGCGCGCGTGGAACAGAACGCGCCGTTGACGACTGGGCTCGGTCCAGATTATTTCCAGACTGCCGGACAGCGAGCTACCCAGTGCACGCCGTCCGCGAACCCGCGCCTACGGTGGTCGGAAATCGGGATCGGGATCTCGGCGGCGGTGGCGTGAGGACCGTTCCCTCACGCGTTCGCGGTCAGCAGCCTCCTTCACGAGCATTACTGCTTCGCAGAAGGAGGCGACCGCATGCCACCCCTCCTCGCTCCGGACCATGACCTGAACCAGGGCCCGGCGCGAGAGGTCGCCGCTCCCGATAGCCTTCACAAGGACACGGCGGTGCTCCGCCCAAGCGGGGCACACTTCGACCGTGTGCTCCACCGTGTCCTCCGGGCGGTCCACACGTGGTCCACACCGTGGCGACACCCGGGCAAACTTCCACCTACGGTGGAATCATCAGAATCGGCGACTGAAGAGAGAGTATGTCGATTGTCAGTTCCCTTATATTTGTGACTATTATCACTTGAAACCGAAACAGCAGGAGCCACCCAAACAGGCCATGTTTGATAAGGGCCTGCATCAGGAGGAAGTTGAGAAAAGCCGTGACGCCTCATATTTGAAAGAGGCGACTCAATGCTAAAATTTTATTGTGGTGTGCCCAACTATAGGTTATGACAGTCACTGACTCATACTGCCGTAAGATCTTATTGGAACTCTGTCTGCCAAACCGTGAATTTTGCGGCAATGGACTTTCACCCCAAACAAGAACTCCCTAAATTTTCATCCACGAATGTTAAAATAAAGAGACACACTTTTATGGGGACAGATTCCATTAAAAGGATTTTAATTCACAGCTCCATGCATTCATTTAAATAATTGCACGCTTTTCTTCTTTTTTTCCATTGGAGAGCTCCAGCCCCTCACGAACGTAAAGCGTTTACGTTTTAAAAATTAGTTCCGAAACCGTGTTGGCTTCAGCCGTGTCTAAATTATTACTTCCGCGCTTATAAACAGTTGCGACTTACTGTCGTGTTTTGGTTATTTTAGTTTTTAGCTGAACTTTGTTTTTTTGATAAACATCTGCCCTTTGAATTTATGTTTACGTACTTTGATTGTATTTATGGTTGAAAACTACATTAGTCACAATTTTAATAATTATAATTATGTATATATGCCCAACTGCAGTTCTTTTCTCGATATTGGCTGGTGTATTTGACTGTAATTTCACTAGAATGCTAATCATACCTAGAACTATTATTGTTTGAAGATTCGTGCAAAATTATTGTAAGCATAGTATTCTCTTTTCGCTCAAATCATGTGACCCATTCAAACACAGTGACGTCATTCAAAATGTAAAATCATTACATTATAAAAACAACGTCGACTTTTACCGAGGTCGAATCACTTGAGTCGCGCTGTCGGTTTATAAAATCAGGGACTATGTATAATTACCGCGCCACATTGAAATTTGAAACTTAACATCGTAGAGATATGGTACATTTCTGCGAACAGCAATATGTTAGCGTAATGTTGATAAATGCAGCGTCCTCGTTGTCAGTTACTGGGGGCATAGGTGATTACAAAATGAAATGTACGGGTTTTATTTTGAGTAATGTTCAGGAGCTGAGAATTAATGATTAAAGTTTAGAGAAACTCTTTTAATATCGAAAATTTATTTGAATATATTAGGTACTGTATGAGTTGCTTAACCTACACTATGCAGTTTTGTTTTTGTAACACTTTTAACTGAACTTTATTTCTCTCATGTTAAACATACTCTGATAAATAGTATATCAATCTGAATTTTAAGCGTTAAAAACTTAATTATTATAATTAACAATATAATTCAATAATATCCGAGAAGCCAATAATTTCATTAAATCATTTGTTAATGGATGGTTCTGGGTAATGATTTTAAATTTAATAAATGTTAATCATAATGATGAAGCAATTGCTATTATTAATAACGACTAAAATATGTTGACTTGCTATGATAATAAATGCTATGATATTAAATAATTTTAGGTTACTATAGATCTGAAAACTCATATTTATATTATTCATGTAAGTAATCAATACTCAATACTCAATACTTTATTGCGTTCCATAGTACATACAGGTGGTATAAATAACATTATCAAGATCAATATAGACCCTTTCGGGCACAGCAAAAGTTAGGAGAGAGGACGAAGACTCGACTATAATTCATGGTATTAATATTATTTGCAATTGCCATTCTACATAACGAAGAAATATATTAGAAAGCCATAAGAAGAAGTTAATAGCATCTTAATCTAAATACATTCATGTTAAAAAAGTTAGATCCGAGATTCAAACTACCAAGAAAATATTTTAAATCAGATGTAGTCATATGCGATAATATTGTGTTCTAGAAAGATACTAAAAGACTTACACTTAACGAAATCACATAACTCATTCCGTTATCAGATAAAACACAAGTTTTTGAGACAGAGTAAGATAAGGTAGAATATAGTTGTCTTATGTAATTTGAATTGTCAACAAGGTTTGCTTTGATTGAGAAATTTGTCGATTGGACTATTGAAAATATTGATATCTGAAGCGATAACCTAGTTGAGGTATACAATGCTATCGTTGATACTATACACAGGACTACTCTTTTAGTTTCTAGTGAACTCATTACAGTCAAAAACCCTGTAGCAGTAACTAAGCTACAAAATGTCAACTCTGAAACTAACCGAATATTATTAATAATAGGTAGGTTGTCACAAAAATCATTTTGTTATCAGATAAAACACGAGTTTTTATGACAGAGTACAATCAAGTATAGTTGTCTTATATAATTTTGATCTCTCTCTGATTAATACATTTCTCAATTGGGCGATTGAAAATGTTGATATATTCATCATTGATGCTATACACTCTTGTAGTTTCTAGTGAACTCTTGACAGTCAAAAGTCCTGTAGCAGTAACTAAGCTACAAAATGTTAACTCGGAAACTAACTGAACATTATTAATAATAGGTGGGTTATATCCTGTTATCAGTTTCAGTCAATTCAGTATTGATGGATCGTAAACGATAACGTATGCGTCAGGAAACTTGATATCATAAACTGTTCATGATGTCGTAAAAACTTTGAGAAATTATTTAACTTTCTTGTGAAGCAAGTTTTGATGGTTTATAAGTTTAGTTTTTAACGTCTTGACATGGTCTTATTCTTGAAGTTAAGTCATGATCAGGATATCAGTAAGCAGAAACTTTATAAAATTTAATGCTTAATGTAGATTATATCAAAATTGTATGTCGGACAGTAAATAAATTATTGTACGAAACAGTTTAACTCAAGCACACAGCTAACCTTCCATTTTTTTACAAAATGAATTGGTTTTGACAATATAACTGTTCTGATAGCTGTTCTATATGCGACAGGTAAATCTGTTTTGCTTCCAGGGTTATTACTGTGCAAAACTAGTCTAGTTTCTTTACAAAATAGTAGTTTTTATAATCCATCTATATTAAAGACATAGGTTTTTCTTGATTTTGTATGTAACTTAATTTCTAGGTCTGGTACGTTGTAAAGATTTCCTAGTTTGATCAAATGATTTACATTAGTTTGATACGTAACATTGTCCATTGCGACATTATCTCTGATGATTTCACTCACGAAATTTTTTTCAAGGGACGATTATCTTAAGTGGTATTCCAGGACATGGCCTGCTGGTGTACTAAGCGTGAAGCAGTTACAAACGCATTCGCCTTTGTAACATTAGTGTGAAGTGCGACTTACAGTTCAATTTCAACTGTAACACTGACATTATCTATAGCAAGTTATATTGACATACACATAAACGTGTGCCGATAACTTGACTGTTACGGGTATCGAGTGCTATTTTTCCAAGTACTGCCTCAGGGTTACTTCGAACCGACTTGACTTAATTTACTTTGTGTAGTACTGTGACTTCTCGGTATGGGGACTCAAAGCCATGGTTCTTCAAGGAAAAGTGATTGACTACGTCTTTGTCATGGAGATAACATACTGCTTTGACCAACGGTGGCTGTATGGTCGTTGGCTTTGACATAGGCTAACGAAATGATTGTAAATTATGGGCCGAATGCCCCACCACAGTAGAACTAGCTATAAAGCAATGATGTTTAATACAGACAAGACATTTATGTTTGTGAAGTCATTTTAAGAATGATTTACAAGTAACGTCTCATAGACACTCGTGGTGATAACCCACATTACTGTTTGAGGCTCCAACAAGTTGTTTAGAGGGTTCAAAAGGTTACTGATTATAACATGTTCAAAAAATCTAACCTTCCAGTATGCGTTCCGTTAATAAATCAATCTCTTCATGTGTGTAGACCAAAGGGTAGAAGGAAGAATTGCCATAGTAAGGGTTACTTAATACGGATTTTAATTAACCTATCAATACCCGCGAAACGAGACGCAATAGTAAAACAATAACAGTGCGGTCCAATCAGACCGGTCGGGGATTCATGAATTAATCGTATGATTCCAACTATACTCAAGATGAGAAGTGTTGCATTATCGGTTTAAGAATTTGAGGGTAACTGATTTTTGAGGGTAACTGATTAGTGATCTTATAATAGAGGCCCTATCCTCTTAACGCGATTCATTTGACAACCTAAACTGAACTGTTAAAGGGATCGAAGGACTCCTCTAGGATGCCCTCTTTTTTACTCGCACGTTTGATATTTAAAGTCGTCATGGTAAGGCTACCCAGCCATTACAATTTTACTTGTTTATCTATCGTTTCTACAAAGTTCATTGTCCGCCCTTTGCCGATCACTAAACCTTAAAAACGACATTCTATTTTTATTTACCACACGCGTATACGTTCGTACAAAACCGGTAAGAATTTAAGAATACACCACTTTACATAACAGTGTTGTTTTTTAGAATACGAGTTGTAACGCGGAACGAGAATGAAAAAAAACTGAATACGTTAATGTTTACGTGTTGCCTCTCGCTCTAACACAAGCTAGAGACAGAGATAGTTGAAATTCCAAACTAGCTTGCTCGTGCTTCTAGTAGACACATTAGATAAGTTATTCGTCAGAATTATCGTCGAAATGGGAATATTTAAAGATTTACCTAAAACAATGAGGTTCCCATTCACAAAATTCTCACATTTTATTATTTACTGTGTAAGTTTTTATTCGTTTTTGGTTATTCTAAGTCTTTTGAATTAGAACTAGTTATATTATACTTAGTCTCAAGGTTTACCTTGAATTGTTTTGCACACTGACATTACCTACAAGACATAATAGGTAGGTATTACTGAAATCGAAATTTGTATTTACTACTAAATCATGTTAATCAGTTGCTATTGTAAAACAGTTATCTAAATTGATTCCTCTATTAAAATCGGAACACAAAACCAGCTCACTAAATAAAAAAGCAGTTCTTACATAGTTAACTACGAGTGAAATCGTAAAACTAGACACATTTTATTGCGCATGACCATAACCCTAACACGCCAGCCAGTATAACCCTACCAAATAGAGAAGACACTTACCGGGGCCATAAAATCTCTTGCCCTTGGTTACATCGAAAATGATTCCGTTAACAGCGAGTAAAACTCTGCCGTCCGGCTGCGTTCCATCGTAATTCTTGATCTCAGCTACTGTTAGATCCTTCCTCAACTTCGGTAGGCTTGGAGGTGGTGGTGCCACAGTCACTTCAGATTCAAAGTTCGATTTGATAATCTTATACACGAGGTACACAATAATAGCTATTAACACAAGATTTAGTGGGCTCATAAGTTCGTCCCATAATGTAGGAGAAGCGGTTTCTTCTGACATTTTTGATACGTGTGGTTGCGCCGGCCGCGGTTACAAAACTGTTCTATCGTCACGTTATCAAGCCACTATAAGGTCAACGAGTGTAAAGCCGTCGCCAGACGCGTATGTTTTAAAAATCAACGGGATATTTACTGATTGTTGTAATGGGACCGTTGCTGTTATGACAGTTTTGTTTATTTTAATTGCAGTGCATGCGCATTGTTAGACGTGGTTAGCGATCCGTTTAGTATATTTTTTAAGTTTTAGTGTTGCAAATGCAATGACTTCATTAGTGTATTTGCTGTTAATGATGTTACTTTAACGAGCGGATATTAGTCTGAGGCACGCTTTTTAAATAAAATAAAAGTTATTTTGTATAATATTTGTGTTTCTGTAATACTTATCTTTAGGTTTGTAACGTTATCGAATGGTCTTAAATCTAAGTATAGAAGTAACAAAAATCAAAGTCATGCTGTCAAAACCTGCGTTTCATGCTGATATTCGAGTAATTGATGAAGCGTAAACATTCTTATGCCATGACAAGATTCTGTATTTAGAAACTACAGTTCCAAAACAAAGACTCAGTTTAAAAATCCTCTTATGATTTCTTTATTCACTAATAATTTCAAAACACAATTTCTATTTTCCCCGAAAATATATTTATGGCGCAAAATATCTTTATGGCGCAAAATATTTCATTTTTTCCAGTGGCTTGGTAATCTGACAGGGGATGGACTCAGCGCATTTTATGAATGGCGCACGAACTAGGAAATCGTTGGCTTGAATAATAACCGGTTTTTAATTACCATACCGTACGAAGAACGTGTACATATAGTTGGGTCTTGATGGACTTTGTACGAAGTAGTGAACAATGTAAAATATAATCTGCTGTGTATTGTATTTCGTTATGTCTTGACTTTGACATATTTGTAATTGATGGGCTGTTTTCGAAAGTAACCGTTCTTTTGCTTAAACTAAACAAGAAAGATTATATAAACGTCGACAGTTGACACATATAAATATTATTTCTAAGCCTTTTGTCTAAATCCTTGCCATTTAAATTAGTAGGTATTACTTATTACTACGGGTAGGTTTTTTTTAGGTCAGAATTAATCATCCAATGACTTCAATGACCATCGCTCTAGGGTGAAGAGGGAAGGTAGGTATATCAGTTTAACCAAAAGCCTCTTCTCTGTTTTTCCTTTGCCTTCATTCCAAAACCGCAGGGTTTTTTTTGCACAACCCATGACCGTAGTAGACTTCGAACCTGCTGGGGCCCTATGGTTTTTCTGACATCTTCTTGAGGCGCGCGTGGAACACCACGTGCCTTCCACTGAATTCAGGCTCAGTCTGGACGGTTACCGAGCGGCCAAACGGCGAGCTACCCATTGCTGGCCGTCCGCAAGCCTACGTTTACGGTGTGTGGAAGAGGTGAGGACCTACGTCATGCGGAAGGTGAGGACGGTGTGTTGCCATTCCAACCACTCTTTAAAGAGGGGACTTACCGCCGTATTTATGGTTTGTACAAGATTTTCTATAATTAATCGTTATTTGTAAGAATATTTTTTGCATATTATTGTTTTCATAGCTACCTCATATGTAGTTCTTGATATTTTAATTTTGGATTTGTTCCTTGTAACAAATTTTTACAATTAATGATTAGTAGTAATAATTATTGAGAAAGGCAAGTTGACGTTTTGAACTATCCTCACCGGCTATGAGTCTTTGGACCTATTTTTACTTGTCAGATAAAATGTTAACGTTTGAATCCCCAACCGGTCCTATGAGACCGCGCTGTTATTGTTTTACTATTGTGTCTCGTTTCGTGGGTATCTGAGTAACTACAATAGAAAAGAGTTACCTAATGTTTTACTACCAATAATTATATATTTTACTGCCGTTTACAAGGTGAAGTATAAGACGCATGCTTACGGACGCATCAGCCTTCCTAGACCTATCTAAAACACATTTCCCAAATTAATGTCCATCACGCTTGTTTGCTAAGCATACAATAAAATGGTGTCAGTGAACGCTCTGTTCATATGACCGATTAAAACCTGACTTGAATTCTTCCAACAATATCAATGATAGAACAATAGCCAATATGGATATGAGTATTTATATCATGAAATGAATCGTAATAACTAACGATATACGAGCAAGCAAAAAATTGGTACACGATGATTTAAAATTTAACACAATTCATTTGCGATTAATTATGATGGTATTTATAAATGAGTTATCAGAAAGCGCAATGAATGTGAAATCATATTTATGATTTGATAGTTTATCTATGTAATAATAGACCCTTTTGTATTTGTATGCAAGAACAACTTGAGCATATTTTAATACACGGGTATCGACAACTTACCAGCTAAGAAAAATCACGATTTTTGCTACTGATAAATAATATTATGATCTAAAGGAGTGTCCTCGGATCTTTTTGCATGAATTGTAAAAAAATGTAGCTTCATATCAGACCTCCACAACCCAGTTACAGCAACACGATACTCTTTTGATAGACTGATGGTTAGACTTTCTAACTACCTGTAACAACCGTCAAAGATCCACAAAAACAACTAAAACCAACAACTTTACGTGATTTCTGAGGCACAGTATGTTAGTACTGTCCTAGAGAAACATAGAAAAGTGCATATGAACTGAAAAATTCACATTGGTAGGTACTTTTTCGGTTCCCAATCCCCTAACCTTATGCACAAGAGGCGGCCATCACAATACATCTATTTTCGCTAATAAAAACATAAACAACAATAACATAGTCACACCACATTCAGCAATAGCATCAAAAAGCAATACAATTTAATTAAATTGAGCACAAGTTTCAATTGAATTCATTCAGTTCGAATTTAAGTTACTCCAACAAGCCGATTAAAACTTTATAAATTTTTGTATCGCTCATTTTAAAATCGGCACTGTATTGTTTCGTATTGCCGATTATTGTACCCAATTTAATTGGATCCCTGACAGTTCAATTAACTTGAACAATTTTTGATCTGTTCCCCGTGGCCTTTATGACTGGTTTATTGTTCTTTGGCTTA
Source organism: Mythimna separata (assembly GCA_030763345.1). Classification (NCBI taxonomy): domain Eukaryota; kingdom Metazoa; phylum Arthropoda; class Insecta; order Lepidoptera; family Noctuidae; genus Mythimna; species Mythimna separata. The sequence continues at coordinate 17,476,442 of CM061177.1, read as the reverse complement.
TTTTACTGATTATACTCAAATAGCTTTTATGCTGTTTAATTATCTTAATTACATACGAACTGATATGGTCAATCGCTGCAGTGCAATTATTTGGCAACAATTTTCGGACGCCAACTATAATATAACGAGCATGCTTTACCTTTTATCATATAGTTATATATTTTTGTTTATAAGTAGGTACCGTAGATACAACAGCAGGATTTTGTAAAGGGCTATCTCTGGTAGCCCTTAGAAGATTAGTGGATGCGCTTACTTTTGATGCAGCATATTACTCCTTCAACTCCAAGAATTTTTTGAAATTACATTTCAACCAAACTTAACTTCACTACTGAAAAACAACCAACAATTCCTTAATCATATCAATTTTTAATCTGTTCTAAAAAAACAAAATCTTTAAAGTACATTTATGTAACCAGTCCACTAGCTAAGAAAGAAAAATAACTCATGCAGTTTCTTTTGGCAACAATTTTCGGACACCAAATATAATACAACGAGTATGCTTTATAGCTATATCTTTTATTTATAAGTACCACCAACAAGTGCACTTATTGACATGGTGCGCAGAACTTGGAGCCGTTCATTAGCATGGAAACTGATGAGTTAAAACCCAGTTTAAGTTATGCATGAGAACTTCTACATAGCTGAGATTTTAATGAAAGTTTGCTTTCCAGCACAAAGTGCAAATCACACATTCCCCCACCGTGGTCATTTCATAAACTGCAAACCATCTTGACGTCCATAGCTGTTCTGAATTTCATTATTTAATTATTTTTTTTGAAAATAGTAAGACCCGTTTGAACTTTCTCCTTGATGTGAAATATACCTACACAATTATACTGGCGCACTAAGTCATTAAAACTGACTTGAATGCTCTGACACTGTCTTACTCTGATGCAACTATGCCACTGATCTTGACATTCTTGTGTGTGCACGGGCGTATTTTTCTTATCAGAAAAAAAGCACAGAGTTGGTGTCCTGAGATAGTGAGATCGGCTCGTGGTAGATCATAAAGGAGATGGTTATATGAACTGGACAAACGCCACAACTGGCAGAAGAAAGCGCAGGCTCTTAACATTGACCTTATGAATCAATAAGAACCATAATATTCATAGAAAAAGAACATCAAAAGGAACAAACAGTCGTGACATTGTTTTCACATCAAATTGCAAGTCCTACATAATGCCGCAAAATGAGAAATGCTTCTACAACTTTCCAGGGGCATACAAAGTAGCTGCATCAATATTAATATCTGTGTGGAGTTCAATACCATCGGATTACCATAACCGTTGGCTCTGACGTCTCTTTCCTCCATTTAAATATCTTGAAATTCATGAATACGGGGTGAAAAATTACACGGACAATTCATTACCTACGTAAAACTTATGTGCGTTACTTTTGAGTCATGTTCTTATGTTGTTTCTATGGATCAATGTGGAAGATGTAGATGAATTGGTTAAGCAGCAGATATTTAGACAAACAATTACAGAAATGCATGAAATAATAAAAACAGGTAAGGCGATGATAAATTTGTATGCAAGTATTAACATTCCATATCACCTTTTGACGTGATTAGGACTAATATATCAGTAATAATTGCACCCATATTGGGAGGTAATTCAAAAAACGGGTGATAACAAAAACGAGTTTTTTTACAGTTTGGTGTTGTAGGTAGCTTCATATCTATCATTATGAGGCGGCCGCTTGAGAGAGGTCCTCACGCCCCAGCCGTCGGGAATCGGACCCCGATTTCAAACCACCGTAGGTACGTGCTTGCGGACGGTGAGCAATGGGTAGCTCACTGTCCGGTCATTCGGTAACTATCACGACCAAGCCCAAGTCGTCGATGGCGCGTAGTGTTCCACGTCTGCCTAAAGGAAATGTCATACAATTGTAGTGGCCAAGCAGGGTCAAAGCCTGCTTGGCCATCGGTTCACTCCTGAAAGGAAAATCCGTGGCCCTATAACGAAAAGCAAAGCCGGAACATACGAGTGGGTTCTAGTTGTTATTAAAAGACTGACACGCCATACCGCTTCACCCAAGAGAGCAGAAGAAGTCATTAGAGGATATCCCACTTAAAAAAACCGCCTCATCAATAAATTAACCATAAAATAAAAGCCAAACCACTTCCCTCTACTCCCACAACAATCCCACACACACACACACAAGCGCAACCCACTCCAATAAAACAAACAATCACTTCACTTGTCACATATTCTATTTTATTTTGCGTAGTCAGTTGCAATGAATACTTCTGCAGAGGTTTTGATATCGGAACCCGTGGGTTGAGGGTATTTCTTTATTAATTGAGCAAGTGGAGTGCTCTTCAGTTTCCAACTGTTATAAAATCTACATGGCGGTGGAGACTTAGATTTTTTGTATTTGGATAGTCAGAAATTTGGATTTTTGTAAGGTTTAATATGTGTGAGGACTGATATTGTAGCGACATCTATGACGTCACAGAATCCTGCATCGCGCACTGGTGACCTTGATGTAATCTAGTTTGGAGGCATGCAGAAGAGAGAGTAAAGTCCTATAAACCTCCGTGGAAAAGGGAGGATCCTCCGACCGGAGGGGTTTTCTATCTGGTGGACTACTGATCGATAGATTATTTCGGGCTGTTGTATCAAATCGCGAACTTTGCTTGCGCGATGCAGCATATTAAAGAACAGGGAGTTAGTGAAGGTACGAGTATTATGGGTAACAGGAAATAATGGAAGAAAAAAACGTGTCGCGTAAGTAATATAAGATAAGGGCAGGGAGAAGAAACAGAAGTAGGGTTTAGTATATCTTGTATTCAATACGTCTCTCTTTATAATTATTTCAGTACCTCTCATGTAGTTATGCGTGCCCGCCTGTCACTACCAATTTGCTCCAAATCTATTGAAACAAACTATTGGAACATTTGACATTTGCTACCGCGCTGTATGAACTTCTATGACCCAACCGTCAATCCACGGACGCGTACTTACAAAACGTAACGTAAACAAATTAATTATAAGTATGGGGTCCTATGGGGTACTCAATTTGAAAATGATAAAATGTTACTCTAGAAATAGATTTTTGTCTCAACCGTGAACCAACTGGTTACACGTTGCAACTGCAACCTCACGTCTAGGTTAAGCTGAAAAGTTTAAATGAGTTTAGGCAGGTAAAAATATCAACGCATTAGGCTTCTAAAGACGGAAGGTGTTATCGAAGTGTCGAAGCCAGTCAAGAAACAGAGGCTTTTTGATTTAGAAGCATACTATGAAAGTGTTTGAAAAGTCTCCGGAAAAATGTAACTGCAACTAAGGTTTTTGGGCAGACTGATGTTCAGCGCTGACACGTCAAATTGGTCGACATCAAGGGCTATTTCATCGTACTATGTAAAGAATATCACAGTAACTTACTTTCATTATCCATTCTAGAAACACTTTGTGGCAGCCTGGATAATCTTCGGCGAACATCTTCATCTCTATTTACACGCCGAAACTCTGCATTAACTTCATCTTCCATACGAGTGTTAACGTAGAAAACAAGTTTTGGATGTTTTTCATCATTGGGTAAAATGAAATTTCTACCATGAACTGCCAACACTAAGGTGCTTATAGCAAATAAGTGTTCCATTTTGTTCTAGGTAAGAGTTTCTTTCACCGGAACGAGACACTGAATGACTTCATTTAAACAATTATAATTATTGTAGATGATTGAGAGAATGCTAGGTATGTAGTATTTATGTTAATTAATAATGGATATGCAGACAATATGCATTCTACTCCGTGTATCATAAGAATGGATGAAGGAACTTAACCCTAGAAAAATATAAATCGACGTCGCGGCATTGTTGCGACAAAAGCAACACATGCTAATGATAAGTGATATTTATTTTGCAAGTTGGTTAATGACACACTATTTTACACTTCAATTTTTTTCGTCACTTTATTTATTAGATGAGGCCGGAGTTTCCTAACTGACTACCTTGAAAAGAAACACCAAAACAAACTCAGGGGTCACAGTCTCTTAAAGTCCATACAAAATGTAATGGTCAAATTACATGAGAATCATTTACAGATTATTGTCTGAGACGGCCTTTTGAGGAAAAAACCATGCAGATTTGAGTGGACCTATCCAGTCAGTGCAAGCATTTGTCATTGCATTAGGGTGTTGGTTGTCTCAGTCAACTTTGTCACCGCTCAAAATTTACGTAAAACAATATCTTCCACCATGGTAAGTACTATAATTACATGAATACATAAGTATGACGCACACACCGATCAGAAGTAAGATTATACTTTGTGTAACTGTCGGGCTTCTTGCCTTAATAGCATTCAGTCATCGATTACATTTATAATTTTAGATTATTATCACGTAGGTAAAATTAAGATTATATTGCATAGGAAGGTAGTTACTCAGATACCCGCGAAACGAGACACAATAGTAAAACAATAACAGCGCGGTCTCATAGGACCGGTTGGAGATTCAGACGTTAAACCAAACACTATTGGACAGCGAACGAAGCCAGCGTGATAGAATGATTATTAGATGAAGAAATGATAATATCTGAAACTACTAAACTGGTTCAAAACGAAAATAATGGTGGAACAGAACTAAAGCTTTCTGAAAGACTATTTATTCAACATTGAGTTAATCACTTAGTTCACCTGGTCTCTAGTATAAGTAATAATGTTACGTATGAAAATGATATTCGCAGGCGCATCGGAAACGAGTACTCGTGTATGAGGCTCATGCTGATGCCATGCTCGAGAGACAATAAAAAGACCGAAACAACACAAACATAACAAAACTAAACCAACACTAACGACTTTAAATGTTTTTCGAGACACAGGGTAACGTATCAATAATGTCTTAGATGAACTTAGTAAAGTACATGGTCTAAATAAAAAACCACATCGGTACTAGCCTAGTATCGACCCTACTAAGTACATCATGCCTATTGAGCCGTCACGACACACCTTAAATATAACTTAATTCTACATAATAATATAGTTAAGTATTAACTACTACTTAACCAAAATAATGAGTTAGACTGTTTTCACATTATCCGATCCGATATCGGTATCGGACTCCGATACGATATCGGGGTAAGTAAAATGTATGAAATGCTGTGCTCCGATATCCGATATCGGGTCGGACAATATGAAAGACAGGTACATATCTCAAACATTTACCTTACCCCGATATCGTATCGGCGTCCGATACCGATATCGGATCGGAAAATGTGAAAACGGTCTTATTCTCACACTGGATAAAAGACAGCAAAATATAGGCAAAAATAACGCAGTTCGTATGTACGTTGCTAATAAAATTGCACAGGCGTTGAAACTCCACACTACACGCACACCGCCGCGCGCCGTGTGCAACCATTTTTAACTCAGTCATAGACTACGAGGTTATTTCATTATGGATTATAGAAGAGCTTTCCAAAATTCTTAGAAAAATGTTTTTATAACTTACATCCTAATTGCTTATGCTCAATTAAACGCTGTAAGTTCATTATGAGATAAAGGGTTGCCACAAAAAACCGTGGATTCCACATCTTTGAATACTTTTCTAAATCTTGGAATATCAATCATTACAAACATAATCAACCTTGTAACATTCTCACTACTGGGACTCAAACCTCCTCTCTAGGAGAGAGAATAGGTGTATTGTTAAATATTTCTTTCTAATTGTTTGTTAAACAATATACCAGATTCCTCACATTCTTCTCCTTCACCGTTTTGAGAGCAATGATAATAAACTAAATCACTCTTAATAAACCGCCTTCCTTAGATTTTGAACTCACGATATACAACATCGTAAGTCGAAGCCTTTACCATTAGTTCTCCACAGCTTTACAAAAATTACCCCTCGATTCTATTCCACATTTCTATATTCCGTAACACGCAGCTTTTAGGCTCCCCCACACAGGTGCGTTATTATCGGTCGGTAATATCGCATGCGGTATTGCGTTAATGCGTCCCGATTCCTTGCACACAGCTGCGTTTTTATCGTCCGATATTTCTTACGAGAAAGTTGCGTTATTATCGCAGATGTGTGTACGGTCGTTTGCGTTCTGATACAAAACATTCTAGAACGCATATCGGAATATCGCAGGACGGAGAAACGCAACGTCCCACTTCCATTGCAGCGTTATTATCGCAGCAGTGTGTAACTATACGACCGTCCTAATACAAAATGTACTGCAAACAGATATCGCAGTAACGCATGCGATATTATCGACCGATAATAACGCGCCTGTGTGGGGGAGCCTTTTATCGAGCGGCACTCGGTGTCGAGACCGGCCGGCCTCAAATCGTCCATGTTGTTTTATTGATAGAACCTACACGGGCCCACTTGACCGGCCCCAGTAGGTTTCTATGCGCATATTAATTCTTGATTAATTGCCAGTATTGTTTATGGAGATTTAGGGCAGAATTTGGGAGATGAATTAGCTAGGGATTCGAGAGAAGTTTCTGGAGGGATTTTTTGTTGATTGTAAAATCTTTGAATTTGCAGTTGGAAATGCTCATATGAAAAGTAGCTACATTTCGCAAAAAAGTAGACACAGGTGTACAACACACTCATTCTATCTTTCCAGTAATACTACGTGAACCAGATCAAACCAATTCAGAAAGATAAATTGCTTTTAAACGTTACTTATTTAATTTTTACTATTTTAGTTATCATTTCACCCCAAAAGAAATCCACTATAGGGACATAGGTCTCCCTCAAGCATGGCGATGCTTGAGGGAGACCTATGTCCGGTGTTTGTGGATCGGTCCAGTGTTTGTAAAGAAAAGACAAGGACTATTCGACCAATAAAAAAAAAACACAAATAGAATACTAAATTATCAACGAGTGACATAATATATTATTATATTTTTTACTTTTGAGCTAATCATCATCATCTGCCTAGCCTTTACCCAACTATATTGGGGTCGGCTTCCAGGCAAGTCGGATTTAGCTGAATACCAGTATTTTACGAGGAGCGGCTGCCTACCAGACCTCCACATCCCATTAACTGGGGTAACACGGTACTTCTGAGCTAATATAAAATAAAATAAATTAGAGGTCTATGTGTGTGGTTCTATGTATATGCAGTATTTTAGTTTGGACTATCTGGAATAGAAAATACTACATCCGCTTTGAGTGCTTAAAGTGATACGTCGTTCTTGTCAAACGAGTCTTTTATATTTTTGTATAAAAATTGAATCGTTTTTACCTGCAATAGCCTGCAGGAACGCGATAACTAAGGTATAGTGAAAGAGAATTCCGAAAAATATATTTTTTTAGTTTTAGAACATTTTACACACCTGTTCCTATAGTTGGAATAGGTCATGACAGCTAGGGATCGTCACATCTGATTCGCAGAACATCAATTTAGCAATTTTCAATGGTGTTAAAATCACAACAGAGACTTTCGCTATACATTCAACTAGTTTTTCACAGCAGTTTTTTCCAAATTCGTTCATCGCAATGAACGTGCGTACAGGTACACGCACATAAATATACGTGTGTATGAACACAAACAAACTATCCGCTTTATAATATTAGTTATTATCAACTTATACTTACAGTTTAAATTACACATAATCATAATATGCACATATAACTTGGATTACTTGGAGATATATGTAGTGTACATAATACGAGTTTATTTACCTTCTTGTCTATGTGTATATTCAGCTAATCAGTTTCTACTGGACATTGTTCCAAGTCAGGATGATTGTCACAGCATGTAAGATTAAGGTTCTGACCCATAACAAACATTGGAGATATACTCACGATGACTCAACAAAATATAATGCGAAAATAACTGGGTCGGGTTATCTTATAAATCTGCATGTCATGCCACCAAAGTTATTTGCAAGCTGCGTCACCATAAAACGCAAAAATGTAATAATAATATCACTACGTAGATCATAATGTTAAAGTTATGGAGACTATTCAGGCTGATAATTAAAATCACTCATTTTGGGAATGGAGATGAATATATTTCCCAAAACAAGGAAGATTTTTATATCATACAAGCTGGGAACATTTTACAGGCATAAAAAGACCTATAAGCCATTTAAAGACGTATTCTTCCTGTGTGCTATGTTTTGCCCAAATCTGTTCAGACATTTGAGTGTGAAGGAGTAACAAAAATATACATACAAAATTTCACAAATAAATTGTAGCAACTTTTATTTTATTATGCAATACAACGATATCCTTCTTTTGCTCAACTGCAGACTCAAATACCAATAAAATTTTGAAGACTGTAACACAATATCGTATCGTTGTGTCAAAGGATACGTAGAACTTTGTAAAACACGATACACGTCTTTTGGCCAAAAGCAGAAACTACAATCTACTATCTGCTAGGATCTTTAGAATGATACCGCTATATGCAGAACATACATTCTGAATACATCTTTTGATATACGCAACTACGCAAGCCAGGTGTGAGTACAAGAAGCTTTTACTACCCTATAAAGCGGTAGCCACATTAGACCGAGGCATACGTGGGTGACACCTAAGTTGTCGTAGCGCTGCATAGCGTGGTGTCGCGTGGCGTTAGTTTAATGTAGTTCCACAAGTCTAGTTGCCAGATCAGCGTGTGTGGCCCACGTGGTCTCAATGTAGTTATACGTTTGCCCCTTTTGTTCACGACTAAAACCCACCTATACTGCTTCCGTTGCCCTTTGCGATCTAGCATACTTAGACATATAACTTTTCTGTTAGCATTCTCGCATTACCTGTGATCTAGGCTCGTCGGTCTCCATATATTTCATATACCAACTAGACTTGTGCACCTACATTAGATCCACGCCATGCGACGCCATACGACGTCTTTCTACATGCTTGATCCACGGGTGCATCAGTCTATTGTAGTTCTCGCTTTATCCTCTCAACTCAAAACAACTAAAATCAAATTGATCTTAGCAAAATAACTCAATAATCCTTAATCCACAGTTTATCAAAGCCATTTAGCAGTGTCATGTTTGCACAGATCCCGCCGCATTTAGTTGAGGCAACCAATAACTGCACTGAACGTAGATTGAGCAAGAATTGCGAAGTTTCTCTAAGTTCCAAATCCGTAATGTTTTAATGCACTCCGTCTGGGTTGTCGGTTAAATAACTGTGCGTTTTCAATGTTGTTTGATACGGTTTTGTGGTTATAGTGTAGCAAACTTGAAACTCTTATGTAAAAAAGTATGCTACACGCCGTCGACGTCTCTGGATCGATCCGGCTGGTTACCGGACAGCCACGAGCTACTCCTTGGTCGTCGTCATATTTGTATGGCCCACTGATAGTTATTTCGGATCTGGTCATCTTTTATATGTGAGATTACAGGTTTTAAAATGCATATTCTCATAACACTCTCACGACTCTAATTCACAGTCAGTTCGATAACGTTTTCTAAAATAGAAAAAGACGTGTAAACGTTTTATATTTAACAAAATAAATAAAAATTTGAACACAATATGCAACAGCCCGAAATAATCTACCGGGCAGTGGCCTACATCAGACATAAAACTCGTCTGGTCAGAGAAACCTCCCTTTTTAACGGACGTATGTTTTACACTTTGTTTCGCATTCTTCTAAATCTATACTAATATAATAAAGAGATAAAGTTTGTTTTTTTGTTTGTATGGAATAATCTCTGAAGATCCTGGTTCGATTACATAAATGTATATATTGATAGAAAGCTGCTTTCTACCTGAGTGCTATAGGCTATATTTTATGTAAAAAAAGTGAACTAAGTAAAATCAGAAAAACTTCCACGCGGGCGAAGCCGCGGGCAAAAGCTGGTATAATATAAACACACATTTTCAAACCAAGTTGACAGGTAAATAAATCTTAAGAATAGTCTACAAATGTCGGTTTTATTAAACAAGCCTGCCTATTTGCTGCCAGTACTACCAGCAACCAGGAGGTTGGGTCACACAATCGGACACACGGATGTGTTCTGCAGTTGGTATTCAAACAAAGTTGCAACCAACAATGAGATCTAACATAAAACTACAACTTCTCCTGCCCACCGTAATACAATGGAAACAAATCCTCGCAGTATAAATAGTGTTGCCATAATAGCGCGGCGGGAGTTCCACAACTGTTTGCATACGAGATAGCGAGGTGTTGTCTGCGGCATGTGGGATGATGACGACTCCAACACTAGTTGTTTAGAACAAATAAACTATTATCTATAGAGACGTATATTATAATAATCTTCAAGTCAAGAAGCTTTTGTTCTAAAAAGTTACAATAGCTCTGAAACAAAAATACCAACTGTGCGTTGAGTTTGAGTCGTTTTTACGTTGACGCGATCAAAACGTTAACCGCGTTTTGTTCACTGATTGTATAAAAGCATGGAGCGGACTAACCGGAGCAACAAACATCATAGAGGTCTTGATCGTGTTAACGTAAAACAAACTCATACTAGACACTCTGAAGAGATAGGTGGGTGGTCCAATACTCGCTGTCACTCCACTCAGAGCGGGAGAAGTCATACGATCTTTCCTCATCTCGAAAAAAATAATGAATATGTTTCTTCTAGAGAAGCGTGTTCCATCGTCGATCACATCATCAGTAACTATCTGTTGAGAAATTAATGGCGAGCCTATCATTAATACTAAAAAACATTATTATCTGATATCAGGTATGACTATGCCTTAGGTCTAATTTCTACACTGTATAACCTCTTACATATCGCTTAAAATGTTGAAGCGTTCATAAGTAGTAGATTCAAAATATCTTGTATTTTTTTTCATTTGGAATATAAATATAGGTGCTCGGGGAAAAACCACTGTTGTCTGTCTGGAAAAAAAATACGATAAATACCTTTTTTATTCAAACGTTAAAAACCAAGCTCAAGGCCGCTCAGGAAAATTAAATACAGCTTACAGCTAACGCGTACAACAACATATATTTTTGTGTGTAACTTAGACAATATCAGAAAAAAAATAAAGTGGACGTGGGTTTTTCTGATTGAAGGATATTTCTTTAGATTTTCTAAATTTTCTACTAATTTCTTCCTTTCTGCTGGTTTTTAAGATATTAACAGAACAAAATTAATCAATCCACCAGAATTGCAATTCATTATTCCTGAACATATTACAGCACACGCTTGATTTCAAGAAATACCTATTCTTGAAATCAGACCGCTGTGTCATCTGACGTCACTTGCGCCCTTGTGAGTGTTTTACATTTGCTCTTTCATTCAATCCAAAAATATAATTTCCATTCCACACCTTTTAAGACACCTCAAATTCTTTAAAAGAACACCCAAGATTAATTTCTAGGGAGGTTAAGCTGGCGTGAAAACGGGGGTATAATTAGTCGTGCCTACATTAAAAACCTTGAAACACAGAATAGATAGAGTACAGAAGGTTAACTCCGTGAGCGAAAACGCATGACACAACTCACGTAAACTGATTGGACACATACTTGTGGCTAACATTCGTTTGACGACTAACAGTCGAAACCAATAACCTATCTATCACATACCGGAAATAGAAAAACAAATGAAACAACAGAAAACATGTATAATTTTTGTATTGTATCATTTGCTTCATTATCTCCACTATGCCAAAGCTGTAGATAGATAGGTTGTTGGGTTCGGCCGTTACAAGTAAGAAACACTACATGCTAGCATGTTTACCCTACTCATACTGGAAAGTTTCCTAGCATTTGTTCAACTTAATTTACTTAGTCTGTACACGACAGAAGAAGCGCAAAGGTGTGGTGTCCAAACGGGGATCGGCAATTCCCGTACGCACACGTATACGGGTGCATGCGCCTGTTTTCGCCCATTGTACAGAATGAACCTTCTGTAGCAATCTATTCTGTGCTCAAAAGGAGCTATGTAGTCCCGAAGTACATTCAATGGAAGTAATTAAGTGTATTACGACGGAGGAAGCGAAATGAAATACATTGTCACATGGAGCGACTAATTTGGGACAAATGGAGTAATAAAGACTTTTGTTTCTGTCTGATATGCTGATTTTATGGCGCGGAGCGTTTTTTAAAAGTGTTTATTGCAGTAAAAATGTGGTAATAGGGACTATGTATTTATTATCTTGGTGTGAAGTCCGTTTTGCGGTTAATTTTATTGAAACCCAGACTATGTAATATAGAATAGGCTTATTTATGAATGAAGATGATTTAAATATTATGACATCGATGAAGACGACGATAGCGATTTGATTTTATATAGTGAATTCTTAGTCCCAGCAGTGGGAACATTATAAAGCTGATTATGCTATGCTCATGCTAGAAGAAGACAACGCTGCGGAAGTGACTATTACCATCGCACTAATGCAAAAATAACGGGTCACATATAAAAACTGTATTATAAACACGAGAGTAACTTTGCCTGCCTTCATGTCTTAACGACTGAATGGATTTAAATGAAACTTAGTATATTGGTAGAGCATGTAAGCGTGAGTGAATCATGAAATAGACATGGGACTTTTATCCGCAGGCATATGTTTCCTTAAGAAGATTTACGACAATCACGCGAACGAAGCCGCTAACGGAAACCAGTACTTACAAGAAAGAAAGACAAATGTATGTTATATCACGGAATACAAATTACCCAGATCGTAAGTCTAATGTACTTTGCACACAGCCTTTCAACGAAACACGAAAACTTCAAACAAATCCAAACAATGATCGATGGAGGAACTGACCGTGTTTTTAACATAACATTCATCGAATTCTCCAAGGAAGACCTTTTCCCGGAAACAAAGCTTGGAATTAAGCCAATAGGGAAAACCTTTCATCTGCCTAGCCTTTTCCCAACTATATTGGGTCGGCTTCCAGTCAAGCCGGATTTAGCTGAATACTAGTATTTTACGAGGAGCGGCTGCCTACCAGACCTGCACAACCCATTAACTGGGGTAACATGGTACTTCATGGCAAGACTGGAGTCAGATTTACTGGCTTCTGTCTGTCCGTAACGACTGCCAAAGATCTACAAATGACAGCCGGGACCAACGGCTTAACGTGCTTTCCGAGGCACGGAGGAAACTCGGTATGTTAAGATGGTCACCCATCCACAGACCAACCTTGGCAAGCGTTGCTTAACCTTGAAGATCGAACCGTGCAGCTGTTTTTGTCTAGCCACGAGCTCCTCCAATAGGTAAAACCTTTAAATAACAAAATAGTATGTAGGTATGTACAGACAGATTGCTCATTGCCAACAAGCACCGAAATGACGCATTTCCGTCACAGTACCGCGCAGAAGGAAATATATTTTGACGCTCTTTATGAGAAAAAATGCGGAGCTATTTTTCATATGTTTCCATTTCCTAAATAGGGTAATTGCGCAACTCAAAATGACGCAATAAAACGTAAGGAAATGTATCCATCGTTGCTACAGAAGCTTTAGGGCTTGCTGGTATTCAGTGTTGCCATGCTATGCTATACAGTATTCTCTTATTTTTCTAATATTTTCTTCCAATCCTAACTAATATTACAAATGTGAAAGTGTGGATCTTTGTGTTCACGCAAAAACGGGTTAACGTTTGGATGAAATTTTGCATGCATATGGCCTTTGACATGGAAAAGAACATTTAGCTACCTTTTATCCCGATTCTTTTTTGTTAAACTTATGTCCCCGCAGATAAAGTCACGGGTAAAAGCTAGTCATTTAATGAAAATCAAAGTTGTTGCCATTGAACGAACACAGCAAAATCTACAACTAGACGATTAGCATAAAATTTGTACTGTAAAACCGATTGCAACGAGGGGTTTGTCACATTTTTATCAAATAAAAAAAAAAACAATTTCTTGATATGTTTTCTTTCGTTTAATAAAAATATTTATTTTAAGTCAGTTCAGTCAGCTATACTTTACCTACCGGATTATAGGCACCAAGAAGACTTATCATTATCTTGACAATGAAAAGTTTTTCATCAAGTTTGGGGTTACAGCAATATCTTTTCTTCTTCGATAGTTCCCTACTAATCTCCATCTCAATAGTCCCCCTTCTTCAATTAACCAAACCACACCCACATTAAAAACACAGTAAATAAAAAGCAACTCAACTCATCAAATTAAACACCTAACTTCGCACATCTATGTAGAAGAAGAGCTCCGAATAATTTAGCCACCGGCTTCCAACTGCTCGACGAATACTCAATTACCACTTTTTTGTCTCAGTACACTTTGTTTTCTTGTTTTTCTTTACTTTCCGCCTGAATGGAGACGGAGGGAATACGTATTAACGTCAAAGACGGTAGCGCGCCGTTCAAATGCTCGTAGTTTTAAATTTTTTTATTCCGGAATTCGAATTTGAAAATTTAGCTGGTTTTCTAGAATGCGAGAAAATTGATTTGGAGTTTAAAATGCAATTAATTTTTGTAGCTTCGATAGGTTTCTTTAGACCTGAAAGAACACTAAGTTCAATTAAGATACTAATATAAAGGTAATAATAATATGGAGCAGTGGTGGCTCAGTCAACGATCCCGACTTACGAGTTAATGACAAAAATTCGAAGACATGTGACATCCACCAACCCGCACTGGGCCCGCGTGGTGGATTATGGCCCATTCCCTCTCCTAGAGACGAAATCTGTCCCAGCCTGTGGGAACATTATAAGGCTGATACTCTGCTATGCTATGCTAAAAATATAAAACTAATGAAAATCATAGTGAAGTCCTTTGCTCAATCCTTAAAAGAACAAAATTAAGTTAGCCAACCAAGATAACAGTTTTAATACAAAATAATAAAAACACATTTCGAAATTATGTAAAGTATAAATGAAAATTAGCGATAACTAGGACAAGACTAAGTATTCACAGCGAAATCTAATCGCTATTAATTATATTATTGTTATTGTAATACCACCGATTGTTATCATTTATTTCTAGACACCTGATAAGAACATACTTCACCTAGATACTCAAGCACATTGTACTGAAAACTTGAAGAGATAAAACTAAAAATAGCTAGACAGTAAAAGAGACTATTTTAGTCTGAGGGTAAAAACATCAACTTTAAAACAAAGTGTTTTCAGAGGATCTATATCTTATTGTAGGTTTTTTTATTTAAAAAATATTATTATATTGTTTTTAGTACGCCGCAGTCTACCCCCTCTTTATTTTAAGTTCTTACAATAAATCCTAAAGTTGTTTGGTAGATATCGCTGTCAGCGATAAGACCGCCATTGTATCTATAGATTAAAGTTAGTGTAAATATTTTTGTTACTATTGTGGTCTAAAATAAAGCTTATTCTATTGTGTAGAGAAGCAAAAACTTTTAGAAACTGTTAGCAACCTTTTTTCATTGATAAAAGACTATAAATAAAATTTAAAAAAATCAAACAGCATTACCAACCTATTCTTTTTTCAAAAAAAGCCCGCCATTATTATGAAAACCGCTATGACTACGCAGAGTGGTTAGCATCTGGCAAAGTGAGATTTTCAGGAGAATTTTCACTAAATGTGTACTAAAAATGTGTTTAGGGCTTCAGCCTTTTAGTTTGTTACCTCTAACCTTTACTACGCTTGTCTACATGAGTTTTATAACATGGGCATCACAAGTTTTATAAGCACGTGCGAAAATTATTCATAAACATTTTAACTGCTTATGTTTTATAACTATTGTTATACATCGACGCACAAGCTAATATCAAGGATCCAGTACACAATTTTAGACCTTCAGTGGTGGAATTTTCAGGCGGCTTTTTCCAATTTTTTTTATAAGTTGTCAGTACTTTGGAATTGGAATAAAATTCAGCTATCATAAAAAAGTAGTTTCTTTTGCAAAATAAATTCAAGCGTCACTTTTTATACGTCAACGCTCCTTAAGATTTCCTTTGAAAGCAGACTTAGGATATTATCATATATCACCGACATTTTAAAGACGGACTCTTATTTGCACAATGCAAATGTGACTTGAGAGAAAGTGAATATAAAAAGTGGAACTGCAAACGGTTTCTTTCATTTATTTCTTTGATAAAGACGGAGTGGGTTGGAATTTTGCAGCTGAGGCCAATTGTTACTTTACTCGGTCGGATTTGCATGTTGGTAATGCATTTCTCTTTGTTAGAAAGAAGGATGAACTGATGTTATGTCAGAATGAATAAAAACCAGATTTTCCTTTAGTTCGGGAAGCTTTGGCAGTAATGTTGAATCTGTAATTGGTTATTTTTTGAGTCCCTTTGTGTTCGTTTCTTATTCAACGTTGAAGTTTTTTAGTTCAATTATTTTCTGATAAAATTGTTTATTGAAGTAAAGAAGAGCGTTTAACAAACTATTCTGTGTCAATGAAAAATCCTTTGAAACTGTTATTTCAGTTTAAACTACAAAAGAACTTTTACTTCGTAATTTTTTTTTTTTGCTCATAAATATTACTTTATAAAAGATAAAATTTATACTTGAAATATTATTTTAAGACATTATATATCAATATCATTCTTGGTAATGATGCTCTTTTATTTGATAAGTACAATTTACAGAAATAAATTATTATTATTTCCAAGAATGAGGCATTACAACAACTCAGATAAAATTGTTTCAAGTAAGTGTTATTTACTATAATTAAATAAAGGAAACACAATAACATATATTATTGTGTAATTCGAAAGAAATAAATATTTCTAACGAAAACATATTTTATCTCAGACATTTATTAAAAATTCTGTCTTCCCACCACCTCAAAACATCTAACGAATAAAATATGAGGATTGTGGTTGGAAACCACAAACTGTATGGTAGATACTGACTACGTAACCAAATAATTGAAATGTTTGAGAAATAATTACTATCTAGGAGCCTCTGTTGCTATATTGGCGTGTTATTAGTCTCTTATTCAAAATGTCATCTCCGCTACGTAGACGAAAAAATCTCAGACACTTGAAATAGTCACTACCAAATAGGGTGGTAAGTATTTCACTAAAAATATCAGATTTTCAGATTTTTGTAACACCGTTAAAGGATACTGAACTGTTTGAAGGCCTTCCACAAAGTAGGCCGATAAACTTATGAGGGCCGTAGGAGTCCGCTGGATGTAGAGCACCAGACCAGCCACTGTGGCGACGTTGGGCAAGTTTATGTCCAATTAAATAGCAGACGGGATTCGGCCGAAATTATGATGATTTATAATTACTTACTAGCTGCTACCAGCGCCTTCACTCGTGTGAAAGTGGATGACTGTCCCAAGGGTACATACTTCTGAAATAAAAAAAAATATTCTACAAGTGTGCCAAATTTTATCTAAATTCTTTAAGTCATTATTTCGTGAAGAAATAACAAAAATACACACTCACAAACTTTTGCCTTTATAGTAAAATTTTACCTATGAAATAGCCATTTTTTTTAATGGAATGTTTTGAACTGTGATTTCTTCGAATTTTTTTATTATAAGTTTAAAAAACTTTGTGTTAATGGTACTATGTATTATTTGCTAGCTTTATGTAATATGACACAGTTTTACAAATACCACAAAACGCTTTGCGACCATTTCAGAAAATATACCTACAAGACGGGACAAATGCCACTCAATCATCATAATGAAGAAAAATCATCAACAGAGCTTTATGGGACTCTCGCTTATGTTTATAAGCCGTTACCATCAAAATAATGAGTGCAATATATTTACTCAATCCGTTCGGGCACCATAACAAAACATTAAAGTTTATTATTATAATAGAACACGTTACCAGCCTTAATTGCGTTTGTTCAAGTTATACACAAAGTGTGTTCGCAAGAATTTCAATTTTGTTTGTATGTTCAATGTGATCGAGAAATGATTGAGTGCTGGTATACGATGCAATCGATTTTATTGAAGCCGTTTACTAAATACACAATAAGAATCAATTAACTTTAGACGCAAAATCTCTATAAATGTTTAACGTTTCGAAAGAACACTCGAATCGGATTGACGCTCAAAATAAAGACAGGTTATTAAACAAGTATTTATAGAAACATTTCTTGGAATGTACAATGTTTCCAGTATAGTCTAATTGAACAATGCTCAAATATCTTCTAAAACATTAAAGTCGCAATACAATGAATTCTGAGTACGCCACAAAGACTTCTCAAAACTAACTGACAATATCGTTTTCATACTGCTTTTGTCGAGAACTGTAAAATAACCGTAAAGAACGTTTCTACTGAGGAGCTGCGATAAAAAATCCGGGAGAAACTCGAAAACATTTAACTTTCCAACTTTTTGCGGACTTACACTTCTCGTTTTTTTCGTACTTTTCACTCAGTTCCCATTGACCATAATACAGTGGAGGCTTCTAAAAGTTTTGCGCTGCCTAACTTTAAAGTTACGAAGTATTTTAACTATGTATGGTAGTTGGAACGTCTTTAAGTAGTGCAAAAAAGGCAGAAGATATATCTTCGTTGAATGTAGACGCGATAGAATATTGATGAGGCTTACGACTCGAGGCGGTCGCTGTGCCGGGCTGGTGTTTCGTTCATATGTACATATTTAGGTATTTGCTGTAATACCTAATGGGCTTGATGCATATAGTTAGATTGGAAGCTGTTCTGAGAGAAAGCTGCAATGCGATCTGTTTAGGATAAGTGATATTTAAGTACCTGTTTTTGATCCAACAATGTTTTCTCAAAAACCCCTTTGCGATGCTATTGAGCAATACGCCTATTAGCCAAAGAACCCTCAATGTAGCCGCAAACCACACACCTTAAGCCTCATTGACAGCGAACACGCGCAGTTCGAGACAGTATTTGATCTTACAAGAATAGATGGTCGTTCGATTCAACTGGGTTCAGACGCTTACGATTGAGCGCGCTCGATTGAAGGTAGCACCATTGGCTCAATAGAGTAGTACTACAATCTGAGTGACCAGTAGCTGGATCAAGTTACTTGCATCGTTGTAATGCAGCTTTATGTGCTTTAGAACGTAGTTTTAGACCAACAAAATAAAACTAGTTCAAGTGAGCTTTCACAATATAATGTACCTATGTAGTTAGGGTTGATCACTGCTAACAGCTAGGTTATACATAATTTACCATTTACGCCTTTTTTCTATGACCTACCGCAGTTCATAGATAGATAGCTATCCCCGATAAACAGTAAGATTCTATCTATCAATTCACAACTTTTGGTAGGAAATGCTAACCGTCGGTAGGTTATAGGAAAGCAAGTAAGGGCAAAATGACAGATTTGTTTATCTTTAGTAGCTGCAACTTTAGATAGATAGCTTATTGAAAACGGGCGTTAGTAATACCAAAGCCGTGAACATCACGTGGTAGCAAAATATGCATATAAATCAGATGCATAGAAATATTGCTCTTGAGTATTCAGTATGTAGGAGTATAGATCTTGAGAAGAATGTCTAGGTATTTTTTTATACTGTTGTAGCTTAGGACATTGATCTCACATGATTGAAAGCAATAAATAAGGTTTATGATAGAATACGCGAGCTCAAATAATGCCTATTCACTTTGGGTTAGGTTTACTGGTAAATACTGTGATATTGAAGGAGATCACATAAGATATGTAGAGCCTTGGTAGCGTGTATGCTAGTTAGAAGAATATACTTTAAAAGAGCTAGGGCCTGTTTCACAATGTCCGAGTAGGCACTCACTGAATAAATTCAAAAATGGAACAGAATTTGTATGAAATTATCTGCCAAGTTAGATACTCGAAACTTAATCATAGGTGGTGAAACAGGCCCTTATGCTATTGAAAATTCGATTGGAAATAGTTAGAAAAAGAATATAATTGTTTTAAGTGAGTTTTTAATTGACTATGGAACAGAAATGCCAAAAATATGAAGTACTTATTGAAATTTCGTGCCGTATGTTTGTTTAAGCAAATCATCTAAAAGTAAATCATATGCCAAATTCCTAGCAGATCTTAAGCAATTCTTATAATATTGCACAAATTAACCGAATCATACACAATTCGTTTCATATCAAAATCATAAATAATGTCGCATGAAAAAAATATGACTCATATTAGTAAAGCTTGACTTTTTAGACCCACTGATCTAAGGAGCATACACTTCGAGTCAGAAATAACTGTACTACTTACTGACTCGAAGCATCAGTAAGTAGTATAGTTGGTTAGTAGTAAGTAGTAGTAGTCCTGAAGAATTATGAACCAACGCTTCGAAAAAAGTATCACACACAAGTTAGAGAAAATCGTATCACATACGTAGGAGTGTCTAGTCTGTAGGTCTAGGATTCCAGCATAACCTCTCGTCCTCCCCAGACAGTCAGCATCCATTAGGATTCCCCAGACAATTTTAATACACCCCAGTTCGCAGTAGGTGCGACCGGCATGCGGTCACATCCCGCTATGTGAGATAAAGTGCCGCATCGTTCACCTCTTCACACCGACAGGAATGCAGTATATCGTGACATTTTACTAAACTCTTAAGTCTTAGACGAGGTGTGAATGAGGTATGAAATTAATAAGAATTGTGACCTATTTTCAAAAGAAACTCTATACCTGAGAAGCTCAATGCTAGGCAAAGATTTTTCGATCAGACAAGGTATAAACATTAATCACCAAGTTTGCTTTACTTGGGTTCGATATTTGACCCCTTTGATTTCTGATTTAAGCATTTGAAACTGAATATTTCTCAAACTTTACTTTAACCTGGAAACCTGTCAAAAATTGGCATTAAACTAGGATTTGAGATGTTGTAATAATAAAAAATAAAAAAAATAAAAAAATTATATTAGGGTGTGTGTAGCTGGATGGTAGCTAGATGTGTTGGTATGTTTGTGTGTGATCTCCCAAATAATAAAAAAAAAGGGTTGAATAAGAAAGAAATATAAAATTCGGGCGCCACGGAGTCACACTGACCGGAATAGCGAAGTTGGAAGAGTTTGGACAATTAATCTGCCGGTGGGAGGCTACATCAAAATGAATAAAACGATAAAATACTTCTGTCTTTTCTTTTTAATGTCTCTGCCCGTAAGCTTCAAAACATGACTTTGTATTCTACACTAATAATTAAAAAAATAGTTACTGTTATTGGGAATTATGGAAATTATTGTTATTGTTGCATCTTGGAAACAAAAGAGAATATAGTAAAGGAATTCTCCTACCGGAATGTCAAAATCCCTAGCATGTTACTTATAGGTTATTGGTTCCAAAATCCTTCATGACGCGTAGGATGCGAGGCTTCAAGTTTCCCGAAGTATGCTCGAGGTAACGCAGAAAAAGATGAACAAAAAGGCCAAAGGAAAGACCAGAAGTAAGATAGAAGGAAAACGCCCCTTTGGCTGTAAACAATCACATAAAAACAAGTTAGATTGTACGTTCGAATTCAAACACGTGGGTCGCGTAAAACCTTTTTTAGGAATGGAAACTTACCGTCTTCCTTCTCAAAAAAATAGCTTACAGTGCGCTGACACAGCGTTTTAAAACAGCTGCGTGCGACAAATCACTGTAAAACCTGAAAAGATTGAAAAACCAGTAAGATAAAAGTCGGACCACGCCCTAGAAAAATGTTTGACAAAAAATACGACAAATCTCTTACCAATGGAATCTCTGGCATTATACTACGTCCATGAAGTCTTTATGCAATATAGATGCCACTAAATGGCTTAAATTATGGCGATTATAGCCGATTACAAGGAAATAATATAAATTGAAAAATTACGTGGCCATCGGAATGGATAGCGGATCGAGAGTGCGTCAAGATTCTGACAGACGACACTCAAAGACCGCACCACAGACAAAAAAAAACATAGACAAAATCGACTAAAATCGACCAAAAATCCTTTCCATGTAACGAGGCGAATAAGTCTCGTTACATTACATCCCTCCCCGAAAAAATAAAAGAAAGCAATTTCTTTTATGCTAAGAAAAAGACAAAAGCAAAAGCTTCAAAAAAACAAAATGGAAATACAAATTCCAAAAACAATAAACCCCAAAAAGAGTTAAAAAACGTCCCAGAAGAGAACAAAAATTAAAATAAGTACAGTTAGACCACAAACATAACCGACCTACAATATCACAAGAACTAGCATGAGTGCAGTTAGGCACCTTCGCCACTGACTAACAAGCAACATCCAAGTAAATATCATAAGTACAGCCAAGCGTAATCATCGCTGACCAATATGCATAATGTTATAAACAAAAACAAAATTGAGTACGGTTAGGCACCATCGCCACCGACTAGCAAGTAAAATAAACTAACAAAAATGTTAATATGAATACAGTTAGGCGCAATTGCCGCTGTTTTAGAAAAAAAAAAACAAAGAAATGTCTATAAAGACTACCTTGAGTACGGTTAGGCACCCTCGCCACCGACTAGCAAGTAAAATAAAGTATAAAAGATGTTATATTTGAATACAGTTAGGCGCAATTGCCGCTGTTTTAGAAAAAAAAATCAAAGAAATGTCTATAAAGACTAACTTGAGTACGGTTAGGCACCCTCGCCACCGACTAGCAAGTAAAATAAACTATAAAAGATGTTAATTTGGATACAGTTAGGCGCAATTGCCGCTGTCTTAAAAAACCAAAGAAATGTCCATATGAGTACAGTTAGGCACCCTCGCCACTGACTAGCAGGAACAAAATATAACCGTGAGACACAGTATCAAATCTCTTAAACCAAGGAGGCAAGAGAGTAAAAAAGAATATTGTGACCGGTACAACTCCACCGATTTTCCGAACACAAACATCTTTGAAAAATGCATATTGTGATCGGCATAACACCACCGAACTCCCGAGCACAATAGCAAAAAAAATTGCATACGCAAGGATGCAAGAGAACAAAAGAGGAAGATTGTGACCGGTATAACACCACCGATTTTCCGAGCACAAACATCTCCAAAAAAGATGCATATTGTGATCGGCATAACACCACCGACTTTCCGAACACAATAGCAAAAAAAAAATTGCATACTCAAGGGAAAATAAAATTCACCAAGATCAGCAAAAATTAGGAGAAATCCCTACAAGCGAGAACAAATGCCACTCGTAAAGAAATCCCTAGAAAGATGTACAGAATCGACCAACTCAAAAAGAGCTAGCAAAACTGCAAAAAAAGAAGAAATGCGGAAATCATTACTATTTCCACACATGGGAAACAGAATGATCCACAGATCAAAAAGATAAGATTTTGCTTTCTAACAGGATGTTAGAGGCAAGTCCCATACATTCAAGTATAACAATAAGCACCCAAGTGTAAATAAGTAGGTAGCTATTTAAAATTGTATACGAGAATGTAAAAAAAAAAAATTGTATAAACTGTATAAAATAGTGTATACAAAAAAAAACAAAAAAATAAGATCTTTTGATATGAAAAATGTATGTGTGGGTTTAAAAAAGTCATTAAAATGTCCTAAGTTATGTTTTAGAATGTTTAATTGAATTTAATAAATTCGCTTGAAGCTTACCTAACAAAATCATCATTCAAAGATCAGTGAACCTATCATACATCACCTAACAAGATCCTTCAAACAAAAATATCAAAAACTAGTCAACACTTGGAAACCAAATCAAAATTTAATTATATCTTTAACGTGATAACGCCCAGTTGAGCCTTTTTTAAGGTCTTTTAGAACGTAGACGTTATCCGAAATCTTTTCAGTAATCTCACATTTTATAAACTTAGGAGCAAGTTTCGCCGAAAAATAAGCAGGTGCATGAGATTGAACAAAACTTCTTCTCCACACAACATCACCCACATCAAAAGAAATGACTCTACGACCCTTATTATAATAGCGAGCATTACGCTGATAAGCTTTTAATAAATGAGTTTGAACTTTAGCAAAAATATCACTAAGTGAATTAAGAGAATCAGCATAGTGAGTTCTATTGGAAACTTCAAGTTCACTTAAGTTTTCAACAGAATCACTAATACGATGTAAGGAAGCGTCAAAAATAAGCTCCCTACCAAACATCAAAAAATTTGGTGTGAAATCTGTAGCAAGATTAACACTATTATTTAAAGCTAATTGAACATGAGGTAAACATTTAGACCAAGTTCTATGATCATCTTTTACAAAGCAAGCGATGCAAGTTTCAACAGTTTTATTATATCTCTCAACAGGATTATTTTGAGGGGTGTATAAAGTGTTATAAAATATTTTAGTAATATTAAAACCTTTCATGAATTCTACGAAATGTTTAGAAGTAAATTGTGTGCCATTATCACAAACAATTATTTTGGGGCAACCAAATTTAAGAAATATTTCTTTTTCAAGAAGTTTATTTATTACTCGAGTAGTAGCATTTATCATAGGAAAAATCCAGCAAAATTTAGTGAAAACATCAACAACCGAAAGAATATATTTATGACCAGAATAGGCTTTAGGTAATATACCTATTATATCAACTGATAGCATTAACATGGGTTTATCGACTTTTTTAGGATTAATCATAATACCAAAGGGAGAATGAGTGGTATGTTTATAAGCTTTACAAATATCGCAGGCTAGAATATATTTTTGAACATCCTTGAACATTCCCTTCCAAAAATAGTGTTGTCGCAATTTATTTACCGTTTTATGAATGCCAAGATGACCAGAATTAATATCATCATGATTAGAACGAATTGTGTCTAAAATTTGTTCTTTAGGGATAACTATTTTCCAATTAAGACGACTATTAGGATCAAATTTACTTTTACAAAATTTATATAAAGTGTTATTTTCCACTCTAAAATTTCTATATCTGCAAGGAGATTTTTGACAATTAATAAATATATTTTTATACCAAGGATCATGAATATCATCGTCAGGTAGAACTAAATTATTCTGAGAAATATCAATAGCGGCGACTTCAATACGCGATAAAGCATCTGGGACTAAATGTAAAGATCCTTTCTTATGAACAATATCAAAGGTGAATTGAGAAATTCTAGCTGCCCAACGTGCTAAGCGTCCACTGGGATTACTAAGACCTAAAAGCCACTTCAAACTAGCATGATCAGTAATAACGGTAAACTTCATTCCTTCAATGTAAGGTCTAAAATGTTCTATGGAAGTTAAGATAGCAAGTAATTCACGTTCTGTGGTGCTATAATTGCGTTCACATTTATTGAGTGATCTAGAATAGAACGCAATAGGATGTTGATCGCCATTATCATCCTCTTGGCTCAAAACGCTACCAAGGCCAACAGAACTGGCATCACAATGTAAAAAGAAAGGTTTTTCAAAATTAGGGCATTGCAAAACAGGAGCAGTAATCAAAGTTTCTTTCAAATTATCAAATGCAATCTCAGCTTCATCATTCCAACAAAGTGGTTTTTTAGAGTTTTTACTACCAGCAGTTAATTTAGTTAAAGGAGAAGCAATATCAGCGAATTTACAAATGAATCTACGATAATATGAACACAGACCGAGAAAACTACGAAGTTGTTTAACGGTTTCAGGACGTGGAAAACTTTTTATTGTATCTAATTTAGAAGGATCAGTATGCAAACCATTACTATCTACTATATAACCAAAATAACGGAGTCTATCTTTACAAAAGTTACACTTTTTTAAATTAACTGTGAGTCCAGCTTCTTTCAAAATATTATAAATTTTATGCAAATACTCTATATGTAAATTAAAATCCGAATTTACGCAAATTAAATCGTCTAAATAACAAAACACAGTATTATCAAATTCAGGACCAAAAAGTTTATCTACGAGTCTCTGCAACTCAGCGGGTGCATTAGTGAGACCGAATGGCATGCGAACAAATTCAAAAAGTCCTTTTCCCGGAACAACGAAAGCAGTCTTTTCTCGAGAAGATTCTTCGAGAGCAATCTGTAAAAATGCTTTAGAAAGGTCAATTGTACTAATATATTTAGCTCCGCCAAGGTTATCTAATATTCTAGAGGTATAAGGAAGAGGATAAGAATCTTTAATAGTGACTGAATTTAAACGTCTCGAATCTAAACATAATCTGGTACTACCATCTTTCTTTTCTACAGCTAAGACAGGTGAACACCAAGGTGATTTAGAAGGTTGAATGATACCTTCCCTTAATAAAACTTCGACTTCATCAAATAGTTCCTTTTGCTTTGCAGGACTTAAAGGCCAATATCTTTGTTTAAAAGGTTCGCTAGTAACATTAATTTTGTGTTTAACGAGATGGGTAAGACCTAAGCCTTTCTTTTCATAAGAAATATCTTCAAAAAGTTTAATTGTATTCTTTAGTTTCTGTTTCTCAGAAGGAGACAATTCACTAGCAGATGTGACTGTACAAACTTGGACTCTATTACTCTGAACATAAGTTATATTTTTCCATAAATCTTTAGCCAAATCGAATTTTAACCAAAAATCGAAACCTAAAATGATGTCAGGTTGAAAAGAAGGTATAATAAGAAAATCAATATTTTTAGTTAAATTATCACAAGTAACAGGTAATTTAATAGTACCAATAATTCTCTGTGAAGAACCATCAGCTGTATAAGCAGAACTAGAAACGGAATTTATTTTATAACCTAAACGTGAAAATTGTTCATGACAATTTGCGCCTAAAACGCAACTGTTGGAACCACTGTCCAATAAACCAGAAAAAGTATGTTTACCTACAGAAAATTGTAAATATGGTCTAGTATCATTATGTTTAACAAATAAAACGGGAGCTGATTTATAAATTTTGAAGAATGTTTTTAAGTAATCTAACCAATCCGCAAAGTCTTTGTTACGAGTAGCATCATCAGGTTTGTGACATTTAACTAAACTTTTGTTCATCGAGACACTCGCAGTTATATCAATAACAGGGGCTCGATGTGACCTAATTAGTTTTTTGACTCATCAGAGTTTTTCTTATCTACATTACAAACGTCACAATTCTTAGATGTGACTCCAGCCTTTTGGCATTTAAAACAAATAACACCAGGAATGGATGGACACTTTTTAAAATGATGACCAGGTTTTTTACATTTTAAACAGGTTATATTATCTGTTGAAACTGCATTAAACTTAGCTGTGAATTTATCAGTTTTACTGTCTTTCAAAGCCTTTCTGTTGACAAAAACTTCAAGTTCCTTTGCAAGATCAAGAAATTGTTCAACAGAGTCAATGTGTTTACCAAAAATAAAAGGTGTGTAAATAGGCAACATGTTGTGTTTAATTACACTAACCAAAACCGCATCAAACAATGGAAAAGAAAGACGACTAGCCATATCCATAATATCGGTAATGAAGTCCGGAAGTGATTCAGAACTTTTCTGTTTCCTGGTACGGAGGTCATGTTCCAAAAAGTAGTCAAAGTCCGGCCTGTCAAAACGTTTAAGTAAAGCAAGCTTAAGCTCATGCCATGAAGAAATACGAATACGAACCGTGCGAAACCATTTAAGAGCAATATCACTAAGCAAGTCTGTAAATGAACCAACTAATACAATTTCATCGAAGTTCTTATATAAAAAGTATTCTTCAACCTCAGTAATAAATTCCCTGACACAGGTTTTTCCACTGAAATTAATTTTACTCTTTTTTAAGTCTGGCAATTTATGTGCAGAAGGCAAGTTTTTCCTGATGTGTTCATTAACCAAGGCATTAATTGAATTAAAAGAAGGCAAGGCATGCGTAGCAAGAGCTGAAGAAGAATGTGCAACCCTGTCATTATGATCAAAAGGATGTTGAACATCTGTCAAATTAATCATGTCAGGCACATGTGCAATAGCTTCAGGAACCGTGCAAGCACCTTCAGACTCCAAGTTATTCTTTTCAGCAAGAGGCGGAGAAAATTGAGCTTCCTTATCCATGATGAAAAGGCAAAATGATCAATGAACCAAACTAAGCAAACAGCAAAATTCAAAGTTAAAAAAATATTTGAGGTTAAGTTGAAATGTGGTTATCCGGTTTTCAAAAAATCTAAGTCTTTTTTTATGAAAATATTAAAGTATTTAGGAGTGAAAAGATGCAATAATAACTTACAATTGAGTTTTCAATCTCTTAAAGTTAAGTTTACAAGTAAAACTGAAGTTAAGTTCACCAAAAGTAAAATATAAAAGTTTCACCGTACTAAGTTTACACCGTTGAACACTTAATAATAACAAAAGCTGTCAATTATGTTGCTTATGTGAGAATATAGGTATGTCTGTAACAATACAAGTTAACAAAACACAAAAATAATTAATATTGTACTAGCAAGTGTACAATATTGTTAAATAGAAGTATGTTTTTCACAATATATCATAAGAATAATTATTAAAGTTGTTTACAGCAATTAGCAGTAATTATTTAATTAATACAGAATAAACAATATCTGTAAACAATAGATATACCACAAGATGCAACAATACCTATCCCAAAAACAAAGTCATGAAGCAAACTTCAAGTCCTGTTCGAGGCGACAAATGTAATAATAAAAAATTAAAAAATAAAAAATTTATATTAGGGTGTGTGTAGCTGGATGGTAGCTAGATGTGTTGGTATGTTTGTGTGTGATCTCCCAAATAATAAAAAAAAAGGGTTGAATAAGAAAGAAATATAAAATTCGGGCGCCACGGAGTCACACTGACCGGAATAGCGAAGTTGGAAGAGTTTGGACAATTAATCTGCCGGTGGGAGGCTACATCAAAATGAATAAAACGATAAAATACTTCTGTCTTTTCTTTTTAATGTCTCTGCCCGTAAGCTTCAAAACATGACTTTGTATTCTACACTAATAATTAAAAAAATAGTTACTGTTATTGGGAATTATGGAAATTATTGTTATTGTTGCATCTTGGAAACAAAAGAGAATATAGTAAAGGAATTCTCCTACCGGAATGTCAAAATCCCTAGCATGTTACTTATAGGTTATTGGTTCCAAAATCCTTCATGACGCGTAGGATGCGAGGCTTCAAGTTTCCCGAAGTATGCTCGAGGTAACGCAGAAAAAGATGAACAAAAAGGCCAAAGGAAAGACCAGAAGTAAGATAGAAGGAAAACGCCCCTTTGGCTGTAAACAATCACATAAAAACAAGTTAGATTGTACGTTCGAATTCAAACACGTGGGTCGCGTAAAACCTTTTTTAGGAATGGAAACTTACCGTCTTCCTTCTCAAAAAAATAGCTTACAGTGCGCTGACACAGCGTTTTAAAACAGCTGCGTGCGACAAATCACTGTAAAACCTGAAAAGATTGAAAAACCAGTAAGATAAAAGTCGGACCACGCCCTAGAAAAATGTTTGACAAAAAATACGACAAATCTCTTACCAATGGAATCTCTGGCATTATACTACGTCCATGAAGTCTTTATGCAATATAGATGCCACTAAATGGCTTAAATTATGGCGATTATAGCCGATTACAAGGAAATAATATAAATTGAAAAATTACGTGGCCATCGGAATGGATAGCGGATCGAGAGTGCGTCAAGATTCTGACAGACGACACTCAAAGACCGCACCACAGACAAAAAAAAACATAGACAAAATCGACTAAAATCGACCAAAAATCCTTTCCATGTAACGAGGCGAATAAGTCTCGTTACAATGTGCGTTAGTCAAAATACTCAATCTAGAAACCTGCCCTCAAACATCTCACTAAAAACAAATGAAAAAGATGATAACAAATGGTAAAGGAAGAATTCTCCTATCTAAAATAAATATTCATGTTTACATAAATATATTTAAAAAAAAATGTATTAATTAATATATGTGTGTAACATATCAACGCACAAACGAATATCGTGGATTCAGTACAAAATTATGTAGCCCTCAAGTGTTCAAATTTCTCGTGGGCTTTTTCCTACATTAGTCACTTGGCAAAACTTCCAGAACGATAATACATTACAAAATGAATTTAAACTCCAAAATTACTAATTATACAAATATCTTTACGACAGAATAAACGCGGCACCCAGCTCCTTACATGAAATGGAAAATTCCACTCTGTTGAACAACCCTTGTAAAATTATTTCTAATGATAATAATGAAGAACAATGATATTTCACTTATGCTCTTTATGTCACTCAGATAAAGGTACAGAATTATTTAGGTTCGAACGAGGACGGCTTTTATTTATTTATTTTATAACATGTGCTCTTTGCAGTATTATTTTATCAGTCAAAACTAACTGTTCTGTGCATGTACAGTAATTATTGTTTTACACACAATCATACGACAACATACATATTACAAATCATAATAATCAATGTAATAATATCTAATAATAAACAATAACAACAATCAATTAAATAATAATCAAACGAATTTCTTGTTCTTCTCAGCGTATCTACGGTAAAACTTGTTAAATTCCTTGCTTGGCCCAGTATTCGGCCTCGGCACTCTTCTTTGGAATGCCTTTACTAAATATAGTTCAGAAAATGTCTAAAAAAAACCATTGCCTAGAGCCTTTTGAACGTGAAGTATACACAAGCATATTCCAACAAATTAGTGTATATAGAATAAAGTGTAATAGTTTTTATTTATATTAGCTCTAACAACTATTTTCTATGGTAAAGTTTAGAACCATTTTTTATCAAATTAAACTATCAAACTTTACACTGCAGTAAACGCATACAAAAATAAAAACACCCAAAACTGCTAGTAAACAATAAAAACCATCAAGATAATAACATCCACAGTTCTGCCCGCCCCAAAAACGAAACGAAGCGTAAAGATAAGCTACTACCCAATGTAATCAAGAATCCATTCAATTTAAAAAAACAAAAGAGCGAATCATTTGTTACTTCCATTAACAGGCACACAGAACGTCGATACGATGGACAACTGGAAAGTCGGCTCCTATTAAATTTCATTCTGTTACAATTTCACTGTTACTGTGAACGGAAATCAATCAGCCGTTGGACTAGTAACCGACATTCTTTGATCAATAAAATACGATGTGTGGCGGTTCCAGTGGGTTTAAATCCTTTGCACAGTTGAGTCTGGTCTTTTGGCACAGTGACGTGTGATGTGAACACGCAGAGATCCTTTGAGAATTTTAATCAAAATTGAATGTAGTGTAACTGAAGTCGGTTCTCTCTGTGCATTATTAAATTTGCTTCTGATGATTTCTAGTCCCAGAAGGAGGTTCACAGGTCTTATTAACGATGTTCTTCAAAAAGGTCAGATGCGTTCTACTCACAACCGGCGCATACGGTATCTGACACTAATACCATAAATGAAGCAAAAGAAGAATGTAAAAATTGAAACAAGTAATATGTATATTGCAGTACGAGTATCTGCCTGTCTTTACGGACAAAAGGCGAAAAGTTCTATAGGATACATATTAAAATGTGCGCACAGGATTTGATTTCACCGTCGCCTTTCTACTATTGGACAACCTGACGTACTGCGAGTGTCCAATCTTACATTGTTGACACCCCTTAGCTTCGGTTCGGACCAAGTGTTTCGCCTCGTCGCTTACATCGAATGACTGGAAAAATTTGCTTGCTGCGGTCTTCCTGTCCGATTATAAATAGTTGCCTTTAAGGCTACATTAAATTGGCTCTTAATAAACTATTGCGCTTCACTACCAAAGCTTGCATCACTGCTTATCTTCAAGTTGGATCGAGGTTAATGTTTTGAAAGCGTGAAAAAAAATAGACAGCAAAATAAAGTCTAATCACCATTTATTTTACAAGGGTTGTTGTTAAAACTAACAAAGCTTAGTTCTGTTCCTAAAATAATGAGACAATTACCGATAGCATGTAAACGTCCAATTAAATGTTAGGCTATTACGTTAGTACAATCGTTATACCGAAAACATTGGCAATGTGGGTAGGTACCTACCAGCTACACAGTTTCAAGGATTACTTCGGTAATTTATTACCGAGACAAGAAGAAAGCTAATACTTAAAATCTTTAAAGGATTTTGTAGTCTGACTTGAGCTTAGTCAGTTGATTTTTTCAACGGTTATAAAAAATATTACTGTTAAATTCTAAACGTGGAAGAGGAACAAAAAAACACTTGAAGACTTTATCAAAGATGATATAGTTAGAAAAGAGATAATAGGAGTGATTCACAAGAAAGATCATATATTTCACAACATGGAAAACCTTACATTTATTTAAAATACAGACAATTTGGCCAATAGGGAAGGTTTTTAGGGCAAAATATGTGTTTTCGTGTTATGAAATATGATACATTTTATTTATTGCAATTTTATAAAAATAACATAGTATTCAGGTGACTTTTATTTAACTAACTATTAAAGAGTAAAACATTGGTGATGTAAATATGATTTATGGTTACTAACATAAACATAACTTACTAAACAGATGCATTACTTTTGTATTAACTACAACAAAAAGAAAAGTTTCATGAACAAATACTTACTCCAAAGTACTCTATAATTTCCGATTGAACTACCACAAAACATACAGCCAGCAACGCGGACTGATTTCGAAATAATCTTAAATATTCATTGCATCTGTCGTAAACACTCTGAACGAATGCGGAGCGTAACCAGTTGGAAAATTCCTCAAGCGCTTAGCGCTCCTGTCGCAGCGCTGCAGAAGTACATTTATTTCATTCCCACTTTTTGTATCAAGCGTGTTGTTACGTAAGGGTGATTTACGAATGCACAATCCACTGTAAAAGTGACAGTGAAAAATGTACTACATTATATTGACTTCAGCAAACGATTGTTTTAAAACTGTAATGCTTTCATCCAAGTAGAGTGTCCGCCCACAGCTTGGTGCTTACCAGAAATGAAAATTTAGTAGCCAGTTTAGTTCTAGCTGAGTTTTGTGGGCTCTTATCTTTATTTTTGGGAACAAAGGAAGCTGTTCACCGCAAGAATGTTGGATTTGCTGAACAAACGCTCAATGAGTAGATACTATGTACTTGATACGAGTATTTTAACGTTCAATTGGAAAAATAAGAAAAATGTGTTTAAATTTTGAGATCTTATCCATCAATTGAGGAAAGTTTGATATTTATCGA
This sequence comes from Mythimna separata, assembly GCA_030763345.1. Lineage (NCBI taxonomy): Eukaryota > Metazoa > Arthropoda > Insecta > Lepidoptera > Noctuidae > Mythimna > Mythimna separata. Next base: position 17,443,706 of record CM061177.1, on the reverse strand, counting down.
AGATACCGGGCAAGTTACTTAAATATATGTACACATTTGATGGCCTTTCAACTGATGTATCTGATGCAAAGACTTGGCCTCTAGTCCGATAGAAATGTGATTACTTAAGCGTTGACTATTTGCTATTCAATTTCATAGTAGAATTCGGTGCTAATAATTTTGATTGCGAACAACAATTCCCAAAATGCACTAGTACCGAACACTGATTGGCACTTTATCTTTCCACCGAAACAGACCCAACTTGACCGAACACAATACCAGACCACTACACCGAACGCTAAATCAAAATAGGCACACTATGATATTCCGGTTGCACTATTGCAAATGCAACCTGCACGAAATTGATCGACGCCGCACGGTGACCGCGGCTACTGATTCATTTGTGCACCTGTGACTCGGGAGTAAATATGAGACAGAAGCCAAACTTTGAACGCAATACGATAGGAATACTTGGCATAAAGGTTTATGAAGTTGAACGAAATTGTATGACCGATATGTTTGAAAACACAAATCTCAACATCCTACTATTTCTTTCTCGTCGAAAAACTGTCAGTTTTACTGACTAAATCCACTTGTGTTGCTTCAACTGCCCTTTGCATTCTAGAGCCTCTGTAACTCTTTCGATTTCGAATTGTCTCGCAGCCTAACGTAATATTCTACTTCATCATCTGCCTAGCCTTTTCCCAACTATATTGGGGTCGGCTTCCAGTCAAGCCGGTTTTAGCTGAATACCACTATGTACGTGATATTCTACTTGTAACGTAAATAGGAATGTGCAAGTCTGTATGTATGGCAGTTTGTTAATCAATCACGCCTAGGCACTCGAGGACAGGTAGCGATAAGTAGTCACAGATGACCTAAGAGTTGAGAATCATCTGTAGCTTATACCAGGAGGTCTAAATCATGAAGAAAATTCTTCGACAAAGAGACAGATTAAGTCCACTTGATAAGCTTTATATACAAATGCCACGTCCATTCAAATTTCACTTATTGTGTTGCGATCGAATTACTCGAACCTCCTCAGCCTCTGTATCAAATTTACTCCCGTCCCTATACTGATACATAGGCAAGTGTATTACCAACCTCGGTCCTACCTATGTACGTGCCTATGTGGTGGCTAGCCGGTCCAGGACATTGAACCGCAAGAGCTAATTTGTCTTTGTGTGTGAGCTGCACTTGTCAATATTGAATACTAGGTCATTGTTGTGTTGCTCTGTTGTAGTGTAGATTTTGATGGACTAAACACTTCACTGGTTAAACTTGATCTTTAAATTCATTATTCGGTTTTTGAGTTTAGTTCTTACCTTCCTGCTAGGACAGAAGTAAAAACCGGGCAAGTGCGAGTCGGACTCGCGCACTGAGGGTTTCGTACCAACCTACCTATAAAAACAGTTTAATTCTCGAATCGAGTCTTGAAGACTTTTCAATTTGTTTTTCTTGTGACGTAACTAAAAATTTTCAGTTTTCAGACTTTTCCCGATATTAGTGCTATAATACCTTGCTTCGTGCCAAATTTCAAGATTCTAGGTCAACGGGAAGCACCCTATGAGTTTTGATTCCTTTGACAGTGTCGAAATGTACGTTTTTTGCAACATAAACGGGCGTATCTTTTTTTCCCGTCAACTTACAAGTTTGATTTTTGCACAACTTCAAGGGACCGCGGATTTCAATATATGGTTTTAATTTCAACTTGATACCTTCACGCGTTCTTGAGAAAAAGGGTCTTGACAGACGGACGGACGGACAGACGGACAACAAAGTGATCCTATAAGGGTTCCGTTTTTTCCTTTTGAGGTACGGAACCCTAAAAATTAAAACTTTTATTTATTTTATTATTTTCTCCAATTGTTTTATTGACACACGGTCATCGCGTTTCAAAGAACACACCCATTAAATTCATACTAAAATTATAAATGGCAAAATTACTGTGTTTGTTACGTTTCCCCGATTAAAGTATTGGAACAAATCATAAATATTGGTACATAGCAAGCAATAAGTACTTGGACCTCAAAGATGGACGAAGACTCCTTTTTATCTGACTTTGACTTCGTGTCCGCAAAACCAACTTACACACGGATAAACATAAAGGCCAAAGCTAGTTCATAATATAGGATAAGCACATTATAAACAAAAACAAAATTATATACATAACGCTAACCTAGTCTAACTAACACAGTAATCAATTAGTAACTACTAAAGTTCGACTAACATCATGTTCCTATTGAGTATTTACACATGAACGAATCAAATCAAATTCAAATTAATCTAGAGCCAGCATTTAGTATAGAAACAAGCAAAACATCAGCTAGACAATGAAATCCTTAGGATTTCTAGTTAATATTAACGTCCATTAGCTTTTGAGAAGGGTCACCGATGCCTCCACAGCAAAGATTTGAATTTTTTATTGAATTTTCTCGGATACCCAAATCAAGATCAGATACGTCTCATTGTTGATTGTGGTGGCTTATTAATGATCCGCAAATGGTGATTCGCTTCGGAATGCAGAAGGGAGGGGGAGAGGAATTAAAAAAGCTTGACTGTCGATTTTGGAGGTGAGAAGGTTTCTGTGTCTAAATTGATTCAAATATTAGGACGACTGAATATAGATTCTGCCGTCCGCCGATATAAAAGGAGAAATTGCCTGACATAACAAGGCTCTGCCGAAACTACTGAGACTAGGAACGTGGTTTTCACAAGGCTTCCTATTGTGACGTAAGCGACCATTAAGAAATTTTAGGAACATTGGCGACAATCTATGTCCAGTATTAAATATCGGAAGGTTAAAACTATAATGATCGTCAAATGCTTCGGAAAAAACTTTTCGCCGTGGGATCTGGCAATCATTTGTAGATCTTTTATCTTCGATACGGACAGTTAGAACCCAGGTAATCTGAAACAAGTCGTGCCTAAGGGTATCGTGTTACCCAATTACTGGGCAGTGGAGGTCAGATAGGCAGTCGCTTCACGTAAAATACTAATATACGGCAGCATTCAGTTTGACTGGAAGTCAACTTCAACATAGGAAAAGGCTTGGCAGAAAGTCATGTGAATGTTGAGTTCAAGTCTTCTTTTAATTAGGATAAAATAGCGCTAAATAGCGATAGCCTTCTTCCAGTAAAAAATGGAAAGAAAAGAAATAACAAAGAGAATAAAAGAAAGAAAAAGACCAAAACGAAAGTAAAAAGGTAGAATGAAAAAAAAATTAAAAGAAAGAAAAAAGAGAGAAAGATTATTATTTATTACATTGAGTGTGAGGGATAAGATTAACCTTGAAATATCGATAGAAACCAACCACTTGGTAAGAAGAAGGTCTCGTATATTGGGAATTAATCAAGAGTTTATTTACTAAAGACAAGACACTCATGAATCAAATGTTTTTTTTTTCAATAATATCAGCCAAAATTACTTCCGAAATATGGCCTTATAAAAACACTTCTATATACTTCAGTACACGATGATGGATCGTAGCGGAAATGAGAATGAAGGCAACAATGTGATGTAATTATGTGCAAACATGTATATTGTAAGTATAGCTTTTCGTTCTTTATTTCTTTCGTTAATAAAATATCCTTTGGGCCTGGAATTATTTTTTACTGGACTGAAAATCTATGTTGATAAATATTGAAGTACCTATAACTATTTTTTACACTTTCACGCCTAAACTGCTGAATCAGATAAGATATTTGAAAATGAGCATTGATTTTTTTGTGATATGTATATTGAAAAAAGTACACTTTTGTATCTTTTTGTGATAAATTCAGTTAAATATTTTTTTCGACACACTTGCTCATAAAGTGGCTGTTATTGCACTGTACTTAGGTATATAAAGGGGCTCGTTACCAAACTGTGACATTTTGATTACTATTATGCACATGTGCGGTAATGTAGTTAGAACCTTTTTGTTTAACCTCTTTTTTGTCAAAAAGAGTTTTAAGACAAAAAAGATTAAATTTTGTTATTGCGTTCAATAGCATGAATTAGAGTTTTGCTTACTTATTTCATGCAATTTCGTGTTTAAATAAACTGTTTAAAATTTTACATAATTAATTAATTAAATCTTCCATCTAATTTGTATTTTCTGTTTATATGCAACCTCATTCTTATTTTTTCTAAACCAAGATCTAGAGTAGCTAGTCTATGGCCGCCATTTTTCGCGCATGCGCGCTTTTAAGAAAAGTCAACTTTTTAGCCGCCATATTTAAAAATAAAATACAGATTTTACAAAAATGTCTACAACAACTATTTATGAGGAAAATGATTTTTGCTGTACGCCTTCAAGTAGAAAATCTAAGTCATGGGACCACTATACAGTCAAAAATAGTGAACTATAACTTTACTGACTGCACATTTACGAACTGTTTATCTAAATAAACTTTTCATATACTTACTAAATAAAGCTGATTTTTCGTTTATTTTCTTCACAAGTGTGTCGAAAAACGTCGTATGATACACGTGAGTAATCGGCGATTACCGTTCTTGGTTCTCTTAAGATCCTCGCCACGGCTCGGATCTTAATACCACCGCGACGGTAATCGCACACATTACACACTTGTATCATAATGTACTATTGTAACATTTTCACCCTGAAGAGTAAAGTCGGCGTCGTATGCCGCTGCGCAGTGTTGCATAACCATCCTCGAAAATGTCAAAACGCGACACCTTTCCGCCAAAAGTCCACTCACAAGATCTGTAGATGGTGAGTTGGGACTCGTACCATGAAAGATTTGAAATTAATATCGATCAACCTTTCGATCCTCTAGAGTCCCGTTCGTCATTTTCAAATACTCCTCAACTTTGTAGAGTGATGTAGACGCGAAATGTACAGCTGCTTTGTAGGCACAGCAGGAACATAAGATTTTATTTTACAAGTTAAATCACAAATAGTATGGTGGATGAGCGACAGAATCTGTTCCAATTTGAGTCGGCAGATTTTATTGCTAGTGTAATACCTAGTAGAACCTAACTTCATCCTCTGGAACTTCTAAAACTAGTCAACGAATAACAAAAGTAGGTACTCATTAGGTGAAGTGTTACAAACTGAGCTGGTTAGCGTACCAAAACTGTGCGGGGTAAAATGCGCGGTGCGAAGCGGAGTGAAGCTGTGAAAATGTTTCATCAAAATTTGATTGTTTCCATCAAAACTGTGCGAGTAGCTTGCACTATGGAGAGATGCGTAGCAAAGCTATAAGACGTCAGCTATCTGTGGGAAGGAAGCGAAGTGCTGAGGAGGCAAAGCTGTGCCAGGAGCTTTCGAGGCTCCAGGCGGTGTAGCGGAGCTGTGACAATGTATGACTGTTTTCATTAAAGTAGTGCCAGGAGCTTGCACCGTGGATGGATACCTAGCGAAACTATGAGACTACAGCTATCTGCTTTCAGGATTGCGAATTGGTGAAGAGGCTAAGCTGTGTGAGTAGATTTCACGGTTCGAGGCGGTGTAACAGAGCTGGGACAATAGTGATTGTTCGCGTCCGGGGAGTTTACACCTTGGAGGGATGTTTAGCAAAGCTATGATACTCGTACTTCAGTTATCTGTGGGCAGATTGCGAAGTGGTGAAGTATACACTCACTCCCCGTTTACGTACTCCAAACGCATTTCTCACTCACATCCCTCACATCATCATCTGCCTAGCCTTTTCCCAACTATATTGGGGTTGGCTTCCAACCAAGCCGGATTTAGCTGAATACCAGTATTTTACGAGGAGCGGCTGCCTACCAGACCTCCACAACTCATTAACTGGAGTAACACGGTACTTCATGGCAAGACTGGAGTCAGATTTACTGGATTCTGACTATCCGTAACGACTGCCAAAGATGTGCTTTCCGAGGCACATCCCTCACATAATAGTATCTAATACTGTATTAATGTACAAATCTCACCTTGTTCCACCAAAGCTGCGTTAATTAGTCGATTTTTCTTCGCTACCTCGCACCTCGCACCTCTCCGGCAGAAAATTATCCTTACTAACCACGCTGGTTATTCTGAAATGGAACACGAACGGTTTCATTACGTCGCGCCATTTTCATACCGCGGTTTTATGAAATTATTGAAATGAGCTTCCGTATAAAAGCCGCATTGTAATGTGAATTTGTATTTTTTTCCTTCTCTGCTTGAGTAGGAAAATGGTAATGGACTCAATCGACTGTGTTTGGTGGATTTGCTAAATGAAACTGCAGGGAAGTGAAAATCTGCTTCAAAATTTTTTTTAGGAGGTTAAGTTAGTTGGTTGTGTAGTCAGGCTTGTTATTATAGTGCACAGACTAATGTATGTTTTATGTTCAACAATTTTCTGGAGTCGCGACCACGTACCGGAAGACGGAGCGTTGTGAAGCCTTAGACAAGGTGAACCGATGATCTGGTGAGGGTCGCGAGAATGCGATGGGTGGGAGACAAACAGGTTCAGTCGTTATGGCGACGCTTAGGGGAGTCCTATGTCCAACAGTGGACGACTTTCGTCTGAAATGATGAATTTTAATAATTAGGTTTTGTGAAGTAATAACAGTATACGAAAACTATGAGATATAAATATCTTTTAAAAAACACTTCTGTTACACCAGCTGCTGCTAGCAGTTTCATCCTCGCTAATCAAGAGCCATACTTCCAAATTTAAAATATTGTGTGTACTTACTATTCCAGGAAATGGTCTACCCATGTACCAAAATCAATATCCAAGAAGTAATAAACATACAAACTTTCTTCTTTATAATAGTAGTTTCATTTCAATGCACATTTCATTAAGTATAGTCCACGTTCTGTAACTAGTCGCTGGCCAGTCTGTCTGGCAAGCAGTGGCAGGCACACTGCCGCCTGCGGTTTGAGTCCCGACAAACTGAGCTCGCCCCGACGCCATTTGCTTTTGATCTGAATGAATAGTGATGTTAAACTGTAATTTATTCCTGTGGAAAAATAGCTACTAGTTTAGTATAAGAATGAATGTTGATTTAGTTGTTTGTTGAGTAAAGTTTTTCAAGATAAGCAAGAATGAGTTGTGCTTTTTTTAAGGTCATTGAAATGACTTCTCCCGCTTTGGGCGGAGCGGGTTAGACTTCTACTGACGAAAACCCACTCCTATACCTTCTTCCCCTTAGTTCCAGGGTCATCGTGGCTCACCTCCCATAGTATGCTCCTCCGAGGAATGACTTGTGCTGTAATTGAAATATTAACCAGTCAATAAAGTGTAAGTAAGAAAGAAAATTATGTTTCAGATAGAACTACATTTCTTATAGCCCACGTTGCGTTGATTGAGATCGTATGGTATCCCCTGAGCCTTCAAATGACGGTGACTGGGACACATTCTGCTTCAGGTTACGTAACTATGCCCGAGCCCAATAAATGATCATGGTCCGTGACCTCCGCGTTGAGCCTTCAGCAAAAACTGCATACTTACTGCTACTTAATGCTTTCTTCTACACTTTGAAATTTCACCATTAACTAATGGAGCATTTACACAGTAACCAGTCTATTCTTAGCACGCGTCAGCATCATCAGACATGCACCATATAATAAACCACTCTCGCGTAGAACTCGCGAGGCTTTCCTACTCTAATATTTACCAACATTTCGCGACTTTACTATACTCCATACGCGTAGAAGCTGCGTAACAGTTTAGTTTAAACACGTCTTCACATCACCTGCTGTCTGCTAGTCTCGGTACACCGATATAGAATTTAATATTAACACGTGGGTTTCCCTGCACTTAGGTAAGTGTTACTTAACTATTACTTAAAGTACTGTGACTTAATATAGATTAATATGCTAACCAACATAGGAGTCAAATAATATAGACAGGGATTTATTTCAATCTGTATTTTTTAAAGTTACAATAAAATTTATTTTGCATTTTGTTTACGTCATGCCTTTGTGTTCTGCAAAAATAAGCTGAAAAATATTTCAAAGTGAAGCATTATTATTTCTGAAATAAAATTATACAAAAATATTCAAAGTAAAATACTTTACAGTCAGGAAATCTGTACTAACTATATTTTAAATGTTAGTTTGCCCACCAAATAGTCAAATTGTTTGCTCTTACGAACTAGTCTCAATTAATGACTCGAATGACAAGCATTCGAGTACTGCCTTGGCCTGAAATTACTGATACAATGGATAAAGTAAACATCTCAACAAATGAAGCTTTTTATCATAAATCTATAATCCCTCATAAATATATGGAGCAAAGGACTTAAAACAAGACATTTACGGAACACAATTTGCAAACAAGCCTACAGTTCATGAAAGTGATTGTTATAATTGCCACAGGCAAATTACGTCATTACGCCAACATCATTTTACAGTTGGAAAACTGGGAAATACAAAATTAAAGTCCTGTTTCGAGGGCGGAAAGTTTAAATCTGAATGGCCGAAGTTTTCGGCGTGTTAACTTAAATTTGTAATTCTGCACGGATTGTTCACAAGTACGGCACGGTTCGTATGTGTGACGCTTCTCAATGCTTAACATTTGCTCGCCACAAAGCCTTATCTTTTGATACATTATATGATATTACGCCTGTTTAATTTATATAAGTTCAAACTCGCATTTATGAAATCAATGTCAAAGTAAATCTAGTTGGTAATGTTAATTAGAAATCTGTTTGCCTGAATAAAGTTCACATGTTATTGTATGTACCAGGGGGTTATAAAACGGAAGAAGTAAATCACAGTCGTAAAAATGCTTATCAGTTGACAAAGGAGGACAATAAAAGATATGATACCGGAACATCAATAAAGATGGAAGTCTGTCGAGGAGAAGACGACGTGACTTGGTATGGCGCGCTACGAATAATGGCGACTTTCAAATTAGATTGCATTGCACACCCGGGATTCTCAAGGTGGTGCCAAGTATTTGCGTTTCAGGCTGTCTCGTATTTCGTTGGCGGAATTTTTATTTCATCGAAAGGGGTTCTATTTGGCTGTTTTCGGAATAGGTCGAGATATTTTCATATTGATCTTCAATAAGTTTTCTTATTTATTTGATGTTCATGACATGTGTGAAGTTATGAGTAAATAAGTTATGTGGCCTTCTATAAATCTGTTAACTGGAGTGATTATTATTTTTATTTTTATGTTTTGGACGAATAGTCTGTAAAGTAATGGTGAATGAATAAACCGGTCAAGTGTGAGTCGGGCTCATGCACTTAGGGTTTCGACAAACTCGTATGTAAATAGTTCGATTCCTGAATCGAGATTAAAAGTTTTTTAATGGCAAAGAAAAAAAAAAATTAGATAGAACTATAAATTTAAAGTTTTAGACTTTTTCGTTTATTTTTGCCATGATCAGACCTAATTAATTTCTTGTCTGTCTAGGTTACGGGAAGTAACTCTATAAAGTCATTTAATTAAAATTGCAGTGCTTGAATTGTGATTGTAAGTTAATTTTCTAATTGGGCTGTATAAAGGAAATTTTAATGCATTATTTCAGTTATATCTTTTATATAAACCATCATTAAAATAAAAATCTTACACCCGACTCACTGCCTTAATAAATCACGTCCAATATAACTCGAAAAGCGATTCCAATTTCGTTTTGTCGTCCAAATAAAAGCCAAGCAACACATAAATGTGGACGTACGTCCAAATTGCAATAAGCACTAGCCAGCAAGAAATATGGAACCATATTAACTCGTCGAGTCGATTGCACAAACTCTTACACCACGATTAATGACCCCGCAGCGAAATGGGAATGTCTTCAACTTGATAAGTGATCCACGTAACGTGCCCGAAGAAAGCCCAGATGCGAATGCATTTTGAAATTCCAATTTCAAATGTTTTCGCCATATTTTAAAATTTTCCTTCTAATTTTAAAACCTTTCAGAATTATTTATTATTCAAAACTAGAATGTGTGAATGAAAAATAATAAGTAATGAAATATTCTTTTCATATAGCGACGTTTTCTTTTTTAATTCTTTGTACACCTGTTGTTGAATAGTTATCAAAAGAAATTTATTATATTTGATAGATTTTATCGTACATACATTGTTTTCTCTTTTTTTAGGGTTCTGTAACCAAAGAGTAATGACGGTACCTTATAACTAAGACTCTACTGTCCGTTTGCCTGTCATTAGGCTGTTATCATTCGGCGGAAAGACGTTCACTGTTAGGCATAGGCTTCCTCGAGGTGTCACCATAACGAAAGGTCATGTGCGTCTTGTATTCATTGATAGGCTTCCTCAAGGTGTTACCATAACGAACGGTCCTGTGCATCTTGCAGTAATTGAATTCCCGTAACCCTTACCAAGTCATCGCGTACCGGAAGATCAACGTCGGAAAACTTCGTACAAAGTGGATCATTGACCAGATGATGTATTTCTGTGAAATAACATTAAAGACTCAGAATAAAATAAATATTTGAGTGGGATTCCCATACAACAAACCTGTTTTTTTGATGTTACGGTACGGAACCCTTCATGCGCGAGTTCGATTTGCACATAGGTTTTATGAAAAGTGATCCTAATATCGAGAAAACACTGTTTTTGTTGTGTAAATAAGATTATAGATAACACAAAAGTGTATCTATCGATCTCTTTTTTGTGCTTCTAAATGAGTTAAGCAGCTTATATTTTTTAAAATTAAATACTTTAACATCTACCAGTAGCTTCGTTCGCGTGGTACTGGAAAATTATCCAATTTCCAACCACCGTAGGTGCGGGCTTGCGGACGGCAAGCAATGGGTATCTCACCGTCCGGCCGTCCGGTAACTATACGGACCGAGCCCAAATCGTCGATGGCGCGTAGTTTTACACGTATCTCTCAAGGAGATGTCAGCAAAACCGTAGGGGCCCAGCAGGGTCGAAGGGCCCTTTACACTGACAGAAAGTAGTAGATAATAATATAAATGGCTCGTCTAATTTCAGAGAAGGCACAAACATTAATAACAACGCTTACTCAAAGCGGGATAGCAATACCAGACAAAATTACTTCGAAAAATACAAAAAGAAAATCACTTTTTGTCCTTTTTCTCTGCCAGAGAACACCATTATTTTCGGTGGATAAAATAATTATTTTTTAGGCCGAGAAATAATTACTTTTTAGGTCAAGAAATAATTATTTTTTAGACAGAGAAGTTTTGTTGTTTTAAGAGAAACTGAATGAGGGCCAATACTTGTCAGGGCTATAAGGTTATTTCAAAGAGTTATCGAGGTCCTGTAACGCAATAGGCAACTGAAGGTACAGAGATGGGCCAATATTCAAAAGTCTAACACTTCTTCTCACTCTGCCCGTAGACACACAAAATGAAGTAAAAGAGTAAGAAATACTCTTTTACTTTGTTTTTCGTCATTGTATGGTCTACGATAGTTGTATCCGGTCTGAGTGTTTTGTATATGCACCCACAATACAGAAAAAAATCTAGTGTAAAGCAACGTTTTAAAACATTATCGGGCAAGTGCGAGTCGGACTTGCGCACAAATGGTTCCGTAGCAAAAAACGTTTACTCTATGGGAGCTCTACTTCAATATTTATTTTATTCTGTTTTTAGTATTTGTTGTTTAGTAGCTACAGAAATACCTCTATGAAAACAACTAGTTCAAAATCACGTTTTATGAGATACAACCTGGTTACAAATAGGCGGACAGCCTATTATGGGTCGGGAGCCTATTATGATTTCCCTGTCTACCTCTTACTATCTCTATCTACGCTCTGAGTACGTAACCCTAAAAAAACTTGTCTCACCATTTCGATTTCGTTTCCTAATTTTCAGGAACCATGCTAAAACACAGTAACACGTATCAACATTCCAAGTCAACTTAATCAGTATAAATAAACATTTAACAAGGCCTGCCGACTACGCTTATAAACGACTCGAATTGTCTCGAGAATAAACTTCAACCAATAAACACGAAATAATCCTTCAAGTTTGTTTTATTTGGAGGGATTTGAAGATATTTAGTAGATACAAGTAAAATGGTAGAAAAATACCAGCTGTTACATTGCAATTTAATTTTACGATTGGTACAGTTCGTGGTTGCAAGAATGCAAGCATGTTTTTTTTTGTTTTCAGATTGAGTGAAACTTGGTTTTTAGAATTCTCCTATACAAATGACTCTGTGATAACTGTGAAAATTTATTTAATTTTATTTTACTAGCTTTTGCCAGCGGTTTTGCCCGCGTAGGCACTTATTTCATCTCTTTATGGGTTATAAAAGACACTGACAGCCGAAACTACTGGGACTAGGTGAGTAAAATTTTGCACAAGGTTTGCTTTATGTCGTAGGCGAGCCTTAAGAGACGATTTTCGAACTTACCCCTCCCCAGGGGGTAAAATAGGGTCCGAATTTTGTATGGAGACATTTTTACTCGAACAAAGCTGCTGGTAGAAGCTAGTCGAGTCAAGTCAATCATTTTTTAAATTCGCTTATTGCAATTGAGTATTCGAGAGAAATTTTTGTTATAAATTCGAGCAATACGAGTTATTGCGCAATTTTTGGATATTTCAATTTGTGCATTTCAATATAAATAATAAAAAATGTTTTACGTTACAAGGTTCTATCTTGAATGAAGTGACTTTTCCTTTCCAGCAGAATAATCACAATCGAAGTGAACCTAATTTCCTTTTCAACATTATCCCCATTAATTCAGGTGGGAACCAGAAGTTAAGCAACACGTGATTGGCATTCGCATCAATGTAGTGCAGGTGTAAGAAATATAGCTCTTATCCCATTGTCATAAAGTGCAATATCTCCTTGTGGAAAAATGTAGATACTTTCAGTACAAAACCGAGTTGCAGGGTGAAACTAATCACTATAATTGAATTTTCTGCAGCGCGTTCGCCTCGTGCCTCGAATTCAGCTAATTCTATTTGCCATTTTAGTTGCTAACGCCTTTATTTTTCCCATGAGCATAATTGCCATTCAGAGTACTGTGATTTGAGCCAAAATAATTTTAGTGTTACGCTAGTTTATACATGTGAATGTTATTTTCCACCAAAATTTAAATAAGGTTGTTAACAATATTTTAATTCGTCATTCATGAATATTCACCGCAAATATGCGCTTACATTAATTAAACGACACACAAACCAGTGGCCGGTAATAAAGATATGTTGACCAATAAATTGGGAATCAAACCACATCGCGTTATACATTTTAATATTGATAATTAGATCTACATAATATAGTTCAAAATATTCCAGGATAATCGCTCGCGGATTCATCAGTTACAAAATTTATTAGGTTCATTGTGAAAATTGCATTCGTTTGTTAACATTCTCAGGCTGGATTACGTATCAAATGTTGGTAGAATTACTATAGGTTCCTACGTAGTCACACCTGGCTTAAATACAGGTTTTTGTAAAGGGTTTCCTTTATGCAACCCTTTACAAAGAAGACTTCAATGTAACAAAATTATCTCTAGTTACAATTACTTTTGGATCAAGATAAGTTTTTGAAGTTAGACACGTTTTGATTATTATTTATCAATTATGTTACTTTCATTACGATATTGTTGATTTATCACAATATCTATTATACATTAAAATGCTGTTACTTCCATTTTACAACTGTTGCTTCTAGTATTTCTTCCTCGTCTTTAATAAAAACCTGGGCAGCGTTCCTTCAAAGTGGTAGGCGCAGTTAGCTTCGGTCTTGTTTTAATATTTCAGTGAAACGAAAGGCTTATAAACCTTCTAAACCACACAATGAAGAAGAAAAATAACAAGATATTAAAAGTAATGCTTTCAGTTCCTTAGTCATAAAGCAGTGTTGATTAAATTTTTTTGCCTAAATTATTACGGTAATTTTATTGTTGGATGGTACTCGACCGTTTTATAGGACTTTTATGTAGTTAGATGGACTTTTGTGGAGTTAATCTGGATTCTTTGAAACTCTGCAACTTTGTGTGTCGACACCAGTCCTGCATCTAACTCTATGAACTCAACATTTTGTTGATATAAACATATTTCAGTCGTATAGATCAGATTGTAGGTGCTAATAGTATGTAATCATTTTTTGCCCAAACAGTTTTTTCTTATATGCAAATAGGACCACAGTCAGAACATAGAAGAGCAATATACTTCAAATAGTATAACACATTTCTTTTTTATTGTGGGTCAACGTAGGAGTTTTATAATTAGGTATACCAAGTATGTTACTGTTTTCTCTGAGAAAATAAAATGATATCTTTATTTAATTTTTTTCTCAGGGAAAACACAGCTACAACCGCAATCCGTTCAAGGGTTTGAGTTTTGTGTTGATTGATCATTCAGTCAATAACGGTTGCCTTTTATAAATATATCATTTAATTTAAATCTTAATGGTTGAATAATTCACTAGCAGTACACCGCATACTACCCCGTTTTTATTTTAGGTTTTTCAATTCATGCAAAGGTTTTACATGAATTAATTCTGGTAAATATCGCTGTCAGCAATACCCAACAAGACGGTTTTTTAATGCCCTTTACGCATATTTTTAAGACAGTTCTGTAATAATTATAATAATTAATTATTGACTCAATCGCATTCCTAATGACATGGAATATAAAGAAAAAATAATTAGAATAGAATAGTTTATTTTCCAATCTTAAAATTACAAATTTCTCTTAAAGTAAAATACAAAGGCATGGCAATGAATTATTATCGCTAAGAGATTACGTTAACGACTGTACTAGTATAAACTGTGTCACAGTCGTCAGCGTCTTCCGCACTAGGTAATTTATTGTAAACGCAATTCATTGTTTTAAGCAGATAATCGGTAATGAGTAATGATACATGATCTGTAGGAAAATTATACAAAAAAACAAAATTATGGAAAAAAGATAACTAAGACAAAGTTTATTCGTTACCATGTTATCACTGAGATGTGTAAGCGTGTATGTAGTGTGATGAGTGTTTATGAGAGTGTATGATGTGAGTGGGATGGTGAATGTATAGCTGTATGTTAGATGTAAAAGTGTTTTAGGCATCTTTCTTTATTTGATGGTCAAACTATTTATAACTTCTTCAGTTTCGTCATAGGTCAATCGTAAAAGCCAGTTTTGTAGTATGCCTTTACATTTATTGACCGGGAATGAGTAAATGTTATTCACACGGTTTGCTAAGTTGTACAAATTATTACTTATAACATAATACTGTTGTCTACTAAGTGCTGTTCTATGAGTTGTCCCGGAGCAAACTCTTGTTTGGTCACGCTTGAAAATTTTTGTATAGATAGTGTTTCTATGCTTGCGGAGCACTGTTGATAATATAAAGAGTTGTCTAACCGTTAGTACACCACACCAATTAAAACATGATACTCCTTTTAAGTCAAAATTCGTAAAATTCAAAAGTAGCAACAATGTCTATTATTATTATATTTCTAACACACACGTAATCACAACTTTCATAGAAAAAAAAACTGCTATTTAAAAACTACCCCTTACTAATACCTTTAATAAATAGCGAGCAAATCGAAAATGTGACTGGCCTTAGATAAATGACAGAGCACAACCAGAATACTAATGTGATAGTGGCGTACTCCGTGATAATGAGAATTGATTTTATAAAGTGTGCTGTGGGAATATTGCCGTTTCGGCACCCAAGCTATTCCAGTTTTGACACCAATTGGTAGTTTCGATGGTTTTAACCTATACAAAATTCCAATCCAAAATACCTATAAGAAAAAGGTTTTTAATGTTTAATAGTCTTAACGTTTGAATCCCCAACCGGTCCTATGAGACCGCGCTGTTATTGTTTTACTATTGTGTCTCGTTTCGCGGGTATCTGAGTAATTAAAAAAAGAAGAGTCTTAAAGATTTCAATAATGGTTAGTAAGCGTCAGAAACTTATAAACTATGTTAGTAAGACATATCCTATTTTTAATGTCATGCGTCAATAAATAACCCGCCCGTGATCGTTCCCGGTGCGAAGGTGCCCATATCGCCGCATTGCCTCGCTGAATAGCAATGGCCATCCTTTGCACCAAGAACGACCTAGACCGGGAATTACAAAAAAAAAAATACATAATGGTGCCGAAACGGGAATAGCTTGGGTGCTGACAATGAGTCTTCTTCTTCTTATCGTGTCGATGTCTTTAACAATTTTTTTTCTGACCAGTATTTAGCAATCTGTACGGCTCTATCATTGGCCACGCATAGATCCCGAAAAGTACTGTTAGTTGTGCAGAATGGGCAGCTCAGCAATTGAAAATCTGGGTGTCGAAACGGGAATACTCTGTGCTGTGGATATATGGTTGATGTACTGAAGTGGAGTGGTTGAGGGTTAAATGGAATGATTGATGTTGGTACTATTTTGGTCGTTGTCGGTGTTATTTTTAAATGACATTTTTTTTCTGTAAGATGAAGAGTTCAAGACTAATATGGTATGTTAGTGATCTGTGTATCGTCGCCAGCAGTGCAAGCGAGTTGTAAAAATAATACTATTGACTTTTTTTTGTGATAGGTAATTCTACCCAGTTACTGGGTTTTGGTAGCCAGTAGGTCATCACTTTATGTAAAATTCTTATACCCAGCTGCAGCAGGTTTAACGTGAAACCAACCTCAACATAAATGGGAAAAAGCAGGTCGGGTTATGAAAAAATATAAGTATTTTAAAAATCTAATTGTTTGAAAGAGTTAGGTACCGTGACCCTGAAATGCAAAAGGGAATTGAAGGAATACAGTGGGGTCTTAGTCAATAATAGACGACGATAGTTTAACACGCCCTCTGGTTCCGCCCAGGTGGGAGAAGTTTTTTAATGATTTCACTAAAAATAGAACCATTCGAAGTTTTCCCCAGTTAAAACTGGACTACGTAACTGCAAAAGGTTTATGCAGTCCATTAAAAATTAGATAGATCGAACGAATCAATTACAAGCACAAAAACTACAGGTATTCTCACTAAAGTTCACTAATGTAACTAATGGGGCCGAATAGTTCTGGAGTGATGTCTGTGTACCAGAAGACGTGATGTTTCAAGGCCTCTCAGAAGATGAAGTAATGACCTAGTGAGGGTCGCAGGCATACGATGGATGCAAGAGTGGTCGTTGTGGCGATATGTTAAGGTGGAGTAATGTCCACCTGTGGATATTTCACGCTGTGGTAATGTTGATGGATTAGTGGTCTGAAACCATTCTAGAACAAAAGATTTCACGATATAAAAAGTAAATCCAATCCCCATAATATTTGAATAGTAAATCTGGGCGACCGAATATTCTGGAATGTAGCCCAGAATAAAACATTCATCTTAGTGCTATAACTGACAACGACAAGTGTACATCCTACGATTTTAACATAGAGCCACGAAACAAATCGTTTGGATATTCAAGTGCATCTCCTCGTATTTGACCAAAAATTTTAAGAATTTGTATCGTTTGCAAACTTTCTAAGCGTACATAACCATTTATGTACGCTTAGAAAGTTTGCAAACCATTCATGAGAGGAAAAATGGTGATGAAATAAGGTCTGTGATAAGTAAAAGTTTGAACTTTAGCACTTCTTTCAAAATAGTGAAGAGAAACATTGTGAGGCAACTGGCATGTCTTAAAACCATAAAAATCGAAGTCTATTGACATCCACCAACTCGTACTGGGGTCGAGTTGTAGGTTACTACCACAAAAAAGGAGACCTGAATATTAAAGGTTTCCTGTGGTTATGGAGTAAAACTTGAAGAAAGAATTTTACGAAATGATAATTATTATATTATATCTAGCCTATATTATCCCACTGCTGGGCAAAGGCCTCCCTCCATTTCTTCCATCATTTCCCAAAATAATAATAAATAACAAAAAATCCAAATAAATAATAATAGAATTAATAACATTCTGAACTGTAATTTCATTAAAACTGTGCTTAAGCCAAGCACAACATCGAAAATAATTTTATTTTACTTTACCGTCGAAATCAACTTCCATAATTGAAATCCAATCTATTCTTAATTATGGTTAATACTGTATTATAAAGTTGTTTGATTAAACTTTAATTATATGGTTAATTAAAACCACTCGTTTTTAATTACCTGATGTATAATCAAACGAATTATTTTAATACTTAATCTTTTCAGTCAGTAACAAAGATTTATTTGAGTTGTCAACGGGTAAGGTAGCTTAGCTTTACAGATTTATGATTATATGCCCAAATTTGTTCTATATAGTTTCTATAACTATAATTTAAACTACTTCAAACTTAAACTACTTTAAACTTATTTCAATAACATAATTATACTTGCTGATTTTACCTGTACATAACTAATGATGAAATAACTGTTTCATAATGGAGGTTGTGCAAATGTATATTCGTGTGATTTCACTAATACAAGTTGTATTTAACCATGTTTTGGCTGAAAATCTAGCTGTTGGTACGTAAATACTTTGAATATTTAGTTTGTTTGTCTTATGTGAAGTTTCGATTATTAAATTGTTTTTTTTTTTTGTATACGTAGTCATTTTAGTGTAGGACGGAGTACTATTATAATAAAAGTGAAAGGGCCTCCCAAATTTACAATGTCCGGTACGGACTTGCATTATGCGGAAGTTGAGGACGCCGTGACATCTTTCCAGTCACTTCTCGAAGAGGGGACTTACCGCTCAATTTTCATGGCCCATGGCAATATGGGTTATATTATACTGTTTTGTTTCATTATACTAATAAACCATTAAACATTTCCAGACTGGAACTCTAACGAGACGCTGACCAACTACAACATTGGAGTCTCCATGGGAATAATCAATCCTGAAAAATATTCACTAAAGTCTTTTGAAAAAGATGAGCCCCTCTTCAAACATACATACAAGAAGTTCGCTTCATCGGCAGACATTGAATTTGTGCCGATAACTTACCAGCAATTTCTCATAATGAATAACTACGGATTATTTGCGGATACTCAAGAGTCTATATTTCAAAATAAAACTAGTACACGTAGCCGCAAATCTAAGAAACGTTTTAAACGTATTTTAAACACAGGGGACATATTAATCTCAAGCAGAAGCGACAGTGGGTTGATTGGGCATGCAGCCATTATGATTACTGACTACTGGGTCTTAGAAATGGCTGGTGGCAGAAAATATAAGAAAGGGATTAAATCCAATAACAGACAAATCTCTAGAGGCGATTGGTATGACGATAACTGGGATGAGGAAATAACGGTCTACCGCTGCCCAGACGGATTCGTGGCTGGAAAGGCTGCTCATTGGGCTGACACAAACTACTATAACCCTGATGGTGGCAAAGAGAAGACTATACATGTTACTTATAAGATATTTCTAGACTCCTTTGACTCTACTAATCCTAGTTACAGTTCCAAGCTAGTGCTTCAAGCTTACTATCACGCAGACAGGGGAATTATAAGAAACGTAGGAAAATATGGACCGGTGATCGCTCCAACCAATATACCAGCGTATTTTAAGTCACCATATGATTTGGAAATAGTTGGAAAATTTTAATGAGGAATATTTTTTTATTTAAATATTTTTTTACCTTTTGCTTATTACTCTTCCACTGCTGGGCAAAGGTCTCCCCCAACTCCTTCCAAGTATTCTTTTCTTGAGCCACCTTGAACCAGTCCTTGCGGTAGGCGTCTAGGTCATCTCGTCACCTCTTCCCTGGTCGACCTCAGCAGGGTCATCAATTCTCATGTACTTACCCATTTTGTGGAGACTCTTGCGCAACGGTGAGATGATATAACCTGCTCAATCCCATTTTAGCCTGGCAGCCTCTTTTCCTACGTCTGTGAACTCAGTCTTTTGGCGCAGCCTGGTGTTCTAGTAATGTTACCTAGTTCCAAAGCTGTAAGAAAAAGTAGTTGAATATGGATTTTGACGTCTAAAAGAAAGCAAGCAAACGCAAATATGGTGTCGGTTTAAAATTATTATGACTCGTTAATTTTTCTACCAATTGTAAAATTATGTTGGCCACTCTGAAGTTGCAAAAAAATATGCAATATGGATTCGAAATATTTTGATTCTTAAATAGGATTACTGCGCAGCCAATTGATTGAAATCCAGAGTTATTAAAACATTTCGGCCGTACTGTAGTGTAACATTTTGTTTTTGTACAAGTATATCGATAATAATATTTTTATCATGCGTTATTGCAAGTAACACAAAGTTTTTATCAAGAATGTATTTTGCAAATTATACCCTTATTAAATACCACGAAAGGATTTAAATTTATTATTACCAGGCGTTTGTGGTGCGAGTACCGAACTGTTTTCTACACCTCGCTATGGATGAAGACTTTTGGCCACAGGGCGTGGTGTTCCGTCGCTTCCGCGGACAAATACCACAGAACAGCACGATGAAAATATAGTGCAAAATGAAGTGCTACTAACATAGTTTTAAGTCGTATTTACTAACAAAATAAACTTATAAAATTAGATTAATTATGTATTAGTTTATTTTTAAGACTATTTTGTGTATAGTGTTTATGGGCCTTAGTAGCCTGAAATAAAGGAATTATTATTAATATTATTATTATTATTACAGCTACTTTACTCTTCTGGACAGCGTTTCAGCAGACTAATATCAATATTTACTCAGGTATACACATAACACTCGTTAAAGTATAACCTCCAATATATGTACGAGTATATCCAAAAGCACATTGACACAAAAACAGATAAATACAGAAGGCTGGCTTCACACAACGACCAAACACCTATGCCACGCCCACATTAACGTGTACTCATCCAAAATTCTTAAATCATATCAATCAAATCCCAGTCGTGAGTACATGTCTTACACCGATATATATCTAGGGTTGCCCAACCATATGAGGTTCCTTGTACAAATACTAGATTTTGAAATGGATATAATATATGATTTTTATTTTATACAACTTCTTATAGCGAAAATGGGTTAAGTTAATGAGTTAAAAATGTATAATAACATGTTGTACATAAAGTACATTCAATCGAATTCATTGCCGCACTTTTTTTTTGTTGGGAAGTTGGGAATCATTAGAATGACTTTCCACGCTTTTGGGCGGAGTGGGAGGGTGTGTCAGACTCCTTCGTTGACAGACGCTCCTTCGTTGCATTCGATCTGGGGATACCTAGCTAACCTTTCGGAAATTCGATCCATGGCCCCAGAAGCTTCGGCCCTGCTGGGCCCCAACAGTTGACATCTCCTTGATGCGCGTGTCGCACTTTGGTTGCCATTCGGTCAGTTATGCATGAGAATCTCTAAAAAGCCAAGTCCAACTTTACAGGCTTCATAGTTTCTATGTGTACTTGTCTTAATTATTCAGATACCCGCGAAACGAGACACAATAGTAAAACAATAACAGCGCGGTCTCATAGGACCGATTGGGGATTCAAACGTTAAACCTTCTGTATTATTTATCTATTTTGTGGTATCAGATAGGCTTGGACGAATCCGACGATACTTAATCGAGTGTCAGTCAACGTAGTACGCCGTGGCGTTTGATGTACTCGTACTTGACTCGACGCGTGTTGTCGCGATTCTCAGGTAAATATGTACAACATGTTTCTCTTTTGATGGGAATGACATCGCTTTGCTGAAATTCTGAGAAATAAGGGAGACGTTGAATGCAGATGAGTTGGATTTGGTTCTGATTATTATTAAAGTAAGTGAAGCAAATAATTTGTAGTCTGAGAATTTTTGTTTTTAGTCCAGGTACTTTTGCTATAGCACCTGTTATTATACTTGATACTTAAACTGTGAAAATATAAGGTTATACCAGTTATTTTATGGCTACTTATATTGAAAACCTAGCCTCTAGATTAGCGGAGGCTAAGACCAGATTTTATTAAAAGGACCAAAACTTTGTCTTCATAATAAATATTTTTGCTATACTGACTGGACAGTGTAAGATAGCATTTGTGATTTAGTTTAGGTGATTATAAGGACACAATAGAAAACTATGTTTGTATTGTATTTTTTTGAGAAAGCTAGTCTAATAAATTGGTTAAATATCAAAGACTTTTTTCATGCTTGTTCTCTATTGAATTTCTAAAGATCAAATATGAGTACAAATATTATTGTGTTAATAAAATAAATCAGTATATTTCACACAATACCATATCCGACATTACCAGCTCCACGCGATGAAACATCTATAAATCCGACAACGACGGAGTAAGACATCCAATTTTCTCTAAAGCCAGAGTCCACTCAAGAACTCAGCGGTGATGAATAGAACGCTCAGGAAACAAATCTCTTTTGTGAGTTATTTTACACAGACTTCAGATGACCCTTTCGATGTTATTTACTTAATGGAAACACCTACTTAGTCCAATACAACACTCCAATTAAACCGTTTTTCTTTCTTTCTTTCTTTTTACTTTGTTAACCATTCCTGATATCTATATTTTTTATTGAGATGTTACAAAAAAAAACTACAAAAAAAAGTCGTAGTAAGTTACGGGTAAGAGAGAGAAAAACTGGTCAAGTGTGAGTCAGAATCGCGCATGAAGGATTCCGTAGCGTCCGTAGTAAAAAGTGGCAAAAAAATCACGTTTGTTGTATAGGAGCTCCACTTCAATATTTATTTTATTCTGCTTTGTTGTTTCTGTATTTGTTGTTGTAGCGGCAACATCTGTGAGAATTTTGACTATCAAGCTATCATGATTCATGAAAGACAGCCTGGTGACAGAGAAATGGACAGCGGCGTCTTAGCAATGGTCCCATTTTTAGGGTTCCGTAGCTGAATGGCAAAAAACGGAACCCTTATAGATTCGTCATGTCTGTCTATCTGTCTGTCCGTCCGTATGTCACAGCCACTTTATTCCGAAACTGTAAGAGCCTAAGAGAGACTGTTGAAATTTGGTCAGTAGATGTATTCTGTGAACCGCATTAATATTTTCACACAAAAATAGAAAATAAATAATAAATTTTAGGGTTTCCCATACTTAGAACTAAAACTCAACATTTTCTCAATACTTTGCTTTTCCTTTGGGTACGGAAACCCCGTAAAATAATGATCACGTAATATTAAAGTATCCCCAGTCAATCCCAAACTACAAAAACTTTTTGAAAATCATCATCGCTATTATAGAAAGCTACTTTGTCTCGACCGCGATAAAGGTTCTAATCGACCTTTGAAACCATTTTTTTATTAAAACAATGACTTTTGAAAAATGTGTAAAATAAATTTCTGGACAATATCCGTTGAATAAACATTTAGTGGGGCGAAAGATAAATATGAATGTGGTGCCATAGAGGTAAGGTACAAATGGATATGTAGTTTCAATTTTTGTTTTGGGTATGTATCGATATTACCTACATAAAAAATAAAAAAAAGAAGAAAGTGGAATATAGAGAAAATAATTAGCAAAGAACCTTAATATAACTATGTTTTTTATTTAGGTGGGAAATCATCCAATGACGTCTCCTATCAGACTTTTATTGACTAAAACCCACTACTATGTTTCTTCTTTGCTTTCGTTCCAGGGATCCAGGATTCTCTTTCGTGATAGAATTTTTTCGGGTCTGGGTTTAAAAAATTGTGAACGCACTCACGATACCCAAATATGTAGGTACGTGCGCGTGTGAGATAGCGTTTAAAAAAATGCTTTGCAAAAACAGTTAATTATTATAACAGCCTATAATTTATTATCATTATCACATTCCATATTCAAAAATATAAAAACACTTAGAAAATTAAAAGGCTCTTATCGCTAGAGGATTACAAGGGTAGCCCAAGGGATGCCATAGCAGTTTATCTGTAAATCGAAATACTCATAATATTGAAAAATTGCTGGGAGCCCAAAGGAATAGTCAAACGGAAGTGTAAAATTCTTTAATCATTTAAAAAGGCTTTAATCAAGACAGATTATTCCACTCTCGTTTTAACAAATTAACTTTACAATTTACATGCTAAATATAACTAATAAAAAAACCAGGCAAGTGCGAGTCAGATGAGATGCACGAGTGTACTGAAGATTCCATACAAAGTTATCTGTGTAAATAGTTCAATCGATTCTTTAAGATTTTTCCGAATCGCCAATTTTTTTTATTGTGACGTTACTACTGCAGTTTTTAATTTTTTTCCTATGTGTCATGAGACCAAGAAATTTTAGGATTCTAGTTCAAAGGGAAGGAACGAAAGGTTTCGTTAATTTTGAAGCTTGTTTTTTACATTTTTAAGAGACTGCAGACCTAAACCTCACCGTACGATAGGCATTCGGGAGCCATATCCATCGCAATCCCACTTAAGCTGGGCAGCTTTTTGAGTCACGTCAACAATCTGTGTTTTGGAACGCAGTCTAGTGTTTCGAATGCGATCCGTTTGTTTAAAACCCAATATACTTTTCTTTTTAGGTGGGAAATCATCAGAATGATTTCTCGCACTCTAGGGCGGACTGAAATGAAGTGTCAGACTTTTACTGACTAAAACTCACTCTTTGCCTTCATTCATTAATTCACGAGCCAACCCATGGCCTCAGAAACACCTAATACTGCGCTCCTGTAATAAATCAAAAAGTTAATTTTTGAATGTTTGCCAACCTAACAGAAACTTGGTCTAGAGTTTCAAGTTTATAGCTTCCAGGAAAAACAGAAGTTATCGGCAAAAAGCTACAACGAAAGAGTGATAAAAATGAATGTTTGACAAAAGGGTGTCAAACAGCCATCTTCGACTGAATTTACTACGTTAAGAAGTTGTCGTAATCGCCGCAAACCCGCGATTGGATGGACGCAAACGGAGAATTTAATGTTAAAAGTAATAAAACAGTTATTGCAGCAGATAACGGATTTTACGAGCTTCTTACGAATTAATTTTCCAACTGTACCAGATTTGATTGGCAGAATTTTATATATTAAGCCATTTAATTTTTATTATAATCTACTGATGAAGATAGCTAAATATTCAATTAATATAAAACAGGAACCCTTTGTTCAAAATGTTACGGTGCTGTAAAACGGTTTAAGTGAATGAAATAAAAGGTGCAGTATTTCCAGTAAATAAAATTTTATATTTTTACATTTCCCTGAATTAAGTGTACTTTAAAATATAATTAAACTTCATTATTCTTGCATCCGTAGTTATTTTATTACTTCATAAATAGAAATACCCACTTGAAGCTTGAAAAAAATAAACAATTAAAAAGTAAAATAGTTTTAAATATTCGTAGTCGTTCAATCAAAATAATAACATCACCTAACTTTCTTACCTTCTTACGTTATTGTCCCGGAGCGTACCAAGGAATTGGTGCCCAAACCTTGAGTGTGGCCCTCAGTTAACTTAAAACTGTAAGAGTAACTCTTTTATAGACCATCAATGAACACAAGCTTAAAATACAGTATCAACCAAAATAATAACACCAGCAAACTCCTTCCTACATCATTGGCCCAGGGCGTGCAACGGAAATAGCGCCTAGACCTGAAGAGTGTGGCCCCCGGTTAACCTTAAATTATATGCCAAAATTTCTAGTAACTTAATAACTTTAGCTTTCACCATCTGCCTAGCCTTTTCCCAACTAGGTATATTGGGGTCGGCTTCCAGGCAAGCCGGATTTAGCTGAATACTAGTATTTTACGAGGAGTGGCTGCGTACCAGACCTCCACAACCCATTAACTGGGGTAACAAAGTACTTCATGGCAAGACTGGAGTCAGATTTACTAATAAATTTAGTTTTGAAAAACTTTTTAAGTAGGTACCTTCAATAAACAAAAGACCAAATAATAACACCACCAAATTCCTTACCTTCCTACATCATTGGCCCGGGGCGTGCAACGGAAATGGCGCCCAGAGCTGAAGGGCCACGCACCCATTCATCATGGCCGCCACTGTCTCCGGTCATGTGACCTCACCTGTGACCTCACGCGTATATCACATGCTCCTGTGCCTAATTAAATTGGATTTGCTTGTATGTTTGTTAGTAGTAGTGGTGATGTTTCTGAGAGGTAGTTATGACAATGCCTAGTAATTATGTGGTAATCCGTCCTGAACGAATATCAGTCTAGGTGGATTACTTGGATGATTTTATTGTTGTGTTGTGTTGTGTTTTTTTGTTGTTGTGTAGACAGGGATCTATGGACTCAAAAAATAAACAAATTATGCCCAATATGCATTTAAGTTTATATTCCTTAATAATCCTATCCATAGATTGAAATCTCTGAAAGGATAATTTCAGAGATTTAAAAACTGAAAATGAACACCTATTGTATATTGTTACGTTATTCTAATTTTATAAAGAGGGAATATTTTTTTTATTTTTGGTGGTTACGTACGTAACAATTTAATCGGAAAACTAGTTGACCAATTTTAAAATTCTTTCACCATAGTGACAAAATAGTCTACATAACGTTTTTAGGGTTCCGTAGCCAATTGGCAAAAACGGAACCCTTATAGTTTCGCCATGTCTGTCCGTCCGTCCTCGCTTAATCTCTGTGACCCTTAGCTCTAGAAAGCTGAAATTTGGTGCTAATATGTATGTCAATCACGCCGACAAAGTGCAAAAAATAAAAAAATGTTTTATTAGGGTAGCCCCCCTACATGTAAAGTAAAAAGTGTTTTTTTTTATTTTATCCCTAACGTGTGATATATTGTTGGATAGGTATTCAAAAATGAATAGGGGTTTACTAAAATCATTTTTTGATAATATCAATAATTTCGGAAATAATCGCTCCTAAAGTAAAAAACAATGTGTCCCCCCCCCCCCTCTAACTTTTGAACCATAAGTTTGGAAAATATGAAAAAAAACCGGCCAAGTGCGAGTCGGACTCGCGCACCGAGAGTTCCGTACAAACCTGCAAGGTTTACAAAGTTCGTTCATTACGACAATCGAGTCATAATGAATGTTTTTTTTATCTATATATATAAAAATGAAACCCGTTTTCCGTTGTCACGACATCACATGAAAACGGCTTGACCGATTTGGCTGATTCTTTTTTTTAAATGTTCCTTGAACTTCAATGATGGTTCTTACGGAGAGAAAAATTCAAAAAAAAAAAGTTAGGTAAAGTAGGGTAGTGTAGGGTAGTGTAGGATAGTGTAGGGTAGTGTAGGGTAGTGTAGGGTAGTGTAGGGTAGTGTAGGGTAGTGTAGGGTAGTGTAGGGTAGTGTAGGGTAGTGTAGGGTAGTGTAGGGTAGTGTAGGGTAGTGTAGGGTAGTGTAGGGTAGGTAGGGTAGTCATTTGACGGGAGCGAAGCCGCGGGTAAAAGCTAGTAAGTTATATATTTGATCGTGTTTTTTATATATTTTGTAATGTAACTAAAAATTTAAGGTTTTCGTAATTTTTCCTTTATGTGTGCTATAAAACGTTGCTTCATG
Source organism: Mythimna separata (assembly GCA_030763345.1). Lineage (NCBI taxonomy): Eukaryota > Metazoa > Arthropoda > Insecta > Lepidoptera > Noctuidae > Mythimna > Mythimna separata. The sequence continues at coordinate 17,416,574 of CM061177.1, read as the reverse complement.
CCAAATTTCAAGATTCTAGGTCGACTGGAAGTACCCTTTAGGTTTTGATTCCCTTGCGAGTACTTGCGAGTTTCAAAATATGCAGCTTAAATTGCTGTTTCTTTTGATTGCGTTGACATAGAAGTTTGATTTTGTTACAGCTTAAAGGTATTATAGACCTGAGTATTTGGTATGAATTTCAATTTAATACCTCTACGCGTTTATGAGGAAATGGGTAGTTAGTTTAAAATTATTAAAAAAAAATATATTATGTGATGTAACTAAAAATTTATGGTTTTCGTAATTTTTCCTTTATCTATGCTATAAGACGTTGCTTCGTACCAAATTTCAAGATTCTGAGTTCACGGGAAGCACCCTGTAGGTTTTGATTCCCTTGCAAGTATCGAAAATTTGCGGCATAAACGGCTGTATCTTTTGATTGCGTTGGCTTAGAAGTTTGATTTTTTCACAGCTTCAAGGGACAGTAGACCTAAGTAATTGATATAAATTTCAGCTTCATACCTCCACGCGTTCCTGAGAAGAAGGGTCTTGACAGACGGACGGACAGACGGACAACAAAGTGATCCTATAAGGGTTCCGTTTTTTCCTTTTGAGGTACGGAACCCTAAAAATATGGAAAGTAGAGCTTTGTAAAGACTTTTCAGGAAAATTATTTTGAACTTGATTGGACGAACAGTTTTTGAAAAGTTGGGGACACTTATTGTGACGGACGGGAAACTACGGAACCCTACATTGAGCGTGGCCCGACACGCTCTTGGCCGGTTTTTTTTTAAATTTGACGTCTCTACCTAAATTACAACAATTGCAACCTTGGCGCTTGGGATACAAGGTATCAAAATGTTACATGTTTTTTATAATTGATATGGCAGAACAACGTTTGCCGATTCAGCTAGTAAATAATAAATTCATTCAGTCAACTGAGATTGACTTTTAAATCACATAGGTATCCACTCCAGCCACACTATGCCGCTCAGACAGCAGACACCAACCTGCAATGTCAGAACGAAATTCACCGCGTAAATGCTGTATGAGCACCTCTATAAAAGTTAAAAGCTTTTGTCGAAAAAAGTGCTGGGAATAAAATAAAAGTGGATGCAGTTCCTAAAAGCGGGCTACCAAATGCAGAGCCATGTACGAACATTGAACAGTTGTCGCCTCCCACGGGACTTTTGACCGGAGAAATATTTTCCAGGGTAGATACTTTTTGTGAGCATAATGTGGATAGCTTTTTTTGCAAGGATTTCTTCCAATTTTTCTGCACTGGTGTTTACCGATGGAAGTGTCTTGAAAGGTTGCAGTTTTCTGTGGATTTTATACAAAACTCCAGTGTTAAGTTTGTGATATTATGATTTTTTGTAGTGGTTTTATATTATAATACTTTTATCAAAATCCTTTGTTATATTCCTTACTGCACCCGAGAGGCTAGATAAGCCAAGTAATCTTAAAGCAGTGAAAACGTTTGCGAAAAATAGGTCATGATAACTTACATGCGCTATGGTTTTGTTCAGTAGTTCTTTAAATAACTGACAAACATAACATAAAATTCACATAGAATGGATTAATCTCAGTATGTATTTTTCTAAGGCCGAAAACCTACTGGTAGGTCGCTTGGCGATTTGCAAGGGCACCAGGCGCATAATGCAGTCAGTCAAGAACATACAGTACTTACAGTAATTCTTTCCAAGTTCACTACTCACCAGCCGACTATTTAGCTATTCTCTACATAGTCACGCGTTTAACCAGTATCCATCTGATTGTAAGCAACGATGTGATCGACAATGAAGCACGCTGGCCAGAGGGTAAATTATTCATTCATGATTTAAAAACCTATGGGAAGTTTTAGCTGTCAGGGAACAGCCACTAATAATGAACTCCACTCCTTAGCTGTACACCAAGTGAACGTATTCCCTAATCGTTTTGTACCCTTTATGCATCGGTGGCGTATCGACGTACGTCACTTAAGCGGGAACTACATTAGACCGACGCACATGTGGGTAACGTCTGAGTTATACGTAGAACCGCGTCGCGTGGCGTGGGTATAATATACCTGGTTCTACTCGTACAAGTCTAGTTATTAAATAAAATGTATGGAGACCGACGCAACCAGACTGGCATACGTGGCCCAATGTAGTATGACTAATGACCTTTAGTTGTCAAGCTAACTTCCAGTTTCGGCCATAAGAACAGTGACCTTGAATATGTCAATGACCAACTCCAAACTTCATAAAACAGCCTATAATAACAAGGAAACTTAACAATTCCTTCTCTCTAAACAAAACATCTTCATTATTATTAAAACGGTTCCGAAAACTAACCTCTAAGTAACAGTTCCAGTTACTCGCTAGTATAAACAGTCCGCCTAATTTAATGTATTCATAGGTCATCTCAGTTCTCAAGTAATAACAGCCAGTATATATATCTAAAGGTAGATGGTATTGTGTCCTTGTGCGGTCCAATATACGCCTGTTACTATGACAGGTAATTATTACCGACGGATCGTATATGCACAGGCCTTGGCGTTGAGATTGAGGGAGAGTAGTTACTGACGTTAGTGAATTACATGCATGTGATCGTTGAATTGTGTTCTATATAAGTTGTGTAAGTGATAGTAGTCACTTAGCATTATCGGCCTTACAATGTTCTCACTGCTGGGACTCAGGCCTCCACTCTTGGAGAGGGAATGGGCCATAATCCACCGCGCGGGCCCATTGCGGATTGGTGGACGTCACATACCTTCGAATTTTTGGTTCTAGGACATGCCGGTTTCCTCACGATGTTTTCCTTCACCGTTTTGAGAGCAGTGGTGATGAAATACATTATACAAAGTAATGCGCCTGACGGGGATTGAACTCGCGACCTACAACTTGTAAGTCGGGGCAGTTACCACTGGGCCACCACTGCTCTAGTAGAGTAGTCACTTACTATATACTTATTTCTCTCAAAGTCTTCTCCAACTCGTAGGAGGTATTATCCCTAACTTTAGGAATTTACTCCTAGGATAAAAAATATTCTTTATGCTATTCCAGGCCATAGAACGAAGGCAAATAAGGAACCGGAGTAAGTTTTAGTCAGTAAAAGTCTGACTCGTCCTCCCTCACCACCCAGAGCAAGTGAAGGCATATTGAAGATTTTCCACCTTAAAAGAAAGGTCATAGTAATTCATCATTCATCATAATCCAAGTAACAAACACACAAACATACGTACAAGCTTTCATCTTCATAATATTAGTGTGATAACAGTACGTAGCTATTTGCTAGTCGCTTTCATTGGTATACGGAGAAATACAGGTCGATGGCTCGTCAACGAGAATATAATTATCATAAAAGCATGCATGGTAGTGGAAATAACACACGTACATATATGACAATGCCTGATTAATTTGGTCTCTTGTATACCACTATAAGCCGTACGAAGAAAAAAAAATATTTGATTTGGCAGTGTTTTATTGCAATACTCAAATGCTGCCTTTTTTTATAGCGTAAATCATCATCTGCCTAGCCTTTTCCCAACTATATTGGGGTCGGCTTCCAGTCAAGCCGGATTTAGCTGAATATCAGTATTTTACGAGGAGCGGCTGCCTACGAGACCTCCACAACCCATTAACTGGGGTAACACGGTACCTCATGCCAAGACTGGAGTCAGATTTACTGGCTTCTGACTATCCGTAACGACTGCCAAAGATCTACAAATGACAGCCGGAACCAACGGCTTAACGTGCTTTCCGAGGCACGGAGGAAACTCGGTATGTGAAGATGGTAAACCCATCCACAGACCAACCTTGGCAAGCGTTGCTTAACCTTGAAAATCGACCCGTGCGGCTGTTATTAAGTTTTTTTTTGTAGCATAAGTATTTATGGAAAATCTACGAGTCAAAACTAGACGCTGTTAAAAACTAAAAAAATACAATCTTAGAATGTTTTCAATCTCTTTATGGTTTTTCTATTCAGTTCCTCGAAAAAAAATCATAACGCCTGAAAGATCTACCTCAACAACATTAAAATAAGCAAAATAGTATAACCAGCATATAAAATTTCCACTGTTGGGACACAGGCTTCCTACCTGTGAGAAAGGTAAAAGATGTGTAATAAACTACGTGAACGCATGCGACTTGGTAGACTTCTCATATCTTCGATTTTTTAGACAACCACTGTTCTTTAGCGACATCTATGAGGTCACACAAGAACTACGAATCCAGCATCGCTTAATCAAAGTTCCCTCCAGATCTGAACAGTCAGATCTGGAAAAAACCCGAACACAAAAGCCCGAAATCATCTATCTGGCAGTAGCCCACCAGACATAACACCTGTCTGGTTGAAATATCCTCCCCTTTCAACGGAGGTATATGAGACTTTACTCTCTGTACCACATACCTATAAAGTTCTTTTCACCCGAAATCTTCCCGGATTTCGAGAATGTTCGAAACAGTTATCTTGACCCTGAAATGCAAATAAAAAAAAAGAATACAGAAGAATTTTAGCCAGTAAACATCTGATATACGACGTAAAAGCGGGAGAAGGTAAAATAAATAACCCACTGGAAAACTAATGACAATTAAATATAAGCTCGACTCGCAAGTACCGTACAGCACCCGTCAATAGCATTGACGGGCAAAGCACAGAATAAAAACGTCACGAGTGATTACGCTGAACAAAAGCAGATTGGTTGCACGATATTCAGTTAATCCATGATTAATCCTACCACAGATGCGTGTGATGAGGGTCGGAGGGTGACAGCGCGATAATTGTGATGTTATGATAGCCGCCGTACTGATATACGCTTTGTCCCAGGGTTTAGAGGGCGCGTTAGAATCGTAGAGAAAGATTTGGGATTTAATATCTGAGATTCTTTGGGCAGTTATGTGTTTTATTGTTGGTAATATGGTTTAAATTGAATAAGGGTAGCCTAAAGTTGGAACGTTTTCAAACAAGATTACAATATTGATCTTCTTCTTCTTAGTGTGGCCCAGCAATCGACCACGGCAATGCCTCTACTAATGCTGTTATTAGTACGTGAACAGGAAACTGGACACGTAATGCAGGATAGAAGGTGGAACATGGTCTGCGAAGAGACACCGTACAGATACTGAAGACCGCAACTGTCCGGGAACCCCCCCTGTAGAAATTATCTTTGCTGTACCCAACCTGACTTGATGCCACGTCATTAGCACTAACCTTGCCATTAAATAAGCTACCTCATGAAGCGAAAACTAAAGAAAGAATCCTTGTACTAACTAGTTTTAAATATCTCACCAATTTCCAAACAACGATTTTCCACCGAACTTACCGAAATATTTTTGGACCTCGATTCTCGACTGCTAAAACAAAACTAACAGCGCAAAGAAATAAAAACTAGGAAAGCTACTTTACTTTTGTTGTTCCTACACTAGATACGAAACGTAAATGTGCTCACTATCAAGCGGAGCGTCGGATTACGTGCTATTGCAGAAATTATGGCTAATTATTGAACAGCCGGTAGTAAGCTTGTAAGCGTTGAATTGGCGAGCGAGGACCTAATGAGTTTCAGTATTGACATGAAATTATTATCTTTAGCCAGTAATATTCAGAAAGCATTAGTTCATGTTTCTAGGCCTGAAATGTGCGTTGAAAATGTAGTTTCCTCTGTTACACACAGTTGTGTTACCGAAATAGTCACATAACGACCACAGGCTACAGGCAGGCACCACTAAAGGCGTAATCTTTTCTAGACGATGCGTCAGTAACATGATAGCAAACATATCACCCACACAATGCGTCCCATCTCTTTTTGCTTTCACACCCAAATCCATTCACGAACAATCCCGACCACTTCATTGTTAAAAAAACCGAATTCCTTCCATAAAGACTAGGTACAAAGAGAACCTTACCGAGTTCGTGTTCTGTAATAATTTCCACTTCAAATGTAGGCACAGTGGGCCAGTACACTCGCTTAGTTGAATAATTCAAAAATTCACGTCGGCCACTTGCGAAAACAAGGAGAGTAAACGCTAACTGTGCAGTTCGTGAAAAAATACAACCGGACGAGTGCAAAGTGTTGCCAGTTCATTATTCTGTTTGAATGTACCCGGTTCTTCTGTTCTTTTGGGGAATTAGGGTGCTCGTTATGATTTGAGTGGCGGACTTGGGACTGCCTTGTTTCTTTTGTTTCGGCTGTTGATTGTGGGTAGGTAATGATGCTGAATATTTTTTGGGTAACAAGATGACAGAGACATGCCCAAAATCCGGGCTACATAATTTTTTTGATCTTTCAAAAATATTTGGTTGTGCAGCCAAGCGTGTTTTACTGGACAAATTTTGCCTGAAGCTATATCAAAACATAATTTGATATACCAATTTTCAAAAGAAACTGAATCTTCAAAAGCTGGTAAATAACTTAAGAAAAACTCCCAAACAAAAGCTCTAAATAAATTTCTCAACTTAACAGGCATAAATCAAAAGGCTTAACAATCAAATCAATGCTCAAAGAACAACCGCAATCAATCCTAAAAACCAAGACAAACCATTAGATTAATCTCAGACCGTAATCGCAATCAGTTTTCTGGCTCAGAACACAATCGGGCTTATGTACTAAAGTCTTAAAGATAGACGAAAGTAATGAAATCCCGGGTAAGTGGATCATTAAACAACAGAACAAGTTTTGACATAACTCCCAGCGGCCTCATAAGGTAATGAGTTTGGAAGAGAAACCTCAGCTCTGAAGTCTGAAGTCTGCCTGTTTTATCAACTAACATTATGAATTATGCTAGGTAGGCACTTAAGTTGTAGGATGAGTAGAACTCCGAGTCCCTGCTGTCGTTCTGAAAGTACTCATCTAAGGTTAGTAGTTTATCTACACATACTCTCTCTTACTCTCACAAGCAATACGATATACATATTGGTCACATTTTTAATCAATTCTTATTTCTGCTAACTACTCATGGAAAATAATATCAAATAGGAAATTGTGACAAATTGTGGAATATTTTTGAAAAGGCGTAAGTTAAGATAAAAAGATATGCAAATGTATGTATATATCTTATTGCCTGTACTGATATAAAATATTGAAAATTTTGGTACGTTTGTAAAAAAAAAGTTAATAGATTTTCCTATAAAACAAAGGCTGGAGCAATAAACTCCACGTTCATACAAGGTTGATTGAACTTTTCTATTTATCTGAGACATATAATAACTACTACCACTTTAACGTTTGAATCCCCAACCGGTCCTATGAGACCGCGCTGTTATTGTTTTACTATTGTGTCTCGTTTCGCGGGTATCTGAGTAACTACTACCTATTATAAAATTCTCTCAAAGTTAAATGCATACTGAAAATTGTAGGAAATAATTCTTCAAATAGTTTTTTTTTGAAACCCACTATGGGACTAAATACTTTGATTACTTTAGCAAACGTGATGGTTATCGTAAAACCACTAGTTTTTTTTGCAAGCTATTTGGTAAAAGCCAACTATAAAACAGTTTCGAGCTCCTGCATAATTTGTGGCGTGCGCGCGAACTGCACTGGAGTTGATAGGTGCTTTAAAATTTTGTAAATAATATGTAAGAAAGCTTTAGCTGAATATATAGTTGCAATATGGTATATCCGCCTCAGTCTGGTCCTTATTTGACCGGATAGAGGCTTGTAGATGTCACAAAGGGTCTCCAAACGCATAACTATGTTCTATTAAGCTGCTAAGAGGAAATCAATCATAACGAAGCTTCCAAAACGAGAGCGAAGGCTGAATTGAATGTCAAGATGTAGGCATCTTGACATTCAAGCAGCAGCAGGCCCGTGTTAGGACACGGGCCTGCTAGGGCTGCGGGAATTTTCGAAAGAGTCACCACAGTCCTGCTAGAGGCGCATACAGCTGATGGACCGTGGAACTGATGGGTTCCAGTCACTAGAAGCCCGACACCCAAAAACCGACTAAATTGCACCCGACTATTTGGACACTGATCTACTGACAGACTGACCAAAAATAGCTTCGCAAATATATGGAGCTCTTGTTACTGAACAGCAAAAAATATGTACTTATTTCTGTAGCAAAAACAGACGTCAGCACAAAAGAGAGAGGCCTTACCCAGCAGTGTGACACAACAGGCGATTTAGATAAGATATACGTTATCTAATACAGTACAAGAGTAACAGACATAGGTGTTGTATCTTGGCAACAAAACTGCGGGAAGTGTCGTGCGATAGTCTGCCGCAACCATGTCGGAAACACGGAAGCATGCCTTGACCCAGCTCTCTAGAGGTGCATTGTTTTACTAATAACATATGGAATTTATTTTCACTTCACTACATTTTAAAATTCTTAACTAGATACTGGCACGATCAGCGCTGCTTATCTAGTTTCTAAGGGTTATTTTCCGTTGCTGTGGAAAAGAATGGTAGTGATATTTTATAAAATTCTTTATGTTATTTTTAATTTCATCACAAAAATCTATTTTATTAAGCTAAGGGCTTGTTTCACCACCTATGATTAAGTTTCGAGTATCTTACTCGACAGATAATTTCATACAAATTCTGTCAAATTTTTGAATTTATTCAGTGAGTAGTGCTTACTAGAGGAGCTCGTGGCTAGATAATAACAGCCGCACAGTTCGATCTTCAAGGTTAAGCAACGCTTGCCTTGGTTGGTCTGTGGATGGGTGACCATCTTAACATAACGAGTTTCCTCCGTGCCTCGGAAAGCACGTTAAGCCGTTGGTCCCGGCTGTCATTTGGAGATCTTTGGCAGTCGTTACGGATAGTCAGAAGCCATTAAATCTGACTCCAGTCTTGCCATGAAGTACCGTGTTACCCCAGTTAATGGGTTGTGGAGGTCTGGTAGGCAGCCGCTCCTCGTAAAATACTGGTATTCAGCTAAATCCGGTTTGACTGGAAGCCGACCCCAATATAGTTGGGAAAAGGCTAGGCAGATGATGATGAGTAGTGCTTACTCGGACATTGTGAAACAGGCCCTTAGAATAACTTTACTGTAATTTTGTTTTTTTTTTAAATAATTTCTGTTGTGTTATTTATTAATGAAGTAAAGCTTTAGTTTTTTTTTTGTGAAAACTTTTTCGGTCAAGAAAGGGCTACACATTTTTGTAATGTGAAATTTTTAACACAAAAGCTAGATCTATCTCTAGATGTATTTAGGTTAGTAGTAGATATGAAACATTTATAAAAACAACGTACAGATCAAGGATCAAATGAAATAGATTGAAAAGTACTGGTTTGAAATAGATACAAGATGAGGTTTTATCAGTAAGAAAATACCTCAATCTTTCATTTGAATGACTCGCATTCCCTGTCAAAAATAGAATAAAAAAACCTGATGAGAATAAATGTACGATTACCTTTCACAAAATGGTAAATTATAACAATAATGCCTTTCTCATAACCTAATTTAGCAAATTCAACTTTAATTTGTATCACATAGAGTACATTTTACAAGTCCTATTGCAAACGAAACACACTGGAAAGACAACGTTTATTTTGAGAATATAAAATTCCTTCAGTTAAAAAGTGCTCAACGGAAACTTTTTTATTGGCTTATTTATTTGAGACTGAAACGTAGAACGAGCTTCTACAATTTGTCGAGGTTTCTTGGCGATACTTTTTATTCTTATTGTCTTTCGATCATAGAAACTGGGGATGCTAAAAATAGAATATAAAATATGCTGAAAATGAACATGCGAAGACATTCAAAGCATTTCTTGTGTTATTTGTGCTCATAGATACTTCCTCGTTGCAAGATATGAAGTGCTAAAATCGTGTTCACTTAATTTTTTTGTTGCTTGAAGGATGTTAGGATATTTTTTACACGCTTTTTGCCACCTTCTTTGTTACCTTTTCAGCCACTGAAAGAAACTTCCTGAAAGTTGGGAATCGCAGGGTCATTAGGTCTCAGGAATCTGATGGGTGCAAGATGCACAGGACCGGTCGCTATGGCGATGCTTGGGGAAAGCTTATGTAAAACTGTGAAATGATGGCGGAAATGATGATGATATTGATGAGTTTATTTCAAGGCAAGCGTGCTCTATCGTCTACACGGCTACATTATCGCTTACTATCAGGTGAGATAGTGGTTAAGCGTGAACCTATAAAAAAAAAACTTGTGACCCTGGCTTTGCAAGAATGCAAATTATACACACAAACCTTTCTTTCTTTCAGTGAAAAGCGTATCAATATACGTTGCGTTGTTTTGGAAGAGTTAGCGAATAATCAAACGAAAGTGACTTTGTTTTTAAACTGTAAACTGGTTTTATTTATTTTGACCTGTTTGTTTTTGTTGTTTTTTGTTTGTTTGGGTCGAATTTAATCATTGAAATTTTACCCTTTTCCTGTTGACAGATTGATTTGATATTTAGTACATCACTTTAGTTCTGATGACAAAACAGTTTAATATATTCAACAACACTGTAAATCGAAGATGGAAGCCGCTACAAAATAGTGGATTACGTATGTTTTCCCAACTATTTCAATATGGGTATCAAACTAAAGGGTATTATTAGTAGATTTCTGCACACTATAATAAATATTAAATAATACTAGGATTCCAAAAACGTTCAGTTTTGATGAAGAGAGTGGAGTGATGCCGTACATCAAAGAGTTGTCAGCAAAACCGTAGGGGCCCAGCATGGCCGAAGCTTACTGGGGTCATGGTTGACTTCCGTGAGTGAAACCCGGGGTCCTGGAACGCCAGGTAAAGAACGAACATAGAAGTTGGCTTTAGTCAGTAAAAATCTGGCACGCCTTCTCGTTCCATCCTAAACCTTGAGAAATCATAGGATGAAGAAGAAGAGTAACAATAAGTAATTCTCATCATATTGATTGACGCAGCCATTCCCACCATCCCTTGTAAGACTTTATTATCTTAGTCTCGAACCCTATCCTTTTCTTGATATAGTTACGTGAACCGTGTAATGGCTAGCGAGAATGTAAAGGACCTTTTGTTGAAGAGCTAAAGTTTAAAACTTTACAGTCGTAAATCTTGGACACGCAGAGTTTATTTAGGAAAGATAGTTGCAGTACAGTTCATTTGGTTTTGTTTTTTCTGCTTTTGTATTTTAGTTTCTTGGTATTTTCTTTAAAGTTGTGTTATTTCAGCTGAGTACCTAGCAAGAAGATAGGTACTAAAAATCTAGATAAACTCCATTCTCATTTAATATGAAGAGACTATTAAGCATAATAATACTTTTCTTCTTTTGAAGTTGGAAGTTATCAAATAATTCTTCTCCGTTCTCTTCGCCGTTGCAAGAGAAGCCTAGGGAATCGGGAGTAAAAATATGACTCCCAGCTACAGGTGCTGGATTGTTTAAAAGAGTTACCGTGATCCTGGAATGCAAAGGGCAACTGAAAGACACATGTGAATTTAGGCAGTAATAATCTGACACGCCCTCCCGCTTCGCCCTAGAGCTGGTGTAAGCAGGTGATTTCCAACTTTGAAAAATTACTCAACTTTCATCGAAAGTCATTCAGCCGTTTGAGCATAAAAAAGTAACAACCGCACTCACAATTACCAACTTTTAACTTTGTAATATTGATACGAGTATAAGTCTAATTAAAATTTATTTACTGACAAATGACAACTCACAAATAACTAGGTACTTAAGCACAAATCCATGACAAACGTGTCGGTCTTAGAAAGACCTAACACCTTCTAAATTCAATAGTTCAATAGCATCACAAAGTACAGCCTAAGTACTTCAAAGAACGACAACATCTTAGCGTAGTGAAGTTAGTGCGGATCAGTGGAGTAGTCGGTTAACTCGTGCGTGACCGGCCTTGCTGTCTGGTTCAGTTCTCGTCCACGTGTAGCTACACAGAAGAGGAAAGAAGGTCATACATAAAACGTGAGAGGGCATGAGAGACTTTTAGGGTCGCCGCACACGGGCAAACGGCCACAACCCCAGAACGCCACCACCAGCATTTTGTCTGAAGTTTTTCATATTTTATAAGGACTCGCCGTACATGGTTGACCCCGGAGACTGCTCGCTTCTTCTCAACGCAAAGACAAAAAGTTTCCACACGCCGATTGCGCATTTATACCTTTTTTTTTTTTTTTTTTTTTTAGTCGTTATAAACTAGTGCTTGACTGCGATCCCACCTGATGGTAAGCAGTGATGCAATCGTCGATGGTGAGGCGCACTAGCTTATTAAAAGCCTATTCACTCTAGCCTTGAAGACACCCAAATCATAATCGGACGGAAAAACCGCAGCAGGCAGATTGTTCCAGTCCCTCGATGTACGCGGTATGAAGGACGAGGCGAAACGCTTAGTCCGGACCGTAAAGGTTTGGACAACGTAAGGGTGGATACCCGCCGTACGACGGCTTGTCCGATGGTGGAAAGGGGATGGCGGAATCAATTCATGCAATTCCTGCGCACACTCTCCGAAATGCATCCTGTAAAAAACCGAAAGGCTGGCTACCCTGCGCCTGTGCTCAAGGCTTTGTAGATTGGAGTTAGCCAAATCTGGATCCCCAATTAGCCTCTTTGCACGCCTTTCCACTGAGTCCAAAGCTGCCAGGTGGCATCTTGCAGCTCCAGCCCATATGTGGCTGCAGTACTCCACACACGATCGGACCTGTGCTTTGTATAACATTAGAAGCTGTCCCGGTGTGAAGTACTGCCGGACCTTTGCCAAAACGCCGAGTTTCCTAGCAGCCATCTTGGCCTTGGACTCAATGAACCGCCCAAAGTTCAGATCGGAGGAAATTTCAACTCCCAAGAGCTGAAGCCGGTCGGTGCATTCCAGGGATACATTCCGGAAAGCAGGAGCCAAGGTGAACGGGCTCCTTTTAGCGGCGAATAGACACGCTTGTGTTTTGGTGGCGTTGAATCCCACCAAATTGGCTTCGCCCCACTTGGAGACTGCCTGAAGTGAGTCATTCGTACGCTCTACCATAGCCTCTCTTTCAGACCGGATTAGCTCCTTACTAGCCTGAGTACTCGGCATGTATCTCTCTACAACTGTGCTATCATCTGCATACCCATAGATACCGGGCAGCAGCAGATCGTTGATATGGAGCAGGAAGAGAGTTGCAGAGAGAACAGACCCCTGAGGAACTCCGGCATTAGTTATCATGGGCTCTGATGAGCATCCGTCGACAACAACTCGGAGGGACCGTTCACTCAGGAAGTCATTTATCCAGTTAATCAGGCCAGGAGAGATGCCGTACGCTGGAAGCTTACTCAAAAGGCTAGCGTGCCATACCCTATCGAAGGCCTTCGAGACGTCTAAGGAGACTGCAAGTCCTTCCCCATTCTTCTCGAGGGCCTCGCCCCACAAGTGAGTGGCATACACTAGTAGGTCCCCAGTAGACCGATTGCGACGAAACCCGTACTGTCGGTCACTGAGGAGATCGTTACCTTCCAGGTATGTCATGAGGCGCGAGTTCAACACACGCTCCATAATCTTGCAGAGTATGGAGGTTATTGAAATCGGCCGATAGTTGGTAGGATCGGCACGACTGCCCTTTTTGGGCACGGGCTGCACGTTGGCAAGCTTCCAGGACTTCGGCACTATACCAGTCCTATATGAGAGGCGAAACAAGCGTGTCAGGACAGGAGACAACTCGGGCGCACATGCCTTGAGAACAATCGCTGGAATACCATCTGGTCCACTAGCCTTATTCACGTCTAGACGACACAGTGCTCTCAGAACCTCTTTGTTCCTTATACGGACTTCGGGCATCGAGGTGCCACAGTGAGGCAGAGTCGGTGGAGTAGCACTGCCAGTGTCAAGACGAGAATTATGGGCGAAGAGAGATGCAAAGAGACCTGCTTTCTCTCTCGCCGTATGAGCTAGTGTTCCATCTGGCCGAACCAGCGGAGGCAATGTGGGCCGACAGAAGTTCGCTTCGACCGACTTGGCAAGGGACCAGAATGCTCTGCTACCGGACGGTTGCGCAGAGAGCTTCTGGCCAATGTGGGAAACGCGATCGAAGCGAGCCTCCCTTAGTGCCTTTTTGTAGGACTTGGCAGCATGGTTGAAGGCTCTCTTCTTTGAACTCAGGTCCGGAGCTTTGCGGTCGCGAGCATCCACCCAGGAAAGAAACGCCGAGTGCTTTCGCTTTTCAGCTTCATACCTTCTTCGTCAGAGTTCAATATTATACCTACTGTACGCGTGGGTTAAGAAAATTAGCAGCCATGGGTCTGTCGTATGCGAAGTTTCATTTGAATCTATTCAGCCGTTAAGACTAATAAACAAACAGAGTTACTTTCCCATCTCTACATTATAAACTGGTAGTATCTGCTAGGTTCACGGGGAATTTCTGAAAAGGAAGCTTGTGGTTATAAAACGAAAAGAGCAACTAAAGGACACAATAAAAAAAAAAAAAAAAAATAGTGAAAGTCTGACTCATCCTCCCACTAAACCCGCGGGTGAAGTAATTTAATAATTTCCGCCGCAGTAGTGGAGTTTGGCTGCAGTACTGCGGGTTGCGGGTTTGATTCCAGCACCGAACAAATATTTATATGGCTAGGTAAAGCCGGCTCAAGACCGTAAATAATGAAAAAAGGAAGCCTTTGCCCTGCAGTGGGACACAACGGGCTTATATAAAAATAATAATAATAACGTGACTTAGCTCGTGAGGTTGTCGACATGTGGGAAGTGGACACAGCAATCATTGTGCCGATAGTCGTGACGGCCAATGGCTTAATAGCCAAGAGCCTCGACGAACACCTGAGGAGGCTCTCGTTAGGCAGCTGGATCAAGGGTTTGATCCAGAAAGCAGCACTCTTGGACACGGCGCGTATTGTCCGGAGGTTCCTCTCTCAGGAGCCCTGACCGCCGGTGACTTGGACCCTGTTCCCGATGCCGGTGGGCCACTATTTTTTATATTTTTAAATGTTTTTTTTAAGATTTTGTAAAAATATTTAAAAATGTATAAAATATGTATCAATGAAAAATAAATGAAATAATAATAATAATAGGTAAAGCCGGGGCTGGGCACGAGTTTTTAATAATTCTAATACGGAATAGATGGATAAAATATGTCCATAGGTATTCAGTACATATCAACAGTCAGTGATTAATTAAATCAATACATAGATATGCTGTATGCAATGCTATGTATGTTAATTGGTGTGTTAGACAAACATACAGGTGGATGAAGCGAGACTAACGCGAGGCATTGTTTATATAAGACAAAGTGCTTGTACCTAGGTGTACTCAGGTTCATTTTGATCCATTGTAAGTGCGTCAGTGAGTTTGCCGAACCTCCCACTTGCAAGCATCAATATTAGTTCTGAAACAATACTTTAGCTAAAGAAATGATAATATTTAGCTCTTTATACACATTATTTTTGTTTGCAGTTACTATGAATTTTGTCTTAAAATCACATTAATATTATAAAGTTGAAAGTTTAAATGTACGAGTGTGTGCATTGTGCGTATTTCTTACACCTTCACGCTCAAACGGCGAAGCAAATTTAGATGACAATCATTACGCCGTTTATTGAAATATCATGTCTTATAATGTCATCTCTATAAAGCTGAGCAGCTTGATTATTTGAAAGTGCTAATTGCATGAACTTTAGAAACATGAACATGAACGTAGCCCATTTACCGAGGAAAGCTACTGGCTAAATAACATGATGCTATGATCAAAAGGAACGCAGCAGTAACCACAGACGTAGCTAAAGCTGCAAGGGGACAACAATTAACACCTTTTTATTGAGGGGGCGATTTTCTATTGACTTTCCCAATTTAGGGTGAAACGAAAAGTTGTGTGACTTACTAAAACCTACTTGTGTTCTTCAGCTGTTTTAAGTTCTTGACACGGTCACTATTTAAAACGTACCCGTAGCCCTAGCAACGGTCGGTCTTACTGGGCTCTTTAATTTTAACTGAAATCTCTTTGCGCGCTTCGCGCATGGAACCCTACGGCTGACGACGAGTTATCCATTGCTTGTCGTCCACAAGCCCGTGCCTTCGGTGGGTGGTTATAAATTGCCCTGCGACTGCGAAACCCTGGAAACCTATGGTACTTTTTATCCAAGGAGTAAGTTCTCTAGGGATTATTTTCTACTTTCACACAAGATGTAGACAAAGCCACTGGCAGAAGCTAAGTTTTCTCATGCATTACGACTTTCGCATATGCTATTCATAAGGTTTATTCTGAAAGAGCATACAGGCTTACTTATTTAAGTAATGAAGAGTTAAAGTGTAAGAGAGAGGTTATTAACCCCGTGTTATTAGCAGCATCTTCAGTATAATAACGTTTAATTATTAATTACTAGCTGTTGCCCGCGACTTCGTCCGCGTTAAGTTCGTTAAACTGCACAAAAGTAACCAATAATTCTATTTCTATTCTATTTTACTTTCACATAAAACAGTTTAACTTCATTCCTTTTTTTAGTTGGGAAATAATCCAATGACTTCTCCCGCTCTTAGCTAACGCATCAGGGCGTGTCAGACTTTTACTGACCAAAACCCACTCCTATGTTCTTTCTTTGCCTTGCGTTCCAGGGCCCCAGGAATGCCTTTCAGAAGCGAACCCATGACCCCAGTAGGCTTGGCGACCCTGATGGTTCTCTATGATCTTGCTGACATCTCCATGAGGCACGCTTGGAACACTACCCGCCGTCGACTCGGTCTCGGTGTAGATATTTGGTTACCGAACGGTCGGACGACGCCCCATTGCTCGCCGTCCGCAAGTCCACTTCTACGGTGGCTAGAAATCGGGGTCGGGATCTTAATTCCTCAATGCTGGGGCGTGAAGGCCATTTCCTCATCCATGCGGCCGCCACCTTGGCTGGATTACTGCTTCTCAGAAGGAAGCAACCGCCTGCCACTCCACCCTGCTCTGGACCAGGGCCCGGCGCGAGAGGTCGCTGCAACCGATGACCCCCACAAAGGGAGGACACGGTGGCGCAAAGACACGGCGGAGCGCCGCCGTGTCTTTGTAGAGTCTATCGGCGGCGGCGACCTCTCTGGGCCCTGGTACAGGCCATGGTCCAGAGTGAGGAGGGGTGGTGAGCGGTCGCCTCCTTCTGCGAAGCAGTAATGCTAGCGAAGGAGGGTGCCGACCGCGAGCGCCGCCGCCGAGATCCCGATCCCGATTTCTGACCACCGTAGGCGCGGGCTCGCGGACGGCGAGCAGCACGCCGTCCGGCAGTCTGGTAATAACCTGGACCGAGCCTAGTCGTCAACGGCGTGTTCTGTTCCACGCGCGCCTCAAGGAGATGTCAGCAAACTGTAGGGGCCCGGTAGGGCCAAAGCCTCTGGGGAACACGGAAAATCCGAAAGGTTCTCACCGTGCCCCCCAGATCGAAGGAACGAAGGGGAACGGGGTGGGGTTTAGTCAGTAAGAGTCTGAAACGCCCTCCCGCTCCGCCCAAGAGCGTGAGAAATCAGTCTGATGATTCTCCTTCCAATAAAAGCACCACTAAGTAAGTGTAAATAGCACTTACTTATGTAGGCTGAAAAAAAGTGCATAAAGTAGTTTTTAGTTGTCAAAATATATGAATGGTCAGCATAAAGCTGATCCTGAAGTCAATAGAAGGTTTAGTATTTGCCTCTTTTTTATTTGAGATAGTTATCCAGCTCTAGGTGGAGCAAGTGGTCTTTTGCGGACTAAATTCCACCATGTTCCTTCAGTTGCTATTTACGTATCAGGGCCACTAACTTTTGCACGCCTCAGTTATTAGGTACTTCGGTATATTCTCTCTTTAAAGAGTAACTATATAGGCGTCATGGCGTTCTTACTTTCTGCATTATGCAAGTACTAACCGAACATGAGTGTTTCGAGAGGTAAATATTTTGGATTCGGCGGGAAGAAAAGGCCAAGTCACCATTCTGCGGAACGCCCGGAAAACACGGCAGACGTTACGGTCGAAGTTTACTCCGCTAGGCGGAGCACCGCCATACTGTTTTGGCGTCAGAATCTGAATCCTAATGCCCTAGTTTGGGTCAATGTATGGGGCAAGACCTCCTCTGGCCCTGCCAATGGAATAAACCTGCTATCGTGAGAAAGACATCCTTAAGCCTCCTATTGTCGTGTAGACATTTCTTAGGTGTCATTAGTCACAAAGCGATTCCCGACGTTTTTAGTTATTGAAATTACTCGTTTATTTAGGCAGATTTTTTACTTGGGGTGATATTTGACTGATGCCTTAATACATCATACGGTGTTTTTTTTTCAGCGGGTACTACTTTCTTTATCGAGGGTTAACTATGCAATTTATGAATTAAGTTAACTCTTGAGTGCGTGCATTTTTACTCAGCAGACTTCACATTATTGATGGTCAAACATGGTCAAACGCAACCTGTGGTGCGATTTTAAACGGGTACAGTTTGCAGAGCTGTAAAAAAACCCACCATGTTCCTTCAGATGCCCTTTGTAAACAATTTCTCAAATCAATTTTACCTACCTATACTATGATAGCACAATTCATAAGAAAGAGACTTCGCAACAGACCGTGCAGCAGGAATCGTAATATTTTAATTTCGCCATAACTTCAAAACCAAACGTCCAATTTTAATCATTCAAAGACCAAATATTATCTACATAAACTGTACTTAGTGATAAAATAATTTATTTTGATAAGGGTTAATAGCATGAGTAAAATAAATGCGTTTAAATGTAGTCCAAAAAAATTCAAGATTTTTAGATTAAAAAAATGGTTGTTGTGCCTCACTCGACATAGATAGTTATAGTGTTTCGCAGACTTTTTTGTAGATATTTATAAGATCTACAATTAATTAGAACATTTTATGGTTCTATCTTTTACAGTTTAGGCAGCGTACGCAAAATAATTAACTTTTCTGGTTGATTTTTTACACCTAAACCTAAATATCTTACGGAACCCTATTTTTGTCAGAATAAAATTTAGCCTATGTTATTCGTGGATAATGTAGCTTTCGAATGGTGACATTATTTTTAAAATCGGTCCAGTAGTTTTTGAGCCTATTCATTACAATCAAACAAACAAAGTTTTCCTCTTTATAATATTAGTATAGAAGACGAGGTTTAACCACGGTGTTTAAAATCTCAACGGTTATGCTTATGTGTAGCGTGTAGTATGAGATGAGTTCATTGAACCTTGCATAGGGAAAATAAAACTTGGAAGGACCTGAAGAGATATTAAAGAGTTTCATGCTCAACATTCGAAAATTGTCCTAAGGGAATAATTATTATACCTATTTTAAAAGTAAGAAATATTCTATGTGCAATTTTAGGACCTGGTCTAACCATGTATTAAATTCGTTCAGCTTTTCGTTCAAAATTTCGCCTTTATAATAGTAGTATGACTAGCGTAACTCCGCAAACGAGACAGCTGACATGACTACCATGATTATATTTAATTATATTTATTTGAATCTGATCTGGGGCTAAGGTCCCGTGGTCGCCCTCGCAAGCGCTGGCTGGACGTCGTCAAGTCCGACATGAGAGCCAATGGTCTTACTAGGAAGGATATTGAAGATCGAGCAAAGTGGAGTAAGCTTAGCAGGAAGGCGGACCCTGGCAACGGCCGGGATTAACGCCAGGCAGAAGAAGAAGAAGATATTTATTTGAATCTGATCCTATTATTATACCTATCTATTTCTTAGACTGAAATCAATGCTAACAACACAACGATGGCACGGTTGCCGAAGTGATCGAGGGATAGACTAGAGGAGTGTTTTGTGTCTGGATTATTTATTTATTTAAACTTCATATACGGTAGTACGTAGGCGGACTTAATGCATCAAGGCATTCTCTATCAGTCTACTTTTAGGACCTTTGGTAATCACATGTTTGTGAACATGCTCACGATACAGAAGGTCATCATCTGCCTGGCCTTTTCCCAACTATATTGGGGTCGGGTTCCAGTCAAGCCGGATTTAGCTGAATACCAGTATTTTACGAGGAGCGGCTGCCTACCAGACCTCCACAACCCATTAACTGGGGTAACACGGTACTTCATGGCAAGACTGGAGTCAGATTTAGTGGCTTCTAACTATCCGTAACGACTGCCAAAGATCTACAAATGACAGCCGGGACCCACGGCTTAACGTGCTTTCCGAGGCACGGAGGAAACTCGTTATGTTAAGATGGTCACCCATCCACAGACCAACCTTGGCAAGCGTTGCTTAACCTTGAAGATCGACCCGTGCGGCTGTTATTATCTAGCCACGAGCTCCTCACGATACAGAAGGTACAGGTAAGTATTTCTGGTGTGTGGCAACGTCTAAAAAAAGGATATTACTGAGTACTTCCTGCATCAAAACCACAAAAGTGTCTTTGTCAGTTAAAAGTTATTCCGGTTTTAGATAGCACTACCCTTGTTAGACTTACCCTTATACGATACCACAGTAAGTGACAGGGTCGTCCTATTTCCAGCCAAGACAATTTTATACTTCCGAATTAAGGCGGTTCACAATATGACTGAATGTTTTATGTATGTTAGAAGAGTAATCTTTTAAAGTGATCCTATTTAAAGATCACTTCAAATCACATACAATCACACGTCGTACCTACATTTACATAATTTCATTTTTTCTATCTTCAATTTATTATGAAATGACGGATATTAATGACGTCATCCCCCTTCAGTGTTACTAACATCCACACATGGTCTAGTTTTTGAGTTCCCTCACGGTTGCAGCCCTCTTCTTTGCTGCTATTACTACTTCGCTAACACCGTCTTTAGCTACCCATTAACTCTCGCTCTGATCTATGTCTTGAACTGGGGACGCAATCAAGAGGTCACCGCTGCCGGTCACCACTAAGCACGACTGACTTCCATCGTATGATCCACCTGATCGTCTAAGCCATTCGCTCAATGGTAACACCTGCAGATTTCTGCCGCTTAAATATGCAACAACTTACCTATAATTATGCTCTTAAAGGTAACGCAGAAATATTCAGAATACGTTCACAGATTTTAACTAGAAGATACATGCATTTTATTTTAGTCGTGTTTTTCACATTGTCAGTGTAATTTTCCCCGCAGCCTTGTACATGCAAGACTGAAACTAAATCTGTCCACAGTAAATGCATGTCGGCGTAAGTTGTCGGTATAGTGTCGGCGTATACCGTACTGTCGGTGTTCAGTGTCGGCCAAGTAGCCATGCAGTTAGCTTAATTAATCGCTAATTACACTGTGTATGTTTACTTTGCAGTTAATCGTCCTTGACACAGTATTTCTGCAACATTTTATTTTATTTAAAGGGAAATTCGAAATAGAAAAACATAAATTGGATTTAAGTCGCCTTGCAGTGGTGCGTGACGTGAAAAAGAGATGTAGATATACCGCAGAAAAAAATATTAAGGAAATGGATTTTCACTTTCAAAATATACATTCATGGAGTTGGACAACTTTGAGTTGTAACTATAAAACTTGGAAAAATACTTTCTATTTACGATTATGGATAAAGTTACTTTTTAAAACAATGTATTTTAAAAATCCAAAAAACAGTAAAACAGGCTTGTTTGGTGTATGGTAGCCCCACTTATATTTATTTTATTCTGTTTTTTGTATTTGTTGTTATAGCAACAGCAATAGAAATAGGTACATCATTTGTGAATATTTCAACTGTCTAACTATCACAACATATGAAAAGCGGCATAATGATAGACGGAGAGGCGGAGTACCGTTTTTACCCTTCGGGTACAGAATGGCAGTTTCTTTGTGTGAAAGTTTATTTAAGTTAAGTTAGATACCTTCTCGTACGGCTTGATAACACACAGAGAAAATATTCTTTTATATTCCAATACAGAACTCTTTTAAACAATCGCAGTACTCAGTGTAGTGCAACAAAAAGACGTGATTAATGTAGCGTGCGACGAAGCAGGCTACGGTTCTAAAGATATACGGAATGGTGCGTTTGAAAAGAGAAGCTGACGTGTGGGGAGCAGCCTTTATTTTGTTATCTACTGTTTGTATTTAAATTGAGATTTACATTGTTTGTGAGATCGGAGTTTTTGGTGGGAGTTTGTTGAGTCCAGTTCAGTGGCTGTTTTAAACATTTTCAATACCATCTTTTCATTCGAAGGTCGTAAACTGTTAGGACATAGCCATATAGTCCTCCTCCCCCCCATGTGCCGAAACAAAGATTGGTTTTGTGCGTCTGCTGTTTGTATTTATGTGACCTCTAGGCAAGTTTGCCCCGCAATCATGATCACAGGCTTTATCAAGAGCTCTTAAAAGGAATCATTTTACGACTTATACTGAACTTTCAAAAGGATGGAGCTTTAAGGGGAATATAGCTCCACTCCTCTTCCTCGAACGAACGACTGACATTGTAACACGTCATGGTAACTGGTAAGGCCCAAGATGGTCAATAACCATTGCCGCAGTCGACCTTGAAAGCGTCATCCTCTCTCAAGCTTCCAGTGACTGACGAATTTAAAGAATATGTGTTAGTATTTCTTTTACGATTTCAAGTTTGACTCTTTTGCAAAACATATTTTTATGGACATTACCAGCACTTGACTGCATATTCACTCTAGTCTTGTAAAATACTAAAATTATAACCAGGCAGGACGTCCGTAGCAGACAAATTATTCCAGTCCTTCGATGTACGCAGTATACACGACGAGGAGCATTTAGTCCGGATAGTAGTAGTTGTTCATAATGATGAGAAAAATAAACCGTTAAAATTTTATTATTCCAGTAACATTTTACAGCTGCCTTTGCATACATAATTTTCTTAATAGGTAAATAAGGTACGATGCAAAATAGCATAGATACCTTAATGTCTATTTTCCCGTGAACGTTTGAGATCAAGTGTTCGATAAATACTCATCGCGTCATTTCTCGCTTCACACAATTTTTTTCCTGTACTATTCATGGAATTTTGCATCTGACTGTATTTAGGCAATATATTATTAGGCTAGATAAGCACACAAAACATTTCATTTTGTAGTACTCACAGAACATGTAATTACGCTACCACAATATAATCAAAACATATCAGAAACGAATTCGTATAGTTTGAAACTTTTAATTCGGTAACTCGGTTTCTGTAACAACGATATATGAACGAAATTCTGTGTATAACGATATGTCACAACTAATACATACTCGTATATTCTAGATACTTGCAGTTGTACAATGTGATGTCTATGCGGTGAGGCATGCTGAGATTCTGAGCATTCTTGATCGTCATATTGTATGTAGATACAATTTGACGTATCATGTAAAAGATCGTATTGAGGTCAGTAGGAATACTTATTGACATATCTAAACTATGGCCTGGAATATCACATAGAATACTGTTGTACTCGTAAGTCTGACAATAGGTCGTAGATTATTTGTATCCTTTTTTCCTTGTCTATCAAATCCATTCAGAGATTATCTGTAAAAAATCGCTATTAGCGATAAGACCGCCCCGATAATTTAAAACTCCTCCTTTACGTTCATGGTGTACAATAAAACATATAATAATCTATCAGACTATACAAGTAGGTAGCTGAAATACAATAGGGATCGGTATATAGCTAGGCCAACCTTAATTCTAGATTGCTTATTGCTCGGAACTTTTACATATACCGGCTAAGCTAGACGTGTTAGAGTTGCCCACGTTTGTATCAGCATCGGTCCAGTTAATTAAGTCCTCAAAGATATAGGAGTCTGGTCACTTAGGGCACTCCAATTAGTGGTGTGTTCTGGAGAGAAACCGTCTGTACTAGGCATTTCAAATAGGAATAGAATGGACTTAACGCCTTATTGTGACGTCATAGCTGTCTAATCAAATCATGTAGGGTTAGCAAAACAAAAAAAGACTATTCTCTAAATTAAATTTATTTACGAAACGTGAACGAAAGAGTTTACCTAATCTATCACATACCCGCGAAACGAGACACAATAGTATAACAATAACAGCGCGGTCTCATAGGACCGGTCGGGGATTCAAACATTATTCCGAATTTACTTCTTTAATTCTGCTCATCTTTGCATCACTGTGTGAGGTTTCTGAGTAGTGGCGAATGAAAGAAGGTTTTTTTTAAACTGGGAAATCATCAAAATGATTTCTTCCGCTCTGGGCGCAGCGGGAGGGCGTGTCAGACTTCTACTGACTAAAATCCAATACTGTTCCTTCTTTGCCCTAATTCCAGGGTCCAGGGTACTCTTTCGTCAACCCAGGAACGTCGGGTTCTTACGGTTTGCTGACGTCTCTTTGAAAGAAACAAAAACCCATTATTAATACGCAAATAAGCAGTATTTTCAAGTAACCTTTGACAAATATGTACAAGCATTGACGTTCCTATTCTTATATCAAACACATTGTAGGTACTGGATAGCTTAATAACCTTGAATTACAACTTCAATTCAACGTACGTCAACGTAAGCCACTGTAAATATAAAACTACACAACGAAACCATCACTGTCAGAACCCTGAAACAACTGTATAAAGTTGAACTGTATTAAAGTTATGAATTCATTCACACGCACGCCTTTATATTAAAAATGTCCGCTATAAATTTACGGATTACAAACTTTTGTAGGTTGTTAAATTTCGGACAAATAGTACGTCTATGTTATGGTCGAGGAACCGGGTTTTTATGGATAACATCAATGTAGCTGAAAACTAAATGGTGGGTTATGTTTTTACGGCTGTAGGCTTCGAGATATATATGTAAAATATATACGCTGTAATGCTGTATAGCTAGCGAGGTAAATTTTGTTATTATAATCAAAATATGAAGATAGCCCAACGAGTAATGGAAAGGGTTATGCTCGGAGTTTTGAGTTATGAGAACCAAGGTTGCGGATATAGTTCGAAAAATTGCCCACCTTAAACGGCAGTGTGCAGGGCACATTTCTAGCAGAACAGATGTTCGATCCGGATGAAAAGTTCTGGAGTGGCGACCATGTCCCGGAAGACACAGCGTTGAAGTGTGTCTCACAAGGTGGTCCGATGATGCCATACGACCGTGTGACGACGCACAAGACCCTTGGGGATACTTGGGAGAGGCTTATGCTCAACAGTGGACATCTTTCAGCTGAAATGATGAATCAAAATATGAACTTGATAGTTTAAAACCTGATGGTTTAAAACGATTTGACAAAAGCTTTTCAAACACTGTACAAAATGGAAATGACCCAAATAATTAAGTTGACAGGCCAACTTTGAAAAAAACAACTCTTCCCAGAGAGTATCAGACTTTTACTGACTACAGCCCACCTGTATTCTTTCAGTTGCCTTTTCTGTTCTAGTTTCACGGTAACTCTTTCGAACAACCTCGCGAAAATGGTAAAAAACCTCCTTCGGGAAAGACAAGATGACCCGAAAGGGCGTGGTCACCAGGAAATATCTATAAGCGTGTATAGGGTAGATCTTTCCGAAAATATCCGTCGACAGGGAGTAATCCATTCTTCTATATACAGGCACGTTGACATCCTTCACCGATATGTTTGAGCTTAGCATGTATCGGAATACGGTTTTCATTATCCAATGGGATTCGGAAAAACGCGTCTCGACAGTAGGAATAAAAACTCCAACGATAGGTATGTTTTTAATTTAAGCAAACATCGAATTCATCATCATCATCGCAGCCGAAACACGTCCACTGCTGGACGTCGGCCTCCCCCAAACTCCCCCAAACATCGAATTGCTTGCTGAAAAATTAAGAACATATCGTTCCAATGTAAATATTTCTAAATTTTACCTTGCTAGTGACTACAAATTAATACAAGTTTTTTGCATGTGTGCTTTAGTACAAGCTCACGTTACCGTGATGAGAGTCCCGAATTTTCAGTGATTCAAACTTTATTTCATGTTTGGCTCGGTGAATTTACATTAATGATTTACTGTAACTTATAATTAGACAGAAATGGAGGTTGATACATACAGTCGCGGAAATTTTGGCCTTCATTTTTTTGTTCAAACCATTTCAACAAGCCTATTCACTGAAAAGTTATTTATCAAATATTGAACTACATATGATGTTAAACTTTGAAAACTACGGTAGTTTATAGGCTATACGAGGTTATATTGTTAAAAGATTATGAGCAGGCGTTACATTCTAAGGTCTACCGTCCACGGCCGCGTAGCTTCATAGCTTGCATACAAAACTATGAAACTCTGTCGACGTAGTAGCATTATTCAAGTAGATTCTATCTTCTGCCACCGGCTTCCCCTCGTGAAATAAAAAAAATATTGCAAAATACTCCCGGAATTAAAAGTATCCCATCCACACACACTCCCAGGACATGCTTTACTCGTGTTCCAAATAACATATAAATACATTCAGCTGTTTGAGTGAGAAGAAGTAACAAGAATACACCCTTACAAATTTTCGCCTTTATAATATCAGTGTGGTAATAACAGCAAATAATCACATCATCGATTAAAATAACGATTTTCTATTGTCTAAAAATAAATTTTACGGGTTTATTAACCTATATTACATTATCAAAATAAGTAAATTAAAGAACAAAAACAAAATAATATAATAACATTCAGTAAACCACTCCCAAACACTAAATACAATATTTTTTCATAATTTACAACTGAAACCCTGGACAAAATCTGACAGAAGCTTATACGAATTAATTTTATCTTCGAAGTTACATTTTGAACCTAATCGCGTAATTCCCCGTTCACCTAAATATGATCACAATGCTCTATTAAGTCCCCGGCCTAGCTCAACGGCGGATCAATCGTAATTCCTGAATCGTATGACCTTTAGGCTTGAGCTGAACTCACGCAAATATTCCAAACGATCGATCGAGGTCCACTTATACATTCAACGTCATACAGAAATTATTTTGGACCAAGTTTATTTTCAGCTTTCCAGACAGTGTGTAAATTGAGCAGAAAAAGTGAAATTGTGACAACTTTGTGTGTGGCTCAGAGCCGGGTACGATGGAAGGAATAAAGAGAGGCCTTTTCCCAGCAGTGGGACATTTGCATTACTTTGTGTAATTTATTTCATCCACCACTGTTCTGAAAACGGTGAAGGAAGACGTCGTGAGGAGAACCAAAAATTCGAAGATGTCACTGTGATATTTATCAATACGCACCCGCTTGGCCCATTCCCTCTCCTAGACAGTAAGCCTGAGTCCCAGCAATGGGAACATTTTAAAGCTCAGTATGCTATAATTATTATATTTGATTCAACATCACAGGCGATGGACGATAATATCGCATATTAATAATGCATAATATAGTATTTTTAGATTGGCTTTTAGAAAAAGACTCGCATAGGATTGAGTGACACAGGTGTCAGTCTACAAAACCGCATATTTTTAAATCTCCAAGAGCTGCAAAGGTAGATGAGATAATTATGCGCGTGAAAAAGAGTGAAAAGACTTTTGTCCAATAATATAAAATAACTTGCGAATTAGAATTTTAGTGCCATTTTAAGGCTAGCTAGCACTATACTTGCTTGTTTTATTTCGATACAATGTGATAATTTCTAGGCACATTACGTTCCTGATACTTGTCTCAAATGAGTTAAGAGCAACAAAGCGCGAAATAATAGGCTAGATCATAAGGATAGTACCAAAGTTTCCTGCATAAATTAGATACTATAGTACAATAACAAAACAGAAACGCTTGGAATTTCGTGGCCTTCCCTTGTTCGGCCTAGCAACCAACATTGTTTATTTCTGTAAGGGATGGGTATGATTTTAGCTAAAACCTCAAATATAATTTATTTCTAAATATATTCATCGAACATTTGTGACGTCATCGCCAGGCTTGTTATAGACTAAAGGTTAGCGGAAAACTTTTATTACGATTATTTTTAGTGTGCAATATTAACTGGTTTACATTGTCTTCACTTATCTATTAATATTGTAATACTGAAAATACTGTAAAAGATTATCATGGAGTTTATTGCTGGTTCTTCTACATAGGAAACCTACCCTACCCTAGCTTCTGACGTTTTATTTATGCCCACGTAGGCCTATATGAAATGAAAACTATTTTGATTTTGGTGCCTGCAGTTGTTAGGGTACGTTTTTTGATGATTTACGAAAACCAGTTTTACATAAACTGTAACTTATGGACTCTGTAAGGACCTACATGTATCCCTAAGTATAATTTTAAGGCTGCGTTTTATTGTATGCTACCGTTTTTCGTAATCATGACTTTCCTAGAAATAATTTTTGTACGACAAAGCTTAGTACTCACAGAATAAGAATATATATATTATGGATGAAAGCATTGTGAAGAATTTCCTACATCCTATAGTCTGACTTTCCTTGCAAGGTTATATTCTTTGATGCCATTCGATTTCCTAATACACAACAGAACCAAATACAGCGTACATTTTATAAGGTGTCGAGATTTATTAAAGGGCACCACCAAGTCGGGACGCGACGTGAAATATTCAAGGATCATGGTTGTCCCCATAGACATCGGAACGCTACACCGTCAGCGATTGGGGACGCTTTGGTCAATAACAGTTGTGACACTGAATGACAAGCTCGTTTCTTATTAGGACATCACCTTCATATTATCCCTTTAAAAACGTGTCTTCGTGTGTATTAAACAAACGAAACGACAGTTTGTGGCAATCTAAAGTCACAAGAAACCAAGGTGTCGGAAGGCGAAAGTTTATTCCCAGCTACCGAGTTTAAACGCATGAATGCAATGACTGGCTCTTCGACTATTAAAGATAAAGCCCATGTCGACGGTGTATTTTATGCTAGAACCGATGCCTGCAAGACTGTTCGAAAGAGATACCGCGGATCTGAAACCGGAACTGAATTAGCAGCTAATGAATCACAAATGGGTTTAAGTCAATAAAAATCTGACATTTCTTGCTTTATTCAGAACGAAGTTTTAACGGTGTCCTACCTCAAAAAAGACGTACTAAATTTTTTAAATTCCGTCTGCAGTCGCAGGCCCGACAAATTTGTTTCTTGCTCTATGGTAGTCCCGTAAAAGAAGATTTTCGCCTGTAGATGATTTATTTCGAAGGCTCAGAGGTCACGGCTTTTGCCTAGAACTGTGCTCTAAACAATAAGGGTAGGTATTTACTTTGAAGGCTGAAATATTGGGCCTGTTTTGGCAGGTTCCATGATTAAATTCGAAATTTAAATTGTTTCAGGGGTTTGTTATTATTGTTACTGTCGTTTGGTTGTTTTATGCTAAATGTAAGGGATTGACCACGTCATATTTTAATAGCGTCTCTAGACACATTGGTTTTTGTTTTGGGTTGCATGGTTCATGCAAGTGTCAATTAAGATAGTATTTTGATTCTTAATGCACTTTATTTTCCACTATTGTTTCTGTTATATTTTCAAGAGATAACACTTTTTTCAATGGTTACACATATTACCCAGTTGTATAGATACTTGTGATAGAAAATTATAGCAATTTTATCGTAATGTCGAATAGAAACCACAAAAAAAATCTGCTGTAATGCTAAAAGTCGTTACGAGTATTACTGAAACAATAATATAAAAACAAATATCACTTTTATTCAACCCCTTAAAAATACAATAACATAGAAAACCTTAATTCATGGAATGACTAAACTTTAAAACCTCCTTATGGTGCAGAAATATTTAAAAGAGTCATTTTAGCCCTGAAACGCAAAGGGCAACTAAAAGAACACACGTAGGTTTCAATCATTAAAAATCTGTCACATTCTCTGGAGCTACAGGGTTCGAAGAGATACATATTTGATAATTTCTTACCTAAAAAAGCACCCTTATGTCAACGTCTAAAGATGACTGTAATCACAGTTCTGCTCAAAACTAGATTTTGAATTTGCAGTTCTCTTGGTAAAGTAGGTATATATTAGATATTCATATACCTATCTCTAGCTGCCTATCTCTGTTTCGATTTGTTAGCCTAATTTGATTGGCTAGCTAAAATTGATGTATCCACTTGGTTCGGATCTCAGTACACGTGGATATTAATTTATAATAAGCCTCTATACAGAAATAGCATGATATTCGCTGAATTGTGGAGGCAAGCTGACCTTTTGCTTGTTTTGGAAGCAACAGAATAGAGCCAGTATTTAGCCGCCTAATTAAGATGCAGAATTTATGAATTTAGATGAAAAATTGTCTAGGCTCTACGAAATTTTAACACAAGTTCAATTTAAATGAAAATATTAAATTTATTCTACTTCTTTGACTACCTAATTCTTTAGCTAAAAGTACAACTTTAAAATAATATTATAACAATGTGAAACTAGAATCGACTATTAAATTATTTGCTGAAACGTATAAAGAAAGATAATTTTAATAAATAAATAATGTCTTCTAGTCGATCCCTGACATTTTTACTTTTGATAATCATGATCGCAGAGCTGTGGTGGCCCAGTAGTAACATCACTCATGTATGAATTGTACATAGTACGTGCAAACAGAGCTAGATTGAGGCCATTCCCTTTCTCAGAGATGAGGCCTGAGAAATTTTTAGACCACTGGAACAAACCATTATATTTTTAATTTTTTAACGTAGTAACACGTACCGCTATAAATAAATAGAACTTCAAGAAATAATCTACTAAATAATGCTTTTTAAAAAAACGAACTCACAAAACAACATTGCAATATCCTTTACAAGAAAACTGACTCCACAAGACCCAAAACACCGTGAAAATAAAATCGATTAATATCTAATAATAAAGTGTTGCTGTGTCAATAATTCACGAAGTTGGTGACATTTTCAGGAGCATTATGAGTCGAGGCACGTAAAGTACGGAGGAGGTCTCACGGCCTATCGCTGCTGTTAGCTTTTAGTTAAAGTCCACGAAGTCAATGGTGCGGAACGGAAAATATTTTAAGAAGAATTTTAAGGGAATTTGTGAAGTCTTTATTTTTAAAGGATGTTTTTTTTTTACTACGGTATAATAATGTAGTTACTGTAGGGCAAGGCAATGAAAATATAGGGTTTAAGAATTTTACATATACATACGCACCTAAGCTATAATGAAGGTCTATATAAAGTGAAGATCTAAAAGCGCTTTAGGCGTATAGAATAACTACCTATAGTCACTTTGTTTACCGTTTCAGTAACGATGTAACACATTCTAATTTTTTAGCAGTATATGGCAGAAAATGTATCGAATCAGCCTTTTCGGCAAGCTTCACTGGATATTATACTACAATACATTGCACATCTCTATTTTTAACAAGATCATGACTATTTCAATGATTTCATTTGACAATTTGGGACACTTTAGATGCAAAACTTCACTGATTTTACATCTCAATTATACACTAAAAAACTATTTTCAAATAACTAAAATAACCACTGAACTTCACTCGAAAAAACCCCACCATCTTCATCATATAAACATCTTCTCTTCGTAAATTTTCTTTATTTTTAGTACAATGTCCCTAGACGTTACACATTTTACATACACAACCATAGATTGTGTGGTTTCATCCGCTGCGAACTGTTCTGTTATGCTCCGATATATTCCGATGTCCATCGATGCGTGCCTGTCTGATACTCTAATAATCTGTATCAATACTGTGTATATTCCGTCCGTATCAAGTAAACGGATGATGTACCTAAATAGTAAGGGTCGATTTCACTAATCTTGTGGAATATTGAACCTACCAGCCCTTGAACTTGATTTAGATGTGCTAATCGCATCTGTTTCAATGGTGAATTTCACTTTCAGTTAATTACGATCGAATATTATAGAATACTCGTATATTTTTTAGGAATAATTTACATGAGATTACAATTTAGGTGCATTCAAGGTTAGAGTGAATAGGCTCTTAATAAACTAGTGCGCTTCACCACCAAGTGGGATCGCAGTCCAGCACTAGGTTATACTATTAAAAAAAGAGCTGATATTAAAAAAAATAGAGTTTATAACGACAACTTGAAAAAAATAATGGGCAGTTATTTTACTGTCGGTTGGCAAATTAGTGTAACAGTAATATGAACATGAATAAAACTTTTATGAATTTAATTTCTTCTGACTCTTAGCAGGCCAAAAGACAAAGAGCCATAATTGCATGGGATCACGTTATAGCTTTTCTTATTTTCTAAATCTACTTCAGAGATTAATTAACAACTACTTACGCAAAAAATTTCTCGATGACTCCTATAATTAAAATGTGTGGGCAGTCAACCATCAGAGCGAAACCTCTAGAGTCAACTAGACTCTCTTTGCAAAGGTTCATGTGATATCGAAGGAGTTCGCATGAGTTATTTTTCTTATTAGCTAGTGAACTGACTGGGCAAATGTACTTTTAAGGATTTTGCATATTTAGAACAGATTTAAAAATTGGTAGGTAAAAAAAATTCAGTCGTTTTAGAAGTAAAGTGATTTTTGATTGCAAATGTAATATTTTAGAAGCTAATAAAAATATAAATGATTACTGCGACGTATTAATAGTTTGATTTCTTCGAGCTTACCTCCAAAAAACTAAGGCTTGCTTATCAGAGCTTGGTTCCCAAAAAACACTGGAGTTAATAAGAACAATTAGTCCAAGAGCGAGCGAAGCGAGCTCAGAATTTTAGGGCACCTCGACACGAACAGGTAACGTTAGAAGGGGATTACAGTGGATAGAGAAAGCGAACAACCGAATGGACGAAGCCACCGTAAATCCTTTAAAATATATTGACTAGTAGAAAATGACTAGCGTTACTTCCGCCTCTAAACTTCTGTGTGCATAAAATGTTTTCATATAAATCCAAAATTGCATTTCTTCAATTCGACCCAATCGTGCTTAGTCTACTCACAGCGCTACAACAGCTTATCCTGCTAAAATCCATTTCAAAGCCGCGTTCAAAAATTTAACAATAACTCTCCAATGGCTGGAAATATTGGAAAACGAATAGAATCATTTCGAGTGTAACAATCCTAGATTTAAAGTATTGTAAGTCCTGTGTGCTTTGTCTCTTCGTATACTTCAGACTTGTTTCTATCAAAAATCTTTCTTCAATTTTTATGTCACACTTTCATTTTCAAAACAATTATTTTTTGGATTAAGAAAGAAAAAATGTTTATTTAAGATACAAGTAAATTAAGTTTATTGTTTGGTACAGAAATTAATGTGACAGTGAGTTGGTATTTTAAAGATAAAATAATTATATTTGTTGTATTAGATCTCCTCCGAAACGACACTATCTGTACGGAGGTGTGACCACTAATACTATTAACAAAACACAATATGGTCAGCCTTTTATACGGCATAAAGTTTAAGCACACTACAGTACAGCTTGATACACTTGAGTCGATTGAGAAGCGAGCCAAGAGGATCATCGGTAATGATGCACTTGTTGAGTCGAAACTCCAAAGTCTTGGACATCGGCGCCGAGTTGCTAGCCTGTCGGTTTTCTATCGGTTTCACTTCGGGGAGTGTGCACAGGAATTGCACAATTTAATTCCGTCAAGTCCTTTCCATCATCGGACCACTAGGCGTACGGCGATGCGTCACCGGTATATGGTGAACATTCCACCCATACGCACAAAGCGGTTTGGAAACACATTTATTATGCGTACAGCTAAGGAGTGGAATTCCCTGCCGGGGTCTGTGTTTCCTGATAGCTACAACTTAGGAGTCTTCAGGTCAAGAGTGAATAGGTTACTTCTAGGCAAGCGTGCTCCATCGTCGGCCACATCATCGCTTACCATCAGGTGAGATAGTGGTCAAACGCGAGCCTATGTATAATAAAAAAAAACTACACTAAAGTTTACACTAGACCGATGCCTAAGTTGTCTGTACGCGTCGCGTGGTGTCACTTAACGTAAGTCTAACGTAGCTCCACAAGTCTAGTTATCATATAAAATGTATAGAGACCGACACGCCCAGATCGGCGTACGTGGCCCACGTGGACACGACATACCTAGTTCTACCTTATTAGTTTCGAACACCTAGCCTACACCTAGCCTTTTCCCAACTATATTGGGGTCGGCTTCCAGTCAAGCCGGATTTAGCTGAATACAAGTATTTTACGAGGAGCGGCTGCCTACCAGACCTCCACAACCCATTAACTGGAGTAACACGGTATTTCATGGCAAGGCTGGAGTCAGATTTACTGGCTTCTGACTATCCGTAACGACTGCCAAAGATCTACAAATGACAGCCGGGAGCTACGGCTTAGCGTGCATTCCGAGGCACGGAGGAAACTCGGTATATTAAGATGGTCACCCATCACAGACCAACCTTAGAAAGCGTTGCTTAACCTTGAAGATTGACCCGTGCGGCTGTTATTATCTAGTCACGAGCTCCTCCTATTAGTTTCGAACACATTGTCTAAGAAAAAACGCGGGAAGCAAAAGGGCCGTCGAAGTAACTTAGCACTCAGTATTGTTTTCTACTTAAAAAGCTTTTGGGGATTACTTAAAAAGTTAAAGAAAGAAATTGAGTTGAATTAATTATTAATGCTTTGTTATGGGTTCCCCTTGTTTGTTTTTATCTACTTAGGTACAAGCTTCTATTTTTTAGTAGAGGATTTGTTCTAGACTTAAGAATCTAGTTAGATTTAGTCGTCCTCAAACTATCATTGTAGTAGTATGTATGTTAGTTACATTTTGCGCTGAAACGGTGGAACAGATTTTACTATTTTTTTTTTACATGGTTGGATCAATTATCCTGAAATTGCGTCGACCCCAAGTAATCGCTGAAGTAATCTGGGATAAGGAAAGGAAGAAGAAGAAGAAGATAATATCCTGAAATGGGAAATTTCTAACCTTACCAAGGGCGAAGCCGATGGCTTATGTTATACTTACAAAAATAATCATAACATTGCGGTGTCGATGGTGAACAAATGAAATCCCTTGTTATTTTTTATAATTTTTTTGTTACTTTGATAAACTTACACATACATGAATTTAGTCACACAACAACTAACTGTAAATCAACTGTAACCTACTGCAAATCAAAAAATAACTTCAATTTCAGAAGTTTTGGTTCTAGTTTTATTTCTTTCTTCCTTGTCTAACACTGTCTTCTGAAATTATCCCTCAACGAAAGCTAGATCGTGTCCCAGTTTACAAGTGTGCCTATAAAGTTTGAAAAGTTCCCTCGATTTCTCCAGGATTTCTTCATCATTAGATCTTGGTCATGAGACAACGTGGAAAGTATAGCTACCTATATAAATTTCAAACAAAAAAAAAACCAAATCCAAGGCGTCTTCGAGTAATCGGGGAAAATACATAAAACCCAACCCATAATTCCAATAAATTAAAAAAAACTTTTTGAAGGAGCCTAAAATAGATACTCGTAGTGACGGAAATCACGTCAACGAGTACTTTACACTTTTAATAATCAAAAAGGATTATCACAGTCTTAACTACAGTCAGGGTTTAATTACAAACAATAATACCCATTAAATAAAACAGTAATTACATTTAACGTAACAAAAAAAAACCTTTTACATATCAAATTATTTTCAACCCTATCTTCAAAATTAATTACAGTTCACAAAATAGTGTAGCCAAACCTCACTATGACATGACAAATGAGTTCACTTACCCGAAAAATCACCATTTATAACCTCTATTTAAGACAGGTAAATAAAAAAATAAGTATATAAAAATAAATAGTGACGCAACACTTTTAATTATAAAGGAGTAGACTGTTGTTACCGATTGTCACAGCTTTCATTACAGTTAGTGTTACAAAAGAAAATACTCGGCGCGGGCGGCCTGTTTTAAGTAGCAGGGTAAACGGGCCTGTTAGCTCCGTTCTGATTTGAGTGGCGGATTTTGTACTGTTTTTGTTTCACGACTACTAGTGGCTCCGTTATTTTTTTAATGAATACAATTTTATGTAGTTCGCTATGAATATTATGGTTTTGTGGGTTTTAACTAATGAACTGTATAATTACAACAACGGATTTTTTTGTTCATGTGAAAACATTTTTATTTAACACTGCAACAATATTGTTAGTAGTTTGATGTTTTTAACCAATTGTGTGTTGTAGATTTTTTTAAAGTGGGTTATTATAGAATGAGTTTTTTCACTCTATGGCGAAGTGGGGGGCATGTCAGACTTTTACTGACTAAAACCCACTCCTATGATACTTCTTTACCTTGCATTCCTGTACCCTAGGTGTCCCTTCTGGAAGCAAACCCACAACCGACGGCCGGACAGCGAGCTACCCATTGCTCGCCGTCCAGCGATTTCATTACAGTTAGTGTTACAAAAGAAAATACTCGGCGCGGGCGGCCTGTTTTAAGTAGCAGGGTAAACGGGCCTGCTAGCTCCGTTCTGATTTGAGTGGCGGATTTTGTACTGTTTTTGTTTCACGACTACTAGTGGCTCCGTTATTTTTTTTAATGAATACAATTTTATGTAGTTCGCTATGAATATATTATTTAGCGCAGAAGTTAAGTGTTCTATATGGTTTTTGACTAATGAACTGTGTAATTACAACAAGGGATTTATTTTGTTGTTTGGAAAACGCTTTTTATTTAACACTGAAACAATTTTGTCAGTTATTTGATGTTTTTAACGAGTTTGCATTTATATTTTTGCTATTTTTTACGTGGAAAACTCCAATGGGGTTTCCCACTCTAGAGCAGAGAGGGATATTAGACTTTTACTGACTAAGACCCTATCCTATATTCTTGCTTTGCCTTGCGTTCCAAAACCCTAGGTATCTCTTTTGAAAACGTACCCATGGCCGACCTCTGGACGGCGAGCTACCCATTGCTCGCCTTCCAGCGGCTTCATAACAGTTAGTGTTACAAAAGAAAATACTCGGCGCGGGCGGCCTGTTTTAAGTAGCAGGGTAAACGGGCCTGTTAGCACCGTTCTGATTTGAGTGGCGGATTTTGTACTGTTTTTGTTTCACGACTACTAGTGGCTCCGTTATTTTTTTAATGAATACAATTTTATGTAGTTCGCTATGAATATATTATTTAGCGTAGTAGTTAAGTGTTCTAAATGGGTTTTTGACTAATGAACTGTGCAATTACAACAAAGGATTTATATTGTTTTTTTTTGTACCCTTTTATTTATAATTGAAACAATTTTGTAAGTAATTATTTTAAGTGGAAAGTTAGCCAGTGAGTTCTCCTACTCTCGGGCGGAGTGGCAGGGCGAGTCAGACTTTAACTGACTAAAACCCCACTCCTATATTTCTTCTCAGCCTTGCGTTCTAGGACCCCGGGTTTCCCTTCCGGAAGCAAACCCATGGTCAACCTCTGGACGGCGAGCTACCCATTGCTCGCTGTCCAGCAGTTTTACTACAGTTAGTGTTACAGAAGAAAATACTCGGCGCGAGCGGGCTGTTTTAAGTAGCAGGGTAAACGGGCTTGTTAGCACCGTTCTGATTTTAGTGGCGGATTTTGTACTGTTTTTGTTTCACGTCTACTAGTGGTTCCGTTATTTTTTTAATGAATACAATTTCATGTAGTTCGCTCTGAATATATTATTTAGCGCAGTAGTTAAGTGTTCTAAAAGGTTTTTAACTAATGAACTGTGTAATTACAACAAGGGATTTATTTAGTTTTTGTTGTTTTAAAAACGCTTTTTATTTAACACTGCAACAATTTTGTTAGTGACTTTACATTTATTGTTGCTGTGATTTTTTATGTGAGAATTTCGCAAATGAGTTTTTTTGCCCTAGGACGGAGCAGGATGTCAGAATTTTACTGACTGAAGCCCACTCCTATGTTTCTACTTTGCCTTGCCATCCGAGGTTCTCTAACGACCTCGGATTTTCCTTTCGAAAGTGAGTCCATAACCAACGGCCGGACGGCGAGTTGCCCATTGCTCTCCATCCACCAGCCCATACCTACGGGAGGAACGGGGGCTATGAAGAAATCGGGGTAGGGTTGGCGAGGGTCTGAGGAAGTCTATAACCTAGCATTATTCACCAAAGGAGGCGACCGCCTGCCTTTCCTCCTCGCTCCGGTCCATAGCCTGTACCAGTGCCTGGCGTGATAGGTCATTGCCACCGATTGCCCCTACGAGGACACAGCAGTGCTCCGCTCAAGCGGGGCACACTTCCACTGTATGATCCATGTGGTGTTAAAACTAAGTTTTTTTTTAAATATTCTTATATTATTCTGTCCTTTTCTTTTGTTTCACTTGACGTTTGTTACACGGCTGAGTTCTCTCTTAACAATCTTAAGCCTAATCTACTCTTTTCTAACCACACAACAAACTCCCCACTTTCTCCTTAATTTATCTGTAAATCACGGTTACAGTCCCACTCAACACACATTATAAGTCCATAATTCAAGATATGTAGTTTGATCTTACGCCAAACGGACACACATGAAGATAGGCCACATACAGTTAAACATTATGTTGCGACTAACATATGTCTGGCAGGGAATCAAATTGGAAACATTAATTTGGTGACAGTACAGTCACGAACAAACGAACATACCTTACTTAGACAAAGGTCAAAAGCAATTTTCTCTGGTTGATGATTGTAATAAAGGAAATAACAATAATCTGTGGCTAAACTGTTAAACGGTGCGACATCAAATTTTTCTCAGAGTATATGTTTTTGAACAACAACACAATTATTATCCAAAAACTAAATTCTTGACGCAACAAAAATCCCAATCACGCTAATATTATACAGGCGAAAGTTTGTAAATATATAATATGTGTGTGTATGTTTATTACTCTTTGACGCTCAAACGGCAGACAAGATTTGGATGGAATTTGGCACAAGGGTAGATCATATCCTAGAACCTAGCTGGTGTTTGCTCCTTACACCTAACTCTAGAACAACACATAGGACTTTTATTTGGAGTTTTTTTTTTCTCTTGGGATAATTTCCGATTTTATGCAGGCGAAGCCGCTTGTAAAATTTAGCTTAACAATACTGAAATCCAAATCAATAAAAATTAAAACAGCAAGCAGCACAAAAGTATTAAACGAAGCGTTCTCTACCAATCAACCAAAGATGGTGGAGAACCATTTAGAGAACGCGAAATTTTATTTACCGTTTAGGAAAAAAACGATTTTGAATTTCACAAAATTATTACATTCATATTTATGTTCGCCTCTGTACATGTTAACGTTTGTAGAATATGCTTTATTGTTGTAGAACTTGTGATTGAGTGCGGGAGTTGAGTTGTGTGTGGATAGGTGTCGTGTTATCTGAGGGAGTTTGGTTGTAACCCTATGTCTCAGTTACCCGATATCTTAAGCCTTATTTGTGTAGGTAGTATGATCTTCCGACAATGTGCTTATAAGGAAGCCGTGTTTGTTGTAAAGTCAGATTTGGGGTGTACTTAAGTAGGCTACGGGAATGTTCAATAGAGTTAAGATGGATATACATCTACAGACAACTAGCGTCTCGAAAGATGCCGCGCCAAAGGACAATTTAAGAAATTAAGAACATATAGAATTGATTTATTTATTAACACTTTATACAACATAAAAGTACATAGGCGGAATTAATGCCTTAAGTATTCTCTATCAGTCAACCAAGGCTGGTGAAGAGAAAATATGGCAGATGCATATAAAATTAGAAATAATATAAAGAAAATAAGGATTCAAATACATATAAATAAAATAAACATCAATCATTATTATTTGGTTAATCATTGTATTAATATTAAGTTATGTGCACATTATAGAATTAAGAATTAACAATAATTTTGGCAATTAAAATTATCAATATAGCAGAAACATGTTCCCCCTCAAAAAAGTGCGACGCCATATGTAATCAGTATATACTATGTAATTTAAACGTGGTGTCCCAAGAGTAGCAGAAAAACCGCTTGGCCAAACGAATACCGAACATTTCTCCTTTAATTTGAAGAACTGCTAGTTATTTTCATTTAGGTATTTTCTCTCTGACAACGTGAGATGAAATTGAAATGGTTTCAATCAACATCTTTTGTGGCAATCAATTGTTGGAATCAAATATCGGTCTTGTTAATAAATAGCCCGAGGGTTTTCTGTTTAAGATTTTTTTATGCTTGGAGTGCTCTACTTTAATGAATTTGCTAATATAATTTTAGTTCAACACCTGATCTAGTACTTGATAATAAAAGAAAAAATATTTTTATACCATGTACATCGAAGGACTTTGCGGTCTTCTCGTCTGTTTATAGTTTGAGTGTCTTCAGGGTTAGACTGAATAGGCTTTTAATAAACTAGTATACCATCAACGATTGCTTCGATGCTTACCTTCTGGTGGGATCACAGTCAAGCACTAGTTATATATTATTATTAAACAATAACTGTGTTCTGTCTAGTGTCTAGGGTGCTGTGAAGGTCCACATATAGCCCGACAGTTTAATATATTTTATTGTGCGTCCATTCGGGCAAAATAAACATATTATTTTTCTTTATTTTCTTTTCTATATTAAATATAATAAAAATAATATTTTCGTAGAAAGCGAAAACAATAGCCATCTTTTGTTCCAACCACCCCACAGTATCGAACTCTTTGACACAAGATGCAAGCGGAGTGGCTACTAATTAAACATCGTAGACATCGAACGTCTCCGAGCTCTTAATGAAGCTTGATGACTTTGATTATTTCCAAGGAATGGCGCACTCTGCTTCACATAATTAACACAGAATAGGTAGGTACAGAAGTTTGGCGACATTTATTGAACGGACGAAAATTGCATGGTATAGATAATGCTTCACGGAAATCTGGTGTAAGTGCTCTTCTTAATCTTAACAAATGACAATCGTGTGATGACTGTCATTTGTTAAGATTTAGACTTTTTTGTCCTCTAATGTATGTATCTGAGGCTTTGAGGACTCTAATGTTTCATCTGGGGACAAAATATCCCCGAACATGACATGCAACGTCGTCAAATGGTCCACCATAGCTCGTGTCACGTGAATGCATTGTAACATGTTAGGACGTAAGTTACAGGACACTGGGCAACGTTTCAGAGTCACGTAGATTAAGCGTTGTGCGTCATGCTGGGGGACATTTTGTCCCCAGATATATCTTGGGCTATAGATATACTGCGGAGTGTGTTTATCGTGTAACATGGAGCTCACCTTCTGTACTTTAATATTTTTAAACAAACCTTAGTGTATATCTGTGTGTTTTCTATAAATGTGTAAAGGGACCACAGATAATGAGCAGACTTTTTTAGTTTACTGATAGCGTTATTATTTTCGATATTATTGCAGAAAAGCATGTAAGCATATAAGCATAATCAACCTTATAATGTCCAAACAACTAGGACTCAAGCCTCTCTACAAAAAATGGCTCGTAGTCAACCACACGAGGACACTACGGGTTGATGTCGCAGAACCTCATCAATATGGAACAGATCATATGGTTGAAAAGGACAGATAATCGACAATGATCTGTGTCCAATTGAAACTACAACTATGCAGTGCTCACTATAATCTATGTAAATTTAAAGTTCAGCATGTTTTAATGATCAAATAGCACATTGTTACCCTAAGGGTGAAAGTAACTTTTT
This sequence comes from Mythimna separata, assembly GCA_030763345.1. Classification (NCBI taxonomy): domain Eukaryota; kingdom Metazoa; phylum Arthropoda; class Insecta; order Lepidoptera; family Noctuidae; genus Mythimna; species Mythimna separata. The sequence continues at coordinate 17,375,363 of CM061177.1, read as the reverse complement.
AAGTCCCGAGAAGGTGTTTCGCTCCCGAGCTTAGCGAGGGCGCCAATATTTCGAAAGACGAAAGAAGTCTTTAGCTCGAAGTAAACTCTGTGCTTTTCATTACAAATATATTGTTGTTTAATAACTATTTAAATTACTTAAGCATATCAAAATAATGTTGAACTAATTAATTCATACATAGGCGCTCTAAAATCTTAATATTAATTGAGGTAAAACCTCAGATTAATATTAATTATAAATTATCAAAACAATGTACCTTTCAGTTTACAAAGATTTGATATGAATGCTTTAATTAAGTATGTAGCTATTAAATTAATAGGACTCTGAATCTAAATTAGTTACATTTGTTTAAATATAACCCAACTTTAATGTAAATACTCTGTAGAGCCGTTATTTCAGGACTGAAAATGAAATAGAATTATAATGATAGCCGACAACATTATAATAATATTATTTTTTGCAGACTTACGTATACAACAAGAAATATATATTTTGTAAAGTGGTTTCTCTTCTAAAATGAAAGGAATTTAGAACACCCGTGCGGCCAAACATACGGTTAAGTTTCATTAACATTCGAATTCATTATAATCATTTATTTATTCATAGATAGTTTTTTTAAGACATTTTACATGTGAAGAATTAATCAATTTTATTGCATCTTGAAATGGACAGATTAGGTTAGGTTAGGTTTGTCTGATAGATCCCTCCACTTACCCCAGGGTGGAGGACATCCACGGGGAAAAAATCAAGAAAGAAGTTAGAGGGCGTGTCAGACTTGTACTTACTAAAACCCACTCCTGTTCCTTCTTTGCCTTAATTCCGGGGCACCGGGGCTCTCTTTAGTCAACCCAGGCCCCAGAAGGCTTCAGCCCTACCGGGCCCCTACAGTTTGCTGACATCTCCTTGAGGCGGGCGTGGAACAATACGCGCCATCGACGACATGGGCTTGGTCCGGATTGTTACCAGACGTCCGGACAGCGACCTACCCATTGCTCGCCGTCCGCAAGCATGCGCCTATGGTGGCTGGAAATCGGGATCAGAATCCCGGCGGCGGGGGTGTGAGGGCCATGCCCTCTCGCGTGCGGCCGCCTCCTTGGCTAGCATTACTGCTTCGCAGAAGGATGCGACCGCCTGCCACTCCTCCTCGCTCCAGACCATGGCCAGTACCAGGGCCCGGCGCGAGAGGTCATTGCCACCAATCGCCACCTCGAGGACACGGCGATGCTCGGCCCAAGCGGGGCATACCTCTACCGTATGCTCCACCGTGTCCTCCGGGCGGTCATCACAATGGTGACACCCGGGCGATTCTTCAGCACGAATCCGATGCAGGAATCTCCCGAACTTCCCATGACCGGTGAGAACCTGCGTCATGCGGAAGGTGAGAACGCCGTGTTGCCGTTCCAGCCACTCCTCAAAGAGGGGACTTACCGCCGCAATGACGGCGTGCCCAAAAGAAGTTAGAAGGCTAAGGCGGGTTGGACGCTTTAGCAAATTTGACACTTTAACAGACTATACCCGAGACTCTACACACAGATCCAAGACCAACTCGCCGTCATAAAGTATAATGTTAGTAAGTAAATACTTACCAACATAATAACTTCAGGATAAAGTTGACATCATACAGACACCATTTAATATTAAGTGCGTGTGTTGTAAAAATACTACCACACAAAATGCAGCTAAAACAAAATAGTGGCGGGCATGTAAATTCAGTGCTAAATAAAGAGGTACTCGTCGGAACACGCTAGGAATGTCTGTACAGCCGGAATGTTTAATAAATCAGTACTATACTTGTTTTTCCTTCGCCCAGACGGTCGCCTCAAGATTGTGAGTATAAAGATATTCGTTACATTTGTTTGTTACATTACAATGTTGTTTTTCTTGAATTTCTTGCGGTTTTGGGGTTTTTAATTGAGTGGCGATGGAAGTGACTGGCTAAGTTACTTTTAAGTTGTGGGAACGTTTGAAAGAATGACCGTGGCTTTAATACGCAAAGGACAACTGATGGACACAGCTAGGTTTTAGTGAGTTAAAGTCTAACTAGCCCTCTTGCTCCACCCGAGGGCGGGAAAAGTCATTTGATGATTTTTTACACATTTTTTTTTTACCTTTGAGTACTACTCGTTAGGTAGTCAAATTAAATACTTTGGGTGTTCAAATAATTTAGACAGCTCTATTAATGTGAGTCAAATGCCAGCCACTAATCATTATCCTGACGCTCGAGACTACTACTGAACTTACAGACGACGAGCAATGGGTGATCGCTGTCCGGCTGTCCAGTAACTGTCCAGACCAAGCCCGAGTTGTTTCACGCGTGCCTCAAAGATGTCCGCAATACCTTAGAGGACCAGCAAGACAGGACCCTACTTGGGTGATGGATTGACTTCTCAAAGTGTTACTTGTGGTTTTAAAGCAAGTCGCTACCTTTGGGTAGAAAGGTCGTGTAAACCATTTTGGCCAAATTGAGTTAAATATACCATTTTTCTCAGAATTTTTTTCTCTATCGATCTGTATATACGAAATGTGGAAATTCGCTCAAAAATGGTTAATACGACCCAGAAATTTTCGATCATGGCCTCTTAAAAAAAGTAAATTTTCAATATAAAAGCCAAATTATTATTTTATTGTAATTTTGTTATGACGTAATGACCATAATTTATATTAGCCGAGGGTGTAAAAATAATCGTTAATTGTAAATGGTTTATACGCCCAAAAGTGTTAAATGCATTAATTTTAAATGGTTTATACGCCCTAAAGTGTTAAATGCATTAATTGTAAATGGTTTATACGCCCTAAAGTGTTAAATGCATTACTTAGACCCAGGTTAAAATCGACGTCGTAAATCCAAAGATAGTTCGCAACATTGGTGTATAAGCCATGATTATTGCAAGTCGCACTTTACTTTAGGATGTTTGTCAAGTAAAATGTGTAAGGAATGAACCTGGACTGGTTTTATCAGATGATGAAAAAATCAAAGAGAGGTGGAAGGAATATTTTGAAAGACTAATGAATAAGGAAAATGATTGGAGTGGGATTTTAGAAAGTAAACCAGAAAATGTGGGGTTAGTGAGAATGGTTAGTATGGTTGAAGTCAGAATAGCAATAAATGGAATGAAGATTGTAATTTAATGGTAAGGCCATTGGCCCAGTTTGGAATACCAGTTGAAGTGTGGAAGTTACTGCGAGTGGATGGACGGATGTGGTAAGCTATGTTCTTCAATAAGTTGTTGAAAGAAGAATTCATACCTGATGATTGGTGCAAAAGTTCTTTGGTACCCATCTTTAAAAACAAAGGTGATGTTCTTGAGTGCAACAATTATAGAGGAATAAAGCTAATGTCACATAGTATAAAAGTCTGGGAGGAAGAAGTATTGAAAGGCGGTTGAGAGAAGAGAGTGAAATTTCACAGACCCAATTCGGTTTTATGCCTGGTCGGGGTACAACGGATGCCATTTTTGCTATACGCCAGCTGCGCGAGAAATACAGAGGTGCACATAAAAACTTGCAAATGGTATTAATTGACCTCGAAAAGGCATACAACCGGGTACATCGCGAGGTTCTGTGGTGGGCCCTTAAGGAGAAAGGTGTGCCTGTGAAGTATGTGCCGTTGATCCGAGCGATGTACAGTCTGTGTAGTACCCAAGTCCAGTCTACAGTAGGCACCAGTGGCAGTTTGAATGTGGCGGTCGGCTCTCAGCACTTAACTCTTCCTGCTGATAGACATTCAGGAAGAGGCCCCCTGGTGTATGATGTTTGCCGATGATATTGTGCTGATTGCCGAGAGTGACCTAGAGGTCCAGAGCATATTGGAGGTGTGGTGGCATAGACTGGAGAGTGTTAGCGTGAAATTTAGTAGAACCAAAACAGAGTACTTGTTCTGCGATTTCGGTGGTCCCTCCAATCCTTCGCCTTTAGCCCTCGCTAGGACATTCATATCGATTTGTTCCGACTTTCGGTACGTCGGGTCGCTTGTCCAAGGAAATGGTGAGGTAGACCGGGACATAACACATCCGATCAACGCAGGATGGATGAAATGGCGACAGGTCACGGGAACAATCCACGAATGCCCCTCAAGTTGAAGGGTGCAATCTACAAGTCCATGATAAGACCTGTCATACTATTTGGATCAGAATGTTGGGCTGTGAAAAAGATGCATGAAAAAAGATTGCATCTAGTGGAGATGAGAATGTTGAGATGGGTGTGTTTGAAAGTGGCGCCAGTGACTGAAAAGTTGGAAGGATATCGTTTTGTCTTGGTATGGTCATGTGAAGAGGAGAGATAAAACGCATGTTACTAAAAGAGTTCTGAATTTACATGTGGATGGATGGAGAGGGAGAGGGAGGCCATAGAAAATATGGATGGATTGCGTAATGACCGATAAGAAAGAAAAGGAAGTTAGTGATAGTGTGACGGATGACAGGACAGAATGGAAGAAAAAAACGTGTTGCGCCGACCCCAAGTAATATGGGATAAGGCCAGGAAGAACTTTACGATCAACACACAAGGCTCGCATTTTGCGCGCAGCGACAAGCAGAAGAATGAGCGCGATAGACAGATACCGGACAGATACCATTGATTAGAAGGTATTATAATACTTAATAAATGTTGGTTCAGGTAGTTTTATTTTATTTGAATCGACCATTATTGGGTATTAAAATAATAATAATTGAGTTCCTACTAATTCTATGAGTAACAGGATTATTTACTAGTCAGAATTCAATTGATCTATGATTTTAAATGGTTTTTAATACAAAAAATTACATAAATTTGGGTTTTTACGACATTAAATGTGACCTTAAGCTTACCAAAAATGGATATACGACCCACATAGTTTTTTCAAAGCACATTTTCATGGGGTGTATAAACCAAGCATTGATTTTTTCTTAGGCGTAAATGCAAGCTAACTTTAAAACTAAAGAAGATAGACAGGTTTTGATGATTTAACCTTATTCATTTGCAAAATGTAAGAACCTTTCTCATAGATCATTTTTTTATAACTTCAAAAGCAAAAAAATTATGAATGTTTATGTAAAAAAAAAATAGTTTTTCTGCTCTCCTGAAAAGTCGGGTTTTGGTTTATACGACTTTTCTACCCAAAGGTATCGAAGTAATTCATAACATGTAACTGCTTCACGCGTGCCTCAAGGAGATATCAGCAAACTGTAGGGGCCCAGCAGGGCTGAAGCTCTGGGGCCATGGATCGAATTGCCGAAAGGTTAGATCGGTGTCCCCAGATCGAAGGCAACAAAGGAATAAATACAAATAAAAATCTCTTCTAGAATTTGGCATGTTTTTAAACCATGTAACATTGTTCACACTCACACAATGTACGTACAATTCGATGTACCGTTTCTGTAACGTCATATACATCATATTTGTGTACGAAAAGCCCTAATCTCGCCAACTCGGGCTCAGATGCGGGCACTATTGTTGCACCAACAAACTATTAACGTCTTGAGGCTAGGCACAAGTCTAACTTAATCTAGCTTTACAAACTCCTAGACTAGTTTCATAATCGGAATATATTATTATATGGGAGTTGAAGAGAAAAGTCTCGTTTGATGGTTGTAAACAGTTTTGTACTTTGCAGTATTGTGAGAAATTGAGCTGATGTTTAGAGGAGCTCGTGGCTAGATAATAACAGCCGCACGGGTCAATCTAAAGGTTAAGCAACGCTTGCCAAAGTTGGTCTGTGGATGGAACCATCATAACAACGAGTTTCCTCCGTGCCTCGGATAGCACGTTAAGCCGTACGTCCTGGCTGTCATTTGTAGATCTTTAGCAGTCGTTATGGATAGTCAGAAGCCAGTAAATCTGACTCTAGTCTTGCCATGAAGTACCGTGTTACCCCAGTTTATGTGTCGTGAAGGTCTGGTAGGTGGCCGCTCCTCGAAAAATACTGGTATTTAGCTAAATCCGGCTTGACTGGAAACCGACCCAAATATAGTTGGAAAAAGGCTAGGTAGATGATGATGATGCTGATGATGATGAGATGTTTAGGGTCTTATGAAATATTAAACGAAAATAACTCAATTTGGCTGCCGAAAATAGTATACAGGGAGTGTCAGACATCGGCGCACAAACGAATACCATGGACCCAGTGCATGAAAAATCATGAATTCCACCCACTGAGGGTTATATCCTCTAGTAGTGGAAGTTTTCGTTGGCTTTTTGATACGGACGCTTCATAATAATATTTCGATTTTTTTTTTAAAGGTTTGGAATCATCCTCCTACTCAAGATCCGCCATTGAGCAGGGGGCTAGAGGAGGCAAGAGTGCATGTCAGTTTTTTACTGACTAAAACTACATCTATGTTCCTTTAGTTTCCTTTTGCTTTCTGAGACTCCGGGTTTTTTCCTTTCAGAAGCGAACTTAAGGCCCTAGTAGGCTTCAATTCTGCTGAGCCCCTAGGGATCAAAATATAGTGATAAACTTGGGCTCTGTAGTCCCTATCTCAATGATAAAGTCTTAAGACATGCCTTGTACTAAACGCGGCCGATCCAACAATATATTTTAAAAGGGCATATAAGGGCTTCCTTCAGAAGTCTACAATCATTTATGTTAAAAATTCTCGCTTTTGAATAACGAACTAAAAGTTCACCAAAACGTATCGACAATGCTAACCAGAAATTTTCGCTCACAAAAAATTTAAAGCAAAACATATACCCAGTACCCACTACCCACAGAGGTGAGAGGAGAGTTGGCAACGTGTTAAAACAGCGCATTGTACTATTTGTAGTCTATTCTCCGGTCCCGTGGGTGTACAGCTCACACTGAAAGGTCCTTCGCTAGACCTCGTTTAAACCGAGTTTCGTTTAGTGACGTCATTGTCCAAGGGAATAACAAAAACCGGTTTTCTAACGAATACGTCAGTTTTGACGCTTGTTATGTACTTTATGTTGGGATTTAGTTATTAAATGTTAGGTTAGTTATAAAGTTGTAGGTTTAATTCATACTCATACTCATTTATTCAATAACAAGAATCTTGTATCTGAATTACATAATTAATAAATAAATTAAACAATTTCAAATTCAACAATAATAAAATTACAATACTAATAATATAAAAATTAAAAAAGAATAATCAAGAGACATTCACAATTCATCGACAGTATATAGACACCTATTTAACAGGAAATCCTTCAGCTGGGTTTTAAAAGTACTGGTGTATATAGTGCTTTTTATATCTACAGGCAACTTATTAAATAACTTGACTGATTGATACTGTGGACTGTGTTCTACGATATTGAAATTTGGTTGTATTTTGTTAAACTTAATATCTTTTCTACGTGTATCTTCCCTAATTTGACGTTGCGTAGTCTCATATTCGTGTATGTACTTAGCCAAGTTACTCAAAAGAACAAAGACATAAATGCTCGGCACTGTAAGAATACCTAAGCTTCTAAAATACGGTCGGCAACTCTCAATTTGTGGTATTTGTACCATAGTCCGGATTGCGCGCTTTTGTAACACGAAGGCTCTTTTGCTGTTATAGTCGTAGCTGTTTCCCCAAAGAACTACACTGTACCTAATTTTAGATTCTACTAACGCAAAATAAACCATTTTCAGTTGTTCTATACCGATTCGGCTTCTTAAGGCTCTCAGAGCATAACATGCAGATGATATTGACGCGTCAATTGCCTTCAGTTCTGGTTTCCAACTTAACAGTTCATCGATATGAACGCCTAAAAATTTTACTTCATTAACGAGTTCAATTTTCTCATTATTTAAACTTAAATCTAAGTTGTCCTTATTACGGATTGTCGTTCTAAATAACATGATCTTGGTCTTTGAAGTATTAATCAATAATTTATTTACAGTAAACCACCTAAGGAAGGCTTGTAATGCAACATTAATTAAATTAGTCAGTTTAGTAATGTCATTATGTGCTACAATAGCATTTGTGTCATCAGCAAAAATTACTATGTCAAGGTCAGGTAAAATTGAATTTATATAATTAATCAAGTCATTTATAAATATAATAAACAAAATAGGGCCAAGTATAGATCCCTGTGGAACACCCAAAGTCAAATTTACGAGCCTTGATCTATGAGACTTTTTGTAGCCATTTTGAATTTTTTCAATTTCTACAAACATTTTTCTATTTCTTAAATACGAACTGAACAGTTCCAAGGCCTCACCTCTTATACCATAATAACTTAATTTCGTGAGAAGCAATTTATGATCAATAGTATCAAAAGCAGAGCTTAGGTCAAGAAAAATTCCTGCAACTTTCATTTTAAGATTAATTTTGCTCGTCACAACTTCCATTAAAGTATATATGGCATCAGCAGTACCAACACCTTTATGATAGCCAAACTGTCTTTTGTTCAAAATTTTATTAACACGTAAATGATTTAGAAGTCGCTTTTTAATAATATTTTCAAATATTTTTGATAACGTAGGTAATAAGGAGATAGGCCTATAATTTTTTGCATCAGTCCTACTACCTTTTTTATAGATAGGTATAACCTTAGCAATTTTTAATTGATCTGGAAAGATAGAATCCTGAATACATTTATTAAAAAACTCACTTAGAGGAGCTGCTAGTATTTTAATGTGCTAGTATTTCAAATACGACTTTAAGTAGAAAGAGGTTTTTTTTAGGGTGGGAATCATCAAAATGACTTCTCGCGCTCTGGGTGGAGCGGGAGGATGTGTCAGAGTTTTACTGACTAAAACCCACTCCTGTTCCTTCCTTGCCCCAATTCTGGGGTCCGAGATCTCTTTCGTCAACCCAGTCTCCTGAAGGTTTCGATCCCGTCGGGCCTCTACAGTGTAGGTTGAGTTATCACCTACCTCTTTTTACGCGGGAAATCATGAAACCACGCTTCGCAGAAGGAGAAGACCGCCTGCCATGAGTTATCAACCCACCTGACATTTCTATCCTATGTTACTGTGCTTCCTGACATGCCTTCTTATATTATCCCCTGTCTACAGTCACGCTTCCTTTCATGTTCATGTCATTTCTTACATTCAAGTAATTTTTAAAAAAGCAATTATTTAGTCATTTCGCCTATGAATGTAAAGGCAAAGAAAATCTACCGCTTTGTAATATGTACTCAGAAAGATTGTTTGAAAATCTTTCTTTGCAAAACTGTGCGTAGTATGACCTTGAATCTTAATAAAAGATCTCGCTTTTATTGGAAACTTATGTTCGCAATACGCCCTTAGTAGAGCCGTAGGCTCTTTCTTATAGGGCAATGCCTTTACAATGTTTAGAGAAGTAATCAATCCTACGTTGTTCCCATACAATATAGATCCTGAGACGAAAAATTAATAAGAAAAGCAATATCCTAGCATACACGCATCAGCTAATATCACTCCCACGTTAGAACGAACAACAAATCCGACGAAAATTCACAAATCAGCACGCACAGCTTAATCTGTTTTCCATCTACGCACGCAAGACGTATAAACGAGTAAATTTTATTACACACATCATACACGGTGTTCGTATTATTCCCCGGAACAATACAATCTCTCCGAAATTACAGCGGAACACGCAAAGTGGCTCAGGATATACTTACATACAGGGTGTCCGATTGTAGACGGTAACAACTTTTACAGAACACAACAGTTTTCCTAACGAGAACTACTGACGATAAAATGTGAGAAACAGGCATTTTCCGCTGTTTTATAAAAAGAACAAAATGCATTTTTCCAAAAAAATCTATTACTTATTTTACACTGCCACACGGCCATACGATAGTGTCGGTTTCCATCAGATTTTTTAGAGATGACTTTTGACAAACATACAATTTTACGTTGTTACTCTTTGTCACTCATCCGGTACAGCGGCTTTAGATAAAATTTGGAACACGTGTAGGCTACATCCAAAAATAGCACAGAAGATTCTTTTTATTCCGGGAGTATGTTCACCTAAAATAATGATTTACTTTCACACGGGCAAAGTTACTTGCAGAAGCACGTAGGTAATCATTTCTTCAAAAATTATGTTCTTTATATTTAGGTCGTCAGTGGTAACGCCCCCGACTTATGAGTTGTAAGTTGCCGGTTCGAACTCAGCTAGGCGTATTACTTTGTATAGTTTATTTCATTACCACTGCACTTAAAATGGCAAAGGAAACCGGCGTATTTTAGAGCCACAAATTCAAAGACATAGGACACCAACCAATCGGTACTGGGCCAGTGTGGTAGTTTACGGTCCATTCCTTCTCCTGGAGAGGAAGGAGGCTTGAGTCCCAACAGTGAGAACATTATAAGGCTTATTATGCTATGCTATACTATGATAGAATTGCATGTTTGAAACCTTATATTTATATTCTTTGAATATATCCCGTGTAATTAAAATTCTTCATATTCATGAGACCTTTTACTTTTGAAAGATATCCAATGAATCAAAAGTCACCCTGTATGAATACAGTTTGCGACAATCCAAAGTATTCGTAAGCTCAGGGTAGATAAAGCCGTCTTCTGCGACCCACTTCCATGGGCTCGGAAGGGTGACAGAAATTAGTTGATCTTTGTATGGTCATCAAGATTGCGATTTCTTTTGAATTAGTACAGTGATATTTTTACTTTTACTAACTAAAACCTGCTTATTTTTTATTCAGTCAAGCGTCATCACAACGAGTGGGCTAGTGCGTCTCGCATACATTGGATTCCCGTAACCCTCACCAGGTCATCGGTTCACCTGATGGGAGGCCTTCCAACTGTGTCTTCCGGCACGTGGTCGCAACTCTAGAACCTTTCGTATCGTCGACCATCTGTTCTACGAGCAATATGCCCTGCCCACTGCCACTTAAGTTTGACGATTATTTTGTGTCGGTAACCTTGGTTCTCTTCGTTCTCTTCCTTCTCTTCATAACTGATTTAATCACGTGAGGAAACTCCATGCGCAGCCCTTTCCATTGTTTTATCTTATGTAACTAAATATTCAAGCAACTGCGAACTGAACAGAACAAAAATCACAGACACAAATCGTAGCCCTAACCCGCATGTGTCCGCATCCTTTTATCTTGAAAAGATAAAGAAGTAGAGTACATATCTTTTGTTATTTTGATATTTATATTTTTGCTCGATTTCTGTAACAAAAAGAAATTTATAATTCTGGCAGCCGGTGTGTTGTAGAAATTATTTCTAGTATTGTTTGGTATACCAATGTTCAATTGTTCACGTACACGTAAGCTATCTATTGCTCACCGTCCGGCAATCACTGTGTCTCCTGAAGCTTGGAAGAAGTCTAGAAAACTAATGTCTTCAGGTTTTTTGTCACCACTATCACAATCCCGTCATGTCACTGGCCTCGTAGGGGACCAGCAAAGTCGAAAAGCCTACTAGGGTCACGGATTTATGCGAAAGCGAATCCCGGGGCCCTGAAACGTAGGTAGAGTGTAATAGCGGTGGATTTTAGTCAGTAAAAGTATGACAAGTCCTCGCGTTCCGCTCTAGAGTGGAAGAAGTCATTAGATGATTTCCTACCAAAAAAAAACATGCCTTTGTCCACAATCAAAGACAATTAAGCCTTTAATTTACCATTTGCTTTCCTCCATTCCTTTTCTTAAGCAACCGATTTGATAAATTAGCCTAAAAAAGGGTCAACACTAATCCACAGAGAAAAAGAACTTCCTAATTACTCCAGCAGAGGGTTAAAGGCCTAGTGCTTAAGCCACTATTACTAACAAGCCCCCCTAAATAATAGATTAAAGATAACGTTTCAGTACGAACCTCATTTCTGCGGGTCATCGCGCATAGACAAGACCTCAGCTTTAAGGGATGAAGGGTACTCCCTAGGGAATATGCGTCGGTTAATATTTGTAGATAAAATTATCTGGCTGTTTCATTTACATCAAGATCGGTTGAGTAGCGTTTGTTTAGGAACAATTTTGATTTATTGTGTTGTTAAAGTCTGCAACTTATTTTTTGTATTTTCTTCGGTGTCTAGTTTAAGTTTTTTTTTTCTTTCTATCTAATCATGTGCTATTATTTTGGACTCAAAGGCATAGCTAATTTGTTGTTTATGAGCTTTTAGTCACAGTTTAAATTCAAATAAGTACCTACAAGCACGTTTTATATTCAAATAAGTTTAAGCATTTCATTATCACCCTTAGGCTTATAATTTAACCACTGTTTGGAGTCAAGTCCCTTTTCTAAGAGAGGAAATATGTCGTTAACTACTACACGGCCCAGTGCGAGATTAAGGATGTCACATATCTTTGAAGTGGTTCTAATACTCTAATATTTTTATATAACTACTCGTACACACTGCGAAGCAATTGTTATGAATGATTGATTCAATCGTGAATATACGAATTATAAAAATTTTGGTGGACTCTTCTGGAATGTCGTTTTTTACACGATCAGTAACAGGTAGCGATAAAGCCCAATTCTTCGTACTAATTAAAAAATAGTTGCGTATGAAACAAAAAGCTTCACCACATTACAACATTCAGATACAAACGAAACGTAACAGCAACATCGCTTAACCTCATTAACCAGTCAATCTGCAATCGACGCTTTCAATTAACAGGCGGCGATTATTTTTAATGAAATTACCAGTAAATCCGAACAAATTTAACGAATCAGTATAAACCGTAGGCCACTACATAGCTGAGCCGTGACCATTAAGCCGCATGGTACGCAATGCATTCGCGAACATATTCATATTCATTACGGCAAAATGAAGAGGGGACGATTCACCTGCTTGACGCAACGGCTGCATCATTTATGGCGGGGAGGTGGATTCTGGTGGCAGTAGATAGTTGTGATATTTTGTTGTGTTGAAATATCGCATGACAATAATGACTATTTTTATAAACTAGTAAAGGTTTCTCGTTCATTGCTTTGTCTACTAGTGTGTCGTATACTATGTACTACACGGGTCTACCTTTTAAAGCAGAACTTTTATCGTCATTATATTATTTTGCATAACAACGCATAGCATAATCTTCATTTCGCAGAAAGTTGTTTGGCATACACTCACTTATCATAAATTCGAAACTCATAATTTTGTAAGTCCGAATCATCTTTAGGCATAATTTTCATTGCCATAATAATTGAAAAGCAGAACCATCAAATCGCAAAAAATTCGCAGTCAGTATATTTATTAACACTATATTTTTTTCGCCACGAATTTACGACAGTTACATTAATTGTTTGAGCATGTAGCAGGTATGCTGCTTGGTGACAGGCATGCAAAATGCAAGCAAGCATGTAGCATGCATACAGACATGCAGCATATGCATACAGGCAGGCAACATACAAAGGCATGCAGCACGCAACCAGACATGCAGCATGCAAACTGGCATGCATTATGCAAGCAGGCATGCAGTATGCAAGCAGGCATGCAGCATGCAGCAAGCGTCGTTCTGCCACGGCTCCGGCGCTGCGGGGTTTGGGCGGCCCCACGCGAGCTTAACATCGCAGATGGTTTCAACCACAGGTTTCAACGCTCACCACCGCAGTTTCAGCTTGCTGACCAGCTTGGCCGGCTAGCCTCACACGTGGCCTTCAAATCACCTGCTCTTCAGCTTCGGAGCCGCCCTACCCCTTCGCGCCTACGCTATTTTAAATTACACTCTAATGGTAGGCCAAACAAGACTACGTAAAGTCGGTTTTGCGGCGATTTGAAAAATTGCTTAAAAGGCGTAGTCGACGGGCTCCTACTTCTGGGTGGTTTAAAAAAAAGTGTTCGAGTTGGGGTGCCCTCAAATCGTAAGGTAAGGCGTGGACGACGGAGCTCCGCTGCGCGGGGCTCCTACTTCTGGGTGGTTTAAAATAAAATAACCTCGAAGAAGGTGGCGGGGTCTGTGTTCGCTCACTTCGCTCGCTCACTACGACCCCGCCACCTCCTTCTAACCTAACCTGTCCGAGTCGGGGTGCCCCTAAGTCGTGAGCTCGCTTCGCTCGCTCTTGCATCTTAAGTTATCCTGGTAACCGAAGAGTGAAACGAGTGACAGTGACACAGACACAAATTGGCGACTTTTTTTTTTTGTTAAGCCCCAAGCCCTACCAGCTTTGGCCCTTTTTAGTCCCCATATCCTGCGACACTAAACTAACGTCAAGCCGTATTATTATAGCAATCGTAACTATGCCAAGTAAAGTTCTGCCATGTTAAAAGTATGCCGTTGCAAATTCGGACATGTAAATATTCTGCCAATCAATAGTTATGCAGCATAATTTTTATGCTTTAAAAATATTCGATTAAAGAAGATTATGCCAAGTGTGTTATGCCAAATGAAATTCGTAGTATCAAGATTCTGCCAAATAGAAGGTACCCGTACTACACAACTAAAATGATAATGATGAAGATGATGAGAGATTGTGGTTGGTGACGGTGGTTGATTAGTGACGGGATTTTTCTTTGTTCAATGAGTAAAAATGTCTAAATAGTAAACTCAGAGAAAAAAAAGAAACAGAGAAACTTTTACATACAGATACGGAAGGTTACAGCCACATAGAAGGAACAAGTAAAACGTCGATTTTGCGATAGACAACAGAATAGCCACAAGGGAAATCTCAAGTGACATTACCAACCCTAAGTCGCTCGGTTGGACCACGCAGGTAATAACACCGTTTTTGTAGATAATAGTAATAGTACATTGATTAGTTCTACCTGATAAAGGTCCCAAGTTGACCCTTAAGGCCGCCCACAAGAAGATTGATTGGATAGCCTAGTTTTAGACAAACCCTACAAAGTTAATAAATCTATCTGTCCCCCATAAATTGGCAGGAAAGAGGTTAATGTCAAATTGACTACACTTATTGTTTTAGGCGGATATACGGTTCTGTACTAAATATTTTGCAAGAAAGGCATATTATTATACTAATGCTATAAAGGCAAAAGCTTGTAAATATATAATATTTGTTTTGTTTTTAGGTGGGAAATCATCAGAATGGTTTCTTCCTTTCTTGGGCGGAGTAGGCGAGGCTGCTGGGACTCAGGCCTCCACTCTTGGAGAGGGAATGGGCCATAATCCAACGCGCGGGCCCATTGCGGATTGGTGGATGTCACATGTCTTTGAATATTTGGTTTTAGGACATGCCAGTTTTTTCCTCACGATGCTTTCCTTCACCGTTTTTGAGAGCAGTGGTGATGAAATAAATTACACAAAGTTATGCGCCTGACCGGGTTTCAACCCGCGACCTACAACTTGCAAGTCACGGCAGTTACCACTGGACCACCACTGCTGCAGTAGGCGTGTCAGAGTTTAACTGACTAATACCCACTCCTCGGTTTCTTCTCTATCTTCGTCCATGGTCAAGGCTTTTTCTTTCAAAAGTCAACCCATGGCCCATGGGTGTGTGTATATGTTTATTTACGCTCATACCATTGAACGAATTTCGATGTTTAGCACACCTTTGGAATAATGTTATTCTTTCACGTGGACTAAGATATTGTTTGGGAATAAATTATATTCTTGAGCCTTTTATTTTCTTGCCAAAGAAGCGATCAATGCGACCACTCCCCAAAGGAAGTACAAGAAAATCAAATAAAATCCAAACAGGTCAAACATTTTTTTCACAAAACTGCCGAAACGAAAAAAACAAGTGACCAAAAACGCTTAGGTACTTTTCATTTAAGCAAATAAACCTTTAAATTAACCTTTTTACAATACACTAACACCGCATACGATAAGTAATTTTTCCAGGCGTACTTAATACGTCTGTCAATGACCTGATATTAACCGACATTTTTCACTGGCGGAATTTATTTCTGAGAATACTCCCCCTCAGGTGTGATTCAACGAAATGGACGCCAGATATTCACGAGCATTTCTCACTAATTGCTCTGAGCCGCTCAATATGCTATGGCACGCAAAAAGAGACAAATTAATAAAAGAATGAATATTGATGTTTAAGAATCCATCGTAAGTAATTCTGATGGTGTCTTTTCATTTGTAATGCAGAAGTTTGGTTGGTCGGATACTGGAAAACGAGTTTTTAGGGTTCCGTATTTTCCTTTTGAGTCAAAAGATAAAAACGAAACCTTTATCTTTGTCACTTTGTTGTCCGTCTGTCAGGACCCTTTATCTCGAGAACACGTGGACACCATATACTCAATTCTGCGGTCCTTTGAAGCTGTGAAAAAATCAAACTTCTAAGTTGTACGTTAATCTAGAATCCTGAAATTTGTCATGAATGGTCTTATAGTACAAGTAAAGGAATACATCTGAATACTGAAAATCTGTAGGTTCCTATGTGAAAAAAAACTTTTTTCGATTCGGAAAAATCTTCGAGACTCGGAAATTGAACTACTTATATAAGTTATGATTTGTACGGAACCCTTAGTGTGCGAATCCTACTCGCACTTGCCCAATTTCTCTATATAAATAAAGTTTCTTTTAATAAAAACGTTCAGCTATCTCTTCTTTTACGTTTTCCGGTTTCCTGTTCGACGCAATTGATTAATGTTAAGGAATTTAAAATGAGCTGATACCCTGAAATGTTGATTTTATTATTCTGTAGCGAATTGACAAATGACTCGTTAAATTAAGTCGGTGTAAGAGCCAGCGTACGAGGTAATTTTAACGCACGATTGATCACGATTTGCAAATGAACATTTAGGTAAAATTGAGTTTTATTAGACGTTTAAATTCTTGGCTTTTGGTGATGAATTTAAAAAAAGAAAAAACATATTTATTATTTAAACAATTATTTATGTACAGTGCATAGGCGGATTTAATGCCTTAGGCATTTTCTATATTGAGAAAACAACACATAAGATAGTACTACCATAAATAGACAAAATAAAACACATAAGAAAGTACTACCAAAATATGGGGAAATGCACCCAAAAAGAAGCCTTAGAAGCAATTTCTACCTAACCATGTTGTACAACAGCATAGAGTAGGCTCCTGGAAATTTTTGTGAAAGGTCCCACATTGAACTGCTTTAAAAATCGGTTGGACAGACTAAACGTCTCCAAACTACTTCAACACATGCATCAGCTAATAACTGTTAGTGTGTCTTACCAAATTTAATTATTTATTCAATACTTTATGCACATAGAAGTAAAGAGGCGGACTTAATGCCTTAAGCATTTTCTACCAGTCAACCTTTGGGTGATGCAGAGAAAAATAGTGGTGGGTGCAATAATTATAAAATAGAAAAAGAAATAATTAACTTAATAAAATTCAACACAGCGAAAACGCTCAAAACGGTGAAGGAAAACATCGTGAGGAAACCGGCATGTCGTAGAACCAAAAATTTGAAGACATGTGATATGCACCAATTTCTATTCCCTCTCCTAGAGAGGAGGCCTGAGTCCCAACAATGGGAATATTACAAGGCCCATAATGCTAATGCTAAAATTAAAAACAAACGAAATTATTAAAATTATAGCAGCGCTAAGTTATCTTGGATTGATCGTAACAATAAAATGAATAGCCGAATGGATAGCCGAATTCT
Organism: Mythimna separata; assembly: GCA_030763345.1. Classification (NCBI taxonomy): domain Eukaryota; kingdom Metazoa; phylum Arthropoda; class Insecta; order Lepidoptera; family Noctuidae; genus Mythimna; species Mythimna separata. The sequence continues at coordinate 17,357,989 of CM061177.1, read as the reverse complement.
AGATGACAGATAGACAACAAGGGTAACAAAATGGCGACTGAAAATGGCCGATCATTGCGGCGGACTGACGACATTACGAAAAGAAACGGAAAATAATGGAGAAGGACAGAACGAAACTGAGGATAATGGCACGATTATGAGAAAACTTAACAGCAGTGAATGGTAGGGAGCTGATTAAGAAGATATAAGTTTTAATTTTTGACGACAAAATTGGTGCAGTGTTTGAGCGACTGGCTGCGGTGCGACGTGCCGCGGGTTCCATTCCTACATGCAATAAATTCTTGTTTAATTCTATTGTACAGAAAAATTAACATTAGATAGAGATACTAATATCATAATGTGTACATACATTAAGCTACTTTATATCTTTTCCCGGGGGGAGACAACGAAGAGTAATGTTCTAAAACTTACACGAACAGAATCACGGAATAAGAGCGATAATAAAAAGTATCCACCTATATTTTTGAATCAGATTTTTATGTTAGTTATACACACTGATCAACCGTTGAAACTCTGCACCTCTATAGGAAAAAACCTTCCTGGAGTAAAAACCTTTCATTCTAGAACCTACCACTAAAACTGCCAACATCCTATCGAAACTAAACGCAATCATCAACAAAATCCCATGTTATCCACGGATAAACGAATTGTCAACAAAATGTGACAGTTATCATTGCGTGACATATTTTCTTTATTTTTCACTTTGAACGGGTCACCTCGAGGGACAGTCGTGACAGTCCGGAGTTATATCGTAACTAATCTTATTTGTTACTGTGTGGATATCAGCCATTTTTGTTTTACTCAGTATTTGATTACGATAAAGAAATGTGGCTAATTCGATTTGTCGTCTTGCTAATGCTTTTGTAAGTGTTATTTATTCGATGATAAATCTAATATTCAGTCAAATCCTTTTGAATTACACAACATAAAAGAATAGGTTGTTTCTAGGTAAACGTGCTCCATTGTGGCCACATCATCGCTTACCATCAGGTAAGATAGTGGTCAAACGCAAGCCACGAATGCAAAATAAAACACATTCTATAAAAAAAATATTGGGTGTGTGTTCATTTATGTACCACTCCCGCCATTTTTAATTTCCACATTTTTTTCTATAGCCTATGTACTCGTGGCAATGATTTTAACGATAACTCATACGGTACATACAAATCACTGCAGTAATTTAGAATTTATGGTGGAATAAACTCACATACAAACATACATGAACCCTGTAATAAACATAACACTTCTTTTTGGACAGTAATCTAAAAATTAAAACCTCTCATAAAAATAATCTACTTACCTAATCTATTACTAGAAGCACGCTTGCTTACCAACTCTCGAAGTCGACTCGCCCGACTAGCGACCGCTATCTTGGTTCGTCCGCAATTCATTTCGACGAAGCACACCGCGATAAGTACGTAAGAACGTGACTCAACTGCAAGATCTTAGTTTACTTTTTCTGCTGAGAACATTAGGCGATTTTTTCTGTCTTATGAATGAGTGCTATCATAATTGCTTGCTATTTTATATTTATTTTTCTTGATTGTTTGTTCCTGGAAAGGGTTTGTTTTATTGTGTTGTAATAATCGCCACTTATATCCGATCTGCTGAGCTAAGCATCTTCTTCCTGTAGTGTCATACTTCCTTAGTCTGAGTGAGCTTCGTTTATATTTTAAAAGTACTTTTCTTCGCCGTTTAACTTAACTAATTGACATCGATATAAAGATAATTAATAATCGTTATCTTACTGATTTTATCTTCATAATCTTATTGATTCTATGCAATGAAATTTATAGTATTTATTTATTGTGTACACCTACCACAGTATACTCTTTTATAACCCAAAGGTTGACTGGTAGAGAATGTCTTTGTTGCGTTAAGTCCACCGATATACCAATATTGTACAATTAAGTTTGAATAAATAAATAACTCGCTGTCAATTTTGGTGTTCATTTTAAGTATCTGAATCGTCTCAGAATTATCATTTCCTAACTTCATATTAATATGTATATTTATATATATATATATATATATATATATATATATATATATATATATATATATATTGGTATTTATTATATTGAATATATATGTATGTTTATTTTAACTCTATTATAATATACCCTTTATACTTACTTTTGTCTTCTAGATTACATTGACTTTTTATGCGCCTACCATAATAATATTGTCTCTTCACCACCCTAGGTTGACTGGTAGAGAATGCCTATGGCATTAAGGCCGCCTTTGTACAATGCGTTGCATAAAGAATAAATAAATAAATAAAGGAAAATGTAGAAAAACAATTCAAGATGCCTTACTTAAAGCAAAGTTTCTCCCAAAATCAAGAACTTCTATTCTCCAAAACTGCACACTGTTATTCTCTGAAAACTTAAAAGTAGGGTTGTCTTCTAAAAGCTTATTAACTTTAATATTTAGGGATCTTAATGGTTCTTCATTAGCCACTAAAATTCATATTAGCGTAAAATGGGATCATTTAAAATTTATATTATAGCCGGCACCGCTTTAATCTTTGGGTTTAGGTGGAGATGAGACCGAAGTTTAGTTAGTATTAGATCATCATGGTTAAGGTCTACTCCTGTGTCCTTATTTTAATTATATTGGGTTATGAGTTACTATCTAACTGCTCTATTAATAAATCTATATTAATAATATAAAGCTGAAGAGTTTGTTTGTTTGAACGCGCTAATCTCAGGAACTACTGGTCCCATTTGAAAAATTATTTCAGTGTTAGATAGCCCATTTATCGACATCACGCTAGACTAACTCTACACGCGAGCGCAACCATTGGCAGAAGCTAGTAACTTTATATTACCTATTGTAAAAATAATATAACAAATTTTTGACTGGATTAAGAAAAAAACTTTATTAATTTACGGCTATTTTGTTACAAATAATAGTTTTTTCGACACACTTGCTCATAAGCTCATAAAGTGGCTGTTATTGCACTGCACTTAGGTATATAAAGGGGCTCGTTACTAAACTGTGACATTTTGATTACTATTATGTACTTGTGCGGTAAAATGTAGTTAGAAACTTTTTGTTTAACCTCTTTTTTGTCAAAAAGAGTTTTAAGACAAAAAAAAATAACATTTGTTATTGCGTTCAATTAGTGTTTTACTTACTTATTTCATGCAATTTCGTGTTTAAAGAAACTGTTTAAAATTTTACATCTTTCATCAAATTTGAATTTTCTGTTTATATGCAACCTCATTCTTATTTTTTCTAAATCAAGCGCTAGAGTAGCTAGTCTATGGTCGACATTTTTCTCGCATGAGCGCATTTAAGAAAAGTCAATTTTTAACCGCCATATTTAAAAATAAAATACAGATTTTACAAACATGTCTACAACAACTATTTATGAGGAACATGATTTGTGCTATACGCCTTCAAGTAGAAAATCTATGTCATAGGACCGCTATACCGTCAAAAATAGTTAATTATAACTTTACTGACTGTACATTTACGAACTGTTTCTCGAAATAAACTTTTCATATACCTACTAAATAAAGCTGATTTTTCATTTATTTTCTTCACAAGTGTGTCGAAAAACGTCGTATGATACTCGTGAGTAATCGGTAACTACCGTTCTTGGTTCCTTTAAGACCCTCTTCACGGCTCGGGTCTTAATACCACCGCGACAGCAATCACCCACATTACACACTTGTATCATAATAAAGTAAATATCATAAAAAATAAAGAGGAGCTCGTGGCTAAATAATAACAGCCGCACAGGTCGATCTTCAAGGTTAAGCAACGTTTGCCTAGGTTGGTTTGTGGATGGGTGACCATCTTAACATAACGAGTTTCCTCCGTGCCTCGGAAAGCACGTTAAGCCGTAGGTCCCGGCTGTCATTTGTAGATCTTTGGCAGTCGTTACGGATAGTCAGAAGCCAGTAAATCTGACTCCAGTCTTGCCATGAAATGCCGTGTTACCCCAGTTAATGGGTTGTGGAGGTCTGGTAGGCAGCCGCTCCTCGTAAAACACTGGTATTCAGCTAAATCCAGCTCGACTGGAAGCCGACCCCAATATAGTTGGGAAAAGGCTAGGCAGATGATGGCACACGGAATAAGATTTTTTTATACCTGCAAAAGTAATTTCCCCCTCATATCCCAAAAATAAACCCCCCAACCTCTTCCTCTTCGTCCGTTTACATGTAGACGGATGGAGAGGAAGAAGGAGGCCAAAGAAAAAGGGGTTAATGATAGTATGACGGATGACAGGACAGATTGGTAGAAAAAACATGCTGCACCGAGCACTAATAATATGGGATAAGGGCAGGAAAAAGAAGAGGAGATCCCAAAAATAAAAATCAGCGATCAATTTTTTTTATTACGAAACCAAAATCCACTTTATCTGTGTAATGGAAATAGACTATAAATAAAATCAATTTGTAACATAATAATTTCATTGATTGTACTATTTTTAGCCAGCGGCGAGGCGCTCAGTTGGCTACCATTCCCAGCGTTCCCATGACCCCACGGATTTACATTTCCAATTTAAGCGATTATGGTTTCCACAAAAAATAAATTCTTTTGCCATTTCCAGTAATAAATCTCAAGGACAAACATACACATTTATAGGTCTTAATTTAAGGGGAAATTGCTTCATTCATGGAATTTTATAATGTTGATATCTCTAGATCGGGAAATTGAAAAGCCTGAGGATATCAGAACATAAAAATATAGTATGGTAATGATTTTTAAAGTAAATTATTTCAAATAGAATAAAATAAAACATGAAATATCTAAGATACATAATACTTAAGTGTTGGTCATAGACTGCTATTAGGAATTACAAATAAAAATCTATTCTTTGTTAGATTAAACTTTATAAATAGGTACTTTTGAAAGATATTCTACAATTTTTTTTAAAGATTTCTTGATTTTAATGTTAAGTGCTCATTTTAGGAGCTCGTAGCTAGATAATAACAGCCGCACAGGTCGATCTTCAAGGTTAAGCAACGCTTGCCTAGGTTGGTCTGTGGATGGGTGACCATCTTAACATAACGAGTTTCCTCCGTGCCTCGGAAAGCACGTTAAGCCGTTGGTCCCGGCTGTCATTTGGAGATCTTTGGCAGTCGTTACGGATAGTCAGAAGCCAGTAAATCTGACTCCAGTCTTGCCATGAAGTACCGTGTTACCCCAGTTAATGGGTTGTGGAGGTCTGGTAGGCAGCCGCTTCTCGTAAAATACTGGTATTCAGCTAAATCCGGCTTGACTGGAAGCCGATCCCAATATAGTTGGGAAAAGGCTAGGCAGATGCAATGTTAAGTGCTCATTTTAACAAGAATATTAAATTTAATAATAGGTCGATTAAATAATGTTTGGCGGGTTGCTAGTACATCAAAAAACTCTTGCTTACCTCCAGATAAGATAGTGGTCAAACGCGACCATCTATGATAATAAATCATGTAAATAAAGAGTTTTTCTTTCTTTCTTTCTGATAAAAGAAAATACGCACTTCAAGCTAATACGAGTAATTCACGTGTCCATAATTGATGCCTTAAAATTTATACTCCTTTTCTTTCAAAAATCATACATAAAAGGACCAATATTAATTCTTAAACGCTGATCGTTGCATTTCCTCAAACACAAACCCGAACATAAACCTTCTAAAAACATGATTCGCAACAAATACCCCAGCGTACCTTCCCCATCTTATTTTACCTGGAAACTGTCCATAATAAAAACAATATAAACATTTTTCAACGCGAAGTAATTTCTCAAGCTAAAGATATCGGGTTCCCAAGATTGCTGTGTGATCTTTGAAGTCTGTTGGAGGGTTCTGATTTACTGGTCCCTCGAGGGAAGCCGGGTACACGAAGCCGAGATAAGTAATAACACCCCTATCATATTTTTATAGCACTTTTTGTATTACTGTTTTAAGTAAAAACGGAGATTTATAATGTATTGCAAGTTTTATGGTTGGTGTGGTCTGGTTTTATTAGAAGAGGGTTGAAATAGAGTGTTCTGTTAAGTTTTGGTATAATTATGTCTCAAGAGATCAAACTTCCTCTTCTTCTACTTGGCGTTAGTCCCGGCTTTTGCCAGGGTCCGCCTTCCGGCTTAGCTTGCTCCACTTTGCCCGATCTTCTACATCCTTGACAGTAAGGCCATTGGCTCTCATGTCGGACTTGACGACGTCCAGCCAGCGCTTGCGAGGGCGACCACGAGACCTAGCGCCAAGGACAACGATATTCATGCATCTCCGGCCAACGTACTCCATAGGGCGGCGCATGATGTGGCCATACCATCGCAGACGACACTCTTGCAGTTTTTCCCCCACGTCACGGACATCAAGAGATCAAAGTTCCTGGCCACCGTAAAAGCAGGCTCGCAGACGACAAGTGATAAGTAGCTCACCGTGCAACCGTCTGGTAGCGAGCAAGCTAAGCCGATGGTGCAAGGTCCAGTAAGGTTGATGTCTGATAGGGCTACGCTACCATTGACAGATTTACCGTACCCCTGGAAAGCAAAGGGCGACAGAAATACTCCAGTAGGTTTTAGTTAGGAAAAGTCTGACATCTTTGGTTAATAGTCGGGAAATCAGCAGATAACTTTTCTCGCTCTCCACCCTAAAGCAGGAGAAGTCACCTGTTAATTTCCCTTCCGAAAAAAGGAGATCAAAGTCGAACATAATAGAACTAAAAAATGGTGGCAAATAATTCAACAAATAAACCGACCATTTTCAAACTACATACATAACATTCCCTAAAACAGAAATTGTAACTCCAACCACTTAAATGACAAACAACACGATTGTCACTGCCAAACTTATTGCACTTCATAATTGGATTTGAAACCTTGTGAAGCACTTCGTACAAAGCATACTCTCATAATTAATATGGTGCTGCAGAGAAAAACCCGTGGGAGTGGGGGAATTAAATGTACACTGAGCTACCCCACAAAGCTTGGACTTATTGGGGCCATTAATATGCAGTGGGGAGCGAGAATTATTGTAATGGGAAGTGTTGAATGTATAACTGTATGTTTTTTGTTCGATGGTTTTATTTTTTGAGGACATTTTTGGACTAATGATGTAAGGTTACTGGTGGCCTAATTCTGCAAAGCTCGTTTCATCATCGGACTTCCAGACGTAAGGCAAAGCTTCACCGGTACATTGTGAGCATTCCATATAAACGCACAAAACGTTTTGGGAACATGGGAACACATACATTGTTCGTACAGCTAAGTCTTCTAATAGTCAAGAGTGAATAAGTTTCTCCTAGGTAAGGGCGCTCTATCGTCACTCACATCGTCACTTTCAGATGAGATAGTGGTCAAGCTCGAGCCTACCAACAATTAAAAAACATCAAGATACGCCACACTGACCCTCTTGGCCAAGGATACGATAAGCACAGCACAGGTCGATGTAGCAACTCTAGTAAAGGGTCTTTTGACATGTCTCTATAGGTTTTTTTAAGGTAAGAAATCGTCCATTGACTTCCTTGCTTTGGGTGAAGTGAAAACTACATCTGGGTCCTACAGTTACTCTTTACGTTTTCAGACTACGGATTTTCTCTTCAAAAACTCTCCGTGGCATGACCGAGCCTCAGGGTCTTGGCGGTTTGGCCGTCTCGTCAGGTGAAATATCATTTCCATATCACACAAAGTATAACAATTTAAAGCAGCATTTTTTGAGAGCAGTGGTGGCCCATTACGTTGTGTAATTTATTTCATCGCCGCTGCTCTCAAAACGGTAAAGGAAATATCGGGAGGAAACCGGCATGTCTTAGAACCAAAAATTCGAAGACATGTGACATCCACCGGGCTCGCGTGGTGGATTACTGCCGACTCCCTCTCCTAGAGAGGAGTCTTGAGTCCCAGCAGTGGGAACATTACAAGGCCGATGCTAAATAATATCATTTTAAAACCCCGCTGTTCTCCTAGCCCAACAGTTACTGCCGTCATTATGTTTACGCACAATTTAAAGCGAAGCCACCCAGTAATGAATATCGCAGTAGAGATAAATGGATTTGGTGCCAATAGAACCGCTAGTCATTACCGACACTTTTATACAGCCTTTATGGAACTCTGTTATAACGTAACGCGGTTTTCATTCGTTTTTATGCCGCTAGCGCTTTTAGGGTACCGTAGTCTTTACGAGGAACTCCTATAGTTTAGTCTAATCTGTCTGTCTGTCTGTCCGTGGATTATTTAACCTAACACATACGCGCGAAACGAGACACAAAGTAAGACAACAACAGCACGGTCGCATGAGACCGGTCGGGGATTTTATGAATTAAGAGACTTTAAGAAATATAATGCTGTTATTTTAGGGCATTTGGGGGCTATTATCATGGGGTTTACATATAATACATACATACAAACAAAGCCGACAAAGTGGTTAAAAACATTTCCTTAGGTTATTACTTTACGTATAGGAAAGAATCTGGGGAAAAGAAAGTGGGGATGATTTTTCTTTCTCGTTTATTCCATAGTATGGGGTATCGTTGGATAGATCTTTTAAAAACATTGAGGGTAGAGAAGACTATTTTCCGATTCAGTGGTCCGTTTGCAAAATATTAAACTTTAAATTGATAATTTATGTTACAGTCAAGTGTGTGTGTCTACAAACTAAACGGTTTTAAAAATCTGAAAAACATCATAGAGGTAGATAATATTTTAAAATAGATTTAACATAAAAAGTATCACGGCTAAGTTAGCACTCTTAATTTTCTTCTTAATGAACAATAAAAAGTTAAACACTAATTAATAGTCGTCCAACTTATAAAGTATACCTAATAAGAAAATTTCGTAAAAAAAATATGTAAATATTTAAAAAACACTTAAATGAACTTTTTCAAAAGAAATAGTAGACACATAAATTCATGGGGGAAAAATAATAGCATACATACACAAAGTTGAGAATTTGCACCAAGCATGAGCATTTGGGTACTCCAAGTATTGAAAACTTCAATACTTAGAGTACCCAAATTTTACTAAATAATATAATAATTTTAATTTTTTTTTTTTTTTTTTTTTTTTTCACTTTATTCATACTTTATTGAAAGGTAGAGAAGGCAAGGTAAGTCTGATGATTTTATGAACATTCCTTTAGTTGAGAGATGAATTGCCTCAATTTCTTTTGGATGCTGAAAGACAGGCGTTAATTAAGCATCTTAGGCACAAGGCCCCTCAAAAAAAATACTCTAAATACGCCGACGAATTCAAGAAATCACAATCCTAATAAGTTATGGGTCATTAAACCGTGCACATAATTAATGTTTCATAGTAATAAACATAAGTCCGCTTGTTGTAACTGGCGAGTACAGAACCGCACAGTACGCGCGGCCCGACACTCACTTGGCTGGTTTTGTGATCTAGGTTATTTGGAAGTTGTAGCTTAATGGTGTATGTGATCACCAGTCTAAGTGCGATGAAATCATAAAGCATGTACCTACTGTAAGATAAGATTTTAGTAACATTCAAGCCATTTGTCTAAAATTAACTAAATTGATCTATAGGTAAATGATCTAGTCAGTTTTCTTGTGTGTGTTTTAAAATAAGTCACAAATAGCCTAGTCCTAGTTCAGACAGCAAACGTCGAACATTGGTAGACATCCCAAAAGTGTTGTCACATCTACTAATTCTGCACTTTTCACATCTAGCTGACTCCTTGTACTGAAGCCTGTCCAAGTTAGCAGACCACTGAGTACTAGCCATTGGTACTGGCTCATTTGTTAAGGTATGATTCCGAACTCGGAAACAAGCAGCAGTGCTGTTACCGCAGTGCTGCCTAGCTCGGGATATACTCTGATGTAAGCTTATAGAGATTGTATGAGAACCAATAGTACTGCGACAGCACTGCAGCAACAGCACTGCTGCATGTTGCTGAGTTGGGAATCATACCTTAATTCTTTTCATTTTATGAAGGCACGTCCCGGTACAATTGATAGGCATGTTAACATGCGGAAAAAACGCTGCTGCCTTTTTCTAGTAAATCTATCAGACGCCCTTTACGTAGGTTTCTACGAGAAAAAATGGGAGTCTAGATTTAGAAATACATAAATAAAATTCCCATTTATTTCCTTTGGGGTACTTCATTATTCTGTGCGAGTTTCTACTATAGTGCTATTTAGAGTATGTCCATCAGTTCGGGGTTCCTTTTAGAATAAACGTCCTCTAACTGTTTCCATTGGACTGTGTCCACTGCTACCTTTGTCCTCAGAGCTGCCAATGTTAGGCGGATGTCGTTTTCGTCATCTCTTGGGTACCATAGGGTTGCCTGATTGCTTCACTCATTTTTATTTAGCAACAAATTATATGACCTGTCACCGACACGATTTAGTTGCTGATAAAAAACCACCTCATTGCTTCTTCCATATCATTTTAACTAGCACTTTGCCTGCGACTTTGTTCTCGAGGATGTTTTGTTGCAAGTTTATTAATCCAAAAAATGAGAACCTTCCATAAACTATCGCCTGCATCATAAAATCATCGTTCCAAGGCCCAGTAGTTTTGGCTCTACGTTAACATGCCAATTTTTTCCTGAACATAATTATTATAAAAATTACAGTTAATTACTTATTGTTTAAAGGTCATAATTATCTCAAGAAATAAATACCTGGCATGAATGTATTACACTGCCTGCACCTCCCACATATCCTGACGTGTTCACCTTTACTAGAGGGCCAAATTAATTAGTCTCTAGCCTTTCTTTTGTTACCAATTTGGTGTCCGAATATAGGTGCCTACCTGTGTCCGAGAATAGATCTCTCCTGTTAATGTTTTCTTAATAAAATTACCGTATGGAACATGTCCCACGAGGTTTATTTATGGCTAGCTATTATTAACAGAATTTTATTACAGTTTGGGCCGCTTCTTACGTCATACAGGTTGCCTAAGATTGTTATTTCAGTATTTCATTAAAGTTAGGACTCATTTACGAGTTACGGTTTCAGTTACAGTTTTCAAAATGTTCTTATTCATCGTTATTTTAAGAACTTTGAGTGTCGATCTCAACGCCTACGCAGGCTTTAGAACTACAGTCTTCTCTGCTAACAAAGCAGTTTTAATGCCCACCAACCTATTAGTATATGGGTGGCTACATACACCCACGTTATATTTGCCGTATGAATTTTTTATTCACATGTCGGTGGCGAGCCGTTTGTAGCCGGCCTAGCTACGCTGACCAAACAATACAAAATTATATTTATATCACAATGCGCGAGTAAATTCTACGGATTTTGTATTTTTGAACGCCGCAGTGAATAAATGTATTGCAGATCAAAAATAATAATGGCTGCCCTTTTCCCAAGGTTATAAATATATTTTTATGTAAAGGTTTTCTCTTGGGATGATTAAATTAGGATGACTGCAATGTAAATAATAAAAGAGCTTTAAGCGATGAGGTGGATGATTCAGCACTTTTGCTTGTATGCTTAATCTAAGTTAGTGAATTCGCGAGATGGTATCTCTAAAACCTAATTTACTGTCACAAAAGATTATCCAAAATATATGTATTCATTTAAAATACACCTTTAAATCAATGCCACAATAAACTAAAATATACAGAACTCTACAATATAACACTATAAATCCTGTTAGCAAGAATTCATAGTGAAAATGAACAACCGTCGCTTCGTAGTCTGTGGAAGTTGGACGTTTTCAACTTTCTTATTAAAAATTCGGTTTGAAAACTTTTACCGGTTAATAGAATTTTAACCGCTGCAATGATTAACTTACGGTCCGTTCTGTGGGTACCTACAGTACCTACGTCTCGCCTTTTAGTTTCGAAATAGTTTTCGGAATTCATTTTCAGAAGTACGTTTGGAATGATGAATGGGAGATAATTATGTTCGCTGAAAGATGGTGGTTTGAAATATTCTTCGGAGTTTCTGTGTTTTGATTAGAGGGGCGGGTTTGTGAGTTATAGTAGATGGTTCGTCGTTTCTTATGGTGTTGGCCTTGAAGTTTTATTCAATTTTTAGGCTATATTAAATTTTTTGATGAGTGTTTTTTTTATTTACTAAAATAGTAGTGAGGATAATTCGTTATTCGTAAGTTCGCCCGAGTATTGATTAGTACGCAGCCAAAAAGCAGTTCAATCTTGGATCAATTGGTAACTGGCGTAGTTATACCTACATGCCAGATTGTTTGAAGGAGCCTTTTGTGTTGCCCTGGTACGGAAAGAACAACTGAAGAAACACAGGTGGGTTTAGTCAGTAACAGTCATGAGACTCCCTGTCGCTTCACCCAGAGCGGGAAGAATCATTCAAAGATTCTGGACTAAAAAAAATACCTAAGTACATATTTATTTGCCTTTAAAGAAAGTAGGCGTTACAAACATAAAACTCATCACAATAAAACTCTCCAGTCACATAAAAAAAGTAAACGACTTAGCTAACCAAGGAAAAACTGTGACTATCCAGTGAAAAATGTTAATTGATGCAATCTTAATGGGCGCAGAACATTTACCGTTTCCTACAAGCTTACCTCCGCCACTAATTCGATATATCTACTAATAAATCTTAGCAAACAAACGTTCTTTAGAGCATATGGGCTAATTAGAGCACCGTCTTGCCTTTTTTTAATTAGCATGCAACGTGGGTAATGTACAGTTGGTAACAGAGATTAGTGTGCATGCGAGAAATTCATAGTTTTGCACTACATTCACAGGATCTCATCATTGCTATAGAGTTTTAGCTGAAAAACGTGCAATGCTGGACATAGGCCCCCCTCAAGCGTCACTATAATGACCGGTCCTGTGCATATTACAGGTTGGTCCACCGTGTGAGATGCGGATCCAACGCTGCATCTTCTAAGAGGCGGATTTTACTCCAAAATCTTTCGACCCCACTGACAGAGACTATTGATACCTATTGCATGTTTCAGTTTTGTACAATCCTCTACTGAACATACGTCTGTTCGAATTTATGCCACAAAACCCTAACCTTCTTATGTATCCGGTTGTAGCAACATTTTCACTTGTTTGTCTAGTTAGAAAGAGAGATAAGACGCAATAGGCTTCGGTAGACATTCAGCATGACCCAAACATCCACTACACTCTTCGCAACCACGGCAACTTTTTCTCCTTAAGGATAGAAGCAATAGAGGTTATCACTAGAAAAGTGCTGAGGTAATGAAAAGCTCAGCAAGTCCTAGAGTAACGTCTCAGGTTTTTCAGCTTAATAATTCAGAAGCAAACAGCAAAAGTATTAAGAAAAAACATTTCAAGTTACCTCCATACAAGGCAAGACCCAGAATAACGAAACATAAATGTATGAAAAATAAGTGGAAACTGGGGTCGACTAGCATTAGAAACCTATGTCTTTAGCTCACTGTACACGAGGGGTCGTGACGCAAAAAGGTTGTTCCTGTGCGGTAGGATTTATGAAGGATAATTATTATGAGGGAATTAATTAGAAATATGTAATTAGCCTGGCGGACTGGATTCTCAGAAGTGCGCCGTGTTGCGAAACTCGGTGAAGATAATAATGTGGATATGATATTCGTGTACCGAAACCAACCTCGTGTACAAGGGTTATAGACAGAGAATTTAGAACAGACAAAAAGTCTACTAAAAATTGTTATAAACATGCAAAAATTGTTTTCAGTTATTGCTGAAAACTTCACACACGACCAAGTAATATGTGTAAGGAGTGATATGAAAGAAAAGAGAGTCAGTGATAGCGCAACAGTTGACAGGTTTAGAATGGTAGAAAAAACGTATTGCACTGACCCCATGAAACATGGGAAAGAAAATGACGATGATGAAGATTTTTTCGTCAAAAGTCTACAGCAGCTACTGTTATAGCTGTTCTTTACACAAAGCTTGTCAAAAATCGCTTAAACAGACCAGAAAACCCACTACTGTCATACCAAACCACTTCACTCTAATACCCAACTATCTTCAGCACAAAACAAAACAAATGAAACAAAACAAAACAAAAGAAAAACAATAACTCAGCGAGTCAGCAAACAGCGAAAAATCCCGTCTAATCTGATAAAGGGCCGAGATTCGATGACATCACCCTTTTGAAAGGCCGAACAACATGCTGGCATAAGAAAACAACACATCACGCCCCATTTACTCTCATTATACGTGTAATTAAACACGAAAGACAAATAAGATTGTGTTGCTCTTAAAAGATTCGCCAAATAAAATAAAAGATCTTGAGAAAATAGTAGTTTTCGTAAATGTTTTCTTGTTGATAAAGGGATAGTTAAGACCGAAATGTATTTAGAGTTGTTTGAAATTCTTACAAAATAAGATAGTCCTCAAACATGTGTCAACACATTTAGGACAGTAGTATTTTTGGTCCTCCCGTATCTGGATTATTTTTTCTAATTGATTTAAACTAGTACTTGACAGAGATCCTATCTGATGGTAAGCAGTGATAAAATCGTTGATGGTAAAGCGCACTAGTGTATACATTAAAATGCTTGTGAACGAACCCATAATACAGGAATGCAGCCTTCTTCTGCGAAGCAGTAAATGCTAACAAATTCGATGGTCGCAAACGTATGGGAACAGATATTCTGATGCCCTAGTCGCCACCAAAGGAGACGCTTCGGGCGGCGGGAGTAGCAGGATAATTTCCGCCCATCATAGCACGGGCTTGCAGATAACGAGCGATGAAGACAACGAGCAATAATTACAAACTAAGTTTTGATTTCCAATTGAATTTAAAAACTTTTTATTTTACACGCTTTTGCGTGTAAATTGTGGCGTGTGCATGATTTTTATGCATTTACTAACTTCTGGTTAAGGTTCGTAGAAAATTATCCCAAGGGGACAGACTCCCAGGATAACAAAATGCCTTTCTGTTATACGAGGGGCGTTCAATGTATTCTCGGTATCGAGGCGATATACTAATGATAAGGGTAATTTAATTATCTCATTAGTTAATGACACTTTTTGAGGGTATAAATACAAAATTTCATTTAATTGCCACCATTAGTATTCAAGATATCATTGCGAAAAGACAACTATGATGACTGATTCGACAATGATGAAAAAAATCGAGCATCGCGCAGTGATAAAATTCCTCACAAAACAAGGAAAAACTCAAAAAATTATCCATGAAGAAATGGTGGTTGTTTACCAAGATTCTGTGCTTTCATTATTTACAATTCAGAAGTGGTCAAGTGAATTCAAACGGGGTAGAGAGAGCATTGAAGACGACCCCCGCGCTGGTGGGCCATTTGTGCCGCTACTGAAGAAAACGTCAAATTAGTCGAAAAACTTGTACTTGAAGATGCCCGTGTAAGAGTGAAAACATTAGCAGCAATGATTAAGCTATCCGTGGGTACCATTCACACAATCCTTCATGAGCGCCTGAATTTGTCAAAGGTCAGTGCAAGATGGGTGCCGCGAATGCTCACCGCGCTACAGAAACAAGTGCGAGTTGAATGTTGTAAGGAGTTTTTGGACCTCTGTGGTGAAAATACGCAAAGGATTTTCGATCGGATTGTTACTGGTGATGAAACGTGGGTTCATCACTATGACCCTGAGAGCAAGCAAGAGTCTATGCAGTGGCACAAAAAAGGATCAGCCCCGCCGAAGAAGTTCAAAGTCACTCCGTCCGCAGGAAAGCTCATGGCCACGGTGTTTTGGGATTCCAAGGGAATCTTGCTAATCGAGTACACAAAAAAAGGTCAAAGTATTACTGCTGCATCATACGCAACCACCCTGCGTAATTTAAAGGAGGCAATTAAAGAAAAAAGACGTGGAAAATTAACCGCAGGTGTGTTGCTGCTTCACGACAACGCGCCGGTTCACAAGGCGCGCCTTGCCCAGGCTGCTGTGCGGGAGTACGGATTTGAAGAGATCAATCATCCACCCTACAGTCCGGACCTGGCCCCTAGTGATTATTATCTATTCCCTAATCTTAAAAAAGACCTTCGTGGAAAGCATTTTTCGGACGATGAAGAGCTGAAGGGAGCAATAAACGAACATTTTTCGGGCCATGAACAAAAATATTTTTCAGAGGGAATTGAAAAGTTACTTTCACGAACAAATAAATGTATTGAGATGTTAGGGGAGTATATTGAAAAATAAAATTTATTCAGAATTTTCCGCCTTTTCCTTCATACCTATACCGAGAATACATTGAACTCCCCTCGTAGATAACGAATAAACTTCCAAAGAAACACTAACTTCAATTTTAATTATACGTACTTTATTAGTTCACCTCACACCTCACTCAAAGAAAGACCTTCTTAAAGACTTTCCTCTCTTAAACTAAGCATAAAATATCTGAAATTCATTATACATTACACGTCCCGTTAGCAAAGTTGCAAGAAGAAAAAAACCTTACTGCAGTGCAGAACTTCCATAATGCAGGATAAAGTGTTCAAAGTTTAAACTTGCTCACCTATCGCTGTATGCAAAGTGAATATTTAAGGGCCGTCGAGGGTTTGCAGCTGCATGCCGTGATAAAACTGAACAAGATGCTCGTAATTCTGATACTTAAGTGCTTGCTTGGTAAAGAATAAGAATTGGTTGGTTTAAGGAGGTTAGGGTTTGTGTATAGTGGTTGGGGTTTGGTTGGAGCAAGTTTTGGCGTAGCAGTAACGTTGTTGATATGATATATTTGCATGCAACTTTATGTAGATATTAATAATGATCCTCTGGTTCAATTTTCGACCACGTTGCCCAATCTAAACAGGGATTTGTCGAGTACGACGGAGGCATTATAGTGCACAAGTATGTGTGCAAATACAGGTGTACTCTTGTATTCTTTTACTTGCATAGTCCGATGCGATGGCAATGCGACACGATCTGAGAGAGATCAGGTGCGGAACCAACAGCTTTACGAGCTTTTTGAAGCACACTGGTGTCACATCACCAACTTCCAAACTTCGCAATGCTATAGAGTACACCCAATTGCACGTCGCACATCATAACGCTAAGAACTGTGACAGTTGGCGAGACACCATCAGTAAAAAGCTAATCCACTGGGATCTTCACAACCCTCACAGTAATGTGTCATGTCTTCGCCAGGATGATAGCAGAAAATAATATAAAAAACGAGTCTAAAGTATCCTCTGTACTATTGCCAATTCATGGTCTACCCCTGTACCAAGTTTAATTGAAATCCGTTCAGCCGTTTGGGCTTGAAGAAGTAAGAAACTTTTACCTTTGTTATATTAGTGTGATGTTAAAGCATTGAGTATTTGGAAGGTGTTAGTATGTCTGCCAAGTTCTAGTTCTCAGTCAAAATTTTCCAGACATCGACATACTATGCCAAACTCACTAATTTCATTTCGATAACCCAATATGTCAACCTTGTCATGCCCACAATGCGCAAATGTAAACAGACCATTATGTCTGTTACAACTTCTCAAGGATAACAGCTCGATCCTTGAGATTTTCACATGTTTTGTCAACAACATCATATTATATATTATTAAATGCAAAGTGATTTTATTGATAAAAGCTGTACATATAGAATAAATAGACCGGGGTGTACGTGGAGAATAAATTGGAACACGTTTATGCTTAGCGAAAGCTTTATCCGGCTCAACCGTTTTGACTTGGGAATTTTATGTCGTTGATCAGATATTTTCTATATTTTGGTAATGTGAAGAGAGTTATTTAAACATACATACTATAACATTATCATAATATGTATATTTAGGTTGGCAGCATCGGTTGATGGTGCTATAGGTATTATTATTATTATATCTCTGTCATCTTCATTCTCTAGAATTTTAAACTATTTTTTTAAACAACGTTGAACTACACCAAGTGTAAGTCTTGAATCATGCATGCATTCACAAACATGTAAACTGACATACATATAAGACATTCATTCCTGCAATACCTATCTCTAAGCCAAGCAAAATATTTGTTCTGTGCGGGAATCGAACCCGCGATACTCAGCGTTGCAGTTTGAAAACCAACCAGATGCCTGGAAACCCATCAGGGTGGAGCAAGAGAATGTAATTTGTAATAAAACCCACCCGTGTTTTTCCAGTTGCTCTTTGCATTCGCGGTCTTTGCAATCACAGTGACCCTTTCGAACCATCTCGTAGATAGCGTGATTCTATCCTTCTTCATATATATACATCATCACATAAACGTTTACCTAGTCATTATTAGTTTGCCAACGCTAGTCTGACTAATGTGGCAGTCTTTTCATGCCAATGTAAGCAATTCAGTTCCTCGAAAAACTGAAATGACTACCAAAGCTTTATTTGTATTAATCGTCAAAGAGAATTCTTGTAGATAAACTGGTACCAGGAAAATGGTGAACAAAGAAATTCAATACGAACAATCAAAGAGAATAAATCAGAAAAAATATTCTTTAACAACGTTCAAGTTTTTCTACGAAGGCACGTGCAATGACTTCGTATTTCTCCTTAGGATATACTTAAAAGTTAATTAAGAACAAAGTAAGAACCTTCATGTAATTCATTATCAATTTTTTAAAGTCTTCATTGAATATCAAAGATGTTGATTTAATTTACAAGCTCCTTTTCAACTGTTATTTCTATTGCTTCGAAGTTTTAATTTGCCGAAGTAGGTACTTAGAAATTCGCCAGAGAAATACTACATTTTATTTTTATACAGAATTTAATTAAAAAGCTGTGAAAAGATCTCAATTAGAATGAACCCTGCAGTCTTTGAGACACCTCTTACAAGAGAATCTAGAACCATTTTTTAAATAAAACGTAAGGTAGAAATCTGTTTTAAAATGCTTACCTTGGTAGGGCTTTAAAAGTAAGTATACATTGAACCAAGATTGAATATGCGCGGCGATATTAAAATAAAATTGGTGACTCACAGTGGAATAATAAAACATTTTTCATCACGCTGAATCCCATGATAACGAGACTGAATAAGTGAATATTTCTCAATACATATTTTTTTAACCCTTTGGCTTCAAAAAGAGCCTAAATGACGTATGCATCGGCCATATGCAGAGCGTCAGCAGTTTTGCGCGGGTGTGACTCATATTTTACATACAGAATGATTATAAAAAATTGTAAACTAGTCTTTATATTGCTTCATTTCCCGCGAATAAATTGTTCATTAGGATTCCGTACCCAAAGGGTAAAACGAGACACTTTTACTAAGACTTTGCTATCCGTCCATCTACCTGCCCGTCGTGTCACTAGGCTAAATATTAAGAACCTTGATAGTAAGACAGTAAAAAATTTCACAGATGATGTACGAGTAAACAGATTTGCCCAATTTTTTTTCACACCAACTTTATTTAACCCACGCATTAAAACATTCCTTCCACATTACCCCAATGTACGACTAGTATGTCCTCGTGCATTAGAGCTGAAACTTCTCAAAATATTGACTGTATGCCATCAAACCCGAGCTGTCTGCCCCCCTTACTTCTCCTTTGTTAAACTTGCTTACATCCTGACAACATTATTTTAAGACAAGCTTACCGTCCAAAGGCCTTTCTCAACAATGATTTATCGAGGCCCGGGATGTATTTACTTCATACTTTATAAACTTCCTCTTATCCGTTATATCTTATTGAGGATATTTTGTGTGCATATTTGTAGACTTATAGTAAGGCCGATGCTTTATCTTTTGTTTTAGGCCTTTTATTAGGCTTAGGTTTTCTTGTTTTGTAGACGTGAATAGCGTTAAGCGATTTATGGCTGCCTACCTTAATCTAAATTCTAGAAAATGTGGTACGCTTAATCTGACTTAACTGTGCTATATATTATGTATACTCGTATCTACGAGTAAAGCGAGATATATAGTTTGCATATTGATTTTAGCAACGTAGATACATTGATGTTAAAAACTTACTCGTAGCTTGTTAATCACTGGTTCGTTGCATTTTGTTTTGCAGTTTTTATCATCATCATCATTTCAACCAAAAGACGTCTACTATCACATAACTTCACATGGACCAAGGCGCTTATAGACGCTAGTAACCACATAGGTATGAAGATACATCCAAGTTTTGTATCATCATCTGCCTAGACTTTTCCCAACTATAGTGAGGTCGGCTTCCAGTCAAGCCGATCCAGACCGAAGACCAGTACTTTACGAGGCGCGGCCGCCTACCAAACTTCCACAACCCATTAACTGGGGTGACACGGTACTTCATGGCAAGACTGGAGTTAGATTTACTGGCTTCTGACTATTCGTAACGACTGCCAAAGATCTACAAATGACAGCCGGGACCTACGCCTTAACGTGCTTTCCGAGGCCCGAAGGAAATTTGTTATATTAAGATGGTCACCCGTCCACAGACCAATCTTGGCAAGCGCTGCTTAACCTTGAAGATCGACCTGTGCGGCTGTTATTGTATAGCCACGAGCTTCTCACATCCAAATTTAGTATACTCATTCTATATGAATTTCCTCTCACGACCAAACCTGAGCATGATTTATATAAACCTTGGCATACATTAACGCTACACTATGGAAACCAAAAACAGTGATAAATAGTCTTCCAAAACTTGCGTTTGACAATGTCAGACCGTCTCGAAGGTTAAAACTGAGACGACTAAGACCTATTTGCGTCTAAGTTATGTGTATTGAGTTTACTTAGCCAAACTAGGTTAACGACACTGCTCCACCTGTATTTTGGGGCTCTGCGTTGTCCTTAGAAGTTTTAATTGTAATATTTCTTGGTAAAATGTTTTTCAAGGTCTTGTTTGTGTGATAGAAAGTTGTTTTTCCTTTTTACTTTCATAATAAGGTTGCTAGGTAAAAGTTATTTTCAAACTGATGGAGATAGTAGTCACAATTTTAGATTTTATTTGAAACCCAAACAGCGACAGTTTGAAGAAAATATAATACACTGTATTACATTCTTCTTCTTTCGGAGTTTCTTGCACATTCTTCTTCGCAAAAGGTAAATGAAGGAACACCGGAGGGTTCAGTAAAAGATACAGCCTCTTTCGCTGGAATTAGAGTAAGAGGATTTATTTGATGATTTAACCATAAAAAAATACAGTCTCGGTTGCAGATAGCACAGACTTAGAAGTGGTCAATAAAATGGCTGAGCCTGTAGTAAGTTAAATATAAATTTTTAATGAAAAAATATGGGTAGGAGGGTAAAAAAATCATAAAAATATATAGAGACGACGACCTATTCTCAGATCTACCGAAATATATAGAGAGAAAATCATAAAAATTGGTCATACCGTTTCGGAGGGCACTTTGTCATGAGGTATTTATACCTATTAGATTTATAGGGTCGTGCTTGACTATTAGCTTACCTAATGGTAAGTGATGATGTGGTCAACAATGGAACACGCTTGCCTACAATTTAACCTATTCACTCTTGATTTAATTCATGAATCCCCGACCGGTCCTATGAGACCGCGGTATTATTGTTTATCTATTGTGTCTCGTTTTGTGGGTATGTGATAGGTTAAAGACCCTCCGAAGAAGTCCATAAAACACCATAAAGGCACATGAACTTCATCTACCATCTCCACCAAACCCACACAACGTCCACTCGAAAAAAACACACCATCGTATGAAAACCTCGGACAAAAACATCCATTACCTATTCCCCTCGTTCTCTTAATGACGTCATTATCTTTCGAGGTTCCTCCGCGGTCACGTCCCCCCTTAATTCTGACTGTGACATCGTCTGAGTGACGTGGCGATGATAAATGACGTGAAAACCGTGACACTTTTATGCGACCGCAGAATAAAGATGTCGGGGTGTTTTCGACCGCGTATGAACTTGTATAGTGTAGTAGTAATAGGGTTAAATAGGGGGTATTTGAGATTTGTTAGATTAAAACTGTTGAGGTGAGATACAAGGGCAGATCGCGAAAATTTAAGTTTTCTCAAGGTTTTTTTTTTACGTACGTAGTGTAGTTACAGGAGCACGAGGCTAGATAATAACAGCCACACGGGTCGATTTTTAAGTTTAAGCAACGCTTGCCAAGGTTGGTCTGTGGATGGGTGACCATCTTTACATACCGAGTTTCCTTCGTACTACGGAAAGCACTTTAAGCCATAGGTCCCAGCTGTCATTTGTAGATCTTTGGCAGTCGTTGCTGCATAGTCAGAAGCCAGTTAAATCTGACTTGCCATGAAGTACCTACCGTGTTACCCCAGTTAATGGGTTATGGAGGTCTGGTAGGCAGCCGCTCCTCGTAAAATACTAGTATTCGGCTAAATCCAGCTTGACTGGAAGCCAACCCCAATTTAGTTGGGAAAAAGGCTAGGTAGATGATGATGTTACGTACATCATCATCTACCTAGTTGTATGTGTACCGTGTAGTTGTATGTTTAATAAAGTATGATTGGCGGACATAATACGTGTTTTATTTGTGAAATTATAATCATTAAAATTATGACCATACTTACCTCTCTCAATCATTTTTATTATTTTTAATGACTTTGATGAAATACTCATTCAATAGGATGAAATGAACTGAAAAGACTTTATTGATGAATTTAATGAGTAAAATAATTTTAATAATAATTACTATAATAATATAAAAGTAAAAATTTGTGAGCGATATGTATGTGTGACGGCAGACCGGATTTGGATGAAATCTAACAAACAGGTAAACCATGGCCTAAAATACCACACAGTATACTTTTTATTCCGGGAGTCTGCTCCTATGAGTCAATATATTTTACTTTCGTGCGAGCAAAGCCACTGGCACCAACTAGTCTAGAATATAAGGAAAAGCGTTCACGTGACCTATTCACACTGATGTAACAACTTACACTCACGATTCAATTAACGTAATTAACCTAATTTCTTAAAGCATATTCCGTAACCTTTGAAAGGTTTTAATTTCAAGTAAATATTAAGTAATTAATACGCTTTTCTGTTCAAGGAACCGAGTCTGACCTTCAACGGAACGTTCAAACATGTGATATTTAATGGAAATTGTTTCAGTGAACATAGAATCAATGATCTGGTGAGGGTCGCGGAAATACGATGGAAGCGAGTTGTATCCGACCGGTCATTGTGGTGACCTTGGGGGAGGCCTATGTCCAACAGATGTCTTTCAACTGAAATGATAACGATGATAATAAATAAAAAAAAACTGTTTTCTTTAGAAATCTTTAAAATTTAGTCATTCAATATCTTTTGTATGAAGATTTCTATTCTAAAACTGTAAGTAGATTATCTGTCTATATAAAAGAATTTCGCTCTGTAACAGTAATAATGTGTTGTAGCTAATTTTTCTCTTCATATGGAATTAAGCCATCAAAATTTCTCTCACTCTGGTTAGAGCGAGAGGACGTGTTCATCGTCATTATCATAATTTTAACTGACAGACGTCTACTATCGCACAAAGGCGTACCACACTTTCAATCATGCTGATAACCCTAGCTAAACATTTAAATCCTGGATAATCTATAAGTTCTGAACAGAAAAGTTTTATAATATGTAATGTAATAAATATCTATCTAAACCTGATCTAATATACTCCCCTTCAACAAACAGTCATTTAAAAACTGCTTAAACAACGTTTCATTATCGTTTCTATAACCAAATTCTTTACATTTCATTCCAAATTCTTATATCCAAATATTTTTGGGCCAAGCATTCCAACAGTCCAACAGTACAGGTATTTATAGCCCATTGATATTTTTCCCATATTGGTAAACGTGCCACTCCCAAATATACGAAAATACGCATCGCGGAAAAATTTCATCGGCTTATTTGTAGCTCACGCATATCAATATCCGCACTGCGTCCAAACTTTCCACTCTGTTATGGAAACGTATTCCAAAGATCAATTTAAGGATTAATTTATTTATTATAATTACTAGCTTTTACCCGCGGCTTCGCTCCCGTCAAATGACTACCCTACATATCCTACGCTACCCTACCCTACCTTCCCTACCTACCCTACCTACCCTACACTACACTACCCTACACTACACTACCTTACACTACCCTATACTGCCCTACACTACCCTACACTACCCTACACTACCCTACACTACCGTACACTACCGTACACTACCGTACACTACCGTACACTACCCTACACTACCCTACACTACCCTACACTACCCTACACTACCCTACACTACCCTACACTACCCTACACTACCCTACACTACCCTACACTACCCTACACTACCCTACACTACCCTACACTACCCTACACTACCCTACACTACCCTACACTACCCTACACTACCCTACACTACCCTACACTACCCTACACTACCCTACACTACCCTACCTACCCTACTTTACCTAACTTTTTTTTTTTTAGAATTTTTCTCTCCGTAAGAACCATCATTGAACTTCAAGGAACATTCCTAAAAAAAGAATCAGCCAAATCGGTCAAGCCGTTTTCATGTGATGTCGTGACAACGAAAAACGGGTTTCATTTTTATATATATAGATGTATACTAAATTGTACCGTACGTAGGCTACTAGCGGAGGACTCAAAAAATTTAGGTTAAACTAGTTGTGCCTAGACCAAACCAGTTTTACTGGCGTGAAGCTACGGGGCTCCTATTTCTGAGTATTTACACAAAAAATAACCGCGAAGGCTAAGCCTAAGCTTTAACCTAACCTGTCCGTGTCTGGCTGTCCTAAAATTCTACTATAACAGCTAACCGACTTATATCTCAGGTTTAGACTAGGCTAGACTAGTTTATCCTAAAATCAGCTTTGGCCTGCCGGCCAAATGTGTTTAAATTATTATTGGTTACCACCAATAATAATATAAACACATTTATTCAAAAAAGATTTCCAAATTACAGGTAAAAGCAAAGGGACTTGATCGAGATTGGATCAAATGTGCGCGGACGCAGTTACGTAAACGGTGTCTTCAGGCCTCATACTCCGTGTCAGCAGATGTGAAACAATCTGCCTGCTGCGGTCTTCCCGTTTGATTATAATTAGGCTACCATGAATAGGTTCTTATTTAACTAGTGCGCTTCACCATCAAAGATTGCATCACTGCTTACCATCAGGCGCGATTACAATCAAGCACTAGTTTACGTAATATAATATATTTTTTTAATTGTTTCGTTCGGTAGCAAGCGTGGGTTAACTCATTGTTGAGTTAAACTCGCCTTAGTACATGAATTGTCAAATCACTGTGTCAGTCACTACTTTATTAAGTTTTTTGTATACAATCAACAATTCATATTTAATGTCATTTCCTCAAGTCCAATTGCCGGGAAAACCCGCAGAGGTATGTACATTGTAGGTGTGGTACAATACAATAAGATCAAAGCAAAGTTCCCTGACCTTTGAGAGGTAAACGGTGCCCCGAAGCATCAATCAATTATTTATAATTGTGTGGGTAGCTTTCTACCCAATTGGGGCAAAGTGTAGGCGACGACAGATTTTCGGTTTGACGTGGTTACAAAACATGCTACTTATGGGTAATAGCTACATGTTTACTTGCCTACTTATACTTTTTTTGAATTGATAAATCCTCAAATAACTGCTCCCACTCTAAGTGGAGCTAGAAGGATTGTCAGATTTTAACCTTGGTGTTACGCTTCAATTGCCCTTTCGTTTTAAAGCCAAGGTACGTATAACCAAAAGTCAAGTATCATCTACAAATGAAAGCCAAGACCTGCAGTTTAACCTACTTTTCGAGGCACCCATCCAAAGACTGACTTCGGCAACCATTGCTTAACTTTGAACATCGAAGTGTGCAGTTTCTTATTTTATTAATCACCTGTTGTGTGTTCGATTCCTGCTTGTGTCAGATCTGTGTGTCTTATGTATGTTAGATTACATGTTTATGAACACAAGGACGAAACGATACACATCGTTTTTATTTTTTTACATATACACAACACCAATAGCTACACAAAACAATAAAACAATATGAAGGTCATAATCATATTTCTCCGCTAAAAAATCGCGAGTACGCCATAAAACTCCTTCCCCGACTTTATTTAAGGATTGCTTTCGCATCATAAATTCGTTAAACATTGAAGTACTTTCGGTACCATTTAGTTCATAGCTCAGGACGAGTCCAATTTTCTGGCTCGTTATGCGTTAAAATTGCCATGCGATGGCCTCTTGGTGTATTCTTGAGTTATGGTAGTGATATGTAAGACGTTTTGGGTGGGTTATCGGTTATCCTGGCCGTAAGTTAGTAGGGAAAAGCTGAGATTGATGCGTTTGATAGTTGGGAAGAAATATTAGGACATAGTAGGAGGCATTCTAAGAAAATTGCTGGAGGTCATAAGCTGAGATGTATAAAATTTTCTCTTTTATGCATAAAAGACTCAAAAGTTTCAGGGTGTAGAGCCATTTTTATAAGAACTTCTTTGGTGGGCTTAGGACTGCCTCGTATAGATAGAAGAAACACACACACATACGTTAGCATTAATGTTCTCACTGTTGGGATTCAGGGCTCCTCGCTACGAGAGGGGATGGGCCGTAACCCACCACGCGGGCCCAGTGCGATTTGGGTTTTGAAGATAGAAGAAATAAACACTTATTGGAATATTAAAAGAAAGAATATTTCCAGAGGAAATTACTCGTAAGATAAAACGTCGTATATACTATACCAAGACACCAACCCCGTACCAAATTTCAGCGAAATCCGCCTGAAGAAGTAACAAACCTAAAAACAACCATTCTTAAACTTTCACCTTTATAATATTAGTGTGATTCTCATAGAATGCAAATAAAGACATAACAATCACCACTATTTTAGAACCGCAACCTACATAAACTATTTAGCAAATTGGAAACACAAACGCAATAAACACTTTTCTTCAACAAGAAAATGCGACTAAAAAGCAAAAGCTACTTTCGCAACTGAGATCAAAAAAGCACGGTACGCTTAAGGAAACCCGGCAGGCAATCTCAAAGAAGGATCCTAGCCAACTTACGCAAAACAGTAATGTTTACCTCAACACTACGTGTTAACTGCCACATTTTCTTTTACCACAGGGAAAACGGTGTGGGAATAGCTACGTTATATACAAACTTATATCCTGTTACGCAAAGCAGAGAGCGCCTTGCAGCTAAGGCATGTAATTTTAATGATTAACTTGACACTTACGCAACGCGCGCCTTACTTACGCGCTTACTTGTATTAATGTAGAGGCCTTCACACTGGGACATTCCTATAATTTGAAAATCAGTTTGCTTTAAAAAGCTGGTTGTTAGTAAAGTTTTTGGTGTTGATCACATAAAGTCTTTACCCAGTAGTCTATGTATTATTTGACTAGAATTCAGTGACATCTATGTCGCCACGTAGGAACTAAACTACAAAATCCTGATTTCTCCGCACTATTATAACATACACAGCAGTCCAAAATTGGCTAACGGGCAGTTGTCTGGAACCTAAACTCGTGTGATCAGAGGATTTTTTTTTTCACAGTATGTTTGTGGAACTTTATACTCTACTCCGCATACCTTTAAAATAAGTAGTGGTCATCTATCTTCTACAATTTTAATATGAATTTGGTTTTGTCTCACTTCAAAAGTACATAAACTTTACCCAATCAGGAATACGACCACTTACACCTTTATACTTTTAGTATGCTCATTAAAATTGAAATAACAATATCTAAACGCAATTTTGAGTCCTGGCCTGGCCTGAGGGATTGTTTGATAAAGTTACCGTGGCCCTGGAGCGTAAAAAATAACTAAGAGAAGACAGAGAGAGTTTATGCAGTAAAAAGTGGTCTCAGATAGGGCCGTTGGTCGTGGCCTTGACGAGAGCCATTTGAGTTTACCATCGTGGTGAAAGGATTAGACTCTGCGTTACCGAGTGCTAGCTGTTCAGGGTGCGGACGTTTGGTACTTATCGCAGAACGATGTATTTAACGCCACTCGGGGAGGCTCCTTTCTTACACCGACACACACGTTGACACACGCACATTGGAGTGCCCCAAGTGCCCAAACACATGCACTTTGGAGGATTTAATGAGTTCCACCAATGCTGCAATGAACGTAGCTACCTACTTGGCCCAAACAATCTAAAGAGTTTACCTTTGATTCGAAAAGAAGAAGAAGAGTCAGTAAAAGGCTGATACTTCACCCAGAGCAGGAGCTGTTTTTTGAGGCCCCACGTAAAAACAAAATATACACTCTCCAATAAGGGAGAGAAAACGACCACTAACAATTTTATCTACATGAGAAGAATAAAGTTGGCTTATCTTAAGTATTACACGTGTTAGGTTATTATTATGATCGTGTGAGTTTATTCGCTGTATTTCTCCTGCGCTATGAATTTGATAAATTGGAGCATTTTGTATAGGCATTTCTCATTTTTATACTATGAGAATAACGTTGATAATAAACAGAACAAAAGAAACGTGTCAGAGATGGTCTAGTGTTTAAGGCACCCGCCTCTTATGCGGTTTTTCATTCATGTTTTTCATGCGGTAAGGTTTTTCTATAAGAAAAAGTATTTCATGAGTTCTCCCGCCCTAGAGCGTGTCAAACTTTTACTGACTAAAACCACACCTATGGTCATGGTCATGGCCTTTGCGTTCCAGGACCACAGTTTCCCTTTCAGAAGTAAACCCATGACCCTGGTAGGCTTCGGCCCTGCTAAGTCCCTACGTTTTAACAAATGCATTATTATACTTTAATAATATATTTATACTATACTGCATATTTATACTTTAATAATATGCATTTGTTACGATACCCATACAAAAATGCAAGTATTACATTTTTATCTGTCTATCTGTCTGTCTGCGTGTCGGAATCGCTGAACGGATTTTGACGGAACTTACACAGATAGATCGCTAATGTTATAAAAGTAACCTAGGCTATCTAGTTTTTCTATTTTAAAAAAACAAGATACCGTTCAAAAAACCTTCTAGAACTTGTAACCAAATAGCATTACAAACTCCAACTTGTTCTCTATAAAACCAAACAAATCTATTCTGAAACTCCAATCAAGCCCATTATTTACTCCCAATTTTATTTAACAAGTACCTATTAGGGGCCGAGCAAATAACTAGGCGTTTCGACAGCTTAAATATCAGATTTAATTACTAAGTTCGAGCGACTGCACTGTATTTATCGATGAAACAGCCTCTCATATTCACTCTTTTGTCTCGCTGTAATTAAATGTTGAAAGTACTTTTTAGGTCTACTTTAGACGATTATGCGAAGCCTGCCAGTTGTTTTTCGACTTTAAAAGATTGACTTTCAATGGTAATTATAGACGGGCTGGAGTTGCTTGATGTTGTTGTTTTAATTAGTGCATGAACAAAAGGTGACCAGCATTAATTAGTAAACAATTACTGGCAACTTGTTACCAAATATATGTTAATTATTTTATTTATCTTTACGTTCTCTTTTTGAGAAATTTTGAGGATGTTTTTATCGATGAGAAAGCTTCTACTGCTGATATCGGTGAAGCGATACAATGATGTATTTTCCAAATAGATTTAAAAATAAAAATACTTTAATAATGCTTTCGTTCGATAGACGAATTAATTTTGGGGCACCTCATTTTTTCGTCAATTTAAATTAGATGTGGCTGGTGTTTCTTAGCTGAATACCCTAAAAAGACAGACTGAAACTAGCTCAGAGGTCGAATTATAATTACCTTTTCAAGGGAGTATGAGACTCATAAATGTGTTACGACATTGGATAAAATGAGAAATGAGTATATTAGAGAACATCTCTTGGAAGTGACGTCGACAACTCGCAGGCAGCCTTTACTGGACGGGTGGACGGCGAGCTTTCCATTGCTCGTTCGCAAGCCTGAGATTTCGGTTTTAATCGCGTTGGAGATTGGAAAGACTTTATAGGTACTCTGATCCGCAAATCTATCTCCAAAAACAAGAATTATACCAAAATTAAGACGTCATCAAAGCCTTTAATATTTCCATTCTCAAGTTTTCAAGGTTCAACAATCAACTAACGGTATGCAAATCCCAACACGATCTCAACACTTAATACGATAAAAATAAATAGAATTTCCACCGCCTAGCCACGAAGCTGTTAATCAAATTATTTTTCCATCACTCTCTTTAGCTTGCAATTAATTGTTCGGCGACAAAATATTTTCGCTTCTCTAATGATTTTTTGACGAGGGTGCCCGAATTTGTTTCGCGAAACAACACTGATTTTAATGCTTTCGTTCGATAGACGAATTAATTTTGGGGTACCTCTAGTACTTAGTGCTTAGGGTTTTTGTTTTATATTTTGAAATTCAATTAATTTGAAGATGTTTTCTAGAGGTCTATTGTACGTTTAATTTGGGATGCTAACAAAATCGCTTAGACTTTACAATTCCTCTAAGACTATTTTGAGTAAAATCTATAAGAGAGATTCTTCTAAGATTTTTTTTCAGAGACTTTCTAAGCTGACAAATCACGCCCTTTTCTTATGCAAGTTGGCCCTTTTCCTGCTTCAAATGAAGCGAACATTCCCTGTAACAGACTTACTGACTAAAAGCCTCCCACGATTGAGTTTTTTTTGTGTTTCGGGGTAGCGGTAACTCTTTCAAATAAAGCAGACTCCTTCTGTCATGTTTAAGTTCATACATCTAGACTACAATACCAAAACCAAAAGAACAAATTGGTTCATTTGTCGCACTGTATACCACTACAAAGTTACTACCAAACTATGACGCACAGCAAACCAACACAATCATTATCTACTATAAACTTACCAAAAAACATTACTGCGTATACGCTTTTATAAGCAGGCACTTTTACCTCCACCTCACCCCAAAAACAAAGTGCTCTTAATAAGTAAACCCAGCTAAACCTACTAAATAACTCAACCTAATTAGTGTAAAACAATACTGAGGGTCGTTTACTTGGGCTCCGTGTAGAAATAGATTTCTATCAACACTCGCAAAAACTACTACAGCATTGCCTTGGCCGCAGTTAATTAATCTGGATCGAGGTCTCGGATATACTTCTGTGCTTAGAAAAATCGTTGTTATATCGTAGAAGATAAGTACCGTTCTTGGCAGTTTTAGAGAGGAAGCTTAAGTCCAAGCAGAACTTGAAACAATGTAAGGGTGATTATGCAACTTACATGAGTACAAAAACTCTTCAACTACATTGGGCCCATGTGGGGTACCAATCTGGGCGCGTCGGTCTCCATACATTGTAGGTATATGGCAAAAAACTAGATTAGCCTTACACCACGCGATGCGGTTCTACGTATAGCTTAGGCTTCACCCTTATGTGCGTCGGTCTAATGTAGTTACCGCTTTCTTCTCTCATCATTGCTAAGTTCTATGTGTGTAAGCACATACAGCAGAATGCGTGAACCTGCAATCACTGCGATCTCTTTTACTTATTTTGTATCGTTTGCTGGATTTAAATGAATTCTCTCTAAAAAGGTAACCTACCATTGACTTAAAAACAGAGGCAGTACCAATCATATTATATTCCTGTTTTCATTAAACCATTTGAATTTTTATGCTATCTTTTGGGGAGTTAAATTGCACTAAAAATATCGGAATCAGAACTAAAAGAGCTTTTGTAACTTTGATAAAAGATTAAAGAAAAATAATAACTTCTGCTTCATACAAGGACTTATTAAATTCGATACACATAAAGAAATAAAATATTAAAATGAAAATCGGGCTAAAATACGCCCTAACTCAACATTATAAATGTTGCGATATTTAAAAACAGTAAGTAATGCAATACTGATATTCTGCTTGGGTCCGCTATGGTAAAAAAAACTCTAACAGAACGTTGAATGGGCTAACTAGAAAAATAATATGTACGGTAAACGTGCCCCACTTTCAAAACTGAAACATCCATTTAAAATCACATAAACTATACAACACATGTTTTAGTTGCGTTTTAGTTTACATCGCATTTAACTTATAATATGAGTAAATGAACTGATATAAGCACCGATTTTTTATTGCAGTTCTTAGTTTTGTAAGTGGGGTACATTACCGATTGGGGCACGTATGTCTGATTTACCCTAGAAACTGTTTTTTGTAACATAAAGACTGTATAGAAGACACTTATAAATTCTTGGAACATTGCTCACAAACATAGGTTTCCAAAAACACGTAAGATTCTCATTCCCTATTCAAGATCTCTAGAAGATTGTTTCTGCAAAAATATATTCACTGCTTGTCTGTGTACAAAGTATCGCATATGAATTCCAGACACCCCTCCTACAACATAACTTAAAATTGCAATAAATACAAACCAAAGAGATATTGCATATTACTTTTGAAGTTCTGACAAAATGTATGAGTCTAAAGAAACGAACTCCAATGTCAATGGACTTTCTACAACCAAAACTTACAGTCTTACACCTCCCAGATTTGTTGGTTTCATTTTCTAAGTGGAAAAGCCCTTTTAAAGTTTTCCAATCTAATCGGGAGGCGCATAAAATAAAATTAAACTTAGCTTTAAGTAGTAAAGTAGCGCTTAACACTTTAGTTTTATGTTGGGTATAAAAATATTTTATATTTATAGAAAGTGGCAGTTGATATTTTATAGATTTTGATTTAATTTTATCGATTCTCGTAACTGTTAAAACAAAAGCAGTAAGTCCTCATTTTTTTATCGCACGAAGCGTACGTATACATACATTTGTCATTTGGCGTCTTATTTTAACCCATTTTGGGCCAGTTTTAGCACCTATGATTAAGTTTCCGATATCTTACTTGGCAGATAATTTCATAGACATTCTGATCCATTTTTGAATTTATTCGGAAAGTAGTGGCTACTCGGACATTGTGAAACAGGCCCTTAGTCCATTAGGACATAAGATATTGTTTCTTGTGATTATAATTATACATTTTATGTGAACTTTTTATCCCGGTAGTAAAAGTGAGGGTCGCGGAAATCCGATAGATGCGTGACACACAGGACCGGTTGTTATGGTGACACTTGGGGAAGGCCTATGTACTACAGTGGACGTCTTTTGGCTGAAATTACGATGATGAAGATGATATTGTATATTAAATAGCTATATAACTATGTATCTATGTTTTTCTTAATAGAAAATGTAACATCTGATTAATTTGCAAGCAAGACTAAAGCCTTTTTATTTCTTTATTCCATCGAAAAGTTATCGTTGTAAGCGATAAGACCGCCATTGTACCCATAGATTTAAGCTCGTGTAAACGAGATTTGAAACTTTTTAGTACACAATAAAGTTTATTCTATTCTATTCTAAAAGCAATAAAATTGGGAATAAACCAGACAGCTTACAAGATAGACACTCTTTACATTACTCAACATGTTTTTATTTGAGCAGATCCTATACATATCGCAGACAAAATAATCCGCGCTTAGTCCGACTAATCGCAACATAAATACGCAAAGACTAGTCGTTGACACAATAATTATCCCAGTGACACCGGGCGAGCCTAGTGTTAGTTTACTACCTGTGGTGGCACTGTTCATGGCAAACAGTTTCTGTAGGCACATTAGTGTACATACAGAGTGTACACATACGTAGGTAGTCGTCGATTTAGTGAATGTTTAAACAGGAATATACCTGCGAAATTGAAGCTGGGTTTAAACTTAGTTAGACGTGTACAGAAAGCACTATTGAAACTCTTTCATCAGTTTCTCTTTGAAGGGTCTAGAACTGGCACATGATAAATAAAAAAAATAAACACTAATTCGAGTTTTAAAAAAGGAATGTTGTCAAGTTTTTTTTAAAGGTGCGTAATGATCCAATGGCTTCTCCCACTCAGGGTGTAGTGGGAGACTTTTAATGACTAAAACTCACCTAGACTTTGTTCTTCAATTACCCTTTGTATTCTAAGACTTGGGATTACTTTTTCAGAAAATCCCCGAGGCCCTGCGAGCGGGATCCTTCTGGACCCCTACGTTTTGCTGAATCTCTTTGAGGAACGTATGGATCGCTTCACGCTGTCGACGACTTGGGCTCGGTCTGGTCGATTACTGATGGCCGTGGTTGTCAGGATTTTAAGCATACCTTAGCCAAAAAATCAACATTGCTATTTATCATGATAATACTGTCAGTGTTCTGGTCTCTTTTTCCATTAAAATCGATGTGGATGATTTTTTCACGCCCATGTTCATTAGTTCTTAGAATTTTTTGTGAGTAATATTACTTTAAGCTTGTTGCCTTTTTCAATTCATACTCGTATGTGATTTTTAAGCTTACCTCTTACACTCCACAGCTTACCTCCATTCAGAGACACGGGTGTATCAGTAATGTCCCAACATTACTGATACACCCGTGTCTCTGAATGGACGTAAAGGTTACCGACATAGCCCGAAGAATCGCAAAACTTAAGTGGCAGTGGGCAGGGCACATTGCTCGTAAAACAGAGGGTTGATGGGGACGGAAGGTTCTGGAGTGGCGGCCACGTACCGGAAGACGCAGCGCTGGAAGGCCTCCCACAAGGTGGACCGACGAACTGGCGAGGGTCGCGGGAGTCCGATTGATGCGAGACGCACAGGACCGGTCGTTGTGGCGACGTTTGAGGGAGGCTTATGTCCAGCAGTGAACGTCTTTCGGCTGAGATGATGATGATGAATCGGACACCAGAAAGTCTGACCATCATTCCATTCAAGAAGATCCCAAGTTGCCCAGTGACTGTGTTGTGGAGGTCTGATAGTCAGGCGCAACATGAAAAATAAAGACGGATAGACTGAAAGCCGACGACACAAGCAAGTTGGGTAAAGGTTGATGTATATAGGTCTATTTAGTTATTTGTTAGTACATTATAACGTGTGAAGTATTTTGAAGTATGTAAATAATATGAATATTTTTCAGTTTATAAGTAAATTATTTGCTTATTGGTATGTATACTGTAGCTCGTGTAAATAAATAAAATGCCTTTGTGTACATATATATTTATACTTTTACAGTGAATATTCAACATGGGTAGACAAACAAACAATTTTATAGCGGATAAATTAAGTTTATGTTAAAATTACATATGCTTTATTAATAGCCAACTGCCCTAGAGCAAAATTAGCGCCATTTTCCAGCTAGCCATCATATTTTTTCATTACTCTAATAATAATTTATTATCAATTGTTCCTAACAAAATGTTATTACATGGTAGATTGCGAAATTATTAACATTCTAGGGAACTTTGTTAACTTTTCAATTCAGAGTATAATATATTTACCTACGGTAACAATAACGTACTTATTATATTGTTGGCCTAGTTTATTAGATCACTATCTATGTATAGTCTTTATGCTACGCAATAAATTAAAAAACCGGCCAAGAGCGTGTCGGGCTACGCTCAGTGTACGGTTCCGTAGTTTCCCATCCGTCACAATAAGTGTCCCCAACTTTTCAAAAACTGTTCGTCCCATCAAGTTTAAAACAATTTTCCTAGAAAGTCTGTATAAAGCTGTATTTTCCAGATTTTTTTCATATTCTCTAAACTTATGGTTCAAAAGTTAGAGAGTGGGGGGGACACATTGTTTTTTACTTTTGGAGCGATTATTTCCGAAATTATTAATGTTATCGAATAATGTAAAAATAAAACACCAGCACTTTACATGTAGGGGGACTGCCCTAATAAAACATTTTTTTCCAATATTTATTTTACTATTTTGTCGACGTGATTGATATACATATTTGTACAACTTTCTAGTGCCAGCCAGCGGTCACAGAGATTAAGCGAGGACGGACGGACGGACAGACATGGCGAAACTATAAGGGTTCCGTTTTTGCCATTTGGCTACGGAACCCTAAAAAAGTAATATATCGTACAACCGCCTTACATTAGAAATATTAAAAAACTGAACAGCTCAAAGATTATTTTGATTCTTCGAATTTGTAATCCACTACGTTATAATGTTGTGTTCAAGGATTTACGAAAGAATACAAGTGGTTTGGTCATGTTACCTACCTATGCGACCTGCAGAGATCGGAAGATAATGAAAGACTTTTATTATTCTAACTGCAGAATTAATGGCTAACAAAGTACTATTGTATAACACTCATCATCATCTAACTAGCCTTTTCCCTACTATATTGGGGTCGGCTTCCAGTCAAGCCGGATTGAGCTGGAGCAGGAGCGGCTGCCTACCAGACCTCCACAACTCATTAACTGGGGTAACACGGTACTTCATGACAAGACTGGGTCAGATTTACTGGCTTCTGACTATCCATGACGACAGCCAAAGATCTACAAATGACAGCCGGGACCTACGGCTTAACGTGCTTTCCGAGGCACGGAGGAAACTCGTTATGTTAAGATGGTCACCCATCCACAGACCAACCTTGGCAAGCGTTGCTTAACCTTGAATTTCGACCCGTGCGGCTGTTATTATCTAGCTCCTACTATTTTATAATACTACCAAACTTAAATTTCGAACCCAAACTAAACTAAATAACGACGGAAGTAAATGCATTGGGTGAGAGTCTAACTCACGCCTGAGATGTAGTTCCATTGTGGCTTCGGTAGCAACCTGCGGTTCCTGCGATGACCACGATAAGCAACAATGTGTCGCCTGCAGTCGCCCGAACAATGTCCTTGATAGTCTATTCAGTTTACGCATTCATTGAACATGAGTGCTTGATCAGAAGATGTGTACATAGTTGTCCGAATTGAATTTATGAGTTGTTTTGCTATCGAATTGAATTTATGAGTTGTTTTACCAAGAGTCGTCTAATTTTTATTTTACTGGTCACGAATAGTCTCGATGGAAAGTTAATATGGGAAATGTTCCTGCATGTGATTAAGCCACATTTTTTAATAAAAAGTAAATCTGTTTCAGTACTTATATTACCCTACTTTTTCCTAGTCTTTACAAACCCACAGCTGGATAAAAGCGTCCCCCAAGCCCTTCTAGACAATCTTTTCTGACGCTGCACTGGTTTAAATCAGCCCTCGCGTTACGCCTCCAGATCATTCCGCCACCTCTTTCTGGACTGGCATTGATGGCACCTTCTCTCTGCAGGAACCCACTGTGTTGCAAGTTTTGCCCAGCGCATGTCTCTGTGCATGCAATAGACGCGTCTCGCCCAATCCCATTTGAGGTAGCTTTTAACTCACATCTATTATGCCTATTTTGGATCGCAGCGTGTCGTTCTGTGTTCGGGCGGTCCTTTTTACAACTAGAACGCCACGCCAAACAGTCAGCTAAAACCTAAAATATGTCCAGCATTTTTCAAAGATTTTTTAATGTTATGCCAGTCTAAGAGCATAGCAAAAATATGTTTATTTCTTGATGACACACATTTTTTAATCCTATACTAACATTCATATAAGTTGCCTATGCTACGCTACAGAAATACCACGATAAGCAGAGTTTAGTTCCAGCAATTTCCTGTAAACAGACTGTCACTTCATTTCCCATTGATAAACTGTGTACCTACAGTGTAGATTGTCCAACTACTATTGGGAGTCCAGTCGCTTAACCTGATGGATTAGTGGTCCCGGACACATCTGTTTGATGTCGGCTTCTTGTTTGCATCAGCCATCAGTTGGCTTTGAGTTTCGGGACTCCGTAATGGGTTCATGTACGTTTACGTTTGTGCATATATCAAGGATTAGAATGGCCGAATTATTGTGGACCATCGGTTACAATCCTCAGGAGTTCTTTGAAGAGATCTCGAGTTATAATTAGATGTCGCTCTGAAGTGATATTCAGAAGGAAAGTTAGAAAACATATCGTATGCTTGAGCTGCTGGCTTGCAGTGTAGAAATATGTAATTACGAGTATTATGTACGAAATTGCGATTAAAATAAAAGTATAACATTGTGTGTGTTTCACGGCTGCGCCTAGTAATTTCAGTTTTGCAAAAAATCCAAACAACTACGTAGTAGTAGATGCTGGTTTTCAAATAAACCTGACTATGAATGGTGATGAAGGTAGCAAATCAATGTACCTTGTGTGAGGCCTTCCAACGCTGTCTTCCGGCACGCAGTCACCATCCTATTGAGCATTTGTTCTCCGAACAATGTACCCTATCACTTAAGTTTGGCGCTTCTTCGAACTATTTTTTTTTTACTCAGACTAGAGTGAATAAGCTCTTAATAAAGTAGTGGGCTTTACTATCAATGATTGCATCACTACTTAACATCAGGTAGGATTGCAGTCAAGCACTAATTTATATCAATTAAAAAAAACTATATAAGTAATACATATAACACTAAATAACTACCTACCTGACACTAAATCGAAAAGATCATCAACAAAACATTTTAAATGGTCTGTTAGCTCTTTTAGTTATTTCATTAGAATTTCCATCTTGCAATTCAGTGTCAGTACAACTATTGCAAATATTTCGCAGGACACGGTTAGTTAAAATGTTATCAACTAGAAGTTTAATCATTATCTAAAGCACGTGTACCTAAATTAAATTTAAATTATTTCAGTTGTAAAGTTAACAGTACAGTAAATGTTTTAAAGCAATTCATTAATTTAATTTAGTGTTTATTCAACCAAGGACACCGATTTCAAGGATTTCTTACTGGACTAAGTATCTTTCATTTGATTTAATTTTGTTTCTATTTTGTTAAGGAAGAACTCGTGGTTACTGTGTTAATAGCCTTACTGTTCAAGGTTAAGCAAAGCTCGAGGTTTGTCCGTGGACGGTTGACCTATCACTACATAGTTAGGCTTTTTTTGTCTCAGAAAACACGTTTAACCGTTAATTTAAAAGCCATTGACAGTAGTTAAAGATTATTAGCCAGCCACCAGTCCACTCCAGTCGGGAGCCAGCAAATCCATTACTAGTTTCGCCAAGCCACTTTAATATCGTGCCGCGTGCGGCTGGCTGGGTTTAAACCTGTGACCTACCACTCGTAAGTTAGGGCCGTTACCACTGGGCTACAACAACTGCTGTAACATTAATTGTTAATTTAAAAATTAAAATTATCAATACTGACGTATCGTACACATAAACAATAGTATGCATCAAAGGCACAGATCTGAACTCAGAAGGTAGTCGCGTTTATTATTGTTAACAATCATATCTCTCAATAACCAACAATTCAAAACTCAATTAGGGCAAATAACAATAGAGATCAGATTTCTAAACATCACATAATTTTGTATTGACTATAGAAACACAATAGCGCCTGATTAACTCTCAAATTGAATTTTGGCATACCGAAGCAGTTTGAACGAACGATAAATATAACAAAATGGCGGTTGATTTTGACTATCAGTTATCTCTTACGCTCTGACGCGTGCGTTCAACTCGAACGTGAAAATTAATTGTAATAAAGTTGAAATAATATGCGCTGAGTGTTGAGTATTTAACTCTTCTGAAGAAGCATTATTATGATTTATCGGAGGTTTCGTAGAACCTTAATATTTAAACGTTTTTCTGAAATAATTTCCACTGACGATCCCACTTATTGTTTTACTATGAAAATGTTGTTGAAAAGCTGGTTTCTGTCAGTGGCTTTGTCTGTGTGAAAGTAGAGAATTATCCCAAGGGAATATTCATACTGGATGATATATGGAATATTCATCTGGATGCCCTGGACTGGAAAACCAGAGCGCTGAGTGCGAATTGTTTTTACGTTAACGCGAACGAAACGTCTACCGTGTTTGGCTCTCTGATTGGTACTTTTAATGAAAATTTAAAATCCGTTTTCATTAATGTTACTTTTCATTCGATAACTTTAATATTTTTAAACCATTCGCGTACCATAGCTATTTACTCTTTCATCTATTCCGTGGCTATTGCAGACCACCACTACTTGGTGAATTACCTACAGTTTAGGAACCATGGGTCTACGGCCTATATGGTTGCTGCTGAGTCTGGTAATGAGCGCACATTGCGTTGCATAAAAACAATCTTGATCAGTCTTATAATATTGCCACATCGTGATAAATATCAATTCAAAACAGCTTCATGTGTTAAGAATGATGTGAATGACAAGAATGTCACTAAATGTAGGGGGATCAATAACCATTATTCCATGTTTATTTGACACCTACCTTAGTAATGGCGTCCTATTCGCAAGCGACGTTGCTATTTCGAGGTCTGTACTACAAATCTAAACTGAAAGTTAATCCCGACATCTGTTATTTCAGTAGGACATATATTTCAGTATACGTCGTAATGTGCATAATGTGCAGTGGCCAATATTTCAGGGGTCGGCCACGTTTTGTCAGCAGTTCGTTCCGCACGGGCGAGTCGGCGGCTATTCTAATACTACTCGCTACCGCATGCTGAGCAAACTATTTGGAAATTGAAGCTGTTTACCAATTTTTCGTCATGGTTCCGTTCCAGAATGTTTATAATGCTATCTGGCTAGCAACATTTATGTAGTATTTTCTTAATTGTGGTGCTAACCTACAATACACAAACATAGTTCTTCTTTTTATGCATAAGATAATTAAATATCTAAATATTACATAATGCCCCCTGCTTTAGACGGAGAGAGAGATTCTCAAGCTTTGACTGAAGCTAAACCCATGTTTTATAAATTGCCTTTTGCGGCCCAAAGCTGTACCTAGTAACTCTTTTTGAACAAACCTGCAATACAAAGAAAGCTAAAAAAATATTTTCTATTAATGAAGCTGCTTATCTAGCGATAGTAATCAAGCTTCAAAACAGGAACGCTGACATAAATCAGTTGAACTGAAATAACTTCAACTCTTATCTACGTTCCTAATGCTGATTACTGAATTCTTTTTTTTAAACCAAAAAAGAAATTGAAACGATGCTCCTAATCTATTAGGATTATTTCCTGTATCTTGGATGCGTTCACAAACATGTAACCTCCTTTAAACAAAACATGCAAACCTGGATCTGTAGATCATAAAAACATTTGGTTTGTACGGGAATCGAATCTGCCATTCAGCTAATCTCTTAACTACTGTGCCAACCGTACTGTCACAGTTACTCCAGTATTGTGCGTTCAAAAATCTGTAAAAGCACGTATCCAGACTAGTTCATATAAATATTTTGTAGTGTGCATGTATGTTTTGTAGTTTGAACCAAATATGTGGAAACTTAGCGAGACAGCTCTTTTTAAATGATATAAACTAGTGCTTGACTGCGATCCCACTGCATATGATAGTGAAGCGATGTGTGCCTAGATTTTTGATGTGATTCAAACACAGGTGATGAAGGAATCAAGCCTTGTAATGCCTGCGCACAATCTCCAAAATGCATCATATAGAATATCGAAAGGCTGGCTACCCTACGTCCGAGCTCCATCCAGCCTTTGTAGATCGATTTTAACTAAATCTGGTACACCAAATAGCCTTTTCGCACACCTTTCCACAAAATTTAAAACTACTAGAAGCTAGAGCTAAGCTTTTCTTATAGTTAGTTAGCCTGTTGTGTCCCACTGCTGGGCGAAGGCCTCCTTTTTCCTTTTTCCACACACGCCTATCTTCAGCCATTGCAGGCCAGTATCTCCGGTAGTTATCCATAATAACATAATTTATGCTTGACTTTGATCCTACCTGATGGTAAGCAATGATACAATCTGTTAGGCACTTTGGCTTATCGTCAAAATACTGGTATATTTATAATTATGAAGTGTAAGTAATTTCCTTTTTAATATCCAGCCAAATCTCTGGCTGCCAACATCGGGGCGGCCGCAACGCTCTGCGGCGCGTTCGGTATGGCGCCATGTACGGGGCAATGGCCCACGCGTTCAATATCACCGGAAAATTCACTTTACCACAACGATACGTATCCTTCACGTTTCCGTGTGTTTTAATTTTTTTATGCGCTGACATTGGTATGTGGGAGGCCGGGGAATGTGTTGGAGAGGTACTTTTTTGTTATTTTATCATGCAATAATACTGGATAGCCTAGTATTATTCATCAATTCATCATTATCATCATAAAAAAATACTTTTAAAATTTCAATGCAACAGAAGGAACGCAGGTGGGTTTTAGTCTGTAATAGTCTGACACTCTCTCGCTCTACTACAGTGGGAGATGTAGTTTGATTGTTTTCGACAACCAACAAATATACCATCATAACCATCTAAATCCAAACATATAGATAAAATTATTACATCCAGACACAGAACAAATGTCATCACACAAGAAATTGTCTTGGGTGAAAAACCAAGACAATTTTGTGGTGGGGGGTTCGACCCAAACTGGTGATCATCTCCAGTATGACAGTCAAAGCCACTGACCACTAGACTCACAGACCAGTCGACTACTACAACGGATGAGTAACGTATCACATTCAGATCAACCATAATACTATTACTAAAGCCAATGCTTTTACATCCACGTAACAGATTGTCACATTTATCCATTCAAACTTCAAAAACACACCATCCGAGTATTAACAGGAACACGATTTAAATACAGTTCGCGATAAAAAATACTGCACCCACCCGATCGTACAGCGGTCGAAGCAAAAAAGGTTTTTTCATTAAATATTTTCACGTAGCGGACTCGCCCGTATCATGATAAATGGGTTTGACTCTTAACAATGTTAGTTCATTCAAAATGTATTGAGTAAAATGTAGCTAAACTAACTGAACTGTGGGTGGACGTGGCTTTTGGGGTGGCCTTGTTTGAAGATAGTTGCCAACATCATCATTAATTAAACCGAAAGGCGTCTACAGCTGGACATAGCCTTTCCCCAAGTGTGACCACAACGGCCGATTCTATGCGTCTCGCCTTCAACGAATTCCCATAATCCGAACTAGGTCGTCGATACACCATGTGGACTGGCGATACTCTGGAAATTCTGGCCCCAACGACAAACTGTTCTGTGAACAATGTGCCCACTGCCACTTAAGCTTGCCAATTCATCAGGCTATATCTATTTTGATGGGATGGCAATCTAACAACCAGTGACCAGGGGAGAAAAACGTATTTATGTACTTTTTAAAACATGAGGGTTACTTCATTACAGCCATAGTGCAATTCCTAACTGAAAGACTTCAGTACTTTATACCTGACCTAGGAATTGAATCATGTCATTAGGGCGATCCCAATGTTTATCTTAGCATAATCGGTTTATGGGCACTTACGTAGGTAGGACTATTACAGTGTCCTATATTTACCTTGTCGGAAAG
Organism: Mythimna separata; assembly: GCA_030763345.1. Taxonomy (NCBI): domain Eukaryota; kingdom Metazoa; phylum Arthropoda; class Insecta; order Lepidoptera; family Noctuidae; genus Mythimna; species Mythimna separata. The sequence continues at coordinate 17,315,185 of CM061177.1, read as the reverse complement.
AGCAAGTGCGAAATTATGTCAGATATTTTTTTATTATAACTTTTTATGTTACGAGTTGAGGCGTTTTATGATTAACATTTTCTATAAAAATAAGCTAATCTATTTTTACAGTTTTATTTATACTATCTTGGATCTCCGCGTGGCCCAAAGGCTGGTTTTTATCTCGGACAGAGGATAAGCATTACCACACAGCGTGCCAAAGCCACCAGTCTCTTGGGCACATTACCAGTCGACCGAGATGTGGGAGAGCGAGTCAAACTCCCACTTGAATGACTTGGTTTTTTGTTTCGGTAATAATAAAAGGAAAAATTATTACTCAAACTACTACTACTAATTTTTGTAATTATAGTTCGATAAGTATGTATTTGTAAGCAAGTTATGATTCGTTGAACAAAAAATATCTCTTAGAACATTTTCATTGTTCCTTCCAAAAATATTATTTCATTATTTTCACCTGCTAATACTATTACTTACGCACATAACTGTGACCTAGATACACAATAACGTAAATAGAATAATACATGTTGTCACTGAAAGAATTTCATGATATTATTTTTGTTGGCCTAATTCTTCGACACGTGTACGCTAGCGGCAATATTTAGTTGCCAAATAATATGAACCAATTTATCCAGACGTAACAACGCATGAATGGAGATTGAATGAAGATATCCGCAAGAGAACTAAGGTTACCGACATAGCCCGAAGAATCGCCAAACTTAAGTGGCAGTGGGCAGGGCACATTGCTCGTAGAACAGATGGTCGATGGGGACGGAAGGTTCTGGAGTGGCGGCCACGTACCGGAAGACGCAGCGTCGGAAGGCCTCCCACAAGGTGGACCGACGACCTGGCGAGGGTCGCAGGAATCCGATGGATGCGAGACGCACAGGACCGGTCGCTGTGGCGACACTTGGGGGAGGCCTATGTCCAGCAGTGGACGTCTTTCGGCTGAGATGATGATGATGATGATGACCAACGCATACATTGATAATGATAAAAACATCCTGTATCATGTAAATGCAATTTTATATCTCTATCTACTTCATAACAAAAAGTTTTTTTTTTGAGGTGGAATATCATCAAACTACTCTGGGATGTAACGAGAGAGCGTGTTGAACTTTTACAAACAAAAGCTACCTACCTATCTACCTGTGTCTTTTAGTTGCCCTTTTCGTTTCAGGACCACACAAATTACCACTAAAAAGATTGTTAAAACTCATTTTGCTGAAATCTATATATTTTGGAATCGAAAATTCAAAGACGTGTGAACCACAAGGGGCTCATGGTTTAAGGCTTGTTCTCTCAGATGGAAGACCTATTACTCAGCCTGCACAGGGAACTAAGGCTTCTTCATCGGCATTAACCTATTGCTTTTACACCTTCCCTAATTAAGAGGAAATCATCAAATAACTAGTCCCGCCCTGAGAGAAGTTAGGAGTGTAGATCCCCGGGACCCCGGAATTAGGGCAAACAAGGAACCGGAGTGGGTTTTAGTCAGTAAGAGTCTGACACGCCCTCCAGCTCCGCTCAGAGCGGCAGAAGTCATTTTGATGACTCCCAACCTAAAAAAAAAAGAGAAGTTAGTTACGATCCTTAAGTTGTTCTTTGGCTACCAAAACCACGGTAACTCTTTTGATCAATCCTGCATCGAGTTAGTCCCCCTACACAAAGAGAGAAGAAGAAGAAGTTCGTATGTCATTTAACAGAAAAGCCATCATCTTCCGTTCCTAAAAGCCACACCACGTCGGTCGCATAGACGTGTGGGTAGCTATTAGCTATTCCGAAGTACCGCATGCAGGTGACGTTGACATATCTGATGTAATACGAGTATCTAATATACGTGGCCGCGGCGAAATGGCTAATGGAAATGAGGTTTTATAAATTACGAAGGTCCTACGTCCTCGTTCGTTTCCCATTTTCTGAATTTGAAATTATGTTGTTCTGTGGGTCTGGTGTGTCGTATTCTATCAGAGATAACCTCAAGAATTGGGGATGTTTGGTTGTTATTGCGACCTAGGGGCGTAAAGTGGCTGTGGATTTACATACCTTCTCACTTCGCCCAGAGAGGTTAAGTTATTTTTATCTTCTTCTTCTTTTCGTGTCGATGTACTCATACCTACTAAACTTTTGACCAGAATTTGGCAGCCTGCATGGCTCTGCTATTGGCCTCGCATAGATCCTGTAAAGTACGACTGGTTGTGATTTCTTGATTACTCCACCTCAAAAAAAAAAAAAAAAAGTGTCAATGGGTCCAACGGAGATAAATATTGGCAAACCCCTCATCAATATGTGACACTTGAATAATCTCCCAATTTTTCGAAATCAAACTTATATACCTCCTCGTACCTAATACCTACATAATCCGAAAATGTCATGGTCATGAACAGTAAATGTAGCAGAAACGTGTCTTCAAACTGAAAGGTAAACTGTACCCACTTTACGCATTAGCTAGGCAAACACCAAATAACCGAAATGGAAACACTTAGGGTGTACTTAGTTGATATACTCGTTCCTACCCGCTTCCAAGAAAAGATCTTCACTGGGAGTACCTAATCAAATGGATGTTGGGATAACTCATACACATGCCTACCTATTTGGTGAAGTAGTTAGTTGTCTTTTTTTATTTCAACCTTTTTTAGGTTTCCGTACCTCAGTCGGTATAAATTGAACACTTATAGGATTACTTTGTTGTCCAGACGTTAAGACCCTTTTTCTCAGGAACGTTTGGAGGTATTGAAATTAGTGTCAAATACTCAAGTCTGACTTTTTCCTTCTTTTCCTTGAAGTGTTAAAAATTGCTAAATCAACGCAATTTAAAGATAAGGGAGTGTAGGCTTTGTTTAGGTGTAAATTTTGACACTTACAAGGAAACCATAGCTTACAGGGAATTTCCCGTTAATCTGCAATTCTGAAATTTGGAAACACGTAGGGTCTTGTAGCATAATAATCTTTTCTTTGGATACCTAAAGAAAACAGTTTGGAAAGAGCATAAAGTAATTACTTTACAAAATACTATTAGTTACGAGTACTTATTAGTTAATTACTTTCCAAAATATTTACTTTATTCATCATCATCTGCCTAGCCTTTTCCCAACTATATTGGGGTCGGCTTCCAGTCAAGCCGGATTTAGCTTTACTTTATTGGGATTCAAAAAAAATCGAGAATTCATTCGGAACCGAACTTGACCGGTGTTTTTTTCTTAAAGAATTGGTTTCGTTCAATAATTTAGTAAAATTTATTCACTGTGGCGAGACCCACTCTATAATGAAACATTTATTAACTCCGACAATAAATCAAACATTCTAATAGCAGCAATAAAAAAGAAAACTTGCTAAATATTTTATATTTCAATGACAAACGCTGGAGGGTTTCTGAGCTCACCCTTGAAAAATCTCAACGATTTTTTCGCCGAATTTCTGAGTGGAAATCACGATGTCTTGGCCAAAGATGTCGATGGCCACTTAATATGATTAATTGTACCCAAGTTTCTTGGCGGAGACACTTTATAACATCCTTTGTTGAGGATGAGCCGGCACGCAACTCCTCAGAACTCCAGTGTTTGAGACAGGAGAAATTATTCTATTAGGAACTTTTTGATGGGAGAGATTTTCTATCATATTTCACGGAGACAGACCTCCTTTGTAATGGGTTTAAGTTTATAGTGGTATGCCGTTGTAAGTGATTGTTGAAGATTGGTTTCAAACATAGAAGTATGCAGTTTTTGTGAAGATCTTAGGTAGAAAGGGGCCCAGTAAGGCCGCTTAAGGATTTTTAAAAGGGTTACCGATGCCCTGAAACACAAAGGGCAATTGAAGGACCCATTTGAGTTTTTGTGGTTAGCTAAAAGTTTAAGTGTAACACGCCCTCTCACTCCACCCTAGAGCGGGAAAAATAATTTATTAACTTCTCATATCACCAAAAAAAGTATAGCATTATAATTATAGTAGCAACTTGATTATGTTTTTACAATAAAGGTAAACAATAAAAATAACTAGGTATAATAACTGACTAGGTATAATAAAAAAAATAGGTAAAAAAACTTTTTAAGTTAAACGGTTTTATGTTAAACATACATTGCAATGTTTAAGATAAATGTACTAAAAACCAAAAAATAATAAAATAGATACAGTCGTGGGAATTATAAACATATACATAGACTAGACTAAAATAAAACCGTGGGGCACGTCAATTGTCTACAATGTTTGTTTTGACTTAAGTTATCCGCCATTTTGTAGAGACCGCCATCTTGGATTTTAATTTTATATAGTACATTGTATTCTACTGGTTGAACACTTTCATTTGATACCCATATCGATGGGATTGATAAACCCTACGTTATCCGCCATTTTGTAGCGGCGGCCATCTTGAATTTATAATGATAATGAATAAATATAATTGTATTGTCACCAAAATCCAAAGTGTATATAAAATTTCAGATTAATCGGTTGACAGGAAGAGGGTGAAATTTGAATTACTAAATTTGACACAAGAATAAATAAAACAAACAGGGTGAGCTAAATAAAACCGTTTAATTACTAGGTATAATAAACAAATAGTTAAAAATGTGATATTTTTGACTATTTGATTTGTTTTGTGTCAGATATAACCGTAGGTCTCTTTTTTAGCCCCTATCCCTACCTCCCATAATTTTCTTTGACAATTTATATGCCAGAACAACGTTTGTTGATCTAACTAACAAAAGCATATTATGTCATCTATACAGAAGTAACTTCCAATGACCAGAAATGTTTTGGTAAAGAATAATAAAAATTGGATATACCTATTTTAAAAAAATGCCTTCTCTTTAATAAACGCAAAATATAGTTCGCAAGATTAATAAAACTTTTGTAAAATTAATTATAATTTACACACAATCATTAAAAAGTCACTTCTCATATTAGTTTTAAAGATTAGGTTCGGTATAATATTATTAAGCTTCATTCATAAAGGATCTAACAAGTTAAATACTTGTGGAATAATTTAAAATCCACACTTGTCAATTATTTATTTAATACTTTATGCACATAGAGGTAAAAAGGCGGACTTAAAGGCCTATTACACCACTCGTTTTTACGAACGGTCTTAGTCTACGTCGCGTAGTGTAATAAGGGTAAGACGGTCTTACTTGTACGTAGACTCAATGACCGTCTACGTAGACCATTCGTAAAAACGAGTGGTGTGATAGGCATTTTAATGCTAAATAAAAGCTTAATGCTTAAATCAATTATCGCCATGACTGTAGAATCATAGCTGCAGGGATGGAGCTCCCTGCCCATCTGAACCGTATTTTTCTGTCAAGTAGTTTACACCAAAATACCCAAGGGCCGCCAAAAACACGTTGAATATAATTCTGTAAAATAATTTTATCGGTGATGAAATATGAAATACACAAAACAAAATACAGGACGCCATTATACAAAATTTTGGGCAATTATACTTACAGCGTCAACATTTTGCAATTTTTTATGCCACTATTAAAAGTTCAGTTTTCTTTAAATTGATGGATTAATTACGAATAATTGACACTGCTAAAGTCACTTATTAACAACATATTATTTTTCTTTTATTATATTAATTCATACACGACTGGAAGGCAGTGGCACTTAGAAAAATTTAACGCTTATATTAAATAAGAAGCCTTTAAATAGGCTTTTAACAAAGATTCTCACAATAAACAAAGCATTCAAACATTTATTGTTAACTATTCTCATTTACTGCTTATCAATAAACATCTGTGTGGTACTAGGGGATCCTGTATCACAAGAATCAATTAAATAACTATAATAACTATTGTTAGGGTTAATAGGTGGACCAAAGTAAACACTAGTTTTATGAATTCCAGAATAATTATTATTGTTTATTATTCTTCACGGCTGCACGGGTCGATCTTTAAGGTTAAACAAAGCTTGCCCAGGTTGGTCTGTGGATGGGTGACCATCTTAACATACCGAGTTTACTCCGTGCCTCGGAAAGCACGAAAAGCCGTAGGTCCCGGCTGTCATTTGTAGATCTTTGGCAATCGTTACGGATAGTCAGAAGCCAGTAAATCTGACTCCAGTCTTGCCATGAAGTCCCGTATTACTCCAGTTAATGGGTTGTTCAGCTAAATCCGGCTTGACTGGAAGCCGACCCCGAGGTAGATGATGATTCATTTTTTCATATACTAGCAGGTGAATTTCAGTAATGTTACGTGAGATGTATGCGCCTAAGTAAGGTTAAAGGTATACAGTAACCTTTATCATACCTAGTTACTAGGGATTTCAGTCAAATGGTGACAAGGGACTGACCATTGACTACAATAAAGAAGATTGGCGAGCTGGGTATCACATCAAAATCTAAACATACAGAAATCTAGTTATATGCAACTTATGGGTCATATATCGTTAGTTATTTTCCAAGCTAAAATACAATATTAGCAGTCCGGAGTAATTAAAAAACCATGATTTTAGGGTACAGTCCCGTTACGGAAACAAAACGCAATAATGCAATAGTACCTCGTCCTTTTTGTGAAGTCGGTAAAAACAAAACGCATAAAATAGGCTTATTGCGTCAGCTGTTACTTAGGTATGTCAAATACAAAAAAAATATAAACTGTCATGATATTTTTGTTTGACCCTGCCTAAACATAATTCGTCGTTCGTGTTATTTGTAATGTTGTCTGCATCTATAAATGAAGTGTGAACTCTTATTTTGTGCCGCCACGTTACTTTAGTACATTACAATTTGCGTTTAGTGTATAAACCTGCGCAGGACTGAAATAGGACTCTTATTTATTCTGTGAATGTTTTTCATGCTTTAACAATGTCAGCAGTTGATCTTCGGTGTATAAACTGTTATGTGCGCTTATCACGCCTTCGCCGACGTGTCTTGATTTGACCAGTTTAAAGGAGAAAACCGAAGCCATTATCGGCTACTGTTTTATTTGTAAAGTATGACTCAGAACCGTGGGCTGTTGTTCACATGTCATGAGTGTAGTCTGGTATTTAGCTTACGATCGACACGAAGGAACAATCTCCCTGCGGTATTTCTTGACAATGTATTCATCGTCTGCCTAGCCTTTTCCCAACTATATTGGGGTCGGCTTCCAGTCAAGCCGGATTTAGCTGAATACCAGTATTTTACGAGGAGCGGCTGCCTACCAGACCTCCACAACCCATTAACTGGGGTAACACGGTACTTCATGGCAAGACTGGAGTTAGATTTACTGGCTTCTGACTATCCGTAACGACTGCCAAAGATCTCCAAATGACAGCCGGGACCAACGGCTTAACGTGCTTTCCGAGGCACGGAGGAAACTCGTTATGTTAAGATGGTCACCCATCCACAGACCAACCTAGGCAAGCGTTGCTTAACCTTGAAGATCGACCTGTGCGGCTGTTATTATTTAGCCACGAGCTCCTCAGATTTCTTGACAATGTATTGTTACAATTATAATAAAAAAATGTTATAAATACTATGGTTTTGTTTTTTACCTGTTACGAGACGCCGCGCGGCATCAAGAGGTGCAGCGCTGCATGAAGCAACGTATTCTAAATTCTCACAATGAAATGTGTATCTTTTCGCGTAGTAAATAAAGTTATATTTTGAGTCACTCTATTAAAATGTGCGCGCAGCGTCGCGTCTCGGTGTGAGCTGACCCTAACCATCGTACGATTGAACGATGTGATTAAACACACATTCTTTAGAGTGTCCTAATAGAAACTTGTAAATCATCGCGCGAGCACAGGGTTTCGTCGATAAAACTAATCTCATTGTGCGACGAAATCACATCGTTCAATCGTATGATAGTTAGCTAAATAGGACGACGCTTAAGGGTCTGCCTTAAAACCTTGTCCAGAAGAAGCGAATTCGTTTAGAAACGGAAACGTTTTGCGCGAAATCATTTGCGCGCTAGTAATATACTAGTAAGATACTAGCACAAATACGTCGCGTCCACAAGTATCGCGCGAATTCCAAATACGCGCGTAAATCGCGTGTACAACGCCAGACCCTCAACTCGCGCGTATTACACGCGAGTCGAGATACTAGGGACACCTTGTTGCATCCAGTTAAACGCGCGAACTCCAGAGCGAGTGCACATATCCAGGGAAATTGAGCACCTACATTTGATACGGAATTGTTGAATGCTCCAGCGTTGATACGCTCTTTCTGGGCGCAACGGTCGCGCGTGATACGCACGCGCAATCGCGATGAATTCGCCCCTTCTGGTCAAGCTCTAAGTTACATAATTAGGTAGGTACCTTGTATTATTTTTGGTGGTCCATTTTGAGGTTATGTCTATAAATCATTTTATATCCCCAACTCTAATGTATGTCTTACCATTACATATTTTGTTATACTCTATTGTAGCATTCTAAACCATATATTCATTCTATTGAATGTTAAGCCTGTATGTGATACTGAAAGTACATGGGGTTTTGCCAATCTTCTTTATTAGTTAAAAAGAGAAAGACCATAATGTTAAAGTAGAATAGATTTGTTTGTGTTATACTCCAACAGATGTTACGATATCGATGCCGTAGTTAGATTGTTTAAAGGGCTGTTGCATGAAATGTCTAGCCCCTTCATGAAATTTAATTAAGTTATTTATTTGGAACCGCAACTGTTACCCCAGATTACTGATTTAAGCATTTGATGTATTTTACAAATCCTAGTCTGAAAACCTTTCCAAAGCCATTTCAGTGGAGTTTATGATAGCGATGTGCGACATCGAGAGGCTTTATTCAATAGTTCTCGATTGTTTAGACCGTGATTCGATTCACAGTGGTAAAATTAGTGGTCGATTCCGTTAACTCGAAATAACCGAAAAACATCTCGATTATTTCAATTGTTAAAAAAGCTGGGAATCCCATCGCTAGTTTATGACATTAATTCAGAAACCCACTCTTAGGCTGAGGCTACATTAGACCGCGACGCAATTGGCGATTCATGAGCGTTTAAAACAAATAATGGAAATTCATGATTACGGATACACTGTGCGCTAAATTTTACTAGTGATATTTGATTCACTCTTCCAGTAGCATCGCAAATCACTGGCAACTGTAGCCTCAGCCTTAGTCTCGTGGTTATAAACGAGTCTGCTGGGTGTAGAATCCTTTCCACGTTAGACAATGAGTGACATCATTGGTTTCTTTAGGAATATTCATTGGCAGCTTAGAATTTGGGAGATTGCACAATACGGAAGGAAAAACAATACCTCGTTGTCTCAGAAAGCAAGTTGAGCTGTTGTTTCTGTGTCCGATTTCTTTGCAGCCTTGTTGAATTACTGTCTGTCGATCACCCTAGACGTAGCGTATTAAAATCATAGATTAAATGTCTGTGATGGTAGTTTTAGAGAGAGCCTGAACTCTCCGTTGGCATTCGGTAACTTATGTCACTCATTCGAATATTTCTCATTTCTCAATACATAATACTTTTTTTATTTATTTTTTGTAAAACATTTTGAAAGGCTAAATTTCACAAAAAATGTATAGCAAATTTTCAGGGGTCTTTACTGAATTAGTTTAACACAATAGTTGTTAGGACTAAGATGGGTAATAACGTCATAATCACGAACAAACGGTTGCATAGAAAGTATCACGGGTTGGGCACTCTAAAATAGACAATGGAATAAAAAGATCTGGTTAGTCAGTAAGATGTATTACATCTTGACACATTGCCAACGGCCTGACAAATAGGAAAACACGTTGTCAGCATATTTACACGAGGACGTGGCCTAAAACCAGTTGAAATATTACCATTCGGCTTACCACGCTTTTAGTCGGATATGTGGTTTGTAAGAGTTTATCATAACTTAGTCTTATGGCGTCCCAAATAGGCGGCGAGATCAGAAACCACTCTCGTTTTACCAGTAATAAATGTGTTAGGTCACACGTGATATTCAAATCTATTTTATTTGTGATACAGGTTACTAGGGACTAGACATCGCAATAGGTGGGCTGCAAATAGACCGTTAATTTTCGGCGATAATTGTTTCATAAAAAAATTATAACCTTCTTGATCAAGTGAACCGGAAAAGGGGCGTGGAATTCGTGGGTGTTGGAGCCCCAAACGTTTAAAATAGTAAAGTGGGTAAATTAAAATTTTCAAGAGTGAACAGTGGGCGATGGAGAGCAAATTGTGGGTGTCACGAGAGTGCTCAGCACCCACAATTTACACCCACATTGCAACCTGCTGTACTCGTATTTTCTTTGATCAACTGCCCTGGATACCATTTCGCTTCTAGCCTACTAAGATAATTTAATTACAATTATTTTTACTTTTGACTTTTGTAGGGGAGCGGTCCCAAAAAGGTAGAAGGTAGGTGTAAAATAAATCTTTTCGTATGTATGATATTAATTTCTTGCGCCGCGTCGCGTTATTAGGCTCCACCGTGTCTTCTGGACAATATGCACAATGGTGGGACACGCGGGCGTTCCCTCCGCCTGAATCTGAAACAAAAGCCTCCCGAACTTGTCATGATCAATGAGGACCTGCGTCATCCAGAAAGTATGGATGCCTTGGTGCTCCAATCACTTCTCAAAGAGGGGACATACTTACTAAAAAAAAATATAGATGACACGATATTATGGTGTGCTGCTTGGTGAGCACTTGGATACGATAGTTGCTGTCGCCATACCACCATCAGATGCCGACAGTACTCTGTCTCCATTTGCGGTTTGTCGTGGCAGTGGAGTTTACCATGCGCAGGTCGTACATGACTGTGTGCAAGGACTTCTTCTTCTTCTACCTGGCGTTAATCCCGGCCAATGCCAGGGTCCGCCTTCCTACTAAACCTTCATTACTTTGCCCGATGGTGTGGACAAAGACTGTTACCTCCAAATCCTACGACGACAGGGTAGAAAATAGTTTCACCACTTCACAAGAGACTGCAAGATAACCAAAATTATCTCAAAATATCTTTCCGAGTATCATAAGTATAAATACTTAATAAAACACGTAGATATCTAAAACATACTCTGAAATAAACCACCACAACTTTCCTCAACAGACAAACATTAATTAAATCCCAACACACGTACCTATACTCCTATACTCAACCCACCTAGTGATTTCACAACAAGCCTGATATCTTGCCTCGGAAACGTACTGTATCGACTAGACGGCTACATCGTTAAGACAAGTCCTTATCTACAAGTGTCTTACATAAGGGCTTACACTCTCTCTCTAATGAGTTGATTTTCTGAGTCGTAAAAGCCGTATCACTGAAGATGTTCGTTTGAATTTTGTGTTTTACTTACATGGAATCCTGGTACAGTTAAGTCGTTATAGCACTTAGTTTTGTTTTAGTGTTCTTGCAGTCTTTTGATGATAGCTCTTTATTTGTTTTTAAGGGTTCCGTACCTCAGTAGGCAAAAACGGAACCCTTGTAGGACCACTTTGTTGTCAGCCTGTCCGTTTGTCCTTCGGTGATAACCCTTGTTCTCATGAACGGGTAGAGGACTTTAAGGTGGGCGCGACGTTAGAATTATCCATACAAACGTAATACCAAAATCATTTGCAATTTAAGCATATTTACACCATAATATGATGTTATTCGGATTCAGACAATAATTATCTAGGTTCCTACATCGTCTTTTTGTTGAAAAACTTACCCCAAACGAAATTTAAGCGAATTTAAATTTGCACATTTTCACAGCGAAAATGTCATTTCTTTATTTTGTTTTTTCTATATTATAAACAACAATATTTCAAAATATCTTTTCGTAGGAACATAGATGTTATTATCAAGTTATAAATACTCGAAACAATATTGGAAATACATTAATTTTTCATTCATCATTTTTGGTATTACGGAACCTCTCCCAAATTTCTAATAGTTTGTATTGCTATCACAGCAAGCAACTGTCAGTGTGCGGGTGATGACTTTACTCCAGTCGGTGAGTCCAAGAATTGTTTATATCTACTATCTGAATTGCTTTCATCAACCTCAAAAACGTATTTTATTTCGTCTCAACTCGAGATAGCGTGCGGTCTCCGCAGGCCTCTTAACTAAAATTAATATGGATAAATAAATACAGTGAGTATTTAATATTAATTTTAGTCCATTCAAAGTTTGTCTGTGAGAAATTGCTCTGTGCGATAAGACTGCCCGCATTGTACAGTTATTTTTATAAACGTTTGTCCTGTATTTTTAACCGACTTCAAAAAGGAAGGGAGGTTCTATATTCGGCTTGTATGTATTTTTTTGGATGTTCACTCTCGGCGAATTGTGGACCAATTTAGACTTGATTGAAAAGTTATACTCCCGAATAGGTCACCTAGAAATAGAAAAAATGACGTGAAAAGTAAAATTGATTTGTTTATACATACAATCGATGACTGACCAAAAATAAGGGGAGGATATGGGAGAGGGAGTACCATAACTAAAAAGTGTAAAATAATAAACTTTTTACCAAAAAAAATGCAGCATTTATTTATTTATAGAGACAAGTTCTACGGGACCCTCAAAGCGAGATTCCAACTGGCACTTGTTCGGTTTTTTTGGTGTGTGTTACATATTAACGTGCTATTTTCATTTAATTTTATCGACCGGAACGCTAAAGTGAAATAAAAGCGAACTAAGTACGCTATGTACATGGATTAAGAACGTATAATTATGGGATTCAGGGAGGGAGCAGTAGTGGCCCAGTGATAACGGCCCCGACTTACGAGTTGCAGGTTGTGGGTTTATACCCAAGCAGGCGTTTTACTTTGTGTACTTCAATTTAATAGGAGACCGCGTCATCTAGTAGTTACTCTCTATTTTAAGGTATTTTAATGTGAGAAGGGTTACCCAATTGTTACAGTTCTCTGTACCTACCAAGCTATTAAAACATATTCAAGAAAATTCCGATTCTGAGTTATACTATCATTTGAAACTAAACTCAAAACGTTCTAAAAAAAGGTTTCATTTTCTTTAACACCCTTGAATACTGTGTTATTTTCATATGAAACCTCTTTCACTTTTTGTACTCAAATCCAATTTATTTGCAAACACTTCTTAGAGAAATCTTAAATCCATTACGTAGGCACACATTCTCGTCTCCGTACGTTATCATGTCATTTCGAAAGCCCTTGTGTAACACGATGAAACTCAGTTTCGTCAAAATTCAACGAAAACTAGACCGCGTCTCTTATGTTAATCTAGTACTTCGGTTAAAGCTGAACATTTCTTATTTATTCTCGCGTTTCTCAAGCCACAAAAAATACTAAGTTGATTTAAAATGTACTTGCGTCTTGAAATTTTTGCGTTCTTCGTCTTGAAACGGTTTACGAGACGGTTTAGATGACTTTTTTAACGTGGCAACATTAGGTTTTAATGTGGTTTTTTAGCAGTTCTTGGAACTCGACAAGAATAAGTTAAAAATAATGGACTAGCGAAACCGTATTAAATAGCTTGCCAAGTGCGAGTCCAATTCGTATAAATGTAATAAAAACTGTGTGGCTATGCGTGTGCGTATTTTTAATAAATTACCAAATACAATTAAAATAAATTGTATAACTGACTGCATGCAAATTTATTTCGGAATTTTTCGAACATAAGCTGTAATGTTAATATTATAGTTATTTTGCATGTTTTTTTTAAGCAAAAAATTTCTGGATTAATTTCATATTGTTATCCCTTTTTATATCTTCTTTTTCGCAAATAAATATTATTATTATTCCATTTATGTTTTACATATTCTATGCATTTTAAAATATTTCTTTTAAAAGAAACATTCAAAAATATTGAAAGTAGTAAGTGTACTAAAAGTAGCCTGCTAGTCTAGTAGACATCGGGAACAGGCTCGAAGCTTATTATTTTATAAAAAGATTCATACAGTCGCAATTGTCTTTTAAAAAAATTAGCGAGTTTACCGTCGAATCGAGAAGAAGAAGAATTGTCTTTTTAGTTTTTAGGGTATTGTAATGATAACAGAAATACTCAGTTATAATTTCAACTGACAGCCTACTGGAAGAAAGGTTCTACCTAGCCTTTGTCGCAACTAAATTGAGATCAGAACCACTAATTTACTTGCAGCAGTTTATTAGTCTTAACTGTCCTTCACAACCCAGTAACTGGTTACTTAATATGACAGTCATAGGTAAGACCTGGTGTCATATTAAATAGCTTCTAATTATCCGTAACGTAGTGCTTGTCAAAGATCGTCAAATAACAATCGGGATCAATAGCTTGACGTGCTTTTCGAGGCACGTTCCCTGCGTCTCTTCGGTATGTTGAGATGGTCACCTGTCTACTCGGTGACTGATAGACGGATGCTAATTGGAATCTAGTGTTTCAATCTGAATGTTGGTTTATCGATACTTGAATTTCTAATACGAAATAGTTTCTATTTGTAAACTAAGATATCAGTTTATAGATTTGTGTATTCTAAGGCTCTATACACACGCACCACGACCACACCACATCGTCGCAACGATAAAAAGTGATAACGTGTGAATAGTGTCGCTGCAGTTTCTTGCGGTTGCGTTGTAGTAACTACAAATATCGAAGTGGTTGCGTTGTGGTTACGTTGTACCTAACCAGTGTTATAGATAGACTAATTTGCAATTTAGATGGTGGTTGCATTGTTGTTGTGATGTGGTTGCAATGTGTGAAAGCGGTATAACCGATACCAACCACATGGTTGCGTTCGACAAAAAAAAGGTAGTCAGTGTGAATGAAACTATTTATTTATAAAAAAAAATAGTGTTCAACTATGTGTTTTTGTTGTATTTGTGGTAAGTCTGAATAGAACTTTACATATTTTAAGTGCTTGTTTATGCCATCAAAAATGGGTTACAATAAAAATTTTACTATGTCATAATTGACATGAGTTTCATGTTCCAAAATCCGAGAATCAGGTAATTACCTGAAATTCTTTAGTCAAATATAGCTAATAGAATTGTCTTTCGCAATGTCTCGTTGCCATGGTCAAGTACCATCTAAAAAGGTAAGAAACATTATCATGGACACAGATTTGGGATCTCCAATCATTTTTCTAAGAACTGTAGCTAATTTAGTTGTTATTGGGCAAAAATTCGATTGAGATATTATTGGGATAGTATTATTATGTAGGTCGCATGAAATAAATAGCAAACAGTAACTGATATTATCATAATATCATTGCCTAATATAGTAATCTAAATTCGTTTAGTTATACAGCTCAGTCATATTATAAGCGAACGAATTTGAGTTACCATAATACATGCACTGACAAACTCTCAGCTTTTATAAAATTATGAAAGTCTTACAACCACAGTCTTTCTCTATCATAATACACTATCTAGTCACTACTCTATCAATTACTGTATTATATATAAGTTCCCATTGAAATAGATGGATTATAACAATTTGATGGAAGATATTTCATGCAAAAAACACTTATTAAAGTGTTTTTATTTTGATGTAAAATTTTCATTACGTACGACAGTGCTTTTTAGGGTTCCGTAGCCAATTGGCAAAATCGGAACCCTTATAGTTTCGCCATGTCTGTCCGTTCGTCCTCGCTTAATCTCTGTGACCGTTAGCTCTAGAAAGCTGAAATTTGGTATCAATATGTATGTCAATCACGCCGACTAAGTGCAAAAATAAAAATTAGAAAAAAATGTTTTATTGGGGTAGCCCCCCTACATGTAAATTAAAAAGCGTTTTTTTTTTAAATTTCAACCCTAACGTGTGGTATATTTTTGGATAGATATTCAAAAATAAATAGGGGTTTACTGAAATAATTTTTTGATAATATCAATAATTTCGGAAATAATCGCTCCAAAAGAAAAAAACAATGTATCTCCCCCCCCCTCTAACTTTCGAACCATAAATTTAGAAAATTTGAAAAAAATCTGGAAAGTAGAGCTTTATAAAGACTTTCTAGAAAAACTATTTTGAACTTGATGGGACGAAAGTTTTTGAAAAGTTAGGGACACTTATTGTGACGGACGGGAAACTACGGAACCCTACACTGAGCGTGGCTCGACACGCTCTTGGCTGGTTTTTTTTTGTGAATATGTAAAGCGTTTTTTTCTTATTTTTTTACCTTTGTTTTTATTTTGGTAGTCAGAATGATTTCTTAAAGTTTGCCCATTTATTTTAATGAGACCTTATATGTATAAATAAGCTTATTATTTCATCAATACATAGAGCTAGCACAAAACAAAACACGTAGTTTATCGATAATATTAATCACTGAAATAATGTAATACTATAACTTTGATGCCTATAATAGAAGTTGCTTTAATTGAAATAACTTGAGGAATACGAGTTTTAGGTAATTAGTAACTTGTCGATAAATCAATGACAGTTTAGTAACAGTTTTATTATGTAGTACGGATATAATCCCGCCATCTTCATTAATTCACTTCAAAAGCCTCTATTGTATATTTGTTACTTCTTCACGCTCAAACGGATTTCAATTAAACTTGGTACACGTGTAGATTATGTCCTGAAATAGCACGTAAGATACATGTACAGACACACTATCTATCCCAGGAGCATGCTGGTGATGCCACTGGCAGCAGTTAGTTAATAATGAATAATAATAATAATAATATTCCACAACTTTCACACAACATCATCTAGTCCCAAACTAAGCAGAGCTTGTATTATGGGTACTAGACAACTGATAAACATACTTATATACTTCTAAATACTATAGATAAATTACACCCAGACACAGAACAAATAATAATAATAATAATATTCTACAACTTTCACACAACATCATCTAGTCCCAAGCTAAGCAGAGCTTGTATTATGGGTACTAGACAACTGATAAACATACTTATATATTTCTAAATAGATACATAAATTATAGATAATTTACACCCAGACACAGAACAAATGATCGTGCTCATCACACAAACATTTGTCCTGGGTGGGAATCGAACCCACGACCTCCGGCATAGCAGTCAGGGTCACTAACCACTAGACCAACAGGCCAAATAGTAACAAAGTAGTAGTAGTAGCAAAGTAGTTTAAATATAACAAACTATTTTAATAATGTTTTTGTTTTTATGTTTTACCAGCTGTCCCCTGCGGTTTCACCCGCATTTTTCGTTACTGCTCCGCTCCCGTGGGTCGTAGCTTGATGGCATATAGCCTATAGCATTCCTCGATAAATGGGCTATCTAACACTGGAAGAATTTTTCAAATCGGACCAGTAGTTCCAGAGATTACCCCCTACATACAAACTTACAAACTTACAAACTTACAAATTTTACCTCTATAATATTAGTATAGAAGTATAGATATAGATTGAAATATTTTAAAATATAATTTATACATGTACAAATTAGTGTGAATAAAGCGATGATAATAATAATGTTATCGTTTCAATCATGTGTGGTAACTGTGTCTTAATATTTTATTCTAATACGAAATACTATGGTTTCCTTCTACCTTCACCGTGTTCGTCCCACAGGCGAAACCACTGACATAAACAAGTCCCAAATATACCAATATTAGTAACGCACCCACAACCGAACCCCATTTCTTGTTCCCAAAGTTTTTGTCCAAATCCACTTCAAGAGAGGCCTTTGTGTTAATTTTCTCACCTAATTCGACTCAATACTGTCGCAGATTAGACTTAACTAATCGAGTGGTTGGCCCTGGCGGCCATTACAAAAGTCGATTAGCCGTCGTAATGAATTAAATGGACTCACGAGATAAAGACTAGAACTTAAAGTAGGCTTTTGTGGTTAGGCGGCAATAATTTGTCATTGGGAGAGATATTTTTGAAATGTGGCTCGGTAACTGCCTGAAAGTGAGGGTTAGTGAGTTCAGTGAATTTTGCGGTTTGTAGCTGAGATGAGGGTACAGGGAACTTAGATATAGATATTACCTGCCAGAGCGGGATTTTTCGAAAGAATAGCTGTGGCTCTGGAACGCAAAGTGTGACTGAAAAACACAGTAAGGTTCTATTTAGTCAAAGTCGGACACTTTTTTTTGATACCTACCCAAAGCGGTAATTATTTACACGTAATTTATTTATTTATATCGTTATTTTTCACTTACAAAAGAGTTGGGTACGCATAATTAGGATGCATACGTAATCGATAACAGATAACAATACCTAAATATACATATTTAGAGCATCAATTTTCCCTCTTAGAAGAATTTCGTGTCACGGTATTTATGGTCGCACTCCTTGGATACGACTAGCCCGATTTCCTAATATCTTTCTGCAGGTTTATTTGGTATGAGCATATGAGAATAGGTCGTAAAATATTTTTCACCTACCCCCACCCTCCAGTTTTTAGTACTTTTATTTCGATTTATACTTACCTACATCACATTTCTTTTAATAACGTTGATCAACTAGTACGTAACTCATACGGTTCAGTTTCTTCTGTAATATACGTACTGCAGATACAGAAGTGACATACATAGTAACTCTTCTTATATAGAAAACAGCTATATTAGTACCATGGCACACAACCCTACGAATAATAATTACTCTTCCCCATTAAGAACTTGAACAACAAAGGCTCCCCACAAACGAAGTAACTACGTAATAAAACTTAAATAGTATGACTATAGTAAACTATTTATAGTTGTAGATAAGGCGACATCTCTTGTTTATCGTGTGCAGGAAGTCTTTAGCGTTGACGGGTAGTGGGGGGAGTTAAGTTGGGGGGAGGCTGGCCGGCGAATTACGTCGTTATGTGACGCTTTAGCATTTTGTACATACAGCTGAAAAGTTGGCGAAGCTAGTTTGTATGACAAAGTGATCACGGGACCTTATCATGACGTGTTATAAATGACAGGCGCGCGAGCGAGAAAGAGGGATGGAGCTTACTTATACCACCTATCTAATTCCATCCCTTTAACAATTCAATTAAGGTCGCCAAATGTTTCGCGTTAAAAGCTAGGGCAGGACTTCTGACCACAGGAGTAATCGCTGAAAAACTATGACACGTTTAGTGATATGATGACTGCAATAACAGCAGTAGACTTTCTTCGAAATTCTTCTGTGGAAAAATTTTTAGACGTGAAATAGTATGGTTTTAAAATGACAGAAGCAATAAGGATCTTACAGAAAAAAATCCACGAGTAGAGTAAAACAAAACCCTTATCACACTTTTTTGGAACACACATTTATCACACACAAAAATTGGAACTACCTAAAGCCTGAACCACTTTTTTTCAGCCGTATTTGTCCGAAATGGAAACCGAATTTCCAATCAGTCTCTATCAAAAAGTCCGCCACACCGCCGTCACCTCAAAGACGTTAATTTCATGTTCGTGTTCATATCGTGCTGAATATTACGCAACATTTTTTCTGGAATCGGAACTTCAAACGAAACCAGTTTTGGCTGAAATCCCGGAGTCCCGTTTCGATATCCAGATTTTCGTCACCAAAATTTTCGGCACCCAAGCTATTCCCGTCTCGCCAACAGTAGGTATTTTGGATTGGCATTTTGTATGTGCTAATTTTGCAGATTTCGATCCTGAAAGAACTCAATGTCAAATAGAGATTATCGTCGCCTGTGCAAATACGAATCCTCAAGTTCTTCGGGCACATCACTCGTAACGAGGACTCGATGGAGCGATTGGTGGTGCAAGAGAAAGTTGAGGGCAAAAGATCACGTGGACGCTCTCCAATACGGTGGACTGACCTCATCAAGTCGGTTACACACTGCAGCATTATATCAAAACTCCCAAGCCGCCAAACACGGAGCTGCATGGCGTCGTATCGCGAGAGAGGCGGTGGCGCAGGACTCGACTGTAACATGACCATGACCACTCTGTCAAGAGTGCACGACTAAGAAGAATATGCTACTACCATCCAAAATACCTATTGGTGCCGAGACAGGAATACTCCAAAATCCCAATCAAATTTTCGGTCAGTTTCTATCAAAAAGTCCACCACTCCATCACCCTGTATGTCTCGCATCCGTAAGCCGCTAACGTCCAAGGAAGTACCGATAACACAGTCTTGTCGGCCACTCGATAAGCTTTGTTAACAGAATACTGGCGACATTATTATGAACGTGAATACGCCCAACTAATTGCGATCAGCTCGTTAGCGCCTAAAACTTCATTACCAACTTTGATGTACCGAATAATGATGATGGGGTTGTAGTGATAGACTGAGATTGGGAAAATGACCTGGGTTTATATCAATGGTGGCTATTTTAAGCTCAGGGCAATGAACTGTATAAAGGAATGGAACGGACCTTTTCCCCACGCCGACTGGCCTAATATGTTTTGTCTAAAAACAAAATTACGAGTAGATGGAATAAAACGGATGAAATGGGAAAACTTCTTGCTTAGTTTTCGTTTATCTTGTTTTGTAGAAAAACTCGACGTGCTGGTTTAAAACTGGGAATTAGCACAAGTTACATCAGACCACGTCTAAAAAACCCCCGACGTCTTTCGCTGTAAGTGGAACAGGAAGGAGTTTCGGACTTATATTGACTAAAACCCACAGTTTTCAGTTACCCTTTGCATAGGCCACGGTAACTCCTTCAAATAATCAGCAGCCCTGGTAGGCATCGGCCCTAACTAGGAATCAATTTCTCTTATTGCTTAGAACTAGCTAGCTTCAAAGTCTTGAGCGTCGACACCGAGTTACTAGCCTGTCGGTTTTCTACTAATTGCATTTCGTGGAAAGAGCGTTGGCATTCCATAATCCGATTGCACCAAGCCCGTTTCATCATCGGTGGTACACCAGATATATGGCAATTTGCTACCGGTGAATGGCGTCATGGTGAGATGCCACCCCTACGTAAAAAATCGTATTGGAAACACATACACTGCGTGTGCAGCTAAGTAGTGGAATTTCCTGCAGGAGTCTGTGTTTCCTGATAGCTAACTTCCAAGGATCTTGAAGTCAAAAGTGAATAGGTTACGTCGATGTAAGCGTGCTTCATCGTCAACCACATGGTAGCTCTCCATTTTTGATTTGATTGTTGATTTGTTACAAGTTTGGTACTGCCAAACTTTCAATCGAAGCAAATGATCGACAATTCCGATACAATTCTAAAGGTGTTATAGTTATTATGTGAGTTGAGGGAAAACTTTTTTTCTTGCAAAAATTATTAACACCAGATTTCATACTTACAAAAACATTTTCAAGCAAATTTCTAAAACACAGGCTATCTTAGCATTCCCACAACGAAATTCTTCCTTTAATTTCACTATTCCAACTGCAAGTAATCTCTCTCAAAACTCCAGCAGGTAAATATCTTATTTATATACTTACTAAAACACCCAACGTATGTGCAGTAGTAGTTGAGCGATGGATAACATTTCGCTTTGCAAATGCGGAGTGTTTGCAAACCTGCGATCCGTGTTGGTAGCGCTCGCACGGAGGAATACTTGCCATTAACTAGATCGGACTGTGTGGGGATAGCCGTGTCTGTTTGTTTGCAATCTTTTTGATGCGGTTTTATAATGTGGGATCATTTAAAGTCTTCCCTTGCTCTAAGGCTGAGCGGGAAGGTGTATCAGACTTTTACTGACTACAACCTCCTCCTCGCTCTCGAGGCGTATTCCTCATTGCTGAGGGCCGCGAAGATTCCGCTGAATTAGCTTCTTCCTGATGCTTTCTTGCCATCTGTGACCGTAACTAAAACCACACTTATGTTTTTTCTTCGCCTAGCGTTCCAACACTCCGGATTTCCCTTTCAGAAGTAACCTACGGCTCTAGTAGCCTTCAGCCTTTCAGGGTTCGTGCAGTTAGGATAGTAAAGATAAGCCTTATTACATACCTTGTTCATTATCTAGGTAGATTAGGATCGCGAGCAATAGGTAGTTTATGGTCTCTAAGTCGACGGCGTGTTATATTTCATGCGCGCCTCAAACAGATGTCGGCGTGACAGAAGCTGCTAGAGCTGATTCCCGCCAAGGCTACAGGATTATTCGTAAGAGTTATAGGACCCTAGAACACCAAGGGTAGCTGAAAAAAATAGATGGGTTTTTATTAGTAAAAGTCTCACATTTCCCCCTCGCTCAACCCAGATTGATAGGAGTTATTTGATGCTTCCCCATTGAAAAATAAAGTCGATAATGAAGTTTACTCCGGAGCGTTGAACGTGTTATAATTAATAGTTTCCAGATTGCATCAAGTCTTCCGTGATATCGCTCTCAAAGTCTAACCTATAGAAAACTTGTGCTTTTTAAGGATAAAAAGCCTCTGAGACTTATTCACAACTGTAATTTTCTATCAGTAAAACATTTTTCGAGATCAACAAGTCCTATTTTAACTCTTCGTTATAGTTTTAGACAATATTGATGCGGTAGATGTGAGACACATACTCGTAGGACCGTTCGTAGTAACGTCGCTTGGAAGAAGCTCATGTCCAACCATGGACTTATTTCAGCTGAAATGAAGATGATGATGATTGATCAGCTAATATTATTCATTATTCAAACCCCATTTCTCTCTTATTTTCATCTATTAGAACCAAGCAGCAGTAAACAGAGTGGAATAGTACGAGTATTAGTCCAATTGTAACGGCCCCGATTTTACAAGTTTTTTGAGTTTGCTTTTCTTTCTGTAATCATAATTTATTAACACAAAGAAAAGCACTTGTTTGAGTTTTAACATACGTATAAAACATCGTGAAGAAACCGGTATGCCCTACAAAAAATCGAAAACATGTGACAACTACCAATAGTTAGCACTAGACTTGTCGATTACAGCCCAATCCCTCTCCTAAAAAGGCTTGAGTCCAAGGAGAGTATACATACATCATAAGGTTGATTGTGCTTGTTTTTGTTTCAAGCTAAAATTGTAATATTCATTTGTAATTGTAAATTCATTCATGGCAAGCCATAAACCAAAATAAAGACAAAGAAAACCGCAGGATAAAGCCAAGTGTTAAGACAAGACTACAGCCAAATAACATACTACCGTAAGAGCACAAAGCTTACGTTAGTGAGAGCTAGAATGTTCCTGAAGGAAAGTGGGTATTCCGGTGAAGGATTTAAGAAAGAGAAAATGTTACGCAAAGAAACGTACGCCGTTGTATGAGTTCATGACCCACTGAACTTTATTTGTGTAGCTAATTTTATTGCTGAAAGGATTTCTGATGGATGAAAAATTCAGCGAAATATAACTGGGATTGGAATGGGAAAGTGAGGAATTGTGATTGTTGATAGAAACGGTGAGAGGATGCCCAGCAGTGGGATAATACGGGCTATTAATAATAACTGTAATTTAGTAAACAGAAGATATAAATTTTTCAAATTTTAGCTTTAGAACTTTTTGTTTCCAGTAAAATATCACAACAAATACATATAGAACGATGCAGCTTTTATTTTAAACTAGCTGCTGATGCCGGTTTCATTTGCGTGATAGTAGAAAATTATCCTAAGGGAACATATTCGGAAAGACCCAAGGTAGTGGACCGGGATATGGTCAATCCATGTACCAACTTATCGAAACCCATTCAGCCGTTTGAACATGAAGAAGTTACAAACACACACGCGTCGTACACACTCACCAAATATTACAGTGATGCGACTAACCAACCCTTCTAATATTGACAGCCAGATACAATTTGAATGTAATAAAGAAAAAATGTGTTTTTCGCAATTTTCCGTATACTTTTTACAATGTTCACTTTATAAAAAGATTTCAACAAATAGTTTAAATAAGTTCATCTATGAGTAAATTACTTCAGTTATTCAAGAGTTTGTGCTTAGGAATATATTCATATGGTCATTTATTTTTATTTAAATGTGTAAATTATTGTAACTGTAAACGTGCAATCGACTGAGTTCAAACCCGTTTACTGAATGAGAACGCCTCTCTTGCACATGTTTTTATGGAATAGCAATGGTCCCGGTTTAAACCCGATTATTGAGTTTAAGCCCGTCTCTATTTATAACCGAGAACGGATACTCAATACACACAACTTTAAACATAATATTCCTTTAACACAACACCTTCAATCTTCTCTTTTTAATCGTACAATCCTAGTGGAGTGGTAGTAGTTATGGATCGTATTAGAAAGATTGGTTGCAACTTCTTAGTCTTATTATAGATACGTGATACTTTTTTTAAGGTGTGCACTCATCCAATGACTTTTACTGTTTTGGGCGAAGTGAGAGGGGGTTACGATTACCTACTGACGAAAACCACACCTGTGTTCTTCAGTTTTTCTTGCGTTATAGGACTACGAGTTTCCTTTTCAGAAAATCCCCGCGGTCATAGCTAACAAGCATCCGTCCTGCTGGGTCCCTACGGTTTGCCAACATTTCATATTCTTGGTACTGCGATTACATTAGGTTCCCTCACCTACATAATTATTATCATGAGCTTGAGCTTTCATATACAATTTCATGAGGTCTGTTGTTTAAAATATAATGTGCAGGTATTCATGTATATGTTAGTATATATAATTTCGTTACGTTTGTGTTTTAGACGTGTTTCTGATCTATACTATACTAATACTAAATACTAAATACTAAATAAAGAGGAAAACTTTGTTTGTTTGATTGTAATGAATAGGCTCAAAAACTACTGGACCGTTTTTTAAAATAATTTCACCATTCGAAAGCTACATTATACACGAGTAACATAGGCTAAATTTTATTCTGGAAAAAAATAGGGTTCCGTAAGATATTTAGGTTTAAGTGTAAAAAATCAACCAGAAAAGTTACTTATTTTGCGTACGCTGCCTAAACTGTAAAAGATAGAACCATAAAATGTTCTAATTAATTGTAGATCTTATAAATATCTACAAAAAAGTCCGCGAAGCACTATACCTATCTATGTCGAGTGAGGCACAACAACCATTTTTTTTTATCTAAAAATCTTGAACTTTTTTGACTACATTTAAACGCATTTTTTTTACTCATGCTATTAACCCTTATCAAAATAAATTATTTTATCCCTAAGTACAGTTTATGTAGATAATATTTGGTCTTTGAATGATTAAAATTGGACGTTTGGTTTTGAAGTTATGGCGAAATTAAAATATTACGATTCTTGCTGCACGGTCTGTTGCGAAGTCTCTTTCTTATGAATTGTGTTATCATAGTATAGGAAGATAGAATTGATTTGAGAAATTGTTCGCAAAGGGCATCTGAAGAAACATGGTGGGTTTTTTTACAGCTCTGCAAACTGTACCCGTTTAAAATCGCACCACAGGTTGCGTTTGACCATCAATAATATGAAATCTGCTGAGTAAAAACTTCTTAACTCTCGGTAAAGAAGGTACAGCAGGTACGCTGAAAAAAAACACCGTATGATTTATTAAGGCGTCAGTCAAATATCACCCCAAGTAAAAAATCTGCCTAAATAAACGGATAATTTAAATAACTAAAAACGTCGGCAATCGCTTCGTGACACCTAAGAAATGTCTAAACGACAATAGGAGACTTAAGGATGTCTTTCTCACGGTATTGTTATAGGAGGTTTATTCCATTGGCAGGGCAAGAGGAGGTCTTGCCCCATACATAGACCCAAACTAGGGCAGTAGGATTCAGATTCTGACGCCATAACAGTATGTCGGTGCTCCGCCTAGCGGAGTAGATTTCGACCGTAACGTCTGCTGTGTTTTCTGGGCGTTCCGCAGAATGGTGACACCTGGACTTTTCTTCCCACCGAATCCAAAATATCTACCTCTCAAAACACTCATGTTTGGTTAGTACAGTTTGCATAATACAGAAAGTGAGAACGCCATGACGCCTCTGTAGTTACTCTTCAAAGAGAGAATATACCGAATTACCTAAAAACTGAGGCGTGCAAAAGTTAGTGGCCCTATATATACGTAAATGGTAACTAAAGGAACATAGTGGAATTTAGTCCGCAAAAGACCATTTGCCTTCTTCTGGCTTTTGCATGTCATACTCTTACTGACTAAACCCCACCCCGTTCCCCTTCGTTCCTTCGATCTGGGAGACACGGTGAGAACCTTTCGGATTTTCCGTGTTCCCCGGAGGCGTTGGCCCTACCGGGCCCCTACAGTTTGCTGACATCTCCTTGAGGCGCGCGTGGAACAGAACGCGCCGTTGACGACTAGGCTTGGGCCAGGTTATTACTAGACTGCCGGACGGCGTGCTGCTCGCCGTCCGCGAGCCCGCGCCAACGGTGGTCGGAAATCTTGTGCTTCGTTAATGTTCGTAAGCCAATCGGCGTCTTCATCTTCATGGTGACCCATTATGTGGATCACCATTTTGTGGAATAGTGACCCTTTATATGGATCGCCCTGAGAACACGGTGGAGCATACGGTAAGGGTGTGCACCGTTTGAACGAGGCACCGCCGTGTTTTTGTGGGGGTCATCGGTTGCAGCAACCTCTCGTGCTGGGCCCTGGTCCAGAGCAGGGTGGAGTGGCACACGGTTGCGTCCTACTGAGAAGCAGTAATCCAGCCAAGGTGGCGGCCGCATGGATGAGGAAATAAGATCCCGACTTCGATTTCCAGCCACCGAAGAAGTGGGTTTGCGGACAGTGAGCAATAGGGCGCCGTCCGACCGTTCGGTTACCAAATATCTACACCGAGACCGAGTCGACGGCGGGTAGTGTTCCAAGCGTGCCTCATGGAGATGTCAGCAAAACCATAGAGACCCAGTAGGGTTGCCAAGCCTACTGGGGTCATGGGTTCGTTTCTGAAAGGCATGCAGGCAGGCAGGCAAGGAGTGGGTTTTGGTCAGTAAAAGTCTGTCATGCCCTGATGCGTCAGCTAAGAGCGGGAGAAATCATTGGATTATTTCCCAACTAAAAAAAGCAAGGAAATTAAACTGTTTTATTGAAAGTAAAATGAATGAATTGGATGCTTTTGGAATTATTTGCAAGTGTAGAATTATTGGTTACTTTTGTGCAGTTTAACGAACTTAACGCGGACGAAGTCGCGGGCAACAGCTAGTGTTTTATAATTGCCCATGTAGGCCAAAGTGAAATAAAAAATATTTTGAATTTTGTGTACCTTGGTAACAACAGGACACTTCAGAGAACATTAATCAAACAGCTATCATCATCAACCCACATCCTCATCCCCATCACCTGCCAATTACCCCCCACAATAATCCCAACAAAAATAAATAATAAATCTACAAACTGCATAAGTACAGTACTTAAAAACACCCGCGTCTTAGCGTGCTCCGCTAACAAACTGGCACAACTTTCAGCATGCAAAATGGATTTGCGCAGTTGAAATTATGACCATGAGTGCACCGCTTTAGATAATTGCAGCTAAACTTGTCTCCTAATGAGGGAACGTTGCTAGTAGTGGCTCGTGTGATTTCGTTTATACTAGTTTGTATGTTTTGCTGTTTCTGGTACAGTTTTTAAGTGCAGATATTATGGTAAAATCAAATTGCCTTTCGAGACATAGAAGAAATTTGGTCAGTTCGTTACCGGCTGCATTAATATACAATAGTGAATTTGTAGACAACCCTGCATGCCAATGCATGTAGGATTGTTGGATTGTATTAGAGTCAATACTCTAACGGGCGTTGTCAATCTGTCTGGTATCTCTTTGATTTGATCCGATCTGGGTTGACAATGAGTCATCGGATAGAACATTGCTTGTTGTCACCAGGCCAAGGGCGTCAACAACTACGGCCGGGCCCTGAAGATTGTATTGTATCCCTCCCATGTTTTCTATCACTTCCTTTACTCGCATGTTTGCTTCTCAGAAGGAAATAAGCAGCCTACTAGCCTGCTAGTGGGGATAGTGGCTCGTGTGATTTCGTTTATACTAGTTTGTATGGTTTGGTGTTTCTGCTTCTAGTTCTGGTACAGTTTTTAGTGTGGTTATTATGTTACATTACGTTTAAGGACATAGTAAAGATTCGGTCTGTTAGCGTCAGCCTATTGGCTCCTAGGGTATTCATCCTGTCTGGTATCTCTTTGATTCGACCCGACCCGGGGTTTGTCATTGGACAGACCATTGCACAAGCCCAAGGCGTCACTGCTGCTACCAGGGCTTGGGAATTTTCTCCCTCTCATGTTTTCCTTCACCACTTCCTTTACTCGCATTATTGCTTCCCAAAAGGAAATAAGCAGCCTACTAGCCTGCTAGTGAGACCAGACAGGACAAACCCAGAAGCTAGAGACCACAGGGCCTTTTTAAATTGTTAGTAATACCTTGGTGATAATCTTTTGTTTTCTATGCTATAGTATCTTTGAATGACTTTATGATTATGACCATGAGTGCACCGCTTTAGATAATTGCAGCTAAACATGTCTCCTAATGAGGGAACGTTGCTAGTAGTGGCTCGTGTGATTTCGTTTATACTAGTTTGTATGTTTTGGCGTTTCTGATTCTGGGTACAGTTTTTAAGTGCAGATATTATGATAAAATGAAATTGCCTTTAAGGACCTAGAATAGATTTGGTCGGTTCGGAACAGGCTGCATTGATATACAATAGGCAATACGTGAACAATCCTGCATCCCTCATCATCATCACGTCAGCCGAAAGACCTCTACTGCTGGACATAGGCCTTCCCCAAGCGTCACCACAACGACCGGTGCATCCTGCATGCCTAGCAGGCATTGACCCTAACGGGAGCTATCAATCTGTCTAGTATCTCTTTTATTCGACCCGACCCGGGCTTGAACCTCAGACAGACCATTGCTCGCTGTGACCAGCCCACGGTGTCAACAGCTGCGGCCGGGGCGTGAAAATTGTCTCACCGTCGTGTTTTCCACCAGT
The DNA here is from genome assembly GCA_030763345.1 of Mythimna separata. Classification (NCBI taxonomy): domain Eukaryota; kingdom Metazoa; phylum Arthropoda; class Insecta; order Lepidoptera; family Noctuidae; genus Mythimna; species Mythimna separata. The sequence continues at coordinate 17,286,613 of CM061177.1, read as the reverse complement.
CCCTTTACTCGCATTATTGCTTCCTCGTAGGCAATATAAGCAGCCTACTAGCCTGCTAGTAAGACCAGACAGGACAGACCCAGAAGCTAGAGACTAGAGGGCCTTTTTATATTGCTAGTAATACTTTGATGATAATCTTTTGTTTTCTATGCTATCGTATCTTTGAATGTCTATATGATTATGACCATGAGTGCACCGCTTTAGGTAATTGCAGCTAAACTTGTCTCGTAATGGAACGTTGCTAGTAGTGGCTCGTGTGATTTTGTTTATACTGGTTTGTATGTTTTGGTGTTTCTGCTTCTGGTACAGTTTTTAAGTGTGGTTATTATATTGAACTTTTTTTTACCCACTCCTATGTTCTCTTTGCATAACCCGTGACCCCATTAAGCTTCAACCCTACGGGGCTTGTACCCAGGCCCGGCGCGAGAGGTCATTCCTGCCGATCGCCTCTACGTGGACACAGTGGTGCTCCAAAAGGGCCACACCTCCACGGTATGGTTCACCGTGTCCTCCGGGCGGTCCATATAATGGTGACAACCGGGCGCAACGAACTTACCATGTTCGGTGGGTGAGCAAAAGGTAAGGATGCCGTTGCGCCATTCCAGCCACTCCTCAAAGAGGGGACTTACCACCATAATTATCGCGTACCCATATCATGTTAAGCTGATATTACCTTTAGGAACTTGGAACAGATTCGGTTTAGTTAAATAATAATAATAATAAATCGTTTATTTGCGTAAATAAGGTACAGAAAGTTGTTACATGAAAATAATTGATCTCTTATTCTGCCTTTCATTGCAGCGTGCAAATATAAAACATAGGAATTTATCGTAATTTAATTATTGATTCAAAATCATGCGTTCATTACACATATTTCCATCCCATTAAAATTAAAATTGTATTATAATATAAATGAAAATTAATAAAAATCACAAATGTCAAAAATAATCATAATGTCAATACTGGTAACGAGTGTCAAATCATCACAAGTGTCAGTACTAATCACAAATACCAATAATAATTACAAATGTCAAAAGTAACCATGTCAATAATAACAATGTCAATAATAATCATGTCAATAATATCCATGTCAATAATATCCATGTCAATAATATGCATGTCAATCATAGTAATCGAGTCAGGATTTACAATTTGTAATCTAAAAACTCATGTACACTATAGAAACACTTTTCAATTAAAAACCTCTTCAAGCTACTTTTAAATCTAGAAAAAGGTAACGTTTTCATGGAATTAGGAATTTTGTTATTATTAGTTCATAACCGTCTGCATGGATATATTTACGCGCTGTTCGTCAGGTTACGAAAATTCCACTGAACTACTTGCGAAATCACTCGCTAGGTTCTAGTCGCTAAGCTATCAGTCAGTTTTTTTTTTCTAAGTAAAGCATAAAAGTCGCTAGCCAGTAGCTAGTAATATAGTTAAAAACGAGTGAAAGCTGTCGTTGTCCATACAGTTTACAACAACTAACTTTGATATCATAAAGGAACTAACTTAGTAACGAGCTTTAGTGTTAAATTAAAATATGTAATTTTACAAAACTACTCTTTTAGTAGGTACCTATTAAAACTATTTTCCTGGGGGTTGGTGCCGTAGAAGTATACCTACTTATATTTTGGTATATAATTTCGATTCAGCAAACCATTTTCCGTAAATCAATAAAGGGCGCTGACAAAACCATATTTTTAATAGGTCCTGAAATCGAGCACTTTTCACAACTCAAGTCCAGATTGCGGTCGGAATTTTCGAAATTTTCCAGCGTACTGCCCTGTTTGCGGTCAAACTGTAACTGAAAAGTAATTCAGAGAACACTGAAAACGTTAAGCCACAAAACAACATTTGAAAAGTTTCGTTTCATTCAAAAACCACTGAACATTTCTGTAACATAATTTGTGATTTCGACGGCAAACAATTTTCCTTGGTACCTACGTAATATATAAGTATGTATTTGATCCCAAAAAAGCTCGACCGTTTGTTTTCTGAGCCTAAAATAATAATAAAAAGAACTCATAATCGAGACTAACCCTACTTAGGTACATATCGTCCTGTAAACGTCCATGGAAAACATTATAATAATAGTTTAGGCAGAAAAATATACATTTACAAGTTAAGAAAACAAGTTTTACCTGTTATAGGTAAATATAGAAAAGGATTTAACCTATCACATACCGCAAAACGACACACAATAGTAAAACAATAACAGCGCGGTCGCATGAGACCGGTCGGGGATTCATGAATTAATATGTAATTGATCTCAATGTAATTTTTTTTATTTAGCTTACTGATATAGACGCAATGTTTGATAAAAACGCAACACGGAAAAACAGACATAACACCTGAAAGCTCTGTTGGTATTTGGTAATTCCGAATATTTCACAAAACTTGTTCCAAGAACTACATGTTTGTTTTTAAACACCTATGTTTTGTATGTTTCACTTTTTGGAAACTGGATTAAACGTCCAACGAAATTAATTAATTACATACATTTGTTAAAAATACCAAATAACTATTTTTTAAATACGAAGCTATAAAAGCATGTTTGCTTGTCAAGCCTACCCACTTAGGAAAAAAGTCTCACCTATGGGTGCCAAATAAAATATTTTTTTTAATATTCCTATCGATATTTCGGTGTATTCCCGTTCGTCCCCCTGACTTCGCCCCCCTGGTGGGACGAACGGGAATTTGTTATTTTTTTTCCCGATCGTCCCCCTACCTTTGTTGGTGGGACGAACGGGAATAATTTATTAATTATATTTTTAGTTCTCTTAGTCCCACCAAATAATTTCAGACGGGTTGTGGTAAAAAAATAAAAATCTGTCATTTAGAAAATAAAAATCACAGTTAAAATCTCAGAATCAATTTTACGTATCTAGGTATAAAAATACACATACACTGCAAAAGAAAATAAAATAATACTTATTCTGTATAAAACTAAAAATGACGATATAGATACGGATAAAAAATCAGATATCCGACATGGTATACAATTTTTCGGCATAGTAGAGCCCTGTTATCATATTGCCCTTCTTCAGGTAGTCGACGTAGATCACTCCTTTTTTTTTCTCGTAGTGGAATCATCAGAATGACTTCTCCTTGGGTGGAGCGGGAGGGCGTGTCAGACTCTTACTGACTAAACCCCTACCCCGTTCCTTCGTTGCCTTCGATCTGGGGGGGACTCGGTGCGTCCGTCCGCGAACCCGCGCCCACGGTGGTCGGAAATCGGGATCGGGATCTCGGTGGCGGTGACGTGAGGACCGTTCCTTCACGCGCTCGCAATGAGCAGCCTCCTTCACGAGCATTACTGCTTCGCAGAAGGAGGCGACCGCATGCCACCCCTCCTCGCTCCGGACCATGGCCTGAACCAGAGCTCGGCGAAAGGTCGCCGCCTCCGATAGCCTCCACAAGGACACGGCGGTACTCCGCCCAAGCGGGGCACACCTCTACCGTGTGTTCCACCGTGTCCTCCGGGCGGTCTACACAATGGCGACACCCGGGCGTCTTCTCCTGCTTGATCCGATGCAGGAACCGGTGAGGACCTGCGTCATACGGAACGAGAGGATGCCGTGACCTCTTCCCAACCACTCCACAAAGAGGTGACTTACCGCCTCAATGACGGCGTGCCCAGCACTGAGTTGCGACAGTCGCAGTCGCCATGCCACCCTGAGATCCCGCCGGAACTCTGTCCGCCATGCCGCGACTTGTCGTGGCAGCGGAATTTCGCCCCGGCGTTGCATCTCCACGCGCAAATCGTGCATGCGTGCAAGGACTGTTGCCTCCAGATCCCACGGTGGCAGGCCAGTGAGAAGGAGCTTCGCGGGAGATCGTGCGGTATCCCCGCACCATCCGGATGGCCATGTCGCTTACCTAGCGACGGCGCCCAAACCGGTGCCCCGTAAAGGGCCATGGACCGAACGATCCCCGCGTAGAGCCTCCGGCAGGGGGCATCTGGATCCCCTAGGTTGGGCAGGAGCCGCTTCAGAGCGGCCCCAGACCTGTCCAGTTTGGGGGCCGAACGTCGGAAATGCTTCTCGAAAGTCCACCGGCTGTCAAGGACGAGTCCCAGGTACTTCATCGTCGACCCGACGCCGATGTGAACCCCCCCTACCGTTATTTGGGAACGCGGTGGTGGCACGGTCCGAGGGCCATGAAAGCACATAGCCTCGGACTTGTGCAATGCCACCTTGAGTCCCAGTTGCTGGATCCTCTCCACGACTGTCGCTACCCCGCGTGTCGCTGTTTCGGCCGCCTGGTACGACTCTCCCCGCGCCAGGACCAGCGTGTCGTCTGCGTAGCAGACCACGCTGACCCCATCGAGGAGGTCGCCGCGCAGCACATAGTCGTATCCGGTGTTCCACAGGGGCGGTCCTAGTACCGATCCCTGCGGTACACCGCACGACATCTCTCGCCGTCTCCACTCTCCCTGGTGACCGGGATAGATGATGAACCTATCCGACAGGTAGGCCTCGATCACTCGACGGGGATAGGCGGACACCTCATGGTACCGAAGTGCCGCCCCGATGCAACTCCAGGGCAGAGAGTTGAAGCCATTGGCGATGTCCAAAGACACCGCCAAGACGACCCTGCCCCGGACCACCGCATCCCCCGTCGTGAGCCCCCTCACGCGCATGATGGCGTCCACCGTGGAACGCCCCCTGCGAAAGTTCAACTGACCGTCCGAAAGATCCGGCCACGTAGATCACTTCTTGCGTATGCCAGAAAACGGTGGCCATCACATTTCCGGCCGATAGGACAGTCTCGCCTTCTTCCAAGCACATTCGTCGGGTAAAATCCACTGTTTCAACTGTTTTTGGTCTCCAGTGGTTTCATGTTTCCCTGACAGTCACAAAATGATGCAAAATCTCCTCCGCATTGTGCTTAAACAGCATCAAAGACTGCTCTGAAGTGTTCTTACGGTTGCGGCTATTGTCTGAAATGAACAAACGCGGCAGCCATCACGCAGACAGCTTTTTCATATCTAATAATATATTCCCATTCGTCCCCCTATAATCCTTAAGGGGACGATCGGGAACAAATTTAATATTATTTTTGTCTATTCCCGTTCGTCCCACCAGGGGGGCGAAGTCAGGGGGACGAACGGGAATACACCATATTTCGGTGTATTCCCGTTCGTCCCCCTGACTTCGCCCCCCTGGTGGGACGAACGGGAATTTGTTATTTTTTTTCCCGATCGTCCCCCTACCTTTGTTGGTGGGACGAACGGGAATAATTTATTAATTATATTTTTAGTTCTCTTAGTCCCACCAAATAATTTCAGACGGGTTGTGGTAAAAAAATAAAAATCTGTCATTTAGAAAATAAAAATCACAGTTAAAATCTCAGAATCAATTTTACGTATCTAGGTATAAAAATACACATACACTGCAAAAGAAAATAAAATAATACTTATTCTGTATAAAACTAAAAATGACGATATAGATACGGATAAAAAATCAGATATCCGACATGGTATACAATTTTTCGGCATAGTAGAGCCCTGTTATCATATTGCCCTTCTTCAGGTAGTCGACGTAGATCACTCCTTTTTTTTTCTCGTAGTGGAATCATCAGAATGACTTCTCCTTGGGTGGAGCGGGAGGGCGTGTCAGACTCTTACTGACTAAACCCCTACCCCGTTCCTTCGTTGCCTTCGATCTGGGGGGGACTCGGTGCGTCCGTCCGCGAACCCGCGCCCACGGTGGTCGGAAATCGGGATCGGGATCTCGGTGGCGGTGACGTGAGGACCGTTCCTTCACGCGCTCGCAATGAGCAGCCTCCTTCACGAGCATTACTGCTTCGCAGAAGGAGGCGACCGCATGCCACCCCTCCTCGCTCCGGACCATGGCCTGAACCAGAGCTCGGCGAAAGGTCGCCGCCTCCGATAGCCTCCACAAGGACACGGCGGTACTCCGCCCAAGCGGGGCACACCTCTACCGTGTGTTCCACCGTGTCCTCCGGGCGGTCTACACAATGGCGACACCCGGGCGTCTTCTCCTGCTTGATCCGATGCAGGAACCGGTGAGGACCTGCGTCATACGGAACGAGAGGATGCCGTGACCTCTTCCCAACCACTCCACAAAGAGGTGACTTACCGCCTCAATGACGGCGTGCCCAGCACTGAGTTGCGACAGTCGCAGTCGCCATGCCACCCTGAGATCCCGCCGGAACTCTGTCCGCCATGCCGCGACTTGTCGTGGCAGCGGAATTTCGCCCCGGCGTTGCATCTCCACGCGCAAATCGTGCATGCGTGCAAGGACTGTTGCCTCCAGATCCCACGGTGGCAGGCCAGTGAGAAGGAGCTTCGCGGGAGATCGTGCGGTATCCCCGCACCATCCGGATGGCCATGTCGCTTACCTAGCGACGGCGCCCAAACCGGTGCCCCGTAAAGGGCCATGGACCGAACGATCCCCGCGTAGAGCCTCCGGCAGGGGGCATCTGGATCCCCTAGGTTGGGCAGGAGCCGCTTCAGAGCGGCCCCAGACCTGTCCAGTTTGGGGGCCGAACGTCGGAAATGCTTCTCGAAAGTCCACCGGCTGTCAAGGACGAGTCCCAGGTACTTCATCGTCGACCCGACGCCGATGTGAACCCCCCCTACCGTTATTTGGGAACGCGGTGGTGGCACGGTCCGAGGGCCATGAAAGCACATAGCCTCGGACTTGTGCAATGCCACCTTGAGTCCCAGTTGCTGGATCCTCTCCACGACTGTCGCTACCCCGCGTGTCGCTGTTTCGGCCGCCTGGTACGACTCTCCCCGCGCCAGGACCAGCGTGTCGTCTGCGTAGCAGACCACGCTGACCCCATCGAGGAGGTCGCCGCGCAGCACATAGTCGTATCCGGTGTTCCACAGGGGCGGTCCTAGTACCGATCCCTGCGGTACACCGCACGACATCTCTCGCCGTCTCCACTCTCCCTGGTGACCGGGATAGATGATGAACCTATCCGACAGGTAGGCCTCGATCACTCGACGGGGATAGGCGGACACCTCATGGTACCGAAGTGCCGCCCCGATGCAACTCCAGGGCAGAGAGTTGAAGCCATTGGCGATGTCCAAAGACACCGCCAAGACGACCCTGCCCCGGACCACCGCATCCCCCGTCGTGAGCCCCCTCACGCGCATGATGGCGTCCACCGTGGAACGCCCCCTGCGAAAGTTCAACTGACCGTCCGAAAGATCCGGCCACGTAGATCACTTCTTGCGTATGCCAGAAAACGGTGGCCATCACATTTCCGGCCGATAGGACAGTCTCGCCTTCTTCCAAGCACATTCGTCGGGTAAAATCCACTGTTTCAACTGTTTTTGGTCTCCAGTGGTTTCATGTTTCCCTGACAGTCACAAAATGATGCAAAATCTCCTCCGCATTGTGCTTAAACAGCATCAAAGACTGCTCTGAAGTGTTCTTACGGTTGCGGCTATTGTCTGAAATGAACAAACGCGGCAGCCATCACGCAGACAGCTTTTTCATATCTAATAATATATTCCCATTCGTCCCCCTATAATCCTTAAGGGGACGATCGGGAACAAATTTAATATTATTTTTGTCTATTCCCGTTCGTCCCACCAGGGGGGCGAAGTCAGGGGGACGAACGGGAATACACCGATATTTCAGTTGTATTTATTTATATTAAACCTCATTTACAGTAGTCGTACATAGGCGGAAAAAATAGTCTCATCTATGTGTACCAAATAAAATATTTATCTTTCAAAATACGCCCTTTGTTTCAGCCAGTTACGGCATTAAATTAATATTCGTATCGATATTTCAGTTGTATCGTGTTTATTGTAACGGGTGAATGGCTGCCGAATGAATTAACTATTATTGAGCGCCACGGAGCGTAACGACGATTGTGTGAAAGACAAATATGTATCACTCGAACCCATTGACTTCTATTCAATCAATTGAGTCGGCTGCCTCAAATATTGCTGGGATTTGCTTTTTGTTTACTTGAGTTGGAGATGTAGACGTGAATTATTTGGTTATACCTAGTTTCATTTTGAAATCACACGACAATAATATTTATTTTAAAAACTTATGGGGTACCAAGGTGAGCTGTGATAATGTCTTCAGCTCCCTCTACGCTTCGAGGCGGCACTTCGGTACCATGAGGTGCCCACCTACCTCCGTCGTGTGATTGAGGCCTACCTGTCGGATAGGTTCATCATCTATCCCGGTCACCAGGGAGAGTGGAGACGGCGAGAGATGTCGTGCGGTGTTCCGCAGGGATCGGTACTAGGACCGCCCCTGTGGAACATCGGATACGACTACGTGCTGCGCGGCGACCTCCCCGACGGGGTCAGCGTGGTCTGCTACGCAGACGACACGCTAGTCCTAGCGCGGGGAGAGTCGTACCAGGCGGCGGCCGAAACAGCGACACGCGGGGTTGCGACAGTCGTGGAGAGGATCCAGCAACTGGGACTCAAGGTGGCATTGCACAAGTCCGAGGCTATGTGCTTTCATGGCCTTCGGACCGCGCCACCACCGGGTTCCCAAATAACGGTAGGGGGGGTTCACATCGGCGTCGGGTCGACGATGAAGTACCTGGGACTCGTCCTCGACAGCCGGTGGACTTTCGAGGAGCATTTCCGACGTTTGGCCCCCAAACTGGACAGGACTGGTGCCGCTCTGAAGCGGCTCCTGCCCAACCTAGGGGGTCCAGACGCCCCCTGCCGGAGGCTCTACGCGGGGATCGTTCGGTCCATGGCCCTTTACGGGGCGCCAGTTTGGGCGCCATCGCTGGGTAAGCGACCAGCGGCCAAACTGAACGCTTGCCAGAGGGTCATGGCCATCCGGATGGTGCGGGGATACCGCACGATCTCCCGCGAAGCGGCGAGCCTCCTTGCTGGCCTGCCACCGTGGGATTTGGAGGCAACAGTCCTTGCACGCATGCACGATTTGCGCGTGGAGATGCAACGCCGGGGCGAAACTCCGCTGCCACGACAAGTCGCGGAATGGCGGACAGAGTTCCGGCGGGATCTCAGGGTGGCATGGCGACTGCGACTGTCGCAACCCAGTGCTGGGCATGCCGTCATTGCGGCGGTAAGTCCCCTCTTTGAGGAGTGGTTGGAAAGAGGTCACGGCGTCCTCTCGTTCCGTATGACGCAGGTCCTCACCGGACACGGTAAGTTCGGGAGGTTCCTGCATCGGATCAAGGAGGAAAGGACGCCCGGGTGTCGCCACTGTGTGGACCGCCCGGAGGACACGGTGGAGCACACGGTAGAGGTGTGCCCCGCTTGGGCGGAGCACCGCCGTGTCCTTGTGGAGGCTATCGGCGGCGGTGACCTCTCGCGCCGGGCCCTGGTACAGGCCATGGTCCGGAGCGAGGAGGGGTGGCAGGCAGTCGCCTCCTTCTGCGAAGCAGTAATGTTAGCGAAGGAGGCTGCCGACCGCGTGAGGCAACGGAACTCACACCACCGCCGCCGAGATCCCGATCCCGATTACCGACCACCGTAGGCGCGGGCTCGCGGATAGCGAGCACTGGGTAGCTCGCCGTCCGGCAGTCTAGTAACAATCTGGACCGAGCCTAGTCGTCGACGGCGCGTTCTGTTCCACGCGCGCCTCAAGGAGATGTCAGCAAACTGTAGGGGCCCGGCAGGGCCGAAGCCTCTGGGGAACACGGTATCCGAAAGGCTGTCACCGTGTCCCCCAGATCGATGGCAACGAAGGAACGGGGTAGGGGTTTAGTCAGTAAGAGTCTGACACACCCTCCCGCTCCGCCCAAGAGTGGGAGAAGTCATTCTGATGATTCCCCTACCGGAAAAAAAAAAAAAAAAAAAAAAGCTCCCTCTACGCTATGTGACGTTCACAGATCGATAATCCAACTAATATTATAAGCGCGATAGTTTGTATGTATGGATCTTTGCTACTCCTTCACGCAAAAACTATAAAATGGATTTCGATGAAACTTGGTATACAGGTAGACCATGTCCTGGAATAGCACATGGAATAGTTTTTTTCTCGAGAATATGTTCCCTTGGGATAATTTTCTACTATCACGCGGATGAAGCAACGCGATGGTTAACTACCCACCAGACATCACATCTGTCTGGTCGCAGGATCTTCCCTTTACAACAGGAGTCTGCGGGACTTTACACTCTGTTCTGTCTCTGTTCCGAATGCTTTCAAATAATCAAAAAGGTTGCTTACAAGGAAACGTATTTTATGACTAATGAAGGATATCTTTAGACATTCTTAGTAAGCACTGCTAACAAAAAAGATTCAACAAGACCTAAATGGAACTCAAATTTCCGAAAAGCAAAAGACAGAAAACGGATGCCTTTCATTGTTTCCACGAACCATGACAAAACAAACTAATTACGAAAATTCCGTTTCTAATTAATCACCCAACATTTCTCCAATAACTCAACGTTAGAACAAAAACAAAATAAGTGAATGAACAAACAAACCGAGGGTGTATTAGCACTGTCTATCTTTTCACGGAAACAGTAACAGGTAATTGAGGGTAGAATTACAAAAAAAAGATATGTACAGAAGGCGATCTCATGTATGTACTTCACTTTTCATACTAACACTCGGCCATCGCACTAGAGTAGGCGCCGGCCGCTCAGTCCAAGCCCAGTCCAAGCGCGCATGGTCCAAGACCTCGTGTCTATGAGCGATGTCTATGTGTGCGTTGCTGGAGCGCGCTTTGTATGTAGTTTACCTTCGGTGCCTATCTCTTTTGTGGTACGGTGCTGTTTAATGGTGAAGGAGACGGGCAGCCTCGTGGCAATCTTATTTAATGCGTTATTGCCCTGAAGTTAATACGATGGCGGAATAATGTTGATATTGTGGTGATAATGGCGTGAGCGGGAAAAGCCTAACGCGTTAACGGGATATTGGGATCGAGAGACGAGAGTTCGTCGAGTTTAAATCTAGAACATTCTACTTTGTCGTAAAGGTAACTTACTAGAGTAATGTGCTGTAATTTCGTGTAATTCTGACGTGGAATTAATGTCTGGATTACACGAATTTATTTAAATCACTTAAACTCGTAGAGCTTACAACCATACTTTTTTTTACCTGATTGTAAGCGATCATGTGGTCGGAGATGGAGCACGCTTGCCTAGAAGCAACCTATTCACTCTTGACTTAAAGACACCTAGGTTGTAGCTAAACATACTACAGCAGTATGGCTCATACGACCAAAACAGGTTGGTCTCTAAGCAGATGGTACTTCATACTCTTTGCGTCATTTTTATCCCCCACGTTGAAAGGCCTTTATACGAATAACTTTGTTGTGGACTATACTGATACGCTATCTGTGATCATATGGAAGGTGTTACAGACTGTGGTCTCTAGTGTCGTACGGATTTGATTTGACCGACGAATCGGACTCTCCTCTCCTTGCCAGATCGAATTAGGAATGAATATATCCGTAAGAGTACCAAGGTTACCGATATAGCATGAGAAATCGTCTTTGAGTGGCAATCGTCAAGGCAAATTGCTCGTAGGGACAAGGTAGACCAATGACCACCTAAGAGCTACGGGAACCTGATGAATGCAAAACGCACAGGACTAGTTATTGGGGCGACACAAGGGGGAGGCCTGTGCCCAATAATGAACGTCTTTCGGCTGAAATGATGATGATGATGATGATTGGATTCTAACTTCTATTCTTTTCCCAATGGTACAGTCAGCCGACCTAGTGTTGTATAGGTTCTTGACAAGACCACTTAGTCCTGCTTTTGAACATGTTTTTTTTTTAAACTTTCATCAACGTCCTCACATTTGTTTTAACAAACTGAGGTGAACGTTCGTTTGCGAAGCACCATAGCCACAGAAAAAATCACAGCCACGCTGAAAAAAAGCCTCCACCTAATTCCAGCAAGTAATCAGTTATTCCAGTATTCCTGAACTTCAGAGGCTTATTGCGACTGAGTTATTAAAGCCAGTAGTAGTACGGCCAACGCTGGCACAGTGCCCATCTTTCACCGCCTGTGTACGCTGTAAAAAGATATGCTTTAATAGGAAACAGGTGAAGGCTCTCGAGATATTCAGTGACCGTTCGTTTAAAGGAACGGCTATTTAATGATGTTTTGTTTCTTTTGTCATTACCGAAGTAGTCTTACGCCCGTTTTCAATAACCTACCGCAGTTCATAGATAGATAGCTATCCCTGATAAACAGTAAGGTTCTATCTATCAATCCACAACTTTTGTAGGAAATGCTCTCCGCGTCGGTAGGTTATAGGAAAGAAAGTAAGGGCACAAAGATAGATTTGTTTATCTTTAGTAGCTGCAATTTTTTTGATAGATAGCTTATTGAAAGCGGGCGTTAGTGCTTTGGACTACTCATCTTTTCTCCTTCTCAAGTCTATCCAAAGGTTATCTATAAAACAACATTTTGGAAGCTTGTGATTGTTTCGCTCTTATTTTATACTAGCTGACTCGGCAAACGTTTTTCTGCCATATAAATTACTTTTTTTTACTTTAGCCCGCAGCTTCGCCCGCGTACATAAAATATAGCCTATGTCACTCAGGAATACAGCAGCTTTCTATTGGTGAAAAAATTTTAGCAATCGGACCAGTACTTCCACAGATTACCTCATACAAACAAAAAAACAAACTTTACCTCTTTATTATATTAGTGTAGATCTCATTTCTTGTATTGTAATTGTAAGCTGTAAGCTACCCAAATAAATAAAATAAACCTGAGAATATACCGCCCACTGTTACACTCCATTAATTTTAAACTCGTACTATATTTTTGTGGTATACAATAAAGAGTATATCAATTTAACCCTAGATTACTACTCTACGTCGCAGAGGCGCCCGCGTTTTTGATATATTGCTCTCTCTTTTTAACCTTCGCGCGTACGGCATTGACGTTCAAGGACATCTCAGTCATCGCCAGCACGTGTCACATGACGGTGGTTGCGTTACGGTAAGTCTGCTAGTTTTTTTGATATTACTACCCTTGGCGCTCCAAAGACGTATGAGTAGCTTGTATGTAAGTTTTGCGCTATACATTAAATTATTTTGTTAGTGTTTTTTTTTGGAATTTTAGTTATTACCGGTGTGTTTTATCTTTTTTAGGTACGTTATGAAATTTCAACATCATGACTAGTAATAGAAGAGTCACAGAAGATAAAACTAAGATAAACTGCTGATAAAACTACAAAAAAGACTAGAAGCACCTACGTTGAAACGCAATATCCGGAATTATATCGAAGTCATCCTGAAAAACCTTTCGATTACTCTGCTGTAGAAAATGAGGGTCCACCACCGCCAAAAAAAAGGAAATATTGCTCTTATTGTACATCTAAAGTGTCAAAAATCTATTTGCAGCGAACATCAAGTTCATGTTTGTATCGAATGTATCCAAAATATTTTTTTGTTACTTTGTTATTTTTTTTTTAGTTAATTACTTCATTATTTACTATTTTTTAAGAGAAATGTATACTTAAAGATGTTTTTTTAAATTTTTAATGAGAAGACTGTTTAATTGCCTAAGTTCCTTAAATTTTTTCCTAAAATTTATTTGATTAATGATTTTATAATAAAAATATATAAACATTATTTAAAATTGGGGTTTTTTCTTTTTATTACACAATTATATAAACAGTTAAAACATTAGCAATCATACTTATAGGTTTTGAATAAATCATTAGTCAATATGATGCGCCTCGCGGGCGTATGAGTAGTTTCTTTGTACGTCTCAACATGAGTAGTAATGTAGGGTTAAAATGCAATTTAGATTCGAACTCATTATTTTTATTTTACTTCAAGTTTATATTTTGAGTATAACTGTCGCACTGTAGCTTTTACTTTAGTTTTTTGGCAGGGAGTCACTGACCTTTTATTAACAGTCTTAATATCTCACATGAAAAACATAGAAATTAAACCTAGCTGACCTTGTTGTCTACCATGATACTCAACTTTTATTTAGAGAGTTTTCTTTGCTGAAACTCTCGTGGCCCCGACCGGCATCGCTTCTTCTGGTCACCTACGGTTTTGATTTTTTTACGATACTGACATCTCTTTCAGGCGTGTGTAAAATACAAGGTGCCGTCAATGACTCGGGCTGAGTCCGGACTCTAAGCTACCCATTGCTCATCCAAGCCCGAGCCTACAATAACTGGTAGTCGAGTCGGGGTCTTCACCCCACTGAGGCGTGAAAATATCCGTCCCCACACGCGTGCGACCATGCACCTTAGTTTTCTCTATAATGCTTATAGAAATAAACACACTTTAAATAGTCCAAGTAAAACCAAAATAAAGCTCTTTATATTTTGAACACCGTCTTATGTAGTCAACTTGTGACCAATAAAATATGTCCCACATCTTGCTAACCGAAAGGCTATAAACTGCTCGGTACATGTTCGAAACACTGGGTAACTGTGCCATGGCGGGTAATTACCGAAAAGACATATCCGTAAAATAAAATATTTACTGAGAAACTGCTCATTCCAATTTTCTTTTCAGAAAACTTATATTTTTATGACTTTTCACAAAAGAAAATAAATGCTTTATGCTGCATTTTGTTAAAAAATTTCGAACATATATATATGTATAAAACAAGATCATTTTGCTTTAAGTCTTATGTGCAGGGATAGAATAGAAGGTGGCCGAGTGGTAATGCCCCCGAGGCGACTTATGAGTTGTATGACACGAGTACAAACCCATCAACGATTGCATCACTGCTTACTATCAGGTAGGATGGCTTGACTGCCATTGCCACTGCACTAGTTTATTTTGGTATATTAAATAGCCAATAATTTGTGTTATTTATTTCATCATCAATTGAATGCTCTCAAAAGGGTGAAGGAATAGAAAGCTGGCATATCCTAGAACCAAAAATTCTAAGGGTATTTGACATTCACCAAGCCGTACTGGGCCCACGTGGTAGATTGTGGCCCATTCCCTCACGAAGAGAGAAGGCCTGAGTCCCAGGATTAGCAATATTATAAGGTTTATAATGTTATGCTATGCTCATCTTATGACAGATTTTTTTCACTATAATACTTACATTGTAGCTTAAATTGTTTCATATCTTAAGGGTGCCTATTAAGTTCACCGCGTAGACATTTCGTACAGACATCTATGACGATTCGTAGACACCAAATGACTAAAACGAGTTTGTTGAACCACAAATAGTAAGTTCAACGAATCCAAAGTGGAATTAATTAACTTAAAAATAAACCTTCAGTAATGACGTGTTCCTCGTCTATTTTCTCTCTACATAAAACCAACTCCAATTTACTTTTTCGCTCACTTTTTCTTCAATCCTGAGATCAGTACGGAAAATTAAATTTAATTTGCTTGAATAAAATATATACGGGTAATAAAACATGATTAGACAACTTTAGACGAGAAAAATATACGAGAATAGTAATGAAAACCATATCTCTTGCAGCAAACAATTTTATAGGAGATTGCATAAAGAATTTTTATTATCTGACTTAAGTCACAAATTCGCAATATACGGATTTAATACAAACATATATGTAAGTCTTTGTCTAAATTAAGCTGCTTGTATATTGAATTGAAAATTGGAAAAAAGTGTCTCGACTTCTCGAGCTATTTTCTGTTTAGGAGTCGAGACGGGTCTTAGTTTGTGTTTTCAGTTTTTCTTTTTTAAATTCTAAGCTAGAAATATTTCAATCTTCTATTCGGGGAAACATATTCATCTGATGGTTACGGTATTAGCATCTTTTTAATACTTAGTGTCGCTAATATTACAAACTAAATTCTGTTCGCGGCTACGTCCCTGTCAAAGTAACAAATTATTCCATGAAAACTTACTCCCAGGATAAAAATATATATTTTGTGCTATTCCAGGACTTAGTCGTGGGCTAAATTTCATACAAATCCGTTCAGGGTTTTAAGCGGAAAGTAGCAACAAACATACACATTTACACTCCTGCTAGTTACTTGGTTCACTTGTAAGTAGAAAATTGTCGCAAGGAAAGATACTCGTGGGATAAAATATATTCTATGTTCAATTCCAAAATACGGTCTACTACGTACCAAGTGTAATCAAAATCTGTTGAGCCGTTTGACCATAAAGAAGTATCAAATAGACAAACGTACACTATCATTCACATAGTACGACACAATATATCTGCTTACATACCAACGTAACAAATACAAAACGATATTAACCGACATTCATAAATGTAGTGTACTATGATTAGGTCGATAAAGAAAACAAATGCCGACAACCAATAAATTACGCTGTTTTATAAGACACCTACATTACCTACATAAACAATCGAGTGAGATTTAGACTGTGCGCACACATAAGTAAAAACCTTTTTGATTTATCTGTCACTAACATTTTCTGCGACATTAAATGTGGCCGAAACCGTAGCAACTGTAGTGTGCATTGTACATATATGTATACTTTTTAATATTTTGATGTTTGATTAATATACCAACAGTTCACGTCTACAAGTACATTTGAAAGAGGGGCAGTGGCCCTAGGATACAAAAGGCAATTGAAGGATACCGCTAGGTTTTATTCAGTAAAAATTCAACGCGCCCTCTCTTACTACCCTAAAGTGAGGGAAGTCACTAGATGATCCATGATTTTTCACCTCAAAAAAAGCAGACTCTCTTTTTATTTTCAGTTCTCCATTGACAGTTATGAAAACACAACCCTTACAGAAAGTGTTTATACATCTTTTCCCAAAACAGTCTGTATGGTTGTGGATAGATAGACATAAAGGAGGACCTTGTATTTAAAATAATAATAAACTAGCCCTTGACTGTGATCCCACCTGATGGTAAGCAGTGATGTAATCGTTGATGTTAAAGGGCTTTAGTTTATTAAGAATCTGCTCACTGTCGCTTCGAAGAATTCTGTTTTAATCAAAATAAGGATTTATTTGATTTTGACTCAGTCTGCGTATAACCTTATATAAAATTAGCTACATGTACGCACATATAGACAACACACACGTCTTAGCGTATGTAATAAACTGTATATTCATAAAGCCGTATTACCCGAGACGATAAAAAGCATATTCTCTGCTTTAATTTGAATGTATGTTATTATTTTTATTGCTTCTTCTTTTCTGAGATAAATTGCGTTACTTCGCCTTTGCGCTGCCGCTGCAAAATGATTCGCGACTACTTTGAGCGTTACTCTGATAAAATTAATGGATTCAAAGAATGAATTTGAGTTCGACTGTTATTAAATTGTTTGGGGGTATCTTAGAGACGGTTTCAGAATTAAAGAATTGGAGTTTTGAATGTGTCAAACATTGATACACAACAAATTGCAAACGGTTGGAAGAATACCCACGAAACACAAAAAGCAACTGAAAGAACATGAGTTGGTTTTCATCGATTAATTCATGAATCCCCGACCGGTCCTATGAGACCGCGCTGTTATTGTTTTACTATAATTGTGTCTCGTTTTGTGGGTATGTGATAGGTTAAAGACTGACACTTCCTCTTGCTCCACTTGGGGTCACAGAAGTTATTTGATAATTACTCACCACCAAAGATAACAAAACGAGTGGACAAAAGGCATCGCAATAACTTTTTAACTACACATTTTTATTATGTTATTAAACTCACTCAAATGAAACATCCATGATCGAAAATTTTCGAGTTGAAAACTTTCAAAGCTTCATTAGTCTACCAATCTATAAATTTAGACTACCTGTATTGTAGGGATCATGATATCGTCTATAAAGGATTGTAGGAGGCATGTCCTATTGACTAAAAATACACGATAAAGAGGTAAGAATACTTGTGGTCCTGGAACGAAAAACGCAGCTGAAAGAAAATAAGTGTGGTTTGAGTCAGTAAAAATCTTATACGCCTTTCTCCATCATAGAGAGGAAATAGTCATCAACTTCAAAAGAAAAGGTAGCAAGAAACCTTCCACGTGTATATCATATTAAATTTTAATAAATTTAGGAAATAAAATTTAATACCTATGATGGTATTAAATTTTAGGAAACGCTGGTCTATTGCTTTATGCAAAGAAAATAATTGGCTTTTCACAGAAAGCTACAGAAATAATTATTTAAAAACTCGTTAAAATGTAAAATACTTTTCCTTTGATCCGCAAAACCATCAGAAAATAATATTTTCCATGAAATCATTTAATTAGTGATTGATTGATTAACGTTCATCAGACAGTCTTTTTAGTCGATATCTATACAAAAGCTGTCAAAGTTTGTAGCCAGTTCTCCAGTCAAACACCCTTCACTAACTGGTGAAGCATACGCTAATACAACCCTTATAACTATAAAGTTAAGATTTAAATTTCTATGTAAAGGATGGCAGATGTTATCATTTACTATATGACAGATTGCCTGAAAGTTTTCATCAATTTTAAGTTACTTTCATCTGTTTATTCGCTTAATACGCCGATGCTATAGAAAGTAAAATGGTTTTATTAGTTTGGACGGGTGGACCTAGAGAATTATTTAGATAAGTGTCTACAGCAGTTTTCGTGCTTATTGATTTAGTTCTGCGAGTCCTAAAAGCCATTATGAGTTTTGGTGTTCGTGTTGATCTAGGAAAATTGAATTCGGAAGAAATATTGTTAGGAAGACTAGCTCAAACTTAATTGCTTTTCATAGAGTTTCTCAGTTTAAAGTAGTTGCTTACCAATGTTGTTAACAGTGACTATTTATCATGAAACAAGGCTGTCTGGTAGATATCGCTGTCAGAGATATGACCGCCATTGTACCCATAGATTTAAATAAATCTAAAAGTTTCGTACTATTTTGATGTACAATAAAATTAGTTTTATAATATTCTAGTCTAAAAAACTTTTGGTTTACCTGCGGTTTTGGTTTACTTCGAAATCCAAAATTTCGAACGTGGCTTAAATTTTATTTGGTGACTCTACCTGTTATTCCATTATTATCCAAACCCGGAAACACATCAATTATAACTCAGAAATTGCCATAACCGCCGTTTTTTGTACACGCAATTATATTACATCATACGACAATAAAATATTCATATTTACATTTGCAGCTATATACGGAGCCCACGCATGTTTAGGAACATAAAAGATATTTGTTTGTTTATTTGAATCTTGCCGATGTCGGTGCTTACTCTTTCCATGGTAGGCACAGATAGGAAATAAGTACAGAAGTCTTACTTCATACAACAACCATTTAGGGTCAGCTCACACCGAGACGCGACGCTGCGTGCACATTTTAATAGAGTGACACAAAATAGAACTTTATTTACTACACGAAAAGATGCGTATTTCATTGTGAGAATTTAAAATACGTTGCTTCATGCTGCGCTGTGCCTCGTGATGTCGCGCGGCTTCGCACTGCTCCTCGTGACGCTGCGCGGCGTCGCAGTTTGCATTCGCGACGTTTGTGTCGCCGACGATTTTACTATGCACTTCGCAACGTTGTGATGCGTCTCGCGGTGCCGCGTGGCACAGCGCGGCGCAGTGCGAAATCACTGGCCTCTTCCTGTATAGTCGCATCGCGTCACGTCTCGGTGTGAATTAACCCTTATACGTTTGCTAGTTCGATAACACTGGCTTCTCTATGAGTGAGTGCGTTTTCGCTCGTCGTATACAGTCGACCTTCTGTTCTATTTCGTGTTTACCCTCTCCATGGTATATGCATATTTATTGCTGCTTGTACGTTCCCTAGCCTCGTATATGGGGGTAAACAGACAATAAATCCGAAACACGTGGACCAGCTTGAATTGGTTTATCTGACCTTGAACTAAATTACTAAAATAAGCAGCTGAAAGATTAAACTGTGACTTTAGGAATGAAAGTGTTTGGGATTCGATCTATTAACTCAAATAAGGTTATAAAATATAATAAGGGTACAAGTGTACAGGGTTACTTAATAGTAAAAAATAGAAGTCATTCGGCCTTTTGATACTGCTTGTCGACAATACTGATTAGTTTTTGTAAAAGACCGCTTTTTTGAAGTGGAGAAACTGTTAAATAACTTTTTCAACTCTAAGAGTAGCGAAAGGGGGTGACAGAATTTTACTTTTGAGGAGTGGCTGGAAAGACGTCGAGGCATCACCTCACCTTCTACATGACGAAGGTCCTCACCGCATATGATTTGTTCGGGAGGTTCCTGCACCGAATCCATGCGGACGAAACGCCGGAGTGTTACCATTGTGTGGACCGCCCGTAGGACACGGTGGAGCATACGGTGGATATATGCTTTGGCGTAGCAGCAAAAACAATTTTAGGACGATTTGTCAAATTGTATGGGAAAATCTAATTTCTTTGGTTAATATACAAACTCGAACCAAAACTGAACAATTAAAACTGTTATTATTAGATTTTCAAAACTACCCACAAAATAAGTTTTAAGTGGTATTTAAAGTTTGTTGGAAACATTCTCGCGAACAAAGTCTAGTAAAGTGCTAGATCATTAATAAGTTCAATGCCTTTTCTTGTCAAAAAACAATACACTATCGAGCTTTCAATATTGAGACCATTTCCCGGCTCTAATCTCGAAGTCTCTGAATCTAAACATAATCTACGTTCCCACGGGGATCGACACTCTTCATGAGTGTCAACCCTCGTCGAAGTACAGCATTAGGCCTTGTCTTGAGTGAACGCGCGGTTACTAGGGCAAGTGCGGGCGTGGTAGCGAGCGCGATTATGTGGGTACAGTGCGTCGCAAGTTGTGGCTATACGTGTTACCTGAGATTAAAACAATAGAAACTGGCAGGCTAGCGTGTCTTGGCGGCCGCACGCATGGGGGAACGAACATTTGCTCACACTCAAACCGCCTGAATCCTGACCCCGATATACAGCCTGAGTTTGCGGAAGACGAGCAATAGGTACCCGCCGTCCGACAACCTTTCGAACTGACTCCGAGTCGTCAACAGCGCGTAGCGTTCCACACGGACCCCAAGAAGAAGTCGGCAAAACCGGTGGGGTCCAGAAGGATCGAAACCTACTGAGGAAATGGGGGGTGCGAAAGAAAACCCCGGGGTGCTGGAATGCAGAAACATAGGAATGGGTTTTAGTCAGTAATAGTCTGACACGCTCAAACAGAAGTCATTGAATGATTTCCCAAGTAAAAAAGGCTAATGCGACGTCGCTCTAATCACCCACAATAGTTTCTTGAGAATACGACGTAGTAAACGTTAGTTTTATAAATATTTTTGAAAGTCCGCATTCGCTAAAGCATCCGCTCAAACTCTTCACCCTAGCCGAGGGCCTTAGCTGTGACATCGCAAAGTATGGCCAAGCGTTTACACCTTTTACCCTTGATATATGTGCCAATATCTGATGTGTCAATGGATCAAATATTTTTTTTTACTAAAGGTAGTTGTTGGTTATTGGCGTTTTTGGCTGATAAGATCTGTGTGGAACTGGGGATGATGCCTAAAGGTTGGTTCGAAAAATTGCATTTTACCTTTTGTTGGAGTAATTTGAATACCTGCTTTATTACTAAGAATTCAGGCTTCTAGTTTTTAGGGGGTCGAAAATGGCTGGGCTGTTTCAAGAAAAGGATGGTATGGTCATGCCGCTTTTTTGCCCGGTTTGGCAGGGGCATTGTCGTGCCTTCAGATTATAGATATTTAACAACGAATTTCATATTTTTTACACCTCAATTCAATATTGAACTTATCCTTAAGAATTTCTTAAAAATTCTAGATGAATTTTTAATATTATCAGTTATCTTCTAACGCATTTATTACATCGCCAATATCTTAGGTCCTCAGTTATCGCGAGCCGTTCAGGTCAAAAACACGATAACAATTTCAAACTTGACGAATGATGCATTTTAAAAAGGATGGATTCAAAAAGCGCCTTTATTCAACGCACATCTGTGATCGTAAGGGTAAATTTTCTTTACACATATTTTAGAATCTACCACACGTAGTAAGCAAACCTTGGAATATATTGCCGCGATTCGATGCGATTTATTGCGGTTGAGAAAAAAGGAGTGTATTTGAAATCTTAGCTGTGTGAAGTGCGAGACTAGATATCTTTACGGGCCTCGTGTGGAGTAGAATTTATATTTATTTTCATGATGCTCATATTGCTGGTTTTTTTTTCTTTTTTACGGGTGTTGTTTTGGCGTGTCTTGCTTTATCGTCATGGATGGAATGTACTTGTGGTATGTTGATATAAACCTTTATTATTCGGACTAAACGTTTCGCCTCGTCGTTTATACCACGTAGATCGACGGACTAGATAAATTTTCCTGTTGTGGTCTTCCTGTCCGATTATAATTTAGGTGTCTTTAAGATTAGAGTAAACAGGCTCTTAATAAACTAACGCGCCTCACTATCAATGATTGTATCACTGCTTACTGTCAAGTAGGGTCAATTAAAAACAAAAAAAACGATCTGATTAGCCTTTTCCCAATTATCTTGTCTCACCGAATGCAGTTAAATACCAGAATTCTACATTGAGCGGCTTTTGTTCAAGTGGGGAATTATCATAATGTCTTCTCCCGCTCTTGGGCGGTGTGGGAGGGCGTGCTAGACTTTTACTGACTAAATCCCATCCTGTGAGCTTCCCACATTGAGCGACAGCTTCATTAACCTCCACAAACCAAGTAAGACGATGTCCCTTGGCAAAACTGATTTCATATTTCCTGGCCTATGACTATCCGTAATGACAATCAAAGATGTACAAATAAGAGCCAAGTCAAGACCAATATCTTCACGTGCTTTCTCAGGCTCGGAGGAATCTCGTTATATCAAGCTGGTCACCCATCTGTAGACCGACCTCGGCAGTCAAAAAGTGACTAACAAGATACACACGTCACACATACAAACAACAACAACAACAGTCCGGTCCAACCCCATGTCGTCGACAGTGCGTATTGTTCCACGCGCGCCTTAAAGAGATGTCAGATAACTGTAGGGACCCGACAGGGTCAAAGCTGTCTGTAGCCTGGGAATTAGAGCAAAGAAGGTATAGGAGTGGATTTTAGTCAATAAAAGTCTGACACGCCCTCCCGCTGGAGGGAGAAGGAGCTAGGAGAAGTCATTTTGATGGCTCCCCACGATAAAAAAATACACATACAAAATTTGGCCTTTATGATTAATACAATAATAGATGTAATATTATTTATTTGACTAACGATTAATGATATAGATTAATCTAATAAGTTAAATTCACCAATGGCACGACTGCCATTAACATACATATTTAATGTTCGCTTCGTGACCTAGATATTGGTCTAGACATTGGACTCTCGAAAGATTTTAGAAACTTAAAGTTGTGATATACTTACTTAATTTGTAAAGTATGGAAAGAAGAACGGTCACGTCCCATATAAAAAAAACCCAGACCCGACAGAAAAGTGACATATCTCAGTTTTTTTGTTATCATTTATATAATCATATTATATAGGTTTTTATATTCGAAATCAATGGCTAACACCAAAATATTGCCTTATGTTTTTGTTCAGGCTTTACACTAAAAAAGTACAAAATGCCTACGTATCTACACAATTCGTAATGTATGTAACTAAGGGCCTGTTTCACAATGTCCGAGTAGGCACTACTCACTGAATAAATTCAAAAATTTGACAGTTTTTGTATGAAATTATCTGCCAAGTAAGATACTCAAAACTTAATCATAGGTGGTGAAATAGGCCCTAAATGACGCTAAATAGTTATGGGATGTATCCAGGAGACCTGGAGATACAGCTGTATTATATAATTTTTGAACTCCTAGTACAACATTCAACTTACGATTTTGTTTTTAAGGTGGTTTAAAATCATCTAATGGAGGAGCTCGTGGCTAGATAATAACAGCCGCATGGGTCGATCTTCAAGGTTAAGCAATGCTTGCCAAGGTTGGTCTGTGGATGGGTGACCATAACGGCTTAACGTGCTTTCCAAGGCACGGAGGAAACTCGTTATGTTATAGTAAGTCGAATGTTGTACTAGGGGTTCAAAAATTATATAATACAGCTGTATCTCCAGGTCTCCTGGATACATCCCATAACTATTTATCGTTATTTAGTTACATACATTACGAATTGTGTAGATACGTAGGCATTTTGTACTTTTTTAGTGTAAAGCCTGAACAAAAACATAAGGCAATATTTTGGTGTTAGCCATTGATTTCGAATATAAAAACTATATAATATGATTATATAAATAATACCAAAAAAACTGAGGTATGTTACTTTTCTGTCGGGTCTGGGTTTTTTTTGCCTTTTCTTCTTTAGATATATTTTCACTAGAGTTATTATTTTGTTTGATTTAGTCTGTGGTCTACCTTTTTTCTAACTAGTTGTCTCCCACGGTTTTACCCGCATCGTCGGTCAGATTTGCACCGGTGGGTCGTAGCTTGATTTTATATATCCTAGAGCCTTCCTCAATAAATATGCTAATCAACACTGAAAAAATTCGGAGGGAGTATCAGACTGTAACTGACTAAAACCTACCTGAATTCCTTAATTTATTAAAACTTCATATACAGTAGTGCTGAATAGGCGGACATGCAACAAGACGGTAAATAAACAACAGATATTTCAAATAGAATGTTATAAATTATAATAAAGAGAACTTAAAATATAACAATTATGACGAAGACTGAGTTAAAGTTGAGAGAATTTCAATTAGTAGTTCTGAATTTCACACCTGAAGGAAAATTGACTGAGTATAATTCCTCCAGTTGCCCATAATATTTTCTTGCGTTGGTATCCGCAGTTCTTTCCTTAGCCCAGCTCCTACATAATCAATGTTTGTCCCAGTTCGCGTTGAGAACTTTAAAGCATTACTGCGCTATGCTAAAACTTTCCTATTTGACGACACCACTATATTATAAGTTTGGCCTGCATATATTTTCTAATATTTTGAGAATGAAATTCTTGATTTACTTTTATCCTCTTAGTTCTGAATCTGATATATGTTAAACTGTTACAGTTTTGAGTAATGTAGTGTGTATAATGGAAATACTTCTTCTCTCTGAAAAGGTGCTGAATTTCTTTTAGTTAGTATTGGTTTTTTAAGATTGGAAATCATCATATAACTTCTCCCACTCTGTGTGGACTGTGACATTTTGACTAACTAAAACTCACGTGTGTTCTTCCAGTCGCCCTTGTTGTTCTGGGGCCGCGAAATGCCATCATAGTGTAGCAACTAGGTATTTACTTTATCAAAGCAGTTAAAAGTACCTTCTTTTAAGTGAAATATGGTTCACTCATCAACATAACTTTACTTGCGCTAAAGACATCTCAATTCCAAATATTACTGTTAGAAGATTATTTTGTACATCCATATTTATTTATGTACATTTCTTTAACAATAAACTACAAAACAAAAGTCCATAACATTCTCATGACCACCACCAGGCCATCGGTTCACCTAATGAGGTCTTTCAACTCTACGCTTTCTGGTACGCAGTCGCCACTCAAGAACCTTTCAGCCCCATCGACCATCTCTATACTGCCACGTTAGTTTGGCAAATCGTCCATCTATTTCGGTAACTTTGATTCTCCTATTTCATCCACAATATTCATGTTAACGTGTGTATAACGGTACACAGATAGCACCGTTTTTAGACTAGATCGACATATATGCAGACTCAGATCAAATTTATAACAGAAGTCATATAAAATGTGACTGCGAACATTTTTCACCAAAAAACCAGGAGCTATAAATTCAATTTTATAGCAGCAAATAAAATATTCTAATTCAGAGCTCTTCCACGCTATTGTATCGATGACACGCGCCAATAAAGTAAAAATAGGTCAGCGGGCTGCAAAGCGATATGTGCATGAAACACTGTGTTCCAAGTACGGAATCCGTTTTCCAATTATCTGCTATTTTGTCCGAACCGAACGTTTTGGGAAGAGGAATAGTTGGCACGGTGCCACTTTTAAACACGGTGTCCTGTTGTGTCGGCTGTTAAAGATATAGTGTTTCTGTCGAAAGCTTTATCTGCGAATTAAAAATTGTTTGGAAAAGGAGTTTAGTTTGTTGGTATTTGTTTGTCCGTATATTGTTAGGCTTGAAAATCCTTCAGCATACTACGAGAATATTGACTTTATTAGTAACCACTTTATTTGACCCTCTGTGTTCTTCAACAAAAAATGACGTATTTATCTACTAAGTATATAAATAAACTAGCTTCTACCAGCGGCTTTGCCATACAAACTTTGGACCCCGTTTTGTCCCCTTAGGGGGTTCATTTTGAAAAGTACTCTCTTAGTGCTCGTCTACGTCATACAAGGCAGCGTTGTGCAAAATTTCACGCTCCTAGCTCCAGTGGTTTCAGCTGGGTGTTGATATGTCAGTCAGTCAGTTTCTAATTTTGTATGTAGGACTGTAGGTATAGATGTATCAAAGTAAATACTTTTATGCTGATTTTCAGCAGGATTTATCGCAGAAGTTACCATGGCCCTGGAACGCAAAGAGAAACTGAAAAGACACGAGTGTTTTAATTAAGGACAGTCTGACACTTCTTCTCACTCCAGCGCTAGAGTGAGATTAATTATACTACAATTTCCCCAATCCCAAACTAAAAAGAAAGTCATGAGTGAGAGAGTGGGATGCTGCGTCCGGACCAAGCCCAAGTCGGCAAAAGCGCGTAGTTCCACGCACGCTTCAAGGTGATATCAGCAAAAGGGTAGAGTCGAAGCCTACTGGATCGTGTGAAAGAGTACCCTGAGCCCTGATATGAAGGCAAAAAAGAACGTAGGAATTAAATAGTTTTAGTCAGTAAAAGTCACGCCCTCCCGCTCTTCGAAGATTTCACACCAAAAGAAAAAGAAACTGATGTCACAAATTAATCTACCAAAACACTGCAATCATGTCCATTGTCATTGTCTTGAAACCTTGCACAAATGCACACATATCACAAACTACTCGTTACACATAAATGCGACATCCTCATGTACATATCTTACTAACTCTATTTACACCCAGTAAATGCTAACGAGCGTAATAATAAACACATATCATTAGAGTATTCACACCTGATTTCCCGGAGATCTCTACTATGTATTTACTATAATCTAACTAGCTTGATTAAGTGGTTAGCGTCCACAGATCTAACACATAATGTCTAATTCTGGTACAGACATTGTTATTATGTAATGAAATTAACTATTAGTATGTACATTTCTCGAATAATGGGATTCAATTTTGTAAATTGTCTGCTAAACAATTGACGAACATTATGGGCAGATGGTTCAAGCTGAGATAATGTTAGACTTGATTTATCATTGAAAATAAATTGTAGTTTTGTTACAAATACTTTCATACTTATATATTATTTTCTTTTTAGTTTTAGGGTGATTATAGTGATGCGGGCCTCGAAAAGCACGTTAAGCCGTAGGCTGTCATTTTGACAGCCGGGACAGTAGATCTTTGGCAGTCGTTACGGATAGTCAGAAGCCAGTTAATCTGACTCCAGTCTTGCCATGAAGTACCGTGTTACCCCAGTTAATGGGTTGGTCTGGTAGGCAGCCGCTCCTCGTAAAATACCAGTATTTTACGAGGAGCGGCAGCGAAATCCGGCTTGACTGGAAGCTGACCCTAATATCATTGGAAAAAGGCTAGGCAGATGATGATAGTGATGCGTGCCTGTGTGTTGATGGTTGTAGCGTGGTGTTGTGGTGTAGTGGTGTGTGTTGTTTTGGTTGTGTGTGGTGGAGTAGACAAAAACAGATGGAGGAATATCGATCGAATAAAGTGATGAAGCAGGAATATCACGACCCTCGACGTTGAAAAATAGGACGTAAGGAGGAGAAGGAAATGGAGTACTGCGTGTGTGGTGGTGTTTTTTCTTGGTTTTGTGTGTGTATGTGTGTGTGTGTGTTGTTTGGTTTTTAATGAGACTGCTTAGTATATAGTACGATACCAAAATCGAGCTAGGAACATGCCAGGCAAAATAAATCTGTGTATTGAAAAATATGAGGCTGCTCCGTCACTGACCAATTTCGCAGCGATTTAAATATTTTGCTAGTGCCACGCATCGTGTATGGCATGCGTTGCAACTGCGTATTATGACCGTACTAATTACTAAACCCTTTAAACGATGGGCGGCGTAAGTAGGTACCTACATATAACATTATTCCTATCATATAGTATAGGAAATAATTTTCTTAATAAAAATATTACGAAAATTCTCGCTCTTCCTCACACGTCTGCTCCACGCAAAAGCACAAGTGAACACTACTGAGAGAACTGGAATGTATATGTCGTAGGATAATTTGATACTTCGAATCTTCGCGAAAATCCTAGGGGTTTTGCGAAAACGCGGATAATTAGACATAGGCGAAAAATTATCAAATCTTACTGGACAAAGTCAGGATTTTTGCGAAAATACTCGTTACTATAGTAAGATTTGATGTGCTCAACACTGATTGGCTACAATTTTGCTGGCTGACTTCTAATTGGTTCCTAGTTTGCCGATGATTAACTTCAAGTATTGTATCATAGAGATGACAAACAAAACACCGCTAAACCAATCTCGAAAGCATTGTTGTTGTTGAGTGGTTGACTAAGACTTTTATGATATATAACACTATGTACATCCATGTAGCACTTTTATTTACCACTTTATTTTAGTCCAAGTAGGTACACTATTTACGATAAAAAACAAAACACTTCTGCAATTTAACTCAGACACAAACGTAAACAAATAACGTGCGGCAACAAATGATTGACATTTAAGACGTCAACCAATCAGAGACGATCTCTTATTGAACGCGCTGACCGACCAATCAGCGTTCTTATTTCATAACAGCCAGCGTTTCGTTTCGCAATATTGCTATAATAACGAGTATTTTCGCAAAAATCCTGACTTTGTCCAGTAAGATTTGATAATTTTTTGCCTATGTCTAATTATCCGCGTTTTCGCAAAACCCCTAGGATTTTCGCGAAGATTCGAAGTATCAAATTATCCTACGACATATACAACACGTATACGCGAACGATACGGGAACGATACGTAGAGGCTAAAGTTCCTAAAACCGTTATGC
Source organism: Mythimna separata (assembly GCA_030763345.1). Classification (NCBI taxonomy): domain Eukaryota; kingdom Metazoa; phylum Arthropoda; class Insecta; order Lepidoptera; family Noctuidae; genus Mythimna; species Mythimna separata. The sequence goes on along the minus strand of CM061177.1, from coordinate 17,257,727 downwards.
ATAGTAAAGAATTTAAGATATATTGTTAACACGGCCTAATGGACAAACCACACTTTTTTTTCCGCTTAGCCTCAACGATTTAAAAGAAATCATTAATTAATAAATGTTCTAGAACCAAAAAATCAAAGATACTTCACCTTTGCCATTTTTTTTTCAACATTATTAGGCAGCTTAGCTATTCTTTATGCTTACAAAATTGCATATAGATTCTCTTAAGATACTTATACAATTTTATGTTGCGGCTACTTTTCTTCTGGGACCATTTCGAAGGTAAAACGGGGAGATATCTCCACAATTTTCCTTTAAGATTATTAAAGTTTTATATTTGCAGGACGCACTGTAGTTGATTGCTTCACTGTTTCTTGGCTCAGAAATGAGAACTTATCCTCGGAGTATTGTTTCCTTAATATTAAATCTGAATCCGCTGCGGATTTGTTAGATAACAGTATTATGAAGAAATGTGGTCTTGATTTTATTCTGAACCTATTTATGTTTAATTAGATTATAAACTAGATTGTGGTGTGATATTTACATTAATCAGCTGATGGGTGCACCTTGTAGGAGGCCAGACAACACTGCGTCTTTCGGTACGCCGTTACCACTCTAGAATCTTTCGGTTCCAATGGCCGTCTATTTAATTCTGCAAGCAGTGATACTCTGCCTATTTCTATGAGTTCATCATTTCTTGACTTTGGCAAGAAGGACCGATGACCTGGTAAGGGTTGCGGGAATCCGATGTATCAGATGGTGTTATATGAATGTTGTGAATTACTATTGTTATTAAAAAAAATATATATACACTGTAAAAACCATGTGAAAACATAACCCTTCTTTTTGGACAACTGGGTAAAAACACAATCCTACCTTCCCCCCGCTTAAATACATTAACACATATAACATCCATTTGTATTATAACGTCGAGCGCCCAGCAACAATTCCTGGGAGAGTAATCTGTGGCCGGATTACGCGTTATTGTCGACTAGTGCGATTAAGTCTGCATTTCAACCGTTTGTTAGCTTCCATTGAAAGCTCGGAGCTGTCCGCTGGACTCAGGTCTGACAGGTTTATGCTTTGAGAATGCCACGAATGTACAGGAATAACTGCTTCGAGAATCAACTGTTTGTTTTACTTAATAAAGCTTGATTTGTGCTAATGATAAATGTCACACAGCCATTACAAGTAAAGCGTGAGATATTAATTTTATTTAGAGAAGTATGAAAAAGTCATTCAATAGGGTTATCTAAGTTGAGAGGGTTTTGGAGACAGTTAACTGAGCTGAGAGGACTGATGACCAATCTAAAGATTTTTAGGGTTCCGTACCTCAAAAGGAAAAAACGAAACCCTAATTGGATCACTTTGTTGTCCGTCTGTCTATCTGTCTGTCAAGACGCTTTATCTCGGGAATGCGTGAAGGTATCAAGTTGAAATTTAAACTATATGCTCAAGTCTGCGGTCCCTTCAAACTGTGTAAAAATCAAACTTGTAAGTTTATGGGGAAAAAACATACGCCCGTTTATGGTGCAAAAAACGTACATTTCGAGACCATCAAAGGAATCAAAATTCATAGGGTACTTCCCATAGGTAAGTTGTTACGGAACCCTCAGTGCGCGAGTCCGACGCACACTTGCCCGGATTTTTTAATTATAAAATCTAATGCCTGACAGCGATCCAGCCTAATAGAAAACAGTGATACAATCGATGATGGTGAATTAGCCTAGTTTATTAAGAATTTTCACTCTAATCTTGAAGAATCTTAAATTATAATCGGATGGGAAGACAAATTGCAAACACACAAACAGGCAAATTGTTTCAGTTCTTCGATATACGTTGTATAAACAACGAGATCAGACGCATAGTCCGGACCGTACAGGTGTCAACAACGTAAGGGTGGACACTCACCGTGCGTCGGATTGTCCGATGGTAGAAAGGTGACAGCGGAATCAAATTATGCAATTCCTGCGCACACTCTTCAAAATGCATGCTACATCCATTTCGTAAATAAATAGGTAGGTACGTGTTACGTCCGGCAATCACATTTTAATCAACATACAACATGATATAAGACAAAAAAAAAGTCACTGACCTGCAAAACGCAAAACCTTAAGAAAATAGGCTACCCCAAAGCATTCACCTTTACTTACATCATTAAGATTTCTGTGCTAACATCCTACGTAGTTCGCGTCGTAGGTCAAATAGGGCGAAACGATTGACAAGTCTGTCAGTTTACTAACCCAGTTTATCATGTCTCTTCCTAATTCATTCATGCAAATATTTGATCTGAAGTAACGCCTACACTTTATGCAAAAGACTGTGTATTTAATTGTAAGAGTTGCTACACACGAGCCACCGTCCACAACTTAAAAACGCCGCCAACTACATATATCATATACTAGCTTCGGCCCGCGGCTTTGCCCGTGTGAAAGTAACTTTTTTTACATAAAATATAGCCTATAGCACTCAGGAAGAAAGCAGCTTTTTATCAATACGTAAGTACATTTATGTAATCGAATCAGGATCTTCCGAGATTATCCCATAAAAACAAACTTTACCTCTTTATTATATTAGTATAGATATCCTGTAGATTTCATACATTTTACATGGACACGCCGCACACATTTAAGGCCGGTTGCCACCGCATGCTACTTCTAGCTTCTCGTGGTGGCATTGGTACAGTCAGCACCAAAAGTCGATGAACAGAATCAACATACATACATACCTGTTCGCAATAAAATGTGTTTCATCTGTTCACAATAAAATGTTTTGTTATGTTGATTCTGTTCATCGACTTTTGTTGCTGACTGTACCTGTCTCGTGTAGCCCGTATGCTTCGACCCTAAGATCGGAGTAATTTTTGGCTAAAATGTGGGTCAGGCGAAGACCTTCCCCATATTTTGAATAATATTTGCTGTATTTTTGGATTGTAGCATCGGGATTTATAAATTATATCAGTTTAGCTGCCACGATCACCTTAGTACTTCCCATTTTTCTAAGAAGTCTAAACAAGATCACCAATTTTGATTTTTTTCATTTTTCAAACTGTTTTTGGTTTGGTAATGAGAAAAAATGTAGAAAAATGGATTATAAGTTCAGATTGATTGGACCGTGTTGGGAAAATGACTCATTAATTTGCCAAAACATTATAATTAAGCAAAATACCTGCTGTTTTCCTAATTCTCGTGAAAGTCGAAAATTACCCCAAGGCCACATTGTATACTCCCCAAATAAAAAGTGTCCTATGACACCTATTCCCAAAACCCCCTTGAGCCATACGTTTGATTGTGTACGAGTTACCAACATAACTAAACAAAAATACTACGAATACCAAAAAAATATGTCTACGAATTTTGTAAACATTGCAATTACTTCGATTTTTTTCTACAACTTCATTACGCACGTCTATTTCCTTCAAAAAAATAAACCCATTATCCTACCTTTCAATCAGAAACTGTTGAAATAAAGCGCTTTTCACACTACACCACGATTTGTGTGAAAAATGTCCGCTTGTTAGCGCTCCGGGTTATTTATAGAGGCACTAACAAGATAACCGCGGTAATGAGAACCGAAGCATCCCTTCGCACTTCGCTTGCAGGGTCTTTTTTATATTTTTCAATATCGCGCATAGAATTCACGGGTTAATGGCTGCGAGTAGATCGTCTGGTGTTTACTTAATTAAGGAAGTGCTTTGTAGTGGAGGGTGCTAGAAATGTCTGGACGTTATTAGATATGGACTGAAGAAGTTTTACAAAAACTACATTCAAAGTAAACAGTGCTGCATTACAAAAGACGTTGCGTTGAGAGGTATCCTACAAGGTGGACAGATAACCTGGTAAAAGTTGCGTGAATCCTATGGATGCGAGATGCACAGAACTTGTCATTGTGGCGACGCTTGGGGCGCCTGCGTCTTTCGGCTGGAATGATGATGGATCATGATAAGTGCCTCTTCATTGTTTATTGTCTGGTTTATGTTTTCAGGAGGATCTCGTGGTTAAATAATATCAACATTGGAAACTGGGTGATTAAAAAAACAACAACAAAACGTCGATAGCTCATACATTAATGTAAGTAAGCGCACCAAATATAAAATAACACAAATTCGCAGTTTTATAGTAATAAGCTGAACTCAGTCTGCTCGCAAATCACAAAACATTGAAACAGTATCTCCTTCCATTCATCAGTGAACAAAACAGTGAGCAAGTTTTTTTTTAAGAATAAGCGTGAGACCTTGTCAGACTTTTACTGACTAATATCACATGTTCTTGCTTTCGAGGACCAGGATTTTTCCTTTCGCAAGTTTCTGTTAAATACTTGAGTTAAACTCCAAGCTGCTACAAATAATTGGTAATAGAAAACCCAAAAGCACTTTTGCTCAATTCGAGAATCGAACTCAAGACCCCACTCAGCAGTCGCGGTTTCAACCACAAGACCAACAGAGCTGATAACACAAACAATAAACATTTGATACAAAAAAAAAACTGAAAAAATACAAAACAAGAAAGTGCGCTCAGTTATTTGTTGTACCAGGGTTGCATGCATAAAAGAAGGCCGCGTTACACAACGCAGCACACAGCAAATGAAACCACATTACCGTGGTGACATTCGCTTTTTATTCCCAGTTTTCTTCAGTATTATTTTCTGCATAAAGCTACACGTGTTTTCTATATGTATTTGCTTTAAAGTCTTGTGTTGTTTCTGTTTGCTTTGTCTCTGATACTTTTGTGAAGTGAATCCTAGTTGGATAAAGAAAATACAGGATGTTTGGACTGTGTTTCTGAATCAACAGATGAAATTCATGCCGCTGTGTCTGCGGTTTAGTTGCAATATATGAGCTTATGTATTTTATTCTTATTGTATGAGATAACAATAAAATGGTAAAAGAAAAAACAGTTTTTGTCTTTCCTATTTGTGTTTAACAGAATTCTCTACTATATTCAGCCATCATGTTAAATGAACTGGACTGAGACACTTTGTATGTACGGGACGGTCGACAAAAATTACGCATGCTCAATTAAATAATTATTCCTGTGCACTGTGCATGCGCAGCTAGTGTCAAAACCCGAATCGAGCGATCGAGCTGTGAGCCTTGAACACGGCCCATTGTTAACCAAAAACGCAGCTGAAACCGCGAGCATAGCTAGTATTGTAAAAAGCAGAATCCGAATTCTATAAAAAAATAAAAAGCAATTCATAAAAACAGGTAATCCATTTACAGGGAAAGTAACCAACAAAACAAACATTATCCGTCAAGAAAACGGTCATTTAGCGTACAAAGCAACGTTGTAACACATGTAAACTTTACGCGACCGTAAAATTACTTTTTATCGTCCCAAAAGCATAAAGTTGAAATTCCGATAAAATAGATTTCCCGCGATATTATGACGACGTGTATTCGTTTAATTTCGCCATTTGTGTGGAGTTTACCCAACGGGAGAGGCATTATAGGGGCCATACCAGCGTTTTATATGAAAAAATCAGCCATTCCTATTTGAAATTGCCACTTGTGAACGTCGCGAGCACTTGAAGCCGGGGAGAAAGTTTAATATAATACAAACAAGAGGTGTTTAGTATACGTAGGTATACCGATAAATACGCTCCCTCATCCCGCTTTGTTTTCTTTAAAAGATTAATTCTTTCTTTCTTTCTTTAAAACGTCGAGTTCCTAGCCTGACGGTTTTCTACGAGTTGCATTTGGAGTGTGCGTCGAAATTGCCAAGCCCGTTCCATCATCGAACTATACAAGACGTACGGTACAACATCCCACCTATACGCACAAAACATTTTAGGTGCACATTATTGTGCACACAGCTAGATGGACTTTCCCACTGCAGTCTGTGTTTCCTGATAGCTAAAACCAGGAGAGTCAAGATTGAGTTCGTTACTTTCAGGTAAGTGCGCTCCATCGTCGCCCACATCATCGCGTTCCATCAAGTGAGATAGTGGTCAATCCCGAACCTATCAACAAATAAAAAGCATATACAACATGTTCAACATAATTAACGCACATCCTCTTGGGGGGTCATTGTACTCATCATTATGAACAACTTTTAGTATGGGACCAAACCTGAAATCGAGAAAAAATAATCAGCTGTTCCCTACAAAATAAGGATGTGCGTTAATTAATATGTTACATGTTGTATAACTGAATGAAACGTTAATTTACATTGATCATTCGTGCTTATATATTTTATATACAGTTTGGTGACAGTGTGATAGCATGGATTACAAGAAACCCACATTAGGTTAGATAACGCGGCCCATATAAACTGCGGGGAAATTCGGAAAGAACATAATTTACTTATAATCCTAACATTTTCCTTTTGGTCTTTTATAATAATAACAGACCACTCAGTGTGACCTCGTGGTAACTTTTCCTACGTTACCACAAGGTCAAACTCATATTTTTATTATTGAGTTACATTGACTACTAGACTACTACTTCTCTGGATATTGCGTAGGTACTTGACACATATGGATAACACGTGACATGTCGACAGACCAGATTTTTTTTACTGCGTATATATTCTAGGGACCTAAGTGCTAGAAACTCCAATCGCGTTTTTTTCAATATCGCAGTGTGTTTTGACATGTTATTACCTACTATAAAACTTGTGTTACTTTCAATCAATAAGTCTGTGTTAATGTATTTTATATAATTTGTCAATGTATTGAGGAGCTCGTGGCTAGATAATAACAGCCGCACGGGTCGATCTTCAAGGTTAAGCAACGCTTGCCTAGGTTGGTCTGTGGATGGGTGACATCATGACGTCATCTTAACATAACGAGTTTCCTCCGTGCCTCGGAAAGCACGTTAAGCCGTGGGTCCCGGCTGTCATTTGTAGATCTTTGGCAGTCGTTACGGATAGTCAGAAGCCAGTAAATCTAACTCCAGTCTTGTCATGAAGTACCGTGTTACCCCAGTTAATGGGTCGTGGAGGTCTGGTAGGCAGCCGCTCCTCGTAAAATACTGGTATTCAGCTAAATCCGGTTTGACTGGAAGCCGACCCCAATATAGTTGGGAAAAGGCTAGGCAGATGATGATAAATGTATTTTATATATACCTACGCTGTTTTTTTTTTAATATAGATTGATTTCTATTTAAAAGACAGTGGGATAATTTATATATTTGATATGAAATAGCCAGTCCCATTTTTGCTATCACTGATGTTACTTATACTCTTTTTGTACATTTAGAGATTATTTAAGCCATGTTATCCCTAGGGAACATGGCACAGGGCCATAATTATCGCTGAACCTTTACATGGTATATCTCTGCGACTTTGTCTGGCCTGTTGGTCTAGTGGTCAGTGGCTCTGACTGCTATGCCGTAGGTCGTGGGTTCGATTCCCATCCAGGACAAATGTTTGTGTGATGAGCTCGATCATTTGTTCTGTGTCTGGGTGTTATTTATCTATAATATGTATGTATTTAGAAATATATAAGTATGTTTATCAGTTGTCTAGTACCCATAACACAAGCTCTGCTTAGCTTGGGACTAGATTGCGTTGTGGAATATTATATTATATTATTATATTATATTATAATTATTATATTTGTGGAATAGTATTGCTCGACACTTGTCTTGTACACGTTGCCCACTGGTGATTAGTATGTCACCCGAGAATGCCTCTAGATGGACACTCTACTGCCATTTCGCAGTATACAAAGAGACACTCGGCCTCGCTATCCAAAGTGGTCAGCTGTCGCGGGGCATGAAGGATACGTGACTTGTGTCAAGTCTCGCGTAGATGTCGTAAGCCACGTCAAGTGTCATCGCGTAGGACACGTAAATAGTCGCGCTTGTTGCATTAAAATCATTTAAATCAGTCCCGCTAAACAGCACATTCGATTCGCTGTACTGAGGATTCTCGAGTTCAAGGGGTTCCATTTCGAATGACCCATGGCCAATGTAGCCGGCTTTTCTAGGCTCCTACGGTTTTGCTGCCATTTCTTAGAGGCGCGCGTGGAACACTATCTGCCGTCGAAGACATGAGCTCGCTCAGGCTGGTTACCAGACGGCCGAATGGCGAGCTATCAATTGCTCGCCGTGCGCAAAACACGCCTACAGTGGACATGATATCTTACTAAAGGACAATTCTGATACAGATACGATGGGTCCAAGTGTTTTGTCCATGCAATTGTACCAAAATCGATAACTTAAACAGCATCTTACCAGTTAACTCAATTAAAACTTCGCATATCTATTGGAGGAATTTAACAGTGTTGCAACTGCAGTACGGTTTTTATAAAAAGTCATCCTGAAGAACAAATTGTAAGGAAACGCGTTATCGCTTTGTCTGTCCCGTATCCTTGAACAGTGACTGAGAATAAGTACCCTAATTTTTCATTTCAATGACACGAAAAGCAAGCAGGCTCGTGCAAAAATACAGATTAGATGGTACGGGGAAGGTTGATGTATGAAAAATTCAAGTTGATCTTTGCTTAAGCACAAAGCCCACTCACTGGCACGCTGTCCGGAACACCCTGTACAGTTAGGATGGGTGCACACGGTGCCATGGTTTATAAGGATAGTTTTATTGGTCAAAAATCACAAGAATGTGTTTTTTATTAGTCCTTCTCGTTCAAAGAACTGAATGAATTTGCACGTAGTGTGACATAAGATACTGTTTATCTTGGAAGTTTCGTTAGCAGGAACTAGTTAAACTATAATTATGTTCTAGCACTCAACCCTGAACATAATTATAGTCTAGTTAGAAAGATTATAATTATGGTATAGTGTGGCCATTAGTGCTGTGCACTCCCTGAGGTATGCGCGGCGAGGTGGGAGACGAAGAAAAAAGTGCATGAGTTCACATGAGATCGATACATGTCGGACAGATCTTACGATTTCAGTGTGCATTTCTAAAGCAAGACTTGGGGCGGGACGACGGTCGGAGGCTATCTGTAATATATTATACCTACTTACTTAGTTGATTAAAATATAACCCAAATATACTCCTATTTTATTAAAAATGTGCAGGTGACAAATAAGAACTAAACTTATAATTCAAAGCAGGACTTTTTTATATTAACAAACAATTATATAAACACAAGCGTGTCTGTTCACCGCTAAAAGGAGCCCGTTCACCTTGGCTCCTGCTTTCCGGGATGTATCCCTGGACTGCACCGATCGCCTTCAGCTCTTGGGAGTTGAAATTTCCTCCGACCTGAACTTTGGGCGGTTCATTGAGTCCAAAGCTAAAGTAGCTGCTAGGAAACTCGGCGTTCTTGCAAAGGTCCGGCAGTACTTCACACCGGGACAGCTTCTTATGTTATACAAAGCACAGGTCCGATCGTGTGTGGAGTACTGCAGCCACATATGGGCTGGAGCTGCAAAATGCCACCTGGCAACTTTGGACTCAGTGGAAAGGCGTGCGAAGAGGCTAATTGGAGATCCAGATCTAGTTAACTCCAACCTACAAAGCCTTGCGCACAGGCGTAGGGTAGCCAGCCTTTCGGTATTATACAGGATGCATTTCGGAGAGTGTGCGCAGGAATTACACGAATTGATTCCGCCATCCCGTTTTTTCCATCGGACAAGCCGTCGTACGACGAATGTCCATCCTTTTGTTGTGGAAACCTCTACGGTCCGGACTAAGCGCTTCGCTTCGTCGTTTATACCGCGTACATCGAAGGACTGGAATAGTTTGCCTGCTGCGGTCTTCCCGTCCAATTATAATTTGGGTGTCTTCAAGGCTAGAGTGAATAGGCTCTTAATAAACTAGTGCGCCTCACCATCTAAGATTGCATCACTGCTTACCATCAGGTGGGATCGCAGTCAAGCACTAGCTTAAACAATTTAAAAAAAAAAAATATATATATATTCTAACGAAAGTTATTCTGACATAGATTCCGTTTTAACTTCATCTTCGATTTCGTCATCATCTTCATCTTCCACTTCGCCACCGGAACTTGAATCAGAGTCTTGCAAATTTATTATGAATGAATCGATAACATTATCGAACCTACTATCGCGACTCCAGTAATCGTTTTCATTTTTCTGGACATGATCGTCGCATCTCTGCCATTTTTCCGCCGTGAATTCCGAAAACAATTTATCCAATAAGATTATTTTTTCGTCTAGAGAAGAATTAATATAGTCTTGGGCTATGTTGTTTTTAATATCAGCCCAGACCAACTCAATTGGATTTAAATCCGGATGGTACGGAGGTAAACGCAGAACAGTGTGTCCACTGGCTTTCAGGAGTTCGTCAATTCTATACACGGGTTCTTTTTGTGTATTTTTGATAAGAAGTAGCAGTTGAGCCTTTGTCATGGTTCCTGAAAATTCTACATTATGGCGTAGCAACCAGTTCTGCATTTCATTTTTGAGGCTTGATATAGTTGGTTTCTTCTCAACCTGAACGCTGTGGTAAGACGCGTTGTCCATTACAACTACAGAATTCGGCAGCAACTTATCTTTTAACTTTTCATCTACCCACTTATAAAAAGTAGGTCCGCTCATATCTCCATGATAGTCACCGGTTCTAGCATCTGATTTGAATATAGTCAATGCATCATCCAATAAGCCATTTCGACACCCAGCGTGAAGAATTACCAATCGCCGTCCTTTCCCAACATCAGCATGAATTCCGGGTTCTGACGATGATTGCCAACATTTGCTGGCATGGTGACCGGCGTTGATGTATGTTTCATCAAAAAAATATATGTTGCGGTTTTGCGTTCTGTAATTTCTGATTTGTGTTAGATATTTTTTCCGCCACACTGTAATATTAGGCTGCTCTATAAGAAGAAGTCTCTTTGATTTGCATTTTTTGAAACGGTAGCCCATTTTGTGTAAAAGCTGTCTTAAATATTCCCGTCCACAAGTCAATATGCCATCCTTTCTCAAACTTGATAGTAACTTACGGACACTTGGTATTTTTTTGTCAACTTCGTAAAACTGATGAATTTTTCTTCTGATAACTCCAAGGTCAAAATCATCCACAACGTGTTTTTTCTTTAGAACTTTTGGTTTTTTTGGCGATTGAAATTTTAATTGGCTTGAATTTTCAATTGATAAATAACCCGCAGAAATCACATTATGCACGGTTCTTTTGCTGTACCCCGTAGCCTCCGCAACGATTTTGGCAATATTCACATCATTTTTAAATTCAAAGCTTTCTTTGTCTGCTTTTCTTTTCATAAAATATTCAGCCACCTTAAAAATGGCAGTCTTTATATCACGAGATAACGCACGACCCATCTTTGAATATTTATCCCATGTGCGTCTGACATAGACAGTCCGATACAGATAACACTACCTGCCGCCACGAGCGTTGACGGCGCACTGACAGAGCGCAGCAGCCAATTCTCCCCCCCCGTCTCGCCGCGCACATACCTCAGGCAGTGCACAGCACTAATGGCCACACTATAACGAGAGGGCGTGTCATATTTTATCTGAATAAAACCTACCTGTATTTTTCAGTTACCGTATGCGTAACTCTTTTTCTTTTGGGCGAGCTCTACGCACTTACCATTTTTCCTACAGGGAAAAGACTCGGATCTTACTACCATTATTTTATGTAATTATTTTTTCCTTTATCACAAAAACCAAAAAAGCCACAGTGAGCCATCAGCTTAAAATGTAACCCAACATAAGCGGCCGACAACAGGTGTTATGTGATAATGACTAAACAGCCTTTGAATTTGTAATGAAGGCTGTGAGTACGGGGTGGCGGGAGCCATGGGGCCTTTGTGACGTCACAGGCTCGGTCTACTAAGTAGATAAGTACAAAAGGTCCGCTCCATACAGTAAGTGAAAATGCATGCAGAGACACCGAGCCTTTTCCCAACCATGTTTGTTTTAGGTAAAAAATCATTTAACGACTTCGCCAGCTCTAAGACAGATATTTACTAACTAAAACTACACTTATGTTTCTTCAATTGCCCTTTGCGGTCACTAGAGCGACGCAAAGTGCAACTGAAAAAACATGGACATGACCTGAAGGAACTGGAACGAACATGCAACATGAGTTCTTTTTCAGAACTCGACCCATGATTCCCCCAACCATGTTGAAATCGGTTTCCAGTTTAACTAGATGCAACTGAATACCAATAACTACTTTAAAAGTGTACCTACACAAATACGCACACACACATTTTCATACATAATTATAATGGCATATACATTGTATGTTTTCGCTCGTTCTACAGACCAAACCTTCTGTAGTGCCCTATCTATTGGTCCTCGCAGTCTACTATGGCAGTACAACAGTAATTTAATTGTGGGTAGGCAATGTACTTTGGGACACTTGATTTTTTGCACGAGGTACAAAGGTTTATCGATTATAATGTTGAAAATGGTATAAAAAGTGGTGAAGGAGGGGTGTCCGCCTGTAATAGTGCATGAAATTGGTTGGGCAATATGAGTTGAGATTTTCGTAAATACCACGTTTTGTAACATTTTTAAAGACATACTAGCTGCTGCCCGCGACGTCGTCTGCGTGAAGGCCCTACAGCACCAAAAATACTTAAGATGTCGCTATAGCATTATACGTAAACAACTTTTAAAATAGCATTAAAATACATGTTTTTTTTGCAAGCGAAGCAAGTTTAGAGAATTATATGGGAATCCTGCTGAGTTCAGTCATAAGTTGTGAATGAAGGAAATAGAGAAAATGATGTAGGTATGTGTGGAATATCAGTCTTGCCATGAATCCCAGTTAATGCGTTGTGGAGGTCTGGTAGGCAGCCGCTCCTCGTAAAATACTGGAATTCAGCTAAATCCGGCTTGACTGGAAGCCGACCCCAATATAGTTGAGAAAAGGCTAGGCAGATGATGATGGTGATGTATGTGTGGAATGTATTCCATTCCAGGACACAAAAGTGTAAAAATACGTACAAAGATATCGTACCTTACAACACTTCCCTATAAATTACGTTGCCAGGTGCCAAAATGTAAAGAGAATCAGGACTGGTGACGCCGGAGCAACCACCGTACAGTTGCCTTTGTGAGAAGCAACTCGTCCTGAGAACTGTACGCGCTTGAACTGGAACGGGAAGTTGTAAGGTAGGGGGGAAATGCGTGGTATAAATGCTGTTTCGCCAATGCCACAACCATAAGAATTTCTGCTCCAATGGTGTGTCTGTGGATTGAGACGACTTTAAGGCGAGTCTCGTTACACAGCTCTGGAGGAGATAGGTTCCGAAGAAGCACAATTGGGATACTGACCTTCAGCTGGATGATATGCACTGAAAGTCCACTTGCTGACAGGGTGTTCAGAAATTCCACGGGATAATGTGTAGCGTTATCTTGCTCGACAACAGTGTTTATCGAGGTGTAGACCACATCATTCCCCTCAATTTCCCAGAGAATGCATTCGTTAATTGCTGCAGCCTGATCACTTATGAGCATCTAAATGGCCTACTCACACACCCAAGAATTGTACTGGTGCAGTATACGACTGACGTTGGCGTTGAGTTCTTCTAAGCTGGATACTATTTTTTTTGTATCGCCCAAAGGTTGACTGGTAGAAAATGCCTAAGGCATTAAGTCCGCTTCTGTGCTTCTACCAAGAGAGTGTACGACTCTACCGAGAGACTCAGCAGCACCACCTGTCCACCTTTCTCTTCTTGTGTGCGTTTTCCATGACTTAGAAGGACATCGTAAAATTCCTGAACACGTGCATTGTCTCCAAGCTGAGCATTAAAAATTAGCATTTCTAATTGAACTTAACTTCAGGTGGAATACGCGAGAGATCAAGTCGTGCCTGTCGTACGAAGCCTATCCGCAAGGAGTTGAGCTGTTATTTCAGGCTACTTTGGGTTGGTAGTGATGATAGTGAAAAGGTCCGGGCGACCAAACTTTCGCACGTAACAAAATGCATCTTAGGTCCTCTCGTGCATGTACCACGGACCATTTGTGAAGGTGGAGGGGAGAATGACCATGAATGAGCATCTGTATTATTCTGCATAGAGATAGACGTAGTTCTCAGCTTTGAGCTTTCTTTGGTTGGACCTTATAAATACCAAACGCTCTGTCTCAATTTTGGCGTACATGTCCTAAGAAACTTAGTAAAGAGCGTACGATAATGGCGGAGATAAGAACCATTGTTTACCCTCAGCTGGATCAAGAAGCTGTGGAAATGTATGGTGGATGGTTTTTTTTATGATTTGGGGTGCCTGTTGGGGGTCTACATTATAGTGGGCAAAATGGTAGTCAACCTCTCCACGACAGAACTGAAATGAGAGGATATTGAAGAGAATCGTACGCACGGTGAGTCTCGCTGATCCTTCGAAGCCGGCGTAAAACGATGTCTCTTTTATCACACTCCTGTCCGACTAATACAACAGCTACCTGATTCGTCGTTGGAGCATTATACCACCCTGGATGGGCTGTGATCGGCCTTCTATCTGCTCTGATGACAAAATTAAAGTGGTTGCGCTCGTTCTCAGGCACCGACGCGAGGGCTGCTTTGAAGTTGCTAATTTGCGGATTAACGTTATGCAACATACTTTGCAATCCTTTGAACAGACCAGACCAAATGGAGGATGTGTCTACTTCAACACTTGCTTGTTGTTCACCAAACAAAGTCATCTGGACGGCGCTGTTATAAGCTCGAATGTATTTCAAAAAATGGCTGGACTTCGAATGCTTGCCATTTAGTCCCCTTTTTCATTTGCGGACTTGGCAGTGGGTACAAACTTCTTCTAAGGCAACCATATCTCCATGGGCGGCGAGGTTAAACACGATATTGTAGATAAATCCACTTCCTTCTTTACTTAGCCGTTTGCTCTTCGATGTCGTAAACCGTGGAATCATCATCAGATGTCGAAAGTTGATTTATGTCACGACACAGGCGATCTTATTCTTTTTGTGCCGCACGCTGTTCTCTTGGATTCTGTCACGTTCTTGCGATAAATGAGCTTCAATGTCACTTCATCATCAATGAACATCACTTTTTTGTAATACTTAACACCGCATTTTTTTTAATTGTCTTCCTCAACTCTGCTCAAGATTTTGAGGGTTTTGTTGGAACTTGTATTTGTCAAACGAACTATACGATACAACTGTTATGAAGAAAATGCAAAATGCCATCTATGAATTTTAAGAATAACAAACTACTAACCTCGCCAACATGATAAAATTTTAATTATAAATTTCCAAAAAGTGTTAATATGTAACTTGATTTGATTTTTATGTAATGTCATAGATGGCGCTGCTTTAAAATTTCTTTTATACTACTAACATTCACGAAATTATGTTTTTCTGCCCAAGTTACTTAAATGGCGTAGTTTTTATATTGTAAAGCTAAATAATAGCATGGCTTACTCAAAAACAACATTAATATATGCGTCGTTAGATTACACGCTGCCACATAATGCGTAAGAAAAATAAAGATTCACAGCTCCTCCCCCGTAGGTGATAGCGTGATAATATGTAGCCTATTTGTTTTCCCGACCTCTCAGTAATATTCATGCAAAATTTGAAGTAAATTCATCCAGTACTTTTTGAGTTTAGCCCGGACATACAGATAAACAGACAAACAGACAATCAGACAAACAGACATGAATTCTAAAAACTATATTTTTGGCTTCGGTATAGATTGTAGATCACGCCCCAAGTATTCTTTTAAAAAAATATGCAATGTACAGTTTTGACTTTCCTACGATTTTATTATATGTACTAGCTGCTGCCCGCGACGTCGTCTGCGTGAAGGCAGCACCAAAAATACTTAAGATGTCGCTATAGCATTATAAGTAAACAACTTTTAAAATAGCATTAAAATTTATGTTTTTTTGCAAGCGAAGCAAGTTTAGAGAATTATATGGGAATCCTGCTGAGTTCAGTCATAAGTTGTGACTGAAGGAAATAGAGAAAATGATGTATGTGTGGAATATCAGTCTTGCCATGAAGTACCGTGAGTACCGTGTTATCCCAGTTAATGGGTTGTGGAGGTCTGGTAGGCAGCTGCTCCTCATAAAATACTGGTATTCAGCTAAATCCGGCTTGACTGGAAGCCGACCCCAATATATGTAGTTGGGAAAAGGCTTCCCTATAAATTACGTTGCCAGGTGCCAAAATGTAAAGAGAATCAGGACTGGTGACGCGGGAGCAAGCACCATACAGTTGCCTTTGTGAGAAGCAACTCGTCCTGAGAATTGTACGCGCTTGAACTGGAACGGGAAGTTGTAAGGTAGGGGGGAAATGCGTGGTATAAATGCTGCCTCGCCAATGCCACAACCATAAGAATTTCTGCTTCAATGGTGTGTCTGTGGAGTGAGAGGACTTTAAGGCGAATCTCGATACACAGCTCTGGAGGAGATAGGTTCCGAAGAAGCACAATTGGGACACTGACCTTCAGCTGGATGATATGCACTGAAAGTCCACTTGCTGACAGGGTGTTCAGAAATTCCACGGGATAATGTGTAGCGTTATCTTGCTCGACAACAGTGTTTATCGAGGTGTAGACCACATCATTCCCCTCAATTTCCCAGAGAATGCATTCGTTAATTGCTGCAGCCTGATCATTTATGGGCATCTGAATGGCCTACTCACACACCCAAGAATTCCGCCATGTGGCCATGACTTAGAAGGACATCGTAAAATTCCAGAACACGTGCATTGTCTCCAAGCTGAGCATTAAAAATTAGCATTTCTAATTGAACTTAACTTCAGGTGGAATACGCGAGAGATCAAGTCGTGCCTGTCGTACGAAGCCTACCCTGCAAGGAGTTGAGCTGTTAATTCAGGCTACTTTGGGTTGGTAGTGATGATAGTAAAGAGGTCCGGGCGACCAAACTTTCGCACGTAACAAAATGCATCTTGGGTCCTCTCGTCCATGTACCGCGGACCCTTTGTGAAGGTGGAGGGGAGAATGACCATGAATGAGCATTTGTATTATTCTGCATAGAGATAGACGTAGTTCTCAGCTTTGAGCTTTCTTTAGTTGGACCTTATAAATACCAAACGCTCTGTCTCAATTTTGGCGTACATGTCCTAAGAAACTGAGTAAAGAGCGTATGATAATGGCGGAGATAAGAACCATTGTTTACCCTCAGCTGGATCAAGAAGCTGTAGAAATGCATGGTGGATGGTTTTTTTATGATTTGGGGTGCCTGTCTGGGGGTCTACATTATAGTGGGCAAAATGGTAGCCAACCTCTCCGCGACAGAACTGAAATGAGAGGATATTGAAGAGAATCGTACGCACGGTGAGTCTCGCTGATCCTTCGAAGCCGGTCATCATGCGTGCGTAAAACGATGTCTCTTTTATCACACTCCTGATCGACTAACACAACAGCTACCTTGTTGGAGCATTATACCACCCTGGATGGGCTGTGATCGGCCTTCTATCTGCTCTGATGACAAACTTAAAGTGGTTGCGCTCGTTCTCAGGCACCGACGCGAGGGCCCTGCTTTGAAGTTGCTAATTTGCGGATTAACGTTATGCAACATACTTTGCAATCCTTTGAACAGACCAGACCAAATTGAGGATGTGTCTACTTCAACACTTGCTTGTTGTTCACCAAACGAAGTCATCTGGAAGGGGCTGTTATAAGCTCGAATGTATTTCAAAAAATGGCTGGTCTTCGAATGCTCGCCATACAAACTTTTTCTAAGGCAACCTTAGCTCCATGGGCGGCGTAGTTAATCACGATATTGTAGATAAATCCACTTCCTTCTTTATTTAGCCGTTTGCTCTTCGATAAACCGTGGATTCATCATCAGATGTCGAAAGTTGATTTATGTCACGACACAGGCGATCTCATACTATTTGTGCCGCACGCTGTTCTCTTGGATTCTGTCACGTTCTTGCGATAAATGAGTTTCAATGTCACTTCATCATCAATGAACATCACTTTTTTGTAATACTTAACACCGCATTTTTTTTAAATTTTCTTCCTCAACTCTGCTCAAGATTTTGAGGGTTTTGCTACAACTTGTAATTGTCAAACGAACTATACGATACAACTGTTATGAAGAAAATGCACAATGCCATCTATGAATTTTAAGAATAACTAACTACTAACCTCGCCAACATGATCAAATTTAAATTATAAATTTCCAAAAAGTGTTATAATGTAACTTGATTTGATTTTTATGAAATGTCATAGATGGCGCTGCTTTAAAATTTCCTTTATACTACTAACATTCATTAAATTATGTTTTTCTGCCCAAGTTACTTAAATGGCGTAGTTTTTATATTGTAAAGCTAAATAATAGCATGGCTTACTCAAAAACAACATTTATATATGCGTCGTTAGATTACACGCTGCCACATAATGCGTAAGAAAAATAAAGATTCACAGCTCCTCCCCCGTAGGTGATAGCGTGATAATATGTAGCCTATTTGTTTTCCCGATCTCTCAGTAATATTCATGCAAAATTTGAAGTAAATCCATGCAGTACTTTTTGAGTTTAGCCAGGACATACAGATAAACAGACAAACAGACAAACAGACAAACAGACAAGAATTCTAAAAACTATATTTTTGGCTTCGGTATCGATTGTAGATCACGCATCAAGTATTCTTTTAAAAAAATATTGAATGTACAGTTTTGACTTTCCTACGATTTTATTATATGTATAGATAGATTACAAACATTATACTAAAATAAAAAACTAACATCCTGAAAGTAGTATGCACAGAATCGGTCACTGAATCGATTTCAGTTATTTTTAAAATAGGTTATTATTTAATTTTATAATAGTCAAGGACTTAAGATAATAGGCTGTTAGGCTAAAGTAGTAT
This sequence comes from Mythimna separata, assembly GCA_030763345.1. Lineage (NCBI taxonomy): Eukaryota > Metazoa > Arthropoda > Insecta > Lepidoptera > Noctuidae > Mythimna > Mythimna separata. Next base: position 17,239,036 of record CM061177.1, on the reverse strand, counting down.
TAGGCGGGTCACTTCAGTCATATTTACGAGTACACTGACCGTTGGGCAAGAGCCTCCACGAATTGAGTACCTGAGGATGGACGCCGCCGCCGCCGAGGCCGAACTGGTAAGAGGTACTTTTCATTTTTATAGTTTTCGGTTGGAAGCCTTCAAAAGTCTACGGTGATCACCATCTGCACATGGATGAGGGCCCCGTGACCTCTTCGAGATGAACTCGACGCCTATCACCATGACTGGTTCGAGGTAGCTCAAGAAAAGAATACCTGGAAGGAGGTGGGGGAGGCCTTTACTCAGCTGTGGGAAAGTAAGTACGTAAGCTGTTGACACCAGTGACAACAGAAAAAACCCAATTAGTGATTACTCACCCATACAAAAAACGTGGTGTTTGTAGAAGACATGAATATAAGACGAAAAATCATGAAGATGCCTCTAAAAATTCCTTTCATAAAAAATAATATAAAAACTTTAATAAAAATCCGGTATTACATGTGCAGTCATTGTGATTGTGATAGTGTTTTAATTTTGTAATTAAATCTGTACTTAATCAGAGATTAAGCATTGCCATACAACGTGGCAATACCGCCAGTCTTTTGGGCACACTTCCGGTCGACAGCGATGCGGAGGAATTTTTTGACGCCATATTTTACTTTAGAGTAAGAGTTAGTGTATATGTAGTTTTAATTAGTTATATATATTTTTTACCCATCTTTCCAAATAAATAAACATTTATTTAAATCTGTACTTAATTTTATTAGTAAATCGCTTAAATACATTAATATGTATTTGTATCTTTCATTTGTATGCAGTTCGCGAGTCACCCCGCTTTAGGGCCATAGTCCTCTTAAGCATCTATGTTGCCAATAAGTACCTTTATCTTTTGTCTCCATCTGAAATATGCAAAATGCGTATGGCAACTCATGTATTTAACCTTATAAAGATGATACGTGTCACGTCATTGCCGTTATGATTAATTTTCCATGGATTATGACGTGTTGACGATGTTGTTCTCATAATTACAACACGACGTGCTGCTTATTAATCAAATGTATTCATACGTGGTTGCTGTTAAGTACATAATCTGTAGAATTATCTACTTACTTCATATAGGTATTAAGAAGTTTCCAGGGCTGCGAAGGCGTCCAAAAGAGATGTAGGCCCTAAAGAACCACAGGTGGGTTTTAGTCAGTAGAAGACTGACATTCTCACTCTGCTTCGACCCAGAGCGGAGTTAAATAATGATTATAAATTAAACAAACTTAAGTGCCAATGGGCAAGGCACATTGCTTGCAAATCAGATTGTCGATGGGGCTGTAAGCTGGAATGGTGGCCGCGTACCAGAAAACGCAGCGTTGGAAGGCCTTCCACAAGGCGGACCGATGACTTGGTGCGGGTCGTGGGAATGCAAACGCACAGACCGATCATCGTATATCATAATTACGTGTATCTGTTTCCGTTATCATTATCATTTGATAATGATAACGGAAAGACATCATTTTTTTCACGTAGAAGTACATCATTATATCATCATAATTATGTAAATGATAGATGACATGCCCTTAAAGCACTCGACTGTCGTGAGCTGTAATGTCGTGACCTAATAAAAAGAACAAAAATAATCGTAAGTTGTTCCGATTATTTTTAGAATTCGTTTAAGAAAATATTATTAAATGTTTAGCCATCTAAACAATTCTGTAAAGTCTATGTACAACATAACTAAATCAATCAAAGTTACAGTAAAGTTCAAAGATCTAAAAATGAAATTCAGTCCGTCAGTACCTAAAATGAAGTCATAAAAGAGAAAGCGCAGGTACACAGCAAAATGAAGGCATTTCAAAGTTGACGTTTCGCATATTTTAATTTACATATTTTATACGTTGATGCGACCCAGCTCGTATGTAAATGGGTTTACCTAACGCCCACATTGTGAAAAATAAACCATAACTCATAGTGGGACAAGTTTTTCCATTTCACCTAATAGCACACATCAGTGTACCCACACCTCAAGTATACCCCTTGGAATTCAATAGTCAACAGGGCCGCACTAGGTAAGGCGAAGGGTGCAATATTGGAATGGGTTTCTATACAAATTGTGGGAGGTTTCGCAGAACAAGAACAGTGTAGTTTCTTGTTTATTACACTGTTAGAACTCTGGGTTTCTTGGTAGTCAGCATTGTATAAATCGCCCGGAGGATACGTTGGAAGTCAGGCTCATTTAGGTGGAGCCCCGCCTTGTTGTCGTAAAGGCAATCGGTGGTGACAACCCCTCCCGACTGGTACAGAGCAAGAAGAAATAAAAAACAGTCACTTTCTTCTGTTGAACAGTAATACAAGCGAACAAGGTCAAGCCATGAAGCAAAGGACATCCTCACATTCCAGTTACCGCCAAAAGAGACGCCCGGAGGAAAATTGCAATATTCGACCATCACAAGTAGCTCGACATCCGGCCGGGCCGATACCTAAGTGCCAAGTCCGAGCCGATGCTCAAAGAGATGTCAGCAAAATGAATGCGGCCCAGTAGGGTTGAGGCCTGCTTAGGCTGCGGTATTGTTCGAAAGAGCTACCTACCCTGGTCCTGGAAAACAAAAAGAAACTGAGCGGAAGACAGGAGGGTTTTGTTTGATCATTTTTCAACTAAAAAAAGAACCGTTAGGTCTTGTCTTGTGATCTCCTATTAGTTATAAGTATAACTACAAACTTTTTACTTTGCACCCCTGTCAGATCCCCAAAGTCCGACCCTGTATATGACTAGCGAGATGTCCTCGCCAAGGGAACAAAAACTATTTCTCGTAATATCGAATGTGCCATAAAACGCGATAGGAAAGCTATTGCTTATCTCAAAGCGTCCCGTGGGCTATTCACAGGACAATGTCACCCGACCTTGATGCCCCCAAATTATACACAGAATTCTCTGTGTCAAGACACTGTGACGGGTTGCTTGTGAACCTTCGCAGAAAAGCTAGGGTTGACATTCTCGTGTTAGTTTTCAAAGGAGTTGGAAACGTGAAATGTTGCTTAATTTAATGGTTCTAGTAAAATAAACGTCTGTGACCTTCTTGAGTAATGTTTCTTACGTTACACAAAATCTACTAGTAAGTATCAGTGTACTTATAGTTTTATCTGATAGCATTTAAACTAATATTATAAAAAGGAAAGATTTAATTTTTTCTTTACTTGTAGGTATGTTAAGATTTAACTCAAAAACTACTTTACCAATTTATTTATTTTTTCTCAATACGAATTCATTTCTACTTTCATGCGGGCGAAACACAACTTTACATTTTCAAGACATGTAACGACATCTATGACGCAACAAAAGTACTAAAATTCGAAATCCTTCATCGCTGTTTTAGTTCTTTAGCTCTCCGCAAGATTAGCCAACAATCCAAAATCATCTATTGGGTAGTTGCCTGGGTCAAACGTAACACCTGGTTGATCAGCGGATCTTACTTTTTCAACGGAGACTTGCGGAACTTTACACTCATCCCACCTATCTTTAAAGGGGAACGAATCAAATGTTGCCAGTTACACAGAATGGTAAGGAGGGCGAGTTTTCACTCACTGAAAGCGCATCCATATAATGGTCTTCGTCTTCGGCATACCTATTATGCCCAAGGGTTCCAAGTCCCATTGAAAAACACCGGTATGCATCTAAATTGTCACTTCCGACACCCTTCCTTTACTTAAAACCGTACGTGACTAAAACATTATGCCTTTTCATCTCAGATTAGGTCAGAAAAACAAATATTTATCTATAGCACACATGCTATATTTACATTGTAGCTACGAACTTAATCCATATTAATATTATATTGACAAAGTAACTCGGTCTGTTAAGCATTCACGGTTAAAATACTGAATCGATTTTGATGAAATTTGGTATGGAACTAGTTTAAACTCCAAGCTATCCTTCATCATCATCATCTCAGCCGAAAGACGTCCACTGCTGGACATAGGCCTCCCCCAAGCGTCGTCACAGCGACCGGTCCTGTGCGTCTCGCATCCATCGGATTCCTGCGACCCTCGCCAGGTCGTCGGTCCACCTTGTGGGAGGCCTTCCGACGCTGCGTCTTCTGGTACGTGGCCGCCACTCTAGAACCTTCCGTCCCCATCGACCATCTGTTCTACGAGCAATGTGCCCTGCCCACTGCCACTTAAGTTTGGCGATTCTTCGGGCTATGTCGGTAACCTTAGTTCTCTTAGCTAACTTTAGCTAGTTTTTATTTGTCTTCGGCTTTGACTTTCATAACCAACATTCACGCGGATAAAGCCGCTGACAAGACCTAGTAGTCAAATTAATACTGAAAATAGAAATATTACAAATACAAAACATCATAATTCTTTACATAAAGCATTTTTGCCCTTGTAAAGAAGAAAGATGTACAAAAAAAACTAGGTGTAAAAATATTATGAGGACAAACGGTGAAATTGCGATCGTTAGTCTTGAATGGTCAACTTTATTGTCAGGATAAAACACAGGGATTTACGAATAATCACGCTGGTGGAATCGTCACACAAGACCTTTATTTTTTTGGGCTGTAAATGTTACTTACATGTCGTTTCATAAATATACAGAGAAAGTTCATTGGCACTAATTTCTTAAGTAGATATATTTCAGGTTACTTATTAAATGTATTTGCAGACGATTTTGGCCGCTATCCCACTGGCGTATTACGAGCGTTGACGTCAACGTCGCATCTGCGCAGCGTCGCCGCCGTGCAGACGCAACGTTGACTTCGCGTCTGCGCGTGACGCGTGTGCAACGTTAACGTCGCGTTTTTGGGCAATAGTAATAATAATAATAATAATAATTTAAATGTTTTTTATTTTTTATATCAAATATTTAAAAATGTAATTTATATGTATATACCAAAATGAATAAAGAGGAAATAATAATTTCTTTATTTCCCAAAAAACATACAGAATTTTTTAATCTTATGTTAACAATTATATGGTCTACCATAAAAATACATATTTTTGAGCTAAAATAATGGTATACAAATCTGTACACAAAAAGTATTAAACTCATAGTATCATGTGGGCGACGTTAACGTCGCGTTCAGGGGACGTTACTGCTTGTCACGTTGTCTGCGCAACATTGCGCAGACGTTCGAGTGACGCCGACGCTCGTAAAACGCCAGTCTATCACATACCCACCAAACGAGACACAATAGTAAAACAAAACAGCGCGTTCTCATAGGACCGGTTGGGGATTCAAACATTAAAGAGTTTTTTCCTATAATTATGACAGCTTGTATCAGCACTTAATCCTCCTTCGTCGTTCCTTTTTTTTGAGATGGTAATCAAAGAAATTCCTTTAGTCTGGGTGAAGCAATAAGTAGAATCAGACTTCTACTGAGTTCCTCATTTTTCTGTTTTTTTTTCCTATTTTCCACGATAACTCATTCGAACATTGAGTCGGTTACTATGTCTGATCAAATCCTGTAACTTGAAATTTCGAATTCTCATGAAATTTGAAGTTTTATTCGCCACTGACCACGTGATATGACATGATGATTCTTTCGGATGGCGCAACGAGTTTAATTCTCGTAACTTATGTGTTTTTATTAAACCTTCGTAATCCTGATTGAGCCGACCTGTCATCATCTACCTAGCCTTTTCCCAACTATATTGGGGTCGGCTTCCAGTTAAACCGGATTTAGCTGAATACCAGTATTTTATGAGGAGCGGCTGCCTACCATACCTCCACAACCCATTAACTGGGGTAACACGGTACTTCGTGGTAAGACTGGAGTCAGATTTACTGGCTTCTGGATTTACAAATGACAGCTGGGACCTACGGCTTAGCGTGCTTTTCGAGGCACAGAGGAAACTCATTATGTTAAGATGGTCACCCATCCACAGACCAACCTTGGCAAGCGTTGCTTAACCTTGAAGATCGACCCGTTCGGCTATTATTATCTAGCCACGAACTCCTTAGGAGATCGGAACATAATGAAAGACTTTTATTATTCTAACTGTAGAATGGTACACAATAGTAAAACAAAACAGCGCGTTCTCATAGGACCGGTTGGGGATTCAAACATTAAAGAGTTTTTTCCTATAATTATGACAGCTTGTATCAGCACTTAATCCTCCTTCGTCGTTCCTTTTTTTTGAGATGGTAATCAAAGAAATTCCTTTAGTCTGGGTGAAGCAATAAGTAGAATCAGACTTCTACTGAGTTCCTCATTTTTCTGTTTTTTTTTCCTATTTTCCACGATAACTCATTCGAACATTGAGTCGGTTACTATGTCTGATCAAATCCTGTAACTTGAAATTTCGAATTCTCATGAAATTTGAAGTTTTATTCGCCACTGACCACGTGATATGACATGATGATTCTTTCGGATGGCGCAACGAGTTTAATTCTCGTAACTTATGTGTTCTTATTAAACCTTCGTAATCCTGATTGAGCCGACCTGTCATCATCTACCTAGCCTTTTCCCAAATATATTGGGGTCGGCTTCCAGTCAAGCCGGATTTAGCTGAATAACAGCATTTTACGAGGAGCGGCTGCCTACCAAACCTCCACAACCCATTCACCGGGGTAACACGGTACTTCGTGATAAGACTGGAGTCAGTTTTACTGGCTTCTGACTATTCGTAACGATTGCCAAAGATCTACAAATGACAGCCGGGACTTACGGCCTAACGTGCTTTTCGAGGCACGGAGGAAACTCGTTATGTTGAGATGGTCACCCCTCCACAGACCAACCTTGGCAAGCTTGCGTTGCTTAACCTTGAAGATCGACCCGTGCGGCTGTTATTATCTAGCCACGAGCTCCTCATTTCACCTCCTCATCATTGAGCTAACCTCTCGACTGCAGCAAATACATACCACAAGTAGGGGTTCTCAGACGGTTCTAATGTTCAGTGTTTGTGTGTTGTACGTCCATAGATCATACCTTTTATCTTTCGGCACGTGCCTTGTTACCCGTACACGTAAAGATGTAACGTCAGTGTCCACTGACGTCACGTTTTCACGGCATTGCCGTCCGGCAATGCCGTGAAATACTGGGTCAGGCAAGGAATTTAATTAATTGAAAATAAACTATTTGTGTCATCGACACGCTATGAAGAAAACTGTTTTGTAGGTAGGTAGTAGATACAACCTATAAAAGTATTATTTATCAACTACATTTTAAAAAATAAATAATGTTGCCATACAATAGGAATAATTCCTATATAGTGGGTGCGTTTTCAAACATGATTATGTCTATTTTTAAGAAATATTTATTCCATGCGGGAATCAAGATACTGCAGCAGCCAATCACTCAACTTTTGCGCCAACTATTCATTTTTTATCTCAACATTTAATTTTCTGTTTCTCCACACATCGTGTGTTAACACTTAGGTATCCAAACAACTTATAGTCTATCTACAAGAAAAGTCAAGAGCAAACCTTGAAAAGTTCACGTCTCTATATTACGGAGTATCGGCTAGGTTTGGGCAAGTCCTTGTTGCCAATTTATTTTATTTTACGAGAGCAACTTGCGATAAGTGGTGCGGCACGTGATCTGACTGATCTATGTTAGAGGACCTCATCGACCGGTGACGTGCGACTCCATATTCTTGGTACATGTTACGGGGTGGTTTAGTGGTTGAAAAGTGGGACTGTAGGTGCTTCTCCGGTATGTTGGATTGTTCGAAAGAGTTTATTTATTTATTTAATTCTTAATGCACATACAAGTACAGAGGCGGACTTAATGCCTTAGGCATTTTACCGAGTCAGAGTTACCTCTCTCTACCTAGGCCTTTAATTAACACGGTACTTCATGACAAGACTCGAGTCAGATTCGCTGGCTTCTGACTATCCGTAACGACTGCCAAAGATCTACAAATGACAGCTGGGACCAACGGCTTAACATGCTTTCCGAGGCACGGAGGAAACTCGCTATGTTAAGATGGTCACCCATCCACAGACCAAGCGTTGCTTAACCTAGAAGATCGATCCGTGCGGCTGTTATTATCTAGCCACGAGCTCCTCGAAAGAGTTACCGCGACCCTAAAATACAAAGGGCAACTAGTGTCATACTTTTATTGACTCAAATTTTTTTTTCTCTCAAATTGATTTGAGTCAATAAAAGTATGACACTCCCATCCAGACTGGGAGATTCCACGATTTTAATCGTATTATAAGGATTTTTCTCGTGGAACCCTGAGAATTGTGAAGCCGCTAAAATTATTCCAGTCACAAGTTATCTGGGGATCGAATAAACGACCTAGGCGTGTATTTATGTTTCACCTTCCTAGATCGAAATGGAAATGTGTGCCTGTAATTCCACAAATCATTTCTAACGTAGATATAAAGCACTTATCTTGTCGAGTTTTATTTAGCTTTCGGTAGTAACATTTGTTTTTATTCGAGCCCATAGCGTGTTTGCTTTTGGAGATACGTAGAATTTTCTACAACATTCACAACTTTCGTTTTGACAAAAATAATATATTGAGCAAATACCACAAAATTTTGTCTGTATACGTTTGCTGGAAACTTAAGTTATTTCTTTGATACACATTATTGATTCAAGTTGTGCGCAGACCAGGGTCAAGATCGCCTTTAATTACTCAGATACCCGCGAAACGAGACACAATAGTAAAACAATAACAGCGCGGTCTCATAGGACCGGTTGAGGATTCAAACGTTAAAGGTACTCTAATAAAACATTTTTAATCTTTCAGCCTTTATGTGAAAAACATGTCCCATTTTGATATAGGACATCGATTAGAGGTAGAGTTACCACGCAGTGGGTTCCTGCAGAGGGTAGAATCATGCACCAAGGATATTTATTTATTTACTAGTTTTTACCCGCGGCTTCGCTCCCGTCAAATGACTACCCTACATATCCTACGCTACCCTACCCTACCTTCCCTACCTACCCTACACTACCCTACCTACCCTACACTACCCTACTGTACCCTGCACTATCCTACACTACCCTACACTACCCTACCCTACCCTACACTACCCTACACTACCCTACACTACCCTATACTACCCTACACTAACCTACACTACTATACACTACCCTACACTACCCTACACTACCCTACACTACCCTACACTACCCTACACTACCCTACACTACCCTACACTACCCTACACTACCCTACACTACCCTACACTACCCTACACTACCCTACACTACCCTACACTACCCTACACTACCCTACACTACCCTACACTACCCTACACTACCCTACACTACCCTACACTACCCTACACTACCCTACACTACCCTACACTACCCTACACTAACCTACACTACCCTACACTATCCTACACTACCCTACACTACCCTACACTACCCTACACTACCCTACACTACCCTACACTAACCTACACTACTATACACTACCCTACACTACCCTACACTACCCTACACTACCCTACACTACCCTACACTACCCTACACTACCCTACACTACCCTACACTACCCTACACTACCCTACACTACCCTACACTACCCTACACTACCCTACACTACCCTACACTACCCTACACTACCCTACACTACCCTACACTACCCTACACTACCCTACACTACCACACACTACCCTACACTACCCTACACCACCCTACACTACCTTACACTACCCTACTTTACCTAACTTTTTTTTTTTAGAATTTTTCTCTGCGTAAGAACCATCACTGAACTTCAAGGAACATTATAAAAAAAAATCAGCCAAATCGGTCAAGCTGTTTTCATGTGATGTCGTGACAACGAAAAACGGGTTTCATTTTTATATATATAGATTACAGCTTAGAGGACTTACAGTTAAAACAAAATAATACATATTATATTGATATTGTAGAAACTTACCTAATAATGCAGTTCGATTCTCGAATCGAGTCACGAATATTTTTTTCTGAAAGGATGACATTATTTTGTAATATAACTTGTTCCTCGCTAAATTTCAGGATTCTAAGTCAATGGAAAGTTCCCTTCAGGTTTTAATTTCCTTGCAAGTATCAAAATATGTGCGGGCCTTATCTTTAGATTTCATTTATTTAGAAGTTTGATTTTTTATTGCTCCAAGGGATAGCAAACTTGAGAATGTACTATAATTTCAGCTTAATACCTCCACGCGTTCCTGGAAAACGGGTCTTGACAAACGGACGGACAACAAAGTGATCCGAAGGTTTCTATTTTTACCCGCGGAGATACTTAACCCTAAAAACCTAAAAGCTTTATTTTTCTTTCCGTTAGAGATAGAAAAACATGCCTTACACGTGTCAAAACATTAAAAATACATGTAACTACACTTTTTTTTCGGTATGGGAATCATCTGAATGACTTCTCCCACTCTTGGGCGGAGCGGGAGGGCGTGTCAGACTCTTACTGACTAAACCCCTACCCCGTTCTTTCGTTGCCTTCAATCTGGGGGACATGGTGACAACTTTTCGGATTTTCCATGTTCCCCAGAGGCTTCGGCCCTGCCGGGCCCCTACAGTTTGCTGACATCTCCTTGAATATGTAGCTACACTAAGACACTATTTTTATTTTTACTAAGTCCAGATACTTCAGTCACAAACGTCTTTAGTTACTGAGATCTCTAAATGTGATAGGTTTTATGGATACGACCTGCAAGTCAATAGTTTTATAGCGACAATAAAAGAGAATATTGTGTCTCACTGAACGAAAAGTAAATTGTTTCGCGATAAAACACATTCCCGCTGTTCGCTTTGATTTTAATAACTTTTAGGTACCATTTTCAAAGCGTTTGTTAAATAGTAAAGATAAGTAAATTGCTTGTGTTTTGGTTTTATTGCTCAATATTGTTAATTTGCTTTGTTTCTTCTAGTATTGTTATTATAGTATCTATTACGTTAACCACCATGTTCTTTTAGTCCGTAGTGTTAAGAAACGTCGTGTATAAACTTCATGTTTTGTTAAAATTCATAGCCAGTTCTAACAGTACAACCACTATGTGAAGTTCTGATATAGCTATAAAGCGTCAACACTAACCCCGTAGAAGTGTAATCATCAAATAATTCCTCCCACTCTGGGCAGAGCAAGAAAGAAAAACGTACCTATGTTTCTTCAGTTGTTTTTTGCATTTTACGGCCACGGGTTACCTAAGAGTTATGTTTTGTACAATCTAGCAACCCTAGCAACCCTAGCAACCCCTAAAAAATGGAAAGACAATCTGGAATTTTGAACAAAACAGACGACTAACCTGTGATCTACATTAAGCATGGAGGTGTAGCCGCTTTGGGCGGAATACCGCCGTCATATCAGATAGCCCTCATATCGAACTATAAGAGATATCCTATACACTTAGTTACCTAATCTCAGTCGAGATTGGCCACTGTGATCGAAATTCAGTCAGGAGGATTATATAATACGCTTTTTACTTTATCAAGCTTAATTCAGTTACAGCGTGACTCTTGACTAACTTCGGCTCGACGCCTCGACCTATTATCGGTCGAACTAAAAGTTCGGCGTTCACACAAACCCGACGCACCTACCTAATTTGAAATTCTTATTGGCTCTAACATTTGTGAATTAGATCGTGTTTCTAGATTAGTAATTCGAAGAATAATGCTGACATTTTCTCGGGAGAGACTTTTTTATTGTCAGATAAGCGGGTTTTTGTTCGCAATACCTACTATGCGGGTATTCTATTGTAATGTGCTCCTTTGCCTGAGAATTCTTTTCTAATCTACATGTTTATTTTAATTTGAAAACCATTTCTGAATTGTTCTGAGTTTGTGGTAGTTTATAATGGAAGCCAAAAATACAATTTATACTAATATTATAAAAACTACGCACAGGACCGTTTATTGTGGCGACACTTGGGGGGAGGTCTGTGTCTAAAAGTGGACGTCTTTCGGCTGAAATGATGTTGATAATGAACATTATGAAGCTAAATGTGTTAGTTTGAATGCACTAATCTATCTACAAAAAATAGATTTATATATTTCTTTAATCTTTATGTAAGTATATAATTCTTCTTTACGTATGTTTGTCACCTAATTACTCCTAAACGGCTTGACCGATTTGAAAGTAATTTCGTGTATGTATATGAATACGTGGCAGAATGATTTGAAAATGCAATAGGAGAAAAATGAAACAGTAGGTGGCGCTGCAATCGAAATCCAATTTTTTTTCAGACTAATTGCTAGCTTTCGGGAAGGACAATGTCTGTCGGGATATTATATAAAAATCAACCCTAATTTCTTTTAGTCACGGCGTAACTTTAGAACGACTGTAACAATTTCTTAGACGATCGACAGCTAAGACGAAAAGGTAACTGAAATAACACAGGTGGATTTCAGTTACCTTTTGCGGTCCAGAACCACGATAACTCTTTCGAACATTCCCGCAGCATAAATAAAATCAATGCTACATCGTCATTCAAAACTCCTTGTACAGTCCTAGACAAAATGACTTTCTGGTTTAATGAAGTGTCTGGAAAAGTCAGTCAGTCTCTTGGAGTACGGGCGGTGGCGGCGCGCGACAAAGCGATTGATCACGTGCTACCCTCCTACCTACCCCCAGCTAAGGGTGCTCAGTGGAACAATTAGAACACGCTCGAATATGAGATTCTTAAAAATTCATCGTGAATTAAATTTCGCATAGGTATTTAGAGGAGTGGCTCTTGGGTTCATTTCTAGCTTCTGCGACTGGCTTCGTCTATATGCTCATAGAAAATTATCCTAAAGAAACTAAGTATTCTATGGCTTATTCTAAGACTACCAACTTTCCTTTATAAAATTAGTGTGATTTTACAAATGAGTTTATTTCGTTAAGGAATTTGCGGATGGATTGGTAGATATCACTTCTTAGAACTTTTGGTTCTGGGATGTGCCGGTTTCCTCACGATGTTTTCCTTAACCGTTTTAGGGGCATTTAGAGCACATTTTACAAATGTTGGTAAGTTATAGTTTGGTTACAGATCTTAACGGGATGCAAACGCATAAAAGGCAAAATCTGTCCTATGAAACAATAAGTTGCACACAGAATTTTATTAATTGGCTACTGGGCTGCGTGTCGTGTCGCATGGTCAATTCCCGTACGGAACAAATATTGATATTCGTTTCAGTCAACTGTCGTGTGTATGTGTATTTACATACTTATGAACGCGCCGACGATACAGGAGTAATTCCTACTGTCGGACAACTTTTTATTCGGACAACAAAAAATACCGTTATTAAAACGTCAGTAGTTATAAATTTTGCCACAACATTCAAAATAAACTAGCCATATCACTGTTAATTCTAGGTTTCTTATTTAGTAACAAGTAATTCTGGAGGCCGGACGTTTCGTAGCATTTATAATTGAGTCTTCACAGCAATTGCTATTTCAATGATAATTTCACAATGTCTCTGTAGGTATATTAAAACAATGCCAAGGTTTTGGATTCGTTCAAAAGAGTTACCGCAGTTCTGGACCGCAAAGGTCAATGACTATTCCAGGAAAATTTTCTATTTATTTTTGGTAAAGACTGGACAGAGCAGGAGAACGTGACTTTTGACTGACTTAAAGCCACTCGTATGTTCCTTTTTTGCCTTACGTACCAGGGCCCCGCATTTTCAGAAGCGAAACCATGACCCCTGTAGACATCGACTCTGCTGGGCCCCTACGAGTCCCAGGAGATGTCAGCACATTGACATCTCCTGGCGTCACTTAGTCATCAGGTCTTTTCCTTTGAAAACGTATACATAACGTTGACGTTTATGTCTAGTTAGACATCCAGACACCACCACAAGGTCCAGGTATTGAGTTCAGTTAATCTCATTAACGTTTAGACAGGTGTCTGAACCCGATGAATGTGATTTTAGAAAATCCTAATTGAAGGAACATGGAAGAGTTTTAGTCAGTAAAGGCCTGATACTCCCACTCACTTCCCCCAAAGCGGGAGAATAATTTGATGATTCTCCACCTCAAAAAAAAAAGGTATATTGAAACAAAGAACACGCATCAGTAAATTGATAAGTTCAAAATTAAAAGCGTGAGTTTCCTTGAGGGGTCATATTTCCAGAGTGCCCGCAAGCGGTCATTAATTTCCCAAAAGATCGAGTAGCTAATTATAAAGGTTTATACGTAACTGCCTCGCAGGGGACTCCATTGGGGAGCCTGTTCATTTTCTTACAATATTTTCTTTTTCATTTAATTTACCAATGTAATAAATCGTTCGTCTTACGTTAAACTTTGTTGGTTCGAACCGTTGGTTTGAATATCGTTTTGATTATGTTATCTTTGATGATGGGACTCCTCTTTTTACTGATAATAACAATAATAAATTGCTGCAGCTCTACACTGGCGACGTTATAGGGCTTGCGCGCACCAATGAACCCTAGACATCTACGGCTACATTTTTTGACCGTAATATGACTCAGACTAAGACAGATACAATCTGTAGAGCAGTTTTGTGACAAAATGTTAGGTAGTACTGATTCTACAGACCCGATCTCCTGAGAGAATTCTTATTTCTCATCTCCAGCTCGTGTTTATTGGCCGGCCGTAGTAAACACTGACGAGGAGCAGAGCTCCCATCTCTGTTGCCTTTATTGGCCAGCTTACGTGAAGATTCGCAATGACTGGTTGTAATGCTTACAGATTGCACTAAAGCGACGTCAACTATTTATAAGCGATATGAAAAAATTGAGCTTAATTTTAAGGTTCATAAATAAGACAATGAGCGCCGCAGTTCCTGAGCAATCAGGGCGTTCATTACTGGGCTGTACAATTGTACATACGACGACGAGCGGCATATCGAACTGTCAGGGGGTACACGATGTTGGAGCCACGAATAGGCACCGTGAGACACATCGGCGCGACATGCGCAACCGATTCGGAGTACACAGCGAGCTAGCGTGGTCACGTTATCAGTGTTATTGTTCAGTAGTGCATCTCATTTCTAGCGTGTTGATTCACATCATTCCCACGATAAACAGAGATGAATTCTATAGGTACCAAGTTTTGCATTGAACCCTTTGTATTGTGCCGTCTTCACGACTTTCAGCCAGTCATTTATCATTAATATGAACAGTGTCACAACCAATACTGTACTATTTTTACTGACATCAGAGCAAATTACAAATAGACCAAATGTAAGCTCGAAAAATTGGACGTATTAAAGACGGTTAGAGAATTGAACTCGAGAAAGTAGTCTTGCGGTAAATCCAATTGCCGATAATTTTCTATGCAAAACGTCATTCCGGGCCCTGTCAAACGCGTTTTTGAAATTAAACCCAACCTGATGGACCTGGTGAGGGTCACGGGAATCCGATGAATGCGAGACTCACAAGACTGGTGGTTTCGGCGACGCTTGTGAGAGGCCTATATCCAGTAGTGAAAGTCTTTCGATAAAAATTATGAATCTGCTTCTGCTTCTTTAATTTGTTTCCCTTATAAATTCATTAAGGTAAATGATCTAAAACCATGCTGATATATTTTATTAGATATTCCGATTCAATTCTAATTTGCGAGCGAAATGTGTCAAATAAATAAAACAATAATCTAGAAACTTGATGGAGTAGATACAACAAATTTAACATATTGTTAACCACATTGTAAGATAACACACATATTAACATTTCTGGTTAATACAAAGAAGGAGAACAGACAACCTTGTGTATCTAAGAGTATAAATTACGAGACACATGGAAGACAATGACTGTTAGCTTGTTACTATGGCATGTAAGCATTTGTCACTGTGACTGACAGCCGATTAAGTTGCCAGGCTTTTGTCACAAATTGTATTGAAAATGTAAGGAAACAGGAGTATGATAAAGTCGATGTAACTTTTAAAGAACCAACAAATTAGAAAGTTAAGATATCATCATCGTCATTTCAGCCGAAAGACTGCTGGACAAAGGCCTCCCCAAAGCATCGCCATAATGACCAGTTCTGTGCGTCTTGCTTCCATCGGGTTCCCGCGACCCTCACCGGGTCATCAGTCACCTTGTGGGAGGCCTTCCAAAGCTGCATCTTCCACGCCCGTGCAAGTCGCCACTTCAAAACCTTTTTTTCCCCATCTATTATTTATTGTACGAGCAATGTTCCCTGTAAATTGCCACTTAACATATCTTAAAATATTGGATAAGTGTCCTTTTCATATAGGATAGGTTTAGTGGTAGATACGCCTTTTTTATGTGGCAAATCATCCTTTTTACTAGCGAGAGCGAGAAAAAGTGACCTCCACGGTGTTCTTAACGTTGCCCTTCAAGCGCGGCACGGTAGCTATCAGCAATCTGTAGACACGGCAGGTATCAGCCCGAACAGTAGGCCCTCAATTTTACTGATAACTCTTTGAGGCGCCCACGATAAGACTTGAAAAATGTCTCTAACATTATTCAGATTACTATTTTATACTAGACGAGCCAAAACCTTTTAGTTTCTAAAAATACAAAACTTTCTAAAATGAGGTAAAAATGGCAAAACTTATCACGCACACTGGTATCCGGTAATTTATTACAAGCATCAACAATCTCCAATTAATCAAATGAAATTACTTTTACTTAGAACAGACATAAAAAAAATAAGTTATGAGTTTTAAAACCACGCCTTGCATAAGGAAAACCTCGTTTTAACGTCAATGACACTCTTACATACCTACATAGGTGCAAGTAGTGGTAGGTACATTCCAACAGCCATTGATTACTGTCTGTGTTTTTAATAGAGGTGTACCAAAGGTTCGGTTTCGGGGTATTTCGGCCAAGAAAAACAAGATTTTGGCTAGAAGATCGACCGAAATTAACGTCCTTATGAGGGTCCTTCACCGACCGTCTACCGTCAACGTGGGCATACTTTAAAAGCTTATTGTTTCATCCAACGCAATCCAACGCAAAATTTGATAGAGAGGCATCGCAAAAAAAGGGAGAACGCTTGAAGTTAGGTTGTGATAGAGACCTGAGTGAACCGTTCGTCGTACGTGTTATATTTTCATCATTTTTATTATTATTAATTTTTGTTTTATATCAAAACTGAGTGTGATGAGTTTTTTTTTAAATTTTTATATTGTTTTAATTTTGTATGATAGTGTCGGTTTTAGACGAAACTGGAAATGAGGCCGAACTTTTGCAAGACGAATTTTAATCATGTTTCGGTTAGACACTAGCATGCCGGTTTGGGGGAGACCCCGCGTCCGCGACGGTTGCTCAGACTGACACTGTTTGCATTTCTTTAACCTGATTCAAGGTCAAAAGAACGGATAAAGTCTGTTTTTACAATGTAAAAGAATGTTATAATACAGTTGAGTATTAGAAATACAAAAAGTCATTTACTTTTATGTCTTTACATATTAGTACGTCTCAAGTAAAATTACTGAAACACACCTTCCGGTATATAAAGACAAGGATAATAAAAGTTATTATTGAAATCCTTAAAACGATGTTTCTCTTTGGTGTCCACCTATTAACCCCAACATGTAAGTAAATATCTTTTAATATTAGTGTGACTGAAGTGTTTATGAGGAATAATTGCTCATTTTGTAACTAAAGGTTCTTTATTTTCTTTATATATAGACATTTTTATTGATACCACACTGAAAATAGTGCATTATAATAAAAAATCAATTAACGTTGTAGCTACAAGCTATGAAAATAAAACTAAAACGTCTGTAGAAATATATAAGTACGAGTACCTATATAAATCATATTATTTTATTCAGATAAATCTTAGTTTTGGAGCACTAAAATATATAGGTACATAATGAAAATACAGATAATTAATGTAATTAAATGTGAAATAATCTCTTAAAGGGTTAATTTTTTACGCCTAAAATTCTTTTCAACAACTATGTTGTTTCGAATATCTCACAAATCATTTCAATTTTCCACAAATCATACATCAAAACACTTGCAAAAAACAAGGCCCGAGTTGAGTGAAGCTCACAAACCGCGGTGAGTTATCTTCGGATCTATTTGAAGACATTCGCGCTTATTGTTTCCTTGACAAAAGAGCGGTGGTGTCAGTGGCAATTGATCACGTAGCTTCCCTTCCCTACGTCCGATCCGATAATATTGGGAGACGTACACATTCGACGGAAAACTCGACGGTCGGTCGAAATATTGAACATGTTTCAGAATGAACAAAATTCTACAGCAAAATGAAAAGATATACAAAATGCCATATGTGCGACCACAATTAATTTGTGAATAATATGATCAATGTTTTATAAGGCTTCATCATCATCATCATTTCAGCCAAAAGACGTCCACTGCTGGACATAGGCCTCCCCCAAGCGTCGCCACTACTCTGAAAACAGATGGACGATGTGAACAAAAGAATTTTGAAGTGGCGACCACGTACAGGAAGTCAGACCTCTCACAAGGTAGACCAATGACCTGGTAATAAAGGTTATGGGAATCTGATAGAAGTGAGACTCACAGGACCGATCGTTTTGTAAGTATTCCTATCTAAATTCTATTTGAACGCCAATTTGTAAATGTTTTACATGCAACACAAACTTACAGTCAGACTTTAATGTCTTTTAGGCGGAAAATCATTTAATGTCTTCTCCAGCTCTAGGGCAAAACGAGAGGGCGTGTCAGACTTCTGAAGGGTTGGTATAAATTTATTCCTCCTATTGCATAAACTAGATGTCATCCATTATAAGAAAACCTTTCATAGGCATTCATAAAATTTCTTAGGCATACTCTACAAGTCAACCAAAAGTGGTGTAGAAAGAACAGGCAGGTGCATAAATAACAGTATAAAGAAAAGTATGGAGACAAAAACCTCATCATCATCGTTCATGCCTTCACTATCACCTACAGCAGTTCATGACTGAACACAAACCCCTCTCTACAATCGCATGCTATTTATTTTGATGCTACTCCACAAATGTCGTATAAGAAACTGGACTGCATGACCTTATTTTGCTCCAAATACTTTAATTAAAACTCTTCTTATCTCAAGTCACCAGTTATCATAATCACTGCCAAAAAAAAACAAAAGATGTGCAGAAAACAGAGAAATACAATTAAAAAAACACATTTTTCCACAATAAAGGGCCACAAAAGATCCTAACATGGAACGTTAGGCTGCATTTTATTACAGCCAGTGTACACGGTCCGTTTGTCCGGACCGTTCCGGCGCGTCAATTATCCGGAGTCGTTGTGACGGCTCGGATCCGGATTGAATTAACGTCGAGAAAAAACGCTCGACCGCGTTATATTAAACCCAGACAGTTGAGATCAGGCTAACCGATATTAAATGGTGGCTCAGGCTGTTTAATTAAAGATGTGGCTCAAGTTTCGCTGCGTGTGCTGAAAAAATATTATAGGGCTGGTGTACTACGGTCTTCTAGCAAAATAATGTGATTGACTATCTTGCTTAGACGGGCTAGACGTAATAGTGAGGTGATTTGCTTTGAGAGGCTTGACATCGACATTTTTAGGGCAAGTCTCCTGGCGTTCCTATACTCAATACTCAATACTCAAATGTTTATTGCATTCCACAATGTACATACATAGATGATAAAACATTTCGATAATAGACACAATTGTGGACCCTGTTGGGCACAGCAAAAGACTATGTAGGTTAAACTCTTATTCACTAACTTATACTATATCCTATCTTCGGTCTACAGCACCCTACAGTTAATTTAGACTCTTAAGTGCATCAGTAGGTGACTATAGGGTGTTGTGCTTGACTTGCACTGTGAAGAATAGATCATAAACGTTCTTACTCGGAAAAGACGTTTTTTGAGAATCTATCTTCACTGACTCAGTGAGATGAGCCGCTCTGCAAGTTGGTACGGAATAATCTTATTAATACTTCCACTAATACTGCTGAAAGAAAGAAAGAAAGAAAGAAACTGTGTTTAAAATTTATTTTTGTCGCACTGCATTGATTACCACACGTACCGGTACCGGACGCACGTACCGGAAAACGTAGCGTTGGAAGGCCTCCCAGCGTTGGGACTGACGACCTGGCGAGGGTCGCGGGAATCCGATGGATATGAGACGCTTGGGGGAGGCCTATGTCCAGCAGTGGACGTCTTTCGACTGAGATGATGATGATGGCTGCATTGATTTAAATTTAAATCAAAGATATCTCACAAGTTTCCGTGATATTATACAAATATAACAGAATTCCTTACCCCGAAACCGACCAAGAAATTGTTTGTTTTCCCACCACAAGGTCACGCCTCCATCACCCAAACTTTCATTTCCTGAAGGCTGGGCAAACATTTGTGTGTTAACTTCCAAGTAACTGTCCTCCCTTACAAACGGACTCCTTCCTTATACACTTAGAACGACTGTTCCTGAACTGATTATATCAGTTTTATCATTGTTTCCCCTTTATTAAGATAGTTTCTGGGTTTATTAAAATTGTTAATTTGTTGTAAGTACTTAGTCGAGCATTTACTTTGTTATCGTCTTTGAGTTTTATTGAGACCTAGTTTTTGGCAGTGGCTTTGCCCGCGAGAAAACAGAAAATTATCGAAATTAACCAAAAAAAATCACAGAATATTCCCTTCCATCCCTCGAAAATACTCCCGAGCGAGGCGACGGAGGGTGACATACACATACTCCCGAAATAAAAAGGATAATTATTATAATAATGTAGCCTTCAAGGCTAGAGTGAATAGGCTCTTAATAAACTAGTGCGCTTCACCATCAACGACTGCATAACTGCTTACCAGCAGGCGGTATCTTAGTCAAGCACTAGTTTATATTATTAAAAAAGTATTCTTATTGCGATTTTAGAATATACTCTACCTTTGCATTATAATATTCATGCCTTTAAGCGTGAAGGAGTAAGAGAAATACACACATATAGTTGTACATACAAGCTACGCCTTTGTGATATTAGAATGGTTCTCTGTCACAGTGTAAATAGACAATTTTACGGAATACCAATATAATTTTCTTAGAATCTCATAATTAATCGTATAACACTTTGTAACAAGCAACATTCTGTGTACTTAACTATTTACTTATTTATTCTACCTAAGTTTTCAATTTTAAAGCGCTTTTCACCATCACAGTCTTTTGCTGTTGATTTTATGTCAAAAGATTGTATTAACATTTAGTGCTAGCTTATCCTAAAGGAACTTACACCTGGAATAAAAAAATGTTCTACCCGTATGCCCAATTTCATCCAAATCCGTTTACTCGTTTGAGAAAGAGTAACAAACACACACGCATATATAATATTATTCCCTTTTATAACATTAGTGTGATTTGATTACGTACGCGTAGACCAACTCAGTTCATAAAACTTCATGATAAAGCTACATTTTCCAAGAATATTTATTTCGGTACAGTAATGTTGGTAGGTTTTAAGTGGGCAGAAGGTAGGCCGTATGTAGTGAGCCCATTGCATCAGTGTCGCCAGCGACAACACAGTTTCACTTCACTTTTCTTTTATTTCCGTCCGACTCCTTTCAATTGGAAAGCAATCTAAACTTTTACTCCGATTTTCATTAATAACTAGAGGGACTTAGATAGGACCAACACCCGAGCAATGTTAATGAAAGGATCCGTGTTCTTCCTCTTCTAGGTTTTTCTAGTCCTTCTAGATAACGGCTTATTGCCGAGCCAGTGTTTGTCTCGATTATGCGTCATTTATCGCGTCGACCGTCTTGTCGAATGGTCTGCAGAATGTTTACACGTTATTTTCTTATCGTAAGTAGTGTGTAAGTGATAATAGTTTTGAACCAACGTGGCACAATTTTTTTAAATGTAATATCTAGTGTACACGTTTGTACATGAATTAGTCTGTTCATCGTTGTCATGTGTCATTTAATGGACTTTCGGTAAAAAGGTAGAAAATGCTCAAGGCATTAGTTCCACCTTACAAAGTTCCGTTTTTGTACCTTTGTACGTGCGTAATATTGTCAAAAAGTATGTAAAATGGCTAAATTTGTCCTATTTAGGTGCTTTACATTTAAAATGTGATTATAAAACGTTAATAAGTAAGAAGATAGATATGTAAACATTTTAAATTAAAAATTGGTTACTTGTGAACTGAGTCATCATCCTTTTCCTGCCCTTACCCCATTTTACTTGAGGTCAGCGCAACTCTGTTTTTTCTTACGACCTATTTATCAACCGTCACGCTACCTTTATTTCCCTTATCTTTCATATCGCTCCTCACACAATCCACCCCTTTTTTTGACCTCCCACTCAAACTTCATCCATTGTTTGTTACATGCATTTCGTCCCCCTTCTTTACATGACAAGACAAACGATTTCCTTTCAACTTTTTTATCATTGACGCCACTTTCAAAGATCCTCTACTGTATAGTAGAGGATAAATGAGGAGGAAGGAGAAATGAATAAGTATTCATTTCTCCTTTCTCGTCTTTCTCAACATTCTCATCTCCGCTTCAAGCAATCTTTTTCTCTTTTATTCATATTCTAATCATTTTACAATCGTCTCTACCTTAATGATAAAAAATACATGCTAGTGTGTTATCCTTTCCTAACGTAAGGAAACTTGTATCTCCGTCTACCCTTTACCCAACCGATGGCCACAAAGATTTGTGCGCAGTTCCCTGTCCAATCTTATACATGACATGACCCAGTTGGCCTTGTAAACAAATGGTGGGGACTTTGCAGATGTATTGCAGTTTCTTCAGCTCGAAACCGACCGCGAGAAAACATCATAGATAACTGTAATGTGGAGAATATAGCATATTTAAATTCTAGTGATAAAGTATTTTTGTAACTTTTCTGCGAATTAGAACAACAATGGAATTGAACGTTGTGCCAATGGCAATAATTTAAGTACGAACCAAATCCTTTACAATGGCACATATCATATCACTGTTAGACAACGAAGCCAATTTGCCCATGGTCCTTTAAACGAGTCTTTATATTTATCTTTATTTTTAGGGTGCGATATAATCAAATAACTTCTCCCACTCTAGGTAGAGTAAGGAAGTCTCTAACTCTCACTGACTAAAACCCACCCCTGTTTAGTAGTAGTTTTCAGTAGTCTTCGGCGTTCCAAGCCCACGATGACTCTTCCAAACAGTATCGCAGCACTGTCAATCATATTTATGTTCTCTTTACTTCATTGAATGATCCCTATGCTCCCAATTAGGTAGTTTTCATAAACCTTCGATCAACAAAAAACTTACTTCTGCATATTCCTTCTCACTGCACTGGGTTTATGTTTTTTTACACTGTCTCTACTATAAAATTCTGGAATGTGCTTCCCCTAACATAAAAAAATAAATTAAATCCTCGGCTTTTGACAACTCTATTATTACACCTACATATAAATGTTTCCATGAAACAACCTGTATTTTGGTGAAAACTGCATAAAAATTCATATGATACTTTTTGAGTTTATCGCGAACATACAGACAAATAAAAATGTAAAGATATATACAAGGATCACAAACCTAGCAATCTACCTAGAAAGATATATTTCTTCTGCAACATCATGACTTAACTTTATTTCCCGTCTAGTATTTCTTGAACTTCCATTATTAACCGACGCGAACACTTTGAAATCTTTCCCAGATCCAATCGGATCGAATGTCTAGGAATCATTTAATGGGTGAATAGAAAAGTCGAATATAAAATTGAATGAAGTGCAGTTCCATGTTCCTTGCTCTCGATCCCGACGAAGCCTCCAAGACACTTGATAATTGATTCTGTAACAGTTTCAATAGAATGATTTTATTAGTATTCGGTAGTTGAATGAAGGAAAAGCGAGCTTAAATTTCATTTGTCATTCTAATTCAAAGGCGCTTTCAAGACTCACGAATGAACGAACATTATACAGAGCATATCGCTCTCTTAGATAACAAAATTATTTTTGATACAAATTTCCTTGAATCAATAATATTGTTATTCAAATATGTAAATGGAAACTTGAATAATATTTATCTGTCTGTAAATGTTCATAAATTCATTACGTCTTCTTTGTCTTGTTAATACTACAGTATTTTACTACAATGTTAAATACTGAGTTGAGACTTACTGATCTTCATTTATATTCTTGTCCTTGATATTTCTTGTGATTGTTGAGTTTGAATATTTCATAATGTAAGTAGATCACTAGGCTATTTAAATAAATTAACTGCTTTGTAGTTTTCGTCTTTAGGTTCTAAATTCGTGGACACTATAAGCATTGGCGGTTTTTTTACTTGTCTTTTACAATAGGAATTGCACAAGACACACAGGCCTGAAACATCTGTCAACTTGTGTAATTTATACAAATATTTGTTCCGTGCGATAATCGAATCCGCAATACACAGTAAAGCATCCATGCAACGCTTTCCACTCACCCAGGCCAATAATTATAACTCTTTTCTACCACCCAACACATCCAAGGACCCATGCAATGGTTTTCTATCACCCAGGCCAAAATGTTACACTTTTCTACCACCCAACACAACCAAATATTCATGCAACTATTTTCCAGTACCCAGGCCAATATGCAACACTTTTCCACCACCCAGTCCAGAATACAACACTTTCCCAGCACCTAGCACGTCCAAGTATCGCTTCTAGCCACTCATTAAGTACAATTTACACTAGCAAACGTGACACTAAGGCCGTTCTATCCGCATCGCGTGAATGCGGCTCGAGTGGGTGCCACGTTTCATTAATCAGGCCAAGGGCTGATCCCATCCCGCTTAATTGACGCGCTACTGATAGTCCAATAATGACTGCTTCGCCCCTACATCGAATCCCGTCTAATCTACTGGCCAATACATTATGTATTAAACCGCTGAATGAGTTTTTAAATGAGAATCGATGATGTTTGGGTTCGTGGAGTCAGCGTGTAGCTTTGGAAGTTAATTTTGCAATTTTGATGCGTGGTATTTTCGTGTACTTCAGTTTTTTACTGAGATTTAATATGGCTTTGATCAAGGTTAGTTCAAATGAAATTTTGATTTTATTTATTTATGGTGATTTTGATTTAGTTTTTTTTTAATATTTGATTTCATGTCTATGATGTTATGGTTATGGAGTTTGAAAATAAATGGATTTTTTTGCATAACTAAATCAATAAAACATAATTCATGTTCACAAAAAATCTCATTTATAGTTTCTTGGAACGAAATTTAGCTTAAGCATAATAAATTACCGTCAAGTAAAAAAGAAATTATATTTGTGAGTTCAAAACAGACGCCCACAAGGAGTTTTAAAAATAGAACGATAGATCATTAATGACAACATTGTTTACTACAGAAACGATGTTTGAACGACGACCAGCCAGTTGGTAAATATTTCAAACAAGAATTAGAATTTTTGGAATACTCAAACGCTAAAAAATAGGATCAAAACTGGTCTAAACTTGTTTCTCAGCCATTTTCTATCTTTCATTGCATTCAACGATGGTGTTGCTTTCTAAGAGTAGTTATTTTGGTCCAACGGCACTTGCGAGTTGTACGTCATGGATAACCCGACCAGTCACGTAACCGTTCTCTAAAAATTCTAAGGCCTCGGTCATTGAACGTTGACATAAACAATTCAAATTGGTCTATAACTCCAATTTTTATAAGCAAACGTATCTTAAAATTAAATTATAAGTAAGAAAACAAAGAGAATATTATTAGTTTTGTATTTTTTGTAGTCATAGTAATCTATGTATAGATAGAAACCCACATATTATTTATGCAGACTCGTAAAAGTACTCAGACACACGTCGAAGTTTAATATCCCTTCAATGTACTATAAAATTAATACACGAAAATTATAAAGACTTTTTTTCTTTCAAGGTGTGTAGGTACTTATCTATTGACTTTTCCCGCTCTAATGCGGATCGGGAAAAGGTGTCAGACTTTTACTGACTAAAACCACCTGGGCTACAAGACTGCTATTAGAATACAACAAACTTGAAAACTTTGGTATTGTTAACTTGTCAAAATCAACAATTAGGTATGAAGCTAATGATCGACAATTCAGCAAACTTGAGGCTCTGGGTTCTTGCAGTTGCAATTGCAAATTGACGAACTTACTAGTGGCTTCGACTGTCTGATCTACAAATGACAGTCAGCACCAACTGCGAAACTACCCAATCATTAGAACAATATTATTCAAATAAACGAAAGAATAGAAATAAATCTCAGATTTAAATTGAACAAAATCTGAAACACTTCCAGCATTTTAACTAAATACAATGACATCTTCGTTATAGTATTGTGAATATTTGTCGCGTGGGTGTTCCCTGAATAGTGAACGGAGACGCTTGATTAATGTTCCCGAGCGAAAGTCACTCATCGCCACTGCCGCTTTGACTATCAAAAATCTACAAAAATTACAGTCGGGAACAACAGCATAAATGGTCTGTTTTTTAATCTCTGAGACTAAAATTACATTACGTGGGTTGTCACAATTGTCACAACACAAACATTATTATTGTAAGTTTGACATTTGCCTGTGTCAGTTAAGTCTCAGGGATTAAAAACCAGACTTTACCCAATCATTAGATCAATATTTTTAAAATTAGGAACGAAATATCAGATTTAAATTTAACAAAATCTGAAACACTTCCAGCATTTTAACTAAACACAATGACATCTTCGTTATAGTATTGTGAATATTTGTCGCGTGGCTGTTCCCTGAATAGTGAACGGAGACGCTTGATTAATGTTCCCGAGCGAAAGGGAAATTCGACCTAAATCAATTGACAACAATTTATAACTCCCTCGATTAAATAATAATTGTTGTTTAACATTGTTGAGATCGGAATAAGTTTGCCAAACGTCTTGTTTTTAATTGATTGTGAATTATTTATAATTTTATGTGTATGTTGATGATAATATTGATTGATAGGTAAATATGTTATTGGTCTTTTCAATGTAATTTTTGTTTTAAATTTGTTCCTACTTTTATTGACAGAGATCAATATGTAGATAACTAGGTCGTCTTTGAATAAAACTTAGCGTTTTTTGACTTAGACTCAAGCCTTCCTAAAGACTTCCTGGTGACTTCAAACCGCTTTCTCCATCAATATAGACAAATATCAGCCTTATAATGTGTTCCCATTGTTGGGACTCTCTCTGGGAGAGGGAATGAGCCATAATGCACCACGCGGGCCCAGTGCGGGTTGGTGGATGTCACATATCGTCGAATTTTTGGTTCTAGTACATGCCAGTTTCCTCACGATGTTTTCCTTCATCGTTTTGAGAGCAGTAGTGATGAAATTAATTACACGAAATATTGCGCCTGGCCGGGTTTGAACCTGCGACGTACAACTTGTAAGTTGGGGCAGTTACCACTGGGCCACCACTGCTCTCTTGCTCGCTTGAAATACCCCCGATTTGTGAATTAAGCCTCTGAAGTTGAGTATTGCTCAAACTCTAGTTTAGCCTGAAAACCTGTCAAAATTTTACATTTAAGTAGGGTTCGAGACGTTCTTAATTAAAAATACTGTATTCAAAAACCCACCCATAGTCTACTTCCTGGAGGACACGGTGGAGCACACGGTAGAAGTGTGCCCCGCTTGGGCGGAGCACCGCCGTGTCCTCGTGGAGACTATCGGGAGCGGCGACCTCTCGCGCCGGGCCCTGGTTCAGGCCATGGTCCGGAGCGAGGAGGGTTGGCATGCGGTCGCTCCTTCTGCGAAGCAGTGATGCTCGTGAAGGAGGCTGCTGACCGCGTGAGGGGACGGTCCTCACGCCGCCGCCGCCGAGATCCCGATCCCGATTTCCGACCACCGTAGGCGCGGGTTCGCGGACGGCGAGCACTGGGTAGCTCGCTGTCCGGCAGTCTGGAAATAATCTGGACGAAGCCCAGTCGTCAACGGCGCGTTCTGTTCCACGCGCGCCTCAAGGAGATGTCAGCAAACTGTAGGGGCCCGGTAGGGCCGAAGCCTCTGGGGGGAACATGTGGTATTCCTAACGGTTGATACCGAGTCCCCCCCAGAACGAAGGCAACGAAGGAACGGGGTAGGGGTTTAGTCAGTAAGAGTCTGACACGCCCTCCCGCTCCGCCCAAGAGCGGGGGAAGTCATTCTGATGATTCCCATACCAGAAAAAAAAAAAACCCATAGTCTACTTAACTTACAGTGGACTACTCTTTTTTTATTAGCAAATCCACTATTAGTTTTATCGATAACTTGCTTATAAACACCATCAGCTTAACTAAGCCATAACATTTAAGTGAAACCCATAAAACTGAAGTATAAACTATGTAATAATGGCTTTTTAACCGCATTAAAGCTTTACGATCTCCTTCACTTTATTTAGGCCAACTCATTGTGTTCAAAACATTTCTGCTGCTAACACTTTAATAAAATATTAGGCAAAGGTCGTACTAAAAACTTATGTGGCGTTTCAACGTTACTATTTTACATTTTAGTCATCATCATCATTTTGGTCGAAAGACGTCCACTGCTGGACATTTGGCGTCCCTCAAGTGTCACCTTTATGACCAGACGATCACAATTCAACTCATCAAATTCCCAAGACTCTCATCAGGTCATTGGTTCACCTTGTGGAAGCCTTCTAATGCTACGCTCTAATATTTGATTGGACTGGAAAAACAGACTGATAGAAACTTTTTACATTTATGTGCTTAAAATATTTAATAAATAAATAATATGATAAAAGGTTTCGTCTTAAACTGACTTTTGATTCGTTTCAATAATCTGTGAAGGTGTGAAATTAAAATCTTAAAATTACTTTTAAAAATTCTGAAGAATGATTAAAAAAGTAAGTATGCAACTTACTTTTTTTCGAGATTTGCCAAGCCAAGATTTATTTTGTTTTTTAAGACCAAAATTCTCTGTACAACTGATAGGCCCTGAAAAATTGCCAATAAATATTAAGTTACCCAGTATTATAAAAAAAATGAGTTTCGCTGCTTTTACATACAGCAATAACCATTTTATATGTGACGATATTTAAATAACTGTATAAATCACTTGTTAAATTAACCTGTTTTTGCATGAAAAAAATATTAAACTACCTAATTAGTCAATTAATGAATATACAAAATTCGAAAAAGGTATCAAAATTGTAAGGATAGCAGACGAGGTATAACAATTTTAAGCCAATATCTGTCTCTGTAGTCAAGACGCCGTTTTTAGGGTAGCCAAATGGCAATAACGGATTACGGAACCCTTATAGTTTCTTCATGCCTGTCCGTCCGTCCGTCCGTCGTCCCTTAATCTCTGTGACCGTTAGCACTAGAAAGCTGAAATTTAGTAACAATATGTATATCAATCACGCCGACGAAGAAGTCAAATAAAAATTGGATAAAATAGTTTTATTAGGGTATCCCCCCCACATGTAAAGTGGAAGGTGGTTTTTCTTTTAATTTCAACCCTAATGTGTGATATTACATTGGATAGGTATTCCAAAATGAATAGGGGCTTACTAAAATTATTTTTTGATCATATCAATAATTTCTGAAATAATCGCTCCAAAAGTAAAAAAACAATGTGTCCCCCTCTCTAACTTTTGAACCATAAGTTTAGACAATATGAAAAAATTTGGAAAGTAGAGCTTTATAGGAAAATTATATTGAACTTGATGGGACGAACTGTTTTTGAAAAGTTGAGGACACGTATTGTGACGGACGGGAAACTACGGAACCCTACACTGAGCGTGGCCCGACACGCTCTGGTTTATGGTGGCCGTGACCTAGGGCTGTGAAGATCATATTTAACTTTTCTTTCATAATAGTAGTTTTGAAGCTAATATTCGTTGCTAGAAGATATTTTTTTATTTTTGTTTACGAGGGTTAAAAAGTAATTTAGCAAATAAACCACCTGTAATTTCCGGGATCTATGCGAGGCCAATGTTAGAGCCGTACGGGTTGCTAAATACTGGTTGAAAAAAAATTAGTTAAAGACATCGACACGATAAGAAGAAGAACCAAATAAAACAAATTGCATGCATGGTTCCTATTACTCCAATTTTCTACTTTAATTACGTTTACGTTACTAATCTGTTAACATACCAAAGCTGACCCAATCAAACCCGTTAGCTAAATCGAACACAGCTCCCTATTATGCAGAAAGAGAAAACTCGGATAAAAACGACATCGTTACTGCGTTGATAACAAATGCTATCGCCGAGAAATATTACGCCAATATTACAGAAACCATTACCTGGGACGGGAAGCAGGAGAGCAGACAAAACGAATCGTGTGAAATGTTGCTTCCACGCCTACAACTGGCCTTACAACCGAAAAAAGACTTAGAACATCCCGTATTAGAGTCGGAATTCGACTGTAAGATGAAGTTGATTCGACGGTAGTTAACGCGTATCACGCATTTGGATTGCCGCCTCTGCCCAGGTGGAAGCACCGTGATCGATTGCCTCTTTGTCGTCTCAGGCTGATATTAGAGGAAACATTTCTTCTCTTGTCATCGCCCTTTGCCTTTCCTCTGTGGTATTATATTGATGAATTGCAGCCGCAATGTACTGTCGTGGCGGATGGTTTATTTCTTATTGCATTTTTATGCTGGTTTGTGGATTTATAACAGAGGATTTGTTTGCACCTTTGCTTAATAACTATGTAGTAGTTAAGCAATGGTAAAACTGAGATCAGCTGAACATAATCTGTTCAGAAAAGCAATGTTGTTGACGAAGATAAAGCACGATTACCTAGAAATAATCTATTCATTCTTAACTTAAATGCCTCCTGATTGTAGCAGTCAGGAAATACAGACTTCGGCAGGAAATTCCACTCAGTAATGAATGTGTTCCCACAACGTTTTGGGAACACATTCATTGTGCATGCAGCTAACTAATAGCTATTTTGGGTCCTTAGTGGTGGATCGCCGTACGTCTAGTTATCTGATGATCATCAATGTGATGTCGATGCTTAAGAATTTGAATCGAAGTTTAGTTGAGCGACTGCATTATTATCGGTACTCCTCTTGACTCGCTTCAAAATTGACTTAAGCGCCCATAATTTCATTAACACAAAAATGCAAAAAAAAAATACGTACCTACGTCACGCGTCATTGCCTCATGAATGTTAGTGCTAACAAGTTTTATGGCAATTTCATTTGCATTCCGGTCATAATATTCGATTTCATCGATTACATTCGTCACATATAGAACGTAATCAGTCAACTGAACTCAACTGTGCAATCGTAAACCTCATTTTATTGCAGCTAACTGTTAATCATGATGTTATCATGAAAAACCTAGAGCTGTTTCTTATAATTTTATTGGACTCACTCGGTGTATTCAACAGTTTATTTAGCAGTTTTTCGAAGTATCTATCACAAATGTTCACCAAGAATCAAATAGAATGTTGTTTATAAAGTTGGTAAAGAAGAAATTTCCTATATTTTAAACCATTATCAATTCTTATGGTTACGTTTTCATTTCACCAGAACTTCTACATCCTTGTTCCCCCTAAAATTACATTTCTCACCAATCCACAGAATTAGCGGTACAAGGTACCCCTGAAAGCTGAACACATTACGCACAGGCCCTCGCTTCACTCATTTGTAGGAAGGAAGCCGTGATGAGGTCGTCAGAACTGGTTCACGGCTCCCCTCCCCCTCTCTCCAAGCAGTGTGGCCGTTTCCTCAGCCCCAACTTTAATGGGCATCATTTGGTAAATCACTGGTGTTCCCTTTAATTACGCATTCCAATCTTTCTTTTAAACTTTGCTCGTATTTTTGCCGTTCAACCTGTAAAGTATTCTCGTCTAGAAAGTTTGGAATCACGATTTGTGTAAGCCAAACTCGGAAGTAGCTCCTTTATTTTTAAAATGCGACACAAATTGTTACTTACTGTTGGGGGAAAAGATAAATCTAGGTCAAACTTTGTTTTGTACAATCAATTAAGGAACAAAGTATTGGTGTATGATTTAAGAGGGCTTCGTTAATTTTAAATGGATTTTCGCAAAGCACCTAACGTCTGATTCAACTAACTTCGGCTCTCAGCTATCGAACCAAACTGTACTCTCCTATATAAATAAGTTGTGCCTCGGAGCACTGCCACTGAAACCGGCTGTTGACGAACTTAAATTGTGTTTCCGAACCGACTGGGTGTTTGCTTTCGCGATGAGACCCGAAATAGAAAAGATATTTCCAAAAATATTTGTTAAAATAAATTTTGTTTGCAAAGACTTTATTCACGTTTGTCCTGGAAGCGTTTTTAATTACTTTCTTGTTGAGTGTGTTGGTTTGACAAAATATAGACGCGAAGTCGAAAGGGATAGCGTCAACTTCGAATCTGTGCTTCTGAAAAGTGTTTTCCTTGACTCGACTCGACAAAAATCGTCCTATACTGAAAATGGTCCCAGCAAAGCACCTTATAAAATCCGTCGCTACACTGAACTGGTTTACTACATGAATGTAAAGATTACGCTCGAAATAAACACGAGGCAAGTGGAATAACGTGACGTGAAATGAAGGACGTAAAAACTGAAAAGCGTCCAGCCATTGTTTCGGAGCTGACCGTGTTACACGTTGTTATTATTTAGGCGAGCCACGCCGCATTAAACATCAGAAAGTTACCCGTTATAACCTTTAGGCCAGTGTTCCCAAAATAAAGAATGTCACCGCTTCGGCCGGGTCTCTTGAATATGTTAGGTGAAACGTAAAATGAAATTATTTAGATATTTCCACACCTCGCATTCAGATCCTTTGGGACTTATCTCACGAGTTTCGTATAGGGGTTTTGTATGCGTTTTGTAAATTAACTTCGAGAAATTTTGTGGACGGTTTAAATCTCGACCGGTATTTTCGACCCGGAAATTAAATATTTTAGGGAAAACATTTTGGAAGTAGAAAGTTAAACATCGTATTTCAAAGTAGGCCACTTCGAAACAACATGTTCAAATAACGCCTTATCTCGATGTATTACTTCACACGCCATTTGATATACGGGTCAAATAATTCAAAATATTTCATTTTTTAAAGACTTGCAATTCCTGCATGTGCCTAATAGCTACAACTTAGGGGTCTTTAAGTCAAGAGTTCACTTCTAGGCAAGCGTGTTCCATTGTCGGCAAAATCATTGCTTACCATCAAATGTAATAGGGGCAACCTAAGCCTCGATACTAAAAAAAAATAACATAGCCATTAAACATTATAGTCTGATGATTTAAGCTTAAGAGAAAAACTTAGTTACTTCGATTTTATCCAAGCTTTGCTAGTTGGTCTAGTCAAGTTGAATTTAACCTATCAATACCCGCGAAACGAGACACAATAGTAAAACAATAACAGCGCGGTCCAATGAGACCGGTCGGAGATTCATGAATTAAACTAATCTAAACGAAAAACACCAACCAAAACTATTTAACACAATAAAATACTTGCATACAATTTAGTTATACGCAGTAAGCGGGGCAATATAAGGGGACATCTCGCCACTAAGCTATTGCTCAGTGCCCAGCACTGAGGCAGTAACAAGCTGTTGATAAATTAAGTTGTCGACTCGAGAACAGGGAGGGACTTTAAATTGCTCGATGCGGTCTTGAGAGGGGCTGCGCTTTTCACAGCCATTTGTCTTTTTTATCCCCCGTCCAAAAGTAGGTCCTCACGGAAAGTGTTTTGGTAAATAATATAAAACTTAGGAAATAGCGATGACTCTTTGTTTTTAAAAAATTAATAGCAACCTTCCGTTTTGAGTGGAGTGCGACGGAGTTTCAGACTTTTACTAACTAAAACAATAATATTTTTGATAAATCCGAGTTTCAGGCACTCGCTACAAACCATAATATAATCTAAGCTTTTATTTGAACAAAAAATTAAGTTCACATAAAATAAAATTAATGACTCTGCCGAGTCGATTACGAATTCGTCCCTACTGTGGCAAAGGCCTCTCCCATTTCTTTCCACTCTGTTCTGTTCTGCGCTTTCGTAGCCCACGTTTGACTCAAACACACCTAGAAAACGTGATAACTTTCAATAGCGGAAGCTTTTTATAGGAAAAACCACTGCTTAAGCCTTTCCGCAATACAGCAATGGGCAACTCACCGTTCGGCCGACCAGTAACCGAAGCGAGCTCAAGTCGTCGACGGCGCGTAGTATTCCACGCCATAAGGCGCTGTTAGCAAGCCGTAGGAGCCCACCTGGGTCGAAGCCTACAGGGCCCCGGGTTGAATAGAAAACCCGGGGCCCTGAAACGCAAGGCAAAGAGATTACTTCTTTGCCTTGCGTTTCAGGGCGCAAGGGAAAGAAGGAAAGGGTTTTACACAGTTAGTAAAAGTCTGACAGGCTCTTCGAGCTCCGCCCAAGCGCAGGAGAAGTAATTAGATGCCTTCCCACCTCAAAAAAAATATGCCTCGCCGTAATGTTCACCCAATTCCCCTAACTCCGGTCCTGTATTCTATGTCCCCAGTTATCCGCGACGAGGATATTGTTTCTCTACTGGCGAGCACTTAGAAAAATTACAATTACTCCAATGAAAAGAAGATTTGATATTGCCTCTGTCTTTATTGTTGTTTACCCTTGCTCCTTTCATAAATGATATTGTATTTTCTTATAGTCTGTAGGGCTAAGGTATTGAGTCTTGGAGTGTACCTGTATATGAATACTATCAGGTAAATGAAATACTGAGATGTAAAAGCACTATACCTTGTTATTACCTAGATATTGCTTCGTAACTTTTAATTAGATATTTATTTACTTTTATTTTGGAAGTAGAGCCAAGCTTGGCCCAGTGGTAATTTCCCCGACTCACGAGTTGTAGGTCTTAGGTCCAAATCTAGCCAGGCGCATTACTTTGTGTAATTTATGAAGGAAAATATAATGAGGAAATCGGAACATTTTGAAATGTCCTAGATCTAAAAATTCGAATGAGTGTGTGTGTATGTGCTAGCGAAGGAAGCGTCTGCACGTATGAGGGAACAGCTTTCCTCACGCCTCAGGCGCCGGGATGCCGACCCCGATTTCCTGCCACTATGGGTTTGCAGACAGTAAGCAATTTCGTCAAGACGTCTGGTAACCGTCTGGACCGAGCCCAAGTCGTTGACGGTGCGTAGTGTTCCATGTGCGTCTAAAAGAGGTGTCAGTAAAACCGTAGGGGACCTATAGGTTCGAAGCCTACTAGAGGCATGTGTGAACCCTTTCACACATCGAGGTTCCCTAACCTCGGCCCTAGAGCGATAGAAGTTACTGGTGGTTTAATTATTGCTTTGAAGGGTTTTTCTTTCTTATCTTTAATTCTTTCCATCAAAAAAATACCTCGTTAGAAACAAGACAAGTAGGTAAGCAAGAAAACTATTCTAAGATCTTTTTTCAAATCCTTCATGATAAACTTCAACATTTTTTCATAAAAAATTCAGTAAGAAAGAATAATATTTTTATGCGAACAAAAAGTTACAGATAAATCTTGCTTTGTACAATGGCATTTTTATAATTAAGTACAAGGGAGTACATTCCGAGCTCGAGGCGTTTTGCCGTATTTCCTGTAATGCTGTCTGTTGCAGAAAAACTCACTGTTTAACAAAGAAAGCTGAATAATTATAGTACAAGATAATGATAAAATGTTTTTAGATGCTTTGTGACGTACGCTTGTTTATCATATTTATATCTTTTATTTTATTGAAATAATGTTACTCGAGTTGGTGCCCTGGAAAATTGCGACGTCGTCGCGGCAGACCGCGAAAAAAATGGCAGACCGAGTACCAGAACTGGCAAGAGGAAGCGCGGGGCTGCGAAAGATAGAAAAAGTGGAGGGAGGCCTTTACCCAGGAGTGGGACAGGACTGCGCGTTCAACTTATATAGAGAACTCTTATTGTACGATGCAGGAATTCGTAGTTTAGTTTTTAGCGTGCGTCAAAAGTGCATAACCTAGCTCTGTCAAGCCCGTTCCATCATCAGACCACGGCGATGCGCCACCGGTACATGATGGACAGCCCACCCATGCGCACAAAATGTTTTGGGAACACGTTTATGTTGCGTAGGTACAGCTAAGACGCGGGATTTGCTGCCGGTGTCTGTGTTTCCAGACAGCTACAACGAAGGGGGTCCACTAACTCTGTAAGCCAAGAGTGAATTGGTACTTCCAGGCAAGCGTGCTCCACAGTCGACCACATCATTACTTACCATCAGGAGGGAAAATGGTCAAGCGGAAGCCTATCAATAATAAAAAAGCGCATATTGTAGTGGCATCGCCGCAGCGTGATTGTAAGAATCTTCAAGACCTTTTGTTCAATAATATAAATAATTTTAACCTCGCATAGTAGTGTAGTTCATTTACCTCAGTGACTGGCATGAACTTTGCAAAGAATGACCAGGTGTTTGTATAAAGCCGTGGTTTAACAACAAAAAATGAGTATATACTGCTAAAATATTTATTTAACAGTTTGTCAACGTCAACAGTATTCGGCTATTCGGGCAAGTTTTACGTGACATTTTTTTTTTAAATAGGTCACTGCCTCAAGTTAGTGGATTCTATAAAATAAATCTAGCACAAATTTTAATTTACCAGGATTTTTTTAATTACTTCGGTTTTTCATAAATTAACCTAATGTATGTCCGAAGTGTTGATAATAGCGATCTTCTTCTTTAATACGAAAAAAACGATACTCTCACTATTTTTTTTGCTCAGTATTTCGCAAACTGTATTGCTCTGGCATTGGCCTCGATTAGATCCTGTAAAGTGCAGATGGTTGTGCAGGAATATAAAAAAGACTAATTCAAAATGGCGATAAAAATACCACTTACTATTTTGCCCTTTTTGATGGTTTCAATTAGATGGATTGTTTGCAGTATGCCTTTTATTATATAAAAGGATCATGAATGTAACAACATACCCTTGTTACTATGAACTTCCGAAAAATAATCCTTAAACACAAACTTATTAGGCACAAGGATCTAAGTAACGAGCTCGACCTACTTAAACTATAACAAATTCATGCAGGAGATAACATTTCCTGAAATCTACTACGTAATTCACTGCAAACAAACACTGCAATGTAAAACCTAATTAAACAGGAAAATAAATTGCAAAACACTGTAACCTTAATATTTACCTGTAAACCCAGATAACAAGATACATACAACAATGATAACTGACGTTCGCAATAACAAATAAACGCCATGTTTAAAGGTGGATCCAAACAAAGAATAATCAACTTAGTCTCCTTCTAATATAGCAGCAAATTGAATAACGAATACGGGATGTATCACTTGCAATTCTATGCCAGAGCAATTGACTCAGGGTATTCCCTCCGCATCCAATATTAATGTGGTAGCATATAGTGCGAAGCGACTGATTGCACGAGACTGTTTCTGCGGTATCCATTTCCGTCTGAACACGATTGCAAATACGTAGAGGGAATGGTTCTGCGTCAATGGATGTGTTGGCGAGGACTTGGCCGTGTTATGTATTGATGTGGTGGTATAGTATGGGAGAAGTTATACGCGGGTTGGAGTTAGTATAAATAAGATGGAGCTTGCAAAGTTGGGCACACTCTTGAAAGGTTTCAATCATGAAGGCTTGCTTGGTTGTTGCTCTGTTCCTCGTCGCATTTGCAGTCGTCACCTCGGCTGCTGACATTGGACATACTGGTGGGTATTTTTAAAGTTTCATTAGAAATAAGCTCTTAGTTTGTAATCTTCTTCCTGCTATTGTCCCTTGTTGTTTACATGTTTTCTCTTTCAATTCTCTCTTGTCTTTCGATAAACTATCTTTCCCTTCCTTTTCTTACGTATCGATTTCTCAATATAATCCATCCATTTTTATCTATTTTTTCTAACATTTACATTCCTCACCGTTTTGTCATGCGCTCCTACCAATCTAACCGATTTCTTACTTTCTATCCTAGCCATTTCAAATTTTATCATGAGCTTATTTATTTATATATTTTTTTAATTTTAAGGGTATTTCTGTTCTCATGTTTTTCTTGCAAAGTAGTAATGCTAGCAAAGGAGGCGTCCGTACCATTTCGTCTCTCTCGGCCGGACCATGGTCTGTACCAGGGATCAGCACGAGAGGTCGTCGCCTCCTATCACTCATACGAAAGCACGACGGAGCTGCTTCCAAGCGGGCCTCCCTATCTCAAAGACCTCTCGCGTAAAAATAAAAGCGTGCCTTCTGCAATAGTATTTAAACAATTTTAGTTACCTAAACACAATTTGCGCACGGTAAAATTACCATCACAAATGCCTACCTATAAAAATCCTTTTTATTTTCACAGAACCATCCGTCCACGTACTGCTAAAAAGAGAAACGATTCGAGGGCCAACTTTCCCTAATGCCTGCGTATTTTACGAGTGCATCGCTAGCTGCAGAAACAGAGGATACAAGTCTGGCGGGTACTGCACCATCAATGGATGCCAATGTCTGCGATAGTCTCGTGTTACGTATCAATTTCGATGGAATTCTGTCTTAAGAAAATTATCCTGCCATAAAATACTTTTAATATAGTTTGATTTGTTTTATTTTCGGAAATTGAAGAGAACTTTCTAAAAATATAAATATTTTAATAAATCATCATCATCTGCCTAGCCTTTTCCCAACTAAATTGGGGTCGGCTTCCAGTCAAGCCGGATTTAGCTAAATACCAGTATTTTACGAGGAGCGGCTGCCTACCAGACCTCCGCAACCCATTAACTGGGGTAAATATTTTAATGAATACAGTATGTAATAAATCACATCATATTACTACATAGAAAAAGTAAGATAAAGGCAATAGAACTTACAGCATTAGGTAAATAACTTTAACTAACTCATAAGTATGCTCCTATAACGAAAGGAGAGACCACAGGTGTAATAAAAATAAATCTGTCTTAATTCTAAAAAAAAAAATTTTAATCTGTATTAGGTACTATCTTCAGTTACTCGGGGACTCAAGCTAGTCCAAGGCAAAGACGCGTTTATCTTCAAGGACAGGAGATATACTCTACCTTTCCCACACATACTGCAAAGAAAGTCGTGAGAAGTGGTAGTTGGCAGCCGCAAGTGGACGTGCTGGTGACCTTTTATTCTTATTACTGGTAAGCTCGCGCTTAACCACTATCTCACCGTAAGGTAAGCGATGACGGCGTCGACGATGGAGCACGCTTATCTAGAAATATTCACTCTTGATTTAAAGACTCCTAGGCTGTAGCTATCAGGAAACTCTAACTCTGGCAAGGAATTCCACTTCTTAGCTGTACGCACAATAGATGTGATGTAAACCGCTGGCAGAACCTGGCTAAACTATAAATATTTATCTTAGCGATACTTTTAACAGCAGTGTTACATTTTAAGAACATTGACTTTTTAATTTTTCCTAAAAGGAAAACATAACAACAAACTGTTACATTAACCGCTGCTATCACAAATCAAACAAATAGAAAGAATCTTCCAACCTTAAAGACTTATTTATACTAAAATAGACCATTTCGGAATTACATCACATCATTGAAAAGAGTTTATTCGTTTTCCTTCCTTCTCAAGCATCCGGTTGCAGGCTAAAAATACATTTCTATGAATTTATTTCTGATAAGTCATGAATGGCCCATAGCGGTCATATTTTGAATTGGCGCTTTATAAATTGGAATAGACCTGGTAAGAATTTTGGTTTAAAATCATTGTATATTGATTAAAAAGAAAATTCAACAAGACATCGTGATCTTGTTCAATTTATCTACGAACATCTACGTTTTTTTTTAAATAGTCGCTGAACACACTCCTGTATCGAAGGTTTGTTTTGTAAGGTTGGAAATCATTAAATGACTTCTCCCGCTCTGACAGTGTCTGTCCGTCCGCGTCAGACTTTTACTGAATAAAACCACTACTACATATGTTCATTCAGTTGCCTTTTGCCTTCCAGGGCTACGACTCAATGGCCCTACTAGCTTTTGACTGTAGTTGGCTGGTCCAGTTGGTAGCTTCTGGTCCCCTACGGGTTTGCTAACGTCACTTTCGCGGTAGTATTGACTACCGCCTGTAATACGAGACTCTTTGCCAAGATCAAGATCTCAGGTTTCTAATTACCAACCTTGGCAAATGTTGCTTAACCTCGAACTCCGACCCTTTCGGATGCATTTATTTAGCCTCGAGCCACATTAAATAACCATAAATTCCATAGACATTTATTATAAACGAAAGTCTGTCTATAACGTTTTTAGACTTAAACTACTGAACCAATTTTGATAAAGATGCGAAGTTAGCTTGAACTCCAAGAAATGACTTAGACTACCAATAATTTGGTATTTGGTTTCATGCAAACGAAATAAATACTTCTGACCTTAAAACACGTGTCTTCTTACTCTCTAATTTTATCTCAACTATTTAATTACTTTTTTTCCTCTAGTAATTCGATTTCCCAGACACAATACTAACAAATTAGTATTCGTGTCGAGGGAACTCGAAACAGGTCCCCAAAAACACTTGAGATACCGAAAATAGCTTCCGTTAATTTGTTTAAACAAATTAATTGAATTCTGAAGATCCTCAATCATCAAGTAGTTTGGATTGTGGGAGATTTGTATTTGCATTTCACAAGTAACCGCCAAGTCTATTAGTTTTACTTTGCTTCAAATATCATACTGGTTTCTTACTCCAATTATAGGTAACAGGAATTTTAGATTTGCGTTTACTTCCCGAGTTTCCACATAAATAATTTAAAATATTTCTGTATGTGCATTTAAGCTAAAATTGCGGAATAATTTTTTACATAAATAGCGGAGAAAGTCTCAAACCCCATATCCTTTACTGATAATACTGTTAATATATACTTTTGTGCTCTTATTTTCTTATTAATATTTTTATTTTTTTAATGCACTATGTCTCTCCACCACCTTTGCTGGTAGAAAAGAAGAAGCATTTTCTTTGTGTTGCATGAAGTTTTAAATAAATAAAAAAACAGTTTTCATTAAAATTTATTTTCAGTCGAATTTAAAAAATAATATAACACATACTCATTATTTTACCTTAGATAACATAGACTATACAATAATAAATGCAACTTAGAAAGTATTAGACAGAAGTACAAACTAAAATTTTCCCTTGTTCACCAAAGTATATGGTGCCAAGAAATACGTTGGTATCGTAGATGGAATGATCAACGTACTTTTCGGATCTCTTATGACGTTCTTTGAGCCGGTTCCATAGAAGAAAGCCTGAAGTACGAGCTTAGAACAGTAGCTAGGGTTAAACGACCTGAAGGCTGTTGGGTAAAGCCTGTAAGTCACATGTATGCTCTTCGTAGCACTTCCACTGGGACTGTAGTAGTTACGATCAGCCCATCTTGCAGCCTGAGTAGCCACCGAGCTATCACGATTCCGGTACACCGTCGTCCAATCAGAAGCGTGCTCGTCGAACCACTGATCCTTCGGAACTTGTCGGTTGTTGTTCGGGATACCGGTCAGATACCCAGGACCGCCAGGCATCTCCAACACCCAGTAGTCAGAGGTCATAATAGCTGCGTGGCCAACTAACCCTCCAATGCCTCGGCCGGTGATCAGGATGTCTCCTTTCTTCACAGTGTTTATAAAGGCTCTTTTATTATCAGCTGTGCTGCGTTTTACTATTTTTCTTTGGAACAGAGACTCCTGAGTGTCGCTTAGTATACCATAGTTGTTCATAATCAGCCATTCCTGGTAATTTAAAGGCTGACTGTAATTTAAATAAATATATTCCTGGTACAGATCCTTGAAGATGTTTCTCTCGTCTTGTTCGAATGATTTGAGTGAGTATTTTTCAGGATTGATAATTCCCATGTCGACCCCGACACTGTATGCGGTCGCCGTCTGGTTCGATACCGCGTCATTTCGCCCTGAAAACAATAAATTCCGGGTTGCCATTTTATTGTTCGTTCAGTTCTATTTTTGTAACAAAAAGGTGACGTATAAAGCGTATCGTTACGATCGTTGCTATACATCATTTTGCTTGACAAGTATGCAGATGGGACTACACTGACTTCAGCGACTAAAATATTTTTAAGCAAGTTTGACTATCCTACACATAGTTTTACATATAGTCCGTCTAATGAAAGCGCGACCTGCGAAAAAGAGGTTGAATCCAAAAAAAATATATTTGGTAGGTATTACTAACTAGTAGGAAAATCATGTCTTGACACTTCACAATTTTTTTATTTCCTACAATTGAGGCTGGATAATGTTGCCAAACAAATTAAAAAAAAAAACTCCAGTTCGCGCTTTCATTAGACGCACTCTAGTAGTAAATATAATTTAGGTACACAATCTAATAACAACAATATACAAATATGTTTTAGGGTAACAAACTTAGAATCTAAGCAATACAGAAATAATGAAAATACAACTCACCAAACTCTATTTCTTCAGCCGAAACGTATGATCCTACGACCAACAGGACCACAAAAATAAACGTGTGTCGAAACTCCATGATGGCGTACACAATAATGTGATTAATTACCTGTTCAACATTCCTCTTTATATATAGCTAATTAAGCAAGGTTTAAGTGTGCAAACTACTCGAGACGAGGGGATGTCCTCCGGCCTACATTTAGTGTAACACAGTTTCAGAGAACTGCTGTGACACATATGGGACGTTGACTTTGTAATTGTATGTTAGTAGAACCATTATCATTACGATACTTCAGTCATCTGGTTGAATCAAGTGTTATCAGTTCTTAACATAGATTAAAAATAAATAAAGAACAGTCTCATTCATATCTCGTTTGTGAAAATTAACTCAAAATTATCCACCTACATTTTAGGCATTGATTGTGGATGAGATAATTTTTCTTTTTTAATTAGCATATATTTTCCCACGGCTGGGCAAAGGCCTCCTCCAAATTCCTCTAGGTATTAATTTCTCCAGCCACCTCAAACCAGGCCTTGAGGTAAGCGTCCAGGTACTTTCGCCACCTCCTCAGAATTGCACCTCTATTTTAACATAGTGGTGGTTTCCCTCAGATATCCCAACGTAGCTTAAACTAGCTATATATAATCATCTCAAAACAAAAGAGAAGTGATATTTTTAGCTGTTTTCATGTTTTTTACAGATTCTCGGTTAAATAATTGATTCAATTCGAGTGACGTCAGTTGTCATCCCAGATTAGGGACTTCACAAATTCACAGTTGCTAAGCTGTAAAAAAGTCCTGAAATAAAGGAAAATGGAATATTCAAAATAGATTTTCCTCACTTAGGATTACTCACTTAGGGGACTGTTTTGCATCCCAGGCATGACTGTTCTATATTATTTTATATACATCACTGAATCACGTGTATAATTATAGCACTTTGAACAATATTTTGTGAATTAAGTACTTGAAAAATATGAATCACAAACCGAATATAATAATTATTGCATTATCTAAAACGTATTCCAGTGAAATTTTTTCCAGCAAGATTTTTTTTTAAATAGAATAAACTAGTGCATGACTGCGA
Source organism: Mythimna separata (assembly GCA_030763345.1). Classification (NCBI taxonomy): domain Eukaryota; kingdom Metazoa; phylum Arthropoda; class Insecta; order Lepidoptera; family Noctuidae; genus Mythimna; species Mythimna separata. Next base: position 17,195,879 of record CM061177.1, on the reverse strand, counting down.
TTCCTCCTGATGGCAAGCAGCGATGCAATGGTTAATGTCACTCTAAGCCTTAAAGACACCAACATTATAATTAGAAGGGAAGACCGCAGCAGGCATATTTTTCAGTCCTTCGATGTACGCGGCGTAAAAAACGAAGCGGTTACTGTTACACTGACCTAAAAACTGTTAGGAAATATCGTTTCGTGAGATAAAAATATAATGCCATCCTTAGGTCGACTGGTAGGAAATGCCTAAGGCATTAAGTCCGCCTTTATAACAGTTTGTGTTTCTTAATAAAAGAAACTTCTTAATAAATAAATAATGCAATAACTATCCATTTCCTACTAGTGAATAGTGATGATAGCTGGTGTTCCGGCAACAAAAGAAGGCTTTTGATAACAAGTTTGCGGAATAGGACTCAATATAACGCAGTGTTAATTAGCAGTTAAGTAGGCAAGGCACACTACACGCAAAACAGATGCTTTAGCATTAGCATTAGTGGCCTTATAATGTTCCCACTGCTGGGACTCAGGCCTCCTCTCTAGGAGAGGGGATGGGCCGTAATCCACCGCGTGGGCCCAGTGCGAATTGGTGGATGTCACATGTTTTCGAATTTTTGGTTCTAGGGCATGCCGGTTTCCTCACGATGTTTTCCTTCACCGTTTTGAGAGCAGTGGTGATGAAATAAATTACACAAAGTAATGTGCCTGGCTGGGTTTGAACCCGCGACCTACAACTTGTAAGTCGGGGCAGTTACCACTCAGCCACCACTGCTCTCAAAACAAACAGATGCAAACAGATGCTTGATGGGGTAAAAGGTTCTAGAGTAGTGACCGCGTACCTACTGGAAGACGTAGCGTTATAAGGCCTTCCATAAGATGGACCAATGACTTAAAAAAGGCCGCAAGAATCCGCTGGACAGATGCACATGACTGATCGATGGGGCTATGATTAGGGGAGGCCTATATCCTGCAGTGACTTTCAGCTGCAATAATGCTGATGAAAACGCACAATTCGTTTTCATTGAAATATAATTTGGTGAAAAACTTTCAAATATTTTTCCAAAAATACTTTAGTCGCTTGTACACATATTTATATAAATTGTTCAATGATATGTCAATAGTATTTAATTTTAACACCTACTTCCGAGATTTCCGTTATTTTGCGCTTTTTAGTGTTTTAATGAAATATGGAATTCAGGGGAAGTTTTTTGGATAAATGATTTTTTTATTTTTCACTTTTTACTTACGGTGATCCACAGTTGGATCTAGTTTTCAAGTTCTATAGTAATATTCCTACATAATATTGCCTATAATTTATACTCAAAGCGCATTTTATGATAATTTCAATAAACCAATGCATGCGGTGTACCTTTAAGTAATTGTTAGACCGTTTTCACATATTCCGATCCGATATCGGTATAGGACGCCGATACGATATCGGGGTAAGGTAAATGTATGAAAAATGTACCTGTCTTTCATATTGTCCGGCCCGATATCGGATATCGGAGCGCGGCATTTCATACATTTTACTAAGTAGCGTTTTACATTATCCGATCCGATATCTGTGTCGGAGGCCGACACGATATCGGGGTAAGTAAAATGTATGAAATATGTACCTGTCTTTTATATTGTCCGGTCCGATATCGGATATCGGAGCACGGCATTTCATACATTTTACTTACCCGATATCGTATCGGCGTCCGACACCGATATCGGATCGGATAATGTGAAAACGCTCTTACTCCGATATTGTATCGGCGTCCGACACCGATATCGGATCGGATAATGTGAAAACGGTCTTACACTCGCAAATGTAATTTTCGTAAACATATATTACTTTATCTTTGGTGTAAATTATAATTGTTGGCTAGCCTAGAAAATAAATAAATAAAACAAAACTCAGTTAGGAAACATTTTATATTATAAAGTTCTAATTCCCACCCACAGATCTGATCAATGGTATTATTGTCATCATAACCATTTAAATACTAAGTTTGCCTCATAATCGCTAAACCTATAGAGATATCTGAGTGTCTGTCAAGTTCCGTTGGCCATCCGTGGTTTTGTTTACCAGTTCTAATTTATGCTACAGATATTTCATAAACGCAAAAGTTTGACTTATTGATAGCCATAAATTCGAAATATAGTTATTTTTTTAGTAGATAATGTTAGTGGGTTTCATTATCATAACTGGATTTTGATAAAATCGGGCCGAGCTACGTATGGTATTCCGAAATACCGCTGACCGAAAGGACGGTTTTCCGATAACACTCTACTCCGACGGTTGGTAGTCCGAATAAATCCTTCGCCGATGAACGGTTCAACGAAAACACTCTTCAACGACGATTGGTTAAACGAACGAATCTTTCGCCGATAGCACTCGTTGTAGGGGAATATATATATATATATAATTTGGGTATCTTCAGGACTAGAGTGAATAGGCTCTTAATAAACTAGTGCGCCTCACCATCAATGATTGCATCACTGCTTACCATCAGGTGGGATTGCAGTCAAGTACTAGTTTATGTTATATAAAAAAAAAAAAAACTTTTGCCAAATAGATAGTTTTTCTTTCAGCTTGACAACACCCTTAGGTCTGTAGAAGTCATGTTAAAAATACAGGTAATAATAAAATAATACCTTTAATACGGAAGCTCCCGGTATTTATTTATTCATCTATGCTGATAAAATTAAACATGGGACTCGAGTATTGTTTAGCTGCATTGCACATTATTATAAAATATAATAGCTAGCGTAAACTGAATGCTATCGGCGAAAGATTCGTTCGTTTAACCAATCGTCGTTGAAGAGTGTTTTCGGTGAACCGTTCATCGGCGAAGGATTCATTCGGACTACCAACCGTCGGAGTAGAGTGTTATCGGAAAACCGTCCTTTCGGTCAGCGGTATTTCGGAATACCATACGTAGCTCAATCGGGCCCTATCTAGATAAGTCAGTTGATAAAATGATCTTCATCATCTTACTCTTGTGCTATTTTACTTGAAATCAGCGCAGCCCCTTTTCTTCACAAACACAAAAGGCAATAAAACAACAACACCAATGATACAAAGATACCTTGAAACAATTAAGCCTTACGTTATGTAGCTGCTACGAGTATTTTTTATCCTCAGTATCAACCTCTTACGTGGGGAGTAAATAAATTAACACGAAGGACTGGACAGACGAACGATCTGTGTCCGACAATAGCTGATTGTAGTCGGGGATTGGTACCCAAACAAACAAGCGGAATTAAGAAATTGTCACATTGACAGTTTTATATTGTACAACCGTGTAAAACTATCAATGTGACTATTTCTTAATGGACCGTTTAGAAGTTAAGTGAAGGTTTGGCAATGCTTCACTTTAATACAATGAATCATTAACAGTCTTTGAGTGCGGCAGTTTATGTATGTTACGTTACAATGTACCTAGTGCGTGTTTGTTTTACGTTAACGCGATCGACATAAATATTTACGGTCTTCGGTACTCCATTGACTCACTCCAAGATCAAACGTAGTAAACATAAAAACAACTCCCACTCGTCACTCTGGTACTCTTTCATACGGCTGCGTGTTTGTTCGAAAGAGTAGCCGCGGCTTTGAAATGCATAGGACAACTGAAGGTGGGTTTGCGTCACTAAAAATTGGCATTTCCTCTCGTTCCATCCAAAACAGGAGGAATTGATGATGTCTCAAATAGAAAAAAAAATCAAGGTACAGGAATTATTCCAATATGTTTGAAGTTGAAGCAGCATCATCTTCTACATCCCCTATGGACATGATGAACATACATCCTTGGGTCCAGGATATCAAAGTAAAGATGGAAAATAGAAGTGGGTTCAATAACAGTTTCAATACTCACGCATTTGTCGAATTGATACATTTGAGTAGCCATAAGAAAAAAAAAATACCCAACGCTAATTAAAAATAGCAAACAAGTTCTTAAATGGAAACTGTGAATTAGAATGATTAGCGCGGGGCGCCCCCGACTGGTCGAACTGTTCTATCAATAGAGCAGGTATAATCATTTCTTCGAAAACGCGTTCATAAATAGTTGACGCATTGTCGCGTCATCACTCACACATACCTGTCACACGTGTCTACAGGAATCTAAATAAAAAGTCAATAAATAATAAATGATATTTATTTTGCAAGTAGGTTTTTACAAACTCTTTTACACGTCAATTGTGAAAGACAGAATGCAGAAGATAGAAAACAGTTTATTGTGGCGCAATTAGCAAGCATTTTTTGGTCTGTAGAGCGGTCTAATTATTTAGACCAGCAGTGGTCGTTAACATGAGTTATAGACCTATCCAGTGCAGCAGTGGTCGTATTAATACGAGTCATAGGCCTATATTCTTTGTCATTTTGAAGGATACACCCTGAACCCTCATCGACAGAAAACAAACCGTGGACCATTTTTTTTTAAGAGTAACGGTGAAATTGTTCGCCTTTCTCCATAGAAAGAGAACAACTCGAAACGTGCTCTAGCTTCTTCTTCTTCCTCTTTTTGTGATGGTTTACTAGATAATCGGTTCGGGCCCTGTAGGTAATGTAGCCACGTACACTGCAGCATCGGTGGCACTCATTAGATACTCCAAAGTGCAAGCGTATAGGCACTTTACGTATAGCTCTTGTTTTGAACAGTATGTACTAGCTTCTGACGTTTTATCAGTGCCCATATATGGCCTACCATCTGCCTAGCCTTTTTCCTAACTATATGTGTGTGATAAAATATTTTAAATTTGAATTCCAATCAGTCTCTATGAGAATTGCCTAGTAGTCTAGGGAACTCCACATTTCGTCAAGCTCGCCAGATTTTGCTGCATAAATTTAAAGATTTTCTGGAATATTATGAGTATAACGTAGCCAGATTGTAGCTCGTCTGTTCACCCGCAAGACGTATAAATATTCTCAGCGTAGAGCAGCCCAAAAGTTTATCTGCGTAAATGTAGGAAATGCTTCGTAACCGACAAGTTCCCGCCCTAGGCGGATCGCCCTCAAATTAGATACTTACCTAGTTAGGCATTCAGTTAAGGTCTTTAGTATTCTTCGCGAGCTCTCCGACAATCGCTCACGGCCACTTGATTATGTCGATAAACTTCTGTTTGAAGGTGAGATAGTTTTTGATTTGATGCTGTCTTGTTTTATGTTGCATGTTTGTCTGAAGTGAATATTACTACCGTCTGTTTTTTATACCCTGAGACTAAATTGACACAAGTAATGTCAAATTTACTATAGGAATGATGCCAGTTCTTTTGTGTTGAAATTTCATTTTAGTCTCAGGGTTTAAAAAACAGACGATTAGGGCTGATTTTTCAATAGGCCAATGACTTTTAACTAAGGAATAAAAAACGTATTTGACAGCTTTTGCATATAAAATACTAGCCTTTGCCCGCGACTTCGTCCGCGTAAAATAATAGTTCCCGTTCCCGGGGGATTTCCGGGATGAAAACTATCCTATGTCCTTTCTCGGGTCCCAGGCTATACCTGTACCAAATTTCATTCAAATCGGTTCAGTGGTTTAGGCGTGAAGAAGAGACAGACAGACAGAGTTACTTTCACATTTATAATATTAGTAGGGATGTCAAACTGTCATATTTATTTTTTTGATATTTATTGGACTATTGAAAAATTGGCCCTTAATCAGGAACTACCTGCTTGTGTTAAACAGTAAAAAAAAGCTTAGGAACAGTAAGTAGTGAAGACTTTTCTTTGTAATAAATAAACTCAAAACTACAGGACTGATATTAAAATTATTTGACTAGTAGCATACTACTTCATCATAATATACTTTCTATTATCACGCAAGCGAAGCCACTGGCAGAAGTTAGTCTTTCGTATTTTCGTCTTACATACGAGTATACCATATTACAGTGTCCCTCACCACATTAATCTGTGTGTATGACCGTGATAAACTCAAAAACTACCGAACGGCTTTTCATGCAGTTTTCACCAATAGACAGAGTGATTTATAAGAAAGTTTGTATAACTTAACTTGTTTTCTGTAAATTCTATTGGTTCAAATAATAATTATGATGATTTCATTTCAGAAAGTTTTCATCGAAAACACTGCCAATTCCTTTTGAGATATAACAAAACAATGTATCATTGACGGGTTTCCGTTTCATAGATCCACAGAAAAGTCCACGATGACATATGCCTATCTTTTGTGGATAGTTTACCATATCTACTTTAATAATAAAAAATGATAACATATAATGTGGTAATTAGAAAGCTATTTAGATAGATACAATATTAATCCTTATCAAATTAAAGACAACATGCCCTCGTGATCTGCCACTGTTGCTGTCAGTGTGGATTACGCGCACGCCAACACAAACAGCATATTATCGCAATCAATACTTAGTCTTTATCTTAGAAAGTTATTTTGTTATCCTTAAATAATGCTTTATTATCTTTATGCGATTTTAAAAATAGCTAAAATCAATTTAGAAATAAAAAATATCTACTACTGTTAAGATAAATGTGTTTATTATGTTGTCTATACAAAAACAAAGTAAACTTAGCGTCAAAGTATTGCTACATATACATTGTCATTCGAAAACATGCCCAAAAGACTGGCTGCATTGCCACATTAAATGGCTTTTGAATTCGGAGTGCCACTCTGAACTTCGACACAGTCCTAATTTTGAAAAACAATAGTTCGACTACTTATTGCTTCGACAGAACATAAACTAGTTATATGTTGGAGTAAAGTCTGTTTTTAATCTCTGAGACTAAAATGGCATTACGTGGGTTGTCACACTTGTCATAATACAAAAGAACTGTCATCATTATGATTGTAAGTTCGACATTTGTCTGTATCAGTTTAGTCTCAGGGATTAGGGACTTTAGCAATAGTCTAACAAAACAAACTCTGACCACACGCTCCTTCGAAAAACACTAATTTGACAGAACCTTCTAAGATATGCACTCGTTCGGTGGATCTCTATTTTGACAGGACATACGTTTGACATAATACTATTCTGAAATGTGACGATAATAATTCCATTTTATCTTATGGTTTTAAGTACTCTTAGGTACACAATAAAAACAAAAATCAATTATATTTTTAATTATAAGCAATAATAACGATGTAGTATTAGCTAACTATAAATTAAAATATTTGACACACTTGGTAATTGAATGATTGTTACTTAGATTGATTTGTTTTTAATTATGGGGGATTCATGAATAACAATTACGATGTGAATACATAATTTTGCAATTATTGACTGATTTAAAAGAATGTTCATGGAGTTTCTTAGAACAAAAAATCTTCGCTTTGGAACGTGCAAATAGCTTTTACCTTTTTTATGATTGACCGACTTTGACAATTCAAAAGTTATTATAAATGTTTTTTTTTAACCTATCACATACCCACAAAACGAGACACAGTAGTAAAATAATAACAGCGCGGTCACATATTACCGGTCGGGGATTCATGAATTAAATAAATGCTGAGTATGAGTTGACTTTTAGTTTGGTCGGAATTAAAAAAAAAATGTCCTTCACTGCTCATTACATTACGAGAAGAAAAGACATTGTTATTTAAAACATTGTTTTCCCTATCTGCTAACGTCCCAAAACACGTTAACTGTTTTTTAACACAGTTGCTCGTAAAGCTGATGTAATTCCACCGGTTTTAGATATGTAAAGCGGGTCATAAAAAACGCGTGTGTTATACCAAAGCAAATAGTTAAGTTATAGTCCATACAAATTCCATAACAGCATTATTTGCCATTTCGTGCGCGGCGATTATTTCGAAATTTGAATAGCCTCATCATTTTATCATTTGTCATATTTTATAATTTTTTGTCATTTCTTGTAATTTTTTGTCACTTTTTGACATTTCTTGTCATTTTTTGTCATTTTTTGTCACTTTTTGTCTTTTATTGGCATTTTTTGTAACTTTTTGTTATTTTTGTCACTTTTTGACACTGTTTGTAACTTTTTGTCACTTTTTGTCATTTTTTGTGATTATTTGTGGTTTTTAGTCATTTTTAGACATTTTTTGTGATATTTGTAATTTTTTGTCACTTTTTGTCATTTTTTGTCATTTTTGTCACTTTTTGTGATTTATTGTCATTTCAGACATTTTTTGTCACCTTTCGTGTTTTTTTGTCACCTTTTGTGTTTTTTTGTCATTTTTTGAAACTTTTTGTCATTTATTGACATTTTTGTCATTTTTTGTCATTTTTTGTCATTTTTTGTCATTTTTTGTCATTTTTTGTCATTTTTTGTCATTTTTTGTCATTTTTTGTCATTTTTTGTCATTTTTTGTCATTTTTTGTCATTTTTTGTCATTTTTTGTCATTTCTTGTCATTTCTTGTCATTTTTTGTCATTTTTTGTCACTTTTTGTGATTTATTATCATTTCAGTCACTTTTTGTTACTTTGTCTCATTTTTGTCACTTTTTGTGATTTATTGTGATTTTCTGTCATTTTTTGTTACTTTTTGTCATTTTTGTCACTTTTTGTCATTTTATGTGATTTTCTGTCATGTTTTGTCATTTTTTGTCACTTTGACGTTTTTTGTTACTTTTTGTCTTTTTTTGTCATTTTTTGTAACTTTTTGTTATTTTTTGTCATTTTTGACATTTTTTGTGATTATTTGTGGTTTTTAGTCATTTTTTGTGATATTTGTAATTTTTTGTTACTTTTCTCAATTTTTGTCATTTTTTGTCACTCTTTGTCATTTCAGTCATTTTTAGTCATTTTCGTAATTTTTTGTAATTTTTGTCATTTTACCAAACAATATTTGCGTTCGATTTCTTTGGCGCCAAACACTAAGATGTTAATTTTTTTTTCTGTTTCCTCGCAAATGTGTTAAAAAACGTCGTACGATATACGTGCGTATTGGTTATAACATGCTCGGCTCAGTTACGCCCTCGCCTTCGGCTCGGGCTGAAATTCCGCCTCGCATGTTATAACCATCATTACGCACTAATATCGTAATGTACTATAACAGCTCATTATAACTCCCTAGGGATTATATTGCACATTAATATGGCAATAATAAGAGAACATTACGCGAGTACAGGTGCAGGCGGGCACATCAAACACCATGTGTACACGGCTAAAGCAGCAACGCTGTCGTATGCAAATTATTCACAGAAACTAAATGGGGGGTAATGGAGGGTATTAGTAACACGCTACCACTGCCAGCCAATCAGAATGCGAGGAGCATCGACCAGCCAATAACGTACAAGATGTATGTTCGTAATTTAAATGTGGATGTTGGATCATGGATTATAATGTGTTTGGTGCACTCGGTGATTTGTAAAGTACGAGTGAGTAATTTAGCTGATTTGATATTGTTGACTGATTTAGTCAACAATGTTTCCACTGCAACTAGAACTATCTTCCTATCCATAAAAAGGAGCTGACCGTTATCTATCTCAGTGGAACTTCGGGACTAAGTGGAAGTTAAGTTTATGGGGCAAATTAAATCAACAAAGTAAACTTACTTACAAACTAAGATAAATATAAATCAAAAAACACCTTTCTATCAACTATTTATTGGACCCTACGTATAGAAATCATTGAGACTATCTTCTACAATAGTGTTGAGTGAAGTACATCGGCATGTGGACCCTGCACAGGTGCCTTGACTGTTTCCTTGAAGTTGACAAAACTCGTCACAATCGTATTTACATGATCTTCCCTTCTTTACGGCTGCTTGTGACCCTGGAAAGAAGGAGAAAGAATAAAATTAATGAAAAGGTATATAAGTTATGGATTCCATACACCCAGTGCAAAAACTAAGCGCGCTCCTGCCATAGAGTACGGTCGAGACCGGCCTATAAAGATGTGGCGAGATGATTTAGCCTCCATGAGCCCTTACGGGGTACCAGTGTGGGTGTCATCGCTGCGTAAACGACCGGCGGCTAAGTTGAACGCTTGCCGGAGGGTCATGGCCATCCGGATGGTGCGGCGATACCGCACGGTCTCTAATATATTGATTTGCTTAAAACATGGTATATAAAAGGTGGTGTGAAAGGTCGTAATAAAAAAGCACGTATATTTGGTACACCTAATACACATTGAACAAACAAAAAAATTTGACATCTTCAACATGGCTCCGGCTACAATCAGTGCCAGATGGGTTTATATAGGTAGCAATAGTGCAACGCACACGTCCTACAAAAAATCGGTCAGAATATACCGTAGCATTATAATTTGTGACGATTATCTGTCCTACAAAAAGTCTGACGCCCACGTCAAACTTTTTGGGCAGCGTTAATGTCATGTAATCTTTTTATCTCTTCACTGTGTATCTTTCTATGAGTAGACATAATGCTTATGCGCTACGTTACGTTTTTACGTGAGGAACATCGTATCGTTGACAGCGCGCAGCGGTCCCACAGGCGGTCCCCAAAACGCACACGTTTTTTTTTTAGCTACTCTCTGCATTAAAATGTATTTTAAAATAACTTGCTTTTTATATAGAGGCATTGCCATACAGCATGGTAATACCGCCAGTATTTTGGACGCATTACCAGTCGACAGCGATATGGAAGAAGTTTTTTGACGCCATCATATTTTTAGTTTGTTTTTAGTTACCTAACTATAATTAGTTTTATTATTATTTTTTGATTCAACTGTAATTATACTTAGTTAACTATTGTTTAAATGTGAATTATTCGTGCAAATAAACAAAAAAAATCCTCTTTTATACCCATACAAAAATACCTCTTTCAGATGAATTTTACTTCCTAAAATGCTAGAATAATTTGAAGTTTAAAGTTAACAAGCGTATAATTAAGGATGCAATAAACATAAATAATTGTCCAGATATAATCAAAGCGATTTATTAACATTAGTTAGCGAGTTCAAGAACAAAGGAGAGCGTTAAATACGTGCGCTCTTTTAGGTTGGACATCCCGCGGTGTGACTGCGGTATTTCAGTAGTTGTATTAGCATAGTATAATTAGCCTGTAACGTTGACAATGTTGGGACACAGGCGTCCTCTCTGTGTGTGTGTGTCCACTCCCTCGAGTGGGTCATGATCAACATGACCATCACACACAGTTTGTGGTGTTGTGTTATTTATCGATTTAAATATCGCAGTATATGGTGAGTTAGGCGCCTTTTTGACCTCACTCTTTCGTTTTGCGTTCAGTACATTCTGACCAGTAAGCAGACGAACATAATATAGGTAAATGTACTGAACATCAGATTTTTAAGAGAGGATTTTCCAAAATTAACCCACTAAAGAGATAAAATAGGGATTCAAAGTTTATATAGCCTATTTTTACGCAGGCGAAACCGCTGGCTAGGTAAATATTTATACAGTTTCGACATATTTATTTTGTTGTTAAATTCACGGAAACTGTCAGGAAAATCAAGCTGAACGAAGTACCAATAACATACGCATTTTTCTTGCATGACTGAGAGCAAAACGTGGTAAAACCCACACGGGGCATACGGAATTCCCCTCAATCTCTTTGAACCTCCACATGTTAATTTATAAGCAGGTAAACATAGAACCAGATGCTGCAACGACTACGTTCCTTCGAGGAATGCAGAGCTTGATCAATAACCGACCAAGTGTGAGTCGAACTCGCTTGGAGAGAACACAGGACGATGCATATTTTAACTACAATTTTTTCTTTTTTTTAACCTGTCCCTTTGTTTGTGCTAATAAAAGGAATATTTATGGTACCACATTGCAAAAGGAAAAACTGCATATATTGTCTATTAAGTGGCGTAGCTAGGTTGCCAAAGACCCTAGGTCTAAAAACTCTGGGGCCCCTTTTTATGTCGGAAATTATCAAATAACTTCTCCTACTCTGAGAGCAGCGGGAAAAAGTATCAGACTGTTACTGACAAGTTGCCATCATAAGGGCCTGTTTCACAATGTCCGAGTAGGCACTACTCACTGAATAAATTCAAAAATGTGACAGAATTCGTATGAAATTATCTGTCAAGTAAGATACTCGAAACTTAATCATAGGTGGTGAAACAGGCCCTTAGTGTTGTAACTTACTTTGTCTTGATTTCAAAGGCTAGAGAAGTTTTCGCTTATTCAAAAAGGATTGCTTATAAGGATTTTGGGGGCCCACAGAGCTTTAGGGGCCCCGCGGTACTGCCTCGCCTAGCTCTTTGGTAGCTACGCCAGTGTGTCTATTGTTGGATTACATCTTGTCGTTTATTGTTAAATACGTGGAAGTTAAAAAACGAGTGGTACACGTATTCTAATATTTCCTTTATTGATTTGTAGTTTCCTAGCACTATTTAAATTGTCACTTACGGGATATCTTCCGTGATTTTTAATTTACAACAATTATTTAAATTGTGAAACAAACCGTGATAACCTAAATCAGTGTTTCCTAGCACTGCACTAATATTGAGGAAAACAGTCCCTGATGATAATAATAGAAGTGTGCCTCAAAGGAACCCCGTGAAACTGGATTTCCTTTCATTCTTATCACAGTGGTGCCTGCTCCTTCAGGTTTTACGTCCTCTTTGGATAGACGCGTGATTAATTGATAAAATTTTACAGAAGCTGCGATGAATGAGGCCTATAGTTTTTTTTAATTCGTTGAATTCTACAGTTTAGGTATTAGCCGCACGTAGTACAAGTCATTTGTTTACGGCACGATAACTCAAAAAAACATTTGCGTATAAGACCGTTTTCACATTATCCGATCCGATATCGGTGTCGGACGCCGATACGATATCGGGGTAAGTAAAATGTCTTAAATATATTAAATGCTTGCTCTAAATAGGCAATTTAGCATAGGTTTACTATAGTGAAAATTTGGGCAATGTTATGTATGTTTTGCACAGTTACAAATTTAGTTCATTTTTATTTATACCTATATGGATTATAGATATCAATTATCAATATTATCGTGTATCTATTATATTCAAAACAATAAGTAATTAACGTGATAACATAGATAGGTACGATGCGCCAAAAATTATAAAATAAATCGTATAGATACTTATCTACATACCTACTTAAGTATACCTACTTATCTATACGATTGGTATTATTATTTTACACATCACGTTTATTTTTGACAATCAGTTCATTTAATATCATTTTTGATTAGTAACTATTGCTACACTCGATTCTTCTCGAAGTCTTTTTGAATTTCAGATCCGACTAAATTTGATTTTATTTTGTATTTATTTATTTGATATCCAACAATTAATATTAATATTTTGACATCTTTAGGTTGTCTGGTAGAATTTCTGTCAACGATAAGACCGCCTTTTTACCCTTTTGTATAAACTGTGCTGTTACTCTTTGGTGTAATTTAATATCTGATGAATACTCACATTATTTTTGATGTATGCTAAACTATACCGACCATGTATGTAACTATTTTACGATATGATCATTCATGTAGTATTTGGCCATATCATGAAATAATCGTGCATTTAGATGTTCATATCGTTAAACGCCGAGGGTTCATTGATTTGGTTAGCCCGTATTATAATGTGGCTAGCGGACAATGTTCTAGATCAAAAGCTAAGTATATAAGTATAAATTGTTTTTCCTGTAATCTTTCTAGACAAACAAATAAGAAGTAAACAACTACTTTTTGCGAGCCATTCCACAAGCGAGGTGGATAATCTATTTCATTAACAAAATTTAAATTAAAAATGAGATTCTCACAACAAGCCCTTTGATTTGATGTGTCACGTGGTTACAACTTACAAAGTGTCCATGTTTGGGTCACAAACATTCATGCGAGTAGGTATGTGCACCAAACAACATAATCTGTTCAAAAGATTTGACTGTGTCAGACCAACAGATCATACGAGTAATTCTAAAACAAGTTTCGTTTTTACATGCGAACATACGAAACCCTAAAAAGAAGTGATAACAATACGATATCCATAACAAAAATTTATGTATAACTAATTACGCATCGACGATCAAGGAAAAGTGATGAGGAAAGTGATAAGCGTACCTAATGACACTAACAATTATCTGTTGGTGGTAGTAGATATCTTTTGTTTTTGTCATTAAGATAATGTATCTAGTTCACATGCAGGTTGTAAAAGATTAGGTTGGTTACAAGGCCGAGGTCCGATTTTTTTAAAATTGTTTTTTTTTTACCTGAATATGCACCGATTTTTTATTTAAGCATTTTATGCTAAGTATTTCTCAAACTTTACTTTAGTCTGATAACCAGTCTTTAGCATTAAAGTAGAATTGTGGTTAACTCAATTCAGAACCAATTACAAAATTTTTGTTTTTATTCCCACCCTATACAACATGTAACATAATATTAACGCACATCTTCTTGCGATTATTTTTTCTTGATTTCAGGTCATTTCTTTTAGAACAACTGATAATTTTTTCTCGATTTCAGGTTTGGTCTCATACTAAAAGTCGTTCATAATGATGAGTACAGTGATCCCTGACTAGTATTTAGGTAAATACGAGTACATACGGAAAAAAATGGTTACAATTAACTATCGATCAATAAATAAACTGTTTTTAATTTATTTGTAAAACCTGGGTTATGAGCAGGCTAGCCTGCTTAAACTTTATTCACATCGTCACATTCCTTCAGACGAGTAATGGTCAAACGCGAGCCTAAGACCGTTTTCACATTATCCGATCCGATATCGGTATCGGACGCCGATCCGATATCGGGGTAAGTAAAATGTATGAAATTCCGTGCTCCGATATCCGATATCGGGCCGGACAATATGAAAGACAGGTACATATTTCATACATTTTACTTACCCCGATATCGTATCGGCGTCCGATACCGATATCGGCTCGGATAATGCGGAAACGCTCTAACAATTATTAAAAGCAGTTCCTCAGTAGCAGGTTTACGTCTTTACTACTATGAAATAAGGAATGTTCATAGTTGATTGTACTGTATAGAGTCGCTTAGTAATGTTTTTTTAACTTACATCGTGGCCCACCACTATGTAAATATTTTCCGTTCTCCTTCCTAAACCTTGCATGATTCCTGACCAAATTGCACCCGCGAACGTGATCCGATTGTCAGACCACCTATGCTGCGGTCGGTCCTTGAAAGTGACGTCACTCAGTTGTCCCGCGAACAACGATCTTTGCCCATCTGTCCGAGTGCATTCAATATGGCCCTTGTTAAATTCACACTCACCTGGCTTGTAGGTTAGGTTATCAACCTTTAATAATTATGTATGTTAATGTTATTATCTGGTATTCCCCGCAGTTTGGTAGTTACTTATTGATATTACCTACCAAAAGTTGATAACCTAGAAATCATGTGCATACACATCTAGCGCCATATTGCGGTGATTTTTGAGATGGACAATCATCAATCTTCTTTTGCTCTAGGATGGTTTGAGAGTTCGAGATAGACTTTTGTGTTTCAGGGCCACGATAACTCTCGCGGCCTTATCGGTCTTGCTACGCTCCTATGGTATTGCTGACATCTCTTTAAAGCCCGCATGGAACTCCACGCGCTGTTCACTCGGGCCCAATCCTTACCGGATGAAAAGACAACGAGTTACCTATTGCTTGTCATCAACAAGCCTGCGCATATGGTCGCATGGAATTACCCTGCGATTCCCAACACACGGGGCATCTTTTGTGATGGCGGTGGTGTCACAAGGATGGTCGTTTCCTCACGGTTGTGGCTACCTTCTTCGTGGGGGACCTGCCTCTCACAATCACTGATCAAAAGGGGGACTTACCGCCGCGATTGTGGCGTGCCCAATACAAGGCAGCCTTGGATTTGTCTGATAAAAAAACAATAACAAACTAACATAACGACAGCTAAGCTACTTACCTGATACATAATAATCAACATGTTTATTTATAATCGGTTTAGCGATATAGTAGTTGAACATTTTTAATCAGTTCCTACCACATTTCTTTTCCAATTTTATTGACCAGGTCATGTTCGATTATGGATTTTTAATCGTCAAAAGTGGCGGCGTATCTTATACACAAACTTTTATTATCCCTGTATAATAAGCCTTTCATCTGCCTAGCCTTTTCCCAACTATATTGGGGTCGGCTTCCAGTCAAGCCGGATTTAGCTGAATACCAGTATTTTACGAGGAGCGGTGGCCTACCAGACCTCCACAACCCATTAACTGGGGTAACACGGTACTTCATGGCAAGACTGGAGTCAGATTTACTGGCTTCTGACTATCCGTAACGACTGCCAAAGATCTACAAATGACAGCCGGGACCAACGGCTTAACGTGCTTTCCGAGGCACGGAGGAAACTCGTTATGTTAAAATGGTCACCCATCCACAGACCAACCTAGGCAAGCGTTGCTTAACCTTGAAGATCGACCTATGCGGCTGTTATTATCTAGCCACGAGCTCCTCGATGTATAATAAGCCTTTCCTGAATAAAATTATCTTCAATTAGGTACTCTGCGTCTAAAAGGATGATGATGAAAATATGCGTAACCTAAATACGCTTTTTCTCATCATCATCCTATTAGAGGAAGGATGTCTACCGTTAGACATAAGGCTCCCCCGATCGTCACAACGACCAGTCCTGTGCGTCTCGCATCCATTGGATTCCTACGACCATCATCAGTCCACTTTGTGGAATCGTGTGCGTCTTCCAATAGTAAAATTGGCTTCTAAATATACGACACTAATAGGAGGTATGTTCTCTTGGGATATTTTCTACATTTACGCAGGCGAAGCCACTAGCCAATGTTAGTATTAGAATAAATTAGTAAAATTTACAAATTTAAAATCACCTAATACAAAGTCTTGTCATAAATACCAAGCATAAATCTCAAAATAAGGACAATTTTAGTGTTACCTCGAAAGGAGTGGCCTCGGTTCGTGGCTTATGAGAAAACTGATAAAGCGCGGTGCAGTCGTAATTTTCTTTTAATTTTCTCCGTTAAACTTCCTAGAGTAAAGGTGGTCGACCATTACTGTGTAATACTTTGTATCATACTCTCGGGTATTAAAAGACATCCCACTTTCCATAAGACGATGGTTGGACTTGGAAATTTTTCGGCTCAAAAGGAAAATAAGAATAATTTTAATAAACCATGAAACGGTCATATTAATGCAATGTAAATTATACACTTCCTGGCAGTCATATAGATATAGTATGGTATGGCACTTTGTAATATGACTCTCGGGATACGAAAAAAAAAAAGAGAATTTACTGACCGCACGCTGAACGGTAGCGTCCTTCAAGAATATTCAGTCGTCGATTTACACAAATATGCAAGGAGTTTAAAATAAGGTAAAAATAATATCATTGAGAGTGCATAATTATTATGTGTGAGGTAAACGGTTAAATTTCCAATAAGGAAGGTCATAACCAAAATGTATTTCTCCCGTAAATGTGATAATTCACTGTTCGTCACCAATCAACACAAATATTATATTTTTTGTTGTAATAAGTCTGCTGTATTCCATTTCTGATTAAGTTTCATGGCACAATGATAGCATAGTACGCTGTAATAGATGAAAACCCTAAGCAGTAAAAGTTAAATAGGCACGAATATTTGAAGACATTTAAACGTTGCAGCTAATTATTCTGTCGTTTTTTGCAGTACCACTGTGGTTCCTGGCGCAAATAGTTTTCAAACTATTGTCGTGAATTTCATACGAAATGACTTAATTAGAGACTAAGGTGCAAATGAGCTTCTTTGAGTCGGGGAAACCATTAAATAACTTCTCCTGGTCTTGGGTAGGACGAAAGGGCGTATCAGACTTTTAATAACTAAAACTAATCTATATCCTTCAGATGTTCTTTACGTTCCAATGCCATGGTAGGGAACTCATTCAGACGGTCCCGGGTACCTACTAGTCTTAGAAGGCTTCTGCTCTTCCACGTTTTCACTGATATTTCATTCAGGCACGCGTCTAACAGTACGCGTACACTAAAACCGATTTTGTTGGCCGATGGCGGACAGAACTACTCGGACGAATAACTCGGACGTTCAACTGAATACACTGCAGACGATAACGGCCGTTGTCGGTGGAACTTATGAAGTCTAAACTGTGCAAATAACGACTCGATCGCACAAAGAAGTCGGTAAAACGGACAAAAAATCGAAACACGTTCGGATTCGTCAGTTGATCGTCCGTTTTCGGGCGTCATCGGACGACGTCGGTAGTAGCAGTGTATGCGCTCTCTCCCATTTACTTACGTTTGATTTGATCGGCCGATGACGTCCGAGCATACTTCGGCCGATGACGGATTCGGTGTACGCGTACCGTAAGACCGTTTTCACATTATCCGATCCGATATCGGTATCGGACGCCGATACGATATCGGGGTAAGTAAAATGTATGAAATGCTGTGCTCCGATATCCGATATCGGGTCGGACAATATGAAAGACAGGTACATATCTCATACATTTACCTTACCCCGATATCGTATCGGCGTCCGATACCGATATCGGATCGGAAAATGTGAAAACGGTCTTAGACCGTTTTCATACATTTACCTTACCCCGATATCGTATCGGCGTCCGATATCGGACCGGAATCGGATCGGAAAATGTGAAAACGGTCTTAGACCGTTTTCACATTTTCCGATCCGATATCGGTATCGGACGCCGATACGATATCGGGGTAAGGTAAATGTATGAGATATGTACCTGTCTTTCATATTGTCCGACCCGATATCGGATATCGGAGCACAGCATTTCATACATTTTACTTACCCCGATATCGTATCGGCGTCCGATACCGATATCGGATCGGATAATGTGAAAACGGTCTTTCACTAGACGCCGTCGACTTGGGCTCGGGCTTACTACCGGGCCGGCCGGCGAGCTACGCTTTTCTCATCGTCCTCCTCCTCCGAAACGGCTTGACCAGTTTTTGTGTAGTCAGTAGGTCTGAGAATAGGTCGTAGGTTCATTGTTACCCACACCCCCATTTCTTTCTTTGATAATAATTATACGGCAGAGTAACGTTTGCCGGGTCAACTAGTACTGTAGATATATTAAAAAATTCCTACAAAATTAGTGTCGTTAATAATACTATTAATTCTGAAAACCCAATAGTTGACCTTTTTCCGGCAGAAATGATGACCAGTAAAAAGACCAGTAAACAATTATGATTTATTCTATAATCATTTTCTTAAGTTAGGTACAGTTTTAAAAGCACTTTCAAAATAATATTTTGAAAGTTATATTATTATAGATATTATCTATAACTTGAGTGTTTCTTGTGTGTTTACGATCTTGATTCAAGACTCTCAAAGTGCATCCTGTTACACGCAGGATTCGCTATCAGTCATTTGACTGAGATAAGTGTTCACTGGTCAGTGTCATGTATCAAGCACGGTATACACGAACGTATAAACGTAGTTAGCATGGGAATCGATTGGTTAAGGAACGGAAGCAAGTTCAGTCATCACTAGTACAACACAAGCTCATTTCCAGTATAAAATCAATTTAATTTGATATGCATTCCGGACGTAATGAATTGTAATGAAGTACCAGCTTATACTGGGCATGTAGTCACATTAGTCGTCGTGCATACCGATACCTTTGGGTAGAAAGGTCGTATAAACCAAAACCCGACTTTTCAGTAGAGCAAAAAAACTATTTTTTTTTGACAAAAAAATTCATAACTTTTTTGCTTTTTAAGTTATAAAAAAATGATCTATGAGAAAGGTTCTTACATTTTGCAGATGAAAAAGGTTAAATCATCAAAACCTAGCTATCTTCTTTAGTTTTAAAGTTAGCTTGCATTTACGCCTAAGAAAAAATCAATGCTTGGTTTATACACCCCATGAAAATGTGCTTTGAAAAAACTGTGTGGGTCGTATATCCATTTTTGGTAAGCTTAAGGTCACATTTAATGTCGTAAAAACCCAAATTTATGTAATTTTTGTATTAAAAACCATTTATAATCATAGATCAATTGAATTCTGACTAATAAATAATCCTGTTACTCATAGAATTAGTAGAAACTCAATTATTATTATTCTAATACCCAATAATGGTCGATTCAAATAAAATAAAACTACCTGAACCAACATTTATTACGTATTATAATACCTTCTAATCAATGGTATCTGTCCGGTATCAGTCTATTGCGCTCGTTCTTCTGCTTGTCGCTGCGCGCAAAATGCGAGCCTTGTGTGTTGATCGTAAAGTTCTTCCTGGCCTTATCCCATATTACTTGGGGTCGGCGCAACACATTTTCTTCTTCCATTCTGTCCTCTCGTCCGTCACACTATCACTAACTTCCTTTTCTTTCTTATCGGTCCTTACGCAATCCATCCATCTTTTCTATGGCCTCCCTCTCCCTCTCCATCCATCCACATGTAAATTCAGAACTCTTTTAGTAACATGTGTTTTATCTCTCCTCTTCACATGACCATACCAAGACAAAACGATATCCTTCCAACTTTTCAGTCACTGGCGCCACTTTCAAACTTCCCCTAATACACTTATTTCTCACTTTGTCCATTCTCGTCACACCACACACTCATCTCAACATTCTCATCTCCACTAGATGCAATCTTTTTTCATCCATCTTTTTCACAGCCCAACATTCTAATCCATACAGTATGACAGGTCTTATCACGGACTTGTAGATTGCACCCTTCAACTTGAGGGGCATCCGTGGATCACAAGTTGTTCCCGTCACCTGTCGCCATTTCATCCAACCTGCGTTGATCCGATGTGTTATGTCCCGGTCTACCTCACCATTTCCTTGGACAAGCGACCCGACGTACCGAAAGTCGGAACAAATCGATATGAATGTCTTAGCGAGGGCTAAAGGCGAAGGTTTGGAGGGACCGCCGAAATCGCAGAACAAGTACTCTGTTTTGGTTCTACTCAATTTCACGCTAACACTCTCCAGTCTATGCCACCACACCTCCAATATGCTCTGGACATCTAGATCACTCTCGGCAACCAGCACAATATCATCGGCAAACAGCATACACCAGGGGGCCTCTTCCTGAATGTCTATCAGCAGGAAGAGTTAAGGGCTGAGAGCCGATCGCCACATTCAAACTGCCACTGGTGCCTACTGTAGACTGGACTTGGGTACTACACCGACTGTACATCGCTCAGATCAACTGCACATCCTTCACAGGCACACCTTTCTCCTTAAGGGCCCACCACAGAACCTCACGATGTACCCGGTTGTATGCCTTTTCGAGGTCAATTAATACCATTTGCAAGTTTTTATGTGCACCTCTAAATTTCTCGCACAGCTGGCGTATAGCGAAAATGGCATCCGTTGTACCCCGACCAGGCATAAAACCGAATTGGGTCTGTGAAATTTCACTCTCTTCTCTCAACCGCCTTTCAATACTTCTTCCTGCCAGGCTTTCATACTATGTGACATTAGCTTTATTCCTCTATAATTATTGCACTCAAGAACATCACCTTTGTTTTTAAAGATGGGCACCAAAGAACTTTTGCACCAATCATCAGGTATGAATTCTTCTTTCAACAACTTATTGAAGAACATAGCTTACCACATCCGTCCATCCACTCGCAGTAACTTCCACACTTCAACTGGTATTCCAAACTGGGCCAATGGCCTTACCATTCTTCATTTCCTTTACTGCTATTCTGACTTCAACCATAGGTACTAACCATTCTCACTAACACCACATTTTCTGGTTTACTTTCTAAAATCCCACTCCAATCATTTTCCTTATTCATTAGTCTTTCAAAATATTCCTTCCACCTCTCTTTGATTTTTTCATCATCTGATAGAACCAGTCCAGGTTCATTCCTTACACATTTTACTTGACAAACATCCTAAAGTAAAGTGCGACTTGCAATGATCATGGCTTATACACCAATGTTGCGAACTATCTTTGGATTTACGACGTCGATTTTAACCTGGGGCTAAGTAGTGCATTTAACTCTTTAGTGCGTATAAACCATTTAAAATTAATGCATTTAACACTTTAGGGCGTATAAACCATTTAAAATTAATGCATTTAACACTTTAGGGCGTATAAACCATTTACAATTAACGACTTTTTTTACACCCTCCGTTAATATAAATTATGGTCATTACGCCATAACAAAATTATAAAAAAAATATATTTGGCTTTTACATTGAAAATTTACCTTTTTTAAGAGGCCATGACCCAAAATTTCTGGGTCGTATTAACCATTTTTGAGCGAATTTCCACATTTCGTATATACAGATCGATAGAGAAAAAAATTCTGAGAAAAATGGTATATTTAACTCAATTTGGCCAAAATGGTTTATACGACCTTTCTACCCAAAGGTAAAGCAATACAAAACTGTAAAGCTGGACTTGCACTGAAGTGAATCCCACGCGGGACACATGCGTCATAATATGTCATACAGCTGCTTAGAAAATGGTAGATCCCATGACGGACGGTTAGTCCCCCGTCCCGCACGAAATCTGCATCATTCTGTCTGAAGCTTTATGCTCCGGAATTCGCGATCGGATTCTCTAATTGTTTGGTAAAATTACCCCACTAGCTAAATATGGACAGTATTATTGAGACTTTCGAGACAATTCTACAGTCAAACTATTCACTCATTTCTATACTTCGTCTAATACCCTGTATTGGACAAAAATGAGTTACTAATGACTTTTACTAAAACTAGCGGTATTACCGGCATGAAAATCGTTTAAATACACAGCTGTTCGGTAACCGTCTGGACCGAGCCCGAGTCATCGACAACACGTAGTAGACTCACATCTCATAAAAATATCAGAAAAACCGTAGGGGCCCAGCGGGTCCGAAGCCTACTGGGACCATAGGTTGGCTTCCGAAAGGGAAACTCGGGATCCTAGAACGCAAGACAAAGAAGGAATATTGGAGAAGGTTTTAGTCAGTGAAAGTTTGAATCAACCTCCCGCTCCGTCCTAGAGCGGAAGAAGTAATTGGATAAAGACCACTCTAAAAAAAATGACTTATGCATAAACATTCCATATCAATCTAACAATATTGCTTTCATGTCGAGGTTTAATCAATATGACTTTTTAATTAACCTCTTATCTCCGCCCGATTGAGTACGCAGTATGTGGTTAGCATTATCGGCCTTATAATTTTCCTACTGCTGAGACTCAGGCCTCCTCTCTAGAAGAGGGAACGGGCCGTAATCCACCATGCGGGCCCAGTGCGGGTTGGTGGATGTCGCATGTCTTCAAATTTTTGGTTCTAGGATATGCCGGTTTCCTCACGATGTTTTCCTTCACCGTTTTGAGAGCAGTGGTGATGAAATAAATTACGCAAAGTAAGTTTTTTTTACTGATAGAGTGATTCAAGAGATAGGTTTGTATTTATAGTACATGGATAACTAGTATAAACTAGTACCTAAACCGACACTGATAATTTTGCACCCGTGCGAAGCCGGGGTGGGTCTCTAGTATAAATATAAAATGTGGTATCTTCACCACCCATGGTTGATAGGTACAGAATGCCTAAGACATTAAGAGTCCGTTGCAGTCACAAAGTATTTTGTGGGTACTGGCGCTATGTCGATTTCGCTGTACCGTAACAGCGATTTGATTTTTATAAACATAACATTTTTTTGCATTGCATTGTCAGCCTTGTCATGTTCCCACTGCTGGGACTCAGGCCTCCTCTCTTGGAGAGGGAAAAACATATTCATAGTGCCTAACTATTCAAGATTTTTTCCAGACCCTTTTAAAAATCATGTTTTATTATTTTGTGTAACGTTCATGTATATCCATGACGTAATTTTGCAGATATACACGTTCGTAAATCGTACTGTGTGGACCGCCCGGAGGACACGGTGGAGCACACGGTAGAGGTGTGCCCCGCTTGGGCGGAGCACCGCCGTGTCCTTGTGGAGGCTATCGGCGGCGGTGACCTCTCGCGCCGGGCCCTGGTAGAGGCCATGGTCCGGAGCGAGGAGGGGTGGCAGGCAGTCGCCTCCTTCTGCGAAGCAGTAATGTTAGCGAAGGAGGCTGCCGACCGCGTGAGGCAACGGAACTCACGCCGCCGCCGCCGAGATCCCGATCCCGATTTCCGACCACCGTAGGCGCGGGCTCGCGGATAGCGAGCGCTGGGTAGCTCGCCGTCCGGCAGTCTGGTAATAATCTGGACCGAGCCTAGTCGTCGACGGCGCGTTCTGTTCCACGCGCGCCTCAAGGAGATGTCAGCAAACTGTAGGGGCCCGGTAGGGCCGAAGCCTCTAGGGAACACGGTATCCGAAAGGTTGTCACCGTGTCCCCCAGATCGATGGTAACGAAGGAACGGGGTAGGGGTTTAGTCAGTAAGAGTCTGACACGCCCTCCCGCTCCGCCCAAGAGTGGGAGAAGTCATTCTGATGATTCCCCTACCGGAAAAAAAAAAAAAAAAAAAAAAAAAAAAAAAAAAAAAAAACGTTCGTAAATCGTAAGTTAGGATCAGACTCATGATTTTTTTGATCAAGTTTAGTATACTAATTTATATTATGTTTTTAATTATTACTCAGCGATTAATCATATGGTTAATTTTAATAAAATCATTTTTCAAAGTGCTTTCTTTTCAATATTTGTGAATTTTCAGAGGTTCATAAAAGTTCAAAATTAGTGCAACCTTGCCCTGTATACTCGTATCTGTGTGTTGTATGAAAGTTTTAATAAAAGAGTATGTGACTTTAGAAGTGCCTGATTTAGTTTGTTAAGGATAAAGTGCAATAAAATAAGTAAAGCAAGTATACATCATAATACAGATATGTACATAATTGTATATTTTTCCTTGTCATATCAGGAGCTCAATTTTATTTTAATCTTATAAACAACTTAATCAAGTAGGTAATCTTTTTTATCGGAAGATTCACATGTAAATACAAAAAAAAAACTAGGTTATAGGTCAAACCGTGTTTTAAAACCTTGTTTTTATAACAGGTAATGTACCGGTATAAATTATCAGATAACCAAGGAGGTGCTCGTATTTTCCTCAAGAACCAGTTTTTTTACTGTTTTTTGCTTATCATAGTAGTCCTTCGAAAAACAACTAACGATCGAGTGACGTACTCAAGTAACTTCACAACTCGGAGACTAAACAATAACTTAATGATAAAGATGAACTTAAAACACGATAAAAGTGTCTAAACAATGTGAAACAAAGAGACAATACTGCGCCAGAACAATATGAACCGTGAATCAGATAACAATTATGTCAGCAACACAGTTGTTAACTCAAAAACATGTTTATATACTAACCTTGTAAACTTAAGCCTAATATCACAAACAAAATGATAAATAAACTAAATATTTTCACTTCCATTTTGTTAGATTGTAATTTTATTCACACGACTTTTTCACTTGTTATTTGCCGCACATTGTTCTCAGAAAAGGTCTGTTTATATTATTATTGATACGGAGTACAGCTTCATCGAACTAATGAGACGATCGACTCATACGGCCGAGCGTTACCAACTTCACTGCGGTAAAAAGCGCCGACTTGTGAATAATATCAGAGGGAAGTATTAAAAATTGACGCATTATTGGAGCAGCGGGAAAACTGGTTTTGAGTATAACATAATATATGCGAACAACAAAGTTTTACATAATTGCTGAATTTTTATGACTTGTCTAGACACCTTTTGTTATATTTTTAATGATCTAATAACTCCTCGCCACTCTAGGAGGAGCGAAAACGTGAGAATGTGTTAGGTACTAACTAAAACCCACCGAGTTCTTCCAGTTGTCCTTTGAGATTCCGAGTCACGGTACTTTTTGAAACGATTCCACTATTATCTTGATACCTAACGCTACAGAATTCTAACAAGGCACATCCTTTAAGAAACTACCTAAGGCTCTGGCGTCAACCTTAAACCCAATCATCATCTGCCTAGCCTTTTCCCTACTATATTGGGGTCGGCTTCCAGTCAAACCGGATTTAGCTGAATACCAGTATTTTACGAGGAACGGCTGCCTACCAGATCTCCATAACCCATTAACTGGGGTAACACGGTACTTCATGGCAAGACTGGAGTCAGATTTACTGGCTTCTGACGATCCGTAACGACTGTCAAATATCTACAAATGACAGCTGGGACCTACGGCTTAACGTGCTTTCCGAGGCACAGAGGAAACTCGTTATGTTAAAATGGTCACCCAACCACAGACCAACCTAGGCAAGCGTTGCTTACCTTGAAGATCGACCTGTCCGGCTGTTATTATCTAGCCACGAACTCCTCTTATACCCAATAGCACCTGTTATATTTATTGACCATGTACCGTTGCTTTTAAAAATCATTACTGGCACTGAGAAATATAAGAAAACTCATGATATCTGCAGAAAATCTACGTCTTTGAGTACGTAGTCGCCACTTCAGAACCTCTCAGCTACATCAACCATCTGTTCAACGACCACCGCTTGTTAATTTGGAGATCAATTTGGCAACTTTCATTCTTTTGCGGCATATCTTCATTCTGATTCGATCATGCAAGGCCTAGCCTTCCCCATTGCCTTTGAGTGACTTTAAGCCTTCTGATGAGGCCCATTGTGTGTTGGTATTTTAGAACCGTAAGGTAAGTCCGAGTCCCCCAGATTGAAGGCAACGAAGGAACGAGGTGGGGTTTAGTCAGTAAGAGTCTGACACGAAAGAGCGGAAGAAGTCATTCTGATGATTCCCCTTCGAAAAAAAATTGTCATGACTGGCACGAGGAAGGATGGTGGGCGGTCGCCTCCTTCTGCGAAACAGTAATGCTAGCGAATGAGGCGCCCGACCGCGAGCACGATAAGGAACGGCCCTCACGACTCTGCTGCAAAAAAAAAGTGTAAGTTTAAGTTTTTCAAGTTTTCGACTTCTAATAAAATACGATGTTTTCATGTTTTTTACTTAAATGTTAAATAAACTTTTCTCTATTTTTCTTTTTATTTGTGTGGACTTTCGATCAAACAATAATAATTATCGGTCATCTGGTCAGATGCGGTCACCTCCTTCACTTGCGTTGCTGATTCTAAGAAAGAGTACACGGATCCTTTTCAACTCCAGACTGTAGCCTGAACCAAAACTGAACACGAGAGGTTACCACCGCCACTTGCCTCCACAAAGTCACGACGTTCAGACTTCTACCGTTTTTTTTTTTCTTTTTTCTGGTAGGGGAATCATCAGAATGACTTCTCCCGTTCTTGGGCGGAGCGGGAGGGCGTGTCAGACTCTTACTGACTAAACCCCTACCGTAAGCTCCACTGTGCCCTCCAGGCATTCTGCACAATGATGCTACCGTGGCGTTTCTTTCGCCTGAATCTGAAACAGGAACGTACCGACTATCTGTGCCAAGCGGAAAGTGAAAATGTCGTGTCGCCTGTCTAGTCACTCCTCCAAGAGGGGACTAACCGCTGCAATTGTGGCGTACCCTAAATCAGAATTGACCTAGAAAGTTTGTTTTGCAACCAAATTATTAATTTATCAGTTAAGCAGTTATGACTAATTAAGGAGTAAGTAGGACTGATGAACTCCAGATACTGCAACGGTATAAAAACACGGCACAGGGTGTCAATTGTATTATTTGCATTGGTAGCAGTACCAAAGTAGTACATCATGTTTTCTAAAATATTTTTCGTCCTTGCGGCTGTGTGCGTTGTCAAAGCATCGGTGGTACCTGACAATGTCTTTTCTGGTAAGTAATTATTATTTTATTTTAATTAATAATTTCCATTTATAAATAAAAACATATTATAATTTTGTAATTAATTACATAATTATTTTGTTAGTACATACTATAAAATCTTAAATATCTAGTCCTGTTAGGAAATTTATAAACAAAAAAGTAGCATAGTTTTCGAAACTATAAAGTTAATTATTTCAATCAATGAAAATAACTATCTCTACTTAATATCCTACAGATGTTCCAGAAACCGAAGTTGCAAGCGATCCAAAAGCGTGCAGCCCGCAAGCTTGTAGAGACGCGTGTCGCAGACTTGGCTTCCCCATTGGCGTCTGTTCCGGAGGACGATGCTTCTGTAGACGCGCCAAAGCACAAGGTATAATTCCGTTACAGTTTTATAAAAAACCCATATACCACTTAAACTTTTTAGCTGAATACTCATTGCTCAGTGAAAAGTCGCTGAATAGAAAATTTTCCACCCGTTTTTATCCAATGTGGTAAAACACTAAATTGCTGTTTTTATAATAAAGCAGGTTTATCTTCTTAAAATTATCCCTTCTTTTGTCCATTTAATAATAAAACTCTTTCTTAAACACTTTCTAAAAACCTTTTTTAGTCTTTAACTAACATACTCAAACATTTGTTTTAGAAGATGTTCTAGAAGAAGACCCCTTGGACCTAGAAGAATTGGTTTCACGAACAGGTAAATATTTTAGGCTTGATCCAAACCATCAACTGAAAAATAACCATGCCATTTATTACAATTATTTATTTTTTTGTACCAGAAAATGACCCTGAGTCCGAAGTTGTAAGCGATCCAAAATCGTGCAACACGCAAGCTTGCAGAAACGCGTGTCGCAGACTTGGCTTCACCACTGGCGTCTGTTCCGGAGGACGATGCTTCTGTAGACGCTCCAATATACAAGGTATAATTTCGGTTCAGTTATACAATCCATCATAATATACTACTTATACTTTTAAGCCGAACTCTCATTGCTCAGTGAAAAGTCTCCGAAAAATAATTTCTGCCCATACATTTTTTATCTACTTTGGTTAAACACTAAATTACTATTATTAAAAAAACAGGTGTGTCTTTTTAAAATTTTAGAGTTCTTATATTGTCTCTTGAATACCAACTCTTTCTAAAAAAAAAATTTTAATCTTTTACTAATATACCCAACCATTTGTTTTAGAAGATGTTTCTGAACAGGGGCTCTCGCATCTAGAAGAATTGGTTTCACGGACAGGTAAATATTTTCAGCTTTTTTCCTATACAATCATCTGAAATATTGCTGTCATTTATTACAATTATTTGCTATTTTGTACCAGATAATGAACCGGAGACCGAAGTTGTAAGCGATCCAAAATCGTGCAACACGCAAGCTTGCAGAAACGCGTGTCGCAGACTTGGCTTCTCCACTGGCGTCTGTTCCGGAGGACGATGCTTCTGTAGACGCTCCACTGTACAAGGTATAATTTCGGTTCAGTTATACAATCCAAATAATACTTCAACTTTTTAGCCAAACATTCGTATTTTAGTAAGTTGCTGCTTAAGTTATTAAACGTTTGTCTAATTTTTAACAATAATACATGTCGTTGATTAAATAAATGTGTATATTTATACGCCTAATAATATTTTTTTTGCCGTATATCAATTACTAGGAAGTATTTTTACTTCAACTATTTATAATTAATAGGCCTCATTTTGTTTGCAAGTGTTATTTCTGGTTAGATATTGATCTTTTCATCTATAACTTTATTTTCTCATCAATTTGGTAAACCATTAACAAAATTTTGTATTTCTGATAGACGCATATCCACTAATTGACACAGCCGGCGATGAAAAAGAAGAAGCAAACGAAATCTTACCATATGGAGGTAACATAATTTAAAATATTATTTTTAAGGAATATAAGAATTACTTCCTTTTTATTTGAATCGAATTACATTTGTAACAAACAAGTTTAGTTTAACTCACTGCTATAAAACACGAAACTGATGTTTTTTAATAAAGCATGTTTTGCGTCTTAAAATTTTCCATTTATTTGTTAATCACTTTATAAACAATTCTTTCTTCAACACTTTCTAAAACCATTGTTAGTCTTCAACTCCTAACCCAATCGTTTGTTCTAGAAGAGGTTTTGGAACAGGAGCCCTCGCACCTAGAAGAATTAGTTTCACGGACAGGTAAATATTTTAAGCTTTTTTTTATACAATGAACTGCAGAATTGCCATGTCATTTATTACAAATGTTTTGTTATAGATAATGATCCCGAAACCGAAGTTGCAAGCGATCCAAAATCGTGCAACACGCAAGCTTGCAGAAACGCGTGTCGCAGACTTGGCTTCTCCAATGGCTTCTGTTCCGGAGGACGATGCTACTGTAGACGCTAGAAAAACAAGGTATAAATTTTAATACAGTTAAACAGGCCATAAACTACTTAAACTTTTTAACCGAATACTTATTGGTCAGTGAGAAATCAAACCCTCACACTCAATTTTCGAACTTTTATCTTATCAATGTTAGTAATTGTGCCATAAAATTGAAAGGACTCCTGGTAGAAAATAAATAAGTTTTCTTTTATAACTTCTACAAATCCATTTACTAATTTGTCTCTTTTAAAAAGTGTACTCTTTCTGCATTACCAAAATAACGTCCTTTAAAAATATAAACGTGTTTTTCTGTCTATTTCTCTCCACTCTCTCTTCTTAAATTTCCATTATCTTAAATCTTGCTTTTCATTGCAGAGGATATGATCGACATCTTCGCCCATGGCTTGTAATCCAGCGACATGGAACCAATAATGTCACCGCATCAAATACGCAATATCAAGCCAAGGCTACTAAACTAATTAATTATATCTTTTTGTAGTTAGTAGTTTGTAGAAATAGTTATGTGTACTTAAAATACGTAAGTTTTTAGAATAATGTTGGAAAGGACCCTATTATTGTCGATGTATACAAAAGTTCAAATAAGAAATTCTAATATAGTCTTGTATGACCTAAGTACCTAATAATTATAAAGTGACGCTTACTAAAATAAACTATGTAAAAAAATATTTGTTTGTTTTTAAGTTTTTCCAAATGGATTGTAACATGAAACATCCCTGAAGTCATAAACTGTCGTGAAAACCAATTTAATCAATTGTGTGCCTCTACAACAATGGGTTTGTTCTTCGTGTGTCCCGAAGTTTTGTCCCGCATTCCAAAAAATTCTTCGTTTATCCCACATCATTTTTGAAATGGTGTTTTGTCCCACATTCCAAGTACTTTAAAAGCACAACCAACAAAAAAAACGTAAGTAAGTACTACATACTACATTCACTATTAAAACAAATCTAAAAATTTAGCTACAAATCAAAGTCAAAACCATTTATTTCAAATAGACATTTACAGGCACTATAGAATAGTCAAGATGTCGGTCAGTCAAACTGAAAGTTTTTTTTCAAGTGGGGAATCGTTAAAATGACTTCTCCCGCTCTTGAGCGGAGCGCGAGGGCGTGTCAGACTTTTTTTGACTAAACTCCTTCTGAAGCTAAAATCTCTCATCTTTACTATTGAAGGATATAAATCATCTTTATCATCGACAGTCAAAATCGATGAATTGAAAAGAATTGTATTTTGTTAAAAAAAATTATTAAGCTGTAATAAAACAAAATATTACAAATATATTGTAATATTTTGGCAAAGATTTGCTAATAACACAGGGGTGAAGCTGCTGGTAAAAACTACAGTAATAATTAAATTGTACGACACCTATTTTGTTGATTGTACAAAAAAGTAAATTTACCAGGAATTTTTTATGTGGGACAGAACTCAGAGAGACGAACGACGAATAAACCCAACAATGTTATGGTACCTATAAAGGTGTATAATGATAAATCTGAACGGTTGATGTTAAAAGTAAAGTAAAAATAAAATAAAATAAATGCTGAACACTACACTGTTTTGGAAAGTACGAGGGCTTAACCTCGTGATAGTTAAAATTCGTCTCGGAGTGCAAAATGTATCCATCAGCAGTTTTGAGTCGGCAAGTTGTAGTGCGTCACCCGCTACAAAAATAATGCGTGTGTTGAATCCTGCAACGCCGCCACCGTGG
Organism: Mythimna separata; assembly: GCA_030763345.1. Lineage (NCBI taxonomy): Eukaryota > Metazoa > Arthropoda > Insecta > Lepidoptera > Noctuidae > Mythimna > Mythimna separata. The sequence goes on along the minus strand of CM061177.1, from coordinate 17,164,294 downwards.
CTGTTTAGTCACCAGTCAAAGTAGTACATTTTGTCACCAAGCATAAGAACTTTGATTCCTATGCTGCACAGCAAATTTTTGTGCGATAATAATACGTACCTCCTATTATTAGGTTCCTATTATTATCGCACAAAAATTTGCTATGCGCCAACAACAAGGCAATAATAATAATTTATAATTTATTTATTTATTCAGGTAAGTTACACCCATATGCTTTCATAAAAATGGAGAAGAAGAAACCTCCTCATCAAAACTAGTGCAGTGCCACGTCGGTTTGACTAAATATGCTGTTGCGTCTCGTATTACCCACGACATAGCTGTATACGAGTATATCGAGATTGCTTCACAACAAAAAAGGCTGAGAAGATCATGTAGTATGTGCATGATTGAGTTGAGATCAACGATGAGAGATTAGGTTTGAGTGATTATATTTAGTATACATAACTTATACAATATGTATACGCCGGGTACTATGCCACATCCTACTCCTCGTGGCTCAGCTACGGCCCAGGGTTGTTGGCCAACAACGTCGAGAACTTACAATTAACTATTTAGTTGCTTGCCAAATAACAGAGGATCTTGTCAGTAAAAATCTGAGTCTCCTTCTTACTCCTCCTAGAGCAGGAAAATTACCTATCTATAAAGGAGCTGCCGCATAGTGTAGAAACATATCACAAACATTTACTGAAACTTGAAAACGAAGAGTGTGGGACTCCGTAGAAATTTGTGTGTTCGACCCCTAAGTGATTCCCGATTGGACGTTGTTTCCACTGTGACACATTACTCCTGATAATCTAATTAAGACGGTGGGTTTATTTATTTTTCTTATTATTATTTTTTCACTTCTGTGCATCAAACGCTTTAGATCGAACTGGAAATAAGCATAACTGAATTGTTTGCTAACAAGTCTTCAAGAGTTTTGTTATGTCCAGGTTAGTCGGTAACTTGATATCGCGTAAAATAATTATGACTCCGTGAAATTGGGCCCTGCCTCGATGGGCGTATTAGTAAGCAAGTACCATAAACTTAGTTGGTTTCATAGTAGTAAATAACGAGTTGCACTGAAGTATAGCAAAGACAAAAAGAAGTTGGTATCTACATATTATGATACAGTAAAATACTGTACATTGATTTTAAGTTTTATTTTAATTACTTTTAATATCAACCTTTCAGCTCTATCGTCATGCACCTTCGTAGGTGCTATAACATTGTTGTAGTGGCACACAATTTATTAAAGTGATTTTCGCGACAGTTTATGACTCCATGAATGTTTCATGTTAGAATCCATCTCGAAAAATGAGTAAACAAACAAATGTTTTTTTAACATGTTTTATTTTAGTAAGCGTCATTATTCACATTATATTAGGTACTTAGGTCATACGAAACTATATTAAAATTTCTTATTTGAACTTTAACTTTAATAATAGCTCCTGTTCCAACATTATTTTAAAAACTTACGTATTTTAAAAACAAACTACTAAACAAAATGATATAATTAATAATTAGTTAAGAAGCATTGGCTTGATATTGCGTATTTGATGCGGTGACATTGTTAGTTCCAGTTCCATGTCTCTGGATTACAAGCCTTGGGCGAAGGTGTCGATCATATCCTCTGCAATGAAAAACAAGATTTAAGAAAATGGAAATTTAAGAAGAGAGAGTGGAGAGAAACAGAGACAGACAAACACATATTTATTTTTAAAGAACGTAATTTCGAAAATGAGAAAGAGTACACTTTATTAAAACAGACAAATTAGTCAATAGATATTATGTTATAAAAGAAAACCATTTATTTCCTACCAGGAGCCTTTTCTATTTTATGACACAAGTACTAACATTAATTATAAAAAAATCCGAAAACTTATTTCGCGACTTCTCACTGACTAATGAAGGTTTGATTTCTAGATAGATAGTTTAAGTAGTATAATATATGGACTGTTTAACTGTACAATCATACCTTGTTTTTCTAGCGTTTACAGTAGCAATTTTTCGCTAAACAGAAGCCATTGGAGAAGCCAAGTCTGCGACACGCGTTTCTGCAAGCTTGTGTTTTGCACGATTTTGGATCGCTTGCAACTTCGGACTCGGGATCATTTTCTATAACAAAACATTTGTAATAAATGACATGGCAGTTCTGCAGTTCATTGTACGGGGCAAACCTTAAAATATTTACCTTTCAGTGAAATTAATTCTTCTAGGTATGAGGGCTCCTTTTTCAAAATCTCTTCTAGAACAAACGATTAGGTTTTTAAATTGAAGTCTAAAAATGATTTTAAAAAGTGTTCAAGAAAGAGTTTGTTTTCAAAGTGATGAACAAAGAAATGGAAAATTTGAAGACGAAAAACCAGTTTTTTTTAAAAACAGCGATTTCATGTTTTATTTTACAATAGCTAAAGTTAAACAAAACTTGTTGACTGTTGCAAATGCAATTAAATTCAAATAGAAAGGCAGTAATTCTTAAATTTACAACAAAATATTACACTGTAACTTGCATTCCTTAAAAATAATATTTTAAATTATGTTACCTCCATTTGATAAGATTTCGTTTGCTTCTTCTTTTTCATCGCCGGCTGCGTCAATTAGTGGATATGCGTCTACCAGAAATACAAAATTTTGTTAATGGTTTACCAAATTGATGAAAAAATAAAGTTATAAATGAAAAGATCAATATCTAACCAGAAATAACATTTGCAAACAAAATAAGGCCTATTAGTTATAAATAGTTGAAGTATAAATACCTACTAGTATTAGACGTACGGCAAAATATTTACTATCAGGAGTATAAATACAAGCATTAATTTAACCAACGACATGTATTACTGTTAAAAATTAGGCAAACGTTTAAGAACTTAAACAGCAAAATAGTAAAGTACGAATGTTCGGCTAAAATAGTTTAAGAAGTATATGGATTGTTTAACTGTAACGGAATTATACCTTGTGCTTTGGCGCGTCTACAGAAGCATCGTCCTCCGGAACAGACGCCAATGGGGAAGCCAAGTCTGCGACACGCGTCTCTACAAGCTTGCGGGCTGCACGCTTTTGGATCGCTTGCAACTTCGATTTCTGGAACATCTATAGGATTATATGTGAAGATATTATTTTCTTTGTTTAAATTGAATGTTAAGTTGAAAAAACTAAGCTACTTTTTTGTTTATAAATTTCATGCTTAGTATTTCGAATTCCACAGAACTAGGTATTTAAGATTTCATAATAATTAAGTGACAAAATAATGATGTAATTTATTGCAAAAATATAATTATAATTTCTCTTTTATTTATAAATGAAAATAATTAATTAAAATAAAACAATAATTACCATCAAAGAAATTGTCAGGTATCACCGACGCTTTGACAACGCACACTGCCGCAAGGATCAAAAATATTTTAGAAAACATGATGTACTACTTTGGTACTGCTACCAATGTAAATAATGCAAGTGGCACCCTGTGGCGTGTTTTATACCGTTGCAATATCTGGAGTTCATCAGTCCTACATCAGTTGTGTGTCATAAACTGTGTAACTGATAATTAATAATTCGATTGCAAAACAAACTTTCTAGGTCAATACTGATTTAGGGTACGCCACAATTGCAGCGGTAAGTCCCCTCCACCTGTTGTAGATAGTCGGTAAGTTTCAGGTTCAAGCGTAAGAAACGCCACGGTAGTATCATGGACACGGTGGAGCTTACGGTAGAAGTCTGACCGCCGTGACTCTGTTGAGGCAAGTGGTGGTGGTAACCTCTCGTGTTCAGCTCTGGTTTAGACTATAGTCCTGAGTCGAAAAGAATTGGAAGCCGTGCACTCCTTCTTAGAAGCAGCGCAGCAACGCAAGTGAAGGAGATGACCATATTAGACGACCAATTATTATTGTTTAATCTATAGGGTATTCAACGAGGGTTGAGCCAAAAGGTAAACAAACCATAAAAAGGGTTCTTTATATGTCACGATTGATGTAATGAACATATAAAAATAAGTATGGAATTAATAACTACACTGACAACATTAGAAATTATATTTTAGAATGATGTCTGTGGAACCTATGTTATCCTTTCAGATTTATTTGAAATCAAACATTATAAATGCCTTAAATTATTTTCTTAATTTTAATTAATTATGCATTAATTCATGAATCCCCGACCGGTCTCATCGGACCGCGCTGTTATTGTTTCGTTTCGCGGGTATTGGTAGGTTAAATAGTTCACATGTAAAAGAACCTAAAATGACATTTTAATACTACTAAGTTGTAGACCACAGATACTGGGAACAGTTTACATTAAAATGTGACGTTTTGTCATCGGTCGGGTTATACCCGCCATATTGAAAAAATGATTTTTTTGTTTACCTTGTGGCTCAAGCTCCGGTGAATACACTGTAAAGTCCAAAGTTCCAAACAAATTTTAAAAAAAGAGAAGAATATACAGGAAAAGTTTTTAACCACCGCGTAAATTTTTTTTGGTGCCTCAATGTAAGTAATAGAATACAGATCGATCTTCAAAGTTAAGCAACGCTTGCTAAGCCTCGGAAAGCATAGGCGGCCTACCAGACCTCCACAACCCAATAACTGAGGTAACAAGGTTAGGGGTCTTGACATTAACTTAATGGCAAGACTGGAGTCAGATGTACTGGCTTCTGACAATCCGTAACGACTGTAAATGACAGTCACATCGGTGACATCGGACAAGCACGCAGTAGGCAGGCAACTGACAGTCAGGCCGTTACGACGGTCGGTAAGTCCACATGTAGATTCCAGGACCGTGGAGGCTGGCTATGGCAACACACGCACCGTTTAGGGTCCTTGGTTGTTATAGAGTAAAACGCTCAGGCTACTGCGTGCTTGTCAGACGAGTTGGCTGCCTAGACGTCGGGCTGCCCGTCGTGTTGCCTGCCTACTTCGTGCTTGTCCGACGTCGAGCTGCTTTTGTGTTCCTTGCCTACCACCGAGCATCCTGCGTCGTGTGAAGCCGACCCTTCCTTTTATATTTTTTAATCCTTTGTACCTAATTTTCTATATTTTATATTAACGTGGCTTACGTCTAGCTTCCTTGAGCTAGACGTAACGTTACAATACCCGAGCGTTGCTTCTGCCTGAACCCGAAACAGGTACGTACCTGCGCTAGGTGTAAAGTGAAGATGCCGTGTCACCTGTCTAGAGGGGACTTACCGCTGAAATTGAGGCGTAACCTAAATCGGTATTGACCTAGAATATTTGTTTTGCAACCGAATTATTAATTATCAGTTTAGCGGTTTATGACTAACAAAGGTGTAAGTAGAACTGAAGAGCTCCAGATATTGCAACGATATAAAAACGCGCCACAGGAAGTCAATTGTATTATTTGCATTAGTAGCAGTGCCAAAGTAGTACATCATGTTTTCTAAAATTATTTTCGTCCTTGCGGCTGTGTGCGTTGTCAATGCGTCGGTGATACCTGACAATGATCTTGGTGGTAATTATTATTTTATTTTAATCAATATTTGTTTTTATAATGAATTACATAATTATTTTTTAAATACTTGCTTTGAAATCTAAAATACTTAATGCTGTGAAATTCAAAATACCAAGGAGAATATTAATAAACAAAAATAATATAGTTTTCGAAAATATAAAGTCAATTTTATCATTGAAAATTATTTTCACGTAATATCTTCAGAAACCGAAGTTGCAAGCGATCCGAAAGCGTGCAGCCCGCAAGCTTGTAGAGACGCGTGTCGCAGACTTGGCTTCCCCATTGGCGTCTGTTCCGGAGGACGATGCTTCTGTAGACGCGCCAAAGCACAAGGTATAATTCTTTTACAGTTAAACCATCCATATACTACGTAAACTTTTTAGCCGAACACTCAGCTCAGTGAAAAGTCGCTAAATAGAAAATATTCCACCCATACTTTTAATCCAATGTGGTTAAACACTAAATTACTGTTTTTTTTTTAAAAGCAGATTTATCTTCTTAGAATGCTCCATTTCTTCTTTTGTCCTTTTAATCATAACACTCGTTCTCAAACACTTTTTAAAAACCTTTTTTAATCTTAATCTAATATGACCAAACATTTGTTTTAGAAGATGTTCTAGAAGAAGACCCCTTGGACCTAGAAGAATTGGTTTCACGAACAGGTAAATATTTTAGGCTTGATCCAAACCATCAACTGAAAAATAACCATGCCATTTATTACAATTATTTATTATTTTGTACCAGAAAATGACCCTGAGACCGAAGTTGCAAGCAATCCAAAATCGTGCAACACGCAAGCTTGCAGAAACGCGTGTCGCAGACTTGGCTTCACTACTGGCGTCTGTTCCGGAGGACGATGCTTCTGTAGACGCTCCAATGTACAAGGTATAATTCCGTTACAGTTATACAATCCATCATAATATACTTCTTATACGTTTTTAGCCGAACTCTCATTGCTCAGTGAAAAGTCTCGGAAAAGAAAATTTTCTGCCCATTTATTTTTTATGCACTTTGGTTAAACACTAAATTACTATTATTAAAAAAAACAGGTGTGTCTTATTAAAATTTTCGAGTTCTTATATTGTCTATTGAATACCAACTCTTTCTCCAACACTTTCTAAAAAAAGAAAAATAATCTTTTAGTAATATACCCAACCATTTGTTTTAGAAGATGTTTCTGAACAGGAGCTCTCGCATCTAGAAGAATTGGTTTCACGGACAGGTAAATATTTTCAGCTTTTTTCCTATACAATCATCTGAAATATTGCTGTCATTTACTACAATTATTTATTATCTTGTACCAGAAAATGACCCTGAGACCGAAGTTGTAAGCGATCCAAAATCGTGCAACACGCAAGCTTGCAGAAACGCGTGTCGCAGACTTGGCTTCTCCACTGGCGTCTGTTCCGGAGGACGATGCTTCTGTAGACGCTCCACTGTACAAGGTCTAATTTCGGTTCAGTTATACAATCCAAATAATACTTAAACTTTTTAGCCAAACATTCGTATTTTAGTAAGTTGCTGTTTAAGTTATTTAACGTTTGTCTAATTTTTAACAATAATACATGTCGTTGATTAAATAAATGTGTATATTTATACGCCTAATAATATTTTTTTTGCCGTATATCTATTACTAGGAAGTATTTATACTTCAACTATTTATAATTAATAGGCCTCATTTTGTTTGCAAGTGTTATTTCTGGTTAGATATTGATCTTTTCATCTATAACTTTATTTTCTCATCAATTTGGTAAACCATTAACAAAATTTTGTATTTCTGGTAGACGCATATCCACTAATCGACGCAGCTGGCGATGAAAAAGAAGAAGCAAACGAAATCTTGTCAAATGGAGGTAACATGATTCAAAATATTATTTTTAAGGAATATAAGAATTACTTCCTTTTTATTTGAATTGAAAGACAAGTTTAGTTTAAGTTAAGCTATGGTGCTATAAAACATGAAATTTATATTTTTTTGTAAAGCAGGTTTTGCATCGTAAAATTTTCCATTTATTTGTTAATCACTTTAAAAACAAATTCTTTCTTCAACACTTTCTAAAACCATTTTTAGACTTCAACTCTTAACCCAATCGTTTGTTCTAGAAGAGGTTTTGGAACAGGAGCCCTCGCACCTAGAAGAATTAGTTTCACGGACAGGTAACTGCAGAATAGCCATGTCATTTATTACAATGGTTTTGTTTTAGATAATGATCCCGAAACCGAAGTTGCAAGCGATCCAAAATCGTGCAACGCGCAAAATTGCAGAAACGCGTGTCGCAGACTTGGCTTCACCAATGGCTTCTGTTCCGGAGGACGATGCTACTGTAGACGCTAGAAAACAAGGTACAATTCAGTCCATAAACTATTTAGCCAAACCCTTATTGGTTAGAGAGAAATCAAACCCTCATCGGTCAGTGAGAAGTCGCGAAATAAGTTTTTGGACTTTTTCCTAATTAATGTTATTGTGCCATAAAATAGAAAGGAGTCCTTGTAGAAAACAAATTAGTTTTCTTTTATATCTCATCCATTTACTAATTTGTCTGTTTTAAAAATGTGTACTCTTTCTGCATTTTCAAAATAACGGCCTTTAAAAATGTAAACATGTTTGTCTGCCTCTGTTTCTCTTTACTCTCTCTTCTTAAATTTTCATTATCTTTAATCTTGTTTTTCATTGCAGAGGATATGATCGACACCTTCGCCCAAGGCTTGTAATCCAGCGACATGGAACCAATAATGTCACCGCATCAAATACGCAATATCAAGCCAATGCTTCTAAACCGATTAATTATATCTTTTTGTAGTTAGTAGTTTGTAGAAATAGTTATGTCTAGTTAAAATATGTAAGTTTTAAAATAATGTTGGGAAGGGCGCTATTATTGTTGATGTTTACAAAAGTTCAAATAAGAAATTCCAATATAGTTTTGTATGACCTAAGTACCTATATAATGTGAATACTGACGCTTACTGAAATAAAACAATATAAAAACACATTTCTTTGTTCATAAATTTTTCAAATTGGATTCTAATATGAAACATTCCTGAAGTCATAAACTGTCTTATTTTCAGTTTGATCTAAAGCGTTTGATCCACTTCTTTTCCCAGCACATAGATTATCAGAGATCATCGGTCACAGTGGAAACAACGTCCAATCAGGAATCACTTAGAGGTCGAATAAACTACAACACAAGGAAGCAAGGGAGCATCTCAAGTGCTCTTCATTTTCAAGTTTCAGTAAAAGAACTTTGTGATACGAGTATATGGACATACTTTTCACATATGTTTATTTTTGTAGTATAGGTAGGCTTTTTTTATAGATCCCACTCTAAAAAGTCCCTGCTCTGGGAGGAGTAAGAGAGAGTGTCAGATTTTGACTTACAAAAACCTCTGTTCTTTGGCAAGCAATTAAACAAAGAGCCGAATATTCTTTGTAAGTTGAAAATGGCTTACACTTTAATAAGGCTACCTGCATTATCTAGTCCACCCACCTCATCGGCGTCACCAGGATACTGAAGGACGTAACAACCTGAAAATAAGCCAGACTAGCCTTTATGTTTAACGTTTTGACATCAGCACACAATGACACTGATTATTATCTTTGCAAAAGCTAAGATTTGCATGAAAATCTCCAGACACATACATTGCTCCAGTTTTCATATAATATCATTCCCTATAACAAAACTAACTTCCCCTAAGCAATTAGAAAACTAGGAGTTTTTCTGTATTATCTGTCGATATATACATAAATATAATAAACATAATCACTCTTAGTTGCGCTTATAGCTACTAGAAACCTAATCTCTCATCCTAGAATACATACTTCATTATCTTCTCAGCCTTTGTAGTGTGACGTAATCTCGATATAAACACCTATGTTGTGGGTAATAGACGCAGCAGCATATTAGGTCAATCCGTCGTGGTACTGCACTGGTTTTGATAAGGAAGTTTCTTCTTCGCCATCTTTAAGAAAGCATTGCCCCGTTGTTGGCGCACAGTAGATTTTTGTGCGGTAATAATAGGGAACAGGCCAGCATAGGGATCAATGTTGTAACGTGTGGTGACAAAATATACCACTTCGACTGGTTTTTTTTTTTTTTTTTTTTTTTTCTGGTAGGGGAATCATCAGAATGACTTCCCCCGCTCTTGGGCGGAGCGGGAGGGCGTGTCAGACTCTTACTGACTAAACCCCTACCCCGTTCCTTCGTTGCCTTCGTTCTGGGGGGGACTCGGTATCAACCGTTAGGAATACCACATGTTCCCCCCAGAGGCTTCGGCCCTACCGGGCCCCTACAGTTTGCTGACATCTCCTTGAGGCGCGCGTGGAACAGAACGCGCCGTTGACGACTGGGCTCGGTCCAGATTATTTCCAGACTGCCGGACGGCGAGCTACCCAGTGCTCGCCGTCCGCGAACCCGCGCCTACGGTGGTCGGAAATCGGGATCGGGATCTCGGCGGCGGCGGCGTGAGCAGCAGCCTCCTTCACGAGCATCACTGCTTCGCAGAAGTAGGCGACCGCATGCCAACCCTCCTCGCTCCGGACCATGGCCTGAACCAGGGCCCGGCGCGAGAGGTCGCCGCTCCCGATAGTCTCCACGAGGACACGGCGGTGCTCCGCCCAAGCGGGGCACACTTCTACCGTGTGCTCCACCGTGTCCTCCGGGCGGTCCACACAGTGGCGACACCCGGGCACCACTTCGACTGGTGACTAAACAGTTACGGCGGTGGCGGAGCAAGATTCAATGCACGCATTATATCAGTAGCAGGTGACGCACAGCAACTCACCGACTCAAAACTGCTGATGGATACATTTGGCACTCCGCGACGAATATTAACACGAGGTGTTAGCTTTTTTTATGGTAGGGGAATCATCAGAATAACTTCTCCCACTCTTGGGTGGAGCGGGAGGGTGTGTCAGACTCTTACTGACTAAATCCGTACCCCGTTCCTTCGTTGCCTTTGACCTGGGAGGACATGGTGACAACCTTTCGGATTACCCCTGTTCCCCAGAGGCTTCGGCCCTGCCGGGCGTAGGGCGTGACGGTAGCTAACAAGCTACCGTCCATTTCAAAACAGTTTTCCACAATAACTCAACTTCGGCGAGCAGTGTACCTACGGTGTTGTTCGATACTTCTAGCTTGGACTGAACCTAGGTCAGCCCTTCCGTCACGTCTGTCAGTATCTTGTTGACACCGACGAAGTGAATAAAGTAAGTCATGAAGGTAGCCTGATTTATGTGTAAGCTGCCTTGCATAGAATACGGCTCTTTCTTTAGTTGCTTTCCATTTATGCCAAAACACAGGTTTTCGTCAGTGAAAATTTCATAATCCCGTTTATTTCACCCAGAACGGGAAAAGTTACCTATCTATAAAATAAGCCGCCATAAAGTGTAAAAATAAACGTATGTGAAAAAATATGTTCATATATCACAAAGATCTTTTACCGAACCTTGAAAATGGAGAGCACTTAAGATGCTTCCTTGTGGGACTCCGTAGAAGATTGTGTATTCGACTCCTAAGTGATCGCCGATTAGACGTTGTTTCCGCTGTGAGAGATGATCTCTGATAATCTAATTAAGATGGAACACTGTAAATAGAAACTGCATCCAATGAACAATCACGGAAGATATCCCGTAAGTGAAATTTTAAATTTTGCATCCAACGCTTTAGATCGAACTGGAAATAAGCATGACTGAATTCTTTGTTACCAAAGTCTTCAAGAATTCTGTTATCTATCGTCCAGGACAGTCCTCGTTATTAGATAAAATGAATACGACTCGTTAAGGCACACTTTATGAGTCGCTTTTTTGAGTCCTTATAACTATCGAGTCATAAGGACGCACCCATCGGGGTGCGTTATTAAGAAAGTGCCCTAAACTTAGTTGCTTTCGTAGTAGTAAATAAAGAATTTCACAAAAGTATTGCAAAAACAAAAAGATATTGGTACCTATGATTTGGAGGAGGCCTATGTCCAGCAGGGGACGTCTTTTGGCTGAAATGATGATGATGATACAGTTACACTATACTTTAGTTTTAATTTTTACTTTACTTTTAGTAACAACCTTTCATCATACACCTTCGTAGGTGCCATAACATTGTTGTAGTGGCACACAACATTAAATTTGATTTAAAGATAGTTCATGAATTCAGGAATGTTTTATGTTAAAATCCATTTAGAAAAATGTTTAAACACACATTCTTTTTTTACATAGTTTATTTGAGTAAGCGTCAGCGTTCACATTATATTAGGTACTTAGATCAAACAAAACTTTAATGGAATTTTTTATTTGAACTTTTGTATACATCAATAATAATAGGGCCCTTTTCAACATAATTTTAAAAACTTACGTATTCTAACTAGAAATAACTATTTCTACAAACTAGTAACTACAAAAAGATATAATTAATTAGTTGAGAAGCGTTGGCTTGATTTTGCGTATTTGATGCGGTGACATTATTGGTTCCATGTCGCCGGATAACGAGCTCTGGGTGAAGATGTCGATCATATCCTCTGCAATGAAAAACAAGATTTAAGATAGTGAAAATTTAAGAAGAAAGAGTGCAGAGAAACAGAGACAAACAAACACGTTTATATTTTAAAAGTACGTTATTTTGAAAATGCAGAAAGAGTACACTTTTTAAAAGAGACAAATTAGTAAATGGGAAAGTTACAAAAGAAAACCTATTTATTTTCTACCAAGAGCCCTTTCTATTTTATAACATAATTATTGATATTAATTAGAAAATAGTCCGAAAACTTATTTCGCGACTTCTCACTATTTCTCACTGACCAATGAAGGTTTGATTTCTCTCTGACCAATAAGTGTTCGGCTACATAGTTTATGGACTGTTTAACTGTAACATAATCATACCCTGTTTTTCTAGCGTCTACAGAAGCATCGTCCTCCGGAACAGACGCCAGTGGTGAAGCCAAGTCTGCGACACGCGTTTCTGCAAGCTTGCGTGTTGCACGATTTTGGATCGTTTGCAACTTCGGACTCTGGATCATTTTCTATAACAAAACCATTGTAATTAATTACCTGGCAATTCTGCAGTTCATTGTATGGGACAAAGCTTAAAATATTTACCTGTCCGTGAAACTAATTCTTCTAGGTATGAGAGCTCCTGTTCAGAAACATCTTCTAAAACAAATGGTTAGGCATATTAGTTAAAGACTAAAAATAAAGTGTTTGGAAAATGTTGGATTTTAAAATGGAAATAAAAGAAAAATTCCAAGATTTACTTTTTTTTAAACAGCAATTCTGGGCTATATCTAACTATATAAAAACGTATGGGTGGAAAATATTCTTATCCACAAGTTTTTTCTGAGTAATGAGTCTTAGGCTATAAAGTTTAATTATTGTTTCGATTGTTTAACTGTAACGGGATTATACCTTGTGCTTTGGCGCGTCTACAGAAGCATCGTCCACCGGAACAGACGCCAATGGGGAAGCCAAGTCTGCGACACGCGTTTCTGCAAGCTTGCGTGTTGCACGCTTTTGGATCGCTTGCGACTTCGGTTTCTGGATCATTATCTATAAAACGACAATTGCCATAAATGACATGGCTATTCTTCAATTGATTGTTCGGACCAATCTTAAAATATATAAGTAACATTTTTTTTAAAGAGACAGAATAAGAAATGGAACATTTTAAAAGACAATCCTACTTTTTTTTAAAAACAGCAATTAAGTGTTAAACACATTGGATAAAATGTATGGGTGGAAAATTTTCTGTTTAGCGGTGTTTCACTGAGCAATGAGTGTTTGGCTAAAACATTTTAAGTAGTTATATGGGTGGTTTAACTGTAACGGAATTATACCTTGTGCTTTGGCTCGTCTACAGAAGCATCGTCCTCCGGAACAGACGCCAATGGGGAAGCCAAGTCTGCGACACGCGTCTCTACAAGCTTGCGGGTTGCACGCTTTTGGATCGCTTGCGACTTCGGTTTCTGGAGCATCTATAGGAAATTAAGTGAAGATATTATTTTCTTTGTTTAAATTGGCTGTTTAGTTGAAAAAACAAAGCTTATTTTTCGAATTCCACAGAACTAGGTATTTAAGATTTAATTAATTACAAAAATATAATTGGATTGTTATTTAAAAATTAATTCTAATAAATAAAATAAAATAATAATTACCATCAAAGACATTTTCAGGTATCACAGACGCTTTGACAACGCACACAGCCGCAACAATCAAAAATATTTTAGAAAACATTTTGTACTACTTTGGTACTGCTACCAATGCAAATAATGCAAGTGGCACCCTGCGGCGTGTTTTAATACTGTTGCAATATCTTAGTTCATCAGTCCTACATCAGATGTGTGTCATAAACTGCCTAACTGATAATTAATAATTCGATTGCAAAACAAACTTTCTAGGTCAATACTGATTTAGGGTACGCTACAATTGCAGCGGTAAGTCCCCTCCGCCTGGTGCAAATATTCTGTACGTCCCTGTTTCAGATTCTGGCGTAAGAAACGCCGCGGTAGCATCATTACGCAGAATGCTTAGAGGGCACGGTGGAGCTTACGGTAGAAGTCTGACCGCCGTGACTCTGTGGAGGCAAGTGGTGGTGGTAGCCTCTCGTGTTCAGCTCTGGTTCAGACTATAGTGCGGAGTCGAAAAGAATTAGAAGCCGTGAACTTCTTCTTAGTAGCAGCAACGCAAGTGAAGGAGGTGACCATATTAGACGAACAATTATTATTGTTTAATCTAAAGTCCAAAGTTGCAAACAAATAAAAAAAACAGAGAAGAATATACAGGAAAAGTTTTTAACCACTGTGTAAATTTTTTTTGGTGGCTCAATGTAAGTAATAGAACACAGATCGATCTTCAAAGTTAAGCAACGCTTGCCAAGGTTGGTCTGTGGATGGGTGACCATCTTAACATAACGAGTTTCCTCCGTGCCTCGGAAAGCATAGGCTGCCAACCAGACCTCCACAACCCAATAACTGAGGTAACAGGGTGAGGGGTCTTGATATCAACTTAATGGCAGGACTGGAGTCAGATTTACTGGCTTCTGACTATCCGTAATGACTAGATTAAATGACAGCCGGGGCCTCCTAAAATTATCATACCTAAGCTTAAAATGTCTAAGATTGAAATGCCAAGTGATTAATATACCTAAAAAGCATACGGGGCTCTAGGGTTTACAAAAAATAACCACGAAGGGTGTGGCGGAGTTTGTGTTCTAAATACACACTCTTCTAACCTAACCTGTCCGTGTCGGGGTGCTCAAAGGTCTCGACCTCGCACACATTGGTATTTTGTGTTTCGATATTACGACTTTCGGCATTTAAAACTTTCGGTATTTTGAATTTCGGTGTTTTATACATCGGTATTTCAATCATAGGTATTTTAATTTTCGACGATCAAATATGTACCACTCATCTACCATTTATCTCCGAGTGGTCACTCGGAGAAAAATACAAGAAAAACATTTACTACAACTATTTTTTTAAGTTACAAAAAAAAGTAACAAATTCTTCAAAAATTCCTTCTATGATATTTTTCTCTGCCATTATCACAATTACTTTAATATAACCGGAATAATACTGCAATCTGCTACAATTTTTAAAATATCCAGAATATCTCTAGATTCTTTACAAAAATGAATCAAACTTATGTGATTCCCCAAATGTTATTAAAAATTGTCACTTTATCAAACTTATACTTATCGTGGCGATAATAAAATGTATGAACACAGTTAGGGCAAGTTTATTCAGAAATTGTCTCAACTTATCAAGATACCAAAATGGTATAAAGCTTTATTAAAACCAGCCACAAAAGAATTACTCTAGGATAGAGTAAGAGGGTTTTCAAATGTTTACCGACTAAAGTCCAAAGGAAAGAAATCTACCTGCTACACCTAACACCCGCATCTGCTCCCTCACGTATGCAGCCATCCACTTTCGTTGCTGCTTCGCAAATGAAGTAGGTCGTTCTTTCTCACTTCCCATCCTTTCCCACTCCGGGCCAAAACCTGAACCAAGGCTGAACACGAGAGGTCACCACCGTCACTCACCGCCACTAGGACATGGCGGTCACATTTCCACCGTGTGCTCCACCGTATCCTCCGGGCGATCTACACAATAGTGATACGCGGGCGTTGCTTCTGCCTGAACCCGAAACAGGTACATACCTGCGCTAGGTGTAAAGTGAAGATGCCGTGTCACCTGTCTAGAGGGGACTTACCGCTGAAATTGAGGCGTAACCTAAATCAGTATTGACCTAGAATATTTGTTTTTATGACTAACAAAGGTGTAAGTAGAACTGAAGAGCTCCAGATATTGCAACGATATAAAAACGCGCCACAGGAAGTCAATTGTATTATTTGCATTGGTAGCAGTGCCAAAGTAGTACATCATGTTTTCTAAAATTATTTTCGTCCTTGCGACTGTGTGCGTTGTCAAAGCGTCTGTGATACCTGACAATGATCTTGGTGGTAATTATTATTTTATTTTAATCAATATTTGTTTTTATAATGAATTACATAATTATTTTTGAAATACTTGCTTTGAAATCTAAAATACTTAGTCCTGTGAAATTCAAAATACCAAGGAGAATATTTATAAACAAAAATAATATAGTTTTCGAAAATATAAAGTCAATTTTATCATTGAAAATTATTTTCACGTAATATCTTCAGAAACCGAAGTTGCAAGCGATCCGAAAGCGTGCAGCCCGCAAGCTTGTAGAGACGCGTGTCGCAGACTTGGCTTCCCCATTGGCGTCTGTTCCGGAGGACGATGCTTCTGTAGACGCGCCAAAGCACAAGGTATAATTCTTTTACAGTTAAACCATCCATATACTACGTAAACTTTTTAGCCGAACACTCAGCTCAGTGAAAAGTCGCTAAATAGAAAATTTTCCAGCCATACTTTTAATCCAATGTGGTTAAACACTAAATTACTGTTTTTTTTTAAAAGCAGGTTTATCTCCTTAGAATGCTCCATTTCTTCTTTTGTCCTTTTAATAATAAAACTCTTTCTCAAACACTTTTTAAAAACCTTTTTTAATCTTAATCTAATATGACCAAACATTTGTTTTAGAAGATGTTCTAGAAGAAGACCCCTTGGACCTAGAAGAATTGGTTTCACGAACAGGTAAATATTTTAAGCTTGGTCCAAACAATCAACTGAAGAATAGCCATGTCATTTATTACAATTATTTGTTATTTTGTACCAGATAATGAACCGGAGACCGAAGTTGTAAGCGATCCAAAATCGTGCAACACGCAAGCTTGCAGAAACGCGTGTCGCAGACTTGGCTTCACTACTGGCGTCTGTTCCGGAGGACGATGCTTCTGTAGACGCTCCACTGTACAAGGTATAATTTCGGTTCAGTTATACAATCCAACTAATACTTAAATTAGCCAAACATTCGTATTTTAGTAAGTTGCTGTTTAAATTATTAAACGTTTGTCTAATTTTTAACAATAATACCTGTCGTTGATTAAATTAATGTGATATTTATACGCCTGATAGTAAATATTTTGCCGTACGTCTATTACTAGTAGGTATTTATTCTTCAACTAGTTATAATTAATAGGCCTTGTTTTGTTTGCAAGTGTGATTTCTGGTTAAATATTGTTTTTTTCATCTATAACTTTATTTTCTCATCAATTTGGCAAACCTTTAACGAAATTTTGTATTTCTGATAGACGCATATCCACTAATCAACGCAGCTGGCGATGAAAAAGAAGAAGCAAACGAAATCTTGTCAAATGGAGGTAACATAATTCAAAATATTATTTTTAAGGAATGTAAGAATTACTTCCTTTTTATTTGAATTGAAAGACAAGTTTAGTTTAAGTTAAGCTATGGTGCTATATATCATGAAATTTATATTTTTTAGTAAAGCAGGTTTTGCATCTTAAAATTTTCCATTTATTTGTTAATCACTTTAAAAACAAATTCTTTCTTCAACACTTTCTAAGACCATTTTTAGACTTCAACTCTTAACCCAATCGTTTGTTCTAGAAGAGGTTTTAGAACAGGAGCCCTCGTACCTAGAAGAATTAGTTTCACGGACAGGTAAATATTTTAAGCTTTGCCCGATACAATGAACTGCAGACTTGCCATGTCATTTATAACAATGGTTTTGTTTTAGGTAATGATCCCGAAACCGAAGTTGCAAGCGATCCAAAATCGTGCAACGCGCAAAATTGCAGAAACACGTGTCGCAGACTTGGCTTCACCACTGGCATCTGTTCCGCAGGACGATGCTACTGTATACGCTAGAAAAACAAGGTATAATCTGTGACGTTTAAACAGTCCATAAACTATTTAGCCGAACACTTATTGGTTAGAAAGAAATCAAACCCTCATCGGTCAGTGAGAAATCGCGAATTAAGTTTTTAGACTTTTTCCTAATTAATGTCAATCATTGTGCCATTAAGTAGAAAGAACTCCTCATAGAAAATAAATAAGATTTCTTTTATACCTTATCCATTTACTAATTTGTCTCTTTTAAAAAAGTACACTCTTTCTGCATTTTCAAAGTAACTTCCTTAAAAATATAAACGAGTTTCTCTGTCTCTGTTTCTCTTCACTCTCTCTTCTTAAATTTTCATTATCTTATATCTTGTTATCCATTGCAGAGGATATGATCGACATCTTCGCCCAAGGCTTGTAATCCAGCGACATGGAACCAATAATGTCACCGCATCAAATACGCAATATCAAGCCAATGCTTGTAAACCAATTAATTATATTTTTTTTGTAGTTAGTTGTTTGTAGAAATAGTTATGTCTAGTTAAAATATGTAAGTTTAAAAATAATGTTGGGAAGGGCGCTATTATTGTTGATGTATACAAAAGTTCAAATAAGAAATTCCAATATAGTTTTGTATGACATAAGTACCTTATATAATGTGAATACTGACACTTACTAAAATAAAACCATGTAAAAAACATTTCTTTGTTTATAAATTTTTCAAATTGGATTCTAACATGAAAAATTCCTGAAGTCATAAACTGTCTTATTTTCAATTTGATCTAAAGCATTTGATGCACTTATATTCCCACCGCATAGATTATCAGAGATCATCGGTCACAGTGGAAACAACGTCCAATCAGGCATCTCTTAGGGGTCGAATACACAATCTTATATGGGGAACAAGAGAACATCTCAAATGCTCTTCATTTTCAAGTTTCAGTTAGAGAACTTTGTGATATATGGACATACTTTTTCAGATATACTTATTTTTACACAATAGGGTGGCTTTTATATAGTTTTTGCTTTGGGAGGAGTAAGAGGAAGCGTCAGATTTTTACTTACAAAAACCTCTGTCGTTGCGCAAGCAACTAAACAGAGAGTCGAATATTCTGTTGGGCGAAATTTGCTTACACATAAATCAGGTTACCTGCATTACCTACTCCACCCACCTCGTCGGCGTCACCAGGATACTGAAGGACGTAACAACCCGAAAAAAAGCCAGACTAGTATTTATATTTAATTTTTTGACATCAGCACACAACCACTGATTAGCTTTCCAAAAGCTAATTAACTCTAACAGAAACGGCTGACATGGATTTGCATGAGAAACCCCCAACACATACATTGCTTCAGTATTCCTTTAATATCATTCCCTATGACAACACTAACTTCCCCTAAGCAACTAGAAAACTGGGAGTTATTCTGTATTATCTGGCGACATATAATAATAATAATAAGCCCTTTATTCAGACCAACTTAATGTCTATTTACAATGTATTATAAACTAGTTTATGTATTTTATTTTGTTAAACTGATCTTAGTCTAATTTCTAATATTTGATCACTTTTTGTAGGTCTGTTTGCCAATCTAGAAAACTGGGAGTTATTCTGGATTATCTGGCGACATGTACATAAATATAATAAACATAATCACTCAAAGTCGCGCTTATAGCTACTAAAAACCTAATCTCTCATCGTAGAACACATACTTCATGATCTTCTCCGCCTTTGTAGTGTGACGTAATCTCGATATAAACAGCTATGTTGTGGGTAATAGACGCAGCAGCATATTAGGTCAGTCTGACTTGGTACTGCACTGGTTTGTGATAAGGACGTTTCTTCTTCGCCACCTTTGTAAAGGCATTGCCATGTTATTGGCGTACAACACTTCTATGTGCACCAATGTTTTAACGTGTGTTGATAAAATATGAATATCTTCGAATGATGACTGAGCAGCAAGAGCGGTGGCGGAGCAAGATTCTACGCACGCATTATATCAGTAGCAAGTTGCGCACAGCAACTCACCGACCCAAAACTCTTGATGGATACTTTTTGCACTCCGTGACAAATATTAACACGAGGTGTTAGCTGCCGAAGGTACTTTCCAAAATCGGGTTCAGCAATAACTATCAACTTCGGCAGGCTGTATACCTATATACCTTCGATGCTTTTAGCTTGGACTGTACCTCGGCCAGGTTTACTTTCAACATATATCCTGGTGACGCTGACGAGGTGGGTGGAGTAGGTAATGAAGGTAGCCTCATTTAAGTGTAAGCAAATTTTGCCTTACAGGGAATACGGCTCTCTCTTTAGTTGTTTGCCTTTTAGGCCAAAAACACAGGTTTTCGTCAGTAGAAATTTGACGCTCCCTTTTGCTTCATCGAGAGCGAGAACAGTAAGCTGTCTAAAATAAAAGCCACCCTATAGTGTAAAAATATGTGTACATATATGAAAAAGTATGTTCACATATCACAGAGTTCTTTTATTGAAAATAAATGGAAATTACTTGAGATGCTCCCTTGTGGGACTCCATAGAAGATTGAGTATTCGACTCCTAAGTGGTCCCCGACTGGACGTTGTTTCCGTTGTGAGAGATGATCTCTGGTAATCTTATAAAGACGGTGCGCTGAGAATAGAAGTGCATCAAACGCTTTAGATAGACCTGAAATAAGTGTAACTGAATTCTTTGCTAACAATATCTTTAAGAGTTTTGTTATCTACCGTCCAGGTTAGTCGGTAACTCGTTATCGCATACAATGAATATGACTCCTTGAATATGAGCCTAGATTCGACGGGAGTGTTAGTAAGCAAGTACCATAAACTTGATTGGATTCATAGTAGTAAATAACGAGTTTCATAAAAGTATTGCGAAGACAAAAGAAATTGGTATCTATGATACAGTTAATACTATACTTTAATTTTTACCTCACTTTTAATATCAACCGTTCAGTTCTATCATCATACACCTTCATAGGTACCATAACATTGTTTTAGTGGCACACGATTTATTAAATTGGTTTTCACGACAGTTTATGACTTCAGGGATGTTTCATGTTAGAATATAACCAGAAAAATTTATAAACAAACAAATGTTTTTTTTTAATGTTTTATTTTAGTAAGCGTCAGTATTCACATTATATTACGAACTTAGGTCATATGAAACTATATTGGAGTTTCTTATTTGAACTTTTGTATACATCGACAATAATAGGGTCCTTTCCAACATTATTCTAAATACTTACGGTTTTTAAGTACACATAACTATTTCAACAAACTACTAACTACAAAATAATACAATTAATTAGTTTAGAAGCGTCATTGGCTTGATATTACGTATTTGATGCGGTGACATTATTGGTCCCATGTCGCTGGATTACAAGCCTTGGGCGAAGATGCCGATCATATTCTCTGCAATGAAAAGCCAGATTTAAGATAGTGAAAATTTAAGAAGGGAGACTGGAGAGAAACAGGGACAGAGAAATACGTTTATATTTTTAAAGGACGTTATTTTGGTAATACAGAAAGAGTACACTTTTTTAAAAGAGACAAATTAGTAAATGGACTTGTAGAAGTTATAAAAGAAAACTTATTTATTTTCTACCAGGAGTCCTTTCAATTTTATCGCACAATTACTAACATTAATTAGATAAAAGTCCGCAAAATTGAGTGTGAGGGTTTGATTTCTCACTGGCCAATAAGTATTCGGTTAAAAAGTTTAAGTAGTTTATGGCCTGTTTAACTGTATCAAAATTATACCTTCTTTTTCTAGCGTCTACAGTAGCATCGTCCTCCGGAACAGACGCCAGTGGTGAAGCCAAGTCTGCGACACGCATTTCTGCAAGCTTGCGTGTTGCACGATTTTGGATCGCTTGCAACTTCGCTTTCGAGATCATTTTCTATAACAAAACATTTGTAATAAATGATATGGCAATTCTGCAGTTCATTGCATGAGACAAGCTTAAAATATTTACCTGTCCGTGAAACTAATTCTTCTAGGTGCAAGGGCTCCTGCTCCAAAAACTCTTCTAGAACAAACGATTGGGTTAAGAGTTGAAGTGTAAAAATGGTCTTAGAAAGTGTTGAAGAAAGAATTTGTTTTTAAAGTGATTAACAAATAAATGGAAAATTTTAAGATGCAAAACCTGCTTCACTAAAAAATATAAATTTCATGTTTTATAGCACCATAGCTTAACTTAAACTAAACTTGTCTTTCAATTCAAATAAAAAGGAAGTAATTCTTATATTCCTTAAAAATAATATTTTGAATTATGTTACCTCCATTTGACAAGATTTCGTTTGCTTCTTCTTTTTCATCGCCAGCTGCGTTGATTAGTGGATATGCGTCTATCAGAAATACAAAATTTCGTTAAAGGTTTGCCAAATTGATGAGAAAATAAAGTTTTAGATGAAAAAATCAATATTTAACCAGAAATCACACTTGCAAACAAAATATGGCCTATTAATTATAACTAGTTGAAGAATAAATACCTACTAGTAATAGACGTACGGCAAAATATTTACTATCAGGCGTATAAATATCACATTAATTTAATCAACGACATGTATTATTTTGTTAAAAATTAGTCAATCGTTTAATAACTTAAACAGCAACTTACTAAAATACGAATGTTCGGCTAAAAAGTTTAAGTATTATTTGGATTGTATAACTGAACCGAAATTATACCTTGTACAGTGGAGCGTCTACAGAAGCATCGTCCTCCGGAACAGACGCCAGTGGAGAAGCCAAGTCTGCGACACGCGTTTCTGCAAGCTTGCGTGTTGCACGATTTTGGATCGCTTACAACTTCGGTCTCCGGTTCATTATCTGGTACAAAATAACAAATAATTGTAATAAATGACATGGCTATTCTTCAGTTGATTGTTTGGACCAAGCTTAAAATATTTACCTGTTCGTGAAACCAATTCTTCTAGGTCCAAGGGGTCTTCTTCTAGAACATCTTCTGAAACAAATGTTTGGTCATATTAGATTAAGATTAAAAAAGGTTTTTAAAAATTGTTTGAGAAAGAGTTTTATTATTAAAAGGACAAAAGAAGAAATGGAGCATTCTAAGAAGATAAACCTGCTTTAAAAAAAAACAGTAGTTAATTTAGTGTTTAACCACATTGGATTAAAAAGTGTGGGTGGAAAATTTTCTATTTAGCGACTTTTCACTGAGCTGAGTGTTCGGCTAAAAAGTTTACGTAGTATATGGATGGTTTAACTGTAAAAGAATTATACCTTGTGCTTTGGCGCGTCTACAGAAGCATCGTCCTCCGGAACAGACGCCAATGGGGAAGCCAAGTCTGCGACACGCGTCTCTACAAGCTTGCGGGCTGCACGCTTTTGGATCGCTTGCAACTTCGGTTTCTGAAGATATTACGTGAAAATAATTTTCAATGATAAAATTGACTTTATATTTTCGAAAACTATATTATTTTTGTTTGTTAATATTCTCCTTGGTATTTTGAATTTCACAGGACTAAGTATTTTAGATTTCAAAGCAAGTATTTAAAAAATAATTATGTAATTCATTATAAAAACAAATATTGATTAAAATAAAATAATAATTACCACCAAGATCATTGTCAGGTATCACAGACGCTTTGACAACGCACACAGCCGCAAGGACGAAAATAATTTTAGAAAACATGATGTACTTTGGCACTGCTACCAATGCAAATAATACAATTGACTTCCTGTGGCGCGTTTTTATATCGTTGCAATATCTGGAGCTCTTCAGTTCTACTTACACCTTTGTTAGTCATAAACCGCTACACTGATAATTAATCATTCGGTTGCAAAACAAATATTCTAGGTCAATACCGATTTAGGTTACGCCTCAATTTCAGCGGTAAGTCCCCTCTAGACAGGTGACACGGCATCTTCACTTTACACCTAGCGCAGGTACGTACCTGTTTCGGGTTCAGGCAGAAGCAACGCCCGGGTATCACTATTGTGTAGATCGCCCGGAGGATACGGTGGAGCACACGGTGGAAATGTGACCGCCATGTCCTAGTGGAGGTGAGTAACGGTGGTGACCTCTCGTGTTCAGCCTTGGTTCAGGTTTTGGCCCGGAGTGAGAAAGGATGGGAAGTGAGAAAGAACGATCTACTTCATTTGCGAAGCAGCAACGAAAGTTGATGGCTGCATACGTGAGGGAGCAGATGCGGGTGTAGGGTGTAGCAGGTAGATTTCTTTCCTTTGGACTTTAGTTGGTAAACATCTGAAAACCCTCTAACTCTATCGTAAAGTAATTCTTTTGTGGCTGGTTTTAATAAAGCTTTATACCATTTTGGTATAAGAGATAGCAGCTCGTGAGGAGCTCGTGGCTAGATAATAACAGCCGCACAGGTCGATCTTCAAGGTTAAGCAACGCTTGCCTAGGTTGGTCTGTGGATGGGTGACCATCTTAACATAACGAGTTTCCTCCATGCCTCGGAAAGCACGTTAATCCGTTGGTCCCGGCTGTCATTTGGAGATCTTTGGCAGTCGTTACGGATAGTCAGAAGCCAGTAAATCTGACTCCAGTCTTGCCATGAAGTACCGTGTTACCCCAGTTAATGGGTTGTGGAGATCTGGTAGGCAGCCGCTCCTCGTAAAATACTGGTATTCAGCTAAAATCCGACTTGACTGGAAGCCGACCCCAATATAGTTGGGAAAAGGCTAGGCAGATGATGACCATTTTGGTATCTTGATAAGTTGAGACAATTTATGAATAAACTTGCCATAACAGTGTTCATACATTTTACTATCGCCACGATAAATATAAGTTTGATAAAGTGATAATTTTTAAAAACATTTGGGGAATCACATAAGTTTGATTCATTTTTAGGGTTCCGTACCTCAAAAGGAAAAAACGGAACCCTTATAGGATCACTTTGTTGTCCGTCTGTCCGTCCGTCTGTCAAGACCCTTTTTCTCAGGAACGCGTGGAGGTATGAAGCTGAAAATTATATCAATTACTCAAGTCTACTGTCCCTTGAAGCTGTGAAAAAATCAAACTTCTAAGCCAACGCAATCAAAAGATACAGCCGTTTATGCCGCAAATTTTCGACACTTGCAAGGGAATCAAAACCTACAGGGTACTTCCCGTGAACTCAGAATCTTGAAATTTGGTACGAAGCAACGTCTTATAGCGTAGATAAAGGAAAAATTACGAAAACCATAAATTTTTAGTTACATCACATAATATATCTTTTTTTAATAATTTTAATCTTACTACCCATTTCCTCATAAACGCGTAGAGGTATTAAATTGAAATTCATACCAAATACTCAGGTCTATAATACCTTTAAGCTGTAACAAAATCAAACTTCTATGTCAACGCAATCAAAAGAAACAGCAATTTAAGCTGCATATTTTGAAACTCGCAAGTACTCGCAAGAGAATCAAAACCTAAAGGGTACTTCCAGTCGACCTAGAATCTTGAAATTTGGCATGAAGCAACGTTTTATAGCACTCATATAGGGAAAAGTCTGAAAACTGAAAATTTGTTGTTACGTCACAAGAATTATTTTTTTGAAAAATCTTCAACGCTCGATTCGAGAATAGAACTTTATTCATAGGTAAGTTAGAGGTGTTGAGTTGAAATTAACACCATATAATTGGGTCCGTGGTCCCTTGAAGCTGTGCAAAAATCAATTTTCAATTCAATTGGTAAAGTGACGGGAAAAAAAGATTCGTCCGTTTATACTGCAAAAAACGTACATTTCGAGACTGTCGAATTGTTCGATTGAACTGTTTTTATAGGTAAGTTACTACGGAACCCTCAGTGCGCGAGTCCGACTCGCACTTGCCCGGTTTTTTGTAAACAATCTAGAGATATTCTGGATATTTTAAAAATTGTAGCAGATTGCAGTATTATTCCAGTTATATTAAAGTAATTGTGATAATGGCAGAGAAAAATATCATAGAAGGAATTTTTGAAGAATTTGGTATTTTTTTTGTAACTTAAAAAAAATAACAAATTCTTCAAAAATTATGTGATTCCCCAAATGTTTTTAAAAATTGTCACTTTATCAAACTTATACTTATCGTGGCGATAGTAAAATGTATGAACACTGTTATGGCAAGTTTATTCATAAATTGTCTCAACTTATCAAGATACCAAAATGGTCATAATCTGCCTAGCCTTTTCCCAACTATATTGGGGTCGGCTTCCAGTCAAGTCGGATTTTAGCTGAATACCAGTATTTTACGAGGAGCGGCTGCCTACCAGATCTCCACAACCCATTAACTGGGGTAACACGGTACTTCATGGCAAGACTGGAGTCAGATTTACTGGCTTCTGACTATCCGTAACGACTGCCAAAGATCTCCAAATGACAGCCGGGACCAACGGATTAACGTGCTTTCCGAGGCATGGAGGAAACTCGTTATGTTAAGATGGTCACCCATCCACAGACCAACCTAGGCAAGCGTTGCTTAACCTTGAAGATCGACCTGTGCGGCTGTTATTATCTAGCTACGAGCTCCTCACGAGCTGCTATCTCTTATACCAAAATGGTATAAAGCTTTATTAAAACCAGCCACAAAAGAATTACTTTACGATAGAGTTAGAGGGTTTTCAGATGTTTACCAACTAAAGTCCAAAGGAAAGAAATCTACCTGCTACACCCTACACCCGCATCTGCTCCCTCACGTATGCAGCCATCAACTTTCGTTGCTGCTTCGCAAATGAAGTAGATCGTTCTTTCTCACTTCCCATCCTTTCTCACTCCGGGCCAAAACCTGAACCAAGGCTGAACACGAGAGGTCACCACCGTTACTCACCTCCACTAGGACATGGCGGTCACATTTCCACCGTGTGCTCCACCGTATCCTCCGGGCGATCTACACAATAGTGATACCCGGGCGTTGCTTCTGCCTGAACCCGAAACAGGTACGTACCTGCGCTAGGTGTAAAGTGAAGATGCCGTGTCACCTGTCTAGAGGGGACTTACCGCTGAAATTGAGGCGTAACCTAAATCGGTATTGACCTAGAATATTTGTTTTGCAACCGAATGATTAATTATCAGTGTAGCGGTTTATGACTAACAAAGGTGTAAGTAGAACTGAAGAGCTCCAGATATTGCAACGATATAAAAACGCGCCACAGGAAGTCAATTGTATTATTTGCATTGGTAGCAGTGCCAAAGTACATCATGTTTTCTAAAATTATTTTCGTCCTTGCGGCTGTGTGCGTTGTCAAAGCGTCTGTGATACCTGACAATGATCTTGGTGGTAATTATTATTTTATTTTAATCAATATTTGTTTTTATAATGAATTACATAATTATTTTTTAAATACTTGCTTTGAAATCTAAAATACTTAGTCCTGTGAAATTCAAAATACCAAGGAGAATATTAACAAACAAAAATAATATAGTTTTCGAAAATATAAAGTCAATTTTATCATTGAAAATTATTTTCACGTAATATCTTCAGAAACCGAAGTTGCAAGCGATCCAAAAGCGTGCAGCCCGCAAGCTTGTAGAGACGCGTGTCGCAGACTTGGCTTCCCCATTGGCGTCTGTTCCGGAGGACGATGCTTCTGTAGACGCGCCAAAGCACAAGGTATAATTCTTTTACAGTTAAACCATCCATATACTACGTAAACTTTTTAGCCGAACACTCAGCTCAGTGAAAAGTCGCTAAATAGAAAATTTTCCACCCACACTTTTTAATCCAATGTGGTTAAACACTAAATTAACTACTGTTTTTTTTTAAAGCAGGTTTATCTTCTTAGAATGCTCCATTTCTTCTTTTGTCCTTTTAATAATAAAACTCTTTCTCAAACAATTTTTAAAAACCTTTTTTAATCTTAATCTAATATGACCAAACATTTGTTTCAGAAGATGTTCTAGAAGAAGACCCCTTGGACCTAGAAGAATTGGTTTCACGAACAGGTAAATATTTTAAGCTTGGTCCAAACAATCAACTGAAGAATAGCCATGTCATTTATTACAATTATTTGTTATTTTGTACCAGATAATGAACCGGAGACCGAAGTTGTAAGCGATCCAAAATCGTGCAACACGCAAGCTTGCAGAAACGCGTGTCGCAGACTTGGCTTCTCCACTGGCGTCTGTTCCGGAGGACGATGCTTCTGTAGACGCTCCACTGTACAAGGTATAATTTCGGTTCAGTTATACAATCCAAATAATACTTAAACTTTTTAGCCGAACATTCGTATTTTAGTAAGTTGCTGTTTAAGTTATTAAACGATTGACTAATTTTTAACAAAATAATACATGTCGTTGATTAAATTAATGTGATATTTATACGCCTGATAGTAAATATTTTGCCGTACGTCTATTACTAGTAGGTATTTATTCTTCAACTAGTTATAATTAATAGGCCATATTTTGTTTGCAAGTGTGATTTCTGGTTAAATATTGATTTTTTCATCTAAAACTTTATTTTCTCATCAATTTGGCAAACCTTTAACGAAATTTTGTATTTCTGATAGACGCATATCCACTAATCAACGCAGCTGGCGATGAAAAAGAAGAAGCAAACGAAATCTTGTCAAATGGAGGTAACATAATTCAAAATATTATTTTTAAGGAATATAAGAATTACTTCCTTTTTATTTGAATTGAAAGACAAGTTTAGTTTAAGTTAAGCTATGGTGCTATAAAACATGAAATTTATATTTTTTAGTGAAGCAGGTTTTGCATCTTAAAATTTTCCATTTATTTGTTAATCACTTTAAAAACAAATTCTTTCTTCAACACTTTCTAAGACCATTTTTACACTTCAACTCTTAACCCAATCGTTTGTTCTAGAAGAGTTTTTGGAGCAGGAGCCCTTGCACCTAGAAGAATTAGTTTCACGGACAGGTAAATATTTTAAGCTTGTCTCATGCAATGAACTGCAGAATTGCCATATCATTTATTACAAATGTTTTGTTATAGAAAATGATCTCGAAAGCGAAGTTGCAAGCGATCCAAAATCGTGCAACACGCAAGCTTGCAGAAATGCGTGTCGCAGACTTGGCTTCACCACTGGCGTCTGTTCCGGAGGACGATGCTACTGTAGACGCTAGAAAAAGAAGGTATAATTTTGATACAGTTAAACAGGCCATAAACTACTTAAACTTTTTAACCGAATACTTATTGGCCAGTGAGAAATCAAACCCTCACACTCAATTTTGCGGACTTTTATCTAATTAATGTTAGTAATTGTGCGATAAAATTGAAAGGACTCCTGGTAGAAAATAAATAAGTTTTCTTTTATAACTTCTACAAGTCCATTTACTAATTTGTCTCTTTTAAAAAAGTGTACTCTTTCTGTATTACCAAAATAACGTCCTTTAAAAATATAAACGTATTTCTCTGTCCCTGTTTCTCTCCACTCTCCCTTCTTAAATTTTCACTATCTTAAATCTGGCTTTTCATTGCAGAGAATATGATCGGCATCTTCGCCCAAGGCTTGTAATCCAGCGACATGGGACCAATAATGTTACCGCATCAAATACGTAATATCAAGCCAATGACGCTTCTAAACTAATTAATTGTATTATTTTGTAGTTAGTAGTTTGTTGAAATAGTTATGTGTACTTAAAATACGTAAGTTTTTAGAATAATGTTGGAAAGGACCCTATTATTGTCGATGTATACAAAAGTTCAAATAAGAAACTCCAATATAGTTTCATATGACCTAAGTTCGTAATATAATGTGAATACTGACGCTTACTAAAATAAAACATTAAAAAAAAACATTTGTTTGTTTATAAATTTTTCTGGTTATATTCTAACATGAAACATCCTTGAAGTCATAAACTGTCGTGAAAACCAATTTAATAAATCGTGTGCCACTACAACAATGTTATGGTAACTATGAAGGTGTATGATGATAGATCTGAACGGTTGATTTTAAAAGTAAAGTAAAAATTAAAGTATAGCATTAACTGTATCATAGATACCAGTTTCTTTTTGTCTTTGCAATACTTTTATGAAACTCGTTATTTACTACTATGACACCAACCAATATGGTACTTGCTTACTAACACTCCCGTCGAACCTATATTCAAGGAGTCATATTCATTTTATGCGATAACGAGTTAGATAACAAAACTCTTGAAGATATTGGTAGCACAAGTTCAGTTATCCTTATTTCCAGTTCGATCTAAAGCGTTTATGCACTTCTATTCCCAGCGCACCGTCTTAATAAGATTACCAAAGATCATCTCTCACAGCGGAAACAACGTCCAGTAGGGGACCACTTAGGAGTCGAATACACAATTTTTTATTAATTTTATTAATTAAGGTTTACCAACAGTTGTTACAGATGTTTATGGATAGGAACTTACAAGTAATAAGTGTCTTAAATATAACTGTACAACCAATTACAGGCAAACACCATATGCAAAATACTCCTGCTATTTAAAAATATTAATACTAATACACTAATATTAATACACTAAATATAAACATAATTCCAACTACTTATTCAAGTTTTTGACAAACACTGATATTGAATCTGCGTGGACGTCAACCAGGTCGCTGCGTTCGTTTATAAGCTTGCACATGCGGGGTATAGGCAAATTAGCACCAAACACTGTACGGCGAAGAAGTGGAGCTAAGGGTGTTATAGGCTTGCGAGGCGGTACACAGGGTACTCTGAAACTGAATTTGGACACCAATTGTGGGCAGTCAATGAAGTTATTGAGCAGTTTATATGCGAATCTCAAATCCAAGACCTTTCTCCGAGCTTCCAGTGAACTCATCTTGTACCAGCCTAGCCTATCATGGTAAGAGAGATATTTAAATTGCCTTCCCTTTGAGTACCCTAAGTATCGGATAAACCTTTTTTGGATTCGTTCTATGCGCAGCGAATGGGATGCGTAATGAGGCCTCCATATCACACAGCAGTATTCCAGGATGCTTCTCACAAGGCTATTGTAAAGGACTTATTTAGTATGTTGACTTTTAAATACCTTTCCATTACGAATGACAAATCCAAGCATACATTGGGATCTACTGATTATGTTCTCAATATGTGGCACAAATGTGAATTTAGAGTCCAAAGTAACACCCAGATCTCGTACTACATCCACCTCGCATAAGTTCACTCCATTTATTTGGTACGCTGAATTCACTGTATTTACTTTCCTGGTAAATTTTATGTGGCTACCATAACCTTCCTCCCGAACCGCCTCCTAACCTTGGACTTATTTCCCCTATTTCCCCCGACGAAACTCGCATTGCTCTTCGCCACATGAAGAACCGGAAATCGGTCGGGCCTGACAATGTGCCAATCGAAGTATGGAAGGCGATGGGCTCACATGGTGTGGCCCTTCTGACGGATCTCTTTAACCGCATCCTGACCACCAAGGAAATGCCGAACCAGTGGCGATCAAGCCTTATTATTCCTATCTATAAAGGCAAAGGTAGTGTACAGGATTGTAGTAACTACCGCGGTATTAAGATCATGTGCCACACCATGAAGCTCTTCGAGCGGATCATTGACACACGGCTCCGTAGCGAGTGCACTGTCTCTGAGTGTCAATATGGCTTCCGGGCGGGTAACAGCACCATGGACGCAGTGTTTGCCCTGCGGACTCTGACTGAGGCTTACAGAGAGAGAAGGAGAGCTCTGCATATGGCCTTTTTAGACTTGCAGAAGGCCTTCGACTGTATTCCTCGGCAGTCCATCTGGTGGGCACTTCGCTTCAAGGGTGTGCCCGAGGCCTATATTGACATTATCAGAGACATGTATCGCGATTCCGTGTCCTCTGTCCAGACCGCTGTTGGCGAATCCAAAGTCTTTCCAATATCTGTTGGCGTTCACCAAGGATCGGCTCTTAGCCCGTTCTTGTTTAACGTGGTGCTCGATGTAGTTACGGCATACATCCAAGATCAGCCTCCATGGCTAATGATGTATGCCGATGACATCGCCCTCGTTAGCCAGAACAAAGCCCAACTTGAGCGGAAGGTCAACATTTGGAAGGACACGCTGGAAAACGGCGGTCTGAGACTAAATGTGGCGAAGACTGAGTACATGTCCTGTGGCAGCACGGATTCAAACACCATCCAAATAGGCTCGGACCGGATCACAAGCTCCGATACATTCAGGTACCTTGGATCCGTGCTGCACGAGTCTGGCAACGTGGACGACGATGTCCAAGCACGTATAGGTGCGGCTTGGGCGAAATGGCGAGAGGTTACGGGCGTTGTATGCGACCGCAAAATGCCTCCGAAGCTTAAGGGACAGATATATAAATGCATCATACGTCCTGTCCTCCTGTACGGCGGCGAGTTTTGGCCGGCACTAAGCAGACACACCCAGGAGCTTCGCGTCACGGAGATGAAGATGCTGAGGTGGATGAGCGGCGTAACGCGATCCGATCGCATACGCAACTCATTTATCCGAGGTAGTCTTGGTGTCCGTGACGTGGGGGAAAAACTGCAAGAATGTCGTCTGCGATGGTATGGCCACATCATGCGCCGCCCTACGGAGTACGTTGGCCGGAGATGCATGAATATGGCTGTCCTTGGCGCTAGGTCTCGTGGTCGCCCTCGCATGCGCTGGCTGGACGTCGTCAAGTCCGACATGAGAGCCAATGGCCTTACTGCCAAGGATGTTGAAGATCGGGCAAAATGGAGCAAGCTAAGCCGGAAGGCGGACCCTGGCAAAAGCCGGGACTAACGCCAAGTTGAAGAAGACTTTCCTGGTAAATTTTATGTGGCTACATTTCGAGTTATTTAAGGATATTTTATTATGACAACACCCTGTAGTTAACCGGTCGATATCTTCTTGCATTAGGTATACATCCTGTTGAGACTTAATGGGTCTAGAAATATTCAGGTCGTCTGCAAAGAGGAATATGCTAGTATTGTGAAAGCACGATGCCACGTCATTGATATATATCGATACCTTTGGGTAGAAAGGTCGTATAAACCAAAACCCGACTTTTCAGTAGAGCAAAAAAACTAATGTTTTTTTACATAAAAATTCATAACTTTTTTCCTTTTGAAGTTATAAAAAAATGATCTATGAGAAAGGTTCTTACATTTTACAGATGAAAAAGGTTAAATCATCAGAACCTAGCTATCTTCTTTAGTTTTAAAGTTAGCTTGCATTTACGTCTAAGAAAAAATCAATGTTTGGTTTATACACCCCATGAAAATGTACTTTGAAAAAACTGTGGGGGTCGTATATCCATTTTTGGTAACCATAAGGGTCATATTTTATGTCGTAAAAACCCATATATGTCATTTTTTTTGTATTAAAAACCATTTATAATCATAGATCAATTGAATTCTGACTAATAAATAATCCTGTTACACGTAGAATTAGTAGGAACTCAATTATTATTATTCTAATACCCACTAATGGTCGATTCAAATAAAATAAAACTACCTGAAATATGAAGTCAACATTTATTAAGTATTATAATACATTCTATCTACATTCATTCTATCATGGTATCTGTCCGGTGCCTATCATTTATCGCGCTCGTTCTTCTGCTTGTCGCTGCGCGCAAATGCGAGCCTTGTATGTTGATCGTAAAGTGCTTCTTGCAATCTTCTTCTTCCTGCCCTTATCCCATATTACTTGGAGTCGGCGCAACACGTTTTCTTCTTCCATTCTGTCCTGTCGTCCGTAACACTATCACTAACTTCCTTTTCTTTCTTATCGGTCCTTACGCAATCTATCCATCTTTTCTTTGGCCTCCCTATCCTTCTCCATCCATCCGGATGTAAATTCAGAACTCTTTTAGTAACATGCGTTTCATCCCTTCTCTTCACATGACCATACCAAGACAAACGATTTCTTTCCAACTTTTCAGTCACTTGGGCCACTTTCAAACTTCCCCTAGTACACTCATTTCTCAGTTTGTTCGTTCTTGTCACACCACACATCTCAATATTCTCATCTCCACTACATGCAATCAACATTCTGATCCATACAGTATGACAGGTCTTATCACGGACTTGTAGATTTTACCCTTCAACTTGAGGGGCATCCGTGGATCACAAGTTGTTCCCGTGACCTGTCGCTATTTCATCCATCCTTCGTTGCTCGGATGTGTTATGTCCCGGTCTACCTCACCATCTCCTTGGACAAGCGAACCGAGGTACTGAAAGTCGGAACAAGTCGGTATGGGCGTCCTAGCGAGAACTAAAGGCGAAAGATTGGAGGGACCGCCGAAATCGCAGAACAAGTACTCTGTTTTGGTTCTACTCAATTTCAGGCCAACACTTTCCAATCTTTGCCACAACACCTCCGATCTGCTCTGAACCTCAAGGCTACTCTCGACAACCAGCACAATGTCATCGGCAAACAGCATACACCAGGGGGCCTCTTCCTGAATGTCTAACGTCAAAGCGTCCATTATCAGCAGGAAGAGTTAAGGGCTGAGAGCCGACCCCTGATGTGGGCCGACCGTCACATTCAAACTGCCACTGGTGCCTACTGTAGACCGGACTTGGATACTACACCGACTGTACATCGATCGGATCAACTGCACATACTTCACAGGCACACCTTTCTCCTTACGGGCCCACCACAGAACCTCACGATGTACCCGGTCGTATATATGCCTTTACGAGGTCAATTAATACCATGTGCAAGTTTTTATGTGCACCTCTGTATTTCTCGCACAGCTGGCGTATAGCGAAAATGGCATCCGTTGTACCCCGACCAGGTATAAAACCGAATTGGTTCTGTGAAATTTCACTCTTTTCTCTCAACCACCTTTCAATACTTCTTCCTCCTTTACTTTTATAGTATGTGACATTAGCTTTATTCCTCTATGATTGTTGCACTCAAGAACATCACCGTTGTTTTTAAAGATGGGCACCAAAAAACTTTTGTACCAATCATCAGGTATGAATTCTTCTTTCAACAACTTATTGAAGAACAAATCTAACCACATCCATCCATCCACTCGTCAGTAACTTCCACACTTCAACTAGTATTCCAAACTGGGCCAATGGCCTTACCATTCTTCATTCCATTTACTGCTATTCTGACTTCATCCATACTAACCATTCTCACTAACCCCACATTTTCTGGTTTAGTTTCTAAAATCCCACTCCAATCATTTTCCTCATTCATTAGCCTTTCAAAATATTCCTTCCACCTCTCTTTGATTTTTTCATCATCTGATAGAACCATTCCAGGTTCATTCCTTACACATTTTACTCGACAAACATCCTAAAGTAAGGTGCGACTTGCAATGAACATGGTTTATACATCAACGTTGCGAACTGTGTTTGGATTTACAACGTCAAATTTAACCTGTGTTTGGGTAATGCATTTAACACTTTAGGGCGTATAAACCATTTACAATTAATGCATTTAACACTTTAGGGCGTATAAACCATTTACAATTAATGCATTTAACACTTTAGGGCGTATAAACCATTTACAAATAATGCATTTAACACTTTAGGGCGTATAAACCATTTTCAATTAACGACTATTTTTACACCCTGAGTTAACATAAATTATGGTCATTACGTCATAACAAAATTACAAAAAAAAAATATTTGGCTTTTACATTGAAAATTTACCTTTTTTAAGAGGCTATGACCGAAAATTGCTGGGTCGTATTAACCATTTTTGAGCGAATTTCTACATTTCAAATATACAGATCGATAGAGAAAAAAATTCTGAGAAAAATGGTATATATAACTCAATTTGGCCAAAATGGTTTATACGACCTTTCTACCCAAAGGTAGCGATATGATGAATAGTATTGGACTCAGATGAGAACCTTAAGGGACACCCGAAGCAATTGCATACCTGCCCAATCGAAACCCATTGACAACCACATAAAACTCCCGACCATCCAGATAAGAACTAATCCACTTTAGGAGATTGCCGGTGACGCCGTATATGGCTAGTTTTCTAACAAGTAGTTGATGTGAAACCTTATCAAACGCCTTGCTAAAATCGGTATAAACAGCGTCAACTTGTATACCTTTATCCATAGCTTCGCAGGAGGCTTCAACAAAAGACATCAGATTTGTACCTATGGATCTATTCTTTACAAAGCCGTGCTGATGGTCATTTAAAAACTTGGAAAAATAGTGTTGAATATGCGGTCAAATCAACGACTTCAATATCTTACCGAAAATCGAAAGGATGGATATTGGTCTATAGTTCTTAACATCACAAGGGACTCCACTCTTGTAGACCGGTACTACTTTCGCCTTCTTCCACTCTTTAGGGAATTGACCAGATCGGATTGAGGCGTTACATATCTTCGCCAAAGGAATAGCAAGGCTAGGTGCACATCTGGTAATAAACAGTGGCGGTATGTCGTCTGGCCCCCTTAGTAATATCAAGGCTTTTTGGCTTTTCCTCTATATTATCATATTTGATCAATCTTCTACGGAGTCCCACAAGGGAGTATCTCAAGTACTCTCCATTTATAAGTTTCAATAAGAGAACTCTTTGATATATGAACATACTTTTTCACATATTATGTACACTTATTTTTACACTACACGGCGGCTTTTTTTATAAATAGCTAACTGTTCCCACTCTCGGTGAAGCAAAAGGGAGTGTGAAATTTTTACTGACGAAAACCTGTGTTTTTGGTCTAAACGGCAAACAACTAAAGAGAGAGCCGTATTCCTTGTAAGGCAAAATTGGCTTACACCTAAATGAGGCTACCTTCATTACCTGCTCCACCCACCTCGTCAGCGTCACGAGAATACGAAAGGACGTAACATTTTGAAAGTAAACCTGGCTGAGGTACAGTTCAAGCTAGAAGCATCGAAGGTATATAGGTATACAGCCTGCCGAAGTTGATATTTGTTGATGAACACTGTTTTAAAAAGTACGGCAGCTAACACCTCGTGTTTATATTCATCGTGGACAGCAAAAAGTATCCATCAGCAGTTTTGAGTCCGTGAGTTGCTGTGCGTCACCTGCTACTGATATAATGCGTGCGTTGAATCTTGCTCCGCCACCGCCGTTGCTGCTTAGTCACCAGTCGAAGTGGTATATTTTATCACCACACGTTAGAACATTGATCCCCTTTTTTGCCTATTCCTTATTATTACCACATAAAAATCTGCTATGCGCCAACAACAAAGCAATGCTTTCATAAAGATGAATAAGAAGAAACCTCTTTATCAAACCCAGTCCAGTACCGTGTCGGCATGACCAAATATGCTGCTGCGTCTAGTACTACCTATGATGTAGCCGTATATATCGAGATTACTTCAGACCACAAAGATTATGAAGTATGTGTATGATTGATTTGCGTTGTACGATGAGAGATTAGGTTTCTTGTAGCTATAAGCGCCACTTTGAGTGATTACGTTTATTATATTTATGTATATGTCGAAAGATAATACAGTAAAACACCCAGTTTTCTGGTTGCTTAGGGGCTTAGGGCGTTTCGGTTGAGCTAATTAGCTTTTGCAAAGATAATCAGTGATTGTGTGCTGATGTCAAAAAGTTAAACATAAATACTAAACTGGCTTATTTTCAAGTGGTTAAGTGCCTCAGTATCCTGGTGACGAGGTTGTTGGAGTAGGTAATGCAAGTAGTCTGATTTAAGTGTAAGCAAATTTCGCCTTACAAAGAATATTCGGCTCTCTGTTTAGTTGCTTGCCAAACAACAGAGGTAATTGTAAGTAAACAAGACGCTCCCTCTTACTCCTCCCAGAGTGGGAACTTTTCATAGTGGAATCTATAAAAAAAGTTAACCTATACTGTAAAAATATACATATGTGAAAAAGTGTGTTCATATATCACAAAGTTCTTTTACTGAATCTTGAAAATGAAGAGCACTTGATATGCTCCCTTGTGGGACCCCATATAAGATTGTGTATTCGAACTCTAATTGATTTCTGATTAGACGTTGTTTCCACTGTGACCGATGATCTCTGATTAATCTATTTGCTGGGAAAAGAAGTGGATCAAACGCTTTAGATCAAACAAAATAAGACAGTTTATGACTTCAGGAATGTTTCATGTTAGAATCCAACTCGAAAAATGTATAAACAAGCAAATGTTTTTTATATGGTTTTATTTTGGTAAGCGTCAGTTTTTACATTATTATTATGTACTTAAGTCATACAAAACTATATTGTAATTTCTTATTTGAACTTTTGTATACATCAACAATAATACCGTCTTTACCAACATTATTTTAAAAACTTACGTATTTTAAGTACACATAATTATTTCTACAGACTACCAACTACAAAAAGATATAATTAATTAGTTTAGAAGCATTGGCTTGATATTGCGTATTTGATGCGGTGACATTATTGGTTCCAAGTCGCTGGATTACCTGCCCTGGGCGAAGGTGTCGATCATATCCTCTGCAATGGATAACAAGATATAAGATAATACAAATTTAAGAAGAGAGAGTGAAGAGAAACAAACACAGAGAAACACGTTTATATTTTTAAGGACGTTACTTTGAAAATGCAGATTTTTTAAATTTTTTAATAGAGACAAATTAGTAAATGAATAAGGTATAAAAGAAATAAAAGAAAACTTATTTATTTTCTACAAGGAGTTTTTTCTACTTAATGGCACAATGATTGACATTAATTAGGAATAAGTCTAAAAACTTATTTCGCGACTTCTCACTGACCGATGAGGGTTTGATTTCTCTCTAACCAATAAGTGTTAGGCTAAATAGTTTATGGACTGTTTAACTGTATCAAAATTATACCTTCTTTTTCTAGCGTCTACAGTAGCATCGTCCTCCGGAACAGAAGCCATTGGAGAAGCCAAGTCTGCGACACGCGTTTCTGCAAGCTTGCGTGTTGCACGATTTTGGATCACTTGCAACTTCGGTCTCGGGATCATTTTCTATAACAAAACATTTGTAATAAATGACATGGCAATTCTGCAGTTCATTGCATGAGACAAGCTTAAAATATTTACCTGTCCGTGAAACTAATTCTTCTAGGCGCAAGGGCTCCTGTTCCAAAACGTCTTCTAGAACAAACGATTGAGTTAAGAGTTGAAGACTAAAAATGTTTTTAGAAAGTGTTGAAAAAAAATTGTTTATAAAGTGATTAACAAATAAATGGAAAATTTTAAAACACAAAATGTGCTTTATTAAAAAAACATCAATTTCGTGTTTTATAGCGCAATAGCTAAAGTTAAACTAAACTTGTCTGTTACAAATGTAATTCAATTCAAATAAAAAGGAAGTAATATATATTATTTTTAAGGAATATTCCTTTAAAATATTATTTTTAAGGAAGGAATATTCCTTAAAAATAATATTTTAAATTACGTTACCTCCACTTGGTAAGATTTCGTTTGCTTCTTCTTTTTCATTGCCAGCTGCGTCAATTAGTGGATATGCGTCTACCAGAAATACAAAAATTTGTTAATGGTTTACCAAATTGATGAGAAAAAAAAGTTATAGATGAAAAAATCAATATTTAACCAGAAATCACACTTACAAATAAAATATGGCCTACTAGTAATAGACGTACGGCAAAATATTTACTATCAGGCGTATAAATATCACATTAATTTAATCAACGACATGTATTATTGTTAAAAATTAGAATAACTTAAACAGCAACTTACTAAAATACAAATGTTTGGCTAAAAAGTTTAAGTATTATTTGGATTGTTTATCTGAACCGAAATTATACCTTGTATATTGGAGCGTCTACAGAAACATCGTCCTCCGGAACAGACGCCAGTGGTGAAGCCAAGTCTGCGACACGCGTTTCTGCAAGCTTGCGTGTTGCACGATTTTGGATTGCTTACAACTTCGGTCTCCGGTTCATTATCTGGTACAAAATAACAAATAATTGTAATAAATGACATGGCTATTCTTCAGTTGATTGTTTGGGCCAAGCTTAAAATATTTACCTGTTCGTGAAACCAATTCTTCTAGGTCCAAGGGGTCTTCTTCTAGAACATCTTCTAAAACAAATGTTTGGTCATATTAGTTAAAGATTAAAAAATGTTTTTAGAGAGTGTTGGAGAAAGAGTTGCTATTCAACAGACAAAATAAGAAATCGAAAATTTTAATTAGACACCTGTTTTTTAATAATAGTAATTTAGTGTTTAACCAAAGTGGGTAAAAAGTGTATGGGCAGAAAATTTTCTATTCAGAGACTTTTCACTGAGCTAAGAGTTCGGCTAAAAAGTTTAAGTAGTATATGGATTGTTTAACTGTAACGGAATTATACCTTGTGCTTTGGCGCGTCTACAGAAGCATCGTCCTCCGGAACAGACGCCAATGGGGAAGCCAAGTCTGCGACACGCGTCTCTACAAGCTTGCGGGCTGCACGCTTTTGGATCGCTCGCAACTTCGGTTTCTGAAGATATTACGTGAAAATAATTTTCAATGATAAAAGTGACTTTATAGTTTCAAAAACTATATTATTTTTGTTTATAAATATTCTCGTTGGTATTTTGAATTTCACAGGACTAAGTATTTAAGATTTCAAAGTATTTAAAAATAGGTAATTATGAAAATAATTTTGAAATTCATTAAAAAAAAATATTGATTAAAATAAAATAATATTTACCATCAAAGACATTGTCAGGTATCACAGACGCTTTGACAACGCACACAGCCGCAAGGATCAAAAATATTTTAGAAAACATGATGTACTACTTTGGTACTGATACCAATGCAAATAATACAATTGACTTCCTGTGGCGCGTTTTTATACCGTTGCAATATCTGAAGCTCATCAGTTCTACTTACACTTTTGTTAGTCATAAACCGCTAAACTGATAATTAATAATTCGGTTGCAAAACAAATATTCTAGGTCAATACTGATTTAGGTTACGCCTCAATTTCAGCGGTAAGTTCCCTCTTTGAGGAGTGGCTAGACAGTCGACACGGCTTCTTCACTTTACTTCTAGCGCAGGTACGTTCATGTGTCGGATTCAGGCGGAAGAAATGTGTAGATCGCCCGGAGGATACGGTGGAGCACACGGTGGAAATGTGACCGCCATGTCCTAGTGAAGGTGACAGGCGGTGGTGACCTCTCATGTTCAGCCTTGGTTCAGGTTTTGGCTCAGAGTGGGAAAGGATGTGAAGTGAGAAAGAACAATCTACTTCATTTGTGAAGCAGCAACGAAAGTTGATTGATGGCTGCATACGTGAGGGAGCAGATGCTGGTGTTGAGTGTAGCGGATAGATTTTTATTCTCTGGACTTTAGTCGGTAAACATCTGAAAAGCCCTCTTACTCTATCCTAGAGTATTTTTCGGTGGCTGGTTTTAATAAAGCTTTATACCATTTTGGTATCTTGATAAGTTGAGACAATTTATGAACAAAATTGCCATAACAGTGTTCATACATTTTTTATCGCCACGATAAGTATAAATTTGATAAAGTGTCAATTTTTAAAAACATTTGGGGAATCACATAAGTTTGATTCATTTTTGTGAAGAATCTAGAGATATGCTGGATATTTTAAGAATTGTAGCAGATTGCAGTGTTATTCCGGTTATATTCAAACAATTGTAATATTGTTAGAGAAAAATATCATAAAAGGTCTAGAGTTTTGAAGAATTTGTTATTTTTTTTGTAACTTAAAAACCGGCCAAGAGCGTGTCGAGCCACGCTCAGGGTAAGGTTCCGTAGTTTCCCTTCCGTCACAATAAGTGTCCCCAACTTTTCAAAAACTGTTCGTCCCATCAAGTTTAAAATATTTTTCCTAGAAAGTATAAAGTATAAAGCTCTACTTTCCAGATTTTTGACACATTGTTTTTTACTTTTGGAGCGATCATTTTCGAAATTATTGATATTATCAAAAAATTAATTTAGTAAACCCCTATTCATTTTTGAATACCTATCCAACAATATATTTTGGGTTGAAAAAATCACTTTTCGCTTTACATGTAGGGCTACCCTAATAAAACATTTTTTTCCAATTTTTATTTTACTACTTTGTCGGCGTGATTGATATCATATATATTGGTACCAAATTTCAGCTTTCTAGTGCTAACGGTCACAGACAGAGATTAAGCGAGGACGGATAGACAGACATGGCAAAACTATAAGGGTTCCGTTTTTGCCATTTGGCTACGGAACCCTTAAAAACAATTAACTGTAGTATATTTTTTGTTGTATTTTTCTCCTAGTAGTCATGAGTGGTACATATTTAATCGTAAATAAATTAAAATACCAAATCCGCGAAGTTTCCTTGCGCGATCACATCAGGAATGAAGAGATCCGCAAGAGAACTAAGGTTACCGACATAGCCCGAAGAATCGCTAAACTTAAGTGGCAGTGGGCAGGGCACATTGCTCGTAGAACAGATGGTCGATGGGGACGGAAGGTTCTAGAGTGGCGGCCACGTACCGGAAGACGCAGCGTCGGAAGGCCTCCCACAAGGTGGACCGACGACCTGGCGAGGGTCGCGAGAATCCGATGGATGCGAGACGCGCAGGACCGGTCGCTGTGGCGACGCTTGGGGGAGGCCTATGTCCAGCAGTGGACGTCTTTCGGCTGAGATGATGATGATGATGATGATGAAATTAAAATACCTACGGGTTAAATGTCAATGTTCAAAACATCGATCGATTGTATCGAAATACCTATGATGGAAATACCGATGTCCAAAACACCGAAATTCAAAATACCGAAAGTTTTAAATGGCAATAGTCGTTATATCGAAACACAAAATAACGATTTTGAAGTGCGAGCTCGGGACCTTTGGGCACCCCGACACGGACACGTTAGATTAGAAGAGTGTGGCGAAGATTTGTGTATTTAGAACACCGACTCCGCCACACCCCTCGTGGTTATTTTTTTTAAAAACCCTAGAGCCTCGTATGCTTTTTAGGTATATTAATCACTTGGTATTTCAATGTTAGAAAGGAGATGGAAAACGGTAGGCCCAAAAGTACGAAGTTGAGATATGATCCAAAAAATTAGTCATATTTCTTTACCTAAGAATATAAAAAAATCACTTCGATTCACATTCTAGAAGCAGAGAAATATGAGAAAGATAGTTTTCGTAAAATAATCGATTCAGTAATCGATTACACAGTTACGAAAATAAAACTTTTGCACTAAAAAATTAACTCAAAGTGATTAAATGCATTGTATGTATATATTATAGTTATATGCAATATAGTCTTCGATCAACTATGTACATATTAATAAATCAAATATCAATTAATTACTGAAAAACCAATATTAATGATTTTATCGATTCAAATCTCTCTTATTTTGTCTTTTGTCTATGTCACTGACAGTTGCCGACTGTTCTTGTTTGCTCACTCGTTTCGTGTTTTCCGATGCGTTTTGAGTGCTTTCCCAATTATTCAACATTTTTCACGACCACTGCTTTGTATTTTACGGATTCTGACCCTGCCTACCTTGTACGACCCTTGCTTTCACCTTGGACACCGAAGATTGCTCACACGTTTGACTTGGAATTGTTATTTTGGATTTTACCGCCGGCTTGTGGATTGGATATTATTGAATATATGGATCACTGTGTGAATTGTGGGATATCCACTGGTCACTGCAATATACTGGGCCGACGACCCTTACACGATGAAACAATTCTGTCAGTGATTCGGCAATGGCTTGAACCTCAGTCTGTAAGTAAATATAACCTCATCTAACCAGCTACCATCCTGGCAGGTTTAAAATACATGTAGTTAGAAGGCCTACAGAGATTGTTTACAGTTATGGCAAAGAATTATTTATTTATCAAACAATGTTATAATACCCTCATACACAATTGTTAATTAGGTAGTGTTTATGTAGCTGAAGATTGATAAAAATGTTCCATTTTTAGGTAAGCAGTAGTGATTGTGTTTGTCAAGCGTGCTGGAACTTGGCTCAAAGCGCACATGTCGATTATTTTGGACATCCTTTCCTTGCCTGTTTCCTACCTAACGCTTGAAGTCGTTGATGTTCATTTATATAATTATGATTTTTCAAACATTTTCTTTTA
Source organism: Mythimna separata (assembly GCA_030763345.1). Classification (NCBI taxonomy): domain Eukaryota; kingdom Metazoa; phylum Arthropoda; class Insecta; order Lepidoptera; family Noctuidae; genus Mythimna; species Mythimna separata. The sequence goes on along the minus strand of CM061177.1, from coordinate 17,120,768 downwards.
AATATAATATTAGTGCAAAACAACATATTTTGCACTTCAGGAATCAGCTGTTAGTGAAAGATTGTCACATGACTTCACTTTTACTTAATCTCTTATATCTCTGTTCTCAGATTGACAAAATCCGCAGAATTGTCAGTGAAAGGTTGATAATATATAAGCTATTAATTGACACCACTTTCATCTTCTTACACCTAGGCCCAAGATTGTATGTAATCGTTTCAGTCTCCTTTTAAGCTTAGGTGTGACAATTTTAGATATTTCGATACAATAGACATTTAAATTTTCGATGTTTTAAATATTGACATTTTACCCGTAGGTATTTTAATTTTCGACGATCAAAAATGTACCCGTCCTGAGATCTTTCTTCCGGTATCAGCTTATCCTTGAATTTTGGGACATGTTGTATATATTTTTCTTTGTTTTTTTTTTTATTTGTTTGGACTTTAGATCAAAATAACAATAATAATCGGTCGTCTGGTCGGATACGATCATATCCTTCATTTGCGTTGCTGCTTCTAAGAAGGAGTACACGGCTTCCAATTCTTTTCGACTCCTCACTATAGTCTGAACCAGAACTGAACACGAGAGGTTACCACCACCACTTGCCTCCACAGAGTCACGGCGGTCAGACTTCTACCTTTAGCTCCACCGTGCCCTCCAGGCATTCTGGATAATGATGCTACCGCGGCATTTCTTACGCCTGAATCTGAAATAAGAACGTACAGACTATCTGCACCAAGCGGAGGGGACTTACCGCTGCAATTGTGGCGTATCCTAAATCAGTGTTGACCTAGAAAGTTTGTTTTGCAATCGAATTATTAATTATCAGTTAGGCAGTTTATGACACACAACTGATGTAGGACAGATGAACTGCGGATATTGCAACGGTATAAAAACGCGCCACAGGAAGCCAATTGTATTATTTGCATTGTAACAGTACCAAAGTACTACATCATGTTTTCTAAAATATTTTTGATCCTTGCGGCTGTGTGCGTTGTCAAAGCTTCTGTGATACCTGACAATGTATTTGATGGTAAATATTATTTTATCTTAATTAATAATTTTCGTTTATATATAAAAAACAAATAATAATTATAATTTATTGCATAATTATTTTGTTAGTACTAACTATGAAATCTTAAATACCTAGTCCGGAGAATTTCGAAATACTAAGCAGGAGCTAGTTTTCGGAACTTAAAATCAATTTAATTAAAGAAAATAATATTTTCACGTATATCCTATAGATAATCCAGAAACCGGAGTTGCAAGCGATCCAAAATCGTGCAACACGCAAGCTTGCAGAAACGCGTGTCGAAGACTTGGCTTCACCACTGGCGTCTGTTCCGGAGGACGATGCTTCTGTAGACGCTCCAATATACAAGGTATTATTCCGTTACAGTTAACATCCATAATACAATCCAAATTAAAATTAAAATTTTAGCCAAGGTCTCATTGCTCAGTTAAAAGTCGTTCATTAGGAAATTTTCCACCCACACGTTTTTTATCCACTTTGGTTAAACACTAAATTGCTTTTTAAAAACAAGCAGGTTTATCTTCTTAAAATTTTCCATTTCTTATTTTATATCTTTTAAACACACTCTTTCTCCAACACTTTCTAAAAACATTTTAGTCGTTAATTAATATTTTCAACGTATTGTTTCAGAAAATATTCCTGAACAGGACCCCTCGCATCTAGAAGAATTGGTGTCACGAAGAGGTAAATATTTCAAGCTTCGCCCCCAAAACTCAACGGCAAAATTGCCATTGAATTGTATTTCTTATTAAATTTTACCATTTCTTAATTTTTCTCTTTAAAAAGCTATTTTCTTTCTACAATATTTTCTAAAAATATTTTTCTCTTTTTAACTAACAAAATGGTTGGGCCATTTGTTTTAGAAGCTGTTTCGGAGCCCTTGCTTCTAGAAGAATTGGTTTCACAAACAGGTAAATATTTTCAGCTTGTTTCCCCCACAAAATCATCTGAGTATTTCTGTCATCTATTACATATTATTTAATTTTTATTTTTTACCAGAAAATGATCCTGAGTCCGAAGTTGTAAGCGATCCAAAATCGTGCAACACGCAAGCTTGCAGAAACGCGTGTCGCAGACTTGGCTTCTCCAATGGCTTCTGTTCTGGAGGACGATGCTACTGTAGACGCTAGAGGAACAAGGTATGATTCTGTTACAGTTAAACAATCAGTCATTCTCAAATCGTTAGAGCGAACGGTCGCGAATTGTTAACGAGAAAATAAGTTCTACCCTCATTCCCTAATATGGTAATTAAAAGGTGTGTTAGATGCAAAAAAAATGTTACCAAGAAGTTGCCCGGGCTGGAGTGCAGTAGGTGTGACAAAGTTGTGCATGCTGACCCCGTGTGCTCAAAGCTATCAAATAAGCAGCTGAACACCCTCAAGAATTCGCCTGGTATTGAATGGAGTTGTGAAGAGTGTCTTAAAAATCTCTCGCGAAGATCTTCCTTCGTAATTCCTGAAGAGGACGACGATGAAAACGACTACGAAGATCCTAAAATTACGGAGATGGCCCCAGTAGTCGATGCCAAAAAGCTGGTGCAGGATATCAGTCGAGAAGTGAAGAAGGCTTTCCGCGAGGAAATTAGAAGTCTCGAAAACTCGCTAGAGTTCCTCAGTGAGCAACTAACATCTATGGAGCAGGCTATTAAAAGACAAGATAGCAAAATCAAGGATCTTGAAAACAAAAACTACGACCTCCAAAACAAAAACAAGAACCTAGAATTACGCATTAATGTCTTGGAGCAAGGATTCCAAGAAGTTGAGCAGCAGTCGCTCGCGACAGCCTTGGAAGTAGCTGGGTTACCTGAAATGCCTTCCAATGACATAGAGAAGGTGATGGATACCGTGGCCAGCAAATTGAATGTGGCTGATAGGGAAATCCTTTCAACACGACGACTACCAGGAAGCAAGGATAAACCGGGACCCATCCTCGTTGAACTAAAGTCGAAGACGCTCCAGCAACAATGGATAGGCGCTAGCAAGGAAAGTTGTATTACCGTGGGACAACTAGTGCCGAACATCCCGAAGGAAAAAGCTGATGACCGCGTCTACATAAGAGAAGCCCTCACCAAGTATCAAAAAACACTACTATATAATGCAAAAACCCAATTGTTAAATAAATCCTGTCAGTATGTATGGTGTAAGAATGGCAAAGTGTATGCTAGGAAGCTAAGTAATAGCAAAATTTATTATATTCGTACATTGCAGGATATAAAACAAATAGAAAAGATATGTTCAACCCAACCCGAGAAACAAACAGTAGGGTCAACTCCATTATAAAATTTGAATCTCAGGTAGCACTTTTGTTTTATTTATAGTTGTTTACAAGATCAAGTTAGTGTGATAAAACTATGGATATAAAAGTACAAGAAATCTTCAATTGCAATTCAGCTAATAATTTTTTCCAGCAAATACCTCCAAAAACCAGTATACATTTATCATGTATACATTTTAATATCAGATCGCTTATTAAAAACTTTACGAAATTGCAACAAATCATTCATACATGTAATTGTCCACTAGACCTAATTATTTTAACAGAAGTGGGTATCTCAGACAATATTGTTAACTTGTATAACTTACCTGGCTATAAATTGTACTCACAATTGCGTTCGAGCCGAAAAGGCGGCGGCATTATCATGTATGTACGGAATCATATTAAGTTTACATTAATTGAACATAAAACTAAGACATTTGAAAACCTTACAGGCTACCTAAAAATAGATTCACATAATAACGCAATTGTCTCTGCAATCTATAGGCCACCATCTACAAATAAAAGTGTATTTGTTTCAGAGCTTGCTAATCATATTGCTAAGTTTGATTTAAAACAAAACTTACTCCTTATTGGTGATACGAACATTAATCTGAAAGAAAGCTCAGCATACAAAGATTCATATCTAAGAACACTTAGCGAACATGGATTGTTGTGTGGAATAACAGATTACACCCGAATCGAAACTAAAAAAGATTTAATCACTAAGTCGTGTATTGATCACATATTTGCTCGTTTTCCCACACTGCAACCGTTCGCGGCGGTGCTCGATGTCGTACTAGCTGACCATCGGGGCATTATCTTTACCTGCAGCGAAGAGTTGTTTCGGGGTCCCAAGTGTATACAGGGTGTTCAAAAAAAAACTATTAATTACGATATCTTTTACAAGGAACTTAAAAGTGTTGACTGGACAAAAACAACTAGTATGGATTCTCCAAATGACATCTTAAGTTTTATTTATAAAGCATTTGATAATGCAGACAAGTCTGCAAGTAATATTAAAGCAAGCCAATTGCCTGGCAGGTACTCGAAACATTTTACTATACCGTGGATTGACAATAATATTACCCGGCTTTGTGATAAAAGAGACAAATTATATAGCGATTGGAAAAATAATTTAAGTAATTCAAAAATAAAATTAGAATATAATAAAACAAGAAATAAAATTCATAAAATATTAGAAAACAGAAGAAATAATTATTATATGCAATATATTAGTGATAATTTTAAAAACTTAAAAAAAATGTACACTATTCTAAATCAAATGTTAGGGAAAGTGACCTTGTCACTTGATACGGCTATTCTTAGAGCTTTTGATGCGCAAGGAGTCACTACCAAAACTATTGCTGACAACTTTGCAAATTGTTTTGACAGAGCAGTTAAAGACATAGTTCCTAACTGTAATATTAAAATAACAGACCCTAAAGCAACACGTATACCCTTAGATTCTAGTATGTTGTTTAAAAAAGCCTCGGCTAGCAGCGTTCATAAAATCATTAAACAACTTAATTCAAGGAAAGCTCCAGGTCCAGACAATATTAAAGTTTCGGATATTAAAATGATAGGTGACTGTATATCAAAGCCGATCGCTGATTTAATTAATCGCAGCATTGAAAGTGGTCTATATCCAGATGATTTGAAGGTAGGTTGCATAAGGCCAATCCATAAAAAGGGTAAAAAAAACGACTATTCAAACTATCGTCCAATAACACTGCTCTCATCTATTGACAAAATAGTTGAAAAATATGTTTGTGAACAAATTCATGCATTTTATAGGCAACACGACGTAATTAACCGATACCAATTTGGTTTTCAGGCCGGCAAAAGCACCACGAACCTCTTGTCAAACTTCACCGATGAAGTCAATAAGCACTTAAATGATAAAAAATATGTTCTTGTTCTCTTTATTGACTTCTCACGTGCCTTTGACACACTCATTCATAGTCAGCTAGTTAATAAGTTAGATGACTGCGGAATACGTGGTCCATTACTGAATTGGTGTACAAATTATTTAAAAAATCGAACCTTTACTGTTAAAGTTGATAACACCTGTAGTGAGCGCATGGATGTAACTGAGGGAACAGCACAAGGCTCAGTACTAGGCCCCTTGCATTTTTTATCTTATGTAAATGATATGAGTAACTGCATCATAAACAGTACATGCTATCAATTTGCGGACGACACTTGCCTTGTTATTGCTGATAGAAATCCCCAAATAGCATGCGAACGCTTACAACGCGACCTGGATGCTCTAACAAGGTGGTGTCACGATGCTGGCCTAGTACTGAATGCAAGCAAAACTAAATTATTGGTTATTAAATCCCCCTACATTAAAAAATTGCCCTTACAGAACTTAATAGCTCATGACCATGATTGCTTGCATACGGCCAACACGATCAACTGTAACTGTCCACAAATAGATGTTGTCAGTAAACAAACATATCTGGGATTAATTATAGACGATAAGTTTAACTGGAGTTATCATATAGAACGTGTTTGTGATAAACTTCGGCAATTTCTTGCTATTATGACCATACTAAAAAACCGCCTGCCCTTCAAAGTGAAGTTAATGCTTTACCACGCGATGGCGGAATCCCACATCCAGTATGGCCTGAGTAGCTATGGTCGTACTTATAAAACCTATCTTGACAGTATTTACAAAATTCAACTTCAAATTTTAAAAATAATAGTATCACCCAAAATTAGAAATCAATTTTACGACAATATAAATGGACTCTTTAAACACTGTAATGTCTTACCAGTTTATACACAAATAAACTTTTTGTTGTTAAAGGAACAATTTTTCAACAAGCATTTAAGAAACAAAATCGAACATCCTATATGCACTCGGGCAATTTCTGAGAATAAGCTTCGTACACAGCGCGCCAACAATATGTATGGCGAACGAAGTACTGGTTATATTGTACCGAGACTTATTAATAGTCTACCCTCAGAAATTATAAAAAATATAACACCCGAAAATATAAAATGTAAACTAAAGCAATATTACTTGTGTACCATTTAGGAATGTATTTCTACTAATCTCAATCACTAAAGATTTTATCGACAATAACGTACGCATTTGTAAAAAAATAATTGTATAACTAGTTTTCGATATAAAGATTGACTCATGATAGCACAAGTTTAAACCTTAGTGGTTTTTGGTTGCTATTTAATATGTCCCTGTATTATTTTGTATAAATAATAAATAAATAAAAAAAAAAAAAAATCCATATTCTAATTAAACTTTTTAGCCAAACCCTCATTGGTCAGTACGAAATCGCGAATTAAGTTTTTGGACGTTTTTTTTGTAATTTTAGTACTTGTGCCATAAAACTTGAAGGACTCCTGGTAAAAATAAATAGGTTTCCCTTTTTCAATTTATCCGTTTATTAAGTTGTCTCTTTTAAAAAAGTGTACTCTTTCTGCATTTTCTAAAAAAACGGCCTTTAAAAATATAAACGTGAATCTCTTTCCCTGTTTCTTAGTCTGTTTCTCTCCACTTTGTCTTCTTAAATTGTCATTATCTTAAATCTTCCTTTTCTTTGCAGAGGATATAATTAACACCTTCGCCTAGAAGAAGCGAGCTTGTAATCCAGCAGCTTGGAAACAATAGTGTCAAATATGCTGGAAGATAGTGCCACTTTGGACAAGTTAATGCTTCTAAAACTAATTAATTATCTTTTTGCAGTTAATAGTTTGTAGAAATAGTTATTTCTAGTTAAAATACGCAAGTTTTTAAAATAATGTTGAGAAGGACGCTATTATTGTTGATGTATACAAAAGTTCAAAAAAGAAATTCTAACATAGTTTTGTATGACCTAAGTACCTAATATAATGTGAATACTGACGCTTACTAAAATAAAAACATATAAAATAAAGTTAATTGTTTTTTTATACACTTTTCAAATTGGATTATAACTTGAAACAGTCTTGAAACTGTCGTAAAATCAAATTAATATTTTTAAAAGACTAGCGTTTACCCGCGGCTTCGCTCCCGTCAAATGACTACCCTACAAATCCTACGCTACCCTACCTTCCCTACACTACCCTACCTACCCTACACTACACTACCCTACACTACCCTACACTACACTACACTACACTACACTACACTACACTACACTACACTACACTACACTACACTACACTACACTACACTACACTACACTACACTACACTACACTACACTACACTACCCTACACTATCCTACACTACCCTACACTACCCTACACTACCCTACACTACCCTACACTACCCTACACTACCCTACACTACCCTACACTACCCTACACTACCCTACACTACCCTACACTACCCTACACTACCCTACACTACCCTACACTACCCTACACTACCCTACACTACCCTACACTACCCTACACTACCCCACACTACCCTACCTACCCTACACTACCCTACACTTCACTACCCTACACTACCCTGCACTACCCTACACTACCCAACACTACCCTACTCTACCCTACACTACCCTACCTACCCTAGACTATCAAGGGTCGAGTTTCAGATTTGTTAAATGCATTGCAAGCTTTATCATGTTTTCCTTTTCAAAGTAAAAACATTGTCTGATTATCTCTACGATTAGGATATTGTGATTAACGTGTAAAGTAAGGATTACAGTATTGTTATTGCACTGATTCCAAATCACGTTTTCATTTCTAGAAATTATAAAAACTGACGAATTGGCTAATGAGGCGATTCGAATGTTTGATAATATCACATATTATCATAATTATTTACATGGCCTAATTTGTTTAACCTTTGATCCAATTGTGACTTTGCTTCCAAGGGAAAGTATTATCAATGCGTCCAGAAATTTTCTCTTTCATGCTAAAACTAATAAAACAATTACTTCTATTCTCTGGAGAATGAGTTTAGCTCATGTCTTTACATCGTCAAGATTATATCCAATTCTCTATACGTACATCATATCACAATGTTATATGGCGTACTTATAGACTTCACCGGCAAAAGAACAGAATTTAAGTAATTAAGAATATATCAATAAGAATCTGAAACATTCACACAACCTAGTAGAAGAGTTAGAAGAATGGTTTGTGTATTCTAGCTGCTACGATTTTCTGCTGTGAAACCGGCAGAAAATGTTGACATGATTAGAATGGTATCATTATTATTATAATCATCAGTTAATGCATACTGTGTGGTAAGGCGCAATTTGGACAAAGTTTTTCAAGTTTCAGAGTTGTTCTAAAGATCACGTCAAAGAAAAACTTTATGTATGGGATACATGGAGGTAGACGTGCATTTGGGAGACACTTCGGTACCACTGGGTGATGTCCTGCCTCCACCAGACAGACAGGTTTATGATCTACCCCAGTCACCAGGGAGAGTGGAAATGGCGAGAGATGTCGTGCGGTGTTCCACAGGGATCGAAACTAGGGCTAAAGGCGTGCAGGGGACCATGGGCGAGTAGGGCTAGTTGCCAGCAATATGTTTTAAACTCGCTCGTATACACAATTAGAATTAAAAAAAAAGACATAATTAAATTATATACTTATTGGTTTAAAGTTAAAATTGAGGAGTGGCTCTAAGTACAAAGCTCTCGTAGCCTGACTAACAGAAAATCTACTTTCTTTTTATTCTGAAGAAAATTATTTAATAACTTCTCCTACTCTAGGGTGGAATGGAAGGGCATGTCCAACTTTTAGTTACTTGAACAATACCTTCAGTTTCTCTTAGCATTCTAGGACCACGAATTTCCTTTTTTGAAAATCCCCGCAACCATAGCGGGCAGCAGCCCTGCTGCACTCCTACGGTTTGCTGACATCTCTTTGTGAAATGCGTGGACGATTTGGGCTTGGTACGGAAAATTACCTGGCAGCCGAACGGCGAGCTTCCTTGCTTTTTTCCTCCTTCTAAATTTCTAACAAATCAGTATTTACGTATCATGTTTATTTTGTAACCTAAATAATTATCAGTTTAACGGAAGATTAACAAAATATTGGCCTTGTTGTAGTTCCGCTATCGCATCACTATAAAAACACACTGAGGAAGCCAATTGCATTATTGGCATTGGTAGCAGTACCAAAGGAGTACATCATGTTAGCTAAAATATTTTTGGTCCTTGCGGCTGTGTGCGTTGTCAAAGCGTCTGCGATTCCTGACGATGTCTTTGATGGTAAATTAAAATTATTTATTAATATTAAAAATTATTTAGATAATTATGATTAATATATAAATTTTTGTTTTTTGAATAAAAATAGTGAAATTTAAATAACTAGTACTACAACAACTAACAATAATCATTCTTTATTTGCAAATTATCGAAGTCAAACTGACGTTCTAACCGTTTTTAAAGCTTATGCGTATACCGTTTGTTATAGTAAATGATGCTGAACAGACGTTGTCTAACCTAGAAGACTTGGTTCCTCAAATAAGTAAATATTTAATCAACTGAAGAATTGCTATGTCATTTATTATATTATTATTGTTTTGTAGAAACTGATCCTGAGGCCGCAGTTGCAAGCGAGTCCAGGTGCTTCGTGTCAGACTGCACGCGGCAGTGTCGCAGGCTTGGCTTCTCGAGTGGCATATGTATCAGTGGACAATGCTTCTGTAGACACTCTACTGCACAACGTACGGTACTTTTCTTTACGGTTAAAAAGTCCATAATTAAACTATTATTTAATCTTTTGTAGTTGAATACTCAGTGGCCAGTGAGAATACGCTGATTAAGTTTTCGAACGTCTATCAAATTATCTCGCCACATCTCTTTTATTCAAGTTGGTTAAATTCATTATTATAGTTACATACCTAATAACGAATACTATCCCATTGATCCCATCCATCCCTTTATTATTAGTAGCTGTAGTTATTTATACTACAACTATAAATAACAGGCCTTCTTCCAATTATAAATTGTCATCCAAATATATCTCAACTTTTTACATAATATATATACCCAACCTTTGTTTTAGAAGATGATGCTGAACAGGTGTTTTCTAACCCAGAAGACTTGGTTCCTCAAATAGGTAAATATTCTAAGCTTAACCATTAACAAAACCATTTTTCATCTAATTGTATGGGTATGCAACTAACTGAAGAATGGTTTTGTCATTTATTACAAAGTCATTGTCTTGTAATAGAAGATGCTCCTGAGGCCGCAGTTGCAAGCGAGTCCAGGTGCTTCGTGTCAGACTGCACGCGGCAGTGTCGCAGACTTGGCTTCTCGAGTGGCATATGTATCAGTGGACAATGCTTCTGTAGACACTCCACAGCGCAAGGTATGATTGCGTTGTGGTTTAAGAGTCCTACTGATGAAATACTCGTATTTGAACAGTTATCCAATTTTCCCTCCATTATGTGGTTTATTAAAGTTGGTTAAATTAATAATTTTGTTTAAACTTCTAATAACGACATTTTTTACGAACAGTCTATTATTAGTTGTTGTAGTAATTTAATACTACAACTGCTAATAATAGGTCTTCTTCCGATTGCAAATTGTCTAAGGCAAACTCTTATTCTAACATTGTTAAAGTTCTATGTTCGAATGTATCTCAACTTTTTACATAATTATATACCCAACCATTTGTTTTAGAAGATGATGCTGAAAAAACGCTCTCTAACCTAGAAGATTTGGTTCCACAAATAGGTAAATATTCTAAGCTTAACTTATCCATACAATCAACTGAAGAATGGTTTTGTCATTTATTACAAAGTTTTCATTGTCTTTTAATAGAAAATGCTCCTGAGGCCGCAGTTGCAAGCGAGTCCAGGTGCTTCGTGTCAGACTGCACGCGGCAGTGTCGCAGACTTGGCTTCTCGAGTGGCATATGTATCAGTGGACAATGCTTCTGTAGACACTCCACAGCACAAGGTATGATTCCGTTCTGCTGACGAAATTTTTGAACAGTTATCCAATTTTCACTTCATTATGTCGTATATTCAAGTTGGTTAAACTAATTACTATATTACTCTCGTTAATGAAAATTTTGCTGACGATCTAATTTTAGTAGTTGTTGTAATACTGCAACAACTAATAATAAGCCTTCTTTGTTTGCAAATTGACGAAATCAAAGTGCCGTTCTATTGTTTTTAAAGCACCATATCTGAATATTTATGCACCTTTTACTAATACATCCAATAATTTGTTTAAGAAGATGTTGCTGAACAGACGCTCTCTAACCTAGAAGACTTGGCTCCACAAAAAGGTAAATGTTCTAAGCTTAACTTACCCATACAATCAACTGAAGAATGGTTTTGTCATTTATTACAAATTTTTCATTGTCTTGTAATAGAAGATGCTCCTGAGGCCGGAGTTGCAAGCGAGTCCAGATGCTTCGTGTCAGACTGCACGCGGCAGTGTCGCAGACTTGGCTTCGCGAGTGGCATATGTATCAGTGGACAATGCTTCTGTAGACACTCCACAGCACAAGGTATGATTCCGTTGTGGTTAGAGTGTTTATAAAATACTAACCCTTTTTAGGCGAATACTTATTAGTCAGTGAGAACTCATTGATGAAGTTTTTAAACGGTTATCCAATTTTTCCTCTATATGTCGTTTATTCAAATTGGTTTTATTAATGACTATAATATTTAAACACTTGATAACGAAGATTAGCTCACCCATCCAATAACTATTAGTAGCTGTAGTTATTTATACTACAACTACTAATAGAGTTGCAAATTGTACCTAACAAACTCTCTTTCTACCGTTGTCAAATCTTCATGTTCAAATATATCTTTACTAATATGCAATCATTTGTTTTAGAAGATGATGCTGAACTGTCGCCCTCTAACCTAGAAGACTTAGTTCCACAAATAGGTAAATATTTTAAGCTATATGCATAAAAGAGTCGTCCAAGTGTATTCGCAGGATTCTGCAATACTTCAGTCACATTGCAAGGAAAGACGGAAGCAACCTCAGAAGGCTCCTTGTGACCGGTAAAGTAGATAAGAAAAGGCCTCGCGGGCGCAGCGTTGGTCCACCAGATCCGCGCCACTGACAAAGACAGGAACTGATGGAGGAACATTATAAGGGCTAAGGTGAAGAAGCAGGGAGGTCACAAAATAGCAATATCATTCATTATAATTGTTTGAAAATGACCCTGACGCCAAACTTCCAAGCAACTCAAAGAAGTGCTTTGTGTCAGATTGTGATTTGGTGTGACAATGGAGTTTTACCCCAGTGTTTGCGCAGGACTCTCCAGGTCTTGCACATAGTAGGAGGCCGGCAAAGCGGCTCACTGCTTCCCGGTAACCTGTGCAATGACCCGGCACTACCCGAATACTGGTGATACGTGCTTTACTATATCACTTCCGAAATCACTGACATATCAATATTTACCTACAATAATTAATTATTTTATCAGTTTAGCGATTTAAGATTAATAAAAGATAGGCCGGTGTCAATCTTTTGCGAAGACCAGATATCGCAACGTATAAAAACGCGCCACAGGAAGCCAATGTATTATTTGCATTGGTAGCAGTACCAAAGTAGTACATCATGTTGACTAAATTACTTTTGGTCCTTGCGGCTGTGTGCGTTGTGAAGGCGTCTGTGCTCGCTGACAATGTCTTTGATGGTAAATAATTAATACAATTTTGTTTTTTTTTGAGTTAATTTTAATATACTTTTTAAAAATACCTAAATTTTTTAGTCAATAATTAAATGTAAAAAATATTTTTCATCATCGGTTTTAAAAGATTGTTTTGCTTTCCCATAGGCCTCTCCCAATTTCTTCCACAGTTCTCGGTCATGGGTCTTCTTGTCCACATCGGTCCCGCTTTTGTCTTTATATCGTCGTTCCACCTTTGTATCGAGCATTCCCTCTTCATTTTTTCGTCAAAGACAAACAAAAAACTTTAATGATTGCCTCTAAACGACGACTTTAATTTTTCTATGTTAAATTTTATTTTTCATTACTATTATTTTAATACAGAAAATAATCCTGAAGTTGCGAGCGATCCAAGACAGTGCATACCTAGAGAATGCAAGAGGCAGTGTCACAGACAAGGCTATGGGAATGGCTTGTGTATCGCCGGACAATGTAGATGTCGTAGAGTTTTTGCAGCACAAGGTATAGTTCCGTTACGGTTAAACAGTTCATAAACTACTTATCCTTTTTAATCGAATATTTATTGGTCAGTGAGCAGTCATTGATTAAGTTTACGAACTTTTATCCAATTTCACCTCCATAAGTTGGTTAAATTAATGATTATATTAAAACACTTGATAATGAAGATTAGCTCACCCATCCAATAACTATTAGTAGCTGTAGTTATTTATACTACAACTACTAATAGAGTTGCAAATTGTACTTAACAAGAGTCCTTTCTACCGTTGTCAAATCTTCATGTTTGAATATATCTTTACTAATATGCAATCATTTGTTTTAGAAGATGATGCTGAACTGTCGCCCTCTAACCTAGAAGAATTAGTTCCACAAATAGGTAAATATTCTAAGCTTTACCCATAAAAAAAGCGTCCGATTGTCTTCGCAGGATTCTGCAATACTTCAGACACATTGCAAGGAAAGACGGAGGCAACCTCGAAAGGCTCATTGTGACCGTACCTACTTTACAGTTGGGAAAAGGCCTCGCGGGCGCAGCACAATACGTTGGTCCATCAGATCCGCGCCACTCTTAATTCACACCGCCAAAGACAGAAACTGATGGAGGAACATTATAAGGGCTAAGGTGATGAAGCAGGGAAGTCACGACCCATTGAGGAATACGACGGGGACCCATAAAGACCACTGAAAAATAGCAATGTCATTCATAATAATTGTTTTGTAATAGAAAATGACCCTGAGGCCGAAATTCCAAGCGACACAAAGAGGTGCTTTGTGTCAGATTGTGATTTGTTGCGACAATGGAGTTTCACCCCGGTGTTTTACCTCCATGCGCAGGACTCACCAGGACTTTTGCACATAGTAGGAGGCCGGCAAAGCGACTCGCTGCTTACCGGTAATCTGTGCAATGACCCGGCACTAGCCGAATCTGGTGATACGTGCTTTACTATATCACTTCCGAAATCACTGATAAATCAATATTTACCTACAATAATTATTTTATCAGCTTTGCGATTTACGATTAATAAAAGATAGGCTAGTGTCAATCTTTTGCGAAGACCTGATATCGCATCGGTAGGTGTATAAAAAGAGACACGGGAAGTCAATTGTATTATTTGCATTGGTAGCAGTACCAAAGTAGTGTATCATGTTGACTAAATTACTTTTGGTCCTTGCGGCTGTGTGCGTTGTGAACACGTCTGTGTTCGCTGACAATGTCTTCGAGGGTAAATAATTTATACAACTTTGTTTGTTTTTTTTTTAAGTTAATTCTAATATACTTTTTAAAAACACCCACATTTTTTAGTCAATAATTAAATGTAAAAAATATTTTTCTTCATCGGTTTTAGAAAATTGTTTTGCTTTACCATAGGACTCTCCCATTTTCTTCTGCAGTTCTCGGTCATGGGTCTTCCTTTTCACATTGGTCCCGCTTTTGCCTTTACATCTTCGTTCCACCTTTGTAACGAGCGTTCCCTCTTCCTTTTTTCGTCAAAGACAAACAAAAAACTTTAGTGATTGCTTCTACACCGTCGACTATAATTTTTTTTTTATGTTATTTATTAAAAAAAAATTAAAACAGAAAATGATCCTGAAGTTGGAAGCGATCCAAGACAGTGCATACCTAGAGAATGCAGATGGCAGTGTCGCAGACAAGGCTATGGGAATGGCTTGTGTATCGCCGGACAATGCAGATGTCGTAGAGTTTTTGCAGCACAAGGTATAGTTTCGTTGCGGTTAAACAGTTCATCAACTACTTATCCTTTTTAATCGAATATTCATTGGTCAGTGTGCAGTCATTGATTAAGTTGAACGTTAATCCAATTCCACCTCCATAAGTTGGTTAAAGTAATTATTATATTTACACAATCTAAAGCCTTAGCTTCAATAAATTCAAATCGAAGAGTAAAGCAAAAACTTTGCCATAATGCTTTCTATACTATAAAAGAGTATCTTGAGGGCAGCGTATTGCTTGAAAGTTTTACCGTAGCCCTTGCGAAAAGCAACTAAAAGAACACTGTTGATGTTAGACTATAAAAGTGTGATACTCCTTCTCGCTCCTCTGAAGAACTGCCATGTCAATTGTTACTATTATTTCAACAGTAAATGATCCTGAGACCGAAGTTGCAAACAACCCAAGACAGTGCATACCCTCAAATTGCAAAGCCGCGTGTCGCAGACAAGGCTTCGGGAATGGCTACTGTGTCGCCGGACAATGCAGATGCACAGCTTTAAAAGCACAAGGTATAGTTCCGTTACGGTTAAATATGGCGGTAATATCACTAAAATAAGACTTTTAATAGAATATTACTTTGAGTTATGTGCATTTAAATTGATTATAGTCTGTTTTACACAGCATGAGTTGGGTGACAGCAGGACGAAAATATGCATCTTTAAGATGAGAGAAAACGATAGTTAACTAAATTGTATGAATCTGATAGCTGTCACCGAAACCATCCTATAACAAATTTAGTATAGTTCCCTAGTGAAGCATGTGTCAATGGGCGCTGAAAATATCACAACTTCCTGAATGCCAAAGATATCTAAAATATTTTGGAATCGACAAAGGAGGATTCTCATTCTACCGTTTTTAAACCTCCATATCCAGATATATCTCTACTATTTAATAATATTCTCAATCATTTGTTTTAGTTGATGATGCTGAACTTTTTAACCTAGAAGACTTGGTTTCACAAATTGGTAAATATTCTAAGCTTTACCGATACTATAAACTGAATAATTGCTATGTTATTTATTAAAATTATTTTATTATAGAAAATGATCCGGAGACCGAAGTAGCAAGAAACCCGTTAAAGTGCGACGACACAAAATGCAATAGGAAGTGTAGAGACAAAGGTTTTGCTCGAGGCGGCTGTTACCTCGGACGCTGCAAGTGTAGACGAAACTGAAGAGCTATTATTTTGTAATCTTTATTGTGTCATATTTATATAGTAAATAATTTTACCGATATTATCATAATTATTATTATTATGACTATGGTATTTGTATGGTGTTGAATAGATTCTAAGACTTATTAAATATTGTGTGTTGATAACTCCTGACTTTCATTGACGTTGCATTGGTGGGATGATACGAGAAATGTCAGTATAACTAAAGGGGCCCAGTAGGGCCGATACTTTCATGGCCTTAGTTAGAACGCTCTCTCTCTTAAGCATATGGCAACTACTTGTAATTTTGGTACATGTAAAAAATTACCTCGAAGAAAACTTATATTATAAGTCTTCCATCCTCCTAGACTACTTAATTGGAAAAATTGGAAGTTATCTATATATCTAAATAGCTATCTATCATAAGAGTAACGACCTCTCAGTTGTAAATGGAGTACCGCAGGGCTGCATTTTAGGGCCTACCTTATTTCTGGACGCATCTCGACCATCTCACAAATCTTAAATTCCTTCGCCGATGACAGTGCCCTGTGTTTTGCTGCCAATACCTTGCTAATATCAGAACAGGCCTTCGATGCTACTTAGTGTTCTTTCGTTAAATGAAAATAAAAATAAAAAATTGTCTGTTTTGGCATTAGAAATGAAGTGAAATAAAGTTTAGTTTAAAGTTTCTAGGAGCCTGGGAATCGTTTCGCATAAATGTTTATATAAATCAAACTTTTCATGCTCCTCACCTAGACCGTGTGCAGGTAATTAAACATCTAAAGGGAACAGTTGGCAGTTGTCTTATTTTCAAAGAACAAAGTTTTATGTAGAAGGATTCGTAAAGTAATTTTTGTATTCAAAAATGTATGACATGTCGCTGACCAGCAACTACTGCAGCAGATATACATTATACCATCTGCCAGTCGCTTTCAACGTATATTGTATTTCTTCTTGAAGTGATTCCTCTAAAATAATGTTAAAGTGCCTCGGATGTAAGTCGCCCAGCGTGCGCTATTCAAAGTTAGAACATATGAAGGGTACAGGAAAAGAAAGGGCTCATCGACAATCTAAAGCAATGCTCTCATTCTATCCCGGTTTGCGCTGCAACGGTCTACTTTTTGCTATTTTCGTGGTTTGTAATACGTATATTTTGTATGTAGTTTACTTTAGCCTTAAAGTTTGTTTTGAATACGTCATGTGCTAGACCGCTTAATATCAAGCAATTATTCTGATTGTTAGTTAATTTTCACAAAAAATGTCGACGGACCCCTTTTTTTCCTGTACCCTTCATATACATATATAATATATATACTCTTCTACAACCCAATAAACAGATGTACAATCCGCTAAACCAAATAGGGTGAAGAAGAGACAGGATTTGTGCCAATAGAAATATTACCAATTAGTAACATTTTAGGACCTTTCATCTACAATAAGATAAACAGAGCTATAAACATCTACCTCTTGACTAAATGGCAACGTTTGACTACTAGCTTAGACTCTCTTACTCTCAATGCAGTTAAAGAAAAATAGAAGGCAGAGAGCAGGCAGTGGAGCTATCGCTAGCTGTAGAAGCTGCAGAGAAGCTCGCGGTCTTAAGCGGTAGTAAGGTGCCGACTGCGAACCCATGTACTAGGGGTGAGGCAGATGAAGTACGTACTTCTTGTTATTTTTTATTTCCATCGAATTAATAATCTTGATTGCGTTGCCACGTTCATCAAACCCGATACAGACTGATCTCTCTGAGAGTTTTGGGCCTTTTTTTTGAAAAATTACAAGTAGTTGCCAGATGGCCGGAAAGCGCCTATAGATATTCTATTAAAGGTTCGCCGCGGCGGCGGCGTTGTTGCCGTAGCTGGAACAAGTGGCGCTCGTCAATCGCAGATATGACTGTACGGTTCTGAATAATCGGCAACTATTTGTCTTAGAGTCGAAGGAGTCTCGGAGTCAATACAGCTCATCAAAGAAAATGTTGCGTCGCCCATGGTGATATTTTTTTAACAATGGCATTTTTAAGTTACCTTTCATGTCATTTAGAGAACACCAAAGTTTAATAAACTTCTCCGTTTTCTTGAGTAAGGTAATAATCATATGACTTCTCCCGCTCTAAGGTAAACCGAAAGGCCATTTTAGAACCCAATTGACTAAAACCTACTGGCGCCATTCAGTTGCTATTCGCGTTTTAAGGCCGCCGCAGGCGTTGGTCCTGCTTTTGCTGCAGTTTGGCTGACATCTCTCATGTCATCCCTCCAATACAGCGTTAATGAAAAACGAGAATTATCAATATACTAATATATTTAATAAGTCTTAGAATCTATCCAGCGCCATACAATATCATAGTCATACAATTATTTTCTTTATATACATATGTGATACAATTCAGATTACAAAGTAATATAATTTATTCATTTTAGTAGGATTAACTGACAACCTCCAGCATATTCGTGACGACGACAACACCATTGATTGCCAGGCTGTACAGGCGCTGGGTGACTAGCTCCTCTGCAAGGAAAAATAAGATTTAAAATCATGGAAAATTATGAATAGAAAGAGTTCAGGGATATTATTAAAGAGATAGATAAACATGCGTTCGATTTTACCTTCGTTAAATTTTTATCGCCTAATGAAAATGTTAAAACCAAAAGAAATATAAGAATAACGTTACTTATGTGCCTTTAAAAATAATATTTTAATTGTGTCACCTCTATTTGATTTTATGATTATGTTTAATTCTTTATGTTCAACTAGCAAACAAAAAAATAGGTATATGATTACAGTGTATAATTTTTTAAAATAACTACGACTACAAATAATAGACGGAAGAAAAATTTGTTATAAAATATAATTATTAATTCAACAAACTTCAGTAAACTATATTTTTGGATGGAAAATTTTGATAAACGTTCGAAAAATTAATCAGCGACTGCTCTATGACGAAAAGAGTGTTCAAAAATTATAACTGTAAATAAATTATACCTTGTGCTTTTTAGTCTCTAGGTTGGTCTACACTTGCAGCGTCCGAGGTAACAGCCGCCTCGAGGCAAACCTTTGTCTTTACACTTTGTATTGCATTTTGCGTCGTCGCACTTAAACGGGTTTCTTGCAACTTCGGTCTCCGGTTCATTATCTGTTGAAAAATTATTTTGATAAATAAAATAGCAGTTTTCAGTTGATAGTATGAGTAAAACTTGAAATATTTATTCAAACTCCAATTACAGTAGTGGTACATAGGCGGACTTAATGCAACAAGGCATGCTCTACCAGCTATGCTATTCTCTAAAAGTCATTTTTATGACTGTAAGCTGCGACGAGTTCGACTTCGAGACAGCCAACAGCGAACGCATTCATACATTTGTATGAAAAACTGTCATTGTTAACTCACAGTTGTCACAGCCATGAGCGCTAGTGCAATTGACAATGACAATTGTTCATACATTTGCTTTCGCAGTTTGAAGGCTGTCTCGACGTCGAGCTCGTCGCAGCTTACAGCCTTGAAAATGACTTTTACAGAGTAGCATAGCTGTCAACCTTTAGGTTTAAAATATTTACCTATTTGTGGAACCAAGTCTTCTAGGTTAGAGGGCTTCTGTTCAGCATCATCTAATAAAAGAAATGATTGGATGTATTAGTAAAAATTAAAGATGTATTCGGATATGGAGCTTTCAAACCGGTCAGATAAGTTTGTCTTAGAAGTTTCCGAAATATTTTTGACAAAGTTATAACATTTAAAGCGCCTATTGATACACGCGCGACCAGAGGACTTAAGTCAATTTATGTAGTTGAATATGGAAATAAATTCAAATGAAAAAGAAGTTAAAACCGAAAAATAACCAAAGTTGTATAAATTATTTACCATCGAAGACATTATCAGCGAATACAGACGCTTGCACGACGCACACAACCACGAGGGCCAAAAGAATTTTAGTAAACATGATGTAAGTTTGAACTACTCGTACTTTGCTACCAATGCAAGTAATACAATAATTTGGCTTCCCGGTTGCGCTTTTATACCGTTGCGATATCGGGAATTTGCAAAAGATTTACTTTAATCATAAACCTAAATTGATAAAATTAATTATTTGGTTGTAAAATAAATACTGTAGGTATGTACTGCTTTGGCAGTCGTTACGAATAGTCAGAAGCCAGTAAATCTGAATCCAGTCTAGCCATGAAGTACCGTGTTACCCCGGTTAATGGGTTGTGGAGGTCTAGTAGGCTGCCGCTCCTCGTAAAATACTGGTATCCAGCTAAATCCGGCTTGACTGGAAGCCGACCCCAATATAGTTGGGAAAAGGCTAGGCAGATGATGAGGTATGTACTGCTTTGTTAGAAATGTAGGTACCTACTTCCATATAGTAAAGTGGAACGTATCACCAGTTACTTTACAGATGGTGCCGGGATTCCGTATGGCTTCTCATGAAGCGGCGAGCAGACTTGGTGGCCTGCTGAATAATTGCTTTATGCTTATTTTGTTACCTTTTTTTTCTGGGACTGGCCAGCTGCTATTCAGCCGTTATTTTTCATTTTTATTATTGAATAAATTGTAAATATCTTTCCTAAATTTCAAAAAATTTAGTATTCCAAAAATATAGCTGAAATAAATAAAAATTTAAAGAAAACAATCTTTAATTCATTGTCTTTATTCCAACTTTACATAGTGATTGAGGAGATATATGGAAAGTTGGGAAATGATTCAATAGAAATGTGAATATAGAACTAAGTTTTTAGGGTTCCGTAGCCAAATGGCAAAAACGGAACCCCCCTCTAACTTTTGAAACATAAGTTTAGAAATTATGAAAAAAATCTGGAAAGTAGAGCTTTATATAAACTTTCTAGGAAAATTATTTTGAACTTGATGGGACGAACAGTTTTTGAAAAGTTGGGGATACTTATTGTGACGGACGGGAAACTACGGAACCCTACACTGAGCGTGGCCCGACACGCTCTTGGCCGGTTTTTTTTAATATAATTTGACAACTATCAGCTAAAAACGATTCTCTCTAGGGATGAAAAGAATTACTATTAACCTGTTGCATAGGTAAATTCAGACTTACTTTCAAAGTATGAGTAATGAAAGGAAGTTATTGACTAGCATGACTACTTCACCATACCCATAATTCCACCATTCATTCTTATTTTTTAGGTGGGAAATCATCTAATGACTTCTCCCTATATATATTTTAGAAAGTATATTGTATGTACGTAAAAACTTAGGACTTTTTAAAATTAGAAGTGATTTACATGACAAAAATACGCGTAGGAAACACGAAATCGTGTTACCTAAATGGACTTGCGAAGACCAGCAAGTCATTCCTTGTCAATAGTATACGCTTTTATAATAAGTTGCCCAAGTCCGTTATAGAACTTAGCGAGGGAAAGTTCAAAACGCATATTAAGCGTGTCCTAACCAAAAAAGCATATTACAAGGTTAGAGACTACGTCGAAGACACGCTTGTTTGGCATTAACTGCTTCTGCACATGTGGCCCCCTGGTAACTCATTAACTGCATTATTGTGTAAACATGTCTATTAACTGCTCCATGTTTGTCTTATTTTATTTATTTACTCAAGCCATTGCTTTTGCAATATTTTTATATTATTCGGATCCCAATCACCTTAAATTCATTAAGTCGTGATTTTTTTTTTGTGTTAACATAACAAACTTATCAACATCATTCCTTGATAAGTTTTATAATTGTTTTTTTTTGTTCTTATATTTATATAGCTTCTTTCGTATAATGTGAATGAGTGGGCACTGTAGACTACAGATTTTAATTACTACCTTTTTGAACCCAGTTTTTGACTAATTTTATATTTATTGTGGTTTTGGGTGCAATATTGACTGGTCTACACTGTCCTCGCATAAGTGTCTGTGTTGTAATATGGAAATGTTGTAAACCCAATAGCTTTTTTGAAAAGAGTAACCATGGAGTTTCTTGCCGGTTCTTCTCCATAGGAAACGACCAATTTGGAACCGTGCACTAGTTTTCGACGTTTTATAAGTGCCCATGTAGGCCTATGTGAAATAAAAATATTTGACTTTGACTTTGACTTCCCGCTCTAGGACAGCCCCGGTTCATTGCAGTTAATCAACAAGTGCATCTAACCATCAACGATTGCATCACTTCATACCATCAGGTGGGATCGCAGTCGAGCACTAGTTATAGTACACAGCGACCCGCACCGGCTTCGCACGGGTGCAAAAATATCAGTATTACTCTACTATATTATGCATGTTTTATACATATTAACCTTCCTCTCAAATCACTCTATCTATTAAAAAAACTGCTTCAAAATCCATTGCGTAGTTTTAAAGATCTAAGCATACATTGAGATATAGGGACAGAGAAAGCGACTTTGTTTTATACTATGTAGTGATAAAAAAACTGTTTGGCAGCCAGACGTCATTTGTCGCTTGCATCTTTTTTCAACACGGAAACTTATACTAATGATAAAGCTAGCTTCCCGTGGACTCTTTTTATAGGGAACATTGCGACATCGAGCCTTTACTAATGTACAGGGATCCTTTGTGATCAATTAATCCATATTCAGTGCCGAAGATCTTTGTGAGTAACGCTAAACTGATAAGTAATTATATCTACTGTTGTGCGTAATAAACATTGGAAGTAAACATAGACTTATCAGCACTTTACGATATGTTTCGCAAATGATGAGTCCTATCACTTAATGCGAAAGTAGATTTACTTTATTATAGGACATAGGCCGAGGCTTATTAAAATGAACCTGTATTAATAAGGCAGCTATAATGTTATCTTTTCCTTAAAGGTAATAAATAGATAATTCTAATAATAATGATGATAAAGCATATTAATAAAAAAAAATCGGAAATGAAAGTTGTTTGTGTTTGTAACTTTTTCTATCACTTAAGTACTTACCTTACATTATTATTTTATTGTATTACTTAGCACAACACAACATAACATAAATTATTTTCTGGGCACTATTCCTGTTGACATCGACTCGGATGAAGTTTTTGATGCCCAGTAAATGCCTTTTTTTTGTATATATATTTATTAAGTTGTTAATAGTTTAATATGTAATTATTTACACAACTTATTTTAATTCTTTATTGTACACAAATATTTTACATACATTGAAATAGGACAGGATAATGATATACCTTCCACAGCGTAGTTTTTTTTTAACCTAACGGTTGCCTGGCAGAGAATGCCTTGGTGCGTTAACTCCGCCTATAATAATAACAATAATAATGAACCACTACTGTAGATGAAGTTTAAATAAATAAATACTATTAATAATGAACAAGGCAACAAAATCAATCAGAAGGTGGTCTATCTCAGATGACAACCAGCTGGTCTGAAGACGGAGTGAAAAGTTTGATATGGAAACTTTTGAATAACTACGTCTAAACCAGTCTAGGATGGGTCGTTAGATTCTTCTTTAACGTACTTTACCTATTCATTTTAACGAAGCATCTGCTGACTGACAGTGGACATTGCTTGTAGAACAGATGGCCAATGGGAACGAAAGGTTTTCGAGCGTCGACCGTATACTGGAAGATGCAGCGTAGGAAGGCCATCCACAAGGTGGACTGATGATCTGGTGAAGGTCGATCTGGTGTGGCGATGCTTGGGGAGGCCCGTCCAGAAGTGGTCATATTTCAGCTGAAATGATGTTCTGGTGACTGACCTCGATGGTAGATAGTGAAACCCTTAGATGACCACTAGACCTTTCAAACAAAAAAAACCTCATTAAAATCGGAGCATCCGTTTGGGAGCTACGATGCCACAGACAGACACATATATACAATGTGGGGATGACAATATGACTATAAATGAAAACACTGACTATACTCATCATTACGAATAACTTTTAGTATGGGACCAAACCTGAAATCGTGAAAAAAATTTCAGCTGTCCAGTACATTTTGTCGACTTATGCAAACATAAATGTACGGGACACCTCAAACTTTTATCACGATTTCAGGGTTGGTCCCATACCAAAAGTTATTCGTAATGATGAGTATAGTCAGTGTTTTCATTTATAGTCGTATTGTCATCCCCACATTGTATACATTTACATACACAGACACGTCAAACTTATAACAACACCCCGTCGTTTTTGCGTCGGGGGTTAAAAACAGGGCCCTTGAAAGGCGCCAACTAAGACAAGTTTAAGAACATCGGATTTGTCTGATTCAGGGGAAGCCATAAGCAAAGTTTTTCGAAAAATTTCAGTGTTATAAATCACAAGGCATTTTAGAAATAATAAATAGAGATAGCTCACTGTTTTTATTGCATTCATCCGATAAATGAGTTTAATTTTATGGCAAGTATGTATTTTGGTGAGTTTTATCCAGTCTAATTGTATACAGATTAAGGAACTAGCTGTCCCCTGCGGTTTCACCCGCATTTTTTGTTACTGCTCCGCTCCCGTGGGTCGTAGCGTGATGGTATATAGCCTGTAGCATTCCTCGATAAATGGGCTATCTAACACTGAAAGATTTTTTTTAAATCGGACCAGTAGTTCCAGAGTTTACCCCCTACATACAAACTTACAAACCTACAAACTTACAAACTTACAAACTTACAAACTTACAAATTTTACCTCTTTATAATATTAGTATAGATAAAGGCCGAACGGCGTGCATAGTAGGTTTTTTTTTTATTTGAGGCCGACTTCATCAAATAAAGTCTTCCACTCTAGGTGGAGCGGGAAAGAATGTCCGACTTTTAATGAGTAATTATACAGCTGTGTCCTTCAAATACAATTTGCTTTCCAGAGCCACGGTAACTCCTTCAAAGTATTCCTTACCTATGTCCTTTAAAAAAGTAAAACTGCTATCTCTTATTCATCTACCTAGCCTTTTCCCAACTATATTGGGGTCGGCTTCCAGTCAAGCCGGATTTAGCTGAATACCAGTATTTTACGAGGAGCGGCTGCCTACCAGACCTCCACAAACCATTAACTGGGGTAACACGGTACTTCATGGCAAGACTGGAGTCAGATTTACTGGCTTCTGACTATCCGTAACGACTGCCAGAGATCTACAAATGACAGCCGGGACCTATGGCTTAACGTACTTTCCGAGGCACGGAGGAAACTCGTTAAGATGGTGACACATCCACAGACCAACCTAGGCAAGCGTTGCTTAACCTTGAAGATCGACCTGTTATTATCTATCCACCAGCTCCTCATGAGCTGCTATCTCTTATTGCAAAAGATAAAAGGACCCGTCAGTTACGAAACACGTTCTAAAGTTCTGATAAATCAATGTTTATTTCACAACCCATTAATTATCTATCAGTTTAGCGTTACTCACAAAGAACTTCGGGACTAAACATAAATAATCAACAAAGGATCCTTTTCAACTGCTGAAGTCTCGATGTTGCAACGGTCCCTATAAAAATACCAGACAGGAAGCGACCTGTATCATTAGCATAAGTTTTAGTGTTGAAGTAGTATCTATTTTAAAAGATAGAAGCTAGTAAACCATGTATTCTAAGATAATTTTCGTCCTTGTGACTGTCTGTGTTGTCAACGCATCTGTGATAACTGACAATTACTTAGAAGGTAAATTATTTTGTTTTTCATACATTTTAAATCATACATTTGAAATTTTTTATCATAACTAGGTAAGCAGTGCTTCGTAACCGATACCATATTTTGAATCACAGATGATGCAGAGATAGAAGTCAAAGCGAGTCCGGGTATATGCAACTCCAAAGCGTGCGACTGGTTGTGTCGTAAAGTTAAAAAGACAAATGGCACCTGTGTCGAGGGTCACTGCAAATGTGAAAATTCCTTAATTGCAGAAGGTAATATGATTTGCCTATTAAGTAGAACACCAAAATTTATAATGTAAAAGATGGGTCTCGTACTACCAGTGCACTTTTTAGATTTCATTTCATTTCATATTTCACCTTTGAATTGCACCTTTTTACAGATGATGCCGAGACAGAAGTCAAAGCGAGTCTGAGTAGATGCAATTCTAAAGTATGCAACTGGCTGTGTCGCAAAACAAAGAAGACCAATGGTTCCTGTGTTGAGGATCACTGCAAATGTGAAAAGTCCTTCATTGCAGAAGGTAATAATAATATAATTTTCCTATCAAGTAGAACCAAAATCTATAACGCAAAAAATGTGTCACGTACTTCCAATGCACTCTTTAGATTTTATTCCATTTCACATTTCACCTTTGAATTGCACCTTTCCACAGATGATGCTGAGACAGAAGTTAAAGCGAGTCCGAGTAGATGCAACTCCAAAGTGTGCAACTGGCTGTGTAGCAAAATTAAGAAGAGCAACGGCACTTGTGTCGAGGATCACTGCAAGTGTGAAAAGTCCTTCATTGCAGAAGGTAATATGATTGTCTCATACTAAAAGATTTGGCATAGTCTTTGTACTTCCAAATCACTCATAAGATTTTATTCCATCTCGTATTTCTAATTAATATAATAAATTACTTTTTTATTTTCTGCCCTTGTCTTAGTTTACTCGGGGTCGACACAGCACGTTTTTAAGTTTTTGTCACAACTAGGTAGCCAGTACTTTGGAATCGATACCATATTTTAAATTACAGAGGATGCTGAGACAGAAGTCAAAGCGAGTCCGAGTAGATGCAAGTCTAAACTGTGCAACTGGCTGTGTCGCAAAATTAAGAAAACCAATGGTACCTGTGTTGAAGATCATTGCAAATGTGAAAACACCTTTATTTCAGAAGGTACTACGATTTTCCTATCAAATAGAATATAAACCTACAAAGAAAAAGATGTGCAACATGCTTCTAGCTGAAAATGGTCAAATTATTCAAAATCCATAAAATATTTTTCAGATGCATTAACTGAACTCAATATAGAAGAAGACTCTGTTCAATCAAGATCTTGCAACAACAGCAGGTGCAGACAAATTTGCCGCAAGCAGAAGTTCCGTGGAGGCGCCTGTGTTGGAACTAACTGCTACTGCAATAAATTTCTATCCCTCGAAGACGGTAAGGATTACAACTATTTTGCAAAATCAGCGATTTGCAAAATAGTTGTAATTAATAAAATTTATAAAATTGCTATTATTCTTTTTATTATTGCTTCCTATTTAATGTATACAATCATAGAAACAAATAAAAATGATCTACTTAGAGTGGGTCTTAATATGAACATGTACAAAATCAAATTCATCGTAAACACCTATCAAGATCGAAGACTACACTTCAACTTAAATCGCCATTGACACCTAAACCTTACCAATTTTGCTTTTTTTACAGATGCAATAAACGAATTCAATGACTTTACTTCCCTTGATGATAACATTTTTAGTATAGAAGGTAAGAAATGGCATGCTCTTAGATTTGAAGTAAATATGTATAATAGAGACACAAAAATTAGCAATGTTTTAAGTGAGGATTATGACTGAAATTTTATTAAATAACTAATAGCCAAATCAACAACAACAATTCTGCAAAATTTTCATCTACATATTGAGGTGAAGATTGCGTAGAATTGTTGTCATTATTATTAAATATCCGTTATTCATAGATGTTCTTGCATTTTTTATTTACTATGTTATCATTATCTTTTAGAAGATGCCGTTGATGAATATTCAGAATTGGACACGAGACGCTCCTGTAGGATAAGCAAATGCAGTCGAAAATGTGCTCGCCGTGGCTACGAAGGTGCCACATGTGTTGAAGGTCGCTGCAAGTGCTACAAAAACCCTGAGAAATCGTTACTCGTCTCGGAATTGTCTGAGGATCAGAGCGAACGCAGTTGTAACTTGCAAGCGTGTCACCAGTTATGTCGCAGACTCAAGTTCCCTGGTGGCGTTTGTGTCAATGGACGCTGCAAGTGTGACAACTTCCTTGGGACAGAAGGTATGATTTTGCTTACCGGTCGTATTTACCTCTTTTGTACATATTATTTTGGCTCTTTTCAAACCATTTGAGTTTTCTACAAGAATATATTCCTTTGTTCCATCTAAAAAACTAATTTTGCTTGAAATATGGTTTGTGGTTTTTAATTGAAATTAAATATGGTTTAAAAATAACCACGAATCCTGCTGTCCCCAGCAGGATCTGTGTTCACTTATTTCGCTTGCTCACTTGACCCCGCCATCCTCTTAATAACATTTAGTGTACAATTAGAATATTTATTAAAAAATGTGCATAGTTAAAAAATAAACGCATTTCTTTTAGTAGATGCTAATGATGATTATTCAGACCTGGACACGAGACGCGTCTGTCGCGTAGAGAAATGCAGTCGTAAATGTACCCGTCGCGGCTATGGGGAAGGCAAATGTGTCAATGATCGGTGCCAGTGCTACGACAAAATACTAAGAGAAGGTTTCTACTAAACTTCCATAATTATTTAACGAACCTATTTTCCCTTGTTTTATTTAAATATATTACCCTTTTTTCATTTCATTCTATGTTTGGCGTTCTGGTCCTTAATATTTTTATATTGAGTTCTAAAAAGAAATACTTGTGACCAAAATCATGTTATAATGTCGAACTCTAACAATTTCAGTGTATTTTATATTTGCAAACAAAAACGAGCTGTAACTTAAAATTCAATAACAATATTTTGTATTTTTAGTAGATGCATATCCACTATATGCTGCTAGCGATGAAAACGAAGAATCAAATGAAATCTCAGGACTAAATAAAGGTGACTTAGTTTAAAATATTATTTTTAAGAGAATGGTTTAACAGTTACTTCATTTTATTTTATTTGCAATAGGCAACGAGAATTTACTGAAATTAATTGTGAATCAAAACATATAGTCCTACAATTCTTTTATAAAAAGGTTTCCTTCTTTAATTTCTCCGTTTTTAATTTGTACCTTTTTTAAAACTGTAATCTTCCTACAACATTTTATAAAAAAAAAGAAAATGTCTCTGTCTCTTTAACTATCCCTCCACTTTTTTTTCTCTTTTAATTTTCTGTAACTCTAAATCTTGTTTTTCTTTGCAGAAGAGTTAGCACCTTCTCCAAGGGCCTGTAACTCAGCGACTTGCAACCAATGGTGTCACCAACTGAAATTTGCCGGAGGATGGTGCCGCTTTGGAAAATGTCAATGCTTCTAAAATTTATTAATTCTATTGTATTGTAATCTAGTTTGTGTCATACATGTCTAGTATCTAATAAAATTATCTAATAGAATGTAAGGACATTATTATTATTTAAAGCGTATAAAAATTCAAACAAGAACTTACTATACAACTATGCATAACCTATGTAACTAATATTTAATATCGTCAAATAATAAAACGTTTACAAAAAACAATTGTTTGTTATTACATTGTCCATAATCGATTTCAACATGAAAAAGTCCTGCAAAACGTAAATTATCGTAAAAACCAATTTTATATTGTGTGTGCCATTTCTACAGTACCAGTGGCTACGCATTACTTTGGTGAACTTTTTAATTGCTTATACAAAACTTGTCGAATTTGGATACTTACTTACCAGTACAGCTATTGAGTCTCACCTCATAACATGACCTTACTAGTCTTATTAATTTATCTGATAAATTATAAACTGATGATGAATAGTGAACTGTTGATATATATCCATATTCTAAATCCTATCTAAAGCGTTTGATATAGTTACTACTCCCATTGTCTTGACTTAATTACACAAAGTTCGAGTAATGGGCTTAACCTAAAGATTTTCAGAGATTCTCTCTTACTGTGTAAGCAAGTTTTGTATCGAATACACCATCTCTCACGGAGTCCCACAAGGGAGGATCTTGGGTCTTCTCCATATTCTAGTTTTATTAAATGAATTTTACACAATTAACGTACCCTATCTCTATTAGGCCAATAAGGTTCACAAAGACATACCTATCTATACCTACGATTACCAGCATGGAAATACTTGTCATCTAGGATGAATACTGGTAATACCTTTTTTTGTGATTGTAGATTGATATTGAACGAAAGCACATTAATACTGACATTTCTTTAGCAAGTTGCTTCGCATAGCCATACCAAGATAAACGATTCCGAACTTTTCAGTGACACCACACCACGTTAAGATTCTCATATTTAATTTAGGTTTTATCAATTCATTACCGTAATATAAGGATTAAAGCATTTAAACACTTTTTTATCCTCATTTTGTCAAAACAAAACGTCGCGGTCGGTTCTTTTATCTAGTGCATTATATTTCGAAAAAAGATTATTGTAATCTTTATGATTCTGATCTTGTGACGAGATTACAAATTTACCGACATACATACGTGCCATTATAAATATAGTAAACCGAATTGTAATTTGACGTGAAACGTCTATAAAATCACACCAAAATATACAGGCACCAGATCAAAAATAGACCGTAACGAAATGGTCTGTATCGTCTTGTCTTAATAATTACATAGTTGTAAAACTGAGACATATTACGAAAAATGAAAAGGGCTCATGCAGACAAACGGTATGCACCTATCCTCAATGAGTTAACTAGAAGTTATTCAAGGGGTTCACTATATTCCGTTCAAATTAGTCGCCATAACCTCAGATGAGTAAGACATGTAAAATTTGGTTTTATGTCTGGTCGGGATACAACTGACGCCATTTTCGCTATACGCCAGCAGTGCGAGAAATACAATCATGAGCATAAAAAATTGCACATGGTATTCGTGCTCTGTGTCCTGGTGTATGCTGTCTGTCGATGATATTTTTGCTGGTTGCCTAGAGTGGCCTAGAAATTCAGAGTACATTGGAGGTGCAATGTCGCAAACTAAAGAAAAAAACCGGACAAGTGCGAGTCGGACTCGCGCACTGAGGGTTCTGTACCAACTTGCTTATGAAAAACCTTCTCGAATCGAGTCTTGAAGACATTAATTTTTTTTTTCTTGTGACGTAACTAAAAATTTTTAGTTCGCAGACTTTTCCTTATATTTGTACTATAATATCTTGCTTCGATGACATATGGCTCGGAAACGTGGTCGCTCACAATGGGCCTCATCAGAAGGCTTAAAGTGACCCAAAGAGCAATGGAAAGGGCTATGCTCGGAGTTTGCTTGTGTGATCACATCAGAAATGAAGTTATCCGCAAGAGAACCAAGGCTACCGACATAGCCCAAAGAATCACCCAACTTAAGTGGCAGTAACGGATGATCTATGGGGACGAAAGTTTCTGGAGTGGTGGCCTCGTACCGGAAGACGTAGTGTTGGAAGGCCTCCCACAAGGTGGACCGACGACCTGGCGAGGGTTGCGGTGGTTTTAATTTCAACTCGATACCTTCAACATACCTATGAAAACAGTTCAATTCTCAAATCGAGTCATGAAGTTTTAAAAAAACAATCCTGTGATGTAACCACAAATTGTAAATTTTCAGACTTTTCCCTATATTTGTGCTATAATACTTTGCTTCGTGCCTTTTAATTACTCAGATACCCGCGAAACGAGACACAATAGTAAAACAATAACAGCGCGGTCTCATAGGACCGGTTGGGGATTCAAACGTTAAGATTATAGATGAACGGGAAGTACCCTATGAATTTTGATTCCTTTGACAGTGTCGAAATGTACGTTTTTTGCCACATAAACGAGCGTATCTTTTTTTCCGTCAACTTACAAGATTGATTTTTGCACAGTTTCAAGGGACCGCGGACTTGAGTATATAGTTTTAAGTTCAACTTGATACCTTCACTCGTTCCCGAGATAAAGGGTCTTGATAGACAGACAGATGAACAACAAAGTGATCCTATAAGGGTTCCGTTTTTTCCTTTTGAGGGACGGAACCCTAAAAATTGGCCTTAAATTGAGTAAAACCAAAACGGAGCTGTGCTGTTTGCTCTTGACGGAACGCCCATACCGATCGGTCCCAAAATTCGGTACCTCGGGTCGCTTTTTCAAAGGGATGGTGAGGTAAGCCGAGATGTAACACATGGGATGAAAGCAGGATGGATGAAATGGTCACGGGACCAACTTGCGACCTACGGATGCCCCTCAAGTTGAAGTATAAAATGCACAAGTCCAAGTAAGACAATATATCATACAGTATAGACCAGAATGCTAAGCTGTGAAAAACTTAGATGAAAAAAGATTGCATGTAGCGGAGATAAAGGTGGTGTGACGAAAATGGATAAATTGAGAAATGAGTATATTATTAGAGGAAGTTATAGGGGAATTGTCTGTCTTGGTATGGCCATGCGAAGACAAGAAATGTAACGCATGTTACTAAAAGAGTTACTAAATCTATGTATTACATACACAGTTGTAAATGGATGGAGAGAGTATTCCTGTATATGCATAAAGTATTCAATAAACAAATAACGTGACGGGTGACATAATAAAAGAACAAAACTTCTTGTGCCGACCCCAAGTAATATAGGACAAGGTAAAAGGTAAATCGAAGAAGAAGATCATAACGCTAAAACAAAAATAAAAACACGTAGATCGTCGTAGTCTTCGATTCGTCTAAACACGAATCTCATAACTCATCCTCGACTTGTTGAGCGGTAGAAAACAAAGATAATAAGCTTAAGTAGAATAGTTCCAGTACCAAGAACTATGTAAAGACTATGGGCCTTCGTCTGAACAATATTATTAATATACATCGACATAAAAGACAGGGAGGCACCCGTAAACGGTCGCTAGCACGAAGTGACGTAGCAATAAGGGGGTGACACTATCCTTTTATTAATTGAATTATTTATCTTTGCCGGCTACAAAGATAAATCAATGTTCACTAACAACGCTTATTTCGTAAACCAATAATTACTTATCAGTTTATCGTTACTCACAAAGGGCTTCGGTACTGAACATGGATTAATGAATGACAAAGGATCCTTTTCCACTGGTGAAGTTCGGATGTCGCAACTGTCCATATAAAAAGATTCTACAGGAAGCAATATGTATCATTAGCATAAGTTTCAGTGTTAAAGTAGTACACATTTTAAAGCTAGGAAAACATGTATTCTAAAATAATTTTCGTGCTTGCTACAATCTGCATAGTCAACGCATCTGTGTTAACTGACCATGATGATGGTAAGTTTCTGAAAATAACCTGTGTTGATAACAATTGGGTACATGGCTTACTTTGTAATCAATTCCATATTTTATTCACAGATAATGTCGAAACAGAAGTCAAAGTGAGCCCGAGTAGATGCAACTTCAAAGCGTGTGACTGGCTGTGTCGCAGTCTCAATAAGACCAGTGGTGCCTGTGTCAACGGTCGCTGCAAGTGTGAAAAGTCCCTCATTGCTAAAGGTAATATGATGTTCTTGTCATGTAGAACTAAAATCCATATCGTTAATGATATCATGTGCTTCCAAATTACACAGATTCTTATACATTCACAGAATATTCAACAATTTAACATTTAATTGCAGACTGATCTTTCTACTGATCACTGTCCTTTCTAACATGTTTCATGATCAAATTGGTCAATGACACTAAAATTTTCTCAAATGCAGTAACTGAACTCAACGTAGATGAAGACTCTGTTCAATCAAGATCTTGCAATAACAAAAGGTGCAACCAAATTTGCCGCAAGCAGAAGTTCCGTGGAGGTGCCTGTGTCGGAGCTAACTGCTACTGCAATAAATTTCTCTCCCTACAAGACGGTAAGGATTAGATTTGTTTCGTAATACGTTTGATTCCGTTGATTCACTTATAAAGATATAATATCCCCGTTAAAACCACAAGATTTTAATAGAATCTAATTCATATTTCATTATTTGATACTTCTTTTATTTTTTCAATATGGTATTTCATAAACCAAAAGCTCTACGATTGTTATTTTTGTCGTACAGATACCTTAACTGACTCTGTGGAAAACCTTTCGCCCCTCTCTTGTAACTCCATAGCGTGCGATGATCAATGTAGGAGAACCGGCTGGCACAGCGGTGTCTGTATCAATGGCCAGTGCAAGTGTGACCACTTCCTAAACACAGACGGTATGCATTATTTGATCAAAAATCATCATCTTTAATTATTTATTTATTTAATATAATTAAGCGTTAATTTGCTTGTTAATGTTTTAACCTAGATTGTAATATTTAGTACAAAGAAAACATCCTACAGGTCGTTATTTGTATATCTGAAATGTTAAGTTTCTATCTCAGGTGATGCAGTTTTTGAAAACTCTTTCTTCAACGACCAAGATCCTGTAACACCAAAAAGATGTACCCCTGAGGCGTGCAGCGCACTGTGCCGTAGACTCAAGCTTGGTGAAGGTGTCTGTGAACACAGCCGCTGCAGATGCAGTAACTACAAGCCCACCCCCCAAGGTTCAATTTGAGAAATTTTAAATTAATTAAATATTATTATTAATTAACCTAGATTGTAATATCTAAAGTACAAAGAAAACATCCTACAGGTCATTATTTGTATATCTGAAATGTAAATTAAGTTTCTATCTCAGGTGATGCAGTTTTTGAAAACTCTTTCTTCAACGTTCAAGACCCTGTAACACCAAAAAGATGCACCCCTGAAGCGTGCAGCGCACTGTGCCGTAGACTCAAGCTTGGTGAAGGTGTCTGTGAACACAGCCGCTGCAGATGCAGTAACTACAAGCCTACCCCCAAAGGTTCAATTTGAGAATTTTTATATTACCTAATGAAATATTATAATTAATGGCACGTTAAGCCGTAGGTCCCGGCTGTCATTTGTAGATCTTTGGCAGTCGTTACTGATAGTCAGAAGCCAGTGAATCTGACTCCAGTCTTGCCATGAAATACCGTGTTACCCCAGTCATTGAGTTGTGGAGGTCTGGTAACTGGCTAACGTATGCTGTGTATAAGTTATTGCCAGTGTTTTTTTCATATTACTTAACGATAACTGATTATTCTTCATTCTTTCAGATGCCATGAATGACCTAGATGAATCTATTTCACTAGACGATAATCTTCTGAGCAATGACTTCCTAAGTACAGAAGGTAAACTATCATTTTCATAGTTAAATTTCATTGCTAAACTCAGATTCAAAAGCTGTGGTATTTTAGAATGCATTCTTACTTTTTTTAAACCATATGTACCTACGCAAAATGACAATTCTGACTATGAATTGTCAGTGAAACTGCGGTTCTGTTTTTAATTATTATGGATGTGATGAGGCCTAAAGAAAATTCTAATTTTAAGCCTTACGCAATATATACAACTGAAGAATTTCTTTCACTTTGTTTTTTCTAGAAAATGATCCCGAGACCGAAATTGCTAGCGATTCAAAAAGGTTGAAATGCAACCTCCATGCTTGCAAAAGGTGGTGCCGCCGACTTGGCTACAAGACTGCCGTCTGTGTCGAAACACGATGTGAATGTAGCCACCCCGAGACTCAAGGTATAATTTCTTTACGATTTAACAGTCAATAAACTACTTGACATTTTTAGACGAACACTCATCGATCCTTCCAACACTGCGTCTCCCATAAGGTTGACCTGGCGAAAGTCGCAGGAAACCGATGGATGCGAGACGCACAAGACCGACCGTTGTGGCGACGCTTGGGGTAGGCCTGTGTCCAGCAGTGGACGTCTTCCGGCTGAGATGATGATGATGACTCATTGACCAATGAGAAGTCGCTGATTAAGTTTACGGATGTTTGTTAAACTTTTTATCCGCTTCATTGTATGTCTAGGTCCTGGGCCACTTTCACGATTTAACTGCTGAACCGATTTTGATGAACTTTGTTATAGAACAAGCTTAAACGCCAAGGATTGACATAGGTTACTTTTTATCTGTCTTTGACTTCGAGTCCGTAACCAATATTCACGTGGACGAAACCACGGGCAAAACCTACTTCTTCATAATTTTGAATTTTGCTTTTTCTTGCAGAGGATGCTTTCACCCAGAGCTAGTAATCAGGCGACTTGCAGCCAATACTGTCGCCGCATTCAGTATGCTGGAGGATCGTAACACTGTAGACAATTCTAAAACTAATTCATTATACTATTTTGTAGTGTAGATTATATCATAGAACATAATATCTAGTGTATGTATATCTTGTTAAAATACGTTTTGTTTTTTTTTAATAATTTTGGGAAGGACGCTAGTTATTGTGGATGTATACAAAAGTTCAAATAAGAACTTCCAATATAGTTTTGTATGACCCTGTACCAAATAGAATATGAGTACTGACGCTGAAATAAAAACATATTAAAAAAAATGTTTTTTTAAATTTTTCGAGATAGATTCTATCTAACATGAAACTGTAGTAAAAACCGAATTAATATTGTGTACCACTTCAACAATGATAATAAGATACCTACGAATACGTAGGTAAGATGATAGCGCCGGAAGCTTGGTATTAAAAGCTAAGTAAAAAGAAAATGTAATGATAACAAAAATTCAAATTAATCAAAGCCCAACATTTGCTGAATATACATTTTTAAGCATAGAAATCTTTTATTTAGATTTATGTGGTTTTAAGAGTTACCACTGAGTCGGGGCAGTTACCACTGAGAAGACTTTTTAAGAGTTCGGTAATTGTACGATCAAATTAATTTAAAAAATAATACAAAGTAAACCTCTCTCACACTCAAACAAATGTCCTATTTAATAAAAGTGAAAGGATCTGACAATGTTGGTTTCTTTCATACATTTTCTGCTATTAAGACAGTACATCTCACAAAAATTTATATTTTTGTTTTTTTAGTATGGTAATGCAGAAAAAAGATAGTCCAATGAGTAACTTTATTTTTAGTCTAATTTATCTTGTTATTGTGGGCACAACTTTCAGCGTAAAGACTGGTGTGTTTTCTGCCGTTGAAAAGGGAGGATCCTCCGACCGGACGAGGTGTTATGTTCGGTGGGCTACTACCCGGGATGATTTCGGGCTGTTGTATCTATTCAAATCACGCGGAGAACTTTGCTTACGCAATGCATGATTCTGTGACGTCATAATTATGTACTCGTAGTAGATGTCGCTACAATGTCTTATGTCTCTGTCGGGTAGAGCGAAAAGCCGCGTTAGACTTTAACTGAATAAAACTACACCTATGTTCCTTAAATTACCTTTTGTAAGACTATAACAAGAGTTTTCCCATACAGTGTTTGTGTTGACTGGTAGAGAATACCTTCTTGCATTAAGTCCGCCTATGAACCTACCTCTTCTTTACATGAAGTTTAAATTTATTAATAAATTGTGTAATGTGTAGTTGAAAAGGAAAATATCTAAGATAATGACATAAGTATTTACTAGCTTATAGGACTTTGTAGAAGAACTGTTAATCTTCTTGATGAAAGTGTTGGAGAAAACAATCATAGACGGCAAGTTCTTTCTTCCAATTTCTTTAATTATAAAAACAGATTCACATTTGGTTTAGTAGTAGCAATTCAAAAGTTTTACCAAAGCACTGAAAAAAGACTGGTTCCTATGATTCTGTTAACAAATCACTGAAGAAAAGCTATGAAATTTTATTTGGAACATAATAATTATGTAGCCAAAAGAATCACATTTTTTTAACTGTTTAGTTTTGTTATCTTATTGCATAGATATAATATTGTGTTGTCGTCTACATTGGAACTTTTTGTTTTGATCTGGTTATTTTTTGCAAGAACCCTAGTACCTGTGAGTAGGATTTTATATATTATGCCCCTTATGTAAGGCAGGACTATTATTATAACATAAAAATCTTAGTCGCCAAGGTAAGATACTTTTAAGAAGCATGTTGCAGGCTGTACTGTTCTAAAGCCTGGGATACACTAGGGAACATTTTGTCCCGAAACACGACGCGCAACACTAAATTTACGTGACGCTGCAACGTTGCATATTGTCCTGCAACATGCCCTGCAACATAGTACGTGACGCGGGGTATGTTGCTTGCTCCCGCCTCGAGAGCGAGCGCACGAGTCCCTCGTCAGTATGCATGTTCCACGTAGTTGTTGAGCAACATGTTCCGCAACATGTTGCTCCATTTGTCCCCTAGTGTATCCTTGGCTTTTATCAGACAAATTGCGAAACATCTTTTTTCATATATGTAGGACATAAACTTACTTATGTACGTATGTACATATTATGACTTATAACACCAATGAATTGCGCTACATTTTAAGAACGCAGGCATCATTTATGATGAAATGCATAACAAAAAAGAAGGTTATTTTAATATCTTTTTATTTATTTTTGATTTACATGTTATAAATATTTACATTCTATTACCTACTTACTTAGGCCTTACAAAATAATGTTAGAAATTCTTGTTTAAACTTTGACATGTTTTAAATACTACATTCTACCTTACAACTTTCTACTTTTAGTATAGTTTAATTACGTACACAATATATTATTTATACAATTCATTTTACAAAACATTAAAAATCATAAATATTAGTAGCATTGACACTGTCCAAAGCGACACCAGCCTCCCGCGTATTTGAGGCGGTGGCACATTTGGTTGCAAAATACTGTATTACAGGAACTGGGCGCAGTTTCAATCGGCTCTTCTGCAAGAAAAAAAATATATTATGAAAAGTTAAGAAAAGAGATTATGAAAATATTGACAGAAACTATTTTTGTTCAACAACCTGTAATTGTAGGTACAAGAAAACTCATCGCTTTTAAAGGTATTTGAATTGCACATGAAACAGTTGTAAAAGCCAAAAAAAAAACATAAAAATACTAGTATAGACTACACTAAAAAATATGTATGTTACCTGCATTTGTGCTCATTATTTCGTTTGATTCTTCATTTTCTTCATTTATATCTCTGGTCACATCGTTTAATATAGAAGTATCTGTTAAAGATAAAAACAAATGATATGATTATTATTTTAACATATTCCAATTTGATATAGAAAAGTAAGAGTGAGTCAATTTTACGACTATAACCTATCTATTATAGATTTCTAATGTCAACTATAAATAAAATAAAATTATATATAATTTATTTCAAAGTATCATCGACGTATTAAAAATAATACATTCACATTTAAAATCAATTACAATTAGAATGATATAATGATACAATCAAAAAGTTCAATTGAGATTAAGGGCCTGTTTCACCACCTATGATTAGGGCCTGTTTCACAATGTCCGAGTAGGCACTACTCACTGAATAAATTCAAAAATGTGACAGAATTCGTATGAAATTATCTGTCAAGTACGTAAGTTACTCGAAACTTAATCATAGGTGGTGAAACAGGCCCTAACACTAACGTATTTATAAACATGTTATGGGGAAATTAACAGATTGAATAAATAGTAACCTTGTCTTTCTATTTTGTCGTAGCACTCGCATCGACCATTGACGCATCTAGCGCCCGCATAGCCGCGACGGGTGCAGGTACGATTGCATTTCCTCACGTGGCAGACGCGTCTTGTAGCTAGTCCTAAATATTCTTCTACGGCATCAACTGAAAAATATTTTGCAGTTTAAAGAGAGAGTCAAAATAACATACACAAAAGAGGTAGATACGATGGATGAACAAAATCTTACCTTGTGTTCCAAGGAAGTTGTCACACTTGCAGCGTCCATTGACACAAACGCCGCCGGGGAAGCCAAGTCGGCGACATAGTTGTTCACAAGCTCTGAGGTTA
Source organism: Mythimna separata (assembly GCA_030763345.1). NCBI lineage: Eukaryota > Metazoa > Arthropoda > Insecta > Lepidoptera > Noctuidae > Mythimna > Mythimna separata. The sequence continues at coordinate 17,081,058 of CM061177.1, read as the reverse complement.
CAATCGCCAGGTGATACTAATTCTGCAGGGTCAGTCATGTCATCTGCATCTGAAGAGAAATAGTGCAACGTAAAAAATGGCATATAAAAAGAAAGTAACTGCAAATGAGACAAGCTCGTTATTGAGAAAGATTATTTTGAATAGAAAAGAAAAGGAAACGTGTTTGAAAACGGCAGCTGCAGTCATTAAAATGTGGACAAAAATCTGTAAAATTACCTATTGAGTTAAGGAAATTATCACAACTGCAGCGTCCGTTGACACAAGCGCCGCCGGGGAAACCAAGCCTACGACATAGTTGTTCACAAGCTCTGAGGTTACAATCGCGAGCTGATAGTAATTCTGCGGGGTCAGTCATGTCATCCGCATCTGAAGACAAATACAAGAGAGTAAACATAAACATAATTAACACAAAAAACAATAATTTAGGCATAGGATCATCAAAAAAAAATTAAACAAACGTTGCCCAGCCACAATTATTATCATTTAAAGAACTTCGTTGGAAATAAAATATGAAAATTACTTATAATATAAGGCTGGTTTTCATTCTGAGCAGTAGACCTTTTCATTTGTATTATTTAATTTAACTTAGAAAATAATATTTTACCTTTTGTGCTTAGGGAGTTGTCGCTAGGGAAGTTATCGTCTAATGGAATAGATTCATCCAAGTCGGCCATGACAACTGTACGAATGGAAAATAATAAGTTAAAGGAAAGAACACTTGCTATCACTGACTTACATATTTCATATAACATCATAATAGCACTAATAAATTTGAAACTACATTAAAATTTAACCTTTGGGGGTGGGCTTGTAGTTACTGCATCTGCAGCGACTGCCGTCACAGACACCTTCACCAAGCTTAAGTCTACGACACAGTACGCTGCACGCCTCAGGGGTACATCTTTTTGGTGTCACAAGATCTTGAACGTTGAAGAAAGAGTTTTCAGAAGTAGCATCACCTAAGATAGAAATTTAATTTTAATGTCAGATGTTAGCATGAAGCCTGTTGCTAGAATGTTGACAACAAATAGTGCATACCTTGTTTGTATAAGAAGTAGTCACACTTGCACTGGCCATTGATACAGACACCGCTGTGCCAGCCGGTTCTCCGACATTGATCATCGCACGCTATGGAGTTACAAGTGCGGAGCGAAAGGTTCTCTTCAGAATCAGTCAAGGTATCTGTATGACAAAAAAAAAAAAAACCGGGCAAGTGCGAGTCGGACTCGCGCACTGAGGGTTCCGTAGTAACTTAGCTATAAAAACAGTTCAATCGAACAATTCGACAGTCTCGAAATGTACGTTTTTTGCAGTATAAACGGACGAATCTTTTTTTCCCGTCACTTTACCAATTGAATTGAAAATTGATTTTTGCACAGCTTCAAGGGACCACGGACCCAATTATATGGTGTTAATTTCAACTCAATACCTCTAACTTACCTATGAATAAAGTTCTATTCTCGAATCGAGCGTTGAAGATTTTTCAAAAAAATAATTCTTGTGACGTAACAACAAATTTTCAGTTTTCAGACTTTTCCCTATATGAGTGCTATAAAACGTTGCTTCATGCCAAATTTCAAGATTCTAGGTCGACTGGAAGTACCCTTTAGGTTTTGATTCCCTTGCGAGTACTTGCGAGTTTCAAAATATGCAGCTTAAATTGCTGTTTCTTTTGATTGCGTTGACATAGAAGTTTGATTTTGTTACAGCTTAAAGGTATTATAGACCTGAGTATTTAGTATGAATTTCAATTTAATACCTCTACGCGTTTATGAGGAAATGGGTAGTAAGTTTAAAATTATTAAAAAAATATATATTATGTGATGTAACCAAAAATTTTTGGTTTTCGTAATTTTTCCTTTATCTATGCTATAAGACGTTGCTTCGTACCAAATTTCAAGATTCTGAGTTCACGGGAAGTACCCTGTAGGTTTTGATTCCCTTGCAAGTGTCGAAAATTTGCGGCATAAACGGCTGTATCTTTTGATTGCGTTGGCTTAGAAGTTTGATTTTTTCACAGCTTCAAGGGACAGTAGACCTGAGTAATTGATATAATTTACAGCTTCATACCTCCACGCGTTCCTGAGAAAAAGGGTCTTGACAGACGGACGGACAGACGGACAACAAAGTGATCCTATAAGGGTTCCGTTTTTTCCTTTTGAGGTACGGAACCCTAAAAACAACCGTAAAAAGAGCTTTCGGTATATGACACACCATATTTATGAGATAAAATGAGTATCAAAATTAAACTAGATTGTATCCAAATTATTCGATGATTTTTTATTACAAATATTAGGTACCTTCTGTGTATAAGAAGTAGTCACACTTGCACTGGCCATTGATACACACACCGCTGTGCCAGCCGGTTCTCCGACATTGATCATCACACGCTATGGAGTTACAAGAGAGGGGCGAAATATTTTCCACAGAGTTAGTCAAAGTATCTGCATCTGCAATAGTCGTAAAACAAATCATCAGTTTTTACAAATCCATATTTAATAGATTTCTGGGTATGCCATAATGAAAATAATATTTACTTTATTCTTTGATTGTTTTCAATTAAATAGGCAACAATAATAATAACAAAGGGAATCAATCGCTGATGTTACGAAATAAATCTACCTATTAGGTACTTACCGTCTTGAAGGGACAGAAATTTATTGCAGTAGCAGTTAGCTCCGACACAGGCGCCTCCACGAAACTTCTGCTTGCGGCAAATTTGGTTGCACCTTTTGTTGTTGCAAGATCTTGGTTGAACAGAGTCTTCATCTACGTTGAGTTCAGCTACTGCATCTGAAAATATTTTATTATAAGCAACTCTATCATTCTCTGTTTTGTCTCTCTCTTTCTCTTTCACTCTCTTAGTTGTTGTCAGTCATTAAAAATGACTTATAGTTTAAATTACTGTTAATAATAATTTTACCTTTTGTGTTTAGTAAATAGTCACACTGGCAGCGTTCTTTAACACAATTGCCTCTGGGGTAGCCACGTTTACGACATTGTAGTAGGCAAGCTCTAGGTTTACAATAGCCTGACAAAAGTTCTTCAGCAGGGTCAGTCATGTCATTCACATCTAAAAAGTAATACTATAAGTAATACAAGGTAAAATGGCCTATATGAAAATAGCTACTGCATCAGAAAAAAGTCTTGTTCTTGAGTTTGACCACTTTGAATAAAATAGAAAAGGAAACATGTTTAAAAAAGGCAGGTGTGGTCATTAAAATGTCAATAGTGTAAAATGACTGTAAGTAATAAAATAAATATTACCGTTTGTTTTAAGGAAATTGTCACACTTGCAGCGTCCGTTGACACAAACGCCGCCTGGAAAACCAAGTCGGCGACATAGTTGTTCACAAGCTCTGAGGTTACAATCGCCAGGTGATAGTAATTCTACAGGGTCAGTCATGTCATCCGCATCTGAAGAGAAAACGACATGGTAAAACTTAGATTACATGTAAATGTGGATAATATAATAGATGGACGAAGACGATGAAAAATAGTCTGCAATGGGCATTGGCACACATGCAGTGCCCAGCCATACAGGCCCTACTAATGTAATTGGCGTTGCGACACTCAAAATAGTATGCTCGGAAGGTACATTTACTTGAATTCGTTGCATTTTCTGCCCAGATATTTAGTAACGTAAAATAAAATACATATCTACTTTACTCTAAATATACTAGATATGTGACAAGAAATAAAATTGATCTGTTCTAATGTACGGAAGTACATGATATAATCACAATACATAACAGGAAAATACTATTACCTTCTGCAATGGGAGACTTATCACATTTGCAGTGACCTTCGACACAGGTACCATTGGTCTTATTAAGTCTGCGACACAGCCAGTCACATGCTTTGGGCTTGCATCTACTCGGCCTCACTCTGACTTCTGTCTCGGCATCATCTGTGATTAAAATATGACATTGATTACAAAGCACTGCTTAAATATTTGTGAAAAAATTAAGAATGTATGGTTAAAAACTTATGAATTACCATCATAGACGTTGACCGTTAACACAGATGCGTTTACAATACAGACTGTCACAAGGACGATAATTATTTTAGAATACATGGTTTCTAAGCTTTATATCTATCTTTAAAATGTGTACTACTTCAACGCTAAAACTTATGCTAATGATACAGGTCGCTTCCTGTAGAGTGCTTTTATAGGGACCGTTGCGACAGCGGGACTTCACCTGTGGTAAAGGATACTTTATGATTCATGAATCTATGTTCAGTCCCGAAGGTCATGTGAGTGAAGCTAAACTGATAAGTAATTATTGGGTTACGAAATAAGCGTTGTTAGTAAACATTGATTTACTTATCTTTGCACTCGATAAAGGTAAAGAATTTCAGTTTCCCGTTTGTGCATGTTATTATTTTTAGATTGTACCTTATATACCTATTACTATAGTAATTATTAGTTAAGATGTTTATAAACAGTTAATAAATACTTATTTTGTGATTGATTTTCAATAATTAAAAAAGTATTGGATGATGAATGGATATAATGATGAACACGAGATGCACAGGATCGTTATGGCGACGCTTGGGGGAGGCCTATGTCTAACAGTGGACGTCTTTCAGCTGAGATGATGATGAATAAAAGTATAGTATGGTTATGTTTAAGTCGGAAAGAGATAGATTTTTGGTGTCATCAGTTTAGTAAGTGCGTCGTTAAGCAATTAAATCAATGCACAGGAATTCCGTCTGAAATGACAAAGCAACTGTACCGAACGTGAGGACAGGCTTATTTATATATTTATCAGTTCCTGGCTATACTTACAGTATGTACTGTATGCTTATTTATATACAGTATATATGTCATCATCATCATCATCATCATCTCAGCCGAAAGACGTCCACTGCTGGACATAGGCCTCCCCCAAGCGTCGCCACAGCGACCGGTCCTGCGCGTCTCGCATCCATCGGATTCCCGCGACCCTCGCCAGGTCGTCGGTCCACCTTATGGGAGGCCTTCCGACGCTGCGTCTTCCGGTACGTGGCCGCTACTCTAGAACCTTCCGTCCCCATCGACCATCTGTTCTACGAGCAATGTGCCCTGCCCACTGCCACTTAAGTTTAGCGATTCTTCGGGCTATGTCGGTAACCTTAGTTCTCTTGCGGATCTCTTCATTCCTGATGTGATCGCGCAAGGAAACTCCGAGCATAGCCCTTTCCATTGCTCTTTGGGTGACTTTAAGCCTTCTGATGAGGCCCATTGTGAGCGACCACGTTTCCGAGCCATATGTCATCACTGGAAACACACACTGGTCATAGACTTTTGTCTTGAGACACTGCGTACTTTTTGTATATATGTAAAACGTATATATAAAGAAAAGACTTTTGAATATACTGCTAAAGAAATCAAGGATGGGTTATTAGATTCGTCTTTATACCTCAAACTCATTACACTGGAGGGTCTGGGCACTGACCTGAACGGTAGAGAGTGGAATCCTTGCAAGACTACTAATTAACCCGTTGACGGTGCGCTCAAGAGATTTGTCTTCACGAGCCCTATTCATTTTAAGTATCTGATAACAGCTAACCAGCTCAGCTACCTAGATTTAATAAAGAAGTCCTTGAATGATACTACGTGAATGTACTAGTTTTGGTTTATCGGGTCAAAATTCTATTGGTTAGCTTTTGAGTGCTATGGACCGAAGACAAGAACGCCCGGTAGAATAGAATAAAATTTATTGTACACCAAAAGAAGGCCGGTAGGCTCACACTATGAATTTTACGGTTGCCGGGCCCACCAAAACGGATTGGTAGCGTGGCTTGTAGGTGACTACAAGCCACGCTACCAATTAAACCGAAATTCCGAAAAATATACCGAATGGTCTGATCAATTCTGATCAAGACATGTGGCTGCTTCCATAAAGGGGAAGAGCGGAGAAAATACGTAGAATTTGGTGCGAAACAGCAATATCCTATGAGGGTGAAAGCCGAATGAAGATTAATTTTGAAAAGTGTCTCCGAAATATTGTTAAAAGATTCAATTTTTTCGGCTATATAATTGTGTATAACTAATATCTCATCACTGATCAAGTTTTAGTTAGCAGCATACACGAGAGAAATTATTTGATAATTTCCCACCTAAAAAAAGTATGCTTTCAACAATAAGTTTGCGAAGTAGAACAAAGAAGTAGAGAAACACCTTTAACAGTTCTGATAAATCGATGTTGACTATCAAAGTTTATTTCACAATCCAATAATTACTTATCAGTTTAGCACTATTAACAAAGATCTTCGGGACTAAATCTAGATTAAACAATCACAAAGGATCTTTTTCCGCTAGTAAAGTCCCGATGCGATGTTGCAACGGCCTATATAAAAAGGGTCCATAAGAAGCTACCTGTACCATTAGCATAAAGTTTCAGTGTTGAAGTAGCAGAAGTACTAAGGATACTAAGATAGAAAGTCATGCTTTCTAAAATAATTTTCGTCCTTGCGACGGTTTGTGTAATCAACGCATCTGTGTTACATGACTCTGATGGTAATTATTACTTTTGTGCATATCAACACTTTTTATTTTTATGAGTCTGTTCTGTCTCGCTCCTGGGCAAAGGCTTCCCTCCACTCTTTCCACCTTTCGCGAGCCCGCGCTTCTTTTTGCCAGTTGGCGGAACACGTATATTATAAAAATATAATATCTAATAATATTATAAAATATTTATACAAAACATTTAAGTAAACAAATTTTTAATTATAAAATAATTATAAAAATGAGCACACAATACTTATTGTTAGACTAAAAGTCGATGAAAGAGCGCATCCCTATTGTCGCCGCATCTCATTCAGATGCCAGTGATGACAGTCGAACGGGAGTTACCCGCCCCTTTTCACGGGGTATTACTTTTACTTTTTAACAGTTTAGAACCTAAAAAAATGTACCTAAAAAAATGTCGTATGTATTAAAACAGCGTTTATTTTTAATAAGATGTAGAGATGGATGATATCATAATATTGGTCCCTCTAAGGCACAACGAAAATATGATATCATCTATTCTATAAAATTCCTTTTAAATGGCACAAATTGATACAGTAACTACTAGTATCGGAATCCATACAAAAAGGCCGTTGTTCTTTAATAACTATACTTTTCTCAGCTGATACAGTCCCTGACAACTTAGCATCCAATATAGAAGACTCTGTATCATCGAGAAAATGTACTCATCAGGAGTGCAATGCACTGTGCCATAGACTCAAGTTTCGTGAAGGGACGTGTATCGCTGGCCGCTGCAGCTGCAATGTCTTTTTTCCCATCCCAAATGGTAACTTTTTGAAAATTTAAATTAATTAATTTAATTTAATTTTAGTGTCTTTTTTTTAATGACTGGTATAATAAAATTGTTTAACCTGTTTGCTTAAAATTTAAATTAAAGTAATCAATCAAATTCTTCGTCTGATATAAAAATTATGTTTAATTGTAATGTCCACCGTAGTCGCAACAATGTTGCAGAAATGGATGATATCATATTGGTCCCTGTATAGCACTACGACAATATGATATCATCTATTCTATAAAATTCCTTTTAAATGGCACAAATTGATACTGTAACTAGGAAAGCCATAGAAAAAAGGCCGTTGTTCTTTAATCACAATACTTTTCTCAGCTGATGCAGTCACCAATATAGAAGACTCTGTATCACCTAGAAAATGTACCCATGAGCAGTGCAACACACTGTGCCATAAACTCAAGTTTCGTGAAGGTGTGTGTATCGCCGGCCGTTGCAGCTGCAATAACTATTTTCCTATCCCAAATGGTAACTTTAAATTTTTTTTTTTTTATTAGGCCGCTAATGCTATGCTAATGCTAATTTTATTTTAGTGTCTTTTTAATTACATGTATAATTAAATTGTTTTACCTGTTTGCTTATAATTCAAATTAAATCAATCAATCAAATTCTTCGTCAGATATAAAAATTATGTTTAATTGTAATGTCCTCCGTAGTCGCAACAATGTTGCAGAAATGCATGATATCATATTGGTCCCTGTAAGGCACAACGACAATATGGTGTCTTCTATAAAATTCCTTTCAAATGGCACAAATTGATACTACATTGATACTACAGATTGATAACTACTATCGAAAGCCATAGAAAAAAGGCCATTGTTCTTTAATCACAATACTTTTCTCAGTTGATGCAGTCACCAATGTAGAAGACTCTGTATCACCTAGAAAATGTACCCATGAGCAGTGCAACACACTGTGCCATAAACTGAAGTTTCGTGAAGGTGTGTGTATCGCCGGCCGCTGCAGCTGCAATAATTATTTTCCCATCCCAAATGGTAACTTTTGAAAATTTAAGTTAATTAATTAATTTTAATGTCTTTTTTAATGACATGTATAATAAAATTGTTTTACCTGTATGTTTATAATTCAAATTAAATTAATCAATCAAATTCTTTGTCAGATATAAAAGTTATGTTTAGTTGCAATGTCTACCGTAGTTGCAACAATGTTGCTGAAATGGATGATATCATATTGGTCCCTGTATAGCACTATGCCAATATGATATATTCTATAAAATTTCTTTCAAATGGCACAAATTGATACAGTTTAGTAACTGTACAATGTCCTGTTTCTATGGCTTTCGATACTAGTGTATCGAAAGCCATAGAAACAGGACATTGTTCTTTAATCCCAATGCTTTTCTCAGCTGATGCAGTCACCAATATAGAAGACTCTGTATCATCAAGAAAATGTACCCATGAGCAGTGCAACACACTGTGCCATAAACTCAAGTTTCGTGAAGGTGTGTGTATCGCCGGCCGCTGCAGCTGCAATAACTATTTTCCCATCCCAAACGGTAAGTTTTTAAAGTATGGCGTCAAAAACTCCTCCACATCGCTGTCGACGTAATGAATAACCTTAAATTGTTTCACCACGCCGTGTTCAGATAATTGTGCATTATATAGGTACCTAATTTGGGATGGGAAAATAGTTATATTTTCCCATCCCAAATGGTAACTTTTGAAAATTTAAGTTAATTAATTAATTTTAATTTCAATGTCTTTTTTAATGACATGTATAATTAAATTGTTTTACCTGTATGCTTATAATTCAAATTAAATTAATCAATCAAATTCTTTGTCAGATATAAAAATTATGTTTAGTTGTAATGTCCACCGTAAAGTCGGAACAATATTGCAGAAATAGATAATATCATATTGGTCCCTGTAAGGCACTACGACAATATGATATCACCTATTCTATAAAATTCCTTTCAAATGGCACAAATTGATACTACATTGATACTACAGATTGACAACTAGTATCGAAACCCATAGAAGAAGGCCGTTGTTCTTTAATCACAATACTTTTCTCAGCTGATGCAGTCACCAATGTAGAAGACTCTGTATCACCTAGAAAATGTACCCATGAGCAGTGCAACACACTGTGCCATAAACTGAAGTTTCGTGAAGGAGTGTGTATCGCCGGCCGTTGCAGCTGCAATAACTATTTTCCCATCCCAAATGGTAACTTTCTGAAAATTAAAATTAATCAATTTAATTTTAAAATTTAATTTAGGTGTCTTTTTTTAAATGACTTTAATAATTAAATTGTTTTACCTGTATGCTTATAATTCAAATTAAATTAATCAATCAAATTCTTTGTCAGATATAAAAGTTATGTTTAGTTGCAATGTCTACCGTAGTTGCAACAAATGTTGCAAAAATGGATGATATCATATTGGTCCCTGTATAGCACTACGACAATATGATATCATCTATTCTATAAAATTCCTTTTAAATGGCACAAATTGATACTACATTGATACTACAGATTGATAACTAGTATCGAAACCCATAGAAGGAGGCCATTGTTCTTTAATCACAATACTTTTCTCAGTTGATGCAGTCACCAATGTAGAAAACTCTGTATCACCTAGAAAATGTACCCATGAGCAGTGCAACACACTGTGCCATAAACTCAAGTTTCGTGAAGGTGTGTGTATCGCCGGCCGCTGCAGCTGCAATAACTATTTTCCCATCCCAAATGGTAACTTTTGAAAATTTAAGTCAATTAATTAATTTTAATGATTTTTTTTATGACATTTATAATTAAATTGTTTTACCTGTATGCTTATAATTCAAATTAAATTAATCAGATTGAAGAATTGATCAGATATAAAAATTATGTTTAGTTGTAATGTCCACCGTAGTCGCAACAAATGTTGCAAAAATGGATGATATCATATTGGTCCTTGTCAGGCACAACGACAATATGATATCATCTATTCTATAAAATTCCTTTCAAATGGCACTCGCTAATTGATACAGTACCGAGCTCGGAATCCATACAAAAGAGGCCGTTGTTCTTTATCGTCTGTTTTATAAACCAGGAGACTAAAATGTCATTTCAACACAAAAGAACTGGCGTCATTCCTATAGTAAATTTGACATTACTTGTGTCAATTTAGTCTCCGGGTTTATAGAACAGACGATAATTACAATTCTTTTCTCAGCTGATGCAGTCACCGATGTAGAAGACTCTGTATCACCTAGAAAATGTACCCATGAGCAGTGCAACACACTGTGCCATAAACTCAAGTTTCGTGAAGGTGTGTGTATCGCCGGTCGCTGCAGCTGCAATAACTATTTTCCTATCCCAAATGGTAAGTTTTTTGAAAATTTAAATTAATTAATTAAATTTTAGTGTCTTTTTTAAAGGCATGTATGATTAAATTATTTTACTTGTAGCTTATAATTCAAATTAAATCAATCAATCAAATTCTTTGTCAGATATAAAAGTTATGTTTAGTTGTAATGTCTATCGTAGTCGCAACAATGTTGCAGAAATGGATGATATTATATTGGTGCCTGTATGGCACTACGATGATATGATATCACCTATTCTATAAAATTCCTTTCAAATGGCACAAGTTGATACAGTTACTAGTATCGAAAGTCATAGAAAAAAGGCCGTTGTTCTTTAATCACAATTCTTTTCTCAGCTGATGCAGTCACCAATGTAGAAGACTCTATATCACCAAGAAAATGTACCCATGAGCAGTGCAACACACTGTGCCATAAACTCAAGTTTCGTGAAGGTGTGTGTATCGCCGGCCGTTGCAGCTGCAATAACTATTTTCCCATCCCAAATGGTAAGTTTTTAAAGTATGGCGTCAAAAACTCCTCCACATCGCTGTCGACTAGTAATGAATAACCTTAAATTGTTCCACCACGCCGTGTTCAGATAATTGTGCATTATATAGGTACCTAAATTGTAAATTTTTATTTTTTTCTGATCGTGTTATTTTTCCAGATGCAGATCTCTTGGGTGAATCCCACGACAGTAACTTTCCTAGTGACGACTATTTAAGCACAGAAGGTAAGAAATGTTATAGTCTAAGTCCTCATTTCGACCTGTACGGCTGTTTCCCTTAAAGTTACCTGACACTGCAAGGACATGCATGTGAGTTGCTTGAAAGTAGAAAAGAAATTAATCAATCGAACTCATGTTCAGATGTAATACACACCGTATTTGCAACTTTAATAGTAACACCCACTGTATTTGCAACAATGTCGCTTCAAAATATTTTAGTTGCAACGATAGTGACATCGACATAAATTAAAGGATGTTTGTTGTTTGTATTTTGCACACAAGTTTTTGTTCCTACATTTTTTCAATTCAATAGATTCGGCTTCTGAAGAAACGTTACCTGTCTCGGAATTGTCAGAGGATCCAACAACGCGTGGTTGCAACCCGCAAGCATGTCACCAATTATGTCGCAGAATCAAGCAAGCCGGCGGCGTTTGTGTGAATGGACGCTGCAGATGTGATCACTTCCTTGGAACAGAAGGTAAGATTATTCACGTATTGAGACTAAACGATGTATAAATTAAAATTTCACACACTAGTAGTAAATTAAATAGTGCAGCTTTAAAATAAGCCTACATATGCTGTAATATATAAACTTGCGCTTTCTTTTACCATTATTATATTTCTTAAATTCGCTGCTTAGATTTTACGATTTTCTCATCTTTTTCATATTTCTCTCTCTCTCCATCTTTGACCATATCAACATATTTTTTGTAGATGCAGTTGACGAATATTCGGAATTAGACAGGAAACGATGCCGGATTACTAAATGCAATCGCACGTGCACCCGCCGCGGTTATGAAGGCGCCACATGTGTCGAAGGTCGCTGCAAGTGCTACAACACTACTAAAACACCGTTACCTATCTCGGAGTTGTCTGAGGATCCATCTAAACGTGGTTGCAACCCGCAAGCATGTCACCAATTATGTCGCAGAATCAAGCGATCTGGCGGCGCTTGTGTCAATGGTCGCTGCAAGTGTGATATTTTCCTTGGAGCAGAAGGTAAGATTATTTTCGTATTGAGACTAATATGTCGGCTTACTCAGTCACTTAACATAAATAATTGAAATTGTACACTACGAGTATCGCTTAAATATATGCCTATATATTTGTATTTCTCGCTTAAGTCCTTAGTCTTTAGTTATTCACTTTTTCATTTAACAAATTTATTTTAATTTAGTTTCTGAAGAATCTTTACCTGTCTCGGAGTTGTCAGAGGATCCAACTAAACGTGGTTGCAACCCGCAAGCATGTCACCAATTATGCCGCAGAATCAAGCAAGCCGGCGGCGCTTGTGTCAATGGACGCTGCAAGTGTGACCACTTCCTTGGAACAAAAGGTTAGATTATTTTATACTGAAAATATTATGTCGGTTTACCAAGTAATGGCGTCACATACACCTACTGTTTTTTTTTTCATTTTACGAGTTTGTCTTATTTTTATCGTCTTTTTCGTATTTCTCTCTCTCTCTTTGACCATATCAACATATTTTTTGTAGATGCAGTTGATGAATATTCGGAATTAGACAGGAAACGATGCCGGATTACTAAATGCAATCGCACGTGCACCCGCCGCGGTTATGAAGGCGCCACATGTGTCGAAGGTCGCTGCAAGTGCTACAACACTACTAAAACACCGTTACCTATCTCGGAGTTGTCTGAGGATCCATCTAAACGTGGTTGCAACCCGCAAGCATGTCACCAATTATGTCGCAGAATCAAGCGATCTGGCGGCGCTTGTGTCAATGGTCGCTGCAAGTGTGATATTTTCCTTGGAGCAGAAGGTAAGATTATTTTCGTATTGAGACTAATATGTCGGCTTACTCAGTCACTTAACATAAATAATTGAAATTTTACACTACGAGTATCGCTTAAATATATGCCTATATATTTGTATTTCTCGCTTAAGTCCTTAGTCTTTAGTTGTTCACTTTTTCATTTAACAAATTTATTTTAATTTAGTTTCTGAAGAATCTTTACCTGTCTCGGAGTTGTCAGAGGATCCAACTAAACGTGGTTGCAACCCGCAAGCATGTCACCAATTATGCCGCAGAATCAAGCAAGCCGGCGGCGCTTGTGTCAATGGACGCTGCAAGTGTGACCACTTCCTTGGAACAGAAGGTTAGATTATTTTATACTGAAAATATTATGTCGGTTTACCAAGTAATGGCGTCACATACACCTACTGTTTTTTTTTTCATTTTACGAGTTTGTCTTATTTTTATCGTCTTTTTCGTATTTCTCTCTCTCTCTTTGACCATATCAACATATTTTTTTGTAGATGCCGTTGATGAATATTCGGAATTAGATACGCGACGATGCCGGATTAGTAAATGCAATCGCACATGCACCCGCCGTGGCTATGAAGGCGCCACATGTGTCGAAGGTCGCTGCAAGTGCTACAATACTACTAAAACACCGGTACCTGACATCTTCCTTGGAACAGAAGGTAAGATTATTTCCGTATTGAGACTAATATGTCGGCTTACTCAGTCACTTAACATAAATTGAAATCTTCTTCTTCTTATCGTGTCGATGTCTTAAACTAAATTTTTTCCGACCAGTATTTAGCAACCCGTACGGCTCTATCATTGGCCTCGCATAGACCCCGAAACGTACAGGTGGTTGTGCAGGATGGGCAGCTCAGCAAGTGCAAATTGAAATTTTACACTACGAGTATCGCTTTAATATATGCCTGATATATTTTTGTATTTTTCGCTTAACTCTTTAGTAATTCACTTTTTCATTTAACAAATTTATTTTAATTTAGTTTCTGAAGAATCGTTACCTGTCTCGGAGTTGTCGGAGGATCCAACTAAACGTGGTTGCAACCCGCAAGCATGTCACCAATTATGTCGCAGAATCAAGCGATCCGGCGGCACTTGTGTTAATGGTCGCTGCAAGTGTGACATCTTCCTTGGAGCAGAAGGTATGATTACGAACGTGTTGAAACTATAATGTCCGCTTACTCAGTCACTTAATATAAATAGAAATTTTACACTATATGTATGTATCGCTTTAATATATGCCTATATATTTGTATATTTCGCTTAAGTCTTTGTTCTTTAGTTTTCATTTTTTCATTTAACAAATTTATTTCAATTTAGTTTCTGAAGAATCTTTACCTGTCTCGGAGTTGTCAGAGGATCCCACTAAACGTGGTTGCAACCCGCAAGCATGTCACCAATTATGTCGCAGAATCAAGCAAGCCGGCGGCGCTTGTGTTAATGGTCGCTGCAAGTGTGACATCTTCCTTGGAGCAGAAGGTAAGACGGTGTTGAAGACAGACAACGTACGAAGGAGGAGTGTATATTAATATATATGTATAAAAGGAGAAACTGACTGACTGACATATCAACGCACTACCAAAACTACTGGTTAAGTGTTGTTACATAACATTTCCTTATAATTATGCCGTAGGTGGGCACTAAAAGAGGTTTTGGTAAAATTCACCCCTAAGAGGATGAAACGGGGGTCTTAAGATCGTATGGAGAAACCTACATTGACGCGGGTAAAACCACTGGCAGAAGCTAGTAGGTACTTTATATACAGCTAAGGGTCAAAAATACAATCCCTTCTCTTTGACCCTTGACTATATAACTTATTTTTATGTTTAAAGATTTTTTAGGTAATTCTTATGAAGAATATCCAGAAGTAGACTCAAGACGCGTCTGCAGCAAGTGGCAATGCAATCGTACCTGCACCCGTCGCGGCTATGCGGGAGCTAGATGCGTCAATGGATGGTGCAAGTGCCACGACAAGATACAAAAAGAAGGTAACATTTATGACATTTATTATTTTTTATTCTGAACATTATCATCATTATTCTATGCATATGATAATTAGACAGGAATTAACTTGAAGAACACGGACTTTTTCTTACTATTGATAGGCTTGCGTTTAACCACTATCTCACCTGATGGTAAGCGACGATGTGGTTGACGATAGAGTACGCTTGCCTAGAAGTAACTTATTCATTTTTGACTTAAAGATATGTGTTGTTGAAAGTTTCTGAACATTCATCAAACTAATATATCTTGTACGTACTTTTGATAGATGCAGCTCCACTGAACAACGTAGCCAGTGACGTAAATGAAGAACCTTATGACATCTTAAAGACTAATGAAGGTAAAATCACCAAATAATTTTATTGTCGTGAGTGTGTGTTAACGGCACAGTTGGTGCATTGGTTGAGCAACCCGTGACGCGGGTTATATTCCCGCACGGAACAAATACTTGTGTGGACTACAGATAGGCTTTTCGAGTCTAGGTGTCGTGTATGTCATTTTAAACGTTTGTGAACGCACTCAAGATACAGAAGAATTCCTAGTGTGGGCAAAGTTCGAGAAAAAAAAATTTTTTTGCGTACTCAGGTTTGGTCCCATAGTAAAAGTTGTTTGTATCGGTATCGGTGACTAATTACTTACCAGTCACTAGTTTTATTTTTTGTCTCTTTCACCACTATAACTTACCGTTTTATCTTACAGAGGAGCTGAGTCCACGATGGTCCCTCGAATGTAATATCTTTAAATGCACTGAAAAGTGTTACCACCTCAAATTCGATCTAGGATGGTGTTACAAAGGTAGGTGTGAGTGCTACAAAAATAAATGGATGATTCATAATATTATTTTGTAATCTGTATTGTATCTGGTACTTATTATAAAATATCCTATGTACATTAATAATTCAATTGTAATAAAAGCAGAAAACTATTAGGAAAAACTTTATATTGTTTTAAACATGTAATTTAAAAAAAAAAAAACCTTTAATGTATAACTTTGTAGAAATAATTAATATTCATATTATAAAGTATACAATACCTTTCTTCATTAATGTAAAATTAATCATTAACTATTTGTACCCATATATTTGTATTTGTATTTGTATTTGTACCTATATTTATACCTACTACAAAAACCAAATATACTCGGGCGTCAAAGTACCTACTCTTTCTGCATGGTAGTCGTCTAGAAATGTGCCCAGATGACACGGCACGTTAAATAGCAATGCTAATTCTGGGTTATTGTGCAAAAAACGAAACGGCCGTTAAATCATGTGTTCAAAGTAGATAGGGTACAAATAGGAAGCTATAATTTAATAAAGTATGGGCAATAAGTTTAAAAATTCAAAAACCTTTAATAAAATTACGAATGACAAGCTAAGTACATAATATATTTATGATGTCTCTCATAAAAGTATCTTATTTTTGCCCGTGACTATACCTAACATTTTTAAATGAAGTTTGATATTTACTATCGCAACTTAAGCATAGAACCTAAATATAGTCTAACCTAAATATATCCTGTAAATTAATATAATATTATTCGCAAATAAACATTGTATACAACTAATGAGGTTTTTTTTATTATTTTAAATTATTTCACTATTAAAAATGTGTGTGAGTTTTTTTTTTAATTTCACAAGTCTGAGTCTTCTTTGCAAACTTACCTATGTACTCGTACTGTACTTCTACTACCTACCTACATACTTCAATACTCAAATCGAGTTTTTAAGATTTTTCCGAATCGCATAACAGTAATTATTTCGTGATATAACTACAAATTTACAGTTTGCAGATTTTTTTCCCTTAACTTATGCTACGGGAAGTACTTACCTTGTAGATTCTTTTTTCATAGCGAGAGTTTAAGTGTGTGCTTAAATAAAGCCCTTCTGCCTTGTCTTTAGATTGTGTTGACTTAGAAGTTTGATTCTTTCAATGATCAGAGGTAGCTCACTTAAGTATTAGAATAAACACCTTAATATGTCCACGCATTACTGTTACGGACAGACAACAAAGTGATCCTATAAAGGTTCCGTTTTTGCTGACTGGGATACGGAACCCTAAAAACCAATTTCAACACTGAAAGACTGTTATTTTTTACTAATTGCAACTTCATTCAAAACTTCTAATCAAATAGAAAACAAAAAACAACAATTCCCAAAACCAATTGCGAATTTTCATTTCGTTTGATCGCGCGCTAAACGGAACGCCACATTTTTTGTTGAGAAAACTTCTCGCCAACTTAAACTAAACAATCAAAAATAAAAGTTAGACGTCCGAATGAAAAGAAATTGGAAAGCGTCAAAGAAAGAAAGAAAGAAAGAAGGATGGGGAGGCGTTGAGTACCTTCTTAGTACTGCGATGCCGAGCCTGCCCTTCTCTTTGTACAAGTCCTCACAATTAAGTTGAAGGACGCGTCTTCAGACTTTGTCGATTGTTATCTCAGAACTTTGCAGAAGTGGCTCCGTTGGAAGATCAAAGATTAAATAACAAATATGTCTACTGCCAGTTCCTAACATTTCATTAGTTTTATTAGCGTCGTAAAACTGAAATGTGGCCATGAATCAATCATGAGCAAATACTCTGAAATCGCAAAGTTGAAGACAAATAGGTCACCTCTATGTTAGCAAAAGTAAGTAAGAAATTAGGTAGCATAGCAACTAAAAATTAATTCATGAATCCCCGACCGGTCTCATAGGACCGCGCTGTTATTGTCTTACTATTGTGTCTCGTTTCGTGGGTATTGATAGGTTAATATTTCTAATGCTTTGATGATGCATCAATGTTCTTATTGCGTTAGTGCAGTAGTTGAGGCGATTGACTGCTTCACTGTGTTTCGATTACAGCATGAAACAAATATTGAAGTTTTTATGGTCTACAGATATATCATTTTTTCGGGTCTGAGTGTCTTAGTGAGTTTACTTGTTTGTGAATGCACCTACTTACGATACAAGAGTAGGTAATACATAGTGTGGGGGCAACGGTAAAAAAACATCTTTGAACCAATTAAATTATTGCCGCAGCAGATACACAACATCGGCAAATGAGCAAACCATAGGGTCCCAGCAAAAGTGATGCTCGTTATGGCACTCAGGGATTTTCTGGAAAAGAAACTCGAGGTCCTGGAACACAAAGAGCAACTGAAGGACACAGGTGTGGTTTTAGTCAGTAAAATTCTGACACACCCTACTCTCACCCTCCATTGTAGAGCGGGCGAAATCATTGGATGATATCCCACCACAAAAAAAAATCAGATACCCAATATCGTCCCGGTCTCTCCGAAGTCACTACCAAGAACGAAAACAAACATTTCTTAACAAATTGCCTCCCAAATAATCTAATTAAGGCAGCATCTTACGCAATTATCCCCTGTCCCACGAAGCTAACTCATCACGTTGATGCTGCGATATTGTCTCTAAGTATACGAGTACCGTGAAAGCGACCCGGTCACTCGGCTGTAATTTTCTATTTACGGCCTATAAAGGCTTTCATTTCTAGGCACTTGTTATTGGAAAAGCGTTCTTGACGTCCCCTGTGTATTCTCCTGCTGGTCGAGTAAATAAAACACTGATTTATACCATCGCTTTGACGATGGAAAAATGTTGTTTGTGAAGCCCAGCGGCTGGGTTAGTCCATGTTGTTTAGAATGTGCAGACAAATTTGTCGATAAATAACAAATTAGAAATGTTTTCAATGGATGGAGTGACACGTTATAACTTGTTAAGGCAACATAAAGAGAAAAAGGATAAGTACCAAAACTATACTATAAGGAAAAACAGCTAAACGATGACTTGGTCTATGATTGTATAGACTGGTATACAATCATAGACCAACTCATCGATAATTTTGTAGAAAAAACACTTAAGATAAGAAATAAAGTAGGACAGTAGGTACCTAATTCTTGAGAGACTGACTGACTGACTTGAGTATTAAATGCGTAGTCTGTACAATTTGATAAAACAATTTTTTATCTACGTTTAAGTATTTTCAGTGAAAACTAACGCACAAATAAACTTTAAAGTGTGCAATCAAAGATAAGTTGGAAATTGAAATAGTATTTTTAAGCTAGTGTCAATAGAATTCTCAGCTCCATTTTTCTGAAATCACGCCTGTTTGAGTTGACATATTTGTATTGTGAAAATACTTGAGATACAAATGTATGCCATTCACATCACAATATCCGCTACGAATCAATTTGCGAATAATTGAAACTGCCACTAAATTTTCCACGAAAAAATCCTGCCAAAAACTCGAGTTTTCTACTCGTTTAGTGGGTTAGACTGTTGTGTTCCGCAAAGTGTGAGCCGTGGCACGCTGGTGTTCCGTGGCAATTAGTTGGTGAGCCTCGGAAGAAGAAGGTTATCTCTTAAAGTTAATAGACAGACGGAAGAAAAATGTAGAACAACCTATGGATTGGTTTGTGGTCCTTTCGAACACTTACCGATTAACGGATAGGAACAACTGTTGGAAATAAAACCGGCCAAGAGCGTGTCGTGCCACGCTCAATGTAGGGTTCCGTAGTTTCCCGTCCGTCATAATAAGTGTTCCCAATTTTTCAAAAACTGTTCGTCCCATCAAGTTCAAAATAATTTTCCTAGAAAGTCTTTTTAAAGCTCTACTTTTCAGATTTTTTTCATATTTTCTCAACTTATGGTTCAAAAGTTAGAGGGGGGGGGACGCATTGTTTTTTACTTTTGGAGCGATTATTTCCGAAATTATTGATATTATTAAAAAATGATGTTAGTAAACCCCTATTCATTTTTGTATACCTATCTAACAATACATTATCACACGTCAGTGTTTAAATTAAAAAAAAAACACTTTCCACTTTACATGTAGGAGGGCTACCCTAATAAAAAAATATTTTCCAATTTTTATTTTACTACTTTGTCGGCGTGATTGATATACATATTGGTATCAAATTTCAGCTTTCTAGTGCTAACGGTCATAGAGATTAAGCGAGGACGGACGGACAGACATGGCGAAACTATAAGGGTTCCGTTTTTGCCATTTGGCTACGGAACCCTAAAAACGGATCGCAATTAAATTTTTAGAAACTCATTTTTGTTTTGTTGATTTGTTTCGTCAGTAAAAAATGATTTTACATTTATGGTGTAAACCAAAATCTTCCAATTTTCATGATGTACCTTGAATACTAGCAAATAATGACCTAAACATATATAGCACCAATCAATTAGCAAAAGCGATTGACGAAACACCAAAATGTTTAGACGAGACCACATGACAACACAGTCAACATCATACCTTTTTCACATTTTTACCAACATTATCACTTGACTGATAAGTTACATAAAATACTAGTTTCAGCCAGCAGTTTCGCCTTTGTGAAAGTAGATTTCTCCATACAAACTGTAAACCCCGTTTCATCCCCTTAGAAGATATATGTAAAATCCGCTCTTCTCTACTCGCCTACGTCATAAAAGGAAATAATGTGCAAAATTTCACGATCCTAGTCCCAGTAGTTTCGGCTATGCGTTGATATGTCAGTCAATTTCTCCTTTTATTTAAATAGACAGATTTACCAGTGCCCATAATGGAGGAGCTCCTGGCTAGATAATAACAGCCGCACAGGTTGATTTTCAAGGTTAAGCAACGCTTGCCAAGGTTGGTCTGTGGATGAGTGACCATCTTAACATAACGAGATTCCTTCGTGCCTCGGATAGCACGTTAAGCCGTAGATCCCGGCTGCCATTTGTAGATCTTTGGCAGTCGTTACGGATAGTCCCAAGCCAGTAAATCTGACTCCAGTCTTGCCATAAAGTACCATGTTACCCCAGTTAATGGGCTGTGGAGGTCTGGCAGCCGCTCCTCGTAAAATATTGGTTTTCAGCTAAATCCGGCTTGACTGGAAGCCGACAACAATATAGTTGGGAAAAGGCTAGGTAGATGATGATGATTTACCAGTGCCCATAATATTCAAAGACTACAACTGCAACATCTTTATTATTCTTCTAGAAATTCTAGTTAACTACACAAAGTAAAGTAATGTCAACAACTCAGTGCAATTCTCATTAACATTCCGTGTTCATAATTCGTCTATCACTCTCACATTGTGTGTACCGAGCAAGTTGTTCTGAACAAACTTAATTAACTCAGTTGCAATGTCTTCAGAATTTAGGCTCTTTCATTAAAACTTAAATTAATATGCGTCACGTATGGCTGTTTTGCGGTCGGTAAGAATACGCTGTTATTTGAATTCTGTGTTGAAATGAGAAACCTCATTTATTATACTGGAGAACTGCTGGGTGAAAAATGGGATGTTGTGGTCTGAGTTATAGAAAAATCAGGTCTTTCTTAAGTCGATATGTTATCCTATATTTAAGTAATTAAGAAGTCGAGTTAAAAATCCCCAAAGTTATTCGATGATTGCCTTAGTTGGTCTGATGTGTGACTATCTGAACGCATCGAGATTCCTTGGTGCTTCAGAGAGAGAATTATTTTTAATTTGTTACAATTAATAGATGAATTTGACACTTTTAAAAGGGACAGTAGTTCATAAAAGGTTTGGAAACTATGCTTTAAAGCGTGTGTTTTTTCCTGTGATAAAATCTGTAACGATGGAGTGTCTAAAACTCATGTAAGGCCCTACATCAACGTAAAAGTTGTCGAAAACTACCTCGAGCAAAGCTGCAATAGAATATAGAGGTTGTGATTGGATTCAAATCATCTTTCTTAAAAATAATTACTAAATAAAAAATAAGTAGGCCATTTGAAACAGCTTATTTATGACCCTATACAATTACCCACGCAATCCTACATACATAGCTGCATATACAACATAAAGAAAACCTTTGAAAAATATGTGAAACACGGAGTTCTCGGCCCTCTCGAAATAGAAACGTCGCGGGCTCTCTCATGAATATTGATGCCCTGTAAAAACCTACTTTCCACTGAAAGCTCTGGTGTCTACATAATCGTACACCTGCCGACAAAGAGTGCAAAAGATACTATTGTTATGTTAAACATTGATACACTTAGAGATGCAGCGAGTAGTGAAGCTTGGATGCTAGTAGCGTGGATGATAGTGTCATTTCCCGAAGGTGATGCTAAGGTGCATAGGCAGGAAGTGAAGCGTAGTTACATTGCTAAATACGAACATGATGTGTCAGTTTCTCTGATTTTATGACTACTCTGTTTTTTTGTTCTTATTATTGTAACTAGATTCGGAACAACAAAGTTATTGTTATTATTTTAATAGAACAGTTGTGTTCGTTTTTTATCATTATTATTAGTTGTTTGTTTTTCTGTAAGTGCTTGCTTAGCTTTTAAAATTTTAAAATGCTTTAGTGTATGTTTTGTGTTTAAAAAAATAAATGATTTTCTATCTTTCAGGTGTCATGCAATAAGTATTACGTAATTGTGCACCTGGCGACAAAGAGTACAAAAGATGCTATTGTTATGTTAAACATTGATACACTTAGAGATGCAGCGAGTAGTGAAGCTTGGATGCTAGTAGCGTGGATGATAGTGTCATTTCCCGAAGGTGTTGCTAAGGTGCATAGGCAGGAAGTGAAGCGTAGTTACTTGTACATGCTAAATACTTACATAACGTGTTCCTTTCTCTGATTATAATGTTTCTCTTTATTTTTGGTTCTTATTATTGTTACGTCTGTTTTATAAACCCGGAGACTAAAATGACATTTCAATACAAAAGAACTGGCGTCATATCTATACTAAAAACATTACTTGTGTCAATTTAGTCTCCGGGTTTATAGAACAGACGATAATTACAACAATAATATTATTGTAATTGTTTTGACAGCTGTGTTCGGTTTCTTTTTTTTTTGTATTTGGTTTTTGGGTAAGTAGTTTTTCTAATTTTATTGTATCTGATGTATGCTTTGTGTTTCAATAAATAAATGATTTTCTATCTGTCAGCATGCAATGATCATAACAAAGAAAGAAAGAAACGGAGTAGTAATTGTTATTTCAACAACCCTACAGATTTTTTATACACTTCTTTTTCCTAGAAAGATTCTAAAAATCTTCATACCGTAGTAAATTTTATCAGACGATGAATTAGTTGCTTAGATTATTCATATCTACCAACACTCCTGGTGACACTTTCTTTAATAGAATGTTATTTCCCATTTAGAATGAACTTAAAAATTGGCGACAGAAATGTTTAAAAGAGTTACCGTAGCCCTAGAATGCAAAGAACAATTATTGAAGGAACTCAGGTGGGCTCAAACCAGTAAAAGCAATCTTCTCGTTCCACACTATCATCATCTGCCTAGCCTTTTCCCAACTATATTAACTGGGGTAACACGGTACTTCATGGCAAGACTGGAGTCAGATTTACTGGCTTCTGACTATCCATAACGATTGCCAAAGATCTACAAATGACAGCCGGGACCTACGGCTTAACGTGCTTTCCGAGGCACGGAGGAAACTCGTTATGTTAAGATGGTCACCCATCCACAGACCAACCTAGGCAAGCGTTACTTAACTTTCAAGATCGACCTGTACGGCTGTTATTATTTAGCCACGAGCTTCTCGTTTCACACTAAAATAGGAGAAGTTCTATGATGACAACCACTTAAAAAAACTGCGGACCTTAACTTACTTGACAAAATTCAACAAGCTCCGCTCAAAGCGTGAAACTTTTATTTTTATAAGCTAGTACTTGAATGCGGTCCCACCTGATGGTAAGCAGTGATGCAATCGTCGATGGTGAGGCGCACTAGTTCAACGTGCGTTACTAATTCTGAAAAACGCTACCATTTAATCACTAACTTGGAAACTGCAGACAAATACAATTCTATAAGTGCTTTCTATCCAAAACTTACTCAGAAATTGGACACAAACCATTACCACTGTCTCATTACACATGCTTATAACTTTATACGTGAACTATTATAACAAAGAGGGGTACATACCAATGTTTGTTTGTCAATGGGACCTTTATCTGACGACTGGAGCAAAATCCTGTACATTTCAGAGATCCCCCGAGATTTTGACGTAACACACATGCATGCTGTCATGTTGCTTTTGCTTAACATTAATTCGTATAGGATATTCATATTATCATGTAATTCTGAACTGAAATTGGTAGTTTTCATCTACAATTATTATTTGAGGCCCAGTGGTAAAGGTCCTGACTTATGAGTTACTTTGTGTAATTTATACCATCATCATTGCTCTCAAAACGGTTAAGGAAACTATCGTGAGGAAACTGGCATATCTTAGAACTTAAAATTCGATATTTATGAAATCCGTTAACACACACTGGGCCCACGTGGTGGAATACAGCCTGCTCATGAATCCCCGACCGGTCTCATGCGACCGCGCTGTTATTGTTTTACTATTGTGTCTCGTTTCGGGGGTATTGATAGGTTAACTCTCTTAGAGAAGGGGCTAGTCCCAGCAGAAGAAACATTTTAAGGTTGATTATGTTATAAAAATCAAAACGCTAGGATTCCCAAGTAATAATGCGAGGAAAAGAAAATAATAGTTATATAGATAATTGTGCTGTTATTCAAGCATATCTTTTGACTGCCCTTTGATCTCGCTGTCGCAAACGATACTGGCGAACACAGACCCTGGGCTCGATTTCCGAATCGAGCTAAAAATAATTCTGTGATTTTCCACTAGAACTGAGTAACTACTTTGACTTTAGAAGATGATAGTGTAAAACCCACCTTGGCTTAGTAAAGCAGTAAAGACTAGCTAAAGCTTGCCGTAAGTTCGTCTGGGTAAGAGACAGAGCTATACAGGTTGTCTATCGCCATTTCTTACCCACACTTGAATAAGAATAAAACAATCTTACTTTAAACGTCATGGTTCGTGCCATGATCTGTTGCCGGTCGTGACGGATTGCAGTCCCATCGGACTATGAGAGTAAAGGAACAGAGAGTGCACTTGTGCTTTCACACACACTTCTACACTATAGTATCTCCTTTGAGATTGGCTACCGTAGCTGTAATTCGATCCTGGGAATTATATCTACCTATTAGGCATGTATGAAATCTTATTGTGACATGTTGTTTGACTTGATTTGAGCTCGACAAATGTGGTCGATTTCCCCGAAAACCCTACACCGGTACCTGGACCGTTCGTAAGTACCACAATAGGGAAACATACCGCATAACAACTCATAGTTTTTGGAGTACGTACTGAGAAAACAACTTATAAATAACAATCAATATTTAATGGGACACTATCATCATCAGAATTACTTCTCCCGCTCTTGGACGGAACGGGAGGGCCTATCAGACTTTTACTGACTAAACCCCACCCCATTCCTGCGTTGCTTCCCTTTCGGAATTCGATCCATGACCCAGTAAAAGTCTGAGACGCCCTTCCACTTCACCCAAAAGCGGGAAAAGTCACTGTGATGATTCCCCATATGAAAAAAAATCACCATATAGTATAGTTTATATTCTGAAAATAATAAATGGGGCTGTACCTACTTTCTGCTGTGCATAAATACATTTTATTCCTCAACCTCAATATTACACAACTATCGTAGCTATGAATAATTTTACCTCAGTAAATTTAATTATAGGCAGCGTGCGCACCGCAGGCAGTGGTTCATTTGTTAATGTCGTCGCAACGCGAGGCGCATTCTTAATTCACTGCCGCAAAAAATTCGATCCTGCTCGGATAAATTCTGTTAGGGAAACAATAAGTGGACGGTTTTAACTAATACTGGCGATACGGGGGTTTTAAAGGTTTTATTTGTCTGTTTGTAGAACGATTTTGGCGTGAAGAAGATACATCTAGATCGTGTAAAAGTATAAGTCAGTAAGTTGGAATCGCGCATCGACATCAACTTACAAGTCGTTCGACACATTAAAATTTCTAACGCCCTATCTACAATCTACATACCTTCTTGAGAGAGGACGTTTCACCGAAAAGAATCGTATATCGACATTTCTGAGAACTCTTACACGACACATTGGAGCGAAACATAACGCCGTCAACATTACGTGTATAATTATGTATAGTTTAATGAGGTTCTTGATCAGCGATAGTTATCCCTGTCCCTGGTGCGCAGGGTGCGGGCCAGCTCTAACAGCATCCTGGGCATGGTTGCTGATAGGTTGGACTGCTGTATAGTGAGTCGATGCTCCAGAATTGCGGCTGGAATTGTGCAGCAGTGATTTTTGTTTGTATTGTGTAACGTTCTTGTTGTGTACTAACATAGTTTTAAGTAGTTAAATATTGTAACTATGAGTCTTAAGTTACTCGCAATAAATACTTAAATAAATAACATCAAATCTCTAACGAACGAAGCGTTTTGCCTCTTCGTTTATACCGTACATTGAAGACCTTGTGTTGAGGTCACCATCAACGATTGCATCCATTAGGCGGGATCGTAATCAAGCACTGAAGTATCTTTTTTTAGAAATCCTCCTTATCCACACACAAAATCGACCTCCAAACCAGTACATTCTTACTCTACTCAACCGCCAACCGAAAACATGAAAACACACAAATAAGACCAAACAAAAAGAACGCAACTGAAATACAGAACACCAACATTCCACGTGCGCAAATTGAACGGAACTCGAGGCAAACTTGTGAATTTGATAGCACAAACATGGCACAAACAGGGTGCGCAAAGTTGTGCACACCTTGTGCAGGACACATGTGGAACTAGCTGAATAATTCACTGACACATATTTGTGCAAAGTAAACTATCCGCAGGTTCTATTCAGGCGGCTTTGGAAGTAAGTGTAGGAACCTATGTGATGTGAGTCCGGCCGAACTAGGCTACATGTCTGTGGTGATGCCTGCATCGAGATCCTTTCATGAGGATTCTCTATTAAGACTTTTTGTTTGAGAATTCAGTTTTGTGAATAGTGGTCGAATAAGAAACTATGATTAGTTAAGATTATGTATATAATATGTCTTTGCTGTGTGTGTGTGTACAATATCGTCTTAAGTTAACTTGTTTTGCTTCAGTGTATCAATACTAACTTTTGCTGAGAATTTCAATGGATAAATGTGGCTTATAGTGTCCCAGTTAAACCTAGATAAAAATATAGCCTATAACCTTCCTAGGAGTTCAAGCTTATTCCGTAACAAATTTCAGCAAAATTGGCTCAGCAGTTTAAACTTGATAGAATATAATATTAGAATGAAATGACATTTAAGATGATGTTAAAGATGAAACCATGATTGGTTCGAAATCTTCGAATATTTTTCACTGTAGTAAGTACGATATCGTTCTAAGTTATTGTGTATTTTCACGATTTAATGTTTGAATCCCCAACCGGTCCTATGAGACCGCGCTGTTATTGTTTTACTATTGTGTCTCGTTTCGCTGGTATGTGATAGATTAAATAGAAAGTATTGCACTATAGATTATGATGATTCCAAAAGAAATGAACGATAGATCACAGATGAGAGTCACGGGAATGAGATGGATACGAGACTTAAACGACCTTGGGGTGACACATCTTTCGACTGAAATAATGATGTTGATATACTGTATTGTATATTAAGAAAACGAATAACAGAATCGTAATCACGATAAACCGTAGGTCCCGGCTGTCATTTATAGATCTTTGGCAGTCGTTAGTCGTTACGGATAGTCAGAAGCCAATAAATCTGACTCCAGTCTTGCCGTGAAGTACCGTATTACCCCAGTTAATGTGTTATGGAGGTCTGGTAGGCAGCCGCTCCTCGTAAAATACTGGTATTCAGCTAAATCCGGCTTGGCTGGAAGCCGACCCCAATATACCTAGTTGGGAAAAGATTAGGCAGATGATGATGAAATAACAGAATCGGAATCTAAAACAAAACAAAAATACACCACCACAATTGGCGGCCATATTGCACTCCGCTGTCCCACTCAAGTAGAGTCTAGTTTACTCATAAATAAAACTTCTGTCTTCTCCAAGTTCCTTAACAAAAACGACTACTACTAGGTACTAGTCTGAGTCAACGGATAAAGTCTTAGATGTGCCCGAGTTCTATCCTCAAAGGCAAATAGCAATCTGAGCGCAAATATTTCAATTCGTTCGAGCAGCGACCGATAGCGGCGAGGTTATTTCCTTTGTCGCTTTATCTACATATTGAGCCAACATTATCGTTTTATGATTCCCTATCTAACTTGTAATAGAAGGTGTAAGTGATTTAAAAAAATTGTTTGAATTTTGTCACCATCAACGATTGCATCACTGCTTACCATCAGGTGGGATTGCAGTCAAGTACTAGTTTATGGTATATAAAAAAAAAAAAAATCCTTAAACGATTAAGTATAAACATAATCAGGCTTATAATGGTCCCACTATTGGGACTCAGGCCTCCTCTCTAGGAGGTAGGATAGGCCATAATCCACCTGTTATAGTGTGGATTGGTAGAAGTCACATGTCTTCGAAATTTTGATTCTAGAATTTGCGTATTCTCCCGGTACATTTTTAAGAAATAAATAGGTAGGTATATGTCTATAAAAGAAAAAACAAGTACAAGACCGACTTCCGCATGAAGTCCGTAGCACAAAATGGGAAAAATCACGTTTGTTGTATGGGAATCCCACTAAAATATTTGGCTAGGTTTTCAAGCTAGAACATCAATATTAAGGTAAGAGTGGTAAGTTGCTATTAATTAGCAACTCTCTAGCTCAGCTATGGGATTGTTCGAATCAACTATCACGCCCTGAAACGCGAAAAGCAACAGACTAAACCCAACCTGTGTTAGTTTTTTTCAGTAAAAATCTCACACTCTCTTCACCTACGTAGAGTCATTTGATGGTGACTTTTTTAATTTAAATGGTTTTTGGATTAAAGTTTGTCACTCTGGCTATCCTTATAGACTATAGAACTATCCTCATTTTTATATTTACCAATATATTACTTGCGCACTATCCCGACTTAAAAAACTACACTAGTGATAACCGGTCAAAAGCAATTGATACGCAGAGCTGTCAGAAGAATTATACTTAATCGAAAATTCTTCAAGAACAATTTATATTTGTCTAAAAATAAAGTTACGCACTTTGTTTTCTTATCTTATTTATTTGTGAAACAAAGTCGCACAGACAACACTTGATGTTGTTATCATTGTCTTATCTACAACTTTATAATGGACCTTTATATTTGCCTCATTATGAACTTAAATTTAGCAAGTTTCTTTCACAGTGACTCAATTAATTATTTTTTTGATGAAAAAAGCATTTGCAACAATTATGTCCATTAAGACAGGGAGCAACTTGGTTGCTCAGCAATTTGTTTCTGTTTCCTTCTCTGTCGCACTTTCTCAGAAACTCGTAACTTGATGTGAAAAACAAATTAGTTGCGAAGACAAGTTAAGTACTCCTGTGCGCTATTTTTAGGAAAAAACAGAAGGACATGATATTTAATTTTTACATCATTCTCGAAATGAATAAAAGTGCTGTTGATGTACTTTTACTTTTCTTCTTTGTTGCACTTCTTCATGCTCTTGTCCCATATTACTAGGGGTAGGCGCTACATGTATTTTTCTTCCATTCTGTCCCGTTACCCATCACACTATCACTAACTCCCTTTTCTTTCATATCACTCCTCACACAATCCATCCAAGTATTTAAATTCTTTATTTAAACTCGATATAAAGTACTTAGATTTAAAGTAGGAAGATCATCATCATCTCAGCCGAAAGATGTCCACTGCTGGACATAGGCCTCCCCCAAGCGTTGCCACAGCGACCGGTCCTGTGCGTCTCCCATCCATCGGATTCCGCGACCCTCGCCAGGTCCGCCTCCTTGTGGGAGGCTTTCTAACGCTGCGTACCTATTCCGGTACGTTCCGGTACGTAGGAAGATCACCTAGATAACACTAATTACTCATTTTTAAAGCATTTATTATTTTATTTACCTCCTATTAGGTCGTAATAACAAAATCGGAAGCAAAACCTCCGCCTAAAACCTTCGAGATTACTAAATAAAGGTACAGATATAACATTAACACAGTTACTCATATATTTGAGCCTCGCCCACAAGACTAACAAATAACATTTCAGAAACTAAGTTTGTTTGCACAGGTACATGGTTCAGCAGAGAATTCACGAGTGGATTTTAATTAAGTAATTTAAACAAGTTATTTTCAAACTCTTTCTCGAGGGATTTGGACAGTTTGACAAATGTCACAACAAATTCATAATGATCGAGCGATTTAATAACTTAATTGATAATTAAATAGTTAAGTTTTAAGATTTGAAGTTGAAGGTTTTTTAAAGTCGTTCGGGGTCGTCAACATTTTGAAGATCAGAGACCCTACCACCACGCGATCTACATCGCGTTAAGAGCTGCTTAAAACTTTTATTTTTATACGAGTTTTCAAGCGCTAAAATTCGCAGAGCCTAACTTCAGACTCGCCAACTTATAACGGCCGTACTGTATTGTTAAAGAGATGGAGCCATATAGGTAAGGTGTATAGCTCCATTCCTGTTTCTCGCTCGCTTACCTTACATTTTAACACATCATTGTAGAGGAGACCAATTTGTGGCTAATAAAACATAACCATCACATTCTAGTCGGGAACTATACATAATTGCCGATTGAACGTAGTATTGTTCTGTAATTTTTGCCCGCCGTGTTATCCGGGTGTACGTCGGCGTCGATTATTGCAGACGTAAAGAGGAAGTCAGATAAAGTAGCATATGTTAGTACTTCCTTGAACGCTGAAGCTTACCTTATACCAAATTTCATCAATAATCGGTTCAGAAGTTTAATCGTAAAAGTGTAACAAACAGACAGAGTACTTTCACATTTATTTATATGGAAGAATTATTATTGGTTGTCAGTCTAACTTGCTGTTATTGTTTTGTTTGCTTTAGCTTTATGTCTTTCATATTATTATGATTTAAATTAATGAATCTTTAATGATCTATTGGGTTATGTAAGTTACATAGACTTTTCAGATATAATTGTTGTTTATGAGTGCTCACTCTGTTGTTAGTCGTGTGTCGCTTATTAATATACCAGTTCACTCTTTATTCTCAATAATTTATTTTTCAAGGGCCACTTAGAGCAAACCTCCATCAAGTCGCCACTTTAGTTATTATCGTCACATCATAAAAAAAAAACTTGAGAAATGGTAGATGCATGTGCAAACAAAATGAAGTGCCTCTCAAACTTTTACCATACAGAATGCAAACAAACACCGACTTGTTTTCTTATATTTTTTATATGGCTTGCCATATTTGTGTTCTTATCATTGAGGTTTAAGTTTTTAGATTCGAACTTAGAACTCTAGGAACAATTGAAGCTAGATACTTTTGAGAATGACATTAAATATCTTCTCCACTCACAGCTTGAGGGAGTTTTACTGACTAGAACCCACCTGTGTACTTTCAGCTACCCTTTGCGTACCAAGGCCACGTTAACAGTTTCTAATAATCCTGCAGCCATACTTTTAAGGTCACTACTACCTGGGGCGACCTAAGCCGGGTATGAGATACTAAATAAAAGCATCGCTATAACGACTTATAGTCTTATGTCTACCCTGGCCTGCTACATGTTATTTTAATATACTTACTAGCTGCTGACAGCGACTTTACCTGCGTGAACATAGAAAATTATTCTAATTATCCTATGTGCTAGTCCAGGACATGGTCTACCCATGTACTAAGCTTTATCTTAATTTGTTGAGCCGTTCGAGCGTGAAGAAGTGACAAACTTACATACACACACTTTCGCTTGTATAACATTACTGTGATTGGCTTCAACTCCTAAGGTTAGACCAGCTTTGAACTTCACTAGAAAGACCGAGTACAAAGCTAAATTTTTTTACATTACCAAAAATACATTTCGCAAACTGTGAGTGACAAACCATTTATATGCGTCAGTTCACAAACCGATGACATTTATAAATCAAGGTTTAACATGCCACAAACAATGCAATAATTAAATGAGTATCACGATCACAACAGGATTAATATTTGCATTGTAATTTACAAACAGCTCATTTTACATAACGTGTCAAAATATTTATTCCTGTCTACTTTTTTCTGTGTTTTCATAAATCTTTTTCGTTTTAGTCGAAAGATTCTGTAGTGACGAGCGCGTGCCGGAAGACGCAGCGTTGGAAGGCCTCCCTCCCACAAGATGGACCCAAGACCTGATGAGAATCGCGGGTATCGATAGATGCAAAAAACGAGATACTCAGTGGTCTGGTCATTTTTCAGCCAGGAATGCCAAGGAATAGGGTGGGGTTTAGTTAGTAAAAGCTAACCTAACCTAACTCGCCTTCCCAATTCGCCCAAGATCGGGACAAATCATTCCGATAAATACTTACTGGAAAAAAAATGCTTAATTGATGATGAAAGACATCTATCTTATACATATAAGTCAATAGTACTTAACTGTTGAAGTGATGACTTACCACTTTTGTGAACTGTGCGAAAATTAATCAAACAACTACCCATGAATATGTAGGCAGCTGTCTAGGAACCTATTCGGCAGACACAAATTACATTTGTCACGTCGTAGAATATTGATGCATATCGTCTTACTCAGCCCAATTGTGTCTACTTATATATAATTCAGACGCCATTGTACACGCGACGATTTCATTTCGTCACGCTAATTGATTGAGTTATACATAAATTAATCGTTGTCTAATGTGACATGTGGTGTAATTCTGTAATATGTTGTTGGTAACAATAGTAAGAATAGAATTACGAATATGGAACTTAGGTAAAGTGTGACACTTGGTCTTTTCATCCTCTACTTTTAATGACTTCCTCACCGTCCTGCTTTCCTAGTACTATTTTACTTGGAGTCGGCGCAATACGGGTTTTTCTTCCATTTTATCCTGTCATCCAAGTGTTCCATCTATCACAGTTGGTCCTTTATTCCTCTACTTGCAATGACTTGAATCGTTACTTGTTAAACCGGCCTGCCCTTGTCCCATTTAACTTTTTTCTTCCATTCTATACTGTCAGCCGATACACTCTCACACACACCATTTTCTAAGAAAACCTTCTAGAATAGTTTAACAAACACTAGGCTAAAAGGAGAGTCCTTTACGTTACGCCGTCGACGAGTAGCGAAAACTTATTAATGAGTATAAAACATTCTTGTTCAAAAAAAGGTTCTAAAAAAAATACATAGTGGATGTCACAATCACTATTATTCAGACAATACCCAGCCAGCTGGATTAAAAAACCTTAATCATTCAAATATCAGCATGCAACAATACTGCCAACATAACAAAAATTCACCTAACAAATTCCATTGTACATTTTATCGACGCTTCATTTAATCGAGTTTGTCAGTTCAAAACTAAATGGGTGTAGCAGTAATTTGAAACAAACATGCAGGTTTTATTTTTGTTGTATTTTTTTTCGTTCCATCAGAAAAGGACTGGTATCTACTAATTGATGGAAATGGTCATTTCCATCATTTTGTTGACACTTTCGATGGTTATCGGAGTTGTTTTATAATTACAACCTGTGTATTTAAAAATTGGCTCGGTTGGCTTTACCTGTATTTATCTGAATAATAATTAGATAAAACCATTTACCTACGTGTGAATCCCAAGGCCTCCCCCAAGCTTTGACACAACGACCGTTTCTGTGCGTCTATTGGTCCTACCTACTGAAAAATCTGTAACGACCAAGTTCTGTCTGCAATAAACAAAACTTCAAACTTTACACCACAAATATTTTCAAAATCCATCATAAAATGTCGGCAAAACAATTTTTCATAGACGCAGCATACCAAGCTGCACGTTAAATTCTATAGATTCGTCCCCACCCTTCGCAATTAACGCTCGCAAATAATTAATTTGCTGGCGCGACGCCGTGAAATGAGTTCCGACCGGGCTAGACTTAGATTACAGCCAGAATACCTGTAGCGTACCTAGGTGGCGGGTTTTAAGCGTACCTAAAAGATATTTGTACGTGATAGCAGATTAGCGGTAAAAAATATGTCACAACGAGTAACTGAGAAGGGTTGCACGATATTGGTCAAGTTGGTAATTCGTCAAATACGCAGTTCGTCAAATTTGAAATTGGTCAAAGCTGTAGTTCGTCTAATCGTGAATTTGAGTAGTAGTAGTAGTTTTAATAGTACTTGAGTTTGGCTAAGAAATTATAAAACTACCACCTGTGTTCGTTCAGTTGCCTTTTGCGTATTAGCAACTTTTGCTGCTCAATTTTTGAAAAGCTACAAGAACCACCGTCTGAACTGCACTGTCTCTTTAACAGTTGGCACTATAAAGGGTGTAGCTCTATCTCTCTTTACCGCTCGTACGCCTGACATTTTAACACGTCAGGGTAAGGTCCCATATTAGCAGTTTTTTAAATTTCAGAGGGTCTGTGTCAAACTGACTCGCATTTTGACATTCTGCCAACGATATTATATGTATCTTATTTGGCCTTTCAGAAATCGTCTATTCATTTATGTCTGCTTTTATGGTGCCCGCCCACGTCCGATAAATAATCGGTGACCGATTTTTTGTAGGAAAAAATAGAACACACTGATAGCAATGGAGCAACGCACACGTCCTATAAAAAGTCGATCAGAAAGTATATTTGATTTATAATTTATTATGATTATCTGTCCTACAAAAAGTTTGACGTGGACAGGCAGCGTAAAACAGACACAGATCGATTCTCACCTCCATCATCATCATCATCTGCCTAGCCTTTTTCCCAACTATATTGGGGTCGGCTTCCAGTCAAGTTGGATTTAGCTGAATACCAGTATTTTACGAGGAGCGGCTGCCTACCAGACCTCCACAACCCATTAACTGGGGTAACACGGTACTTCATGACAAGACTGGAGTCAGATTTACTGGCTTCTGACTATCCATAACGACTGTCAAAGATCTACAAATGACAGCCGGGACCTACAGCTCAACGTGCTTTCCGAGGCACGGAGGAAACTCGTTATGTTAAGATGGTCACCCATCCACAGACCAAACTTGGCAAGCGTTGCTTAACCTTGAAGATCGACCCGTGCGGCTGTTATTATCTAGCCACGAGCTCCTCTCTCACCTCCATATAAAAATAAATCTAACAATCGCCAAAGCGCTTTCGTCTCAAAAGTTTTCAACAAAACCTAGCCGATATTAAACTCGCCTATCTCCGATAACTGTAACCATTACTGTAAGATTAGAGGGTAGCGTTAAAAGAAATTATTAGCTATTACAAACGAACTGTTGGTTAGTTAAACCGCCACAGATGTTCGGCCACTTAGCTTGGTTCTAAAGTTTGAAAAAAGACAAGTGGTTCAAAGAATGAACTTAATGATTACTGTTTGAATTATAGATCGATAAGAATAATAAAGAAAGATGTGACAGGGTCAAAAAACTTGACCGCAACAAGTTACAATGCAACGAAGCGTTTAGGCTTTAGGGCGTGCCTAAGAAATATGTATACATACATACAATTGAAAAATATAACCCTCCTTCTGACACAGTTGGGCAAAATTCAACTAAAAAGTTCGAAATAATCACACATCGATATTTTTTAGTTTAGTTATAGAAGCTAAAACAGTCTTTACGTGCATTACGAGTATGTGTCATAAAAACCTACCTACTTAAAACTCACACTCCAATCATGTATTGTAGGGGCCCAATAAGGTCGATGACCGCTAGCGCCACGGGGATTTACTTGAAACCCTAGAACGCAAACCTCAGGTGGTCCTAGAACGCAAAGGGCAATTGAAGGACACTGGTGTAGTTAAGTTTTAGTGTAAGTCATTATACCCACATACATGTCAGAAGACACGCCCACTGTAGAGTACGAGAATTCATTGGATAATTAATCGCCTTGAAAAACTTTTTTTTAATTAGAAATTAGTCATTAAAAACATGTTTTTCTTAGTCAGTAAATTTTTTTTTTAACGTTTCCCCCACTAGAAATAACTTCTGTATCGTGGATGCGATCACAAATATATCTGTAGGCCATATTAATATTTTTTAATTCTTAATTCTTTATTGTACACAAAAATAAACATTACAAGACATGGTGAAGCATTGGTGATGGTGGTTTTTTCCCAGCGGAAATCGAACCTGCGACCCATAGTGCAGCAGCCAATCGCTCAACCATGCCATCGTATTAGAAACAATGGAATGATTCAACAGCTACTTATTTTGTTGTTACAAAAGCCGGTACCTATTGGCAAGTATTAGTCATATTCAACCAGGTTTGAGGGGAGTTCCCAAGCCACTCATCCGTAGGTACAGTCTCAAGGACAAGTGGGGGCATTAACCACTAACACTAAGTCGGATTGAAAAGAGCTACAGTGACCCTGAAACGCAAATTGCAAACAAGATGGAATATAGGTAGGTTTTAGTAAATAAAAGCCTGACACACCCTCTCGCTGCTATTAGACTAGACAAAAAATCAGGCACTAACACTCAAGTATTAGGAGACTCATAACTTTTTAGTCTAGTCATATAAAAAAAAACAAATTTTCACAAAAAAAAACCACTGTATTCACTACAAAAACAATAAAAAGATTAAAATACTCGTAATATTAATTTCAGAAAACAAATAAAACCAGAAACAGTGATTTTTAAGCCCAAACACGACTAAAATGCATTGATTAATTACGGAATTCCGGTGCCTACCTTCCGGCTTCATTATCATCATCAGGTCAGTTCGATGAAACCATTTTCAACATGTTCATAACCATTTATTTATTTTTATTGCTCAACTATTTTCATTGTGATATCTATGTGAGTGTGAAGTTGACCATTTCTAGTCTTAACGTTTGAATCCCCAACCGGTCCTATGAGACCGCGCTGTTATTGTTTTACTATTGTGTCTCGTTTCGCGGGTATCTGAGTAATTAACCTATCAATACCGCGAAACGAGACACAATAGTAAGACAATAACAGCGCGGTCCTATGAGACCGGTCGGGGATTCATGAATTAACGTTTGAATCCCCAACCGGTCCTATGAGACCGCGCTGTTATTGTTTTACTATTGTGTCTCGTTTCGCGGGTATCTGAGTAATTAATGCATCTTTTGATGATGTGTCACTTTATCAAAAGATACTTTTTGACTATAGATGCTTGATCTCGATGAAAATACCAGAATTACTAAATAGTGTCACACACAATATTTAAGAAGAATCCTCAATCCCTCATGAATCTCAACATTAGGACTGGATTTTGAAAAATTGGGACTAATCAGCAAGCTCCTCCTTTTTTCAAGTTGGTGCTAAAGAAAACAACCGACTCAACTATTTGATCCAAGCCGTTTTTCATGCGAAAACTCAAAAAAAAATTTTAGACTGAAGCGTCATAGAAATATCATGATTAATCTTGAAGATTTTGATATTTCGATAATCGCTTTGATTGACAGAATGTCAATTTGTTTAAGATCCCATAAAATTTCCTCCAGACATCTACCTGTCATAACTAAAAATTGCCCAAGAGATTTGAATACGAAAGTACTAAATTACTTTAAAACAAAAACCCACTTTTAAGAAGATCAGATTTCCTAGCCCGAAATTACCGTCATCATTTTAAGAGCAACTTCAAGGAAGACCTAAATACCGCTATAAGTTGCCAGTGTACAATGATGGAGGTAGAAAAAGTGTTGCAATAATTCTTACTTTCTGAGGCGAGATACCTGGCCCGGAGAGACGAGATCATTAATCTGTTGGGGAGGCAAGGTCGTCCTTATGACGTCGTGCCGTTTTTGTCTGAGTTTTTCTTTCTTATAACTGTGGATGTGGAAATAATTGCTATGATTTTTGTGCCAATTGCCCGTCTTGTATAACATTAATTCATGAATCCCCGACCAGTCTCATGCGACCGCGCTGTTATTGTCTTACTATTTTGTCTCGTTTCGCGGGTATGTGATAGATTAATGTAGTATATCCAGCCTTATAATGTTCCCTCTGCTGGTATGTAAACCTCCTCTTTATGAGAGGGAATGGGCCGTAGGTAATATAAAATTGCCGCGACGAACGTTACATAATCGCCTTGTAATGTTCCCACTGCTGGGACGCAGACCTTCTCTCTATGTGAGGGAATGGGCCGTGATACAAAACATAGGTGTAGTGCGGGTTGGTTTGGTTTATTGTATACTAGTTTCCTCACGATCTTAAAAAAAATCTGTTAAGACTTTTTTAACTTAAGACGAGAATTATAATTAAGAACATATAAATTAAGACTAACAAACAGATCCAAAACAAAATCTAGTGCTTTACATCTGTCAACTTTAAAAAGATTTTTAATCGACTTAAAAGCGGAGAAGATTCTCTATTTGAATTCTTGAATATGGACAACAATAAGTAAATCGCGATCGTCGCTTGTCCATAGTTGTTCTGTTTCTGTCACTCCGATGAAAAATAAACTTAAAATAAACTTGCACCAACTACAAACCGTGAGGCACACACAAAGATAGTTTATTTTGTTTTGATTAATCTACATTTTGTCTTCCTCTTTTTCCTTTCGAACCTGGGTGATCTCTAGCCAAGTTAGCCCAGCAATTATCTGCGCGATTTGAATGACGTGGCCTCCCCACACCCACACTGGCTGGTTTGTGCTTTCATGTTATTTGTGTGTACCTGATGACTGTCGCCAAAACAACATTTTTCTTTCTTTATTTTAACCAATCTTCGACATTTTCGTACTTATAACATTACTTTCATCATCTCCAATTTCATATTAATCCGTACTATAATTTCCGTCTTCATCAAGTTGAATTTCAGTAGTCGTACTATTGTCATCATATTGGTTACATTCAATGACAAGCCTACGCCTACGGTGGCTGGAAATCGGGATCGGGATCGCAGCAGCTGGGGCATGAGGGTCATTCCCTCGCGCGTGTGGCCGCCTTCTTCGTTAGCATTACTGCTTCGCAGAAGGAGGCGACCGCTTTCCCTTTCGCTCCGGACCATGGGCCGTACCAAGGTTCGGCGTGAGTAGTTGTTGCCCAAACGGGGCACTCCTTTAATAATAGTCCTCCAGACCGAATTTCGGTCACGGTGGCCAATCTCACAGAGATCACCCAAGTTCACAGGAGATATTATAGAGCACAAATGTGTGCGCAAAAGCAGGTGCAGGTGTTCCTTTACTCTCATAGTCGGATGGAACGGCAATCCGACACGACCGAAGAAAGATCAGGTGCAGGACTTACGGCTTTACGAGTTATCCGTGGCATCACACAAAAAACGTTCAAACACCAGGCACGGGCAGCTATAGAGTAATTTCAAATACGAAAACCCAATAGCACTTCTTTCCCGGCCCAGGTTTCCATCGAACCCAAGACCCACGCTCAGCAGTCGCCCTTGCGAACACTAGACCAACGAGGTAGTCAAACGTCACACCTTTACTATTGGCTCCACCGTGTCTTCCGGGCGATCCACACAATGATAACACCTAGGCGATTCTTCCACACGAATCCGATGCGTCAACCTCCCAAACTTACTATACCCGGGGAGGACGCCGCGACGCCTTTCCACCCACTTCTCAAATAGGGGACTGACCGCCTTGGCGAGGTCTTACCCACGGCGAGCCCAAAGAATGTAGTAGAGGGCAGGTGATTAGTTCATATATTTTCTATTCTCTATTCTGTCAGTATTATGACGCTTGGCTCCTTAAAAGTCATGTACAAGACGTGTGAAGTATAACATGATTTGGATTGGACCCAAGTTACATTTTTTTTCTGAATTTACTTAGTTTCCGATTCCGATTCAATAAAATCGCAATTTAAACATCTAAATTTCTCACAATAACAGACTGTACCAGACTCGCAGTAGCCATATCTGAAGTCGAGAGCTGCACAAATGTATGTACACG
Source organism: Mythimna separata (assembly GCA_030763345.1). Classification (NCBI taxonomy): domain Eukaryota; kingdom Metazoa; phylum Arthropoda; class Insecta; order Lepidoptera; family Noctuidae; genus Mythimna; species Mythimna separata. Next base: position 17,041,218 of record CM061177.1, on the reverse strand, counting down.
TATTCTCAACACAGTTCGGTCGATCTATTGCGAACCTAATAAAATTTTCGGAAATCCTGTATGGTTCTGAAACAACGAAAATTAAGTTTTGGTCTTACAAATGGAAGTGAAGAACAACAGAGGTGCCATAAAAAGAATATAGATATATATATATTATATACCTTTTTTTTACACAAAAAATACCTAAGTGCTTAAAATTAATGAGAATTTCCTAGGGTTTATTTAGAAGATACGTTCTAAAAATGTTTAAATGGAATTACTACAAATAGCAGTAGCAATAGGTGCCTACTGTAAAATAGCAAAAACCTTCAACCTCCATAATATTTTTTATCTAAAGCAATCTCAACTACACCCTGTAGTTGAGATTGAGTATGGAAGAGGTATTCTCTACAAATATAAAATCGTGAAAATATCTGACTAATCTGAAGCCATAATTTTCAATTTCAGTGCTTTCCTTTCCTACGAGTATTCAAGAACTAACCGCTTCTAAAGGTTACAAAAAAGAATTTTGTAATAGAGACATTGCAGAAAATTTCTAAATCTATATCTATACTAATATTATAAAGAGGAAAGATTTGTACCTATTTTTGTATGTTTGTAATGAATAGGCTCAAAAAGTACTGGGCCGATTTAAAAAATTCTTTCACCAATAGAATGCTACATTCTTCCAATTTGACATAGGCTACATTTCATTTTGAAAAAAATTAGGGATCCTTGGTAAAATTTGAACAATGTAACCGAAGGTGTAGAAAAATGAGTCTTAAAATGTCTTTCGTCGAATGCGCTGCCACTATTAGCGATAGAATAGCGCACTAAAAAAAGTATTTTATATGCAAATTTCCAAAAATAAATAATTGTCTACCCCGTGCGAAGCCGGGACGGGCTGCTAGTATAAGAATAAAATCAGAAGAGCAAATCTAAAAAATACCTTTTAAAAGTTTATTGTTCATGCCGCAATAACTTGCATATCCTAACTTATATCAGAGGCGCCAGGGAATCTTTGAAAGGAGGGTGGTACACTGACACTTTTTAAGGTTAACACATACACCTATTTGGTAATCGAGCAGATGACACGTAAAAGAACATGCAGTCTCAGTACAATGCTTTATAAGATATGTGAGATTTAATGTTTCTGGAGGCACCACTCTTTCTGGAACAACGAAAAATTTGGTTTGAGTCAAGCTAGTTACAGACTGAAGCTAAAGACAAATTAGCTACACAGAACTGAGGTTATTCATCATACATGTGTGCAGAACTCAGCTAAAAGTGCTGAGCTAAGCAAGCTGAACTGGGCTAACTTAATTTAGCTCTTGGTTGCTTGATCGGCTTTAAATTAAAGCAGATTGTGATTATTGCAACATTACGACTGGGATATCGAGTACAGAATATTATTCACTTAGCAGTTTTTTAATGGAAACATGAGTCATAGGTATTATTATAACTATTTCTAGCTTTTTTATGTCTATCTCAACCACCTCCTTTAGTTCGCTATTGTATCTGGCATTATTCTTCTCATTAGTTCTTTTGCTAAAATATCTCAAACTGTCCCTTCAAACATTATAATTTAACTTAATCAATCTGCCTAGCCTTTTTTCCAATTATGACAGTAGCCAAACCCCAATACATATAGTCATGTTGAGGTTGGGTTTCAGGCCAGCTGAATCCAGCTGAGTACATGGGTCATAAAAAGCCGATTTTTCTCTCAATTACAGCACAAAGTAGTTTCGTTCTAATTGACAACTTAAATTAAGAGAGGCTTAGTTAGTTCTTTAGGGTTTTTTTTTATTTATTTTTAGTATAATTTGTAACATATAAAATAAAACTTAATTACACAACTAAAAAAAAGAAAGGCTATTAAATAAATAAATAAAAACCTTTACTTCAGAACGTATAAATAAACCAAACTTTATAAGCACAAAAAAAAACCAGCAATGGAAAATCAAGAGGTTTTTTTTCATTTGCTTGCTTAACACTACTATGTACATATTATTCGGTTACTTACTCTTATGATCCATTTTGTATATCTTTTTCTTTGATGGGGCGTTTAGTCTTAGGCGTTCGTTTTCCTCTCTGTTCATACGCCGATTGTGTTCAAGAAATGCTCTATCTTCATCTTCCAAGTAAATGTTACTGTAAAAAATCAAGTGTGGCGTTCTCTCATCATCCGATGAAAAAGACCTTCTGCCGTAAACTGCCAATAATAGGACACTTGCGACAACCAGGAGTTTCATTTCATTAAAGGTACGACTTCCTTTAACTGGAGCCAGATACAGAATGATTACGATGAGGATATGGAACGACTTGTAATTGATATATCATGGGTATTGTAGTATTTATATTAATTAATTTTATGTGCACAATACGCATTCTAATGGAAATATGGCAAAAATGGATGAAAGGACTCCAGATCACAATAAGAATACTCGACATTATTATGATTGATTTTGTACTGAAATGTTAATTCGATTGCATAACAGAAATATTTTCCGCAGGAATTATATGAAAATATTGTTTTTACTGTCTTAAATACCCTTGATTAAAGACAAACAGTAATCTCCTTATTAATAAACAAAGAAACGCTTACACGTTATGAATAGTCCGAAGTGCCGTGCACTAGCTTCGACTTTTTATAAGTGCCCATGTAGGCCTATGTAAAATAAAAACATTTTTATTTTATTTTTTAAGCCTGAAATAAAACTCAACCACAGTTTTGCCTAGGAGTATCGTATTACCTAGTTACTGGGTTGTGGAAATAACATTTTGTTTTTTTGTTACTCCGATTGATGAGGTAGAGAGAGGTTTAGAAAAAGTTTAAAGCGCAACTGATCGCAACATTTATTAGGTTGTAGCTACAAAACATAGTTTTTGTTTTCATAATAGCAGAGTTTACAATTGCTTAAAGTAGGACTAAGATTATCGAAGCCATATGAACTTAGTTGGAACACCAGCATCTGGTAGGGGTTATACACATGCCGTATTTGTAGCCACGCCGATGGCAATCCTCGATACACGGAGGGTTAAAGCAGTTCGTAGCTCGTTCTGAAACATGAGAATTTCATTAACCTTCTATCGAATACGTTATTATCTTAGACATATAAGGACAACCTCCAGTAAACAGGATACATGAGATAGAAAGAAAAAGTGAAAATAAGAGATTTTCTCAAATTAAACACAAAACATAAACAGTTTTCGCTGGAAATTTGTGATCCCCCTGAGGCCCTATACCATTAACCTCTTGACCAATTGCAGCAGCATAACTAGCCACTACCTTAGGTTTAACTACGTTAGCCTTACTCTCTTTGAAGGAAGTTACATTGCCGTATTCTACCAAGGCACTTACGATAACCAAGCAAAAGATTAATTTTGAAATATTATAGGTTTTTACCTACCTGCTGAATTGTCCTTCAATTGCTTGGAAATAAAATGTCCTACTATCTATATACCGATTAAATAATAACTAAAGTGCAGTCGACCTTTATGGAGTTCACAGTTTCTTATTACATTTGATTACGGTTTAAGTAAGCCTAAGTTCTTACAATCACGGACACCTCTGTGATTGTAAGAATTTAGGTTCTCCTAATGTCTCCTAATGTCTAAAGTAAATCTGGCATACAATTTTATCAACCTTAACCTAGTTGAGAAAAGACTAAAACGATGATTTTCTTGTCATTAATCAGCATTTGCTGTGTTCTTGTTTGAAGAATAAGGAAACAGGCATTTTAATTTGGTGTTTTGGGTTCCAAAAGACACACTTATCCACAAGGCCTGAAAAAGTTCTTTTAAGAATTCATGACTTATCTACAAGTGAAACCTCCTGCAGGTTTGCTTACCAATAACATGATGAGATGAGACCCTAACAAAATAATTACCTGATTCTGTAAGGTTTTCTCATTTAATTAACCACTGATTATGAAGTCAATCAACCATTCCACAAATTTCAGGTGAGTACCTAAATTCGTTATTAACAACATAAAATGCAAATCTTTCAATGAAAGTATACATTATAATACCTATCTTGAAAAACTTTAACACTCGACAGCGATGTGGAGGAGTTTTTCGACGCCATTTTTTAGTTTCCTTTTAGTTAGTTCTTTCGGGTTTTTTATTTTGTGTATATATATATTTGTAACTAGCTGCTGCCCGCGACGTCGTCTGCGTGAAGGCCCTACAGCACCAAAAATACTTAAGATGTTGCTATAGGATTATAAGTAAACAACTTTTAAAATAGCATTCAAATACATGTTTTTTTTGCAAGCGAAGCAAGTTTAGAGAATTATATGGGAATCCTGCTGAGTTCAGTCATAAGTTGTGACTGAAGGAAATAGAGAATATGATGTATGTGTGGAATATCAGTCTTGCCATGAAGTACCGTGTTATCCCAGTTAATGGGTTGTGGAGGTCTGGTAGGCAGCCGCTCCTCGTAAAATACTGGAATTCAGCTAAATCCGGCTTAACTGGAAGCCGACCCCAATATAGTTGAGAAAAGGCCAGGCAGATGATGATGGTGATGTATGTGTGGAATGTATTCCATTCCAGGACACAAAAGTGTAAAAATACGTACAAAGATATCGTACCTTACAACACTTCCCTATAAATTACGTTGCCAGGTGCCAAAATGTAAAGAGGATCAGGACTGGTCACGCGGGAGCAAGCACCGTACAGTTACCTTTGTGAGAAGCAACTCGTCCTGAGAACTGTACGTGCTTGAACTGGAACGGGAAGTTGTAAGGTAGGGAGGAAATGCGTGGTATAAATGCTGCCTCGCCGATGCCACAACCATAAGAATTTCTGCTCCAATGGTGTGTCTGTGGATTGAGACGACTTTAAGGCGAGTCTCGTTACACAGCTCTAGAGGAGATAGGTTCCGAAGAAGCACAATTGGGATACTGACCTTCAGCTGGATGATATGCACTGAAAGTCCACTTGCTGACAGGGTGTTCAGAAATTCCACGGGATAATGTGTAGCGTTATCTTGCTCGACAACAGTGTTTATCGAGGTGTAGACCACATCATTCCCCTCAATTTCCCAGAGAATGCATTCGTTAAATGCTGCAGCCTGATCATTTATGGGCATCTAAATGGCCTACTCACACACTCAAGAATTGTACTGGTGCAGTATACGACTGACGTTGGCGTTGAGTTCTTCTAAGCTGGATACTATTTTTTTTGTATCACCCAAAGGTTGACTGGTAGAAAATGCCTAAGGCATTAAGTCCGCTTCTGTACTTCTACCAAGAGAGTGTACGACTCTACCGAGAGACTCAGCAGCACCACCTGTCCACCTTTCTCTTCTTGTGTGCGTTTTCCATGACTTAGAAGGACATCGTAAAATTCCTGAACACGTGCATTGTCTCCAAGCTGAGCATTAAAAATTAGCATTTCTAATTGAACTTAACTTCAGGTGGAATACGCGAGAGATCAAGTCGTGCCTGTCGTACGAAGCCTATCCTGCAAGGAGTTGAGCTGTTATTTCAGGCTACTTTGGGTTGGTAGTGATGATAGTGAAAAGGTCCGGGCGACCAAACTTTCGCACGTAACAAAATGCATCTTGGGTCCTCTCGTGCATGTACCACGGACCATTTGTGAAGGTGGAGGGGAGAAGGACCATGAATGAGGATCTGTATTATTCTGCATAGAGATAGACGTAGTTCTCAGCTTTGAGCTTTCTTTGGTTGGACCTTATAAATACCAAACGCTCTGTCTCAATTTTGGCGTACATGTCCTAAGAAACTGAGTAAAGAGCGTACGATAATGGCGGAGATAAGAACCATTGTTTACCCTCAGCTGGATCAAGAAGCTGTAGAAATGCATGGTGGATGGTTTTTTTTATGATTTGGGGTGCCTGTCTGGGGGTCTACATTATAGTGGGCAAAATGGTAGTCAACCTCTCCACGACAGAACTGAAATGAGAGCACATTGAAGAGAATCGTAAGCACGGTGAGTCTCGCTGATCCTTCGAAGCCGGTCATCATGCGTGCGTAAAACGATGTCTCTTTTATCACACTCCTGTCCGACTAACACAACAGCTACTTCATTCGTCGTTGGAGCATTATACCACCCTGGATGGGCTGTGATCGGCCTTCTATCTGCTCTGATGACAAAATTAAAGTGGTTGCGCTCGTTCTCAGGCACCGACGCGAGGGCTGCTTTGAAGTTGCTAATTTACGGATTAACGTTATGCAACATACTTTGCAATCCTTTGAACAGACCAGACCAAATGGAGGATGTGTCTACTTCAACACTTGCTTGTTGTTCACCAAACAAAGTCATCTGGAAGGCGCTGTTATAAGCTCGAATGTATTTAAAAAAATGGCTGGACTTTGAATGCTCGCCATTTAGTCCCCTTTTTCATTTGCGGACTTGGCAGTGGGTACAAACTTCTTCTAAGGCAACCATATCTCCATGGGCGGCGAGGTTAATTACGACATTTTAGTTAAATCCACTTCCTTCTTTACTTAGCCGTTTGCTCTTCGATGTCGTAAACCGTGGATTCATCATCAGATGTCGAAAGTTGATTTATGTCACGACACAGGCGATCTTATTCTATTTGTGCCGCACGCTGTTCTCTTGGATTCTGTCACGTTCTTGCGATAAATGAGCTTCAATCAATGTTACTTCATCATCAATGAACATCACTTTTTTGTATTACTTAACACCGCTTTTTTTTTAATTGTCTTCCTCAACAATCTTGAGCAGACAAGATTTTGAGGGTTTTGTTGGAACTTGTATTTGTCAAACGAACTATACGATACAACTGTTATGAAGAAAATGCAAAATGCCATCTATGAATTTCAAGAATAACTAACTACTAACCTCGCCAACATGATAAAATTTTAATTATAAATTTCCAAAAAGTGTTAATATGTAACTTGATTTGATTTTTATGTAATGTCATAGATGGCGCTGCTTTAAAATTTCCTTTATACTACTAACATTCACGAAATTATGTTTTTCTGCCCAAGTTACTTAAATGGCGTAGTTTTTATATTGTAAAGCTAAATAATAGCATGGCTTACTCAAAAACAACATTTATATATGCGTCGTTAGATTACACGCTGCCACATAATGCGTCAGAAAAATAAAGATTCACAGCTCCTCCCCCGTAGGTAATAGCGTGATAATATGTAGCCTATTTGTTTTCCCGACCTCTCAGTAATATTCATGCAAAATTTGAAGTAAATTCATGCAGTACTTTTTGAGTTTAGCCAGGACATACAGATAAACAGACAAACAGACAATCAGACAAACAGACAAACAGACATGAATTCTAAAAACTATATTTTTGGCTTCGGTATCGATTGTAGATCACGCCCCAAGTATTCTTTTAAAAAAATATTCAATGTACAGTTTTGACTTTCCTACGATTTTATTATATGTATAGATATTATCTTGAAAAACTCATTTATTATCATCACAACATTAATTTACATGTAACCAATAAAAAACACATTTACCTACATCTATACAAATACGATTTTTTTAAATTGTATAAGTAACATCATTTAGAAAAATAATACTATGAATCAGAAACAGTTATTTCATTATCTTAATACTTAATTTGTTATCTGGACATACATGTTTGTGTATATTTTTAGTTGTGGCACCAACAGTTGTTCAGAGAAATACATTGGCCATATAAGTAGCCAAGCCGCCAGCAAATGCTTTGACACGAATAGATAGTGCAGACCCTTGTAACACTAGGAATGTAAACCCCAGATTCCGGAGCTGGAACTTCTTCTGAAACAAGAGAACATAATGTTTAGCTCTATAATATTTACTTAGTTTAAGAAAAAGTAACCGATTTTATTTTTACAAATCAAACGTTGAACGACTGGAAGCCGACCCTAATATAGTTGGGAAAAGGCTAGGCAGATGATGATGAAACGTTGAACGACACTAGAAATTACTCCTGTATCGTGGATGCGTTCACATGCAAACTCACATAAACAAGACAACCAGACCCGGAACACCCATTAACCCATTAATGTTATGATCAATATGGGAGGTATACGAAAGCCATTCACAACCTCCAATTCAATCATTTGTGAACTTCAAAATCGAAATAAGTCCAAAAATACGTATATGCGCAGTAGATAATAATTAAGACGCAATTTGAGATACTAAGTCATATAGACTCGGTAGCAACATATAAATGCAGTGTGTTATAATTTTCAAGCTCACATAGCTCAAGTTTGCATCTTACGGTTTCATGTTCCTGGTGCTTTTCAACAAAACTCTATAAAGCATCTCCTATTTAATTTTTTTATTTTTTTTTTCTACATTCTATAGATTGCCAATTTCTGCGAAAGTGTAAAATAGTACCCGCTTTATAAGAAAAACTCATTAACTACCAAATTTAGAATTATATTATCATACACGTGTACGTATTGTATTTACTTTGTTATATGTGGCCACTTGTTTGTATAATTGACCACTGTATTAGGACCTTTTAGTGTAATGGTCATTATCGCGAGGGCACATAGGTTTCGATGGTAACATAGGTTTCGATCCTTAGGTCAGTCAAATAGAAATTTATTATTTCCGCTAGGTTGTTCTAGTACTACTTACTAGCATCTAGTTTAACCCGGCTAATCGCAATAAAATTTTAAATAATTAGAGATAAATCCTAAGCGGTTACTTACCAGCTAAAGGTACTGCTGCTTCATAAGCCTGTGGTCCTTGTTCAGCACCAAATACTCCTGGAGCTTCTTCAGCGACTAGAGCCTGGGGTGCTCCACCACCAGCCTCTTGCTCAACATACCCAGCTACTTCCTCGGGTTTAATTTCATAAACACTATCATTTTGTTCTTCAGCACCAATCACACGTACTCCTGGAGCTTCTTCAGCGACTAAAGCCTGAGGTGTTTCACCACCAGCCTCTTGCCCGGCATACCCAGCTACTTCTTCGGGTTTAATTTCATAAACACTATCATTTTGTTCTTCAGCACCAAATACACGTACTCCCGGAGCTTGTTCAGCGACTAGAGCCTGGGGTGCTTCACCACCAGCCTCTTGCCCGGCATAACCAGCTACTTCTTCGGGTTTAATTTCATAAACACTATCATTTTCTTGTTCAGCACCAAATACACGTACTCCCGGAGCTTCTTCGGCGACTAGAGCCTGTGGTGCTTCACCACCAGCCTCTTGCCCGGCATACCCAGCTACTTCTTCGGGTTTAATTTCATAAACACTATCATTTTGTTCTTCAGCACCAAATACACGTACTCCCGGAGCTTCTTCGGCGACTAGAGCCTGTGGTGCTTCACCACCAGCCTCTTGACCGGCATATCCAGCCGCTTCTTCGGGTTTAATTTCATAAACACTGTCATTTTGTTCTTCAGCACTAATTATACGTACTCCTGGAGCTTGTTCAGCGACTAGAGCCTGTGGTGCTTCACCACCAGCCTCTTGCCCGGCATATCCAGCCGCTTCTTCGGGTTTAATTTCATAAACACTGTCCTTTTCTTCTTCAGCACTAAATACACGTACTTCTGGAGCTTCTTCAGCAACTAGAGCCTGAGGTGCTTTACCACCAGCCTCTTGCCCGGCATACCCAGCCGCTTCTTCAGGTTTAATTTCATAAACACTATCTTCAGATTCGGATGGAGATACATTACCATGTACCAGCACCAAGGCACTTACGAAAACAAAAAAGAGTTTCATTTTGATATGCGATTTTCTTTTGTTTTTATCACAAGAAGAGCGCAGGTTGATTGTGATGATGAAACATTTAAATGAAGTATTTATATAGTGACTGGTTCTAATGATAGTGTCAATGACACTTTAGATAATGCATAAAATTATCAATAAATCAAGTACTTAGTGGAAGCAAGTGGTTGGATCGAGGGTTGTGAGTTTAAATTAACTAAATATTTCAGAGTTCCGTGACTGTGATATAAAAAAATGAAGAAGGAGAGAAGTGTTTGTGTTAACTTCTGTAACTGATTTGGATAACGCTCATAATTTATTAACGTATTACTCTTGGGCTAAGTTTTATAGGTAGTAAAATAATACGCGTTTAGTTATGTTTGAGTCTGGTTTCTGCACACGCGGCAAAAAATTAAAAAAAATATATAATGTGGTTAGTATATGCGAAACCCTTGTCACACGGGTCTAACTCGCTAATGACCAGTTTTATTGTTTTGAACAGCTAATAATTAGGCTGCCTACTCAATGATAAGTGGTACTGCTTACTAACTCAGATATGTATTTACTTGTACAATACTTTGCGGTAGTGTAAGTATGTTGCAATCCCACAACAATTACACACCCGGACGAGCTTCATTAAACTCAAAGAAATATTATACAGAAGTAATATTGTTTTCATGAACTTCTCGAAACAACCTCCCGTAATCTAACGACAATTCGATCCGATTTCGACCACTAAAAAACTGCAGTATTCAAATTCAATAGTCCAATCCCATGGGTAATTTTTATAGCAGTTAAAACTCACGTTATTTGTGATTTTTCACGTAGATTAGGTATATTAAAATAATCAGTTACTTTATCAATAGCGAAAGATTTTTTTTATCTGATGAATATTAACGATTGACGATTTAGAAAAGGCAAATAAGGCTGTATGTTATTTTTTTTTAACATTACCTGAACTGATGGTTAAAGCCGCATTGTTGACCATCAGTTGAAAGCGCTTGCTGAGACGTTACCTTTCAAATTCAAAATTTTATGATATTTCACCAGTGCTTTCCAAACATTTCTTGACCGGAGGCTAATTAGATTTCTTTGTTTTTATCAAAGACTAGTTTTTACCCGCGGCTTCGCTCCCGTCAAATGACTACCCTACATATCCTACGCTACCCTACCCTACCTTCCCTACCTACCCTACACTACACTACCCTACACTACCCTACACTACGCTACACTACCCTACACTACCCTACACTACCCTACACTACCCTACACTACCCTACACTACCCTACACTACCCTACACTACCCTACACTACCCTACACTACCCTACACTACCCTACACTACCCTACACTACCCTACACTACCCTACACTACCCTACACTACCCTACACTACCCTACACTACCCTACACTACCCTACACTACCCTACACTACCCTACACTACCCTACACTACCCTACACTACCCTACACTACCCTACACTAACCTACACTACCCTACACTACCCTACACTACCCTACACTACCCTACACTACCATACACTACCTTACACTACCCTACACTACCCTACACTACCCTACCTACCCTACCCTACACTACCCTACACTACCTTACACTACCCTATACTACCCCACCTACCCTACTTTACCTAACATTTTTTTTTTTAATTTTTCTCTCCGTAAGAACCATCATTGAACTTCAAGGAACATTTTTTTTAAAAAATCAGCCAAATCGGTGAAGCCGTTTTCATGTTATGTCGTGACAACGAAAAACGGGTTTCATTTTTATATATATAGATAGATAGATAGACTAGAAGACCAGAAGGAAACTTAATTATTTTTTGTTGATAAAGAAATAACATAAAAAAATCACGTATAATTTCCAATCAAAAGTAACGAGCACTGACTTAGGAAACATAAAATTTCTGTTAGAAATATAAAATCAATTTCATTTTTATGTTGGAAAGTTTAGCGACTGCTACGCATAGGATCTTGGATTACGATCCCCAGGTTGGTCAAAGAGAAGTCTGGTATGCATTACGTATATTCTTTTTGTATATATTCATTATTATCGTCAGTCTGAACACTGACATCTAATTTTGTTTAAAGTAATAAACTAAGTCTCAGTAATACAAGGAAATCTGACCTTTATTATATTCCATTTTTAAACTCCAGGCTACTTACCGACTACATGTTCTTCTATATCATCAGCTCCTTGTTTGGCATCATGAGCATAATCAGTATCTACTATGGGTTTTATTGTGTAAACTCTGTCATCTTCTTCAGATGGAATTACATTGCCGTATGCTACCAGAACCAAGGCACTTACGAAAACCAGCAGAAGTTTCATTTTCATATACGAGTTTCTTTCACACTTTCTGTTAGAATAAGGAATGATAATTATAATGAATCGTTTAAATATAGTATTTATTGTGGCTGCTAATGATAGGGTTGGTGGTGATGAAATTCAAGATATGGTGATCCATTATATTACATCAACTCTAAGTAAAACCCCCAAGTTGGAGCAATACGATGAATCGTAGGTTGCGTAAATAGTATACCTATTCAATTGTTTAAATGATGCCTCAATACTTAACATATTTATAGTATTTTTATAGGAACCGATAACACATAATTAACATAGTAGATGAACAGCGGTACCCAAACGCCTACTAGGTTATGCCGGTATTTTAAGAGGCAGTTTTTCCAAGAAATGTTTGTGTTAGTTCTTACGTACGAAAAAACTCTTTGGAAGGTCTCTCAAACTATTCACCCGATTTAAAAATCTTGGACTTTTAGAAAACTTTTTTTTTTTTTTTAGTCGTTATAAACTAGTGCTTGACTGCGATCCCACCTGATGGTAAGCAGTGATGCAATCGTCGATGGTGAGGCGCACTAGCTTATTAAAAGCCTATTCACAAAATATAGTATAAGTAAATTTTCCTTCAAGCGCAAAATTCGGAACCTCTACTTGCAGTCCTCTCAATCTTAGTTTGGTCCTCGTCATAATTATATTTTAAGTTCTCTTTATGATTAATATTTATTACAGTATTTATTAGTTTATAATTTTATCGTATATATGTATTTTATTATTATATGCAACTTATTTATTCAGGTTGTAATTTATTTATTATGCAAACCTACCACATGTTGTTTATTTAAACCCAAAGGTTGACTGGTAGAGAATGCCTTGTTGCATTAAGTCCGCCTATGTACCACCACTGTACATGAAGCTTAAATAAATAAATAAATAAATTCACTCTAGCCTTGAAGACACCCAAATCGGACGGAAAAACCGCAGCAGGCAGATTGTTCCAGTCCCTCGATGTACGCGGTATGAAGGATGAGGCGAAACGCTTAGTCCGGACCGTAAAGGTTTGGACAACGTAAGGGTGGATACCCGCCGTACGACGGCTTGTCCGATGGTGGAAAGGGGATGGCGGAATCAATTCATGCAATTCCTGCGCACACTCTCCAAAATGCATCCTGTAAAAAACCGAAAGGCTGGCTACCATGCGCCTGTGCTCAAGGCTTTGTAGATTGGAGTTAGCCAAATCTGGATCCCCAATTAGCCTCTTTGCACGCCTTTCCACAGAGTCCAAAGCTGCCAGGTGGTATTTTGCAGCTCCAGCCCATATGTGGCTGCAGTACTCCACACACGATCGGACCTGTACTTTGTATAACATTAGAAGCTGTCCCGGTGTGAAGTACTGCCGGACCTTTGCCAAAACGCCGAGTTTCCTAGCAGCCATCTTGGCCTTGGACTCAATGAACCGCCCAAAGTTCAGATCGGAGGAAATTTCAACTCCCAAGAGCTGAAGGCGGTCGGTGCATTCCAGGGATACATTCCGGAAAGCAGGAGCCAAGGTGAACGGGCTCCTTTTAGCGGTGAATAGACACGCTTGTGTTTTGGTGGCGTTGAATCCCACCAAATTGGCTTCGCCCCACTTGGAGACTGCCTGAAGTGAGTCATTCGTACGCTCTACCATAGCCTCTCTTTCAGACCGGATTAGCTCCTTACTAGCCTGAGTACTCGGCATGTATCTCTCTACAACTGTGCTATCATCTGCATACCCATAGATACCGGGCAGCAGCAGATCGTTGATATGGAGCAGGAAGAGAGTTGCAGAGAGAACAGACCCCTGAGGAACTCCGGCATTAGTTATCATGGGCTCTGATGAGCATCCGTCGACAACAACTCGGAGGGACCGTTCACTCAGGAAGTCTTTTATCCAGTTAATCAGGCCAGGAGAGATGCCGTACGCTGGAAGCTTACTCAAAAGGCTAGCGTGCCATACCCTATCGAAGGCCTTCGAGACGTCTAAGGAGACTGCAAGTCCTTCCCCATTCTTCTCGAGGGCCTCGCCCCACAAGTGAGTGGCATACACTAGTAGGTCCCCAGTAGACCGATTGCGACGAAACCCGTACTGTCGGTCACTGAGGAGATCGTTACCTTCCAGGTATGCCATGAGGCGCGAGTTCAACACACGCTCCATAATCTTGCAGAGTATGGAGGTTATTGAAATCGGCCGATAGTTGGTAGGATCGGCACGACTGCCCTTTTTGGGCACGGGCTGCACGTTGGCAAGCTTCCAGGACTTCGGCACTATACCAGTCCTATATGAGAGGCGAAACAAGCGTGTCAGGACAGGAGACAACTCGGGCGCACATGCCTTGAGAACAATCGCTGGAATACCATCTGGTCCACTAGCCTTATTCACGTCTAGACGACACAGTGCTCTCAGAACCTCTTTGTTCCTTATACGGACTTCGGGCATCGAGGTGCCACAGTGAGGCAGAGTCGGTGGAGTAGCACTGCCAGTGTCAAGACGAGAATTATGGGCGAAGAGAGATGCAAAGAGACCTGCTTTCTCTCTCGCCGTATGAGCTAGTGTTCCATCTGGCCGAACCAGCGGAGGCAATGTGGGCCGACAGAAGTTCGCTTCGACCGACTTGGCAAGGGACCAGAATGCTCTGCTACCGGACGGTTGCGCAGAGAGCTTCTGGCCAATGTGGGAAATGCGATCGAAGCGAGCCTTCCTTAGTGCCTTTTTGTAGGACTTGGCAGCATGGTTGAAGGCTCTCTTCTTTGAACTCAGGTCCGGAGCTTTGCGGTCACGAGCATCCACCCAGGAAAGAAACGCCGAGTGCTTTCGCTTTTCAGCTTCAGCACAGTCGGCGTTGAACCATGGGCGGGCTGAGCTACCGACGGGTACGTCACCATGTGGGATGTAATACTCCATAGCTTGACGCACCACATCGGAAATTGCCTCCGCACAGCTCGACGGATTTTCCGAAGAGAAGCAGACCTGCTGCCAAGGATAAGACGCAAAGAAGTGCCGCATCTCATCCCAATCTGCTGACTTGTAACGCCACACTCGCCGTTCACCGCGTGAGTCGCAGTCAGGTGGCGAGAAGGACGTTACAGACTTCACCAGACAGTGATCTGAAGTTCCGAGTGGTGAGGAAACTGTTACGATACATCTGTCTGGATCGGTTGTCAGCAGAAGGTCCAGACAATTGGCAGTATGGCCAGCAATATCAGGCACCCTTGTCGCTTGCTTTACCAACTGAGAGAGCCCCATTGAAACTGCAAAGTTTCGCGCTTCTCTCCCAGCGTGGTCAGTCCTCTGGTATGGGAAAAGCCAGTCTTGATGACAGGCGTTAAAGTCCCCCAGAGCGACGAACTGCGCATCAGGGTGCCGATGCAGGGCCGTATCGGCGGCCATACCGAGGTGGTCAAATAACCGAGTTGTCTCCTGATCACCGCTGTGGGATCGGTAGACACAGGCATAGACAATTTTGTCCATACCTGTGTCCACCAATAGCCATAAGGTTGAAAAATCGGGGTCTTCAAGGTGACGGAGACGCTGGCAGCAGATGTCATTGCGGACGTACACACAGACCCCGGCACGCTGCCGGAAGTGATGCTCCAGAGAGTATCCCGGGTAGTTGAGGTACGCCGCATCTGACGGACATCTAATCTGCGTCTCCGTCAAGAAAAGCAAGTGTGGCTTATCGGTTTCAAGGTGGTGGTGGACCGCATTGATATTGGAGTGCATCCCTCGAATATTCGAGAGATGCACTTGGAATGGGAGGACGTGCAACCGCTGTCGACACCTGCTTTTCTTTTTACCTTTTTTCATTGTTTGGGTTTGGAGTGAATAGGAGTGGTGGAAGATAGCAGTTGAGCGAGGTGATGCGATGTTAGACCCAATAACACACTCAGAATTGCTGCGCCAATGGAGGTTTGATCTGGAGACTGCGGGGACGCCCGAACCCCCCCAAGGATCGCCATCGGGTCCTCCCATCCGGTCGCCAACCGGCACGATGGGGCCACCCTGGGATTTTTCGCAGATGGCGGGGCAGCCTTTCGTGTGTGGCTGGCACACTACTTGGGCCCCCAACTGTCTACGGTCGGCCAGCGGAGCACCGTGCTTCGGATCCCGCTACCCTCCATGATCAAACATCCGGCACAACAACAGCTGGTGCATCATACCCGGTACACATCGCAACACAACTGCTCAGACCAATCCTCCACCGTACGGCTTCACCAAACATCATGCCGGAACACGACGGATCGCTTGGCGGCATGGCTTTGTCTGGAGGGTGGTAATCTTTAAGCCGGCAGCCGATGCAATGGCCTACCACCAGATAAAGCTTACTTTCCAGGGGCCACGTCAAAGCCACATACTCGTATTCTATTAAAATCAAAGATATTGTAGCTTCCTAATTCTAAAGCTTTTTTTAATACAATGAATATTACCAGTTACAAACTTAATTACCTCTGTATAGACAAAGCAGTCGTTATTCTAATACGCAACTTTTGATTCATCATATTGCACAAACTCGGGGATATTAATCCTTCTAGTCCGTACCTTGAATGTCATTTATTTATTTATTTATTTATTTGGTTAGCCAACAACTGCTTACACATACATTGACATTTAACATTGTTTTTTTAACTTCATTGAATAGTGTAGCAATCAATTATAGGCTAACACCACATG
Source organism: Mythimna separata (assembly GCA_030763345.1). Lineage (NCBI taxonomy): Eukaryota > Metazoa > Arthropoda > Insecta > Lepidoptera > Noctuidae > Mythimna > Mythimna separata. The sequence goes on along the minus strand of CM061177.1, from coordinate 17,024,561 downwards.
CACATCTTATGGTTATAAATAATAATATAATGATTAATTTTACTCTTAAATCTCAAATAACAATAGATTTAAAAAAAAACGGAGTTATTAGGACATTAACAAATAAAAGGATATTACAGCACAACTGCTAAAATTAAAAGCATAAAATTAAAAAAAATTGTTACAATATTAATTGATCATTAAAATAAATTAAATTAAATTTTCATCATCATCCTTTATCATTCGAACAAGTTAGTATAAATACTACATTTTATTTACAATAACTACAGTTAATAGTACTTATTCTTACAGGAAGTGTGAAAGTAAGTAGTATATCAAAATGAAACTTCTGGTTGTATTCGTCAGTGCCTTAGTGCTGGTAGCACATGGCAATGAAACTCCGACTGAAGAAGAAGATAGAATTTACACAAGTGAATTGGAAGCAGTTGATGATGCTGAACAGGCTGATGATGCAGAAGAACCTGCAGTTAGTGAGTACCCATTCTTTATTTTTCTTCTTCTTAATTTTGCTGTTAATCACTCGCCCCACCATAGATTTGATATGACATGATTGACTTTTGTAAATAAAAAAGGGAATGAACTAAAAATGGTGGCTGAATATTCAGCCATACAAATAAGTCTTATGGTGAAGGCTGCTGATACCTAAATGAGGTGGAGTATAAGAAAACTGTAGAAACATTATCATGTCGGGAAAAATAATTACAAAATATGGTATTCGACGTACTACAAAAATAGATCGTTGCAATTGAAACGATTTCTTCCTCCAAAACCATTCATTTCAGATCGACTTGCAAGGTTTATTTCTGACATTGACATAAAGTTATGTTCTCTTGTTTCAGAACGCGTTTCTGCTCCTGAATCTGGGGTTTATATTCCAAGTGTTGCGAGGATTTGCAATAACGCTGCATGTGCCTACGATTGTCATCGACTTGGCTTCAGATATGGCCAATGCATATCTCCTACCCTATGTTGGTGCTACAACTGAAAACTTATATACTTTAGGCAACGAATGATTTAGAAGTAGTAAAAATTAACTAATTTCGATTCATTCTTTGGCCTATCAATATAATAAGATTGTGCTTTAATAAAAATATATGTTTCTGGTTCTATCCTATAAAAAAATTATACTGTTAAGGAAATAAATGAGTTATACAAAACATTTTCTATTTAAATATGTTTGTTTATATTTTTACTCGCAATATATGTATTAACTAAACATTTGTCAGTTCTTTTTCTTTAAATGTCAATGAACTCAATTTTTTTTCTGACCAATGTTTAGCAACCTGTACACTGTAAAGTGTACAGGTCGGTTATTAGCCTCGTATAAACCCGGAAAGTGTAGGTGGTTGTGAGCATTGCAGGTGACGCATACAGGTTTTTTTTAACCACTGCTTAATTTTTTTTGCTGACTCAGTGTAAGTAATAGAACACAGATCGATCTTCAAAGTTAAGCAACGCTTGCCAAGGTTGGTCTGTGGATGGGTGACCATCTTAACATAACGAGTTTCCTCCGTGCCTCGTCAATGAACTCAATTTTTTTTCTGACCAATGTTTAGCAACCTGTACACTGTAAAGTGTACAGGTCGGTTATTAGCCTCGTATAAACCCGGAAAGTGTAGGTGGTTGTGAGCATTGCAGGTGACGCATACAGGATTTTTTTAACCACTGCTTAATTTTTTTTGCTGACTCAGTGTAAGTAATAGAACACAGATCGATCTTCAAAGTTAAGCAACGCTTGCCAAGGTTGGTCTGTGGATGGGTGACCATCTTAACATAACGAGTTTCCTCCGTGCCTCGGAAAGCATAGGCTGCCTACCAGACCTCCACAACCCAATAACTGGAGTAACAGGGTACTTCATGGCAAGACTGGAGTCAGATTTACTGACTTCTGACTATCCGTAAAGACTGTAAATGACAGCCGGGACCTACGGCTTAGCGTGCATTCCGAGGCACGGAGGAAACTCGTTATGTTAAGATGGCCACCCATCCACAGACCAACCTTGGCAAGCGATGCTAAACCTTGAAGTCGACTTGTGTTCTATTACTTACACTGAGCCACCAAAAAAAATTTACGCAGTGGTTAAAAACTTTTCCTGTATATACAGCGGCATCACACTGGTACTAGTTAGATATGGGTCGAGAAAGCCCCATTTGGCGAGATTGTTTTTGCAGCGACCAACCTGGGTCCGCAGCCGATTACAAGATTTCCAGATGAGATTTCCAGAGACAAGATGATCACTGCAGTTTGTGTCCAGAGAGATGCGGACGCGTTCATGAGGTTGTGATTGGGTGATAAAGTTTAGAGCAGTTGGGTGTTTCTACTAACACAGGGCGCATCTCTCACCCTAACCTCACCGCTCTCAGGGTTTAACTAAATTCTCTAGGTTTTCATTCCAATTCGTGAGCATTTTAAAATAAAAATCAGATAAACTTGATCCATATTACAACCAAAATCATCAACATCATCATCATCTCAGCCGAAAGACGTCCACTGCTGGACATATGGCTTCCCCCAAGCGTCGCCACAGCGACCAAAATGTCAATCTAAAATTACAGCCAAAAAAGGACATCAAAGTAAAGGTAAAATAAAAAAATACATAAAATTAGAACTCTGGCTGTCCCGCAAGCACATAGGTCGATGTTAAGCAACTTGTTAATTCTATTGTACGAGTAAACACGCAACTACAGAATACAAACTAAGTACCTAACTATTGAAAAAAACATGCCAAAATCAGTTGTTACACCAAAGAGTCCAGAAACATGACAGTATGTCAAATTATGGTATTGGTATGTTTTTGTAGACACACAGGTCCCGTTCGCGAGGCCGACTAGTTTGCCAATGTAGAAATATATACAATTAGTATAGGCCGTGGAAATGATTGGGAGGTATAAGGTCTGAAGAGCATAATTATACATTGAGTTCTGGATCAAGAGAAAACAGTCTTCTACTTATTGTATCGAATGTAACCTACACAAAACAACAAGATGAATAAAAGGACATTAAGGATATTTGTTGGTGTTTTCCGATAACTGATAATCGATCCAACAACGTTTTTTTATGTAACAGTTTTTATGCAGAATGTTGATCAACTAGCCAAAAATATTCTGGAAAAGCGCTAGCAAAACCCACTTGATCCAAGTTCCTGTGTGAATCAATCACGTAGACAGATTGTAAGTCGAAATTATGTGTTTTCATAATAATGCCTATGGTTCCAACAGGTCTGGTGTGCCAGAAGTCACAAACGTATTCTTAAATTTAATTTTAGTAAAAATCAATTCTTCCACAGCCAGATGACGCGCAACATAAGATAACACCATAAACAGAGACTCGCACGGTCTGCAGACAATCCGTTATACCAATGGTAAATGTCATACAACATTATTACCAGCCACGTTGCAATAAAAATAATGAATAAAAAGCTGGAAATACTTTAAGGAATTCGTTTATTTCAATATTTATATAAATTACTAGCTGATTCGGCAAACGTTGTTCTGCCATATAAATTATATGTAACATGATTTTTTACACCTCGTGTCCGAAAAACCCACGGACCCCTATTTTTTCCAAAATAAAATTTAGCTTATGTTACTCGTGGATAATGTAGTTTTCGAATGGTGAAAGAATTAAAAAATACGGTCCAGTAGTTTTTAAGCCTACTACAACCAAACAAACAAAGTTTTCCTCTTTATAATATTAGTGTAGATTGAATAGATACATGAAGCGTGTTTATTAATTATTCTCAAATCATAACCTTAATACGTACGAACCTTAGTTCGTAGTTCGTAAGTAATTGGAGTAAAAGTATTTTTTTTTAAAGTTGTAAATCATTCGTTGCCAAAGATCTAAAACACATTTTTCTAATTGTGGCACCAACATATGGAAGGAGAAGTACAGATGCCAAATATGAAACCAAGCCTATGGCAAACGTTGGCACACGCAGCGTTATTGCAGGCCTTCGCAACACTTGGAATGTAAACCCCAGTTTCAGGAGCCAGATCGAGCAAAAGATTTAGGATTTAGTTTGGTTTCCCCTAAATTAATGAAAAATTGGGTTTAAGAGTAGGAAGAAATAATAAATAAATAAACATGAAATGTTGTTTGAAACAATTTGTTCCTTCAATCCACATAATATGAAATCAGTTTTCTGTAATCCTCCATCTCATATCTGCCTCAAAGATGTCCACCAAGACTCGTATCGAAATAGTTTCATCTTCGGTCACCATTTTGAATTCGGCTCAATTTTATCATCGACTGTCTACTTAGTCTAATGGTCTTAACCGCAATTACAAAGCCTGGGATTCTGGGTTCTGATCCTCAAGTCAGTCTAAGTGAAACACATATTCACGTAATCGTAACGGAAAAAGAGTTCAAATTATTGGGCGCTGAAACGCAATGCAATATCAAAACTATGGTTGCTTACCGGCTATAGGTTCTTCTTCAGCACCAAACTCGCGTATTCCTGGAGCTTCTTCAGCAAATTCTTCGGATGGAGCTCCATAGCCGTGTGCTACCAGCACCAAGGCGCTTACGAAAACAAGCAGAAGTTTCATGATATACGACTTTCTTTCACACTTTCTGTGATAGAAAATACTGTTGGTTGTAATTATGAATCGGTTAAATATAGTATTTATACTGATTAGTTGTAATGATAGAGGCGGTGGTGATGAAATGACAGATATAGATTAAAAGGATTAAAATCCCCGAGTTTATGCAATATGGTAGATGCAAAGTCAATAACTTATTTCTTCTTTGTCACAAATAATACCTTAATGCCTAACTTGATATTAGAATGATTCAGCGTATTGCACTAACTCAAGGCTAATAAAAACCCCCGAGTTGGAACAATAAAATGGATCACTTTATCTTGAATTTCATCACCACCAACCCTATCCCTATAAGCAGCCACTTTAAATACTATATTAGAACGATTTGAAACCACAATCAACATTCCATATTCTTACAGAAAGTGTGAAAGACAGTCATAAGTACATATATCAAAATGAAACTCCTGCTGGTTTTTGTAAGTGCCTTGATGCTAGTAGCACATGGCAATGCAACTCCGTCCGAAGAAGAAGATAGAGTTTACACAGTTAGACCCGAAGTAGTTGCTGATGAAGCAGAACAAGGGGCTGATGGTGTAGAAGATACTGCAGTAGGTAAGTAACTACATGCATGTTTCCCATTCTATGTTTTTTTTTGTCATTGCGTTTGATTAATCGCCCTGTTGAAATGATGTCCTTATATTTATGTGAAAGTTTATTACTGATGGTTAACTTGTCGCTTTTAATTAATCCAGACACTGAGCTGCCATCAAGGATAATACAGATTAAGTAGTCAATATTATTGTAAATTATGTTGTTATTTAGCTAAATCCGGCTTGACTGGAAGCCGACCCCAATATAGTTGGGAAAAGGCTAGGCAGATGATGATGTAAATGATGTTGTTATTTAGCAAGTTAAAAAAGAGAGATGAACTAAAAAAAAATTCTGAATAAAGTAGCCAAGTGGCAAGTTGTTGCTTGAGAGTACTTAGACATAAATAGAGAGTGACAGAAAACTGATTATTATGTAGGTAGTTACAGAGATACATCGTGATAAAAAAATATTTGTTCCTTCTCCTAAACTCATTTATGGAATTTCATTTTAAGTTTATTTCTAAAACAGAAATACAAAAATTATATGCTATTGTTTCAGGAGACGCTCCTGCTTCTGAATCTGGAGTTTACATTCCAAGTGTTGCGAGGTCTTGCAACAACGCTGCCTGTGCCAACGTTTGCCATCGGCTTGGCTTCAGATATGGCCAATGTACTTCTCCTTCTTTATGTTGGTGCCACAACTAAAAACATTTCTTAATTTCTTAATTCTTTATTGTACACAAAAACTATATTTAAGTACAGTGATTTATACAATTCATGTACAAAGGCGAGCTTAACTCAACAATGAGTTTTCTCCCAGCAAACCTTTGAGTAACAGAGAGATATCACATTCGAGGGCAGGATCTAGTGTACAACATAAACCTACATAACTACGTTTAATAAATAAATAAATATATTTATACATATATATAAATATTATACATATACTAATAAATACCAATATATACTAATATTATGTCAATTCAGAAAGGAAGTGCTCTTTAACTTTCCTCTTAAAGGAAACAAGGGAAGGGCTGTCGCGAAGAGAATGAGGGAGAGAGTTCCAAAGACGCACTGCAGTTACAGTAAAGGAGCCATCATAGCGGCTGGAAGTGTGACGTGGGGTGCGAAGAAGAAGAGAATTGGAAGTGCGGCAAGGTTTGCCTCTCGGGACGAAATACTCAAAGCGTTCACGAAGGTATTGAAACATACTCATAGATCTTAGGGAAAGAATGACTTAGAAGTCGCTATGAGAAACATTTAAAATAAAAGTATTTGGTTTCTTGTATGTAATACTTTTTATGTTCCCTGTGTATAAACGTAAATGTCGTTATGATAATAAACGGATTCTATAAAACATTTTCTATTTTTATTGCAATGAATTGACCTACCATTTGTCAGTGAAATAGCAGGTTGATGCCATTTCTGCTTCATAAAAGATGCAATCTTGCTCCACTACGGATTTTATTTTCTAAAGACAAAAATAACGCATGGCATTGATTGATCAATTTTTAGGTCGATGCTATGGAAGAATGTCCCATAATGTGGCATAATACTGAAGATTTTTACGATCTACGTCGTAAACACGACCACATTGTGCAACGAAGCGAAGTTTTAGCCTTAATCAGAATATTTTTCGTCACCAGCACAGGACTCGAATCAAATATTCCAAAATATATTTAACTTTTATTTCATCGTAGTTTCGGTGCTACAGTTTATAAGGAGCTCGTGGCTAGATAATATCAGCCGCACAAGTCGATCTTCAAGGTTAAGCAACGCTTGACAAGGTTGGTCTGTGGATGGGTTGATCTTAACATAACGAGTTTCCTCCGTGCCTCGGAAAGCACGTTAAGCCGTAGGTCCCGGCTGTCATTTGTAGATCTTTGGCAGTCGTTACGGACAGTCAGAAGCCAGTAAATCTGACTCCAGTCTTGCCATGAAGTACCGTGTTACCCCAGTTAATGGGTTGTGGAGGTCTGGTAGGCCGCCGCTCCTCATAAAATACTGATATTCAGCTAAATCCGGCTTGACTGGAAGCCGACCCCAATATATAGTTGGGAAAAGGCTAGGCAGACGATGATTTCATCGTAGTTTCAGTGTTTCTTTAAGATTATAAACACAAGACACAACGTAGACATTCGATTGTAGGTACTGTACACAAGATAGAGTAAATGAGAAATCGTTATCTCTATTGACAAATCCACATACAGGCCAACTCGTCATCGCCGTGTTCTGTTCCACGCGCACCTCAAGGAGATGTCAGCAAACTGTAGGAGCAGGGTTGAAGCCTCTAGGCATATGGATTGAATTCCGAAACGGAAGCTCGTGACCCCAGAACGAAGGCAAGGAAGGAACGGGGTGGGGTTTAGTCAGTAAAAGTATGGCACGTCCTCCCGCTCCGCCCAAGAGTGAAAGAACTCATTCTGATGAATCCCCACATGAAAAAAAAAACACCCAGGAGATTTTTTTCGGTTTAGCCACATTTAAGTCACATTGCATTTTTTTCGGTTTAGCCACAATTAAGTCACATTGCATTTTTTTCGGTTTAGCCACAATTAAGTCACATTGCATTTTTTTCGGTTTAGCCACAATTAAGTCACATTGCATTTTTCTCTGGGTTTGATTGACAGTGTCTTCTTCTGAATAATCCATATTATAATCATCGCAGTTATTATCATAAAGACGAAAGTTTGTATGTGTGTGTGTGTATGTTTCTAATGCCCGTTTTCACCAACAGCCCCTAAAATTTAAGTGTCTCTTAAGCCAATATAATCACGGTTTTTGCAAGTTATTAATAAGTTCTTATTCTGAATGACATCTTTAAAAGTGTTCGATTTCATACTTTGATTCAGAATAATAACTTTATAATATGCAAAAACCGTGATTATATTGGCGTAAGAGACACTTAAATTTTAGGGGCTATTGGTGAAAACGGGCATAACTCGTTTACGCTGAAACGGCTAAACTGATATGGATGAAATTTGGCACACGTGTAGACCATATGATGTCCTGGAATTGTATCGGTGTAAAGTACTTTTTATCTTGGTGTTACGTTTCCTTGCTGAAGCTAGTGACTGATAATGCATTATGAATCGACTAGCAGTCTAGCAGACATAATAAGTAACAAAACTTTTTATCATTACATATTATAAAACAAAGTCGCTTTTTCTGTCCCTATATCCCTATGTATGATTAAATCTGTAAACTACGAAACGGATTTTGATGCGGTTTTTTTCAATAGATAGAGTGATTCAAGAGGAAGCTTTATATGTATAATAAATGTATAATATAGTAGGGAAACACTGATAATTTTGCACCCGTGCGTAGCCGGGGCGGGTCGCTAGTAAATAATAATTTCCTTCAATCAGAACCGAAAATCACAGGATTTTTATTAAACCACAAAAATTTTACATTTACATTGCTTTTGTTAATATTCCCCCTGTACAAAAACCAGTTGTTTGTTAATCAGATGGATGGTTAAATATCATGAAAAAATTAATTAAAGCACTGGCAAGTTGTGGCTGAAACACAGATGCCTTTTGTGAAGCCAAGGAGGTTGCAAATCTCGACACACGCAGAGTTAGTACAGGCCCTCGAAATGATTGGGATGTACAGCGTCTGAGGAACGTAGGACTGGAATCCTGGAACAAATACAAGATTAATTTTAATTGTATGAGAAAAAAAATTGTTTCCCGATAGCTGCAATATCACAGTTTTGAACTTTAGAGTGACTTTTAGCTAAGCATTTTCTATCGTTGAGAAAGTCGCATCACCATGTGTAAAATATTAAGAATAAAATGAATCATGCGTTAGTTGCCACATCAGTCACCAGTTCCGTTCCATTTTAATCACTGGCACCTGGAATATTATTAGGTATACAGATACACCTACTCTATAACACAAAGCAACAAATGATATGTTTAAGATTTTTGTTACATTCCCTTCAACAATTCAACATAATTATATTACCATGAGATGCTACAGTTACAGTCTAGATACTCGGGGAACAAAAGTGTTCGTACTTACCATCTGCAATGTCTTGAAATCCCATAGCCCTCTGTGGGCCCGCTCCATAAACGACTGGTACATTCTCTGCTGGAGCTGCCTCGAAGAATTGACCCTGGGGTGCAGCAGCCTCTTCACCAGCGACATACTCAGCAACCGGATCTGCTTGAACCTGGTTAACCCTTTCCTCGTCACTGGATGGAGCTGCCTTACCCTGTGCAACACCAAGGCACTTACGAAAATAATCAATAGTTTCATGATGAAATGCGACTTTCTTTTAGCGAAATAACTTGCAAAATGAACTATTGATTGCAATTATAAATCGTTTATAGTTTTTATACTGTCGGATCACGCATTATTTGTACGATGATTACGTTCAAACACTTATGATTGCAATTGCAACCCTTGAAGGAGTTGATGCGTGAATGAAAATATCGACTCTATGGCATGACCGTAGAGCTGAAAGTGCAACTTACTACTTTTTTTCTGTAAAATTTTGTAGATTCAATTGTTTACCTCCTGCGATGATGAAGCAATTCTTTATTTAGCTCACTGTATCCATTACTAACACAAATACAAAACTACGTGTATATGTTAAATATATTTTTTTATTCTGCGGTTTCACCCGCATTTTCCGGTGATGAGCTGCGAGTGGGGCAATTTGGATTTGGACGGCGGAATCACCGGGGACACCTACTGGCTAGCTTTATGGAGAAGGAGGGCCTCTACATGATGAACTCTTTCTTCAAAAAGCGTGAGCATAGGAGGTGGACCTGGCAAAGCCCCGATGGTGCAACTAAAAATGAGATTGACTTCATCTTGTCGACGAAGAAGCAAATATTCAATGATGTCTCTGTGATCAATGCGGTGAAAACTGGTAGTGATCACCGCATGGTGAGAGGCACATTGAATATCAACATCAAGCTTGAAAGGTCTCGACTGGTGAAGTCTACGCTCCGTCCAGCACAAATCCAGCTCCAAAACCCCGAGAGCTTTCAGCTCGAACTCCACAATCGTTTCGAGTGCCTAGGTAGCTCCGTGGACGAATGTAACGATGGGTTCGTGGAAACTGTCCATACGGTCGGGTCTAAGTTTTTCAAGACCCACCGTACAAATAAGAACAAGAAGCTCTCGGATCCGACTCTCGAGCTCATGAAGAAGAGGCGTGAGATGATTCTGCAGTCTTCAGACGATTCGTGCAGATACCGTCAGCTCAATAGACAGATTTCGAAGTCCTTAAAACGCGATCTTCGCCACTTTAATTCCGAAAGGGTTAAGGACGCGATAGAGCGGAATAAGGGCTCCAAAGTCTTTGCGAGGGATCTGTCTATTGGGCAGAGCCAACTCACGAAACTGAAGACCGACGATGGCAGAGTCATATCCGCTAAATCGGAGCTCCTGGGAGAGATCGAGGCATTCTATGGACAGTTATACACGTCTATCTCTAAACCCACGGCAAATCTAGCGAACGATCCAAGAGCTAGATTGACCCGACACTATACCGAAGATATCCCGGACGTCAGCCTGTGCGAGATTAGGATGGCTCTGAAACAACTTAAACACAATAAGGCGCCGGGTGAGGACGGAATTACGGCCGAACTTCTGAAGGCGGGTGGAAAACCGGTCCTTAAGGCCCTTCAGAAGCTATTTAATTCCGTCATACTCGAGGGCAAAACGCCACAGGCATGGGGCAGAGGTGTGGTGGTACTTTTCTTTAAGAAGGGCGACAATGCCCTCCTTAAGAACTACAGGCCCATCTCACTTCTGAGCCATGTCTACAAGTTGTTTTCCAGAGTCATCACGAATCGTCTCGCACGCAGGTTCGACGACTTCCAGCCTCCTGAACAAGCCGGATTCCGAAAAGGCTTTAGCACCGTAGACCACATACATACGCTACGGCAGGTTATACAGAAGACTGAGGAGTATAACCTGCCTCTCTGCTTAGCGTTTGTGGATTACGAGAAAGCCTTTGATTCGATCGAGACTTGGGCTGTACTGCAGTCTCTCCAACGGTGCCAGATTGACTATCGGTACATCGAAGTGCTGAAATGTTTGTACAAAAACGCCACCATGTCAGTTCGACTCCAGGATCAGACCTCGAAACCTATCCTCTTACAGCGGGGTGTGAGGCAGGGAGACGTTATCTCTCCGAAACTGTTCACGGCCGCATTGGAGGATGTCTTCAAGGTTCTGGAATGGAGAGGGCGAGGCATCAATATCAACGGCGAGTACATCACTCACCTTCGGTTTGCCGACGACATAGTAGTCATGGCTGAGACTACGGAGGAGCTCAGTACAATGCTCGGTGATCTCAGTAGGGCTTCCGAAAGAGTGGGACTCAAAATTAATATGGACAAAACCAAAGTCATGGTAAACATCCATGTAGCTCCCACTCCTATCAAGATCGGAGACTCTACACTCGAAGTTGTGGACGACTACGTCTACCTGGGACAGACGGTCCAGTTGGGTAGATCTAACTTCGAGAAAGAGATCAATCGTCGAATCCGACTCGGCTGGGCAGCGTTCAGGAAGCTGCACGGTATCTTCTCGTCCAACTTACCGCAGTGTCTCAAGACAAAAGTCTATGACCAGTGTGTGTTGCCAGTGATGACATATGGCTCGGAAACGTGGTCGCTCACAATGGGCCTCATCAGAAGGCTTAAAGTCACCCAAAGAGCAATGGGCAAAATGGCAAAGGGCTATGCTCGGAGTTTCCTTGCGCGATCACATCAGGAATGAAGAGATCCGCAAGAGAACTAAGGTTACCGACATAGCCCGAAGAATCGCTAAACTTAAGTGGCAGTGGGCAGGGCACATTGCTCGTAGAACAGATGGTCGATGGGGACGGAAGGTTCTAGAGTGGCGGCCACGTACCGGAAGACGCAGCGTCGGAAGGCCTCCCACAAGGTGGACCGACGACCTGGCGAGGGTCGCGGGAATCCGATGGATGCGAGACGCGCAGGACCGGTCGCTGTGGCGACGCTTGGGGGAGGCCTATGTCCAGCAGTGGACGTCTTTCGGCTGAGATGATGATGATGATGATGATGACCCGCATTTTCCGTTACTGCTCCGCTCCCGTGGGTCGTAGCGTGATGGTATATAGCCTATAGCATTCCTCAATAAATGGGCTATCTACACACTAAAAGAATTTTTCAAATCGGACCAGTAGTTCCAGAGGTTACCCCCTACATACAAACTTACAAACTTACAAACTTACAAACTTACAAACTTACAAACTTACAAACTTACAAACTTACAAACTTACAAACTTACAAACTTACAAACTTACAAACTTACAAACTTACAAACTTACAAACTTACAAACTTACAAACTTACAAACTTACAAACTTACAAACTTACAAACTTACAAACTTACAAACTTACAAACTTACAAACTTACAAACTTACAAACTTACAAACTTACAAACTTACAAACTTACAAACTTACAAACTTACAAACTTACAAACTTACAAACTTACAAACTTACAAACTTACAAACTTACAAACTTACAAACTTACAAACTTACAAACTTACAAACTTACAAACTTACAAACTTACAAACTTACAAACTTACAAACTTACAAACTTACAAACTTACAAACTTACAAACTTACAAACTTACAAACTTATAAACTTACAAACTTACAATCTTACAAACTTACAAAGTTACAAATTTAAAACCTCTTTATAATATTAGTATAGAAAAGCGCTAGCAAAACCCATTTGGTCCAAGGTCCTGTGTGAATCAATAATTACAAACAAAATATCATTGTGTGCACTTAGATGCACGTATACAGATTGTGAGCCAAAATTATGTGTTTTCATAATAATGCCTATGGTTCCACTAGGTCTGGAGCGCTAGAAGTCACAACCGTAACTTCAATTCTCCCTCAGTCAGAGAACGTGCTACATAAGATAACACCATAAACAGAGACGCGCACGGTCTGCAGACAATCCGTTATACCAATGGTAAATGTCATACAATATTATTACCAGCCACGTAGCAATAAAAAAATAATGAATAAAAAGCTGGAAATACTTTAAGGAATTCGTTTATTTCAATAATAATGTAAATTACTAGCTGACTCGGCAAACGTTGTTCTGCCATATAAATTATATGTAACATGATTTTTTACACCTCGTGTCTGAAAAACCCAAATATCTTACGGAACCCTACTTTTTCCAAAATAAAATTTAGCTTATGTTACTCGTGGATAATGTAGTTTTCGAATGGAGAAAAAATTTAAAAAAACGGTCCAGTAGTTTTTAAGCCTATTCATTACAACCAAACAAACTAAGTTTTCCTCTTTATAATATTAGTGTAGATTTAATAGATACATGATGCGTGTTTATTAATTATTATTCTCAAATCATAACCTTAATACTAATGTATTAAGGTTATGATTTGAAATTTGAAAAAAATTACTTTTACTCCAATTACTTACGAACCACAAACTAATGTTTGTGGTTCGTAAGTAATTGGAGTAAAAGTAATTTTTTTTACAAGTTCTAAATCATTCGTTGCCAAAGACCTAAGACACATGTTTCTAGTTGTGGCACCAACATATGGAAGGAGAAGTACAGATTCCAAATATGAAGCCAAGCCGATGGCAAACGTTGGCACACGCAGCGTTATTGCAGGCCCTCGCAACACTTGGAATGTAAACCCCAGTTTCAGGAGCCAGATCGAGTTCTGAAACAAAAGATTTAGGATTTAGTTTGGTTTCCCCTAAATTAATGAAAAATTGGGTTTAAGAGTAGGAAGAAATAATAAATAAATAAACATGAAATGTTATTTGAAACAATTTGTTCCTTCAATCTACGTAATATGTAATCAGTTTTCTGTAATCCTCCATCTCATATCTGCCTCAAAGATGTCCACCAAAAGTCGTATCGAAATATGTAGTTTCATCTTCGGCCACCAATTTAAATTCGGCTCAATTTTATCATCGACTGTCTACTTAGTCTAATGGTCTTAACCGCAATTACAAAGCCTGGGATTCTGAGTTCCGATCCTCAAGTCAGTCTAAGTGAAACACATATTCACGTAATCATAACGGAAAAAGAGTTCAAATTATTAGGCGCTGAAACGCAATGCAATATCAAAACTATGGTTGCTTACCGGCTATAGGTTCTTCTTCAGTACCAAACTCGCGTATTCCTGGAGCTTCTTCAGCGAATTCTTCGGATGGAGCTCCATAGCCGTGTGCTACCAGCACCAAGGCGCTTACGAAAACAAGCAGAAGTTTCATGATATACGACTGTCACACTTTCTGTGATAGAAAATACTGTTGGTTGTAATTATGAATCGGTTAAATATAGTATTTATACTGATTAGTTGTAATGATAGAGGTGGTGATGATGAAATGGCAAATATAGATTAAAAGGATTAAAATCCCCGAGTTTGTGCAATATGGTGGATGCAAAGTCAATAACTTATTTCTTTTTTGTTACAAATAATACCTTAATGCCTAACTTGATATTAGAATGATTCAGCGTATTGCACTAACTCAAGGCTAATAAAAACCCCCGAGTTGGAACAATAAAATGGATCACTTTATCTTGAATTTCATCACCACCAACCCTATCCCTATAAGCAGCCACTATAAATACTATATTAGAACGATTTGAAACCACAATCAACATTCCATATTCTTACAGAAAGTGTGAAAGACAGTCATAATAAGTATATCAAAATGAAAATCCTGCTGGTTTTTGTAAGTGCCTTGATGCTAGTAGCACATGGCAATGCAACTCCGTCCGAAGAAGAAGATAGAGTTTACACAGTTAGACCCGAAGTAGTTGCTGATGAAGCAGAACAAGGGGCTGATGGTGTAGAAGATACTGCAGTAGGTAAGTAACTACATGCATGTTTCCCATTCTATGTTTTTTTTTGTCATTGCGTTTGATTAATCGCCCTGTTGAAATGATGACCTTATACAATCTGTATTTTTTGATATCCCATAACTCTAGGGTTATATTTTGTAGGTAAAAATAATTCTAAAACTCCTAGAATAGGTGGTCCAAAAATGCATCGTTTCGGAGATATCATATATCTAAGTTTCATTGATAAATACAAGTAATTCATTTTTATTCAAACCAATCATTCATATTTAAAGCTAAGAAAATGCAACGTTGTCATATTTTACGTAAGACCGTTTTCACATATTCCGATCCGATATCGGTATCGGACGCCGATACGATATCGGGGTAAGGTAAATGTATGAAATATGTACCTGTCTTTCATATTGTCCGGCCCGATATCGGATATCGGTGCAACGCATTTCATACATTTTACTTACTCCGATACCGTATCGGATAATGTGGAAACGGTCTAAGACCGTTTTCACATTATCCGATCCGATATCGGTGTCGGACTCCGATACAATATCGGAGTAAGTAAAATGTATGAAATGCCGTGCTCCGATATCCGATATCGGGCCGGACAATATGAAAGACAGGTACATATTTCATACATTTACCTTACCCCGATATCGTATCGGCGTCCGATACCGATATCGGATCGGAATATGTGAAAACGGTCTAAAGGTGTTTTACATTAATAATCGTGACTTAGCCGAATTATTTTGTATGAAAAATTAAAAAAAAAACGAAGCATTGGAACATAACTCATATGCCAGTTAATTCTTTGATATGGCCTCAATCATACCCTAGAGGTATGGGATATCAAAAAAAACACGTTGTATTTATGTGAAAGTTTATTACTGATGGTTAACTTGTCGCTTTTAATTAATCCAGACACTGAGCTACCATCAAGGATAGTACAGATTGAGTAGTCAATATGATTGTAAATTATGTTGTTATTTAGCAAGTTGAAAATCAGAGGTGAACAAAAAAAAAATCTAAATAAAGTAGCCAGATAGCTAAAGTTTGTGCTTAAGTAGCCTTAGATACATATAGAGGTTGACAGAAAACTGATTATTATGCAGGTAGGTAGTTACAGAGATACATCGTGATAAAAAAATATTTGTTCCTTCTCCTAAACTTATTTATGGAATTTCATTTTAAGTTTATTTCGAAAACAGAAATACAAAAATTATATGCTATTGTTTCAGGAGACGCTCCTGCTTCTGAATCTGGAGTTTACATTCCAAGTGTTGCGAGGTCTTGCAACAACGCTGCGTGTGCCAACGTTTGCCATCGGCTTGGCTTCAGATATGGCCAATGTACTTCTCCTTCTTTATGTTGGTGCCACAACTAAAAACATACTCATAGATCTTAGGAAAAGAATGACTTAGAAGTCGCTATGAGAAACATTTAAAATAATAGTACATTATGATACAAGTGTGTAATGTGTGCGATTACCGTCGCGGTGGTATTAAGATCCGAGCCGTGGCGAGGATCTTAAGAGAACCAAGAACGGTAATCGCCGATTACTCACGTGTATCATACGACGTTTTTCGTCACACTTGTGAAGAAAATAAACGAAAAATCAGCTTTATTTAATAAGTATATGAAAAGTTTATTTAGAGAAACAGTTCGTAAATGTGCAGTCAATAAAGTTATAATTAACTATTTTTGACTGTATAGTGGTCCCATGACTTAGATTTTCTACTTGAAGGCGTACAGCATAAATCATTTTCCTCATAAATAGTTGTTGTAGACATTTTTGTAAAATCTGTATTTTATTTTTAAATATGGCGGCAAAAAAATTGACTTTTCTTAAACGCGCGCATGCGCGATTACTCTAGCTCTTGGTTTAGAAAAAATAAGAATGAGGTTGCATATAAACAGAAAATACAAATTAGATGAAAGATTTAATTAATTAATCATGTAAAATTTTAAACAGTTTATTTAAACACGAAATTGCATGAAATAAGTAAGCAAAACACTAATTCATGCTATTGAACGCAATAACAAATTTTATTCTTTTTTGTCTTAAAACTCTTTTTGACAAAAAAGAGGTTAAACAAAAAGGTTCTAACTACATTACCGCACATGTGCATAATAGTAATCAAAATGTCACAGTTTGGTAACGAGCCCCTTTATATACCTAAGTACAGTGCAATAACAGCCACTTTATGAGCAAGTGTGTCGAAAAAGTATTTGGTTTCTTGTATGTAATACTTTTTATGTTCCCTGTGTATAAACGTAAATGTCGTTATGATAATAAACGGATTCTATAAAACATTTTCTATTTTTGATTGAATGAATTGACCTACCATTTGTCAGTGAAATAGCAGCTTGATGCGATTTCTGCTTCATAAAAGATGCAATCTTGCTCCACTACGGATTTTATTTTCTAAAGACAAAAATAACGCATGGCATTGATTGATCAATTTATAGGTAGCCTTATGGCAGAATGTCCCATACTGTGACATTATACAGAAGATTTTTACGATCCACGTCGTAAACACGACCGCATTGTGCAACGAAGCGAAGTTTTAGCCTTAATCAGAATATTTTTCGTCACCAGCACAGGACTCCAATCAAATATTCCAAAATATATTTAACTTTTATTTCATCGTAGTTTCAGTGCTACAGTGTGTGTGGAGCTCGTGGCTAGATAATAACAGCCGCACAGGTCGATCTTCAAGGTTAAGCAACGCTTGACAAGGTTGGTCTGTGGATGGGTGACGATCTTAACATAGCGAGTTTCTCCGTGCCTTGAAAAGCACGTTAAGCCGTAGGTCCCGGCTGTCATTTGTAGATCTTTGGCAGTCGTTACGGACAGTCAGAAACCAGTAAATCTGACTCCAGTCTTGCCATGAAGTACCGTGTTACCCCAATTAATGGGTTGTGGAGGTCTGGTAGGCAGCCGCTACTCGTAAAATACTGGTATTCACCTAAATCCGGCTTGACGGGAAGCCGACCCCAATAAATAGTTGGGAAAAGGCTAGGCAGATGATGATTTCATCGTAGTTTCAGTGTTTCTTGAAGATTATAAACACAAGACACAACTAAGACATTCGATTGTAGGTACTGTACACAAGATAGAGTAAATGAGAAATCGTTATCTCTATTGACAAATCCACATACAGGCCAAGTCGTCATCGCCGTGTACTGTTCCACGCGCGCCTCAAGGAGATGTCAGCAAACTGTAGGAGCAGGGTCGAAGCCTCTAGGGATATGGATTGAATTCCGAAAGGGAAGCTCGTGACCCCAGAACGAAGGCAAGGGAGAAACGGGGTGGGGTTTAGTTAATAAAAGTATGGCTCGCCCGACCGCTCCGCCCAAGAGCGGAAGAAGTCATTTTGATGACCCACATAAAAAAAAATACCCAAGAGATTTTTTTCGATTTGGCCACAATATTAGCCACATAGCATTTTCCTCAGGTTTGATTGACAAAGTGTCTTCTTCTGAATAATCCATATTATAATCATCGCAGTTAATATCATAAAGACGAAAGTTTGTATGTAAGTGTGTGTGTGTATGTTTCTAACTCGTTTACGCTGAAACGGCTAAACTGATATGGATGAAATTTGGCACACGTGTAGACCATATGATGTCCTGGAATTGTATCGGTATAAACTACTTTTTTATCTTGGTGGTACGTTTCCTTGTTGAGGCTAGTGACTGATAATGCATTATGAATCGACTAGCAATCTAGCAGATATAAAGAAACAAATTTTTTATAAATAATAGTTTACTTCAATCAGAACCCAAAATCACAGGATTTTTATTAAACCACAAAAATTGTACATTAATTAGGTTTAAAATAAAAAAAATTACATTGCTTTTGTTTAAATTTCCCTGTACAAAAACCAGTTATTTGTTAATCAGATGGATATAAAAAATATGAAAAATTTAGTTATAGCACTGGCAAGTTGTGGCTGAAACACAGATGCCTTTTGTGAAGCCAAGGAGGTTGCAAATCTCGACACACGCAGAGTTAGTACAGGCCCTCGAAATGATTGGGATGTATAGCGTCTGAGGAACGTAGGACTCGAATCCTGGAACAAATACAACAGTTTTATTTTAATGGTATGAGAAAAAAGCCACATAATACTAAAAAGAAAAAAACAAAAAACCTTTTAGAAAATGCATTAATATTTCCAGATAGCTGTGATCTCAGAGTTTTGAAATTTTAAAGTAATTGTTAGGTAAGCCTATTTCATCGCTGACCGCATCACCTAGTGAGAAAGTAGTAAAAAAATATGAACTCGTAGAACGCAGCGTTGGAAGGCCTCCCAACAAATTATTGTACAACCAATTACATAAATAAAAAAAAATACTAAAGGCAATGTTGCCATCAGCAAGTCTTATAGTCCATCCTAAGGTTGTCTGCTAGATATCGCTTTCAGCGATAAGACCACTATTGTACCTATAGAATTCTATTCTGTAAAATTGTTACTATTTTAGTGTGCAATAAAGTTTATTCTATTCTATTCAGTTCACCATGACGTTCAAACACTGTTTTAGGCTATTACGGTTAATTTCATAACTTAAATTGTCACTTACTGGATATCTTCTGTGATTGTTTTTTTTTTTGTTTTTTTTTATCGGGAACTCAAAATAAAAAACAATTACGGAAGATATCCCGTAAGTGACAATCTTAGTCACCATGACGTTCTACATTAACAGTCTAGATACATGTTCGTACTTACCATCTGCAATGTCTTGAAATCCCATAGCCCTCTGTGGGCCCGCGTCATAAACGACTGGTACATTTTCTGCTGGAGCTGCCTCGAAGAATTCAACCTAGGCTGCAGCAGCCTCTCCACCAGCGACATACTCAGCAACCGGTTCTGCTTGAACCTGGTTAACCCTTTCCTCGTCACTGGATGGAGCTGCCTTACCCTGTGCAACCAGCACCAAGGCACTTAGGAAAACAATCAATAGTTTCATGATGAAATGCGACTTTCTTTTAGCGAAATAACTTGCAAAATGAACTATTGATTGCAATTATAAATCGTTTATAGTTTTTATACTGTTGGATCACGCATTATTTGTACGATGATTGCGTTCAAACACTTAAGATTGCAATTTAAACCCTTAGGAGTTGACGCGTGAATCACCATAGGATTGCACACGAAAATATCGACTCTATGACATGAACGTAGAGCTGAAAGTGCAACTTACTATTTTTGGTCTGTAACTTTTTGTAGATTCAATTGTTTACCTCCTGCCATGATGAATCAATTCTTTATTTAGCTTACTGTATCCATTACTAAGGGCCTATTTCACCACCTATGATTAAGTTTCGAGTATCTTAATTGACAGATAATTTCATACAAATTCTGTCAAATTTTTGAATTTATTCAGTGAGTAGTGCCTACTCGGACATTGTGAAACAGGCCCTAACAGATACAAAACTACGTATTAGTTATATGTTAAAAATATATTTTTTTATTTTTCAATGCAACAAAATATGGGTTGATGTTTGTAAAAATATAGTCTGACACAGATATCTTGAAAATCGCCACTGCCACTAACGACTTCCCAAGAGGGAAGTCTAGTCTTGTATAAGAAGAGCCCTAGGGTACCTGGAAAAAATATAAATAATATTCAGACAAATTCAGGTATGAATAAGTCGTGTCTGGGTTTTACAATGATTAAGCGAACTACCAGAAATAAAATACATGTTTTGTCCTCCTACAAGATCAAGGCCCCAGGCAGTACTGCTCGCCATCAACTAAGGCCACCACAGCCCGCTCCAGGCTATGGTCTGAGAGCCGGACGCGACAAGGAACAAACGTATTCTTAATTTTAATTTTAGTAAACATCAATTCTTCCACAGCCAGAGGACGTGCTACATAAGATAACACCATAAACAGAGACGCACGGTCTGCAGACATTCCGTTATACCAATGGTAAATGTCATACAACATTATTACCAACCTCGTTGCAATAAAAAAAATAATGAATAAAAAGCTGGAAACACTTTAAGGAATTCGTTTATTTCAATAATTATATAAATTAATAGCTGACGTCAAACGTTGTTCTGCCATATAAATTATATGTAACATGATTTTTTACACCTCGTGTCCGAAAAACCCACGGACCCCTTTTTTTGCTAAAATAAAATTTTGCTTATGTTACCCATGGATAATGTAGTTTTCGAATGGTGAAAGAATTTTAAAAAACAGTCAAGTAGTTTTTAAGCCTATTCATTACAACCAAACAAACAAAGTTTTCCTCTTTATAATATGAGTGTAGATTGAATGGATACATGATGCGTGTTTATTAATTATTCTCAAATCATAACCTTAATACATTAGTTCGTGGTTGGTAAGTAATTGGAGTAAAAGTATTTTTTTTTACAAGTTGTAAATCATTCGTTGCCAAAGACCTAAGACACATGTTTCTAGTTGCGGCACCAACATATGGAAGGAGAAGTACAGATGCCAAATATGAAGCCAAGCCTATGGCAAACGTTGGCACACGCAGCGTTATTGCAGGCTCTCGCAACACTTGGAATGTAAACCCCATTTTCAGGAGCCAGATCGAGTTCTGAAACAAAAGATATCTACGTAATATGTTATCAGTTTTCTGTAATCCTCCATCTCATATCTGCCTCAAAGATGTCCACCAAGACTCGTATCGAAATAGTTTCATCTTCGGCCACCATTTTAAATTCGGCTCAATTTTATCATCGACTGTCTACTTAGTCTAATGGTCTTAACCGCAATTACAAAGCCTGGGATTCTGGGTTCCGATCCTCAAGTCAGTCTAAGTGAAACACCATATTCACGTAATCATAACGGAAAAAGAGTTCAAATTATTAGGCGCTGAAACGCAATGCAATATCAAAACTATGGTTGCTTACCGGCTATAGGTTTTTCTTCAGCACCAAACTCGCGTATTCCTGGAGCTTCTTCGGCAAATTCTTCGGATGGAGCTCCATAGCCGTTTGCTACCAGCACCAAGGCGCTTACGAAAACAAGCAGAAGTTTCATGATATACGACTTTCTTTCACCCTTTCTGTGATTGAAAATACTGTTGGTTGTAAATATGAATCGGTTAAATATAGTATTTATACTGATTAGTTCTAATGATAGTGGTAGTGGTGATGAAATGGCAGATATAGATTAAAAGGATTAAAATCCCCGAGTTTATGCAATATGGTAGATGCAAAGTCAATAACTTATTTCTTCTTTGTTACAAATAATACCTTAATGCCTAACTTGATATTAGAATGATTCAGCGTATTGCACTAACTCAAGGCTAATAAAAACCCCCGAGTTGGAACAATAAAATGGATCACTTTATCTTGAATTTCATCACCACCAACCCTATCCCTATAAGCAGCCACTTCGTTCAAATCGTTCTAATATAGTATTTATACTATATTAGAACGATTTGAAACCACAATCAACATTCCATATTCTCACAGAAAGTGTGAAAGACAGTCATAAGTATATCAAAATGAAACTCCTGCTGGTTTTTGTAAGTGCCTTGATGCTAGTAGCACATGGCAATGCAACTCCGTCCGAAGAAGAGGATAGAGTTTACACAGTTAGACCCGAAGTAGTTGCTGATGAAGCAGAACAAGGGGCTGATGGTGTAGAAGATACTGCAGTAGGTAAGTAACTACATGCATGTTTCTCATTCTATGTTTTTTTTTGTCATTGCGTTTGATTAATCGCCCTGTTGAAATGATGACCTTATACAATCTGTATTTTTTGATATCTCATAACTCTAGGGTTATATTCTGTAGGTAAAAATAATTCTAAAACTCCTATAATAGGTGGTCCAAAAATGCATCGTTTCGGAGATATCATATATCTAAGTATCATTGATAAATACAAGTAATTCATTTTTATTCAAACCAATCATTCATATTTAAAGCTAAGAAAATGCAACGTTGTCATATTTCACGTAAGGGTGTTTTACATTAATAATCGTGACTTAGCCGAATTATTTTGTATGAAAAATTAAAAAAAAAACGAAGCATTGGAACATAACTCATATGCCAGTTGATTCTTTGATATGGCCTCAATCATACCCTAGAGTTATGGGATATCAAAAAAAACACGTTGTATTTATGTGAAAGTTTATTACTGATGGTTAACTTGTCGCTTCAGACACTGAGCTACCATCAAGGATAGTACAGATTGAGTAGTCAATATGATTGTAAATTATGTTGTTATTTAGCAAGATGAAAATCAGAGGTGAACAAAAAAAAAATCTAAATAAAGTAGCCAGATAGCTAAAGTTTGTGCTTAAGTAGCCTTAGATATAAATAGAGGTTGACAGAAAACTGATTATTATGCAGGTAGGTAGTTACAGAGATACATCGTGATAAAAAAATATTTGTTCCTTCTCCTAAACTCATTTATGGAATTTCATTTTAAGTTTATTTCGAAAACAGAAATACAAAAATTATAAGCTATTGTTTCAGGAGACGCTCCTGCTTCTGAATCTGGAGTTTACATTCCAAGTGTTGCGAGGTCTTGCAACAACGCTGCCTGTGCCAACGTTTGCCATCGGCTTGGCTTCAGATATGGCCAATGTACTTCTCCTTCTTTATGTTGGTGCCACAACTAAAAACATACTCATAGATCTTAGGAAAAGAATGACTTAGAAGTCGCTATGAGAAACATTTAAAATAAAAGTATTTGGTTTCTTGTATGTAATACTTTTTATGTTCCCTGTGTATAAACGTAAATGTCGTTATGATAATAAACGGATTTTACAAAACATTTCTATTTTTATTGCAATGAATTGACCTACCATTTGTCAGTGAAATAGCAGGTTGATGCCATTTCTGCTTCATAAAAAATGCAATCTCGCTCCACTACGGATTTTATTTTCTAAAGTCAAAAATAACGCATGGCATTGATTGATCAATTTATAGGTCGATGCTATGGAAGAATGTCCCATACTGTGACATTATACAGAAGATTTTTACGATCCACGTCGTAAACACGACCGCATTGTGCAACGAAGCGAAGTTTTAGCCTTAATCAGAATATTTTTCGCCACCAGCACAGGACTCGAATCAAATATTCCAAAATATATTTAACTTTTATTTCATCGTAGTTTCAGTGCTACAGTGTGTGTGGAGCTCGTGGCTAGATAATAACACCCGCACAGGTCGATCTTCAAGGTTAAGCAACGCTTGACAAGGTTGGTCTGTGGATGGGTGACGATCTTAACATAGCGAGTTTCTCCGTGCCTTGAAAAGCACGTTAAGCCGTAGGTCCCGGCTGTCATTTGTAGATCTTTGGCAGACGTTACGGACAGTCAGAAGCCAGTAAATCTGACTCCAGTCTTGCCATGAAGTACCGTGTTACCCCAGTTAATGGGTTGTGGAGGTCTGGTAGGCCGCCGCTCCTCATAAAATACTGATATTCAGCTAAATCCGGCTTGACTGGAAGCCGACCCCAATATATAGTTGGGAAAAGGCTAGGCAGACGATGATTTCATCATAGTTTCAGTGTTTCTTTCAGATTATAAACACAAGACACAACTAAGACATTCGATTGTATGTACTGTACACAAGATAAAGTAAATGAGAAATCGTTATCTCTATTGACAAATCCACATACAGGCCAAGTCGTCATCGCCGTGTACTGTTCCACGCGCGCCTCAAGGAGATGTCAGCAAACTGTAGGAGCAGGGTCGAAGCCTCTAGGGATACGGATTGGATTCCGAAAGGAAAGCTCGTGACCCCAGAACGAAGGCAAGGAAGGAACGGGGTGGGGTTTAGTCAGTAAAAGTATGGCTCGCCCGCCCGCTCCACCCAAGAGCGGAAGAACTCATTCTGATGATTCCCCACATGAAATAAAAAACATCCTACAGATTTTTTTCATTTAGCCACAATTAAGTCATATTGCATTTTCCTCTGGGTTTGATTGACAGACTAGTGTCTGCTTCTGAATAATCCATATTATAATCATCGCGCTTAAGGCGTGTGTGTATGTGTATGTTTCTAACTCGTTTACGCTGAAACGGCTAAACTGATATGGATGATATTTGGCACACGTGTAGACCGTTTAATATCCTGGAATTGTATCGGTATAAAGTACTTTTTTATCTTGGTGGTGGGTTTCCTTGTTGAAGCTAGTGACTAATAATGCATTATGAATCGACTATATAAATAGAGCAATCTAGCAGGAATAAAGAAACAAAATTTTTATAAATAATTGTTTACTTCAATCAGAACCGAAAAATCACAGGTTTTTTATTAAACCACAATTTACATTTACATTGCTTTTGTTAATTTTTGAATAAAGCCTTGTTTGTTAATTCGATGGATACAAATAATATAAAAAATTTAATTAAAGCACTGGCAAGTTGTGGCTGAAACACAGATGCCTTTTGTGAAGCCAAGGAGGTTGCAAATCTCGACACACGCAGAGTTAGTACAGGCCCTCGAAATGATTGGGATGTATACCGTCTGAGGAACGTAGGACTCGAATCCTGGAACAAATACAACAGTTTTATATTAATTCATGAATCCCCGACCGGTCTCATAGGATTGCGCTGTTATTGTCTTACTATTGTGTCTCGTTTCGCGGGTATTGATAGGTTAATTGTATGGAAAGAGGCACATACAACTACAGAGAAAACAGAAATCCCTTTAGGAAATGAATGCGTTAGTGTTTCCTGACAGCTGCGACCTTAGAGTTTTGAAGCTTTAGAGTGACTTTTAGCTAAGTATTTTCTATCGTTGAGAAAGTCGCATCACCATGTGTAAAATGTTAAGAATAAAATGAATCATGCGTTAGTTGCCACATCAGTCACCAGTTCCGTTCCAATTTATTCACTGGTACCTGGAATATTATTAGGTATACAGATACACCTACTCTATAACACAAAGCAACAAATGATATGTTTAAGATTTTTGTTACATTCCCTTCAACAATTCAACATAATTTTATTACCATGAGATTCTACAGTTACAGTCTAGATACTCGGGGAACAAAAGTGTTGGTACTTACCATCTGCAATGTCTTGAAATCCCATAGCCCTCTGTGGGCCCGCTCCATAAACGACTGGTACATTTTCTGCTGGAGCTACCTCGAAGAATTCACCTTGGGCTGCAGCAGCCTCTTCACCAGCGACATACTCAGCAACCGGTTCTGCTTGAACCTGGTTAACCCTTTCCTCGTCACTGGATGGAGCTGCCTTACCCTGAGCAACCAGCGCCAAGGCACTTAGGAAAACAATCAATAGTTTCATGATGAAATGCGACTTTCTTTTAGCGAAATAACTTGCAAAATGAACTATTGATTGCAATTATAAATCGTTTATAGTTTTTATACTGTTGGATCACGCATTATTTGTACGATGATTGCGTTCAAACACTTAAGATTGCAATTGAAACCCTTAGGAGTTGATGCGTGAATCACCATAGTATTGCACATGAAAATATCGACTCTATGATATGAACGTAGAGCTGAAAGTGCAACGTACTATTTTTTGTCTGTACAATTGTACATTTTGTAGATTCAATTGTTTACCTCCTGCGATGATGAATCAATTCTTTATTTAGCTTACTGTATCCAAACTGCGTATTACTCGTATGTGTTAAATATATATTTTTTTTCAATGCAACAAAATATAGGTTGATGTTTGTATAAAAAATATAGTCTGACACATCTTAAAAATCGCCACTGCCACTAACGACTTCCCAAGAGGGAGTCTGGCCTTGTATAAGAAGAGCTCTAGGGCACCTAGAAGGAATAGAAATAATATTCAGATAAATTCAGTTATGAATAAGTCGTGTCTGGGTTTTACAATGTTTGAGCGAGAGAAATTCGTATGTTTTGTCCTAACACAAGATCAAAGCCCCAGGTAGCACTGCTCGCCATCAACTAAGGCCAACACAGCCAGCTCCAGGCCTTAGTTTGAGCCAGAGCCGGACGCGAAAAGTAGCTACCAGTAATCGCTACCACGAGGCCACGGCAGTACTCCACCTGAACGGGGAGACCTCCACCGTATACTCCACAGTGTTCTCCGGGCTATCCGCACAATGCTAGCACCTGGTCGTTTCTTCTAGGCAAATCCAAAACAGATACCTCCACAAAAGTCTAGTCCAAGACCTGCCTGAAGCGGAAAGATTGAGGACGCCATAGCGACTCCTTAACCACTCCTCAAAGGAGAGGAGACATGCCACTACAAAAGCAGGCACCTACTCGTATCACAGTAAACGTGACCACTTATTACACCACTCAATAAAATAACGTATTACTAACCGTTTGTTATTTATTTTCCCTATTTGCTGTTTACAACGCACTTAATTGAGTTTTACAAAATAATACGTTACGGTTCAATGGCCAATGAATTTCAGTAATTTCGGTAATGAAATTCATTGATTAAATTATGGTTAAAGCTTTACAGTGTCCGCTGTTAATACCGGATTTGTCTGTCGAGGGAAAGGCTCTGTTGAAACGTTTTGACCGACATCCAAAAAAAAGGAGGTTGTTAAAACGTCTGAATGTTTTTTTTTGTCCAGCTTTATCTTCCAGATTCGTGTATTATAATGTAAGCGAGTACTGAAGGAGAAACTAATCTAAGGCTGACCAAATTCTTTTACCAACTTTAACCAAAACCATTGTTATGAACCCTGTAGACACTTATGCAATACAATATTCGGCGTCAAATACAAAGCCAAGTTTAAAATATTGAGGATACTTTGATCTATCAGTACCTACCTATTTCAAGTTTATTTTCCCCATATTAGTATTCCGTTCAATAAATATGTATAGAGGTAAAATATATTATTTGTGTTATGATCCAACGGGTTCATATGATAGAACGGCGTGGACTTAAAAACAAATTAATGTTTCAAACATGTGTTTACTGAGAGTCGGAGAAATTTTAATTACATCGGAATACCTACGCCTAATTTTCCTAAAATGTTTGTAGAAAGGAAAATGTGGAATTTTGAATTTGATATTATGAAGCTTGCTTAGAATCCGGTAGCAATAGGTACTTTTAATTTATTTTTTAAATTGATATTTCTTTTTTATATATTTAATGATAATCAGTGATGGGTTGTGGAGGTCTGGTAGGCAGCCGCTCCTCGAAAAATACTGGTATTCAGCTAAATCCGGCTTGACTGGAAGCCGACCCCAATATAGTTGCGAAAAAGGCTAGGCAGATGATGATGATGAATCAGTGATGGAATCGTTGATGGTGAGGCGCACAAGTTGATTCCTAGTGGATCTTGGGATATTAAATAGCTACCTAATTAATTATTCTTTTTCAAAACTCTGTACAACTGGGCTATATATGTAGCTTTATTGAAACAGGCGCAACCTCAGTAAAATGAAGCTGAGAACTTATTGTAGTATTGTGTACCTTCGCCAACGATAGATACTAGCGGGGGGAAGGCTAAATAGATACATGTACAGTCAAATACTGCAACAACATTAGAAACTGTATAGATCCACATAGTAAGACAAAAGAAAGTGACTGTAGTTTGTATCTAAAACTAAATACTTCTAAAACACGACATTGATAAAAAGCCCGGAACCGGAAGACGCAGCGTTGGTAGGCCTCCCACAAGGTGGACCGACGACCTGGCGAGGGTCGCGGGAATCCGATGGATGCGAGACGCACAGGACCGGTCGCTGTGGCGACGCTTGGGAGAGGCCTATGTCCAGCAGTGGACGTCTTTCGTCTAAGATGATGATGATAATGATAAAAAGCACAAACCGTGCACAGCTAATAGAAAAATAATAGCTATAAGGACTTCCTCGAACCAAACTTCGCTGTGTAATCTCGTCAACTCCACGATTAAAGGACAGGTTATCAATTATCCCTAAAAACGATACAAATACGTACTGAATTAACCCTTTCTCGGATATTTGTTTTCGATTAGACACATTAATTAGTGTAGGATCGAGTAACGATTGATGAAGAGGAATTCATTTAAAACCGATCTGTTTCAGCGCGAACTTCCATGGGTATAGAGATTGACGATATATTTTAGTCGATATCGACCGCGAGTATCGATGTTTTTCATTCGATTTATACTAACATTAACACCTAATTTTTAACCGATTTAAAAAAGGAGGAGGATAACCTTCTTGTTTTTATATTTACCTATTTGTCAGTCAATTGGGGGTCGATTTTGATTTTTTTAACACGACTGTCTAAAAAGGAGTGTCATTTATTTTGCGATACTTTTCTTACTATTACTTACAAATCTGCACAGGCAGATAGAGAGATGTCTTTAAAAACATGTAAATTGATTTAGCGAAAATACAATTAAATTTTTGTGTGTTCAGAAAGCACACACAGAAACACAGCTTTACAAGCCCTGAATCGAATTGAAGTCTAAATCGTAATAAGAAATGCAGAATCAATTCAAATGCTAATCGATATTCCCGACTCTAGCTTCGCCATCAAACAAAATAAACAAAATGAAGTTACCCATTCCTTTAGATCTACTGTAAATATTTTATCTATTTAAGCTTAACAGATTTTTCATTTAAAATTGATCGTCTGTTAATTTTGTTTCAATTTAACTTTAATATTTATTTTGTTAACTTTAGGTTTGCACAAATACGCTTTGAATAAAAGTTTTTATTTACAAACATAATAACAAAGACTAGGTTTTGCCAGTGGTTTTGCCCGTGTAAGTCGAAAATTATCCCAAAGGAATATACTTCCGGGAATAATATTCTTATGTCTTACCTCGACATGGTCTATCCGTGTGCCAAGTTTCACCCTAGACCGTTCAGGCGTTAAGAAGTGAAGAGGTACCGACAAGATAGACAGACAGAGTTACTTGCATAATCGCTGTTGTAATATTACTAGTATAGAGTAGAATTTTCTAATAGAAACTGAAGATTACAAACATTTAACATTGAGCTCCCAATTTTACTTTTCTAGATTTATTTCTTTCGTTAAATTTTATATACATAATATCACCTTCTTTACCCTTACATGAATATCAAGATGTTTCAGGAACCTGATGGAATAGAAATTAGAAACTCGTAAAATACCTATTTCAGTAAGTACCTGACTAATTATAATTTTACTTCCGTACACCTGACTGACTGCCTTAAGTATTCTCTTCAGCGGGGCTAAAAAGGCCGAGTTGCGCAATTCTCATTGGATTCCTATTATGAATTGAACTCTAAATCGCAAAATGGCCACTTGGCTTACAATTCATAATATGATTCTGATACGATTCATCCACCGCAATTGACAATTTGACCCACGCCACGCGACGTGGTTCTATGTACGAATCAGGCGTGGCCCACGTGTGCATCGTTCTAATATAATAATAATAATAATAGTTACCACGTAAGGGTTGGACCTCATCTGGCAGCACGGAATCGCCTTTTTCCGTCGCCCTTTCTCTTTCTGTCGCTTAGAACTGCCATTTGCTAGACCGAGACAGAAAGCATAATGTGATAGCACGCGGTGGAATCCTCGAGGCGATCGGCACCAGGGACAAAATGCAATGGTCGGCAGGGAGACCCCGGGACGCTGAAGCGCGCGACAGCATGCTAACGCATCCTTTCACCGCCGATCACTTGCTACTTTTTTGTCTGCGAAATGCAACAGCGCGCGTTCGCATGCGGCAGCATACTGCAGCACGTGGTAGCACAGGCGGAACAAATGCGATTCCGTGCTGCCAGATGTGGTCCAACCCTAAGACTACAACTGTAGCCTGTTTCATGACATTTAAATAAATTAATAAAAAGGTAATGTGTAACCGATCGCATGTTTATTGCTTCAACAAGCGATCAAGTGTTCCACGTAATTTACTGATTGATAACGTAGTTCAGTATTTTCCTGTTTTTGCGTTTACCAACACTTCAGTACCTAAATAGGTCCGTTTATAGATTCTATATTAAGTGCTTATTTAAATGCTATTTCTGGTCTTAATTATCAAGGAAGTTTAAGTCAGAATAATATTTAATTTGTTTATTATTCTGTAGTACAGTAAAACCGCAAACTTACTAACATTGTCGTCTACCATTAATCAGCATACCAATCCAATACAAGATTGCAATAGAAGAGTGGATCCAAGACTTTTTTCTGGGAGGTGCATGAAAATCAACAATAGCTGTTAGAAATAAACTCGAAGTGGGATCTTCAAGTTTCTTCAAGTTTATTAAGGTTTAAGAAAGTGTCAAAACAACATAAAAATTAAATGTTTAATAAAGACTGTCTAGAGATGCCCAACACATCAATAGCGTCCATTTTTGCCTTTCTATTTTATTCATATATTTTAGTAATTAAGATAATTTAATTTGCTTTTTAGGAGGAACTGAGATGGAAACTCCAAAGTACACAAAAATACCATCTTTGCACTCTGATGTCTCTGCTCCTCGGTTGGTCTCCAGAAGCATATTGAACATCCCAACGAACGCTTTTCAAAACCATATACTCAATGTCTTGTGTCTTGACCGAATTCATTAGCGCAAAAGGCACAAACAAAACCAAGTGATCATCACAAACTGCAATATTTGTGAAGCATGAACTCGCAGACGTGAGAACTCGTCTGTCAACCCCGTCTAGTAATTAAGGGTGATATTAATACAGAACTACTAGGAGCGCATGCCGCGGCTGAGGTATTCCGATATTGCGAAGCCGTATTGGTGATCGCTCAAGTGATACGGAATATTCGACATAGCTCCGAGTTCATTATATTCGCTTTCTTTGTTCATTATTATGTGTCACGAATAAAAGGCCAGTTTCTATCTGTGTGAGGTGCTTGGGCTTATCTTGGGCCTTCTCTTAGTAAACAACTTTAGCGAAAGTGCTTACCTACTTGGATAAGGGAGCTATATTGTTTGTGTTGTGTTGCTGTTTTGTTTTTGTTTGCGTCGTTATTTATGTGTGGTCGCAGTTAAGCACTTAGCCACATCTTTCGAATAAGCGTTTTTCGTTGGTATCTGGGGACATGGCAGTGTTCCTGCCAAGTCGAGCAAAACAGCCAGCAAACGGCCGTAACTCCGTACCATCCTTTGCTCGAAACAGTTCAGTGTGCCTAGTGTGAGTTTGTTTTACGTTAACGCGATCGACCCGTTTATGACGTTCGGTGCTCCGATTGGTCTGCTCCAAGCTCTTAACCACTCAAAGAGCCAAACGCCGCAAACGTTGCAAAAGTGTTACCTAAAAAACCACTCGCACACAGCACACTGGCAATTTTCGACACCCCATATAAATTCGTTGTGGATTACAATAACAATACTGTTTAGTCTATAGCTTAACACCGTATCGAGTTTCAGGCTTCCACATAATATTTAATTACAAACAAACATGCAGACTGGCGAATATTTTAACCGACGGAAGTAGGCCAGACTCAACCAGGACAGAGCTTAGCTGGTAATAACGATTCGAGTAATACAAAAATATGGACACAATAACGCCACTCATAAATAAAATAACGCGTGAGTTATGTACAAGTGGAAAATCCAGAGTTATGATATCCGAAAATTAAGATCTAGATTTATGTTTGCAGTTGTTATTAGAGCCAGTTTCAACCACATTCTCCGGGGTAGTTTATTGCACACGGACTAATGCGTTTTCAGCAGGCAATGTGTAACACACCTAATGACAAACGCTTTTAACTTCAGGTTTATTATTATGACTGTAATAAATATACTGGGATGGTATGGCCACATCATGCGCCGCCCTATGAAGGAAGTACGTTGGTCGAGATTGCATGAATATGGCTGTCCTTAGGGCTAGGTCCGGTGGTCACCCTCGCAAGCGCTGGCTGGACGCCGTCAAGTCTGACATGAGAGCCAATGGCCTTACTGGAAAGAATATTGAAGATCGGGCAAAGCGGAGAAAGCTCAGTCGAAAGGTGGACCCTGGCAATAGCCGGGATTAACGCCAAATAGAAGAAGAGTTTTATTGCACACGGACTGTGTTTTCAGCAGGCATTGTGAAACACACCTAATGACAAACGCTTTTAACCTATCACATACCCACAAAACGAGACACAATAATAAAACAATAACAGCGCGGTCTCATAGGACCGGTCGGGGATTCATGAATTAAGTTCAACTTTATTATTATGACAGTGAAAAATAGGGGAATAACTTTATGATAAGTACTCTTTGTTTATCTCATAGGATGTTTCGCAAGGACAACGGGACATTCATCCTTCCTCATACATAAATAGGTATTATTATTAGAAAATCCCCCACTGCGTCTAATCGGTCGGTTGGTGATAAACTCAAAAACTACTCGGATTAGTGACATGTGGGATTCACAAATAGATTGATTAGGTTTTATAGCAGAAAAATATGAGAGGGCACTGGTAGGTACGCCATTGAACCAAAAAAAAGACGACAGTGAGTTCCGCCAACCCTCATCGTCCAATTTTAAAAAGGTTTATTTGCATACCTTAATTCTTTTTACTCCTGAAAAAATCAACTATCTACCAATGAAAGTTCTATCCAAATTAGGGTGGAGATTAGCCGGAATAAACTAACTGACATAAGTACCAAAATTATAATAGACCACTATAAAAAGAGCCTAGAATCAGTATACTACCATAATACATTTTCATGCGAATACCAATACTATAGTACCACCCTTTATCACCCTTGGTTGACTGGTAGAGAATGCCTAAGTCATGAAGTCCGTCTGTGGTATGTTACGAGTATATTGCATAAAGTTCAACGCCCGTTTTCAATAAGCTATCTATCTAAAGTTACAGCTACTAAAGATAAACAAATCTATCCTTTTTCCCTTACTTATAACCTATCGACGGTTAGCATTTCCTACCAAAAGTTGTGGATTGATAGATAGAATCTTACTGTTTATCGTAATTGTATTATAGTTTATAGCTATCTATCTATCTATCTAACTATGAATTGCGGTAGGTTATTGGAAACGGGCGTAGTTAAATAAATACCTAGAGTGCGTCTAATGAAAGCGCGACCTGGAGTTTTTTTTTATTATTTAATTGGCAACATTATTCAGCCGCAATTGTAGGAAATAAAAAAATTGTCAAAACATGATTCACCTACTAGTTAGTAATACCACATACAAAATATTTGGATTGAACCTCTTTTTCTCAGGTCGCGCTTTCATTAGACGGACTCTAGTAGGAGAATCATGTCTTGACATTTCATAATTTTTTTTTATTTCCTACAATTGCGGCTGAATAATGTTGCCAAATAAATAAAAAAAAAACTCCAGTAGTGATAGTGCTCTCTTCACGTTAGTAATTTGACGTTTCAGAACAACAGAATCAGCGCCATTGTCTATTTTTTCGTGTTCCAAGTTTGAATAGCGTTTTCATGAGCAAGGACAAAATAAAACGTGTTTAGGAGTCCGACAGTCGTTTTTATGCAAAGCGTGTTCACCCAACGCTAATTGTATTCAAATAATTAGCTGCCATTGTGATGATCATTTTAATTAGAACATTTGTCTGAATTTATTTATTTTGTTGTAGGTTGTGAGTGGATGGCTTGTTTTTTCAGCGTTACTGCCAAATGAAGAGCATTAATTCATGAATCCCCGACCGGTCCTATGAGACCGCGCTGTTATTGTTTTACTATTGTGTCTCGTTTTGCGGGTATGTGATAGGTTAATACATGTTTAATACAAATACCAACATAGATAATGTTATAAGCTCGGTGTCCCCAGATTGAAGGCAACGAAGGAACGGGGTGGGGTTTAGTCAGTAAAAGTCTGACACGCCTTCCCGCTCCGCCCAAGAGCGTGAAAAGTCGTCCCACTTGAAAAATACACAGTGAATGTATTTACCTACCTTGTTTAAGGTGGAATATTGTCACATAACTTCTCTGGTCTGGATGGCGCGAGAGCGTGCCAGAACTAATTAAAACCCACCTATGTTTCTTCGGTTACCTTTTACGTTACACACAACAGCCCTACGTGTGTGAGCATTCTATAAGATTTTTTTTAAATTCATATTTATCTCTACAAAATGTAAGAAAGACTTTAATACCTATTTTGGCAACTATTTTTTTTTTAATTGTTAGAAACTAGTGCTTGACTGCGATCCCACCTGATGGTAAGCAGCGATGCAATGATGGTGAGGCACACTAACTTATTAAGAGCCTATTTACTCTAGCCTTGAAGACACCTAAATTATAATCGGACGGGAAAACCGCAGCAGGCAGATTGTTCCAGTCCCTCGATATACGCGATATAAACGACGAAGCGAAACGCTTATTCCGGACCGTAGAGGTTTCGACAACGTAAGGATGAAATAACTCTAACTATCATTAGTGTCCATCGTCTCTCCACAGTAGCTCCTATCCATGCAGTTAATTCAAAATGCAATTAAGGTTAGAGAATTACGAACACACACTGCACGTAGGCGAGAGCTGATAAATCGTCTAACTGCTGATCAAACACTCGAAAACCATTTCGATCACATACTCTCGCTATAAATAACATAAATGGGCTGGCAAATTTACGTGCTGGCTGCTAAAATAGGGCTAGGAATATTATAGAATGGCGGAGTAGATACTAGGTATGAAGGTACTGTAGGTCAAACTGAAGCTAGACTGTTTATGTGTGCGTGACCGGTTGATAAACCGGTCTAGACAAAATGATGCTCTAAATTATTGGTATAGTCCGTCAATGAATGCGCGACCTGAGAAAAAGAGGTTAAATCCAAAAATTTTGTATATGTGGTATTGCAAACTAGTAGGAGAACCATGTCTTGTTGACATTTCATAATTTTTTTATTTCCTACAATTGCGGCTGAATAATGTTGCCAAGTAAATTAAAAAAAACTCCAGGTCGCGCTTTCATTAGACGCACTCTATTGATATCTATGAGATACCGTATACTGTCTTTATTTAATCAAAGGTCTTTAAATCACGAGTGAATAGGTTACTTCTAGGCGAGCGTGCTCCATCGTTAGCCACATCCTCACTTGCTGATGAGGTTAGATGGTGGTCAAACGCAAAACGCCAATAATAAAAAAAACTAGCTTCTGCCAGTGGCTTCGCCCATATGAAAGTTAAACCTAATCCCAAGGGAAAATAGGTTGATACTCCTGATATAAAAGAAATTTTATGACACGGTCTACACGTCATCATCTACCTAGCCTTTCCCAACAATATTGGGGTCGGCTTCCAGTCAAGTCAAATTTAGCAGAATACCAGTATTTTACGAGGAGCGGCTGCCTACCAGACCTCCACAACCCATTAACTGGGGTAACACGGTACTTCATGGCAAGACTGGAGTCAGATTTACTATCCGTAACGACTGACAAAGAACTACAAATGACAACCGGGACCTACGGCTTAAAGTGCTTTCCGAGGCACATGACACGACACACACATGTGCCTATCCAAATCCGTTGAGTCGTTTAAGCATAAAAGAGTAACAAATATTCACACACTTACAAACTTTTGAGGCTATAATCATGGCGTTAAGTCCCCTCTTTAAGGAGTGGCTGAGTTCCAGCAGTGGGAATATTATTAGCCTGCTTAATATGCTATTATGTATAACAGTGAAATTTTCACCTGTATAATCTGCCTTTATAAACCTTTATAACTGTAATTAGTTCGATAATAACTATCTTAATATCTAAATTAAGACATCTCAGGTCATCCGGCTCGAAGGACTATGTACTACAGTAAAACCACCAGATATTTTTATGATGACTGTTTTGTTTTTCCGGTAACCATGGCAACATAAAACATTCCGTGTTTTTTATTTTATATTCATTTTATATGGATTCATTATGATACTCAACAGAAATATTTTCCGCAAGAATTATATAAAAATATTGTTTTACTGTCTTAAATTCCCTTGATTAAGGACAAACAGTAATCTAGCGTTTTCCCAACTATATTGCGGTCGGCTTCCAGTCAAGCCGGATTTAGCTGAATACCAGTATTTTACGAGGAGCGGCTGCCTACCAGACCTCCACAACCCATTAACTGGGGTAGCACGGTACTTCATGGCAAGACTGGAGTCAGATTTACTGACTTCCGACTATCCGTAACGACTGCCAAATATCTACAAATGACAGCCGGGACCTAAGGCTTAACGCGCTTTCCGCGGCACGGAGGAAACTCGTTATGTTAAGATCAACATCACGAGACCCATCCACAGACCAACCTTGGCAAGCGTTGCTTAACCTTGAAGATCGACCTGTGCAGCTGTTATTATCTAGCCACGAGTCGTCAGGTATAGATTGAAAAGATCAGTTGAAATAGATAAAAATTACTGATCCAAACACCCACCCAAGTTTCAAGTAAAAATTAAAAAAAAACCGAAAACATCCTCATTACAACAGCACCATAAAAAAACCTAACATCTTTGTCTATAAGTCTCGCACACAAACGAATAAATATCTCTCACATGAAGCTGACAGATAAACGGGTATCGAGGGTCGATAGTACCCTAATAAATAAAATGCGAGAAAAATCGCTGGCAAGACGAGAACCCTTCTCCAGGGAGTGCAGTGGCCGCGGCATTTACATACATAATGATGACCTCTCGGGAAGGACTGGTACACTCAACAAAATAGATAAGTAAACAGCGTTGTCACACAGCTAAAGTTTTCGTGGAAACCGATGCAAGGATATGAATGAAACATTATTAAAGCCATAACAAATAAACAACTTATTAATAAAACTACAATGTTATTTATATCCATTCAGCTGTTTCCATGACAATATCAACTATATCAGACGACCCTGGTAACTTGTCTCCTTTGCCAACTGTACCTCTCTCCTACGAGACGACCGTTTACGACCAGCCAATGTCACTTTTTAAACATTTTACGACCCTTTTTATAGTTTACTATCGCTGACGGTTGAGATTTTCAAATGTTGTGATTAGGTATAATAATGTTAATAACATATTGTTTTATTAGAGGATCTTTTCTCTGGAGCCCTGGCTAAGCTACCAAGCTACCAAGCTTGGACCCTGTCCCCGAAACCGATGCTATTTTTAATATGTTTTAAAAATGCATTAATTCATGAATCCCCGACCGGTCTCATAGGACCGCGCTGTTATTGTCTTACTATTGTGTCTCGTTTCACGGGTATTGATAGGTTAAATAAATTAGAAAGAATTCATGAATGATGAATAAAAATAATTATATGTACACACACTGTTATAAAAATATTTTCGTAAAGTTATGATTTTTGTAAGCCTGGTTTCGTCATCATCATCATGTAAAGGCTGAGTTTTAATTCATTAGAAATATGTCAGTACATATGGTGGAAATATTTATAAATACGAGCAAAATTATTGTTCATGGGATCAACACTGAATATTTGTTCTTATTAATGAGTTTTTCACCCCTGATAGTTTGCAATAGATTGTACCCCTAATATATTAGAATTAAAAGACACACTATTACTATATTGTATTTACTACATGATTTCTTTTTTAGTTTAAAAATTCTATTAAGAAAAGTTGACGATAGAAATCTCTATCTAATTTTGCTTTTTTCACCTAAGATATACCGTAGCATATCAAATGCCAGATTCCTGAAACTGAAACAAGTTATTAGGCTATCATGTCGGTGCATTAAAGTTTTAGACATAACGCTGCAGAAAACCAATACATCATAAGGCCATCGTCTAAGGGGAAGTACACACTGTGCGATTTCAAATGGGATATAATGTAGGTCATGTTCGTAGGTAGTAGTCTAGTAGGTGGCCGGTAATCTTGCAATTGCATTGCAAAATACATTGAACAATGAACTGTTTGTCTGTTTTTGACTATTTTTTATGTCTTTATTTTTGTTTTTTTAATTAAGTATATAAAAAAAATGTTTTTATTTGTGTTTTAGACAATTTTACATAACTTATATACTTCTGCCGTTTGTTTAAAAGTTTGGCGCCCTTGTACGATAAGCTGGAAACTGCGGAGGGGCAAAAGCTTATTTTTAAGCTGGCGCGTGCCCGGGAAAAAGCTACACGGGACATTAGCAAATGCCTCTGTGTAAGGGACGCCCAGGGTAAGCTGCTCTATGATGCCCCCTCTGTTAAGGAGAGATGGTGCACATACTTCGAGGAGCTGTCTAACAAACAGCACCCCCATAACCTTCCTCCCGAACCGCCTCCTAACCTTGGTCTTATTTCCCCTATTTCCCCCGACGAAACTCGCATTGCTCTTCGCCACATGAAGAACCGGAAATCGGTCGGGCCTGACAATGTGCCAATCGAAGTGTGGAAGGCCATGGGCTCACATGGTGTGGACCTTCTGACGGATCTATTTAACCGCATCCTGACCACCAAGGAAATGCCGAACCAGTGGCGATCAAGCCTCATTATCCCTATTTACAAAGGCAAAGGTAGCGTACAGGATTGTAGTAACTACCGCGGTATTAAGATCATGTGCCACACCATGAAGCTCTTCGAGCGGATCATTGACACACGGCTCCGTAGCGAGTGTACTGTCTCTGAGTGTCAATATGGCTTTCGGGCGGGTAACAGCACCATGGACGCAGTGTTCGCCTTGCGGAGTCTGACTGAGGCTTACAGAGAGAGAAGGAGAGCTCTGCATATGGCCTTTTTAGACCTGCAGAAGGCCTTCGACTGTATTCCTCGGCAGTCCATCTGGTGGGCACTTCGCTTCAAGGGTGTGCCCGAGGCCTATATTGACATTATCAGAGACATGTATCGCGATTCCGTGTCCTCTGTCCAGACCGCGGTTGGCGAATCCAAAGTCTTTCCAATATCTGTTGGCGTTCACCAAGGATCGGCTCTTAGCCCGTTCTTGTTTAACGTTGTGATCGATGTAGTTACGGCATACATCCAAGATCAGCCTCCATGGCTAATGATGTATGCCGATGACATCGCCCTCGTTAGCCAGAACAGAGCCCAACTTGAGCGGAAGGTCAACATTTGGAAGGACACGCTGGAAAACGGCGGTCTGAGACTAAATGTGGCGAAGACTGAGTACATGTCCTGTGGCGGCGCGGATTCAAATATCATCCGAATAGGTTCGGACCGGATCACAAGCTCCGATACGTTCAGGTACCTTGGATCTGTGCTGCACGAGTCTGGCAACGTGGACGACGATGTCCAAGCACGTATAGGCGCGGCTTGGGCAAAATGGCGAGAGGTAACGGGCGTTGTATGCGACCGCAAAATGCCTCCAAAGCTTAAGGGACAGATATATAAATGCATCATACGTCCTGTCCTCCTGTACGGCGGCGAGTGTTGGCCAGCACTAAGCAGACACACCCAGGAGCTTCGCGTCACGGAGATGAAGATGCTGAGGTGGATGAGCGGCGTAACGCGATCCGATCGCATACGCAACTCGTTCATCCGAGGTAGTCTTGGTGTCCGTGACGTGGGGGAAAAACTGCAGGAGTGTCGTCTGCGATGGTATGGCCACATCATGCGTCGCCCTATGGAGTACGTTGGCCGGAGATGCATGAATATGGCTGTCCTTGGCGGTAGGTCTCGTGGTCGCCCTCGCAAGCGCTGGCTGGACGTCGTCAAGTCCGACATGAGAGCCAATGGCCTTACTGTCAGGGATGTAGAAGACCGGGCAAAGTGGAGCAAGCTAAGCCGGAAGGCGGACCCTGGCAAAAGCCGGGACTAACGCCTAGTAGAAGAAGAAGATATACTTCTGCCAAACTGCATAGCAGTTTGTTGGCAGACGTAGCTCCCGTGCAATTAAATTATTAACATTGTAAACATTGTCATTACACATTTAT
Organism: Mythimna separata; assembly: GCA_030763345.1. Classification (NCBI taxonomy): domain Eukaryota; kingdom Metazoa; phylum Arthropoda; class Insecta; order Lepidoptera; family Noctuidae; genus Mythimna; species Mythimna separata. The sequence goes on along the minus strand of CM061177.1, from coordinate 16,983,911 downwards.
CATATTAAATTCAATACAATATAATATAATTCCATTAATTAATTCAATTCAATGTAATTCCTCCTACCATAAGTAGAAATCTATGCCTACTTAAGGATAGATCAAACAAGCAAACAGAAGTAGACCAACAGAATTATTCTATAAGCTGGATCATCATGGAAAAGTACATTATTATTAGGAAAATGCGTCTTTTCTGGAGTAAAAATACTAAACCCTAAAAGGTTCAGAACAACATCACCGCTGCAGAGGTGCTCTTCAAAAGGCGATCTCGAGATAAACTGAAAACCTTTGACTCAGCTAGCCCTTCAATCTTGCACCTTAAAGAGGCTGGTATTAAAAAATACGACCAAAGTATTCTTTAAAGTTATAGCCAAAATTTCTGAAGTGGATTTAATACACAAACGAAAGAGGGAAAGGCCTCATAAGGTATCAAAGAATTTGACCTCATTGCTGTCAATAAAAAAAACTGTCAGCATTGCCACGTTGAATTTAAGTAGGTACTAGCATAGTACCTACTTACAATGTTCTTATAATGTTCACACTACCAGAACTCAGGCAGGAGGCCTGAGTTCTAGTAGTCAAGTAGAGGGAATGGGTCACGGAGACAAATTCTTTAAAAAAAAAAGCTAGGTTTATAAAGCGTCTACGTGCGCACGCCCTAACAGTGATTCCAGCAAGGAAGTGCCCACACAGCCATCGGAAATTACATTTTTAATCTCCTCTCGCACGCGTTACCCCGATTGGGGTTTGAGGGTTAATACTTCAGTAGCTACACTACACTATAGTGCTCTGAAAATAATGAAGAAGCTAGCGAGTAGATGAGAAATCTTTTCTTTTTAAACTAACGCAAAAACAGTTCTTGGACGTAAGTACCTAAATAAGGCACATCATGCTTTTTTGTCAGTACAAAAAACGGTTCCGAATCAAGAATTTGTTGTATTTGTCACCCGCTACTTCACCCTACATAAATATTTGTGAAACAATGACATTAAACTAGGATTTGATTTGTTAATGAAATACTTGTTAGCTACAGCTAGACACATTGTTAAAGAAACTAATTAGTTATTATATTAAGTACTAGCTTTAGCCCGCAGCTTCGCCCGCGTACATAAAATATAGCCTATGTCACTCAGGAATACAGCAGCTTTCTATTGGTGAAAAAAAATTAGCAATCCAGACCAGTACTTCCACAGATTACCTCATACAAACAAAAAAACAAACTCTACCTCTTTATTATATTAGTATAGATGTATTATAAACTTAAATTTAAAACTTTAAAATAAATACATAACTTAATGGCATCAAAAAATTCTTCCGCATCACCCTCGACTGGAAGTGTGCCCAAAATACTGGCGGCATTGCCTCGTCGAATAGCAATGCGGTAAAAGTCAGCCACTCAGACCTTACATCACGCAAAGACGCTTCCTTAACTCAAAATATTCGTTACATGACGCAGGTGTAACCGTACGACACTGCAGCATTCTTCTCCTAAAGCAAACTACAGCATTCTTCTCTTATAGCAAACATAGAGACCTCCAAGTATTTATTCAAACTGTTTATTAAAATAAATTAGGTAAATAGATATTAAGAAAATACTTTTTTATTGGCAATCCCAACGAATGGTTAGCCATTGATAGTGAGATGCACTTAGTTTTTAGCGCCTACTTATTCACTCTGGTCATTAAGACACCATTACATAATTATTTATTATTATACCTAGCCTACATTGTCCCACTGCTGGGCAAAGGCCTCCCTCCATTCTTTCCATCGTTCGCGGCTTTGAGACACTTCTTGCCAATTCTTAAGGAAGACATCCAAGTCGTCCCGCCCGCGCCATCTCCTTCTTGGTCTTCCACGACCCCGTCCTGACCTTGTGTTTTACTGGCCCACCACTCGATCGGCATGCGGAAGACATGTCCAGGCACTACATTATTATCGAACGAAAAGGCCGAACGAGTCAACAGATAAAAATCTATCTTTCAATATTCCATTAGGTACTTAAAATCCATAAAAAGATGGTACCTAGGTACGTGCTGTGCCTATAATTATTTTGGAATCTATACCTTCCTACATAGGTAACTACAATGCTCAATTCTTATGCAACTACGAAAAGAAAAACACTAAAGCGAACAATAGTGGCCTTTTGTGGGCCACTGGCGCTCTCTACCGGTGTGCGGTCGAACTAATGGCTCATTCATACATAAATAAGAGTTCGAACAAAGGTCCTGGGTTTTTTGTGGCAACCGAATGTTGGAGAAAATAAACTAGTACCTGTATAAGTACCGCTCTGTATTTACGGAATGGACTTTTTCATTGATGAGGTTTTTGGTGTTTTAAATAGTAATTTTTTAACACATTCATTGTGTGTACAGGTAAGGAATGGAGTTTCCTGCTGGAGAATGAGTTTCTAGCTAAAACTTTGGGTTAAAGACTCCCAGTTTAAAGGTTACTTTTAGGCAACCATACCCCATTGTCAGCCACATCATCGCTAACCATCAGGTGAGATAGTGGTTAAAGTGGCCTACATTTATCATTGAGATTATAAAATATAGCAGCCCGTTATCTCCTGAAACTTCAAAATTTAGTGTATACTAGCTGACCCCTGCGGTTTCACCCACATTTTTCGTTACTGCTCCGCTCCCGTGGGTCGTAGCGTGATGGTATATATATATAGCCTATAGCATTTCTCGATAAATGGGCTATCTAACACTGAAAGAATTTTTCAAATTGGACCAGTAGTTCCAGAGATTACCAGAGGTAAAATTAGTATAGATGCAACTAATCGGAATATCTATACTACCTAGAATAATGACTTGCATTGTTTCAGAAGGGTTCAGTCAGAACACAGAGCATAATTATCTTTTATTTTTACTTTTAATTAACTACCCTATGGCGTATCTCTTACAAGTCATTCCATACCTGCTTTACTTACAGCAGCAGATACAAAAAGGCCACATTGAGTCATTCATTTCCCGAATTCAAATCACAAATTACTGAAATTACACAAATAAGGTAAAGCATTACTCAATTCATTTTATATCAGAATCATTTTCCGTGTTAATATAGCCGGATGAAACATTTAGGGTCTTGTTTTACTGGGTCTTTTTTATTTTCAGTTTTTATTTTTCGGGTAATATGTTTCCTTAACTTATTATATTGAAATATAATTTTAGTATTATACCCATATAATAAAAACTACACAAAAAATGCAATGGAGCCCTTAAAAACGAGGTCAGAAATAATAAATATCAACTTGTTAAACTGGCAACACGTGCAATATGAAAGTCGCTCTAAGCATAACTTCGGTTAAAAAAAAACAATAAATCCTGATTTCAAGTGGTTTTCTACGAGTGCAACGTCCCAAAAATGCTTGTTTTTTTTTTAAATACACTTATGCAAACATGTTTGTCATTAACAATGTGTCAAACCCTACTCTAATGTTAATTTTTGACTTTGACAGATGACAGGATTTCTGAAAAAAGAGTTTAAAAAATTATAATGTTAACTTCAAATTCTAAAAGAGCCTACTACACTACTCGATACGTCGAGCCCCATCGAAGACCGTCTTACCCACAGGTTACCCTTATTACTTTATTACACTACGCAACGTAGACTAAGACCGTTCGTAAAAACGAGTGGTGTGGCTTTCAGAAATCTGGGGATAGTCGCCTTTCACAGTAGTGAAAGATTTTTGTTTTTTGAGAGAAAAAATCTTCCAGTCTATAGTGGCGTCTTTACGATCTAGGGCCGCAGTAACTTTTTTAAATGTTCCCGCATATAAAAACTAGAACTAACAAATAAGTTAGGTAAACCATGTAAATAGGTAAAGTAGTGATATTTTCATATCACTATACCTAAGTATTTACATGGTTTTCACTGGAACCTTTGGTCAATTAGTGGTAATAGAATAATAAAAACAAATTTATTCTGTGTTAACAATAGCACTGTAATGTAACCACAATATTTATTATTAGACTGTAATGTAATTATTCATGTTGTTGAGCATTATTTGAAATATGATTCAGCCTTGCAAATTGCCTGGTTAAACTATTTACTTTAAATAATAAAATTAAATAACAAATCACATTTTTCATTAGAATTTAACTTTAAAAAAATATTGATAAAGTCGAACACAATGTTGGAAAATGATAGAATAATGACAATTTCAAATGGCGTACAGCATTTTTCGATTTTCAGCGCTCGATTCATCACCGACGGTTGAAAATCGAATGGTAAAAACGTATGTCCCTTACGACATTTACAATTTTGACCATCAATACAAGCGACCTTATAGCTTAATGCAACCTCTTTGTGTGTCCGCGGTACTTCCCCGGGCGAACCCATTCGCGGTCACGCAGTTGACTCCTCCACGATAAGGTTAACTGACCTTGGTGAAACCGCACAATAAATTGATCTAGTTTTAGAAGTAGTTAGTATTAAGTATGAAGGCTGTAAGGCACTTTGAGCTGATACACTTACTTACGGGTAAATACCTGGAAAAATGTAGGTATACTTACTTATGTTGGCAGTCGTTACGGATAGTCAGAAGCCAGTAAAATCTGACTCTAGTCTTGCCATGAAGTAGGTACTGTGTTACCCCAGTTAATGGGTTATGGAAGTCTGGTAGGCAGCCGCTCGTCGTAAAATACTGGTATTCAGCTAAACCCAGCTTGACTGGAAGCCGACCCCAATATAGTTGGGAGAAGGCTAGGCAGATCAGGCAGACTTATTTATGTTGGCGATCGCTGGGCGCTCCTAGCAACGCTAAGAATAAAATTTATGAAGCTGCACATACTTTTATTGTGACGCCAATAACGGAGTCGCTAAGAGAGCGAGGAGGAATATCAACCCACCTGTCTTCCTTCAGTTGTCCTTTGCGTTCAAGAGCTGCGAAAAATAGTTCCCTCTTCAGAACAATCCCGAAGCTCTGGACCAATTTTTTTAGTTAGCTATTTCGGTTCCACAGTTGGGTAAAGAGCTCTAAAGATAGGACCTCTAAAGACCCAAATCTCTTTAGACATTCTTCTTCCTCTCAAACCAGTCTTTGTGATATGTATCTAGATCATCTTGCTCGCCATCTCTTTCTAGCGGTGGAATGACAATACATACTAACATTATAAATACGAATGTAGCTCTGTCTGTTTGTTAAGTATCTATCCATGTTGAATAATTTTTCATGAACTTTGCAATAGAAATATATTTCCCCTAAATGAAGGTTATTTTTATCCATGGAGTACTTACGCTGAAGAGACGAACTGAAGCTGGTTTCACATAAAGTAAAACCTTCATAATCAACTATGTCTATTCTTAAAACAAAATTCCCACCATACCTGTCTGTCCGCAATAAACTCAAAAACTACTGAATAGGTTTAATGTGATTTTTACCAATATACAGAGTGATTCATAAGAAAGGTTTAAAAGTAAGTACAATAAAAAATACATGCATCTTTATTCTTTATTGTACACAACAGCTTATTTACAAACATTAATTGGACAATTTATATACAAAGGCGAGCTTAACTCAACAATGAGTTTTCTCCCAGCAAACCTTTGAGTGACAGAGAGAGATAACATTCGAGGGTAGAATCTAGTGTACAACATAAACCTGCATAAATACGTGTAATAAATACATACATATTTGTATGCATGTCATATTAAAGACAAACCCAGAATAATTTAAAAGATTTTTAACACCCCATGGGCGTTTTACTAAGAAAGGAATTAAGCAGAACTGATGACATAACCAAACCTCTTTCCTTATCAAACGTCGCCAGTTTTTATGACAAAGAGCTAACAAGGCCCACCTCACAAAACTTTAAACATCAACAACATTATTTTCAGCTTTATCCCACAGTCCTAAAGTGCACATTAGTTTAACTGGATAAAAATGCAGTAATTTCCCGCCTATCTGAGTAGGGATAGGGAATAAACAAGGAGGCGCAACATATAAATGTGGGTGTTTAGTGTAAAACGGATTATTTGTTAGTTTGACACCATCCTCGGGTCACTCGTTTAGTAACGTTACAGGAAGCTCCTGAAATATTAATTAATAATGAAACTGTTAGCAGTATTACTGGTAATTAGTGCAATGCTCATGGTAGCCAACGCGAAGATCACGTTCAGAGATCTGATGCAATTGTACGACATGACGCAAAGCAACATAGGTGAGTGATTAGATCGTGTATTTTTTTGTGTTGTTTTAACCACGTTTTTTGATTTCAAATTCGTTTATTTGTGTAATTTTTTAAATATTTTACATGAGATCTTTATTTAAACTAATAATATAAAGAGGAAAGATTTGAGTTTTTGTTTGATTTAATTCAAAAACTAACTGAACGAGATCCAAAATTCTTTCACTATTAGGAAGCTATACCTTCACTTAAAAATTCTCTAATATTCAGTGAGTAACAGGCTATTTATTTTCTACTTTCATGCGTGCAAAGCCGCTGGCTGAAGCTAGTATTAAATAAAATTAGTTCATCTAAAATCGACTTCAAATGTGTGGTGAAATTATGTGGAAGAGTGTACACTCTTCCACATAATTTCACCATGTCGTTTTCACGAAGCACTGAAGATTTAAAATCATACATGCTCATCACTTTTATATCTAGGTACGTAGATTTGGTTTTTGTAATGGGTAGTTGTGTCAACCTGAACTTCGACAGTTAATTATTTCGACACGCTCAGAATTTCGAAATTCAGTAGTTCGACGAAATGTATCTTCAGATAATAATTAAATTCTGTTTTATGGTCTTAGGATAGGTAGGTACAGAATAAAAACAATTATTTTTGTTTTTAAGACCCTAAGACACTTCATTTCAGAGTAGTATTTGGTCGAAGGTATGTTCTATCGAAATAGAGATCCGTCGAACGAAGAAGTGCATGTCGAAGAAGAGATCTGTCGAAGTAGTGTGTTTCGAAGGTGTGTGTTGTTGAAGTATGTTCTGTCGAACTAGTGCTTGTCGAATATATTATGTTCTGTCGAAGCAGTGAGTCGTCGAACTACTGAATTTCAAAATTCAGAGTGTGTCGAAATAATTAACTGTCGAAGTTCAGGATGACACTCAGTTGTATAGGGTAATTTCGTTATGATTATAAATATTTTTTATTGTTTATTTTGAGAACATACTAGGTGAAACCAATGCTACGGGTCAGGTAGTCCTAATCTCGAGAACATTATATTGATAGCCATGGTTAGAATATACATTACAGTAGCCGCTCTAATAACGCGTATAAAATGTAACGTACTTTATCGTTAAAACCTCTATTTTAATTATCACTTATTTATTTATTGTGTAAGAAAACACTGTGGTAGGTCTACCACAGTGTTTTCTTTTTAACCCTAAGGTTGACTGGTAGAGAATGCCCTGATGCATTAAGTCCGCTTTTGTACCACCACTGTACATAAAGTTTAAAGTTTATATAAATAAATAAATAAAATTGAATAAAAGACATCTACCTAATTTAATTCTGCTACATCAACAAAATTTGAAAGAATTACTGGTATTTATTAAGATTCCCGACCAATGTGGTTTAAGTTTTTATTATGATGAATAGGTAAAACGACTTTCCTGGGGTATTCAAGCAACTCTAAATGACAATTTGTTTGCACAAAATATATGTATATTGAAGCCCACTTGTTGATACTATAACTGCAAATCGATACCTCCAACGCATAAAGACGAAACATTTTTTAATTAAAATTGTTGTTATAAAAATGTATAAAGGGTGTAAAAAGACCCTTAACGAAAACGAAAACCCCATATTCTACTCATCACTAGGATACTTTTTTTCTTCTAGACCATACCTGGGAAGTCACTAGTTCTGGAGATATTGAAGGTCAAAGTCAACATTTTTTTTCGTTTTTTTTTCAAAATCGTATTCCAAGTATCATTAGTAAACTTTCTTCCGAACAAACGTTATTAAAATTATCAATTTTTCATAGTAAATTACGCATTTGAAGTTACTAAAATGCATTGAAAACTAAACACAACGAGCGCCTCACACACACAAGCGTGCGGTCGGTTCAACGAACAAGCGCGAGCGGCCGAACGCGCAGCTGATCGGAATTATTATTAATTAATTATTTTTAAAGATGAAAAAAAAAAGTTTTTTTCCAGCAATATTTTTTGGTCCAAGTTACTTAATTACATGTACAGAATGTGTAGTTATCGGCTTTGTGATCGGTCTTTTTACACCCTGTATAATGAATAATAATTATTAGGTACCTATTTGTTATTACATCCAGGATCTAGAACAGAGATCTTAAACTGATTGTTAACTACATAATGCAAATTATACATCAGTTATTTACACAAATTACTTACAATCAAATCAAATTACAAAAACACTTCTGAAAAAATGCATATTTTGCATTACGACCTTATGCGATGTCGAAATACGTGCCTAATATATTAAGGCATCCTCCGTTTTCCAACTAATTAAGGACACCGATAGTAAAACCTATATTTTCTCTTATTTCAGATGACTCCGATATAGTAGCAACGCAATCTCTGTTCATCCCGATGACTCTGAAGCAGTGCACCAACAACCTGTGTGACGAGGTCTGCAAGTTCCTCGGCTTCCACCATGGAGTCTGTGTCTCTACCACCACATGCAATTGTACTTATTAGCTTTAGTTGGTAAATCATTTTATAAGCATTTTCATATTTTTCATACTGTTATTTGTTTTTTATGCGAGGTGGCACCCAGAAGTATAATTTTAAAAGACATTTTTTTTTATTTTATCCATCGTAAATATTATATTTTTCATAATTATATATTTTTTACTTATGTAAGTATTCAGGCTTCATATACTGGCTAACAGTAATTTAACGTTTGTCGTGTTTGTCATTAAATTTGCGTATAAGTATGTAGATATATAACCCCACTGAAATACGAGTCTATGGAATATCGTGAAATTGGGGAATCAATTGATTTGTAACAAAAAAAAAATGTTAAATTAAAATTTCGTCGTTGTTCATGTTTCATATTGTTCATTCATGTTTGATCTTTATGTATTTTTAAGATGTAAGCTCGATGTAAAACAGATGAATGTTAGTATCAAGAATATCTTCCTACCTCGTGTCAGGCTTTTTGTTTTAAAAACTTAATATAAGAAGTAAAACGAACCAAAGAATTTTATTTGATACTATCCTAAAGTGTCACCTATACTTGTTGCCTGATAGGTAATGTATCTAAAAAAAAAATGAAATGTCTGCAATACACATAATAATGTTTTGATCCAAGCGTTCTCGCGTCGCGCGTCGTCGGAAAACCACAAATTTTATTTAAAATTTTAATTTTATTTACTTAGTCATCCTTCGACACAACGACGACTCCTGGATTCAAATATTAGGGACCACAACATGTTACCGGCAATCTGAAAAAAACGTTCAGGTACTACGTAAGTAATATAGTATATCCTATAGTAATAATACCCAAGCAAGTACTTGTATCCACTCTGGCGGACCTAACATTTATCAAGCAAAACCTAAACCTACTTAACTATCTACCTAGGTACCTAGATCCCAAGTTTATTCAGTATCGAGAGACACAAAAACCTTGAGAAGGACGCAGGTATGTCAACTAAGACTGGGACTCACCGACCATTAATTACGTGAGGCGTTTAGGTGGGAGGTGGAATCTCACTTAGCCTCACCTGGGAGAGGGGGGGTCTCGGCTAGTATAAGGTAAGTTTTTTTCGCAAGAAACTATGTAGAATCCAATTTCGTAAATAGAAGAGCTATGTAGGTGCTACTACTTTTTACTAAAATTGAGACTAGTATCTTTTTTTGAGTTGGGAAATCATCAAATCTGTTGCTTCGAGTGGAAGGAAAGGGAATGTCAGACCTTTATTGACTAAAACCCACCTGTGTCCAACTATCTGGTAAAAATAAGGCATTTTTCCTAATAAATGCGTCGCAATTCAGGATAAAAATTAAATAATTTAACGTTTGAATCCCCAACCGGTCCTATGAGACCGCGCTGTTATTGTTTTACTATTGTGTCTCGTTTCGCGGGTATCTGAGTAATTAATAGGAATCGAAAGTATGTATGTGAAGTGTGCTTTGTCATTAATTCATTATGTGACAGGACAAAATAAAGATGTCAAAAAAATAACATAAAATTTTATTTCACTTGTTTAATAATTCTACAACACGTCCTAATATAATTAGGATAATTCACCCTCATAGACCTTAAAAAAAAACTTTATTTTTTTTATTTATTTGGCACACCAACAGCATCAGAGTTATTTAAAAAAAAATTGAAATCTAGACACTGATATGCATGCCTATTACAGGTATGCACACTGTATATCAATATACAATCTTTGTACTTATCCATGTTTTGTCTAGCCTAGTACCTATATTAAGCTAGACAACACATAGATTAAGTTACCTTACGAGAATATGATAGGGTTTGTTTCTAAGAAGCGACTGCTACCTACTAGTGATGTAATGAATGTCAGATAGGTAAGTATATCACATTCGCGAACGCGAATGTCAAAAACTTCGTGAATGCGAATATTCGTGCATCACTACTTCCTACATGTTGCGCCGACCCCAAATAATACGGGATAAGGGCAGGAAAAAGAAGAAGACTACTTCCTACATTTAGGTTCCTATCTAAGTAACATAAATAAAATACAACAACAAAAAAAATCAAAAAGTTTTATTTAAAAAAAATAACATTAAAATATAGAGCCGGTGTTACCTAAATCATATTATAAAGCTACTCGTAAAAAACTGAGAAAAAAAAAGAAGAAAAAATCATTTGAATTTCGAACGCCCTAACTGTAACACCGACACGTTTCCGAAGAGATGCAGGTTCCATACTTGTAACCAAGGAATTTGCACACGAAGTTGCAGGCTCCGCTGGTACAAGATCGGAGACTCATCGGGATGAACAGAGCTTCACTCGCCACCTTCACTGGATTTCCACCTGAAAATATATAAAGGAGAATATTAGTATTATTGTCTTTGAAAAGGTTTTTTTTTTCTGGTAGGGGAATCATCAGACCGTTCCTTCGTTGCCTTCGATCTGGGGGGGACTCGGTGTCAACCTTTAGGAATACCACGTGTTCCCCCCAGAGGCTGCGGCCCTGCCGGGCCCCTACCGTTTGCTGACATCTCCTTGAGGCGCGCGTGACGTCTTTGACAAGGTGGAGAGTTTCTTTGCGTGATCGCATCAGGAATGATTCATATATCTGCAGGAGAGCTAAGGTTGCTGACAAAGTGTACTAGGCTTCTGGAATATCCTCTAGTACCCAAAATGTTGACGCTACATCACTCACTTCGAAGTATAGGTCAGTTATTGACTGAATAAATTGCATCGAATACTATCAATCACTTTTTCTAATGGAAGGTATTATATCACGACACAGTTGCGCAGTGGTTAAGCGATTGGCTGCTGATGTCGCGGGTTCGATTTCCGCAAAAAATGTTGTTCGTACCTATAGCCTTCGGATATTTTTTTCGGATCTTAGCGTATTGTGTGTGTGAGTTTTCTTGACATGTTTGTGAACGCACTCACGATACAAAAATTACTCTGAGTATGAGGCTCTCATTTTTTAATAAATAAATCATAGATTGATAAGGAAAGCTAACAGATTATTTATAAATTATAATAATAAGCTACTGTTACATTACTTAGATAAAAAATTATCAGTTTTTATTTAAAAATAATTGCCATTTGACCTCCAGAACCGATCTCTTAAAGATAAATAAATATACTGCGCCTGGGTAGAGGTACGTGCCATACGAAAAAGTTGATACTTTTTCGAAAGATGTCTAATTAAAAACGATGGGAAATATAATTTCGTCTTTGCCATAAAAAGTGTATATAATAAGCGTAGTGCCAAAACCAACAAAAAAAAATACTTAAAAAAAATCAATCAAGGAAAGATTAAAAAAAAAACAGGACGCCCATCACATGTTTCTTCAACAAGCATGAACAATCTCACAAAACAAACCACAAAACTAAACTTGAACCCGAAATTAGAACTTTTAGTGCTTATAATACCCATCAGAATTGCATAAAACAGAGAGATCGGTGTTAAAGTTAGTTAAGTACTAACGCTTTTACTTACCATTACCGGTACCAATTTCATTTGTATCAATAGAACTGGAAACTTCATAAGCCTTCAACAGATCCTCTAATGAGATCATCTGTGATGATGCTACCAAAATCACGGCACAAAGAACAACTAGTACGAACTTCATCTCGACTGATAACAAAACGACCGGCTAGCTCGGGAACAGACCACAAATTGACTATGTTTAAGTCACGGGAGACCTTATATTTAGCAACATGTAATATGCATGCATAGTCCATCGTGGATGTAAAGAATGCGAAAAGTTGAGATTCGCGAATTTGCACCCTAATTGTTTTTAGTGAGAGTCTAAATTGCAAGTTCTAAATTGTTTGTTTATAAACTGTTCTATAAATAGGTATAGCTTTATTTGTCAGTTTTTATTAGACTACCAGGGGTAGAGTTATCCGTCAATCGTCTGCCTACTGCGTTGTGGTTATTGTTTTAATATAATGTAGTTTATGAATAACGTTAGCTTTATCAACAGCTAGGTAGCCTGAATTGTTCGAAATACCAATGACTCCAGTTTGGACTGAGGAATAGTCCTTGGAGCTTCTAATACTGGAATTATTTTTATAAAGCATGGATTGGTTTCAGTTCCTCCCTATCACGACGATCTTCCTTTTTGTTTGCCTTTCAACAATCCAGGTTTTAGTCAAAAGAACGGTGACTAGACCCAGGGCTGTAGAATTTTTCGAAAGAGTCACCGTGAACCTAGGAAGCAAAGGGCAACTGGAGAAACACGGGTCGAGACAGTAAAAGTCTGATATTCCCTCTCGCTCCACCCATAGCAGTGAATTGCCAACGAAAGCTGATAGTGACATACTAAACAAGAACCTATTTAGTATTACTAGATAAACGAAATAGTTTAAGTAACCAAACCACTAATTAGGTATATTGCTAAGTCCCTCTTTATAAAGTGCTTTTATAATATTGTGTACCTAGGTATAAGGTTTTCAATATACTAAAAATTAAATATTTCTGAATAGATCCTACGTCTCTGTGAGATACCTAACATCACATGTACCTAACACAATACCTATTTACTTAATTTGTAATTAAGTTCAATACCATATTAAATAGGGATCAAGTTATACAATAATGAAACCGTGACCTTAATATTGACCCTGATGTGTGTTCGCCACATCAGTGCGTTGAGTGCGAGTTGTTATAACGTTAACGCAATCGAAACGTTTACCGCGTTTCTATCTCTGATTGATTAAGAGTTTGGAACGGGCCAATCAGAGCACCGAACGTCATAAACATGTCGATCGCGTTAACGTAAAACATGCTCGCACTGATCAATTTAAAGTCACGGTCAATGTTTATAAGTCAACGACCTCTTTCATTTACGAATGTGATATAATAGCAAAGACGATAACCAAATAGGCACATCCAAAAACGATTCTGTAAAGGGGATAAACCTAGCCAAAAATAAAAGCCATCTCGTCTTCTTAGAAACAAAATTTGTAATAAACCTACATTGGCTGTGGCTCACACATATTTGAATTATGTCCTTGAAATTGTATATTTTTGTTAGTTTTTCAACAAATATTGGTATTACAGATGAAACACATTTCTTAGAACCCATCGGATATTAAGAAATATGTTTCTTGGGATGCCTAATTAAGTACTTACAACTAGTCTGAATGAGTTCAATTATTAGCAAGGGCCAAGGATGAGATGTCATTTAAATCGAAACATCCATACATACAAACTTACCGATTTTATATTAGTACCTAGGATGTTAGTCATACATAAAGTGACCATAGATCTCGCTTTTGGGACTTCTTTTAACAGGACTGTCTCTTTTCTCTATCACCTTTGCAGTTGATCCCAATCTAAGCTCCGAGATGCAAAAAAGTACCTATGTAGCTTTTTCATGCGCGAGGAAAAGTGTCTTTAATTATTGTGGACATCTGAAAAACTATTCTTAAAACATGCCAAGGATTTTAAACTTACTTATTTAAAACTATCAAAAACTTTGTTATATCAACATAGCTCTGATAAATAAAAATATAAATGCTTAACTAAAAAAAAATATTTTACTTATTAATAAATTTCTGTAAGCAGAATTTAGCTTTAATAAAGCAAAGCTCAACTAGTAGTTACCTTTTGATATTATTTATCTATTTTTATTATATTTGGAGGAATAAGTAACCAAAACTTGTTCATCGACATTCATCATCATCTGCCTAGCCTTTTCCCAACTATATTGGGGTCGGCTTCCAGTCAAGCCGGATTTAGCTGAATACCAGTATTTTGCGAGGAGCGGCTGCCTACCAGACCTCCACAACCCATTAATTGGGGTAACACGGTACTTCATGGCAAGACTGGAGTCAGATTTACTGGCTTCTGACTATCCGTAACGACTGCCTTGTTCAATCAATGTTCATCGACATTAATTGTATTAAATTACACTCTAAATGACATGGACATTAAAAAGTCGTCTTTATTCAAATAGTTTAAAATTACTAACTGGCATTTGGCATAATATAAACAAACCCGTATCCTGTTTTAAGTTTAAAATAAATGGTCACTTTAGTCATACGTACAACACAAACGTTTGCAAGCGATACAAATCAAGGGGATTCCCCTGGTATAAACTATAGGTCACGCACACAAACACAAAGGCAGATAGATAACCTATTATTATTATTGCGCTAGGTCTACTAGGTACTAGACCTAGCACAATAAATAATAAGGTATGTATGTACTAGGTATATCTACAAGTTTAGTGGTTGGAAAATTCCGCAGACTGCTGTAATATTTCTAGAACACACATAAAGCTAGGTTTCTAGATTCTCATTATTTAAAGCACTTTATTTTTCCCATTACAACAAAAACACGATAATTGCGTAGATAAACAGACAAACTTAATAAAACTGATGACTTCCAATGAATAGCCAATCAAATAATTAATTATTCACAAAACATTTTTGCGAACGTAACGAAGTCCGCTCAAAGTTGGAACTCAATTTGTAAAACCACGAGTAACATTTTCTCTGTGAGCTTTGAATATTTCCATTTATATTTGAGATATTCCCTGATACAATTATCGAATGTTTTACAAATAATTTTTGTGATCCTGAATACATAGTACCTACTTAGGTCTTACGAGTATAACAATCATTACACACGTGATATCATCAATGTCTACAAAAAGAACACACCTCAAAAAGTCAGTTATTTCTACCGATTGCATTGCCGAGAGTGTGCGTCGAAATAGCATGAGTAGGTATTAAACTTAATTCCCCAAGCCCGTTCCATCATTAGACCACGAGGTCTAAAAATGAAATGGATGCTCGTACATACGGCAATGCACCACCGGTACTTACATCAACTTACATGATGGATATACCACCCATATACGGGCTGTGTATCCCCAACACGGTAGCCGCACAAAACGTTTTGGGAATATAAGTAGGTATTCATTGTGCGAACAGCTAAGGAGCGGAATACCCTGCTACAGGCTGTGTGTACTGACTGCTACAACTTAGGGGTATCTAAGTCAAGAATGAATAGGTTATTTCTAGGCAAGCGTGCATCGTCGACCACATTATTGCTTACCATCAGTTGAGATAGGAATAATAAAAAAAAAGTCTAACTGATTTTTTTCTTAGAACCTCAACCAACTTCGAACCCAAACCATAAAAATATTAAGTTTAAAAAAAACTGAAGTGTCAGAAATCAGGGCTTTGATATCGTGGAAGTATTTTTAGTCCTTCTTAGAACTGCACTGTCAAGAGGCACTTGAGTAGCCATTCGTAAACAGAATTTATGAAAAAACTGTCGAATTTTCAGCCGTTAAGCAACCCTCAAGTAGCCGCCTATCTACATTACAATCGCATAATGTTATTCTGATCACAGTCCCTCGCCCAAGGCTCTTCACGACTCTTTTGTGAAGACATTAATTAGCGCACAATGCAAATATAATTAAATGTGAAAATTAAGCGTCATTCATTCATCAGATCTTAATTAAGTCCCGACATTGGATTCGGATTGAGTTTTCAGTTGTAGGACAGTCTATTATTATTATAAATCTTCAATGTCCACATTTGTAAAGAGCGTTCGTTAATTTGGTTCATCGAGTTTTTGATGGATCTGATAAAACAGGTATTAAGGACATGACATTCTGCAAAGGTATTTTTTTTTGGTGGGAAATCATCAGAATGACTTCTCCCGCTCTTGGGCGGAGCGGTAGGGCGTGTCTTTTACTGACTAAAAAAACCCACTCCTATGTTCTTTTTTGCTTTTGTTCCAGAGTCCCAGGTTTTCCTTTCAGAATCCAACTTATGGCCCCGGAAGCCTCGACCCTGCTGGGCCTCTACGGTTTAGCTGACATCTATTCGGGAAATTTCTATATGTAGATTACATGATTCGCCGCGCCACGTTGCATCCTGACACATTGCGACCATTGCGATTACCAAATCTTTCGCAATGCTTGTAGCGACTTTTTTTTAAGGGGGATGCTTCAGCTTAGCCCCCGAAATTCAAATTTTCTTACGTTTTTTGCAATTTGCAAGCCAGTGGTAGGTTGTCTGAAGTTAAAAATACTTAAGCGGCTGTAAAACGTAACTAGTTACATATTTATAACCATAAAAATCATCAATACAAGCCTCCAAGCTCACCTAAGTGTAGGAACGATTTTTTCGAGGTCAAAAACGTTTCTGCAACTAGGTGAGCTTGGAGGTTTGTATTGATGATTTTTATGGTTATAAATATGTAACTAGTTACGTTTTACAACCGCTTAAGTATTTTTAACTTCATACAACCTACCACTGGCTTGCAAATTGCAAAAAACGTAAGAAAATTTGAATTTCGCGGGCTAGCTGAAGCATTCACCTTAAGGTAGTAAATCATTCGATAACTTCGCCCGCTCTATGGCGGAACAAGAGGACCCGTCAGAATTTTACTGACTCCCATGTTCCTTCTTTACCTTGCATTTCAGGGCCCCGGGTTTCCCTTTCAGAAGCGAATCCATGACCAGTAGGCTTAAATTCGGACCCAGCTGATCGTGAATGTTGGGTGTCAACCTGATGTTTACGTAAGTCCTAGTGGAAAATCGCATGTTCTGACTTAAAAACAGAAGAATTTCCGAGTATATCCTGAAACTGATGGTGTGAATATTTGTGAATGGATCATTGCGAATACAATAAAATGTTACATTTCGTATTCTGTCAGTATCTCACCGAGAAGAAAAACTTTACAATTTAACGAGTTTTGTTAACAAACGGTCTCTGTAATTTACCGGCGGACATACCTACATATGTAGATATAATATAGGTAAGTAACTATTGTAGGTACTATGTAAAACAATCGTTGCTTAGCAGCAAAATTTTCCTGTTGCCAACTTTAATGATGTCAAGTTATACCTATTGATGATGATTATTAAGTTGTTTACATAATATTAGGTACCTCCTACCAGTCCTACCTATATTTAATGTTATGTAAACAACGTTAATATAAGTAAGGAAAATGTATTCATTTATTTATAGGATTACCTAATCAATTAAGGTTAGTAGGTAAATAATGTTTTACGTTTATTAAAGTACCTACCAATAACGCACTACACCAAACTATGGTTAGTAATCTGTGCTAAGTATGGGTGGTTAACTAAAGGTAAACAATCTTGGTATGTCTATATATATAGTTAATTACCTAAACCGATAGACCAAGTACATATATTATTTTTATACTTTATCGTAGACATGTTTATTTCAGGGGATGGCCAGATATCTCTCTGTGTCAATGTTTTGAGAAGGCAAACAAAAGCACCTGCCTATCATTTGACTCTTATCTCAAAACGTAATGATATCTTTATTATTGACCAGAGTTTACCCGAAATAAAATTCTCGAAGCTCAGACACAGTTGTTTTATTACCGATTTTGACGATTGTTTTTTTGAAGTTTGTCTGCCAGGTGGTCCCATTTTTAGTGAGGAGTGACGGATTAACCCCTAATCAAATTAAGCAATTGTCTGGGGCATCACGTTTGGGGAGCAGGCACCGAAAGAAGCACAAAAATGAATTCGATGCCCGGAAAAGCTATAAGGCGAATTTAATTAAAAAAAAATTGCTTTTTTTCTTGCTGTCGCACATCCTCCACTTCCAAAATACGTTACATCTCATCATCTTATTTTGCAAAAAACTAATGTTTTTAAGCGGTAAAGGTTTAAAGACAGGATGGATACAGGCGTGGAATGCTTAGGGCATCAAGTAGTCTTAATCCGTCACTGGTGAGAACCCGCTAAAGAACTTCAGAGATAGACCTTGGAACACTTTAATAAATTATAAGGAATATTACGGCATTGCTGCAATCGCTTGTCTATTTGTTGTTATTTTGTTAACACCATTTCGTAAAATAACATCACGCCAGTAGGTACCTACGCTCTGAAAGGGTAACGCGGATGTGTAAATTTCACACTGGTATAAACACCCACATTACACCATTTTAAAATTAATTGGGGTTTTCAATTCGGGTACAACTTATTTTTTGATTACCTATGTACTTATTTATTTTATGGCGACATGACAACATGATATTAGGCC
Organism: Mythimna separata; assembly: GCA_030763345.1. Lineage (NCBI taxonomy): Eukaryota > Metazoa > Arthropoda > Insecta > Lepidoptera > Noctuidae > Mythimna > Mythimna separata. The sequence continues at coordinate 16,965,266 of CM061177.1, read as the reverse complement.
GCTTACACAATATTGTTTACCTAATACGTGCTCAACTTGCGCCTGACATGTTGTAAATCCACTCTCATACTGTAGCTACATGATCGTGTAAATACACACATCAAAAGTGTCTAGGGATCAACATATATTTTTGCAATAACTTTTCTCCTGATTGATATTAATTAAAATTTTCTTTAAGGATTCATCAAATAAAGTGTTTTCGTTTGTCACAGTAACGATAAACCAAGTCACCTTTACATTAACGTTTGAATCCCCAACCGGTCCTATGAGACCGCGCTGTTATTGTTTTACTATTGTGTCTCGTTTCGCGGGTATCTGAGTAATTAATAAAGAAATTTGCCATTTTCCTAATAAAGGGATTTTTGACATTTGAACCACTAACATTAAAGTTCGAAAAAAAGACTGAAATAACAGTTTTCTTTAAAATTTTATTGGGTAACTTAAACAATTAATAATCCGTGTTTCTACCGCGAACACTAACAACACAAGAACATCGGTTTGGCATACTCAAAATGAGTTCATCCAAATCGCGCTGTGGAATGGCCGCCCATGTTCGTTGCAACAACAAAAAAAGGTCTTCTTGCGACTGGATACCCTCCATATTCGGCAGAGCTCTTCTCTGTAGCATATCCCATGCATGCTCAATCGGGTTCAAGTCTGGCGACTGAGCAGGCCAGGGCAGGACATTGATGTTAGCTGCGGCGAGAGTCTGTCTTACAACTCTTGCGGTGTGCGGTCGTGCATTATCATGCATTAACTGAAATAAGGGACCGATTTGCACTTGTAGAGGAACGATGACGTTTGATACAATCGTCTCAGCATAAATTTGAGCGTTGAGGTTGCCTCTGATCCAAATCAACTCAGTTCTTCCGCCGATCCAAATACCCGCCCATACCATGATGGTTCCACCACTATAAGGATGGACTTCCTGGCAGGATTTTAATCGCTGTTGGCGTCCAGGGGTTCTCCAGAGTCGTATACGTCTTGTATCCGGTCTCATACCAAAACGAGACTCATCAGAAAAGCACACGAAACGCCATTGTTCTTCTGCCCAATTTCTGTGTTCAAGAGCCCATTGATATCGAATCCTACGATTGTGCATTGCTATAGGTGGTACCCGTAGCGGTCTTCGGGAATGAAGGTTCACTTCATGCAAGCGGTTTCTGACTGTTTGGTCGCTAATTAAGTTCCCTGAAGAGTGATGAAGCCTCACGGCTAACATCATGGCGGTTATTGTTGGAGCTCTTCGAGTTAAGATTTGAATGTATCGGTCTTGTCTCCGTGTGGTGCAGCGATACCGTCCTCCATGGCGCTCAGCCACGGTACCAGTGCTTCTGTAACGTGTCCAAAGTCGACTGATAACACTCTGACTTGTATTCAGAGCTAAAGCCACAGTACGTTGCCGGGAACCAGCTTCTATCATTCCCACGGCTCTGAGCATTTCTTCCCTGCTTAAATGACGTCGCCGCTCCATAATAACGTTGGTTTTAATCAGTAGTAGGGAAACAGTAGCACTAATAATGTCTTCAATGCGTTGTATGTTTTTATAGGGAAAATATTGACAGCTGATTTTCATCTTTTACTCGAATTTGATTCACAGTTCCTGATTCAAATTATGAAATGCACCAAAAAGGATCCATATAAATTTATAAAATCATAAATTTATTACAAAGCCACATCTCAATCTCAAGAAATCCGCATAAAAATGCTTGATCCCTAGACACTTTTGATGTGTGTATCTATTCATGTCGGTTGTCACGGTAACAATTTCGTAAAGGTAGGTAGGTACTTATGTAAAATATAAAAATAAGTATCGTATCGGTTATATGCGATATTCTAAAAATATGATTGACGTGCTAGACATACATTAGCTTTCAACCTTTTGCAACTTCTTTTCAACGGTTTGCTGACATCTCATTTCTATGCGGCTGTGTAAGTACGGTCGCCGAGCATCGTATTACCTTCGTCCGAATGCTTCGCGATTCGACGAACTACGCAGTCACGTTCGTCGCGATAATGCGAATATTCGCTGAATCCCAATAATGTAGCCACAGCATTAGAATTTGTAAACTTAAAAGGGTATGGATCATCATCTGCCGAGCCTTTTCCCAACTATATTGGGATCGGCTTCCAGTCAAGTCAGATTTAGCTGAATACCATTATTTTACGAGGAGCGGCTGCCTACCAGACCTCCACAACCCATTAACTGGAGTAACACGGTAGGATGAAAGTATTAAATAAAAACAACATGTGAATATTGTAAACATCAATGTTTTATTTTCTTTCTGGACACACTGGCGACTGGTTCTGTCTCGTATTCTATTTCGACGCGAGGCTTCTTCTGAGGTATCCTGTCAGCCATGTCCTGCAAACAAAGAGGTATACTTATGTTAGAAATGTATCAACAATTGTGCTTAGGGCCTGTTTCACAATGTCCGAGTAGGCACTACTCACTGAATAAATTCAAAAATGTGACAGAATTCGTATGAAATTATCTGTCAAGTAAGATACTCGAAACTTAATCATAGGTGGTGAAACAGGCCCTTAGGTGGATAGTTTAAGTGCAGGAATAACTAAACGTATGTAAAATCGGCGAACGAGGAGTTACATAGTCATGCAAGTCTTGTCTCGAAAAATCACGAAAAGTTGGTATTGGTCACCCAATGTTGGCCTTATTTATATGTATTTTTATTTAAAAGCGAAGCGTTAAAACGTGGCCTCATGACTTGGACTTAAAATTAACTTAGGTTATTTTAAGTTACCAATATGTAGAACAACCAATTGAATAAACTATCTAGAAGGAATGTTGATTTTGTAATTACCTCAATGTCTGATGTCTCCGACTCGAAATCGCTAGGCACATTCGCACTTTCCTTCTTCCCTGAATCCGAATCCTGAAAAGAGTAAAAAATATAGGTAAAGTACAGATAACAGCTTCTGCATTTTGCGAAACATAACGATGAGTAATAACAAAGAAAATAAATTAATAATGATAATGAATCGAAACAACGTCTATTACGTTGCAAAGAATAAATAGTAATGAGAGACGCAGCTGCCGCCTAAAGCCTCGTAGCCACCTGAACCCAAACCCACTATGAGTGCTGAGTTACCAGTCGTGGTCGATGTGTCAAGGTCGAGCGACGAGTACCACCCACCGCACACAACAGTACCACCCACCGCACACAACAGTACCACCTGCGCGGCGACAGTGAGGATGTCGGATCGTTAAGAATCTAGAGCACCAACGGCCTCTGATAGGATTCCAACTTTCGGAGGAAGGACCCAGGACTCAATTCATCAATGAGAATACTCATACTATGGGTTTAGAGGAGGAGGAAACCAATGCTACAAAAATTATAACCCTCGTTTGGCTTTGCCGTAGTCGGGTACGCTCTTTCAACCCTGGACAGTTTGAAGTATTTTCGTGCCAAAAGAAATACCTAATGTGTCAAAATAAAAGCCAACTTACCTCATCACTGTCCATATCACTGTCAGCTTCAACGAACTCGTCGGCCTGTTCCACAGTCCTCTCCAACTCCCTCTCTAACTCTGGCTCCATCTCCCTCTCTTCTTCTTCCTCTTCTTCGTCTTCTTTCTCACTCTCACTTGATATCTCTTCTGCTTTGAGCGCTGAGTCGAACGCCATTTGTGGGAAGTTGTAGATGTCGTTGTACTGAAAAGAGGGAAAAGCCACGAAATTAATACACAGTTGAATTTTAAAAAAAGTTGAATTAATAAAATTCGTTTTGTTTTTGAAGACAAAAAAAAATGGAAGATCAAACAAACAAACTTTAAATTAAAGGTAAGTATGTTTTTCTATTTTAGGTAATAATTATTTATTACTTTCAATGGGTTTCGTATTTTATTTAATCATCATCTGCCTAGCCTTTTCCCAACTATATTGGGGTCGGCTTCCAGTCAAGCCGGATTTAGCTGAATACCAGTATTTTTACGAGGAGCGGCTGCCTACCAGACCTCCACAACCCATTAACTGGGGTAACATATTGTTTCGTATTTTATTTAATTACTCAGATACCCGCGAAACGAGACACAATAGTAAAACAATAACAGCACGGTCGCATAGGACCGGTTGGGGATTCAAACGTTAATATTGATGTATTTATAACATTTTTGTATGAAATCTAAGAAAAGTATCATTATTTTGGAATATGCATTCTATATGAAATCTAAGAAAAGTAGCATTATTTTGGAATATGCATTGTACCGTAAAAATAATGTGTCTAAAACGGTATGCGATATTAATAACGTATACGGACTTACAACTGCTAGGATAAAAAAATTACTTATTTTCAAAATAGCTGCAGCTGATTCCGTACCTGACTCTGGACATACTACTTTCAGGATGTGTGTTTAATTTATAATATGTTGTATATATTTGAGATTGCTATTATGATATTTCTGAAAATGATCAACAATCACAACCATCTTGACAATGACTACTATAGTGTCACATCCACATTACTTACTTCTGCACTAATTAAAAACGCAGCAAGGAATCCAAATGCATATAAAGGTAACTCAATTTTCAAAGAAAACACAACCTTACTGCGTTTTAAATTAGAGTGCGTCTAATAAAAGCGCGACCTAGAGCCTATTTTTTTATTTTAATTGGCAACATTATTCAGCCGCAATTGTAGGAAATAAAAAAAAAATTGTGAAGTGTCAAGACATGATTCTCCTACTGGTTAGTAATACCACATACAAAATTTTTGGATTTAACCTCTATTTCTCAGGTCGCCTTTTCATTAGACGGACTATAGGGTGGCACATTATAACAACAAATAAGTGGTAACATTATGATAGATTTATACTCACTGTGCCCTTCTTCAATCTCTCGAGCAACTGTTTCTCAATGGCATTGTCTATTCTTGCAGCAACTAGGGCCTTCTCTTCCCTTCTCCTTTCACGCCTCTCTATCTTGCGTTGTATTGGAACTAATTCTTTCCTGTAAGAGTAGCATGTTATTAATGAATAAGCATAATCAACCTTATAACGTTCTCAGAGCTAGGACTCAAGCCTCTTTTCTAAGAAATGGAATGGGCCGCGATTTGAATAAAAAATTGTAGATAAATTTGGCCACAACATTAAGCAGTAAGTGAAGTAGATGGATTTGGCACACAGGTAGACCATGTCCTGAAATAGCTTATATGATACTACGTAAATACATCAACTGCAACTAAAAATTTCAACTGTCTTTCACAGTTCTTAAACAGTGATAGACAGTTGAAATTTTAGATACAGCCTCGTATTACTTTAGTCCTATTTAACACTTTGGGTACATAACACTAAAAACGATTAGTATGGTGTTTTTTGCTGTTCAGTACATAGATTCTTCCGAACTAATATTTCAGTAATATAATGCAATTTCTTCAAATACTTACACTCTTCTTAGTTTAAGTTTTCTCATCCGTATGAGATACTGTGTTATTTTGACAAATCTCTGCTTGCATTTTGCTTTTATAAAAGCAGGCCAATATAATAAATTCTCATTTATTTGATATATTGCCTTCTCAAAGTTTCTAGACAGCTTTACTTTCTCCCATTGCTTAGCTGGGAACATCACTCTGAAAACAAAACAAAGGTGTTTTAGTATGAAATCAAGGCTTATCACATAAATATACTTATTATATGCCTATATGTATACATATATATTTCGATTTTTTTTTCTAGTTAAGTATATTTTTATTTATTTATTTAATCCTTTGAGTACTGTAATTAGAAACATAATAGACAGACAATAGACTCAACATAAACTATAGTGGCACATAGGCGAACTTAATGCAACAAAACATTCTCTACCAGTAAACTTTTGGGTTAAAAATGACTACATTGTGGAAGGTGTGCAATATAAATAAATAATAAATTTTAAAATATAATTAGGAATAATAATTAAAAAGTATAGGTTTCCTAGCATTGTGACTGAATAATTACTTCTTAGCCATAGTCCTTTTCAATAAAAATTCATGAGCTTCGAACTCAGTGTCCTGTATAGTACAATTTCGCGTAAAATAAAATAAACAATTACCTTTCAGCAGTCTTCATGAATAAATAAATAATACCATTCTCTTCCCTGATGGTCGCATATTTACTGTTTGCAAGCGGGCACGACGCCCGACTGCATAAACCCGTTAGGTTGTACTCATTACGACAAAATTGTTGAGTTTTAGTACTGAAAAGGTAAACACAAACATTAATGTAGATGATATAGTAACAGACAAATTAATTTGTTAATTTCAAATTACAAATACTTACGTTACTTTGTGAGAGCAATGTGTTTTGTTGATGATGGCCCACACAACCTGAAAATAACATTTACCAAATAAATAAATTAACTTGCACTTGTGAAACAACTGTGTACAGTTATCTGGATTACTTACGTCGTCGTGCTGCATTTTATCTTTTAGTTGTTACTTTACAAACTATTTTAAATAAATCACATGGGCACACACAACATAACCTCAATCACTATCAATATAAAAAGAGTGTCACAGTGACAGTGACATAAAAATAGTATTGCCAAGATTCCAATTCCAAAAACAGAGTGTTAGCGAGTGTTGAAAAATCATGTGAAAAATCAATACAATTATTTTTAACGAACTTGTATAATTTTCCAAAAGGTTGATTGTAGAGCTCGCTGTAATAAAAACCAAACGTTGGTTGCAGTCATCTGCCTAGCCTATTCCGAACTATATTGGGGTCGGCTTCCAGTCAAGCCGGATTTAGCTGAATACCAGTATTTTACGAGGAGCGGCTGCCTACCGGACCTCCACAACCCATTAGCTGGGGTAACACGGTACTTCATGGCAAGACTGGAGTCAGATTTACTGGCTTCTGACTATCCGTAACGACTGCCAAAGATCTCCAAATGACAGCCGGGACCAACGGCTTAACGTGCTTTCCGAGGCACGGAGGAAACTCGTTATGTTAAGATGGTCACCCATCCACAGACCAACCTAGGCAAGCGTTGCTTAACCTTGAAGATCGACCTGTGCGGCTGTTATTATCTAGCCACGAGCTCCTCTTAACTTTGGTTGCAGTGTGCAGTATTATTTCTTGATTTTTACCTCCAACTTTTTGAAAAGCTCTTGTTTCTGAACGAAAGCAATTTTTTATCTGTATTTTACACTTTATTCAGCTCTAGACGGAGCAAAATGATTGTATCGATGTCGATAGTTCTCTTAGAAATACAGTTGTTAAAATCGATTAAAATTATATTTCATAATTATACAATTAATCGTTTCAGATTGCATAATAAAAATGATAATACATAGAGAAAGGGAATGTTATTATTATTTTTGGCCCACTGTGCACTTTGTTTGCCGCTGTTATTTTATTGTTATGTGGCTTAGACATGTAGTTTTTTTTATCCTTTATTCAGGTAAATCATTATAAAATATTTCTTCCGCTATAAGGTCGAGCTAGAAGACGTATCAGATTTTTAGTGATCGTAAAATCTATCACCAAAGGATCTCTCAAGGATCGGAGGATAACAATCTCTCTTTTGGTTGTGCTCGCGCGGTCAGATCGCATTCTATACAAAATATATTGATACTGACAATGTTGACCTGACCGCAGGCCGCAGAACACATCCAGTGTGACAAATCCCTTAGTGATCGTAAGGGGCCTCGCCCACGATGCACTTTATAGCGGCTTACCCCTCCCAAGCCACGATTCTCAGTCGCGATGCAAACGCGCGACCATATACCACCCTCCCTTCGTCCTCTCCCCGCTATCGTCTGACACGGTGACGCGGAGAAACGCGCGTTTCAAATGCGATTTTAGCGCGTCAGCAGCGCATCAAAAAATCGCCGTGAGCGAGGGCTTTAAGATGCACGTTAAAATATGTGATGACAAAACCACTTCTTGCATCTTTGACACAGTTTTTACAGAGCCCTTTGTGTTCAGCTTCACCGCTGTTCAAAGCACATAACAGTTACCTTAACATATTATGCGGACGCATTGAAAGTAATATACAGATTTTTTCACTTTCTGTATTACACTGTGTGCAGATTTTTTCCATATATATACGTGCCACAACAACTAAGACTAAGTAGTATGAAATTTCTTATTTTATATTGATGTGATTTTATTTTATTTATGAGTTTTTAATTCACAAGCGTTTTATAAGGAAATCACACTTCTAAGAGTCATAGTTTATTATCATGCACAGTCGATAACAATTCATATATCGATAACAATGTGACATGTACGTCACCACTAATTCTAATTCTATTTTTTCAGTTTGAAATCGTATGTCGGTTATTTTGGTGTTCTGCTTCTGTTTACGTTTGTTTTCTAAACGTTAGAAATTGCATAGGTCGCATATTGTTAAAATGTGGATTGCGCTTGATTGTTATGTCTACTTTTGCTAATATTCGTATTATATTAGGAAGACGTAGATAAATAATGATAGAAAAATGAGTGACAATATAAAAGTGGTTGTCAAAGTTAGACCTCTCATTTCGCGTGAAATAGAAGATAAACTTTCGTACCAGTGGCGGGTCAAGAATGACACGCTATATCAACTCGACCAAAATGGAAAAGATCTCGGGCAATCTTTCACATTCGGTGAGTGAAACTTTAATAACCTTTAATTAATTTATTGCGAATCTATTGTGATTCTAATGTGTGTAGGGTATCTACGTCACAGAATCGAAGGCTAACACATTATGCGAATACTAATCAGGGAAAATGGTTTTTCAGACAAAGTTTATGACAAGGATACGGAGACTTCGGATGTGTACGATGACATTGCTAAGCCGATCGTGGAAGCCGCCACGGCTGGCTTCAACGGCACTATATTTGCGTACGGACAGACGTCTTCTGGCAAGACGTATACCATGACCGGTACGGACAAATCGCCTGGGATCATTCCACTGGCAGTTGTAAACCTATTTGAGATTATCAGAAATGTACCTGACCGAGACTTCTTAGTGAGGTAACTACATTTATTTACTAAACCTGTATATTTACCTTGATTCATGGTCTTGTTATGGTTGACATTCATTAGATATTCAGTGTGCCGTGATTAATTTACTGCCTTTACTGCACAAACAGGTATTGTTTACAATGTGACCCCCAAGATAAAAGTAGCCTATGTTAGAACATAGGATACTTTTTCTAGGATATGGTCCACCAGTTCCATCAAAATCCATTCAGCAGTTTTTGTTTGAAAGAATAACAAACATCTCAAACTCTCGTGTTCATAATATTAGTTTGGTAATGTACCTTTATTTGGTTCCTAGAAGTCAATCACAGCATCAATCTTTATTACAATTACTGATTAAATAGGAGTACTTAAATGCTTGGAAAAATTATTATATAAACACAACTTCCTTAATATAATTCTATATTAAAACATTTGAAAACAAATCAATTGCAAAATCATCTATCCTTGAACACAAATAGTGTTAGACACTATTTACACACTAAATTTGCAAGCCAGTCTCAATAATTCACGTGTAATGCACAACAAAATTTCAGAAAGGTTTTTTTTAAGGTCAATTGGCATTTAATCCTTCGAGTACCCTAATTAGAGACATAATAGAAAGACAATAGGTGTGCGGATGCCGGTTACCGCTTGGGGCTCAACAGATTAATTCTGTTATTAACTGTTGCGGAACTCACTGAGACTCAACTAAAATTGTTATATTCATTCACCAAAATTTCAATTCACAAAATATAACAATCCCAGTTGAGTTGGTAAACATTAGCCACAACCACAGCTTCTCTTGAAGCTAAATAACAAAAAGTATTTGTTTTTTTTTTATAAATCGTAATGAAGATACAAAAAATAGCCATAGAACACAACAGTGTTGAAAAGCCAAGAAAATGGTCATAAGTCCAAAACTAGGCGTAGCATGTACTTATCTTGATGGCCCAGTATTGGAAGAAAATCAGATTTCATTTAATTTGTGACTTCTTAATTTAATCACTAATAATAATAAGGAGATTGAGATATGTTTCAGCTAATCCTCATTACCATAGCCCATTTGATTTTTACACATAAGAGTCAGTCATATGAATTTTCAAAACTATTTTCAGAGTGTCCTACATAGAAATTTACAATGAAACAGTGAAAGATCTGCTTAATATAGACAAGGACAATATCAAGATCCATGAAACATTACAAGGTATCAAGGTAGATGCCACTGAGAAAGTCACATCCTCACCTGAAGAAGTTCTTGAAGTCATGAAAGAGGTATTGTAACCCATTTTCACTTTATCAATCTGCCTAGCCATCCTACTAATTGTGTTAGCTACTTATTGTGTGAAATGTCATAAATTCCAGTATTTTACCTGGACCATACCCCTAAACGAAATTGGAATCAGATTAAATATTCAATTCTGATTATCCTAGTAACTGTCCAAGATCTATAAATAACAGCCATGGCCAATGCCGTAATATGCTTTCTAAGGCACAGTATATAACTGTATGGTCACCTATCCATGGACAGACCTCGGCAAGAGCTGCTTGTCATTTGGCTCATGCGGTTGTCATTACTTACTTTCAACCTATTTCAACTTATTCTTTAAGAATTACTTATCAATACAATACAATAAAAAATTACTATGTTTAATTTAGCCATTTTAGCATTGATTCAAAAAGACGAAGAACATGTGTAAATTCATTGTTTATTGCTTGAGAATACTTTCACCTTTCAGCCATTTGATACTTACTCAAGTCTAGCAAGATCCCACTTTCTAATTTGTTTAGAAATTTCATCATTACTACAACTACTTACTGCCAATTTCTTCACCAAACGTAACAACCAAAGTAACGTCATAAAGTACCTAATAACGGTTAAATTCGTTTCTTCACAATTTTAACTGTTGGTTTTCTCCTTAACTTTAACTGCTCATTGAAAGGCTGTTAAATCCAAAGTCACTGTCATTTTGACAAAATTGTATAGGTTTCACTGCGTTTATCCCTACATTTTATTTTAGTCGACTTTTAATTTAGCTGTCACTTGGATGAAAACATTGACAAGATGACAGTTGCTATTGACAACAGTAATGGTCAAGGAAAAGTTATTACTTTAGTTTTAGTTTTATCTTTTTTGAAGAAATTGGCCGTTAATAAGTAACAAAACAGTTCTGCAAATTAGATATCTTTTTAATTCTTTATTATACACAAAAATATAAAATCTCATGACACAGAAAGTTCATGTACAAAGGCGAGCTTTACTCAGCTTTTTGCTGACTTAAGCTCACCTTTGCAACATATAAATTGCATCCAGAACAACTACTACAGTTTGTGTTTGATTTTAGGGTGAAGCAAACAGGCAGAAGGGAGCCACAAATATGAATGAACAGAGTAGCAGATCCCATTCCATATTCCAAATAGTAAGTAAATACCATAATATATTGTTACTAGCTGACCCAGCAAACATTGGTCTGCTTAGAAAAATAGGGGGTGGGTGTAGGACGATAAAAAGTAGTTTACATCCTATTCACAGACCTACTATGTACACAGAATTTCATAAGAATCATTCAAGCTTTTTTAGAGAAGTTTTGTTACAAACACTGTGACACAAGGTTAGATCAAGAAAATTTACGCCCGTTTTCAATAAGCTATCTATCTACAGTTGCAGCTACTAAAGATAAACAAATCTATCCTTTTCACCTTGCTTTCCTACAATCTTCTAGTATGGTCCTCTAAGATACTAAATTTTCTTGGTGCATTTCAAGTTAATACTAGCCACCTGCCCCAGCTTTGCATGGATATTAGAAATCTTTTATATTCTCAGTATATCTCTAAACATTTCTGATGAATCACAATCTTTATTAGTGAATACTACATAAAAATCCGTTCAAGTTACTAATTAATCCAAAACATTTCAAATAAAATGTTTTTCAAAATGAGTAAAAAAAATGTTTCAAAAAAAATTTTTTTTTTTTTTTAATTGTTATAAACTAGTGCTTGACCGCGATCCCACCTGATGGTAAGCAGCGAATTTGTGTCCGCAAAATAGCCAAAGAAAGGTAGAATAACAAAGATAAAAAACAAAACTTGAAATAAACTACGCTGATAATGCGCTATTTAATTTAAATCATGCACATCCATATTAAGTTTGTTAAACATAAAAACTATTTGTGTACTTGAGTAATGTTGTGTGGGATTAGAATTTGGCATTCAACCTTAATCATTATGCAACTCTTTTGGACATTGTCTGATGTAAGAAGATACGCCCACGTTGAAGCAGTTTATTTACTTAAATAGTGCAGAAATAGGACTTGGATGCTCATTATTAATAGGTTTTGGTTCAAATACTATTTAAAGACATAAGGAAAAGAGGAGCCTGTCATCAGTGTCTTCATTAAAAGTACTAAAGTATTGCTTTTCCTTCAGATGATGTTCTATGGTTTTTAAATATTCCAAAGAATAATATAATATAATATTCCGCAACTTTCACACAACATCATCTAGTCCCAAGCTAAGCCTGACGCCTAAGAATGACTCAGAAAAGTTAGACATATTGCAGTTCACCTTAAAAATAACAAAGTAGGGCTGTGATTTTATTTACCTTCTACCTATACATTTGAAGATCAATTTGACCTTCAACATTTTTATTATTACACTTGCTTGAGGTACTCTTACTCGTTAGGTACATGTACCAAACGAGTGCTGTGGCAGCTGTTGGATAAAATGCACACAGAGCAAAAAAAATTGCTAACAGAACTTATTTCCTTTCATACTTATAGCACAATGAGCGTCTATCCTAAGTTGCTTTATCATGCAGCTACCTCATAAACTATCGGTAGCTGTCAGAACTTTCCAGCCGACAAATCAAATTCAATAGCACTAACAATTGGCATAAGCCCTCATTGATTTGGAACAAAGGAAGAAACTCTGGTAAATAAAATAAATATAGAGCGAATTCACAACATTCCAAGTACGAAACGAGATAACAAATAAAAGCGTGATCGATACAAGGCAAGGTGATAGGCAGGTTCCTTCGCAACGAGTATAAACCTTTTTATAGGTACCTCCGATATAAGTTCCGATTAAAATGTATCGAAACCGATATCGGAATTGAAATTTAAAAAGTAATCGACTAGAGGCACGGGGTTAGATAAGTTCCCTGAGCGCCTAATTAAAACTTTTTTGTACCTCCGATATAAGTTCTGATCAAAATTCATCGGAACTGGAATTGAAATCGAACCTCCGTAAACATCTCTGGTATGCACAGTAGCGAGGATTTTTAATAAGCTCTCTCTCTTGAGAATAGAATAGAGTAGAAACACTTTTATTCTGGATAGATACGGCAAATCGGTTACAGACACAAAGTAAAAAATAACAAAAGTACAGAATGTGCTGCGCGTGCTCCCACCTCAGCATTTGCTGCGCGTTAGACACCCATAACGCAACATAAAAACTACTTTACATTACTTAACTTTTCTCTAAATAATTTCTTTATGTTTTCCTCGATAAAAATAAAATAAATAAAAACTCCTTTTCTTCCTGCCCTTGTCCCGTTTTATTTAGGGTCGGGGCAACACGATTTTTTCTTCCATTTTGTCATGTCACTCGTCACGCTACCACTAACTCACGCTTCTACCATATCACTTCTCACACAATCCATCCATCTTTTCTTTGGCCTCCGATTTCGGCCACAGCAACCGCATTCATTGACGTCTCATGGTGGTTGTGAGCTCAGATAATAATAGGAATAATAAATGTTTTTATTTTACATAGGCCTACATGGGCACTTATAAAAAGTCAAAGCTAGTGCACGGTTCCAATTAGTCGTTTCCTATAGAGAAGAATCGGCAAGAAACTCCATGGTCACTCTTTTCAAAAAAAAAGATTGGGTTTACAATATTTCCTCATAAATAAAAACTCCTTTTCTATGTTCCAGATAATAGAATCTCGCGAGCACATCGAAGGGGAAGAGAACCCGGGCTGCGTGAACGTGTCGCAACTGAACCTCGTGGACCTGGCCGGCTCGGAGCGCAGCGGCCAGACCGGCGCCACCGGCATCCGGTTCAAGGAAGGCACGCACATCAACAAGTCGCTGTCAGCCCTCGCGCTTGTCATCAAGCAGCTTTCTGAAGATCCTAACAAGTATGCTCACATAATCTATCTAATACTCAACTAAGCACCAGATAAACTTTAACCCTTTAAGGGTCTGTTTCACCACCTATGATTAAGTTTCGAGTATCTTACTTGGCAGATAATTTCATACAAATTCTGTTCCATTTTTTAATTTATTCAGTGATTAGTGCCTACTCGGACATTGTGAAACAGGTCCTTAAACTTTTTGTCTCCTGCTTTATAGTAAAAACTGGTGGTAATCAAATCCGATATCTATTGTATTATAAAGGTTTTTGTTCCAACTACACATCCAAGCGCATATTTTGCAAACAGTATTTTATTCTTCTTCTTCTTTATCTTCTAATCAATTTCATTATGAATTTAAGGATTTTTTAAAGTTTTCAAAAACTTGATTTTAAGTCAGATTTTATTACACAGAAATGTATATTTTCAGTCAAATCAGCTGCAACATCAAATTGTATACTCCGATTTCGTTATCATTCGTTTTTTTAAATTGCCTCTCATCATAGAAGCAATTTTTAAGACGTACTCACGTCATAAAGTAACTGACCTAGGCTATATCTTTTACTTCAGGTACACAAACTACCGAGACAGCAAACTGACCCGTATTCTACAGAACTCTCTCGGCGGGAACGCGAAGACCAGTATAATATGTGCTATCACCCCTGCGGCTGTTGAAGAAACTATTTCCACTTTGCAGTAAGTTACTATTGTTACTTTTCTAAAGAGATCCATCACAGTTAGCTGCTGGGCATAACCCTCTTCAAGGTAACACCACAACATCTGGGTATCCTCTGTGTTGTCCACAAATATCTCTAACTAGCTTCTGCCAGCGGCTTCGCCCGCGTGTAGTGTCAGTTTAGTCTTAGCGTGATGATATAATTATAGCCTATAGCATTCTTCGACAAATGGACTATCTAACACTGAAAGAATTTTTCAAATCGGACCAGTAGTTTCTGAGATTAGCGCGTTCAAACAAACTCTTCAGCTTTATAATATTAGTATAGATAACTTTTGGTTGATGTGTGTGTAATGAATTAATGTTATTAGTATGTTTTGTACGTGTATTTGTATCAGTCTATGTATCTTACCTGAAAAAATGTTTATTATTATTATGCGTGTGCAAGACTGTTTTACCCGCGTCAGAATCATAATACAATATAAAGAAACTTGAAAATACTGTGTCTTTATTATAGATTTGCGAACCGAGCCAAAGCAATAAAGAACAAGCCAGAAGTGAACGCCGTGGCCACCGCTGATTCTACCATGATCCAGCGTCTCACCAAGCAGATGTGCCAGCTTCAAGCGCAGTTGGAGAGGAAGAAGAATCTTGAGGTTTGTTATAAAAATCCTACAATTTCAAAAGAAAATTATTCAACAAGGGAATAAAGCAGTGCCTTATCTCAAGGGTGTGTCACGACAGATTTAGGTGTCAGGCCCTGAGCGTAGCGAGGGATGAATCCGCGCGGTCAGCTAAGAATGAAATCTTTCTAAAGCCAGTTTGGCATACTTCGAAAGAGTGTGAACAATATTTTTATTGGTATCTAAGAAAAACATCACAATACAATTTATATATCCTCAAGAGATTCATCATTCAGGTGCGAAGAATCTGAAAACTAAAGTGGCAATGGGCAGGGCACATTGCTCGTAGAACACATGGTCGATGGCGCCGAAATATTCTGGAGCAGCAATGCGTACCGGAACACGAAGCGTTGTAAGGTCTCCCAAATGCCACAGGTATGCCGATGACCTTGTAAAGGCCTTTGTCCAACTTCTTTCGAGTGATATGATGGAAATGAATGGCCCTATTAACCAAGGCCATTTTCTTTTTTACTATAAAAACCAGCGCTGTGGACTAGTCGCACTATATGTGTGCCTACAGCATTAAGCTGAGCGTTCGGCCCTTTTGCACGGACGTGGCGCATATTTCTTGCTTTTTTTTTGTTAACATGTTTGTAAATTTGCCACTGTTCATGTAAATAAAGAGTTTTTCTTTCTTTTTATACCATTATTATTTTTCTATTACAGCAAGATAACTACAAACTTCAAAGCAAGATACAGAGCCTACAGAAGCTCATACTGAACGGGTTTGCACAAAGACACAGCGTGGATTTGATTGGCCCTCGGCGTAAGCTTCAACAGCCGCGACGAATAACTATATCTACGTTACACTCTATACCTGATGACGAGCACATTGCCCCTATACCCAAGTTCTGTACACCTAGCTTGAAGTATAAGTAAGTGGTCTATATTTATATGATTTTTTTTTGGCAGTTTTATTCAAGTTTATCCAAATAGTAAATAAGAAAATGTCGCAAATAGCGTGAATAGACAGGGATGGTCCATATTTCACTGTGCCGCACTACTGCTCCTCAGTTTTGTTTAAACCAATATAATGTGTTGCTAGTCTAAAAAAAAAATGGTATGCCATATTGGCGACCAAGAGATTTCAGTGGTATGCCATATTGGCAACCAAGAGTTTTTTTTCTTGGTTTTCTTCAGACAATAATGCCGCGTTCTCCAAAAACGCGATATTAACCCCCTCAGTGTCGAGCCTAAATACCAACGAGCAATGGTGTCTGAGTAGTTTGAACCAATGAAGTTTTGTTGACATTTCGAGCGTCTTTTTTATGAACCTAATAACCACCACACCGCGCAGACGCATGTGCGCCGCTGACTGTCATGGCGGACCTAATGCCCAAATAAACCAGTGTATTGCTAGCTACTGAGTCTTTCACTTGTGCACCCCTTTCCCCGCATTCGCGTACGTAACAGAACCTATGCGACACGTAATAAGTAACCAGTTAAGATATTGTAACAGTAGGTATATTTTGTGTTGCAGTCCTGCGCTCGTGAAGCCGGACTTCTTGCCAGCCGCGAGCGACTGCAACAAGTTGCCGGCCGTGCCCGAGGAGCCCCCGCGCCTCATCACTCCGCCGCCCATACGCACCGTTTTCTTCAGCAACGAGGTTATTGAACTTGGTAAGTACCAGCCTACTTTTAAGGTCACATCGAGACGCGACGCGACGCGACGCTGCATGCATAGTGACTCAAAATAGAACTTTATTTACTACACGAAAAGATACACATTTCATTGTGAGAATTTAGAATACGTTGCTTCAGGCAGCGCTGCGCCTCGTAACGCCGCGCGGCATCTCGCTGCGCAGCGGAACGTTTTTGCATTCACGATGTCGTGTTGCCGACGATGTTACTATGCGCCTCGCAAAGTTGCGATGCGTCTCGCGGCGGCGCGCGGCGCAGCACGAAATCACTGGCTTCTTCCTGCATCGTCGCGTCGCGTCTTGGTGTGTGCTGACCCTTAGTTTATATGAGTAAATAATATTATTGTGAGCAGTGGTGACCTAGTGGTAACTGCCCCGACTTAAAAGATGTAAGTCGCGGGTTTAAACCCAGCCAAGCGCATTACTTTATGCAATTTATTTCATCACCGCTGCTCTGAAAACTGTAAAGGAAAACATCGTGAGGAAACCAGGTCCTAGGAACCAGAGATTGAAAACCGGTACCAATTGCGGTTCTGGTTCTTATTTTTTTATTTATTTTACAATTCGTGTACACACCAATATACAGAGAAGGAAACATTATTATAAAAAAAATTACAAAGGTACTGCTTATTTCAAAAAGAAATTTCCTGCTGCTGACCTGCGAAAGGAAGATTATGTGAGATGTAGACGATAGTTAAGAAAAAATAAGGAATGTTTATGGAAACTAATAAATTAAAAACATATACTAAAATATATACCTTAAGATTATACTAAAAATAAATATGTAATATATATATACGTATACAATTACATTACATTACATAGGAGAGATAGTGCTCTTTAAGTTTGTTTTTAAAGAGTGATATAATTTTTAAGTCGCGAATGCTATGCGGAAGAGAGTTCCACAGCCTCTCAGCTCCTCAAGGAGGGATCCTAGATGTGATCTGCACGGTGCGTCAGTCACTAGGGCGAGCGTAAGAAAACCGATCACGCAGGTAGGAAGGATAAGATGATGGATGGGATGATGTGATGGGATGGATTGGATGGGGTGGAAGATGGCGGAGGTGGGATGTTGAAGAGGAGACATAAAATCCGAGTGTTCCTGCGAATGCGGATAGGGAGCCACTTAAGTTCCTTACGAAGATGAGAGACGTGATCATACTTTCGTAGACCAAAAACAAACCGAATGCATAAGTTTTGCAATCGCTCAAGCTTGTTTGAAAGCTCCTCAGTAGCATCCAGGTAGCAGGCGTCGGCATAGTCTATAATCGGCCGAAAAAGAATTTGGGCCAAATAGATTTTCGTTTTTAAAGACAAAATATCCTGGAGGCATTTGAGCGAATGGAAGGAAAAGTTTACTTTCCGACTGACTTCATTGACCTGCGCACGCCACGAAAGATTGGAGTCAAAAATAATGCTCAAATCTTTTGCAGTTTCTGTGTAGTCAATACTGACACCATCAAGAACTAAAGGCTGCAGAGAAGAAACTATAGCCGCATTGCGAACGAATCTACTGCCTATGATCATGGCCTGTGATTTAGCAGCATTGATCTGTAGACCAAATGACTTAGCCCAGGCACTGATACAAGCTAAGTGATGATTCATAACGGCAATAGCCACATCTGCATCAGCTACCTACTTGTCGGTAAAGCTGCAAGTCCAGTGTCGTGGCTTTGGCACTAGGATCAAGAGAAAAGGGAAGGAGAGAGAAATGCTTATTAAGATCGTTGAGGTTCAAATCTTTACACCGGTTGGTTGGTGATTTGCCTATGCCAACAGACTTAAGAAATTTCCACACGTCGGAAGAACTAAGGTTATGGAGTTGTTCGTGGAAATAGCTTCTATTAACAACTTGACACAGACGCCTACAGCAGTTACGCAGCGAAATAATGTAAGAGGGATTCAGCTCAGAAGGTCTATGCTTATACCTGCTCTTAGCTATATCCCTGCGAGCTTTTCTAGCAGTTCTTCATTTAGGTTCTTATAAAGGTTCCTTGGTACGGTTCCAGTTTGGGTTCCGATGTACTGGTTCTAAATACCGCTTCCTAGAACCTTTTAATCGGATGATGTTATACTGGTTCCTTATCGTCCGATTTAAAGGTTCCTTACGAAAGAGGGGATATGTGTTCGGAGCAGGGATTGAATAACCGATGTTTATTGAGGTTCGTACCTCGACCGAGTCTGACAAAGAAAGTTGTTTTGCCATTTGGCCGCCATTCTTGTGTCCGCGTCTACTTTGTTGGTCAACATAATTACAACTGTGTTGAAACTTTACAAACGCCAAGATGAATAATAAAAGTAAGTACAAATATGCGTTTACGTGAAGTTTTACTTCATTCGTGTGGTCTAAAGTACTCGTTTTTATTTTTGTAATAAATAAAAATAAAATTCAAATCGACTTGTACAGCTAAACAGTGTTTTAATAATAGTGTTTGTAGTGGCGTTGATTCGGCTGCCGACGCGATATCGCTCGCACGACAGCGCCGGCTCTTATCTCTGTCCTTGTCTATCGTGACTGTAGGTTTGTGACTGTGATGACACAGATCATTGATGTGTGAGTTTTTGGTTTTCTGATTTCGACGTTAGCGCATCCTTCCCCCTTTTAATATATCAACGAACTTAGTATTACATTATACTTTTTTAGAGTGAGGTCGAACGAACGTAATTTTTCTTTTTTCGAGTTCGTAAAGTCGCTGCATGCGGTTTTTGCGTCGTCGCGCGCTCCGTGTGGCACAAACAGAACTTTTGTATAAAATCGAGAGCAGGGACATAATTTACGAACTCACAACTCGAGATATTTCGTCCATTTGACTCCTAAACACAAATAAGGACACACATAACACATAACTAAAGACAAATAAACACCATCCCTACCTAGTTATTTATAGAACGGGGTTTTAGGTACGTCCAGGTATCATGGGAGAAACGATCGTCAGATGTTTTAAAATTAAATATTTTTATCTTTAGGTGTATTTACTTGTCATTGTATTAAATTCAATCATTAGGATAATGTAAAATTACTTATACATTTGTTCTAATGGCCTTTTTTCACCTACGGCACCCGGGCACCAACTCAGCTGTGGGGAAACAAAATTGTATGAACGCCGTGCCAATAGAAATACATACCATATAAGTATATTCATACATTTTGCTTCGGGCCGATGCAGTGCCGTGGCCGGTGCTGTGCCGGTAAGTGCAAAACGCCCATTAGTTAGATCAATGTTTCTCAAATAATGGGTTGCGAAAGTTGGTTGGGTCTCGACTTATTAAAGTACCAACTAACAATTTTTTGCATATATGATTTATTTCAGAACCAGCCATCATGTGTCAGAATAAGCGCCATAGTTCACCAGTTATTGTAAATTCGGAACAACCACAGTCTCCTTCTGTTCTCCGCCCTAAAGTAGAAAAACGTCTGGAGAAAGAAAAACATCAACATAAATGTTTCCACTGCATGGCTATCCAACAAGAGGATCAAAGAAATGACATTTTTACCTCACTTATAAAAGAAGAGATGAAAAATATAAAACCTTGTATGAGAGCCCATGTCTACTCAAGAATATTAGTATTCCTACATTCCTTGGAAGGAAAGCACTCTAAAGATGTTCCTTTAACTGATTCTAAAGAACTAAGTTGAAATTAGGAACCCACATGTTAATTTTTTTTTTGCTAGCCTATTCTGTCCCACTACACAAATATAATGTTAAATTTTGAATTAAATGGTTGATTGAAATAATAATACAAATATGACAATCATGTTTTATTTTCTAACTAATAAAACGAAATACAGTAACTTATGAAGTCCAAGTCGCATGAAAGTCTCATGGTATGTAATGAAAATTATCAAACTGTTTCATTATCTGAATTATTTCTTAAGAATAGGATATCATCAATTAAGTCACTTTTTAATTTCGTTCGAAGTTTGTTGAACACAAAATTCAAAAAGGAAAATAACCTCTACGCTGACTTGTGTACTAGGTGAAGCCAATACCATCTTTGATGCAGTAAACAGGTCAGCCAATATATTTTTTTTGCTATTCCAAAATAATAATAATAATAAATAAATAATAAAATATTTTTGGAAGGCACACCTGTTTGTTCAAAAATTATTTTAAGTGTATTTTGATATCTGATTCATCTCTATCTTAGCCATAACTTGGATGTTCTCGCAGGGCATTACTATAAGGCTGATCTAAGAATTCTTCGAGCTGAAAACCTTCATTTTGCTGCTGCTTTGAAGTAGAGGCGACAGGAGAGCTAATCACTATGCTATCACGGTCTTGTTTATTCAATTTGCCCCATTTCCTGCATGTACCAATCCAATGCCATATCCAGTTGATCAGTGGTTAACAAGAAGTTAACGCGTGAATCCATTTACAATGTAGATAAGAGACTACGACATGAAATGAAAATACTGACAATACATTGTGAATAACTTTTAGTATGGGACCAACCCTGAAATTGCGAAAAAAAATTCAGGTGTCCCATACATTTACGTTTGCATAAGTCGACAAAATTAAATTGTGTTATTGACACATCTCTCCGCTCAGCTTCAGTGGAGATCGCTGTGCGGAGTAGTGTAATATTTGTATGGCGCGATGGAAGCGATGTGAGCTGTGCGCGGACGACGCGCAGTGGAGACTAGAAATGTAACAGTATTGCACACATCTTCGCTTTGGTGGAGTCCCCCGAGCTGAAAAACATCTCCTCTCGCACAGTCCCGGCCTTACAATCCGCCACGCGCTGCATCGTGCCGATCACCCGACCGTATCTCAAAAAACAAGTTTAGACTCGCTTTGCCTAAGAACCGGTAATATAAAGGTTCCTATTTAGGTTCTGATTCCTGTTCCGATATAGGTACCGGAACCCCAAAATACCAGTATTTTATCGGTATTTTGGAACCTTTTTCAACCCCTGCCTAGAACCAACAATTCGAAGACATGTGACATCCACCAATGCACACTAGACCCGCGTGGGGGATTACATATTGAGGCCCAATAGTGGTATAAAGATAGACTTTGTAATTTTATTGAACTTTTAAAGGTGAAAACTAACTATAAGTGCTTGTGTATAGACGGATATTAGTTCAGGTATTATTGGCGAATGAATTTCAAGGTAATAATTTGACTTTGTTGGTGTATGTGTATAATAGTATTAGACCATTTGTATTAGCATATACACAGATAATTAATTAATTAATTCATTGGTAAAGCCAGGGAAGTTTCTCCTATTAATAAGTACCTCTATTTTAAAAGTTTTTTTTTATTATTTCATGAATTATCAAAATGTACCAGAAGTTGGTAACTCTTTACCTTTTAAAGCATAGTCTCGTAGATAA
This sequence comes from Mythimna separata, assembly GCA_030763345.1. Classification (NCBI taxonomy): domain Eukaryota; kingdom Metazoa; phylum Arthropoda; class Insecta; order Lepidoptera; family Noctuidae; genus Mythimna; species Mythimna separata. Next base: position 16,942,846 of record CM061177.1, on the reverse strand, counting down.
ATAATTTATTCGTTTATGTTTCGCAGACAGTGACGACGAGGACTCAACGCAAGATGACACACAAACATGCTCACCAGTTCATAAATGCTATGGTAATTACTCAAATATCCATTTATTTTAATATTTAGTAAGTTTTTCATTTATACATACAAATTACTATATTGTTTAATATTCCAATTAAAAAAAATAATCTCGACACCGATAGGATGGTGTCGGCATCAGGGTTCAAGACACCGGCCCTAAGGCCTCCAGAGAATAGAACCTCCTAACAATACCGTGTCCAGAAGTACTGCTTTCAAAATGAAACCCTTGATCTATCCTGTTCTTAGCGACCGCCACCGGTCCCATACTGCAGTGGGCCGCGCGACCCGATCGCGGTCGCCTGTTTTGCAAATCCATACTAAGCCGTGGGTCTCGATCACTAAGAACGTAATACTAAGTGTTAAAAGATGGTATATAAAAAGTTCAATTATGGAACCTGTCGTGCACAGCAAAGTCTATTGTATATAGGATATCTATCTCATTATATGGGACGAAAATATCAACTACCATTTCACGCATCTCGATTGATTGGTTAGCTACAATAGTCTTGTCAGTGATGATTGATCGATCCCAGTTTTCAAGTTTTTACTAATGACGGTACTTTCAGATGCGACAAAAACTCCACCATGCGTATTGAGGCGAAATGCGAAAGAGGCTGAGAAGAATCTGAAAGGCATTATGGAACTGACTGAAAGAGAAAAACTGTACGCTCCTAGTGTGGTAAGTTTACTGAACATTTTTATAGCCATATTCATGGGTATGCATCAAACTTTATAATTTACTTTGTTTATTTGTTTATCCTTACATCGGAACGCCTTACAGCAATTACTCCAATGGAGGTCATTTAGGTTGGAATTTGCCAACCAACCGTGCCGACAATTGACGTGCCGTTATTGGCGCGTTTCATTCGTTATATTCTTTATGTTAACGTAACTGATCAACATTCACAACTTTAATTTACTTATGATAAGTGACCTTCAAGGGAAGAGTGTTACTAACTGAAATACAGATATTTAATATTCTAGTACAGGCACCGATGATCACTGAATCGTATTAGTATACTATTAAGTTATATACTACAGTACTTTTATCCTGGAAATTAAGATATTTATTGCTCAAAAACATTAACGCGATTGATCAATAATTTAACGGTGACGTAACTGAAAGAAGTTATTCACGCTTACTATTTTTAAATTCTTCTTTTTCAGGTTGAATATATAGAAAAATTAGAGCATAATACGACTGTGATAGCGAAATTGCAAGACCAAATTGATTTAATGAATAAGCAAAGCAAAGAAAAGGACTTAGAAGTAGAGCATTTAAAAAGTAAAATTAAGCAGGCTGAGGAAGCTATAAAAAGTTTAACCTCCAATAAGGTAAGAACATTTTATTTTGATTTTCTGGTTGTCAAAAAAAAATTGTTGTTGGTAGTTTGACATACTGAAACGGATTCCATCGGCAATAGAACTATATAGAGAATTTATTATAGAGAAAAAATTAGATCGTGATTTGAATACTGAGGATCTACCTCGAGCTTTTAACGTGTCCTAAACTGAACTGATAAAGGAAAAGCGCTATGTAGGGTGTATAACTCCACCCCACTTTCTCGCTCGCATGCCTGTCATTTTAAAACTGCATAAATATGTGAATGCTTTCAATAAAAGAGAACTTGCGATCGGTTGGATAGTTTAATTTGCCCCTTTATATTTTTTCCGCCATTTAGCATATCTGAATCTGTTTGAAGGCAGATTTGTCTTTGAGACGGAAATGCATATGTCAAGCTTTATGTAGTACAGACACCCGCACCCTCTCACAGAGCGTGTGGCCTTAGTCCCAGCTGTGGGAACATTACAGACTGATTATGCCATTTTATATACATCATACAGGGTACTTTTGCAAGGACTAGCCAAATTTTATGTAAGCTGTTTCAATCGAAAGACAATTAAATAAAAAGCAAATGAAGACAAGCATCATTTGGCCGAGTTGCTCTACTATACATCTGACCCAATATTTATAACGGCATTATTCTCACAGACCGAGCTACAATCAAAGTGTGAAAACTACAACACCAGACTGACTGACGCAGAAGTAAGTTACGAGACTCTCCGGAAGAAAGCCAAGCTGAGAGAAGAAGAACTGTTGTCTTTGCTGGAGGAACTTAATGGGAAAAATAAGAAAAGTGAAGATATTGGTAAGTTTAGACTATAGGATGCTGTACTTGAATTCAGAATTAAAAACTATTCAATTACTGGTAGGAACCAAGTGGTATTAGTAGTTAAAAAAGGCACGGCATTTGTGCTAATAAACTAATAATTTCTATTCCTTTTTCACTCACTCAACTGTGTACTTCAGTGGTTGATATTCAAAGTTGATTTTTATGCGACCTTTTGTGATAAAAAGGTTCTATATAAATGTATAATGTAATCTTCGTTTTTGTACTACATTGAGTTTTCAGTTCCTAAACATAATTTTGAAATATCTAATATTCTGAATTAGATTGTTTGCTTTCAGATATTTTTCTTGTTCTTATGAAGTTTTTTTTTGTAATTAATAGGTACAGTAATGTCTCGCACGCTGGATAAGGAGATTCACTTCATGGATATTTCTAAAGATATTTCTCTTGTCAATAGTGACAATGAAAGCATTATCAATACAAATGACGATGAATCTGACAGTAATAATTTGAATGAATTACTTGCTAACACACAATCTGAATTGAACCTAAAAAACCAAACCATCATAGACTTAGAGGCTAATATCTTTGCCCAGCAACAGACAATATCCTTGTTAGAAGAACGCAGCCAATCTCTCCAGGAAGAAGTAACGGCTTTCAATGAAAAACTGTCTTTAATGGATGATGAAAATTCTCTCCTCAAAGCTACAATAGAAACACTAAATTCAACCATAAAAGACCAAAAAAAAAATTTAGAAACCGCGAAAATTGACATAGATAACTACAACAGTCTTATACAAGAATTGCAAATTAAAATAACCCAAAAAGAAAGTCTACCAACCATCGCTCTTGGTGATAGTATGTTAGAAAATATGATCGCTAATGAAGAGAAATTTATTGCTAGCAATGAAAACATGAGGAATATAATTCACTCTCTTAAACTTGCCCTTGAAACGCGTAATAAAGAAATTAACGAATTAAGAACATCGTTGCAAATGAACACTGACATAACACACGAAAATAAAACCCTAGAGGAAACACTCGAATCGAAAACAAAAGAGGTAGATTGCTTGAATAAACAAATAACTGAAAATATAACAAGCATCAACAAACTAATGCATGAAAAGAGTGTTCTCCAAACTCTCGAACAAGAACTTACCGAAAAACTGGCAACTTCTGAACAAAAAGCTAATGAACTTGAACAGTTGAATAAAGAAATTGCCACTTCCGCCGAAAATCTGAAAGAAGAAAATGATAAGCTTAAAGTTTCCATAGCAGAAAATGAACTTACAGAAAAAGATTTATCTGAAATTAATAACAAATTGTTGAAAGAAATTGAGATTATGACAGATAAAATTGCTGCATTAGAAACAGAAATATCCGAAAAAGATGATCTGATATCTTCTCTGAAGGAAGAAGATAGAGAATCAAACGAAAATTTGATAAACGCTAAAGCTGCCGTCTTCAAGTCACAATTGATACTCAACACTTTGTCTGGTAACATACAAGAAGTACCAGAAATGATTGACAATTTTGTAAATGTCTTTAATATCTTAAGTAATAGCTTAAATACTTTAGAAAATGTTGCCAATTCTGTTGTCAAAGAAAAAGAAGATACCGAAAAGAAAACCAATGATTTAAAAATTATGTTAGAAGTACTTACATTGAAACATACTACAGAAATATCAACACTGCAGGAACAAATAGATATCATTAGAACCACTGAAAGTAGTAGAACGCAGGAAATTGAAACATTGACTCAAACAATAAATCAGTTAAACAACGAGCTTGAAATAACACGAAATGACCTTCACTCGAAAAATTCAGATAATGAAAATCTCGAAGCTGCTTTAGTAAAAGCGACAGAACATATAGAAACGTGCAATACAACAATAGCTCAATTAATTGAACAGAAAAATGAACTTGAAAATCTTACGATGACGCTCGAGGAAAGAGAACGCTTGCTAGAAGATAAAATTTCAGAGTTTAGTATAATTAAGGAACAAGTCAACAATTCAATCCAAGAGCGAGATGAAATATTAAGTAGCATCTTTAAAGAAATTACTGAATTCACAACCAAATATAATATCCAAAACGATACTAGGGGCGAAGAAGATAATGACTGTAATAAAATTTACGAACGCATTCTTTTAACGTTAGACAAAATAGGAAGTCACATCACATTTATCACTTCGAAAAATGGTGATGAAGAAGACGAACTTATTAAAGTAAATGAAGTATTATTAGAAGCCAAACGAGAAATAGTTGAACTAACACAACAGAATTTAAGTCTCGTAGAACAACTATCTGACGTCGAAAGCAAGTACAATGAACTGACTAATAAATTAACAAAAAATCAAAATTATAATAAAGAACTTAATAAAGAATTGTCAATGACCCAACGTGTCGTAGAAAGCCTACAAGAAGAAGTTCAACTAAAGGCTGATGAACTAACAAGCTTGGAGGAAAAACTTAAAGACTTGAAAGATCAATTTCAAAGTAATGATTTTATTATGAAACAGCAAATAGACGAATTGAAATTAGAAAACGAACAACTTAAAGCTAGCATACAAAGCGTTCAACATAAAACTGATTTGGGCTCAATAATAACTTATGAACACAAAGACTCTTATGATGTTGACAACAAAGATGTAGCTAATAGTGAAAGAAACTCAAACGAGATCACCACTTCTAGCGATCTAGCCTCTCCTCCTAGCCTATTAACGATATGCTGTAATAAAATAGTAGATTATATACAACCTAAGGATGTTGAATCTAATACAACGACCGTAATTTCAAATGAATATTCAGAACATCAAAACTACATTGTCGAATGCAAATGTAGTGAACTCTCTATAGAACTACAAGCCGCACGAGAAGAAAACTATAAAATCGTTGAGCTTTTAGAACAATTGGAAGTTGTGAACCAATGTCTAATGCAAGAACAAGAAGAAACACGCAAAGAACTACAACTTCTCACTGCGCATGCACACGACTTGCAGAAGAAAATTATTAACCATAAAACGAACCTCGCAATATTAACAGCCACTACTACCGCCGAAAATAGAGTTTTAAAATCACAGGTTAAGGCACTACAACATCACCACAGCCGCTTTCACAATGTGTGTCAAAGAGACATACCTGACGTTAAGAAGCAACTGCGTGAACTAATGACTTTGTTGAGAGGGGATCTGTCAATAGTCGATCAACAAAACGCCAGTTTTAAACGATACTCACTACCAGATGTGCTAGACAGCAGTACTGCTCTTCCTAACTTTAAAAATGAATCTACTTTAGACGGAGATCTTTTGATGCTCGATACAAATATTACAATGACTACTGCAGCTGATAATACTTTGACTGCTCAAGATCAAACTTGTTTAGATTTAACCCAGTTTTACACCGAAGCTTCTTGCCCAACAAATGAGTTCAATCAAATAGAAATTTTAAGTGAAGAAAATAACGTGTATGAAAGATTAAATATGTTGAAAGAGGAAAATGTTAAACTACGCGAAATAGTTGATAAATATGCTGAAATCAAAAATTCAATGATAGATGCACAGTTAAGCCCTATCAAGATAAGTAATGGTGACTATGAAAATATTAATGCAGTTCCAAATAGTGATAAAATTAGTGCTGTAAATGAATGTGAAAAATGTAAAAAACAACAAGAATTACAACATATTCACGAAAAATTATGTGACGATGTAAAATTACTTTCTGAAGAATTGTTCGAAATTAAATCACAAAAAGCTGAGATCGAACAAAAATACAACGGTCTGATACTCGAAACACCCTCAACTGATCTCCTTGTTAAAAAGTTAAATAATTTAGAAAAGGATTACAATATTAAAATTCAGGAAATTAGTAAACTTAACAATACACTTAGCATTAAGGCTGAACAAATAAAAATATTACAAGAAGAAAATGATACGTTATCTACACAAGTAATGGAAAATATATCCGAAGCCGATGACTTAAACAAAGAATTAGATATTATGAAAAAAATCAATGCAGAACTATTAGACAAATGCAGCAAGTTAGAACAATCAGATACGGAAATCAGTGATAAAAAGTTTTCAGATATGTCTGATAGTTGTTCTGAATGCCTATCAAAAGATGATCTTATAAAGTCATTGGAACTAAGACTTACAAAAACTCACACAAAACTTAACAGAAGTCTTAGTGACTCTGATACCTCATCAAGATATAACAAGATTTGCACGCTGCAAAGTGAACTGGATGCGGGCAGAGAAGATTGCAAGGAGATTACTGAAGATGTAGTCACGATTAAAAATCATTTAGACCGCAGCAACCTCGCAATGGAGCTAGATGATAGTATGGGAGAATCCAACGAGTACACATTCACTAGAGACTATTCAATTAACAGCCCTCAGTCAAACAATTGTTATATGCCTGATATTCCTGAGGAACACCCTATAGATATTTACAAAATAGATAAACTAGATTGTTTTAATTACTACTCGGAAAAAACAGGCGTTGACAATGAAACTATCAATCGTGATATCAAAATGATCGATCTCATGAAATCGTTTTACGACCACTTAATAATTAAACATGGTAATGAAGTAGAAAATTTAACAAATAAATTGAAAGATTACGACGAAGCTAAGAACCAGTTAGAAACTCAAATCAGCAGCTTAAAAGAAAAATATTCTCAAGTAACTGCAGAATTGGAACAGAAAGATAAAAATAATAGTGCTTTTGTGAAAGGTTTATCGCAAATTAAAAATAATATTAATATCTTAAACCAAGAGATTATTAGGTTAACTGATGCCGACGTAACCAAACTAGTAAATATGTGCAAAGAGAATTTCTTTAAAGTCTTAGACAATGAACTAGGTTTGTCCAGTACTAGAATTATCGAAACTCTTATCGATAACATTGTGAACAAGCACCAAACTGACTTGACCGGGATTATGGAAAAATACTCCAAATTACAAGAGCATATGGAAAATATCACAAAAGAATTAAGTTCTGTCACCACAAACTTAGAGAACATGAAGAGCCAGTTGTCTGCTAAAGAAGAAGAATACAATTTACTCAAGAAACAAAAAGAGAGAATCCACGAAATAAGCAATGCGGTCACGTTAGACATAGTCAAGAAAGACAAGGAATTAACTGATACAATCAGCAATGGTTATAGAAAACTTGTTGAACTTAATGTAGTTAATAATCAAGATGTTGATTTGACATTACCTGTTATTGCTAATATTGAGCTGCTATTTGAGCGCTGCATTGCCCAACACAAAAACGTCAGTAGCCTCGAAGCACAAAAGGACAAAGAAAATCTTGCCATAGAAGTAATGAATACAAAACAAATTATAGAAGAAAAACAAAAGGAAATAGAGGAACTAAAATCACGTTGTCAAAACTTACAAGAAATTAACAACGCTGTTACAGTTGATTTACTGGACAAAGATAACAAATTACAAGCCCAAAGTGCACTGTATAAAGATTTGAATGAAATATACGAAAGCAAAGTTAAAGAAAACAAAGCAAATGTTGATCTCATAGAAAACTTATCAGAAGAAGTCAATTTACTTAAGGTGACCATCAACGAGAAAGAAAAAACAATCTCAAAATTTGAAATGGAAATTCATGACAGTGAAAACAAACTGAAAGAATTAACTGAAATAGTCGGAAGTGTAAAACTAATGCAAGATGACATTGCACACTTAAAAGCGGTTAATGAAGCAATAATTAAAGAAAAAGAGTCCTACGCTAATGAATTAATAAAGTCTGGTGAGACGCTTAAACAGAATAATATTGCAATGGATAAGATGACATCAGATATATTAGTCCTAAGAGAATCTGTACGAGAGAATGGTATGGTAATAGAGAATTTGAATGTGGAAGCAAAGAATTTGTTGAAACAGAATGTGGAATTAAAGCAACAGTTAGAAGAAAAGTGTAGGGAATGCTATAGACTGGAGACTAATATTAAAACGCATGAGAAGTCCGCCGAGGTACAGACCAGGATGATAATGAGGTGAGTAGATTACAATATTATAATTCATACTACCTGGAGAGCAGTGGTGGCCCAGTGGTAAATGCCCCGATTCGCAAGTTGTAGGTCACGGGTTTAAACCCAGCCAGGCACATTACTTTGTGTAATTTATTTCATCACCGCTGCTCTCGAAACGGTCAAGGAGAACATCGTGAGGAAACCGGCATGTTCTAGAATCAAAAATTCGAAGACATGTAACATCCACCAATCCGTACTGTGCCCGCGTGGTGAATTACGGTCCATTCCCTCTCTTAGGAGGCCTGAGTCTCAGCTTGTGTCATGTTACTGCTTTACAAGGACGATAATGATTAAAAAAATGCTAATTCTACATGTAACTTAGTATTTTAGTTCCATGAGAAAGAAAATCAATATCTGTGGGTTAAAGTAAATTCAGGAGTATAGGATCACTTTTACATTCAGAAACTAAAATGAACGTCAAAGTATAAATTAAAGTTACGACGATGACAAAGTTTATTGCGCGAGCGGGGTTAGACCTACCCGATTATAAGATTGAAGCAATCCTATCCATCACATGATTTAATAAAAAAACACTTGTTTGTATATCGTTAGTTGTTATGGTAACAAAATATATTGTTTTCTCATGTCATCAATAATTTGTAGAAACAAAATTATTTATTTTGTACCACAGTTTACTTTTTTTATAAATTACAATATTAATTTACGTCATGATATACAAATGTCTCGCAAATTTTGGTAAGCATTGTATTCAGAAGTCAGAACCTATCAATATTTTTGGCAATATACTAATATAACATTATCTAAAACTAATACGTTATATGCATGAACAAACATTTACGCCAAGCTGGATAAATATGGAACAACAATCATCATTTTCCTAGCCTTTTCCCAACTAGCTTGGAGTCAGGTTCCAATCTAACCAGATGCGGCTGAATATCTGTGTTTTTTACACGTAGCGAATACAAGACGCACAGGACCGATCGTTATGGCGACACTTTGAGGAGGCCTATAACCAACTGGACCTTCTCAACCCAGTTACTGGCCAATAAGGCTGAGGGTTCATTAGACCGCGACGCGATTGGCGATTCATGAGCGATTAAAACAAATAATGGAAATTCATGATTACGGCTACACTGTACGCCGAATTTTACTAGTGATATTTGATTCGCTCTTCCCGTCGCATCGCAAATCGCTGGCAACTGTAGCCTCAGTCTAAGACACAACTACAGCTCAAAACAAAGACAACACTATACACCTGCTTAAAAACTATATAATTATGACTTTCAGGCTAGAAAAGCAAAAGAACGAAGATGATAAAATTATCAGCGAAAAAACCAAACAAATTGAAGAGTTGAAACAGAAGGGCTCTCTGCAGACTGATGGCAATGAAATCGAACTTTTGAGAAAGGCTAAGGAAACTTTGGAGGTACGTTTGAAAGGAATAGTGTTATTTGTCCTGAATAGCTTTTTTTAGGTGGGAAATCTTCAAAATGACTTCTCTCACTCCTGAACAGAGCGGAAGGGCGTGTCAGACTTTTACTGACTAAACCCACTCCTTTGTTCCTTCTTTCCATTCGTTCCAGGGACGTTTCCCAGACGCTTCGACCCTGCTGGGCCTCTATGTCCTGAATTACTACATCTGTCTTTCACACTGGGATGTGACTGTAACACGGACTGGACTCTGACTACAAAAGTCAAATATTTCTTTTGTGATGACCTCGTACCTGTTGATACATAGTGAATATAGGGTCTATTCAGACGTACCACACAACAGTAAAAATACTTGGGCACTATTTTTCATACAAATAGTTTAATCCACACTGACCACAATTTACCGTCGAACGCAACTGTATGGGTGATTCGATATCACCCATACAATGTTGTCGACAACATTGCTACCATATCGCAAATTGTCAAATACGAGCCTAACTATAATAAAAAAGAAAAATGATTCAAAGGTACAGTATTATTAGTGAACTCTTATCGTCTACCCAAACTTGTAATAATCAGACTTGATTAAATCCAAATACCATATTTTGTTTCTTAGGTTCGCGTGACTGAACTCGAAGAACTGTTGTCGGGTAAATCTCGTCCGTCCATCGACGCCCTCGCAGACTTATCGCGACGGAGGCGGCAGAGCCTGCACGACTCCAAGCGCTTGTTCGGCGAAGATAAACTCGAGTTTGGAGGTAAGTCATTTTTTTTATTGATATAATAATATTATGCTAGTGCCTGACCGCGATCCCACCAGATGGTAAGCAGTGATGCAATAGTTCACAGGTCGATCTTCAAGGTTAAGCAACGCTTGCCAAGGTTGGTCTGTGGATCGGTGACCATCTTAACATAACGAGTTTCCTCCGTGCCTCGGAAAGCATAGGCTGCCTTCCAGACCTCCACAACCCAATAACTGGGGTAACAGAATACTTCATGGCAAGACTGGAGTCAGATTTACTGGCTTCTGACTATCCGTAACGACTGCCAAAGATCTAAATGACAGCCGGGTCCAACGACTTAACGTTCTTTTCGAGGCACGGAGGAAACTCGTTATGTTAAAATGGTCACATCTACAGACCAACCTTGGCAAGCGTTGCTTAACCTTGAAGATCGACTTGTGTTCTATTACTTACACTGAGCCACCAAAAAAAAATTACGCAATGGTTAAAAACTTTTCCTGTATATTCTCAATATTACTTACGCCAAGGGCAAAATATAGTTTTGTTGCGATAATAAAAAATGCATTAGGGCTCAAGTTCTAACAGATTATCATGCTTCTTTTTCTTGGCCGGCTACTTTTGGAATTTGGACCAAAATGGATTCTATGCCAAATTTTTCAAGCAAAATTAAAAATTTACGGCCGCGCGATGATCACGAGAATCAGCCATTGCAAAAACGATCAGTCAAATTTTAAAAATTATTAAAAGTAGTGTGTAAATTGTTCCAGATCATAACGGCATGGAAGCCGTGTTTGAGTCAAGACAGAAACCCGACGACTTGTTCATGGATGTCGACGAAGATATGTCCAACAGGAGCAGTCCAATTATGAGACATAGCAAAGGGTAAACTAAATAATACATAATAATAGTCTATATACATTATTTTATATTATAACCTGAAGAGTGTAGTTGTACAGGCTTTTTTTTAGGTGGGATCATCATAATGACTACTCCTGCTCTGGGTGGAACGGAAGGGCGTGTCATACTTTTATTGACTAAAAACCCACTCCTGTTCCTTCTTTGCCTTCGTTCCAGCGACCCTGGGTTCTCTTTAGTACAACCCAAGGCCCCAGTAGGAATTGACTTTGCTGAGGCTCTACAGTTTTGCTGACATCATTTTGAGGCGCGCGTGGAATAGGTACTACGCGCTGTCGACGACTTGGGCTCGGTCTGGACGTTTACCGTACGGCCGGACAGCGAGCTAGGGTAGCTCGCTGTCCGCAAGCCCACGCCTAATATCAGACACTACTGGCTCGAATAGAAAAAAATATTTTAGTGTTGGATATCCCAATTATCGAAGAGCTATATAGCGCTTTGAACTTTAGGAGCGGAGTAGTAACCCAACCCGTGAGTAAAACCGCGGGTGGCAGCTAGTATCTACCTACATAAACTCACGCTTCTTTTACTGCCGATAAAATTATTATATCCATGAAAATGTATACTGTTCCCAAAATAATTCACACTATATTTTTGTTTATTGTTTCAGACGAGACAGCTTGTCCACTTCAAAGACTGATCAGGTAAATATCGTCAAGATTCAGTTGATCCTACGATACCTATAGCTATACTCACCATTTCCTTGTAACAATTGTTTTTTTTTTTTTTTGTTTATAAGGATGAAGAGCAACCGTCTCGACCGAGCAGCGTGGTGGCGACGCGGCGGCGAAGACAAAGCATTCATGACTTACACAGAAGCGTGTTACGTCACACTCCATCACCTGGTAACGTTGATACACTTTTATCGAAATCTAAACTTACATTAGGGCCTATTTAGACGTACCACAACCACAGCCTCACCACACCAGAACTACACCACATCAAAAATACGTAGTTGAGCACTATTTTTAATAAAAATAAATAGTTTCAATCACACTGACCATATTTTGTCTTCGAACGCAATCGTGTGGGTGATATCGACTATGTTGCTACCACAATGCAACCACCAGCAACATCGCGAATTAGTCTATCTGTAAAGACATGCTAGAACGTAACCACAATTCAACCTCTTCTACAATTTTGTAGCTACTACAACGCAACTACAAGAAACTGCAGCAACATTATTCACTCATAACCACTTTTTGTCGCTGCGATGTCGTTATACTGTGCTTGACTTTAAATAAACCAACGATTTTACTTCTTTTAAACAAACACTAGGAATTGCTCTTGTAAAGGGTTTGAGCAAGACCTATTCTGAAAGGTCGAACCTATTCCAGAAACACATCGACGTCACGACAAAACAAATGCGATTTAATTTTATTCACAGCAGTTTCCGCGCACTTTATATAGTTAAAACTATAAGCAGCAGTAGAAATTATCAAAGAGTGTTTAAATAAACGTCGTTTTTGATTTTCAGACTTGCCAAACAGGATACTCGATGAGTTCAACCATTCGAAGCCTTCTGACACTTCTGGTGATATCGTCAGGTTCGTAATAGCACATTTTAATATTACTTAGAAGCAAAACACAAGCTGCGCTCTTGTCGAATAAGGCCTAGGCTCTAACGACACGGCGACAGCATGACGCTGCCAATGTTTCATAGTTTTGTATGCAAACTTCACGCAAGCGTAATACGTAATACGAATACGCGTCTATGAAGCAACGCGTCCGTGGACTGTAAACTTAAATTGACGAAAGACTCGTCAAATAATTTAGTTTTACCTAAAACTTTTGAAAGCGAGCGAAAGTCAGCGCTGTGGCTCTGTCTTGTACAAGTGCCCCAGCATTTCGTTGAGTGCTTTTAACATTATTCAGCCGCAATTGTAGGAAATAAAAAAATTGTGTAGTGTCAAGACATGATTCTCCTACTAGTTAGTAATACTACATACATATTTTTGGATTTAACCTCTTTTTCTCAGGTCGTGCTTTCATTAGACGGACTATATCTTCCTATATCTTATTGTGTTGTTATTATTATATTTTAATGATATGCGGAATGCTTTTCTTTCTTTCTGTATTGAAGTGTTTCGATTATAACAGTGAGGTGTCCCACCTGAGAGAGCGGTCAGCCTGCTGCCAGCAAGAGCTAGACGATCTGAAAGAGAAGTACAGAGAGTTGGATGAAGAGTGCGAGACGTGTGCCGAGTACCTGCGCGAGCGAGACGAACAGTGCGCGCGCCTCAAGAAGGAGAGGGCAGCACTGCAGGTAACATCTATACATATTCTGTTTTTTTTATGGTAGGGTTATGGTAATCATCAGAATGACTTCTCCCACTCTTGGGCGGAGCGGGAGGGTGTGTCAGACTCTTACTGACTAAACCCCTACCCCGTTCCTTCGTTGCTTTTAATCTGGGGGACACGGTGACAACCTTTCGGACTTTCCATGTTCCCCAGAGGCATACATATTCTGTTGAAGTGCCTGTTTGTAATATCAAAACAATATATTTGTATTCATTGCATCAAGCAATTATGCAATTACTTAAAAAATAAAACACTATTTTACATTTGTGTCTGTCTGTTTGTTCCACTTAATCTCCGAAACAGCTGAACCGATTTTGACGGAACTTTAACTGGTAGATTATTGATTTTATAAGGAGTAGCTTAGACTACTGTTATTTTCGAGAGACTGGAGTTCCATGCAAAAACCTCTTGAAATTGTAACCAAATGGCATTGTGCTTTTTTATTTGTTAGACATTTAAAACAGCGAAGACGAAGTCACGGGAATCAGGTAGTCCTTAATAAATTTGAAAATGTATTTTATTACAGGCAACAGTGTCAGATCTCAAAGAGAAACTACAGTCGTGCAATCCCAATCAAAGCCAGCAGGCAGCATCGAAGCCGAGCGTGGCTCACGTCGGCGTTAACACTGACGAAGGTGAGAAGACAATCATTGTTTATTATGAAACTCGCTATAAAGATTATTAATGGTAAAGATGACAAGTCGTGTGGCCGATCGAATTTCCTAGAGTGCGTCTAATTTCATTAGCGCAACCTGTATTTTTTTTAATATTTAATTGGCAACATTATTCAGCCGCAATTGTAGGAAATAAAAAAAAATGTGATGTGTCAAGACATGATTCTCCTATTAGTTAGTAATACCACATACAACATTTTTGGATTTCACCTCTTTTTCTCAGGTCGCGCTTTCATTAGACAGACTATGTTTACCAAAATGATGAGCCGCGATTTCCTATAACTAGAGTGAACCGTAAGCACTAGAGAAGAATTTCTGATCTAGAAGCTTAGATTTTTTTTCCATATAATTTAAATTCTGATAAGTTAAGGCGGGCGCGACGTTAGAATTATCCATACAAACGTAATACCAAAATCATTTGCAATTTAAGCATATTTACACCATAATATGATGTTATTCGGATTCAGATAATAATTATCTAGGTTCCTACATCGTCTTTTTGTTGAAAAATTTACCCCAAACGAAATTTAAGCGAATTTAAATTTTCACAGCCAAAATGTCATGTTTTTATTTTGTTTTTTCTATATTATAAACAACAATATTTCAAAATATCTTTTCGTAGGAACACAGATATTATTATCAAGTTATAAATACTCGAAACAATAATGGAAATACATTAATTTTTCATTCATCATTTTTGGTATTACGGAACCTCTCCCAAATTTCCAATAGTTTGTATTGCTATCACAGCAAGCAACTGTCAGTGTGCGGATGATGACTTTACTCCAGTCGGTGTGTCCAAGAATTGTTTATACTATCTGGATTGCTTCCATCAACCTCAAAAACGTGTTTTATTTCGTCTCAACTCGAGATAGCGCGCGGTCTCCGCAGGCCTCTTAATTTCTGAACTAGAAGTTAAATTTAACCAAGTTATTGTTGGAAGGCCTCCCACAAGCAGAACCGACGACCTAGCCAGGGTCGCGGGAATCCGATGGATGCAAGACGCACAGTACCGGTCGTTGTGGCAACGCTTGGGGGAGGCCTATGTCCAGCAGTGGACGTCTTTCGGCTGAAATGATGATGATGAAGTTGCATGCTTTTACTTTTGCTTGCGGCTTCTATTATGTCTTCTCAGTTTTAAAAACTAACTTTAAAATTATTATTTTTATCAGATTGGTCCAACCTACACTCAGTGGTGGTAGACCGCATGTCGTTCGACGCCGAGGTAGAAAAGAACAAGAAACTCACCAAGACTATCGAGGAGCTGCGCTTCAGGAAGCAAGACTTGAAGAACACACTCGCTAAGATGCAGAAGGCTTTGGAGAAGAATAGTAGTCGCAGGTATTTAAAATGGCTTAAGTATCGAGGCACACGGAGATAGTGTTGAAGCTAATTCCTTAGATATACATAGCATAGTGACCTTTATTTCCACACTTTTTTAAACCCCGACGCAAAAACGACGGGGTGTTATAAGTTTGACATGTCTATATGTGTAAATGTGTATGTGTCTGTCTGTGGCATCGTAGCTCCCAAACGGATGATCCGATTTTAATGAGGTTTTTTTTTGTTTGAAAGGTATATCAGTCGAGAGTGTTCTTAGATATGTTTGGTGGATATCGGTTCAGGTCTTCAAGGTCATCAGGACCTGAGAGGTGGAGATTAGTCGGGTTTTTTTTTAAATTTTAATTTTATTATCTAATCAAATTAAAAAAGACGAGCACATCTAATTTTCCAATGCTATCCCTTTTTTACTTGAATAATTCGACAAATTTATTTATTGTGTAAATAGCGTGTTCTTAAACTTGTCAGATAAAAATCGAAAATATAAATATAATTTTTCACGAATGAATAAAGGTCTGTCCACGAGTTTGTTGACAATTCGGAGTTTGAGAAAAATGAGAGGCCTGCTTGTATTAGTTTTATTTGTTTCTACGTTTGGAGAAATGTAAAAACATAACTGGCACACATTTTGTCTGTTAGTTTCGTTTATAGTACATGCTATAGTCCGGCTAATGAAAGCGCGACCTGACAAAAAGAGGTTAAGGGCCTATTTCACCACCTATGATTAAGTTTCCAATATCTTACTTTTTTTTTTTTCTGGTATGGGAATCATCAGAATGACTTCCCCCGCTCTTGGGCGGAGCGGGAGGGCGTGTCAGACTCTTACTGACTAAACCCCTACCCCGTTCCTTCGTTGCCTTCGTTCTGGGGGGGACTCGGTGTCAACCGTTAGGAATACCACATGTTCCCCCCAGAGGCTTCGGCCCTACCGGGCCCCTACAGTTTGCTGACATCTCCTTGAGGCGCGCGTGGAACAGAACGCGCCGTTGACGACTGGGCTCGGTCCAGATTATTTCCAGACTGCCGGACAGCGAGCTACCCAGTGCTCGCCGTCCGCGAACCCGCGCCTACGGTGGTCGGAAATCGGGATCGGGATCTCGGCGGCGGCGGCGTGAGGACCGTTCCCTCACGCGCTCGCGGTCAGCAGCCTCCTTCACGAGCATCACTGCTTCGCAGAAGGAGGCGACCGCATGCCAACCCTCCTCGCTCCGGACCATGGCCTGAACCAGGGCCCGGCGCGAGAGGTCGCCGCTCCCGATAGTCTCCACGAGGACACGGCGGTGCTCCGCCCAAGCGGGGCACACTTCTACCGTGTGCTCCACCGTGTCCTCTACCGTGTGCTCCACCGTGTCCTCTACCGTGTGCTCCACCGTGTCCTCTACCGTGTGCTCCACCGTGTCCCGTGTGCTCCACCGTGTCCTCTACCGTGTGCTCCACCGTGTCCCGTGTGCTCCACCGTGTCCCAATATCTTACTTGTCAGATAATTTCATGCAAATTCTGTTCCATTTTTGAATTTACTCAGGAAGTAGTGGCTACTCGAACATTGTGAAACAGGCCCTAAATCCAGAAATTTTGTATGTGACTAACTAGTAGAAGAAAACTTTTTTGACACTTCACAATTTTTTTTAATTTCCTACAATTGCGGCTGAATAATGTTAACAATTGAATTTAACGTTTGAATCCCCGACCGGTCTCATGAGACCGCGCTGTCATTGTCTTACTATTGTGTCTCGTTTCGCGGGTATGTGATAGGTTAAAAAGAAAACTCCAGCTTGCGCTTTCATTAGACGCACTCTATAGTCTTAAAACAAGACCAAGTAATTAATTTCTTGGACATTATTCACAATTTTGTATAAACTTCTGTAAACAGGGAACTAGACGCAGCGAAGCACGAACTACAAGCGTGTAAGCAAGAGCTCTCTCAACTGCGAGTGAAGTACAAGGAATTGGACGAGGAGTGCGAGACGTGCGCGCAGTACCTACGAGAGAAGGAGGAACAGTGTCGGAGGCTTAAGGAGGCTAAGACTGCGCTAGAGGTACGTTCTATAATAATATCACGCTATTATACCTTTTTTTTAGGTGGGAAATCATCTAATGACTTCTGCCAAGAGAGACTAATGCCCGTTTTCACCAACAGCCCCTAAAATTTAAGTGTCTCTTAAGCCAATATAATCACGGTTTTTGCAAGTTATTAATAAGTTATTATTCTGAATTAAAGTATGACATCTTTAAAAGTGTTCGATTTCATACTTTGATTCAGAATAATAACTTTATAATATGCAAAAACCGTGATTATATTGGCGTAAGAGACACTTAAATTTTAGGGGCTGTTGGTGAAAACGGGCATTACTGATTAAAACCCAATCCTGTGTTCCTTTTTTGTCTTGCGTTCTGGGACACCGGGTTTACCTTTCAGAAGCGAACGCATGGCCCACAGACGCTTTTATACCCGTGATCCGGTAAATTCTCACTATGGTTGAGTAAAAAGTACAGATTGAAGAGCTAATATAGTCTATTCCTGCTAAGAAAATAGTGATTCAGTCAGTGCTACTGTCCAGTACAAAACTGCTCGTGTGTTTGAGCTCTTAGACCTCAAGAGACGGTTGCCCTCGAAGTGTCGAAGGCTGCAGTTACGTCTGCCGTTAGCAACATGACGCTCGTGTGTATAAACACTTAAACAGGTCTACCACCAAGCAACTTTGGGGTGGGTTTCGGATCGAAAGGCCGCCTGGTAATTGACCATGGGATCAGTCACTTTATAAAAAACTAGCTTCCGCCCGCGACTTCGTCCGCCCCTATAGGTCTAAGCCCCAAGCGCACTAGCGGCCAGCGGCCAGGACGCGGCGGCCATCGAGATACATACATTAGTATGAAACCGCCATAGAGCGCGCGCACCTGTGGCCGCTGGCCGCGTGCGGACAGAAGTGCGCGCTCTATGGCGGTTTCATTTGTTTCACCTGGCCGCTAGTGCGCGCCTGGCCTTAGCGTCTAGCCTTCCTCGATAAATGGGCTATGTAACACTGAAAGAATTTTTCAAATCGGACCAGGAGTTCCTGAGATTAGCGCGTTCAAACAAACAAAGTCTTCAGCTTTATAATATTAATATAGATATATAAATTCTGTGCTAGCAAACTTCTAATTTTACAGAGCAATAACTTACGTAATAATTTCCTAAAAACTTCCAGTTGCAAAATTTTGTATAGTTTAAATACTCAATTAATTTTTGTCATTCAGAGTCAACTGCTCGAGTTCCAAGGCGATCACAACTCGAAGTCGCAGTCGACGCGCAAGAAGCGACAGAGTCTGCACGACCAGAACCGATCCGCCAGCGTCGACGTCAAGGACGCCTGCACCGAGACTTGCGACGGTAAGCTAATTACTTTTCATGTTTACTTTCAACCTTAATTTACCGTTATTGCTAACTAGCTTTTTCCCGCGGCTTCGCCCGCGGAAAAAGGTAGTTAGCAATAACCTAGTAAATTCAGAAAAAATAATATGAAAATAACTTTTTTTACATAAAATATAGCCTATAGCACTCAGGAAGAAAGCAGCTTTCTATCGATGCCTACATTTTTGTTGTCTGACTAGAATCTTCAGAGATTACCCCCCTACAAACAAAAAAACAAACTTTACCTCTTCATTATATTAGTATAGATATCAAGGTGAAGTTTCAACCTTATTGCTAATATGAAGGTCGGCCTCAAATATCTTAGATTCTACATCAAGAAATTAAAAGTCATAATTTATTATCCATTGACAGATTTACTAAGCTACCAAGTGGAGCGGGATGGAAGCGTCCGTTCTACGTCGGAAGATAAGCAAGCGAAAGAAATGAAGCATTTGGAATTGGTAAGTAGTACTTTCGTATTTCAGTTTCAACTAAATAAAAAAAGTATTTCAACAGATATTATCTTCGTTCTATTAAGTTTAATGTATGTTCCATGCATATTAGAAAAACTAAATCACCTACTGCATCCGTCTGTTGGTCCGTAATAAACGCGAGTTTTAGAGCTTCAACATAGTTTCTGCCTGTAGCGACATCAATGTCGCCACATAAAAGATCGTAACACGTCACGTCGGACAGTCCGAGACCAACTATCGGGCCGGACCAGACACAACAGCCGCCTGTCCAGACGATCCTCTCTTTTGAACCTAGATTTACGCATATCTCAAAACTGGCGCATACCTCCCCGACCTAGTCAGCTACCTCCTGAAATCCCTTCATGACGAAGCCGACGACTCACTTTCACATCCGGACGAGATGATCCTGATGAACACTAGCTTATGTTTATTATAACCAGGTGGTCGAGAAGCTGTCGCAACAGAAGTCGTTCTTGGAGCAGCAGCTGGTGAACGTGTCGGCCATGCAGCCGCCGCATCCCATGTACGTCGCCACCGGCAGCGCTATTGTACAGGTACGAAACTATAACCTACGCATGTTGCATGCATGCTTTTAAAACCAAACCTGAAATCGCAAGAATAGTATAGCATAGTCGTTCGTTTATTGTGCAAACCTACCACAGGTTGACTGGTAGAGAATGCTTGAATACATACCACTGTACATGAAATTTAAATAAATAAATGATTATTTAGCTTTACAATGTTCCTACTACTGGGACTACGGCCTCCTCTCTAAGAGAGGGAATGAGGACATAATGGTTTCCTCACGATGTTTTCTTTCACCATTTTGAGAGCAGCGGTGGTGAAATCGCATAAAATATTGCCCCTTAGTGTTAGTCAGGGTTGTTACAATACGGTCACTACTACTGCTCTCGAAAAATCACGATAGTATAAATTGACGATTATATTGATTGATTGAGCAAATGGTTGCGGCCCTGCATGTTGCAGGTTCGATTCCCACACAGATCTAATGTTTTTATGGCTTCCAGGTAATTAATTGTTCCAGGTCTTCTTGACAAAATGTAGGCTTCTACTTTTTTTTTCAGGGTTATTAGTACCGTTTTCGACGTAATATTGAATCTATTAAAAATTACTTCTACTTATTCCGATTTCAGAATCAACAATTAACGGACGTGATGAAAGAAAATCAAAAACTGAAGAAGATAAACGCAAAACTGGTCAACATTTGCAAGAAGAGGGGCAAAGACTCGAACAGGGAAAACGAAGACCCGGCCGAGCGCGGCTGAGCGTTGATTTAAGTATTTTTTTAATTAATTCGAAGAAGTAGTTAATTTTCTTTTGACCAATGCACAAATGAGACGGGTAATGACATAATAATTTAAATGAGCTGGGCTTGTTTAAAATAGCGTAATACTCATGATATTGTAGTGTTTTAATTGTGTGGAAATTATTTTAGCATGTTTTTTCTAGTGTTTCCGCGTAAATAGGTCTAGAAGCTTTACTTGTTTTTGAACCTCTCATTTTAATACGTAAATATAAATAACGTTTAATGAAAGTACTATTTACGACTTAAAACCTGTCTGTCTAATGTATTTGCACTCATTTCGATATTAAATTGCAGTAAAAGCATCGATATAAAAACTTTTCAGATTATTACGGCCTAGTGAGTTAGGTTGTGTCTAGTAGATTCTTTGTAAGAACAAATAAATTAAAGCTGTTGTATTGTCTAAATTAAGACTGAATGTTGCATCGACATTCCAAAAGCATTTAAACGGGACTGCGCAGGAGTTGCCTAACAGATTTTTTTTTAATGAAATCTACGTATTGTAATCAAGTTATAGAAGGGTGTGATTTGTGTTCTTTATTTTTTTTTTTCAATTATATTTTCATAATCAATATCATTGTAAAGTAATCTAAGGACTTTGATTCGACGTTAGGCCACTCTGCGCTGACTGTCCAAAGGAATGATCAAACTGTGTCTGATTCTAAAGCGAATGTTGTGAGTATGGTGCCATTGTAGATAGTAATTAGTGTATCCTAATTATTTTCATAGATATTTTGAATGTGGTACAATATAGTATTATTAGGGTGTACTTAAAATGTTTGTGCCTAAAAATATTTAGAGTGATATTAGTTTGAGAATGCAGATAATATTTATTATAACGTTTGTAACCGTCTGTAAATAATTTAGTTATTATACTCACGTTTTATATACTAAAAAAAGATTGGCGGGAACATACCTACTTAGTTTAATTTATCGTCTATCTTGCGTCTCATCAGTGATGCTGTAATTTGCTCTCTGAGAAGCAATCTTTATGTCCCGCCAATCGCACAAATAACTAACTTCGAATATAAGTGATTCGTCCATTAATAAAATTACTATAATGCACAATTACTCAAAGAGAATTTCTATTAAACTTTATTGATTGTACTACTGATATTCTTTGAACGAATATTGTTTTATTGCAATTTAATTCACTGTTAATCTTCCGATTTCTGATATTGATGGTACCAATACAAAATAAATGTTTGATTTATTATAAGTAACTTGTTTTTTTTTTTCAACATTTATACACAACAGTATGGGTATTTCCAACTTAACAACAAGGGGAAAAAAGATTTCATCAAAAATTAATTCATGAATCCCCAATCCCCGACCGGTCCTATGAGACTGCGCGCTGTTATTGTTTTACTATTGTGTCTCGTATTGTGGGTATGTGATAGGCTAAACAGCAAGTTTTAATAAAAAAGATTTCGAAGAACATCGCAAATTGTGGAAACACTGATGACTGCAAATGCTGCGATTACACACTGTAGTGCGCCTACAAATTTCTAAACAAACGCTCAGCTCCTTAGCCGCCAATTCGGCTACACAACTTAACAACAATCAAAGGGAATGAACGAAAAGAGAAAAAGAGGGTGCATTTTGTAGGTAGGTAGGTATTTATCTACTGACCCTTAGGGCCTCTTTCACAATGTCCGAGTAGGCACTACTCACTGAATAAATTCAAAAATGGAACAGAATTTGTATGAAATTATCTGCCAAGTAAGATACTAGAAACTTAATCATAGGTGGTGAAACAGGCCCTAAATCTTACTACTCACATACTGAGAAAACTCTTTCAACTACAGGATTACAGTACGCGTCAAATAACTATGCCGCTCTGAAGCTAGGCGTTCCTAACAACGGCGCAGGTACTATCGCGTAAAAAGTGTTCACTGACGTGACAATTTTTAAATTGTTTTATTTTATAATGAAAATAAATAGTGTATTTTTTTAATCACCTGATTTTATATATCTAAGAAAATGAGAAAGAAAGAAAATACGTTCGTTCGTAATTATAAGAATAAATAACAAAAAACAACAAACTTAAAACAGGTAGGTAATAATTATACGCGTAGCACTGCATCGACGATCGTGCGAGCGGAACAAAAGCTGGTATCGGACGTATACGAGCGACTGAGATAGAAAAATAACGCATGCGCAGTGCTGTCTTTTTTCGTAAAATTGATTACTGCGCAGTGATTTGTAGCCAACTTCAGAGGGGCAAAGTTAGTTGAAGCGAACTGTACCTCACACATGTCATTCCAAACGAAAATTCAATTTTTGAGTTTGTGGTTGACTTACATGATATTTAACATAATTTACATATTAACATAATCAAAATATTCAAATCACCAACATATATCTCCAGAAAAAATACATATTTCACCAACACTAAACACTACATACAAATATTGACGTAACGCATAGGACACGCGCATTGTCGATGGCGCGTATTCTGTGGGTAGAAAGTTTCTACCCACAGAATACTTAGATACTACCGCCACGTTGTTGTATTAGTTTCTCACCAGTCACGATCTAAGCTGTCTGAGAGACAGACGTGCGCCCGCGTCGATGAAGTTGTACGAATTGTGTCTACCCGCGTTGACCTACCGCTGTGCTAACAAAGACATCATCACCGCTATAATTATACAGCTTGTGCTTAGCTTGCTTGCACCTTCATAGTCAGTGTTGTGTGTGGAGAAATATATCTGGAGATACAAAGAAGAACTATCACTTATTCACCACTTGCACAGTGAGTACCACGCACACACCACCAGAACAACCAAAAGGTCATGGTTCCATCGACGAAAGTCTGATGATTTTACCAATTTCAGGGTACAAATAGATACGTTATGGCCCCAGACAGACGTTCTTTGGCATTCGGTAATTCCTTCATTCACTCACATTTCACAAAACTTACTCCAGGAATTATCTTCGCGTTTCATGATTTCGTAAAAAAAAATCGTCTTATAGAAACTCGATCGAAACTTTGGCAAGGTTCTATAAATATATTTTAAAAACTGAAACTAAGCAATAATAAAGAAAATTTGATTTGATAAAAAGTTTCTTTCACAGTTTCAAAGGTTACACATGCACAATCAATACATCATACATATTGGAGAGGCCTATGCCCGGGAAAGGGCTATAACAGACTTGAGTTAAAAATACAAAATTCGCTGAGATTCGACTAAAGTCGACCAATACTGTAGTACATAAGAATAAAATTACACCGTGGTTTCGTTATCACTATTCAACTTATCACTTTTCGACGTATCACTTTTCGAGGTATCACCGTTTAACGTATCACTTTCAGAATTATTACTAGTGTTCTCCTTCATAAGGAGTTCTATTTTCGACGGGAGTTCTTTTAGTAACTCCTCAGTCTTTTCGGACGTTGCTAATGACTTAGATAGAGCTTTCTTCTGTACTTGGTCAGCGAATGTGGCCCTACCGGCGATCTTAGCGATCTCTGCAGCGAGACTGAGATGGTCTTGTTTGTGGGACTTCGCGAGTTCTTGTGCGGCTTGAGACAGGTTGCCCATGACGATGTAACTGTAAAAAAATTGAACGATTGAACATACAACATCAACTGAGTGGTGATTATTATAAACAAGCTATTTTAGAGCTTCCACATTTAAAACGTAATTTCGCAAGGAGTAGTAGACGAACGGTACTAATTACTTTGAAAGTGCAAATAATATAATAGTCGGCAGTTTTGAATCTATTCCCCATCATATTGTTTATTGTACCCGAAGAGGCTCTAACGGAACCCTATTACAAAAACTCAGCTGTCCATCCGTCAGTAGACAGTTCTATGTACCGTTATATAGAAAGTTGAAATTTTTCTAGTGTGTACCTACTTTATCAGTATTTGAAAAGTATATCAACTGAGTATATGGGAATAAAATTCCCCGTATTATTTCAGTCTTCTAAGTTATTGTAAAAAAGAACAAAAAACCAACTTACAGTACAGCAGCCACAGCCAGTTGACCACTAAAGGCGAGCTCTGCAGCCCACTTCTTCATAATTTCTTCAGCCACACTATCCATGTATCTGTAAACATTTTGCAATAGTAAAAATTCGACGAACGACAGCAAGATTATTTATAGCCTAGCCTAGATTATAATGTTTTTTTTTTTTGTTTTGTTTAGTGATCAACCAAAGTCAATAGCAGGCCCAGAGCAAAGATAGCTTTGTTCAGGCTTTTATTTTCCGCGCCGTAATTTTTTTAACCAACTGCAACAACTAAGGTAAACACAGTTAATTTGACTTGATTTTTTGAACTGCAACCGACTAAAATTGCAAACAAAATTTGTTCTACCACGTGTTGCGTGGTAGCACAAATTTTGTTGCAAATTTTGCCACTTCAGGTAACAAAAACATGTAGTTGAAACATTTGTCAAGACTTTCTCTTTTAATAATTTTAAGTAGTGAACCTGATGGTAAGTAGTGATGCAAACGTTGATAGTGAGGCGTACTAGTTTATTAAGAGCATATTCAGTCTAGCCTTGAAGACACTCAAATTATAATCGGACGAGAAGATCTTAGCATTAGTCATCATTTTTTTTAATACATATTTACCTTAATCGACATAGAATATAGGCTTCCTTGAACAATTTTCCTTCGCACAGCGCGTCGACAGCGCCCACCACGTCATGCATGCTCAGGCAGATGGCGGCCTTCCGGTACCTCGAGCCGCCGTAATGTCTGTTTTCTATAAAAGCCAAAAATATTAAATTAATTTGGTATTGCAAATCTACATTTACATAATAAAACAGAAGAGTTTTTGTTTGTTAAAACACAGTTATCTCTAGAACTACCAGTCGGATAAGAAAAAATATTTATAGCAGCCAGGATCTTGACGAATGGTTACAGGCTATAAATGCACGCTACGTCCAACTCTCTTTCTCCGATAAGTATACGAAGTTTCGACTGAAATTTCGCGCTTCGTAACCAAAGACGCGGGAGAAACGGCGAGGAACGGCTATAAAACAGCAAACGTCATGAGTGGAACCATCGGGAGGGTTCGCCCTAAAAGGACATGCACAGCTTTGATTGGTGATGTTCTTCAGAAGGACCAAGTGTGTTCTCATAACGTCGTGTGCGTTACGACTACCAAACCTGCTGTCGTCATTTCGCTCTTACACTCCATCGTGACGGTTTTTATGCGTTTTAGTAAGCCAAACCATAATCATAGTAGTCACCCCCTAATCTTGGAAAGCACGTAAACCTTTTAGATCATATAAAAAAAAATCCTTACCATAAAGTTTATGTTCTTCTCCTCTAGCTACTAGTCGATCAATTTGCGCTAAATATAATTGAGTTGCGTCTTTCCAATACCTGTAAGCAAATGAGTAAAACTTGAATATAATAATTATACAGATAACTAAATAGCTACTATTTTCCTATCCCGGGTTGAAACATTTCTTTGGCGCATAAGTGTGTCAATAGGGTCGAAAAAAGAAATGCTTACATACATTTTGTATAAACTCGTACACCAAATTCAAAGCTATCATTGTCTCGAAGCATGCGTTAACACTAGGGACCCATAACCCAGAAATGTGTGTATGTATATAGTCCGTCTAATGAAATCGCGACCTGAGAAAAAGAGGTTAAATCTAAAAATTTTGTATGTGGTATAACTAACTAGTAGGAGAATCATGTCTTGATACATCACATTTTTTTTATTTCCTACAATTGCGGCTGAATAATGTAGCCAATTAAATATAAAAAAAATACTCCAGGTCGCGCTTTCATTAGACGCACTCTATCACTTTATGGCGGTTAGTTTTGAACTTACTTGAAAGAGACGCAAGGCGCCATACTAAGCAGGAATGGGCACAGCATATCGCGTTCGCTCGCAAACTGTATCATCGTGTCGATGTGGCCACGGAATATTAACAGCATTATGCACGCCTCCGGGTGGTGATACACATTCATATGACTGTCCACTGCAAAAGAAAAAACCATTAGATTATTTATTAATTTATTTAAACTTCATGTATAGTAGTGGTACATAGGCGGACTTAATGCAACCAGATTATCTCTACCAGTCAACCTTTGGAGCGATGACCTGCCTGTATCCGATGGATGCGCGACGGACAGTGGACCGTTCTTAGTGGGGACACTTGAGGGAGGCCTATATCCAACAGTGGACGTCTTTCGACTGAAATAATGATGTTGATGAGCTTACAGAAAACTTGTAAGAGAATTTCGAGCATTGAAGTGTTGTTATTAACTCAAATTCTTCACGTTCATAGTAAACAAAATGTTTAGTTTTTTAAACATTTACATAGATTGCTGGTAGTTGCTTGTTTACTGGTTAGCTACAACCGGCGCTTATAAGTTCTGCCAAAAAAATCTATATTAAGCAATTAAGTATGATTTATATTTATTAAAAAGCAATACTTACTTTCCATATCTAAAAATTCGTTAACTTCCCTGATGCTTCCAAAAATTTTAAGATAATCTAGGTCTATTTCTTTTTCAACCTTTCCAGGTTTAGTATTTTGTGCAGAGTCTTCGTTGTCTCTAGTATCTTCAGTTTCTTGTGCGTTCGTATTTTTTGTAGCTTCTTTATCCGTAGGACTAGTAGGAGCTTCTGTCTGTTCTTTAACTGCAGTACTGTCTCCTTTCTCATCAACATTATCAAACTTTTCTACTATTTCATTCATTGTTCCATCTCCTTTCCCTCCGGGAGAAGATCCGGGAGACTCAGTCTTCTGTAAGTACATTTGCAGCATCTTTCTCGGAGCTTGCAACTTCCACTGATCATTAATTTGCTTGAACATTATCGGCAACATGAACTTTTTGGGTGGTTTCGACGTTTTGTTAGACACTTCTAGTGTTACCGCGAGGTTGTCTTGTTCTTCGGCCGACGAATCCCCGTCGGGTTTCTTGTTTATTTTCTTCTTTCCCTTACGCAGTTTCTTTTTTGCTAATGTGTATCCGGACTCTGTTGGCAGAAAATGTCAGAATATTTTGTTCAATAATAATTTAACATCTATAGAGACCATAAGAAAACCCAATTGCCAAACTCAACAGACAAGGACAGATTTTCCTGCCCCAGAATTGTGAGTAGACAAACAAAAAAGAGAGATCTGTTATGTTGTACTGTTTTCTATCCTATTAATATTATACGTGACAGTTTGTATGTGTATGTTTGTTACTCTTTTACGTAAAAACTATTGGATAGTTTTCAAAGAAACTTGGTGTACAGGTAGACCATGTATTGAATACAGGATATTTTTATCTTGGGAATTTGTAACCTTGGGATAATATTATAACAATCGATAATTCCTTCATAACAGTCGATTTCTTGTAAGACGAACTGTGTGTGTCAGTAAAAGTAATACGAAGGCGCTGTTGGCCTTTCTTCAAGAGTTGGGGTGGATCGAATGCTAAACTTGTACTCAAAATACGCGTTTTGTCTCACCTAGCACAGGGCCAGCTGTCGACATACATACCGGTGAAGTCGTCAGCCTTGTGTTGGTACATGTCCCACAGGCGCAGACAGAACTCGCCGCCGCCCGACAGCACGTGGTGCGGCCGCTGCGGCGCCGCCTCATGTCGACATACATACCGGTGAAGTCGTCAGCCTTGTGTTGGTACATGTCCCACAGGCGCAGACAGAACTCGCCGCCGCCCGACAGCACGTGGTGCGGCCGCTCCGGTGCCGCTAGCCAGCACACTCCCAGCGACAGCAGCGCGTGTCCACCGAATATGGAGATACAAGTACCAGTGAACACGTCCCATACCTGTTAACCACACCAGTTCATTTTAGTTTGATAAACTTTCAAAGTTTTATTTGAGAAGAAGGTAAGAATCAAGCAATGCGCCTAAGGTAACATGCGTGTGTCAGCTCGCGCTCGACGCTCGCGTTGTTGGGTCGCGCTCGCTACTGCTTAGTGCGGAGAAGTAAACAAGTCAGGCTGGACGTCGCGCGACGGGTGCCACGCTTATCCATACTAAACAGTGGCGAGCACCGAGTGCGGCCTAAGAACCGAATGTTAGCGTTTTTCAAAGGCAAGCAGTTTAACGTACAATGAGAGATATGAGAAGTCGAGGTATGTAAGAGCTCATACACACGAGCGGCATGTTGCCAACGGCAGAGATAACTGCAGCTGACAGCTGCCGCGACGCGTGTCAGCGGCAGCCGTCGACGCGTCAGCGGCAGCCGTCGACGCGTCAGCGGCAGCCGTCGACGCGTCAGCGGCAGCCGTCGACGCGTCAGCGGCAGCCGTCGACGCGTCGGCGGCAGCCGTCGACGCGTCAGCGGCAGCCGTCGACGCGTCAGCGGCAGCCGTCGACGCGTCAGCGGCAGCCGTCGACGCGTCAGCGGCAGCCGTCGACGCGTCAGAAGCAGCCGTCGACGCGTCAGCCGCAGCCGTCGACGCGTCAGCAGCAGCCGTCGACGGCTGCAGTTACCTCTGCCGTTGGGAACATGCCGCTCGTGTGTAAGCGCTCTTACACAGACGCCGGTGTCCGCTCGGGTCTCAACAGATTAAAAGGAAAGATCCACCGACCATACGGTATATTATATCTGGTGAACTGCCCGATAACTGATTTCAGGCTTTTGTATATCTATTCAAATCACGCGGAAGACTTTAATTGCATGGTGTGCCAAATATATGTACATATATACCATATTTTGTTTTGTTGTTTGTTTGATTGCATGATGCAGGATTCGTAGTTCTTATGTGATGTCATAGATGTCGCTACAAACTCTAAGCCCAGGCGCGCACTAGCGGCCAGTCCGCAGGCGGCCAGGTGAAACAAATGAAACCGCCATACAGCGCGCGCTTCTGTCCGCACGTGGCCAGCGGCCACAGGTGCGCGCACTCTATGGCGGTTTCGTACTAATGTATGTATCTCGATGGCCGCCGCGTCCTGGCCGCTGGTCGCTGGCCGCTAGTGCGCTATGGGGCTAAAACTACTTTGTGTTTGTGAATGATTCATAAGTAAGGCTTGGATAATACATGCATATTATAGTAGAGATAGAGAAAAGTCGGGAATTCAAAGATTTTAACACTGTCCAAAACAAGGGTCCTAGTAAGTGATATAAAACCATTACTGATTTGACCAACCAAGATGGTATCATGAAATTAATTTCAATATTCTCACCCTAACAGTGGCGTCCTGTGAGGAGGTCAGCAGTAGTCCATCAAGATGAGGGTTCCATGCCGCTTGCAACACTGGCCTTGTGTGACCAGACAGTACCTTCCATACAGTCAGCCCTTGCGTACCGTCTGAAAGCATAAAATAAAAACAGTATTAATCTTGTAATTTATTGCAACATTTTTAAAATTGGAACTTCACCAAGATAGATGCTATTTACATGCATTTTTACATTGGTCTCAAAATGATAAGCTGAAGTTGAAACTTAAACTTGACTATAAAAAGCAGTACAGCAAATATTCATTTCCTTATTTTAAAATTCATATTATTTTTGGACCTACAATTATTTTTTTGTCGCAAAGGAACCATAATTATGTACATTAGCATACACTGCTTAACAAAATGCTAACAACTATGCTGTTGATGTTTGTTTACAGATATTGTGAGCCCTGTCTCTCGAACTAGGATAACCTGTATCTTGAGAGATAGTGTTCAGCTGTGAGGCTAAGTAACAAAGGATTACACAATTCCAGGCTGTGTCTGCAGATACCCGCGAAACGAGACACAATAGTAAAACAATAACAGCGCGGTCTCATAGGACCGGTTGGGGATTCAAACGTTAATATAGTTTTATAGTCTGATAGAATATGGTTAAAACAAACTTCACATTATGATATTGATTGTTGAATCGCCTATCATGTAATCAAGTTTCGATATATCGTCGCTTTAGAATGAAAACCTCGTATGTCAAAAAATCTTTTTTTTTGTTGTTGTAAAAATCGTATGAAAACCACGTATTTTATAATACGGTGAAACTGTGAACCCAGTATATGACTACTAGTGCCATCTATTGAGTAAAACGAATATTTCATACATTGACGAAATTAACCGTCTTTTCCGTTTCCTGTGAAGTTTAGATTTCTGGACATACGAGGTTATCATTCTACAGCGACGATATAATTATACATTATTAATTTTATCAACAAAAAAAAACATTCTAGACAAACACAAGAAAAACTCGAAACACCTTGTGTGGGAGTTTTTCTTGTGACACCAATCACTTTGTAAATACAGTACCTGCTTCATTGGTGTCGAGCTGCAATATGGTAGCAGTAGAATCTTTTTCTAAAGCAGTGACTGCTATGAGGTTTCTGTAGAGTGACTCCTCACTTGAGCTCGAAGTCTGCTGCGGATGCCACTCTATACAGTGAATCATTTTACTGTGAAACAAATGAAACAGTCAATAATGGAAGGTTCAGTTTAATATGACAATGAATAATGAACCTTATTATCAACAGGATTAAGAATGAATCATTCTGGATTGGTTCAGGTTTTTCTATGTCTTGGATAATGAACCTTATTATTAGCTAGCAATACTAAATCACTTTCTTATGCACTTTTAGTGTAAAAGAGCTTGGGTAAAAATACGTCTGAGATATTTGTTGTTTGTGGTTATGGTTGTATCTACTGAAAAATATTGTACTTTATTATCTATACTAATATTATAAAGAGGTAAAATTTGTATGTTTGTAAGATTGTATGTAGGGGGTAATCTCTGGAACTACTGGTCCGATTTGAAAAATTCTTTCAGTGTTAGATAGCCCATTTATCGAGGAATGCTATAGGCTATATACCATCACGCTACAACCCACAGGAGCGGAGCAGTAACGAAAAATGCGGGTGAAACCGCAGGGGACAGCTAGTATTTAATAAGTTTTTTCTTTTAGACAGTTTTTCCCGTACGCGCCATTAGCAAGCACAGCTTTGCGTCAATTCTGTGTGACTCGTAATGAGCGTGTTAATGCTAGGCCCACTGTCCACAGACGCGTAACTTCATAGACGCATATTCATTATATTTACGCTTGTACACCAAATGTATAATGACGAATACGCGTGCACTTGCGTGACGCTATAAATATATACGCGCGATACAAGTACGAATACGCATATAATTATGAAGCTACGCGTCCGTGGACAGTAACCCTTACTTTTAAAAGTATTACTTAGGACTCACCTGTACACAAAGGCAGTAGCAATAAGAGTGTGCGGGCGTCTAGGCGTCAGTAATGCGACGGCGCCGTTGAGGGAGCCCACCAGCAGGCCGCGCGGCGTCCAGCTCACAGCGCATATGCCCCACGACTGACCTTCTATCGTTATGCCGATTTGCTCTGGCTCTGAGGAACAAGTGAACTTTGTTACTCACTCTCTCTCTTCTGCTACGGGTCTTATCATCACGAAGTATACGATACTTTCACAATAAAAATAAACTTATTTCCTTCTGTTCTTTCATTAACCTAATTTTATTTTCTTCAAACGTTAATAAAATTGTGCTACAAGCGAAGGGATACTACGTAGGTTACGTATGTCAAGGTGGCTACAACAAGCAGGACGCCCAAAAAGAGGGTAGCAAAGGGGAAACTACAACTAAAACACACCTTCCGGTATATAAAGACAAGGATAATAATATAGTTATTATTGAAATCCTTAAAACGATGTTTCTCTTTGGTGTCCACCTATTAACCCTATATAGAGAATAGAGTTATTAGATTACATCATGATAATACGGGTACCAAACTTTCGTGAACACTAAAAGAAATATTCGACGGCCCACTAGTATGTTTTATTACAACTACGAGTGATGATGGCGTTTAATAATGCCTTTATTTGACGCTATTCCGAGAAGAGAATAGAAACTAAAATGCTCAAGTTACCTTCTTTAATTTTGTCAGCCTGATACACGATGAGTTTGCTCCCGCCACTGGCGTAGAGCTGCATGCCCTCGCCCCAACACAAGGCGTAGACGCCGTGCGTGAGCGCGGGACTCAACACGCGCGCCGGTTGCTCGTATTTGCTGCCAGTTTCTATAAGACCCACCTGTGACACAACCACTTTATTAAACAACTAGCTTCTGGTAGCGGCTTCGTCCTCAGGAAAGTAGAAAATAAATAGCCTGTGTTACTCAATGAAGAGGTAGCTTTCTAATAGTGATTTTTTTTTTCGAAATCGTGCAAGTAGTTTTTGAGTTAAATCGTTACAAACAAAATAATCGTGTTGTACTTCGTACTATGGTCATGAACGCATTCATTATTAATTTAAAATATCACTTATGGGAAATTTTAAATTGCGAAAAAAACCGTGATAGCCTAAAACAGTCTCATTCATTATTACTTTTGATGTTAATAAAATAATTTTAATTTATACTATTTTTTTCCACTACTTAGAATTACATATCTCTAAATTATCCTAGATGGTTGTGCTGGGAAGATTCATTTCAAGCACAACCACTCTAAATTCCGTGAGGAACGTGTAACTGACCATTTTAACCCAAGGTCATAGGTCAAAGTTGACAATCCTAACTTCATTTTAATATTTCAGTATCTACTAAAGGGCCAATCGCGTTCGCAGTGCGTCATCACACCAAAAAATCCCACACCAGAGATGGTGGATGATGAGTGAGAAGTCAGATGGTTAATGTAGAATGTTAAAGTCGACAAAGCATTGATACTTACTCTAGACTCCCCTGTACCATAGGCCAGTAGGTTCTCCCTAGTGGGATGCCAGGCCACAGTGAGCACTTTCCCTTGCACGTTCTGCCAGTAGTTGGACACGTGGGCCCGCGTCAGCCTCGTCTCGTCTTCGACTAGAGTGTTGCATTCTAGCACTCGGACCGCGCCGTCGCCTACACTTACTGCGACCCTGGGAATGTTAGTGCCTCGTAAATACATAATTTAAATTAAGAAATCGAGATATTAATCAAGATTTTGAAATAACAACTCTGTGTCTTAGAATACAAAGTTCAATTTCGTTACACTCGTTACTTTCTTTAGCAAGTTAGGGGCCTCGCCCACGGCGACTATTTGAAGCGATGCAGTAGCGCGGCTGCCGCGCGTTCGCATCGATACAGTCGCGATGCAGTCGCTTGCGGCTTGCCTCCGCCCACGCCACGATTCTCAGTCGCGATGCAAACGCGCGTCAGCAGCGCAACTAACGCGCTACAGTCGCGATGCAAACGCGATACAGTAGCACAAAAATTAAGATTTTGCATGTAGATTGAAGAACTATAAAATAATCAAATTAAAAACATAATCCCACTTACTTCCCAGCATCATACGGGCAAGGCACCACTGAATACAGCGCTCCTCCGCAAGTCGCGTGGACGCCAAGCACCTTCCTAGTTCTCACACAATAGCGTATAATGTTGCGGTCTTGAGCCACTGACCACACCGTCCAGTCGTCTGAAGGTACCGTCGACTCTGTCTGTACGCGGGGTGCGTTCGATTTCACACAGTACAACCCACGCTTATGCTTTTGGTGGAGTATCTGCCATTCCAGTTTGTTTTTACTGTGAAATTAATTTGGGCTTAATTTAAGCGTTTTATTGAGAAGTCATTTTATTTATTAAAAAAAAAGTATGTAAGAAACTGAAGTCTAAATAACCTGACTGATCAAAAACGTTTGTGGCTATGAATCATACCGTACAATCAGGAGGCAATAATTACCTGTCAACATTCTGTGGGTTTATCAGCAGTAGTTGATTTTTGCCATCACAAACAATGATTGAATCAGGTTTGTACCACAGGACTGAAGTCACAAAGGCGCTTTTCTGGCTTTTAGGAGGAATGGGTATGGCACACAGTCCAACTAGCTTACCAGTTTCAGACCAGATTCGTAATCCTCTGAAAATATTAAGTTTTTAATTATGTATGGTACATTTTAAAAATTTTGTGTTGTTATTTGGTTAAACCTAGAGAGATTAATGTTAATATTAATAAAACAAGCAAAATATGAAGCATATTTAACTTGGTTTATTAACTAGAATATCATTACTAAAAATTTTATATTAATTCATGAATCCCCGACCGGTCCTATGAGACCGCGTTGTTATTGTTTTACTATTGTGTCTCGTTTTGCGGGTATGTGATAGGTTAAATAAGATATATAAAAGTGAGTCACTAGCAATTAGCATTTCAAGTATTGATGTGAATAACAATGAGGGTGTGGTGGGAACATCTCGCTATCTCTTTCATACACACTTAATTTAATGTGTTAAGTTTTGGATGATGAGATGGAGAGAAGTTACTTTTCAATTCATATAATTTCAAATGGGTCAACTATCCAATTACATAAGCTCACTGTTTGTAGTTTGACATCTCAGTTATTAAGTTTTTAAATAACAACTTCTAAAGTAGTAGATTTGCTTACCCAAATTTTCCAACTGAAGCAAGGAGTTGCTTATGACTAGAATTGTCAGGTTTTGAGGTGTCTACTCTAATACATTCTATTGTGTTTTCAACCTGGGTTTGAGAACTTCCTGGCTGAGAGGGATCACTCTCTACATCAGGTTCAACAGCCTCAGCACCACCTTCAACATGTGTTTTATCTAAAGCATCAACCAATGCCTCTATACTTGGCTCAGTTTGATTTTTCCTCTTCAATATATCTTCTTTTAGTTTCAGACACTCAGCCAAATAGTCTGTGTCGTCAGCTTTCTCTTTTTTCACTTTCACCAGTATATCTTCTGGCTCATACTTTTTGTGCCCAAACTCATCATGTTCATGGTCTGTGTAAATATCAAACATGTCATCTTCCTGCACTACTGTTGTATCATCAAAACTGTCTTCCGGAAGGTTCTTACCAACTCCTGATTGTTCCAAAGCATTCGTTTCGTTTTCACCTTCAGTTCTTATTGCTGCAAGTCTTTTCTCAAGGAATGTTTTGTTTTCTTTAACTGATTTCTTGACTATCATTTCATATTGTGGGCAAAAGCTTAAATTCATAACGTAATCATCTTGGCCTCTAACTTTGTATACTAATCTTCCTTTACCTGTGAACATTTAATACACTTGTGTTTAGAAAGCTTTATAATATATCATAAAACAGAAAAATAGGTTTGGTTGAATGTGTTAATCCCTGGAACTACTGGTTCGTATTCAAAAAATGGATAAGTACACTATTTATCAACACAAGCTATATAATATTACAATACAATAATAGGAGCTGACCAGCAACTAAAGTTGCAGTTAACAATGAGGGCTATAGCTAGAATAATTCTATACTAGCTAGAAAAAAAAAAAGATGTTGATTAAAGATTCCATGCCTAATGACTTTTTATTGTACTGTGTGAAATAAAAATAAATTTCAAAAAATTACCATGTAAATCCACAAGCATGACCACACCCTGCCTGGTCCCTACAGCAACTTGCAGTGGTGTGTGTGGAGAGCAAGCCATACAGGTTGCCTTCAAGCCCCTCAGAAAACACGGATATGCCTTTGTAGAATTGGAAGATAAGTCCCATTTAACTATATTACTCGTACCAACAGATATAGCAGTTGTTTGATTACTGTAGCCAACACCTATTAGTTCCTGAAATTAAATAAGTAGCAAGTTTAGTACAGGGAAAGAAGCGGTTATACTAAAACACAAGAAGAAAGAAAGAAACTTTTAGTGTCAAACGTGGTGCACAAAAATGAACTTCAAAGAAGAGGTCTATTGCAACAACTGGTTTTAGAGTGAGTTTTTATGTTAATGAAGAAAATATTGAATTATTGGTTTACCAGTAAATTTTAAAAAGAGGCTGTCTCTGAATTAGTTTCGTTTTTAGGGTTCCGTGGCCAAATGGCATTTGTATGCAATGTAACATATACAATCGATTTTGAGCATTACAATACTACTTCCCTGACCGACGATCGTTCGCATGTAATGTAATATTATAGATTCGTTTTTGAGCATTACATTACAATACTACCTCCCTGACTGACGAGCATTTGTGTATAATGTAACATAGATTTGAATTTGTGAGTTCAGAGACAGACAGACAACTAAGACAGAGACATTCTGATTTAGTTGTTTGATGTTACAAGTTGTATCAAAATATAATAATAATAAAATGCTTGGTTCTCCTCCTTTACTGATGTAAACTCGTTTTGTATTTATAGATTGTGCACTGTAATGCTCGGTTATCCTCCCTCACTGATGTAATGCTCGACTCTGTAAAATTACATTACACGCAAATGCTTGTGGTGAGGGAGCACCTTTATTTGTCATGTCTGTCTGTCCGTCCATATTTCAGACATTTTTTTACGAAACTATACTGTTGAAACTTGGTAAGTAGATGTATTCTGTGAACCACATTAAGATTTTGACTAGAATAGAAAACTATAAATAGATTTTAGGGTTCCCCATACTTAGAACTGAAACCACCACTGAACCAAAATGCCCATACGGGGTATCCGTATGGTTTTGATGAAAAAACCATACAGGTTTTTCCATCAAAACCATCAACTATAGATAGGTCTTATATATTTCTTAGATATTTTTCTAAACTGAATAGTTTACGTGAGAGACACTTATTAATGGTAAAATGTGTGTCCCCCCGTAATGTCTAATAAGAGAAACAAACTAAAAAAATATATGATGTACATTACTATGCAAACTTCCACCGAAAATTTGTTTGAACAAGATCTAGTAAGTAGGTTTTTTTAATATGTCATAATAAACCATAATTAAGTTGTTACGGAACCCTCGATCAGTGAGTCTGACTCACACTTTCCCGGTTTTTTAAACCTCTTAAGGGGTTATGAGACTTATTGATGAAACACAATGCACACACTCTACTGTTTTTACCCCTACTCGAAATGTGTAAACAGTTTTGGGTTGATGAATAACGAAGTCGCTTATACATAACATGCAGTATCTTACAGAGATACAACTTCCGAACGAACAAAGAATGACTTTGATGATATGCGGTATCCTGAAGTTTTAAGATTCTATTTACTATGTACTTTGTTGGCATGGTTAATATAACATACCCATGCAAAATTACAGAACAAAACTTGCTTACAAAACAAAAATCCAATAAGCTTTGTTTCAAAACAAAACAGCATGTTTATTAACCATTTGTGTAACCAGAGTGCTAGCTTGTTGCAAATGTGTGTTTATGTTTTATTGTTGTTGAGAATCATACATTGTTATACAAGTTAAATTCGTAGAAGTATGGTCATGATAGCTATTATACTTACTTCATGTTCAGTTTTATGAACATCATGGCAATGAGTCTCTTTGATTTTAATCCTACTGTTGGCAGCTTCTAGACTCCATTGTTTGACTGTACCATCTATAAGACCAGTGAGAAAGAACCTTTTTTCTAACCATTCCGGCGAAATATCTACTGCAATTACCCTGAACAGAGAAAAATAATTAAAATTTGCATGTAGGTAACTGCAAGTAAACTTTAGTAAACAAAATTTTAAAAAGTAGGTAACAGAAAAATTATTGTAAAATGTACTTACTTATCGGAGTTACCAACGAAAAACACATGAGCCTGATATTTTTCTTTTGTTGCTATAATACCAACATCTGGTTTATGGGGTTCTAAAACACAAAGAGATTTATTTGGTCCTCCATAAATGAGCCAGCCATCAGTAGTTACAGCCATAATAGAAGGAAGGAACCAATTAGGCGACGGCAATAGTATTGTTTCATCCATGGTTAAATTCAATTATACGTTGAGTTTCGGCAAGATATAATACAGCTCGCCGACCGGCAAATAACAATTTTTTCAACCGCGCGCAGGCAAAATTTCACTTTTTGACAGTTGATTTTAAGCCATAGACTGTAGACTAAAAAAACGACTAAAATTGAAACACATTTTAGTTTATGGACTACACAAGTGCCAGTCCACACGGTCAACCAAAAATTCTGACTGCCAGAATGCTAGAAATTAGAAGTGTTTTTCCGCTCTGGGAACTGTAACTAAGCCCATTGAAATTCCCATTTTCTGCTTCAATCAGTTGAACTGATGACTTCATAAGTTACTCCTGTATGTGAATACAGAGATTCTAGTAATACTTTTGTCGCCTATAAGTGATCTATAGGCAACAAAAGTAACACTAGAATGAATCTTTACTAACTCTTCAGTAATGTCTTCGGCAGCCTAATCGATTAGGATCGATATAGATTAGCCGTATAGCTCATATAAGCAGGGGCTCATATAGCCGCTTTTACACTAATTTCCAAAAATTAGTATTAGCTTTTACACTAATTTTTGGAAATTAGTGTAAAAGCGGCTATACACGACCCTAAAAACAGCGGCGATATCGAGACAGTGGGTATGAAATTGGCTACTTCTCTCCACACGTCGCTGGCAGTCAGTACTTGAGTACGTAACCGACCATGCAACAGACTGCTCGTTGATCCGAGAAGCCGCCGACACTCTCAAAGCAGCAAAAAATAACTGGTTGATGAAGTGTCATGAACAGTGATAGGAATAGGTAGTGCCCATTTGCCTAAACTTCGAAGAACAAGAAACGGGGACTTCCTTAGGAGTCCTAAAAAATGTAGTCCTAAGTTAGGACTACATTTTTTCCGAGACATCTGTCCCGAAATTTCGAGACAACACTTTAATACATTTAAAATAAATGTTATTTGGAATAAGTAATACCTATTACGATCAACAAGTCATTTACAAAATGTTCTCCAAAAAAAAAAAAAAAATTCTTAATATTTTCGTTGTAACGACTGTGTATGTTATTGATTATGATAATCGCAAACTTTTGGTAAATATAGACGAATTACTTATCTATATACACACATCAAAAGTGTCTAGGGATCAACATATATTTTTGCAATAACTTTTCTCCTGATTGATATTAATTAAAATTTTCTTTAAGGATTCATCAAATAAAGTGTTTTCGTTTGTCACAGTAACTATAAACCAAGTCACCTTTGCATTAATAAAGAAATTTGCCATTTTCCTAATAAAGGGATTTTTGACATTTGAACCACTAACATTAAAGTTCGAAAAAAAGACTGAAATAACAGTTTTCTTTAAAATTTTATTGGGTAACTTAAACAATTAATAATCCGTGTTTCTACCGCGAACACTAACAACACAAGAACATCGGTTTGGCATACTCAAAATGAGTTCATCCAAATCACGCTGTGGAATGGCCGCCCATGTTCGTTGCAACAACAAAAAAAGGTCTTCTTGCGACTGGATACCCTCCATATTCGGCAGAGCTCTTCTCTGTAGCATATCCCATGCATGCTTAATCGGGTTCAAGTCTGGCGACTGAGCAGGCCAGGGCAGGACATTGATGTTAGCTGCGGCGAGAGTCTGTCTTACAACTCTTGCGGTGTGCGGTCGTGCATTATCATGCATTAACTGAAATAAGGGACCGATTTGCACTTGTAGAGGAACGATGACGTCTGATACAATCGTCTCAGCATAAATTTGAGCGTTGAGGTTGCCTCTGATCCAAATCAACTCAGTTCTTCCGCCGATCCAAATACCCGCCCATACCATGATGGTTCCACCACTATAAGGATGGACTTCCTGGCAGGATTTTAATCGCTGTTGGCGTCCAGGGGTTCTCCAGTGTCGTATACGTCTTGTATCGACATCTCGGTCTCATACCAAAACGAGACTCATCAGAAAAGCACACGAAACGCCATTGTTCTTCTGCCCAATTTCTGTGTTCAAGAGCCTATTGATATCGAATCCTACGATTGTGCATTGCTATAGGTGGTACCCGTAGCGGTCTTCGGGAATGAAGGTTCACTTCATGCAAGCGGTTTCTGACTGTTTGGTCGCTAATTAAGTTCCCTGAAGAGTGATGAAGCCTCACGGCTAACATCATGGCGGTTATTGTTGGAGCTCTTCGAGTTAAGATTTGAATGTATCGGTCTTGTCTCCGTGTGGTGCAGCGATACCGTCCTCCATGGCGCTCAGCCACGGTACCAGTGCTTCGGTAACGTGTCCAAAGTCGACTGATACCACTCTGACTTGTATTCAGAGCTAAAGCCACAGTACGTTGCCGGGAACCAGCTTCTATCATTCCCACGGCTCTGGGCATTTCTTCCCTGCTTAAATGACGTCGCCGCTCCATAATAACGTTGGTTTAATCAGTAGTAGGGAAACAGTAGCACTAATAATGTCTTCAATGCGATGTATGTTTTTATAGGGAAAATATTGACAGCTGATTTTCATCTTTTACTCGAATTTGATTCACAGTTCCTGATTCAAATTATGAAATGCACCAAAAAGGATCCATATAAATTTATAAAATCATAAATTTATTACAAAGCCACATCTCCAACTCAAGAAATCCGCATAAAAATGCTTGATCCCTAGACACTTTTGATGTGTGTATATAAAAATGAAACCCGTTTTCCGTTGTCACGACATAACATGAAAACGGCTTGACCGATTTGGCTGATTTTTTTTTTAAATGTTCCTTGAAGTTCAATGACGGTTCTTACGGAGAGAAAATTAAAAAAAAAAAGAGTTAGGTAAAGTAGGGTAGGTAGGGTAGTGTAGGGTAGTGTAGGGTAGTGTAGAGTAGTGTAGGTTAGTGTAGGGTAGTGTAGGGTAGTGTAGGGTAATGTAGGGTAGTGTAGGGTAGTGTAGGGTAGTGTAGGGTAGTGTAGGGTCGTGTAGGGTAGTGTAGGGTAGTGTAGGGTAGTGTAGGGTAGTGTAGGGTAGTGTAGGGTAGTGTAGTGTAGGGTAGTGTAGGGTAGTGTAGGATAGTGTAGGGTAGTGTAGGGTAGTGTAGGATAGTGTAGGGTAGTGTAGGGTAGTGTAGGGTAGTGTAGGGTAGTGTAGTATAGTGTAGGGTAGTGTAGGGTAGGTAGGGAAGGTAGGGTAGGGTAGCGTAGGATATGTAGGGTAGTCATTTGACGGGAGCGAAGCCGCGGGTAAAAGCTAGTTCCAAATAAAAACAAAATTAAATAATGTTTTTAAGTGTTGTCTCGAAATTTCGAGAGTCTCGGATAAAATTTAGTTCTAAGGAAGTCTCCGTTTCTTGTCTCTGTTCTTCGAAGTTTAGGCAAATAGGCACTACCTATTCCTATCACTGGTCATGAATTAAGCCACATGAACGTGATGAGACATTTAGAAGCAGATGAGTTCAGAAACTTTTTAAGAATGGATTCTGAGTGTTTTGAAGAGCTCCTCAATATGGTGTCACCACTACTACAAGCGCAAGCACGTCGTGTCGCCGTAGCACTCGCGCGCATACTGATAAAAATCAGTCCCGATTCCGCTACACATGTGCCGACCACGCTCCCTAGACAATAATCGTACCTAAATCGTGAGTTCGCCCGAAGCGATTTTTTAATTAACGTAAACAATGAAATTACGGTTATGATTTGTCTATACACGTACCGATTTAAAGTACGATCTAGGGACCTCCCCACCACTTCCCCGATATCGCCACGTAGCCGCTTTAGTGCTTCTTGCCAAGAGTATTACAGCTGTTTTGTATAATGGTGGTCAAAGACGGGCTTTTTCACTCAGTGATGTTACTCATTGAACACTACACTAGTCTCTTAGCACCACCAAATGATAAAACTTAGGGCCTATGCACACCATGTTTTTTAAACGCGCCGTCGACGCGCGTTTGTAGCGATACAGATGCGATACGCACGCAAGTCAGACGCAGCCTGTAGACCTTTGCACACCTGTATAAATACAGACGCGCGTGTGTAGCGATACAGACGCGATGCAAATGCGCGTGTGTATCGATACAAACGCGCTGGAATTTTGCATTTTTAAGCAGAACCTCGTCAACAGTAGCAAGATGGCGTCGATCGAGACAGCATTGATTACATGCGCTTTGTTATTAATTTAAAAAAAAGAAGAAGAAATATTACCCACGTTTTTGGGTTACAAACCCCATTTACAAACCCCGTCCGTAGGGAAAGCGCGCGCGCTAGACGCGCTGGTGCCGCGCGTTTGTATCGATACACACGCGCTGGTGCCGCGCGTTTGTATCGATACAAACGACAACAAACTGCTCTGCAGGATAAAAACGCGCCGGCAATGCGCGTTCCACGAACGCGCGTCGACGGCGCGTTTAAAAAACGTGGTGTGCATAGGCCCTTAGAGCGAAACTATTTTTATATAAATAACAATTATTAGTACAAATTAGCCAAATAAGTTCCTGAAGCGATAAATATGCTGCTTGTATTACTTAAACCTATTTATGAGTTCCACTAATCTTGATCTAAACTAAAATAAAAGAAGAGGATTAAAAGTGATACTTTATTTTAAAGTTTAAAACAAAAAAAAAAACAAAATTTGTATTATCACAGGGGCAGCCAGCACCGTGCACCACTACTGTTTAAAATGCTTACAATATGTTGTAAGACAATACTGGAAAAATACCTACACATTTCATCCAAAAATACTGCCCGACCGCTGCTTCCTATTAAGCCTAGCGTGCCGTTTCCGCATAACTGAAAATACCCACTTGATCCAGCGAAACCAACCGTAGGTACTGGCCGGTTCTACCCGTTCAAACCTTGTGTCTCCACACTGCAATAAGATAAAATGTCATAGAATCGACACTTTTTGTAATCTAATAATTATGGTCAGACGTGTAGCGAGATTTGTAGACCCGATATTTCTTATATTTTGGCATGATTGTAAAAACCGGAAGCAATCTTTCCATTTTAATTTTAAAAACACCGGGTTTTAAACCCGGTGCTTTACTCATCTATAAGTGTGTTGAAAGTTTCTTCTAAAAAATCGTTCACCGATCGGTCATGCATGAGCGGGCACCGTAAATGTCACAAATGTTTACCAACAGCAGCAATAGGCGCCTTCAGATGGTTGGAAAGATGTGTTTGAAACAATACTGATACTGGCAAGACGCCTCGTCTACAGCTTTGTGAGTATGGCTTCAATGAGCTCTAGTGATGGGCCAACTCGCAT
The DNA here is from genome assembly GCA_030763345.1 of Mythimna separata. NCBI lineage: Eukaryota > Metazoa > Arthropoda > Insecta > Lepidoptera > Noctuidae > Mythimna > Mythimna separata. Next base: position 16,899,195 of record CM061177.1, on the reverse strand, counting down.
TTTCGACAGTATTCGAGTTGAAATGGGCTGACTCGAGTTGCAACTCGACTGGGTGGGCAGAAGCTCAGCTCGGTCAGCTGAATCAGAGTTAGTGAGCGTCGAATACACTTTAATCAGTTCAGCTAGACTTGGACTGAACCTATATAATCACTTGATAGTTTGCCACTTTGCTACTTCGTTCACAAGAATTTTAAACGATTTTTTAATTTAACTCGAGTTATTCAAAAAAGAATTTGAATAACTCGATTTTCCCATCGCTACTGGTGAGCTCGAGCTGTCACTAAGTCTGACAGACACTGACCTTCATTCCTAGGCTTGCGACATAGATAATCTGTGGTCTTGCGCCTTGTGTTGTCAACACACTTTGTTGTCACCTGACAGTTTTCGATAGAAATTTCTAGGAAAGTGGTGTTTATTTTTTAGAAATACTGTGTTATACTGTCTTGCTTGGACGTAACAACAAATAATAAGTCAAAGAAAACCGTCTTCAAATTGTAGAAAACGACTTTGTTCATCACGTAGCTAAACCCAAATCCGATCATGGCTCATTACAAGGGGGCAGCCTCCGAGGCTGGCAGAGCCATGCACCTCATGAAGAAACGAGAGAAAGCTCAGCAAGAAATAGAACTCCGCAAAAAGAAAATTGAAGAAGATTTAAAGATGGTAAACATTGAGAATAAGTTTGCTACACATTATGATGCTGTTGAACAACAACTGAAGAGCTCCACGATTGGTCTGGTGACCCTTGACGAGATGAAAGCAAAGCAAGAACACATAGTTAGGGAAAGAGAGAAAAAGCTGGCACAGAAAAAGGCTGAGAAAGAAAAAGAGAGGCAGAAGGAGATTGAAGCTAAACAGGCACAGAAGAACAAACAGAAGAGACAGGTAGGCTTGAATAGTGATTGTTTGTAATGTACATTATAATTTAACTTTTTTCTCATATTACATTCTGCATGAAGTCTAACAAGCCTATTTATAAATAACATAAAACATAGCTCAAATTGCAGCATTATAAAGCTCAAATACTGCAGTTTAAATTGGCACTAGTGCACTGATTTCAAAACATATTCAGAAAAAAAGCAAAAATCTGTAGACAGAACCTTCCCATGATCCTTTACATCATCATATGTTTTTCTATGCACAATGTTTCTGTTTCTGAAATTCTTGTTTTGGAGAGTCCTTTGGTTCGGAGCAAATAACAGCTGATCAATTTTATACACCCATGTGTACAAACAACGCTTAAAGTGTTTTTGAATGTTATTTAAATTCTTTACATGAGTGTAGAATTTGGATGACCTTAAAAAATTAAGGAGTTAATACTTTTTATCCTGTGAAACATTGATACATAAGCAGTGATTTTATATTTCAGATTCAAGCCTTGTCCTTTGACATGAATGAAGATGAAGAAGATGAAGAGGGTGCAGAGAAATCATCAGAGGAAGAAGCAGCCGAGGAATCATCGGCTGATGAAAAACCACCTCTAGATGATAAAAGCTGGAGGGACAAAGAAGAACCAGTAAGTACCAGCGTTCATTTAATCTTTTACTATACAATAAACACTTATAAAATACAGACCCAAAACATTGTCCCTGAAATTAAGACCAAGAAGGAACAGGAGTGGGTTTTACTAAGTAAAAGTCTGATATCCCTCCCACTCCGCCCAAGGGTAGGAGAAGTCATTTTGATGATTCCCATCTTTAAAAACAAAAGTCCACTGAAGACTAGAAATCACATGACAAATTGCACTATGCAAGCATAATAGGTAATGTTTTACTCTAATATGTTAGCTGTAAGTTTTCCTAATATACATAAAATAAAATAAAATAAAATAAAATAATAATACTGAAAAGAATTCTAGCTCAGCTGTTGCTGGGTATTAGACATTCAGCACAAATACTTTTTTTACATGACTGCCCAAAAAAAGGAGTGTGTATAAACATGGGTTTCTTAATTCCACTAAACTTATCAACGACTGATAAGATTTAGATGTATGAGGTATCAAAATATATACAATTCGTCCACTATAAGTTGGCGAGTGTGAAGTTAGGCTCTGCGAATTTTGGCGCTTGCAATATCGTACAAAAATAAATGTTTTAAAAAAATTTATGCCAATAACTGTTTTTAACAGCAATAAGAACTGCAAATTGCATTTATTTTTTTAAAACCTTTATTTTTGTACGATATTTCAAGCGCCGAAATTCGCAGAGCCTAACTTCACACTCGCCAACTTATAGTGGACGAACTGTACATAGAACACTTGTATCATCCCGAGTGCCATAGGCTAAACAAAAAATAAAGAACTGCAATATGGTTGGTAACATAATTATGATATTTATGGGATACCAACATATTACGACTGCCCAAATAGCGCATATGAATATCACCAAGAAAGTTAAAGTTAATATGACAGTTTAATTCGAATCAACCATGTAAATAAAAAAACTTTTGTTGGTAAAGAAACAATACAACAATAACCAAACCACCACCAACTAAAACCAAACCAGTAGTACCAGCACCAGCACAGTAACCACCAGCACCAGTAGTAGTAGTTCAGTACCACCAGTAGTAGTAGTTCAGTACCAGTAGTAGTTGGGGTTTCATAACCAAATGGCAACTCTATTGCCATTTCGTTATGAGACCCCAACTAAATTTCTGATATCGACAAAAATCAGCCAAGTGCAAGTCGACCATGTGCATAAAGCATTTTTCAACTATTGCACAATGGAGCCCGTAACAGTCGACAACTTACAAGGGACAGCACTAGACAGAGTCGTGGTGGACCCAGGCCTTAAATTTTTCGCCTAAGGGTCAGTTCACCTCGAGACGTATCGCAACGTCGTTACGTTGCGATACGCCTCGTTAGGCGCATAGTAAAATCGTTGGCAACACCACGTCGCCAATGTAAAAACGATCCGCTGCGCAGCGACACGCCGCGCGGCATCACGAGGCGCAGCGCTGCATGAAGCAACGTATTCTAAATTCTCACAATGAAATATAATGTATATCTTTTCGCGTAGTAAATAAAGTCCTATTTTGAGTCACTTTATTTAAACGTGCGCGCAGCGTTGGGTCTCGGTGTTATCTGACCCTACGGACAAGCTTATATTGCAAATAGTCGCGTGAGGCAACTAGAAGGCTTGGAAAACAGCGTTTTGGATCCACGTAAATTGATTCACGAGCCACACGACAGAAAGGCTCTTCATGAATTACATTGCCTCAGAAATCTTTAACGATTCTCTATGGGGCGATTAAAGCATTTTTACAACTACAAGATGAGGTGAAGCATCTCTTCTTGTAATTGTATAACAACTTGTAACTACAAGTCACATATTACTAGCTCTGCTTAGTTTGGGACTAAATGGTGTTGTGTGAAAGTTGTCAAATAATTATTATATTCTAATTATTAATCGACAAATAAGAGCAAATAAGCAGCAGATGTACATTAATACTAAATTTAAAATGGCAACTAACCATTCCATCATTGTATTACAGCTATTCAAGAAAATCAAAAAGAATCCAGATGTGGACACATCGTTCTTGCCCGACAGAGAAAGAGAGGAGGCAGACCTTAAGCTACGAGAGGAACTGCGGCTAGAATGGGTGATGACACAAGCAAGCCTCAAGGATGAACCCATTGCAGTTACCTTCAGTTACTGGGATGGCTCGGGGCATAGAAGAAATGTTACCTTGAAAAAAGGTATGAATTCATTTGATTTATCTTTTAAACTACCCATGAGGGTCGCAGGGATCCGATAGATGCGAGACGCACAGCAGGACCATTTGTCTTAAAGGAGGCCTATGTCCAGTAGTGGATGTCTTTCGCCTGAACTGATGTTGACTAACGAACATGACAAAATGCTCAAATACGCCAATGTTATACGTCGTCGCCATGTCTACATTTGTAGCACGCTATTCCAAAAGGATAACTTTGTACTTAATCTAGAAAGTAAGTAAATATAGAGACTAGTGATGTAACGAATGTTAGATTTCTGACATTCGCAAATACGAATGTCAAAAAATGCTAAATTACATCTAATGCTAATGTGTTACATCGCTAATACCGACCACCATACAATATTTTTTGTTCATGTTTTTACATCTTTGTTTTCAGGAAATTCCATATATCAATTCCTTCAAAGATGCCTAGACACATTGAGACCTGAATTCAGTGAACTAAAAACAGTATCTGCTGATCAACTGATGTACGTGAAAGAAGATCTCATTCTACCTCATCATTATACATTCTATGATTTTATAGTTACTAAGGTAAGCAACATGGAGACAAAGTTTTACAACTCTGTACAGACTTAAGGATATTTTGATGACATTGCAAAATATACTTTAAACTCAGAAGCATAAAGTACTAAATTGTTTGTTGCACAGACACAAATAGAACTTTGAATCATCATTTCGATTGAGTATTCTAGTTAATAATAGAGGATTTTTCCTATCCTCTATAATTAGTAAACTATGCTGCAAGCGGCTGCACTCGCGTGATGGTAGAAAATTATCCGAAGGGAACATACTCTCCCAGGACAAAAAGCTATGTGCTATTCCAGTACATGGTCTAGCCATGTGCCCAGTTCAATCGAAATCTATTCAGTACTATTTGCGTTAAGGACTAACAAAGTATACAAACTTTCGCGTTTATTATTTAATATTAGTAGGATTTAACGTCAGAAAAACACATTTTTACCAAGCTGAAATAGTTACTCAAGCCTTATAACACAAATAATTCTCATTACAGGCTAGGGGAAAGAGTGGGCCATTATTCCAGTTCGACGCTTCTGACGATGTCAGACTCGTGAATGACGCCACACAAGAGAAACAAGATTCGCATGCGGGCAAAGTATTACTAAGGTAACTAGATTTTTGATGAGAAATAATATTTTGAGTCCTGTAGAGCTTAGTTCTGTTTGACCTTACCACTTTTGTTTTTTTTTATCATTGATAGGTTTGCGTTTAACTGCTATCTCATCTAATGGAAAGCGATGATAAATGATATTTATTTTGCAAATAGGTTTTCACAAACTCTTTTACACGTCAAATGATGATGATGCAGATGCTACGTTTTTAGTATTTTAATATTTTTAACTATAATTTTTTGGTCTCTTCTTTCTAAATTATATGGATATCGTGTCCAAAAATGAAATATATTTAAAAAGAACCTTACCTTTCCAGATCCTGGTATGAGAGAAACAAACACATCTTCCCTGCTTCAAGATGGGAACCTTACGATCCAACAAAGACTTACTCTAAATACACCATCAAAGGGAAATGAAATTAGACATACATATTATTGATAATAATTAACTTATTAAGCAATCTACAATATTGTAAATGCAATAATACCAACGAATTGAATAATATATGTGTATTTGTAGTACAAAATGACTTTTTAATTACCGAAAATACATGTTTTACTGGCACTACACTTGGCTTTTATTTGTACAAATAAATATTCACGTTATATGGCTAAAGCCTCTATAATAGGGGCGCGTGGAAGACTACCCTGCACTTGGCTGGCGACTGTCCAAAGAGATCTTAAAGGTCGTCTCAACATAGACACAGCACAAAATCATGTTCAGTGGAAAACAAACGAAAAGTTCCAAACCCAAATAAATGATTTATGGGTGTAGATAAGGCGCGGCGTGCCTGTATGCGGTAGCCTTAATTCAAAATTAACTTAGTTCAAAAAGGTTATATTTGTTGCTCAAATAACGTGAATATTTGGTAGGTACCGTACATACACAATTACAAACACATTAATATGTAAATACTAATATTTCAAATTACAATTATATTCAAATGCAGGTCATCCAAGTAAAGATACCAAATAACCATAACGTAACCGTCACGCCAGCACATTTAAACAATTATGTAACTAACAAAAGGTAAAGGAATAACAGATTTTTTTAAAAAATTGACAAGTCCTTTGTACTGATATTTATACTTGTACATAAAGGTATACACAAATAAACAGATAAATAATTTGTATAAATAAATAACAACTTTGCACTTATATTTCTAATTAAAACTACTCCCAACATCAAAATACTATACAAAACTAATAACTTGAACAATATTATTCATGGACAACTAACGTATTTTTCTATTTGTTGCCATCTCTGACGTTCCATTTTATTCAGAAACTCTTGCTTCGTTTCACTGATATCAACCACCGCTTTGGGAGGAGGGGCATTTCTTTGAAAATGTATTATGGCGGCTAACAGATTGTAAACCGTAAATTCTGGCCATAACACATCTGTGAAGTATAAAACAGTGTTGGAAACCTGTAAGAGAGAAACAAATTTAGGTCCCTTAAACTATTATAAAATAAGTATTAGTATTTCTTAGTAGCTTGAGTGCAGAAAGTTGGTCTAGACGGGTCCTATATAGGTACGATCGGCAAAAGTTCCGCAAGTTTATCTTAAGGACGATAATTGCATAGCAAGGCTCACGGCACGATCGCTCGATTCGCTTTTCGTCACTAGCTGCGCCTCCGCAAGAAAATTAATAAATGAGCATGCGTAATTTTTGTCAACCGTTCTACAGCCTTCATCAAAAGAGATGCGTGATGGCGCGGTGTGGTATTCCTTGCGCTTCTCTTAGAAGTAAGGGGACAGTTAATACCTCGCTTAGGATAAGGGACATGGGGGCAGTGGAAGTCACATTCGCACCCGCAGCCACCGACGCACGTATGAACTAGGGTCAAAAACCCAAACGGGACTAATATTAGTGGGGTTAATTTTCCAAAACAATTTCAATTCAGTTAAGTTCTTAAGGGTGATGTGTTGTGAATTGAGCTGTTTTAAAAATCTGTTGGACAGACTAAACATGTCCAAATTATGTGAAACACACGCATCAGCTAACACGTGTTAGTGTGCCTTACAGTACCCGGCACGTAAGTTGGCAAGGTTTTGACGTAGTGGGGGTAAATTCGCGCATGGTGCACAAAAAATCGAATGAGCGAACGGGACGTAGAAGCAGTGCGGGGGCAAAAGTCGTCTAACGCATCAATCATAGACTAATATTAGAATACTGCACCAGTCGCGCGCCAGATCGGCGCTACCCACGTCACGCTTGACCAACAAATAGATCTAAAAAACGATTTCTGCGCAACTAACGACTCTTGCCAACTTACGTGTCAGGAACTGTGCCAAATAATAATAATGATTTTAGCCTTCATTTCTTACCTGCCATAACATGAAATCCGACAGTCTCACTTCTCCTGAGGTCCTCACAAGCAGTTCCGCTTCCCCAAGTTCCAATGTTCTAGATACGAGCTCATCATCAATGTCTTGTGGTGATAATTCATTGTTCTTCACTCCATCTACTATGTGAGTAGCAGCGCGGCTGATTTCATCTCTTCCTAAAATTATTGAAATGTTACTTGAATTTAATAAATTATGTCAGTAACTTGATTTTGCAGTATCAAATGACTGGAAAACGACAATGGAGCGCGCTTGCCTAGAAAGTCTTAAGCTGCGTACAGACTACTTTAACGTAAGTTGCTATGTAACAGAATACCCATAGTGTGGACCACTTGCACGAGCGATCCGTAAACACTACGCGCGCAAACAGAGCACAATAAAACGCGCGCGAACATAGCATTATAACAACAACTATATGAGTAAGAACATGTTTGCTTCATGCGTTTGTTACGTCCTCTGTTACATTGTATGTTGCATTACAGCAGTCTGCACTCGGTTGTAGTGCCTGTCTGCCTTAGCTGACTACTCAGTAATAGTCTTGCCAGGAGCGTAGTTGAATCTAGATCACTACCACTGAAGGAAATTTTGTCATGGGATCAGTTTTTCAGATCTTTTAAAACCTTATTACAGATTTATATTGTTACCTGTATAAGCGTAAGCGATGTTGAGTCGTAGCTTGTAGTTATATCTCGTTGCTAGCATTGCTTTTGAGACTAGAACTCTCAAATCTTCTGGTAGCAGGGATAGTCTGCCAGCGACATGTATTCTTACTCCCCATTCATTGATTTGATCACTGTTGACAAAATATAGATTAATTAATCGATTATTACGTTGTCTACTGTTACTGTTGTCTTTAGGAAACTGGCGAAAAAAAGCGGGAAAGAAAACATTTCAAGTAAGTACTTATTGACAATGTGTAACAAATAAATACTTTGTTACTTTTTCTAAACTTTTAATGAGCCATATTTAAAATTTTTGTATGATGGCAGGGTGGCGCTAGCATTAGAGCACTTGCATCAGTGCTGAAGCAGTTCAGAGAATTTGAAACATTTGAGAATTACTCTTGTGCCCCATCTAATGACATGGTACGTCGTTAAGGCATGAAATCGCTTAACATTTGCATGTACATTAATAATAGGTTAATAGAGATACGCTCAAGAAACCGCACGGTATTTTCTCGTCCAATCTGCCGCAGTGTCTCAAGACAAAAGTCTATGACCAGTGTGTGCTGCCAGTGATGACATATGGCTCGGAAACGTGGTCGCTCACAATGGGCCTCATCAGAAGGCTTAAAGTCACCCAAAGGGCAATGGAAAGGGCTATGCTCGGAGTTTCCTGGCGCGATCACATCAGAAATAAAGATATCCGTAAGAGAACTAAGGTTACCGACATAGCTCGAAGAATCGCCAAACTTAAGTGGCAGTGGGCAGGGCACATTGCTCATAGAACAGATGGTCGATGGGGACGAAAGGTTCTACGGCCACGTACCGGAAGAGGCAGCGTCGGAAGGCCTCCCACAAGATGGACCGAAGACCTGGCAAGGGTCGCGGGAATCCGATAGATGCGAGACGCACAGGACCGGTCGCTGTGGCGACGCTTGGGGGAGGTCTATATCCAGCAGCGGACGTCTTTCGGCTGATGATGATGATAATTTCTCTCTTAATTACTCAGATACCCGCGAAACGAGACACAATAGTAAAACAATAACAGCGCGGTCTCATAGGACCGGTCGGGGATTCAAACGTTAAAAAATTCTTTTGTCGTTTGTTGTGACACTTTGATTCTGCCCCAGTGTGAGTTGAATCTCGTGGTACAGAAAAGAAAAATCCACTATTACACAGTGAAACTACTTACAGTTCATCCATCAACCTCTGAAACTTGTCTCTTGCCAAATCCATAAGGCCGTCCACCTCCTCTTTGCTCCTTTTAAAGTTTTCTATACTGAATGCATAAACTGTTACTTCTGGTATACCTAGATCTAGACACCACTGAAAACAAAACAAAATTTTAATAAGTTTAACCTATCACATACCCACAAAACGAGACACAATAGTAAAACAATAACAGCGCGGTCTCATAGGACCGGTTGGGGATTCATGAACTAACCTATCAGATACCCGCAAAGTGAGACATAATAGTAAGACAATGACAGCACGGTCGCCAGCTACCGCTCGCAGATTCCTGATTTAATATACACACAGGTATAGAATACCACATTGTTTTTTCAATAATTACAGAGGCCAACATCTGTTATCTAATAGTTTCAGGTACTTTTAGAGTTTCATCCTACATTGTACCACTGCCTTCACACTACCAGGATAATTATGTTTTTAGCTACCTGGACCCTAGAACATTTGGAAAGAGTCAAGATCATTTGGCTAAGATAACTTTTAGTTGGGCTAGATGGTCAAAGGTTTTTACAGGTATACACTTTAAAAATATACTTACCCACTAACTTCACCAGTAAAAATCTATGTAACTTACCTTCAAGGTTTCAGATAACTTGTCAAATCCTTTATAATGACCAGCACAGCTATCTACGCTGTTCTTCTTCGCAAACCGCCGATTCCCATCCATAATAAACGCTATATGCTGGGGAACACGACCGGTCTTCACGACTTTAATGCACAGTAATTCCAAGAAAGAAACGCAGTTCTCTCTGACCCAAGACATGGTTCAGTTTGTGATCAGGCTTATCAACTTAATATACCAGTATAGTGTGTGAGGTAATGTTTAAAAGGAACTAAAACTTAAGCCAAAACCACGTCAGAATTACAGTGACATCCCTTATCTGTAATGAGAATAATGTGCTACTGACGTTTAATTAAAACAAAACAGGAAGTAACAATGATACTAGAAACGTAAGGAATTATTTCACACTTAAAAATAATTTAGTGAATGTATAATTAATTTGTTTCTGTAAATACTGCCGAAGTCCCGTGCATAATTTCAGCAAAAGTGTGTGTTGACATGTCAAACTTGTCAAAGTCACCAGTTAAGTTCTCATACGTGACTTCGTCACAATTGACAGATATGCAGCGCTACCAACTTAAAAAACTAGAAAAGCTGACCTATGCACCAGACGACAAACATAAGGTGAAAACAGACTTGAAACTAGAGAGATTCGAATTGCGATTAAATTATGGCTGATCTAGAAACTGGCAACATATTTCCAATAGAAAATATTTGACAGATAGTTTCTTGTTTGTGGATCAAAAAATCCAAATCAAATCGCCGATAGGAATCGCAGGTTATTTATTGAAAATTCACGTCAGTAATCCGAATAAACTATTATGAGTAATATATTTAAGCTTAAACTAACTGCTTTAGGCCATCCTAACCCAGGAGATTTTAACTGTGAAGGTAAATATTAAGTTACAAGTCTTATTTCCAATTAGCATCCTACGCGCCGATCTAATGTTCTGTCCTATTTTACAGATGAAAAGGAATACAGGAGTGTAATTCTGTGGCTAGAAGATCAAAAGATCAGGCATTACAAAATAGAAGAGCGAGATGGTCTAAGAAATATAGAGAAGGACAGTTGGAAGGAAGCTTTTAACACTTACCAGCGGGATTTGGTGAGCCCTGTTGCTGAAGGCACCCCTAACGAGCAATTAAACTGGATACTATCATACGCTGTAAGATTAGAGTATGCAGATAATGGTATGTAATGAAATAAATAAATTATTCACATCCTATAATCCTAGTACCGTAGCAAGCTCATAGACCAATATTGGTAACATATTGCAATCAAATGCAGTGGGTTTATTACACCATAGTTGTAATTGATTTCAATACCCAATAAAAAACAAAGGTAGAACCTGTATTGACTTACTTCCTACTAATATTTTAAACATGAAAGTAAATAATATCATAAAATGATGTATGGATAATTGTTACTCTTTCATGCAAAAACTACTGAATGGATTTTTATGAAATCTGGCGTACAGGTAGGCCATGTCCTGGAATAGTATATAGGGTACATTGTATCCTGGGAATATGTTATCTTGGGCTAATATACTACTATCACTCCGGCGAAGCCACTGGCAACAGCTAGTTACCTAATAATTACACATAATGTATAAGCTATTACCATTATTATTTTGGTAGATGACTCACCTCTTGCACAATTCTGATTTCAGTTGATAAATATAGGAAAGCGAAAGTGGAAAAACCAAAACAAGCTACACCCAATGTTGTGTCCTCCAATCCTTTGGATAACCTGGATTGTAAGTATAGGAAAGATTTTACATGTAGTTTTTTTTTAAGGGTTTTTTATAATGCTTTTCTTTGTTCACAGTTTCAAGTCCTGCATTCAAGGCAGGTGTAGAAAGAGTATCTACGTTGGCCGGTGTTGGGCCACATCCAGACCCAAAGTTCCGATTGTCAGCTCTAGCAAAAATACTTAAAACAACACCCCACCCTGAGCCTCCCCCAACTGAGGCGAACATTGTCCAGCAACCATCTGATGTCCTAAAGCTACTCTTTGTACAGGACCTTCGAGACTTGCAGACCAAGATCAATGAGTCATTGGTTGCGGTTCAAACTGTAACAGCTGACCCAAGAACTGACACTACCCTTGGTAGGGTTGGGAGATAAAGTGTTAAGATCATCAATTGGGCATCTTGTCAACAAAAAATCTGACTTTATAAAAGTTGCTGATATTTACCACCATATTTTTTCTTGTAACTACTTTCAGATGCCCAGGTATTGATGTACTAACATATTATGGTGTATTACTGCGTTTACATACTGTAAATTAAGTTACTACATGAATCTGACTAGATCTTTTCAGAGAATTAAATAAATACACATCATTTGAAAACTTTGAATACAAGGGTGTACTTATTTTTTTTTCTAAAGCCAGTGCAATGAGAAGTATGAAGACTTCAACACCCAAGAACTGATTTGTAAACTATTTATATCAATAAATAAATAAAACAATAACTTTTATACCTTAGTTTAATTCTGTAATTAAATTAACAATTTGTTTAGGTACTCCTAAGTGTAGGTACATTTTTTTTATAGTAAACAACAGCATGGCCACTAGCTACTAAGATAAACAAAAATGCACATATTCATAAAAATCTTGAACCTAAAAATGCACAACACTTGCATACAATGATCATACTACAGATCAGTTTTTAACAAATATAACTATGAAGATTCAATGCATTCCACCTCCTTTCTCGAGCATCTGTGCGAATCTATTGGTGATGAGTAACGAAACGTCAATAAACCTCTCAACACAGTTTGTGATGCAGGTTTCTGTGCGAGAATCCAGTTTCGCTCCAGGCTTGTCCACACATTTATCCCAGCAAAAGTCGTTAAATTCATGAATCTGGAATATGAGAAAATGAATAAAATGTTATTCATATACTTATTAAATTAACACCTTTACAGACTCTTCTAAGGTGATGTTGTAACTTACATTTAAAATACATCCTACTAATATTATAAACTCAAAAGTTTGTGAGTTAATGTTTGTTGCTCTCAGGCAAAAACTACTGGATGGATATTATTGATACTTCACAATAATATAGTTTACAAATGAGAACAACACAGAAAACAAAGGTCATACATTCATCAAGATATCCCACTAATATAATCACCATGCGGGTGAAACCGCGGGGCACAGCTAGTTATAATATAACTAAATTAATAAGGTCAATAATACTTAATTATTACTGAACATCAATCGAAAACGAGGGAGTAAAGGTTGGTGCATATGTAAGTAAAACTTAACAGCAACTAATACGACAAGGTTAAATTAACGGATCGAGTTCGAAACACTATACTGCGCTCCAAAACCAAAATAATTGATGTGGCCCAAAAGGCTGCCCAACTGAAATGGGACTGGGCAGGACATGTCTGCCGCATGCCCGACAAACTGTGGGCCAAATTAGCACAAAGTTGGTACCCTGAAACAGTACGACGGGGTCGTGGCAGACCACGAAGGAGATGGCGGGACGAACTAGATAGATTCCACCAGAACTGGCAAGAGGAAGCGCGGGCTCGCGAGAGATGGAAGGAGTGGAGGGAGGCCTTTGCCCAGGAGTGGGACAGAACAGGCTAACAAAAAAAATACGACAAGAAAATATGAATAAAATGTATACTACACTTTTTTTCTTATTTCCCCAAACATTTTAATTTGATGAAAAAGAAATTATATCTAAGAATATAGCACGAAAAAATAATGATGCAATGGTTCAGAATGCATTTACCTGAGCATGAAATTGAGCCTTTTGTTTTTCTTGAAGGAGAAAGTCTTGCAGTTCAGAGTCAGCACCCTTAGGTACCGGATAGTCTGACGACAGATCAGTCATTGTAGATAGGTATTGATTTTTATTTACGGAATTATTTTTCAAGCAAATTAACTGGCTAGGTTTGAGGTTATGCTTCTCGCGTTTAGATCCTACAAAATGACACAACAAACTTCAAATTAGTGACATTCTTATGTTAAAAGCTAAAATGAAATTAAACGCAACACCTTTTTTATTTTGGCTTCGAGACAACGGCCTTTGAGAAAATTGATCATTTTCACGCCTTTATCCCATGTCCTATTACGTAGACACAGAACGCCTTCTTCTTTTTCCTGCCCTTATCCCATATTATTTGGGGTCGGCGCAACATGTTTTTTTCTTCCATTCTGTCCTGTCACCCGTCATGCTATTATCAACTCCCTTTTCTTTCATATCAGTCCTCACACAATCCATCCATCTTTTCTTTGGTCTCCCTCTTCCTCTCCATCCCTGTTATAATAATATCGCATATTTGGATTATGTTTTTGTTTCCGTTTCCGTGTTCTAGTAGACCACTAGGCGTCGGGTCTAGGTTCGACTCCCTGGTCGGGCAAAATACCCAAATATGCCTTGCACGTAAACCAGGCAGGCAGGTCATGCCTGATTTCTCTCTTAAGGTGCACGTGGAACAGACGCGCCGCAGATGACTTGGATTCGTTCCTTACCGGACGGTGAACTACCAGCTCATTGTCAGCAAGACTGTATAATATATATACAAAGTTGCTGACAATGACCAGGGACTCCCGACACCTGGTGTGTCTCCTGTAGCTGCGATTAGGGCGTGAGGACAATTACCTCACCTTTGCGGCCACCTTCTTTGCTAAAAATACTGCTAGAAAAGGAGGAACCGACTGCATCCCATTTCCTCTTGCTACGGACCATGGCCTGAACCAGAGGTAGGCGCGAGGGGTCGCAACCAGATTTAGAATACATAGACTTTGAAAGACTGGAAGGGAGTTGTCATTTTATTGTTCCAGTTCCAAAAAGCGAATGAGAAACTAGGTCCAAATAAAACAAACAAATCGTAGCTTCATATGTAAGCTTTTCACCCTGTATTGTCATTAAACATTTTAATATTAACAATTAATTCACAAGGAATGTTTTCCAATAAAATTAAGTAGTTTATCGTTGAGTGGTTTACGAGCGTTGTCGGCAAAGACGTATTGGCACGCGTTCAACGCTAATCTTGCAGTTTGTGATGAAGTTAGAGAAAACGTGTTGACACATATTTGGTATTCTCGGGACAGAGATGTTGAGAAAACTCCTTTATCGTCCGTCTGTGGATTGAAAAAAATAATTATCAAACATTTATTTACTTGAAGAATACGGAAATTCGATCGCGTTTGTAGAGATCTATTCCGTTACTTACTACGATTAAAAATCGGGCTGCAAACAAGACATTAATTATTATTTTAAAGAAGCCTAGTTACAAGTTTACCAATGCTCCCCTAAAAATGTATATATTTTTTTAGGTGGAGAATCATCAGAACGACTTCTCCTGCTCCTGGGCAGAGCGGGAGGGCGTGTCAGACTTTTACTGACTAAACCCCACCCCATTTCTTCTTTGTCTTCGTTCCAGGGACATTTTAAAATAAAGAAAATGAGAAGCTACAATGCCTGAGTCAGACTGGTTTCGAAAAGTTGAATCTGAGACATTCATGTCAATTTATCTTGGCTGCAGGCAGAGGCCAAAACAGAGATATACAGGGCGATTGGAAGATCGATGCAAAGCTTTAAAGCGAAGATAGTACAGACCATTTAGAACCATTTATGCCATGATTATTTTCGGCGAAGTTTTATCATTTTTTTTTAAACTTATTTTTAAGTTTTTTTTCAAAAATTCCCAAAATTTTATGTAAACTGCATATTTTTAGCCAAATTAAATGATAAATGAATTAACTTTTATTTTATTTAATTAAAGTAATGTCTAAGCAACCCGAAAAAACATGTTTTAGGCTTTTCTGTCATAAGACGATTTTGTTACGGACATTTAAAGTTCAGCAGAAATTTAGAAAAAAATAACAGTACGTTTTTTAAACCTTATTAAAAAAATAACAAAGGGTGTTTTTTTTTATCAAACCTTTTTGAATACATGTTTGATAAGCGTTCTTTCTTTTGAGGTATCATTTACGCGGATATCTTACAAATTATTGAAGTTAGGACCTAGAAACCGATTGGAGGGAGATTTTTTTAAATTTCGGCAGACTACTTAAAACAAAATTTGAATTAAAATTATTTATTTTTCATACATAAAGCTTTAAGGCGAAGATAGTACAGACAATTTAGAACCATGTAAGACATGATTGCCTCAGACGAAGTCTTACCAAATTTTTTAAACCTACTTTTGTATTATTTTTCAAATAATCCCAAAATTTTAAGTAAACTGCTTATTTACGGCCAAATTAAATAATAAATGAGTTCATTTTTATTTTATTTATTACAGTAATGAGTGAGCAACCTAGCAAAGTATGTCTTAGGTTTTTCTATTTATATAAATTTTGGGAATTTTTGAAAAAAAACTTAAAAGTAGGTTTAAAAAAAAATGATAAAGCTTCGCCGAACATAATCATGGCTTAAATGGTTCTAAATGGTCTGTACTATCTTCGCTTTAAAGCTTTGCATCGATCTTCCAATCACCCTGTATTTTTCTTAAATAGGTATTTACTTACACATATAATAACAGGTACTTCTGCGTCATAAAGAAGTTTGAAGTGGTGGGACTCATAGTCTGGTGTTGACTTTGTGTTCACATTGCTTGTGAGACAGACCTCTGAAAAAATAGTACAAAAGTCTTGAAATAGCAGAAAAAAAAGTGAAATGAAATTAGTCTCATTAAGACATAGATTATTCGCCAAACTTAAGTGGCAGTACATTGCTCATAGAACAGATGATCGATGGCAACGGAAGGTTCTGAAGTGGCGGCCACGTACCGAAAAACGCAGCGTTGGAGCGAAGGCCTCCCACATGGTGGACCGATGACCTGGTAAGGGTCGCGGGAATCCGATGGATGCGAGGCGCACAGGAATGGTTGTTGTTGCAACACTTGGGGAGATCTATGTCCAACAGTGGACGTGTTTCGGCTGAGATAATGATGATAGATTATTGTAAACGACTTACCAACAGGTATTTTTAATTGGCAGAGAGTTGACCATGTTTCCTCAGTTCCACCATACTTGGGGTGAATACAAGTGCCATGCCCTAGCCTGTCCGGTTTGAATTTTAGCATTTCAAGTACTTCTTCTGGGTTACAAATTTCACCACAATGCAGTGTTATCTGAAAAAAAAAAAATAGAATGATAAGTACCTTATAATTCTTTTTTGTTAGCCTTTGTTTCACATAAGTATGTATAAGATATACAACAACAACAGATTGTCGCAAATTTTTGTATAGAGATAATCATGTACAAATAAAATGTGCCGTTGGCTGCTGCGATGTCACAGGTTTGATTCCCGCACAGAACAAATATTTATTTATTTATTTTATTTATTTATTTATTTGGCTCTTCAACAATGAGTACACTATTAAATGTAAAGAAATACAATTTTGCCTTAAGGGGGATGTTCCAGGTCAGCCCGCGAAATTCAAATTTTCTTACGTTTTTTGCATTTTACAAGCCAGTGGTAGATTGTATGAAGTTAAAAATACATATGCGACTGTAAAACGTAACTAGTTATATAATTATAACCATAAAAATCATCAATACAAGTCTCCAAGCTCACTTAGTTGCAGGAACGTTTTTGACCTCGAAAAAATCGTTCCAACAGTTAGGTGAGCTTGGAGACTTGTATTGATGATTTTTATGGTTATAATTATGTAACTTATTACGTCTTACAGTCGCTTAAGTATTTTTAACTTCATACAACCTACCAATGGCTAGCAAAATGTAAAAAACGTAAGAAAATTTGAATTTCGCGGGCTGACCTGAAGCATTCACCTTAAGGATCCAGCGGAGATCGCTCGCTACTTCAAGTTGAGATGAAAATAAAATACGTTCGCGGTATATTGCTATCTTTGTTTGGCAAAAACAAATGCGAAATTGCATATGTGTGTGTACGTGTGAGTCGGACAATCTTCACAGCATAATATAGAACAGTTTTGAACTTGACAAAATAATTCCATCAAAAACACAGCTTGTAAAAAAACTCAAGTCTCGCAACACTACTCTTCTACCGTAAAAATATGTGAGATCCATGTTATTCCAAGTCAAAATATCTTGTATGTTTTAAGTAAATGAATTTAGCTTTGTAATAGCATGAAAACACAATGTATCTCAAAAGTAATTAAGTAAATCGTTTAGTGCGATTACCAAGTCAAATCTTAAAAATGTAACTTTGTAATCCTATACATTTATATGGGATTACTAAGTTATATATGCAGTTGGTATATCTAGAAAACTAGGTCGAAATTGCAAAATATTTTAGTTTTCCCTTGGTTTGTACACTAAACACTAATTGTAATCAAAATTTGAAACTTCTGTCTCTATTGCTGCTAAAAGTGCCTTAGACTTTTTATGTTCGTTCAGTCAGTGAGTGACAAAATTAAGAAAATTTAATGAAATTTGAAATATATAGTCTTTTTATGAAGCCTGCTTGATCTAGTTTCGTCCACAACGGATTTATAAGAGGTTGAAAATGGCTCGAAATGTTTCGAGATAAGGATGGCACTTTTTTGCGCGACTTGGTGGGTGTGACACTACCGTGCCCTCAGATTACCTATGCTCCATTGAAGTAATAGGGTCGTCACTTTTAATGTTATCCTAAAAATAAATTTAATGCAAAAAAAGACAGTGTTCTGTAGTGATCAATCTATCGAATTGAAATCATATTTTTATTTTACGTGGGCCTACATGGACACTTATGAAACGTCAGAATCTAGTGCGTAGTTCCAATTCGTCGTTTCCTATGGAGAAGAACCGGCAAGAAACTTCATGGTTACTCTTTTCAAAAAAATATTGGGTTTACAATATTTCCATACTAGCTGTGTCCGCGACTTCGTTGCGTGTATGAAAAAACTTATCAATAAGTTTTTAGTGTAGTATCTACACTTATACAGGAAAAGTTTTAAACTATAAATTTTGATTTCCTAGAGAGTATCAAACGTACGTTTTTTGCGATATAAACGGCTGTATCTTTTTTTTTCGATAATTTATATATTTGATTTGTGCACAGCTTCAAGGGATCGCGGGCCTATTCTCGAACTCGATAACTCCACGCGTTTCCGATATAAAGGGTCTTGACAAACAGACCGAATTGATTTGAAGGACAAAGTTGTGCTTCGTGGAATACTTTAGTTGTGCTTCGTCTGGTTGTGCTTCGTTTGGTTGTGCTTCGTGGAATGCCTCGTCAGCGACGGACAACAAAGTGATCCTATAAAGGATTCGTTTTTCCCCTTTGCGGTACGGAATCCTTAAAACGAAACGATAATTGTTGAAAAGTTTTATAGGAAATGAAATTCGATCAAATATGAACCTATGATAGATAAGTAGGTAACCCTGTAGGAGCGATACACACGCAAGGACCTTGTATACCCTGGAATGATTACGAAGTAATATCACACAATCTGAAGTGTACTTAAAATCCATTGCCATTAAGTTCATATTTTAAATTGACAAGCAAAAATGGAAAAAATGTACCCAGCAAGACGGAGCATACAAAGAGGTAGCGTGTCCCTTTCTTACTCGTCTATGGACACCGTGGTAGAAAGAGACAACATACCCTTTTGTGGGTACGTTTTTGAGGTTGACGTAATCAATCCAGATAGTATAAACAATTCTTGGACACACTGACTGGAGATGTCATCACCCACACACTGACATTTGCTTGCTGCGATAGCAATAAAAACTATTGAAAATTTGGGAGAAATTTGGATGTATTCCGTAATACCAAAAATGATGAATGAAAAATTAATGATTTTCCAATTTCTTTTCAATTCTTTATAACTTGATAATAATATCTGTGTTCCTGCGGGGAGATATCTTGAAATATTGATGTTTATAATATAGAAAAAACTATATAAAAACATGACATTTTCGCTGTGAAAATGTGCAAAATTAAATTCGCTTAAATTTCGTTTGGGGTAAGTTTTTCAACAAAAAGACGACGTAGGAACCTAGATAATTATTGAATCCAAATAACATCATATTATGGTGTAAATATGCTTAAACTGCAAATGATTTTGGTATTACGTTTGTATGGAAAATCGACACTTCGCGCCAGCCTTAAATCTAAGTGCCCCATCACTTAAAGAAGAGCACAACATGCACTAAATTATATGCTTTAACAGCTAATAATAATAAAATAACAAAAAAAAAACACAATAAGATTAAATATTAAAACGAACCCTAAATTTTAACATTTTTTAAAGCTAAATTTGAATTTATAATTTTGAACATAAAATTTGAGTTTATAAAGTATTTTATAAGCTACAGATAGGTGTTTTGGGTTTAAGTGTCTTGTGTATGTGAGTTTACATGTTTGTGAGCACACTCACAATACGGGAGCAATTCCTAGAGTGGAGCAAAGTTCTCTTACAAAAAAAAATATCATAGTAAAGTTTCATAATGAAGAGTATAGCCAGTGTTTCAATTGACTTTTGTACAGCCATTTAAATGTTCTATAATGGTACTGGATATTGGGTCTAGTTTTAATCTCAGTAAACTGCACAGATCTTCTGTGATAGACTATGGGTACCAATATGCTTTTAAAACTCAAAGGGTAATATAATAATGCTCACTTTCAAACCTGCTTCCTTTGCCTGCAATAGTGCAGGTACAAAACTCTTGAAATCTCCAGCCATAGGGTCACCACTTAACTCTATACCCACAACCACGTCAGGGTATTTTTTGTAGCACTCTATAGCCAGTTTTACTATTTCCTCTGCCTCAGAGATTTGCGATTTTCTATTGATAGAAACTATAAGTTTGGATATCATCGTGAGATGTAGAGAAGATTTCCTGTAAACAATAATTATCAAGTTAATTTGATTGACAATAGCAATAAAGTTGTGTTATATAACAAATCTATCACACAGCTATATTATATAGATAATATCTATATGCATAGTTGTTTTCTGCACTTAATCCATGATGATTATTATTGGAGTGGTCTTCATAACAACCAACCAACTTCTGTCCCTAACCAGACATAACAGTTATAAAATTACCGTGAATGATCCATTAGACAAGCATTAACTTGAAAAACTGACAATATTACTCACTGTATAGTATCAATTATGGTTTCAATGTACTGCAATTTGGTCATCTGTGGTGTGTCTCGTGGTGTACTTCTGAGCTCAAGGTAACAACAACCATCATCTTGAAACTCTTGAAGTGTCAGACTGGTGGCTAAAGCCAACGCCTTAGGATTACTCGTCAGGGAATGAGCAATGTTGAATACTTGGAAACATCTGTTAAAAATAATACAATCAATTAAACATATTAATTTCAAATAAACAATTTGAAGGCACCTTTTAAACTATCACATACCCACAAAACAAGACACAATAGTAAGACAATGACAGCGCGGTCTCATGCAACCGGTCGGGGATTCATGAATTCATTTTCAAAATGTTCAGTAAAAAAAGTGAAGGTAAATTGTACATTCTGAGGCATAGATCTCTATGGAGAAGAATGTGCAAGAAACACGCTCATGTTCTCATAAAAAATATCATTAATTTTACTTAACGTTTGAATCCCCAACCGGTCTTATGAGACCGCGCTGTTATTGTTTTACTATTGTGTCTCGTTTTGTGGGTATGTGATAGGTTGATGATTTTTTTATTGTACAAATTAAAGTATTAGCCTTTATTATTATTTAGTACGTTTTGTAAGTTTTTGAGTCAGTGAGTGGCATTCCGTAGATTATGGCCAGCCCATTAGAAAAACGTAATAAAAAATAAGGTTTTCTATCTGAAGTTAACAATAACAACATTTAATAAAATGTAAATAACATTCTTGTTTGAGCAGCATGATGCTGTTTATTTAAATTAGGTACATTTACATGCACAACATAGTTTACTAGTGACTCAAACAATATATTTAGATGAGATAGGTACGGTACTTATAATTATTATTTATCTACTGACCTTGGCATACCAGATATGAACATTAAGAGTGAAATGGATTAAGTAGAGTGTTATGCACACACAACCGAATGCAGTTTACTGGTATGTCAGCTTTCAGAAAATTATAAATAAGTATTATGATATTTCAACAGAAATTAGGTAGTCAATAAACGAATCTGAATCTAATAGTATTTGCACACTAAATAATTAGTGCTAATAATGATAATGAATATTAAAAATTACACTTACTCCGTCAGGTTTCTAGAGTCACCGGCGCCGATTTGAAATTCATCAAAGAAAGCATTCGTTTTGTCTTCAATACCAGAATCAGCGTGAAACCTCTTTAGTTCTAGCATCGTAGCTGGGCTCAAAGAACCGTTCAAATGAGCATGTAATTCCTAAAATACAAAATGTAATTGTAAAAAATAATATAATAAAGAAAATAATATTGCTTTCGAAAACTCCGCGGTATACTTACAACTTTTGGCAATTCCAGAAAGAAAGTATCGGAGTTCATGGTTAGTTTTTAAATAAAAACAACGAGTGGTGGCTTCCAAAACTTTTCGAACTGCAATAAAGTATTAGGCTCCCGAATAAATATTTCTTCAAAACAAGGAAAACTGTCAGTGAGACGAGTGAAGAATAAGATCATAGTTATCTTTGGAAATACTACTAAACCAATGACGAGGGAGTACCTTATCAATGCAGTATGCTATTGGTTGACTGGAGTGTTGGGTGTTGTATTTGTTTATGTCACCTTTGATCGAATAAAAAAGAAATTAGCTGTGCTCGAGTTGCAAGTCAACCAGTTTTCTATAAATTATAAATCATTATTTCTTTGCAAATATATGGGTGACTGGTACATAGATGTTTTCTTATACAGGTAATTAGCTCCTCCATATTCTACAGTTTTGTGGGCATACACAAAATTATTCTATTCGCAAAAAAAAAAATTGTATTGATAATATAAATTCTATAAAGACTCTTATCCAAATCCTGAAACTCAAATGTTAAAAAACCGCTGTCTGTCAGAGA
Source organism: Mythimna separata (assembly GCA_030763345.1). Classification (NCBI taxonomy): domain Eukaryota; kingdom Metazoa; phylum Arthropoda; class Insecta; order Lepidoptera; family Noctuidae; genus Mythimna; species Mythimna separata. The sequence goes on along the minus strand of CM061177.1, from coordinate 16,876,582 downwards.
AAAATTATGAATGTCAAGTCAACTGATAAGAAATGATAACGCCTATCGCATTTTGTTGTTTGGTTTGATTGAAGCGGTGTTTTTGTACTTTTTAAACTGAACGTAAACTATTTAGAGGAAAGATGTTTAAATTAATGATTTTATTAATATATTTAGGTTTAAATCGTTATTTAGTAGACAGCGAACCGAATGTTCCTGTAGTAATAACGACGTGGTGGTTCTCAAATTCTACTGTAAAAGGTAATAATATTATTTTAATTTGATTAAACGTATTGATATATATTTATGTTATGACTACAGTCATGCAAGTATATTTAAAAATACGGAAATAGTATTCTTAATTTTTATTCCAGTTTTTCCTGTGAAATATCCATCAACAAACTGCTTTTAATCATTCATAATAAAATTATTTCACAGCATGGGAGGTTCTTAAAGAAGGAGGTAGTGCATTAGATGCCATAGAGCAGGGTGCTTCAGTGTGTGAAGTTCAGCAGTGTGATGGCACAGTAGGGTATGGAGGAAGCCCTGATGAGAACAGTGAGACTACTCTGGATGCTCTCATCATGGATGGGTAATTTGTCTTCTTACTAAATTGTTTAAAAATTAAAGTTAGGTAAGTACTGGTAATTCCATACTCTCATTGAGTATAGGTAAATAAATAACTCATAAAATTGACAACACAATACACTCATATTTTATGAAAATGTGCAAAGAATGTCTCATAAAAATAAACTCAAACAAAGTATTTCTTGAGATAATATAAGAATTTTAAGACTACTACTAATATTTTTCTGTTTGCTTTCATTGTCTTGTCAGTCAGCGTATTTTTCTTTATTAAGTACTTTAATATTTTTTTCCTTTTTATGTGATTTAAGTTATTGTATGCCAAAGCGATCCATGAGAGACACAATAGCTTTTTAACTGTCTTTAATATTGTGAAGTATGGTTAACTAACTTTATGGTTTGGTTACCATGGATATATTTTACTGTTAGAAAAAACATTTGTCAGATTAATAGATACTAATTGTCTTACGTATTTTTACCAAAAATAAAACAACACTAACATTAACTATATACTGCTTTATTCTTTGTAACATATGGTGATCATCAAGATCCACAAAATACAAGTTTAAGTATTTAAACTTTACATGGTAGCAGAGCCTTTGATGTTGCAAGAATACCAAATGTAAGTACCCATACAAAATGTCGAGTGCAAAAATAGACGCGCTCACGAAAGACAACTACGATACATGGGTGATACAAGCAGAAGCCGTCCTAGTGAGACAAAAACTTTGGAAATACGTTGAGACACCCTTGTCCTCGAACGCAACCGCCGACGACATAGATAAGGACAGATTAGCTAAATCTGAACTGGTCCTTATTATCGCTCCATCTGAGCTTAAACAAATTAAAAACTGCGGCACTGCCAAAGATGTTTGGGACAAACTGAAAAATACCTATGCCAGTAAGGGACCTGCACGAAAGGCGTCTCTATTAAAACAGCTGATCCTTACGAAACTAGAAGGACACGACGTACGCAGTCACCTGAACAAGTTTATGGATACAGTGGACAAACTGGCCGACATGAACGTTATCATCAACGACGACTTGTTAACTATCATGATGTTATACAGTCTCTCTCCTGATTATGAAAACTTCAGAGTTGCTATTGAATCGCGCGACAGTCTTCCGAAGCCAGAGGAGCTTAAAACCAAAATATTAGAAGAATTTGAAGCACGTCACAACCAAAACATAACCAATACCAACGAACCTCAATACTCATATGAAGAAGAAGCATTATACGCGTCCTGCCGAATTTGCAAACGAAGAGGTAACATTTTCAAACGCAAGAATCACAAAGTATGTACAAACTGCTGGAAGAAAAACAACGAGAGGTCTAAGAAACTAAACACTGACTCTCATCGAAACAATTATGCTACACAGTGCCTTCTTACACGCAACAAGAAGCCTGAGAACAATATTTGGATTCTGGACAGCGGCTGCACATCACACATGACTTTTCAACGAGATCTATTTAAAAATATCGAGAAATCATCCAGAAAACTTAACTTTGCAACTGAAGATTGCACTGCGGAGATTGAAGGAAAACGTACAGTCTCTTTCATTTCGAAAAATGGAGACGGTGAAGCTCTCACTCACCTGAAGGACACGCTGTACGTACCTAGTCTGTGTACTAACCTACTGTCAGTCAGCAAGATGACAGATGCCGGCTGTTCTGTCCTCTTCACAAAGAACAAAGCGACAGTCTGCAACCCAAAAGCTGGAATAACTCTCACTGCTCATAAAGAAGAAGATGGTCTCTACCACATCAAACCAAACAAGTACGAGTGCAACAACCTGGCCAATGAAAAAGATGACGTAGCTCCGACATCCTCAAAGAAAATGGATTCGGCAAACATGAACATTTATGACTGGCACAGAAAACTTGGGCACATGAACGCCAACGATTTAAAACATGCACTCCAAAACCAAACACTACTCGGTTTGAACTTTAATGCATCAGAAACATTACCAGAATGTGAAACCTGCACTCTAGCTAAAATGCACCGAGTACCAGCTCCCCGTGAGAAAACAACTCAACGTACATCTGAACTCATAGAAATCATTCACACCGACGTCTGTGGACCTATCCGAACGTCCACATTAAGCGGAAATAAATACTTCGTCACCTTTATTGATGACTACAGTCGCTACAGTCGCGTGTACATGCTGAAAAACAAGAGTGAAGTCTTAGAGAAATTCAAAGAGTTCAAACAGATGGCAGAAACTCACACAGGGAATAAAATAAAAGCCGTACAATCGGATAATGGCACCGAATATGTTAACAAAGAATTCGACGCTTACCTGAAACGCTGCGGGATACAACGAAGGCTTAGTGCACCTTACACATCGCACCAAAACGGAGTAGCTGAAAGAAAAAACCGCACTCTGATCGAGAAAGCAAGAGCCTTACTCATCGATGCGAAAGCACCTTTAAAATGCTGGGGCGAAGCTGTCATGACTGCAAACTACCTATCTAACAGGAGTCCGAACAGTGCCATCCAGAACAAAACACCATTTGAAGCATGGGTTGGCAGAAAGCCGTGCATTAATCACCTTTATATCTTTGGATCTAAAACGTTTGTTCTTATCAAAGGCACTAGTGGTCATAAATTCGCACCAAAAGCAATTCCTGGCATGTTTATTGGATACTCTGAAACCTCAAAAGCTTTCAAAATTCTACTACCTTCCAAAAACAAAGTGGTCACATCAAAAGATATCCGCGTGATGAAATCCATGTTTTACGACGAAACAAACAAACATAATATCACCGATCTCTTCAACGATGAACCTCCAAAACCTTTGAAAACGTCAAAACCAGAACGTAAGCAAGTAACAATACATTTTGAAAATTATTGTTTAGTTAGTTAAATAAGATGGCTGGTGAAGGCATTCCATGAGCTAAGGTTGACTGGTAGAGAATGCCTTGATGCATTAAGTCTGCCTATGTACCACCACTGTACATGAAGTATAAATAAATAAGTGAGTTAGAGTCAACAACTTTGAGGAAAACTTTGCTCAACTGCAGGGCATTCTTCTCATTTTCAGAAAGACAATGAATGTGGGTGCAGTAGGAGCTCTCCGCAGGATTAAAAGCGCAATATCAGTAGCGCGCCATGTTCTAAAGCACACCAAACATTCATTTCTGGCTGGTGAACTGGCAACACAGTTTGCTGTTCAGATGGGATTCAAAGAAGAGTCTCTTTCTACCTCTGAATCTAAACAACTTTGGCTGAAGTGGCACAATCAGAACCACTGCCAACCAAACTTTTGGACTGTAAGCTTTTTAAAATAATCTTATCCGGTATACCTATTCATTTAGTTTCATAGTTAAATAAAAATAATATTAGTTATTTAATTATTTTTTTGAGTACAAAATGGTGGCCTATTTTCAACATCTCGTTGACTTTTCAAGTAGGTTTTAAAAAATAATATTATTGTAGTTCCATAGCTAAATGAAAAACAAAATAAGTTATTTAAATTTTTTGTAAGTACCAAATGATGGCCTTATTTTCAACACTTCATTGACTTTTCAAGTAGGTATCTGCTTAGATAAACATAACATTATTATTTATCTAATCTCAGGGTGTCAAGCCAGATCCCAGCAAGTACTGTGGTCCTTATCATCAAATTAAGAAGAATGAAGACATGCGTCCTGAAGTACAGATGATAGTGGATAAATATAATCATGATACAATTGGCATGGTTGCTGTGGACAGCAAAGGTGATGTAGCAGCTGGCACTTCGACCAATGGCGCCAAATATAAAATACCTGGGTAAAAACAAAGTTATATTTTCTTTCACCAATGTTCACTTAAAAAATTAACGGTAGATTATTTAATATTTTATAATGATTGGCTGCTGTACCATAACATGCAATGTAACAGTATTCCCATATTGTCACAGCATATTGTGGACGACTTGCGCGCGTAAATTGCGCATAGAGTATTTCAAGTATGGAAATAGGTACGTGTTCGCTTATACGCGCACGGCGCGGTTCGTCCACAGTTCCACACAATGCTCCTATCTTGTTGAAATTAACTGGAGACTGTATTATAATGATGTAATTTTATTCCAAATACGACCTAAAAAATAAAATAGTTTCTTTCGACAGATTTTAAATTTCGCGCCTCTTTTCTTTTGGGAGAAGTAGTTGGACCTTTGATATATCGAGATTCAACTATTTGCAACTTTCGACTCAATAAAATAACTAATTAATACAGGAGAGTTGGCGATTCCCCGATCCCCGGGGCTGGCGCCTACGCAGACAATGAAGTGGGCGGTGCTGCTGCTACCGGTGATGGCGATATCATGCTCCGGTTTTTGCCGAGGTAACCCAATGTTTTTTAAAAGAAGTAAATTTGTACCAAGTGTCGTGGAAAAACTTGGCCTATGTCCAGTGTACACGTTTGAAAGTGGTATTTCTACTTTTCGACAAATTGGCGACCATGCCATGATGCCGTCCAGATTTTTTTAACCTAGAAAAGCCTCCTTTTTTTTTGAGATGGCAATTCATCAAATAACATTCCCCCGCTGCCCGCTTAAGGATGGAACAAGAGGGCATGTCAGGATTATACTGACAAAAACCCGGCTATGCATTTCAGGACCACGGTAACTGTTTTAAAAAATCCCGTGACCCTTGCCAGAATTGTCCCTACTAGGCCCGCAGACATGTCTTTGAGGCCCACGTGGAACACTAAGCACCTTCGACGACCCGCGCATGTTACTAATTGCTTGTCATCCGCAACTTCAGTTCGACCCGACGCGACGCCGATGTTAACCCCTCCTACCATTATTAAGAAAAACCTATACTCCGTCGGTTTAGATAGTTAACTAAATGTAAACCATCTTGGCATGTCTTTTTATCTAAAAGTTGTCTATAAATTGTATATAAAAATCTTTGCGACTAGGTATTTACCTAAATCGATGTTAGCTAATAAACTAAATTTAAATAATCTTTGTGTATATTATATACTACTTCTTTAATATAAAAAGACATGCCAAGATTGTTTACCTTTAGTTAACCACCTAAACCGATAGACCATAGTAAAACATGAGTTGTAATAAAAAATGTATATATATTTTTTTAGCTTTCTAGCAGTAGAAGAAATGCGTCGAGGAGCGTCCCCTACGGAAGCTGCGCAAACGGCAGTCAAAAGAATAGCAGCACATTACCCAGATTTCATGGGTGCTGTAATAGCGTTAACAAAAACAGGTCAATACGGAGCTGCGTGCCACGGAATCACATCATTCCCATACGTCGTACAAGACAAAACTCGAAATATTTTTGAAGTTATAACAATAAAATGTTAATTCTAATTGGCTTTTTCTTTTAAGAAATGTTTTTTATCCTATTTCATCCTATATTTTTTTACCTATTATTTACGTAGACATAACTAAACTTTATTTCGAAATCAATATAATATTTTAAATCAAAAACTGGGTACAGACTGCTGTAACAGAATTCCCACAGTGTGGACGCCTAGCGCCCGAACGGAGCATATCAACTATAACTAATAAACTTTTCATATAAGTACCTACTAAATAAAGTTGATATTTAATTTATTTTCTTCACAAGTGTGTCGAAAAACGTCGTATGAAACACGTGAGTAATTGGTCATTATCGTTCTTGGCTCTCTTAAGACCCTCGCCATGGCTCGGGTCTTAATACCACCGCGACGATAATGACCCACCATTAAACACTTGTATCATAATGTACTATTATTTACTTAATTAATACTTAATATTTTTCTAATGTAATTGTGATAATGATTGTATGTAGCATAAGAAATAAAAAAGGTGAAATCTATGGCAATTACATTTTTTTGTGGGAAGGAAGTGATCGTAGCAAATATCACCCGCCCCCCCCCCCCCCCCCGGTGACAACTGAGATAAAAACTTCCCATTTGTCCACTCTAGTCAGTTTTCAAATTCGAAAAAAAAATCGATAGAAAAACAAATGAAACAACAGAAAACATGATAATTTTTGGATTGTATCATTTGTTTTACAATCTCCAGTATGCCAAAACTGGAGATCGATTGGTTATTGGTTTCGGCCGTAAGCCTCCATTGTTTATCCGCCGATCGGTTTGTCTGTCTGTTAGTGGAATTTCCCAGTGAGTCGAGATGATCGTGCAGGCTCCAGCAAGTCCAAGCGGTGCTGTGTGACGTATGGTTTGACTGCTGGCGTCGACCAGGAGCGGTTCTTCATAGCTCTTCATGTGACTGGCCGAAGGTGCAGTGTGTTTAACCAAGGTCGCTGGAAAGGCTGAGGGTAATGACCTACAGCTAATAAACCGTAAAAGACAGAGTAAATTTTCACAGAATGTAACAACAAAAACCGGCCAAGAGCGTGTCGGGCCACGCTCAGTTTAGGGTTCCGTAGTTTCCCGTCCGTCACAATAAGTGTCCCCTACTTTTCAAAAACTGTTCGTCCCATTAAGTTCAAAATAATTTTCCTAAAAAGTCCTTATAAAGCTCTACTTTCCAGATTTTTTTCGTATTTCTTAAACCTATGGTTCAAAAGTTAGAGGGGGGACACACACAAATTGTCTTTTACTTTTTTACTTGAGGAGCGATTATTTCCGAAATTATTAATATTATCAAAAAATGATTGTAGTAAACCCGTATTCATTTTTGAATACCTATCCAACAATATATCACATGTTAGGGTTGAAAATTAAAAAAAAACACTTTCCACTTTACATGTAGGGGGGCTACACAAAATTATTTCTTTTTACAATTTTTTTATTTTTTTTCCGTTTTTGCCATTTGGCTACGGAACCCTAAAAACACTCAAACGATCAAAATAACTTTAATTTCGGAAGACGGTGTTTCTAGTATTGTTTGTTTATTTTTTAACCCCGACTGTTTCTTTTTTATTTGCTTGGGACGATTTACCAAAAATGCAGGGTGTTGATTAAAAAAAAAACCATAAACAACGTTAGCTGGCGGGCCGGGCGGAACAAAAGTCAACGCAAGTTCTTCGGCCATTTTGTGTTTGACTGTCTCACTGCGCTCACAGTTCAACGTAAGTTTAATTTTCATAATTTATAATTTTTGAGTTGTTTATTTGGTTTGTGAATTCCATAATCTTGCCATCTTTGATCATAATTAATTACTTTTCAATGATTTCGTTTTTATATTATAGTGGTGTTTCGGAGTTAGGAAAACCACCACCACGTGGTTTTAGGTTTTCTAATTTGACATGATGATACTGATAATCATTTCATTCGTGGTATCCCCTGAGGTTTTCCAGTGAAGTTCGTTAACGCGTCTGATTTTATTCTAACAAAGGCTAAATTTGTGTTGATTAGAGAACACGCGACTAATTTTGTAACCTTATCAACAGAATGGCGGACGCTGCTCCAGCCGGTGGACGTGGCGGTTTTCGCGGCGGCTTTGGTTCTCGTGGTGGCGATAGAGGCCGTGGAGGTCCTCGTGGCCGTGGACGCGGTCGTGGTCGCGGCCGTGGACGCGGAAAGGAAGACCAGAAGGAATGGGTGCCCGTGACCAAGCTGGGCCGTTTAGTGCGCGAGGGAAAGATCGACAAACTCGAGAGCATCTACCTGTTCTCTCTTCCCATCAAAGAGTTCGAGATCATCGACTTCTTCCTCGGCCCCTCCCTCAACGATGAGGTCCTCAAGATCATGCCCGTACAGAAGCAGACCCGTGCCGGTCAGCGTACGCGTTTCAAGGCTTTCGTGGCTATCGGAGATAACAACGGACATATTGGTCTGGGTGTGAAGTGCAGCAAGGAAGTCGCCACCGCCATCCGTGGTGCTATCATCCTTGCCAAGCTGTCCGTCCTGCCAGTCCGCAGAGGTTACTGGGGTAACAAGATCGGCAAGCCCCACACAGTTCCTTGCAAGGTAATTTGGTTATTTCATAATTTCTTTGTATTATTCTTTGTACTTATTACATTTCAATGATGATACTGATAATCATTTCATTCGTGGTATCCCCTGAGGTTTTCCAATGAAGTTCGTTAACGCGTCTGATTTACATTTCTTAAAACGATTAAACATTATATTTATGGAATTGATTTCTAACATTTTTGTCTTCTATTTTCAGGTTACTGGAAAGTGCGGTTCCGTCACTGTAAGGTTGATCCCAGCTCCTCGTGGTACCGGTATTGTGTCTGCTCCAGTCCCCAAGAAGCTTCTTCAGATGGCTGGTGTCCAGGACTGCTACACTTCAGCTCGTGGCTCCACTGGCACTCTTGGAAACTTCGCTAAGGCTACTTACGCGGCTATTGCCAAGACCTACGCCTACCTTACTCCTGACTTGTGGAGGGACATCCCACTGACCAAGTCACCCTACTCTGAGTTCAAAGCCTAAAGACAGTTTTGATATACTGAAATAAAGTGGAATTACCATCATATTTCTGGAATTTTATTTTTGCCTTATATTGATTTAGAATCATAAAATATCAGGCTCTTTAGTTTACTTCCTTCGTATTAAAACTGCTTGATCTGTATATGAAGCTAGCTATTTGTACAGTACCTTTTGGAATCACTGTTTGAAATAAATTAGTGCTATATTTCTTTCATGGTTTAGAAGTACCTAGGGACAAAGTTCAATGTTTCTGCATCCCAGTTCGTAATTATTCGTACCTAGTTATGACACTACCAGCTTCTAGTGGAACACTAGTGTTGGTGACTTGCTGGTCCGCAATCACGATGCGGTAGTCTCTTGGATTGCAGTTGCACACCTAAAAAAGTTGGGCCGGTGAAGCCGTTTGTCCCCAATTTAGGGCCGGCGCTCAGTGCCGGCATGTCATGGTAAAGGATTTTATTACTAATCAAGTTATTTTTAATTTTATCCAATTGAGTTTAGAATTCATATTATTTTATTTCGATACAAGATGGACGGAATGGGTTATTTTGTGTCGAGGAATTATGATTGCCAAGTTAGTTGAAGTATGGTTGATACTTACGCAGCGGTTGGGCAGAATGAGATGCCGCGAGACACCATGAAATGCCGCGAGACGCCACGGCATGCCGTACCGTGCCATGCCGGCAGTGGGCGCTGGCCATTAGTCGAAATCTCGCAAATATATCAGAATTTGGGTAGCTGTACTGCCGGTTTTGTTTCTCGAGACCCAAGAAAATAACTCTCTTGAGCAGAGACTAGAGTTCATTTTTTAACACGTTTCTAGTTACTGAAAAGTTAAGAGTTCAGAAACCCAACCTCATAATAGCACTAAACTCATCTTGTATTATTATTGTATTTTTTTGGACAATCAACTTGCTTCTTTGTGCAGTGAGAGGGAGTGTCAGACACACTGACTAAAACCCAGCTGTGTTCCTTCAGTTGCACTTTGCAATCCAGAGCCATAACTCTTATTGCTAAAAGTTTGATTTGCAGCTATGTGGGACTTGGTATAAGTCGCAAATTTCCACTATTTAAGTGAAGGGAAAGTAAAGAAAAAGGGTGTGACAGGACAGAATTAAAAAAAAATGTGTTGTGCTGACCTCAAGTAATGACTGGCCTGTTGGTCTAGTGGTTACTGTGGTTAGTGGCCCTGAATGCTGTACTGGAGGTTGTGGGTTCGATTCCCACCCAGGACAAATGTTTGTGTGATGAGCATGATCATTTGTTCTGTGTCTGGGTGTAATGTATATATTTAAAAATATATAAGTATGTTTATCAGTTGTCTAGTACCCATAACACAAGCTCTGCTTAGCTTGGGACTAGATGGCGTTGTGTGACAGTTGAAAAAAAAAATGGGATAAGTGCAGGATGATAAAGAAGTGAAGGGGAACAAATTGATAGTAAAACACTGGAGTTACTTATTAAAATCTTTTACTTCTTTTTCAAATAAATTGATTGTGTGATCACATACTTTTTCTAAGTCTTTCAAACCTCTTTTCAGTACTTCTAGGGCTGGTGTTTCTTTTGATTGTATCCTGAAGTGCATTTTAGATTCAGCTGGATGGGGTACTGTGTAGCCGCAGAAATCAACATCTTCACTGTAGACAATACATCACAAATTAGTATTTATTGTTTAGTTCTGTTGAGAATTCATAAGTATATTATTAATAGTGCCAGTAGTAAGTAATTCTCGATTCCTCTTCACATCAATGGATTCGGATAAAAAATTATTTTATCCAAATCTGCACTATATGTTCTGTGGGTGTGAGTGGGTTTTTACAAGCAAGTAAAAAGTATTAGTTGGATTGGTCACACGCTTAGGAGGGATCCCGATCATATACCTAAACAGGCGCTGGATGGGAATTCCCAAGGAAAAAGGAAACGTGGCCGTCCTCGACAGACCTGGCGACGAACCGTGTTAGCTGAAGCAAAGGCCATCGGACTGACGTGGAGCGAGGTCAAGCGAAAGGCGCAAGACCGGTCGCGATGGGTGTCTACTGTCGACGCCCTCTGCCCCAGCTAGGGGACATAGGATTTTAAGTGAAAAAGTATTATAATGATAGTAACTATAGGTGTGAATGCTAGTTTGTTATAGAAAAGGCCAAACCATAGCATGTGCTTAATGAAGTTTGTTGCAAGGGCCAGATAAACTACTTGATCCTTGTCTAAAAAAGTATCTTCCCCCTGTTCCATGTAACTTCGAGAAACATGTTTACTCTTTTCCTGTAAATTCTTTTGTCTACAATCCATCCGTCTTTACTCTGGCCTCATAATACCTCTTCATATATTCACATTTTTATCATCAGTCACATTTTGTATCATCTGTTCTCATCAATGTGCCTGCCTGCCATAAAGTTTATAACTAACAACTAAAACAAGATTTCAGGTACTTACTATCTATTGATAATACATTTTAATGCATTTCCTAATGTGTGACTTTCGTTTTGAAATACATAAGTTCTGCATGTTGGCCCTGAGTCTTCATCTCCTGGAAGCTGAAATTTTAATACAAGTATTTAAAAACTATTCTAGTTATTAACATAAGTATGATACTTTTATTTTGAGGTAAAAGCTAGTATGATTATTTATTGAAAGTTCAGCATTAACTAAAAATAAACAACAGTTTAAAAAAATACAACATTAATATTTTTGTATGTTGAGGTTATGTTCTCATGTGGTAGATTTTCTTTACATATTAACATGAATAAAAATTTTAAAGTTAAGGTTTAATGACAATTTAAGAAAATAACAGTCATAAAGTTTCAATCAAATGATAATTCACCTCTGATATCTTCATTTTTACTTTATTTGGTTCAAGTCTAAAACACTTTCTGAAAAACTTGTCAATAAGCTGCTTTTAAGAAAAGCAGCAGTAAAGTAATAGTGGTGGTGGTGGGCAACTACAACTGTGCTTTGAGCACAGTTAATCCATACATTTAGTAACTTGTAGTATAAAGTTCTTGTGAAATTAAACAACAAATGAATATTTTCATGCTGAATGTTTACAATTGTTATTTGACACTGACAGTCCTGACAGACCACTCTCTCTTTACTTTTAATTTTGTTTTCTAAAACTGTAGCCAGTCTTTTGAGATTAAAGCGTACCACTCAAAGCTCGACATTATCATAATGATATGATTGTGTTGGATAAGGTTAACACTGAGAAAAATCTATACTAATATAATAAAGAGGTAAAGTTTGTTGTTTTTTGTTTGTATGAGGTAATCTGTGGAAATACTGGTTCGATTGCTAAAATTTTTTCACCAATAGAAAGCTACATAAAATATAGCTTATGTCACTCAGGAAAGGGGCGAAGCGGGCGAAGCTGTGGGGTAAAGCTAGTAAATTATATAGCTGTTTATTGATTTGATTTATTTTAATGTATTTTTTGATTTCCCACTAACAGATAGCTTGCTGAATCCTCCAAATCAAATAATTTAATTTTTAACCTGAAAACCAGAATAGAATAGAATAATAATCCCTTCCCCTCCCTTTCTCCCTTTACTCTGTGTAGGGATAATTTATTAGTTTTAAAACAGTAAAGCCATAGCTCTACTGTTTTAAATTTATTGTGTTCCATATACAGACACTGTGGTGTCTTTGTATGAAACACAATTCAGCCAATTGCGGTCAGGTCCATTAATACTGGGGTTCCTCAAGGGTCAGTGCTCTCGGCAAGATTGTTCATGATCTCTTTAAAACTCGGTACCTTTGTTTATGCTGGCGATAGCACTGTTGCTGAAGAATACGTGTCCAACGCACGAACAAATGGCTCACAGAGGTCGAGGAGAGGCTAGGGTTGGGCTCTAGAAATTGTCTTGGCAGGCAGTCTCTGATTGGGCGATGCCCATTTGGTCAAAACACAATATTTTTATCAGACTTTTACACAACGGCAGTTCTACTCTGCTTCAACTTTTCGGGGTGTAACCGTGTCGATAACAGGCCATCATGATCTTCTTGGTGTAACGCTAATATCTATCAACAGCAATTTCGATCTTATATGAAGGCTCTGCACTGCTCTTATCTTTGGGACGGATCTGCTAGATAACAGCTGCAGATGCGCTTGAGTTAATTGAGAAGTGAGCCAAGAGGATCATTGGTGATGGTGCAATCGTCGAGTCGAAGCTTTAAGGTTTTGTGCATTGATACCGATTTTATTTTAGTTTACTTTATTGCTAAGTTTTCTACCGTTTGTGTTTCGGGGAGTGTATATCCGAAGTATATTAATTTTCTTCACCCGCATTACTGTTTCACAGAAGATAACCACTTCCTCTTGCTTAGGACCTTGCTCAGAACTATGGTCCCCACGAGGACAGGGAGAAGCTTCGTCCAAACAGGGCAAACTTCCATCGTATGCTCTACTGTGTTTTCATAATAGTGACACACGAGTATTTTTTTCGCCGCCTCGACGACTGCACCATCACCGCCGCATCCATTCCATCCATCCATTATCCATTTCCGATGAGGACCTTCGTCAGGGGGAAAGTGAGGACGCCGCGGCATCTCTGTAGCCATTCTCCAAAGAGGGGACTTGCCACAGCGATTGTAGCGAGCCCAGCAGGTAGATACCCAACTTTCAATTACAAAAGTAGGTCTACATTAACAGCTCATAAGACAGTGTCAAAGTTCTGTTCAAATTATTAGAGATAGGGCGGAGGTGGCAGCCACAAGCTAACGTTCAGTGTAATGAAGTGCTTATAACATCCGAAATAATTTCCCTTTACAACCTTTGTCTCCGAGTTTAAATTTATCTCATCATTGCGTTTCGCGAGTGATCTTTCTCGGAGTAAATTAAACTTTGCGGGTGGGCTGGCGTGGTCCATTATGTTCGTGCCGTCATCGCAATGTTCCAAAATTGTCTTGGAATCTTGGAGTATAGAAACAAGGAATATTATTGTAGGAATAGTATTTTCTTCCATTAGCGGTTTCGCTCAGGTGAAGGTAGGTTTGTCTATTCAAGCTATAGTCCGTATTAGGGGGTGAATTTGGAAAGTTCTTCTTTTAGTGTTCGCCTACGTTATAAGAGGAAACCTGTGCAAAATGTCACGTTCGTAGTTCGAATAGTTTCGGCTGTGCATTGATACATAATGAGAGTCCAGTCAGTTTTTATATTTATATATATTATATTATTTATTTATTTTCTGTTTGGTCACTGCAACCAATAGTATGATTGGTTGCATGGGAAGGTGAAATGGTCATTGAATGCACGTCATGTAGTGGTAAAACGAATGAGTATATATAGAAACAAGAAAAAAATCTGAGTTTACAAAGTGTTTTAATTCATGAATCCCCGACCAGCCTCATAGGACCGCGCTGCTATTGTCGTACTATTGTGTCTCGTTTCGCGGGTATTGATAGGTTAAATCAAGATAGTAGAACTGCAGTAATTAAGTAGTTACTTAACAATACCTACTTAATATTCTTCATTATCATCATTCTGTCTATTTATTACTGTGTATGTATACAGACATGCTCATTTTGATCATATTTAAACGACAAGTTTAAATATAGTCAAAAGGAGTATATTTAGGTACATCGTGCGAGTATATTTAGGAAGTTTACCTTAGTTATTCACTCTATATGAGATAGGTAACTACGAATACCTTCATACGGTATGGCTCTCAGACCGGTGCTTAGCGCTAACACCACAGTATTTACGTTACGCGGGAGCAGAGCAGATTTATTAAATAATAACGTAACACCTGCTCTACAGTCAGTCTTCAGAGTGATACCACTCATTTAACACACCCGCACTTTCTAGGCTGATGAAACGCATATGTCGTAGGATAATTTGATACTTCGAATCTTCGCGAAAATCCTAGGGGTTTTGCGAAAACGCGGATAATTAGACATAGGCGAAAAATTATCAAATCTTACTGGACAAAGTCAGGATTTTTGCGAAAATACTCGTTATTATAGCAATATTGCGAAACGAAACGCTGGCTGTTATGAAATAAGAACGCTGATTGGTCGGTCAGCGCGTTCAATAAGAGATCGTCTCTGATTGGTTGACGTCTTAAATGTCAATCGTTTGTTGCCGCACGTTATTTGTTTACGTTTGTGTCTGAGTTAAATTGCAGAAGTGTTGTGTTTGGACTTAAATAAAGTGGTAAATAAAAGTGCTACACGGATGTACATAGTGTCATATATCATAAAAGTCTTAGTCAACCACTCAACAACAACAATGCTTTCGAGATTGGTTTAGCGGTGTTTTGTTTGTCATCTCTATGATACAATACTTGAAGTTAATCATCGGCAAACTAGGAACCAATTAGAAGTCAGCCAGCAAAATTGTAGCCAATCAGTGTTGAGCACATCAAATCTTACTATAATAACGAGTATTTTCGCAAAAATCCTGACTTTGTCCAGTAAGATTTGATAATTTTTCGCCTATGTCTAATTATCCGCGTTTTCGCAAAACCCCTAGGATTTTCGCGAAGATTCGAAGTATCAAATTATCCTACGACACATACATAATATCTTGGGTTCACGAGAGGAAGGTATAGAAGTAAGTAAGTATCAGGTGGTAGATTGCGTCTAATGAAAGCAGGGAGTTTTTTTTTTTAAATTTAATTGTCAACATTATTCAGCCGCAATTGTAGGAAATAAAAAAAAATGTGAAGTGTCAAGACATGATTCTCCTACTAGTTAGTAATACCACATACAAAATTTTGAAAAATGGTTTTAACCTCTTTTTCTTAGGTTGCGCTTTCATTAGACGGACTATAGGTATGTTATAGAAACATTAAAAAAACACAACAAACCCAAGCGTATCCAGGAAGAAAGCAGTTCCAAAGGTTTCTTATCCAATCTCAGCCTCTTTGTAATTGAGAAGCGTCATGACGTCGTTAGTGAAACCATTTTCGAAATCCATCAATAAGTTACTGATAAATTAATTACTCCGTTTAAGACGATATCACTCACTGGAAGCCGTCATCATTTGATCTAAATGAGATGATATGACGACACCTTCTTGTTGATACTTCGCGTGACCCAAGGGCTGACTTTTTCCTGTTTCGGCACTCGAGCTATTCCCATTTCGGTACCAATAGGTATTTTTATAGGTAGTAACCTAATACACACACACACAATCCAAAATACCTACCTTGGTGCCGAAACGGGAATAGTTTGGGTGCCGAACCCTTTGGTGCAGCAAAACTTGGTGTCAAACAGGAATACATTCAGTCAAAAAAGTAACGGGAATGGATGATTTGTTTATGGTTCCAAATTCAAATTTTTGTTTTTTTTGTAGTTGTTAGATTGGCACAACTGTTTTCCATTTTGGAGCGGAGTTTGAGTTGCATCTGTTATTTATATTAAACTAGCTTTTACCTGCGGCTTCGCTCCCGTCAAATGACTACCGTACATATCCTACGCTACCCTACCCTACCTTCCCTACACTACCCTACCTACCCTACACTACACTACCCTTTTTTTTTTTTTTTTTTGTTTTCGAGGGGAAACCTTCAAAAGGCGCCCGGACTTTGGGGACAAGTCCGGGGAGTGTGGGATTTTTACCTCACTAAAACCACCCCGGTGATCACCATCAGCACATAGAAGGGGCCCCGTAACCTCTCAAAAGACCAATTCCGTAAGCCCCTCTGTGCAACGCCTATTACGGCACTTCCCTGAGGAGACTGTATAACGGTCTCCTCTGAGCCTCACTGTGTACGGTAGCACGTGATCACTGTGCCACCGTCTTCCCTGGAATCACTCGCTAGGCAAACAGAGTCCCCACTCTGATCGTCCTTGATTCCAAAGGCCCACCTACATTAGATGATGCAAGCGGGGTTTCGGCGTGTTAGGCATCGAGGCGGTTGCCTCCCCGACGCCTTCTTCTCCGAGTAGGATCGGCTCTCTCACGATCCCGCTCGGCGGCCTCCTTCTGGACCATCACGGTCTCGCAGAACGAAGCAACTTCCCTCCAGTTTTCTGGCTCCGCCAGCATAGCCCTCACTACTGCTGGCAGAGACAGATCTCGCCCGATCCTGGCGACCAGGACCCCTCGCTCCGTGGCCCACGCTGGACACTCTTCCAGCGTGTGCTGTGCAGAATCTAGATCGCCACCGCAATGGTGACAGTTTGCCGTGGCCTCTCGCCCAATTCTGTTCAGGTACTCACCAAAGCAACCGTGCCCGGTCAGTACCTGAGTGAGTCTGTAGGAGATGCGCTCCTTTCTTTTCAGCCAGGCTTCGAAGTGCGGCAGGACGGCTTCGACAACGCGCTTGCGCGAGAATTGCGGCTGCTGTAGCCGTTCGCGCCACCTCTCGAGCGCGTGTCGCCGTTCCTCCCGCCTCAGCCTTACACACTACACTACCCTACACTACCCTATACTACACTACACTACCCTACTCTACCCTACCCTACCCTACACTACCCTACACAACTCTACACTACCCTACACTACCCTACACTACCCTACACAACCCTACACTACCCTACGCTACCCTACACTACCCTACCCACCCTACTTTACCTAACTTTTTTTTTTAGAATTTTTCTCTCCGTAAGAACCATCACTGAACTTCAAGGAACATTTAAAAAAAAAAATCAGCCAAATCGGTCAAGCCGTTTTCATGTTATGTCGTGACAACGGAAAACGGGTTTCATTTTTATATATATAGATACAGTGCTGGTTTTAGTAATATCATATATAGTGTGTATTGCGAATTTCATAATGGACAAAAATATCGAACAAAGAGTTTGTCTTAAATTTTGCATCGCCAATGGAATTTCGTGTTCGGAGTCACTGAAAATGTTACAGAAGGCTTACGGTGAATCGACTTTATCAAAAACTCGTGCTTATGAGTGGTTCAAAGCGTTCAAAAGCGGACGAGATGTAATGGAAGATTGGCCTCGCTCTGGTAGGCCGTCAACGTCTGCAACTGAAGTTAACATCGCAAAAGTGAAGAAAATAGTGACTGAAAATCCCCATTCAACTCTGAGAGAGATAGCCGCCGAACTTTCTGTATCTCACGAGTCGATCCGTACCATTTTAACTAATTATTTGTTAAAATGGTACGGTATGAAACATGTTGTTGCTCGGCTAGTCCCAAAAGATCTGAATTTTCTCCAAAAACTCAATCGCATGAAAGTCGCTGAGGACATGCTAGAACGAGTCAGTTTGGACCCAACATTCATGAAACGCATTTTTACTGGTGACGAGACGTGGGTTTACGAGTTTGACATGCAAACTAGTCAACAAGCTTCGGAGTGGCGCCTTCCAACTGAACCGAAACCGAAAAAACCACGCCAAAGCCGATCAAAAGTCAAAGTCATGTTGACTGTTTTCTTTGACTATCGCGGTGTTGTGCACTCTGAATTCTTACCGGAAGGTCTAACGGTAAATAAAGAATATTATTTGAGCGTTATGCGGCGTTTAAGAGAGCAAATTCGACGAAAAAGGTCAGATTTGTGGAAAGAAAATTCTTGGATTTTGCACCACGACAATGCACCTTCGCACAAGGCTATCATTGTGAACGAATTTTTGACCAAACACTCAACAAATACCATCCAGCACCACCATATTCACCAGATATGGCTCCTGCTGACTTTTTTCTTTTTCCTAAACTCAAATTACCACTTCGTGGCACCCGTTTTCAATCGATAGAAGACATAAAGGAGAATTCGCGGCGAGAACTGAACTCAATTCCGGAAGCAGCGTTTAAAAAATGTTTTAATGAATGGATTATTCGTTGGCGCAAGTTTATCGTTTCTAAAGGAGCATACTTTGAAGGTGATAAAATAAATTTGGATGAATAACAGACATTTTGTGTATTATTGATCTTTTCCCGGTACTTTCTTGACAGAGTATTACTTCTTTACCTTGGACAGAGGATAAGCTTTGCCATATAGCGTGTCAATGCAGTTAGTCTTTTGGACTTATTACCAGTCGACAGCGATGTATATGGACAGTTTTTTAGTTTGTTTTTAGTCAGTTTAGGTTTTTTTTTGTTTTAATTTTTATAGTTAGTCAAGTATTTTTTAAATGTGCGAGTATTAGGACATGAGATGCTCTTTTGGATACCTGTGTAATTTTGTGTACCAAATGTATTCAGGCGAAGCCGCTGGCAAAAATATGTACTAATGTACCTATAAGAATAAGTGCGAAGTTGCGAACTAAAACCAACAAAGAAATAAATAAGGATCACATATATTCTCCGTTGGCCGATCGCATTGCATTTTCTAAGTGAAACGACCACAGGCTTGTTCCTTCTTTGAGTATTGGAACTAAGAACAACAAAAGACGTTCTTGCGGTATTTTTTCAATCCGCCTGTTCGTGACAGCGGTTGTCTTCTGTGGGATTAGCTCCATCCTGATCCCCATTCACTTCCTTCTTTCGCTCCTTTGTGAAATTTTATACGTTGAAATCGAATATTAAACATAATATAGGTCGATTATGAATATGGAACATTCGATTATGGACATGGAATGATGAAACATCCGAGACGATAATTAAGTTTTGTTTTAAAATTTATTCAAGCCATTAAGCAATTGCTTAGGGTATCACGCCTCAAAGTAAAGAAGGAAAAGGAGTAGGTTATCTATACTTATAATAAATCTGTAGAGAGGTCAATTCTGTACATGAAATATATTTCCAAAATAACTATCAGCGGATGATTAGTGATCGATACTGACGCCAAATGCAATCAGTAAAATTTTTGTCTGTCTGTCTGTCTGTCTGTATGTTCGTTATAGAAACAAAAACTACTCGATGGATTTCAACGAAACTTGGTACAATTGTTTTTCATACTCCTGGGCAGGTTATAGTATACTTTTCATCACGCTACAGTCAATAGTAGCAAAGCAGTGAAGGGAAATGTTGGAAAAACCCGGAGATTTTTCTCCATTTTTTAAGCTTCCGTCGTGTGTGCAGCCTTAATGGTTAAAGCTACACAGAAATCATGTATGACGGAAATGTTCTACTTAAAATTACTTATATAAAAAATATTCCACGACAGCAAGTGTCTATCTTTTATGGTTGACTCACAGTAACACGTGTAACTCCCGATAGCTTAGCAGTTCGGAGCTTTCTGATTATATTTGTCTACTCCTACGTTTATAAGACCCCTAATTAAAAAATGTTAACATTATTACCTATTTCATAAAAAAGAATCATAGAAATCGGTACAGAAACACCAAAGTTATACATGAAATAATAAGCCATCGCGCGTGAATACTGAATGCTATATGCTATAAGGATTATTTTTGTGTAACGGTCGCCGCGCTCGACGCGGCTCACGGCGGGAGGTAAAAGGGCCCCCGGATCCAAATGGCATTCGACCTTATTGACAGACAATATTGTTTATCAGTGCGACTTTAAGTCTTTAAATTAATTTTTCATCCCACCATCTCAGAAAGAGTATTTTTAATCTTCAATATCTGAGTGGAAAAGCCGTTTTTATTCTCTAGAGGATAAAGTAAATTGAATTTAGAACATCGTGTGCACTAAGTTTGTGAATAAAAAAAAACATTAAACCTATTTACTGCTACCTCTATGGTGCCGAATATATCATACAACTTTTTTTTAATTTGTTAAAAACTCAGACTCGGAACCTTCTTGGTGTTCTTTTTTCAATTTGCTTTGTACGCGGTTCTTTACGCGGCATTTTTCACGTCATCATTAAACCTTATATTAAAAACAAGAAATTTGAAGTGAAGAAACAAGTGAAAAAACTAAAATGAGTTATTCTAGCGACGAGGAAGTTTGTTTGACGCCAACAGATTTGACTGAAACTCTTAGTAATGCGCAAATGAGCTTTCTCCCTAAACAATCACGCGAGAAGTAGGTATTTAAAACAGTACGATATGTTCAACACGTGGCGACTAGCAAAAGGAGCCAAAACTTTCTCAGAAAACGTTTTTTATTTTTTGCATTTAGTCATTTCCTCGCTGAGGTGGAATGAAAAGTTACATGTTGCACTCGAGTGCAAAGATTTTTCACCTCGTGCTCTTTTGATTCCCTCGCTAACGCTCAGGCTTCTAATTTTGAATCCTTCGCTTGCTCGGTCATCAAAATTGAACACGCGGTTAAAAAGCAACTTTGCACTCTTGTATAACAAATAACTATAGTTTTCTTTTGTTGTCTATATATATAAAAATGAAACTCGTTTTCCGTTGTCACGACATAACATGAAAACGGCTTGACCGATTTGGCTGATTTTTTTTTAAATGTTCCTTGAAGTTCAATGATGGTTCTTACGGAGAGAAAAATTAGAGTTAGGTAAAGTAGGGTAGGTAGGGTAGTGTAGGGTAGTGTAGGGTAGTGTAGGGTAGTGTAGGGTAGTGTAGGGTAGTGTAGGTTAGTGTAGGGTAGTGTAGGGTAGTGTAGGGTAGTGTAGGGTAGTGTAGGGTAGTGTAGGGTAGTGTAGGGTAGTGTAGAGTTGTGTAGGGTAGTGTAGGGTAGGGTAGGGTAGAGTAGGGTAGTGTAGTGTAGTATAGGGTAGTGTAGGGTAGTGTAGTGTGTAAGGCTGAGGCGGGAGGAACGGCGACACGCGCTCGAGAGGTGGCGCGAGCGGCTACAGCAGCCGCAATTCTCGCGAGAGCGCGTTGTCGAAGCCGTCCTGCCGCACTTCGAAGCCTGGCTGAAAAGAAAGGAGCGCATCTCCTACAGACTCACTCAGGTACTGACCGGGCACGGTTGCTTTGGTGAGTACCTGAACAGAATTGGGCGAGAGGCCACGGCAAACTGTCACCATTGCGGTGGCGATCTAGATTCTGCACAGCACACGCTGGAAGAGTGTCCAGCGTGGGCCACGGAGCGAGGGGTCCTGGTCGCCAGGATCGGGCGAGATCTGTCTCTGCCAGCAGTAGTGAGGGCTATGCTGGCGGAGCCAGAAAACTGGAGGGAAGTTGCTTCGTTCTGCGAGACCGTGATGGTCCAGAAGGAGGCCGCCGAGCGGGATTACGGAGAGAAAAATTCTAAAAAAAAAAGTTAGGTAAAGTAGGGTGGGTAGGGTAGTGTAGGGTAGTGTAGGGTAGTGTAGGGTAGTGTAGGGTAGTGTAGGGTAGTGTAGGGTAGTGTAGGGTAGTGTAGGGTAGTGTAGGGTAGTGTAGGGTAGTGTAGGGTAGTGTAGGGTAGTGTAGGGTAGTGTAGGGTAGTGTAGGGTAGTGTAGGGTAGTGTAGGGTAGTGTAGGGTAGTGTAGGGTAGTGTAGGGTAGTGTAGGGTAGTGTAGGGTAGTGTAGGGTAGTGTAGGGTAGTGTAGGGTAGTGTAGGGTAGTGTAGGGTAGTGTAGGGTAGTGTAGGGTAGTGTAGGGTAGTGTAGGGTAGTGTAGGGTAGTGTAGGGTAGTGTAGGGTAGTGTAGGGTAGTGTAGGGTAGTGTAGGGTAGTGTAGGGTAGTGTAGGGTAGTGTAGGGTAGTGTAGTGTAGGGTAGGGAGGGTAGTGTAGGGTAGCGTAGGATATGTAGGGTAGTCATTTGACGGGAGCGAAGCCGCGGGTAAAAGCTAGTTATTTTATAAAATAGGTATTAGTTATGTTGGTAGTGTATTATATTCGTCCATAAAGGACCTAAAATCGTGAAATTTTGGACAATATTTCCTTTTAATTCCAAAAGTTCACTAACACGAGACGAAACGGGGATCTAACTCTGTATGGAGAAACCTATTTTCACGCGGGTGAAACCGCTGGCAGAAGCTAATAGTCAATAAAAGTCTGACCTTGTTCTCCCGCTCCACCCGAAGCGAGAGAAGTCATTAAATGATTTTTAACTTAAAAAAAACACTACTAGACAGGTAATTTTCACCTTTCTGACATCTACCAGGAAAACATGAACTGTAGAGTATTTTTTACGACAGTTTAGTTTGTAGCAGCACGAGATAACGACGTGACACGCGTGACGTGCGGAGGCAAAGTTTTTAACGAGCCCTCTCTGATAACAAGAGGATATAAAGTCAACTCGCGCAAATGTTACCTAGTTAGCACCTTTTTGATGTTTCAGCTTCACAGGCTGGTGGTTGGAGATTTTTCGATTTTTTTTCTTTATTTATTTATAATATTGTAGAAGGATCACCAAAAACAAGTGGCAGTGGGCAGGGCACATTGCTCGTAGAACAGATGGTCGATGGTGACGGAAGGTTCTGGAGTGACCACCACCTACCAAACGCAGTGTTAAAAGGCCTCCCACAAGGTGGACCGATGACCTGGTGAAAGTCGCGAAAACCCGATGGATGCGAGACGTACAGGACCGATCGTTGTGGTGACGTTTGGGGAGTCTATGTCCAGCAGAGGAGATCTTTCGGCTGAGATGATGATGATGATAATGACTATTGCAATTTAATTCATCACTACAGCTCCCAAAATAGTCAATATAACATCGTGGATTGAAATTGGAGTTGGATTACGGCCCATTCTCTCCTCTAGAGAGGAAGCCTGATTCCCAGCTGTGAGGACATAATAAGGCTGATTATGCCTTGGAACATATTGGCACACAGAGCTATTCATCTGCATGCATACATACTTATTAGTATAAGGTCATCATAAGTGTTGGAAGTCAATTGACGCGTTTTTTTTTTTGCGACTGTTGAGGTTGTGATCAATAATGACACCTAGATATTCTGTTGTATCAGCTCATCATCAGAGCATGGTTTGCCATTGGTGGGCATCACCATGACTCTGCATTTGCCGTTGACCTGCCTCATTTTCACAAGGGTGTCACAAAAGTTTACATTTATTGGCTTCTTTCCACCATAATATGAATGTATTATAATGTAAACTTTTCTTATGAATCGCTCTGTCTATAAGTAAAAACATGATTTATTCATTTTTTATTTAATCGCGTTTATACATTACCACGGGGTCTCATTGCTAAGATAGAAAATTTGGTTCAAATAAATGTCACTAGATGGCGCAACATGTATTGATTTGTGGTTGAAGTGTGTATAATTTTCAAGTTTTTTTTTTTTACTTTATGAAGGTTTATTCATACATAAACAACTTCTATACACACAAAATTATGGAACAATAGGCTCTTATTTCAAACTTCAAAGATGATTGGAATGGACAATTAATATACCAGTAGATGACTAGGTGGGCGCGACGTTAGAATTATCCATACAAACGTAATACCAAAATCATTTGCAATTTAAGCATATTTACACCATAATATGATGTTATTCGGATTCAGACAATAATTATCTAGGTTCCTACATCGTCTTTTTGTTGAAAAACTTACCCCAAACGAAATTTAAGCGAATTTAAATTAGCACATTTTCATAGCGAAAATGTCATGTTTTTATTTTGTTTTTTCTATATTATAAACAACAATATTTCAAAATATCTTTCCGTAGGAACACAGATATTATTATCAAGTTATAAATACTCGAAACAATACTGGAAATACATTAATTTTTCATTCATCATTTTTGGTATTACGGAACCTCTCCCAAATTTCCAATAGTTTGTATTGCTATCACAACAAGCAACTGTCAGTGTGCGGATGACGGCTGTACTCCAGTCGGTGTGTCCAAGAATTGTTTATACTATTTGGATTGCTTCCATCAACCTCAAAAACGTATTTTATTTCGTCTCAACTCGAGATAGCGCGCGGTCTCCGCAGGCCTCTTAAATTTCAAAGGATAACATTTCAATTTTTATATTTGGTTTTGTTTAATAATATCACAGATAATATAAGTACGTAGCAGCAGTATAAATGTACAGTGTACAGTGCGCTTTTAACGTCATCTATTAGGAATAAAAGTTTAATGTAACCCTTCTTGCAAAGTCGCTGCTAACACCATCTACTGGGAACGAACGCGATTGATGTACTGACAAAAATAGTCAGATTTGCCAGTTGAAATACGCTAGTTACTTCGGGACAGTTTCTTTGCATGGGATGCATTGGGGTGTATGGGGTCCGCTCAGACCTTGAGGACCTAAGCCAACCTTACCTGGTAGCGGCGCACCCTGCTGACCAACGGACAAGGCTCTGGCGAACCTGGTTTCCCTCTAGTAGGGTTGTGGGGGTCAGACGGCTGGTCGCCTCACGTAAAACCAACATCAGTCAAATAATATGGACCCTGTCCATATTATTTGACTTATTTGACAAGTTGAGATTGGGTACTTGGGCTAGGGCGTCGCCGCACAACGACGCGCAGGCACATCGCCCTAAACCTGCGACAAGTGGGCTAGGGCTACCGTGTCAAGTACGGGCACGGCTAAAGATGCTAGTACCCAAAACGAAGCTCCGCTTTGCTACCTGGAACATTGGCTCTCTAACTGGACGTTGCAGAGAACTCGCGGACGTACTTGCAAAGCGTCGGGTCCAGTGCGCCTTCCTTCAGGAGACGCGCTGGAAGGGGAATAAGTCCCGTGACATCGGGCAGGGGTACCAGCTAGTGTACACCGGATCACCGTCGGGTAGGAACGGAGTAGCCGTCGTGCTGTCTAAGGACCTTCAGGATGGACTCCTTGAAGTAGACCGATACAGCGACCGTTTGATGAGAGTTAGGGTGCTCATTGAAGGATCGGTTACGAACCTAATCAGCGCCTATGCTCCCCAAACTGGTTGCTGTGAGTCTGAAAAGGAGGCCTTCTGGGAAGAGTTCGAGGACGTAATGCGCGCTATTCCGAATTTCGAAGATGTTTTGGTTGGAGGGGATCTCAACGGCCACGTAGGTCGGTCTGCTGGAGAGTACGGACGTGCCCACGGTGGTTTTGGTTATGGCCAACTAAATTCAGAGGGAGTCAGTATACTCAGGACCTGCGCGGTGTCTGACCTAGCCATCGTGAACACATTCTTTCAGAAGAAGCCCCAGTATCTCATTACGTACTGTAGTGGTGCCTACTCAACCCAAATTGATTACCTGCTGGTGCGACGGTGCCACATTGGCAAGGTTACCAACTGCAAGGTCATCCCAGGCGAAAGCTTAACGGCTCAACACCGCCTTCTGGTCCTGGACATGGTAGTCAGGCCAAAGAAGAAAGTGACCGAGAAACGCAACCCTCGCACTAAGTGGTGGTTGCTTAATGGGCCTAAGCAGTCAGACTTCATCGCGGAGGTCGAGCATCTCAAAATCAGTGCTCCGCATGAGTCTGCTCAAGATATCTGGAGTAGGATCCACTCAGCAATCACCGCTGCGGGTAAGCGCGTCCTTGGCACTTCTCGTGGTGGCCGCACCATAAACAAGGAGACGCACTGTGTTTCGTCCAGAACAAGCTAGCTGGACAAAAACAATACTAAAATTTCTTAAAATCATTAATGGTGGTAAGTAGGTTATTAGTTGGTTATTACACCCACAACAATTGTTTTGGCTTAAGTCATACAAAACATCGTTAATGAGGATAAGTATAGAAATAAATTGGGTCAAATGCATAATATTATTTGTTTTTTTGCTACTGACACGATTGCATCTCCTGCGGTTATCTTAATAGTTGTGGTAAATTTTAGTGATGGATTCTATTACTAAGGGTGAGTACATTTTGTTTATTTAGTTACAATTAAATAATATTCATACTATATTAGAATCAGAGCGTTACAAATCCAGAAATTGAGTTTTTTATTCAACAATTCAAATTCATAAGACGGTAACTAAAAACCCCCTCGTATCCCCGGTCTGTATTTTTGTCAGTTGATAGGCACATGCTTCCAAATTATAATGAAACTTTCTTTTTTTTCTCGTTTTTGCTCAAAAAGCTGTTTTTAATTTTTCTGTAGGTAGCAGTATTACAGTTTAAAAAATGCAGTTTTTCGAAGAATGGGTGAAACATACAAAAAGTGACCGAAATAAGGCACTTTTTATGTTTGTTTCACAAAAACATGATCTCAGTGGTGTAACAGAAGCATCTGTGAAGGAGATCAAAAATATTATTTCCCGTTTTTCTTCGAAATTTTCGGAGAAATGGTTCTCCCATTTCTCCTGGCCGAATACGGAATCGTTTTTTAGCTTGTGATGCTAAGTGGCTAGAAGGTGAAGACATACAGTTTAAGGTGTCTTATGACCTTGCAGAAGCATCAACATCTTCACATTCACAGCATGGTCCCGGAAAACCGCCAGTGGATATGGCAAACGCAAGTGCCAAAACCACACGGTGAGGTGTCGATTATTTGGTTCAGTTACGAAGCTCTGAGATACTTTTGGTTGCTGCTGTAATAGCGTCTCGTCAAGCAGGTAAACGCAACGTCGCAAAACTGATTCGACAACTTAGTGAGAAATCTGAGAAATTCGTTTCTGAAGATTGCAGAAGGATCCGAGGGGATAATACCAGGAAAAGGTCTCGTATTGCTATGAATACAGATTTGCTGAATAATGTTGATCATCACATCTGATCCTTTTATTAACAGTTTCAGAGATAACCCCAGAAAAAATCAGGTAGCCTCCCTTCTGCAGTCTTAGACCTTGTAATCCCACCCGTAAAAAATGTAAATAGGTACCATAAATATTAATACCGAAGATTATTATGTGGAGAATTTTTCTGTGGATGAACTTAGTGACAATGAATAATTCCTGAGTTTGTTCTCATTATACATAATCCAATGGATACTCGTTTTCTAGTCGTAAGTTATTTAATACAGGTTGATTTTTACGAGTGTGATTTATTGTGTATTTAACTTACAAATCGGAACTGTTGCAAAATATATAAATTAGTTTTATTTACTTATAATATTAGTGTAATCGTTATATAATGTAATTAGCTTTAAATACCCCTGATTTAATTGATATTTCTTACGAATCGTGCCATAAACACCATTAGTTTTAATTAATTCATTTTATTTTCGGAGTTTCGCATTTTTATGAGTTTCTAAGTATTTTAAACAACGAAATCAGTCATATTATTAACAAGCAGAGGCTATGCAACCTATATCAAGTAAAAAATAATTTTGTCCAGCTAGCTTGTTCTGGACGGAACACAGTGAGACGTGGTGGTGGGATGACGAGGTGCAGGAGGTGACTCAGAAGAAGAAGGTTTTATTTAAACAGTGGCAAGGGTCCAACTCTCCGGAGGACAGGGAGGCATATGGAGCGGCTAAGCGCGCTTGCAAAAAAGCAGTAGCCAGAGCCCGCAGCAAAAATTTGTCGCCCTTGTACGACAAGCTGGAAACTGCGGAGGGGCAAAAACTTATTTTTAAGCTGGCGCGTGCCCGGGAAAAAGCCACACGGGACATAAGTAAATGTCTCTGTGTAAGGGACGCCCAGGGTAAGCTGCTCTACGATGCCCCCTCTGTTAAGGAGAGATGGTGTACGTACTTTACGGAGCTATCCAACAAACAGCATCCCCATAACCTTCCTCCCGAACCGCCTCCTAACCTTGGACGTATTTCCCCTATTTCCCCCGACGAAATTCGCATTGCTCTTCGCCACATGAAAAACCGGAAATCGGTCGGGCCTGACAATGTGCCAATTGAGGCGTGGAAAGCGATGGGCCCACATGGTGTGGACCTATTGACAGATCTTTTTAACCGCATCCTGACCACCAAGGAAATGCCAAACCAGTGGCGACTAAGCCTGATTATCCCGGTTTACAAAGGCAAAGGTAGCGTACAGGATTGCAGTAACTACCGCGGTATCAAGATCATGTGCCACACCATGAAGCTCTTCGAGCGCATAATTGACACAAGGCTCCGTAGCGAGTGCACTGTCTCTGAGTGTCAATATGGCTTCCGGGCGGGTAACAGCACCATGGACGCAGTGTTCGCCTTACGGACTCTGTCTGAGGCTTACAGAGAGAGAAGGAGAGCTCTGCATATGGCCTTTTTAGACCTGCAGAATAGACGTGAGGCATAAATATTGGAACAGGTATGCGGATTAGATAAGTTCCGGTACCTTGGATCCGTGCTGCACGAGTCTGGCAACGTGGATGACGATGTCCAAGGACGTATAGGCGCGGCTTGGGCAAAATGGCGCGAGGTAACGGGCGTTTTATGTGACCGTAGAATGCCCTCGAGGCTCAAGGAGCAGATATATAAATGCATCATTCGGCCGGTCCTTCTGTACGGTGGCGAGTGTTGGCCGGCATTAAGCAGACACACTCAGGAGCTTCGCGTCACGGAAATGAAGATGCTGAGGTGGATGTGTGGCGTAACGCGATCCGATCGCGTGCGCAACTCATTCATCCGAGGTAGTCTTGGTGTCCGTGACGTGGGGGAAAAACTGCAAGAGTGTCGTCTGCGATGGTATGGCCACATCATGCGCCGCCCTAGAGAGTACGTCGGCCGGAGATGCATGGATATGTGTTAGAATAAAAAGAGAGTTTACTTTTGATACCGATCTTTTTGTTCTATGTAAGTTTATTTTTTTACTTGTCTATTTTTTATACCTGTCATTGTGTCTGTCTAAAATAAACCGTAAGAGATTCTGGTGAATTTTACTCAGCTACCAGTAAACTATTTCCCATTCATTCTACTGGCACGTTAGTGGGATCAAAGCTGTCCTACTAACAGTAGCTTTACTAACAGGTTATGGGATTCGCACTTTGGGAAAATGTCGTCTGGTAACGGGAGTTCACAACGAGAGCAGAAGACAACGATGGCACAAATGGAAGGTAGTTCAGGCAGTAGTGGCTTATCTATGGAGAAATTAGATGGTAGTAGCAACTATACCACTTGGAAATTTCTCATGGAGCTGCATCTAATACATGATGACTTGTGGGAGTATACAAGCGTTACGCCTGAAGCAACCGACACACAAGGTACGAGAAAAGACCAGAAAGCTAGAGCAAGAATTTGTTTGATGGTCAAACCCCAATGCTTGGTGCATGTACGCAAATCTAAGACCGCGAAAAATGCTTGGGAAGCATTAAGAGATGCGTTTGAGGATAAAGGTTTGAATAACCGTTGTCGTTTACTGTCTAAATTAGTAAGCATGAAGCTGGAACAATTCCCAATGGTTAGGGAATATGTGACATCTGTAATGATGGTATCCCAGGAACTACAAGACCTAGGAAAAGAAGTTGATGATGAACTGTTGGCTGCTTTACTACTTCAAGGGCTTACGGCAGAGTTTTAACCGATGAGATTGTCAGTAGAAAACAGCAATGCGGTACTAACTACGGATTATGTAAAGATGAAGCTCTTTCAAATGGAAGATAACTATACGGCAAGCTCGAGTGCAAGCCAACCAATATCAGCATTACTGTAAAATAAGCATAAGAGCAAGAGCAAACCTAAGGTCAAAGGAAAGATCAAATGCTTTATTTGTGATGGACCACATAAGGCGAATGAGTGTCCAGATAATCCTAGACGGAAGAAAGAAGCTTTACAAGCTTACGTTTTTGGTACGCCGACACCGCAAGTAGGAGACTGGATCATCGATTCTGGCGCGTCGACGCACATGACGAATCGCAAGGCTTGGTTTAAAGGAAGCTTGAAGGATACCTCTAAGGCTTTGAGAGTGATCTGTGCAGATGGTAATGAAGTGTATGGTGAAGGTGAAGGTACGGTTGAATGTGAGTCAGCAGGATTAACAATCAACAATGTGACGTATGTACCTAAGTTAGCTACTAATTTATTAAGTGTGAATGCGATTGCGAGAAAGGGTCACGTGATAGTCATCATCTGCCTAGCCTTTTCCCAACTATATTGGGGTCGGCTTCCAGTCAAGCCGGAATTAGCTGAATACCAGTATTTACGAGGAGCGGCTGCCGACCAGACCTCCACAACCCATTAACTCGGGTAACACGGTACTTTATGGCAAGACTGGAGTCAGATTTACTGGCTTCTGACTATCCGTAACGACTGCCAAAGATCTACAAATGACAGCCGGGACCAACAGCTTAACGTGCTTTCCGAGGCACGGAGGAAACTCGGTATGTTAAGATGGTCACCCATCCACAGATCAACCTAGACAAGTGTTGCTTAACCTTGACGATCGACCCGTGCGGCTGTTATTATCTAGCCACGAGCTCCTCGTGAAAGGGTCACGTGATAGTATTTACAGAAAAAGGATGCGACATCTACAAGAAGAATGAGTGCAAGGTGCGTGGTAAGGTTGTTGTGAAAGGTGTGGAAGAACAAGGCATTTATAAGATTAAGTGCTGTTCACAGGGGTCTGCACTGGCAACAGCGGATTGCGACCAGCAGAGGCTGTGGCATCGGAGGATGGGACATCTTGGTATACACAACCTCAAACTTCTTAGAGATAAGATGGCGATTGGGTTGAGTTTCCCTAATACTTCTTCTAAACTGGAGTGTGTATCTTGTATTATGGGGAAACAAACCAAACAACCGTTTCGCAAGGGAGTTGCGACGAGAGCTAAGGAAGCATTGGGTTTAGTGCATTCTGATTTATGCGGACCTATGCATATTCCTTCCATTAGCGGGTATAGATATTTTTTGACATTTATTGACGATTTTACACGAAAAACGTTTGTTTATTTTTTGAAACAAAAGAGTGAAGTTTTCGAAAAATTTACAAATTTTAAGGTGTTTGCTGAGAATCAATGCGGCAAGAAAATTAAGATCCTGCGCACTGACAACGGAACCGAGTTCGTCAATAAACAATAATTTTATGACAAAGAATGGAATCCAACATCAAGTCACGATAGACTATACACCGGAGCAAAATGGAGTGGCCGAGAGAGCAAATAGGACTATTGTCGAGAAGGCAAGAAGCATGCTCGAAGAAGGAAATTTATGGAAGGCTTATTGGGCGGAAGCAGTGCATACATCTGTTTTCTTGAAAAATAGATCACCGACCATTGCCGTTAGAGAAAAAACGCCAGAGGAGGCGTGGTCAGGCAAGAAAGTTGATCTCAGTTTTGTAAGAGTTTTTGGGAGCAAGGCATATATGCACATTCCAAGCCAAAAGAGGAAGAAGTTGGATGCAAAGAGCATAGAGTTAACGCTAGTAGGATATTGCGAGAATTCAAAAGGCTATCGACTAGTGGATTCAAAAACACATCGGATTTATAAGGCTAGAGATGTCGTATTTATTGAAGCTCAAGAAAAAGAGAGAGATAAAGGGATGGAGAAACAGTCTGAACAGGAAGTATTGATTCCACAGGTGGAATCAATACTTACGCTCTTGAAGAAGTTTGTGTTCCTCAAGTTCTCGAGCCTGATATGACCGTGGATGATCAGCCTCAAGACTTGGAACAAATAGATACTCATGAAACGACGAGTACTCCTCCAGTCCCTGAACCAGAGTCAACTAACGAGGATCAAACTCAAGAAGACATAGAGTTTCTAGACTGTGAGTCGGACACAACTGTCGATGATCAACCTCAAGAGGTGGAACGGAGGTATCCACTTAGAGCTAGGAAAAATAAAGAGTTTCCGGATTATGTGCTGTATAAAGCTGCAGAATCAGAACTGGACCCCACTACAGTTCAAGATGCACTATCAAGGTCTGATAGTAGAGAGTGGAGAGTAGCCATTCAGGAGGAGATTGATGCTTTAAAGAAGAACAACACATGGATTTTGGTGAAACCTGAACAAGCGAGCAACGTCGTAGATTCAAAATGGTTATTTCGAATCAAAGAAGACCCGGGAAATAGACGAAGATTCAAAGCTCGACTTGTTGCCAGAGGTTTTAGCCAGATATGTGGTATTGATTATGACGAGACATTCTCTCCGGTGGTGAGACACAGCTCATTAAGAGTTCTTCTGGCAATAGCAGCACAAATGGACTTAAATATAGACCAAATGCACGTGAAAACAGCGTTCTTGAATGGATATTTAAAGGAAAAAGTCTATATGAAGTAACCAGAAAGTTTTCTTGAAAAGGGGAAAGAAGATTACGTTTGTTTACTTAAACGGTCGCTTTACGGGTTAAAGCAAGCCCCTAGAGCATGGAACAATAAACTGAACGATGAGTTGTTACAGTTGTCGTTTAACCTGTCACATACCCGCAAAACGAGACACAATAGTAAAACAATAACAGCGCGGTCTCATAGGACCGGTCGGGGATTCATGAATTAAACGATGTAAATATGAGCCATGCATATACACGAGATCCCAGAGTAACAAAATCATCATCTTAGCAGTATACGTGGATGACATGCTGATATTTTGGAATTACGTAGAAGAGCTGCGAAAAGTCAAAAGGGACCTCATGACAAAATTTGAGATGAAAGATCTTGGGAAGGCAGAGGATATTCTGGGAATGCGCATAACGCAGAACAATATTGGAGTCAAAGTTGACCAAGAGAAGTATGTCAACAAGATTTTGAAGGTTTTTGGGATGGCTGACTGCAAAGTTGCATCAACACCATCAGTTCCTGGTCAAAAGCTAGAGAAACCTGGACCGGAACAGAAACCTGATCCGACGATTCCATATCAGAATTTAATTGGTTCACTGATGTACTTATCTGTTTGTACGAGGCCAGATATTGCTCATTCAGTCAATTATCTTAGCCAATTCAACACCTGTTATGCTGAGGAACATTGGATAGCAGCTAAACGAGTGCTGAGATATTTGAAGGGTACAAAAAGTCTTGGACTACAGTACAAGAGGACAGGAATGAGTAAAGTGCAGGGTTACGCAGATGCAAGTCATGCCAGCTGTTATGACAGGAGGTCATATTCGGGTATGGTGTTTCTGAATATGGGAGCTGCAATTTCTTGGGAAAGCAGAAAGCAAAGGACGGTTGCTCTATCCACAGCGGAAGCTGAATACGTTGCAATGTCTGAATCTGCTAGAGAGGCAATATTTCTGAAGAGGTTGTATTCAGATGTCACTGGCCAAGCTGAGGCGCCAATGAAAATACTCAGTGACAGCCAATCTGCTGTCGCTATTGCGCAAAACCCTGTACACCATCAACGCACAAAGCACATAGACGTGCGACGTCATTTTATAAGGAAGGCTGTCGAGCATGGCCATATTATTCTTGAGTATGTAGAGACTGCTCATATGGTTGCAGATGCTTTGACGAAACCTTTGTTGAAAGGGAAGTTTAAGTGGTGTGCGCTGAATATGGGTGTAGTGTGATTGTGTGATGGATAAAAGTAGAGAAATGAACTTAAGGAGGAGTGTTAGAATAAAAAGAGAGTTTACTTTTGATACCGATCTTTTTGTTCTATGTAAGTTTATTTTTCTACTTGTCTATTTTTTATACCTGTCATTGTGTCTGTCTAAAATAAACCGTAAGAGATTCTGGTGAATTTTACTCAGCTACCAGTAAACTATTTCCCATTCATTCTACTGGCACGTTAGTGGGATCAAAGCTGTCCTACTGACAGTAGCTTTACTAACAATATGGCTGTTCTTGGGGCTAGGTCCCGTGGTCGCCCTCGCAAGCGCTGGCTGGACGTCGTCAAGTCCGACATGAGAGCCAATGGCCTTACTGGGAAGGATATTGAAGATCGGGCAAAGTGGAGTAAGCTTAGCAGGAAGGCGGACCCTGGTAACGGCCGGGACTAACGCCAGGCAGAAGAAGAAGAGTTTCTTTGCATGGGATGAGGCATCTGTATGCTAGTGTATTATATTATCTGTGACATTACTTAATATTATAAATGTATATGTCTGTTACACTTTCACGACTAAATCATTGAAGTCATTTTAATTAAATTTAATACAGCATAACCTTGAACCCCAGAAATATATAGACTACTTTTTAACTGGTTTCAACTTCACGTGGAAGAAGTCGCAGGCAAAAGTTAGTATTTAGGTATAAATAAAATGGCACTCGAATACAGAAAAATGCATTTATTTCAGGCAACCTATAGCACCCATACAGTAACCATAAAACAAATAAAAAAGAAACAAAAAAATAATATTACATTTTATTTAGAATAAAAATTATCTCTAACAGTTATTAAATATTGTCAGCATTACCTAATAAAAAATATTCATATAAAACTACACGAGACGGCATGGCCAGGCAGATAAAACTGAATATTCATTTAAATTACCTATACTTGAACATTGACTAATACTTTCATAAATAGTCCACCTATTTGTGAAAGTATATAAATACTGTTTTATTATATGTATATAGATTACCTAATACGAAATATTCATATAAAACTGAATATTCATTTAAAGTTCCTATAGGTACTTGATCATTAACTGATATTTTCACAGATAGGTGGAAGTGTCATTTTTAAAGTGGGTGATAGACGTGCGAGTAAGTACGCGGACTTGTGGCTCGACGACCTTTTTCGCCTGTGTGTCACCTTAAAAACGCGTACTTTAAAATTGCCGCGCATGTTCGCCGGCGATCCAACCTGTTTGAAACCTTACTCGTAGCTCGTCTCGGCTCGTACGTGTAGCAGCGCTGCGAGCCGGGAGCCGCCTTCTCTTCACGTAACTCTCTTACTAAATTCACATGCGATAAACGCAGTCTTTTCGTAGGTAATCCAGTGCTTTACCCGCACTTGTCGATTTCGTCTTTTTAGGGTTCCGTAGCCAAATGGCAAAAACGGAACCCTTATAGTTTCGCCATGTCTGTCCGTCCGTCCTGGCTTAATCTCATAGAGCTTTCTAGTGCTAACGGTCATAGGACCGTTAGCACTAGAAAGCTGAAATTTGGTACCAATATGTACGAGGGCGGTCCGATAAGTACTTAGCCTACAAAAGAAAAATAAAAAAATTGGAAAAGTGACTATGCATTTCTCAACATAGTCTCCTTATAGCTCGATTCACTTAACCCGTTGGTGCTCCAACTTTTTTAACCCGTCTAAAAAAAATATTTTCTAGAGGCCTGAAAAAAGGGCTTCCGTGGCGACTATAATCTCTTAATTTGGTACCAGTGTTTGCCCAGCGAGTGCCTTTTTCAAGTTTAGAAACAAAAAGACGTCGCACGGGGTCAAACCTCAAGAATAAGATGGATGGAGCAACAGTTCATAGCCTAATTCGACCAGTTTGGCCGTGGCGACGGAGGAGTGTGAGCCGGTGTTTTGCCATTGTGGAACAACACTTTTTTCGTCGCCAAATGAGGCCGATTTTTCTGCAATCCGGCGTCGAATCGACCCAATTTTTCGGCATAGGAGAGCTCTGTGTTTGTATTACCCTTCTTCAGGTAGTCGATGTAGATCACTCCTTGCGAAAGCCAGAAAACGGTAGCCATCACGTTTCCGGCCGATAGGACAGTTTCGCCTTCTTTCGAGCACGTTCGCCGGGTGAAATCCACTGTTTCAAATGTTTCTTGGTCTCCAGTGTGTACCAGTAGTTTCATGTTTCCCTGACAGTCACAAAATGATGAAAAACTCCTCCGTATTGTGCTGAAACAGCATCAAACACCGCTCTGAAGTGTTTTTACGGTTGCGGCTGTTGTCTGAAATTAACAAACGCGGCAGCAATCACGCAGGCAGCTTTTTCATGCCCAATAATTCATGGAGGATATGACCTATGCGGTTTTTTGAGATGCCCAATATCTCAGCTATCTTGTTCACTTTCAATCGATGGTCTACCTATACGAAATCATGGATTTTTGCCACTTTATCCTCCGTGGTAGCTGTTTTTGGGGCATTTGGACGTGGCTCCTTAAAAGCATACTGGCGCACACATTCAGCTCAATAAACCAATTTTGACAATCACCATCGAAAGAGAAGAGTCACCGTACACAGTATCCAAGCGCTCTTTGATTTTGAAAAATAAGAATAGAATCACCGACCGATATTGTTCAATTCCATTTTTCTAGAATCCGTCGACACGCCAGTTTCCAGACGCGGTCAAAAAAAAAACTATGAGTCCAATTCGGCTAAAATTTTGAAAGGAGTCCTCTAAGGGAATGTACAACATGATAAAAAAAATCTTGTGATAGTGGCGCCATGGGGCGGTGAGGCTAAGTACTTATCGGACTGCCCTCGTATATCAATTACGCCGACAAAGTAGTAAAATAGAAATTGGAAAAAAATATTTGATTAGTGTAGCCTGTAGCCCCACTACATGTAAAGTGGAAAGTGTTTTTTTTTTTAATTTCAACCCTAACGTGTGATATATTGTTGGATAAGTATTCAAAAATGAATAGGGGTTTACTAAAATCATTTTTTATAATATCAATAATTTCGGAAATAATCGCTCCAAAAGTAAAAAATAATGTGTGTCTCCCTCTAACTTTTGAACCATAAGTCTAGAAAATATGAAAAAAATCTGGAAAGTAGAGCTTTATACAGACTTTCTAGGAAAATTATTTTGAACTTGATGGGACGAACAGTTTTTGAAAAGTTGGGGACACTTATTGTGACAACTACGGAACCCTAATACTGAGCGTGGCCCGACACGCTCTTGGCCGGTTTTTTATAAGTTTTGAAAATGTAGTATGATATAATTCCCAAATAACACAAAGCTTCTTCTCTCGACGACATCGTGATATAGTCTGAGCAAGCTTCACGTGTGTCACCGATGTCGAGCCGAGTAAGTTCACAGTCTTAAAAACCGCGTACTTTAAGTTCGTACGTCTATCACCCACTTAACAGTTTCACATCTTGATCCCTCATAGTCTTCACCACATTCACAAGATGGCTCGTCCTCCTCGTTCAAAGAACATTCACCGCCGTTCAGACAATATCCATGACACTCATTGACTTCGCATCTGTCTCCAGAATAACCAGTGTTACACCTGGAATGATAATAATATTGTGAAATGAGATAAGTATAACTTACAAGAACACAAAAACCAAGGAGGTGGTCAAATTTCATTTACCTGCACACAGGATGGCCCTTATCGTTAAAACTACAATTGCCTTGGAAACAATAGTTGAGACAGCGTGATACCTCGCATCTGTCACCTACATAATTTCTTTTACACTGACAGATCGGCTCACTTCTCTCATTGAAGGAACATTCGCCACCGTTTAAACAAAAACCGTGACAAGCGTTTATTTCACATCTTTGCCCGGAATAACCGTTATTACATCTGAAAACCGAAAATGTCCACAAAAGTTAATTTACCTTTATTACGAACCTTACTTTTTATATTCAAAGAAATGAAGTAGTAAATATTTCACCTGCATTCAGGAAGCCCTTTATCATTGAAACTGCAGTCACCATACAAACAATAGATTCCACAATCTACAACGTCACATCGCTTACCGACGTAACCCGGTGTGCATTTGCAAACAGATGTCGCATTAAACTTTGTACCATGAACACAGGTCAGTTCGACGTCTGCAGTGTCTTTTCTTTCTGTTGTTGGTTCCGTTTCCGTTGTCTGATCTGTTTCTACAGTCTGTTGTTTCTGTTCAATACTGAGAGAGTTATTAGTTATTTCGGCAATTGGTACCAGACTTGACGGTGCATCACAACCCTGAAGTCTCTGAACTTGGTCCTTAATTTTATAATTCGCGGCTATACCTAGTGGCCTTTCACCATAGAACTTATACATCTCTTTGGGTTCTACAACATCGCTTCCGATCTTTGGTCTCTGCCAAACGGTTGTATCGTTCACAGTACTGTTCATCCAGTAGACGTAATCGTCAGTAACGGTCAATTCTTTTGGTTGAGATATTAATTGAAAATGTAATATTACTTGAGATTCTTCATCGTTTAAGTTATTTTTTCTCAAATCTACTTCATTGTGAAACTCATACTTATAACCACTAATATAGTAATTTATATGCGATTGTGGGTCAATAGCAAAACTAAACACGGGTAAAAATTTGTTTACAAGTTCTCTCTCGGCGCCATTAAATCGAGCCCTCTCCATGTACTCATAAGGGGGTCTAGCAATATTCGTCCAGTAAATGTACCTGTAAATTCAACGTGACTATTAATTCATGAATCCCCGACCGTTCCTATGAAACCGCGCTGTTATTGTTTTACTATTGTGTCTCGTTTTGCGGGTATGTGATAGGTTAAATGAAAATGTTATATGGTAAACTTAAAAAAAAAATGGTTACATAAACGTACCCGCTACAGCTGTCCAAAGCAATGTCATTAACGGTGCGGTCATTCATTTTGATTAAAACATTTCCATACACATTGCTTTCAGATCCTTGATCCTTTAATGAAATCCAATTAATGCTTCCTTCGTTAGTATCGGTAAAGAAGAGAAGCTCTGTGGGCGGGTCGAAGGCGAGATGTTGTATGTTGCTACCGTTCCTTTTAACAAAACATCTGATGTCCATTGTATCTAAGTTGTAACCACATACAGAGTCGTAGTCACTTCGTTTGTCGACAAACAGTATCATGTTGTGTACTTCATCATAAGTTATTGCTGCAGGATTATGGGACACCAAGTGTATGGTGCCTGTTTTGGAGCCATGGTCATAAAATTCTATTCGATCTCCTACAGATATGGCAATATCTGAAACCAGAAAAAAACACATTTCATAAATTAATAACCAACATCATGATGTTTAAATCAGTAGCAGAAACTGGGCAACTAGTTCAAAAACAAAACGTCATCATATTAAACTAACTAGTCTAAAAATGTGCTCGATTTATTACACCCGAGGTCAGATTTGGTAGGATCACCTCTGATACTATCAAATCTGAGGTAGTATCCTAACATACTTTTGGAAACTAAGCCTAGAAAAAAGCCGCGTCTGAAAGTGGCTGTTAAACAACAAAAAAATCAAAAGCACCGAGTTTTTTTATTTTAGTTTATTTATAGTGGCAGTAGTAGTGGCAGTCATTTACAACTAGAATGCACCTCATGACTCTATTATCTCGGTTTCGTTTTTGCTACAACACAATCCTGTGGGGCCTCGGGGGGACCGCCATTTTTTATTATTTATTTATTTATTTAATATTAATAAATTAATATAAATATTATTAATAATATAAACTGTCATTGCTCTGTTTCTGTTGCTTCTGTAATTATACTACTAGAGTACAATTTTAAATCGGTCGGGGTTTGGTGGCACAATTTTTATCCAGCGGTTCTCAAAGTTAAAAGATAATTACTTGTTTACTGGCACGTTTTTGTGCCACGGGGTCCTACAGGTTAAATACAAGCTAAGCCGCACTGTAGATATAACAAATATTCTACCACTACAGTGTTACACTACAGTGGTAGAATATTTGTCAAGAAAAATTTACATTTGGACCAGCTGGTGGTAAATTTTATATCTTTTTAATTATTATTTATAATTTACTGTGAAGTGTGGACAGATTTGGTCTTTGCAAATTTACGAAATTTTGACGATAATTGGTAGATTATCACTTTTAACGCTATATATCCAGAACTAAAAAAGAAAACTTTATACTTACATACAAAAATATGGTCTTCAAAAAAGATCAAGACCAATTTATGACGGGAACAGTTCACAAGTCTCTTTTCATGATATTGTGATAATCGCTATTCTGGATCAAGTTGTAGTTACTCAGATACCCGCGAAACGAGACACAATAGTAAAACAATAACAGCGCGGTCTCATAGGACCGGTTGGGGATTCAAACGTTAATATCACTTTGTTAATAGCAGCTCGATTTCGAAACGCTATAGATATACTATGCTCCAAAACCAAGTAGCTGATAGTTAAAAAAGCTGCCTAACTTAAATGGAACATGACCGGTCACAGTGGCGACACATAGGGGAGGCCTACATAATTACATATGTCCAGCAGTGGACGTGTTTCGGCATCTATGATGAATGACGTCTTCCGTGAACCAAACAAGCCTGAACTAGTGTAAAGTAACACCGCGCTGGTGATCTGAGACGGTGAGACGAGGTCTTGGAGACCTCGAAGGAGATTGTGAGACAAGCTGGCCAGATTCAGTGACAAGGAGCGTGCGGTCGCGGAAAATGGAAGGAGTGGATCTCTGCACTCCGCCGCTGTTCAAGAATGGGACATAGTAGGTTTGCTAAATAATACAGTGCCGCTTTTTGGTACTTACCCCAAGAATGCACCAACTTCATGTACAATGCAACTAAAATCAATACTCGGTGGGTTCTACACATTTTTAGACTATTTTACACTTCAGTACAGAATACTTTTTATAAAAGTAGATAGTTGGTACGTCCTATACCCGTGATCGCCCTTGGTATATTAAAACACAAAGTTCCATTATCACTTTTATAGTATACCCAGTGGTGTCTTATCTTAAAAACGAGCGATTGTTGGAATTCCCTGCTTTATTAGGGGCCTGTATTAAAACTAACCCTGGATACAGTTCCGCAGTCTGTCTGATCGCGGCTTAATTCAGACACTCTAGTAAAAAAAGCTGTGAATTGAAATGATCCGTAGATATCACGCCTCTAAAAATCTTATGAAATTTTGGGCTACCGCAAAAGAATAACACATGTGAAACGTAAAACAAAAATATTGTTTATTTACTCGTATATTCTTTATTGGGTCGTGGTAGTCTGATAAGCAGTCATTCTATGTAAACAAGGGTATTCAACCGCACCCGGTTAGACTGTAAGCTGACCCCAAGTTATTCGGGAAAATACCAGGGAGATGACGCGAACTCGTATATTCTATGTACATGTACATCCATCATTTGCTACAGAAGTACTGGGACAGCCCCGACCATGGGTGGTTACTTTCTATACGGCTACTAATCGTCCTTGTGAATTAATCATACATATAAATAAACGTTTTCTTTGTTGACCATTAATCACAATGATAACAAAAATGTATTTTCTTATAGGATTAACTTTTTTTCTAGTGTGTTAGTTGGTGACTAAACTTCAGTCATTTGTTAGATTCTTCTTATATTTCTATTTTATGCATAAACCTCAGATTCGGTAATAGCCTCTACCAATAAAATTGCGCTAATTAATCCTCTATCTTGTCTTAAGCGTCTCCAATTTAGACCAGGGTGACTGTTTATTTGATTTCTACTTTCCATCGTGTCCTCTCCCTCTACCTCTTTTAACTTGTGTGCTTCTCTCTATGCAGGGCTACTACGTGCCCTGCCCATTTCTAATAATTGTCATTTAATAGTAAACAACCACAATTATTACACTTCATCACCATTAAAAACAATACTTTCAGGCACAATGTAAAATTCAGTAACGCAGTAAGAAAACACTTAGTGTATGTGATCACGAAGTCAAATTCAAAGTAGTTTATTTGCCACACACAGAAAGAACTATTAGTATTACCAATTACAGTTTAAGCCCATAGCAATATATATTTTTATCTACATAAAATATGTACGAGTATATATTGCTATTTAAAAATAAAAAATATTTGAATTAAACAGTGTCAGTGTTCCAGATGTTCCACATATCATACTCGTAAGGTTATCTACATGTAATAAAACAAAACAATAGGTTAGTTATACGAGAGAGTTACTGTGGCCCTGGGACGCAAAGTGCAATGGAAGGAACACAGGCAGGTTTTAGTCAGTAAAAATCTGACACTCTCTCACGCTCCACCTATTATGGGAGAAGCTATTTGATGATTTCCCATCTCAAAAAAACTGTGGTTTAAAGGGACTAGGTCTGTTTAGTAGTGTCTAGATCCAGGAGGACATGGAATCATGGTAGTGGTAGGAACTATGGGATTATTGTTGATGGGAGTAAGACCAGTGTCTTACTCCCACCAACTTTAATCTCTCTGAGGAGAATGGACTTCCCATTATCCCCAGAGATAAGGAGAATTCATTTAAACCACACAGGACCCTGTCAATGAGTTAGTGCAATATTTGGGTTATTCTCAATACTATTTCTTTATACGTACATTATAGATATTCAGCTCAAGTTGAATTGGCTGGTCCTGATTTGTTTACCCGTAGATTCAAGAAGCTTTTTTAGGTGAGAAACTATCGTAATGACTTCTCCCGCTCTGGAACCGCAGCGGGAGGGGGTGTCAGACTTTTACTCACTAAAACCAACTCCTGTTCCTTCTTTGCCTTTGGTCCAGTGCCCCAGGGTTCTCTTTCGTACAACCGTCCGTACGCTGAAGCCTAATAGGGCAGTAGACTTCGACCCTACTGGCCCCAACAGCTTGCTGAAATCTCTTTAAGGCACGCGTGGAACACTACTCGACGTCAACGACTTGGATAGATTTATGGAGCTGTTTTCCTCTGTTCCTCAATACTTTGTTATCTGAATCATGTGACATCTGAATTAAAGCTACTAGGAAAAACCACGGACGATATTTCTGTTTTATCTCAAAAGGTCACACCCTTTCAATAAATAAACCAAATCGAAGTAGCATGAGAATTAATCATGTATTCGAGATTGCTATTTGTTTACGTACAATTATCTACATTTCTTTTAATAATAATATAATAGTTTATTGACCGCGGGCTACCTTGGTGGTATCAACTTAACCTGATCTGAGATTCTTCAGTTGCCCTTTGCGTTCCAGGGTCACAGAAAATGGTAACAGTTTCGAACATTTTCGCAGCACTAACAGGCTGGTACCTTAGTACACCTAGTCTCCCTACTCGGGCCATGGGTTGTGCGAAAGAGAACCCCAGGGCCCAGGAACGAAAGCAAAGTAGGAACAGGAAGTTGTCTTAGTAACTTGTTTTTTACCTCATGATTTATGGTGTGCCAAATAAACGCTTTTTCTTTCTTTCAACAAGACTGACACGCCCAGGGAGGGCGTGTCAGTCTTGTTGTGTTGTTTCTGCCAGTCTGCCAAGAGCGAGAGAAGTCATTGAATGATTTCGATAAGAATTAGAAAAAATAAAATAATTATAAATATTAACTACATTAAACTACCTATACGTTTATCAAGATTATATTCCGAAAGAAATAGGTA
This sequence comes from Mythimna separata, assembly GCA_030763345.1. Lineage (NCBI taxonomy): Eukaryota > Metazoa > Arthropoda > Insecta > Lepidoptera > Noctuidae > Mythimna > Mythimna separata. Next base: position 16,833,160 of record CM061177.1, on the reverse strand, counting down.
CTCATTATTAAATATCATCATAAGCATATTGCATCTAGAACTGAATTTACAGCGACGATACAACACTTTATTACTTACAATATAATATGTGAGATGTTAATCTGGTAACAAAACAGTTTATGGGCTATTTTAGCGATGTGCTATTCCGAGAGGTTTTAATAATCGAAAGAATCGAACTCGTTAAAATAAACCATCGAGTAAACTATCGACTCGCCGTTCTACAAAATAATCGAGATATTTTTCGATTGTTTTAAGTCAACGGAATCGATCGCTAGTTTTTGGTTGTTTGAATCAGTCACACTCACTCGAAACTCTAAACCGTCGAGGAACAACTGGTCAATGAACGCGCCAGTCACAAATAACAGACCGAGTCGGATTCGCATCAAATTCGAAACAATCTAGAACCTTCGAGATGATTCTCACATTCGAATTCGCCTCGCTATTGCGCATCACTAGGCTATTTTCATTTTAATCGGTGCAACCGCGACAGTTAAACCACCCCCATAAGACAAGTTGAATTCAAGTTATTTAGGGATATTTAGACGAAGCTCTGAGTCAGACGTACGCTCAGTTAATAATGTCACTATACACATACATAATGACACAACTCCCTCTACATGCAACACTAATTAGACTACTTCACACTCCGTTTCAGCGGGAAACTCAGGGAAACTTAAGGGGGAAGCTTCAGGTTAGCCCGCGAAATTCAAATTTTCTTACGTTTTTTGCAATTTGCAAGCTAGTGGTAGGTTGTAGGAAATTAAAAATACTTTAGCGACTGTAAAACGTAACTAGTTACATAATATTATAACCATGAAAATCATCAATACAAACACTAAGCCTTCAAGCTCACCTAAGTGTAGGAACAATTTTTTCGACGTCAAAAACGTTCCTGCAACTAAGTGAGCTTGGAGGCTTGTATTGATGATTCTTATGGTTATAAATTTGAAATATACCGTCTTTTTATGAAGCTTGCTTGATCTAGTTTCATCCACAACGAATTTATAAGAGGTAAAATGGCTCGAAATGTTTCGAGAAAAGGATGGTATGGCCTCGCCGCTTTTTTGCTTAACTTGGTGGGGACACTGCCCTGCCCCCAGATTACCTATGCTTCATTGAAGCAATAGGGTCGTCACTTTTAATGTTATCCTTAAAATAATTTTTATGCAAAAAAAAGTGTTCTGTAGTGATCAATCAATCAGAATCAAAAATATTTATTTATTTTATGTGGTGTATAACGTTAGAAGCTAGTGAGTAGTTCCAAATTGACGTTTTTTATGGAGAAGAACTGGCAAGAAACTCCATGGTTACTCTTTTCAAAAAAATATTGGGTTTATAATATTTCCATACTAGCTGTGCCCGCGACTTCGTTCGCGTGGATGACGAAACTTATCAATATTTTTTTAGTGTAGTACCTATACTTATATGTATATCAATAAATAAGCAAAATCCCTTAAAACTAATATCTATACGATTAGCCGGGTCCACACCAGACGATCCACCGCGCTCCGATCGCGCGCGTCAGTAGCGCGATACAAATGTGCAAGTGGTGTGGACGTGCCGCGCGCGATCCATGCGCGGGTATTGGAGCGCGCGCTCCCCGCTGCGCCCGATCCGTGCGTTGTCGCCTGTCGGTTTTTGGCCAGCCTCAAAGAAGCCTCAGTTGCGTGCCGCGCGCGGTGTGGACGGTTGTGTGTGGTTCGCGCGATTTTTAATGTCTTAAATAATTTGTATGATAATTTGTATCTTTTTTATTAGCTTGTTGTTCAGTAACACGTTCAATAAGTTCAAATGTATTAGCATTCATTCTTGTAAAATTGTGTTCAGCTTTATCTGTCACTAACTCTGCATAAAGCTGAGTGCCAGATTCCAAGCGATTTTTGTATAATGTTTCTACCCAGAACTGTCTTTTTTTGTAATTTTCGCGCAAACATTTAAGCAAAATAAAGGTTGTTCCTGCCACGGCAATTCGACGCCGCCGTTGCACGTGTGACTCCATCTCAAGCAAGAGTTTGACTGAACCCCTGATCGCCTATGGATCGCTTAGAGTGTTAGGTTCAGGATCGCAGTACGACAAACTGGATCGGCCTACTACGATTTCACGGTCTTGGATCGCGGATCGCGGGAGCGCCGATCCGAATTTTGGATCGTCTGGTGTGGACCCGCCTATGACTAATCTTACCTAAGATTACAAAAAATACTCTACGTTACACACTATCAAATATGCTACCTACACTTGAAATTAAAATCTATACGGTCTGCGCCCTATATAAGAAAAAATATCAAACCTATCAACATGAGATGTTAACAAAAATAAATCACGACTTAATGAATTTAAGGTGATTAAGATCTATATAATATAAGCAACAAACGATCGCAAACCGTTTGTGCGATATGACCCCTACGCTAGTGTAAATGCCTGTAAGAGGGGAACCGATTTTCTAGTGGCGTAACTACAAACCAGTTTTCAGACTCTTCCCTATTCCCTATTTGCTATAAGACCTTTTTTATGCCAAATTTCGTGATTCTAGGTCATCGGAAAGTACCCTATAAATTTTGATTACTTAGAGAGTATCAAAACGTACGTTTTTTGCGATATAAACGGCTGTATCATTTTTTTTTCGATAACTTATATGTTTGATTTGTGCACAGTTTCAAGGGATCGCGGGCCTATTCTTGAACTCGATAACTCCACGCGATAGAGGGTCTTGACAAACAGACAGACAGACAACAAAGTGATCCTATAAGGGTTTCGTTTTTCCCCTTTGACGTACGGAACCCTAAAAACGAAACGATAATTGTTGAAAAGTTCGTATAAAACGAAATGAAATTCGATCAAATATTTATCGAACCTATGATAAGTAGGTAACCCTGTAGGAGCGACACACACGCAAGGACCTTGTGTACCCTGGAATGATTACGAAGTAATATCAGACAATCTGAAGTGTACTTCATTTCCATTGCCATTAAGTTCATATTTTTGATTGACAAGCAAAAATGGAAAAAATGTACCCAGCAAGACGGAGCATAGAAAGAGGTAGCGTGTCCCTTTCTTACTCGTCTATGGACACCATGGTAGAAAGAGATAACATACGTCCGTAAAATGGGGTGAATAGAAACGCAGGGGTGAATAGGAACGAAAATGGTTACTGGATTTTAACGTTATTTAACAGGTTTTTCCAGCATTTAATTACTCCTATTTATCCATTAATTGTAATAAAAGGCGATGCTTATACAGAAATGAAGATAAAATATTTAACCAAAGTAAAAATTAAAATCAAACTTTCGTTCCTATTCACCCCTGCGTTCCTATTCACCCCGTTTTACCGTACCCTTTTGTGGGTACGTTTTTGAGGTTGACGTAATCAATCCAGATAGTATAAACAATTCTTGGACACACTGACTGGAGTAATGTCATCACCCACACACTGACATTTGCTTGCGGCTATAGCAATAAAAACTATTGGTTTGGGAGGGATGTGTTCCGTAATACCAAAAATGATGAATGAAAAATTAATGATTTTCCAATTTCTTTTCGATTCTTTATAACTTGATAATAATATCTGTGTTCGTACGGAGAGATATCTTGAAATATTGTTGTTTATAATATAGAAAAAACTAAATAAAAACATGACATTTTCGCTGTGAAAAAGTGCAAAATGAAATTCGCTTAAAGGAGACCGATACCCTTTCATACAATCTTGGGCTCAGGTTGTTAGTTGTTTGTAAAAAAATGTAACTGATGTCAGTTAATAGCATATATTTTTTTAACTATTTACAGAAAATTCTGTGGACGAAATAAATCAGAGAAAAGAGTTATAAGAGATTAAATAAAAGTGAGGTTAAGCAAGATATTACGTTTTATTTGACAGTATTTGATGACACAGAATATGATATGTAACACAAAATAAAACATTTTTTAGATTAGTATTTTTTATTTATAAACGGCATGTAAACTAAAACATTTCGAAGCATAGTTCATTTTTGTATAACATTGCAAATTCTCGATTCATGAGTCAAACCGTGGTGAAGTAGGTGACTGATTCACGATACAAGAGAACGACCACTGCAGAGACAAATACAACGGTGGCCAAGTTGTCTTGATTCATCAGCAGACAATCTTTGAGCCAAATACCAGCAAGTTGAGCAAATATTGTCACTGCTGATTACCTGAAACATGGGAATAGTTTAATCAACTAATTATGACCTACTAACTAGCATTCCGTCAGTTTTGGTATTTAAATATTTTCCATGATTTCCGTCCATTTTTTTTTGATAATATAACCGAAGAAGAGTATATTTCGGGAAGTTTGAAAATGGCGCCAGCGACTGAAAAGTTGAATGGGAATCGTTTTTCTTGGTACGGTCATGTAAAGACGAGGAATGAAACGCATGTTACTAAAAGAGTGATGAGTTTACATGTGTATAGAGGGAGAGGGAGGCCAAAAAAAAGATGAATGGATCGTACGAGAAGTGAGATAGAAGAAAAGGGAGTTAGTTATAGCGTGGCGAGTGACAGGACAGAATGGAAAAAAAAACGTGTTGCGCTAATCCCAAATAAAACTATATAAGGGCAGGAAGATGATGATGACAACGGAGAAAAAGAACGGTGGATGGTAGACGCTGGTTAATAAAATATGGGTTAAATATACCTACTTACTGGTTGTGGCGCTTGTCAATGAGAGAAATCATTGACAGTATAATTTCATCATCACGTCGCTGTTGGTTTAGTGCATTGCAGCAGTAATACTGCAATTGATACGACAATTTATGGTATCAATAATATATCCTTTCGATAAGTTGCCCGTAAAATCCAATATACTGCACCAAAGTCATCGTTTAAATTGTTCGATACAAAGGTCTTAAATACAACTTAACTAAATTGGAAGTCCGAAGAAAGAAAAATTGAGGTCGACAGATATACGTAAGTATCAGTAAAATATTAGAAAATTCACTCAAAACGTAAATGCACGAAACAGAACTCAAAGAGTATAGACGAAAGTAGTGATTGAGCATGCGTCTATATTGGAACGAATTTAAAATCAGATTTCAAAAATAAATCGATTTGTATCGATTTCTTAGCTTGGCCGAACCAAATGATATACAGCCAAATTAATCCGAATCCGAATCGTAAATAAAATCACTGGATAAGTACCACTTAACGATTTTTTGTGTATCCCAACGCAAACTGACCAATGTGTAAAACTTCGAAAAAGCGTTTTCTCTTTATAAACAAACGTAACAGCGGAATAAAAAAAAACAATGCGAATTGCGAAATTCAGATTTTTGTAAAACTCTATTGCACATTGAAATATACGATCAATATCATTTTTATTTTTCATTGCTTAAGACTTTATTTACGAGATATGCATTAACGTATTTTATTTTACGGTTCATTGTAAGGTTATGCGCTACTGAAACCGAATATCCAATAAACGGAAACTGTATTATGAAGTCTGATATCAGATAAATATCGGTTTGTAATCGAATCTAATAAAGCGCCCATCTCTACTACTGATCATACATAGAGTAGAAAAGAGTATATACGTCAGTGTCATCACAAATTAAAAAATACCTTAGAATAAACCAGGTATACGAGCTCCTTGGAATATACTGGATATCAATTTATTGTAGCAACTGACTGCTAACCTAAAATAGGTTACTCACGACTAAAACTTATTTTTTAGATATCTCATATCCCTGGCACGTATAGCCCTAGTTACTTTTGTATTTGGAATAGAAAATAATAACTAATTTTTTAAGCCATATTTCAACCCCTTACTATGGCTAGGCCCAGAAGTCCCAGTCTCCTTTGGGGTAAGTTTTTCAACAAAAAGACGACGTAGAAACCTAGATAAATATTGTCTGAATCCGAATAACATCATATTATTGAGTAAATATGCTTGAACTACAAATGATTTTGGTATTACGTTTGCATGGATAATTCACATGTCGCAACTGCCTTAAATGTTTTCTTTTATAATGTTAATAAACTGTTGTTTTGTCCTTAGGACTCTAAATGGTGGCGGACGGTCATTCCAACAGTGCGTGGCGGCATACTTGAAACTACTCCTGAATGCTGCAGTTCTGGACTGTGATGTGGTTTACAGAGAGGATATGTAGATAAGCGTGGTACATATTTGCTTTGTCTCCAACTTAGTTTGTCGAATAAGTATTTTGGCTTCTGTGTAGTGACAACTCCAAACAGTAAGCTAGCTAAATGCAACTTTCTCCTTGCTGAAATTTTCATTATATTATTGTCATTGATAAAGGGTGTGACATTGTAGCGACTACGATCTACTACATATGACGTCACAGAATCCTACATCGCGCAAGCAAAGTTCTCCGCGCGATTTGAATAGATACTACAGCCCGAAATCATCTATCGGGCAGTAGCCCACCGGACATAACACCTCGTCCGGTCGGAGGATCCTCCCTTTTCAACTGAGGCATGTGGGACTTTACTCTCTGGTATAATTACAGAAGCAACAGAAACAGAGCAATAACAGTTTATATTATTGAAATTATTTATATTAATTTATTAATATTAATGATATTAAAATAAAAAATAAATAATGGCGGCCCCCCGGTGCTCGACAGGGTTCCACTACCTCCAAAACATGACTCCTACTATGTGGTACATTTATGCAAAACCTTACATATGCATTCTGTATACGTTGAACCTTACTGTTCTGGCTAACAGGCATGGACCATACAATGTGTCGCAGTAGTTCAGACGTGACAAAATTAGGCTATCTACAAGTTGTTTGCGAAGATCAATACTCAGATGGGCTCTAATTTTGTAAAGTAGTTTCAACCAATAAAATCAATTTCTCATAGCATTACTAATGTGCTTCTCAAATCTAAGCTCAGAGTCCATAGTTAAACCCAAATTGCAAGCTGATTCTACCCTTTCTATTTTATTTTCACTGATAAAGACTTGTGGATTGGCCGACAGCATTGCCCTGATCATTTTCCTACTTCCCGAAACCATGAACTTAGACTTCAGTGGGTTTAAAACTAGCGCGTTAGTATTAGACCATTCTACTACTCTATCTAGATCTGCATTCATTTTATCCACTGCCTCTTTTAGATCCACTGACTTAAAAGAAGTATATAGCTGAATGTCAACGGCATACTTATGATATCTGCAGTGCTGGAAGGAATTGATAATGTCTGCAGTATAGAGAATGTACAATAAGGGCCCCAAAATTGATCCCTGGGGCACACCACGTGACACATACCAAGGAGAGGATGAGCTAGTTGATCCCTCCTCCCTCTGGACTTCCATGAGCTGTGACCTATTCCGTAAGTAACTAGCAAACCACTCTTATTGTTTCCGTAGTAAAACCATAGTATGCTAATTTGGACAGCAATCGAGTCATATTAATTGCATCGAAAGCACGGGAAAAATCAAGAAGCGCTATGATGGTCCCCTCCCCCCGGTCCCGTGCTTCCAAGATATTTCCCACCACATCTGAAAGATCCGAGGCTGTCCCACGACTTTTCCTAAAACCAGACTGGAGGTCAGGTAACATGTTGTTAAGCCTCTAGATACTCCAGCATTTGGTTGTAAACTACCCTTTTCAAGATTTTAGATAGGCATGGGAGAATGCTTACTGGGCGTAGGTCTTTAACAGTACTTGGATTGCTGGTCTTAGTTAATGGACGCACTGTACTGTAAAAAAAGAACAACGAACATTTTATGTCGATTTTGATACGTATAATAAATCAATTACTTTTTAGAGAAACAACAGATACGTATAAATATGTCGACGTTTTGTTAACCATATTATGCAAAAACTTATTTTGTGGTTGTGTTTCTGTATCCTTAGTTATTATTTTTTCTTCAAAAATAATCTGTAAAATTTTGACTTTGGTACAGTTTTATTTCTACAGATTAAAGTAGTAAAAAAACAAAATTAAGCAAAAAAAAGAAACTAAACTAAAATAAATAAATTAAAAAAAAAAGAAACCAAACCATCACAAAAAAATGACTAGTTAGGTTTGAACCTGCAACAGCAGAAACGCAGATCCTTCACGAACTCACTTAGCCACGGATCCTTGCAGGAACTGCGAAAAAATAGCTGTCCACAAAACACACAGCATGAATGTCTGCCTGGCTCCTCGTGCAAAATAGCGTGATGATTTTCATTTCTGACCATTCGCGCCGAAATTTAGAAAATAAGTATACATTTTAATATGAGTTTAGATTGGTTTTCGCTAAAATATTTGGAAAAATATCGGAAAAAAACGTCGGTGGCAAATTAAAAATAGATAAAAAGCCATTTTATTATTATTGTAGAAATATTATCTTATATTTTGTACAAAACACACTAAAATAAACACAAAAATATTATCAGTAGCGGTGAATCGAACTCGGTGCAATTGTCGTTCAATACGGACAAAATGCAATATTGCTCACCCCCCATAGCAAGTAGCGTGATAAATATAACCTAGCGAAGGAAGGGTCCTATAACAATTATGTATGCAAAATTTGAACAGGATCGGTTCAGTAGTTTTTGCGCCAACCGTGGCCATCGATATACAATTTTACTGTTTTATTATATGTATATATATGTATATAGATTACCTAATACGAAATATTCATATAAAACTGAATATTCATTTAAAGTTCCTATAGGTACTTGAACAGTAACTGATATTTTCACAGATAGGTGGAAGTGTCATTTTTAACACTTTCACATCTTGAACCCACATAGTCTTCACCACATTCACAAGATGGCTCGTCCTCCTCGTTCAAAGAACATTCACCGCCGTTCAGACAATATCCATGACACTCATTGACTTCGCATCTGTCTCCAGAATAACCAGTGTTACACCTGGAATGATAATAATATTGTGAAATGAGATAAGTATAACTTACAAGAACACAAAAACCGACAGGTGGTCAAATTTGATTTACCTGCACACAGGATCGCCCTCATCATTGACACTACAACTACCTTGGAGACAATAGTTGAGACAGCGTGATACCTCGCATCTGTCACCTGCATAATTTCCTTTACATTGACAGATCGGCTCACTTCTCTCATTGAAGGAACATTCGCCACCGTTTAAACAAAAACCATAACAAGCGTTTATTTCACATCTTTGCCCGGAATAACCGTTATTACATCTGAAAACCGAAAATGTCCACAAAAGTTAGTTTACCTTTATTACGAACCTTACTTTTTATATTCAAAGAAAAGAAGTAATAAATATTTCACCTGCATTCAGGAAGCCCTTTATCATTGAAACTGCAGTCACCATACATACAATAGTTTCCACAATCTACAACATCACATCGCTTACCGATGTAACCCGGTGTGCATTTGCAAACAGATGTCGCATTAAACTTTGTACCATGAACACAGGTCAGTTCGACGTCTGCAGTGTCTTTTTTTTCTGTTGTTGGTTCCGTTTCCGTTGTCTGATCTGTTTCTACAGTCTGTTGTTTCTGTTCAATACTGAGAGAGTTATTAGTTATTTCGGCAATTGGTACCAGACTTGACGGTGCATCACAATCCTGAAGTCTCTGAACTTGGTCCTTAATTTTATAATTCGCAGCTATACCTAGTGGTCTTTCACCATAGAACTTATACATCTCTTTGGGTTCTACAACATCGCTTCCGATCTTTGGTCTCTTCCAAACGGTAGTATCGTTCACAGTACTGTTCATCCAGTAGACGTTATCGTCAGTGACGGTTAATTCTTTTGGTTTAGATATTAATAGAATTGTATGAACTACTTTAGATGCTTCATCGACTAGGTTATTGAATCTCAAATCTACTTCATTGTGAAACTCTTGGTCAAAACCGCTAATATAGTAATTTTTATGCGATTGTGGGTCAATAGCAAAACTAAACACTGGTAAAAATTCATTTACAACTTCTCTCTCGGCGCCATTATATCGAGCCCTCTCCATGTACTCATATGGGAATCTATTTGTATTGGTCCAGTAAATAAACCTGTAAATTGAACACAACTTAAATGAAAATGTTATACGGCAAACTTTTAAAAAAATTGTTTACGTAAACGTACCCGCCACAGCTGTCCAAAGCAATGTCATTAACGGTGCGGTCATTCATTTTGATTAAAACATTTCCATACGCATTGCTTTCAGATCCTTGATCCTTTAATGAAATCCAATTAATGCTTCCTTCGTTAGTATCGGTAAAGAAGAGAAGCTCTGTGGGCGGGTCGAAGGCGAGATGTTGTATGTTGCTACCGTTCCTTTTAACAAAACATCTGATGTCCATTGTAGCTAAGTCATAACCACATACAGAGTCGTAGTCGCTTCGTTTGTCGACAAACAGTATCATGTTGTGTACTTCATCATAAGTTATTGCTGCAGGATTTTGGGGCGTCAAGTATATGGTGCCTGTTTTGGAGCCATGGTCATAAAATTCTAGTCGATCTCCTACAGATATGGCGATATCTGAAAGAAGAAAAAAATACAGTTCATAAATAGCCAACATCATGATTTTTAAATCAGTAGCAGAAACTGCAACTAGTTCAAAAAAAAAAGTTAATCTTATTAAACTATCTATATTTATTACACCCGAGGTCACATTTGGTAGTATCACCCCTGATACTACCAAATCTGAGGTAGTATTGTAGCGACTACGATCTACTACACATGATGTCACAGAATCCTACGTCGCGCAAGCAAAGTTCCCCGCGCGATTTGAATAGATACTACAGCCCGAAATCATCTATCGGGCAGTAGCCCACCGGACATAACACCCGTCCGGTCGGAGGATCCTCCCTTTTCAACGGAGGTATGTGGGACTTTACTCTCTGATCCACTACCTCCAAAGTATCCTAACATACTTTTGGAAGCTAAGCCTGGAAAAAAACCGCGTTTGAAAGTCGCTTAATAGTTTATAGCTTTAAACGATATTACAATTTAATTAACTCCCTCGCAATGCTCGGGAGTTAATTAAATAAATCCCTCGCTGAAGTTCGGGATTAAAACTTAGCAACCTTCGTTTTGTTCGGAATTCAACATGCCACCCTCGCCTTAAAGACACTGCTTTATTCCCTAGTCACATATTAAGTTTTAACGCACTTCCAGCACTACATTAGGAAACCTAGAATATGATCTTCAAAAAAGATCAAGTCCAAGCTATGACGGGAACAGTTCACAAGTATCTTTTCATGATATTGTAATAATCGCTATTTTCTGGATCAAATTTCAATATCACATTGTTAGGAGCCTAATTTAAGTTTAGCAGCTCGATTTCGAAACACTATAGATTTACTATAATTACAATGCTCCAAAACCAAGTAGCTGACAGCTCAAAAAGCTGCCTAACTTAAATGGAACATGACCGGTCACAGTGGCGACACATAGGGGAGGCCTACATAATTACATATGTCCAGCAGTGGACGTGTTTCGGCTTCCATGATGAATGGCGTCTTCCGTGAACCAAACAAGCCTGAACTAGTGTAAAGTAACACCGCGCTGGTGATCTGAGACGGTGAGACGAAGTCTTGGAGATCTCGAAGGAGATTATGAGACAAGCTGGCCAGATGCAGTGACAAGGAGCGTGCGGTCGCGGAAGATGGAAGGAGTGGATCTCTCCACTCCGCCGCTGTTCAAGAATGGGACATAGTAGGTTTGCTAAATAATACAGTGCCGCTTTCTGGTACTTACCCCAAGAATGCACCAACTTCATGTACAATGCAACTAAAATCAATACTCGGTGGGTTCTACACATTTTTAAACTATTTTACACTTCATTCATACAGAATATTTTTACAAAAATAGATAGTTGGTACGTCCTATGCCCGTGATCGCTCTTGGTATATTAAAACACAAAGTTCTATTATCCCTTTTATAATATTCCCAGTTGTGTCTTATCTTAAAACCGGCCAAGAGCGTGTCGGGCCACGCTCAGTGTATGGTTCCGTAGTTTCCGTCCGGTCCGTCACAATAAGTGTCCCCAACTTTTCAAAAACTGTTCGTTCCATCAAGTTCAAAATAATTTTCCTAGAAAGTTTTTATAAAACTCTACTTTCCAGATTTTTTTTCATATTTTCTAAACACTTATGGTTCATAAGTTAGAGGAGGTGACGCATTGTTTTTTACTTTTGGAGCGATTATTTCCGAAGTTATTGATATTATCAAAAAATGATTTTAGTAAACCCCTATTCATTTTTGAATACCTATCTAACAATATATCACACGTTAGGATTGAAATAAAAAGAAAAAGCACTTTCCACTTTACATGTAGGGGGGCTACACTAAAAAAATATTTTTTTCCATTTTTTATTTTACTACTTTGTCGGCGTGATTGATATACATATTCGTACCAAATTTTAGCTTTCTAGTGCTAACGGTCACAGAGATTAAGCGAGGACGGACGGACGGACAAACATGACGAAACTACAAGGGTTCCATTTTTGCGATTTGGCTACGGAACCCTAAAAATGAGCAATTGTAGGAATTCCCTGCTTTATAACTTTATAAGGGTCCTGTATTAACACCAACCCTGGATACAATTTCGCAGTCTGTCCGTTCGCGGCTTAACTCAAAGACTCTAGGTAAAAAAGTTGTAGGTACTCAACACATCAAGAACGTCGATTTTTAGGGTTCCGTACCTCAAAAGGAAAAAACGGAACCCTTATAGGACTTCACAATGTTGTCCGTCTGTCTGTCTGTCAAGACCCTTTATCTCGGGAACGCGTTAAGGTATCAAGTTGAAATTAAAACTATACAGGAAAAGTTTTTAACCACTGCGTAAATTTTTTTTGGTGGCTCAGTGTAAGTTATAGAACACAAGTCGACTTCAAGGCTAAGCAACGCTTGCCATGGTTGGTCTGTGGATGGATGTGACCATCTTATCATAACGAGTTTCCTCCGTGCCTTGGAAAGCACGCTAAGCCGTAGGTCCCGGCTGTCATTTACAGTCGTTACGGATAGTCAGAATTCAGTAAATCTGACTCCAGTCTTGCCATGAAGTACCCTGTTACCCCAGTTATTGGGTTGTGGAGGTCTGGTAGGCAGCCTATGCTTTCCGAGGCACGGAGGAAACTCGTTATGTTAAGATGGTCACCCATCCACAGACCAACCTTGGCAAGCGTTGCTTAACTTTGAAGATCGATCTGTGTTCTATTACTTACACTGAGCCACCAAAAAAAAATTATGCAATGGTTAAAAACTTTTCCTGTATACTTAAGTCCGCGGTCCCTTGAAACTGCAAAAATCAAATTTGTAAGTTGACGGAAAAAAAAGATACGCCCGTTTATGTTGCAAAAAACATACATTTCGACATTTTCAAAGGAATCCAAATTCATAGGGTACTTCCCGTTGACCTAGAATCTTGAAATTTGGCACGAAGCAAGGTATTATAGTACAAATATAGGAAAAAGTCTGAAAACTGAAAATTTGTAGATACGTCACAAGAAAATAATTTTTTGAAAATTCTTCAAGACTCGATTCGAGAATTGAACTGTTTTCATAGATAAGTTGGTTCGGAACCCTCAGTGCGCGAGTCCGACTCGCACTTGCCCGGTCTTTATCTACATAAAATATTTATATTTTGAAAATAAACAGTGTCAGTGTTGAAGATGTTCCACATATCATAAGGTTATCTATATGTAATAAAATAAAATAATAGGTTATATACGAGAGAGTCACCATGGCCCTGGAACGCAAAGAGTAATTGAAGGAACACAGGCAGCTTTTTGTCAAGCTTTACAGATGGGGCTTTTCAGACGACTCCGATGTTTAGCGTTTGTGCGACATCTCTCCGCACCAAACTCATCCCACCTTCCATCCTGCATCACGTGCCCTGTTACTTGTTCACATAGGGATTTAATAAAAGGCTTAGTAGACGGCATTCTTAGGGGGATGAGCTGCTCACGTCCGTAGAAGTTACTTGAATTTCGACCACCCTACACGTGTCCCCTGGGTAGTAAACGAGCAGTAAATCTGGTGGTAGGCCATTGCATCGGCTGCCGGCTTAAAGATTACCACCCACCAGACAAAGCCATGCCGCCAAGCGATCCGTCGTGTTCCGACATGATGTTTGGTGAAGCCGTACAGTGGAGGATGGGTCTGAGCAGTTGTGTTGCGATGTGTACCGGGTATGATACACCAGCTGTTGTTGTGTCGGATGTTTGATCGTGGAGGGTAGCGGGATCCGAAGCACGGTGCTCTGCTGGCCGACCGTAGACAGTTGGGGGCCCAAGTAGTGTGCCAGCCATACACGAAAGGCTGCCCCGCCATCTGCGAAAAATCCCAGTGTGGCCCCATCGTGCCGGTTGGCGACCGGATGGGAGGACCCGATGGCGATCCTTGGGGGGTTCGGGCGTCCCCGCAGTCTCCAGATCAAACCTCCATTGGCGCAGCAATTCTGAGTGTGTTGGTGAGTCTGCACGTCCACCCATTCCAAGTGCATCTCTCGAATATTGGAGGGATGCACTCCAATATCAATGCGGTCCACCACAATCTCGAAACCGATAAGCCACACTTGCTTTTCTTGACGTAGACGCAGATTGGATGTCCGTCAGATGCGGCGTACCTGAACTACCCGGGATACTCATTGGAGCATCACTTCCGGCAGCGTGCCGGGGTCTGTGTGTACGTCCGCAATGACATCTGCTGCCAGCGTCTTCGTCACCTTGAAGACCCCGATTTTTCAACCTTATGGCTGTTGGTGGACACTGGTGTGGACAAAATTGTCTATTTCTGTGTCTACCGATCGCACAGCGGGGATCAGGAGACAACTCGGCTATATGACCACCTCAATATGGCCGCCGATACGGCCCTGCATCAGCACCTTGATGCGCAGTTCGTCGCTCTGGGGGACTTTAACGCCTGTCATCAAGACTGGCTTTTCCCATAACAGAGAACTGACCACGCTGGGAGAGGAGCGCGAAACTTTGCAGTTTCAATGGGGCTCTCCCAGTTGGTAAAGCAAGCGATAAGGGTGCCTGATATTGCTGGTCATACTGCCAATTGTCTGGACCTTCTGCTGACAACCGATCCAGACAGCAGTATCGTAACAGTTTTCTCACCACTCGGAACTTCAGATCACTGTCTGGTGAAGTCTGTAACGTCCTTCTCGCCACCTGACTGCGACTCAGGCGGTGAACGGCGAGTGTGGCGTTACAAGTCACCAGATTGGGATGAGATGCGACATTTCTTTGCGTCTTATTCTTGGCAGCAGGGCTGCTTCTCTTCAAAAGATCCGTCGAGCTGTGCGGATGCTATATCCGATATGCTGCGTTAAGCAATGGATTATTATATCCCTTATAGTAACGTACCCGCGGTGGCTCAGCTCACCTATGGCTCAACGTCGATTGTGCTGAAGCTGAAAAGCGTAAGCATTCGGCGTTTCTTACCTGGGCGGACGCTCGTGACCGCAAAGCTCCAGATAAGAGAGCCTTTAACCATGCTGCCAAATCCTCCAAAAGTCACTAAGTAAGGCTCGCTTCGATCTTATTACTCATATTGGCAAAAAGCTTTCCGCACAGCTATCTGGTAGCAGAGCATTTTAATCATTTGCCAAATCGGTCGAAACG
Organism: Mythimna separata; assembly: GCA_030763345.1. NCBI lineage: Eukaryota > Metazoa > Arthropoda > Insecta > Lepidoptera > Noctuidae > Mythimna > Mythimna separata. Next base: position 16,817,623 of record CM061177.1, on the reverse strand, counting down.
AACTTCTTTCGGCCCATACTGCTTGCGCTGGTTAAACCTGACGGAACACTTGTTCATACGGTGAGAAAGAAGGCAGGTCTCTTTGCAATTCTCGTCTTGACACTGGCAGTGCTACTCCACCGACTCTACCTCACTGCGGCACCTCGATGGCCGAGGTCCGTATAAGGAACAAAGAGGTTCTGAGAGCACTGTGTCGTCTACACGTGAATAAAGCTAGTGGACCAGATGGTATTCCAGCGATTGTTCTCAAGGCATGTGCGCCCGAGTTGTCTCCTGTTCTGACACGCTTGTATCGCCTCTCATATAGGACTGCTATAGTGCCCAAGTCCTGGAAGCTTGCAGTCTCCTTAGACGTCTCGAAGGCCTTCGGCAGGGTATGGCACGCTAGCTTTTTGAGTAAGCTTCCAGCGGACGGCATCTCTCCTGGCCTGATTAACTGGATAAAAGATTTCCTTAGTGAACGGTCCCTCCGAGTTGTTGTTGACGGATGCTCATCAGAACCCATGATAACTAATGCCGGAGTTCCTCAGGGGTCTGTTCTCTCTGTAACTCTCTTCCTGCTCGACATCAACGATCTGCTGATGCCCGGTATCTATGGGTATGCAGATGATAGCACAGTTGTAGAGAGATACTTACCGAGTACTCAGGCTAGTAAGGGGCTAATCCGGTCTGAAAGAGAGGCTATGGTAGAGCGTACGAATGACTAACTTCAGGCAGTCTCCAAGTGGGGCGAAGCCAATTTGGTGGGATCCAACGCCACCAAACACAAGCGTGTCTATTCACCGCTAAAAGGAGCCCGTTCACCTTGGTTCCTGCTTTCCGGAATGTATCCCTGGAATGCGCCGACCGCCTTCAGCTCTTGGGAGTTGAAATTTCCTCCGACCGCCCAAAGTTAAGGGTGGTTCGTTGATTCCAAGGCCAAGATAGCTGCTAGGAAACTCGGCGTTTTGGCAAAGGTCCGGCGGTACTTCACACTGGGACAGCTTCTAATGTTATACAAAGAACACAACAGGTCCGATCGTGTGTGGAGAACTGCAGCCACATATGGGCTAGAGCTGCAAAATGCCACCTGGCAGCTTTGGACTCAGTGGAAAGACGTGCAAAGAGGCTAATTGGGGATCCAGATTTGGCTAAATCCAATCTAAAAAGCCTTGATCACAGGCGCAGGGTAGCCAGCCTTTCGGTATTTTACAGGATGCATTTCGGAGAGTGTGCGCAGCAATTGCATGAATTGATTTCGCCATCCCCTTTCCACTATCGGACGAGCCGTCGTACGCCCGCCGTACGACGGCTCCACGCTTACGTTGTCCAAACCTCTACGGTCCGGACTAAGCGTTTCGCCTCGTCGTTCATACCGCGTACGTCGAGGGACTGGAACAATCTGCCTGCTGCGGTTTTTCCATCCGATTATAATTTGGGTGTCTTCAAGGCTAGAGTGAATAGGCTCTTAATAAACTAGTGCGCCTCACCATCGACTATTGCATCACTGCTTACCATCAGGTGGGATCGCAGTCAAGCGCTAGTTTATAACAATTAAAAAAAAAATTGCTGGGGCCGAATACTGGCCCAGACAAGGAATTTAGCAGTTTTTGCCATCGACACGCTAAAAAGAAGAAGAATAAAAATATGACTCTCCCTCACCCATTATAGGAGAAGATGTTTTTGAAATGGGTTCCATCTCAAAAAAAAAATACAGAGATACACAAGGTCACAGAAAAAAGCTTCCTGGCAATAAGTGAGTCGGTGAAAATATTTCGGTTGATCTTAATTTAACGTAAATAAATATTCAGCTCAAGTTATAAAAGTGGCTGGTCTTGACTTGTTTACCTGTAGATTTAAGAAGTTTTTGTTAGGTGGGAAACTATCGTAATGACTTCTCCCGCTCTGGAACCGCAGCGGGAGGGCGTGTCAGACTTTTACTCACTAAAACCAACCCCTGTTCCTTCTTTGCCTTCGGTCCAGTGCCCCAGGGTTCTCTTTCGTACAACCGTCCGTACGCTGAAGCCTAATAGGGCAGTAGACTTCGACCCTACTGGCCCCAACAGTTTGCTGAAATCTCTTTGAGGCACGCGTGGAACACTACGCGACGTCAACGACTTGGATAGATTTATGGAGCTGTTTTCCTCAATACTTTGTTATCTAAATTATGTGACATCTGTATTAAAGCTATTAGGAAAAACCACGGACGGTATCTCTGTTTTATCTCAAAAGGTCACGCCCTTTTGATTCAATAAGTAAACCAAATCAAAGTATAAAACAATCTCTCTTACACGTATAGGTAGTACGATTCGCGAAGCATACGAATTAATCACGTATTCAATATTACTAGTTGTTTACATACTATTATCTACATTTCTTTTAATAATAATTGACCGCAGGCTACCTTGGTGCTATCACCTTAACCCGAACTGAGTTTCTTCAGTTGCCCTTTGTGTTCCAGGGTCACAGACAATGGTAACAGTTTCAAACATTTTCGCAGCACTAACAGGCTGGTACCTTAGTACACCTAGTCTCCCTACTCGGGCCATGGGTTGTGCGAAAGAGAACCCCAGAGCCCTGGAACGAAAGCAAAGTAGGAACAGGAAGTTGTCTTAGTAACTTGTTTTTTACCTCATGATTTATGGTGTGCCAAATAAACGCGTTTTCTTTCTTTCAACAAGACTGACACGCCCTCCCTCTCTGCCAGTCTGCAAAGAGCGAGAGAAGTCATTGAATGATTTCATACCTAAATAAGTATTAGAAAAAATAAAATAATTATAAATATTAACTACATTAAACTACCTATACGTTTATCAAGATTATATTCCGAAAGAAATACTCATTATTAAATATTATCATAAGCATTGCATCTAGAACTGAATTTATAGCGACGATACAACACTTTATTACTTACAATATATGTGAGATGTTAATCTGGTAACAAAACAGTTTATGGGCTATTTTAGCGATGTGCTATTCCGAGAGGTTTTAATAATCGAAAGAACCGAACTCGTTAAAATAAACCATCGAGTAAACTATCGACTCGCCGTTCTACAAAATAATCGAGATATTTTACGATTGTTTTAAGTCAACGGAATCGATCGCTAGTTTTTGATTGTTCGAATCAGTCACTCTCACTCGAAACTCTAAACCGTCGAGGAACAACTGGTCAATGAACGCGCCAGTCACAAATAACAGACCGAGTCGGATTCGCATCAAATTCGAAACAATCTAAAACCTTCGAGATGATTCTCACATTCGAATTTGCCTCGCTATTGCGCATCACTAGGCTATTTTCATTTTAATTGGTGCAACCGCGACAGTTAAACCACCCCCATAAGACAAGTTGGAATTCAAGTTATTCAGGGATATTTAGACGAAGCCCCGAGTCAGACGTAGACTCAGTTAATAATGTCGCCTAGCACCCATAACCACGTTAGAGTGAGCCCTTAAGTTTTACGATGCCAAGTAAATTGAATCAAGTGACTTGCGGATTTTGTATGCGAAGATACCATACCAACCTAATAAACAAAATGTAAAGAATATTCTTTCAATTATTTTGCGTGCATCATATGATATTAAGTTTGCGTCTTTTTACCGGTGATATCAATTAATCTTCCCGTTCTAGATAGATAGATAGATAGAGAATTTTTCTGACTAAATTCCACCGGTATAACATCGCGTGCCTTTGGCGTTTCAGGGCCGGCCACAGAAACGATTGTTTTTATTGGATGATGGTAAATCGCGTAATGACTTCTTCCGCTCTACAGTGGAGCAAGAAGGCGTGTCAGTTTTACCAGCTAAAACCTAGCTTCTGTTTCCCTTTGCGTTCTAGGACCACAGACGATCTTTTTAGAAATTCCTTATGGCCCTAGCGGCCCTCGGCCCTGCTGGGCCCCTACGGTTTTACTGACATGTCTTTGAGTCATGCGTGATATACTAGATACGCGCCGTGGACAACTGATGCTCGGTCCTTACCGGACGACTGGACCACGAGCTACCCATTGCTCATCGTCCGCAAGCCCGCGTCTGCGTAAGTACCTACGATTTTTTTTATTTCTAAACAGTATTTTTAGGTTTTGTGCAGAAACTTAGAAGACAATATAGTCTAGGCAATCCCTTTTCACAGCTATTGACAATGCTTACCCATTCGCAGTTACAAAAAATAAAACTAAAATCGTCGGAAAAACTGTCGCGTCTAACTCCCTCTACCGGTTACATGCAACACTAATTAGACTACTTCACACTCCGTTTCAGCGGGAAACTCAGGGAAACTACTTCGAATAAAGAACACGAGTTTTTAACGTCTTCGGAGGTCTTCGGTAAACAGTTTTGGATTAAAACTTTCCTTCTAAACTCGAACATTTTTAACTACTCTACGACTTCAGTTAGTTATGAATAGGACAACAACTAAAGCTGAAAGTAGGTATGTATTATTTTAATGTTTTTCGACCACTCGGCTGATTTTTAACTCTGTTTTCGTTTTATTTGCGACGATGAAGAACAATTTACTAAGTATATCGATTGTATAGATTTAACACTGAAATACCGAACTTATGAACTTTTAAATTGGATTGTTTTTTTTTAATTGTCACAACACAAAGGAACTGGCATCATTATTATTATAAGTTTGACATTTGCCTGCGTCATCCTTGAGACTTCTACTCGTCAAACTTTAATTAATTTATTTGTGGGCTAATCCGGCAATGATGATAATGGTTGACACTTCTTTCGACTTACAAACTTGGGAATTTTTTTTCAAGTATGATGGGAATCATCAGAATCATTTCTCCTGCTCTTGGGCGGAGCGGGAGGGCATGTCAGATTTTTACTGACTAAACCCCACCCTGTTCTTTCTTTGCCTTCGTTTTGGGGTCACGAGCAAACTTTGTATTGGTATTTAGATTAAAATAAGTTTAATCAATGCTGTAAACTTATAGGCCTAATTAATCTTGTTTTTGTGATTTTCAACAAAAATAAGTTAATTAAGTAGGTCTAGTTTATCTTGTCGTTATCTTATTTTTAAATTTTTATCAAGAATGAAGTCAATGGACCTATTTTTTTATTTGTATTAGGTAATTATTTCCAGCAAAGAGATAAATGCTTACGTTACGCTGGGTAGCAGAGACGTAATAATAGCATTTCGCACCCATCGGATTCCTACGACTGTCGCCAGGTACATAAGCCCGTAAATTGTGTAGAAACAAAGCAAGTTTAAATCTTACTAATTGTTCCAATGGTAACAAATTATAAAACTACTGGGGAAATATAATTGAAAACTAAAGTTCTAGCTGATTCAGTTAAATTAACGAAACGAAGTTCAATTTACGTGCAACTATATCGGTGTTAGTGTTCAGCAATACCTGTCTGATAATGTTACCCGATTGTAGATGTCCGATTTCGGTTTCGGCTTCCGTTCCGATTTCGGTTCCGTTAAAACAAATTTTAAATCTCCGGTTTCGGCTTTGACTCCGGTAAACCCACCTCCGTAACATCCCTACTTCCCAGTCTAACCGAGTGCGGCACAATACCCGTGTTTAACACGACTGCTTATCAGACCACCACAATCCAATATAGAATATACAAGTAAAAAAAACAACATTTTCGTTTCGCTTGTTATTCTTTTGGGGTAGCCTAAAATTTCGTAAGATTTTTGCAGTCGTGATTACTATGAACCATTTCAATTTACAGCTTTTCTACCTAAACTGACCTAAAGTCTCCGAGTTAAGCCGCGAATGGACAGACTGCAAAACTGTATTCAGGGTTTGTTTTAATACAGGACCCTAATAAAGCAGGAACTTGAACAATTGCTCGTTTTTAAGATAAGACACCACTAGGTATATTATAAAAGTGATAAACGAAGTTTGTGTTTTAATAAACCAAAAGCGATAACTGATATAGGACGTACGAAGTATTCTGTATGGCTGAAGCGTAATATAGTCTAAAAATGTGTAGAACTCACCGAGTATTAGTTTTAGTGGCGTTGTACATGAAGTTGGTGCATACTTGGGGTAAGTGCCTAAAAGCGGCATTATATTATTTTATTTTTTAAACATATTATATTCCATTCCTCGGTAGACGCGGAGTGGAGAGATCCACTCCTTCCGTCTTCCGCGACCGCACGCTCCTTTTCACTGAATCTGGCCAGCTTGTCTCATTATCTTCTTCCAGGTCTCCAATATATATAATAGAGTCATGAGGTGCACTCTAGTTGTAAATAAACACCACTGCATAAAAAAAAAAAACAATATTAGACTAGTTAGATTAAGTTTTGTTTTTGAACTAGTTGCAGTTTCTGCTACTGATTTAAATATCATGATGTTGGCTATTTATGAAATGTATTGTTTTCTTCTTTCAGATATTGCCATATCTGTAGGAGATCGACTAGAATTTTATGACCATGGCTCCAATATAGACTCCATATACTTGACGCCCCATAAACCTGCAGCAATAACTTATGATGAAGTACACAACATGGTACTGTTTGTCGACAAACGAAGTGGCTACGACTCTGTATGTGGTTATGACTTAGCTACAATGGACATCAGATGTTTTGTTAAAAGGAACGGTAGCAACATACAACATCTCGCCTTCGACCCGCCCACAGAGCTTCTCTTCTTTACCGATACTAACGAAGGAAGCATTAATTGGATTTCATTAAAGGATCAAGGATCTGAAAGCAATGTGTATGGAAATGTTTTAATCAAAATGAATGACCGTACCGTTAATGACTTTGCTTTGGACAGCTGTAGCGGGTACGTTTACGTAAACAATTTTTTTTAGAAGGTTTGCCACATAACATTTTCATTTAACAGTTCTGTTCAATTTACAGGTATATATACTGGACCAATACAAATAGATTTCCATATGAGTACATGGAGAGGGCTCGATTTAATGCCGCCGAGAGAGAAGTTGTATACCAATACTTACCAGTGCTTAGTTTTGCTATTGACCCACAATCGCATATAAATTACTATATTAGTGGTCATAACCATGAGTTTCACTATGAAGTTGATTTGAGAAAAAATAACCTAAACGATGAAGAATCTCAACTAATATTACATTTTCAATTAATATCTCAACCAAAAGAATTGACCGTTACTGAAGATTACGTCTATTGGATGAACAGTACTGTGAACGATACAACCGTTTGGCAGAGACCAAAGATCGGCAGCGATTTTCTAGAACCCAAAGAGATGTATAAGTTCTATGGTGAAAGGCCACTAGGTATAGCTGCGAACTATAAAATAAAGGACCAAGTTCAGAGACTTCAGGATTGTAATGCACCGTCGAGTCTGGTACCAATTGCCGAAATAATTAATAATTCTCTCAGTATTGAACAGAAACAACCGACTGTAGAAACAGATCAGACAACGGAAACGGAATCAACAACGAAAAGGGAATCAACAACGGAAAATGAATCAACAACAGAAAGAAAAGACACTGCAGACGTCGAACTGACCTGTGTCCATGGTACTAAAATTAATGCGACATCTGTTTGCAAATGTACACCGGGTTACGTCGGTAAGCGATGTGACGTTGTTGATTGTGGAAACTATTGTTTGTATGGTGACTGCAGTTTCAATGATAAAGGACTTCCCGAATGCAGGTAAAATATTTACTACTTCTTTTCTTCGGATATAAAAAGTAAGGTACGTAATAAAGGTAAAATAACTTTGTGTACATTTTCGGTTTTCAGGTGTAATAACGGTTATTCGGGGCAAAGATGTGCAGTAAACGCTTGTCATGGTTTTTGTTTAAACGGTGGCGAATGTTCCTTCAATGAGAGAAGTGAGCCGGTCTGTCAATGTAAAGGAAATTATGTAGGTGACAGATGCGAGGTATCACGCTGTCTCAACTATTGTCTCCAAGGCAATTGTAGTTTTAACGACAAGGGCCATCCTGTGTGCAGGTAAATCAAATTTGACCATCTTTTGGTTTTTGTGTTCTTGTAAGTTATACTTATCTCATTTCACATTATTATCATTCCAGGTGTAATACTGGTTATTCTGGAGAGAGATGCGAAGTCAACAAGTGTAATGGATATTGTCTGAACGGCGGTGAATGTTCTTTGAACGAGGAGGACGAGCCATCTTGTGAATGTGGTGAAGACTATGTGGGATCAAGATGTGAAAGTGTTAAAAATACCACTTCCACCTGTCTGTGAAAGTTGCATATTTTATATTTAGTATAAAATTTATTACTTAACGCAAAAATATCAGTCAATGTTCAAGTGTAGGTAATTTAAATGAATATTCAGTTCCATATGAATATTTCCCCCTGTTGTATTAGGTAATGCTGACTATACATAATTGCTGATAGTGATAATGATTTTGTTTTGTATCTTTTTTATTTGTTTTGAGGTTACTGTATGGGTAATAGGTATAGTTGCCAGAAATAAATGCATTTTTCTGTAATATGCATCTATGTAGATGAACCACTCTTAGTGCCAATTTGTCCTATAGCAATAATCTGCCTTATAATGTCCCCACAGCTTGGACGCCTCTTTTTTAGGGGAGAGTATGGGCCGTAATCCACGCCACGCAGGCCCAGTGCAGGTTGATGGATGTCATATGTCTTCCGCTTTTTGATTCTAGGACATGCTGGTTTTCTCACGACTTATTGACCATTTTGAGAGATGTGGATGAATTAAATTACACAAAGTAACACGCCTGGCTGGGTTTGAGCCCGCGATATACAACTCTTAAGTCGGCCGTTACCCCTGGGCCACATCTGTCTTGCAATAGTCATTATCATCATCATCATCTCAGCTGAAAAACCTCCTCTGCTGGACATAGGCCACTTCCAAGCATCGCCACAACAACCGCTCCTGTGCGCCTCGCATTCATCGGATTCCCTAATCCGATGATGAAGTGGGAATCCGATGGATGCCCGTAATTTGTGCAGTTTTCATTATGAACAAAGCTGTTGTTTAAATCTTACTAGTTTTTTCAATGGTAACAAATTATAAAAATACTTGGGAAATATAATTGAAAACCAAGCTTCTAGCTGATCCAATTAAATTCACGAAACAAAGTTCAATTTACCTTTCACGTTTCGGGTACAAAATTTTCACAAAATCAAGACAATAAATATATCAGTTTCGGGTACAAAATTTTCACAAAATCAAGACAATAAATATATATGTCAGTGGCTTTATCTGCGTGGAATTGCCAGAGCCTTACACACCTACACCCAGCTCTTACACCGTGTCAGACATATCGATGCAAAAACGAATACTATGGATCCAGATTCAGATTCCAGATTCAGATCCCATGATTCTGGACCTCCCAGTGGTGGCAATTTTAGTCGGCAATTTCCTAATTTAAAAAATCTGTACATTTTTAATTTAAACTATATAAAATCGTTATTCTAACATTTTTGGTGAAAGAAATGAATGAATGTATATTTAGTTTGGTTTTTAGTTATGTCTGTGTGTGTGTTGTGTGGATTTTTTTTTAGTTAGTATCCGTTACACCGATTAAGAACTAAATGGTAACAAACTAAACACATACATATAAAACTTTTGCCTTTATAATATTAGTGTGATTTACTTCGCAAGTTATTTTGTCCTTTCGGATTACTTTAATTAATGGCTGCTCTATTTCCGACTTTGTTCGCCCCGTGAGTGTTCCCCCGTGAGTGATGACCGTCATTTGTCATTGTTTCGGGACATTTATTTTATATTCGCGGTGTTTTATCTCTCAGAACAGATGAGACTCATCCGGGTGAAATAATACGATGACCTTTAAATTACGTTTTATATTATAAAGTAAAAGTCTGTATGTATATTTGTTGCTTGTTTACGTTCAAATGGCTGAACGGATTTGGATGAAATTTGGCACACGGGTAGACCATGTCGTGGAATCTATAACATTTAAAAAGAAGAAACTAACTGACTGGCTAACATATCAACGCACAGCGAAAATGACTGAGATATGCTGTGTGTCGATAATGGAAAACGTATATCCTTACCTCTTCACTTTTCCCAGGTTGTAGCTATTGGAAAATACAGATTCCAGTAGGGAATTCCATTCCTAAGCTGTACGCACTATGAATGTGTTCCCAAAACGTTTTGTGTGTATAAGTGGGATTTCAACCATGTACCGGTGCACGGTGGCGCTTCGCCGTACGCCCGGGGTTGCCCCTATGCAATTTCGAAGCATTCTCCCGGAAATACAAGCGGTAGAAAACAGGCTAGAAAAGGCTAAAAATCTAAGCTGGAATAAACTTACAACAATTCTACAAGTCCTTTCAACAGTCACAACATAATTTTTTATTGTTATACAAAATTTTTAAATGTAAAGTATTTGTTTGGCTCTTAGAGATGTGCTTTTATTCAGTTATCGAATTTTTAAATCATGATTTTGATATTGTAAATTTGTAATAAATATTCTATTTTATTAGTAGTTTGGCTTAATATCTATAATTATTTTTTACACATAACAATTTATTTTTTATTTTATTTTTTGACATTTTAATTAATTTCGATTTGCATGTAGTTAACTTTTTTTATAATATATTTCTATGTTTGTATATGTGAAACATTATTCATGTAAGATGTCAAAATACCATATAGATACTTAGAAATAAATATTTTTTGTTTCTTTAAAAAAATAAGTGGTCATACTATCATTCGAAAATTGTGCCTATTTGCACTTCAATGAAACCGTTTCTATTATAAGAAAAATACGGAAACTGGCACCTGGGGCTCGCCCCACACAATTTGTATGAATTGACACAATGAAAAGAATATTCCTTCACTTCGAGGAGAGGTCCTTCCTGTAGATTTAAATAACATAACTTAGGCATTCAAACCTCGTCTTTGAAGAAAGAAGACGAATGTGTTTTTATCATCTGCGAAAGGAAACAGGAACGTAACGTGCTGGTGATAAAACAAATAGACTACAACCAATGAATTTTGATTCAGCACTATAAATGCGGTGATAGAGCGATCCACGCCATCGACCCAGACCTGATGCTTATCGGTTGACAAGCTACTTTGTGTCTACGTTGCTTCCGACCAACGGTGGTCGGGAATCGCGCTGGATGCTGAGAAGTCTCTCCAACCAGACCGGTGTTATTTCTGGTAGGCAACTGCCCAATAAGTGATTTCGGGCTGTCGTATCTATTCAAATCAAACGGAAAACTTTAATTGCGAGATGCAGGATTTATATTGATTGGATTTTTTTTTTCGGCTACATGGAAAAAAGTATCAGTACCATGTGCTATTCTAAGACATTTGTGTACATCTCTTGTGCCTCATTTCATCCGAGCTCCTTTGGCAGATTCAGCGTGTAAGAGTAACAAACGTACACACTGACAAACTTCGCCTTACACACACACACAAACTTAACACTACCGACTGGTACCCGACAGATTTTCCTCTAAAAATAGACCTTCTAATACATTTCCAATTGATATTATTACCATATCAGCCCTGATATTAGTCCACAGATTTATTGTGCTTACAAATTTTCTCACTGCCAATTATGTGCACGAGCTTCAGAACAAAATGGAGTGTAATCAGTACGCCGATGACATTGATGTGTGATTGTCGTGCAGCCAAGGGCACGGCCGTAAGTGGCGGTCGCACGCGAACCGTGAGTCCGCGGGCTGCCATTACGAATATTGAAAACGAAAACTAACAAGGAAGCTTAAGCTGTTGGCTTATCGTTTTCTATCGTGTTGGATTCTTTGTATTGTTTTACTATACTTTGCTGGAAGATTTATGAATAATTTATTAGCTTGTAGACGTTAGTGGAATTGGGTGTAAAGTCCCGAAAACTTTCATTAAAAGAGAGGATCCTCCATCCAGACGGGTGCTATATTTGTCTGTTCTGGAAAACTGCTCTATACCTAGTTGGTTTCAAACTGTTGTATATGTTCGAATAGTGCGGAGAACACCAAAACCGTAATGCACGATTTCGAATTTTAGTTCCTATATGTCGACATAGATGTCGCTACATACTGTTGAAATGATAATCTTCCAGACCGAAATTCGATCACAGTGGCCAATCTCAACAGAGATTAACCAAGTACGCAGGAGATACTACAGTACAGTGTTTGCACAGACTTGCAAATACCTACAGGAGCTATCTACCTATGTTCCTTTACTTTCTTAGTCCGATTGATTTATTGGTGGACAAATCACATCATCAAGACATTTTATAAGGTGAAATGAGGACGGTAGAAGATGAAGTTTATTAATTCCGCGCTTATAAAAGCACGTTAGGCCGTAGGTCCCGGCTGTTATTAATTGTAGATCTTTGGCAGTCGTTACGGATAGTCAGAAGCCAGTAAATCTGTCCCCCAATCTTGCTATGAAGTACCCCATTTAAGGGATTGTGGAGGTCTGGTAGGCAGCCGCTCCTCGTAAAATACTGGTATTCAGCTAAATCTGATTTAGCTGAATACCAGTATTTTACACACAACAACAACACAACAGTATGGTACAGGGCATAAAGCCAAGGCCACTAGGTATATTCAGAATAATATAATGTACCTAACACATGAAAAATATACCTATTTCAAACTGATAAATTAACTGTTGTAGGTACATACCGGTTTGTAGACGCTAAGATAAGTGATAATATTCAGTTAATGTTATTGACTTAAAAAAAATGATATTTAGGTACCAGCAATCTATAAATATTAACACTTTATGCTTGGTCCCTCAGTACGCACATTAAAATATGTTATTGCTAATATGTTATGCGATTTTCTTAACAACTTGAAATGGCCTGAAAACTCTTACATAAATATATAAAAAAAGAAAGAAAAAATATTTATTTGACAACAGTGCCTAGGATCACAAAACATAAATAAAATAAAAAGTGAATCCTTAATAATAGTTATTTGTTATTCAAGAGTGCAAAGTTGCTTTTTAACCGCGTGTTCAATTTTGATGACCGAGCAAGCGAAGGATTCTAAAATTGAATCACGAGCGCAGCGAGTGATTCAAAATTAGAATCCTGAGCGTTAGCGAGGGAATCAAAAGAGCACGAGGTGAAAAATCTTTGCACTCGAGTGCACCACGTAACTTTTCGTTCCGAGGAAATGACTAAATGCAAAAAAAAAAACCGAAACAGTAGAAAACCGGACCGATACTTTACCGACGACTTTTAGCATGAAAATACGGACACGAATTGCATTTTGGAATGTGCGTACACTTAGTGATGACAGCCGATTAGCCCAAGCAGAAGCAGTAATGCTTGGTTACAACCTGCAGATATTGGGTCTAAGCGAAGTGAGAAGACACGGCTTTGGTGAACTGAGAACATCGACGGGTTTGATTTTGCTATATTCAGGTAAAGAAAATGAGGAAGATGTGCGCGAGTACGGCGTGGGGCTCCTCCTCTCCAATATAGCGAAGAAAAGCCTTGTCGATTGGAGACCGATTTCAGACCCGATCATGTACGCCCGTTTTAACTCAAGAGTACGGAAGATCTCCATCGTACAGTGCTACGCCCCAACTAACGCATCATCTGAGGATACCAAAAACGATTTCTACAACGCCCTAAACGCCACCCTTAGAAGCATAAAGAAACAAGACATCGTCATCGTCATGGGAGACCTAAATGCTAAGGTTGGGAGGGTTAATGCGGGCCGTGAGCGGCATATGGGGACACAGGGTCTTGGAGTTTGCAACGATAATGGGGAGCGATTTATCGATTTCTGTCAGAACCATGATCTCACCATCGGAGGAACATTGTTCATTCACGGCGACCACCACAAATACACCTGGAACTCACCCGATGGAGTCACCAAGAACCAAATTGACCATCTTGCCATTAGTTCTAAATGGCGTTCTTCACTGCTCGATGTTCGCAACCGTAGGGGCGCCGATATAGATAGCGACCATCATCTGGTAGTTGCTGAAGTTCGGCTTAAGGTTGCCGTAGCCCGTGCAACTGGAGGACCTGGCAAGTTGGGAAAGAGATTCGACGTGAGCAAACTTTTCGACTTAGACACCCGTAGGGCTTTTCAGCTTGAGCTGCGAAACCGATTCTCCGGACTTGAAGAAGTTACAGACTCACTAGATGAGGAGTGGAACCGCATTAAAATGGCCTACACAGAAACAAGCTCTGTCATTCTGGGGCACAAATCATCCCACTCACGCGAGGACTGGATGTCTCAACACACATGGAGTCTTATCGAGGACAGAAGGATTCTGCACCTAAAGCTTCTGGAGACCCGTAATATTGACGAGCGAGCCGACCTCATTCTGCAATATCGTGGCAAGCGCAAGGCTATTTATCGGAGCACGCGTGCGGATAGAAGGCGGTGGGCCGATGAAGTTGCTGACCGTGCTCAACACGCTGCGAACACCGGCAACCTGAAAGAGCTGTATAAAACCACTAAGACCTTGGTAGGAGATAGCAGGCGCAAAAAGAAACCACTTCGGTCTAAAGGGGCAGCTCATTGCGACGTCTGAAGATCAATTACTACGTTGGCGCCAACACTTTGAAGAGGTCTTCCGATTGTCGGCTTCTTCGACGCCTGACGCGCTGTCGATCGGATCTTCACCACCCCAGCTACTTGATATCAATTCGGAACCACCGTCAGACTTGGAGGTGACTGAAGCGGTCCTTTGTTTGAAGACAGGCAAGGCACCAGGACTCGACCTGATTAATGCGGAAATGCTGCAGGCTGACTTACCCTTCGCTGTCGACGTACTGACGCCTTTAATCGAAAAGATCTGGAGTGCTGAAGAACTCCCAGACGACTGGAACAAAGGGCTCTTAATTACCGTGCCTAAAAAAGGTGATCTCAGTCAGTGCGATAACTGGAGAGGCATTGCACTGCTGTCAATTCCCTCTAAAGTCTTCTGTAGGATAATCCTGGATAGGCTGTCGAGGGCCCTGGATCCTTTATTGCGCAGGGAGCAAGCTGGTTTTCGTTTAGGACGTTCGTGCACGGACCAGATTAACACCCTGCGTATAATACTTGAACAGGCATCAGAATGGCAAAGGGAGATATATCTCACTTTTGTGGACTTCGAAAAAGCCTTCGATACGTTGAAGTGGTCCAGTATTTGGTCTCGCCTGCTGGAAATTGGCGTGCCACCAAAATTAGTCCGCCTAGTACACACGGCGGCGGAGATTGCGTAGCAGGTTATAAATGTGTGCGCCGTGTACCGCGTGAAACACAACAGGTATTATCGTTGTGTGCTACAAAGTAACTCGTCGTTTCTACACTCACACTCTTGCAAAAAGCAATTAGTAGCCGTATACCACTATGAAAGTACCTACAGCAAGAATTGGCTACTGTTGTTATCGGCGCCCTGGCGCAATGCGTATGATACGTGACTGACGAGTAAGAGGTCCCAAGTTCGATTCCAATCGTCTGGTGTAACAGAAAATTTGCTTGTTTTTATTTTCTATTTGACCTTTTTTTTAATAGTAATGTTATAGTTACTCTCATAATAATTAAAATATTTTGAAAATATTGTGACAAAGAAAACTGCGATAACGATCCAATTATGTTTATTACAACTTATTAATTACATACATTAAACGGAATGGTCACAATTAACGAATCTGTTCATGATTATCCTTAATACAATATATAAAGTGAAAATATTCTAACGGCCGAACGCATAGTCCAGCTAATGGTTCATTAGCGTCCATTAAAGTTAAGTATTGTCAAACCTTCACTGAAAAACTGTGTAAAACTGTCAATGTGACAATTTCTTAAGTGATGATTAACGTTAATGAATGTCCCTGAGTCGGGCCGTTAGTCAGACAAGGATGGACGTCACTTTTTTTTAAGTTTTTTATTAGTGACATAAATCAACATGTTATCAAGAATGAATTATGATAGATATCGCAACTCTTGATCTCAATAACAATAACATCATGTCACATAATACAACAACAGTATAATTACCTACAGCTTACTTCTTAGTCTTTTTTTTACTTATCAAAGTTATCAATCAACATGTTTTAAAAAATGAACTATGATAGGTATCGTAACTCTTGATGTCCAAGTAACCTTGACTGGTATTGCGACCCCCTACCTCCACTAACTCACCGGGACCCATCGATGACATCCAGCCCCAATAACTAAGGTGAATGCTTCAGGTCAGCCCGCGAAATTCAAATTTTCTTACGTTTTTTGCATTTTGTAAGCCAGTGATAGGTTGTATGAAGTTAAAAATACTTACGCGACTGTAAAACGTAACTAGTTATATAATTGTAACCATAAAAATCGTTAATACAAGCCTCCAAGCCAACTTAGTTGCAGGAACGTTTTTGACCTCGAAAAAATCGTTCCAACACTTAGGTGAGCTTGGAGACTAGTATTGATGATTTTTATGGTTATAATTATATAATTAGTTACGTTTTACAGTCGCGTAAGTATTTTTAACTTCATATAACCTACCACTGGCTTGCAAAATGCAAAAAACGTAAGAAAATTTGAATTTCGCGGGCTGACCTGAAGCATCCCCCCTAACGTAATGCGACCACTAGACCTGCATGGGAGAATATTTTTGTGATGGTAACGTTCTCCATTTTTTCTGCATAATATTTTACGCCCATCCTTATCTGACTTAAAACACTTTTCATCACTAAATATAACTATGTTATTGCACCAATCGAAATCTATAAATTTTCTTGCAAACCGCATCCTTTCTTCCTTATGCAACGCCGTCAGTAAAAATTTTTTCGCGGGCTTGCGACATTTAATTTTAAGTAAGTGGCGCCGAACAATTGTCATAGACACGTCGTGCATAATTGCAGTGTTTCTTGTTGTAGCAAAGCCGTCAGCGTTATACGTAGCAACAACATTTGCACCCAAAACTGCACAGTTTTCCTCTGTAAACAATCACAAAATTACGTTAAAACCTTACAAATATCAA
Organism: Mythimna separata; assembly: GCA_030763345.1. Lineage (NCBI taxonomy): Eukaryota > Metazoa > Arthropoda > Insecta > Lepidoptera > Noctuidae > Mythimna > Mythimna separata. The sequence goes on along the minus strand of CM061177.1, from coordinate 16,800,780 downwards.
CAATGTTAAATTATTTTGCATTACCTATTTTAAGTTTGGATTTGTTACTTACCGGTAGCATTAATCTCCTCGAAATTTCACTTATGGATACATTTTGTTTATGTAATACTATTATCTCAGCCCTCAAAAGTGTAGACAAAATAATGAGACATGTTGTTTATTATTTGTAAAAAGTATCACTTTCCACAACGATTAATTATTTTTTGTCTCGGAGTAAGTTGTAGAACACACGATCGTGATAGGCAAAAGCGTTATGCCAGGTTAACTTATTATCCGACTCATTTCTTAGTAAATAACTAATAAAGTGGGTAGATGATAATATTCATACACTTAGTTTTTAATTACTCAGATACCCGCGAAACGAGACACGATAGTATAACAATAACAGCGCGGTCTCATAGGACCGGTTGGGGATTCAAACGCTAAAGCAAATATTCTAAGTTTTAGTTTTATTAAACTTCGTTATCATTATACTACAATAAAGTAGAAAAAAAATGTTTTGTCAATGGCTAGGATCGAACTCGATACACCTTTAACGGCAAGGAAGCACTTAATAATCAGTGCTAAATTACCATCTAATGAATGAAGCGAATTTGGTTATCTGATTCGTAGCAAACACATATATATGTGTGTGTGTATATCGAGTAGTAAACGAGTTTTATTTTGTTTACGAGTTGAGCTGGCTACATAATATTACTTGAATAGGTGAATTGGTTGGTGGTATGGTTTTACTTTATTTTTGATTTATACCCACAGCTACTTGATTATTGTGAACATTATTACTGATTACCTACCCATATCATAAAAATATACTTTCCAAAGATTAAGTGTAAGTGTTTGATGTTATTTTAAATAACTATAATAATTTCATAAGTGAATGTTTGCGAAAATAAAAAAAAAGTTGACAATGAAAGTATTGTCAACTAACAATAATTATAATAATAACGTATCTATTATTATATTACGTAAATAATATATGTATTATATATATATTATAAAATTATTTATATTACAAGTTATATACAAAAATTTAGTTAATTAATTTCGTAAATATACATAGTTTATATGAATAAAATTACAAAATTATATTTCGAATATTTTAATTATTACAAGAGAGTAACCATAACATTACTATTAAAAAAAAGCATGAGTAAAACAAAAAGAAAATAACAGATAATTAATTATTATGGGAGTAACTATAACATTACTATTAAAAAACGGGTAAATCAAATAGAAAACAAAAACAAGCAATCTTTCTATTACATCAGACGATAGGAATCGAACTTGGGACCTCTTACTCGTCAGACATGTATCATACGCATTGCGCCACGGCGGAATGACAGTGGCGGCGCGCGCGTAAGAAAACGGAACTAAGCCCCGCACTTCCCCTCTGGGCCGACCAATCGTAGCCGCTCGCTGGGATGACGATGCGCAGACGAGTTAATTTGTAGCACACAACGATAATACCTGTTGTGTTTCACGCGCTTGCGTTTAAACACACACATTTATTACGTTAGTGTGGGGGTGCTACGCGAAATAAGTAACAGAGTGTACAAAGCATATATCGCAAATATACATGCAAAGTGGTTCACGATGGTCTCATCTCGGAAGACATCGCAGTGCACGCGGGTGTTCGCCAGGGTTGCCTCCTCTCGCCTCTTCTCTTTATAGTCGTTCTTGACGGAATTTTGCTTCGTATCTTCGATGAGAGACGCCGCGGCATAGAGTGGGGATTGTCCAGCGTTTTAGAAGACTTGGACTACGCCGATGACCTATGCCTGCTTAGTCACACACACGCCGACATGCAAGCAAAATTAAACGACCTTCGTGAGGAGGCAGCGAAAACTGGTCTTAAAATGAATACACGGAAGACCCAAGAAATGCGTTCAGGAGTGATCAATTCTGCACCGTTGCTGATCGGCACCGAGGCGGTGGAACGCGTTCAGAGATTCACGTACCTCGGAAGTGTCGTGGCGGAAGCTGGTGGGACTGAGGAAGACGTCGCTTCACGAATAGCCAAAGCGCGTGGTACCTTCGCACAGCTGAGGCCGGTTTGGCAATCGCGGAAATTAACCCGAAGGGTTAAATTAAAAATCTTCAGGTCCAACGTCAAATCCGTGCTGCTTTACGGGTGCGAAACGTGGAAGGTGACAAAAGAGATTTCACGCCAAATACAGGTTTTCGTGAACCGATGTCTCCGTCGTATCCTCGGGATATACTGGCCCGAGACCATCTCTAACGTGGAACTGTTGGAGAAATGTCACGAAAGCTCGATCGACCACCAGATCAAACGTCGCAAGTGGGGTTGGATTGGTCACACGCTTAAGAGGGATCCCGATCATATACCTAAACAGGCGCTGGATTGGAATCCCCAAGGAAAAAGGAAGCGTGGCCGTCCTCGACAGATCTGGCGACGAACCGTGTTAGCTGAAGCAAAGGCCATCGGACTGACTTGGAGCGAGGTCAAGCGAAAGGCGCAAGACCAGTCGCGATGGGTGTCTACTGTCGACGCCCTCTGCCCCAGCTAGGAGACATAGGATTTTAAGTCAAAAAAAAAAAACGTTTTCTGAGAAAGTTTTGGCTCCTTTTGCTAGTCGCCACGTGTTGAACATATCGTACTGTTTTAAATACTTCTCGCGTGATTGTTGAGGGAGAAAGCTCATTTGCGCATTATTAACAGTTTCAGTCAATTCTGTTGGCGTCAAACAAACTTCCTCATCGCTAGAATCACTCATTTTAGTTTTTTTCACTTGTTTTCAAGTTTCTTATTTTTAATATAAGGTTTAACAATGACGTGAAAAAATGCCGCGTAAAGAACCGCGTACAAAGCAAATTGAAAAAAAGAACACCAAGAAGGTTCTGAGTCTGAGTTTTTAATAAATTAAAAAAAGTTGTATGATATATTCGGCACCATAGAGGTAGCAGTAAATAGGTTTAATGTTTTTTTTTAATTCACAAACTTAGTGCACACGATGTTCTAAATTCAATTTACTTTATCCTCTAGAGAATAAAAACGGCTTTTGCACTCAGATATTGAAGACTAAAAATACTCTTTCCGAGATGGTGGGATGAAAAATAAATTAATAAACTTTATTTGAGTTTGTTCACTTTTTATTATAGATTTTTTTGGATACTTACCGTATAATAAAATAATAATAATAATTTAGTGTATAAATACTTTTGATAAAATAAGTGAGTAGGTACTTAAGGATGTACATCAGTCATCTGTGTGCTCAGAGAGCCGAATCTCAATTCTTGTGAACACAATTAATGTCTGTCGTGCGTTGGAGCCCTAAATTCAGTTCAGATAGGCAGGCAACCCAGCTTGCAAGCTGGTGCCTATCCAGCTTGCAAGCTGGTGGTGTCAGACCACCGTGTCAGAAAGCTTATAAAGCATCTGGTCATGCTCCTGAACTTTTTGGTCGTTCTATTAGACTTTGAGATTAACGTTTGAATCCCCAACCGGTCCTATGAGACCGCGCTGTTATTGTTTTACTATTGTGTCTCGTTTCGCGGGTATCTGAGTAACTACAAGGAGACAGAAATAGAAGGCACACCAATGATTGCGCAATATAATTCCCGTTAAGATTCTTTGATTGAAATTCGGTCGGGGGAATTTGAATTTACGTCATCATCATTACATTACCTAGCCTTTTCCCAACTATATTGGGGTCGGCTTTCAGTCAAGCCGGATTTAGCTGAATATTAGTATTTTTACGAGGAGCAGCTGCCTACCAGACCTCCACAACCTATGAACTGGGGTAACACGGTACTTTATGGCAAGACTGGAGTCAGATTTACTGGCTTCTGACTATTAGAGATGGGTAGCTCGCGAATGAGAGATAAAATTGAACTAGCTCTTTAATTTCAATCTAGCTCTCAGTCGCTCAGTCGTTCACGGAATAGCTCACTAGTTCATTTAGCTCAATGGCTCATTGACTCTATACTAGTAGCTTTGCGAGTTATGACTTACGTACAATGATTATTTTAAATAAAAAATATCGATATTCGATTTGTTGTGAAGGAAAATCATTGGCTTTCATAATTTTATTTATTTGTGACAAGAACAAAACAACCCAATAAATCTAATTTTATCTAAGTAGGTATAGCTCGGAACTAAGTAAAATGAACTAAAGAACTTCAAAGATTTTAAAGAGCCATTGAGCTATTTGTCTCATTTGACTTGCGTAAAGTAGCGCAAGGAGCTCAAGAGTTAAAAGAGTTGTTCGGTGAGCTAAAGAGCTAAAAGAGTGATATAGCTCTTTTGATCAAAAGAGCTGTATCTCTCTTTTCTTTTCAGTGAGCTACATTCCGCATGTCTACTGACTATCCGTAACGACAGCCAAAGATCTACAAATGACAGCCGAGACCCGTACGTCTCGCCCGCTCGTTAAGCCGTAGCTTAACGTGCTTTCCGAGGCAAGGAAGAAACTCGGTATGTTAAGATGGTTACCCATTCACAGACCAATCTTGGCAAGCTTTGCTTAACCTTGAAGATCGACCCGTGCGGCTGTTATTATCTAGCCACGAGCTCCTCGAAAATTTGAACTTCATAGCTTGGAAAATTAAATAAACGAAACAAAACATATTTTTTTTAATTTCACTAATGCTCGAAAAATCTCCAAAACCAAATATGAGTGTGTCTTATTTCTCCCTTATTTTAATTAGACAGAATAAAAAAAAAGAAATAGTTGGCATCGACTATCGAAATACTGGCCTTTCACGAATATTAAAAGTTCGGGCCCGGCACGTGACAGCGGCCTGAAGCGCTGGCTTTTAGCGATATTAGACTCCATGTTTGTTCGCGGGAAAGAATCCATTCGGCAGCCGTTTTATTGTTTAGTTTTTGTTTATAGAACGCCAATCTCTGGGTACCATTCGAGTGTTAGGTACGAGCAATGAAATAAACAATAAAAATTGTTAAAGATTTGATTTGGTTCGTGGTATTAGATTTAGATATTCATTAGTGTACCTACATATCTAGTCGACAGCGATGTGGAGGAGTTTTTTGACGCCATTCTTAATCTTAATTCTGTACTGTACATTATTACAGTGATTTGACAATGCACATGTTGTTGTCATTGTTAAGTTAAACTCACATCCATTGATAGTTATGATTATTTTTAGTTACCAGTTCAACGCTTGTAACTAGTCAGAAGAAGAGAGAAATGTGAAATAAAATCTATTTGGTTTTTAGCAGTATATTTATACTCGTAGGTCCCGGTCTCCAGGACCTAAGTAACTTTTTCAAAAACAAACTTGGAAAAATATATGAAGCTTGCTAGCAACTAACACAAACTTATTTACCATCGGGAAAGGAGCGGGACGATTCCGATACAATTTATAAGTTCTCGGAAAATTGTACAAGACTCAAGTGGAAAGGCGACACGATACTCTAGTGTAACAACGTAGAAAATATTATCTTGCTTTGCTCAAAGAACATATTGCACACTACTGTTTGTAGGTAAGTTTCGAGTGCAATATTGTGGATATCTTTATATATACTTACTATAGATGTGATGACAATTCTTCACCGTGGCAACTTCGTCGCCTTCCATAATTTTCCATGGAGTTTCTTGTCGGTTCCTCATCCAAAGGAATCGACCAATTGAAATCATGCGTGTAGGCCTACGTGAAATAATAAAATTTAGTTTGAAATTTTGAGTTTGAATTTGGATAGGACACATTCACAATACGTTACTGTGTAACTGTTTGTTGTGTTATGTCAGTTTCCTATCAATTTTCTCACAACTGCTATGTACGATCAAGCACAAAATAATTGATGTGTCCATTTCATTCATAATGGACACATACGGTGGTAATCTAAAAGATGATCAGATGGCTTCAAGAAGATCGCTGTGACAAGGAAGGACAAAGGACAAGACAAGCAACGAATAGAAAAAAACGGAAAGATCTGAAAGAGGCTTATGTTAGAAGATACAGTGAACAATACACCAGAAAATTATAGAAATTAATTTAGTAGTTACAGGTATAATTTCGAAGGTGAGTTTTGTTCCACAAGCACCTCAAAATGTCAGCATAAGTGACGGGTGGGCGCGTAACATAACGGCGTAACATAAGTCCCCTCGTTGAGCAATCGCTAGAGTGAAGCCATGGCATCCTTACCTTCTGCCTGACTCAGGTCCTCACCGAATATGACCAGTTCGGGAGGTTTCTGTCTCGGGTTTAGGTGAATGAACGGTGTCACCATTGTGAGGACTACTCGAAGTAAAAGATGAAAGCCTCGTGGTCGTGTCTCAAAAAAATGTCAGGAAAACCGTAGTGAATATTTACATAAATAATAAATATTTTGCTGCCTGCAATAAATATAATTACAACTGTTGAAGATTAAATACCTACTAAATCCTAAGCTGATAAAAAGTTGTCCCTTTTGGAACGAAGCCGAAAAGTTTATCTCATTAAACAGGTTAAGTAATTATAAAGTTAGTTATTATTTGCAAGATACCATATTGGATGATATTTGATAGGGTCTGCGAACTTTATAAATTTATTTGCGGTTTACTTACTTAAGTTTCAAACTAATAACTTTGTGAAAGATTTCGGCAAATTTCTCTGAAATAGCTCTTAATTGTAATGATATAATGATCATTTTAAAGATTATTAAGTAACTTTACGCTGTTGTAATAGAAAGTAAGTTAAATTCTGATTTACTTACAAAGAACGAACTTCAATATGCGTGCACTAACATTGTGTATATTATTTTATAAAAATTGCTTTCTATTATTAGTTTAAGATACTTTCCTAAACCAATATTTTGTGGTCCTCGGAGGGTTACTAAAACGACAAACGTATAAAACGTCTCATCCTTCATCTAAATATTTTCTCCGAACTAGATCGCACAGATCCTACATCAACAAAATTCCTTCAGCACCATTTATTTCATCAAAACTTCAATTCAACATTCCTAATATCAAGTTGGAACGCGGTGAGAGATCTGATAACTAGCTAATAGCTAAAGTTTTGAAGGGTCAGTGAATGCCGTCAGTCTTCAAGCCATCCTTATGTTCAACCGTCGAAATCAGTCCAATTTCGCAATTTGAATTCAACAACTTGTGGGTTAGTATCAATTAGACTAAGTTGCTCCTCATTATTTATTCATTATTTGCATGTTTCTGGATTTTCCTAGAAGGTTTCGTTAATATCAAATTGGGTGCAAAAACTAATTAAACTTTCACTCGATTAAAACACGCGTATGCTTAAATCGATGGTCCCTAAGTAAAGTATCGAATCAATAAAATAGCAACTTTTTATTATGACTGTTTTGAGCTCTTTTTAAAGGATGTTTTTTAATACCACTTCAAATATCGGGAAACTTAAGAGTTTTCCTAATTTTTGAAGTGGTATTAAAAAAACACCCTTTTAAAATGAGCTCAAAACAGTCATAATAAAAAGTTGCTATTTTTTTGATTCGATACTTTACTTAGGGACCATCGAAATATGCTCGATTATAAGTCGTTATCCCGGTATCGCAAATGCTGTTGCTGACGTTTAATTGTATTCTTTTAAAATAATTTGAAACTGTATATGTTTTAAAAAAATAGAAAAATTTGTGAATAATTCGAAATCAATATCTTACCGGTGATGTGTAACAACACGCCTAATACAATCTCTTTTATTCAAAAATGGTAAACACTATAAAAATTCAATCCTAAATATCAACATCCATTCACAACGAACGTTGAAAGAAGATTTTCATCAAACATCCCTCACATTCATTCGGTGTCATGATCATTTGTTTACACAGTTCTATCCCTCGTGTATTATTCCATTTCTCTTCGTCCTATGTACAAACATTTACATTGTCTGATTTCCTCAATCATTTTTCGCTTGCTCGTCAACATGAGAATAGTCATGAAATGAATGAGACAGGCCGTTCATCAAAATGCATGTCCAGGATGTCTAAACAAATGTAAGAGTTGTATAGCAAATTATTTTTGAATTTTATTTTTAGCTCTGTTTGTATTTACTTACGCCAAGTTTAAACTAAACAGAGTTTGCATGAAAAATCTACTTACCAACTTCAGTAGTGTACTTCAAAACTCTCTGTATAGTAAATCTAATTCAGAAATGACTATACAAAGAAATATCTGCCAAAATCTAAACATATCTGCAAGTAGACGAAGAAGCAATCCTGAGTAGTGTTCCCTCTCTGAATGCGCATATTCAGCCGGTAATAGCATCTTGTCAAATCGAACTGTATTCAATGGGAGAGCCCATTTACTTCTATAATGGTACATGTAGCAAATCTGATGGATCCTTCAGAAACCCGGTAGGCGGCCTAGAAAATGTCTTGTAAAATAAGCTTTTACATCATTCATCCTACCAAGAAGTTACTGTCAGTAAATATAACAAGCAATATTGGCAACAGAATTGTATTTGCAAGCAATTACGAATTCCAATTCAAAGAAATAATTTTGCAGGAATAAATTACAAAAGTTTACCAATTTAGTTCGAGTGCTAATAAGTTTACAGCAATTACTCTTTTTGCTGTTGATATACGACTTGTACTCAACTAAATTTATCGGAGGGCAAGAGAACAATATAATGTGGCTGAACAGAGTTCAGAATGCGATATTTTTGTGATACAAAAAATCTTATGATTTAGAAAACAACAATAATTCTAAAATAAAGGACAGTAGTATTTTTTAAAGCAATCCTTTTATTATTTGTTGAGAACTACAGTAAATTGAAATATTTCGAAAACATTTTAGTACCATTTAACTATACAATTTCAGAAAACAATATTTTTTGCAATAATATGAAATATGATGTACATACAAAAATTGCGTATTTTCTCCCCTGGCAACTCCCTTCCTACCGAGTCTAGGACAATTTGCACCCGCAAATCGAATAATTTATTCTAGGTGCCAATATTATATTGGATTCTCTCAATATTGAATTTTCGCAACGTTACTGGGAATATTGATTGAGAATCTTATTCGCATTCGAATTATTTTCGTATTTAAATTTTCTTCCGAATAATTTTACTATTTTTAGACAGGTAACGAAATTAATTTTGTGACCCAAATAAAAGCTGTAAGTTCGATCGTCGATGGCTCTTCTCACGATTCCAGCAAGAGAGCTGTAATCAATTAGGCAAAAAAAAAAACGTAATAAGGAAATTCCCATCTGTAATTACAATAATTTAATTTCGTTAAAAGATTTTTATTTTTTAGTAGGTTATGCTGTCCCACTGCTTGGCAAAGACTAACTTTTTATTATAATTAATTTAGAGAGCGATATAATTGAAGAAGGCAGCCGTTGGCGGGGTTTGTGGACGACGATTAATGGGTAGCTGCCGACTGGTGACGTCCGGACCGAGCCCAAATTTTGACCGTGCGGAGTGTTCCATGCGCACCTCAAAGAGATATCAGCATAATCGAAAGGGCCTAACTGGGCCGAAGTTTAATGGGGCCATGCGTTGACTTCTGAAATGGAAACCCCTGGTCTTAGTACGCAAAAGGCAACTGAAGGAACATGGGTATCGTTTTAGTCACTAAAAGTTTAATCCACCCTATCACTCCGTCCTAGATTTTCCACCTAAAAAAATCCTACGATTCAGGAAACATTCCTAGTGCGGGGCAAGTAAAAAATAACATTATTTAGTTTAAATGGGAAAATATGTATAAAGTTTGTCAACAAAAAATACTGGAATACAACGAATAAAAATATTTTACAATTAAAATGCGTAAAGTTTGTTGTTTCAACTCTTATTTGCATCGTTATATTATTTTATTTAATCCCTAAGGTCTTATTATAACACTGTGACTTTATTTTTGGTTCTGCACACAATCGGATAAAACACATGGTTGTGTGAAGTTTGAAGAGGAAAGTGGGAAGCTATATTAGGCTAACGCACACGTCTGAGACGTCTGTGCGATCCAGATTGTCCCTTGCTGTCCACCTTCCCCCAAGCGACGCCTTAAGCCGACTTTAGAGTGTAGTTTTAAGTTTTGTAACAGGACTCTATTAAAGCTGCAAAAACTCACCTATGAAAACAGTTCAATTCCCAAATCGAGTTATGAAGATTTTTCCGAATCACTATTTTTTTTTCTTGTGACATAACAACAAATTTTAAATTTTCTCCTATATTTGTGCTATGAGATCTTGCTTTACGCCAAATTTCAGGATGCTAGGTCATCGGAAAGTACCCTATGAATTTTGATTCCCTTGAGTGTCGAAAAGTACGTTTTTTGGGGCATAAACGACCGTATTGATTTTTGCACAGCTTCAGGGATCGTAGACTTGAGAATATGGCTTTAATTTTGACTCAATGCCTCCACGCTGGGTTCCGTTTTTTCCTTTTGAGGTACGGAACCCTAAAAATACTTGTTACGTGTTACCTATGTGAAGTCGGTGAGCACCTCACATCAACAGCACCTCACATCGTTACAACGTGTCTCGCTTTTCAACCTTCGATATCAACACTGGATGCCCTCTGTACTTCACCATTTACCTTTTACAGAAAACAATTCCATGATTTCAACCTTAACAAAATTAAAATTTACTTGATTGAAATTGTTTTCAGAACTTGTAAATTACGTAGTTGATTAGTTATAACCGCAATCAATATTCAGTGTCCTAACCAACTGTAGCCTAACACAAGCTGTCAATGTTAATGAATAGTTGCAATCAGTTATTCAATGACGCGGCTATGTTAATCACCTCGCCGCCAATACGCGAATCTACATGATAATGCGTGCTTCTGACATTTACATCCTGTAACAAACTTGTCGAAGCATTTATCATTAGAACTGAAAATATAATGTTGTTTTTTTAATGACTTCTTTTCTCTGTTTTTTGGTCTTGGGCGGAGTAGGAGGGCGTGTCAGCCTTTTATTGACTGAAGCGAGCCCATGGCCTCAGATGCTTCGACCCAGCTGGGCTCCTACGGTTTTGATGACATCTGAGGCGAGCTTAGGACAAAACGCGCCAACTTGGACTCGGTACGGATGATTACCGGACTGACGGATGGCAAGCTACCCACTGCTCGGCGTCCGCAAATTCGCGCCTACTTATTATAATTTCTAAAAACATACATATTATAGACAAATGACACCCAGAATCACCCATGTCGACGAACCGTGCTGATCACACAAACATTTGTCTTGGGTGAGAATCGAACCCTTCGGCATAGGAGTCAGAACCACTAACCACTAGACTAACATGCCAGTCACACTACTGGTTTCATTAGCCTGAATGGTCAATAATGAAGTCGCCAACACGCGAGACCATTTAATATTTACGTCAGAGCCATCTGTGCAAGTTACGTAACATAATGAAGATCAGAAGAATGGCAAAAGTGATATGAAACTGACTGTGAAGATAATTATGTTTTTCTTTTTTCTGAGTCAGGAATTATCACTATATTCTATTGCTAGCATCGGATAAACTGTAGTCAGGAAACCGTTTTCTATAAAATAAAGTTTTTCTTTCAAAATTTACCTATACCTAATTACCTGTGTGTGTGCCCGCAATTTTGGTGACAAATAATTCTGTTGCTGCGATTATTTCCGTAAAGATTTAATGTCCGATGTAATGAAAAATTGCTTAAGATATTTCTGTTTATGAGATTAATATTATCATTATCATTTCAACCGAAAGACGTCTGCTATTGGACATAGGTCTTCCCCAAGCGTCGCTACAATGATCGGTCCTTTTCATCTCGAATCCATCTGATTCCCGCGACCTTCACTAGGACATCGGTCCACTATGTGGGAAGCGATGCAACTTTCCAAAGAATCCTCAAACTTAAATAGCAGTGGGCAGGGCATATTGCTCGCAGAACAGATGTTCGATGGGACGAGAAGACGTACCGTTGAGATTAATATAACACTGCATAATCGAACGAGCAAACAGCACTTTCCATGGTATACTAACAGATTTCACTTAACAATCAAAACAATGATAATCCACATTAACAGCTTAACGTAAGTCACATAATCTTACTCACCCAGTTCTAATTGGTTGATGAATATTCATAATAATTCATTTCGTTGCGAACATCCGTAAAGTGGGGATGAAATTAACAATTTGTAACAAGATTTGATGAGCCCATGATACGAAGGGAAGTACTTTGAAACATTCGAAATTGTTTAAACATGGTTTTTGAATGTTCTTTCGTGTTAAATGCAGATAGATTATTGTGAGTTGTTAAAAAGATGCGAAGATTACTATTCTAGTTCATTAAGTGGTGACAAGGACCGTGCCAGTGTGGAGCCCCTTTAAAGGATATGTGTCATCTCCTTTCCTGCCCAGCATGCCCAACTACCTGCACCTTCAGCGACCTATGCGAGGCCAACGATAGAACTGTCCAGGTGGCTAAATATTGGTCGGACAAAATTTGAGTTGAATTGACACGACAAGAAGAAGAAATGGTGACTGGACCTAATAATCTATTCAAATACTATTCACGGAAATTTTCACTCGGAAAGGAAAAATATTAAAATACCCTAGATTGATGTCATCAAAAACAAATTACCTATAACATAAAATTTGATTGATCTGAGCGGTGAAAGCAACTTAGGACTTAAAGGAAAATTACAAGTTCAATTTTTTTTTATTAGCTTTGATTATATCCAGAGGACCTACTACGAGGTCTTAACGCGATCCATTTGACGACCTAACCTGAACGGCTAAAGTGATGGAGCTATTTAGGGTGTATTTAGCATCAGCATTATCAGTTTTGAGCTTGTGGCTAAATAATAACAGCCGCACAGGTCGATCTTCAAGGTTAAGCAACGCTTGCCTAGGTTGGTCTGTGGATGGGTGACCATCTTAACATAACGAGTTTCCTCCGTGCCTCGGAAAGCACGTTAAGCCGTTGGTCCCGGCTGTCATTTGTAGATCTTTGGCAGTCGTTACAGATAATCAGAAGCCAGTAAATCTGACTCCAGTCTTGCCATGAAGTACCGTGTTACCCCAGTTAATGGGTTGTGGAGGTCTGGTAGGCAGCCGCTCCTCGTAAAATACTGGTATTCAGCTAAATTCGGCTTGACTGGAAGCCGACCCCAATATAGTTGGGAAAAGGCTAGGCAGTTGATGATTATCAGTTTTATAATGTTCCCATTATCAGGCCTCCTCTCTAGGAGAGGGAATGGGCTATAATCCACCGCGCGGGCCCTGTGCGGATTGGCGGATGTCACATGTCTTCGAATTTTTGGTTCTAGGACATGCCGGTTTTTCCCTCTCGAGGTTTTTCTTCACCGTTCAGCAGTGATGTTGAAATAAATTACACAAATTAATGCGCCTGACTGGGTTTGAACCCGCGACCTACAACATGCAAGTCGGGGCAGTCGGCCACCACTGCTCTTATATTTATCATCATTTCTTTAGGATGTATAGCTCCATCCTTTTCCTCGCACGCTTTACATTTTAAGACGTCATGGTAAGGCTCTTTTGTTGTGGGTTGTGCTGGGCAAAGGCCTTCTCCTTCTAAACCTTTGTATCTTTGGCGATCTCTAGCCATGGTTGCCTCCGCAAATGTGATCAGACCGTGAGAGCGTCACACTACCTTCGCCGTGTTCGACCTTGATGGCGTCGCCTTCCCTCAGGCATGTGTCAATTTGTGTGTAAAAAAAAAGTGAGTGTCAATTTTTCACATCATCATCATCATTATCTGCCTAGCCTTTTCCCAAATATATTTGGGGTCGGCTTCCAGTCAAACCGGATTTAGCTGAATACCAGTATTTTACGAGGAGCGGCTGCCTACCAGACCTCCACAACCCATTAACTGGTGTAATACGGTACTTCATGGCAAGACTGGAGTCAGATTTACTGGCTTCTGACTATCCGTAACGACTGCCAAAGATCTACAAATGACAGCCGGGACCAACGGCTTAACGTGCTTTCCGAGGCACGGAGGAAACTCGTTATATTAAGATGGTCACCCATCCACAGACCAACCTAGGCAAGCGTTGCTTAACCTTGAAGATCAACCTGTGCGGCTGTTATAATCTAGCCACGAGCTCCTTCATTTTTCACAATCATTTCTTAATTCATGAATCCCCGACCAGTCCTATGAGACCGCGCTGTTATTGTCTTACTATTGTGTCTCGTTTCGCGGGTATTGATAGGTTAAACTATGTGAGCGTCTTTTATCGCTAAAAATTATCATGATCTAACATAGAATTCATTCAAAACAGACTTGATATAAGTGTACTTAAGAAGACAACTACTGCCTCTTGGTTTATTGAGAAGTTTATTTTTATGACAGAACTAGCTTCTGACAGCGGTTTCGCCTGTGTAAAAGGAGGTTTCCCCATACTAACTTTCGACCTCCGTTTCGTCAGCTTAGGGAGCTAATTTTGGAAAATCCTCTCTTAGTGCTCGCTTAAAAGGAAATCTTGTGCAAAATTGTATGCTCTTAGTCCCAGTAGTTTCTGTGCGGTTTAATATGTCAGTCCGTCAGTCTCAATAAATTCTATCTATCGTCTGACATTTACTGAGAAGAAGCATTATGACTTGTTAACATGTAACCTTTTGTTTCACTTTGATGTGAACTAGGAAATCGCGTGTTACGAATTACGATGAACTTCGACGATTGTTCCAATTAACAACCATGAATGTACCGATAGATGACCACATTTGTATACTTCTGTGGAAGAATACCTAACTCAATACCAGTTCATAGAATTCCTTAGTCAATAAAAAAATAACAGACACTCATACTTCATCAATTTCTGCGAACTCTCCTCATGTCAAAACTATATTTTTCCTTAACAACTGGAGTAGGTATTGTCCAAGATTGAAAGGCGTCTGAAACTTGAAAGGAGCAGTACCTCATATTTCCCAGGAGTTGTTTGAAGGCATGTAACCCCTGTCAGGAGCATGCCGCTATACAAACCTTTTGGCACGTGGGCTGTGGCTTGTAGTGCCAAGTAATTGAATAGACCGTAATAAAAGCCTGCTAGGGCGGCCAAATATACCTAAAGTTGAAGGAATTTCAGTGGGGAAGATTCTGTATTTTAAGACTAAGCTGAAAATTCTTAAGATCTTGATCGAATCTAATAAAGTTTAAAAGTAACTTTACCTTTGTGGCTACAAGACACGACTAAATTAATATCTCCGTAAGTGTTATTATTCTTCAATATCGCGCGACATTTAATTCTATTTCGACTTTCATTTTCACCGACACCCACGTGCGACAACATTGTTAGCGACGAAAAAATAATTCGTAACGAAAGAACACATTTACAATAGGCTCAATTCGATAGAAATGTAAATGTGTACATTAACACGATAACGTATCCATTTCGAATGTAGAACGTAGATGACGTCACTTATCCTAATGTCTGGATTCGCACATTCATCCAAGTTCGCGACACGAATTTGAATGCGAACAATATAATTTAATGTTTATTGTGACTCGTTAGAGGGCGCTCGAGTTTCTTAGCTCGGGAGCTCCATTAGCTTATGTTTACTTAATCTCGCTCGAAACAAGCTGCGTTTTAAAACGTTAAGTCTATCTTTAAGCTGTTTAACGAACTCTTGAGACTTGAGTCTTTGAGATTATTCAGTGTTAAGTGTTTTGCAAGTTAAATTTTGGTTAAAAATTTTTGTTCAGATTTGTCTACCGCGAAAACAGAGTATATAGGTCTTTGTAATAATGACTATGGCCAAACAAATCATACTACAAACAATGAAAATCGTTTCTGTGTCAGTTAGCTAAAGTAGTTAGACAGGTTGACAGAATGATAGACACACTGACAAGTACAGAGACAGCGAGGTACGAAAATCAAATTCTGGAAATTCCATTTTGCCAGTCTCGGTACAAAATCCCAATATTCAAGCCCACACGTGCAACGTCATTGAATATTCAAAGATAAAAAGTCTGTCAAAAATGAGGCCAAAATAGGCCGATATGAATATGAAACAGTTTCATCTCACTTATGAGCTTGGCTGCATCAATTCACGTCAGCGCGATAAAATTGCAAAAAAAGTGTAGAATCATAAATCTTCTTGTCACTTTGCGATTCATAAGCGTTATAACTTGAGTCGGCGCCGTCTCCAAGCTTTAGCTAATGGTTTAAGAGGAAAATCAGTGTTGCCAGGTTGCCGGCATCTTATTTGACAAGAACTTTGCGAAGTATGTAGCATATTTCCTTTACGCCATCAGGATTTTCGCATTTTTGGTGTCATTTATAAAATACCTCTAATCAGCTTATATTTTACTAGCTGTCCCCTGCGGTTTCACCCGCATTTTTCGTTACTGCTCCGCTCCCGTGGGTTGTAGCGTGATGGTATATAGCCTATAGCATTCCTCGATAAACAGGCTATCTAACACTGAAAGAATTTTTCAAATCGGACCAGTAGTTCCAGAGATTATCCCCTACATACAAACTTACAAATTTTACCTCTTTATAATATTAGTATAGATTTCTCTATTCTGTATTGCAAGTACTCAGGTATTTTCTTTGTGAAAGTTTTTTTATTAATGCCTTTTATTTAGCCAAGGAATTTACAAATGTTTTTTTAAACACTTAGAGCTTAAACAGTTTTTTTTTTTTAATTCGTGGTGGTGGAGTAAAGGTCTCCTCCAAGACTTTCTATTTATCTCTATCTGTTGCTTCACTGGACCTTTTACCTCCATCTTAGTCCTGTGCTTGTTGGCTTATGTTACGTGGCCAAAATTATCGTCCCAGGTCAAGTTAATTTCCTCATAATGACTCCCTCCACTGTTTTAAATTGTTCCAGATTTTGCTTCTGTATGATAAGTAATATTATCATTGTTCGGCCTTGCATCAATTCTAATGCTAAGATGCTTTTTATTCTTTACCAAATTTGCGTAGGCAGGTCTGCAACTTCATACTTTCTTCTTCCGTCCCTGTTCTGTTTATCTGCGATCGGGTCTCTTCACAATTCTCCATCAGGTCAGTCTAGTCTGCATACCTAGACTGTATTTAAGGGCGCTATTACAATTTTTCTTAAATTTGAGCGTTTTGACAGAAATGCCATTACAACACAAAAGAACTGGCATCATCTTATAGTAATTTTGACATTTCCTGTGTCAATATAGTCTCAGGGTATAAAAAACAGACGATAGGTAAATTAAACGACGGGCGGCAGCAGTCGCGCTCGATTTTTGCATTGCATACAAAAATTATTTAAAAATATTATTTAACTTTTAAATAGCCCAATTTATTTTTTTCAAGATATATAGAAATACCACCTTAGTTGGTTAATTTTTTTTAATTGAGTTTGGATTATAATTTCGTAGATAAAAATTGTAGTTTCGTACGGAAAACTGTCAGTAGATCTTGGTTTTACAGAATTATTTTTGGTGTATTACTGTATGAATAGTAATAAAGTGGTTTCAGCACTCCAATGTAGAAGATACAGTTGTATCATAGACATTTTTATAAATGATTAAACTTTAATATCTTCGGTGTACCAAGGCGTCAAAAGATACCCAAAAGCAACATTTTATAAAACATCCTTTGCGGAGACAAGGATTTTACTGATGTAGGTAAACAAATTCAAATATTTATTTAAAGCACTCCCAAGATAAGTTATCAAACTTTCTTATCCATATTTTTGTTTTTTTTTTTATGGCTATATCTAAAGCATCGTCACACGTCAAAAATCGGATAAAACGCTGAAATTCATCAAAAAATGTGACAGCCCTCTTAATAACTCTGTATCAAAAACCCGAAACCATCTTCCAAAGTAAAATTCTCAAGTTGTCACCTTAATCTCCGCAGTTGGCAGAAGCCGGACCGCATTATGCAAATTCATTAAATTAATTAAAGAAAGTTTAAAAGTAATTAAACTTGGTTCCCTCCTCAGGTGTTGTTAAGAGACGTTAAAATAAATATTCCTTTTGTTTTATTACTTTAGATTAGGTATTAGAATCTCAAATCAGGTTTTTTTTTTTTTTTTTTTTTTTTTTTTTCCGGTAGGGGAATCATCAGAATGACTTCTCCCACTCTTGGGCGGAGCGGGAGGGTGTGTCAGACTCTTACTGACTAAACCCCTACCCCGTTCCTTCGTTGCCATCGATCTGGGGGACACGGTGACAGCCTTTCGGATACCGTGTTCCCCAGAGGCTTCGGCCCTGCCGGGCCCCTACAGTTTGCTGACATCTCCTTGAGGCGCGCGTGGAACAGAACGCGCCGTCGACGGCTCGGTCCAGATTATTACTAGACTGCCGGACGGCGAGCTACCCAGTGCTCGCTATCCGCGAGCCCGCGCCTACGGTGGTCGGTAATCGGGATCGGGATCTCGGCGGCGGCGGTGTGAGTTCCGTTGCCTCACGCGGTCGGCAGCCTCCTTCGCTAACATTACTGCTTCGCAGAAGGAGGCGACTGCCTGCCACCCCTCCTCGCTCCGGACCATGGCCTGTACCAGGGCCCGGCGCGAGAGGTCACCGCCGCCGATAGCCTCCACAAGGACACGGCGGTGCTCCGCCCAAGCGGGGCACACCTCTACCGTGTGCTCCACCGTGTCCTCCGGGCGGTCCACACAGTGGCGACACCCGGGCGTCCTTTCCTCCTTGATCCGATGCAGGAACCTCCCGAACTTACCGTGTCCGGTGAGGACCTGCGTCATACGGAACGAGAGGACGCCGTGACCTCTTTCCAACCACTCCTCAAAGAGGGGACTTACCGCCGCAATGACGGCATGCCCAGCACTGGGTTGCGACAGTCGCAGTCGCCATGCCACCCTGAGATCCCGCCGGAACTCTGTCCGCCATTCCGCGACTTGTCGTGGCAGCGGAGTTTCGCCCCGGCGTTGCATCTCCACGCGCAAATCGTGCATGCGTGCAAGGACTGTTGCCTCCAAATCCCACGGTGGCAGGCCAGCAAGGAGGCTCGCCGCTTCGCGGGAGATCGTGCGGTATCCCCGCACCATCCGGATGGCCATGACCCTCTGGCAAGCGTTCAGTTTGGCCGCTGGTCGCTTACCCAGCGATGGCGCCCAAACTGGCGCCCCGTAAAGGGCCATGGACCGAACGATCCCCGCGTAGAGCCTCCGGCAGGGGGCGTCTGGACCCCCTAGGTTGGGCAGGAGCCGCTTCAGAGCGGCACCAGTCCTGTCCAGTTTGGGGGCCAAACGTCGGAAATGCTCCTCGAAAGTCCACCGGCTGTCGAGGACGAGTCCCAGGTACTTCATCGTCGACCCGACGCCGATGTGAACCCCCCCTACCGTTATTTGGGAACCCGGTGGTGGCGCGGTCCGAAGGCCATGAAAGCACATAGCCTCGGACTTGTGCAATGCCACCTTGAGTCCCAGTTGCTGGATCCTCTCCACGACTGTCGCAACCCCGCGTGTCGCTGTTTCGGCCGCCGCCTGGTACGACTCTCCCCGCGCTAGGACTAGCGTGTCGTCTGCGTAGCAGACCACGCTGACCCCGTCGGGGAGGTCGCCGCGCAGCACGTAGTCGTATCCGATGTTCCACAGGGGCGGTCCTAGTACCGATCCCTGCGGAACACCGCACGACATCTCTCGCCGTCTCCACTCTCCCTGGTGACCGGGATAGATGATGAACCTATCCGACAGGTAGGCCTCAATCACACGACGGAGGTAGGTGGGCACCTCATGGTACCGAAGTGCCGCCTCGATGCTACTCCAGGGCAGGGAGTTGAAGGCATTGGCGATGTCCAAAGACACCGCCAAGACAACCCTGCCCCGAGTCACCGCATCCCCCGTCGTGAGGGCTCTCACGCGCATGATGGCGTCCACGGTGGAGCGCCCCCTGCGAAAGCCGAACTGACCGTCAGCAAGATCCGGCCCCACCCGTGATAGATGCCCGACGAGGCGGTCTGCAATTACTCTTTCAAAGAGCTTGCCCACCTCGTCGAGCAGCACGATGGGCCGGTACGCGGACGGAGAGTCCGCGGGGCGCCCCGGCTTCGCGATGAGGACCAGTTTCCCAGTCTTCCAGCGAATCAGGTTGAGGGTTAGTGGTTACTAAAGTGAAGGTTTTCTTAAATGTTTTTGCAACAGACGGGTTTAATCTTAAAGGTGAGACTGTTCAAAATCCTTTTTTCATTTTCTTCTTCGCCGGAATGCTCATATTTTATCGTTGCTTTACAGAGTCCTGTTTATTTCTAAAACCTCCTCTTATCTTAACCTATCACATACCCGCACAACGAGACATAATAGTAAAACAATAACAGCGCGGTCTCATAGGACCGGTCGGGGATTCATGAACTAAAGAACGTTTCAAGTTCCTTTATGACACACATTCTAGACACTCGAAAGTTATCAAAAGTTTCAAATTTTTCGATGCGCTCGCATTTTAACAAGTTTTGGTAGGAATCGTCCGCAGTCCATGCGGAGTGAATACGGAACGCGTTGCCAATTCCAATTAGGCAAGCCTAGTCACTAGTTCTTTAAAAATCAAGTCAAAAATAATTTATTTTCACTCTGATTACTATTTTGCTTCTACGTAAATTCTGGTTGTCTGGTAAATATCGCTGTTAGAGATAAGACTACCATTGTACGCCTAGATTTTAGTTAGTTAAAAAGCATTATTTTGGTGTACAATAAAGTTTATTCTATTTTATTCTATCTTTGGAATAGTTTCCAACTTTTACGTAGCTTAAGCTGCTGGGAAATTCTAGTGAGTAATAACTTTATTTTGTTAGACTTACTCGTACAATGATCTTTGCTTAGTGTTAACATTGTACTCCTTAACTAGACTACCAAAGCTGTGAAAAAATAAACATATTTTATTGAGCGATTCAAAAGTTATCCTGCAGAGACAGTTTTCAATAATACCACAAAATTGCAATGCGTAAATAAACTCTACTCTAATACATTTCAGCGAGTTCATTTAAATATTTAAACTTTTGGATGCCACTGTGCTGAACCATTTACATAAAGTTTTCATCCACTATATTACCCAACAGTGTACCGCAATGTTTCAAATTATATTCCGAAGTTAGCAACTTATTTGAGCATGTTAATGTTTATGTGTGGGCTAAATATAGGGGCCAAAAGGTTTATTTACAGACTAGACAATAGTAAACTTTATTTTCGCTTCGAAATCAACATGGAAAGTACGATAAGTCTATATTTGGAAGAAATGAAAGGATTTACAATAAACCCCACATATTAATTTTGTACATTTCGTGTCTACCTTTACAGTTGAAACCATCATAATAATTAAGTTGAGAGTCAACAAATTATATTAAGTATACAATATATATCATTATATAACCCAACAGAATGAGACCAAAATTGATTGCATTCTAACTAATGATGCATTTTGTTACGTACTAATTATTTACCAAAAAAGTACCTACTTAGTATTTTTACTTTGACTGTCAACTGTCTAGCAATATTTTGACAAAGAACTTCCAAAAAAATGAACTTAGTATTTTTAGACCGTTTTCACATTTTCCGATCCGATATCGGTATCGGACGCCGATACGATATCGGGGTAAGGTAAATGTTTGAGATATGTACCTGTCTTTCATATTGTCCGACCCGATATCGGATATCGGAGCACATTATTTCATACATTTTACTTACCCCGATATCGTATCGGCGTCCGATACCGATATCGGATCGGATAATGTGAAAACGGTCTTACCCTCACAGATATTCAACGCTTACCAAGTTTGACAGTTACGCACGTCACTCCGAATTCTCGCGACTCGCAGCTAATATCGTATGTGTAGAGCCTCACTGAGTGGCATGCGTACCACGTACTACCGCTATTTATTTCTTAAATGAAAACGTCACCAAACGTATTACCGTCATGTTGCCAAGGTAATACTTCCCTAATAGATACGTACATACATCTGTTTAACTCGAGATAGGGTTGGACTGAGAGCGGTGATGTAACTGAGGGTCACATTAAAAGATACTTAAATGTAAACTAAAATACGACATAGATGTAATAGACGGGCCTATAGTAGATAGATTTATCATGCTGCATGTTAGATATCCAGCTTAATTCATATTCATGATCCCCGACCGGTCTCATAGGACCGCGCTGTTATTGTCTTACTATTGTGTCTCGTTTCGCGGGTATTGATAGGTTAATAGATCTTCCATAAATTGCATGCTTTGTTTATTGTATTTGTTTGCATATTGAACTTGATACTAACATAGTTTGTAAGTTGTGTTTATAATACCAAAACCCTACAATGCTTGAGAATAAAAGATATTTATTTTTTTATTAAAGAGGTTTATGAGAGCTAATCTCTGGAAGTACTGCCTGTCTAGAAAACTCAAAATCTAACCGTGAAAGAAATCAAATGAACTGTTTATATGTAGATTAAGTAACAGCTAATGCTAAGCTGTCAACTCCTATGAGTTGACAGCTTAGCATTAGCTTAATCAAGTAGTGAAAACTTGGTGAAGTTGGGATGTTTAAAGAAGAGTTGAACGGGTTGTTTTTGAGAGTGGAGCGAGAGTATATGTATTTTACATAGTAAAGCATAGTTATAAATTGTAGGCAATAAATGATGATTATGTAAGTAAAAGTTGACCCATTATTTAGGTAACTATGATTTTTGATGTCTGTAAAAACCACACGACAGCGGGACCTAATAGGTAATATTATGAATACTGACTGTAATACAGTTTCCATATCATCACGCACACACACGCAAAATAAACTTCCATTATGTGTACCGACGACAGAAATGAACGCACACAATCAAATAATTCATCTGCATAACGCCTCGCCCGGGCACAGTATGGCGTCCACGTAATGTGCATAACTGCTAACATAAAAAACACACCTCCTATTAGACCCCGTCGTTTACACACACTTATGCCTTTTACAGGGAACACGTAAATAGACGCACACATAAGAGGAACTTATAGTTTTAGTTGTGTTTAGGAATGGAGTGGGGTGTCAGATAAAAGCATCTAAATATTTATTTTATACAAGATCTTTGTTCCTTTTAACTGGTCCATGGCCAATGGGGACAACGAATAGTTATTTTATTTTAATATTTTTCAGTGCCTATGTAAGCTAGAAATGCCATGTTATATAAAAAAGGCTAAAAACACTAGTATCTATCACAACAAAGCTATTTTAGTTTACTGACTAAAAGTCATCTCCAGAATTTCAGTACAGTCTCATTATCATCTTCCTGGTATTGTCCCGTTTTATTTGGGGTCGGCACAACATGTTTTTTTCTTCCATTCTGTCCTGTCACACGTCACGCTATCACTAACTCCCTTTTCTTCCATAACACTTCTCACACAATCCATCCATCTTTTCTTTAGCCTCCCTCACAATTTCAGTTCAGTCTAAATTGAAAAAGGCTTGGTGGAGCTTGTCACATAATAAGACACCTAGACACGAAACAACAATCTGCAGGAAATACAAACATTAGTTCAGCTTGAGAATCGAACGCCACGACACGTAGCGCAGCAGGTAATCGCGCAACCACTGCGCAGCACCGCTAATCGCACACTCTAGGCCCTCGCTGACATCTCCCCAGAATTTCAGTTCAGTCTAAATTTAATAAAGCTTGGTGGAGCTCGTCACATCACATACACTAGACACCTAGATATAGAATACTTATCTGTAGGAAATACAAACATTTCTTCAGCTTGAGAATCGAACGCCACGACACGTAGCGCAGCAGGCAATCGCTCAACCACTGCGCAGCACCGCTAATCGCACACACTAGGCCCTCGCTGACATCTCTCCAGAATTTCAGTTCAGTCTAAATTTATTAAAGGTTGGTGGGGCTCGTCACATAATAAGACACCTAGACACGAAACAACAATCTGCAGGAAATACAAACATTAGTTCAGCGTCAGAATCGAACGCCACGACACGTAGCGCAGCAGGCAATCGCGCAGCACCGCAAATCGCACACTCTAGGCCCTCGCTGACATCTCTCCAGAAATTCAGTTCAGTCTAAATTTAATAAAGCTTGGTGGAGCTCGTCACATCACATACACTAGACACCTAGATACAGTGAAACCTGGTTAAGTGAGACATCAAGGGACCTGCAATGTCGTTTCACTTATAGAGGTATTCCACTTACCCAGTGTCTCAGAACATTGTGATTCAATTTTATGTTTACTCTGAATTATTCTACAAAGAGTCGATTTTGGCACATTAAATTCGGCACAAACTTCTTCGCGTGTCTTCCCACTTTCATAAACGGATATTAACTTCAGTTTTTCACGTAATGATAACGATTGTAGCTTTCGTTTTGGCATTTTTCAAATAAACATCTGTATCATAGTAAAGCGAAACTAAAACTGAAGGTAATTGAAGCTCTAAATTTGTACTTACGTACTTGGAATTACGTGTGGAATTTGTGGGTAGAATAAGAATGAGTAAACAAACAATGTTATCTCAGTTACAGAGGTGTATGCATATAAAATTTACTCACTGTCTCAGTTATAGAGGTAACTATGATGATAAATTGAAAGAACAAATCCCAGATATACAGGTTTGCCTCGTCCCACTAACAGAGGTAATTCAGTGCCAAAGTGTTGGGACCTCAGCATGAGTTCCAGTTATGGAGGTTTCTCACTTATCCAGGTCCCACTTAACCAAGTTTCACTGTATATGTATAATACTTACGTATCTGTAGGAAATACAAACATTAGTTCAGCGTGAGAATCGAACGCCACGACACGTAGCGCAGCAGGCAATCGCTGAGCCACTGCGCAGCACCGCTAATCGCAGACACTAGGCCCTCGCTGACGTCTCTCCCGAATTTCAGTTCAGTCTAAATTTAATAAAGCTTGGTGGAGCTGGGTAAGCACGTTGCCGCTGTGTTCACTTAGAAAATTACATAGTTTTCTGCCTCTATTCAATTTGTATGTGCCGCTGGTCGCCGAACGGCTTTTGTTTTTCTATTCTCGTTTAAAATGCGGTGGGACTAACTACTTTAAACTTATTTTAGCATAGCTAATGTAGAAACGATTTTTGAGTAAGTTCTTTTTTGTACTTGTCGAGGTAGGCCATTTCTGCGTTTTGTATAGCTGTTAACCGTGTCTTCGTTCTGCTGAAACAAGGCAATTTCATAGAAATAACGATGTCTTATTGTCCCGGGCCGGACGAGAAGTGACCCAGGGCGTCGGTTCAAACCCAGCCTTTTTGCAATTTATTTCATCACCACTGCTTTTAAAACAGTGAAGAAAAACATCGTGAGGAAACCAGAATGTCCTAGAACCATAAATTCGAAGACAGGTGACATCCACTAATCTGCACAGGGCCCGGCCGCGTGGTAGACTGCGGCCCATTCCATTTTTTAAAGAGGAGGCCTGAGTCGGAGGGTTGTGGGGAAATTACAACGCTGCTTACGCTTAGAAATATGCTTTATTTTACCGCCGCGCCTTTCTAGGCAACTCTTAAAATTACCTAAGGTTATTATTATACTAGAAAAGGCATAATCTCATTAAATCTAAGTTTAGAAAGCAATTAATAAATATTTTGACTAATGCGGTGCGCAAAATAATGAATTAATGTTTAGTTAATAAAGCAACTACTTTGTATTTTGTCTAATATTAAAAGCTCTGTGATAGATTACTCTTGGGAGGTTGAATGAAAATGTAAGGGCCCTCGCCCACGGCGACTTTTTACGCGCTACAGTCACATTTGAAACGTGCGTCAGCTGCGCTACTAACGCACGACTGTAGCGCGGTTGCCGCGCGATCGTGTCAGACGACAGCGGGGAGAGGAAGGAGGGAGGGTGGCAGGTGAATGAAAAACAAAAGCAGTATAATTACATACAAACGGTGCACGGTCGCACGTTTGCCGCGGTACAGTCGCGATGCAGTAGCGCGACTGACGTGCGTTTGCATCGTGACTTTAATCGTGGCGTGGTCGGGGGTAGCCGCTAGCGACTGCATCACGGCTGTAGCGCGGCAGCCGCGCTACTGTAGCGCTTCAAAAAGTCGCTGTGGGCGAGGCCCCTAAAAATCTTGACGGTTTAATTGTGATAAAAATGTATATAATTTTCTGTGAATTTGAAAATATGCAGCCATTTATTTAAACTCTGTATATAGTAGTCAACCTCCCATCTACCAGTCAACCTTTGAGTTAAAAAAACTACAATGCGGTAAGTGTGCAAAATAAATAAATCTATAGTAACATATTAAAATAATGAAAATAAAGTATCTGTTTTAGGCAAGATTAAGTGTGAGGTCAAACGAAAGCAATTTTGTGTTTTATGCGCGTATTTTAAGTCGCATAATTAAAACGAATGTTCTTCAAGATTCAAGTTAAATTTATTTTCTTTCTCTAATACAAGAACTTTCGTGGTTTCAATATAATTAAATATTGTACCTGTCTTAAAGTCGTGATTCTAGACTTATGTTAATGTTTCTTTATGGCCTTTTTAAAGTGACTCTAAAATCTAAATGTTAATGAAATGGCGAAAATTTAAGAACGGTGATAAAATTTGAATAAGGCTTTAACTCTATTGAATAAAGGACGAACCTTAAAGCCTTCACGTTTCCCAAGAAATATATTAGGCCCTTGACAAAAATTACTTTGATGGGATTTTAAACTAGTTTTTTTTTATCTCAACATAATAAAGTAGCAATCTACTTTTACACAGTTTAGAGTTTCGAGTCTTTAAATAAGGTTAAAGTATTTTCAGATGTACTCTCTTCTTTGCTAAGATAAATCACTTAAAAATATATTATCACTGGATAAAGAAGTATCGTACTAGTGAAAAAGTTTTTAAAATCAGTCCTGTAGTTTTTGTGAGATTTATTACAAATAAAATAAAAAATATGATAATAAAGTAAAAAACATATTTTAGTTTCCTAACATATTACTTCCTCCCACAGATGTTTGTCTGAAAGCCGAATGAAACATTTTTTACAAAAGGTGGCGGTCACATTGTCGCTGCCCGTCTATCTGCGGAAGCTATAAACATTTATTCTTTAATATACTCTTTAGAATCAAACGAAGGTAATTACCGTTAATATTGATGGCTTGGAGGGGATGGGGAGGCTCAAAGTATGATTGCGTCATGAAATCTTGACAGTCCCCGATGCTTGATAGAGCAGCTTTCACAAACTCTGCTGCCGTTCGTGCCGAAAAATAACTTTAAATAATATATTTTATTAAATATAGTTTTCATATTATTTATACATGTAATATTATTATTTAACCTGGTCACATAAAAACTTACAAGCTTCACGCCATGTACTCGTGAATAACATTAGTTAATTTCTGACAAATGTAACTTTTTGTACAGGACAAAATAATGCTCAATCATTTGTACATTACTTGGTCAAGCAAAAAGCTAATTGCATCAATAATAGTGACCTTAAAGGTGTCCGCCCACTACAGTGTAACATTACATGATCGTGCTAGGAACGTACAAGATTTTTTTCTTTAATTTTTTATAAACTAGTGCTTGACTGCGATCCCACCTAAAGATAAGCAATGATGCAATTTTATTTGTATTGAAAAGCATGAGACTATTAATACGAGGACTATACTCATTAGACCGCACTGAACACATCACACTCGTATGACGACTATTCTGAAACTGATGCTATCATCTATTTGACATGTTTTTTTTAATCATAAATTAATATATAATTATGTCATATATAATATTTAACTGAAATAATGCACACCTTTATACATCCTAATTAGAAAATAAAATTTACGAATTATAGGCAAATAGTTAATAGGAGATTTGATGAATGACATTATAGTCTATTCGCCGGAGCATGAGCCAAAAGGTAAACAAAGAAATCATTTTTTCAAAATGGTGGGTATAACCCGACCGATGACAAAACGTCACATTTTAATGTAAAATGTTCGCAGTATCTGTGGTCTACAATTTAGTAGTATTAAAATGTCTTTTTAGGTTCTTTTACATGTAAACTATTTAATGCATAATTAATAAAAATTAAGAAAAAACATTAAAAGCATTTATAATGTTTGATTTCAAATAAATCTGAAAAGATAACATAAGTTCCACAGACATAATTCTAAAATATAATTTCTAATGTTGTCAGTGTATCAATACCGTAGTTATTTTATAAAATATGTTCACTACATCAATCGTGACATATAAAGAACCCTTTTTATGGTTTGTTTACCTCTTGGCTCAAGGCTCGGCGAATAGACTATAGTATAGTATGGGAAGACGATTTTGATAAATTCATGATAAATATTGATTCCTT
Organism: Mythimna separata; assembly: GCA_030763345.1. Classification (NCBI taxonomy): domain Eukaryota; kingdom Metazoa; phylum Arthropoda; class Insecta; order Lepidoptera; family Noctuidae; genus Mythimna; species Mythimna separata. The sequence continues at coordinate 16,772,670 of CM061177.1, read as the reverse complement.
CCGTAGAGAGTGAATATGAGGAAATAGAGTGTGAATGCACACACAAACTCTAGGGAATCAAGAATTTATCAAAATAGGTTATATTTTTGTCCTAAAATAATCAAGATTGTTGTTGCTGTGATTGTTGAAATCAATTTAGTAGCTGATTCTAAACTTAGGTACTATTTTCAGGATATGTGTTTATTTTGTTTGATGTTGTATACATGTTTTCTCCATAATCTACTAGGCGTTTAAATAATAGAGCCAGTATTCTCTGGATATAAAAGGCATATGATAGGCGATGATGCGGTCACTAAACTCGATATACCTACATAATATGTAGGTATATACGATACTTTACCTAGGGACCATCGATATATTATATAAGATACACTGTCGATACGCTTTAGACGGCATAGTAACCCGTTTCGTGTTGTGTTTCCTCCAATGGCTGATAACAATCTAGCGTTAGTTCTTAGTTAGTAGTATGATACGGTGCAGTGAGCAGAATCCTTAAAAAAGACCCAAGAATCTTTACACGTATTGTATGTTTTTCATAATAAAGCAATGACGTCAAACAAAATCGCAAGGATTTAAGTTGTTTATATCTTGATAATTTATCATTTAGATTATATACGAGTACATTAACATTAAATTTTTCATATTAACACATTAATCAAGATTAAATATTTGGTATACGTGATTTACTACTTCAGATTATTTATTTACTTTATTTGTCATTTGTAATTATGTAAACATTTGATTATAATGAAATACTAAAAAATTAAAATAAAAACAATTGGCCAATCTACACTTAATATAATAAAGAGGTAAAGTTTGTTTTTTTGTTTGTACCTATGAGGTTATCTGTGGAAGTACTGGTCCGATTGCTAAAATTTTTCACCAATGGAAAGCTGCTGTATTCCTGAGTGACATAGGCTATATTTTATGTACGCGGGCGAAGCTGCGGGCTAAAGCTAGTTATATATATTACATTATTTATTGTTTGATCAACATAATCATGTAGACGTCTGGCTAAATGATCAACAGATACGCGTAGTAGATATTATATCTGTTAGTTAGGCATATTTTTTTTGAGGTGGGAAGTTAATCTAATAACTCCTTTCACTCTGGGTGGAACGGACCGCCTAAGCGGGCCACGCTACCACCGTATGCTCCACGGTACCTTCTGAGCGATCCGCACAATGGTTACACTCAAGGTTTTTTTTCCCACCGCTTATTAAACAGGAACTTCCCGAAACAACGTCTGGTTAGGGGCCCTGAATCAGGATTAAAAAAAATGCTGAAGTCTTCATCTAATGATAAACTTAATCCAAGTAGCGGTGTTGCCCTTAAAAAAATCCACGGAAACCAATTTACTTGGCCAAAATTTCGAAAAGATAATCTGACTTCTATTATCCCAGACAAACATTGATAAAAGCCGGGCTTATAATTTTCATAACGGTTCTAGTGTGAGACGGGAACAAAATAAATTATTTCAAACTGCAATTAACGTAAGACAAAAATGTTTGATCATTAATTCCGGAGGCATCGGATCAGGGTGGCACTTAATGACTCTTACTAATTCCTACTTCAACTCGTGGCGATCAATATTAATGAGTTCTCCTTAAGTCTGAACTTGAGCAATCCTGAACTTGGTTTAGAATTTTGAAAGCATGTCTAATGGATAATGAGAATTTACATTGAACTATAAATAAAATAATGAAACTATTAAAATTAATTTAAAATTAAATAACGAAGCGTTCCGTACAAAAATAACGTCTATGTTGTATGAGCTCCTTCAATATTTATTTTATTCTGTTTTTCAAGTGGTAACAGAAATACATCACCTGTGAAAATTTCAACTGTCAGCTGGGTAGACAGTTGTTTCATGAGATATAGCCATGGTTCATAAGATTCAGTCTGGTGACAGACAGACGGAGCGGAGTCTTAGTAATAGGGTCCCGTTTTACAATTTCGGTACAGAACCCTAATAATAACGAAAGAGCGAAAATAAATAAACGTTATTTTTAGTTAAACTAATTAAATAGCATGGTTTGAGGCAAAAACAGCCGAAAAAAAATAAAGTTCCAAAAATAACATATCCAGACAATTTAAAGACAAAGACACTATTGATATTTGAGTTATCAACATGTCGTAACAAATGAGTAATTTTAAACATTGCAAACATTTTAATTCAATCGGAAAAGCGGAATGCAAATATTCATCTCCCAGCGCAAGATAACCAAGTGCCCAATTCGTAGCTAAGTAAAAAGTATTGGACAGGTCGAAGAGATTGGAACGCTCGCTACCTTCGAACGAAATGTCGAAGAAGTTCCGAAGTGGCTCCAAGTTCCGGTAGATTTTCATTACAAGTCTCTCAAATATTCAATAAAGGTTCCGAGCTTAATAAAAACTGTGTTGGCGTAACCGAAGATGTCATCAAGGAATGGCGGATCTTCTTTTTTCTAGTGGGGTATCACCAGAATGATTTGGAGCTTGGAGCGGGAGGGCGTGTCAGACTTTTACTGACTTAACCCCACCCCATTCCTTCGTTGGAATCACGAGCTTTTTCGAAGTCCAATCCACGGCCCCAGAGCCTTCGCTCCTGCTGGGCCCCTACAGTTTGCTGACATCTCCTCGAGGCGCGCGTGGAACAGAACGCTCCGTTGACGACTTGGGCTCGGTCCGGATTATTACCGTGGATCTTGAGATAGGCAAATACTTTTGCATACTAATTTTGATATACGAAAGTAATATTTGGAATGATGGTTTCTCTACAATTCGTTTTCATTACGGGTAAAATATGGCTGAAACATACACACACGATGTTGGATAATATTCAAATGTGAAAATTATTACGATATCATGCTCAGACACTGGGATAATATTTTCTTTATAAGAAAAATACGGTGTGACTAGCTGCTACCTGTGGCTCCGCCCGCGTGAACTTAGAAACACTAAACTTGTTAGAAACTTAAAAAAGTATTTCGTTTGATATTTCAGGACATGATCATGATCAAATTTAATCAAAATTTGTGTTGCCAAACGAGTGTAATAAAGTACAAACGTACCCACAATAAAAACACACTGACAAACTTTCGGCTTTATAATACTAGCTGCTGCCAGACGTTTCAATTGCGTTAAAGTAAATAAATATCCCAAGGGAACATATTTCCAAGATAAAAAGTATCCTATATTCTATTTCAGGACATAGTCTACCCGTGTGAAAAATTTCAACGAAATTGTTTTAGCCGTTCGAGCGGGAAGAAATAACAAACATACACAGACATACTTACAAACAATCGCCTTTGTAATATTAGTGTGATTTTCTTTATTCTCACACACTAATAAATAAGAACAAAGAACCCTGAAAAGTTTTCGATAATCCCAAAGCTAACTAGCCTTGTGATAACACATGCCTGATTTAATTTTACACAACCCCTGTCACTTAGCGGCTATCGGCAATAAACCGAGGTATTTTGGGTCCAAGAGGCACCCTCACCAAATAAGGTTCTAATCCAAATCATGTCTTCGGAGCCAAACTGTAACGTTACATCAAGCTCAAAGAAGCTAGACGTAAGCCACGTTAATATAAAAATATAGAAAATTAGCTATAAAAGGATAAAAAAAATAAAAAAGGAAGGGTCGGCTTCACACGACGCAGGATGCTCGGTGATAGGCAGGCAGCACAACGGCAGCACGACGTCGGATTCGACTCCACCTTAAATTATTTCATATTTCAAATTCCATTTATTTCGAACCATTTTTGGTCATAAAAGTAGTACAGTATAATTTTCTCAGGCATTTATTATGAAACCGACAGTTATAGTTTTTTATTTATTTACTAGCTGTTGCCCGCGACTTCGTCCGCGTTAAGTTCGTAAAACTGCACAAAAGTAATCTAAGTATCTAATCCTATACTTCCGAAAAGATCTGATTAATTAATTGTACATAAAACTGTTTAAGTTAAAACTCCAATTAGTACTTTTTTTTGTTGGGAAATCATCTAATGACTTTTGCTCTTGTGTGAAGCGGAAGTGCGTGTCAGATTATTACTGCCTAAGACTCACTTCTATATTCCTTCCTTGCCTTACGTTCCAGGGTCTCCCTTTCAGAAGCGAAACCATAGCCCCAGTAGGTTTCTTGTTTAGGTTTTTTTATTGAGATGGGTAATCATCAGAATGACTTCTCCCGCTCTTAAATGGAGCGGGAGGGCATGTCAGACTTTTACTGACTAAACGCCACCCCCGTTCCTGTGTTGCCTTCAATTTTGGGACACCAAGCTTATCTTTCGGAATACAGATCCACGTGCTCAGAGGCTTCGGCCCTGCCGCGCCCTACAGTTTGCTGACATCTCCTTGAGGCGCTCGTGGAACAGTTGACGACTTGACTCGGTCCGGGTTATTACCGAACTGCTGGACGGCAAGCTACCCAGTGTTCGCCGTCCGCAAGCTTGCGCCTACGGTGGTCGGAAATCGTTCTCGTGATCCTGACGGCGGGGGCGTGAGGGTCGTTCCCTTTCGCGCTCGCGGCCGGCCGCTTAGCTAGCCGGCTAGCATTACTGCTTCGCAGAAGAAGGCGACCGCAATACCTCTACCGTGTGCTCCACCGTGTCCTCCGGTCGGTCCAGACAGTGCGCCCAAGTCTGGCTGGGGCGCCTTTTACCCCTGAATCCGATGCAGGAGCCTCCCGAACTTACCGTGTCTGGTGAGGACCTGCGGCATACGGAACGTGAGGACCTCTTTCCAACTACTTCTCAAAGAGGGAACTTACCGCCGCAATGACGGCGTGCCCAGGTTTCTTGTTTAGGTGGAAAATCATCAGAATGACTTCTCAGAGGGTGAGTTAGACTTTTACTGACTAAACCTCACCCCGTTCCTTCTTTGCCTTCGTTCCAGGGTCCCGGGTTTTCCTTTCGGAAGCTCACCCATGGCCCCAGAGGCTTCGAACCTGCTGGGCACCTACAGTTTGCTGACATCTCTTTGAAGCACGCGTGGAACAATACCCACTGTTGACCGTCTGGATCATTACCGGACAGCCAGATGGTAAACTACCCATTGCTCGCCATTCGCAAGCCACTCCTACGGTGGCTCTAAATCGGGGTCGGAATCCCAGCGACTGGGGCATGAGGGGACTATTTGCCACTACTCCTCGCTCTGGATCATGGCCTGTACCAGTGCCCAGCGCGAGAGGTTGCTGTCACCGATCGTCCCCACAAGGACACGGTGGTGCTCCGCCTAAGCGTGGCCCACCAGTGCTTTATGATCTAACGTGTCCTTCGGGCGATCCACCCAATGGTAACACCCGGGTTTTTCTTCTGCACGACGTCAATTGCCTTAAAAACATCAACGAAGCACAGAGCCGCAGAGTTCACGTTCTAAATAGTTAATTGCCTACTCTATGGGTAAAGTCGTTAGTTTACTTCATATTGCGATAAAACCAAAATGAAAATGATTTGTTCTTCAAAAAACCAAATTAGGGCCGATAACCGCCTTTAGTATTTGGCTCCTTTTTTTGTTGGGTTACCACCAAATACCTTCTCCCACTCTAGGTGGATCGAGAGAGACTATCAGACTTTTACCAACTAAATTCCACAGTGTTCTTTTAGTTGCAATTTACATTCTAGGGCGACTAATATTGGCACACCATGATTATTACTATGATAAATTCACTCTAAGCGCAAGCGCTTTACGCAGGTCCTAACCGAACATGAGTGTTTCGGGAGGTAGATGTTTTGGATTCGGCGGGAAGACACGGTGGACCTTACGATCGAAGTTACCCCGCTAGGGCGGATTACCGCCGTACTGTTTGCGGGTCAAAATCAGAATCCTCCTACCCTAGTTCAGATCATGGTATGAGCTGGGAGGAGGAATGGAAAGCAGTCACCTCCTAGAGTGAAGCAACGTGGCTGAAACCGTGCTAAACAGGACATCCTTAGACCCCTCCCATCGCCACTTGGACACTTCCCAAGTGTCATATGTATAGGGCGTTTACCGATCACCATCATTTTTTTGTGTTTATATTACCTGTTTATTCAGGCAGGAATTTTCTGGTGCGGTATTTGACTGACACCCTAATACACCAAATAAATATTTTTCTTTAGTGAGAATAATAAACGAATTCTTGTGTGCGAGTATTTTCACCTAGTCGACTTCACATGCTGATGATCGAACGCAGTCTGTAAACTCTCGATTTTTACGGGTAGAGCATGCAGAGCAGTAAAAAATACCCACTTTGTTCCTTTAGAATACGAACAATTTTCCAGCTATCGAAGCCCGTTAGGGCCGTTCTCTTATGCGTATCTCTTTCAGGTGCGCGTGGCACATAACGCAACGTCAGTCGACTAAGACCAGTCTTTATTCAACAGCGAAATGCCATGCATGCTTCGTGCCAAATTTCAAGATTCTAGGTCGACTGGAAGTACCCTTTAGGTTTTGATTCCCTTGCGAGTACTTGCGAGTTTCAAAATATGCAGCTTAAATTGCTGTTTCTTTTGATTGCGTTGACATAGAAGTTTGATTTTGTTACAGCTTCAAGGTATTATAGACCTGAGTATTTGGTATGAATTTCAATTTAATACCTCTACGCGTTTATGAGGAAATGGGTAGTAAGTTTAAAATTATTAAAAAAAATATATTATGTGATGTAACTAAAAATTTATGGTTTTCGTAATTTTTCCTTTATCTATGCTATAAGACGTTGCTTCGTACCAAATTTCAAGATTCTGAGTTCACGGGAAGCACCCTGTAGGTTTTGATTCCCTTGCAAGTGTCGAAAATTTGCGGCATAAACGGCTGTATCTTTTGATTGCGTTGGCTTAGAAGTTTGATTTTTTCACAGCTTCAAGGGACAATAGACCTGAGTAATTGATATAAATTTCAGCTTCATACCTCCACGCGTTCCTGAGAAAAAGGGTCTTGACAGACGGACGGACAGACAGACGGACAACAAAGTGATCCTATAAGGGTTCCGTTTTTTCCTTTTGAGGTACGGAACCCTAAAAATTAAATGGATGTTTGTATTTTGAAAGGAAATCGTTTGTCTTAGTATGGTCATGTGAAGAGGAGGGAAAAGATGGATGGATTGTGTAGTAAGGACTGATATGAAAGAAAAGGGCAGATAATAGTGTGACGGACGACAGGACAGAATGGAAGAAGAAAACGTGTTGCGCCGACCCCAAGTAATACGGGATAAGAGCAGGAAGAAGAAGAAGGATGTCATTGTTTGTATTTTGAAAACGGGGTGCAACTCCGCAGTTGTAAAATTTGTGACCATGGTTTTTTTTTGGTTAAACAATAATAATAATATTTTTAGGTAATATTTTTGTTAAAAAAATTGTGAGAATGCAAAAATATGCAAAAAAAAATACAAAAATAAAAAAAAGCTCTTTCTAAAACACCTCCTGGGATTCGAACCACCACCGCGTTACGTCCCAGTCTAGTCATTAATCAATCACGCTGCAGTGTTCGATGAAAACCAAGCAAAATAGACGTTCTCATATAAATGTCATAAATGACTGCCCCACTCTTCGTCGATGATAGCGTGATGATTTTCATTTCAGTAGATAAATTTGCAGCTAAATGGACTAATGTAACATTGTAGTATGTGAATTTCGTGGACGTTTGGATTTTATAACGTGTTTTGATTAGTTTTTACAAAATATTTGGGAAAAATCAAATAGGAATGTTGATTTTTTAATGAAAAAATGGTAAAAGTATTTTTTTTTCCAAAAACAATAAGATAAAACATTGACAGAAATATAAATTGTAGGTGGGATTCGAACTCGGGGCAACTCGTTCAAAACCGACAAAATGCAATATTGCTCACCCCCCATAGCAAATAGCGTGATAAAATATAGCCTAAAGCAAAAAGGGTCCTATAAGGATTATGTATGCAAAATTTGAACAGGATCGGTTTAGTAGTTTTGGCGCCATTTGCGGCAAACGATGCACAATTTTACTGTTTTATTATATGTATAGATAGATATGAGTCAATAGTGTTATTTTTTCGATTTTCTGTTGTTTTGTCTTTAGAACTCTGTTTAGGATTTTTGTTTTTTATTGATGGGCTTACACTTGGAAAGTATCTCACCCGATTGAAAGCGACCATAATTTATTATGTTCAACGATGGAGTATGCGGGCCTAGAAGTAATCTACTTATTCAATTTTTTAACTAAAAATTGGGAACATTATTGTTTCGTTTTTTTAAAGTTAATCTTTGAATGGGACAGCTCTCTCTTTAGGGAGCGATTCGTTCGAGCGCTATTCGTGGATCAATGGAGATTTATTTCCGACGCTAAGCTAAATTGGCAAAAAGTAACCTTAGATTTACTGAAAGATTTTTATATCTTTAAAACGAAACGAGTGGGAATGGAATTCCTTGCTGGAGTCTGTGATTTTTGATAGCTACAACCTAGGGATCAGCCTTATAAGGTTCCCACTGCTAGACCTAATCAGGCCAGTAGGCCTGAGTACTCGAGAGGGTATGGGCCGTAATCCACCAAGCAGGCCTAGTGCGGGTGGTGGATGTCACATGTCTTCGAATTTTCGGTTCTAGGATATGACGGTTTCTTCACGATATTTTCCTTTACTGTTTTGAGAGCAGTGGTGATGAAATAATTGCCTGGCTGAGTTTGAACCCGGCACCTACAACTCGTAAGTCGGGGCCGATACCACTGGGCCACCACTGCTTTCAACTTAGGGCTTTCAGTAATGAGTGAATAGGTTACTTCTAAATAAGCGTGCTTCGTGGTCGACCACATCGCTTACCATCAGGTAAGATTGTGAACAAACGCGAGCTTAAAACTTCTGGGTTTGAAGGTTAGATTTAAGTTTGCAACTTAGAGTACCTTAAGTAAATAGAGTTTTTAACAAATTAAGTAGTCAGTATAAAACCTTTTCTAAAGCCAACCAAACACATTCTTTCCTGAACTTGTGCCTTTTTCCACAATTTCAGGAACTGTTATTCTACTAGAAATCCAGGTAAGACGCAATGTATGTTATGTATGTATCATGTTTAATGTTTATATATTGTGAATGTAGCTCGATCATCTTGAAATGTATGTAAGCCATGAGCTTTTTCCTAATTTCCCGAGAGGTCTCAAAAATTTCCGCAATTTATAATATCCGCAGGGAAAAATACCAATGGATTCTGTGTTCCTCTTCATTACGTGATGTTTTCATCATAATTTCAGTCTTAAGATGTCTACTAGCAGGAGAGGACGCCCGGGTGTCGCCACTGTGTGGACCGCCCGGAGGACACGGTGGAGGCTATCGGAGGCGGCGACCTCTCGCGCCGGGCCCTGGTTCAGGCCATGGTCCGGAGCGAGGAGGGGTGGCATGCGGCATGCTCCTTCTGCGAAGCAGTAATGCTCGTGGAGGAGGCTGCTGACCGCGAGCGCGTGAGAGAACGGTCCTCACGCCGCTGCCGCCGAGATCCCGATCCCGATTTCCGACCACCGTAGGCGCGGGTTCGCGGACGGCGAGCACTGGGTAGCTCGCTGTCCGGCAGTCTGGAAATAATCTGGACCGAGCCCAGTCGTCAACGGCGCGTTCTGTTCCACGCGCGCCTCAAGGAGATGTCAGCAAACTGTAGGGGCCCGGCAGGGCCGAAGCCTCAAGGTTGACACCGAGTCCCCCCCAGATCGAAGGCAACGAAGGAATGGGGTAGGGGTTTAGTCAGTAAGAGTCTGACACGCCCTCCCGCTCCGCCCAAGAGCGGGAGAAGTCATTCTGATGATTACCCTACCAGAAAAAAAAAAGATGTCCACTGGTGGGCACAAGCCTGTAACGAAATCTATGACGTCACATAAGACCTATGAGTCCAACATCATGCAATCAAAGTTCTCCGCGCGATTTGAATAGATACAACAGTCCAAAAATATCTATAGGGTAGTAGCTTACCCGTCTGGTCCGAGGATCCTCCCTTTTCAGCAAAGGTATGTGGGATTTTACTCTCTGCACCGTATACTTCCAAAGGCCTGCCCCAAGTGTAACCACAATGAACAGTCCTGGTGGAACGAACAGATCTGGTGCTTTGCTCTCACGATATTTCTGCACAATATCACGCCCATATATTGCCATATTGTGCCCATAGATTTAAGTTTCTACATAATTTATTACTTCTTTTGGTGTACAATAAAGTTTATTCTATTCTATAATTTGATAAAAACAATCGATAAAAATTATTTATAAAATCTTGTATAATATACGCTCATCAAAAAGCCAGGCAAGCATTATGTACCTACTTACTCGTATATATGAAAATGTTTTAGGTTACGGTACATGATAAGTTCACGTCACGATCAATCATCTGCAGAAGGCAGCCGTGATTAGAAACACGTGTAATCTGTTTCCAATATCATTTATTTTAAAGACTAATAAAGTAAATTTTTTTTCAATAAAAGGGCAAGGTTAATTTTCAAAGTTCAAGTTAATTCAATTAATTTTCGTCATAGAGAAAGCTCCTTACAAAAATTAATTTATAAAATATCATGTCAGTTTTTATTTACTTATGGCTTTTTTGAGGTGGGTTCTCATCAAGTGACTTCTTCCGCTCTAGAGGAAGTGTCACTTGTGAGGATTTAAAAATTTTCAAACAATGCTGTAGCCCTAAGTGCATGCGTCACTTTATTATTTTATATACTAGCTGCTGCCAGCGGCTTCGCCCGCGTGATAGTAAAAAATATCTCAAACAACTGTAAGACTCTCAGGATAAAAAGTATCCCATGTACTATTCCAGGACATGGTCTACCTTTTCCCGAGTTTCAACGAAATCCAATCGGAAGTTTGAACAATCTTTGACTTTTAAAATAATAAGTTTGTGAGTGTGTGTGTGTTTGGCACCACAACATGAAAATTACTTAATGATTTTGTTTTTTTTATGATCGGTGTCTTTTTGTTTTTGCGTACTACATGTCGACGACGGCTGACGCTGAAAATCAGCGCTGGGCTCTTACTTGCACACGAGTCCCAGCATCTTGCTGAGCGCTGGCCTTTTTGTGCGGATGTGACGTATTTCTTCTCTCTTTTTCAAATTTGTTTGTATTATTTTAGTTTATTTTTGTGGTATGCGCTATTTTTGGCACAACTAAATTATTTTCATAAAAACTTGCACACCCGTTAAACGTGCGTTAAAAACCATAATCGACGGGTTCCGGGCTATTTGTATTAACCGATATTTTTGAAATTTTACACCAGAGCAGTTTAAAGTTTCGATTTTTACAAAAAGAATCATAACTTTAGCAAATCGCATTATTTTTAAAAAAAGAAGGATATTATTGTTTTTATAACATATTCGCCATAATCAGATTAATCTTTTTTTCTAATATTCCTATTTTTAACGAAGATAAATGTCGCTTCATACAAAATGACCCATATTTTAGTTTTTTTTGTTCCAGGCTAAATGACTTAACCGCCTATGATTATTGTTTCTTATTCCAGGCTAACTGACTTAACCGCCTATGATTATTGTTTCTTATTCCAGGCTAAATGACTGAACCGCCTAGGTTTATTATTTCTTGTTCCAAGCTAAATGACTGAACCGCCTAGGCATGCAAATAATGGCTCTAAGCTAAGTGCTTTAATCAAAGACTTGGTCATATTTCAAACCTAAGCTAATTGATTTAAATACCATATCATAAACTTATTAATGTACGGCTAATTAGTTTACGCGACTGATTTTTTTAAAATAAATTGTTTGTAATCATACTTGAATAATGAAGTTTGCAGAAATTAGCGGTTAAAACATTGATAAAATTTAAAGGTACACACATAAGGTGTCCCTACCTATCTTGTTAATAATTATGAAAAGAGAAATAAAACACGCATTACGAATTGTTTAAAGACAAGTTTTTTATTTAAAATGACAATCACCTAGGAACAGCAGTAACTTCTTAGCTTACCAAGGTAACAACTAAGGTTGTGGAGGGTGTGGTGGCCAATCTGTTCCCTGAGCGAGGGGAACACTCTCCCCCGCTCATGGCTCCGCCACCTGCAGTGCCCGTAGCGGACCACACCAGCGACGACGAAGACGACGCTCCAGAGGTGACCGAGGTAGATATGAGGGCGGTAATATGAAGACTCAGTGTCAAGAACTCCGCCCCAGGACCCGACGGCGTGCCCGAAAGGGTATGGGGCCTGGTCATGGAGACTCTCGGGTCTCGCTTGCGAGAGCTCTTTAGCGCATACATGGAGAGAGGCCAGTTCCCCCTTCGCTGGAAGACCGGGAAACTGGTCCTCATCGCGAAGCCGGGGCGCCCCGCGGACTCTCCGTCCGCGTAACGGCCCATCGTGCTGCTCGACGAGGTAGGCAAACTCTTTGAAAGAGTAGTTTTAGACCGCCTCGTCGGGCATCTAGCGCGGGTGAGTCTGGATCTTGCGAACGGCCAGTTCGGCTTTCGCAGGGGGCTTTCCACGGTGGACGGCATCATGCGCGTGAGGGCCCTCACGACAGAGGATGCGGTGATTCGGGCCAGGGTCGTCTTCAAACCCCTGCCCTAGAGTTACATCGGGGCAGCACTTCGGTACCATGAGGTGCCGCCTACTTCCGTCGTGTGATTGAGGCCTACCTGTCGTATAGGTTCATCATCTATCCGGGTCACCAGGGAGAATAGAGACGGCGAGAGATGTCGTACGGTGTTCCGTAGGGATCGGTACTAGGACCGCTGGAGGACGAGGACGTGGTCTGCTACGCAAACGACACGCTGGTCCTGGCGCGGGGAGAGTCGTATCAGGCGGCGGCCGAAACATCGACACGCGGGGTTGCGACAGTCGTGGACAGGATCCAGCAACTGGGACTCAAGGTGGCATTGCACAAGTCCGAGGCTATGTGCTTTCATGGCCCTCGGACCGCGCCATCACCGGGTTCCCAAATAACGGTAGGGGGGGTCCACATCGGCGTCGGGTCGACGATGAAGAACCTGGAACTCGTTCTCGACAGCCGGTGGACTTTCGAGGAGCATTTCCGACGTTTGACCCCCAAACTGGACAGGTCTAGGGCCGCTCTGAAGTGGCTCCTGCCCAACCTAGGGGGTCCAGACGCCCCCTACCGGAGGCTTTTCGCAGGGATCGTTCGGTCCATGGCCCTTTACGGGGCGCCGGTTTGGGCGCCATCGCTAGCTAAGCGACCGGCGGCCAAACTGAACGCTTGCCAGAGGGTCATGGCCATCCGGATGGTGCGGGGATACCGCACGATCTCCCTTGCTGGCCTGCCACCGTGGGATCTGGAGGCAACAGTCCTTGCTCGCATGCACGATTTGCACGTGGAGATGCAGCGCCGGGGCGAAACTCCGCTATCACGACAAGTCGCGGTATGGCAGACAAAGTTCTGGCGGGATCTCAGGGTGGCATGGCGACTGCGACTGTTGCAACCCAGTGCTGGGCACGCCGCCATTGAGGCGGTAAGTCCCCTCTATGAGGAGTGGTTGTAAAGAGGTCACGGCGTCCTCTCGTTCCGTATGACGCAGGTCCTCACCAGACACGGTAAGTTCGGGAGGTTCCTGCATCGGATGAAGCAGGAGAGGACGCCCGGGTGTCGCCACTGTGTGGGTCCGGAGGAGACGGTGGAGCACACGGTAGAGGCGCTTGGGCGGAGCATCGCCGTGTCCTTGTGGAGGCTATCGGCGGCGGTGACCTCTCGCGCCGGGCCTTGGTTCAGGCCATGATCCGGAGCGAGGAGGGGTGGCATGCGGACGCCTCCTTCTGCGAAGCAGTAAAGCTTGTGAATGAGGCTGCTGAGTACGTGAAGGAACGGTCCTCACGCCGCCGCCGCCAAGATCCCGATCTCAATTTCCGACCACCGTAGGCGCGGGGCACCGTAGTTCCGTATGGTGTCTGGAGTTCCGTATGGTGTCTGGAACCGAAGAATTACACCATCCCATCTCTTCCCGTGGGTGTCGTAAGAGGCGACTAAGGGACACACCAGAAAATGGGCAGCAGCATTTTCTGTGCATTTCAACATCTACACTGCGATCGCCAACCCGCATGCCAAGCGTGGCGATTATGGCAAAAACCCCCCAACAATGCAGACACGCAAAACAAAACGGCCCCTAGTACCCGGCAGCCCGTCTAACCTTGACTACGGTAGCGGTCAAGGCTACGGCGAGGCAAGGGGTGCGAAGAATCTCCGGAGGAGGCTAGGCTACCCCTTCCAACGACTCGACCTGGCAACATACAACACGCGTACACTGCGGACCGACGAGAGGATCACCGAACTTGAAGAAGAGTTGAGCAGGGTACGATGGAGTATTGTGGGATTATCCGAAGTCCGAAGACAGGGGGAGGACACGATAATTCTCAAATCCGGTAACCTGCTCTATTTCCGGGAGGGCGACCGGCAGTCCCAGGGTGGTGTCGGGTTTTTCGTCCACAAGACCCTTGTGAACAATGTGGTGAGGATCGAGAGTGTGTCGACCAGGGTGGCTTACCTTATACTCAGAATATCGGCAAGATATTCGCTGAAGGTCATACAGGTATATGCCCCAACCTCGACATACTCCGACGACGAAGTAGAGACCATGTATGAGGATATATCCAGAGCCATACATGGTTATAAGACTCACTTCACCGTGGTCATGGGGGACTTCAACGCTAAACTGGGCAAACGAGACGGTGATGAGCTGCGAGTGGGGCAATTTGGATTTGGACGTCGGAACCACCGGGGACACCTACTGGCTAGCTTTATGGAGAAGGAGGGCCTCTACATGATGAACTCTTTCTTCAAAAAGCGTGAGCATAGGAGGTGGACCTGGCAAAGCCCCGATGGTGCAACTAAAAATGAGATTGACTTCATCTTGTCGACGAAGAAGCAAATATTCAATGATGTCTCTGTGATCAATGATGTCTCTGTGATCAATGCGGTGAAAACTGGTAGTGATCACCGCATGGTGAGAGGCACATTGAATATCAACATCAAGCTTGAAAGGTCTCGACTGGTGAAGTCTACGCTCCGTCCAGCACAAATTCAGCTCCAAAACCCCGAGAGCTTTCAGCTCGAACTCCACAATCGTTTCGAGTGCCTAGGTAGCTCCGTGGACGAATGTAACGATGGGTTCGTGGAAACTGTCCATACGGTCGGGTCTAAGTTTTTCAAGACCTACCGTACAAATAAGAACAAGAAGCTCTCGGATCCGACTCTCGAGCTCATGAAGAAGAGGCGTGAGATGATTCTGCAGTCTTCAGACGATTCGTGCAGATACCGTCAGCTCAATAGACAGATTTCGAAGTCCTTAAAACGCGATCTTCGCCACTTTAATACTGAAAGGGTTAAGGACGCCATAGAGCGGAATAAGGGCTCCAAAGTTTTTGCGAGGGATCTGTCTATTGGGCAGAGCCAACTCACGAAACTGAAGACCGACGATGGCAGAGTCATATCCGCTAAACCGGAGCTCCTGGGAGAGATCGAGGCATTCTATGGACAGTTATACACGTCTATCTCTAAACCCACGGCAAATCTAGCGAACGATCCAAGAGCTAGATTGACCCGACACTATACCGAAGATATCCCGGACGTCAGCCTGTACGAGATTAGGATGGCTCTGAAACAACTTAAACACAATAAGGCGCCGGGTGAGGACGGAATTACGGCCGAACTTCTGAAGGCGGGTGGAAAACCGGTCCTTAAGGCCCTTCAGAAGCTATTTAATTCCGTCATACTCGAGGGCAAAACGCCACAGGCATGGGGCAGAGGTGTGGTGGTACTTTTCTTTAAGAAGGGCGACAATGCCCTCCTTAAGAACTACAGGCCCATCTCACTTCTGAGCCATGTCTACAAGTTGTTTTCCAGAGTCATCACGAATCGTCTCGCACGCAGGTTCGACGACTTCCAGCCTCCTGAACAAGCCGGATTCCGAAAAGGCTTTAGCACCGTAGACCACATACATACGCTACGGCAGGTTATACAGAAGACTGAGGAGTATAACCTGCCTCTCTGCTTAGCGTTTGTGGATTACGAGAAAGCCTTTGATTCGATCGAGACTTGGGCTGTACTGCAGTCTCTCCAACGGTGCCAAATTGACTATCGGTACATCGAAGTGCTGAAATGTTTGTACAAAAACGCCACCATGTCAGTCCGACTCCAGGATCAGACCTCGAAACCTATCCTCTTACAGCGGGGTGTGAGGCAGGGAGACGTTATCTCTCCGAAACTGTTCACGGCCGCATTGGAGGATGTCTTCAAGGTTCTGGAATGGAGAGGGCGAGGCATCAATATCAACGGCGAGTACATCACTCACCTTCGGTTTGCCGACGACATAGTAGTCATGGCTGAGACTACGGGGGAGCTCAGTACAATGCTCGGTGATCTCAGTAGGGCTTCCGAAAGAGTGGGACTCAAAATGAACATGGACAAAACCAAAGTCATGGTAAACATCCATGTAGCTCCCACTCCTATCAAGATCGGAGACTCTACACTCGAAGTTGTGGACGACTACGTCTACCTGGGACAGACGGTCCAGTTGGGTAGATCTAACTTCGAGAAAGAGATCAATCGTCGAATCCGACTCGGCTGGGCAGCGTTCAGGAAGCTGCACGGTATCTTCTCGTCCAACCTACCGCAGTGTCTCAAGACAAAAGTCTATGACCAGTGTGTGTTGCCAGTGATGACATATGGCTCGGAAACGTGGTCGCTCACAATGGGCCTCATCAGAAGGCTTAAAGTCACCCAAAGAGCAATGGAAAGGGCTATGCTCGGAGTTTCCTTGCGCGATCATATCAGGAATGAAGAGATCCGCAAGAGAACTAAGGTTACCGACATAGCCCGAAGAATCGCCAAACTTAAGTGGCAGTGGGCAGGGCACATTGCTCGTAAAACAGATGGTCGATGGGGACGGAAGGTTCTAGAGTGGCGGCCACGTACCGGAAGACGCAGCGTCGGAAGGCCTCCCACAAGGTGGACCGACGACCTGGCGAGGGTCGCGGGAATCCGATGGATGCGAGACGCGCAGGACCGGTCGCTGTGGCGACGCTTGGGGGAGGCCTATGTCCAGCAGTGGACGTCTTTCGGCTGAGATGATGATGGTAGGCGCGGGTTCGCGAACGGCAAGAACTGGGTAGCTCGCCGTCCGGCCGTCTGGAAATAATCTGGACCGAGCGCAGTCGTCAACGGCGCGTTTTGTTCCACGCGCGCCTCAAGGAGATATCAGCAAACTGTAGGAGCCCGGCAGGGCCGAAGCCTCTGGGGCACATGGGTATTCCAATAGGTTGACACCAAGTCCCCCCCAGATCGAAGGCAACGAAGGAACGGGGTAAAAGTTTGGTCAGTAAGAGTCTGACACACCCTCCCGCTCCGCCCAAGAGCGAGAGAAGTTATTCTGATGATTCCCCTACCAGAAAAAAAAGGTAACGACTAAAGTTTTTATCACAATTGTATAAGAATCAGAAGTTAAGCAGTCTTTTTATTAAGTAGCCTACGGTCTTATTACCTGAATGATTATTCTCATTCTTCTTCATTTCTAAACTTTAACATTTAAGTATATAAGAATCTCTTCAATTACAAAAAAAGGTTTATCTATAAAATAATTTCTTTTGAAAATAATCACATAAAAAATTAAAATATTTACGACCGTTTCTTTGGTTTTCATTTCTTTACTTATTTTCTTCTTTTCTCAGTAATTAAAATCATAAATATCTCTCATAAAAAAAAGTTTAGAAGTTTTCTTACCTATTATACGTGGTTATTTTTCAATGACCGGCCCAATTTTCACTGGGTGTTCTATTCATGAATATGAACAACTTTCAGTATGGGATCAACTATGAAATCACGAAAAAAAGTCATATGTTTCATATATTTTAGTCGAGTTTTAGTGATTTCAGAGTTGGTCCCATACTAAAAGTTGCTCATATTCATAGGTAGAGCACCCTGTGAAACTTTGGCCGGTTATTGAAAAATAACCTTTTAAATACTATCCCTAGTTTCTCTTCAATAACAAAGATAAATTTTATCTCCTATGACAATAATAAATAATAGTTCACTACAGTTACAAGAAATAATAATTAAAATTAAAAAAAATGTTGCACATGTTAGTAAAAAAATTCAACCAATTTTTTCCTTCTTACTTTTTAATTTATTTTTCTTGTCCCACGAAACACTCGCACAAAACACGTACTAACTTGCTCACAATTTGCGTCAACTAAAACGAGGTGAGAGACGCCTGAAGCGTCCGCGCGGGGTGGCGGGGGCATTTAGACTCGAGCGGTTTATCGCGATGGCGCCAAAATCATTGTTTTTACCACCGTCATAATAGTCAATCCATAAAATTTTTATTGTATTAATGTGTATACTATTCTTATTCCATTTAAGATAAACTGTTTGAATTACTAGAACTTTACTTTTGTTATAACTGAAACGACACTGCAAATCAAATATTGAATTAAAAAAATTGGTTTAACCATAATTTTTAAATGTTTACTGTTGAAATCTTAAATAGTTGATGCGACAGACATATCATTATCTGCTGTAAGCTAATTGGTTGAAGTGACAACATCTAACATTTCATGTACAGAGCTAAATGTATGGATCGACACTGGGTATGAATTTGACAAAGAGGCTAAATGTATTAAACGACGTTCTTGTATATTTACAAGGTAAAGCTAATTGTATTAAGCGACACTGGATAAGAATTTAACAAAGAGGCTAATTGTATTAAGCGACACTGGATAAGAATTTAACAAAGAGGCTAATTGTATTAAGCGACACTGGATAAGAATTTAACAAAGAGGCTAATTGTATGAAGCGACATTTCTATTTATTTATAAAGTTAGGCTAAATGCTTTAACGTACGTTGCCTATAAATTGTTGCTCCAGGACAAAAAGTTTAAACGACTGCCTGGTATTTGGCAGTAAGCTTAAGTTCACAATTCCTAAATTGGTCAATATTTTGTGTCGCTTCATACATTGCAAGTCCAAAATGGGCCCAAAAATGCGGTTGTATTAAGCGACAAAAAAGTGCTCCGATCGTCACCAAACCCAGCTCAAATGACGCAGAAAAATTCGCTGATTCCAAATATGTAAAAAAGTCTATATCGCTCAGAGTGTCGCTTAATACAATTAGCCCGGAACCCGTCGATATCTTGTGGTTAGTTTTGAAAAACTTATGAAATAAGTAATTTTTATTAAAAATTTTGCGTTTCTGCGTGATTTTGAATACAACCATTAATGGTTGAAAATCTATTTTCAGGAGCAAATAGAATAACACTAGAAGTGGCGAAGGGGCGACGTTTCATTTAGTACCTAGTATCACGAGAGCGTTCATTAGGCGCGGCCGCGGATAATGACGGCTCCTATTAAAATGGCGGACCTTGCCTCAGACGGGGCTGAAGAGTACTTTAATAATAGCCTGTGTCGTCGCGGGCAATGTTACTGCCCCCACTAGGATTCTCCTTGAATAAAAAGTAGATATAAGACTTTTAGTATTAGTAAAAAAATTCTATGTTGTGTATTTATTTATTTTAGTATTATTTACTAGTACCTACTTTGCCAGCAATTTTCTTCGTGATAAAGTTTTCATAAAAACTTGAACACTCGTTAAACATGCGTTAAACCATGTTTTGTGGTTAGTTTTGAAAACTTATAAAATAAGTCTTTGTTATTCGTTTCGATTACTAGTTTTTGCGTTTCTGCGTGATTTTGAATACATCTATTAAAGGTTGAAAATCAATTTTCAGGAGTAAATAGAATAACAGCAGAAGTGGCGAAGGGGCGACGTTTCATTTAGTACGTAGTATCACGAGAGCGTTCATTAGGCGCGGCCGCGGATAATGACGGCTCCTATTAAAATGGCGGAGCTTGCTCAGATGGGGCTGAAGAGTACTTTAATAATAGCCTGTGTCGTCGCGGGCAATGTTACTGCCCTCACTAGGACTTTCCTTGAATAAAAAGTAGATATAAAAGTTTTAGTATTAGTAAATTTCTATGTTGTCTATTTATTTATTTTACTATTTACTTACAACTTTTATTATTACTTATTTTGCTAGCGATTTTGTTCGTGATAAAGTTCTCATAAAGACTTAAACGCCACCCAAACTTTTGTGGTTAGTTTTGAATAACTACTAAAATAAATCTTCTGTTATACATTTTGTTATACAATTTTTACGTGTTTGCGTGATATTGCATACCTACAAACGAAATCCTCCTTTTTACCATCTTAAAGATGAATTTAAAAAAAACTCTCGCTACTTTATAAAAGAAAGCCTTGTGGAAAATTTCATGTTTCTAATCCTAGTAGACTGTGCGGCTGTGAGTTGATATGTCAATCAGTCAGTTTCTTTCTAGATATGAGACCTTTTATGTATAGATATACAATTAAAAAATTTCTATAAATATCCTTAGTAAACCGACCATTTCCCTCTGTATTCCCACTTGATCAAACTGGCCCAAACACTATCCTATATCAAATTGTTTCCTCTACCAGATTTAGGCGGGTGTTTAGGGGATTTGGCTCCAAAGCCCTTTAACATACCTACCCGAGCCTGAAAGGCTTCTACTGGGATCCCCAAGCTAATTAATAATTAGATTCGATAATCCTCTTTGTTTTGGAAATTGCCATACGTAAAGTTATTTGGGTCCCCTGATTTGGTGCAAACATATCGGCATTAAAATGAAAATCTTCCGCTTCAACACATGTATAAAACATAATACCACGTTTGGATTTCCCGAAGGCCTGCAAAGTATATTGTACTCTCACTTCCCGCCAATTTATTAGTTACCCCAGTTAATGGGTTGTGGAGGTCTGGTAGGCAGCCGCTCCTCGTAAAATACTGGTATTCAGTTAAATCCGGCTTGACTGGAAGCCGACCCCAATATAGTTGGGAAAAGGCTAGGTAGATGATGACTTCCCGCCAATTATGGGTGAGTGTCTATAAAGAAGCGAACCTAATGCCATAAGCTGTGATACGTATAGGCTACTAGGTTCGATTTTTTGAATAAACATCATCTTTCTGTCTCTGTTCCATGTTACTTATTATACTGACTTTTGTGCCTACAAAAAGCGAGCCTATTGCTATCAATTGTGGATTAATTTGGGGTGTTATGCTTACCGGAAAACACCTTTAACAAAGTTTTTTTCAACATTATCTTCCTGTCCCTGTGGTATAAAAGTTGTTACATAGTTATGGTAAACTTTCGTATAATAGGTAGCGTGCCCATTATCACCAATTGTGAACAAATCTCGACTTAGTTCCATTTCATCATTATCTTAATAATGTACCTGTACTATGAGTTACACGGTTATGTTTAAGTTCCATATATTATAAAAGGATGAACTTGTCTGTTTGTTACCATCAATAGTTATCTAATTTAAGCTCTTTAATCATCATCTGCCTAGCCTTTTCCCAACTATATTGGGGACGGCTTCCAGTTAAGCCAGATTTAGCTCAATACCAGTATTTTAAGGGAGGCGGCTGCCTACCAGACCTCCACAACCCATTAACTGGGGTAACACGATACTTCACAATCTATGCTCTTTATTGAAATATCTAATGTACAGGAAAAACGCATTGTCTAAGTTTAGTTTCATCATCATCTACCTGTCCTCTTACTGTCTTACCTGTTTCATGGTTTGAATTATTACAATCATTTATAAAAACGTCGCGTGAACAAATTCTATTCTTCGAAATAGGATTATAAATGTTGAGAATCGTATTGAATCAAAGACGCCGCATTGATAAAAGAGTAAATAATTTTATTTTTTGTGGTACCGGATGACCAGACATTCCCTTGTGACTAATCTCTAATCAGGATACTAAAGCGATCTTAAGTGAAGCCAAAATGATTAAAATAGTTTACTTTCTAAGTAGAGTAAGAGTATTAAAAAGAAACTAATTAATCACCAGTATTGCTAAAAAGCGTACCGGAAGACGCAGCGTTGGAAGCTCTCCCACATGGTGGACCGATGACCTGGCGAGGGTCGCGGGAATCCGATGGATGCGAGACGCACAGGACCGGTCGCTGTGGCAACGCTTGGGGGAGGCCTATGTTCAGCAGTAGACGTCTTTCGGCTGAGATGATGATGATTGCTTAAATCAGTCTTTGGCCCCACTGAAACCTGAAAATTAAGTCTATTTTCGCTCTTGATGAGCGTGTACAAGAATATATTGCTTACTAGGAACCCAACTTAAATATATGACTCTGTGGTATCGGCTAATCAGTTTCCACTTTCAAACTTCGACCCTTACTACAAAGGTACTTCAAAACGTTAACAAGAACGTCCAAAACGTATCCAACCACTTGGAAATTATTAGGGTCCAGCTGAATTAATTTAAGTTTCACTAAACACTGTATTTGAAGGTCCTAAACTTAAACTGATGTTAAAACAACTTCGGATCGGGCAGATGGTCAGTTCTACTGAAAATTTTCAGCTTTATTGACGCCAAGGTTGAATAGGACTTGTCTAGTTCTAGGGACCTTTCATATGCCTTTGGCTTTTTCTTTCTGAGAAATTCTGAAGTTTTAGTTTCAAGCTTAATTAGTAACATAAGGTTGACCAATCATGAAAACTAAGTAGAGTACAGTCTGAGGTGTATTGACTATGTTCATTAAGCCAATTCAAAAAGTTTTTTCTTAATAATCCAATGTCACCTTCAACTTTCAAGCCCAAATTCCCTTGAACTAATTAAAGAGCATTCGGACGTAAAATTTTTAGAAAGCTGTATTTTATTTGGTTACATTGCTTATTAATAGGTCCCTAACCTAACAAAACATGAATTCATTATTTTCGCTTCGTAGAACTTTAATAAGGCTTCGCCTGTATACAGCTGAAAAGGCAATACAAAGCTTTAGAATCGAACCCAAGGACCAATTGAAACAATTAGGCCCAGTACCTTTAATACTAATTAAGAAGCTGTGTTTGGAATTTCGTTAATTGAACAAAAGGATATCCGGCCTCGATAATGAGAATTGTAGGCAATTCGCGAAACAACGGACGAGAAATCCCGAAGTTATACCTTTACAGCCGACGGAAATCAAGTAATTACGTAAGTACTTTTATTTTTCGACGCAAATTGTAATTTGAGCAAAATAATTCGTGTAGAATTTATGGCTTATTATATTCGAGAGACAGCGTTTTGTAGGAATAAATTCGGCTCCTTTATGGAAATGCCTCGTGAAATATGTTTCTTCTGGCGGTATTCACACATGGCTCGTCAAAAGATAAGCTTGGCTGTACTAATTTTGCCGGAATAATAACAATCCTTCACGAGTTTAAATTGTTACGGAATTCTGCTGGGAGTGTTGGCAGGCTGCCGGCTTTAGACGTACGAGGAGTAATCAACAAACGTGGAGTTAAATAAAGCCATTTTTCATTGGATCGGTTTTGTAGTCGTTAGGCAGTGTCCGTGCGCGTCATTAGACTTGTGTTCAGTTTTTCTGATCTGCTTTTAGTTCTCTGCAACCATTTTTGAGATCTGTTTAACAACGTTTTACGGTGGAACACAGATGGACTTAATGCACCAAGATTTCTCTACTAGTTAACTTATCGATAGATACCAATACCGTTTACGATACCACCAGTATCTGCAGGTACTTTATACAAGGATAGGATAGAAACTACAAATGTATGCTATAGGTACCTTAGCCTTTACCTACTTAGGTAGGTGTACGAGAGCAGTGATTTTTGAAGGCGGGAAATCATCCAATGACTTCTCTCACTCTATGGTGGACCGGAAGGGCGTGTCAGACTTTCACTGAATAAAATTACACCTATATTCCTTCTTTGCCTTGCGTTCTAAGACAGAAAAGGAAACCCAGAGGTTTCCCCAGGTTTCGATTTCGGAAGTTTACCCATGGCCCCAGTAGGAAGGCCGCCACCGTCGATCATCCCTCGAGTATAAGACGGTGCTCCGACATAGTGGAGTACACCTCCACCGTGTCTTCTGGATGGTCCTCACAAAGTTGATACCCGGGCATTTCCTTCGCACGGTCATGTGCTGGAACCTCCCGAACTTGCTCTTCAAACTAAAACTCACCACCATGATAATGGCGTGCACAAAGAGAGTAGCGGCGGTTTCAACTGATATAGACTCATTATAGATCGTGGGCTCACACCCAAGCAGGCGCTTTACTTTGTGTAATTTATTTCATCCCCACTGCTGTCCAGAACAGTGAAGTAAGAATATGTCTTAGGGTAAAAATTCGAAGACATGTGACATTCATCAAACGGCTCTTGAACCGCGTGGAGGGTACGGCTTATTCTGTCTCATAGCGAACACGAGTCTCAGCAGTGGGAATATTATATAGCTATTTATGCTATCGGATTCCCGCGACCCTCGCCAGGTCGTCGGTCCACCTAGTGGGAGGCCTTCCAACTGTGCGTCTTCCGGTACGTGGCCGTCACTCTAGAACCTTCCGTCCCCATTGACCATCTGTTCTACGAGCAATGTGCCCTGCCCACAGTCACGGGAATGGTCGCTGTGGCGACGCTTGGGGGAGGCCTATGTCCAGCAGTGGACGTCTTTCGGCTGACATGATGATGATGATTTATGCTATGCTACTTAAATAGCAGAAGAACAGCAACTAGATAGGTTCCCGATTTGTAGTTTCTTCAAGATACATAAAACCCACAATACTTAATTAAAAACCGCCACAGAACAGAAAAAAACAACCTATCTACAATAATTACTCTTCTTCACAGTCTTTAACAGACCCGAAGTAAATAATCTACGACCACGAGGTAGCAACCTTTATACGGTAGAAAATATAAAACGTAAACTAACAATGGAGCGGTGCATTATTCAGCATACTACAATCCAGTGGGATCGCGCAGTCAATGGAAAGGTTTTTATAGCCGGAGGAGAAACAATGGCGGTTTTCTAGATCTGTCTTCTATTGTTTTGTTGACATTATGGGACGTTACAAAGGAATTGGATCGTAGTATCATTTAAATACTTAACATTGCTGTTATTTACAACACGTAACATAAATTGTGACCTATACCCAAAAAAAAAAACAATTAACTTTACTTTTAGAAGTCACTGGTTGATTTAACAATAAAGGGTGTAAAAAGACCCTTAACGAAAACGAAAACCCCATATTCTACTCATCACTAGGATACTTTTTTTCTTCTAGACCATACCTGGGAATTCACTGGTTCTGGAGATATTGAAGGTCAAAGTCAACATTTTTTTTTCGTTTTTTTTTCAAAATCGTATTCCAAGTATCATTAGTAAACTTTCTTCCGAACAAACGTTATCAAAATTATCAATTTTTCATTGTCAATTACGCATTTGAAGTTACTAAAATGCATTGAAAACTAAACACAACGAGCGCCTCACACACACAAGCGTGCGGTCGGTTCAACGACCAAGCGCGAGCGGCCGAACGCGCAGCTGATCGGAATTATTATTAATTAATTATTTTTTAAAGATGAAAAAGAAAAGTTTTTTCCCAGCAATATTTTTTGGTCAGAGTTGCTTAATTACATGTACCGAATGTGTAGTTATCGGCTTTGTGATCGGTCTTTTTACACCCTGTATAATAGAATAAGCTTTATTTTACACCATAATAGTAATTAAATAATCTATACATGTAAATAATAACATTTAATAAGATGATAAGGATATATTTCGGGTACGAATTCAAATGTCAGGCATCTACTGCGAGCCTGCGTTGTGGTATTCATTGAAATAGTCACCACAACCCTGAAATTCAAAGGTCCAGAGAAGGATCATGGGTGCTGGGTTTTAGTCAATAAAAATTATGAGAGAGTAAAATAAAATGATTTTTGACCACGGTGTAGCAACCTTTAATGCGGTAGAAAATATAAAACGTAAACTAACAATGGAGCGGTGCATTATTCAGCATACTACAATCCAGTGGGATCGCGCAGTCAATGGAAAGGTTTTATAGCCGGAGGAGAAACAATGGCGGTTTTCCAGATCTGTCTTCTATTGTTTTGTTGACATTATGGGACGTTACGAAGGAATTGGATCGTAGTATCATGGAACGGTTTGCTGGGATCTTATGGTAGAGTTGAGTTTAGATTCTTAACATTGCTGTTATCTAGTAACATAAGCTGTGACTTGTGTCAAAAGTTTTAGGTGGGATATCATCCAGTGACTCCTGCTTAAAACCTGCTGCCAAACCGCAGTGAACCCGCGTGGTGAATTCTTTCTCATTGAGAAGACACCTGAGTCCCAGCAGAGGAAATATTATAAGGCTGAATATGCTATCCTACTTAGGCAGCAGAAGAACAGCAACTAGACCCGATTTGTAGTTTCTTCAAGGTCCATGAAACTCACAATACTTAATTGAAAACCGCCACAGAACAGAAAAAAACAACCTATCCACAATAATTACTCTTCTTCACAGTCTTTGACAGAACCGAAGTAAATAATCTACGACCACGAGGTAGCAACCTTTAACGGTAGAAAATATAAAACGTAAACTAACAATGGAGCGGTGCATTATTCAGCATACTACAATCCAGTGGGATCGCGCAGTCAATGGAAAGGTTTTTATAGCCATAGGAGAAACAATGGCGGTTTCCAGATCTGTCTTCTATTGTTTTGTTGACATTATGGGAGGTTACAAAGGAATTGGATCGTAGTATCATGGAACGGTGCACTGTGACCTTATGGTAGAGTTTTGTTTAGATTCTTAACATTAATGTAATCAAGTAACATAAGCTGTGACTTGTGTCAATAGTTTTAGGTGGGATATCATCCAGTGACTCCTGCTTAAAACCTGCTGCCAATCCGCAGTGAACCCGCGTGATGTATTCTTTCTTATAGAGAAGACACCTGAGTCCCAGCAGAGGGAATATTATAAGGCTGAATCTGTATCTGTAATGCTAATAAATGCAATTTTGTTTTCGTTTTCTTTTCTATCCTACATTGGCAGCAGAAGAATAGCAACTAGATAATGCAATGTAACTTGTTCAAGGTTCATGAAACTTACAATACTTAATTGAAAACCGCCACAGAACAGAAAAAAAACAACCTATCTACAGTAATTACTCTTCTTCACAGTCTTTAACAGAACCGAAGTAAATAATCTACGACCACGAGGTAGCAACCTTTATACGGTAGAAAATATAAAACGTAAACTAACAATGGACCGGTGCATTATTCAGCATACTACGATCCAGTAGGATCGTGCAGTCAATGGAAAGGTTTTTATAGCCGGAGGAGAAACAATGGCGGTTTTCCAGATCTGTCTTCTATTGTTTTGTTGACATTATGGGACGTTACAAAGGAATTGGATCGTAGTATCATGGAACGGTATGCTGGGACCTTATGGTAGAGTTGAGTTTAGTTTCTTAACATTGCTGTTATCTAGTAACATAAACTGTGACCTATATCAAACATTTTTTAACTTTACTTTTAGAAGTCACTGGGTGATTTAACGATATAATAGAATAAGCTTTATTTTACACCATAATAGTAATAATTAAATAATATATAAGTACATGTAAATAGTAACATTTAATAAGATGATAGGGATATATTTCGGGTACGAATTCAAATGACAGGCATCTACTGCGAGCCTGCGTTGTGGTATTCATTGAAAGAGTCACCACAAGCCTGAAATTTAAAGGTCCAAAGAAGGATCATGGGTGCTGGGTTTTAGTCAATAAAAATTATGAGAGAGTAAAATAAAATTATTTTTGACCACGGTGTAGCAACCTTTAATGCGGTAGAAAATATAAAACGTAAACTAACAATGGACCGGTGCATTATTCAGCATACTACAATCCAGTGGGATCGCGCAGTCAATGGAAAGGTTTTTATAGCCGGAGGAGAAACAATGGCGGTTTTCCAGATCTGTCTTCTATTGTTTTGTTGACATTATGGGAGGTTACAAAGGAATTGGATCGTAGTATCATGGAACGGTATGCTGGGATCTTATGGTAGAGTTTAGTTTAGATTCTTGATATGGATGTTGTAATTGTCTACAAACACGTGACATAAGCATAACTAAAAAAAAAATCTTTTGATACAGGTCACACTGTACCAAAAGTTATTTTTTAGGTGGGAATAATTCAATGACTTTTCCTGCTCTAGGGTGGAGCGGCATATCGCGTCAGACTTTTACTGATTAAAACTCACTCCTATGTTCTTTCTTTGCCTTCGTTTCCGGACCTCGGAGTTCTCTTTTGCACAGCCGACTTTGATATAGATTATATAAGAAAGACGAATAATGTATCAGCTGACGTTTATTACTTCGTAATAAATCATCGTTATGTCAAGAAAATAAAAGTTAAATTGAACTTTCAATAACATCATCAAGCGTCTAAAATAAAGTGCTTCAGCTTATTTCGTTCAATCTTTCCTTTTGTGGGTTATTAGAAGCCGGAAGACCATAGAAAGATTGAGACGAGGATTAACTACACTAAAATTAACACTGCCTTTTGAAGGCAATAAATAGTTTAAAAAGGCGGTAATACGCCTAAATCTTGAAGTATATATACATGCCATTATCTAGTACAAAAGTATGCAAGTAACTCGCAAGCCTTTTTTAACTTTACTAATCAGAAGGTATTGGCACAATGGCTTGCAAGCTACTACTACTTGCATGTGTACTCCTGGATTTAAGCAAGCACTAGAGTTTGCAAGTAACTGGTATACCAAATTGACACCCACCAATCAGAACTTGTTATGTTTAACTGGCATGCTAATGATAATGCCCCATACTCTTAATTAAGTTACATTACACTTCGGTAACAGGAGGAGGAGGTTGGGGGAGGCCTATGTCCAGCAGTGGACGTCTTTCGGCTGAGATGATGATGATGATGATGATGAACAGGAGGAGCTCGTGGCTAGATAATAACAGCCGCACAGGTCGATATTCAAGGTTAAGCAACGCTTGCGGAGGTTGGTCTGTGGATGGGTGACCATCTTAACATAACGAGTTTCCTCCGTGCCTCGGTTATCACGTTAAGCCGTAGGTCCCAGCTGTCATTTGTAGATCTTTGGTAGTCGTTACGGATAGTCAGAAGCCAGTAAATCTGACTAGACTCTTGCCATGAAGTACCGTGTTACCCCAGTTAATAGGTTGTGGAGGTCTGGTAGGCAGCCGCTCTTGTAAAAACTGGTATTCAGCTAAATCTGGCTTGACTGGAAGCCGACACCAATATAGTTGGGAAAAGGCTAGGCAGATGATGACACTTCGGTAACATACATTTAATTTGTGTTTGCAGAAGGATAAACAGACATGACGATTCTAAGTACTTTTTTTCAATCAGACATTCGGAACCATTAGATCACAAACACATGATCCAGAGCTCGGCATGGTTTTCATTATGC
This sequence comes from Mythimna separata, assembly GCA_030763345.1. Classification (NCBI taxonomy): domain Eukaryota; kingdom Metazoa; phylum Arthropoda; class Insecta; order Lepidoptera; family Noctuidae; genus Mythimna; species Mythimna separata. Next base: position 16,743,453 of record CM061177.1, on the reverse strand, counting down.
CAGTGATCCACATGTCAGGCGAAAGCAAAGGGATTACAGATAATGGCTGTGCCATAAATAATCCTGGGGCTTCCAACAAAAAATATTCACGTCAAGAGCATAAATCAGACGTTAAATCTATCTAGATGTAGATAGCTTGGGTTTCACATTAATTATATTTGCGGATGTCGATTTAATTAATGAACATTTCAGGTGAATTCATAAGTTCCGTGAACTAGATTGGCCACACGCTCCGAAAGGACACTGTACATAATGTCAAGGCAAGCCCTAAACTAAAATTCTTAAGGAAAGCGTTAACTTGGTCGCTCTAAGCAGATCTGGCGACGACGAACGGCAATCGCAAAGGTGAAGAACATAGGGGAGACCTTTTTTTACATCCCGAAATCATCTATCGGGCAACTGCCCAAATCAGACAACACTCGTGTGTTCGGAGGTTGAAAAGGGAGGATCCTTTTCAACGGAGGTCTGCGGAACTTTACACCCTCTACCACATACCTCTAAATACTTATTATTTGTTTTTTACTAATGTGGCGGTTCAACATGTTTTCTATCCAAAATCTGACAAGCTCAAACTCATATTTGTTCCTGCAAAGCACTAAAGTTACATAAAAGTCAGTCCAATAAAGATGTCAATAACCAAAGTAAGTAAACTCTCAGATTAATGAACACTACCTTCTCAAAAGCTGAAAGTGCAAAAATACTGTTCCAGGAAATTCAACGGAGTAAAAGTTGCTGTACGAATTTTAGTTTTCAGCATTTACCTGTGACACTGATGTATGGTTTTAGCGTCACCAACTTCCGAACTACTGGGTAAGCCGGGATCCCATTTGCATGAAATCCTGCCCTGGATAATGTAATATCTCTTTATACGTTAACTTTAGCCCGGTGGGTAAAGTCTAGGTAATGTTATGCAGTTTTGTAAAGTGGTCCTTAGTTCCGCGCGCTAGCTTTCTTAAATCAATTAATTTACATAAGGACCAGGGAGCTTTTTGTTTGAGTTTAATACATTTATGCGAAAATAGTACCTACTGATTGGGTTTTGCATAGAAAGAGGGCGTTTATTTTAGAAAACCAACTTCTATGTGGTTTTTTCCTCGAGAATAGAGCCGTAGGAAAAACGAGAAAAAAAAAACCGGCCCAGAGCGTGTCGGGTCACGCTCAGTGTAGGGTTCCGCAGTTTCCCGTCCGTCACAATAAGTGTCCCCAACTTTTCAAAAACTGTTCGTCCCATCAAGTTCAAAATAATTTTCCTAGAAAGTCTTTATAAAGCTCTACTTTCCATATTTTTTTCATATTTTCTAAACTTATGGTTCAAAAGTTAGAGGGGGGGGACACATTGTTTTTTACTTTTGGAGCGATTATTTCCGAAATTATTGATATTATCAAAAAAATATTTTAGTAAACCTGTATTCATTTTTGAATACCTATCCAACAATATATCACATGTTAGGGGTGGAATTTAAAAAAAAACGCTTTTTACTTTACATGTAGGGGGCTACCCTAATAAAACATTTCTTTCCAATTTTAATTTTTTTACTTTGTCAGCGTGATAGATATACATATTGGTACCAAATTTCAGCTTTCTAGAGCTAACGGTCACAGATATTAAGCGAGGACGGACGGACAGACATGGCGAAACTATAAGGGTTCCGTTTTTGCCAATTGGCTACGGAACCCTAAAAAGAGAATAATTATAATACCTAAGGAAATGTATTCTATCTGCTATTCCAAAATATGAAGATGAGTGAAGAAGGAGAGGGAACCCAAAGAAAAGATCGATGGATTGTGTGAAGAGTGATATGAAAGAAAAGGTAGTTACTGATAGCATGACGATTGACAGGACAGAAAGGAAGGAAAAAACGTGTTGCGTCGAACCTTAATAACACGTTACAAGGGCAAGAGTATGATGATGATGATGCTAGTCCAGCACATCGTCTATCTGTTTGCCAAACTTTATTCAAATCGTTTAGCTTATTGAGTGTGAACAAGTAAATTACATAAAAACATACTTATAAATTTTCTTCTTTAGAATACTGGTGTGATGTATGAACACAACGTCCGCTAGCTCAATAATCCAGTTACACGTACATTACCTGCGAGACTCCTCATCTTATCAGCCGGCTAATTAACTTATTAAGCAATTATAGGATTCTCAATTAGTGGTGTATCTACACGTGCGTTGTAGATCGATGATTTGATTTGATCGCTGTGAAATTACCGCAATGGTAAGGTATCGCGCCGTATTGGTTATTAATTAACTTACCAGGAATATCGGGTTTAATATGTGGTTTCTAGGCATGTGCCTGAAATCTAATTCAGTCCCAGTCACAGTAAGATAAAGGGAACCTAATTGATTAGTAATTATGTGTGGTATAAAGAGGGTACGGATGAGACGAGACATTTGATTTAAACGCCCACTCTTCATTAATGGCATATTCGTGGAAGAGACACCACAACTTTGTCAATAATACGTGTGAACTATTAGACGAGACATTTAATCGATACCTCATAAATTTTCACCCACAAGTGTAAATAAATATCACTTACACGTTGTAATTGCTTTTTTTTTAAATTAGCCATTTCTGTCTCACAGACGGGCAAAGGCCTCCCTTAAATCGTTCTAGACATTCTTCACCCACGCCCGTCTCGAACCAGTCCTTATGGTACGCTTCTAGACTATTTCGCCACCTCTTTCCACAACACAATAAAAACAAACAAATATACAGGGTTATTTGTAAAATACTAACAACCTTGTAGAACTGTATGACTGATGTCATAAACAACAACTATTGTTCTATGACTTTTTACAAAACAATATTTTTACCAAAAACAAACCTTTAAGATATCGTTGTTTTATCTAACACATTTCAACTCTGTATTTTGTTGTACCTACCTACGCCCCTGTTTTTACCCTCCCCCCGCTATTGTACTATCGTTTGCCTCACATAGACTTCGTAACATGTAGAACGTTCAATTTAAATGTTTTTATTTTTGTATGAAAATATGATGAACTAAAATATGATTTTTTTTTAAAGTTATGAACAAAAATTGTTGTTTACGATGACAGTAACATAGTGAACAAGCTTAGTTTATGATGATAGCAACATAGCCCTGAGAGGTTGCCAGTGTTTTACAAATAACCCAGTATAAGTAACTGTAGGCAGTAAATCCCACATTAAATTAAAAACCCGTACCAAAGGTTTGTCTTGAATTCATCACACAAACCGTCTGCACTTGATAAGGGTCGCTAGAAGAACGTTGTTCACTTTACAAATGCTTCAAATTCAAGGACAAACCTTTTTGGTCCTTCAGAAAGCTTTTGACCGATGAAAATTAATTGAGAAGAAAATAATGGGCTAATTGGAGAACCGGTAAAGTGTACTTCTCAGATATTTGTAGATCCTAAGGTTAAAAAGATTAAAGAAAAATTCAACTAACTAATTAATTTCCAAAGGGTTGACATTTGCCAAAAAAATCGCCGATTTAGTTATTTAATTTTTCATTTGGTATTAAAATCATAATAGGCAACCATGATACTGATACTGATTTGTTAATAGGCCACAATGTTTTACAACTGATACAGATCGAATTCATTGGGCATAAAAATACATTCAAAGCGTTGTCAGTGAGAAAACACTGGTAGCCTTTTTTTTAAGTTAGGAAATCATCTAATGACGTCTCCCACTCTGGAGGAGCTCGTGGCTAGATCATAACAGCCGCACAGGTCGATCTTCAAGGTTAAGCTACGCTTGCCAAGGTTGGTCTGTGGATGGGTGACCATCTTAACATAACGAGTTTCCTCCGTGCCTCGGAAAGCACGTTAAGCCGTAGGTCCCGGTTGTCATTTGTAGATCTTTGGCAGTCGTTACGGATAGTCAGAAGCCAGTAAATCTGACTCCAGTCTTGCCATGAAGTACCGTATTACCCCATTTAATGGGTTGTGGAGGTCAGCCGCTCCTCGTAAAATACTGGTATTCGGCTAAATCCGGCTTGACTGGAAGCCGACCCCAATGTAGTCGGGAAAAGGCTAGGTAGATGATGACATCTCCCACTCTGGGTGGAGCAGGAACTTGCTGCGTGTCAGACTTTTACTGACTAAAACCACACCCGTGTCCTTGATTGTCCCTTTGCATTCTAAGTTTACGGGTTTCCTTTTCAGAAACATAGAATTTTTTTAGGACAATTTTAGGTATTTATTGACTTGGGCAGATACTTACCAGAGTCGTTTTTGTTATGTATGTACTAATATTACTTATGAAAATGTTGTAATGCAGTGTAGTTAAATTGCTGTTAAACTTTTATCTGAAGAAATGTAAACAATAATGACTGAAGGAAGATAGCCTAGATCACTTTGATTTAAAAAAATCTTTACCCAGCTTTCTCGATTTTCTACATTCTATCAACTTTACTTTGTCTTAACTTTACTTTTTCTCAACTCAAACAGCAATTTTAGCGGGGAATTTTACAACATCTTGAGCGCATTTTTCATTTGCCCGTTCCGCGGACGATGTAAAATTCAGGCAGGCGAGCTAAATGAATATTGTCTACGACGCCAATTTCACCTCAATGAACGTTAATATAGAGAGGTCATTAATCTTAAATTTTGCATCGGGGACCCTCTAATATGCTTCATAGCGGTACGTACCCTAAGTGTCACTTCGCACACATACTCTTTGTTTTAATTTAATATGTCTTGCATCAGTAATTTTGGACCTTTCGTACAGGTAAAGGAAATTTTGAACGGTGCAAACTTATTTTTTTAGTGTAATCATATCCTATGGATCATCGAGCTTGTAGTGGTACTAAACCACTTACAATAAAGATTTACCTTTGCCTTTGCTGAGCGCGCGGGAGAGGCAATCCTCAAGCAGAAATCACCCTGGGCGTTGAGAATTGTAGGGCAATCGCCCTACAATTCTCAACTTGTCATCCTAGGCGTGGATTTGCGGACGGTGACCAACAGGTACCTCGCCATCCGATTAGGACCAGGTTGGAGTAGCCGACGCGTCGTTTTCTAAGCGCCTAAATGAGCTATAGTCAGTAAGATCGACGGCTGCTAAGGCTGTAGAATTGTTCGCTAGTTACTTCTGGAACACAAAGAGCAACTAAAGGATTATTAAAGTCATCAAAATAAGTTTATATAGATACCAATCTTTTATCAGTAACAAACCCGTTCAGCATTATAACATTAACTGAAATCTGTGTAAAATAATAATAGCACCTAAAGCTATTTGAGAAATATCATCATCTTTACGGCCGTCTATAAAATGTAAGCGTTTCTCAAAGACATCACAGTAGCAATGTTAAACCTAAGCAAGACCGTTGTCATAAAATGGTCCTTATGGCTTTTACGGGCTTCGGACGCTTAAAATAATATCTTTCTGATTCTATGAGACGTGATAATGGCGGGAATATTGAATGACCGCTGTGGCTTTTGTCGTGAAGATGGAAAATAACGTTTTAGAAGCATATTGCAGTTTCTATGTTGGAACTTCTATTATGAAATAAAAGTGCACTTTTTTACGTTTGATGGTTAATGAATACATTAATATTAAAGAAAATACGTAACACCAAGGACCAATAATTATTACCAAAAATTGAATTAGATTATTCTTTTTTTTTCATAAAGTAATATATAATTCTTTAATATAAAGTTCTTCTTTTCTTATCGATGCTCTTACTTAAACTTTTTCCACCCAGTATTTTCTAACATTGAGGAGCTCGTGGCTAGATAATAACAGCCGCACAGGTCGATCTTCAAGGTTAAGCAACGCTTGCCTAGGTTGGTCTGTGGATGGGAGACCATCTTAACATAACGAGTTTTCTCCGTGCCTCGGAAAGCACGTTAAGCCATTGGTCCCGGCTGTCATTTGGAGATCTTTGGCAGTCGTTACGGATAGTCAGAAGCCAGTAGAAGAAGGATAGTCAGAAGCCAGAAGCCAATATAGTTGGGAAAAGGCTAGGCAGATGATGATGGTTCTGACATTGGCCTTGTTTAGATCCTGAAATATAGTTTATTTGAACGTTTAGTGTTTTTATTTTTATTTTTTTCTCTGCATAATAAACGAATAGATTTGAACTTACAATTCCAAGTTAATCCAAAGATATCACAAATGGCAAGGGCAATAATACTTTGTATTGGTCTATACATAAAGCAAAAGTGTTCATATTGTGATAGAAAAGAAAGATGATTGAATTTTATGTCACCAAAGTCAAGACGGTTGTCATACAGATTGCTGGAGAAAAAGTTTTTAGCAATAGAAGGTAGCGTTTTTATCAATTTATGCTAATTAACTACCTAGAAGCGTTTCATTGTGTCTCCGCCCCCAACAATATTAATAATAATTTATCTAATAATATATGGTATATACTTCTAGATGATTAATTGATGCTATAATAGCTTTGATTCCTAATTATAAGCCAGTAGATTGCCACATCATTTAATATTCATAGACGGTAAAAAAAAGATGACAAATAGCTACATCTCCAAGTATTCTTAGTATCAAAATAATCTGAAGATAACATAATATATTTACAGTCATAGGAACTTTTTAATCAGGTACAAAAACATTTTTCATAAGATTTGTGATCAATTTGTTACCTACAAGATATCTAAGTGAAATAGGCACCTACGCAGTCATCAATTCATTTAAATATATTTTTAGGTATACTAAATATATTAGAATTAAGCATGTTTATAATATAATACTTATTTATTAGTTAGGATGTTTATGCATGAAGAATAAATAAATTTGAAATACATAAACCTACCTATAATGTTTGCGGCTCACAAAAAACATGTGAATAATAAAATGTTGTTTTTCACAAGTTTATTTAATTACGGATGAATAATCATTATGTTTCTTTAATCCTTTTACGTCTACCTAATGTGCATAAAATAACAACTTTACCTTTAATGTTGAATGTTTTGGAGAACCAAAGAAAAAGAAACAAGTGTTATTTTCAGAAATTCAACTTCTAAATGTATCTAACTTAATTTTACATTTAGCAAGGTCGTTTAATTTTTAAGTATTGTTTAAATTAGATACATAGTTTATTTCATATCTTACCTACAGGTTCTTTTATTGTTACATTTGAACAGATTTATGAAACCCTTCTATAAATTCTTCCTATAAACTTCAAGTTTTATAAAAGCCATGTTGTGTGTAGAGTATACTCGTAGTATACTCGTAGTAATTAAAATTTTGTATCTCATCTATCGTTTACCATATTTTACAGTTTTGAGTAGACTCTTCTTTTGGCGGAATTCCATCAAAAAACTCTTACAGACAGATATACAGACCGATGACAAAATACAATTCCTTATCCTTCTAGTTTCAGCCACAGTAAATATGACAACAGTTTTACGACAATTTTAAGTTTGCATGACTTGAAAGTTTGTCGTAATGAGTAAATCCACGTTATCACGACGATGTCTCCCATGCGGGTACGTAGCATGCCTAAACTACTCATATGCTGCGAACTTTCCTTGTTCTCTTTAATTTTATAATTGTAATAAAGTATGAAGACATTATCTAAGAAAATTAATAAGTGAAACGTGAATACAAATAATCGTAGACTTTCGGAAAGGTTTGAAAGTGTAATCCTGGCTAGTGAGTTTTAGTCGGTAAAATTCTGATATTTTCATTTCATTCCACTCCAGAGCAGGAGAAGTCATTTGATGTTTTTTTTTTATTATTGGTAGGCTTGCGCTTTCCAGTCTTGCCATGAAGTACCGTGTTACCCCAGTTAATGGGTTGTGGAGGTCAGGTAGGCGGCCGCTCCTCGTAAAATACTGGTATTCAGCTAAATCCGGCTTGACTGGAAGCCGACCCCAATATAGTTGGGAAAAGGCTAGGCAGATGATGATGATTGGTAGGCTTGCGCTTGAACACATTTCACCTGATGGTAAGCGATCATGTGGTCGACGATGGAGCACGCTTGCCTAGAAGCAACCTATTCACTCTTGACTTAAAGACCCCTAGGTTGTAGCTATCAGGAAACATAGACCCCGGCAGGGAATTCCACTCTTTAGCTGTGCGCATAATAAATGTACTCCCAAAACGCTTTAACGTATGGGTGGGATGTTCACCATGTACCGGTGGCGCATTGCCGTACGTCTAGTGGTCCGATGATGAAACGGGCTTGAAGGAATCAAGTTGTGCAGTTCCTGTACACACTCTCCGAAATGCAACCGATAGAAAACCGACAGGCTAGCAACTCGTCGTCGATGCTCCAGACTTTGAAACTTCGACTCGAAGAGCGCATCATTACCTATGATCTTCTTGGCTCGCTTCTCAATCGACTTCAGCGCCTCAAGGTGGTACTTGGCAGATCCGTCCCAAAGATGAGAGCAGTACTCCATACATGATCGAACTTGTGCTTTATAGAGATTGAGCAACTGTTCCGGCGTGAAGTACTGTCTCACCTTAGCCAGAATCCCCAGTTTTTTGGCAGCCAGTTGAGCTTTTGCCTCTATATAGCAACCGAAATTGAGAGTGGATGATTATTTTGTACTTAAAAAAGGTAGGTATGAGTACCTATGATGGCAAAGTTAGCGTAGTGGTAGTGCGATTGACTTCTGCGCGCCGCCGCGCCGTGCCATTGGTTTGATTTCCACACAAATATTAGTATGATTTACAAATTGCATTATAATCTTACAATAAGATTAAATTTTTTGTGACTACATCTGCCTGTAATATTTCCGCAGTGCAGGCTTAGGTCTCCTTGTGACTTGGACTGGATTGTAATGTGCCATGAAGGCGCATTGCAGTGTCGTGGATATTCGAATCCAGCAGATTGTTGGGCTAGATTGAAAAGCTGCACATAATTCAATTTTAAGTTACATTCACTGTTTATACTTAACTTATATCTCTCATCATCACCAGATCCGCTGATTTACAATTAGTCCAGTCAAAATAGACATTCCACTTTGCATTAATTCCCAACAAGCTGGATTTTTGTGCAGGCCTTGAATACGTCATTACGAATGATATGTCAAAAGTCCCCATCGATCCCGCTTGTGCGTTGTTTTTTATTCGAGGTCAAAGGTCACACATAAGCGTTTTTTGCGAATATCTCTAAAACAAAGAGAGCTATCGAAAAATGGTTCAGGCAAAGTTTATAGATCGTAAAATTGTCTACAAAAAAGATCTAGATACTTTTCTTCTACAAAGCATCGCTTTCGAGATATCGTGACTTTAGACCGCAGGAAAGTCGTATTTTAAATGTAACAATCAATGTAGTACTTAGCCTCAGCAGCAACTAAGTCATATTCATACTGAATGCGGGCAATGACACTACTTGCTAGCTCATGAGAACGAGTCTGAGCTTCCTTAAAGATGGTTTTCTTGAAGTCAAGGGTTAAAACTTGAGGACACTCTTGGTCGAAGATGCTGCGCTTTTTTCATATCAGCCGTTTTATCTGCTTCATTGCCATAGAACAAACAGTATTTCGTCAAAAAGACGATTCATTACCTCGTGCTCTAGTACGAAGAGGACTAATCCCAGATGTGGAGGCTATCTCCGCCTCACGCTGTCTTTTAGCTGCAGCGATGCTGCTCATCCGGGTGTATGCTTTACGACACTGCTTATGTATCGTTACAGATGGTTTGTCCTTCAGATATTCATCGAACCCATCATCCCTTAGTATGAGTGCATATTCGTATTTTCTATGTTTTAAATAACCATAATTCGATAACAGTGCACCGTAGAAGAAAAAGTGTTAAATCTTTTTTGTAGACAATTTGACGATCTACAAACTTTGCCTGAACCATTTTTCGATAGCTCTCTTTGTTTTAGAGATATTCGCAAAAAACGCTTATGTGTGACCTTTGACCTCGAATAAAAAACAACGCACAAGCGGGATCGATGGGGACTTTTGACATGTCATTTGTAATGACGCATCCAAGGCCTGCACAAAAATCCAGCTTGTTGGGAATTAATGCAAACTTGAATCATAATTTAGTCTATTTTGACTGGACTAAATAAAAACCATGACATTTTCAAAACAAATAATTCAACACGTAGACCATATAACTCATTCATTGTTCTCATTGAAAACATAGCCGACTAAACTGCAGCTAGAGAGAAATCTGTAAAACTTTCATAAACCGCCAATTTTTAAACAATTCGCGTCCAAAATCCTCGGTAAAAGGACAAAAATGCTAGTTTAAACCCTGCGATATAATAACATATTCGCGCCGGTGTCTGCACGTCGCCACGTTGTCGTCTCGTCGCCCGCGCGTCACGTGTGGCATACAAATCTCCATATCATCAGTCAAAATTGTAACTGTTTCCTTGTGACAGACAGACAGACTTTTACCCTTTGGGTACGGAACCTTGAAAAGCTAGATTCCATGTTTTTAATTGTCTATTATCATCACCAAATCCGCTGGTTTTCGATACAAACCAAAGCATTCATAAAACAAACAATCGACTATGTATCTTTCAAACCTAACTTGTTCAGTATTTCCATTGAAAACAGCCGACTAAACTGCAGCTAGAGAGAAATCTGTAAAACTTTCATAAACCGCCAATTTTTAAACAATTCGCGTCCAAAATCCTCGGTAAAAGGACAAAAATGCTAGTTTAAACCCGGCGATATAATAACATATTCGCGCCGGTGTCTGCACGTCGTCACGTTGTCGTCTCGTCGCCCGCGCGTCACGTATGGCATACAAATCTCCACATTACTTTGTTCTGTTCTGCAAGTGAATTTACCAATGTGGATACAAACTATGCTAGAACCCTTTATGTCGGGCTCGTTATGTTTCATTATTCTATTGCATTGAATGGGACACGTCTTCTAAATTACACTTAGTCGCTAATTGCAGAACTGGTTATAGACACTGATATCCTTCCAAAGATTTGACAAATCTGTCTGTCTGTAAATTATCTGGCATTTATTTTACACCACCAACTGCATCAGGCTACTTGGAAAGTTATTATTTTGAAACTTTTGTGTTCTTTCTGGCAGTCGTGATTTTTGGATTGTTTATTTCCTGCATTTTTGTGATGTATTTTTCAGGTTTTTATTGGCCACTAATTCTCTGGTAAGAAATCTATAACAAAGAAAAAATTTCCATGTTTAGTAAAGATTTTATGGGATAGAGTTAAAACATAACCGAACACAAAAATAATCATCAAGTTCGGTCCATTAACAAAAACAGTGCTGCGCCGTGAAATCAGGGTATACTAGTGTCTTCTTCTTCTGCCTGGCGTTAATCCCGGCCATTGCCAGGGTCCGCCTTCCGACTAAGTCTCCTCCACTTTGCCCGGTCGAAAACATCCTTCCCTGTAAGGCCATTGGCTCTCATGTCAGACTTGACGACGTCCAGCCAGCGCTTGCGGGGCCGACCACGGGACCTAGCCCCAAGGACAGTCATATCCATGCATCTCCGACCAACGTACTCCCTAGGACGGCGCATGATGTGGCCATACCATCGCAGACGACACTCTTGCAGTTTTTCCCCCACGTCACGGACACCAAGACTACCTCGGATGTATGAATTGCGCATGCGATCGGATCGCGTTACGCCGCTCATCCACCTCAGCATCTTCATCTCCGTGACGCGAAGCTCCTGGGTGTGTCTGCCCAGTGCTGGCCAACATTCGCCGCCGTAAAGAAGGACAGGCCGTATGATGCATTTATATATCTGCCCCTTGAGCTTTGCGGTCGCATACAACGCCCGTAACCTCGCGCCACTTTGCCCAAGCCGCGCCTATGCGTGCTTGGAGATCGTCGTCTACGTTGCCAGACTCGTGCAGCACGGATTCAAGGTACCTCAACTTATCGGACCTTGTGATCAGGTCCGAACCTATCCGGATGGTATTCGAATCCGTGCTGCCACAGGACATGTACTCAGTCTTCGCCACATTCAGTCTCAGACCACCGTTTTCCAGCGTGTCCTTCCAAACGTTGACTTTGCGCTCAAGTTGGGCTTTGTTCTGGTTAACGAGGGCTATGTCATCGGCATACATCATTAGCCACGGAGGCTGGTCTTGGATGTATGCCGTAACTACATCGAGCACAACGTTAAACAAGAACGGGCTAAGAGCCGAGCCTTGGTGAACGCCAACAGATATTGGAAAGACGTTGGATTCGCCAACCGCGGTCTGGACAGAGGACACGGAATTTCGGTACATGTCTCTGATAATGTCAATATAGGCCTCGGGCACGCCCTTGAAGCGAAGTGCCCACCAGATGGACTGCCGAGGAATACAGTCGAAGGCCTTCTGCAGGTCTAAAAAGGCCATATGCAGAGCTCTCCTTCTCTCCCTGTACGCCTCAGTCAAAGTCCGCAAGGCGTACACTGCGTCCATGGTGCTGTTACCCGCCCGGAAGCCGTATTGACACTCAGAAACAGTACACTCGGTACAGAGCCTTGTGTCAATTATGCGCTCGAAGAGCTTCATGGTGTGGCACATGATCTTGATACCGCGGTAGTTACTACAATCCTGTACGCTACCTTTGCCTTTGTAGATTGGAATGATCAGGCTAGATCGCCACTGGTTCAGCATTTCCTTGGCGATCAGGATGCGGTTAAATAGATCCGTCAGAAGGTCCACACCATGTGAGCCCATCGCCTTCCACACTTCAATTGGCACGTTGTCAGGCCCGACCGATTTCCGGTTCTTCATGTAGCGAAGAGCAATGCAGGTTTCGTCGGGGGAAATAGGGGAAATAAGTCCAAGGTTAGGAGGCGGTTCGGGAGGAAGGTTATGGGGATGCTGTTTGTTTGACAGCTCCGCAAAGTATGTACACCATCTCTCCTTAACAGAGGGGGCATCGTAGAGCAGCTTACCCTCGGCGTCCCTTACACAGAGACATTTGCTAATGTCCCGTGTAGCTTTTTCCCGGGCACGCGCCAGCTTAAAAATAAGCTTCTGCCCCTCCGCAGTTTCCAGCTTGTCGTACAAGGGCGACAAGCCTTTGCTGCGGGCTCTGGCTACAGCTTTTTTGCAAGCGCGCTTAGCCGCTCCATATGCCTCCCTGTCCTCCGGAGAGTTGGACCCCTGCCACTTTTTAAATAAGGCCTTCTTCTTCCGGGTCGCCTCCTGAACCCCGTCATCCCACCACCACGTCTCCTTGTCTATGGTTCTACCACCACGAGAAGAGCCAAGGACGCGCTTACCCGCAGCGGTGATTGCAGAATGAATCCTACTCCATATCTCTTGAGCGGATTCATGCGGAGCACTGATCTCGAGATGCTCGACCTCCGCAATGAAATCCGACTGCTTAGGACCATTAAGCAACCACCACTTAGTGCGGGGTTTGCGTTTCTCGACCACTTTCTTCTTTGGTACAACTGCCAAGTCCAGGACAAGGAGGCGGTGTTGAGCCGTTAAGCTCTCCCCTGGGATGACTTTGCAGTTGGTAACCTTGCCAATATGGCACCGTCGCACTAGCAGGTAATCTATTTGGGTTGAGTAGGAACCACTACGATACGTAACAAGATGCTGGGGCTTCTTCTGAAAGAATGTGTTCGCGATGGCTAGGTCAGACACAGCGCAGGTCCTGAGTATACTTACTCCCTCTGCATTTACTTGACCATAACCAAAACCACCGTGAACACGTCCGTACTCTCCAGCAAACTGACCTACGTGACCGTTGAGGTCCCCCCCAACCAAAACATCTTCGGAATTCGGAATAGCGCGCAATACGTCCTCGAACTCATCCCAGAAGGCCTCCTTTTCAGACTCACAGCAACCAGTTTGAGGAGCATAGGCGCTGACTAGTAGTGACTAGGTTCGTTACCGACCCTTCGATCAGCACCCTAACTCGCATCAACCGGTCGCTGTATCGGTTTACTTCAAGGAGTCCATCCTGAACGTCCTTAGACAGCACCACGGCCACTCCGTTCCTTCCCGATGGTGATCCGGCGTACACTAGCCGGTACCCCTGCCCGATGTCACGGGACTTATTCCCCTTCCAGCGCGTCTCCTGAAGGAAGGCGCACTGGACCCGACGCTTCGCAAGTACGTCCGCGAGTTCTCTGCAACGTCCACTTAGAGAGCCAATGTTCCAGGTGGCAAAGCGGAACTTCCTTTTGGGTACTGACATCTTTAGCCGTGCCCGTACTTGACACGGTAGCCCTAGCCCACTTGTCGCAGGTTTAGGGCGATGTGCCTGCGCGTCGTTATGCGGCGACGCCCTAGCCCGAGTACCCATTCGCAACTTATCCCTATCCATAATAATATGACTGATGTTGGTTTTACGTGGGGCGACCAGCCGTCTGACCCCCACAACCCTACGAGAGGGAAACCAGGATCGCCAGAGCCTCGTCCGTTGAACAGCAGGGTGCACCGCTAGCAGGTGAGGTTGGCTTGGGTCCTTAGGATGTAAACGGACCCCAATCACCCCCAGGGTATACTAGTGTAAATTTTACATATCTGCGGTACAGCACAGCGTATTAGCACAATGTTTAACATAGTTCGTCGACTTCCATTGTTTTTGTTTTTATGAGGTGGCGTTTGGCTATCGACAAATTTAATTTTAATTTTCTTACACTCACAGAATTAATACAAAAAATAAAATAAGTAAACATAAATATTTATCGAACAATAACATAACAAGGGTTTCAACAAGCGATTCTAAATGTCAAATGTTTCAACCCGAAACCCGGCGCTGTTTCCTCTTCGTCCGTCCACCCACGGATTGATCCTCGGCAAACTAGAGCGAAATTAGTTTACGAAGTGCCATTGTTTGATGAAGGCTCAACTTTGATGGTTACAGATTACAGGTGTCTTCACGAAGCCCTCCGAATGAAACTTCGATAACCGGGTTATTTTAAACAGGTGGAGTAGATGGATAAAGTTAAGTAATCAAAATACGGTTGACTGTAGCAGACGAAGTCGATGACTGCTGGTTCCTGGGGTAGGATGCGCCATTCATCCTCAGCAACGATGATTAAAGTATGATTATGAAGAAAAATTAAGCATGAGTTGGACTCGCGCACTGAGGTTTCTGTACCAACTTATCTATTACTAGCTGTCCCCTGCGGTTTCACCCGCATTTTTTGTTACTGCTCCGCTCTTGTGGGTCGTAGATCGTGATGATATATAGCCTATAGCATTCCTCGATAAATGGACTATCTAACACTGAAAGAATTTTTCAAATCGGAACAGTAGTTCCAGAGATTACCCCCTACATACAAACTTACAAACCTACAAACTTACAAATTTTACCTCTTTATAATATTAGTATAGAAAACAGTTCAATCTCCCCCCCTCTTCTCCCTTCAGTCAGTCATCAACTACACGTATAAACAAAGTAATTTTAGTTGTTACGACATTATTTTTCAAACACCACAATCACTAACGAGTTGTTAATAAAACCTTTATAATGAACTTGAATGTTTCTAAAATACACATAAATAATATGTTGACACTGGCCAGCATGACTGTCAAGGACCACCATTGTTAGTTAATTACAAGTTGCACCTAAATTGAATCGTATAACAGCCCTGTTTAGTTAAGTACAGGTTGTCAGACCATTGGCAAACATACAAGAATGACCAGCATTTTTAACATAAGTACTTTGCACAGTATTACGGAAATAAGCAGTTTCTTTCCATAGTTAAACCGCTTTTGAAACCAGTTTAACCTTACTGGTTAATTTTTCCTTAACCTTAGACTTTGACCTAACAGCGTTTCGCGTTAATAATATCGTAAATATATTAATCAAACATTTTTTGCCAAGGATTGTGGTGTTTAGATTAATATTTATTTGTGATTACAAAATATGTAAATACGCCTAATTTGCATGTATTATATTTTACCATTAATCTTTTTTTTTTGCTAATAAGTTGGCACCACCAGTTTACCTGATGGTTTATGATTGTTGGTCAATGACGTTTATAAACATCAGATAATATTAGATGCACCTCGAGTAGCATCAGTGACTGATATATTACTAATAGGTACTGACACGACTGGGGTCAAAAGTTCAATTGTACTCTCATCATCATTTCAGCCAAAAAACGTACACACGACTGGTCCTGCGGATCTCAAAACCATCGGATTCCTGCGACCTTTAACTATGTTATCGATACCTCTTGTGGGACGCCTACCAACGCTGCGTCTTCCGGTACGCGGTCGACACTCCAGAACATTTTGGCCCCGTCGACCTTCTAATGTGCAAGCAAAGTGCCACTGCCACAAATAGTTTATTTAGTATTTTAGATATTATTGTAAAAATTAAATCAGATGTGAACCATTGGCCCTATAATAGACACCTTAACATAGGTAGCGCAATCGGTACCCCTTACTGTTCATACTGGTTCTAATATCGATACAAGTTATCATGGTATATACTACTCCATACAAGCTTCACTTACTAACTTGTAAGATCTTTAAATTTAGTTTCATTCAGATAAAAAGTCACGTCTCCGATTTTACTGCATACAAGCTGATCACAGTTGTACTAACAAATTCACGCGCCTCCTCAATTCTAATGCGTAGTAAACCTTTCCGCCTAGGAAATTGAGTACCCTGGAATAGTTTCGGAGATCGTCTCCCGAAGTACCCAACACCCTAAAATGTTACAATACGTATGCAATCACTGAGAATTGTTATTTCTTCCGCGTACATTGGATAGTCCGATGAATATACCTAAAACACCGGTTCAGTAGTGTTTGTATAGAAGAACATAAATATTTATGTAGTTAATTCAAAAGACTAAAGACTAGGCTAAATCTGTATAACTACTAATTGACCCATGATGATCAAAGAAAAATAATAGTGTTGGAGGAAAGGTAAAAAATTACCTACGACCAATTTTTGGAACTACCAAATTGACACAAAAAAAAACATAAAAAATAAAAATCAATGTAACCGTTTTGGAGGAGTGCGGTAATAAACATTATGATATGTGATTGTTAGTAGGTCCCAACAACATCCTCTGCAGAAGCAGTACGAATTCAAAGTGCTAGTAAGTTATAAAGCTTAGCCGAGTAACTAGAAGGTGTATTTAGGAGAACAAGGCTTGAAATAATAAAAACTTTCTTAACTTACAATATTTAATTCCTTCCCAAAATTAAATCTATTTGCTGACTTCAATAATAAGTACAAAAATATATCTTATTTTACAACAATTTCACAATGTCACCCGGTAACTCTTTCATCAAATATTGTCACATCATTTCCTTGGTAAAAACTTTACATTGACTCCGTTCTTGGATCTCAAGACAAGGTCTGCGCTTAGTTCAGGTTCCTCAGCTGATGGCAATATGAAGAAGTTCTTGACGATCTCCGAAATAGTAATTTTGAGC
This sequence comes from Mythimna separata, assembly GCA_030763345.1. Lineage (NCBI taxonomy): Eukaryota > Metazoa > Arthropoda > Insecta > Lepidoptera > Noctuidae > Mythimna > Mythimna separata. The sequence continues at coordinate 16,726,180 of CM061177.1, read as the reverse complement.
TCCATCATCGCAAACTTTTGACCTGAGAAGAAGAGGAATAATGTTAGTAAAAAAAGATATTGTCACATGACCAGGCCACGATCCAAATCTATATCAACAAAGAAGAAACTGACTGACTGATTTATCAACGCAGAACCGCAGGAAATTTTGCCTAAGGTTTTCTTTTATAATGTAGGTGAATACTAAGAAAGGTTTTTTCAAAATTAACAACGTAATGGGAAGACACGGCCGAAAACAGTTTGTATAGAAAAACCTACTTTTATGTGGAAGAAGCCGCTGGCAGATGCTAATACTAATACATAATATGTATCAAGACAAACTGCTAGAATTGAACTTATTCCAGAATACATTTATAGTGACAATATTATTTTCTAGCCAGTACAACATTAATGTAAAAATCAACAATAGAGTCAGTATTATTGATTCTGATATTAAAGACTACAACAACATTAACAATGGTGAGCAACAAAAAAAGCTGACGACCATAAAGAACCAAATAGTACAGGGAACGTGCATTAACTATGGCTGCACCAAATGACCCAAGTAACTTTTCAGACAATCAAGTCAATGCTTACATTATATGTAAATTTAAAAAAAAAATTTTAATTAATATAATAAATAATTATGGGTTCAGGTCGGTTAATGATCGTCAGCGTAGTCAAATTATAACTATAGTCCTAGAAGGCAAAAGGTTACAGAATGACATAGGTGAATTTTAGCTGGAGCTTCTTTTACTCTAAAAGTAAAGTCATTGGATGATTTTCCACCTCAAAAAAAAAGTGGCTAGAATATGTCAAAAAGATAAACAATCTTCGAATCCGAGCTAAGGCATAGAAAAATAGTCAGAAATTATGAAAATGCAATAATAATTGGCGAAATTAGTTTTTCATAAAAAAACATTGTCTATATCATTATTTTTACCACCAGGTGGCAGAGTCATTGTCGTGCATGTTCCCTATATGCTCTGTTCTCTCATTTGGAAGGCTTGAATTGAATGGAACACCCTTACCAAAGAGTGATGCTTATACGAACTATAACGGTGCACGCTTTAATAGGTCACTATTGTATTGTGTGTACTCTAATCCATTGTAGAAACCAAATATGGCAGTATGTGAATGACCGTGGAGTGCCAATTGCAGATATCAGAAGACTACCGCTACAGATAAACAGTTGATATATAAACAATGTTATTGACTGGCAAACGATGGACCACCTAGTGTAATGGCTAGAGATCTGCTGCCTCTGGGCATCAACTTTAACAGGCCCATGAGAAATGCGATGCCAATAAAGATACAAAATTGGAGTCACTCAGGTGACTATCATTATACTTCCTTGTGTGTATGTACATTATCTTCTTCACTATCTTGTAGGAAAAAGCAGCTGGGCAATGTCCTTCTCAAGGCCCTCTCAGATATAACTCTCCTGCGCTGTCTCGAACAAGCCCTGTGGTACCTACTTGTCAAGATCGCTACATCTTTCTGGCCCGGCCTCGACGGGGCGTTTTCCTTTTTTCTTATGGTGATAATATTTTTTATTCAACACTGAAAGCTGAAATGTTGAGGACACTTACCTATGCAGTTCCTAGGCCCAGCACTGAATGCCAGCCAACTGAAGGGGTTCTTCAGCGGTGTCTCGAATCTCTCCGGACGGAACTCCAAGGGGTCGTCATATAGGTCTGGCTGGCGTTGGATCTGGTAGATGTTCATTACGACTGATGTGCCTTTTAAAAATTTCAGTCCTCCAACCTCTGGAATAAAGAAAACCAAATTGTGAAACTGAAATCTGTAAAGGTACACTTGATTTTAGAGTTCGTACATATTGTGAAATCGTAATAAGTAATTCAGCCGGCGAATAAGGACTTATATACAAGTCGGTATGTCCGCAGTAAAGGCGAAATTTAAATTGGAACTTCACCGAATAAGATTCACTCCGAGTCTGCATTTATAAAATTTTAAAATGCAATTACTGAAGTTATATTTAAAACTAACTGGAACCAAATTGTGTAACTAAATACTGTTTTACAAAAAATGGAACCGACAACCAACAAAATAATTACGATATAACTTTCATTTTGGTAGCCAGTGTTTCTTGTTTTGTATTCAATATTGCTAGCCACAAATCAAACTACAATAGATGGTAAAGCTAATGCTCCTAATAAATTAGTAATAAAAGTCAGGTAACTATGATATATGTTCTCAAATAACGGTTTCTAATGTAGGTACCGTATTGTCGAAATAAATGCCTCACAAAAAAACTAAATTGCGATTCTAGAAAGTTGGTTGTAATTTGAATGAAAGTTTATTAAATGATCATCAATCAATCAATGAGCATCTTGTTACTTTTATCTGAATATTTTTAGTGTTAAAAGATGTCTTTCTTCCATAATTTTGCTTCACTATTAAGTACCTCATTTGCATTTAAACCGTCTTGTTGGTCACTTGCTCACAAGCGCGACCGTTCGTCGTGGCTATTTTTTTGGTTTCGTGGGGAGTTTTTCGATTATGATTTCTGAAGTAGCACGGAGTATGGAAGTCAGTCGTGTGACATCTTTGTTCCTCAGGAAGCACGTAAAGACTTCCGTAACTGCCTTGAACCTGCACCCGATCTCTTTCCGGTTATATCGGCCATCCTATCGGCCTATGAGAGTAAGGTAACAAATAGTGCTCTTGTGATTATGCAAATACTCGTGCATTATAATATCTTCTGTGTAGGTACTTAGCTGATCTCTATATGGATTGGGCACCGTGATCAACATTCGATCGGGAGGATTATTACTTGTCATCCCAGTAGTCACCTCCTTCCTAATACACAGTCCATCTATCGTTTCTTTCACCTTCCCAATCTCATATAGCCATGTATACATATGCTCAAAACTTCCCTCGGATATTTCCCTCATTCCTTCTAGATTTCTTCGGATTATGCTCATGACAACCGTGTATTTACCTACCTAATTCATTTATTTCTCTGACGATGAAGACATGACCTATGCCAGTAGGTATATGTATTGTAAATACATTAACATAACAGGAGTCACTCAAGACTACATTGTAGCTAATGCAATTGTAGGCGGGTTAGAGGTTATGTAACACATTAGGAACTACTTATGTCATTACTGTGTATCAAACGCTAATGATACCGGATTCAAAGGCCGTCGTTAGTATTAATTATGTTTAATGTAACAATGTTGCAGGAAACGTAATCCTACATCAGTTTATATTTTTCCTGAGATTAGTTACATTCACAGAGTCAGTGCACAAATGTGTGCGCAAACACAGGTGTACTCTCTCTGTTCTTTTACTTTTATGGTCTAAAGGGACGGGTATTCCTCACGACCGCAGAGAGATCAGGTCTGAGAGCTTTCCAAGACGTGAGGGTGTCACACCAACAACTTCTGAACTCAGGGCTGCTGAACTTCTAAGGGCTGAATAAAAAATACTTTGTTAGTAATTCTTAATAGAAAAAGCCAATAACAGTTTTTACTTGATCCAGGAATCGAACCCAAGACCCCACCACGTTCTGTATAGTCCCAGTTATTGCCACGAGACGAATGAGGTCGTTAACTAATCAGGCGACGAACCAAAGGTTTACCCGCAGCGAAATGTTAAAACTGACCTACGGAATCATACTATCGAGATTTAAACCGTACTGTAATTTAACTTTAGAACTCTAATAAAGTTCCATCAATGCCGTTAGTGATGACGATGATGATGGATAAAGAAATTAGTTTTCATGGTCACTGTAATATTCGTATTTGTATTACTATAGTTTATTTGGCTCGCCTACGCATCATTTTGGTTGACATATAATCTCCGCCCATCGACCACAGACATACTGTCATCTTTGGACCACAGACTGCCCAAATCTCATTAGCACAGTGACGTGTGCGGTTGAGATAGATAAGTAACTGTCACAGGTAGCTGTATACAGTCGAACTAAAGACGTCCACTGCTAGACCACTCTCAATCTTCAAAACAACCAACTCAGCCAACAACAACCAACAGGACCGGTCAATCTTCAGCACATTGACCGGTCCTGTGCATCTATCATCGAGGACTCACATGACCCTCACCAGATGAACGGATATTTACTTACACTTATTTAACCTTTATAATCTTACAAGTGCTGGAAATTAGGCTTTCCATCTAGGACAGGGAATAGGCAATCTATTCGGGCTCAGTGTGGATTAGTAGACGTCATATTTGTCTTCGTCATTCTAGGAGTTGCCGGTTTTGTCACGATGTTTTCCTTCTCCATTTTGAGAGTTGAAATAAAATACAAAAAGTGGCCTATGTTTGAACCCACAACCGGCCACTTGTAAATTGGGGTCGTAACTGCTGGGTCAACACTACCCCTTCATCTATCTATCTATCTAAACTTTGATTTTCACACTTACTTATCATTGGCCATGGCAGCTAACCTTTGGCAATTAGTAATGCGCAATAAAAATACTTAAAAATTAAAAAGTTTTCATGCAGTGTTACTTACCACAGTCCTTCATGATCCTTCTTTCGATGAGTGGCACTGGCGGGAACAGCCTCATAGACTCCTTGATGACCAGCTCCAGATATTTCATTTGCGAAAGTTCGCTAAACAACAAAACAAAGGTTTAATAATTAACACAAAGAGCTAAAATAGGTGCTCTAGATGTGGTGGAGACACAGGTTCTAATCTAACCAGATGCAGCTTAGAACCATTATTGAAGGTCTAGATAAGTAGGTCTACCTTCGAAAACAAATATTTGTATGGCCTACAGATTGTTGTGTTGTGCTTGTGTTTAACCCACTTTTTAATGAAAATATCAAATAACCCCCTCTAGGTGAAGGATTTGGAAGGGTTGCAAGACTTAAACTGCCTGTAACTGAGTTTTCCTTCAGATTCTCTTTGCGTTCCAGGGTCAAAGTGACTCTATGGAAAAAGCCTGCAGCCCTAGCAGGCCTCGCCTGGGCCTGGTCTTTATCGGACGATGAGTTACCTATACCGGGCTATAACTCCTTTGAGTCGACACCGTCACCGTCCCACGATGAAAACCAGCGCTGTGGACTAGTCGCACTATATGTGTGCCTACAGCATTATGCTAAGCGTACGGCCGTTTTGCACGGACGTGGCGCATATCTTTTGCTGTTTTTTTTAAATGTTTGTAAATTTGCCGCTGTTCCTTGCAAATAAAGAGTTTTTCTTTCTCTTTCTCACCTACGGGGGCCAGAGCGTGGGAATTGTCACCTCCTCATATTTTCCGCTACCTCTTTCGCTCACATAACTGATTCACAGTAGTAGTCTTACCCCTACTTACGAGCCATGACCTCTAAGTACTGACGTCTTGAATAAACTTTTTAAGTATCATTAAAATTCAAGTCGTGCTGTCACTAATTAAAATTATCATAAAAAATGTACAGTATAATAAAATGAATGTAAATTCAGACTCTGTAAGGCTCGAGCCAATTCAAGTTTTCTACTTCACTCCGATTCAGTAGCGGTCTTGTAAAAAACTTCACGCTGTGAGAGAAATTAATATTTTTTCATGGTTTTATTTTTTCGTCCTCTTTCCGCTTTAGACGCTGCATGCTTATATTGCTAACTGCGTTTTTAAGAAATGTAACTATTAAGAAGTTAAGAAATATCTATTATTGTGCTTTTCTAAATTAGCAACACCTAGTTATGGCCATACATCACAACTACGTTGACCATTTTTCATGCAAATTGTTCTATATCCGATATTGTATTTGCTGTCGCCCAATTAAAAAGATTATGTTTGATTCTGACCGGGTAGTTTCAGAGATTAGCATGTTTATACAAACCGAAATACTCTTTTGTGATTTATTTTATTACAGTAGCTAACTGTATACTTTTTATATTAGTAGTATTTTTTTCTATATTAGCTGCTACCAACGACTTTGCCAGCATAATAATATAAAATTATCCTAAGGGAACATACTCCCAGGATAAAAAATAACCTATGTGCTATTCCAGGACACGGTATGCCTGTGTGCAAACATACATACTGATAAACTTTTGTTTTTTATCTTAATTACTCGGATACCCGCGAAACGAGACACAATAGTAAAACAATAACAGCGCGGTCTCATAGGACCGGTTGGGGATTCAAACGATATTAGTGTGATATTTAGTTCATGAATCCCCGACCGATCTCATGTGACCGCGCTGTTATTGTCTTACTATTGTGTCTCGTTTCGCGGGTTATATGCGATTCGCGATTGTTTATGTAAATTCTTAACAATCCACAGTACCTACCGTTTATTAACCGACTTCGAAAAGGAGGAGGTTGTAATTGAGGTCATTTCGTTTGCCAGAGATAAAGAAAAAAGAAAAATAAACGAGACCAAGCAAGAAACATCGTAGGTCGCGTCTACGGGCTACTAATGTATTTACCTAGCAGAGTACACTTTAATTACTTTAATTCTATCCTGCAATAGTATCGTTTGCGTAACAGATAGTTAGTTTAACCGAGTTTAACCGACTTAAAGCACAAGTGCAGCAATGAAGAGTAAGTTCGCAGTTTATAGGTGTTCGGTGCGCTTAGTTCTGTCGCTTGCAACTAGCGGTACCAGGCGTCCGGATAAAGCCGGACACAGTCAGGCTTTTTGGTTGTGTGTCCGGCCAAATTATGGCGCATTTTCACTGGTCGTTAACTCGTGCGGTATACCGCATGCGGGGAGTCCCCGCAAGCGGGATAACGACCAATGAAAGTAACATGGTCGTTATACCGCATACGATTCCCCGAATGCGGGCCATGTGACACGCGTTCCAGTAATCTCTCGCACCCGGCATGCGGGCCCTATCGACTAATAAAAACGGTTCCCCGAATGCGGGCCCTGTGGCATGCGTTCCAGAAATCTCTCGCACCCCGCATGCGGGCCCTATCGACTAATGAAAATGCGCCATTAGGCTTTATAAGTTTGGTCAATTTTTATAGATTTTCATGTGTTCTTGCAATTGGAAGCGTTTGCAGACCAGCAATGACATGTTATTTCATTAGAATGTAAAAAGTAAAACTTGCGAATGGCTTTAAAAATGGACGGCCTTTTTAATCAAATGTCCGGTTAAACTGGCTGTTTTGTCCGGCTTTGGGGTTGTAAGATTTGGCAACCCTACTTGCAACTTTACCGTCCAACTCGAAAGTGTCTCAGAGAGCTTTGCTACCATAATGATAATTGTTTTATGCTAAACCACAAGGTGGCTGTTATGAATTAGAACTCTATCTGCGATAAGTTAGTTTTCGTAAATCTGCTACAGTTTTGAAGTAGTTACTTATGAACAGATGCACAGAGCCTGTAACGACAACTATAGCGTCACATATGAATTAATATTCAAAATCCTGCGTCGTGACATATAATAGACTTCTTCGCGCGATTAGAACATTTATTTTTGCTATTTCGCTTCTTAGCTAGAAGAATTGAGTTCTTCTATTTCATCTTGTGTTGTGTGGTGTTTTAAATTTATATTATCTCATCTTTATTACGTACAAAGACCAAGTGCCGGATTTTATTGTGGTTTTTTTTTTTATTATTCATAGGCTCGCGTTTGACCACTATCTCACCTGATGGTAAGCGATGATGTGGCCAACGATGGAGCACGCTTGCCTAGAAGTAACCTATTCACTCTTGACTTGAAGACTCCTAAGTTGTAGCTATCGGGAAACACAGACTCCGGCAGGGAATTCCACTCCTTAGCTGTACGCATAATAAATGTGTTCCCAAAACGCTTTGTGCGTATGGGTGGGATGTTCACCATAAACCGATGGCGCATCGCCGTACGCCTTGTGGTCCGATGATGGAAAGGACTTGACGGAATTAAATTGTGTAATTCCTGAGCACACTCTCCGAAGTGTAAACGATAGAAAACCGACAGGCCAGCAACTCGGCGCCGATGCCCAAGACTTTGGAGTTTCGACTCAACAAGTGCATCATTACCGATGATCTTCTTGGGTCGCCTCTCAATCGACTCAAGTGCATCAAGCTGGTATTTGGCAGACCCATCCCAAAGATGAGAGCAGTACTCCATACATGATCGAACTTGCGCTTTGTAAAGGTTGAGCAGCTGTTCCGGCGTAAAGTACCGTCTCACCTTTGCTAAGATCCCCAATTTTTTAGCAGCCAGCTGGGCTTTTGCCTCGATGTATGAGCCGAAGTTGAGAGTAGACGAGAGTGTTACTCCAAGAAGCTCAAGGCGATCGGTTATTGGAACGGTTACACCCCGGAAAGATGGAGCCGGGTGGAATTGACTCCGTTTAGCGGAAAAAAGGGTTTGTTCTTCGTTCGTCTCACTGCGTTCTGTCCCACATAAAAAATTCCTGGTTTGTCCCAACTCATATGCTTCGTTTGTCCCAAATTTATTATTTTAATTATTTTATTCTCGATTCGACCCAATTCATATTCCTTATCTGTCCCATATTTTTTTTGTATAGGCTTAATTGACGTTTTTGTACAGTCAACAAAACGGATATCTAACTATTTTATTATTACTATAGCTCTTACCAGCGGCTTCGCCCGTGTGATAATAGCAAATATTTACCTAGCTATCTAGTGGTGGAAGAATGTTTAAAACCGGTCTTGTAGTTTTATGTTTTATTACAACTTAATAATTTGTTTTTTTTTTTTTACCAAAATACATTTTTTTCTCTTTATAATATTAGTATAGAAATAAAGATTTAACGTCAATAAACTATTTAAATAATCGCTCCTCATTCGGATAGCGGAGGTATACATTAAAATTTAATGAAATATTTAATATCTCATCTGTAATTTTATAACATTCGTGGGTGATTCTAAAAGTTGGAGTAGAAGTTAGAAAAAAAAAATTGAATAAATGTAGGTCGCAATGATACCGAAGTGTATGTATAGAAGTAAATGAATGGATGTATGTTTGTATATATGCGTACGTATATAAGTGTAAAGGAGTGTATGTTTCGTGGAATGGTATCTGGTGATTTTTTACGTAGTGGATTCAAATAATAGTTCCGTATTGTCATAATTCAATGAATTTAGAAGGTTAAAAATTTCAGTTTTAGAAGCATGTTTATTAAGATGGCGAATTTGAGTCAAGTAGTACGACTGTCATCACTGGAATCTGTGTAGAAGAGTTTACCTTCCCTAATGGTCAATCCCTTTTTTATTGCGTCCTTTGTTTTTTTGCTTGTAATGACTAATTTGTTCAATAGTATTATTATTCAGCTTCAACTGAAAAGTGCTTCTACATTATGCAATATAATAATACTCTCAATTTTAAAACAAAAGTAATTGAATTGATCCAGGTTTTCTTTAATATGATAATATTTTTATCTGAAGAGTTGTTATTAATACAATGCTGCAAAGCTTCTAACGTTTTTTAAGTGCCCATGTAGGCCTATGTGAAATGAAAAGATTTTGACTTTGACTTTTTAACTTGAATGAAAGTTTATTTGAACGTAATCGTTATTATATTACTTACTAAAGCAAAAAAAGATGCAAACAATTCAAGATACTTAAACAAATTTATCATCTAAAATTATGTGAGTTTATGCTACTACCTACGATTTAAAAATCAAGTATCACAGAATTTGAATGTTTGATACTTAATAGAATAGAATAGAATAGAATAGAATATTTTTATTTCAGACCGGAGTCCATAGGGTTAGTAACAATCTTAACTTAAATTCTAGTGTTAGTAATACCCGCTTTTTAGGATAAGTGAATTTACTTGATTTTTCGTTTAAATCGGCTTATGCTTGTGAGGAGCTCGTGGCTAGATAATAACAGCCGCACGGGTTAAGCAACGCTTGTCAAGGTCTATCTGTGGATGGGTGGCCATCTTAGCACGGTAAGCCGTAGGTCCCGGGTGTCATTTGTAGACCAGTAACTCTGGCTCCAGTCTTGCCATGAAGTACCTACTGTGTTACCCCAGTTAATGGGTTGTGGAGGCCTGGTAGGCAGCCGCTCCTCGTAAAATACTGGTATTCAACTAAATTCAGCTTGACTGGATGCCGACCCCAATATATTTGGGAAATGAGAATTACAAATGAAGAGAGATGATGAAGAATTACAAATAACTACTTACGTGTTTTAGTTGACTGTACTTTTAAAGAACTTGGAATGTGGGACGAAACACCACATCAAAAGTGATGTGGGACATACGAGGAATTTTTTGGAATGTGGGACAAAAATTCGGGACGAACGAAGAACAAACCGAAAAAAGACACGCCTGGGTTTTAGCAGCATTGAACTTGACCAGATTGGCATCGCCCCAATCAGAGACCGCCTTCAAGCGCTCAACCATAGCCTCTCGGTGGTTTTCGTCTACAGACAGAATGATTCATGAGGAAGACTTAAGTGTATAATTTCTGCATATTATGAAGCTGGGGCGGCTAGTTTATTAATATTAGTACGTTTTAAAATGTTGACATTTACAAATAGACTAACAATAATATGATAAGTTATTTGTGTATAATTTATTCATAATATTAGTGGAATTAATCCTTGACCTTCCCTGATCTTACCATCAAACTTGTTCTGCTCAAATAGTGATTATCAATGCAAAAAATTAACTTGTACTATGAATAACCAAGGTTGAGTTGGTGTACCTACTACCTATACATAGGGTTGCCAGATCTTCAAAACGAAAAGCCGGACAAACCAAACAGTTTATTGCCGTAATAGCCGGACATTTGAGTAAAAAGGCAGAAATTTTATTTCGATGCCACTTCGAAAATTTTGCTTTTTACATTCTAATGAAATAACAAGTCATTGCTGGTCTGCAAACGCTTGCAATTGCAACACATGACATATCTATGAAAATGGTCAAATTTAAAAAGCCTAACAAAAGCCGGACAGGCCGTACTCCGCCTAATTTGGCCGGACACACAACCAAAAAGCCTGACCGTGTCCGGTTTTATCCGGACGCCTGGCAAGGCTACCTATACTCGTACATATACTACTTGGGTGAGATATAGTTACTTTATATATTTTACTGCAATTACAAGCACTATATGTATATTACCATATTAATTATATTACCTACTCAATATAATTATATCATCAATTTGAATGCTATTTGCCTGTCATAAAGCCACTTAGTTATAATTAAAGAAAATCTAATTAATTAAATCCAACCATTTTTTGCTTTTAAATTATTAACTGAATTACACAAATAAGATAAAACATTAATAAAATTAAATACCAACTCATAAACTTGTAAGATGTAGATAGATGTTATTTGTTATTAACTTCTGTTAGTGGTTTCGCTTGCATGAAAGTAGAAAATTATCGCAAGGGAAGTTATTCCCAGGATAAAAAGTATCCTATATTCACATTTACGATAGTTTTTCCTACCGAAATGTACTAAAAAATATGTACTAAAGTTTCAGATGCATGCATGGTTCACACATGTGCTAAATGTTAAGTCATGGTTTACTAGTGTGCCCATATAAATCCGTTTAACCGTTTGAGTATGAAGGAGTAACAAACATATTACACCTATAAACTTTAATGTTTATAGTATAGTGCCATAATTTATTGCATTGGATACCTATTATATTATTTATTAGCCAAATGTTCACAAATTTAAGATTTATAACATAACGTGATCCTTAAAATAAAACTTGAATTAAATAGCTTGCGCGTGTTGTATGTGATGGTTGCTGACGTTAACGTCGTTGATTCACATCTCATTCGTGACTTAGTTAGAACGTCTTTCCTTGTTTCTCATAATTATAATCATTCTATATCTAGCGTATATCTATGTATATTAACTGTGGTCAAACGACTTGTAACGTAAGTGCTAGTTCATTGTCAATGCAACTGGGTACTGTATCATTGTACGTAATGTAATTAATATCTTGGCATCGGTGGCTAATATCATTATTTTTAGTGTTTAGTAATCCTTGAGGAGACTTGGAGGATGTCTACACTGATATTATAATGAGAAAAGATTTGGATTTTGATAATTTTATTTATTACACTAATTACACACTAATTAAACACAAACATAAACCGAAAGTTTGTAATTTTGTGTATGTTTATCATAGATCATTTTTGATATATTTTAGAATGAAATATATCTATTTTAAAAATCCCTGTAATTGATTCAATAGTCGATTAACTTACTACTGAATATGAATGATTGAACATACTACTTGTAGGATGTGTATTTATTTTGTTACATCTTGTATATAAGATCCTACCTCCTATAAATTTTGTGAACCTTTATTACCATATCAATTTCGATATCATAGCATCATTTTTAGGTGACACTTATGACATAATGCGGTAAACTGTCGAAACTGACTTCGTGCACTCAACATGCTTATTTCCACAGTATTATGTGTAATGGCATCTTACTGTGGGGGTTTGCAACTGATGTAGAATCAATCTTTATATTGCAAAAGAGAGCAATCCGGGCTATCTATAAAATGGGTTCTCGTGAGTCCCTTAGAAACACATTCGGGGAAATTGATATACTAACTCTATAACACCTTCCAGATACCAAGTTTAAATAAAACTAGGTCAAACTTAACGAAAAGATCATTAGTGAATGAAACTTACTGATAAGTTGGGTCTCTGTGCATTTCACTGCCGTAGATAGTCTTCATTTCTTCGTAGATTTTCTCTTGGACATCTCTGCGCTTCGAAAGACAGTGGAGAGTGTACACGATGCCCGAAGTCGTTGTGTCGTGACCCTATAGAAATAGTTAGACTTTAGTGTAATAATAAGCTAGCGATTTGTCAGCGGCTTCGCTCGTGTGTAAGTCAGAAAGGGTCTCACTGAATACCAACATAGTACTGCGATAAAAAATATAGGAGAATCCCCGTGTGTTGGGGGTCTCAGGGGTATTCTCTGCTACAGTAAGCATGAGCTTGCGGAAAGTCCAGTAAGGTTTAAGCCTGAGTAGACTGCGCATTGTGACCAATGCGCACCACCAAGATATGACAGCAATATTAACAGGGTCCAGTAAGGTCGGTCTGCTAGAGCTGTGCGATTGTTTGAGAGAGTTACTGTGGTCATAGCTATCTTGGATCTTACGATTCTCCTGTTACTAATGGTGAATCGTATGATAAAGCACTATTGCTTACTTGTACTTAACAATTTCAAAGAATTCTATCCTAATGTTTCAAACAAGTATCAAACAACTGATCAGGGTTCTCAAACTATCGGAAACGATGGTAAAGGGTTTTAACTTGTGTCTAAACTCCATATTCAAATTCTTGATTAACAAGGAGAATAGTTTAAATCAAAGTGTGGTGTTACATGAACAAAAAGGTCCTTCAAGAACGGGTTTTATATACTTCTGGTAGTTTACATTTTGGGTTCTTGAGTACCTAAAGTATCACTCACGAGTAGAGCCGATAATTTTAAGAATGTTGTATACATTTTGAATGTTAGAAATATTATTTTATACTTGCTTCGGCCTGCGGTTTCATTCACGTGGTTTGAATGGTGTCCTATGCCTTTCTTTGGGCCAGTTTATTTTTTACGATTGGTTTCGTGAATTAGGCGCACACATCTTGAAAACTAGTGTAGTAAGTAGTCAAGATCGACTGGAATGGCGGCGCATTGTAGATGCCCTCTAACACAGGAATTTAAGTCAAGTCACATGACAAGTAGAAGTGAAACGAAAATTATTTAATGTTCGCAACTCGCGCTTTTGATAAGCACGAGTCGCCTCATGTGAATCAATGCTAGTTACAAATATTTTAATCGGGCGGTCCTCAAGTAAATGCAGAATGTATGAATGTAGCTCACCTCAAACATGAATGTGTCGACCTCCTCCCTCACGGCCTCGTCATCAATCTTCCTGCCGTCGATTTCAGCCAGCAGCAACAGGTCCAAGAACGCGTGCTTGTTCTTGATGCCTTGTAAAATAAATGTTTATTAAGTACCTACATTTATTGTGCGTTCAGCTAAGAAGTGGAATTCCCTGCCCAAGTCTGTGTATCCTGATAGCTACAACTTAGGGGTCTTTAAGTCAAGAGTGATTAGGTTACTTCTAGGCAAGCGTGCTCCTTCGTCGGTGACATCATCGCTTAGCATCATGATGAGATAGTGGTCAAACACGAGCTTATGCATAATGAAATAAGTTTTTTATTTACTCATGCAACTAATTTAAAATCATGTAGCTCCATTAAAATACTGATAGCCAGTTGCATCTAGTTTGACTAAACGCTACATGCAACATAGTTTTAAAAAAATGACTAGGATAGATATTTTTTAATCATTGCCTTCACAAACACAATAATTATGTCCAGAGCCGATACAACCACAGAACAGTTGAATGCAACTATCAGTAAACCATACAATTATTTTATCCGTGCAGGAATCGAACGACGACCACGATCGAGATGCAGCGTTCAATCACCGCCCCTTAACAGAGGTTACAATCAACTAAATCATGTTCCCTACAGTAATTTAAGTCCCTACAGTATAAAGCGGGACCAAAATTAGACCGACGCACACTTTAGAAAGTGTGCGTTGGTCTGTAGGTACTTAGAACCACGTCGCATGTTGCTAATGTAGCTCTACAAATCTAGTTGTCATATAAATTGAAAGGAGACCGACACCCCTAAATCGGTGTACGTGGCAAACGTGTACCCAATGTAGTGCTACCTTAATGCTCACTGTGGAACAAAATAGGTTATTGTAACTCAATAAACAATACCTAAGAAAGCTTCTTTTTGGTAGGTAATACGAAAACTCTCTAAAAGACTTTATCTTAGAGATAAAGTGTTCCATTAAAAACGTATAAATCAAAAGTATAAAAACATTGTAACTGTTTATCATACTGGTTTCGTTCGAAAGACTAGGTAAATGAGCTTTGATATTACGAAACACTTCCACTTGGTAGAAACGGATAAAAGAAAACGGGATGAATACTGAGGGATTTTTTGTGAGGTATCTTATGAAGGAGGAGAATTCACATTACTGAAGATATTTTATTTTTTAGAGTAAAATTGTAAGTATCATTCTGAGATTAATTTAAATTCGAAGTATTATAAAAACTAGCGGTCCCGGTAGACGTTATTCTGCCCGAAAACTGGCATTTTGATAGAAGAAAGTTAAGAACCTGATTGCAGCGCCAACTATCGGGGTGAAACCTTCTGAAATTGTTACCACCAAAATGAGCTAGTATTCTAGCAAACAAATCAATCATTCATTCCAATTTTATTTTCAGCCATCCAGGGACACGAAATTATTTTCAAATCAACAAAATACAGAAGATATAATATAAATATAAGTTAGACAAACAAACGTACAGACGATATAACATAAATATAAGATCAGTTAATCGAGATTTTCTCTACATTTCTTGTATTTCTCATCATCAAAAAACTTACCAATATCACTATTTTCATTAAGACTCGTAATGTTAGCCTTCTTCAATTCCTTTCGCCTTGCATCGATCACTTTGTTGGTCTGTCCGTGCAGCACCTTCAGGGCTTTGTCTTGCTTCGTCTTGTAAGGCATCAAGTTAAAGATGGCGTCCTCGCCGAAGAATGGGATTTGCATTCTCATGGTCACAATGGCGGATAATCTACAATTAAAATGGTTAATTAATTTTATTGAACCAGGATTTTGTATTAATTCGTATTAACTTATATGGTACACACGGTGGCGGAGATTGGGTAGCAGGTCATAAATGTGTGCGTAAACGCTACCGCGTGAAACACAACAGGTATTATCGTTGTGTGCTACAAAGTAACTCGTCGTTTCTACACTCACACTCTTGCAAAAAGCAATTAGTAGCCGTACACAACTATGAAAGTACCTACAGCAAAAATTGGGTACTGCTGTTATCGGCCCCGTGGCGCAATGCGTATGATACGTGACTGACGAGTAAGAGGTCCTAAGTTCGATTCCAATCGTCTGGTGCAACAGAAAGTTTGCTTGTTTTTATTTTCTATTCGACCCTTTTTTTTTAATAGTAATGTTATAGTTACTCTCATAATAATTAAAATATTTTGAAAATATTGTGACAAAGAAAACTGCGATAACGATCCAACTATGTTTATTACAACTTATTAATTACATACATTAAACGGAATGGTCACAATTAACGAATCTGTTCATGATTATCCTTAATACAATATATAAAGTGAAAATATTCTAAGTCAGACAAGGATGGACGTCACTTTTTTTTTTAAGTTTTTTATTAGTGACATAAATCAACATGTTATCAAGAATGAATTATGATAGATATCGCAACTCTTGATCTCAATAACAATAACATCATGTCACATAATACAACAACAGTATAATTACCTAGGGCTTACTTCTTAGTCTTTTTTTTTACTTATCAAAGTTATCAATCAACATGTTTTAAAAAATGAACTATGATAGGTATCGTAACTCTTGATGTCCAAGTAACCTTGACTGGTATTGCGACCCCCTACCTCCACTAACTCACCGGGACCCATCGATGACATCCAGCCCCAATAACCTAACGTAATGCGACCACTAGACCTGCATGGGAGAATATTTTTGTGATGGTAACGTTCTCCATTTTTTCTCCATAATATTTTACGCCCATCCTTATCTGACTTAAAACACTTTTCATCACTAAATATAACTATGTTATTGCACCAATCAAAATCTATAAATTTTCTTGCAAACCGCATCCTTTCTTCCTTATGCAACGCCGTCAGTAAAATTTTTTTCGCGGGCTTGCGACATTTTTGGTGCTCGTAAGTGGCGTCGAACAATTGTCATAGACACGTCGTGCATAATTGCAGTGTTTCTTGTTGTAGCAAAGCCGTCAGCGCTATACGTAGCAACAATATTTCGATACAGTGGGTGTGCATCCGTATATGCAATTGCTTTTGGACCCGAACGTTTGGCATCGATTGTCCCTTCAGCTGCATATCTATGCACCCAAAACTGCACAGTTTTCCTCTGTAAACAATCACAAAATTACGTTAACTCTTTCAGCCACGGTTTTATATAGATGACTTTATAAATGAAACGATTGAATATTTTTTGTAATTAGGGTTTATAAAGTATAAAAAAATATTTTAAAAAAATATTTCATGTAAGGTTTTTCAGGAATAAAGTGGTTAGTTTACTGACCACCGTGGCGTTCGGATAAATAAAATACCAAAGATAATTATTTCCAGACAATAAACTATGAATAAATTTATTTATTTTTAAAAATATAGTTAAACATATTTAATTCTTGCTAATTCAAAGAGTGGCTTTGCAAGTGTTGGATTGCCATAAAGTACGTGATTCGCTTCTTTTAGTACTGCATTTTGAGCAACTTTGTGAAGTGATCGCTCGGGCTTATCTATATGGCTTTCTAATCGTAATTCTGTTGGAACTGTTAATAGGTAGGTAGGTAGGTAGGTATTCTGTTTGTAATTTTGTTGAAACAATAAATGAGAAAGACCGCCCAGAGTTTCAATAGGCAGTAGCGTTTAGAAATTAGACTGCAGATTTTCAGTTTGACTTGTGCTGCGATCCCTGGGTAAATAATCCTAAGTCTTTGGTGTTCAATTTCAAGGTTTATTTCTGGATGATGTTCCTTCAGGAGATCTTTATACAGAAAGGAGTAAAGGCACTGTCTCCTAAAAAGTAAAAAAAATCGATGCTATCATTTGTGGGACTTCCTATCAATGGCACAAATACTTTTCAATTGGTTGATTTTGTCAATAAAGCTTATGATTTTGTTGTGTTGGATACCAGAATTAGAAAAGCCATTTCTTTTGACTCTATTGCGTTCCCTGAGGATACAAATTACTTGTCATTGTCAAGTCTAAAAATTTAAAATAAAAACCGACCTTTGGTTTTTCCACTTCATAATTGCAACGTATTTGTCACTGACTCTGTAATTCTGCTGACCCATTCTCAGACCTATCTTTTCTTATTTTTGGTAGACATTTGCAATTCGAATTGACAGTGCTGCAAGCCAATTTTATTGTTTTATTTGGTATACTTCCGCTTCCTGTATATTCACCTAGCCGTTTCATTCTGGAGTTTTTCTTCCACTTTGAAAGTATCACAGTAGTTTTAGTTGATGATTGTAATATACTCTTATTAGGTATATAGTTGCAAAACACATAGATATTCAAATTCTAAAAGCAATTGCAAAATTCAATAAAGACATGTCATCTGATCAGATTCATCGTCATGTGCTCACTAAACTTCTAGCGGAGTATTTACCGAATATTATCAGAATTTATCAACGCATTTTTTGTCTGATACCCGACTACAGAACCTGTCACCATCTAAAAGAATATCTTCTAAAATAATTTCCTCTATTTCAAGTTTACTGAGTTCGCGTGGCATTCTGAAATGAACGTATACAATACGTGGACGATACAAATAAAAACCTACTACAGTCACAGTGGTTAGTAATCTAACCACCGTACTTTTTACGTTATTTAGAGAAAAAGGTAGAAGGTAATATTTTTATTTCTTCCTAAATCCACAAAACAAATACTAAATAACACGAAACCATTGAAATTGAAACATTATAAACAGTCTTACCCTTATTATATAATTTTGAAATGCCCCCTTCAAAAATTACCAATGCACCAAAATTTCAAATTATTGTTATTTCCTAACCATCGCACTACCGCGCCAAAATTTCATAGTTTATTGTCAACAATTATTAAAAAAACCGTAATAATCAAGGAGAGTGCCAAAATATAGCGTAAGAATATGTTAAAAAAAATTGGGAATAGGTGGTTTGATAACTAGCCACCAAACCTGAAAGAGTTAAAACCTAACAAATATCAACAATGTTAAATTATTTTGCATTACCTATATTAAGTTTGGATTTGTTACTTACCGGTAGCATTAATCTCCTCGAAATTTCACTTATGGATACATTTTGTTTATGTAATACTATTATCTCAGCCCTCAAAAGTGTAGACAAAATAATGAGACATGTTGTTTATTATTTGTAAAAAGTATCACTTTCCACAACGATTAATTATTTTTTGTCTCGGAGTAAGTTGTAGAACACACGATCGTGATAGGCAAAAGCGTTATGCCAGGTTAACTTATTATCCGACTCATTTCTTAGTAAATAACTAATAAAGTGGGTAGATGATAATATTCATACACTTAGTTTCTAAAGCAAATATTCTAAGTTTTAGTTTTATTAAACTTCGTTATCATTATACTACAATAAAGTAGAAAAAAAATGTTTTGTCAATGGCAAGGATCGAACTCGATACACCTTTAACGGCAAGCAAGCACTTAATAATCAGTGCTAAATTACCATCTAATGAATGAAGCGAATTTGTTTATCTGATTCGTAGCAAACACATATACAAATATGTGTGTGTGTATATCGAGTAGTAAACGAGTTTTATTTTGTTTAACGTTTGAATCCCCAACCGGTCCTATGAGACCGCGCTGTTATTGTTTTACTATTGTGTCTCGTTTCGCGGGTATCTGAGTAACTACGAGTTGAGCTGGATACATAATATTACTTGAATAGGTGAATTGGTTGGTGGTATGGTTTTACTTTATTTTTGATTTATACCCACAGCTACTTGATTATTGTGAACATTATTACTGATTACCTACCCATATCATAAAAATATACTTTCCAAAGATTAAGTGTAAGTGTTTGATGTTATTTTAAATAACTATAATAATTTCATAAGCGAATGTTTGCGAAAATAAAAAAAAAGTTGACAATGAAAGTATTGTCAACTAACAATAATTATAATAATAACGTATCTATTATTAT
This sequence comes from Mythimna separata, assembly GCA_030763345.1. Classification (NCBI taxonomy): domain Eukaryota; kingdom Metazoa; phylum Arthropoda; class Insecta; order Lepidoptera; family Noctuidae; genus Mythimna; species Mythimna separata. The sequence continues at coordinate 16,706,496 of CM061177.1, read as the reverse complement.
ATTACGTAAATAATATATGTATTATATATATATTATAAAATTATTTATATTACAAGTTATATACAAAAATTTTGTTAATTAATTTCGTAAATATACATAGTTTATATGTATAAAATTACAAAATTATATTTATCAGACGATAGGAATCGAACTTGGGACCTCTTACTCGTCAGACATGTATCATACGCATTGCGCCACGACGCCGTTAACAACAGGGGCCAATTTCGTCTACTGTTTTGGAGATGAATAAAATACTTCTTCGATAGAATTTAGGCGTATAATCATGAGAATATAGTTTTTACAAAATTGCGTGTGCGTTTCGTTTACCGGTATAATGGCGGAATGACAGTGGCGGCGCGCGCGTAAGAAAACGGAACTAAGCCCCGCACTTCCCCTCTGGGCCGTCCAATCGTAGCGGCTTGCTGGGATGACGATGCGCAGACGAGTTAATTTGTAGCACACAACGATAATACCTGTTGTGTTTCACGCGCTTGCGTTTGACACACACATTTATCATATTAGTGTGGGGGTGCTACGCGAATTAAGTAAGAGAGTGTACATGTATTGTTAGTAGTATTAGTTAGGAACTTTACCTAAATATGTTTTTTTTTTAAATATGCATTAAGGTAAACCAGGTGTACGTGCCCCATTTGCAAAACTAAAATATGCATCTAAAATTACGTAACTTGCCTTGTATTGTTTCTATCACGATCATACTTATAAAGTAATCAGATTAGCATAAATAAATGCGTGTTTTAGTTAGTAGTTGGAGACATTTATACCTGGTTTAAAATATATATTTTTTTAATGTTGCAAAAGTGATTTAATGTAAACTTACTCTTCGATAGACTTCACATATTCAGACTGGCTGTCTTTCTGTGTGTCCATACACACACCCATGATAGATTCTAGAAAGAAAAAAAAAGTTTTTAACATTTACATATAAATCTTTTGATTTAAAAAACAGACCAAATAAAGGAAAATACTCGTATAAACACAACTAAATTTCAATTAAACAATAATAAAATTTTAAGCACTTTTGTTTGCAACTATAGTTTTATTGCAAGCATTCTTTATAACAATTCTATTCTTCTACCTAGCTTTATTATTTTTGAGAAAAATTACCTGTAACATTGTCAAGAGCTGCCAAAGCAATAATAGGGAACATGTCAATCGGGCGTCCATCGGCCAATCCTTTCAGTTTCTCCGTCAGAATCCGCTGGTTCTTGCAGAACACCGGCAGGAAGTTCTGCAGAATGTTGAAGTGGAAGGCGGGAGTCAGGAATTTGCGGTGAGTCTTCCATCTTTGACCTAGAACAATTAGTTGATTTAATATAATATACCGGGGGAGTGCTAAGGTTGATGATAATCAGCACACAAAACTATTGATTATAAAAAACTAAACTAAACTAACTAAAATATTGATTATTTATTTCTCTTATTGATTATGTACTGTGGTCGATTTACCGAAATAAAAATTTGGTGGTTATCACTACACATAATAATAATAGGCTTTTTGAAAGAGGCTGAAAACTATTTACTAAAAGTTACTGGTTGGTGAATTGGTGACTTGGAATCTTGAGACGACGTTGCACAGATGACGAAGGAGATGGCGGAAAGTTATCGACAAATATTTAATTATGTTACATTACCGGTTACATTCAATATTTTGACGAATTTATTATTAGCCTGGCTGCTTTTGTAGTAAATACACTTACATTTTCATTTTACTAGAATACTAACCAGAATAAAAAATATATTTGCATAAGTACGTATGTACCAACGTAGTACAATTAAATGGTGAGCACTAATGAGTACCTACGGCTATGCAGTTGTTTGAAAGAGTTTCCGCGATCCAAGGACGCAATGGACAATTGAATTAACATAAGTAGTTTTAATAGTCTGGTACTTTCAGCCAAAGCGGGAAAAGTTTTGAGATGATTTCAACCTCAATAAAAAAGTACTACGAACTGTTATATAACGATCTAAATCTGGTAGTAGTATGGCCTTGTCTACATCACCCAAAAGTCGATTGGTAGAAAATGCCTAAGGCCTTAAGTCTGCATTTTTACTTTTACGTGTCTAAAACTTTAAATAATAATCATCATCACCATAATCTCAGCCGAAATACTTTCACTGTTGGACATAGGCCTCGCCCAAGCGTCGCCACAGCGATCGGTCCTCAGCGTCACGCATCCATCGGATTCCCGCAACCCTCGCCAAACATTAATTAATAAGTGAACTGGTTCTTACCCGTGGCAGTGAGGAGACCTTGACCGAGCCAGCACGTCAAGAAGCTGTAGGACCTGCCTTTGGTTATGTGCTCCGTGCTTGACACCAGCGGCTGAAACAAAACCAATACATTACTTTCTTTCATAATCATTTGCTTTTTAGTACTTTTAATCTGCTCTTATTAGTCGTGCACTCTTGGCAGAGTGACCGTGTTCATGTCTTGGTCGAGTCTTACGTCACCGCCTCTCACGCGATGCGACGCCATGCAGTTCTGTGTTTGGCGGCTTGGGAGTTGTTATTGATGCTGGAGATTTTTTTAAGGATCTTCCAAGATTATCAAAATGACTTCTCCAGCTCTGGGTGGAGTGGAACTGCGTGTCACAGATTTGATGTGAGCCATAACACAGTGGTTAGAGAGCGCCCGCGGGATCTTTTGCCCCGACTTTCCCTTGCACCACCAATTGTTTGATCGTTTTCTCGTTACCTACGAACTTGCATAGATGATGATAAATTTATACACAGGTTTTATCCTTAGTTCCTAATGCCATATAATGGTCATATAAGAACGGCCTTATGACCAATATTTGACATTTGGAACTTATCTTGAATCTGACCGGGCAGTGTCCGCAACTTTGTTCGTTTGAATATGGAAAAACAACTTTATTTTTTATTTATTTTTATTACATTTCCATATCTAAAAATAAGCTTGATAAAAACTCTATAGGTTTTTTTTACATAATGTTTATGAGTTTATAATCTTTAGAAATATGAGCATTTTTGTTAACGATTTGTGTTAGCAAAAAGTGTAGTAAAAAATGCATGTCAAAATCGTTTACGAAATATGCCTAAAACATACAAATGTAAAAATTGAATAAATAAGTAATTTAAATGGACGGAAATAATAAAAACGGAATAAAAAAACTGTGTATTTAAATGAAAAGGTTGAAAACCGGCAATTTGAAGGTGACCTTTTGGAATGAACCAGTGCGGAACGTCACCGCACATAATTTTGGACAGTACCGCGACCTTGCGGCGTTTTGTTTCATATTCTGACCAATTAGGGAAACAAATGCATCATGCATGAGTATTCTTTGTAAGGAAATCCGTGAGAAAAACGTGTCTATTCCGTGACGTAAATTAATATTAATTATCATCGCCATTTCAGCCGAAAGACGTCTGCTGCTGGACCAAGCGTCGCCATAACGACCGGTCCTGTACATCTCACATACATCGGATTCCTACGATCCTCTTAATGTTTCAAAATTCACCCCCTAAGTAGATGTAATGGGGGTCTAAAGTTGGTATGGAGAAATCTAAGTTCACGTGGGTGAAACCACTGGCAGCAGCTAGACCGATACCTTTGGGTAGAAAGGTCGTATAAACCAAAACCCGACTTTTCAGGAGAGCAAAAAAACAAATTTTTATATACATAAAAATTCATAACTTTTTTGCTTTTGAAGTTATAAAAAAATGATCTATGAGAAAGGTTCTTACATTTTGCAGATGAAAAAGGTTAAATCTTCAAAACCTAGCTATCTTCTTTAGTTTTATAGTTAACTTGCATTTACGTCTAAGAAAAAATCTATTCTTGGTTTATACACCCCATGAAAATGTACTTTGAAAAAACTGTGTGGGTCGTATATCCATTTTTGGTAACCATAAGGGTCACATTTAATGCCGTAAAAACCCATATACGTAATTTTTTTTGTATTATAATCCATTTATAATATTATTTAAATAGATTAATAAGATGTTAAATAGCCTTAATAAATAAACTGTTGACACATTAATTGTGACACACTGTAGTTTTAATGAAAACTTGTTACTGGAGTTTATAAATTCATACGAGTACTTTGCAAATCACAGGGAGGTAAAGTGACTTATTTTTTACCAGTCTAGAAGATTTTTACATCATACTGGCTTCTGCCAGCAGCTTCGCCGTATGAAAGAAGAAAATTATACATAATCTCAGGACATAGAGTATGCCATGGGTTGTACAAAAGAGAACCCCGACCCTGGAACGAAGGTAAAGAAGGAACGGGACTGGGTTTAAGTCAGCAAAAGTCTGACACACCCTCCAGAGCTGGAGAAGCCAATATGATGATTTCCCATCTAAAAAAGAAGGACATATAGTATACTATATCTTATTCCAGAGTCTGCCGATGCGCCAAATATCAACTTTTTGAGCGTGAAAGGGTAACAAACATACACACAAACTTTCGCCTTTGTTATATACGTCTAGGTAAGCTTGCTTTTGCAATTAGAGCACAGATGAAGGCGTGCTGGTCAGGTCACCTTGTGGTTTATATGCGTTGCAAGGCGGCATGTGTAAGTAATTATTATGGGAAAACGTCTTTAGATATTAATTTATGCATCTGTTTTTCCTGGTAATACAAGAAGTTCTTGCATGATGAGACAGTTACGATGAGTCAATATTAAGAGGTATGTAATAATACCTACCTATAAAACAGTATTCGAAGAAATTAATGGAATATTTTTAAATTGAGTATTTTTAATTTAGAACGTCCGAGTTTGAGAAATAAACAACTTTTGTTTTTCTGTAACACATACACACAGAGCCCCACTTCTAGGTGCAGGGCTCCCCCAAGTCCTTCCAGACTTAACTTCAAATGCTTAAATCGAGAGTAAGTTCCTTATCCTAAGTCGCTGATGAGACGCACTACTTTATTAATGTATCTTAATAAACTAGTGCATCTCATCATCGATAGCAACACTGCTTACTGCCATTGTACTCATAGATTTAAGTTTCAGTATAAATTATTACTTTTTTGCTGTACAATAAAGTTTATTATATTCTATTCTAACAATTAATTAAAAAATAAACACCTACCTAGGTATCTACAGGAATCTCTTGATCCGGAATGGTCTAGGTATTTGTGTGGATTATTTTTCCCAAAATAACAAATCAATATTATATGTATCGTGGTCATTAATACGGAATCTCCCTAATGTTTTTATAATCTGGTTTATAATTAAAACCAGTTTTATCAGTACATAGTTGTTTCGACTCGCTAAACTAGTATTGTATTTATTGTTTGAACGATTAAATTAATTATTCGTCAGATTTATTATTTAGTAGGTTTTATATATTATTAATGTCTCTTAAAGACAATACAAATAAATTTTATTGGTCGAGCATATTTGAATAAAAGAATTAGAGCGAATCGAATTATTGAAACAGACGTTTCAAATTAAACGGTTTAGACATTTAAAGATATTTTATATTCGTTATATGCTTTGTTATAAGTATGTACATTTTTCTTTATAAATGTCTCTTCACACTAGGACTAACTTAAACAATAAACACTGTTACTTGTAGTCCAGTGCCAGACGTTTCAAATTAAACGGTTTAGACATTTAAAGATATTTTATATTCGTTATATGCTTTGTTATAAGTATGTACATTTTTCTTTATAAATGTCTCTTCACACTAGGACTTACTTAAAAACAATAAACACTGTTACTTGTAGTCCAGTGCCTGAGACATTATAATCGTCAAAAACAAGAACTTTTTTTACTGTGGATGAAATCATTAGCTACATATAGTATATCATATTTTTAACATAATCATTATTTCATCCACAGTAAAAAAGTTCTAAGTAAAAACCTCCAGACACTGGCATCTAATATGTACATGATTATGACTCACCTCAGCATATTTTGAATGGCATATCACCACGTAAGGAGTGGAGAAAAAATGTACCCGGAACGCAAGCCCGTACTTCAATGACAGCCTTTGAACCAGGTTCAAGAACTCTGCAACAAAAACAAATAGCTGTTAATTATCTTACATGATTTTACGGTTTACGGTTTAAGACATTTATTTCTCAAAAAGAATACAATTCACTTAATATGAGAAATACAAGTTATTCTTAAATGCTAAGTAAGTTGACATAAGAAATGTAGGTACTTAAACAAACTAGAGGTTGTCAATAGTCTGTTTTCTAATCACTGAGACCAAAATGATATTAACTACGTGGGTTGTCACACTTGTCACAACACATAAGAACTCATTATTATTATTTAAACTTATAATACTGTATCATCGTCATCATCATCATCTCAGAATAAAAACGTCCACTGCTGGACATAGGCCTCCCCCAAGCATCGCCACAGTGACCGGTCCTGTGCGTCTCGCATCCATCGGATTTCCGCGACCCTTGCCAGGTCGTCGGTCCACCTTGTGGGAGGCTTTTCAACACCAAACTTAAGTGGCAGTGGGCAGGGTACATTCCGTAGAACAGATGGTCGATAGGGACGGAAGGTTCTAGAGTGGCGGCCACGTACCGGAAGACGTAATACTGTATATTTTTTACGAATCATTGCTATAATCGATACTAGAATCTGCCCATGGCTCTGTCAGCGACAAAAGTATTTTATTATATCAAATGCATTTTATTTTTATACCTGCAACTTAGAAATATTAAAACCTCAATATTTATATTGATTTCTAATAAAAAAAAAACAAATTACATAAATGATTGGTTGGTTGATAGTTTGGTTTTCGGTTTGATTTTTTATTGTTTTAATGATCTTTCATTGAATTTGTTTTTATTATGGATCGAACTATTACTATAAAATCGCATGTAGGTACCATATTTATAGCTAATATATGATTGATAGGGAACTTACAAACGAGATGAAAACTATCCTCTTTCCAAATTTCGGTCATAAACTACCTGCATTCAAAGTTTCATCCACTTCCGTTGACAAAGTTACATTAATATTATTTTTGTGGTGGCCCAGTGGTAATGACCCCGACTTACGAGTTGTAGGTCGTGGCTAGAGACCCAGCCAGGCATTACTTTGTTTAATTTGTTACATCAACACTGCTCTCAAAACGGAAAAGAAAAAAATAAGTGAGGAAACCGGCATGTCCTTGAATATAAAATTCAAAGTCATGTGACATCCACCAATCCGCACTAGGCCCACGAGGTGGATTACAGCCTATTCCTTATTCTAGAGAGTGAGAGTGAGTTCCCAACAGTGGGAACATTCAGAACAGTCTTACATTTACGTTTTAATATTTATTGATTAATCAACGTTACAAAAATAAATTAATGAGTGCATTGACATTATGCTAAAAATAATTGCAATATTTTGTTAATACCGCGACGTGTGTGTCCTTCCGCAAGTACTTACGAGGTAATACAAGGCAATTAGAAAGTTGTATTATGACCTATATATGCAACAGATTGGTACATTTGGTAAACGCGAGCACTAAAGGTTAAACTGAAGCGAGCATTAAAACAGAATTGCAAAGTGTTGTATCCGTATACTTTTGTGTAGAACAAAATATACGTCTCAGTTAGTAGACGCGACCCAGCCATACGTCCATTCTGGATGGCGGTAGGAATTAGAATAAAATCGCACAGGCACACCATTTATTTGCTACATAATTTTGCATATCTATAAATCTTCCTGCAGACATGGGCTATTTGACTTTTACTGACTAATTCCCACTTGTGTTCCTTCAATTGCCCTTCAATTCCAGGGCCGCGGTAGTTGTTTCGGACAATTATAATTATAACCACAATGGACATATATTTACTAATGTGTATTATAAATGCAAAAGTATGTCTCTCTGTCTGATACTTTTTCACGATTTAACGGAATTTTTCCAAAGGAACATACAACCAGGACAAAAAATCTCATGTCTATCATGTCCTATCCACGTGCCAAATTTTATCCAAACCCATTAATTAAGTCATGAAGAGACCGACAAAATTATATCCGCATTTATTATATAAGTATAGTTTAACCTTGGATTGTCGTTTTATAATTTAGCAACCAATGCAAAATAATTGATCTTCACCTTGACTTTTACTAAAATAAATTTTATTTATATATATCCGGAATCCCAAGACCTTTCCGGAAGTTGTCTACAAGCTTGCAATTATAAAGTATATGTACATAATTAGGAAGTTGTAAAAGCAAAAAAAATTGCAAATAATATTAAAGTAACCGGGGACATAGAACATACAAAGTCAAAAAAAGAAATACCTAACTAAATTTTAACAAATTTCAATTTGTTGCTATCGGCGGTCAAAAGTTCAAAAACCTTACAACTAATGCTCGGTAAAAACTAGATAATCGAGTTTTTACAGGTTTTTACAAACTGGGAAATATTGATATTCTATACTATAGCTATATGCACAGAACAGTTGGTTACATGGCCGGTGTTGAATATGGCTATGACATATTATAGATAGGATATCATTTACAATATTCAAATTTTAATGTTAAGTTCGGCCGTTAAGCGAGTAGCCGCCGAGAATATAATAAGGATAAATAAGTTATTAATTAACAGGTGAAGTAACTATGTTAATTGCATTAAATAGGTAATTCTTGAGTTACATTAATTAATGCAATTAAACCGTGAGAAGGCAATTGATTTAGCTACATATTGTAAATAAGTGTTATTTGTTTGTTAAAAGATTTGTAAAGTCGGAATGTGTTGTTATAAGCAAGCTAAATGATAACGTATCAGTGGTTTGACATTATTTACAGTAGTGAATTAAAAGGTACGGTCATTAGCCTTTTTCATTACAGATAAGTGATAATGCAATCATGTTTTTTGTAACAGAGCATTGACCTTGGTTTTAAATCCACATAGTGCAACTATAAACATTTCCACAGAACAACTGAAGACATTTGTGTTTTCTCCTTTTTTTTATTAAGTATATTTATTATATTTATTGGTATTACCTATAAATAATTACTTAATAATAATTCAATAAGTATTTATTAAGTAGGACATAAACTACTAGGTCCTTTCAGGAATTCAAAATAAATGTGTATTGCACGAATTTTAAAAGAGCCTCTCTCAAAGTAGCAGGCCTCATTTAGTAAAAAAGAATGTTACTTATTTGCTAAATAAATATAATTTTTAATATGATTAATTATCAAGTGTTTATTTTCGTTTCCCAAATAAATTTTTCGCATGTTTAACACATTAAAGTTAAGATCTATTTTTGAATTTAGAAACTGATAGCAGATTCTAACTCTAATTCAAAACACTGGACAACCTTGGACACAATCAGCTAAATCTAATGGCATTGACGAAAGAAAACCTGTGCAATTTTATCTAAATAGGCCTGAGGGCCGCATAATCGGATTTGTCAAATATTTATGTCATGGCCGTGATTAGTATAATCGCATAAGTGTACCAAAAAAACTTCTAATCTAATGCCTTGTATCTAATACTAGATATTTTCACCGAGATTTTTACGCGTGCGCAATTAAAAAACTGTGATGATAACATGTCCACAAGGTTAGATAGTGAAGAATTAATCAGTGTAAAGGCTACACGGATTATAGATTCGCGATATGGCTACAGATTATTTGATTAATTTAATACTGGTTACAGAGATGCTGGCTGATTCTGATGTGAGGAAAAAGAATACACTGTATGTAATTGACCAAGAATAAACGAATGTAATATAATAAAGCTGTTTCTAAGCTCAAAGGTCGCGGTTAGACGTCCACTGCTGAACAAAAGCCTCCCTCAAGCGTCACCACAGGGACTAGTCCTGTGCATCTCGCAACCATTGGATTTCCGCGATCCTCGGTCCACCTTGCGCTGCGTCTTTCGGTACGTGGTCGCCACATCAGAACCTTTCGTCCCCATCGACCATCTGCTCTACGAGCAATGTGCCCTGGTTACTGCCACTGAGTTTATTATTTATTCAAATTACATGCAACACAAACGCACAAAGGTGGGCTTAAGGTGCTCTTTCAATGGGTCAATGACTTAGATTTTTATAATGCAAATCAAGTTTGATTCCAACGTCTAGCCATTTGTTTTCGACAGTAAACCATCAAACGACTATAGGTACAGGTTGCCAAACACTGGTCAGAAAAAAATTAGTTGAAGATATCGACACGAAAAGAAGAAGAAGATCAAATTTTAATGGCTCCTTTCGCTATGGGTGGAAGAACAGGGTTTTTTACTGACTTAAACCTACCTATATCCTTTGCATTCCAGGGTTACTGTAACTCTTTAGAAAAATCTTGGGGCCTCGGCAACGGCCTTGGCGAACCCCGTTACTGAGATATAGTGACAGCCCTGGATGTCTAACGTTAGAATTATTTTTTCTGACCGTAGCTATTTCCATAAGTAAGGTGGCTTGCCTTAAAATTCCTCATACGGAGCTGTAGTTGTGTGTATAAGGTATACTTAGGTATACACTGCGCAAGAGTTTTTGATGTGAGACTATGCTAAGCTAGAAGCGATACAGTTATTTTTACTTTAGTTAATAATAGTTGGCGATGTTTCTTCAAATTTTAGCAGTCGTAAAGGTATAGGTAAATAAACAAGTGGTCGCACTGGTTGCTTGGACTACCTACGCGGATTTCGGGAACTGGTTTTATGGGTTCACCTACCTGTTTGACCGATGCCGGATAGTTTTTTGGCAATTTAGTAGTCTGGCTAACTTAGGTATCCTTTTTTATTTTTAAGTGTTTTGTTTAGTACTGTTTTTGATAGCAAGTTTTAATTTATAGTATATTTTTGCAAAATGACGTCTGTCATTACTTTTTATCCTGAGAGTTTTTTATTTGTGTTTATTTTGTTTAACATTAACGTTTATTTATTAAATGAATGTCAAATTCAATTCCTAAATTATTGTGTACATGTTCGGTGACTAATAAATAACACATTTTTTATGTTATGCTATGGTCATTTATTAGATTAATGTCATCTAAATTATTATTACCATGTTCAGTGACAGATAAATAATGGATTTTTTTTTGTAAATAAAATATGTTGAAAAAAAAAAACAATAAAAAAAATATTTACCTGAAGATTTAACTACAAATAAATGAGCATTTCCCACTAGAGGCAAAGGCGAGGGGCCTTGCACATTAAACCGGTGACTTTCCTTAACGAGACTGATCCACGACACTAGCAGAGCTAACACTAGAACTATAGATACTAATAACAAAATCATGTTTAATCACAACACTAGCACGTGTTACTCTATACTCAGCCACAGTCGATGAGGTTTGTAATCAAACTGCGACACTACACCCAGACATAGTAGGCCGGCAAGATAATCGGCGACTAACTAAAAAAAATCGTACACATGCGGTCAATGCCATTAAGTTCGTCATACACAATGAATGATACTATAGTAAGTATATAACGCTATAATATTTATAGTAATGCCAACCATATATTTTTTTATACCACCTGCTCTATATTATACTTTTATAATTATGTCACCCTTGCCTTATGCAAGTCAAACTGTCCCTAGGGATCTAAAGTAGTATGTGTGCAGTTCTCTACGGAATTATGGAACGTCAAAATCATTATAAAAAAACTTGTTAATTGAATTAAAATGTACGTGCATCAAATGAGTTTATTAATAAAAATCAAACTAGCCACCAAAGCAAAAAAATAAAAGTTCGGGAGCATTATAAAAATGAAAATTGTGGTTCAATCTTAAAGTAGTGAATTTTATTCGGTGGAAATAAAAAACATGTCGAGTGACATTAAGTTGTAAATAATACTTACTTATATTCCTCTAATATACAATATTTTGTTTAAGTACTATATTATCTTTTAATTATATCATAGAAGGTGTCAAAAATACAATATTCAAAACGGGCATAAAGCAGTCTTTGGCTTGAATTCCTCACTTCATTCAGGTTTAAATATTAACTCCCTCGCTGCGTTCGTTCTAAAAACTTAGCAACCTTCGTTTCGTTCGTAATTCAATATGCCGCCTGCGATTTTAAGACACTGTTTTATCCCCTAGTCACATAATCTACTATTATGTGCCCGCAACTTAAGGCGGGCGAATGAAATTTTTGTTTTCTCACAGGTAGATCACGTCCAGGAATAGCATAGGATATTTTTATCGTATTAGTATGTTCCTGTTAATAACAGCCGCACGGGTCGATCTACAAGGTTAAGCAACGCTTGCCTAGGTTGGTCTGTGGATGGGTGACCATCTTAACATAGCGAGTTTCCTCCGTGCCTCGGAAAGCACGCTAAGCCGTCGGTCCCGGCTGTCATTTGTAGATCTTTAGCAGTCGTTACGGATAGTCAGAAGCCAGTAAATCTGACTCCAGTCTTGCCATGAAGTACCGTGTCACCCCAGTTAATGGGTTGTGGAGGTCTGGTAGGCAGCCGCTCTTCGTAAAATATGTACTAGTATTCAGCTAAATCCGGCTTGACTGGAAGCCGACTCCAATATAGTTGGGAAAAGGCTAGGCAGATGATGATTAGTATGTTCCTTTGGGATAATTTTCGACTGTTACTCTAGCGAAGCTTGATAGAAGCTAGTTTGACGTGATTATGAAAGGAATGGGAAGATTTCAAATTATTACCATAACTTAATCGCGTGTAGTAGATCAAGTTAATATAATATATCTTCACCGTGTGTGACGACCTTTATCCGTAACCTTTTTAAATATGGAATCACATGCGTTGTTTAAATAAAATGAATAACAGAAGCAGTTGATGTCATGTAGGGTCGAATCAAAGTGTCGCCAATCGTATATGTGAGTACATTGTTTGACATTGATTGTTGATTTACGTTTTTTTACAGTTACGGTTAGTTAAATTATACGGCTCTACGAGTCTACGCGTTAGTCTTATCACTTGTTGTTTTGTCTGTAGCAAGTAGGCAAAATCATGTTTACCGATTGGTGAGTTGATTACAAATGTCATGTCTAATTTGGTACTCAATACTTTATTGCGTTCCATAATGTTACAAAGTTGGTTTGTTGTTTGAAAGGTTAAATTACGGACCCTGTCGGGCACAGCAGTCTAATATATCTATAATATGTGATTACTAATAGTACACTATAATAATATGACTATATGAAATTAATACCGTAAATAAAATACATTGGTAACGAATTACCAATGTATTTTATTTACGGATATATAGTTAAATAAATACACATTTTTACAGGTGTTTTATTTAATAAAACTTGATACTTATTGCTATTTGCAAATCATGGTTAATAGTTAGTAGTAAATAAACGGTGATTCATAAGCAACTGCTCAGTTGTAGTTATAAATTGTATACCTACGTACTCGTAATTACTTATAACTACATATTTTTCATTCGATATTGTATCGTGTTTACTAAATATAGCTAGTCATAGATAAAATTATCTACTCTTTCATAATCAACCTATCAAGGATCTTATTGATTCATGATATTATTTTTTTAAATACGTTATAATTATTTTGTATGTCAATGTTTTCGTCAAATTAAACTTGGAGAGGCTGCATCCTCCTATTATTATAGTTCAACCCTATAGTGTTCTTTCGGGGAAAATTTATAAAACAATGGCTAGACTAACTGTCTTGTAGTTATGGCTCAGAATGTTAACAAGGATGAGACATGTAACCACCATTAATAGAATAATGAATTTTTAAGTTTAAATCTATTAACACTAGTAAGTGTATGATGAGTTGTTTGGAAATATATGTGAAAGAACTACATCGTTTTCTTATATTATTATTTGAAGAAAAAATGTTTTGGGTAAAGTATTCAGTATTCCCTTCTTCTTTATCCTCGTCTTATCCCGTTACAGGGGGTCCGCTACGCTATGTGTTTTGTTGACTCGGGTCCACAATATAGAGTCTGAGGCTTTTCACATCTCTTCAGACATTACCGTTCAGGTGGTTTGAGGTCTGTACTTATCCCCTTTTTGGTAATCATACAAAGTCACTTTTGGCATATTAAATATAGAACAGAATGCATTATTATATATTTTATTGTCAGAATATTGTACAACATTGCTATGACCATTATGTATTACGATCACAATATTCTGCCATTTCCGATGTACAAATTAATGTGGTTTGTGAAATTATTAGTCATCAGTACTAATGTAATGACATTACTAATGTAATAATGTAATTGATGGCCCATAATTTTTAGTTATTATAATTACAAATAATTTAAATAAATTTGGCAATAGTCGTAAAAGAGATTTATTATTACATAAATCAAAATTCAATGAAGTCAAGAAGATTAAATATGATTTATAGGCAGTAATGTCAAATATTTAGGTATATTTTTCATTCCTAAAATCTGCAGTTGAGTAATAACATTGTGTGTATCATTTTGAGGAGTGAAGATTTGTTACACATTCATCCACCTATAAAAAATGTTTGTATGTGTGTTTTGTTGTTTGTACCATTTTTTTAACTAACTTGGACTAAGATGTGTTTCCTCATGTAAACGGAGCACATTTCAGCATGTGAGCTGCAAAAAAAATTAACATTCATATGTTAATGTTTTTAGCCACTCACGTGATTATTTTTTATGATATGAATGTGCGAACAGCGTAAACTCCGTAATTTTATTTATTCTTTTTGATACCTTTATTCACATTCTTTTTATTTACTCTTTTGATACTACGTTGATAATGGTATATACTGTTCTCTCGTACCTATTTATATGGAAACGATGTAATTCCCAATGATTTTTTAATAGAGTAACTTTGAAGTTTCTTGCTGGATTTTGTAAATACAAACGACCGTGTAGTTTTATGCAAAATAAAATACTTTGAATTGAATTGAACTCATATCGGTACAGTACATGAGAATGAAATTATACCTCAGCATTATTTTATTCTGTTATAAATACAGGCAGTTTTTTTCGTCTTGCAAAAATAATTTAGACTCTTGGGAGTGAGCCACAACGTTATTTCGTATCGTAGTCACTTTTAACTTTTTTTCTGTTAATTATTAACCCAATTTTTTATGTGTTGTAAATGAGACGACTTCTAAATTAGCGAAATGTTAAAGAAAATATGTCGTACTAACCCTATATAAACTAAGATATGGTAAAGTGAATGATGTTAATATTTTCTAATTTGGCATAGATAACAAAGCTGCTTGGTTTTTAATGCGTATGTATGATGTACCTACGAGTATTTCCAATCTACAAGTACATCTCTATCTAAAATATTGTACAAGGTTGAGTACTTGCTATGCTAACAAAAACAACATGTTTTGGCATCTCAAAACAGGTTCTCAATAGTTTTTATTAGTACACCTCCTCCGAGTGACTCGCTGAAGAAATTAAAACCTCCTATTCTAATTTTGTTTTCCTCATCTATTTTAATTGCAGTAGGTAAAACTGAATACACGTACTAGTTTATTTTAATACTAGATTGTTATATAAGAAGCTAAAATGACGCATCTATACATATAATAAATCTGTAGAAAAGTGGTTTTTGTACATGAAAAAGAAATCCAAAAAAAATAGCTAGGGTGTTAAAGAACAACCAGCAGAACCCATTTCTAGCATTTTTAGAATTTTTGTCTGTTTGTCTGTTTATTTGTTCGGGCATCATGTTAAATGTACGAAAGCAATGTAGATAATTTTGAGACACAAGGATTGAGCGTAACTTATAGTAACATTTAGTCTTTGTTTCATTGCAATCGGTTCAGTTTAGCAAAAGATATTAGAATTTAAAATTTTCCAGAAGTAAAATTAGGGTTATGTTTACTTGGTCTTATTACTTCACGTAACTTTTATACATAACAGTAAATTGTGCGAATTGTAGTAATATTAAGTTTTTTGTTTCATCGTAATCAGTTCATAACTTATAATAAAATAAAAAAATTATAATAGTCTTTTCGAAGTAAAATATTGAAACAGCGCCATCTATCATACTTAGAGATCAACTGCGTGCAGTATATATAAAATCAGCGTTGTTCGTAAATCAAAACTGATTTTAAACCAATTCAATTACCAATTTAATACTAACTTAATTCTTGATCTCATAGCACACACTTAAAGGCAAAATTTTGTGAGCATATATTTCAAAAAATTATAATATAAGTCTGTACCGATAGATGGCGTTGTTAATTGACACTAAATTCTGAATCACGATTTTAAGGCGGTCCACACACTGCACCGCATTCTGCCGTGGTGCGCTAACGCCCGCGGCGAGGGAGGTGCAGATCTGCTTTACTTAGCGGTGTAATCTGCTCCCCTGCGCGGTGAAGCAGATTACGACGGCCTCGCGCTAAATAAACTCATATGTTCACTGTGCTGTCGATCGTCGTGGAGAATGGACGAAATTATTAAATTTCAAGATGTTGCAATTATATTATTGTCATTTTAGGTTTTGTATACAAGAATTTAAAGACACTGCGTCCATAGAAGGTTTTGGATATATTCCTATTTACGAACGTCTTTACAATATCAAATCACGCGCGGGACTGCGGAGCCAGTGTGTTTTACCGCGCGGCACGCCCCGCGCTCTTGCGCAGATTGGCAGAAACTGCGCGCAGAACGCCTTCCCGCGCAGATCCGCGTCGGTAGTCTGCTGTGCTAGGCTAATTTTTTATACAAATTGAGATATTTGCATACAACGGTAAAATCTGCCGCTATTGGACGCGGTGCAGTGTGTGGAGCGCCTAAGATAACACGCTCAGCTAACAACGCCATCTATCGGTACAAAAGACGAGTGCGATTCCCAGTTAGTGTCTGTTATGCTCTGATGATTTATAAAGTCAGGACCAAACATTACCTGTTGCGGGGGTGGACCTAAGTATTGAACGCTTTTCCCATGGTCAACTATACGAGTACGTAACTCTTTCACGGGTAAACAACCCAAATAATCTTTTTGTGTACGCTCCAGATGGTTTCACAGCCAATGTTGCTTATAAAGAACGACTACAATAAATAAACTATAATTATTTGTATTGGTATCCTCCAACAGCGCTTCGCACTAAAAAATACAATGTTAAGTTCCGACTTCCACGCGAACGAAGTCGCGGGCACAGCTAGTTGTACATATTATACGAGATTGTTTTACGCAAGAGCTTTAGAGAGGGAATTAATTTAATTTGAGTTAAAATAGATTTTTAGTAATGTGTACAACACTTTACTTTTCAATTCCTTTGCGTGGAAATAAAATATTCCAATACGATATAAATTGAAGTTTTATATAATTTGTAATACTAGTAAACTGGACACAAAAAAAAAAAAACTATTAACTTGAGCGTGCAAGATGACGCACACTAATAACAAAAAAATATGTTTTAAAATAAATTCGCATACAATATTAAACAGGTAGTTTATTTTATTAGTAATTCTATTCAAAATTTATAAACTACTGAATATTTAACGAGATGTATTTTCAGAAAATTTAAATTCTGTCTTCTGTGAAGATGTATATTATATATTTTCCATCAGGTACACGTAGACTTGAAGGTTTTTCATTCGAATGTTCTAAATAGGAAATTAGGTAAGTTGACTCGTCCACGTGCGCCTTAATTCATATGAGCCCAGCAGGGTCGAAGCCTACTGCGAGCATGGCATCGCTTCTGAAAGGAAAACCAAGCGGCACGCCAATCAGACTTTGTGTAAAAGTCAGTCATCGCCGCTTTTAGTGCCATTTTCAAAAATATTTTTTTTCAACAATAAATAAATCCTTAATCAATCAATAATATGCGATATTATGTATCCGATTCCAAAGCAGGAAGAAACCAATAAAAAAAACATAATTAAATAAAAAAAAGGTTTCAGATCAATCGGAAGATATCATTATTAAAAGTACTTAACTCGTTTATTAAATGCTGATTTCATAGTTAGGACCTAAAATTTAAATAGCTAAGCAGTCTAAAATCTAAAAGCAATGGCCAAGTGTTTGTCTACCTGAACACAGTCATTCGTTCACACATTTCTTGAAGGTGAGCACTATTTCGCGTATCCCTCAGAAGAGCTAGCAACTTCATTGTAATGCATAGAAATGTTGGCAGTGACTATGCGGCAGGTTACACAATCAAATGGGGCAGGTGTCGCCAGCTGTTTGCTGTTACCGCAGTACGTTTGACTGGCCTGTTAGTGTAGTGGATAGTGTGGCGCTGGTTGTTATGTCAGAGGACGTGGGTTTGATTCCCAAACAAGACAAATGTTTGTGAGATGACCACGATCATTTGTTCTGTACCTACCAGGGTGTAATTTAGATAAATTATGTATGTATTTAGAAATGTTAAGTATGTTTATAAATTGTCTTTATATGGGTTTATATGGGGTCTAGATGGCGCTGTGTGATCGCTTGATTAGTGTTTTGTCACTAGCTGCACCTGCACAGGAATATTTTCTTAACTAAGCATGTGTAATTCGACCGTACAATCAGTCGAAAGATGTAGTGTTGGAAGGCCTCCCACAAGGTAGACCGACGACCTTACCAAGGTTCGCGAGAATCCGATATATGCGAGACACACAGGACCGGTCGTTGTGGGGACACATGGGCTTTCCCAAGCGCCTCTGTGTAGTAGTGGACGTTTTTCAGCTGAAATGATGATGATGACGTACAATCAGTCTATCCAGTCAATCTCAACATAATTGACTAAGTACGTTGATGATGCTAAACAATGCAGAAGAAGTCTTAAAAATTTGCATTGCATCTTATACAATAACAATAGTTTGCGTGTCAAGTATCTGCTTCATTAATCTATTTAAAAACGGTCAAGTGGGAATCGAGTCTTGGGCACTGCAGGGTTCCGTATTGACAAGTTACGACTTGCGGACTTATATGAGGCTTTATATTTAATAATACGAACACTTTTATGGAATTATCGGTTTAATTTCCAATAGTGTCTAAACTTGGGCCATATAGGACAATGGTTGCTGAAAAAGGAGTAGAGAGGTGATAGTAAAATTCAGACTTCTTCAGTTACCATCACCAAGTTACGATTTAAAAAAAACTGGATGTCTGACGCCCAGCAATTGATGAGTTGGGGCCTTTTTGGTTTGGGCACGCGCAGCGCAACATTTTTGCACATTTTGTAAATATTTTTTCTTATTGTATTGCCTACGTCAAATAAATCTTATCTTTTTCCTATTTATATTTAGTGATATCAATCGAAAAAAAAATAGGTTTCACATAAACCATTTTTTGACGATGCCTCACACTATGGGACACCTTATTTACGTGAAGGGCAATACAACCTAACGAAGGTATCGTAACTACAAGGAATGCTTTCAGTAACGGACCCCTAAAACATGACACAATAGCAGTCATCTAACAGTTTCTTGTTATTCTTAGGTAGTTAAATCAATTAAAATAATGATCGTAAGTAAATCGTGTTTCTTTATTAGAAGGTACTACTCTTAGGTACTAAACCACAAAGGGAAATAACGTGACGGTGTGAATCATAGATGGCGGATATTTTCACTGAGTAAATAATAATGAGGTAACGGTTTTAAGAGGCAGGCGGCCATCAAAGTGGCGCCGTGTTATGAAGCTTGGCATTAACACCTGAAGTGATGACAACGACTACTCTGTCTGACCCCAAAACGAAAGCAAAAAAGGGAAAAGGTGGGGTTTAGTCTGTAAAAGTCTGACATTCCGTTCCACCCAAGAGCGAAAGAAGTCGTTCTGATGATTCCCCACAGGAAAAAAAAAACGACTGTTCAACTGTCGAAGAAGATGAACGGTTGTAAGGTTATATTGGATGTTGGATAAAGGTTGCTATCTTTAAAATAGCTACACTATAAGAAGTGTAAAAACCTTAGATTTTGAAGCATAGAACCCGGATATAGGTATCATCACTTTTTTATACTTAGTAATGAATTAAAATTTGATCGGTTGACCGTGGCATTTACGGTGCAGCGTGCGACTGGCTTTAAATGATAAATTATATTTATTTTGTAAATAGAGAGAAGAAACACCGAAACAAACTCCTGAGTTTGGGTCATAGACTCTTTTAATGTCCGTACAGTAACTTGATGTAGGTTACTTAACAAGCCATATTATTATCACAGTCATAATTATTAGTCTATACAGATTAGTGTCTCAGCCGATCTTTCGAGAAAAGAACGAAGAAAAACGAAGAAAGAGAAAGATTTGAGAGTGCAAGCATTTGTCAGCTGTAAATGTTGAAAGTTAGCAATTTTATACCCGAACTGCTAATGAGATCCCGCCCGGACGCTTCCCGGACGCTATGAGAAACCAGACGGATAGTAATCCTAGGTTGGATATTGTAATGCATGTATTCTACGATAGTAATCATTCGAATAATAAAATACTTTTACTGTGAAAAAACTGTTAGTACAATCGCTGAGTATTAAAAGATCTGTCTCTTAACTTTAGTTTCCCTCTCTTCTAAAAGTCATTATGGTACATCGATATTAGTGTTGTGAAGTAACGATGGGATGAGACACCCTTGCATGTGCATAAAAGTGATTTAAAATAAATACTTGATAGATAAGTATTAAAGTTAAAGTTAAGTCTTGCATCACGATATCTGACATTATACAGTTGGAAATCAATTAACGGGCAGTCGTCGGACCAGACACAATACCCGTCTGATAGGAGGACCCTTCCTTTTCAAAAGGAGGTTTGTTGGACTTTCCACCTTGTTCCGCATGCCTCTTAAACTTACTAAGTGTAGAACAACCTGGGTGCAATTTCAGATCACAAAAAAAATACAAGTTTTCGAGATCTCAGAGACATTTTACAAAGTATTTCAAAAAGCCTCCGTCTCTATCTCACTCTTACTATAAAAAGATGAATTTATGGTATCATTTTGTCATACAGCCTAACTAGAGGGGCTTCGGTTAGCGTGTGCCAGCAAAATACGAGTATCTTGGCGCAATGAGGCTCTTCGTAAACAAGTAACGTGCAAACTACATGTCGGGAATACCTGACTTAGTTTACTTACTATATTGCGCAGCGAGTCACTTTGGCGGGACAATAATATACTGCTAAAATATTGGTGGTGGAAATATTAGTTAAACTTGTAAAAGTAGGTAGACCCCTTAATTTTCAGGAGAGAACGTTACTCAATAGGTGTTGTGACTGAAATTCAGAACCCACAACATGCAACATGGACCGAAACAGAAGTAACTTTCATTGTCAAAAATCAAATTAAGCATTTTATTTCCAATAAACCATTTATAAACACTCTTGAAACGTCAAGAAGTTAGTCAGAAAAATGATACTACTTGCGCACATTCCAAAGCGTAGACTTCTATGGAAAAGAATGTGCAAGAAACTCCACGGACACTCTTTTCAATGTTATGTATTTACAAATGTCTAAGTTTAAAATAAATAAATAAAAGTAATTTATTTATTTTAAGTTTAAGTTAAAATAAATAAGTAAGTAATTCATTACCCACAGTTACATAAGATTAAATTAAATTACATTTCATTTGCAATTTAACACATAGTACACACACACGTACAGATGCAATAACATAATTATCCTTACCTACGAAATTAAAAGTGTTAAGTATATTATTAAAAATTAGTTTCTATTGTATTCATGAAAAATAACCTGTCTATTCTGAATACTCTGAATATAAAAACCGAAATTAAATGAGATTTTAATGAGCAGTCAATCCATAGGTTTAAATGGTTTCGAGATTTTCCGAGACCGTGCAATTAGCACACGTTGTTTCGAAGTAGCAAACTTGGTTACTAGGTACTCGTAGTGTCTATTATTATAATTATTTATTATTATTGAATAATCAATAATCATTTATTTTATTAAATAATCAGAAGACTGCAATTTCGCATCCTTTTATAATTGGGTCACTGGATTTTTAAAAAGAGTTACCGCGTTTTAAAAAGTAAGAATTCAAGAAGAAGGATATTTCGATGAATTCCCATTCTTTTATCAAGTAGAGACATAACTCTGGATTAACTGTATCAAAGATTTCTAAAGGTAACTAACCTAATAAATCTTTAGGACCATTAATCTAAATGTGTAAGTATTTAATTTAATACTATTCTCTTAAAACTTTAAATTCTATTAAAACGGTCTACACATATTATTAGCCTTTAGCTCTCTGAATTAGTTATTTAATACTTGGCGGGGATGTAACCAAGTCCTTACAGTGACCAGAACACATGTTCCGGAATCTAAATCATGCAGCATTTCAGGCGTACTGCCCATTTTAGTCATTAGCAAAGTTTGAAGTATACATTGTACTAGTCATTTAGTTATTAGTGTCCAAAGTTGGCCTCGGAGAACTCTAGGGACAAATAGAATAACGGGATGTTGTAAGATATCATTTTGGAGTTAGCTTTTATGAGGAACCTATCAAGCCATTTGAAAAATGCCCTTGGTATTGAGTCTGTATAATGAAACCTATGTAATTTGCCTCTTTTTATTATCACCGTTTCAGCTGAAAGACGTCTACTGCTGGATATAGGCCTCCCGCAAGTGTCGCCACAACGATCGGTACTGTGCAGCTTGCATCCATCGGATTCCTGCGACTCTCATCAGGTCATCAGTTCTACTTTAATTTTACTGAAATAAAAGTAGGTACATTTTATTCTCTCTCTTTTTTTTGATACTGTGATTCGGGTGCGATAATACCAGCGTTGTCAGGCGTCGCCACGCATTGTAGTTGAAAAACAGGACGCGACGCGACGACCCATCGACTTGCGCCATTGTGAGTCGAGCCTTAAGTACTCACAAGGTTTTTCCAGTTATTATAAAACTAGAACTTTGCCCGCGGCTTCGTTTTTGAGCATATTTAAATAAAAACGTTAACACTACCTAAACCGTTTTTTGAGGAGTTTTGGAAATCTAAAGATGACAGTCTTTATTATTCGTTTAAGTTAAAATTTGGGCCAAGTTTCAAGTTCATTATCACCAGAAATAAAAATCCTTAATATAATCTTTAACACACCTTACCCAGCCTTTATTATTTCCTGCGGTTATTACTTATGCTGACTATACGAGTATTAATACTCGGAAAGAGATTTTGCATACAAGGAAATACCCCTTTTTCACGCTTCTAAAGATTTAATTTCCGTAAAAAATGTTCTTAGTGCTCACCTGGGTCATAACAGGAAGCCTTGCGGAAAGTTTTAGTCTCAGTAGTTTCGGCTGTACGTTGATATGCCAGTCAGTTCTCCTTTTATACCTATACATGTGAAAGAAAATAAATCGGTTACACTTATAGTTTGCAACCCTACTTGGTCACGTCAACCAAAACGTATCGCACAACACGGGAATACTGAAAAAGAAAAATGCTTGATCCCAGCATTCCCAGCTACTTTCTAAAAGTTCTTGTGAAGGTGTGATTGGTAGAGAGAAATGGTCGAGGCCCATTGGGTTAAAGAATGAATTACATTGCCGATTTTTTTGACGAAAACCTTCGAAATCCACGTAGGTAGGGTCGACCTGATATATTGTTTCTTGTATTGGGAAATTGCCCTTGGGAAGGGAAGAATGGATAGCGCGTTTTGAATTCATGATAGGGATACCTACATTATTCTTACATACAAACTTATTATTATTTTTGTAACAATAGGTACTAGCTGCTGCCAGTGGTTTCACACACGTGATAGTGGATAATTATACGAAGGGATCGTACTTCCAGGATAAAAAGTATCATATATGCTATTCCAGGACATGGTAGGTTAGCTGCCTGTAGGTATACCAAGTCGCATCGAATCCATTTTGTAGTTTGTGCGTGAAAGAGTAGTACATAATTTATATTTTACATATTTTGTTTTGTTTTTTTTTTTGGTTATAGAGGCTCTTTCCAATTAGCATTGTTTTTAAAATTCTGACCAAAACAGTTCCCATTCCTTGACCCATCTCTAAGAAAGTGCCAATGTGGAGCCTGCGGCACAGGAAATGTGTCACTTCCTGTGCTGCCCATGGTGCCCATCCTGCACAACAATTTGCACTTTTCAGGATTTATAAGAGGCCAATACGGATAAAATATTTTTTCTTTTAGGTGTGAAATCATTAAAAACTTCTCCTGCTCTGGATAGATTTTTACTATTTAAAACCCATTTATGTTCCTTCAGTTCTCCTTTGCATTCAAGAATTACAATAAATGTTTCGAATAATCCTGCAGCTCTGGCGGGCATGGTCCCTTTTACGTCCCAGATTGGTTTCTCTTATTTCGAACTAGTTCGTATTGATTTACTTTAAAGAAACCAATAAATATTTAGAAGAAAAGTTATGAGCCAAGTATTTACAGATTGTGTAGTCTTTTTTTAAATAATTATTTAGAGAGATATTCAAAATGTTGAATATAAAACTCTTTAAGAGTATTAATACAAAGCTCAAATAACGTATTTTTATTAAGTTTGTTCTACAATATCTTACACGACATTTTGGATTTAAAGACACAATATCAAGATGGCAGAAACATCTCAATTGTCACGAAAACAGTCCCATTCAGTGTTAATTTGACCTCTTATCTCTTAGCTACATTCGGAACTCCCATTCACAGGACCGAAGACCAATTACTGTAGTAATTGGAATAGGTAGCGTCTGTAGAATACCGTCGGCGTCCGACAAATATTATCGGTTCCTATTCAATTATGTCGTGGCGGTGTAGCAAGCCTAAGGATGGATGTGTAGGGGAATGTTTGTGTAACTGTGAAATTGGATTTGTGCTTATTCGCACTTTGGTGTTACAGATATGTTTGATGTCAAAATTCAGTTTAGACCGTGTGACCATTTGGCAAAAATTTGGAAAAATTGTTTCGCAAAATCATCAATTTGTCAAAGCTATAGTTCAAAAGTTATCATCATCTGCCTATCCTTTTCCCAACTATATTGGGGTCGGCTACCAGTCAAGCCGGATTTAGCTGAATACCAATATTTTACGAGGAGAGGCTGCCTACCAGACCTCCACAATCTATTAACTGGGGTAACACGGTACTTCATGGCAAGACTGGAGTCAGATTTACTAGTTTCTGACTATTCGTAACGACTACCAAAGATCTACAAATGACAGCCGGGACCAACAGCTTAACGTGCTTTCCGAGGCACGGAGGAAACTCGGTATGTTAAGATGGTCACCCATTCACAGACCAACCTTGGCAAGCGTTGCTTAACCTTGAAGATAGACCCATGCGGCTGTTATTATCTAGCCACGAGCTCCTCCTATAGTTCAAAAGTTATAAGGGCAAACATGGCCGCGCTATTAAAATGTACCTAGATATCGTAGTCTATTACTAGTCTACGAATATTTTCTCCATTGACAGCGACGCTTTATAATCTAAATAACAAAGAACAGCATTCTTTGACGCGCTTCCTAAAAAATGTTTATGCATAAAAGATGCAATATCGCTGATCTATACAAAGACCAGGTCACAAAGCTTGTTTGTTAGAGCTAGGTGACGTTCTGGACCGAGCACCATTTACAATTCAGATCTGGCGTCCCAACTGGACAATAAGAATAAAAAGTGGGGCTGCCTCGTCGTTCTGCAAACAACTAAGTCTTGCGGCAAGAATGCAAAGATTGTGCAAGTTCGTTAGTTGCCTGGCAGTTGGCACGGGTACAGTGTTAAATAAATCCAAGAAAGAATTTCATTTAGTTGCATAGATTTAGGAATAAGGTGAATTCTTCAACCTGATGTTTGCAAATCTGATTTGGAATTCTTCCTTAGTTTTTCGAGCTCTTTTTTTGTTTGGAAATCATGTAATAACATCTCTAGTTTTAGGCGGAGTGAAAGGGCGTGTCAGACTTTTACTGATTAAAACCCACCTATATCCCTTAAGTTGCCTTTCGTAACTGCAGTCGTGGTCAAAGTAACTGGCCTCGTCAATCGTAAAGACATTTATTTATTTGACATTCTGTGGGGCGTCTTTTGAAGAGTTTGGGGCGTAAGCATATCCTCTCCCTCTAGCTTTCTGTTTTTCGACCCCTAACTTAGCCACGAGAAGCATTTATGATTTAGATTACCATTCAAAATAGCTAAAAATAACGTTTGTTTGTGAAGTTGAAAATTTCGGCACCATTTTCTAGCTCGTCCTTTTGGTAGTGTAACAAAATCAACGCCAATAAATGATTCAGCAAGATTGAACCTCTGAACCAAGACTTGACATGTGAATCAAGTTAATATTCATAACATGCAGCTTCGCGTCATGAATACCGAAGCGACCTGATCAGATGTAGAGATGGCCGACTAGACAACTGAAACACGCTGAAATGGGCGACTACTTGCCCTACTGGTAGTCTACTATAGGTAAATGAGGCCGAGTATGTATCCCAAGAGTATGATCCCTTGGGATAATTTTTTCTATCAGGCGAGTGAAACCACTGGCAGCAGCTTGTATTATAAAGGCGAAAGTTTGGACGTTTGTTATTCCTTCACGCTCAAACTACTAAACGGATTTAAATGATGAGTACACCCACATGATACTGTGAGTTTATGTTAAATGTTTAACTTAAATTAACTATAGTTTTTAAGACAGCAAAATTACTGTAGTGAGTGCTATGTATGCCTCATTTGTCATGTGCATTGGTCATTTTGTTTTGAGATCATTTTATGGATGTGAAATGTATGTCATGTGACAGTACTTCATTTAAATAATAAATAAATAAATAAAATTTGGCATACAGGTAGACCCCGGGTGTTCCCTTCGGATAATTTTACTACTTTCACACGAGCGAAGCAGTTGGACGAAATTAGTTCATCTACATAATCACAGAAGCTAGTATGCTTACTCCATTTCAATGTTACCAAACATTGGGGCTCCATTTAGGCTTCGATAAAAGCTTCCAAACAAATGCCTTGAAAGGGTATTAGACTCCCCCAATCCCGTGCTTAGCGCCTTAAGCCGTATAAGTAACATTGCTTTTATTTTTCCACTCAATTCATAATGGAATAAATAAGAAACTGGTGCGAGTTTTATTTGAAAGCGTTCTTATTATTAAATTTGATGCATGTTTCAATGAACCTAGGCCAATGACCTTGCTATTATAGGTGGTTTCCTGGGCTGGGTTGGGCATTAATAAATCACTCTGGTTGTGAGGTTTTTTTTTCATGTTATTATTACAACCTTTTCATTGACCCTGTAGCGGGAACTTTTTACTTAAAGATCGTACGAACTCTTTGCGTGCAGTATACTCTAAATAATGCTTTCAGGGTGTTGATAGGGCTGCCTCGCCTCTGTAGCGTATCAGGGATGTTTGGAAGAAATGCGTAAAAGATGTATTTCCTTGGGGCACAGGGAGCAGGCTAATATCAGCAGATTCCCAGCTGCATGATTGCCGACAGCTGTGTCACTAACATTGTTGTAAGTTTGTTTACTATCACTGACACTATACGAGTCTTATTGTTACTTTCAACAAAGAATATACCTACTCATAAATAAATTAAACCCATTTTTTTTAATTGTCCGCAGTCCTGGCAACCATTGACTTTAGTGGGTTTCATCTAGTATGTTAACACCAATTTGAGGCACGCGTAGAACACAACGCGTCTTCGACCCGGACTTGCTCGGATGGTGAGCTACCCATTGCTTCCAGCCCTTGCTTACGGTGACCGGGAATCGCCTCGCGCACCAGACCTCCTATCCCTCACCTTTTCGCCACCTATTTCGCTCACAATACCTTCTAAGTACGTCGTCAAAGAAAGTGACTGCTTACCATTCTCTTGCTTGGTACCGTACCCTGGACCAAAGCCAGATGCGAAAGGTTGCCGCTACCAATCACCTCCACGACAACATGGCGTTGCTTTGCCTAACGATAACAATTGTATGCCTCACCGTGTTTGGAGCCGATCACCCGGAGCCAGGACATTTGGAACCAGGACGTTTCTTCCCGTCTATTCCGAAACAGGAACTTCCCAATACAACCACGTTCGGTGAGAATCTAAGTCAGGTGGAAAGTAAAACGCCATGGTGCCTCTCTAGCCATTCCTCTGAGGCCTTACCGATGCAATTGAGGTGTGGCCAACCGTTGCTTATCCTTGAAATTAAACCCGGAACGATCGCAAGACTAACAAAACAGTTAATGTAGCAGCTCAGAGAGAATACCTCTGCAACACCCACATATCTAGCAGTAACATAAGAAAAACATTATCTAAATAAACACAACTAAGTGAAACATTACTTGCTTTAGTTATTCAGTAAACAGAAGCTTGTTTGTTACAAAATATGATTAAACAAACAAAAAGCTTTTGGTCTCGTCTTCCAGGCCCGTCCCTTGCGGCAGCGTTTCTATTCTATTACTCATCTCAAAAGCTTTGTCCACGATTCTTCAAACAGTTGTTTGATTGCTTAGTCAGAAAAGTAGGGTTTAGTTTGTGTTCACAGTCTGAAGATTTTTTAGGTGTGCATTAGTTTCTGTCAGTGGTTTTGCCCGCGTTATTGTAGGTTTCGCCACACAAAAGTTGGTCTCCCGTTTTATCTTCTTAGGAGATGAATTTTGGATAATCATTTCTTATTCTTTATATCCGGCTTGAATGGAAGCCGACCCCTGAACCCCCATAAAAGGCTAGATATCTGATGATGATGAAATACACATATAGCTCCTGCCAGTGGCTTCGCCCGCATAACGTACCTAGATTTAACTTTGGAGCCTCATTTCATCAACATGAATTTTAGAAAATCCTCTTTTAGTGCTCACTTAAAACATAAGTAGCATAGTAGCTTGGGTTGTGCGTTAATATGTCACTCACTGAGCTTCTCTTTTTACATATAGAGAAGGAAAAAGATAAAAAGAACTTCTGTGTAAAATTTTAGCGTTTCTATTCTGGGTCTGGATGAGTCAGTGAGTGAGATAGGACTTTACCTTAACGTTTGAATCCCCAACCGGTCCTATGAGACCGCGCTGTTATTGTTTTACTATTGTGTCTCGTTTCGCGGGTATCTGAGTAATTAAAGTCATTTAAGTAGAAAATATAAGTACAACAAGAGTAAAATAATAAGGCCAAGTTCTGATCGCAATTTGTAATATTTATTTAACTTTTTATTAAACTTACCGGGTTAGTTTTTCATATATTTGGTAACAGAAGAATAAGTATAGCCGTTAGACATATTTTCTATAAGAAAACTGTAAAACCGCGTTTTTAATTCTTGAATAAAAGTTACCTGACTATTAAAAATCAGTTCACACAGACTGATGTATATACGATAGAAAGCTAAGATGG
Organism: Mythimna separata; assembly: GCA_030763345.1. Lineage (NCBI taxonomy): Eukaryota > Metazoa > Arthropoda > Insecta > Lepidoptera > Noctuidae > Mythimna > Mythimna separata. The sequence goes on along the minus strand of CM061177.1, from coordinate 16,677,390 downwards.
ATATATAGTGGTATTAATGTGCATATATAGGTACAGTAGACCTCACTTCAGTGGTTATAAAACCAACATAAGCTGGTCTTACATTAATTGAGACTTCGTTGACAAGGCCAAAGAGTTACCTATCACGAATGTGAGGCCCAATATACAATATATGAAAAAAATTCTAATCTAAATGCATCAGTAAAAAATGTACAGCCAGTGGTCAAAAGTGCAGTTGCATTTTACCAATTCTAAAATCTCGAAAACTTCTTCGAAGACGATAGTCAATGTTCTATGACTGATTTAATTTGTAGCATAGAATCTAAAGTATTGAATAAATTAGTAGTGAACCTTGGAACTTCTACTACAAAGAAATTTTAGACATTTTAGCATTCGGAAAGTACAACTGCACTTTTGACCCCTCACTGTAAAATTTTCGTTAAATACTTAAAATATTACAAATGTAGTCCTAAATAATAGAATTAATTAAAAATAATAATGATAATTTATAAATTAATATTAGTACTTGAATTTTAAATGAAATTAATAATGTCAGTCTTATTTCCTAATATTAAAGAAGTTAAATTATTTGACATCCTTGAAAACAAAATTGTAAGGACCCTTAATGTAATTAAGGGAATGTTGAACTGTTTTCGGTGGAGGCCCGAACCAGTACACTTGGAAGTTTTCTATTAGCCTTGCCACAAATGTATCCATTTCCAGTTCAGCTATGCGACGACCTGAAGACAAAATATATCATGTAAACATAAGCAAGGCAAATGTGACAGTAGCCTAGACAAGTGTGTTCCATTGTTGACTACATCATTATTTACCATCAAGGGTGGTATCACGAGCTTGTAATGCCATCATGCCTTGTATAGGTCTACAGCTCCAAAATCTCAGTAAAAAAATTCAATTCAGTACAATTTACAGTCCATTTTCTTTCTCATAGTCAGGTTTACGTTGCTGAAACCTCTACTGTCCGCACTAAGCGTTTCGCCTCTTCTTTTATATCGCGTACATTGAAGGATTAAAACAATTTGCATGCTGCTGTCTTCCCGTCCTATTATAATGTAGGTGTTTTAAAGGCTAGAGTGAATAGGCTCTTAATAAACTAGTGTGCATCATTGCTTACCATCAGGTAGAATTGCTGTCAAGCTGGATTTTAGCTTATATAAATTAAAGTGAAAAGCTTACCTATACAGGCGCGGGCTCCAAATCCGAAGGGTACGTACACAAATGGATGAGCTTTCCCATAATGTAGTGGGTCATCTTTCGCGGCTATCCATCGTTCTGGGATGTACTCATTAGCTCTGGGGAAGTACTTTTCCATCATGGACATTTCTCGGTGAGCGAAGATGATATCAACCTGAAATGTACGACGTTTAATTTTTCATATTTGTGACTGATACATAATAATTGCTAGCCGTATCATTATGCCTAGTTCAAATAATTAAATATCACAAATTAGTTTTTTATTCGCTCAATTAATAAAATCCCAGTATAAATTACGAGATCAGGTTGTCAGCCTGGTACACAAATTTTTAATCCAGATTTATAAAGCTTTAGGTTTGATGTTCTCATAATTTACATATTATATTATCTAAATCTACAATTGGCTTGGTTAGGGCACTTTAGGACAGTATATAATATTTTACTTACACCTTTCGGCACTTCATAACCCAATATGTGAAACACTTTCGTGGTTCTTCTAGCATTTCCTGCCACTACGGGCATCAGCCTCAGGGACTCTTTGATACAAGCTCTCAGGTAAGGTCTTCGTTCCGATTTAGACATGATCTCTTCTCTTAATTTGTCTTGCTTCTTTTGGTTTTGTGCGAGAAGATAGAGAGTTGCTATCACTGTGTTTGATGCCTAAAAAGGTTGTATAAAAATACTCATTAACACATAACAATAATCCATCAAGGGAAGAAAATGAAGACATTTGCAGGAGAACCAAATAACAGACAAAACCATATCGGTGTGGATGAAAGGCTCTGCAATTCGGAAGGCTTTCCAAAAGTTGGACCGATGGCCTGGTGAGAGTCGCGGGAACAAAAGTGGATGTCGTTCCGGGCTGAAATGATAATGATGAAAAGTTCATTGAGTTAGGTACCACAATTCTATTTTAAAGTTACAATGTCTCAAACTGGAGGAGCTCGTGACTAGATAATGACAGCCGCACAGGTTGATCTTCAAGGTTAAGCAACGCTTGCCTAGGTTGGTCTGTGGATAGGTGGTGATCTTAACATAACGAGTTTCCTCCGTGCCTCGGAAAGCTCGTTAATCCCTACGGCTTAACGCCGGGACCTAAGTCCCGGCTGTCATTTGTAGATCTTTGGCAGTCGTTACGGATAGTCAGAAGCCAGTAAATCTAACTCCAGTCTTGCCATGGAGTACCGTGTTACCCCAGTTAATGGATTGTGGATCTCTGGTAGGCAGCCGCTCCTCGTAAAATACTAGTAGGTATTCAGCTAAATCCGGCTTGGCTAAAACAAACTTGATTTTTCATAGAATGTGCTTACCGTATCTACACCAGCAAATAACATATCACTGGCCATGATATGAGCCGCTTCTTCGTTGATTTCTAATAACTTCTCTAGAACAGCCTTCTCTGTATCAGATTTATTCTTCATGTTATCCTTACCCTTTTTGATGAAGTACTTTGTTAAACTGAAAATATTAAAAAGTAAGTTAAGTAAGCAATATAAGTGCACGTATTATTTTGTGGTAATCGGTCAGTTTTAATAAATTAGAACAAAATAAAGGGCGTTCTAATAAATCTATATATTTATTTGTTGTAGAAATTCTTTGAGTGTTTTAGAGAAATCTCTTCAAAGAACCTCAAAGAATTTCTCTGTATTTTTTGTTGCAGTCTACGAAATATACTAAGAACAATTTTGTGTATTTGTGTAGTTTTACTATATACATTTTTTTTGCAACTTACTTCTCGTGTTTCTCATATGCTTTCATAACTTTGTTGTACAATGGCGTCGGAATCAGTCTCCAAAGACTTGGTATGAAGTCTATCTGGTTGGCTGTAGTGAAGAGTTCGTGAACACATTGGATCAGCTTCCATTCGGGAGAGTCTGTGGACAAGTTGGGTTCGAGGCAGTTCAGGCGGCACCCGAGTGCGACTGTGCCGATGGATTCCAAAGCCCACAGATTCATTTCCTTGTCCAACTCCTTTGTGATCATGTAATTTTCATCACGGTTAGCTCTCATCCTGAAATTTAAAATTAATTTTATGTAAATGAACAATAGTATTTATTTTGTTAATAGGTTTAGAAAAAAAAAACACTTTTACATGTAATTTTTTTCGTCAGTTTAACTAGATAGAGCTGGTAATTCCTAGCTGACTACCCTGAGAAGTAACAGCGAAAAAAACTCAGGAGTCAAAGTCTTTTTTAAAGTCCATTAAGCTTTGTAATGTTCAAAATGTTCAAATCACATGAGAACCATGCAGATTGGTATCTGAGATGATCCTCTGAGAAAAGAACTATTGAAAAAACAGATTTGAAAGGGCCTGTCCAGTCAGTACAAGCATTTTCTCAGTTTTCGTTATGCTCAATTCAGGATTATCAGTTAGGTCAACTACTTGACGAACAATAGCAAGGAAAATACATTACAGATAGCACCGACCGCTGGCGTTTTTTGGGCCTATGGCTGAGCATATGTCTAAAATTACGGAAAGGACATTGCCAATCCTTGTATGGAAGTTGGACCAAGTGCTGCCCAGAATGAAGACCTAGTGCATTTTGTTCCTCAGGCCAATACTAATCATTATAATAATAATAATAAACTTGGTCAAACTTCCATACAAAGGTTTCCAACTTAGGTTAGGTTAGGTTAGAAAAACCCTTTTTTTTCTTGACTCCTGGAGCCGATTTTGAAGGGCTTCAATTCACTGATTAGTATTGGCCTGAGGAACAAAATGCACTAAGTGTTCATTCTGGGCAGCACTTGGTCAAACTTCCACACAAAGATTTTTAACTTAGGTTAGGTTAGGTTAGAAAACCCCTTTTTTTCTTGACTCCAGGAGCCGATTTTGAAGCGCTTCGGTTTAATGATTAGTATTGGCCTGAGGAACAAAATGCACTAGGTGTTCATTCTGGGTAGTACTTGGTCCACACCCTGTCAATCTCCTTTGTATTTAATTTTATTATTGTAAGTGTGAGGACGATGTCAATTATATAATTTTTTTTTCTGTTTGTGTGTCCACATGTTTACAAAATGTGAATATTTTTTTGTCGAAGTTATGTTACATTCAAAAAAAAAGTACACTGCTTGTATACAAATATCACTAATTATGCTTATCGCTAAAATAATCTAGTGATTTAGTTAGTCTGTCCACCGTCCGTCAGATAATCGCCCTAAGTTGATTTCGCGTAGTATTCCACGCGCACCTCAAAGGTGGCTTTCCTTGTGTTAAACTTTCCTTGTTAACTAGAAAAGTTCGTTAGCAAGTTTATAAAATTAATGATCAGTTTGTTACCTTTTAATCATGTCCTGTGCTACCTCATCCAGTACAGTTGTGTATAGTTTTATAGTTTTGGGTTGCAACATCACTGGGTTGACTATCGAGCGGAACTCTTGCCATACTTCGCCGTGGCTAGAAAAAAAACATTGGTATGTAATGGTGCATGATATATTATGTACTATATTAACTTGCAGCAGTTTTCTTTTGTCTTTATTACTAGGATAGTGCATATTTACAGTCCTGTAATTAAATCACCCAGAAGTAACTACTGCTTCTAGATATTAAATCAAACAAATGGTTTTAAGTAGTCATTGAGTTCTATAAAAGTGCACTCACTCTGAAAGGAGGCCCGTTGCATGAAATTTAATCCCTTTTCTTTTCCTATAAACTTTTCTGTAGTATTCTAGGGAATCGAATCCAGGTCGAATGGGATATGAGCTTTCACTTCGCAAAACCTGAAAAAAGTTATTTTATTTAAAAAATTTATTCATCATCTGCCTAGCCTTTTTCCCAACTATATTGGGGTCGGCTTCCAGTCAAGCCGGATTTTAGCTGAATACCAGTATTTTACGAGGAGCGGCTGCCTACCAGACCTCCACAACCCATTAACTGGGGTAACACGATACTTCATGGCAAGACTGGAGTCAGATTTACTGGCTTCTGACTATCCGTAACGACTGCCAAAGATCTCCAAATGACAGCCGGGACCAACGGCTTAACGTGCTTTCCGAGGCACGGAGGAAACTCGTTATGTTAAGATGGTCACCCATCCACAGACCAACCTAGGCAAGCGTTGCTTAACCTTGAAGATCGACCTGTGCGGCTGTTATTATCTAGCCACGAGCTCCTCACTATTTAAAAAAATTATTGACCTTTAAAATTTTAAAATTAACTCACAGGAACATGTTTACCTACTACTGGGTAAATGGTACCTACATTTTGATACAATTGTGTAATATTGGTTACTTCTTGTCTCGAGAGTAGGTATGTCCCCTAGGTATGATTTGCTTAGATGCAAAATTGTATGTAGCTAGTAGTTACTTAATTCTAATAATAAGTGCTTCACTTACAAGTTCAACGCTTTCGGGATCACTTAGAAACATCAAAGGACGCTTGCCGAACATGCTGTCTAGACGAATGATCGGCCCATACGTTTCTATTAGCCTCATGGTGGTTAGTGGATCCCGCATGTCGGAAAACGCACCTGCAAAAAAATTATATGTATAAGTACTTAAACGTACAATCCGATCACTTAACTTGACGCAATTCTGAAATGCGAGCATCTCCCTGCTTCCCACCACATTCCCTTAGTTCACCCGTGTCAGGTATGGTCAGCATCTTTGTTATCGATACGTGCGTCGATAATTTGGCTTGTTCTCTGTTGTTGTTATATTGTTTTTGGACATTATTTCATCAATGCCAAGCGTCAAGTTAATGTGACCTAGTTGTACTTAAACGTACGTAGCGTAGTGTCCCAGTAGGTTCGATCCCCGCTAGGATCACGCGAATTTCAACGATGATTTACCTCCAGGCATGAAGTGATGTAGTTGCCCAAGGAAAGGCAAAGACGGAGGTCCTGGTATCTCTTTCCATGGCTTTATGTTATCTTTCCTTGTAGCTGTACCTGTTTCTGTTGCAGTTCTGTAAAATCAAAACACAAAGACATATATTCGTACTTAGGTACAATCGGTAAGGCCGAGCTACGGAGCGCAGCATAATGTGTGTCCACGTTCGAAACACTAAACTTCGCTACAAAACGTTAAACGTTTATGTGGCTCATAAGGCTGCCCAACTTCAATGGGACTGGGCAGAATAAGTCTGTCGCATGTTTAATGAGCTGTGGGCCAGCATAACACAAGATTGGTGCCTAGCCACAGCAACGCTTGGCCATGGCAGGCCACGAAAGAGATGGCGGGATGGCTTGCATGTCTTACTTAAGAATTAGAATGAGAAAGCAAGGAACCATAATAGAAATTAAAATACTCAAGCATGTAATATTACACAAATTCTATTATTATGTTGATCAATCCGAGGTAATATTCGATATGGAATCACCGGCTACTTCAGTCCCAAAAAAATAATTGCGATGTTTCGTATCGGTACATGTCTTGGATAAGAATGTTGTAAAAAAAATATTGAAATATTATTTACTCACATTTTAGTTGAAAATATTTGACAACAAATTTTTTGGGAGGTAGCATGATTAAAAAATGTAAATAAGTTTAGTAAAACTCTTTTGAAATGCAGATGCAGCATGTTAACAGAATGATTCTTAGTTTTATTACGAAAACAAACCTAGAGGTATCATAGGATGAATGGTTGGAACAAAACATCCTTCGCTGTATATTCTCTTATAACTAACTAGCAGGGACAATAAAAACATCGTTAGCGAGTAATTAATTTATATTAAAAAGAAAGCGTTGTGACCGTCACGACAGCTTTCATTTACCATATAAGTGGAGTAAAACTTGCAATAAGAAACATCGTTTCAAAAAAAGTGATCTGTAATCTCAGTTAATTCATCTTTTAACTGTTCTACTTTCCAGTCAGAGTTTAGCTATCTATTCCAAATTATTATTACGTGCCTGTTGTGTCCCATTGCAGGACAAAGGCCTCCCTCCCATTTTTCCAGTTCTCTCTATTCTTGGCCACTTGTCACCAATACTTTAGGTAGGAGTTCAAATCGTCAGGCCTTAGCTACCTATTCTCAATTTTTATTAAAATAAAACGACTTACCTGATACAATTTTTATTGATAACTGCTAAATTAAAGAGCGATTTGAACTTGCTCGTCTGCATTTTGAGGTGTTTAGATCACAGAACATATAAAGTAAGTTAGAAAGGAAATAGTTCCTGATTTGTATCGGAACGCGTGTCGCTGTTTGTCTCCCACTCTTTAACTCCACTACAGGCAAGAAACCTATACGGACGCGTATTACGCACACTAGTAGACAACGCACACTTAGATCGCAACTTTGCTATTGGTTGTATCACACATGCATAAAAGCAATTTAGGGCGACTAAAAGGTCGATAATTCATATCGATGAAATTCAAAAATAACGGATAATATTGTCGACTAGTTATCGTTATAATTTAAGGTGGTGTACCAATACGATGGATTTATTGGTACACCTGGTTATATAAAAAAGTAATATAAATGTTATATTAAGAATAAAAAATAAAATAAAACAAAACTATAAAATTAAAACATTTGGTTCCGAAAAACCTCTTACGCCTACTTTTGAATTATTTATCAAAAAATTGTTCAGTCAGAGAAGTGATGCTAATTACATATTCCAAAGCGTAGATTTCTATGGAGAAGAACGTGCAAGACTCCGTATCTCCGTAATCTCGGTTACTCTCTTTTATGGTTTTTATTATGTAAATAAATAATTTAAAAAAAGTAAAAGACGCATGCTCAGGCACACTCTGTTCAACCTTTTTAAAGCAATGGAATGATCCAGTCACTCTCCGAGACATTTGAGTGAGCATAACAAACTCTCAATTACCATTCCTTTTTTATGTCAAACAAGTTATAGCCTATAGGTAGTATATTAACAGATAAACATATTTTTTGCTAAAAATACAAGTGTGTTGAATACAATACTGTTGAATACCACAAGAGAGCCAAGAACGGCCATCACCAATTACTCACATGTATCATACGACGTTTTTCAACACATTTGTGAGAAAAAACAATTTAGCTAACTATTACATTACACAACAGTAAAACTAGTATAAATAATTGTAACATAGCGGTAAAAAATGAAATTTGTTTTCTTATGCGTACATCAAAATTAAGATATAGTCTTTTGATTATATTACCTAGTCTTATGTTTATACTTGCGTAAAAAGTTTTTATGATACCTAACGTCTTTCAGAGTGACAATAGAATAAAATTCATTTTCTATGTATTTTTTTTTTACATACCATAAACTAGTGCTTGACTGCAATCTCACCTGATGGTAAGCAGTGATGCAATCGTTGATGGTGAGGCGCACTAGTTTTTTGTTGTATATAATTCAATTTAATTAATACAGCCGCCAAACTTCGCTCAAATATATCACGCCAAAAATCACGGGCATTCTTAAATGGCGGCCATAGACCACAAAGTAAAACAAATTTTATTTGTATTAAACTGGACGAAATTGCGTGAAAAATTACAAATAAGACACTAATTTATACTATTGAATGAAAAATACTTAACCTATTGATTAGTATTAAAACTCTGTTCGTGGACGAATAGGTGAAACAAAACCGTTTTAACTACACTACATTATAGCACTAATAATAAAATATTTAAAAAATAATAACTGCTACAAGAAACCAAGTTATTTTAATAGATCGATAATGGTTACAGTTACAACTTGGTACAACACTATGTCCATGGAGTGAAGTTGTCAAATTCAAGACATAGTTCACCACACGTGATATCGCAATGAACACATTACATTGCGCGCTTGTTTACTCAGTACAAGATTGTACCAATGAATTGCACACAATGTATAATTTTGCATGTCATTGCGATTTTATCGTTATAATGTACAAATTCCATAATATTATCATTATAATTATAAATATCAATTGTATTTAAAGGTTTTTAGACTAATCGGTGAAAAGAAATCCCTTCTTGGGCTACACTACACACTTGGTATTTTTTACGACACGTTGCGATAGCGCATGTCGGCATAACTAATATTTTTCACGGAGCTTCATACACAATAACAGTAAGATCGCGATTGACGACCGGTGTCAATCAAATTTCGGTTGAACCAAAATTGAACTATGACAATTTGGCGTACATTGAGGCACGCCTGCCCCGCCTACAAGGCCATTCTAACTTCTTTCAACTGTTCTGTGGTTTAGATTATCATGCACTTATGATGTTATTATTTCTAGTATGAAAGCGTCAAAATAAAAGAAAGGTCTAATCAATCAGTGCAATCGAGGCGAGGTATGAGCTTTGTAAGAGAATGTCACATTTACTTGTATGTGGGTACAACAAAATACTAGGCAACCCCTAGTATTTTATATTACCAATCAAAATATATTTTCTCAATCCAATCAAATAGTGTTAGCACATACTCCAATTTGGTACGATGAACATTCTCACAAAAGCTGACCAGGCTGAACCGTTGCTTTGCGCACGCATTAATCAAAGGATTGCTTTTATAGGTCGAGCCAATAAATTTTATGAATACATTCACATTATTATTTAAAAGTAAGATCATCTGTGCTTTTCAGGACTAAGCCAAAGAGCATAGTAGATATAGGAGGACTCAGCATCTGTATGGTAACCAACACGGCGTTCTTTAAGAATTCGATTTATTAATGAATCGATTCTTTAGATCTCGATTCGAATCGATTTGAAAATTGTTGATTTGGTCAAACCATCCACACATACTGATTTAGTACGGAGCGAACAAGCAAACCATATCCGTGGTCCGACCATATCATATTCGAGCCTGTGTAAACGCTCGAAAGTGAATCGTAATACACTGAATAGTTTACATGGGTTTTTAATTTGGCTTATGGAATATTTCAACAAACTAAACCTATGAACGTCGGTCCATACTTCGTTCTGATATTGGATGTCTCCCATTAGATATTGGTGACTTTATGATCATGGTGAAAGTTTTCGAAGATATCGATAGATAACAATTTTTTTTTCGATGTGGGTAATCAATTAATTAACAATTTAAAACGACTATGGTCTTTCAGCTGCCTTTTGCGTTCCAGTGTCACGGTAACTCTTTCAATTCCGCTTTTTGTCTAATTGTAAATCTAACCCACAATCGTAATAGAATACATCCACCGCAGGTGCAGAATCTTTTTAGATATTTTCAGACTACACCGATTCAGGACAATAACTTCTCATGTTAAATTGGAAAGCTTCTGCATTCATTATCTACAGACTAGTGTCCGATCCGATTATTTCTATAACTGCTCTATGGTGGTGCGAGAGGGCGAGTCAGACTTTTACTGACTAAAACATACTTCTGTCTTTCAGTTGTCCTTTGCTTTCTAGGATCACGATGTTTCTTGCTTTCTAAGATCACACCTTTTCAGAAAAACTTTGTGACGGCGCTGCTGCGTAGCAACAGTTTTGTTTGACATCTCTTTGAGACGTGAAACACTACGCGCTGTCGACTACTCGAGCTAGGTCCACACAGTTATCCATTGCTCGTCGCACACACACCGTAGGTGGGGCACATCTTCACCGTTGGCTCCATCGTCTCCTCAGGAGGGCTGCACAATGGTGACACCCAGGCGTCTCTTCTGTCTGAATCTGAAACCTTCTAAACTTACCATGCCCGGTGAGGACCAGAGTTATGCAGAAGGAGAGAACGCCGTGATGCTTCTCCAGCGACTTCTTAAAGATCGGTCTTACCGCCATGATTATGGCGCGCCTAAGATGGAGATAATGGTATGGGTTATATTCAATTATTGACAAATGTCTAATAATAATACATAATTGTTGCAGTTAGTATTTTATTTTCTTATCTAATAGGATTACAAGCAGTTTTGTAGACGTGTCATCGTGTCATTATTAATTACGAATATCATGACTAAATAATGTTTTACATTTTTTTGTATTTAAATGAATAAATACGATGCTATTGTCATCACCAATATTTATGAAGGAATGATAATAATTTACTGTCAAATATTAAAAAAATAAAAAAAGATGCTCGACCAGTTCATTGAGAACTCCTATAAAAAAATCGTATCTTAAAAAGTACTGAGGTACGAGTAAGTTTATAAGAAAAAGAAATTGTGATATACAAAATCGAACGCTCTTGCGTGGTCAAGAACAAAATTGTTATTTTACATCCTTGAATATGAAATTGTAAGGTCCCTTGATATAGTTCAGGGAGGCTTGGTGTATTGTTGGTGGAGGTCCGAACCATTCCACTTGGAAGTTTTCTATTAGTCTCGCTATAAATGTATCCATTTCCAATTCAGCTATGCGGCGACCTGGAAACGAAAAAAATGAATATAATATAAATTCACACTAGTTCCCTCTTCCAGAGAGGAGGCCGGAGTCCCAGCAGTGGCAACATTATAAGGCTGATGCTATGCCATGCATATCAGTGTACAAAGGTGGTAGATAACAGAAAAAATCAGTGTGGCAATAAGTACCTACGCTTCTACGCACAGTTTATATTTTTACAAAGGGTCACGTACTGATCTAGCTTTACAAACTTTTAAAGATATTTGCGTCTTCTTTGAGTTATCACGTGACATGGTATTTTTTTATGATATTATATCTAAATTCCAATTAAACTTATTTACCTATACAGCTCCGGACTCCAAAACCAAAAGGCTGATGGGCAAATGGATTGGCATTGCCATAGTAAAGTGGATCGTCTTTAGTGGTTATCCACCGCTCAGGTATGTACTCTCGAGCTCGCGGGAAATTCTCTTCCAACAGCGACATATCTCGATGGGCGAATACAACTTGCATCTGTAATGACAATCCAAAAAAAATGATGAAGCAGTGCTATTTCGTAACACAGGCAAAATAAAAGGCGATATGTTAATGATTTCAAACAAGGTAACGTAATAGACGGCTAACCATATACTGTAAGACATAACATTGGTAATATTACTGATTATTCATCTAAGGTAGCAGAGAAGACGCATTCGCCTAATACTTCCTATTATTTCGATCTACAGATAATGTGACCATAACTGTCGAACTGTATGGATAAAAATGTTGGGGTGTGAAAAAGATTGATGAAAATACAAAAAACATTGCGTGTAGCGGATATGAGAATGTTAAGATGAATGTGTGGTGATACGAGAATGGACAAAATGAGAAATGAGTACAATAGAGGAAGTTTCAGTAGCACCTGTGACTAAAATGTTGAAAGGGAATCGTTTGTCTTGGTATGCTCATGTAAACAGGAGGAATGAAGTGCATGTTGCTAAAAGAGTTCAAAGTATACATGTAGATAGATAGAGTGGGAAAAGGAGACCAAAGAAAAGAAGAATTGATTGTGCGAGTTCTGATATGAAAGAAAAGGGTGTTAATGATAACGAGACGTATGATAGGACAGAATGGAAGGAAAAAACGTGTTGTGCTGACTCTAACCAATATGGGATAAGGACAGGAAGAAGAAAAGTTAATTTGACTATAACAAACCAAAGCCGAAGAGCTTCTCAAAACAATATTATCATACTTACGTCTTTAGGTATCTTGTAGCCCAAAATATCAAATTCCTTTGTTGTTTTCCGGATATTTCCTGATACTACTGGCATCACTCTTAAGGATTCTTTGACACAAGCTCTAAGATATGGTCTTTTTTCCGATTTTGACATTATCTCTTCCCTTAGTTTGGCTTGTTTGTCGGGATTTTTAGCCAGTAGGTAGAGGGTCGCTGTTACTGTGTTGGCGGCCTGTATAACAGCATAAAGTCAATTAAAAAAACAACAACACATCAATCATACAACAATCATTGCTGTATTATGTTTGTTTAGTTTAAAAATATAAGTTATATGTACCGTATCCACACCAGCAAACAACATGTCACTAGCCATAATGTGAGCCACTTCTTCATTTATTTCTAACAATTTTCCTAAAACTCCTTTCTCCTGATCAGATTTATTCTTGAGCTGCTCCTTTCCTTTCTTGATGAAGTGTTTAGTTAAACTGAAAACCATGAATCATTTTATAACATTTACATTCTTGTGTTCTGTATTGTAAATTGAAGAAATCATATGAAACCTTACTCTTCATGATGTTCGTACAACTTCATAGCTTTCTTGAACGTTGGCGTCGCAAACCATCTCCAAAAGCTTGGCTTGAAGTCCAATTCATTGGCTATAACGAACAGGTCGTGGACGCACTGGATCAACTGCCACTCTGGAGAGTCTGCGGGCAACTTGGGGTCGAAGCAGTTGAGACGGCACCCAAGAGCGACTGTGCCGATAGATTCTAGGGCCCATAAGTTCATTTCTTTATCAAAATCTCTAGTAATCATGTTCTTTTCATCACGGTTAGCTTTCATCCTGAAATTATTTTGTTATTTTTAGTGTATGACCGTAATTTCGGGTTGCATTGGCCCTAGGGTATAACTTTAGCCAAGTTCGTTATAAATACAGTAAACACAGACATCGGTGTTTCTATTGGTTCACAAGCATGGGCCGAACTTATACCTCAGGGTCAAAGTAACCCACCCTTACCGATACTCATAAAAAAATGCTTCAGTATTTTTTTAAGGATCGTTCATAATTTACCTTTTGATCATGTCTTGTGCTACTTCATCAAGTACTGTGGCATATAGTTTGATCGTTTTAGGCTGTAACATGACTGGATTGACTGTAGAACGAAATTCTTTCCATACATCACCCTGGCTGTGAACAAATAATTTTAAAACATTTGATATTTTTAATTTATACTTTGAAATATACTAATGTTGATCATGTTTATTTATCATTGATGACTTACTCAGTAACAAGGCCTGTAGCGTGTACAGTATGTCCTTTACTTCTCTTATATTCTGTTCTGTAGTATTTAAGACTCATGAAACCTGGACGGATGGGCATCCAATTTTCACTTCGTAATATCTGTAGAAAATATACAGTTCAAAGTTTAAATAAAATTTAATAATAAATTATTGCACCAGTCATTGCATTTCTTATGGATATTAAAATAAAATTCGTGTGCCCATAACTTAAAAGTGAAGTGATGAAGGTAATATTTATCAACCGTGGTTGATTATCAGTTTGTAATTATGATCTTTCTTTACGTGTAATTATCTACTTACATATTCACAGGATTCAGGATCTTTGAGTAAAACCATAGGTTCCTTGCCTAACATACTGTCGAATCTCACAATGGGTCCATATAAGTCAAATAGTTTCATGGTTCCGTCAACTCCTTCGATGCCCTGTAAGCTTCCTGTGAAACATTTCTACGTTTTAAAATTTATTACTTTAAAGAAATTAATCATAACACCGCAGTATAAAATGAAACTGAACAATAATTTTGTATTGTTTTTCAACATCATCATTTCAGCTGATACACGTTCACTACTGGACAGAGGCCATTGCCTGTTGTCACCTCAAATACCAGTCCTCTGGGTCTCGAATCCATCGGGTTCTTGCGATCCTCACCAAGTCATTGGTCCACCTTGTGGAAGGCTTTCCAATGCTTTCGCTTTTCATTGTTGTTAATTACTTAAAAATGCTGATCGAGTTCTGGTCACGATGAACTTAACACACCTTTTTTATTATTTTATTACCAAAAATTCTCGTGTATGTAGATTAAATATAAGTATGTCAATAGTCTGTACTACGGCATGCTAAAACGGAACAACTGTAGCGGCTAAAATCTACTGTACTCGTAGCATAACTTTGAAAGATCTTCCACTACTGCTCTTGTTTCAATGTTACCTCCAGGCATGAAGTGAAGCATTTGCCCAATGACGGGTAGAGACGAGGGTCCGGGGATCTCTCTCCATGACTTCAGGTTGGCATCTGGCTTTACAGCTGTGCTACTTGCAGCTACTGTTCTGAAAACAACACCCATTTTATGAAATCCTTATTGAACATTACGTATACATGTGTGTTTTATAATTATTTTTTTTTATGAAAAAGGTACGTTGTCATGGTTAATCTACGACAAGTTGAGGATCACGGGTCGATCGTCAAGGTTAAGCAACGCTTGCCAAGGTTGGTTTATGGATGGGTGACAATTTTAACCTACTAAGTTCCCCTCGTACCTCGGGAAGCACGTTAAGCCGTAGGTCCCGGCTGTCATTTGTAGATTGTTGGCAGTCGTTACGGATAGTCAGAAGCCAGTAAATGCCTAATTGCTCACGTGTGACTCCAGTTAATGGGTTGTGGAGGTCTGGTAGGCAGTCGCTTCTCGTAGAATACTGGTATTCAGCTAAATTTGGCTAGAGTGGAAGCCGACCCCAATATAGTTGGGAAAAGGCTAGGTAGATGATGATTAATCTACGACAACTGGTTTATTTGTATAGACGTCACCCAATTGAACAAATAATTGAACATTCACGATGATTGTGCATTATAGTGTCCATATCTTGTTGGACAGACAATATCTACTATTTTTTATTGATATGTTATCTAAAAGGAAAAGGTGCTGGCTATTTTTGTGACGTAATTTTCACTTCTATCTGATACCCTTCTGCATCAGCTGATATTGTGTATCGAGGACCGAATCTGATGAAATATTATTGCATTCAATGTAATTCTACACTTAAAATTAAAAATATCCATCCAACGTCTGTGCCTGCTAATTAATGAAACACGTAGAGAATAAGTCGACACGTAAAAGCAAGATGCTATATAGCAAAATATATGGAAGACTATTCATTTGTTTTTTTTTTTTATAAATAAATATTACAGTTCCCTTAACCTATCAATACCCGTGAAACGAGACACAATAGTAAAACAATAACAGCGCGGTCCAATGAGACCGGTCGGGGATTCATGAATTAAAGTTGTACAGTTTCCCAAATATTTGTATATTCCAAATATTTCCCTTATAGGGAATATTTATATTCTCTTTAAGGGAAATATTTGTAATCGCATGTCTAGGAATGTTTCTTTGGCCATGGGGCAATTAGAATGACTAGACAAGCTGAAGCAACATCACATCAAGTGGAGGTACCTACGTGATTTATCAGTGATATCTTTAACAGTTGATAATAATAGATACGATGACTAGGACAATAATATCATTTAGTAATGTATTGATCTTAAATAAACAGGAAAATCTATTATATTTATTAACTCATAGCTTCTACAATAGAATACAGAATAGGTTAGTACAATAGAAGACGAGTCTGTTGAGTCAGACGGTGATATTTACATTGAATGACTGATCGAATTAGGTGATGCTAGCAAAACTCAGCATAATTGTCTAAAAATAAATACATTAATAGTTGTCTGTCTTATATTGGATGAGAAGTGGGCAGTAAAAAGTACTGAATGAGTCCCATTAAATACCAACTGCATCTGCACTGCCACAGACCGAGCCGAAGTTGAACTAGAATTATTATACCCAAAAGACAAAAAAGCATAGAAAAGGGAGAAGAAGATTTCTTCCCGGCTGTGGGGCTTAATATTCTAAAACAAGCAAATAGTCCAAAAATACACTAACCTGATTAATTCCTTATTGATAGCCACTAAATTGAAAAGCGGCTTGAATCTTGTCGTCTGCATTTTGGTGTTGTTGATGATACAATAACACAATCCGCCGATAGCGTAGTTATCGCATCACGCGTAACCACTACGTAACTAAAGATATTACGGCGGATACCGAATCCGAAATCACACACACAACACACTGTTGATCAAACGCACGCTATTTCTGGATGTATCTTTAAAATTTGTCGACAACAGATATTTACATCACTATGTGTAACGCTAATATACTATTCACTGTGTCTTCAAATACATTGTTAAACTTATACACATATGCTTGAATGAGATCGTGTCATAATCGTTTGCATTTCATTCACAAAACAAATCAAAATCTCGTAAAACTTGATTCAAAACTATAGGAATGGTGAACGGCGAATGTTCTGACAAGACTAGCGTGCAAGCTGTGCTTTGTAAACGCGTTCGACCTTCATTATTATTACACTAACGCCGAATGAAATCAGATGATAAATATAACGTAGCTTCTCTCATTCAAATAACTGTCTTAATGTGTTGTAGGATAGTCGGTTTTTCTAGTTTAGTGGTTGTGGTTGGGTCTTAAGAAACACGTGAGTTGTTGATGTGAAGTTATCAAACGTGTGTTGTGTCTGATATCGTTTGGATTAGGTACGTATTTTGTATGGCATTTATTGTTTTTCCTGTTTTTTTTGTAAACTAGACTTTTTTGTTTGTTTAATATTGTCGTCATAGACAGATTGAAGATAGCTATGAGAGCGCCGGGAGCCTCAGGGTACACTCCTATTACGTTGAGGGCTATCGAAAAAATTATATTGGGTGACCATAATTCGGTGTCTAGTTTAACAAATAGATGTATTTGAGTTTTACTTTAACGTGGTGCCATCTGTGGTTAGAATTTGTAACTATCTCAGTAGTGTTTTAAACATTGTGGCTACCTTAATTTTAAAATGAAAACAAATTGATATTCCCGAAGCCTGGTTTTGTTCTTAAAATATCTCCATCTTATGGCAGCCATATTGGTAAAATCATGTGTAATATGTTAGGAAAAAAAATCAGCTAGTTTTTGTGATGCGGCCGACCGCATCACAATAACTGTGCTCGTGAATTAACGCGCGTTGTTTGGCTGACTTTATGAGTTTGTGTATCGTGTGAGTTCGCAGGCCGATCTCTCAGATCGGTCAGTAAAATACTCAATTGTTAAGTAAGGGTCTCATTAATTGAGAATTTAACCAACAGATCTTTTATAATTTTAAAGTTAATTATAGACAATTTTTTTTTCCAAGAAAAACTAAATAGGTTTTGCAAATCTTTTATTTCAAGAACTACATACAATCCAATACAGGGTCATTGGGAGTAAATTTTTGCCTCCTTCCAAACCACTGTGCGAGCCCTGCCGCGGTAGCTGAGGGTGCAGCGGCGGCAGTTGCAGCAGCTGCAGTGGTGACACCAGTGGAGGAGGAGAAGGGCTTGCCCATGCCTCTAGCTTTGATGGATGTTATGCTGGTCCTTGCCAATTAATTAAATCTGACATTACATTCATTGAGACTTCGTCCAGAAGGCTAAAATGTTACCTACCACAAGCGTGCAGCCTAATACGATACACATAATAAAATTATTAATCTAACTAATAATAACATTAATGTACAATATTATAAACTTAGACCTAAATAATCAAATGTTTCATGTAAAAATATTATAAGTTTAATTCATAGATAATTCATAATAATTCCTATTTCGATATTAAATTAATTCAATAATATTGATGTCAGCCATAGCTTAGTATAAATATCCAAGCCAAACTTATTTGATATCCTTGAATACAAAGTTGTAAGGGCCCATAATGTAATTAAGGGATCGATGGACCGTTTTTGGTGGAGGTCCGAACCACTCCACTTGGAAGTTTTCCATTAGCTTTGACATAAACGTTTCCATTTCCAGTTCAGCTATACGACGACCTGGAGACAGAAAAGTATAATATTTAAGTATATATCCTATAGCCTGTATATTCTTTGGAAAGAAATAGGCGAAGATGAGCATAAATAGGCCAGTAAATGCACATTAGTGAAAACTCAAGCAATCTAGAAGAAGAAGCCCGGAGGGGTTTGACGAATTTGGTGTCAGGTCTTTCAAATTCTTAGTTCTCTGAAGAATGTACACTATAAACATTACAACATTATAAACCTTCAACCTAAATAATTATGTAAAAATTTTCTTAATTTACTTCCTCATACTCAGGAAACAGGTATTCAGAATTATAAAATACTTACCTATACAACTGCGAACTCCAAATCCAAAGGGTAAGCATGCAAACGGATGAGAATGCCCATAGTAAAGTGGGTCATCTTTCTTGACTAGCCAGCGTTCTGGGATGAACTCATCGGCTCTGGGGAAGTTGTTTTCCATCAGAGACATTGTTTGGTGAGTGAAGATGATATTCACCTGAAATGTATAGCAATTACATTTTTCATATTTATGAATAATCCATAATTTGTATTTGTGCCAAGTTCTGCCCAAATCATTCAAGATTACAATGAAAATATTTAGTTTTTAAGATTTTTTGAGCTATTAGAAGTCATGGGCTTCTCCCACTCTAGGCTGCACTGGGAGTATCAAACTTTTACTGACTAAATCCACACCTGCATCTTTCAGTAGTTTTCTAGGACAATTGGTTTCTTTTTCGAAAATTCCTTCTCATAGTTTCTACGTTATGTTTTAAAAATTTGATCAGGTTACAATTTCAGGTTAAAAAATATAAATTTTAGAAGTTCTAATGACTTTCGTATCTTTCTATCTACGTATTTAGCTTTAGTATAAAAATGTAGTTTAGTTAATATTTAAGTTAGATAAAATGATGTCTTAATAAAGTTCTATCTAGAAGTAAATCTGTGATGTCTTGGTTAAGGAAACCTTTAAGACAGTAGATTCATATTTTACGTACATCTTTTGGCACTTCATAACCTAGTATATTGTATGGCTTGGATGTTTTTCTTGCATTCCCTGCCACTACGGGCATCAACCTCATCGACTCTTTGATGCACGCTCTCAGGTAAGGTCTTCGCTCCGATTTAGACAAGATCTCTTCTCTCAATTTAGCTTGTTTCTCCGGGTTTTTTGCGAGAAGATAGAGAGTTGCTGTCACTGTGTTTGCTGCCTAAAAATATATAAAATTGTTGATTAGTCAAACGAGTTAGGTACCATATACTTGACACATTGTCCAAAGCTTGATTTCTCATCAAACGTTTTCGTCGATTTTTCTGTTTCGCCTTTTTAAGTGTACTGAACGATATACAGTCTTATTCACTAATAGTAAGAGTATATTTTATTCACCCAAAGGTGTGCTTACCGTATCTACACCAGCAAACAACATATCACTAGCCATGATGTAAGCTGTATATTCGTTGATTTCCAACAATTTCTCTAGAACGCCTCTCTCTATGCCACATTTATTCTTCAGATTATCCTGGCCCTTTTTGATGAAGTATTTTAATAAACTGAAAATATTTAAAAAGGTAACTTTAAGTATTGCTTTGTTCTGTGGAATTAGTTTTAGGGATATTTTTTTTGCAAACCGGTGATAGTATGGCTCTAGTATGTAGGTTAGGACAGATACGTAAAGAGTTTTCTTCTTATGTTTTAGTGTCAAGTTCTTCAGAGAAGTTGATAAATGATTGAATAATAATTTAAAAAGGCAAAAATTTATCACAATTTTACTAAATACAAAATATTTTAAAAACTTACTTTTCATGTTTTTCGTATAACTTCATAGCTTTCCAGAACATTGGCGTCGGAAACAGTCTCCAAAGATTTGGTTTGAAGTCGATTTCATAGGATATAGTGAACAGGTCCTGAATGCATTGAAACAGCTGCCATTCAGGAGATTCTGGAGGCAAGTTGGGATCGAAGCAGTTCAGGCGGCATCCAAGTGCGACTGTTCCGATTGATTCCAAAGCCCACAGGTTCATTTCCTTGTAGAAATCCTTTTTAATCATATTATTGTCATCACGGTTGGCCTTCATTCTAAAATTAATTTAATTTACTTTTTATATAAGTGGTCTATATGGTCTGGTAGGCAGCCGCTCCTCGTAAAATACTGGTATTCAGCTGAATCCGGCTTGACTGGAAGCCGACCCCAATATAGTTGGGAAAAGGCTAGGCAGATGATGATGACTTTTTATATAAGTGACTATTAAAACAAGGTTTTAAATTCATGGTCTCATTACATGTCCGAACTTGAAAAGTGGGTTATTAACTTTTACTTAAGTTAATCGTTACAACTCGTTGGATGATTTCAAAGGAAGAATTAGGGAAAATTTCCTGTCAACATGATCCAAATATATGTATAGGTTTTATATATTGTATATAGTATGTTTGTGTATTGTGCTGTGCACATATTTATATAGTTTATTTTTAGTTTTAAGTACATATGTTAATAGTTTTATAATGTTGTTAGTTTTGTTACCCTCACTTACAAATTTATTTTTACCAATTAAGGTTTTTTTTTTTTTTTTTTTTTTTTTTCCGGTAGGGGAATCATCAGAATGACTTCTCCCACTCTTGGGCGGAGCGGGAGGGCGTGTCAGACTCTTACTGACTAAACCCCTACCCCGTTCCTTCGTTACCATCGATCTGGGGGACACGGTGACAACCTTTCGGATACCGTGTTCCCTAGAGGCTTCGGCCCTACCGGGCCCCTACAGTTTGCTGACATCTCCTTGAGGCGCGCGTGGAACAGAACGCGCCGTCGACGACTAGGCTCGGTCCAGATTATTACCAGACTGCCGGACGGCGAGCTACCCAGCGCTCGCTATCCGCGAGCCCGCGCCTACGGTGGTCGGAAATCGGGATCGGGATCTCGGCGGCGGCGGCGTGAGTTCCGTTGCCTCACGCGGTCGGCAGCCTCCTTCGCTAACATTACTGCTTCGCAGAAGGAGGCGACTGCCTGCCACCCCTCCTCGCTCCGGACCATGGCCTCTACCAGGGCCCGGCGCGAGAGGTCACCGCCGCCGATAGCCTCCACAAGGACACGGCGGTGCTCCGCCCAAGCGGGGCACACCTCTACCGTGTGCTCCACCGTGTCCTCCGGGCGGTCCACACAGTGGCGACACCCGGGCGTCCTTTCCTCCTTGATCCGATGCAGGAACCTCCCGAACTTACCGTGTCCGGTGAGGACCTGCGTCATACGGAACGAGAGGACGCCGTGACCTCTTTCCAACCACTCCTCAAAGAGGGGACTTACCGCCGCAATGACGGCATGCCCAGCACTGGGTTGCGACAGTCGCAGTCGCCATGCCACCCTGAGATCCCGCCGGAACTCTGTCCGCCATACCGCGACTTGTCGTGGCAGCGGAGTTTCGCCCCGGCGTTGCATCTCCACGCGCAAATCGTGCATGCGTGCAAGGACTGTTGCCTCCAAATCCCACGGTGGCAGGCCAGCAAGGAGGCTCGCCGCTTCGCGGGAGATCGTGCGGTATCCCCGCACCATCCGGATGGCCATGACCCTCTGGCAAGCGTTCAGTTTGGCCGCTGGTCGCTTACCTAGCGATGGCGCCCAAACTGGCGCCCCGTAAAGGGCCATGGACCGAACGATCCCCGCGTAGAGCCTCCGGCAGGGGGCGTCTGGACCCCCTAGGTTGGGCAGGAGCCGCTTCAGAGCGGCACTAGTCCTGTCCAGTTTGGGGGCCAAACGTCGGAAATGCTCCTCGAAAGTCCACCGGCTGTCGAGGACGGCCAATTAAGGTTTGCTGTAAGAAAACCCAATTGTGGGTTAAGTTCGCCTGTGTACATCAAATGTCCTGTTTTTATTTTTGTAAATGTTGTGTACAATAAAGAATAAAGAACTAATAAAAATAATTAACGATTTGTTACCTCGCAATCATGTCCTGTGCTACCTCATCGATTACCGCTGTGTATAGTTTTATCGTTTTCGGTTGCAACATTACTGGGTTGACTGTCGAGCGAAACTCCTTCCATTCCTTACCGTTCCTATAAAATAAGGGTTAAAATATTGGAATACATGAATTCACTACATATAGGTATCTTGTACTACCTTTTCTTGCAGCATTGATTCTTAGCCTTTCTTATTGGAAGCGCGCATATTACCAGTCAAATAGTAACTTACGGCATTAAACGAAACTGTATTTGCTGTCTTTAAGTCAGTAGGCATATTATGTATATTCTGGACATTATGTCTCATAACAACACAAATTGTTGCCTCTTTTGTTTTATTAATTTAAAAGAGATCGGTGTAAAATCAAATGTTTATTTTCTGTCAATAACTACTCACTCCGTACTAAGGCCCGTTGTTTGAAATTTATTCCCTTGCCCTGCTTTCTTGTTTTTCTTATAATATTTTCTGTAGTATTCCAGGGACTCTAAATCGGGACGGATGGGCATCCAGTTTTCACTTCGTAAAATCTGAAAAAAGTTATGTCTTTTCAATTTCTACTGTTTACATTTTGCATTATTTGAAAAAGTAATCTTTGTTTATTTTTGCTTGATAAGCACTTATTAAATTCGATCAAAGCGAGCAGCTATGCTTGTATGAATGTCGAAAACTAGATACTCTACCGGGATAAAAATGATTTTAACATCGGTAGTACACATTTATTCAAGTCGCTCACAACTCATAAATGATGATGATTCGAACAAAATTAGAAACACTGACTTAGTTAGTTAGTAGCCCGTTGTGTCCCACTGCTGGGCGAAGGCCTCCCTCTCCCTTTTCCACACACGCCTATCTTTAGCCATTGCGAGCCAGTCCCTCCGATATTTGTCCAACTCATCTCTCCACCTTCGCCTCGGTCTGCCACGATGTCGTGTTGCGTTTAATGGGGTCCAGTAAGTAGATTTTTTAGCCCACAGCTCTTCTGACATGCGGCAGACATGTCCGGCCCAATCCCACTTTAGAGTAGCAGCTTTTCGGGTAACATCTTGTATTTTAGTTTTGGCGCGCAGTATTGTGTTCCTTACGCGGTCGGTTATTCGGACTCCCAGGATACTGCGCTCCATGGCTCGCTGGCAAACCTCGAGCTTGGACCTCTGCTGAAGTGTCAAAGACCAGGTTTGTGCTCCGTACGTAAGTATAGGGAGAATGCACATGTCTATAATCTTCCGTTTCAGGCATAGAGGGAGATCTCCTTTGAGAAGACCCTTCATTGACCAAAAGCTCCTCCAGGCGCTCTCAGTGCGTCGAGCAACTTCTTTATCTTGTCGCGCCTGAAAAGAGACTATTTGGCCAAGATAGACATAATCCTGAACATATGCAATCTCCTCACCCTCAATGTACAGTCTCCTTTTAATGCTGTTGGTCATGAGTTTGGTCTTTGACATGTTCATCCGAAGCCCAATCTCGAGGCTCGCCTTGTTCAAATCCGCGAGCATGTTACCCAAGTCTGCTGCTGATGAAGAGAAAAGTACGATGTCATCGGCGAAACGTAAGTTTGATAGCCTCTTGTCACCAATGACTATCCCTTTGTCTGTCCAATTCTGTGCTAGAGATTTAAATACTTCCTCCAAAGTGGCAGTGAAGAGTTTTGGGGACAATGGATCTCCTTGCTTAACTCCTTTTCTAATTGAAAATGATGGGCCTGCATTATTAATTTTGATTGAAGCTGTACTATTACTGTAGATGGTCTTTAGTATATTGATGTAGGTGGGCTCTATGTTCTGGTTGGTCAAACCGCTGAAAAGTGCATCATGGTTTATGCTGTCGAAAGCTTTTGCATAGTCAACAAAAGCCAGATACAAGGGTATGTTGAATTCATTGCACTTTTCAATGATTTGGTTTAAGGAGTGCAAGTGATCGGTGGTAGACAGACCTCGTCTAAATCCAGCTTGTTCGGGAGGTTGGTGGGAATCTAGTTGCTGCGCGATGCGGTTTTCAATAACTTTCACAAACGCTTTATATAAATGCGAAACAAGACTAATAGGGCGATAGTTATTTATGTCGGTTTTGTCACCTTTTTTATGCAAAAGTATTATCAGGGAATGGCAAAATGTTGTAGGAACTGTATCAGTATAGAGTATGGAATTGAATAGGTTAGTGATTTTAGGAAGTAGCTCTGGTTCTCCTATCCTAAGGGCTTCCGTAGAGATACCGTCTTCGCCAGGACTTTTAGAATACTTCATACTGCGCAGAGCGCAGTGTACTTCGTACCCTGTGATCGGAGGCACATTTGTGTTTTGCGAGGGGGAAGGTGTGGTGTGGCAAACACTGACTTAACTATATTTAAAACTAAAGTTACTTTGCATTTATTAGTGCTTTCGATGTGGTTTACCATAATAATAAAATAAAATGCTTCACTTACAAATGCAACGCTTTCAGGATCACTTAAGAATAACAAAGGAGGCTTGCCGAATATACTATCTAAACGAATGATTGGCCCATACGTTTCTGTTAGTCTCGTGACCGTTTTAGGATCCTCCATGTTGGTAAACACGCCTGCAAAAAATATACTTCTTACAAAAATCAGTTAAAATTATTATAGCATAGGATGGTGGTCGTTTAGAAGGCTTAAAGTCACCAAAAGAATGGAAAGGGCTATGATTGGAGTTTCCTTGTGTGATCACATCAGAAATGAAGATATCCGCAAGAGAACCAAGGCTACCGACATAGCCCGAAGAATCGCCAAACTTAAGTGGCAGTGGGCAGGGCACATTGCTCGTAGAACAGATGGTCGATGGGGACTGAAGGTTCTAGAGTGGCGACCACGTACCGGAAGACGCAGCGTTGTAAGGCCTTCCACAAGGCGGACGACGACCTGGCGAGGGTTGCGGGTTGTTATTTTCGATAGGTTCGCGCTTGACCGCTGTCTCACCTGATAGAAAGCGACGATGCTATCGACGATGGAGCGCGCTTACCTGATATCTTACGCTCAATATAATAAAGGTTCAGCTTTAACTGGTTTATGTGCTAACATTAGAATATAATGCTTGTACACCATTATGTCTCGCTTTGCTGAATGTAGGGTGTCAAACCTTACGTTTACGGAGTTTTCATCAGCGTACAGAAATATGTCAAACCTAAAGGTAATCATCATTATTTTATCCGTCCATCAAAGTTTACCCAAACTATGCGGATGTCAGCGATCAGTACAATAGTATAAACATAGTATTTATGATGAAGCGACTGACCTCCCTCCACAAGTCCTTAATTTGTGTATCCCGTGATACTTTTTGACCAGAAAAGACTGGCCACTGACTATCCCAACCTTAGAGATACCTAGTACCTATCGGTCACAATTTACCTCCAAACATGAAGTGATGCAGTTGCCCAATGATGGGCAAAGACGGCGGCCCAGGTATGTCTTTGAATGGCTTTAAGTTTTCCGTGTTTGTATTAGTAGTAGTACTTGTCACTGCTACAGTTCTGTAAAATATCCAAAGCAAAGTATATTTTATTATCTCGTCTAGTTTTTTTATATATTTTATTTCTTCATATTTCCTAAAGTTCCTTTCCTAACGTGTCCTAAAGTTGGTAAAGCGATAAGGTATTCATTCTAATGCTTCACAGAAGAAAAATACCCATGGATCTAATTTTACACAAACTCATCATGTAATTGACAATCTTTCCGAGGTTGAGGGTAGGTACTCGTGGATTGCCCTTCAATATGGAATCAACGGTTATTTCAGTTGCAAAAATTGCCCTTTACCTACATTCTGTCAAGGTATTTAATGCGAACTAAAATTTACTGAATAGCTGTTTGTTTATATAGGTATATGTTTTATAGTTGACCCTATATTGGGATGGACTCATGAAATAGCTGATAAAAGTTATGTTAAGTATGTATGCTACGTGTATGATCACTATAACACTAACTCGCACCTATCTTATGTAGACAAAAAAATGAAATTCGCCCGAACGAAGATACCGAAAAAGTTCTAGTTAAAAATAAAAGAAAAGTGTCGTGACAGTCCAGATTTCTTTTGCCATGTAACTGGAACGAAACGTGCCATGCGGAATGTTTCTCCAAAAATTGATCCATATCTAATCTCAATAACTTCACCTTACACCGAAATCCAGCCAGAGTTTAGACATATATTTCAAGTAAATAATTTATAAAAAAATCTACATACCTTATACAGTTCTTAGTAATGGCCGCTAAACTAAAAAGCGACTTGAGCTTGGTCGCCTGCATCTTGAGGTGTTAAAACTATCACGCACTGATGATGTTATCAATCTTATTGAGAAAGTATTTAAAAGAAACGAAAGGACAGACCAATCAATGTAATAGTAGGTCAGGATATTATAGTGTCCTTTTAGTTGAGCTATGTTGCAAATATTCACGGAGCAATGGTCGAGAAGGTATGAACTTTGTACAAGTAAAACTGTCACATTCAATCGTAAGCGGGTAGATGTAAAAAAATACTTGTGATTGTGTCAATGGTTGGATTGGATTGGTGATTGAATTGAGAAAATATAATTTGAAGGGTACTTCAAAATATATTTTTTTAATCCATCTAATTTGCCCACAACATAGTGAAGTGAAAAGAAATATAGTGAATAGTCTACATGGGTTCTTTATTTGGATTTAGATATGAATATTTGAAAAACTAAACGTATGAACATTGTTCAACAGACTGTTTTGAAATTGACGGTCTTCTATTTGATATTGTTGAAGTTAATCTAATAAATTTATCTGTGTTGAACGTGTGTTTGAACGACTTTTACAAGCTTTTTATATTTTATAAATATTTTTTTGAGGTGGGATATCATCATATGTTCCAGCTTTAACTGGCACGACAGAGATTGTCACAGATTGTCTAAAGCCCGCCTGTATTTTTTCAGTTGCTTTTTGAGTTTCAGGGGCGCAGTACCTCTTTTGAATAATTCTTCAAACGACTGACTATCGTTCAATTACAATAATAAACTACGAGCCTAGTTGTTAGATAAAACTCTGTGTGGCTTCGACATTTCCAATAACAATATTATTCAGTCAAACTAAAGTAAATTTTTGATGGTATGAGGATAAATTGATAATGTATTGAAAAAAGTGGCGCTCAGTTTTTTCATCGAAAGAAAATATGTTTAATTTGATATGTTGAGTAGGTACGCCCTCGATAGTCGCTACAGTTGAAGACTAAAGTCTGTTTTTTAATCTTTGTGACTAAAATGACATTACGTGGGTTGTCACACTTGCCATAACACAAAAGTACTGGCGACATTTGCCTGTGTCTATTTAGTCTTAGGGATAAAAAACGCGCGATCACATCAGGAATGAAGATATCCGCAAGAGAACTAAGGTTACCGACATAGCCCGAAGAATCGCCAAACTTAAGTGGCAGTGGGCAGGGCACATTGCTTGTAGAACAGATAGTCGATGGAGACGGAAGGTTCTAGAGTGGCGGCCATGTACCGGAAGACGCAGCGTCGGAAAGCCTCCCACAAGGTGGACTGACGACCTGGCGAGGGTAGCGGGAATACGATGGATGCGAGACGCACAGGACCGGTCGCTGTGGCGACGCTTGGGGGAGGCCTATGTCCAGCAGTGGACGTCTTTCGGCTGATATGATGATGATGATGATTAAAAACCAAGTTTAATCCAATATTGTGTACTTAAAAACAATATCCTCATCATTAAAATTTGCCCAATTTTAATATTGTAGTCCGGCTCGTACTTTGCGTAAAAGAACACTAAACACTGTTACATTTCCACGAAATCTCTTGAGGGCCTATTTCAAAGTTTTCATAACAAGACTCCCTGTCCGTCATAGACAGACTGAAGAGGGCTATAAGAGGGCCGGAAGCCTCAGGCCGCACTCCTATTAGACGGAGGGCTATCGAAAAAGGTATATTGAACGACCACAATAATAATAGTGCCGAGACTAGAAAATGATATGGATACTCTTAAGTCTTACTTTAACGTGGCGCCCTCTGTGATTTGGATCTGGAGCTATGGGCTTTGGGGCCATGGGTGGGCGCTGGGACCATGGGTGGGCTTCCGAAAGGAAAACCCGGGACCCTGGAATGAAGGTAAAGAAGATACAGGGTGGGGTTTAGTCAATAAAAGACTGACATGCCCTCCCACTCTACCCGCGAGCGATAGAAGTCATTCTAATGATTCACCACCAAAAAAATCTGTGGTTAGGATTGGTATCTTTCTTAACAGCGTTATCAGGCCCCAAGTCATATTAACAACTAAGATCTTAGGCCTAGGTAGATATACAAACGTCTACTTTGTTAACTAATAAAATATTATTTTTTACGAATAAATGACAAGATAATCTACTTTGTACTTCTTGATAGAAGTCTTCTTCATCATCAAAGTCAATATTATAAATGTAAAAGTATGTCTGTTACGCTTTTACCGTTAAACTATATCCGATCCTGATGATTGATATAGAGTAAGCTTGAACTCCAAAGGACATAGTCTACTTTTTATATGGTCTCGACTTCGCGACCTCAATAACGAACATTAACAAGAAGTCGCGGACAAAAACGAATAATATATAAAATATGCCAACGTTTATTCTTCTTCTTCTTCCTGCCCTTATCCCATATTACTTGGGGTCGGCGCAACATGTCTTTTTCTTCCATTCTATCCTGTCACCCGTTACTTCATTACTAACTCCCTTTTCAAGAACAAGCTAACATTTATTTTTAGTAAAAAACAAAGAAAAATTACTTTTATTTACTTTATAATATTTATCATGAGTGGGTTTGATTATAATTGTGAATTTATATTATGTTCCTAATAATATACTTTAGAATTATCTTTAGCTAGTGATCGGTGTATAATGGTGTTAATTGGTTGTATTTCTATGTAGTGTACTATTTTTTGATCCCTAAAAAAATCAACTTTATAATAAGTGTATAGAAATAAGATGAATAAAACATGGTATTTATTATCTACTCGTAATTCATTTATTTATACAATTTGAAAGATGCCAAATTTTCAAGTCACCCTGATAAAATGTTTAAAATAAAAAAGAATTAGGAATAATTAATTTATCATAACTTTGTACAACTGTTTAACAGTACAGATAACAGTAGGTTTAACACTAAAAGCGCGGGCGTCAACAAATTTAGTTTTTTTTTTTAGTAGTGCTTAATGTTTTATTATGTTTAGAAACGCAATTTTTTACGACTTTTTATGAAATCTCGTGTAAACCATAATAATCATCAAATTTCATAAAAGGTCATAAAAAATGCGAAATTTATGGAACCTCTAAAGAGGTCGAATTTAGGACGCCTACTCTTTCTAGTGTTAATCAATTGTAACGGGCGCTTGAGTCTCATTTACTTTGTGAGATTTAAAAGACAGGTTTTGACCATGTCTCTGGTTTGTGAGAGTCAAAATGACGTTTGTGTCGCAGCGAATTAAATTACACCAATTACCAATAAAATGTACCCAAAATATTTATTTAGTACCTAGTTCTAAAAGACCTGTACCTCTTTCAGAACGAAATTATTTCAAAATAACAATATTAATAATAACGACATGGTTGTTATATTTCTCAGAAATGATTCAACTGATCAAATGTGTGGTTTTTCTGCTTGAGGTAATTATTAGGTACAATTTAGTTGGTGTATAGATACTTATATTATTCAAGTAATGGTTAAATAATAAAATTTTATAGAACACCCTCTATCTTAATGTCAAAACGGCGGGTATAAAGTAAATACAGTACACTAGCCATTTTATCTTTCATCTCTAGTTTAGGCATGTCCTACTCTAGCCCGCCGGCGTGCCAATTGGTTCAGTCTGGCTTTACATTAATTGAGACTCAGTGAAGAAGGTAAAATGTTACCACAAGCGCTCGTTCTACTGTACGATATACATAATATTCATTAATTTATCTAAATACAACAGTAATGTACAATTTTCGGTAAAAAATTAAAACATTACAATCGATTTGAAGAATAATTCGTATTTAATAATTAGATAAAATTAATTTAAAAAATTGATAATTAATTCATTGATACCAGCAAATTTCCTAGTATAAACATCCAAGGCAAAGTTATTTGACATCGTTGAATACAAAATTGTAAGGGCCCTTAATATAATTAAGAGCTTGTTGAACTGTTTTCGGTGGAGGTCCAAACCACTCCACTTGGAAGTTTTCTATTAGCCTCGCCACAAACGTATCCATTTCCAGTTCAGCTATGCGGCGACCTGGGAACAGAAGAGTATCATTCAAAAATATATACCAGTACGCCTGTATATCCCGAATTATAACCGTTCGAGAGACATAGGCGAAGATATGGATGTGGATATAGTCCAGTAAAAACACATTGCGCCAGTTATGATAAAGTCTTAAGTAACAGATTTTTATTATTAATTTAGACTCCAGATTTCTGAGAAAATCCTGACTGAAATACCTAATAACATTACCCAATCCCGGAACATAATCAAATTTTCCGTCGTACCACTTGCGATCACTCATCAACGAGGCAGTTCATAAACAAGCCAAAATTATTTTCCATAATATTACATGCCAAGTATTTCATATTTCTGGGGTGTTGTTAAGTAATGGTGGAACCATTATTCTCATTGTTTAGTAAAAGTTAAAAAAAGTATCACCTTTTATTTAGAACCTTAACGAAAAAAATAATTAAATAGTTTTGCTGATATAACTATAGACTGATTTGAGACTGTTCAATAATCTACTTTCATGACAAAGTTTGACAGGTTTTCAGACAGACCACCAAACGAGCCACACCACAATGCATGTTGTAATGTGAATTTTGCAATTTGAAGCGATTGTGAAGTGGTTAGTTAGATGTCATATTTCCAATGAATTGAAATGACAAATGAACTCATTCAGATATGCTCGGTCAATATTCATTCAGCTATCATGCAAATATGACATTGAACTATATCTATTTTTTTAGGCATTGAAAATTGTGTTACAGTACTGCATACGCCCTAGTCGTAGGAATATTATCAAATAGTTTCAATTCTAAATCTGCTTTTTCTCCACTCTGTTGGTGTTGATTTCAACTTTAACTGAATCTACCACTGCTACGACTAGTACCATCACTTTACATAGATCGAATCTACACAACCCAATAACTGAATACTAAATTCCTTGGCAAGATTGGTATCAGATTGAATAGCTTCCGACTAGTACTAACAATATCTGGCAAACTCTTAGTTATATCTTAATCAGTACAATGTACCCTTATGTACCTTCATTTCACACAAATCAAACCTTTCCATTTACTTCCTCATAGTCAAGAAACAGATGTATGGCATTTTGTAATGCTTACCTATACAACTGCGAGCCCCAAATCCGAAGGGTCCGTACACAAATGGATGAGTATTCCCATAATAAAGTGGGTCATCTTTCGCTGCTACCCATCGCTCTGGAAGGTACTCTTTGGCTCTGGGGTAGTGCTTTTCCATCGCGGACATTTCTCGGTGAGTGAAGACGATATCGATCTGAAATGTTCGACAATTAAATCTACACTAAGATTATAAAAAGGTAAAGTTTGTTTGTCTAACGTTAGATTTTATAAAAAAAAAAATACAAGATGTGTGTGATTTTATTGCTCTAAAGCGTACTTAAAATGATTTGACCATAACATATACGGAATTAAAAAAGAAACTTTGACATCTGAGTTTGTTTTCGAGTTTCTTCTCAGGGTTATTCAACTAGGAAACATTTGTCTTATCTAGGTTAAATTGACAAAAAATATTACGTACAAAAGTGTTTTTTAAAAAACCTATCTATTTGAAAAAATATTTATCATTGGCTTAGTTAAGGACTACTTAAAACAGTATAAATTTTACTCACATCTTTCGGCACTTCATAACCCAGTATATTATACGATCTCGTGGTCTTCCTTGCATTGCCTGACACTACGGGCATCATTCTCATGGACTCTTTAATACAAGCTCTCAGATAAGGTCTTCGCTCCGATTTAGACATGATCTCTTCTCTCAATATAGCTTGCTTCTCCGGATTTTTTGCAAGAAGATAAAGAGTTGCAATCACGGTGTTTGCGGTCTAAAAAGATTATATAAAATTGTAAATAATTTAGAACAGAATAGTCCTGGAGTTAGTCTGACTCCAGTCTTGCCATGAAGTACCGTGCTACCCCCGTTAATGGGTTGTGGAGATCTGGTAGGCAGCCGCTCCTCGTAAAATACTGGTATTCAGCTACATCCGGCTGACCCCTATATAGTTGGGAAAAGACTAGGCAGATGATGATGATGAGTCCTGGAGTTAGTTATTCGGAGATCCATAGATTTAAACTTGATTTCTCATAGAACGTTCTCACATTCGCGTTTGACTTTATTACACTTTATTCCGAGAAACTGACGGATATAGCATCGCTATTCGTAATTTCACTAGGAGCTCGCACTCCTAGTATATTATATTGTGTTTTGTGAAAGACGTGCTTACCGTATCTATACCACCGAACAACATATCACTCGCCATGATGTAAGCTGTTTCTTCGTTGATTTCTAACAATTTTTCTAGAACACCTTTCTCTGACTCAGATTTATTCTGCAAGTTATCTTTTCCTTTTTTTATAAAGTACTTTGTTAAACTGAAAATAATTAAGAATGTAAGTATTGTTTTCTGGTATGGAATTAGTTTTGAAAATATTTTGTTAATTTTTATGTAATGACAGTTCTTATGGATAGGTAGTGTTCATTGGCAAAAACACCAAACGGGTTTCAATATTTATTTATTTTTTGAGGTTTTTCAGAAAAATAGACTTCACGATCAACGATTACATCACTGTTTACCATTAGATGGGATCGCAGTGAAATCTAGTTTATATCAACTTAAAAAAAACAACATATTTGTTTTCGCAACTTACTTTTCATGATGTTCATACAATTGCATGGTATGTTTAAACAACGGCGTCGAAAACAGTCTCCAAAGATTTGGTTTGAAATCTATTTCATTGGATGTAGTGAATAGGTCGTGAACGCACTGGATCAGCTGCCATTGTGGAGAGTCTGCGGGCAGGTTAGGATCGAAGCAGTTTAGACGGCACCCGATTGCGATTGTGCCGATTGACTCCAAAGCCCACAGGTTCATTTCCTTGCCGAAGTCCTTCGTGATCGTGTTATTTTCATTACGGTTCGCTCTCAATCTGAAATTGATTTAGTTTACTTTTTCTAAAAATCAATGTCATAATTATTTGTTTAATTTTTTTTTTCGTTATATATTGGGTTTGGGTACCAGAAACTGTATCACCGGGAAATTAAGCAATAAATAGAGTATTCCACCCTGTGAACGACAAAATTATATAATAAGCGAACAAATGGCTTTAGTATCCTGCTGGGCCTTAGTTAGATCTTTTTTTTTTCAATTTTTCAATGGTTATAAATTAGTGCTTGACTGCGATCCCACCTGATGGTAAGCAGTGATGCAATCGTCGATGGTGAGGCGCACTAGTTTATTAAAAGCCTATTCACTCTAGCCTTGAAGACATCCAAATCATAATCGGACGGAAAAACCGCAGCAGGCAGATTGTTCCAGTCCCTCGATTTACGCGGTATGAAGGACGAGGCGAAACGCTTAGTCCGGACCGTAGAGGTTTGGACAACGTAAGGGTGGATACCGTACCCGCCGTACGACGCCGCGACGGCTTGTCCGATGGTGGAAAGGGGATGGCGGAATCAATTCATGCAATTCCTGCGCACACTCTCCGAAATGCATCCTGTAAAAAACCGAAAGGCTGGCTACCCTGCGCCTGTGCTCAAGGCTAGGTAGTTGATTTGTTTTTGGGTGAGAATACTGGATTAGCAAAAGTTAATTAAAATATAGAACTATTTGATACCTGACAATCATGTCCTGTGCTACCTCATCGAGTACATTCGCATATAGTTTGATAGTCTTGGGTTGCAACATCACTGGGTTGACTATCGAGCGGAACTCTTTCCATATCTCGCCTTGACTAGAAAGAAGTGTAAAAAATATTGAAATTCACCTAACATTTTATGTGCTGTATTTTCTTAATGCTTTGTTTTCTTGTAGGAATAGAATATAATTACGAGTACAACATTCAACAAAATTATAGTATAGTCTTTTTCATCATCAATTTTGCCGAAAGGCGTCCACTGTTGTATGTAGATCTAACCCAAGTGTCGCTACTACGAACGGTCCTATGCGTCTTGCAGCCATCGGACTCCTGCAACTCTTACCAGGTTATCAGTCCACTTTGCGGGAGGCTTTCCAACGCCGCATCTTTCGGTTCTCGGTTTCCATTTCAGAATCTTTCGGCCCCATCCAACACCTATTCTGCAAACAACGTGCCCATGCCTACTACCACTTAAGTTTGACGATTCTCAGAGCTATCGGCCACTTTGGCTCACCTGTGGGTATCGACATTCCTAATGCTATCTCGTTTGGAAACTCCGAGCGTTGCCCTTTTCATTGTCCTTTGGGTGACCTTAAGTCTTCCGATGAGGCCCTATTAGATAGCCTATTATCAGTGAAAAAATGTCTGTAGTTAAATCAGTAAGTAGTTGTGAAAATGTGTGTTTTATGTGAGGTAGTCTGCAAATATTCTCTCAAATAAAAATACATTTCTTTCCCTCTTTTTAAAATATTAGCAAAAGAGACCATTGTTGATTGACAAATCTACTCACTCCGAACTAAGGCCCGTTGTACGAGTATTATGCCCTCTACTTTTCCTATAATTTTTTCGGTAGTATTCCAGAGACTCGAAACCAGGACGAACGGGCAACCAGTTTTCAGTTCGTAAAACCTGGAAAAATTTAATTATTTGAATCTGTTTATTGTTTTCAAATGATACAAAATGCAACATTCGAAAAAGGGATTTTTTCCGGATAGCATTTACCAAATTCGAACAAAGTGATAATTTATAATTATTACAATTGATATTACCATAGAATGGAAACCTCTCAAGATTTATCTGTACGCTGGTGAGCTGTTCTTGTTGTTTTATAATTTAGGTTACATTTACCGAGCCTAAATAGTACAAAATAACTTTAATTTCGGTAGTAAAATACTGGTATTCAGCTAAATCCGGCTTGATTGGAACCCGACCCCAATATACATAGTTGGGAAAAGGCTAGGCGAACTAGGCGAACGATGATGAACTTTAATTTCGGAAGTCGATTATGAAATAGTTGTCTCTTTGTTATGAAAGACTGAGTTCCGAAATTAAAGTTATTTTGTATTTTTTAATGTTTTTGTTTTAAGATTGATGTCGGTTGCATTTTCTTTTAAATTTACACTTTTTACATGGTATGAAGTTGTCGTGGAAAAAGTTGCATTTATCAACTAAAAATAAAATAAAATGTTTCACTTACAACTGCAGTGCTCTCAGGATCGTTTAAGAATAGCAATGGGGACCTCCCGAACATACTGTCGAACCGGACGATCGGCCCGTATCTTTCTATTAGTTTCGCGATCGTTTGAGGATCATCCATGTTGGAAAAATCGCCTGCAAAAAAAATATAAATGCACAAAATAGTAACAAAAGACCACGAATTGTCTAGGCGTAATTGTATTGGGCAATATAGCAAAAATATCTCTACTGCAAATCTCCCGAAAGAATATTGGTCATCCCAAGCAAGTTAGGTTATATGCCCCAGACATGCTGCAATAGTATATAGACTAGCTGGTATTGCTTGCCACTATGTTTAGACAAATATTGCCTATTTAGAAAGCCCTTTAGGAATACAATAAATAAATTGTCCTACGTCATGAGCCACGGAAGACCGCAGCAGGCAAATTGTTCCAGTCCTCCCCTAGGTCTGTGCTCAAAACTTTGTAGATTGGACTTAACCAAATCAGGATCTAAAATTAGCCTTTTCGCATGCCTTTCCATCAAGTCTAAAGTAGCCAGGTGGCATTTATTTTGCAATAGTGTGAAAACAGTATTTATATGGTTCAACTACCTGTCCGATCTCCGCAAATTTTTAAACTGTATATCACGTGATATCACCCCTTGACCAGAGAAGACTGGCCACCACAACTTTTAGCAGTTAACGGCTTTAAATAGATGGGTCTCGTAAAATATTACCTCCAAACATGAAGTGATGCAGTTGCCCAATGATGGGCAAAGACCCAGGCCCAGGTATATCTCTCCATGGTTTTACGTTCCCTGTCTTTGCAGTAGTACTTGAGTCTGTTGCAGATCTGTAAAACAGCAAAACCTGAGTATACTTAGGTATCGCATTAGGTATCGGCCTTATAATGTTCCCACTGCTGGGACTCAGGCCTCCTCTCTAGGAGAGGGAATGGGCCGTAATCCACCGCAGGGGCCCAGTGCGGATTGGTGGATGACACATGTCTTCGAA
Source organism: Mythimna separata (assembly GCA_030763345.1). Classification (NCBI taxonomy): domain Eukaryota; kingdom Metazoa; phylum Arthropoda; class Insecta; order Lepidoptera; family Noctuidae; genus Mythimna; species Mythimna separata. Next base: position 16,640,541 of record CM061177.1, on the reverse strand, counting down.
TTTTACGTTATGTTCTCGGGGTATCTAAAATCGTATTTGATATCTTAGTATCACACACGCTCAATTTGGGTACGGTCGGACCACTGATTTGGTTCGCATCCGTACCAAATCAGTAGGTGTGGCAGGTCGCTAGCCATCGATTTCAATCGATTCGAATCAATGTCTAAAATCAACTTGATGAGTACAACAACCCGTTCTAAGGAAAGCCCCTCTGTCGTAGGTATCAACGTTGAATATCTGGAGTGAAACGTATGATGATGATTGTCGTTTCTAAAACTGATCTGTAATCTCAAATATTTCGTTTTTGTACCGGTGTCCAGCCTGAGCATTAGGCTCTAATATTTCAAACAATATTATAAAAGAAAAATGACTTACCTGATGCAATTCTTTTTAATGAGCGCTAAATTAAAAAGCGACTTGATCTTATTTGACTGCATGTTGAGCTTAATGCACTATCACACTATGATTGTATTACTATCACTTTCTGTGTGATAGCTTTAAATGAAAAGAAAGCACAGGCCAATCAATGTAATATACGTAAGATACTAAAGTGTCCCTTTTATACGTGTATTTTTTTTATATCGACGGTATGGCAAAGCAATGATCGAGGTGTGAACTTTGTAACACGTATCTTACATTTAGATGAATGTGGGTAGGTAAAAAAAATACCTCCAAATAAAATTAAAATATTGGACGTCCGAAGTTCATTATGTATATGGACATAATTTTTCTCCTATGTTATAGTTGCTATAAGTTCTACTTAGTTCATGAATCCCCGACCGGTCCTATGAGACCGCGCTGTTATTGTTTTACTATTGTTACTCGTTTAGTGGGTATGTGATAGGTTAATACAAGAGTGTCCATGGAGTATTTTGCATTTTTGCTCCATAGAGATCTTTGATATTTTTCATAGACGCTTTGGAATGTGCAATTACTTGTGTTGCTCATGATTCATGGTGTGACAAATAAACGTGTTTTCTTTTTTTTCTTTCTTCAATTAGCATCACTTTTTCTGACATTCTGACCTTTTGGCCTTTTGACTATATAAATCGACCTCAGCGCCACCGTGGCCTCACATGTAACTAACTAACAAAAGACACAGCAAGCCACCGTCCCTTTGTTATTACTCAGCTCATATTGGGAGATATAGTGATTATGATTGTATTTACATAATAATTATGATAATAACAGCCGCACAGGTCGATCTTCAAGGTTAAGCAACGCTTGCCAAGGTTGGTCTGTGGATGGGTGACCATCTTATCATAACGAGTTTCCTCCAAGCCTCGGAAAGCACGTTAAGCCGTAGGTCCCGGCTGTTATTTATAGATCTTTGGCAGTCGTTACGGATAGTCAGAAGCCAGTAAATCTGACTCCAGTCTTGCCATGAAGTACACGGTAGTGTTACCCCAGTTAATGGGTTGTGGAGGTCTGGTAGGCAGCCGCTCCTCGTAAAATACTGGTATTCAGCTAAATCAGGCTTGACTGGAAGCCGACCCCAATATAATTGGGAAAAGGCTAGGCAGATGATGATGATGATGATGATTGTATTTACATGATAATTAAACAATAGGAAACATAAAATCAAAATTTAATTTTAAAATACAGTATAGTACTTTTGTCAATACAAGCCATAATGTACATTCCAAGTCAAATTTAATGAAAATCTTAGCTTTGTTTTAACACAAAAAAAACAAATACGAAAAATCTTCACATTAACAATATTTTTAGTAGACACGCAAACGTCTATTATAATAACTTATGAAATATTTATTTTTAACAAATAATACGAGTTAATCTACTTTGTACATTATCATAGAAATCTTTTTCTTAAAATATAAAGCAAGTTAACATTTATTTTTAATGGATTACAACGGAAAACTGTTTTTATCTATTTTGTACTAAGTGCCTGAAAATAAGGTATCGAGTGAATAACAGCAGATTACTAAATTATATAGGTACTTCATAAACAATTTCGAAGATATCAATTCTGCAAGTCACCCTGATAAACTATTAATAAAAATAGAAGTAAATCAGGAATAATTTATCATTTCTAAGTATCAACAATCATATTCTAATGAGTGTATAACGCTTAAGTCTTATCTATTTTCCGAGACAAAATGCCACGTGTAATAACCATGTAAATAATGTCCCCGGAACTAACTACTGCTCGCCGACCACGGTTATATGAACATAACATGATGAGAGGAAGAGCAGTGAGTGATGTTCGTTTGAATATAATACTACTACTACCTAGCCTATATATTGTCCCACTGCTGGGCAAAGGCCTCCCTCCACGGGGTCGCGGCAGACCAAAACGGAGATGGCGGGACGAATTGGATGTCTTCCTTAAGAATTGGCAAGAAGTGGCGAACGATGGAAGGAATGAATATAATAATAATTAAAAAAAATAGTAAAAATAATGTCAGCCATATTTCACAGTATTCCCAAAGCAAACTTATTTGATATCCTTAAATACGAAATTGTAAGGGCCCTTAATATAATTAAGGGCTTGTTGAACTGTTTTCGGTGGAGGCCCGAACCACTCCACTTGGAAGTTTTCTATTAGCCTCGCCACGAATGTATCCATTTCCAGTTCAGCTATGCGACGACCTGGGGACAGACAAGAATGATATAAACATTAACATTTCTCGACAAGACTGCTGCCAAAAGCTTATGTCTTCCCGTAGGGAATTTACATTTTAATCAAAACAGTCATGAAATGTCGATTCACACAAGTCAAAAATTTCCATTTATTTGCCTGTACTTTCCCACTGCTGGACAACGGCCTCCCTCGACTTCTTCCAGGTATTATTATTTTAAGCAAGATATTTAAAATTAGGAAATATTCACCTATGCAGCTGCGGGCTCCAAACCCGAACGGTGCGTACACGAACGGATGAGTATTCCCATAATAAAGTGGGTCATCTTTCGATGCTAACCATCGTTCTGGGATATACTCATTGGCTCTGGGGTAGTTCTCTTCCGTCACGGACATAGCTTGGTGAGCGAAGATGATATCCACCTGAAATATTTAATGATTAAATTTTTCGTAGGTGAGTCTGATACATAATTTCTAGCCATGTCTGCCGAAATCCGTAGAAATCACTAGGAACATTTTAGTTTCTGTGGTATGTTTCTGACATTACAGGGTTTGTTTTCAAGATCTGTCGAATTTTATATAGAAAGAAAGAAAAAATATGATATTATGAGTAATTATATGAATATGTAAACATAATAATAATTATGTATTATCGTATAGTACCGTTTTGGTGAATACAGGTGTGAATTCGGTGCATAGCGATAAAGCGTCAAGGCAAGTGTACGAAAATATTTATATCACGTCACTGTGAAGTCAGGTCAGTTATATTTTATTATGTCGCGATATTAGTAGTTAGGAAAACTCAAAATTTTTTTTTTCGGAAAGTATAATATACTACGTTAATATCTATGTTACGATGAAATCTTTGTTTTTCCGAATGTCACACCAAAACGAAAAAAAATCTACAAGTAAAATCGTCGTTCAGGGGATTTGGTGAGAACGCGAAAGGTCATATGAAGGGTTAAGGACACCTTAGAAAAGTAGATATTTTACTTACATCTTTTGGCACTTCATAACCCAGTATATTGTACGTCTTCGAGGACTTCCTTGCATTTCCTGATACTACGGGCTTTAATCTCAGGGACTCTTTGATACAAGCTCTCAGGTAAGGTCTTCGCTCCGAATTAGACATGATCTCTTCTCTCAATTTAGCTTGTTTATCCGGGTGTTTTGCGAGAAGATAGAGAGTTGCTATCACTGTGTTTGCGGCCTAAAAAAATTACATCTAATTATTTAGAACAGAACAATTCATCGAGTTAGATTGTAATTATAGGTCATCATCATTTCAGACAAAAGGTGTCCACTGTTCTGTTATCGGTCCACCTTGTGGAAGGCCTTCCAATGCTGCTTCTTCAGGTAGTCGACCGCGTAGTCGCCACATCAGAACCTTTGGGTCTCAACCACCATCTATTCTGCGAGCAATGTGCCAGGCACTTAAGTATGCCAATTAGCGTGAGTGATTGGCCAACTGAGTCTTGGGGCTATGTTGGTAACCTTAGTTCTCTTGTGGATAAGTCATAATAATAATGAAAGCGTTTATTTTTCCACCACATTATGCATTTTTTTTTATTATTACTTTGTTACAGTGAGTACACCTACATTCATGTTGTCGAGACTGAAGCCTGTACTAAAAAAATCCTATGTTGCAGGGATACAGACCGAGAAATTACTCCGATTTTTTACAAGCTAAATAATTATCGCTCTGTGTGGGAGCAATAATTGGGACTTGATAGAAAATAAATAAAATAGTTTAACTCATTAAAAAAGTAGGGGTTAAATGCAATATTATGTTATTTTCTATTCGGTTTCCTCCAAAAATTGAAGGGATTGAAGTCAATTTTAAACCGTCGTTGCACACTGGAATTTTGTTAAAGAGTAGATAACGATGGCTTTATTGATTTATTGCAGAGGTGGTTGATGCAATTCAAAAATAGTGTCAGACCTAGGATACTGCCTTGCCATACCCCTTACGCGATAGCAAGATCATCACTGCACATATCACCTATCTTTACTTGCAGCAAGTGATTTGTGAGGTATTCAGAGATAAACCTTAGTTGCGTAACTCTCACTCCAAGTCTCTCCAGCTTCTTTAAAAAAAGTGGGGCAAAGATCGTGTCAAAGGCTTTTGCCAAGTCTAGAAAGATTACAAACACTTCATGTTTCAAACAATGTCTCAAGCTTGATTTCTCGTAGATATAAATTTTGTCATGCCTTATTTGTTGAATCCAACGGAAATACCATCGGGTTCACTAAAAATATGAATGAGTAAATTGGGTTTTAACAAAGAAGTGCTTACCGTATCTACACCAGCAAGCAACATATCACTAGCCATGATGTGAGCCGTTTCTTCGTTGATTTCCAATAATTTCTCTAGAACACCCTTCTCATTATCAGATTTATTTTTTAGGTTATCCTTTCCCTTTTTGATGAAGTACTTTGTTAAACTGAAAATATTTAAAATGTAACTATAAGTGCACGTGTTTTTTTTGGTGGTAATCGGTGTCAGTTTTAATAGATTCGATTGTAATACATTTTTAATATTTGGTTTCTTTGAGGTTTCTTTGGAGTAATCGACTGTGAGTCAGCCTAATTTTGGTCTGTAACTTATAAATTAATCAAAAAGAATAAAAACTCTATTTTACCAAATGCAACATATATTATTACTTGCAACTTACTTTTCATGACGTTCATATAAGTTCATCGCTCGCTTATACAATGGCGTTGAAAAAAATCTCCAAAGATTTGGTTTGAAGTCTATTTCATTCATAATAGTGAACAAGTCGTGAACACACTGAATCAGCTGCCATTCTGGAGAGTCTGCGGGCAGGTTGCGTTCAAAGCAGTTCAGGCGGCACCCAAGCGCGACTGTAGCGATAGATTCTAAAGCCCACAGATTCATTTCCTTGTCGAAGTCCTTTGTGATCATGTTATTTTCATCACGGTTAGCTCTCATTCTAAAATCGATTAAATTTACTTTAAAAAAAATTTCAATTCATTAATTATTTTCGTTATACGAGCGGGTGTAGATTATAGAAACCGTTGGATGCCATGCAAGCAGTCTCAGAGCAAATTGTCTATAGCATTCGACAAAGCCAGGAAAAATATGACATTAATATCTTCGAAATGAGCAAGTTATAATTATCACCATCAACCCAAAAGTTTTTTATATGAATATAAACTACTGTATGCCTGCGATCCCACCTGATGGTAAGCAGTGATGCAATTTCGCTGTAAATTGGCGTTTGTCTTAGGCAGTAATTTTTACGTATTACTACACCTAATTTCATCCTCAGCTAATTAAACCACACCAAAGACAAAAATAAAACCTAGTCTGGTCTAATTAGGTACGGTCAAAAGATGTGCTGATATACTGTTATGATAGTTAAATTCCTTGCCTTCTTTAGAGGTTACTTTTAGGCATTCACGCTCCGTCATTAATCACATTTTATTGTTTACTATCAAATGATATGTTGGTCAAACGTTAGTCTGCCAATAACATTACAGTCATTATAAAAATCTATTTAATTTATTTTCCTTGTGGCTAGAAAAGTTAATAAAAATTAGGAACTGTTTGTTACCTCACAATCATGTCCTGTGCTACCTCATCGAGTACCGTGGCATATAGTTTGATTGTCTTGGGTTGCAACATCACTGGGTTGACTGTCGAGCGGAACTCTTTCCATACCTCGCCTTGACTGCAAAAATAAGTTTTTGAAATTTTGGATTGCATAAATAAATGACATACTATGTATCTACTAAACAGGTAATTTCTTCTGGTACTGATCCTTTTCGGTTGTTTATGTAAAGAAATCTTTCATAAATACAAACAAAAAACGGCAACGAAACTGTAGCTTGTTATCTAAGCAAACTGTCTGCAATAAGACCAATAGGAGCTTGTAGATATTACCTCATATTATAAAAACATACATTTTTACCTCTTTTAATTATTTTATATTTATAAGATCGTGGTTAAATTAGGTGTTCTTTTCTATCAAAGGCTACTCACTCAGAAATAAGGCCCGTTGCATTAATTTTAATCCCTTTACTTTTCTTATAATCTTTTCTGTAGTATTCCAAGGATTGGAAACCAGGACGGTTGGGAAACCAGTTTTCACTTCGTAAAACCTAAAAAAAGATATCTCGTTTATTCATATTAATTTATTTGCTTCTATAATGTTGGCAAGTTGATTTGTACCTAATAATTATTCTACGTCCAAAATAGACACAACGCGAGACACGATTTTGATGCCCGATTAATAGGTGATTGCTCAAAAGTATAATCCGGTCAGATTAACTTGACGCATCTCTGAAAAGCAAGAATCCCCCTGCTTCCCATCGCATTCCCTTTGCTCATCCGCGTCGATAATTTGGCTAATTCTCTGTTGTAGGAACGAGTTGTAGGAAAAAATCCCAAAAACAAATATTTGAATTTATTGGTTTCTATCTTATTTGTTTTTGTTGTTTTCAGGTACAGCTATGGCTGAAGCTAGTTTAGTTCATGAATCCCCGACCGGTCTCATGCGGCCGCGCTGTTATTGTCTTACTATTGTGTCTCGTTTCGCGCGTGTGATAGGTTAAGGTTGTTATCGTGCATGGCTTGGCGCAGCCACTGGCAAAAGGTAGTAGTTTATAAAATGCTTGTCATCATCATCATCATCTTCCTGCCCTTATCCCATATTACTTGGGGTCGGCGCAACATGTTTTTTTCTTCCATTCTGTCCTGTCACCCTTGTAATAATAAAATAATATTTTTCACTTACAAAGGCAACGCTTTCAGGATCACTTAAGAATATCATTGGAGCCTTGCCGAACATACTGTCTAACCGAATGATTGGCCCATACCCTTTTATTAATTTCGAAAACACTTCAGGATCCTCTGTATTGGAAAACACACCTGCAATTTTTTATAAAATTCATACAGTAAAAGACAAAGAAGTTAAGAGAAGAAGTAACATTAAAATAAGAGTAAAATTAATGTAAAAAATGGTATTTTCATTAGGCCGAAAGTTGACCTTGAGCTAACCTTGCATAACGCTGGAGTATAGAATATATAAACTTAAATTGTTTTTTTTTAGTAGAATGTATGTAAAGCATAGATTTTTTACTAACACTAATCTGGAAGGAAAGACGACTGTAGACGGGAACTCAGACTGGCAATCATAACCTTTAAATATTTCGGTCTCGTGCATAATTTACCTCCAAACATGAAGTGATGCAGCTGCCCAATGATGGGCAAAGATGAAGGTCCTGGTATCTCTTTCCATGGCTTTAAATTTTCTGTTTTTGTATCAGTACTTGCTACAGCTACAGTTCTGTAAAAAACCAAAGCTTAATTATACTTACTAATATTATCTGTGAAATAGATTCCAATTGTATACAAAACAGCTCATGTTGTGGACTTGTGGTAAAAAACCACAATTAGGTGACCACTAGTCTGTCTCACAGGATCATAGAATATCTGAAGGATCAGTCCATTCGAGTGGTAATTGATGGCTGATCGTCCGATCAATTGAATATTAAAGCTCCATAAGAATCGTTCAATGGCAGCATATTTTAAATAATCCCAGACGAAAGCAGTGTTATTGAGAGTTACTTGTCCATCGCATGAGCTATAAGGAAGCCCCCGGTAGCTCATACTACGGACACCTAACACATCGGGTCTCTCCAAATAGTTAATGTTTGGCGCTTGAACTTGTCCTTGTAGGCGGTCTCCAATTGGCGCGATGCCAATTTGGTCAAGTTCAACACTGTTAAAACACAGGCGTGTCTTTTTTTTTCGATAAAACGGCGCTAATTCCACTCAGCTTTATCTTTCTGAGTTGTAACCGTGTAACGTTAACATTGACCTCCAATTTCGGCTCAAAAAAATGGAGATATGAGCAAAAGGGAGATGATATTTTACGTTGGAACAACTGCTCTATTCTTATCAAGCGCTGCATCTGTGAAATTGATCTACCAAATACCAGCTTGATGCGCTAGAGTCAATTAGGAAACTAGCTTTGAAGGTCATCGGCAATGATGCACACTCATTGAGTCAAAACTCGTTTTGATTTTGAGAAGTGTGCATCGGAATTGCATGTTTAATTCTGCCAAGCAAGATTTTCATAATTTCGAATGGTTCAAAACTCCTAACAACATCTCCGATTCATCCTGTTTTTATAATTCCCTAATTTAAAAATTTCTAACGTTTATAATAACTATATTCAAATTAAAATGAAATTCAGACTTTTGAAAATCGTAACATTGAAATTCGGAATAAATTAAAATATTTCGGAGTATTTGGGAATTTCTGGCCAAACATTTTGGGAACACATTCATTCTACGAGTATGTACAGCTAAGGAGTGGAATTCCATACCGTAGTCTGTATATCCTGATAGCTACAAATTATGGATCAATAAGTCAAGAATAAATAGGGTACTTTTAGGTATGGATGCTCCATCGTCGACCAAGCCATCGCTTTCTATTAGTTAAGATAGTGGTCAAACGCGAGCCAATAAATATTGTGTAAAAAGTAGAAAACAGCTGTTGGTTTGATATTACGTCGGTGGCCCTTTATTTATTTTTATCTCACGAACTAGCCGACGAATTAATACACTATGTAGCTAATCACTGTAACTAGGTAAATTTTAAATCGTTGTATGTGTGGTACATTCAATTAATTTATATCGTCTATGTAAACGCTTACCTAGACGCAATCAGATAAGATAATGATATTATTGCGATATTTCCTGTACTTGACAGATTTTCTATTGTTATTATGTACATTGATTTAGAATTTTCTAAGATGATTTTCCTTAAAACGAAATTTAGCAATGTGTCTTCTGCATAAATAGATCAGATGAATTTAAGTCAAACATTTTTGAAAAAACTTTTTTTAATAATAAAATTAATAATTATTCTAAAATCACGCTTGATTTTTATTATTGAATTTATTAATAAACAAAATAAATAACTAGAGGTCGTATTACAATGGGTTGAAGCAAAGTTGCTTTTGCTGTATAACCACTTGCTGTTTGAACTATACAGCGTGTGTCACATATTGTATAAGACAATTACATGACTCTGGACCCCCTAGCGGTAGAAATTTTCGTCGGCTTTTACTTAATTTTTATAAAAAAATACCAGCACTTTCATCAATCAATAATCAATCACGATGAAATTTTAAGTGGAACAAATAAAAAAAACTTGATCATTAAATTGTTTTTCTAATCAACCCCAATGACATTTTCAATTTAAAAAGTAATTCTTTCATTTTTTTTCACTAAAATATTTAGACTATCGAATTGACACAGTGACATTTATAATGAAAAAAGTTGCAACTTTTGCGAGCGATTAAAAAAAAATTGCCGTGACAGTCCAGCTTTTATTTGCTATGTAGCCGGAGTAAGTGTGCGATGAGGAAATTCGTTTGAAAAAAGTATTTTGTAATCAATGATATTTAAAAGTGTTTTGTAAAATGCAATCACTTTATCATCAAAGTGTTCGTTTCTGTACTAAGTCCTTATTTAATTTTTAATTATATAATAAAATTATTAAAAATTACTTGCCTGATACATTCCTTATTAATGACCGCTAAATTGAAGAGCGGTTTGATCTTGGACTTGAACTTTGTCGTCTGCATGTTTAGGTTGTCGGACACACAATAACACTGAACACTATCACGCACTGTTGTTATTATCACTTCTAGTGTGATACAGATAGCACTGGCCGATCAATGAAGTAGTACGTGTATTATTTTGATTATGTAATCTTGTATTCACAGAGTATGGTGTGAACTTCGTGAGAACGTCCGTTTTAGTTGTCTGTGGGTATGAAAAAATGCTTGGGATTAACTAGGTATTCAATATTTGTTTTCTCAATACATCTAATTTATTCACATTGTAACAAAACTGAAGAGAAATACGCTGAATAATCAACACGGATTTTTGCGGCTTCAGATATATTTTTTCACAAACTAAACGTTTGAACGTTGGACAACAGACTGTTCTAAATTTGTGGCCCCCCATTAGATGATCATCTGTGTTGAACGTGTTTTCAACCACAATAACCTTCGCTCACGCTCAATTACATAATACGTTTCATGAATCCTCGACCGGTCTCATAGGACCGCGCTGTTATTGTCTTACTATTGTGTCTCGTTTCGCGGGTATTGATAGGATAAGCCTACTTAATAGATAAAAAATAGTGGTTTTTCTACTTTAATAACAGTTTTATTCAGTTGTAGTAAAGACGAATTTGGGTACTTGACTGTCAGTAGGTTTGATTGCTGCGTCATTTTCGTGCAAATAAACTGCTTTTCATTTTTTTCTTTCTTTTTATTTGAATCGATTTTTTTGATAATTAAGTATTCATTAGGGCCGACTTATGGCAAAATGGTAGTAAGTGCTCGTAGAGTAAAATCATTTTAATTTATATCTACATTCTTAAAAGGCCAGTGTCGCTTGAAAGGTTTAAAAAGGTCAAGTCTAAACTAAAATTTAAAAACTAAAATTCAAAGTCAGTCAAGCTAAGCTAAATTTTCAAACAAAGTAGTACCTAAGATTAATATGAATTCTATTAATAATGAGTTCTGTTAGATTATTTTATTGCAGATCACTATTTTATAAAGTAAACATTGTGTATGTTAGAAACTCGAAACTTGGCACTGTGAATTTAATTTAACATTTTGGTATTTAGTCGTATACGCACCGGGTTTGGGTGTTTTCAATGTTGTGTTGCGTGCATCACGGATGCGGGTTTGTTCACCCTTAGTTAGGCCGTTAATCCAAATGCGTACACCTCAGCGTGGCGAAGTTTGAAACGATTGAGTCTGGTACCTATGAGTTACCACAGACCTTACTAATTATAACCTAGCCTTTTAGCAACTATCTAACACCCCAGTTAGGTACCCTAACTCCCTATCCTATTATTACAAACCACACCAAACGTGAATTACGTTGGTTACACGTGCGAAAAGTCTGTTATAGTTTCTTTGGAATGTAGAAGAGGACCTAAGGTAACAGGCGGGAATTTGGTAGAAATAGGGGTTTTTGTACTTCGTGCAATGTACATAGCAAACGATTTTACCTCTGCCGTAAACTCATAGCACCGATGACGGCTACAGATGTCTTGACCACAGTAAAAGGAGGTATGGAAGATAAATCAAACACGACCCCATGAGGATGATTATTATATTACAATAATTAACTTAAATATACACAATTTTTTGGTCAATGCACATTGATGCTTATTTACATGTGTGTTGTGTGTGTGTATCGAGCCGATGACGCCAAGATGTCAGTAGGTCACTTATTTTAATTGAATACAACAGTAATGTCCAATTATCACTAGGTATATAAAATATTACAACATACAAATTAATGTTTTCCTGTAAAACGATTACAAGGATAGTTCATAGTAATTTTAACTTAGGTATTTAGAATTCCACCACAATGAGGTCAGCCGTATTTTTGTCAGTATACCTAACTACACTATATAACAACTATAGTTTACTTATTTGATATCCTTGAATACAAAATTGTAAGGGCCCTTAATATAATTGAGAGCTTGTTGAACTGTTTTCGGCGGAGGTCCGAACCACTCCACTTGGAAGTTTTCTATTAGCCTCGCCACGAATGTATCCATTTCCAGTTCAGCTATGCGACGACCTGGGGACAGAAGACTATCATTATTACAATTGAATTACCAAGTATTCCCAAGTACAAATTCATCAAGAAACATAGGGGAAGATGTGCGTAATATTTCACTTAATATATATTGAGCCAGTTATCGTAAAGTCCTAAATAATAGTATATGATTGCCTCTAGACTCCGGGTTGCTGCGAAAATCCAGACATGAACACCCTATAATATTGAAATGCTCGGACGCCACAGTATCAGTCGGATACTCGCCAATACGGCATTTAACTGCTTCATGATTGCACGGCCTAGTCCGTAGAAATAATTCATTTCATAGATTTTGAAAGATATGTAATCAATATTCTGAATTCAATCTGTCTTTTGCGAATCATTTTGGGTCGAGTTTAACTCTAACCGGATTCTAACGAGTACTAATATTTCACATGGTGCGACTGCCTGTTTGAGCTCCAGTGTCTATCTAAAGTCTAGACTCATGAAACTTCGATTCAAACAAGTCAAAACTTTTTCATAGTTAAGAAGCACACTTTTAGAATTATGAAAATTAAATATGAACTTACCAATACAACTGCGGGCTCCAAATCCGAAGGGTCCGTACACAAACGGATGAGTATCCCCATAATAAAGTGGGTCACCTTTCTTGACTAGCCATCTTTCTGGAATGTACTCATTGGCTCTGGGGTAGTGTTTGTCCATCAGGGACATTTCTCGGTGGGCAAAGACGACATCGACCTAAAATGCATGTGATGATAAACATTTTCATTCGTAAGTCTGATATATAATTGCCAGTCGTGCCTGCTCAAATCATTTGTGAAAATATTTAGTTTTTATGGTATATTGTATGAATTTATTGAGATGTAGTGTGTCAGATTACACACTACTTTTTAATGAACCGAAAAAAAATTATATCTTAATCTTGTATGATTATTAATTTAGTTAAGGACACCTAGCAGTAGGAACATTATAAGGCTGCTTATGTTTATATTTAAGGACAGCTAGCACATTTTACTTACATCTTTTGGCACTTCATAACCCAGTATATTATACGTTTTCGTGGTCTTTCTTGCATTTCCTGACACTACGGGCATCACTCTCAGGGATTCTTTGATGCAAGCTCTCAGGTAAGGTCTTCGTTCCGAATTAGACATGATCTCTTCTCTCAATTTAGCTTGTTTATCCGGGTTTTTCGCGAGAAGATAAAGAGTTGCTGTCACTGTGTTTGCTGCCTAAAAGTATTATATGAAATGCTAATAATTTAGAACAGAATCAAAGGAATTCAGAACAAAAGTTACATATAGAGGAAAGGAGAGGAAGAGGGAGACCAAAGAAAAGATCGATGGATAGTGTGAGGACTGATATGAAAGAAAAGGGAGTTAATGATAGCACGACGGGTGACGGGACCAAATTGAATAAAAAAACTGTTGAGTCGACCTCAAGAAATATGGAAAAAGGGCAGGAAGAAGAAGAATTTAAAACAGAATCAAGTTATTGTACTAGTCAATTCTGCTATTCCTTATTCGGTAAAATTGATGGATATACCAAAGGTTTCATTCTCAAAAAGATGAGTATATGGTATCTTGTGGGACGACGGATATAGGCACCGCTATTCGCAATTTCACTAGGAGCTCGTACTCCTAGTGAATTATATTGTGTTTTGCGAAAGACGTGCTTACCGTATCTACACCAGCAAACAACATATCACTGGCCATGATATGAGCCGCTTCTTCGTTGATTTCTAATAACTTCTCTAAAACACCTTTCTCTGTATCAGATTTATTCTTCAGGTTTTCCTTTCCCTTTTTCAGGAAGTACTTTGTTAAACTGAAAATTAAAATAAAATGGCTTTGTAGTCTTTTTTTGGATTCTTTTTGATGTGAATAGATTAAAACAGATAAATAAATATTATCTGTTCTAGTAAATTTGTATCTTCAAAAGATATTTTTATATCTGTTAAAGTTTTTAGAAAAAGTCGATGAATTTAACGAAAAAAAAAACATTTTTTTTTTTCTAAATACATCTTTTTTTGTAACTTACTTTTCATGATGTTCGTACAGTTTCATCGCTTTCTTAAACAATGGTGTCGGAAACAGTCTCCAAAGGTTTGGTTTGAAGTCCATTTCGTTGGCTATTATAAACAGATCGTGGACACATTGAATCAGCTGCCATTCTGGAGAGTCTTCGGGCAGGTTGCGTTCGAAGCAGTTCAAGCGGCACCCAAGCGCGACTGTGGCGATAGATTCTAAAGCCCACAGGTTCATTTCCTTGTCGAAGTCCTTTGTGATCATGTTATTTTCATTACGGTTAGCTCTCATCCTAAAATGGATTTAATTTGCTTCTTAAAAAAAATACTGTCACGTTCCAAATTCAATTATTATTTGTTCGGAAGTTCACGTTAAGACAATATTGACTCTGCTTAGTCACACCAATCAAATTACAGTAGGTAAATTAGGAAGCCAAGTTTACATTGACCAATTGATGCTAAAAAAAAATACCTGCCCTCAGCTCAAAATTGGAACTTTAAAGACGTAGAAAAGCTTTTTTAAGACGTAATAATAATTACAGGTTTAAACAAATGGAACTAATGCTGTAACCACGTGGTTAATGAAGAAAAAAAAATGTGTGACTTAGGCAATATAAACTTTTCTGTTTCAATAAACTTTAAAATAATTACTTCATATTTTTATTTATGTAATAAAAAGTTTGCTTCAGTTTAATTATAGTTTGATTATTATCCCATTATGATTAAATCTCTACTTTACGGAAATGATAATAAATCACTATTTTCTTATCGTGAATAGGATATTGTGAAGTTTTGAATAATTGAAACAAAAATGAAAGATTCTCATGTCTAGAAAAGTAAATGAGCAAAAATTTATAAAAATAAGGAACAGTATGTTACCTGACAATCATATCCTGTGCTACCTCATCGAGTACTGTTGTGTATAGCTTTATCGTTTTGGGTTGCAACATTACTGGGTTTACTGTTGATCGGAACTCTTTCCATACTTCTCCATGGCTAGAAAAGGGAGTTAAAAATATTGAAATGTATAATTACATGACATATTACGTAGCTACTAAACTGGTACTTTTGATCTTTTCCAACTGATTTTCAGGAAACGTGACAAAAAAGGCTGCTGCTAGATATTAGCTTACAAAAAACATACATTTTACTAAATGTATAATTATAATGTCTTCAATAATATATAATCGTTGAATTAAACGTGCATTTTTCATCAAAGTATACTCACTCCGAAATAAGGCCCGTTGCATGAACATTAATCCCTTTGCTTTTCTTATAATCTTTTCTGTAGTATTCTAGTGATGGGAAACCAGGACGGACGGGGAACCAGTTTTCACTTCGTAAAACCTAAAAAAATATCTCTTTTAATTCTTTTTGTTTACCTGTTGCATAATTTGAAAGTGTAATCGTTGTTATTTATATTTAATGCCACTACATATTGATTGGCCTTAAATAAATTTGATCAAATCAAGCGGATATGCTAGCGGCTTCACCTACGTGAATGTCGAAAATTATCCTACAAAAATTTACAGCTATCTCCTATTAGTGTAAAAGTAATACAGGTAGTATTTTCTTTTATCCAAGTCAGACTAATAAAAAAATGTAAAATCGTGCAGAAACAACACCAGACATCCCAAACTTACGAAACTCAAATAAAATCAAATCAAATAAGTTTGTTTGTCTATTTCTATTATCTATTTATCTTTCTTAAAAAGTAAGACGCAAGGAACATTATAAACTAAGCCCCACAAAACCGTTGCAATGGTTTGATTGTGCATCAAGGAATGTTGAATTACAAATAGCTCTAAGTTAAGGTCACTTTTTTTTCTTTGGGTTTAGTTGTTATTTTAATAATTTTTAGATATTATTGATAAATTTTTGTATTGTTGGCATGACTCAGTAGAAAAATAGATTTATTAAATAGATTATGTTATCTTATAGGTATTGTTAAAACCTGTTATCTGATGTTATTTCAATGTTTTGCAATCGACTTCTATTTTTAACATATTCTATCTACGTCCAAATCAGCAAACTGAAGATGTTTTGAAAATATATTTTTTTAGGTGTGAAGTTATCCAATGACTTCTCCCACTCTGTGGCACTGTGTGGAGCGGGAGGGCGTATCAGACTTTTACTGACTAAAACCTATTCCTGTTTCTTCTTTGCCTTCGTTCCAGGGCCCCGGGGTTCATTTTCCAGTATTTACCCGTTCGACCCTGCTGGGCACCAATGATTTGCTGATACAAAGACAATTTCGTGAGTTTAATAATACAGCGTGAAGCTATTTCGGTATCCGTAAATGAATAGCTGATTCGTAATAGGAAAAAGTCCAAAAATTTTGTAATATCCATCACGTCTAGTTTGGACGAAGAACAACAACACGACATTTTTGTTTTTCGGTTTTAGGGTAAGGTACTTTTGGCATATATGAGGATATTGCGATCATACGTCGGCTTGATAAAAAACTTTAATTTATTTTAACTGTGCGACCATTAGGCACAATGTGGATTTGATTTGGATATTTATGAAAATATAATCCTACTTTTTACCTATACAAGTATCTAGTGTCTTGTTGTAGGTATATCAACACGCAACATGATAAACGCACATCCTGAAAGCAGTAGGTCTGAATCGACTAATAAATCAATGTCGGCTATTTTTAAAATAGCTACGTATTATCCTATGATAATCAAGAATTATTTGAAGATATACATTGCCTATTTTGATAAATTGTTGATAATTCTTGATTTTGCCTTCGTGCATGACTGGCACATTTTTATTTGCCTGTGTAAATACCAATACAGATTATTTTATTATCAAAGCAATGTTATTTGCCTACTTCTACTAGATCTATCTTCTTCTTCTTCTGGATTCTAATTTTGTAAGAAAATGTTGACAAAAATTGTGATTGTAACAAAATTTTCAATTTTGGGTGTGCATTATTCCTGTTATAGGTATGTTTTTATACCTAATATTGTACTTGACATTATTTGTATATATAGGGTAAAATTAAATGTCCGTATTTTATTGCTTTGGGGTAAACCAGGCCTAAGTACCTAACTTACAATATAAAGGTAAAATTTTGTAATGTGTGATTGTTTGTAACTGAGCATGGAGGGTCGCGGGAATCCGATGGATGCAAGACGCACAGGACCGGTCGCTGTGGCGAGGCTTGGGGGAGGCCTATGTCCAGCAGTGGACGTCTTTCGGCTGAGAAGATGATGATGATGATGATGAGCATGGAGGTGCTCAAACCCAAGGCATATTATATTGTTATATGTAGATTCCTTGTCCTGGAATAGCATGTATGTTCCCTTGGTAATATTTCGACTTACACTTAGGCTCAGCTACATAGTTCTAAATTATTTTAATATTAAAATGAAGTGCTTCACTTACAACTGCAGTGCTTTCAGGATCACTTAAGAATAGCAATGGAGGCTTCCCGAATATACTGTCTATTCGAACGATCGGCCCATATAGGTTTATTAGTTTTGTGACCAATTCAGCATCCTCTGTGTTGGCAAACGTACCTGTAATTTTTTAATATACTTTTATTAATGTACAGATTATAAATTAACGAGTACCATACACACATAATAAATAAGTATATTATAATAATTTTTGACTATTATTTTCCCTGTCCCAGAGAGGAGGCCTGAGTCCCAGCAGCTATGCTACGCACATATATATACACACATTTATCTAGCCTATACTCGACTATATTGATGTCAACGGTCAATACAATAGTACAAACACAGCATTCATCTTGGAGTGATGCCTATCTGACCTTCACAAGTTCTTAAATTGTATAAGGTCAACCGGGGCAATTGCGTCATAAAAATACCTTAGTGTCTTTTAAAAATTTATATTAAATTTACCTTAATTTTCTTGGAAAAATCCTTAACGCAAAAGTATAAAGAAATTATCTGTGTGCATCCTAAATGAATTGTTTTTTTCATTAGGTACAAGAAATACGAGAAAATATACTTTTTTTAAAAACGTGTAATTTTAGACGCATTTACCCCTATTGGGGCAAACGCGTCTTCATTAGATAATTTTTAAACCTGTGATGTTGGAAGGCTGGAATTGACATGTTTTACTTCAACTAAAGTTTTATACACAAACCTTTTAGTAAATTAAGAAAATATTAAATAATTATTACATCAGAAGCAATGTTACAAAAATTGGGAAAATGCGACTATTTTTTCTTAGACGCATTTACCCCCTGTCAAATCCAGACGTTCTGAACATTTTTTTTTAAGAAATAAATTCTCTTATAAAAATACTACTATACTTAATACTGGTTGCTAAATAAAAGCAACATGTAGATTTTTGAAGTTTAATCATAATCAAGTTAGGTGAGATTTTAAATTTTTAATAGGAATTTTTAAATTCGAACTCGTAGGTCCTGATATACTAATTGAACTGGATTTCTTCAGTTCAAGTTCCTATTTAAAATCACAATTTTTAAATAGGTAAACTTTTTATGCTTTTTATTAGCTACACATCTCAGTTATTCTTTTTACAATCTATCCACAGTAAAAAAAGTTCTGGGTAAAGACCCCTCGGGACTGGACTATATAAAAAGTTAAAAAATTAAGAAAGATTTCAATAAAAATAACTATCGGTATAAATAGGCTATAATATGTTGTGTATAAACATTTCATTCTAAAAACGGAAAACTCAGAAAATACATGGATTCTGAAAGATTTTAATCACCCCTCACGCACAGCACCACTTGACGAAAAACGGTTTATTTTCAATATGGCTGATATTTTAAAATTGTGCGGAATAACGCCATCTATTGAAAGTATACGTTGTGATTTTATTCAAAATAAACAAAACTAGATGTCAGGAGAGGTTGGTTTTCAAGCATATTTTAAGTTATTTAGATTAGACGCCATAGCCCCAAAGACGCAAATGCCCCGGTTGACCTTATCACGTGATACCACTTGGCCAGAGAAAACTGATCTTTTGTTAACTATTAAAGGTCGTGCCTTTAACAGTTAACGACTTGCAATAGTTCGGTCTCGTGCACAACTTACCTCCAAACGTGAAGTGATGCAGTTGCCCAATGATGGGCAAAGAATTAGGTCCTGGTATCTCTTTCCATGGCTTTAAGTTTTCTGTCTTTGTAGCAGTACTTGCCACTGCTACCGTTCTGTAAAAGATAAAAACTTTAATATACTTATCTATGGAATCAATACGCATTGTATCCAAAACGGCTCATGTTGTGGTAAAAACCACATTTAAGTGGTAAGACAATAATAGGGTTGGCTGCTTAGATTACATTGGATGTGTATTTCCTTATCATCAGCTTTTATTTTTAATGCACCCCAATAAAATGTATAATAGCCAAGAATCCAATATTGAAGTACCTAATTTGACTATTATCTAATTGATAATCTTGCTTAGGTTGAGGTTACTACCTACCTGTGGATTAACTTTCAATAAAGGACCAAAGGCTATTTTTTTAAAGGGCTGTTTCATACGTTTTGTCGAGTACTTATCGTCTGTTTTTTAAACCCTGAGACTAAAATGACATTTCAACACAAAAAAACTGGCGTCATTTGACATTACTTGTGTCAATTTAGTCTCAGGGTATAAAAAACAGACGATAGTTACCTAACGCGACCAAAAAGCGGCACATGTCTGCCGTTGCCAAGTGGCAATTGATGGCTGCTCATCCGATCAATCGAAAATGAACATAGGTGTCCCTCAGGGGCCGGTACTCTCGGCAGCTATTTTAAATAATCTTCTTAAGCCCAGTGTCTTCGGGTATGTAGACAACAGTAGTGTTATTGAGAGTTATGTGTCCGTCGCATGAGTTTCCGATAGGCTAAGGTTAAACTTGGCCTTATGGGAGACCTCTGATTAAAGCTGTTCCAATTTGGTCAAGTTCAACACTGTCAAAATCCAGGTGTATCTTTTCTCTTGCTAAACAGAGCCATTTCCCCCGGCTCCATCTTTCAAAGATGTATCCGTGCTAACTACCGAACACGAAATTTTATTTTAATTAATAAACCAGCAATAAAGGGGATCTGGTATGGTAAAATTAATTTCGTAATTTTTATAATAAATATTATAATTCATACATAGGTATTATGAAATTCGGTCTTTTGAATACGGGAACATCGAAATTCGAATTGATAAAAATATTTAGTGTATAATTATATCTAAGTGTTCGCGTACAAAAGATTTGGGAACGCATTTGAATCAAATTAAATGCGTTCCCAAAACATTTTACACGTGCATGGAATTAAGTTAAGAATAAATAGTTTACTTCCAGCTAAGCAAGCTTTATCGTCGGCCAGGTCATCGTTTACTATCAGATTAGATAGCGGTTAAACGCGAGTCTTTAAATAATATATGTTTTTAAATGTACTGAACAGCTGTTTTATATTTAATCAGCTTGGCCCTTTATTTATTTTTATGCCACGAAATTGCCAAAGAATACAGTCACGTTGTATTCTACGTGTCCACCTATTCACTGTAACTAGGCAAAGATCGTGGTTCGTGTGGTACAGACAATGATTTTATATTTTCTATAGACATGGGCGTTTTCGGTTTTTGTCGCAAACGGATATGTAACCGATATTCAGTTTTCATATCGATATCGAAAACCGTTTTTGGATATCGATATCAATAATCAATAACTTAGGACAGTATGCACACGTAGCCGTGATTGGTGATATCACTAGCAAACTCAAGGGGAACGTAAACTAACGACAAACGCAAACTCACAGTTTTACCGTTTAGTATTTACATCGGTATAGGACTTTAGATATTTAAAGATTTTTTATTTATCAATTTACCTTGTAACTACGGCGATTTCCCTTCATGCTTTACTAGGCTTAGGACTAGCAGAAAAGTTTTTTAATTCTATAATTTTGACAACTTTTCTGGCGCATTTAAAAATCGTCATATTTACAATGATTTTTTTCACCAATAGGAAGTAATCGCCAGAAAGTCACCAACTTTTGACCACGTTATTGTAACTAAACAAATAGAAACTAGACCTTATTGCTAACGCCTTAAGATATATTACGCACGCATTGCATTAACCAAGCGAACACCTGCTAAAGTTACGTACTATTCGCTTCATCTCTTTTACGCCAGTAAAACTTAAATAGTTAGACAGAGACAAAGCGAATAACTGTTTCGATTTCATATCGCTGTGATGTGAAGTTTGCGTTTTGTTCGTACTTCGTGCGTTCCCGTTGTTTGTTGGCTTTTGGTGGATATAACTGACTCGTTATAGTTTTTGTCATATCGGTTATGTAGATTTAGCTATCGATATGATATGATATTAAACACATATCCGATATAAGTTACGTTTTGGTATATCGAACTCATCCCTAATTTTCTACTATGTAAACTCTTTTATCTTTTATCTGATTGCGTCTAGGTAAACGTTTTCTTACCTAGACGCAATCGGATAACAGTTTATTGATATAAGTACCTACAGATCGTAATAGTGTACCTAAAAGATTATGGCAATTATTGTGATTCAGAATCGTATAATATTTTTGTTGTTGTAATATTGTTTAAAAGAATTTTTTAACAATATATCTACTGAGTTCTGCCTGGATAGGTATTTGTATTTAAATAAAATATAATTATGCGAAATATAGCTTGATTTAAAAAAATATAGAAATTATTTATTGATTTTATTAAGAAAAGAAATGCGAGAGATCGTATTAAAACCAGTTGAAATTGAGTTGATTTTTTGCATGATTCTGATTTCAACTAGATATTACAGACATAATAAAAAAGGTACAACATTTGAGAGCAATTCGTAAAATATATTTTTTTAAAGCTTTAATTTGCCATATAGCAGGAATGTAACGAGCGAGGAGGAAATTCATTTAAAAACAGTATTTTGAAAAATCAATAACTTCAGTTTTTTACCGATAGGTATATACTCGTACATTAGGTTTCTGTTCCAAGTACTAGCAGTTATAAACAAAACTACTTGCCTGATACATTCCTTATTAATGACTGCTAAATTGAACAGCGACTTGAACTTGCTCGTCTGCATGTTTAGGTTGTCGAACACACTGACGTTATTATCACTACTGATGTGACAGCTTCAAAACATAAGATAGCACTGACCAATGAATGTCAACGATACGTCAACACACTATTGTGTATTTTTTTGTTTGTGTTATCTTGTATTCACGTATTTACGATCGAGGTGTAAATTTTGTGAGAACGTCACATTTAGTTATCTGTAGGTACGGCAGCAATGTTTGGGATTGACTATTCACAATATGTTTCCTCAATACATCTTTATTCACAAAACTGAAGAGAAATACACTGAATAATCTACACAGATTTTTACGGTTTTATTTATAAATATTTCCCCAAACTAAACATATGAACGCTGGGCAACAGACTATTCTAAATTCGTGGCCCCCCATTAGATGTTGTTGTAGTTAATGATCATTCGCGTCTGACGTGTTTAAACGACAATGACCTTCGCTCAAATATATTATACGCTCCATGCCTAGTCGACTGATAAACTTGTACAACTGTAGCTTCAATATTGCCAATAACAGTCTTATTTCGTTGTAGTAAAGTCGATTTTTGATAGTCGTTTGAATTGTAATGTTTTTGTTGATAAAGTTTGAATTAAAGTTGATAAAATTCCAATACTTATAACTGAGATACCTGTATTGAAAACAGTTAAAACGCTTAGGTTCATTAAAAAAAACCATTGAGGGATTATTTTTTTTAGTAGATTATCATTAACCTATTAACGATAATTAATTTATGCATACTACTGTATTTTCTTAAATGCGTCAAACCAGTTGAGATGACATCTGCATTCGCGTTTTCGTACACAGAAAAAAATTATTGCGTCTCGTTCGCCAAAAATGCATTTATTCATTTTTTTTTAATTATTGTGGGCCCATATCAACTTTAAACTGGTATAATTATCTTAAATTTCAGACTTCTTGTAATGTCTAAGTTAAAGCTATAGAAAATTTTAATTTTTAAACATTTGTATATTTTTCAGAATTTGGAAGTTAAAAAAAATATGCAGACAAAGTTTATTTGGAACTTTGCCTAACAATTGGTGATACGTAAATGAATATCTGATAAGTACAATGTTGGATTTCCAAAGTTTGCTGCGATAGCTAGAATCCCAGTAGTGCAATAATATTTATGTATCGTATCTTGCAGTTGATTTATGGACATCAAAACAAGCACGCCATCTAGTGGCAACTACAAGAACTAGAGCTGGCTGGTTTTTGAGCGTGTCAGGCGTTTCCATTTTGCTATGAGCTTGAGGAGAACCCGCCAGAGATAGCGGGCACTCTCAACCAGGCCCTCACAGCGTGAAGACGCATTGTTTTGTTGCATAGGCTCACCTGGTTCTGGATCGTAGCTTGAACCATTCTGACGAACCGTCATGTGCAATAATTCAAGTAGGTACTACGGTATACATATTAATAAGTGTAAATGAAAACTGCCACAAATAAACTGTTTATACTTCTGTTTATGTGCTATTTTTAAGTATAGGTACTACGGAATACATTTCAGAGAGAGTTTCGGAATCACATATTGATCTCAAATCAATTTTAGTAAGAAAGCCGTACCTAACTTGGGCCTACTTCTTATAGTAGAGTTGTCAATGAATAGAAAATATTCTTAATAATTATATTTGCTAACACAGTATCTAGAGTACCTACACATTAGGCTAATTGCCTAAGTTTTTATATCGGTGAGATAGATTATGAGGTACTTACATTAAATGGATGATAACTGAACGGACTTTAAATCACAAATTGAAAAGATGACCATTCTATACTATAATCGAAATCAAAATAATAGTATACATAGTTCACTGTAAAATGGTTTTCATCATACCTGATCCGTCTTATTTGATTTTTTTATTGTGAATCGTTAGAAATCTTACCCGTACATTACTTTCTTAAGGGTTCCCTAATGTTTAGTCCCATGTCCCCATGTCCATGTCCCTTTGGTTTTGTCCCACTAAACAACAAATGACATGGTGATGGACATGGGATGGATAAGATAGTAAAAAAAGTTAGTAAAAGATAAAATAACATAGTAAGAGTCTCATTACAAAACCTAGTGGATTGAAAAATGTGAGACTATGTATGTAGATATTATAAAAATTGAAAACAATCAAAGACAATCACATTTCTACGAAACCTTTTCAATGCCTGTCGCAATGTTTTCATAACAAGATTCCCTGTCCATCATAGACAGTCCGAAGAGGGCTATAAGAGGGCCTGGAGCCTCTGGGCGCACTCCTATTATGCTGAGAGCTATCGAAAAAGATATATTGGATGACCATACTACAAATTTAAAAAGTGGATTTATTTGAACCTTACTTTAACGTAGCGCCATTTGTGGTTTTAAGTTGTAACTATTTTAACTTGTATTAAATTATTGTTATCTTAATTTTTATTAGCAAATGGAAAATTCATTCTTTACTTTTGGTTCTTTCTGCTGTTCTAAAAACATTTCCATCTTATGGCAGCCGTATTGCTAAAGTATGCATATTGTGCAAGGAAAAACTTTATTTTATAATTAACTGGCCTAACTTAGTATTTTCAATACTTACTTTGAACCCCGTTACTTCCTCTTAGAGGGTTGAATTTATAACAAATCCTTTCTTAGTGCTCTCTTACTTTATAAAAGGCAACCTGGTATAAAATTTGATGTCCTCCCAGTAGTTTTGTCTGTGCGTTAATATGTCAGTCTGTCAGTTTTTCCTTTTATATATTAGGATAAGAACTTA
The DNA here is from genome assembly GCA_030763345.1 of Mythimna separata. Classification (NCBI taxonomy): domain Eukaryota; kingdom Metazoa; phylum Arthropoda; class Insecta; order Lepidoptera; family Noctuidae; genus Mythimna; species Mythimna separata. The sequence continues at coordinate 16,615,509 of CM061177.1, read as the reverse complement.
ATTTTAAACAAACAATAATCCATAATTAAAAATAATATTAATTTATAACTTAAGAAAACGTCCACCTTAAAAACCTTTTATTAATGTCGTTGACTCCAAGTCATATTTAATGAAGATCTTAAGCCTAGCTTTGTTCTAGCTAAAAACAAATGCGAAATATCTTAACATCAACAATATTTCCAACTAAAAGTAGATACGCAAACGTCTACTTTGTTAACTTATAAAATATTCATTTTGATGTACAAATGATACGACAATCTACTTTGTACTTCATCATAGAAATCTCCTTCATAAAATATAAAATAAGCTAACATTTATTTTTTTGTGGATAAACAAAGGTAAATTTGCTTTGTCTACTTTATGCTTAAGTACCTGAAAATAAGGTATGTAGTGAATAAAAGCTTGTCGTTTATTTATTTCATTATTTACACAAATGTAAAAATGGCAATTTACTATGTCAATCCGATAAAATGTTGAAAATAGAAAGCAATTAGGAATAATAATAATTTCTTTTAAGAATTGTTGAAGGTATTGATATGAAGTTGTAATGGCCTTGTAACGCGTGAGTCACATCTATTAAGCGAGGTAAAACATTGCGAAATTAAAATAGATGTCTCGAAACAATGATATAATAAGATGGTCATCACTTACGATAGGAACCTCAATGGCACGTTCGAAAATAAGGTGATTGAACTATTTTCAAAAAAAAATCTGATTAATGATAATTAATTAAAGATATCTAAAAGTATGGAATAATTGTAAGCAAGAGAATAAAATAGGAGCAGTGGTAACGCAGTAAAAACAGCCCCGACTTAAAAGTTGTAGGTCCAAACCCAGCTATGCGCTATATTACTTTGTGTAACTTACGAGGGGTGATCCAAAAGTAATGATAATCGGATATTTGTAGGTGTACATAAAAATATGAAAAATATTTTTTTTGTTTCCTCATTTATCCAGTACTTCATCATAAAAAAAATCATACAAGTAGGCCACGATTACAGGGAGTTACATTCATTTGAATACGAACAGTCAGAGAGTAAACATCAAAATGGAGAAAAATTTAATCAGAGTTATCATTAAGTAACTCTGTCTGAAAAAAAATCTACCAAAGACATACAAAGTGACGTAGTGAAAACATAAGGGGACTTTGCTCCGTCATATTCCACAGTTGCGCGCTGGTCAAAGGAGTTCAAGCTGGGTAGAACATCCACAGAAGATGAACATGGCGAGGGACGCCCATCCACGTCCCACACTGCAGAAAAAGTCAAAAAAGTCGAAGTTGTCGTATTGGCAGATCAAAGATTGACCATAAAGCATGTTGCTGAGGTCTTAGGGATGTCATATGACAAGTGTTCAAAGAATCATTGCGAACAAACTGCATATGAAAAAGGTCTCTGCACGTTGGGTGCCGAGAATGTTAACCGACGAACACAAATCAAAATGTGTCGACATTTCGAGGGTGAATCTCGAAAAGTTCCAGACAGACCAGGATTTTTTTTGTCTCGTTTCGTAACTATGGACAAGACTTGGATCCACCATTTTGATCCAGAAACCAAACAAGAGTCTAAGACTTGGAAACGAGCCTCTTCCCGTCGTTGAAGAAATTCAATGTGTCAAGTTCCGTAGAAAAGGTTATGGCGTCCGTTCTAAGGGATGCTGAAGGAATTATAATAGTGGAATACTTGGAAAAAGGAGCCACTATTATGGACTTTTATTACGCAGACCAAATAAAAAGATTGCGGCAGGTCATCAAAGAAAAAAACCGGGCAAGTGCGAGTCGGACTCGCGCACTGAGGGTTCCGTAGTAACTTACCTATAAAAACAGTTCAATCGAACAATTCGACAGTCTCGAAATGTACGTTTTTTGCAGTATAAACGGACGAATCTTTTTTTCCCGTCACTTTACCAATTGAATTGAAAATTGATTTTTGCACAGCTTCAAGGGACCACGGACCCAATTATATGGTGTTAATTTCAACTCAATACCTCTAACTTACCTGAGGAGCTCGTGGCTAAATAATAACAGCCGCACAGGTCGATCTCCAAGGTTAAGCAACGCTTGCCTAGGTTGGTCTGTGGATGGGTGACCATCTTAACATAACGAGTTTCCTCCGTGCCTCGGAAAGCACGTTAAGCCGTTGGTCCCGGCTGTCATCTGGAGATCTTTGGCAGTCGTTACGGAAAGTCAGAAGCCAGTAAATCTGACTCCAGTCTTGCCACGAAGTACCGTGTTACCCCAGTTAATGGGTTGTGGAGGTCTGGTAGGCAGCCGCTCCTCGTAAAATACTGGTATTCAGCTAAATCCGGCTTGACTGGAAGCCGACCCCAATATAGTTGGGAAAAGGCTAGGCAGATGATGATGACCTCTAACTTACCTATGAATAAAGTTCAATTCTCGAATCGAGCGTTGAAGATTTTTCAAAAAAATAATTCTTGTGACGTAACAACAAATTTTCAGTTTTCAGACTTTTCCCTATATGAGTGCTATAAAACGTTGCTTCACGCCAAATTTCAAGATTCTAGGTCGACTGGAAGTACCCTTTAGGTTTTGATTCCCTTGCGAGTACTTCCGGTTTTCTAAATATGCAGCTTAAATTGCTGTTTCTTTTGATTGCGTTGACATAGAAGTTTGATTTTGTTACAGCTTAAAGGTATTATAGACCTGAGTATTTGGTATGAATTTCAATTTAATACCTCTACGCGTTTATGAGGAAATGGGTAGTAAATTTAAAATGATTAAAAAAAAATATATTATGTGATGTAACTAAAAATTTATGGTTTTCGTAATTTTTCCTTTATCTATGCTATAAGACGTTGCTTCGTACCAAATTTCAAGATTCTGAGTTCACAGGAAGCACCCTGTAGGTTTTGATTCCCTTGCAAGTGTCGAAAATTTGCGGCATAAACGGCTGTATCTTTTGATTGCGTTGGCTTAGAAGTTTGATTTTTTCACAGCTTCAAGGGACAGTAGACTTGAGTAATTGATATAAATTTCAGCTTCATACCTCCACGCGTTCCTGAGAAAAAGGGTCTTGACAGACGGACGGACAGACGGACAACAAAGTGATCCTATAAGGGTTCCGTTTTTTCCTTTTGAGGTACGGAACCCTAAAAAACGACGCAAACTTCGAGTTAGAGTGTTGTTTCACTAAAACACGCACCGGCTCACAAGGCCGCCGTTGCGATGGCTACCATTCAAGAAACGGGATTAGAATTGCTTTAAAACCAACCCTATCCGCCAGAACTGGTACTCAGTGACTTTTACCTCTTTTCTCGGCTCAAGAAACACCTCTGAGGCAAAAAAATTGACAATAATTAATAGTGAGGTGATGACTACTGTAGAGGCGTTTTTGGATGATCAAGACAAAGATTTTTTTCAAAAAGAATTATGGATTTAAAAAAAGAATGGACTAAATTTATTGACTTACTGAGAGACTATGTCGAGATTTTTTTTTTTATAGTTAAAATATCCTTATTTCATATTGATTATCATTACTTTTGGATCACCCCTAGTATTTCATCTCCACTCTAAGGGAAGGTTCATATCTGATGGAACATGCGTCGCGTATTATAGCACTGGACCTGCGTTGTGGATTACGGTCCATTCCCTTTCCTAGAGAGGAAGCCTGTCTTACGCTATGAAAGGGCAGAATTTTCCTAGTAGGTACCTAAACCTGATATATATGCTATTACATCTTGATTACTCTAATCCTGTTACTAAGCTTATGCTTTCACTTGCTTCAGTCTCATATATTTGGCGAAATACTCGTGAACACCGTGTTAATAAAATAAATGTCCCGTAAGAATGACAAATGATGGGCATCACTCATGAAAGATACACTGACCGGACGAACAAAGTCAGCACAAATTACTTCCGAAGTCAACCAGAATAAAATGATAAAGGCGAATATATTTTAGTTTGTTTTAATTAGTTTAGAGTTAGTATTTATTATACTGTAAATACCTTGTACCTATTGTCATATAAAATAAATGATCTATATCCTAAAGGCGAACGTTTCTATGTACGTGTATACAACTATATATTTGTTACTCTTTTTATTTTGTAAATTTTCACATAACTTTATCCACTCCGGTTGCTCTGGAGGGAGAGGGTGTAAAAAATTTACTGACTAAAATTAAAGGTGAATTTTAGTCAGTAAAATTTTAACAAGTGTGTTTCTTTAGTAACCCTTTGCGTTCCAAGCTGTAACTTTTTCGAATAATTCCGCAGTTTTATCAGTGGTGGATCCCATCCTTACGAGATGGCCGGACGGCGAGCAACCCATTGCTCGCTATCTGCAAACCCGCGCTCGCGATGAACCTTCTTTTCCTGCAACTCCTAATGCATCCCTCACGGTTTCAGTCACCGCTTTTACTAGTAGTACTGTCTAGTAAAGATCTGCTTCAGGTGGAAAGTGTGGTTACTATGGTGCCTCTCTACCTAGCCTTCGAAGAAGGGACTTACTACCGCACTTATGACGTGGTCCAATATTTTTGTTACTTTTTCTAGCTCACACATTACAGATTTTGACGTAACTGTGTAGTAGTATAGCATATACGAGTATATCAGAATAACGTATAGACTATAGTTTATAACTGGGGAGAAAGCATTAATTCCACTCAGGAAAAGCCGTTGGCAGAAGCTAGTCTGGTATATTTATTATCTTCAATGTTTTGTGGGAACTCTGTGCCCAAAACTTCAAAGGGAAACGGAACTTTGTTTCGTTCATTTAACTGAATCAACCAGAAGCTTCGTTTTTAATTACATTTCCTTAGTATTTCTATTTGAGTCTCTCTTTTGATATACTCGTACCATTGGAAAACTAGACTGAATTAATTAATAGCTACGTTTATAATCAATACTGCAAAGGTTGATATTTATTGTATTTTTGCTGGTGGTATGGTAAGCAGGGAAAATATTACATGGAGTTAGTGAGAGTAAAACTATTTATCTCTTGCTTTACTATGGTAGGAAATCACCCAATGACTTATCCCGGTCTACAGCGAGCGGAGCGAGAGTGTGTGTCAGACTTTTACAGACTAAAACCACATTAGTGTTCCTTATTTGCCCTTTACAGTCCAGGACCAAGGGTCGCTCTTTCGGAAGTCAACTCATGACTCCAGTAGGCTTTGGGCTTAACAATTTTGCTGAAATCTCTTTGAGGTTCAAGTGGAACACAACGCGCCATCAACAACTCGATCTGAACAGTTTTCAAACGACAGGAGGGCGAGCTACCCATTGCTTGTCATCTGCAAGCCCATGCCTACGGTGGTTAGGAGTCGGGGTAGAGCGTGAGCCACCTCCTTCGTTAGCATTACTGCTTCACAGAACGAGGCGACTGCCACCCATTCCCTCTCGCTCTGGACTTGCTGAAAGTATGTGTTAAGAAATTGTTGATCCGTTTAAGATTAACAAATGAGTGAACAACTAGCTAAACAAACTCGACCTACTAGTTTGTTGAACCGAGAAAAATCACGACAGCAAGATTAATTAGGCCTTAAAGTTTTTAGCATTGATTATACCCATGTTGATCCAAATAACTACGAGTATTTTGTAAGTCCAGACAAGTGACAAGCATGATTTATGAGTTGGTTGGGCGCGAATTGAGTTTAAACTTGTTAGAGCGACCGAATTCGCCCGTTCCTACCCCGTGTCAAACACACTTCGTTAACTAGGAAATTTTATTACACTAAATTCACCCTTATAAATTCATCACAGGGTGAATTATTCACGGAAGACATGTTTTGGTGGCAGTTGGGGTGAGATATGTGTTGGAAAGAGGATAAAAGGATTTAGGTTTCTATTTTTGAATGCTTGGTTATGTTGATACTAAATTCTACTATTGGTTTTGCTCTCGTGAAAGTAGGTTATTCCATACAAATTTTGGACTTCGGTTTTATTTCCTTAAGAGTTGTTCTTTTTAGAAAATCGTCTCGTTGTGCTCGCTTACGTCATAAAAAGAAAACTTAAAAAAAAATACACTCTCAGTTTCAGTAGTTTTGGCTGTGCGTTGATATTTTTCATATTAATTAGTTTCTCTTTTTATTTTGATAAATATAGTTAATATTCAATTTTATTGGCTGGGGATTTTTTTAAAGATTTTTTTTGTACGGTAACTCCGTACAAAAAAAAAACTGGAAGAACAGTATGGGTTTTAGTCAATAATAATCTGACACTCCCTCACACGGGGCCATAGACTTGAATATACAGTTCTAATATCAACTCGATAGCTTCACGCGCTTCCGAGATAAAGGGTCTTGACAGACTGATAGACGGACAACAAAGTGATCCTATAAGGGTTCCATTTTTCCTTTTTAGGTACGGAACCCTAAAAAGGATATTGTTGGCGATAGTTTACTTTCTGGTAGGACACGAGTTAACGACGAAACACGCGTGACGCGCGGAGGCAAAGTTTTTAACAAGCTCTCTCTGATAACACGAGGATATAAACGCCAACTCGCGAAAATGTTACCTAGTTACCAAGTTTTTGATGTTTCAGCTTTATGAGCTGACAGTTGGTTTAGATATTTTTTTATTGTTTCCATAATAAAAGTAGCTAAAGTCTCAGTATGCTATATATATATGCAACTCAGGAACGTAAATGAAGAAAAAAAATTAAAATCTCTCAGCTGATCGCGTTATGTTTCTAAGTACTTGCGAAGGTAAAAAAGCGTGACTTCATATGTATGTAAAAGAAGTATATAAGTAAATCACTTGATAATAAATTATTGTCATCACTCAAATAGCAATGACGGTGAACGGTGAAGGAAAACATCGTGAAGAAACCGGCATGTCCTATGTAGAACCAAAAATTCGAAGACATGTGACATCCACCAATCCGCAATGGGCCCGTGGTGGATTATGGCCCAATCCCTCTCCAAGAGAGGAGGCCTGAGTCCCAGCAGTGGGAACATTATAAGGCCGCTAATGCTAAATAGCAATGCTGATATTGTTGATATGCATTAATATACATATCACCAATATCAGCCTTGAATTCATGGCAATCGGCGAAGTGTTGTGCTAGCAAAATTTAGATCACTGTCGTGTTAGCGAACACAAAAGCGAAAATCAGATAATGTTTCCATTGTTGGTACAAAACCCTCCTGGGCCGCTAGATTAATGGTAATGAAGGAATACAGGTAAGTTTTAGTCTGTAAAAGTATGACACAGTAAGGGAAGTCGTTTGATGATTTCCTACGTAAAAATGCATCTTAGTCATCACGGGCTCATTTTATGTCAACTGTTTGAAAACATTTGTCCACAATTTATTTATTTTCTGAGTAAAAAAAAACTTAATAATACTCTCCCGACCGAATTTCGGTCACGGTGGCCAATCTCAATAGAGATCAGCCAAGTAGCCAATTGTGTGCGCAAACACAGGTGCACTCTCTGTTCCTTTACTCTCATAGTCCGATGAGACGGCAATCCGACATGACCGGAGAGAGATCAGGCGCAGGACCAACGGCTTTACGTGCTTTCCGAGGCACGGGGGTATCACTCCACCAACTTCCAAACTTCGGACAGCTACAGAGAAATTCCTAATGGAAAATAGCACTTTTTGCCCGACCCGGAAATCGAACTCAGGACCCCCTGCTAAGCAGTCGCTCTCGCGACCACTAGACCAACGAGGCAGTAAGTCATTAAAGCCACTTAATAAACGAAAGTAGTTGCTCTGTCTACGAGTAGTAACTAAAATTAAGACAACTCTCTCTTCTCTCAACTCAACTCTAAACTGCAAAATTCACTACTACATGTTTTTGTTATAAGAAAATACGTAACCACGTTTTCCACAGGTAATAAACAGGTGAAGAACATTCAGATCTTGTGTGGTTTCCTTTGCGAGTGTTCAAGCCTCGCTGCACTCAATCCTAAGATCTAAAACAAAGGACATTTAACGTAGTGTGGTAACGCTCCTCGCTGTAGATTTAATGCAGTTGTAAGCTTCTTACTAAATGTGTTTTCATTTAGTGAATTGCACGGTAGTCTTAGATTTTCTTGAGTAGAATATGGAATTTTCATGCACAAAATATTGATAAATCCATATTTTTTTACAACATAGCGTTGCCTGGTACTGCGAAGGACCATCTCAGCGAAGCGACTGCACTTCGAAGCCAGTTGCAGCGTAAGGATACGGTGGAGCATACGGTTGATTTTAGAACTGAATGTGGGTATCAGACACTTACCAAACTTCTTACATCCAGGGAGAGAGTGCGCTGGACTATCTTCAAAGTTCTGACTTGATTGTTTCACACTTTAGGGTTTTTAGATGCAGTTTTAAGACTGATTAAAGTTACAGTTCACACAAAACACAATATTACTTTTAAACGGTTTTTTCACGTTAGCAGACACAGTGACACAGTTGATTTTTGCACAAAGCACTTGACACATTAGTTTTTGACATTGACACTGACAGTTTTTTGTTTTAAAAAGGTCGCACATTGCTTACATAAAATATGCAACCTTATTATCTTCTCTCAATGAAGACCTATTAAGTTCAAAAGCTTCTGTAGCCTAGGTCTGGCTAAAGCCTTTGTAAATGTATCAGCAAGCTGATCCTCAGTTCTGACCTTGCTTACATTCAGCTCTCCACTAGTTACCATCTCTCGGACAAAGAAGTGTCTGATCCGAATATGTTTGGTACGTTTATGGTATTCTGGGTTTTCGGCAAGCTTGATTGCAGCTTCATTATCCACTCTAAGGATAGGCAGGCCCTTCAGTTCGGTCAAGGCTCCGATAAGCCTCGATAGCCAAATTAATTCCCGAGCGCCTTCACTGGCAGCTACAACTTCAGCTTCAGTAGTTGATATAGCGACGCTTGTCTGTCGCTGGCTTATCCACGACACGGCACCTCCAGCATACATGCACAGAACGCCGGTGGTTGACCGTCCAGTATTTAAATCTCCACCATGATCTGCATCACTGTAGCATTCGATAATGCCGTTCTTGAATTTACTTCTGTACAATATTCCTTTTCCAGGAGCATATTGTAGATACCGTAAAATTCTTTTGATTCTTACGCAATCTTGATGATTAGGGTTTTCCAAACTTCTTGAGACCACACTCACTGCATAAGCAATATCTGGCCTAGTCCCAACCATCAGATATGCTAGAGCACCAACAACTTGTCTATAGTTCTTCAAGAAGCAACTCGCATCACATGACTGTCCTTGGCCTTGTGATTGATCCTCTTTCACTATTGGTGTCATTACTGGTCTGCATTGTTCCATTCCAAATTTTTTAATCACTTTCTTTGCATAAGATTCCTGTGATATCTTGACTCCAACATCAGTTTTTTTAATTTCTATTCCAAGGAAATACGACGCTGTCTTGGTTGTTATTTTGAATCTGTTTCTCATTTGTCCTATGAACTCGTCAATCAGGTCCTTGGTTGTTGCGGCCACTAACCCATCATCAACATATAGGGCAACTATCAATTTACCACCAGCAGATGTCTTCCTTATGAATAAACATGGATCAGAGTCACTGACTTTGAATCCAACTTCTTTGAAAAAATCCAAAATCCGCCTATTCCAGCATCTTGATGCTTGTTTTAAGCCATAAAGACTCTTCTTTAACAAACATACCCGACCAGAACCATCATCATAGCCTTCGGGTTGTTTCATAAAAATTTCTTCTTCAAGTGACCCATACAGAAAAGCTGTCGAAACGTCGAATTGCATCATCGACATGTTCTCACTTGCAGCGACAGCCAATAGACTCCTGACTGTTGCCATCTTAGCCACGGGACTAAAGGTTTGATCATAATCAATTCCTTTCTTTTGACTAAAGCCCTTTATCACAAGTCTTGCTTTGTACTTGTCTACTGAACCGTCAGCATTCGTTCTCAATTTGTACACCCACTTGCAAGGTATAGCCTTCCGGTTTTTTGGAAGAGACACTAGGACCCAAGTCTTGTTCTCCTTCAAGGAATCTATTTCACAGTCCATAGCTTTTTCCCAAAGTCTCCGTTCAGAGCTTTTCATAGCTTCTCTGTAACAACTAGGTTCTAGACATTCACTGCTAGCCATGTTCAAAACATAGTCTTTGAGTTTCACAGGTGGGCAAAGTAATGATCTATCCCTGAGAATCCGACCACCATGTTCCATGATTTCCTGTTCAGGAATTTCATCTCTGGCATGAATTTCAGTTTCATCATCATTTTCTTCTCTTATGTCCCCCCCTAACTCAAAACTCTGTTTAGAGACATCACTCCTAGCATCATCAAATGCATCAATGTCATCAGTAGGAACATCTTCTCTACCAACAAACTCTGTCTCTTCTCTACCAATGAACTCAGTGTCCCTACCAGTTTCAGTACCAACACCGTCATTGTCATTGTTGTGAACGACATTATTGTCGATTGTTCCACTATTCCCTGAATTTTCTGCATTCTGACCAACTTGGGGTAATGTATCTTTTTGAATTCCATGCGTTTGCGGCAGATCTAAATTAACTTCAATTTCAGCTTCCGTGGGAGCTTTTACTGGAGCCACGGCACCCAAAGGTTTTTCGTCGAAGGTTAAGTCCCTTGACCTCACCAGCGAGTTATTATTTTTATTCCAAAGCCTGTATCCATCATCATTGTCATACCCAACAAGGATACACTTTACTGCTTTCTTATGCAGCTTCTTTCTGGTCTGCTTTGGTACATGCGCATAACAAGATGATCCAATGATCCTCAAGTGCTTTATTTGTGGTTTCTTACCAACCCAAAGCTCATATGGCGACTTGTGTTCCACTGAAGTTGGTCCTGTCCTGTTCAATATATAAACAGCAGTATTCACCAACTCAGCCCACAATATCTGAGGCAATTCCTCATGTGCATGCATCATAGCTCTCGCTGACTCCACAATGGTGCGATTCTCCCGTTCACTACACCCATTTTGTTCCGGTGTGTATGGCATCACTAATCTTTGCTTTATACCCAGATCCTTCAAAACGTTCCGTACCCTCTGATTGTCAAATTCACCACCATTATCACTCAATAATTCTTTGACCGTATGACCAGCAACCTTAGCTGACGCCAACATTTCTTTGAGCTTCTCATGTACCTCCGATTTCTCACGAAGAAAGTACACAAATCTATAACGTGTGAATTCATCCTTGAACAGCACGAAGTAACGATATTTGGATATAGACAGAGGGAATGGTCCACACACATCTGTGTGTATCCGTTCTCCAGGCTGAGTGGCCTTTTCCCGAATGCCAAACTTCAGTCTGTGTGACTTTCCAAATATACAGCCTTCACATAATTCTCCAGATTCCTGGGTTTTTATACCGAGTTCCCTCTCGACAAGAGTTCTCACATGCCTTTTATTCTGGTGACCCATCCGCTCATGATAGAGTTGCAGCAAATCTACTTTCTGAACTACATTGACAATTGCTTTAGACGGGGGTACAATCCTACAGTTAAGCCTGTACAGACCTCCATACCTTTCTCTATTTCCCGTAACAATAATTTTTCCATCAATCTTCATTTTACACGTAGTGACCTGCGACTCGAACACACTTCCTGGATTTCTATCCTGTGTTGACAGAACCGAAAACAGATTTTTACTTATTTGGGGTACATACCATACATCTCTCAGTGTTGACTTAACAACCTTCTTGTTAACTTTAGCCTCAATGCTTAGTGATCCTTGCCCAATAGCTTTAATCACATCTCCATTAGCCGTTGTTACAGTGTGGTCCACATCAAAATATTTAAAATCTTGATATAAATCTGCCCGCATCGTAACATGATTTGTAGCACCGTTATCTACATACCAGTTTTCACGATCATTGCCAGATTCAGCGGAGTTCACTGACAGTAACACCATGTTAACACCTTTGTTGCTTTCAACAAATTGATGAGATTCATTCCTCTTTGGACAGTTTTTCTTAAGGTGACCAACTTCTTTACAGTTGTAACATCTTACCTTTTTACTAGTCCCTGAAGATCCGCTATCCCCCTTTCTTGTAAACTTCTTGCCTGTTTTTACAGCAAGAGCATCACAGGCAGACTCATCGTCTTTACTCTTGCTACCAAGCGCCTTTTCATGTGCACACAATTGAGTCGTTATGTTCTCGACGGTCCGATCCTTTTTCGACATTAATAACCAACTTGATTTAAATGAAAAATAATTTTCCGGTAGTGTGTCCAAGACCTTACAAATTAATAAAACCTCAGGAAGTTCCTTAGCTTCTTCCTCTTTTATCAATTCTTGTCTCAACTTGAACCAAATATTTTTCAACTTTGATATGTGGGTAGCCATGTCATCATTTGGATCCTTCCTGTATCTAAAGAACTGCAAACATAGGTCGTAAAGACGATCTTCACTCACGCCCTCATACAATCTATGCAGCTCGTCCCAGACCTCCTTGGACGTCGAAAATCTTAAGACTTTATCCAATGTTTCATCTGCAATATTGTTTGTAATTAGAAGTAAAGCTGTACTATCTAATTTATTGAACTTTTTAATGTCGTCTTCGTAAACAGCCAAAGCCTGAGCAGCCGAGTTACCAGCCCCACTTGCAGGTCTTTCCGGCCTCTTTATTCTGCCTTCCACAATGTCAATCAGACTATCAAAACCTCTTAGAAGGGCTGCCATCCGATATCTCCATTGTACCCAGTTATGTCCATCAAGTTTCGATATTTGAATTTTAGATAGCTCCATCTTGGATTCTAAAGGCCCATAACCTTTTAGAACTGAATGTGGGTATCAGACACTTACCAAACTTCTTACATCCAGGGAGAGAGTGCGCTGGACTATCTTCAAAGTTCTGACTTGATTGTTTCACACTTTAGGGTTTTTAGATGCAGTTTTAAGACTGATTAAAGTTACAGTTCACACAAAACACAATATTACTTTTAAACGGTTTTTTCACGTTAGCAGACACAGTGACACAGTTGATTTTTGCACAAAGCACTTGACACATTAGTTTTTGACATTGACACTGACAGTTTTTTGTTTTAAAAAGGTCGCACATTGCTTACATAAAATATGCAACCTTATTAGTTGAGGTGTGCTCCGCTTGGGCGGAGCACCACCTTATTCTCGTGGGGGTGATCGGCGGCAACGACCTCTCGCGCCGGGCTCTAGCCCAGGCCATGGTTCGTAGCGAGGAGGAATGGCAGGCGGTCGCTTCTTGCGAATCAGTAATGTTAGCGAAGGAGGTAGTCGCACGCGCGAGGGATTGGCCTTCACGCCCCAGCCACCGGGATCACGACCGCGACCCCGATTTCCAGCCCACGTCTTGGCCGTCCGGACCTATATCAAGTCTTCCACGGCAATGTATTTCTTTTTTTTACAATAAATACATGCAACCGAAAAAAAAACCGGGCAAGTGCGAGTCGGACTCGCGCACTGAGGGTTCCGTAGTAACTTACCTATAAAAACAGTTCAATCGAACAATTCGACAGTCTCGAAATGTACGTTTTTTGCAGTATAAACGGACGAATCTTTTTTTCCCGTCACTTTACCAATTGAATTGAAAATTGATTTTTGCACAGCTTCAAGGGACCACGGACCCAATTATATGGTGTTAATTTCAACTCAATACCTCTAACTTACCTGAGGAGCTCGTGGCTAAATAATAACAGCCGCACAGGTCGATCTCCAAGGTTAAGCAACGCTTGCCTAGGTTGGTCTGTGGATGGGTGACCATCTTAACATAACGAGTTTCCTCCGTGCCTCGGAAAGCACGTTAAGCCGTTGGTCCCGGCTGTCATCTGGAGATCTTTGGCAGTCGTTACGGAAAGTCAGAAGCCAGTAAATCTGACTCCAGTCTTGCCACGAAGTACCGTGTTACCCCAGTTAATGGGTTGTGGAGGTCTGGTAGGCAGCCGCTCCTCGTAAAATACTGGTATTCAGCTAAATCCGGCTTGACTGGAAGCCGACCCCAATATAGTTGGGAAAAGGCTAGGCAGATGATGATGACCTCTAACTTACCTATGAATAAAGTTCAATTCTCGAATCGAGCGTTGAAGATTTTTCAAAAAAATAATTCTTGTGACGTAACAACAAATTTTCAGTTTTCAGACTTTTCCCTATATGAGTGCTATAAAACGTTGCTTCACGCCAAATTTCAAGATTCTAGGTCGACTGGAAGTACCCTTTAGGTTTTGATTCCCTTGCGAGTACTTCCGGTTTTCTAAATATGCAGCTTAAATTGCTGTTTCTTTTGATTGCGTTGACATAGAAGTTTGATTTTGTTACAGCTTAAAGGTATTATAGACCTGAGTATTTGGTATGAATTTCAATTTAATACCTCTACGCGTTTATGAGGAAATGGGTAGTAAATTTAAAATGATTAAAAAAAAATATATTATGTGATGTAACTAAAAATTTATGGTTTTCGTAATTTTTCCTTTATCTATGCTATAAGACGTTGCTTCGTACCAAATTTCAAGATTCTGAGTTCACAGGAAGCACCCTGTAGGTTTTGATTCCCTTGCAAGTGTCGAAAATTTGCGGCATAAACGGCTGTATCTTTTGATTGCGTTGGCTTAGAAGTTTGATTTTTTCACAGCTTCAAGGGACAGTAGACTTGAGTAATTGATATAAATTTCAGCTTCATACCTCCACGCGTTCCTGAGAAAAAGGGTCTTGACAGACGGACGGACAGACGGACAACAAAGTGATCCTATAAGGGTTCCGTTTTTTCCTTTTGAGGTACGGAACCCTAAAAAACGACGCAAACTTCGAGTTAGAGTGTTGTTTCACTAAAACACGCACCGGCTCACAAGGCCGCCGTTGCGATGGCTACCATTCAAGAAACGGGATTAGAATTGCTTTAAAACCAACCCTATCCGCCAGAACTGGTACTCAGTGACTTTTACCTCTTTTCTCGGCTCAAGAAACACCTCTGAGGCAAAAAAATTGACAATAATTAATAGTGAGGTGATGACTACTGTAGAGGCGTTTTTGGATGATCAAGACAAAGATTTTTTTCAAAAAGAATTATGGATTTAAAAAAAGAATGGACTAAATTTATTGACTTACTGAGAGACTATGTCGAGATTTTTTTTTTTATAGTTAAAATATCCTTATTTCATATTGATTATCATTACTTTTGGATCACCCCTAGTATTTCATCTCCACTCTAAGGGAAGGTTCATATCTGATGGAACATGCGTCGCGTATTATAGCACTGGACCTGCGTTGTGGATTACGGTCCATTCCCTTTCCTAGAGAGGAAGCCTGTCTTACGCTATGAAAGGGCAGAATTTTCCTAGTAGGTACCTAAACCTGATATATATGCTATTACATCTTGATTACTCTAATCCTGTTACTAAGCTTATGCTTTCACTTGCTTCAGTCTCATATATTTGGCGAAATACTCGTGAACACCGTGTTAATAAAATAAATGTCCCGTAAGAATGACAAATGATGGGCATCACTCATGAAAGATACACTGACCGGACGAACAAAGTCAGCACAAATTACTTCCGAAGTCAACCAGAATAAAATGATAAAGGCGAATATATTTTAGTTTGTTTTAATTAGTTTAGAGTTAGTATTTATTATACTGTAAATACCTTGTACCTATTGTCATATAAAATAAATGATCTATATCCTAAAGGCGAACGTTTCTATGTACGTGTATACAACTATATATTTGTTACTCTTTTTATTTTGTAAATTTTCACATAACTTTATCCACTCCGGTTGCTCTGGAGGGAGAGGGTGTAAAAAATTTACTGACTAAAATTAAAGGTGAATTTTAGTCAGTAAAATTTTAACAAGTGTGTTTCTTTAGTAACCCTTTGCGTTCCAAGCTGTAACTTTTTCGAATAATTCCGCAGTTTTATCAGTGGTGGATCCCATCCTTACGAGATGGCCGGACGGCGAGCAACCCATTGCTCGCTATCTGCAAACCCGCGCTCGCGATGAACCTTCTTTTCCTGCAACTCCTAATGCATCCCTCACGGTTTCAGTCACCGCTTTTACTAGTAGTACTGTCTAGTAAAGATCTGCTTCAGGTGGAAAGTGTGGTTACTATGGTGCCTCTCTACCTAGCCTTCGAAGAAGGGACTTACTACCGCACTTATGACGTGGTCCAATATTTTTGTTACTTTTTCTAGCTCACACATTACAGATTTTGACGTAACTGTGTAGTAGTATAGCATATACGAGTATATCAGAATAACGTATAGACTATAGTTTATAACTGGGGAGAAAGCATTAATTCCACTCAGGAAAAGCCGTTGGCAGAAGCTAGTCTGGTATATTTATTATCTTCAATGTTTTGTGGGAACTCTGTGCCCAAAACTTCAAAGGGAAACGGAACTTTGTTTCGTTCATTTAACTGAATCAACCAGAAGCTTCGTTTTTAATTACATTTCCTTAGTATTTCTATTTGAGTCTCTCTTTTGATATACTCGTACCATTGGAAAACTAGACTGAATTAATTAATAGCTACGTTTATAATCAATACTGCAAAGGTTGATATTTATTGTATTTTTGCTGGTGGTATGGTAAGCAGGGAAAATATTACATGGAGTTAGTGAGAGTAAAACTATTTATCTCTTGCTTTACTATGGTAGGAAATCACCCAATGACTTATCCCGGTCTACAGCGAGCGGAGCGAGAGTGTGTGTCAGACTTTTACAGACTAAAACCACATTAGTGTTCCTTATTTGCCCTTTACAGTCCAGGACCAAGGGTCGCTCTTTCGGAAGTCAACTCATGACTCCAGTAGGCTTTGGGCTTAACAATTTTGCTGAAATCTCTTTGAGGTTCAAGTGGAACACAACGCGCCATCAACAACTCGATCTGAACAGTTTTCAAACGACAGGAGGGCGAGCTACCCATTGCTTGTCATCTGCAAGCCCATGCCTACGGTGGTTAGGAGTCGGGGTAGAGCGTGAGCCACCTCCTTCGTTAGCATTACTGCTTCACAGAACGAGGCGACTGCCACCCATTCCCTCTCGCTCTGGACTTGCTGAAAGTATGTGTTAAGAAATTGTTGATCCGTTTAAGATTAACAAATGAGTGAACAACTAGCTAAACAAACTCGACCTACTAGTTTGTTGAACCGAGAAAAATCACGACAGCAAGATTAATTAGGCCTTAAAGTTTTTAGCATTGATTATACCCATGTTGATCCAAATAACTACGAGTATTTTGTAAGTCCAGACAAGTGACAAGCATGATTTATGAGTTGGTTGGGCGCGAATTGAGTTTAAACTTGTTAGAGCGACCGAATTCGCCCGTTCCTACCCCGTGTCAAACACACTTCGTTAACTAGGAAATTTTATTACACTAAATTCACCCTTATAAATTCATCACAGGGTGAATTATTCACGGAAGACATGTTTTGGTGGCAGTTGGGGTGAGATATGTGTTGGAAAGAGGATAAAAGGATTTAGGTTTCTATTTTTGAATGCTTGGTTATGTTGATACTAAATTCTACTATTGGTTTTGCTCTCGTGAAAGTAGGTTATTCCATACAAATTTTGGACTTCGGTTTTATTTCCTTAAGAGTTGTTCTTTTTAGAAAATCGTCTCGTTGTGCTCGCTTACGTCATAAAAAGAAAACTTAAAAAAAAATACACTCTCAGTTTCAGTAGTTTTGGCTGTGCGTTGATATTTTTCATATTAATTAGTTTCTCTTTTTATTTTGATAAATATAGTTAATATTCAATTTTATTGGCTGGGGATTTTTTTAAAGATTTTTTTTGTACGGTAACTCCGTACAAAAAAAAAACTGGAAGAACAGTATGGGTTTTAGTCAATAATAATCTGACACTCCCTCACACGGGGCCATAGACTTGAATATACAGTTCTAATATCAACTCGATAGCTTCACGCGCTTCCGAGATAAAGGGTCTTGACAGACTGATAGACGGACAACAAAGTGATCCTATAAGGGTTCCATTTTTCCTTTTTAGGTACGGAACCCTAAAAAGGATATTGTTGGCGATAGTTTACTTTCTGGTAGGACACGAGTTAACGACGAAACACGCGTGACGCGCGGAGGCAAAGTTTTTAACAAGCTCTCTCTGATAACACGAGGATATAAACGCCAACTCGCGAAAATGTTACCTAGTTACCAAGTTTTTGATGTTTCAGCTTTATGAGCTGACAGTTGGTTTAGATATTTTTTTATTGTTTCCATAATAAAAGTAGCTAAAGTCTCAGTATGCTATATATATATGCAACTCAGGAACGTAAATGAAGAAAAAAAATTAAAATCTCTCAGCTGATCGCGTTATGTTTCTAAGTACTTGCGAAGGTAAAAAAGCGTGACTTCATATGTATGTAAAAGAAGTATATAAGTAAATCACTTGATAATAAATTATTGTCATCACTCAAATAGCAATGACGGTGAACGGTGAAGGAAAACATCGTGAAGAAACCGGCATGTCCTATGTAGAACCAAAAATTCGAAGACATGTGACATCCACCAATCCGCAATGGGCCCGTGGTGGATTATGGCCCAATCCCTCTCCAAGAGAGGAGGCCTGAGTCCCAGCAGTGGGAACATTATAAGGCCGCTAATGCTAAATAGCAATGCTGATATTGTTGATATGCATTAATATACATATCACCAATATCAGCCTTGAATTCATGGCAATCGGCGAAGTGTTGTGCTAGCAAAATTTAGATCACTGTCGTGTTAGCGAACACAAAAGCGAAAATCAGATAATGTTTCCATTGTTGGTACAAAACCCTCCTGGGCCGCTAGATTAATGGTAATGAAGGAATACAGGTAAGTTTTAGTCTGTAAAAGTATGACACAGTAAGGGAAGTCGTTTGATGATTTCCTACGTAAAAATGCATCTTAGTCATCACGGGCTCATTTTATGTCAACTGTTTGAAAACATTTGTCCACAATTTATTTATTTTCTGAGTAAAAAAAAACTTAATAATACTCTCCCGACCGAATTTCGGTCACGGTGGCCAATCTCAATAGAGATCAGCCAAGTAGCCAATTGTGTGCGCAAACACAGGTGCACTCTCTGTTCCTTTACTCTCATAGTCCGATGAGACGGCAATCCGACATGACCGGAGAGAGATCAGGCGCAGGACCAACGGCTTTACGTGCTTTCCGAGGCACGGGGGTATCACTCCACCAACTTCCAAACTTCGGACAGCTACAGAGAAATTCCTAATGGAAAATAGCACTTTTTGCCCGACCCGGAAATCGAACTCAGGACCCCCTGCTAAGCAGTCGCTCTCGCGACCACTAGACCAACGAGGCAGTAAGTCATTAAAGCCACTTAATAAACGAAAGTAGTTGCTCTGTCTACGAGTAGTAACTAAAATTAAGACAACTCTCTCTTCTCTCAACTCAACTCTAAACTGCAAAATTCACTACTACATGTTTTTGTTATAAGAAAATACGTAACCACGTTTTCCACAGGTAATAAACAGGTGAAGAACATTCAGATCTTGTGTGGTTTCCTTTGCGAGTGTTCAAGCCTCGCTGCACTCAATCCTAAGATCTAAAACAAAGGACATTTAACGTAGTGTGGTAACGCTCCTCGCTGTAGATTTAATGCAGTTGTAAGCTTCTTACTAAATGTGTTTTCATTTAGTGAATTGCACGGTAGTCTTAGATTTTCTTGAGTAGAATATGGAATTTTCATGCAAAAAATATTGATAAATCCATATTTTTTTACAACATAGCGTTGCCTGGTACTGCGAAGGACCATCTCAGCGAAGCGACTGCACTTCGAAGCCAGTTGCAGCGTAAGGATACGGTGGAGCATACGGTTGATTTTAGAACTGAATGTGGGTATCAGACACTTACCAAACTTCTTACATCCAGGGAGAGAGTGCGCTGGACTATCTTCAAAGTTCTGACTTGATTGTTTCACACTTTAGGGTTTTTAGATGCAGTTTTAAGACTGATTAAAGTTACAGTTCACACAAAACACAATATTACTTTTAAACGGTTTTTTCACGTTAGCAGACACAGTGACACAGTTGATTTTTGCACAAAGCACTTGACACATTAGTTTTTGACATTGACACTGACAGTTTTTTGTTTTAAAAAGGTCGCACATTGCTTACATAAAATATGCAACCTTATTATCTTCTCTCAATGAAGACCTATTAAGTTCAAAAGCTTCTGTAGCCTAGGTCTGGCTAAAGCCTTTGTAAATGTATCAGCAAGCTGATCCTCAGTTCTGACCTTGCTTACATTCAGCTCTCCACTAGTTACCATCTCTCGGACAAAGAAGTGTCTGATCCGAATATGTTTGGTACGTTTATGGTATTCTGGGTTTTCGGCAAGCTTGATTGCAGCTTCATTATCCACTCTAAGGATAGGCAGGCCCTTCAGTTCGGTCAAGGCTCCGATAAGCCTCGATAGCCAAATTAATTCCCGAGCGCCTTCACTGGCAGCTACAACTTCAGCTTCAGTAGTTGATATAGCGACGCTTGTCTGTCGCTGGCTTATCCACGACACGGCACCTCCAGCATACATGCACAGAACGCCGGTGGTTGACCGTCCAGTATTTAAATCTCCACCATGATCTGCATCACTGTAGCATTCGATAATGCCGTTCTTGAATTTACTTCTGTACAATATTCCTTTTCCAGGAGCATATTGTAGATACCGTAAAATTCTTTTGATTCTTACGCAATCTTGATGATTAGGGTTTTCCAAACTTCTTGAGACCACACTCACTGCATAAGCAATATCTGGCCTAGTCCCAACCATCAGATATGCTAGAGCACCAACAACTTGTCTATAGTTCTTCAAGAAGCAACTCGCATCACATGACTGTCCTTGGCCTTGTGATTGATCCTCTTTCACTATTGGTGTCATTACTGGTCTGCATTGTTCCATTCCAAATTTTTTAATCACTTTCTTTGCATAAGATTCCTGTGATATCTTGACTCCAACATCAGTTTTTTTAATTTCTATTCCAAGGAAATACGACGCTGTCTTGGTTGTTATTTTGAATCTGTTTCTCATTTGTCCTATGAACTCGTCAATCAGGTCCTTGGTTGTTGCGGCCACTAACCCATCATCAACATATAGGGCAACTATCAATTTACCACCAGCAGATGTCTTCCTTATGAATAAACATGGATCAGAGTCACTGACTTTGAATCCAACTTCTTTGAAAAAATCCAAAATCCGCCTATTCCAGCATCTTGATGCTTGTTTTAAGCCATAAAGACTCTTCTTTAACAAACATACCCGACCAGAACCATCATCATAGCCTTCGGGTTGTTTCATAAAAATTTCTTCTTCAAGTGACCCATACAGAAAAGCTGTCGAAACGTCGAATTGCATCATCGACATGTTCTCACTTGCAGCGACAGCCAATAGACTCCTGACTGTTGCCATCTTAGCCACGGGACTAAAGGTTTGATCATAATCAATTCCTTTCTTTTGACTAAAGCCCTTTATCACAAGTCTTGCTTTGTACTTGTCTACTGAACCGTCAGCATTCGTTCTCAATTTGTACACCCACTTGCAAGGTATAGCCTTCCGGTTTTTTGGAAGAGACACTAGGACCCAAGTCTTGTTCTCCTTCAAGGAATCTATTTCACAGTCCATAGCTTTTTCCCAAAGTCTCCGTTCAGAGCTTTTCATAGCTTCTCTGTAACAACTAGGTTCTAGACATTCACTGCTAGCCATGTTCAAAACATAGTCTTTGAGTTTCACAGGTGGGCAAAGTAATGATCTATCCCTGAGAATCCGACCACCATGTTCCATGATTTCCTGTTCAGGAATTTCATCTCTGGCATGAATTTCAGTTTCATCATCATTTTCTTCTCTTATGTCCCCCCCTAACTCAAAACTCTGTTTAGAGACATCACTCCTAGCATCATCAAATGCATCAATGTCATCAGTAGGAACATCTTCTCTACCAACAAACTCTGTCTCTTCTCTACCAATGAACTCAGTGTCCCTACCAGTTTCAGTACCAACACCGTCATTGTCATTGTTGTGAACGACATTATTGTCGATTGTTCCACTATTCCCTGAATTTTCTGCATTCTGACCAACTTGGGGTAATGTATCTTTTTGAATTCCATGCGTTTGCGGCAGATCTAAATTAACTTCAATTTCAGCTTCCGTGGGAGCTTTTACTGGAGCCACGGCACCCAAAGGTTTTTCGTCGAAGGTTAAGTCCCTTGACCTCACCAGCGAGTTATTATTTTTATTCCAAAGCCTGTATCCATCATCATTGTCATACCCAACAAGGATACACTTTACTGCTTTCTTATGCAGCTTCTTTCTGGTCTGCTTTGGTACATGCGCATAACAAGATGATCCAATGATCCTCAAGTGCTTTATTTGTGGTTTCTTACCAACCCAAAGCTCATATGGCGACTTGTGTTCCACTGAAGTTGGTCCTGTCCTGTTCAATATATAAACAGCAGTATTCACCAACTCAGCCCACAATATCTGAGGCAATTCCTCATGTGCATGCATCATAGCTCTCGCTGACTCCACAATGGTGCGATTCTCCCGTTCACTACACCCATTTTGTTCCGGTGTGTATGGCATCACTAATCTTTGCTTTATACCCAGATCCTTCAAAACGTTCCGTACCCTCTGATTGTCAAATTCACCACCATTATCACTCAATAATTCTTTGACCGTATGACCAGCAACCTTAGCTGACGCCAACATTTCTTTGAGCTTCTCATGTACCTCCGATTTCTCACGAAGAAAGTACACAAATCTATAACGTGTGAATTCATCCTTGAACAGCACGAAGTAACGATATTTGGATATAGACAGAGGGAATGGTCCACACACATCTGTGTGTATCCGTTCTCCAGGCTGAGTGGCCTTTTCCCGAATGCCAAACTTCAGTCTGTGTGACTTTCCAAATATACAGCCTTCACATAATTCTCCAGATTCCTGGGTTTTTATACCGAGTTCCCTCTCGACAAGAGTTCTCACATGCCTTTTATTCTGGTGACCCATCCGCTCATGATAGAGTTGCAGCAAATCTACTTTCTGAACTACATTGACAATTGCTTTAGACGGGGGTACAATCCTACAGTTAAGCCTGTACAGACCTCCATACCTTTCTCTATTTCCCGTAACAATAATTTTTCCATCAATCTTCATTTTACACGTAGTGACCTGCGACTCGAACACACTTCCTGGATTTCTATCCTGTGTTGACAGAACCGAAAACAGATTTTTACTTATTTGGGGTACATACCATACATCTCTCAGTGTTGACTTAACAACCTTCTTGTTAACTTTAGCCTCAATGCTTAGTGATCCTTGCCCAATAGCTTTAATCACATCTCCATTAGCCGTTGTTACAGTGTGGTCCACATCAAAATATTTAAAATCTTGATATAAATCTGCCCGCATCGTAACATGATTTGTAGCACCGTTATCTACATACCAGTTTTCACGATCATTGCCAGATTCAGCGGAGTTCACTGACAGTAACACCATGTTAACACCTTTGTTGCTTTCAACAAATTGATGAGATTCATTCCTCTTTGGACAGTTTTTCTTAAGGTGACCAACTTCTTTACAGTTGTAACATCTTACCTTTTTACTAGTCCCTGAAGATCCGCTATCCCCCTTTCTTGTAAACTTCTTGCCTGTTTTTACAGCAAGAGCATCACAGGCAGACTCATCGTCTTTACTCTTGCTACCAAGCGCCTTTTCATGTGCACACAATTGAGTCGTTATGTTCTCGACGGTCCGATCCTTTTTCGACATTAATAACCAACTTGATTTAAATGAAAAATAATTTTCCGGTAGTGTGTCCAAGACCTTACAAATTAATAAAACCTCAGGAAGTTCCTTAGCTTCTTCCTCTTTTATCAATTCTTGTCTCAACTTGAACCAAATATTTTTCAACTTTGATATGTGGGTAGCCATGTCATCATTTGGATCCTTCCTGTATCTAAAGAACTGCAAACATAGGTCGTAAAGACGATCTTCACTCACGCCCTCATACAATCTATGCAGCTCGTCCCAGACCTCCTTGGACGTCGAAAATCTTAAGACTTTATCCAATGTTTCATCTGCAATATTGTTTGTAATTAGAAGTAAAGCTGTACTATCTAATTTATTGAACTTTTTAATGTCGTCTTCGTAAACAGCCAAAGCCTGAGCAGCCGAGTTACCAGCCCCACTTGCAGGTCTTTCCGGCCTCTTTATTCTGCCTTCCACAATGTCAATCAGACTATCAAAACCTCTTAGAAGGGCTGCCATCCGATATCTCCATTGTACCCAGTTATGTCCATCAAGTTTCGATATTTGAATTTTAGATAGCTCCATCTTGGATTCTAAAGGCCCATAACCTTTTAGAACTGAATGTGGGTATCAGACACTTACCAAACTTCTTACATCCAGGGAGAGAGTGCGCTGGACTATCTTCAAAGTTCTGACTTGATTGTTTCACACTTTAGGGTTTTTAGATGCAGTTTTAAGACTGATTAAAGTTACAGTTCACACAAAACACAATATTACTTTTAAACGGTTTTTTCACGTTAGCAGACACAGTGACACAGTTGATTTTTGCACAAAGCACTTGACACATTAGTTTTTGACATTGACACTGACAGTTTTTTGTTTTAAAAAGGTCGCACATTGCTTACATAAAATATGCAACCTTATTAGTTGAGGTGTGCTCCGCTTGGGCGGAGCACCACCTTATTCTCGTGGGGGTGATCGGCGGCAACGACCTCTCGCGCCGGGCTCTAGCCCAGGCCATGGTTCGTAGCGAGGAGGAATGGCAGGCGGTCGCTTCTTGCGAATCAGTAATGTTAGCGAAGGAGGTAGTCGCACGCGCGAGGGATTGGCCTTCACGCCCCAGCCACCGGGATCACGACCGCGACCCCGATTTCCAGCCCACGTCTTGGCCGTCCGGACCTATATCAAGTCTTCCACGGCAATGTATTTCTTTTTTTTACAATAAATACATGCAACCGAAAAAAAAACCGGGCAAGTGCGAGTCGGACTCGCGCACTGAGGGTTCCGTAGTAACTTACCTATAAAAACAGTTCAATCGAACAATTCGACAGTCTCGAAATGTACGTTTTTTGCAGTATAAACGGACGAATCTTTTTTTCCCGTCACTTTACCAATTGAATTGAAAATTGATTTTTGCACAGCTTCAAGGGACCACGGACCCAATTATATGGTGTTAATTTCAACTCAATACCTCTAACTTACCTGAGGAGCTCGTGGCTAAATAATAACAGCCGCACAGGTCGATCTCCAAGGTTAAGCAACGCTTGCCTAGGTTGGTCTGTGGATGGGTGACCATCTTAACATAACGAGTTTCCTCCGTGCCTCGGAAAGCACGTTAAGCCGTTGGTCCCGGCTGTCATCTGGAGATCTTTGGCAGTCGTTACGGAAAGTCAGAAGCCAGTAAATCTGACTCCAGTCTTGCCACGAAGTACCGTGTTACCCCAGTTAATGGGTTGTGGAGGTCTGGTAGGCAGCCGCTCCTCGTAAAATACTGGTATTCAGCTAAATCCGGCTTGACTGGAAGCCGACCCCAATATAGTTGGGAAAAGGCTAGGCAGATGATGATGACCTCTAACTTACCTATGAATAAAGTTCAATTCTCGAATCGAGCGTTGAAGATTTTTCAAAAAAATAATTCTTGTGACGTAACAACAAATTTTCAGTTTTCAGACTTTTCCCTATATGAGTGCTATAAAACGTTGCTTCACGCCAAATTTCAAGATTCTAGGTCGACTGGAAGTACCCTTTAGGTTTTGATTCCCTTGCGAGTACTTCCGGTTTTCTAAATATGCAGCTTAAATTGCTGTTTCTTTTGATTGCGTTGACATAGAAGTTTGATTTTGTTACAGCTTAAAGGTATTATAGACCTGAGTATTTGGTATGAATTTCAATTTAATACCTCTACGCGTTTATGAGGAAATGGGTAGTAAATTTAAAATGATTAAAAAAAAATATATTATGTGATGTAACTAAAAATTTATGGTTTTCGTAATTTTTCCTTTATCTATGCTATAAGACGTTGCTTCGTACCAAATTTCAAGATTCTGAGTTCACAGGAAGCACCCTGTAGGTTTTGATTCCCTTGCAAGTGTCGAAAATTTGCGGCATAAACGGCTGTATCTTTTGATTGCGTTGGCTTAGAAGTTTGATTTTTTCACAGCTTCAAGGGACAGTAGACTTGAGTAATTGATATAAATTTCAGCTTCATACCTCCACGCGTTCCTGAGAAAAAGGGTCTTGACAGACGGACGGACAGACGGACAACAAAGTGATCCTATAAGGGTTCCGTTTTTTCCTTTTGAGGTACGGAACCCTAAAAAACGACGCAAACTTCGAGTTAGAGTGTTGTTTCACTAAAACACGCACCGGCTCACAAGGCCGCCGTTGCGATGGCTACCATTCAAGAAACGGGATTAGAATTGCTTTAAAACCAACCCTATCCGCCAGAACTGGTACTCAGTGACTTTTACCTCTTTTCTCGGCTCAAGAAACACCTCTGAGGCAAAAAAATTGACAATAATTAATAGTGAGGTGATGACTACTGTAGAGGCGTTTTTGGATGATCAAGACAAAGATTTTTTTCAAAAAGAATTATGGATTTAAAAAAAGAATGGACTAAATTTATTGACTTACTGAGAGACTATGTCGAGATTTTTTTTTTTATAGTTAAAATATCCTTATTTCATATTGATTATCATTACTTTTGGATCACCCCTAGTATTTCATCTCCACTCTAAGGGAAGGTTCATATCTGATGGAACATGCGTCGCGTATTATAGCACTGGACCTGCGTTGTGGATTACGGTCCATTCCCTTTCCTAGAGAGGAAGCCTGTCTTACGCTATGAAAGGGCAGAATTTTCCTAGTAGGTACCTAAACCTGATATATATGCTATTACATCTTGATTACTCTAATCCTGTTACTAAGCTTATGCTTTCACTTGCTTCAGTCTCATATATTTGGCGAAATACTCGTGAACACCGTGTTAATAAAATAAATGTCCCGTAAGAATGACAAATGATGGGCATCACTCATGAAAGATACACTGACCGGACGAACAAAGTCAGCACAAATTACTTCCGAAGTCAACCAGAATAAAATGATAAAGGCGAATATATTTTAGTTTGTTTTAATTAGTTTAGAGTTAGTATTTATTATACTGTAAATACCTTGTACCTATTGTCATATAAAATAAATGATCTATATCCTAAAGGCGAACGTTTCTATGTACGTGTATACAACTATATATTTGTTACTCTTTTTATTTTGTAAATTTTCACATAACTTTATCCACTCCGGTTGCTCTGGAGGGAGAGGGTGTAAAAAATTTACTGACTAAAATTAAAGGTGAATTTTAGTCAGTAAAATTTTAACAAGTGTGTTTCTTTAGTAACCCTTTGCGTTCCAAGCTGTAACTTTTTCGAATAATTCCGCAGTTTTATCAGTGGTGGATCCCATCCTTACGAGATGGCCGGACGGCGAGCAACCCATTGCTCGCTATCTGCAAACCCGCGCTCGCGATGAACCTTCTTTTCCTGCAACTCCTAATGCATCCCTCACGGTTTCAGTCACCGCTTTTACTAGTAGTACTGTCTAGTAAAGATCTGCTTCAGGTGGAAAGTGTGGTTACTATGGTGCCTCTCTACCTAGCCTTCGAAGAAGGGACTTACTACCGCACTTATGACGTGGTCCAATATTTTTGTTACTTTTTCTAGCTCACACATTACAGATTTTGACGTAACTGTGTAGTAGTATAGCATATACGAGTATATCAGAATAACGTATAGACTATAGTTTATAACTGGGGAGAAAGCATTAATTCCACTCAGGAAAAGCCGTTGGCAGAAGCTAGTCTGGTATATTTATTATCTTCAATGTTTTGTGGGAACTCTGTGCCCAAAACTTCAAAGGGAAACGGAACTTTGTTTCGTTCATTTAACTGAATCAACCAGAAGCTTCGTTTTTAATTACATTTCCTTAGTATTTCTATTTGAGTCTCTCTTTTGATATACTCGTACCATTGGAAAACTAGACTGAATTAATTAATAGCTACGTTTATAATCAATACTGCAAAGGTTGATATTTATTGTATTTTTGCTGGTGGTATGGTAAGCAGGGAAAATATTACATGGAGTTAGTGAGAGTAAAACTATTTATCTCTTGCTTTACTATGGTAGGAAATCACCCAATGACTTATCCCGGTCTACAGCGAGCGGAGCGAGAGTGTGTGTCAGACTTTTACAGACTAAAACCACATTAGTGTTCCTTATTTGCCCTTTACAGTCCAGGACCAAGGGTCGCTCTTTCGGAAGTCAACTCATGACTCCAGTAGGCTTTGGGCTTAACAATTTTGCTGAAATCTCTTTGAGGTTCAAGTGGAACACAACGCGCCATCAACAACTCGATCTGAACAGTTTTCAAACGACAGGAGGGCGAGCTACCCATTGCTTGTCATCTGCAAGCCCATGCCTACGGTGGTTAGGAGTCGGGGTAGAGCGTGAGCCACCTCCTTCGTTAGCATTACTGCTTCACAGAACGAGGCGACTGCCACCCATTCCCTCTCGCTCTGGACTTGCTGAAAGTATGTGTTAAGAAATTGTTGATCCGTTTAAGATTAACAAATGAGTGAACAACTAGCTAAACAAACTCGACCTACTAGTTTGTTGAACCGAGAAAAATCACGACAGCAAGATTAATTAGGCCTTAAAGTTTTTAGCATTGATTATACCCATGTTGATCCAAATAACTACGAGTATTTTGTAAGTCCAGACAAGTGACAAGCATGATTTATGAGTTGGTTGGGCGCGAATTGAGTTTAAACTTGTTAGAGCGACCGAATTCGCCCGTTCCTACCCCGTGTCAAACACACTTCGTTAACTAGGAAATTTTATTACACTAAATTCACCCTTATAAATTCATCACAGGGTGAATTATTCACGGAAGACATGTTTTGGTGGCAGTTGGGGTGAGATATGTGTTGGAAAGAGGATAAAAGGATTTAGGTTTCTATTTTTGAATGCTTGGTTATGTTGATACTAAATTCTACTATTGGTTTTGCTCTCGTGAAAGTAGGTTATTCCATACAAATTTTGGACTTCGGTTTTATTTCCTTAAGAGTTGTTCTTTTTAGAAAATCGTCTCGTTGTGCTCGCTTACGTCATAAAAAGAAAACTTAAAAAAAAATACACTCTCAGTTTCAGTAGTTTTGGCTGTGCGTTGATATTTTTCATATTAATTAGTTTCTCTTTTTATTTTGATAAATATAGTTAATATTCAATTTTATTGGCTGGGGATTTTTTTAAAGATTTTTTTTGTACGGTAACTCCGTACAAAAAAAAAACTGGAAGAACAGTATGGGTTTTAGTCAATAATAATCTGACACTCCCTCACACGGGGCCATAGACTTGAATATACAGTTCTAATATCAACTCGATAGCTTCACGCGCTTCCGAGATAAAGGGTCTTGACAGACTGATAGACGGACAACAAAGTGATCCTATAAGGGTTCCATTTTTCCTTTTTAGGTACGGAACCCTAAAAAGGATATTGTTGGCGATAGTTTACTTTCTGGTAGGACACGAGTTAACGACGAAACACGCGTGACGCGCGGAGGCAAAGTTTTTAACAAGCTCTCTCTGATAACACGAGGATATAAACGCCAACTCGCGAAAATGTTACCTAGTTACCAAGTTTTTGATGTTTCAGCTTTATGAGCTGACAGTTGGTTTAGATATTTTTTTATTGTTTCCATAATAAAAGTAGCTAAAGTCTCAGTATGCTATATATATATGCAACTCAGGAACGTAAATGAAGAAAAAAAATTAAAATCTCTCAGCTGATCGCGTTATGTTTCTAAGTACTTGCGAAGGTAAAAAAGCGTGACTTCATATGTATGTAAAAGAAGTATATAAGTAAATCACTTGATAATAAATTATTGTCATCACTCAAATAGCAATGACGGTGAACGGTGAAGGAAAACATCGTGAAGAAACCGGCATGTCCTATGTAGAACCAAAAATTCGAAGACATGTGACATCCACCAATCCGCAATGGGCCCGTGGTGGATTATGGCCCAATCCCTCTCCAAGAGAGGAGGCCTGAGTCCCAGCAGTGGGAACATTATAAGGCCGCTAATGCTAAATAGCAATGCTGATATTGTTGATATGCATTAATATACATATCACCAATATCAGCCTTGAATTCATGGCAATCGGCGAAGTGTTGTGCTAGCAAAATTTAGATCACTGTCGTGTTAGCGAACACAAAAGCGAAAATCAGATAATGTTTCCATTGTTGGTACAAAACCCTCCTGGGCCGCTAGATTAATGGTAATGAAGGAATACAGGTAAGTTTTAGTCTGTAAAAGTATGACACAGTAAGGGAAGTCGTTTGATGATTTCCTACGTAAAAATGCATCTTAGTCATCACGGGCTCATTTTATGTCAACTGTTTGAAAACATTTGTCCACAATTTATTTATTTTCTGAGTAAAAAAAAACTTAATAATACTCTCCCGACCGAATTTCGGTCACGGTGGCCAATCTCAATAGAGATCAGCCAAGTAGCCAATTGTGTGCGCAAACACAGGTGCACTCTCTGTTCCTTTACTCTCATAGTCCGATGAGACGGCAATCCGACATGACCGGAGAGAGATCAGGCGCAGGACCAACGGCTTTACGTGCTTTCCGAGGCACGGGGGTATCACTCCACCAACTTCCAAACTTCGGACAGCTACAGAGAAATTCCTAATGGAAAATAGCACTTTTTGCCCGACCCGGAAATCGAACTCAGGACCCCCTGCTAAGCAGTCGCTCTCGCGACCACTAGACCAACGAGGCAGTAAGTCATTAAAGCCACTTAATAAACGAAAGTAGTTGCTCTGTCTACGAGTAGTAACTAAAATTAAGACAACTCTCTCTTCTCTTAACTCAACTCTAAACTGCAAAATTCACTACTACATGTTTTTGTTATAAGAAAATACGTAACCACGTTTTCCACAGGTAATAAACAGGTGAAGAACATTCAGATCTTGTGTGGTTTCCTTTGCGAGTGTTCAAGCCTCGCTGCACTCAATCCTAAGATCTAAAACAAAGGACATTTAACGTAGTGTGGTAACGCTCCTCGCTGTAGATTTAATGCAGTTGTAAGCTTCTTACTAAATGTGTTTTCATTTAGTGAATTGCACGGTAGTCTTAGATTTTCTTGAGTAGAATATGGAATTTTCATGCACAAAATATTGATAAATCCATATTTTTTTACAACATAGCGTTGCCTGGTACTGCGAAGGACCATCTCAGCGAAGCCAGTTGCAGCGTAAGGATACGGTGGAGCATACGGTTGAGGTGTGCCCCGCTTGGGCGGAGCACCACCTTATTCTCGTGGGGGTGATCGGCGGCAACGACCTCTCGCGCCGGGCTCTAGCCCAGGCCATGGTTCGTAGCGAGGAGGAATGGCAGGCGGTCGCTTCTTGCGAATCAGTAATGTTAGCGAAGGAGGTAGTCGCACGCGCGAGGGATTGGCCTTCACGCCCCAGCCACCGGGATCACGACCGCGACCCCGATTTCCAGCCCACGTCTTGGCCGTCCGGACCTATATCAAGTCTTCCACGGCAATGTATTTCTTTTTTTTACAATAAATACATGCAACCGAAAAAAAAACCAGGCAAGTGCGAGTCGGACTCGCGCACTGAGGGTTCCGTAGTAACTTACCTATAAAAACAGTTCAATCGAACAATTCGACAGTCTCGAAATGTACGTTTTTTGCAGTATAAACGGACGAATCTTTTTTTCCCGTCACTTTACCAATTGAATTGAAAATTGATTTTTGCACAGCTTCAAGGGACCACGGACCCAATTATATGGTGTTAATTTCAACTCAATACCTCTAACTTACCTGAGGAGCTCGTGGCTAAATAATAACAGCCGCACAGGTCGATCTCCAAGGTTAAGCAACGCTTGCCTAGGTTGGTCTGTGGATGGGTGACCATCTTAACATAACGAGTTTCCTCCGTGCCTCGGAAAGCACGTTAAGCCGTTGGTCCCGGCTGTCATCTGGAGATCTTTGGCAGTCGTTACGGAAAGTCAGAAGCCAGTAAATCTGACTCCAGTCTTGCCACGAAGTACCGTGTTACCCCAGTTAATGGGTTGTGGAGGTCTGGTAGGCAGCCGCTCCTCGTAAAATACTGGTATTCAGCTAAATCCGGCTTGACTGGAAGCCGACCCCAATATAGTTGGGAAAAGGCTAGGCAGATGATGATGACCTCTAACTTACCTATGAATAAAGTTCAATTCTCGAATCGAGCGTTGAAGATTTTTCAAAAAAATAATTCTTGTGACGTAACAACAAATTTTCAGTTTTCAGACTTTTCCCTATATGAGTGCTATAAAACGTTGCTTCACGCCAAATTTCAAGATTCTAGGTCGACTGGAAGTACCCTTTAGGTTTTGATTCCCTTGCGAGTACTTCCGGTTTTCTAAATATGCAGCTTAAATTGCTGTTTCTTTTGATTGCGTTGACATAGAAGTTTGATTTTGTTACAGCTTAAAGGTATTATAGACCTGAGTATTTGGTATGAATTTCAATTTAATACCTCTACGCGTTTATGAGGAAATGGGTAGTAAATTTAAAATGATTAAAAAAAAATATATTATGTGATGTAACTAAAAATTTATGGTTTTCGTAATTTTTCCTTTATCTATGCTATAAGACGTTGCTTCGTACCAAATTTCAAGATTCTGAGTTCACAGGAAGCACCCTGTAGGTTTTGATTCCCTTGCAAGTGTCGAAAATTTGCGGCATAAACGGCTGTATCTTTTGATTGCGTTGGCTTAGAAGTTTGATTTTTTCACAGCTTCAAGGGACAGTAGACTTGAGTAATTGATATAAATTTCAGCTTCATACCTCCACGCGTTCCTGAGAAAAAGGGTCTTGACAGACGGACGGACAGACGGACAACAAAGTGATCCTATAAGGGTTCCGTTTTTTCCTTTTGAAGTACGGAACCCTAAAAAACAACCCCCTCCTTTTAAAAGTCGGATAAAAATCGTAAGTACTTGAGTTACCCTCTGTTTTACCATCAAAGCCTATCATTTAAACTTTTTCCCAATACGCATACATGCGTAAAATAATAAATTGGCTTGCAAACTTTTTCGTACATAGATTTATAAGCGTAACTACTCAACTGGCTCAACAAATAAACATTGAAAGCAATTAATTCAAGTACCCACCGAGTCCTACAATGTTTTC
Organism: Mythimna separata; assembly: GCA_030763345.1. Taxonomy (NCBI): domain Eukaryota; kingdom Metazoa; phylum Arthropoda; class Insecta; order Lepidoptera; family Noctuidae; genus Mythimna; species Mythimna separata. The sequence goes on along the minus strand of CM061177.1, from coordinate 16,582,356 downwards.
AGAAGTAATTTAATGGAAATTTGCAATTTGGAATTTTTGTTTGAGTATATTGGCATTATTTGTATTGTAAAGTTTTTTTGTTTGTTAGTAATAGAGCGTTAAAAATGTTTGCTTTTTCTATACTCTTATTTTGTTGTCTGTTAATTAGTTTTTGTTGATCTTAGTTGGCCGCTAAAACACAAAGCTGGTGCCCTGAGACCACACGATGGGGTCGCGGCAGAAGAAGTGGCACAGAGCCAAAGATAAATAAAAAAAAATACAAATTAAATTTTGCAAGAATCCCTCCACAGACAAAGGCTTTCTTCAAAAAACTCCATCTTTATCTCTCTTGAGCTGTTTGCGTCTATCTAGTTACTAGATGGGCTAGTAAATTAGCGATTCTTGAATAGGCTACAATTAATAACGGCTGATTATTTTACAAATTCATGATCATTCTCTATCGCGTCTAGATTTTTTTTTGAGATGCAAAATCATCCAATATAAAGTAAGTTAGAAAATGAACATAAGTATTTATCTACATTCTTTGTTTTTTTTCCTTACCATAAATTCCCTCGATAGCTATCCAAAAGATTCATATCTTCCTTTCTACATATTCTGATAGGTCTTGAAATGTAGAGATCACTGGTTTTCTTATTACCATACTGAAATATAAGAGAGATGAATTTAGTCGAACATAACTCTCAAGGGAAATTTAAAATCTGGATACGATTTTTTTGATAGAAATACTAAGTTTACATTATAATTAGGTTTTGGTACAGACTGATCCGATTAAAAAAATGTAATTCAACGCTATGGTTGACTCAGTGGTTCAGTGATTGACTGTTGCGCTGTGTGTTGCGGATTCTATTCCCGTGTTTATTGTGTGTGTGTGTAAGTCTGCGTTGTTTTCATGTAAAAAACAGGCTGAAGCTAATTTCCTACTAAACCTATCACATAGATACCCGCGAAACGAGACACAATAGTAAAACAATCCAACAAGTCCTAATCGAGTTCAGTTCTATGCATAATTAGTTATTACTTGATGAGCAACATCTCCATTGAACTCGTTGAAAACACCGGAATACTTAAGTCAACCTAACACTCTAAGATGGAAGCCTAACATTAAACTGTAGTGTACGAGTAAGTGGTATACAATTTGCCTTTTGCGGTCTTCCTGTCCGACTATAATTTAGATGTCTTCAAGGGTAAAGTGGATAGGCTTGTAATAAAACAGTACGCCCCACCATCAATGATTATATTACTGCTTACCATCTCAGGTGTGATTGCAGTCAAGCACAAAAACATTATTAATAAAAAAACCGACCAAGTGCGTCTCGGAATTGCGCACGAAGCATTACGTACCGAGGTAACTCTACTGTCCTCCGTAGCAAAACCTAGAAAAACTCACGCTTGTTGTACGGGAGATCCACTAAAAATATTTTAAGTTCAACTTTTGGGTACGGAACCTTAGAAACACCAATTTCCTGGAACAAGTCTTGTGAAATAATTTTGTAAGCGGCGGAAATTACCGAAAGCAAGCAATACATCTAGTTTTTGTTACAATGCTTATCTTCCTATCTGCCCAAGTCAGCTTAAATTTAAACGAGCTGCCCGCATGCTGACGTCCGCAAGTAAACATCGTTTCCCGCAGTGCTGACCGTACGTCTTAAGTAACGACTTAGTTGCTATCGCTACATTGCATTAGGGAAACCGCTAGAACGTTAGCTGTGTTTTTTTTCTATGTGCAAGTAATAGGGGACATTATGTAATTTTGTGAGGTAACAACCAAAACTTTTGTTATTATCTTTCATGAAACACGAAAATCAAATCGTTATGTGATAAAAAAGGGTGGAATAATTCATCCTGTATAATAAAAGGATACACTTTGGAAACCAGTTACTTGTATTATAATATGTACATACTTATAGTGCTGTGGCTGTAATAGTAGCGGTAAGATTTCTCTTTTTATATTTTCGTGTAGGCTTCGGCCCTGCTCGTACCGTAAGGTCGGTTTTGCTAATATCCGTTTGAGGCGCTCGTGGAACACGTTAACCTATCACATACCCACAAAACGAGACACAATAGTAAAACAATAACAGCACGGTCTCATAGGACCGGTCGGGAATTCATGAATTAATACGCTTGACGACTAGGGCTCGGTCTGGACGAATACCGGATGGCAAGCTACCCATTGCTCGTTGATTGCAAGTACACACCTATGGTGGCTGGTCGAGGTCTCGGCGGCGTTGTAATGAGAATGTCCGTTTCCTTACGAGTGAGACCGTCTCCTTTGCTAGCTTTAACTGCTTCGCAGAAGGAGACGTCTGTCATCTATATCTTCTCGCTTCTATGAGAAGTGACTAGAGCGACCTTACTTCCCGCATGAGTACATAATATCTATATACAAAGGTTATGAATTTTTTTAAGGAAGATTCAATGTTGTAATCTCCGGTTTTGGAAAGAAATAATCGACCTGTTATAAATTACCCGACTCAAAAATTCACAGCAGCTGACGCACGTTATAAAAGACTTCTTTATTTGCAATATTATCCGTTCCCAAAACTGTGCCTCACATAATTATTCCAAGTTCTATCTAAGATATCTTCATAATTATAATAAGTTTGCCCCCAATCTTGAGTTACACGTGGTATCGTGCGGGGATCATATCATCATTCGCCGCACTAATAGCATTAGGAACTTTGCGCGCAACAAGCATAACTTTTGTTTCGTTGTTACAGAGTTTCGAGGTCAATAGCGAAAAGTAAGCTTACGTTATTGTAGCTACAAATTTTGGCAATGAAAAATGTGTAGAACTACGACCGGGTCTTATCACACTTAATATTAAGAGGTGAAAGTTTGAGTGTATGTGTTTGTTGCTTCTTCACGCTCAAAAGGCTGACTGGATTTTAATGAAACGTGGTACACTGGTAGATTATGTTCTAGAATAGCACAAAGGATAATTTGTACCCTGGGAGTATGTTTCCTAGGGATATTTTTTACAGTCATGCGGGCGAAGCCACTAGTAGCAGCTAGTACTTGAATAAATATTTTTATTTTATTTGTACGCCACGGCAACGTGGTACGATCAGGTGCCGTCTCGTTTCAAGTCGTCCGAAAGACGTCCACTGTTGGGCATGGCCTCCTCAAGTGTCACCACAATTAATGGTCCTGTGCGTTTCACATCTATCGGATTCCCGCAACTCATACCAGGTCATCGGTTCACCTTGTAGGAGGCCCTGCAACGCTGCGTCTTTCCATACGCGGTCCCAACCACCCGCGTGCCTTTCGGCCATCTGTTCTGTTGAGCAGGCCCTAAGTCTCCGATTGCGCGTTACAACACAAAAGGAGATTGGAACTTGGTAAAATGTTTACGTGTAACAACCAAACTTCGAAAGCTAATTTATTTAATATAGAGCCACAGTTGCAGCATTAAAACTTATTGCAAACCAAATCTGAAGTTATGCGTTTCTGAATCGCAGGTAATATTAAACTTTGCCAATGCTTTTAATGGAGATAGTGGAATGGGTTAGTTCAGTTTATGGCTAACATACTCGAATTTCTTCGATTGCAGAGCTTACTTAGCATTTACAATAAATTGTGGGTTTAAAAGTAAGATATGGATTTTATTTCTATGAAATGTCTTTATTTATTTAAATTATTAAAAGAATTTTATTGGTAACTCTTATGGTTTTTGTATTTTTTTAGGTGGGAAATCATTAGAATGCCTTCTCTGCGTGTAAGACTTCTACTAACTAAACCCCGACCCCAGAGGCTTCGACCCTTCTGGGCCCCTACAGTTTGCTGACATCTCATTGAGAACTCAAAAGGATTATATTGCCAACTTATAATATTACAGTTCTGGTTGTTATTTGCACTGGTATATACCTTGTGTCACATACATCAGTTCTGGTTGTTTCTGAAAAAATAAAACACGATATCTACATACCTTTTCTTTTTGCCTTTACACGATGTAATAAATAAGAACTTACTCATTAAAACGAGATAATAATATTCTTTTTTTACATATATTTAGATTTAAAGTAGCCGTCAATACCAGCTACTTCACGATAAACTGCAAGATACAACGTGGACTAGAACAAAAAGAGTGCTTCTAGCCAGTAATAGAGATACAGCTATCTCGTGAGGGCTTTCACTTCAATACCACTAAGTAGTAAATGGAAGGCAAACTAACAGACACGGTACCTACAAAGGAAATGACATTACATAGCACACTGCGTTTTCTGGCGACTGGCCTAAAAGCTGAATCAGCCTAAAACTCAATGTCTTTCAGGTGTGATGTAGAAGAACGGAAAAATTAACTCATCAAATAAAATGACGAGAGTTACGGGATTCTTCTTCTTCATTCTGTATCCACCAGATGCTAATTGCACGCTACTTAGCCCAATCCTGAGCCTTTTGTAGTTGAATACTTTTGCCTGCTACTTTGACCTAAGAACTTACCACGACTTCTTAACGCAGCGAACTGATAAAAGGATAGAATTATAAAGGATCTTTAGTTCAATCCCACTTTCTCGATCGCTCAGACCTCAGGCTGTTGGTTAAATTTTAGCCACAAATCTTTATTTAAAAGGATCAAATTTTTCAAATCACAAAATATCCTCAGTTTGTCACTCTGTCAGCTTCTCACCATGTTAGTATTCCATTTCTTCCATACTCCATGTTTAAAACGAAAACATTTTTCGCACACAGTATGAAGGAGAAACGGATTATGCTTTACCGTCTTCAAAAGAAAGTTCCAGAAAGACGTGAAGAGGTAAATGGCTCTTTTATTTTTCCGCAGTTTCTCTAAAATGGTGCAGTTAATTATGAGAAATGGATGTGAAACAGCACGTAGACTGTGCTGAAATGTTGTGAAGGATTGCAAGTGCTCTTTGTCTTTGGAATTGCCCGGCCTGCAGAGACTTTAGAGCATAGAAGTGCTGTATCTTAATGGTTTTATTGTTACTTCCTCTTTGATAAATTAATTGAGTCTTAAGCATCGACGCCGAGTCGCTAGCCTGTTGGTTTTCTATCGTTTACATTTCGGGGAGTGTGCATTGGAATTGCACAATTAAATTCCACGTATCCTTTCCATCAATGGACCACTTGACCTACGGCGTTGTTTCATCATTGGTACATGGTAGACATCCCATTTGTACAAAGTGTTTTGGGAACACATTCAATATGCGTACAGGTAAGTAGTGGAATGCCCTGCCGGGATCTAATTCTTGACTAGGGGCTTTTAAAGCAAGAGTGATTTGGTTCCTTTCAGGCAAGCGTGCTCCATCAGTGACCACATCATCGCTTACCATCAGGTGAGATAGTGGTCAAACGCGAGCTTATACATAATAAAAAAAGTTATATTATCCAACTTCGAGACAGCCACATGACAAGAGTCTGTTGGAATAATTGTGAAATCTAGATCCGGTTGTTGAAATGAGCCTATGTCTACAACAAAGGCTGTCTTTCAACTCAAATTTTAACGTTAGGTTACACAAACAAAATAAGCGAACCTCCCCAAAAAAACGTTTGAATACACTTTATGAAAGTATCTTGAAAGAAGAATATCATATGCGTGTTTAGGGACGACACTGATAAGTATTCAGAGAGCGTAAGGCCTTAGGCTGTTAGTGTCCAAATTGCCTGTTTATGGACCCCAAGCTCGATGTTATTGAAAAACTTCTCAGGGTTTGTCCTGTGAACTTTTACGGTACTCGTGATTCTTATGTTTAATTTTCTACAATTTCAGTTTTTTTTTAAGGATAGCTGCTATTGTGAGTGTTCTTATATGGAAGTCCCCGTTAAGTATTTATTTCATTCTGTTTTTAGTATTTGTTGTCAGAGCGGGAACAATAATATGTACATCATCTGTGAAAATTCGTCTGTCTAAAATAGCTATCACCGTGCATAAAATACACCGTGGTGACAGACGGATAGCGAAGTCCTATGACTTCGGGTCCCGTTTTTATTTTCTGGATAGGAACCCTAAAACTGAGACTAAAAGTTGACCAACACAAAATCCACCTCCAGTTACTGTTGGGGTGCCGCGACAGAAAACCTCCACGCGTGCTCGCGGGCTGGAATTCCCTAACGGATTTTTTCCGGAGTGAAGGCCAGTCCGCGGGACGGTGCACCCTGGGAGGCGGCCAACGACTCTCTTGGGTACTTCTGCCTAAGGAGCCTCGATGGCCGTCTGCGAATGTTCTGTCTGAAGGAGCGCTTCAACGCGTGTCCCTCTGCTGCAGCAGAGGGCACAGTGGCGAAGCAAGAGCGGGCTCGGTATGCACTTACCCTGCTACCGGGCAGGCAGGAGGAAGACTCGCTCCTCCTCCTGCCACCGTTAGTCTCGTAGCCCCATTGATTGTCCAAGGTCATGTTTCTGACTTTTGGTGGGGGTCGAGGGTCCTGGCTTAACCGCCCGGGCCGCGAGGAAGACAACCTCTATAAAAAATTACCCCAAACCTCCAAGCGGCGGCGCACCGTGAGGGAGGTTGTTAGCTTGACTAATGGGTAGCTAAATTAGTCTCTAGTGCGGACCACACATTTTGAGCCGGTACCCAAAGTTTATCACTCGTGGGAACAGCTATGAAACCTCAAATTAAACCACACAAACCTGAGAAGGAGAAGAGCGATGCGCGGTCGGAGTCCGACGCTGCGTCGCGGAAGGGCTCGGAGAGCTCGGGGGAGTAGCTGGGGAGCGACTCCGGAAGCGTGCGCAGCTCCCGGAAACGCTCTCTAGGAAGAGAGGGGTCGGACGAGGAGTCCGACAGCCGAAGGGGCTCGGCTCGAAAGATCCCCACCGCTCGGCGGGGAGCGAGCCAAGCCCGCGGCAGAGGGAGGGTGTTGACCTCCAAGGAGGCTGCCGAGAGGGCTGGGAAGCTTGCCGCGGAGGGACGCCATCCCGGAGCACCCAGCCCCGGTCCCTCGGGGCCGTCTGGCGGTGAGATCGACGACGGGGGAGGCTCCGCCGACGAGGCTCACCAGGAGGTCTGCGACCTGGTCGTGGAGTCCTTGCGGCTGGTTGCAAGGAAAAGCACCCCGAAGGGCAGGTCTTCTGCCGTCGCCGAGGCCGTGCCCCCTATTCTGGAGGCCTTCCAGAAGGCCCTGGACAAACGGGGTGCGAGGACCCGGAGGGAGGTCCTGGAAGCCGCCGCCCCTCCGAGGGAAGTCTGCTCCCAGCAGCCTCCAAAGGCGGGTAGCCCGCAGGGGCAGGGGTCGGCGCAGACCCAACCCCAGCACGAGCCAGAGGGACAGGCTCTGACCCTGCTGCGGCAGGAGCTAGCTGCCTTCCGGCAGCAAATGCTGCGGCAGCAGGAGCAGTTCCAGCGGCAGTTGTCCCTGCTGGAAGGGATAGTGCTGCGTCCCCCACTCGCGGGCTCTGGTCGCAGACCGGCGGCGTCGTACGCCGCCGCAACTGCGCCTACGGCAGCTGCCGCGCCCAAGGCTGGCCCGTCAGGGCAAGCCGGGCGTGGGGCCGTGACGGCAGCGGCTGCGACCGCTAGGCAGGCCCCAAAGACGAAGCAGCAGGGGAGGGCAGCTCCTGCCCTTGCCCCTCCTGCGAAGGGCAAAGCGGCGCCCACCGCTAGGGCGGCGCCCACCGCCAATGCGGCGGGTGCTCCAGCCGCTGTGGTGGCGAACGGGCGGCCTCGGCTGCCCCCGCCTGCCGATTCTCCAGCTGGCGCCGAGTGGTCGGTCGTCGGCGCCAAGAAGCAGGCGGGCAAGGCGGCCAGGGCCGCCAAAAAGAGGGAAAGGCGGCAGCAGCGCAAGAAGCGTGCCGTGGCGAACCGGCTTCGCGCCCCGGGCGCCGCGGCTGTAGTGATCACACTACAGCCGGGCGCGGAGAAGAGGGGCGTGACGTACGACGCCGTGATGGAGAAGGCCAAAAAGGCGGTACTCCCTCACCTCGATGAGTACGGGGCCTCGAAGGGCTTCCGCATGCGGCGCACCGTTACCGGTGCCTGGATGCTGGAGGTTCCCGGCGAGGACAGCGGTCCTGCCGCGGACGCCCTGGCTGACAAGGTCAGGGCGTCTGTGAACGAGGAGGACGCCCGAGTGTCCAGGCCCACAAAGTGCATCGATATGCGCATCATGGGCCTGGACGACTCCGTCAAGGTGGAGGAAGTGGTGGCCGCCGTCGTTGAGGCGGGAGGGTGCACGACCGACCAAGTGCGGGCGGGCATCATCCGCCTTGACGGCACGGGTATGCGAGCCGTCACGGTGAGCTGCCCCGTGTCGGCGGTCAAGGCCATCACGGCGGAGGGCCGAAGGCTCTTGGTGGGCTGGGTGTCAGCCCAAGTCAAGGTGCTGGAGCCCAGACCGCTGCGGTGCTTCCGTTGCCACGTGGGGCACCACGTGGGAGCCCGTTGCGCCGCGGAGGTGGACCGCAGTGACCGCTGCTTCCAGTGCGGTCAGCCTGGTCACAGGGCCGTCGAATGCCGTGCGTCGCCGCACTGCTACGCATGTGCGGCGGCAGGCAAGGCTGCCGACCACCGGGCTGGGAGCAGGTCCTGCGACCCCCCCGCCAAAGCCAAGGGTAAGGTCCGGAAGGGCCCTCACCCCAACGCCAACACCGCCGCAGCCAAGGCTGACGCTGCTGCCGCCATCGCCGCGGCAGAGCCCTCAAGGGGGGCTCCGGAGGAGACCGTAATGGACTGTCAGTGATGGCCCCATTACGTCTCCTCCAGGCGAACATCAACCACTGCGCCCCCGCTCAGGATCTGTTGCTCCAGAGCATGGCGCAGTGGTCGATCAATATCGCCGTGGTCTCCGAGCCGTACTTTGTCCTGCCCAGGGAAGACTGGGTCCAGGACCTGAGCGGCTCGGTGACCCTAATTTCGTCGGCCGCCGCCGGTACCCCCGCCTCTCGAGTCCATCACGAGAAGGCGGGGCTGCGTGGCAGCACGGGTCGGGGACATTGCAGTGGTAGGCGTCTACCTGTCCCCGAACCGAGATCTCGCCGATCTCCACAACTCCCTCATGGAGCTGAATGCCGTCGTCGCTGGGTTCGGATCCCTCCCCGTGGTCGTCTGCGGGGACTTCAATGCCTGGAATCTGGCTTGGGGTTCCCGGCTGACGAACCGACGGGGTCGGATGGTGGAGGACTGGGCTCTGGAGACAGGCCTGGTCGTCCTAAACCGGGGTTCTGTCCCCACGTGCGTGCGGATGCGGGGTGAGTCGGTGGTGGACCTCTCGTTCGCCAGCCCCGCTCTGTCGCCGCGCGTCGTCAACTGGCGCGTAATGGAGGGGGTGGAGACGTATTCCGACCACCGGTACATCCGGTTTGACGTCTCCGCCCGGATCTCGACCGCGCCGGTCAGGGAGCAGACCCCGTGTGGTCCGCGGTGGGCGCTGAGGCAGATGGACCGGGACGCTCTCCTGGAAGCCGCGAGGGTACAGGCCTGGGTGCAAGCACCGGACAGGCCTGTCGAAATTGACCCTGAGGCAGAGTGGTTCCAGGAGGCCATGTCGCAAATCTGCGACGAGGCGATGCCCCGAGTCCATCCAGGACGTGCTCGGCGCCAGGTGTACTGGTGGTCGCCGGAGATTGCGGCTCTGCGCGAGGCGTGCACCGCCGCGCGACGCCGGTACGCCAGGTTCCGCAGGCGCCGCACCCGACCGCCGGATGCGGAGGCCAGGGAGGCGGAGCTTTACGAGGGGTACAGAGCGGCAAGGCGCACCCTCCGAACAGAGGTGAAGCGGGCCAAGTTGGAGGCCCGCAATGTGTGGCTGGGGACTCTGAACAGGGACCCATGGGGACGCCCTTACCAGGTGGTGCGGGACAAACTCCGCCCATGGGCTCCCCCCCTGACTCAGAGTCTCCGGCCCCAAGTTGTGGAGGGTGTGGTGGCCAATCTGTTCCCTGAGCGAGGGGAACACTCTCCCCCGCTCATGGCTCCGCCACCTGCGGTACCCGTAGCGGACCACACCAGCGACGACGAGGACGACGCTCCAGAGGTGACCGAGGTAGAGATGAGGGCGGTGGTACGAAGACTCAGTTTCAAGAACACCGCCCCAGGACCCGACGGCGTGCACGGCAGGGTATGGGTCCTGGCCATGGAGGCTCTCGGGTCTCGATTGCGAGGGCTCTTTAGCGCATGCATGGAGAGAGGACAGTTTCCCCGTCGCTGGAAGACCGGGAAACTGGTCCTCATTGCGAAGCCGGGGCGCCCCGCGGACTCTCCGTCCGCGTACCGGCCCATTGTGCTGCTCGACGAGGTGGGCAAACTCTTTGAAAGAGTAATTGCAGACCGCCTCGTCGGGCATCTTGCGCGGGTGGGGCCGGACCTTTCGGACGGCCAGTTCGGCTTTCGCAGGGGGCGTTCCACGGTGGACGCCATCATGCGCGTGAGGGCTCTCACGACGGGGGATGCGGTGTCTCGGGGCAGGGTCGTCTTGGCGGTGTCTTTGGACATCGCCAATGCCTTCAACTCCCTGCCCTGGAGTTGCATCGGGGCGGCACTTCGGTATCACGAGGTGCCCGCCTACCTCCGTCGTGTGATCGAGGCCTACCTGTCGGATAGGTTCATCATCTATCCCGGTCACCAGGGAGAGTGGAGACGGCGAGAGATGTCGTGCGGTGTTCCGCAGGGATCGGTACTAGGACCGCCCCTGTGGAACATCGGATACGACTACGTGCTGCGCGGCGACCTCCCCGACGGGGTCAGCGTGGTCTGCTACGCAGACGACACGCTGGTCCTGGCGCGGGGAGAGTCGTACCAGGCGGCGGCCGAAACAGCGACACGCGGGGTTGCGACAGTCGTGGAGAGGATCCAGCAACTGGGACTCAAGGTGGCATTGCACAAGTCCGAGGCCATGTGCTTTCATGGCCCTCGGTACGCGCCACCTCCGGGTTCCCAAATAACGGTAGGGGGGGTCCACATCGGCGTCGGGTCGGCGATGAAGTACCTGGGTACTGGCAAGTACAAGGCACCTCACATAAGTTTTCCCCAGTGGTAAGAAAGCGAGAATCCGACTTCTCAGTGTTACTTCAGTTGGTCCTTGTGAAGGCCAAGGTGAGTTTTTCAAATTATTCGCAGCTCTGATAAGCACAAAGCCAAAAAATTAACGAGACCAGTTAGGTCTCGTTAATTTTGCTGATAACTCTTTGAGGCATGCGTAGAACAAGTCGCGTCGTTGAACCTAGGTAGGCCCTTACTGTATGTGTCCATACAGTAATGACTGACGATGAGTTTCCTATTGTGCGCCGGCAATTCTCGTGTCTACAATGGCCGAGAATTGTCCTACTACAAAGCCAAAGTTTAAAATAAATAAATAAAACACAACCATTGTAGAGTATGTTCTTTAACTGAACAAAAATTGTCTGGATATTGGTAGCATTCCCCCAAAATAGAATACAGCACGATATGAAGTAAATCAAACAGCCTGTCTCTAAATCAATATTAAATTTCGAATTTGCGTATACTGCAAAGCTTTTCGAAAGTGTGTCTATAATAATATTATGTGGCTTCACTCCAGACACTGAAGCTTCTAGACTTGTTCTTGCGAATTTAAAGTGGAAAATCAAGCAATAACCGTCAAGCATGTAAATAACTGTCATTATGTCTCGTATCATGCAAAGTACGAATATTAGATGGCATTACGCTTTTAGGGTAACCTGAAAGCTTTTCTCACTTAGGCTTCCCTTATTTTAACGTACTCACTGCTTTCAGTTAGGTGATTTTAGTAGAACAAGTATAGATGGAGTAGCGTCATTGACTGAAAAGTTAAAAGGAAGTCGTAGGCATGTGAAGAAAAGGGGTGAAACGCGTGTTACTAACGCCCGTTTTCAATAACCTACCGCAATTCATAGATAGATAGCTATCCCCGATAAACAGTAAGATTATATCTATCAATCCACAGCTTTTGGTAGGAAATGCTATCCGTCGGTAGGTTATAGGAAAACAAGTAAGGGGAAAAGGATAGATTTGTTTATCTTTAGTAGCTGCAACTGTAGATAGATAGCTTATTGAAAATGGGTGTTAAAGAGTTATGAGTATACATGTAGGCGGATAGAGAGGGAGAAGTAGGTCAAAGAAAAGGTGAATGGATTGTGTGAGGAGTTATACAATACGTGTTGCGTTGACTCCAAAGCAACAAAAACTAAAAATAATAAATAGAACAAGTAAATTTTAATTCTGCCAAATAAAAATCAATGGCAGCGAGATAAATAGACTTACTCTTTATAGTCTCCATAAAATTCAGGTACTTAAACTTATATGAATCGGATAAGCTTAAGTAGGGCTGATGCAGGCGTCATGCCCATAAACGGGTGTCGTCAGTTGAAATTGGCCATCTCTTAAATGCCAGCTTATTTCCATTTTTTCTTTTTAATTACGTTTTCTTTTTTATTTACATTACTAGCTTTTGCCCGCAACTTCGTTCGCGTGGAATAGTGACTTCCGGCAGATTTTTACGGCTTTAACGATTAACGGCTTTAATGACATTCCGTCCTAAATAGGTAACTTGTAACCGTGTGCCGTTACATAGCCTTGGTGGATCTAGATTTCTCATAAGCATCACAGGAAATCCAACTTTCAGCCTCAACTTGTGAGAAGGCACTCCTGATAACTCTAAGGAGTTGAGAAACTCTGTTGGGTAAGATGTCACTTGGTCGGTATCCACGACGTTATCTACTGATAGATACTCGATGACATCTCCCTCTACGTCAGACATAATTTGGTCATTTATCCGGCCTACTATTTCATTTGTTGGCGCCAAAATCTCCCTTTCGCATAACCATTCCCGATTTTCGATATTAGCGCGTAAATCCGGATAGACACTATTTTTTAAATTGTATGTGCTATCCACAATTTGGCATAATTCGCTGCTCAGCGTGATCATAGTGATATATCTCGGAGTCGGTAGGCATACGATCCTCGCCGATCTTCAGAAGAGCAGCAGCATACTGCCCGGCTTGACAATCATTATGGAGTAATACTCGCATATTCGTCGACAGTGAAACCTTTTTCATATGTGTCCATAGCACAGATGCTTTTAAACAGGCATTGATTTCATCTGCCGGTGTGCCCCTTGTGCCGGAAGTCACCGGCCAATAGAACCACCATTCCTCCCATAATACCTTGATTGTTTTTAATGTCTTTCATCGTGCGATGAAGTGCTTCGATTGCTCTTTTATGGGACATCGTACATTCATCCCAAACTAAAAGTTGTATTATATTATATTTTCAAACCTTTTTACTATTTATTTACATTTTTCCGATGAATTTTCAGTACTGAATTGATGCCGACTCTTGACCAATAGATGGCGCTGTATGTCCGGAATAAATTTTATTTTTTATTTTATTTTTTATCTTATTTTTTATTTTATTTTTTGTAATAAAAACTATCCTATGTCCATTCTCAAGTTTCAAACTATGTCTGTACCAAATTTCACACAAATCGGTTCAGTAGTTTAGGCGTGAAGCAAAGACAGACAGACAGACAGACAGAGTTACTTTCGCATTTATAATATTAGTTTGGATGCTCACTTATAGCGACAATAGTACAATGATTGTATCTCATAACATGATTTTATATTCTGACAAGAAATTTATCAAAGTCTTTAAATATGTAAAGAGGACGACACATATTATAAAATTTAATTAAAATTCAATATGAAAGGCGCAAACTTCTTTGTTTAGCAAATTATTAATTGCTAATATGGTTGTAGATTCAGGATACAAGGGTCACAGTGCAATGAATAATTTATTCAGGAAGGTTCTGAATTATATTAGACCTGTGTAACGTTAAAATACAATTAAAATGACTTTATATGGTGTGCTGGCGAGGGTCGCGGGAATTCGATGGATGCGAGACGCTCGCGCACGCGAGATGTGTAAAATAATTCTTGAAATATAAGTACTTTGGAGGATTTAATGAGTGCCATCGATGCTGCAATTAACATAGCCATCTACTGGACCCAAAAACAATTGAACGAGTTTACCTTCAAGTCGAAAAAGAGAGAGAAGAATGGGAAGTACCCCTTTAACCAGATATTGTGCGTCCAACCGTAAATTGGTCACATTATTTTATTTGATATTTTGATGTCGTTCTTGATAGCTGACCAGAAACATTAATATAGTTAGGTATCTACTTTAGTAAGACAGGAAAGAAATGTAAACTCCTAGACCTAACATGGTCTGACATAGGGATATGAAGACTGATTTGATCTGCAGAAGGTATTTTTATTCTGGTAGTGGATCCATAAACAGTATAAACGTATTGTTTAATTTGTAATTGCATTTTATTTACTTCACTGTTATTCAATTAATTTTATATCTGCTTGAACATAATAACACATATTTGAGGCTTGTAAAAGGCATGTCCTGATAATTTGTTTGCTGCCATATCTAATAACTACTTGGTATTCGACTTCTACCCGGGTGAAGCCGCAGACAAAAGCTGGTATCTTATACATTAATTTGTAAGCTACCAAAATATAATATTAAATGAATATCCTACAAACAAAACAGACGTCTTTTGAAAATCTTCTGAAGTTGTTTTGAATATAAGCAACTTAGAAACATGCTTATCATGTCAAGTAAAATAGTAACAAACAAAGTTCATTATGTCCTAACAAAATGTAAAACAATATCAAAAGTTAGGATATCTACTGTTTAAAAGAAACCTTGTTTCGTTGGCGGGCGTCCGTATTTTTTCTCAACAAATGCAATTTTAGAACCCTATCAAAGTTTGTATGTTGCTATTTTGCAGGTAACTTTATAGTTAACTCAAGATGAAGTAGGTATTGCAAAAATTGGATATGGTAAAAAGATTTATTCACGTATTAATGTACATTATCGTCAAAATTTCAGTCCTGTTGTCTAAACAAAATTACCTTATAACATAATTACCATTATCCTTTTTACAGGCTAGGGGAATGTTTTTACCACCACAATATAAAAATTACCTTTGAAGTAGATATGTTTTTAAAACAAGTTTTGTCTTTCACCTACTGGTGACCGATACCGGCTATACATACATCGGATATATTTATGTTTATGTGGCATTTTTGTCCGATTAACAAACTTTTCTACCAATGAAAGGATTATAAAATTACTCGGATAAAAATATCAACCGAAATTTTTTATTTTTTTTTGGCATAAAAAGAATACTTGCAATACATTCCGTCACATTATTATTTAACTCTAATTTAATGATGAAATATTAATAATGAATAATTATTGCGAATATTATTTTTGCGCTTACTTAATAGTAACATGCAATTTCTTCAAATGTCAAAACGGTGCAATTATTTTTTAACAACTTTACTGCCCAAAAACTTAAATAAATAACAATTTATGTCAGCGACAAAGTTAATTCCAAGTTCTCCCACTCAACCATAACCTTAAACCTCTCTTCTTCCTTCTAAGTACGTACGTATTAAAGCTATAAACAACATAGTAGGTACGCAGACGGGCACTTAATTGGCATGTCTACAATGTTCGCAGATAACCGCAAGACCGAGGTCTCAGCTGTAAGTAAGCTACTCAGATTCACAATTAAATCACCGTTCAACGTTTTGATCTTGAATTCGGTATTTTATTGATATTGAATGTTTGATTGGGATATTGTTATAATAAAAATGATTAATGTTGATTTTAACAAAGGCAGACAATAAATAAATAAAGAAATCTTATATTTCGGACAAAGTCTATAGTTAGTATATTACACACAAACTAAAAACTTCTGATAGTACTTATAAACTACCAGAAACAATACAGATTTTGAGAAAATGCTATACGAGATATACTTAGAACAATTTCGCTGAAGTAGTACAGAAGTGATTCAGAGTTTCATGCTAAAAAGAAAGAAAAAGATTGAAAAAGAAGACGTTAAAGATTGTTAATTTCTTAAGCACATATTTGTCGGCGCTGTAGGCTCAGTGCTAAAGCCATTTGCTTTTGCAACAGAACAAATATTTGTATGGCCTGCAGATAGTTGTTTCGGGTCTAATTGTGTTTCCTGATAGCTACAATCTATGGGTATACAATAGGTTACTTCTAGGTAAATGTGCTCCATCGACGACCACATTATCGTTTACCATTAGGTTAGGTTAGGTTAGACGTGAACCTATCAACATTAACGTTTGAATCCCCAATCGGTCCTATGAGACCGCGCTGTTATTGTTTTACTATTGTGTCTCGTTTCGCGGGTATCTGAGTAATTAAATAAAAGAAACAAAAAGGTGCCTTGTGTATGTAAGTTTCCATGTTTGTTAACGCACTCGTGATAGATTCGTTCCATAAAAAATATCACAAGGCTTTTTTCTTTATCAAATTCAAGCTAAAAAATATTCCAGTAAATTCAGATACGAAGATGTTAAGACAGATAAATAACAGCATGATAAAAATCACTTGAAACAGACAACTGACACGCTCCTTATACGAACAAAAACTCAACCTCTTTTCCTCAAAAGATTATGTAACTTATATACAGAGTTTTGACGTCTTGTCAGCCAGTCACTTCCACGCACCATCCGTAAAAAAATGAGTAAACATGTTGATTTATATCTTCCATAAACCTTTTTCTTTAAGGATACAAAATGCAGTACATTTGTAGGGATTTGAAGATTTGTTATAGGTAAGTACAGCAAGCCATTATTCGCGTCATGTTTTTGTTGCACGATAAGTTGTGAACGTAAATAAATGTTGTAAGCTTTATTTTTCTAGAACAAAGGCTAAAAAAACTTTAACATACGTTTACGGGGGTGGCATGACATTGGTCAAGTCGGTAATTCGTCAAGTACGCAGTTCGTCAAATTTGAAATTGGTCAAAGCTGTAGTTCGTCTAATCGTGAATTTACCAAATTATGGAATTCGTCAAATACACCATTGGTCAAGTGATTTAAGTACAGTCATCAGCAAAGGAAATATGTTCATATATGTATTTTTAAAAAGCATTTAGTTATAAGGCTTTTAATTGAACAGCGATTTAAGTTACTTAGTGGTTGTGAAAAGCACAGCTCATCACAGCTCAAGCACAGGATCATGATAATATCTCGCCCGCAATGCTGCAAAAAGAAAAGAGAAAACTAAGCTACATAACATAAGCATTTATTAAACAAAAGCAAAAAAAACCACCTGGGACAATACATAATTATTAGGTAGTAGAAACAATTGACGGCTTAAAGTTTATTAGTTACTAAAACCATGTTCAAGTTAGGGTATTGAATTATTAATTCCATCAAACACGAACTGTTTGTTTTGAAACCATTTCGAACTGAGGAATCAACAGAATTACCAGTCACGTGTAGTATGTTCAACGAACCGGTGGTGGCGGGTCGTCGGCGAAGGCACTAACTTTGAAAACATTGGAAAATGTGTTAGAATTTTTCGGGTAGTTTTCGCATCACCGCTCGCCCTGTTTCGTCGATTGTGACAAAAAGGATGATTTGATTTACGAATTCGCAGTGTTTTGTTGTCGTTGAAGGCATAGAGCGTAAGAAGAGTTCAACATTTTTTTTCTGTTCAAAAAATCAGTTCAAAAAATCAGATCAGATTTCAGAACAGGAAATTCTGTTATAACCATGAATTTTTGTATTAGGTAGCATCTCAATTATAAACTGTCTCCTCTTATTTTCAATTTTTTTTAATAGTTATGTGTGTTAAAACGTTTATTCTTGGTGACACAAATAAAAAATAAACTCTTTTCTTGCATTAGGAACTAAAAACAAAACTGCGTTGCATCGCAGTTTTTGGTTCCTAATGCTTCGTAAAACGCATCGCAAAAATCTATGATCTTGCACGGCGCATCGCAACAATTTGCAAATTGAATCGCGTATCGCATCACACATTAATGGTCTCCTAAACCGATGCTTTTCTGAACGAAATCGCATTATATACCGTCACCTAAACCGATACTTTGTCCCATGAAATCGCACCGCAGTTTTCTGCAATATGGATCATAGCGCAGTTTTCGATAGTGGGAACCCTACCTTAGGTGATAAATGTTTACCTATTGTTGCCCGTTGTGCTATTCCAATAACTGTCTAACATCATAGACATTCGTAACACGTACGGACCCTTATCTTTACTTTGGACATTTATCCATAAATATACCTTTTATTTGACAAAAAAGTGTTTATCATTCGCTGTAAATTGGCCAAGTGGCCATTATTGAGCAATTGCCTCTTCAATCACACGGTCATTAACCATTATCATTCTGCTGCTATTTACAATGACATCACAAACATAGTCGCAATTATTTTCTGTATTTTTTATAACCACTTCAATAAACACAGTTTCACAGAATACAATATTCATCATCACACTTATTAAAGGCGAAAGTTTGTGAGTGTGTTTATGTTTGTTACTTCTTTATGCCCAAACGGCTGAATGGATAGATATTAATACAATATAGGAAGATTATTATCCTTAAATAGGACATAGGATAGGGTACTATTTAACCAGCTGGTATATTCCCATGGGATAATTTTCTTCTATCACGCGGGCAAAGCCGCTGGCAGTAGAGTGCGTCTAATGAAAGCGCGCAACATTATTGAGCCGCAATTGTAGGAAATAAAAAAAATTTGTGAATTGTCAAGACATGATTCTCCTACTTGTTAGTTATACCACATACAATTTTTTTGGATTTAACCTCTTTTTCTCAAGTCGCGCTTTCATTAAACGGACTATAGTTATTTATTTTCGAAACTTTATTTAGAAGGTTTAGGTTTATACCTACACCAAGCCTTTTTCTATTTGAATAAATAGAAACTACAGCCTGCTATGATCTTTTCAAAATGTACTTACGCTTTTGCTTCGTTTCTGAGTACTTAATATGAACTTATATTTTCGGAAAAACTCTCTCTCCTCCCAGCGTTTTCATTCAACCAAAATACATTTCGTTAATCATCTTCCTAGTATCCTCTCAACACAACCGAACCATCTAAGCATTGTCATCATTTTTGCCAAAACACGTTGACTATTGAACACAGGCCATCCACAAGTGTCGCCACAACGACCTGTCCTGTGCGTCATGCAGTCATCAGAGTCCCGCGACCCTCACAAAATCATCGGTCCACTTTATGGGTAGCTTTCCAAAGCCGTCTTCTGATACGCGTTCTCCACTCCAGGATCGTTTGGCTTCATCGACAAACCGTTTTGCGAGCAATGTTCTCTATCCATTACCACATAAGTTGGACGAATTTTTGGGTATCTAAGCATAAAATCTTTTCAATGATATATTTTATTTTTATGATGTAAAGAAAATAGAAAAGTCAAAAGTGAATAGGTTGCTTCTAGGCAAGCGTGCTCCATCGTCGACCACATGATCGCTTACCATCAGGTGAGATGTGATCAAGTGCGAGCCTGTCAATAATAAAAAAAACCGGGCAAGTGCGAGTCGGACTCGCACACTGAGGGTTCCGTACCAATTTATCAAGATGAAAACAGTTCAATTCTCGAATCGAGTCTTAAAGATTTTACAAAAAAGAAAATCTTGTAATGTAACTAAAAATTTTAGGTTTTCGGAATTTTTCCTTTATGTGTGCTATAAAACGTTGCTTCATGCCAAATTTCAAGATTCTAGGTCGACTGGAAGTACCCTTTAGGTTTTGATTCCCTTGCGAGTACTTGCGAGTTTCAAAATATGCAGCTTAAATTGCTGTTTGTTTTGATTGCGTTGACATAGAAGTTTGATTTTGTTACAGCTTAAAGGTATTATAGACTTGAGTATTTGGTATTAATTTCAATTTAATACCTCTACGCGTTTATGAGGAAATGGGTAGTAAGTTTAAAATTATTAAAAAAAAATATATTATGTGATGTAACTAAAAATTTATGGTTTTCGTAATTTTTCCTTTATCTATGCTATAAGATGTTACTTCGTACCAAATTTCAAGATTCTGAGTTTACGGGAAGCACCCTGTAGGTTTTGATTCCCTTGCAAGTGTCGAAAATTTGCGGCATAAACGGCTGTATCTTTTGATTGCGTTGGCTAAGAAGTTTGATTTTTTCACAGCTTCAAGGAACAGTAGACCTGAGTAATTGATATAAATTTCAGCTTCATACCTCCACGCGTTCCTGAGAAAAAGGGTCTTGACAGACGGACGGACAGACGGACAACAAAGTGATCCTATAAGGGTTCCGTTTTTTCCTTTTGAGGTACGGAACCCTACAAATCAGTAAAGTTTAAAAACCGGGCAAGTGCGAGTCGGACTCGCGCACTGAGGGTTCCGTAGTAACTTACCTATAAAAACAGTTCAATCGAACAATTCGACAGTCTCGAAATGTACGTTTTTTGCAGTATAAACGGACGAATCTTTTTTTCCCGTCACTTTACCAATTGAATTGAAAATTGATTTTTGCACAGCTTCAAGGGACCACGGACCCAATTATATGGTGTTAATTTCAACTCAATACCTCTAACTTACCTATGAATAAAGTTCAATTCTCGAATCGAGCGTTGAAGATTTTTCAAAAAAATAATTCTTGTGACGTAACAACAAATTTTCAGTTTTCAGACTTTTCCCTATATGAGTGCTATAAAACGTTGCTTCATGCCAAATTTCAAGATTCTAGGTCGACTGGAAGTACCCTTTAGGTTTTGATTCCTTGCGAGTACTTGCGAGTTTCAAAATATGCAGCTTAAATTGCTGTTTCTTTTGATTGCGTTGACATAGAAGTTTGATTTTGTTACAGCTTAAAGATATTATAGACTTGAGTATTTGGTATGAATTTCCATTTAATACCTCTACGCGTTTATGAGGAAATGGGCAGTAAGTTTAAAATTATTAAAA
Source organism: Mythimna separata (assembly GCA_030763345.1). Taxonomy (NCBI): domain Eukaryota; kingdom Metazoa; phylum Arthropoda; class Insecta; order Lepidoptera; family Noctuidae; genus Mythimna; species Mythimna separata. The sequence goes on along the minus strand of CM061177.1, from coordinate 16,561,637 downwards.
AAAATTATATTATGTGATGTAACTAAAAATTTATGGTTTTCGTAATTTTTCCTTTATCTATGCTATAAGACGTTGCTTCGTACCAAATTTCAAGATTCTGAGTTCACGGGAAGCACCCTGTAGGTTTTGATTCCCTTGCAAGTGTCGTAAATTTGCGGCATAAACGGCTGTATCTTTTGATTGCGTTGGCTTAGAAGTTTGATTTTTTCACAGCTTCAAGGGACAGTAGATCTGAGGAATTGATATAAATTTCAGCTTCATACCTCCACGCGTTCCTGAGAAAAAGGGTCTTGACAGACGGACGGACAGACGGACAACAAAGTGATCCTATAAGGGTTCCGTTTTTTCCTTTTGAGGTACGGAACCCTAAAAAAAAGAAAAACTGAAAGAAAATCCATTTATTTCTTCCCGACATAATTGTTTAAAAAATAGTTCAAACAAAACTGGGGAGGGCTGGCTCTACTTTCTCATCGGTTGGCCATTCCAGTTGAAGTTCATTAAGAGTACTGTAATGGGTCATAGTTTGCAATGCAGTGCATAAGATAATGGCTGTGGCTGGCGGCTGTGTAATTACATCGCTGGCAACGACTGTATTGTTGGCTGGACTATGGTAGATGCTGTTTTGTTTGTTTTTGTAGCTATGATAGGGCTAGAATTATATTTGAAGGGTAAGATAGTTTTTTTTTAAGGTGGGAAATCATTGATATGACTTCTCCCGCTCTAGGCGGAGTGGGAGGGCGGGTCCGACTTCTACTGACTAAAACCCATTCCTGTTCCTTCTTCGCATTCATTCGGGGTTCTCTTTCGTTCAACCCAGGGGTCAGGTAGTCGCTAGATGAATTTGGAATGAAGTACAACCCTTGATATTCTTAATTTTGAAAAAACAGACAGCTTTGGGCTGTCTTGAATAGAAATTTGTCGTGATCCTTTACATTTACTAGTTATGAAAAACCGCTCATTGTGCCCACTTTCGCAGAAATATTAGGAAAAGGTGTACAGTACCATTGTATGTACCTACTTTATGCCAATGTTACCTGGTAGGTACCAACTATTTTGTTGCCTCACTAGGGCTGTGGATTTGTTCGAAAGAGGTCCCGTGGTCCTGGAATGCAATGGGCAATCAATCTTGAAAGACCTGTGATGTCCTGGAATAAGACCTTGGATACTTTTTGCAGGGAATGTAGGCAAAGCTACTGACAGAAGCTTTCATATTCAAGACAAGACGCATAGCCTGTTTAATAATTTTGCGTCGGCGAAAGACTTATTACATTATTCATCCATCCATTACACGTAGAACTACTTTCTTGGGCGGCTTACGACTGCCAAAGACATCTCTTTGGCTGAGGTAACTCTTACGCTGAAATTCTGTTTATGCTACATTTTATGCTCAAGTTTTCGGCTCTATATCACCATTATTTTGTTCGTTTCATTCGTGGTTTCTAAAAGTCAATTCTGTCAGTTTAGTTTTATTCCCAAAAATAATTCTGAATAAGGATGGCAATAGTTAACCATTACCGGGTTTTTACAACCATTTTTGTAAAACCTCCTCAGTACTATAAAAAGTACCGGCCTTTTATAAGTTATCTATCTTTTAACTAGTTTTATAAATTGCTGCAAGACTTCTCCCTTTGCTACATTACAATTTATATAGGATGGTGTGATAGACTGGTGACAGCTTGCGGATGACAGCTGTCAGAATCATACAATAATATTAACTGTTTTGTTTTCAGGATACGGAGGGCTATAGATAAAATAAAATAAAATAATCTTAATCAACAATGAACTAATAATACATATTAAACTATGATCATACACGTAATGTACATATATACAACGCAAGTTTAACTTGCGTTGTATAGTTTGCGTTTAAAGTTTTATATAATTTTAAATGTGCGTCTTAGTTTGGCAACTGGGGCATGTTATCAAATGGGGCACGTATGATAGTTTACCCTATAGATTTTCTTGTCTACTTGGACTTACCTCTCCCACAGTTATTACCCGCAACTTTTTCTAAAAAATATTCTTTGCTCAAAACAATCGTATAATTCAAAAGATGTAGCCAGCACATTAGCGTGCACGGCAGTTAGCGCCAAGTTCTGTTAAACGTTCCGAAGATAAATAGCAGCTTGCACACGATGTCGTTAATTGCGTCTGGCAGAGCGCATGGCCTTAAGTGCAGCATAAAAGCTTTTTATCATAGCTGCTAACTAATGAGTTGTGTGCACTTTGAAGATTAACTTGGCTATATTTTTTTGTTTTTATTTTGTCGTATCGAAGTGAGGATCGAAGGAAAAGAGTATGCCTCTTCTGACCTTTATTTGACGAGTTTTTACTCGTTGTTTTATTTGTGTAGCTTAAATATCGGTAAAATAATTTTTTAAATTGGTCAAGGAGCTCCTTTTAAATTTATAATTTTTCGTTGAAGGAAATCATCTAAAAACTTTTTTCGCTCTAGATGCGAGATATATTGACCGACTTTTACTGACTAATACCTGCCTGTGTCCCTTTAGTTGCTTTTTGCATTTCACGGTAATTCTTTTCCCTAGCAGGCAACGGTCCGCGTGGAACACAACCTGCCATCGACTTGAGTTTGATCCTTACCTAATGGCAAGCTACCCATTACTTGGCGTCCAGTTCGCGCCTACAATCACCAGGAATCACCCTGCAATTCCTAACATCCTGGGCATTACCTGCGATGGGCGAGGATGTAATTTTCCTTATAGGTTTTGCCACAACCTTTTTCAGATTTTGAAATAAAAGGCATAGAAACAAGAACGATTTCATGAAAATATGCTTGAACCACAAACACTAATGTACTCCTGTATTCTAGCAAATAAATTATTCATTCATTCACAAGGCATACCAAATAAATTGATTGTTAAAAGGAGGACGTTGATAACGTTCATAGACTAGTTGAGTTTTTAAAATTACATCTTTAATAAGTCTAAAAATAAAATAAGAAAATGGGTCTTAATGTTATAAAAACGTTTCCAACAATTATTATAAAAGCAGAACTAAAATAAAAATGCAATTTCCTGTTAAGCACTACTTATACAATTGAAGTGTTAAATCCACTTTGTTATGCAGGTACACACGGATGTTATCCGAGACTAGAAGCGTTCTAATGCCTGGTCACGTCTCGAGTGCGCTCGGAAAAATTATGATAATGAAACACAAGTACTTACCTACGTGGATGTTCTCCACAAACCGTTTTACGTAGATGAAATCTTTTTGTTGGATTAGTAGATCTTTGTTTTAATTGTAAATTGCGTTTCCATTTTGTATCTACTTTACAGAATTAAAAGAATCTACTCAGAGATGAGCTAACAGATTTTATATATAGATTGTTTAAGGAAAATAAATAACTGGTGCTCTTACAAAATGGTATGAAAGGATGCAAGATAGAGTCGTGTCCCTTTTTCATTTATAATAGAAAATGATTATTGATTGTGTTAAGGAGTGCTCTTTAAAACCAATTATATGTGCCTTCAGTTGCTCTTTGTATTCCGCAGTGGATTGTTCAAAAAACTTGTAGTAGTAAGAAGCTGGTATTAGCCCAAGCCGACCTTGTCAAATTTTGCTGACGTCTCCTTTAGGTGTTCTTATTGGACGGCCAGCAGGTTACGGTACCTCCATCTCTTCTTAATGAGTTAAAAAAAGAAAGAATTGATTACTTCCAGTGCCTTTTGGATCCGTATCCGAGACCTGGACCAATGTCCCCGGCACTGACACTCAATCTGCTCTGGGCCCGCCTGGTGGGCCTTTGGTTGGTTTTTGCTGAACTGGACCTATTTGGCACAGCCACGACACACACTGTGTTAGTTTTTCTTCTTTTTTATTATTACCTACTTTATTTGTTGATTCTGCATTGTGTGTATCTATGTGTATGTGTCAAATAATTTTTTTTCTTTCTCTCTCCTAAGTAGGCTTGAGTTCCAGCTGTGGAAACATTATAAGGCTGATTATTCTTATGCTTATGATATTCCTAGTAGGTATACGAGCAGAATCCCATAGCAATTATAAATATGATAAATGCAACTTAGTCCAGTCAAAATAGACTAAATTATTATTCAAGTTTGCATTAATTCCCAACAAGCTGGATTTTTGTGCAGGCCTTGAATACGTCATTACGAATGATATGTTAAAAGTCCCCATCGATCCCGCTTGTGCGTTGTTTTTTATTCGAGGTCAAAGGTCACAAATTAGCGTTTTTTGCGAATATCTCTGAAACAACGAGAGCTATCGAAAATTGGTTCAGGCAAAGTTTGTAGATCGTAAAATTGTCTACAAAAAAGATGTAACACTTTTTCTTCTACGGTGCACTGTTCTCGAATTATGGCTATTTTAAACATAGAAAATACGAATATGCACTCATGCTAAGGGATGATGGGTTCGATGAATATTTGAAGGACAAACCATCTGTAACGATACATAAGTAGTGTCGTAAAGCATACACCCGGAAGAGCAGCATCGCTGCAGCTAAAAGACAGCGTGAGGTGGAGATAGCTACCACATCTGGGATTAGTCCTCCTCGTACTAGCACGAGGTAATGAATCGTCTTTTTGACGAAATACTGTTTGTTCTGTGGCAGTGAAGCAGATAAAACGGCTGAAATAAAAAAAAGCGCAGCATCTTCGACCAAGAGTCCTTTCTTCTATAAAGCATCGCTTTCGAGATATCGTGACTTTAGACCGCAGGAAAGTCGTATTTTAAGTGTAACAATCACTGTAGTTCTTAGCCTCGGCAGCAACTAAGTCATATTCATACTGAATTCAGGCAATGACACTACTTGCTAGCTCATGAGAACGAGTCTGAGCTTCCTTAATGATGGTTTTCTTGAAGTCAAGGGTTGAAAGTTGAGGACACTCTTGGTCGAAGATGCTGCGGCTTTTTTTTATTTCAGCCGTTTTATCTGCTTCATTGCCACAGAACAAACAGTATTTCGTCAAAAAGACGATTCATTACCTCGTGCTAGTACGAGGAGGACTAATCCCAGATGTGGTAGCTATCTCCGCCTCACGTTGTCTTTTAGCTGCAGCGATGCTGCTCTTCCGGGTGTATGCTTTACGACACTGCCTATGTATCGTTACAGATGGTTTGTCCTTCAAATATTCATCGAACCCATCATCCCTTAGCATGAGTGCATATTCGTATTTTCTATGTTTAAAATAGCCATAATTCGAGAACAGTGCACCGTAGAAGAAAAGGTAACAGATCTTTTTTGTAGACAATCTTACGATCTTCAAACTTTGCCTGAATCATTTTTTGATAGCTCTCGTAGTTTCAGAGATATACGCAAAAAACGTTAATTTGTGACCTTTGACCTCGAATAAAACACAACACACAAGCGGGATCGATGGGGACTTTTGACATATCATTCGTAATGACGTATTCAAGGCCTGCACAAAAATCCAGCTTGTTGGGAATTAATGCAAACTGGAATGTCTATTTTGACTGGACTAACTACAGCTATTTTACTTCCAAAACTGTAACCTATAGTGCAATAAATAAATTCATATTCAATACGTTCATTTCAGTGGCAGTAAAAATTCATCAATAAGCCTTTTGTTGGTATTTCGAACGAAACGAGTGGATGGATTAAATATGAAATAAATACTGTTACACCGCTCCGGCTGATCGGCTTAGTTTTGAATATAATAGTGGCAGTTTCCATTCAGTTTGTGTTTTATTCGTTGGAAAATGCTGTAGCTACATAATCAGTACGTAGGCATGTGCATGGGGCGAATGTTTTATTGCGTTTAACACTTAGTTTATGGAGCAGATTTTTGCTTACTGATAACCACTAATGCAGACCCTGGTGTTCGTTTATGAAATACTAGTTTCTGCCAGTGGCTCCGCCCGCTTAAATGTAGGTTTCTCCATTGATAAAAACTTTGTTTAAAAAAACCCCGTTACTTCCACTTATTTTATGGTAGGGTAATCATCAAAATGACTTCTCCCACTCTTGGGCGGAGCGGGAGGGTGTGTCAGACTCTTATTGACTAAACCTCTACCCCATTCCTGCGTTGCCTTCATTCTGGGGGGACACGGTGGTGTGGATTTTGGAAAATTCTTTAGTGCTCACTTACGTCATAAAAGAAAAGATTGTGCAAAATTTCAGACACCTAGAGTTCCCAGGAGTTTCGACTGTGTGTTGATATGTCAGTCAGTAAGTTTCTACTTTTATACATACCTATAGAAATATTGTACCTGTAACCAATTAAAACTGAGTTTTTTCATTGTTCGATATTGTTAAAATGCCTGCATGTTTTATGTTCACATTCACGTGAAAATAGTACGAGTAAATAAAATACATGACTGAGTATTTATTGTGAAATAACGGCACTAGCTTTTTAAATTGGTATTATACATATCGATATTTTCATCAATAAGAATGGAGTGTAAGTATTTCTTAATATGACATACTCGTAATACTTGTTAGTATGACATAATAAATGTCGATTCTAGAAATAAGAAGTAACGTAAGGGACATTTACCTACGACGAATAACGTAAGGGCCTTATGTCCAAAATGTAAATGCAGTCGAAGCCCACTGCGGCCCTGGGTTAATCAAAAGAAAATCCCGGAAGATCGGAACGAAGGAAACGATGGAACAGGAGTGGGTTTTAGTCAGTCAAAATCTGACACGCCCGCTACGCTGTATAATACGAGTATTACTTCTCCCGCTCCGCCCAAAATGAGCGGAAGAAGTAATTTTGATGATTAGCCGCCTAAAAAAACCGACCAAGAGCGTGTCGGGTCCAGTGTAGGGTTCCGTAGTTTCCCGTCCGTCAAAATAAGTTTCCCCAACTTTTATTTTTGCACTTTGTCGGCGTGATTGACATACATATTGGTACTAAATTTCAGCTTTCTAGAGCTAACGGTCACAGAGATTAAGCAGACATGGCGAACTATAAGGGTTCTGTTTTTGCCAATTGGCTACGGAACCCTAAAAAACCCACAACGTAAAAATATCCCTTACGTTATTTGATACTTCTGCCATCAATATTTGATCTAGATTGCAAAATGCGACATGATAATTAATCTAAGCTACTCCTATTGCAAGCTTCAGCTTTTATACCACAACTGCGGTAGATTCTGTGCAGTCTGAAAAGGCTATACATTGGACGACCACACAATGTCTGTGTGGCTAATAGCTGGCTTTACAACCAGTCTACATTTATGCTAATGGTGATGCTTTAGCTAATGTTTAAAATAGCGATCGCGAAATTATTCTTTGCTTAAAAATCTAACTAATATTTTAATAATATAACTAGCGAAATTAAGTTCTTTATCTGTTCAAGATTGCATATACTCGTAGATAAATTGATAATGTTGAGATGAATGTGTGGAGTAAACAAAATGATAAAGTAAGAAATGAGTTCTATAAAAAAGTTTTGAAAACCCAATGGCAAAAAAGTAGAAAGGAAATCGTTTATCTTTGTATGTTCATATGAAGAAAAGGAAGGAAATGAATTATTACTAAAAGAATTACGAATATAAATGTGAATGAATGGAGAGGGAAACGGAAGCCTAAGAAACTATGGATAAACTGTGTGAGGAGAGATATTAAGAAAACAGGAACGGTTGAGATGGCGAAAAAGAAGGAGAAAACTTATTTGGTCGACACCAAACTGACACTCGTAGGAAGGTAAGAAAACTTTTATGTGGTAGTATAACAAGATATGTTTTAAAATTGCCAGCGACAGCGAAGATATTTATGCAGTTTTGCTACTATTTAAGAAAACAAGAAATGAATAAACTAAATCTATAATGGTAAAGAAATCTTCAAGAATACATCTATACTAATATTATAAAGAGGTAAAATTTGTAAGTTTGTATGTAGGGGGTAATGTCTGGAAGTACTAATCCGATTTGAAAAATTCTTTCAGTGTTGGATAGCCCATTTATCGAGGAATGCTATAGGCTATATACCATCACGCTACAACCCACGGAAGCGGAGGAGTAACGAAAAATGCGGGTGAAACCGCAGGGGACAGCTAGTTATTGATAAAATTCAATTATCTGAATATGAAAGAATTATTCGGCCATTTTTCAAAATTCCAATAACAATCAAACATAGTTTGTTGCTTATAAAACGCGCGCTTAAATAACGTATCGTTTCGTCGCCGGCACGAGAAATAAGCAATAAATCCTATAGTCGGATGATGTATGGGATCGTATTTATTTGGAGAGCTAAGCCTCCATAAATCACCATAGACAGGGAGAGTTTTATGCAGCCTCCTTTGAATATAGTTACACTATGTTTTTTTTTTGTGTAAAAATAGGGACTGTCTTTTTAGTCAAGTGATCTATCGTGATTACGGGCTGTAAGTGCGACGAAGATGTATAGAGATTTTTTAAAATTAGATTCCAATTGAATACAACAATCCCTCTGTGACACTTAACGTGATTTTCATATTTAATTTAAAGCGTAGAATTGGTGAAATAAGCTAAGCTGTTAATTGTAATAATGTCGCTGACTTCATTTTTTTTAATTTAAGCCAGAATTTGAGTTTTTTGATATCGTGTGGTTTTGATCACACACGCGGGATTGCTGCACGTGTAAACCTCGCAAATGGCTCTTTCATACAAGAATTTTTTTTTTTTTTTTTTTTTAATTATTGATAGGCTTGCGCTTGACCACATTTCACCTGATGGTAAGCGATCATGTGGTCGACGATGGAGCACGCTTGCCTAGAAGCAACCTATTCACTCTAAATAATCAATAATAATAATTAATAATAATAATTTATTGTAATGCGAGGAACAAGCACGTGGAAAGCGAGAATCCCCGGGTAGCAGCTCCACGCGGGACCCCCGCGTCCATTGTACACAAGCACAACGTACAGCAGGCAACAGAAAACCAGATTGTGGGCTAGCGTGTCTCACGCTGTGTGAACTTTTCTCCATGCGGGACAATCCCACATGCGTGATGAAATAATCCGCGTGACATTAAAAACACCCTTAATTCATGAATCCCCGACCGGTTCTATGAGACCGCGCTGTTATTGTTTTACTATTGTGTCTCGTTTTGTGGGTATGTGATAGGTTAAGATTAATTATTATTACTGATCTTCACCACGTGTAACGACCTTAATACGATCAAAGCGATGTTCTTTTGTTCATAATCTCCAGTTTCGATGTGTTCACACGCGTACGTGGTTTTAATTAATTTCATCGCGGCCAAAACATTTCGCTCGCTTTTAAAAACTGAAAGAAGGGATATACAAGGTTTGAATTATAAATTTTGTTTTCATGTGGTCAGTGTTATTTTGTTCACGTGATTATGAAAAATAATGTTTACCATGGGACGGTTTTGTTAAAAAATATATGAAATAGTAATACCAAGGGGATGAGTTGTTTATATTTCAAAGCCTTTGTTGATTTTTAATCTTTTCTGTGCTGTACTGTAGATAAAATCATGAATATACTTAGGTACATCTTTTTGAGCACTGGCTCGTTCTTTGTACGGAGAATTAGTATTGCTATTCAACGTGGCAATTTTGCCTACATTTTCGGCACATTTTTGAATGACAGCGATGTAGAGGAGTACTTCGATGCCTGAGTGTATACGTAGTGAAGTTTCGTATAAATAGTTAATTAATATTTAAGTTTCTTATACAGATATACAATTTTGTTTATGGCACGCATGGAAAACTATGCGCCGTCGACGCACACGTATAGACAGCGACAGATTAGGATATTAGAATATCAGGACTACGCAGGCAAAGCCACTAATAAAATTCGGTATTTTATAAGTCTTAAATAAGTATTATACTTACATGTGGTCCCTAATCTAATAGCCTGGCTTAAGTCAGTAGAGTGGCTTGGCTTGGGATGAAGCAATACCGCTGACTCCTAATACCCGCAGGATATGCGAAGACACGCGTCCCAGTCACATGAAGTTCGGACTTGAGGGACTGGTCAACAGATGTAATAGGTACTTACTGTCGACATTTTTTACCCCTTTGAAAATCAAACGTACCGTATGGGAAATGCTCTACACGCTTAGCCATTTGCTTTTTATTTTGATTCAATTCAATTAAGTGATATACAAAGGAAGACGATTTTTCGTTCAATATTATTTTCAGTTATCTATACTAATATTATAAAGAGGTAAAATTTATAAGTTTGTAGGTTTGTAAGTTTGTATGTAGGGGGTAATCTCTGGAACTACTGGTCCGATTTGAAAAATTCTTTCAGTGTTAGATAGCCCATTTATCGAGGAATGCTATAGGCTATATACCATTACGCTACGACCCACGGGAGCGGAGCAGTAATGAAAAATGCGGGTGAAACCGCAGAGGACAGCTAGTTTTCTATAATACCAGATTTTAATGGAGCACTTCACGCGCTCCCCAAGGAGATGTCAGCAAAACCGTGGGGGCCCAGCAAGGTCGAAGCCCCTGGGGCTAAGGGTTCGCTTCTGAAAGGAAACCCTGGGGCCCTGGAACGAAAGTCAAAGAATGAATAAAAGAGTGGGTCTTGGTAAAAGTCTAACACGTCCTCCCGCTCCATCGACAGTCATTTGATGTTTTTTTTTCCACTTCATATAAAGCACATCCTGCACATCTTTTTGTCGCCTAAATTCGTCGTTGACGTTCTAGCGAGCGTTGGCGTTCGAAGGGTTCGAATTCTGGTTTTAATATGTTGAAAGAAAATTAAAAAATAGTTGCACCGTTACTTTTAAGTTTTTTGCTGTTTTCAGCGGTTTTCGTGATTGCATTTACGTTCAATAAGTGAGAGATTTAGTATCACGGCGAGTAGGTTTTTTTTAATGGTTATAAACTAGTGTTTGACTGCGATTCTACCTGATGGTAAGCAGTGATGCAATCGTCGATGGTGAGTAATAAGAAACTGTGACTATCATTTCATTGTAAATCGTCAGTCAAAAAAGAGATAAGTTGTGATGTATGTCCTGTAAAGTTCTGATTTCTTTCCATAGCCGTGTCACGTTGCTATGTAGACTGGTAAAGTATAAAAATATTGAACAAACAATAATTAAGAAGAGCTTATCTCAAAGATCACTATCGTCAAAGTCAAATAATTTATTCATATAATATGGATACATAAATAATATAAATATGGTACATAAATGTTTCATTAGGTACATAATATAACAGAAAAAAACCTCATATTAACCATTTCTGGTATGCGAAACTTGAAAAAAATAAGACCGAATAAGAAAGAATAACAGAATTTATGAAACTGACTGGCAACCGCTGACATCCTGTATGCGCAACGTATCGAAATTTCATACATTTCTCAAAAACTATGAGTCATAAAGTCGAAAAGTTTGAGAGAAAAGACAAGAGAAGTCGCTAAATTAAATCAAGAGCATTGTCGTCGCACAGTTCCCGTTTCAGCGAACTGTCTGGGTAAAAATTTCGGGAAACATGACATTTATTGCACACATAGTAGGATGGAACAGTTCTTGGGATGCCAAAAAGAAACACTTTTTAAGATTCTTTTCAAATCTAATATTTTTCACAACCTTCATAATTTTTACATTTTTTCATCCCATCTATTCGAAAAGGACGACTTTGTTCGCCTTTAAGTGCGACCAAAGGTAGTGTTTTCTGTATCAAACTTTTAACGGGAAATAAAAGTATTTTTATTTCCCGTTAAATGTTTTATTCCCCGTTAAGTATTTTTATTCCCCGTTATCTGAAATAAGTGCACAGCAATGAATTTGGAACATCTTAGTGTTTAGCGCCAAAGAAATTGAATGCATATATTGTTTGAATGATAAATACAACAAAAATGACTAAATTTTATATAAAATGTCTCAAAACAGACTAAAATAGATTAAAATGACTAAAAATGGATTAAAAGGACCATAAATGTCTAAAAATGACTAAAATGACTAAATTTTATAAAAATTTCTCAAATCAGACTAAAATAGATTAAAATGACTAAAAATGATGAAAAATGACTAAGTAGTACAAAAATGACTAAAAATAGATTAAAAAGACCATAAATGTCTAAAAATGACAAAAAAATACAAAAAATGACTAAAAAGAGATTAAAATGACCAAAAATTACTAAAATGACTAAAAATGACAAATATTGACAAATGATAAAATGATGAGGCGCCTTTTATTTTCTCATAGAGGGTGATGAAAAGTAGAGTGTATGACTCGGGCGCAAATATATTTTTGGCTCGGGCTAATAAAAGTAATATTTTAAAAGTAATATTTTTACGGCGAGGGCGTTTTTTGAATCCCTCGCTACGTTCAGGATTCTACTAAAGAACCCCTCGCTACGCTCGGGATTCTACACAAGAATCCTTCACTTCGCTCTCGATTCAAAAAACGCCCTCGCCGTAAAAATATTACTTTGCTCCCTTATGATACAATCTACTATTATACGTTACTTCTTTTTATTCTTTTTTTCTAGACTTGCTTTAAACGTTTTTAAAGGACAGAATATGCAGTTTAGGAATTACGCACGTAATTTTTAAACGTTTCGGGTAAAGTGTCACTAATATTAAAACAAAATATAATCTTAATAATCTTTCGGTGATGGAACCCGTGTAGGTGAAATTATTAGCAGAAGCAAGCTCTATGGTTTGCTTCTGCTAATAACTTCACCTTTGTGGAAGGAAAACTGTCCAAAGAGGACGGACTCCCAGGGCAAAGTTTCCTATGTAAATACTGTTTCAGGATGTTATCTCCCCGTGTGCCACGTTACAATTGTGACAAATAGGCAGAGTAATTTTTAACCTATCACATACCCGCAAAACGAGACACAATAGTAAAACAATAACAGCGCGGTCTCATAGGACCGGTCGGGGATTCATGAATTAATATTACTATATAGTATGAATTTTATCCAGCCACCTTCTTTTTCAGGCCACAGTGCATCGTTACTAATTCGCGAATGGTGTGTTCCGGCACGCCGGCTACGCACACACAATATTGAGCATAGTTCGTGAAACTGACGCGGAATATTAATCTTTTCCATACCTGAAGGCAGGATGAAATGCCTTCTGTCGTCTACAGGCCTCATTTTGTCATTCGCGACGGTCCTGACTGTAATAAAGATTAAGGCATAGGTATAACAATTTTTTTGGCTTGAGATATGTATCACACGTTGAATAGCTTTTGGTAGCGGCTTTTCCCGCATAAAAGTAGGTTTCTCCATACAAACTTTTAAACTCTGTTTCCTTCCATCAGATGGTGACTTTTGGGAAATCCTCTGTTAGCGCTCGCACATAATAAAAGGAAACCTTGTGTAAAATGTTATTCTCCTAGTCCTATTAGTTTTAGCTTTTGGTTGATATTTCAATCAGTTGCTTCTTGTAAATCTAGACTAGATAATGTACCTTTAAAATGAAAGTAACATAATTCAAAATTCTTGTAAATTCTAAATATACTCTGTGTTCTGATTTAACTAACTATTAACCGATCATAAATAGTCACACATTTCTATAATGTTGTGGAGAAAAAAAGGTCAAGCTTTGAGCAAGAAACCATCACACATAGTTATACCAATACTTTGAAGACTTTTTTACACATTAAAAAAATAGTAATGTTTCAAGTAGATGATTTTTATGTCCCATATGGTTATCTAACAGCAATGAGCCTTTCATTCCTTTCATACCGGAATCATTTCATGCTGAGTGAAAGCCAGGCATTTTTTGTCATACTTTTGCTTCCGGGAGTCCATCTCATCAGCAGTTACCTGTCGCAGGTTTTCCACCGAACCTTAGTTTGAGTGTACGCATATAAATCAGTTTCGTTAAATGTGAGGTTACTTACATGAATGACACAATACTTGATCCGATAACTAGGTACTTGATACACAGAACCAGTTATTGTGGCGACATTTAGAACTTTGTCCTGTGGTGGACGACTTTCGGCTGAAATGATTATCCTGAACTCGATCATATTGAACTATCAGCAAGGCTGCTACAGACAATTCCAACGACATGACTATATGTACAATTGTACAGTTTGCAACTACTTAATCAACCCGGATTGGGCAGTCGCTGTGTCCACGTGAAGCTTATGTAATTATCTCGGCTCTGAATACGCTAGCTCTCTGCTGTTCAACATCGATTTAGAAATAGGTAGGAACTCTAGGAACATACGAATAAATCTCGAAGTTAATTTAAGTAATACTTATTGGTAAATGATATGATGCAGGTAATACATGTGTAATTAACGTAACCGAGATTTATTTATACATTTTTTTAACCTAATTGGCTAACCTGGTGAGCCGATCTGGTGATGATAGATGATGACAATCTATATTTTTAAGCTTTAAATATAAGCTAACTAACTTATAATCCATGAAGTTACTAATGAGATCAATGATACAAATAAATTCTGCCAGCGACTTTACTGAACGTAGAAAATTATCCCAGGGGAATCAACATACCCCGGGATAAAAAGTTAATAAGTATAACTATGTAATATTCTCGTATGTATACATGTTAGCTTAGTGTATGTGTTATTAGTATAACTCAGGGATTCTGGATCCTTGGAAACATACCAGGAACCGATGCCAAATCGAATTCAGATAAGTTTTGCAAGTCGATTTTCCCTGTACGCTCTATACTAGGAAGGATTACCCCCGGTAAGTGAGAAATTAATGCGATACCTGAAAAACAGTTTTGGGAGCTTTAAGTGAAATGGTTAATATATTAAGACTATGGTCCCAGCTTGAAAAATGTTATTAATATACATTTATTAATAGGAAGGGATTTTTTCAAGTTTTTTTAAGTCTTAAGAGTGACTTCTCTCGCTGCACACTCAATAAATGGGCCCCCAAAAACGGTTCCCAGCACGAAATGACATTGAGACATACATGAAGAAGCAACGTATGGTAAGTTGCATTGTAAAATTTCAACAAAATCCATTGAACTGTTTGAGTGTGAACATACATCCGTTACAACAATATTAGTGTGAAATGAAAAGTGCCTGTATGAAATTACCTACTGAAACCTGAAAACTGCCAAAATTTTTATGTATTATTTCGACAATAAAAATACATTATTTCCAGTTCAGTTTCTATTCCTAGTTCAAGCAAATCATATCATTATAATAAAAGAATCGTAAAAAATACATTTTGGACATGATAGCTTTCATGTACCTAACTAAAAGAATATTCTGATGCATGACATTGCTACCCTTTTCAAATAATTGAATAATGTGGCCCTATCCTTCGGCTCTAGGCAAATAAATGTTAGGATTTTCTGAAGAATATCTCTACTTCTACTTAGGATTTGTTTTGAGAAGAATTTATTTCAGCAGTTTCAGAATAAAATCAACATTTCAAAGATATCAAGCGTAAGTAAATAATTAAATTAGGTTGCGGATATCTATAATTCTCTTCGTCTTTGTCTGTAAAAGAGAGAGAGAGAGATTTATGAATGGTTTAATGAAAAACACTGGCCAAGTGCAGACTTGGGCACGAAGTGTTCCGTACCGTCCGTAGCAGAAATCGACAAAACACTTTGTGGTATGGGAGCGTTTAGTTATTTTACTAGCTGTCCCCTGCGGTTTCACCCGCATTTTTCGTTACTGCTCCGCTCCCGTGGGTCGCAGCGTGATGGTAGTGATGGTATATAGCCTATAGCATTCCTCGATAAATGGGCTATCTAACACTGAAATAATTTTTCAAATCGGGCCAGTAGTTCCAGAGATTACCCCCTACATACAAACTTACAAACCTACAAACTTAAAAATTTTACCTCTTTATAATATTAGTATAGATTATATTTTAAGTATTTGTTAATTATAATGGCAACAGAAAGAAATCATCTGTGAAAATTTAAATTGTCAATGCTATCCGTGATAGCATTGACAATTCCATGAGATACAGCCTGGTGAAGACAGACGGACTGCCTTAGTAATAGGGTCCAATTTTTACCCTTTAGGTACGGATCGGGTTTAGATACGGCTATACGTGAAATAGGCCACATCAACGATGCTGTGGGAAAAACTAATATAAGAATTAAGTGGGGAGGAGTTAACCGAAATGATAGCTTCAGAAGGAACTCGAATATTAGTTCTTTTTCTTTTTGATGCAATTGGTAACCTCTTAAATTTTTTTGGACCCAGTAGGTGGTTACATTATTAACAGCAAAGTATCAGAACCTCTAAAGTACAGATATAGGGGCATTTGAGGCATTCTAACGTGTAACTCATGTGAATATTGATTAAAAGGATCATTGGTAATGTTGCACACGTTGAGACGAAGCTTCATTCTTGAGCATCGTCGCCGAGTTGCGTGCCTTTCGACTTTCTACCGGTTGCATTACGGGGTGTGTGCATTGCCATTGCACAACTTAATTCCTCCAAACCTATTCAGTTCCATCATTGGACCACCAAAAGTACCCACCACCGGTGCGTGCTGGATACCCTACACATACGCACAAACTGATTTGGGAACACATTAATTGTGCAAACAGTTAAGCAGTAGTTCCCTGAAGGTCTTTGTGTTTCCTGACAGATGAAACCTAGGAGTCTTTAAGTCAAAAGTGAAAAGTTACAATTAGGTAAGCATACTCCACCATTGACCACCTTATCACTTACAATCAGATGAGATAGTGGTCAAGCGAAGCCTATTAACAAGTTTTGGTTTTAAGTATTAAGTCCCCAATTTAAGATGCCAATTAGGCAACATTTTTTTTGTTACCTACTTCAGGTCTATACCAAACATGAAACAGAGACTTTCTGCATCTTACCTGTTATTTACAGTCACTGATTTTCCAATAATTTTTTTCCCTTAATAGAATGAAAATTGAATTTATTCGCATTCTTTTTTTGTGGCTCAACATCCTGATTTATTCAAATAAAGGTTCTTCTCAATCTATCTTGTCGTAGCAACGTTTTTTTTTATTTTTACGATCTCTAGTCTATACTAAACCGACAGGCTGAAGGCTTTTCGTAAAGGCAGGTTGAGCCAGCGGTAATCTAATAAGTCAAAAGCCAGAGCTTTGACGTAATAGGTTCATATTAACAAACCAGCCTCGTATTAGTCAGGCGGCTCGCGGACTCCTAATAAATCCTCCCACAACCTAATTAGAACTAGTGTGAGCTTATTTAATAAGCCTTCAGCCATAAATATGGCTCAGTTAGCTGTAATTTTAGTATTTTAGGTGCTTGAGTACATTGTTTCATCGGATAAAATATGATACGTGGTAGGTGTTGAGGTATGAAGTGTTTATTAAATTTTATTAAGTGTGTGGAGACGTGACGTTATCTGAGATACAGTTCAGGCTAGGTTGAGGCCTGACATGAGTTTCGAGTTGAAAATAAATTGGTTTTGTGACAACTTGAAGGAGTGAGACGTTTTGTGATTGAAGATGATGGGTATTTTTTTGTAAGGATGGAAATCATCAAATGATTCTCCAGCTCTAGGGAGAAGCTAGACGGCGTGTCAGTCTTTTACTGACTTAAACCATACTTGCGTTTCTTTAGTGGCCCTTCCTACGGTTTTACCAACATATCTTTAAGGTGCGCGTGGAATACAACTTGCCGTGGACTACTCGCGCTCGGTCCGAACGGTTACTGGACGACTGGACGGCGAACTATCAATGAGTAGTCAATGGGTAGCTCGCTGTCAGTCCGCCTGTCGTCCGCAAGCCCAAACCTACGGTGGCTGATGGTCAAGGTCAGGATCCTGTCTGCTGAAGCGTCTGTATGTCCGTTTCCTCACTCATCTGTCTGCCTCCTTCACTAGCTTAAAACTTCAAAAGAAAGAGGCAGGGGAACGGGGGTATAATTTTTGGGTATGAAGTCCAACAGAGCAAAAGAAACCAGCAAGTGGTTTTCAATATAAAATCTTAACTAAAAAGAATACAATGTTCAAAGAATCGATAAACCCTTGCTATCACATTCACCGCCAAATTACATATTAAAACCTCTTATAAACATAATCCATAAAGACCCTTATGAGCCATTCATCATAACAATCAAATCCAGACTGGCTACGAACAGTAACAGCGCCATAACGCCGCTGTGACTGTTTACGGAATTAATTGCTTGTTCAGCAGATGTGCTGTTAATTTATTGCGTGTTCCGGACAAGATTACTGCTCTACTAATTACCTTGTTTGAATGTGGAAAGTTACACCTACGAAGCTTGTGAACCAACTATATTCAACAAGGTTTTAATCTTCTCCATATTTGAAATCATATTTTTTTTAATTGGGCTATGCTAAATTTTAACTAGGTTTTTTAATGATTTTAAATTTCTCGTGTACTGTCAACTTAGCATTGCTAGGGTGTCGTTTATATTTTTTTTACTAACCAAATAAAAACAAAAAAGTACAAACGAAATAATTCGGATAAATTTTATTTTTTGATGATAGTGATAATGTTTTGTTCATAAAACATAACAATTTATAGTGTTTGTTAAAAAATAACCAAGCTTTTTGGCCTCACATAGATTATAATGTTAATTTTATTGTATAGTATTGTGTGCGATTGTGTGAGGCACGAACAAACGTTTTATTTCTTACTTTTCTTTCTAAAAACCTTGACTCCATACTATAGAATAACTATTACATTAAAAATTAGTAATATCAAGGAACAGATACGTCATTATTGATTACCTACCAAAGTATCTTCGTGGGAACGATCAGCGGCAACGGATCCTGGTACAAGCCACGGTCCGGGACGAGGAGGAGTTGGCGGTCACCTCCTTCGGTGAAGCAGTAATGCTAGTGAAGGAGGCGGCCACATGCGTGATGGAATGACGCTCCAGTCAGCCGGTAACCTCTCGGACCGTACGACCGAGCCCAAGTCGTCGACGGCGCGTAGTGTTCCACACGTACCTTAAGGAGATGTCATCAAATCGTTGGGGTCTAACAAGATTGTAGGGACCTACAGGGGCCATAGTGTATGTGAATGTGAACCCTGGAACGAAGGCTGTGATAAGCCCCTCAATTCCGCCCATTATTACATTATTGGATGATTTCCTACATAAACAAAAGTGATGCGTTATTATGTTTTGTCATAATATTCCTCTTATGAATGATTGCAGCGTTTTATTATATGTATATTCCCATATCTCATTACATTCGTTTTTGTTCCTAACTAAACTACATAAGTAAACAACACAAATGAAACAAATGAACCTCGACTGAAAAACAAAACAAATGAGCCTGGGCTCGCTACAAAGCGCTGTAAACAACGAATCAGATAAAGATGAATGATCGCCCTCGCTTTAACTAAACTCAACTAAATGGGAAGTTTTCTCATCAAATTATATGTAAGCGAGAGATTAAAGTTATTTCTGTGGATTCTGTGATATTTCGTTTTGCTCATAATAGGTAATTTTTGGGCAAAATTTTTTATGAAGGTCTATTTTTGGCACTTTTACTTACACTGCTGCTTGATGGATCTATTTCTGTGGTTTCAAAACTTTTTTATCCGGAGAACATTATTTAGATTTCTGTGCCGGAGAACACATTAGTTTTTTTTTTGTTAGCAAGACTATAACCAGAAGATCAAATTGAGCACAAATTTAGACCCTAGAATTTAAAACTTGACTGACAAAATGTAGGAGTACTGTGATTAGATAACAGCTTAACCTGACCGCGAACACTGGCATGATCACCATCATGTAAGTACATAATATAATTAAAATAATAATATAATATATATTCTGTCCTCGCAAGTTAATAAGAACGTACAATGAAATTGCATGAATAAATGAGAAACTAGCGTGCTTGATGATTAGCTTTTTCCTGTTATTTAAATTGTAATGTAGTTTTTTTTCACAACAAATACAACTAACTTAAATATGCTGCCTAACTATCTTAATTCATGAAACCCCGAACGGTCCTATGAGACCGCGCTGTTAATGTTTTACTATTGTGTCTCGTTTTGCGGGTATGTGATAGGTTAATCAAGGTATCTCTGTATGTGAAACCTGCTGCATCAGTTTCACAGCGATACTTTATGAATGTAGGCGTTTGAGATCTTTATGAAAATGCCCAAATTATTAGAAGTGCATGTACAGGGTGGGCCAGAAAGGTGTTGGCGGTTTCAATATTCAATAAAAAAAAAACTACGAAACATAACAAAAATATATTTGTATTTTTAAAAAGTAGAAATATGGGAATTTTTAAAACTTAAAAATAATGTTGTCCAAATGGCTTTCCTCGGCTGCTTGGCACTCTTGGAACCGAAGTCGCAAATTTTGGAAAATTCGTTGAAAAGTTGTTCTCGGTATTTTGTTACTTTCCTGAACAATATTCCTCTTCAGCTGCTCTAAATTGGTCGGATTATTCTCGTAGACTACCGATTTGAGGTAGCCCCATAGAAAATCATCGCATGGAGAGAGATCGGGGCTACGTAGTAGCCATTCAATATACCCCCTTTTCGAAATGAGTTTTCCGAGAGAAACATTTTTCAGCAGCTCTATGGATACCCTAGCCGTATGACATGTGGCCCCAACCTGTTAAAACCACATCCTCGAAGAGTATTGCCTTGAAGTTCTTGCAAAACTGGCACCAAAAAGTCGTTCTTTTGACTTCCAAAGACTGACTTCTCTTACGTGTTGACTGTTGCGGATTTCGCTGAACTGAAACACGAACACGCTCCACAATGTCGGCTGATCTTGCAGAAACTGGGCGACCACGAGCCGTAATTGGTACTGTTGAGCCGGTTGTTTCGAACATTCTGATCCATTCTCATATCACATTGGCACTTGGAACTTCACTTAAATCGCATAAACCGTGCTCATGTCGATACAAACGTCGCTGATTTAATGTTTTCGTAATACGCTCGGACACAAAATGCATGCTGCACTCCCGTGTACGGCTCTATGGCGACTAAATTTCCAGAAAGCGGTGCAGCTAACAACATATCCCAACGTCAAACCGCGCCGCGCGTTACCGAGAAATTGAAGAATTAAATCGCCAACACTCTTATGGCCCACCCTGTATAATAGATGAGGGTTTTCTCTAATTTCACAGAGATCCCATCACTGGAACTGCTTAATAAAAAATTAGACCGATCTGGAAGTAAGTGCTAACAATAAAAAAAACAATTAATTCCAAAATATTAAAACTTAAATACAACTGAATCGACAACTTCTTTTTTTGAATACACTTAAAAAAATTATTACAAGATATAAGGAGGAAACATATCCCGTTTTTCTTTGTTAGTAAATCCAAAAATTCCAAGTGAATATGCCAAAGTAAAAACAAAGTAAGCTAACCGTGATAAAATTGGAAGAGTCCATTACTTTTGATAGGCCGTAACCCTTTATTTGATTTGCCAAGTTTATGCAGAGTCCTCACGACTTGGGGGTGTTTCGCTATAAAATCCCACATCTGTATAATTTTCTGTTACTTTGGAAAGTATAAACAAAAGCGTCTCATATCGACTTTCAAGATAATATGACATTGATGAGATTTCTGAACAAAGGCACTTCTCAGTAATCTTTTGGAGTAAAGACTACATAATATATTATGCAAATTTTGATGTGAAACTGGAAAAACATAATTTATGGACCGCTATATTTCTTGAATTTAACATAACTTTGAATGAAACAAAATGAAGCAAAATAAGAGAAGTAAATTCATGGGTTGTCCGAAAGGGAACCTCGGGGTCCTGGAACCGTAAAGCAAAGAAGAAACATAGAAGTAGATTTTAGTCAGTAAAAGTCTGACCACCCGCTTCGCCTTTGACCGGGAAAAGTCATTGGATGATTTCTCACTTATATAAAAAGTCGACGATAGTTTCACGTTAATTTAAAATTCGTGATTGAAACTAATTATTTTTAGGGTTCCGTAGCCAATTGGCAAAAACGGAATCCTTATAGTTTCGCCATGTCTGTCCGTCCGTCCTCGCTTAATCTTTGTGACCGTTAGCTCGAGAAATTTGGTACCAATATGTATGTCAATCACGCCGACAAAGTGCAAAAATAAAAATTGGAAAAATATGTTTTATTAGGGTAGCCCCCCTACATGTAAAGTAAAAAGCGATTTTTTTTTAAATTTCAACCCTAATGTGTGATATATTGTTGGATAGGTATTTAAAAATGAATAGGGGTTTACTAAAATCATTTATTGATAATATCATTAATTTCGGAAATAATCGCTCCAAAAGTAAAAAACAATGTGTGTCCCCCCCCCCCCCTCTAACTTTTGAACCATAAGTTTAGAAAATATGAAAAAAATCTGGAAAGTAGAGCTTTATAAAGACTTTCTAGGAAAATTATTTTGAACTTGATGGGACGACCAATTTTTGAAAAATTGGGGACACTTATTGTGACGGACGGGAAACTACGGAACCCTACACTGAGCGTGGCCCGACACGCTCTTGGCCGGTTTTTTCCGGCTGATAGAGCTTGACATTTTAGAAGTTGAAATGTTTCTGTGTTTTTTCCGAAATTCATTTCAACAATAAATTGGATATCACTCGGTTTTTCCCCAAACTCTTTGAAAAGTACCTACTAACATCGTATCTCTCATCTCAACGTCAGCTTCAGACTTGTATCAGACATAAGCACATTTCAAGCCGCGAACCGAACAGTTTCCCCCTATATACGCGAATTGGTGACACAAATGTACGCCTATATCGCGAAATAGGCTTCCTGAGAAATGGTTTCAAACACGAATTCATGAAAAAAATATTCTAAGTATGGTACCAGTTCTTTATTATAATTCAAAGCCAGTTTTGTTAACCTATTAAGAGAAAATACGTCTTTGAAAAAATAAGACACATTTGAAATGTATGTGGAAAAATTTCACGAATTTAGTGCGTGTATTTTCTAAAAACGTTATTTTAGCAATGAGGTCGATATTAATTTATTTTCAACCAGCTAAACCTAATATTTTGTTATCATCGGCAAAAGGCGATGGAATCCTCTCTAAAATGGCAAAGCAAATATTGATTTCAAGCTAACACAAACAAAAATACATCGACGGAGACGCCCAATAACATGGCATTTTTCGTGGCAATATAGTAGTTACAATTTATTGAATTTCAAAGGATTGCCGCGCCAGTACGATTCTCGTCACGAATGAACAAAGAGACGCCTGGGGCTTACGTTTTGATTGCGCAACTGAAAATATACCAACCTAACACAAATAAATATGAAGTAAGACACATCACACAGTTTGATATTTCTGTATGTATTTCACAGTAGAAATAAGAAATGAGAAGAAAGGTAAAAAATAGGTAATCCACTCATTTCAACAAGTAACCAGTATTTTGTTTCCTTTAACACATTAGCTTTTCAGGTACTGGACATTCATTCATAAGTACAGCCAAGCTACTGACGGGGTATATCCACAGATAAATCAGCAATAACATACGAAAATGCTGCCCAAAACGCAGCACAATCCACCACATCCTTCATATTCTGAACATTCAAAGTATCACCTTCACTATGATGGTACCAAAAATATCGCTCGTTTTCATTCAATAGTGACGCTCCTGGTAATCCTTTTTCTACAAATAGAACTATATCAGATCCAGGGTATCCACTATTTGTAATTTTGTTAATTGGTGCAAATTGTTTGAGTACTTCTTTAACTATACACCGTGCCTTTGGAGACCCAGCCACATCTAACCCTAAAGGTTTGAATGTACCTTCATCAGATTCCATTATAAAATTAATATTGTCCAGTTCATGCATATGCTTCTTTAAATATTCTTGAGCTCCTACCAAGCCAGGCTCTTCGGCGGTCCATAAAATAGCTCGGATGGTTCTCTTAGGATTCAATTTTAGAATATTTAGTACTATGGGAACAAACCAGCTTATCATCATGCCACCACCGTCATCCATTGCTCCTTGTCCTACATCCCAACTATCTATATGACCGGAGACGATTACTTGTTTTTCAGGGTATAATTTTCCTTTAAGATCAACTAACGTATTCCGAGATTTTTTCATATCAAATGTAGAATTCATATTTATGTGTAGAACGATTGTTTCTCCTCTATTTTGTAGTCTTCTCATTAAATCTGCATCTTCTAGAGTAATTGCAGCTGTTGGAATTTTTGTGACATTGTTTTCATAATCCTGCGCTCCTGTGTGTAGAGAGTATATTGAAAATGGCGTAATGCTTCGGACTAAAGTTGCTATTGCACCTTTTTTAGCAGCTTTAGAAGCACCTTGGCTTCTATATACAACAGTTTCACCATAACTTATATAATGTGCGTCGAATACTACGATTTTTCCTTCAATGGATTTTCTATCAGTTTTCTCAAGTTCATCAAAACTATTTATCACTATTGCTTCAGCGGTGATGCCTTGTGGTGGCGTACTTACACTAGTACCAAATCCTAATATAGCGATGTTTTTGGCTTGAGGTTGTAACATTTTGGCAGATTCATGTACGCGTACCCAGTGTGGCACCTGAAAATAGTTACAAGAATATAATTAGTTATTGTGATCTAAGTATTAAAATGAGTGTGGCCTTGGCCAAGCGTTGAAATTGGCCGCCATTATCGATACTACCTTGTAGCGGCACGTATAGCAATTTCCTGGTACGTCTCCTATTGCAGCATAATCCAAATTCGGCATTCAGCACAAATCATGAATATTTAATTTTACAAATGTTCTAAAACGGATGTTAATTTGATATTCAAGAGTATAATAACGAGTTTGGTATGTATATCAAATTTCATTAATGAGTCCATTAGTCAAGCTCAATAGTAGTTTTAAAGAGAATTTTAATCTAGAAACGTTAAAGGAAAAATGCTCTCTAGTTAGTTTGCCTACAATTTTAAGTAACGATGAAATCGTTTCATCTTTTCGTCATTCTGATAGGCAAACAAATTAAATATCAACATTTACCTCTAACTCTTCAGTGGTGACATCATTTAAGCCGTTGTGTTTTGTTAAATTGATCATATGATCTATCGCATTTTCTAAAACTTCTGTGCCTGATGGACGAGCTCCAAATTTGTCAATGAATCGTTCATATCTGAAAGTAAAATTGAAAATGATATATTGTATCCATTCTGCAAAAAAACTATTTGAAATTTTGATTTACAAAACCTAGCAAACAATTTCATTTCGGGATAAAATAATTGATTGATTCAAAAATATTTGTCTCTAGGTATACTCAATCAAACTACAACCGTGAATAAAACAAACACTATTTCTGTAGTAACGCTATGATTGTATCGTCATTCATGAACAACAAGATAAATAAAGATTTTAGCTCAATAACAGTACTCACTCTTCATACATAGACCGTCCAAAATTCGTTCTAATTTCTTCCATGATATGTCTGGTCACATTTTCGTATGAAGCTATTTCTTCTACTAATTCTGCTTCTAATTCACACTCATCCTCCCATCGATTAATAACTACACTTGAATCTACTATCACATTAAAAATCGCACTTAAAATAACTATTATTTTTAATATGTTCTCCATATTAGTGCTCTCGGCCAGAGTCGGCTCAATACTAACGAGGAAGTTGTAATGTGCGATAACACCGGTTGAACTTTTAACATTTGTAAATTGTAGTGTAAATAGGTTGATAGACAATTATAGTTGTTGTATTATTGTTATTTAATTGATGACTCGTTGTGCGCGTGTTGGTAAATTATGCCACATAATATAGACATAATACAATCAGCTTTTATAATTTTCCCAGTGCTGGGGCTCAAGCTTGCTCTCTAAGAAATGTTAATCCTAACTAATATTATAAATGTGAAAGTGTGGATGTTTCTTACATCACGCAAAAACTGCTAAGGGATTTCGATGAAATTTGGCAAGCATATGGCCCTTGGCATGGAATAGAACATAGGCTACCTTTTATCCCGATTCTTTTTTTTTCTAAAGTCCTCGCAGACGAAGTGGCGGGTAGAAGTTAGTATAATATAAAAGTAATAATCAACCACGCGTGCCTAAATAGTTCGATTTAATGGGTGTCATAATTATGACATCTGCAATTGTTTTTGTTCCAGAACACATCGCGATTTATCATGTTTGGCGGCCAATTTGATATATATTTTCTTTTACCATTTTGAGAGCAGTGGTGATGCAATAAATAATACAGAGTAAAACGCCTGCCTGGGTATGAACCCACGACTCGACTCGTAATTTGGCGCTACTGGGCCACGACTGCTCCTAAATTCTCCTGCCTAATTGGGTAAGATAGCGAATTAGGCCGACTGATAGTTATAAGTTAATGATAATATTTGGTTAAAAATAATATAAATAACATAAATTGGTATTCACCATGCAGGTACTTTAAATAGGTACTAACATTCCATAGGGGCATAGTTTTTTTTTATTATTTAATTTAAGTAGTATTATTTGAAAAGAAGATAGAAATACTACGAAAATACAACATTAATACCAACAGTAGCCTTAGTTTTTTTTATTTCCAGGTCACTTAAACCAGCTTATGTACTTATGTTTAAAATTACCATAGATAGAGTGGATTTATTCTTATACACACAATTGTTGTACTGTACATATTTATGTTGTTTGATATATTTATAGCTGACATTACAGTCGGAACTAATAGCATACTGTGAGCAGCACTATTAACCTAAACTACTTTTTTTTTAGATGAGAAATCGTCATAATTATAACCTCTGTCATTCAGGGTGATTTGAAGCAAGCCTACTCCGGGTGAAGTTTAGAGAGAGTATCAGATTTTTGCTGGGTAAATCCTACTCTTGTTCCTTTAGTTTTGTGTTTCAAGGCCACATTCGGGCTACATAACTAGTTAAGTTCCATGGAAATGTTGTACAGGGTATTATTATACCATTTTATAATAAATTTGCTCTGCAAAATTAAATAATTAGGATTCTTCAGAAAACAGTACGTAAGTCGCGCTGAGTCCGCAAAAGCATCCGTAGCAAAAAATCGAAGTGTGATTTCATATCACGAACAGTAAAATTCATTTTGAATCCACTGTGAACGCGTGACAAAGATGCCGAACGACATTTTATATTATTCTAATATGAGACCGGAATGTCTACCAAATGATCTTTTTCATGAAATTTGTGAAAAGCTTTCTAGATTTTACTCATGTAATAGATTTAAGAACGTATGTAGGTATATTTGTTAATTATTCAACGGCTTTAAATGCGAAACAGGTTTATATAAAACTTGGCATATTATGATTACAACCAGCGATGTTACGGAGCTTCTACTCCGGTTTCGTTGAGTCGGAACTTCCGATTCCCTTCTTCTTTTTCTTAAGAGAACCTTAAGATCCTCACCAAGGTTCGTGTCTTAATACCACCTCGACAGTAATCACCCACAGTAAACACTTGTATCATAATCTACTATTATTACCCTGTTCATGTAGCTAAAGCTACTGAAAAATATAATAATAATGGTTTGTAATTTTTCAATGTTTAGGTACAAGAATGTTGTAAGATTAGGCTTTCTCTAAGATATCCGTTATTTTGCTGCTATTTTCATTTTCACTGACAACAAAGTAATAATCAAATTACAAAAGGTAACCCACACAGCCTTACTAAGTAGTTTATTATGTAATCTGTCAAAAGAAGGTTTAAGCACAGGTGTGGGTGCCATTTGTGGAATGATCACATTTCTTACCGAGCCTGAGTGGTACTTACCAGCCTTTATCACACTAGTATTACAAAGGCGAAAGGTTATATGTATGTATTTGTGTGTCTGTGTGAGTACTCGTTTGTTTATAGGACCTGACTATTAATAAGTTGAGGCCCCTGGTATCGTGGAGTGAATTTACAAAACGACAATGCGGTAAAATCCATTTCCACTCGCTTCCGACGATGACCTTAACCAGTGACTCGCTTGGAAGGTCACATGGTGGTGTTTCGCACAAATAGGGCACATCTCCACCGTATGTTCCATTGTGCTCTCCGAGGTGTCTGCACGGGGCAATGGTTTCACCTGGACATTTCTTCCGCCTGAACCAGATGCAAGAACCTCCTAAACTTGCCATATACGTTGTGGACCTAAGTTATGTGGAAAGTGAGGACACTGTGACGCCTCTCCAGCGACTCATCAATGAGGTGACTTATTGCCATGATTATGGCACGCTGGGTCAGGCGCCGAAACGTCGCGTCATGGTAATGTGACCAGGCTATTACTTCTTCATGTTCCAACGACTGAACAGAATTGGGTGTAGCATACGAGTAGGCCATATTCTAGAATAGCACATAGAATACTTTTATGGAACCACTTTTTTATAAGTAACAATTATTTTGCACCAATGCATTGAAAACTGTACGAATGCTCTAATGTATTTCAAACTATAAGTAAGCATACACTTAAAATCACTTTAAAATTGAGCACACTTCGTCAAACACACAAACAGCATTAATTACAGTGCCGAGTGAGTAACTGAGTACATCATCAAATTGAGTTTTATTCAATTTACTCAAACTTAGGAGCTTCAGTGGGTTATAACTCAATTTCTCCTACACGAGCAAGATCGTTAATAAGTAGGCAGGTATATGGGAATATTTAGGCTCTGTTTACAAATAGTAGCTGGCTTATTTTGCTGGATTTAATAGAAAGGCTTGTGTACTTGAACTGTGTGTATACTGAAGCACTGATGAATTAATCAACAATTTCAACTAATCTCAGGAGCGTGGCGTCGGAAGTCGTGGGGCGATCTCCAGTCATCGTAGGTGTGTGCTTGCACACGATGAGCAATGGGTAGCTCGCCGTCCGGATTGAGCTCGAGTCTTCAACGGCGTGTACTGTTCTATGACCGTCTCAGAGATGTCAGCAAACCCGTTGGGTTAAAGTAGGGCCGATGTCCTCTGGAACTACGGGAATTTGTGAACCAGATACCATAATTATTATTATCATTTTCATCCCAAAAATGTGATAAAATAGTTAACATGACAACTTCTGAAAGGGTTACTCGTGATCCTCGGACGCAAAAGGTAACTGAAGGATATAGGTATGGTTTTAGTCAGTAAAAATCTAACACACTCTCCCGTTCCACGCTAGAGTGGGAGACGTCATTAGAATATGATATCCCACCTTAAAAAAAAAGAATTTATATTAACTCAAAAAAAAAATGTTGAATTACTCATGTACGAGTATTGCTCTGTTATGTTTGTAAACACACTCGCACAACACACTCACCTTGTATTTTTAACAGAAAAAGTGCACTGCAACATTGCATCTTTTCGCGATTTCGCTTACGTAGAATCCGAGCGGGAAAAAGTTGGTTAAAACGTTATCTTACGTGTTTAAATAACACAAAAAATTCTGCTCAGAGCATCCATTTGTGGTTTTAACCTGGATGCAGAAATGAGTACTCTCTAGAACTTATCAGCTAGTTTGCTAGCACTCTAATGTGAACAGAGAGAGTTCATACTATGCTAACTTTCTTCGTTTTGTCGCGGTTTGAGTAAGTGCCCTTTTTATGTTCACTGTGTGTGTTATGTTTGAACAAACATTAAGGAAATTCTTATGACGAATATTAAGGATCGTGTAGGTATGTTGGACTTGAATTCAAAATAGCTTTTTATTCTTGAAATCAGCTAGTAATTTAGTTTTCAAAGCTCCTTTTACATAGGTATTTACCTAAGTCTGGATTTTTTTAAACTTGTTAAACTTGTCGACTAAATGAAATTAATTTATAGAAGTCAGACTGCTTAACTTTTACAAATTAATTTTTAATATTGAAAATTGAAAAGTAAAACGTTATATTATTCAGCCCTACTGTTCACGGACGCATATTCGTCTTTAAAGTGCGTCGGTGGTGTTATACAAAATTGGAGCCAACAGGAAACAAACATCTTAAAAATAAAAGTTTTGTTGAATTAAAATATTAAGTGTAACTACGCCATCAGAAACTAGATCCCCACTTTCGGTACAAGCTCCTGCAAACAGGTCTCACACGATATGACGGTAGTGTGATTTCATTGAAATTGTTTAGTTTTTAATAATACACATAAACTAGTTTTAAACCCACCTGATGGTAAGTATCACTACTTGAAAACACCCTAATCATCAGACGGGAAGACCGCAGCAGGCAAATTGTTCCAGTCCTTCGATGTACCTACGCGGTGTAAACGACGAGGCAAAACGCTTATTCCGGACTGTAGAAGTTTCAACAACTCTTAGTTGTTGAAACTTCTACACAGTCCGGACTCGCCGTAACTCAGGATTTTTGATGAACGATGGCAAAATCAAATCGACATTCTCCAAAATGCATCCTGTAAAATACCGAAAGACAGGCTACCCTACGCATGTGCTCTAGGTTTTGCAGATTGGACTTTGTTGACACACAGGAAAACTGTTCGAGGGATAGTGTATAACATCAGAAACTAGATCCCCACTTTAGGTAAAGGCTCCTACTAAACACATGTGACAAGACATTATCGGATAATAGGTTTGCATAGTCGCCACTACTACATATATAACAAAGGAAAAATACTCGATTAATATCGATAAAAAACAAGACCGACAACTTACAATTTGATTGATTAAAATGGACGAGTTGATTTATATTATGAGTTAGTGTTAGTACATCAGGCTATATGCAAATGCGTGTTTGTAATTACGCAAATGCATAAAACGCAATTTTTACATGGTTATTAATTGTACATTTTAGTACATACCTTGGCTTGCTATACGCTTTGATGCATACTGTAAGTATAGCTAGCAATTGAAATAAATAAATACCTATCTATTAATAGTGCTTATTTTAGTAGTAAAATGTGTCAGACGAGTTGTATTGTGCAAAAACGGTGGAGAGCCAGTCCAGTCTTCAATGGCTTCTTGGGTAAAAAAATATCCTTGCCAATTGAATGAATCATTATTTTGCGATTTTTGGTAAGGTTTGAAACAATACCTTGAACAAGAAACGAATACTAGATCCATCAACTGTGTATTATGATGTACTTTTGTTATTATATTATATTATCTGTAGGTGCCATACTTAAGTGAAAGTGAACAGGGCACATTGCTCGTGGAACAGATGTTGGGAATTAAATGTCGATGTCGTCACAGGTTTAGACCAACTTGTTTACCTTTAATTTTACGCATGAGAGAAAGAAACTAAAAAAATAAATACGAGTATTTGCCATTATATGATTGCTTATCCTTTAAAACATATCTGATGATAAGGTGTTAGACCGTTTCCTTATCAGCATCAGCTTACATAGTATTTATTCTATGGCTATGGATTGTGCGTGGTAGTGCCGATTGTCGGCTCAGTAGGGACCGACGCCCTCTAGGGATGGACTGCGCGTGGTAGCTTCGGGGTGGCTAGCTCAGTAGGGCCGATGCTCTCTAGGGTCACGAGAAAGTTTGAAAGTGATACCGTTATCTTTGAACGCAAATAACATCTGAAAGAAACAGGTGGGTTTTAGTTAATAAAAGGCAGACATTCCTTCTTGCTGGATAAAACCAGCAGAGAGGGCGAAATCATTTGATAATTTTCCAGGTAAAAGAAAACCTAAATGATGCCAATGAAAAACTTGTCTTTCGTAGCCAAAATATCCGTTAAAAGATCACAAAGAAAGCTGTAACATCCCGAGTCTCATAAAACGATGAAGACAAAAACTTCTTCGACAGTAAAAGTCAACACACCCCTTCTATAAGCTGCAACTAAAACGATTATTTCCAACAAAAGGAGTGCAGCATCCTCAGGAAGCTTCCTTCAGACTTGAGAGAAACTTAATGCTCTGCACAAACTGTTTGCCAGACTCTAAATGTCAACGAGGCGTTGAGATAGTTTCCATGTTTATCTTGTAATTATGGTGGATGAACTTAATGCTACTAACAGATACTAATAAAACTAAAGGAGCTGTATATAAACGAGCTATTAGACCAGCTATGATCCGAGCGCATAAGCATTAGCATTATCGGTCTTATAATGTTCCCACTGCTGTGACCCAGGCCTCCTCTCTAGGAGAGGGAATGGGCCGTAATCCACCACGCTGCCCCAGTGCGTATTGATCCGAGTACGAAGATTTCGAAAAAAACTGCATGTCACAGAGATGAAGATGCTGCGATGGGCGGTTGTTGTTACGAGACTGGATAAAGTTCCCAATACGTTATTCCAAAGAAGCTTTAAAGTAAAGTGAATTACAGCTTAATATGCAGGAAAGCCGCTTGCGATAGATAGTTGCATGTAATGCACAGAAACGAAGACCACATGTTATGATCAGACTCATTTAAGTCATTAGCATCGGCCTTGTAATGTTAGGTACATGAACTGTTGGGACTCAGGCCTCCTCTCTAGGAGGAATGGGAACGGGCCGAAATCCCAATTAAAAGTAATCCCAAAAAAAGGTCGTAATCCAATCCGCAATGGGCCCGCCACGATTGGTGGTCACATGTTTTCGAATTTTTGGTTCTAGGACATGGCGGTTTCCTTACGATGTTTTCCTTCGCCGTTTTGAGAGCAGTGGTGATTAAATAAATAACACAAAATAATGCGCCTGGTTGGGGTTGAACCCGTGACCAACTTGTAAGTCGGATCTACTAAAAGGGGGCAAAGGGGAAAGGTAAGCCAATGTCTGACCTGGAGATGAACCGTCCAGAACGACCTACTGACACTACATACCTAATTCACGTTCGCGTTTATATTCCATTAAAAGTTAGGGTGGGTTGACATTCTGTCTAGAATCGCTAATGAAATTAATCAATTGGCTTTTTGTAACTGACATTAAAACTAATCTTTATTAACGACCATCTCATCATCAGAAATTATGCAAAATCGCCTAGAATGGCGGAAGTGTATCAGGAGGGCTGACCCCAAATAGGGAACAAGTCAGGGGATTGATTTGATTAAGGATCATCTCATAATCATCATCATCATTTCAATCGAAAGACATCTACAGTTAGACAACAAAAGGATATTGAAAACCATTTGCTTCTCATATAAAAATAGTCATCTGCCTAGCCTTTTTCCAACTATATTGGGATCGGCTTAAAGTCAAACCGGATTTACCTGAATACCAGTATTTTACGAGCGGCTGTCTACCAGACCTCCACAACCTATTAACTGGGGTAACACGGTACCTACTTCATGGCAATACTGGCCTCAGATTTATTGGGTTCTGACTATCCGTAACGACCGCCAAAGATCTACAAATGACAGCCGGGACCTACGGCTTAACGTGCTTTCCGAGGCACGAAGGAAACTCGTTATGTTAAGATGGTCACCCATCCACAGACCAACCTTGGCAAGGGTTGCTTAACCTTGAAGATCGACCCGTGCGGCTGTTATTATCTAGCCACGAGCTCCTCGCTTCTCTCAAAATAGTAGTAAAACAAAATTCTAAAATTCTATAAATATCAGCGTGACAAGCAAAAAATACATGAAAAATACTGTACCTCCTGTCGCCAACGTGCCAGTACTAAATCAAGTCAATGAATATTAAAGGAATACTGTACTATCTCACTAAATCATAAACGAGAAGTTTTTATAAGAAACGTGACTTAGAGAAAGATTTGTGGCAGATTTTTTCACGTTATTGTCCATGAAAACCAAAATTTACGGTTGAAATTTTATCATAATCTATACATATAATAAAACAGTAAAATTGTACATTGTTAGCATCAATTGGCGCAAAAACCACTGAACCGATCCTGTTCAAATTCTGCATACATAATCCTTATAGGACCCTTAATGATATAGGCTATATTTTATCACGCTATTTGCTATGGGGGGTGAGCAATATTGCATTTTGTCGGTTTTGAACGAGTTGCCCCGAGTTCGAATCCCACCTACAATTTATATTTCTGTCAATGTTTTATTTTATTGTTTTTGGAAAAAAAAATACTTTTACCATTTTTTCATAAGAAAATCAACATTCCTATTTCATTTTTCCCAAATATTTTGTAAAAACTAATCAAAACACGTTATAAAATCCAAGCGTCCACGAAATTCACATACTACAATGTTACATTAGTCCATTTAGCTGCCAATTTATCTACTGAAATGAAAATCATCACGCTATCATGAACGAAGAGCGGGGCAGTCATTTATGACATTTATAATTATGAGAACGTCTATTTTGCTTAATTTTCATCGAACATAGCAGCGCGATCGATTAATGACTAGACTGGGACGTAACACGGTACTGGTTCGAATCCCAAGAGGTGTTTTAGAAAAAGCTTTTTTTATTTTTGTAACATTTTTTTTTCACATATTTTTGCATTCTCACAATTTTTTTAACAAAAATATTACCAAAAGATATTATTATTATTGTTTAACAAAAAAAAAACCCATGGAGACAAATTTTACAACTGCGGAGTTGCACCCCGTTTTAAAAATACAAACAATGACATCCTTCTTCTTCTTCCTGCCCTTATCCCATATTACTTGGGGTCGGTGCAACACGTTTTCTTCTTCCATTCTGTCCTGTCGTCCGTCACACTATCATCACACTATCATCTGCCCTTTTCTTTCATATCAATCCTTACACAATCCATCCATCTTTTCTTTGGCCTTCCTCTCCCTCTCCATTCTCAAGAACTCTTTTTTAACGTGCTTTTAATTTCTCCTCTTCACATGACCACACTAAGACAAACGATTTCCTTTCAAAATACAAACATCCATTTATTTTTTTTTAACTAAAGGCTATTTATATTTTAGGTGATTTCTTCCACTCTAGGAAGGAGCACGAGGGGATGTCAGACTTTCACTGACCAAAACCCACACCTTTGTATGTTCCTTCTTCGCGTTGCGTTCCAGGACTCCGGGTGGAGGTGATCAGCAGTAACGACCTCTCACGTCCGGTCCTGGTATAGAGAAAGAAGGTATGGAAAGCAGTCATCACTTCCTTCCGCAAATAAAGCGAAGAAGGTAGCAGAAAGCGCAAAGATGATGCCCTTGGCATTACGAGTCGCAGGGCGATTCCATGCTACCGTTAGCGCGGAGTTTTGGACGGTGCACTATTGGCATTTCGCTGTTGAATAAAGACTGGTCTTAGTCGACTGACATTGCGTTATGTGCCACGCGTACCTAAAAGAGATACCATAAGCGAACGGCCCTAACGGGCTTCGATAGCTGGAAAATTGTTCGTATAGGGCATCTAAAGGAACAAAGTGGGTATTTTTTACTGCTCTGCATGCTCTACCCGTAAAAATCGAGAGTTTACAGACTGCGTTTGATCATCAGCATGTGAAGTCGGCTAGGTGAAAATACTCGCACACAAGAATTCGTTTATTATTCTCACTAAAGAAAAACATTTATTTGGTGTATTAGGGTGTCAGTCAAATACCGCACCAGAAAATTCCTGCCTCAATAAACAGGTCATATAAACACAAAAAAATGATGGTGATCGGTAAACGCCCTCTACATATGACACCTGGGAAGTGTCCAAATGGCGATGGGAGGGGCCTAAGGATGTCCTGTTTCGCACGGTTTCAGCCACGTTGCTTCACTTTAGGAGGTGACTGCTTTCCATTCCTCCTCCCAGCTCATACCATGATCTGAACTAGGGCAGGAGGATTCTGATTTTGACCTGCAAACAGTAGGTACGGCGGTAATCCGCCCTAGCGGGATAACTTCGATCGTAAGGTCCACCGTGTTTTCCCGCCGAATCTAAAACATCTACCTCCCGAAACACTCATGTTCGGTTAGGACCTGCGTAAAGCGCAAGGTGAGGACGTCATGACTCTGTAGTCTCTCTTTAAAGAGTGAATTTAAAATAGTAATAATCGTGGTGTGCCAAAATTAGTCGCCCTAGAATGTAAATTGGTTTTTTGAAGAACAAATCATTTTAATTTTGATTTTATCGCAATATGAACTAAACTAACGACTTTACCCATAGAGTAGGCAACTATTTAGAATGCGAACTCTGCGGCTCTGTACTTCGTTGATGTTTTTAAGGCAATTGACGTCGTGCGGAAGAAAAACCCGGGTGTTACCATTGGGTGGATCGCCCGGAGGACACGTTAGAGCATAAAGTACTGGTGGGCCACGCTTAGGCGGAGCACCACCGTGTCCTTGTGGGGACGATCGGTGACAGCAACCTCTCGCGCTGGGCACTGGTACAGGCCATGATCCAGAGCGAGGAGTAGTGGCAAGTAGTCCCCTCACGCCCCAGTCGCTGGGATTCCGACCCCAATTTAGAGCCACCGTAGTAGTGGCTTGCGAATGGCGAGCAATGGGTAGTTTACCATCTGGCTGTCCGGTAATAATCCAGACGTTCAACCGTGGGTATTGTTCCACGCGTGCTTCAAAGAGATTTTAGCAAACTATAGGTGCCCAGCAGGTTCGAAGCCTCTAGGGCCATGGGCGAGCTTCCGAAAGGAAAACCCGGAATCCTGGAATGAAGGCAAAGAAGTAAAGAGGTAAGGTTTAGTCAGTAAAAGTCTGACTCACCTTCTGAGAAGTCATTCTGATGATTTTCCACCTAAACAAGAAACCTGGGCACGCCGTCATTGCGGCGGTAAGTTTTCTCTTAGAGGAGTGGTTGGAAAGAGATCCTCACCAGACACGGTAAGTTCGGGAGGCTCCTGCATCGGATTCAGGGGAAAAGGGCGCCCCAGCCAGACTTGGGCGCACTGTCTGGACCGTCCGGTGGACACGGTGGAGCACACGGTAGAGGTATGGCGGTTGCCTTCTTCTGCGAAGCCAAGGAGGCGGCCGACCGCGAGCGCGGAAGGGAACGACCCTCACGCCCCCGCCGCCGTCAGGATCACGAGAACGATTTCCGACCACCGTAGGTGCAAGCTTGCGGACGGCGAACACTGGGTAGCTTGCCGTCCAGCATTCCGGTAATAACACAGGAACGGGGGTGGCGTTTAGTCAGTAAAAGTCTCCATTTAACAGCATCCCTCCCGCTCCATTTAACAGCAGGAGAAGTCATTCTGATGTTTACCCATCTGAATTATAAAACCTTAACAAGAAACCTACCGGGGCTATGGTTTCGCTTCTGAAAGGGAGACCCTGGAACGTAAGGCAAGGAAGGAATATAGAAGTGAGTCTTAGCCAGTAATAATCTGACACGCACTTCCGCTTCACATAAGAGCGAAAGTCATTAGATGATTTCCCAACTAAAAAAAGTACAAATTGGAGTTTTAACTTAAACAGTTTATGTAAAATTAATTAATCAGATGATTTCGGAAGTATAGGATTAGTTATAAGTAACTTTTGTGCAGTTTTACGAACTTAACGCGGACGAAGTCGCGGGCAACAGCTTGTTTAATATAATATATTATAATTTTGCTTTGATAAACACAAAATATTCTTAGCGATGTCAGAAGTTTTTTTTTTACGTTTCTTTCACACTTGACTACTTTCTAAACTATCCTGGTAGTAACGTGGTTGACAAAAGCGACGCTTGCCTTTTTTTTACTATTGAGAAAAATATCCCCACAGCATGGCTTACTCCTGAGGGGTACTATTTTTAAAGATTAGCGAACCTCATAATGATGGTAAGTGATGATGTGGTCGACGATAAAGAACGCCAATCTAGAAAGTCAGTTAACATTTGAATCCCCAACCGGTCCTATGAGACCGCGCTGTTATTGTTTTACTATTGTGTCTCGTTTCGCGGGTATCTGAGTAACTACGAGTGAACTCATTGTATCACGAAGCACAAACTCTGGGAAAAAACGCTTTATGCATGTGCTTGAGATGATTATTATTATACGAGTATGTATCTCAGTATAAATGGTGGCTACCATATAACGGTGGTGCATCGCTGGACATTTTGACGATGAAATTGTATTGATGAATCTCATTTTTTTGTGAATATTTCCACTTTAATACGTAAAGTGAAAATATTCCCAAAAAAAATGTTTGTGAGATGTTCATCATCCCTAAAAGCGCCAAGAAACAGTTTTTAATTTCAATAAGAGATTTAGATTTTCCTTTCACAGAAATCTTAGATTAAACACGCATTAACAAGTTTAAATAATTTCCCAAACTTGTAACTCACATAAATAGACACATTAGGCTGAAAACTTCGTGAAAGAGGATCAACGTTAATATGAGAGTTATCAAAGTTGACTTAAGTTTATTTTGCGATAACAACAAGTTTACGCAACGAGAGATACGTGTTAGAGATGATAAGTATAAAAGTAAATTATGAAGTTTCTTCAAAGTGTCATACCTACGTTAATATTAAAATCTTGTTATAATTATTTAGATAAGTATATCATTAGGCTGCGTACACATTTTTGTGGGACGAAAAAGTTTTTTTTTGAGGTGGGAAATTATCCATTGATTTCTCATGCTCTAAAGTGGTACGAGACTTGTGTGTTAAACTTTTGCTTACTAGTAGCTAAGTAAGCTTACTAGTATTCTTCAATTGCATTTTGCGATCAAACATTCCCGCAGCCCTACTAGGCTTATTCAGTTTTGCTGACAGCAAAACTGAATAAGCCTACAGCAGCACGCGTTGAACACTATGTGCCGTCAACACATGCGTACCCATTGCTCGTCGTCAGCAAGCCTGCACCTGCGGTGGCTAAAACCCGCCCTGCGACTCTTGACGCTGGGGCCTTCTTTCGGTGGCATTTAAGGCGTAAGGATCTCATCTTCAATAATTATAATCTATAAAGATTCTCTGCTCAAATAACAAATGGGATTTGCATAAAATTCAGCTCACCAGTAGATTCTGTCCAGGAATAGCGTATAGGATACTTTTTATCCCAGGAGTATGTTCCCTATAGGATACTTTTTATCCCGGGAGTACGTTCCCTTCGTAAAAGTAAATATATTTTTAATATCATATTGATGTGTAGAAAAGTACTCTAACCGTCTGAATTTCAACACACACTCTGAATTTGATACAAATAAAAGCTACTCTTCATAAACTAATTCTGTATTCCCTTCTACATAGAAGGGGTAATCTCTTTTCTAAACACAACTGTGTTTCGATTACCAAACTGAGTGGATTTGTTGTGAAAGAAAAAACTTTTGGCTCTATTTCGGTAGGTATAGGACCGCGGTGGCCAACCTATGGCCCGCGTGCTAATGGAGAAATAATTCGGGCACGCTTGTAAAGTACCGCAATGTAAGCTGTTTAATATATTTCTAGCCAAGCCAAGGCATCATACAGCTAAGGATTAGAATTTCGAGCCTAAATCTGTGATTCCTGTTATTTACAACCTAAGAGGCGTTAAGTCAAGAGTGGATAGCTTACTTCTAGGCAAGCGTGCTCCATCGTTGGTCACATCATCGCTTACTATCAGGTAAGATAGTAGACAAACGAGAGCCAATACACCATAAATTTAGGTAATTTCAAACAGCTGTAACCACAATAGGTTTCTTTTTTATTTCATTAATGAACAATAACACTGTTAACATTAGGTATGTTGTATGAATTTCGGGTTGCAAATTAAACATTGCTATCAGTCGTTTTTTTTTTTGTCTTTTTATACTCTTAAGTAATATATTTTTAATGACGCGTTCTCCAAAAAAAGTTATAATTTTATTTTAGTGACTCTTCTCCAATAAAGGTTTGGCAGCCCTGGTCTAGGTGATCAATCTGATAAGTTTGTTCTCGTTCCAAACTTCCATGATAGAAAGGTGTATTTGTTGATAAGTTCGGGTGTCAATGGCGAGGTTTGTTCTGGTCGGAAATTGGAGATGGTTGACTTACTTCTCAGTTATTGATTGGGTTTGGTCTTGTTTGATTCTGGCCTTACAATTTTGGATATTGTTTAATTATGTCAAGACTATAGCGTTGTTTATTAAACCCTGATGATCCCAAATTTCTTTTTGCTGTAGGAAATCAACGAATAACAAAAGCGGGATTGGAAAAAGATTTTTGCTGCCGAAAGTTACTTTGCGTTCTAGGACCACGATGCACGAGTAACCTTTTCATACTTTTCCCCACAGTCCTAACAAGCATCGGCCCTAGGATTTCTGACATCCTTTTCATGTACGCGTGTAATACCAGATGCCGTCGATGGATACCTTTTCGTCGATTTCGTAGCGTGCGTTCCCACGTCCAGTCTCTTTCTCACTCTACTAAATGATGACTCTAAGTAATAGAAAAGGATAGGAGCATAAAAATCCGATAAGTAGTAGTTTAGTCAGATATATTTCAACCCATAGACCAATCTTGTGTCGAACTTAAGTTATCGTGACCGGCTCATGCTAACGCCATCCATAATACAGTAGCATCGACTTTAATAAAAATGATTTTCATTTTGTAAGTAGGTTACAAACAATCGCAACACACACCTCAACCATACGCTCCACCGTATCTACTGGAAGGTAAACTAACATCACCTCATCATCATCATCCTCATGGTGTTTACTAACTAATTATCCTGAGAAGAACAAACGATACAAACTCAGATTTAAATCCAAAAAGTAAATATGTATTAGTATAGTAAAATTAATCCTAAGAGATCCATGCAGATCAATGTCTGTAAACTTAATTAAAATACTCCCAGCGAATTCGATTAATATTTAGGTACTAGTTTAAGTACATTTAATAGTTATCGTACTAAAATGGCACTGGGGAATACAGGAGAGCCTACAAGTGTTTATTGCCGTTTATTTACTAATAACACTTCAAATTAATTAAAACAGAATTTAGACGAACCTACGATATTTTCCCTAAAATTTTGCTTAATAAAATTGGTTTCCGAGAATTCATAACTCGAACACTTTCCTCTAGGGTAAAGAATGATATCACTAAAAGCTTGGAACTTACATTAAGGAATTGCTCAGGTAGATTTACACTGCCATTACAGATAGCTTGGTAGGTATTGCTCGATGCTGGTACTTTATGTTAGGGTAGCTAATAGGGAAATAAGAATTTAAAAGAAAATTACTTATTAAAGTGTCAAATCTGCACTTTGGAGGACCTAAAAATGCCACTGACAATGCAAAAAACGTGGCAAAAACTTTGAGGGAAGGTTTTCCTTCCCTCAAAGTTTTTCCCATCGACTCAAGAAGAAGAAGCAGAGAAGAGTTGTTAAAAAATTTGGTAGATCGTGGCGACCTTAATTTAAGAAATCCTTTACATTTGTTAACTTTTCTTTATGTTCCAAATAAAGACACGTCATCATATTAATTTTCTTCGCCACATAAAAACCTTTCAGTGAAATTGATCTCACCGAACAATACAGTTTAAATTAATTCAATTACTAATTTAATTAAGAACCTGCAAAGAACGAACAAAAAACGACCTTTTGTATTGAAAGTATGAGAACATCTAATGAATGTCATTTACAAACGAATTTTAAGTAAAATAGAAGATTAGAACAGCACAGATGGATTTAGGGTATCAATAAAGACTATTATTCTTCTACACAATGACTTAGGAGTGCCCCTTTAGCCCTTTCCCCAATATTGAATCTTGCCGAAGCATTTCAGGAATTTTTCGCTATATTTGGGGGAAACATTCGACAAAAGATACGAGTGTTTTCAATGTAAGGGGTTGGTTCAATGTCAATATGCGAGAATTTATGAGACTACGTATTACTGGAAGAGCCGTGTATTCGCTTTATGTTGAGCGATAAATATCTGCGAACCACTGTTTTAGGTGGCGGGAAAAATAAGGGTTTCTTATTGTTTATTGGTTTTTAGAAATCCGACTAATATTTATTGGGTTGAAGAGTTTGTTTGGTAGAACACGCTAATCTTGAAAGCTATTGGTTCCAATTGAAAAATTCTTTTAGTATTCGATAGATTTATTTATCGAGGAACGCCATTGGCTATATAACATTATGCTCAACTCGCACATATAGATGAAAATGCAGGGGGCAGCTATTATTTATTAGTCCTTACTAATTAACAGTTGATAAGTAATGATGGTTTAGATGAATAAATAAATCAACCTCTTCCAAGTAAAAAAAAAAACGTTTCAAATTGAATACTTACATTTAAAGGTCAGCTTATTTTTATGATAATCCGTAGAAATGCCAAGTATATTTCGCTGTAAGTTAAGAATTTCAAAGAAAATTATTTTCAATTTTTTTTTTATATAAAAAGTCACGAGTTCCATGATAGAAAGTTGTCATTCTACGGAGTCTCCACCCCGTTCCTTCGTTTAGTCAGTAAAAGTCTGACACGCACTCTCGCTCCACCCAAGAGCGGGAGAAGTCTAAGAGAACAGGTGTTCAAGGCTCAAAAACGATGTCTCAGGGCAATGTGTAACCTGAAAGTAACGGATAGTTGTGCTCCTGTATTTAAGTCCCTAAAAGTACTTACTTTTCCATCACTGTACATTTTCGAAATTGCGGTTTTCGTGAAAAGCAATTTGCATCTTTTTAGCACAATGTCCGAAAACAAAAGGGGGCCAATAAGAAACCAGTACAAAAACATGCTACGTGTTGGTGGTCATAACACTGCCTTAATGAGGAAAAGTGTTTTGTGTATGGGCCCGACAATATTTAATAAAATTCCCGATCAATTTAAAAATGATACCATGGCACTATTTAAGAAGAAATTGTCAGCCTTATTAATTTCAAAATGTTATTATTCGATCTGTGAATTTTTAAATGATGATAATTTATATTTTTGATACTGACATTATTATGTTTTTTTTTTTTTTGACATACCTAACTTTATTATTAAGTATTATTTTCCTTTTTGACATTGATTTGTATTATTATCTTATTTTTGACATTGATTTGTATTATTATTTTCTTTTTGACATATTATTTTGTGATTATTAATGACATAATTTTCTATTTGACATATTATTTTGTGATTATTAATGACATAATTGTCTATTTGACATATTAATCTGTAATTATTAATGACATCAATTTGTATTCTTTGACATATTATGTTTTTAAATATTATGTAAACAAATTTTATAATTATAACACATTCCTTTTATTTGACATTATGCATTAAATCATTAAAGTTATTATTAAATTAATTCTATAAAATTATTATCAAATGTCAAATTTAATAAAACTGTTTTGCATGCCTAGTATAAGGTAGTTAGTAATGGATCTTTGTACAAACAGAACATCTCTATTATGTACCTACTAACTGAGCAAATAAAAATTATTATTATTATTATTATTAAGTCATTCTGATGATTCCCTAATTGAAAAAAAAAAGTTGTAAAATCACTCATTAATGAGGCTATACCAAACTTTACTAAATTAAATAGAACGGCGCGACATCTAAGTCCATTTTCCTTATAAACAAAATTGAATCTCGCACTTTGTGGAATCTCGCATTTGTGAGATTGGATTCCCTACTTGTATGTAGCAGAAACTATAGGATTTCAATGATCATGACCACTAGGAATAATAATTCCTCAATAACAGGTCTTATTTTGAAAGTAAGTGGTGGCCTAGGTAGCACGTAAATCAGTTGGTCCCGCAATACCACTCAGTCTTTGAGAGTAAAGAACGGAGAGCGCACCTGTGTTTCCAAATACACTTGTGCACTAAATGATACTTGCTAAGGTATTTGGTTTATCTCTGTTGAGATTGGCCACTGTAATCGAAATTCAGTTGAGCGGATTATTTACCCCAAGTTAGGTAGGTAGTACATATACACAAACACGTACGAATTTTATGTTGCTCTGCTCCCATTCGGGTCACAACTCTCAAGAAACAGTACCTACATACCTA
Source organism: Mythimna separata (assembly GCA_030763345.1). Lineage (NCBI taxonomy): Eukaryota > Metazoa > Arthropoda > Insecta > Lepidoptera > Noctuidae > Mythimna > Mythimna separata. Next base: position 16,518,210 of record CM061177.1, on the reverse strand, counting down.
TTATTTCTTCGTAACATAAAAAGGCTCCATTAAATAAATAAACAATGTTTATTTTGGCTCTAAAACCGCGACATAAGCACCTCAGCCCGACACCTTCTCCAAGTAATTGAAAAAGTACTGAAAATATTTTTATGTCAGCTCAAAGTAAAAGGTTTTTATAAAATTTTACGGTAAAGACCTGATGTTTATCTCCGCAATACTTCATAAATTCACTGTCCAGAGTGCTTTTAGGACTATTTTAAGTAGCCATTATGGCACATTTCCAGTAGCGATTTATGAAGGTTAAAAAAACCTCACATTATTTTATGGTCAGCTAGCTGTTTTATAGGGCCATATTCGTTTGACAATTTTATGAGCGGTCTTTATGAAGCTATTGCCTAGGACGGCCATCGTAGGCGCGGGCTTGCGGACGGTGGACTATTTGTAGCTCGCCGATCGGTAGCTGACTGTATGTTCCATGCGTGCCTCAAAAAGATGATAGCCAAACCATAGGTGCCCAAACCCTAGCCAGAAAATCTCCGCGGCCCTAACTATGCTCGTTATTTTCTGGTATTTTTTCGAGGTACGCAAACGGCGACGACCTGGCGAGGGTCGCGGGAATCTGATGTATGCGAGACGTACAGGACCGGTCGTTGTGGCGACGCTTGGGGGAGGCCTATGTCCAGTAGTGGACGTCTTTCGGCTGAGATGAAGATGATGACACAAAGGGCAACTGAAGGACATAGGTGCAGTTTTAGTCAGTAAAAGTTTCACATGCTCGGTCGCTCCATCCTGGAGTAGGAAAAGTCATTAGATGACTTCCTACTTAAAAAAAATATTACACCTAAATGCAGAAATATTAAATAAATATTCTTTTAATTTATAGTCATATCTATTCATATAATGATGTTTTTTTTTTATCGGTGGAAGCAGACAAAGGTTAAAGCGTCTGTGAATGGTCCGATATCAATAGGGTTTGGTAGTTAATTACTAAAGCCTATAAATCTGTCAACAATGAATTTAGAGACCTATGAAAAAGGCCCTTTTCCGACCATTTTGTGGATATGTCCGTTTTAGTCGGAATTTCTGATCTAGTTGAGCTGACTGGTGACAGATATATTGCATGTATATAATGTTTTTCATTTTCCCTGGAAAATCAATTCAAGGTAAAAAGGTTTTATAGTCTCTTTTGTTTTCAACCATTACTCCCGTATCGTAGGTATATTCACAAAATGCTCATATCTGAAAGCAACTCTGAATCTGAACGGCGGCGCACAAATATTTGTCAATACGGGAATCGACCATGATACTGAATGAGAGGGATTGGAAAGCAATCCTCTTCCTATGAAACAATCATTTGAGCGAAGGAGTCTTTGGCCCCCGTCAGGGCTTGCGGCTGTCGAGAAATTAGCGATACGCACCAAGCCCAGGTCGACAGTGTGTGAGAACAAAAACAAACGGGGCCCACTAGGTTCGACGCCTACCCTGCCGAAATAGAAAAAAAATACAAGTGGATTGTAGTAAAAGTTTTACAAAAAAAGCCAGAGTAATTATTGTCCAGTAAAATCTCGTAAAAGCTACAAAAGTATTTTCAAAATGAATGTCGTTTGTGTATTCTGGCCAAATATTGTCACAGTTACCATTTTCTTTAATAACAGTAAGTGCTTTCATCCTAATTGCACTGAAAAAAACTTAAATTATGTTTAACGTCTCAAACCTCTTTCCTGAATGAAATTTTATATTTTGGACTTACTTAAAAAAATACTTACGTTTCGTGGTCGAAACTAATAAGTAAATGAGGTGCGAAAATTTTACGAACCAATTTTCTATCAGGCAAAGGCATTTTCATATTCAGCCTTCGGCTCCTTAACGAGAAAAGTTAAGTTGATCGTTTCAATCAATCTTCTAAATAAATGAATGCAATCTTTTTTAATAGCAAACGTTTTAGGGTTTTTTTTTCGGAGTCTAAGATTTGTATTAATGTTGTTTATTTTTTTATATTGTTGCTTATCTTTTTTTATTTTACGGTAGTTTATTTAACAATTGCTAAATACCTACTTTAAGATAGAATAATCACCCTTATAATGTTTCCAATACTGGGGCTTGGGCCTCCTCTCTAAGAGAATGAACGGACTGTAATTCATGGCGTAGGCCCAGTTTGAATTTTTATCCATCATTGCGCACTGGACCCGCGTGGAGATACCTATCCATCTCGTCTTCAAATTGTTGGTTCCAGAACATGGCACCAACGACACATGACAGGCCAGTTTTAGGCCCGGCGCCCACTATCGGTGGGCATCGGAGCGGCTCGGTAGAGCTCGAGCGCTTTACGCCGGCTTCGGGCGGCTTTGGGCGCCTTAAAGCTGCGTCGGGCGACTTCGGGCGGCTATGAGCGCCTGAGAGCTGCCTCGGCAGTCATAAACACGCCTAAGGACGCCGTAGCTGATTTTGGGTAGCCTAAGAATAGTTCTGGCTGCAGAAACATCGCAGAGCAGTCACTCGTAACGTTCCGTGAAAACAGTTATGTGTGTGTATTTATAATGGTGGATTGGGATTTAGTTCTCATTGTTCATCTTGCTGAAGAAGAAGAGAAACTTGGAGCCTTAAGACAAAGAAGAAGATTTTGGGTGAATAAGCTTTGGTTAAAAAAAAATATGCCAATAACAGTTTTCTTTACGAATGTACATGCGCAGAAGTTTGCAGAGCCTATGTTCAGTACTGCCAAGTTATTTTGCGTCTACTTGTACGATACGATAATGAAGGCGCGTGCGGTGATCGAAATGACTGTTCTACGACGTGTCTGATCCGAAAATGCCACCCGAGGTACCCGAAGACCGCCTCAGCATCCTTAGCCATGCTTACGGCTGCCGAGGCCGCCCGAAGTCGCCCGACGCAGCTCTAAGGCGCCCTAAGCCGCTCGAAGCCGGCGTAAAGCGCTCGAGCTGTACCGAGCCGCACCGATGCCCACCGTTAGTGGGCGCCGGGCCTTATCACGATGTTTTCCTTCACCGTGAAAAGTATATTAATTATACACCTATAAAGTATACGAGTATAAATATAATATAAAAATTTACATTATATTTATACTCGTATACTTTATAGGTGTATAATTTTATTATTTCATATAAACACTTAACTAACTCAAATTATGATAGGACATTATAACAAAAAAAAACCCCTCTGTAACCAAAACTAAATACAATTTAAAATATGGCTTCGAAAAACTCCTCCACATTTGAAGTTGGTTTTGATACAGAAAATTACATTTGAAAGTTTTCCAGTTGATGTTTGAGTTTATTGAGTGTTGATTTACATAAAAAATTGAGTTTTAAGAATAAGATTTTCATAAAAGGGACCTAATCTACAAAAAGAAAAGTTACTTCTAATCTTTTGTAAACTTTAATTAATAGAATTTAAGAGACACTTTAAAAAATAGAAAGTTATCTTGAAGTTAAAGTTTGTGCTGTCAACAAAACGTAAGAATTGAAAATGTCGCACTTTTGACTTTTACGTTTCACGGTAAATCTAGTGAACATGCAGAACTACGAGTTAAAAGTCACCACCTATGGAGGTCTTCAGTGAACGACATCTACTGCTGGACATAGGCCTCGTCTAAGCGTTGCCACAACGACTAGTCCTGTGCGTCTCTCATGCATCGGATTCCCGCGAATCTCACCAGATAATCGGTGCACCTTGTGCGAGGCTTTGCTACACTACGTCTTTCAATACGTGATTGCCACTCTAAAACCTTTCATCCCCATCGATTCATGTTATCGATCGTCTTGCACGCCCTACCTATGGGCACACTACGCGGATTTATGTAGCAGCTACCCTGATCACGTAAGGATACTCCGAGCACAGCTTTTTCCATTGCCCTTTGAGTGACTTTCAGCCATCTAATGATCACTTCTACTTCTTGATCTAGTAGACATGATAGAGAAATTGCCATCCTTAAAAAATACACCTGTTACTAGATACTATACCGGCCAAACCCTATTATAAACCACAATACAGCAGCATTGCAGCAGTAAAGAAGGTATGGAGCTATCTTTAGGGCAAGCTTCTTAAAAAAAATTGTCAGCCATTTTAACAATATATTCAAGTCATAAGATAAGCACCTACACAAAAAACAATAAAATAAGATCTTATCCAGACGCAAATGAACCCTATTTTATTACACTATAAATCCGTGGAGGCGCTCTTCAACTTTAAAAATATTTTAAGTAAGCAGTGTTCGCTTTGTTATCAAGGAGTTCTTATCAAAAGGTGAGAAAGGGAATACCTCTTTGTGAAGACATGATACTATCGTTAATTTGAAGTTTCTAGTTAAGTCTGTTTAAGTAGAAATACTTTTCTGCTAATTTACATTATATTTAGGGTTCCGTTCCTCAGTTGGCAAAAACAGAAGCCTAGGATCATTTTGTTGTCCGTCTGTCACCTTTTTCTCGGGATGGCATAGAGATATCAAATAAAAGTTATTAATAATCTGTAAAATACCCCATAAAGCTGGAAAAAAACTTCTAAGTCAATAAAAATCTAAAGATTCTTTCTCTGTGCACCGTTTGTGGCGCATATTTTGGTTCTCGCAAAGGAATCCTACCAGAAAAATAGAAACCTAGGTGGCTTTCTGTTAACCTATGACCATGAAAGGGATGAAGGAATGCTATGTAGCACATAAGTGAAAGAATTTTTTTATTAAACCGGTAACTTGTAGATACATCAAAAAATAAATTATTTTCTGCTATGCAAGCTTAATTTCTGCGGAACCCACGGTGCGCGAGTCCATTTTGCACTTGAACGGCTTTTGTGTCTAAAGTGCCATTTCTTGAGAAAAACAATGTTGTTTCGAAACTTTTTGCTTAAAAGAAATCGTAACTTTAATTCTTTGTTTGCAGGTTTGAAAAGAAAGGTGGGGTTTGCAGAAGTCTTTTAAAAGATAGTAGATTTACATAAGTTAGCAAAAAACAGTTAACGTTTGAATCCCCAACCGATCCTATGAGACCGCGCTGTTATTGTTTTACTATTGTGTCTCGTTTCGCGGGTATCTGAGTAACTACAACCGTAGGCAGAAAGTATAAATACCTACATCATTATGTACATGCTGCAACTGATCTGGTAAATTCACTATTTAGTTGCTATGGTTTGGTCATGAAGAGCTGCGAATGAGGGCTGAAACGCGTGTTACTACATATATACACATATGGATGGATAGAGAGTCAGAGTGGGGCCAAAGAAAAGGTGGATGGATTGTGTGAGTGATATGAAAAGAAAGGGAGTTAGTCAAGACGGGACATATGACAGAATGGAAGCAAAATACGTGTTACGTCGACCCCAAGTAATATGGGGCAAGGGCAGGAAGAAGAAGTTTGGCAGCCTATGCCATTCAGCGAGCGATCTAATTAGAATTCAAACCGATGCGTCTTATACATCAGGTAATAAAAAAATAAATCAATAATTAAGTCATTTATACTATAGTGTGACGTTACATGTCACGAAAAAACATCCCAGACGGAAACTGGACCAAGCGTTTATACCGCGTACATCGAAGGACTGGAATATAATTTGCCTGCCACGGTATTCCCGTCCGATTATAATTTGGGTGTCTTCAAGGCTAGAGTGAATAGGCTCTTAATAAACTAATGCGCGTCACCATTTACGATTGCATCACTGCTTACCATCAGGTAGGATCACAGTCAAGCACTAGTTTATATAATAAAAAAAATGAAGACCCCCCCGTCAACTCCTCCATCCTACTACCGGCCACGGTAGGCGTGGGCTTGCGGACGATAAGCAATTGGTAGTTTGCGCTCCGGTTGTTTGGTAATCGTTCGGATCAAGATAATGTTTCATGTGCTTCATAAAGAGATATCAGCAAACCGTAGTGGCCCCACAGGGCCGATGCCCGCTAGGGTCATGAGGATTTCCTGAAAAGGATACTCATGGTTCTAGAACGCAAAGTGCAGTTGAGGGACATGAGTGTGGTTTTAGTCAATAAGTCTGTCACTGAGATGTCATTGGATGATTTCCCACCTCAATAATAAAGCGGAAAAATGTAGGTATGTACAAGTATATTCGTTTTCAATAAATATTTACATAAAGTTTTACAAAAATAAATCGGGTATATCACCAACCGCATCACACAACCGACGAACAACAATTATACCCATAACATTGAATTGTCACTATCGACTCTCAATAAAATTCAATAAAACCGCATCTGCATAGTAAATACTTTAAAATAGATACCTTTACATTAAAACAGTTGACCTGGTTCCCCGTCGAGTTCGAGTTATGCTCCAGTAGTTATTGGAAAACATTTAGCACTTTCCACATGCCGCTCACGTCGCTTTTCAACTTAATGTGCTCGGCTTTATTTACACCGTCGCTTGATTTAATCAGGATGAGGGTGTTCTAATGCGACGGTCACCAGGTGGCAGCACTGAGGCATAAGGTAGAGGCACCTATCAAAACACATATGTTATTGACATTAGAAAGACATCAATGTCTACGTCAAACGTTAGACGTCAGCGTAATTTATACGTTTGCAAAGGTCCATGTCCAGCTGTAGATGTCTTTCGGGTGATACTGAATTTCGTTGAAACTATTTTGATCGAATGCGTTTTACGTGTGTGTACTAGTTAACTTAGAAATAGATGTTTGAAATAATTTTAACGGAAAGGTATTACTATTAAAGTAACTGTATTAAATACGCAACGCAGCGTTGGAAGGCCTACCGCAAAGTGGACCTATGATCTGCTGAGGGTCGTGGAAGAATGGATGCGCGAAACTCAGGATCATTCGTTGTGACCACACTAGACCTATGTGCAACAGAGGTCTTTTTTCGGCTGGAATGATGTACTAAAAATACTACTGCCAATAAATACGAAATACGAGAGATAGATACGAGAAAAATGTTTCTTGCAAATGCGAAACAAATACATACATATACGTAGTTAGTATATAGTACGTAGTTTACTCATACGATGTTGTCACATATCGGTGTGAGAGGCGTCGATATAATCCGAGCCGAAGTTTTGAAGGATAGCGGTAATGGCATTGCTTATTATTTGGCGACACTCGCATCGGAAGGATTCCGCTGTATCGCAACTTTTCACTTTAATGGCCGGTTGTCGTTTTTTTATATGTTTTGTAGTATTATTTGCATATTTCATTCTTTTGTGAGCATTTTTTATGTGTGTAAAATTGATTCTTCCCGAATAACTGTATTATAGATTTGTTAAAATTGTTTCTTGTAGACATATTATTGGCACAAGTTTAGGGACTTTACTATTGGTAAAAGCTAATATTGTAATATTTTATTTTACTCATTTTTAGTCTAGGTTTTTTATTTATTGATTTTACTATAATTATAGTTAGTTAAGTAAAATAAAACTAATTCACATAGGTATTGTAATAATTTCAGAGAAAATTTTGCACTCTTTCGCAAGTTGGTTAACCAATTTTGTACACTACATAATAAAGTCGTGATAAACCGTTTAAAAGTAAATACATTACTATAAATCATATTAAAACTTGTAAGCCATCTTCTACCTAAAAATCCTGGCAAGTCTATCAAAGTTTTCACACAAAAAGGGCTCAGAAAGTTAGAACTTTGCCTAAACCAATTACAAGATAGACAAGTCAGTAGTTTTCGCTCCAAAACACCTGACGGAAAATAAACTGAAGAGATTTATGTCAAAAAATGGCACGTTTGAAATTTTATCTAGCATGTAATTTAATAAACGTTCATTCTGAATAATAGTATTTTTAGAATCAGAGTCTACAGAATCAATTCCAGCAATTTTTAAAGTAGTAAATTTTTTGTATTAATATAATTTTTGATAGTTTTAGGACAAAAAAATCACCTATTTTAATAAATTCTTGACCAATTCTGATTGCTTCACTAGAGAGTTTGTGTGTGCGTGCTTAGATACCAATACCGATTCGCTACCTTGATATCAACTGGAGGAAATGTAATTGAAGGAAATGTAAGAATAATATCTTGAGGCAAACGAGAGAGAAATAAAACATTTCATTTTTTACAAAAAGGTCACTGTAACAGTTTTTCAAATCACACCTAGCTTTATTCTAATCAGACATGCAAATTGTGCTCTGTTTGTTCAGCTGAGGCTTACTGCTATTTGTGTTGGGTTAGCACACACTGTTGACTGTGTGGCGTGTTGGGCCAGCAAAAAGTTCTCTGGTTTTCCCGTTTTAGAAGTTTTGGTGGTGTGAATCAAGTTGAAGTGACGCGTTGGTGTTAAGATGTCTTGATACTTGTTTGTTTAACGTGGGTAATAATAAAAAATATAAATGATAAAAAATCAGTTTCTCGCTAAACGTTAATGTTACAGCTAAGATATTTTTTATAGTGTCACTTTTCTTCATAACTGTTGCGTCTTTAATTTTAATCAGAAATCATTTCTAGCGATGGAGCGATAGAAGTTTTTACCATCTTTTTTTTACCAGAAGTGGTTTTTGCTTTGCAATTTTCCTGTTATTTTTACCTTTTTATTTACTTAAGAATTCTGAGGCTAGAGTTTCCTTGTAGAAGATTTGTATTTTAGATTTGGTTCCTATAGAAATCTTTTATGTTATGTTTATATTTTAAGTACTTCCTACTATCATCAGCCGCCTGAAATAATATTACCTTCCGCTGATGGTACAGTTTTTTTGAAATGTGGCTTTGAAAATAGTTTTGACTTGATTTTAGTAATTAAGTACGACACACAATATACAAAGTCTGTAGGGTCGGCTAATAAATATCATAATTTCTAAAATGTAAAGCAAATAATCAATAGTAACGTATCTGTGAGATATTTATAGGTCAATTGTGTTAAAATTATCTTTCACATGACATCGGTGAGAAAACCTTGGTCAAATAGATTCTGGTGAGATTCCATGAAGCGTAAGAAACAGGTCAAGTGAGGAAATAATCTGATGACATGAAGCCCGGCCAGCGGCCAATGTACTATCAAAGGCTAGCTTGTCTTTGTAACTGTACTATGCGCCATTATGTGAAAAGATGATACAAACAAATTTTCATTTACGTTTTCACAAATCACTTATTGAAAAGAAATCTATTTAGAATTTATTTTAGTTCAATCACGGGCTTGATTCTACAAATTAAATAAAAAGTGACTTGTTCAAACCTTTATAATTGCTCTTTGGTAGACAGATGGTTTTCAACATTTTAAAATATTTCTTATATTTTATTAAACGTCTCATAGAGCTCTTCATTTTGACACTTCATATGGATATGTCACAAAAAATACGACTACACTTATCAAATGTGTGTGTTTTTAAATTCACGCGGTTTATGTCACTGCAAGTATCAAAACCACTGCAACAATTTAATATATCAAATAGAACGCACGGCTACAAAAAGAACGTCAACGAAATAGCCAAACACATGCATAATTCTAGAAATATGTACATTGTGCTCTTGGAGCAGTCAAAAAGTAGGGGGTCCCTTTCGTAATTAAGTTATAAAAAGAGGCTAAGTGGCTAAGTAGGCTAAAATTGAATTAGTGAAAGATAATTTCGAGTACGTAGGGCTCGCAGTTATTTAAAATTTATTTTTATTATTTATTTTTGATTTTTCGTTAATAAATAATGGCGAAGTTTAATTAGAAAATTTTATTTGCCCCTGCATATATCAAGAGAAAACCTATAGATAAAGAAAACAAATTCTCATTGTTCAAGAAATCAGCAAAAAGAAACAAATCCATTATCCTTTAGTATGGCAGTTCCGGAATTCCGATAGAAATCAATTGAGCAATATTACTCCATATTAATCCCTAATATTGCGTATTAAACCTCTTACATATTGCCCGATGAGCGGTATTTACGAATCAGCATTCTTGATTAGATTTCTATAGAGTATAGTAAATTGGGCAATCGGTTGGGCCTGTATTCGTTTTGAGGTCCCATTTTGCGGGAATCTTTTCCGATGTAAGTAGGATTACCGCTAAGTATTGGTAAAAGAAACTTCATTGTAACAAACGTATCTTCACTGTATTTCTTTTATTATTCAGCACAATACCTATCATCATCATTATCGTTATTTCAGCCAAAAACGTCCACTGTTGGACTTAGCCGTCCCCCAAGTGTCGCTACAACGAACAGTCCTGTGCGTTTCGCATCCATCAGATTCCCGCAACCCGGAAACCCCGAAACCCGGAAAATGCAATGCATAGGTGGAACCTACCCTTGTACGCAAGGATAGGTATTCCACCTTTGCATTGCATTTTCCAGTACACAGTCGCCACTTCAGAAGTCTTTCGGTCTCAACGGCCATCTATTCTGCAAGAAATTTACCTATAGCTAACACCTTTTTCTATGTTTGACGCCATAGAACTTACCACGCAATCTTTACCAGGTCATCGGTCCACCTTGTAGGAGGCCTTTTAATGCGGCGTCTTCCGGTACTTAGTCGCCAGAACCTTTCGGTTCCAATGGCCATCCGTACTGCGTCACTTAAGTTTGGCCATCCATCGAAGTGTACCTATTACACATTTCCCCAGTTATGTTTGACGCCATAGTACTTACCTAGTTAAGTCCTAAGTGATTCGTAACTTGAAAGTCCCGTTCAAGTGTTGTGTTGGACAAGTTTGATTGCACTTCACCCACATTACTGATCACTCTGCATACAGAACATACTACATTTTAGTATGCTGTTCGGCAATAAATATAGATGGAAGCATGTCAGCATAAAGTGCCTTAGTCTTGTGATAGCTGGGTACATAAAATATGCTATGTAACAGTAGTAAAACTTAGCTAAAATCCTGTGACACAACGTCTTCGGATTGTAGAAAAGTCCTACAAAATTTTATATCTTATAACATTATTTAAAAAGAAATTGGTTTCTGAAAACACCATCAAAATTGGTCACAAAATAAAACAGCAATTAGTTCAAATACCGATAATTGAGGAAAATTAGGCGCGTGGTAGAGACACTTCTGTTATACGCACGTAACCTAATAGCGGTGACGTCATTTCAGAGTCTGCATCTTTATTCAGTTACTAGACAGTTTCCCTTCCACCATAATTTGTATATTTTTGAGTTCTGTAGTTACTCAGATACCCGCGAAACAAGACACAATAGTAAAACAATAACAGCGCGGTCTCATAGGACCGGTTGGGGATTCAAACGTTAATAATGATCGGATTAAAAAAAAACTGAATGCGGCTGTCGATAAGTGAAGTTTATGATACAAATAATAAAAAGAATTTAGTCAACTATCGAATTTTGTTTTCAAACGTAGAATAGTCAGCCACAAAATAGAATGCCAGTTCAAATACTGGCCTCCCTAGGGGTTTTTGAAACAGTACGCGCGCCGGTTCGTCGCCTCCCAGCGACAAATGGCCAAACATTTTTCCACCGGCCTTCCCTGCTGCATATTTTACAATGGGTCAAGAGGTTTAAAGCACTTTTCCGGTAGATAAAACACAAACCAACGTATCCATTCTAAAAACCTGAGAATAAAGTCGAACTAATGGAATGAATCCGTTGTTTAATCAAAGGGTTTTAAGCTTTTCCAATTAAGTAAGCAATTTACTAGGACAGGTTCTGTTTAGTGACGAGAAAACGAGTTTGATGCTGGATTTTTAATTAAATTGATGGTTGGCATCACTGTTTCGTGGGCGTTCAAAATGTCAGCTATTAGGGGTGATTTAAGGAAATTGAATTTGGTTATTTTAATACTCGGTTCGTAGTCCAGAAATTTAGTCGGTTTTGAGGTTCGTTTAAACTAATATTAGAAAGAGCAAAGATTTGGTTTTTGTTTGTTTAATGTTATGATTTAACTCAAAAACTACTAGACCGATTTTTAAATTCTTTCACAAATAGAAAGCTAAACCTTTACTGAGTAATATAGGCTATATTATGTTTAAAAAAATACATATCTACCTAAATTGCAACAATATAACCCCTAAGGTATCAAAATGTTACGATACCTCGCTATGTCTTTGATACCTACGAGTATATACGTATAATTTATATGGCAGAACAACGTTTGCCGAGTCAGCTAGTTCAAGATATAAGTAAAACATATGCTAGCATGGTTTCTACTTAAATGTAACGTCATCCTCGCGCTAGTGCGCACAGCTGTCGCGGTGCTGCGGTCCAAGGGACGTGCATTTTGGCAGACACAGGATGCATACAAACTAACGAACTAGTGAACCCAAGTTATATAATAGAATCCAAAATATCCGTACCCAAAGAGTAAAAATTGGACCTTATTGCTATGACTCCAGTGTGCGTCTGTCTGTTACCAAACCGGTTATGAACCGTGATAGGTAGACAGTTGTCATTTTTACAAATGATGTAGGTATTTCTGTTACCGCTATAACAGAAAATACTAAAAATAGGATAAAATCGATATTTAAGTAAGACTCCCACACAACAAACGTTTTTTTTTGCCGTTTTATGCTACGAATGGTACGAAACCCTTCGTGCACGAGTTCAACTCGCTCTTGGAAGTTTTTTTTTCACAAAATACAAAACTCTACTGAATTTTTAGAATTTCTACTCGTAACTTGTATTCTTTAATCTAATTTTAAACCCAAAGACAAATGTTTTACGTGCTACAAGGCGGTGTTTAACAAACGAACTCGATTTTCCGAAAATAAGTTCCCCGATTTGGGACAATCGCGTTTCGTGAAATCGTGATAAACCTCCGGCTAGAGAAAGCGGGCCATTCTTTTGGCCCGGGCCATTGGACCGTCGGTCCAACGCGGTCGTCGAGTGGCTACTTTGATTGCATTGCGGTCGCTACCGAGCCCTGAATTTTTATTGAAATTGTTGTGGAGAAATGCGGGATTTTGTCTGAATCCAGGCTGTTTTATTTTTGTGGGTTATCTACTGACCGTGATTGATTTTATTGGATTGATATTCTATTTATGCACGTTTCAGTAGCTACAGTCAGTAAATTGGTGATCTTTTTTTGGCTAGTTTGTTGCTTTGGAAAGTAGTTGAATCTTGATTCAATGATTATAGCTTATTACGTTTCAAGTGAAAACGAAAACATGTTTTATTGTTTATTTCTTTTAGCACTGATGAAAATTATTTCATTCTCCCCAAATCTCCTATCCTTAGTGTTGTTCGTCAGGTCATGATTTGACCATAACGTGTTTACTATATGGATGTTAGAAGACACTTCCAACCCAGAGTTTGTATAAGTGTTTCTCCTCATGTTAGTCAGCTAGGAGACACCGGTCTTATAAAGTTTGTACTGACGAAAAAATCGACGTGTAAAAGTGTATTTTAAAATCTTTTTTCCAAATAAATAATTTTAACATTAAAAATTTCTCCTCTATTATTTAGTAAATGCTACCAGTGACTTCACCCGCGTAGGAAATTATTAAAACAACACTAGGAAATTGCCTCAAGAGTAATTATTCCCGGGAGAAGTAACAAATAAAAACATTCACTCATTATTGTTTTTATAAATCACTTCCTATAATATAGCAGCATATCATCTATCCAATATGCACCTCTGAATCAGATAGCGTATTGACTTACAGTAATGGTATTCAGTACAAACAGCGCTGTCCTATATAAGCACATACATAATGTACCATCTACAATCACTGTAGGTAGTTAATTATATGCCCTGATTGTCTGTCTACACAGATAGACTTGCATGTTGTTTTAGTAACTGTTCAATCTCTGTACATAGATACCCATGTATGTATAATACGACACTTCGGCCGAGACTCCACCAAAGCGAAGATGTGTGCAGTGTGTTGTACGAGAAAATATATTTTTCAGATCGGGGGACTCCACTAAATCGGAGATGTGTGCGGTGTGCTGTGTGTTGTATGAGAAAAGATGTTTTTCAGATCGGGGGACTCCACCAAAGCAGAGATGTGTGCAGTCTGCTGTGTGCTATGCGAGAAGAGATGTTTTTGAGCGCGTGCTCGCGTGCACGGTACTAGCAAGATGGCCGGACAGAGCGCGCGCACTCTGCAGGTTGCTGGCTGGCGAGAGGGGGGAGGATGATATCGCTCACTGCACGCTGCTCACATCTCTCGTCTCCACTGTGCGTCGTCCGCGCACAGCTCACATCTCCGCTTGCATCGCGCCATACAAATATTACACATCGTTGCACAGCGATCTCCACTGAAGCTGAGCGGAGAAGAGATGTGTCAATAACACAATTCTATTGGTTGTTTAAAAAACATCTCCTCTCCGCTCGTCTCGTCTCCGCTTTGGTGGAGTCCCGGCCTTCTAGTTATAGTTCGGAGTTACGTTTAATGGGAAACGATAAAGCATTGATGACACAGTGTAATGAGAAATTTGTATAGGTATCTGTATTGTTTTATTACATCTACGGCATGATGGCTTAGGCAATATAGTTGGGGTAGTCCCACATATTGTGACGTAAAGTTGTGGTGGCGCGGTGCCAATGGCCCTAGCTTAGGAGTCGTATGACGCGGTTCTAAGTTGCAAACCTAAGCAAAGTCTTTACTTTGTCTAACTTATTCCATCACCATTACTCTGAAAACGTTTAAAGGAAACGTCGTGCGGACACTAGCATTTCCTTGTACTAAATTCGAAGACGATGTGACATCTACCAATCTGCACTGGGTCCACGTGTTGGATAACGGCCAATTTCCTCTTCAGCAATGTGAACCCTATAAGAGATTTTCTTTCCTTTTTCAAAATGTTTCTTATATCATTAATTAGCTCGTGGCTAGATAATAACAGCCGCACAGGTCGATCTTCAAGGTTAAGCAACGCTTGCCTAGGTTGGTCTGTGGATGGGTGACCATCTTAACATAACGAGTTTCCTCCGTGCCTCGGAAAGCACGTTAAGCCGTTGGTCCCGGCTGTCATTTGTAGATCTTTGGCAGTCGTTACGGATCGTCAGAAGCCAGTAAATCTGACTCCAGTCTTGCCATGAAGTACCGTGTTACCCCAGTTAATGGGTTGTGGAGGTCTGGTAGGCAGCTGCTCCTCGTAAAATACTGGTATTCAGCTGAATCCGGCTTGACTGGAAGCCGACCCCAATATAGTTGGGAAAAGGCTTGGCAGATGATGATGATATCATTAATGTTTGAATCCTCAACCGGTCCTATGAGACCGCGCTGTTATTGTTTTACTATTGTGTCTCGTTTCGCGGGTATGTGATAGATTAAACTGTATTTTAGAACATAGGTGGCTTACTATATAAAGTTACTTTATGTACATTAATAAGTACACACCGTAATTCCAGTACCTCACTAACTAGGAAGAATAATGTAGTTTCTGTTACAAGTACTTAAACGTGTTCTCTTTCAGACTGCATATAAAAGAAAGAGATGCGTAAAGGTAAAATGTTTGCAAATACATATCAAGCATTTTAGCGATTTACTAAAAGTCTACAGATTTGATTATTAAATTAAAACACAATACCAGTGAAAAGTTGCTTGTAGAATAATCTGTCAAATATCAGAATGATTGCATGTATATTATAGTCCAATTTTAATTCATGAATCCCCGACCGGTCTCATAGGACCACGCTGTTATTGTTTTACTATTGTGTCTCGTTTCGCGGGTATTGATAGGTTAAATCGAAAAAAAGTAATTTTGCGTGATTATAAATTAGCTGTAAAGTATGCTTTTGAACACACTGTCTATCCAGCTTTTTTCCTGAACATGAGCAATAACATAATATATTTTTCTGATTCTGTTTACTGAAGCGGATCATATGCTTTTTCGCTTATTTAACGTTTGAATCCCCAACCGGTCCTATGAGACCGCGCTGTTATTGTTTTACTATTGTGTCTCGTTTCGCGGGTATCTGAGTAACTACACTCGCGATTAACTCCAGTTGTCCTCACAGTAACGTTATTTTCAAAATTATTCTCAGGAAAAAAAAAACTGATTAGTTAAATCTGTCGCCTTCCTGTTACAATCAAATCGTCGCGACAACAACATAAATCATTCTTGTTTTCGTCCAATTAACTGTAGGTATCCAGAGTTGTAATCCAAATAAGTTTGTCGTAGGATAGTTTATCATTCTGTAAGTTATTACTCTCCTGTAATAAGGATTTATTAGGGATGGGTGACCTCTTAATTCGTTTTAGTTGGTAACAGTGAGTATCCGTGTCTGAAAGTTTGGGATAAACTGTGCTATTTAAGGGTAAGCCCCGGCTCTAAATGACTTAGTAAGCGTTATTGAGGACTGACACGTGCAGTTTTTATTAAACGTGGTTTCATTTGTGAGAGATGTTTTCTATATATGTTTTTAGAAACCGTTTTTATAAATGTTTTTAGAGTAAACTAATTAAAAGGTATTACAGTATCTTATCCCCTTAATTATTATGTCTTTAATTATTGGTAGGCTTACGCTTGACCACTATCTTATCTGCTGGCAAACTTGACTCCCTTGACGATAGTTTGCAATAGCAAACTAATGACTACTTAGATCATAAAGGTTAAAAAAAAATTAAAAGTTCATAACTATGTTTGTTACTCTTTTGCGCTAAACGGTCTGAACGGAATTAGACGTATATCTTAGGGCGAGTTTCTGAATTGAGTATTTTGAGTTAAACACGTCAGCCCTACTTTAACGTTTGAATCCCCAACCGGTCCTATGAGACCGCGCTGTTATTGTTTTACTATTATGTCTCGTTTCGCGGGTATCTGAGTAATTAAGAGGCCTGCGGAGACCGCGCGCTATCTCGAGTTGAGACGAAATAAAATAGGTTTTTGAGGTTGATGGAAGCAATCCAGATAGTATAAACAATTCTTGGACACACCGACTGGAGTAAAGTCATCATCCGCACACTGACAGTAATTGCGTGCTGTGATAGCAATACAAACTATTGGAAATTTGGGAGAGGTTCCGTAATACCAAAAATGATAAATGAAAAATTAATGTATTTCCAATATTGTTTCAAGTATTTATAACTTGATAATAATATCTGTGTTTCTACGAAAAGATATTTTGAAATATTGTTGTTTATAATATAGAAAAAACAAAATAAAAACATGACATTTTCGCTGTGAAAATGTGCAAATTTAAATTCGCTTAAATTTCGTTTGGGGTAAGTTTTTCAACAAAAAGACGATGTAGGAACCTAGATAATTATTGTCTGAATCCGAATAACATCATATTATGGTGTAAATATGCTTAAATTGCAAATGATTTTGGTATTACGTTTGTATGGGTAATTCTAACGTCGCGCCCACCTTAATGCCAAATTTTGACAGGCTTTTAGGCTAAAGTGGTCTTTGAGAAATACTGATACTCAAATTCAAATGCTTAAATCAAAAATCGGAGGTTAGAATTGCACATAGAATATGTTTTTATTCCGGGAGTATGTTCATGTTCCCTTGGGATAAATTTCAACTTTCAAAGAAGCGAAACCACTGATAGATTTATTTATATTCATATTGTACTTTCATCTCTACTTCTCATTTTATTTTTTGGACACTCGTACACAATATACTGTCGTAAGAAAACGTATACATTCTTTTTACATTGTTCCTTTTACGACCATGGAAGACACTCAATCGTAGGTGCCCTGAAAGTTCTAAGGGTGTAAACTTAGACAGACGTCGGTCGTGAATTTTCAGTCTCGTGGGTTATCGATATCGTAAACCGAGTCTACATTTTTACGGCTGCCATCTTGACAATTTTCAGCATATAAAACGGGTACTTGTTATAAAAAGTCTTTACGTTTTCACGATCAAGGATCATCATAAAAATCTAGGACTGGCTGACGAAGATAAACACTTCATCTAGGGATCATAAACAAGCAAAACGGTCAACACTTAACACTACAAGTTTCAAATAAAAAAAACAAGCATAAAGTAATGTAATTAAAGTTATGGTACCGTGATTTCATAAATATCATAGGGCTGTCGACAACATGTTCGACGTAAAACACGTTGTTGTTTTTATTTTGTTTGTTCATTATCTTAACGTATGTTTTACCTTTTAAAATATTTTTTAAGGGAACCGATTAAAAAGTAATTATCAGGAATCGATCCATAGAAAGAAATCTCCTAATATTGTACGACCCATGTCCTACTACTATCTAAATCAAGCTCAGAAAACTGTAAACAGTCCGACTTTGAATATTTTATACAGTTTTATAATAATTCTGTTTAGTAATGATCTTTCTTTCTGTCAGTGGTTCGTGTTATACCAATTCAAAAACATCGCTAAAACTACGCTTGTCATCCACATCGCTTGCACGAATTTCACCTGTGCGTCATCACCTTTGTTGTGACGTCACGAATCGCAAGCTGGTGACACACCGTCATCTTTGTAACGGCTGTGCACCTATTGCTTGAAGGCCAAGGTTCAAGTTTAATATCGCTAATGGACAACCCTACCCTGGTGGAATATTACAGTAGGTTCTCACTTTGTTCTCGATCGTAGTTTTTATGAAGTGATAATGTTTGTAACTAAAATAGCGTGTACCAAACCCAGGTCTCCATTTTCTTCTACAATGTAGGTATGCAGAGGAATCCTGAGTACTACTCGTACTTCGTATACTGCATCTAGTCCAGGAGCACGGTCATTATGCGTACAGCTAAGGAGTGGGTTTTTCCTGACGGAATCTGAGTTTCCTGATAGCTACAACGTTTTGCTATGGGCTCTTTAAGGCAAGAGTGAATAGGTTTCTTCTAGGAAGGTGTTCTCCACCATCTTAGGAGAACTTAGCAAAACTTATTAATAAGTAGTTGTAGTGTAGGTAGTAGTGAAATCATCTTCATTATTTTTCAGATTGTGCCTTAGGTAAGGCAAGTACCTAAGTGTGTGGTCTGTTAGGCTGTAACTAACTAAAACCACCCCGGTGTTCCCTTGTATACTTGCATTGGGGTCTAGGAGTGCAGTGTCATTTTCGCTGCCCCAAGCTAGTATTGACCCGTCGCCCACGGGTCTCGCCGTGTATTGGGGAGTGTCTTACCTATACATACTATAAGAGAGGCGTACATAACTCTACGTGCCTCTATCTCGGGTTGTCTGACTAATGTCCTCTAATCCATCGTCCCTACACCTTTTTAGGGTCTTTAAAAAGGTTCAGCTTTTTAAGGGATTTGGGAGAGAATCAATCGCAAACTAGTTTTAACACTTCTCCTTTCTTCTGCGACATTCTTTCCGTTTAACTTTTTTCTTTATTGTAGTTAGATTATTTGTTGTTGTAACGGCAACCGAAATACACATTCTGTTAAAATTTCAACTCGTAAAGAGTTACTCTTGTCTGTTACGGTTTATGATATACAGCCCGCTGACAAACATACTGACGGACGGACGTACAACGGATGCTTAGTGATACCTATAACTATTACGGGACCCTTCTGGTTGGCACCCTTTGCGCACAATACCCTAAAAACATTTATTACTTAGAAACAATGTGAGAGAAAATAAAAGACATTAGAAATGCATGCCTTCATTCTAATATCCAAGCGTTAAGCGCTATTCTGATAAAATAGAATGTACTTTGATCAGATTCCACTATTGAATCCTGACACCTTTCGAATTGTCGTTGTGTACCTTGAAGATTTACGCCTGTGAATAATTTAATCAGTAGGACGGCTTTCAAGTCGCAAATCCTCTTAAATTACTTTCTAGACGTGATAAAGTCCGAAAATACGTTTATTTATGTACCAACCAGCCGAATTGTTGGCGAATTTAGTTCTGCTAAAGGATTTTTGGAACAAAAGTCTCTAAGTGAACGGATTTAGCGGTTGATTGGAATGGCCTTAAAATATCTGATGAATAAAAGAAAAATAAAATTGGTTTGGCCTCATTTGGTACTAGAGATATAATAAATATTGGATACTCGTATTATGTAGCAATGAGCAGTCGGGTAATGTTTCTTTTAAAATAAATGTTTTGTTTTTGTTCGGACTGGGTAAATTATGAAATAAGTTTTTCCACTACGAGTGGAGCGAGATCATTAGACTTTTGCCAAGTAAAACCTAACCGTGTCTTTTCAGTTCACTGGAAGTTTCTGAAAGGGATAATAATGGTCCTGGAATGTAAAGAGCAACTGAAGGACATAATATGGGTTTTAGTCAGTTAAAGTTTTGTATAATTTCTCTTGCGCTACCCTAGGGTAGAAGAAGACAATGAACTATTTCGCACCTCAAAAAAAAACCGTGCCGTTTTTTCAGTTTATTTATAAAAGAATTTTCTATTTCAAAAAGTTTTCTGCGGTTTTCCTCCTAGTCTCTTTCTGAAAATTAAGCAGATTCATTTAGACATTGCACTTCGTCAGGGCAATTTTATGGCGTGTCCCATTTAAGTCTTCATTCAGCGAAGAGGTAGAGATTAATCGGCATATTTGCGGTTCTCACCGGTAAAACAAGGGTGGGTGAAGATATTTCCACTGGGAATGAGTACCGCTACTAAATTGTACCTTACCTTCGTGTAATATGTGATTACATGGTATGTGGTATTTGGGAAGTGATTCATGATGTTATAAACCTTTGAAGGGGTGGTGTGTGGTGTCTCTATAGAGGAACGTAGGGGATGTCTAAGTTATATGAAGGGTGATGCTTCTGTATATTGTGCAGCAGTGGCGTGTAATTGGAGATGCTTGTGTTCAATTATAGAATACAGTTCGCAGATTACAATGAAGGTCTAATGTAGAATGCTACCTCAAATAGTTATTTGAAGGTTAGCAAGGTGGATTGACAGTGCACTTTGACTGTTGGTAGAATTACATCGCGCGGCGTGGCTCTAATGTAGCTCTTCAAGTCTAGTTGTCATATAAAGTGAAGATGGAGACGAACGCCATGTGACGCGTTTCTACGTATAGATTAGCCGTCACCCATGTTTTCATCGGTCTAAAATGTAGTTCCTTCACTTCAACTGTGCTCAGTGCTAACAGTTGCTGGATATTATTGCGTTCTCTCCTGCAGTAAATAATAATGGGTCTTGAAAATGGTTAGGTTTCAATTTACCAATATGACTGATGGTAAAATTGTTTGATAAAATGAGATATGGATTGAAGTTTTCAATTCAAGGTTCTTGTTACAAAGTTCAGCTGCTATCAATGTTTAATTCATATTTTTGCTACAACTTTGAAATTCGATAGAAATAATAACTACTGACGAACGTGAGGACGATACAAGCGAGCAACACGAGGTCGAACTGAAGTCTAAGGTCGCACTAGTTAGTAGTAAGGGTCAAAGGTGCAGATCGCGTGTGTTCCCAGCCAGGGTCACGGCATTCATGTGCTATCGTTATCGCTACCCCATCAACAAATCAGTCTCAATGCTCTACAAATACGGCCAAAACTAAGAGGCACTTAATTACGCCTTTTTCCGTATTATTTTTGGACCAAGTCAAGAATGTTTTTCACGGTCACGCAGCGAGTATGGTTTATGGTTTCCGAATCATAATTTTACTACTACGTTTACATGTTGGGAAATATGGGCCGCTATAAACTTGCGGTCGTAAGGAAATATTTACTTAATGAAAGTACCTTGTAAATTGATTGTTATGAGTGCTAGATTCCACATAAACATGAAACTGCTGAAGCCAACTATTACGAGTACGACCTAGGTAGTTGGAAGGAATTTACACTGAAATATATGAAAATCTGATTTGTAAGAGAAACTGTTTCAAATAGTTAAAAAATTTAAGATGTGTTCTCTGATAGGAATCACACTGATATTATAAAAACTTTAATGAGTGTGTGTTACTTCTTCACATTTAAAAGGCTAAACGGATTTTGATGAACCTTGGAACACACTATGAGTAGGTATATTTTCTTGGGATGATTTTCTATTTTTATGCAAGCAGCAGCTGGTTGTAAATCCATATATATAAAAATGAATCCCGTTTTCCGTTGTCACGACATCACATGAAAACGGCTTGACCGATTTGGCTGATTCTTTTTTTTAAATGTTCCTTGAAGTTCAATGATGGTTCTTACGGAGAGAAAATTCTAAAAAAAAAAAAATTAGGTAAAGTAGGGTAGGTAGGGTAGTGTAGGGAGTGTAGGGTAGTGTAGGGTAGTGTAGGGTAGTGTAGGGTAGTGTAGGGTAGTGTAGGGTAGTGTAGGGTAGTGTAGGGTAGTGTAGGGTAGTGTAGGGTAGTGTAGGGTAGTGTAGGGTAGTATAGGGTAGTGTAGGGTAGTGTAGGGTAGTGTAGGGTAGTGTAGGGTAGTGTAGGGTAGTGTAGGGTAGTGTAGGGTAGTGTAGGGTAGTATTGGGTAGTGTAGGGTAGTGTAGGGTAGTGTAGTGTAGGGTAGGTAGGGTAGTGTATGGTAGTGTAGGGTAGTGTAGGGTAGGTAGGGTAGTGTAGGGTTGTGTAGGGTAGTATAGGGTAGTGTAGGGTAGTGTAAGGTAGTGTAGTGTAGGGTAGGTAGGGAAGGTCGGGTAGGGTAGCGTAGGATAGGTAGTCATTTGACGGGAGCGAAGCCGCGGGCAAAAGCTAGTAAAATATAAAACTTCTTTTATTTTTATTTCTTTGTTGATTAGACTTTGTAGCTAAATGTCAGATTTCTCATACCATCCCAAAAAACTATTGAAATAAATAGAAATTTAATTGGGTACATACTCAAAATGTTTGAACAAAGACTCAAGAGCATTGGCATTACTTTAAATAATTAAGTTTTTGTACAAAATTAAAACAAAGAAAGCCACTTATTTTAAGTGAAACGTTGAGTAGAAGTTATTGTTTTCATTGTGTACTGGTTTAATGAACTTAAGTTTTCGGTTTAACTTGACACAAGATTATTATGTGGGAGTTTATGCAAATTTTTAGATTTAAGCCATTAATACCCAAATGAATACTGGGTATTTTATAAACCGAGTGGGTGTTAAATAAATTATGCAGGGTATTTTTGAAGTCATTGGCAATCTCTTAGGGGATGAACGTACTCATTAATGCGAAAAACCTTAGGTAAGTATGGGTCAAAAGACCTTTGAGTGATCTTTGAGGAGTGGTTGGACAAGCGCCATGCTGCGGTCTTTGCTGGGGAAATTAATGGCGATTTAATTAATTTATCTTGGCACAACTATTAAGTACTCGTTTTAACTATTGATGTTTGAAAAATACTGCTTAACGATAACAATATACAATTTTCAGGATTTAAAAACGAAAGCCCGCGAAATGTCAGATAACGGCAAGCTACTTATCGACACGCTAACGCCCGTTTTCAATAAGCTATCTATTATACAGTTGCAGCTACTAAAGATAAACAAATCTATTCTTTTGCTCTTACTTGCTTTCCTATAACCTACCGACGGATAGCATTTCCTTCCAAAAGTTGTGGATTGATAGATAGAATCTTACTGTTTATCGAGGATAGCTATCTATCTATAAACTGCAATAGGTTATTGAAAACGGGCGTTAGAAGAGGAAGCTAAAGGACGGCAGCACGGCCTCCTAACTTTCATGACACAGATCCTCAATTGACACTGTTGTTTCGGGAGGTTCTTGTTTTGGATTCGTCGGGAAGAAACGCCCGGGTCTTACCATTGTGCAGATCGCCCCAAAGTCACAATAGAATAGAAAGATGTTTATTTCCTTAGTTCATATAATGTCACAATATGTCCACAGGCCATTGGTGTATTCGGCTTGTGGGTGTGTCAGCTACTTACAGTCTACCTATGTTTGTCTGAAAAGATCTGTTTAAGTGTCGTGTAGTGTGTGCTGTGAACTTGTTAGTCTGTACAGCAATAAACTTATATAAATTAAGAAGGTTGTTCTTTATTGCCCTATCCTATCTACAGCTAATTACAATTCATGGTCACAAGGTCACACGACACAATGAAGCATACGGTGGAAGTTTGCCCCGTTTGGGTGGACATTGTGCATGTGAGTGAGATGGTCAGCATGTACCAGTCGCGTATTGTATTAATATTTCCAATTAGTATTGTTTCTGACAATCCCGAATCTATTTAATTTGATTCTTTGGTTTATGATTGTATGTAAGAGATCGCCCAACGCGACAACACAACTCATTACACTCAGTACACTTGCTTTTTATGAATACTTATTCCGTATTTTTATGAGGTGTACAATAAAGTTTTATAATAATAAATCGTGTGAGTTCGATTCTCGCACGAACAACCATTTTTACGACCTACTGATATTTTTTCCGCCTAAGGGTGTGTTGTGTATATGAATTTACTTGTAAACGCATCCACGATACAGGAGTAATTTTTAGTGTAGGTGGGGCAAAGACGCCTGCCGGAGTCTTTGTTTCCTGACAGCTAAAACTTATGAGTCTTCAAGTCAAGAGTGAATAGGTTACTTCTAGGCAAGCGTGCTCTATCGTCGGCCACATCATCGCTTACCATCAGGTGAGATAGTGGTCAAACGCGAGCCTATGTATAATAAAAAAAAATATTTCCTTACAAAATTAAAAAAAATATAGTTATTTCTATAAAGAGGTTTTGGTGAAACCTTATTTCGTTTCCAAACTGGTCTTTATATTGCGCTTGTGCTGCAGATGTTACCTTGCTGCAGTCTGTGCCAATAAAAGTTGCAATAATATCACTGTAACTGCAGAAATGCTGTGTTTCCTTTCCGTGGAAAGCCTTTATATGACGTCAGCCGGATTTTCTTATTAAATGTGTCTTCAGGTAGGTATGTGAAATTAATTTTTTGCCGGCGAAGCGTTTGTGAAGTAGAAAATGTTAATATAATTTATGGTAAACTAGCGACTCGGTTCAGCGTCGCTCAAGTTAGAAAAATCTTTGGAATACTCGGATTTTTCTTTACTAACTACCCACATCCAACTCTTAGCTATTCATGAATCCCCGACCGGTCTCATAGGACCGCGCTGTTATTGTCATATTCGCGCTCTACACTCGCGGCGCGAAAGGCCGCGAAAGCCGCGAAAGCCGCGAAACGCGTGTGTAGATGGTTTCGCGCGTTCACGTTCACACTTCGCGCCGTTCCCCGTTCGTTGTCGGTTTTTGTCCCGCGACAAAGGTTCGCGATTGGTTCACGGCGCGTGAACGCGAACGCAACTACACTCGCAGTTTTTCGCAGTAGCTGAGAAGACGCCATCGCAAGTGGTTGTGCATTATTGCGTACTTAGTACGTAACGTTCTTTTTTTTAAATGAGTATGCGTCTTTTTCTCCATTTCTTTTTAATTAGTGTCTTATTTTTAATACATAGATAATTGTTATACGATATAGCACAGAGCGTCACCGCAGCAGCGACAATCACGTCGTCATCCATTTTCTTTGAGGCCGCGAACGAGACTGCGAGACTTCGCGAGTGTGGAGAGACACGAAGTGCACGGCGCGAATCGCGGCGTGAATTTACAGCAAGAATCGCGAGCGAGTGTAGAGCGCGCTTTACTATTGTGTCTCGTTTCGCAGGTATTGATAGGTTAAATAAATCTATTATTGGCTAGTTAAACGACAGTAATTGTAATCGGGTATGACACTTTCAACCATTATCGAAATTAAAATAAACTCTTAACTACTTACTCCATGCTTCCCCCTCGCCAGAGTATATTTTTGAATTTTGCAGGTCAGTTTCAGGACTATAACAAGTATGGGTTAGCTGATTATAATTATACATCAGTTCAGCTAATCCTATTGAATAACTTTTTCTTGAAATAGTCATAAAACTAGACTTGTCAAAAAAAAAAAAAACTTAAGATGACTTTTGCGGGCGTCCCTTGTGTTCTCATCTTAATGACTAATAATAAATGAGGTCTAAACACACCTATCAATTTAACGTCTTTGCAAAATGAAGCCAATTAATTTTCAGTGGTCCATTATTATCGGAGCTTAATTTTCAAACTGGCAGTTTATAGTTCAACTGATATACAACCTCCTAAGCCGAGGCTGACCCCTGTCCTCTGAACGAGAGGCTTCTGACCTTTATCCCTTGTTAATGAATAATGAAACAGATCAGAAAATGATACGTCTTGGTACACAGCTACATATACATATTCATGTCATATCTTATTTGAAGATGAATATTCATGGAGTCTTGGAACTGAAATAATCTTATATGTTATGCATGATACCAGTTTTATGTTTGATATGAGAAAAGGAAGTTGGTATCTAACGCTATCTTTTTTTATTGGTAAACTGGCCGGACCCCGCGGTTTCAGTTGTCTTTGGTTATTGCTCCGCTCCCGTGGATTGTACTGTGATTTAACTTATCATCATCATCATTGCAGGCGAAAGGCGTCCACTGCATTCCCGTGACACTCAACAAGTCATCGATCAATCTTGGGAAGCGTTCCAACGCTGCGTTTGATGTGCGGTCGATACAGAATCTTTCAACCCCATCGATCATCTCTTTTACGAACAAAGTGCCCTGACATTAGTGCTTCCTACCAAATAAAAACGTTTACGTTTTAGCACAAATGTAGACAAAATTTCAGATTTAAAAATATTAAAGAAATTTCAAATAAGTTGACTCGAAAACGTTGAAATATTTAGAGTTGTCCATTTGTCCAACTGTAAGCTAGGTCAAACTGTTATATCCGCGGGTTCCAACTGTAAGTAAACTCTGACAAGTTGCCTCAACTTTCCTCGAATATGCACTTTTACATGTCTTTAAAGTTTCCAAACAAACTGTAACTTTTCTGAGAATATTTTCAAGTGATTCTGTAACGAGACCAATTTGTCCCTCTCAAAGATTTAGTAGCATTTTTTTACCAAAACTAAAGGGTACTGTTCAATTTGCATAAAAGCTGATCCGTAAAAACCTTTGCAAATTGTACAAACTACTCAAATTGGAATAGCCCTTTGTACCAACTAGTTTGCCCTTTTCCAAGAATCAAAGGAGTGTTTTCGTCACAAAGGCAAGGTATATTTTCTGTTATCGGAGGCTGTGACCATAAAACGGATCATATCGGATCCAATTTGACGCACAAACATTTGACAAACGTGACTATGGCCCGATGTGCTTAGACCTTGCAAAATTGGATCCGAGAGTGGGTTTGGACAGAGACATTAAGAATTCTTTTCGGAAATTTGGTTTTATATTTTTATTACTACTTTAACTAAGTCACGTTTCATGTGTAAAGTTACATAGCTAAACGTTTTTATATAAATAGACAATAGAAAAAGAAGGCACAATTTTATATCAGGCTTACGTTGTAGCACTTTCTAACCTATCGTAAAATGAAGACCCAAATCGAAAATACAGACTGATCAATTTATGATTTGAATAAAGATTTAAAATTAATTATATGAAAATGTCCCACAACACTTTTAACTGAATTCCTATGATAATATTAACTATCGGACAGTGAAATCTTGTCAAAATCCGTTGAGACGATTCAAAGGTTAGCCGGAATAAACAAAAAAAAAATTTTTTAAATCAAAAACAGGTTCTCAATACGGTTGTATTTTTTATTTTGTCATGATTTTTATTTTTGACTAAAAAAAAAACAATTACCATCGAAGCTGAAAGGTCGTTACAGAAACTTCATAGTAAAATAGTGCATCCTAGCTATGTGGGGGATTATTGAAATTGTTATGAGAAGCATTCTACACGACAGAGCATACAGAGGAGGTGAGCCCCGACTATCCGGAGTACCGCTATGTTGGTTACGCAGTTGAGTCGATAGGGTTTTTTGCAAAATCTATCGTGATCCTGAAACGCATAGGGCAACTAAAGAACACAGGTTAATTTTAGTAAAATTCTGATATTCTTGCTATTAGAGCGGAAAATGGAATCGGATGATGTTCCTCCTCAATAAAATGGCTAAACAACAAAGATATCCTACCTACTCAAACCCAATGTTTGAAGTCGACGATAAATGATTATACCGACGACTAGTGCTTGACTGCGATTTCGCCTGATGGTAAACAGTGAAATTATAATCGCATGGGAAGAGCTCAGCAGCCAAACTGTTCCTTAATCCTTCGAAATACTCGGTATAAACAACGAGGCGAACCGCTCCGTCCGGACCGTAACAAAACATGTCTGAAAATTAAAGTCGAATGACGTTATTAATTGTGGTTGCTGCATCAAACGGGTCATTAAGCAAGCCAGCCTTAATGCTTTACAAAATGGCGGCTGTAATGTCCCGTCGCGAGTGACAGATAGTCGGCAGTAAGTAGGACATGCGGTTGGACGTGGGACATGAGCACATGAGTACATGAGCTATAGCAGTACTGAGTACCAATGTCAAATGCAAAGTTGAGAGCAGGCGTTTGTCATGACCAGTAACATGACGTTTGATTAAGTGCAAGGCGTTTGTCATGACCAGTACATGACTTTTGATTAAGTGTAAGATTTAATCTTTGACCTTTATGTTATGTTGTTTTTAATTAATTTAGTTTCTTTTTAGTACGATGCTTGTTTTAATTAATAGCTTGGCCCAGCATGACTGAAGCCAAGGGTTGACTTCTGAAAAGGTTACCCGTGTGTTGCTGGCAGTTTTTTATGAGACATTGATAATTTTTGAAAATTGATTTTGTTATAGTCGATGTCACTTCATATATTGACATGTAAGAAAAGAAAATTGAATACAAAAGATTTCTAAGACAATTTCAGTGTTTTTATCTGAAACAACTGGTCCTTCGAGCCGGATTAAAAACAGTGCACGACTAAATGGATCTACCGCGACGAAGTGAAAGATTAATAAAGAAAAATAAACCTGTTCCCGAACTTAAACAAGTAAGCCCGAATCCTACTATGACCCCGTCATCGCTAAAGTCCGCACGATCTAATAATTCTAGCGCATCACAGCGGCGCATTCTTGAAGCTCGCGCCGCAAAAGAATTAGCGGAAATTGATCTGCGGAAGCTAGAGGTAGAGCGAACCCTTGTCGAGGCCAGACTCGCCGAGGAGACGGCCCTTTTGGAAGAGGATGCGGCGAGCCACGTCTCCGCTGTATCAGAGGCTGTGAAATCGGTTCAGGTTCAGAAGTGGGTGGATGAGACTTGCAACGCTGAATGTGAGGTAAAGGCAGATAGTAAACAGGAGCGAGGTCACCAAGACTACCGCACCGCTGTTAACGACTACCGCAGCGGTCACGACAACGACATCGTAAACCTTACGCGTGCCATCACAGAAGCGCTAAATAAGACGACGACGACTACTAACAGCACTCCCACCCCCACCACCGATAAATTACTAGGCCGTATGTCAGCAAAGGATCTACCAACCTTCACGGGCGACCCGATCGAATGGCTGAGGTTCAAGAATTCTTAATTCTTAATTCTTTATTGTACACAAAAACTATATTTAAGTACAGTGATTTTTACAATTCATGTACAAAGGCGAGCTTAACTCAACAATGAGTTATATACCAATCTACGACTAGAATCGGCCAATATTCAGATGAGGAAAACGTAGCACGATTACAACGTTGTCTCCATGGTCCAGCCTGGGAAGCGGTAGCCGCCAGACTCATCACCGTCACCTCTGCCGACGAGATTATCAAGACCTTGGAAATGCGATTTGGTAGACCTGACCTCGTGCTACACCGACTTATAAGCGAGGTGAGGAAGATACCCAAGCTGACCGGGGTACGCACGGACCTGGTATCACTAGCAACGAAAGTGGACAATTGCGTCGCGGCTATAGAATCCATGGATCATGTCGGATACCTATACAGTCCAGATCTGATGACAATGATTATCGACAAATTGACGGAGCCAATATTCTTCCGCTGGTTAGATTACAGCAAGGGTCTCACCTCTCGTGACCCACAGCTGCCAGCATTGGCCAAGTACCTGATGGAAGAAGCTCATGAAATCTGCTTAAGAGGAGCCTTGGAGTCAGCACAGACTAAGACCACCGGCACCAAGCGTTCAATATTATTAACAAATGTGGGGGAGGAGGAAAGCCACCCCGAACCTGACAAGGAATCAACAAACGTTGTGGTGCCTAAGACAACATGCAAAACACCCACAGAGAAGGAATGCGCGTTTTGCTCAGATAAGGGCCATGGGATTACAATTTGCCCCAAGTTCGCAGATGAAGATATCAATCAACGATGGGATTGGACATGTAAGCGCCGATTATGCTTTAGATGTCTCAAGTCAACTCACCGCCGCGAACGATGCAAATCCAAGGTCAGATGTAAAACGTGCAAGAGAGGTCACCACTCGCTTCTACATAGACTTGACTGGGACAAGCCCGAGACTACAGCAAATACATGGTCTGTAAAGAATAAGGTCTTTCTGAAGGTGCTGCCGGTTGAGATTGAAGGGCCATCAGGAAGTGTTACGACCTATGCACTACTTGACGAAGGATCGACAGTAAGTCTGATCGAAAGCGATATCGCCGAAAAGATCGGAGCTTCTGGTCCTGAAAAAGAATTGAAGATTCATGGTGTAGTAGGTCTAACAAGCAGCGCATCAAGTCAGATGGTAACGTTGACGATACGAACTCCCTGGGGTCTTCATCAGCTAGATCGAGTACGAACGGTTAAAGCGCTAAATCTGCCCTACCATACAATCCCTAAAGAACAGATCGAGAGCTTGGACCACCTGAAAGACCTTCCCCTCAATGCATTTGAAGGTCAACCAGCTATGCTGATCGGCCAGGACCAATGGCCCCTAATCGTGAGCAGAGAACTAAGGGAAGGCGGTAAAGGTGAACCTGTCGCGTCGTTGACAAAACTTGGATGGGTGCTCCATGGTGTTTGTTCTTCCATAGCATCCAATATTATGCCTGAGTTTGCGCTTCATGGACGCCTAGACGAAGACGATCGGTTGGACGAACTAGTGAGAAACTACTTTCACTTGGACAGCCTTGGTGTCAAGTGCCTTGACAGGCCCAGATTATCCCCAGATGAGAAGAGAGCCATTCACATCCTAGACACGAAGTCCCGAAAGATAGGGAAGAGATGGGAAACCGGTTTGTTATGGCGGAGCGACGACGTACAGCTGCCTGATAACCGCCGAAATGCTGAACATCGACTACGAAGCACGGAGAGAATGATGGACGCTGATCCTATAGCCGCCGCTGATTACGAAAAGCAGGTGGTCAACTTCATTGAGAAAGGTTATGCAAAAGAAGCTCAAGAAAAACCTACTGGTCGTGTGTGGTATTTGCCGCATTTTGGTGTCCGCAATCCAAACAAACCTGGCAAGCTACGACTTGTATTTGACGCCAAAGCTACAACTAATGGTATTTCTTTGAATACAGAGCTACTTACTGGACCTGACTTGTTGAACAACCTGCTAGGAGTATTGCTGAGATTCCGAGAACGAGCTGTCGCTGTAACAGCGGATATAAGAGAGATGTTCCTCCAGGTGAAGATAAACGCAGACGATCAGAACGCCCAGTGCTTCCTATGGCGAGGAATGGAGCGAAAGCAACCACCGCGCATTTACAAGATGACTTCTATGACTTTCGGAGCCACGTCATCGCCCTGTACCGCAACGTACATCATTCGCCGCAATGCTGACGAATACGCTACTTCTCACCCAAGAGCCGTCGAAGCCATCAAGAAACGACATTATGTAGATGATTATCTTGACAGCCTTGATGATGAGGAGCAGATGAAGCGACTTGTGGAAGATATAGTGATGATACACAAGACGGGCGGTTTTGATATTCGAGGATGGGCATCAAACCGGCCAAATGTTCTACCTAAAGAAGCAAAAACAGAACCTGTCATGTTACTCGGACGAGACGATGAAGTCCAAAGAACCTTGAGCTTGAACTGGAGACCATCTTTAGACACCTTGGGTTTTGATCTCAGCATGAAGGAGATTGACAAAGACGTTGCCAATGGTGTTAGAATCCCTACTAAGCGTCAGATGCTGCAAGTGGTGATGTCAGTCTTCGATCCGCTTGGAATATTGAGTCCCTTCCTGATTAGAGGGAGAATAATGCTGCAGGAGTTGTGGCGGACCAAGACAAAGTGGGACGAACAGATAAACGACGATCTCGCTCAAGTATGGATCAAATGGCTTCAAGACTTGAAGAAATGTCGGTTATTTTCCATACCACGACACTACGGGTTCCCTGCAATGGACAAATTTCAATTAATAATCTTTGTTGACGCATCTGAGCAGGCCTATGCAGCGGTAGCCTACCTGCGCCGTGATACACAAATTGCCTTTGTCGCTGGAAAAAGCCGCGTGGCCCCATTGAAAGCAGGCACGACGATACCACGCCTGGAACTACAAGCTGCGTTGCTTGGAGCACGCTTGGGAGAGACAATCAAGCAAGAACAAAGCATGACAATCTCTCAATGCATCTATTGGACTGATTCTTTGACAGTGTGGCGATGGATACAGAAGAATCCACGAAAGATAAACGTTTTCGTTTCTAACAGATTATCAGAAATAGACGAACTCACAAAACCTGAAGAGTGGAGATGGCTACCTGGAAACATGAATGTCGCCGATGAAGCCACTAGAGCTAATGTAGTCCTCGACATGGACAAGTCAAGATGGGTGTCGGGACCTGACTTTCTTCACCTCTCAGAAGATGCATGGCCTAAGTTCAAGCCGGCCGAAAACGAGGAGGAGATAAAGCCACCTACAACTATTTTGACCGTCTCGGAAGCTATAGTGCTTATTGACCATACTCGTTTTTCGAATTGGCGCCGACTAACAAGAAGTTTTGCATACGTTTTGCTTTTCATAGATAGATGTCAAAGACTTGACACTAGAATGTCACCGGTGTATGAACGTCGTTCTCAAACTCATATTATCCGACAAACACAATGTGAGTTATTTTATGATGAAATAAATCGCTACGATTAAGAATGGCAATACGATAAAACCGCAAAGTAAGTTAAGAAAACTTAATCCGAGACTGGACGACGACGGTGTGCTGCGAGTTCAGAGTCGTTTGATAGCTGGCAGAGAGTTGTCGCTTGAGTTAAAAAAGCCGATTATACTCGACGCAAGACACAATGTAACTAAGCTTATCATCGAATACAAGCACCGACTATTAGGACATTTCGGTACAGCGACCCTGGTAAATGAGCTTCGACAAGATTACTACATATTCCGTTTACGGGCGGCAGTGCGATCATTAATTGCTAACTGTAACTGTAAAGCGCGGCGTGCGCGTTGCGAGCAACCAATGATGGCAGGATTACCAACTATGCGCCTCGAACACCACTGCTGACCATTCACGTACTGCGGTGTCGACTTGTTCGGTCCAATGACAGTGACCATCGGGCGACGACAAGAAAAACGATGGGGAGTTATCTTCACTTGCATGAATACCAGAGCCGTGCACATTGAAATAGCATCGTCATTAAACACTGATTCGACTCTTATGGCGATTAGAAGGATGGCGGCGCGACGTGGATACCCCAAACGACTCCACTCAGATAATGGCACTAATTTTCGATCTGCAAACAAGGAGCTACTGAAGATTGATGAAGAAGTGATTAACAGGACTGCGGACTTGGGCATTGAGTGGACCTTTAACCCCCCAGATGCACCACACATGGGAGGTGTATGGGAGAGGCTCATTCGATCAGTAAAGACGGCCCTCTCAGCGATCCTTCACTCAAGAGCGCCCAAGGAGGAGGTCCTTATCACTCTCATGGCTGAAGCTGAAAACGTCGTGAATAGCCGGCCTCTTACAGACGTGTCTCTCGACCCCGACGAGGAGGAGGCACTGACACCCAACCATTTTCTGCTTGGATCTTCAAACGGGCTGGGTAGACCAGGAAGCTTCACAGATGCAGACTTAAACCTAAGAAGGCAGTGGAGGATAAGCCAAAGACTGGCGGACCATTTCTGGTCTCGATGGATGCGCGAATATTTGCCCAGCCTACAGACGCGCACGAGATGGACGCACGATTATGGGTGTGGGGTAGGGCTTAATGACTTAGTCTTAATTGCAGATTCTTCATCTCCTCGAAATGTGTAGCCTAGAGGTCGAGTTGTCGCCACGCTGCCAGGCCGGGACAGCCGTGTCCGCATGGTGGATGTGGCTACCCACGGCGGTGCTGTGCTACGGCGCCCGGTCAACAAGTTGGTGGTGTTAATGAAAGCAGTGGGGCCAGCTGCCACCGTGTGAGCTCGACGGTCAGGGTCGAGCGAGGAGGAGTATGTTGCTGGCAGTTTTTTATGAGACATTGATAATTTTTGAAAATTGATTTTGTTATAGTCGATGTCACTTCATATATTGACATGTAAGAAAAGAAAATTGAATACAAAAGATTTCTAAGACAATTTCAGTGTTTTTATCTGAAACACCGTGGTTCTAGAACGCAAAGGTCAACGCGAAGGAACAGAGGTGTGGTTTTACCCACTAAGGGTTTGATACGCTCTTTCACTCCACCTCAGATCGGGAGAAATTATTAGATAATTTCTCACTTTAAAATACAAAGGATATGGGCATTATTTGAAAGAGTCACTGTTATGAATTTATGCGCGTTATTTTGCAAATAGTTTTACTTTTATTTTTAGTGAGTTAAAAGAGATGGGTTCTACTGAAAGATCAATAAAATCGATACAGGTATTTTTTTTAAATCCTATCTGTTCCAAGAAGTGGCGTTGCTAAGATTACGTTTGATATGGCATTGTATCGGTAGCTCAACGGTGTTGATTATTAATTTAAGTTGATATTGTAAACTTAGGTTAGATTATGACGTTGGGGCTTACATGCTCTATGAGTTAAGAGTCCCTAAAAAATCAATAATCAAAAACAAAAACTATTGCCTTAACCTATCAATACCCGCGAAACGAGACACAATAGTAAGACAATAACAGCGCGGTCCAATGAGACCGGTCGGGGATTCATGAATTAAAGGTGATGTCAAAGTTGAGACCAAGCTATGTAGATTGGTTTCAATTCAAACCGTCGTCGGCAAGTAACATCACATACAAGCACATTTACCTAAGTGCAGTTCAAGTCGCAGCACAAACGTAGTTTCCACACTAGCATACACACGTAGTTTTGTCTGAGTAGCGTCTGAGTGAGATTGAACTACACTACATTACACTGCTCACGTGTCTGGCGACGGTAAATAAATTGCTAAAAAATAAACATAAAAAACAAAAACTGTTCTTAAGGTGATGTCAAAGTTGAGACCAAACTATGTAGATTGTTTTCAATCCAACCGTCGTCCTCGGCAAGTAACATCACATACAAGCACATTTACCTAAGTGCAACTCAAATCGTAGTACAAACGTTGTTTCCACACTAGCATGCACATGTAGTTTCGTCTGAGTAGCGTCTGAGTGAGATTGAACTACACTACACGGCTACACGTGTCTGGCGACGGTGAGTGCGATCGTGTTTTGTTTTCTTTGTACGCCAAATACGATTGTAGAGTTTAAAATGAAGTGATGCATTTTGAGAGAACGTTTTCTGGTAGTCTAAGAGCCAGCGGCCCGCAGACCTTCGGTAAAGTATAAAAGCTGTAAGTTTCTCAATGTATGTCCCCAACACAGGTAAGAACGAATCCCGTCTATGTAACTTGGGTGGCGGTGGCTTTCGCAGGTATCAGGTAATAAAGGTGTGTAAAATTGTATGTTAGATTTGGTAAAATATAAAACTTAGTTTTTACATATTTTACTTATAATAATCCCAAAAGTCATCTTGCCGAAAGTCAGACACTTCGTACGGTAAAAAAAGGTTGAAATTTTTTTTTTGCTTACTTTGTTTTTCTTTTATAATTTGGCATTGTTTAATGTTTTATTTGGAAACCTAACATAAAATAGGATTTTAAAAGTTTGGTTAAAACGGTTTACTTAATGATCATCAGTAATATAATTACAGTCTTAGGTAAAAAAACGAAGTTCACGAGATTGTACGTAAAAATCACCTCGGCTTGCAACGCAAAGGGCAACTAAAATCCGAGATTCCTTTGCTGCTTCATCGGGAGGAGTTAGTTGACCTTAAGAAAAGCTATGAATGTTATAAAGAAATGTCTACAAGTCAGTATACAACACAGAACATATAAAGTGTTCTGTGGTATACAAGGTATACAAGTCAATAACAACTCCGGTTATTATAATAGCAGTTGTGAACATGAGCTTACTTTCATCGAATCAATCAAACCGCCCAACTAAGTATAGTAAAAGTCAACTGTGTGCACCAATTGTACTTCGCTTTTTAAGGCTATAGTTTTTTTGGTCCTGACGTATATGGACACCACGTTTGTGTGTGTTATCCTTGCCAGAAATAGTGAAAAAAATTACTAATCACCGATTTTCTTTTTGTTGTTTATTTATTAAAAAATAAACATTTAGTATTGGGTTAACGCTGCCCTAGCCAGACAATTTTTTTTTTATATAATTTTCTATCCTGAAAAAAAAGTACAAGCTTATTAAATGTATTGACGTCAGAATAAGAACGCAGGGAAAGGTGAGTAAGTATAAAACTTTGATTAAGACTTTCAAAGCGATCGATTTTTGTTATAATTAATACAAAATAGAAGAACTTAATTGCTGGAAAAAATATTAAATAACTTGAAAATCCACTTTTAATTTACGAACCTAATCACCCCAACATACAAAATACAATCAATAAATCTGCATTAAGCTAAAAAATATTAATCACGTAATAGTTGGCTGTCAGGGCCGCGCATTACGGACTGAAATAGACTAGCCTTGTTGAACCGCCATTATGCTTGCTACAAGCTTGTACTCCTCAAGGTGACGGCCATTTTGTTCTGTGTTTATTGTGGTTTGGACGTCGTGTTCTATTCAGGGGCTGTTCCATGATTTGACTTACAATTGTTAAGGGATATTGACTTGGCAAAAATTACGAACTTTCATATATGATTTTAGGGGCTTCTTAAATAAGGGGCCCTATGTAGTTAAACCTGAAAATTTATTTCTTCTAAAAGGTCTTTCGACTAGCTTCCGAAGTTTAAAAAACAACATAGTTATTATTATCTAAGTAGTTTTTCCGAGACGCACAGGATCGTTTGTTGAGGCGACACGCAGGGAATTACTATGTCCAACAATCAACGTCTTTCGGCGGAAATGCTCATGATGAAGTAGTTTTTTATTACGAAAAATAATGTTAAAACAATCACGGCTTTTACATTCTACTGCAGCTTTTTGCACAAGGTCCTATTAGACAACTTTTACATGACTATAGCTGCTCCAATATTATAATATTGTAGGTTTGATGGTTTATAGGTATAAGATCGGTTTCCAATAGAAAGCAGTGGTAGCCCAGTAGTAACGGCCCCGACTTACGAGTTGTACGTCGCGAGTTCATATCCAGCCAGCTATATTACTTTGTGTAACTTATTTTCATTACCACTGCTTTCAAAACGGTGAAGGAAATCATCATGTGACATCCACCAAGTCGCACTCGCGTGGTAGATTACAGCCCGTTTCCTATCTTATAAAGGTAGCAGTTGGAAGATTTAGAAGGTTGATTATGTTATTATGCGTTTCTAAAGAAAAAATTACACAGGCATTCAAGGGTAAGAGTTATTTGCAGGACGATGATTGTAGACCACAATTATATTCCTGGAGAAATCGACGCAATTTTTTTTCTTCATTGTTGTGTCTGTTTAGAACAACTAACCAAAATCAATCTTAAAGCAAAGCGTTAGCTTAAGGTTTAAGCTTTTCATATCTTTCAAGCTAACATTTTCCATATGAACCACGCGTAATTGTTCGTAGCTTCCTGAATTGCAGGAGTTCAAACATGGGAACTTCGAATTGGATCCACTCTACTCTCTTACATTCTTGTTCATTCCTTAAGCACAAACTCAGTTTTATTACTATCAAAAAGAAGTTTGAGGCAATTTTATTCAAGGTCACCAAAAGTTGTCCTCCAAAAATAACACTATTCGTACTAAAGATACACCTGTTCCACCTGAAAAGTATTCGAGACCGGCGTTATTTACTCCCTACCTGTATACTGTATAGGTACTTCTAGACGCGAAGGTACAAACCATATGTTGAATAATTCATAGAAGCGCACAAGTCTCTTTGTGGCTGAAATTTTGTTAGGGCACGCGAGACGCGTCAAAATACTTGAATTTATCCTGTAGCTTTTGTTATTAATTAGGCCCTAATTTGTTTGTATTGCTGCAGAATGCTAATTTTGTTTGGGTAGGCACGTACGTAAAATACGCGCTTTGGACGTGGACTGGCGGATAGCAGCTTGACTTACATACACTGGATACTTTCTGAACTTATTTCCATAGCCTGATGAAGGTTTCCCCCGAAAAGCCAGTAATACTACACATACCTACTTGTAAGTGGGTAAGCCAAAAATGAGTAGGTACCGTACAGTATGCATATATTGGTCACTATACACACCCCAAACCAATATATGGTCAGGTCAGGTTTCAGGGTTCATGAAGTTCAACCAATCTGCGTGAGTGATGCGTTCCGCTCTATGTCATTTGACAATTTAAAAGTTTAGCTTCGATATATTACAACCTACCTTAAAATAATGCGTTAAATCGTGAACTGTTTGTTAAGGTTTACAATCTCGTGGGAAAGATTGTAATCTAATGGTATACAATCTAATACAAGTGGATATGCTGTGTAACTAGTAGTTTAATTAAAATTAAATCTCAGGAAACTTGCTGAGTAATTTCTTTTTGAATTGTAACGCTTGAAGCCTGTCGCAGATGGATGCAACACCATAATACGGAAACGTTTTATCATAGAAAAGTTTTTTAAAATTGCTCGCTGTCGTATTGTAGCAAAGTGCTTGCAAATTTTCATTAAAACTACATTAACTGACAAAATACACGATGAAAATTTAATGAATGAAAATGGGTGTTGTAACAATTTGTTGGACCAACATCATTATTTATTCACACATTTACCGGCGAAATATTAATTTTAATATGGTTACACTACAGATGAACGTTAACGGGACAACCTGACGTGAAATCTCCATAAAGTTAATATACAGCAATTGTGAAAGCCGACAGATGTTTCATTTAAACGCATAAGCGGTGTAGGTATGTTTGATATAGGGATGGAACAGACTTTGAAATGTGAAACTGTTTATGACAATCATATTGCCTCCTAACTTCAATTTCGGCTGTTTTATGCAAATAATATTATAGACGCGAAAGTTTGTACGAATAGATGCCTTGAGGTGGATGTTTGTTACTCTTTCAACTATATGGGTTTCTATGAAACTTGATATACACGTAAACCATTTCCTGAAATAGTAAATAGGATACTTTTTATCCTGGGAGTAAGTTTCCTTGTGATTTTTTTACAATCACGCGAGTGAAGCAATTGGCCGAAGGTGGTAAATATAATAATTGTTTGGTCATGTAATTTCCTTAATAACGAATGACATGACAAAAAATGCCACCGCGTCGAGAGCATTAGATTTTGTCCCTTAGAAACTGATGTTATGTTTCTGCTTATAGTATGTACACCACAATGATTCATTTTTACACTAAAATACCGATGACACCAAGGGATCAACTATTTAAGAAAACCAGTCAGAAGCGACAATTCGACTCTAAGTTGCTATCAGCACGTTGCTGTTAAATCAAACAGTAGGGCCAAGATCCATTCGAAAAAGAAAATCACAAACAGAAAGCCATTAGCGCAGCGGAAAGCCAAACCGAGTATAAAAACTGAAGTACAAAAACATTTCCATTTTCCAAAGCTAAACATAGACAAAATATGTCACACAAATATGTCCAACATAAACAAGAAACGTCTGGCAAATATGTTTTCCAAAAAACTTTTGTAAGTAGCATCCCTAATCCAAGGCAACCGAGTTAGGCTCGGCAGTACCAAAGACAAAACGTCGGCCAGTGAATAATGCATGAACATTTACTGGCGGGAGTGAATCATTTTAACGCTGGGCTGCGTTCAGGAGGCTGCTAATAATTCAGTTGGAATCATAGTGTTAGAGACGGAATGAGTAGCCCGGTTTTAGATGGGCAGTCTGTTTAGATATGTGCTAGGTTGTAACCTCATTGCATAAACGAGTCGTTTAGATAATCACTTTTGTTATAGGGATACATGAAATCATGACTATATTTACTACAGGGTTAGTATTTGTGTTGTAGTCACGAACGTGTGTGCGAATGAGTTAATATTCTGAGCACCAACCGAGTGATTCCTGGAAAGACAAGTACTGAGATTTTATGCTGCCGTCCATAGCAATGGCCCTTTGCAGTCTCCTAACCCTAAACGACGCTGCAATGAAGGTTTTGTACCCCTCCAGAACCCCTCAACGCAACACTTGTTATTAAGTAATTTAAACAGAAGAACGAAATCAATGAGTGAATATCATCAGTCTTGTTTTAAAGTAAGGATTCCTACGCTTATACACACATCAAAAGTGTCTAGGGATCAAGCATTTTTATGCGGATTTCTTGAGTTTGAGATGTGGCTTTGTAATAAATTTATGATTTTATAAATTTATATGGATCCTTTTTGGTGCATTTCATAATTTGAATCAGGAACTGTGAATCAAATTCGAGTAAAAGATGAAAATCAGCTGTCAATATTTTCCCTATAAAAACATACAACGCATTGAAGA
Organism: Mythimna separata; assembly: GCA_030763345.1. Classification (NCBI taxonomy): domain Eukaryota; kingdom Metazoa; phylum Arthropoda; class Insecta; order Lepidoptera; family Noctuidae; genus Mythimna; species Mythimna separata. The sequence goes on along the minus strand of CM061177.1, from coordinate 16,477,908 downwards.
CATTATTAGTGCTACTGTTTCCCTACTACTGATTAAAACCAACGTTATTATGGAGCGGCGACGTCATTTAAGCAGGGAAGAAATGCTCATAGCCGTGGGAATGATAGAAGCTGGTTCCCGGCAACGTACTGTGGCTTTAGCTCTGAATACAAGTCAGAGTGTTATCAGTCGACTTTGGACACGTTACCGAAGCACTGGTACCGTGGCTGAGCGCCATGGAGGACGGTATCGCTGCACCACACGGAGACAAGACCGATACATTGAAATCTTAACTCGAAGAGCTCCAACAATAACCGCCATGATGTTAGCCGTGAGGCTTCATCACTCTTCAGGGAACTTAATTAGCGACCAAACAGTCAGAAACCGCTTGCATGAAGTGAACCTTCATTCCCGAAGACCGCTACGGGTACCACCTTTAGCAATGCACAATCGTAGGATTCGATATCAATGGGCTCTTGAACACAGAAATTGGGCAGAAGAACAATGGCGTTTCGTGTGCTTTTCTGATGAGTCTCGTTTTGGTATGAGACCGGATACAAGACGTATACGACACTGGAGAACCCCTGGACGCCAACAGCGATTAAAATCCTGCCAGGAAGTCCATCCTTATAGTGGTGGAACCATCATGGTATGGGCGGGTATTTGGATAGGCGGAAGAACTGAGTTGATTTGGATCAGAGGCAAGCTCAACGCTCAAATTTATGCTGAGACGATTGTATCAGACGTCATCGTTCCTCTACAAGTGCAAATCGGTCCCTTATTTCAGTTAATGCATGATAATGTACGACCGCACTCCGCAAGAGTTGTAAGACAGACTCTCGCCGCAGCTAACATCAATGTCCTGCCCTGGCCTGCTCAGTCGCCAGACTTGAACCCGATTGAGCATGCATGGGATATGCTACAGAGAAGAGCTCTGCCGAATATGGAGGGTATCCAGTCGCAAGAAGACCTTTTTTTGTTGTTGCAACGAACATGGGCGGCCATTCCACAGCGCGATTTGGATGAACACATTTTGAGTATGCCAAACCGATGTTCTTGTGTTGTTAGTGTTCGCGGTAGAAACACGGATTATTAATTGTTTAACGTTTGAATCCCCAACCGGTCCTATGAGACCGCGCTGTTATTGTTTTACTATTGTGTCTCGTTTCGCGGGTATCTGAGTAATTAAGTTACCCAATAAAATTTTAAAGAAAACTGTTATTTCAGTCTTTTTTTCGAACTTTAATGTTAGTGGTTCAAATGTCAAAAATCCCTTTATTAGGAAAATGGCAAATTTCTTTATTAATACAAAGGTGACTTGGTTTATCGTTACTGTGACAAACGAAAACACTTTATTTGATGAATCCTTAAAGAAAATTTTAATTAATATCAATCAGGAGAAAAGTTATTGCAAAAATATATTATGTTGATCCCTAGACACTTTTGATGTGTGTATTTAGTATTCTTATATTTTTATTGTACACAATACACATCTTGTACAAATAATAAAAATTAGGACAACTGACGTACTCAGACGTGCTTAACCTATTTTTGGGTAACTCCCTAGATTTTCTACGAAAGTTCAGGCACCTTTTTAAGGTTAACAACACCATTATATCCTATCCAGGCTTAACAACAATAATCGCATTACTAACAAAAAATATATTCTAAAATTCATTAATTGAATTGAAAGTCTTCAAATCAAATGAATCCGAAACGGGGTTTATAAAATAAATCCGTATAATAATTCATTTTTCAATTTGGCCTAATCAGATATTTAGCTTAGGTCAGTGCGCTCATTATTCGCCACACAACGGTGTTCGTCCCAGTAAATTAAACCCGTAATCTGCAACATGGTTTTGCCACTCGTATATTAATGGTTGCTCGTATCTACGTCAGTTTATTGATAATCACATTAAATGTAAAGGAGGAATGGGTTATAGTGCAGATGAACGTGCTTAGAATTAGAACATTCACGATTTTCGCTATTCTGTTGAAATACATTATTTGAGGTGAAGCAATATCCTTTAAACTGGTGTTGTATACTTGGAATACTGAGGAGGTCTATATAGGTATAGAAACATCTATTGCTTGACATAGGTCCCCAAGAATCACCATAACAACCGGTCTTGTGCGTCTCGCATGGAGTCACGACCAAAATACCAGGAAGTATAGTTTTTGAAGGCCTCCCCCAAGGTGATAAGGTCGTGGGAACCCGAAGAGTACGCGACACACAAGACTCGACGTTTTGGCGACACTTGCAAACCTATATCTTACAGACCAACAGTTCCACAGTCTTTAGGCTGAAAGGATGATGATATAAAGAAAAAACTTGAAATGTTACTTTATAAGGTAGTATACGAGTATATGCTGTGCTTTCCAATCTTTTTGCGGAATCAAAAATTTTATTTGTAAAATATCCGCAAAAATTTGGAACCTAACCAATATTTTCCTATCTGCCATCTAGCCAATCCCACTAAATTCCTTTTTTACTCTTTCGAAATTTTACGCCACGACGGATTCCATACAGCCGGTACGTTTCCATCAAACTTAAAAACTGCAATATTGGAAGTCGAAACCAATATCGGGACTTATATAGAACGGTTGGCGAATAAAGCCGACGATCAATTTCGAATATACTTCACGTACTCCGGCCACGTGATTCGCAGAGCAATGCAGTGGCGTGCATAGAAACTATATGTACATTCCCATTTTCGATACTGACGCTCCGAAACTTCTGATTAGTTGCGAATTTCGAAGAAAATTTCTGCAATGGTCTTAATTAAACCGGGCTTGTTCCGAATTGCTTTTTGTGGTCTTGAAATTTTATTCGTTTATAAATGGAAATTCGATATACGAGTTTCTTTTGCCCGTAGAACTTGAAATTATGAATATGAAATGGATTCTTTATCTATCACAACTATTTAGTTTGGTATCAGAATATTGCTTACAAACTTAGCCAATACTTTTTTTTACCCTGAAACGATAAAATTAAAAACGTTCATCTACTGTTTTATAAATAAAAGCTAAAACTGCAGCCTCATAAAAGTATTATTGAAATCATGATTCCTAGGAAACCATTCAGTTAAACGTTGTTCGTGGAAAGCTTCACGACTATGAAGCTCATATTCCAATAACTGAAAAATTTGTTTCAGGAATTATATTTTAACAGGAAACCTACCACATGATCAAGAGATTTATATTGAAAAGGGTAATTAGCGATGATGTGATCGATAGTAAAACACGCTTCTAATATGAAATTTCTCAAGTTGGAAAGTAAATTATAAATAGGTAGAAGCTAAACTTAAAAGCGTCCAACCCGAGATATATTTTCATGCAACCGTTTTTACGTAATTATGACATTAAATAACACATCTTTCTCTAGATATTTTGGAAACACTGAATATCTTCCGGATATTATCTAGGATTCTATTAAAATAAAATCATGAAGTGTAAAACTAATCCAGTATATACCTTTGAAAATCTGCTATTTTGCGTAAACTATTAGCCTTTCATAATATGAATTGATTTTTTCTCTTGACTTCCTCAACCCAGTAATTACATTGGTACAACGATACCTCTTGTTAAGACTGATGTAAGATTTTCTAACTTCTGACATTATGTAACGACGGTTAAAGGTCTACAAAATGATAGCTAGGACCCACCCATCTATAGACTGACCTCACAGCGCTTTATTTTATATAGTTACATTTCAAACACATTCCATACACAAACACAATTTTTATTCTTAAAGTATTTTACTAACAACTTGTCGCCCACTTATCAAAAGTCGTTCTTAAGTCGTACAACATGCAACCCCAGTTTCAATATCCGGGTTTTATCAAAGTTTGCTCGATTCCTCGGCTCCCGGACAATATCCGACACTTGAGAATTAAACGAAGGCAGTGGTTTATTCTGCTTGGAAATGTATTTTTAATAGAAATATGGTTTTTCTGTTTTTTTTTTTCAATTATTTGTTTGTGTGTGGAATTACAGATATTTTCCAATTGAATTAATTTTTGTGACTAGTAGTAGTAATTCATTTGTGTGCTTACAAACTGCCTATACGTTGTTATACGTAGGTATTGTTGACTTTTATTTATACCCTCGACCTGATTAGCGAGTTCAAATCTAAGTATACTTAACATATTTAGAGTTTTTAGATTCTGACAATATGAACAACAATCAACACAAAACAGTGGGCACTTTTTTGAGGTTTTGTGATTACACTACATGACTTCTTCCGCACTAGCTTGTGTCAGATTCCTACTGATTGAAACTCACCTGTGACTTTTAGTAGTCCTTTGCGTTCTAAGCCCACGGTCACTTTTCCAAACGTTAGCGCTTCGCCGAGGGTAACTAAGTTTCTAAATAAAATAGGTATTTTGCCCTGTGTCTAACGACTATTGGGCAGCTTAGAAGCAGACTGATGAGCTGCTGTCACGGTCTACTTCATTCAGGTTTAGCAGAGTAGGCTGTCTGTAACTCGATAGAAAGGTGTTTATTTAAGGACCTTTTATAACCAACAAACTAAAATCCTATAACATTTATTTTCTGTTAGGCCGAGTCGAGTTAGTGGTACTTAAATGTTGTAAATGCTTTATGTATTTGTGTAGAGACGAATTGTGACTACGGTGTTTTATTGAAATCTTTTACGATTATGTTTCAGTACTTACACCAACATTTATGTCGGTATATAGGTGGTAAATATTTGATGGTAGTTCACTAGTTTTTTATAAACTGTAGTAAATATTCCCTTTTAAAATTGTATTATTTATGACTAGCATTTTTACATCAAGATAACTATACATGGCGTGAGATAAACTTGAATTAAAGTACATTGATCTTTTTTAATTATACTATGTAGGTTCTATTTAGGTTCCCGAAAAATAAATAATGAACTGTTTTTCAATACTAGAAAATGTAAATAATTGCGATAAGAGCCGATTAAAGACAGTTTTGTGTCTTTATTTCGGTATTTGAAATCAAGAAAGTCAATAAATATAGGAGGGTCAATAGCCGTTATTTCACGTTTATCTGGCGCCTACCTTCGAAGTTCTTTCTGACCACTTTGAGTGCACATCGAAGCGTTCAGAGCCAAGATATTTGACGATGCGTTGCCAAAATTCTCGGCCCATTGAGGCAAGAGAATGCCTCGAGTTTATGAACTGTTCCGTTCGAATGTAGTCGAGTATATAAAATGGAGCTATACATTGAGTAATAATATTAAAATAAGGAAAAGAACCGGATAGATTTGAGGACCTGTCCATACATGGCATTGGCATGTATCAGATATTATGAGGGTCAACGTAGAGCTTTTAACAAGCTAAAATTTTACGGTCTTTCTTTGTAATCAAGAGTCTCAAAACTTGTCAAGCAGTGTAGGAGGCTAAATGTGTAGATGGTAAAATAAGTAGAGATTTTTATGAAAGTGGGTTTTAGTTAGTAAAAGTCCCTCCCGGTCCGCCTTAGAGGTTAAAGGGTAAAAAATCCTAAATTATGCTTATTTCGGTATTATATGTCCCTTTAGGATAATAATACAATTTATACGCAAACGAAGCCACATATATAGAGGTTAGTACAAAATATATCGAAAGCAAAGATGGATGGCGTAATTTAAATTTCGATATGATTTGTCGCAGCTGATTCGATTTAACCTCGTAACTCACAGAGCGCTTCCTTTATAAATGGAAATTTATAAATAACTAGCTGTTGCCCGCGACTTCGTCCGCGTTAAGTTCGTAAAACTGCACAAAAGTAATCTAAGTATCTAATCCTATACTTCCGAAAAGATCTGATTAATTAATTTTACATAAAACTGTTTAAGTTAAAACTCCAATTAGTACTTTTTAGGGTTCCGTACCTCAAAAGGAAAAAACTGAACCCTTATAGGATCACTTTGTTGTCCGTCTGTCCGTCCGTCCGTCTGTCAAGACCCTTTTTCTCAGGAACGCGTGAAGGTATAAAGTTGAAATTAAAACCATATATTGGAATCCGCGGTCCCTTGAAGTTGTGCAAAAATCAAACTTGTAAGTTGACGGGAAAAAAAGATACGCCCGTTTATGTTGCAAAAAACGTACATTTCGACACTGTCAAAGGAATCAAAACTCATAGGGTGCTTCCCGTTGACCTAGAATCTTGAAATTTGGCACGAAGCAAGGTATTATAGCACTAATATCGGGAAAAGTCTGAAAACTGAAAATTTTTAGTTACGTCACAAGAAAAAAAATTGAAAAGTCTTCAAGACTCGATTCGAGAATTAAACTGTTTTTATAGGTAGGTTGGTACAAAACCCTCAGTGCGCGAGTCCGACTCGCACTTGCCCGGTTTTTTTAGTTGGGAAATCATCTAATGACTTTTGCTCTTGTGTGAAGCGGAAGTGCGTGTCAGATTATTACTGCCTAAGACTCACTTCTACAACGTGTAACTTTAAATGCGCAAAACCTCAGACACCCCAAACGATTTTTAATCCAATTGACCTAATTCTGAGAGAAAAAAAAAACATTAAAAAAAAATTGAAGGTTTTATGTGCTGTTTTAGTTTGTTTAAGATTCGTATTTACATCTAAATGAGTATGATGTTAAATTTAGATTTTCTCATAAACGGGATAATAATTATTATCCCGTTTATGAGAAAATCTAAATTTAACGACAACCATTTGTGTTTGTTTACCTATTTACGCAGGTTTATGCACGTGATGGCTTGATTTGTTAATAAATAGACAAAGCAAAATTTTTAATTATTTTTTTTGAAAAATGTGACCCATATTAAAAAGTGTTTTTATTGCTTCTGCTCGTTATTCTGAACAAACTAATTTCAGGTTTTGCGCATTTAACGTTACACGTTGTATATTCCTTCCTTGCCTTACGTTCCAGGGTCTCCCTTTCAGAAGCGAAACCATAGCCCCAGTAGGTTTCTTGTTTAGGTTTTTTTATTCAGATGGGTAATCATCAGAATGACTTCTCCCGCACTTAAATGGAGCGGGAGGGCATGTCAGACTTTTACTGACTAAACGCCACCCCCGTTCCTGTGTTGCCTTCAATTTTGGGACACCGAGCTTATCTTTCGGAATACAGATCCACGTGCTCAGAGGCTTCGGCCCTGCCGCGCCCTACAGTTTGCTGACATCTCCTTGAGGCGCTCGTGGAACAGTTGACGACTTGACTCGGTCCGGGTTATTACCGAACTGCTGGACGGCAAGCTACCCAGTGTTCGCCGTCCGCAAGCTTGCGCCTACGGTGGTCGGAAATCGTTCTCGTGATCCTGACGGCGGGGGCGTGAGGGTCGTTCCCTTTCGCGCTCGCGGCCGGCCGCCTCCTGGGCTAGCATTACTGCTTCGCAGAAGAAGGCGATCGCAATACCTCTACCGTGTGCTCCACCGTGTCCTCCGTGCGGTCCAGACAGTGCGCCCAAGTCTGGCTGGGGCGCCCTTTACCCCTGAATCCGATGCAGGAGCCTCCCGAACTTACCGTGTCCTGTGAGGACCTGCGGCATACGGAACGTGAGGACCTCTTTCCAACTACTTCTCAAAGAGGGAACTTACCGCCGCAATGACGGCGTGCCCAGGTTTCTTGTTTAGGTGGAAAATCATCAGAATGACTTCTCAGAGGGTGAGTTAGACTTTTACTGAATAAACCTCACCCCGTTCCTTCTTTGCCTTCGTTCCAGGGTCCCGGGTTTTCCTTTCGGAAGCTCACCCATGGCCCCAGAGGCTTCGAACCTGCTGGGCACCTACAGTTTGCTGACATCTCTTTGAAGCACGCGTGGAACAAACGGTTGACCGTCTGGATTATTACCGGACAGCCAGATGGTAAAACTACCCATTGCTCGCCATTCGCAAGCCACTCCTACGGTGGCTCTAAATCGGGGTCGGAATCCCAGCGACTGGGGCGGGAGGGGACTATTTGCCACTACTCCTCGCTCTGGATCATGGCCTGTACCAGTGCCCAGCGCGAGAGGTTGCTGTCACCGATCGTCCCCACAAGGACACGGTGGTGCTCCGCCTAAGCGTGGCCCACCAGTGCTTTATGATCTAACGTGTCCTCCGGGCGATCCACCCAATGGTAACACCCGGGTTTTTCTTCCGCACGACGTCAATTGCCTTAAAAACATCAATGAAGCACAGAGCCGCAGAGTTCACGTTCTAAATAGTTAATTGCCTACTCTATGGGTAAAGTCGTTAGTTTACTTCATATTGCGATAAAACCAAAATGAAAATGTTTTTTTCTTCAAAAAACCAAATTAGGGCCGATAATCGCCTTTAGTATTTGCCTCTTTTTTTGTTGGGTAACCACCAAATACCTTCTCCCACTCTAGGTGGACCGAGAGAGAGTATCAGACTTTTACCAACTAAATTCCACAGTGTTCTTTTAGTTGCAATTTACATTCTAGGGCGACTAATATTGGCACACCATGATTATTACTATGATAAATTCACTCTAAGCGCAAGCGCTTTACGCAGGTCCTAACCGAACATGAGTGTTTCGGGAGGTAGATGTTTTGGATTCGGCGGGAAGACACGGTGGACCTTACGATCGAAGTTACCCCGCTAGGGCGGATTACCGCCGTACTGTTTGCGGGTCAAAATCAGAATCCTCCTACCCTAGTACAGATCATGGTATGAGCTGGGAGGAGGAATGGAAAGCAGTCACCTCCTAGAGTGAAGCAACGTGGCTAAAACCGTGCGAAACAGGACATCCTTAGACCCCTCCCATCGCCACTTGGACACTTCCCAGGTGTCATATGTATAGGGCGTTTACCGATCACCATCATTTTTTTGTGTTTATATTACCTGTTTATTCAGGCAGGAATTTTCTGGTGCGGTATTTGACTGACACCCTAATACACCAAATAAATGTTTTTCTTTAGTGAGAATAATAAACGAATTCTTGTGTGCGAGTATTTTCACCTAGTCGACTTCACATGCTGATGATCGAACGCAGTCTGTAAACTCTCGATTTTTACGGGTAGAGCATGCAGAGCAGTAAAAAATACCCACTTTGTTCCTTTAGAATACGAACAATTTTCCAGCTATCGAAGCCCGTTAGGGCCGTTCTCTTATGCGTATCTCTTTTAGGTGCGCGTGGCACATAACGCAACGTCAGTCGACTAAGACCAGTCTTTATTCAACAGCGAAATGCCAATAGTGCACCGTCCAAAACTCCGCGCTAACGGTATCATGGAATCGCCCTGCGACTCGTAATGCCAAGGGCATCATCTTTGCGCTTTCTGCTACCTTCTTCGCTTCATTTGCGGAAGGAAGTGATGACTGCTTTCCATACCTTCTCTCTCTGTACCAGGACTGGACGTGAGAGGTCGTTACTGCTGATCACCTCCACCCGGAGTCCTGGAATGCAAGGCGAAGAAGGAACATACAAAGGTGTGGGTTTTGGTCAGTGAAAGTCTGACATCCCCTCGTGCTCCTTCCTAGAGTGGAAGAAATCACCTAAAATATAAATCGCCTTTAGTTAAAAAAAATTAAATGGATGTTTGTATTTTGAAAGGAAATCGTTTGTCTTAGTATGGTCATGTGAAGAGGAGGGATTAAAAGCACGTTACCAAAAGAGTTCTGAATTTACATGTGGATGAATGGAGAAGGAGAGGCAGGCCAAAGAAAAGATGGATGGATTGTGTAAGGACTGATATGAAAGAAAAGGGCAGATGATAGTGTGACGGACGACAGGACAGAATGGAAGAAGAAAACGTGTTGCGCCGACCCCAAGTAATACGGGATAAGAGCAGGAAGAAGAAGAAGGATGTCATTGTTTGTATTTTGAAAACGGGGTGCAACTCCGCAGTTGTAAAATTTGTCACCATGATTTTTTTTTGGTTAAACAATAATAATAATATTTTTTGTTAATATTTTTGTTAAAAGAATTGTGAGAATGCAAAAATATGTGAAAAAAAAATATACAAAAATTAAAAAACTCTAAAACACCTCCTGGGATTCGAACCACCACCATGTTACGTCCCAGTCTAGTCATTAATCAATCACGCTGCAGTGTTCGATGAAAACCAAGCAAAATAGACATTCTCATATAAATGTCATAAATGACTGCCCCGCTCTTCGTCGATGATAGCGTGATGATTTTCATTTCAGTAGATAAATTTGCAGCTAAATGGACTAATGTAACATTGTAGTATGTGAATTTCGTGGACGTTTGGATTTTATAACGTGTTTTGATTAGTTTTTACAAAATATTTGGGAAAAATCAAATAGGAATGTTGATTTTTTTATGAAAAAATGGTAAAAGTATTTTTTTTTCCAAAAACAATATGATAAAACATTGACAGAAATATAAATTGTAGGTGGGATTCGAACTCGGGGCAACTCGTTCAAAACCGACAAAATGCAATATTGCTCACCCCCCATAGCAAATAGCGTGATAAAATATAGCCTAAAGCAAAAAGGGTCCTATAAGGATTATGTATGCAAAATTTGAACAGGATCGGTTCAGTAGTTTTGGCGCCATTTGCGGCAAACGATGCACAATTTTACTGTTTTATTATATGTATAGATATATTTTGTCATTTCTGTCATATACGGTATATACTCGTACGTACGTATTTTGTGTTAAATTGAGGGGAAACGTTCAAATAAGTTTTTTGCTTGAGACATAAACTGCAGAATTGTTCAAAAGAGTTACAAGAGTACAACTGGATAGGGCTAATGTCAGGTTTAGTCAGTAAAAGTTTTACACTTTCTCTCGCTCCACTCAAAACGGGAGAAATAATTTGGTGCTATCGCTGTTTGCCTATACGCGTTTCATTTGACATCCTAAAAGTAAATGTTAGGCATAGTCAACTTACAATTCTATTGCTATAAAAATATGATCTTTATCTCAACAGATGCCAGATCCAGCGAAGAAAGAGGCCTCACGTGTGAAGGAACGAACGTTCTCACGCCCCAGCCGATGAGGTTTCATCCCTGATTACCAGCCACGTGCTTGCGGACGCCGAGCTGTGGGTAGCTCGCCGTTCGGTCCTGCGGTAGTCAGCCGGACCGAGCCTAGTCGTCAACAGCGTGTAGTGGTCCACGTGCTCCTCAATGCAAAGCAATGTCAGCAAACCGTAGGGGCCCAGCAAACCTATCAATATTATCAGTCTAAACTCCATTCAGTACACAAAGTTTCTAAATATCTATACTTCATTATCTCCTTGGCCTTTTCCCAACTAGCTTTGGGTCGGCTTCTAGTCGAACCGAATGCGGCTTACCCGTGTTTTACTTGGATCGAATGCCTATCAGACCGCCAAAACCCAATTACTGGGCAATACAATACTCCTTTGGATAAACTGAAGGTCAGGTCTTTCTGTAGCGATTGTCAAAAATCTGCAAATGACTTTCGGGACCAATGGTTTTTCGCAATTTCCGAAGCACTGGGTGTCAGGTCAGTCATGTCCTAGATAAATTTAGATAAGTACATTTTTCAATTAATATTGAATAATACACATTGATAAGACAAGTATTTGCCCGGTTGCAAAAATAATTGCCTACATAGTAATCGTAATGGAAATAGCAATAGTGTCAAAAATAAGATGTAAACGTCACATGCTCTAAATACCAAACAATTTTAGACTGACTTTGTTTCCTTCTTACCAAACAAGTGACTGAACCAAAAATGCCATACATTATCATAACGCTGTCAAGAAAGAAATTTTCCAACCTCCCATTTTTCCAGGTAAGCGATCTTCCCAATTAACCTGATAAAAGTAACGGGCCCCATTTAAATCACGCGGCGACCCCAGCGATTACGAATAACAAATGATTCGCAATTATTCCGTGTCCCACCATGAAATATGCGCATACATTTCACGATAAACTGTATGAGAGAACGTATGACTCATCATACAAGACCATTAATGCTCCTATTTGTCAACGTCCCCTTTAATATCAGCAAGCAATTTTCCAAGAGGATTGTGACCTTTGCATTTCTCAGCCGAGTGCATAACTTGTTTTATCTTCAATCTATAGTGGTCTTTACGGTTTTCAAGATAAGGTTGGTTTCCATCTGTGGTGGTGGCGGGCAAACATTTCACGGCCACTGCACTGCCTGGTCGGTCAGCGTGCTAATCAATACCCAAGTAACAGAATATGGTTTTGCTTATAAATTATACGCGGATAATCACAAGGGACAGCTTGTTCGACGATAAACTTCTTTCTTTTTATATTGTTGTTAAAGATTGTGGTGTAGTGTGGGTTATCAAGGTCAGATAGGTAGTCGTACCACGTAGAATATTGATCATCATCTCAGCCGAAAGACGTCCACAGCTGGACATAGGGCTCCCCCAAATAATGATATAGAATATTGGTAGTTAGCTACATTTGACTGGAAGCCGACAAAACCGACAACAGGGATAAGGCCCCAGCCTTTTCCCTGCTTAGATTGTCGCTATGAAAGATATACCTACAGCTTTAGTTACAGCAAGAAGGGGTTTCATCTCGTCCTTATATGAGTCATAAAATGATAGTGAGCGACCTAAGTTCCTTCCTTGTCATGCATGAAATGATTTAATCAAATGCAACTATTAAAGTTATAACAGCACTATCTCGGCATGCATTATTTTATCCGTCGTTACTTGGCTCAGATTCAGAGTAGTATTATATTTTTGTGTTGACACAATACAATCATGAATTTTTTAGTTGTTTTGCATATGTTTTGAATATATTTTTATATACTCGTATTTATTTAACAGTTTATGTATACACACATTATTAGATTAGAAGAAGGGGACGGAAAATAGATACATGTAGTGTTTTACACGTTCTTAGTTTTATGTTTATCCTTGATTTTATTTGATTGTTATTATTATCTGCAATGTCAATGCATTATCTGGAGAATAAATAAATTAATAAAGCCTATTTACTTTTCTGCCGGAAAGCAGACTCCTTCTTAATTCCAATAAGAAGTTTTTCCCTAAACGCTACTGTTCCCATCTCATTTAATATAACTAAGTGATTGATAATACTACGGCAGAAGGCCGTTATGACGTAATAATGAGCCAAAAACAATTAAGTTGATAACACACTGGCTGTTATTATAATCCACTTTAGAGACCCACCCCTGTTTAGACGAATGGAGCACCTATCGATTTCATAAATTAATGAGTTTTCCCAATATCCATTATTAATTAGGGATTGTATTTTGTTACTGGTTTAATGGTATAGTTAGACGGTATACATACTATACCTAAATCTGCTGAAGTGATGGCTACGTATATATTTTTTAAATTGTTGATAGGCTCAAAGCGTGACCACTACCCCACCTTATTACTTCTTGACAAGCGTGCTCCATTGCCTAGAAGTAATCTATTTACTCTGGACATAATCATCTCTAGGTTAATAGCTATCAGGTAACACAGACTTTGGCAGGGAGTTCCACTGTACTACTATGAATGTATTTCAAAAACAGTTTTTTTTTGTTTGTAGATGTAATGGCCACCTATTCCGGTTGCACATTGCCGTACGCCTGGTATTCTGATGATGAAACGGGCTTTTCGGGATTAGGTTATGCAATTCCGACGCACACTCCGAAATGCAATCGTCAGAAAACCGACAGGCTAGTAACTCGGAGTCGAGGCTTCGATGCGTTTTGGAAATTTCATAGTCAGTGTTTTTCACAATATTCGTGTATTGTATAGGTAAGTTATTAATATTAATCTAAATTAAAAAGAGGTATAAGTGTTTTTGTTTTTGAGGTCGAAATCATCCAATGCTTTCAGTTTGAGGTGTAAATCGTCTTCATTCCAGAGCGGGAGAAGTCTTCTGCTCTAGAGTAGCAGGAGCGTGCCCGACTTCTGTAGACTAAAGTCACAGTACGTGTGCTCTATGCGGTCAAGGACCACGGGCTTTTTTTTTTCAGAAATCATTTCCCGTGACCGTGCCGACAACGACTTGGGCTCGGTCGAAGTCTCTTTTGTGATCTCCCGTGTTACGAAATAAAGAACTGAGCTGGAAATAAAAAACAGAATTAACAAAAAAGCTAGAACACGTTTCTTCACGTAAGCAAGGACTTTTCCCCAACAAATTGTAACCAAAAAATAAAGGGCAAATAATTATGCCACAGTAAGGTAATTTACCGGGCTGTCTTTTAATTGACTTCACGGTACAATTTATTTGGGGTCAGACAAGAAAATGTTTCTCGTTAGCAAGCCTTGTAGGAAAATGTAAACTGGTATTGCAAAAAGGCAAGATTTATGTACATAATTGGATCTTTTTGTAAGAATTAGGTAACAAGGTTCTTAGAACTAAACAAAGAAATAAAATAAAAAGCCTTAGTTCTTTCTTGTGAACTAAATTAACTTATAATAATTAAAAGGTCTTAAACTAGGTGTTAGTACTCTATACATATATATGTATTAGTATATCTTAAACACCTCTTCACTGCTCGATTTAATCTTAAAATATTATGTCTCTGCAAGAACCTCTCTTCAGGTGATGGCCTCCTCCAGTCCAGTCTTCTTTAGACTGGTCTGATTGAATCTAGTTCTTTTCGGTAATCTTTTTATATCGTCTTCCCATCTGGTCTCCTTTTCTTACGGTTCCCTTGGACCCAGCCATGCCATTACCTTTTCACCCACCTGTGGACCTAGACGCGCAACATGCCCGGCCCATTTCCACTTTAGTGTAGGCCTTGCACTAGCTCATCATCATCATCTGCCTAGCCTTTTCCCAACTATATTGGGGTCGGCTTCCAGTCAAGCCGGATTTAGCTGAATACCAGTATTTTACGAGGAGCGGCTGCCTACCAGACCTCCACAACCCATTAACTGGGGTAACACGGTACTTCATGGCAAGACTGGAGTCAGATTTACTGGCTTCTGACTATCCGTAACGACTGCCAAAGATCTCCAAATGACAGCCGGGACCAACGGCTTAACGTGCTTTCCGAGGCACGGAGGAAACTCGTTATGTTAAGATGGTCACCCATCCACAGACCAACCTAGGCAAGCGTTGCTTAACCTTGAAGATCGATCTGTGCGGCTGTTATTATCTAGCCACGAGCTCCTCAAACAAGGCTAGGCCTTGCACTAGCTGTATGGGTCATATTAGAAATAATGTGATCGTTAATAAAAGATGAACACAGCAGAGATACGGCTAATTACTTAGTTACTTACTGAGGCCTTACTTAGTCCAAACATTCATACTGACTGTAAATGTCGTTTTAACATGTTCTTACATTGTAAAATATGTTTTTTGCTTTAAAATATCAGATATACACGGCTACTAATTCCTTTATTATTCTCTACGTAATTTAATTAACATTAAGGTATAGACTATTGTTTAGGTTTTTAATGAATACAAAATCCTAATTAGTGTAGGCATTTAAGTTTAAAATAACAGAAGTTCTAATAATACTTTATTACTAAATTTTACCAGAGCGGCTTCGTCTGCGAGAGAGTAGGTTATTCCTTACAAAACCTTGGACCCTATTTCGTTCCTTTTGGCTCTAAGAGACAATTTAGAAAAATCCTCTCTTCACCGTCACAGATCGCTAATCTTTACGGTTTCTGGCGTTGGCCACACCACCAGTAAGAAGCTAATCCGACGGTAACTTCACAACTCTAAGTAAGGAACTTACTCAAGGAGGACGACTATCCAACCATACTACACTTATCCATATTGGACATCAAAATTATAAATAAGTAAGCCACTACGCGAGTGTCTACCCGTCTGTGATCTTTTTACATTCACACACACACACACATCTGATTCAATTTAGATGAAGCTTGGCACATCCATAAATCATGCCCGGCAGGGTTAAAGTCTTCTGGGGTACTGTGTTGAACGAGAGAGAATCCCGGACCCTGGAATAAGGGCAAAGAAGGAACAGGAATGGGTTTTAGTCAGTAGAAGTCTGACACGGCTTCCCGCTCCACCCAGACATTTTAAAACATTTTTTTCTTGCCATATCCTGAAAAAGAATATTCGAGAAGGTAAAAATTGTAAACATACTTCATAGGACTGGGTCAAGTTCAAACTACTGGAACTTGATAAACGTAGTGAACTTGAGAATTATGATAGGCCAGTTACACTGACCTTGGGACGCTCCAAGGTCAGTACGTAAATTACTCTACTCTTGACATTCTAAGCTTTATCGATGACTGACAGTCGATCGAATGTTACTCGGAACTGTCGTCGATGTTGATGATATAACAACGGCAATTATGGGCAAAATGACAAAAACTATTTAGTTCGTGGGTGTAGAAAAGTAAGACATGAAATTATACTAAGACTGGTTGCAAATTTAATGACCAACCGATAGATCCATATCTATAATCCTACTAATCCTACTAATATTATAATGCGAAAGTTTGTGAGGATGGATGTATGTTTGTTACTCTTTCACGCAAAAACGGCTGGACCGATTTGGTTGAAATTTAGTATGTAGATTTGTTATACCCTGGATAAACATATACTTTTTATCCCGGTCAACAGGAAAAAAAATGAAACGTAATCTTATTTATTCTTTGATTCTGTTATTTTTGCTATAGGCTGCTTTTTATCAAAACGCCACTCGGGCGAAGCCGTGGGCGGAAGCTAGTTAATAATAATTCTATGAAAACTTAATCGATTCAGACTCAACATTTTGAAAAAGAATATGGGCAATTTGGAATAAGGTACAGTCAGTTACAGTTACAACAAAACAAAAGAGTAACTAGTTGATGACACTATCTGTACATGTGGAATCCCGGAAAAGCGCTGGCTTGATGCTGCGTAAGCGAGCGTACGTGACCCACCTTTGATGTGTACCACTCAACCGCGCACACGATGCTAGAATGTAGCAGATTCTAAACCAATTTGTGCTTCAGTGGTGTAATTGCTGGAAAGCGGTCTGTTGTGAGGATAGACGAATATATAAATTAATAAGTTCATTGAGCTACATTTTAGGATTATTTTCATTGCAGTGCCCAAATACTCAGAAAAAAATAGTACTGTTGCAAATTATAGAAGGAATCATTTTCTACCCAGTGATCCCATTCGACTTGTACTCGTACGTAAACTTACGTGTATAAAACGCGCGTGTACACGAGTTGACACCTTTTGATTATACATGTTTTTTTTTGTCGTCAATTTACTTGCACAGTACAAGTACAGGCAAATAAAAACGGCTAGAAAACAATTACTATAAATAACTAGCTATTGCCCGCGTACGTGTGTATTTAAATTGGTTAGTTACCTCAAAATATTATTCTTTTAGCTGTAATTTGAGTTCGTGATGCATCATTTGCATACCAATTGCACAATACACCCGCTAGGCCCCGGGCCTCCTATTTCTATTTGCGGAAATTAAAGTAACCTAACACGAAGGGGATACGGGGTCTTCGTTTGCTCGCTTTGCTCGCTCATTCTACACTGTTATCCTCTTCTAACCTAACCTGTCTGTGTCGGGTTGCCCTAAAATTCTAATCTTTACTACTCCAGCCAAAAGTGATTCGATGGATGGACGTCTGGGAAACACTGGATTTTCCTTTTTTTATCACTTTTACAGAGTAATGGTGAAAGTAAATTGTCTGCCTGGGTTCGAATCACGGGCCATCACT
Source organism: Mythimna separata (assembly GCA_030763345.1). Taxonomy (NCBI): domain Eukaryota; kingdom Metazoa; phylum Arthropoda; class Insecta; order Lepidoptera; family Noctuidae; genus Mythimna; species Mythimna separata. The sequence continues at coordinate 16,460,388 of CM061177.1, read as the reverse complement.
GCTGTTTTTTCAAATATTCATGAGGGCATTTTTCAAAGAATTAAAATCTAAATGCCAAACGGTATAATATTACGTGTTTCGGCATAACATTATAATTAATTCGGCACCAAAAATCCTGTACGTATACAATTTCAAGTGGAGTAAAACCAAAATAGTAATTCTAGATTGAAAAATGCTCTCCGCAGCAACAATTTATTAGAGCATTAAAATTAATCACCGTTGAAAACACTTCCCTGCGGGGTCTATTGTATTAAATTTGAAGATTAAAGGAATTCCAGTCATTAAGTAGACTACCAATTTGTGCGCGAAATTAACAACTGTTAGGTAATAATCATAAATGTCATGAAGCAGAATTCAGTTTTATTTTATTAAGGCTTAAGTAGAGCTTCATTGGCGAGTTTCTTTGGAGATAATTTATATTGAAAAATCGCAGCTAAGATATTCATTACGATGAAAATTTACAAAGAAATTTAGAAAAACACAAAGAAACTTTGACAGTTTTGGTATAACGTTAAGCGTTGTAGGTACAGAAAATTTACACAAAATACTAAGTATGGCAGGTACTGCAGCCATTGCACAATGCAAATACATCAGAGTGCCTAGTGCGAGTTTGTTTAACGTTAACGCGATCGACACGTTTATGTTCGGTGCTCTGATTGATCCGCTCTGAGCTTTTACCCAATCAGAGAGTCAAAAGCAGCAAACATTTCAATCGCGTTAACGTAAACTCAGCGCACAGATATTGTTACGTTATGTTTAGACTATTTATTAATAACACATATCTATTGTGTCTATTAAAAATCAATCTAAATGACAGTAAACTACTCTCTTTAATATATAGATGTGGTCTCTATTGTCTGAAACCTCTACAAAAAAAGCTATTTTATATATGTAACGATATCAGAGTTGTTATGTCATTTAACTTATTCCAATTATTTGCTGCAGCTAATGTGGAAAGCGTCTAAGGGGCTAATTTCCCGACATTTTTACAGATGTCAAATTCAATGGGGCGTCATTCAACTTTGGTTTGGATAACCCAATTTCCTTCCATTTTAATGTTCAAGCCGCCGTCTTAAATGAAATTACAAAGTTCTTTATTTGGTGTTGTAAATTGAATTACAAGGGAAAATATTACAAGTTTTTTCTTGAATACAGAAGTTTGTTTCAATTGTTTTTTGGGAACAAGGGAGAATTTTCTTTTTTTGTTCAACAGCCTGTTGATTTTAGGTACTTTTAGTAAAATTATTATAAGTTTGCGTTTCTTATAAAGACGCCGTTTTTCGAGTTACTAATGTTTTTTTTTGTTTTATATTGGTTATTTATTTTCATACTTTGTTGTTTACCTGTTTTCGTAATAGGTTTTTCTACGATAACTTATTTGTAGTTAAACTTGTGTTATATTTTCGTATGTTATCTTCAACTAAATGGAGACTACTGATGGCAGTTCTATGGCCGAAGCTTCTTTTTTATGTCGGACATACGCCAAGAGCATCAAAATTTATGGAATGTAAACTTGAGGGGCAACGGACTACGAGAAAAGTACTTTTATGTATATTGTAAATGATGGGGACTCATAAATAAAACTCTTGGATTTTTATTGGTTTAGACTTTGCACGTGAGCCTCTTTTTTTGCTTTCTCTTACATGTTATGGTTGCTATAATAAAACCAATATTAGGCAAAGAAAAACTTCCATGTTGTTATATCTTTGGTAGGCATATGCTTAAATTTTGTGTTCACTTTCTTTTCACCTTCGCTGGAAATCATTCAAAAACAGCCTTTGTTCGATCGGACCGACAAAGACTGCTAAAATTTTTCTGAAAGCTGCTTGAAAGGTGCTATTATAAAGGGTGGTAAACGGTTAGTTTGCGAAAATCACCTAAATAGCTAAAGGATAATGGGCAAATTGTCCCAAGTGTTGTAGCACTTTGTGTGATATATCAATTTGTAGATATCGTTTAGAGGAACAAATTATTGTATGACCACGAAGTTGGATTCCGCGTCAGAAAAAACTTACAGGTGTTTAACGTTTTTTTAAATATTATTAAAAGTTAGCGTTATTTATGGTATTTCATAAGAGAGATAGAAGAAGAGCTCTGCATATGGCCTTTTTAGACCTGCAGAAGGCCTTCGACTGTATACCTTGGCAGTCCATGTGGTGGGCACTCTGCTTCAAGGGCGTTCCCGAGGTCTATATTGACAATATCAGATATATATACCGATATACGATAATATGTTTCCGTGTCCTCTATCCAGACCGCTGTTGGTGAATCCAATGTTTTCTCAATATCTCTTGGCGTTCACCAAGGTTCAATTCTTAGCCCTTTCTTGTTTAATGTTAAGCTCGATGTAGTTACGACTAACATCCAAGATCAGCCTTCATGGCTAATGATGTATGCCGATGACATCGCCCTCGTTAATCAGAACAAAGCCCATCTTGAGCGCAAAGTCAACATTTGGAAAGACACGCTGGAAAACGGCGGTCAGGGACTAAATGTGGCAAAAAACGAGTACATGTCCTGTGGCAGCACGGATTCAAACATCATCCGAATAGGTTCGGATTTGATCACAAAGTCCGATACGTTACGGTACCTTGGATCCGTGCTGCACAAGTCAGGCAACGTGAATGAGAATGTCCAAGCACGTATAGGCGCGGTTTGGGCAAAATGGCGCGAGGTAACGGGTGTTCTATGTGACCGCAAAATGTTTCCGATGCTCAAAGGGCAGATATATAAATGCATGATACGGCCTGTCCTCCTGTACGGTGGCGATTGTTGACCAGCATTAAGCAGACACACTCAGGAGCTTTGTGTCATGGAGATGAAGATGCTGAGGTGGATAAGCGGCGTAACCCGATCCGATCGCATACGCAACTCATTCATCCGGGTAGTCTTGGTGTCCGTGACGTGGGGGAAATACTGCAAGAGTGTCGTCTGACTTGGTATGGCCAGATCATGCGCCGTCCTATGGAGTACGTTGGTCGGAGATGCATGAATATGGCTTTCCTTGGGGCTAGGTTCCGTGGTCGCCCTCGCAAGCGCCGTCTGGACGTCGTCAAGTCCGAGATGAGAGCCAATGGCCTGACTGAAAAGGATGTGGAAGATCGGGTAAAGTGGAGGAAAGTCAGCCGGAAGGCGGACTTAAGGTCAGGTGGAAGAAGGTATATTAGTAAAAACGAACTTGACAGGGAAACGTTTTGCCACAGCTTTACTGTTCATGTTTGACAGGTAATGGCACCATCTTAACTTGTACATACATTATGAGTATTATTTGGTTCCTGGGATTTGTGAGGCACCTGGCTGATGATTTTCAATGCCCCGCAAGATTTTTGGATGATATAATTCCAATTGATCGTAACGAATAAATAAGATAATGCATTTTGTAGGTTAATGTAAATTGTGAAAAGTGTGTGTATTTATGACAAATAATAAAATAATGGTTAGTAAAAATTATTTTTTCATGTTTATCCTTTACCGTAATACATATAAAACACCAGTATGGCCATAAAGATGTAGGACAAACATCCTACTAAGAGCGGATGGTTTTTTTTAGCTTGTTTTCAAAAATATTTTTTCCTTACTTGGACATCACTTAGAGTAAAAAGAAGTGAATATATGTAATAAGGGGAGCACATACAACATTTGACTACATATTATATATTGCTACAATGGTTGGGACAAACTCCATACAAATCTGCCCATCATCCTTTGGGCCCTGACCTTAGTTTATCAAACTTTCGCGAAGACCATTATAGATACTTTTACATACTTTATTGTAAACCTCATAATGTGGGCAGGGTACACCTATATTTTTTTTAAACAAGTCAACGTTGGGCGGTCTTATCGCACAAAGTGGCTCTTACAACACAATACAACCAATGCATTTACACCGAATGAATTGAGCAATTTGCCTGCTGTAGTTGTCCCGTCCTATAACAATTTAGACCTGTCTTCAAGGCTGGAGTGGTTAGGTTCTTAATAGACTAGTAGACTTCACAATCAAGGATTGCGTCTCTGCTTACCATCAAATGGGATCGCAGTTTAATTAGTGTATACTGAAATAAAAAACATAGGTACTGTAATATTAGAATATCTTCAACTTGCAAAAGAACTTATAACATTGTCTTTTTGTGCACCAACCATGTTATCTCTTCACCACCCTAGGTTGACTGGTAGATAATGCCAATGGCATTAAGTCAGTCTTTGTACATTGCTTTGCATAAAGACTAAATAAATAAAGCAACTTAACGAACGAACTTAAAAGAACTTATATTTAGCTTGTAAAAGAACTGAAAGAATTTGAAGGCCGTCGTCGCTAAGGGTCCCGCAAAGGGTATGTAAGATCAAGGGAAGTGAATGATTTCACCCTCTACTCAGTATAATATTATATTCATAGGCCTATAATACTCGTTTATAAAAGAAATCTCAAGGACACGTTTCCTCAAAGATCTTGAAAAAATCCACGGCCTCCTTTAGGAAATCCGGTCGCAAAAATTCAGGACTCAAATGCTCAAATAAGGATGAAATTTTTTTGTGGCATTGCTTTCTGTGGCATCTTAATATTATATTGCGGTAGTTATTATACTCGTATATACAGTTTTCGCTTTATTTACAGCTTTAGGTATTATTATAAAAGAAAATAATTGTGTTTGTTAACTATCTACACTAATTATAAAGAGGTAAAGTTTTATAGGAGGTAATCTCTGAAAGTACTACACTTCTGTACACATCTATTGGCCCACCTTAGAGTTTAGGTTTCGATGGCCCCTAACGAAATATGATTGCTAGATTGAACAAAAACTGTTGATGCAGTTTTAAACCTGATACATTTTACCATCTTTTTCGATCGTATTGTTTTAAATTTGAATTCAGAATACCATACGACATGGAGCTACGCCTAACAAGTCGGATATGCGCCTTGTTAAAGGCAATTTTAGGGATTTTTGAATAAAAATCATGTTTTATCAAATAAAGGTTTAATTTAATTACGCGTGTCGCGCCTCCATGGGCATCTACCACAGCTCTCATACGATTAGGCATAGAGTTTATCAACCGCTCTATGAAATTTTGAGGGATCATCTCCCATTCCTCTTCTATGGCAGTTTTCAACTCCTGCATCGTCTGGGCAACTGGCTGACGAGCCCTAACACGTCTTTTAGCTCGTCCCACATGTGCTCAATGGGGTTCATGTCTGGGCTTCTGGCTGGCCAGTCCATAACTGTGATGTTCACATTCCGAAGATATTCCCTGACGATGCCGGCCGCATGGGCTCTTGCATTATCATGCATAAAAAGGAAATTTGGGCCCACATAGTCCGCGTATGGTATCACGTGGTTCTAAGCACTCACGAATGTACCTTTCAGCATTTAATGTTGGCAGCCGTGGTCCTGTAACAACCTCAAGTTAAGTTTTGCGGCTCGCGGATATACCGCCCCAGACAGGCCATGAGACACCGCCATAAGCAACCCTCTCTTCAAAGCAGCATTGTGCGAAACGCTCTCCCTTACGTCGGTAGACCTTTTTCCTTCCATCATTGCCATGTAACACAATTTTAGACTCATCAGAAAAGAGTACACGGCTCCAATCTTGGTGTATCCAATTTAAATGACTGCGTGCGAAATGAAGGCGCGCTGTTCGGTGGGCTCGCGTTAGTTTGGGCCCATTAGCTGGCTTGTGTGGTACCGTATCGCGTTCTTATAACCTTCTGCGAACAGTTCGAGTGCTCACAGATACTCCGTGGAAGTCGCGAAGTTGGTTTTGTATCTCAATGGAGGTAAGGTGACGATTTCTCAAGCTGGTCATCACGATGAATCGATCCTGCCTTTCAGTTGTGACTCGAGATCGTGGCCTTCCTTGGCAACGAACAAAGCCGCCAGTCTCTAGGTACCTCCGATAAACATTTCGGATCGCAGATCAACTTAAATTAAGTTGAGCACTCACGTTTCTTTGGCTGTGTCCGGCCTGAATAAGTGCCACAGCTTGGGCGGCGACTTCAGGTGAAGTATCCATAGATTTTATTGATAGAACCTCACTTTAATGTTAAGAATAAGTGATATTTGTTGCAAAACCAAAGATATCAATCACTTTTTCAAGAATTAAATCCAAGTAAACCAATAAAACCAAGTTTTCTTAGTATTTAATTGTTTGATATCAACAAACAGGCTCCAAATTGTCTTTTGTTTCTTTAAATTCTGTGTTCGAAATTCAAAAAAAGACTATTAAATGAAATTGTGAATGTGCCAGGTTCAAAACTGCATAAAAACTTTTTGCTCGACCTAATATAAAATTTTAGCTAGGACTAAACGAAACTGAAAATACATGGTGGGCCAATAGATGTGTCCAGAAGTGTAGTTCGATTGCTTTATTTTTTCGCCGTTCGAAAGCTACTTTATTCCTGACTGGTTTAGGCTGTATTTAATACGCTAAGCCGTGGGCAAAAACTGGTAATAATTATACGAATTTAACCTATTTATCCGCCAAAAGTAACACTTATACTACCCACAACCTCGATTAATCTGTTACTTACGCAACGCCATTTTCAGACCTTCAGCAAAATGACCACTACCGGGTTTTGTCACCACCCGTACCCATTACCATTTTCCTGCTACACATTACACTGAACTCATATCATAAAACTAAGCATAATAGCAACATGATTAAGTTATTACTGTGCCCATTGTGCGCTGGTTATGACTGGCATTAAACACGCACTTCGAAGAATAAATGACAAGCCTTTTAATATGTTAATAGCTCCATTTCGGTACGGTAATGTAATAAACGATGATATTCTTGCGGTTTTACCTGAGAATTTGTGAGGGGAGCAGGTATGTCGTTTATAGATATTCTAGCTTCTGCCAGCGGTTTTGCCTGCATGGAAGAAGGTTTCTCCATGAAAACTTTGGACTGTTCCCTTAGCCGGTGATTTTACTTAATCCTCTCTTAGTGCTTGCCTACGTCATAAAAAAAAACCTAGTGCAAAATTTTACGCTCCTAGTTCCAGTAGTTTCGGCTGTGTTGATTTGTTTCTTCTTTTATAAGTATACATAAACTTAGACGATTTTATATAGAAGGATGTAGAAGAGCTTGTTGTTAGAATAACAGATACACGAGTCGATTTCTAAGGTTAAGCGATGCTTGCCGAAGTCGGTTTGTAGATGGTCATCTTTACACACCGACGCTCCCCGGTGCCTCGCAAAGCACACTAAGCCGTAGATGCAGTCATTTGTAGACAAATCTGTAGACGGCCATGGTAAAGGTCTACCTTTGACAGTATTTACGGGTAGATAGTCAAAAGGCAGGAAGTCTTTACACTAGTCTTGTGATACATCATGTTAGTCAATTATTGGATTGTGGAGGTCCGTTAGACCTTTATATACAATAGCAGTTGCTTCCGATTTGATCGGAAGTCGACCCTTACGTATTTGAGTAAAGCCTAAGCAGATTGACGTATAAGGTTGTTCTTTGACGGATCTCTATTGTCGTTTTCTTTCTGTATTCTGGCATCAAAATCAAAGATTCTTTAATAAGATAAGATTGTCTGGCAAAAAACTGCCAAAGTTTACACTATAACGCAGTACACTTGGAAAATGGAAAAATTGGGTTTCCACGTATGTGTATTTTGTAATATATAACAAAATACATTAAAAAATTGATTTAAATTAATGAAATCAGATAAATTATTATCAATGTTTGAATGCACTCAACAATTGTCTAACGATGAAATTTTATTGAGCCCTTTTACATGCCGATAAGTGATATACAAAATCGGTATATGAACTCAACTTAGATTACTTTCGTAGCCCAAACTATATGGTCAAAGGTATTTCGTAGTTAACATTTTTTCCCCTTTTGATAAATTAGTTCATTTGGAAGCAGAGCCATGCCAATCCCCGCCGGCAGCAGCCTTTGCAACGATGCTGAATGAAGCTAATGAGCAGATTCGAGTTACGAGCGAGCAGCCAGCCAGAGCTACAGTTTAAAATGTAAACAAAAGTTCTTTAGCCATTTTTGAAAAATACCAAGAATTCGTGCATTTCTAGGTTACGAGGTCATAATTATACTTTGTTTTTTTCAAACGGTTTACATTTCTGTAAATGATGCCTTTGCCCTGATTGCACACTCCAAATTGTAAATCTCTATAGAGATAAGTCTCTACTTTGAAGAGTGATTGGAAAGACGTCACGGTGTCTTCATCTTCCGCACGACCCAGGTCCTGATCGGACATGGTGAGTTCGGCAGGTTCCTGCAACGAATTCAGGTGGAAAAAACGCCCGGGTGACATCATTGTGTAAACCACCTAGAGGACAAGGAGCAGCATACGGTAGAAGTCACACCGCTTGGGCGAAGCAACGATATGTCTTTTCGGAGGCAATTGGCGGAAGTGAATTGAATTGGCCTCTTGCACCGGGCCCTGGTCCAGGCTCTGGTCCTCGAGATAGCAGGTGGTCATCTCTTTCTGTGTAGCAGTAGGTAATGCTAGCGAAGGATGAAGCCAAATGCGTCAACATGCACTAGTAATCTCTTGTCTCTTAATAATAGACCACAAAATTGTATTATGGAAATGTTGCAAAGTAATTTTTTTAGGGTTCCGTAGCCAATTGGCAAAAACGGAACCCTTATAGTTTCGCCATGTCTGTCCTTCCGTCCTCGCTTAATCTCTGTGACCGTTAACTGTAGAAAGCTGAAATTTGGTACTAATGTGTATGCCAATCACGCCGACAAAGTGCAAAAATAAAAATTGGAAAAAAATGTTTTATCAAGGTAGCCCCCCTATGTGTAAAGTATAAAACGATTATTTTTTACATTTCAAACCTAACTTGTGTTATATTGTTGGTTAGGTATTCAAAAATGACTAGGGGTTTACTAAAATCATTTTTTGATAATATCAATAATTTCGGAAATAATCGCTTCAAAAGTAAAAAACAATGTGTCCCCCCCCCTCTAACTTTTGAACCATAAGTTTAGAAAATGTGAAAAAAATCAGAAAAGTAGAGTTTTATAAAGACTTTCTAGGAAAATTATTTTGAACTTGATGGGACGAAGTTTTTGAAAAGTTTGGGACACTTATTGTGACGGACGGGAAACTATGGAACCCTACACTGAGCATGGCCCGACACGCTCTTGGCCGGTTTTTTTTTTAATATTTATGGGTTTGCCCTTGACCACTATCTCACCTGATGGCAAGCAACGATGCGATGTTTTCCCTTAATTTACCGTGAAGTTTAAATTAGACGTTTCTCATAGAGATTCTGACGTTTTACAAATGCTCATCTAAACCTATGCAAACTGAATTGGTACGTTTATATTTTAAAGGAATTTAAAACAAGCACTGTAGGTTGTAGGTACGCGTGCGACACCTGCTTTTTATTTCAATTAACGCGACACATCAGTAGGTAACGACTGGCAATAAGTTTAATGGTATAAATTGTAGGACTTGCTTTAACGACACGTAATTATACATAATGGTTCGTTTACTCTGACAAGAGTAAAGCATTTTTTTGTTTTTGGCTGGCAAACAAACGCTAAAAGTAATGTGGTGGTAAACACAACACACAAGCACATGCTTTTTTTTTCATTGTGGATAGGCGCTTTTTTAGAGTTGAGAAATCGTCAATTAACTCCTCTTACTATGGGTGGTGCAAGAAGGAGTATCAGATTTGTATTGACTAAAAGCCACCTGTGTTCCTTTAATAGCCTTTTGCGTTTTAGGGCTACGGTAAGTTTTTCAAACAATCCCGCAACTATAGCATTATTACTAGGCTTGAGGTCTACATCTCATGAGTCCATTTTTGTAATTAGTATGGCAGATAAGGCCAACTGTTCACGGACGCATTGCTTCTCTATGAAGCGCTCATTCGTAACTATACGTTTAGTGTACGCCTGCGTGAAACTTGCTTAAAAAACTATGAAACTCTGTCAACGAAGCGGCAGTACCGTGTACCGTGTCGCTCTCGCCTATGAAATTACGTGCCCGTGGGTAGTAGGCCTTACCTACCATAAGCTAGCCATACCAGCACTACACAGAAACGCTGATCATCAATGTTGACACAATATACATATAGGGCCTATTTCACCACCTATGATTAAGTTTCGAGTATCTTACTTGACAGATAATTTCATACAAATTCTGTCAAATTTTTGAATTTATTCAGTGAGTAGTGCCTACTCGGACATTGTGAAACAGGCCCTAAGTAAAATATTTTTGTTTCAGACTCGAATATTCAGACAACTACAAAATTAGAATACCAATTTGCTTTTCAAATGAGAATCATGTTTGGAATATTCCCACAGGCCTTTTACACTCTAAATCGAACTTCATAATCGATAAAAAAATAAATTGTTGCCTACCTGATCTATCTACTGTCCGTCACGTAGACAAGACATTGACATTTACACGCACATTTTTTTGGGCACGCTTGATAATTCCACTCGAGGGAGCTCGTGGCTAGATAATAACAGCCGCACAGGTCGATCTTCAAGGTTAAGCAACGCTTGCCTAGGTTGGTCTGTGGATGGGCGACCATCTTAACATAACGAGTTTCCTCCGTGCCTCGGAAAGCACGTTAAGCCGTTGGTCCCGGCTGTCATTTGGAGATCTTTGGCAGTCGTTACGGATAGTCAGAAGCCAGTAAATCTGACTCCAGTCTTGCCATCAAGTACCGTGTTACCCCAGTTAATGGGTTGTGGAGGTCTGGTAGGCAGCCGCTCCTCGTAAAATACTGGTATTCAGCTAAATCCGGCTTAACTGGAAGCCAACCCCAATATAGTTGGGAAAAGGCTAGGCAGATGATGATGCTTGATAATTCCACTCCATAACTATTTGCATACTCATATTTATTAATCATCATCATCATCATCATCAACTCAGCCGAAAGATGTCATCTGCTAGACATAGGCCTCCCCCAAGCGTCGCCACAGCGACCGGTCCTGTGCGTCTCGCATCCATCGCATTAATTCGGATTACCGGATTAATTATTAATACGTTTCCGAAAAATGTTGAATGTTGTGGGTATGAGTGAGATGTCCTCTACGTGCTGTTGGCAAATTGCTGTACTTCTAGTTTACCGATGATAGAACGGGAGGATTTACATTACGCAATTTCGACACACACCCTTCGAAACGTTGGGCACGCCGTCATTGAGGCGGTAAGTCGCCACTTTGAGGAGTGGTTGGAAAGAGGTCACGGCGTCCTCTCGTTCCGTATGACGCAGGTCCTTACCGGACACGGTAAGTTCGGGAGGTTCCTGCATCGGATCAAGCAGGAGAGGACACCCGGGTGTCGCCACTGTGTGAACCGCCCGGAGGACACGGGGGACACACGGTAGAGGTGTGCCCCGCATGGGCGGAGCACCACCGTGTCTTTGTGGAGGCTATCGGCGGCGGCGACCTCTCGCGCCGGGCCCTGGTTCAGGCCATGGCCCGGAGCGAGGAGGGGGGCCCGGCAGGGCCGAAGCCTCTGGGGAACATGTGGTATTCCGAAAGGTTGACACCGAGTCCCCCCCCAGATCAAAGGCAACAAAGGAACGGGGTAGGGATTTAGTCAGTAAAAGTCTGACACGCCCTCCTGCTCCGCCTAAGACCGGGAGAAGTCATTCTGATGATTCCCCTACCAGAAAACAGAAACCCTTCGATACGTAAACTATCGGTTACAAGAAGACAGACTGGCAACTAGGCATCGATGTTGTTTCGACGAGTACATCATTGCCAATGATCAGAGCTTGAGTTGATTGAGAAGCAGATCAAAAGTAGTTTGTTCCTCAATCAAGCGCATTAAAAGCCTTTATCTGACAGATGTGTCCAGATATGGGAGCAGTACCTACTTCATACACGATCGAAGTTGTACTTGATAAAGATTAAGTTTCTGTTCCGGCGTAAAGTACCATATCTCCTAACTATAGGCCTTGGTCTCTCATCATCATCTGCCTCGCCTTTTCCCAACTATATTGGGGTCGGCTTCCAGTCAAGCCAGATTTAGCTGAATACCAGTATTTTACGAGGAGCGGCTGCCTACCAGACCTCCACAACCCATTAACTGGGGTAACACGGTACTTCATGGCAAGACTGGAGTCAGATTTACTAGCTTCTGACTATCCGTAACGATTGCCAAAGATCTACAAATGACAGCCGGGATGTACGGCTTAACGTGCTTTCCGAGGCACGGAGGAAACTCGTTATGTTAAGATCGTCACCCATCACCAACAGACCAACCTAAGCAAGCGTTGCTTAACCTTGGAGATCGACCTGTGCGGCTGTTAATATTTAGCCACGAGCTCCTCGGGCTAAATAATAACCTTGAAAAAATAGGCCTTGGTCTCTATATACAGATATAGAGGTCTATGTCCAACAGTGGATGTTTTCTTTCGGTTGAAATGATGATGAAGAACATAGCCTTTATTTCTTCAACTTTAACGTAACAGATTATTTTGTAAAAAAAAATATTAAAAAAAAATAATAAAAGATAAAGAGTAATAATAAAAAAATATATACATGAATTTTCTTTGAAGTCCCTTTCGGGTAAAGGTCTGCTCAGAGGTTTTTCAGTCTGATCTATTTTTGGCCTTGTTGATCCCATCAGCAGTTAATTTTCTTTCCATTCCCATAAAAACGTTGGTCTGACATTTATTTTACTTTGTACCAAAATTGATGACCCACAACTTGTAAAATATGATTAGATTTGTCTACCTTCTCTAGCGCAATATTATGATTGATTTGAAGTGGGAGCTACCTAGAATTCTGAAAGACCCAAGTACACACAATCCATCAAGTCAGACATTCATCTAGAATAGAAACACTTTATTCTAGTGTCAAAATATTGACTATAGAGACAAATTGGAAGATAGATTTTATGCTTCGCTAAAGAAAATTATGTATTTTTTTTCTTTTTTTTTAAATTCGGCTTAAAGGCTTTGATGTATTTTTTATTTCGATCACTGCTCTTTTGTCTCCGACTTCAATTTCGCCATTAGGTGACGAATACAATAAATTACACTTGGGCTCTTGAAAAATAAATTGTCTTTCTCAAAATTGATTGTTCAAAGTTCAATCGTGTATATGTAGTGTAGAGCATTTGCATTTTCTTTTTCTTTTTTCTGGGTTTTTTAACAATACTTATTACACAGAAGGTTACTTTGTTCAAGCTCTAAGATTTCCTTTCGTACATCAGTTTCCAATTGAATGGTATGGCACTTGTAGGTAGCTAATAAATCAGAACTAATCTCAGCTGTGAGGCCGGTCTACCAATTTGAGTTAGTACTGCCTCTGGAATTGAAAACGGATACCAACTGACTCTAATTTTAGAACCGTCATCTGACGTCGTAATCATAATAAAGTCAAAGGAAATCCATTTGATCATTTTCCTTGAAAACTGATAAGTTTACAGTAAACAGACTCAATAGAAATAAAATAAATCATTCAATTTGGATCGTGTTGCTTTGAGCATAAACTTTGTATCAACAGTTAACGTTCTATCTTATCCCTTAGGAAATCAATTTAATGTTGCTCACAATACTAGTAACAACCGCCATCTTTATAGGCTAGGAACTAACACTTAAATAGAGTGTTATAGTCGCATCATTAATCTTTGCTGGTCCATGGATAAATAGAAGTATGGACTGAGTCATATTTTTACAAAGTTGATTATTCAATAGAAAGAGACAGAGTAGGTAATATGCGGCTCTCTTTTTTAAAGGTCACAGTAATGAAGAATTCGAGGTTCTGGCGTGTCGTGTCGATCGCATTCGAGAAGACAACACATTTAAGACTCTGCCAGAAGGAGGATGATGCAAGCCAGTGACGTGAAACAATCAAAGTTCTAAACGATAAATACAACTGCTATCACTAGGTTAATTTTGTCTCACTCACTCTTTTTTGACCGTATTATGAAACTTCGCAGTCATATAGGAAACGCACAGTCCATGCCTCTAAATGTAGGCAAGAGCGTGCTCATTTTCTATGTGACTTTATAGACTCACCATAGATCTTCCTTTGTTAAACCTTATCGATATTGAAAGGGTTTATTTTTAAAGAATAGAAAATAAAACTGGGGTCTGTGATTTTCCTTGACACCAAAAAAACTACCTTTAAAAAGCCTTTGAAAAGTCCTTTTTTAAAGTAGTTTTTCGTAAATAATCCCCCTTGGCAGTCAGCATCTATATTGAAATGTCACTGAAAAAATTTAATTAAAACTTTAAAAAAGTGTAACTTCGTTTTAAAAACGTTTCATTTAAATCTATTCATGACTAAAAGATTAATTCATTTGATGTAGACTATAAATTATTTTAGTTTAAAAATAAGTTACATCACTGCTGAAAGCTAAGTTAAGATTAAATCTTTGTAGTACTAGTTTTTTCCCGCGGCTTTGCCCTCGCGAAATAAAAATTATCCCCAGAAAACCGTTCGAGCGTGAAGAAGTAACAAACATACTTACAATCTTTCGACTTCCAAATTTTAGTGTGACGAAAACTTTGGTTCGTCTTTTCTTTTTATTTCTCCTGATTTTTGGAGTTTTGTTAAGATTTTTTGAGATCATGAGAATATTACGTAACCTGCATTTATTCGTAATTTTCTCACTAATCCATCTAAATCTAATCTTAAATATTTTATCAAAACAATATAACCGCATTACCGCTAAATAAAATAGAATTCAATCTACAAAATGAAAATCGAATTCAATTTTTAATATAAAATCCGTCTAAGCTATTCTTGGCGTGAACCGAGGAATATTATGTAAGGGACCGCAAAATGACATCTCCATTTTCTTTGCATCGTGTGTAAGTGACGTGCTTATCGTTGTGGAAAAAATATAAATAAAGCATAATGCGCCAGTAAATGCTACTGAGAATAATCATCTGTGTTTTAAGTTATTTCCTCTACCTATTTGAATCTAAGAAATTGTTTTAGGAGACTTTGTGGAGATACTTTCACAAAAATGATTTGGTATATGAATGTTAATTCATCTTCATCTTCGTTTTACGACTAGCCAATCAAATGCTGGTGAACGACTTCAACTCTGTCTCGACTAGTAAAAATTTATGAGAACCGCTTTTGTCCTTTGGATATATTTTTTAATTATGTTTTAAATGTTATTTTACTTAGCAATCATCTGAGTTGAATTGTATTTAATTTAGGTAGTGCTTGACAGTAATCCCACCTGATGGTAAGTAGTGATGCAATTCTTGATGATGAGGCGCACTAAGAGGCTTTATTTTCTAGCCTTGAGGATTCCTAAATTATTAATCGAACGGGAAGACCGCAGCAGGCAATTTCACCGAAAGAACATCGGGTTTTAGTAAGTAAAAGTCCAGCACTCTACTATATTATTTCACTAAAACCTCTCACATTTATACAATATCTACTATTGTTTTAGCTCATTTACTGATATTACTATGATACTATCCATTCCTTTGAATATTATTTACTTGGTTTTCCTTTTACGATACCTACCAGCCTTAACTAAGTAAGTATTTTCTTTGCAAATAGCACAGAGAAATTCCTTTAACGCCAATATTATCTACAATGATCTTTATAAATCTCTGTGTTTATTCAAGCTTCTAAATTCGCAATCTAATTACGGAAAGTTTACGATATCCATCGCTATTTTGTTCTCTATCAAAGCTTTGCTACTTATCCTATAAAAGCAAACTATCTATGTACACTGGATGGCAAAAATTCTGGGTCGCTAACAAAAAGTGTGTGAGAAACTATATATGGTCTATCGGTCTATCGGCTGTCTTGGTATGTCTTTTTATATTAATCGTCGTATATAATGTACACAAAGATTATTTAAATTTAGTTTATTAGCTAACACCGATTTAGGTAAATACCTAGTTGCAAAGTTTTTTACATACAATTTTTAGACAACTTTTCGATAAAAAGACATGCTAAGATTGTTTACATTTAGTTAATTACCGAAACCGATAGACCACAGTATATTTTAGATGACCGATTAATGCATAAAATAAAGCTTATATAACACGTTTTGCATACGCTCGTCCGAGGTAGCTTGAGCTGGAGAGTATAGCCTGTCGTAGTTCCAAGTTAGTCTTAGATATGTCTTATAAGATTAAGTCTTAACTGTGAGCTGACCATTCCTTGTGGAGGTAATATTAACATCTTGAATAGTTTTAATTATGCTTTAACCTAATGAAAACCTTTGCAGGGCATGCAAATGGACACTGTGCCCATAGTTACTAAGGAAGGACCAGTGTATTAAATCAGGAGATTTCAAATAATAATAACATTATTGATCTTCTCCCGACCTTTTCTTTTCAAAACACACTTAATAATACCGATCTCCTGAGTCGTGACTGTCTTTCTCCCATCGAATATAAATTAACAGAAAACAAAAAAATTGTACTCAATAAATCTAACTGATTTTCATCTTTCCAACGGACTGAACGTATTTTCGAGTGAACCGTAACTATGGATACTCGATGTTTTCAGGTTGAGATTGTGTCAAAACTCATAACGTTGTAATAGGGTTCTAAAAGCTGTTTCAAATCCGTTTTTCAAAAATTGAACAGCCGTGACATTGAACGCACATTGACGAAATGCATTTCGATTTCTAAACATAGTGCTTACAATTAACCGGCCTTTGCGTGAGAGAAGTTTTCTCCTGATTTTCTGATGTTAACACTAGTCAACTAAAATTGCGTACATCCTTTTGGTGTTAGTAAAATGATGTTATACTGAATACTGAGACCAAAAAATAAACATTTTGGCTTAAAAGAAAATTGTGTAAATATACTTTTATCATTAAAATTTAGAGTTTAACAATATTCTAAAGATGTATTTTTGGGGTGTAACTTGTACAAATAAAACCTCTTTTGATATTTATAATGAGCATTACTAATCCACTTTTAACGTAGCGTTTATACGCGCGATCTATTTACATAACTTCACAGTTGTTCTATGTGAGCCGTTATTTTTGCAGCCCATCGTACATTCTCCAAACAAACGACCGAATGCTTTGAATTCATTACAATTCTAAAAGGTAATATCCAAACGATATCGATTTTCACAAGCAGACAAAAGGTACAATTAAAAGCTAGCGCTGGTAATAACAAATATTGAAAAGCTTTTACTCACACAGTCCTGGTTTTCTAATGAAGCTAAACAATGCCCTCGACCGGTGTATCGAGCGGGTACGATGTCTTCCTGTTACAAGTTTTATTAATAACAGAATATTACTTCAGTATAATAATCATACGAATATTATGAAGGCAGAACTTTGTATGCGTCTACAAAGTGTGTAAGTGTGTTAACACATACACATTCTGTTTAAAAACAAAAAACAAATCATATCCTATATCATATTATTAACAATACAACGGCGCTCATTTTGATTTAAAATTTATTTATTGAACAAATAGATTAAATCCTATTTATTTGTGTTTATACCTCCAATTCAGTAGCCATCCCAGGACAATAATAGACAAATAAACGTATAAAGCCTATTTATGATATGTATAGTCTAGGCTTTATACTTCCGGTTAGGATTTTTATTAGTTGAATTTACACATATTAGTTCAAATAAAAAATAAAATAAATTTTTAATTAATAATATTTTACCTAGATATTTTTAGTTTAATAAAAATCCTAGCTAAACTAAAAAAAACACACTCACGATATAATACTTAATTAAAAAAATTAAATTTGATAAAAAATACTTTTCATCCTATAAACAGATGGGTGAAGGCCATTCTTAATCGTATCCTTAACGATATTCGACCTCGAAGCATAAAGACGCCTCTTAAATCCAATACGATGATGGAATAGATGACATCACATGATAACGCCACCAACCCTTTGTTTGAGAAGCTGAGCCGTGTGTTAACACAGTCTGAATGTTTATGAAAGGAGATTGGTAATTTGAGATATAACATTTCTTGGTATAAAGGTGGTATTGTTTTGTACAGAGTCAAACGGAAAAGGATGAACCGTGTTATACAATTTTAATATTTAGCTTTTGTCTACTGCCTTCTGTTAAAAACAATTTCCTTTACGGATTAACCGTTGGTAGGTATACTGTTCAGCAGTGGTGGCCCAGTGGTAACTGCCCCGACTTGCAAGTTGTAGGTCGCGGGTTCAAACCTACACAGTGGTACAACACTGCTCTCAAATCGGTGAAGGAAAACATCGTGAGGAAACCGGCCTGTCCTAGAATCAACAATTCGAAAACATGTGACATCCACCAATCCGAAATGGGCCCGCGCACTGGATTATGGCCCATTCCCTCTCCAAAGAGAGCAGGCCTGAGTCCCAGCAGTGGGAACATTATAAGGTCGATAATGCTAAAAAATACTGTTGATGCAAACTTCATGCGATAAAAGATTTTGACTGCTGTTTATCAGGTAGGCCTCGTTTCTTTAGCCTTTTAAACTTATGTAATACAGATGCATTCACGGCACATTTTTCGCCGTGTGTAGCCACAATTAATTCACCGTGTGTGAGCACGGTTGTCAGTGTCGTATGGATCAATGGAGCTTTTTGACATACACGGCGGCGCTACGTCATGACACCGCCGCCGTATTTCATCGGCATTGTATGGCAGTCTTTTGCACTTCTTCTTCCTGCCCTCATCCCATATTATTTGGGGTCGGCTCAACATGTTTTTTTCTTCCATTCTGTCCTGTCACCCGTTATGCTATCATCAACTCCCTTTTCTTTCATATCAGTCCTCACACAATCCATCCATCTTTTCTTTGGTTTCCCTCTTCCTCTCCATCCCTTCACGTGTAATGTACGTTTGTATGAAAGGTATGTTTTATTAACCGTGCCGTGTACAAAAGGCCTTAGGTAAGTATTCAACATGAACCTCACACAACAGAAAACTCCAAACATCCATCTTTCATCTTCACCCAATAAGTTTGAAGCAAATCTTTGAACGTAAACATTTCTTAGAATAATTTGTAATTAACCAACAAAGTTTCAATACATTACCTAGCTTCAACTTTTGAACTTACCGACCGCTAAATGTTTACGAACGTTCCAATACAAATTATGATAATTACGACCAGTGGGGTGAGACCCGCCAGTTGATAAAGTATGGTAGAGCAAAGAGGTCAAGTGGAGGTTGAAGCGAATGATGAGATAATCAACATTTTTTTTAAGCAGTTAGGTCATCTGAAACTATTTTTTAATTCTGTATGTTTATCTCCCAGGCTTTCTAATCTGGTAGAAAAGAAGACTGTCAAGTAACAGAAAAAGTATGAAAAAGCTGAAATGTGACCTCAAATTAAGTTCAATTCATGAATCCCCGAGCGGTAGCCGGCGACCGCGTTGTCATTGTCGTACTTATTGTGTCTCATTTTGCGGGTATTTGATAGGTTAAAAAATACTTGTTATTATTATTTTTATTTTTTCAGTTGTGTATTTCATATTTCCATCCCTTTCTAGCACATGAATATCTAGAGAGAAACAAACTGAGCTACCCGCATAATCAAATATAGAATGACGTTTTTATTTGTACCCCGCAATTTTAATGGCCGTCGCATCGTATGACTAACATGTTCGAGTCGTGCTGCCCAAAAACTTTCGAAAATCGTGTAAAATGTGTTTGTGACTTGACAACTGTATTATAATGTGTGCTGAACTGTGACAAAGATTACCAGGTATTGTGCAAACCTTTCTTTCATAAAGAACTATTCACGCGGACCTATCTTTTACCACGACTTGTCAATTCCATACCATGCCAGCCGAATTTCAGATCTTTTGCGTGAATTTAGGTGTCAGACAGAAGGTTTTTAATAAATAAAGAATTCACAGTTAATATTATAGAGTGTACTCTCTCTATTATTAATTCAAATCTAAAATGTATTTTTTTATCCGCCTGAATGGACTCACTGGGCGAAGATCCCCCTATTCCATTATCTAATTAATAGTTAAAAAAATATATGAAAATGATCTTTTGAAGATTTTATAATCCATATAAAAGGTGTTTGCTGAATTGTTTAAAAGATTTACCGCAGCTCTGAAACGAAAAGCGTAACTTAAAGTATACAGGTGGGTTTTAGTCAGTAAAAGTTTGACACTTTCTCTCGCTTCACCCCGAGTGAGAATAGTTATAATAAATTCCTCCCTTAAAAAACTTTATAAAAGATGTACCACTAGGTTGTTTGATCATCATCATCATCTGCTTAGCCTTTTCCCAATTACATTGGGGTCGGCTTCCAGTCAAGCCGGATCTACCAGACCTCCACAACCCATTAACTGGGATAACATGGTATTTCATGGCAAGACTGGAGTCAGATTTACTGGCTTCTGACTATACGAAAAAAAAAATGTATTGAAGAAAATTGAAACTACAGTCTGTTCAATAATTTCGGAGACTAAAATGACATTTCAACACAAAAGAACTGGCGTCATTCCTATAGAAATTTTGACATAACTTATGTCAATTTAGTCTCCGGGTTTATTGAACAGACTGTAAAAACATACAACCAATGCAGTTTCAACAATTTCGATACTGGTTTGAAAAAAGAATACCAATTCAAAACTAGATGCACCTTTTTTGTTCACTGATTCAGAACTCTTTTGTTTTGTACTAGACACCTCAAAACAGTGAATGTAGAGAGGTGCTCCAAACACGACGAAATTTTGGGTTAACGTATTCATTAAAATGAACAACGATTGTTCTGGCAACTTTTTGTTTTGCTGGTCTTTTTTCACTGAATATTTTTGGAAAAAAAATCGAACAAACTTTTGAAAAGTTGGTAGTAATTATCAGAAGAATTCACTTGTTCTGTACAGTTAGTTATTATTTTTGATCTATACGATACCTAGCTTTAAAGTACAGAACAGACATCCAACTTGGATGTACAAACTTTAAGTTAAAATACTTTAGGGTTCCAAGCGACCTCAAGACACCAGATGAAATAGGCTACCGTATATAAATCTATACTATGAAACGCAGGATAGTCATGTGGACTTAATGCCTGGCAGAAATACATGTGATTTAAACCAGTACGAGAATAACTGTACTCTCGCTCTACTCTGAGACCGAAGACATCTATGAAGATTTCTTTACAGATTAAAATAAGAAAGGTTGCGATTTGTTGTTGATGTTGTGTGTTGTTGTATTATAATCAAAGCCTAAACGTCATTTACCATAGTTCAATCTTAGACCCCTTTTTCACCAAACATCTAGGACCCTTCCATTTCCTTCGTCATTTGTATCGGAAATGAAACTATCGATATTTGGCGAAACAGTTTGTTCATTTGTTGTATCAGGCCTAACTTTATTAGTGACGAGGATTGGAGCCTGCGATAGCGCCTAAAAGGGTTCTGTATTCGTTTATTTATACAAACCCACACAGTCAATATCTGTTTTTAGAAATAGGATTGTAGCCTGATTCGACATTGCTACATTTACTTTAAGAATTTGTGACATACAGGATGAAAATATATGTCTACCACGTTCTTTCCATTACTTTTATATCATCTACATAGAAGAAATGAAATCTCAGCCTTGAGGCCCTACCAAATTCATTTTACGACCTAAACTGAACTGTTAAAAGGAGCTGCAGCTATGTATAAGGTGTATAGCTTCATCCTTTTAGCTCGTTTGCATGAGTTACATTTGGACACTTCATGGTTAGGCCTTAGACCTTACAACTGGGTTATCGGGGAATTTCAAAAACAATTGTCGTGGCTACTGTCTACTAGACACATTGCCCTTTAAAGTATCCCTGGTTGTTAATAAATTAATCTTTCTTCATCTCCATCCACGCGGTAACCTCATAATAAAGGGCCCATTTTCTCAAACAATATCAAAATTAACAGGAAACTTGAAGCCAGACAAATTATAAGTCATTCTTCAGTGTGTCTGTACAGCTTTTCATTTCCGAGTCATTACAGGCGGTTGACTGAAATGGGAGACGTTCAAATGGTGACAAGTCAAATGGTTTTGCATCAGTGCGCATGGTTGGAGGTAAATTGGAAGTCCCTTGAGTGTGGTTTTGGTTTGTATCTATTTCTGACAATTCCAATAGTAGGCTTATGACTATTCGTGAAACATGTTTACACACACTCGCCTTTAATCCGTATCTATTGGCACACGATAGAGGAATACCCCACTTGGGCGGAGCACCACCAGTCCTTGTGGAGACGATCGTCGACAGCAACCTCTAGCGTCAGACCCTGTTTTAACGTTTGAATCTCCGACCGGTCTCATGAGACCGCGCTGTCATTGTCTTACTATTGTGTCTCGTTTTGCGGGTATGTGAAAGGTTAAGTTATGGTCCGGAGCGCGAAGGAATAGCATGTCGTCTCCTTTTATCTGTGTCTGTGGGATTAAATGATGTCCCGCTTTAAAAAAAAAACTTGTATCTATTTAATGCTGAGTGTAAGCACACCACTTTACGTAGTCTTAGAACTAGAATTTTGCCGATCTAAAAATACCTTTGTCATATTTCTCCCAAATCTTTGTATTCATTGTTTTCTCCATTTCAAAGTATGCATATTCTAAGGGGTGACGTCATCAGAACAATTATTGCAATACGCAAGCTACATCAATCGCTTGCCAGTAATACACTTTCACCATAGGGCTATATGTCAGGTTTAATTATTCATGTGGGAATGACAGTTGTGAGAACGTATGTCACTGTTAGACCTTGCCAAGGTGAAGGTCATGTGGTGTTATTGTACTGGATGAAAATGTCAATCTGAAAATCTTTGAAAGATTTGACAAATGAAAACTTTTTTGTGTATTCGAGACAGTGCAGGACAAGAATACCGGAAAGAAATTCAAGAGGCAATGGGTTGCAATTATTGCGCGGACCCAGGTTGGTCCTTGTATTTTTGGTTTAAGCACATGCACGGTGTTTGCAATCACGTTTTGGAAGATGTAGTTATAAAATAAACTACATAAAAACTTAATCAACAAACTATGTAACAAAATTAAATATTAAATAAACTATAAATAAAAAAAAATTACATTAATAACGCGGTTTCTTGGGTTTAATACCATGACATACAACTCGTAAGTCGGAGCCCTCACTACACCACCACTGCTCTCTGATATCTTAAAAACATTTATTAAATCCTTAAACCTAAATAAATTAAACCAAACACTAAATCAGTTTACAAAACGTCTAAAGAAGATTTTAAAATGATTGATATCGTAAAAGTTATTACGGTTTCCATATTTTTAGATTTATTCTTACTCCATTTTACGTTGATGAATATTCCTATAGTAATACCGTAAGTAAAGATTGATGATAGAAGAAAGTTTTGAAGGGATCTTGTTTAGGTAGTATTTTCAGTTACAGGGGACAAAGTTCCTGATAGATAGTGGTGTCAATGGCTCTCCTCTCGATAACTTAGATAGAAAGTATTGGTAGAGCTGCAGTCATATAGCAAGAGTGTAGCGGTAACGTCTCTTGGGTAAAATAAAGACGGGTTTTTGTTAAGGGTGAATTGTTTACTACAAGTGTATAATTGTTTTCTTTTCATATGCAATGAAGTTAAAAACGAATCTATATTTTGGCGATTTTCCTAACTATAAAAAAGGTCCAGTAAATTAGTCCACCACAATCTTAAAACATCACCGTCCGACATTATCAGTTAATTGGGTGTTTTTTTCTACTCTTATTTGTGTCTTACTGCTAGGCAAATGTTCTGTTCTCCTTCAAAACCATCTTGGTCTTGCTAGATCGGTCACTTAGATTAACCTGCAAATTTTAATGTGATGTGTGAGGAATGTGATCAGACCGTTACACCTTCGCCAAATAGAAAACTCTGAAAAAAAATATTTTATATACTATAATCCTCGCTCGCAATGAAACGTTACTTTTATAGAAACACGATGTATCTTTTTAGATAGCAGATAAAATCAGGAACCGGAGCTAGGCACTCGAAATATGGGATTGGATGGCTCTCTTGTAGGAATCACATAGTAAACTTCTTGTCTATAAAATCTATTATCGGCAGTCTTGGGTGTAAAACGGTATGGCCCTAAGAGTAGGTATTTTTCATTGAGAATAAATATTTTTCCATAGGTGTCTTAGTAAATTCTTTTTTGTTTCAAAGAAAAAGTGCCCACTTTTTAGTTTTAGCTTTTTAATCTTAGTCATAACCTTTAAATGGCATTACAAGAATATAAATAGCTCGAAAAAATATTTAAACTTACATTTTCATTTCAAGAACTAAACTTCCAAGTTTTCTATACAATTCTCTTAACAAACTAACATTCTTCTTAGAAAGTTTAAAAACAAGTCTTTATAAAGAATCAAAAGAGAAAAAATCTTTTGCAAACACATTTTTTCAGGCACGTTTTATGAAGGATTTAAATAAATTCGTATTATTCCAGTCATTTTGTGCTCATTAAGGGGGATTACTCGAACAGTTTTCCGGGAGTTTTGCGAAATGGTGATTTTATTTTTCGAGTAAGTCCATTGAAATACTTCGTTGGGTACACATGGGTATTTATCATTGCAGTTTATTAATTAATTTAGGATCACTGGGAATTCAAAGAAGCAAATAAAAACATTTTATGTACCTATTGCTACATTAGCATTAGCATTATCGGCCTTATAATGTTACCACTGTTGAGACTCAGGCCTCCTCTCTAGAAGAGGGAATGGGCCACGCGGGCCCAGTGCGGGTTGGTGGATGTCGCATGTCTTCGAATTTTTTATTCTAGGACATGCCGGTTTCCTCATGATGTTTTCTTTCACGTGATGTGTTTGAACCTGCGACCTACAACTTATAAATCAGGGCAGTTACCACTCGGCCACCACCTGCTCACCACCACTCGGGCACCACTGCTCATTTATTGCTACACTTAGAGACAATTACTACACTAAAATAATAACTATTGATTTAACAACACAGTTTTAGGCGTCTATTCCACCGAGACTGTATTGTCAAAGTTGTATAACCGTTTACATCAAAACGCAACATTTTAGCCCAAATATTATGTTTTGGCGATTGTCAATACTTATTTATCATTTTACACAAAACAAGGATAGATATAAATATGGTTTTATTCTAGTTTATTTTATTTTATATTTAGCTATTTTTGTCGGAAAATTAGTCAAAAAAGAAATAAATAGTTACAATATTTTTCTAACAACAAAAAAAAAACCTAATAAAATTGGCGAAACTTGTAAAATTTTGCAAAACTTCTGAATAACTTTACAAGTGCAACTACCAAATGTCGGGACTATATAGGTATATATAGAAGCTAAAAAGGGAATGCGAGATAAAACAAATGAGGCGTAAATAAATAAGGGCATATCTCTGTCTCGTTCTTACGCGATACAATTTGGGATCGGTTCTTATCGGGCAAAGCCGATACAAGACAAACGGATTTACACGGTCAAATAGATAATTCTACGATAGAAGCAGTGTTAAGGAGAATGTTTAGATGCTTTTCTATACAAAATGGGTTTTCTTGGACTAGTATGAAATTCAGATAGGTAGTTTTAAAGTTTGATCTTAAACTATTTATAGTAATTTGATCAATATAAATAGTAAATGATCAAACTATAACTTTGGTGTTATAATTATAATAAATCATTAAATCATAATTTTTGGTTTCCAGCATTTTGCCTGGTTAGCCTGGTTTAAGCTGAATTAATATTGATTACGCTATTACTTTGATTGTAAAAGTTTTCTGGCAGCTGCAGTGTTAAATATAACAGGTACTTAAGGCATGCATATTGAAAGGTCTCACCAACATCTTTCCATTTGTTTCAGTTCTACGCAATCGTAGACCAGTTCTGTATACCTATAGGTGTAAATTGAGCCATCTTTGCCCATGCAAAGATTACACCTACATATGTGTGAAGTGACGTCACCAGACATTTTCCGGCCCACATTACATTACAGATTTAGCTATGTAGAAAGTATTAGACAATTTTTACAACAATAAGATTCCTAAAAAAAACAAAATAATAAAAGTAAAAAACGTGCTGAATCACAATAGGATCATTTCGTATGGAGCATTTCCCCGAATTATCACCTTAAGACCCTTCACACTTATACCTAAAGGGTCCTTTAAAGGACGATACTGATCCAAGTCTTTGAGGCTTACTCTAATGATTTACACCGGTATAAAGACCATTTTCAGTCTGACTGAATTTATGACTAGATCGCATAAGCCTGTGATCGGTCCGTTCACACCTGAACGGTTTTTGGAAACCTCGTTACAGGGGTTTATAGTAGTTTGCGAAATGCTAGTGAATTTATTGTTTGTAAGGGTTTTATTGATATGGGTTCAGAAAGAGGTTTGTTTGAAAAGATTTTGTTATAGAAGAAAAAGGCGCTGTTTGACGTAGCAAATATTCTACGGCGTAGTCAACAATTGCTACGCCGTAGGAAAACCATAGCTACGGCGTAGCGCTACTGAAATATATTATACACGCAAACGCAATATATTTATAGGAAAGTTTAGTACCTATCGTAAAATTATCTTTTACTAGAATAACTACTATACGAAAATAATAATTGCTACACGAATTTCAAGTTATCCTCATTTCAAGAAAACAATAAAAGCAAAAATATTTCCGATACTATACACACGAAATATGAAATGGCGAGACAACAGCGCGTCGTTTTGATGCCGACAATCAATAGTAACATAAATTGGAAATATAAATTCCGCTGACATAAATTATTGAAAAGCAATTTGAGTTGGATCTCGAACGGTATGTTTGTGAGGTTGTTGACTTCACTGAAACCGCATGCTCGGGTTATTAATTGTTTTTAAATTGTCGTGTCATTTGCTACTTAGTTCCCAGTTGATAAAATAATTAATTAAGAGCGCTCAACCTGTGACGACTTCTCATACAACCGTAGAGTCCCGGCAGGGTTCTTCGCTTCTGAACGGAACCCCCCCCCCCCCCCTGTGAGCAAAGACAAAGAAGGTACAAAGGAGTGGGTTTTAGTCTGTAGAAATCTGACTCGTGCTCCCACTTCACCCAAGAGTGGAAGATGACTTCTTCCGCCGATTAATAAACCTAAAAAAAGCAAAAAATATTATTATAAACGCGAAAATTTGTTTATATTTATTGGATATTTGCTACTCTTTCACGCAAAAACTACTGATGGATTTTATTAAAACTTTTTAACAGTTTATGTTTTATAATGTTTAATTACCAATTTTCAATTATAGATAGATTGGTTTTTATTATTTGTACAACTTGTCTGTATAGACAAGTTAACATAAAAAAAAAACAAAATTATAGTGAACATAAAAATAAGTACATCCATCCATATTATGCTAACAATGTGTGATATAACAGTTCACCCGAGGCCATTAGGAGCTTAAGTGCAACACTATAAATGAATAAAAAGAAATACAAAATTGCGAAACACTTTCAACGAGGAGTGCAGCAGAGAGAATAGTCAAAAAAGAATCAAACTTTTTACTTTATATTAGGCTAGAAGTTTCATGGACTATACTCTATTTACTATAAGATTAGAAAACAAAAGAAACTTGTGTTACTGTCCGTTCAACCGATTTTGACTTCCATTCCATAGACATAAGGATGACATTAAAAGCAAAAAAAGTGGTTACAATACCAACTTTTTCTGCAGTCGTCATTTGTCATGTCATCAATGCAATATAAGTCAAAATCGCTTGAACGGACGGTAAAACATGTATCTTTAAATTTCTAATCTTACAGTAAATGGAGTATAACAATTTTAACATCAATAGATAGAAACTATTTAAAATGGATATATTAAAAAAAATCTTTGGAATGAAAACTCTGCTGGATTTTGTTTCGAACAAAAATGAATTGTTCGACCGTTGGGTATTTGATAGTTCCATAGAGCAAGGATTGGTCGTGTCGCCATTAGAAAATAGAGATGCCATTACTAATAATATGCATGCCAACGCAATGTATGCTAGGACTATAAAATTGTTCAAAAAATTCTTTATGGCTCTGTATTCCAGAGGCGTGAAGACTCAAAGGGAAAAGAAATGCTTACGTCTGGAATTCAGCCAGTAAAGGTTTGACACTTCAGCTGGCTCCTCCTAGAGCAAGAACATTGAATGATTTCCTATTTTTCAAATAAAAAAAAACTGACCGTCGATTGGCAAAATTGTCACGAACCGACAATTGAATATCTGTAACTTATTGACCCACTTGCTTTAAATGAAAACTTTTGACTGCATCGTATCAAATAATGGCCGCCGATACACTCTGTGCTGTATGGATAGTTCAGTCAAATGAAACAAATGAAATTACTCTTGCGGAATGGATTTTCAAAACAATGTTCATTTTATTTATTTTGGAACTGTTACGAGCCTTGCCGATGCGAGTTGCGGGGTTGTTTAAAAGAATTAAAATTGTCCTGAAATGCAAAGGGCAACTGAATGCACATTTGTCTGTTTTCAACGTCATTATCTTCATTTCAGCCGAAAGACGTCCATTGTTGGACATAGGCCTATGTATGTTTTAGTCAGTAAAAGTCTAATACTCCGTCTCGCTCCTCTCAGAACATGAATGATCAAATTATTGATACATTTTTTTTAAAATTTCTCAGTCTCGGCTGGCTGTGTCACTGTCAATAGGTATCTGTAAAATATTAAAATTCATTAACACGCTTGCTGTAAGAAGTTTTAGGAAAATTTTAAAAAGTATAGCGGGCGATGCGTGCTCTGTGAATAATAGTTCAGTCAAACGAAACAAATGAAATTACTCTGGTGGAATAGATTTTCAAACATTTATTTTATTTATTTAGGACCTTTTGGTGGGTATAAGAGAATAGGTTAGATTTTTTTAAATATATAATATAAATTTAGTACTTTACACAATATATTTAAAACATCTAACATACACTAGTACTATTGTGCTTGACTGCAATCCTACCTAAAGGTAAGCGATGCAATTGTTGATGGTGAGGTGCACTAGTTTATTAAGAGCCTATTCTCTCTAGCCTTGTATACACCCAACATTACAATCAGAAGAGCAGCAGCAGCAGGCAAATTGTTCCCGTTCTTCCATAAACGACGAGATAAAACGCGTAGTCCGGACGGTAGAGGCCTCTTAACTGGTATGGTCATTGCCATCAAC
This sequence comes from Mythimna separata, assembly GCA_030763345.1. Lineage (NCBI taxonomy): Eukaryota > Metazoa > Arthropoda > Insecta > Lepidoptera > Noctuidae > Mythimna > Mythimna separata. The sequence goes on along the minus strand of CM061177.1, from coordinate 16,431,367 downwards.
AGCCATGATGCTTTTAAAGATTGCATCATTATCATGGCTTATTGAGCAGGTTATAAGATTATCTTAGACTGCGTCTACGTTTACGTACAGCAAACCCCCCACGTTGACTGTCCTCGAACGTGCTGCAAATGTTTTTGCGTTTGTCAAAAAACCTTGTTTGGGGCTGTTAAATTGGTCCATACTACACGAATTCTTCATATTACGAGTATACGCTGTTTAAGAAAAGGATTAAAATCTTCATTCAAGGCAGTCAGTGATGGAGTATGAGTATTGAGTTTGTTTTTATCAGAGAATTTATGATCAGTTTCCTGCCCTGGTCCTGTGTTACTTGAAGTCGGTGAAACACACCCGTCACTTTAAATCTATCTCCTTACCTTTCAGAGAATACTACTTTCAAGAATAAAAGCAACCAAAAAAAGCGTATACAGTTTTAACATTAGTCTAGATAAATTAGATCTGTTGTCTTTGATAATAAATCTATCCCGTTGCAGTCAATGGCCTCCGAACAAAACTAATCCATTATTTTAATTAAAGTTAACATATTACCCCAATTGAACTGAAAACCAAGAATTCCACAATACTGGAGTATTGACCTAAAACAACACCCACTCACACACACACACCATCACACACACACAAAACATATCGTTTATCCAGCACACATTAGCAAATGAAAGTAAAAGATTGATCGGCCTCATTAGTGGGCTAATGGGATGATTAAATCGGATAATCACGCTATTAACTGCCGATAACAAAGCTTACAAGAGTCAGCCCAGTACACCGTACCATGCCATGACCGTGCTACAAAAGTATTTTTTGTAATGTGAAGTGTGAGACTAGACTGGACCGTTCCATCACATGCCAATAATATTTATTTTATGGGTGCGAAACCATTTAATAACTTCGCTCTGAGTGAAACTAACCATACATACCAAATATTTTTTCATCATGTTCATAAATGTCAAATTATATAATTATCATGTAAACCTAAACTATAGCAAGTCCATATTACCACTCTAGGCTCTAGCCAGTCAGTAATAATGTTTTGAATTTCATTACTGCCCTCTGGGCAATAATATGATTTTATTTTGGAACCTTAGAAATCAGTATGATAAATTTTGAAATAGAGATATTAAAAATAAGAACTGGTACGCAAATCGAACTGGCATCTATGAGCAGATTAAAAAGTAAAGTCAGCTCGAGCAATTCTATGTCAAAGAAAATAAAATAAAAAAGACGTGTCAAGAACGAATCGCTATTCTGTTGAACAATTTTATTGATTCTTGGTCTTAGGCTTCATAATTGAAATAATAATTAGAACCTAACTGAATATTGGATGGGTCATGACAAGTCGTAATCAAAAAAAAATTGGAAACAATAACATAATTTCACTGAAATAGCAACTACTTGTATTTAATGAAGTATTCATTATGAAGAGTGACTGTGAGTTGTCGATTGTCACTTTTGTAATGTTTAAACGGTCCTTCAATTATATTATTATGCCCTATTTTTTCTTCTTGACAACCTAGAGGCAAGTGCCTAAATTGGAAGATTTTTTTGGTCCAGTAAACGTGTAATGGCGTACGGATAGCTTTGATGTCACGTGGGAACAGCAACAGAGTCCTAAACATCATAGCCTATAAGTTTGACAGCTCTCTGGTGTAGAACCTTACCCAGAGAGAAGTCTAGTCACTTTTTGTAATCAATGAATAACATAGTAGGTGAAGACTTTGGGAAAAACCAGTATTAATTATTAAGAGTCAAAAACTCAATCCAAAAGGTTTCGCAAATATTTATTCAGTAGACCCAGGTTCCTAGATGCAGAGTGCGGTACGATACGTTTTCTGAGAATAAATCTACTAAATTAACTTATTCCTAGAAGAGATGTAATTTAGCTTAAGTATAAATTTCGTATATCCTGCCAGATACTAATTAAAGTGAAGTACCGTACTGTATCTTTATTATTATTGCCTATATTTTTAGTGTAACCAATAACTACAAAAAGAGATCCCTCCATTGCTTTATTTTTTTGTAGTTTTGTGCTAATACTTGTTAATGCTTCCTGTAAACAGGAAGCATTAACAAGTACAGGATTTTAGAAATAAAAAAAATATACAAATAAAATTAGTATAAATACTGTATCCGAAAAACAATACCGAAAATTGGAATGAACAATGGGAAAACACAAGGAAACCACAGAATATAAAGTTCCTAAATAATAATAAGCCCTTGAGTGCGAAATTTTATTATATATGGTGAACAGTAACTTTGGTAGCTTCAGACCATAAAACAGAACAAAATATTGTTGTGTTCAAACTTTGCTACGCTCGGCTAACTTCCGAAGTAGGAAATTGTTTGGACACAGGTGTGTTATGTGTGAAGAATATTTTAAGTGCACGTGTTTCATTTTTATAGGCCTTGGTATTGACCTTCAGTTTTCCCATTTCACCTTATTAAGGTTCCGTTTTTGCGAATTTAGGTAAAATATATGTCTTAGATCACTTTGTTGCCCGCCTATCTTGTCAAAACCCTTTGTCACAGGAATGCGTGGAGTTATGAAGTTGAAATAAATATTAAATAGTCAGATCTGCTACCCCAAGCAACAGTAAAAAAAACAAACTTGTAAGTCAACGCAATCTAAACAAAGTTAGACGCATATTTTGACACTACTAGCAAATCAAAAACCAAAGTTAAGGTACTTTCCGTCTACCTAAAATTCTGAAATTCTTCATGAAGCAAGGTTTCTTAGCACATGTATAGGAGTAATTCTGTATAATGTAGATTTGTAGTTACGGAAATAAAAGATTAACTATCACAGGTGTTAAATTAAACATGGACCTACGGTATTGGTTTGTTTTTTATCATAAACGTATTAGTAAATTATGAGCAGAATATTATGCCTCATTTATTCATATTAACCTACAAAAACTCCATAACTTATCTTTCCAAATTCAAAATAAGGTCACAGAAGGACGTATAAAGTCTCCAATAGCCATTTTTATATAAAAGTTATTGCCATAAATCATAAAGTTATTCAACGGAGTCCGATCCACGAGATAGGCACTTAAACTTAGTTTAATGTAGTATTCAGTGCAAGTTGAGCTAAGTTGGTTCCGAGTTTCAGACAGATAAGGGCGCTGGTATAGTACGGTAATGGGACTTTGGTGTAGACAGATGTAGGAGTGGGTATATGTGGGCCAAACTAAGATACGATGACACTGAACTAGTTGTACAATACATGATCAAGTTTTACTAACAGAAGGACGGATTTAACTGGTGAAACTGATTGCGATTAGACTAGACTATAGGATATTGGCATTTATAAAACAGACTTAGAAGTAGGAGTATGTGGGACAAGTTATATAGATGATGAGATGAAGAGAGATGAAAGTTTACCAAAGTATACGGGCGGAATTGACTGATGAAACTAATTGCGATTGGTCTTTACTATGGAATATTGATTATTATAAAATATTAGCTAAAGCTCGCGACTTTGTTCGCGTGGAATTGTTACTTTGGGCTAACGCTAACTTTAACTCGTGATTCGATTATATAGGTAAGGTGCCCCGCTCCTATTGGTCTTAGCGTGATGATATATGGCCTATAGCCTTCCTCGATGAATGGGCTATCTAACACTAATAATTTATCAAACTGGACCAGTAGTTCTTAGCACGTTCAAACAAACTCTTCAGCTTAATAATATTAGTATAGATATGTAGGAGTCAGAGTATGTAGTAGCAAACTAAGAAACGATGACATTGAACATAAGTACAATTCATGGTCAAGTTGACCAACAGGTAAGGTCTGATTATACTTAGGAAACTTATGATTGGACTAGACTGGACGTAGAATATTGACACTTAACTGAGCTAAAAGGTTCTGACTACGTTTCATTGAATGGGTGAAAGCTGAAGTATTATTTTTCATTTATAAAGTTCATCTAGTATGTAGCTGTCCCGCTATGAATTCCTGAACAGTTGGTTTCAAAACTCAATCTAGTTACCGTATAAAGGCCAAACTTGAACTATTAGAATTACGATGTTGTAAGAGAAAATAACGGTAACGCATGGTGGTCATATTTCCAGAATTTGAGTTCAAATTCTATTTGATTCATACATTTGTGTGTGTGTGTATTCATCAATCTTCCTGTTTCATCTACTTGATCATTTCCATCTGTATGTTCTGTACCCATCGATCAAATGTTGAAAATAGTACCCAGCTCTGTGACGACACTCCTTGTTCTCTGTGCAGTTCAATAAAGTTCGAAATGGCGCGGATACGGATATCCGGATTTCCGGCTTCTTTACGGCTGATGTCATAATTATTTATCTTAACAGAGTTCATTTCAGTTTTTTATAGAAACGTGGCTCATTAGTAGAATTCTTCGAAAAGAACTCGTGACATCAATCAATTCATTTGTTCTGTTTCACGTAGGAGTATTTTTGACCGTAGATTCGGTCAGGGTTGTGAGAATACGATTGATACGAGACGCGCAGCACCGGTCGTTGGAGCAACACATGAAAATATTTTTTTTGGAAAATAAGCAATATAATTTTTAAAATACCTATTAAGTGTAAATTGAAATATTTCTCTTCCGTGTTTCTTGTTTGCCCAGAATTTCGCACTTTTTTAAAATCTAGACTTTCTCCAACTATGTTGAGGTCGGCTTCAGTCTAACCGGATGTAGAATGTGAATACCAGCATTTTACATGAAGAGATTCCAGGATTTCACAGTAATACGAATAAGAGGACTTACTAGTAAGAAGACTGATGGCAGAAGTGAAGGAGAAGAATGGGAGAGGCATGTCAGACTTTTACTGATTAAAACCACGAGTGTGTTATATGATTCAGAAACTCAAAAACGCACGCAACAGATGCCTATGCTTGCATTCCTTGTTCCTTATTACCCAACTATTTCGGAATGAAACTGCTTCCTTCCTCATAATCTCATGATACCGCAATAGACCGGGGTCAAAGCCTACAAAAATGGTAAAAAATGAAAGAAAATCACAGTAGGATGAAACCCATTAGAAAAGCAAGGGAATATGATCAAAATGAAAGGAAAAATAAATTACGGTCGATCCGAGTTCGGGAAGTGGGAGGGGGAGGTTTTTAAGGGTAAAAAATGGTTTATCTTGATTTCCGGCAAAACTACAAGTCCCATGGAAAAAAGTTAAATGGCAAAGTTGTAGGCAATAAAAAGATCTACAACTTTTGTATTTGCAGATTTTTCACATAACCTCAAAATTTAGGTGAAAAATTCAAAAAACCAAGTATTTGGTTTTTTATTTATATCTTTTTCAAATAAAATATTTTTTTCTACGAAGTTTGGTGAAAACTTACCTTATTATGTCCCAAATACACTGTAATTTATTTGATTAAAAATATTTATTTTTTCGCTTCATTTTAATTTAATATCAAAAAAGCACCCTAATTTTTAATCAAAAATTCTGACGTCAAAATATCAGCTTTTTTCAAAAAGTTTGGGGGCTTTTTGTTCGTTGAAATATCTACTTTCTGATGGTGTAAAGAAAAATATACATTACTATAGGAAATATTCTTAGAAAATGCAAAAAATTGAAAAAACCTCAAATTCGAAAAAAAATTTTTAATCATTATGTACAATTTTCAGGTATTTATTAAAATTTACACTTTAATTACTCAAAAAACGTAAGATTTCATGTTTTATTGATAAACGAAAAAATTACAAAGTAAAATATACTTCTATAATTAACAAACAAATAAGTTAATAAAGTTAATATTTAATAAGACATCTACAATATTTTGAAAAAGTTGTAGAATCTTCTTTAAATAATATTTGTAGATGCCTATTTATTGCTGTTTTAAAAATAATTTATATACCTGAGTGACCTTCGGTGAATTTAAGCCCATTGTAAGTTATTTAATTGAGAAGTGGGGACGGACCTAGGAGAGTCTGGGCCTTACTACATACCTGCTATTTCATAGCAGCTGTAAAGACCGTTAGTCAGTATTTGAGATACAGAGTAGTGTACAACATCGTTTTTAAAAATACACGTGCAGGCTGAGTTACTCTAAGTGATTTGTGAGAAATTTACTTTACGTACTTTACGTTTGGAATCTGCATAGCAAGGTAAATACTATCTGTATTTTAATCTATATTAATCAGCTTCAAAATAAAAATAGTAATATTTTTTTTTATAAATAGTATGTTTAACGTAACATAACCTAAAAAATTGAAATTGAATGATATTTCAGTACAAGAATAAAAAAATAGTAACTTCGTTTATTTTATACAAACAGATTTAGTTATACTCATGATAAAACTTTGAAGGCATTATTAATTTGATTTTGTCTTTTCAGATTACCAGTATGGAAGAATCTGTTTGTATAATCTGCAATAAGTCAGACGACAAGCAAGTGTATGAAATAAAAAAAACAGCTTTGAATCGTTTAGTGGCGTCTAGCAAGAAGAGAATCGACAATAGATACAAAAAATTTGAAACTTTAACATCAGCTCTTATTCATCGAACTTGCCAAAGTCATTATAATGATGAGACTGCAATAGCTACATTCTGTAGCTCAAGACGTAAGAAATCACAGGAAGGAAAACAAATAAATAAGGACGCTCTTATATTTAATTTTCAATCTCATTGCTTTCTCTGCGGTGGGTTTTTCGGTAATATTTCTAAAGATAAAATTTCATCAGTTCAAAATAACGATACAAGAGAAAATATATTACAGCATATTAAAAAACAAAACACAATTAATGATTTCGATAAAAACATTTTAGCTCGTTTAAGAAATGTGCCTGATTTAGTCGCAATAGAAGCTCATTATCACACTGTTTGTTATTTTGTATGAGATTTTCTATGACATGAATGTAATTCGAGTAAAATAAATAAACTTTTTAACTAAAAAAAAATTGCAGCAATCACATTTTTTTGATGAAATTGTACATAATGATTAAAAAATTTTTTTCGAATTTGAGATTTTTTCAATTTTTTGCATTTTCTAAGAATATTTCCTATAGTAATGTATATTTTTCTTTACACCATCAGAAAGTAGATATTTCAACGAACAAAAAGCCCCCAAACTTTTTGAAAAAAGCTGATATTTTGACGTCAGAATTTTTGATTGAAAATTAGGGTGCTTTTTTGATATTAAATTAAAATGAAGCGTAAAAATAAATATTTTTAATCAAATAAATTACAGTGTATTTGGGACATAATAAGGTAAGTTTTCACCAAATTTCGTAGAAAAAAAAATGTTTTTGAAAAAGATATAAATAAAAAACCAAAAACTTGGTTTTTTGAATTTTTCACCTAAATTTTGAGGTTATGTAAAAAATCTGCAAATACAAAAGTTGTAGATCTTTTTATTGCCTACAACTTTGCCATTTAACTTTTTTCCATGGGACTTGTAGTTTTGCCGGAAATCAAGATAAACCATTTTTTACCCTTAAAAACCTCCCCCTCCCACTTCCCGAACTCGGATCGACCGTAATTTATTTTTCCTTTCATTTTGATCATATTCCCTTGCTTTTCTAATGGGTTTCATCCTACTGTAATTTTTTTTGGTTTCAAAAATTATCTACCCTGGTCTACAAGTTCACCAAGACAAAACAGATTCAGAAGAGATAAAACTCTGTACAAACATCAGCTTTCCGTGGCCACACTCTAACCACAGGAATGCGGGGGTATAGTTAAGCATTTGATAGTTATTCGGCTTCTAGTTCAAGTTAATAGCTTTGCGAATACATTGTAACTTGGACTTTTAGTACGCTTTCAATACCGAGACGTTTTCATACTTGAAGTACTTCGGAAGTGTTAAGTGGAAGAATTTCCTCATTTGCGTGAAGTGGTCTAATGGTCGAAGTTTGTTTTTGTTAATATCTATTATCGACGAGATTGCTGAATACTTTCAACTTAATAGTTTTGTGTTGCTGGTACAAGAATGTTTTAACTACTATGTTTATTTTAAGGCGTGAAATTATCTAATGACCAGACATGAAATTAATAAAACTGAACGAATTTCATTTATTTTATTCAAATACTAACTTTTGCCAGCGTAAAAATCGGGAGTCCCCCACTTCTAAAATAAAACGTATCTGATACTAACCTAGGACATGGTCTACCTGTCTGCCCAATTTCATCTTATTCCTGCCAGCCGATTGAGCGAAAAGCATATATATACTTCCCCTTTATATTATTAGGGTAATAGGTTTGGAATTAGTCTATTACCTTACCATCATCATATTTTTTATAAAAAAAAAGTAGTATCGCCGTCAGATTTAGTTCAAAAAGTTTTTACGAGAATGTCTCTTATTTAGGTTAATGGTGACGATGTAAAAGATTGAGTTTCACAAACGAAGTATTATGTCGGGAAAAATGTTATACAAAAAGCTTTTTGTTAAATCTTCTATAGGCAATAAATTAGATACGTTGACAACGGGTGAGAGAAAAGTTCGATATTTTTTTTTGCTTATAATTTTTTATAGTATAGGAGCCTCCATTTTTGGGTCAACTGCTAACAAAGAGAACCCGAATGGATCGGTGGAAGTTGTTTATTGATACAACAATTGGTTATCGATAAAGTTGAGACCTGAAATTCAGTTACAAGAAATAGGAATTTTCTGGTGTACAATAAAGAGTACCAAATAAATAAATAATAAATAGGTACTTTTTATACGGATAAAGGAAAAGGAACTTTATTTGTCAATAACCACAACACGATAGATCCGGTCAAGTGCTCACGCACCGAGGGTACCGTATAAACTTATCTAAATAGTTCGATTGTCAAACTTTTATTATTATGAAAAATTGACTACCGGTAAGGTAGTCAATTTTTCAATAATAATTTTCAATATTTTTTTTTTTAATAAAAAAGTTTTTATTTTGTGAAATAATTACAAAACAGTTTTTGTGTCTTACCAAATTTCATGATTTTTTTATTCAGTAGGCGTTTCCTCATAGGTTTTGATTCCAAAATATACACCACAATGATCCATTATATGGACTAAATGGGGAAACTAAACTCCGCGCTATAAATGAAGCATGAATGGCCTAAACTTCAAATTATATTTTTTAAGTCGGCTTCAAAGCATAATAGTACCCGAGGATCACTTTAAATACATACTGTTTGAACTGATAGCGAAAACCATTCTCTTATGTCGACCACAAAACTCACAAAACATTTTCTAACTTAAACCATTTGTCATTTTCTTTCCTCACCTGACTTTCCTTCACTTTTCGCGTCAAAAGACACATCACAGGGTGTCTTAAATTCTTGAAAACGTTACAAAGGCGTAAACGGGACACTAGGTACGATTCAGTGAGTGGTTCTAATGAGGGCCAAAGGGCTACGTCTGCGCCATTAGTCGTGGCGTTTCCTTTTGACGGTCCAGTAAATATTTGCCGAGATATCGCTGAAAAAGTCAGTGTTTAAAAGTAGACTTTAACGTGTGCAGAGAGAGTTTGAAATAGCTTGGTAAGGGTTGTGTTTCAGATAAAACATTAGCAATAGTGTTATGTGAGCAGGGTTTGATTTGTTTCTTTTACGTTAGTCACCTTTCTGTTGAGTTTTACAGTAATAAAAGGAAGTCCTTTTTAAAAAGAGGAAGAGGTTTTTATTTTGTTAATTTAATTGATTTGTTTTTCTTTTTTGTTTAAAAGGTACTGTGTACTTCCAAGTGAATTGATGAGATCCTTGAAAATCAAGAGAACTCTTCAAATTTTATCGGCACACTTCTAATGGTTAAATATAATAGGTTTACTTGCACATGCAAAAACATTCAGCCTACCGAGTCATGTTGTGGATTAGAATAATTTTTCTTGTACTTAATCAAACTTCTCTGAAAGATACTGTATTAGAAAAAAAACGGATTATGTAAGAAAAAAATAAGTACAGGCGGAAACTTGGGCCGAGCACCACCATGTCCTCGTGGAGGCAATCGGAGGTAGAGACTTCTTTTATTGGGCTCCGATTCGACCTATGGTGAGGGCGAGAAGGAATGGAAGGCAGTCGCCTCCTTCTGCGAAACAGGAGGCCGCACGAGTGGAGGAACGATTAACATGTTCCAGTCGCCGAAACCCCGACCCCAAATACCAGCCACGTTAGACGTGTGCTTGTGGACGTCGAGCAATGTGTAGCTCGCCATCCAGCTGTCCGGTAATCAATCGGACTAAGTCAACGCGTGATCCATACGCTCCACAAAGAAATGTCAGTAAACCGTAACCCAGCAGAGCCGATGCCCTAGAACTTTTTAAAAAGGAAACATGACAATGCAGTCCTGAAACGCAAAGAATAAAGGCTTTTTAGTAATTAAAAAAATCAGAACTATTTTAATTTAAACTTTATAATATCGTTATTCTAGTCAACCCTGTTGACATTTTTAGTGAAAAAATAAAATCCAAAGAGAAAATTCTCCCAATCATGATTTTATTTTTTCACTTTAAGGTAAATTAAGCTTTTCTGTACTTTTTTCTACATAAAGAATTAAATAAATAAACAAATGGTCCCTATTATCACTCACTCACTTCGTCGCAAATGTTCAAGCACATCAAACCTAATGACCCTTGCAGCTCTCCATTTAAAATCAGCATGCTTGAATGAAACTAAGTTTGCAGTAACATAATAAATATTATCCTCTAACAACATTTTCTTCATGTCTGACTGCACATACTCGTATGTATCCCTTATTACATTATTTTAAAGGTACTTCTTCAAAATGAAATAACAATAAATCCATTTCAGTATATATTATTTAATTCTCAGATGGGTTTCGTGTGGCTTTGAACTTTTGAAGGTCACGGGTGAAGGTCAGAAGTTAGGAGACAGTGTTTTGTTTATAAATAATGTATGTGATGAAAAACCTGTAGGTATGAGTGTGCGGTAATGTTGTGTCGACTATCAGTGGCGGAAATATGTCAAAATGGAAATAAGCTAGAGGTATTTAAATAAAATTCTCTGTTTGATGTAATCGATCTTAATAATTCGATTTCTGGGATGGAAGTATTCGAAAGTGTGACGTCACACTCACACTTTCAAATACTTTTAATTTGACGGATTAAAGGATTTTTAATTTAAAATTAGTCATTGGGAGCTCGAAATCTCCAGGTTCGACCTGCAGACGACGAGCAAAGTAGCCCGGCCGTCTAGTGAAGATCAAGCCCAAGTCGTTGACGGCGCGTAGTTTACCGTGTGTAAACCGTAGAGTCCTAGCAACGCCGATGACCGCTAGGGCCATATAATAGTTTTGATAGAGTTACCGTGGCTCTGGAACGAGTAAGGCAACTAAAACACATAGGTTTTAGTCAGTAAAAGTCTTATACACCCTCTTCTTATCTTATCTTGCGTTTCGGTTTCCGCACTTAGTCCCGTTGGACCATTTTGTGCGTGAGCCGTCCGGCCTTTATTCCAACCAGCCCACCTCATTCCAGAAGCAAACTATCTTCTAGGGTTTGTTCAGGGCATCTGTCATTGATCTCGGTGTTCCCAGGATTTGTGTTCTCATGTCACTGACGGCTGTGCACTCCAGGAGTATCTACATGCGCAACAGTTTCCTCTGCCTCCATGCATCCTCTACACAGAGGACTGTCCGTGATACCCAGAGTGAAAAAGTGCTTGTTCAGTGAGCAGTGTCCGGTGATGGTCCCTGCCACCAGGCGCAGGCTGCCTCTATCCAGTCGCAGAAAGCTACTGGCTAGGGCTTTTGTCTACGTATGGCATGGCCTCTTTAGCCTGCCTGCAGCCCGGTGTCAGGGACCACCACCTTCCCGCATGTGTGTTATTGTGCTCCCTTAGCCAACCACGCAGCTGACCAAAGGGAATTGGCACGATGGGTTCGGGCCCGAAGACCGCTCCAGATTCCCGTCTCGCCAGTTATCAGCCGCGTCATTGCCCAGTGAGCCACTGTGTCCATTTATCCATTGCAGCGTCACGGTGTTGTTATATGGCATCGTGGCGCGTTCCAGTGCACTTATACGCCCTCTTGCTCCACTATGGAGCAGGAGAAGGAAAAATTATGTATTTAAAACTAGACAGGTACTCAGTCTAATAATTATATTTCATCACCTCTACTCTCAAAACGGTGAAGGAAAATATCGCGAGGTGACGACATGTCTTAAAATCAAAAACTTTAAAGATGGTGACATCCACTCATGCAAGCTTGCATGTTTCACGGTATGCTTTAAAACAATGTTAAATCAAACTAAAAACCAAGTACATTGTAAAAGACAATTTATTTTCACTTGAATCCAAGTTAAAACAGCGAAAGTTGTACTGGAATAAAACTATTATTTCAACAACTCCTCAGAGAGCGATGGTTGTAGTTAATTAATTTAAAATTTCATTAAACTACGGCTGCGGTGCAATTTAGCTGAAATGCGACTCAAATCCCACTCACTTTAAATCATGTGCTTTAATAATGTCGGTACAGTTGACAAAAAAGGGCTTTAAGATACCGACATAAAACATTTACGGCTATAAAATGATTGGACAGTGTAATATAATAATAGTACGATTTCATTTAATATTTATACGGACATTTTATGGTTTAGTTTTTGTATACAAATGTCAATTCTTGACCTACGCCTTTTATGTACGAATTTAGCAGACGGTAAGTATTGTATTAAGTAGGTGACTAAACAAATGATATAGGTACCTATTACATAATTTTAAAGTTGTATGTACAGTCAATAAAGAAGATAAGTAATTAGACTCGTCAGATATAGTTGAAGTATTCATGCAAACCGATGGATGGATATGAATGAATTTAAATTTTATTTTTTAGGTAATATGAATTTAATTATGTTTCTTTCATATTCATCCATTGATTTCCATAAAAAAGACACTACATCTGACGGTCCTGCTTACTTACCTCCTTTGTACACGTCATGTTTTCCTGGTTTAAACTGATGTGACGACCTCATCCACTACGTTTTTTTTAGTTTGCTTTAAAATTATTATCAACATTAATAACACTCCTTTCTAGCAGACCGTACATGCCAGTGTAGAGAGTCGGCGCGACGCCTTAATGAACACATTTTCACTTGCAGACTTCCTAAATGTGACGTCATAAGTTAAAAGGGCGTATGTGTTGCATGTACCACCTTTTGCCTCTTGAGGTGTTGGGTTATGTAAGATTGATGCGTGTTGATTAATATCGTGGAGGTTTTCTTTTAGGTGGCAAGTCACTCGATGACAATCTCTTGCTCTAGGACGGAGTGTGAGGTTTCTTCTTTACCTTGTCTGGGCGCTGAGAGGAAGTCCAATCTCCCAAGCGTGCGTCTACCTCTTTCGCTAGCATTACTGCTTCGTAGAAGGAGGTGTTTGCCTGACATTTATTCTCTCTCCGGACCATGGTTCGAACTAGGGCCAGGCACGAGAGTTCAGAGTTCCCACGAGGACACGGTGGTGCACCACCCAAACTAGGAATATCTCCACCGTGTGATCCACCATGTTCCAAGGGAGGTCCGGTAATGGTGACATACGAGCATTTCTTCTGCATAAATCCAGTTCAGGGCCATACCGAACTTACCTTGTGGCCCTGCATTATACGAAAGGTGAGGACGAAATCGCGTAGGTGAGCTTTTTTTACTTGATGTCAATGCACTTGAGTTTATCTAATTAATATTTCTCGTGGGTTTGCACTCACAGTCACACACAAAAACATTGTATTTTTCGGAATAAAAGCAGGCTATGATACTAAGCTGTACCAGCTTGAAGGACATAGGGTACAATCACTCCAGAAAAAGAAGTACTGTTCCCGAGGGATACAATAATAACTTTCAGCAGACATAATACTTTAGGACGGTAGAAGTACTACGTGTCTTTTGAAATAACACTTGCAAAGCCACGATCAAAGCCTAGCAGAAAGAAAATTCTGATGGCATTGGCTTAAAAAGCTAGTTCCTATTATTTATTTGGATATTTTAAATATTTTGAAAGAAAGAACACACAGTTTGCGTAAAATAGGAGTAATTTACAAATTATAAACAATGTACGAGGTGTGTTCAAAAAGTATCGCGAATTTTGTGTTTTTTCAAAAATGATTTATTTATTCATGAATATCTATTTTGTCCCCTTCAAAGTAATCCCCATGAGATATTATACACTTGTGCCATCGGTTTTTCCAATCTTCGAAGCACTTCAAAAAATCATTTTTTTTTATCTTATTCAGCTCCTCCTTCGATGCCGTCTTTATCTCGTCAAGAGAAGCGTAACGTCGTCCTTTCATGGGTCTCTTCAGTTTAGGGAACAAGAAAAACTCACAGGGGGCCAGATCTGGGGAATACGGTGGCTGCGGCATCATTAGTGTGTTGTTTTTGGCCAAAAAGTCGCGCACAAGCAATGTTCATGCGATGCTGTTTTTGGTCACAATTGAGCAATTTTGGTACGAATTTCGCGGCGACCCGTCTCATGCCCAAATCATTGATAAAAATCGAATGGCACGAGCCAATCGATATGTTTAGGTCCTCAACAACTTCTCTAACAGTGATTCGACGATTGGCCAATACCATTTTCTCCACTTCATTAATTTTTTCGTCTGTTGTTGAAGTGCTAGGGCGTCCGGCACGCTCTTCGTCGTTCACATCTTCTCGGCCTTCTGAGAACATTTTGTACCACCGATAAACGTTGCTTCGGTCCAAGGTAGCTTCTCCGTATGCCACAGTCAACATTCGGAATGCATCCGCGCACTTAATTTCGTTTTTCACACAAAATTTGATACAGGTTCTTTGATCCATTTTTTTGAATAGGTAAAAATCGAAGACGATCCAAAACACGTGCAAGCAAAGCAGCTGTCAACAATTAAATGAACATTCAAAATGGCCGAGCTTGTCGGCATAAGTGAGAGACATGAGTACCAATATAACGCCCCAAAAAATTCGAAATTCGAACATACGTAACCCGCGAAAATTCAAAATTCGCGATACTTTTTGAACACACCTCGTATAGGTAAAATATGCGCCACGTCCGTACAAAACGGCCGAATGCACTGGATATTATCGTGGCCACACGCAAAATGTGAGTCCACGGCGCTGGTTGCGGTCGTGGTAGCGAGGAGCTTTAATTCTCTAAGCCTGGATGCGCGACCATTTGAAAAAGTGGTCGTGGCCCTCAGAAAGCAAAAGGCAACTGATGCAAAGGTAGGGTTTAGTCAGACATTTCAGAAGTCATTTCCTGATTTCTTAACCCAAGAAAAAAAGGCTTTCGTGACGATTAAGATAGCACTCCTAATCGGATTACTCTAGAGCGTGGCACGTGAGCTTGGACTAATAAAAAAAAACGTTTTTAAGACCAAATTCACGAAATTTATTTACTTACCTTAAAGGTTTACTTTGTGTGAACTAACTTAATCCCTGTTCTTGATAACTAACTGAGCAGCTTCGTCAATTAGTCCAGAGAGAAAAAAATAGTTGCTTTGAAACCTAACTTCTTTATGATTGTTATAAATTCTTAACAAGCTTCATTGTACAAAAAAAAAACTTTTAACTTATTCTTTGACTTAGCACAGAAGAATTAACTTAAAAAGTTTCACATAATAAACGACTTTTTAAGCGAAAAACTCACAGATTGCTCAAGCTGAATTATTGATGACCTTTCGTTGGAAGTGAATAATTTCTTTAGATATTCACAAAGAGAATAAGTATTCAATGAAAAAAATATAATTATAACTAGCTTCTATTGAGCGGACTTATCAACATCATTCCTGAGATGAAACGGTTACGGCTTGCTACGTTTTTATGGCCATTAACCAGTTAATGGGTTGTGGAGGTCTGGTAGGCAGCCGCTCCTCGTAAAATACTGGTATTCAGCTATTCAGCTAAATCCGGCTTGACTGGAAGCCGACCCCAATATAGTTGGGAAAAGGCTACACAGATGATGATGAACCAACTCTATCATCAAACCAGAGCGATGGAACCATATTATTGCATAGTCATCCAAGGTCCATTAGATATACCCAGCTGAATCGGCTAGCGATAGCTATTTTACAATCCATTTACAAGATTTTCCCTAAACAAACATACATACAAACAAACAGAAACAGTGTGTGCTTAAAAAACGTTACTTATTTAAAATAGTCACTTCATCTAAATAGTCTTTTTTTAAATAGTAGGTAACTTCTTTTCTATTCTCTTCTTTAAATATTTTTTTTTTAAATAATCATTTCTTTAAAACTAGCTGCTAGCTAGTTTCCTTGTTAGCTATATAGTGACAAACACATGTACACACACACACACACACAGACAATTTTTTAACATACTAGGGTGATAATCATTTATTTAAAATTAAAACGAACGCAATAGTTTCAACATTCAATTTATTAGACGTTTATAATATCGGAATTTCATTGTAACGTATAATTTTTTTAATTTTCTTTGTCTATTTTTACAGCGTTTACACTTACAAGGGTGGTTTACATCCCCCAATAAAAAGTCCTTTTCTATTTATTTACAAGCAGTAAAACAAAGCATTGTGTCAGCGTCTATAAATATACATTTATATTATTTTTATATACAAAATATTTCTTCAGATCTAACGTTTATATATTTACAAATTATTTTAGATCAAATAACTTTTTGATCGAACAACAGAAGCTTTGTAAGTTCTCTTTTGATTTCACAATGTTTTTATAACCGCATTTGGTTTTACAAAGTTTTTGCTTTGATGACTCTGTTTTGAATATTCATTTACGTTTTCTAACTGACTTTGTTTTTTATTGTTAATAATAAGCTTTATTTACAGTTTTTGAGTTCTTTAAAGTGATGTTTCAGTGAAATTATTATTTACCTTTTTCGAAATAAACGTAACACTGCGAACGTAAAACTATCTCTTCTGTTTCTGTAGATGACAATAGGGAATATGCATTTTATGTTTTTACTTGTATTTGCAAAATTATATACTTTTTTAAATTTCGTAAACAAGCATGAATAAAAAAATATATTCATTAACAACGAAGTTATAAAGCTTCAAAGCTACTAATAAAAAATAAAAGTCTGACATGGTCTTTGATGTCAAAGTCTTTTACTTTTTTTACCAATCTAGCCAGCTTTTCGATATTCTATAATAAAAAGTGACTGCTTTACGGCCAAAACCAATAACCTATCGATCTCCAGTTTTTGCATACTGGAGATTGTAAAACAAATGATACAATACAAAAATTATCATGTTTTCTGTTGTTTCATTTGTGTTTTCTATCTCAGATAATATGTGACAGATCGGTTATTGGTTTCGGCTGTTGTTAAAAAATTGTTTAAAAAAAATATCACTTTAAAGAACCACAGCATACAATCTAATACACTAGTTATAAAAAATATAAGTCGGTTATACATATTTTACAAATTGATATCTTAATTTGATACGCACTGAATAATATATTTTATTGTACTCTCGATAACATGGAAGAACTGCAAAATGACACGTCATACAGAAACACAAGTAATTAAATATTATGTTTTGTCTTTATCTATCCTTATAAAGAAAAAAGAAGACGGAAAACCTTTAAAATACATACAGTTTTATCGGTATTTAGTGTTTGATTTAAATCAATCACATTCAAAATGCTAATCTTGAACGATAGTTTAGGTATTTTCAAAGTTTATTTATGCTTGTAGCGTTATTTTGTATGTAGTAGAACATGTATTTTGTGAAGTATGTATTTATGACAGAGACTTTCTCATGTTCACTTAATAAGCATTTGTAGATGCAGCCTCGAGTTATATTCTCGTAAAAGAAAATGCACAAAACAATGTTTCTTTATTCTCTGAAAAGTAACTGGTAATTTGAAAAATATTACTCCCACAAAAGAATTCGCTTTGTAACTTTAAGCTTCATAAAACTTAAAACACGCAATGTATTTTTCACGCAAAACTCTCGTTTGCTTTAATTATCGTCGACTGCATAGCTTAATTTGCATAATTACCTTTTCAAATAATAAATGCACTGGTATTTTAAACTCTGCAATTATTACTACTTTATAACTTGAAAATACTTAAATGAAACAAAGGGATGTTTATGACTGATGAATTAATGTGGTTTTATTTTTGCCATGTTTAAATAACTTAATATTTAAGGTATCGAGTAAACTGGAGACATGGAGTATAACTTTAGCACAAGTTTATAAGCCAATAGAGACCCGTGAAACTGAGTTTACTGTATTTCTATTGGTTATCGAGCTTTGCTCAAAGATAAACATCAGGGCTAAAGTAACCGCAGTTAAAGGTAACACTGATAAAGCTACCTGTAAGAAACACAAACAGTTTTATAATCGTCAAAATATAGTACTAACTTTTTTAAACGAATCTACAAAAACACATATCTACCCAAACAAATTGGAAAAATGTTTTTCTTTTTTTAGCAACTCTAGAATCCTTTTTTAGCTCCATATCTTCCTACGGTTTCGGAGGGATGACGCACAAACTCGTAGCTTCAAGGCAAACCCTTTGGTTGTTATCTGACAGCCCGATCGTCGATGCGATGTTAGTGATTCAGGTTTTAGGCAAAACGCTAAAGCTCTATCTAGAGGTAACATATTGTTTGGAGTAAATAGGTCGGAGATAATGTAACTTCAAAGATTGAGGTCTCAGGATAAAGGTGGGTAGTTCCTCGATCTTATCATAATTCTAAAGCATTGTTCCTTTAAATAAGGTTAGCAAGCCTCATTGATATTCATAACTTAAGTCTTAAAAACGGCGCGATAAATAAATATCTTATACATTTTCTGGGCGCAAAAGGCTGGCGTTGCCGTCACACTGAAATATTTATTATCCTTTTACGCTGTTTCGGAAAACCGTTTACTTGGGGACAGGAGACATAGCACCAACAGACATTGCCGCGAAACAAGAATGACATCTAATAGTATACGTTTAATACTGTCGTTTTTATACAATGTGTTGTAAAAGTCTGTTTATAGCAACAGACAAAGACATTGATACAAGCTACTTACGGTCGTAACCAATAACCTATCGATCTCCAGTTTTAGCATACTGGAGATTGTAAAACAAATGATACAATACAAAAATTATTATGATTTCTGTTGTTTCATTTGTTTTTCAATCTCCGATATGTGATAGATAGGTTATTGGTTTCGGCTGTTAGGAGATAGTAGGTAAAGCCAATGCCAGATAGTATCATATCATATAATAAAAATCACATACCAACAAAATCACTGTGTCGTATGTTAAACCCACTTTTGATTCTTAACGGTTTGACAGTTATATAATCTATAGTACCGCTGACGTGTCAAAAAGCTTTTACAGTAAACTTAAACCAACACCTAATAGAGACGAAAAACGTCGTCAAAGTTCATGAAGGCTAGCATCGGTGTCACTCTCTGCCCCTCCTAAGAGGAGCGTGGACTCGCAGGGCTGCGAGTGGGGCTGTGTCTCCGAGGGATGGAGGGGCGGCAGTAGTCACAGCTCGATGGGGGCCGCGCCCTTCCAGGTGACGCCGGCCCGGAGGAGATGGTACAGTCGGAGGACGCACCATATGCAGAGGCACTGTGGAAGAGAATGAGATGATGAACTAAAGTCGATTTTTTAAACCCTGAGACTAAATTGACACAGGCAAATGTCAAATTTACAATGCCAGTCCTCTTGTGTTGTATCAAGTATGACAACCCACGTAACGTAATTTTAGTCTCAGAGATTAAAAAACCGGCTTTAGTGTTTGGTTTTACGTTAAATTGAGTTTTTAGTGAGAGAATAGAAATACATTTATTTTACACCAAAATAGCAACAATTTCGCAGGTGCCTGTTATACCATCACTAAGAAATTATTATTTTTGTTGAATACATAATTATTTAAGAATTTGTTATTTCTTATTCTAAGGGCCTATTTCACCACATATGATCAAGTTTCGAGTATCTTACTTGACAGATAATTTCATACAAATTCTGTCAAATTTTTGAATTTATTCAGTGAGTAGTGCCTACTCGGACATTGTGAAACAGGCCCTTAGTCTGGAGCACGGAATTAATATAAAGGTCTGAAGTAACGTGTTTTTAAGATAACATAATAGAAAAACAAGATAGCAGTTCTCTGATGTTCGTTTGGAATAAGCCAAAAAGGTTTGAATAGTTTTATTGAAATGTTGGCTTTTTTATCTACCTACAATAATTTTGAGTAGGGTGTACTTATATATTTTATTAGTTATTATTTTTAATATCAATGGAATGATTTGTGTCGTATTTTATTCTTATTGGTGCGTGTAACAGTAGCACTCGTTAACGAACCTTTTCTATAATTCGTATGTTACTTTATATCCTTTGTTGAAAATCCAAAGAAAGAAATAAATATATCTACACCGACATTACCCGTGGTCTTTGATATTTTTAAATAAGAAAAAATATCTACTAACTAGGATACAGATTTTATAAGAAACAAGGCGAATATCCAGTGACTGAAATGACTCATTTATTTGCACTACGAAACTTTTCCATTACTGAAGTTGTCAACTTAAACAGACTCATGTCGAGTAGACATTTGCGGTCTAAGGGCAGATAAATAATAATAGTCTGAATGGTACTTCAGACTAGACCTATCCAGTGTCTAGGCTTAAGTTTAGTGAATACACACATTTGTGTCTATTTGTACAGTTAACAATGGCTAAGTGACAATAAATGATATTTATTTTGTAAGTAGGTTTTACAAAAACCTAAAACTATAAGAGCTCTATTTATGCAATTTGCAACTGTATTGGACAAAATGGAAAATTAATCTGCTTAACGCATCTTACAATATAGGTAATACTATATAAAATGGTTTTACTTTAAAAAAATACGGATGTTGTAAAACGACATGGTTGGCTTAGTACCTAAGCAATTGCTTGGCTGCTGCACTGCGTGTCGCCGGTTTAAATTAGTAGTTAAATAATATTTATATGTACTACATACAGTTTAACCGGGTCTGGGTAGAACCGCGGTGCGTGGCGTGAGTCTAATGTAGCTTTACAAGACTAGTTGTCATACAAAATGTATGGAAACTGACGCGCATAATTCGGCTTACATAGCCCACTTAGTCCTAATGTGGTTCAGTCTTAATTCCTAGTAAGGGACAAACTTAAACAAATATTTTTAATACATTGTTTTATTATTTTATTTTATCCTCTTCAATATTCAGAAAATAAGTTTCCACAAATACTCATAGTTCGCATTTTATTCAACCGTGCACGCGAAACTTGAGTTTATGACTCATAAAAACTTGTAACATAAAGCGCAACGACAGACCATCTCAAAAATAGCCAGTGTAGTGAAAAGAAGTCCGAACAAAAAGAGCGGCGGCCTTGTTAAAAATTTGCAGACTTTCCTTCACTAAATGTCACAATTTTTTTTTTTAAATAGGTTGATTGTGCATTGCAAGCGATAGAATAGAAGATAATGGCTTAGAAAAACTTTAACTAAACTACTATTTAAGGTGAAAACTGCAGACCTGCTCATGGCCATGTTCCTGTTAGATGGCGCTAACCTGATTGTTTTTTTTTAGTTTTTAGTGTATGAGAGCATGACTAAGTCAAAGAAATGGTAATTGCAAAAATCATACATTTTATATTTTACCAAACCTAGTCAAATTACTGTCTCATAAAGCACTTAAGCCGTCAAGCACAGTTGGTACAATGGTTGAGGGATTGACTGCTGCGCTGCCTATCTTGGATTCGGTTCTCGCACAGAACAAATATTTGTACGGCATTCTGATCTGGGTGTTTTATGTACATATGCGAATTTACACGTTTATGAACGCGCCTACGATACAGGAGTGATACCTAGAATAAGGCAACGGTTAAAAAAAATATCCGACTGATGAACAGTCAGACTTTAACTAAGCATAGTGCTTAAGTAGAGCACTATATTTATTCTTAAGAAGCATAATATTTTCCGCCAAGGGAAGTTTTGTTGGATCACACAATGGAGCTCGTTGCGTTATTTTGGGGTCACGTCCCGTGTTGACTTATGACATACGTGGCACAAAAGAATTTGAAAGACTGGGATAAAACCTAACCTGGATACTGTACGGTGTGCAACAAAAGTTAGCAACGTTGACTTTTGAAATTCACGACATGATTTCTACGTCTTTTTTTTTGCTGGCTGTATGTGTCTTTATTATTACTAAAGAATAAGATGAAGCCTGGCTTGATAATGTTGAGTTTTTAGGTTATATTTATTAGTTTGTTTTAGCTTATTAGTAAACTTTAGTTATACCAATATTCTGTAATATTGTGTGAGAAGTGTGCCTTGTGAAGTGTTCTTCCGTTGTGAAGCAGGCTTGGAATTGAATAAAAGATGTAAAACAGTTCTATACTTACATTTAAAAGTATCCGTGGTATTAAGAATGATATTTCGGCTTTGCACATTGAGTCGAATTGCTGAAACAATGGAAAAGTTCGAATTAGTAAAAAAAGTCAAACAGTCACATCTATAAAGTTTAAAAAAAGTTATAATTTACTGAATAAAAGGTAACAACTTTTAGTGGTTTTTATCTATATTTTAGTCAGTTATATTTGTTTTTTGATGTGGTAACTCACATTTAAATTAACTAAGCACACATTTAAACTAAGGTAACAAGTTAATAATAATTATTACTTTCTACTAACTAATCTATTGTTACAATTTTTTCAGTACCGAAGGTACTAAGTTATCGGTTTGTAACTGAAGAGGTTCTAAGGTAACAAACGCAAAAAATACAGACATACCTATGACAGACAGAAAGACAATACACAGATTACGCCACATTATTTTTGCCTTTCAGCTGTGTCCTCAAAAATGACGGGAAGCCTTTTATATACTTAACGGGTTTAACAATCAATATGAGGGTAGACACTGTCATCCCACTTCAGACAGTGGACAACAGACAGGTTTTATAACCGAATACATTAATATTGTCTACCAGGCGGGGTCAACGAACGTGACTTAATTCCTTTACGCTGTTGTTTGTAGTTACTTGTTTTAGCCTCAAGCATGAATAAATATTTCAGAGTTACTAATGAATGAACAATATAAAATTAAAAGCGTTTCTATGTACATGTGTTTGTAAAATAGGTACACGTGTTTGTAAAAATATGACAAAAGAAAACTGTCAGTGGTAAACCACAACATTCCTGCCACTGAAACCTGCTTTCTACGTTTTCAAAAATGAGACAAAATTTTTAATTGGACTATACGTTTTTAAATTGGGAAATCATCAAATAACTTTTTCCGCTGTAGGTGGAGCGATAGGGTGTGTCAGACGTATACTAACTAAAGCCTAACCGTGTTACTAAAGTTGTCTTTTGCGGTCCAGGGTCATGGTAACTCGTTTGAAATACTTTATATACCTTGGTCGTACTACAAAGTTATGTTTTTTTCGCGGACTTTTTCTAATGATATTTAGTTGCTGTTTTATTTATTCGCAAATTGATTCTTAGTGGATATTGTGATGTAAAATTGGTGTAGTTTTGTATCTAAACTGTCTACGCAACTCGAAAATGTTTATAATCATCTAAACAGTCGGGATTCCGCTAAAATGGAGTTCAGAATTTTACTGTAGCATTTACTAACTCGATGAAGTTTGTTGAGAAAGCTGACATGATCTATTTGCTGCCAAATCTTTTGGACACAGTAGGTATTCTATGTTCAAAACTAAATACTATCTAAACTTGACATCGGCTGAATGCACAAACCATACTCAAGTCAAAAGTATAAAAAAATTAACAAGGTGGTTAGTGGATGTAATTTTTCTTCGATTTCATAGTTTTAGAATGTCAGTTTCCTCACAATGCTGGTCGATGATATTAATATTATTTCGTAGGTAGTTAAAATCTGGCCTAAAAATTTTAATAAAACTTTTAGCAGTACATTTTAAAGCCATTAGTGTAGCAAATTCACTTAGGCGGCGTAACTTTAGAGAGTGGTCCTAAAATAGTGCATGCCGTAGCTACTCATTTTCTTCAAAAGTGATCAAATTGCTTCGCAAACAAGCCATTGCAATATGCATTCTAGATACACCCAAATCATCATCATCTGCCTAGCCTTTTCCCAACTATATTGGGGTCGGCTTCCAGTCAAGCCGGATTTTAGCTGAATACCAGTGTTTTACGAGGAGCGGCTGCCTACCAGACCTCCACAACCCATTAACTGGGGTAACACGGTACTTCATGGCAAGACTGGAGTCAGATTTACTGGGTTCTGACTATCCGTAACGACTGCCAAAGATCTCCAAATGACAGCCGGGACCAACGGCTTAACGTGCTTTCCGAGGCACGGAGGAAACTCGTTATGTTAAGATGGTCACCCATCCACAGACCAACCTAGGCAAGCGTTGCTTAACCTTAAAGATCGACCGGTGCGGCTGTTATTATTTAGCCACGAGCTCCTCAGATACACCCAAATCGATAATTGAAAATGATTTTGCGTGAGCGTTTTTTTTTATGCTAGGGTGATCATCAAAATGGCTTTTTCCGCTCTGGGTGGAGCGGGAGGGCGTGTCGGACTTCTACTGACTGCAACCCACTCTTGTTCCTTCTTTGCCCTAATTCCAGGGTCCTGGGGCTCTCTTTCGTCAAACCAGGCCCCATTAACCTAGGTACTTATTTCATGAGGATGTGATTGCAGACAAATTTATTGGTATTTCGGTACAAATGGCAATAATTCGTTAATTAATTTATTGGCACATTAATTGTACTGCGGCAGAATTATTTCATTAAGAGCCTATACCATTTGCCAATTTTAGGACGAAATTAGTATTTGTGTTGTAACTGTGTTGTACTTATTACTATGTGAGAGGCACTAGCAACAAAATTTTTTTTTAATAAAATTGGCAGGGTGTATAGTTTATAAAGCAGTCTATGCATCCGTAATGCACAAGAGATCTGAACACAGGTTCTGAAGGTGAGCATAAAAGTTTCTTAAGTCTTAAGTATAAAAGTTCATTATTTTTACCCAATAAAAAAATAAAATTAGTTAAAAGTTTGCCTCGTCGTCGTTTATACCGCGTACAGCGAAGAACTGGTACAAATAAATCTCCTATTATTATTAGAAGTGCGCCCCGTTGGGGATCGCAGTCAAGAACTAGATAATATTATTAAAAAAACCTTCACGCTTTAACGGCTAAAATGCAAAATTTCATCCAAATCTTGGATGAAATTTGGCACACGTATAGACCATTTCTTACGATAAACATTTGTCCAACCTATGTATAGTCTATATCCTACAGGACATGGACTTTTGTCCCAAGATGCTACACTAGTTTTAGGCAGGATCCAGTTCAATTGAATTTGTTCGGGAGTTTCCTGCATCGGATCAAGCAGGAGAGGACGCTCGGGTGTCGCCACTGTGTGGACCGCCCGGAGGACACGGTGGAGCACACGGTAGAGGTGTGCCCCGCTTGGGCGGAGCACCGCCGTGTCCTTGTGGAGACTATCGGAGGCGGCGACCTCTCGCGCCGGGCCCTGGTTCAGGCCATGGTCCGGAGCGAAGAGGGGTGGCATGCGGTCGCCTCCTTCTGCGAAGCAGTAATGCTCGTGAAGGAGGCTGCTGACCGCGAGCGCGTGAGGGAACGGTCCTCACGCTGCCGCCGCCGAGATCCCGATCCCGATTCCCGACCACCATAGGCGCGGGTTCACGGACGGCGAGCACTGGGTAGCTCGCCGTCCGGCAGTCTGGAAATAATCTAGACCGAGCCCAGCCGTCAACGGCGCGTTCTGTTCCACGCGCGCCTCAAGGAGATGTCAGCAAACTGTAGGGGCCCGGCAGGGCCGAAGCCTCTGGGGAACACGTGGTATTCCGAAAGGTTGACACCGAGTCCCCCCCAGAAGGCAACGAAGGAACGGGGTAGGGGTTTAGTCAGTAAGAGTCTGACACGCCCTCCCGCTCTGCTCAAGAGCGGGAGAAGTCATTCTGATGATACCAGAAAAAAAAAGTTCAATTGAACTTAAAATCACGTCAATACTGCTGTAAAAAGTCCAGTCTTGCCACGAAGTACTGTGTTACCCCAGTTAATGGGTTGTGGAGGTCTGGTAGGCAGCCGCTTCTTGTAAAATACGGGTATTCAGCTAAATCTGGCTTGGCTGGAAGCCGACCCCAATATAGTTGGGAAAAGGCTCGGTAGATGATGATGAATACTGCTGTAAAAAGTCATTTTGTTTAAAGACGTACTTAGGTATCTGCCTGCAATTTCTACAAAAAAAATCCCTTAAAGAACTGCTCAAATAAAATAATCGCACACGTGTATGAAATCGATTCTAATTTAAATTGCTTGTCGCACACACGATTCTTGTTTTCACAACTTCGTATTCGCGGCTTTTCCTACTGACTGATAGATTTGTGGTGAAGTAAAACTTTCCAGATTTTTCTATTTCCTCTGTTGGTATTGGAAAGCAATCTCATTTAGACGGTATAGATTTTTGTTTGGTTTTTGATGCAGTGCCGTAACTAGTGTGGTGCCAGCAGTGCTCGATACAGCACCTAAAAGGGTACAAATTATTTCTAGTCTTTATGTTTGTTATTGTACCTCTTATCTAAGGGCGCAGTTATAGCTAGCTTTTTCGAAAAGACTGGATATGTCACTGTTTAGACGATACGATCTGATCTAAAAAAAAAGAAAAACTATTTATTTGCGGAAAATGACGCACGTTTTAAAACTAGCTGACAATAATAATCATTTAATTTGTTATGCTATCATAATTATTATAAATAAAATTCTTCCTAATAACTGTTCCGAACATGTTCACAAAACCACTATTATTGACTCCATTAATAATCATGAACACTGAATACATAAATGCGATTCCAAGCAGTCTTTAATTTACTGAACAATACCACTTGGCAATGGCCAAGATATTGGAGTGAGGATGCAATGACTGTTCAGTGTGTAACGGGGTCAGTAATCACGCTCGTGTAAGCAGCGTGTAATGCTGCCCACCCACGTCAGACTTTTTGTACGACCGATAATCGATAAAACAAATCAAATTTTTGAGAGACTCGAAAGAGAAGTAGAGCAAAGTAATTGAACCAGTTAGGAATTCGAAGAATTCAAAAATAAAATATAGTTGTTATTCCTAAAACCGATTTAGCCTGAAATCTAAAGTTTGTGCAAAATTAAAATACCATTTTATTTTGTCCTTTAATGAGCATTTCACCAATATAAAAAGAATAAAACTTTTTGAAGACATATAATGTATTTACTTTTTTATAAAGACACAAAAGATTCAACCCCAATCATATTACAAAGAAATATAAAATCAACCTTTTCTTACATAAAAGAAAAGTTCACCATCGAGTTATTGGATCGACCCCTTTTCTGATCAGAAACGAGATCCGACAGTTGAACTATTTAACAAAGAGATCCCAACTAACTTACAGATCCGAGCTATTATACCGGTTAATCATGAGACGACTCGCGAGCCTGCACACCGAGACTCTAAGGGCCGCATCACACTAGTGGTTTGCGAGCGTCCTCAAAGCAGAGTGGGTGCGCGACAAATACGTTACTGTCGCGTGACAAACACGCCGCGCAATCGCATCGAGACCGCTGTAGACGCCATTGTGTACTGTCTCGTAAAAACGCCAGCGCGTGCTCCGCCTACAAACACGTGACGAAAACTTTGCTAATTCGCTACGCGTCCGCGATGTCTTCGCTATGCAGCCGCGGCGTGATTGCGATGCATTCGTTGCTCGCCTGCCCACGTTCTCTTCATGTATTTGTAGGCGGGAGAGTTTTTACGAGACTATACAATGGCGTCCACGTTGCTATTGCGTTGCAGTTCTGCGTCCGCTTGCGCGGCGTGTTCGTTGGGTACCCGTAACCTAATCTTTGCGCACCCGCTCCGCTTTGAGGACGCTCGCAATCCACTAGTGTGTTAAAGCCCTAAGTAAACTGGAGGCTCGAACTAACTAAAAACTGTGCTTAGCACTCTGCCCTCGAGTTTGTAGAACAAACGGCAAAGTTCTGACTTCGGTAATTGCGATATTAGAAGAGATGATTTTGTTTGATAAACGATACTAGATGATTAAGCAAGAGCTAAGGCAAGTGAAATTATGTCGAAAGATTTTTAAAACAAGAATCTTGTGTTTTGATAAAAAATATAAGGGTCTCACCTCTGAATGTCGGCTATAAACTTGCATAAACCTTTATTATGGCACCCTAACTTATCTCAAAACCTACTACAAAAAGACAAAAGTGTTTTTTTTACTAGGTTTCTTTTTATGACGTAGGCGAACACAGAGAGGATTTCTAAAAATTTATCCCCTAAAGGGATGACAACTCAAGGGTTTAAAGTTTGTGTGGTTAAACTTACTTAGACGCGGGCGAAGCCGCTGACAGAAGTTAGTCCAAAATAAAGGGATAAAAACCATTAAACATCAGTTATTAAAACCAACGATGTAACTTACGTATTCGAATTTTAAATTGAACGAACGATCGAAATTCGAATGCCAGAACGAATAATAAACGAAACAATACGCCACACACTGGCAACACATGCGTCAAAATACGAACGTGACACCCAACTGGCACGAACCCAAAAATAGAAAGAATGAGGTACTGCCATGAAAAATTGTCATGAAAAGGTTGACTTTTGACGACTGTAGGTTTCGACATTTATTTAGAATTCGAGATAAATTCAATTCCGCGCTAACACAGACCGGGCGCTGAAAAGTGTTTTTTCTTTCTTTTATTTTTAGATGGGAAATCATTCACTGACTTCTACCGCTCTTGGGCAGAGTGGAAAAACTTACTCCTGTTTCTTCTTTGCATTCATTCAAGGGCCCCTGGGTTAAATAAAGAACATAGAAAAAGGTTTAAGTCAGTTTAACCTGCAAGTACTGGCAGTTGGCAACTTGCACGCGCTGCAAGAGTGATTGCTGACTCATTCTGGCTGTGCAACACCTGTGGTATAGTGCAAGGAGATAGGTGGAAATCAAAGTGTGTCTTCTTGCACTAGTTAATGCGTAATCTGCGTAATATTTTAAGTCTGACACTCCGTCTTATAGTGAAAAAAGTCATTGGATGATTTCCCACCTAAAAGAAGTGTTATTTTAGAATTCTATTTTCTAGATCGATTGAGAAAATCTTAGGTAGTGTACACAACCGTAGCACATCATTGATTTCGTTTAAAGGTTAATCTTTGACCTTGCCAGTATCTGTGAACTGCGGTAACCTGTTGAGATAGACATCTGTTATAGGTTTCTGTAAACACGTCTAAGTAGCCTGAAATGCTCACCATTTCGTTTGCATAATATTTATGTTACCACTAATATGCATAAATCAGTTAAGGTGCAGATTAACTAGTTAAAATTAACATATATGCTTCTTCATGAACAAAATACTATCGAACTTTAGATTATTATTAATAATTAAATAATTACAATGAATTTGAATGTTTTATTCAAACAAAGAACTGGTTTTATAAATCATCCGTATGTTTGATCGGTTTTCAGATTACCTAGGAAATCTGCAGATTATGATGAAGTAAAATAACAAGGTGCGTAACCCACATTAACTAACTAGTTAATCTGTACTCTAATTTACACACATTAGCGATAACGTATATACTTTATTCGTTAAGAGATACGACAGAGTCATGACGTGATACATGTTAAAAGCCACCTTGCGTGTAACACGCACCTTAAAACCAGACTTGCGTATTTTCTATCAAGTGACAAAATCTCTTTGAGTCAGACAGGAAATGTTCAACACCAAAACCTAAGAACTGTGGACATGTTTCGATCGCAACCGACTTCAAAGCTTTATTCCGATCCTACAAAACAAAAAACGGTCGCTCACTTTTTCTACGTGCAGTTTCGAAAATGGAATGCGTAAATTCGAACACATCTTTATTTTTTATTTTTTCGCTGCGGCCATGCGGCTATTCGTAAGCTTGTTTTTGCAAACCGTACGAAACGGGTCTTTCTGGTGCATGAAAAATGAACAGAATAAACCACGTAGGGAGTATGTGACGCCTGTCAAAATAAAAGATTAAAACGTAAAAGGAAGCGGGACTCGTAATCTGTTGTCATATGACCGTTGCTCAGTACGGTTGGAACAAAGGAAAAATTTGAAACAGGCTTTGTTTTCTGTATTACCGAAGTTGAGTGTGCTTGATGTTTGCCTCGGTTCTGTTGAGTCGTAAAAGGATAATGGATGTGAATGTGAGAGGTCGTTTTGTGAGCTTTTATCGACGACATAATTAATAAGCGTTGCGGTAATATAATAATATTTACACTTTTATTTACCATCATGTAAAATTCTGTGTTATTATTACCTATGGACAGTAAAACATCAATATGACTTTTTATTCCTTGTCTAAAATGTGTAGTACAAGTTCAAAATGGGTAAGGCAAATTACTCGCAGAAAAGATGGTCGATGGGGCTGAAATGTTCTGGAGAGGCAAATATGGACCGGAAGACGCAACGCTGGAAAGCCTCCCACAAGGTGGACTGATAACAAAAAACTCTTGATATCTTGATACAATAGTGTATAGTGTATAAGTTGGCCGCTGCAGAGATAATCGGGCTAAATGGAGTTAACGCGACCCATCGCAAGTACCATGCCAGTGTAGAGCCCCTTCACGGGATATGCGTCATCTCTTATCCTGCCTACCTGACCTGCACCTTCAACGACCTATGCGAGGCCAACGATAGAGTTGTCCAGGTGGCTAAATATTGGTCGGACAAAATTTGAGTTGAATCGACACGACAAGAAGAAGAATAGTGTTTTTATATAAAACCAAGTTGTAATAATGTTTGAGAACATCTAACAATTCCTCAATATATTCTCAAGAAACCACTTGTTGGTTCTGTAACCTCGCGCAAGACTTTGAAGTCGAGCAGACAATTTCCTAATTAAAACACATATTTTAGTAAGCTAAGGTATAGCTTCATTTATGACTACAGGAGTCTAATTAAAACACTATTTTACTCCTAACTAATTTAAAGACTTATGTCTTGTGTACGCGAATTAATTAGTTACAAGTTACTTTACTTACAGGGTGCGTCTTTTAGATAGTAGGTTTTTGACTTCACACTTTTGCTGGTAGAAATTCTTGAACACCATTCTCCACACCACCACTATTCACCACTCTTTAGTTTTTAAGATAATATAATTCAATAAATAACTTCTGCTGCTCTATGTAGAGCGAGAGTTATTAACAATTAACTACCAAAAACTTTCTGAGTTGCTAAAGTTGTCCTTTAGTTGTCCCAACTTCTTTTGAATAATCCTGCAACCCAAAGCCTCACCCATTCGCCTTAGTTCGTTGGGCGTTTTGTTGCATTTAAGAGTAAAACAATTTTATCCATTTTTTTTATGTCTCAAGTCTTTTCTTTCATCTTACTTGATAAAGAGCAATGAATGAGGTTCACGATGCTGTGAAAGCTCAAAAGATGCATGTTTATTTAACGTTTGAATCCCCAACCGGTCCTATGAGACCGCGCCGTTATTGTTTTACTATTGTGTCTCGTTTCGCGGGTATCTGAGTAATTAATCTTGCTTTAAAGATCTTCGGGTTATAGATGAAAACATCTTTCCCGTTTAATTATTTTAAAAGCTAGCACTGTTCATGTTAAAAATACACTTTCTAGTCATATTTGCTCGAACATTTATATTTAAAGAATCCTTATTCATCCACGATTCCTATTCTAATAAAATACACCCTATATACGACCTGTAATATAAACACACTACAACACCAGTATTACCGACTTGGCACCAAACAGCAACGGCCCTTATTTAGTGTGGCAACAAACACAGGACAAATTATATGTACGAGTATGTATTTGCATTAACAGACCGTTTACTTAGCGGATTGGACGCGCTGTGTTGCCATGCGGTACAATGAAATTGATTAATTGGAATGGTAACTTTATTTTATTTTGTTCTCGTTGGGTTTTTACAAAGATATTGTGTTTTTAATGTTGAAGATTTGTCTTGGTTTTTTTTAATTAATTTAGTGTAATATACAGTTACTCTGCCATGAAGATGTTGAGAATAAAATTTGATTGAGAACTGACTAGTTTATTTTTCAATCCGCTAACATAGAAATAAACAAACGGGGTTTACCGGCAATTTGTGGGGGTCGCTTAAAGCACCATGATACAATCAATAAACTTTGGTAATGGCAAACTTGTGCACTTTTCCGCACTAGTGCGAAAATCTATAAATTGCGTGCCTAAAAACGGTAGAGGTAAGAGCGGGTTTTAAAGTGATTTTATTAAAAACAATATTTCATTATGAACTTGCATTCTATGAGAAAACTATGTGCAATAATGGACGTACCTATTGTTTACATCCTGTCCTAGCTAGTTAGAACAGGATATAAACATCCTCAACTGACATTTTCCCTTGAAAGTATATCCAGATTTCCAGGAATTAAAAACGAAAACTCTCTCATTTTCTTAGAAAGAGCTGTGACCACAGAACATATAAAGGCTGTGACAGTGTGGCTATAAATGTATCACTTTCATTACGTCTGAAAAGTAAATAAAACACACAAGTGCGTACTACAGTTCCACGTGTTTCAAACCAACGTTGTTTAGAAGACAATGGTAGTCTGTGATCAACAAATTGTTGCCCTGTCGCTTGCGTGGTCGCCCTCGCAAGCGCTGGCTGGACGTCGTCAAGTCCGATATGAGAGCCAATGGCCTTACTGGGAAGGATATTGAAGATCGGGCAAAGTGGAGTAAGCTTAGCAGGAAGGCGGACCCTGGTAACGGCCGGGAATAACGCCAGGCAGAAGAAGAAGAAGTATTGTTTCATTATTAAGTCATAAAAATTGTATTATAGATACTGAAGAAAACTTCCTGTCATTTTCTTAGAAAGGGCTGTGACAGTGTAGCTATAAATGTATCAGTACCATTACATCTGCAAAGTAAATAAAACACACAAGTGCGCACTACAGTTCCACGTGTTTCAAACCAACGTTGTTTAGAAGACAATGGTAGTCTGTGATCAATAAATTGTTGCTCTGTCGCTCCTTTGTTCGCTTGTTTGTGCTCTGTTCACGACAGACGATGTACGGCGCCGTTGATTGTGGCCTACAGCATTGAATGCATTACCGACTGATAGACGGAATTGCATTCATGTAGTTTGTAGAGAGATTAGAATTCTTCGTTATTTGGTGTATGAAGTATTGTTTCATATTAACGTTTGAATCCCCAACCGGTCCTATGAGACCGCGCTGTTATTGTTTTACTATTGTGTCTCGTTTCGCGGGTATCTGAGTAATTAAGTCATAAAAAAATATTATAGATACTGAAAAAAACTTCCTCTTATTTTCTTAGAAAGGGCCGTGACAGTATTGCTATAAATGTATCAGTTCTACTACGTCTAAAAAGTAAATAAAACACACAAGTGCGCACTACAGTTCCACGTGTTTCAAACCAACGTTGTTTAGAAGACAATGGTAGTCTGTGATCAACAAATTGTTGCCCTGTCGCTCCTTTGTTCGCTTGTTTGTGCTCTGTTCACGACAGACGATGTACGGCGCCGTTGATTGTAGCCTACAGCATTGAATGCATTACCGACTGATAGACGGGAATGTATGCATGATGGTAGAGGAATTAGAAGTCTACGTTATTAATTTGGTGTGTGTAATATCATTTGAAATAAGTGAAAATGAACTTTACAGTTTTCTTCCTGATTATGTATAAGACTAATTTTAACTTTGCTTTTCAAGGTGAAGTGCCAGGTTAGAACGAGTTTTTTTTGCAATTTCCAGATCAAGTTCTGTGTTCATTTAACCTTTCAAGTACCGTTATTAGCGACTTAATAGCAAGACAATAGGTGTGCGGACGCCGGCGTTCGCTCGGGGCTCAACAGATTAAATATGAGTGGTGGTTACGTATGTATATACAGAATTACAATCATCAATACTCGTACACAACAAACCAACGTTGTTTAGAAGACAATGGTAGTCTGTGATCAACAAATTGTTGCCCTGTCGCTCCTTTGTTCGCTTGTTTGTGCTCTGTTCACGACAGACGATGTACGGCGCCGTTGATTGTGGCCTACAGCATTGAATGTATTACCGTCTGATAGACGGGAATGTATGTATGATGGTTGTCCAGTAGTTAGTAGAGAGATTAGAATTCTTCGTTCTTTGGTGTGTGTAGTATCGTTTGAAATTGGTGAAAAACACTACATAGTATAAAACAAAGTCGAGGAGCTCGTGGCTAGATAATAACAGCCGCACAGGTCGATCTTCAAGGTTAAGCAACGCTTGCCTAGGTTGGTCTGTGGATGGGTGACCATCTTAACATAACGAGTTTCCTCCGTGTCTCGGAAATAACGTTAAGCTGTAGGTCCCGCCTGTCATTTGTAGATCTTTGGCAGTATTTACGGATAGTCAGAAGCCAGTGAATCTGACTCCAGTCTTGCCATGAAGTACCGTGCTACCCCAGTTAATGGGTTGTGGAGGTCTGGTAGGCAGCCGCTCGTCGTAAAATTCTGGTATTCAGCTTAATCCGGCTTGACTGGAAGCCGACCCCAATGTAATTGGGAAAAGGCTAGGCAGATGAGTGTAAAACAAAGTCGCTTTCTCTGTCCCTATATCCCTTTGTGTGCTTAAATCTTTAAAACTACGCAACGGATTTTGATGCGGTTTTTGATAGATAGAGTGATTCAAGGGTAAGGATTATATGTATAATACATGCATAATATAGTAGAGTAAGGGCCTATTTCACCACCTATGATTAAGTTTCGAGTATCTTACTTGACAGATAATTTCATACAAATTCTGTCAAATTTTTGAATTTATTCAGTGAGTAGTGCCTACTCGGACATTGTGAAACAGGCCCTTACACTGATAAATTTGCACCCGGGGGTCGCTAGTTACGTGTCGAATTGTATGTCGATTAAAATTTGTGGATTGGAAGATTGGTGGCCGTAATATTTATTTATGTATGGTATCATAGCCATCAATATCATCATTACAACTCTTTCAGTTTGTCTTATTTAATTGAATGCCTAATTTATGAAAAGGTCGTTCAATAGCAAAATGCAAAATGTTAAAAACAATGCATCATGCGGTAGTCCGCGTCCCTAGGCATCATTCTTAATATTTTATTTTAATTTGTATATTAAAGCTATTAAAGTAGGCACTTCTATCG
Organism: Mythimna separata; assembly: GCA_030763345.1. Taxonomy (NCBI): domain Eukaryota; kingdom Metazoa; phylum Arthropoda; class Insecta; order Lepidoptera; family Noctuidae; genus Mythimna; species Mythimna separata. Next base: position 16,396,309 of record CM061177.1, on the reverse strand, counting down.
TAAAGTTATTATTTTTATAAGCCATTTGGTGTAAAACTATAATAAAATAGTTACGCCGACCTTAACCTATTAATTTATGTCCATAAAAGCAGTTAAAAACAAAAAGAATAAATACAGATAGAAGAGTGCAAAAGAGTTGCTTATATTATACTAACCGTCCCGGCTTCGCACGGGTGCTATATTATGCATATATATTACACATATAAATCTTTTTCTGGAATCACTCTATCTATTTAAAAAAAAACACGTCAAAATCATTTACGTAGTTTTAAAGTTCTAAGCATACATAGGGACAGATAGACAGCGGGAAGCGACTTTGTTTATGCCATGTGGTGATAGATAAAAACATTTCTTTACAGTTTCCAGAGTATATAATAGTTGGTTAGTCAATAAATGATTAAGTTATTAAAGCTGCACCAAAGCAAGAATAAGCTCAAACATGAGCTCTCTAAGTCAATGTTTGTGAAGTTTCACATAAGCACTCGCACATAATATATGCCTGATATAAAATCATTATTGCTCAGAGCTCGGGCGAGCAATATTGCACCGGATACGGTTCGTTCCGACGTAGCCTCGTCACAAATGTGTTATTGCAGACGGAATTTTATGCCCGGAAATGCATTCAGTCGTGCAACGTACGTTTTTTAATATAAGATGTCTTTGCAATAAGTTTGTATGTAACATCGTGTCGGTATTTTATTTAGCAAAGAGTATGAAGAGTATACATGTGACTGTCATAGTTTAAACTGCTTATTGATAAAAACTATGTAGGTATTTTGTGGAGGAGTTTTTAGACGCCATACTTTAGTACGTTTGTAGGTATCTAGATTAAAATTCAATTAAAACATGTACTCAAAACCACGTTAGGTCGGCAGATCATTTTGATGAATAAACAAATCGTATGGTTTTCAATATTCGTGTTTGAAACAATATATTAATTCAAATGATAGGTTTAAACTAGTTTTGAGTAGGTACTTAATGTAACAGTATTAACTGTAAAATACTATTTTTTATGTGGGTTATCATTAATATCCCGTCTGTAGACAGACCCTTCCCACGGTCTTTTACGTGGTCGAGCGTTTTTCACTTAAATCTCCTAAAAGACAACGTTTTTGTAAGGGTTTTTTAGGTAGACCTTTGGAAAAATGAAGATATAGAGACTAAATGTCGGCCGATCAATTTCGTACACCCGTGTCTACAAACGAGACTTAGAGCGTTTTTTAAAGTTATTCAAATTGTACACCTGTGGGTATAATTGGCACTCGAGGAAGAGTTCTCACGGTGTTTCTGGGTACGAGGGAGTGTCGGAATTTGATACTGACTAAAATCTTCTGTTTCTTTAGTTGCTCTTCAATTCAAAGTTTAAATTCACTCTAGAACCAAAGTTCTGGCGTGATTTTTTGGAACAATCCAGCAGACCAACATAGCATGTCTACTTTGTTCTCTCAAAATCAGACACTAATAAAAAATAAGAGGAAATTTCGTAACTTCTTCACGCTCAAACTGCTCAATGCATTTCAATGAACCTAGGTACCTGGTTAACCATGTTTTGTTAGTGCAGTGATCCGCAAAGTGTGTACCGCGGCACACTGTTGTACCGTGATCATTAGTTGGTGTGCCGTGGAAAAATAAGGTTATCTAAAAAAAGGGAACGCGTCAGGACGATCGCCGAAGAGATGAGAGCAGCCTTGTCAGCGATTACCTCAAATTTAGACCGTCTATGCTCAATTAAACAGTCTCATCTTTCGCATTAAAAAAGTTTAATTTTGTTAAAAAAGTTGATTAATATTACTTAAAAGCTGTTTTTTAATTTGTGGTGTACCTCAATTTTTTTTCGTTTTCCTAGGTGTACCTTGAACACAAAAAGTTTGCGGAACACTGTGTTAGTGCATAGTATAATTTTTATCTCGAGAGAATGTTCCCTTAAGATAATTTTCATTTGTCATGCGGGCGAAGCCGCTGGAAGCTTCTATAGTATATTCATATTTATTTATTTGGTTCCGCAATGTAGGTAATATGTATTTACATAAGACAAGTGAGTAACTAACTGCTAACAAAGGCTTTGGATTCTATACGAAGGAACATTCTACTACCGCAGCTATTGTCGGAATTCCAAAATGTGTAGGACTGATTGGCAGACATTCTGGTAGCAAACAATATGTCAAACTAAATGTTTTGAACGTCTCGACAATGTACTCGCTCATAGCTATAAGGACATTATGGAGTAGTAAATGCTTTAAGTCAGGTACCGACTTGAAGGACAGTGGTAGGACTACCACTGTCCAGTCGCAAGCAGGCTTAATCGCATTGCGGGACCCGATCCAGTGATTTGTCACAACTTCTATATTCTTCTTCTTTTCGAGTCGACGGTAATATTTCTGAAATTATTTGGGCTCAATAGGTGGTTACGTCTGGGCACGCAACACAATCCAAGAGCGGGGTGGAGTCATTAAATGATCTCCCACAAAAAAAAAGTATGTGATTATGTTTACTGCAGCATCGGTAACACTCTTTAGGTCTTCCAAAGTATAAATGTATGAGCACTAGGGGCTCTCCAACGTGTGGCTCATATTCTGATCAGGGGCACTGTATTATACCAGTACCACCACTGTAGTATCCAGTGGGTATATAAAACCCCATTTCGCTAAGTTGTGTTTGCAAAGGCCTACCTGGATGCGTAACCGATTAAGTGCTTTCCATAAAGGTCAGTATTTGATTGATCACATTCTTACTGAGTAGCCCGCTGGCGAGGGGTGGGAATCCGATGGATGCGAGACGCACAGGCCCGATCGTTGTCGCGACGTATGGGGAAGGGGAAGGCCTATGCATGTAATGCCAACGTAATCTAAGTCATCATCATCTACCTAGCATTTTCCTTTGTTATATTGGGGTCGGCTTCCAGTCAAGTTGGATTTAGCTATAGCAGTATTTTACGAGGAGCGGCAGACCTCCACCCATTAACTGGGGTAACACTGTTCTTCATGGCAAGACTGGAGTTAGATTTACTGGCTTCTAACTAACCGTAACGACTACCAAAGATCCACAGATGACAGCCGGGACTTACGGCTTAACGTGCTTTCCGAGGCACGGAGGAAACTCGTTATGATAAGATGGTCACCCATCCACAGACCAACGTAGTCTAAGTATCATTAATTTATTAAAAATCGTGCAGGTACGTTTACCGACTTTTATCAGTTAATAAGAGAATGAACAATATTTGCTTAGATACCAGACTTGTACATTCTAGTTTATTCATTTGTGTGGGAAACCGACTAATTAGTCGCATATGGATACTGTTTAATAGGTAGGTACGAAATTACTTTGACCTCCAAAACTTACCTTAATAATACATTCCGCGTTCAATATTATTTAACACAAATATGAAAAGCAGAATAATTATTCAGAAAAACATATTTAGGTCTTTATCAAAATCTGATATTATTCCCAAGTAACCGTTATACGGCATCTTTTAATATTTAAATACTAAACGCTCAAATTATTTTCGAACAAAAGAAAAGGGGGAAAGGCCAAAGGGGTTCTTTAAATCTGTATCGAGTTTTGCCTACTATAATATGTATGTATTATGCAATGAAATCTTCTTCAAGAAACACTCTGACTATTGTCTAGTGAAAACCGCTTATTATGTGTGTCTTCTTCTAGCGTTACGGGATTGTTCGAGAGGGTAACCGTGGCCTTTAAACACAAAAGACAACTGAAGGAATACATTGTGGGTTTTCAATAAAAGTCTGACGCTCCATCAAGTTCTCACTCCACCCAGAGCGGAAAAAGTAAATTAAAGATTTTTGACCAAAAAAGGTCCTGAACAAAATTTAAAAATATTGAAAGCTTACCTTGTTAACATGATCTCTAAGAATATTGGAGTAAACCATGGCCATTGCTTCTAACGCCATGAAGGTCATACAACCGACGACCCACGGCACTAGAAACGCCACGTTTTCCTGTAAAAAAATATTTATTAATAGTAATAATTATATTTATTTATATCAATCACCATTTGATCAACATTAAACATTAATTAACATAACATAGAGCAGTGGTGGCCTAGTGGTAACTGCCCCAACTGGCAAGTTGTAGGTCGTAGGTTCAAACTTTGTCAGGCGCATTACTTTGTGTAATTTATTTCATCACCACTGCTCTCAAAACGGTGAAGGAAAACATCGTGACGAAACCGGCATGTCCTAGAACCAAAAATTCGAAGACATGTGACATCCACCAATCCGCACTGTACCCGCGTGGTGGATTGTGGGCTGTTCCCTCTCCAAGAGAGGAGGCCTGAGTCCCAGCAGTGGGAACATTATAAGGCCAATAATGCTAAAAAAACAACATTAACAATTAACAAATCTATACAAATAAAAGGAGAAACTGACTGGCATCAATTCAATAACTACCTAGACTACTGAGACTAAGAACGTAAAATTTTGCACAAGTTTTCCTTGTATGACGTAGACGAGCATTAAAAGAGGATTTTTTTTCACCCCCTAAGCTGATGAAATGGACGTAAAGAGAAATCTACTTTTATTGATCAATTATTAAAAAAAAATACAAAACAATTAATTTGAATAAAGAAAAATACAAACATACAAGAGATAAAATTTTAATAACAATTGGAATTAAAATAATACATCGGATCAAGATACTGATCACAGCATAAATTGACTTCGCCGACAAAATATAATTCGCTACCTTTGGGTAGAAAGGTCGTATAAACCATTTTGGCCAAATTGAGTTAAATATACCATTTTTCTCAGAATTTTTTTCTCTATCGATCTGTATATACGAAATGTAGAAATTCGCTCAAAAATGGTTAATACGACCCAGAAATTTTCGGTCATAGCCTCTTAAAAAAGGTAAATTTTCAATGTAAAAGCCAAATATTATTTTTTGTAATTTTGTTATGACGTAATGACCATAATTTATATTAACGGAGGGTGTAAAAATAGTCGTTAATTGTAAATGGTTTATACGCCCTAAAGTGTTAAATGCATTAATTGTAAATGGTTTATACGACCTAAAGTATTAAATGCATTAATTGTAAATGGTTTATACGCCCTAAAGTGTTAAATGCATTACTTAAACCCAGGTTAAAATCGACGTCGTAAATCCAAAGATAGTTCGCAACGTTTGGTGTATAAACCATGATCATTGCAAGTCGCACTTTACTTTAGGATGTTTGTCAAGTAAAATGTGTAAGGAATGAACCTGGACTGGTTCTATCAGATGATGAAAAAATCAAAGAGAGGTGGAAGAAATATTTTGAAAGACTAATGAATAAGGAAAATGATTGGAGTGGGATTTTAGAAAGTAAACCAGAAAATGTGGGGTTAGTGAGAATAGTTCGTATGGTTGAAGTCAGAATAGCAGTAAATGGAATAAAGAATGGTAAGGCCATTGGCCCAGTTTGGAATACTAGTTGAAGTGTGGAAGTTACTGCGAGTGGATGAACGGATGTGGTTAGCGATGTTCTTCAATAAGTTGTTGAAAGAAGAATTCATACCTGATGATTGGTGCAAAAGTTCTTTAGTGCTCCATCTTTAAATACAAAGGTGATGTTCTTGAGTGCAACAATTACAGAGGAATAAAGCTAATGTCACATACTATGAAAGTCTGGGAGGAAGAAGTATTGAAAGGCGGTTGAGATATAAGAGTGAAATTTCACAGAAGCAATTCGGTTTTATGCCTGGTCGGGGTACAACGGATGCCATTTTCGCTATACGCCAGCTGTACGAAAAATACAGAGGTGCACATAAAAACTTGCACATGGTATTAATTGACCTCGTAAAGGCATACGACCAGGCACATCGTGAGGTTCTGTTGTGGGTCCTTAAAGAGAAAGGTGTGCCTGGGAAGTATGTGCAGTTGATCCGAGCGATGTACAGTCGGTGTAGTACCCAAGTCCGGTCTACAGTAGGCCCTAGTGGCAGTTAGAATGAGGCGGTCGGCCTACATCAGGGGTCGGCTCCCAGCCCTTAACTTTCCCTGCTGATAATGGACGCTTTGACGTTAGACATTCAGGAAGAGGCCCCCTGGTGTATGCTGTTTGCCGATGATATTGTGCTGGTTGCCGAGAGTGATCTAGAGGTCCAGAGCAAATGGGAGGTGTGGTCGCATAGACTGGAGAGTGTTGGCGTGAAATTGAGTAGAACCAAAACAGAGTACTTGTTCGGCGGTCCCTCCAATCCTTCGCCTTTAGCCCTCGCTAGGACATTCATACCGATTTGCTCCGACTTTTGGTACCTCGGGTCGCTTGTCCAAGGAAATGGTGAGGTAGACCGGGACATAACACATCCGATCAACGCAGGATGGATGAAATGGCGACAGGTCACGGGAACAACTTGGGATCCACGGATACCCCTCAAGGGGGTGAACCCTGAAGGGTGCAATCTACAAGTCCGTGATAAGACCTGTCATACTGTATGGATCAGAATGTTGGGCTGTGAAAAAGATGGATGAAAAAAGATTGCATGTAGCAGAGATGAGAATGTTGAGATGGATGTGTGGTGTGACAAGAATGGACAAAGTGAGAAATAAGTGTATTAGGGGAAGTTTCAAAGTGGCGCCAGTGACTGAAAAGGTGGAAGGAAATCGTTTGTTTTGGTATGGTAATGTGAAGAGGAGGGATGAAACGCATGTTACTAAAAGAGTTCTGAATTTACATGTGGATGGATGGAGAGGGAGAGAGAGGCCAAAGAAAAGATGGATGGATTGCGTATGGACCGATAAAAAAGAAAAGGAAGTTATGGCATGTCTTTTTATCTAAAAGTTGTCTATAAATTGTATGTAAAAATCTTTGCAACTGGGTATTTACCTAAATCGATGTTAGCTGATAAACTAAATTTAAATAATCTTTGTGTATATTATATACGACCTCTTAAATATAAAAAGACATACCAAGATTGTTTACCTTTAGTTAACTACCTAAACCGATACACCATAGTGATAGTGTGACGGACGACAGGACAGAATGGAAGAAGAAAACATTGCACCGATCCCAAGTAATATGGGATAAGGGCAAGAAAAACTTTACGACCAACAAGGCTCGCATTTTGCGCGCAGTGACAAGCAGAAGAACGATAGACAGGTACCGGACAGTTACCATTAATTAGAAGGTATTATAATACTTAATAAATGTTGGTTCTGGTAGTTTTATTTTATTTGAATTGACCATTATTGGGTATTAGAATAATAATAATTGAGTTCCTACTAATTCTATGAGTAACAGGATTATTTTATTAGTCAGAATTCAATTGATCTATGATTATAAATGGTTTTTAATACAAAAAAAATTACATAAGTTTGGGTTTTTACGACATTAAATGTGACCTTAAGCTTACCAAAAATGGATATACGACCCACACAGTTTTTTCAAAGCACATTTTCATGGGGTGTATAAACCAAGAATTGATTTTTTCTTAGACGTAAATGCAAGCTAACTTTGAAACTAAAGAAGATAGACAGGTTTTGATGATTTAACCTTTTTCATTTGCAAAATGTAAGAACCTTTCTCATAGATAATTTTTTTATAACTTCAAAAGCAAAAAAGTTATGAATTTTTTTGTAAAAAAAAAATAGTTTTTCGGCTCTACTGAAAAGTCGGGTTTTGGTTTATACGACCTTTCTACCCAAAGGTATCGATATGTATTTAACATAATATTACTTAGTACGTGAACAGAATGCAACAATGGTTCAAGTACTAAACACTCATTTAGGATATTGTTGCAGCTGCGCACCAGAGATGTGTACCACCATTGCGCATAATTGTGTGAAAACGATCCTGTCCCCCAAATCAAAGGCAACGAAGGAACGGGGTGGGGTTTAGTCGGTAAGAGTCTGACACACCTTCCACTCCGCCCAAGAGCGGGAGAAGTCATTCTGATGATTCGTCTGATGAAAGCCCCCGCAAACATTCCCGATGCAATACAGGTGGCCCCTAAGGCACTTGTAATTTATAAAATTTACACATTAATACAATAGCCTTTTCCAGTAACTTTAAAGCCATGGTTATCTGTGGACTTCACGGCATGTAGTTCCTGTGTTAAGAAATATATTGTGCTCCTTGTTTTCTAACACAACTTGTTATGTTGAGACAAGATTTGTTGCTGTGTCCTATTACTAAATTACACGTTATTTTAAAAGAGGTTTATTTGTATTAAATGGAAAGTTAGGTTACTCGTGTTTTGGTGTCACGAAACAAGAAGTATTTACTACGCGTCAGGTAAAATTGTTTATCAAATTAACGTAATAATGTTTTAGAGGCACGCGGTAACCTCCGTTGAAAGGCACACATTTAAATTCGGAACGGGATCATCACCGTAACCACCTTATCTCTTTCCCTTACCGTCAAACACAAGCGTCAATCAAACATAAGCACAAAACCAAATCGGACCAACAGTAGTCTGATACGTCGTCACCCGATAATTGATTTCAGGCTGGTATATATTCTAAACGCGGTTAATGGGTTGTGGAGGTCTGGTAGGCAGTCGCTCCACGTAAAATACTGGTATTCAGCTAAATTCGGCTTGACTGGAAGCCGACTCCAATATAGTTGGGAAAAGGCTAGGTAGATGATGATGATGATATATTCTAAACGCGCGAGTAACTCTAATATCGCGACGCAGGGCTATTAATTTTAGTTTCTATGAGGCATTATAGATGTCGCTACAATATAAATGGTTTGAACCTTCAACCTATAACTCCTAAGTCTTGTCGGTCATTACCACTGGGCCACGACTGCTCTCTATTAAATTAACATACCACAGCAATTTGCTGTGTTAAAGCAATTTAGTATAATGGTCAAAAGTCGGCAGTATTAGTTTGATTTGTATACCGATACGAAAAATCAAAAAGGCAGTCAATTTACGAAATAATGAATTTCCTTGGCTAATAATGGCTTATTGGATTTTTTTCTTTTTACTGAAACAAAATAAACTACAAATAAAACTACATTTACTTTAATTTATCCTGGCAATCTTATTAGAACCCCCCGAGTGTTGCTAGATACAAAAATACATTTATTTCACTTTTTACGAGACCTATCGTCTTAAAACCGGCATTTTAGGGACGCATAAAATAATGTAATAGAACAGGGGTAACGAACCTATGGGGTGCTGCCACTGGCAAGCGGCAAAATAATTCGGGCCTGTAAGTGTAAAATGTACAACATCTAGATGATTTGAAACGGCAGTAATCACAATAATTTTATCTTTTCCTTAATTTTTCAGGTATTAGGAACAGAATGTAAAGTCTCGCAAATCTCCGTTGAAAAAAGAGGATCCCCTGACCAGACGGTTGGTTTGGGTAACTGCCAAAAGGTGATTTCGGGCTGTTCTACATGTTAAAATCGCTCGAATTGCGTGATACAGGATTTTGTTTTTTTTTTGTAGCTCTAATGTGGCGCCATAAATGTCGCTAAGTTTAAGACTTAAACTTAGCGAAATTTAAACGAAGCGAAGTATAAACAAAATTCTGTAAAACCTTACGGTATACGAATTTTAGGTTAAAATTTAAGAGCAAATGTGAGCAGTGTTGGCCCAGTAGTAACTGCCCCAACTGACAAGTTGTAGGTCACTTGCACTGGTACAAACCCAGTCAGGCGCATCACTTTGTGCAATTTTGATGTGTATGCGTTCCGGCGTTGTGCGGGGCGCGCCCCCCACCCGACCGCGCGCCGCCCGCGCGCACGCCGCGCCGCGCCGGCCGGGACAATTCAGTAATAAACCAATCTTTACCGGGATCGCTGTGTTTCATTAATTCAATTGGCATAAGTACATATCGATGGTCCCTAGGTAAAGTATCGAAACTGAAAATCACTACTTTGCAAGAGAGCGATTTAAAGTTTGTTTTTGCATAATTTTGTCACGGGTGATTAAATCTTTATAAAAATTAGATCTCTAACTATCGGGAAACGAAGTTGTATTATAAAATATCCTTTAAAAAGAGCCCAAAACAGTAATAATAAAAAATTGCTATTTTTTTGATTCGATACTTTACGTAGGGACCATCGATATCATTGGCGACGAGGATGAATTTCCTAGGAACCCTGTCTACTTTTGACCACAGAAACAACGAGTGGCAAATATATAAAGGAAAATTAACACAGTTTTTAAAAATAAACAACATCGATGAAAAAAACAAAAGTGGAATATTATTGTGCCATCTCACAGAAGAAACGTACCGGCTGATGCTCAACCTTGCTTTCCCAGACGAGTTAGGAACATTGAGCTTCGAAGATTTGGTAAAATTACTCGACGACCATTTCAAGCCGAGGAAGTGCACATTTGTGGACAAGGCGAAGTTTTTTGGCGCCAGCAGAGAATCAAGCGAAACCGTTGGAGAATGGGCGGCGCGATTAAGAGGTTTAGCAACCTATTGCGACTTTGGCACCGCTCTCGAAACGAACCTACGAGATCGTTTCGTCCTAGGCTTGAGTGCAGGACCAGAACGCGAAAAACTCTTCGAGCAAAACCCGTCGACGCTTACGTTGTCACGGGCTATCGAAATGGCGGAGCAGGCGGCGTATGCCAAAGAGGCAAAGGCCCTTATAAGCAGTTCAGAACCTTTATCAATTAAGGAGGAACCAGTATTTCGTGCAAAGTTTCAAGGACAAGCGAGCCGAACACGTGGCGCCGGCGGCGGCGGCGGCGGCGGCGCGGGTGCAGCGGCTCGTGGCGATATGGAGTTCTGTGAGGTCTGCGGTATGAAAAATCACAGTGCTACTATGTGCCGGTATAAAAGTTACAAGTGTCAGAAGTGCGGGGTAAAAGGGCATTTAAAAAAAGTGTGCGGTAATAAAAAGGGTGCAACACGTGTTTACCATGTGGACTATGTGGACTCCAGTAAAGGGGGTAGGGATGATCAGCCCCAAGATCAGGACTGTGACGAGTGCCAGAACTTCAACATAAGGTACGTGACGGATAAGCCTATTCAGGTTGAGCTAGTTCTGGGTGATCAACCCATTAAAATGGAACTTGATTCAGGATCAGGTAGCACGGTTATTTCCGACCAGTTATATAAAAAAAAGTTCCCGAATTATCAGTTACAAAATTGCAAAGTAAAAATGTGCTTATATAACGGACATAAAATCTCTCCACTGGGCTATTTCACCGCTAGAGCAACATTCAACCATTTACAAAACAACATTAAAGTATTCGTAATTAAGAACGGTGGCCCGCCATTGCTGGGTAGGGATTTCATGTCCGCCTTTAATTTAGTTATCACAACTAACATTAACTCATTAATAAGTAGCGATAACGATGTACAGGATTTGGTAAATAAATATCCGGACCTGTGGCGAGATGAGTTAGGTTCTTTTAACAAATTTAAAGTAAGCTTAACGTTTGAATCCCCAACCGGTCCTATGAGACCGCGCTGTTATTGTTTTACTATTGTGTCTCGTTTCGCGGGTATCTGAGTAACTACAACTAAAAGAAAACTCTGTTCCCAAGTTTTTTAAGCCCAGAACTGTACCTTTTGCTCTAAGGGATAAAGTCGAGCAAGAATTAGATAGACTAGTAGGATTAGGTATTTTAGTCTCGATAAATCACGCAGAGTATGCCACCCCAATAGTGCCGGTGTTGAAGGAAAATAATCAAGTTAGAATAGCCGGAGACTTCTCAGTAACCCTTAATAAAGACCTGATAGTAGAAAAATATCCGTTGCCCAGAATTGAAGAGGTTTTTGCTAAGATTGGAGGAGGTCAGTTGTATAGTAAAATTGATCTAAAAAACGCATATAATCAATTCCTACTAGATGAATCATCACAGAATCTCACGGCCATAAATACTCATAAAGGTCTGTTCAAATATACGCGTTTAGTTTACGGCCTTGCCAACGCACCCGCTATCTTTCAAAAGTCGATGGAAACGTTATTATCAGGTATAGACGGCGTTAGTGTCTGGCTGGATGACATATGTGTTACAGGACCTGACAGAAACACACATATTAAAAGGTTAACGGAAGTGTTAGGTAGATTAAGTGATGCCGGTCTACGTCTTCAAAAAGACAAGTGTATTTTTTTCAAACAAAGCGTTGTTTACTTAGGTTACGTGATAAGTAAAGCGGGACTAACGACTAGCCCGGATAAAGTCAAGGCAATATTAAGCGCCCCCGAGCCAACTAATGTTACCGAAGTAAAAAGATTCTTAGGCGTTGTAAATTATTATAGGAATTTTATTCCTAATGCTTCGTCATTGCTAAGTCCCCTCCACGACTTACTACGAAGCAATGCGGCCTGGGAATGGGGTGACAGGCAACGGCAGGCTATGGCGGCAGTGCGCCGAGAACTAGCATCGGAACGCGTGCTGGCGCATTTCGAGCCGTCGGCGCAGCTGGTGCTCACGGTGGACGCGGGACCGCACGGTCTCGGCGCGGTGCTGTCGCAGCGCGGGGAGGGGGATGACGATGCGCAGAGGCGCCCGCTCGCTTATGCGTCGCGTTCCCTGACCGCTAGCGAACGCAATTATAGTCAGATTCAGAAGGAGGCGACCGCTATAATGTTTGGGGTGAAAAGGTTTCATCAATACTTGTACGGTCGCAGCGATCCCTTCATTTTAGAAACGGATCATCGGCCATTGGTGTCTATTTTTAATTCCAAAACAGGTATACCGGTAACCACAGCCTTGCGTTTACAGAGATACGCTATTACGCTATCTGCATATAATTTTGTAGTTCGTTATGTTACCGGCAACAATAATTTAGTGGCCGATTATTTCTCGCGCGCTCCTATTAAATGCACAAACGAGTCGGAGGACGACAGCAATGATACTGTCTACGCGCTCAAGTTCCTAGACGCAGCGTCACCAGCTACTACGATTCGCGACATAATGCAAGCTACGCAGAACGATAAAGTTATCCAGACTGTCCGTAAGTATATGCACAGGGGTTGGCCACGAAAAATAAACTGTAAATCGATTCACCCATACTTCCAGTGCAAGTCGGATTTGCAGTACGAAAATGATTGCCTTTTTAGGGGACATAAAATAGTAATTCCGTATATACTAAGAAATAAAATGTTACGAGAATTGCATGATACACATTTAGGCATAATTAAAACAAAAAGCAACGCACGGAGTAGGATGTGGTGGCCGGGCATAGATAATGACATCGAACGTTGGATAGGGTCTTGTAAGACGTGCGCGAGTGTGCGCGCAGCGCCTCCGCGCGAGCCGCCGTCGCCGTGGCCCGCCGCCCGCGGCCCCTGGCAGCGCGTGCACATAGATTATATTATGACCGTGGGGCAGAGGGTATATCTTGTGGTTATAGATTCCTACAGTAAATGGGTAGAGTGTCTGCACATGAATGACGGAACTTCTACGAAAGCCTTGATTGCTAAACTTAAACAAGTATTTTCAACCTTCGGTATACCAAATGTGTTAGTATCAGATAATGATGTGAAGATAAATTCGGAGGAGTTTAAGAATTTTTGTTCCTCAAATGGTATAAAATATATGACATCACCTATTTATCATCCGCCCAGCAATGGACAAGCCGAAAATTCTGTGAGAACCTGTAAAAGAATGCTAAAATGTATTCTGAACGATAACCTGCCGTTATATAAAGTAAATGAATTGTTACTTGGTTATTTGTTTAATTATAGGAATACAGTGCACTGTACCACCGGAGAAACGCCATCTAAGCTAATGTTTGGCAGGAATCTACGTTCTCGACTAGATTTAGTGGTTCCTTCTAGGGAACCTACTTATGTTGAAGCACTCACGACACCGAAAAGAGAATTTACGATTGGCGATGTCGTTTGGACCCGATGGTATAGCGCACGTAAAGAAACTTGGCAGTTAGGCATAATAAAAGATAGATTAGGCATAAAAATGTACAAAATATATATAAGCGACTTAGAGGTTGACTGTATAAGACATGTTGATCAGCTATGGAAGTATACCGGCAGCACTGAGCCCACTAATACTGTTACCTCCCCACACCAGGAACAACCGCTGAATGTTCCCAATAATATTAGTTCAGCCGTAAGTGTCACTGATAATGTGCCAGTAGCAACAGATACGGAAAATGGTCAGGAGGAGGTAGGGCATGATTGTGAGGCAATGGAGAATGAGGGAAGGGCAGCTGATGGTACAATGGCATCACCGCTACCGGCGGCACAAACCGAGACGCTGGATATCGGGGGTAATCAGTCTCAAACTACAGGGGAGTTCAATGTTGACGTACCACCAGAGCCATCACCCACATCCTCACGCCAGAAGCGTCCTAGGAAGGTGGTCGATTATAAAAAATACTTTTAACTGTTTCTGAGCTAAGCTATTGGTTTAATTATGTAAGTTGTAAGATAATAGATTTAGTTATTGTTTTAAACTCTGTAAGTTCTTGATTTATAAGTTATTAGATTTAAGCAAATATTATAATTGTCATCAGGTGTTCAAAACTAAGTGGGGAGGAATGATGTGTATGCGTTCCCGCGTTGTGCGGGGCGCGCCCCCCACCCGACCGCGCGCCGCCCGCGCGCACGCCGCGCCGCGCCGGCCGGGACAATTCAGTAATAAACCAATCTTTACCGGGATCGCTGTGTTTCATTAATTCAATTGGCATAAGTACATATCAAATTTACATGTCAGTCTGCCTGTTTCTCATTTTATTCATATATATCTTAAAAGTTAGTGTTTTAGTGACATAAGAACTACGAACCCTGCATCGCAAAATTGAATTTCTCCGCACGATTAAAAAAGATACAACAGCCCGAAATCATCTATTGGGCCCACTAGACATGACATACGTCTGGTCGGAGGATCCTCCATTTCCAACGTAGGTATTTTGGACTTAACACTCTGATCCACATACCCTCCAAAAATAGCATTTAGTTTCAAAGTTTGTCCAATAAATTATAAACTCTAATCTCTTTGGCGGTATGTCATGCCAACTTTTTTTCATATATTTAGTGGTACGTTCCTCGATAAAGGTTCGCTATCCCTGTTATAGAATGCCGCAGAGGTTGAAATAGAGCTGGTTTGATTACACTTATTTTGTTAAAGGCTCCGAGATTGTTTCGGTCCCAAATAAATATTAGGACATTTTATTTTTGTTGGCGTACTTATTTAGTAAAGTTATTTTTAGGAACGATACTAAATATACTATAATGTACTTTGTGAAAGGGTTATTCTTGGTAAAAGGTTGTCTGTAACAAGGCCTTTTTAAATATTTTAGGCAGGTGTGTGGAGTGTGAACTAGGGATCCACCAAAGTTTATAAAGGTAGAAAATACTTAAATCAGCTATCACCATCTTCATACTTTTGTCCTATTTTACTTGGGGTTGACGTAACACGTTTTATTCTTCCATTATGTCCTGTCGACTGTTACGTTTTTCTTTCATATCTATATCTCACTCAATCTGTCAATCTTTTCCTTAGCCTCTCAATTTTCATCCATTTACATGTATACTTGCTATTCTATCTATTATGTGTAATCGTGTAATTGCCAGTTAAACTTCAACAACTCGTATCATAAATTCAAACTCAATTAAATGATTACTGCCGAAACACGCAGCATTAGAAGGCCTCCTAAAAGATGGAGCGATGAGCTGGTGAAGATCGCGAAAATCCAATGGATGCGAGACGCACAGTACAGGTCGTTGTGACGACGCTTGAGGTAGACCTATGTCTAGCAGTGGACGTTTTTCGGAAGAAAGCTCTACATAGCAGTAAGTAAAATAAAAAAAACAGTAAAAAAAATTAATACTCACTTTATAAATACCGTAGAAGAGGAATATGCTGAGTACGATCATGAACATCTGTGTTCCTATAATCGCAAAATATGCTATCTGTACACCTGTAACAAAAAGAAAAAGGGTTTAGAGCAATGTTGACAAAAACGATTTACATATTTGCTGTCATGAGAGAGTTATTCCGGTATTACATTGATTCATTCTTATTTAAATCCCTGAATTAAGTTTTATGGTTAGGTAGTTAAGCAACTATCAGCAACTGGGAAATATTTATTTTGAACTCATGGGGATTTGAACCGGGACCACGGTCCCAACCTCCACCAATAAAAATTAAAAAAAAATCATTTCGGACCACACATAAAACAAATGTAGTTTTTCAGTATCTTATTGTACTTTCATGCCTTTTTCCTTGTGAAAAAATACTAAAAATGTAAATACCTAAGTGCAAATTGAAACCGCGGTCCCGGTCCTTAGAGCTTTAAATTACAAGTTAAACATGTTCGTCGAAATGATTGTTTTTTCAGAAAATGATATTCTTAAGACAACGTAAATTAAAGACGTATTACTGAAGGTAAGAGCAATTTCGTAAACGCTTATATATCACATTTCCATCCTAAAATGAGATATGTCTTTACATTATTCATATTATTTTTTGTCGCTACGTTATATTTTTTTTTGCGGAATAAGGAAAACGGCTCGTAATTTGATTTGATTTTATAAAATTAAATATAATACGAAGACGAATATTTCCAGGCAGGCGTGCTCCATTGTCGACCACATCATCACTTATTACGGTCAAGCGCGAGTCTATTAGTAATAAGTAATTAAAAAAGAAGTGTTTTAAGGAATATTAAGATGTGTAAAAGCTTCTTTTCCTAGAGAAAACGTAAATGTTACCAGTTTTCAGTTTCTAGCCAGCCAGTGATATTTCTGTTTAGTAACTCAATCTGTAACTAAATCCAACGAACTCTGGGTAAATACAGTCGACCTCTCCTCAGAAGGCCAATTGTCTGTCGTACTTAAAATAAGGTTAAATCCAATTTCTTGCAAAAACAACTCAGTCTCAATCAAAATGTAGGGAAGGTGTTTTTGACAGATTGAAACAGCGATGCGAACACGCTCCTTCTTTAAAAAATTGGCCATCACATAGACAGACGTCGGTCCCTGCCATGATGGATGCGAAGATATATTCCGACCCAAGCAACGAAAGAGGACAAACGCATTGACGCATGACCGCTATCCCTTAGCGGCGACCCCTTAATGGCAAGCTTCCCCTTAAGAAGCTCGAACGATGAATAGAACGAAGTATTTTGGCGAAAACGTGCATTGTATGGAAGAATAATGTGGTGAAATTACAAAGGGTTACGAGTAAAAATGGATATCGCTCAATTGAAGTTAAAATTGAATAGATGTTTTTCACACTTTTGTTACCTTGTGGAAAAATATGAATCTAAGGCAGCTTTCATCTTTTGTAGGATAAATCAGGCATACGTACCCCAGTCGGTGATTACATAAACTGTGCAACACAAGTTAAAGTTGCGTTAACATCGCCGACGTAATAATCTAACCATATTGACTCAAATGAGCATCAAATGCGTACCTTATTTTTGTAAGTGGGGTAATGTTATCGACTGGTGCACATATGCCTGGTTACAGTTTTTTACATTTCAGTATTTTATTTTAAGCGTTCTGTTTCTCAAAAGGAAAAAACGGGACCCACATATAATAGAATATTTAAAAACGTAATTCATACATAATGTAAATTATATAATAAATATGTAAACAACCGAAATAATAATAAAGACTCATGAAATGGAAGACTGAATGGACTTCAAAGTCTGCAAATATTCACGCTATTATGGCTTACCTGATTTGAATTATCTAGTTCTTGAATCAAGTTTTCCAAGGTCTAGCTAACGTCGTTAGGTACGCCAACTAGACAAATATGTAGATAGACAAACAACCTTCTTTAGTTAGTTAGAACTGGGGAACCGAGTATCAATTGCGATCTAACTTGGAGACATTTATATGCATCGGCGGGTTTGTCGACAATTGCTATAATACTGGTCTGAGATATTATTTGAAATGGTTCTGGTACCATTTTAAATATAGGCTGTAAATTTACGTCAGGTGAAGGACATAGTTCACATTCAAGTCATAATATCATTTCGGTGAAAACCTGGGCCGAAAATTTGTCAAAATAATAATATAGGTACAAGTGAAATAGTGTGTAATAGAGTGGATATAGTGAAAGTTTAAACCTTTTTGATCTAGAAAATCATCAAATGATTCTTTCCCCTCTAGCATGTCAGACTAAATATTAACTTTTAGTTTCTTTTACTTGCCCTTTGAGTTGAGAAAAAAATGCTATAGGGGTTTTAGATCTAACACTCTGTTGAACTACAGTCTATTTCACTTTGTTGTGTTGTTGTGTACCAAGATTAATGTATTATTTGTCTTTAAAAAAAAACAAACTAAAAAAAATGCTAAAATTTTAAGCAGCAAAAGTAATATTGTTGCTAAAAATTTTGCTCATACCTGACAAACATACGAGTATTGCTCGGTGAGTTTGCCAGAAATAACTGGTGCATTTCATGCAGGATAATTTGCATAATCAAAGTTGTTTGCGCGCTATCAGCTGGCCCATGCCTCGCTGAGTCGGCAAGTGCCTTGGATGCGGTTCAAAAATTTCGCGCCAAACTTCATAAAAATATATGTTTAATATTTAGTGCTGTGCCAAGTTTAAAAACAAGTGTTGAAATTAAATACTTCACAAGTGTACAGTCAGCAGTGCTAACACGGGCTTTTAATGTGATCTATTTAGCGACTTATACTGAACTGTTAATTAATAAATAATAACTTATACTGAGCTAGATAATAACAGCCGCACGGGTCGATCTTTAAGGTTAAGCAACGCTTGCCAAGGTGGATGGGTGACCATCTTAACATAACGAGTTTCCTTCGTGCCTAGTAAGCAGTAGATCCCGGCTGTCATTTGTAAATCTTAGGCAGTCGTTACGGATAGTCAGAAATCAGTAAATCTGACTCCAGTCTTGGGTGTATAGCTCCAACCCTCTTTTTCGCTTGCACAACTGACATTTTAACATTTCATGGATTTTTTCCAGGTAGGGAATCATCAGAATGACTTCTCCCGCTCTTAAAACTTCACAGTATGTCCCTTGTTCCTTTGAATTCAAATCTACGAAGTCGATTTAGCTATTTAGCAGTGCAAACGTGATGAATTCTTCAAGACGTACACAATTTTTTGAGCAATAAAATATATTAAAAACCTTTCGACAATATTGTTCACAGTATCCCTTTGAAAAGAATCCCCAAACTCCCCGATCATCGAAACGTACAAAATATAAAATCTAATAGCAGTCCTAGAATCAAACACTTATAGACTGTAGCCTCGAAAGAGCCCCTCAGTTCGAAGCAATCGCGTCGGCTACGATTGTCACGTAAACGATTGAAGTGAACAAACAAATCTGGCCAGAATCGATTACATCGATATCCCCAAGGGTTCTCGATACGACAGTTGTTACGATTCACAAACGCGCGTCAATCACTGCAACGTATCTGTCTATCCTACTAATTTTCTAAATAAAAAGGTCTTCAGACTTTTGGTTGATCACATCGTCGGTCCAGTGGTCAAGTAGCCAATCTGCCATTTTGGCGTTTTTGAGTTAAATATGTCAATAATAATCTATTTTTTTAATGCATATTGTGGCAAAATATGGTAAACGTAGCATTAAAATTGTGCAAGATATGGACAATCTTCCTGGTGCCAAAGTGCAAATCCATACAATGTGTGCAATAGTAAACTATCCTATGAGACGATGGGTTAGTTGACCAAGTCAGGCAATTTTCGTTTTTCAAAAATATCACAATGCTCGACTAGCCTAAGTGGCAAATTGAACACTTTACCTTGGTACAAATTTATTGTAATGCTAAAACTTACTATGATCAACTAACCTAAGTGGCAGATTGAATACTTTACCTTTGTACAAATTCATTGTAATGCTAAAATTCACAGTGATCAACTAGCCTAAGTGGCAGATTGAATACTTTACCTTTGTATAAATTCATTGTAATTCTAAAATTCACAGTGATCAACTAGCCTAAGTGGCAGATTGAATACTTTACCTTTGTACAAATACATTGTAATGCTAAAATTCACAGCGATCAACTAGCCTAAGTGGCAGATTGAATACTTTACCTTTGTACAAATACATTGTAATGCTAAAATTCACAGCGATCAACTAGCCTAAGTGGCAGATTGAATACTTTACCTTGGTACAAAATTAATGGAAAGCTAAAATTTACAGTGATCAACTAGCCTAAGAGGCAGATTAAATACTTTACTTTTGTTCGTTAAACAGTTACTAATTTTTTCTCACTCTGATCTAGTAACGTTATTGACTCACTAAATAATAATAATATCTTGAGACAACTCACAAATGGCCATCTGATCCCGCACTAAAACTAAGCAGAGCTTGTAGGTAATAATAATGGTAACCAGACTACTGATATAAAGGTTTTTGTTTTTATATTTATTATATTGACGTTATATTACTTATATGACCTTTAAAATTACCATAAGAAATCTTCTGAAAATACTAATATTTTGTCGATTTTAGTAAGCTAGGACATCTCTACGTTACTACTCTTTACTCTATGGTTACTGTAGACTGTCACATGCTAAATACGCGCCATTTGCTCATCGACGCCGACGTTGAAAGTTGCTCTTCTCAACTCTTTTCAAGTTCAATCTTCCATGTGAATTGAATTAAGATGAAGCGACGATACTCTCGTGTGCATCAAATTCTTAAAAATGCTGGTGTAATTGATAGTTCCAGTGAAAATGAAAGTGCTGATTCAGGTAAACTTAACAACACCTATAACCTAAAAATTATATTAGTGTAAATTAGAAAAACTTTAAAGTTTTAACAATCGTTCTGAATGTTATATTTCTTTTTATCCTAAGAAATGAGATTTGGGTTGCACGGCATGCTTTATTGATTAATTATGCACGATGTTAACAATTTGGAGGTGGTGGTTTTATTTTACGATAACTCGTAAAAATATTGCATGATAATGCTGATTTTTTAAGGACTTGATATTTTTTTTTTTATTTTAAATGCTGCAAGCCTGACCTGGATATTCTTAGCTCAAACCCAGATACGCCATTGCATTACAGCTTCTGCTACGTTGCATTACAGATATAATAGAAAATACACCAGTTGTAAGTCCAGTAAATTGTCCTGAACAAGCAGCCCGATCAAGTAAGTGTTGTTTTATATTATTTTTAAGGTTCCGTACCTCAAAAGGAAAAAAACGAAACCCTTATAAGATCACTGTTGTCCGTCTGTCCGTCCGTCCGTCCGTCCGTCTGTCTGTCTGTCTGTCTGTCTGTTTGTCCGTCCGTCCGTCCGTCTGTCTGTCTGTCTGTCTGTTTGTTTGTCCGTCCGTCCGTCCGTCCGTCCGTCCGTCCGTCCATCCGTCCGTCCGTCCGTCCGTCCGTCCGTCCGTCCGTCTGTCTGTCTGTCTGTCAAGACCCTTTATCTCGGGAACGCATTAACGTATCAAGTTGAAAATCAACCTTGTAAGTTGACGGGAAAAAAAGATACGAGATTATGTTATAAAAAATGTACATTATCAAAGGAATCAAAATTCATTGGTACTTCTCTTTGACCTAGAATCTTGAAATTTGGCACGAAGCAAGATATTATAGCACAAACATAGGAAAAAGCCTGAAAACTGAAATTTTGTAATTACGTCCCAAGAAAAAAAAGTATTGAAATGTATTCAAGACTCGATTCGAGAATTGCATTGTTTTCTCATAGGTAAGTTGGTACGGAAACCTCGGTGCGTGAGTCCGACTCGCACTTGCACGGTTTTTTTAAGTTTATTTATGTTAAATATTAGAATTAAACATGCAAGTTTTCTTTCAACAGCTCATCTGAAATGTGATAGTCAGGCAAATTATACAACTTTGACGAATAAATACGCAGGTAATGAAGCAAACTGTGGTAATGCAATAACTACAACAATAACAAGTGAGCACGTTTATGAGGTTGGTGAAATAAGTATCGAAGCACCCGCATTTTCACCTTTGACACCTAAAGTAATACACCATACAAAAGGAACACCCAATGATATTGAACCCTATTTACACAATGTTTATAAAGAACCTTTTGAAGTAGGTGAAACAGCTATTAAAGCCCCAGCTATTTCTCAATTATCCCCTACGCAAGCGTCTCAAATTGTTGAAGGATCCGATTTTTTATCTCCGCCGCTTGAAAATTTTTATGCTACTGAAAACAGAACTGACTACGAACAAGCTTCTCCATTATCATCCCCTGTGCCTGATATGTCTCCTGCAACTACTAAAGTATTTAACATGTTAATTGGAACAGAACGAGATAGCGACGATTCCGTAATTGATCCCAATTATGTAACAGATTCTGATAACAGTACTACCGATGACGACTCAGATGCGCATGAAAATAGCCAAAGAAGTAAATTAAATAAACCTTCTGTTAAAAATAAACGTAGCAATTCTCCGTCGATATTAACTGAAATTTCCGGCAATTTGATTGCGGAAAATGAAGACATTCCAGTTTTAGTGCCGTCGGATAATTTAGAAGAAGCTACCGTTAATTTAAAAAAAAAGAAAAATTAAAGATCCTTGCACATGGAAAATAAATGTTGAAAAACGAAAGCGATTGAGGGGTGAACAGTATTTGACTAAAAAAGGTAAAGTGATTCAAGCCAGACCCCTTAAACCAGCTAAGTGTTTACTTCTACCTAAACATAAATGTATATCTTTAGTTCCCGAAGATGAGCGACTTAAAATCTACACTAAATTTCGAAACCTATCAAATCTACATGAACAACGATATTTTGTCGTAAATCACGTGATAAAGAGTAAAAAAAAACGGGAAACCATCCAAACACCTTCACGGAGAGAATTCACTCTCAGTTACTCACTTACTGTAGCCAACGAAAAGAAAATTGTATGCAGAGAGTTCTTCTTAGATACCTTAAATATTACGGGTGCATTTGTAAAAGGTGCTTTAAAAAAAATGAATCCTCAAGGTCTTTTACTACCAGAAAATAGAGGCAAAAAAGCTCCGCCTAATAAATTAATGCCATCTGAAGAGCAATTTATTCACGACCACATTCAGTCTTTCCCAGCCATTGAATCGCATTATTGTCGTCGTGATAGTTCTGTAAGATATTTAGATCCATCTCTAAATATAACAATAATGCATAGAGAATACCAGAAGCTATGTGCTACTAAATCAATTAAAGGGGTATCATTTGAAAAATATCGCTCAATTTTTAAGACTTATAAATTAAGTTTCCACAAACCCAAGAAAGACCTATGCAAACAGTGTTTAGCGTTTAAGGAAATGAATGACGATGAAAAGAGCAAACACCAAGATACTCATACATTACATTTAGCTAGAAAAAGTGCAGCAAGGCAATGTAGAGATGAAGATAAAGAGATAGCTCAAAGTGATGACAAAACACTCTCTTTTAATTTTGATTTGGAAGCTGTTCTCAATACCCCCAAAGGAGCAGCTGGGCCTTTCTTTTATGTGCGTAAATTAGCGGTGTACAATTTGACTATCTACAATTTGGGAAATCAAGACGTAGACTGTTATATGTGGGATGAGACGGAAGGGAAGCGCGGTAGTATTGAAATATCAACCTGCATTCATACGTACATTATGGCACATCATAACATAAAACACGCTAGAATAATGTCGGATGGCTGTGGAGGTCAGCAAAAAAATTATCATTTTAGCTCCATGTGTTTATTAACTCTTCAACAACATGCTAGTTTGCAAGTAATCGATCACAAGTTTTTTGAAAGTGGCCATACACACATGGAGTGTGACTCTATCCACTCCAAAATTGAAAAGAAATAAAAAAATATACCAGTATATACTCCAGATGGTTGGACTCACATAGTTCGGCTAGCTAGAACTAACCCGAGACCTTTTTCTGTTACGTCATTACAGCACGACGATTTTAAGGATTTTGGAACGACAAACCAATTTCATAGCAAACCCTCAACCTCACAAGAAAAATATGGAATAAGTGATGCTGTTTGGTTACAATACAGAAAAGAAATGCCCGGTACGATCTTTTTAAAAACAAGTTTCGATAAAAATGAATCTTTTATAGAAATGAATTTAAAAAAAAGAAGAGGCAAAGTGATTCCATATCCGGTACCTGCATATTCAGAAAGATTTAAGATCTCATCAAAAAAGAAACAAGATCTCATGAAGTTATGCACGGATTTACAAATACCAAAAATGTACCATAGCTTTTATGCTAATCTTCCTTATTCGGAAACTACAAGAGACGCTCTTCCAGAGCCTGATGCCGCAGAGGGCAGCGAATAACCCTTTTTTAGTTATAAGATTCTATAGAATACTTACAATTCATGTTACTACATATAATTCTTCATTACATTTTTCAATAAGAATATTTCGAAGAATGGTTTTATGTTTAAATTTCTCTCAATTACTTGTTCTAAAATAAAAAAAAATCACAAATGTTTCGTTTTATTTTCTATGTCATACAATAAACCAAATACTATCTTATACTACAAACCTAAATATCTATAATTTCCTGCAAATATCATGAATATTTTCACTGTTGTAGTGCAGTTTGGCCATTAACAATCATCCAGCTCTTTTTATATAGTAAATAATATCCACGGTAAACTAGACTAATTACCACATAGGCTACTTTAAAGCAAAATAATACATTATTGAAATCTAAAGTGACCACGGTAAAGTCGCTGATCTGCTTTATTTACATAAATAATAATAAATACATATTTAATTTAATATACACTTTAAAATATTTATTTTTTGATACTAAATTTAAAATTTCAAAAAGATACGTTAAGATTTCGATTTACAGGACAAATTTCAATCTTCTTTTTGCTCTCCTAAAAAAAGTGGTTTTTGCAGATTGGCTACTTGACCACTGGACCGACGACATGTTTTCATCACAAACTTTAGCCTGAAAACCTTTCAAATATTAGCACTCACAAAATAATCAATTCAGATACCGGTTCTTTGATGTTTAAATATTTAAATCAAAGTCATTTATTTCCGGAAATGAGTTTTAATGATTGCTGATTTAAAAGGCTTCAACGGCAAAGCGATTTTTGCTGAAATTTGGCATAAGTACGAGTTTTTTTAATGTGGGATATGTGTATTCTGGAATTATAACATAGATAACTTTCATCCCTGGAGTACTTTCACCAATGTGGGCCACAATTTTAGAGTTCACCTGAGCAAAGACGCTGGCCTCGCTCGTAAATCGGAAAGACTAGACTAGAAGAATCCTTTCAATTGTTACCCTGGATTGGAATCCAATTATAGTTCACTATAACTCAATAGGAATAATGGGTTCATGTCAAGTACCTGAGAAACGATGCATCGCATTGTCCCAATAAAAAGCTGGCTCTTTTGAATAGCTTTTGTGAAATGGAAATAGAAAATGCATGATTTTATTAACTACTAGTTTCTGTTAGCCGGTCTTCTCACCTGCGCTGCGTAAAAGTAGAAAATATATGCCTTCTCCCCTGGGTAAAAGTAGAAAATAAATGTCTATGTCACTCAATGATCAAGTAGTAGTATTGGTGAAAGAATTTTTAAAATTAGTCCGGTAGTTTTTGAGTTTATTCATGTATCATCTGATATTAGTAAAATTAATTGAAAGCAGCTATGTGAAATCAGAACGCCAAATGCTTGATGCATAAAAGGAGAACATAAAAATATGAATGAAATATTCCCGCTGACTTTTGACTATTTTAGGGATGAAAAAATGAGCTGTTTAATCGGTGCATTAATGTACAGCTGAATAGTAGGTTTTTTGAGTATGGGCAATTATAATTCTCTAAAACGTATGTTTTATGTTCTTATCAAAGACATTGGTAACATCCAGAGCTTCGGAAAGCCCGTAAAGGCGTTGGTCCCAGTTGTCATTCGTTGATCTTTGATAGTCGTCACAAGAAAATCTGAGCATCAGTCTGGAGGACTATCGTCTCGACAAGTAACTCGGTCGTAAATGTCTGATAGACAATCGCTTCGTGTAAAATATAGGTATTCAGCCGCATCTGTTTAGACTAAAAACCGACCAGTTTGGGGTCGTATGGAAAAAAAGTAGGGAGACGATGACATAATATAGAGAAAGAATTTAGTTTGAATTATGATAGGTGCCGATTTCAGAGCGTAAAAATAATATCACTTAACAAAATTAATTGCTGTAGCAAAATTATTTTAGCAAATAACTTAGCAGATTGGTTTTCGATTAGGCAACCAGCTGTATAAATCAGTAATTGGCATAAAATCGTTCACGTGTGAACATGGAGCCGACACGTCGAATAGGTATTGCTTAAAATGTTACCTGTCGATCAGATATTGGCTAAAACATATCACGTAACTGATCGGATATCAAATCTGTCTTATTTTTATTTCCGCAAAGTATATATTAACGTACACGGAAATAAATATATATTAAGAAAATAAATTATGTTTTGACACGATGAAAAAGGAAAACAAGTTTTATTTGACACGACATAGTTGGCGCAGTGGTTGGTTGCTGCGCGGTATGTCGCAAGTAAGATTCCCGTAAGGAACAAATATGTTCGTATGGACCTATAGACAGTTGTTCCGGATCTGGGAGTCTTGTGAATGTGAGTTTATTTATGTTTGTGAACACACCCAGGATACAGCTGGTGTAATTTCTAGTGTGAGCAATGTTTTTGTTTTAACTAAAATCCGAGTACAAACTTTTTAGTGCAGAATAATTCATTATTATGTTTAAGTTGATTTTATTATGGAATTTTAGTTATAATAATTGTTATGTTGTGTGTGAATAACAGATCGGTTGTTTTCATAGTTTTTATATCGCTAATTTTGTATTTTTAAAACTATCCCACTAAGTCAATTTTTTGCTTATTTTAGCGCTCTATAAAATGAGCAGCAAAGTGATATTGTAATCTCTTTAGTTCGGGGTGCTACGAGTATTAACTAGCTGCCTCGTTAGATGCCTGTTTAAGCCCGGGTTTGATTTCCAGGTTGGGTAAAAAGTGTTATTGGGTTTTTTCATAAAGAGTTATTCTGTGGCAGCTCGGAGTTTGGTGGTTTTTTTGTGGTTGGTGGTGTAAGACACCCATGCTCCGAAAATCCGAAAAACAATGGCAATACCTTTAGCGATAAAGCGCAAAACCAATGGCATTTGCAAATTATCTCTCACCAGTCGTGTCGAATTGCCGTCCGATTGGACTTGTGCTATATCTCCTGCATAATTTGCTAATCTCTGTTGAGATTGGCCATCGTGATCAAAATTCGGTTGTCAGGATTATTTTATTTACACTAAATAATGGTTTCATTTGATTACAAAGAACTGCTTACGGTTTACACAATAACCAAAATGTTTTTTGTTGCTTATTTCGTTGAGTAAGTTTTTTTTTATAATTTTATACTTCGATAGCACTGTTACATTAATAATCTTTTTAACTTTTAAGACGGATAAGTTTCAGATAATCTATAAAACTTCTGTCTGAAATTTCTAAAAATTATTTGTTTTCTTCGATCTAATTAATAGAGGCAATCTGTAAACAGCTTTACAACTTCTTAGCATTATATTATTTTCTAAAGCAACATCCCGCTTTTGTCTCCCAAAAGAATTTCCGTCAATCTTTTACAATCCGTCTTGGCATCCAATCCCGAACGTTCGCAAAGGACTCAATCATTCGGATTGATACGTTAGTTCATCTCGTCTTATATTTTTATTTTTTTCCCCTTCAGGTTTCACCGATCGACTGCCAATCACGTTTCTTTTATGGTTATTCCTGAAGAATATTTACTGGCTTTACATCTGGGTCATTTATGGGGAGTCTTGTTTTGAAACTTTATGAAGCCAACAGGTAAAGGTCTTACACTAAAGTGCTGAGACCTAGTCACTCAGTTAGCTACAAAAGTTTAACCTTGGAATTTGCCAAAAAGCTATGAAGCGCAGCATTCTGTATGAAGAACAGACTGAATACGGAATGATGCGATGCGCTCCAAAACGAGCACCATAGACGTGGGAAAAATGGCTGCCAGGCCTAAATGGGATTAGGCGGGTCATGTTAGCTGCATGCACAGAGTTGCATGGCATTAGGGTTCTTGCAGAAGGGAAGCGTCGTTGAGGCCAACCTAGAAAGAAGTAGCGAAATAAAGTGGACGTGTACCGTAAGAAGAAGAACGTCTGGAAGTGCTTAGAACCCTTTATCCAGCACTGGGACAGGAATAGACAAAAAAGTTACAAACATAAAGTAAACATAATTGCTTTAAAAATTTCTTTAAATTTTTATTTTTCTTTATCTTTTATGTGCGGAACCCTATCTCTCATTTAGGCAGCATGCAAACAAACCCAACAAAAATTATTTATGCAACGAAACCAACGGTGTACTAAAATTATGACTTCAATAAAACCAACACATCCCGAGTTAAAGAGCTAGCTCATAAAAAAGCAAACAGGCCAATTTCTACAAAAAAAAGAAAACTATTAAACTCCATAACCTTCAGTCAGAACATAAAATTGAACTGGCACTTCACATAATCCACTTACTCCGAACGGCAAAACGAGCGTGAAGTTATGACATAAAAAGTTTATTAAACTTAGTTTTCCTGGAAGATATTAAAATTAAACGAAGTTTACGTAACACCGAGCAGTCTTGGAATATAAAATTAAAAGTAGACACCCTGTTTGCTGAATGAAGCATACTTTGAGCCACGGCTTTGAGTTTCAAAATATTAACCTAAAAATTATAGTTCTTAAGGAATTTTTATGTAAACAGTGATTCATTAACAGTACTTTATAGGAGTGGTACAGTATGCTGATCATCACATACAAGGCCTTCCTCAAGTGTAACCACAATGACCGGTGCTGTGCGGATTCCCGTAACCTTCATCTGGTTATCCGTTTACATCGCGGGAGGCTTTCCAACCCTTCCTCTTCTAGTACGCCGTTGCCACTCCAGAATCTATCGTCTCCATCTACCGTCTAGTCTATGAGCAATGTACCCGGCCCACAGTCAGCTAATTTTGGTGATTGGTCGGACTATGTACGGACGTAGCAGGCTTGCCTAGAAGTAACCTATTCACTCTTCACTTAAAGATTCCTAGATTATAGTATCAGGGAATTCAAATCTCGGTAGTGTAGTTGCCTCGTAGAGAGTGTTTTGATGCACTAAGTCCAACTGTACGAGAGTTCGAAAAAAAAATATTCTGAAGGTAAACAACTTTTCTCGTAACAATAATTTCCAATCTTTTAATAGATACTTAGCAGTAGTTCTCTGAGGGTATGATATATCATCCAAAGTAACATCTTTATTTAACAATAACCCACTGAATGGTGAACATCTATTGTTTCTGTATTCACATTTAACCTTTATAATTAAAAAGTGACAAACAGTTACGAGGGTCGACATAGGTTCAACACAATAACTAAAGTTAGTAGACGATATGTTTTAAAGACTAGTGGATGTAGAATTTTATACCTGTGTTAACACTTACTTTAATAGCCCACTTTTTTGAAATTGTAAGAAAAATAAAAGTGAAGTGAAAAAATGTGTCGGATTTTAACTGATTAAGAAACGGTAGAGCATACTATGGAGGTGTGCCCCGCTTGAGCGGGGTACCACCGTGTCCTCGTGGGGATGGTCGGAAGCAACGACCTTTCGCACTGGGCTCAAGTTTGCCTATGGTCCGCAGTAAGGAGTAATTGTCACCATCTGCTAAGCAGTAATGCTAGCAAAGGACGCGGCTGCACGCGCGACGGAACGGACTTCCTCGAAACATTAACTTACGTTCTCTGAATAGTCAAATCAATCTATCATAATTAAAATTTTCAAACTGCAAATGAATGAATCCACAACCTTACACACGCTAGGCTTTATTTTATTTATTCCCAAGCTAAAATTAACAAGTTTCAATTGCGACTTAACCCTAAACCTGCCAACTTCAGCCACAACCCGCTACATTCTACCCTTATACTCAAAAAACAATAAACCCTTAACCCGTAAACAGAGTTCGTATCCAAAACGCGTTTACCCTACACTCGTCCTTAAATAACCCTCAGGCTTTGGGCAGAGTGAGGAACTTACGCGAGTGTAGTATCAAACTTGTGAAACCGCAATTTTTGTTTTTCCATACACCTTGTTTTTTTTTTGTAAACTAGTGCGTGAGTGCAATCCCACCTGATGGTAAACAGTGATGCTATCGTTGTAGGTAGGGCGCACTAGTTTATTAAGAGCCTATTCACTCTGGCCTTGAAGACACCTTAATTATTATTGAAGTGACTATGGCAGGCTAGGTGCCTATCGCAACGACGTTTTGGAGTGGTTTTGCTAGCGAGTTTGCTATTGTTTTGCCTCTATATAAAATTTGAATCCAAATTTCGAAATGATTTTTTATTATTTACATAACCACACTTATTTTGGGCGTTATTAATATTTTTAATGACCACTTGAAACACACAATAATAAAATCAATACACAAAAATGAAAAGTATATTGCTTGATATAACAGCTAGGTCTATAATTGACCGCCAAAACCACCATACCCGCACCCGCCGCCGTCACCGCTTGTTCACTCAGTACAAGGCCTCCAGGTATGTGACACGCGTCCTCGATTACAACAATTGTTCGCATTTCTCCCAGCCTGGCTTCATAATGAGAATTCTTCACCTTTCAGTCTCCCACAGGTGAGTTCGTGGCACTTTCTATTTGTATTTCTGGCGGCTGTTCGTTGAATTTAATTTTATTCGTATTGGTTTCTTGTTTCTCGAAGTTTTTGGGAAATAGGAGATATTGGTATCGGTTTATTGTATTCCTTAGAACTTTAAGCTTAGCTTTGATTAAATATTTCAGCTTAAATGTGACGTTGAATAATTTTTTGATACTGCAGAATATGTAGTTAGCAGTGCAGCCACCCATTCTTTTAATATATGATAATTCTTTGATTCATATGAATGCTATTGCATTTATATTTAAAACAGCATTAGGTACTAGCTACAAGCTTCTAGGATTGCATGTATTTGCTTTTCATTTTAAAAATATATAATATTTTCTCCGTGGTCCATTCCAAACGTGACTCTTGAGAACTACATGCTCATGAAAGTAAGTTTTTGAACAAAATTTTAAGGTTGAGTATATAACGATGTCAGCGAATATATTTCTCTCATTTTCAACAAGCTAGCTGAGTGCACAATGTAGAAATTCCAAGATTTCAGCGAAAAATATTGTATAAAATATTTTAAGTACAGTCGTACAGAAAAGGCTTTCGCTGTAGAAACTCTGAAGTTTCGCTAAGGACCGTGTCGTGAGATGGACGGAGTTACGTCCGGAGACGAATGGCCCTACAATCTGCTATAGACGAAACATTACAGAAGGTTGACATTGAGTAAAGGGAAAACACACAATGTTCTACGTTATAATACTAGTTTCCCCCTTAGTCTTATGTAGACCATTGTGCGTGGGCTTTGTCGGCCAGCCTTTATTTATTTATTCTTTATGCACAAAGTACATGGGTTTATTTCAATCACTGCTCTCGAAAAACCTATGAAGCCTAATTGGTTTTTCAGTAAGGGAATTTAAGGATCTTAGGGTACATGCGTGTATCAAGTGATACATGTGCACAGTGCAGTCAATGAGCATATGCGCAATTGATTTCTCCTTCTCCAAGCATGCTATGCACAAGGGACTATCTGTTATGCCTCTTGTGTGGAGATGCTTATGCAGTGTGCAGTATCTAGTGGTCATCCCCATCACCAGGTGCAAGCCACCTCTGTCCAGTTGCACGACATCATCATCATCTCAGCCGAAAGACGTCCACTGCTGGACATAGGCCTCCCCCAAGCGTAGCCACAGCGACCGATCATACGCCTCACATACGTATAAACAAAAATGCTTTGCTTACAACGAGCGCAAGCTGTGATAGATTGAGTTCACCTGTATGTTTAAGTATTTGTTGCATGTGCCTAATTTCACCCGTCATATTATTAAAGACCTAACCTTCTCTACTATTCTGTTGTTGTACAGTACTGCCATTTATACATCCGTGGATTGTTTCACAGATGTCCACTATACTTTATAGCGTGATATAGAGGGGATTAACATCCTCTTCGCTTTTTATGGATGAAATTTTGGGGTTATGTGCTACTTATTATGTGCTTTTGTGCTCTTACTGTGGAGAGCTCTTTCTTTTACGTTATTCTGTGTGCTGGGATAAGACGTGTCTTTATTATATACTTTTTGCTCTAATCCAGATAGCAGACGTGTGTCTAAATTCCTAGTTCTTTTCTTATGTGTTTTTTTACGTAAAACATTGAGTAGGTGTCTCTCAAATAAATCCTCGGTAAAATTTACATCTAAAACGTACAAATACATGTTTGTAAATCCTCAAAATCCCTCAATCCTGCGCTACGCAAGATTACATTACGAAAATCTTAACAAAATCAGACCAATGATTTGCGAGATCAGTACGAAGAAAGGCTCGGATACACCTCATTTTTATGTACCACCCTAATATCCTTCGTACACGAAGCTTAGGCGGTAATGTAAGACAAGATGAATAAGGAATTCCTTCTGAAAAGGTTCCTTTGTATAATTCATTTGCGGGTACGTAAGTACATGAAGCTGCATAAGTAGGGTCAAAGTCTTTTTGTACGAACATTCTCATCTAACGGGGCATTACGGCTCATGTCGGTTGCTTAAAGTAATGCGTTTCATTATAGTGCGGGGCTTGGGTTTATGAAGAAAGTAGATTGAAGATTATGAAATGAAATGAATGAATTAAAGTCTTTTGCTCCATTTTGAACTCACAAGTAAGTATTTATTTTTATGTTATGTAAAGAATTATTTATTCCTTGATTGCAGTCGAAATTTAGGTATTTAATTAAAACGATTGATGTGGTGTCATTTTTCCTGTTTTGAAGAAAAAATGAATTAGGTATATTTAATCGTATCTTTAGTGATACCATTATAAAATAAATAATAAGGTTAATGTAAAAGGACACTAAAGCTCCTGTCATGACAGTTTTTTTAATCAATGTTTATACAGGGGCACATTTCCTGATTTAAAGAAACATAGGAAAACTAACTGGGATAAATATTTTTTAAAAGAAGACATATATGTCTATCGATGGATCGTACTTCGGTCGAAATAAACAACAACTAGTACAACAAAATGTCTTTGAAATAATTGCGACAGAATTTTACATTGTTGCTGTATATTTGTACTTCTCTGTTCTCATTTTAATAAGAACGGCCTTAATAGTATCTGTGTCGTAAAGGACTAAGGCTCTGTCTCCGTTAAACAGTTATGAGGAACCAACTTCCAACACAAACATATTCAGCTTAGTTGTAGATATTATGCAAATTCGTAAACCCCTCAATGGTTGCCTTTGTTAAGTAAAACCACAGTCTATAGACAATTGCAGTAGGATTATTGTAAAGTTCGATTTAGCGAAATATTAAAACCATATTTCAATATAGAAGATGATTGCAATGGTGCATAATGAGCAAAGAAAGAGGTGCTGTAAGTTTTGATAGGGTCACAATAATTACAGTAATACGTTCTTTTTTAAGTGTTTTATGTTTTGATTTTAATGACACCATCTATAGCACACTTGCATTGGTATGCACTGACTACGAGTTGATCCATGGTTTCGCTACTGAAACGTCGATTTTCTGTGATAAATGCAAACGAGGTGTCTATATTGTGTCTCAAATCGGCAGCTATTGACCTTTGTGAACCTAAGTAATAACCTTTATTCTGAGTCTCAGTGAAACCTTATCTACATGCCTCGCATAGGAATTGTTTGAACAGAATACGAATCCCTTATTTATTAAATAAATGACACGTGGGTTTTGGATTGTGTAACTGAAAATTTTGTATTAAAACGAGTTAAGTGTGTATTATTATATTACATTCAGTTCTAGAGTGGCGACCACGTACCGGAAGACTTAGCGTTGGAAGGCCTCACTCAGGGTAAACAAATGCCCTGGCGAGGGTTGCGGGAATCCGATGGATGCCCGACTCATAGGACGGGACGTTATTTGCAATACTTGATAGCTTATGCCTAAAACAGTGGGCATCTTTCCGCTGAAATGATGACGACGACGAAGCCTAGCTTACTAATAAAACGTTAGAAGCTAGTACACGGTTTCAATTAGTCGTTTCCTATAAAGAAGAATATACAAAAAAGCCACAGTAATTCTTAAAAAACAATATGAGTTTTACAATATTAAAAAATAGCTTACCGGATTAAATTAAAAAAGTAGTATCAAATTTTTTGTACGTGTCTTATGTACTCGTAAAGCCATTGACGTTCGATGTTTTCAAATCATTAAACATACGAAACAAAAAGTAAATAACAATGCCTAAAGAACAAATCCAAGCCACAATCCCCCTTTTGAAACAAGAAACATCTAACTTAATCTAACTGTGAAGTTTACACCATATGTTTTACAGAAACATCCTTAGGGAGAGCGAGGGAAACTGACTGGAAAATTCTGAGAAATGTTATATTTAGAGATCTGAAGAAGAATGTTAAAACTTCAGATGACACAGCTTTCTTTGGTATCGTGAGTTTCATGTCGAATGAAGAATAATAGGAACTTCATTGCTATACGAGTATAGAAACCAATAAATAGTCAATCTCATTATTTTGAACTATCAGTAGGTAACTAGTGAAGAGAAGGGTTGAAACGCATGTTACTAAAAGAGTTATGAGTGTATATGCAGACGAATTGAGTGGGAGATGGAGGTCAAAGAAAAGATGGATAGATTGAGTTAGTGATGACTTTTCTTTGAGGCGTGCATGGAATACATCACACCGTGTCGGGTGTCGGCTTTGACTTGGACCTTAATGGGCGGCGGGACGGCAAGTTACCCAAGACTCCTTGTACACAAACCAGTCCCCGCAGTGTGTGACCTGTGACTCCTAATGCCTAGGGAATCTCCTGTGGCAGTGGCTAGGAAGCGAGAACGTCCTTTCAACCATGGTTTCAGCCAGGGGGCTCCAAAGCAATGGAAGTTATTTGCTTACTTTATTGCAATGCAGGGACAAGTAACTGCTTCTTATTCCCTCTCACCGGGGACGCAAAAGGTTACCATCACTCATGTCATCATCATGGGGACAAATTCTATTGAACCTTCAAAACCATTTCCATTCAACCAAAAGTACAAATCATTTTAGCGTTTCATAAACATTTCGTGTTTTTTGTTCATTGATGAAAGAATAAAAGTGAAAACCAGGGTCTGTTATGATTTATAATTAAATTTATCTACCCTCCACTTTCCCAGTGCTCTATTGCCAAGCTTGGCAATTTCCTCGTAATCAAGGGAATTATGAACACCAACGGGACCCGACGCTTTCTAATATAACCGGG
The DNA here is from genome assembly GCA_030763345.1 of Mythimna separata. Taxonomy (NCBI): domain Eukaryota; kingdom Metazoa; phylum Arthropoda; class Insecta; order Lepidoptera; family Noctuidae; genus Mythimna; species Mythimna separata. The sequence goes on along the minus strand of CM061177.1, from coordinate 16,361,129 downwards.
TTTACATCAATTTTACATAAACTTATTTCGCTGAAGGCTAATTTTAAAATGTACAGCCTTCTCTCGCATGTGGGGCTTAATATTTTATTGTATTAGACATTTAATCATTTGACTTTCTCGTATTTCTGGTAATGTTGAACTTGGTCTTGTTACTTTGTCTTTCAGTTGTTTGTTTCTATTGTACGAGTTTTGCTGCTTGTCATCGTCTCATGTATCTTTTTGTAGATGACAATAGATTATTATTATTACACCCATATACTTTGACTGGTAGCCGACCCCAATATAGTTGGGAAAAGGCTAGGTAGATGATGATGATACCGGTTTGGTTTTGTATAGTTTTGAAACGTTAGGGGTCAAAACACTAAGATTATCGCCATAATACTTGTCATCTTATCAAAAATATTTCCTGCCGTCTAATCGAGAGTTTGCATGACTAGAGAGCTGGCTCGTTCTTTGTCATTCAAAGCGGCAATATTGCCACTGCCCAGTTAGCAGCGATGAAGAACTTCGACGTCTAATTGTTATTTTACATGCACGTAGTTAGGACATTAATGTTCGTCATTAGTTAATATTTATGTCATTTATATTCTATTATGTTATTTTTTTTTAATTTTTGGAAGTTTCAAAGTTTTTTATTATTACTATTTATTATTTATTGTGGTTCTGTTTTTCCTTCCCAGTCTTTTCTTTTTTTCGTTTATCTTTTGTGGTCTTTGCTATGTTAACAGTAAATTATTTATTAATAGAGTCTGCATAGATTAAAGCGTTGATAGATTTCAGTCTTTATATTAGGAATTTAAACGTAAGTTGTGAATAATTATTTTCAGACAACGGAACTACACCGTAATACAAAACCTTCACAGAAATTATCCATTCCACATTCAATATTAGAAATACAGGATCACTGAAAACGAAGTTAACAATCCCATTAACCGAGGTCCTCCTCCAACAAAAGAGGTTGCGTTCGCGTTAATAAATAAAAGATGTCTGCCGCTACGTCACCGCCACTGAAACGGATAATGTAAGGTACGTTCTTGTTCAATGTTGTATCGTTTATATTCATAGGGTTTGCGAACACTGAGATAAAATGTCAGTGATGTTTTGAGAGAAGGCACGTGTAAAGAAATGATATGTGTCACAAGCTTTCGATTTAACCTATCACATACCCGCAAAACGAGACACAATAGTAAAACAATAACAGCGCGGTCTCATAGGACCGGTCGGGGATTCATGAAATATTTCTTTGAATGAAGTAAACAGTTAAATGTCAGTAAGCACTCACTTCCGTGCAGCTGTTTGAGCGTGAAGAAGTGACAAACATACACATATACAGACACGCACACTCACAAGCTCTCGTCTTATATTAAGTGTGGTGTGATGTATTGAACAAGCTTTAGAAACAAAAATTAGAGTTACTATGCCTTGACTCTTGTACTAGGAGATGTGTTTTCAAGAGCCAGTAAAAATGTTAGTAATATAATTATAGTACTATCGACTTGAAAATAACCGGGCAAGTGCGAACAACTATGAACTTTGATTCCTCCGACAGTGTCGAAATATATGTTTTTTGCAACATAAACGGGCGTATCTTTTTTCCCCGTCAACTTACAAGTTTGATTTTTGCACAGTTTAAAGGGACCGTAGACTCGAGTAAATGGTTTTAATTTCAACTTGATATCTCTAACTTATTGATTATATAGTTTAAATTTCAATTTGATACCTTCACGCGTTCCCCAGATAAAGGGTCTTGACAGACAGACCGACAACAAAGTGATTCTATAAGGGTTCCGTTTTTTTCCTTTTGAGGTAGGTACGGAACCCTAAAAATTACGAAAACTTTGTTGTTTAAATTATACGAGTACATAGACAGCGATTTCTTGCCTAGTTGTCGTACTTACTAAAGTAGTAAGTTAACACATTAACTTGACGCATCTCTGAAATGCGAGAATCCCCGTCGATAATTTGGCTAGTTCTCTGTTGTTGTTTTATATGGTTTTTTAAACATTATTTCATTGACGCCAAACCTCAAGTCAATGTGACCGAGTTCAAGATAATCTGGATGAAGTACAATATTAATACTCACACCTCACACACATATTTATTGAATAATTCAATATCAATACATAAAACGATAAGTACCAATAGATACCTCATTAGTAGGTGTTAGTAATCTATCAATTATATGTTTGATATATTCCAAACAGCTATTCAACACCACACAAAACATTATCATTAAGAGGCTTAGTACCGTAAAATACTGCCACACTAAATGTGCGCTCTATCCCAGAAATGCTCCCAATAATAATTACGTCGCAACGCTTAATCGCATTTCGAATTTATAGTGTTGGACCAATGCGAATTCTAATGCGATTCTCAATAATCGAATTTTCTGCTTGAATTGAGCTATTGACCCTATTCGAAGCTTCGAAGCGCAGATATGAGTTGGATCGCAAAGAGGCGGGGTTATACACAGGAAGGGACTAAGCGATTGGCCTATCTTTGAACCGTAGAATTGAATACCGTTTATTTCAAATATAGAATTATATTACTGGAGGTACTGGTCGATTTTACAAGAATCTGTTAAGTAAGAGATTACGGGAAGAGGCAATAGATGGAACATGTGCAAGATGATGTGTATAAAAATGAGGATGGTTCTAATAAGTTGAGTAGTAAATACAGATGGCACGGTTGCTGCAATGGTTGAGAGATTAGCTACTGTGCTGCTTGTGACGGGTTCGTTTCCCACATGAAATAAATATTTGTCTGGTCCACAGATAACTAGTTGTTAGGTCTGGGGGTCTGAGTTTACATGATTAGGAACGCATGATACAGTAATAAATTTTAAGGTAGTTTTTTTAAAACGTACCTTACGTTTAAAAAAAAAACATTATTACTAACATAAAGATAAAGAAATATTTTCTAAATGTGATAATGGTATTAAGAGATGAGTAGTGAAAATTTAACCTTATTTCATTTGAAAGAAAACCAGGATTAACATTTGAAAAACCTATATTTAGCTTCCCAAAAGGGTCGTCCGAAACTTGAACCACCCATCTCAATTATAAATATCATCTTGCTTACGTTTAGACCCTTCGTAGATAACTGACAAGAATTTCTAGATAATATTCCCAGCAGCTAATGCTATCATTTATATTTAAAGTTTGCACGAAATTGCCGAACTTGCGGAGCGCCTAAACAAACTGCCTATAACTAAAACTAACATAGTGAGGACATAGTGTAGTTAAAACTTACTTTATACGGTGGCCCGTGGGTCATACATAGGATAAGTATGGACAGAAGTGAAACTCTCTCTAAAACTTCTACAGTTGGGGATTTTTTTGAGTTTTTAAATCAGTCTTTGACTTCTCCGGCTTTAGGGTGGAGGGAGAGCGTGTCTGATTTTTACAGACTAAAACGCACCTTTTTTTAAGATGGAAAATCATCAAAATTACCTACTTCTCCCGCTCTGGGCGGAGCTAGAAGGCGTGTCAGATTTCTACTGACTAAAACTCACTCCTGTTCCTTCTTTGCCTTAATTCCAGGGTCCTGAGTTTTTTTTTCGTTCAACCCGGAGCCCTAGTAGGCTTCGACCTTGCCTGGCCCCTACAGTTTGCTGACATCTCTTTGAGACACCATCACTTATACTGATGTTTCTTCAAGTCATCAACAGACATCAGTATACTTACTTAGTTATTAACCTTTACTGTGTTACTTAACTTTTAACGCTGCTTATACTACAACAAGCTTTTTCGGGACACGTTTGCCACTCCAAAACCTTTCGCCCCTACAGACAATAGAATCTGTTGTACGAGCCATTCGTGGAATTGACATAGCCGACCACAAAAAACATTACATGGCCAAAACCATTTCAGACGTTTGAAAATCGTTATCGCTAAATAATGGAATGTCATTTTCTACAGTCCAATTTAGGCCGCTTGGTCCAACGCGCAGAAGAAACTACTTCGTTCCTATAAATTCGAACCAACTATTTTATCTGAGTAAGGGTTGCCTTTCCAGCAGAGATTTGCTATATGGATATGCTGCGAGAATGTGAAAGCTAAGCTACGGCACTATGTGACCGTTTCCACTGAAGATGTGCACCATCCAACCATGAGTATGTGTGTGGTGTGTGTGTTTGGTATGTGTGAAGATGTCTGTGTGTGTGTGTGTGCTGTGTGATGTGTGTGTGTGTTCACTAGTAAGATGTGCTATGAAGCACCGCCGCAAATTAGCTGCACGAGGTATCTTCCTCGCGCAGCTAAATTGCCTCTGCGCAACTCGAGCTATGTGATGTATCGATGGTAGGCTCCACCACTCGGGGCGACCTATAGCAGGCATCCATAGCATACATCCTTCTATATAAAAAACACACCCTAGTAAAATCCGTTTACAAATATCGTGAACCAATGAATATAATGGGTGGCCATCAAACGCGTCCATAGCAACGTAGCATAGCACAACTCTGATGGAAAAGCAGCCTAAGGGTGTCACCGTATTCTGACGGAATGAGAGAGATTAATGTCCCGTACTGCCTTATTGTAGTTCGAAGCGGACATGACATTGGGCGTTTGAGGAAAAAAGAAACAGGGATAGTTCTTGGTATATATCATACCTGTATTGGGATAAAAAGACGATGGAAGTAGAGTTTTCATTGGTGACCGATGGGTGGGTCTGATAAACGTGTCACGTCGGCATTTCCGTTTCTCTTTTACCATCTAGCTTGTGGTCGGCTTCCAGTCTTCTTGGATGCAGCTGAATACTTGTGTCTTACACGGAGAGACTGCCTATCAAACCTCCACAACCCAGTTAGTGGGCAACACTATAAGTACTCTTTGGATAGATTGATGACCAGACTTTCTGGTGTCTGACTATCTGTAAGGACTATCAAAAATGAATGACAACCGGGACAAAAGGCTTTACATGCTTTTCGAGGCACGAGGTGTCAGTAAAGTGTAAGATATATCTATATACTCGTAAAAGAGTACGATGAATTGAAAATTGATTTTGGCTCTTGCCCAGTTTTGAACTCGCAACCTCGCTTGATAAACGTGTGAAAAATGTACCTATCATTATTACGATAGACGGCCTGCCCTTTACCAGGTAAAAGCTGATCCAACCGTCGTTTTCCTGTCTTAGCCCTGAATATTTAATTCGAAATAGAATAAATAATTAGTAGTAGAAGAAGCTCAATGGTCCACAACTAAATTATTCAATACTTTAAATTTTATGCAACAAATGAAATCAGGCATGAAGCGGTTTCTAGGATCCTAGTATGACGCCTTAAAATCATAGCAGTTAAGTTTCCTGAAATTTTCCAGCTTTCTAAGCAATTTTCTATACGTAAGAACTTTTATCAAAATATTTAGAAAAAAAAAACTTAAAAAAATAGATGAATGACATCGGTAAAAATGGTTTTTAAATAATGTCATGATCAAGGAAATTTGTAATTTCTTTTTATATTCATCATCATCATTTTAGCCGAAAGACGTCCAATACTGGACTTAGGCCTCCCCCAAGCGCCCCCATTATGACTGGCTCTGTGCATCTATCATCCATTTGTTTCCCGCGACCCTTTAATATTCAGAGATAATTCCAAACTTACCACACAAGCACAGGCAAGTTTAAACTCCAGAACATTCTAGATTCTTTAAAATTATCTTTTCTAGAGTACCTTTCTTCTCATAATATCAAACTTATGACCCATTGTACGAAGCTACCTACTAATTCCAGCAAGCCACACACACACACACTCTGTAAACAGCTGTGTGAGTTTGCATGTGTTTACTCTGTATACACACACACACACACAAGACCCCACAACTCTTGATATTCAAGCTTCCCCAGTTTTAAATAAATAAGGTTTAATTTTATCTTGCCGTCCCTATTCAGGTAACGTGAGCAAGTGAGAGTGGCGTTATTCATTTAAAATTCTCTTTACAGTAATATTAGATAGTGGTATGCACCTGACCTGGCTTGTACGTGTTTGTATTGCATTTTCGTGCATACTGGCTCCAACGCGAGGTTATGATAAAAATATTTCAAGCACTTGTTGTAAAAGCTAGCGGAGGTCGGGCGGAAAATTTTCTTTTTATTAATCGTAGCTTGCCTTAATCCCCTTAAGGGTGGAGCAGAGATGGAGATTTTTTGAGTAGAATATTGTGCAATAGGTATAGTTTGCCTGGTTTACGCAGTAAATATAAGTAGTAGTTTTTTTTGTCTTTTGGCTGTACTTTTAACTTTTTTATGGTCATCAGGTTAAAATCAATTATTTTGACCTGGATCTCTTTTTAACCTTAATCCTATCTATTTTACGGCTGAAAACGCTTGAGCTGCGAAAACGCTTCTTCATAGGTACGATTGACCCAATTTGAAAAAAGCTTTGTTATATCGTTGTCGCATCACTAATTTGCGATTTTTCATACAAGTGTAAAATCCCCTACATTTTTTGACAACATCTGTTGAAATTCAACGCTGAAAAGATACTAAATATTAGATAGAATGTCTTGTCCTCAGAACACTCGTTGTGTACCCAAATGAGTTGGACAGACGAAAGGACGGTCGCATTGTAACACTCATACATTTTTGACCTGTTGCTTTCAACATTTCGAGTGTCTGTGCAAATTTTTACATCTGTGAAAGCAAAATGATGGGCACAGAACTGGAAAATGAATAATTTTGTTCCAAGAATTCTTTATTCTTTTTGTCTTGGCATCTTCTAGACTTTGCAAACAGATTAAAGGGTAAGTAAACTATTATGTATTCTTCTGTGTTATCTTGAAATCGAATTAAACATATAAACAAACCATACAATAAACATCGCACCTACATTACCGGAGCGGTTATTGTTGTTCCAATTGAACCAATATTAACTTTGGTTGGGTTATTTATACTCAATTGGCAATAAATATTAAAGATTAAAATTATTGCCTGGCATTGAAAAGCAATTGTTCGTAACACTATTAAGGTCTCTTTTCCATAGCATGGGAAGGATGACTGCAGAACGAAAATAAAAATATAGGTAGCTCTAGCTATTATTGTATGAATTCGACAGTTATCACCTGCACCTTCTTATAGTGATTGTCATTCACAGCACTTTTAATGCTTCGCGTGATGACACTCATCATTTGGCTTCGAAAAAAAAATCTTTTCCAAATACCAGCAGAACATTGTGAAAGCGTGCACATTGTTATTACACTGATGAGCTGCTAATATAGTGCGTCTATGTCGATATAATTTTGCTTGCAAATAGAACGTCTAATAAAAAAAAAAACACTACCTATATGCATTTCAGAAAAAAATTAGGTAGTGCTTGAATTATTTAACTTTTTTTTATTATTAAGTTGCATTATTCCGCTTACATACTGTATACTATGTAGGACTATATCAAAGTATTTCTAACAATAAAATAACCAAGAACATACTTTGAAACAATCACAAAACGCTTATTACGCGCAAAAACAATTTACGACCTGCATGGTAATATTTAATAATGAATTATTATCATTATTATCATAGTATACGAATCTTTCAGACTTTCATCATTTTCTTTCATAACAAACGAGGCAAGTCTTTGGCACATTTCACGATAATTGGAAGCAATTTTTTTTTTGTCAAAAACTAACATCATAACTTCGTTTAGTTATGCATGAGCTGATGCCAAAGTTGTGGAATGGGGAGATCTTGTCAGACCACTGGATATTATTATACTGAGTGCTTTGGACTCTTACTCGTAGTTCTTCGGTCTGGACTTTTACTGAGCTTTATTTGTACAGCTGTTTTTGGTTCAATCTGTTTGAATTAGGTGGCAAGATGTTCTATATCTCTGTGGAATTATTTACGCTCAAATTTTTAAGCGTTTAGCGGTGTAAATTATGTTAAGCAATATATAGTTATGATAAAATTGAATTTATTAAGGAAACTAGCAAAAAATACTGTATAGCTTGGGCTCCAGCCGATGGCCGTGTAGTTACTTTGTTTTGATCTTCGCATGTATTTGCATGTGAGTAGGAATGAATAGAATACGAATGTAACTGTAAACTATTCTGTAGTGTTTTGGCAGCTAACGTGTCGAGTTGGTCTTCCAAACTTTACTGAGGGTTGCAAACGTATCACACTTGTGTAATGATTCTACATATTTTCCAGGTATGTGGACATTTGAGGTACAAAAATACCAATTTTATCTCAATATCGAACAGTTAAAAGAGCTTCACTCGAAAACATACAACTAAAAATCCCACTAAAATCATAAACTTTCTGTTTTATTTTAGAGTCATTAGTGTGGTCCCCTGTTTGCACAGTTTCGTTTGCTAGTTTTATTTGATGTATCGTTTTATCATAAAAAAGTGTCAGTGATAGATAGGATTTATGGATGGTAAATTTTACCAATAAAATAAGTTAGTGTGTAAGGGATCGTAAACTTGATCGATTAAGGTTTTTGTGGTCTGAATAGCGCTTATGTTATTGTAGGTAGTAAAGAAATGAATCAATAGTGCCACATAGCCAAATTTTGGTCCCGATAAAACCGACTTTTCACGAAAGAAGAATGTGACTAAGAAATAGCAAAAATGTTTACTGAATCTAAACAAACATTTTTTGAAAAATACAAATGCACGCTGAGCGTCAGTCATGTTTCGGGAACTAAAAATTTATGTTGGTATTTTTTAAACTGAAAAAGGTTTCCTGCATGTAATAAACAAATATATCCAGCAGTTAGTCTGCAAGAGGTTTACAAAATTAAGAGCTGACAGATAAAGTACATCCGTGCTTGGCGAAGAATATAGATTACATCCGTGTCCAGTAAAGGAAAACATCATGAAAAAACCGATATGTTATAACACGAAGGATGTGACACTAACTCACACTGTGTCAGCGTGGTAGATTGTGGCCCATTCATTCTTTTAGAGAAAAGGCCTAAGACCCAGCATTGGGGACATTATACAACCAATTATATAAGTTAAACTATATCCGTAAAAACAATATCTATGAAAACAAGTTGCCGGATTATCGAGTTGGATCGTTTCGCGGTAGACTTCAGACTGAATCAAAAAATAACATAAAACCTATGTAACCACGTAACAACTACGCTTTTCACAGTGTTTAATTAGCAAAGTAAATTAGTTTGATACGTCCAATTACTTCTCGTTAACGCACAGTAAATATGAAATTATTGTGGTGTTGATGTTCCACATTATTATATATGTAAATTATTCCGCCATATTGTTTGTAGAATTCGTATTGGATTACCTGCTGAGTGCGGTTTGAACCGAATTAATTGATTATTTGGTTAATAAAATTAAATTTTGAGAACGTATTCATTTGTGTATTTGATTGTTACGAGGAATTCGTGTCTATTTGTAAATAAAACCGTTTTAGTTATTTATTATTTTTCTATTTTATTTGTGCACTATAATATTTCCTGGGTACTTACTTGGCTGATCTCTGTTGAGACTAGCCATCGTGATAGGTTGAAGAGGATTATTATCATATTATTTTATTTGGACATCTGATTTGGTGTGTATCGCGGGAATCTGATGGATGCGAGAAGCACGGGACCAGTCATTATGACAACACTTGGAGAGGCTTTTTTCCAAGAGCGCCGCGCGGGCGTCTTGCGGTTGAAATAATGATGATGACTAGCATTATTCTCCACTCCAAGCAGAGCCTTTTCCCTTCGGGTAACTTCGAGGTCGAAAATTTGCTTTCCGAGGTCGCGGTAAGTCTTTCGAAAAATTCCGAAGCTCCAGCCTGAGTACTCTAAAGTTCATTTCTTTTCTGTCCGCAAACTACCAGTCACCTAACCGATCATGTGGTCGACGATGGTGCACGCTTGCCTAGAAGCAACCTATTCACTCGTGACTCCTAGGTTGTAGCTGTCAGGAAACACAGACCCCGGTAGGGAATTCCACTCTTTAGCTTCCACAAACTACCCTGACTTGTCTTACGCTCCTCAGCTGGCCCTACAAAGGACTATTACATACTTATTATTCTTTTTCATTTCCAGCAAGAAAAACAATCAGTGCAGTCATAAAGCCGGTTGCTCAATATCATGATAACGGCTTCCCCCTCATTATCCTCAACGCCTCGCTGTCTCCGTGGCCCACTTACCGCACCCAACTGCGAGGAAATGCAGAAAAGATTTTTCCATAATTATTTTTCCTAGATTTGTGTCTGGGACAGAGCTCTTTATATTTAATAGTTTTTTTTTTTGTTAGCAGCTGATAACACAATTCATATTATACGCAGTGTGTGTGAATGTATGTTTGTTACTCTTTCACGTTCAAACGGCTGATAGGATTTAGATGAAATTTTACACACGCGTGGATTATGTTCTGGAAAAGCATATTGGGTACTTTTTTAATTCAGAAGTATATTCTCACACTGGGCCTGCGTGGTGGATTACGCCTATTCCCGCTCCTAGAAAGGAGGCCTGAGTCCCAGCAGTGGAAACACTATAAGGCTGATGCTATGCTATTCTATCAGGTGGGATCGCAGTCAAGCATCATCATCATCATCTGCCTAGCCTTTTCCCAACTATATTGGGGTCGGCTTCCAGTCAAGCCGGATTTAGCTGAATACCAGTATTTTACGAGGAGCGGCTGCCTACCAGACCTCCACAACCCATTAACTGGGGTAATACGGTATTTCATAGCAAGACTGGAGTCAGATTTACTGGCTTCTGACTATTCGTAACGACTGCCAAAGATCTACAAATGATAGCCGGGACCCACGGCTTAACGTGCTTTCCGAGGCACGGAGGAAACTCGTTATTTTAAGATGGTCACCCATCCACAGACCAACCTAGGCAAGCGTTGCTTAACCTTGAAGATCGACCTGTGCGGCTGTTATTATCTAGCCACGAGCTTCAAGCACTCTATAAGAATTTTAAAAAAATCTCTTGGGATAATTTACTACTTTTACGTAGCCAAAGACGCAGGCACAAGCTAGCATTTCCAAAATGTAAACCACCGAGGGAGATGCGTGGTATAGGCAAATTATTCTGATTAAGAAAATCAATGGTCCTTCATTTTAATCAATGTTCATTGTGTCCCTTCAAAACCTTCGAATTGTAATCGGGTAAATAAATTGTAACACAATTTGGGTTCCAATTCAATCTACGAGTATTTACCACATATAAAGGAGCGGGATTTTAGACTGTGGCTTGTATCTACCATTTTTATGGCATGCAGTTACGGACTGAGAGTTATGAGTTTTGGGGAGGGAGAGGGAGGCCAAAGAAAAGATGGATGGATTGTGTGAGAAGTGATATGGAAGAAAAGGGAGTTAGCGATAGCGTGACGAGTGACAGGATAGAATGCAAGAAAAAAACATGTTGCGCCGACCCCAAATAAAACGGGACAAGGGCAGGAAGATGATGATGATGATGCTGTTACGGACTGACAATACTGTGAAGACTAAGCTCTTGTAGGCCTTGGGTTCTGAGGTGTGTATTCGAAGATAATGAACTATATGCATCGCAGTAACAGATTATTTTTATTTTAACCCCAATTTTCTTTCCAATCAATTTTTAAACTTATTGTTAAAATAAAAAGTCCAGTATATTTATCATGTCAGTCCACTAACGAATAAGAAAAATAACTCATTTTCTTCGATATCACAGTACCTAAAATAAAACATCTACGTAAAAATCTGACCGTATTTGAAACTACATAGGTGATTATAGTAGCCCTAGAACGCGAAAAGACAACTAAAGGAATAAAGATGGGTTTTAGTCAGTAAAAGTTATACGCGCCATCTCACTTTATCTAAAAGCGGGAGAAGTTACTTTGTGATTTACCACATCAAAAAAGAAAATAGTCACCCTCATTATTCGCACAAATAACCGGATTCAGCATGTCTCACACTGAACTAACAAACTACCAAAACTCTACGATAAAGATCACGACAAATCGATGCTTAGTTATCTCGCCAACTATTCCACCTGAAAGGCAGCACATTTATTATTTTATCCGCAACACATTCGTAACTTATTCCAAGTCACGTCGACATCGAAATTCCGAACGAAATAATGTCAAAAGAAAACTACACCGCACTTCCTTAGCGATACCTGGATCGCGAAGAAATATGACGACATTTATCATACGGTTAGCATACATTGCTCGTTCGGATCGCAATAAGCGGCAACAGTAACACACGAATGTATAAACGTATAGCGTACCGAATTGTAACATGAATAATACGGCAATATTTCTTAGTAATAACGACCTTGGTATCAATGTTTACATTATGGCCGACGTTTGTACTGATATATGAGGAAGGCGTGGTTGCTTTTTCTAAAAACGTGCGATTTTTCTCAAGTATTATTTTTACGTTCCTTTGGGTTTTATTGGAAAACATGCCCTTTACTTTGGGTTCAATATTTGTACTAAGATTTAGTTTGGCATTTTATATTATTTTGTCTACTATTTATGTTATTCTAACGGTGGATAGAAATCTTTCTAAGTCCCGGCCATCTTCTACTGTGATATTATGCAAGTGTTATTTTTACACTTAACCTTTCTTCACGAATCACACTGTTTTTGTTAAAAACCGCATAATAATCCATGCAGAAGTTTGTAAGTTTTCCTCGAACAGACAGATAGATGCGATGGGGGACTTTGTTTCATTTTTTTATACGTAAAAATAAAATATATAAGGGAGAAAACACTGGTCGTCTGATTGTTTTAAGCCTAAACTAATATTATAAAACTGAAGAGTTTATTTTACGCTTATTTTTTATTTAAACGTGCTTATAGTAATGTTGGTGAGAATTGAAAAATCGTTTCAGTGTTTGATAAGTAGCCTATTTATAAAGAAAGGCATAACATCACACTACGACCCGAGGGAATAGAGGACGTGAAACCATAGGAGACAGCTAGTTAGTTATAAAATTGATACAAATTTTATTAATAAGAAACCAATTAAGACACTTTCAGTTGAACACAAAGGAAAATTATACACGCTACAAATTATTTTGAGTTGATTCAAATACGATAAAACGAACTAATAACATATCTCAACTTTGATGTTGGTACCTATGATGATAATATAATGGTACTGAACGACTGGCATAGTTTATTACAACAAAGGTCTTGGTCTATTCGCCAACAGTTTGTCTTACGTTATAGTATTAATGGCACAACCCACATTCATTTAAGGCACCTACGAACTGTCACTAAAATATGAACCAACTTCAAAAGTGAAGAATAAAACTAATTAGAGCAATATTCGTCGGCGACGAAGTTTCCTTCCACTTTCGCAACTCTAAGTGAGGAACAATAATGAAAGTGAAGCACTCAATATCACCAACCTATTTCAGAAATTTTAATGAATAATTCTCAACAATTAATATCCACGAAGGACCAAAGAGAATCTTTTATAATTGACTCGTTCAGTGATTTCTGCTTTCATTCATTCATTTTTGTACGAACGAAATTGTTTCCCTTTCCCTTTTGTGTTCGACGATGATACCTACTTCGGGTCCGCCGAATATTGTCGAGAATTGCCGAAAGCTTTCTTTCAGCGATTCTCGTGATTTGAATATTAATGAATCGATATCGTTAAAGGTTCATTTTGTGTGTGATGGGGACGAATTTGAAGATCTTTTAAGGTAAAGGTGGATTTTATTGGGTTGTGAAATGAAGAAAGTGAATTTTAGAAAAGTGCTTTATGGCATGAGGGTCAATGATTCGGTAAAGCCTGGGATACACTAGGGAACATTTTGTCCCGAAACACGACGCGCAACACTAAATTTACGTGACGCTGCAACGTTGCATATTGTCCTGCAACATAGTACGTTGACGCGGGGCATGTTGCTTGCTCCCGCCTCGAGAGCGAGCGCACGAGTCTCGCGTCAACATGCATGTTCCACGTAGTTGTTGAGCAACATGTTCCGCAACATGTTGCTCCATTTGTCCCCTAGTGTATCCTTGGCTTAAAAGTAACTGTATATACAGCTATACTATTAAATTCAAATGGTACAGCTTGAGTATTGACTTACGTAGACTGTCCATTGTCATACGTCTGTATTGCTATTTTGCTGTCATAGAATACTACAGAAATATTTGTAAGTCTAAACTGTAAGGACGCACCTTTAGGAATCTTTTTCATTTTGATAAACATATTTCCTTTTCAGAACTGTATCGTATTTTTTTTTATTACTTTAACTTAAAAGTTAAAAAGAAATAATGATTAAAATTATCTCTGTCTCAACTTATATTTACACTATTTCAAACATCGAGAAATTTCTTAATCATTCAATAACTACTACCCCTTTGTAGAATGGAAGTAGAGGGAACGTCCGACGCTTTCTGACTAAGAACCACCCGAGTTCCTTCGAACAACCCTGTAGCTCTGGCAGGCATTTTTGAGTAACTTAAAGTCTGTTTTTAATCTCTGCGAGTAAAATGACATTACGTGGGTTGTCACACTTGTCACAAAACAAAAGAGCTGGCATCATTACTATTGCAAGTTTGACATTTGCCTTTGTCAATTCAGTTTCGAGGTTTAAAAACAGACTTTACGTTTGATAAACGAGTATATTATTTTGATTAGGACTCTGTGCAGTTCATTTTGAAAAGGTTAAATGTAGGCGGACTATTTATTTGCAGACAAATGTTCGCCTAACTACGTAAAGTCACCTTAACACGACACCTGAGCCGCCGGGTCTATTAAAATGTTTCTATTCTTAGTCTCATCTGTTTTATTACATTTACACATAATTTATAAAGAATATTACTTTCGCATTATTATTTATACATCACAAAAACTTTCATTTTGTAGTTCTAAAGGTTTTTAACCATAGTCACTAGTGTCTTACTGTTAAGTTCTTTCTTACAATTAGCATTAGCATTATCAGCCTTGTAACATTCCCATTGTTGGGACTCAGGCCTCCTCTCTAGGAGATGGAATGGGCTGTAATCCACCACGCGGGCCCAGTGAGGATTGGTGGATGTCACATGTCTTCGAATTTTTGGTTCTTGGACATGCCGGTTTCCTCACGATGATTTCCTTCACCTTCCAGTATTCTATCTCAAACCGGATTCACAGTTGATTTTTATGATTTTTTATTACATTTATTATTTTTTAGATGTAAGTGAAACAGGGTGCACACTGCATAGTCCTGCAAACCTCCATCATTGAACAAGAAAGATCCACTGATCAGACGGGTGTTGTTCAGTCCGGGCATCTTCTTTACAGTTGATTTTGAGCTGTTGTACTTACTCGCATGCGTTCTGATAGCACAACGACCTTATACGAGGAAGCGGGATTTTGAATTTGAGTTCATATGTGATGATATAAATGTTGCTATAAGTCAACTTATGTTTCCTTTTAAGTTTATTTAGGTAGTTTGGTATACGACAACCATTTTATTAAATAGGTACTACCTTCTTCCAGTGTTTGTACCTATGAAAAATTATTAAATACATAGTTGGCTATATCACTCAGAGATAAAGTGGCATTCTACTGGTAAAAGAATTTTTAATATCAGTCTATAATAGTTTTTGAGTTTATTCTAAACTAAAATATAAAAATACAAATCTTTCGTACGTAGATTGTAAACCAATTGAATATGTTTATTTCATAGTATGAAATTGTATAATAATACGTTAAAATAATTACAATTCAGATCCCCAAGATTCTTATACCTATATAATACTCCTAATTTTATTGAAATTTCCAGTTCATTGACCTAAACAATAAGGTCAGATACAAAAAGGGCGAACAGGTACAATTGCCAAGATGTTATTTTTATATCCAAACAGTAATCCGAAAACAAAGTTATCTGTGATTTAAGATAAAATGTTTTTTTCCGATGACAAGAACTTGTTGAAGCGTGGATTTCTTTTTGTTTCGTCTGTCTGTAGAGCCTGCTATTTCAGAATAAAGTAAAATAATATTGTTTCACTGTTTCAAGGTTGAATTGAGTCGTTTCTGGATCGAGCTCTCAAATTCACAAGTATAAGTATAAATCGACAGGGTTTATTTTCTTTTATAAAATACTAACTTCTGTCAGCGAATTCACTATCATGGAAATAGCAAGTTCTAAGAGAATTTATTAAGTGACGATAAAAAGTGTCCTATTCCAGGAAATGTTAAATGTCATGCAAATCCGTTTAGTCCTTTGAGCGTTAAAAAGTAACAAAAGAAAGTGTAGCAAACATCTAAACTTTCGCCTTTAGATTAATAATGTGAGCAAAAAGGGTCTATGTTCAAAAAATGCAACTTTTATGAAACGCAAAACACTCCGTGTGTTGTAAATTGCGTGTTTGAGCTCGTGTGAAATTTAATTCAGTACCAAATTAATTGCATGTGTGTGATGTTTTATTAGTAAAACATTAATTTTATGCTTATTATTACTATACTATTTTTATTACTATACTGTTTTTATAGACTATTTTTTTTATGTATAGTTAATAATCTTCCCCGTAATTTAAATGTTAATTCACACCAGTAATAAGGATACGTATTTGGAATGATTTTTTGATCCATTTAATGCAAAGAATACAAAAGGACTTGAAACTAATTTTTGTAGTGGTTTTTTGAAGACGATTGGACCTTTTAAACATAATATTTTTTTTTATATTAATATAGATTAGACCGATTTTCACCAAGGGATAGAGTATTTTTTTTCTTATTACTTTAGCACACTTTCATAATTTCATTTTGACAGATATGTTCTGTAAGGTTGGTGATAAATTCTTATTGCTTTTTCTTATTTTAGAAAAAAAGATGAGAACATAATATTACCCTTTTGGATTTCTTGTTTTAATTCTTCCTACAAGTTATATTTCAAAATCAAAGACCGTGTTCCAATCTCTTAAGAATCGAAAGAAAAATCTTTTTTTTTTCGAATCAAGACAATTGTTTCGTTTCCGCCAAGGGTTGATTGATTACATGTACTCAAAGATATTGTTCCTTTTCTGGTGTAAT
Organism: Mythimna separata; assembly: GCA_030763345.1. Taxonomy (NCBI): domain Eukaryota; kingdom Metazoa; phylum Arthropoda; class Insecta; order Lepidoptera; family Noctuidae; genus Mythimna; species Mythimna separata. The sequence continues at coordinate 16,344,200 of CM061177.1, read as the reverse complement.
TAATTTACGAGGAATCTGGCTTACTTCTTAGTATTTTATCTTAAGCCAGTCAGGGACAGATTGTATCAATAAAGCTGACTTTATCGGGGCTTGTATGATGATCGCTAAGAAAACGAAACATTTATTTTTGTTCGTAAATGAAAGTTTTTTTAATGGTACACCTACTTAGGTTTTTAATTGATTAAATTATATTTGAAAAAATTATAACAAATAATTCTTCTCAATGAAGTTTGCTTGCAAAATCCGTTTGACAAGTGTACATGGTTTACCCGTGTTTCAAGTTTCATGAAAATCCATTCAGTAGTTTTTGCGAGAAAGAGTAACAAATATTCCTACATACAAACTTTCGCATCTTTAATATTAGTAGGATATAACATTATGCTACGACCGACCCACGGAATTTGAGCAGTAACCTGCAAATATACGAGCGAAACCGTAGGGAACAGCTAGTGGAATATTAAAACAATAAAAATAAAGAATCTTATTTTTAAGAGACTAATTCCCGTTTTCACCAACAGCCCCTAAAATATAAGTGTCTCTTAAGCCAATTAAATCACGGTTTTTGCATATTATTAGGTTATTATTCTGAATTAAAGTATGAAATCGAATATTATTAGGTTATTATTCTGAATTAAAGTATGAAATCGAACACGTAAGTTTAAAGTTTTCATATTTTAATTCAGAATAATAACTTAAAAATATGTAAAAACTGTGATTAAATTGGCTTAAGAGACACTTAAATTTTAGGGGCTGTTGGTGAAAACGGGCATAAGTAATTTATTAATTACGTTTAAAGAGCCAATTCAAGACCATTCCTTATCAATTCTTGGACACAAAAAGATGTCTAGCCTATTGTTAAATAAATAGTATTTGTAACAGACATTAATTACAATAGGCACTTGAATCAAGTTTGAAAGCATGTATTTCAGTTAGTCTCAATAGGCCTCAATATTGAAATAGATTTTGTTTGAGTCTCATTTTTATCTTTTCTGTTAACATTACAAAGCTGTAGCTAAGTTGGTTTGTGTGGTTGGTTGAATTCGCGTTTGAAAAGTGTTTGAAGGCTTATTTACTGAAAAAGGCATTAGGCGTTAGTCATCTTGCTGTGATCCACTAGAGCGAAGCTGTTTTCCCTTTTAAACTTTTTATTTCAAGAGTATATAATTTTTTTTTAATATTAATTCATGAATCCCCGACCGGACCTATGAGACCGCGGTGTTATTGTTTTACTATTGTGTCTCGTTGTGTGGGTATGTGATAGGTTAAAAATTGTTTAACCTATCAATACCCGTGAAACGAGACACAATAGTAAGACAATAACAGCGCGGTCCTATGAGACCGTTTGGGGATTCATGAATTAAATGTCTGGTCCTAGGCTTGACGTAATCCCAATAACTATTCAATGGATGCTATGGAACAGTAAACAACCCTTCCTTTCACCTTCAGGCTTCCGTACGACAAGCAATGCGAAGCGCTCTGTCCGTGCCCAAATCGTTGGCACGTAGTGTTCCATGCGTACCTCAAAGAGAATTCAGCAAAACTGAAGAGGCCGAATACGGCTGATGCCTGCCAGGGCCACAGGAATTTTCAAAAGAGATACCGTGATTCTAGAATGCAAATGGCATCTGAAAGACATAGATAGATTTTAGTCGGTAAAAGTCTGACACATCCTCTCACTGCACCCTAGAGCAGGAAAAGCTATTGGTTATAAAAAAATTCCCTTAGGTACTTCCATAACTTCAGAATAATCTTGGACGCAAATCCGTAAGATTATTTTAAAGTTATGAAATTCTGCAGTGGTGAGAAATCTATTTAAACCTCTTAAGGACCAAAGTTGTTTGATGCAGTAGATATTATATAGCCGATTCAGATATCCTCGACCCTTCTTGGGATGGGTCGAGTAGTGGAATGGGTCGAGACTCAAAACCAATGTCGAGCCCTTTCATAGAATATGAAGCATCTTCGCTACTCGAATCCCGCCGTTCAAATGAAGTCATTGATAGAGCTGTACAGTCACGAGCAATAAGATTATATTGTTGTCATATTTTCTATCTACCTTAACTTTTGACATTCAAGAAATAAGTGTAAGTTTGTACGACAATTTGTTCTCAATTACCTAACAATCAAACGGATAAATTGGAACACAATTCAACGAACACACAAGAAGTTGTTAATTTTATGTGAACGTTAATGTCATAATTAAAGGATGAACTTTTCTAAAAGACCTGACACTAGGAAACATTAAGTATCGTAGGTGCATTTACAAAATATGTAGGTAAACTCATCATCATCATCATCATCATCTCAGCCGAAAGACGTCCACTGCTGGACATAGGCCTCCCCCAAGCGCCGCCACAGCGACCGGTCCTGCGGTAAACTCACATATCTAGATATCCAGACCAGTAACAACCATCCGCAGGTCAGGTTCCATGAGGGAATCTAAACAGTGACTAGCATAGCTCAACCACTGCGCTGACCGAAAATAAATTAAAAAGAAGATGAAATTAAATAAATAACATAAGTTTAATTCTTTGCCTCTTTGTAAGCAGATTGAGATTGTACAGCTATAAACCACTAAGTTTATGATGAAATTAGAAATAGACATTCTATATAAATCCCAAAAATAATCCATCCGAATATAATATCTTCCGAAAACTTTTTTTTTTATGTGAGGTTATTTATTCAGGATACAGATATTTACATATTAATAACTTAATAGATATATATACAAACTAAAGATAAAAGTATGTACAAACGTAAATATATATACAAAAAAAAAGGCATTTACTGGGCATCAAAAAATTCATCCCCGTCGATGTCAACAGCAATAGTGCCCAGAACGCTGGCAGCATTGCCACGTTGGATGGCAATGCTGATTCGTTGGCCGAAAAACAGCCCAGCCCTCTGGTCACGTGAAGAGTCGACTAGTTGTTTGCTAATTTCGCGAACAACTCGATGAGCACTCGGACCCCAAGGCCCCAGTGTTTCAACCCCAAACGGCTCAAACATATAGCTCCCGATAAGGTTGTTATATTTGCGCCGCTTGAGGTTTTCTGCACCTGCAGCAGCAGCCCCAGCACAGCCCGCCGTACTTAGAACATGAGATGGCGCAAGGGTGTCGACACATGTCGCATCCCACACCAAAGGCCTACCCAACTTCCAAGGCATTATGGTCATCCCGTCTGGCCTCTTCCCATCGTCGCGTGCTAAGCCATTAGGTTCTAAAACAGCTGGCACCCCGGCGGTGACAAGAGCTCGACGGATAATGTTATTAATGCTAGCGTGCCTAGCTATCCGACCAGCGCTCCTACTGCAGGATAGGCCGTGATGTCCGAGGCGGTCGACTTCTTCAAACTTTCTTCCGAAAAACATTGGGATATTTTGATAAAAAAAGATAATTAAAACGCCATTTCTTTTTCGTTATTTTTATATCAACATGCTAGTATTATTTTCCCTTTAGCAGAAACAGAAAGAAAACCAAAATAATATTATGATAGCAAACTAATTACTATCTGTATTCGTAACGGGTCACGCGAATGTGAGACGTACTCAATTATCTGTATTCATTTTCGACTCTTTGTTTTTTTAGATATAGTTATTTACTGGTTTATATGAATACTATATAATTATATTTTTAATTGGCTAGCGTATCAAATGTTGGTAAACTTTCCATGATAGTTTAAATTTTTACTGAAACAATAGTATAAATGATCAATCAATTTCAATGTAATTTATTATTCCCAACCCGGTTTTTTTATCAACCGTTAATTGAAAGGTTACAGTTGTATTGGTCAGGACGGATAACAACTCAGAAACAATCATATATTTTTCTGACATGAAACTATTTCGATTATTGCGTTTAGAAATCTATAACGGCCGAACCCAATAATCTATCTATCTCCAGTTTTGGCATACCGGAGATAGTAAAACAAACGATACAATACAAAAATTATCATGTTTTCTGTTGTTTCATTTGTTTTTCTATCTCCGATATGTGATAGATAGGTTATTGGTTTCGGCTGTAAGTAGGTATCATCATCTTAAATCCGTTCCTATTTGAAATTTAATTTGTTTTCTTTAGGTAATTATTGTAAGGGCCTATTTCACCACCTATGATTAAGTTTCGAGTATCTTACTTGGCAGATAATTTCATACAAATTCTGTCACATTTTTGAATTTATTCAGTGAGTAGTGCCTACTCGGACATTGTGAAACAGGCCCTAACAGTTACAGTTTTAATTAATTGAGTCACGTCTGAAGGAACACTGTGGGTTTTAGTTAGTAAAAGTCTGACACTCCCTCTCGCTCCATCTATAGCGTAGCGTATAGCGGAGAAGTCTTTTGATGATTTTCCATGTTACTAAAATAGGTGTAAGTAATTGCCCGTCACTGTTAATTGGTTGGGTATCACCGAACAAAAATGCTTTCAAAAAAGTATATTGTTGACAAAGAAACTTTTTTCCAAAGTTTTTCACTTATCTAATAGGTTTTCTTTGATAGTTGGACCGTTGCTAGTTCAAAGTAAAAAAGTTTTGGAGTTTTTTTTGCTTCTTGTTCATTATTTTAATTGGGTTCTTCGGTTCATTTGATATATTTTTGTTGCTTAGTAATAAAGTATCTAATGTTAGCAGATATCTCAAAATCATATCACCTTCACATAATTTAAACGTACATCCTGTAAGTAGTATGTCAAGGATCAGCTACTGAATTAATTTCAGATATTTTTAAATATAGTTTTTATCCTATAATTTGATAAATTCTTGATAAATCTTGATTGCGTCACTAGCGTACTTGTGTGCGCGTGAGTAGATATCGACACCGATGCCCTACTAATGAAGTACGTCGATGGCTGTACTATTTATCTACCATTAGAATAAGATGTTATTTCTTAAAGAATCTATAAGGGTTCCGTTTTTCGCCATAAGGCTACGGAACCCTAAAAAAGACTACCTAAGCAGTAGTATATAAGTAGAATTTACAATTGTAATTAAATTTCCTAATTGAGGTATTTATTATTCCAGTTACATACAGTCTTAGGGCCTATTTCACCACCTATGATTAAGTTTCGAGTATCTTACTTGACAGATAATTTCATACAAATTCTGTCAAATTTTTGAATTTATTCAGTGAGTAGTGCCTACTCGGACATTGTGAAACAGGCCCTTAGAATATAAATTGTAAGCATATTTTCAATGTACTCTTAATATTATTAAAAGGAGAAGTACACTCACCATAATAAACATCGTCCAGTTCCTTATATCTCTTGGCATTGACGCCAATTCTCCAACTGTACAACAGCACCACTAGTATTGATATATTCTGAAACAAGAATAAACACAGAATTAGTTTTATTTATTTTTTCTAGTCCTTATTGGTGACACTCTTGTCTGTATGGTTAGATGATATGTTTGAATAAGACTAGCGGCTGTCAACATAGCCGGTGAAGACTTGCTTAAGAGTAGGGAATACCACCAAAGGGATAGTTCCTTCTTTGTAAATTGTAAACAGTTGGAGTGAGTCAAAATTTGTATCAGATCTAAGCCAGCGTACCTCAGGGCGGCATCGCCCAGGGCCCAGTCTTATATCTCCGATCAACTGCCGACTTACCACTAGATAGAAATGTCTTGACCTTTGCTGACGATACAGCCATACTAATTAGTGACGCCTGCCCTAGGAAAGCATTTGCAAAATGGTAGAAATAACCTAATGTCCAGATACTTATTTATTTAAATTTCATGTACAGTAGTGGCACCTAGGCAAAAAGACGGCGGCGTGGCGTGTGGTGGTTAAAGTTTATCTCCGAATAGCTAAAAGACTAGAAAACAAAAATTATGAAACAAAGTTAGTTTGAGTAACCTTCACCACACTTATAGAAATATATCAACCTTATATGACATTGAGATATAATGTTATATAATATTAGTATAATTAACTGCTAAAATAAGAAAGTTTTGGTGGCTGAACTATCACTATATTTCCCATATATTTAACATCTTATTTTACACCAAAGACTTGAAACACTCGGGTCTTTGGGTCAGAGAGCTCATAAATTGTATAAAGATCTTTCAAAACGCCTTGTTGACACTTCGCGTGACCCAAGGGCTGGCTTTTACCTTGGACAGAGAATAGACGGGAAGGAAGCCGTGTGCAAAATTACATGTTCGTAGATCCAGTAGTTTTAGATGTGCGTTGAAATATCAGTTAGTTATGTTCTTGTTTATAGTTCTAGTGTAATAATTCAACCAAATATTAAGTTGGTTTTTGTTTGTTACGGTTTTTTTATATAACATAAACTAGTGCTTGACTGCAGTCCCACCTGATGGTAAGCGGTGATGCAATCGTTGATGGTGAGGCGCAACTCAAGACCTACTTGAGTGATTTAAAAAAAAAAATTGCCAGCAGAAAACTACAATTTCATCAACATTTCATAACTATATCGGGTGTGTCTGATATCGACGCACAAAAGAAAACCATGCATGCAGTAAGTACATCATTCTGGACCACCCAGTGGTGAAAGTCTTTGCTAATTTATTTGTTTGAACAACTTTAGCCAAGTCAACTTGTCTCTCTAGTAAAGGAAACTGGGTGTTTTTAAGTCAAGAGAAAGTAATCATAGTTATAGGTTACCATCGTCTACTATTACGTGAGATAGTGATCAAGCGCGAGTATCAAAACTAATAAATAAAACATCTCCTATCTGTTTTCTACCAAGTCTTTCGTTGCCAAATACTACATTAACAATATCTTGATATTCAATAAAGTTCTATTTAAAGGATATTCAAGTTCACATAAGATATAGCCACTTAGACTTGGAAGGTACGAATCGAGAAACGAATGCTTGAAAATAAGCGAACAAATATAGCATCCATTGCTCTCAAATGGATGGGGGTAATAAAAGCAGTGGATGGTAGCTAAGTACATTATTTTATCTCCCATTTGAAGAGGGAATAGGTAATAACGGGGTTTTAGTAGAGAACTGTTTGGTTGAGGACAGTATGCTATAGTTATTGACACATCATCATTTTTCTGCACTTTTCCTATGTCACTTGACATCGGCGCAACACATCAACATCATCCGATTTAAATGAGAATCTTAGGAGATATCGCAGTTTTAAAATAACATCACAGCAAAATAAAGATCTAGTACTGCGTGCATAATGTGCAAAGCCTATATTATGGCGCAATTTCATTAGTCGATATCTATCGCCCGCATGCGGGGCACGAGAGATTTCTGGAACGCATGCCACAGGGCCCGCATTCGGGGAACCGTTTACATTAGTCGATAGGGCCCGCATGCCGGGTGCGAGAGATTACTGGAACGCGTGTCACATGGCCCGCATTCGGGGAACTGCAGACGGTGTAACGAACATGTTACTTTCATTTTGACTGGCCTGTTGGTCTAGTGGTTAGTGACCCTGACTGCTATGCCGGAGGTCGTGGGTTCGATTCCCACCCAGGACAAATGTTTGTGTGATGAGCACGATCATTTGTTCTGAGTCTGGGTGTAATTTATCTATAATATGTATGTATTTAGAGGTATATACGAGTAAGTATGTTTATCAGTTGTCTAGTACCCATAATACAAGCTCTGCTTAGTTTGGGACTAGATGATGTTGTGTGAAAGTTGTGGAATATTATTATTATTATTATTTTCAGGTAATTTTGATTTTCTCAGCTTTTTAGCCGGTTTCGACCACATTTACGGGCTAAGCCAAGTAAATGTAGCGTGTAAGATTTTAATGTGTCGTGTGATGAGGATCTACGTCTTCATCTGTCTGCAAGAACTTCCTGACAATTCTACATGTATTTAAAATCGCAGCCTTTTGCAGTGTTATGTAGAGGGTTTCGTTAAGGTCTAATAATTTTAAACTGTGAAGGAGGTGATTCGGGATAACGCCTGTTGTGGAAAGAACTATAGGGACTACGTATACTTTTTCTTGACGCCAGATTCTGATGATTTCATCTTTGAGTTCCGCATATTTACTAATTTTTTCTGAGATGGTTTTCTGTATGTTGTGTGTATTGGGAACTGCGATGTCTATTAGGTACGTAACTTTATTTGTTTTATCCTGTAATGTTATATCGGGCCTATTATAATGAATGGTCTTGTCCGTAAGAATCGCGCGGTCGTAATAGAGCTTGTGTGTGGTATTTTCTAGGATGGTTTGTGGGACATAATTATAGTATGGAGTGTTAGTGTTTTGAATGAGTGTGTATTTGAGAGCTAGTTTTTGATGGATTATATTTGCAACTTGATTATGTCTGTGCGTGTAGTCGGTCTGTGTGAGTGTTGTGCAGGCGCCAGTAATATGCTGAATGGTTTCTGGCTGGGTGTGACATTTGCGACATTTATCGTTTGTTACTGTAGGATCTTTAATTATATACTTTCTGTAATTTTTGGTGTTAATTACTTGATCTTGGATAGCTATCATAAACCCTTCAGTTTCTGGGAATAAGTTTCCTATTTTAAGCCATTTATTGGACGCTAATTTGTTAATATGAGTTTGGTCTAGGTCGTGAGGGTGACGACCGTGAAGCACTTTCTTCTTCCAGTTTTCGATTTTTAGTGTTTGCGGGTCTTCATTGATAGTACTCTCTACCTCGTCCTGACTATTTAGATTAAGTGGGGTGTGGTTATGATCATTAGTTACTATGGCTTTATGAATCTGACTAGTGCGGGATTTTGCATAGAAGAATGTTTTTAATCGACTAATCTGTTTTCGCCAAAGATGCTGGATATCTATAAGGCCTCTTCCTCCATGTTGTCGTTTGACGGTTAACCTTTCTATAGCTGACTTAGGATGTAGATTCTTATGTTTTGTAAGTGTTGTTCGTGTAGTTCGCTCTAACTGCTCTATATCTGTTTTGGTCCATTTTATGACTCCGAATGAGTATGTTAGTACGGGGATAGCAAATGTGTTTATAGCTTTAATTAGGTTTTTACTAGAAAGTTGGGTTTTACATATGGCATTAAGTCTTCTGTTGTATTCTGTAATTAATGACCTCTTAATTCTAGCGTGATCAAGTCCTTTTAATTGTGCGTAGCCTAAATATTTATATAAGTCAGTCGGTTCCATTGCTGTTATAGCGTCAGTGTTATTCACTACGTAGTCTCCGGGTCGGATCTTGCCTCTCACAATATGGAGTGTCTTACATTTGTCTAAACCAAATTGCATATTAATATCCTTACTGAATTCTGCTGTAATATCTACTAATTTTTTCATGTCTTTGTCTGTTTTTGCATATAGCTTTATGTCGTCCATGTAAATGAGATGTGATATTGTTGTTTCTTCTGTAGTATGCTTGAGGCAATATCCGGCCCTAGATTTCTGAAGCAAATGAGACAAAGGATTTAGGGCGAGGCAGAACCACATGGGGCTAAGGGAATCACCTTGATAGATACCTTTTTTAATTGAAATCTGTCGCGTTGTAATGACATTTTGGTTGGAATTTATCTGTAATGTTGTTTTCCACTGCAGCATAATACGACGTAAAAATTCGATTATTTTTGGGTTTATTCTGTAAATTTCTAATATTTTTATTAACCAGGAGTGGGGAACACTGTCAAAAGCTTTTTTGTAATCAATATATGTGCAATGAAGATTTCTATTTTTTGTGCTGGCGTGTTTATGCACAGTGGAATCAATGATTAGCTGTTCTTTGCATCCCATGTGGCCCCGTCTACATCCCTTCTGTTCCTCTGCTATAATATTATTATGTTCAATGTGTGCGTTAATTTTTGTTGTTATTGCTGAAGTTAATATTTTGTATATTGTGGGTAAGCATGTTATCGGTCTGTATTGCGAAGGCTGAGGTGCTGTTTTAGTCTTAGGTAACATGTTATTATTATTATTATTATTATTTGTTGTTATCCCGCATGCGGTATACCGAACGAGTTAACGACCAGTGAGAATGCGCCATTAAAGTTAGCGTTAGCCCAAAGGAACAATTCCACGCGGACGAAGTCGCGGGCGGAAGCTAGTATATAGTATGCTCAAAATCATGACGCCACAAAAATATTGACAGCCACAGAAAATTTCAAGACATCCAATCCTTAATTTACGTCAGTACCGACAAAAACAACTTTTTCTCTATCTGAAACTGCTGATCAAATTCTGAGTATCATCAAAATAACTGTCATAATGTAACGAACATAATCATTATCCCAATTTCCTATTGGCCATTCATTAATGAGTAATGGTCATGAGGCTATAACGTTAACGATCTTATATGACGATACTAGCTTTTATTTATACAGTTATGGCTCCACGGGACGTCGTCCAAATTAATACGATAATTCCTTCAATAATGAACCGCGTTCAGAATAATGGCAGCACATAATTTATGATTGCTTTGTTCAGCAGCGGTTGGTTACTGCCATTGTATTAAATCTGCTGTTTCAGGAACATCTTTTATATGTACACTCATAAAGAGTAAATCAAGAAATTAAATAAGAACTAAAAATAAATTAAAGTATGGCGTTGTAAAACTCCTCCACTTTGCTTATCATCAATCATCATCATCATTTCAACCGAAAGATATCCACTGCTGGACATAGACCCCTAAGTGTCGCCAAAACAACCGGTCAAGTGCGAATTCTACGACCCTCTCCAGGTCATCTGTCGAATTTGTGAAAGGCCTTCCAACGCTGCGTCTTCCGTTAAATGGTCGCCACTCCAAAACCCTTAGTCTCCATCGAACATCTGTTCTGCGAGCAATGTGTACTGCCCACTGCCACTTAAGGCTAACCTTGGTTTTCCTGAAGACAACTTCATTTCTGATGTGATCACGCAAGGAAACTCCGAGCACGGTCCTTTCCATTGCACTGTGGGAGAATTTAAGTCAGAAAGCTTACAGTAGTCCTCATCTTCTAATGTAGACCATTATCCATTGTATCAGAAGATGAGGACCACTGTAAGCGATCACGTTTCGAAGCCATTCGTCATCACTGGTAACATGCACTAGTTGTTACGGATAGTCAGAAACCAGTAAATCTGACTTCAGTCTTGCCATGAAGTACCGTGTTACCCCAGTTAATGGGTTATGGAGGACTGGTAGGCAGCCGCTCCTCGTAAAATACTAGTATTCAGCTATATCCGGCTTGACTAGAAGCCAATCCCAATATAGTTGGGAAAAGGCCCGAGCAGATGATGGTAACATGCACTAGTCATAAACTTTAGTTTTGAAACACTACGGTATATTGTACGAGAAGATACCGCAGCTTTCCAAACGCTGCCCAGCCGAGTCGTAGTCAACGATTGATCTCTTCCTCTTTTGAGAATCACATAAAAAAAAAAAATTGGCACGAAATTTTCCGTTTTGTAGGTACTGTATCATCTATACTAATATTATAAAGAGGTAAAATTTGTAAGTTTGTATGTTTGTAAGTTTGTAAGTTTGTATGTAGGGGGTAATCTCTGGAACTACTGGTCCGATTTGAAAAATTCTTTCAATTTTAGATAGCCCATTTATCGAGGAATGCTATAGGCTATATACCATCACGCTACGACCCACGGGAGCGGAGCAGTAACGAAAAATGCGGGTGAAACCGCAGGGGACAGCTAGTAATAATTAAATGTTCAGTGGAAAGATTGTAATCCACCTGTCAATGTATGTAGATTTATTCCATTGATATGATATTAATGGCTTTTGCCCTACCCTTTCCGTAATTAACAGTGACATAGTGTTATTTGGTGATAGCTGTAATTATAACTGGACTAGCGACCAGCCCTAGCTTTGCGTGGGTATAGAAATTCATTGAATACTATTATATGCATGTATTATACTCATGAACTGTATAAAATTTTCCATTTCATTCTATTCCATACCATTCAAATGCGTTCAGTAGTTTTTGTATTTATGCGTTGGGGGAATTAATTTTATAACAGAAAGGATTATTAGGTTCACAAATCATAGAGCTTCAACTAGCTAGCTTATCGAGCTTCTTTTTAATCATGACTACTCCAGACTCTCTCAAGGTTAAGAAGCTGGCGGCTTATGAAAGTTTCAGTGTATTATGTGTTTCAGTGTATTCGATTCATGTATTCTTTCATAGTGCCTACACTACACTACAGATTCCGAATTAAATTGATTAAATATTACAAGTATTAATATTCACACTACCAAGCCTTTTTTTTAGGTAAAAAATTACCAAATGACTTTCCCCACTATAGGGTGGAGCCGGAAAACCTTAGCATTCTAGAGCCCCAAAACTCTTTCAAAGGTTTCCACTCTGTTTATCAAGGATGGAATTTCAATTAATGAAAATTTATATCTCAGTAATTAATAGTACTTGAACCTTGATTTATTAATTGCCCCCAAGTGTTCCTAACTACTAGTTTAGCGTGCAATTCTAACGTCACCAGCACGAAGTTCAGAGATGACATCTGTTGGCTCGATGTTATTGAAACTTCTCCAATACCCCACTACTTGTACTTACCAAGCTAAGCTAAGTTGGACGTGTGGAGTTGTGATAGGAAGATTCACAACTTTGTCTTGGCTGTTGTTTGAAATTAAGACTTAATTAGTTTGTCTTTCTATTGCATAACTATAATTACGCTCCCTGATCGTACCTGATCGTGTTAATTCCCTTCGCTCCTATTATCGCTTCGCAGAAGTGAGAGGTCGACACTGAATTTCTCTCATAGTTGCGGTCATTTCCTTCGCTCGTATTACAGTTACACTTTTGCGTAAAGCAAGAGAGAGGTCATCACCGAATTCTACCGTACGCTCCACCGTTTCCCTTGGGCGGTGTACACAATGGTGAAACTCAGGCGTTTCTTCTATCTGAATCCAAAATAGGAACTCACTTTGTGGAAACTCTTGCTCAGCGGTCGGTGTGCGTACGGCAGATGTTTTCCTACAAATATGATCCCGCCTTTAAGCAGCGTGGTGTTCTTTATTTTTGGGCTCTCTTGAGACCCAGAATAATGCACTCCATTGTTCGTTGACAAACCACAAGGTAAAACTTTAAAAACTCTAGGCAATAATATTCCTTTATTTAACTTAAAAAGAAGAGCACTTACATTTATATAAACCCTTAGAATAAGACTACTTAATGAATTATTATACTTATTAAAACCTTTAAAAAACAATCCGAGTTGACAACAGTCTATGAATATTTCCAACAGGAACTCATTTGTGAAGATGAAAGAAAAACTTTTAATACTGGAAATAATTTTCATCGTTTCACAATAATTTTAAAAGCTTTAATTGAAAAGTGCCTGCTTAACAACAAATTACTTTATCTAAACCATTTAAATGAATATAAAAGTAATCTCGGATTTAAGTCAGCGTTGGAAAACGTGGATTTACACTTCGCTACAAAATAATTTTAACAGCTGCGAAAAGATAAGCTTTACGGAGACAAAAATTCCTACAATATTATAAATGCGAAATTAACTGTCTGTCTACTTGTTACACTTTAATGCTTAAACCGCTGAAGCGATTTTAGTCAATTTTTGTACAAAGATAAACGAGAACTTAAAAATGGACATAGGTTACGTTTTATTGCGAAAAAATGCTTGAAGGGATTGAAAAACTTTATACGGAAGTCTGACATTTTTCGAAGATAATTTATTTTGTATTGTCTAACTATAATATTAGTTATTCCAGGCAGAAGAAGTTATTCCAGGCAGACAAATTCGCGGGCAAAAGTTAGTTAGTAAAAGGGTCGTTTGAAGACTAAAGAAATTCTAAATTAATGGAATATTTGAACGATCATGTTTGCGTAATGAGTCGATTACGTCAAAATGATCTCAGGGTTATTTTGCCAATCTGGAACTAATAGTCATTTTGTTTCCTAAATCTATGCCATATAGAATCTATTATGACATAGACTTGGGAAACGAAATGACTGCTTGAGAAAATATCTGATATTTTATCACGAATTTACTTAAAGTATTGTACTTAAGCTTTTTTTAATATATATAACATAAACTAGTGCTTGACTGCGATCCCGTCACAAATATTATTATGGATCCTCAACTCCACGTGTTTCGGATAAAAGACTATAATTAATTCAAACAAAACACCTTTTATAAAACGCTGTTGTATAATACAATGTAACTCCAGGAACACTGACCCAATTTCAATGTGGTTTCATTTATTATACTCGTGTATAGACGTGAGCGTCCCTACACGCCAGCTGACGCGGATTCCCAAATATCGTGTAACTTTATCACGAGTTAGTCTGGTCATTCCATAATATTAAACCTTTCACGCTTCTGTTCCCAATTTATTTGCAGAACAAAGTTCGTGTGGTTTGTTTACATGTTAGTTCTGTTTGAGGATTAGTTTAGTAGGTAGAGTTACTCGTACTAGGTATTTTGTTGTGGCTTTTGTTTTATCTTTAGCGTAACCTGCTTTTGTTTGGATCTGTGGTAGTCTACTGCTGTAGATCCGATAATGTAATATTAATTTTTTATTTACGTAATCGTCATCATCATTTCAGCCGAAAGACATCTACTGCTGGACATAGGCCTCCCCAACCATCTCCACAATAACCAGTCCTATGCGTCTCATCTATCGGGAGTCTGCGACTCTTTTATGTCTACAAATAATTCCACACTCTACAGTACAGTCCAGTCCAAGATACAGAATATTCTAAATTCTTTAAAATTACCCTTTCTAGAGTACTTTTCTTGTCATAATATCAATGGCATGACCCATTCATTGTACGAAGCTACCTACTAATTCCAGCAAACCACACACACTCACTTGGGGAAGGCCCCAAGCGTCGCCACAACGATCGGTCCCGTGTGTCTCGTCGTTTTACGTAATGTTCTGACAAAACTAAAAATTTATTCTATTTTGAGCAAAAACTTATGAATTTTACTATTTCAAAAACTGTCATAGTGAAGTCTTATTATGATCGTCATTTCAGAAACTTTTCAAAATATTTGAAATCAAAAAAAACAAATTGACAGATTGTAATTGCGATGTTTTCGTTAAAATACTTTTTTAAAGTAATAGTTTTCTTTTTTGAAGTGGTAAATCATCCAGTTCCCTGGATAGAAAGGATGTGTCAGACTAAAACATACTCGTGTTTTTCAGTTACCCTTACAGCCTTAGACCATAGTTTTCCTTCTAGAAATTCTTCATAGCCCTAGCGATGGATCCTTAGGCATGAAGTCAATCCAATAAGTCTCAAAGTTATTATCATCTGCCTAGCCTGTTCCCAACTATATTGGGGTCTAATAAGTCTCTAAGTACAAGTGTCAAAATATCTTGATATAACGCGTACATTTAAACTTTTCGACATTCATTGATTATTGCTGATAAAATAATGTTTATCTACAAGAGGTCTCTCAGACTTGAGGCGTGGGCTCCAGGTGTGTGCTCTAGAAATCTTTGAAGAGAAACTCCGAACAGATTATTTTTAAAAGTATAATGCGATCGACCAGCCTGCATGCTAGTAAGGTAAGTTTTTCATGGTCTCTTCAGAGGTCACAACATCTAGGTCGAACTCAAATCAAAATGTTTTTTATTGTTTCTTATTCATTAAACTATCTACATTATAGAGCTAGAAGTAACTTCATTAATTTATATAAAATACTGTTGGGGTTACAGCTATTTATGTAGTAATGATGAAAAGGAAATCTATTATTTTACAATCTTTTAATTACGAACAATAATTTAATTTAATATACATTTTAATTCATAGATAAATTTTTATAAGTGAGAGTTTTAGGTTAAATGAGATTTAATTTATAACTATTCTATAATAATTAATTAAATAGTAGGTAGCACAAATATCTAAACTAATAAGTCGTAGGTAGTATCAGTCTTTATGCCTGAAAAAATATATCTACTCTATAAATTTTTTACTTCAAACAATTAAATAGAGAGATCGCTGTCATCATCCGTCACGAAATAACAGATAACTTTCACAAAAAAATACTCTTTCTGTCTACGCAACAAATGAAACTGATATTTTAATTCTACAGCATTCCGACATTAACGACGCTCTCAAAATCAAATAAAAAAGTGCCTCAATAAAAGAAAAAAATATTATTCTTTTGTTTCTAATTAGCGACAGAAAGTCAGCGTCGTATAACGAAGCGGAAACGGGGACAAGCCTTTTCAATGGCTAGACTATTACGGAGGAAACTGGAAGGGCTCGAAACGTTGTCAATTAATATTTTTATCTTGACAGACATTTCTTTTTTGTAAACAACATTTTAATGTACGCAAAATTGTTGCCACGGACTCGTTGAAATGTAATCTAGTAAACAATTTTGAAAGTTTTGGAGTTTGAGTGAAATATTAGTAAGATTTTTTCTAATTTACTTAAAAAATGAATGTGTCCAATTTTTCTTTGTATAAAGATAACAAATCTTCCGTGACGAGTTTAACCGTAGCCTTAAGGTGCTTTTCCAACAGTAATTTAGAGCTACCTTTGCTTTGTTTATTTTTTCATCCCTCGCGTCCGGAACGAACCCGAGTCATCGAAAGAACGTGTTCCAAGTTCTCTTCAAAGAGATGTCAGTAAAATCGAGTGTGCCCAGCAGGGCCTGTGCATGTTAGGGCCACGGGGAATTTCAGAAAAGAAAACCCGTGAGCCTAGACTGCAAAGGGCAATTGAAAGACAAAGATATGGTGTCGGTGGAACGACACCATATCTTCTAAAGCGGGAGAAGTCTCTGGATGATGTCCCAACTCAAAAAAAAAAACGCACAGCCCTCACAAATATTTCTAGAACTCAACCGCATCTCTCGCAATTTTTATATATTGAACCTAGCAGTGCAAGCCCTTTTCCAACCAACCTGCACTATATTAAGGGTGGCTAGAAAAAATAATTGATAATTTTGACCGATATTTTCTCGCTCACCGCCTCGCTATCTCACAGATCGTTTGTGGATAAGCTCCCTAAACATTCAGCTAATTTCAACTGTCTTTCTTAGGTCTAATTAATTAATGAGAAAATAATTATTTCAACCAAAAACTTATTAAAATAACCACAAAAGGGAAAGCAATTTAGCGAATGAAATAATTATATACCACGGTAATACTTCAATCAGAAGTCTGGACTAAGACAAATTGCTTTCGCAGCTTAAACTTGGCCTAGTAAGTTGTTTGCGTAAACTTTCACGACTCAGTTAATAACTTGAAGTAAGACTAGGTTCTTACTTCCGACCGGAATGCCAAGGGGATTTGAGTAAAAATTAAGCAAATTGTTTTTAAAAATCTATAACATGAAAGTATAGATAGCTCAGTGCTTGAGCATTTAGATGCTAAACTGCGTGACGCAGATTCGATTTCCACACGGAACAAATATTTGTTTGGACAATCATGCAATGACTTCTCTTGGTCTAGACTTTAGTAGGAGGACATTCCAAACTTTTACTGAGTAAAAGCGCACTTATTTTCCTTCTTTGTCTTTGCAATCCAGGACTACGGGTTTCTCTTTCGGAAGTAAAGCCATGCCAAAATAGATGGATTGAGAGGGAGAGGGAGGCCAAAGAAAATATGGAGGGATTGTGTGAGGAGCGATATGAAGGAAAAGGGAGTTGGTGAGTTCTGACGGATGACAGGACAGAATGGAAGAAGAAAACGTGTTGCGCCGATCCCACATAATATGGGATAAGGGCAGGTAGAAGAAGAAGAAGTAAAGCCATGGCCTCAAATGGCTTTGGCCTTGCTGGGTCCCTACGATTTTGCTGGACATCTCTTTGAGGTGCGCGTGAAACACTACGCGGCAGTCATCATCGACGAATCGAGCTCAGTTCAGATGATATCAGCCGGCAGGTCTTCCTCCTTGATAGGAGTGGGTTCTATAGTGAATTGGTACTAATAAATCCGCGAATAATACTTCACTAAATGGTATAAAACACGAAGTTTTACCCATAGGTGACAGTTACCTAAAATAATATAGATTAATCTTATTTATAATTATCATGTCACGGGGGTAAGGTATCAATAATCGACCTTGACATTTCCGAGAGCGCGTGTAACTGAGAGGAACATTAACCTGTGTGAACAACACCCTTAACCTAATTATTTATAATGTGGTTGTACTTAGGAAAAGAGCAACACTGTGTCAGGCTATTAGATTAATTTGTGGGTTGTTAATTAATTAGATTTGAGAAGATATTGCATGTTCCAAAGTTAATTCTTTAAATATTCTTAAATTTTACGCTGCTACACTCTAAAAATGACTACTGTACCTATTATAGGTGCGTTCACATAAATGTGACATATACACAATACATCCAGACTCGGAACACCTATCTGTAGGTCATGCAAATATTTGTTCCATGCGGTAATCGAACCCACGGCCGTGGCATGTAGCGCAGGTACTACATTGTTTATTTACAAAAAAAAATGAATTAGGTGAGAGATTTAGATGCAGCCTGTATAGTAAGGTAATAAAACTTAAAATAGACCATAGGACTAAATCATACATACCAGAACAGTAAATAAATGTATAAATTAATAAATTAAATTATAAAGGATAAATATCTTTAATCTAATATACAAGAATACAGGATGATAAAGAGGTAGATATATAATGGATAGGTTTTTAAAGGTATGAAAAGAATAAGAAACAAACATCTGGATGAAAAATAAACGGAAATGGGAAGGATGAAAGCAGTCGGTGATTCCGGTCTACGTCAGCCTAATCGCGTTACACACAAATCAATGTGATCGATCGCATATTTTCTTATTTTGTTATCTTGACTATAGAATTTTTTTTTCGAATGTGAAAGATTATACGATATTATTAATTACGCAATTTGGGCGCTGATTTAAATGATGATTAAAGTAAAGTAAACGGTATTTTTTTGATGTTTTATTAATTAAAAAAACTTTTAAAACATTATAACATAAATTTTAGAGATCAACAGACGTACACATTACAAACAGGTTTGCAGACGACGAGCAATGGCTAACTACCGTCCGGCTGTTCGTTAAGGACCGAGTGTAGTGCCCTTTTGTCCTTCCCTCAGTTGCTCTTTGTGTTCCAGAGTCACGTTAACTCTTTCAAACATATATGCGGCCCGAACCTTTACCACCGATTGGCACTATAATGACAACTAACATAAATAAAAATGACAACATTGATACGTTTCGTAGTAACTATTCCTTGCAATCCATGAGTCGATTATAAGTTCCATCCTTACGTTGTCGAAACCTGCACGGTCCGGACAAAACGGTTTGGTTTGTCGTTTACACAGCGTACATCGAAGGATTGGAACAATTTGCCTGTTGCGGTCTTTCCGTTCGATTATAATTTGGATATCTTCAAGACTAGAGTGAATAGGCTCTTAATAAACTAGTGCGCCTCACTATCAACGATTGCATCACTGCTTACCATAAGGTGGGATTACAGTCAAGCACTTGTTTATGTTATATAAAAAAAAAACTATTCCTTGCAATTCCCGAGTCGGCTATAAAATAAGTTGTCAACTCTACAGAACACAGACATAACAGTGTGTTAGAAACTAAAAACTATCGCAGTACGAGTAGTCACAGTTATGCGGCTGACCGCAACTCTGAGGGAGACTGTAACGTCTTCTGCGGTTTAACATGTCCTGTAGCTATGCAGTGTGTGTGAGGCTTTAATCGTGTTGTTGTTTGTGTACAGTGTTTTTACTGGATCACCTTGTTTATATGTAGGGTAAGGTATGCCTTTGAATCTATGAAAACATTCTGTGCATTGATGGGCTGAACACTTTTTATATGACGACACTTGCATCTTTTGACTTTTGATTGATTGACGATTGAAGCAACAGGAAAAACCTAGTGTTTACAAACAGATGATACTAATATTATTATTATAAGTGCGAATGTAATTCAATCTAGCTCAACTCTGGCGTTGCAAGTTAATTTTGATGAGTTGTGTGTTGTAGATTGGACCTTTGAATTAAAGCAATTAGGATACTTCTGTGCCAAGTAGTTACTCAGATACCCGCGAAACGAGACACAATAGTAAAACAATAACAGCACGGTCTCATAGGACCGGTTGGGGATTCAAACGTTAAGTTTCACTAAGGCGATATTAAACTTTATTAAAGGCGGGTAGTAGGTTACCAACTGTAGCAGACGCATACAAACAAGTAGTCAATCCTTTATCATCCAGAATATTAGTTACTGAGCAGTCATAGGTTAAGAGGTATGTGAAATAAAAACCCTCAAACTTTCATAGAACAGGGAGTATTTTCTGAAAGACGGGTGTTATGTCTGGTCCGGGCAACTGTTTTGTAACTAAATTTTTGACAGTTATATATTGTTATAATCGCGCATAGAACTCTTATACACAACACAGGATAGTTCCTCAATGGCAACATAGATGTCACTACATAGGTGTGCACTTCTCTGACGCAATAATTTCCATGATACATCATTCTATATCGCTAACTACACCACTACTCCTGACACAAATATTTGACCTAAAACACAGTGTTTAGTGCTATAAACAATTACTACCTATCGTTCAACCACCAAATAACACGAGCTGACCTTAATATCTAACGTTGCATTCGACAGAACCAATTCAAATTCATCCGCTTTTGGCTAAGAGCCGAACCAGTGACATTTTGCTTTATTTTTTTTCTTTACTGCTGCTCAAAGATTGTGTATGAAGTTCATATTATAATTAAAACGACAAAACTACAGCAATCAGTGTCACAGATTTCCAAATAATTATAAAAATGTCTCAGGCTAACACGAACTTCGATATAAATAGATTATGCCGTGATAAAAACAATTAGCTGCCCAGTCAGTCTTAGATACAATTAAACTAAATAATGTTATATTATTACCTACGTGTTTATTTTTTTTATTATCAGCCTGTTGTGTCCCACTGCAGGGTTAAGGCTTTCTATTCTTCCACTCTTTTCTGTTCACAGCTACTTGCG
Organism: Mythimna separata; assembly: GCA_030763345.1. Lineage (NCBI taxonomy): Eukaryota > Metazoa > Arthropoda > Insecta > Lepidoptera > Noctuidae > Mythimna > Mythimna separata. The sequence continues at coordinate 16,323,339 of CM061177.1, read as the reverse complement.
GCCAATTCTTTAAATAGAAGTCCAACTCGTCACACTATCTGCTTTTGTGCACGTCACTGGCTCCTGCTGTATATCTCCTATTTTTTTGAATTAGTCCGATATGCATATTATGCATGTCTTAAATCTGAACTTAAACACGTATATTTTATGTGCATTTCAAAAATTTTACGTGTATCGGCCAAGAAAAAGATGGCTGACGTAAATGACTAAACAACAAATTCTGAAAGTTTTGTTGAAATTGGTCCTGATTCCGCTTGAATACATATATATTCAGTTAATAGCATCGTTCTGTTTCCTGCTATTAATTGGGGTTAGATCGAGTTACGAGTTAAAACTACCACGAAGCATATTTCACGGAATGAATTTAATAAAATACCACTCAATTTTGAAAATGACCGTCCATAGTATGTGGGCGATATTAATATTGTTTGAACTGGTTTCTGCAATATCAAAATGTAATTTAACTCCATTTTACAAAGCTTTAGTCACAACGCGAGTTAAATGAACTTAGCTTTTGACGTAGTTTTGTTATGATTGATGACATAGGGCGGCAACAAGAGAGACAATCATCGGTTTAGCGACTCCACCTTTTATAAATGTGTAACATAATCATATCAGTACATTTTGGAAATAGTAATTTTATAAACCTTCATGACTGCAAATTTTGGAACGTTTTCCTTCTGGTCGTAAACTAGTGCAAACATATTCTGTAGATATGGGACAATATTGATTCGTCCAATACCAAGTTAGAATATAGTTCTCTTCTCCAAACTGTATCCTAATATTTTCTGCAGTATCCTTGTGCATTCTCCTGCATGCTTGACAATATAAAAAAATTGTAAAATACTTTTGACGTAGCAATAAATGTGGTCACATTTTGGTACTTACCGAACGATAATCTGTAGGTATATAAAAGGAAACTGACTGACATATCAACGCACAGTTGAAATTATTAGGTCTAGGGAAATTTTATATAAACTTTCTTTTGTGATGTAAATTACACGAAAAGACGAATACACAAATAATAATAATGAAAAAAATAAAAAAAAAAGCGAAAATATGCGTCAAATCCGCGCAAAACGGCCGAACGCTCAGCAAAATGCCAAGCCCTTATACATAAAGTGACTAGGGCACAGCGCTGGTTTTCAGCGTGGGCCGGTAGCGGTGTCACAAAAAGACGTCGGAAAAAAAAGGAAAGTTTGTATGAAGAAACTACATGCGAGCCAAGCTGCTAACAGAAGCTAGTCTATTATATAAATATGTAATAAGGACCTTGGCCTATCAGGGCCGATACCGGCCAGGGCTGTTCGAAAGGGTGACCGTGGCCCTGGATCGCAAAGGGCAAGTGAAGGAAGGCAAGGTGATTTTAGTAAATAAAAGTGTGATGCATTAGAGTATAATGATTTCTCATAAAAAAATAGGCTGTAGACAGTGACAATTTATTTTGAAAATCACACATTTTCTTAACGTGTTGATAATAAAACTAATTTATTATTTTTACAGGTTAAATACCCAGGATTTTTTTTCCGTTTTCCAAAAAGATTTTAATAAAATTTAATTCCCCAAAATAATTTTCATTTGTTCATTTGGTCAAATTTTTACCTCGGCAGAATATCTGAATTCTAGGAATGTCATTAAGACATTTTGTCTTTAATCAAATAATTTATTACAGCAAAAATATTAAGACAGTAAACATTTAGTTATGAAAAAAAATATAAAGACAAAAATAAGTCAAATTTATGGTTACGAACGACGAATGAAAAATGAACTGCTACCGGAATTGTAGGTTAGGTTATGTTAGAATAGTGAACAAACAACGCCAGAAAAATATTTTTGCATGTAAAACCAGAAACTGTGAACTGACGATACCAAATATTTGGCTTATTTTATTTTGCGTAAATTACCATACAAATTGAAATATTTGACTACATAAAAATGGTAAAAGTACTAGTTGGTAAGCAAATTATTGCTTAGTTCATGAATCCCCGACCGGTCCTATGAGACCGCGCTGTTATTGTTTTACTATTGTGTCTCGTTTAGCGGGTATGTGATAGGTTAAACGTTCACTTGCCAAACATTAGGTTTGCATAATAGTTATTTGTGAAGAGTTCATTTACTAAGTAATAATTTGGCAAATGAAATTATACAAAAAATTGTTGGGAAGTGATAATTTGTCACTTTCTTTTCGGTAAAATAAAGAAGACCAGTTTCACCAGTATTTGATCACGGCAATGCCGTCCGCTGACGCTGTCATTAGATCCCTACGTGTAACATACATTTATGAATTCATGATTATACTTGTCTAGAGCCTCTGAAGTAAATTGTTCATTCCAAGCATGTGGCGACGCTTAATAGCCTGAAATATTTTGTTTCAAACTGAATTCCCTGACATTGTCAACATCGAATTATGCGAAGCGCGAAAACCGGCAATCCTCGTCCAATCCCAATAATGAATTATGGATATTTTGCTGTTCCTACGTGTTACGCGAATGGCGATTACTCCGCGTAATATGTTTTCAGAGAGGATTAATTTTGTATTTTAATTTACTAATGGGCTTTTTCAGTAATTAATTATTTGGGAGAATTTTCTGTTCAGTAGTCGTTACGGTAGAGTATTTTTTTACTCAGTGATTGGTACATAATTACTCGAGTAAATTATTTTTTTAAAACACTGGTTGTGTAGAAACATACATTTTTCACAAAAGTAGCAAAAAATTAGTGCCCAAGAGTAATTTCAAGTGCGATGCAACAGTAGTAAAAGTCTTTCGACTGAAATGATGATGATGATGATGATGACTACCTCTCGTTTCACTCAGAGTAGGAGAAGTTATTTAAAAATGTATCACTCCAAATAAGTCTAGATTTATTATACTAAGTAATGGCAACAGGCTGGGATGAGCTTGTTACCTACTTGTGTACTGGTGACATTTGAAATGTAAAATACCCTTGTCTAACCTTTCGGAAAATCTAGACGGCATGTTACATCATACATTATATTGTAAAACCACAAAACAAGTAAACCGCCAGTTTAAAAAATGTACCATTTCATGTGACGCACGTATAATTATACAGGGTTACTTGTAAAACACTAACAACCTTGCAGGACTGTATTACTGACATCATAAACAACAATTATTGTTCTATGACTTTTTATAAAAACATAGGTAATACATTTTTTTAATTGATATAAACTACTTGACGGGGATACCACCTGATGAAAAATAAACTATCAAGATTTCGTTGTTCTATCTAACATATTTCAACTCTGTATTTTGCATCTATCTACGCCTCAGTATTTTACAAATAACCCTGTATAACAAAATACTCTTCAAGTATTGTATATTTATTTAGTACTCGGTGAATTCAAGCCTCGTCGCTAGCTCTCACCTCAGGTGGCATGAGAGCGCCTCGTGCCGTTCCAGATATTGCACATATTTGCCACCTATTACGGAGGGAAACATTCTCAGGAATCTGCACGTCGCATAATATTATGAATTTCATGGAAACTTCAGTAGTATTTAAGGGGATATTTTTCATTAAACCTGCTGCGCAAGGACGTTTCTACGTGTTTTGTATTATTTTTTTAAATATCTTACGCTTACGTACGCCGTGGGCAGACGACAATGTTAAGGTACGTTTGAGGTTGTAACTACAACGGTTTTTACATTTTAAGATTTATAAGATATGTATCGTAATAGAAATTCTATTTAATCCCTGACCTAGCAAAAAAGAAAATACAGCTATGGCCTTATTTTGAACATTTTAAATATCTGCAATTTTCGGACAAAGTAGAAAACTTATTGTTTCCTATTTTGTCCGAAAATTGCAGACAACTTTTACAGTTCTCACTCGTCGATTATCCTTTGTTGCTTAGTATTTTAATAACGATCCTGTACCATAAATTTTCAGTTATTTTTTTAATATTTCGTTTTTTAATAAATTATTTTTAAAAATAAATAATTTTCTGCTTCGTAGAAATATAGGGTATCATCGTGATCATCATCTCAGCCGAAATACGTCCATTGCTGGACATAGGCCTCCCTCAAGCATCACCACAAGCTAGGGTATGCCTATATAATATGCAATGTAAAGACACTTTGTCACTCTGAATATAGACTTTTGTGTTACAGAAAAAGTTCTGCTATGTCGGGATTCGTATTGTCATATCTACCAGAATTATGGTATGGTTTGAATGACCCGGTTTGACTAAAACTAAGTAGTTAGTACTTCAGTGGATTTCTGAATAGTATTTCACTGTTGAATTTCAACCGAGACTTAGCTTTGACGATTGGTCGAAATCCGGCTAAGCCCTTGTTAGGCATATCTTCATTTATGTGTGTCGACATCTAAGTGAAATCAGAAGTGTAAATTTTGAATGAGAACACGTGTAAAATTATGCCATATTTTTGGCAGATCACCCAGAATATCTTTGCAGCGATACAAATGCAAGAAGATTGCGAAAAATTCTTAAGGTTTTTTTAAAAAAATACGTAGTTATTTCTTGGAACAAGTTTTGTGAAATATTTCAGTGAATAACTGAATTACGGAATCCCAACAGAGCGTTCAGACGTTATCTCTTTTTCGCGTTGCTTAGTTGACAAACATTTATTTTGACGATAGACGGTTTAAGAAGAGCCTTAAGTTACACGTGTCACGTGGCAGTGAACGAAGTTTAATTTACCAATTACCCAGACTAACTACTATTTTTATATAATTCCAGTAATTCTGACAGCCTGCCCACTCTTTATGGAACATAAAAGACTACCACATACATAAGTGTTAATATTACGAAAACTAATTACAAGTTGCGTCAACACATGCGACCTCTAATGGCGACTGTATGTAAATATGTCGACTGACTAATTAATCCCCGCACGAAGCTTTTATCAAAATCGTGGAATGTTTGACTAGTGCAGCTTTTTTAATAAAGCAGGGTGAATATTAAAATATGCTTCATATTTTAAAAATAGGTCATCATCACATATTGTGTTGCGGAGTTTGCGCTAGTCTGTTTACTTTGGGGATTGAACTAATTATACCTACAACGGGTTTTCTTTTTAAAAGCAGTACCTACCTACGGATAATAAATACCTAAAATAAAATACTAGTTAATGAATACCTGGTATATTATATTCTTTGACCATGCCTACCATGAATACCTACGTTTTTTGCCAGTTCCCTTCATAGGAACCGACCAATTGGAACCGTGCACTAGCTTTTGAAATCTTATAAATGCCCATGTAGGCCTATGTGAAATAAATAATTTTGAGTTTTAAGGGATTTTAGGGTTTGTTTGCCATTTCTTGAAAAAAAGTCACTTAGCTTACTACCTACCTACCTAAACCTATATTTTTTTTTATATATGTTATCACAAAGTATGACTACCTTAGATACATTTCAGGCAAAAACCGTTCTCAATGAATTAATGAATTCTCAAAATCGGTCGATATAGGGACGATTAGGGGAGGCCAGAAAAGACAACTTTTACTTCAGTCGAAACAATAAAAGCACCTGTCAGAATGTCAGAAATTACACTTAAAATTAATCGGTTCTAGCTTTTCCTTTCTTTTCATTTCATTTATTGCCCTATCCTTACTTAAAATATTGGTTGAACATAAATACGACCATACCACCGCACGATACCAACCATTATATAATTTCCGTTACGTTAATGTATCCATTTACATCACGTATGTAAATGGGTAATTTTAAAAAAATATGGCCTATACTGGGAATTAGTACTGCCTACGAGTCCCCAAACACCAATCACCCCAACCCGGAACAACCCGAAAAAAAAACCATCTATAGGTTTTAAAAATATTTTTTCCTGCTGGAATCGAACTAATGACACTGTGCGTAGCTGCCAAGCGCTCAACAATGCGTCAACTATATCAGAAAGACCACAAGTTATCATGACTTACTTGACTTAATGTCCTATGTCCCCTAGATGGGGCAGAGGGCGTCCACAGTAATCCTCCATCGCGAACGGTCTTGAGCTTCACGCTTCACCTCGCTCCACGTCATTCCGTTGTTCGCTGCTTCTGCCAACACGGTGCGACGCCAAGTTTGACGGGGACGGCCACGCTTTCTTTTTCCTTGGGGATTCCAGTCCAACGCTTGTTTGGGTATGTGATCGGAATCCCTTCGGAGCGTGTGGCCAATCCATCTCCACTTGCGACGCTTGATCTGGCGGTCGATCGGGCTCTCGTGGCATTTTTCTAACAGCTCTATGTTAGATATAGTCTCGGGCCAGTAAATTCCGAGGATGCGACGGAGACAGCGGTTGACGAAAACTTGGATCTGGCGTGAGATATCTTTCGTAACCTTCCACGTTTCGCACCCGTATAGCAGTACAGGTTTTACATTGGACCCGAAGATCTTGAGCTTTATCCTTCGGGTCAATTTACGCGACTGCCAAACAGGTCTTAGCTGCGCGAAGGTTGCTCGGGCTTTGGCGATCCGTGAAGTGATGTCCTCTTCACTACCTCCGGTTTCTGTCACGACGCTTCCTAGGTAGGTAAAATTGTGTACGCGTTCCACTACCTCTGAGTTCAACATCAACGGTGAGGGATTCTTCACACCAGTTCTCATCTCTTGCGTCTTCTGGATGTTAATTTTAAGGCCAGATCTTGCAGCCTCCCGACTTAAATCGTCCAGCTTAGCCTGCATGTTGGAGTGGGTATGGCTCAAGAGGCAAAGGTCATCGGCGTAGTCTAGGTCCTCCAAGACGTTGGACAATCCCCACTCTATTCCGCGGCGCTTGTTGTCGGAGATACGGAGCATTATTCCGTCAAGAACCACAAGAAAAAGAAGCGGCGAAAGTAGGCAGCCCTGGCGGACACCAGCGTGCACCGTGATGTCATCAGAGATGAGGCCGTCGTGCGTTACCTTACAAGAATACTTCTTGTAGATAGCCTCCAGAAGACGAACAATTTTGGGAGGTACTCCAATGCTCAGCAGACGAGACCAGATGCTGGACCACTTCAGCGTATCAAAGGCTTTTTCGAAGTCAATAAAAGTTAAATAAATCTCCCTCTGCCATTCTGATGCCTGCTCAAGTATGATACGGAGAGTGTTGATCTGGTCGGTGCACGAGCGGCCGGGGCGGAAACCAGCCTGTTCCTCGCGTAGGAGGGGATCCACGGCCTTTGACAACCTATCCAGGATAATCTTGCAAAACACCTTTGAGGGAATTGAGAGCAGCGTAATACCTCTCCAGTTATTGCACTGACTAAGATCACCTTTCTTCGGTACAGTGATTAAAAGACCTTTGTTCCAATCATCCGGGAGCTCCTCGGCGGTCCAGATCCTTTCAATAAGGGGCGTCAGAACATCGACGGCAGAGGATAAGTCAGCTTGTAACATTTCCGCCGTAATCAGGTCGAGTCCTGGCGCCTTACCTGTCTTCAAAGAGCGGACCGCTTTAGCAATTTCAAAGGCTGATGGTGGTTCTGTATCGATATCGAGTAGCCGAGCTGGTGTAGGTTGAATCTGCAACGTATCAGGAGTCAGTGCTGCAGACGTACGGAAAATCTCCTCAAAGTGCTGACGCCAGCGGAACAGCTGCTCTTCTGACGTCACAATGAGCTGACCATCATTAGACTTCAGCGGCTTCTTCTTGAATTTCCGGTTTCCAGCCAGGGTTTTCGTGATGTTATATAACTCCTTTAGGTTTCCGGAGTTCGCAGCTCGTTGAGCACGATCTGCAATACCATCAGCCCACTGTCTCCTATCTTTGCGGGTGCTGCGATAAATTTCCCTGCGTTTTTGACGGTATTGCATGTTAAGGTCGGCTCTTACGGTGCTGTCCTGAGTCTCAAGCAGTCTTAACTGAAGGTTTCGTCTGTCTTCAATCAGACTCCACGTACGCTGTGACATCCAATCCTCGCGAGATTTGGTCGATTTATGTCCCAGAACAACGGAGCTGGTTTCTGTATAGGCCACCTTGATGCGGTTCCACTCCTCGTCCAGTGAATCCGTAGTAGCTTCTAGTGCCGAAAAGCGATTGCGTAACTCAAGCCGAAATGCTTTACGTGTGTCGGAGTCATGCAGTTTGCTCACGTCGAACCTTCTTCCTATTTTGCCCGGTCCTCCAGCTTTACGGGCTACTGAAATTTTAAGCCGGACTTCAGCAACCACCAGATGGTGGTCACTATCAATATCGGCGCCCCTGCGGTTACGGACATCGAGCAATGAAGAACGCCATTTGGAACTAATGGCAAGGTGGTCAATCTGGTTCTTGGTGACGCCATCGGGTGAGTTCCACGTGTACTTGTGGTGGTCGCCATGGATAAATAATGTACCTCCGATAGTCAGGTCGTGGTTCTGGCAAAACTCGATAAAGCGTTCGCCATTATCGTTGCTCATTCCTAGTCCATGCGTACCCATATGCCGCTCGCGGTTTGTGTTTATATTTCCAACCTTTGCATTTAGGTCCCCCATGACAAAGACGATGTCTTGCTTTTTTATGGTCCTAAGGGTGGCGTTGAGGGCGTTGTAGAAGTCGTCTTTGGTATCCTCTGGTGATGCATTGGTTGGGGCGTAGCACTGCACGATGGAAATCTTCCGGGCTTTTGAGCTAAAACGGGCGTACATAATCCGGTCTGAGATTGGTTTCCAGTCCACAAGGCTCTTCCTTGCTGCATTTGAAAGAAGGAGTCCCACGCCGTATTCGTGCACATCTTCCTCACTTTCTTTGCCCGAATACAGCAAAGTCAAGCCCTTGGACGTTCTCATCTCACCGAACCCGTTTCTCCTCACTTCGCTTAGACCGAGAACTTGCAGGTTGTAATTGATCATTACTGCTTCGGCTTGGGCAAGTCGACTGTCGCGGCTAAGCGTACGCACATTCCAAAAAGCAATTCGTGTCCGTGTTTTCATGCCAAAAGTCGTTTGTGAAGTATCGGTCCGGTTTCTTTCTGTTTCGGTTTCGAGAATCTGTTATTGTCGGGTAAGCGAGTGATTAGCCCACTATACCTTAATCCGCTAGCGGGGCTGCCGCTTTAGAGCCTGCGGATGTGCTCGGTTTCGTTTCAGGTATCCTCCCTAGTGAGTCGATTCTGTTTTAAGGCGCAGAATACTCGCCCTTCGCCCTGCATCCGTTAGCTCAGCTGCAGCTCAGGGTGGCGGACGTGCGGCGGCGCGGTTGCAGCAGGTCCCAGGGAGGACGGCGGGGACGTGGATGACTCGGACTGGCTAGGGCTCTGCTTTGTACGGTACTCCGCCACGAGCACAGCAGATGGTTATTTGGCACTTTATAGGTAATGTTGTCCTCACTAACAACGATTCCCACCAAGACCATACCCTAGCTTCCCCCCCCACCCTAGCTTCCCCCCCCTGGAATCGAACTAATGACACTGTGCGTAGCTGCCAAGCGCTCAACAATGCGTCAACTATATCAGAAAGACCACAAGTTATCATCACAGTACCCAAAGTTTGTATAGAAAATACCCTCACAAACGAATTTAAAGCAACCTCTGCCTTAAACGAAGCTCGATCGTTACCTAATTGCCATCTGTTAAATCGTGTGCGATCACAGATTTATGTGCGCCATCCATTGCGCAGCGACTGAACTTGCTCGTCATTAACCCGGCTGTCGGCAGCTAATGTATAGCGCCCATGTGCTACAGATTAAAATTAACGATTGTATATCGGAATCTCCTCTCTGTGAATGAAAAACTTTCAAAAGAAATCGTATTTCTGCATCCGTATCGGCCTTTACAAAGTTTTATCGGAATAATAAAGATTGAATAAAGAAATTGTTCCAAAGTGAAAACCTTGGACCGATCCTTGGTCCTTCTTTTATGTGGTGATGAGGTAAAAAGAAAGAAAGAAGAAAGAAAAACTCTTTATTTGCAAGGAACAGTGGCAAAACTAAAATTTTTGAAAAAAGAACGGTAAGAAATATACGCCACGTCCGTCCAAAACGGCCGAACGTAGCTATAGTAGCTCAAAACTTCAAGGTTATTGGATTTGGATGGATTATGTGAGTTCTACGAAAGAAAATAAAGTCAGTGATAGCTTGACGGTTGACAGGATAGAATGGAAGAAAAAAACGTATTGCGCTGATCCCAGGTGACATGGGACAAGGGCAGAGGGAGGATGATGATGATTTTGAACCAAAATATAGTATAACAGTAGCGCTTCTCCAAAAAAATCCAAACCAAAGTGCAAACTTTTATCAAACTCAATTAAAATGCTTTTGATTTTGTTAACAAACAATGCGTAGGTTACCCGTGTAGAAAAAATTTTGGAAGACGAACAGAAAACTCGTTGGGGTGGTGTTTTTTTCTCGTTACTTTGTAGAATAAATACTTCTTTAAATATTTACCGTTATATTAAGGTAACTTTAAATAAAGAACCTAAGATTTTGTAAATATTAGAAAAAAAGAAGAAGACAAATTATTTCTTTGCGCTTAAAACAAGAACATATAAAAACTCAGCGTATTCTGCAATATCATATAATAAGGACTAATACCAAAAAAAATAGCAAGCATAGCAATATAAAAACTGGCAAAGTGCGAGAAGGATTTCGACACAAAGGGTTCCGTAAAACAATATTAAAATCGAACAAAAAAACGATAATAAAGACAAAAATTGATACATTTGATTACAAGTATCTACATAATTTTTAAATACACGCACACGGAACCACAATTACCACAAAACTAAAACCCGTTTAAAGCCCTGGATTACGGCCCATTCCTGTTCCTAAAGTGTAGGCCTGAGTTCCAACAGAGGGAACATTAAAAGGCGGATAATAGTAATAAGTTTATTATCGTATCTTCGCCTCATTTCCAAAAACCGGATAAATGCAAGTCGAATTAGCGCACCGAGGGTTCCGTACCAACTTAATTACGGTTTACGATTTATGACGTATTAAAAAAAAAACTACTGACTAGATCTCAAAAAATGGCTTTGACATTCGGACGGACAGACAGACAGACATGACGAATCTATAAGGGTTCCGTTTTTTGCCATTTGGCTACGGAACCCTAAAAACGCTGTTTTCTCTCAAACTCGATATTCTATTTCAGAAGTGCCTAATTTTATAACCTCAATTCTTTTTACCTTAAACATCCATCTTCAGACCTAAACACATAAAGCTTCTGGTACCTACAACACCTATCATCATACTAGGAACATCTTTCTAACTCCTTATGACATAAATCGCAAGGCTAAACCAAAGAGCACGGAATCCTTTCGCTGGCACTGCTTATGTATGAGATACAATGTACTTTGGACTTTGTTCTAGGTGTACTGCATGTATTGTTTACGTGTGCACTTAACTTATTATTTAGGTTGAATAATTACGTAATTATAATAAGTATCAATAAGTCCATCAAGGAAATCGTTCGTCTACTCATTTACATAACATAACATCCTTTAACAAAGATTACATAACAAAAACAACATTTTCACTGTAACCCCAACAGTATACGTCACAGCCATTTGGTTCAATTTAGCCTGTTAATTCACCGCCTTGATAGTTCATACGCTGGGTTCCAATTATTCCATTGGTCAATAGAAACAAAATTGAACTTATAACCACTGTAACTAAACACCACAAATACATCAATATTCAATTAAATAAAAGTTAACATAAATAAAAATTTTATACATTTGAGTTTAAGCCTTTAAATAAGTCTTAACTAAAATATGACGTCGAAAAATTCCTACGCATCGCTGTCGACTGACAGTGTCCTGGCTGATTGGCGACATTGCCTGACAAAGGTAAAAGCTAGCCCTTGGGCCACGCGGTGGATAGTTCTTTAAATACCCACTCGGACCCTACGGCCCAATATCCAATTTAACTAAACGTGTTGTAACGATACTTCAGCCTTTTGGTTAAACGTTGGCCGGTTGACCTTCAGCCATTTATTAGGATGCCGAAGTTTACTAAATGAACGGCCTAGGTGTCCAATTAGCTAGTTAATTTAACTAGTTACGCGAGCGGCTGCCTACCAGACCTCCACAACCCATTAACTGGGGTAACACGGTACTTCATGGCAAGACTGGAGTCAGATTTACTGGCTTCTGACTATCCGTAATGACTGCCAAATATCTACAAATGACAGCCGGGACCTACGGCTTAACGTGCTTTCCAAGGCACGGAGGAAACTCGTTATGTTAAGATGGTCACCTATCCACAGACCAACCTCGGCAAGCGTTTCTTAACCTAGAAGATCGACCTGTGCGGCTGTTATTATCTAGCCACGAGCTATTATATGTTAAGAGCAGTATTTATTATAAAAATCCGTCAACATCTATACGGCATTCATGTCGTACTGCAAACAAATGGTTTTTTTTTTGGGACTGGCCTCTCTTACGTCAGCCAATATGGTTGACGTCTACTTAACCGCATTTTCCCGTGACAGCATTGATAAATTAAAGCTGGAGCCTGTAATTGCGTCAGGGCAAACCAAACCTGCAAACCGATCGATGCAAGTCGGACGTATACACGAAAGGTTCCGTAGCAGAAACGGAAAAAATCACGCTTCTAATAGAATTGACCAATTATTTCGTACTAGCAAACCACATAAAACTAAAAATACATTTATGTCTTTGAGAATAATATTACAGTTAGTAGTTATCATTATAGAATTTTGGTACGCAAAAAAAGATTTAACTTGTGTTATAGGTGTCAGAATTCTGACGCTAGTTCACTTATCTACGATATATTGCTGTTAGGTCATCGGAAGAGCTAAAAGCGATAAGTGATAAGTGACAACGGCCTCTTTATGATTATGTTATGGTTCATGTGCCCGCTGCCAGACAGACGAAAGCTTGGATGGACAGCAGAAGCTTTCTTATAGGGTTCCATTGGTTACTCTTCAGGCTTAATAAGTACCGTACCCTAAAATCACATCAACCATTGGTTTATACAACATGTAACATAATAATTAACGCCTACATTTCGCATGTTTCGTCAAAATGTATGGAACAACTGATTATTTTTTCTCGATTTCAAGTTTGGTCCCATAGTAAAAGTTATTCATAATGATGAGTACAATGACCCCCCAAGAGGATGTTCGTTAATTATGTTAAATTTTGTATAGAGAGCGTTGAAAAGTCTATTTAACAGACTAGTAGGACGCCGTGAGTTCTCCGTGGTCTGTAGGTAAACCGTTATGTAACTCATCTCACGTACATTTCTATGTTAGGACTGCTCCTTCATAAATAGCAGGCACGTTCCGGCTTTAGCTAATCAACAGGCTGATTTGACCCGCTTATACATTGTAATTTATTTATTTTAGGTGGAAATCTAATGACTTCTCCTGTTCAATGTTGGAGTAGGGGGGAGGCGTGTCAGGCTTTTACTGAGTAAAATCATAGCTATGTTCTTTCAGTTGCCTTTTGTATCTCTTATATAGTAATGGGAATATATTTTACTTCTGTTGTACAGTTAATACCAAGTAAGCCCTTTTTTTAAGTAGAAAACCATTGAAAAACTTCTCCTACTCTGTGTGGAGCGAGAGTATCAGACTTTTACTAACTAAAACACAAGTGTTTCTTCAGTTGCCTTTTGCATTTAAAATTCCTGGAAAGAAGGTAGTAAGTACGCCCTGGGGATTAGCTCAGATATTTTTGTAGAACAACCAAAGATTTCGTATTTTGCAATAATCCTTATTTGTTGTAGAAAAATATTTGAGCAAAACTGAACTAATAATGTTACTTTTAAAAAAGTCCGAGCTCTACACAAAGTGATATTTTTAATATCGTTTCTTTTTATCATTGCTCTGCACTGAGTACTGCTATATCGTGTGTGTGTTCAAACATGTAAACTTGTATACCCATGACACTACAGCTATCTGTAGGTAAATACTAATTGTTTCGTGCGGGAATCAATACTGTGACACGTAGCGCAGCAGCCAATCGCTCAACCACTGCGCCTACCCTGGCCTACCCTGCCGTCATTTAGTACAAATAAGCAGATGCATGGTACATAAATAATGCCTCAATCTGACATAAAATTTGTCAACTTTAGGGCGCGTTTCCACCAGCGCGGAGTCGGGCATAGCAACAAGAAGCATACAGAGAATTGACCAAACACAGTGCTTGAAATCTCTTCTCCGCATCACGAAACGAAGAGTAGCTCAACTCAATTTACTCCATTCCACCCTGCACCGAATCAATGGCAACATTTGCCAATTTTCACTGCTTTTCTCCGCTCCACTCCGCCTGACTCCGCTTCCGTGGAAACGCACCCTTAGGTTTGTCTCAGCAAGGTGCAAAAACAAAAGACGAACATGACAATTTCTCAGTATTCTTTCTTTTCCTTTTTCCCGTGTACCCGAAGGTTTATCCGGTTTTCCATAATCGTGTCAGAGATTTGAAAATTGTCAGCAATTTCGTTTCATTTGATCGATGTGTTTTGTATGTTGAGTTTTCGTAATTGAGTTTGGGTAATCCGTCAAATTTATTTTGGGATACAATGTCATGAGATATTTTGGTACCGAACTTTATCTCGTTTTTTCTATTTTAAGGTATAAGGTACGATACGGTACGATAATTTTATGAAAAATGTTTTACGAAAAGTTTACATTAGCACCAATATTCTTTCTTCAAATAGGTTCGTTGAAATTCAAGGCAAAATCTTGGCGACAAAAGTTAGACAAGACTTTTGTCTTATCTTAGTTTCCCTATATTTTATATTAGAATTTACGAAAATTATAGTCTGTGCTGAAAAAGAACCGTCATAAGGTTTGAAGGCTGCACTGGTGTATAAATAATGTTTTTGTAATGTTGGGAATAGGTACTGTTACGTCATTATAGTGCGACTGAAACCTCTTATACTTTTCAATCTATGTTAGAACAGGTTCGGTCAGTGGCTCAAACCGTAAAAAATATGAAAACTTGCTATAAAATAAGTTAAGTTAGTTCCGATTCACGCTACCATAGTTCTTTTTCCATACGACCCTAACGGAGTTTTTGCTAGATTGAAACATATTATTTAGACGCATAATACTTAAAAATCTTTAGAATTGTACGTCTACTGTGAAAGTAACCGGTCAATCATTTTCAAACTTATACTTACTGCGATATGGTTAAAATAACGACAACTGGCAAATTTTGCAGGAACATCATTATCATCATTTCAGCCGATGAAGAAGAAGTCTGCTACTGAACATAGGCCTCCCCCAAAACGGGAGATTCACCATGATCGCGCACAGAGAATGCTGCTGCCAATTCTCTGGTAGCAACATATCTAGATGAAAACTATACATTTTGCACGTCAAAAGCTCACCTCACATTAGTCTATATTTAGACATGTCCTATATAAATAGCGAGCACGTTCGCCGTAGGCCAGAGTAAAAGCAACAGGCTGATTACACCGCCACACATCGCAAATGGAAGCGACTTGCTTTGCTCCACAGAATATTATATTAAAACCAGTCTTGCTAGGTTTGTGTAGATGTATAACCGAATTATTTTAGAAATTTGTAGGAGTTAGAATCGGCATTTTGAGTATAGAATCTGCACTGTTTTGGTGCGTTGCTTACAAAACCGGGTATCTAAAATCGGATACAAAAAAAAATACCCAAATTAAATTGAGTTAATTCAGAAACCATGGCTAAGGTAATTGTACATATGATGTTTTTTTTTTCTGGTATCAATCATCAGAATGACTTCTGTAGAATTTTAATTCAACAAAATAGTTTTTTAGCCGATTGTAGACGTCTGTACAACTTGAAACACTTAAGCGACGCGCGACGTACGGTACACACAAGTGTACGAAATTGATCGATCGAAAATGTTGGGATCTATATCTTCGTTTTATAAGGTCTACCCAAAACGATTTGTTTTTTACAAAAAGTTTCTATTTTGGGGATTTTTAGTAAATAAAAGACGCAATGACGTAATAATTATACGCGTAAACGCGCGAAGGGTAAACTCTGGGAATATAAAAAGCTCTGATATACTCTCCAACTTTCTCTAACATCGTATCAAATGTTGAACCAAATAACTTCAAATATTTCAAATATTTCTTGTAGCTGGGGCTTTACTCGAGTTTAACAAAAGTTTGCAAATACAATCCTCTTAGTAGTATTTCTTTGGGTGAATATCATCGAATACCTTATGCTTCTCTGTGTGGAACTAAAAGGAGTCACACTTACTACTACACTAATTACTGACATTTAGTGTAAAAAACCTATTTTATGAAATAACAATTTCATTCATGAATCCCCGACCGGTCTCATGCAACCGAGCTGTTTTACTATTGAGTCTCGTTTCGCGGGTATGTGATAGGTTTAGGTAGGCATTACATCAAGAGACGCAGCATAAGTATAGCATAATCAGCTTTATTATGTTCCCACCACTGGGACTCAGGCTCTCCCGGAGAGGAAATCGCTTACCATCAGGTGTGAGCAAACGCGAGCCTATGCACAGTAAAAAAAAATGGTCTGTAATCCACCACGCGAGCCCAGTTGGGGTTGGCAAATATCATGTATTCGAATTTTTATTTCCAGGATATGCCGATTTCCTCACGATGTTTTTCTTCATTGTTTTTGAGAGCAGTGGTAATGAAATGCACAAACTAATACACATGGCTGGGTTTAAAACTACTTTTTACAACTAGTTAGTAGCGGGATAGCAACATCTGTGTCCCCAAAATTTGCCATTGACACCCCATTTGACGGATACTCGTAGCTCTAACCCAATTATAAAAAATACATAGATGAAATAAAACTAAATTGCTGTCAATTTTCGTATTCCGTTTGCGTGGTGACTAGATTACAGGAAACTGGATAAATCTTTAGGTAGAAGGAAAAAGAAATCGTCGTAATCGTTTTGTTTTTTTTTTGTACATTCCTGAGACAAGGCACGTGTAGACTGATTTTAGTATTATTAATCTAGCATGATTTAAGTATTATTTTATTACGGATCTGTAATCACATTAGTCATATAATTATAAGTTAAATTAATCAATGCTCAATTTATATAAAAAAAATATATTTAATCAGTAATGTGCTTGTAGATTTTTAAGAACAATATTCTTAAAATGCAAATTAATATAATTATTTTTTTTGGATTGATATAAACTAGTGCTTGACTGCGATTCGATTAAGCACGTTAATCGCTGAACGAATCTAAAGCATCGTTCGATTTTTGCCAATTAAAGTTTTCAAAACGTTTGTTTGAAGTCAAACACAATTTGTAATTAATGCAAGCCCACGCCTTCGGTGGCTGACAGCTTAGTCGGAGTCGAAGCCTCGGCGGTTGAAGTGATATGACGTCTGTTTTCTCATACGTGCGGCCATCTCCGTTGTTCGCAATACTGCTTCGCAAAAAGAGGTGACCGCCTTGTATTCTTTCTCGGTGCTAGAGGTCACCGCAGATCGCCCCCACGAGGACACGGCGGTTTCCGCCCAAGCGTCAGACACCTGAACCGTGTGCACCATCGCACTTTACTAACCCAAGTATGCGTATATCCAAGTCTGTACTAAAACTAATCACATTAATATTATAATGCTAAACAAGATAATTTTTGACTTTCACTCGGACAAAGTCACTCTCAGGAGCTAGTCTATAACAAATTCTTGTGTCTAGCCTCCCAAAGAGGCCTCCAAAACATTTCTAAGCCGTTTGATGTAATTTGTTGAGTAAGTAAGAATAAATCTCAGTGTTTAGTCCCTTGTGGTTGCGTAATGCATTTAGCCAAGTTTCGTATCTTCTCCGGTCAAGAGGATCTTTTGCCCTTGGGGGCCGTAAGTTTCACTCAGTGTTACAAATGGTGAATGAATGGGAGGCTACATTCACCTGTTAACCTAGTAGAGGTGTATTTAAACAGTCTTACGGCCTATTCCCTATTCCCACCCAAGCGAATCATCAAAATGAATTATGAAACAATTTGATTTAATAAATAATTAGTTCAATTATTATTACATTTCAATTGAAATTCTTGTATTATAATAATGTAATCACTTCTACTGGGTATGTATTAATGAATACTCTTATGTATAAAATTACTGCGCTGTTTCGTATTAAAAATGGTTATAAGATAGTTGATTAGCTGCGGGCTCATAAAATATATATTATCATCATGTGTGTTGCTTCATTCAAAGAGTTTGGCTGATGATTTTGTTAAATATGTTTTAACTAAGACACCATATGTGGTGTCTTAGTTAAAAATATATATAACTTCATCGTGTGATACATTAATAAATGAAGACCACAATAAATCTGTCAATCATCCAAATTAAGGCCATGTAAGATGAGCCTAAGTTATTACTGACACTATAGATTTTACTGTCCAAGAAATTAAAAAGAAAACTTCTTGACTCTTGAACATTGCTTCTTTACTAATGCTAGAGATGTAATCAATTCATCATTTTGAGATTTTCACGTAGGTAAGTATTGAACCAACGCCGTCAAATCCTTTGAATTCCCAAATCAAAGAGATTGAGGAACCAACGACTAAGCCATTGATTTGGAAGACGAAAGGTCAAGAGTTTGAATAGCATTGTTCCTTTGTAAGAGAACTTGCGTGTAATTTAGCCCAAATTATCCCCCGAACGAAAATACTAAGAATATACAGTTTTATACACTTTTTCAATAGACCGATACAGTTCGAATATACTATTTTGTTGCTGGCATAGCCTCTTTCTAAAATAATTATGTGACCTATTCCCATTTTTTACACGACTGCCTAAAAAAGAAGGAGTATTATGCTTTTTTTTAAAGCAATGGTGATTATAATATAAACTACACAAAGTAAGGTGCCTGGTCAGAATTAAACCCAGGACCTACACTCGTAAGACGTGGCCATTGTCTACCGTGGTCACCGCTGCACAAAGGTGCGTTACGCTGAAAATGAAGGAATGCTAATGGTGGATCGCGTAAAAAATCCCACCCTGTCGAGAGTATAAAAAAGAAGGAGTACAGAAATAGCATACAGTGGATATGTACGAGTATGTTTTCCCATTCTAGGTTACTAGACATGTCATAATAACACTTAGATTTTTTATGACACCACAGATGAGAGTTGTACAGACTAAACCTCTCCAAACTATATAAAACCCACGCATTAGCTATTTTTTTAGACACACTAGCAGCTTTTTAGCTGCTATTTAGCTGCTAGTGTGTCTTACCAAATAATAATTTCTCGCTACGTAAAGCCTCGAAAGTCTTTAGTAGAAACGTACAGTCAGATGCAAAATTGCATGGATAGTGCAGGAAAAAATTCGTGTGAAGCGAGAATTGACGCGCTGAGTATTTTTCGACCACTTGAACTTAAACATTCACGGGAAAATAGCCATTAAGGTATCCATGCTATTTTGCACCGTACCTTACCTACTATCGTATAGTAGAATGAAGAATGTACTTACCAGGGTATAGAGGGCACTAGCGTAGGCAGCGTGTTTGACGTGCAGCGTTCGACAGCATGACAGCGATGTGTCCTGCTCGTGTGCACTCCACGCTTTCATCTGTTGACAACAATACAATACTGTATTCAATACAATACACAACATATATGGCTAATGAATAGGAAAAAATATCGCATTCCTTTGAAAACAAAAAAGGAATTGTACAATGGGCGGTCTATGAGCGACAACATATTGCATGTCGATATATCGCACTAAACATACTTATATTATAAAAGCGAAAGTTTGTGAGTGTGTATGTGCGTGTGTATACCTATGTATAATATATGCTCGAAATTCGATGTAATTTGTACACGGGTAGACAACTGTCCTGGAATGGCAAAGTACACAAGTAGAGGACTGTTCTAGCATAGAATTTTGAAAACTTTTTATCCTGGTCATATTTTGATCCTTTGAGATATTTTTTTACTAGTACAGCGACTAGGCAACAGCTTGTTCGTTATTAATATTTAGTGTCAAAAAACAATATTTAGATAGAAAAAAAAATATCTCAACCGAATTTCGATCAGGGTTTCGCTAATCTTTAGACCTTGTTTCAACAGAAATTCACCAAGTATGCAAGCGATTAGTGCACCAGCGCGTACACAAACACAGGCGTACTCTCTGTTTCTTTACTCTCATAGTCCAACGGGACGGCAATCATACGTTTGGAGAGAGATCAGGCGCAGGACAAATAACTAATATATAGTATTTGCTTTCTAGGGCACAGGGTTGTCACACCACCAACTTCTAAACATCGGGCTGCAAAATCCAATAGCACTATTAATATGCACGACCTGGGAATCAAATCCTGGTCGCATTTTTCAACCACGAGGCCAACGTTAATCAGTTATAAATGTATTATGTACATTTTATCTCTAAAACTGAGTCCAATAGTACCCTGACTTAACCCTAGACTACTAATCATATTTTACAAACGTACTGACTAATCATGAGTCATTTAGACACACACATGAATAAGAGTATAAATTGAACATGAAAACCTATTTTATGTATATATTTTTATTTTATATAGGTATAAACTATATTAACGCAGGTATTAAACAAAAAAAGTTTATATATTATAAACCTTTATCCTAAAAATATTTTTTTAATAAACGAAGTATATGTTGTTTGGCGCAAAGCAGCAGTTAAAGAAGCTGCCTGCAAGCCTAAGTTTGACTCTAATGGGTGAGCCTGTTGAGCGAGTTGAGGAGGCGCGAAACCTTGGGCTGCGTATGGACAGCGGCCTCAGATTTGAGAAGCACGTTGCTGACTGCGTTAAAAATTGTTTCTATCGCCTGAAATTGCTGTATAAGATGAGACCGTTCTTGTCGGAGAAGCTACGCGAGCAGTTAGTCGAAACCCTTGTACTATCTAAACTAAATTACGCTGATACGGTTTACGGCCCGCGCTTGCTGTCACGTACCGACAGATTTATACAGAGAGTCCAAAACGCATGCGCTCGTTTCTGTTATTCAGTTCCCCCTAGAAGTCATGTTACCCCCTTTCTTAACAAACACTTTACACTAAAAATGAAGTCAAGGCGAAAGTTGCATTTAGCCTGTCTTCTTTTTGGTATCATCAAAACTAAGAAACCGAGGTACTTATATGACAAACTCAGCTGGATGGCTAGTCGACGGGAATGTGCGGCCAGGCTTTGTGCGCAGCAGCTCTCAACGCAGCCTCATAGAACAGCAGCGTTCAGAGGCAGTTTCCGATACGCTGCGTCTAAGATATGGAATAATATTCCACCACCATTGAGAGTGCTGGGCACAATCCATACATTCAGAACGCGTTTACGGCAGTACCTGATAGATGCACAAAGGAAACTCGATATGGTCACACTTAACGTCTCATTCATATAAACAACCTACAGTAGTTTCTAAATATAAGATACGTGTTGATCATGTCGCACGAAAATATAAAACAATTCATGTATAGCTACGGAATGTGGGTGATGAAGGTTCCTTGGGTACCGTTGTCTGCTCATCTCGTTGAGTCCGCGGCCCAGGGGTGTTGTAAGTCATCCGCGACTACGTTCCCGCGTACTTGGGAGACCTGTGGGAAACGAAGGACAGATTTTTAGTTTTTTAGTAGGTAATTTTAATGATAATATCATCATCGGCTTCTGTTTTTATGATCACTTACCTTATATGTCTGGCCTACTCGCATCCGGTACTTGTATTCGATGTCGCCGTCGCCATTCAGTCTGTTTATCTATTATTATCTATTCCACACACTATATTTACTTCCTTCAATAGCGTATAATTTCACCTGGTTTAGCGTTAAACAACACACGTTTTATTTAATCGTGATATATTTTATTTATTTTCTAAGTACCCGAAGTTTTTTCTTTTAATATATATATATATATATTTTTTTTTTGTACTGTTCAGAATTCGTCCGTTGCGCCTGGCTGCTCGAGGCATAGTAGGTAATTAAATGTATCGTTGCACCGCGCGCGATGACGGCGGTGTGTAGACATTTATTTATTATGCTTACAGCTGCACTATGGGTTGACTAAAGTTGAGACGTGCTTAAAGCAAACAGGTTTTGTGTAAACGATGAATTATTGACATCTTTTCTGGTCGAACCAATATGTTATTTTTGGATAATTTGTACACGGAACAACATTTATTTTTATTATTTTATCTTTTGCCTCTCAATAATACACATATATATATATATTTATTTACATCACACCTAATATTGGCCACTTATACATAAACCGATTGTATCCGTCCACTCGAAATAAGGTTCAGTTGAAAATCAGCGTCAGTCAACTATCATGTGGTTTTCTGGCATTATTGCTGAACTGAACCTATTTGGCGCAACCGTGTGGCACACAGTGTTTGATAAATAATTCATGGATCCCCGACCGGTCGCATGAGACCGCGCTGTTATTGTCTTGCTATTGTGTCTCGTTACGCGGGTATGTGATACCTGAGTTGTTAATTATTAGTTTAAATTATGTTTTTTTTTTCTTTTCATGTACCTACCTAAATGTTTTTCTACACTGTGTGTATATTTTTTGTGCCAAATAAAACATATTTTCTTTCTTTCTTTCTTTCTTTTAATCTCATAGCACTTTTTTCAGACCACAATTATCAGTTAGTCATAGAAAAAAGAAAAGGATAACAAAAATGTTAAAGTCGACTTATTTTACAGATAAATATAATAAAATAAGAAGTAAAGTTCATCAAAAAATAAAAATTGTTTTAATTTAACACAGATAATTTATATATATCTACCTACAAATATCTACGCATATGTTTTATAGGCACTTCAGACATCTAACTTTAGTAAACCGGTTCTTTTTATATGAGCAAAGTGAAAACATTTTTTTTTAACCAGTTTCATCTTCCAGGCTCTCCTTAATATTTCTAAACACCAAATCCTGGATATGAGCCCTGTGCTTTTTTGATTGGGTTGGAATAGAAAGCCGTTCCTTGAGGAAAGGATTTACAAGTTGCATGTACAAAATATGTACAAATATCTTTTTATTTAGCGGATTTTCTTTTACATAGAACTTGTTTTGCAGTATATTACTATATATATATATATACAGCATATAAATATTACATAATATAGGTACATAGTCCGTCCATTAGTAAAGACTGACCGAAAATGGTTTCGGGTGTATTTTTGAACACATTTGGTCTAAAGTGTCAAGCCCACCTTTCATCTAATTATAAAATTCTATCATGTTTGTCTTCTTTATTTGTCCATTTGCAGTTCCTTCTTCAAAACATGACAATTATAAATAAATCCACCTCATTAGGTTAGACCTTGTATGACAATGGTATCAAAGGACCGACACAACCAAAAAAATTACATACCAAGTACCCTAGCCTAGGATCTGAAGAAGACATATTTAATCTAAAAACGGATAAAGAAGTAAATAAAACCAGAAAAAAACTCAATATCTCACAGTACGATCAATTCTAAAAAGTTACACAAAGACTAATCATGAGTCGAATCGACTCTGAAGTACATCGTATTTAGAAAATGGTGACAGAGGACCAATGCTGTAGCTGTCGTAAACATCTGACTAGCGACTGAGTTGACATAAATAATCAAAACGATCCGTGCGTTCGTTATAGAGAAATAGCATTAAATGTATGCGATGCGAGTCGTTCGGACGCAGATTAGTATTCTAGGGTTAAACCTTACTCGATCGTACGTGTTTATTCTACTTCTTCCCTTTTTGATAACCAGATTTATCCGGATTCACTTTTTTCCAAGTTAATTAAACAATCACCCACGTACGCATCGTAAAATGGATTAACCGTTCTAAAAGAAAAGTTCCTGAAAGGCGAAAACGAACCGGAAAACGAATCATTTATTGCCTCACTAGATAAATTAATGATTTGGGGAAGGTTCAGAGTCGGAATCGGAGAAAAACGACTGAGAACCGTTGAGCCGGAATTTGCGACAATCTCAAGATTGGCTTACGTTTTGGCAGAGAATTTATTAGTTGTTTTTTTTTGAGGTGGGAATTCATCTAATGACTTTTTTCGTTTTAGAGCAGAGCGGAAGGGTGCGTTAGAATTTTACTGACTAAAAAAATGCTTGTGTCCTTCAGTTCCCTTTTACTCTCTAGGGCCGTAGGTTCCTGCAATCCTAGCAGGCTTCGGCATCATTGGTGGACCCCTTTAGACCAGCTGACATTTCCTTGAAGTAAGCTTGAAACACTGTGCATATTCGATTCAAGCCTGGTCCCTACCAAACCCCACTCGTTTGGTAGGGACCAGGCTTGAGTGGAATACTCTTTTAAAGTGAGCAAATAACAGGCCGGATGAAAAGTCCCCGGTCTGACCCATAGATGGCGTTACTAGATTTTTTTCCATATGATTTTCATTTAGTACCAACCTTCAAACGATACGTGTCAAAATTTGACAGCAATCGGACAATTAGTTCGTGAGTTATAGCGATTTGAGTGAAGCTACTTTTGTTATTGTTGAAAAGATGGAAAAAAAAGAATTTCGTGTGTTAATAAAGTATTGCTTTTTGAAAGGAAAAAATACAGTTGAAGCAAAAGCGTGGCTTGATGAAGAGTTTCCGGGGTCTGCACCAGGAAAATCAACCATCATTGATTGGTATGCTAAGTTTAAACGTGGGGAAATGAGCACTGAAGACGGTGAACGCAGTGGACGCCCAAAAGAGGCTGTTACCGACGAAAACATCAAAAAAATCCATAAAATAATTTTGAATGACCGTAAAATGAAGTTGAGCGAGATAGCAGACATTGTAAAGATATCAAAGAAACGTTTACATCATATCATTCGCGAATATTTGGGCATGCGAAAGCTCTGTGCAAAGTGGGTGCCGCGTGAGCTCACAATCGATCAAAAACAACAACGAGTTGATGATTCGGAGTAGTGTTTGGAGATGTTTAAGCGCAATAAAGCCGAATTTTTCCGTCGATATGTGACAATGGATGAAACATGGCTCCATCACTACACTCCAGAGTCCAATCGGCAATCATCTGAATGGACAGCAAGCGACGAACCCAATCCAAAGCGTGGAAAAACGCAACAGTCGGCTGGAAAGGTTATGGCGTCTGTTTTTTGGGATGCGCATGGAATAATATTTATCGACTATCTCCAGAAAGGACAGACAATGAACAGTGACTATTACATTGCTTTATTGGAGCGGTTGAAAGCCGAAATTGCAAAGAAACGGCCGCATTTGAAGAAGAAAAAAGTGCTGTTCCACCAAGACAATGCACCGTGTCACAAGTCTGGAAAAACGATGGCTAAAATTTATGAATTGGGCTACGAATTGCCTCCTCATCCACCGTATTCTCCAGATCTGGCCCCCAGCGACTATTTCCTGTTTGCAGACCTTAAAAGAATGCTCGCTGGCAAGAAATTTAAGACCGATGATGAAGTGATTGCTGAAACTGAGGCCTATTTTGAGGATAAACCGAAAGAGTACTACAGAAGTGGCATCGAAAAGTTGGAAAATCGCTATAATCGCTGTATCGCCCTCGAAGGCAACTATGTTCAATAATAAAATTGAATTTTGCAAAAAAAATGTTTTTTACTATGGTAAACCGGGGACTTTTCATCCGACCTAATATCTCTCTCTGTGACTCTCAATAACCGAAACTTTCACTTCGGTTACGGCTGGGATATGCTCCCAATAGTTGATACATGCTCCCAATATAAAAAGGCTTATGGATTCCAAACAAGTATTTTGTATTGCAAATGTCGGAAATGAAATTTCATGAGAATCTCTTCATTAGTACTGGTATAAATAAAAACTAATTAAAAATAATAAAAAGGAATTTGTATAATCCTTTCCACGTGTAAATGGCTCGCGTAAGAGCCGATTCACACCGACATAGCAGCGTCCCGAAGTAACGTATCGCCTCGGGCGGCCGCGAATTCTTTTTGAACCTTTCAAGCGATACTGGTCTATTAATGATGTAGATAAGGTCTAAAATTCTTTTACTTAAAAAGTGTTCACCAAATCGCTGCCGGCTCGCCATTTCGGTATGCATCGCTCCTCAGTGTTGACAAAACCACGAAACAGCGAGCAACCCACCCAACGTCCATTCTAAATGACAGGTAAACAAAAGAAATATTTTACCCGGAAACCGTTGAATCATTTGACAGAATAACGTCTATCAAACCCGAAATAGAACGCCACGGAAAAATAAACAAGAGAAGCAGAATTTTGATAGAAATATGTTTTGTTCGGTGGCTCACGGCTATTACTATTTTATTTGACATCCGGAAAAAAGTTTGAACAAGTTTTGCACACTTCGAGGAAAGTGAAAACAAAAGAAAACCAGAACTATACATCATTTGATATTTCTTTTAGTTATTTTGATTAGGAAATCATGTTTGGTATGGTTGAATAAAGCCTTATATTTTGTAAAACTTTTGTCTTGGAGAGGGAATAATCCACCATTTCGCGTGATTGCAGGTTCTGGCTAGGACATATCGGTTTCTTCATGATATTTTCTTCACCGAGTGCAGCGGATGACAATTTAGGAAATTACCTACTATTTTTTTCTTGAAAGTGTCTATTACTTTTTTGATGAAAGATGTAGGCACATTTCTACGAGCCGTATCCAAAATAATATATATGAACATTCATTTCCGATACAGCCAGTTGTTAAAAAAACCTACGAGAATTTATATTCATAAAATAGGAACATAATATAAGACTTTGCCTCAAACTAGACTTTTCTATAAATTAAATGAAACAAAAACTGCGAAAGTTATTCTTAGCAAAGTTTTACCAAAGCGTTTACTTTGTTTTGTGTTCTGACTTAACCCGTAAAGGTACAAAACTTTTTATTTAGTAACCAGGCTGCGTTGTCTTTATTTTCCTTATAAAGAGTCCGTTGGGAGGTAGCTAACTGGAGTTTAAGTGGGTCTAAAAATAATATTACGGTTGGGACGTACTTTTGTGGAAATGAGCGAATTACAACATACTTTTATAAAAGGTGCTTACTAGAAACCAACTGAAGATCCAGATGTGGCCAAAAATAAACTTATTTCGGCAGGAGTTTCAGCTTCGGGCAAAAAAGTGCCCGAGTATTCGACTCGATCAAAACTAGCGTCTTTGAACTTACAGTTTTGATTGATAGGTATCTAAAAACTGATAGACTCCTTCGTTTATGTGTGTTATATTTTTTAAACAAGGTACGAGTATAATCGTCGATGTATTCGAATATTCAGTATTTTTTAAAGTTATTACTTTACAACTAAGCATAATGATATCGTTATACTAAGGAATAACTTTACAACAAGATACTCGGCTTCTTACAGTTATAGTTTTGACTAAAAGTGTTGTTTTACACCATTTTTAGTCAGTTCATCACTAGTGTTTACATAATGCACTTACCCAAAAAAAAGCACATGAGAAAGTAGGTCGTATGTTAACCTCATACAAACGGATTGATATCAGACGAAAAATAAAAGACTTTGGAATCGCAAAAAACTCAGGACGTCTCAAAAACAAAGCCGCTGGTCACAGCTAGTTAGCGAATAAGCACAAATCCACTTTTATCAGAATATTCATTTTTCCTCTTTGATACGTTTTTTGCTGAAAGAGCGCTAAGGCTTTGCATGAGTTTGATAACAATGCGACTTCAGCTTTGCTGTTCAAGCCTTTGACGCTTTCATATGTAAAATTCACGCTTTATTCCATCATGGCATAGTTCGAAATAAAAGTATTTATAGCGTTATTGATGTCCGCAAAAGGTCGTACGCTCAAACTTTTTGCTGAATTATAAATATGGGATTAATGTTTAACGCGTTTTGGTTAGATGATACTCGATGAAACCTCAAGTTTTGGTTGGGAAAAACGGATTGCGATCTCAGTATTTATGAGGAGTGGGATTCATGGTTATTGGTGGCCCATATGGTGTGGTGAATGTAGAGCTGAGTTGTAAATTATACTTTTAATGTATCTTGTCTTAATTTAATTTTGTCTTATTTATTTTTAATCATGCAGGATTATGTATTCAAATTAAAAAAACACTTTATTCTTCTCCTGCAATTTTTTTTCTTCCTTCTATTTTTCTTTTCTTTTATCTTGCGTTATTTTCTGTTGTGCAGCCTTTCATATTCTAGTCTATTAACGTTTGAATCCCCAACCGGTCCAATGCGACCGCGCTGTTATTGTTTTACTATTGTGTCTCGTTTCGCGGGTATCTGAGTAATTAACATTTCAGCATCATTATAACATCTAACATCCATTTGGCTAAATCTAAAAATAAAACGGTGTGTGCGTAAGACCGCACGACAGAAGTGAAAACTTTATCAAGGTGAGGTTAATCTATACGCTGAAAATACTAGGAGCGAAAAATTTTGCACAAAACTTCCTTTTATGACGTATACGAGCACTAAGAAATGATTATCCAATATAAAAAGTAAATTAAGTAAAGGTTGTATGGAGAAACCTAATACCAGGCTGGCGACGCCGCTGGCAGAAGCTAGTATAATATAAAATTTTAATCGTTCGAGTAAGGTGGGCCGACTGGAGCCGAAAGCGCCCGAACAAGCGTTACAAAGCCGAGCGTGACGGATCAATCTCATTCAATACATACTTACAAAAAATAAATGACTCAGATGGCCTAACGAAGTTTTCTTTTAAAACACTCTATACAAAATAAAAACGAATAAAGCTTTTACTACATAAAACGCTAAGCTTCACGTAATCAGAATACTTCAAGCTCATTTACCATTTCTACTTACGCTACATACGACTGCTCCAAACGTATGTATTACATCCGATAAGCCTAAACGTTCCTGCCTATTCACTCAAATGAGGTGTCATTACACTCGTATGGTTCCGCAGAGTATCATAGAACGAGGAGTCAGACATCTAAAATGGCGGCGATCATTTTATTTCATTTGACAACGAAAATGTTCTACATTCAGTCGAGTGTCTAGAGAATTGGGAGCGCGATAGAATTAATAGAAGGTACTTACCTATCTCGGGGTTACCTACACCTTACAGTATGAAATAAAGTAGTACGGTATATAGGGTGTAAAGAAAATGGGTTGTAATATTTAAGATTTTGCTTTTACCTATACAAATAAATAACTGTTATAATACAGTAATAGCACCAGATAAAAAAAATAGCCTACTCGTACAAAGTCATTGTCAGCTGATTAAAATTGGTATAGGTGGTCAATTATATGTGGCCTGGTTTCAATTACATATATATTTCGTTTACCTTCGTCCGTGAGTCACTGCGGGGTGCTAAATGAAAACCAGCGCTGGGTGTCTGAGGCACAGCAAATGCTTTTTTTTCTTATTTACTTTGTGTTTGTAATCAATGTGCTGAGTCTGTACTGAAATAAAGTATTCCTATTCTATTCTTATTCAATGATTTTTAAAAATCCCATTTTTACTTCCTATAAAATATTTCAGAAGATACACTGGAATTCAGCAGTTTATTGCTGTAAGCTTGTCCTTTTACAAGATAACACAGATGAAACGACTTTCAGTGATGTTTCGGAAATCCTATTTTTTAATATAGACGACCATTTTTTGAGACCATTTCTTCCACCTCAAAATAAATTGGAAATGGAGTGTGCTGAAGATAATTTGGGAAAAAAATTAGTCCAAAAATTTAATTTTAGACTCAAAAATAACATTGGAGTCTTCTTTAAACGACCTGTTTTGAAAACAAGCTTAATTGCATTGATAAATGTACAAAGTTCTATCTAGACGTCGCAACCAACAGATTAATTAGCTATTTAGACTCAACCTAGGCTTTTTACTGAATAGCGCCATTCAACTAGCTGCCAGAATAATAAACTATTATATTTAGCCATTCAATCAAAAACCTAGGCAAATGACTTGGATTGATAACGTTTAATAATTAACGACTTGCCTAGACGGAGCATTTAAGAGGGGCAGTCGTAAGTCTTAAAATTAATTCTAATTTATGTTTAGCCGGAAATGTTTTGACAACTGCCGTAAATGAGATAAGCAGAAACCCTACTGTGTAGGGGTCCTTTTTTAATCGAACTTAACAAGACGATGACTTAGGTTTTTTTAGTTGGGAAATCATCATCATCGCTTTGGAACGAAGCGAGAGGGCGTGTCGGACTTTTGCTAACTAAAACTCACTCTTTTGTAACTTCTTTGCCTTCGTTCCAGGGTCCCGGGTTTTCCTTTCAGAAACCAACCCAAGGGCCTGACTCGACACTGCTGGGGCCCTGCAGTTTTGCTGGCATCTCTTCGAGGCGTGCGTGGAATGTAACGCGCCGTCAACGGCTTGGGCTCGGTCTGGATGATTACTGGACTGCCGGACAACAAGCTACCCATTGCTCGCCATCATGACTTAGGCTAAAGTGAGCGAGCGAAGCGAGTGAACAAAGTCAAACGTCATTGAACCTAACCTACCCGCTTCGTTGTGCCTTAATATTTTTTTCGTCCCACGGCTACCCACTTATATGAATGACCTAAGCATTAGCCAGCCAGTTCATTAAATGTTGAACGAGGCACGCATGCCCGAAGCCCACTAATTCATGTAGCTACCTACCTTCATAATTTATTATTCTGTAATATTGTGAAGATAAAACTTTTACATCGAAAGACACTAACTTTTACAAATTCTTCAGAGAGCTAACTTGCTTTGTACGAGTACTAAATTAAGTTACTTATTTGTTATTGTACTTGCAATTGCATCGGAGAAATAATCGAGTTCGCTGTGATTTACGAGAGTTTCATGCCAGTTCTTATCGAATACATTAATATATGGTTGAACTGAATTATTTGTAACTTATCCAAAAAGCAATGAAAAGGGCTATGCTAGGAGTTTTCTGGCGTGATAGTATCATGAAATAAGATATCCACAGGAGAACCAAGGTCACCGAAATAGCCCGAAGAATTACCAAACTTATGTGGCAGTGGGCGGGGCACATTGCTCGTAATAAAGATGGTATGGACAGAAAAGTTCTAGAGTAGCGACCGTGTATTGGAAGACGCAGCACTGGTGAGATAGGGAATGGAATGAATGCGAGACGCACAGGACCACTCGCCGTGGCGACACTTAGGGAAGCCCTATGTCCAACGATAAACGTCCTTCGGCTGAAATAATGGTGATGGAGAACTTTAACAACACGTTTGCTTGTACATTGTGTGATTAGTATTTTAAACAAATAAATTACAAACGTGCTTATGACGTAATTTTGTATATTCAATTATTTGCAAATACTAACAAGCCGGAGATTCCTTGGTAAACATTAGGCAACGTACTATTTTGTACCGAAATGTTGTTTGTGATTCAAAACAATGATAATAATGTTGAATAGACTGACTGGTAACAACTAATTGGACTTCTCGGTAGAACCGGCTCGAAAACAAACCGAATATTTGTTGCTAGGGCAACAAATTTATTATTCCCTTAGCACTAAATTGAGGCACTCTAAATTTAGAGGTAGGCACAATTTGTGAGAATAAATTAGTTTTATAATCTTTTCATCAAATATAATCTTAGCAACAAAATCTGTACCAAGAAGAAATTAAAAAAGATAGGTACAAAAAAGAATTAATAACTCCAGAAGAATCGCCACGTTTTCTTCCAACATTTCAAAGTGAAAATTTTATTACAATTGTGATGTCAGAAATAAAATAGGTAGCCAACAAGGTGTTAAGATTTTTTACGCCTTAAAAGCCTTACTTTTTTATAAGAAAAGAACATTAAAATCATTTAAAATGCTGAAGCACTTAGTGTTATATTTTCTTAGA
Source organism: Mythimna separata (assembly GCA_030763345.1). Lineage (NCBI taxonomy): Eukaryota > Metazoa > Arthropoda > Insecta > Lepidoptera > Noctuidae > Mythimna > Mythimna separata. Next base: position 16,291,741 of record CM061177.1, on the reverse strand, counting down.
ATTTGTGATGAACGAGACAGAAATATTAAAGTTATCTTAGGACCTTTTCCTCATTGGCATATACACATAATTAGGTCGTAGCTATATTATGGTATGGCCAAGTTAAGAATAGTCTTGAGGTGCCCATTTCGAGATGTGGCTAACAATTATTATATGTGAAATAGCCGACTACATCATGAAATGGCCAATTCTACGATATCATCATCACCATTTTAGCGCAGATAAATCCACTGTTGAACATAATTATGAGTAGGCCTCTCGCAAGTGTCTTTTAGTTTTAATACCAGGCTGCCACTCCAGAAATTTTGGGCCACATGGATCTGTTTTTCGAACAATATCCGCCCTGATACTTGCGTTTTTAACCTTAAATATGTAGCTTCAGTATATATATCACTGGGCGATCGTTTGTAACCTATATGCTTCAGAAATAATTCTTACTCTAAAGTATTGTTAGAACCAAAATTTTTAATTGATTGAATTGCGAGTTGAAAAAGACTTACCCGTCAAATTAAAAGCACAGAATTTGATAGCATTTTCTTATCGAGTTTTTAAAGTTTAACGAGTTTTTTTTAGTTCGTCTTTATTCTTTACACATTTTAATTAAATTTTGACAGACGACGGATGAACTTGGTTCTTACAGGAGGGAGTGACCCGCTAAAAACAAACAGAGACAAAGGCATCGGCCTCCCACCTTTGCCCATTGGTGGGACAGATTGAGCTAAACCTCTGTGTAAATTTGTTACTTCTTTACGCTCGAAGACGGAATGGATTTCGATACAACTTGAAATAAAAATAGACTATGTCTTAGAATAGCACATAAAATAAGGTTTTTCCCGGGAGTGTGTTCCCTTAGGACATTTTACTACTGTCAAGCGGGTGAAACCACTGGCAGCACTTTGTTAGATTACATCAGACGACGACGAATATAAAACTTTTTTAATAGATAAAATATATATTTTTATTGCTTTTAAAATTTTCATAGAGTTGTTTAGTTAGACTGTACACACGTCATAGCTATTTACTATGTTCATACAAAAAAACGGGCCACTGCCATTTAGTAATCCGTCAAACCCTTTAAACCGATCGCGTGTGACAGGCCTAGTGCACTTTTATGAATTTTTTACTCATCCCCGATGGCTGCGGTTACAAACGAGTTTTGACAGTAAAAATTAACTGCTCCATTTGGTTTATGAAGTTTTTAAAATTCTGATAAGATTATAGCAGAAATAAAAAAATGGGTAAGATTTGGTTTTTTGAATTATGTATTACTCGTATAGCGTTGTTTTTCTTTACTTTGCGCCCAAAAAATTACCGTAACTTAAGCGCCAGTGGGCAGTGCTGGGAGTGCCGATCGTTTACCGACAAAACGAAGCGTTGGATGGCCTCCCATAAGATGAACTGATAACTTGGTGAGGGTCGCGAGAATCCGATGAATGTGAGATGCCCAAAACCGTCCATTGTACTGACCCTTAGGGGAGGTCTAAGTTCAACTGATGATGGTAAGGCTAGAGTTTGACTACTATCTCAACTGACTGTTAGCGTCGATATAGTCGACGATGGAGCATGCTTTGTACCTACCAGTTCTTATGCATTCTTGACTTAAAGGCTCATTTTTGTGAATTTCGTTTTACTTTGCCGCTACAGTAAGATTACCGTTACATACCTCCGTCCATATACCTCTTCTAATATTTTTTTTATCCTTAACAACACAATTATAAAAACAGTTCAGAGCTTTTAAAACTGATATGATTATGTTGTACAGTAATGAATTCACAGAATTACGCGATTATTATAATGAGGTTTATTGTTAAACCAAATATTTGGATTCCATTAGCTCCACCATAATATGATTAGTGATATGAATAGCATTAAAAATAATATGGTTAGTGGTGTGAACAGCATTATAAAATAAATAATTGGAGTTAATGCAGTGAAAGTTTTGTAAGTGAAAACTTTTAGTTATGTTAATTAATTTAACTTTATTGAATGTAAATCTTTCAAATAAAATGATTGTTCTAATATTAATTTGCTCTTGTTTCTTTATAAGTATATACTTTTCTTTTCTTTAATTGATATAAACTGATATGAATATAAACTACGATCCCATCTGATGGAAAGTAACTAATGATCAAATCGTTGATGATGAAGTGCACTGGTTTATTAAGTGCCTATTTTCTCGAGCTTTGAAGACATCTTCATATGTACAGAAATAAATAATGGATTTTTATTTACACGTGGATGAGACCACATGAAAATAAAAAATCTTACCAAGGAAAAATACTCCCGAGATTAATTCTATGAAATTTGTTAACATAAAAAAAGCATTTATATTGGTTCAAAAATGTTGCACATTTTATAATCAAACTGTATAACAGTTTGTCGGTGAGTTTGGTGTTTTAACAATTGATTTAAATGCAGGCAAGTTAGAAACCTAAAATAAAAATTAATTTCAACATCTACCGACCACTGCTTTATGGTGAAACACCTGTAATTTATTTTTCAATGTTCATTTACAGTCTTTCTTAACCAATTGAAATTATTGAAAAGTGTAAGGATCAATTACTTGTTGATCTACTCTTGCGCTAAATTTCAACAAAATACGTTCAACAGTTTTAACGTAAAATAATTACAAACTTACACCCACTCATATGTATAAACTCGTATGGACATATAAACTTTCACCTTTATGATATAAGTATGATTATAGAGAAAAGTAGAATGAATGTGCTAATTAAAATGGTGAGTTAATTTGTAACCATTTAAGTCTATTGGAAATTATATTCATGTGCGTTCAAATTAGATCACATAAATCAAAGCTATGCATAAATAATAAAAATAAGTATTCAAATAAATAAATATTAATTTTATTGAAATAAGTGTAATAGTAATAGTACCCTAGAAAATAATTGTTATTTATAGACATTTTATTTCGAATAATGATTTGCTTCGATTTTTCTACAAATATCTTCGAAATTACAATTGCTAGTCTAAATAATTTATTGGAAATGAAAGTTTCAAGACGAGACACGTTGATTGTGTAATTAACTTTATTGATTTTACTTCATGAACATAGCTTCTAAACTTCACACCTGTTACAGTTTGACCTCAAACAATTCAAGTTTGTAACCACGAAAATAATTTTCTTATAATTAATTTTTATACTTTCTTAAATACATGATAACTTGTGCAAAACTTTACCTTTGACTGTGTGATGTATCTTCAAGAATAAGGAGGCCACTTGCTATCATGTTATAACAAAGTTTATAATCACATTTTATTTGTTTACTTTCGTATAAAATGTTCGTTCGGAGCGCGCGACGGGGCGTGCAGCTTGCTACGCCGACGCGGGTACACTGGGACTGCTACGCGGCAGCCGTAGACACCGCTACGAAAGTGCTACGCTCGTAGAACCTCAAGTTTTCTTTTACTGTACCTACGACATTTAGTTCTGCGTGTCGCCTCACTTTGCAGTTTTGTTTTTATGACTTTTTTCTATATTTTTTCTTAGTTAGCCATTTATGACAGTTTTTTTCTTTTCTTTCGTATATAGAACCATTGTCATTGCCAATGCCAAATCGATTTGAACTTCACCTTTTAGTTTAAATATTTAGTTAGAAAATATGTATAACGAGCGAAGTAGTTAGAATAATATTCTTTGTTTTTAGAACTGAAAACAATTTATAAGAAAACGTAATTCGAAGTAGAGTAATTTCATGTAGGTGTCTTTTTTATTTAATGGATTATCATCAAACGTTTTCTCTCGTTCGCTGGGTGTTGTGAGAAGGATTGTCAGACTTTTACTGACTAAAACTCACCCATCGATTTACAATATGTTGTCGTTCTTTAGTTACCCTTTGTGTTCTAGAGTCACGTACCTACTGCATTATTTCTGAAGAACAATTTTTACCGATAATTCAGGTCTAGGCAGAATAAAATATTCGTTTCCGTCTTATAATAAGAGAAAAACTATATTTCATGATTCTGCAGTAAAATTGCTGACATGCACACAAATTGCTGGATCCGCATTTTGCATAACATTAAATATTGCGAGGCGGGTGAATTCAAGTGTGTCGACTTAACTCGAAAGAGTTAACGATAAAATAAAATCTGATTTCAAATATGCAAAATAAATCGGTATTATCGAGAACCAAGATATTAAAAAAAAACTTTGCCTCATTCTAAGAATTACTCGAGGGTGTATTCACAAACATGTAAAGCCGTATTAATAGGAAGCCTACACGCTATACGTAGGCCATACAATTATTTATTAGTCTGGTGTCAAACGTCAAATAAAAATATTTTTTATCGCCCCAGCCACTGCATGCTCCAGCTTATTCTATGTGTGTGTGTATCACTCTTGACAGCCATTTACTGTTGTGTTCTCCAGGCCGCCTGAATCCGATGCAGGTATCTCTCAAAACATTTTCAGTCAGGACCTGCGTCATGCGGAAGGTGAGGACGCCGCGTTGCCGCTCTAGCCGTGCTTCAAAGAGGCAAGTTACCACCGTGATTATGGCGTGCCAGCAAGCGCAGGCTGGACGCGCTCCGAGGTGATGGTAATAAGTTTGTCATAAATCCATACTAATTTTATAGATACTACAGTAAAGCTAGACACAAACTGAGACTATGCATCTAGCTCCTAATCCACTTGCTTAACGTAAGCCTCCTCAGGTGTTGGTTGAGGCTCTTGACTATTAAGCTATTGACTGACACGATTATCGGTACAATGATCGCCGAGTTCACTTTACACATGTCGACAACGTCACGAGCCAAGTCAAGATACTTGATTTGTTTATCTTTCTCGGCTTTCACGAGGTTCTCGTCATGCGGGACGGTTATATCAACAATTATTGCACGCATCTCGTCATAAATCATTGTTGTTATTATGTATTTACTTTGTCTCAAGATAGGACAAAGGATACTTTTATTTTAAGTGTGTGTTGTGTTAAGTGTTCTTTTGGATCATTTTCACATGTTCGAAGTGGTGAGCAGAAACTAGTAGGGGGACATATGTATCCAGTGGATTCGAGACGCACAGGACCGGTCGATCGGTGGTTTATATCTAAACTGTTTGATAAACCCACTGTACTGGTTTTTTTTTCCGGTAGGGGAATCATCAGAATGACTTCTCCCACTCTTGGGCGGAGCGGGAGGGCGTGTCAGACTCTTACTGACTAAACCCCTACCCCGTTCCTTCGTTGCCATCGATCTGGGGGACACGGTGACAACCTTTCGGATTCCGTGTTCCTCAGAGGCTTCGGCCCTACCGGGCCCCTACAGTTTGGTGACATCTCCTTGAGGCGCGCGTGCAACAGAACGCGCCGTTGACGACTTGGCTCGGTCCAGAATATTTCCAGACTGCCGGACGGCGAGCTACCTAGTGCTCGCCGTCCGCGAACCCGCGCCTACGGTGGTCGGAAATTGGGATCGGGATCTCGGCGGCGGCGGCGTGAGTTCCGTTGCCTCACGCGGTCGGCAGCCTCCTTCGCTAACATTACATACAACCTACTGTACTGGTGCAAGCCGCATAAAAACTTTCCGTCGACAGACGCGACGGGGGCCTATGTATATACCTATGATAATATACATTTAAATGATATTAAAGCATACGTAAACTAATCATTATGTGCTTGCAATTCATTCCGAAAGGATTTAATTCATTTATTTTCCTATCATATTTATAAAGCGGATAAATACCAAAAGCCAGATAAAAATGTTGTTTGAAATAATCCAATATTGGTTACCTCCCACAGCAAACAGTGAAAAATATAAGGATTATTCGTGGAAAATGTAAACAGATTTGATTTAGTCGTTTTTGCGCCAGTTGAAAACATCGCTTCATATTTCTACTGTTATGCTATCCTACTAATATTATAAACGTGAAAGTTTGCATACATACAAACTTTTTCGTTTATTATACTAGTAGGAAGCAGAATGTTTGTTACTCTTTCACGCAAAATATACTAAATAGATTTAGATGGAACCTGGTATACAGGTAGACCAGGTCCTGTCTTGGAACAGAATATTTTTAGCATTATCGGCCTTATAATGTTCCCACTGCTGGGACTCAGGCCTCCTCTCTAGGAGAGGGAATGGGCCATAATCCTCCGCGTGGGCCCAGTGCGGATTGGCGGATGTCACATGTCTTCGAATTTTTGGTTCTAGGACATGCCGGTTTCCTCACTATGTTTTCCTTTACCGTTTTGAGAGCATGGTGATGAAATAAATTGCACAAAGTATTGCGCCTGACTGGATTGGAACCCGTGACCTACAACTTGCAAGTCGGGGCAGTTACCACTGGGCTACCACTGCTCTCCCAGAACAGGATATAAGATACATTTTATCCTGGGAAAATGTTCCCTTAAGATAAATTTCTACTATCACGCGGATGAAGCCGCTGGCAGCAACTAGTATATACATAGTTTATAAAATTAGTACGCAGAAAAGGTTTTGATCTTATAGTTTTTCGATTAAGCTCAAAGATTGCCAACTTGATTACTTTTTAAATACGCTCGCATTCTTCGAAACCTGTATTCATTTCGTGATGTGAATCTGTATTGGATAAAAATTGGTTTTAGTCTCTTTTGATATTATTAGATTTTGACTCGCGATTGCCTATTTTGTGATACAATTTTGCTTTGATTAACAATGTTACTTGATGAAAAATTTTGACGGTCAGTGACGAACTAATGGTAGTACAGAAGTATATTTGACTAATATTTATTTATTATTTATTTATTTATTTAAGCATCATGTACAGTGGTGGTACATAGGCGGACTTAATGCATCAGGGCATTATCTACCAGTCAACCTTAGGGTTAAAAAGAAAACACTGTGGTAGGTCTGCACAATAAATAAATAAGTGATAATTGAAATAGATGTTTTATCGATAATGGGTGTGTATAATATTCTAGGTAAATAAAATCAACTTTGATTGAGTGAAGTTTTTTTTTCAAGTATTTCATTAAAATTTTAATAATCCTAAACACGGTTAAGATACATAGATCTATTGCAAAATTCCGGTGCCTACTTTTCCGGTTTCATCCGTCAGATCAGTTTGATGTACCCCTCATTTTTTTCCTTCAGTCAGTCATCGACTACAACTTTACTTGTTATGACAGTCCATTAGTATGATCCTATAAGAAGCTCCGTTCCATATCTTCGAAGTTCATCATCAGATTGTAACAATATTTCTTTGGAGTCATCTCGGGAGTAATAATCATCGAAATATCTTTTTTACTCGTGCTTAAAAGTATATATACGGCTAAACATAATTATGACCTCCTTTTCGAAGTCAGTTAAAAATACCTCGGTGCAGTTCACAGACAATTGAGCATCCGACATTTTTCTCCAATTCTGTTGCTCAGTAAACCAAGAGCAAGAAGTAACGGCGAAATAAATTGCTCTCAGAGCATTTCGGTTATTTATACGTCAGACAGATCACGTTTTAATTTATCGTCCCAATACGTCCATTTACAATAAACCACAGAAGTACTCTAATAAGACTGAGAATCTCAAGCGAAACCCTTCTTAATCTTGAAAGTTTCATGGGTTAAATTCGCTTGTATGTTTTGCCAATGAGTAAAGCTTAAGTGCTTCGTTGTACAAGCATCGACTCTCAAGTAAATTACAATTACTTGAGACACGCATCTGTATGCTATCCGCTCAATGTTCACTAAAATTAACTAAGACTGTGAATTTCTGTATTGGATTCATTTGCATATGGAAATAAGTGGATTGGAATAGCTGTCAGCGTCTCTTAACAGTAACTCTTGGTAGTAAACACGGCTGTGAATTTTAGACTTTGGATTTATATGTGTGTGATTTGTATCGTATTTTGATACAGTAGTGAGATTCACTATTTTATGTATGTTACTTATTTTTCTCATCTATACCTTTAACTAATAATGTTTATACGGCTTGTGTTGCGTCAAAATATTATATTTTCTTTCTTCGATATATTAGGATTATGTAGGTTTTGTTATAACATTATCTTTTCTGGCACTATGCAAACTAACAACTATTCTTCCACGGTATTTTTCATGCTGTTGCGTACACTGTACACTTAACTCTTGTCATTCCTGACTTTGGCCTTAGATAACATCCACCACAGTCCTACGATAAACAACTTAGGTCTTACCATAGGACCGGTTTAATCCAGTTCAGCTTATGCAGCCTGCAAACTGCCTGTCACTGTGACTGGACCAAATCTTTAGAAGGCAAACGCTAGGGTTGTCTACGTGACTATATGCTGATTATCTGATATACCTTTACAATTTCTGAGTGATCAGTTTGTCAAAAGGAAGGTATACAAAAAAGTAATTTAATAATCAATAACTTCCAAAAAAATCTGTGTAATCCACGATGTAAACGCAAATTTGTGGAGCAATGGGCAGCTTGCCGTCCGGTAAGTACCAAGCGCGAGTTCACTCCTGACTTGTGACGTCGTTCCAAAGCCCATTAGAGCCTACGCTTGCTAGGGCTGAGGGATGGTTCCAAAGAGTTACCATGGTACTAGAATGCAAAGAGCAAATGAAGAAACACAGGCAAATTTTAGTCAAATCTGAAACTCCCCGTTTCCCCTAGAGCAGGAAGAGTTACTTTATCATTTTACTAGATTTAGCCCGCAACTTCGCCCGCGTACATAATATAAAGCCTATGGCATTCAGGAATACAGCAGCTTTCTATTGGTGGAAAAAAATTAGCAATCACATACTATACACATAATTAACAATACTCCAAAGATTACTGGTCCGATTGCAATTTGCATACAAAAAAAAAAAACTTTATCTCTTTATTATATTAGTGTAGATACCTTAAACAAAAAAAAAACGATGAAAGCTTCAGTCCAATAAAGTGAATACCAGTCCTTTAACCCCGCATTATAGCCGTGACGTTAAAATAATAGAGGAAAAACGTTTATTTCAGTTGTCAGGTTCATGTATTAAGTGGTCTGAACCTGACCTTTGGATCCGAAGTTATAAATCCCCCGGAGTCCAAAATGTCGGATAACTTTTCGTATAGTTCTCAGTTTTGTTACGTTGTTAGCCAAAAATGTTTTAATGAATGAAATTAATTCACAAAAGAGTAATTGGTTACTGGAAAACTGAACTAGAGGTTTAACATCGTTAGTAAAGTTTTAGGGTATTTACAAGTTATTTCTAACGTAGAAAACCGAATTCAATGTCAAAAATAACAGTAAAAACCGGCCAAGAGCGTGTCAGGCCATGCTCAATATAGGGTTCCGTAGTTTCCCGTCCGTCACAATAATATATAATCCCAATTTTTCAAAAACTGTTCGTCCCATCAAGTTCAAAATAATTTTTCTAGAAAGTTTTTATAAAGCTCTACTTTCCAGATTTTTTTCATATTTTCTAAACTTATGGTTCCATAGTTAGAGGGGGGGACACACACATTGTTTTTTACTTTTGGAACGATTATTTCCGAAATTATTGATATTATCAAAAAATGATTGTAGTAAACCTCTATTCATTTTTGAATACCACGGACGGACAGACATGGTGAAACTATAAGGGTTCCATTTTTGCCATTTGGCTACGGAACCCAAAAAAGGAAAATGTTAAAAAAGAATGTCAGAAATCGGTGTTTCTATAATACATAGTTTTGTCTTGTTATTTAACACCGATTTCCAAAATTAAAGGTTTATTGAAACTGAAGTTTTGGAAAAATGTTTTTTGGTTTACAATTTTCAGTTGTTTAGGTTAGTTAGTTGACCTGTTATGTCCCCCAATTAGGCAGCTATTGCAGGCCAGTCACTCTGGTAGTCCAGCTCACTCCTCAAAAAAAACTAAAATATCTTGGATATTTCGGCATATCTGGATACATATTTTGGTTAGGATACAAAGCTCCGGTGCCTATCTTCCGGCTTCATCATCAGATCAGTTCTACAGTTCTGCTATAATCCTATGAGGAGTTCAGTTCCATATCTTCGAAGTTACACATCAGATCATAACAATATTTCTATGGGACCAATTCGGTAGTATAATCATTTTTTTTTATTTAATAAAAATACAAATCGGTACACAAATTAATTTAAAAATCGGTAAACATCATAGATAAAAAATATATGTTACAGCTGAACATCCTCTTCCTTTATGAAATCGGTTAAATATAATATTAATAATCTCTGATTCTAGGAAAAAAATTATGTAATATTCTTCCTTGTAAACATAACAATGTATGTAATGAAATTTATGTTGCTTTCAACTCCACAGCTTTTGATATAACATTTTATTTCCTCGTAATATACATAATTATAATTTGCATAAATAATTTACAGGCCCTGTTGTAGGTATAAATGTAGGTATTTTGTCAAAGATTATAAATTCTGACACAAAGCTTTTATAAATTGGAACGCAGACTTTACTTTTTTGATAATCAAAAAGGATAAAACCCAAAAACTGAAAATAATGGAATATTTTAGGTATCTAGAAAGAAGAAGAAAGAAAGAAGAAGAAAAAATGTTTTATTTGGCACACACAATATATACACACAGTGAATTAAAAAAAAAAATTTAGGTACTTAAAAATAAACATAAATAAAACCAATTAACAACCTGTCACATACCCGCAAAACGAGACACAATGACACAATAGCCTCTAGACAATAACAGCGCGGTCTCATGCGATCGGAACATGGAACATGGTTCTTCTTCCTTTGGAATCGATGATAAACTCGTTAAATTATTCGGGCCCAGTAGGTGGCTACATTGGAACTGGTAATTAATTGATACCCACGGAAAATACTGAAATAACAAATTAAATGTTAGGCCTGCTCTTGTTGCGTAAGGTTGGCGAACCATGTTTTCTTAAGCAATTTTTTTCCTGTCAACCATAAGGCATAAAAAACAAAAACTACCGGGCATAACCGTTTTGGTTATTGGTACTATAATACTCGTACATACTGTTTCTAAGTACATAGGTACTTATTTTATATAGGCCTAGACCTGTATGCACCTATGTTAACAAATAAAAGTGATTTGACTTGATTTGGAAGCATTTATTATAGTAGTTGAATAAATATTGTCGAAAATCTCACTTATTTATTAGATACTAGAGGTATTGACGACCAAGTAGACATAAAAACATAGAACGACCGCCAATGGTCAGAAATAATAGTTATGCTGACTTGCAGATTGTGCGTTGTAATGACCAGATCGGGGAAAGTAACACTATTTAGAACCTATCGTCAGACCTACGCGTGCAGCCTCGCTCGCAGCGTAGTTAAGAGAGTCCGTAGTAACACAGCATTATATAGGCCATTGCGATAAGATTAAGATACAAGTATTCTGTAAACTTGTTTTACTTTTCGTAAAATTACCTACTCTTTTCTGAAAGACCTGTGACGGTTCGCTTTAGACACAAATCATAATTAAAAATTTGGATTTGGTGATGTTGCTACTCTCTTCTTTGAATAAACATAAATTTAAGAAATACAAAATGCCAAAATATAAAATATTTTTGAATAGTAATTAACCACATCAAACTAATAAATAAAGTCGGCATTTAATAAAAGCTTCTAAATGTAAAATTGTGGCTTATAGCGTATTAACAAAAACCGTCTGTGAAATCCTTTTGAAAACCAGGTCCAATCTATCGACCAGTAACTCGATCAATACCAATCTTTTATTCATTGACCAGAATTCGAAATAGGAGAAGTGTTCCGCCTCCTTAATGCACAAACGAATATAAATTCGGAAGATGTTTTCTATCAAGAATATTGTTCCAGTCACGATTTGAGGAAATCTCGATTCAAGTGGAGTTCGCTTTTGTACGTATGAATCGAATAAACAGCCTTATGAAATATTTATAGCGCGCGGCAAGCCTTCGATCAGTTGTTTGAAAATTTTCATCGACAGTGTTAAGCTAGGCATTGGTTAGGAAACAAAGTTGTGAAACGTTCAACAACATGTTTTCGTGTTGCTAAACATTTGATGTTGCATCGAATGTTGCTAGTAGCTCTATTGTATTCTGCTCAATCGTTGGTAAACCTTTTAGTTTCTAAGACCGGCGACTCAACTATCGCCCCGTTTACTAGCAACAAATTTTTACAAAAAGAGTTTCTTCGCCGACATTCACTTGTCTTCATGCGACCGTTATCGCAACAATTTTATATTTCGTCAAAGGTGCACCAGAAATAATAATTGATCGAACACCATTGTTGTGATACCCTCCGTATTAACATGAAGACAAGTGAATGTTAAGTGTAATAAACCTACATCGATCGAACGTACGCAGATAAAAGTCTATTTGATACAGGAAGGCAGTCAGAGTTGTTCAGACGTAGCGGGGTACATAGTGTATGTGGGCGCAAAACCAAACTACCTTTCGATTTCTTTTGTAAATATTGCAATACCTTCTTGACTTAATATGAGAATTTAATAACTACCTTCCAATTCTTTTGTAAATGTTGCAAATACCCTCTTGAATTAATATGAGGATTTAATTTGACAACTTCCTTTCGAATTCTTTTAAATATTGCAAAATCTTGTTGAAATTAATATGAAACAACTTCCTTTTAAATTATTAATTCTGCTCATATTTAAATAGTATTTTCCATTAGAATCTCTCTTTAATAGAATTGTCACAGTGAATTCTACTGTGACAACTTCCGTTCTAATTTATTTATTTTAAGTATTTTTCTACCCTCATAGTGAATTTTATTTAGTGTAATGTTTTCCCGCCTAAATTCTCTTATTTGCTGGGTATAAAAACCGATGTAATTCAAATATAAAAACACTCTTTCGCCGCCCGTGGAATAGACCAGAACTGATGTAAGGTATTTCTTTATTATCACTCGCTTTTCCTGTCGTTCTATATTACTGTGTCTGTGTATTTTGTGTGACGTCAACCTCGATGGCGACCAAGCGCCGACAGCAGCGGTGGGATCCAGCCCGCTCTTACTGAAGCCGTGACTCCAGCACGTTTCGCTACCCTGCGCCTTCATGGGATCATGGCAATTCCTACCTACTGCCATTCGATCCTGAAGTGCGCTCTCATATCAAGAACCCCAGTGTGCCGATGTTGACGAAGCCATTACGAACTGAAGAAGACCGAAGACAAGTCAAGCAGGACATGATCCAGACATTGAAGAGTTCCGACGTCCAGTGTTGACGTGACTACACATCGGAGCAGGCGTGTAGCTACGCTGACCACATAAGCAAGGAATGGACGCTCTTCAAGACAGTGCTGCTAGAACCAGCGGATGGTGAGATAATTTACTCTGTAATCACTGGTTTCCTGATTTTATGAAATGTGTATTGTGTAATTTTCCTGACTCTTTGCCCAAAACTAGTCTCCATTTTGAGTACTTTTTTTTTCGTAAACGTGACTTTGACGACCTAAAAATAACGGTAAAAACAAATAGTCCAAATCACTTTTAGTTGACGGTAGCTGTCATGTTGTTGTCTTTGACGGTAGAGCTGTCATATCGTTGTCGTTGACGGTAGTTGTTATGTCATTGTCGTTGACGGTAGCTGTCATGTCTTTGTTGTAGACGGTAGTTTTCACTGTCGTTGTCAATAGCTGTCATTGCTGTTTTGTCAGTAGCTGTCATTGTCGTTGTCAGTCCTGAACGCCTGACTTTTCGGGTCCATCTCCCATTCGTTTTCTATGTAAGAAACCTGGTTATGTTATCCGTGACTGTAGAAAGAAACCTACAAATATTTTGCGGAGCCGTCTCCGGAAAACCGCAAGTTAGTAATTTAAAAATAAATATTGCTGTAAAAAGGGTAGGTCAGAAATATTTCTTTAAAATTTATATTTTGAGTTATAATTAAACATCTGTCAAAATTGAAATGACTTCAATTCTGTCTAGATTTGTTTTAGTTACTAGTGGTTCAACTCCATGCAAATTTTAATTGTTTTAATTTAGAATTCAAACAAAAAAAAATGTGTTGCTCATTTTATTAGACAAACAAAACAAAGTCAAGATTTTAGTGTCAAGCATCAAGTGTTTCCCAGCCGGAGGCCCGAGTCCCAGCAGTGGAAACATTATAAGGTTAATGCCATGCTATGATCTGTTTCGTGACGCGCGATATATCGGAGTGCAAATAATAATTTATATCATTCGGTGAAAATACTTTTACTCGTATTTTAAAAATACCCACTAAACAAAAGGTCTTTCCCTTTCTACCTTAAAAATATTTTTTAGATTAGTTCGATTATTGTTTCGGCATTTCGATTGTTGGATCGGTTAGTTCAGACGATGGATTAATTGGGTTATTGTATCGATTGTTGGATAGACTCATTTAGGCGTTCGATTTGTTCGGTTAATCGATTGATCGTTTGGTTTGATTGATCGATTGGTTCGATTGATCTACTGGTTCGATTGGTTCCATTGATCGATTGGTTCGATTGGTCGATTGGTTCGGTTGGTCGATTGGTTCGATTGGTCGATTAGTGCAGTCGATTAGTTCGATTGATCGATTGGTTGGATTGATCAATTAGTTCGATTATTGGGTCGATTCATTCGATTATTGGGTCGATTCATTCGACTGTTGGGTCGATTCATTCCATTCTTGGGTCGATTCATTCGATTATTGGGTCGATTCATTCGATTATTGGTGCTGTATTGATTGAGGATCCTATTTGAATTCAGTTATATCGTTCTTAAGTAATGTATCGATTCTGTAAAACTCGAAATCACAAATTGACGAATAACTCGGTTTTGTTGACATGACTGATACTTGCGCCTTATAAGCTGCTTTGATAAAATTCGAATCGAAAATCAAATTTGTAAACTTGATTGCGTCACGTAATTAAAAAATTCCCATTTACCTTCAACATTAGTTAAATATTTCTGGTCGGGCAAACTGTCAGGTTAACATTTGTAGAGCTTGGTAAACAGTGGCAATACTATTAGACATTTGCAGTTAACTACATTTATTTTACCATCAAAACATATTTGAAACTTCCCCATGCTTGTTGCATTTACGTGTCACCACTGTGTATTAAGCTTTCATGTAAAATAAGGATGGGCGAGCGATGTTTTCGAGACAAGTTAAGCTTGTTATAAGTAAAAAATATAGTTGTCGTTGAACTGCTTTAAAAATCGGTTTGATGGACTTAAATGTCTCAAATTTATGATGTTCTGAAAAAATCGCTGTTCATGATATTGAGTATTTGATGATAATTAACCGACCGTGTGGGCGGAGAGCTTGTGAATTAGATTAATTTCATTAACTAGTCCCTTTCCCACCTATTACGCTGACTGATCAACAGTGTATCCTTTTTCCCTGTATTCGGAGCCAATAGCCTATGCGGGTGACACCATTTGGTATGGCATATGGCCATACCAATGGTGACCTAGGCGGGTGAAGCCTGAATTCTGAGCTATATCCTATGCGGGTGACGCCATGAAGGAATATGGCTAGATCCAAGGCGGGTGACGCTAAATTAGGTAGCTATATCCTATGCGGGTGACGCCATGAAGGAATATGGCTATATCCAAGGCGGGTGATGCTAATTAGGGGGCTATATCCTATGCGGGTGACGCCATTTGGTATGGCTATATCCAAAGCGGGTGATGCCGTATTTTTGATGTGAATTGATTTATTGCGTTTTATGAAAAAAAAATGTTGATTTGTTGTTTGAACCTATCCAAACCATTCTGCTTTAACCGCGAACTTAGAATCTTATATTAACTAGTCCCTTTCCCACCTATTACATTGACTGATCACCAGTGTATCCTTTTTCCCTGTATTCGGAGCAAACAGCCTATGCGGGTGACGCCATTTGGTATGGCTATATCCTAGGCGGGTGATGCCTGAATTCGGAGCAAATAGCCCATGCGGGTGACGCCATTACCAAATTTTGGTATGGCTATATCCAAGGCGGGTGATGCCAGAGTAGGGCAAACAGCCTATGCGGGTGACGCCATTTGGTATGGCTATATCCTAGGCGGGTGATGCCAAGTTAGGAGGCTATAATCCAAGACGGATGATGCCTTAATAAAATGCTAATCAGTCAATTCACACCAAATCTTTGAGAAATTCACACCAAATGTTTGAGATTTACTTAATGTTTGAAATTTTTATCCTGTAACTCTACTTTTAAGTTTCTACGTTCACCTGAACGCATGCCTCCTGGGCTTTTGTTCCGTTTGACGCGATATCCGTCCGATGGAGTAAGGGTTTATGATGTTGAGTTCTCACTGGTAAACCCCCTCTGGGTGGATGTGATTTTTCACGTCATTTGTTTGTCTTAGTAGGCTTCATCGTATCTTTTTCGGTGGTTTTGATATGATGAGGTTTAAGCATGACGACGATTATTTTGTTTATGCATGATGGCATATTAAATCTTAACTTGGTTGACACTTAGTGGAGTGTCAGACTTTCGCGATTCGTTCGTCCTGTTCTTAAGCCTTCTCTTGCAAGAGAAAGACCTAACCATGTAAATTGTAAATGAGTTCCCACCGTTAGGTAATCTTTCAGTTAGGTTCAGGCAGGTAGGGTCAGAATATTCGAGCAATCTGAATAAGTCTTGTTGGCTAATATGATTTAAAGGTGCATACAACCTTGTTGGATCACCTGGCTTGATTAAAAAGTATAAACATTTATAAAAAATAACAGTTCGAATATTCTGAAGGATTTTTTAAAAATATTGTTATATTTGAAATTATTTGATATTGGGCTAACCCTATATGGGTGACGCCGGTATAATATTTGAAGCTGTTTGATATTGTGCTAACCCTATATGGGTGACGCCGGTATAATATTTGAAACTGTTTGATGTCGGGCTAACCCTATGTGGGTGACGCGGATATAATATTTGATACTAATTAATATTAGGCTAACCCTATGTGGGTGACGCTGATTTATTAATTATTTGATACTGTTTGGTGTTGGGCTAACCCTTTATGGGTGACGCCGATGTAATATTTGATACTGTTTAATTTTGGACTAACCCTATATGGGTAATGCCAATATAATATTAGATACTGTTTGATGTTAGACTAACCCTATATGGGTGACGTCGATATAATAATTGATATTTGTAACGAGGGCGACTCACACAGAATGCTTGATGTTATGTAATTTTGGGCTAACCCGACGAGGGTGACGCCGATTTCATGTAAAATTTTGGATGCTCTATAATGAAAACTTAACCCATTATTGAGCGATGCTAGCTTAATGTAAAGTTCTGTACAGCGCAGAGAGCGCGCTGAAATCAGAATGGCCGTGTGGGCGCAAAACCAAACTACCTTTCGATTTCTTTTGTAAATATTGCAATACCTTCTTGACTTAATATGAGAATTTAATAACTACCTTCCAATTCTTTTGTAAATGTTGCAAATACCCTCTTGAATTAATATGAGGATTTAATTTGACAACTTCCTTTCGAATTCTTTTAAATATTGCAAAATCTTGTTGAAATTAATATGAAACAACTTCCTTTTAAATTATTAATTCTGCTCATATTTAAATAGTATTTTCCATTAGAATCTCTCTTTAATAGAATTGTCACAGTGAATTCTACTGTGACAACTTCCGTTCTAATTTATTTATTTTAAGTATTTTTCTACCCTCATAGTGAATTTTATTTAGTGTAATGTTTTCCCGCCTAAATTCTCTTATTTGCTGGGTATAAAAACCGATGTAATTCAAATATAAAAACACTCTTTCGCCGCCCGTGGAATAGACCAGAACTGATGTAAGGTATTTCTTTATTATCACTCGCTTTTCCTGTCGTTCTATATTACTGTGTCTGTGTATTTTGTGTGACGTCAACCTCGATGGCGACCAAGCGCCGACATGTACATGATACATAAAGTTGCGCAGTTTTTACGTAGCAACATTGAATAGCGTAATGTGTTCAACAACACACACACACATTATGTTAAAATAATAATATTATTAGTTCCATCAAATGTTGCAGTTCTGTTGATTATTCAATCTGTGTGTTCAAGCTGTGCAATAAAAACTATAAATGTAAAAGTAAAAAGTGACTGACATATCAACGCATAGCCAAAACTGCAGGGCCTAGGATCGTGAAATTTTGTTTAAGGTTTTTGTCATGACGTATAGGTGAGCACTAAGAAAGACTCATCCAAAAATTTAACCCCTAAAGGGATGAAACGGGGCTACAAAGTTTGCATTGAAAAACTTACGTAGGCGAAGCTGTTGGCAGAAACTAGTCATCCTATAATATTCCTTCTGCTAAAAAGGGTTTTTGTTTTTTGATATTATCTTTGAGTTATAATCTGTGAAAGCGAGTGCTGAAGTATGCTAACAAAAGAAGCGCATTATGACTATATGCAACATTTGATATTGCAGACAACATTGCTTAGCAACTTTTCTTCAAGTTTATAACCACTGAATAAGCCGCCTTATTTGTGTCGGCGAAGTTTGTATCTACGAGTAGAGTTGTAAAGTTTACAAACACTGAAACTTCTCTCGGTTATCTTTTCGCGCTGTGTGTATGAAGATCGCATTTCTGAACAAGAATTATAGTCTCATTTGCCAAGTTGTTCGATCGAAAGGGGACGATCAACCTTTAAGTGACTTTGCTGACTTTGACATTGAATTATTCAATGAAAAATCGTCTACAAGTATATTCCATACGGGTGCGCTATGGACAGTTTTGCCTACACCTAACCTATGAATACTTTAAAACAACATCGCAACTTTTTTTAAGTTGGGAAATTATCCAATGTCTCCTCCCACTCTGGGCAAAGCGTGTCAGGCTTTTACAGACTAAAACCCACTCCTGATCGATCTTTGCATTACTTCCAGGGCCCCGGGAACTTCATCATGGGTTTTTTTTTAATTCTCAAAAAAGAAGATCCGAAAAAATCATGTATTATTAATTACCATTGTTGCAATAAAATTTGAATTAAATTGTTTCGATTTTAAATAAAAAATCTAGAAGAAAGCAATAAATCTCTTTAAAAAGTTTCTAAACTTAAGATTAATTGCCAAAACTCTAGACGTTTGCTTTAGTGAAATTCCTTGAAATAATAACACAAAATTAATGTTGATTAATTGTTATGATTAATCATTAATAGTTTTAGTTTTTATTTTAATTTCTCCAAAATACAAATTATCTGGAAACAAATTGGAGTTCAGTTAATAATACTACTAATAGATCGGTAGAATTTTTATTACTGTAGTGGTATTTTAGGATTCCATACTATTTATTGCTAGAATAAATATATCTGAAGCAAGACTCTAGAGACTTGACTGTCGAAGTTACATTCTTCATATTTGCACTACGTATGTATTTTACCAACTCAAATCTTATTATGCAGAATAAGATGAACAAAATTTCGTGACCACCATGAAAAAATTTCGCATTTTTCACAAAATATTTTCACTACTATTTAAAACTAAATTTGACTCTTGAATGAAGTTTTTTTGTAAACATGCTACTTGTAACGCATATTTTACCAACTAATATTTTTTTTTTACAAAACACTAAACTTTTCTATAATATTCTTATTTTTCTTTTGACTTTTAAAACTTCTTTACTTGTATTTGATTTAGTTAATAAATTTTTCCTTTATCGATAAGGAACCTCGTTCTTAAACCACTACTACTTAATACTAGTTTCACTGTTGTAGTAATAGTTATTATATTATATCTAGTCTATGTTGTCCCACTGCTGGGCAAAGGCCTCCCTCCATTCCTTCCATCGTTAAGTAGGATCGTTCGGTAGTAATAGTTAGTCAATTTTTTTTTATTATTGTATATATATTATGTATCTCATTTTCAAAGCAAAAGACCGGTCGATCTTATTTATTTGACATATGAGGTAGGTCTGTGTTTAAACTGGACGCCTTTAGGCTAAAATGATGAGTTAATATTTAAGTACTCGTATGTTTTGTACAGACCGCTCCTTCAATTAGATAACCGTCTCAATTGCTCAATTTTCAATTAAAATGTCCTAGAAAAGGGATGGTGCTGTCTGTAGACATAATCATAATATATAACTTATGAAAGTAAATAACGATACATACGAGTATATCGTTATTTACTTTCATAAATATTATGGATAATAAAACAACAAAAAAATAATGACGATAATAATTTAATCTTAATTGCATGAAAGTGTAATATATTTTTAATGAGGCAAACAGTTAAAATCTCTGTTCATTTGCAGATAAATCTTTTTTTACTTCCTGTGATTATACTGGCTTATAGCCAAGACTTGGTTTTTTGCTCTCCGGTTTTCTTCATCCTATAATAACTCATTTTCAGCAGGTTTATGTTAATGTGATTACTAATTGCTTCATAAGCCATTTTATTATTCTCACCTTTTGAGTTAGTTTCCTTTGGAATTAGGTGTGAATAGCGGAAGTAAAAAAATAATGATACTAGTTGGGACATGAAACAGACTTGCCTGTAAGTATTCATCATAATAATGGTTTCTTTTCAAGGTGCTAAGGCCCATAGACACTGTACATAAAATTATCATTAACACATAAAAACAACATGTCACTATATTTTCTGTCTTTCAAATAATTATTTATCAGTTATGTTTTTGAATGAAACTTGAAAGTTTATCTGATTTAGCACTACGCCATACGTCCAGCCCAAGCTAAGCGAAGTCAATGCTATGCTATACGAGTACCAAGCTAATGCAATCTTAAGACTATTTGGAGCCAAAGCCTAAACAAATCCATCCATCGTCGACTACATTGTCGCTTTCCATCAGGTGAGATAACGGTCAAGCGCAAACCTATCTACAATAAAAAAAATGGTCACCCAAGCCAGCCAGTGACTATTGAAGCAGTCACATCTAACGCCTGAAAAGTAATATACTCGGACCACGCAGTTTTGTTCTCCCGTTTTACAGTAACACATACTTGACAGACAATAAAAAGACTTTAAAATCATAAAACGGTCAATCAATAATTCTGATCCTAAGTAAATAAGCGAATTATTTCATCCCTGTTTCACTAGGCACAAACTCAATATAATTTTTTAAAAGCAAACTTTACTCGCATTCGGAAAGCTGTCTTAAAAATCTACGTTGAAAATGTTATTTCTAACTAAACAAGTACCTATCTAAATAAATAAAGTATCTCAATAATTACACTTCACAAAATTTCAAAATTGAGTGTTGAAAAGATAAGCTTAACGCTCCACTGCAGTGCGATAAATATATTCTTTAATCTCCGCTGCGCAAAGTCAGCATTCTGCGAATCTGGGCGCCGACATTCGGTTGTCGGCTTTCGGCTTCTGGGTCTCGGCCTCGGTGAGACGATATCAATTAAAACGCTGAAGGCACACCCGTATAACTTCTTATCGTTCGCCGCCTGGCGTCTGCGAACAAAAGAAACGGTGTCTATCTTTCTATACCCTGAGGCAGCTACTATTGTTACTCGAACTCATTTATTGAATAAGTGCGAATTAAGGTCGATATTATCGCTTTGGTTGGAAGACACACACAGGAGAAGAAAATACTTGGTTAACATAAAATCAAATATTTCAAGTAAATCCTGACACTCTCTTGAAGCACTCTCATTATATATTGTCAAGATCAATCTATTTCACTTCACAGGCGACTAAAATATCATGAGTTATGTAAAAGTGAACCTCTAGACCCTTGAACGAATGTAAAGAAGAAGCAGGAGTGGATTTTAAACAGTAAAAGTCTGACACGTCTTCCCGGTCCGCTCAAAGGCAGGAGACAAATGGTATGACTTTCCACCTAAAAAAAGGCGACCAAAATATCAAATAAAAAAAATCAGAGGAGTATCAAAATAAATACGTTCCGTTTGCCCTCAAAACCCGTAGTAAGACCCTCGGAATTCACGTAAAGCTAAAATAAAAGTCACTTAAAATTTGGAACAATATTACCGTCGGAACGAAATCGCGATGCGATGATTAAATCTCCAATATTGGACGATTGTATGAGAACTGTGACGGGAAATAAAACATTATAGCTGAGCCGCTGGTTCACTCATGTGGAACTAAGTTCTCGGCTTTCCGGCATGAAATATAACCTGCTTTCAAAGCTGGACAGGGAATTAGCTGGATTGAAAACTTCGCTGAGAAACTAAGATGACGATACCTTTAATTGATTTATGAACGACTGGACGATATCTATTTATTTTCTACTTCGGTATGAACATAACAATTTGAGTTTATTTGTATTTCTTAGGGCTGCGGTAGTGCTCGAAAAAGCTTTCTTTCTGAGTAGATTTTTTTGCCCTAAGCGTTAAGAAGTCAGACTCTCACTGAATAAAAAATGAATTGTGTACTCTTAAATTAAAAATATCGTACTAATCAATAGAAGGTCGATTTAATCTACCCCGATGATTTTTTAATATATTAATTTTTAATTAAAAAGTAATTAATACATTTTTTTCTCTAAATTGTCATCGCGGTTGATTACAATAAATATTAAATTACAATCAGCCCATTACGATAACACTGCTAGCACAAAGGCCTTTTCTCTTCACGAAGATTTTTCTGCAGAAATTCATTGTTGGTAGATCATTCTTCTATTGAAGAACTTGGTACTGAACATCGTTGAAAAGAATTCGACAAAATAAACGTCATAAAACTATTCCACAATAAGTTAAACTACAAGTAGGCTTGTCTCACATATTCATCCTAATCATCTAAAATTAGCGCAGAGATATGTAAACAATTCTCCAATTAAATGTCCGTTTAGGTTTGGGAATTCCACACTAACTCTCTGCAACAAACGGCTATGACTCTCACAATAATTAGAAGGAATTCTAAAATTGCTGGAATTAATTTCGAGCAATAAAATAGGATAATGGAGTAGCTAAGCCAGTTGGAATTTTAATACCTAATTACAACACTTTCTTATCTAACGAAAAAAGTAATTGTTTGAAATGATGGGACTTGTAATCTATTTCAATTAAACCATTTTCTTTTCAGGCACTTTTGGGTTGTAAAGAAGTCGGTCAGTCAGAAAGATGAAGCTAATTGTATATTTCAATGCGTAGATCTCTTTGAAGAGAATGTTTCCAATTAAATTATGTTACGTATTACAAAAATTCTAGGGATTTGAAAATATTTCAAAAGAACGTTCCAAATGTTACGAAGTCTATGTGAAACAAGCGATAGTACAATAGCGGGGGGCGAGAACAGTGCGTAGGTGGCGTAGGTAGGTACAGTAAAATATAAAGTTGAAATAAAAAGTTGTGTTAAATAGAGCAACGAAATCTTGAAGGTTTGCTTTCGGTAATGTTTTTTTTAAAGTCATAGAACACTACATGTTGTTTATAACAGTAATAAAGTCCTGCAATGTTGTTAGTGTTTTTCAAACAACCCTGTTAAAGCTAGACTGCACTTTATACAAGTTAACGAAAACTAACAGACAAACTAACAAACTATACATTCCACTCATTAGCGACGTCATTCAAAAGACCTACGGTTCTCCAACAATAATCATTGCCTTAATATGTTTTTGTTAAAGGTTCGTTCACGGCACATGCTTCCGTGATGTAGTCTATGCCGTTTATCTCTTGAGACCCTTTTCAGGTCACCGATCCACGTGCTGAAATTCGATGTAATGAAATTTTTTTGTTATTCGACAAGACGGATAGATTTGGTTAAAAACAAAACGCAAAACATAATGCTCTTCATGTTATTAATGACTAATTTCAGTCAAATGGATTTTACAGGTAAAAAATCATCCTATGGCTTCTCTCGCTCTAGGGCGCTAAGACCTTTTCTGATAAAAACCGACTCCTATGTTTCTTCTTTGCCTTGCATTCAAGGGCTGCGGTGTTTCCTTTTGGAAGATAGCCCTTGGCCCCAATAGGCTTAAAACCTTGCTGGGTGCTTCAAGTTTTGATGACAGCTCTTTGAAGGACGTGTAGAGCATTAAGTGCCGTTGACGACTCGGGCTTGGTCCGGATGGTTACTGAACGGCTGGACGGCGAGATACCGATTGCTCGTCGTCCGCTATGAGAGCTGAAAATCGAGGTCGGCATCCTCCGAGGCTGGGGTGTGAGGAAGTCTGTTCCCTCACGCGTGCGAGCGTCTCCTTCGCTAGTATAAGAAGGAGGCTAATTTTAGTAAATGGATAAATTCATATTTAGGTGGGTAAACTGAAAGAAACTTTGCCTGAACTAAGTCTACCACGAGACAGACGTTTATTTATTACCTTAATAAATCAATACAAAATTAAATACAGAGCTTAAGCCGTCCTCTTTGTACAAAGGGAATTTATTCCAAAAAATACTTTTTTCCATTATTTTTCTTAAAATTTATGACGGAAAAATCCCAGCTTCCTTGAGTTTTTCCTGTTTTCTAACAAGTGGCAACTGCCTGTGGTGGCCTTTTGAATAAGGAACATATTTTCGCCTACAAAAGAGCTTTGAAGCTTTGCAACCGCGAAAATACTGGTTGAATATTTATTCTCCATATCCAAAAAATAATGTTTGTCCGTTGGTTTATGATTTAGGAGTTGGAGAAAAGTTTTAGTCCAGTCAATGGGTTCCTTTATGATTGTCCGTTTCCAGATTCATTTGATGTTTTAACACTAGAAGGGCCGGGCTTTATATTATACCTTCAAAGACCGCAGCGGTCAATTTGACGGTAGAGATTCAGTTAGAATAATTATTAAATTATTGCGTATATTGCATTAAAATAAAATAAAAATAATACTTATTTTTAATTTTTATTAATAATAAACAATTTTAGCATTTAAACTGAGTAACATTTGTAACACGTAATAGTTTTTTTAAAATCTTTTATACATTTTCCACAAACAGGTTTTTTACAGATTGTACAGTTATCACACGTTTTATTTTTTTTACAATTACTATTGACTTGACATTGACGCCTCTTATTGTTTGCAGTACATCGTTCACTTGTTTCAGAATTAGTATCTTGTCTTTGAGTCGCAATACTCGCAGTTGAAGTAGATTTATGTTTCACATACTCTGCACGTAGATCGCTCACTAGTTGAAGAATAAATTCATGCCGAGAAATGTTTATTCCTGTGACTTTTCGGTATAGAATCCACGAGTTTATAGCTGCTAAATCCAGTATATTGTAAAAAACGTGAACAGGCCATCTCCGACTTCCAGCTCTTACGGTGTACTTGCGTGCCATTTGATCGATGATATCTACTCCAAACTTCGTTTCATTATAAAATTCAACAGTCTCAGGCAGCTTTTTTTGACCAGTACCTATGCTCACGTTGGGGTGCAAAGTACTCAAAATAATAACATTTTTTCCTGGTTTTCCTTGATAGACAGTAAGAGTTGTATCAGTCTCGGTTTTCATGATAAAAGTTTCATACCTTGTAGTACGAATACTTCTACAAATCGGCGGTACTTCTCGTCTTGCACGCCGCATTGTTCCAACAATGCTAGTCTTTTCGACCATTAATTTTTTAGCCAAATTTAGAGACGTGAAAAAGTTGTCAGTGGTAACGTTTCGGCCTTTTTTGAAATAGGGTTGTACCAGTTTCAAAACCACATATTCGGGTAATGAAATATCGCTTGACCGGTTCTCGTCTTTTCCTAGATACGGAAATCCTCCGCATAGGTATTTACTCTCAACATCCACAAGCAGCCAAAACTTTATGCCAAATTTATCGGGTTTGTTTGCAATATACTGTAAAAACGGACAGCGAGTTTTTGATGGAAATAACTGCTCATCAACTGTCAAATTTTCTCCAGGAATGTAACACATTTGACAATTATCTATAAATTTGTTCCATATATCCGAAATCATCGCAAATTTATCATTAGCTAAGCGAGCAGAACGCGTACTTCTCAAATCAAAACGTAAGTATTTCATGATCTCCTTGAATCTACTTTTGCTCATAGTATTTTTGAAAACGGGTGGTCCCCAATCTTGCGACCACAAAATGTCTAAATCTAGGTGGCTCATGTTATAAGATCCACGAGCATAAATCAAAGCAATAAATGCATCTAATTCGTCTAGGGATAAGTTCCAAGTGTCATTTTGACTCTTGTCATGTGCTTCCTTTTCAGTACATTCTTTTATACGTCGTAGAATGTACTCATGAATCAATAGTCTCCACGCAGAAATGGGCTTGTTATTTTCAATGTATCGTTTAGCGTATGGAGTAGGCCCTGAGATTTCTCTGAGTATATTTTGTTGGCTTCGACGTCCTACTCTGTTAGCGTCTGCAGAAATACAAGTCCATTCTGTGCCGTCATTTGCTACTTGTAACGTACCGACTTCCGGTATTGATGGCCTAGCTGAACGTCCACCGCGCGCTGTTCGCCCACCGCTGATGGATCTACGAGATACCCCGCGTCCTCTGCGTGAATTTACAATAGTATTGATATTTGTAGCAGAGGAATCTACTTCGGAGTCTTCTGATGAAGAAGTGACCTGTTCCGGCTGAAATTCGGCATCATGGGTTTCACAAACACTGTTTGATAACTCGTCACCACTTTCATCACCTGACACATCTAGTTGTATATCCCGATATCGCGACAGTTCTTGTTCGATTTGAGAACTACTGAGATGACGACTCATTTTTTATAACAAATTATGACTGCTCACTAGACGAAACCAATATCTACTGAGTGTAATATAAACAATCTAGATTGAACAACGCACTCAGAATTCAACATAAATAAAAACAAAAGTACCTTCATTAGTTTTGAGAAATCGTTGTTTACTATTCTTAACGTTGCCTTTGTATGCCGTCACATTGACGGTATGCGGTCTTAGTAGGTATTTGTAAACGAATCTCACATAAAAAAAATAGTTAATTTTTTTTAAATATAGATTTAGCCTGATAATAGCAAATTAGGAAAAGTCATAAAATATCAAAAGAAATAAAAACATAGTTTGTAAAATATTTATGAATGAAATCGCCGTGCCGTCAAATTGACGGCTTTGGTCTTTCTAGTGTTAAAAAGTATGTATTGGTGTTCAAATAAACCTTTTTTTCTCTCTTGTTATTGATGTTTTTCGCATATTGTTTTGTAATGGATTTAAAACCACTTCAGCATTTAAAATTTACGTACAACTAAAAAGTTAAGTTTACCCATCAAACGTTCTTTTGCCATATATATATTATGAATAAAGAAAATAGGGGGTTGAAGTAGGAGTGTAAAAAATAGTTAAAGTCCTATTGTCAGACACGCTGAATATAAAACCAAAATTTTATAGTAATCGGTCAAACCGTTTTGGAGGAGTTTTGTTACAATTACTGTGAATTTTATATTGCGAGGGTCGCAGGAATCCGATGGATGGTGATGATGGATAGTGGACGTCTTTCGGCTAAGATGATGATGATGATGATGATTATATTGAACAGAACAGAAAAGAAAACCTAATAATGTTCCCACTATTTGGACTCAGGTCTCCTCTCTTGGAGTTGGACATTATTGTTGGTTATTATAATTGATTTTAAATTAATTAAACAGACAGATCCTAACCTACGTAGCTACACAATCCACTAAAAACTAAAAAGGTTTATTTAAAAAAAAATAAGTCAACAAAATAATCTAATTTCCTTTAAAGGCCTTCGTATAAAACAAAGTAACTCAGTTAAATCAAAATATCGTAAACTAGCCTCGTCTGGCGGAGTTTTAAAACTAAAATAACGGAACTCCAAGGAAAATAAAAGTTAAACTGTGCTTAAACCGACAAGGTTGCTCTATCTAATTACTGAGGCTCTAAAATTCCAAACCAGTTTATACTAAAGCTGCAGTTTGGGGTTTTAAAGCAGGATTTTTAAGCATTCTGGTTTGATTCAGTAAGCTTGTTAGGCAGCTTATAATACAATGTTATTAAATAAAAATAAATTATAATATACCAATTATTAGGCCTCCCCATCTCGGGTCTCCTTTCTAGGTGAAGGATTAGAACGTAATCCACCACAAGAACCGAGTGTGAGATGCCACTGGATAAATTTAGACTCAAAGATATGTTAGTTTAGTGAAAATGTTTTTTTTTCACTGTTTTGTGACCAGTAGTGATGAAATAAATTATAGTGTCTGGATTGAACCTACGTCGTACACTTTTTAAGTTGGAGCCGGTACCACTGTTTTAAAAATTAAGTGTCAGTATTTGATCGTCTTTATATGAGTCGTATATCGTCTTATATGTCTATACATTGCCGAACATAAATAAATCGACACCAACAGGTTCATAACCAAAATAACAACCCCATAAGAATTGAGAAGTGTTTCCCTTATTTGAAACTACAGTTTTTTATTACAACTGAAACTAGACATTTCATGTAGCTTTAAACCAGTTACATACACTTGTTGCTAGTTATGTTTTGAAACTGAAATGAAACTCTCGGCTCGTGGGCTCCGTGCTCACAAATTGTGTAAACACCATTCTAAACGGCTTGTTGATATTTGGCGTGACCCAAGGGCTGACTTTTACCTTGGCCAGAAAATAAGTTTTGCTATAGAGCGTGGAAATGCCGCAGTCTTTTGGACACATTTCCAATGTTAAGGAGGAGTTTTTCAACGCTACATTTTTGATACTATCTTTAGTAAGTTAAGAGGCTCTATTATTATTTGGTTCTAGTGTATATTTATATTATTATTAACTTTCTTCCAGAGCGTCCCTTCTGTCATTGCTGATACCGAAACCACGCATTCTTTTTGTGATTAAAAATAGCCTAAGACAAAAGGGGCGATCATAATCATCACTGCCACTGTGGACATAAGCCTCCACCAAGAGTCGCCATAGTGACATATTCTTTGCTCTTTCTATCATCATCCATCAATTGTCGCCAGGTCAGCGTTTTTCGGCATAAGGTCGCCACGCCATCTGTTCTATAAGTAATGTACTCTGCCCACTGCCATTTAAGTTTGTCAATTTTTAGAGTTATAACTATAACTTTGGTTCTTCTGCGGATATCATGTCAATCACAAATAAAATCGTGCGGGTGTCGTGTATCTCATAATTTATCAGCTCTTTCAGAGATTATTTTCCTGCTATAAAGGTATCATTAAGTATCATAAATCATCGTATACTACTAAATGTTGCTAAAACTTGTTTGTCCCTCTAACTTTAGTTGTGTAAACTGCAACTTTTCTCTTTACACGTTTGTAGTTTCTTTCAGTGTCGTAGATTAGACTTTACGGTCTGTTTTGAAGACAGATGTGGCTTTTAGTTGGAAGCTATTACGTGCTAGCATTGCCAGGTGTCCTGACGTAGGTGGGACACCATGTGTAATATAATACTTTTTATATTTACTGCCACATGCCAAATGTTATCAGATATTTTTCAGTGAGACCATATCAAAACAATTTTTTTTCATATTTATGTTTTAGTTATTTATTGCGAGCACATATCGTAATATTCATTTTTAAATTAAAGATAAATTCGATACGATAACATAATTTACATACAAAAATATGAGAAGCACATCTCGACAGCGTTAGGCAAGTAGGGCCGCCCCCAAATAAATGGAATAAGGTCTAGACCTTAGTTCTAAGAAAATGAAAAGACTCTTTTACTGGCCAGCCAGTCTTTTAATTTTCTTAGCATTTTTATTTCTTACCATCCCGTGTTGAATTGCTTTGCTCCGATTATTTTTATTGAATTTAAGTACATACATGTATCGAGTTTCTGAAAATAATACCTGGCAACCCTAACCCGTATCTATCCCATTAACGGTTCCTTACTATATAAGAAGATGAAGGAAATTAAAGATAAAGTTAGGAGGTCATTAATATTATTTATCTTTTCGCCTGAGTTAATGGAGAGAACTAAAATACGAGCCGATTATGATAGTGAATAGAAAAATTAACAGAAAACAGACTAATATTTATTCGACACACTTGAAATCCGTTAGCTTATAATAATTATAATGTATTTCGCGTAATTTTTTGTACGGACAACGCAACAGTCCCAAATAGTCAACGCATCAAAAATGCATAAAAAATACGCGCGTTATTTCTGACATTAATTTGTTGAAATTTTACTTTTGCTTCCAATATATCTGTTGCAACACGTCGTTTCATACATGTAGACAACTATCATTGTGGTATTTTACACCGACATGCAATGACAAACAATGCCGGCTTGCACCAGAATGTAGGTACTATTTTCGTTATTAGATCACACTACTATATAAAGTTTTTTTCGCTCGAATCACTGAACGGTTTCAGATGAAAGACATACAGATAGACTGTGTCCTAGAATATATTTTCTACTCTTCGCGGGTGAAGCCACCGTCAACTGCTAGTACAACATAAAGCTTCAATAATTTTCACCAACTTGAATTGTTATTTTTTGGTAAATAACAATCAAAAGTACCTACGTTTAAATAGGTTTGAATAATAATTTTGATTTACGAATGGAAGAGAAATATTTATTTCAAAATCAAAAACAAACCATTTCAGACAGCAAATTCTGTATTTCATTAAAATGTTTCCACCATTAGAAATGTAAAACAAAATTTGTAAAAATTAAATTAATCAAAAGAAACAAGCGAGCCACGCCAGCTTCACTAGTTAAAACATAAAACAAACTTAAAAGAAACCGTTTCATGAAGTTTTTTCATTCTTCATTACGTTCAGGAGTTGTTTGTGCTTATAATTATACTTTTTATTCTTGGCAATAAAATTGTCAGGTAAAGGTCCGTCGGTTTCCTATTGTTACAACTTTTCTTTGTTTATTTAAGAAAAATGCTAACGTAAATTTGTTTTGGGCACGCCATAATTATGGTGGTAAGTTCCCTGTTTGAGGAATGTTTCCTTACGTATGACGCAAGTCCTCACCGTGGTAAGTTCAGGAGGTTCCTTTAGGTAACGATTTTGCCCAAGTATCACTATTGCGCAGACTGCTCGAAGGACACGGTAAAGCATAATAATTATGTTGGAGAGGTGCCCCGCTTGGGCGGAGCATCGCAGCCCTATTGGAATCATAAGGAAAACCTGAGTCCCAGGAATGCAAGGCAAATAAGGAACACAGGAGTGGGTTTTAGTAAGTACAAGTGTGACACGTCCACCCACTCCGTCCGAGAGCGAAGGAATTTATAAGGATAATTATTTCCCACCTAAAAGAAAAAACGTAAATGTTTGTTTTAACCGGTTGCCTTTAAATGAGGATATTATGTTGAAGGTAATTTTCATGCTCCAGTTAGTCTTAGGTCAGCTGAACTCGAGATGTCAGTAAGGCCAGTAAACAATGATGTTGTCAGATAGGTCAACGTAGTGGAAAGAGAGGTCATGAATGAGTGACGTCATCTAAAATAACTTTGACTTGCGTCCTTTTCGGAATACCCATGGCCCTAGTAGACTTCGTGTGGCGTGGAGGACTTGGGCCCGGTCTGGACGGTTACAAGGCGACCGGACTGCGATCTACCCAGTACTCGTCGCCCGAAATGATGAGGATGGTACTACCTGAGTTTTAATCCATAGTCAGCTGTAGGCAGGAACTGGAAAAAGGCTTCCACAGTTCTTTTCAAAAACTTGTAAGTTTTATTTCTCTCTTTTGTAATTTATATGGTGATCGGTTATTTGATGTAACGGTTACCACTTAGGTCTCTGAATTCTACGATCTGAGTTCAAATCTTGGGAAAATCTGAACATTTCAGGACCTCGTAAATAAAGTTATTACAGCAGCACGACTCAACCTCCAAGGTCAATTTTACGTTTACCATTGTCAGTAGTTATAGATTATAAATAGTCAGAAACCAAGTTTGTTTGTTTTGTTAGTAGTTGCTTGCTTGACCACTAGCTCACCTGATGGAAGGCAACGATGTAATTGACGATAGAGCGCACTTGTCTACGAGTAACCCATTCAATCTTGATTTAAAAATCCCTAAACTGTGGCTATCAGGAAACTCAGAATCTGACAGGGAGTTCCACTCCTTAGCTGTATGCTCAATTACTCTGTTCTTAAATATTTTGTACGTATATATGGGAGGTCTACCATATTATAACCGTAATATACGTACATACCGACTGCAAAGTTTCTCAAACTAATTCAGTTTGACCTTTAATACACTGTCCCGCACTAAACCATTATCTAGCTACTAATGTGACTTTATCTACAGAAGTGTGAATAGAACAATATTGTCGCTATAAATATCAGTTCAAACCATACTGTACAACCTTCAGACGACACCTAACAAAGTACACTCACTGTTCTTGACACAATTTGATAGAGGTATGTTTAAGCTGCAAATGGATTTTTATTTATTTTGTAAAGAGTCTTGTATTTTCTTGTCTTTCAAGTAGAGTGGTGTCTACTGTCTAAGCTATAGCGTAGTGAAGCAAAATGTACGATCAAAAGCTTTACTTGCGATCACAATACTGTCCTACATTTTTGTGTCCAAAACTGGACTGGGTCGCCCTTTATTAAGAAAAAAAAAGGTAGGTACTATAAAGCCTCTTTTATCAGTAACTCTTTAAAGGGCGTAGAACTGGCACACACATAGAAGAGATAAACACTACCTACTTCGAATTTTAGAAAAATAATGTTGTCAGATGAGATTAGGGCGGCTCTCATGCCCAAAGGCGGGTGTTATTTTTATATGATTAATACCAAATAGTAGTCTTAAATGAAGTTTTACTATTAGTCTATCTAGGAAGTATCATTTTCCCAGTAACTGGGTTGTGGAGGATGGGTGGAGGTCGGTATTCAGCCGAGACCAATTAAAATAGAAACTGACTTCAGGGTATTTGGGAGAAAGGCTGAGGAGATGATGATGATAATTAATAATTTTATAGGAAAAAATCTATTGTTAAAGTTCAATGCACAAAGTCTTTTATCAACAGCTTTGCAAAGTCAAATTTTACATTTTACTATAAACCAACCTCTCTTGTTATAATAATTTCTGTCAGTAGAAATTATAGATGGGAACCGTTTGTTCGCAACTTCATTAAAATCATTTTAGTTACCAACCGATTTATCGTTTGCATTTTGGATGTCGGTAATTTTGTTACATTTCCAATTAACAGAGTCAAAAAGTTTTCCATTATTCATTGGTATTCAATGTTGAAGTTTCTCATTACAATGTCATATTTGACGGAAGTTAGGTACAGTGCTAATTATGATCTAAAGATATTGGATTTTCGTTAAATTAATTAATAAATAAAAATCAAAAAAAAAGAAAGAAAACATGTTAATAGCTACAAAATAATTGTAAATACCAAAACACAGTTTCCCACAGGTCATGTGTAGACCGTAAAAAAGTTATTTTTCATTTAGCATACTTACTCATGTCGTTGATTGATTTGTAAACATTGTATCACCAAAACATAAAAAAATCTTTTCTCATAAAATTGTAATATACTTTTCATTTAATACAGTACCTATTCTTTTTCTCAAAAAGTTACATCATAATTCTTTATTCTCATAAAAATCAGTTTCTACCTTACACGCTCGATACAACATTTTGTCGGGAAGCTTACTTGTTTTATTTTTATTACAACGGCTGAGACACGATAACATAATTTAAGACCTTTATCGAAAGGTGGATCGCTTCGCAAAAGAAAATTCTCTTTTGCTGTAGCATAGAAAATATCTTTATAATATACCGTATCCCGTTTACCGCTCCCAAAAGAAAATGAACCAACGATAACGGATTCACGCTCATTGATTTAAGGACACTTCTAGAAAAATTGAGTGGAACGTTTCCAAAATATAAATTGATTGAAGAATATCAAAGATTTTTTGCCTCTAGTGTGGTATCGTACAATATTGAAAGGAAAATTTATTTGATGCCTTTTGGAGATAAGCGCTTGCTTTGATAAGGTATGACTTGTTTTATCTAGAAAATATATAATAATATTAGATACGTTTATTTTTAGAAGTCGTAGTTCATATTTTAATAGTAGTTTAATATCACGAAACTAAAGTAACAACAGTGATTTCTCTAATTGCAACGTAAAATTATCGTGGTATATCAACGGAAAGATCAGCGATGATGTAAGCAACAGCTGTCCAGAACGCTGCTCCAAGATCAAGATTCTCTGTAGTTTCAACATTCATCGTATCCCCTTCAGTGTGGTGAAACCAGAAATATTTACCATTGTCATTGTGAAGACTAGCTCCAGGTATCCCAGTACCGGTAAATATAGATATATCAGATCCCGGACTATCACTTTCTATAAGAGTTGACGCATTAATAGATTGAAACAGTTTCAATACTTCTGCCACAATGCAACGGGTTTTGTGATTGCCATTGGCAACCAATCCCAGAGGAGCAAACGTACCTTCATCAGATTCCATTATGAAGTTAATGTTGTGACTCTCATCTTCATGCGCTTTCTTATATGCGTGTACACCTATAAGACCAAGCTCTTCAGCAGTCCAAAGGATAGCTCTAATGGTTCGCCTTGGGCTCAAGTTCAGACGATTTAGAATCACTGGTGCTGCCCAGCTGACAAAAATGCCACCACCATCATCCATGGCTCCCTGGCCAACATCCCAGCTATCGATATGTCCTGATACGATAACAAGTTTTTCAGGGGATTCTTTCCCCTTCAAATCAACGAGTGTGTTCCTTGACACCCTGGTTTCCAGTGTTGAATACATTATAAGTTGTAATTTGACTGTCTCACCTCGGTTATATAGTCTTGTGATCAAATCAGCATCTTCCAAAGTGATTGCTGCCGCTGGGATAGGTTTAACGTCATCACTGTAGGTCTGAGAACCCGTATGCGGGGAATCAATTGAAAAGGGAGCAATAGACCGCACCAAAGACGCAACAGCTCCTTTAGCTGAAGCTTTTGCTGCGCCTTGCGTCCTATATACTACAGTTTCACTGTAGGTCGTAAAAATTGGTACATATAGAACAATTTTGCCTTTGATTTGCTCATCTGGTGTTTCTTCCAATTGTGTAAAATTAGATATTACTACCACTTCAGCTGTGAGTCCATTTAAAGGTGTTTTGACACTTTTGCCGAGACCTAAAATTTCCATCTTCTTCTTTCTTGGTTCATACATAGTTAATACTTCAGCACCTCTTTCCCAAAGTGGAACCTGAAATATAACGAAATTAAATAATTTTCCATGTAGAAGAAATCCTTTTACAAGTCAGTTATTGGTTAGTTATATTAAAAAAACCGGCCAAGAGCGTGTCGGGCCACGCTCAGTGTAGGGTTCCGTAGTTTCCCGTCCGTCACAATAAGTGTCCCCAACTTTTCAAAAACTGTTCGTCCCATCAAGTTCAAAATAATTTTCCTAGAAAGTCTTTATAAAGCTTTATTTTCCAGATTTTTTCATATTTTCTAAACTTATGGTTCAAAAGTTAGAGGGGGGGGGGACGCATTGTTTTTTGGAAATTATTGATATTATCAAAAAATGATTTTAGTAAACCCCTATTCATTTTTGAATACCTATCCAACAGTATATCACACGTTAGGGAGGAAATTAAAAAAAAAATACTTTCGATTCTACATGTAGGGGGGCTACCCTAATAAAAGATTTTTATTTTACTACTTTGTCGGCGTGATTGATATATACATATTGGTACCAAATTTCGGCTTTCTAGTGCTAACCGTCACAGATTAAGCGAGGACGGACGGACAGACATGGCGAAACTATAAGGGTTCCGTTTTTGCCATTTGGCTACGGAACCCTAAAAATGAGAAATAATTAAAAAATAAAATAAACACACAACAACTAATCTAATAAACACAGTAATACAACACATAAACATAACGAAAAAAACACAAACAACAACAACAACATAAACATTACGAAAAGATATATTATATTTATAAAACACGAGCTTCAGCCACCGGCATTGTCCGCATGAACGTAGAAACGGTACGTTACGTTTTTTATTATTTTACTGGTAAAAGAATTTATGAAATTGGTCGAGTAGTTTTGAGTAAAATCGTAACATATAAACCAACAAACAAAGATGTAATCTTTCCACTTTATAATATTTAGTTTAGATCACTAACTCACCTCAACTTCTTCTGTAATTACTTCATGTAAACCTTCATTATGAAACAAATCGATCATGTAGTCAATAGATTGTTCAAGGTCTAACGTCCCCGATGGCCGCGCTCCAAATTTGTCCACGAATTTCGCCAGTCTGTAATAATTATAAAAAAGCTATTTAAAAACACAAACTTCACCTTTTTAAATTGACATTACAGGTAAAATTGATGTTACAGCCGTTAATTTTTGAAAACTTACTCATCATAAGTTTTGCTTTTAAAATCACCGTCCCGAACATAATTCAATATCTGATCCTTAACATTTTCGTAGGACCATATCTCTTCAATCAACTCATCCCCCAGCAAATCTTGGCATGTATTTGATTTTTCGTTCAGAACCTTGGCTTCATTCGCAACGACAATAAAAAGGGTTACGAATACAATAAGATAGAAATTCATTTTTCTTCCAATGTCTTCGAGACATTGAGATGTTTCGCTAAAGCGAGAGCTCTTTTGTAGTATAACTGTTACAGGCAAAGTATTAAATCAGACTTTATACGTACAGACGAGCTTGTCATTTTGTAAGAGCTAGGCATTCTATAAAACATAAAGTCAGTAGTTTAAATAATTTCAAATTACTGCAAAAACCTTCTTCTAGAGAGGAGGCCTGATTCCCAACAGTGGGAAAATTACAAGGCCGATAATGCTAATGCTATTTGCAAAAACAATGTCAATGTATATGTTAATGTCACTATCAATTTCTATATCAATGCTAATGTCATGAATAAAAGTGATCTTGCTTGTGCAATGTTAGATTCTTTAAATCCCTGCAGACAGAAAAAGGCGCCGAGAGCCGTCAGTATATTTTACTCACGACCGTCATTATCACATTGCTGGCTGTATGGTTGGTATTGTATATTTAGATGTGTATAGATGGGTGGTTTCGTGGTGCAAATTCAATTTATTTTACACTATTGGTTTTTACTATTCCATTTTATTGTAATGCAATTCAATTATTAGTTTTCACTGTTTTGGTTTCTAGTTTTTAAGTTTTAATATTCGCATAAATGTTATTTTTTCTTTAAATAAATCTATCAATATTAGTAAAATATTGAGTAAATAATATTTCATACATTTCCTGATTTTTTTTACACCCGGTTATACTGTAGTTGGGAAAAGTTTAAGGAAAACGTAGGCTGTCGATAGAATGTCGGATTGTACAGATTACCGGTAGCATATCTATCTTAGTATCTTATCGGAATTGATGGTCGAATGTCTAAAATGTCTATACGACTACTTATGTCTAGGTTTGATGGACATTTAATACTCGAGAGTCTGAAGAAAACACGCCTATCTTGTGGATTTTGAAGATATCTTATCAAAATGTGTGTTAAATTTCAATAGCATTCTACTTCAAAGTATTATTTTGGATCAATGCTGAATTGCCTAAGTGCTAAGACATTAATAAAATGTAGTGAGTAATTGATAAAATGATGATGATGAAAATGTTATCATCATCATTTCAGCTGTAAAACGTCTAATGCTAGAAATACATCTGCCTCAGCTGTTCTGCGAGCAATGTACCCTGCCCACTGCCATTTCATTTTGGCAATTCTTCGGGTTATGTTAATAACTTTTGTTTTTTTCGGACATCTGCATAAGGACCACCGGATATTTTCTTTATGAAATGTAGACTGAGACTCTTAGACTAAGAATTAGTTTTTGTATTGTGGGTGCGTTCACGAACATGTAAACCCACATACAAACACTGGTTTTGGTGACCCATAACAATTATCAGTAGGTCATACAAATATTGTTCAACACAGGAATCGTACCTGCAACACACATTAAAACAGACTAAACCCAAGGTTATATAAGAATGACTATGGTCAACAGATATATTACTGTTTAAGAAATAAAAACCGAAACTAGTCGTAACATGCAGAATTACTTTAAAATCTTGCAGTTTATTGCCATATGCCATTGCACTAATCTTGACCTTTTTTCTGCAAATCTTATTAAATACGGGTAAATCCATGACTATGTATTTATAATAGGTATGATTTTTTTTTTAAGGATCAAAAACAAAGTTAAATTAGTTTATATATTTTATTTTTCCCTAATTGGTTTTTCACGGCTTTCTGCTACATTTTTTGTATTTACTTATTTAATGATGTATTTGACATCCACTGACCGCTCTACGGTAGAACGAAAAGGCGTGACAGATGTTTACTGATTAAAACCCTCCTGTGCCCTTCAGTTGCCCTTTTCCGGTGTCATGGTACCTCTTTCAAAAAATCCTGTGATTTCTGCTACACGTGGAAGTATGTAATCATCATCATCATAATCTTCTTGCCCTTGAACCGTGTTTTTTTGTGGCTGATACAACACATTTTTATCTTCATCTGTCCTGTCACTCGTCATGCTTTCACTAACTTACTTTTCGTTCATATCACTTATATATGAACGAAATAATACTTAACACAACCCTTGCATCTTTTCTATGGCCTCCCTCTCCCTCATCACTCATCCACAATTACGTGGAAGTAAGTAATATAAATCTTTATATAGGTCTCAAAGATATCTTTCAAAGATCCAATTTAACAGCGGAACCAATACAATGTACAACAATACTCACTCGTCATAGGTCTTCCCTTTGAATGGTCCCGACAATGTGTAATCAATTATCTTCTTTACTCGCTTGTCATAAGACGTAATTTCTTCAACCAAAGATCCAAGATCACAGTCACTGGAATCAAAAACCTTTTCTTTGTCACACTTAGTTTCAAAAACTAGGACGATTAGTAAGAATACGAATGATTTTGAAAACATTGTAGAGTGTATACGTCTTGTCCCAGTAACAGTCGGTAAACAAATAGTGGATATGGTTGCAGAACAATTGGACGGCGGTCAAGTGTGAGTGGCGAGACACGGTCGTGGAAATGGACATTGTTTGTTGGTAATGTAGTGTGATACTGTGATCGCTTGATTCCATTATGACTGCTTTTAATTTATGACTTCATTTTTGCGATCAGTTGAATGAAAGTGTGATTGGTTTTCGGATGTGATTAGGATTGACTGACACTGGTCAGAGTCTTTACAATTACGTGTTAAAATTTCAGTCGTGTGAGCATGAAAGAAGGAAGGAGCTGTACATCTTATGTAGCTTACCTT
The DNA here is from genome assembly GCA_030763345.1 of Mythimna separata. NCBI lineage: Eukaryota > Metazoa > Arthropoda > Insecta > Lepidoptera > Noctuidae > Mythimna > Mythimna separata. The sequence goes on along the minus strand of CM061177.1, from coordinate 16,252,759 downwards.
TACCATCATTGTCAGTTATGGTCGTCAATTGGATCGCATTAAAAACTCGTGGTAAGGCGTCAGTTTATTTAGGAAGGTGTGGTGTTTTTTTGTAATTTTTTACCTAGAAGTCTAAGATAAGAGAGTTTACCTTATCTACTACTAACTTCTTCTAGCGGTTTCTTTTGCGTGAATATTGGTTATTGCAGACGCAAAGTTAAAGTCGAAGCCAGATAAAAAGTAGCATAATTATGTCCTTCCTTGGGGTTTAAGCTTACTCTGTAGCTTTGATAAAATTCTGTTCCGTAGGTTAGTTGTGAAAGCGAAATTACTATATCTAAACTAATATTATAAAGCTAAGATTCTTTTTATGCTACTATTTAACTCAAAAATTACTTGACCGTTTTCAAAATATCGAAGTTAGTTTGTAACATTAGTATGGATTTTAATTAAGTGGCGGTTTAATTGTACAGGTTATTCAGAAGTTAATTAAGACAGTGAGACAACCTAAATGTAATCTAGACTTAATAGTATAGGTATGTAAGTAACATAATGCAAATTAAAGACAGAATTGATTAATATCATTGTGATTGAATTGAATCATTACAGTCTTTACTGATCTAAACTTCTAATGATTATAATTGGCAATTTGTTTTTATAAAGATTTTAGTGAAGCTTGTGGCAATTTACAGATTGAGTCGTACAATTATTTCTTTGGTTACAGTTTTTTTTTTTGTTTTTGGGAAGTGTTAAATCATATAATGACTTCTCCTGGTCTAAGGTGAAGCCAGAGGACATATGCTACTAACTTTGTATTCTAAGACCACGGGATTCCTTTTCGGAAATCCCCCTGTAGCCTTAGCGGGTATAACGAGTGGCCCTGCTAGGCCTAGAACAGGACTAAAGCCCACTAACTTCGTAACTTCGTAACGTTCCAATACCCCTCCTGCCACCTTAATAATGATCAGGGCTTTACATGAAGTGTTAGAATGTCAGGTGTGCAAGTGAAATAGAGGGGTAGAGCTATACACAGTTCAGTTTAGATCGTAAAACGGACCATTCTATTTAATAAATGGGTTAATAATGTTCGTAATATAATTCATTTCATCGACTATTGTCTATCGCATAATAAGGGCGCACAAAACACCGGCGGGATTCATCTATTCACGGTGAGAGACGCCTTATTTAACGAACAATAGATCTATTAAGATAGAGATAGTTAGGGACCTGGACCTGACTGTTTATTGGAACGTTTTGATACATTATTCATTTTGTTTTTGAAAGGGTAAAGAGAAATACACCCATTTTAATTTAGTTCCATATTTTGTTAGTAGTATTAGAATGTCTTTCAAAAGATAAACCGATGACTTAGTGAACATCGCAGAAAACCGCCTAGAACCAGGTGTGGAAAAGAAGAAACACTTTTCCAAAACCGGGATAGTTCCAGAACAACTTATATGGATTCGATAGCTAGGTAGATTAAGGTAGAATTTGTCAGTCGTAACCTCGGCCTTACAGACATTGAGCTAGGTAGCTCATCGTCCAAAATGGACCAAGTTTATATCGATGGCGAGTTGTAGGCACAGTTTTTGAGGCCAAAAAGCTGTCAGCAAAATGCCAATATTACGGAAATGTTTAAAAGAGTTAACACGGAGCGCAAAGAGCAATTGAAGAAACATTAGTCAGAAAAATTCTCTCGTTGAAAGAAAGAAAGAAAGAAGGAAAGAATATAATATGCTTACCGACATTCAAGTGCTCTGTAGGTACGAACAGAACATTAAGGGATACCGTTCCAGGAATGAAGACGGTTGTGTTGTATTATAATTTGTTACGCCAAACTCATGACTGAGTTTGTTTACCAAAAAGTATATTTTCACAGAATAAATGAAGATTTGTTGTTTATTTTACTTACTAAGCTAAGTTTACTGTGTGTTAAGATGTTATTAGTTATGCTTAGTTAACGTATTACATTATAAAAGCAGAACAGTATTTGAACAATAACAATTAAAACTTCGTTAAAGTTTTACTCGTAATTACTGAGAAATTGCGATTATCGCATTTTATACGGAGTAATTGTCTTGATGGCCTTTTAGGCACCTATCTCTCACGCATGAGATTGTGAATTTGAAACCAGGCAATTAACAATGTGATTTTTTCAATTTATCATGTAGTTTTTTTAGTTGGGGAAAGGACATGATGACAGCAAGCAGTGGACAGCTCGCCGTCCGGCCTTCCGATAACCGTCTGGACCAAGACCTAGTCATCTACGGCGCGTAGCGTTAATAATGTCAGCATAATCGTAAGAACCCAACATGATCAAAGTTTATTGGGGCCATGAGTTCTGCGAAAAGGAACCCTAGAGCCCACCCACTCAAACACCGGCAGGACCAATGCCCATGGTAGAGCTGAGAGTATCACTACATATTATATTCAGTATGAATAATTTTAAACCCGTACCAAATATAGTACAATAAAATCTATCACACATCACAAAGGCCGTTTTAGCGCCATTTGGTACATACGTATTATTATGAATAGTGCACATCCGTTGGTGACCAATCAAAATCCATTTCAATCGAGCGTATTGTACTGTGAACCAACTACGGTGACCACAGGGCTAGGAACATCCATGCCGGGCTACACCATCATCTACCTAGCCTTTTCCCAACTATATTGGGGTCGGCTTCCAGTCAAGTCGGATTTAGCTGAATACCATTATTTTACGAAGAGCGGCTGCCTACTAGACCTTCGCCTCCGGCTACATACGGCTTCTTATAATGTCATAATTGTCACTGGCCCTTAATTTCTTAAGTAAACCGTGAAATTGGCTGTCGAGTTCATTATTCATTTGTTTAAAAAAAAAGTTTTATCTGAAGAAAAAATAAACACAGATAGGTATCTGACACGTGAACCCGATCAGAAATGTGTAAAAGAGATAAAGTGAACGTGATCATTGTAATGTTGTTATCTATTTGAAGAAGTCCGATTCATTCATTTAACAAGCTGTCAGTGTCACTGCAACCTACAGAAAAGGCATTCTCTCAATGTGCCTCATATACAATTTTATTTTGTTTTTCTTCTTTTCGTATCGATGCTCTCATTAAACTTTTTCTGCCCAGTATTTGGCAACCTGTATGGCTTTGGTATTGGCCTCGTTTAGATCCTGCCGTAGTGGAACAGTATAGGCTAGATATATATACAATCTGTATTTTTTGATATCCCATAACTCTAGGGTTATATTTTGTAGCTAAAAATAATTCTAAAACTCCTAGAATAGGTGGTCCAAAAATGCATCGTTTCGGAGATATCATATATCTAAGTTTCATTGATAAATATAAGTAATTAATTTTTATTCAAACCAATCATTCATATTTAAAGAGCTATTTAAGCTAAGAAAATGCATACATTAATAATCGTGACTTAGCCGAATTATTTTGTATGAAAAATTAAAAAAAAAAAACGAAGGATTGGAACATAACTCATATGCCAGTTGATTCTTTGATATGGCCTCAATCATACCCTAGAGTTATGGGATATCAAAAAAAACACGTTATATAACAAGTAGGCTATTCTCTATATTTTTAGTTCTACAATGCCACCTCTAGCAATGAGTGTTTCAATGCTCTGTGACAATGACGTACGAATTCACGCAATTCACACTTGTGTGAATAGCGATTCGCGTTTATGACAGAATATGTAGTAATTGCGGGAAAACGATAGGCCTTGTAATTGACACTGTTGAGTTGTCGACTGAATGTATAATTTTACTCATTATGCAACTATTTGCGGTGTTGTGTGCTTGACATTTTGCGAACATAATGAATACAGGTGTGTTAAACTGAAGGGTATAAACGTACCTTTAGGAATGATAATATATTATAGTTTTATGTACTGTTTTATTCTCTAATTCATGCATGAATGTGGCTGTACTTGGGGCTAGGTCTCGTGGTCGCCCTCGCGCTGGCTGGACGTCGTCGAGTCCGACGTGAGAGCTAATGGCTTGAGTGAAAAGGATGTCGAAGATCTGGCAAAGGGGAGGAAGTTCAGTCAGAAAGCGAACGCTGGCAATAGCTGGGATTAACGCCAGATGGAAGAAGAAGAAGATCGTTATATTCTGTAAGTGGCACTTTATAAAGAAAGTAAAAATAAATTATTTATTTGCGTCAAACATGCCGCATACCATACCAGCACAGTAATATATTGGGAAGACATGTGTCACATTCGTTTATCTATTTATTTTTTAGGGTTCCGTACCTCAAAAGGAAAGAACGGTACCCTTATAGGATCACTTTGTTGTCCATCTGTCTGTCTGTCAAGACCCTTTATCTCGAGAACGCGTGAAGGTATCAAGTTGAAATTGAAAATCTAGACTCAAGTCTGCGGTCGGAAAATTTCTAGTTACGTAACAAGAATTTTTATTTTTGAAAAATCTTCAAGATTCGATTCGAGAATTGAACTGTTTTCATAGATAAGTTGATACGGAACACTCAGTGCGCGAGTCCGACTCGCACTTGCCCGGTTTTATGTATATCGTAACTGAATGGCGGTTATATCTTTACACTAAATTAACTACAGGATTTACCACGGATTTACATTTCATAAACAATAAGATCAGCTCAGTGCAAAGATAATAATGTATTATGATTTGACATGTCATATTTCTGTGATTATAATTTTATGTACAGTGTAAAGTGTGGTGCAACGCGAAACCAAGCCGTTTGAGAAATGGGTACCTACGTTGTAAAAGATTATGAAAACTCATTTGCGAGTGGTTTCAAGTTTCCCTGAACCGTAAACTTCTGCGGTGACTGGAAGCATTTTACTAGCTTTGTTTTGACTTCAGTTGTATAATATGTCAACATAATATATATATATTTGAGACAGAACTCTCTTTGCTTCTGCTTTTAGTTTGTAAATAAAACATGCGATGCTTTAAATGAATTAAATGGAGATTTAATATAATTAGTTAAATTATTGTTTATTTAAGGATCTTTGTACAATTTGTACATTCTAGCCTAAATTGCAGGTCAAACTTAATTCAGGCAAAAATGTCACTGTATGATTTAATTTTTTTAAATGTATTTTACGTTAAATAAGCCACTTTTTATTAATAAACGGTATTCTATTCTATATAACAAAAACTAACTAAAAAAAAACAAAACTTATTTTAATGCACAAAAGTTCCAATTGGATTTTACATGAACGTTTCAAAATTTCTTCCTCAGAACATAACCTTGATATCGTAACTCAGTAAGCTAGATTCGATGTTCTCGGACTTGCGTTAATGCCTACACTTAATTAGTGGTCATAAATCATGTTAGTAGTCTGAGACACTTGCCCCTACATGCCAGTGACATGCCCCACATTGATTTACTCAATAATAATTAATTTAGAGCAGTGGTAGCCCAGTAGTAACGGCCCCGACTTACGGGTCAGGAATAAAAACTAGGCACATTACTTTGGGTAATTTATTTCATCACCATTGCTCTCAAAACCGTGAAGGAAAACATCGTGAGGAAACCGGCATATCCTTAAAACAAAAACAATTACTGGAGACTTGTGACATCCACTAGCCCGCACTGGACCCATATGGTGGATTACGGCCCATTCTCTCTACTATAGAGGAGCTTGAGTCCCAGCAGTGGGAATACTATAAGGCTGATACTATGCCAATTAATATGGAGTACTCAGGCTCAGTCACTATTGCGAATGTATTAATTATTTACTATTAATACTTTATCTACCTACATCAGTCGATAGGGACGAAAAATTCTGGAGTAGTGACCACGTACCGGAAGACGCAGCATTGGAAGGCTTCTCACAAGGTGAACCGATAATCTGGTGAGTCACGGGAATGCGATGAATGCAAGACGCACAGGACCGGAGTGCCTTTGTGGCGACATTTGGGGAGGGCTTACGTGCAGTGGTCATCTTTCCGTTGAAATTATGATGACTTTTGAAAAAGAGGAGAGAGTCAATTCGGATGCTTGATGCTAGATACAAATATTAAATTCAATACTAACACGCTAATTTCAAAAACTACTGGTTTGAATGAAGAAGATAAATAGGAATTTTGTTGATTTCCTATCTTAATATCTCATGTTTTCCTTCCAATCAGATATATTGCCATATTATTTGCGTCAAATTACTTTTTGCCATTGCGGAACAGTATCTGACAAGAAATCAACAACATTGCTACTAAACTTCTGAGTCTCGTTTTCATGAATGCTAGAGATCTCTTTGAAGGGTGCCAGAATGACTAACGTCAACATTTGTGTAAGTACTTAAAAATTATTGTCAAAGTAGCCTTGTCATGTTCAGTTTTTGATTTATATAATATTTCTTTATAAATATATTTCTTACTTTTTTATGTCCGCTCGGGCTCAGTCCAGATGGTTACCAATCGGCCGGACAGCAAGCTAACCATTACTCGTCGTTCACAAAGTACCGCGCCTACCGTAGCTAGTAGACTGGTTAAGGGTCTCGAGAGTACCTAATTTCTGCAGCTGTCTACCTAAAAATATTAAATTCCTCAACCATTGCACCAATATAAGCGTGAAATAAGAAAAAGCCATTAGCAGAAGATATCATACCATTCCTTTAATATGTTCTCCAAAAGAAAGCCTGAAGACATTATGAGTTTACTAATTACCCCAACTTGAAGATACAAGCCTCATTACACACAAACAAAGTTGTTTCCCAAGAAAAATAATCTTAAACAAAATGTTCGCGTAGATAAGTTTTTATAGCAGAAGGGATGGAAACACGTTGTTTAGAAACTTTTCAGAGAGTTCAAAACTCAAGGGACTTCAAAAGATACGAGAGTTTGAAGAAGCGAGATAATTTTAGTAAATTCCCGAATTTGGTTGCTGTTTTTGTATTTTAAGTTTTTTTTATACTCTAATATTGTACAGAGAAAAAGATTTGTATTTTTGTTTGTAATTAATAGATTTAAAAACTGCTGCATTAATTTTACTCTTAAAAATTGCTTAAGTCACTTTACAACTGAGTGATAATTATAGGCTACTACTTCTGAGCAAGCGAAGTCGCTGACAGAAATAAGTGTTTTGTAAAAAAAAACCTATTTAACTATGGATAAGTATCCATAGTTAAAAGTCGGTAGGATATAATTTATAGTATCACAGAGCTTACTCTTAGGTGAAATTTCTAAGCCCTGGTAAGCGTAGGCCTTGGCGGGTCCCATCAATTTTTCTTTATTTTAATAATAAGATAGGCACAAAGTGAAAACACAAGAGCTTTTCATTAATCGAATACTTCCTTTTACTTCAAAAACCAGTGTTCTAGCTTTCGAATTTCCCTAAAAGTTTAAAAGCAGTATAAAGTGTCGTACACCACTTACAAAGCCACAAAAATACCACCACTATTTTATCAAAATAAAACTTCGACCATTTCACATTTGCCGCTGTAATTATCCAGAAATTCCAGTAGTAAATTATTGTTCTATCTAATTAGGCTACTAAACGTCCAATTTTGTAGTGTTTTCGACTAATTAACTTTAACACCCGAGTTAAATGTTAATTGCAATCACTTTGTTTTTGTTTTATAGGCAATTATTTGTGTACTGTTTGTTTTAAGTAATGCTAATAGTAATTTGTTGAGTTTCTCGTTTAAATATGTTTTTTAAAAGGCAGTGTGAGCGTACGTACCTATTTTTTTGAGGTTGGCAATAATCGAATGACTTTTCCCGCAATAAGGCGGAGTGAGTCACTATTTTTTTTCTACATCACCCAAAGGTTGATGGTAGAAAATGCCTAAGGCGTTAAATTCGCCTCTATACTTTTTTGTGTTCATGAAACAATAAAATATACCTACAAATAATTTTAACCACCCTGTTAATGTACTAAGTACCTACTTCATTAATACTTGTATCATAAGTTTACAAAGTATCATAATTTATTTTTACTTTATTTTACTCCAAGAAAATAAATAACACAACGGGAACTATAAACTAAAACCATGCAACTGTAGAGACCTTATCGCATTCCGCGAAGAGATCGTGGAATGCAACCAGGGAACCTAGAATGGACAGAAATAGTCCGGACACAAAATAGGGCAAAAAGTCAACTAAAAATACCAAGTACCTGGCTCTTTTATATAAAACAGTTATTGTTTGCACAATTGTTACGTCTTTGGTAGCAATGGGCGATTTCGAAATATTTTAGCAATCGAAATAATCGCAGCCGTAAAATTAACCATCGATTCAAACGTCGACTCGCCGTTCTTCAAAATAATCGAAATGTTTTTTGATTGTTTCGCCTCAACGGTATCGACCAATAGTTTCCGGTTGTTCGAATCAGTCACTCTCAGAGCGTTTTCACATTATCCGATCCGATATCGGTATCAGACACCGATCCGATATCGGGGTAAGTAAAATGTATGAAATATGTACCTGTCTTACATATTGTCCGGCCCGATATCGGATATCGGAGCACGCCATTTCATACATTTTACTTACCCCGATATCGTATCGGCGTCCGACACCAATATCGGATAGGATAATGTGAAAACGGTCTCACAATGAATGCGCTATGCGTCAGTTGCAATAACAGACCAAGTCGGACTCGAGTTAAAATCGAAACAATCGAGAACCATCGAGATGTTGGAACGATCGAAATAATCGAATAAAATCTACTATACTAAATTTGTTATAGGATGGTTTCGGTGACAGCTGTCAGATTCATACAATGTAGCTATCTATCCTTTTCTCTCATCTTAAAGATGCTTATTTTTGTCCTGCTGTCATCCAACCCATGCTATGTAAAAAAGACTATAAGGACTATTTCGAAAAACATCTCGATTATTTTGTAGAGTGGTGACTCGACGGTTTATTCGACGGATTCTTTGGATTATCCGCCCATCGCTATGTACAAGTATAATACTGACGTCAATTGGCCTGTGGTACGTAGGCGTGTCTGCGTTTGTGCGCCATCTAGCCCATGGTTACTTACTTAGGTAAAGGTTAAGTACTTTCTTTTAAATATTTAAATAGGTTATTTTAATACGAAACATTAGAAGTGGCGGTTTGAATTTTTTCTTGATCTCTATATAGGTTATTCTTGTTAATATTCAGTGTTTAAATAGACCCTCAGTCGTTCCAGTTTAATTTAAACTCTTTGTTTTTTAACTAGAACTTTGGTTTTCAATTGAAGCAAATTGGAAGGACATGACCGTTCCGACATTTGGTTTCTTTTTCTGCTTTAGTAATTGCATACCATTTGTATAATTTCACGAAATTCGTTAAGTAATGTGAGTCGATCATGATGAGTTGTTTTTTTTTTGCATACATTAAACTCAAAATCCGTGACGTGATTTACAAAAATTGACGAGTCACTTAACAGAAAGGTGATTAAAAATTTTGATGAAAAAATCAACATCTGTAAGCGTGGTCGTAGTGGACCTGAATCTGATGTCATTTTTTAATTAAGATGGCACAAACTTATTCTTTGAATACAATTATAATTTCAATTATTTTCAACTAGGTAAATTCTTTGATTAAAATCAAAGGTATTATTAAAAACCCGGTACCTATATGCTAACATGTACTGAATGACTATATTAGATACCTGATTAATAATATTTATATTAAATATTAGGACCGAACAACGGACGTATATGAGTCGGAAACCCCTGTTTCCGGCTCATGTTAGGTTAGTTACTAATACAATATAGTTGAGGAACTAACAACGTCTCTTGAGACTGTCTTGTTGCTATAATTTGTGTTACATGTTAATGACATCAAGTTAGAGGTATTATATGTAACTATAATTATTATGTAAGCGTTGGAAGGCCTCCCACAAGGTGGACCAACGACCTGGCGAGGGTTGCGGGAATACGATAGATGTGAGACGCACAGGACCAGTCGCTGTGGCGACGCTTGGGGGGAGGCCTATTTCCAGCAGTGGACGTCTTACGGCTGAGACGATGATGATGATGATAATTATGTATGAAGAGGTGATAACTTATGCGGTAATTTCCAAGATAACTCCAGCTAAATCAATGTTACTTTACAACTTGCTCTTGTACACACCTTCGTTTGCATCGAATTTTTAAATAAGCACGAATGAAAATGATGTCAAGGAATAGCACATTCCGAAGTTTAATGGTAGAGGCAGCGTAAGAATCTAACTATTATTATAAAGGCAAAAGTGTGTGTCTTGTGATTTTAGCGCTGAACGGATTTCTACGATACTTAGTCCACAGGTTGACCATGACCTGAAATAGCACGAAGGATACTTTTTATCCTGGTATTATGTTCCCTTGGAATAATTTTCTATTTTTCACAGGCAAAACCGCTGATAGAAGCTGGGTTATACATAAATCCATCAACACATCGATGGGTCCTATGTATAAGGGCCAAACTAACAATTTGGCCATTTTTACTTTTTTATGGGAAACGCATCTTTTAAGTAACAAAAATCTTTTTGATAAGTACAGAAGTACACGGCATAGTGACAAAATTTGCTGCAAATCTAGTAAGACGGCGTTATATTCTAAAAGCATTTTCAGTATGGCGCCGCGTATATACAATCACTTGCCAAAGTCTATACTAGAAACTTCATCAATCGATGCATTCAAAAAGAAATTAAAAAGCTTCTTGCTATGTAAATGTTACTATACTGTTCATGATTATTTATTAGAGGATGTAAGGACATATTGAAGTAACTATTGCACCAAATTCATTATTTTATTAATATAATTTCTTTGACATTTGTTTACTTTGACATTTATTTACAAATATATCTTGACATTCTCATTTAATACATGACATTCACATTTAGATAAAACTATTGACATTACTATTTTACATTGTGAATTTACTAAATAATAAATACACGAATTTAATTTAATTTTACTTCTATAATATTATTTTGACATTTAATCACAATTGTATCTTGACATTATTTATTATCAACTTTCGTTTTATGTTTCTTTGTTATTGGCTATGTTGAAATGAAATAAACTAAATTGTACTATTAATTATAAATAATACTATTGCAAGAAAATATATTATAATAATAAAGCTTGTGATTTGCATGCCTCACAGGTGTAATATGGTTGGACTGTGCTATATTTTTAATGTCTTTATGTAATTACCCATATTAGCAAATAAACGATTATGATTATGATTATGATTATGATTATGAAGTATAAATAATTATGTGAGCCATTAAAAAATAAAAAAATCTGCATAGAAACACGATTTTTTATTACAGTATAAAGGCATATCTAACATGAATTGAAACGTAAAAGGACCAAAGAGGTAGTAAGAGACTTATACGTGGGGAGTTCCCGCGCGTTTGTTTCGTAGTTCGAGCTAATCTGCTGATTTGACACTTAGACTTGCTTGATTGATGTAGAAAAAATATTATCTCACTTGCATACCACAGCTGTTAAGAAAATTTAGTAGCATCGAATGACATTGTGCCAATTAATGAAAGCGATAATGAAGAAAATTAATGAAGACTTATCAATAATTTTTAGTAATGTCGATTTTTTTTATTTTGTTTAAACCAGATAGTTATTTTAATTTTGTTATTTTTTGGATTATGTTTAACTGAACACCAGATTTAGTCAAGTGTAACCGTAAAAAAATAGCAAATGAACACCAAAACTTAAACAGAATTTTAATACAAAATGAGATTTCAATATGTAACATCTGTTTATCCTATAAAAGTAAATTACCTCCAAATAAATACCTAATACTTAAAAACAGTAAATAAATTCCAATTTTGGTTCTTCTTGACATAACGAGTTTCCTCCGTGCCTCGGATAGCGCGTTAAGCCGTAGGTCCCGGCTGTCATTTGGAGATCTTTGGCAGTCGTTACGGATAGTCAGAAGCCAGTAAATCTGACGCCAGTCTTGCCATGAAGTACCGTGTTACCTCAGTTAATGGGTTGTGGAGGTCTGGTAGGCAGCCGCTCCTCGTAAAATACTGGTATTCAGCTAAATCTGGCTTGACTGAAAGCCGACCCCAATATAGTTGGGAAAAGGCTAGGCAGATGATGTTGGTGGAGGACCATCAACTACTTCTGAGTAGCTTAAAAACAATAACCACGAAGGGGTTTGTGGGGTCTGTGTTTGCTCGTTCACTAGACTCCACAATCCCCTTCTAACCTAACCTATCCTAGTCGGGGCGCCCCATGTCTCGAAGTAGCATTCCAACGGTGTAGTCAGTTGGAAATATCGTTTGCTCATCAAAATTTGGTGATCATTTACTAAATTTAGGGTTCATAAGTACAATTTAAAGTGCAGTTATAAACTAAAATAAATGATATCATTCTAGTTTTAGTCAAAAATCAAAAATTAAATTTTTTGATTATGGTTTATCTTTTTTGTTTATAGGTATATATTTTAGGTAATAGATGTTTGTTGGTCACGAAGTTATTTTGGGTGGTCATTATATTTTATCACTTATTTTTTTGTAATTTCATAAAGAGACTAATAATTATAATTTTAAGAAAAAGAAAATTAATGAAGACTTGTTAAGAATTTCTAGTAATGTTGATTTTGGTATTTTTATTATTGATTATAGTACAAAGTTTTTTTATGTAGATAGGTTTTTAATTTTGTTTTTTTTTATTGAAATAATAATGTAAAGTACATTATATTGTTAATCAAACTAAGATCTCTATTAACAGTTTCCTTCTTAATTATTTTGTAATTTTTATCATAAAAATACCAAAAAGACTTAAAGACTGGGTTCATAAGTGATGTTTTAAAACTAATTCAATTTTTTTTTTAAATAAATGAATAGAACTATAGCGTATTTTTTTATTTTTCAAATGATCTAACTGAAAGTTCTGTTCGTAATTTAGCAAATTGTAAAACGTATAAGTGTCAATGTGACATAAATAACTAAATATCGAAATAGCTTATATTCTTATTAATTACATATCATCTACTTCAATTGTTACTTTATTTTATGGGTACAAAATATAAAAATATATACTTTATGCTAATTTACGTAATACGCGTATAATGGCCAATACACTGCTTTTTAAGAAAAATAATTTAAACGAAAAGTAACGTAGAAGGGTCAATGTGACGTAAAAAAACATCCTATATATGTATGTATAAAATACTATAGTATAAATGAGGAAGATAATTGTCTTAGCAAACAAGCAAATAATTGTAAAGTTTGGTTTCATCAACCTGAAGTTATAGTAAATTGAAACTTTGAAACGCTCTCCTGTAAAGTTGCAATTTTGCAGTTTGGCCCATATACATAGGACCCATCGACATATATCTTTACACTTAGGGTCATGGGTTGGCTCCTAAAAGGAAAACTCGGGTCTTAGAACGATGGCAAAGGAGGAATAAAGAAGAGGATTTTAGTTGGTAAAAGTCACACGCCCGCCCGCTCCGTCCAAGAACGAGAGAAGTAATTCTAATGATTTCCTACCTAAAAATATAAAAAATCCTTACTAACTGATCTATGTACTAACTTACTAATTGATCTATGTAGAGTATGGTTACTCTACATAGATCAATTTAAATAACATAATGCCTAGCCTTTTCCCAACTATATTGGGGTCGGCTTCCAGTCAAGCCGGATTTAGCTGAATACCAGTATTTTACGAGGAGCGGCTGCCTACCAGACCTCCAGAACCCATTTACTGGGGTAACACTGCACTTCATGGCAAGACTGGAGTCAGATTTACTAGCTTCTGACTATCCGTACCGACTGCCAAATATCTACAAATGACAGCCAGGACCAACGGCTTAACGTGCTTTCCGAGGCACGGAGGAAACTCAGTATGTTAAGATGATCACCCATCCACAGACCAACCTTGGCAAGCGTTGCTTAACCTTGAAGATCGACCCGTGTAGCTGTTATTATCTAGCCACGAGCTGCTCTCAACTTCCTTCTACTTACACAGATCCATTCAAATAACAACTGACAAGAAATAGCTCATATCCAAGACTGCGGCTTTCAATGCAAATTCACCTAATTGCTCTAAATGTTCGCCAAGTACATAGTAGTATTAACTGAGACGGCAGTGTTTCTCAAGTGGTGTATAAACACACTGAATTATTCCTGAGCTAGTGATAGCTTCAATGCATTTCCTTCGACTGTTAGTTCTCTAAATGTAGTACTCTGCCTGTCAAATGAGCTCAGTTGTCGTGCTCCTTGAATTGTACATAAATTAACATTAATTTTGTGGTAAGAAGAGTGAAGAGACAATCATAAGTAAGTAAGTACTTACTATTTTGATGTAGGGAAACGGGACCTTATTACTAAGACTCCACTGTCCGTCCGTCTGCCTGTCTGTCACCGGGCTGTATCTTATGATACGTGATAGTCAGACAATTGAAATTTTTATAGGTGATGTATTTCTGTTGCTTCTGGCTTCCATACAACAAACGTATTATTTTTGCCATTATTTGCAGATGGTACGGAACCATTCGTACGCGAGTCCAACACGCACTTGTTTTATTATGGAACAACTCACGTTTACTACTATCTCGCGTCATGGTTGGAGATGATGTGGTTGACGATAGAGCACTCTTGCTAAGAAGTAACCTATTCACTCTTAATTCATGAATCCCCGACCGGTCCTATGAGAACGCGCTGTTATTGTTTTACTATGGTGTCTCGTTTTGCGGGTATGTGATGGGTTAATTTAAAGACCCCTAAGTTGTAGCTGTCAGGAAATAAAGAGGAATTCTACTGCTTAGCGGTACGCATAATAAATGTGTTCCCAAAACGCTGTTTACGATGATAAAGGTTTTTTTTTTATAGAGAACTCTTTAACCAAATGTATATTTTGTACAAAAATATTTACCAAAGCTTTTTTCAAGATAGATTTTAACGACATAATAGACTGGACAAACTCTCGGATGAAAACCCTTTATCAAAATTTATCAGCCGTATACCACATTCTATTAAAGAACGGCTGCGACATAATTCTAAATAAAATCATAAAATCAGCAATATTCGTCTCGGGTCGACACCGCGATACAATCTATTACCCTTCCAAGAATAAGGGTCATATCCCTTGTTATCATCTCTACAGCGTTAACGGTATCCTTAATTTAACAGCATATAGTATCAACTGCGGACCCAAGAGGTTGAAGTTAACGTAAAGTTTATCAGACCGTAAATTCATTTGAATAAAGCCTCCGAAAGGATTATGTTTCATTTGAATTTCTAAATAATTAGATATTCATTGCCAATGTATGAAAATTGGGGATTAAACAACGCTTTAATTACTGAAGGTATCAATTTAAATGGAATGTTCTGAAGGTTGATCACGTATTGGTTCAATTAATATCGTAATACGTAGAGGGATTATGGTTGTTTTAAAACATATATCTAACCTTTGCGACGTATCAGTCGAGTTTCTGAACACTAAGTTGACTTTGATGAGACACTCATTGTTTTTGGATTATGGATGGAGGAGTTTTGCTTCGAGAACTGAGTAACTAGACGTGCCTTTGAAAACACAAGGACAGATACAAAGCTAATGTAAGATGGTGGTGTTGGTAATGTACGGGGTGTGTGTACATTAGTTTTCATACTCAATGACTAATGTTATAGGTATTTTATGTTTTGTTACAGCAGCTATGCAAAGTTTCAAAGAAGTTACGTCTTTCTTTCTCATAGCCCGCGGCAGGAGTTGGGAATTTCCTGCACGGAATTTGTGCAGAAAAAACGTCCGGGGTTAAGCATTTTATGGATCCCCTGGAGAGCACAATGGAGCATCGCTGTGCAGCCGTTCGGTAACCGTCTGGACCAAACACTTGAGTCATCGATGGCGCGTAGTGTCCCACGTGCGTCTTAAGGAGATATCAGCAAATTTTCGAGGCCCATCAACGTTGAAGCCTATTGACTGGGGCCATGTTAATTATGTAAAACTGAACCCTCAGGCGCTCAAACGAAGGTAAAGATGAAACAAGTTTGGGTTTTAGTCCGTATAAGTCTGACACGTACTCCCGCACTGCCTAAGAACAGGAGAAGGCTTTGGATGATTTCCCACATAAAAAAAAGCCCACGGCAAATTGATAACTTTCGAAGTCTAGTCCTGAAGTTGGATTGACATGGTACCATTTTTGTACCAACTTTTTGACATTTCGTTTCAAATGAAAACAATTTATTAGTTTTTCAGAATAACCCAGACTGATTGATCTGAGTTTTTGTTCAGTTTTTAATTTTAAACATTTATTTATTGTAGAATGACTCTTATATATTGGCGAAGACTAGCCCGTGATTGATGTAGCTTTAATTTGTTAGTAAATTAGGTGATCAATCAATATAATTAATGGATTATACCGCGGATAGCTCGCGGTTAAAAGAAACTTAGTTCAAGGGCTGCGATATACTTTTCCCTTAGTATTTGTCGGCAATGGGTTAGCTTAATATTAAGTGAAAGAACTATTTTGTAGACAAAGATTAATTATGTTATTTTTCTGAAACTTCTGTTTAATAGATATACGAGTATATTTGATGCACTGGCTATGAGATTACTTACGAGTAATAACATGTACTTATTTACGATGAATATCATTTGATTATTTTTAAGATTTTTAAATTTTGTCTCCCAATAAATTACACGGGTTGTTGAGCAAATTGTAATAGCTTAATTTGTTTTAATATATAACGATGTACCAATGACTTACATTATTATTATGGTACTGTCACTTATTTTATCCAAAAATTATCATTGCTCGGGATGTCATAAAATAATATGCCATTATGTTGCACTATAGTTCACGCACCGCTGTGCGTGCACTGTACCGCAAGCTGATGAAGCTTCGTGCTCTTGGAGACCAATTTTGGATTTGACTTGTCTGCAGATAAATGGAAGACGACATTGTTAGAATACTTGAGGTTCTGTGGGAATACAGAGTGGAAGGATTAACTTATTTTAGTATTAATGTATGTTTTACCGTACTGAAAATAAAAATAAATTCTATAAGTAAATAGATTAGTTGCTTTTATGCTAGACAAAAAAAAAACAAAACAAACAAAATTAATTGTCATATTTTAAACCAGACAGATTGCAATCTGTAAAACAACTTGATAAAAACAATTTCATCAGCTGCTGAAATATTTACTTCACAGACCAAGCTTTTATTTTACATTTCCAACGTATTTATTTCGTCGAATCTAAGCGCAATTTTCTAAAAGTAACACCATTCTCCCGCGCTTTCCAAACGGTTGATAGTAAATAGCGAGCCCTAAATCGCGCTCTTTTGTTTCCCGCGCAAATTCAATTCCGCTCAATGACGTCACAAACAAAACTGTCACAATAGAACTGGGAGGAATTTTGTTAGTGTCCTTCGTTTGTGGACATGGACTGTTTACTGTAAAGCCCCTTGCTTATGTCCGAGTTTAAGGGAACGTTTTGTTTCAGGAAATCTAAAGGTTAAATGAGAGTTAGAATAATAATAATAATAATAATACGTTTATTGAATTTCCGTTTTACATAGATATTTATAAATTAAGGGCTTAAACTAGATGTAAAGGTACTAAAATGTGTTTTACCTGAACTAGGTATAAACCTGTATCTCAGGTAACTTATTTAGTGCTTATATGTTAATACTATAAACTAAAATTCATTAAAATAAAATAAAAAGTAAATAACTTATGAGTAACATTATAGAGTACGAATACTTTGCTTAGCTAAACAAATCTGCATCAACGCATGATATTATTGTGACACAAACATTACAATATTATAATTTTTGCAAACTAAGAGTTTTATTAACTAGGTTGTATTGGAGCAATCAGTAAAATTGAAAAGAAATAGGCAACAGTAATAAGTAACAGAAAATATTAACGATGACGCTATTTATGTGTCTTCATTGTAGTTAATCGAATTTATGAGTCTTGTCTCAGCAATTTTCTTAGCCGGGCAGTCTAGGTCGCCGGTTTTGTGATTACTCGGCTTGTTATAACGCATGCACGTTGCACACTGTGACTGGTCAGCTGTTTTAAGGCACAGCATCCACTGGTGGCCTTGTTCACCACAAAGTGCACAAGTATAGACAGCTTCACGACAGGTCTTTGCAGCATGCCCGTACTGTTGACACTTAAAGCACCTGGTCACAAGTGTGAAATCCCTCACTGGGCATGATGTCCAATTGATGAATACTCGACCTTGGTTAATAAGCGCCTTTCTTAAGCTAGCAGTTACCTCAAGAATAAAATTGCATGTAGGTCCGTCTTTTCCACCTGACTTGTGACTTAATTTCATAGAGGCGAAAAAAGAGTCACGAGGTATGTTGGGCAGCTTGTCAGCTAAGTTTTGCTCATAAATGCAATCGTACACATCCTGGTCACTTAACTCGGTCGGTACTCCTACCACTACAATTCTTGGTCTTCTCTTATAGGGCTCTTCCACCTTCAGACCGGAACCACTTAGTTGAGATGATTTCCTAAGTTTCTCAATATCCTCTTTTGTCTCCGTGCTAATGATAACACCTCCATTCTTGGTTTTACGCAATCCTCTAACGTGTAACTTCATTTGTTCAGGGCGTATTATTTTTTGGACAAGACATTTGGTATCATCACTCAATTTATTCTTATCCGTTGGATAAATTGCAATAGAGCTAAGGTTATTGGGCCGCAAGTAATTATTTTTATTAGTTTTCACCATGTCAGCAAACGAAACTTTTTCCGCCATCGTAGGTTTGGTGCAGTTTTCTTCAATGCTTGTTTGTATTGAGTGCTGGAAATTTTCAAGGCAGTTTGTCAGGCCATATTTTTCTCTTATCGCTCGAACAGAGCTTCCTACTTCTTTTGCTTTTAGTTTCAAGTCCTGGTAGAAAACTGCCATCTGCGAAACGCCATGTCCTATCTTGCGCGACAGGGAGCTGATCTTCAACTTTTGATCGGAGTTCAGTTTTCCTTCTTGAGCAATGGAGCAGACTTCATGCAGACATTTTTCTATTGAGATCAGCCAATTACTAATGTCAGTGGTGTCCAACACCTCAAAGTTTTCTTCTAGTGCTTGGGCTGGAGGAGTTGGGATACCCCGAGGGCTTTTATCCATATCTGACATAGTACTTAATGTTTGCTCATAATTATTTACTTAGATTAAATTACTAATTTAGCAAAGAAATGCGCGATTTATTTTCTAGGTCACTGATCACTCCGTGATATTTTAACGTCAAATACACAATACACACGTCCGTTCTACTTGAGTGCTAAATACCGAGTCAGTGACGCCTGATGCCTGGAAGGCGGACCCTGGCAATAGCCGGGATTGACACCAGGTGGAAGAAGGAAAATCAGTGATGCCTGAGGGCAGATGTGGCATTTTTCAAACCACAACGCGATTTTAAGATTACTAACGTAATCTATAGGAGCTCGTGGCTAGATAATAACAGCCGCACGGGTCGATCTACAAGGTTCCTCCGTGCCATGAAAAACACGTTAAGCCGTATGTCTCGGCTGTCATTTGTTGATCTTTGGCAGTCGTTACGGATGGTCAGAAGCCACTGAAATCGGACTCCAGTCTTGCCATGAAATATCGTGTTACCCCAGTTAATGGGTTATGGAGGCCACTCTTGGTAAAATACTGGTATTCAGCTAAATCTGGCTTGACTGGAAGCCGACCCCAACATTGTTGGGAAAAGGCTAGGTAGATGATGATGACGTAATCTATAGGTAAAGAAAGAAAGAAGGAAGAATAAAGTAAGTTTGACATAGCTCGCATAGCTCGCTTTTACGTGTGAATAACCAAATTACTCGGGCTACATCAATTTTGCTGACAACTCTTTGAAGCGTACGTGAAACACAACGCACCGTTGCATTCGTATTGGACGGCAAGTTAACTATTCTTGGCCATCCACAAATCTGTAGCTTCGGTGTGACTTTCAGAAGTCACCCTGGAACTCACCGCCGTAGCCGGGTTGTCAGGCTTATTTCCATTTAGCTGCCCTAGCTCGTTTGTCTGATACAGATTTTTAAACTTTTATGGAGATCGTAAACTACGAAAATATGTTTTATAAGAGCTATGCTAACTTAGCTTGTATCGTCGTCTACACAGGGCGTTAATTTGGTTTAATTATGTTATGTACTATACAAGTACAGAAGTGTAGGACCATTAACGATAAACAAATATCTTTATAATGGGGCACGGATTGTTAACTTTGGTGACGACGAAGTTTTACCAAGATTGACATATGTATATAAGCTCGGCAATCAAAAAGTGTGCATGACTGGGAATAACCGAACTTTTAAGAGCTAAAAGAAATTCATTCATTCGTTCTACTGCAGGTACATTTTCGTATTTACAGTTGTTCGGTAAATACAAAAATTCACAGAAAATGATTTAACATGGAGCAGATATTTCTTTATGATATAAAATTGTTGATTGTACTCCAGGGGCGAGATAGTAGCCCGTAATACGAGAATGTGGTTTCACGACAATACGTATCATTTTGTATTGTCCGGTTTTTTGGCTGTGGTCAACTGATCTTGTGTTAAAAGGAAGATCACCGATAGTTGCATACTACAGTTCAGTGCGATTGATCTTACGGATGACGAGCAAAAGATAGCTCGGCATCTTGCCGTCGGGTAAGAGCCGAGCTCAAGTCTTCGAAGGCTCGTAACAAAGACATGTCAGCAAAATCGCAGGCCGATACGCGCAACAGTCCTCTACCTCTACGGTCTGGACTAAGCATTTCGCCTCGTCGTGTATACCGCGTACATCGAAGGACTGAAACAATTTACCTGTTGCGGTCTTCGCGTTCATTTATAATTTAGGTGTATTCAAGGCTGGTGTGAATAGGCTCTTAATAAGTCCAGCGCGTCCCACCATCGACGATTGCATCACTACAAACCATCAGGTGGGATCGCTGTCAAGCACTAGTTTATATCAATAAATAAAAGAAATCGTGCGTCAAATATGTCCAGCTAAAAAATAAGCCATATACTTTATTGAACTTGATACAAAATGATACAGCAATATCACATTAATATGGATATCATGACAGTTGCTTCCTAGAAACCTGAAGCAATCAATCATTAGTTTCCCTACTCGCCATTCCATACAACCTCATTTCCACACTTTTCTTTGTGTATCTACGTATCGTTTACCCCTTCTTTACAATAAATATGATAATGTATAGGAACTAACAACAAGTTATTGTGGTAACAAACACTATGTTGACCCATTTCCTACACTACAGTGTAACAATGTTTAAATAACAATGTTTCATACTCAGAGTTTATTTGCTGTTTATTTTTATACAGCACTGTATTTTATTTTTAATCGATTTCAAAAATCCTTCATGGATGTTTTTTATTTATGTATCTTTACAGACACGATGATGACGACCTGGCGAGGATTGCGGAAATCCGATGGATACGAAACGCACAGGACCGGTCGTTGTGGCAACGTTTTTCAGCTAAAATGATAGTGATGCTTACAGAGTTCTTTCTTCTTCTTCCCACTTGTGATGCTGTATCCACTGGCAGGTATAACCTCACTGGAAGTTCGCCGTGAAATAGCCAGCCAAATTGAAAAAGCCACACAGGAAAGAGATAGTCGTACGGGCACCAATTCCCACAAGCACACTTTAAAAAACTTTTATGACTCTTTGACATTGCCACCTTCTCGGAGATCAGCGGCTCGCACCAGAGACGCGAACTATGTGGGACAATGTTACTTAAAAAGAAAAGAAAGAAAGAAGAATTTAATGTGACAGCACACAGCAGATAGTCAGTTACGGCGTTTTTGAGATTTTCAATTTATTTTTAAATCATAAACTCTCTCTTGCCATGAAGTACCGTGTTACCCCAGTTAATGGGTTGTGGAGGTCTGGTAGGCAGCCGCTCCTCGTAAAATACTGGTATTCAGCCAAATCCGGCTAAACTAGAAGTCGACCCAATATAGTTGGGAAAAGACTAGGCAGATGATCATGATGATGATAAACTTTTTCTAGTCATTAAAATGACCATCGTTTTGCGTATATTTTTCAAGAAAATATCAAAATTACTTTTATTTTAAACATCTCACCTACATACAGAATGAAAACCAATCTAATCCACCAAATAGCAATAGAGACGTACCACCACACCAGCCGTAGCATAACTCAGTTCCGCTTCCTTGCATTCTTGCATCCTTGGCTGCCCACATACCTGCGGACACTCGCTACGGAGCTTTGTTAGTTACACTTCGTTTACTCGTTAAGGGTAGTTCTAGACATTATATAAGGGGTTTAATCTCGATAGAGCAAAGTATTTTAAGGCATAACAGAAACTGTTTGGAAATAAGTGTGCAGAAATCTACTTAACGGAGAAGCGGCAGGGTAGCCCGCGAAATTCGAATTTTCTAACGTTTTTGCAATTTGCAGGCCAGTGGTAGGTTCTTTTAAAGGATCGTTTTAAAATCGTTCCTCGACTTATATGAACTAAGAGGGATGTACTGATGATTTTTATGGTTATAATTATGTAACTAGTTACTTTTTACTGTCGCAAAATATATTTTAACTTCATACAACCTACCACTGGCCACGTCACACGTCGTAAAGTCCGACATGAGAGCCAATGGCCTTACTGGGAAGGATATTAGAGAAATTAGAAGATCGGGCAAAGTGGAGTAAGCTTAGCAGGAAGGCGGACCCTGGCAATGGCCGGGACTAACGCCAAGCAGAAGAAGAAGAACATCATTCAGGTCATCGGTTCACTTTGGGAGGCCTTTCAACACTGTATCTTCCGGTACACGGTCGACTCTCCAGATCCTTACGGGTCCATCAAGATGGAACAATACTCCCTGCACACTACACGACGAATTTCCAAAATTAAATCATCTGCCTAGTCTTTACCCCAACTATATATTGGGGTCGGCTTCGAGTCAAGCCGGATTTAGCTGAATACCAATTTTCAAACTTAAAAGACGACCTTCAAACAATTTTATCAAAATTAACGGATCAAGACTACTGCAAAATAATGTTAACATCATGAAGTCACTACGAGTATCTCTTTGATTTTACTTGAACTTAACTGACAGATATAATAGGTAGTTCTATATATTTTCCTATATCCCAAGGCTATATCTAGATAACCTTGCTGATGCTCGCTTTGATTCCTACTCGTGTAACAACCCCTAAGGTTACGATCTAAAACCAAGTCACTAAGCCACTACCATAGTTCGAAGTAGATTAGAACTCGATCAAGTGATAAGAAAGTGTGTTAACGCATTGGGATGTTATGCAGTAATCAGTGTGAATGTGAGTTATCGTGATAGTAAACAATGGTTATCGTAACATAGTTTATAGGTCGTAAATAAGTTGATTACATATACCTACTCGTACATACCTAGATTACTTCATGAAACGGTTTGTTTTTTTCAGGTGGCGAATTATGAAATGACTTCTCACGGTCCGCGTGGAGCAAAAGAGCATGTTAGACATTTACTGATTAAAACCCATCTGTGTAACCTTTCAGTTGGCTTTTGCGTTTCAAGGCAAAGGCAGTTGCTTGGTAAAAGAGAATCATATCGATCAAATGCAAGGTAAATCAACATTAATAAGTGAGACAGCAGTATTATCCTTTTACATACCTACTTATTTTGTGAGTTAAAATTATGTTGCTATGCAGCACTGAATAGTCGCAACTGCCCAGATGAGCTGTCACAAATTTTTGTGCAATCACTTGTCAAAATCTCGGAATTGCTCCATACAGTAACATGAATTGCTCATAGATTGCAAGCAAAACAATTATTATGCACTTTGGTGTTAGGTTGTATAATCAGTAGACTAGACTAGTAGCTAAATTGCAATGTTTTTGTAAAAAACTACTTATGCAAAGACATTGCATTTTAGCTTATAGTCTCCAAATCAAAAACCGTAAGAAAATGCAGCAAAAATATTATATAAAGTTCCACATTTGACCTACAAGCTTCCACAAATACATCATCTCCTGTCATATTCGCACAGCGCTTTGCTCGCAACTTTTTTGCGTAAGTAAATAAACTGGAAGCGAGTTAGTTTCCGCCTTAGGGTCAGCTCACACCGAGACGCGACGCTGCGTGCACATTTTAAAAGAGTGACTCGAAATAGAACTTTATTTACTACACGAAAAGATACACATTTCATTGTGAGAATTTAGAATACGTTTTCATGCAGCACTGCGCCTCGTGACGCCACGCGGCGTCTCGCTGCGCAGCGGAACGTTTTTACATCCGCGACCGACGTCGTGTTGCCAACGATTTTACTATGCACCTCGCAACGTTACAATGCGTCTCGCGGTGTAGCGCGAAATCACTGGCCTCTTCCAGCATCGTCGCGTCGCGTCGCGTCTCGGTGTGAGCTGACCCTTACATTCCGTTCACTCACTGAAACGGCTGAGTATGAAATATTACTTCAATTTATTCGCGGCCCGCCCTTTAGGGTTCTGTACATATTCAAGGGTACGTACGCCCTTGTGTACATCATTATTATTTCCGCCAGTGATTTAGAAAGCAAATTGTGTTTCGTTGTTCAACGAAGATTAGGTAGAATTTTTGGAATCATAATTTTTTTTTTTTTTTTAATGGTTGTAAACTAGTGCTTGACTGTGAATGAAATGTGAATTTCTGTAGTTATGAAGTAAATCTATTAAATGTGTGTTTTATTGAACACTCTTTAGGTCTAAATATAACTTTCAGTAACATATTGATTGTTTCAAGGCTCAAGACCGAAAATAATGGGAAAATGGAAGGGAGGCCTTTGCCCTGCAGTGGGACACAAAGGGCTCATAATAATAATAACATATTGAAGAAAAATGTGAGTAGATGGAAAGTTGTAAAGGCATCCTGATCTTCTGAATGACGCAGGCTCTTATTGGACATGGTAAGTTTAGAAAGATCTTCGGATTCCGGCCCAAGAGACGCTCGGGTATCCATTGAGCGAACCGCTTTAATCAGAGCAGGACAAGTAATTGGACAATTTCCCACCTTAATTTTTTTTATTAAAAAATTTAGTAAAAAGGTAATTATGATTTCATTACTTCAAAAAACCAACCATTAAATCTCTTTAGTTACGAGTTCTTTGAGACTTTATTAACTTGTAAAATTAAATGAAAATTGAACCAACAATAAGTTATATTAGTTTTTCTACCGAATAAAACACAAAGACCATAAACTATAAAGCACAACAGCAAATTCTAACGCTAAACTAAACTACCTCAGCCACATGCTGATTACATCTATGAAAAAATTGATCTAATTAACTAGAACTTGAACTTGAAACAAAGAACATTTCTTTGTGCAACCATCTTTCTGCATCTTCCTGCTTCCAAGAGACTAAAAATGTTATTGCATAAAAATACAAGTCTGCAATGGCATCCCGCAAAGGCGTACCGGTATGATGTAACTCGTAAGTTATTGCAGCATTCCTGGAAAAGCTGAAATTCCCCGCCAGCGTCTGTGTTTCCTGATAGCTACCTACAACCTAGGAAGCTTTCAGTCAAGAGTGAATATGTTACATCTAGGTAAGTGTAGTCCATTGTTGGCCACATCAACGCTTGCCATTAGATGAGATAGTGGTCAAACGTGAGCTATAGATAATAAAAACAATAATTGACAACATTTATCTATCTCTGAATATCTTTGTTAGCTCTTCAATAAGTTAAAATGAAACCACTTTACAAAGACAGTCAAGAAATAAGTTAGATAAATAAAAACAAGTATTCAATCGGCTTGAAAGCTCCATATTTTTTGGAAGACGGTTAATGAATAAAACTATCGAATGAAATAAATACAAAGAACTACAAACTGCAGTTACCGGGCAAAAACACAGAAATAAAACCTAATTCTCATCGACATAACGTCAAATAACACAAGAACGAAGTCTTCTTCTTCTTCTACCTGGCGTTAATCCTGGGTATTGCCAGGGTCCACCTTCCAACTGAGCACAAGAACGAAGTAAAAACAACTAGGATTTAAACAACAGTCCTTTGTATCCAGAAAATAAGGACAGCAAAATAAAATTTTACAGAACTATAAACTAAAAATACCTGCCTAAAACATTAAATAAAAAAAAACAAATTATTTCAACCACGACGCCATAAAAGCAAAAAGAAAAAATACCACTAGAATTTAAACTTGGAACAAAGACCATTCCAAGTGTCATAGTACCAAGTGACTCGTGCTCTATAACATAAAAATAACGACTACCAAATTAAATGCAAAAAACTAGAAGTAACTGCCTGAAATACAACAGCCAAACCAAATTATCTCAGCCACAACCCAGAAAAAAAATAAGACCTACTTCTCTAGAATTTAAACTTGGAACAGGGTGCTTCGAACGTGATCGAAATATTTCAAGCAGGGTCTACACAGTCGCGAGCCGTAAATTAACTTAATTACTACTGGGTAATTACCGTTGTCTGATGTATTCAGTAGCAAATTTTCCTCTACAGTGAAGCTGTGGCTTTATTATTTCAGTTGTTTTGCCAAAATTCATTTGTTTTCAAAGGGTTTTGTGTGAAGTTGTGTGTGATTGATTGGTTGGTTGCTGCCTGATGTACACTGTTTTGGCGTTTTAATTTAAATGGAATTTTTGTGCCTGTTGTATTTATAGTGCTCTTGTTATTTTTAGTATGGTGGTTTTGTTGACTAGTAATAATTACATATTTTCGATACCAAAGGAGGAGCTCGTCGCTAGATAATAACAGCCGCACAGGTCGATCTTCAAGGTTAAGTAACGCTTGCCAAGGTTGCTCTGTGGATGGGTGACAATCTTAACATAACGAGTTTCCTCCGTGCCTCGGAAAGCACGTTAAGCCGTTGGTCCCGGCTGTCGTTTGTAGATCTTTGGCAGTCGTTACGGATAGTCAGAAGCCAGTAAATCTGACTCCAGTCTTGCCATGAAATACCGTGTTACCCCAGTTAATGGGTTGTGGAGGTCTGGTAGGCAGCCGTTCCTCGTAAAATACTGGTATTCAGCTAAATCTGGCTTGACTGGAAGCCGACCCCAATATAGTTGGGAAAAGGCTAGGCAGATGATGATGATTTTCGATACCAAAGCAGTTTTAGGTAATCTGAAAATAAATTAAGAAAATTTTATTTACTCATACTTCTAGAAAACTTATAAGAAACATTGATCATGTAATTGCCAATTTCTGCTACCTTACCTTTTCTTTATAAAAATGCGACCAGGCAGTCGATTTTATTTTGAGTTTCATTTAAAAAACTACCACAGTCTCCACAATAGACTCAACCAACTCATTAAAAAACCTCGACGTTCCACTAAGAAGTTGTCATTTTATTTCGTCGGTGAGCCTTTCAATACTTGGCTGCTATAAAAACCGAGATTATCTTTTCCTGTAATTTTCTCTCCGCGAGCCACATAATAGATCGGCACAGAAGGCCAACAAGGGATGAGATTGCACGCTTACATAAAGACAGAAAAAATCGACAAACATGAGGTAACGAGCAGCATGGCTCGGAGAACAGATGATTGATGGATCCGAAAGATTTAGGGTGACAAATGCCTGCCGGAAAACACAGCATTGGAAAGCCTCCCATAAAGTGAATCGATAACTTAGTGAGGGACAGGAAAATCAGTCAGAGAGGAAACACCGGCCTCATCAAGTAAAAAAAAGTCCAAAAAAAATTACGTGTAAACGTGTTTATGAAAACCTATTTGCAAAATAAATATTATTTATCAGATGATTGCAAAATGCTCAGGAGCCAAGAGCCTAGTCGTTGGGGCGACGCCTGGGGGAAGATTATACTCAGCAGTGGATGTTTTTTGACTGAAATGATGATGGCGATAGGTAGACTACCGATTAATTTTATTTTTAATCTGCAATTATAACCTCCGTATCCATTTTGCCCAATTTACAATTATGAAAAATGAAACCGACCTTCTATCCATTTTTGTTTTGTGCCCAAGCTGGGAAGCCAAGAGCAACAATAAAACAGTCGTTAGACCAGGAATAAAGTCACGGCGAGCGATGCAGAACGGTAAAATTGGAAGTGTAATGTATCGCCAGTGTAGCTCACTTGTAATAAATGTATCCTAGATGATGCTGCAGCTTTAAGTGCACGGTGTTGTAGTTTTTGTTATTATTATTGATGAGTTTATACTTTGGTTAGGAATTGTTCAATAGTTTTTATTAGATTTTGGTCTTTTTTTAGCAAGAAGCTTTAAAGTAAAAGCAACAGGGTAGCGCGCAAAATTCAAATTTCTTCAGGTTTTTTAACATTAACTTGCAAAATGCAAAATACTTAGAAAATTTGAATTCCGGAAGCTATCCTACCTTTTTCACCTTAATTAATTTATCTGAGAGTAGACAAAATGATATTCTATCAGTACTTAATAACGTCGATCGTCACCAAGTTCAATTATGCAGTAACTATCAAAATGTCACGTGATTTTCCGGAAGAAAAACGAGGTGGAACGACAAATTGTGACAGTCATTAATGGTTATAGAATAGCATTTTTGAGGTACTCGGCCTGAAGGCCGGAAAACCTGACCAAAGGTTTTGATTTTTAGAAAAAAAAAAAAACCGGCCAAGTGCGAGTCGGGCTCGCGCACAAAGGGTTCCGTAGCAGCAAATATAATAACTTAACCAAAATTACAGTTAAATCAACCTATCTCAAAAACTATAAGAGATACTTTGATCAAACCAAAAATCGTTGAAAGAGTTAATTAGCATGCATCACCTCTATTTTTTTTAGAATTTTATACCCCGTAGTTATAAAAATAGAGGGGGGGGGACATACTTTTTACGACTTTGAGAGCTGATATCTCAAAAACCGTTCACTTTAAGAAAAATGTTTTTTAGAAAACTTTATATCATTTTAAAAGACCTTTCCATTGATACCCCACACGGGTATGTACATCGAAAAAAAAATTTTCATCCCTCAGTTACATGTATGGGGGGCCCCACCCCCAATTCTTTTTTTTACTATTTAGTGTCATAATTTTGTAGCGGTTCATACAACACATATTCCCATCAAATTTCATCACTGTAGTACTTATAGTTTCCGAGTAAATCGGCTGTGACAGACGGACAGACGGACAGACGGACAGACGGACATGACGAAACTATAAGGGTTCCGTTTTTGCTATTTTGGCTACGGAACCCTAAAAAAGAAACGCGCTATGATACCAAAAATACTTTTATTTAAGAAGGCGGTCTCTATGGTTTGTTTTCTTTTGGTGGTTTTTAATGGAAGTCAGTCGATTTTGTAAAAAGTTTTTTATTGATATGACATCTTGATATAACCATAAGCCATAAGCCATATTTGAGAATTTCCCTTAATTCCCCATGCATCTCAATATCAATACTGGATTTTCACAAAAATGTGCCTATTCAGACCTCATCATCTTCCTGCCTTTATTCCGTTTTATTTGGGGTCGGCGCATCCGTTTTTTAGGGTTCCGTAGCCAAAATGGCAAAAACGGAACCCTTATAGTTTCGTCATGTCCGTCTGTCCGTCTGTCCGTCTGTCCGTCTGTCACAGCCGATTTACTCGGAAACTATAAGTACTACAGTGATGAAATTTGATGGGAATATGTGTTGTATGAACCGCTACAAAATTATGACACTAAATAGTAAAAAAAAGAATTGGGGGTGGGGCCCCCCATACATGTAACTGAGGGATGAAAATTTTTTTTTCGATGTACATACCCGTGTGGGGTATCAATGGAAAGGTCTTTTAAAATGATATAAAGTTTTCTAAAAAACATTTTTCTTAAAGTGAACGGTTTTTGAGATATCAGCTCTCAAAGTCGTAAAAAGTATGTCCCCCCCCCTCTATTTTTATAACTACGGGGTATAAAATTCTAAAAAAAATAGAGGTGATGCATGCTAATTAACTCTTTCAACGATTTTTGGTTTGATCAAAGTATCTCTTATAGTTTTTGAGATAGGTTGATTTAACTGTAATTTTGGTTAAGTTATTGTGCTTACACTGAAAACGATAAGTACAAGGCAAAATATCGGGAGAGTTTAGGCTCCATTCACCAGGTGTATAAATTGACATAATAAGTTTATTATATTTGCTGCTACGGAACCCTTTGTGCGCGAGCCCGACTCGCACTTGGCCGGTTTTTTTCATTCTGTCCTGTCACTCGCTACGCTTTCATTAACTCCCTTTTCTTCCATACCACTTCTTAAACAATCCATCCATCCTTTCTTTTGTCTCACTCTTCCTCTGCATCCATCCGCATATAAACTTATTTAATTTAATTTATTTCTATAAGTCGGATAACAGAAATCCACAGTGTTAGTAAAATACCTTATAACTAGTGTTAGTAAATAATGTCCGTTTTATAAAAATCTTTATGGCAGCCCTTTAGACATTTTGTACAGAGGATGAACAAGTTTTTAACTCGGTCATCCTCTCCACAAAATGCCTCAGAAAAGGACAAAACACACTCTCGGCCACTGTTTGTAGAATGCTATTAGCACTGGCCCGGGTTCTACTTGCCAGCGACGCTATCTTCTTCCGCAAGATTGCGTGGAAGCCGTCAGTACGGTTCTGCGTAAACATCTCCGACGCACTACAGAACCGGGGCAGCCCCAATAGCATTCTAAAAATGTTGTTATTACTCTTTCAATAACATTCGTTTCATCCCTCTTCTTTACATTTTATTCATTCGGAAGCACAACCTATGGAAGCACAGCCTATCATATAGATTTTTTTGCCAAAACAGTTAATAAATGACAGAGTTCTGGGACATAAAAACTAACTAAATTGAGTACCATTAGTTTAAGTTAGGTGTGCTCTGACACAGAATTTAGAGTTCAATAAAACTTTAGAGCCAAACTTGATAGGTCCTTAAATATCAAACAATATCAAAGGACTGTCAAGCCATAAATATCGCGTTATATTCTAGGTTTTAAGAGCAAAATATTATACAGCACTCATAAATGTGCTCCCAAGATATACTTTAACTTATATACTTAAACCGGCTTATCTTGAAACATTAAATAAACTATTTGATGGTTGACGGTTGAAACCATCTTGTTTTATGAAATGTGAAATTTTATACTGCCTCGTAAGACTGGAGATAGACCTACTCTCTGGTAGATGAATTTTATTTTACTGTGAGCGTACACGTATCGTTTGGATGGAAATGTTTTACGAACCTACGAGCTATATAAATAAACTAAAACTTTATTTTATTTATTTATTAAAACTTTATGCACTTATAAAACACTAAACAGGCGGACTTCATTCCTTAGGTATTTTCTATTAGTCGGCCTTAGGGTGGTACATAATAAAAAACATGTTAAGTGTAACTTAAAATCAATAGTGTGTTAAAAATAAACTTAAGCATAATTATGTATGTATGTTTAGAAATGGATGCCATTACATAAGAGATTAACTGAGACATGCCAGCCAGTAAGTCCTCAGTTTCCTGAAACTCATCATTTCAGCCGAAAGACGTCCACTGCTAGACATAGTCCTTCCAAGAGTCGCCACAATTACCAGTCTGTTGCATCCATCGGATTCCCGCAACCAAGCACTATGTCATCGGTCCACCTTGTGGTAGGCCTTGTGTTGTCTTCCGGTACGAGGACGCCACTCCAGAAACTTTCAGCCCCTTTGACCATTTTTAGAGTTTCGTACCTCAAAAGGAAAAACGGAACCCTTATAAGTTGTCCGTCTGTCTGTCTGTCAGTCAAGACCCTTTAACTCAAGAACGCGTGAAGGTATCAAGTTGAAATTAAAACTATATACTTAAGTCTGCAGTCCCTTAAAACTGTGCAAAAATAAACTTGCAAGTTGACGGAAAAAAAAGATACGCCCGTTTATGTTGCAAAAAACGTACATTTCGACACTGTCAGAGGAATCAAAATTTATAAGGTACTTCCCGTTGACCGAGAATCTTGGCACGCAGCAAGGTATTATAGCAATAATTTAGTCTGATCACTGGAAAGTAGTAACTGCATAAGATTTTTTTTTTAATTCGATTCGAAAATTGTACTGTTTTCATAGGTAAGTTGGTACGGAACCCTCAGTGCGCGAGTCCGACTCGCACTTGCCGGGTTTTTTTTCGTTCAACTTTAGCAATTTTTTGGTTTCTCTTCTTTCCGGATCTAATCACGTTCCTACATACGCGCGCATGCGTGCATGTGAGCTTACTTAGAAACTCCGAGTTTAGCTCATTGCTCTTCCTAAAAATAAACCGAATAAAACCAATGTTTCAAGATAATAATCTAAGAAAACATCTAATCGATACATTATTTACGTCACTTCATTCTTGTGACCATAAAATGATACCCCACCACTTCAAAATCCTTCAGTAACAAACAAGAGCCTTAGGCATCGATACTCGATAATACACTTAACTCCCAAACATCTTACGCTCGAACATTAAAGGGAAAGCCACTTTCTTGGAGACTGGACACTCCCGGGAGATCTCAAGTTACCCATTACTTCCTAGTAAGCTTTTATTATAAAGACAAGTTGATGCCCGCAACTTTGTCTGTGTTAGACAAAGTAGTTTTCTTTAACCTATGTTGGTCTTTATAACATCAGCTACGTATCAGTACCTAAAAGTCCCGTCCAGCCGCTTCTAATATTAATTAGAACAAAAAGACAGAAAGACTGATAAAAAATATGGAAAATTACCTTTTTCATAAAGGCAGACTACAAGCAATGGATAGTTCGCCATTTGGCAACCGTCTGGACAGAGCTTATGTCGTCAATGGCTTGTAAAATTCCACGTGTACCTCAAAAAAGCCACAGGGAATTTTTGAAAAGAAGGCCCGTCTTCCCAGAACGCAAAGAGGACATCGTTACGGTTTTAGTAAGTACTTCCCATCTCACCTACTGGCAGAAGTTATTAAATGGTTACCACCTTAAAAATAGAGTTCACTCACTTTAGATCTCCTACTACTCCTTTGTACCTACAATAAACTATTTCTGAATTATCAAAAGTGCGACAATAAAAAAAAAATATTATTCTGAACCTCAAACCGGAAGTTTTGCTTTTCAATAAAAAATAAGCTTATTACCAGAAACAAGAATTCAACAAAGCATTCATACGTTACCAGATACTTTTAATTTTATTTGTTTGTAAAAACAACGAGCCTACGATCGCTTTTGATCCTCCATGAGAACCAGAAACAAAAGTTTTGAAATAGGATTAAGGCTATCAAATACAAACCTTTTGTGAGTTTGTTTCCGTGTTGGTATGGGCAAACTGATCTATGGGTTAAGAGAAAAGGGTAAGGCGGTTTGTCATCCCTGCCCATGGGAAATTGATACCTTTTGCGCAATTTTATGTATGGTTTTTTGGTAAACAAAACACATAAAATATAAATAAACCACCACCAAAGGCATTAAAGGGATTCACGTTTTTTCCCATGACACCGGTGGGTAAAAAAGTAGGTTTTCCCATTTCTCTTATTGCTTTTAAAGCTTAATAACTATGTTTCACCCAGGGACCGCGTTGTATGTGGCCAACCACATTAGCACAACGAGGCATAATGATAGTGTTAACAAAAAACACACTCGTATTTGGTTCGACGGATTTGGTACGTCCTTACTAAAGTCGAGCATAACTGTTTTTTCTTATGTAACAAAAACAAATGCTACGAGTATAATACCAATTATTTATTTAGCACAAGCTCGAATTTGGTACAAAGCACCAAACTTCTGTTGGGTAACGCTCGACCTTGGTACGGACGGACTGTCGTACCAAGATCGATCAATCGTGTGTCAACACTATTAATTAACATAAAGCGGTGCAACACCTGATTGTTGCTCGTTGCCGTGTCATGGAATATATGGTGCCAAACCGTGTAGAGCAAAGGCAAGATACGCTAGCGCGTCCATGTAAATTCACGACAAGGCAACATCGCTTTGGTCGAAGACAGTTCCCGAAATTACGATGCAGTATTTTAGGTACACATTCATTATGTGTACATGTAACTAAGAAGTGGACTAGCTTACAATAAGACCGTTTTCACATTATCCGATCCGATATCGGTGTCGGACGCCGATACAATATCGGGGTAAGTAAAATGTATGAAATACCGTGCTCCGATATCCGATATCGGGTCGGACAATATGAAAGATAGGCACATATTTCATACATTTTACTTACCCCGATATCGGATCGGCGTCCGATACCGATATCGGATCGGATAATGCGAAAACGCTCTAAGCAGTACCTGAAGTCAGACTCCAGTTCAGTCTGTGTTTCCTGATAGCTGCATCTGATCTTTCAATAGTGAATACTTGTAGATTACCTCTAGGTGACTAGGCAGGTTTGCTTTTCATCAAACGAGATAGCGGCAAAAGAAAATAGATTGCGACCAAGCTCCATTGTAATCTTATTAAGGTCACATCAACATATTTTTGTGAATTCATAAACCAACCGCACCCTCAAGATGGCAACAACATTTCTCGAATTTCAAAACAGGTTACCTTTATTTGCATATCTATTTCACCCACACAAACACAGTAAACACAATAAGATCTCAATGACAACTCATTTCCCCGTACGCAAAGCGGGAAGTGTCACCAAATATTTACCTTTATTTAGGTTACATGAGACGCGCGTCACAATGACGTAATCCTCGTCAATGGGGACACCTAATATCCTGTGAAGAGACGCTTTGTGGAGATTTGCGCACAATACTTGGGTCGATGATACGGAAAACTTGGTGTTTTCTTGTTTTTGTTGATAAGATCTTTTTTCGTTTTGTCTTTTTAGAGTACCAAAAGGGTAAAACGGGACCCTATTACTAAGATTCCCCTGTACGTCCGTCTGTTAAGATGTTTAGCCAGAAAACCTTTAGTGCTGCCTAGCACAACGATACAAAGAACAGTTTGCTTTGAGTTCTCACAAAAATTATGTATTTCTGTCGCCGCGAAAACCACAAATACTAAAAACAGAAAAAATAAATATTTGAATGAAGCTCCTTTACAACAAACTTTTTTGCCGATTTTTGCTACGGACGATACGCAACCCATCGTGGGCGAGTCTGATTCGCAATTAGTCGGATCGCTGTGCTCTTTTAGTGAAGCTAAGGGTGATGTCACTGGATCGGTATGGTGGTCGATAATGACGTTAGTGTGGTGGGTGGGTGACGTCACTAGATCGGAATGATAGCCGATGGTGAAGCTGAAGTGCTTCGGTTATGATAACCCAAGCCGAGACGTAAACATTTAATAATTCTAGGCTCAAGAAATAAGAAGGAGAGCATATTTGACTTTTCATGTAAAAAAGAGGCCTCAGTTTTTTTTGCCCCAGTGCCTCTGACCACCAGCTACACCTCTAGGTCTTGTAATTATTGGATGGCATGTTTTCTATCACTCACTGTTAGCAAGCTCGACAATCTAACAATAGCTCTACGGCTTTAGAAGCCCGGAGTATCTCCAACAGGAGAGGGTATATACAGAGAACAATTAATAGATAATAATAATTAATTACAAACATTTCTTCTTTTCGTTTCGACGGTAAACTCGTAAAACTTTTTGGGCCCAGTAAGTAGCTACGTTAAAAAAAAAACAGAATTCCAGATTCCTGTAACAAAACCTACCTCATTTAAAACAAACAAAATAAAGTCCTGGATGACATTAACACAATCAAAAAGAATGAGATTAAAAAATATACATTGCTCTTGTTTTCAACTATAACTTTATGGAAAATTAAGCAATTTTCCACGAAATTACGAACTAAGCAGTTGTGAAGTTCGAGCAAAAATAATTATTAAAAAATAAATCAAGTTAAATACAAGCCTTATTTACTGTAGCACATAAATCACTCTCTCTGACAATAACGATTGTGTGTCACACAATAAGAAAGTCGTTAATCAGAAACTATTGTAAACTGTCTCATGTTAATCTGTAGCTAACAATTGAATAATTTTCTGCCTAATCTTATAATATTTGGGTTGTTGCCAATGCTTTGAGAAAAGTTGGTATTTGAAATGTTGAATAATGACCGCTTAGATGCCATATCTAATATAAATAAGGTCAAATATCTTTCATTTAGTTTATTTATACGTATAATATTAGGAGAAACAAACTGACTGACATATCAATGCATGGCTGAAACTACTGAAACTAGGAGCGTTTACCTTTGCAAGATGTTTACTTTTATGACGTAGACGAACACTAAGAGAAGATTTTTCCAAAAGTTACCTCCTTAGAAGAAGAAACGGGCGTTCAAAGTGTATATGAAGAATCCTACTAGTATTTTCACACGGGTGAAGCTACTTTCAGAATCTGGCGACAAGTTATCGCTAGTAAAATACAGTTATCTTAAACCTTGTTATTATGACTTACTCCCCTACTCATAGAACCTACTTTTCCATTTTGTATTCCATTTACATCGTAAATAACATAGCTCGATAAAAAAAAGGAAAGCTCGCATTGCATTCTAAATTCAAAACCTAACTGACTTTGTACGAATACAAAAAAAAGAAATAAAAAGCACAGTGTTCCACGTTCAAAAGCGGCCAGTAGGTGAGATGAGTCGTTACAGGCTTTTATCCAGCCAGTCGGAACGTGTCACGTAGATGGCCAGTAACATCCGATCACCTGTAAAGTCTGGCCTTGTAAAGTCTGTTTTTATCTGTTAGATAGTTAGTATCTAACGGCTTTTGCCGCTGTATGCTTTTGTAGGTACCCAGTTGCGTTGAAGGTTATTTCTCAATGTATTCAAGCTGTGTTTAGAAAATATCAGTGGTTTAAGGTGTGTGTTGCTTGTTAGAAAAACATTTAAACACACAAAATTTTCCATTAAATTAAATACGTTATTCTAAAACCAATTATTTTTCTGGGTTTCCACAAAGATTTTTTAATTAAACTAACAGAATTTTCCTCTTAAACTTTGAACATTTAACCAAAAAAAAAATCATCTTGTCCAAACAAAAAGAAACAAAATCCTATGAAGGCTCTGTAATTCTCTCACCTAACATTGCTACACAAAAACTAAAAGAACAAAGGTTTCTGCAATCTTATAAAAAGTTAATCTACCTTTAAGCTTGTATTTCTCTCTGTAGCATTCTCTCCGGGTTTCATTTAATCTGCCTCTTTCTGATCCTACTCTCTTCGTGATATTACCAGGTTGCTCGAAGCTAGGGATGTAATTGAGGCACATTTTAGTGGAGGCGAAGGCGGAAGTGCAAACCTTGACCTCCACGGAGGCAATCAAAATAAACGTATTATCATAACTTGTTAAATTCATTGTCTATACGAGTATTTATATACATAACAGGTGACTAACTGATATATCAACGCACAGTCAAGAGTATGGAGATTTCCTAGTCTCTTCTAGTAAACATTTTCGTAAATAAAAATTTGAAAATAAGGTCTTGTTATGACGTAGGTAAGTGAGCACAAAGAAAAGGGTTTAAAAAATTCAACCTCTAAAATAAGAATTTTGTTTGTATATAAAATCTGATTCCGTGTACCAAATATATACTTGAAAGTTAGCACAATTACAAACCTAACTACAACAGTTTAGGGGGTTTTTAAGAACGGAGGATTTTTTTTCTCGGTTTTACAAAATAAAAGATTGACAAAAATCTAATTAGGAATCGTAAATCGTAGCCGATCGTAGTACGATTTTCTCTGACCTCTGTATGTTTAGCTGAAAACTTGTGAAAGCGGATATGATTTATGACTTGAGTTATGATTTATGACTGAAATCCGCATTCGCATCTGCGGAGGCAGGGTTAGTTACAGCCCTATTCAAAGCAAAGGAATCTACATTCCCCACTACTGTTGCATACCCTCGGTGCTCGATCACTTACTTTGAAACAAGGGCGTCAAGGTAAATGTATTACATTCCTTGATGGATGATTAGGTGTGGAGGTGAAGCAAACCTGTGGCAATTACCAGTAATCATAATATTATGAGGATACAGGGTAATTATCGATTAATTTTCACATTCAAAACACAGTCGCAAGTTTGACATTTCGGCAAAACTTTTACATTGATTGAGACTGAACTTATATTTCGACTTGAATTTTAACGTTTTTTGAGTACAAAAAATATCTTTCATGTAAGTATATGTTTTTATTATTGAAAACAGTCACAACGGCTTATTGGTAGGCGCGCGCTTGACCACTATCTCATCTGATACAAAAACGATGCTATGGTGAACGATAAAGCACGCTTGCCTATAAATAATAATACACTCTTGACTTAAGAACTCTCTCTGTGTTTGCTATCAGGAAACAGATTCTGGCAGGAAATTCCGCTCTTTAGCAGTACGCGCGCACAATGAATGTGTACTCAAACCCGTTTTGTGCGTATCGGTATCTATTTATTTCCTTGATACTTTAGTCATAAGTGAACAAAACGGACTCAATGCCTTAGACATCGTCTGCCTGTTAACCTTTGGGAGATGCAGGGACAAATTGTGGTAGATATAATAGTCAATGCTACACACTATAAATACTAATAGGGTAAAAATGGGTTTGAGGGAGGGATAAACATTAGTGATCTTTATGTGGAAATTACTAATACTTTCTGGTTTCTTCAGACCACTGAACAATGAAAATAAAGAACTTTGTTTATTTATCTTATAACTAACCAGTTTATTTGGCAGTTACTATCTACTTACAAAATAAACCATCTCATTACACACACTTCAGTTCTAATGAAAAAATAACTTTCAATATAATTCAGGATAGCTTCCAAGATTGTTCAAGGCTACGTAGAAACATCTGTGGTAGATACTTCCACATTTTGCACCACAACGGCCTCGAACTTGCTACGCGCAGCGTTTAGCAAACGTTAGAGTCGTGACAACTTTACTTGAACACTTTAGCAGCTGGTACGTGTGTGAACCGCAATTATAGCGCATAATCTTGGTCTGCTTCATTTAGACTCGTATTGTGGTAGGATGTTCAGCTATTTGTAGACCTGGATCGGAGTAAACAGCATTTATGCCAATGAAAGTTACTTTGTTGAGAAGGTTGCTGCGACGCCGATAACTAAGGTCGTCCCGAGCGTACACACATACAGATACCCACGCGTCTGGCGGATTTCTAATCAGCGTCTCCAAAAGAAGAACAGGTAAGGATTTTCAGTCTCCAGGTGATGATGGACCGCTGCGAAATTTGAGTGCAGACCTCGATTACTGAAGTACACTTTAAGTAAGAGGTAGTAAAGCCACTGTTTACCAATTTTCTTTTTGTACCTTGGTATAAATTTTAAAGCATTAAATGAGGCGGAAGGATAAGAGAAGGACGTGAAAATCTGTTTTTAAAAATTAGAGTCCCATTATTTTTTTTAATTTGCTAGACAACATTTTGACAAGTTAGTAAGGCGACGAAAATACATTAATTTATTACATAAAGCTTTATTTAATTTTGGCATAAATAGAATAACCCATAGTTTTCTTTGTGTACAATATTCTCTCATAGCCACACTAACGATGTGTAAGTACAAATCAATCATTTTATCAGACCCTTTCACATGTACACACCACGCCAAAAGTATTAAGATGAATGAAGTGCCAATGTGATCTATCACGACAAACTATGAAACAACATATGAACTTTTTATGTAATACACTAGTATAACTTTTTATTACAATCTGATGGCTTGGTTGGCGAAGGGATGGAACGATAGGTTTCTGCGCTTAGATTCCAGTACTAATAAAATGTTTTTGTTTTTTCTTAGCAAATGATATGGACAATGGGAACCTAGCAATAAATTTTGATTCGTAGATAGTAGTATGTCTTCTGGATTAACCAATGAGTACGGTATGGCTTACTGTATTCTGTACACTTCAAGACACAACTTGGTGTAGACTATATTTTTAGAATTTGAATAGAATCACTTTGTCGTCTGTCTGTTAAGACTTCTTCAGCCTTTCTGATACTCTTACGCCATTCTAGGCGATAATATAAAGAAAGCAAAATATGAACAAAGTTAAGTACAAAAAAAGAACAATAACACTGTATGCCTCACGGTTTTGCCAAATAAGTCCTGCCAGCCATTATCTCTGCCAATATCTTGCCCAGTAATACCATACGAACATAAAATGAAGGCAGACTTACGGGTAAGGAGCCGACTGGCCATGGACAGGTTTAAGGAAAGTGCTTGATTGGCAATAGTCTCGGGACAATTAATTAGGTGTCTGCGCGATGTCTGTAGCTGCTACAACAATGTTTATAAAATGGACGACAGTGGTAAGGTCTTGTTTCAAAGTATTTGTACTTATAACTTTTTTTTTCTAAGTCTATTCATTAGGGAATATGCACGCAATTGTCTGCTAAATTATAGTACTGGCCTGCAATGGCTGAAGACAGGCGTGTGTGCAACCGGGAGAAGGAGGCCTTCGCCCAGCAGTGGGACACAACAGGCTAACTAATTAACATTTAACGATGGAGAAATTTTGTCATTGTGACCCAGGCAGAATTCGCTCAAGCTTTAGCAAATGTATTAATTATGGAGTCGAGTACTACTGTGACCCATTTTCGCGTGTATCAAACGACGTTTTTCAATACACTTCGAAGATATAAATAAGCGGGGATTAACTTACGACTCGTGGGGGTTGCGTAGCGCCAAGCCTGATACGATATATAAATACAATAAACTGTGGCAAAGTGAGCTCACGCATTTTACCGTCCTAGTGCAGGAAACAGTAAATTGCTTGTGTAAAAGTTGTAAGGATAAGAGTCGGTTTTCGAGTTACAAAAAAAACATTAATAAACAAACACGAAGTTATAAAAGTTTAAAGTTGCTAATTAGAAAGAGAAGGTCATAAACCGTGATATCAAATTACATCACACACGTAAGGCCGCTACAGATCTAAGAAGAAGATATTCTAAGCGAGAGAAACAGATACAATTGACATAAACGTATGTATATAAAATATGTTATACGAGTAATTCGTTTAGTATTCAAATGCAAGTCTTTGTAATTAAATAATTATAATTTATAAGTTATGAACAGTTGAACACAAATAAGTAAAATCGAGTGCACGTAACCGCTCAACAAACTCACATTTCTAGTTAACGGAGTATGAATTTAATTAACTTTGGTTACAAAGTTAAAGTATATTCATCATCATACTAAGTTAATTAAGTTCTATAGAGATACTGTAATTAATAAATTTCACTCTACAAACTTTAGTTTGGACCTGCTTCGGCTCCACAATAGCGGCGGTAAGGCAAGGCTTGGGGATTGCCTATAGAGAAGATACAGCCTTCTCCCTTTCAGCTTGACATAGGTCTTTACAGGACATTGTTGTCTTAGGATAATTATCCCTGTTTCGGATTTGACGGGAAGGAACTGCGCGGATCTCAGCATCATCCGGATGGCTACCTGGTGGATTTGTACTATCTATGACTACTTCTTGCATATTCTTCTTCATATAGATCTACGCTTTGGAATGTGCAGTTAACGTTATGTTTTCTGACGACTGACTTCTTGACCTTTTAAAAGTGCTTGTAATTGTTTATTTGAAATAAAATGCTCTGATTGTTGATTTTTCGTGTTATTGTTATATTTTAATTACATATCTTTGTATTGTTCCTAGCAATATACTCAGGAAGTAATTTCAAAAGAGTTTGCTTAGCATCATCATTTACTAAGGATCGTTAACCACCTTAAAAATGATAATGACATAGAGCCAGCAGTGACTACGGAAATACGGAGCAATTTATTTCAACGTAGTAGTTCTCATGAATATTCTAATCTAGTCAAAAATATGGAAGACACAGAATACGGAATACAATGCCAGTAACAAGTAAAAACGCCATGGTCAATTTGTACTTGTGAAATGTGTACCTACTTAGCACAAATTTCGGCTATCACAATCATAGTGGTGGGAAGTGGGGGGCTGTCAAAGCCAATCCTGGCACCTTCTGATGCAGTTGAATAACTACTACTTGTTGTAACATGACGTGGGCCTGAACAGATTGGTTTGATTGATATGTACTGAAGCACGACACAGTATTGTGCCTGTGGCTTCCACGGTATTTTTGGGAGGTGGTTTTGATCACATCAGAAATTAAGATATCCACAGGAAAACTAAAAATACTGACGTAGCCCGAGGAATTGCAAAACTTAAGTGGCAGCAAGCAAGGTCATATTGCTCGCAGAACAGGACAGGTGGTCGATGGTGACGAAAGGTTCTGGAGTGGCGACCGTGTACCGGAAGACGCAGCATTTGAATGCTTCCTACAAAGTGGACCGATGACCTGGTGAGGGTCACGGAAATCTGATGGATACGAGACGCACTGTTCTTTATGACGACACTTTGAGAAGGCCAATGTACAACTGAACAGCGGATGTCTTTTGGCTGAAATGACGAAGATAATAATGATTTATAGCTATTAGTTGACCTCATAGTCGACCTTACGAAATGTGTCCACAAGCCGCCTTAGTTTAGCTCTGTGCATAAAATTCCTATAGCCGGCTCAGTTTATTGTCCAGCACTCAGACAGCATCATTTGTATGCAAACATTGAAATTCAACGTTTTGTAGTACTTTGGAAGGTCAGATGCTAAAACAAAGAGATAACGGATGAGATTAGTCTGCAGTAATAGATTCCATTCCATACTCTTTCTATCAAGGCAATTGACATTTTGTTGGAAATGCTGTTGTTTTTTCACACTCTTGATTACTTGCTCATACACATGCATCTCCACTTTTTTTTAGTTGGAAAATCATCCAATTTTTTACTGCTACGAGCGAACCGTGAGGACCATATCAGATTTTTAGTGACAAAATTACCCTTATATTCCTGCTTTTCCTTGGTTTTTTGGTAAGCTTGAACCCCAACAAGGGACATAGGCTACTTTTTATCTAGCTTACGATGGCTGAAATTCACGCAAACGAATTCGCTGGCAAAAGTTAGTTTAAATTAATAGTAGGTAAAATTAAACACGAAATAGATTTCATAAAGAACAAAATCATTAGTTTATTGTATAAGGCCTAAAGCTCGTGCTTTGTCCAGCCAATCCGAACGCGCAACGTAGCTGCCACCGAGTACTCGACTGCCAGAAAAACCAGTCCTGCCGTGCAGAACCCTGAAGTTATCCATGATCATGACCGTTCCTGTAAGCAAAAGTATTAATTTAATAAATCATGTCACGAACCTATTAGCTGGTTTACCACCGCTGGACGTATGTCTGTTTGATTCTATGCAACACATAGTCGAGCTGATACCAATCTCACTCACTGTGGGATATTTTGTCTACAAAACCAGTCAAGTGCGATTGAGACTCACGGACTCCCTCGAGGGTTCCGTACAAACTTAAATTATAAATACTTCAAGTCCTGACTCAAGTATCAAAGACTTAATTTGATATTGATTTTAGCTTAAAGACAGGTGGACTTGTTTGCGGAACTGGATCCCCTCAAAGCGGCCCTGAAACATGCACAGCTTAAGCCCAATAGTCGCAATAGTTACAGGGCAAAGTACTTCTGACACCCATAGGATATGTTCAGTAACATCAAGGCGCTGCTCTCAGTGGTGCAAGCTAACGTTGAGTTATCACAACGACAAGATTTGGACATGGTTAGGAATCTGGAGGAGTTGGTGCATATCAGAAGGCATATGACACGGCAGACCGAGGTACCTCTAAGCGTTTTCAGAAAAAAGTATTAATAGATGGATATAAAAGTGATCCTA
Source organism: Mythimna separata (assembly GCA_030763345.1). Classification (NCBI taxonomy): domain Eukaryota; kingdom Metazoa; phylum Arthropoda; class Insecta; order Lepidoptera; family Noctuidae; genus Mythimna; species Mythimna separata. Next base: position 16,209,242 of record CM061177.1, on the reverse strand, counting down.
TAAGGATTGCATTTTTGCTGACAGAGCCTAAACCTAAAATGTATTCATCATGTCAAAATAACTAGTCTTAAATCTTTAATCTTTCTAAAAAACTAGCTGTCCCCTGCGGTTTCATCCGCATTTTTCATTACTGCTCCGCTCCCGTGGGTCAAAGCGTGATGGTAAATAAAAAGCAAAAATAAAAAACCTATAGCATTCCTCGATAAATGGGCTATCTAACACTGAAAGAATTTTTCAAATCGGACCAGTAGTTCCAGAGATTACCCCTACATACAAACTTACAAACATACAAACTTAAAAATTTTACCTCTTTATAATATTAGTATAGATATATAAGTTTTTATAAATCTTCTTTGTTAACTACATTGAGATGTATTAAAATTGTTATTGTTTTTTACCTGGTTTCAATTTAAACCTCCACTGGTTACTAGGGTTCTGGTAGTACTTCGCTAAGCTTCTCAAAGACCGGTAGTAAGATCTGCACTCTTCACTGCTGCTGAAAGCCATCGCTGCACGATCGTACACGTTGAATCTGAAGACAAGAAAGAAAATAAATTATCTTCCTTGTAACTAATAGATAACGAATTATTTATAAGATATCCAGGAGTTACTTGAAATAACATTTAGTTACTTATAGAAAAAAAATAGTTTTAATTAGCTACTATCATTCTCTTTGCATCTAACTAAATTCATCATCTGCCTAGCCTTTTCCCAAGTATATTGCGGTCGGCTTCCAGTCAAGCCGGATTTAGCTGAATATACCAGTATTGTACGAGGAGCGGCTGCCTACCAGACCTCCACAACCCATTAACTGGGGTAACACGGTACTTCATGGCAAGACTGGAGTCAGATTTATTGGCTTCTGACTAACCGTAACGACTGCCAAAGATCTACAAATGACAGCCGGGACCTACGGCTTAACGTGCTTTCCGAGGCACGGAGGAAACTCGTTATGTTAAGATGGTCACCCGACCACCAAATGGTTGCTTAACCTTGAAGATCGACCTGTGCGGCTGTTATTATTTAGCCACGAGCTACTTTGCATCTAACTAAATTATAATACTTAAAATTCTTAAGGGAACTCGTTTTTTATTAATAGCACAGTAGTATCATAACTTTATGCCTTTTAGGAAGATTATGACCAGATCGTCAATCATCATGTGCTTGACACTTTATTTATTTATTTATTTAAACATCTTGCACATAATGGTACAAAGGCGGACTTAATGCCTTGGGCATTGTCTACCAGTCAACCAAGGGTGGTGAAGAGAAAGCATGGTAGGTGCATTAAAAAAAAACCTATTACTCATATTTTCATCACTGTTAGTTTTTCTTGGTACAGATTTACATTACATTATGGTTTTTTCCTTCCTTCCTTTGTTACTTAAGGCACAGCCTAAAGCTAAAAGTATTTTTTGCTAAATTTGGAATTGGTGTGGTTACAAACCTAATTTGAATAAGTTCTTGTGTCTCGTTATCCACTCTAATAACAGGTGCTGAGTAGGTGTGATGATGTCCATCTTCTATGTATTCTGCTTCCAGATTGAAAGTAGTAAGAAATTCGAAATCTTCTGGACTCTCTTTCTTGAGCTCCTGTGCGCCGTAGAAACCATCTACTAGTATTGTTTCACCGCCTGTTCCATTTTTATGTTCTAGGCAGTGTAGAATTTGCAGACTGAAACAATATTTAAAAAAAATTAAATCTAATGTCCTCTAAGTCCTTTCAGACACACCTTCTCCCGCGCCTCTGAAAACTGCCCCTGTTATGTGTCTATATCATGAAATGGGGCAGATCAAGTCAGCTGTATACACCACAGTGACCGCCAAGCACGATTCACCACGCTTGAGTTGCTGCAGATGGAAAAAACCCTCGTGGATGACCCAACAAGAAGTTACGAAGTTAATAAACCACACAGCAAGCCCTTTTCTCAAGCCCGCTTTTAAAAGCATGAAACGTTATTTTTCACTTTTATTCATTTTCGTGCCAAAAACCTTATTCATGAACTCATTTAATTTATTTTTTATTTTTGAAGCTCAACAGATTATCTTTCTAACAAATTGTTCCAAACCATTTCAACTAAAAGCAAAAACGTCACCATCTCCTTAATATCGCGCAAAAAAAGCCAAAAACGTTTTCATTTCTGTGTAGCGTTCAAGGCAAAAAGGAAATTGTTCGGCGCAAAGAAAAAACAGTCAAAGATCCTTATAAATCAAACGATGTGTGGCAGGGCCGGGATTTCAAGAATTTCTTTCCCGTTTGTACAATTGGGACGAGACATTCTCGCAAAGAGACCGCCATTACTTCGCCAGAGTACTGTAATAGGAACGGAAGCTGAATGCTTGAGCACCCGTAAACGAATTGCTAAACAGAATTTGAAAGCGGCCAACAAACGAAAGCTTTTTCGAATAGAACCTGAAATAATAATGACTAAAAGGGATCCCGTTGAAGGAGAACAGAAATAGGCTTTTGCAAAAATAACTAGCTTCATTATTACAATCATAAGGCTTTCTTCAGCCACTCATTTCTTCTGTAAATTGGAAACAAATTGTGTTTCATGCTTCAATTAATTGATGTCGAATACTCTTGACAAACAGTTCGGGGTTCGGCCACTTAACGAAGTTGATTCCTACGTTATTGTTATTATACTTTATTCGTGTTTTTGTGTTGTAAATCTTTTTTCACAAGTGATTTATAATAGGTTTGAACAATCAATATCTGAAGATCGTTATAAATATGGAAATTATAGAGCAATTTAGTTGAAAGAGATTTTCATTAATAGCTATTCATAAAATATTATGCTATAAATAAATTTCTTTCAAGTTACTGAGTTTTACTCAGAACGTAGACAATTTTACTATTTTCGAGGCGAAGAGGCTATAGAGGCCTCGGTAATGCCGAGTCCGGCCGGCTACCCTAGAATGTATAATCATGCAGTAACAAAACCAAAGCACAAATTAACGCATACGTGAGCACATTGTACGTACCTAGACCTAACAATCTAGTTCCATCTACAAATTAACAAACAAACAGACTATCAAAAAACAATACTGTTGATAAAAACTCACCCAGCTGCTTCAGTAAAGTACGTATTATCGTTATGAGCTGCTAAAGGCAGGTTGGTGTACGCTGTGTCAGCATGGTCAGCCCTGGTAGTGAACTGCCACATTCCTCCAAAGATCGTATGCTGCACACCTCCGAGAGCCTTGCAGACTACCTCTGTAGCTTCTAAAGATACGCCAACCTGCAACAGTAAGCATCGTGATTCTACCACAGCTATCCTAATTTATTTGGTTGCTGATTATATCCCATTTCATCATCAAAAAATATGGCCCACACTATCCACACAATAAAAACTTTACATTCATATCTTTTTTCTTTGGTGAGATATTATAATCAAATAATACTCTTAACCTGAGTGAAGTGAAGAGGAATGTCAGAATTTTACTGACTAACTTGCATTTCTGTAGTTGTGTTCCAAGACGAATAATCGTGCAGACTTGGTTTCTACTTATCTACGCTTCAAAATTTGAAAATGCTCCCAAGATGAGGAGAGAAATTCCCTACTGGAGTCCTGAACTTTTCATGTTAAAAGTAAATCACACAAAACTATTCACGGCAAACGCATGTATAATTAATTTATAGTGTTTCTCTTCAATTATAGCGACTCGTATTTAATTGCATTCAGTTTAATTACATGAATGAAGACTTTTAAATTAATTTATTTGCAGCATCATTAAAATGCTTGCAAGCTGACTGCACCATTGCTTCTCGCCAATGATGCAAATTCGCTAATTGCTTTATAAAGTTACAAAGGTGTGTGATGGAAAAGGTAAATGATAAAAATTTACATAGATAATTTATCTTCACCATTTTCAGTTTATCTACACCGTAATTTCATTATCATCGTCATTTCCACCGAAAGACATCCACTACTGGACACAGGCCTCCCCCAAGCGTCGCCACAACGACCGGTCCTGTGCGTCTCGCATCGGATTCCCACAATCTTCTTCAGGTCGTCGTTTCATCTTGTAGGAGGCTTTCTAACGCTACGTTTTCCGGTACGTGGTCTCCACTCTAGAACCTTTCGTCTACATTAATAGAGCATCTGTTTTACGAGCAATATGTCCTGCCCACCCATATGTATCTTGTTTTGAAATAATATAAAAATCTAACGGCCGAAACCAATAACCTATCGATCTCCAGTTTTAGCATACTGGAGATTGTAAAACAAATGATACAATACAAAAATTATCATGTTTTCTGTTGTTTCATTTGTTTTTCAATCTCCGATATGTGATAGATAGGTTATTGGTTTCGGCTGTAAAGAAATCTTTGCTATCAACAACTACTTATTCAAACTTCGAATAATTACCACTGACAGCTGAACGACATTTCCAATTAACAACTTCAATACAATTACTAATCAAGTCAACATTTCATTACCCCCACTACCAATGCAACTCCATAGTCAAGGAGTGACTGGAACACGCATTTCGCTCCATCCACTGACGTAAGAAACTCCTCTACGGGGACTTTAGGAACTTTGTTCTCTATAGCACCATGCCACAGTATAGGCTTCAGTTTTCGACTTTCCTTCCACGTCTTATAGTCGAATTTAGACAGGAATTCAGCAGAGTACGTCGATTTGTGGTCGTCGCTCCCTGAAATTGCAAAAAATATTTGTCTGTTATTAAAATTTTCTGGAACCTACGCAAGCTTGGATTTGTGAAGATTTTTAATACATTTAAATTTTCATTACCTTGTTACATAATTCAGTAGTCTGGAAATAAAATTAATTGAATTCATTCGTAATACCTATATACCATAAAGGAATTTTACTCTACACTGAATTTCTATGAATTTTAAAACAATATCTCTACTGAAAAATTGGTTCCACGAAATGTGTTAATCCAATTATTCAAACTTGTTCATTTATAGAAAATTTTCAAATAAATTCATTGGTTTCAATATTTTACTTACATGTAACCTCAATTTTTGAGTTATCATTTTCGAAGCTTACAATAGTAGCATCAGGTATGTCCAGAATATGCTGAGCCCTTTGAAAGGTGTCTGAATGGTAGCAGGAAGAGCATCTGAAACAGTTTACTTTGACAAAAGGGGGTAGACCTAAAGGCCTAAAGTGCCTTTGAACCCTTTCGCGAAACAAGTCATTCATTCACTGAATGAACGAGTTCCTCGAGATTGAATTCGATTCTCTTTGAAAGCATGTGTGCTTACTGAATGAGTTAGTTGCGTAAATGTTTGTATAGCACTATTGAAATTCCAAAAGCTGTTAGTTTGAAGGCCTCTCCGCTTGAAATAGACTCGTTAGTGATCTAATCGTGCTAACGGCTTAGTATCTAAAGTATTTACTTGAATTCTATTCGAATTGAGGCAGTAGATATAACTTCGTTTATATTAGATCAATTGACAAGTAATGAGAGAATTAGAGAGCAGTGGTGACCCAATACTAACGACTCTGACTTACGAGTTGTAAGTCACGGATCAAATCCAGCCAGGCATATTACTTTGTATAATTTAATTCATCACCACTAGATACTTGTTACTGACATAGGTTTTTTTACATCAAAAAACACATAACAAAAACACTACAAAATTGACTCCACTCAAAAAAATATCATTAATTCGATGTCATTGTTACCTGCAATGGTCTCTAAGCCAACAGTCTTCAAACCTGATTGACTTTCCATCTCCAAAGCTCAGTTCGAGGGCTCTGTCCACTGCGATCACTGCTTCGATGGCTGTACAAATAAAAGTTGTTAATGAAATCGCGCCAATCCAGGGTCGCGAAGATTCAGTTTGATCGGACGAATTGGATTTTTAACCAATAGGAGAATTGGATTTTTAACCAATAGGAGAATTGGATTTTGTAGCCGTCACCTTGGTAGACTTGAATGAGGTGCATGGAAATGGAAAATCGGTTACTATTTAAAGAATTGATAAATTGTCTGGACTAGAGTAAAATAAGCTTGATGAATGTAAAACTTCCTCTTTTTTAATCAGTTTAAAAAAATAAAAATAAAACGGTACAAATGTTAGTTTGAAAAACAATGATGATAGAGGAATGATAATAGAATAGTGTTTGTATTCCATTATTTTCAAACTACAGCAGAAAAATACTACATGTTATAATTATTATAACAGGGATGATGCATATGGGATGTGACAAAAGGACCAAATTTTTCTTACCGTTTTGGGAACGATTACGGATACGAAAATATTTCGCATTTTTTTTTTTGGTTACAGTTATAAAAACTAAAAATAAATATTCCACCATCATTATTTCTAGTCAAGATAATTATTTTTTTGGTCTGGCAAAGCAAATCAAAATCTGTCGTAACCCGTGCTTTAAACTCCGCCTTTATCCGAAACTTTTATACCGATTTCTTTTACGGATATTTTTTATTTTCGATATATTTAAATATACCTGGCAAGGGTCGCGGGATTCCGATGGATGCGAGACGCACAGGACCGGTCGCTGTGGCGACGCTTAGGGGAGGCCTATGTCCAGCAGTGGACGCCTTTCAGCTGAGATGATGATGACATTTAAATATTGGTTATGGTTACGGAGCTTCATAACATTCCTGGTTCATAAACTTACTCATAGAACAAGACACCGAAATGCATTTAGCTATAACATAAACTCTGATATCCATTTTGACAGTATGGACGAGCTATTGGCTGCTGCATTGAATGTCCCATTCGATTCCTGTACGGAACTAATATTTATATGGCCTACAGATAAGTGTTCCGGATCTGGGTATCTTTTGTAATGCGAGTTTAGATTTTCTTAACGCATCCATCATTCCACAACACAGGAATTTATGCTGAAATTGGGCAACATCTTTTTAAAAAAGAAAAATAAATAAATTAATTGCAAAATAAGGGACATATTGCAATAAAAACTTGAAAAATAAAAGAATTTAAAAGCCCTACATTTAAGTAGACAAATAATTGTTCTAGAACAAATATCATTGCCGGCCGTACGGTAATGGAAATCGAATTTATTTTCATTGAAACAATTGAAATGGATTCACTCGTAATGGTTTTCGTATTCCGCAGCAGTAGAATAAAATTTAACGCTTTCTCACTGTTTACTTTGTTTTAAGTGTTAGTAGCAATGTTTAATTTTACAAAGTATCTAAATAAATAGATAGACATATTTATGATTTCTGCTATCTTAATGAGCTTTCTCACATCAAGCCTAAGAGTGGTATGGTCTATCGGTTTAGGTGGTTAACTAAAGGTAAACAATCTTGGTATGGCTCTTTAAATTAAAAAGATCGTCGTAATATACACAAAGATTATTTAAATTTAGTTTGTTAGCTAACAACGATTTAGGTAAATACCTAGTTGCAAAGATTTGTACATACAATTTTTAGACATCTTTTCGATAAAGACATGCCAAGATTTTTTACATTTAGTTAATTACCTAAACCGATAGACCTTAGTTACAGATAGAGTTATCATGTTGTGTACTAATAATATTATAATGAGAAATGATCTTTTAGTTTCTTCTGACAGATATTCCGGCTATGGTTGTCGCGAAGGGTGTGTCAGAGATAGTTCCAGAGACACAGTACAGTTACAGAAATAACGAGGAAGATTTTTAATGGCTTTGTAAAATTATGGTTTAAGTGAAGTAAAGCAATATTTATTTTGTTAAGTTTATCGATACTTTCTTTTAATATGTTATTTATAATGTTCTTTCAGATTGCAAGGGAAATTAATGTTTCATTAAGCCCTAATTTAAGTATATTAAATTAAGTACTCATTAGGACATTTTAAAAGCTATGCTTTAAATTATTCTCATCAGACTGTCTCGTTTAGAGGACGTTATATTGCGTCTGTTATTAATATTTATTTATTCATTAAATACTTTATGCACATAAAAGTACAGAGGCGGCGTTAATTTATTATTTCCAGTAAAACCTCGTTAAATGAACCCTGGATATAACATGAGAAACCCCTACTATCTACTACTAATAAATGAAATGAAGTCACGACAATTTTACAATGCAAGGATTAAGATATATAATCTCTTGACTCTCAACTGAAGGTTCAGTTGCCCTTTGCGTTCCAGGGTAGCACTTTCGAATTATTAGCTGTAGCAAAAAAAAATACTTTTCATTTTTAATTTTTATCCTTCATACTATGAACTTTTCAGTTCTAATTGACACCTTATTAATATAATTTATTGTTTTGAAAATGGAACCAGAATCTTGGTAGGATTATTTGGAAAGTGCAAACAATCGGATTCCTACGCGGATCCATCTGTTAAAATGTCAACAGACGGCATAAAATAAGATAACGTCATTTTAAACACGAAATTAGGTACATGAAAAACTTTTAATACTTTGACAAGTCCTAGATCCTTTGAATAATAAAATTATTCTGTTTCAGGTGTAAACGTAATTTTATGTGCACACTAGATTCTGCCCACGACTTCGTCCACGTGAAATCCCGATTTTGAAACATTCTTCATTGGTGCTCCGCTCCTATTGGCCTTAGCGTGATGATATGTAACCTATAGCCTTCCTCAATAAATGGACTATCTAACACTGAAAGCATGTTTCAAATCAGACTGGTAGTTCTCGAGATTAGCGCGTTCAAACAAACAATTTCTAAATCTTTATAATATTAGTATACATTATTCTAACCTCAATTTTTTTTCAAAAAAAAAAACATTTAATATAAATGACAACAGTATAAATTGGTACTTACTTTCATTCACCATTTTATAAGTTTAAACTTTTCACACGCTCACGACTAGTTTGACTAACCACACCCCACTTTGAATGATAACTATTGGTGACTGATCTTGTATTAATGTTATCGTACTTAGTTACCCGGCTGGTCAAAGTTGAATGACTAGTGTCGCTCTGATAACATAACTGGTTATGTATTCATAACAATTTAGTCTTACGTGTTCTAGATTATCTGTTACAAGTACTAACAGTTTTTGAGTCGTTAGTATGAATAACTAATATCGGCTATTTAAGGCGGAACTACAATGCGCACACGTGGGCTTTGTCCACCGATCTGGGAGAGTCAGTCTCCATAGATGTTTATGTGTCAATTACACGTGTAGAGCTATATTAGATCCGCGTCGTTCTAAGGACAAATCAGGCGTGGCCCACGTGTGCGCCGGTCTAGTGTAGTTCCCGCTTTAGAATTGTCGTCATGTATATTTGAGGGTCAATAATCTTAATACGTGACGTCATCTGTCGCTAGTCGTCACTTGTAGCTTCTGACGATTCTATTGGCCTATGTTATGGGTGTGTAGACCTTGATACTACTCGCATAGTAACAGTGCGTTCTCAAACCGCACGAGTTTTGGGTATAGGAGGATCTGCACTTTTTCTTGGATCATAGACAAAACTGCAAACATGAATACGCTGACCATTGTTTTTTACCGCTGGATATTAATAGGACTCTCCCAAAGTGTAGCCGCACCAACTGGTCCTGTGCGTCTCGCATCAACCTGATTCCTGCCACCCCTTACCAGATCTTTAGTTTATCTAGTGGGACGCCTTCTAATGCTGCATCTTCCAGTACGCGGTCTGCCGTCGCCCCTCCATAACCACCCAGCGCCATCGAGCAATATGCCTTGCCACCACTTAAGTTTAATGATTCTTTAGGCTATATCAGTAGCCTTAGTTAATACCTAATTCAATTGACTATTTTTTATTTATTAATATAAAATACATAACTTGGTTACGCATATTTTCTATCTCTTCATTTTACTCGATCACACTAGTGTGTATCGCAGACACACTTGACACCCTATTGTATTATTGCGTATTGTGTACGGATGATAAGTCAAATGATGATAATGGTACCCCAGGGAACATAACTCGAACGGTTCATACACATACATGTGTAACCGTAGGTGTAATTGATTTTAATACTTATTTATTTGAAGCACGCCCTATGGAAGGCATTTACAGTGGCCGATGCGATTGATCGTCGGCTTAGGAGTGAATCATAAAACGTTACAAACGATGCTCTATCTTTTGTCATACACTTTGGTATATTACATTCATCATAGGATACCCTTGTGAACCCAATGATGATGCAGTCATCAAAACCGGATTATGGTCGAATGTTTCTTTAACATACGGAAATAGTGAAAAGTATGAGAAGAATTTTATTGTTTCATGTTTTGGCTGTACCTCTGACTAAACTGATAACATAATTGAGACCACTCTTTTACTGATGGTCAGCAAAAAAACCCAAAAGTTCGACTTTTTTATTTATAAATTGGTTACTCAACAAACAATAAAAATTGCTTTCTAAAGAAAGAAAGCAATTTTTATTTTTGCGGTACGTTCATTTAAAATTAACCGCAATTATTAAAAACCCCGTTTTTATCAACCAAATATAGCAACAATGTATGTAGGTGCAACTAAGCGATAATAAAAAAGCTAGACTTATATACTCGTACTTATATACTATACTTTTACGTATTTAAAATAAAAAGTCCTAACTAAATATTTAAAAACAATACATCGAAAAGAACGGGAGTACTATGCCAAATTGAATAGCAAATAAGCGAATATGATTTGATCGACCACTATAAATCGATCGTCTAAATTCTCTAAATACGCAATCGACTGGAAGCGTACCTAAAACCCCTTTGTATGTAAGTTTTCATGAAAAATCATAGAATACAACATACTAAGGTCTTGATCCAATCGTACACTATAAATCAATTTTCACACATTTAAAGCAACCCACTCACTCAAATCCTTTCCCCGTCACCTCGGGCGGAACTCCAATCCTCGCTGTTATTACAATTTATTAACTTAATTAGTTTCTATTCATCGTGAATCCCATTGTTATGAGTTCTGTTTTCGTGTTGTTTTTCAGCTGTCAGGTTGAAAGACTCTTTGACTGAAATAATAATAAAGTAAGAGGGTGTTAATGAAGAGGATTCAGATTAAACTAAGTATTAGTCTGCTTTGAGATAATAATGTGTCATTAAAAGCAGAGCCACGGGGCGACAAGGCTGCAACAATACAACTCGATTTAGTTTTTAATTGATTGCATTTTTATAGAAATAACTTTTTGTTTTTAAAGTGTGAAATCATCAAACAACTTCTTCCGCTCTAGATAAAATGAAAGGGTGGTAAATTCTCAAGTATTCCTTCAGTTGGCTTTTGTCCTTTTTTATTGGACGGTAAACTTCCCTTTGCTCGCTGCCTGCAGACTCCCGACGGCGACGCCTACGGCAACTCCTGTGGCAATTAAAGTATGAGAATATCTTATCCCTCATGCATTCCACTACCTCCTTCGCTCGCATTACTGCTAAACGGAAACCTTAAGGCTCTGTACCATGGCCAAAAATTTAATGAAATATAATATGTCCATAAAAACGCGTTGCACTTCATTACATGTACTTACAAACAAACACAAGACCCTGCCAAAGCTTTCAAAGAAATACAGGTCACGAAAGCAAAAAACATACCACCTATACTTAATCTAAATTTATTTACCCATCTACACATCAAGCCTTCAGGCTCCGGAAATACGATAGCGCCTAGCACTTAGAACCGGCCATTCCTTATTTTATCCCTTCTTACCACTATCCGTTTACAGAGTCACGTTTTCTTCTAGTCCCTTTTAACTAGAAATGTGGGACTTTAGTTTTACTGTCATGTGATCACATGTCGTTACGTTGATGGCTTGTATTTGGTATGGATAGCGAGATCTGGGTGATAAAGTAAACTAGACAATCTAGAGATTGTATTATTAGCTGGGATACAGTCTAGATTGTATTATTATCTAAAGTGTTCCATTTGTGTTGTTGGATTGGATTTTTAGAGGCTTTAGTCTTAATATTATTATACTGTTTTTTTTTTACTTTTTGTTTATGATGTTCTGTATTACGCAGCTTTTCTCAATATCAATTTACAGCTGTCTACTGCTTGACGGTAGGCCTCCCTAATCGCACGTCATTTGTATTTATTCTCGGAAACTCTCATCCACCTAGCCTGTAAATATCGCGTGATGACGAAGATTCCCTTCAAAGAATAGTCTTTTCAGAAAATGTCTTCTCTTATTTTGTTTCAAGCCCCAATTAGACTACTTTTTTATATAAGTGTTTATGCAGTAAATAAACTGCAACCACAAAAAACTCACATACATACATAAACCCTGAAAACATAACACTCCTTTTTTTGGGCAGTCGTGTAAAAATCAAATATCTTTCAATCGTTCTCCATTGCGTCAAAATATATTTCCATCATTATGCCTCATGGAATCATATGAGGCTTAGCTAAAAGTACTCGTACTTCACATATAGACGTCGATTCATCATATTCCCAAACCCCGACTTTTTAATCCAATGTTTTATATGAAAAGTCGGAAAACAAAAAAACCCTGACGAATGGAGAAAAATATCATTAGAACTGATTTTCATTTTGCTAAGCGCAATCTCGTGACGGCAGCGAATTCGTACGATATTTTATTACGACCGCCGTTGTACTCACAAGTTTCAATAGGTCCAGGCTTTTAGGGACTCGTAATTTCATCCCAAATAATATTATTGAAGAAAATTCCAATTCCATTTTTCCATTATGCACTTTTATAGTTTCTGAAATCTTTTATTAAGTAGGTATAATTGAAATGTTGGTTTAGAAGACTTTGAAGTCTTTCGCTAAAGATGCAAACCTCAATTAAAAAGAGATGATCTTCTGACCAGACTAATTTTTTGTCTGATCTGGGCAACTGTCCGAGAGAAAATTTCGGGCTGTTGTTTTTGTTTAAATCGCGTGAAGAACTCTGAACGCGTGCAGATGCAAGATTTCATAGCTTACTTCATAAGTATCATTATACGAGATCGCTACAAGATAAAAGTGGTCATGGTGGTTTTACATCGTCTCTAAATTTTACTCCAATGTCAGCTTTACCATGTTGAGGTCGGTTTCCAATCGACTTGAAGCAATTAGATGTAGCTGATTTTATATAGAGCGCCTGCGTATTCTGATGGTTAAGACCCTGTCTATCTTGATGTCCCTTATGGTGTCCAGATTTTGTCCCTTATGGTAAACATTGTACTCTAATAAATTAGCAAAAATACCCAAGATAGAGATTAAATAATTGGAAAAATACCCAAGTGGAATTAATTCTGCCTTAGGCTAACTTTACTCCTACTTAAAAAAAAAAGCAATAAAAAAGCAAATTTTCTCCCTCTTTGGAACTACGTGTTATTTTGGGTCGGTTTGCCTAGTCTTGAGACCCCATATGTTCAACTGGTAAGCTGTACTGTCAGCGGAAATGAAAATAAAAGCCTTCCAAAAATAAAAACAGATTTCCACGCTTATACGGAACACATGGATCCTATAAACTTCGTATCAACATTCACTCTTAGCTTCGCCGCGAAGATTTGTAATGGAATGGAGGCCCGTCATCTGAATTGTAAATGTTATTATTTTCAAACAAACGGCAAACCCCTAGCCCCGTCTATTCAGGGTCAATATCACTGGCTGAATAATTACTCAGCCCTCATGTTGACTTTGAGGAATGTTATTTGAAAGTTATAAATAAACAATGAAACACGAAAACACGATTGTGTTTAATCCGAATAGCGTATTGCAAGACGCAGGTTTTGTGTTTGAACGTTGTTGGTTCTTACCGTCTGAAAAGCCATTTGAATCTTCTTCTGCTAACAATTATGCCAAATTTTTGTCTTTGGTTTAATTTATGATGATGTAAAATTGGGAATGTTTTAAAATTACGTTCACCAAGTACTAAGGTAGCAGGTCCAGGCATCTGTCAAACAGATTACGTTAATGACATTAGTAAGAAACCAACGTCAAATATTAGATTTTAACGTCATGTATAGTATGCGTCTTCAAAGGAATAGATCTTATGGCTTAGTGGTGAAAGCTGGTGGTTTGAATTTTTCTGAAAACCCTCAATGAATTATGATGGATAGACAGCAGTTGCAGGCCGCGGAAAGCGGTCGGTTTCGGACAGTACTGGACTTTTTGAGGTGGCATAGCTTAGGAGATATATATTCCCTATAGTAAGTCTTATAAATTGTGACTCAAGTTCTAACAATCCGTAAGCACTCAGTAAGAATTTCACTAACAAATCTTTATATTCATCAAAATTCAGCCACATAGTTTCACATACGTAACCGAACACCTCTTAAACTATATTAGCAAACCCCTTACATGTCTATTTACAATCGAGTGGTTGAGGTTTCCCCGATACTGTCGGGCCCCGTTCACCTTGAAGGGTTAAAAGCGTAACCGATACGTCGCTGGATGATTGCATAAATCGCTTTTTTGCAAAATCCCTAGGATTTTTGTAAAAATTCCGGTTGCTGAAAACTTAGAAAATATTATGTAACTAGCTGTTGCCCGCGACTTCGTCCGCGTCAAGTTCGTAAAACTGCACAAAAGTAACCAATTATCCTATACTTCCGATTAATTCCGAAAACATCCAGTTCATTCATTTCATATAAAACTGTTCGGTACTTCTTTATTAGTTGAGACCAAAAGTCATAATTATCTAATTTTTGATTGGTCAGTAACCATAGACATTGTGCTTTTGGGGCCTTCTAGATAGCTAATTTTCACGCTATAATGAGGAAGAAGCTGTTTCATTACTTAGCAGTTCTAGGACCAGCTGCAGTATCATTTTCCTAACCTTCTGCGCACGATGGGCCAAAGGTTAATCACTGGTGGCCGTTACTGGTTCCAATTTTGTGTGTAAAATAAGTTTTGTTTTTAGAAAAAGCTCGTATGATCACTACCTTATTTCTTACTGTCCCCTAGCCTGGTCTTTTGCATAAATCCTAGAATATTCGCAGAAAAGCGATTTTCCGCGTCATCCTGTGTCAGATACATGATATTTGAACTAACTTAAAAGGGTACACTCGGTTGCCTCTCAATTTCCCCCGGCAAACAACGTTTTATTATGTTTGGTTGGGTCTCCAAATCACTGGATACTTGATACAGAGTGTACTGAAAATGTTGCGTATTTGCTTTTCTAGTTTCGTTGCCTTGAATTTTGTTAGGCAATGTTTGCGGATTATTTTCAGAGTTCTGATGTTGTTTTAAGCCCTTCTGTGGATACTGTATAGTTTGTGTTTAGATGAGCGTTGTGAGGTTTTTGGACGAATATATTTAGATATTTTTTTAAGATAGGGTTGGGTATATTGGTAAAGTCATTGAAACGTAACGTCTTTTAGGGTCATTTAAGTCATGGGATCCAAGTACGCAATATTTACAAAGACATTTCTTACAGTACTGTGATCAGTTCAAGAAGTTGCTAATTGTTGTAACTTAAGAACGTAAGGTGTCGATTAGTTCTCATTTCTATGTTGTTAATCAACGTGGTAATGCTGTAAGTCTTCTGAGCACGATGCCTAGACGACAGCTATATAGAAGAGTAGGTACTTCGAATCCTACAAACTTGTATTGGAATGTGGAAGTATGCATGCTTGAGAGATCTCTATCTATATCTCTATTTCATCACACAAACATTTGTTCCGGTTGAGCATCAAACCCACATCCCCCGCCGTAGTAGTCAGGGCCACTAATTACTTGCAATTCGTAAAACGACAAGTAATATTCCAATTTGTTCGCTATATATCTGGTACATACATATTTCAGCTTTATTTATGCGGTAGCAACGGCCACTTATCTGTGATGACTCTGTTATTGCTGATGAAGTGAGTCGTTAGCTTGATTGTAAAAAACGCATTGACGAAAAAAAATTGGGTCGTAAAAATAAATTGTGCTGTGTAATTATTCCTATAGAGCAGCTATCTCAACCTCGTCTGCCGTCTGCCTAGCCTTTTCCCAACTATATTGGGGTCGGCTTCCAGTCAAGCCGGATTTAGCTGAATACCAGTATTTTACGAGGAGCGGCTGCCTACCAGACCTCCACAACCCATTAACTGGGGTAACACGGTACTTCATGGCAAGACTGGAGTCAGATTTAGGTACTGGCTTCTGACTATCCGTAACGACTGCCAAAGATCTACAAATGACAGCCGGGACCAACGGCTTAACGTGCTTTCCGAGGCACGGAGGAAACTCGCTATGTTAAGATGGTCACCCATCCACAGACCAACCTAGGCAAGCGTTGCTTAACCTTAAAGATCGACCTGTGCGGCTGTTATTATCTAGCCACGAGCTCCTCGCTATCAGACTATAGAGAGATAGAGCAGCTATCTCAACCTACGGCCCATCAAACATTACAGAATGACTCTGTAGCCTAGCACAATATATTGGTGATATATCACGTTTAAGTATTCAATGTCTCAGTAGCAGTTTTATTGCATAGAACTCGGCTGAATAATTTAATTTTTGACGATATGTGGATCAATGATGGTCGTGCTAACAAAATGAAAAAGACAAACTATACCACAGCATGTAGCAATTTTATTTAAAACTATTTCCTTTGATCAGAAATACAAACATGCTCTTCTTCATATAGAACACACTATTAAATTTAGTCTTATATTTTAATGTTATTATGTCTCATCATGATAATCACATGTGATAATAGTAAAGCACTATGTGGCCCGATGAAAAACAAAGGTTGAGTCTGATTGCTATATATTAATCATCAACATACAACGTAGTACTTCAAACACCGAATACCCATTCCAACTTTTATCATTTATATTTTCGATCATTTTTGTTTGAAAAAAACACAGGTATTTGCAACAAAAAGTGTTACAGTACTTGAAATGGGATAAGTTAGGATGGTCCGCGATTTCCCTCAAGGCTCAGAACAAAAGTAGTTTTCTTCAAAATTAGTCTCCAGAGCATCTGGTGTGGTTTACTTACATTTGACCGACATTTTTCTGTGTTAGACCTCTTTTTATGGAGTTTTCAAGACTTATCATTGTACTTTAATACCTAATAATATAAAAAAGTAGAAATATTGTATAAAATATATAATTTTTGCGCTAGTTTTTAACGTTTTATAAGTGCCGATAGAGGCCTATTTGGAATAAAGTATGTTGAATCTTTGTGTGTTGCTTGAAATTTTACAGGGTAATATTATAAAGGTGAAAATATCTTAGCGTGTATGATGGCGTGTGTATGTATATGTTTGTAACTTCTTCACGCTCGAACGGATTTTTCACGGAAACTTGATACATGTGTAGACTATGTCCTTAATTAGCAATAGCGTAAATAGCAAACCTAAATGTACAAAAATGCTCAAAATTAAAGCAAATTTCTTATCGTGCGTCTGTAATTTTAAAATTTAATAATGTAAATCACATTATTATGGAGATTAAATTGGTCTTCTATCTCATAATGGTAATAAATACCATTCCCAAATTTTTAATATAGATGCGTAATTGGATCAAATTAATCAATCATTTTCATGGCATATTGGAAAATTTGATAGCCCTGGAACAGTGCCAAAGAGCTTTCCAATTAACACAGAGTTTAGTGAATGAAATTCTGAAGAGTATGTTTTCAAGATGAACGAAAATGCATTTAAACATTTTGGTAATATAATTTATCACTGTGTGTGGTAATTGTATTTACCACTTATATTCTAAGAGCTCGCTAAATAATTATTTACTGTCAAACTTCAACGCACAACATATGTTCACTATGTTTAATCTAGAATGAAGATATCTTTATATGATTCTGACACGTGGTCGCTCACAATGGGCCTCATCAGAAGACTTATAGTCACTCAAAGAGCAATGGAAAGGACTATTCTCGGAATTCCCTTGCGTGATTGCTTTACGAATAAAAATACCTACAGGAGAATTAGGCAGGGCACATAGCTCGCAGAACAGTGCTTAATAGAGCCGGAAGGTTCTGTAGTGGCTACCACGTAACAAAAGATGCAGCGATGCAGATAGGTTGAAGTTAGTAAAAGTGTGACACTCCCCTTTACTCTACCCTGACCAGGAAAAGATTTTTGATGATATCCTAATTCAAAAATAATGTGATGAAAAAACCGGCCAAGAGCATGTCGGGCCACGCTCAGTGTAGGGTTCCGTAGATTCCCGTCCGACACAATAAGTGTCCCCAATTTTTCAAAAACTGTTCGTCCCATCAAGTTCAAAACAAATTTCCTAGAAAGTCTTTATAAAGCTCTATTATCCAGATTTTTTTCATATTTTCTAAACTTATGGTTCAAAAGTTAGAGGGGGGGGGGCACATTGTTTTTTACTTTTGGAGCGATTATTTCCGAAATTATTGATATCATCAAAAAATTATTGTAGTAAACTCCTATTAATTTTTGAATACTTATCCAACAATATATTAAACGTTAGGGTGGAAATTAAAAAAAACACTTTTCACTTTACATGTGGGGGGCTACCCTAATAAAACATTTTTTACCAATTTTTTACTACTTTGTCGGCGTGATTGATATACATATTATTATACTAGCTGTTGCCCGCGACTTCGTCCGCGTTAAGTTCGTAAAACTGCACAAAAGTTACTTATAACTAATCCTATACTTCCGAAAACATCTGATTAATTAATTTTACATAAAACTGTTTAAGTTAAAACTCCAATTAGTACTTTTTTTAGTTGGGAAATCATCTAATAACTTTCGCTCTTCTGTGAAGCGGAAGTGCGTGTCAGATTATTACTGGCTAAGACTCACTTCTATATTCCTTCCTTGCCTTACGTTCCAGGGTCTCCCTTTCAGAAGCGAAACCATAGCCCCAGTAGGTTTCGTTGTTTAGGTTTTATAATTCAGATGGGTAAACATCAGAATGACTTCTCCTGCTGTTAAATGGAGCCGGAGGGCATGTCAGACTTTTACTGACTAAACGCCACCCCCTTTCCTGTGTTGCCTTCAATTTTGGGACACCGAGCTTATCTTTCGGAATACCGATCCACGTCCCCAGAGGCTTCGGCCCTGCCACGGGCCCCTACAGTTTGCTGACATCCCCTTGAGGTGCTCGTGGAACAGTTGACGACTTGACTCGGTCCGGGTTATTACTGCTCTGACTGCTGGACGGCAACCTTGCACCTACGGTGGTCGGAAATCGTTCTCGTGATTCTGACGGCGGCGGGGGCGTGAGGGTCGTTCCCTTTCGCGCTCGCGGTCGGCCGCCTCCTTGGCTAGCATTACTGCTTCGCAGAAGAAGGTAACCGCCATACCTCTACCGTGTGCTCCACCGTGTCCTCCGGGCGGTCCAGACAGTGCGCCCAAGTCTGGCTGGGGCGCCCTTTTCCCCTGAATCCGATGCAGGAGCCTCCCGAACTTACCGTGTCTGGTGAGGACCTACGGCGTACGGAATGTGAGGATCTCTTTCCAACCACTCCTCTAAGAGGAAACTTACCGCCGCAATGACGGCGTGCCCAGGTTTCTTGTTTAGGTGGAAAATCATCAGAATGTCTTCTTTGCCTTCGTTCCAGAGTTCCGGGTTTTCCTTTCGGAAGCTCGCCCATGGCCCTAGAGGCTTCGAACCTGCTGGGCACCTATAGTTTGCTAAAATCTCTTTGAAGCACGCGTGGAACAATACCCACGGTTGACCGTCTGGATTATTACCGGACAGCCAGATGGTAAACTACCCATTGCTCGCCATTCGCAAGCCACTCCTACGGTGGCTCTAAATTGGGGTCGGAATCCCAGCGACTGGGGCGTGAGGGGACTACTTGCCACTACTCCTCGCTCTGGATCATGGCCTGTACCAGTGCCCAGCGCGAGAGGTTGCTGTCACCGATCGTCCCCACAAGGACACGGTGGTGCTCCGCCTAAGCGTGGCCCACCAGTACTTTATGCTCTAACGTGTCCTACGGGCGATCCACCCAATGGTAACACCCGGGTTTTTCTTCCGCACGACGTCAATTGCCTTAAAAACATCAACGAAGTACAGAGCCGCAGAGTTCGCATTCTAAATAGTTGCCTACTCTATGGGTAAAGTCGTTAGTTTAGTTCATATTGCGATAAAATCAAAATTAAAATGATTTGTTCTTCAAAAAACCAAATTAGGGCAGATAACCGCCTTTAGTATTTGCCTCTTTTTTTGTTGGGTAACCACCAAATACCTTCTCCCACTCTAGGTGGACCGAGAGAGAGTATCAGACTTTTACCAACTAAATTCCACAGTGTTCTTTTAGTTGCAATTTACATTCTAGGGTGACTAATTTTGGCACACCACGATTATTACTATTATAAATTCACTCTTTAAAGAGAGACTACAGAGTCATGACGTCCTCACCTTGCGCTTTACGCAGGTCCTAACCGAACATGAGTGTTTCGGGAGGTAGATGTTTTAGATTCGGCGGGAAGACACGGTGGACCTTACGATCGAAGTTATCCCGCTAGGGTGGATTACCGCCGTACCTACTGTTTGCGGGTCAAAATCAGAATCCTCCTGCCCTAGTTCAGATCATGGTATGAGCTGGGAGGAGGAATGGAAAGCAGTCATCTCCTAGAGTGAAGCAACGTGGCTGAAACCGTGCGAAACAGGACATCCTTAGACCCCTCCCATCGCCATTTGGACACTTCCCAGGTGTCATAATATGTATAGGGCGTTTACCGATCACCATCATTTTTTTGTGTTTATATGACCTGTTTATTGAGGCAGGAATTTTCTGGTGCGGTATTTGACTGACACCCTAATACACCAAATAAATGTTTTTCTTTAGTGAGAATAATAAACGAATTCTTGTGTGCGAGTATTTTCACCTAGCCGACTTCACATGCTGATGATCAAACGCAGTCTGTAAACTCTCGATTTTTACGGGTAGAGCATGCAGAGCAGTAAAAAATACCCTCTTTGTCCCTTTAGATGCCCTATACGAACAATTTTCCAGCTATCGAAGCCCGTTAGGGCCGTTCGCTTATGGTATCTCTTTTAGGTGCGCGTGGCACATAACGCAACGTCAGTCGACTAAGACCAGTCTTTATTCAACAGCGAAATGCCAATAGTGCACCGTCCAAAACTCCGCGCTAACGGTAGCATGGAATCGCCCTGCGACTCGTAGTGCCAAGGGCATCATCTTTGCGCTTTCTGCTACCTTCTTCGCTTTATTTGCGGAAGGAAGTGATGACTGCTTTCCATACCTTCTTTCTCTATACCAGGACCGGACGTGAGAGGTCGTTACTGCTGATCACCTCCACCCGGAGTCCTGGAACGCAAAGCGAAGAAGGAACATACAAAGGTGTGGGTTTTGGTCAGTGAAAGTCTGACATCCCCTCGTGCTCCTTCCTAGAGTGGAAGAAATCACCTAAAATATAAATAGCCTTTAGTTAAAAAAAAATAAATGGATGTTTGTATTTTGAAAGGAAATCGTTTGTCTTAGTGTGGTCATGTGAAGAGGAGAAATTAAAAGCACGTTACTAAAAGAGTTCTTGAGAATGGAGAGGGAGAGGAAGGCCAAAGAAAAAATGGATGGATTGTGTAAGGATTGATATGAAAGAAAAGGGCAGATGATAGTGTGATGATAGTGTGACGGACGACAGGACAGAATGGAAGAAGAAAACGTGTTGCACCGACCCCAAGTAATATGGGATAAGGGCAGGAAGAAGAAGAAGGAAGTCATTGTTTGTATTTTGAAAACGGGGTGCAACTCCGCAGTTGTAAAATTTGTCTCCATGGGTTTTTTTTTGTTAAACAATAATAATAATATCTTTTGGTAATATTTTTGTTAAAAAAATTGTGAGAATGCAAAAATATGTGAAAAAAAAATGTTACAAAAATAAAAAAAAGCTTTTTCTAAAACACCTCTTGGGATTCGAACCACCACCGTGTTACGTCTCAGTCTAGTCATTAATCGATCGCGCTGCAATGTTCGGTGAAAAATAAGCAAAATAGACGTTCTCATATAAATGTCATAAATGACTGTCCCGCTCTTCGTCCATGATAGCGTGATGATTTTCATTTCAGTAGATAAATTGGCAGCTAAATGGACTAATGTAACATTGTAGTATGTGAATTTCGTGGATGCTTGGATTTTATAACGTGTTTTGATTAGTTTTTACAAAATATTTGGGAAAAATCAAATAGGAATGTTGATTTTCTTATGAAAAAATGGTAAAAGTATTTTTTTTTTCCAAAAACAATAAGATAAAACATTGACAGAAATATAAATTGTAGGTGGGATTCGAACTCGGGGCAACTCGTTCAAAACCGACAAAATGCAATATTGCTCACCCCCCATAGCAAATAGCGTGATAAAATATAGCCTATATCATTAAGGGTCCTATAAGGATTATATATGCAAAATTTGAACAGGATCGGTTCAGTGGTTTTTGCGCCAATTAATGCTAACAATGTACAATTTTACTGTTTTATTATATGTATAGATATAGATAAGTACTATACAAATGTAATAATACAAAAATTATACATGTTTTCTGTGGTTTCATTTGTTTTTCTATCTCCTTTATATGATAGATAGGTTATTGGGTTCGGCTGCTAGTGGTACTTCTACCGTGGACAAAAAGTGATTTTTTTTTTCTCTAAAAAATGCAACCTACTTATTTTTGTTTAGAGTGTATTCAGAGATCTGTGAACGTCTTCTAATAGAGGTCATCGTTCTGACTTAAAAAGGGATGGAATAAATGGTGACGTAAATACATATTTGTAGTTCACATAGTGTTTTCAAATGTTTTTGCGGGACACCAGATTCTTTATTTCTGTATTTATTATAGTAGACCCAGGCTTTGTGTTAAGTATAGTTCTTTTTTTAAGATTATTTTTGTTATTATCATAAGAAAACATGTACAAATTCAGTGAGGCCCTGACTCCTGTGCTAGGTGGAACACCTGTGTTATAGGTCTTTTCCCAAACATTCAGTGCAAAAAGAACCATATTTTTTTTTATTTAATACATTTTCTTACAAAAAAACCTTTAAAATTAAGAATAGGATTATTTCATTAGATCAGATTTAGAGAACAAGACACATTAGTTGTGAAAGGAAGGAGTGGAATTCCCTGCCAGAGCCTATGTGTCCCAATAGCTACAAATAGGTAAGTGTATTCCATCGTCAACCATATCATCGTTTACCTTCAGGGGAGTCGTCAAGCGTGAGCCTATTAATGATAACAAAAGAGATAGATACATGTTTTCACAATTACTTTTCGGTACACATTTGTTAACTGTATAAAATATTTGGAATCATAAAATTTTACGAAAAATTATACTTAATTGCACAAACCTTTAAATTATAGTAGGTAGGTGTAATAATTTCCAGTGTATTTACCATTTCCCAAAAGTTACACAGGATTATGAAGTGGAACCAACCATAAAACCGAGCTAGCAATGCATCAGTAATTTTATGCCTCGAAAATGTATTTCAATTTCGCTGTACGCATATTTTTAGCTGAAAAATTAAATTCTAAAATTTTCAAGAGTGCAAACACCTGACGTGCAAAAACTCGCGTTTTAAAAGTGATGTTTCATGTGAATTTGGCAAGCTAAAGCCGACTGTCTACGGGCGTGTAGCTTTCATCATCTACCTAGCCTTTTCCCAACTATATTGGGGTCGGCTTCCAGTTAAGCCGGATTTAACTGAATACCAGTATTTTTCGAGGAGCGGCTGCCTACCAGACCTCCACAACCCATTAACTGGGGTAAGTACTTCATGGCAAGACTGGAGCCAGATTTACTGGCTTTTGACTATCCGTAATGACTGCCAAAGATCAGGCGTGTAGCTTTATAGACACAAATTCGTCACTATACGCTTGGTGTACGCCCGCGTGAAGCTTACATACAAAATTATCGAAATTTGTCAACGAAGCGGTAAAGACACAACGGCACGACGTTGCCGCATCGTCGACAGAGATTCATATTTTTGTTTTTATACCATTATGTGAAAAAATTAAAAATAAAAATAGAACTCCTTTTTAGGGTTCCGTAGCCAAATGGCAAAAACGGAACCCTTAGACCGTTTTCACATTATCCGATCCGATATCGGTATCGGACTCCGATCCGATATCGGGGTAAGTAAAATGTATGAGATATGTACCTGTCTTTCATATTGTCCGACCCGATATCGGATATCGGAGCACGGCATTTCATACATTTTACTTACCCCGATATCGGATCGGCGTCCGATACCGATATCGGATCGGAAAATGTGAAAACGGTCTTATAGTTTCGCCATGACTGTCCGTCCGTCCGTCCGTCCTCGCTTAATCTCTGTGACTGTTAGCTATAGAAAGCTGTAACAATCTATACATATAATAAAACAGTAAAATTGTACATTGTTAGCATTAATTGGCGCAAAAACCACTGAACCGATCCTGTTCAAATTTTGCATATATAATCCTTATAGGACCCTTAATGATATAGGCTATATTTTATCACGCTATTTGCTATGGGGGGTGAGCAATATTGCATTTTGTCGGTTTTGAACGAGTTGCCCCGAGTTCGAATCCCACCTACAATTTATATTTCTGTCAATGTTTTATCTTATTGTTTTTGGAAAAAAAAAATACTTTTACCATTTTTTCATAAGAAAATCAACATTCCTATTTGATTTTTCCCAAATATTTTGTAAAAACTAATCAAAACACGTTATAAAATCCAAGCATCCACGAAATTCACATACTACAATGTTACATTAGTCCATTTAGCTGCCAATTTATCTACTGAAATGAAAATCATCACGCTATCATGGACGAAGAGCGGGACAGTCATTTATGACATTTATATGAGAACGTCTATTTTGCTTATTTTTCACCGAACATTGCAGCGCGATCGATTAATGACTAGACTGAGACGTAACACGGTGGTGGTTCGAATCCCAAGAGGTGTTTTAGAAAAAGCTTTTTTTTATTTTTGTAACATTTTTTTTTCCCATATTTTTGCATTCTCACAATTTTTTTAACAAAAATATTACCAAAAGATATTATTATTATTGTTTAACAAAAAAAAACCCATGGAGACAAATTTTACAACTGCGGAGTTGCACCCCGTTTTCAAAATACAAACAATGACTTCCTTCTTCTTCTTCCTGCCCTTATCCCATATTACTTGGGGTCGGTGCAACACGTTTTCTTCTTCCATTCTGTCCTGTCGTCCGTCACACTATCATCACACTATCATCTGCCCTTTTCTTTCATATCAATCCTTACACAATCCATCCATTTTTTCTTTGGCCTTCCTCTCCCTCTCCATTCTCAAGAATTCTTTTAGTAACGTGCTTTTAATTTCTCCTCTTCACATGACCACACTAAGACAAACGATTTCCTTTCAAAATACAAACATCCATTTATTTTTTTTTAACTAAAGGCTATTTATATTTTAGGTGATTTCTTCCACTCTAGGAAGGAGCACGAGGGGATGTCAGACTTTCACTGACCAAAACCCACACCTTTGTATGTTCCTTCTTCGCTTTGCGTTCCAGGACTCCGGGTGGAGGTGATCAGCAGTAACGACCTCTCACGTCCGGTCCTGGTATAGAGAAAGAAGGTATGGAAAGCAGTCATCACTTCCTTCCGCAAATAAAGCGAAGAAGGTAGCAGAAAGCGCAAAGATGATGCCCTTGGCACTACGAGTCGCAGGGCGATTCCATGCTACCGTTAGCGCGGAGTTTTGGACGGTGCACTATTGGCATTTCGCTGTTGAATAAAGACTGGTCTTAGTCGACTGACGTTGCGTTATGTGCCACGCGCACCTAAAAGAGATACCATAAGCGAACGGCCCTAACGGGCTTCGATAGCTGGAAAATTGTTCGTATAGGGCATCTAAAGGGACAAAGAGGGTATTTTTTACTGCTCTGCATGCTCTACCCGTAAAAATCGAGAGTTTACAGACTGCGTTTGATCATCAGCATGTGAAGTCGGCTAGGTGAAAATACTCGCACACAAGAATTCGTTTATTATTCTCACTAAAGAAAAACATTTATTTGGTGTATTAGGGTGTCAGTCAAATACCGCACCAGAAAATTCCTGCCTCAATAAACAGGTCATATAAACACAAAAAAATGATGGTGATCGGTAAACGCCCTATACATATTATGACACCTGGGAAGTGTCCAAATGGCGATGGGAGGGGTCTAAGGATGTCCTGTTTCGCACGGTTTCAGCCACGTTGCTTCACTCTAGGAGATGACTGCTTTCCATTCCTCCTCCCAGCTCATACCATGATCTGAACTAGGGCAGGAGGATTCTGATTTTGACCCGCAAACAGTAGGTACGGCGGTAATCCACCCTAGCGGGATAACTTCGATCGTAAGGTCCACCGTGTCTTCCCGCCGAATCTAAAACATCTACCTCCCGAAACACTCATGTTCGGTTAGGACCTGCGTAAAGCGCAAGGTGAGGACGTCATGACTCTGTAGTCTCTCTTTAAAGAGTGAATTTATAATAGTAATAATCGTGGTGTGCCAAAATTAGTCACCCTAGAATGTAAATTGCAACTAAAAGAACACTGTGGAATTTAGTTGGTAAAAGTCTGATACTCTCTCTCGGTCCACCTAGAGTGGGAGAAGGTATTTGGTGGTTACCCAACAAAAAAAGAGGCAAATACTAAAGGCGGTTATCTGCCCTAATTTGGTTTTTTGAAGAACAAATCATTTTAATTTTGATTTTATCGCAATATGAACTAAACTAACGACTTTACCCATAGAGTAGGCAACTATTTAGAATGCGAACTCTGCGGCTCTGTACTTCGTTGATGTTTTTAAGGCAATTGACGTCGTGCGGAAGAAAAACCCGGGTGTTACCATTGGGTGGATCGCCCGTAGGACACGTTAGAGCATAAAGTACTGGTGGGCCACGCTTAGGCGGAGCACCACCGTGTCCTTGTGGGGACGATCGGTGACAGCAACCTCTCGCGCTGGGCACTGGTACAGGCCATGATCCAGAGCGAGGAGTAGTGGCAAGTAGTCCCCTCACGCCCCAGTCGCTGGGATTCCGACCCCAATTTAGAGCCACCGTAGGAGTGGCTTGCGAATGGCGAGCAATGGGTAGTTTACCATCTGGCTGTCCGGTAATAATCCAGACGGTCAACCGTGGGTATTGTTCCACGCGTGCTTCAAAGAGATTTTAGCAAACTATAGGTGCCCAGCAGGTTCGAAGCCTCTAGGGCCATGGGCGAGCTTCCGAAAGGAAAACCCGGAACTCTGGAACGAAGGCAAAGAAGACATTCTGATGATTTTCCACCTAAACAAGAAACCTGGGCACGCCGTCATTGCGGCGGTAAGTTTCCTCTTAGAGGAGTGGTTGGAAAGAGATCCTCACATTCCGTACGCCGTAGGTCCTCACCAGACACGGTAAGTTCGGGAGGCTCCTGCATCGGATTCAGGGGAAAAGGGCGCCCCAGCCAGACTTGGGCGCACTGTCTGGACCGCCCGGAGGACACGGTGGAGCACACGGTAGAGGTATGGCGGTTACCTTCTTCTGCGAAGCAGTAATGCTAGCCAAGGAGGCGGCCGACCGCGAGCGCGAAAGGGAACGACCCTCACGCCCCCGCCGCCGTCAGAATCACGAGAACGATTTCCGACCACCGTAGGTGCAAGGTTGCCGTCCAGCAGTCAGAGCAGTAATAACCCGGACCGAGTCAAGTCGTCAACTGTTCCACGAGCACCTCAAGGGGATGTCAGCAAACTGTAGGGGCCCGTGGCAGGGCCGAAGCCTCTGGGGACGTGGATCGGTATTCCGAAAGATAAGCTCGGTGTCCCAAAATTGAAGGTGTAAAGTTTAAATACTTAAACTTGTATTTTGTGGATCTTGATGATCACCATATGTTACAAAGAATAAAGCAGTATATAGTTAATGTTAGTGTTGTTTTATTTTTGGTAAAAATACGTAAGACCATTAGTATCTATTAATCTGACAAATGTTTTTTTTCTAACAGTAAAATATATCCATGGTAACCAAACCATAAAGTTAGTTAACCATACTTCACATCCTCGGAAGTTTTAAGAATTTAAATTTAAATTCTTCAGTCCCATTCTGAAACTTAAATCTGATAGTCTGGGACCGAACAGAGGCTTTGTAAGCATATCAGCTAATTGAATCTGTGACGGAACTTGATTGACAACAAAATCTCCATTGGCGACACATTCCCGAACGAAGAAGTGTTTCACTTTAATATGCTTTGTACGTTTGTGAAATTCGTACTTTGGGTTGTGTGCCAGATAAACGGCTGACTTATTGTCTAAGTGCAAGACAGGTTTCTCTGTTTTGGTCAGATCATTGTATAATCGATTCAGCCATAAAATTTCCTGAGCAGATTCACTCGCTGCTATTATCTCCGCTTCAGTTGAAGATATCGACACTGTAGGTTGTATCTGGCTTCTCCAGCTTATAGCGCCACCAGAGAATATGCACACTATACCGGATGTTGATCTTCCAGTTGTCTGTTCTCCTCCATGATCTGCGTCGCTGTAGCAGACCAAGTGTGATGGTGAGTTCTTCGAGAATGTCAGGCCTTTATCTAACGTCCCTTTTAAATAGCGGAAGACGCGCTTGACAAGCATGACGTCCTCCTTAGTAGGTGCTGCTAGGTTTCTGGATGCGACTCCAACAGCGTATGTGATGTCAGGTCTCGTACCTACTGATAGGTAAGCTAAAGCACCCACAGCTTGTCTGTAAGGGAAATTCGTCTTGATAATTTCATTTACTCCCGTTTCATTTTCTTTAATGATAGGTGACGGTGCTGGCTTGCAATTGGACATTCCATATTTTTCTAGGACTTTCTTTGTGTATGCCTTTTGGCACAAGGATATAGTTCTATCCTTTCGCACGTTTATTTCCATTCCAAGGAAGTACGAGGCAGGTTTGGTAGTAATTTTGAATCTTCTTCTAAGTTCATTCAAAAACTCTTCACCTGCTGTTGTCGAATTGTGCGCTACAAGCCCATCGTCTACGTAGAGAGCTACAATGACTTTTGATCGGTCTTTCGTTCGGACAAATAAACACGGATCTGCGTCGCTCTGTTTAAATTCACATTTTAACAGGTACTCTGCGATGCATGTGTTCCAGCAACGTGGTGCCTGCTTTAGGCCATACAGACTGCGTTTTAACTTACAGACCCGTTTCGTCCCATCTCGATAGCCCTCGGGCTGTTTCATATAGATTTCTTCCTTTACTTCGCCATTAAGGAAGGCGGTGGTTACATCGAACTGAGTCAGTTTTAGATTTTCGCGAACAGCCACTGCTAGTAGCGACCGTACAGTGCTCAGTCGAACCACTGGACTGAACGTCCTGTCATAGTCCACTCCTGGTATCTGGGAATAACCCTTAATGACCATTCTGGCCTTGTACCTTTCGACGGAACCATCAGGGTTCATTTTTATTTTGTACACCCACTTGCTTGGTAGGGCTTTGCGTCCCGTAGGTAGATCGACTAGGTCCCAGGTGTGATTGTCCTTTAATGACGTCATCTCGTTTTTCATGGCTTCCTGCCACTTGTGTTTATCAGGAGATTCCATCGCTTCTTTGTAAGTGTCAGGTTCTATGGGCTTGTACAGGTTTTCAATCTCTTCAGCAGCTGCCATGATAAACTCATCATATCGCTTAGGAGCTGAGATTGTTGACCTGTCTCTCAAAGATCTTGTTATGGTTTCCTCAGCACCAATATTGACAGGTTCGTCATCATCGACAAGGTTAGAACTGGAAAGGGAATCGTAGCGGGACTCGTAGTCGCTTTCGTTGTTTACGTGTTCCAGTTGTTCCGCTAGTTCAACATCTTCAGTGCTGTTGACCAAATTTTGTTGCACCGTAGTGTTGAGATTTTCATTGTCAGTTTCGCTAATGCTGTCAAGTGGTGAGCCGTCTCCATCTTCAATATCGTCAAAATGTATTGTTACTTGCTTACGTTCTGGTTTTGACGTTTTCAAAGGCTTTGGAGGTTCATCGTTGAAGAGATCGGTGATATTATGTTTGTTTGTTTCGTCGTAAAACATGGATTTCATCACGCGGATATCTTTTGATGTGACCACTTTGTTTTTGGAAGGTAGTAGAATTTTGAAAGCTTTTGAGGTTTCAGAGTATCCAATAAACATGCCAGGAATTGCTTTTGGTGCGAATTTATGACCACTAGTGCCTTTGATAAGAACAAACGTTTTAGATCCAAAGATATAAAGGTGATTAATGCACGGCTTTCTGCCAACCCATGCTTCAAATGGTGTTTTGTTCTGGATGGCACTGTTCGGACTCCTGTTAGATAGGTAGTTTGCAGTCATGACAGCTTCGCCCCAGCATTTTAAAGGTGCTTTCGCATCGATGAGTAAGGCTCTTGCTTTCTCGATCAGAGTGCGGTTTTTTCTTTCAGCTACTCCGTTTTGGTGCGATGTGTAAGGTGCACTAAGCCTTCGTTGTATCCCGCAGCGTTTCAGGTAAGCGTCGAATTCTTTGTTAACATATTCGGTGCCATTATCCGATTGTACGGGTTTTATTTTATTCCCTGTGTGAGTTTCTGCCATCTGTTTGAACTCTTTGAATTTCTCTAAGACTTCACTCTTGTTTTTCAGCATGTACACGCGACTGTAGCGACTGTAGTCATCAATAAAGGTGACGAAGTATTTATTTCCGCTTAATGTGGACGTTCGGATAGGTCCACAGATGTCGGTGTGAATGATTTCTATGAGTTCAGATGTACGTTGAGTTGTTTTCTCACGGGGAGCTGGTACTCGGTGCATTTTAGCTAGAGTGCAGGTTTCACATTCTGGTAATGTTTCTGATGCATTAAAGTTCAAACCGAGTAGTGTTTGGTTTTGGAGTGCATGTTTTAAATCGTTGGCGTTCATGTGCCCAAGTTTTCTGTGCCAGTCATAAATGTTCATGTTTGCCGAATCCATTTTCTTTGAGGATGTCGGAGCTACGTCATCTTTTTCATTGGCCAGGTTGTTGCACTCGTACTTGTTTGGTTTGATGTGGTAGAGACCATCTTCTTCTTTATGAGCAGTGAGAGTTATTCCAGCTTTTGGGTTGCAGACTGTCGCTTTGTTCTTTGTGAAGAGGACAGAACAGCCGGCATCTGTCATCTTGCTGACTGACAGTAGGTTAGTACACAGACTAGGTACGTACAGCGTGTCCTTCAGGTGAGTGAGAGCTTCACCGTCTCCATTTTTCGAAATGAAAGAGACTGTACCTTTTCCTTCAATCTCCGCAGTGCAATCTTCAGTTGCAAAGTTAAGTTTTCTGGATGATTTCTCGATATTTTTAAATAGATCTCGTTGAAAAGTCATGTGTGATGTGCAGCCGCTGTCCAGAATCCAAATATTGTTCTCAGGCTTCTTGTTGCGTGTAAGAAGGCACTGTGTAGCATAATTGTTTCGATGAGAGTCAGTGTTTAGTTTCTTAGACCTCTCGTTGTTTTTCTTCCAGCAGTTTGTACATACTTTGTGATTCTTGCGTTTGAAAATGTTACCTCTTCGTTTGCAAATTCGGCAGGACGCGTATAATGCTTCTTCTTCATATGAGTATTGAGGTTCGTTGGTATTGGTTATGTTTTGGTTGTGACGTGCTTCAAATTCTTCTAATATTTTGGTTTTAAGCTCCTCTGGCTTCGGAAGACTGTCGCGCGATCCAATAGCAACTCTGAAGTTTTCATAATCAGGAGAGAGACTGTATAACATCATGATAGTTAACAAGTCGTCGTTGATGATAACGTTCATGTCGGCCAGTTTGTCCACTGTATCCATAAACTTGTTCAGGTGACTGCGTACGTCGTGTCCTTCTAGTTTCGTAAGGATCAGCTGTTTTAATAGAGACGCCTTTCGTGCAGGTCCCTTACTGGCATAGGTATTTTTCAGTTTGTCCCAAACATCTTTGGCAGTGCCGCAGTTTTTAATTTGTTTAAGCTCAGATGGAGCGATAATAAGGACCAGTTCAGATTTAGCTAATCTGTCCTTATCTATGTCGTCGGCGGTTGCGTTCGAGGACAAGGGTGTCTCAACGTATTTCCAAAGTTTTTGTCTGACTAGGACGGCTTCTGCTTGTATCACCCATGTATCGTAGTTGTCTTTCGTGAGCGCGTCTATTTTTGCACTCGACATTTTGTATGGGTACTTACATTTGGTATTCTTGCAACATCAAAGGCTCTGCTACCATGTAAAGTTTAAATACTTAAACTTGTATTTTGTGGATCTTGATGATCACCATATGTTACAAAGAATAAAGCAGTATATAGTTAATGTTAGTGTTGTTTTATTTTTGGTAAAAATACGTAAGACCATTAGTATCTATTAATCTGACAAATGTTTTTTTTCTAACAGTAAAATATATCCATGGTAACCAAACCATAA
The DNA here is from genome assembly GCA_030763345.1 of Mythimna separata. Classification (NCBI taxonomy): domain Eukaryota; kingdom Metazoa; phylum Arthropoda; class Insecta; order Lepidoptera; family Noctuidae; genus Mythimna; species Mythimna separata. The sequence continues at coordinate 16,177,058 of CM061177.1, read as the reverse complement.
AGTTAGTTAACCATACTTCACAGAAGGCAACACAGAAAAGGGGGTGGCGTTTAGTCAGTAAAAGTCTGACATGCCCTCCGGCTCCATTTAACAGCAGGAGAAGTCATTCTGATGTTTACCCATCTGAATTATAAAACCTAAACAACGAAACCTACTGGGGCTATGGTTTCGCTTCTGAAAGGGAGACCCTGGAACGTAAGGCAAGGAAGGAATATAGAAGTGAGTCTTAGCCAGTAATAATCTGACACGCACTTCCGCTTCACAGAAGAGCGAAAGTTATTAGATGATTTCCCAACTAAAAAAAGTACTAATTGGAGTTTTAACTTAAACAGTTTTATGTAAAATTAATTAATCAGATGTTTTCGGAAGTATAGGATTAGTTATAAGTAACTTTTGTGCAGTTTTACGAACTTAACGCGGACGAAGTCGCGGGCAACAGCTAGTAGTATATATTTTACGTTTGTATATTTGTAGAGATAGTAATCTCTAGTGTCCAAAGCTGGAGATAGATAAGTAATTCGATTGCATCACTGCTTACCATCAGGTGGGATTGCAGTCAAGCACTAGTTTCTAACAATTAAAAAAAAATTGGGTTCAGCCGTAGGTCTATCGTAATTCGTACGGTAACTTTTCAACATAGCCAATTATTTTATAGCCAGAGTAGGTACATCTCACAACAATTCCAATAAGTTCAAACACAGCTGAGATACATTGTATTGTTATCACAATTAGTATTTGGTTCGCAAATTGATAAAGAAACAGTGAAAAAAAATACAACCATATTAATTCATGAATCCCCGACCGGTCTCATAGGGCCGCGCTGTTACTTTCTTACTATTGTGTCTCGTTTCGCGGGTATTGATAGGTTAAGAACCTTTTCCTTTTTTGATATCGGTTAAAAAGGAAATGTTGTTTCCCCAGCAACTACAAATTGTACCAAAACTATGTATTGGAAATACGAGTGTCTCGACAGGATTCCTTTTGAAATCTCTGGAATTTTGTATTATTGTACACCATTCGAGATAATAGAATATTGTGCCAATGTCATTCCGTATTTATTGTCGATATTCAATACTAAATTTTAATGTTGTAGTGGTACGTACAATTGGATTTATTTATTGGTATAATAGAGGTTATTTAATGAAAACCACCAATTAAATCATGGTTTTTGGAATAAGCATAAATAAGCAAATAAGCATTGGAATAGGCTTTGTAATATTCCCACGGTTGGGACTTAGATCATTAGTTTTTTCAACTCGTAATAATCTTTGACAATTGGCACTTTGTTAATCGGTAGGCACGTAAACAATTCAGTTAATTTGTACGGCGTTTAATATTAATTGTTTACCTGCTATTGCAGCTTCATAATATTCCTAGCTTTTCTTCACGATCTCACTGCCTATAAAGACTTGCTTTGTGACTACCAACGCCTTTGATTTTAGGCTTATTACTAGTGGTCCATAAACTAATCGATTGTTAAGCTTATTCCGTTTATCATCCTAAAACACAATCCTGAAGTGTATATTCGGAATCGCCAGTCCATCCAGCATGGACAACTAAAACTGGGCAGGTCGTGTAAACGTTAACGTTTGATGATATGTGCAGCCATGTTTAGCCATTTCATTAATAAAAAAATAAAATTTGTAGCATATTAACCTATCAATACCCGCGAAACAAGACACAATAGTAGAACAATAACAGCGCGGTCCAATGAGACCGGTCGGGGATTCATGAATTAATGCTCTGTAAGAACAAATTATAAACTTAGAATTTAAATTTTAAACTCTGCATATACATATAAAAAGTCAATTGCAATTATTAAAAGGGATATTTTCTTCTGTGCATCAAAAATGTATTTATTTATTTAAAACTTTATGCACATAACGGTACAAAGGTGGTATTCGATGAAACAAAAGCGTATTTTGTAGATGAATACAGGAATAGATTGAGGAACAGTGGACAACATAACTACCTATTTTACGATACCTGTACGTTTAACCATAATATCATGAAATAATTATGTGTGTTGAAAAAGCAAAAAAAAGCTGAAATAGCATCGTTTCATGAAATGGTCGGTCACGTCATGAAGTGATCAAGTTCAGTTCTGGCTGCAACAAAACCCCGAACAAGGTCATCATCATCATTATTTTAACTGAAATACGTCTACTATTAGAATTAGGTATGCCTCGCGGTAGTGTCACCACAACAACCGATCTTTTGCGTCTCACCCTGTCAAACTGGACCCGCAGACGTAATAACTCCTTCTTCTTCCTGCCCTTATCCCATATTACTTGGGGTGGGCGCAACATGTTTACTTCTTCCATTCTGTCCTGTCGTCCGTCACACTATCACTAACTCCCTTTTCTTTCAAATCGGTCCTTACATGATCTATCCATCTTTTCTTTGGCCTGCCTCTCTCTCTCCCTCTCCATCCATCAACATGTAAATTCAGAAATCTTTTAGTAACATGCGTTTCATCCCTGCTCTTCACATGACTATAACCGCAGACGTAACAACATAAAACTGAAATCATTTAGTTCACGAGTAGTAGTAGCAACCTAATATTTTTTATGACTGTTAATCTCGTACCTTAATGAGCTGTCACTCAATTTAAGAACACATTAAGATAATGATTATAAAAAGTTAACCCTTTTTTTGATAATATAAATTCATTTTCTCAATTTATTATGATTTTAAAATTGTTTATAAATTATTATGCAACTAATTTAAAATAATTTGTTTTTTTAAGTAGTTGTATTTATATTTATATAAACTTTACAAAGCGTTTTGGGAACGCATGCATTATGCGTACCGCATTCACATTTTCTAATATCTTACTACTAATAACTTACGGGTCTTTAAATCAAGTGAATAGATTATGTCTAGGCAAGCCTATATGGCACGTTTGCCACCTAGAGATATGGATAACAACTCATCGCTTACCATTACGTGAGAAAGTGATCAAACGCAAGCCTATTCTTAAAAAATAAAACTTATTGTTAAATTTCATCATTCTACTTTTTATTGAATTCTAAAAGTATATTATTAAGTTTTATATGCAAATTACATGCTAATTCAACCTTCAACATGGTAACGTTATTATTAGTTAACTCTTTGGCATAGACTTTCCCTAAAGTTTTCCATATTTTCCTGTTTACAGTTTCTTTGCCGTGTTGATGTACCTAGTTATTTTTTTGATGTCGTCTTCCTATCTCATTTTTGACATCCTATCCGTCTTTTTTCATCTCTAACATACCATACTCAAAGGAATTTTATAAAAAAACACACTTTTCTTTTAACAAAAAAAAACACTTTTCTTTTAACAACAGCTCCTAACCTTTTTTCCATCTTTCCTTCTATTTTTTATCAAGAGTCTAGGTATTTTACTCAACAAAAACCAAACAAACACTCGAATCCTAGACCCCCATCTAAACTTTCTGTAAAAAACCTGACCATTAATGAAAGTCTACGTCTACCCACTTTTCTTTGAAATCAGTAAGGAATGTTCCTTCATTAAGGCCGTCAGTCTTTCCTCGCGATGTTTTTTCACAGATGAAGATAGATGGTGGCCCTTAAACAGGATTCAAGGCAAAAACATAAGAATAAATTAACGAAGTTTTCTCTTTTTGAGGTCGCGCCCCGAGGCCGTGTTTGTGTTTGAAAACATCGCCTGAATAATATTCTGTTAGTGATTGTTGGCTAAACTTAATTGTTAAAAAAAATCTATAGTTTTATATGTCTTTTAAGTTTGCGAAGCACGTGATGATGTAAGATGTGTCTATGTGTCTCCCCACATCATATCACTTCTATATTATGTACTAGCTGTGCCCGCGACTTCGTTCGCGTGGAAGTCGGAACTTAACATTGTATTTTTTAGTGCGAAGCGCTGTTGGAGGATACCGATACAAATAATTATAGTTTATTTATTGTAGTCGTTCTTTATAAGCAACATTGGCTGTGAAACCATCTGGAGTGTACACAAAAAGATTATTTGGGTTGTTTACCCGTGAAAGAGTTACGTACTCGTATAGTTGACCATGGGAATTCAATACTTAGGTCCACCCCCGCAACAGGTAATGTTTGGTCCTGACTTTATACATCATCAGGGCATAACATAATTTGACTGGCCTGTTGGTCTAGTGGTTAGTGACCCTGACTGCTATGCCAGAGGTTGTGGGTTCGATTCCCACCCAGGACAAATGTTTGTGTGATGAGCACGATCTTTTGTTCTGTGTCTGGGTGTAATTTATCCATAATATGTATGTATTTAGAAATATATAAGTATGTTTATCAGTTGTCTAGTACCCATAATACAAGCTCTGCTTAGTTTGGGACTAGATGACGTTGTGTGAAAGTTGTGGGATAAAAAAAAAAAAATAAAAAAAAATAACAGACACTAACTGGGAATCGCACTCGTTTGAAAGAGAAAGAAAAGTTGCTAGGTATTATAAGTATTTCTTGGAATTAAAACTATATCACCGGCGCCGCAACCAGTTAGTATTTACGAATTCTTCAGACAGGCAGCAATTTCATCGGCTCTCGTTCCTCGGGGTACTATCGGGAGTATCTGCCGAAAATCACCGCAGAACGGCACCGTTATGCATCCCATCAGCCCGTCATTTTGCTTTACATCGTGTAAAGGTTCTATTCACTGCTTCTAGAGCTTTGCGGTTTGCCATTGTGCACTCAACCCAAATGATTAACACACAATCGCGTAAAACCCTTGCTTTATCGCTATTTCGCGATATGTTGCAAACGTGGCTTTCCGTACGGTCTAAGTCGATAGGAATTTCAAATGTTGTGTGTGCCTTTTTTCCTCCAGGCAATAATGTGGCTGCTATCCCTGAGGAGGCGACAGCAAGGGCAATTTTATTTTGGTTCCTTATTCGAGCCAAAATAACTTTGGTTAAGAAAGTATTACCTGTTCCGCCCGGTGCGTCTAAAAACAGGATTTCACCCGAGACGTTATCTACACTGCAGCATACCCTATTAAACGAACGCTCTTGGTCAGCTGATAATCGCGCTTTGCGGTCCTCGCTGCTTTCTTGGGAGCGCAAAGTCACGGTTACAATTCTTTGCGAATTTAAGCGCAACTCCCTTTCGGTGAAAGTCTCAGACTCGCGTGAGAGGCGTAAAGCTCTCGGTCGGCCAATAAACGCGCTTTGCGTTCCTCCAAAACTCTCCTGTGACAGAGAAACTGCCGTAAGAGAACGCGGTATACTAAGTCGTAACTCACAGTGGGTAGGCGTTTCTGACGCAAGAGTACTGACTTGCCTAGCTCGAACTGCTGATACCCTCGTTACGATCTTCTTCTGATTCTTGAGACGTACTTAGCCTCACCCTTTTTGCATCTCAGCTACGCTGCGAAAGGCTTGTTTTTTTTTTAGAAGGCATTTAAAAAAAAACTGATTCAAACTAATAAAATATGGAACCAAATAATTCACAACAGCACAAACTTTCGAAATGAGAATAAAGTTTATTTGACTCAAATTGCAAGATACAATTTACTTCGCACTTCAATACTTAAACCGAATGTAAGACTCTTTTTATCGAACGATTTAACTATGTTATTCAGTCAAGGCCTTTTCAAAGACAGTACTGTAAAGACACCTAATAACCTAAGAGCCCGTGAACGCCAGACCTATTTTATAAAAGCTGAAAGTTTGTCAGTGCATGATCCAAACACAGACCTAACAACGATGGTGATAGTGGAAACCCCTTGCCAGATACCTTTATCTATACATATAATAAAATCGTAGGAAAGTCAAAACTGTACATTGAATATTTTTTTAAAAGAATACTTGGGGTGTGATCTACAATCGATACCGAAGCCAAAAATATAGTTTTTAGAATTCATGTCTGTTTGTCTGTTTGTCTGTTTGTCTGTTTATCTGTATGTCCTGGCTAAACTCAAAAAGTACTGCATGAATTTACTTCAAATTTTGCATGAATATTACTGAGAGGTCGGGAAAACAAATAGGCTACATATTATCACGCTATTACCTACGGGGGAGGAGCTGTGAATCTTTATTTTTCTTACGCATTATGTGGCAGCGTGTAATCTAACGACGCATATATAAATGTTGTTTTTGAGTAAGCCATGCTATTATTTAGCTTTACAATATAAAAACTACGCCATTTAAGTAACTTGGGCAGAAAAACATAATTTCGTGAATGTTAGTAGTATAAAGGAAATTTTAAAGCAGCGCCATCTATGACATTACATAAAAATCAAATCAAGTTACATATTAACACTTTTTGGAAATTTATAATTAAAATTTTATCATGTTGGCGAGGTTAGTAGTTAGTTATTCTTAAAATTCATAGATGGCATTTTGCATTTTCTTCATAACAGTTGTATCGTATAGTTCGTTTGACAAATACAAGTTCCAACAAAACCCTCAAAATCTTGTCTGCTCAAGATTGTTGAGGAAGACAATTAAAAAAAAAGCGGTGTTAAGTAATACAAAAAAGTGATGTTCATTGATGATGAAGTGACATTGATTGAAGCTCATTTATCGCAAGAACGTGACAGAATCCAAGAGAACAGCGTGCGGCACAAATAGAATAAGATCGCCTGTGTCGTGACATAAATCAACTTTCGACATCTGATGATGAATCCACGGTTTACGACATCGAAGAGCAAACGGCTAAGTAAAGAAGGAAGTGGATTTAACTAAAATGTCGTGATTAACCTCGCCGCCCATGGAGATATGGTTGCCTTAGAAGAAGTTTGTACCCACTGCCAAGTCCGCAAATGAAAAAGGGGACTAAATGGCGAGCATTCAAAGTCCAGCCATTTTTTGAAATACATTCGAGCTTATAACAGCGCCTTCCAGATGACTTTGTTTGGTGAACAACAAGCAAGTGTTGAAGTAGACACATCCTCCATTTGGTCTGGTCTGTTCAAAGGATTGCAAAGTATGTTGCATAACGTTAATCCGTAAATTAGCAACTTCAAAGCAGCCCTCGCGTCGGTGCCTGAGAACGAGCGCAACCACTTTAATTTTGTCATCAGAGCAGATAGAAGGCCGATCACAGCCCATCCAGGGTGGTATAATGCTCCAACGACGAATGAAGTAGCTGTTGTGTTAGTCGGACAGGAGTGTGATAAAAGAGACATCGTTTTACGCACGCATGATGACCGGCTTCGAAGGATCAGCGAGACTCACCGTGCTCACGATTCTCTTCAATGTCCTCTCATTTCAGTTCTGTCGTGGAGAGGTTGACTACCATTTTGCCCACTATAATGTAGACCCCCAGACAGGCACCCCAAATCATAAAAAAAACCATCCACCATGCATTTCTACAGCTTCTTGATCCAGCTGAGGGTAAACAATGGTTCTTATCTCCGCCATTATCGTACGCTCTTTACTCAGTTTCTTAGGACATGTACGCCAAAATTGAGACAGAGCGTTTGGTATTTATAAGGTCCAACCAAAGAAAGCTCAAAGCTGAGAACTACGTCTATCTCTATGCAGTCAACCTTTGGGTGATACAAAAAAAATAGTATCCAGCTTAGAAGAACTCATTCGCTGTGTGTACGGGGATGTCAGTCGTATACTGCACCAGTAGAATTCTTGAGTGTGTGAGTAGGCCATTTAGATGCCCATAAATGATCAGGCTGCAGCAATTAACGAATGCATTCTCTGGGAAATTGAGGGGAATGATGTGGTCTACACCTCGATAAACACTGTTGTCGAGCAAGATAACGCTACACATTATCCCGTGGAATTTCTGAACACCCTGTCAGCAAGTGGACTTTCAGTGCATATCATCCAGCTGAAGGTCAGTATCCCAATTGTGCTTCTTCGGAACCTATCTCCTCCAGAGCTGTGTAACGAGACTCGCCTTAAAGTCGTCTCAATCCACAGACACACCATTGGAGCAGAAATTCTTATGGTTGTGGCATCGGTGAGGCAGCATTTATACCACGCATTTCCTCCCTACCTTACAACTTCCCGTTCCAGTTCAAGCACGTACAGTTCTCAGGACGAGTTGCTTCTCACAAAGGTAACTGTACGGTGCTTGCTCCCGCGTGACCAGTCCTGATCCTCTTTACATTTTGGCACCTGGCAACGTAATTTATAGGGAAGTGTTGTAAGGTACGATATCTTTGTACGTATTTTTACACTTTTGTGTCCTGGAATGGAATACATTCCACACATACATCACCATCATCATCTGCCTGGCCTTTTCTCAACTATATTGGGGTCGGCTTCCAGTTAAGCCGGATTTAGCTGAATTCCAGTATTTTACGAGGAGCGGCTGCCTACCAGACCTCCACAACCCGGGATAACACGGTACTTCATGGCAAGACTGATATTCCACATATACATCATTTTCTCTATTTCCTTCAGTCACAACTTATGACTGAACTCAGCAGGATTCCCATATAATTCTCTAAACTTGCTTCGCTTGCAAAAAAAACATGTATTTTAATGCTATTTTAAAAGTTGTTTACTTATAATCCTATAGCAACATCTTAAGTATTTTTGGTGCTGTAGGGCCTTCACGCAGACGACGTCGCGGGCAGCAGCTAGTTGTTTATGAAATTATATAATTGTTAACTTTTGTACCGATAGATGGCGTTGTTAGCTGAGCGTGTTATCTTAGGCGCTCCACACACTGCACCGCGTCCCGTCGCGGCAGATTTTACCGTTGTATGCAAATATCTCAATTTGTATAGAAATCAGCCTAGCACAGCAGACTACCGACGCGGATCTGCGCGGGAAGGCGTTCTGCGCGCAGTTTCTGCCAATCTGCGCAAGAGCGCGGAGCGTGCCGCGCGGTAAGACAAACTGGCTCCGCAGTCCCGCGCGTGATTTGATATTGTAAAGACGTTCGTAAATAGGGATATATCCAAAACCTTCTATGGACGCAGTGTCTTTTAATTCTTGTATACAAAACCTAAAATGACAATAATATAATTACAACATCTTGAAATTTAATAATTTCGTCCATTCTCCACGACGATCGACAGCACAGTGAACATATGAGTTTACTTAGCGCGAGGCCGTCGTAATCTGCTTCACCGCGCAGGGGAGCAGATTACACCGCTAAGTAAAGCAGATCTGCGCCTCCGTCGCCGCGCGCGTTAGCGCACCACGGCGGAATGCGGTGCAGTGTGTGGACCGCCTTAACATCGTGATTCAGAATTTAGTGTCAACTAACAACGCCATCTATCGGTACAGACGTTAACAATTATATTATAATTTTTTGAAATATATGCTCACAAAATTTTGCCTTTAAGTGTGTGCTATGAGATCAAGAATTAAGTTAGTATTAAATTGGTTATTGAATTGGTTTAAAATCAGTTTTGATTTACTAACAACGCTGATTTTATATATACTGCACGCAGTTGATCTCTAAGTATGATAGATGGCGCTGTTTCAATATTTTACTTCGAAAAGACTATTATAATTTTTTTATTTTATTATAAGGTATGAACTGATTACGATGAAACAAAAAACTTAATATTACTACAATTCGCACAATTTATTGTTATGTATAAAAGTTACGTGAAGTAATAAGACCAAGTAAACATAACCCTAATTTTACTTCTGGAAAATTTTAAATTCTAATATCTTTTGCTAAACTGAACCGATTGCAATGAAACAAAGACTAAATGTTACTATAAGTTACGCTCAATCTTTGTGTCTCAAAATTACCTACATTGCTTTCGTACATTTAACGTGATGCCCGAACAAATAAACAGACAAACAGACAAAAATTCTAAAAATGCTGGAAATGGGTTCTGCTGGTTGTTCTTTAACACCCTAGCTATTTTTTTTGGATTTATTTTTCATGTACAAAAACCACTTTTCTACAGATTTATTATATGTATAGATAGATGTTGTGTGTCAATCTCACTTCACGGTGATAGCATTTTTTTGCGAGTTAGCGTGAGTGTATGTTTGTTAATTTTATACGAACAGTTTATTATTATTCTTCTTATTATTATTATGGGTTAGTATATCTCAGAACCCTCCTGATCCTGGGGATCCTGGAACTTTAGAAAGCCGAATGAGGGGCCAAAGCTAATTTACAAAGCCTCTTAGAAAATTTTCGTGGAACTCGATGCCAACCGATGATTATTCCCGTTCTCGCTATTCCTGTGAATCCAAGAACTGCGACATATGGAAAACAAAGATAATATAGGGACTATGGGTTTGAGAAGCTTAAGTGGAATGGTTATCAGGTAATATTTTAAATTACGGCCCCTGCCTGAATAATGTGATTAATATCCAACGAACAAAATGCATAGAATGACTTGCACACTCAATAAGTGGTCGCTAGCATGAAGTGACATAACAATAAGAAGGTAACATATCCTGACGTGCTTGGGGAGTATAGAAATATACTACGGCTATCAGAACAGTCCCGGAACTACGCGGTCAAGATTCCTAGCAGCACTTTATCAGATTATAGGTACATTTTTCTTCCGAGCATGTTTGCTCTTGCAAATCTCTTCTCAAACCTGCCAATAAAGGCAAGAGAGAGGTGGGAGTTCTGTTTCTCGTCACTGTTCACTACGGCCGGTCAAAAAAAGCAAGCCGAAGATAAGGGACAAGAATTATTCCCCCAAGAGATCAATCGGGAGTCCGTGGTGAAGTTAATGTTTAATAGTTTGTCAAAACTGACCTGCGGATATCTTACATAGTCTAGCCCCTTACCTTAGGTTTGGTATGGTAAAACTAATTGTACCGGTACCTACAGATATTAGATTTATTCAAGCTCGCAAGCTTCGCCATGACATCAACGTTAAGATACGGCGATAGGTTTTTATCATTATGATTACTATAAGCGGAGCAGTAACCAAAGACGCGGGGACAGTTCGTATCGTAGGAATAATATCACTTTGTCTAGATCCTCTTATGTAAATGCCCCTTATTTCGTAAGACTCGATATCCAAGCGTCTCCATCATTTGTTTTAAGAATTACGGCACCAGGTGTCTGTAATTCGGAGACTTTATGAATAATCGTCCCACTTAAGCGTTTTGTTACAATTTTATTATCAATGAGCTACGAAACTGCACAATTTAGAGTTTAAACGACTTAGATCGCTCGTAAATTATCGCGGAATTGCTTACTTAAGATTTTTATGAGAGAAAGAATTGTGATTTGATATTCAGTGATAATTTTAATGACGTTATCATCTTATTTTGCCCATCATATGTATTTTTATAATTTCAAGTTGAAAAAGGCTTATGACGAAGAAAGTGTTACTACAGTGGCAACGCACAACAAGAGCCTTACTATGACGTAAATAACCGGCGTGCGGGTGAGAAAGAGAGAGAACTTTACAACTTATAAAGCTCCATCCATATAACAGTTTAGTTTAGGTCGTCACATGGATCACTTTAAGAAGTAATATAATAGAAATCGCAGGCTGGAATTAAGGAGATCAAAGAAGCATTAACAATTGGGAAGTCTAAGATAGGTTAAAGTGGCATAAAATGATGGAAATGTGCACAGGATTGGATGAATGCAGTTTGAAGATTAATAGAGAGGAAGAGATCACTAACACGATAAGTTTACTGGCGGAGATGTTCACTCTGAACGGCATCCTGAACCGTTGCAATACGAGTGTCTTTCGTTACTTTACGTCCAAAGAAAAAATTTACCTCTACAACGTGTAACTTTAAATGCGCAAAACCTCAGACACCCCAAACGATTTTTAATCCAATTGACCTAATTCTGAGAGAAAAAAAATATTGAAAAAAAATTGAAGGTTTTATGTGCTGTTTTAGTTTGTTTAAGATTCGTATTTACATCGAAATGAGTATGATTATTATCCCGTTTATGAGAAAATCTAAATTGGACGACAACCATTTGTGTTTGTTTACCTATTTACGCAGGTTTATGCACGTGATGACTTGATTTGTTAATAAATAGACAAAGCAAAATTTTTAATTATTTTTTTTTGAAAAATGTGACCTATATTAAAAAGTGGTTTTATTGCTTCTGCTCGTTATTCTGAACAAACTAATTTCAGGTTTTGCGCATTTAACGTTACACGTTGTATATGCTGATTTTTAACACACTGTCATCTAATCTGCTTTTTATCAGCCCCAGTTCAATCATACAACAAGTCTTATCCAGATACTATTAGTAGCTCTAAGAACATTTTACCCTTTAGATGAAGGAAATCACACAAATGGTGCGTCGCTTATGCTTATCATCATAAGCATGAGATGCTCACATGTACTTATACAGCATAATGCAGCACCAGCTGTGTAGTAACCGCTTAAATCATGTCAAGTTAGCATTAGGCTGTCATTCAAACAGGATAAGTACACACAATACAATGAAGTTAGTTTGCTCCAGTTAAAACTAGAAACAAGATTATTTTTAAGAGTCTTTGTTGTCCCTTTGCAGGTCATAGGTCTTTAGCAGAATCCGGCCAAGGAGTGTTGACCCAGTGGAAATAACCTGAAGAATCGCCAAACTTTTGAGGCAGTATGCCTACTGCCTCTAAAGTTTGGCGTTTCTTCCGTTTATTTCAGGACATATTACTCGCAGAACAAATGATCGATGAGGTTGATAGCTTTTGGAGTAGCCCTCGCCTACTTAAAGACAGTGTTGTAAGGTCTTCTACTACGTAAACATTGGGCCTTGAGGGTCACGAAAACCCGATGGATTCGAGAGACACATAACGGGTCATTGTGGTAGCGCCTATGAATAGTGTAGGGGACGTTTTTCAGTGGAATTGATTCTGGTCTACAGTGATCAAACTAAAACGCACGCCAAACACAATATTGTATCAACAAAGAAATCAAATAAGGTTTGCAGAAAGCCTTTGGTGATTGACCTCCATAACCCTTAGAAAGAGTCCCTCTATTTACTCAACCCAACTAAAAATACGGCCAAAGAATAATCTGGAACAGTAAACAGTGTTGAGTTTCCACAAAGAGGCAGTAAAAGCTTCGGCCGTCGCCCACTAATCATGTTCGGCTAAAAAAGGGTCGGGGGCAGCTGCTAGACCAATTTGTCAACTTGTCGCCTTATCTTAGATACGGAGGGAAGGATAAAGTCGCAGGTGGAATGTTTTTTATTGGCATTGGCAAAGAAAGTAAATCTAAATTGCTGATTTTGTAGTCTGGGTGTCTTAGGTACAGTATCGAGCTATAATAGAAAACATTGCAAGGTTTTGAATAAATCTTAACTTCAGTTATTCTAGAAATAAGTGTATGCCAAAATGGTTCTTCACTACATAGTATAAAACAAAGTCGCTATCCGCCGTCTGTCTGTCCCTATGTATGCTTAGATCTTTAAAACTACGTATCGGATCTTGATGCGGTTTTATAAGGAAGGTTTATATGTATAATACATGCATAATATAGCAGAGAAACACTGATAAATTAAGAGGTTTCTAATGTGATGTCGTAAATAAGCACGTTTTTTTGCGCTTATATTGCAAACGCTGGCTGTACCCTACGAGTTAGACCAAAATAATGTACTACAGTATTGTCCACCTTAAAAAGTTCAACAAAAAAGTCCGCGATGGTATATGTCTATCTCTTAGGGATAACACACCATAACCATTTTTTATCCTTTACTAAAAAATGGTTATTTACGAAGTGATTTTAATCAATACAGCATTAATCCTTATCCAATTAAGTACTTTAAATAAATTGTGCATTTATTATCGATCAATATGCTTTTTACAGCATGTAATTTAAGTGAATATTTCCGAAGATATTACAAATTTAAAATGTAGGGACGTAGTTGTTGCGGCGCCACGCCTATAAATAGCGCGTTAATGGCCGCGTTTCGTCCTTCTGCGGTCAGGCTGGTCACCCAGCCAACTACCGGGGCTGCCCTAAAGCCCCCAAGGTTGCCCCAAGCTAGCAAAGCGCACCGCCGCACGCCAGCTAAGAGAGGCCCCATCCGGGGAGATCCTCTCTTCCCAACTCCCTGAGCGCCTAGCGCCGCAGAGGCCATCACCTTGGAATGTGCTGAACCACCAAAAGGCCTTCCCGGCCTTGGTGGCTGCGCCCATCCCAGCGCTGATGGCAAAGCCCATCCAAGCGCCAAACCCTGCCCCACTGGGCCGCGGCCGTGGCACCCCAAAAGGCCCACAAGAGCGCGGTCACGAAAATGACAGCGCCTGTCATCCCCCCCGTAACTAAGTCGGTATGCGATATTCTCCTAGAGAATTACGCCATATTCCGCACCCAATCGGCCCGAAACCTGGGCCAGCTTCACGTCGCTGAAGTCACGGGCCAGTTAACAATGGAGAAGCGCATGGAGCTGTTTCTCAAGAAAAGCGCCATCGCCAAGGAGCTGGGCAATTTACCCTGTCAGAGACACAGGTAATTTGTACCCACAGGCCCTGATCCCTGAAAGTAGGTTTTTTCAATGCCTACGGCATTACCACCCAGGGTGATGAGATCGCCACCTTCCTCCGCGACCATCAGTTAGACCTTCTCCTAATCCAGGAAACGCTCCTTAAACCCCACCGGAAAGATTCTAAAATTGCCAACTACCGTATAGTTCGCAATGATAGGACTCGATGCCATGGTAGGGGCACATTAATCTACTACAGGAAGGAACTGTACTGCGTCCCCATAACTCCACCCGCGCCAGTTTCTCTCCTGGAGTTTTCGGCCTGCCGGGTAGGCATGATCGGTCATCAACCGATCACCGTCATTTCCGCTTACTACCCGCCTCCCTCTTCTTTGTCTTATATCGTAGACAAATCCATCACTATCACTAGCGACCTCACCGCCCTCTTTGGCTTGAGCGACTCTGTCATCTTGGCAGGAGACCTCAATGCCAAGCACCCCGCCTGGAATAGCAACATTACCAACCCTAGAGGTAGGGTATTGTACAACCTTGGTGTCACCCTCAACTTTGAAATCATCGCCCCGATGTGTCATACTCACTTTTTCCAGGACCCAAACCATAGCCCTGATGTCCTCGATGTGGCGCTTCTAAAGAATGTCAACCTCCGGTTACAATCTAGAGAAGCTATACACGAACTTAACTCCGACCACCGTCCTGTGGCGCTCCCTTATGATACAATCTACTATTTACTCCAACACTTACTAATAGGTAGTGCAATTTGTTCATAATCATACCTACGTATAGTTTTAAGGTGTGATTTTAATCAAGAACTGAGTAAGTATTCAATTTTGAACAGAAATTATAAAGTCATGTCTGGAAGACATCGTCGTTCGAACATGGGTCGTAGTACAGTGAATGCTGCCAGAAGAGCACGTTCAGCAAGAGATGAAGAATCGTCAACGGAATGCGAGGCTCGCCTCAGCCAGCTCCGAGATAGATATAGAGTCGAGAGTGAAAGAGAATCCTCAATAGAGCGTGAGGCTCGCCGCAGCCAGGATCGGGTTAGACATAGAGTTCAGAGAACCAGAGAATCCTCTGTAGAGCATGAGGTTCGCCTCAGCCAAGACAGGGATAGCCATCGTATTCAAAGAAACAGAGAGTCGTCTGTAGAGCGTGAGGCTCACCTCAGCCAGGATAGGGATAGATATCAAATACAGAGAACGAGAGAATCAGCACAGACACAGTAACGCTGAACAAAACGGACAACGGATCAGCCACAGCTGGGTAAATAAAGAAAATTCTGCCACGAATTACGTTCCTTCGATTTCTTACAAGGACGATTGTATTGTGTCCATAGGTACTATGTCAGTAGTGTGTGAACATTTTTTGGCTTTGAAATTCAAGGACGAATCGAAAGATTTGTGTTGCTTACAGGGAAAAGTAAAATTAGAAGAAATTCTTCCTCCAGCTGAACCACTTCACTCTCTGCTTACGGGTGATCATCCGAAATCCAAACAATTCATACGCAGTATACGCCTTTACAATAACGCATTTCAAATGACCTCTTTCAAAAGTAAGGAAGTTGTAGAGCGGTTTTATGCCTACATTTAAAACTTCATGGGCAAGTGTATCACTTGGCTGGGAGCTTGCTACCACTTCGACCAGATGATCGCAAATTTCTGTAAATTTATTTTATTGCAGACCCAGATACACAAGCATCGACGCGGTGTTCGATTGTCGCACAGCCAATAGATATAGATTTGATCAGATCTCTCCAGGATATGTTACATTCTCATAACAGCTTCATTAAATCTTTTAAAACTGCTATTGAGAGTGTTCCAGTATATACTTCAGACTTTAATGTCGTAATCCAAGTAAATAAGGACATTTTGTAGTAGGTATATTTTCATAAGTATTGCACCCGTGCGAAGCCGGGGCGGGTCGCTAGTTATTAAATAACTATGAAATAGGTAATTTAGAACCAGTTGTACACTACTAATTAACATAGAAAGAAAATGTGACAATATTTTTGTTTTGTTTTTCACTCAGACAATTCTTCGCAGTACCGTGCATAATAACACCGTATTAACATATATCAATATTTTGTGCATCGATAAATGCAATTTTCAATTCCGTCATCATCATAATTTCAACCGAAAGACGTTCACTGCTGGACATAGGCCTCCCCAAGGGTCGCCACAACGACCAGTCCTGTGCGTCTCGCATCTATCGGATTGTCGTGACCAACCCTTTAGTCCCCATGAACCATCTGTTCTACGAACAATGTGCCCTACCCAATGCCACTTAAGTTTGACGATTCTTCAGGCTATGTCGGTAACGAAATTCCTTATTCTACTCCTAATCTACTCATTTTATTTGCCCCAAAAATTCATATTTGTCTAATGTCTCATGGAATATAAAGATATCGTATAAATTCTGTATTTACCTTAAAGATACAAAAGAATAAGGGTCGTCTTTATTTCGCCGACTTCGCAGAATTTAAGACACGTGTAAGAGAAAATCCCCAAAGAAAGGGCGAGTAAGTAGTCCAAATAAATATTTTAGTACAATATGCTAATATTTGTTACCTTAATAATTTGTAGGAAATATTGTAAACGGAATCTCTTGTATTGTTCTGGTTTACATAATAATGTTGTTTATTCAAGGCCCTTAATTCCAAAGGAGGGTTACTTTAACGGTATCGTATTGTTCCCGTTCCAGGCCAAATTTTCGTTTTAGTGAATTTCGCAAAATTCAGAGGCAATGATTATAAGCTTCCTTTTTGACCACAAATGAATTCTGCTTAAACACTAGACAGTAGAAGTTATATTTTTAACTATTTCCTAGTATAAACTTTTCACAAAGAAGTTAATATAATCTTAAAATAGAGAATTTAATGTTTAAATAGTATGCGGGCAACTTCAACTGGACTGGACAAGTAGCTCCTTTGGGATACAAACTAATATATTTATCTGACCCAATCCGGTCTCCGCGGTATAAATGTTGATCAAACTTCTTACTTTGGGCAGAGAACGATTTTGCTATACAAAATCAAAAATAAGTAACCAATAGATAGGATTCATCGGTAGGAATTTTGTAAGTAGGATTGGTTTTCTAAATCAGCCGTGACGATTTCTCGCATTCTTTTCTGGTCCAGACCATAGTCTGGGAATACGAAGCAGCGCCTTCTGCGAAGAAATAAGCTTCGGCTCGTTCACTAAGGAGATGGCAGATAGCGTGAAAGAGACGGAGAAGACATCTTGACTTCCTAACTGCTGCAAAAGACACCATGGACCGATACATAAACATGTGATTGTAATAGGATAACAAACAACTTTTACTTAGTGACGAAACCTGAAATAGCGAAAATAATCTCCTATTTAGTAGGTACATTTTGACCAGTTAGTAGGCAAACATAAACAACATACTAAACGTTGTTTGTTATCATTAGTACAATCTTGTGCTTAAGTATCGGGTTACTAGTAATTAGTTACCCTATATACCCAGAATACGCGAAGGTTTTAATTTAGTTTCCTATTGAAAAATAGGTCAGACTTCAATTAATTTTTATTAAAGATGAGTTTTTTTTTCTATAAAACTGCTTTAATAAGTGTTACAGCAAACTTTATGCAAACGACGGAAAATCGAAGTGCTCTTCATTGTGTAAAATCCGACCGCATTTTAATTTATTATGAATAAATAATGCATGAGCAGCCAATCAGAAACTGAATAGTGATTAGTTCGAATAATTAATGCTATGCATGTCTTGTATTGGACGAGGAACATTATTATTTACTATCCATACTAATATAATAAATTTGAGTGTAAGCCTCTTGTACCCGGCACATTTTTAGCTGTGTGTAGACACGGTTAATAAAACGCACCGTACACGGTACCGCGTCACCGTGTTGCATCAGTGTTGTATCGCAGTCTATAGCCTCTTCTATAGATTGCGATACGACACTGATGAAACACGGCGGTGCGGCGGTGCCGTGCCGTAGCGCCGCCGTGTATGTCAACAAGCTCCCCCGATTATTCATACAACACTAGCAACCACACCTACGTACAGCTAATTAACCGTACCTACACACGGCGAAAAATGTGCCGTGTAAGTGGCTTAACTCTGGCTTGCTGAGTGTAGAATAGAAAATACTTTTATTATTTTGTTTCGCTTTTAGGACTAAACTGATTTTGGTGTTTGGTACGGAGTAAGGTTAAACCCAAAAGAAGGATATGGCCCGGCGCCCACTATCGGTGGGCATCGGTGCGGCTCGGTACAGCTCGAGCGCTTTACGCCGGCTTCGAGCGGCTTAGGGCGCCTTAGAGCTCCGTCGGGCGACTTCGGGCGGCCTCGGCAGCCGTAAGCATGGTTAAGGATGCCGAGGCGGTCTTCGGGTAGCTCGGGTGGCATTTTCGGATCAGACACGTCGCAGAACAGTCATTTCGATCACCGCATGCGCCTTCATTATCGTATCGTACAAGTAGACGCAAAATAACTTGGCAGTCCTGAACGTACGCTCTGCGAACTTCTGCGCATGTACATTCGTAAAGAAAACTGTTATTGGCGTATTTTTTTTTAACCAAAATACTAATAAAAATGTCCTAATACAGAGACCAAGTAAAAATAAAATAAATATCAAAACAATTTGAGACTAAAAGCTGCAAAAATCACTTATGAATAAACACTTAAACAAAAAGAAACTTAAAAAAAAACAAAACAATATAATAATAACAGCAATCCACGAAAACTTTTGTACCCGCCTGTGCTCAAGATAGAGATGGCAACACGAACACGACACCTATGCTAACGTGCGAGTGAAACAACTGTTTTCATGGAACTTTACGAGTGACTGCTCTGCGATGTTTCTGCAGCCAGAACTATTCTCAGGCTACCCAAAATCAGCTTAGGCGTCCTTAGGCGTGTTTACGACTGCCGAGGCAGCTCTCAGGCGCCCAAAGCCGCCCGAAGTCGCCCGACGCAGCTCTAAGGCGCCCAAAGCCGCCCGAAGCCGGCGTAAAGCGCTCGAGCTCTACCGAGCCGCACCCATGCCCACCGATAGTGGGCGCCGGGCTTATAAGGCTACTTTTTATGTGGTTTCGACTTCATGTCCGCAATAACCGATTCACCCAGACGAAGTCGCGGGCAGAAGCTAGTAAGAAATTACATATAGTACGGTCCCCACTGTGTATATTGATCTAATTCTAAACCAAGGACAATGTTATTTGCTCTTTTTAAAATGTAAAATACTTTTAT
Organism: Mythimna separata; assembly: GCA_030763345.1. Lineage (NCBI taxonomy): Eukaryota > Metazoa > Arthropoda > Insecta > Lepidoptera > Noctuidae > Mythimna > Mythimna separata. The sequence continues at coordinate 16,157,512 of CM061177.1, read as the reverse complement.
TTTGTATTGGAACTCTCTCGGGTAGATTAAACTCGGCTGCAAAATGCAGTTTGAAAATAAGGCAAGGCCGATATAGGCTAGGTTGTTTTTTTGGTTTCCACCACGGTATTATGTATTCTGGTTTTTAATACGAGTAATCATTACAAATGCTTTTTAGGGTTCCGTATCGCAAAAGGAAAAGCGAACCCCAAAATTATAGGATCAAGTTTGTTGCCTGTCTGTCTATCGGTCAAGTCCCTTTGTCTCGGGAACGCGTGGAGGTATAGAGTTGAAATTTAAACCATATTATACCTACTTAAGTCTGCGGTCCTTTGAAGCTGTGTAAAAATCAAACTTGTAAATAACGGAAAAAAATATCAAGCCGTTTATATCGAAAAAACGTACATTTCGGACACTCTCAAGGGAATCAAATTCATAGAGTACATTCCGTTGACCTAGAATCCGGCACGGAGCAACATCTCATGGTACAAATATAGGAAAAAGTCAGAAAACTGATTTGTAGTTACGTCACAAGAAAAAAATGCATTTTGAAAAATCTTCAAGATTCGATTCGGGAATTGAACTGTTTTCATAGGTTTGTCAGTAAAAGTTTGATACGCTCTTCCGCTTCACCATAGAGCGGTAGTAATTAATAGATAATTTCCCACCTAATAAAAACACACTGTTTTTAAAGTGGGGAATCATCAAAATGACTTCTTCAGATCTGGGCGGAGCTCCCGAGGGCGTGTCAGACTTTTACTGAAAAAAAAAACATGCCTGATATTCACTTGTAAATCAGTGTTTGGACGTCTTTGTTAATAATTCAATCCAAATGTAAGTAACTATCAGAACTAAATTATTTGCGGCGTCTCCTTTAGAATTAAAAAGTGGCTCAGTGCCAAGAACGGAAATGTTCTAAACGATTTATTCCTTCCTTAACGAATCTTAATGTACTTAAACTTCTTGGCATAAACAACATGTACTATTTATTAACTGGTAGTTTTATCTGGTAGCATAATATGAACAATGAATTAACTATTATAAATTTTTATGTAGTTTCTGTTTTTGTGATGTGTACTTTAAATTTTGTAGACTTATTGATTGTATTTTATTACAAACTACGGATTAATTTTGTATCAATTTATGTTAATTGATTTTCATACCTATTAATAATTAAAAAGCACTAACAATAATAAATATATTATGGAAAAAATACACTATTTCTGTATGTAACAATTGACCCACGGGCTGCACAGTGTACGTATATAAAAGGCAGTATGCCTTGAAAAGTGACAAGCAAACATAGGCGCCAACATGTTACTGAAGGCAGCCATTGTCCTGTACTCCCTGCCAACGTAGACATATTTTATCATCGAGATCCTCGACAACATAGCGCCATAAATACTTAAACTGGTTAAATTCTGTTTAAGTTCCACGCCATTTATTTCAGTTACCTACGGACCTAATAGATGGACCTTTACCAGAAGCCTTGCACACCAAATATAACTCTGAGTTTTACAGAAGACGGTGATTTCTTGCATACTTTTCACAAACATCTAATAGCCGCCTTAGAGCCAATAGCTAGGTTCAGCAGCACCATACCGTCCGCATAGCTGATGATTTTTTTTTCAATTGCCTAATTTGTGTCCCACTGTTGGGCAAAGGCCTCCCTTTTCTCCTTCCAAACTTCTCTGTTCTGCGATCTGTAGTCTGGCCAAGTTTGCCCCGCGAATATGATCAGATCGTCACACCACCTTTGCCGCCATCAACCCCGTCGGTGTCGGGCTGCAGATATTATTCCATGTAAATTCCATCAACCGAACATTCAACATGGTTTCAAATCACGAATATTTTACGTTTAGCTCTTAAGCACGTAAACCAACACAAAACGCCCATTATCTGAATACATAAAACACCCTTTGATGGGATAAAAGCGTTAAAAATCCCATCCTTGTATCGTAAAAAGATAATGGTGGCTAAGTGTTTTTTATTTCAGCCTGTAATGGCGTCTGACATAAGCGAATAGGCTTTTAACACATGAAATGCTGGAACAGTTATTTGAACGGGTTTCTTGTGTAGATATAATACATGAATTATTTAAGCGCGGAGGCTTTCAGCAATTTACTTACTCACGCATTTCTTATAATATATTCCTCTGTTGCATACCCTAACCAAATAAAATGTGTCCTTTAATATTTTACTCTTAGCTGAAAAGCAAATCCAATGCTCACCTGTACCTGACAAAAACAATTGGAAGCAGCTGTAAGCAGCAGTCTGCAGTAAGTTTGATATCCAAATTGTTATCCAACGGATGTCAAAGTGGCAACACTAGTTGATCAGTGTTCAGCATCTGGATAGAATCAGTGGATAGGTCGTATTCCACGACCCGGAAAAGATTACCTTAACTGTTGCATGAAGTTCAAATAAATAAACATTTATCTAATTTCAAATATTGTTGTTGTTGTGTAAACAAACAAAAACGATAGAAAACGTGTTGTTTTGGCACACAATGAGCAAACAAGTAATTGGAAACTTAAATTAAACATAAAAAACAACAACAAAAATGTGAACGTGGATCTCTACCATACCAAAACAAAAAGCCCAGTATATAATTTATCATTGTTTATTATAAAAATAAATAATGTTACCAAGTATGCAGATATACAAATAAGTATGAAAGTGTAGATAGCTGAACCAATTGAGTATCCCCCTTACATTAAATGCCAGAAAAGAGGATAACCATTTGATGACACTATTCGTACAAATGTGAGCTTAATCCAGAAGTCTGGGGCAGTGGTAGCAAACATTTATCAGAGGACGTGCCACCAAACATATGTATATTACTATTTGATTATGTCGTGCCGAAAAGAATCGTACCCCCGATTTTTGATTTAAGTATTTAAAGTTCAGTAGATATTCCTCAAACTCGGCGTTAGCTGTCTGCGTTCTGATAGATTTTCCTTGTCATTTGGCATTTAAGTAGGGTTCGACATGTGCCTAACTCAAAATACTCAATTCAGAAATTGGTTCATAATGGTTTAATGGACAAAAAAAATGAGTGCTACTGCTAGTATTATTAATCATTTGCAACCCAAAATTAACGTGTCGAAATATTTACAGTAACAGTTCTCTGTTTATTTAATTAAGACAAACAGAAACTTATTTTATTATACGTACCTACTGTTTCAAATTACCTAGATTTTAAAAATCTTACATTGCAGGGTGTTCGTATTTTTACGAACTAATTTACTACATTGATAAATACTAGTTTTAAATGCTTCTTAAATGTTATATCGAAACACTTTCACTTCACTTTGTATTATTAAATTACAATTTAGCCGATTCACTCTCTCTTAAGATACAGGTCTCCTAGTAAAGAGATTTTTTTTATGCATAGATTTATCATTCAGACTAAAATTCTCTGTTCGCAAAACTATACTTCTTGTGTTTCTGCCATGTTATTTGGAATTATATCTGTATATATTATTATTATTATGCCAGGCGCCACCAGACACTCGTGTCCTAGGTTCACCATCTCTGATCTAATGTATTGTACATATTACAACAAGTTCTCTTGTAGGAACTTCTCTAGCGCGTGGTAGAGATGCGGCCTTACGTCCCCTAAGCCATGGTCTTCGTCTGTGTAGCTCTGGAAACAAAAACATTGGAATTGTCAAATCTAATTTATTTTTACTCCTATATCGTGGGTGCATGCATAAATATGTAAACTCACATACACATTTTTTTTAAGTAAGTTATTATCAAATTTATAGTCCGTCCTAGGGATAAGTGATCTAGAGTGTATCAGATTTTTACTGAATACAACTTCGTCTAGCTATCACGGTTCATTAAATATAGCCTGGTAAAAGACAAACAGACAGTGGAATGTTAACAATAGGTTACCGTTTTTACATTTTGGATACGGCACCTTAAAACTTTAGCAAAATTCAGATGTTTACCAATACGAGTCCAGTACGACGATACAGAACCCTGCCACATAATTAATCGTCTACCCATTTACCCTTTGCCTTATAACATTAAAAGAAACGTACAAACCCAAAGCAATTCTGAAGTTCGGCCACTCAACATAGAAAAGTAATGTGCGAGGAAATATCCGATCGTTTATATAAATAATGGGCTGTAGAACATTTGCTGGCTTTGCAAAGTGCCCTTGGGACCGGAGCTTTAGCCTGATATACTGCAGGTATTGAGAAGGTAGCCTTAATAAACGGTTACGCTTAAGAATTTGTTTCTTTAATTTGAGCCATTTTTCAACCGAATTTTGCGACATTTTTTTCTTTGTGACCTATGACGAAACAAAATACAATTGTCCTGTTTTTGCAGTCAATATCATGATCTCTTTTTATCTTCTTTAGAATTTTGGCTGTAGCAATGGCTACCACTGAGCATTAACTCTATAAATCGAACACTCAAATTTTTGAGCGACAGGATGAAATATAATAATTTTAGGAGGTCCAATAGCTCCAATTTCGATATCAAGACATACTCGTATATGAAAAAACTGCTCAAACAAGAAATGAAAATCAAACATAAAAATAAAATTACTTCTCATCGAAGTCTTTTAGTAAATAAAATTGTATGTTTTCTTGTATATTGTTAAAATAACAATAAAATATCCTAAAATTGTAACAAGAATAGTAAAATGATATTATAAATCTTTATGAAATCATTTTACAATTTCTGTTACAAGATCTGTCTCCGATAACTTCATCGTCAAAATCATGGTCTATATAATTATATAGTCTACTTAATGAAATAGGTGATTTCAATTTTGTTTTCGTTGATTTACTTTCCTCTCTTAGAGAGGAATCCTAAGTCCTAGCAGTGGGAACACTAGAAGAAATTTGCATACTATAGAAATAGGTTTATTTTTTTAAATGTCCTTAAATAAAATATTATAACTTTACTTACCATCTGCTTGAAGTAAACATCTCGTCTCTGTAAAAACCGCGATAGCAACATTGTGTGTTGGTAGTGCACGTTGTCGTCTTCGGTTCCGTGGATCAAGAAGTAGCTCTTGTTGCGAAGGTTCTCCGCCTAAAAATAAAAATAATGGATATTATCAAACACTCTTCCTGCCCTTGTCCCAAATTACTCTCTCTTCCATTCTTTCCTGACACCCATTATACTATCACTAACTCTTTTCTTTCATATCACTCTTCATACAATCAACCTATCTTTTATTTAGCCTTATTCTACCTCCCCAACATGGCATTATTTATTGGTTTATCCTTATAATGGAACGCTTTGCAGCAATTACACCAATGGAGCACAAGTCACAACTGCATCTGTTAGTTTCTAACAGCCTCCTAACAGCATATGCACGGTTGACATTATCAAACTCTCTAACTCTAATATCTAGGAACTTTGGGGTCTTGATGGATATTACCATCAAAAGAGATAGTAGTCAAATGTAAGCCTATCAAAAATACAAAATAGTACTTGTTACGACAAAAGTTTGCCTAAAAAAAAAGTAAAAAATTTATTTGCGTAAAATGTGGTAGGTACAAAGGTCTTAAATATAGGAGAGTAAGGGCCTGTTTCACAATGTCCGAGTAGGCACTACTCACAGAATAAATTCAAAAATTTGACAGAATTTGTATGAAATTATCTGTCAAGTAAGATACTCGAAACTTAATCATAGGTGGTGAAATAGGCCCTAAGACGTGCAAAGACACATTCCACCATGTAGTGATAGCATGCAAATATTTGGTGGTAGACTGAGTAACATACAATAACTCACATATAATCACATGAGCAGATCTAGGTATACCTAAATTATGTATTTAAACAAAATATTAAAGACACATTAAGGTAACAAAATTACATGTTATTTACGTAAATACTAAAAATAAAACACTTCAACACTGACTACAGAGCATTCCTGAAGTGGTAGGATTCGCATGTCTTTTTATTTAGAAATTCACCTATTGAGTAAAAACTATGCGATATCAACCATTTTTTAAGACTACACAGAACTTTTTAAATAAGGCAATTTAGTTATCCAGCTAGGCAACGAGTTAAATATAAGTGGTGAATATCTATCCAACAATATATCACAAATTAGGATCGAAATTAAAAAAAATCACGTTCCACTTTACATGTAGGGGGCCCTAATAAAACATTTTTTTCCAATTTATTTACTACTTTTTCGGCGTTATTTATATACATATTGGTACCAAATTTCAGCTTTCTAGTGCTTACGGTCACAGAGATTAAGCGAGGACGGACGGACAGACGGATAGACATGGCGAAACTATAAGGGTTCCGTTTTTGCCATTTGGCTACGGAACCCTAAAAATTGGCTTTAACAAATTTTGCAACCCCATAAATATAGATACATGGGGCGGTAAGAAGTTTGTGTGATTTAAATACTGGTCCGCACGATTCGGTCCAGTCCATGTTAAAAATAGCGCGAATGCATTTTTTTGTGCTATCAGTATTTTAGACATCTCAGATTAATTCCCCCAAACGATGATGCCAAATCGAATAATGGAACATAATGTATGCGTGATACACCATCATAGCATAGCGGTGGCTTTAGAGGTCTCTTCTTTGACTTTTTTCAATGCAAAAACAAATCTATTAATTTTCATGCATATTTCGTCAATGTGGTCTTTCCAAGTTAAGTGTTCATCCAGTGTTAGAAAATTTATTTTACGTACTTGTTCAACAAATTGGTTGTTGTAAGATATTTTTAGTGTGATGTCCTTACTTTTTTACGTTTTGAAATTTAATATTTCAGTTTTTCCTACATTCAGTTTTAAATCGTGTTTTTCTAACCACATGTAAGGTGTTATTTATATCTGACTCATAAGTTTTAATGTTTACAGTTTAGAATAACCATTGTATCATCAGCAAAAAGGAAACAATCTTGCTTGAGGAAGATCATTAACATAAACAAAAAATAGCGGTGGCCTTAAGATGCTTCCTTGTGGTACTCCGAAGTAATTATGTCGAGATTGTGGATCAAAATGGATGATACTGTTAGTTTTGTCATCGAATTTAGTGATTCTAGTGATTTTACTTCTATTTCCTTAATATGATTTGAACCATTCTAAGGCTGGACCTCTTATTCCGATTTTATTTAATTTATCGATGAGATTTGAATGGTGAACAATATCGAAAGCTTTACTTAAAACTAAAAACAAGTGCTGATGCTGGAATTTTAGCGTTAATATAATATTCATAATCGATTTTACAAGTCCTGTGGCGCTCCGTGGGGCCCGCCATTTTTTATTATTTATTTATTTATTTAATATTAATAAATTAATATAAATAATATTAATAATATAAACTGTTATTGCTCTGTTTCTGTTGCTTCTGTAATTATACTACTAGAGTATAATTTTTAATCGGTCAGGTTTTGGTGGCACAATTTTTTTTCCAGCGGTTCTCAAAGTTAAAAGGTAATTACTTGTTTACTGGCACGTTTTCGTGCCACGGGGTTCTACAGGTTAAAAGCTGCTAGCGAACTCGGTCTATTCTTTCTAAACCCATATGGCTCCTTAGCTAAAAGGTTAAATTTATCAAAGAAAAAGAGAATTATTTTGTACATAACTCTTTCAAAAACCTTCGATAGAATCGGTATTAGCGCAACAGGACAGTAATTATTTTTAACTGTTTTTGAGCCTTTCTTATGAAGTAGCTTTACTACAGAAACCTTGAGTTTTGCTGGGTAGCAGCCTTGCTCTAACGATAAGTTGATGATATAAGAAAGTGGTTCCGCTATGTATTAAGCGATATTGTTTAGAAGGTCTGTAGAAATATTGTTATAGCCGGCTGCCTTGGTGCTTCTTAATGTTTTTAATATGGAAAAAAATCTAAAGGATTTGTAGGTTTTATAAAAATAGGGTTGTCGTTACTTTTAATACTACTCAAGTTATTAGCTTTGCCTTGTAAACAGGTGTTGGTTTCAACGATATCAATAAAAAAGTTGATGAAAATATTCGCGATATCAGAGCCTGATGTACCTGTAATATCGTTATCTACTAGACTCTTAATATATCCTTAATCTATTTAATATCGATATACTCAACTGAGTTCGGCTAAACAATTGAGTACCAACTTTTATTTTTTAGGAACTAATATACAATAGGTATTGAAAATCCTGCAATACGGTATTGATCTATCACATACCCGCGAAACGAGACACAATAGTAAAACAATAACAGCGCGGTCTCATAGGACCGTTCGGAGATTCAAACATTAAAGTTCTGCGCGCGATTAGAACATAATAATATACAACCGTTTGAAATCAACTATCAGGCCTGAACTAGACGTAATACCCGTCTGGTCGGAGCATACTTGCATTTCAAAGAAGATTTGCGGTACTTTACACACTGTTCGCATATATGCCACCAGAGGTTTTATATCTAATTTACCGTTTCTATTTGCAGGGAGGTGTAGTTCAATAAAATAATATCAATCAAGGTGTGGGTTCTGTAAAGTTCGTTAATGCTTTACTTTTGGAAATCAGATATTAATAACTGTGCAGAACTAACTGTACAGAAGATGAAGCCATTATGACAAAACTTACCACTTTTTCAGTCAGAAGTGTTGACGCTTCGTAACCTTCTTGGTTTTCTGTCGGCAGGCCCATGTAACGTTCTGTGTAGATTGTATCTGAAAACAATCAATGACTTCATAAATAGTACTTTAAATCCTCCTCCGTGCGTCGTATTCCTCAATGCTGAGGGTCGTGACCTCCCTGCTTCATCACCTTAGCTCTTATGATGTTTCTCCATCTGTTCTTGTCTTTGGCGTTTAAGTACTTTAAATAGGTATTTACTTGTTTGTTGAAGAATAAGCTTCTAGACGCACAAGAATAATGTTCATTTTTTAATTGACTTGAAAATCCTGTACAGTCTGTCACATTAGCAACTATTGATTAGTTAATAGTGAGTCTTTTTACTACGCGCTGCGCGGTTGGCTACATAGCTACAGAGCGAAAACAAAATCATAAATGTAGGAATGATAGTAATTTTCTTTGTAAGGTGAGAAATTAAATGACTTCTCCATTGCTAGGGAGGAGTGAAAGCTCGTTTATTTTTAAATTGATATAAAACATACACAACAGTTTAAACGCAACTATCGAGCAGGTGCCCGGATCAGATGTAACACCCGTGTGGTCGGAGCATTTTCTTTTTTCATCGAAGGTTTGCGTTACTTTACACTCATATCGCGTGTCAGACGTTAACTGATTAGAACCGACCTGTACTCCTTTTCATTTCAGTGTCATAGTAATTCTTTTTATCATTCCCGCAGCAAGCGATACACGCGAAAAATCAAAAAACATGCATGCATGCATGCATGTAGCGACATCAATTAAAGTTCTCTGCGCGATTTTATATATTTATAACAGCTTGAAATTATCTATCGGGCAGTTGATAGCACCCGTCTGATGGAGGATTCTCCCTCTATTCCAATACTACAAATATATAAACAGTTGGAATTTTGGGTTATAAAACATTCCAAAGACCCCTACCATAGTACTTCCAGTCGACTACAGGAGCAACGGCGGCCGCACATTTAAAGACATCGCCACCCTCAGCTAATGCCTTAGTAGCCGCGTACCCGCCGTAAGACCAGCCCCAGATACATGTGCGTTTGCGATCTATCCAGGACAAGTTATCATGCAAGAACCTGGAAAAAATTAAGAAGATTTAACTAAAAATTTTATTCCAGTTGAGCTGACAGAAGAAATGGGCCATAATCCACAGCACGGGTCCAGTACAGGTTGGTGAAAGTCTTCGAATTTTTGGAAACCGGCATGTCCTAGATGTTTTCGTTCACTGTTATGAGAGCATTGGTAATTAAATTACACTAAGTGGTACAGCTGTGTTTGGACCCGAGGCCTACATCTCGTAAGTTGGAGCTATTACTAATGGGCCAGCACTGCTCATACTTGTATCTATTACAATATCTCAACTTACTTTGTCACAGCAATCTGGTCTTCAACCTCAACAGAACCAAGCCTCTCGTTCAAAGCGAACATATTCTCTATTCCTCTCCGTCCTGAGCCTCTTCCATCAATGTGAGCGACAGCAATGCCCCAACGACTCACTAGATAACTGCCCCAATCCAGAGACCATTTTGACGTTACTAATGCCGTCTCAGGTCCCCCATACCTAGAAATAGAGAAAACCATGTCATAACAATGATAAAGATGATTAGTGTGAGTCGCGGGAATGAAGATGGATGCGAGACACACAAGACTGTCCGTTGGGGTGACTCTTGGGAGAGGCCTGTGTCAAACAGTGGACATCTTTTGACTGAAATGATGATTTAAATTGTCACTTACGGGATAAATCTTCCGCGGGATGACTCAGTCATCCCGCGATCATGGCGCTTGCAACAGCGTCGAAATATCGGGAACTCAAAATAATTAAAAATCACGGAAGATATCCCGTAAGTGACAATTTAAATTGTGAAACAATCCGTGATAACCTAAAACAGTGTTGAAATGATGATGTTGATGATACTCACACATAAACGAGAAGCGGAACATTTGTCCTGGTTTCATAGTCTGCCGGCACCTGTACTTGTACGTCAGCGGCCGGTAGGCCCGGATTGATGTTCGCGTAGTAGCGGATTTTAATGGGAAGGCCCAGATCGCTGGTAAGTTCCGATAGCTCTGCATTGTCATCCCACACACGAATCAGAGTACCGTCCTAAAAATATTTTAAATTATATGTATTAGATTTGTTTTTGGGCCCAGCAAGCTGCCACGTCTATTGTGGCGTCAGTGGCATTATTTAGGTCCTCCAACGTGCAGGTAAAAAAACAATTTGGGCACTTCAATAGGTAGGCTATCGTCTGGTCAGGAGCATCGCATACGCACTAAAATGATTGATGACTGATTCTATAATCCCCCATTTTTCCGGTTGTGTCAATAATATTAGCTTAGAAAAAGAATTTTAGGTACCTATATATAACTTGGTTTCTTCATAATAAGAAATGGAATGTTCAGTATGTTAGTTTAAACGAGGGACATAATTATGTAAGCGTACACTATTGTGGGTTCAAGTGCAATATTGTGGGTTTGAACCCATAATAGTGTACCTACGTTTACATGATACTAATAAAAATATGAACCAAAAAAACACTGATAAATAACAGACACAATCATACCAAATTTTACGCATATGTCGGAGGTCGTGGGTTCGATACCCATTCAAGATATATGTTTGTCATTTGTTCTGTATCTGGGTGTAATTTACCCATAACATGTATGACGTATGTACATATTTGAGATATATAAGTTCTACTTAGTTTGATGGCATTGTATAAAAGTAGCGGAGAAAAGGAAATACATAATTATGTATATTTGTTAACAACATTCATACTCACAGTGTTGTAAATTAAAATTTGTGGCATAGCAGGACCAGCGCAGTTGAGGGTGATTCTATCACCAGCGTTGTTAAGGGCAGCTTCATTGTAGAGGCACCAGTTTCCGTCCTCCCGAACAATAAGGCAAGTAAAGCATAAAGCTCCACCATCAATAATTTTGTAGATATGTTGATCCATTGTATCTAAGCCTGTGGCTGTGTACCAGCTTGGAAAGAGAAAATAATTTATGAAAATCGGAACAAATTTCTTTGTTAAATAATAAAAAAAAATAAAAAAAACATCTTTAATTCTAAGGTATCCACCCATAGGGTGTAAGTACTACCAAAACGTTAAAAAAACTATGTTAGCATCTAGTAAAACTTGGGCATACACAAGTAAAAAAAAAAACAACATTCCGTTTTAGGAAGATTTATCAAGTCGTATGTCTGACATGCACCGCGATAAATCTATCCATTGTTGGACTGTAGGCCCGTTGATGTTTTCTAAAAACACCTGCTTACTCTGTACATCGTTGCTACTTACTATCTTCTTGCACATCATTGCAAAAATAAAAAATCTAAAAGCAGGACCTTTTACGAACTTGACGTAGACGATATTGCAAGCAAAAGCTACGCAAGCAACGACTGAGGTAAATTATTACTCGTTTAGTCTTTTTTACATGGGTTGGGTGACAGCAGGATGAAAATATGCATCTTTAAGATGAGAGAAAAGAATAGATATAGCTACATTGTATGAATCTGACCGCTGTCACCGAAACCATCCTGTAACAAATTTAGTATAGGGTGTAAAAAAAATTTGGAGTACGCAACACTTGTTCAATTATAAAGGTTGATTAAAAGGTCTTGATGACTGTTTACCCAAATTGTTTGCCTTTTTAGACAGTGTATAGAAAGTTTTATGTCTAAAGAATAAGAACAACAGATGCAGATGATTTTTTCCAGTTAGCAAAATAAACGGTTGGTTATTATATCCTGTAGTTATATACATAATTGTTCTTTTATTTTCCGGTTGTACCTTGACGATTTAACAACTTAAGCATCACCAAATTTGACTGTAGTGATTTGTCTAAATGAGTCTTTTTTTATAATTTATCTATAACTACCTTATACCAGCGGTTTTGCTTGCATAAAAGCAGGTGGTTTCATACAAACTTTGGATCCCTGGCCCTGTTCCATCCTCTTAGGTTGTGAATTTTGGAAAACCCTATCTTAGTGCTTGCCTACATTGTAAAACAAGACCTCGTGCAGAATTTTATGCTCTTAGGTTTTGTAGTTTCGTCTTTGCGTTAATATGTAAGTCAGTCAGTTTCTCTATTTATATAAATATAGACAGGTATACTAACATTTCACCATTGGGGGTCCAGGCTAAGATCTCAAGCACGGTGTGTTCTGTGTTGACGCGGTTCAGTGTGGTCCACTCGCCATCACCAGTAAGAGGTGGTGATGCTTGGACTATTTGCTTGTAGAAATATCCACGAACATTCTAAAAATAAATTAAAATTATTACATCAATGGAAATCGGGCATATATCGTACACAGGGCAAATAATTAACATCTTAATTCATGAATCCCCGACCGGTCTTATAGGACCGCGCTGTTATTGTCTTACTATTGTGTCTCGTTTCGCGGGTATTGATAGGTTACATACGTTTTCATTTAGCCTTTAATTATATTTGGTGATTAACGTTCTTAATCCAAGGACCGGTTTCTTAGTTCATGAATCGCCGACCGGTCCTATGAGACCGCGCTGTTATTGTTTTACTATTGTGTCTCGTTTCGCGCGTATGTGATAGGTTAGTTGTATACTCAGAGTTAAGAACTAGTCAAACCCAACTTTTGACAGATTTTCAGGATAATGTAGAGTTTAAAGTATACTCAAAGCAGAAATTATTTCTATGACAATTATTACGAGTACCAAGACCTGAGTAAGTATATCTGGACTCAACCACAACTCACTTAGGCAAACAAGAAGGTTAGGTACAAGGAAGCTTGTTGTTATTGACATACAGCTAGTTTCTTCATCCAAAGTAACGTCATAACGTAATAATAACGGTTAAATTCATTCTTCACAATTTTAACTGTTGCTACTCATTAAAGAGCTGTCAAAGCTAAAGTCACTGTAATTTTGCCAAAATTGTATAAGTTTAACTGCGTTTATCCTTAGGACGTTAATTTAGGACTAAGACGTTTAATTTAGCTGTCACTTGAATGAAGACATTGAAAGGATGACATTAATATAACAGTAACGGTCACGGAACAGTTAATACTTATACTGTGGCCTTACCATGAGTTTGAAAAAACGTTCTCGCTATCGAAAACTATAGCTTTGTCTCTTTCACGTGCACCACAATGACAGGGACAAAGCGATAGTTTTCGATAGCGAGAACGTTTTTACAAACTCATGGTAAGGCTACTGATAGTTTTAGTTTTGATAAAAAACTTGCTGTCAATGTTTTGACCGGCAAGTTTTTATCAATCCTCACAGCGACTGATGCGAATGCGAAGATTATTTGAAAAAAAAAACCTAAAGAGATTAGTGTAAGGGAATTGAAAATATTCACTCTATTAATAATAACGATGATGGAAACAGTGTAGAATGGCATCTGTTGTTCAACGCTTGAACTAACTAAGCCACAACGCAACGCACACCACAATATCATGGAAAATAGTCGCCTTGCCACTCAGTGTTCTGTAGAACAGCCAACAGATGGTGTTGCGTGGTATGTCTGAATTAAATAACAGGTGGCGCAAAAGTAATGTTATAACGAATGTGGATTATTTTTTTCAAATGGTTCCAAATGTTAACAGTAACATAAATGTCAACAAACTATGGAGCGATACACTTCTCAAAAACGTGGAATTATAATATCGTCACATCTAATTTGATAAATTTACAATCTGTTGTTTCGAGATTTGAACTGGCCGTGTGGCCAGATCTAGTAACGCCAGACTTATTCCTTAAGGATTTTGCAGAATCTTTCGTTCACCACAAAAAACTAAGAACCTTGGGAGTTCAACTGGCATCTGTTGTTTTATCACAACGTTAATGTTTCTCTGTTTGTCGATTTGTATCTATTTTCCGAGTATTTATATCTATGTATGTATATTTAATTATATTTATTTGATTGAATTATGTATATAATTTATAATTATATTTATATTGTGTTGCATCTGGATTCATTTGTATATCTTCTCAATATATTTCTCTCTTTTATTGCACCTACCACTAATATTCTCTGCATTGTCCAAAGGTTGACTGGTAGAAAATGCCCAAGGCATTAAGTCCGCCTTTGTACCTATTTTGTGCAAAAAGTATAAAATAAATTCAAATTATGAGATTACTTTTGTGCCACTCTGTAAAAAGTGAAATCTTATGTTGAAACACTAACCTGCGGTAAAATTGTGATGAAAGACGTGCCTGCTTCGTTGAAGAATAAAGGAACTTTATCGATCCAGCCATCATGTTCTGAGTACGAGTAGATCTAGAAACAATAACTTTATTAGCAAAATTGTCATGTATCGGTTTTTTATTGAATACCGAAATCAAAAGTTACAAAAAAAATCCTAAGTAATATAATATCACAGTAACAAAACGTCTACTGAACAAGGCTTCGAAGTATGGTATTTTCGCTTTAAAATTATTCGCAGTACCATTTTTCGATGTAACAGAACGTTGTTTTAACAAAGCTTTATGTTGTTGTTGACAGATTTTCGAACAAATTAAATTTGATGATACGGCTTTCGCACTCTAGTAGGTATCCCTTACCAAACCTGCTTTTTACTGCTGAAGTAGTTTGTATCGCGGATTAATCAAGTATTTGTATGGTTCACAGATAGTTAGGGTGTCCTGAGTAAGTATTTGTATATGTACACCGTACATGTCCGTGAACGTATCCACGATACAGAAGTAAATTCTAGTGTGGAACTACTTTAAAAGAATTCTAGATCTTTTTTATAAAATTACATCAGCAATAAATGGGTTGGTGGATATCGAAATCTGTTGGCATTGATTGTTCAATGTACCTCACGAATTTACTGATAAAATCCAATGTACTTCAACCATTTTTATCATCATCATCATCAACAATCTCAAAAGACCCCGCTGCATTGAAATTCGAAATACATGAAAAAGAACTACTAAAAAAATCTTAGTTGATTCTATACAATTTCGCTGTTCACAAAATTTTTGTTTACTATTAAAAACAATAAACAAAAATTGAGCGAATATGCTGATTTTTAGCAAGTTTTTAACTGTCCATTTTGTATGAACAATTTCAGTAGGTAGCTCTATATTAATCTGTATTCATCACTTTTTATTTATTTATTTTATAGATAACAAAAAGACCACAATGTTAGTAAAATTACCCTAAACGTAGTGTTAGTCTTGTATATTTGTGTCCGTTTTTGTAAGCAGATAAATCATAGCCACAAAAATCTTAAATTTTACTTACAAGAGAGCAAGATGACTGTCCAGCGCTGCACAACTCTATCCTCATTTGTGTTTGAACTCTGTTTGTCCAAACTATAGCAATAGATGAGTTCGTCGCGAATGTCACCGTCTTTAGTATAGGACTGCAATAGAAAAATGCAACGAAATGTAGAATCGATATTGATGAAATTTTGCACAGAGCTTGCTTGAACCTCAACGATGGACATAGGCTACTTTTTATCTGTCTTCGACTTCGCATTTGCTGTACCAACATTCATGTGCGGTTACTGTTCCACTGCTTGGCACATACCTCCCACAAGTTTTTCCAGACATTCTTTTCCCATGGCGTCTCGAACCAGTATCATGGTATACGCAGTCAGTTAAATAATTTACTTTTCAAACCATACTTACAAGCCAGTTGGAGCAGTATACACATTGGGGACACTGCCGACGGTGTTGACGTCGAGCAAGGTCACCGACACCGTAGGGTTGATAGTACCAGTCTGAAAAGTGGTAGCAGATAGCATAAGTTTATTTTTTTATGTATGGTTTCGAACAATCTCGATAAAATATGGTTCTACATTATATGTATTTAGTACTAGCTGGTGCCCTGACTCAGGTCTCTTCTCTAGGAGAGGGAAAGGGCCATAATCCACTACGCGGGCCCAGTGCGGGTTGGTGGATGTTACACGTCTTCGATTTTTTGGTTTTAGGACATGCAAGTTTCCTCACGGTGTTTTCATTCACCGTTTTGAGAGCAGAAGCAGTGGTAATGAAATAAATTACACAAAGTAATGTGCCTGGCTGGGTTTGGGAACCCACAACCTACAAATCGTGAGTCAGGGCTGTCACCACTGGGCCACCAATCCTCTTAGCACCCTTTACCAAATAAAATTTATCAACATGTAGAAAGAGAATATGTAGCACATAATCCGGTCAATTTAGACATGACAGTAGTGGTCAAATAACAAAAATTCTCACAAAGCCAAATTTCGGTGGACAGCTGGGGTTTACCATTATAAATAAAGTTTTAAAAATCCCTATCGATCCTATGTGTGCTACAAAAGTTATTCGGGGTCAAAGGTCAAAATTTGAGGATTTTTTTTTAACAATCCTTTACTATACTCAATTGGGAATGTACTGATCTTCTTACCTTTGGGTATCGAATTTCGCGATGCTGTGTGTACTGATAGTGGATAGATCCAGGAACGCCGTAGTGAGGGACATACATCTTTCTTACTTCAGTGTCATTGAATGTCGCATACGCTATTTTAGAGCTGTCCTTTGAGAACCAAATAGCGTTGTTTGACCCAAAAACTTCCTCTGTAAGATAGTGAAAAAACAAATCTAATTATAATTATTGTACTCGTAGTTAATATAATAAAAAAGAAAGATTTATATTTCTATTGAATGAGCTCAAAAATTTCTGCACCGATTAAAAAAATAGGTTTTGAAAATATTCAGTTTATAGTTTTTTTTTATTTTTTATTTTTAGCTCGGATAGACCTGTTCAGACGATACAAGCATTTGTTTGGTATCATGTGTCGCAACTCAGAACGTATAGTAACTCAAATGTAAAAACTAGTGTTCATAAACATTACCAATACTATTCTAATAATCATGACGCAATAAAATGTCAGTCGTACGAACTAGAAAGAGAGATGGAGCTATACACCATATATATAACAGTTCAGTTTAGTTCGTCAAATAATCCGCGTAATAAGGCCTCTGATAAACTTGCCAACAGAATACCAACCTTCATATACCCAATCCGGGACACCATTGAAGATCACGTCCAATTCCCCAGTCGTGGTGATCTGACGAGGAGCACTACTCAGATCACTCTGGTAGTAAACGTTGTTCAAATAGACAAATGCTAGGGCTGTTCCTGTGGAGCCCCACACGAAGTTCTGGAGATACGGTACATCATCAGACTTTGCGGCATTGGTCGATAGTGGACTTATATAAACCGTGTTTCCATTGTTGGTGTTCACAGCTGCGTAGCGAGCCATGAAACTATGTCTGTACACCTGGAAGTAATGGAATTAGGTTAAAAAAAATGTTTTAAGTTTTTTCTCGCATTCATTTCATCATCGTCATCATTTCTGGCGAACGACGTCCTCTGGTAGACAAACGCCTCCTCCTCAAGGGGTCATGTGGATCACACATCCATCGGACCTCCCACCAGGTTGTCGGTCTACAAGGAGGTCTTCCAACGTTTTGAGTCTTCCGGTACATGGTCACCACTCCCGAATCTATCGGCCACAACTACCATCTTATTTATTGTTCCATGTTCTCAAACTTAATTAAAACAAATATGAGGTATTAGAAACTAAACAAAACCAATCAATTAGCTTATTTGTTTTTCAATAAGGTATGCTAGAGACAGCTTCTAGTCTAACAATGAAGCAATTTATTACCAAAATTACATCATAAAACATGATTTCATTTACGAACAGTAGAAATATTTCTTTATTTCATGGTAGTAAATAGGCGGACTTAGGTAATGCAACAAGGCATTCTACATCAGCCAACCTTTGGGTTAAAAGAGACAACACTGTAGTAGGTGTGGTGTGTCTGGGAAGACCGTCGCACAGTCTCTTCAGACATGTGCCAGAATGACTGAGGGGGTTCCAGAATGGTCTTTTAAAACGTAACGGCTTCCTTTCTACATGCTAATGGTTATCACCGGGGTGATCTAAGTGAGGTAGAAATTCAAGACTCCCGGACATATTCCCATAGTCCGGGCGCCTTTTGAAGGTTTCCCTTCGAACACAAAGAAAAGGTGTTGTGTGTGTATGTTATATAAAACTTACCGGTTCGACATTGTATGCCAATATAACTTCGTTACCATCAGGAGACAACTGCATCACTCTTGATGACTGCTGTAGAACCTGTAAAAGGTATGTCGAAGACGTTAGAAAAGTGTGTATATTCACAAAAAAAAGGAAGCATTTTAAGACTTAACGATGCAATGACATAATACGAGAGTTTGCAAGCGGTTGTCATTATTTTTTTGCAGATTTACCCCTATCTTAACAGTTTTGGGGATATGGAAGATTGGGATATTTTTAAATGCACATCTATATAATTTATCAGCACAATAGGTAACTACATTAATTAACTAAATGCATACCTAAAAATACGAATTGTTTATCAAGAATACTAACTAGCGCTCTAACAAGTGGAGCAAGCTAAGCCGGAAGGCGGACCCTGGCAAAAGCCGGGACTGACGCCAGGTCGTAGAAGAAAAAGACTAACTTGCGCTCTAACATTTTGATCTGGTTGAAATAGGTTAGATTAGGTTAGAACTGTGACCAAACGCGCTACTTAACGCAACTTCTCAAATTGTTTTTTAGAAAACATAATATGTTCCTAGAAGTAAATTAGGTGATGGTTTTCCTTAAAAACTGTTTTAGAATGTTTTTTAAACTAAGAAAATTTTAGATCTAGTCAAAGACCATTTCCTCTCTTTGTAATGCTATCTTGTTGATATATTTCTTCCACCAACTCTATTCTTTTCTTTTTCCTTTTGTTTTTTCCTATGTAATTGTGTAACTTAATATTATATGTATATATAATACGAGTAAATAAATTATAATTATTTAAATATCAGCTTATTTACAGTGTACACCGTAGACTATCCCCTCTGTACTATTTAAGTTCTTACGATCCATCCTAAGGTTGTCTGGTAGATATCGCTGACGGCGATAAGACCGCCATTGATTGTACTTTGCAATATTTTGTTCGAAAAAAGGGAACATACAGATATCGATTTAATTACATGCCTTAAAGATTGATGGAGGATTCTTATTTCTTGGGTTAATAAACTTCAAACTTGGCACAAATTCTAACCAAAATTAACTATAAAGAGTGTAATTATTACTTTCTCTTATAACTACGCTCAAAATACGGGTTAAGGAGTGTTAAAGTATTTATAAAAACTTTCTTGTGAACTAAGTGAAGAAATATGTATCTTCGATATTTATAATGCACATCTATATATATAAAAATGAAACCCGTTTTTCGTTGTCACGACATCACATGAAAACGGCTTGACCGATTTGGCTGATTTTTTTTTTAAATGTTCCTTGAAGTTCAGTGATGGTTCTTACGGAGAGAAAAATTCTAAAAAAAAAAAAGTTAGGTAAAGTAGGGTAGGTAGGGTAGGTAGGGTAGTGTAGGGTAGTGTAGGGTAGTGTAGGGTAGTGTAGGGTAGTGTAGTGTAGTGTAGGGTAGTGTGGGGTAGTGTAGGGTAGTGTAGGGTAGTGTAGGGTAGTGTAGGGTAGTGTAGTGTAGTGTAGGGTAGTGTGGGGTAGTGTAGGGTAGTGTAGGGTAGTGTAGGGTAGTGTAGGGTAGTGTAGAGTAGTGTAGGGTAGTATAGGGTAGTGTAGGGTAGTGTAGGGTTGTCATTTGACGGGAGCGTAGCCGCGGGTAAAAGCTAGTTAGTATATAAACATATAGACTAAGGTAAAAATTGACACTGAAATAAAAATCTACAGTAACTTCTTTAACACCGTAAACGGTCCTGAAGTACTTTTGAAATCAATTCCCAGCTTTCAGTTTCTAACTTCACCATTGGGTACTCAATTTTATCCAAGACAAGAAACAAAACACAATTTACCTGGCTAGTGGTATTTTTAACGAGTGATTTTGTCTCGCCAGTCTCGATATTATAGAGCACTAAGTCGCCATCACTGTTCCGGAAGAACATTTCGCCTCCTGCAAGTATAAATAATACTCCAAATTAAAGTCATTTTGTCATATTTTTATTTATTATATTTGCAGTCTTATCGTTTATTGCAGCTTCACAATAAATTGCAGTTTCTTGCAGTGGTGATTGAAATTGTCACGTCTCGGTAAAAACAATGGGTTACCTAAATTATTATTATCAAAAATTAATTACTCAATTTCAATGTTGACAGTTGAATAAGATTTAATAAGAAAACAATTCATCAACATCGTCATTTTAGCCAAAAGACGTCCACTGCTGAACATAGGCCTCCCCAAACGTCGCCACAACGGCTGGTCCTATGCGTCTTAATTTAATCATATTCCTGAGACCCTCACCTTGTGGAAGGCCTTCCAACGCTACGTACGTGAAGAACACAAGGAAAGAACGTAAGAAAATAATTATAATTTAGTTATACCTTACTCTTAATTTATCAGAAATGAAGATATCCAAGAGAACCAAGGTTGCTGACATAGCCCGAAGAATCGCCAAACTTAAGGTGACAGCGACATGTGAATTATCCATATAAACGTAATACCAAAATCATTTAATTTTTCAGTTTAAGCATATTACACCATAATAATTATGATGTTATTCGGATTCAGACAATATTTATCTAGGTTCCTACGTCATCTTTTCTTTTAAAAAACTTACACCAAACGAAATTGAAGCGAATTTAATTTTGCACATTTTCACAGCAAAAATGTCATGTTGTTAATTTCTATATTATGAACAAAAATATTTCAAAATATCACATCTCCAACCAGCATTCGTCAATCGCTCGTCTCCGCTGCTCCTGCACGACAACGCGCGACCTCATACTGCACAGCAGACGGCCTCCAAGTTGCAAGAACTGGGGTTGGAAGCTCTCCGTCATCCGTCCTACTCACCAGACCTTGCGCCTACAGACTATTACTTTTTCCAGAATTTGGATAACTTCTTGGCGGGAAAAAAAATCAATACCCGAGAGGCAGTACAAAATGCCTTTGAAGAATTTCTTGCCTCCCGTTCAGCTGATTTCTTTAAGAATTTAATACAAATAAAAAATACATGAAAAAAAATTGTTTAAATTTTTTCATACAAAACGGCAATTTCATAGGTAAGACCTATTGTTATTATCAATTGGAAAAACGTAGGAAATACATACATTAATTTTTCATTCATCATTTTTTGTATTAAGGAACATATCCAAATTTCTTCCAAATTTCCAATAGTTTGTATTGCTATCACAGCAAGCAATTGTCAGTGTGTGGATGCTCACACGCACATTGCTCGCAGAACGGATGGTCGATGGGGATGGTAGGTTGGTAGGCCTCCCACAAGGTGGACCGATGACCTGGCGAGAGTCACGGGAATCCAATGGATGGAGGCCTATGTCCAGCTGTGGACATCTTTCGGTTGGGATGATTATGATGAAATTTACCTGCAGACCATGTTGCATTGAAAGGCGACGGTGAGTACTCTCCACGGATGAACTCCTCTAAGTCTAGTGGAGGAACTGGCGGGTCCGTAATCGGTTCTTCAGTTGTAGTTGTAGTTGTGGTTGTAGTTGTAGTTGTAGTTGTGGTTGTGGTTGTAGTTGTGGTTGTAGTTGTGTCTGTAGTCGTTTCTGGAGTCGTTTCTGGAGTCGTTTCTGGAGTCGTTTTTTCAGTCGTGTCTACAGTCGTTTCTGGAGTCGGTTCTGGTGTCGGTTCTGGAGTCAATTCTGGAGTCGGTTCTGGTGTCGGTTCTGGTGTCGGTTCTGGAGTCAATTCTGGAGTCGTTTCTGGAGAAGTAGGTGGCTCCACAGTAGATTCACTAACTGGAGTTGAAGGTTCACTGGCGGTTGTTGGAGCAGCAGTAGTCGTGGTTACAACAGGCTCAGCTTCGCCACCAGACAGGACAACGATCAAGGCAACAATTCCTCCAAGGGCTCCTAACATCACTATAGTTACTATAGCGTATATTATTATCTTCTTGTTTGATGAGCTTCCGATTAGATTCTAAAAGATAGACCAGAAAAAATAAAACGCGAATAAAAAAAAAATGGTCAAAATGTAGAGAGGCTAATAAAATGCAAATTCAGAATGGTTTGTTGCATATATAATTTTTTAATCGTAGTACTTGGTGACTTCGAAATAATCAGAAATGGAGCCATTGCCATGCAGGGTAATTCTTACCTGGTTACTCCCCAGCTCCATGGTAGAACCGCCGTTGTCCTGAGCCATCTTGTTACGTATGTGTCACTGTGAACAAAGGAGATAGTTAAACTTAAATATTCATATTAACAAAATTCAAGAAAAATGGGAGATTATCAATTCGTTTGAAGATGGTTTTATTTGTGATTTTTTGCCAATTTTGTCGACTTTTTTTAAGTTCAAATATTTGTTGATACTTGATTACTTACACCATCTCTTAAGGGAACATCACGTTGGCATTACTTAAAAAAATACGCAGATTTACATAGAGTTCATCCTAAAGATCCATGTTATTGAACTTGATAAGCCCAGGAACGGGCATAATTAATAGTTTTGAACCGATCTTAATGATTATTTTTTTGTGTATGCGGTTGCGGAAGGCACTGTATCCGTTGCTCGCCATCCGCAAACCTGTGCCTACAATGGCAGGAAATCGTCCTGTAACCATCCATAACTGGGACATCTCCAGCGGGTTTTAGCCACCTCTTTTTTTTGCATTACTGCTTCTCGCTAATGATATCTGATATTTTATTTTGAATAACAGCTGTCATCTTAGTGTTACGAACGTGAGTAATTAAATGCCGGTTTACTAGCAGATAACTTTATTCACCACAAAACAATGACAAGTTAGTCCAATCAACAAATAACCAATCACTATAAATACTCAGAGTTCCGTTTAGTATCGCTTAGGTCGCTAGGTATCACTTCAAACACTTAGGTAGCTCGCTCTGTATCGCTGTCGAAAATCAACTGAACTGCTTCTAGCCGGAGACCCGTATTTATATGCGAAGCGATCGACATTTCTCGATACCGACGTTTCAAGGACATTCTAGAACAATAGGGTCGCATCGGGAGGCCATAAATCATTATTATTACTCTCGTAAGTAGGTACTTATCTACCACCTTACATGCGAATTTCGACTCTATTGCTAATACCAGAAGGTACAAATTCCCTTATTACTCAAGTTTCACGGCGTAACATTAGTTCAGATGCCTTCAGTACTTTTCTTTTCTTTCTTAAGGTGAAATCATCAGAATGACTTCTTCAGCCCTGGGATATCAGACTTTTACTAACTAAAACCCACTCCGTTCCTTATTTGCCTTCGTTCCAGGGTCCCGGGTTTTATTTCCAAACCATGGCCCTAGAGGTTTCGAGCGTGCTGAGTCCCTACAATTTGATGACATCTCTTTGAGGCGCGCGTGGAAAAGTATGCATCGTTGACAATTTGGGTTCGGTCGAATTTTTACCGGATTGCCGGACGGCAAGCTACCTATTGCTCGCCGTCTGCAAACCCGCACCTACAGTGGTTGGAAATCGGGATCGAAATCCCGGCAGCGGGGCGTGAGGGCCATTTCCTATCCATTTCCCACTCCTCCTTGCTCCGGACTATGCCATGGCAGGCGCGAGAGGCCGCCGCCCAAGCGGGGCACACCTCTACACTACTCGCTATGTTCCACCGTGTCCTCCGGGCGGTCCACACAGTGATGACACCAGAGCGTTTCTTTCGTCTGAATCTGATACAGGAATCTCCCGAACTTACCATGTCCGGTGAGGACCTGCGTCATACGTAAGGTGAGGACGCTGTGACGTCTTTTTCCTACCATTCCTCAAAGAGGGGACTTACCGCCATAAAGGTGACGTACACAAGCCTTCAGTATTTGGGTGTATCTAATCGTCTAATAATCTCTAATGATAAGTACTAAAAGATATAAAGTTCAATTACGCATAGTTCCTGACCTTGATATTCCATATTTAATTATCTTAATCTTTTTTTACCGACGTCGGCAACACTGATAAAATAATATAACATTCGTGAATAATCAACAAAACAGTTACATGACAAATTATAGGTATTTATTTAGTAAATAGGTTTTTAAAAATATTTCACACGTCCATTTTTCCATCGTTTCAAAGTAGTGGCCGGTATTTTCTAGCTGACTACTCTGAGATGAAACATCAAATCATAAAGTCTTTTTTAAATACCATATTTTCTAACCCATTACTGTAATAACTACTTATATAATAATAATAATAATAGCCTTTATTAACAATCTTACAAAGTATAAAAAAACTAGTGATAATCTGACACCGCTTCTTCATAATTGTCTTGCTTTTCAGCATAGGCCTCCCCTAGAGCTTGCCATAAAAAAACGATCCATTCGTTTAGGAGCTACAATGTCACGGACAGACACAGACACGTCTAACTTATAACATGCTTCTCCATAGGTTATGTGAAAATGAACCCCTGGAATGAAGGCAAAGAAGTGACAGAAGTTTTTTTTTTCCGGTAGGGGAATCATTAGAATGACTTCTCCCACTCTTGGGCGGAGCGGGAGGGCGTGTCAGACTCTTGCTGACTAAACCCCTACTGCTTGCCACCCATCCTCGCTCCGGACCATGGCCTGTACCAGGGCCCGGCGTGAGAGGTCGCCGCCGCCGATAGCCTCCACACCTCTACCGTGTGCTCCACCGTATCCTCCGGGCGGTCCATACAGTGACGACACCCGGGCGTCCTTTCCTCCTTGATCCGATGCAGGAAACTCCCGAACTTACCGTGTCCGGTGAGGACCTGCGTCATACGGAACGAGAGGACGCCGTGACCTCTTTCCGACCATTCCTCACAGAGGGGACTTACTGCCGCAATGACGGCATGTCCAGCACTGGGTTGCGACAGTCGCAGTCGCCATGCCACCCGAGATCCCGCCGGAACTCTGTCCGCCATACCGCGACTTGTCGTGGCAGCGGAGTTTCACCCCGGCGTTGCATCTCCACGCGCAAATCGTGCATGCGTGCAAGGACTGTTGCCTCCAAATCCCACTGTGGCAGGCCAGCAAGGAGGCTCGCCGCTTCGCGGGAGATCATGCGGTATCCCCGCACCATCCGGATGGCCATGACCCTCTGGCAAGCGTTCAGTTTGGCCGCTGGTCGCTTACCTAGCGATGGCGCCCAAACTGGCGCCCCGTAAAGGGCCATGGACCGAACGATCCCCGCGTAGAGCCTCCGGCAGGGGGCGTCTGGACCCCCTAGGTTGGGCAGGAGCCGCTTCAGAGCGGCACCAATCCTATCCAGTTTGGGGGCCAAACGTCGGAAATGCTCCTCGAAAGTCCACCGGCTATCGAGGACGAGTCCCAGGTACTTCATCGTCGACCCGACGCCGATGTGAAAGAAGTGACAGGAGTGGGTTTTAGCCAGTAAAAGTTTGGCACGCCATTCCACTTCGCCCTGGATATTCTCTAAGAAAACAGAATGAGAAGTCATTGGATGAAAAAAAAAACTCCTTTATTATACATATTAGTTTGTCTTATCTTACTGAGCAGATAGTTACGCATTAAAGATAACGCTGGCTGGAGCTTTCTTTACTATTTCCATCCGAAAATCTAAGAATATAATGTTCTTGCTCGTTTCGGTTCAATATTCATGTGTTAAAGTTCGATAAAATGACAAAATCCTACATTGCTGTATTAGAGTTCTCCGCGGGATTAGAACATATACATATAACTGGAATAATGTACAATCTTATACATACTCCTCAACTAGAAAATGAAGTTGTAATCAAAATTCAAGTAAATTTTATTTAATTGCATTGTTAGGTAGTGTTTTTTGAAGAAATGATTTATACTAATTACCTATAAGGAAATAATATCTATGGGAATCGATGCACAATACTCGTATGCCCTCGGTATAAATATCTACACACGCACATACAAGCTCTAGTGAAGGAATCAAGATTTATCAAGAATTTTATCAAAATTGATAGTTTTAATTATTATTATGTATAGGCTCGCGTTTGTCCACTATCGCACCTGCGATGATGTGGTCGACGATAGAGCGATACAGAGATGAAATCGATAGTATATTATAGATAATCGGTAGTATATTCTGAACATACTACTTATGAATTATCTTGATATAAGTCACAACAGTCCGATTTAATTATATCTATTATCATATTCTATCGGGCAGTTGCCCGGACCTGACACCCGTCTAGAAAAGATTTCCTTTTCATTTGAGGTTTGAAGGACTTTACATCACAAAATTCTATGACCTGAAAAAATATTTAAGTAGGTAATAATGTTAATTGATTTCTTTACTTATTAAGTAAATACCTATAATTATGTCACCCAATTTATAAAGTTCAAAAATTTTAATTACTTAAAATTTTCAAAGCTTCAGAGATTTAATACTTTTTTAAATTACATATCCGTTAAAATTCGCCAACAGGGACTTTTTTCACAATTTATTACATAAATTCGTTAAATAATAATAATATTATACCTAAAAAAAACCCTCTACGTAACACTGCAAAAGGCTGCGATCTTATATACTTGTAGGATTGTTAGGAAGTTCATACAGTTAGAAGAGAATGATGTAGGACCTCAACACACGACAGAATAAAATTTGACTCGCTACATTTACTTGGCTTAGCACGTAAATGTGGTCAAAACCAGCTAGAGAGCTGAGAAAAGAAAATATAATAATACAAAATTATACAAATTGAAATCATAGATCAGAGGTAATACACATTGAAATTATTGAAATCATAGATCAGAGGTAATATACATTGAAATTATTAAAATCATACAAAATGTCAATAAATTATCATAATTAGCGGATCAAAAATTGCATCAAATAATGAGATAAATTAAGTCAAATTAAATAAAATTCAAATAAATATCATTACCAAATTAAAATACTCTTAATTAAATTAAATCAACTATTACAATTTCCTACCGGGGATTGGGACAGTAACATGTCTTAAACAGCCATGTCGGATATAAGAACAGTCTAACCTGTCTGCAATCATTGCCAGGATGGCATTGGGGCTGTCCCACACTCGGCGCACCAGTGACACGCACCGCTTGCGCATATGAAAGCAGTCAGCGCGCGCCTCCGCGAACATCCCTGATGCACTACAGAAACGGGGCAGCCCCACTACCACCTGGAACGCGTTATTGTACTGGACACGGAGGGCACTGTATGCCCTTTCAGTATAGTCAACCCACAGGCTGCACGAGTACAGGGATGTGCAGTACGCTCTAAAGAGCATGACCTTCACCTCCCCCGAACACCGCGCAAACCGGTGGGCTATCATAGGTATTCGGTGAGTGGATGCCTTAAGTACTTAAACTGATCCACGCGCTGTAGTGGAACACCATCAATATACAGCCGGTACGTTCATAGGCATCAACACACCGACAGTCCGAAAGACCATGTATTGACTTTTTTTCTCATTATATAATAACCCATGACCACGCGCGTAATCCGTACATGTATGGAGTAGCGTTCTCAACCCACAAATTGACGCACTCAGGAGAACCATGTCGTCTGCGTAACTCAAATTGTTAACATACACCC
The DNA here is from genome assembly GCA_030763345.1 of Mythimna separata. Lineage (NCBI taxonomy): Eukaryota > Metazoa > Arthropoda > Insecta > Lepidoptera > Noctuidae > Mythimna > Mythimna separata. The sequence continues at coordinate 16,129,467 of CM061177.1, read as the reverse complement.
GTCCACAAAGCATCCGACGTGCTGACTGCTGAGCGAGACGATCAGGTCGTTCATGTATAGGTTAAGCAATGTGGGGGAGGTCAGGCCGCCCTGCCTTACTCCACACTCGATTTTATAAGAATCCGACATCGCTTCCGCCCAACGAACACTGTTGACCTGGTGCCCGTACCAATACCTAAGTATGCTGATGAGTTCCCGAGGTAACTCTGCGCTCCTCAACTTTTCCCACAGGATATCGTACGAGACAAGGTCAAATGCCTTGGATAAATCGAGGAAGCACACGTATACCGGAGTCTTTCTCGTCGTGTAATACTTGACAGTATGCTTTAAACACAGTATCGCACTCTCTGTGGAAAGTTTAGGTCGAAACCCAAACTGATTACTGTGCAGGGAACCATGTCTATTTAACTGCGCTTTCAGCACACCGTCAAATACCTTAGCTACTACAGTGGCAAGCGATATAGGTCTGTAATTACTTTTGTCTGCTAAATTGCCTGTTTTATTTTTAACCACAGGCACTATAACTGTCCTCATAAAGTCAGGAGGCAGGTAAGAGTGGCACACGCAAAGTGAAAAGTACATTGCCAGAACTCCCGACAGGTGTGGTCCGGCGTGCTGTAGATGCTCAATGCTTAGTGCGTCGTGCCCAGGCGACATTCCGCACCCAATCTCTCTTATGGCTTTCTCAACGTCTTTCGTCCGGATACTTATCTCTATCGATTTATTATCCAAAACAACATTCAGCACCTCACGCGCCAGACCAAGCGGCGAACTAATTGAAAACTGCTCTCTGAACATGTTCACAATTCACTCCGGCTCACTTAAACCTTCGACGTTCCCAGGAAGGCCAGGCTGAAAATTGACTTTGCTTGTATTCCGCCAGAAGTCACAAAAGTCTCCTTTTAAGAGTTGTTCAGCGGGGGCGTCCATCCTTACCTGAACTTGGTTATTCTGGCACCACTTTAACCTAGACTTGAAGACTTTCCTGCTTGCTCGCATGTCCTCATACACACAACCAGACTTGGGTCTACCACACAGCACCCACTCATTAAACCACGACGTGGCCGTCCTGTGAGGCTCACCCACATGCCTGTTCCATCCCCCCAAGCGCGCACCACGTCCACCCGTCCGCGCTTGTAAGCTGCGCCCTGTAGTGTGGTCACAATGTCAGAGTAAAGTCTATCTAGGACACGCGTGGTCAGGGTCATTACATAAGTAATCAATACAATAATCAATCAATACAATGGTTGAACCAGCTCGGCGACCCGTGCACGTCACTGATATAGGTATAGGTATCGGAATGTATCCCTAATATTTCTACATCTATACAGGGCCAATTGTCCTCATTACATGCACTAATTAACTCATTTTAAAATAACCCACCCGGCGCCGCATTGAAATCACCCAACACTAAAACTAAAACACCTTTCTGTTCCCCTTACGTAACAATTTGAACAACGTACTCGTAACATCATAAGATGGTAAACACATCCTGGAATCTGATATTTGATGAATTTGCAAGTTGGTTTTTCCAAACACTTTTACACGTCAATTTTTTTCGTCAGTTTATATGTAGCTACTAGATAAGACCGGTGTTTCCAAGCTGACTACACTGAGAAGTAACACCAAAACAAACTCATGGGTTACAATCACACAATCAGTTTTGTCTTTAGAAAAAATATTCACTTACCACTTTCGAGATTGAAAAAAAAAACAGAACTCTATAGGACCGGCCGTTAGCCGAATCCACACTGAATATTTCAAATTTATTATCATAAAATCCGCCCAATCCCTTAGATAATTACTGTACTATAAATCATAATAAAAAAAACCGGCCAAGAACGTGTCGGCCACGCTCAGTGTAGGGTTCCGTAGTTTCCCGCCCGTCGCAATAAGTATCCCCAATTTTTCAAAAACTGTTCGACCCATCAAGTTTAAAATAATTTTCCTAGAAAGTCTTAATAAAGCTCTACTTTCCACATTTTTTTCATATTTTCTAAACTTATGGTTCAAAAGTTCGAGGCCCCACACACATTGTTTTTTTACTTTTGGAGCGATTATTTCCAAAATTATTGATATTATCAAAAAAATTATTTTAGTAAACCCCTATTCATTTTTGAATACCTATCTAACAATATATCACACGTTATGGATGAAATTATAAAAAATACACTTTCCACTTTACATGTAGGGGGCTACCCTAATACATACACATAACATTTTTTTCCAATTTTTATTTTTCTACTTTGTCGGCGTGATTGATATACATGGTTCCAAATTTCAGCTTTCTAGTGCTAACGGTCGCAGAGATTAAGCGAGGACGGACGGACAAACAGATATGGCGAAACTATAAGGGTTCTGGTTTTTCCATTTGGCTATGGAACCCTAATGATATAGATAACTACAATCTACACTAATCCTCGTATTGTAAAGAGGAAAGATTTGATTTTTGTTTGTCACGACTTAACTCAAAAACTACTTGACCGATTATTTGTAACTAAGAATATTATTTTATTTATCTTGTATTCCATTATTCATTGCATTCAACTAATTGTGCTGGCAACACCGAATTGTATTTACCAAAATATTTGGAAAACATGATTTAAAAGTGTCCATGGAGCTTCTTCCATATTCTTCTCTATAGACATTTGCGTTGGAATGCAAGGGTGCCTGTAAATTAATTATTAGAAATAAAAGGTCGTATCTGGCAGTTGATTTGTTAGCAACAAAGCAAGCTATCTAGTGGTAACTAGAAGAACTGAGTCCGTTTGGTGGTGTGCTAGGGAAGAGCTCGCTAGGGCAGTGGAAACTCTCAGCCAGGCCGTCGCAGTATGAAGACCCAGTACTGGAACTGTCCTACGTTTTGCTGTCTGTACCTATCTAATAATAGTGCACTGTATCGAATTATATTGAGAAATTTTTGAATTCCTAGCCATTCTTATCTTATTTTTCTTTTAATATTAAAAAAGGTTAAATAAATACTGGTTACACCACCCTCATCGTTACAAATCAACTTAATTTACATGTCAATTGCTATTAGGAACTTACATATTATAAGCGCGCTTAATCCCAATTGTCACGAGTTTATACATCATCCTGGCTGCGTCCGAAGTAGAAACAGCCAAGACGCTGTTACATACATCAGTCTCGCAAATGTTATTAAACGCCGATAGAAGATCTCGTCTCTCCGCTTCGCTTCGGACACACTCCATCATGATGTGGTAAACATCCTCAATTGAGTCGCATTCTGTACAGTTTGGTGTTTCAACTTTACCTATTAGGAATGCGAATTTGTTTAAAGGTGAGTTTAGACCAAATGAACAAAGAGCTAGAGCTAGAACTAGAGCATTCTTTCTTGCTCTTTTGGTGTAAACGAAAGCTCGTTTTTAGCGTTTACACCAAAATATCAACGAGCAAGAACTAGAACAGAGTAAGAACACAAGAACGCTTTGAAGAGACCGCTCCGGGGAGCGAGCACGTCCGAAGACGGAAGAACGCTAACATGCAAGTGTTCACACGTTCTAGTGCCGTTTACATCAAGCGAGCGAGCATTCTTAAGGTGCGTACGGATAGCGCGTTCCTGTGTTACGCGTAGTTGGGAAACACTGTCCACGCGTACATTGAATACGCGTACACTCGTACAGTTCCTGTACGGACCGCCGCGAAACTGTACGCGAGGTCAATCGATCCAGAGCGCTCCGCGAGCCCCAGTCATTCGCCATGACTCCGACAAACTTAGCGGTTGCGTGCACCACCACTGCTGCGGTGTTAGTCATTATTCAACACATTTTAAATAAAAAAAAGAGAAACAAACGGAAACCTAGATGGTGGATAAAAAAATTGTTTCGTGAAAGATTACAGTGTGGAAATAGGCTAATGGAAGATATAAATTATGAAGAAAGTGTGCTATCCCACAAGACCCGGTGAAATTCATAAAGTTGAATCAATCTAATAATATTTTCATTATTGAAACTCGAAGAACACGCGTGTTTATTCATTTTGCCGTCCAAATATAGCGTAGCCGGCCGCGTGCGTCCTCTTTGACGCGCGACCAAAAACCGACTGACGGTGGCTCGCGCGGTACGCGTACCCCAAGAGTGAACGCGTAGCTGCAGGTATGGACTAGGCGTTCCGGATACGCGTAAACTGAGTACGCGTACCAGGGTACGCGCAATCCGTACGCACCTTTAGAATATTCTATAGAATCTTTGCGAACGCACTAAGAACAACGAAAGAATGCTCTACGCCTGTTTACACTACATGAATTTGATGTAGCGGGGAAAGAATGAGCATTCGCTCGTTTGATGTAAATCGATCTTAAAGGTATGTGTCCGGAACGAAGCCGAAGGGGCTGTCACAACCGTTTGCTTCCCCATATTGGCACTGTCTAACCACGTATTTTTAAAACGCTTGGTTGTATAGTGGCATACCGTATACCTTTACTGCGACTCCTTTCATTAAAATATTCTTGCCAGCTGTCATGGCATCGTTGTCTTACTTCGAAGTCACGTTCAGTATAGTATAGTAAACAAGAATACATTTCTCCGTCTGTTATTGCCTCTTTAGCTAGCTGGTCGATCATCTCATTACTTACAATGCCAATATGAGAAGGTACCCATTGTATTATAATGCTTTCATTCTTCGCTTTAAGTTTACATACTTGGTCTAGTATAGAATAGCCAATAGGGATCCCACGTTTGGGCTTAGTACATCGATTTAATGACTGTAACGCGCTGCGACTGTCACTTATTATTAAAAACTTGGAACATGCAATTGACTCAATATAAGACAAAGCTTCTAAAATAGACATTAATTCAGCGTGCATAATCGAAATCGACAATCAATCGAATCAAAGCCGCCCGAAGTCGCCCGACGCAGCTCTAAGGCGCCCAAAGCCGCCCGAAGCCAGCGTAAAGCGCTCGAGCTCTACCGAGCCGCACCAATGCCCACCGATAGTGGGCGCCGGGCCTTAAATGTCATTGATGAGTTTGCAACGGAATCATAAAATGCTACACCTATTTCATTATTACAAATTGATGCATCAGTATAAATTGTGTATAGGCCAGTATAATTTATAGATAAATATGTCTCACAAAGAACTTTAAAATGATACGTATCATATTTTTTAACACCGTTGCTCGTAAAGCTGATGTAATTCCACCGGTTTTAAATATCTAAAGCGGGTCATAAAAAACGCGTGTGTTACCAAAGCAAATAGTTAAGTTATAGTCCATACAAATTCCATAACAGTATTATTTGCCATTTCGCGCGCTGTTGCTATTCAAAATCAGTTTATTTGGTAATTTAAAAACTTGGCTGCATGCTCTAACGTCCTTGCCAACATTTTCACGCAGCTACGGCAGAAAATAATCCTCGCGCCATTTTTCTCAAATTTTCTTTTCTTTGTACTTGTATTGTGAAAATTTAAATGTGAAAACTTACAATAATGAAGAAGAGCCATATATTACTTCAACTCCACCGGATATACTAACATAAGCGCGAACCGCATGCGACAGCTTGCTGCCGTCAATATCCAAAGACAGATACATAACCACGTATGAATATTTTTTTTTTCTGTTTCTTCGCAAATGTGTTAAAAAACATCGTACGATATACGTGCGTATTGGTTATAACGCACTAATATCGTAATGTACTATAACTATTGGCTTAGTTGATAACATCTATCGCCGAGATTATATTGTTATCTAAATCGACGTTGCTAACTCAAGTGGGTAAACTAAACATATCTACGTTCTCACTACAGTGTATACGATCGTGCTTATAGGACCGGTCGGGGATTCAAAAACTAAGGGAGTCATGGATTGAGATCAAAACAGGTTTTTGTTTATTTCTCCAGTAGCAATGCAAAGCAACCAGCGCAGAAAGACTTTCGAGAACATCAACTGTGACATGGTTCTTAGTAGCTTTACATTTTAACCAAAAATTACCTCCCAAAACTTGCCGACGGATATGCAGAAACGCGATGCATAATTCATTCTCCATAATATGTATGGGCGTACTCTTTACGAAACCACCTATTGTACGTAAAGATATATTCTGTATTCTATTTAGCTTTAATAGATGTATCCGACTGGCATTACCGTAAGGAACAGTCCCATAGTCTATTCGGCTTCTTACTGTGTCTATATAAACACGTCTCAGGTGTGAAAGATGCACCTCCCACCCGGAACCAGCTAGCATTCTAAAAATATTTACAAACTTAAGTAGTTTTCTTCTTAATTCATTGATATGCTTCCTACAAATAATCTAAAATCAAACCATAGTCCCAAATATTTAACATTGTCAACTACTTCTAAGGGCCGACCATTAACATACGGTGTAAAATTTTCTCTTTTGTGTCCTCTTTTAAACATACATACCTTACTTTTCGACGGGGATATACTAAGGCCTAAGCCTGCAATAATATTATTAACTTTATCCAGCGCTGTCTGTAACTTAAGTGAACCCAAGTGGCTGTTCTGACATGAAGTATATAGAACGATATCATCAGCGTATTGTGCTACATGAACATTATAGTTTTACAAATAGGGACAGTAGGTATGTTAAACAATAAAGGTGATATGGGGTCACCTTGAGCCAGTCTGCGTCCTGTGTTTCTGCTAATTGATACATTATCGTCTACATATATAAATACTCAATTGCCTTTTTTGAAGAAAGTTCCATAAATATAGCATTATTTTGAACCAATCAAAATCAAAAATGGTCAATTAAATTGACCATTCATATACTGCAATAATGGCATAATTTCAATATTAATATAAGCATTTTCAATGTAAATGACCTTTAGTGCAGTGTACCTCTGAAAACCCTATCTGTATTCTCGAAGTTAGATTAGACAAGCTATCCAAACTAGACCGGTATTTTCTAAAACCCACAGTACAGTCGGAGAATACTTTATTATGCTCTAAATACCATTCGATTCGGTTCAGGATCATGTAGTGGAGTGACTTGCAAATACAAGAAATCATAAAAATTGGGCGTAGTTTCGTAGGTTCCGCGGCATTTTGGCTATATTTAGGAATAGGTACGTTAATTTGTCGCCATTGTTTAAGGACAAACCCTCGACTAAAGCATTGGTTGAACAAAAATAATAGAATATCTTTAGCATTGTCTGGCAAGTGTTTAAGCATACTATAATTATTATCTTTGCCAGGTGTGGTGTACAACATTTCTTGTTAAGAGAAGGGACCGTCTAGTATTGGGTTGCATGACGTAAATGTTTAATCGCCTACACCAACAAAATCTGGAGTTAAAGACGTCAGGAGGTTCTCCACATTCATTTTATTGATGTAAGTCCTAGGTGAGACGTATCCCTTAATCCATCGCAACTTATACCACATTACCGACGCAGTAGTCTGACGATTCAATCTCGAGCAAAACTCACGGAACGACGACTGCCGGGTTGAGTTAATTAGTTTTGCTGATTCTTTAATTTTATTTTTCAAATCCTCATAATTCGCGTCTGTAGGATTCCAACGGAAGGAAGCAAGTGCGCGGCGACGAAAACCTACTGATTTAGATGAAGACGTGTTCCAATATGGTTTCGGATGGGGTGCCGCGACAGAAAACCTCCACGCGTGCTCGCGGGCTGGAATTCCCTAACGGATTCTTCCGGAGTGAAGGCCAGTCCGCGGGACGGTGCACCCTGGGAGGCCGCCAACGACTCTCTTGGGTACTTCTGCCCAAGGAGCCTCGATGGCCGTCTGCGAATGTTCTGTCTGAAGGAGCGCTTCAACGCGTGTCCCTCTGCTTCAGCAGAGGGCACAGTGGCGAAGCAAGAGCGGGCTCGGTATGCACTTACCCTGCTACCGGGCAGGCAGGAGGAAGACTCGCTCCTCCTCCTGCCACCGTTAGTCTCGTAGCCCCATTGATTGTCCAAGGTCATGTTTCTGACTTTTGGTGGGGGTCGAGGGTCCTGGCTTAACCGCCCGGGCCGCGAGGAAGACAACCTCTATAAAAAATTACCCCAAACCTCCAAGCGGCGGCGCACCGTGAGGGAGGTTGTTAGCTTGACTAATGGGTAGCTAAATTAGTCTCTAGTGCGGACCACATATTTTGAGCCGGTACCCAAAGTTTATGACTCGTGGGAACAAATATGGATAAAAAATTAAGCACAAAACCACCCAAGAACGAGAAGGAGAAGAGCGATGCGCGGTCGGAGTCCGACGCGGCGTCGCGGAAGGGCTCGGAGAGCTCGGGGGAGGAGATGGGGAGCGACTCCGGAAGCGTGCGCAGCTCCCGGAAACGCTCTCTAGGAAGAGAGGGGTCGGACGAGGAGTCCGACAGCCGAAGGGGCTCGGCTCGAAAGATCCCCACCGCTCGGCGGGGAGCGAGCCAAGCCCGCGGCAGAGGGAGGGTGTTGACCTCCAAGGAGGCTGCCGAGAGGGCTGGGAAGCTTGCCGCGGAGGGACGCCATCCCGGAGCACCCAGCCCCGGTCCCTCGGGGCCGTCTGGCGGTGAGATCGACGACGGGGGAGGCTCCGCCGACGAGGCTCACCAGGAGGTCTGCGACCTGGTCATAGAGTCCTTGCGGCTGGTGGCCAGAAAGAGCACCCCGAAGGGCAGGACTTCTGCCGTCGCCGAGGCCTTGCCCCCTATTCTGGAGGCCTTCCAGAAGGCCCTGGACAAACGGGGTGCGAGGGCCCGGAGGGAGGTCCTGGAAGCCGCCGCCCCTCCGAGGGAAGTCTGCTCCCAGCAGCCTCCAAAGGCGGGGAGCCCGCAGGGGCAGGGGTCGGCGCAGACCCAGCCCCAGCACGAGCCAGAGGGACAGGCTCTGACCCTGCTGCGGCAGGAGCTAGCTGCCTTCCGGCAGCAAATGCTGCGGCAGCAGGAGCAGTTCCAGCGGCAATTGTCCCTGCTGGAGGGGATGGTGCTGCGTCCCCCACTCGCGGGCTCCGGTCGCAGACTGGCGGCGTCGTACGCCGCCGCAGCTGCGCCTACGGCAGCTGCCGCGCCCAAGGCTGGCCCGTCAGGGCAAGCCGGGCGTGGGGCCGTGACGGCAGCGGCTGCGACCGCTAGGCAGGCCCCGGTAACGAAGCAGCAGGGGAGGGCAGCTCCTGCCCTTGCCCCTCCTGCGAAGGGCAAAGCGGCGCCCACCGCTAGGGCGGCGCCCACCGCCAATGCGGCGGGTGCTCCAGCCGCTGTGGTGGCGAACGGGCGGCCTCGGCTGCCCCCGCCTGCCGATTCTCCAGCTGGCGCCGAGTGGTCGGTCGTCGGCGCCAAGAAGCAGGCGGGCAAGGCGGCCAGGGCCGCCAAAAAGAGGGAAAGGCGGCAGCAGCGCAAAAAGCGTGCCGTGGCGAACCGGCTTCGCGCCCCGGGCGCCGCGGCTGTAGTGATCACACTACAGCCGGGCGCGGAGAAGAGGGGCGTGACGTACGACGCCGTGATGGAGAAGGCCAAAAAGGCGGTACTCCCTCACCTGGACGAGTACGGGGCCTCGAAGGGCTTCCGCATGCGGCGCACCGTGACCGGTGCCTGGATGCTGGAGGTTCCCGGCGAGGACAGCGGTCCTGCCGCGGACGCCCTGGCTGACAAGGTCAGGGCGTCTGTGAACGAGGAGGACGCCCGAGTGTCCAGGCCCACAAAGTGCATCGATATGCGCATCATGGGCCTGGACGACTCCGTCAAGGTGGAGGAAGTGGTGGCCGCCGTCGTTGAGGCGGGAGGGTGCACGACCGACCAAGTGCGGGCGGGCATCATCCGCCTTGACGGCACGGGTATGCGAGCCGTCACGGTGAGCTGCCCCGTGTCGGCGGTCAAGGCCATCACGGCGGAGGGCCGAAGGCTCTTGGTGGGCTGGGTTTCAGCCCAAGTCAAGGTGCTGGAGCCCAGACCTCTGCGGTGTTTCCGCTGCCACGTGGGGCACCACGCGGGAGCCCGTTGCGCCGCGGAGGTGGACCGCAGTGACCGCTGCTTCCAGTGCGGTCAGCCCGGTCACAGGGCCGTCGAATGCCGTGCGTCGCCGCACTGCTACGCATGTGCGGCGGCAGGCAAGGCTGCCGACCACCGGGCTGGGAGCAGGTCCTGCGACCCCCCCGCCACAGCCAAGGGTAAGGTCCGGAGGGGCCCTCACCCCAAAGTCCACACCGCCGCAGCCAAGGCTGACGCTGCTGCCGCCATCGCCGCGGCAGAGCCCTCAAGGGGGGCTCCGGAGGAGACCGTAATGGACTGTCAGTGATGGCCCCATTACGTCTCCTCCAGGCGAACATCAACCACTGCGCCCCCGCTCAGGATCTGTTGCTCCAGAGCATGGCGCAGTGGTCGATCAATATCGCCGTGGTCTCCGAGCCGTACTTTGTCCTGCCCAGGGAAGACTGGGTCCAGGACCTGAGCGGCTCGGTGACCCTAATTTCGTCGGCCGCCGCCGGTACCCCCGCCTCTCGAGTCCATCACGAGAAGGCGGGGCTGCGTGGCAGCACGGGTCGGGGACATTGCAGTGGTAGGCGTCTACCTGTCCCCGAACCGAGATCTCGCCGATCTCCACAACTCCCTCATGGAGCTGAATGCCGTCGTCGCTGGGTTTGGATCCCTCCCCGTGGTCGTCTGCGGGGACTTCAATGCCTGGAATCTGGCTTGGGGTTCCCGGCTGACGAACCGACGGGGTCGGATGGTGGAGGACTGGGCTCTAGAGACAGGCCTGGTCGTCCTAAACCGGGGTTCTGTCCCCACGTGCGTGCGGATGCGGGGTGAGTCGGTGGTGGACCTCTCGTTCGCCAGCCCCGCTCTGTCGCCGCGCGTCGTCGACTGGCGCGTAATGGAGGGGGTGGAGACGTATTCCGACCACCGGTACATCCGGTTTGACGTCTCCGCCCGGATCTCGACCGCGCCGGTCAGGGAGCAGACCCCGTGTGGTCCGCAGTGGGCGCTGAGGCAGATGGACCGGGACGCTCTCCTGGAAGCCGCGAGGGTACAGGCCTGGGTGCAAGCACCGGACAGGCCTGTCGAAATTGACCTTGAGGCAGAGTGGTTCCAGGAGGCCATGTCGCAAATTTGCGACGAGGCGATGCCCCGAGTCCATCCAGGACGTGCTCGGCGCCAGGTGTACTGGTGGTCGCCGGAGATTGCGGCTCTGCGCGAGGCGTGCACCGCCGCGCGGCGCCGGTACGCCAGGTTCCGCAGGCGCCGCACCCGCCCGCCGGATGCGGTGGCCAGGGAGGCGGAGCTTTACGAGGGGTACAGAGCGGCAAGGCGCACCCTCCGAACAGAGGTAAAGCGGGCCAAGTTGGAGGCCCGCAATGTGTGGCTGGGGACTCTGAACAGGGACCCATGGGGACGCCCTTACCAGGTGGTGCGGGACAAACTCCGCCCATGGGCTCCCCCTCTGACTCAGAGTCTCCGGCCCCAAGTTGTGGAGGGTGTGGTGGCCAATCTGTTCCCTGAGCGAGGGGAACACTCTCCCCCGCTCATGGCTCCGCCACCTGCGGTACCCGTAGCGGACCACACCAGCGACGACGAGGACGACGCTCCAGAGGTGACCGAGGTAGAGATGAGGGCGGTGGTACGAAGACTCAGTTTCAAGAACACCGCCCCAGGACCCGACGGCGTGCACGGCAGGGTATGGGTCCTGGCCATGGAGGCTCTCGGGTCTCGATTGCGAGGGCTCTTTAGCGCATGCATGGAGAGAGGACAGTTTCCCCGTCGCTGGAAGACCGGGAAACTGGTCCTCATTGCGAAGCCAGGGCGCCCCGCGGACTCTCCGTCCGCGTACCGGCCCATTGTGCTGCTCGACGAGGTGGGCAAACTCTTTGAAAGAGTAATTGCAGACCGCCTCGTCGGGCATCTTGCGCGGGTGGGGCCGGACCTTTCAGACGGCCAGTTCGGCTTTCGCAGGGGGCGTTCCACGGTGGACGCCATCATGCGCGTGAGAGCTCTCACGACGGGGGATGCGGTGTCTCGGGGCAGGGTCGTCTTGGCGGTGTCTTTGGACATCGCCAATGCCTTCAACTCCCTGCCCTGGAGTTGCATCGGGGCGGCACTTCGGTACCACGAGGTGCCCGCCTACCTCCGTCGTGTGATCGAGGCCTACCTGTCGGATAGGTTCATCATCTATCCCGGTCACCAGGGAGAGTGGAGACGGCGAGAGATGTCGTGCGGTGTTCCGCAGGGATCGGTACTAGGACCGCCCCTGTGGAACATCGGATACGACTACGTGCTGCGCGGCGACCTCCCCGACGGGGTCAGCGTGGTCTGCTACGCAGACGACACGCTGGTCCTGGCGCGGGGAGAGTCGTACCAGGCGGCGGCCGAAACCGCGACACGCGGGGTTGCGACAGTCGTGGAGAGGATCCAGCAACTGGGACTCAAGGTGGCATTGCACAAGTCCGAGGCCATGTGCTTTCATGGCCCTCGGTACGCGCCACCTCCGGGTTCCCAAATAACGGTAGGGGGGGTCCACATCGGCGTCGGGTCGGCGATGAAGTACCTGGGACTCGTCCTCGACAGCCGGTGGACTTTCGAGGAGCATTTCCGACGTTTGGCCCCCAAACTGGACAGGTCTGGGGCCGCTCTGAAGCGGCTCCTGCCCAACCTAGGGGGTCCAGACGCCCCCTGCCGGAGGCTCTACGCGGGGATCGTTCGGTCCATGGCCCTTTACGGGGCGCCGGTTTGGGCGCCGTCGCTAGGTAAGCGACCGGCGGCCAAGCTGAACGCTTGCCAGAGGGTCATGGCCATCCGGATGGTGCGGGGATACCGCACGATCTCCCGCGAAGCGGCGAGCCTCCTCGCTGGCCTGCCACCGTGGGATCTGGAGGCAACAGTCCTTGCACGCATGCACGATTTGCGCGTGGAGATGCAACGCCGGGGCGAAACTCCGCTGCCGCGACAAGTCGCGGCATGGCGGACAGAGTTCCGGCGGGATCTCAGGGTGGCATGGCGACTGCGACTGTCGCAACCCGGTGCTGGGCACGCCGTCATTGAGGCGGTTAGGCCCCTCTTTGAGGAGTGGTTGGAAAGAGGTCACGGCGTCCTCTCTTTCCGTATGACGCAGGTCCTCACCGGACACGGTAAGTTCGGGAGGTTCCTGCATCGAATCAAGCAGGAGAGGACGCCCGGGTGTCGCCACTGTGTGGACCGCCCGGAGGACACGGTGGAGCACACGGTAGAAGTGTGCCCCGCTTGGGCGGAGCACCGCCGTGTCCTTGTGGAGACTATCGGGAGCGGCGACCTCTCGCGCCGGGCCCTGGTTCAGGCCATGGTCCGGAGCGAGGAGGGTTGGCATGCGGTCGCCTCCTTCTGCGAAGCAGTAATGCTCGTGAAGGAGGCTGCTGACCGCGAGCGCGTGAGGGAACGGTCCTCACGCCGACGCCGCCGAGATCCCGATCCCGATTTCCGACCACCGTAGGCGCGGGTTCGCGGACGGCGAGCACTGGGTAGCTCGCTGTCCGGCAGTCTGGAAATAATCTGGACCGAGCCCAGTCGTCAACGGCGCGTTCTGTTCCACGCGCGCCTCAAGGAGATGTCAGCAAACTGTAGGGGCCCGGTAGGGCCGAAGCCTCTGGGGGGAACATGTGGTATTCCTAACGGTTGATACCGAGTCCCCCCCAGAACGAAGGCAACGAAGGAACGGGGTAGGGGTTTAGTCAGTAAGAGTCTGACACGCCCTCCCGCTCCGCCCAAGAGCGGGGGAAGTCATTCTGATGATTCCCCTACCAGAAAAAAAAAAAAAAAAAAAAATATGGTTTCGGATGAAATTTGAAGGTAGGCCCGGAAGCGTATTGCCAAACTGTATGCTGACCCAGACCGGGGTTGCTCTGAGTTCGATCGCAGTTTGCCTTTGTAGTTGAAGAGCAAACTGTATACCTATTCAGAGAGTGTCTGAATCAAAATACATTTTGCTTTAAAATACTAGAGCAAAATACATACGAGTCCAGACGTCCAGCGTCTGGTGTAGTATGTAATATGGCATTGATAATTTAGAGCAAAATGCATGCGAGTGCAAACACGTTTTAGAAAATTAAACAAAGTTTTAGGTGATATTGAAACCACGGAACAAGCCAAAAACTTCGTTAAACAAAGAGTTAAATTTTGTAGATCTAAAAAAAATGGTGTTCAGCTCACGTCTATTGCAAGGAAAAAAGCAGAGGAATAACTAAAGGACAAGGACGTATACAAAGTGGCAGAGATGTAACGATAACATAATTTATTAGAAAATATTAATAAAAATCAACCGAATGCAAAGAAAGGATTGGGAGATAATGTGGTAGTTGATTAATGATTACACCTACCTCTATATAGGTAGGTTAACCACTTGATAGCGCATTTCAGCTTACAATAATCCCTTCCAAATATGTTTTTTTCTAGGATCGTTCGGTATCGTGTGGACATGCCAAATCTAAGTTTGCGACCTCGAAAGTAGGCAGGGGATTTTTTTTAGGGCAAAAACTACCCCGTAATTGGGTTTTTTTACATAGCCCTAAAAAATAAACCACCGCCTACTTTCGAGGTCGCAAACTTAGATTTGGCATGACTTCTTATGAAAAATTAATAAATACTGTAATTGGAAAAACTTACAGTTTTTTTAACAACTTGTATAGACAAACCTGTAGGTACAGTTCAAATTAATTCACAAATGGTATGTTTTTCACAAATGGTTGTTATAACTATCCGTGAAACTGAACAACTTTCCGTAAAAGTTGTTCAGTTTCACGGATAGTTATAACAACCGCAATAGTATAACAATAAATTACGGGAAATTATGAAACACATTGTCATGAAACATGTCATTCAGTTACAGATGGTCGCATGTCACAGTTTGCTTTACATACAAGCGAGCAAAGTGCATACTATCTCAGAATGCTCTGAGCTCGTATGTACTTTGCTCCAATTTGTTTGTGATTTCAATGAGCACGACGTAGTTAAGTACAGACTATGGGTGTCTGGGTCAGCATACAGTTTGGCAATACGCGGCCCGGAATATATTTAGTCCAGTCATTATAGTACTTTCACCTCGGAATTCGAGATACCCAGCTGTAAGTCTGTAAATAGTTGTATATTGACACCCTAAAAGTTGTCTCAAAACCTACATATGGTAGGGTGTACGCAACTATGCAATTTCAAGGTCAAAGGGCCCAAAAATCGTTTTTTTTCGCTTTTTTTGTAAATATCTCATTTCCTAAAGGTTTTTTGCTATTGGTATATTTCACAATATTGTAGAATACAAAATTCTCTACAAATTTTGTATACAAACTTTTTCCTACGGTGAACCGTTTTCGAGATAGAGGCCGGAGAGCGCACGGTCACAGCATCACTTCAGGTCAATTGGTTCCTCCGGTCGAAAACGCGCCATATAAGTTGATACTATGGAGAAATCAATGATTATAAATATTTATCAATTTTTATTAACTATTATATTATATTTTATGATTTTTTCCTAACCTATCCACTTTTTATTCAGTATTCATTTATTTAACAACACTTACCTGGCGTGTCAGACGTTTACTGACTAAAGCCCACTCCTGTTCCTTCTTTGCCTTTGTTCTATGGCCCCAGTCAGTGTACCCTTTCACATACCCCATGGCCCCAGTGGATTTCGACCCTGCTGGGCACCTACGATTTTCTGAAATGTTCTTGAAGTACGCATAGATCAATATGCGTCGTCGACGGCTTGAGCGCAATCCGGATGGTAATTGGACGACAGGACGGCGATCTACGCATTGCTCACCGTCCGCCGTCGCCAGCATGGGCTTGTGAACAGATGTACGATGGAAAGGAGCAGTGCGTACTGAACTGAACTCACTTACTGAGAATAATTAGTTTCTCTTACTATGCTATGTTTTTTTTAACTTAAATATCTCTATCTTGCTTTAATTTTCAAAGTAAATAACTAGGGTATGTCATTCATTAATAGAAATTGTAGCAAGAACCTATTTTGGGCACGTAGGAAAAGTGATTACTGTTAACAATAATTTAAGAAATTAGTTTCTTGTTTTGAACTTGTATGGATATTATTTTTTGTGGCTGGTTTTAATAAAGTAGTATACCATTTTGGAAACTTGATTGGTTGCACCAATTTTTAAAAAAACTTGCCATAGTAGTGTTCATACTTTTTTTTACACCAGGACAAGCTAAAGTTGGCTAAAAGTAAAACTCTTCAATAAATTTGGGTAATCACATAAGTTTCATTCATTTTTATGAAAAATCTAGAGGAATTCTGGATTTTTTAAGAATAGCAGTAGATAGCAGTTTTATTCAGGTGGTCGCTACAAAAAAAGAACAGCAATATTTAAACAACTGTGGTAATGGTAGAGGAAAATATCACAACAGATCTAAATTTTAAAAGAATTTATTTGTGTTACTTCACTGCTTACGCAAGCTAGCCCTATAAACATTTTTTGTATCATGTATCCAAACGCATCTCACACATTATAATCATTCATATTGGACGACAGTATTGAGCCAATCATACTCCAACTCCCCATATCCTCATATCCCATGCCGGCGAATTAGAAAGCTTGTTCGCCGCTAAGCCAATCAGGAACATTTCCGCCCGCTGCAAAAATGGTCGCCATTTTTTGGTTGACCGTTCTCTTCTGCTTCAAGACTCCATCCGCGCAACACCACCGCTAGTAACCCGCTGATCCAGGAAACCCGCGGCGCCGCGGTGATCTAATATCTAATCGCTGAACCATAAACCTCCTAAATAACGTGTTGGCCGACACAAAGACACAGTGACGCGAAATATAACCGATTTGTTAAACGCGAGTGAGAACATCCGAGAACACGTGTGAGTGTCGTCATCCACCCGGCAGTCAGTGCAGAAACCTGGCATCCATATCTCCAAGTAAGTCACAATACTCTTCCCATACCTACTTCCTTTAGCTCAATTTCTGTGTCCAATATATTATCCAACGTAAAAATTATTTTCCCGCTAAACTTATACAACGCTAATCTGGTCCTTCGAGAACCGCAATCCTAAACTTACCATAAGTTAAATGGTCCATTCGAGTCGGATTCATAGAATCAGCATTCATAGGTCTCATACCTAGGATTTAGGTTAAATAGGTACCTACTTATCTAACCTGAATTCGTAAAACCGCCATATTGAACGCATACTATCGTTCTTACATTCCCCGCTAGGTACATACCTACATCATTGGGAACTACTGTACCAACTTAATAGTTCGCCTGTTGCATTGAAATAGCATAGGGAATTATTAAAACCGCTAATTATCGTGAGTTAGTTCGGCAAACTTGCCTATAACATAAACTCAACCGCAATAATTTTCTTTCACCCGCTACTTAAATAAAAAAAATATAAAATATTCTTGAAGTCTACCTACATAAACATAAATTATTTTGTCCGCTATAGTTACTAGAACTACTCCAATATGGAAGATCTTCAAATAAAAGTTAAAATACTGCAAGCTAAAAACCAAGCAATCTTTGAGCGTTTATCGTCATTGTATGAAATATCAAAGAAAATAAATACGACTAGTATTGAGCTACGTTCGGCTGAGACGTTTATGGCAGACACGCAAATAATCTCAGTTACTCGTCAAGAGTTTATTTCTAACATAGATAAAATAAATACATATTCTTTACAAATAAATCCTGATCATAAAATAGATTATAATAGTCAAGTATCATTTGACGGAGTTTATACGCGAGTAGAGAGAATACGCTCACTTATTGAAGCGAAGTCCTCAAGGTCATTGAAGGACTCAGCGTCTATTGATACCGCGCCGCAATCAAAATGCTCAGTCAAGCTGCCACCAATTCAGATTCCGTTTTTTGATGGTAGAATTGATAATTGGCCTGTTTTTTATGAATCATTTAAATCAAATGTCCATGAAAATTCAAACCTTACAGATTCTCAACGTGTGCAATATTTAATAGGTAACCTAAAAGGAAACGCACTGCAAATTACCGCCGGAATTATTCCGTCAGGGGATAATTATACGTCTATCTGGAACAGTTTGGTTCAAAAGTATCAAGATAAACGAGCATTAGGCTCGCACTACATGTCTAATATTTTAAATATCAAACCCGCAATTAATAATTCCGCCTCTTTAAATAGTTTTATTGAAAGTTTTCACGCGTCTGTTTCGGCACTAGAACAATTAAAAATTAACGACCTAAAGGATTTCATATTATTAAATTTAGCTTTAAAAAAGTTAGATCCCGCTATCATACATTCATTTGAGATGCATATGAGAGATGTGGAGATTCCTACTTATACGGATTTCGTTGAATTTATAAAATCGCAAGTAAAAATATTAGATAGATCTACTTTAACTCGGAACGCATCCATAAGTAACAACAATAATAAAAATAATTCTTGTCGTAGCCAATCACGTGATAGTACAGTACATACATTTGTTGCTTGTAACAATAACCAAACTTGTATGTATTGTAGTAGCAAGGATCATTGGAAGCTTTATACCTGTCCAAACTTTCAAACAATATCGGCCGGTTCGCGTTTGGATTTTATTAAAAATAAACGCGGATGTGTAAACTGCCTTAGTACAACGCACACTGCCTCGCAGTGTAAATCTATACACACCTGTAGAACATGTAACAAAAAACATCATTCTCTTTTACATTTGGAACAAATTTCACAGCTGCAGCGATCGATATCAGCTGACGCTTCCGCGCAGTCACAACAGGTGGCGCTTTGTGCATGTTCTCGCGTAGGAATAAGGACTCCACGTACTACGATTGTTTTGTCAACAGCACAAGTCTATGTTGATAACAAACATAACAAATCCGTTTCTGTAAGGTGCTTAATAGATAACGCTTCGCAAAATAATATAATTACTACAGCTTGTTGTAAAAAACTGCAATTAAATATTATACCGCTTTCAAATTCATTTATAAAGGGTGTAGGAACCTCTTCGCGGCCTATCATAGGTTACGTGGAGATAACAGTTACTGCAAAAAATAAAACAAATTCTTTTAAAATAACCGCTCTTGTTATTGATTGTATAACTGATAAATTACCATCTCACTTGGTTGACACCTCTGCTGTGCAACATTTATTCGAGTTACCGCTAGCCGACCCCCTGTGGCACGTGCCCGGTGAGGTTGAATTACTTCTAGGGGCAAAACTGTTTCCGTATTTATTACTTCATAACAGAATTCTCTCACCTACCGCGCCATCAGCTGTTGAAACCGTGTTTGGATACATAATTATGGGTGAGATACCCTCTAGTTTATCTAATAACAATAACAGTCTAGATGATTTAAATACCGCTTCATGTTTTTCTACCGCGTTAACAGTGGATGATTCTCATTGTTTTTTGTCATTGGACGAATCTTTACATAAATTTTGGAATATCGAAGAAATACCTTCAAAATCTTTTATGAGCCCCGCTGAACGGGAGTGTGAACAGCTGTACGCTTCTACTGTGTCACGTGACTCCAGTGGTAGGTACTGTGTTGCCTTACCATTCTGTAAAAATCCAGAATCACTCGGAAATTCATATGCTGTCGCTTATCGACGTTTAATTAACTTGGAAAAAACTAAGCTTCGCGACCCTTCTTTGCGCGCTAGTTATAACGAAATAATCCAAGAATATATCGATCAAAATTATTTAACTGAAACTACACCTAGTTCTGTTGATCAGACTATAGGATATTACATACCGCATCACCCTGTTATTAGGAATGATAAACAAACTACTAAGGTGCGCATTGTCCTTGATGCGAGCGCTAAGTCTCATAATGGCGTTTCATTGAATGACTTACTGCATACAGGTCCGAATTTACAGGCTGACATATTTTTATTACTTTTAAATTTCCGTTTGTTTCCTATTGCAGTTACAGCTGACATAAAACAGATGTATCTTCGAATTAAGGTTATTGAGGATCATCGAAAATATCAAAAAATATTGTTTCGATTTAATACTACTGAACCTGTTCGCGAATTTAAATTTAACCGTGTTGCCTTCGGTCTCAAGCCCAGTCCCTTTCTAGCCATGCGCACTGTGCGCCAGCTTTCAGAGGATGAAAAACATCGCTTCCCGCGCGCATCCATTGTCGCTTCTCATGAGCTTTACATGGATGACTTGGCTAACTCGACCCCTACTCTAGAAGAAGCCAAGATTCTCTCCGCTGAACTTATCGCCTTATTTAAAGCTGGGGGCTTTGACCTTACTAAATGGGCAAGTAATTCCTTGGAATTACTGGAGGTTATTCCACACTCCAACCGCTCTTCTATTAATTTCTCTGACGGGGATAATTTAAAAATCCTTGGACTCAAATGGATTCCTTCCGAGGACTGTTTCACCTTTACTACATCTGAGTTAGATAAAGGTTGTACTAAACGCGTCATACTTTCCACTATTGCCCGTCTGTGGGACGTTCTCGGTCTAGTGGCTCCTGTAGTTTTATTCGCGAAATTACTCATAAAAGAATTATGGAAATTAAACACAAATTGGGATGAAACTCCACCCGATTCTATCGTACTTCTCTTTCAAAAATTCAAAGAGCAACTGCCTCTACTTTCTTCTTTAAAATTGCCGCGTCATGTAGCCGTTACTATGGGTTGCGTGACAAATATAGTAGGTTTTGCTGACGCCAGCTTGAATGCGTATGGCTGCGTTATATACTTACATGTCACTGACACAAATGGTAATACACACGTAAATTTGGTGTGTGCTAAATCTAAAGTTGCACCTGTTAAGGTCGTATCTCTGGCTCGTCTAGAGCTTTGCGCCGCTGTTCTTTTGTCTAAACGAATTAAACTAGTTTATGACACTTACCGCTCTCGCACCGCTATTAATAAAATATTTGCCTTTTCCGATTCTACAATTACACTTTCATGGATTCATTCCTCACCTCACAAGTGGAACATTTTTGTTAGTAACCGCGTCGCTAAATGTCAAGAAAATCTTGATCCTAAACATTTTTACCATATTAACGGAAAAGAAAATCCTAGTGACTGTCTGTCTCGAGGTCTTCTACCCGAACAGTTACTAAACCATGATTTATGGTGGCATGGCCCTGAATGGCTTCTGCGACAAACTGATGAGTGGCCTATTACTCCGTTTGTTTCCTCATGCAGCGAGCAATTGCCTGAGTTTAAAAATAAATCTTTAACATTAGTATCTACCGTATCAGAACTTAACTTGATATATAGCCTTTCTCAAAAATTTACATCGTTACATAAAATATTGCGCATAATTGTATACATTTTGAGATTTTTGCATATTATTCCTTATGACAAGTCACATAAGACAATTACTGTCCGTGAATTGGTTGCCGCTGAAATTTATTTAATTCATTGTATTCAACAGTTTCATTTTTTAGATATTTATGACGAGATTAAAAATAAAAAACTTCGCTCACAGTTTAAGAAACTCGATCTATTTATAGACGAGCATAACATAATTAGAATTGGTGGCAGGTTGTCAAATGCGAACCTTCCTTATGAAGCTCAGCATCCCGCGCTTTTACCTAAACATGATAACTTTACACATGTTCTAATAGACTATTATCATCGCATTCATTGTCATGCCGGTGTAAACCTTCTTACCTCTCTGTTACGCCAAAAATATTGGATCATCTCTTCCAGAGGTGTCGTCAGACAAAGGGTACATGCTTGTAACTTTTGTTTCAAAGTTTCTCCTTCTCACCCCAGTCCAAAGATGGCTGATTTACCCGCTTGCCGCGTACAAGAGACTAAAGCTTTTGTTCATACTGGTGTGGATTACGCTGGTCCTATTAAAGTAACCTTATGTCGACGCAGAGGCCAAAGAAGTCAGAAGGCTTACATATGCTTATTCGTTTGTTTCGTTACCAAAGCAGTTCATATTGAATTGGTTACCGACGTGTCATCGGACACCTTCATTTCAGCTTTTAAAAGATTCATTTCCCGCAGAGGCCCCGTCTCTTATTTATATTCTGATAACGGAACAAACTTCGTTGGAGCCAAGGCTCAATTACAAGAACTACTTGCTAACCGCTACCGCATAGAGTGGAAAATGATTCCACCCCGCGCCCCCCACTTTGGAGGGCTGTGGGAATCAAATATTAAATCTACTAAAACGCATTTATATCGTGTTATCGGCTCTCAACTTCTTACTTATGAGGAGCTTTCGACTGTTCTCACTGAAATTGAGGCAGTTCTAAATTCCAGACCGCTCTGTGTCCTGAGTGAGGATCCGTACCCAGAACCGCTTACTCCCGCTCATTTTATAATGGCTTCTCCGTTAACTACGTTGCCTGTCGTAAACGTTCCCGAAACGACGAAACCTCTAACTTGCCGCAAAAAATTGCTTGACCAAATGGTTTGTAGCTTTTGGAGAAGGTGGCGTTTAGAATACTTACATAACTTGCAAGTTAGGCAAAAATGGTTGAATGCCGCCGACAATATTAAGATTGGTACAGTGGTTCTCATGCATCAGGATGATGTCCCTCCTCTACGTTGGCCAATGGGCATAATCACCGAGATTTTTCCCGGCAAGGATGGGATAACTCGCGTTGCCATGGTGAAGACATGCAGTGGCTCTTTCAAAAGACCCGTTGTTAAACTATGTCCTTTACCTTCTCAATAATACCACCGCGTAATTAAACATCTAATTTAGCTGTAGGTCACATATTTTCATTATAACTTTTCTCTTTTGTCCAAGTTAATTTAATTTCAATCCGCTTTAATTTGACTCCTTACTTTTTGAGTATACTTCATATCCTCGAAAGCCGGGCAGAATGCTTACGCAAGCTAGCCCTATAAACATTTTTTGTATCATGTATCCAAACGCATCTCACACATTATAATCATTCATATTGGACGACAGTATTGAGCCAATCATACTCCAACTCCCCATATCCTCATATCCCATGCCGGCGAATTAGAAAGCTTGTTCGCCGCTAAGCCAATCAGGAACATTTCCGCCCGCTGCAAAAATGGTCGCCATTTTTTGGTTGACCGTTCTCTTCTGCTTCAAGACTCCATCCGCGCAACACCACCGCTAGTAACCCGCTGATCCAGGAAACCCGCGGCGCCGCGGTGATCTAATATCTAATCGCTGAACCATAAACCTCCTAAATAACGTGTTGGCCGACACAAAGACACAGTGACGCGAAATATAACCGATTTGTTAAACGCGAGTGAGAACATCCGAGAACACGTGTGAGTGTCGTCATCCACCCGGCAGTCAGTGCAGAAACCTGGCATCCATATCTCCAAGTAAGTCACAATACTCTTCCCATACCTACTTCCTTTAGCTCAATTTCTGTGTCCAATATATTATCCAACGTAAAAATTATTTTCCCGCTAAACTTATACAACGCTAATCTGGTCCTTCGAGAACCGCAATCCTAAACTTACCATTCACTTATTACTTAAAAAATATTTGTGTGATATTTTTTTTTGTATTTTTCTCCGAATAGTCACGACTATTCAGACAAATATTTATAATCATTGATTTATCGATAGTTCATTAACTATAATATGGCGCGTTTTCGACCGGAGGCACCAGTTGACCTAAAGTGATGCTGTGACCGCGCGGTCTCCGCCCTATATCTCGAAAACGGTTCACCGTAGGAAAAAGTTTTCTGTACAAAAATTGTAGAGAATTTTATATTCTACAATATTGTTAAATATACAAATAGCAAAAAACCTATAGGAAATGAGATATTTACAAAAAAAGCGCAAAAACCCGATTTTTGTGACCCCCGACCATGAAATTTAATAGTTGCGTACACCCTACATATGTAGGTTTTGAGACAACTTTCAGGGTGTCAATATACAACTATTTACAAACTTACAGCTGGGTATCTCGAATTCCGAGATTCTTACCTTAATTGAGCTAATTTGACTGGACTAATTGTGCAGTGTGGAATGTGTTTATCTGCAGCTGTGTTAATTAGTTTTTCAAATAAGTCATATGACATTTGTATATCATCTGTACGTGTAAAACTTTCAAATAAAGTCTGTGCAAACTTTTAGTATGATTTCCAACCGACCGCTTTGTAATTTCTATACTTCTTATAACATTGCCGGGGTTCAGTACCTAAACTAGACTTAATTCTTATCATGAAGTGGTCACTTCCTAAGGACTCATTCAGTACTGACCAGTTAAACTTAACAGCGATGTCTGACGATGCCAACGATAAATCCGGCGAAGAACTTTGAATAACATTATTTACTAATTTTATTCTTGTCGGGCTTCCATTATTTAAAACAACGAAATGGTTATCAGACAAAGAATTAAACAGTTGACTACCGCGATGGTCGGTTTTATACGACCAATTACTATGATGTCCATTGACGTCCTGCTCCTTCCATTTCATCTTCTTCTCGCCCGCGTTTACCAGGTATCATAACTTCTATATCATTAAGTTGTGCTTCAGTCGAGTTTTGTGATTGTAACTTATTGTATTGGGTCGTGTCTTTCATCATGCCAACTTCTACTAAGTTAAGATCGCTTGTACTACTATTTGGATCGCATTCCTCCCCTTCGTAATTAGACATGATAATAAAATGATGATAATAAAAACAGATCATTCGTCGCATAACAATATAAAATGAAAAAGATAAAAGTATGTGCAAACCTATATATATATAAAACGAATTACAAGAGGTAAGTCGAAAAATATTTGCTTCTGCCAAATCCCTAAGACGGTTGCGTAAATTTCTGCCAACTGCCACTAAAATTGCGCTTGCACAGTCTCTTTTACTTCCCATCCTTGACTACGCTGATGTCAGTTATCTCGATCTCACAGAGGCACAACTTGATAAACTTGAGCGACTTCAAAATGTTTGCATACGATTTATATTTGGCTTGCGCAAATATGATCACATATCCGATTTCCGTACGAAACTCAAGTGGCTTCCGATACGTCTTCGCCGGAACATGCACATCTTGTCTCTACTCTACAGTGTTCTGTTCAATCCCAAAACCCCTGCTTATCTTAAAGAACGTTTCAAGTTCCTTCATGACACACATACTAGATATCTTAGGTCGTCGGAAAACCTGAGACTGGAGATGCCAAGCCACTCCACTGGCCTGTTGGTCTAGTGGTTAGTGACCCTGACTGCTATGCCGGAGGTCGTGGGTTCGATTCCCACCCAGGACAAATGTTTGTGTGATGAGCACAATCATTTGTTCTGTGTCTGGGTGTAATTTATCTATAATATGTATGTATTTAGAAATATATAAGTATGTTTATCAGTTGTCTAGTACCCATAATACAAGCTCTGCTTAGTTTGGGACTAGATGATGTTGTGTGAAAGTTGTGGAATATTATATTATATTATATATTATTATATTATATTATTTCTAAGTTAATTCCATCCAAAGGTTGTCTGTAAAAAATCGCTGTTAGCGATAAGACCGCTCATTGTACCACCCCTACTAATCTTAAGCTCTTTGTTAAAAAAATATTTCTTTGGTGTACAATAAAGAGTATATAAATAAATAAATAAATATACAAAAAAAGGGATTTACTGGGCATCAAAAAACTCATGGACCACGTCGAAGTCAACAGGAATAGTGCCCAGAACGCTGGCAGCATTGCCACGTTGGATGGCAATGCTGATTCGTTGGCCGAAAAACAGCCCAGCCCTCTGGTCACTTGAAGAGTCAACTAACTGCTTGCTAATATCACGAACAACTCGATGAACACTCGGACCACACGGCCCTAATGTTTCAACCCCAAACGGCTCCAACATATAC
The DNA here is from genome assembly GCA_030763345.1 of Mythimna separata. Classification (NCBI taxonomy): domain Eukaryota; kingdom Metazoa; phylum Arthropoda; class Insecta; order Lepidoptera; family Noctuidae; genus Mythimna; species Mythimna separata. The sequence goes on along the minus strand of CM061177.1, from coordinate 16,103,830 downwards.
GTTATAATTATTATAACTCCCGATAAGGTTGTTATATTTGCGCCGCTTGAGGTTTTTTTTTGCGCCTGCAGCAGCAGCCCCAGGACAGCCCGCCGTACTCAGAACATGGGATGGCGCAAGGGTGTCGACACATGTTGCATCCCACACCAAAGGCCTACCCAACTTCCAAGGCATTATGGCCATCTCGTCTGGCCTCTTTCCCAGTTCTAAAACAGCTGGCACCCCGGCGTTGACAAGAGCTTGACGGATAATGTCATTAATGCTAGCGTGCCTAGCTATCTAACCAGCGGTTCTACTGCAGGATAGGCCATGATGTCCGAGACGGTCGACTGCTTCACCGCATTGACATCGATGTGGAGCTACACAAGGAGCGCCCAAACAAATAGTGTGTTATAATCAAAGTTAATGTTATTGAAAAAAGTTGACTTCTTTGTTTTGAATTTTTGATCTTTCAGTGGCGTTTATTAAATTTTCTTATTTTTGAACTCAGACGCACCGTTTCAGAGTTATCATCAAAATATCCTACAAAACTTTTTGTGTATATTTTATCAATATAAAACCATTTTTAATATTATGTACTTCCCATCATACTACACGATCAAGAGACTAGATCCCGGTCCCTATCAACGCCGACGAAGGGTCAATCACAGCACACAGCTGAAGAGGTCAGATCGAAAAATGCATAACTAAGTGTTACAAGTGAGGTTCGTTACCGACTGGGACATGTATACCTGGTTTACCATAGATTAGAAAATTAAGTAAGCGATATTGGCACTATAAATAAAAAAAAGATATTGTAGAAAACACATTTATTATACCTCTATTAGACATTTTGTACTTAAAATATTTACAAACGAAATCAATATAGGTTATCCATGATTCATTGAAACTATATATACAGGAAACTATTTAATTATATTATTATGTCAAATGTTACTGTTTTACATAAATAGGTAGGAATATCAATATCTACATAATATCCACTGAAAACCCTGTTTCATACTATTAACATTGGCAACTTTAAGTAACTTCACAATACTCAAAATACATCAATAAAAATTATTTACATGACTCATAAAATTATTTAAATTTTTGCGTACATACAGGTAACTTTGTAATAACATCGGTATCATTTTTTGTTTCTCTTCCTTTCTCCATTAAATACAAATACTTAATTTAAAAAATACAAATACTTTAATTTAATTTTCGAAGTCGGTGTCAAAAATCTAAGCACCGAAATTAAAAATAACCACTCCCGTTATTTTGAATTTTTAGTAGTCGGTTATATTTTTTGTAATCTATTTTGGTATACACATACGCCATGTATTATAACGTTAAATTAACTATATAACCTTGTTTTTATTTCGTCTCATACTTTATTAGAGTACTGTTTATGAGTACTGTCTACATTTTGTTTCATTGCGTGGTCCCTGTAATGGGACCACACAATGAAACGGTCTATTTTCATAGGATTAAAAAAACAAATATTGTCTCAGCTAAGAGGTAAAAAATACACAATATTAGATGCTTATTGTTTAGTAGAAAAGTCATTGGGCGTATCTGACCCGCTTTGTGAAGAGTGGCGGACATTAATCAAAATAGTTTTAAACTAAGGGGAATAATATGACCTTTCATTGTATATAGTTGTTTATTTAAAAATCGATGGAGAAAAATGTACAGAATCGTTTTAAAAAATAAACGGTTTCAGAGGATTTCGTTCTATCATCAAAGGCGTAAAAGAATTTCGATAGCATACAGCATGGTGCACTGATGAGCCGATATTTAGAGGCATGTATACGCTGTCTCTTTCGCACATTAATTAGGCCAAACTAGTTTTGTTGCGCTCGCGCACTGGCTCACCGCCCTCTGCGCAGTCCTTCGTTAGCTATCGTTGCGACTTGCTGCCTTCTTAAATGATCTTATGCTTGATTTGGATCAAATTGAATGAACCTACCACCATTGTACATAAAGTTTAAATAAATAAATAATAAAATATTTTAATGATATGCATTTTATTCATATTCCTCATATCAGTATATAACACTTGAATTTTTCAAGATTCCCGTGGCTCACATTAATGTGACTAATGCCATAGTAAATCAGAGCTTTTATCATTATACTCTGTTAATTTCATTTGTGTCCGCCATGGGTATGGTTTCCATACTAAGGTGTCCCCAATGACCTGTCTACTAAAAGATACCTACACTAGACTTTCTGATATAATCTCTCGTCTAGCAGCTAGAACGTTCTTATATGTCGATTGAGGAAAGGATTGAAGGACCAGTTTTAATAATCGCTATCCTTAAATTACGTCGATATTTCTTTTCCATTTCCGTTTTACAAAATGCTTTATGATTCCTACTAAAACTTTATGTAGGAATAGAATGATTCTATTTTTTAGGTTCGGTAATATTGACTCAGACATTTTTGTTTATGAGGGACCACAGTTTAGTCGTTATATATTTTTTATCTTTGGTGCTTTGTGGTCTGAAATTCAGTAAATATCTCTACGAATTCTCTACTAAAATGTCTGTAGTCACAATCAGTATTTCATTTTTTCTGATACTTTTCGAGATCTGGCTGAAAGTCTGTGAGGACTGATGGACCACACTTTAAGGGCTGTAGTTTTTCGTATATATTGTTTTAAAAATTCGCAGATTTGTTCTACAATTGTTTTAAGAGTACTGCTAAATTCTGTTATTTTCTTTTTGCTGTGTGAATATTGGTGTGGTCCCTCAGTTCACACGCACATGCGAGTCCGACTCGCACTTGGCCGGTTTTTTTCCTTTTATTTTTTACCTAAATTTCTTAGAAATGTTCTCCAATAACTTTAATGATACAAACCAGTCCTTGACTGCTATTCTACTTGATGGTAAGCAGTGCTGCAATCGTTGCCAGTGAATCGCACTGGTTTATTAAGAGCCTATCCACTTTATCTAGCATTGAACTAAATCTAAAAGTCTTCAGATAAGATAAGAAAATTGATCGGCATCATAAAATCAGTTAATGTACAGAAGGCCCTCACTCCTGTACTATGTGGGAATCAGTGACGTCTCGCAAACATTTGGTAAAATTATTTATTACAAACATTGACTTAAAACAATATTTATATCAGATATAAATTAAATTATATTTCTTGTATTTCTGACATCTTATTTTGAATTGTACGTGTGTATTGTTTAGATTAATAAATTATTATTATTTTGCCAGGTGCCACCACAGACACTCGTGTCCTAGGTTCACCATCTCTGATCTGATGTATTGTATATATTATAACAAGTTCTCTTGTAGGAACTTCTCTAACGCGTGGTAGAGATGCGGCCTTACGTCCCCTAAGCCATGGTCTTCGTCTGTGTAGCTCTGGAAACAAAAACATTGGAATTACCAAATTGTCAAATCTCATTTTTTATTTTACTCCTATATCGTGGGTACAATTTTTTTAAGTAAGTTATTATACGACTAAAAATACGACTTTCCTGCCGTCTAAAGTAACGATATCTCGAAGGCGATGCTTCATAGAAGAAAAGTGTTGAAATCTTTTTTGTAGACAATTTTACGATCTACAAACTTTGTCTGAACCATTTTTCGATAGCTCTCGATGTTTCAGAGATATACGCAAAAAACGCAAAGAATCATGCCAGATAAAGACTTGAAAATTTTCTGACTCGTCTGGTGATGAAAAATATCTCAAAAAAATGTTTTTTTTGCTTATTACGTATCACTTAATTACATTTTCAAATACTCCCAGGAAAAAAAGTAAAGTTAATAAGTTTATCATTCTCAATAGATTTTAGAAAGATGATACGTAAGACTTGGCAATATGTTCAAAGGAGTTTAAATAGTTACCTCATATAAAAAAATGTCAGTCAGTCAGTCTGTTTGACGTTTTGCAGTTATCGCTACTCGTCCATGGCAGTAACTGGTCTGAGGTCTTTCCTAGAGCTGAGCAAGCTCTAAGACAAGTTATGCAATGGTTGTCAGATAATCTATTAACTTTTAATCCAAATAAAACGACCTACTTGACCTTTTCGCTAACATCTTCTTCTCAACCGTCTGGTGATCACCTTAATCTCAAAGCCCATACTTGTGACCCAAGTACTTTAAGTGTCTCTTCTTCACCCTGTGGCTGTCCTATCATAACCAGGTCTACACAAGTAAAATATCTCGGAGTATATATTGACCCTTTAATAAATTGGAAAAATCATCTATCGGTCCTTACCGCTAGGATTCGTAAGACGATCTATATATTTAAAAAACTTCGCTATTCTCTAGAATTCAAAACCCTTAAAATGGTATATTACGCCTTATGTCAGTCTATCCTGACTTATTGCATAACAGTCTGGGGTGGTGCTGCCAAAACGCTCTTGCTGCCTTTAGAGCGAGCACAGAGAGCTGTGCTAAAAGTTATGACATTTAAACCCTACAGGTATCCGACAGTTCAGCTCTTGGATGACTGCAAAACATTATCAGTAAGGCAATTATTTATCCTGGGAACAGTTTTGAGAAAGCATAGCACCTTAAAATACGATAAAAGTATAACAACCAAGCGCCGTTCACGTGTTGTATGCCAAACTCATCGATGTCGTAGCTCTCTGGCAGCACGGCACCATAATGTGATTAGTTGTCGTTTGTACAATAAAATAAACATTCAGTGCAACATCTATCCGCTTTCCAGATTCGAATGTAAAAGGAAGGTCTTGAACTGGCTTCTGAATAAATCATATGAGTATACTGAGAGCCTACTTAAAATATAAACACAGTGAGTGATAGGAACCACTACCCTACATTATCATACAACTATACATTTTAAATTTACATCCATACACACACCACACACATGCACGCACCACACACATACACACACCGCACACTCTTACACACACTTTCATAATAACTTTTACTTAGTTGGTTTTTCTTCTCCTTTTTTAAACATGTTCCACTCAATTCAATATTTGCAATAGATCAACAAGAGCGAAGGCCCTGGTACCCTTAACACAAGTTGAATCTTAATTTGGGTACCAGAGTTCAATAAAATTAGCACTTCTAGTATGTAAATTGTCTTCGGTGTATATGCTATGTGTATTTTTTGCAATCAATATTATTATTATTTATTTTATTATTCGTATTTTCTTGCTACGTATTGTACTGTACCTACGATTTTTGATTATACTTTTGCATTTTTCACGGCCTTAGATACCTACCATTTACGATTAATTTGGCTTGTGTTATACGGATACCGATTTAGTGCTTTTTGGTTAAAAGTTGTGCGCATGTTATGACGTTGATGATACTTGGATTGGGCCAGGTATGAACGCAACCACAGAACAGAACGCAACATTGTAGCTTCAACGGTATTTTTGGATGAAATGGTTGTACGACAAGACATTTAATATCATCTTCTGCCTAGCCTTTTCCCAACTATATTGGGGTCGGCTTCCAGTCAGGCCGGATTTAGCTGAATACCAGTATTTTACGAGGAGCGGCTGCCTACCAGACCTCCACAACCCATTAACTGGGGTAACACGGTACTTCATGGCAAGACTGGAGTCAGTTTTTACTGGCTTCTGACTATCCGTAACGACTGCCAAAGATCTACAAATGACAGCCGGGACCTACGGCTTAACGTGCTTTCCGAGGCACGGAGGAAACTCGTTATGTTAAGATGGTCACCCATCCACAGACCAACCTAGGCAAGCGTTGCTTAACCTTGAAGATCGACTTGTGCGGCTGTTATTATCTAGCCACGAGCTCCTCACGACAAGACATTTAATAAATAATAATAAATAAAATCCTGTTTTTTATTTAATTTCCCTATCTCCGCCAGCCCGTCTTGACCAAACGTGGTAATTATAATCGTATCTTCTCTATATGTATAAGAAGAGGCTTTTGCCTAGTTGTGGGACAGTAATACGCTGGTTTTATTATTTAATAATAAGCCCTTTTTTTTTGTTCATCAGACTCTTAAGAGTGTCCAGTCTCCTGGAATCTCAAAGTGCACTTTACGAAACGAGGTCGGCAAAACGTTCCACGTCAAGATTTTAAAACAGCATCAACAGGATATTATCTACGAGAATATAACTACTGACCGCATTAATATTATAGTGTTTTATTTCTGATTATTTAATTATCTCTGAATTTAAAAAACGATTTGATTTTATTTATCTTATAGTTTTTGAGGTTGCAACAGCTGTCAAACCTTATCTGATACCTAACCTCAAAAACTTATTTTCATCATAGCATTTTTCCCTGGGACCTAAATAAAGAGATGATAAGTTATTTTGTTATTATAAATACAAATTGTTTTTATAAAACATTCGTTTTAGGAAGGCGTGACCTTTAAAAAAAATCAAGTGACAATTCAATCAATGTATGGGCATGATTCTTTGTGACCTTTGACCTCGAATAAAAAACAACGCACAAGCGGGATCGATGGGGACTTTTGACATGTCATTTATAATAACGTATTGAAGGCCTGCACAAAAATCCAGCTTGTTGGGAATTAATGCAAACTGGCATGTCTATTTTGACTGGACTACTACGTTACGCTTAAGAATTTGTTTCTTTAATTTGAGCCATTTTTCAACCGAATTTTGCTACATTTTTTTCTTTGTGACCTATGACGAAACAAAATACAACTGTTCTGTTTTCGCAGTCAATATCTCTTTTTATCTTCTTTAGCATTTTGGCTGTAGCAGTGGCTACCACTGAGCGTTAACTCTATAAATCGAACCTTCAAATGTTTGAGTGACAGGATGAAATATAATAATTTTAGGAGGTCAAATAGGTCCAATTTCGATATATTGGATGCAAGTCTTATATGGAAAAATTGCTCAAAAAAGAAATGAAAAACAATAATAAAAATAAAATTACTCCTCAACGAAGTGTTTTAGTAAATAAAATTGTGTTTTCTTGTAAATTTACTTCTCGGCCAATATCTAGTCATCATTAATATATTGTTAAAATAACAATTAAATATCCTAAAATTGTAACCAGAATAGCAAAATGATATCATAAATCTTTATGAAATCATATTACAATTTCTGTTACAAGATCTGTCTTTGATAACTTCATTGTCAAAGTTGATCAATGTCATGGTCTATAGTCTACCTAATTAAATAGGTGATTTCAATTTGTTTTCATTGATTTACTTTCCTCTCTTACAGAGGAGGCCTAAGAGGGAGGCTAAAGAGACTGTGACCCCTGAGTTTGTTTCGGTATTTCTTCTCAGGGTAGTCAGTTAGGAAACACCGGCCTCATCTAGTAACAACAAAAAAAAACAAAAAAAATCCAAAAAAAAAAATTGACGTGTAAAAGAGTTTGAAAAAACCTATTTGCAAAATAAATATCATTTATCATTTAAGTCCTAGCAGTGGGAACATTATAAGGCTTATGCAAATTTCTTCTTTAGCAATAGGTTTAAATTTTTTAGTCCAGCAAGAAATGTCCCAAATTGAAATATTATAACTCAGCTTACCATCTGCTTGAAGTAGACATTTCGTCTCTGTAAAAACCGCGACAGCAACATTGTGTGTTGGTAGTGCACGTTGTCGTCTTCGGTTCCGTGGATCAAGAAGTAGCTCTTGTTGCGAAGGTTCTCCGCCTAAAAATAAAAATAATGGACATTATCAAACACTCTTCCTGCCCTTGTCCCAAATTACTTTGGGGTCGAAGCAACACGTTTTTTTCTTCCATTCTATCCTGACACCCGTTATACTATCACTAACTCTTTTCTTTAATATCACTCTTCGTACAATCAACCCATCTTTTATTTGGCCTCATTCTACCTCTCCAACATGGCATTATTTATTGGTTTATCCTCGTATTAGAACGCCCTGCAGCAACTACACCAATGGAGCACAAGTCACAACTGCATCTGTTAGTTTTTAACAGCCTCCTAACAGCATATGCACGGTTGACATTATCAAACTCTATAGCTCTAATATTTAGGAACTTGGATCTTGATGGGCTAGATGAGATAGTAGTCAAATACAAGCCTATCAAAAATACAAAATAGGTAGTACTTATTTCGACAGAAGTTTGCCTAATTTAGTAGACACCTCAACTTAAATTGATACGGTACAATTAAAGTAGAACCAAAATCAAATATCATTTATTTGCATAAAATGTGGTAGGCACAAAGGTCTTAAATACAGGAGGGTAAGTGCAAGGACACATTCCGCCATTTAGTGATGGTATACAAATATTTAGTAGTAGACTGAGTAACATACAATAACTCACAATAATCACATGAGCAGATCTGTACCTAAATTATTCAAACAAAATATTAAACACATATTAAGGTAACAAAATTACATGTGGTTTACGTAAATACTAAAAATAAAACACTTCAACACTGACTACAAAGCATTCCTGAAGTGGTAAGATTGGCATGTCTTTTTATTTAGAAATTCGCCTATTGAGTAAAAACTATGCGATATCAACCATTTTTTTAAGACTATACAGAACATTTTATAAGGCAATTTAGTTATCCAGCTAGGCAACGAGTTAAATATAAGTTGTTTGTCCATATATACGCAACTGCGTCTGAACATTTCAATTCTAGGTACAGGGTACTGTTTATGAGTACTGTCTACATTTTGTTTCATTGCGTGGTCCTTGTAATGGGACCACACAATGAAACGGTCTATTTTCATGGGATTAAAAAAACAAATATTGTCTCAGCTAAGAAAAGAAAAAATACACAATTTTAGATGCTTATTGTTTAGTAGAAAAGTCATTGGGCGTATCTGACCCGCTTTGTGAAGAGTGGCGGACATTAATCAAAATAGTTTTAAACTAAGGGGAATAATATGACCTTTCATTGTATATAGTTGTTTATTTAAAAATCGATGGAGAAAAATGTACAGAATCGTTTTAAAAAATAAACGGTTTCAGAGGATTTCATTCCATCATTAAAGGCGTAAAAGAATTTTGATAGCATACAGCATGGTGCACTGATGAGCCCACAGAACAAAGAAGTAGTATAGACTACTTCTTTTTTCTGTGGATGAGCCGATATTTAGAGGCATGTATACGCTGTCTCTTTCGCACATTAATTAGGCCAAACTAGTTTTGTTGCGCTCGCGCACTGGCTCACCGCCCTCTGCGCAGTCCTTCGTTAGCTATCGTTGCGACTTGCTGCCTTCTTAAATGATCTTATGCTTGATTTGGATCAAAAATTGAATGAACCTACCACCATTGTACATAAAGTTTAAATAAATAAATAATAAAATATTTTAATGATATGCATTTTATTCATATTCCTCATATCAGTATATAACACTTGAATTTTTCAAGATTCCCGTGGCTCACATTAATTTGACTAATGCCATAGTAAATCAGAGCTTTTATCATTAACCCTAGAATACTAATCTGCGTCCAAACGACTCGCATCGCACACATTTCTTGCTATTTCTCTGTAACGAACGCACGGATCGTTTTGATTATTTATGTCAACTCAGTCACTAGTCAGATGTTTACGACAGCGTCAGCATTGGTTCTCTAAGTGTCACCATTTTCTAAATACGATGTACTTCAGAGTCGATTCGACTCATGATTAGTCTTTGTGTAACTTTTTAGAATTTATCGTACTGTCGTATTTTGAGTTTTTGTTTGGTTTTATTTACTTTTTTATCCGTTTTTAGATTGATTATGTCTTCTTCAGATCCTAGGCTAGGGTTGAAATTTCAAGGATGCAGAATTAGTACTTGGTATGTAATTTTTTTGTTGTGTCGGTCCTTTGACACCATTGTCATACAAGGTCTAACCTAATGAGGTGGATTTATTTATAATCGTCATGTTTTGAAGAAGGAACTACAAATGGACAAATAAAAAAGACAAACATGGTAGAATTTTATAATTAGACGAAAGGTGGTGTTGGCACTTTAGACCAAATATGTTCAAAAATACACCGAAACCATTTTCGGTCAGTCTTTACTAATGGACGGACTATGTGCCTATTTTATGTAATATTTATATGCTGTATATATAATATATATACATATAAATTATATATATATAGTAATATACCGCTAAATAAAAATATATTTGTACATATTTTGTACATACAACTTGTAAATTATTTCCTCAAGAAACGGCTTTCTATTCCAACCCAATTAAAAAAGCACAGGGCTCATATCCAGGATTTGGTGTTTACAAATATTAAGGAGAGCCTGGAAGATAAACCTTATTCAAAAAAAGAAAAAAAAAATCACTTTGCTCATACAAAAAGAACCGGTTTACTAAAGTTAGATGTCCGAAGTGCCTATAAAACATATGCGTAGATATATGTAGGTAGATATATATATTATCTGTGTTAAATTAAAACAATTTTTATTTTTTGAGGTTCTTTACTTCTTATTTTATTATATTTATGTGTAAAATAAGTCGACTTTTATCATTTTTGTTTTCCTTTTCTTTTTTCTATGACTAACTGATGATTGTGATCTGAAAAAAGGGCTATGAGTTTAAAAAAATATTTTTGGGTTAAAGGTTGTAACGTTACGGCCAGCTCGAGGGAGCTTGACGTAAGCCACGTTAATAAAAAATACAGAAAATTAGGTACAAAGATTAAATATTATAAAAGAAGGGTCGGCTTCACACGACGCAGGATGCTCGGTGGTAGGCAGGTAAAACAACGGCAGCTCAACACGACGCAGGATGCTCGGTGGTAGGCAGGTGACACAACGGCAGCTCGGCGTCTCCGTGAGCACGCAGTAAGGCAGGCAACACGGCAGTAGCCCGACGTCTAGGCAGACAACTCGTCAGGCAATCACGTAGTAGGCAGACCGTTACGACGGTCGGCGAGTCCGTATGCAGGCACCAGGACCGTGGAGGCTGGCTATGGCAACACACACTCTGTTTGGGGTCCTTGGATGACGTAGAGTAAAACGCTCAGGTAAAAGGTATTCAGATTTATGTATATTTATAAACAAACTGATCAAGGTAATTATATTTAGAAATACTCTTGGTAGGTTTAAACAAACTGATCTAGATTATTAAATTTAGGAACACTCTTAGTAGGTAGCTCCTGGACAAGAAAAACGACTTTCCGCGTTCACAATCAAAACCAAAACTAAGACAGCAGTCAGGGCCGTTTTCCTTCGTTCTCAAATCTCTTCTTAATTTAAAATTCAAAATCAAAAATAAAAAATAAAGAGCAGAACGAAATAAAACGGTTTTACAAAGGTGGCAGTCTGTCGCTGCCCTTATTAGTAAAAATATAATGTAGAACGAGCTTAATAGAGGTCTAACTACTCTTTGGTATATTATGTCTATGGCGTAAGAAAAATAAATTAACAAAGACACATGTCAACTCAAGTGACAATGACAAACTATAAAAATATTGTATAAACAATTTAATATGTTTACATGAATGATTTGAAGGTGAGTTTATAATATATAATAATATAAAACGTAAGTAAACTAAAATATGTGATTCTGTGTAGCAGAATACCACAAGGTGTATAATATATAAACTTTTTTTTGTTTAATACCTGCGTTAATATAGTTTATACCTATATAAAATAAAAACATATACATAAAATTAGTTTTCATTTTCAATTTATACTCTTATTCATGTGTGTGTCTAAACGACTCATGATTAGTAAATACGTTAGTAAAATATGATTAGTAGTCTAGGGTTAAAGTTTAGTTAATTTCATTTGTGTCCGCCATGGGTATGGTTTCCATACTAAGGTGCCCAATGACCTTTCTACTAAAAGATACCTACACTAGACTTTCTGATATATCTCTCGTCTAGCAGCTAAAACGTTCTCATAATGTCAGTTGAGGTGAGGATTGAAGGACCAGTTTTATTAATAGCTATCCTTAAATTGCGTCGATATTTCTTTTCCATTTCTTTTTTATAAAATGCTTTATGATTCTTACTAAAACTTTATGTAGAAATTTTATTTTTTTATTTTTTAGATTCGGTATTATTGACTAAGACATTTTTGTTTATGAGGGATCACAGGTTAGTCGTTATATATTTTTTATCTTTGGTGCTTTGTGGTCTGAAATTCAGTAAATCTTCTTCTGCCTGGCGTTAGTCCCGGCCATTACCAGGGTCCGCCTTCCTGCTAAGCTTACCCCACTTTGCCCGATCTTCAATATCCTTCCCAATAAGGCCATTGGCTCTCATGTCGGACTTGACGACGTCCAGCCAGCGCTTGCGAGGGCGACCACGGGACCTAGCCCCAAGAACAGCCATATCCATGCATCTCCGGCCGACGTACTCCCTAGGGCGACGCATGATGTGGCCATACCATCGCAGACGACACTCTTGCAGTTTTTCCCCCACGTCACGGACACCAAGACTACCTCGGATGAATGAGTTGCGCACGCGATCGGATCGCGTTACGCCACACATCCACCTCAGCATCTTCATTTCCGTGACGCGAAGCTCCTGAGTGTGTCTGCTTAATGCCGGCCAACACTCGCCACCGTACAGGAGGACCGGCCGAATGATGCATTTATATATCTGCCCCTTGAGCCTCGGGGGCATTCTACGATCACATAAAACGCCCATTACCTCGCGCCATTTTGCCCAAGCCGCGCCTATACGTGCTTGGACATCGTCATCCACGTTGCCAGACTCGTGCAGCACGGATCCAAGGTACCGGAACTTATCGGTCTTTGTTACCAGATCCGAACCTAATCGGATAGTGTTTGAATCCGTGCCGCCACAGGACATGTACTCGGTCTTCGCCACATTTAGTCTCAGACCGCCGTTCTCCAGCGTGTCCTTCCAAATGCTGACCTTGCGCTCAAGATGGGCTTTGTTCTGGTTAACGAGGGCGATGTCATCGGCATACATCATTAGCCAAGGAGGCTGGTCTTGGATGTTTGCCGTAACTACATCAAGCACAACGTTAAACAAGAACGGGCTTAGAGCCGAACCTTGGTGAACGCCAACAGATATTGGAAAAACACTGGATTCGCCAACAGCGGTCTGGACAGAGGACACGGAATCACGGTACATGTCTCTGATAATGTCAACATAGGCCTCGGGAACACCCTTGAAGCGGAGTGCCCACCAGATAGCCTGCCGAGGTATACAGTCGAAGGCCTTCTGCAGGTCTAAAAAGGCCATGTGCAGAGCTCTCCTTCTCTCTCTGTAAGCCTCAGACAGAGTCCGTAAGGCGAACACTGCGTCCATAGTGCTGTTACCCGCCCGGAAGCCATATTGACACTCAGAGACAGTGCACTCGCTACGGAGCCTTGTGTCAATTATGCGCTCGAAGAGCTTCATGGTGTGGCACATGATCTTGATACCGCGGTAGTTACTGCAGTCCTGTACGCTACCTTTGCCTTTGTAAACCGGGATAATCAGGCTTAGTCGCCACTGGTTTGGCATTTCCTTGGTGGTCAGGATGCGGTTAAAGAGATCTGTCAATAGGTCCACACCATGTGGGCCCATCGCTTTCCACGCCTCAATTGGCACATTGTCAGGCCCGACCGATTTCCGGTTTTTCATGTGGCGAAGAGCAATGCGAATTTCGTCGGGGGAAATAGGGGAAATAAGTCCAAGGTTAGGAGGCGGTTCGGGAGGAAGGTTATGGGGATGCTGTTTGTTGGACAGCTCCGTGAAGTACGTACACCATCTCTCCTTAACAGAGGGGGCATCGTAGAGCAGCTTACCCTGGGCGTCCCTTACACAGAGACATTTACTAATGTCCCGTGATGCTTTTTCCCGGGCACGCGCCAGCTTAAAAATAAGTTTTTGCCCCTCCGCAGTTTCCAGCTTGTCGTACAAGGGCGACAAACTTTTGCTGCGGGCTCTGGCTACTACTTTTTTGCAAGCGCGCTTAGCCGCTCCATATGCCTCCCTGTCCTCCGGAGAGTTGGACCCTTGCCACTGTTTAAATAAAACCTTCTTCTTCCGAGTCGCCTCCTGCACCTCGTCATCCCACCACCACGTCTCCTTGTTTATGGTGCGGCCACCACGAGAAGTGCCAAGGACGCGCTTACCCGCAGCGGTGATTGCTGAGTGGATCCTACACCAGATATCTTGAGCAGACTCATGCGGAGCACTGATTTTGAGATGCTCGACCTCCGCGATGAAGTCTGACTGCTTAGGCCCATTAAGCAACCACCACTTAGTGCGGGGGTTGCGTTTCTCGGTCACTTTCTTCTTTGGCCTGACTGCCAAGTCCAGGACCAGAAGGCGGTGTTGAGCCGTTAAGCTTTCGCCTGGGATGACCTTGCAGTTGGTAACCTTGCCAATGTGGCACCGTCGCACCAGCAGGTAGTCAATTTGGGTTGAGTAGGCACCACTACGGTACGTAATGAGATGCTGGGGCTTCTTCTGAAAGAATGTGTTCACGATGGCTAGGTCAGACACCGCGCAGGTCCTGAGTATACTGACTCCCTCTGCATTTAGTTGGCCATAGCCAAAACCACCGTGAACACGTCCGTACTCTCCAGCACGCTGACCTACGTGACCGTTGAGATCCCCCCCAACCAAAATATCTTCAGAATTCGGCATAGCGCGCAATACGTTCTCGAACTCATCCCAGAAGGCCTCCTTTTCTGACTCACAGCAGCCAGTTTGAGGAGCATAGGCGCTGACTAAGTTCGTTACCGACCCTTCGATCAGCACCTTAACTCGCATCAACCGGTCGCTGTATCGGTCTACTTCAAGAAGTCCATCCTGAAGGTCCTTAGACAGTACTACGGCTACTCCGTTCCTGCCCGATGGTGATCCGGTGTACATTAGCCGGTACCCCTGCCCGATGTCACGGGACTTATTCCCCTTCCAGCGCGTCTCCTGAAGGAAGGCGCACTGGACCCGACGTTTCGCAAGTACGTCCGCGAGTTCTCTGCAACGTCCAGTTAGAGAGCCAATGTTCCAGGTGGCAAAGCGGAGCTTCTTTTTGGGTACTAACTTCTTTAGCCGTGCCCGTACTCGACACGGTAGCCCTAGCCCACTTATCGCAGGTTTAAGGCGATGTGCCTGCGCGTCGTTGTTCGGCGACGCCCTAGCCCAAGTACCTATTCTATCATTTGCCCTATCCATGTATATGTGACTGAGGTTGGTTTTACGTGGGGCGACCAGCCGTCTGACCCCCACAACCCTACGAGAGGGAAACCAGGATCGCCAGAGCCTCGTCCGTTGAACAGCAGGGTGCACCGCTAGCAGGTGAGGTTGGCTTGGGTCCTTAAGATGTAAACGGACCCCAATCACCCCCTGAAATTCAGTAAATATCTCTACGAATTCTCTAACTCGCACTTGCCCGGTTTTTTTTTTAATTTTTTACCTAAACTTCTTAGAAATGCTCTCCAATAACTTAAATGATACAAACCAGTCCTTGAATCCTATTCTACTTGATGGTAAGCAGTGCTGCAATCGTTGCTAGTGAATCGCACTAGTTTATTAAGAGCCTATTCACTTTATCTGGCATTGAACTAAATCTAAAAGTCTTCAGATAAGATAAGAAAATTGATCGGCATCATAAAATCAGTTAATGTACAGAAGGCCCTCACTCCTGTACTATGTGGGAATCAGTGACGTCTCGCAAACATTTGGTAAAATTATATAATACAACCATTGACATAAAACAATATTTATATCAGATATAAATAAAATTATATTTCTTGTATTTCTGACATCTTATTTTGAATTGTACGTGTGTATTGTTAAGATTAATAAATTATTATTATTTTGCCAGGCGCCACCACAGACACTCGTGTCCTAGGTTCACCATCTCTGATCTAATGTATTGTACATATTACAACAAGTTCTCTTGTAGGAACTTCTCTAGCGCGTGGTAGAGATGCGGCCTTACGTCCCCTAAGCCATGGTCTTCGTCTGTGTAGCTCTGGAAACAAAAACATTGGAATTACCAAATTGTCAAATCTCATATTTTATTTTACTCCTATATCGTGAGTGCATGCATAAATATATAAACTCACATACAATTTTTTTTAAGTAAATTATTATACGACTAAAAATACGACTTTCCTGCCGTCTAAAGTCACGATATCTCGAAGGCGATGCTTCGTAGAAGAAAAGTGTTGAAATCTTTTTTGTAGACAATTTTACGATCTACAAACTTTGTCTGAACCATTTTTCGATAGCTCTCGATGTTTCAGAGATATACGCAAAGAATCATGCCAGATAAAGACTTGAAAAATTTCTGACTCGTCTGGTGATGAAAAATATCTCAAAAAAATGTTTTTTTTGCTTATTACGTATCACTTAATTACATTTTCAAATACTCCCAGGAAAAAAAGTAAAGTTAATAAGTTTATCATTCTCAATAGATTTTAGAAAGATGATACGTAAGACTTGGCAATATGTTCAAAGGAGTTTAAATAGTTACCTCATATAAAAAAATGTCAGTCAGTCAGTCTGTTTGACGTTTTGCAGTTATTCGTATTTTCTTGCTACGTATTGTACTGTACCTACGATTTTTGATTATACTTTTGCATTTTTCACGGCCTTAGATACCTACCATTTACGATTAATTTGGCTTGTGTTATACGGATACCGATTTAGTGCTTTTTGGTTAAAAGTTGTGCGCATGTTATGACGTTGATGATACTTGGATTGGGCCAGGTATGAACGCAACCACAGAACAGAACGCAACATTGTAGCTTCAACGGTATTTTTGGATGAAATGGTTGTACGACAAGACATTTATATCATCTTCAGCCTAGCCTTTTCCTAACTATATTGGGGTCGGCTTCCAGTCAGGCCGGATTTAGCTGAATACCAATTTAGTATTTTACGAGGAGCGGCTGCCTACCAGACCTCCACAACCCATTAACTGGGGTAACACGGTACTTCATGGCAAGACTGGAGTCAGTTTTTACTGGCTTCTGACTATCCGTAACGACTGCCAAAGATCTACAAATGACAGCCGGGACCTACGGCTTAACGTGCTTTCCGAGGCACGGAGGAAACTCGTTATGTTAAGATGGTCACCCATTCACAGACCAACCTAGGCAAGCGTTGCTTAACCTTGAAGATCGACTTGTGCGGCTGTTATTATCTAGCCACGAGCTCCTCACGACAAGACATTTAATAAATAATAATAAATAAAATCCTGTTTTTTATTTAATTTCCCTATCTCCGCCAGCCCGTCTTGACCAAACGTGGTAATTATAATCGTATCTTCTCTATATGTATAAGAAGAGGCTTTTGCCTAGTTGTGGGACAGTAATACGCTGCTTTTATTATTTAATAATAAGCCCTTTTTTTGTTCATCAGACTCTTAAGAGTGTCCAGTCTCCTGGAATCTCAAAGTGCACTTTACGAAACGAGGTCGGCAAAACGTTCCACGTCAAGATTTTAAAACTTAGCATCAACAGGATATTATCTACGAGAATATAACTACTGACCGCATTAATATTATAGTGTTTTATTTCTGATTATTTAATTATCTCTGAATTTAAAAAACGATTTGATTTTATTTATCTTATAGTTTTTGAGGTTGCAACAGCTGTCAAACCTTATCTGATACCTAACCTCAAAAACTTATTTTCATCATAGCATTTTTCCCTGGGACCTAAATAAAGAGATGATAAGTTATTTTGTTATTATAAATACTAATTGTTTTTATAAAACATTCGTTTTAGGAAGGCGTGACCTTTAAAAAAAATCAAGAGACAATTCAATCAATGTATGGGCATGATTCTTTGTGACCTTTGACCTCGAATAAAAAACAACGCACAAGCGGGATCGATGGGGCCTTTTGACATGTCATTTGTAATAACGTATTGAAGGCCTGCACAAAAATCCAGCTTGTTGGGAATTAATGCAAACTGGCATGTCTATTTTGACTGGACTACTACGTTACGCTTAAGAATTTGTTTCTTTAATTTGAGCCATTTTTCAACCGAATTTTGCTACAGTTTTTTTTTTTGACCCAGGACGAAACAAAATACAACTGTTCTGTTTTTGCAGTCAATATCTCTTTTTATCTTCTTTAGCATTTTGGCTATAAATCGAACCTTCAAATGTTTGAGTGACAGGATGAAATATAATAATTTTAGGAGGTCAAATAGGTCCAATTTCGATATATTGGATGCAAGTCTTATATGGAAAAATTGCTCAAAAAAGAAATGAAAAACAATAATAAAAATAAAATTACTCCTCAACGAATAGTAAATAAAATTGTGTTTTCTTGTAAATTTACTTCTCGGCCAATATCTAGTCATCATTAATATACAGGGTGATTGGTTCATCGTGTGCCAAATTGATATGGTGGATTGGAGGGGTCATCTGCTATCCTTTCAGACCCCCAAACACTACTCATGTCCTGTGGAATTTTTTTCATCGACTTTTTAAAGTTTTTTGAAAAAAAGACCCGATTTTTACATTCAAATATAAATATAACAAAATTTATAAGACGTAGAGCCTCAATTTTAATTTTATTTAAACGTATATTGTATGAATGTACTTTTAAATACAAAATTAGTGATATCAGCCATCTAGATTTTTTAAACTTTACTCGCAAAGTTTCGGACTTAATTTAAAGCTGTTCATGTTACAGCTATTTACATGGATGCAAAAAAAGAACGAAAAGAGACTGGGATCTTCAAACTCTCTCAATAATTCTCTAGTCTATCCTCTTGCTAGTGATGTGCCACATACTATAAAAATCTTATTACAACTATGTAAAATCGCTAGTTTCGCGAATCGAGTCACATAAAATTAACATTCAAAATTATGATTTGAAAAACTATTTTTGCTTAAATGGTACCTGGAACGCCTATTTAATCTGTTAAATCACTCATATAAAGTAAAACCTGCTTCGTATCTTTCTTTTCGTGGGGTTTACTTGAAATAAAAGAAAAAAAATCATCTTTTTACAATAATTTCATAAGTTTTACAAATACTGCCCAAATTTTGGCCTCTGTTGCAAATGCAGGCCCGACACCTGTTTTGTATTTCGACACTTATTTTTTCTAGGTCTACACTTGTACGAAGAGTCTGGGAAACCTGCAAAAGAGCTGGTATATGCCACGGTGGTTCCAACTAGGGAAGTACTAGTTCAAAGCATTGGAAAGGCTTTCAATACAATTAAGACGGGAAAAAGACTTCGTACAACAACTGTGTGTCTAAATACAAAACAAATGTCGGGCCTGCATTTGCAACAGATGCCAAAATTTGAGCAGTACTTGTAAAAATTGTGAAATTATTGTAAATATGTAATTTTATTTTTTTCTTACTAGTAAAACCAAAGAAAAGTGAGATACGAGACAGATTTCACCTTCTAAGAGTGATATAACAGATTAAGTAAGTGTTTCAGGTACCATTTTAGGAAAAATCATTTTTCGAATCACAATTTTGAATGTTAATTTTATCCGACTCGATTCACAAAAGTAGCTATTTCACATAGTTGTGTTAAGATTTTTATGGCATGTGGCACATCGCTAGCAAGAGGATAGACTAGAGAATTATTGAAACAGTTTGAAGATCCCAGTCTCTTTTGGTTCTTCTTTTGCAGCCATGTAAATAGCTGTAACACGAATAGCGTTAATTTAAGTCCGAAACTTTGCGACTAAATTTAAAAAAATCTAGATGGCTGATATCACTAATATTGTATTTAAAAGTACCTTTATACAATATACGTCTAAATAAAATTAAAATTGATGCTCTACGTCTTATACATTTTGTTATATTTATATTTTAATGTAAAAATCGGGTCTTTTTTTCAAAAAACTTTAAAAAGTCAAGGAAAAAAATTCCAAAGGACATGGGTAGTGTTTAGGGGTCTGAAAGGATAGCAGATGACCCCTCCAGTCGACCATGTCAATTTGGCACACGATGAACCAAACACCCTGTATTTCTAAAATAACAATTAAATATCCTAAAATTGTAACCAGAATAGTAAAATGATAGAATAAATCTTTATGAAATCATATTACAATTTCTGTTACAAGATCTGTCTTTGATAACTTCATCGTCAATGTCATAGTCTATAGTCTACCTAATGAAATAGGTGATTTCAATTTGTTTTCATTGATTTACTTTCCTCTCTTACAGAGGAGGCCTAGGCCTAGGCCTAGCAGTGGGAACATTATAAGGCTTATGCAAATTTCTTCTATAGAAATAGGTTTAAATTTTTTAGTCCAGCAAGAAATGTCCCAAAATGAAATATTATAACTCAGCTTACCATCTGCTTGAAGTAGACATTTCGTCTCTGTAAAAACCGCGACAGCAACATTGTGTGTTGGTAGTGCACGTTGTCGTCTTCGGTTCCGTGGATCAAGAAGTAGCTCTTGTTGCGAAGGTTCTCCGCCTAAAAATAAAAATAATGGACATTATCAAACACTGTTCCTGCCCTTGTCCCAAATTACTTTGGGGTCGACGCAACACGTTTTTTTTCTTCCATTCTATTCTGACACCCGTTATACTATCACTCTTTTCTTTCATATCTACTCTTCATAAAATCCACTTATATTTTCTTTGGCCTCATTCTACCTCCCCAACATGGCATTATTTATTTATTTATGGGTTTATCCTCGTATTGGAACGCCTTGCAGCAATTACACCAATGAAGCACAAGTCACAACTGCATCTGTTAGTTTCTAACAGCCTCCTTACAGCATATGCACGGTTGATATTATCAAACTCTAAAGCTTTAATTTTTACGAACTTTGGGGTCTTGATGGATATTACCATCAATTAATGAGATACTAGTCAAATGCAAGCCTATCAAAAACACAAAATAATACTTGTTTCGACAAAAGTTTGCCTAATTCAGTAGTTACCTCAACTTAAATTGATACAGTGCTCAGATTAAAATTAAAGTAGAATAAAAATCAAATCAAAAATCATTTATTTTTTTATACAATAACTCACATATAATCACATGAGCAGATCTATACCTAAATTATTTAAACAAAATATTAAACACACATTAAGGTATCAAAATAACATGGTGATTTAGGTAAATACTAAAAATAAAACACTTCAACACAGACTACAAAGCATTCCTGAAGTGGTAGGATTCGCATGTCTTTTTATTTAGAAATTCGCCAATTGAGTAAAATCTATGC
This sequence comes from Mythimna separata, assembly GCA_030763345.1. Taxonomy (NCBI): domain Eukaryota; kingdom Metazoa; phylum Arthropoda; class Insecta; order Lepidoptera; family Noctuidae; genus Mythimna; species Mythimna separata. The sequence continues at coordinate 16,082,818 of CM061177.1, read as the reverse complement.
GATATCAACCATTTTTTTAAGACTACACAGAACTTTTTATAAGGCAATTCAGTTATCCAGCTAGGCAACGAGTTGCAATTATTTTTTTCTTCAAAAAGAGAAAAATTGGCTTTAACAAATTTTGCAACCTCATAAATATAGATACATAGGGCAGTAAGAAGTTTGTGTGATTTAAATACTGATCGGCACGATTCGGTCCAGTCCATGTTAAAAATAGCGCGAGTACATTTTTTTTTTAACCGACTTCAAAAAAGGAGGAGGTTATCAATTCGACTGTATTTTTTTTTATGTTTGTTACCTCATAACTTGCGACTGGGTGAACCGATGTACATGATTCTTTTTTTATTTGAAAGCTGGTGCTTCCCGTGTGGTCCCATTGTCACCATTTCATGATGAGATCTGATGATGGGATCTTGAAGAAATCGAGGGAACTCTTCAATAAATAACAGCAGATTAACCGCGATTGTTGCTATAGAATATCTAAGCATTGTTTACGCCATCACACAACATAATATCACGTCTGTACAACAACAAAAAAAAAACAAAAAGAAAAATGAAAAATATGTTTAAGGGCACTTACAACGTTTTACAAAAAACGAAATACTGAAACTAAAATAAACAAAATTAGGTATTTGTTCTGATAAGATATTCGGTTATATGAACAAAACTCTTCAAATTTCATCCGTCCTAATTACGTTAGCTGGTCCGTGGTCGCGCTACAGCTGTCCTTGGGTAACCATGACCCTGGAACTTAAAGGCCTATTGAAGGAACACTGTGGATGAGTAGGTATGACAGTAGTATGACTGTCAGTAAAAGTCTGACAGCCCGTCTCGCTCCACTCAGGGTGGGAGGACTCATTGGATGATTTGGCCTCGTAAAAAAAAGGTGTATTTATGACTTAGGTACTTATGTGTGACCTTCATTATCGGAAGACAGATTTCGTAGTCTTGTCATTTCCTGCAATGATCTATCGTCGTGTGGTTTATTTAATAATTTGTTGGCGTCCAATCCGATAAAACTATGCCTGCCAAATTTTTGACACGACTTAGTGCAATATACTCCTTTGTTTCATTTAAACGGCGCTGTCTCTATGAGCACCGCGTTTAGTAGGTCTACCCATACTCAAATAAGTAATTAGTGTCCATCAGATTCACTAAAAATCAAGAAATAAAAAACCATTTTAACAAAAAAAAACACCGACTTCAAAAAATAATTAATAAGTATTCCAAAACAAATTAATATGCACTAAAAAGTAAAAAAATAATTGCGTATTTTTATAAGCGACTCCAAAAATAAAAATAATTGTAAGCTTATAAAAATACGCAATTATTTTTTTACTTTTTAGTGCATATTAATTTGTTTTGGAATATTTATTTATTTTTTGAAGTCGGTGTTTTTTTTTCTGGTATCAGTATTCTAGACATCTCAGAGGAATTCCCCCAAACGATGATGCCAAATCGAATAATGGAACATATGTATGTATGCGTGATACACCATCATAGCGGTGGCTTTAGAGGACTCTTCTTTGACATTTTTCAAGTCAAAAACAAATCTATTAATTTTCATGCATATTTCGTAAATGTGGTCTTTCCAAGTTAAGTGTTCATCCAGTGTTAGAAAATTTATTTTACGTACTTGTTCAACAAATTGGTTGTTGTGAGATATTTTACTTTTTTGCGTTTTGAAATTTAATATTTTAGTTTCTTCTACATTCTGTATTAAATCGTTCGTTTCTAACCATATGGCAATATTGTGTAGTGTTATTTATATCTGACTCATAAGTTTCAATGTTTACAGTTTAGAATAACCGTCGTATCATTAGCAAAAAAGACACAATCTTGCTCGATTGCTTGAGGAATATCATTAACATAAACAAGAAATAGCGGTGGCCCTAAGATGCTTCCTTGAGGTACTCCGAAGTAATTATGTCGGGATTGTGAATCAAAATGGATGATACTGTTAGCTTTGTCATCGAATTTAGTTATTCTAGTGATTTGACTACTAGTTCTTAAATATGATTTGAACCATTCTAAGGCTGGACCTCTTATTCCGATTTTATTCAATTTATCGATGAGTTGTGAATGGTGAACAATATCGAAAGCTTTACTTAAAACTAAAAACAGAGCTGATGCTGGAACTTTAGCATTAATATTATTCATAATATTAATATTTATATCGATTTTACAAGGTTAAAAGCTGCTAGCAAAGTCTGTGTATTCTTTCTAAACCCATATTGCTCCTTAGCTAAAAGGTTATATTTATCAAAGAAAGAGTGAATTATTTTGTACATAACTCTTTCCAAAACTTTCGATAAAATCGGTATTAGCGCAACAGGACGGTAATTGCCACCAGAGGTTTTATTTTATTTTACCGTTTCTATTTGCCGGGAGGTGTTGTTCAATAAAATAATATCAATCAAGGTGTGGGTTCCGTAAAGTTCGTTAATGCTTACTTATGGAAATCAAATATTGTACAGAAGATGAAGCCATTATGACAAAACTTACCACTTTTTCAGTCAGAAGTGTAGACGCTTCGTAACCTTCTTGGTTTTCTGTCGGCAGGCCCATGTAACGTTCTGTGTAGATTGTATCTGAAAACAATCAATGACTGTATAAATAGTACTCTGAAAAGGTACTTATTTGTAGAAGAATAAGCTTCTAGACGCATTCAAGAATAATACAGTTATTATGAATCAGGAAAATCGTGTACAGCCAACTACCGATCAGTTAACGTTTGAATCCCCAACCGGTCCTATGAGACCGCGCTGTTATTGTTTTACTATTGTGTCTCATTTCGCGGGTATCTGAGTAACTACAAGTAAATTTTTGGATTCTGTAAAAGGAAAATGGATTCATTCTAAAGGTCATTGACCAGCCCGTATGTTCTGTCATAAGGGTGATACATGTTGCGAGGTTTTTGCGAAAATTTTGGTATGATTCTGTCTGTTATTTGTCAGTGCTTTTTTTTTTGTTCATATTTTTTTTAGTATCATGTAAGCGTAAACTATTTTGGGTTTGAATATGTCCCTTGTTTAAACTAACATACTGTATAATAGCTCGAAATCATCTATCGGGCAGTTGATAACACCCATCTGATGGAGGATTCTCCCTCTACAACAGAGGTTTGCGGGACTTTACCCTATATTCCAATACTCCAAATATAAATAAACATAGTTGAAATTTTGGGTTATAAAACATTCCAAAGACCCCTACCATAGTACTTCCAGTCGACTACAGGAGCGACGGCGGCCGCACATTTAAAGACATCGCCACCCTCAGCCAATGCCTTAGTAGCCGCGTACCCGCCGTAAGACCAGCCCCAGATACATGTGCGGTTGCGATCTATCCAGGACAACCTATCATACAAGAACCTGGAAAAAAATTAAGAGGATTTAACCAAAAATTGTATTCCAGCTGAGCTGACAGAAGGAATGGGCCATAATCCACCGCACGGTCCAGTGCAGGTTGGTGAAAGTCTTCGAATGTTTTGGTACTAGGACATGCCGGTTTCCTTACGATGTTTTCCTTCACTGTTTTGAGAGCATAGGTAATTAATTAAATTACACTATGTGGTACAGCTGTGTTTGGACCCGAGGCCTACATCTCGTAAGTTGGAGCTATTACTAATGGGCCAGCACTGCTCATACCTGTATCTATTACAGTGTCCCAACTTACTTTGTCCCCGCAATCTGGTCTTCAACCTCAACAGAACCAAGCCTCTCGTTCAAAGCGAACATGTTCTCTATTCCTCTCCGTCCTGAGCCTCTTCCATCAATGTGAGCGACAGCAATGCCCCAACGACTCACTAGATAACTGCCCCAATCCAGGGACCATTTCAACGTTATTAATGCCGTATCAGGTCCCGCATATCTAGAAATAGAGAAAACCATGTTACATAATACAATGATAAAGATGACTAGTGTGTATCGCGAGAATGAAGATGGAAGCGAGACACACAAGACTGTCCATTGGGGCGACTATTGGGAGAGGCCTGTGTCCAACAGTGGACGTCTTTTGGTTGAAATGATGATGTTGATGATACTCACACATAAACGAGAAGCGGAACATTAGTCCTGGTTTCATAGTCTGCCGGCACTTGTACTTGTACGTCAGCGGCCGGTAGGCCCGGATTGATGTTCGCGTAGTAGTGGAATTTAATGGGAAGGCCCAGATCGCTGGTAAGTTCCGATAGCTTTGCATTGTCATCCCACATACGAATCAGAGTACCGTCCTAAAAATATTTTAAATAATATAAGCTTCTTCTTCTCGTTTCGGTGATTTTTCTTCACTTATAGTTTTTGGGCCCAGTAGGCTACCACGTCTATTGTGGCATCAGTGGCATTATTTCCACCTTACCACCTAACCATCTACGATTGCATCACTGCTTACCATCAGGTGGGATCGCTGTCAAGCACTAGTTTTTATAACTTAAAAAAAAGAAATTATGTCCTCCAATGTGCAGGTGTAAGGACAATTTGGGCTTTTCAATAAGTAGGCCATAGTCTGATCAGGAGCACCGCATACGCACTGAGTATATAATCCCCCATTTTCCGGTTGTGTTTTATTTTATTTTTCACATTTTAGGAAAGCTTACAAACTAATACAACAACATAATGATAAACAAATAATGATTAAAATTAATAATAAACCAAATGTTAATAATATTAGCTTAGGAAAAGAATTTTAGGTACCTGTATATACTCTATATATACCTGGCTTCTTCATCATAAGAAATGGAATCTTCAGTATGTTAGTTTAAACGAGGGCCATAGTCAAATCCACAATAGTGCTTACATGATACTAATAAAAATATGAACCAAAAAAACACTGACAAATAGCAGACAGAAACATACCAAATTTTTCGCAAAAGTCTATTCAATATACAATAAACCCTTGCGAGAGGACATAATATGCGTGGGTCAATAACCTTTAATTTGAATTTTCCTTTCATACTTTAAACCTGTCTGGTTCTTATAATATTTTTTTTTTAAATTACGTCACATATTAAGATTATAAGTTTTATAAATATTTGGGACGAGAATCGAATACTGAAAATCCTCCCTCAATAAGTCCCTCGTTTAACCTAACATACTGTATATTTCACGATGTTTTGAAAAGCGTATTTTTGATCAACCCATAGTCGTATGGTCTCATATTATGTTCTATTTTTTTTTTTAATTAAATTTTTCTACGTAATACCAAGAGTTTTACATGAGATTTGACAGTATACAAAACACAGTCCCCCGAACTTATTCAAAATAGTTTATTTCATATAGGCCATTTTAGTGCACGTTTCCAATCACGTTTCCTACGGAGAAGAACCGGCAAGAAACTCCATGGTTACTCGAAACCACCAACATTTCACCAATTTCTTAAGTTTTAACTAAAAAGAACTAGTTTCAAAACTAACTCCCAAGCAATAGAGGCCGGTTGGTCTAGTGATTAGTGGCCCTGATTGCTGTGTCGGAGGACGTGGGTTTGATACCCACTCAAGACAAATGTTTGTAATTTGTTCTGTAGCTGGGTGTAATTTATCCATAACATGTATGACGAATGTATTTGAGATATATTAGTTTTGCTTAGTTTGATGGCATTGTATGAAAGTAGCGGAGAAAAGGAAACACATAATTATGTATATTATTATATAATTATGTATGTTAACAATATTCATACTCACTGTGTTGTAAATTAAAATTTGTGGAATACCAGCACCAGCGCAGTTGAGGGTGATTCTATCACCAGCGTTGTTAAGGACAGCTTCATTGTAGTCGCACCAGTTTCCATCCTCCCGAACAATAAGGCAAGTGAAGCATAAAGCTCCACCAGCAATAACTTTGTAGACATGTGTTTGCTCTGTACGAATGCCTGTGGCTGTGTACCAGCTTGGAAAGAGAAAATAATTGAAAATGTAACGGCAAAGAAGAAGATCAGCCCATAGGGTGTTAGTATTACCGAAACGTTAAATAAATTATCTCAGTATCTAGTAAAACTTGGGCACACAAGTAAAAAAAAACAGCATTCAATTTTAGGAAGTCGTATGTTTGACATGCACCGCGATAAACTTATCCATAGTAGGACTGTAGGTCCGTCTGATTTTTCTGAAAACACCTGTAGGATACAGTTACGGATCTGTCTTACTCTGCACATCATCGATGATACTTACTACCTCTTTGCACATCATTGCAAAAATAGAAAATCTAAAAGAAGGCCTTTTACGAACTTGTCGTGGACGATATCGCAAGCAATAGCTAGTAGTATATAGTTTATCTAAAAAGTCAAACGACTTAGGTAAATTATTATAGTCTTTTTTACATAGCATGGGTTGGGTGACAGTAGGACGAAAATATGCATCTTTAAGATGAGAGAAAAGGATAGATAGCTACATTGCCATTGTATGAATTTGACAGCTGTCACCGAAACCATCCTATAACAAATTTAGTATAGGGCATAAAAAATCTGGAGTTCGCAACACTGGTTCAATTATCAAGGTTGATTAAAAAGTCTTGATCATTATTTACCCATATTGTTTGCCTTTTTAGACAGAGTATAGAAAGTTTTTTGTCTAAAAAATATAAGTACAACAGCAGATGATTTATTCCAGTTAGCAAATTAAACTGTTGGTTATTATGTCCTGTATATACATAATTGTTCTTTTATTTTCTGGTTGTGACGATTTAACAACTTCGGCATCACAAAAGACTGTAGTGTTTCGTGTAAACGAGTCTTTTTTTTATAATTTATCTATAACTACCTTGTGCCAGCGGTTTTGTTTGCATAAAAGTAGGTGGTTTCATACAAACTTTGGATCCCTGGCCCAGTTCCATCCTCTTAGGTTGTGAATTTTGGAAAATCCTATCTTAGTTGCCTACATTGTAAAAGAAGACCGCGTGCAAAATCTTACGCTCTTAGGTTTTGTAGTTTCGTCTTTGCGTTATTATGTAAGTCAGTCAGTTTCTCTATTTATATAAATATGGATAGGTATACCAAGGTATACTGACATTTCACCATCGGGGGTCCAGGCTAAGATCTCAAGCACGGTGGTTTCTGCGTTGACGAGGTTCAGTGTGGTCCACTCGCCATCACCAGTAAGAGGTGGTGATGCTTGCACTATTTGCTTGAAATAATTTCCGCGAACATTCTAAACATAAATTGAAATTATTAAAATAAAACTATCAGGAAAAGTTAATACTTTTACTGATAGTTTTAGTTTTGATACAAAATCTGGCTGTCAATGTTTTGACCAGGAAATTTTTATGAATCCTCACAGTGATTGATGCGAGTGCAGAGAGGGAGGATTATTTAAAAAAAACTAAAGAGTTTAGTGGAAACAAATCAAGGGAATTGGAAATATCCACTCTATTAATAATAACGACAGTGGAAACAGCGGAGAATGGCATCTGTTATTCAACGCTCGAACTAAGCCACAACACAACACACACCACAATATCATGGGAAATAGTCGCCTTGCCAGTCAGTGTTCTGTAGAACAGCCAACAGATGGTATTGCGTGGTATTTCTGAATTAAATAACGGGTGGTTGCAAAAGTAAGAATATTTTGGACGTAAAATTATGTAACAACTTGTAAAAACAATATTCTGACAAATAAATTTATTATTATATTATTATTATTTCATTTATTCACTTATTAATGTTATAACAAATATAGATAAATTTTTGCAAATGGCGCCAAATGTTAACAGTAACATAAATCTCAACAAACTATGGAGCGATGCACACCTCAAGAACGTGGAATTATAATATCGTTACTTTTAGGCACTTTTAGGATTAGACTAGTTTCTGTTTCGAGATTTAAACTGGTCGTGTGCCCAGATCTAGTAGCACCAGACTTATTCCTTTAGAGTTTTATAAAATCTTGCGTTTACTACAAGAAAATAAAAACCTTGGGAGTTGAACTGGATTCAGTTTTTTTTTTTAATTTCATTTTTTTCATATCAAAATCGCAACCAATTCAAATTAAAAGATTACTTTTGTGCCACTCGGTAAAAAGTGAAAGCTTATGTTGAAACACTAACCTGCGGTAACATAGTAATGAAAGACGTGCCTGCTTCATTGAAGAATAAAGGAACTTTATCGATCCAGCCATCAGGTTCGGAGTACGAGTAGATCTAGAAACAATAACTTTATTAGCAACATTTTCATGAAATTAAAAGTTAGTAAAAAAAGTTTCCTAAGTAATATAATATCATAGTAACAAGACATTTACGGAACAAGGTTTCGCAGTTATGATATTTGGGCTATAAAATTATTCGCAGTAACATTTTTCAATGTAACAAAACGTTGTTTTAACAAGGCTTTGTGCAGAAAAGAGCTGTTGTTGTTGACAGATTTTCGAAGAACTTTTTGATGATACGGCTTTCGCACATGGTTCACAGATAGTTGTTCCGGGTCTGAGTGTCCTGTGTAAGTATTTGTGGTACACCGTACATGACCGTGAACGTATCCACGATTCAGAAGTAAATTCTAGTGTGGAACTACTTTAAAAAAAATCTAGAATTGTTTTTATAAAATTACATCAGTAATAAATGGGTTGATGGATATCGAAATGTATTTCGATCCAGCGACCAGTAGACCGAAAAAACTAGTGGCATTGTTTGTTCAATGCAACTCAGGAATTTACTGATAAAATCCAATGTACCTCAACCATTTTTATCATCATCATCTTCAACAATCTCAAAAGATCTGTATCTGAATCTGTATTCATCACTTTTTATTTATTTATTTTATTCTATAGATAACAAAAGGACCACAATGTTAGTAAAATTACCCTAAACCTAGTGTTAGTCTTGTATATTTGTGTCCGTTTTTGTAAGCAGATAAATCATAGCCACAAAAATCTTAAATTTTACTTACAAGAGAGCAAGTTGACTGTCCAGCGTTGCACAACTCTATCCTCATTTGTGTTTGAACTCTGTTTGTCCACACTATAGCAATAGATGAGTTCGTCGCGAATGTCACCGTCTTTAGTATGGGACTGCAATAGATTAATGCAACGAAATGTAGAATCGATATTGATGAAATTTTGCACAGAGCTTGCTTGAACCTCAACGATGGACATAGGCTACTTTTTATCTGTCTTCAACTTCGCATTCGCTGAAACCAACATTTATGTGCTTACGAAGTCGTGGGCAAAAGCTAGTTATAAATTATGTTGTGCCGAAATTCAACAAGTATCAAATTGATACGCCTTCAACCCATACATTCTAAGTACACAATTTAATGCACAATTTTTTTAAATTTTCTACATTTGGATCCGGAAAGAATTTGGAAGAACATAAAACTAACGAAAAAATAAAGAAAGAACTATTTTTTACTTAACTAGCCATTAATGTTCCACTGCTAGGCAAATACCTCCCCCAAGTCCTTCCAGACATTCTTCTCCCATGCCGTCACGAACCAGTATTATGGTATACGCAGCCAGTTAATTTACTTTTCAAACAATACTTACAAGCCAGTTGGAGCTGTATACACATTGGGGACACTGCCAACGGTGTTGACGTCGAGTAAGCTCACAGACACCGTAGGGTTGGTAGTACCAGTCTGAAAAGTGGTAGCAGATAGAATAAGTTAATTTTTTTATCTATGATTTCGAACAATCTAGATAAAATATGGTTCTATATGTATTTAGTACTAGCTGGTGCCCTGACTAAGGTCTCTTCTCTAGGAGAGGGAATGGGCCATAATCCACTACGCGGGCCCAGTGCGGGTTGGTGGATTTCACACGTTTTCGATTTTTTGGTTCTAGGACATACCATACCATACCATACCATAAATACCATCACTTATTTAAAGGACATCAATGGTATCAAGCAATCAAATAGAGCAAAAGTGCTAGAAATATGTACAACATTTTATAAGTCTCTTTACTCCGATAACACAAAATCTCAAGAAATACCAGATTATTGCTGCTCTGATAGTATACCACCTATTACTGGATATGAAGTTCATGTAGCCCTCAGCAAAATGAAAAACAATAAATCATGTGGCGAAGACGGTATAAGCACTGAGTCTTTGAAAATTGGCGAACCCATTCTCCTCCATTATTTAACCCAATTATTCAACAATATTTTGCAAACAGGTACCTTCCCAAAAGATTTTTGCCATTCCAATATAATTCTTCTCCACAAAAAAGGCGACAAGTCTGACATAAATAACTACAGGCCGATTAGTTTAATTTCACATGTTTATAAAATATTTATTAAAATTATCGAAAGCCGTATATCCAGCGACTTAGATAAACAGCAACCTCCTGAGCAAGCAGGTTTCCGTCCTGGCCTCTCCACGACGGATCATCTCCACGCAGTCAATCAATTAATTGAGAAACACCAAGAATACAAAATCCCACTTCATCTGGCGTTTGTTGATTATTTCAAAGCATTTGACAGCATCACACACACAGCCATTTTTGACGCTTTAAGTAGGCAACAAATAGATCCCACTTATATTAACCTGCTACGGATCATTTATAGAAATAGTACAGCCGCAATTAAATTAGAAACCACAGGACAAAAATTCTACATAGAAAAAGGAGTCAAACAAGGCGACCCGCTATCTCCTAAACTGTTCACCAGTACTCTGGAAGAAATTTTCAGAAGATTGGCAGCCGATTGGAACGAGAGGGGAATCGTCATTGGCGAGACGAGGTTAACAAATCTCCGTTTCGCTGATGACATAGTTCTCTTTTCTTCTTCAGCTACCGAGCTCGAACGCATGCTACAAGACCTAAGTGCGGCAAGCCTTGAGGTTGGACTGCAGATGAATATGTCAAAGACTAAAGTTATGACCAACGAAGCGCCAAAACCTATAAAAATACACGGGGAGACAATACAACATGTCCAGGAATACCTTTACCTGGGCCAAGTAGTCTCTTTCCAGGCGAGGCAAGACAAAGAAATCGCAAGACGAACGGAAAACGCCTGGAAGAGCTACTGGTCCATGAAAGACCTATTTAAAGGTGAGTTGCCCATGGCACAAAAACGGAAACTCATGGACATGTGTATTCTCCCAGTGTTGACGTATGGCGCACAGACTTGGTCTTTGACTAACATCCAGAAGTCCAAACTCAAGGTTTGCCAACGAGCAATGGAGCGCAGTATACTAGGTGTTAAATTAACGGATCGAGTTCGAAACACAATATTGCGCTCCAAAACCAAAGTAGTTGATGTGGCTCAAAAGGCTGCCCAACTGAAATGGGACTGGGCAGGACATGTCTGCCGCATGCCCGACAAACTGTGGGCCAAAGTAGCACAGGATTGGTGCCCTGAAACAGTACGGCGGGGTCGCGGCAGACCACGAAGGAGATGGCGGGACGAATTGGATAGATTCCGTCAAAACTGGCAGGAGGAAGCACGGGCTCGCGAAAGATGGAAAGAGTGGAGGGAGGCCTTTGCCCAGGAGTGGGACAGAATAGGCTCATAAAAAAAAAAAAAAAAAAAAAAAAAAAAAAAAAAAGGACATACCAGTTTCCTCACGGTGTTTTCATTCACCGATTTGAGAGCAGGAGCAGTGGTAATGAAATAAATTATACAAATTAATGTGCCTGGCTGGGTTCGGGAACCCACAACCTACAAATCGTGAGTCGGGGCCGTCACCTCTGGACCACCAATCCTCTTAGCAGCCTTTATCAAATAAAATTTATCAACATGTTGAGAGAGAATATGTAGCACAATCCATTACCAATTTTTTTTTATTGTTATAAACTAGTGCTTGACTGCGATCCCACCTGATGGCAACTGCTTAAGTGATGCAATCGTTGATGGTGAGGCGCACTAGCTTATTAAGAGCCTATTCACTCAAATGGGAACGTCGAAATCGATTTTCTTACCTTTGGGTATCGAATCTCGCGATGCTGTGTGTACTGGTCGTCGACAGATCCAGGAACGCCGTAGTGAGGAACATACATCTTTCTTACTTCAGTGTCATTGAATGTTGCGTACGCTATTTTAGAGCTGTCCTTTGAGAACCAAATAGCGTTATTTGACCCAAAAACTTCCTCTGTAAAATAGTGGAAAACAAATCTATAATGTTTGTACACATCTATCTTAATATACATATATAAATCTCGTGTCCCAATGTTTGTCCTCAATGGACTCCTAAACCACTTAACCGATTATAATAAAATTCGCACACCATGTGCAGTTCGATCCAACTTGAGAGATAGGATAGTTTAAATCTAAAAAAAAAAAAAAAGTTGGGTAAAGTAGGGTAGTGTAGGGTAGTGTAGTGTAGGGTAGTGTAGGGTAGTGTAGGGTAGTGTAGGGTAGTGTAGGGTAGTGTAGGGTAGTGTGGGGTAGTGTAGGGTAGTGTAGGGTAGTGTAGTGTAGTGTAGTGTAGTGTAGGGTAGTGTAGTGTAGCGTAGTGTAGTGTAGGGTAGTGTAGGGTAGTGTAGAGTAGTGTAGGGTAGTGTAGTGTAGTGTAGGGTAGTGTAGGATAGTGTAATGTAGCGTAGTGTAGGGTACTGTAGGGTAGTGTAGGGGAGGTAGGGTAGTGTAAGGAAGGTAGGGTAGGGTAGCGTAGGATATGTAGGGTAGTCATTTGACGGGAAAAATTCCAAAAATAAATAATTGTCTACCCCGTGCGAAGCCGGGACGGGCTGCTAGTCTATATATATAAAAATGAAACCCGTTTTCCGTTGTCACGACATCACATGAAAACGGCCTGACCGATTTGGCTGATTTTTCTTTTAAAATGTTCCTTGAAGTTTAGTGATGGTTCTTAAGGAGAGAAAAATTAAAAAAAAAAAAAGTTAGGTAAAGTAGGGTAGGTAGGGTAGTGTGGGGTAGTTTAGGGTAGTGTAGGGTAGTGTAGGGTAGTGTAGGGTAGTGTAGGGTAGTGTAGGGTAGTGTAGGGTAGTGTAGGGTAGTGTAGAGTAGTGTAGGGTAGTGTAGTGTAGTGTAGTGTAGTGTAGGGTAGTGTAGGGTAGTGTTGGGTAGTGTAGGGTAGTGTAGGGTAGTGTAGGGTAGTCTAGGGTAGTGTAGGGTAGTGTAGGGTAGTGTAGTGTAGGGTAGTGTAGTGTAGGGTAGGTAGGGAAGGTAGGGTAGGGTAGCGAAGGATATGTAGAGTAGTCATTTGACGGGAGCGAAGCCGCGGGTAAAAGCTAGTAGGTAATAAAGATGAATGATTTGTATTTTTATTAGTATTAAATGAGCTAATAAACTTCTAGACTGACTAAAAAAATAGGCAGTACAAGCATACGTTCGTTATCATGTATTGGCGATACATGATACCGAACGTATGCTTGTGTCACAGAACTTATAGTAACTCAAATGTAAAAACTGATGTACATAAAAAAAAATTACCAGTACTATTCCAATAATCTGAGCAAGGGCCTTACCATAACGTGTTAAAATGTCAGTCGTGCAAGCGAGAAAGAGAGATGGAGCTATACTCTCTCTCTTACAGTTCAGTTTAGTTCATCACAAGCGTGTCTGTTCACCGCTAAAAGGAGCCCGTTCACCTTGGCTCCTGCTTTCCGGGATGTATCCCTGGACTGCACCGACCGCCTTCAGCTCTTGGGAGTTGAAATTTCCTCCGACCTGAACTTTGGGCGGTTCATTGAGTCCAAAGCTAAAGTAGCTGCTAGGAAACTCGGCGTTCTTGCAAAGGTCCGGCAGTACTTCACACCGGGACAGCTTCTTATGTTATACAAAGCACAGGTCCGATCGTGTGTGGAGTACTGCAGCCACATATGGGCTGGAGCTGCAAAATGCCATCTGGCAACTTTGGACTCAGTGGAAAGGCGTGCGAAGAGGCTAATTGGAGATCCAGATTTAGTTAACTCCAACCTACAAAGCCTTGCGCACAGGCGTAGGGTAGCCAGCCTTTCGGTATTCTACAGGATGCATTTCGGAGAGTGTGCGCAGGAATTACACGAATTGATTCCGCCATCCCGCTTTTTCCATCGGACAAGCCGTCGTACAGCGAATGTCCATCCTTTTGTTGTTGAAACCTCTACGGTCCGGACTAAGCGCTTCGCTTCGTCGTTTATACCGCGTACATCGAAGGACTGGAATAGTTTGCCTGCTGCGGTCTTCCCGTCTAATTATAATTTGGGTGTCTTCAAGGCTAGAGTGAATAGGCTCTTAATAAACTAGTGCGCCTCACCATCTAAGATTGCATCACTGCTTACCATCAGGTGGGATCGCAGTCAAGCACTAGCTTATACAATTAAAAAAAAAAAAAAAGACAAATGGATCTTGTTAAGTGCCTTTAACCTACACATACCTGCAAAACGAGACACAATAGTAAAACAATAACAGCGCGGTCTCATAGGACCGGTCGGGGATTCATGAATTAATAAACCTGCCAACAGAATACCAACCTTCATATACCCAATCCGGGACACCATTGAAGATCACGTCCAATTGCCCAGTCGTCGTGATCTGACGAGGAGCACTACTCAGATCACTCTGGTAGTAAACGTTGTTCAAATAGACAAATGCTAAGGCTGTTCCTGTGGAGCCCCACACGAAGTTCTGGAGTTTAGGTACGTCATCAGATTTTCCGGCATTGGTCGATATTGGACTTATATAAACCGTGTTACCATTGTTGGTGTTCACAGCTGCGTAGCGAGCCATGAAACTATGTCTGTACACCTGGAAGTAATGGAATTAGGTTAAAGAAAATGTTTAAAGTTTTTTCTTGCAAACTCCATCATCATCATCATCCACAAATGATTTCTTGCAAACTCCATCATCCACTCCATCATCAATAAATGTAATCGTGAGCTAGATGTCGAACAAATTTGTACGCCTCCAGGCATAACATGGCGCTCCACTAATTAAAAATAAGACCTTTCTGTACACCTGTGTTAACAAATAAAGTGATTTTGATTTTGATTTTGATTTTTTGATTTTCATCATTTTAGTCGAACGATAACTGCTGCTAGACGTAGGTATGCCTACCTAAACCTGCTCCTACCCTACTCGCATCATCGGACACACTACCGTCGCGGTCGCCAGGTGGTTAGTCCACCTTGTAGGATATCTTCCATCATTGGGTCCGGTACCTGGTCATCACTCTCGAATCTTTAGACCATGTTATCTATTGTTCTATGTTCTCAAACGTAATTAAACCAAATATGAGGCATTGGCAGCCAAACAAAACCAAACAGCCAGCTTATTTTTGTTTTAATAACGTATGCTAGACAGAGACAGCTTCCAGTCTGACTAGATGCAACTTAGTACCGAAATGACATAATAAAACACATTATTTAATTTACAAACAGAGGAGACAATCAATTTATTGAACTTCATGTACTAATTGTGACGGAATTGCATGGAAGATTCTAAATCAAAATCGTTTGCACAGGGTTACATCGTCTTAACCTATCACATACCCGCAAAACGAGACACAATAATGTCAACTGTTCTGTGGCCTTAATAATATGTCTTTTATGACATAGATGGCGCTAGTATAGTAGTAGGATTGGAAAATATACATGTCTCTTTAAAGAACATTACTTTGTTTTTTGCTATTTACAAAATTACTTAATCTTAACACAAAGTCTCCTACGACATTACAAACCTTATAAAGCAAAGCACGTAATAACTGGGATTCGAACTCGGTGGCATAAAATTTACCGATTCCATTAGCCACTAGACCATCGAGTCATTACGCAATGAGTTGAAATTATCCTACTCTTTATTATATTGAAGTTGTTTAGCGACTTTAGCCCGTATCATAAATCTCAAATGAATTGAGGGTAGTTTAATATTAACTGTATAAAAATTAAATCTTTTTGTTCAATCATAACGTTCATTACAATCTTTGAGTAAGTTTAGTTACGATTGCGTTTAACAAGTTTTTAACATTTATTTTATCATGAGTTCGCGATCAAATATTGATATGGCTACGAGGGCCCAAATAATAGCATTGCATAATCAAGACTTAAACGTAAGTAATATTTTAAAGTCACGGTTCGTTATTTATTTTATTATCCACGATTAACGATACACGAAAATAATAAATAATATATTATTTCCTTTACAGGTAAAGACTGTCACTTTTGGATAAAGCGGTTTCAAGAAGAGGGTTCGTTGGAACATCGTAGTAGATCTGGTAGAAGACGCCATATTGACTCATACCAGCGTCAGGTTATGGTGCAAGGTTATGAGGGAAATGGCTTTACACGAACAAGATATTACGCAGAGTTGTTTGATACATCTTTGTGGACGGTGTATCGTGCTCTTTATAGTGAAGGGCTGCATTATCATCGACATGCTGCTAAGCCATTGCTAACCGAAGCTCATAAAAGAGCACGATTGGAGTTCGCTAAATACAGAAATTTCGACTACAGCAACGTCATCTTCAGTGATGAAATACTTTCAAATCCAGCACGGGCAAGTTAGGTTGTGGCGTAGGAATAAAACGCGTTATGACAGTGATCACGTTGTGCCTACCTCTGGATCCGGTCGTGTAACAGTGAACATGTGGGAAATGGATGAGTGCTGACCAGGAGAACTTACTGTAATACTCAGTCGTGCAAATAGTGTAAACTACATAGATGTGCTGAATGACGTCATGCTGCCAACCGTGCGGAATTTTTTTTTCCTGTAGAAGAAATGCCTGTAGTGATAACGTTCGTGCAAGACCATAAAATTGTCCTATACACCGTTCTATAATTGTGCAAGAGTGTGTAATATTCAGGGTTCCTGTTAAACCGAATAAAAGACGAACACGGCCAGTACAACCATTTATGCACAAACTCTCAACTAGATTAAGTTTAACAATCAATCCGCATAAAATAAACAAAGAAGCGCAATTCTTGTAACAAAAAGTATGTCCGTATGAGTCCGGATCGAACCAGCGGCATGTGTCCGCCAGACCACCGGCTGTGCCTCGAAACCAATCGCTCCTTTATAACTGCGGCGATTATGACGATGACTAGTTTGACAGACGGACATCAAATCTGTTTAGCCAGCAATCGGATATACGGATCATTCCTTGGCCTGCGAGATTACCAGATTTAGGGTCCGTTCACACAGACCGGCTCGGAGAGGAGAGCAGATTTTTTGTCAAGTTGAAAATAAAGTTTTAAGTATTTGTAGTAAGGTTTATTTTTGCATGTGCACTGCGCGTTCAAGCATTCTTAATGACAAAACAGTGCACATGCAAAAATAAACCTTACTACAAATACTTAAAACTCTGTTTTCAACGTGATAAAAAATCTGCTCTCCTCTCCGAGCTGGTCTGTGTGAACAGACCCTTAAACCCCATTGAAAGTTTATGGGGCGTTATAGTTCAAAGGTGGGACAATAGGAACGAAAGGACTTAGGAATCACTGACTTTACGGGGTCAAAGCTTATATGAATAATTAATAAACGGCGAACACACGAAATATTAAAAAGAGAATATAAAGTGTTGACTATTGGATTGAGTAATAACAAAGACCGGGGTAGCTATAATTTATTTGATAAATTACAGTGATCAAACTTAGTGTAAGTGGGATTTTAATCACTACTTTATAACAACAAAATGTTATTACACTAATGATTTTGATTTCTTATCTTAATATATATAAATCTCGTGTCCCAATGTTTGTCCTCAATGGACTCCTAAACCACTTAACCAATTATAATAAAATTCGCACACCATGTGCAGTTCGATCCAACTTGAGAGATAGGATAGTTTAAATCTAAAAAAAAAAAAAAGTTGGGTAAAGTAGGGTAGTGTAGGGTAGTGTAGTGTAGGGTAGTGTAGGGTAGTGTTGGGTAGTGTAGGGTAGTGTAGGGTAGTGTAGGGTAGTGTAGGGTAGTGTAGGGTAGTGTAGGGTAGTGTAGTGTAGTGTAGTGTAGGGTAGTGTAGGGTAGTGTAGCGTAGTGTAGTGTAGGGTAGTGTAGGGTAGTGTAGGGTAGTGTAGTGTAGTGTAGGGTAGTGTAGGGTAGTGTAGTGTAGCGTAGTGTAGTGTAGGGTACTGTAGGGTAGTGTAGGGAAGGTAGGGTAGGGTAGCGTAGGATATGTAGGGTAGTCATTTGACGGGAAAAATTCCAAAAATAAATAATTGTCTACCCCGTGCGAAGCCGGGACGGGCTGCTAGTATAATATAAGAAATTAAAATAAAAACAATATAATTTATATTTATATTGTATTCCTTTCCAATATAAAAAAAAATATTTATTAAAAATATATTTTATATATTATACAAATCAAATAAAAAAACAAGTTAAATTAATACTAAATAAAGTCTACTCAAACAACAATTAATATGAAATAAATCAAATTATTAAACAAAACAAAATCAAAATTATATGCACAAATAATAAACCGAAACAATTGTATTAAATCGCTTATATTCTGCACTGTGGCGTAGGCCTTATAGGCACGCAGTAATCATTCAATTGCATCCTACCCTCATAAGTCAAATTGTTTTGCGCTTCCTTGTGTGAAACCTACCTTCTTATTTTTGGGAAATAAATACCTTAACCGTAAGTAGAAAACTAGTTAAATACACACGCACGCACACACCACGCATACACTATACATACATTATTATGCACACCATACTTTTAATGCACAAACCTTCGCGCTAAGAGGCAAATTAGCGTTTAGATACTAAATTAATATCTTGCCACAACATTTTTTTTGTTTTTAAATACATGTTATTTATATTCCTCGTTATGTTATACCTGATTCCGTGGGGTGAGGACCTGGTGATCTGTAATACAGGTTTACACCTATAATAGACACCAGCTCCGCACACTAGACTGATTTTTTTTTGTTATGTTAGTTAGGTAATTTTAATCATGTAAGTCTTGTTTTTGTGGGTGAAATAATGATATTATTATAAATTACTCGATCCCAAAATTACAGCTATAACCCGGTCTTACAATTTATTATTGTTATTGATTTGAGGTCAAGCTTCAATTTCTTCCTCGTTCTGGAACGAATACTTAAGCTATGAACCTTAGTCATAACATAATGCACAAATCAATCATTATAGTCAATACCACTAACCATAATCATGCAAAACGTAATATTTTTATAATTTATGAGTGGGTAAAATATTTACAGAACTACTGTCTAATGACATTACAACACAAAAGAACTGGCATCATTCCTATAGTAAGTTTGACACTAATGTGTCAATTTAGTCTCAAGGTATAAACAACAGACGATAAGGTTGCATATTTATAGGGAAGGGTATTGTAACTTTATGAATCAAACTAAATAATAGGAGAATGGCACAATACAGTTTTCATTTAGAATACTTATAATATCTACTACTAGTTTTATTTTTTTAATGTCTTCCATTTTGTAATAGAGTTATTCAGTCATAAATTTTGCTTGTATTTCTCATAACAAGTGAATTAAATAATTGTTAATTGGGTGTAAAACTGTTAAGTTAGGTTATACACTGTATAAATAAGAAAGAAGTAAAAATTGTATTCTTCTTTGAGAATTAAATGTCTTAAACTATAATATCACTAAAATAGTTTAATTTTTTATCCTTTACTAATTCTCGTAACTTAGTAAATCTTAATCTGTAAGAAAACTATTACTAATAATGCTAATACTTACCACTATTTATGAAAGTAATTTATGTATATATATTTATATAGTGTTAATATATAGTAGTATATGTATACTTGTGTATTATGCCTTTATTGCACCTTATACCTCATATTTTTATATTATTTATAACAAAAAATAAAATAAAAAACGTTTAAAAATATAAAAAAGAGAATATAAATTATATTATACAATAATTAAATTTTAAAAAAGTCGACTTAGAACTGGGATTTGAACCTGTGCCCTGTGGAACTAGCTTTGATATTCTGCCATGCTAATCCACCTGAGCTACCGATCTAATTATTAGAATATGCGAAAATGAGAGCTACTTTGTGAATGTAGGGATTTTATTATTTATGATATACGCCATCTGTTGTCGAATTAAATAATATACCAATTGGCTTTTTTACTTTAGTATAGATGGCGCTGTATTAAGTACTCGGAAATAAGAAAATAAAATCATTTATGTTTGTTTTTTATTATATTATTATTACTTAGTAATTATTTTAGGTATTAAAAACCATATTAAGTGCCACTGCGTAATAAGATTTTTAAGCTATGCTGTGTTTTTTAAATGTTTGAACAGCGCCATCTAGCCGTCTCATGAAAGTCATGAAAGGTTTTGCAAAACCTCACAGTCAAATGTCGACCTAAGGTCTACCATGCAGCTTTGTCAATGTTAGTACAGTAGTACATGAAGTGGCGGACCTAATGCAGGTTAAAAGAAACAACACTGTAGCTGGGGTGGTGTATGTGGAAAGACCGTTGCATAGTCTCTTCAGACATGTGCCTTTACAGGCGTTGTACTGACGTGCTGATGGTGATCACCGGGGTGGTCTAAGTGAGGTAGAAATTCAAGACTCCCGGACATATTCCCAATGTCCGGGCGCCTTTTGAAGGTTTCCCTTCGAACACAAAGAAAAGGTGTTGTGTGTGTGTATGTTATATAAATCTTACCGGGTCAACATTGTATGCCAATATAACTTCGTTACCATCAGGAGACAACTGCATCACTCTTGATGACTGCTGTAGAACCTGTAAAAGGTTTGTCAAAGTCGTTAGAAAAGTGTGTATATTCACAAACAAAAAAAAACCGCACTGAAGGAGGTATATTTATTATACACATTAGTATATAAACATCTATACATATAATAAATCTGTAGAAAAGTGATTTTTGTACATGAAAAAGAAATCAAAAAAAAATAGCTAGGGTGTTAAAGAACAACCAGCAGAACCCATTTCCGGCATTTTTAGAATTTTTGTCTGTTTGTCTGTTTGTCTGTTTGTCTGTTTGTCTGTTTGTCTGTTTGTCTGTTTGTCTGTTTGTCTGTTTGTCTGTTTGTCTGTTTGTCTGTTTGTCTGTTTGTCTGTTTGTCTGTTTGTCTGTTTGTCTGTTTGTCTGTTTGTCTGTTTGTCTGTTTGTCTGTTTGTCTGTTTGTCTGTTTGTCTGTTTGTCTGTTTGTCTGTTTGTCTGTTTGTCTGTTTGTCTGTTTGTCTGTTTGTCTGTTTGTCTGTTTGTCTGTTTGTCTGTTTGTCTGTTTGTCTGTTTGTCTGTTTGTCTGTTTGTCTGTTTGTCTGTTTGTCTGTTTGTCTGTTTGTCTGTTTGTCTGTTTGTCTGTTTGTCTGTTTGTCTGTTTGTCTGTTTGTCTGTTTGTCTGTTTGTCTGTTTGTCTGTTTGTCTGTTTGTCTGTTTGTCTGTTTGTCTGTTTGTCTGTTTGTCTGTTTGTCTGTTTGTCTGTTTGTCTGTTTGTCTGTTTGTCTGTTTGTCTGTTTGTCTGTTTGTCTGTTTGTCTGTTTGTCTGTTTGTCTGTTTGTCTGTTTGTCTGTTTGTCTGTTTGTCTGTTTGTCTGTTTGTCTGTTTGTCTGTTTGTCTGTTTGTCTGTTTGTCTGTTTGTCTGTTTGTCTGTTTGTC
Source organism: Mythimna separata (assembly GCA_030763345.1). NCBI lineage: Eukaryota > Metazoa > Arthropoda > Insecta > Lepidoptera > Noctuidae > Mythimna > Mythimna separata. Next base: position 16,061,379 of record CM061177.1, on the reverse strand, counting down.
TGTTTGTCTGTTTGTCTGTTTGTCTGTTTGTCTGTTTGTCTGTTTGTCTGTTTGTCTTTTTGTCTGTTTGTCTGTTTGTCTGTTTGTCTGTTTGTCTGTTTGTCTGTTTATTTGTTCGGGCATCACGTTAAATGTACGAAAGCAATGTAGATAATTTTGAGACACAAGGATTGAGCGTAACTTATAGTAATATTTAGTCTTTGTTTCATTGCAATCGGTTCAGTTTAGCAAAAGATATTAGAATTTAAAATTTTCCAGAAGTAAAATTAGGGTTGTGTTTACTTGGTCTTATTACTTCACGTAACTTTTATACATAACAATTAATTGTGCGAATTGTAGTAATATTAAGTTTTTTGTTTCATCGTAATCAGTTCATACATTATAATAAAATAAAAAAATTATAATAGTCTTTTCGAAGTAAAATATTGAAACAGCGCCATCTATCATAATTAGAGATCAACTGCGTGCAGTATATATAAAACCAGCGTTGTTAGTAAATCAAAACTGATTTTAAACCAATTCAATTACCAATTTAATACTAACTTAATTCTTGATCTCGTAGCACACACTTAAAGGCAAAATTTTGTGAGCATATATTTCAAAAAAATATAATATAATTGTTAACGTCTGTACCGATAGATGGCGTTGTTAGTTGACACTAATTTCTGAATCACGATGTTAAGGCGGTCCACACACTGCACCGCATTTCGCCGTGGTGCGCTAACGCGCGCGGCGACGGAGGCGCAGATCTGCTTTACTTAGCGGTGTAATCTGCTCCCCTGCGCTGTGAAGCAGATTACGACGGCCTCGCACTAAATAAACTCATATGTTCACTGTGCTGTCGATCGTTGTGGAAAATGGACGAAATTATTAAATTTCAAGATGTTGCAATTATATTATTGTCATTTTAGGTTTTGTATACAAGAATTAAAAGACACTGCGTCCATAGAAGGTTTTGGATATATCCCTATTTACGAACGTCTTTACAATATCAAATCACGCGCGGGACTGCGGAGCCAGTGTGTCTTACCGCGCGGCACGCCCCGCGCTCTTGCGCAGATTGGCAGAAACTGCGCGCAGAACGCCTTCCCGCGCAGATCCGCATCGGTAGTCTGCTGTGCTAGGCTGATTTCTATACAAATTGAGATATTTGCATACAACGGTAAAATCTGCCGCGACGGGATGCGGTGCAGTGTGTGGAGCGCCTAAGATAACACGCTCAGCTAACAACGCCATCTATCGGTACAAAAGTTAACAATTATATGATTTCATAAACAATAAAGGTATCTGGCAAGGGGTTTCCACTATCACCATCGTTGTTAGGTCTGTGTTTGGATCATGCACTGACAAACTTTCAGCTTTTATAAAATAGGTCTGGCGTTCACGGGCTCTTAGGTTATTAGGTGTCTTTACAGTACTGTCTTTGAAAAGGCCTTGACTGAATAACATAGTTAAATCGTTCGATAAAAAGAGTTTTACATTCGGTTTAAGTATTGAAGTGCGAAGTACGTAAATTGTATCTTGCAATTTGAGTCAAATAAACTTTGTTCTCATTTTGAAAGTTTGTGCTGTTGTGAATTATTTGGTTCCATATTTTCCTAATTTAAATCAGTTTTTTTTAAATGCCTTCTAAAAAAAAACAAGCCTTTCGCAGCGTAGCTGAGATGCAAAAAGGGTGAGACTAAGTACGTCTCAAGAATCAGAAGAAGATCGTAACGAGGGTATCAGCAGTTCGAGCTAAGCAAGTCAGTACTCTTGCGTCAGAAACGCCTACCCACTGTGAGTCACGACTTAGTATACCACGTTCTCTTACGGCAGTTTCTCTATCACAGGAGAGTTTTGGAGGAACGCAAAGCGCGTTTATTGGCCGACCGAGAGCTTTACGCCTCTCACGCGAGTCTGAGACTTTCACCGAAAGGGAGTTGCGCTTAAATTCGCAAAGAATTGTTACCGCGACTTTGCGCTCCCAAGAAAGCAGCGAGGACCGCAAAGCGCGATTATCAGCTGACCGAGAGCGTTCGTTTAATAGGGTATGCTGCAGTGTAGATAACGTCTCGGGTGAAATCCTGTTTTTAGACGCACCGGGCGGAACAGGTAATACTTTCTTAACCAAAGTTATTTTGGCTCGAATAAGGTACCAAAATAAAATGGCCCTTGCTGTCGCCTCTCCTCAGGGATAGCAGCCACATTATTGCCTGGAGGAAAAACGGCACACACAACATTTGAAATTCCTATCGACTTAGACCGTACGGAAAGCCACGTTTGCAACATATCGCGAAATAGCGATAAAGCAAGGGTTTTACGCGATTGTGTGTTAATCATTTGGGTTGAATGCACAATGGCAAACCGCAAAGCTATAGAAGCAATGAATAGAACTTTACACGATGTAAAGCAAAATGACGGACTGATGGGATGCATAACGGTGCTGTTCTGCGGTGATTTTCGGCAGATACTCCCGATAGTACCCCGAGGAACGAGAGCCGATGAAATTGCTGCCTGTCTGAAGAATTCGTAAATATTAACTGGTTGCGGCCCCGGTGATATAGTTTTTATTCCAAGAAATACTTATAATACCTAGCAACTTTTCTTTCTCTTTCAAACGAGTGCGATTCCCAGTTAGTGTCTGTTATGCCTTGATGATTTATAAAGTCAGGACCAAACATTACCTGTTGCGGGGGTGGACCTAAGTATTGAACGCTTTTCCCATGGTCAACTATACGAGTACGTAACTCTTTCACGGGTAAACAACCCAAATAATCTTTTTGTGTACGCTCCAGATGGTTTCACAGCCAATGTTGCTTATAAAGAACGACTACAATAAATAAACTATAATTATTTGTATCGGTATCCTCCAACAGCGCTTCGCACTAAAAAATACAATGTTAAGTTCCAACTTCCACGCGAACGAAGTCGCGGGCACAGCTAGTATAGACTAAGGTAAAAATTGTCTCTGAAATAAAAATCGACAGTAACTTCTTTAACACCGTAAACGGTCCTGAAGTACTTTTGAAATCATTTTCCAGCTTTCATTTTCTAACTTCACCATTGGGTAGGGTCGGGTGTCTCACATTGAACCAGGCAGCTACATTGAACCACCGCCGAATCTCGAAAATGCGACATTGCCAAACCGCACTAATATGAGTGAAAGAGAGGTATTTACGTTCCGTTCCTGCCCACTAGTTTGCGTGGCGATCGCGCGCAAAGTGGTTGTGTGAGGAGTATTCGAAAGCAAACTGACTCAAAAAGTAAATATTTTTTGCCAATTTCATTCTTTTTTAGCTTTTTTCGTTTCAATAATATCAATTTATTTATATATATGTCGTAGGATAATTTGATACTTCGAATCTTCGCGAAAATCCTAGGGGTTTTGCGAAAACGCGGATAATTAGACATAGGCGAAAAATTATCAAATCTTACTGGACAAAGTCAGGATTTTTGCGAAAATACTCGTTACTATAGTAAGATTTGATGTGCTCAACACTGATTGGCTACAATTTTGCTGGCTGACTTCTAATTTATTGGTTCCTAGTTTGCCGATGATTAACTTCAAGTATTGTATCATAGAGATGACAAACAAAACACCGCTAAACCAATCTCGAAAGCATTGTTGTTGTTGAGTGGTTGACTAAGACTTTTATGATATATGACACTATGTACATCCGTGTACCACTTTTATTTACCACTTTATTTAAGTCCAAGTAGGTACACTATTTACGATAAAAAACAAAACACTTCTGCAATTTAACTCAGACACAAACGTAAACAAATAACGTGCGGCAACAAATGATTGACATTTAAGACGTCAACCAATCAGAGACGATCTCTTATTGAACGCGCTGACCGACCAATCAGCGTTCTTATTTCATAACAGCCAGCGTTTCGTTTCGCAATATTGCTATAATAACGAGTATTTTCGCAAAAATCCTGACTTTGTCCAGTAAGATTTGATAATTTTTCGCCTATGTCTAATTATCCGCGTTTTCGCAAAACCCCTAGGATTTTCGCGAAGATTCGAAGTATCAAATTATCCTACGACATATACACTGTTTTCTACGGTTATTTAGCAATTAAAAGCGCTATAATTCGTGATTTTAAGAGATTGATTTGCCGGTAAAATATTGAGTTTAGTGATAAAACGTGGTGTGTCTCACATTGAACCACGGTTTACTGTGTACACCCCAGTCGTTAAAGGAGTGTTTTTTACAATGATTTTAATTTAATTTTTTTTTTTTTTTTTCTCTTTATTATTTTTTTTGGGGTTTTTATCTAATTAGATATGTCAACCCCATCGTACCTTTTAACATTATATAATCTTATAATTTAATTTTAATTTGTTATATTATGGAAGGTACTTTTGTTTTTATAATTAAAAACTGTTACTTTTGTTTTTATTATTAAAATATGATAAGAATTTGACTGAAAAGGTTTTGTGATGTATAAAACTAAGACTCTCGGTTTAATTGCATATGATTTAAAGTGATTTTTATAAATATAAGGCTGATTTTTATTATTACTGTTTATTATTATTATTATTACAAAGTATTTGCCTTATAAATTGAACTAGAAGACATCGTTAATAAGGTGTCTCAATGTGGACGATACCCTGGTTAAATGTGTACCACCTGTGGTACTCATTGAACCAAAAATCATTTTTCATAAAAACCTGTTTTACACCGAAACTAAAAGGAATATGAGAAATTAATGTTTTACAAAATTGAAGCTAAATAAATATGCTAACTATACACAAAAAATTAAAGGCATTGATTGAACATCCAGCCCAATATGAGACTTTGAAATTTACCTGGTTCAATGTGGGACAACTAACCATACTCAATTTTAACTAAGACAAGCAACAAAACACAATTTACCTGGCTAGTGGTATTTGAAACGAGTGATTTAGTCTCGCCAGTCTCGATATTATAGAGCACTAAGTCGCCATCACTGTTCCGGAAGAACATTTCGCCTCCTGCAAGTATAAATAATACTCCAAATTAAAGTCATTTGATCATATTTTTATTTATTAGATTTGCAGTCTTATCGTTTATTGCAGCTTTACAATTGCAGTTTCTTGCAGTGGTGACCATTTAATCTGCAATTGTTAGTGAAAATTGTCACGTATCGGTAAAAACAATAGATTATTGGCACCTAAATTATGATTACCAAACAAATTAATTACAACTCAATTTCAATGTTGACAGTTAAAGAGATTTAATAAGAAAAAAATTCATCAACATTGTCATTTCAGCCAAAAGACGTCCAGTACTGAACATAGGCCTCCCCAAACGTCGCCACAACGGCTGATGCTATGGGTCTTGATTTAATGTTTGAATCCCCAACCGGTCCTATGAGTCCGCGCTGTTATTGTTTTACTATTATGTCTCGTTTCGCGGCCATGTGATAGATTAATCAGATTCCTGCGACCCTCAAAAGTTCATCGGTCCACCTTGTGGAAGGCCTTCCAACGCTACGTACATGAAGAACGCGTACGTTAAGAAAATAATTATAATTTAGTTTTACCTTACTCCTAATTTATCAGAAATAATAATAATAATAAAATCTTATTGCAGATCATAATATCAAATCATAGTAAAGTTATACAGTAAATTTTAAACAATTTGGGCACGAATAAACGTCCTCAGGATGTTTGAATCCTGTTTGCCTGCAATGACTTGTAGGATGCTGTTATTGCTACCCTGGACTCTATCTAGTAAGCATGCGAGTCGTTTACGCATGATGGCATGGAATCCATCTACCCTGGCCTCCGCAAACATCCCGGAGGCGCTACAAAACCCCCCCAACCCCAGCAACATCCTAAATCCATTGTTATATTGGAAACGTAGGGCATGAATTGAAGACAACCAAGGTTACTAAAGGGCACATTGCTCGCAGAACGGATGGTCGATGGGGATGGAAGGTTGGTAGACCTCCCACAAGTTGGACCGATGACCTGGCGAGAGTCACGGGAATCCGATGGATGACGATGCGAGACGCACAGGATCGGTCGTTGTGGCGACGCTTGGGGGAGACCTATGTCCAGCTGTGGACGTCTTTCGGCTGAGATATTGATGATGAAATTTACCTGCAGTCCATGTTGCATTGAAAGGTGACGGTGAGTACTCTCCACGGATGAACTTATCTATGTCTAGCGGGGGTTTCGGTTCTGGAGTCGTTTCTGGAGAAGTAGATGGCTCCACAGTAGATTCACTAACTGTCGCCGGCGAAGTTGGGTCAACTGGAGTTGAAGGTTCACTGGCGGTTGTTGGAGCAGCCGTAGTCGTGGTTACAACAGACTCAGCTTCGCCACCAGACAGGACAACGATCAGGGCAACAATTCCTCCAAGGGCTCCTAACATCACTATAGTTACTATAGCGTATATCATTATCTTCTTGTTTGATGACGTTCCGATTAGATTCTAAAAGATAGACCAGAGAAAATAAAATGCAAAGAGAAATAAAAAGTGTCACAATGTAGAGAGGCTAATAAAATGCAAATTTAGAATGGTTTGTTGCATATATAATTTTTTTAATCGTAGTACTTGGTGACTTCGAAAAAACCCGAAATGGATCCATTGCCATCCAGGTTATTTTTACCTGGTTACTCCCCAGCTCCATGGTAGAACCGCCTTTGTCCTGCGCCATCTTGTTACGTGTTTATCACTGTGAAAGAGATAGTTAAACTTGATTATAGTATATTCATAAATTAACAAAATTCTAAATAAATGGGAGATTATCAATTTTTTTGAAGAAGGTTTTCTTTGTGTTTTTTTGTAATTTTTGCCAATTTTGTCGACTTTTTTAAGTTCAAATATTTGTTGATACTTGATTACTTACAAAGTATCTTTAAAGGTTACATCAAGTTGGCATTACTGAAAGAATACGCATATTTACATAGAATTAATCCTAAGGATCCATATTATTGAGCTTTTAAGAAGCCCAGGAACGGGCTCAATTATTCGTTTTGAACCGATCTTATTATTTATTTTTTGTATATGCGGTATGTCTTTCGTCTGAATCCGATACAGGAACCTCCCGAACTTACCATGTCCGATGAAGACCTGCGTCATTCTGAAGGTGAGGATGCCGTGATATCTTTCCAACCACTCTTCAAAGAGGGGACTTACCGCCATAATGACGGCGTGCCCAAACCTTCAGTACTTGAGTGTTTAATCCTCAAATAATCCCGAATGACAAGTACTAAAAGATATAAAGCTCAATTACGCATAGTTTCTGATCACGATCATATATTATCTTGATATTCCATATTTAATTATCTTAATCTTTTTTATCAACGTCGGCAACACTGATAAAATATTTATATACATATAATAAAATAGTAAAATTGTATATCGATGGCCACGGTTGGCGCAAAAACTACTGAATCAATCCTGTTCAAATTTTGCATATGAATCCCCGACCGGTCCTATGAGACCGCGGTGTTATTGTTTTACTATTGTGTCTCGTTTTGTGGGTATGTGATAGGTTAAAGGCCCCTTCCTTCTCTAGGCTATACTTTATCACTCTATTTGCTATGGGGGGTGAGCAATACAATACTGCATTTTGTCCGTATTGAACGACAATTGCACCGAGTTCGATTCCCCGCTACTGTTAATATTTTTGTGCTTAGTTTAGTGTGTTTTGTGCTTAATATAAGATAATATTTCCAGAATTATTATAAAATGGCTAACGACATTTTTTCCGATATTTTTCCAAATATTTTAGCAAACACCAATCTAAAGTCATATTAAAATGCACATTTATTTTTTTAAATTTCGGCACGAATTGTCAGAAATGAAAATCATCACGCTATTTTGCACGAGGAGCCAGGCAGACATTCATGATGTGTATTTAAGGACAGCTATTTCAACGTACTTACTGCAAGGACCGTGGCTAAGTGAGTTCGTGACGGATCCGCGTTTCTGCTGTTGCAGGTTCAAACCTAACTAGACATTTTTTTGTGATGGTTTTGTTTCTTTATTTATTTATTAACTTGCTAAATTTTGTTTTTTATTACATTTTACTTCACAATAAATTTAATCTGTAGAAATAAAACTGTACCAAAGTCAAAATTTAACAGATAATTTTTGAAAAAAAAATAATAACTAAGGATACAGAAACACAACCACAAAATAAGATGTTGCATAATATGGTTAACAAAACGTCGACATATTTATACGTATCATTTGTGTAAAAAGTAATTAATATATTATACGTATCAAAATCGACATAAAATGTTCGTTGGCTTTTTTTTTAAGTACTACACAGCGCATTAGGAAGGGTTTGAACCCAACATCCGAATGTTAATGGCGAATGTTATTTTTTGTGGTTATAGCTTCACACTGTGCGGGGCCCAACGTCATTTGTGTTCTTGAAGTCGAGTATCCTACATTCCGTGCAGCTTGCGTAGCACGGCACCTTCTTGATGGTGATCAATACTGGGATGACACTCTGACGGAGGCCAGTGTCAGCGATAGCCCAAGTCGATTGCGAAATTTGTTTGACATTATTTTAGTGTTTTATGGAGTCGCACATCCAGGTTTTTAGTGGGAAAATCATCGCCATCATCTGTCTAAAGGCTTTTTACTAGCTTTCTGGCATCTGTGTAAAGGCTTTTTACTAGCTTTAGCTAGTTGTCTGGGTTTCCTTCAAGACGTGGTCACTTCCATCGGTGGCAATCTACTGATCGAATATGGATTAGGCGGCCGCCCCGCAGTCACTGCCATATCAAGATCGAGGAAATCGGGAATACACAGCCGAAACCAATTACGATCCAGCAGCAATGGGTGACATCGTAAATGACCACGTCTCTAAGTTCACCTCAGAGCAAAATGACATTTTTAACATCGTCCTACAAAGCGTTGGGCTCAGCCAGGGTAAAATATTGTCCTTGTGAAATAGGAAAATCGTTCGTAATGACTGGCATCCTTGCAGAAATAAGGCGACACGGCAAAATAGCGATTGCGACTGCCTCTTTTGGAATCGCTGCCACACTGCTTCAAGGGAGTAAAACAGCGCACGCAATGTTCAAAATTCCCATCGATTTAGAGAGGAACAAAACGTTTGTGTGTGGGGTATCACGCAACAGTGATAAAGGTCGAGTACTCAGGGATTGCTCTTTAATTGTATGGGATGAATGAACTATGAAAAAAGCAGTGAAGGCTGTAAACAGAACCCTGCAGGACATACGCAGGAATCTAGATGTGATGGGAGGTGTCACTTTTCTATTTAGCGGCGATTTTCGACAAACTTTGCCTGCGGTGATACGAGGAACTAGGGCTGACGAGGTGAATGCTTCGTTAAAACGATCAAACGGTCACGAGTTCACAGACTGCGCTTGACCATTAACATGCGAACTCAGTTGGGCAGAAATACACGCGCTCAAGAATTCTCGGATGTTCTTTTAAAACTTGGTGTAAGCTCTTTACCAGAAGAGTGCGGTGAAGTACGCCTACCGGATACTCTTTGAACAGTAGTTCCAAGTTTTGAAGAACAAATTCGTCTGGGTTACAGGAACGTAAGTCGAATTCCGGAACAAGAGAATTTTTGGGTGAGTGAACGGGCCATTTGAACACCTAAAAATGATCAAGCTGCAGGAATTAACGAAAATCAAAATGTATATCTATCTCTCGCAAATTGATGGGAATGAAGTGGCAAGTGGACTACCAGCGCACATTATCCGTCTGAAGGTCGGTGCTCCGATCATGCTACTTCGGAATTTAACTCCACCTAAGCTATGCAACGGGACCCGACTCAAAGTCATCTCTCTACAAAGAAATATTATTGAGGTGGAAATTCTAACGGGTTGTGGTCTCGACGAAACAGTGTTTATACCCCGAATACCACTAATTCCTCACAATTATCCGTTCCAGTTCAAGTGTATGCTTCGCAATGACGATTAACAAATCACAGGGGCAAAAATTTTAGTCTGCAGGTGTTGATCTCAGGACTGGCTGTTTCTCACACGGGCAGCTGTATGTCGCTTGCTCCCGCGTCACCAGACCTGAATCTTTGTACATTTTGGCTCCTGAAAGTAGGACTAGAAACGTGGTTTACAGAAAAAAATGAAAGAAATATGTGTGATTACTTGGTTTATGATTTACTCGGAAAAACAAATAGTGTCAGAGTGTATATTTATGTTTGAAAGTTATTTAACATGTAGTCAATCAAAACCACTCCAAAACGAAACATAATTTATCTGATTTTTGGCCCACAAATAAGATCTTATCGGAATAAATCGCGAGCATTATTTCTTTAGTGTCATTTGTGAAATTTTATTACTTTGAAGTGGACGAAGTCGCGGGCAACAGCTAGTTATAAAATAATATAACTTTCGTGATATTTAGTTAGCAAATAGGTTTTTAAAAACATCTTTACACGTCCATTTTTCCATCATTTCAAACTAGAAGCCGTTATTTTCTAGTCGACTATTATCAACTAGCGACCCGGCCCGGCTTCTGCGGGAACCGGGCACTTATGTACATAATAATACTAAAGAAACAAACTACCCTGAAGTGATTCTAAGAATAATATTAAAAACCGATAGCATCTAGTCTTTGTCATTAGGTTATCGTCATCATGACAAATGAACCAAAACTCGATGGGTTTATTAATAGAAAATCCAGGGTTACGTCTCTGATGATGAAGCTCGAAGTAAGCTTCATCATCATTACAGCATTTTCATGGGTTATGTGAAAATGAACCCCAGAGCTCTGGAACAAAAGCAAAGAAGGGACAAGAGTGGGTTTTAGCCATTTAAAGTTTGACACGCCCTCCCGCGTCGCCCTGGATATTTCTAAGAAAACAGCCTTAAACAGCAGCGACGAAATTCAAATCAGTGTTCGCTAAACTGTGAGAAGCCATTCTTTAAGAAAACAGCCTAGCTGGCAGTGCTGTTCGCAGTGCTGTTTTCTTAGAGAATGAGCTTGAGAAGTCATTGGATGAAAAAAAAGTCCTCTTTTCCGTCGGGAGTTGATTACGTGCGTTATTATAATAAAATACATAATAAATGCTAAAATTGTAAACTCATAAATACTTTGATAAATTTAATATCCATTATATTTTTATTACATTTGTCTTATCTTACTGAGCATATAGCTATGCATTCTGTATCTACGATAAAGATAACGCTGGCTGGAGCTTTCTTTACTACATATTTCAACCCAAAAATCTAAGAATATAAAGTTCTTGCCCGTTTCGGTTCAATATTCATGTGTTATATCGATAAAAAGAAAAAATCTTATATTACGGTATCCGAGTTCTCCACGGGATTATTACATACATGTTTTCTTCTTCTTCTTCTACCTGGCGGCGGCGCATGATGTGGCCATACTATCGCAGACGACACTCTTGCAGTTTTTCCGTCACGGACACCAAGACTACCTCAGATGAATGAGTTGCACATGCGATCGGATCACGTTACGCTGCACATTCACCTCAGCATCTTCATCTCCGTGACGCGAACCTAGGTGTGTCTGCTTAATGCCGGCCAACACTCGCCACCGTACAGGAGGACAGGCCGTATGATGCATTTATATATCTGCCCTTTGAGCTTTGGAGGCATTTTATGGTCACATAAAACGCCCGTTACCTCGCGCCATTTTGCCCAAGCCGCACCTATACGTGCTTGGACATCGTCATGTACGTTGCCAGATTCGTGCAGCACGGATCCAAGGTACCGGAACTTATCGGACCTTGTGATGAAATCCGACCCTATTCGGATAGTGTTCGAATCCGTGCTGCCACAGGGCATGTACTCGGTATTCGCCACATTTAGTCTCAGACCGCCGTTTTCCAGCGTGTCCTTTCGCTCAAGATGGGCTTTGCTCTGGTTAACGAGGGCGATGTTATCGGCATACATCATTAGCCATGAATCATGCCATGCCATGCCATGATCTTGGATGTTTGCCGTAACTACATCAAGCACAACGTTAAACAAGAACGGGCTACGAGCCAAACCTTGGTGAACGCCAACGGATATTGGAAAGACATTGGATTCGCCAACAGCAGTCTGGACAGAGGACACGGAATTGCGGTACATAATATCTCTGATAATGTCAATATAGGCCTCGGGAACACCCTTGAAGCGGAGTGCCCACTAGATGGCCTGTCGAGGTTTACTGTCGAAAGCCTTCTGCAGGTCTAAAAAGGCTATATGCAGAGCTCTTCTTCCCTCTCTGTAAGCCTCAGACAGAGTCCGTAAGGCGAACACTGCGTCCATGGTGCTGTTACCCGTCCGGAAGCCATATTGACACTTGTAGACAGTGCACTCGCTACGGAGCCTTGTGTCAATGATGCACTCGAAGAGCTTCATGGTGTGGCACATGATCTTGATACCGCGGTAGTTCTTGTACGCTACCTTTGCCTTTCTAAATAGGAATAATCAGGCTTTGTCGCCACTGGTTTGGCATTTCCTTGGTGTTCTGAATGCGGTTAAAAAGATCCGTCAGAAGGTCGACACCATGTGAGCCCATCGCCTTCCACACCTCAATTGGCACATTGTCAGGCCCAATCGATTTCCGGTTCTTCATGTGGCGAAGAGCAATGCGGGTTTCGTTGGGAGAAATAAGAGAAATAAGTCCAAGGTTAGGAGGCGGTACGGGAGGAAGGTTGTGGGGATGCTGTTTATTAGACAGCTCCGAAAAGTATGTGTAGTAGTAGCTGATTCTGAACATACTACTTTCATGATGTTCTTACGTGTATAAAAAACAGTCCGATTCAACTATCAGGCAGTTGCCTGGACCATATCTAACACCCGTCTGGAGGATTGTTCCTTTTCAATTGAGGTTTGTGGGACTTTACACCACATATTTCTATGCCCGGAAAATTATTTACTTAAAGTTCAAAAAATTAAATTACTTAAAATTTTCAGAGCTTCTGAGAAATAAAACTTTTTTATAATTAAATATCCGCTAAAATTCTTCAACAGGGATTTGTCTTACAATTTATTACATAAAGTCGTTAAAACACCTTTCTGTTCACCATACATAACAATTTGACCACAGTCACATCATAAGATGAAAGACACATCCTGGAATCTAATAAATGATATTGTTTTTCCAAACACTTTTACACGTCAATTTTTTACGTCAGTTTATATGTACTAGATAAGGCCGGCGTTTCTTAGCTGACTATCCAGAGAAGAAACACCGAAACAAACTCAGGGGTCACAATCACACAATTTTGTCTTTAGAAAAAATATTCACTTACCACTTTCGAGATAAAAAAAAGCAGAACTATTTAGGACCGGCCGATAGCCGAATCCTTGCCACACTGAATATTTTAATATTATCAAATATGTATCATAAAATCCGCCCAATTACTAAGATAATAATTATTGTAGTATCGATCATAATAAAAAATGATATCGATAACTACAATCTACTCTATGGTCAATCGGTTTAGGTGGTTAACTAAAGGTAAACAATCTTGGTATGTCTTTTTATATTAAAGAGGTCGTATATAATATAGGTAAATTTAGTTTATTAGCTAACATCAATTTAGCTAAATACCTAGTTGCAAAGATTTTTACATACAATTTTTAGACAACTTTTAGATAAAAAGACTTGCTAAGATTGTTTAAATTTAGTTAATTACCTAAACCGATAGACCATAATACTCGTATTGTAAAGAGGAAACATTTGATTTTTTGTTTGTCACGACTTAACTCAAAAACTACTTGACCAATTTAGATAAATAATTATTTTACCCTTAAAAACTAACTAATGTTTTCAGAGTTTCATAGTGATATGTTTTGATACGTTATCACATTTTTTACTAAAAATATTATTATCATTATTTGTAACTAAGAATATTATTTTATTTATTTTGTATTCGATTATTCACTTCATTCATTTAATGTTGCTGGCAACACCGAAACGTATTTGTCTGTATACTAAATTTGTTATAGGATGATGTCGGTGACAGCTGTCTATCCTTTTCTCTCATCTTAAAGATGCATATTTTAATCCTGCTCTCACCCAACCCATGCTGAAATTTGAATTGATTCCTGGCAAATATAGTGACTAAAGTGGTTGTATTTTTTTATCTCAAGTGCCTGTGTAGCTGGACACTATGCGGAATCATTCAAACAGGCGCGATTTCAGTAAAATGAATTTGAAATGAACTTTATTGCAGTGTTGACTACATCAATGATGTTTGCTGAGAAAGTTAACTTGATACATTTACTGCCAAATACTACAAAAAACATTAGACCCTGCACTTCCACATTGTTATAATAAACAAAAAATGAACTATTCATTACTAAAACATGACTTAATGGCACTGAGACACGGAGGAAACTTGGTATGTTAAGATGGTCACCCATCTACAGACCAACCTTGGCAAGCGTTGCTTAACCTTGAAGATCGACTTGTGCGGCTGTTATACTATATACCAGGTATACCTGTTTTACCATAGATTACAAAATTAAATAAGCGATATTGGCACTATAAATAAAAAAAAGATATTGTAGAAAACACATTTATTATACCTATTAGATATTTTGTACTTAAAGTACTTAAAATATTTACAAACGAAATCAATATATCCATGATTAATTGAAACTATACATACAGGAAACTATTTAATTATATTATTATGTCAAATGTTACTGTTTTACATAAATAGGTAGGAATATCAATATCTACATAATATTCACTGAAAACCCTGTTTCATACTATTAACATTGGCAACTTTAAGTAACTTCACAATACTCAAAATACATCAATAAAAATTATTTACATGACTCATAAAAATATTTCAATTATTACGTAGATACAGGTAACTTTGTAATAACATCGGTGTCATTTTTTGTTTCTCTTCCTTTCTCCATTACAATAACATTTTAGAGCAATATTTTTTTGTTTTAACTAGTTGAAAATACATATGATTTCTGGAATGTAATAAATAATATTTTGTTCATAGCCTTAAGATCTTCAATCAAAGTTGTTGATCGAAATTTCAGAAATACAATAATTTATTATGAATTGATTTAGAAAGGCAATTTTAATATTCCGGGAATAATTACTTTAGTTCTATTTAAACATTGCATTTTATCACTCATCAAATCGATAAAATCGAAATCGAACAAGACTGAGATCGATTACAATAAGTAGCAGTCATTGAATAAGCAACACCGTCCGATTGATCTAAAAAATAATTTCGACTTTATTTTGGTTACTTTTTTTATAAATACTGTAAATTCTTAATTATTCTGATTTATTTATCTGGCAATATCCTTATTTTTTTATCAAAATATCGTAATTTACAGGGTACTGAGCAAAACGTTGATAATTTTATTATTTGAATTAAGTAAGGGTATTTACAACATATGATCTTGTAGGAACTTCTCTAGCGCGTGGTAGAGATGCGGCCTTACTCCGACTAAACCGTGATCTTCGTCTGTGTAGCTCTGAAAACAAAAATAGGTTTACGTTTAAGCTAGTAATTATCTTCATTTAGATAAGATTTAAGATCCTAATATCAATCATATTATCCATTGTCTGACTGAGAAATGTATGATTAGAATAATGTTCCCACTGCTGGGACTTAGACATCCTCACTGGGAGAGAGAATGGGCCGTAATCCACCACGCAAGCCCAGTGCGGGTTGGTGGTTTTAGGACATGCCGGTTTCTTCATCTTCCGTCACCATTTTGAACACAGCTGTGATGAAATAAATTACACAAAGCCTGGTTGGGTTTATATTCACGACTTACGACTTGAAGAAGAAGAAGCCATTACCACAAGGCCATCACTGCTCCGATGTAAGGCTAATTATATTTATAACTCTTTAGAAGTTAGACTAAATTAAGGAAAACAAAAATGAGCTCACCATTTGTGTAAAGTAGACATCTCGTGTCTGCAGTAGTCGCGAGAACAACATGGCGTGTTGGTAGTGCACGTTGTCGTCTGCCGTGCCGTGGATCAAGAAGTAGCTCTTGTTGCGAAGGTTCTCCGCCTGAGGAATCACAGGATTATTTACTACTATGTCATACTAGCTTCTGCCAGCTGCGCCTTTTTTTTTAATTGGTATAATCTAGTGCTTGCCAGCGATCCCACCTAATGGTAAGCAGTGATGAAATTGTTGATGGTGAGGGGCACTAGTTTAAGTTAAGTTTAGTAAAAATTTCATTATTCTCATTTCTTCCCTTTAGGACGTGAGTTTCGTAAAAAATAATTTATTTGTAGAAACTTTACTCATTTAATCGAGATTCTGAATAACGAAAATTTTCCAAACACATATTTTCGGAAAGAAGTGATATGACATAATATTCGAGTGAGTTACTGAATTATCAATTAATGGTAATCGCAACAAATCGTTCAGGTGTGAAATGAATGAATGAAACAAAAAACTTTCAAACCATGCACACATTGACGAAAGGCGGATTAGGAGGGGCCCTTGTAATTTCTAAAAGACTTACAATCCGGTCACATTAACTTGACGCAACTCTGAAATGCGAGAATTCGCCTACTTCTCACTGCATTCCCTTAGCCTTCGATCAACGCTCACCCGGCAAGTGTCAGGTATGGACAGCATCTTTGTTATCGATACGCGTTTCGATAATTTGTCTAGTTTTCTGTTGTTGTTATATTGTTTTTGAAAATTATTACATCGACGCCAAGCGTCAAGTTAATGTGACCGAGTTGTATTATCAGCTTCAAAAAACGTACCACTTGGTCGGTGAGAAGTGATGACGCCGCATAACCTATTGTGTTATCAGACGGCAGTCCCATGTAGCGTTCAGTGTAAATTGTGTCTGTAATTAAAAAATATTCATTTATTAAAAACTTTATGCACACAAAAGTACAGAGGCGAATTTATTGGTATAGGCATTTTCTACCAGTCAACCTTAGGGTGAAACCTGTCTTCTGTTGTGAACTTTTTACGGTTCCATAACTCAAAAGGAAAAAACGGAACCCTTATTAGATCACTTTGTGGTCCGTGTCTCGATACTATTACTCGATATTGGAAAAGAAAAGGAAAAGACCAAGGTTCTCATAATAAATAATACATTTCTTTTGTAGTCTCGCTATTATAACTCTCAATTCTGGCTAAGCGATATGTACACCCTAAACAGGCGTAAGTCTTTGGTAAAATGACAGACTAGCTAAGTACTGACTGAACTATCATTTCACGTTGCCATTTCTTTATATCATAGAGTAGTAGTTCTCCAGGACGAGACACAGATTTCTCAGCCGAAAGATGTCCACTGTCGAACATAGGCCTCCCTCAAGCGTCTCCACAAAGACCGGTCCAGTGCGTCTCACATTCTTCGGATTCCCGCGACCCTCGCCAGGTCGTCGGTCCACCTTGTGGGAGGCCTTCCAACGCTGCGACTTCCAGTTCTATGAGCAATATGGTTACAAAAAAAAATCATTCTATGAATACTGACCGTAGAACCTCCAGTCGACCACAGGAGCGACGGCGGCCGCACACCTGAAGACGTTGCCACCTTCAGCAAGCGCCTTGCTAGCCGCGTACCCGCCGTACGACCAGCCCCAGATGCATGTGCGGTTGCCGTCTATCCAGGGTAGGTTGTCCTGCAAGTATCTGGAAAAATAACAAAGTGTATTTAGAAAGAAAGCAAGAAAGAAAAGTGTTTTATTTGGAACACATACATAATTATACAAAGTGTAGGAGAAAAAAACATCTTAAAACTTAAGATTAAAAATAAACCTAAATAAATATAAATAATAAATATTCCACAACTTTCATACAACGCCATCTAGTCCCAAGCTAAGCAGACATTGTGTTATGGGTACTAAACAACTGATAAACATACTAAAATAAAACTAACAATTAACTTACACTGTGTGTCACACGGCTACGCTAAATACCATGGGTGGCCATATTATGGACAGTACCTACATTTCTTATATTATTATCAACTTTAATTGCATTTTGCAGGTAAATGGTTGGTTGTAGGTTCGGCAAATATTTTTTATTTATAGACTTCATTGATTGAGATAATAAAACATGCAATTTGAAGTCAAAATTATTTATATATTTTTGAAAAAAAAAGATACGTAATAAAATGGATAAATATTGCTAGTATTTTGTGACAGCATCCATTTATCGTGGTATCTCTCTATGCAACTTCTGGCTTTCTGTAACAGGTTTCTGGTATAATGACCACTCTTTAATGAGGGCTACAATCAGCTGGTGTTATTTTTTTCACCGGCAAGAAATGTTCCAAATATTCACCAAATGTTGAAAAAAGTCAACAAAGTTAAAAAATATCACTTAAAAAAAATGGCGCGATTTCACAATGTTGCTTTATATCAAAAATAATAATACTGATGCCAGTAATAATAACACATAAAAAAATCTTATATAAATCGGTTGGTTAGCTTAAAAAGTGAGATTTATAACATAGATGACTTTTTTCGAAATCATCGTATTACGTATCTTTTTTTTTCCAAAATATATAAAAGAATTTGATTTCAAATTTTATGTTTTTATTAACTCAACCAATAAAGTCTTTAAATAAAAAATATTAGCCGGACCTACAACCAACCATTTGCCTGCAAAATGCAATCAAAGTTGATACTAATCTATGAAATTCAGGTACTGTCCCTAATAATTTGGCCACCCACTGTAGGTCCAGTTCAAAAATAGTTAATCAGTGCAGTAGTAAACTTAATCAGAACTTCATCAATGAAATACCTACTACTACTACATCTTGGTACCAGCAATAAGTTTAACATTGATTATCAACTTTTGAAGATACTAAAAAAGCTGTGGATAAAAATGCTCTATAATTTGCTTATTTGACATCATTTAATTTACCAACGATCTTAGAACGTTATTTTAAGTCACGATTCCACCTGCAGGCAATTCGAATTCAAGTTACATTACATTGCTGGCTACGAAGGTATAATATGATCAATCGCTCGATCGCGCCCCGTAATGTAATTAACTAGCATGCCAGTTACTTGCAGGTAGAAACGCGGTATTATACTTATTGATTATGATTTTTAAAGATCGAAAGCATTTAGTCTATTTCGATATTTTGTGGTGTTAGTAAAACCTAAAAGAAATATACTCGTATTTCCTATAACATAGTTCATTGTTCCTTACTTGGTAACAGTGATCTGGTCTTCAATCTCGACCGTTCCAAGTTTCCTGTTCAGCGCAAACATGTTGGCGACTCCTCTGAGTCCTGAGCCTCGTCCATCAATGTGAGCGATGGCAATACCCCAGCGGCTGACCAGAGAACTGCCCCAGTCGAGAGACCATTGCTTTGTTACTAGAGCTGTGTCAGGTCCTCCATAGCTGGAAAAAAAATTGAGTTTGTAACAAGTCCATATATCAACACAATGACATAGTGATTTTCGGGTTGGTATGAATGCAGTACAGAAAAGAGGTGGTGGACCGCCTCAGGTAAGTTAGAATAGCAGATTAAAAATTTGTGTAGACGCCCGCATAGGTCAAAGGTTTCGAAAAGTTCTAGTATGGCGATTCCTTATCGAAAGACGCAGCGCCTCCTACAAGGTGAACTGATGCCCTGGTCGAGGCTGCAAGAATCTGTTGGATACAAGACGCACACTGCAGGTGAATTGACAACACTAAGAAGAGGTTACCTAGAGCTTTTAACACCTTTGTAACATTATGAAATGTAATAATGTATTGAGTATTGTGGTTAATGTTCAGTAGTGGATGTTTTTGGACTAAAATCATGAAGATGAACATGACAGACACTCACACATAGACGAGCAGCGGCACATTAGTCCTGTTGGCGTAATCCGCTGGCGCCTGTATATGGACGTCGGCATCTGGCAGTCCTGCGGCGATAGGTACGGAGTGGCGTATGGTAACAGGCAGTATGTGGTTCTCGGTGACAGCGGCCAGCTCTGTACTGTCATCCCACATGCGAATCAGAGTACCGTCCTGAAAATTAACAAAAATTCTTTATTGTACACAAAAACATAACAAACAACATTGTGACATAGATAGTTCATGTACAAAGGCGAACTTAGCAATGAGTTGAGCATCAATAAAACTACTAATAAAAATTGCACGTAGATAAGTAGTATGATGAAGTGAAACTTCATAATTATAAGCACACGAGAGGTCGCGGTGGGTGACTACTGTCATCATACCACATTGGATCTTAAGCCGAGTCAAGTCAAAATATTTTCGAAGTAAATCCGAATGCAGATGGGCCAAGCTGAATCACTTACGACACACGAGGTAAAATGTCATCTCCAGCATTAGTGATAGCTGTGGTAAACACTTTTACGCCATTCTGTCAAAGGATGGCGTACTGGCTTTAACTTCTATTGGAAAGGCTACTTATGAGATTCGCCTTTTACCAATACTTAATTCGTAATTATACTTAATTTCAATATTAGAAAAATAATACTTACAGTGGAGTAAATAAAGACTTGTGGTACGTTAGGTCCAGCACAGTTGACAGTGATTCTGTCACCGGAGTTACTGATGGTGGCTTCATTGTAGAGGCATTCGCCTCCGTCCTCCCGCCGGATGTCGCAAGTGAAGCAAGAGACCTCATCACTACTATTGACAGAGAAGATGTGTTGTTCTGCTGAGTCGTTGACGCTTGTAGCTTTGTACCAGCTGCAAGGGAAAAATTTGATCATTAGAATTATTGACTTTTCTATCATCGGCAGGTTTTTTTTTACAGAAGCTGTCAAACCACTATTTTTATTCCTCAGGCAATTTTTTTTTTTTGTAGATTTTTTGGCGGCACGGTGGTTCCAGAAGATGACGTGACGATTTGGACTTCTAGAGAAGAATGGAAGATTGGAAAGGCCCTTTGCCCTGCTGTGGAACACAACAGGCTCATAATAGTGGATTTTTTTAAACTACCAAATTCGTCAGAAGTCATCTTAAAGATTTACTAAAAAGACATCAAGCAATTTTCAGTTTTATCCTAATTATATATTAATGAATGTGTTGAATCTATCATTTCACCAACGCTTTGTAAGTATTTATTTAATTCTCTATG
Source organism: Mythimna separata (assembly GCA_030763345.1). Lineage (NCBI taxonomy): Eukaryota > Metazoa > Arthropoda > Insecta > Lepidoptera > Noctuidae > Mythimna > Mythimna separata. Next base: position 16,040,411 of record CM061177.1, on the reverse strand, counting down.
CACACAAAAGTACAGAGGCGGACTTAATGCCCAAACGCATTTTCTACTAGTCAACCTTTGGGATTACCAAAAGGTTGACTGGTAGAAAATGCAGTGACAAGATGTGGTAAGTACAAATTTACAAATATATTTTAGTCCATAATTAAATTTTATAAAAGTATGTATGTAAAATATATACGTACATGATGTTATTGGAAGTCCAGGATAAGATCTCAAGCACAGTGTGTGCAGTCTTAATGCGGTTCTGAGAGGTCCATAGTCCAGAGCCAGCAGTAGGCTGTGACACCTGAACGATTTGCTTGTACCAAACTCCCTCAACTTCCTGAAAATTTAATGTTTTATTAATAAAAAAAAATTGTGTACTTTTAATTAGTGTACTTTTTATTGAGGTAATGTTGTTGTTAGATAGGTAAATCGTTAAGAAAATAAAATTTCAAAATATGCATGCGTTTTTTTATTTGTATTTTAAACAGATTTTTTTTTGTCTGTAACAGATTTCTAACACTTGAAAGATGAGATTTTCAATATAAATTACGTACAAAGATGCATAAAATGGCTATCGCTATTCAGCGAGGCAATACGGAGAGTGTTATAGGCACCTTTGCACCGGGAACGGTCAGAGGCGGGTTATTCACTGACGCATGAAATTTTGTTTATATATTTGTAATGATAAATGATATTTATTTTGCAAATAGGTGTCACGAAACACTTTTACACGTCAAATTTTTTTTTTTGTCATAATTATTAATCTAGATGAGGCCGGTGTTTCCTATCTGACTACCCTGAGAAGAAACACCGAAACAAACTCAGGGGTCACAGTCTCTTTTAAAAAAAAAAATCCATACAAAATGTATTGGTCAAATCATATGCGAACTATGCAGATTAGGGTCTGAAATGGCCTTTTAAAGAAAGAACCATGCAGATTTGAGTGGACCTGTCCAGTCAGTGCAAGCATTTGTCATTCGTCGTAAAGCTCAACTCAGGACTACTAAGGAGCTCAACGTCTTGACGAACAATACAAAGGAGTAATAAACATAACAAAAAGAAAAAAGATTCACATATATTGTTTAACACGCCATCCATTACAAAACATAGGAACCGCAACGACTCCAAACGAATGTTTAGTTCGCGGATGCGCAAAGAGATGGCGCTGCTTTCATTTAAATTTTAGTTCTTCCAAAATACTTCGTGTTCACTTACCGAAGGTAAAATGGTGATAAAAGCAGTTCCTTCATCATTGAAGAAGAAGGGAATGTTGTCGATCCAGCCGTTTGGTTCAGCGTAACTGTAGATCTGAAATATAATTGATGGGGGTTTAGTTATCTAGCATAAATGAGACTAGAGACCCTACCACGAGCTCTTAACACGATCCATTTAATTGCCTAAACAGAATTGTTAAAGGTATGGAGCTAAATAGGGTGTTAATTCTATCGGTCTTTCTATTTTATTTTTTTATCAGCCCAGCATGTAAGGTATCAACTGTACTTTCTACTCCTACTATTGGATATTTTTTGAAAACCCTTGATTACCTACTATTTTGGATTATAAATTAAAAAAAAACATTCAATTCAACCACTAACTGTACAGATTTTTCTCAGATATTTTTGTTAAAATAACTATATTTGTAGCTTGTTCATGGCCTTGGCATTGTTAGCTAAGGTTCATGGCCAACTTATTGAAAAGTATATTTTCCATTATAAAATAAAAAGTTCAATTAAAATTCGTCAATCTGTTTAGGAGGCACTTACCAGCGTGCATGTAGTTTGTGCAACAGTACACAACTGTACTCTCATCTCAGTCTGCACTCTGTTCGTCCATACCAACACAATAGTTGTGTTCGTCACGAATTTGACAGTCTTCAAAATGGCTCTGGAAACAAACAGTAAGGAAAATTTAGTTCGTGAAAGATGAAAGCGGGAACTACATTAAACCGACGCTCACGTGGGCGACGCCTGGGTTGTACGTAGAACTGCGTCGCGTGGCGTGAGTTTAAGGGTTGGTTTTTCTGTGACGCTGACCGTACGCGAATAGTCAGCGCTGATGGGTCAATATGCTATGTAGTAAGGCGTTTCTGAGTAATGCTGACCGCTGAGCGCTGACTTCCTTTATATGTTCTGTGGCGCTGACGGCCAGTGTACTAAGCTATGCACCGATTGTCAGCGCTAGCGGTAAGCGTGAGAGGAACACCAGCCTAATGTAGATCTACACGTCTAGTTGCCATATAAAATATATGCAGACCGACGCGCCCAGATTAGCGGACCAAGAGAAGAGAACCAAGAACGGTAATAAAGTGTGTCGAAAAAGTGTTTTATGTAGGAAGATCTATCAGTCTAAATAGCCGCTACACAAAATCGCCGTGATTAATTTGGGATAAAGTTAAATTAACCTGAATTTATGCGTGATATCAGGATGATTTAATCTTTTTGACATACACAGAAAGTACGTCATTGTAAGAAAATCTATAACTGGCGATGTGATACCTACTAATAGGTATTATCAAAAAGTAAAAAATTGTAAAGTATATAATTATGAGTAAACTCTGAAAATGCTTATCTCACAAATATATTGCTGCACTAGCCCAAGTGCTCTTACAAACTACTTTTACATCGTGACTTCAAGAATTTAAAATTAAAAAAGAAAAGAAAAAGTATCAATTCCAGTGAGCGAAGTCACAGGCAAAAACTAGTAAGAAGAAGAAAGTGATGATATATGAACAACACTTACTGGTCGAGGTCTTCGGGGGCCGAGTAGACGGTGGGAAGAATATGGTTACCAGCCACGTCGAGCAAAGTCACCGACACCAGCGGATTCGGAGTACCGGACTGAAAGTAAACACGAGTAAGTTTATTAGATAAAACTGTACATACATAATCTATACTAATATAATAAAGAGGTAAAGTTTGTTTTTTTGTTTGTATGAGGTAATCTGTGGAAGTACTGGTCCGATTGCTAAAATTTTGTCACCAATAGAAAGCTGCTGTATTCCTGAGTGACATAGGCTATATTTTATGTACGCGGGCGAAGTTGTGGGCTAAAGCTAGTATATGATATATGATAAAACTGTAACATGTATTGGTAAGCTTGGATGTCTTCTTTAACATATAAAATGACTGGAATTTCAAGAAGTCAATTTTAGTTCCACCATACATCGTCAGCGAGAAATATCGTTGCTGCCGACTCTATTAATTAATTCTAACAGTTAGAAAATCATCCTATGACTTCCCGCTTCGCGGTGGAGTTCCTTCTTTGCCTTGCGTTCCAGGACCCTGGGTTTTCCTTCCAGAAGCAAACCCATGGCCCCCGTAGCTTTTGACCCTTCCAGGCCCTTACGGTTTTGCTGACATCTCCTGGATGCACAAGTGGAGCACTATTTGGATGTTTATCAGGCAGCAAGCCCACGCCTACAATTAACAGACCCTATTAAGTAAAAAAATACTTGTTATTCACAAGCTACCAAAGCGACTTCAATCTCAAACGCAGAAAAAAGAGGAATAATAATAAAAAACGAAGAAAACCAATCGATTTCCCTATGTCCATATAGTCGCTTAGGCATATAAAAAATGAGGACAGAAGGTACAAAAGACACAGAATACTTTGTCGATGGACAAATCGTAAGTACTGGCTGGTCTGCCACGGATACGAATTCAAGATCCAAGGCCTATAAATCAATCCTTGTATACCACCATCTAATCTGTAGGCCATACAAATATTTGTGCCGTGCGGAAAGACAAAATTTGAGCGTCACCCTAATGATGCAAATAGAGAAAAATATGTCTCCATCCGTAATCACTGTAATAAGGTCTGTAGGAATGCGAACCGCCAACACATTCATAACTCTGTCCAAAATGGGGACGCATCCAAAGTTTGGAATTTTCTTAGATCATTGGGGGTCTTGCCGACCCGAACTCGTCAAGAGTCAATTTCTAGAGATTTAGACATCGATGCGATGAATAATCATTTTACAGCTTCGTCTAATTTTGATAGGACAACAAAATTGAATACATTGCATTATCTTTCATCTCTGCCGACTCCCAGTTACTCTCCATTCGTATTTGATCAATTCTCCGCGTGTGATGTTAAGAAGAGCATACTAGCGATTACTTCCAATGCCGTAGGAAGTGACTGTATCAGCCGAAAAATGTTACTGCCGGTGCTGGACATAATCCTTCCTGTCATTTGTCACATCCTCAACTTTTCTGCAGCAAGTGGTGTCTTTCCATGTTCATGGAAAGATGCTCAAATCGTCCCTCTACCTAAAAAGTCCAATCCCACATCCTTTTCTGAATACCGTCCAATATCTGTCTTACCATTCCTGTCCAAAGTCCTAGAACGTTTAATCCATAACCAAGTAAGTACTTTCCTGTCCAAAAATAATCTCCTCAACCCCTATCAGTCCGGTTTTCGTCCAGGTCATAGCACCGCTACAGCACTTCTCAATATTACGGAGGATATCAGGTCAGCTATGGAAAGCAGTAATTTAACGGTCTTGGCATTGCTAGATTTCAGCAATGCTTTTAATACTGTTGATTTTGAGGTTTTGCTTGGTATTCTATGCTCTCTTAATATATCTCCTCCGGTGATTGACTGGTTTCGTAGTTACCTGTTCGGTCGACGGCAATGTATTTGCATCGGAGAGACCATGTCTTCCTGGTGTAGTACTTCTGCCGGGGTACCACAGGGTGGCGTTCTATCTCCTTTACTTTTCGCAGTTTTTATTAACTCAATCTCCAACGAATTAATTTCTTCCTACCACCTTTATGCAGATGACCTTCAAATATACTCACGAGCCCCTCTCGAAAAGCTGTCTGAGGCTATATCGACCATTAACGTTGATCTGGCCCGTATATGCGACTGGAGCAGGAGGTACGGACTTATGGTGAACCCCGTGAAGACGCAGGTTATGGTGGTGGGCAGTTCTAGATTGGTCTCGAGGATTGACTGGACGACTCTTCCCAAAGTTTCGTTCGACAACTCAGTCATTCCTTTCAGTGAGAAAGTCAAGAACTTGGGGATTTTCATCGACACAAATTTTTCTTGGACTGCCCAGTTACAGGAAGTCAGCCGCAAGTTGTTCGCGTCTGCTGGATCTTTGAGAAGACTACGTAATTTTCTACCGACTGCCACCAAGATCACGCTTGCACAATCTCTCCTTCTGCCCATCCTTGATTATGCTGATGCCAGCTATCTTGACCTTACAGAAGTACAACTGGATAAACTTGAGCGACTTCAAAATTTTTGTATAAGGTTCATATTCGGTTTGCGCAAATATGACCATGTTTCTGAATTTCGTGTTAAACTCAAGTGGTTGCCAATTCGCCTTCGCCGTAATGCTCATATTCTTTCCCTTTTGTATAAAGTGCTCTTTTCCCCTGTTACCCCTAGTTACCTTAAAGAAAGGTTTCAATTTCTTTGCGACACACATATGAAGGTTCTTAGGTCATCGGATAATTTGAAAATTAAAATGCCAATGCATACAACTTCTTTCCTGGATAAGGCATTTACTGTTCAGGCCGCGCGTCTATGGAATGCATTGCCTTTGACAATTAAACGTGCGCAAACATTGCCTGAGTTTAAAAGGCTTGTGAAGGAGCATTTCTTATCACTCTGATTTTGTTTTCGTCTTAGCACTTATTTTCTTGCCTATATATATTTTGTATGTATGTATATATGTATCTATTGTACTTTATATTTTTGTAAACTTTTATATATGCACCAAGTGCAACCCCATTTTGTGTCCAGTCTGTCTCTGTCCATTCAAGGTTGCCTGGAAGAAATCGCCAAGTGCGATAAGGCCGCCAATTGTATGAGTTTTACCATAAGGTTTCCTTATTGTTTTTGTAATCTTGGTGTACAATAAAGTATATATAAATAAATAAATAAATGGGTTGTGGAGGTCTGGTAGGCAGCCGCTCCTCGTAAAATACTGGTATTCAGCTAAATCCGGCTTGACTAGAAGCCGACCCCAATATAGTTGGGAAAAGGCTAGGCAGATGATGATGATACAACTTGATTATCTATATTCTATGAACAAAAGCCATTAATGCATACAAGCATGGCATGCTATGCTCTAGCAGGTATCATGCTATGATCTGTGGCTTGAACCAGGGCCCGGACTGAGAAGATTTTCCTGCCTCACGCGTTCCTCCACCTCTTTCACTCGCATTACTGCTTCGCAGCAGGGTAACAAATTGTCGACCCCGCACATATATACTAGTTTCCGACCGCGTGGTGTGTTGATAAAAAGCAGCCTATAGCAAAAATAACAAAATAGAAGAATTAATAAGATTACATTTCATTCTTTTTCCTGTTGATCGGGCTTAAAAGTAGCCCATATGTTAATCCAGGGCATAACCTATCTACATTCTAAATTTCAACTAAATCGGTCCAGTCGTTTTTGCGTGAAAGAGTAACATAACAAACATTCACACATCCATTCTCACAAACTTTCACATTTATAATATTAGTAGAATGTGCGGGGTCGACAATTTGTTACCCTACTGTTGTTGTTTGTTCTTTACTCTTGCATAAAGGTCAACAAGGTCGGTAATGACCGACCTTGCAGTGACCCTTCTGCAAGACCACATTTAGTGGCAAAACTGCTTTCCATTAAAAGGGAACAGAATCAATAACTAATTCCGCTCAGCTATCAATCGTCACGTTCAGAACAATGGTCTTGTTATGTCGAGGACTCGTGTCGTTAGCTGCCGTGTTATTGAGATGACGAGGGGAAACCTCTAAGGAAAGGAAAAAGATGAATGTATTTTCTTCCAAGAAAAACTTGAAGATGATGTTTTAGATAATGTTTTTCTTTGCGTGATTTATCGGAATGGTTTATGTTTTCAAAGCAATGTCATTCCTGATGATTCACAGAAGTAAACGGTACCACAATTTAATAATGATATTCAAAACTTTATAAAAATAAGACAACAACAACTGATAAAAATTTATGTTTTAAATTAAAATCTATAATAACCTAAACAATGATTTTAAAAGTATTTTTTTTTTTTGTCAAAACACAGGTATAAAGCCATTTTCTTATTACTAAGTTCCTCACTTCGATATTACTTGTTTTAATCAAAACTGCATAGTTAATAATTATCTTCATTAAAATATAATATGTGTGTTTGTGTGGTTTTGTTTCCCATCTGTGGTATTCCACATCAGTTCCACTAGATCAATAGTCCAGTTATTATAGTACTTTCACCTCGGAATTCGAGATACCCAGCTGTAAGTCTGTAAATACTTGTATATTAACACCCTAAAAGTTGTCTCAAAACCTACATATGGTAGGGTGTACGCAACTATTAAATTTCAAGGTCAAAGTGCCCAAAAATCGTTATTTTGCGCTTTTTTTGTAAATATCTCATTTTCTAAAGGTTTTTTGCTATTTGTATATTTGACAATATTGTAGAATACAAAATTTTCTACAAATTTTGTGTAAAAAACTTTTTCCTACGGTGAACCGTTTTCGAGATAGAGGGCGGAGAGCGCACGGTCACAGCATCACTTCAGGTCAACTGGTTCCTCCGGTCGAAAACGCGTCATATAAGTTGATACTATCGATAAATCAATGATTATAAATATTTGTCAATTTTTATTAACTATTATATTATATTTTATGATTTTTTTCCTAACCTATCCACTTTTTATTCAGTATTCATTTATTTAACAACACTTACCTGGCGTGTCAGACGTTTACTGACTAAAGCCCACTCCTGTTCCTTCTTTGCCTTTGTTCTAGGGCCCCAGTCAATGTACCCTTTCACATACCCCATGGCCCCAGTGGATTTCGACCCTGCTGGGCCCCTATGATTTTCTGAAATGTTCTTGAAGTACGCATAGATCGTTACGCGTCGTCGACGACTTGAGCGCAATCCGGATGGTAATTGGACGACAGGACGGCGATCTACGCATTGCTCGCCGTCCGCCGTCGCCAGCATGGACTTGTGAACGGATGTATGATGGAAAGGAGCAGTGCGTACTGAACTGAACTCACTTAATATATATAATTTCTCTCTATGCTATGCTTTTTTTAACTTACCTAAATATCTCTATCTTTCTTTAATTTTCAAAGTAAATAACTAGGGTATGTCATTTATTAATAGAAATTGTAGCAAGAACCTATTTTGGGCACGTAGGAAAAGTGATTACTGTTAACAATAATTTAAGAAATTAGTTTCTTGTTTTGAACTTGTATGGATATTATTTTTTTGTGGCTGGTTTTAATAAAGTAGTATACCATTTTAGAATCTTGATTAGATGCACCAATTTTTAAAAAAACTTGCCATAGTAGTTTTGGTACTTTTTTTTTACACCAGGACAAGCTAAAGTTGGCTAAAAGTAAAAATCTTCAATAAATTTGGGTAATCACATAAGTTTCATTCATTTTTGTGTAAAATCTAGAGGAATTCTAGATGGTTTTACGAATAGCAGTAGATAGCAGTTTTATTCAGGTTATAGCTACAAAAAAAAGAACAGCAATATTTAAACAACTGTGGTAATGGTAGAGGAAAATATCACAACAGATCTAAATTTTAAAAGCATTTATTTGTGTTATTTCACTTATTACTTAAAAAATAATTTTGTGATATTTTTTTTTGTATTTTTCTCCGAATAGTCACGACTATTCAGACAAATATTTATAATCATTGATTTATCGATAGTTCATTAACACACATATGGCGCGTTTTTGACCGGAGGCACCAGTTGACCTAAAGTAATGCTGTGACCGCGCGGTCTCCGCCCTATATCTCGAAAACGGTTCACCGTAGAAAAAAGTTTTCTGGACAAAAATTGAAGAGAATTTTATATTCTACAATATTTTTACATATACAAACAGCAAAAAACCTACAGGAAAAAAGATATTTACAAAAAACGCGCAAAAAACCGATTTTTGTGACCTTTGACCCTGAAATTTAATAGTTGCGTACACCCTACCATATGTAGGTTTTGAGACTACTTTTAGGGTGTCAATATACAACTATTTACAGACTTATAACTGGGTATCTCGAATTCCGAGATTCTTACCTTAATTAAGCTTAAATGACTGGACTACAAGTAATACTTTCTGAAGGAAAATGCTTGCCTTGTTATTAAAAATACCAATATTACTATGTGTATGCCTAGAATGACCTTTTTTAAAAACACCAGATCTAAATTCAAAATTCGTTCCAATTTTAAAATCTCCGCATTATGACGAACGTGTCATATCTGACATACTGACTGGATATCTCGATATCGGCACATTGGCACACGACGACGCGACGGCGACGCCTCGATCTCCGGTGTTCCCTCCGGAACTGTCGTTAAACGAGTCCGTACGTAGTACACTTTCACAATAATATCATGTATTTATCTAATTAAAAAATAACGTCTCATTTTAAAACCACTGCCAACTGCCAGTTCTAAATTCAAAATTCGCTCCAATTTTAAAATCTCCGCATTATGACGAACGTGTCATATCTGACATTCTGACTGGATATCTCGATATCGGCACATTGGCACACGACGACGCGACGGCGACGCCTCGATCTCCGGTGTTCCCTCCGGAACTGTCGTTAAACGAGTCCGAAGTACACTTTCACTTGTATCGCGTATTTATATTGAATGTTTTAAAGGGACATTGCTTTTTGTTTGCGAAAAAATGTCAGCAAATGTTTTGAGCTGGACGAATATATTATTAACTTATAGTACAAAAATCTTGTATCTAAATGGGGACTTAGATTAATAGTTGACTTTTACAACCGTAAAACTATTTTAGTCGAACCAATACTTACAGTGATCATCGATATCAAAACTTGTTTATAACACGAGCCACATTTAATAGCATTAACTAGTTCAATCACTACTAGACCTCGATCTGTGTTATTCGCCCTGCAGTGGGCACTTTGCCAAACCAGTCGTGTGCCCTTTCACTCAAACTTAAGTATCAGTTAAGTGGCAGTTTGTATTTATTTTTAATATTTAGCTTATGTAATAATAACGCAGTACCGATTAAAATGACATAACTAACTGAATACGATTACAAAAATATTTTGCGTCCGCGTTAGGATTATTGTCATGAATCCAAAGGTTGAGAAAAAATACGCAAAGTATTAAGAAATGGTAAAAGGTCTAAGAAGCTCTATTTAATTCTGATAAATCAAAATGTGAAAGTTTATTTACTGTTGTTGTATCTTATGGTCACGACAAAATGGTCATGGTCAACCAATGTCCGTTTTGTTCAAATCTATTCATATATATAATTAGTAGTCATTTCAATGTGAAGATGTAACGAACATGCATACACAATACGTGCAAACGTCAATCAAACTTTGGCCCTTATAATATGAGACTGATTTACAGTTCTCTGATAGCCGAAAACTTAAGGTAATAATAGAAACCTCAGTATTAACCATGATTTAAATTTGCCATATCTACGAGGAACCACTACTTTTTCCTTCATCTATCTTCAATTCAAAACTGTTTCAAAGTCTCCAAATCAAATATTAAAGTACGATCCAATTCTCTTTAAGAGCGTCTTACCCGAGATACATTTGCATAGGGAAACCGCTGTTACGTGACTATGACCATAATACACATCTTTCTCTAGATATTTTGGAAACAGATGTCTTGTGGATATTATCTGAGTTTCTATTAAAAACAAATCATTAATATTGTGTAAAACTAATTGAGTAAAGCACTCTAGGAAATCTGGTATTTTGTGTGAATTTTGGTCTTTCATACTACTTACTACACTACTCATAAAAACTATAGATACTTTGGACATTTAATCACACACATCTGCACAAAAATATTTTACCAACAACTATAAAAGTAAAAGTGCTTCGTTTGGTTGTGCTTCGTGGAATACCTCCAAGTTTGAGGTATTCCACGAAGCACAACTTTGTGCTTCAAATCAATTTTTATTTGAAGGATTTGAAGCACAAAGTTGTGCTTCGTGGAATACTTTAGTTGCGCTTTGTCTGGTTGTGCTTCGTTTGGTTGGTCTTCGTGGAATGCCTCCCAAGTTTTGTATATTTTTCATGTGTATGAATAAATTATCGACGAAATTATCGTTATCTCTCTATTTTCACGTTGTTTCTTCATCAAACATTGCGTTGGATGGCGTTGTATAAACCAACAAGCTTTTAAACCAGGCTTAAGCTGAGAATTGACGGATAGGGAAGGGCCCTCTTAACACAAGACTTGGTGACGCAATAACCAAAGAAATTGAGTTTACGAAGATTGTATGCACTAGGTCTTCTGGTTGGAACAGTTCATTATAACTTGCGACGTTTGTACAAGTTTCTCATGATTAAGGTGATGCAGTTCCCGAAACTTGTCTCAAGGCGTGAATAAATCTCTAGTTTGCCTTGGAAGTTATTGTCGGAGACTAGGTGTAATTTACAAGGAAAATTCAGTTGGGGACTTGCAGTTTGTATAATGCACTCTAGGTGCCTATAGTATATTAGAACTAGCTTCTGCCAGGGGGAGGTTTGAAAGTGGCGGTAATAGAAAAGTTGAAAGAAAATCGTTTGCCTCGGTATAGTCATGCGAAGAGGAGGGATGAAAAGATGTTACTATAAAAAAATCTGAATTTACATGCAGATGGATGGAGAGGGAGAGAAAGGCCAAAGAAAACATGGATGGATTGTGTGAGGACCGATATGAAAGAAAAAGGAGTTACTGATAGTGTGTCGGACGACAAGACAGAATGGAAGAAGAAAACGTGTTGCGCCGACCAAAAGTAATATGGGATAAGGACAGGAAAAAGAAGAACTAGGTTCTGCCAGTGGCTTCAAAAATAGTCTAGTTTTTTTTTATGTTTGACTTTTAGGATTGTGTAAGACTTAGGCCTACTATCCACGGTTGCGTATTATTCATTGTACGCTTGGAGTACGCCTGTGTGAAGGTTGCATACAAAACTATGAAACTGGGTTGACGAAGCGGCAACGATACGACGGCACGGTGGTGACAGTAGGCCTTAGACTAATTGATGCCTCTATCCTTAAAACGCTGTACAACCTGAAGGTGTTTAGGTCAAGACGTTTCTTTTAGGCAAGCGTGTTTCACCGTCTACATTACCGCTTACCATCGGGTGAGATAGTGGTCAAAATAAACCTATTTAAAAATATAATTATTACAATAATTACTACTTATCTTTCTTTCAATCATCAATATAGGTTAATCTGATATCTATTTAATAAGACTGATACAGACAGTCCTAATTACTTTGATTGTACCTTTGTACATACAATACGTAAGTTATAAGTTTTTTATTAAATTTTTTAGTATTTGTATATAAATTATATTAATTATAGGTAAGAAAAAGAAACATATAATACTTCAACACCGAATTAAAATAATCGCCCAAGTGCTAGCCGGATTCGCGCACGAAGGATTCCGTAACACAAAAATCATGTTTATTATATAGCCTCACTTAAAGTCAGGCAAGTCCCTTGTCTACAGTCGACTAAAATCCTAAAATCCCTGAATCGTGAATAAAATATCCACTTAAAATTTGCCATGGACTAAACGGCCACGGTGTGCGAACATTTCGATCCGACCCGATGCGACCCTTGGAACAACATCGTAAGCATTTGTAAGCGCAAGTTTGCGTTTTATACAGGATTTGGTTTTCTCTTGCATAATTAAAAAGTATTTATATCACGATAATATCATTGAAAAAAACTTTTTAATTGTTTACTTTTTTTACAGTTTTATAAATACTTTTTTTTAGGAAGAGACATTCAATTATAACATGTCAGGTCCTTGCTCTCGCGTTTAACCTATCCAGTGCACTTTGTACTTCATGGGTTATGTAAAAATGAACCCTGGGGCCATGGAACGAAGGTAAAGTATGTTTTTTTTTACACAAGTATGTTCTATTCAGTAAAAGTGTGACATGTCCTCCAGCTCCGTCCAAACTGGGAGAAGTAAGACAAACCAGTGCACTTTACCGTAGGCACAGGCTTGCGGATGGCGAGCACTGGGTAGCTTTCTGTCAGGCAGTCTGGTAATAATCCGGACCGAGCCCAAATCGTCAACGGCACGTTTTGTTCCAGGCGCACCTCAAGGAGATGTCAACAAACTTTAGAGGCCCTGCAGGGTCAAAACCTACTGGGGCCATACCTTGAGAAAGGAAAATCTTGGGCCCTAAACGGAGGTCCTCGAACGCAAGGCAGAAAAGGACCATGCAAATGGGTTCAAGTCAGTAAAAGTCTGGCACGCTCTCCTGCTCCGCCCAAGCGCGGAAGAAGACAATGAATGATTTTCCAACAAAAAAAGTTGTCATTCAAATATTGCCCATCTTCTTTCAGGTTCCTACTTTGTACTTTCAGAAAAGTGTAAATGTCTTACCTTCGGGTACCGGATCTCGTGGTGCTGAGTATACTGGTAGTTAACAGAGCCAGGCACTCCGTAGTGAGGCACCTTCATGGTCCTCACGCCGGTGTCGTTGAAGGTCACGTACGCCATCTTGGTTCCGTCCTTCGAGAAATAGATGGCGTTGCTGGAGCCGAATACTTCCTCTGTAAAGATTGTTTAAAGTTATTAGTGACTGTTTTCCATTTACATTTGCTTTTTATAAGCATTAATGCTAAGTGACTTCTATGGCATCACATAAGTAGGTACTAATCCTGCATCGCGCAATTGAAGTTCGCCGCGCGACTTAAATAGATACGACAACCCGAAATGATCCAGCGGGCACTTGCCCACCTCACCACACATAACCACGGTCTGGTCGGAGAATCCTCCCTTTTCAATGAAGGTGTGTAGGACTTTACTCTCAGTTCCACTTACTTCTAAATATGTATAATTATACAGAATCATCATCTGCCTAGCCTTTTCCCAAAATTATATTGGGGTCGGCTTCCAGTCAAGCCGGATTTAGCTGAATACCAGTATTTTACGAGGAGCGGCTGCCTACCAGACCTCCACAACCCATTAACTGGGGTAACACGGTACTTCATGGCAAGACTGGAGTCAGATTTACTCGCTTCTGACTATCCGTAACGACTGCCAAAGATCTCCAAATGACAGCCGGGACCAACGGCTTAACGTGCTTTCCGAGGCACGGAGGAAACTCGTTATGTTAAGATGGTCACCCATCCACAGACCAACCTAGGCAAGCGTTGCTTAACCTTGAAAATCGACCCGTGCGGCTGTTATTATCTAGCCACGAGCTCCTCTCGACCCGTGCGGCTGTTATTATCTAGCCACGAGCTCCTCATGTATAATTATACAGAAACAATTTATAATAATTCGTTACTGCCAACGCTTTCGCCCAAATAAATGTCATCTCAAGATTCAATCATCTCAAGGTTATATTATTAAAATACTAGCTTCCGCCCGCGACTTCGTCCGCGTGTTCAAGAATAAGGATAAAAGCCTATGTTCTTTTCCATGTCAAAGGCCAAATGCATGCCAAATTTCATCCAAATCCGTTCAGATGTTTTTGCGTGATTGAAAACACAACTTAACAAACATCCACACTTTCAAATTTATAATATTAGTAAGGATCATGCAACACAAGTTACTATCTATTTAATTCTAAGCTCTCCTTAAAGGGTAAAATATCAAGATAGATCACCACATGTACCTTCTACAATAAGACGTATCTTCTTTACGGCTTCGGTTTTATCGACAGCCTCTTTGAGTATTGGATAAGTATGCATATCGGTTAATTTCCCACGAGAGTCAGCGAGAGTGCTTACTGATGTGACGCATATTTACTCCGTTTATTATTTTTATTTTTTGAAAGTTTTTAGGACAGAATCGAAAAAAAAAATATGATGCACCGACCCCAAATAAAACGTTACAAGGGCAGGAAGACGATGATGATTTTTTGAATGTTTTAATCTTAATTTTTTGCAGGCAATATTAAAGATGTTTTAATAGATTGACAGAACTAGGAGAAAACCTCCAATTACTTACAGCCTTACAGCAAATATTATAAGGAATGATGAAACAATTTGAATTTAGGAGGTTTTTTTAATTTATAAACTTTCGTACTCATAAAAAATCTCTGTATGTTTCAATACCTAGAGAATTTTGCTAGTTAGTTGCTAATACGAGATTGATTTTTTGACACTAAATTAAAAAAGCGAAAGTTTGTGTGAGTGTGTTTATTACTTTTTACGCTTTTTACGCTCGAATTGCTGGATGAATTTTGAATAAACTTACTACACGATTAGACCACATCCTAGCACATAGGACTTCTTAGCCTAAGTGTATGTTCCCTTGGTATAATTTTCTACCATCGCGCGGGTGAGACCACTGGCAGCACCTATTATTAACGTTTGAATCCCCAACCGGTCCTATGAGACCGCGCTGTTATTGTTTTGCTATTGTGTCTCGTTTCGCGGGTATCTGAGTAATTAATATAATTTCTATTTGAGACAAAATAAAGAAGCAAACATCAAAATACGAACCTTCATATACCCAATCCGGAATACCATGGTAGATCACATTCAACATTCCAGTCGTGGTGATCTGACGCACAGTGCTTTTCAGATCACTCTGGTAGTAAATGTTGTTCAGGTAGACGAAAGCCAGGGAGGTGCCCGAGGGTCCCCACACGAAGTTCTGCAGGAAGGCTTCACCAGCTTCGATGCCTGAGGGAATGATGTCCACTTTGTTTCCAGTCAGAATGTTGATGGCTGCGTAGCGAGCGAGGAAACTGTATCTGTATACCTGGAAATAATAAAGCAGGGTTAAAACTTTGAATATTCTCATTAAATTAATACCTCAATACATAGTGCAAAACGTTAAAATAAAAATACAAAAATACCAAAGCCTGTGAACACGATTTATATCATAAGATGAAAATATTTACTGATTAGTTTCGGTAATGTGAAAAAAATATGCATCTTGCAGTAAATATAAAATCTTGCATCGCACAATTAGAGTTCTCCGCGCGATTTGAACATAACAGCATCAGCCCAAAACCATCTCTCAGGTATCCCAGATCAATCACAAAATTTGTCTGATCGGAGGATCATCGGTTTCACAACGGAGGTTTGCGAGATTTTACACTCTGTTCTAAATACCTCCAATGTATAGGTACATGTAAGTGGTTCATGCTAAAATGAATTTAAATGCGTCTATGAAACTTAACGTGCACTTAAAATAGCGCGCAGTTTTATTTTATGAATGGAGATAAATGCAAACTGTTTTTTTAAAAGGTATTTTGTATTATATTTATTTATTTCCTTACTGTTATAATTTTTATTGTGTAAATACCAAACTATATTTTTTGTACCAAAAAGATCTTTCTAGAACTTCTTAAATTCCAATTCTAGCTAGTATGAAAGAAAACCTACAGCCGAAGCTGAAACGTCAAAACGACCATAAAGTAACTTTTATAGTCCTATTCATATTGAGGTTGACTTTATTTGATATGCAGTCAGAAGTAAGAGTAAGCACCATTTGCCTTAATAGGTTATAACTTCAGGCGAACGACTTCTCAAACAGTTTGAAACTTTAAGCATCAAATATACTTTCTTAATGTCTTGAAAAAAGATTCTACAACACGCTTAACATTTTTATTTTGTTTTGAAATGCAAAAAGCGCTAGAAGGATCACAAGTGGGTTTTAGTGAGAAAACGTCTGACAATATCTCTCATTCCACTCAGAAAGGGAGAAGTTATTTGATTTTCGTACGTAGGT
This sequence comes from Mythimna separata, assembly GCA_030763345.1. NCBI lineage: Eukaryota > Metazoa > Arthropoda > Insecta > Lepidoptera > Noctuidae > Mythimna > Mythimna separata. The sequence goes on along the minus strand of CM061177.1, from coordinate 16,023,761 downwards.
ATAATAGGCCGTGATTATTGACATAATATACATAACCTCACCGGCTTTAAATGTTTATTGGAATATCTTTAATACAAGAATTCTATTATGCAATAGTAATGACTGAGACAGAATTGCCTAAAAATCAAATCTATAATATATATATATATATATATAATATAATATATATATATTTTTCATTACCTACTAAAAATATGCCAGCAACATTTTTTTCGGGTCTTTGCCATGATCTTTTAAATTGTTGTCATGCCAGTGAATTAAAGAATTTATTTAGATCTCTTTAAATAAATTCTTTTAGTTTAATATTACACATTTACTACATAAAAATCACAGGGTTCACACAGTGAATTATAATTTGCAGCGACAATATTATAAGACTTCACAACCAATAACTAACCCAGTTTCAGCCAGAGCATTTCATAAGTCAGTCAGTAGATACGTTACGGAGATACTAAAATGCGGTAATAAGAATACACATTGAACTTTATGTCAGCTATGACGTATAAACTGTTGAGCTGTCTAGTATATTCTCCGTTATCGCATTAATAATTTAGAAAACTTACGACCAGTCTTCAAGACAGTTTATGTCCGGTTAACTCGTTTATATTTTGTTTATAGCATAGCATCAGCCTTATAATGTTCCCACTGCTGGGACTAAGGCCTCTTCTCTATAATCACACACACGTCACATGTCTTCGAATTTTTTGGTTCTAGGACATGACGGTTACACATTTGGAACATTTTGTTTGTACTTAAATGAATAGACGTAATGCGATACCTAACTACTAGAGTATGGTAAGTTGTCCCACATTGAACCAGGTAAATTTCAAAGTCTCATAGTGGGCTGGATGTTCAATCAATGCCTTTAATTTTTTGTGTATAGTTAGCATATTTATTGAGCTTCAATTTTGTAAAACATTAATTTCTCATATTCCTTTTAGTTTCGGTGTAAAACAGGTTTTTATGAAAAATGATTTTTGGTTCAATGAGTACCACAGGTGGTACACATTTAACCAGGGTATCGTCCACATTGAGACACCTTATTAACGATGTCTTCTAGTTCAATTTATAAGGCAAATACTTTGTAATAATAATAATATTAAACAGTAATAATAAAAATCAGTCTTATATTTATAAAAATCACTTTAAACCATATGCAATTAAACCGAGAGTCTTAAAATCACGAATTATAGCGCTTTTAATTGCTAAATAACCGTAGAAAACAGTGTACATATAAATAAATTGATATTATTTAAACGAAAAAAGCTAAAAAAGAATGAAATTGGCATAAAATATTTACTTTTTGAGTCAGTTTGCTTTCGAATACTCCTCACACAACCACTTTGCACGCGATTGCCACGCAAACTAGTGGGTAGGAACGGAACGTAAATACCTCTCTTTCACTCATATTAGTGCGGTTTGGCAATGTCGCATTTTCGAGATTCGGCGGTGGTTCAATGTAGCTGCCTGGTTCAATGTGAGACACCCGACCCTATATTAAAATACCGATCAAATGCGAATCGGACACACGCATGAAGGATTCGGCACTCGTAAGTAGCAAAAAACTGCAAAAAACACACTTTTTGTATGGAAACCCAACTTAAATTAAGTATACTGTTTTTAATATTTGTTGTTATAGCGGAAAAAAAAATACATCATCAGCGGAGTCTTAGCAATAAGGTCCCCTCTAAGGGTCCCTTTGGACAAGGAACCCGAAAAATAATACCCTAAGGCTTTTTGAAGGAAATTTTCTTAAGGCCAATCGACTCACTTGCCATGGCACACGAAAATTACCCAGTTTTAACTAGTTGTTTGCGGAACACAAGGCTAAAGGTTAAGAAGCAGGATGACGGTGTCATGGAATGCAAACGACAACTGAAGTTATGCAGGTAAGTTTCAGTCTGTAAAAAGCTAAGATAGATAAAAATGGTACAAGTGTTGTGTTGTAAAATACACTAATTTGTTCAGTAATATGCTCAAAATAGAATGGAATAAAACCAAGCTAGCAATAATTGACTTCTCTGCAAAGGACAACTAAACGAACACAGGTTAGTTTTAGTCGGTGAAATAAAAGATAGGTATCTTACTCATAGTTGAGCTAAGCTCGCTCTTTGTACATGAACTGTTATATTAAGTTTTGCGTACAATAAAGAATCAAGAATAGGTAGAAATAAATGTAATTGTTACAAATTTTGTGTTGCAAGATACAGTAATTTGTATTTGGAATTGGCAAAAGGCTACCAGTTTACTAATATGGCCTAATCGAACTTTAAGCACTAATTCACTTCTCTGGTAAGTGATTAGTGAGATTCGCATTGGCTCAATTATCATGGTTCCAATGTGTATATTCCAGACAAACTTTACTCCCTCGCTCTACTCAGGGCGAGGCAAGCTAATTGATGATTTCACAACCCTCAAAAAAAAGAGGGCTAAGCTCATTTTTACATAGCATGGGTAGGATGACAGCAGGACGAAAATATGCATCTTTAGAAAAGAAACGGATAGGTAAGTGATGATAAGAAAAGGATAGGCAAGTGATTTTTTTAGGTGAGAAATCATCAAAAATCTTCTCCCTTCCTAACTAAGTGTAGCAAGAGATTCCCTCTTAGACTTCTACTGATTATAAACCACCCTTATTTTTACCTTTTGCATTCCAGGGTCATAGCTACATTGTATGAATCCGACAGCTGTCACCCGCACCATTCTATAGCAATTGTAGTGTAGGTAGAGGACGGCACGAGATAAAATTCGATTCGTAGAAGAATTTCAAAAAGCTCACAGTCACTTCCAATGTAACAAAGTTACTTAAGTGTAACAAAAATTGAATTTTCAAATTGGGTCAATTTGTCTGACTGTAACTAGGTCAATGCAGTGTAGGACGCCAACAGAACTTGAGCTCTTGTGTTCTTTACTTAAACCTAACTTAAAGTGCACAAACTTTTTATCTACTTAGTTTCACACTTGTTCCCGAGGTGACTTGAATGCACTTGAGAAATTATGGGTGCTGTTTTTGTAGTAGGTAACTTGAAGTTGCTTTTAAGTTGTTTGGCTAGTTTAATTGGTAATTAAGTCTTCCTGCTTATACTTATAAAAAGTTTACTTTTTATCTAGAATCTTAAGCCGTGATTTTCAAAATAATCAAAAATAGTCATGCTATTTTTGATTATTTTTAATTAGTTTAGGTTGCATATTTACACTTACATGCTGATAATCATACTTACAAAGTATGATTATCAGCATTCTAATATTCACTGCTAAGATTTAAACAAAACTTTTTATATATTTGACTACTCAAATATTAAATTTGAGCCCAATATAGGTTCAAATTAAATGTAGCAGCGGAATTTACAACAGAGCACATAGGTTCAAAAAAACTATTTTTTTAATTTTAAACAACTTCAGCTACTACAGCTAATATTTGTCTCCCTACAGGGTTAATGGCAGCTCTAAAGTTACTTAAAATATTCGAAATCCTTGTCGTATCAAAGTATTTAACCCAAAAATATAAAACATAAAGTTCAAATTAATAAAAGTTACTAAGCCGTTTAATGTTCCAATAACTCTCGCAAAAAATGAAAGGTGGCACCACTGTTGTATGTATAAACGGAACGTGCTTTAATATAAAAACAGTAGTATTTTAGTATTACATTTTCTGACGACATTGCTTTTCATGTTTACCTTTTTATATGAGTGTTTGCACAATATGAAAAGCAATTCGAGAAGTGTTATGAGGGGCTTTGGGAGAAAAATGTTTTAATGCTTTAATGTTTTTAACGCGGGCTGTAATTATGAGTACATTGTTTTACTTTTATATTATAATTTTTTTAACGAATATTATAATGGTGTGTTCTTGTTATAAACATGAATTATACCAGGAATAAACATTTTCATTTTTACAAATGATGTCTTCTTTATTAGAGTTCTGGTCAAAAATGGTAAAAAAGGAACCCTAATGGTGAGATATTGTTAAGGTAGTATAAGATAGAAAAAATATCTTACTACATTTCAGTAAAATGTAATCGGTACTTGTAAATATAATGAAGTTGGTATACTTTTGTTTAAGCCAACTTTCAAAAAGGGTACTAATTAAACAGAGCTCTCTTCTTAATAGCATTATTAATCTTTTTAATAGTATTATTAAGTTACTTTTTGATTAGCGATGAAATGAGTGCAGTTAGTTATATTTGCAGATTAGGCTAAGGCGGGAGCGAAGAGCCGTTCCCGCCTTAGGCCTATAACTTATCCATGTTGAACTGCCCTACAATTCCGAGCTCGCTTCGCTTGCTCTTGGACTAAAAATATTTAGTTGGTTTTGTAAACAAAACGAATTTGTTTTGAAATGAGAAGTATAAAATGAGAAGTATGATCACGTGACCAACAAAGGAAATTTTTGCCTTGACTAATGTATTTTTTTATGTAAAACGATCAAAATTAAAGATGTAGCTCAAAATACTTACCGGCGCTACATTGTACGCCAAAATGACCTCATTGCCATCGGGAGACAACTGCATCACCCTCGATGACTGTTGCAAAATCTGTAAAAACAAAAAGATTTTAGGAAATCATGCAATTAATATAAATCTAAGTTCTGAAGATGGAGATAACTAAGATTGAAGCGGAAAATATCTAGCTAGAAAGTAGTAGAATTAGTTGACTATACCTAGATGTATGTGTACAGTTTACCTGTTTTATTATATAATATTTTTTTTAAAATATGTAGATCCACAGATCTATGTGTCTACCTATACTCGTATATACCAATTTTAATCTTATAATTCATATGATTGATTGATGATTATACCCTTTACTATGCATAAAAATAAAATTACAATAGAAACTTAAAATTAATAGGTCCAGGTGTCACAATAGGCGACCTTATCTCTAAAAGCGATTTTTTACAGACGACCTTTCGGTGAATTTGACAGAAAAGGAGAAAAAAGATATGCGTGTGTAAGTTTATCTAGAACATTAGTGGCACTTTGTGACTCAGAAAGCACGTAAAGCCATTGATCCCGGACCAACGGCTTTACATGCGTACATCATTCGTAAATCTTTGACAGTCGTTACAGGTAGTCATAGGGGGAAGGGGCCTAATCTTGGACTCAGTGCAAAGGCAGCCAAGGATAGTTAGATAGATAGACAGATAGTAATATCACCTGTACTCGCTGCCAGCCACGGAGATTCCGATCTCTACGTATCTTAGTAAACATACGCTGTCTTACATAGTAACAACGTTTATAAAAATCAATTCCTCCCTCCTCCTTGCGTCGTATTCCTCAATGCTGAGGGTCGTGACCTCCCTGCTTCATCACCTTAGCCCTTATGATGTTGATGAAATCAATTAAGAGAAACGTATTTTTTCCGCGAATTTTATGTAGGTACGCAAGTGATTTATGATAAAATCTGATTGCCGGGACGACTTCGGGAACTGTTGTGATAATTATGAAATTCTACGAATAATTTTCTCTTTTATTAACCTAATTATCGGTAAAGTAGCTTGTCGCCATTTTTGTTTTGTATCAACACGCAACAAATTCGTGTAAGATCTTATAATCAACTAACTTCTGTAAGCGTCTTCGTTTGCGTGAAAATAGGTTTCTTCGTACGAATTTTGAAACATCATTTTATACCCTTATAGGGCAAATTTTGGAAAATCCTCTCTTAGTGCTCGAATATGTCGAGGAAAAGAAACCTTATGCAAAATTACAGAATACTTGTGTTAAATTTTAGACTCTTAATTCCAGTAATTTTGGCTGTGTTTATCCTTTTATACTCATTTATATTATTGTGAATGACCTATTTGTAAATCGATTTTTTTGTACACCATTACCTAAACCTATCAATCACAATACTACTTAAAGCAAAAAATGCAAAACGAAACGAAACTAATAACTACTTAAACAAAAAATCTAGACAGCGAACATAATCGATTAGACAACAGCCTGTATCTTGCCTCATTAAAATAAGATTAACGAATTTAAATTACAAAACTCTAAAGTTATTTAAGTTGTTACGATCCATACTGTTCACAGAGAATTAAAGAAGAAAAAAACGTTTACCCTTAATTATATTTCTCTAGATCAGTGCTTCCCAACCTTTTTTCATAAAATAGTATATTTGTGTTATAGACAATTTTACAATCAATAAATACTTCTACAAAACTGCAAAGCAGTTTGGCAGGCGTAAGTCCCATGTTATTTAATTCTTCTTCTTTCTTTAATTTTATAAGGACCAAAAGTCTAGAAAGAAACTTAACTAACTTAATAAAAAACAGTTACAATTTTTTCCCTTATTTATCATTGAAATCGAAACTTGTTGCATACTGTTTTTTTAAATCAGAAGTACGAGTACTGTCATAGAAACTTAAAATCTGTTACTTTTCAGTTTGAAAATTTAAAAAATGTATTCCTCTCCTGGACCATAGTTTAGCTCTTACGGAACACAACTGGTCCAGTAGGGGTATTGCATATCTCTATTGACAACTCAAATGGTGATCATTCGTTATTCCCATCGTTCGAAATTACGATAAAAATTATTACATCGTGAATCCGAGGCAGATGATGATGAATCCGAGCAACTTTAGTAAATAGTCACAAAATATAAAGACTATTGAGTAATAAATTGTGACATTGCGCGTTGCCCCCACAGGTTGGAAACCACTGCTCTATATTCTGGCAAAGAAAATGTCACTGTTCTTGATAAAGGCACTTCCCTTGTTCTTGTCGCGTCGGAAAAAGAATCTTAAGGATTATGTCAAGGGGATTGTTAGCAGCATCCTTCGGTACGAATTTACCTCAAAGCAAGTAACGATAATTGAAAGTGTACGTACACTTGTGTACGTACACTTTCAATTATCGTTACAAAGCTAACAGGTAACCTTGAATATTTTATAATGAGATATTAATGATAAGGATAACCTGTACCGACGTAGCTATCTTTGTTATCATTCAATAAATTTACAAAAACTGAAGTGCATTACGAATGAAAACTGTCACATCAATCTAAAGTCTATCGGTTTAGGTGGTTAACTAAAGGTAAACAATCTTGGTATGTCTTTTTATATTAAAGAGGTCGTATATAATATACACAAAGATTATGTAAATTTATTTTATTAGCTAACATCGATTTAGGTAAATACCTAGTTGCAAAGATTTTTACATACAATTTTTAGACAACTTTTCGATAAAAAGACATGCCAAGATTGTTTACATTTAGTTAATTACCTAAACCGATAGACCATAGTAAGAGAAAAACTTTAAGTGCCTACTCAAAATCCTCCGATAAGTTTTTCTTGGAAATCAGCTACGTAAATTATAGCTTTGTCCGATTTAGATGGAACTCTGTATGTATATTTGAATAGTTGAAAATACAATTGAATCCAGAATTGGCAATCGGGTCCTCTTTTGGTTTTTTTCTGGCAATAACCTAGCCTTCGGGTAGAACACGTTTGAAGGACCGATAGAACTAGATTATTATTATTATATCTAGCCCTCCCTCTTCCTCCTCTCCCACCACTAATACACTACTAATAATACACTAATACACCAACCTGCGAGGAGTTATGGATGAGCGGCATGGTGCTGTCAGTGTCAACATCATAGAGTACCAGGTCGCCATTGCTGTTCCGGAACAATACCTCGCTTCCTGCAAATAATGAAACCATTTTAAAGAAACAAAAAAAACTGTTACTGTTGTTCCAGGATAGGAAAGGACAGCAGAATACAGATATTTTTATTGCCCTGCCTACTTTGACTGATTGACTTATAACTTCTTCCGCTCTAGGTTGAACAAAAGCAGTGTCAGACTTTTGCTAAAACGAATAGAGCTAAAAAAAAAATGACATTGATATACGTTCTCTCCCTTTTTTTTTTCTTTCTTTTTTTCCAACTATACATCCATTGTTTACATAGTATCGAAGAATTAAGTGCAAAGTTAAACTTTTTAGGAGGTATTTTCTGAGTTGAAGATACTAAAACTAGAGCATAGGGGGACTAATCATAAATTAGTGGCATAATTTCCCGCAATCATGGCGCTTGCAACAGCGTCGAAATATCGGGAACTCAAAATAATGAAAAATCACGGAAGATATCCCGTAAGTGACAATTTAAATTGTGAAACAAACCGTGATAGCCTAAAACAGTGTTTAGTAATACAATTTAATACTTTAATTATGATTGTATCTTAATTTCCATATAAGGGTGTATGAGGGTACGCAATTTCCTAAATACGTGACGTAGGTATTATAAGTAGAAATATCATCGTAAAATGAAACTAAGAGCACCTTATTACTTCTAAAACACGAAATACTAATTCCTTTTCCGCCTGTATGTACACATTCGCATGTTTTCCGATTAGCAATCAAATTGGTGCAACTCACGGTATGTGTAGTATCGTTAAACGTTGCCCAACGAACCGGATTACCGACAAAATAGGCATCAAAGCACGATAAAAGTGTTCTCCGTAGTTTTTTAGTGATATAGTAGAGTGCTTTAGGTAAGAAATACCGGTGTCTACTTATACGGAAGTACCTACTCGTAGTCGTGTTTTTTGTAAAGATTTATTATTAGATTATTATATAGATAATTCATGTCTGTGGCATATTATTTATTTCGTAGCATGCCTACTAAACTTCTTAATAAGTTTTTTTTTTATTGTTATAGAACACTATAATTATCCTCTGAAGTTTCCGCCTCGCCTTTGGTTACACCCCTTTTAAAAAAAATTTAATGTTATTTCTTTCTATATGTAGAAATCTAATTCTATAAGTTGTTGTTGTATACAACATCCGTATTTAGCCTACCTTTATTTTTTTTTCCAGGCTTTATTACCAAACGTTTTGATTTTTTTCAGGTAAGTGTATTGAAAAACGTTGTTTAATTCATGAATCCCCGACCGGTCTCATAGGACCGCGCTGTTATTATCTTACTATTGTGTCTCGTTTCGCGGGTATTGATAGGTTAATACACGTGGACATTAATTGTCATCGTAGTCCCTCGGCTTCATAACTACTTCCCTTACATCTCGGGCGTATATTCTATCTTAGCTGCAAGGAGAACGTCTGCCCACCACTTGTATCAAAATGTACGATACACTAATACTATTTACTTTTAAAACTAGTTGGTGCGCTTAAAACAAGCGTAAATATAGGTAACTTCTCTAAACCCAAAAAAAAAATCAAAATGTGTCATCTCTCTCTCTACCTAGGACTATTCCCAACTATATTGGGGTCGGCTTCCAGTCAAGCCGGATTTAGCTGAATACCAGTATTTTACACAATCCATTCACTGGGGTAACACGGTACTTCATGATAAGACCGGAGTCAGATTTACTGGCTTCTGACTATCCGTAACGCAATATTACCGCTTAATTCTAAAACTAGTTGGTAAACTCAAAACTAACGTAAGCATAGGCGTAAGTAACCTCTCTAAACTCAAAGAAAAAATAGGCCACCCACCCTATTCACAGGGCACGCCATTCAAGCCGACCGGAACTCCCAAAAGCCACACTTCCTTATGAAATATGTTTTCCGTGTTCTCATTTCAACCGGTTTTATAAATTATGTATGTATGCGCATTCATTTGTTTATTATACTGGTCAGTGATGGAACTAGTTTTGAGGTATTAGGTAAGCTTTTGATTGCACTCTACTGTATCTCTCTATGAATGAGTTTGTAGAGAAAAATGTACCTGCGTAAACAATGCATGTTGCCAGTTATCTTGACCGGTTCCAGAAATCCTTTTTAATAGGTACACCTACGTATATTGAATATACGAGTATCGTGCAGTATTGTAAATAAGTACTAAATAAAAAAAAAACTACGATAAATTTAAATAAATTCGGGCAAATGCTCCATCATCGAGCACAGTTACCATCAGGTAAAACAGTCAAGTAGGTACTGCTTTATATGATTACAAAAACTTCATTAACGTGGAACTACATATATTACCGAAGTGGGTGTGTTGATTACTAAATTAAATAATGTTGACTTACGAGTATGTCTCAATGTTCACATCAGGAGAGAAAAAAAAGATCGGGGCCTACTAGGTAGTGCTATGACTAGCGATTTTTTTTTCTAATTTGGATGGAAAATTATCTCCTGATCCCCAAACCTAATAACCGACTAATGCCTGCCACGCTTGCGGCATTGTTCGAAAGAGTTACCGCAACCTTAAATCGCAAACGAAAACTAAACGAACACAGGTGAGTTTTAGTTGGTAAAAAGAAAAGATACAGAAAATGTTACAAATGAAGTATTGCAAGATAGACGAATTTGGAATAGGTAACGACTACCAGTTCAATAATACGCTAAATCGGGCAATGAGCGCTAATTCACTTCTCTGGTAAGTGATTAGTGCGAACCTCATTTAGTTAATTATCGTGGGTCCATTGCGTACATTCCAAAGGGTCAAATCTTCACTTATTAAGTAAATTTTCAATTTGAACTTTTTTAACACTAGAAATGGCCTGCTTCAATCCAATGATGCATCCACCTCAAATTGTAGGTAAAGGTAGGTAAGGCCATAAGTAGCCTAAGACCAGGTTTTAAGCCTAAGATTTAAAAACTAGGATTAGGCTATTTATGGCAGACAAGGACATATGGTGATGCCTCAAGGTGGACGGAACTCACACGCACCAAAATATATTTGGCATTACTTTCATTGTGCGTGCAGATAGCCCGTGGCCTTAAAATTCTTTAAGACACAAGTAAATAAATTATTTCTAAGTAAACATTTTTTCATCATAGCTCCTCATCGCTTACCATCAGATATTATAGAAGTCCAACGCGAACCTATCAATAACAATAGAAAAACTAACGGAGAGAAAAAAAAGCAATCACACCGAATCAAACTTTACTAAAACCTACAATTTATCTAGCGTCGAACTTTCCCGTCCAAAGCGCTTATCTTTTAACAAAGGGGACTTTATATAAGTCCGAACCGTATTTTTTTACTTAGGCGCACTTGACCGACTATTTTCTTACGTTTAAACATACATACTTTATGAATTCGAAGTTGAGTCCCAAAGGCATTTTTACACATTTCGCCTACGTTTATTGTTCACGTGTTGGCGTTTATGACTGCTTTTGCTATTTGTTTAAGTTTTTTGTTTTCTTTTACTACTTTTTTTTGGTTGGTAGTTTTTGTAAAGTGAGAAATCATTCAATGCCTTCTCCCATTCTGGGTGATGCGGGAGGGAATATCAGACTTTTACAGACTATAACTACACCTGTGTCCTTTACTTCCCTTTGCATACTGCGTCCACCCAAACAATTACCTATGCTATCCTCAAGCCTACTTCCAATATTTATAAACCGATTAAAATGTATCTTTTTTTTTAATATACCATAAACTAGTGCTTGACTGCCATCCCACCTGATGGTGCAAGCAGTGATGCAATCGTTGATGGTGAGGCGCACTAGTTTATTAAGAGCCTATTCACTCTAGTCTTGAAGATACCCAAATTATAATCGGACGGAAAGACCGCAGCAGGCAAATTGTATCGCTGACTATATCCGTTTGAAAAAAAAAAAGGAATAAAGTTTCATACTCCAAAAAAATATGTAAATTCACTTTTCCGAATACCTTGGTTTAATATTCATCTTTTTTTAAAATTAATTTGCACACATATGATAAAGGGACAACAAAAATGGCTATGCCGGCAACCTTGGCTGAGAGATAATCTAGTATAAAAAAGACCATACTAAGGAGAGGACTCTTCAGCCATTATCAAACAGTTAGTCAGAGTCTTATCTTATTTGACTAAGAATTACCACTACCTGGGTATGTCCCCGCGAACAATGTCAATGACTTGAATGAATTTCGATATTCCCATAGCATTTCTCACTAAGTAAAGATTCATGTATTTCCCCTACCTACAACATACTATCATGCATCATTATTTTTAACACAATTATCTATATGTATATATAAACAGAGAAACCGTCTGACTGCCATATCAATGCACAGCCGAAATTACAGGGACTAGTAACGAAATTATTTTGTTCATACTAAAATTATATGTTCTTCATAGAAGGAAGCCCTGTACAAAATTTTTCGATTTTTTTTTTTTTTTTTTTTTATATAAAATAAAATAGCGCGCACTAAGTATAGAATAAACTTTATAGTAAGAGCGGTTTTTGAAAATCCAACTTTTAAGGGGGAAATTCATTTGAATCCAATATTTTGTTCCTTGGACTAATATATGTCCTTGTAACTTAGCATAAAATAGTAACGTAAATAAATAAAAAAGGTTTTCATCCATTATTCATAACTACTCCCATAAAAGGATTTAGGGGTTGTCGAAAGTTGTACGGGAGAATATTAATTATGTATATCTTGGGTTTGAAATAAATAATAAAGTTCATAATAAAATTGGGTTAATGACATAGACTGCCATATTATGATTAGTTTTACAAAACTATCCTCCAAATAGGGTTTAAAATGTGTTTAAATTTTTAAGAAAACCATTATGCGAATGGAATCGGTAGCAAAGTGCTAGTCAAACATAAATCTCGTATTGACCTTTAAATTTTTCTAGTTTTACATCAGATTTACATAACAATGGGTATTTTATTCTCAAATCAATTAGGTACGTAACGTAATCGTGCATTTTGGGTGATTTTGCGTCATTATCCCTATAAGGCCAACCCGTTTGTTATGCAAGACATATAACTGCACGTTAAGGCTGGTACACACTGCTTGTTACAACATGGAAGGTAAAGCTTTTTTGCGGTTTCGGTTCTTAGCGGCCGAGCCATGCGGCCGCGACCTGCGACTGTGACCCACGACCGCGACTGGTGCCATAGTACTGAGGGTTGCGTGACTTGGTCGCAGTCGTGGATCGCGGTCGCCTGGTTTGCAAATCTATACTACAGTCAAGTGGGTCGCCCGACCCGGTCGCTGTCGCGTGCCGTGGTCGCTTGGAACGGAATGCTACCTTAACATGAAAGGAGCATTTATAAGTGTGGACACTCAATGAGCGCGCGAACCGGACATGTACCTAGTCATATAGTAGGTTGAAACGCTCTGTTCGCGCATGTAGTGTGCACGGTTCGGTGTCTACACTATGGGAATTCTGTTGCATTACACCAGTCTGTACCCGGCTTAACATTTACCAACGAGGTCGTTAATGTCGTTATGCACAATTTTATAATATTGAAATCCAACGAGTTTTGTAACCGACGGATTTAAGGGCCATATCGGATTTTTAAAAAGGTTGTTTTTTTAGTTCCACAACGAAGTAATATCATATCGGGTAATATCAGTAACCGGTTATCCATGAGCAATAGGGCCCAACGGTAACAACAGTGACTTACTAGTAGTAATTAGTAGATCGTGGGTTTAAAATCAGCCGATTTACTTTATGTTATTTTAACGCCGGTAAATAAATTATCACGCAATCGCTAAATCCTAGGATCAAAAATTCGAAGACGTGTAGCCTCCTCCAAACCTCTCTGGGCCTTGATGATTTACAGCCCATTTTCTCTTACGGAGGACGCCTAAGTCCTGGCAAAGGGTACCTTAGAAGGCTGATTGACTACAACAATCCCAGATATTTTATGAGTATTCGACAATAAGCTTTACTGGTATTTTATTATACCCTTCTTTGTTGTATTACTTACAAGTATTTCATAGGAAATGTTTGAACAAGATTTGTAGATAATAATAAAAAAAATTACATATCTACCTACATTTGAATTACAACATCAATATTAAGTATACGTGGTAAAGCACATATAGGTATTAACAGTAATTTTTTTATACTTTTTTACTTGTTTTTGAATTCCTTAATATAATGTTTCAGCATTTACAGCAGTAAACCGTAAAGTTTGACGTAATAAATTGCATCAGAAATTCCAGAACAGGAAAACATTTTCTCAGAAAATACATTGTACCTTTAACCGTTGTAGTTAAAGTTTAACTGAACCACTAAAAAAAACACGTTTTTTGCATTAGCTGAACTATGCACGAATAAACTCGATAGAAAGCAACGATATGCCGTTGTTATGTTAGGACACTACCCCGGAGCATCGTAAAAATCTATTCCCCTCTCTAACAATAACAATTACTCGTACAAAACATTTCTAAACTTCCGTATTTTCTGTGCTATTGGTCCCTTATGGATAAGTATAGAATATATGCACATATATTTCGTATCCTTTTGAAACAATTCCTATAACCAATTGTTTTATTTTCTTATAGTTTTATTTGAATAGTTACCTAACTTGCTCCTTAACAATAGCATTAAACATCTAAAATACGATCTCATCCTTTGAGATGCAGTAAGAATTTTAAACTCCCTCTAGCTCAACGCAACACGAGAGGAGTCGAAAATAAAGCTGATACATCATCATTCATCTGACTGAAAGCTACCGTTGTTTTTTTTTTTTTTGGGAAGATCAGACGTTTACCGGACAGTAGGACGGCAAGCTACCCATTGCTTATCGTCCGCAGGCCTACGCCTATGGTGACTGAACGCTGTGCTTCTTGCGCCCTATCGCACCACCCAGAGCAGTTAGGTAAAGTTATTTGACGACTGCCCAACCACAAAAACAAAAAAAAACCAGACAGTGTCGAATATACTTTACAAGATTATCTAGTAAAGATACAAGCAAAACATACCTGAAGACCACGTAGCATTGAAGGAAGGCGGCGAATATATCCCATCGATGATCTCCTCCAATTCCAGAGGGGAAGGCGGGGGATCCGTTACAGGTGGTTCTGTGGTCGTGGTAGGGGCCGCTGTAGTTGGGGCCGCGGTTGTCGGGTCCACTGGGACCACCGGAGTCGTGGGCCTCGTAGTGGACTCTATCGGCTGGGCCACACCATTGTCGTTGCCTGTGAGGACCACGATCAGAGTGATCACCACTCCGAGAGCTACCAACATGGCGATTGTTCCGATTACGTATCCTAGTGTCTTCTTGCGTTTGGTTGCGACCAGGACCTGGAAATTTAGTTTCAGTTAGTTACATATAGCATATATAGGTATACAGGTCGAATTTTTTAAATGGGCGTGCATAGTCAAATCTTAGGCTTAAATACAATTCAATCTTTAGGTAAGTATAGCACAGAAATAAAAAAATAAATCTAGCGTCACGCCGTCTTATTACACTATCCGATAGTATTTTAAGTGATCTAAAAATGTGGTTAAATAGAATGACAAGAGTTTTAGTGAAACCGAATTTAAATCCAAGGCTAGCACAGTTTTTTCAAATGCACTTAATTTGAACAATTCATTGCGCCTGCAAAACGGCGTAACATAGTCCGTGAAATCAGCGTCAAAGTCAAAACAAAAGAATTGCTCTATTACCGTCTATATAATGATTATTATGCAAGTTAATGTAACTAGGAAGAGATATAATATAATAAATAATTCACAAGCCTACATTAACAGAGCGATTTGAAGGTAATCAAGCATCACCTACAGTCGCAAAGTGCTCCAGAGGTAGACAAGTGACATTCTATTAGATTAAGAGATTGGTGAAAAATCTAAAGTGTGCCTATAGAATGGGCAAGCACTATTAGCATGCCACAATAATATGGTCAATTCCACAAATTTTGGCATTTCAAGCATAAAATTGACTAGCGCTCTATCAGGAGCGCTCATCGTTTGTAATATGTCACAAAGAACAATTCTAAGACTGTTGGCATTTTCGAAACTACTCTCGTATTTAAAATATCAACTTATCTAGAACTCAACACTTCAAATCATTTTTGCGGAATTGTCCAAAACTCAAAGGAAACTGAAAGAGTGAACAAAACAGGTAGTTTTAGGCCGTAAAAACACTTCTTTTCACCCACAGCGGGATATAAATTATTTGATGTTATCCCACCTGAACAAAATATGTTGACACGGTTCTCACGAATTTATAGAGCAATATGCGAGGATGTTTTATACATGTATAAAAGGGGGTTTACCTAGTGTATAGTATGTAGGTATATCACATATATTGAGAGAAATTATCACCTAGCATTGAAGATGAATAAACAATTGAACCATCCATCTCACAGAAGATTAAAAATAAGCACCTATAAAATTTAAATAATCGTTTACAATTAATACCTTTTGTGAAACACAGAATTTTTTATCACAATTTCAAATGATTTATGTACTGACGTTAAACAGACTGAGTAAGCACTAAATTGTATTAAATACGGTTATTAATTACTAAATGAATTAGTCATACATTCAGCATTACCATACCTACATTCAGCGAGATTCACAATTTACGGCGGGGTTTTCCTTAAAATATGGTAACGGGTAAAGAGAAGACGTAGGTTCACTATCTTTTGGTAATAAGCTACATTAAATGTAACTTAAGTAAAATATTATAATTCCCTATGAATGAAAAAAAATTATAATGGCAAAGGCAAAAAAATTTGAACCTCATAATTAAAACTAATAAAAATAATTATTAAAAAAAAACACAAAAATGAAAAAAAAAATAAACAAAATACATACATAACGTCAAACCAATCACTGCAATCCAAAATCACTGATTATTTTAAAAAATCACTTGAAAACACTAAAACCCATGCTCCTAAATATTTTGCCAAAACAAATATTGCAATTAAATATTTATTCACAAATCTGCGGCCATTCCGTTCGCTGAACAAAAGTGGAATGGACTCAACTGAGTATGAGGACCTTGATTAGGTTTTTTTACATGTAAGTTACTCCACCGGGGTTATCGAAGGTTATCTACTGTTCGTTCAACATTTAGCATCAATTACGTATAGGTTACGCCGCATTGTAGTAGGTAAATGGCGCGATTAATTTGATTTTATTTATATTCAACGGGTCTATATAACAGTACGTGCTACTCTATAGTTTGCAGTGTTTCTATCATTGTAAACCCGAACCACAGACTTTATAAAACTTACTCGAGCTAGTCACTAAATACACTCGTACGTAATTCTAGGTTAAAATATTTTTTTTTCTGAGTCCTCAAATATGGATAATTTAGTTATACACATAGTTATTTGTTCGGTACTAGAAGGGCCTGTTTCACCACCTATGATTAAGTTTCGAGTATCTTACTTGGCAGAAAATTTCATACGAATTCTGTCACATTTTTGAATTTATTCAGTGAGTAGTGCCTACTCGGACATTGTGAAACAGGCCCTAATTATTAAAAAATTGTTTAAAATGTACTATTGGCGATTTACTTACTTGTAACAATATTGTGTAAAAAAATTAATTAAACATTATTATTATCATCTTGAAGACTGTTAAGTTGTGGAAATAAATGGCTTTTAATTTATGTTATCCTAATTACAAAACTGAGTTTTAATAATCACTTTTACTATCGTCTTTCTTTCTTAAATTTTTTACCTATTTTATCTTTGTCAGATTACCTTTCATCTATGTGTATATTTACTCCAATCGAGTTTGATTGTGAGTGCGTACCATAAATTCTTATTCCAAAAAGAATATGTATCAACAACCTCTCAAAAACCTTTCTCTGTATCGGGGTCAAGAGCTTATTCATAGGCTGAAAGTCTTTCACACGATATATTTTGTAAAGAGTTTTTATTTGGAGCCTTAAAATTTGGTCTAGTATTTTCGATAGCAACACTGGGATGTTTGCGTCAAATACAGATCTAATATTCTATTAAAATATCTTCTATTAAATTTAGTATTTTTATTGAATAAAAATCTAATCTTTACAAATCTAGTTTTTGTATCGTAGACATCCGGTAACTGTACAGTCGATATTATACTAATCGGTTTTTTTAGCATTTTAATTTTAATTTAATGCTTTTTTTATAAAATAATAAAATATATTCATAATTTAATTCAATTTTGGCATTTAGACATTAATGTATTTCTGGAATGTAATTAATTTTTATTTTTTGCACTGCGTTTAAATTTTATTGTTATTGACATCTTTCTAATTATTTAATATTCTTTTTTACTTTGACATTTTGTTCAACCAAATTTTTTAACAAACATTACGCGGTGTTTAATCAAATTCGTTTAATTTTAATGTACCTAGTAATTGTCTCTAAGACAAGTGTTGCAGCACTTGAACAGTATTTTTAATTTGTAATTGCAAATTCCCAGTGCCCTTAATGTTGGTGGTCCTTAGTAATATATAATAAAGATATTGAATCTATATTTTTGCAGCTTGCTTTACATTTAGTAACACGATTTTTAATAGTCATCTTAAAAGATAATAAGGTAAAAGGCCCAGTAACCGTGAAGTTTTGAACTTCCCTGACTTTGCATGCGCGCTACACTAAAACTAGTAGAGTTACAAAAATAAATTTTATATGACTAGATAGATAATTTAATATACTTTTAGTATATTATAATGCTATTAAATTAGTGTTAATGTTAGTTAACAATAAAACAAAAAATATACAAAAACAGCTAGTTGTACCAGTATCCGGCAGAATTGTACTAGTTAACGTTAAATTGTCCCAGAATCCGGTAATTTTAACCGCGAATCTGAACTCTACTGCCTTACGTTAAAGTTCATAGAAATAAAATATTTTCAAATAAAAAGAGTAGTGAAAGTAATTGGGGTCTGTATTTAACAAAAAAAAAACATTTTTCGTTTTAATTTCTTTTTCATTTCTTTTTAATTTGTGTTACACAAATTATAGGTTAACACTAGTAATATTTTAGTTTCATCTTGATTTGAACCTTAAAAATATCTTAACTTAATTTTTTATATCTTAAAAAATAGAAAAAGCAAACATAAGTTTTTATTTCCATCTCCTTTAATGATCTTCTTTTGACAAAACTGTAGCAAGTCCTTTGGAACATTTAATAGACGAGCGACCGCGTATTTTGTCGTCCAACGTTGACCGTGGAATATTGTACTGCCTGGCTGCAGCTAGAATTGAGGCACCTTTTCTAACCGCCTCCATGATCTTTGGTATGGCCTTCTGTTTGTCACTCATGACTAGCTGAAAGAAAATTAACAGGCTACTTGCTAATTTCTGATTTGAAAGCAATAGGTACGAAAAAGTAAAAAAATAATAATTTCAAAACCTATTTAGAGTGCGTCTAATGAAAGCGCGACCTGGAGTATTTTTTTTAATTTAATTGGCAACATTATTCAGCCGCAACTGCAGGAAATAAAAAAAATGGTTAAGTGTCAAAACATGATTCTCCTACTAGTTAGTAATACCACATACAATTTTTTTTGGATTTAACCTCTTTTTCTCAGGTCGCGCTTTCATTAGATGGACTATAGTAACATTTTTGTGGTAATTCCATTATTTAAAAACAAACATCACCTAGCTTTTTCTCCTTTTTCTCAATTTCAGTTGATGCCAAGCAGTTGTTTTAAAAAATAGAGCAAGTAAACCCATTTATAATGACAGACCAAGTTGTCACTAGTTTGAAGTAATCATAAAGCAACCCAGAAGTAGGTCACAGATTGGCCCAAAATTAAACACAAACCCATACTTTAGTTCAGGAAAGCAGCAGTACTTTACTATGGCACTACTCAAGTAAGCAAAAGCTCGCTTTTTAGCTTTTTACGGCACCAGAAGTTCAACTTCGACTCATAGATGCCTCGAAAAATTATTCAAGGTTTAGAGGCAAATAAATACGCAAAATAATTTACCTTTAGACAGATTCAATCATGGCTACGATTTTGAGACCATTTTTAGTACCTATCAACGATTTTTTATCATCTGGATAACTTCACAGGTCTGACTGACATCTTGCACCCAAATCTGAACTCACGTGAGTTCAGTGACTTAATAAATGAAAATGAAACTGCAAGAAACATGGAACGAGGCATATTTATATAACATATTTTGTCAAAGAAGACAAAACTAGTACTGAAAAGACACCAGGTCAAGTGTCACCATTAGTCAAGTCTTAAGCTGCAAAGCAGTAAATGAAATAGAGGAAGACCTTTTTTGCCCTTGCCTAAATATCAGCTACTATTAAGCAGTATACCACAGTGAATGTTGCATGACAAAATATACGAACACTATTCTGTTGAACCCCAAAACCATGTTGAAATAAATGGATTACCAATGACTTCCGAAACGAATTATTCACATTTTAGTCGCATTTGGTTTTTATTTTTATATAATGACAACACTCCGAGAGCTATCAGTTTCGAGCTGATAGCTCTTGGAGTTTTGTACTCGTAAAAATAAGAACAAGAGGCTATCTGATCCGACTCGAAGAAGATGCGTGCAGATATTGTGATACGCAATCTTCGCCAATTTAATTTCGAAAGGGGTAAGGACGCGCTAGAGCGGAAAAAGGGCTCCAAACTCTTTGCGATAGATCTGTCTATTGGGCAGAGCCAGCTCACGAAACTGAAGACCGACGATGGCAGAGTCATATCCTTTATGTCGGAGCTCCTGGGAGAGATCGAGGCATTCTATGGAAAGTTATACACGTCTATCTCTAAATCCACGGCGAACCTAGCGAACGACCCAAGAGCTAGATTGACCCGACACTATATTGAAGATATCCCGGTCGTCAGCCTGTATGAGATTAGGATGGCTCTGAAACAACCTAAGAATAACAAGGTGAGGACGGAATTACGGCCGAACTTCTGAAGGCGGGTGGAAAACCGGTACTTAAGGCCCTTCAAAAGCTATTTGGTTCCGTCATACTCGAGGGAAAAACGTCACAGGAATGGAACAGAGGTGTGGTGGTACTTTTCTTTAAGAAGGGCGACAATGCCCTGTTTAAGAACTACAGGCCCATCTCACTTCTGAGCCATATCTACAAGTTGATTTCCAGAGTCATAAGAATCGTCTTGCGTGCAGGTTCGACCACTTCCAGCCTCCTGAACAAGCCGGATTCCGAAAAGGCGACAGCACCGTAGACCACATACATACGCTGCGGCAGGTTATACAGAAGACTGAGGAGTATAACCTGCCTCTCTGCTTAGCGTTTGCAGACTACGAGAAAGCCTAAACACCGAGACTTGGCTGGTACTGTCTTTCCAACGGTGCCAGATTGACTATCGGTGCATCGAAGTGCTGAAATGTTTGTACAAAAACGCCACCATGTCAGTCCGACTTCAGGACCAGACCTCAAAACCTATCCTTTTACAGCGGGGTGTGAGGCAGGGAGACGTTATCTCTCCGAAACTGTTTACAGCCGCATTGGAGGATGTCTTCAAGGTTCTGGAATGGGCGAGGCATTAATGTCAACGGCGCGTACATCACTCACCTTCGGTTTGCCGACGATATAGTAGTCATAGCTGAGACTACGGAGGAGCTCAGTACAATGCTCGGTGATCTCAGTCGTGCTTTCGAAAGAGTGGGACTCAAAATGAACATGGACAAAACCAAAGTCATGGTAAATATCCATGTAGCACCTACTCCTATTAAGATCGGAGACTCTACACTCGAAGTTGTGGACGACTACGTCGACCTGGGACAGACGGTCCAATTGGGTAGGTCTAACTTCGAGAAAGAGATCAATCGTCGAATCTGACTCGGCTGGGCAGCGTTCGGGAAGCTGCACGGTATCTCCTCGTCCAAATTACCACAGTGTGTGCTCGGAAATGTGGTCGCTCACAATGCACCTCATCAGAAGGCTTGTCCAGAAAAGTCACCCAAAGAGCAATAGAAAGGGCTATGCTCGGAGTATCCTTGCGTGATCACATCAGAAATGAAAATATCCGCAAGACAACCAAGGTTACCGACATAGCCCGAAGAATCGCCAAACTGAAGGAGCAGTGGTCAGGGCACATTGCTCGCAGAACGGAGGGTAGATGGTGACGGAAAATTCTGGAGTGGCGGCCACGCACCGGGAGACGCAGTGTTGGGAGACCTCCCACTAGGTGGACTGATGACCTCAGGGTCGCAGGAATCCGATGGATGCGGGACGCACAGGACCGTTCGTTGTGGCGACGCTTGGGGGAGGCCCACCACTGGACGTTTTTCGGCTGAGATGATAATGATAATGACTAACTCAAGAAAACCTTACATGGTAGTGAAACACACAGGCCAGCTTGGTGAAAAGAACAAGTGTGTCTAGAAAAAATATCTACGCGGGTAAAACACGTACGTACCAATTCACATCATGTAAGTTTGTCGTTCTAAAGTACGCTATAAAATATTACCCAGTAGTCAATATTCATATTAATGTACTAAAACTGCGCCCCATAATAAAGGAATAAAAAAAAACTGGTTTTAGACCAGCAGAGCTGTAACGCAAACTGTACAAAAATCGGGAAATCATACGGCAAAACGCACAAGCAACCAAATGCACGAAGTGACAAAACAAACAAGATATCTAGTAGCTACATTCTATTGAGTCAACGGAAAATAATACTTAACTCAAGGCAATAAGAACCGTGACGGATTTAAATGCATCTGTTAATGCATGTCCCATTATCCGGCAGAAAATATTTAGTATAAAAAAACAAAAAAACTACAGTTTCAAAGGAAAATGACACCTATTTCAAAGCAATAAGGATACAATAACGGGTTTCCGTGCAACGTATGTTACCAGGTTGATAGTGTACCAGTAACCGGCAAAAAACAGACGAATTTACCGGGTACTAGGTCAAGTAGGGGTTTGTGAGTACCAATAGATGTAACATGCAAAAATAACTACTTTTCGATGAGATTTATCTTAATTTATGGGTTAAATCGTTAAATAATACACTCAATTTTTTATAAATATTAACACTCTTACCTTAACATTGTCCGTCGAAGTACGGCTAGATGATCTCTGCGACGGGGTAGTCTCTTAGTTCACTGACAGAACTTTGAACTTACAGTTAATTTTTTAATAATGAATTTTTAAACTCGTACAGTTTTGACATCATTAAACTTTTTGATGAGTGTTTTCATTAAAATTGTATAAAATAGTACCAAAAATAAAATGCCATTTGCAAACTTTAATTTGATTTTGATAGAAAAACGCAAAAATTAAAAAACTGACTAGTTAACGGGTACTGGGACCTTAACGGAATTACGTACTTTTACCTTATTATTTATTTATTAGCTTTAAAAATCTTTGTCGCTTGAGACACTTTTTAGAAGTAGGGGATTTCTCTTTATCTTTAGTGTTTTCTGTCTTTATATAGTAGTTACAGGCATTAGTGTACGCAGAAGATAATTATGTTATTA
The DNA here is from genome assembly GCA_030763345.1 of Mythimna separata. Classification (NCBI taxonomy): domain Eukaryota; kingdom Metazoa; phylum Arthropoda; class Insecta; order Lepidoptera; family Noctuidae; genus Mythimna; species Mythimna separata. The sequence goes on along the minus strand of CM061177.1, from coordinate 16,000,686 downwards.
ATGATGTACCTGCTAATGACGGTTTAATACCTACTACAACGCAGTACGTGTTTTTTTTTGACGTTGGTAAAAACGAAAAAAAACATCATTATTTGATGACTTTTCTTGCTCTAGGGTGAAACGAGAACGTGCCGTGGGGTTTGAAGGCAACAGTCCTTACACACATGCACGATTTGCGCATGGAGAATATAGAGATGCAAGATCTGGGTGAAATATCGCTGCCGCGACAAATCGCGGCATGGCATACTGAGGTCTGGCAGGATCTGACGGTGCTAAGTGAGTTAAAGCAGCAACTACTACGCAAAACGTCTAAAGTCTTAACTTTCAATTTTTTTGAAACCAAAAATATAATAATAATATAATAACAAAAACCAATAATAAATAATAATATCTAAGACATTCTATTACTTTGAAGTCGCACAAAAAACGTGTAACGTTATTTATATTTCCAAGAAATATTTGTATTTCCTGGAAAAAACGGTTAAAAACAAAAATAAGGAAAATGAACCGGTTTGCCTCGTAAAGCGGCACAATACCTAGCTACTTTATCATTATTTCATGTGACTCCAGTGATAGCCAACGGCCAAACAGAAAATACGCAAGACAAGGGCGGGGCGCGGACCCGTCGCAAACAGGGCGCCGTCACGACTTTTTAACATATATAGAAAAGACACGGACCCGTCGCAGACAGGGCGCCTCACACGTAAAGTTCTCTTCTAACTACTCCGACGCAAGATGCACAATGGCGAGCGGGCGAGCGCTGTGAGAACCTGCCCTCCGCGCCCTTTCCGCTCCACCGTTTGCGCCCGTGCAGGCCCGCGCCCTTACCGCGCCTTGTCCTTTCTATATGTTTTCCAATAGGACGCCGACGAGTTATCGTCGTGACGGCGTCCTGTCTTTTCTGTATGTTGTACGTCGCGACGGCTGTATACATTACTGACTGCGACGGGTCCGTGTCTTGCGTCTGTTCTGTGTGGCCGGTGCCTTAGACATAGACCTCTCCCAAATGTTGCTATAATAAAAGGTCCTGTGCGATTCGCATCCATCGGATTTTCGAGAGCCTCACCAAGTCGTCGGTTCACCTATTCTGACCTAGGCACCTACTTAACTAAAAATAACTAAATATTATGCAATTACTTAATTTTCGCTTGCTTCATGTATTGGTAATTGGTCTTAAAATATTCAAATCGCTAGTTATTGCTTTTAGCTTATTATATAGTTTTGATTAGTTAAGCTATTTTTCTTATTTCAGTATTTCAAATAAAATCGCCAAAAAGTTTTTTTTTGCGATTTTATTCTTCAGTAAGATGGATTACATTTTTGATCGTAGTCGCACAGTAAGAAGTTTAACGGGCTTAGTGCTGTACTGACTTGCTGAGTGACTTTATATATCACCAATTTTTTTTCCGTACTGGTATCGAACTTGCGACACACAGCGCAGCAACCAATCGCTCAACCACTGCACCTGCAGTTCCGTAACAATAAACATACGGTGCGTTGGTGCGTTAACAACGTAGTGTTAACAGCAACACATGTTTTCTATTAGTAAAGCTGAACACTGTATAAATAACTAATTTGTTACTTGTCTGATCAACAGTTTACTTTCCAAACATGGCACTAAGCCATCTTCCTAGCTTATATATATGTGTCATAGACCTCTCAGTATAGGTACCTACAAGTATTGAGCCTGTCCAGTTTTTCAAACAAAATACTAAACTAACCTAGCCAGGTTAGGTTAGCTTTTCGTTTCATAAGGTTTTATATCGCTAACCACTTCAATAGCCACTCGTAACACTTTTGTTTTCATCACATCATCATCACGACTACGACGTCCATTATAAACCATAAACCTCTCCCAGGTGGCACCATAACGTCCAGCCCTGTGCATCTCGCATCCATCGCATTCTGGTGACCCTCACTAGGTCATCATCGTTTCATCATCATTTCCACCGAAAAACGTCCTCTTTTGGACATAGGCCTCCCCTAATTGTCGCCATAATGGCTGGTCCTGTGCGTCTCGCATCTGTCGGATCCCCGCGACCAACGCTTAGATAATATAATAATATCAGTCAAGAATCCGTGGCAAAACATATCTATTTAAAAGTATCATCATTATTTAAGAAGTAGTAATGGTCAATGCTCACCTGGTCACTGGTCCCCATCTCCAGAGTGGAGTTGCTGTTGTCCTGCGCCATCTTGATTGGGAACTAACTGTGAACAAAATAAGAACAATGTTAAAAGATTTAAATTTCAATAAATATTTAAGGAATACTTACCAGTATTCCATAAATATTGCAGCCAACAATTTTTTGCGTGTGATAGAAAATGATTTAAAGGGAACATAGTCACAGAATAAAAACCCTATATGTGCTTTTCCAGGACATGGTCTACTAAGTTTCATCGAAATTCGTTCGGCAGTTTGAGCTTGAAGGATTTACAAATATACATTAATATACGTTATACTCACTCGTAAACTCTCGATTTTGTGGTACCTGAATTATAAATGAGACAAATTATTATAAATTAAGTCTTTATAATTATAATTGTAAACACGTCACGTTTTGAAACTACATAGGTATTTCTGAAATATTTCAACGGTTATCAATTCTGCGAATTCCTCATTAATAATTCAGGAATGTTATTAGTAGCATTTAAAATATGATTTATCCTCTTTCTGCGAAGGATAGACCGGACAGATTGCGTAAGTGCATAAAACGTAAGCAAAAGCAATTGAATCACATACAGGTGACGAATGCATAGCTTCATATCTATGACACCAAGCATATAATGACGTATACCCATCTGGGTATACGTCATTATATGCTTGGTGTACGCCTGCATGAAGCGTATATAACTACAGAACCATACCACGTACGTTTTATAAGTATACCACAACCTGCATATTATCTTTTTAGGGTTCCGTAGCCAAATGGCAAAAACGGAACCCTTATAGTTTCGCCATGTCTGTCCGTCCGTCCTCGCTTAATCTCTGTGACCGTTAGCTCTAGAAAGCTGAAATTTGGTACAAATATGTACATATGTCAATCACGCCGACAAAGCGCAAAAATAAAAATTGGAAAAAAATGTTTTATTAGGGTAGCCCTACATGTAAAGAAAAAAGCATTTTTTTTTTTAATTTCAACCTTAACGTGTGGTATATTTTTGGATAGGTATTCAAAAATGAATAGGGGTTTACTAAAATCATTTTTTGATAATATCAATAATTTCGGAAATAATGGCTCCAAAAGTAAAAAACAATTGGTTCCCCCCTCTCTAACTTTTGAACCATAAGTTTAGAAAATATGAAAAAAATCTGAAAAGTAGAGCTTTATAAAGACTTTCTAGGAAAATTATTTAGAACTTGATGGGACGAACAGTTTTTGAACCCTACACTGGGCGTGGCCCGACACGCTCTTGGCCGGTGTTTTCCTTCTCTGTCAAATCCACCCAAAGGTTGTCTATAAAAAATCGCTGTCAGCGATAAGACCGCCTATTGTACCACCCCTGCTCCTGGTAGAAAACTTATTTATGGTGTACAATAAAGAGTATATAAATAAATAAACAAACTATGAAACTCTGTCGACGTAGCGCACGACTCGACGACACGACGTTGGACGCGTCCGTGGCCTAAGTTTACATGTAGAAAGGAATTCAAATAAAAAGCTCTAGCAGACAGGCACGATGCGATAATTCGACAACAATTATTGTAGAAATTGTTGTAATTTTTTTATACAGTAGGTATTTCGGCTTGTAGAGAAAGTAAAACTTAAGTGAAAAATCTATCTATATTTTTTTTCACCACATGGAGTATTAAAGATTGCTTCTACCAGTGGCTTCGTCCGTGTGAAAGTACAAAATTATCTCAAGAGAACATCATCCCGAGATAGATACCTAGATATTCTATTAGAGCATCTGTGTGTCCAGTTTCATTCAAATCCGTTCAACCGTAATTTAAGCGTAAAGGAGTAACAAATATACAAATACAGATATTTAGTAATATGTTTAATTATGTGACAAATTTGTAAGTAATGACTCCAGTCACTGCCCCGTTTATTCTTTTACACTTTTAAGTTAGGTCGTAAGGAATCTTTCGTTTTAGACTCCTGTTTGGGTGTCTATAAGGTTTACTGCTTGTTTGGATGGTTTGTAATTCCTTCTTTAGACATGATGAATATTTGGTCAGATTTTTAATTGCTCTAACTTCTAGAACCACGTAACATAAGATAAAGGCAGAAGAACCAGTAGTACCTATAGGTGTATTTTTTAAAATTAAAGATATGATCGATGTCAATAACTTGTATACTGTTAGTTTATATTCACTTGACCCGTGTTATCAGGGGTTAACTTTTTGAGATCATTTTTAATTTCAAGTCAAAATTGAACAAAGTTTGCGGTAGATTTTAAAGCACGTAGCAACTAAATCAAAATTTAAGTAGGCCTGTACCTATAAAATTTCAGGGATGAAGAATGTGCTCTAACAGGCTTTGTACAGAAAGGGTTCCAGAGTAGTCTTGTAAGAGGAAACAGGGCACTTTTAGCTGGTGATCACCAGGTAGGTTTTAGTGAAGTAAAAATCCTGCAATACCCGGACTTATTCCCAAAGTCCAAGAGCCTTTTAAAGATACGTAGATTATTAACTGTAGAACACATTATTCCCACATGGGCCACGTATAACAATCTGGGCGCGTATCTTCATACATTTTAAATGGCAACTAGACTTGTATAGCTACATTAGACCCACGCCACGCGATGCGTTTCTATGTACAATGGAAGCGTCGCATCGCACACGTGTGGTTCGGTCTACTGTAGTTCCCCCTTTAACCTATCAAGCCCTACCTAATGAGAAACAATTAATGAACTATCGTAAAAGTGCCCATCAACGGCTTAACTCCTCACACTTAATTGATGATTATTACACAAAATATGTACCTACTTATTACATATGTATAAAAATACGGTCAATCGGTCCAAACATCTGATAAGACCAACTCCAGTTATCGAAATCCTTGTAATCATTATTGTTTTGTCTTATCTAACCGAGTGATACGGATAAGAAAAAAATGTAGTTGCAATGAAATTATTTCAACTAATCGACTTGTAAATAAGTAGATTTACTAGCGTTCAAGAAAGTGTGCGTATTGAGAGGTCTCGTGTGCCACTATACAACAATATGTAACATAATTAACGCATATCCTGTGGGGTCATAGTACTCGTCATTATGAATAACTTTTACTATGGGACCAAACCTGAAATCGAGATAAAAATAATCAGCTGTTCCCTACATTTATGCACGCTTATTTCGTCTGCTGTCTTGCCTTGCAGTAATGTGTAACATTTTCTAACAAGAAATATTTGAATGAAATTGCCTGTCTTGAACTTGTTGCTAATTTGACATTACGCACAAATCGAATGGAGTTACCTCAGCGATCGATTTTATCATATCCCATAGCATCAGATCAAATTACATTTCAATTCACGCTCATTTCACCAAGTTTTCACAGTGGGATATTAACAGAATTTATTGACAGAATCCGAAGGGACATCTGATGTGACTTAAACTACGATTAATGATCGTGAAAGTCTATTAAAACATAAGTAACGCAACTTCTCCAAGAAAATCGATAAACACAAACATGACATAATACCTACTATAAAATACATTATCTAATCTAATCATCATCTATAGGTATAGACAGTATTTAATTTATCTGTGTATAAAATATGGCGAAACTTCGCAAAGACTTCATCTTCAAAATGTTGGTCATTTTAAAAGCCTAGTCGGTCCTCAAAAATTCCAATTCTCTATAGAGTTCAATAATCTTAAAACACAATTTATTTTCCTTCCCCTAAAATTCGATATTGCTTCTCGCATCGGCGAGCGTCGAGATTTGATATTTATTAGGATTGAGCGAAGAGAGTGGAGTACGATCGTAGCTAGGACCGCGGGGAATTTCTGAAAAGGAAACCCGTAGTCCTAGAACGCAAGGGACAACTGAAGGACACAGATGTGGTTTTAGTCAGACATCCACCCGCTCCGCCCGATGCGGGAAAAGTCATCTGATGATTTCCACACAAAATGAAAAAGCGTGGCGTGAGTGTGTCAGCAACAACACACTCTGTTTCTCGTTCTAGTAAATGACGGTGCTGCGTGATAGAAAAGGATAATAAAAGCGTTATTCTGTGCTACCAGATGTATCTAGCTCAACCTTTAGCTTTCTGCAAGGTGTGTTTCTTATTGGGTAGAATAGCCACTTCTTCACGTGCATGCCTGTAGGCATTTTTTTATAGTGTTCAAGTTCTTAATAACTATCTTTTTTTACTCTATCTAGTCAATCTACCTTACTTCTTTCCCATGAACTTCTCTTTCTCTTTAGTGTCCAACTTTTACAGACTAAAACCCACAACATTCAGTTGCCCTTTTTTGCGAGGGCTGCCGTAACTCCTTCAAACAATTTGCCTTTGCAGGTGTCGACCCTAAAGGCCGAATAAGTTTTACTAAAATCTCTTTGAGGCGCCCGTGGAACCCGCGACAAAGATCCGGACTAGGTCTTTAGACGATAGCCGGACATGCCTATGTTTGGAGAAGATGGAACAGAGAGTAAAGTCCCACATACCTCCGTTGAAAAGGGAGGCTCCTCCGACCGGACTGGTGTTATGTCCGGTGGGCTACTGCCCGATAGATGATTTCGGGTTGTGGTATCTATTCAAATCGCGCGGAGAACTTTGCTTGCGCGATGCAGGATTCTGTGACGTCATATGTAGTAGATCGTAGTCGCCACACCAGTCGTCCTGCGACTTCCGACGCCTGAGCGTTTCCGATAGGGTAGTTTCTGCCGCCTGCTTTTCGTTCGCAGAAAGAAGTGACCGCCACGATGGTGTAAAAAGTGTGTGACTGCGTTTGCTCCTTCACACTCAAATGCTTAAACAGGTTGGCATGAAATTTGGCACTTGTGTTGACAATGTCGTCGAATAGTACATAGAATTCACACGTTTTATCTTCTATTATATTATCTATATCTATACTAATATTATAAAGAGGTAAAGTTTGGAAGTTTGTATGTTTGTAAGTTTGTATGTAGGAGGTAATCTCCGGAACTACTGGTCCGATTTGAAAAATTCTATCAATGTTAGATATCCTATTTATCGAGGAATGCTATAGGCTATATACCATCACGCTACGACCCACGGGAGCGGAGCAGCAATGAAAAATGCGGGTGAAACCGCTGGGGACAGCTAGTATTTTATAAATACCACATTTTTATTACAAAATAATGTTAATTCACTAAATTTTATCCTTCCTAACAATATTCGGAAATATTACACACTGTCTAGAGCACTTTTCATGGAATGGCACCCAAGGACTGCAGCTGAAAACCAGCGTCAAGTGGTGGCCTTGTGTTACCACTTGGCATTATGCTGAGCTGAGGTCCTTTTGGCATTACTAAATGTTATTTTTGTTTTATCTTTAAGGAGTTTTCTGTAGTTGTAATGCTAATAAATGCAATTTTCTTATTTTCTTTCTAATACGACGTTACAATCGTACACTGTACACAGACAGCAACTTTCTTACTTAGACGGTAACCTTTCTATATGCCTTGCTTTTCTCAAACAACAACACTTTCTCGTACAGTCGCCACTGTTCTTTTTAAGGTACAATATTATCTATCTGAGGAATTGATTTACAAGGACTTCTGATAACCAATACTTTATACTCAAAATTCAGCGCTCAATGTCTTAAAAATATGCACCGTCATTACTTTTAAGGATCTAGCTGTTTATATGACTCCAAAACATCACACAAACATTTAATACACACAGACAAAACACCTCAATTCCTTTGGTTTTACGAAAATATTCCAATATTCTACTCACCACGTTCCAGAATTAAAAAAAAAAAACAATAAAAAACGGACCGGCCTTAGCCGTATCTCCGCCACACTGAATATTTTACCTTAAGATTATTTTTATCAACCAATTCATAAAGATAAAATAGCATTAATTTATATTCTAATCAATAGAGATATTGAAATAATAAAATTTTGATCAAATAGTTTATGATTAGATTAAAGGTAATTAGTGTGAACATAAATTTTAATTTAACATAGATTTTCAAATCCCACATATTTACATTTAATAATTACTTCAACTGCAAGACGTCCACAGCTGGACAAATGGGCACAGTGACACAGTCCTTAGCCTTACACAAGCGCCATCACGAAGACCACATACACACAAACAAATAACAAAGTTGAAGTAGGTTTTTAAGCAAGTAACAACTAATTCAAAATTTAAGTAGGCCTATACAAAATTTCAAGGATATGCCCTAATTGACGTTGCACAGAAAGGGTTCCTGAACTGTGAAAATAATTAAATTTCCAAAATACGCTTTAATAAAAACTGTTCTAAAAACCAGTTTCACTAGTTCTTCAGCCAGTATTTTAACGGAAAATTCAAATTCCGAATTGTAATTTCGCTCGCCAAATTGAATTCATTTAAAAAATTTGGAACATCGAATTCCTTTTCTATTTTCCTGTAACCAAATAGATTACCATCTTGTTTTTACACACCAAAATTAGTGTCAGTAGCTTGTTGAAAAATACAGTTTTCCAATAAAGCAATCTGTTTGTACTCATGTTTGTGACCAATTGACTAATAAGCACTAGGGCTGTGTGAAAATGAACCCGAGGCCCTGGAACGAAGGCAAAGAAGGAACAACGGAGTGGGTTTTAGTCAATTAAAGTCTGACGCTTCACCCTAGAGCGGGGGAAATTAATCAAAAATGTTTTGCTCCTTTAAAAAACGCACAAGGGTAAAATCAACTTCTGAATAAGATTGACTGGTAGGATATAGAACACTTTAATATACCCAGAGGTATGACTTCGCAACAACGGCTAATGTTCTATAATCTTATACCTATATAAAATTCTCGTGTCACAGTTTTCGTTCCCGTACTCCTCCGAAACGGCTTGACCGATTCTCATGAAATTTTGTGAGCGTATTGAGTAGGTCTGAGAATCGGCTAACATCTATTTTTCATACCCCATAGTGAAAAAAAAAATTATATGGCAAAACAACGTTTTCTGGGTCAGCTAGTTTCTATATAAAACCGTTTTTTTTTTTCAAGTGGTGAATCATCAGAATGTCTTCACCGGCTCTTGTGTGGAAAGTGTGTCAGACTTTTACTGACTAAAACCCACTCCTATTCCTACTTTTCCTTCATTCCAGGGCCCTGAGATTCTGTATTGTTTAATTCAGGTCAGTTCAAAGGTAGAACCAAGTCCTGGATTCCTGGATAAGGATATAGGGACTCCTACTCCTACTTGTTATTTTGTTATGCCCGACGACCCTACCCCTATGTACCTACAACCTAAGTTCACATTGTGGAATGCATTAAACATATTGAGTATCGAGGAGCTCGTGGCTAGATAATAACAGCCGCACAGGTCGATCTTCAAGGTTAAGCAACGCTTGCCTAGGTTGGTCTGTGGATGGGTGACCATCTTAACATAACGAGTTTCCTCCGTGCCTCGGAAAGCACGCCGTTGGTCCCGGCAGTCGTTACGGATAGTCAGAAGCCAGTAAATCTGACTCCAGTCTTGCCATGAAGTACCGTGTTACCCCAGTTAATGGGTTGTGGAGGTCTGGTAGGCAGCCGCTCCTCGTAAAATACTGGTATTCAGCTAAATCCGGCTTGACTGGAAGCCGACCCCAATATAGTTGGGAAAAGGCTAGGCAGATGATTAAACATATTGAGTATGGAGTATATAGGCCACTTATCCTGAAGGTACCCTACTTCGCAACAACGGCTAATGTTCTATAATTTCTATAGCTACCGTTGCATTCATATAATTGGCTTGTCATTACATCTTCACTCACGGCTGGGTCGTACTCTTTCATCACGATTCGTTCGCGCTGACTAGAATTCATAATTAAATGTGCTCATATAACGTAACACTTTCTATTACTTCGATTACGTTGAGCAGTTAAGATTCTATATAAATAAGAAGTGTAGTAACTTCACTTTGATGTAGTAGGGATTAATTGTTTTACATGTTTTCATTTATATTTGTGAATTGCTTTTCAATAAATAAATACTCGTAATTTTAATTTAAATATGTGATTTTCTAAATACGTGATCGCTTTTTCCGACTGTTGTAAGAAGAATATCAAAGCTAATTCATAGATCTTTATTGAAGTTTAGATATTATCTCAGTTACCTTGGAGCTACACTTGCCGAGGTCCGTCTGTGGATGGATGATCATCTTAACATATTGAAATTTCTCCAGTGGTCGGGAAACACGATAAACCTTTAGACCCAACTGCCAGATTTAAATAGTGGTTAGAAGCCAAAGGATACCGTGCTATTCAATTGCTGGGTTAACTGGACCAAATAGGCAGTCGCTCCATGTAAATTATTTATATCCAGCTGTATACGGTTGAAATGGAAACCGACAGGTAATATAGTTGGAAAAAGGCTAGACAGACTATCAATGCATGGATCATGCATATTGTTTTTGGACACGTTTTTTGAGATTTTACCCACACAGATTTGAGTGAACCTGTCACCGTAAACAAATATAAATCAGCAGATAATCATGTTACTCAACTCAAACGTTGACATAGATTAGATTGTTCTCAAAGACAACAGTAGAACGTTAAACCAAATCGTTTTGTTTTTGTCACGATTCGCTCTGTAACTGCTACGAGTATTGTTAGTTTACCAGCCTTTCAACAAGGTGTTGAAACGAGTGTGTGAACTCTGGCTATTATTTACAATTTCAATAGCGCTTAAGACTTACAAAACAGATGTATTTACTTAACTGTAATGATGCTGTCAATTTACGCATGTGTTTGTTAAAATACTTATAAAGATGACTCATAAAGGTGGTTCCCCGCTGCATGTCATCATAATTAATATTAACATATTTGTGTAATAATGTATTTTAGGTGTGTCATCACTGTGAATTTTTTGCATAAAAATTATACAATATGTAACGTTAAATGCGCAAAACCTGAAAATAGTTTGATCAGAATAACGAGGAGAATCAAGTGAACCAATTTTTAATATAAGTCACATTTTTCAAAAAAAATACTTTGCCTATTATTAATAGGTCAAGCTATCACGTGCGCAAACCCTCCAAAATAGGTACACAAACAAAATTGGATGTTGCGCAATTTAAATTTTCTCACACGGGTGTAATAAATAGTTCTTATTTCGATGCAGATATGAATTTTAAACACTAAAACGGCACATAAAACCTCAATTTTTTTTTTTTTTTTTAACTAAGAATTAGGTCAAATGAATTAAAAATCATTTGGGGTGTCTAAGGTTTTATGCATTTAACGTTACACGTTGTATAATCAGTCCTAGAAACCCGTGGTCCTAAACCATAAAGAGCAATTGAAGGAACATAAGTTGGTTTTAGTCAGTAAAAGTCATACACTGGAGAAGTCATTCGATGATTTACCAACTGCCAAAAACATACAAACCCCTTTACCAGAAAAGGCATCTTTCACACAGTTCATCTATTATGTCGTTGGTTATCCTCTACTCCTACTCTTGAAACCTCACAACCAAACAATAGTAAACAAAAACTAAGATAGTATTCAATAAGTGTCAATACGTCTAAAAACCACAATATGTTTATGTTACCTAAGATCACAAGTGGTCTGATTATAAAAACCACAATGAAAAACCTTGGCTTAGATATTCAAGTATTGGATACATTCAAGGACGTTACGTTTTTGCATTTAAAATAATTATTTTCTTTTCTCAACTGTATTGTATCTAGTGCAAAAAGCGATGAGAAGAATAAAGCGCTCAAAAGACGAAGCAACTTTAGTTGAGCGTAACCACCAACTTTTAGAGCAACTTACCTACAGATGTTTAAATGCAAGAATGTGTTATAGGACGGAAAGTCCTTCAATGACCAATAAAAAGGTAAGATCTTCCAATCAGACGTGTGTCAGGTAGGCAACTGCAAAATTGCTGTTACTCAAGCTCAAATCGCGCGAAAAACTTTAACATCTCAAGGTGAGCATTATAATAAACGACTAGGAGAAACTACTGGAACTAGGAGTGTAAAATAATGTACAAGATTTTCTTTTATGACGTTGGCTGCACTAAGAGAGGATTTTTCAAAATTCGCCCCCTAATGGGATAATAGGGGATTCCACACGGTCGAAGCTGCTGTCAGCATCTTGTATACCTATAAACTACAAACAATCTGCCTGTTGCTGCAATTCGGAGATCATTACTCCGTCTGCGGAGCGCCTAACATTCGTAGACAGTTGAAAGTATTGTCAGGGTCATTTTCTTTGCAAATTGTCGAGACGGTAATAAAGCTAAATAGCGTTTTAATGGCGTTGGTCAGCTATTAAACTTTACTAATGTGACTAGACCGTTTATCATTGTGATAAAAAGTTTCAACGCAAATATTTAAGAGCTATCAAGTCAAAAATCGTATGTGGTTTATAGGATTGGTTAAACACACTCCCAAGTAACTAACTGGTAAATATATTTATATTTAAGAATTAGTACATATCTATACTAATATTATAAAGAGGTAAAATTTGTAAGTTTGTAAGTTTGTAGGTTTGTAAGTTTGTACGTAGGGGGTTATTTCTGGAACTACTGGTCCGATTTGAAAAATTCTTTCAGTGTTAGATAGCCCATTTATCGAGGAATGCTATAGGCTATATACCATCACGCTACGACCCACGGGAGCGGAGCAGTAATGAAAAATGCGGGTGAAACCGCAGGGGACAGCTAGTTAATTATAACAGAGGTATTGCGTTTATAATTGAAAATTAGTTCTAAAAATACTGAGAATTACATCGATGAATTGAAGGATTTTTTTAAATCTTTCACCAATAGATTGCTAATCGCTGAATGACATAGAGATAGGCTTGTATAAAATACAACTAAATTATGAACCTCTTTTTTTAAGGTGATTAAAAAACCACTTACCACATTATAAAGTGACTTCATATTGAAAACTAAAACTAACGAAGTCTGTTAAAAACTAAGCACACAAAGAAAAGTCCAGCTGTCCGCAATTTTTAAATCGCTTTACCACACTTTGAAATAACAGTAGGAAAAACTATTTATGTGACAAAAAAAAACTGATTATGAATTTAAAATAGCTATTTATCAATGTTTTATCCTTGCATGGTTCTACATTTGCTCTGATACGATCTGCTTGAGAACTGTACTGAATATGAGCTTATCTCATCACCGAGTTACTGTAATCTAAGTTTCAAGTACCCCTTATCACGAATGCCTAATGATACATCATTGTTTTATTGAACTGCAAATCTTTAAGTGAGAACTACATTAGATCAACGCCATACCTGAGTTGTACGTAAAACCGCGTCGCGTGGAATCGCGTAGCGTTGGTCTAATGTAGCACTACAAGTCTAGTTGCCTTATAAAATGTATGGAGACTGACGCCGACGCGCCCAGATTGGCGTACGTGGCCCACGTGGGCGCAATTTAAACTGATGGACAAGGGTCTGCCGAGTTATATTCGCATATACGTCATAATAATATGATGTCAAAAAATTATGATAATAATTATACTAATAACAATTTCACATAAGCCATTCTTTGTTTCTGTGTCACAACAATTTCCCGTCATGTCAACCAGGGGTTATCTTTGGGTGTACTAGCGCGTACAGGGATAATCGTCGGTTGGTACCTAAAGGGCTTTTGCGAGTTGACTTCAGCCCCACGTAAGCCTTCCAAAGGTCCAGGACCCTAGGGTCTGGAGATATACTAACACATAAATCGTTTCTTCGCTCCTCTCAAATCACAAACATAAAACCAAGAAAAAAAATGTAAACGCCTCTTGCTCTTTATCTTTATTATCATTAACAGCTCCATTCATTAAAAAAAAGGTCTCATCTTCATCAAAATCACTGCAACATGTTTATTTAGTCAAGCCATTTTGAGCTGAATCAGTCTTAATTTTCTTCGTCTTCAAGATAAAAACCTTGTGCTCGTTTTATTGCCACTGACCTGGGTTGATGAAATCTAATTTTGTCGCACTTATTGGATTCCGAACTAGTTGATTCGATTTCTTATTTCATTATTCGCCTACACTAGTGTTCTTAGAAGGTAGTGATGCGTTTTGTAACTTTCCATTTTGTTGGTGATTTAGTGGGTTTGCCTTTTATAGTGTAACCTTATAATTCTATCTCTGCTAATGCCTTTATATAAATAATTCTTCTGCAATTTTGTTTGTCACCTAACTTCTCCTTAACGGCTTAACCGACTTGGTTGCAAAATTTTGTGTATTTTTGAGAGGGTCTCTGGATGGTTCGAAAATACAATTGAACCCGGTAAGTGTCGCTGCAATCGGGTTCTCATTTGTTTTTCTGACAAAAAGCCATCTTCTGGACAAGATATCATCCGCAAGGATAGCTAATCTGACTAACACAAGAGGGGCAGAAGTTATTTCATGATATCTATAATTCCTTCTGTTTTATTTTACAAGACCATCCAAGCAAAACGATTTTAAAATAATCGAATTTTGAATTTAAATTCACAATCTGTTCAGTACAAAATCAAAAATATATCGTCCTTCGATTAGAGCATAATAGACAGCTACCAAAGCAGCAGATACTGTAGACAAAATGCGTTCATTATGCGCTCGCACGAACCTAATTATCAAACTGCTATCGTCAACGAAACATTACAGCCAGCTATTAAACCTGAGGAGACGGGGATTGGTAGTCAAAATATATGGTAGCTTTTTTGTCCTGCTTTCAATTTGGCTAAAGGTTTTATGTAATATTGTAGAAAACAATATATCTACTGATCTGTTTTTACCTAATGAAAAGGCCCGTATGAAAATTAGAATTTATACTATAAAAATTTGTTTCTGAATCACAATAATATGAAAACAGTGATGGCTCAATGTGTTATAGAAAAAAATCGTACCTATTTACCTACCTATTACCTTCTTATTTATTTTTACCTAATGAAGAGGCCGTGTTGACATTAGAATTTTATCCCATAAAGAATATTTTTTTCTAAATCACAGTAATATGAAGCAATGGTGGCAATTGCCTCAACTTACTGAGTTAGGTTATAGGTTCAAATCCAGTCAGTACAAGCCTGAGACTCTATCTCGCTCCAATCAGAGCGGCAGAAGTCAATTGATGATTTCCCACGTAAAAAACGTGTCAGACTTTATGATATTGCGATACGTATAGGTATTTATTTATAAACACATAGAGTTGTCATAACAGGTAAGTATACCTCCAAGGTAACAAATGTAGGTGCAAAATAGCCGCACTCAGAGATGCCACCCACCCTCTACAGACTGATCAAATGTCCATTAGTGTCTCAGTGAAAATAAACTTCATTCCTATCCAAACACAACTCATCTATATAGGTATGTAGCAAAGCTCGATAAATCTCGAAATCTCGAATAATCGTTTACTACGGTGTCTCGGTGTCCATCTCATCGCTCTGGGTTTATCAATTCTTCCTTCTTTGTTCAGGCGATTTCTCTCTGGAATGCGTTCCCATTGAGCATCAGGATGGCGTCCAGTCGGTTGTCCTTTAAAATAATGGCACGTGAACACATCCGTAAGAAGTTGGTAGAATCGTCACAGCGTTGAGTTGTTGGATTCGTTTCTCAATTTAATTTTGGCTTTTTGTATGTATGTATTTGTTAGTTTTCTATTTATTTGTATATCTTTAAGTTGCACTTTCTATATTGTTTCTGCACCACCCTAAGGTCGACTGGTAGAAAATGCCTAAGGCATTAAGTCCGCCTTTGTACGTTGAGTTGTGCATAAAGTTTTTTAAAATAAATAAATAAATCTCTCCAATAATTTAATTTAACCAGACACATGCTGCCGGTTTTTATACTACTACCTAGCATTAAATATGATAACGTAATTTGCAGTGTATAATCTACTTAAGTTCCCGCAGACACCTCGGGAACTCATAACTGAATTAGGTCAGTTCCTACTACAAAATAATGAGTTAAAGTGATTAGCGCGACTCTCTTATGACGACTGCGCTCCTGGTTCCTAATTATTTTTTCTCTTATTAATGTTATTAAATTATTATACTGGGAGGAATTTTTACGCAGACTATTTTTAGGTTTTTTTTTTTTTTTTTTTCTGGTAGGGGAATCATCAGAATGACTTCCCCCGCTCTTGGGCGGAGCGGGAGGGCTCTTACTGACTAAACCCCTACCCCGTTCCTTCGTTGCCTTCGTTCTGGGGGGGACTCGGTATCAACCGTTAGGAATACCACATGTTCCCCCCAGAGGCTTCGGCCCTACCGGGCCCCTACAGTTTGCTGACATCTCCTTGAGGCGCGCGTGGAACAGAACGCGCCGTTGACGACTGGGCTCGGTCCAGATTATTTCCAGACTGCCGGACGGCGAGCTACCCAGTGCTCGCCGTCCGCGAACCCGCGCCTACGGTGGTCGGAAATCGGGATCGGGATCTCGGCGGCGGCGGCGTGAGGACCGTTCCCTCACGCGCTCGCGGTCAGCCTCCTTCACGAGCATTACTGCTTCGCAGAAGGAGGCGACCGCATGCCAACCCTCCTCGCTCCGGACCATGGCCTGAACCAGGGCCCGGCGCGAGAGGTCGCCGCTCCCGATAGTCTCCACGAGGACACGGCGGTGCTCCGCCCAAGCGGGGCACACTTCTACCGTGTGCTCCACCGTGTCCTCC
The DNA here is from genome assembly GCA_030763345.1 of Mythimna separata. NCBI lineage: Eukaryota > Metazoa > Arthropoda > Insecta > Lepidoptera > Noctuidae > Mythimna > Mythimna separata. The sequence continues at coordinate 15,983,982 of CM061177.1, read as the reverse complement.
GGGCGGTCCACACAGTGGCGACACCCGGGCGTCCTCTCCTGCTTGATTCGATGCAGGAACCTCCCGAACTTACCGTGTCCGGTGAGGACCTGCGTCACACGGAAAGAGAGGACGCCGTGACCTCTTTCCAACCACTCCTCAAAGAGGGGCCTAACCGCCTCAATGACGGCGTGCCCAGCACTGGGTTGCGACAGTCGCAGTCGCCATGCCACCCTAAGATCCCGCCGGAACTCTGTCCGCCATGCCGCGACTTGTCGCGGCAGCGGAGTTTCGCCCCGGCGTTGCATCTCCACGCGCAAATCGTGCATGCGTGCAAGGACTGTTGCCTCCAGATCCCACGGTGGCAGGCCAGCGAGGAGGCTCGCCGCTTCGCGGGAGATCGTGCGGTATCCCCGCACCATCCGGATGGCCATGACCCTCCGGCAAGCGTTCAGCTTGGGCGCCGGTCGCTTACCTAGCGACGGCGCCCAAACCGGCGCCCCGTAAAGGGCCATGGACCGAACGATCCCCGCGTAGAGCCTCCGGCAGGGGGCGTCTGGACCCCCTAGGTTGGGCAGGAGCCGCTTCAGAGCGGCCCCAGACCTGTCCAGTTTGGGGGCCAAACGTCGGAAATGCTCCTCGAAAGTCCACCGGCTGTCGAGGACGAGTCCCAGGTACTTCATCGCCGACCCGACGCCGATGTGGACCCCCCCTAGACTATTTTTAGGTGAATTTTGTTTTTGAGCTTGAAATCATTAATTAACTTCTACCGCTCTGTGTGGACGTGGGAAAAAAGATTGATCATGTTCATTCAGTTGCCCTTTGCTTTCCAGGGTTGAGGTGACTCTACGACCTATAAATACTACGTTGGTGAGTAAATCATGAATAAAATAAAGTTTTTAAATTAACTTGGAATTTTTTTGTTATTTTTGGTTCTATAAAAACAGTCGGTCTTACTACAATTTACGGTAATATTTTCGAATCGTGGGGTCCGATTGCTGATACAATATTTTTTTAAATTATCCAAACGCCTAGTTGACATATCGCGTTCCAAAAGCTGGCTTTTAACTTGGACAGAGATTAATGCCCGTTTTCACCAACAACCCCTAAAATTTAAGTGTCTCTTAAGCTGTTATAATCACGTTTTTTGCACATAATAAAGTTATTATTCTAAATTAAAATATGAAATCTTTAAACTTATGTGTTCGATTTCATTCTTTAATTCGGAATAAAAACTTAATAATATGCAAAAACCGTTGTTATATTGGCTTAAGAGACACTTAAATTTTAGGGGATGTGGGTGAAAACGGGCATAAGAATTATATAGAACGGGCAATGTCGCCAGTCTTTTGAGCACAATTCTAGTCGACAGAATTTTTTGACGGTATATTTTAGCTGAGATTTGATGCCTTCATTGTATATGGTGCAGATTCAAATCTAAAATAAAAATCTTTAATTTAAAAATAGGTTAATTTTTATTAAACTAAAATAACAAGATTTATCGATCAGGAATCGTATTTTTTGTGATTATTTACGAGTCGTAGAACTTCCTACATTCAAACTGCAGTTTTAATTAGTGAACTGTTTTTATTTTTTTATGAAGCAATCCAATCAATTTTAAATCGAGTTGATGAAAAAATATACATTATTTTACTTTTTGTATGTATGTATGTACTCGTACGTACGCAGTTATGTTTAGTTTACGTAATAATAATAACTTTATAATCAGCCTTATACTGCTGGGACTCAAGCGTCCTCCTTGTTGAAAAAGGAATGAGCCGGAATTCACTACACGGGCCCAGTGCAGACTGATAGGCTACTTTTAGTTCTAGAACATAGATTCCTCACGATGTTTTCTTTTACCCTTATGAGAACAGTGGTGATGAAATAAATTGCACAAAGTAAACGCATGCCTGGGTGAGCTAACGACGTACAACTATTAAAAAGGGGCCTTTACCCAGTGGTACACCACACACAGATTTTTTGTACTCTCTTACTCGAATATCTATTAATTCTTAGATAGTATTTTACTCAAATCTATTAGCACACAATACCGTCCCGAACTCCTGACGTCTTTGTGTCAACACCAGCGCTATTATGTTGTCGCACTATATGGGTGGCCACCCTATAGAATGCTTTTTATCATAATTATTATGTAAACTTGTTCTAAGAAATTTCCCACAAATAAAATGTTTTTCTTTGCTTACTGCATCAGTAGCTACATACCCTGCAGTGATTAGGGATTCGCAGTCCTCAACTAAGCCAGTGTAATCAGGTTTCAAGTCCCACGACACTGAGATGTGATTGCGCTGTCTTGTGCCACATAATTCCACTACGTCACTTAAAAATGCAAACCTCTCATCTCCTCTGTCCCATATTACACGAATATAGCTACAAGATCCATGTCACAGCATCCCTGCTGATCTCCGGAGACCGGTCTGTATGAATGATACATAGCTCACTATCTACCGGAAAGTGACGCGACGTAGGAGCCCGGAGAATGGATGAATATCAAAGAGACCTTTCTCAAACATCGGTGTTAGAGTCAGTGATCCAATGTACGGTAATTTGAAATGAAATGGAACGCTTAAATATTTTACTGGTGTTAAGAAGGAAAAGATACGATTTTTTAAACTTTACACATCTGTTCACTATTTATTTTCTACTATTTTATTTTATACCGGTCAATCTATAGTCCGGACTAAGCGTTTCGCGTCGTCATTTATACCGTGTCCATCGAAGGATTGGAACCATTTGCCATCCGATTTTAATTTGGGTGCAAGGCTAAAGTGAATAGGCTCCTCATAAACTAGTACACCTCACCATCAACGATTGCATCAATGCTTACCATTAGGTGGGATCGCAGTCAAGTCGTTTGTATTACTTCAATAAATCCATTTCCGAGTAGACCTGTACTAAGACTAGTTTAAATAAGGAACTCACTATGTACCATTTATTAAAATGTGGTTCAACTAGTTTTGAGAATTTAGTATAGCCCTACGGGGCATAGAACAAGTTCTAATGTGTTTTGAGTGCCTTAGAATGGTTAGACCGATTTATCTAAAGATATGGCATTTTTATTAATGTGTCGAAACAACTAACTAAAGAAACATGTACTTAAGTAATAATGATGATGGCAAATAGAGCGTGAAGACAGTGTCTTTGTTCATTTCCTGTCGAATATGGGACAAGTGACGATAACAAAACAGAACAGACCAACTACGGACATGAATAAAAAATACGCACTAGTTAGGCTGAGTTTACACTCGACGGCACAGTGGATAATAAAATGAAATTATAGTCGTTTCTTTAAAAGAGCATACCGAAAACTAATCTGCATGGTACCATGTAGTAAACACATAATGGTCAAATTCATAGTTTTGGTTGTAAACGTGTAATGGTCAATTCATATGAATTTGACCATTATACGAGTTTGTTTACTACATGGCGTTTTACTATATATTTTACTACATGTTCTACCACATATTTTACTACAGGTTTACTATATGGAAAATAAATGTTGACTTTGTAATGTTTCTTCTCACAGTAGGTAGTCAGCTAGGAAACACTAGCCTCATCTAGTTTCAATTAAATGTAAAATTATTATGTTAATATTTATAAGGTATTTGAAAAATAAACATCATCAATTATTCAATAAAACATTCTCGCAAACGAAGTCGCTGAAAAAATGCTATTTTGTAAAACTCGCTTAACAACGAAATAAACCATATTTATTATTATCCATTACGCGGATATATGAAAGAAAAAGAATTTATCTAAAGTCACAAGATCATAAAGATTCCTTTTCAAAGCTGCGATCGTTCGCGTGTGAGCTGTGGTCTCCTAGTAAAGGCGTATACTAACAAAATACCTCTAATTGTATAATATGTGTATATTGTGTACATCCTTTGTTAGATATCTTAAATAAATAAATAAAGTATGTTGTCAAGTATTTTACACGTGTAGTATACGTTTAGCCTTTGGACTAAATACAATACAAAAGCCGTTAATTCTCTTTGCGTCCAGTCCAACAATGCATTTAGGATGCTGTTAGACTGCCTCGCTTATGTAATACCTCAGGGATGTTTGTAGATGATTAGACTGTTAGCTTCACTGAAATCGCCAAACTTAAGTGTGAATGAGCTGGGCACATTGTCCGCAGAACAGATGGTCTTTTGGGCCGAAATGTTCTGGAGTTGCGACCGCGTACCGGACGACGCAGCTTTGGAAGGCTTCTTACAAGCAACTATGACCTGGTAAGAGTTGTAAGAATCCAATGGTTGTGAGACGCACAGAACCGCTCATTGTGGTGACGCTTGGGGGACGCCTATGTCCAAAAGTAGAAGTCTTTTGGCTGAAACCATGATGATGGTGATAATGAGGCGCAAGCGAGCAGTTATCCTTGTTGCGCAAGGTGCCTGTCAGTTACATGTGCTTTTAAATATTTTCTACTAAAATAATTGATAAGTCATTAGTTAACATAGTTTTATACGAGTATGTTAGTACCAAAATAAATGGAATTCAATTATGAATCAAAAAGATTTTAATATTTTAGTAAAGACTAATGACATAATAAAATTCTCGTGAAGGAAAATGTTCCCGCTTCAGTAAATATTTGTCGGCCAGTGAACACACAGCTTTACGTTCCCCGCCGCTTTGACAAAGTAATATTAATTCCGTAGAAAGAAGATTAATACTATTGTAATCTTCTTCGCGCGTCGACAAATAAAGCAATTTGTTCGCTCGATTTAATCTGTTTTTCGTGGGGAAGAATCTAACATGGAAAGTGTCAAGTGCCTTGAGTATTTTAGGAACGGCAATACAGTAATAGGATATATTGCTAAGTATTGCTATTTCTGCTGTGTTAAAGGATGATTGGTTTTTAAACGATTTTTCATGAAAGTTGCGGAGTTTTTGTTCATCGTATAAAAAAACATTAAAATATATTTTAGGGGTTTTTCGTGTTCCTACGTCTGATTGACAAAATGGATCCTTTGTAGGATTACTCATTTGTCTGTCTGTTTGTCGGACTCCACTGAACCAAATCAGATGAACATTAGTACACAATATGAACTTCTGTGAAGTAATCGTAAACACGTAACGAATACTTTATTTGTCTTCATAATTTATGGTCACTTTTAGAGGACAAATTAGGAAAAAAAAAACCATAATTGTACTGTAGGACATACGTGTCATCAATAAGCGTCATCTTCCTTTAAACGTTTGCATCCAGAACGATCAATTGGTCCTAATCTATCCTTACATCGTCTTAACCATGACTAACAGTTAATTAGGAAATTGGTTTTAACTGCAATGTTTATGCGAACGAATCGTAAACTAGAACTTGTGTTTTAGTATTTAGAACAGAGGACCTACCGCGAGTTTTTAACGTGATTCATTTGACGACCTAAACTAAATCGTTAAAAGGACGGTGCTACATAGGCTGTACGCGATCCGATCGCATACGCAATTCATTCATCCGAGGTAGTCTTGGTGTCCGTGACGTGGGGGAAAACTGCAAGTGTCGTCTGCGATGGTATGGCCACGTCATGCGACGCCCTATGGAGTACGTTGGTCGGAGATGCATGGATATGGCTACCCTTGGGGCCAGGTCCCGTGGTCGCCCTCGCAAGCGCTGGCTGGACGTCGGCGTCGCCTCGTCAAGTCCGACAGGGGAGGCAATGGCCTGACTGAAAGGGATATCGAAGATCGTGGCAATAGCCGGGATTAACGCCAGATGGAAGAAGAAGAAGCTATATAGGCTGTACAGCTCCATCCCTCTTTGTTGCTCGGACGCCTGACAATATAACACGTCACAGTAGTAACGTAATATATGTAATATCCATGCTGTATACACAAATACCATGATGTTATGATTCCGAGGAAACCAAGGTCACGTAAATCATTATTTTTATTGACATTACATTTTTTATGACTTATAATGCAATATAACGGAGAAATTGCAAAATATATACCTATACTAGCTTCTGCCAGCGGCTTCGTCCAAGTGAATGTTGCTTATTGCGGACTCGAAGTCGCAGAAAAATAAAAACCGGGCAAGTGCGAGTCGGACTCGCGCACTGAGGGTTTCGTACCAACCTACCTATAAAAACAGTTTAATTCTCGAATCGAGTCTTGAAGACTTTTCAATTTTTTTTTCTTGTGGCGTAACTAAACATTTTCAGGTTTCAGACTTTTCCCGATATTAGTGCTATAATACCTTGCTTCGTGCCAAATTTCAAGATTCTAGGTCAACGGGAAGTACCCTATGAGTTTTGATTCCTTTGACAGTGTCGAAATGTACGTTTTTTGCAACATAAACGGGCGTATCTTTTTTTCCCGTCAACTTACAAGTTTGATTTTTGTACAACTTCAAGGCACCGCGGATTTCAATATATGGTTTTAATTTCAACTTGATACCTTCTCGCGTTCCTGAGAAAAAGGGTCTTGACAGACGGACGGATAGACGGACAACAAAGTGATCCTATAAGGGTTCCGTTTTTTCCTTTTGAGGTACGGAACCCTAAAAAAGTAGCCTATTTCCATCCTTGGAGCTAAAGTTTTCTTCGTACTAAATTTCATCAAAATCAGTTGAGTAGTTTAACCGTATAAACGTAACAGTCAGACAAAGATGGTTGAGTTAATTTCACATTTAAGAGGCCTGCGGAGACCGCGCGCTATCTCGAGTTGAGACGCAAAAAAATACGTTTTTGAGGTTGATGGAAGCAATCCAGATAGTATAAACAATTCTTGGACACACCGACTGGAGTACAGTCATCATCCGCAAACTGACAGTTGCTTGCTGTGATAGCAATACAAACTATTGGAAATTTGGGAGAGGTTCCGTAATACCAAAAATGATGAATGAAAAATTAATGTATTTCCAATATTGTTTCGAGTATTTATAACTTGATAATAATATCTGTGTTCCTACGGAAAGATATTTTGGAATATTGTTGTTTATAATATAGAAAAAACAAAATAAAAACATGACATTTTCGCTGTGAAAATGTGCAAATTTAAATTCGCTTAAATTTCGTTTGGGGTAAGTTTTTCAACAAAAAGACGATGTAGGAACCTAGATAATTATTGTCTGAATCCGAATAACATCATATTATGGTGTAAATATGCTTAAATTTCAAATGATTTTGGTATTACGTTTGTATGGATAATTCTAACGTCGCGCCCACCTTAAAATATTAACATAGATTTAAAATATTGATTTGTTTACTGTATTTTTGTGGGTTATTTATTATAATGTTCTCAGAGTTATAGTGTGCATGATCTAAATTCTAAGTAGGTACTTTTGTTTTGAAATACAGCACATTCCGTTACGGTATGTTCCCTCGGGATAATTTCTAATTTCACGCGTAAAAACCACTAGACTAGCACAAAATATATAAAAATACAAATCTTTCTTCTTTAAAACACTAATACAGAGTTTAGAAAAACAAACCAGTTCGTTTTCTGTGAGAGAAGTAACTTAAGACCCCTGTCCCAAATTTCAAGTTCCTAGTTCCAATAGTTTCAGCTGTGCACCGATGTATCAGTTAGTTTCTCCCTTTATATATACACTCGTTTAAGTCCATAAAAAAAACAGGAAACATGAAAACACACTCCCGCTGAGTTACAATAAAGGAAACTGTATCCATCGAAAGCATATTGAGTTTATTTAGTTACATTATCACAGTAACCAGGGTCCGCCCGGACCCCGTCGTCCCAATCTTATTGAATTATCAACACCGAGTATTATTCACGACCCAAATTGAACACCCGACCTCAGAGAGGGTTAAATATACATAATGCATTAATATTATTTTGTTTGGTTTGTACTATTTACTAGTAGGTACATAGTGTAGGTAGGCGAGTAACCTACAGCTTTGACTTAAGACTGCTTCGCTCTGGGTGGATGAAAGGGATTGGCAAACTTTTACTGACTAAAATCCACTCCGCTCCTTCATTGCCTTCGTTCCAGGGTTCCAGGTTTTTCTTTCAGAAGCCAACCCATGACCCCAATGCACTTTCCTCGCCACGGTAAATCTTTCAAATAATTCACAGCGCTGGCAGATATAGGCCCTAACTTACTATTCCCGTCAATCGGCAATCAAACATGTATTACAACTATCTAATTTGTCTAAATAATGTTCTAAAAGACTGTCATAAAATATAACATAATAGTTTTATTGCAAATATACCCAATATTATTCAAACACATCAAATACCTAATAAAATTCTATTACGGAAAGTCGGCCTAGCCTCCATCCATAATTTCGATAAACGATTTCGACTAAACCGCGATGTTGTCCATAACTCCCAACGAAGCTCCCAATACATAAAAAAAAAAATTATGTTGAAGTGTAGCGAAGTTTGAAGCGAAGTGTTGGTAAGCCACAACATTAGATGAGTATGAAGAACAGATATGAAGTTTAGTATGTAGACGAACTGCGGTAACTCTGTGTAATTTGAGAAAATTCAATTCTCTCCTCACTCAGAACAGAACCCATCTGTGTGGCAAGTAACTTAGAAATTCAGTAATTAGATTCCCTCATCAGTGTAGTCGGTGAAGCACAAAATTAGTTTGGGTGCCTTTAATTGGTATAATTTTATCTGATTGCAAAACCTGAGTTATTTCAGTGTCGTGTCGGCTGTCGAACATTTCGCTTGAAGATCTTGATTAAAATGGCTATCACTTTCGAATCCAATGCTTCAGATTTCGGCGTCTCCTTTGTTTTAACGAACCAATTAATCAAAATGCCTCGTGTTGCTGTTTTAATGGCCGCCAATTAATTAAATTGTAGCGATTCTAATCGCAGTTTTGTGAATGCGTTACTGATTTTTCTTTGAGGCATAGTTTTAATAGATTTCTTTTCATATCTTTTTTATTTAGGCAAGCAATCATTAATTAATTCTCCTGCTCTTGGGCGAGGTGCGAGTGCGTGTCAGACTTTTACTGACTAAAACCCACTCCTTTGTTTCTTCCACCTGAACCTGATGCAGGAACCTCTCGAACTTACCATGTCCGGTGAGGACCTGCGTCATATGGAAGGAGAGAATGCTGTGACGTCTTTCGAACCACTCCTCAAAGAGGGGACTTACGGCCATAATGAAGGCGTGCCCATATTTGTCATACCTGTTTATTGGATTCATGTGGTTATATTATTATGGCCATTATAGTATTGTTTATGTTAACTACATCTTGTGTTTCTCCAATGTTATTATTATTATATAATAATCGATTGTTATATAACTACCTCCGTATTTGAGTAATACCTACAAACACGGAAGAAGATCAATTCACCACGAAGGAGATGGCGCGACGAATTGGATAGATTCCGTCAGAACTGGCAAAAGGAAGCGCGGGCCCGTGGAAGATGGAAAGAGTGCGTCGATTCAAGACCTCAAAAATGGAATTCGTGAGGCTATCAAGGTCATAGGACGGCCACTTGGCGATTTGGTTATGGAAAATTTCATGAAAAGGATATGGTCTTGTAAGCGTGGTTGTGGTGGTCATTTGCCTGATGTTTTTTTGCACTATTAACGGCATACCTTCCTCTTTATAATGAAATGAACATCCGGTCATTTATATTTAAAAAATGCATTTTTCTTTGAATATCAAAATAACACCTCTTATTTTAAAATCCTGTATAAATGTCACTTTGGTGTTAGTCTCGTATAGATGTGCTAAGAATGCAGCCATCATCATCATCATCATCTCAACCGAAAGACGTCCACTGCTGAACATAGGCCTCCCCCACATGTCGCCACAACGACCGGTCCTGTGCGCATCCATCGGATTCCCGCGTCTCTCGTCAGGTCATCGGTCCACCTTGTGGAAGGCCTTCCAACGCTATGTCTTCCGGTACGTGGCCGCTACTCCAGAACCTTCCATCCCCATCGACCATCGGTTCTACGAGCAATGCGCTCTGCCCACTGCCACTTAAGATTGGCGATTCTTCGGGCTATGTCGGTAACCTTGGTTCTCTTGCGGATAACTTCATTTCTGATTCATTCTTATTTCCCAACACATGCTTGGATGCAGCCATACAAGTTGCCAAATACTGGGCAAAATAAATTTAGTGAGTATATATCGACACAAAAAGAAGACGGTATATTTTATCAACAAAATACTTTCCGTATTTCACACCTCTGATTTATGATTTGTTTGTAAACATGGCGTGACAAATAGAATCTATTTGCAGTAGACTCCGAGATAAAAGGAAAAAGCGATGTTTTTGAGTGTTTACGTTGTTTTCGCATTTGTTTTTACGTCTGTCATTGTGATTGGTTTTGACAGTGTTATGAAAATGTAATGGACTGGTAAGATGTCGGGAAACGAGGACTGTTTTATTTATTTATGGAGCAAAAATTCGAAGACTCAACGGCTTGTATTCTAACAGTTACTTATCATGAAAGGCTCGAAGTGTATTTCTAAGAGTAATGCTTAGTTTGGCATAGAGAGCGTCTAATGAAATCGCGACCTGGAGTTTTTATTTTTAATTTAATTGGCAACATTATTCAGCCGCATTTGCAGGAAACAAAAAAAAATGTGTAGTGTCAAGACATGATTTTCCTACTAGTTAGTAATGCCACATACAAAATTTTTGGATTTAACCTCTTTTTCTCAGGTCGCGCTTTCATTAGACGGACTATATGAATATATACCTAGTTAAGGTACCGTACATAAGGTAAGGTAGGAAAAAAATTACTCATAAGAACACATTTATAATTACACATATGCAGTTAATTGCGCCTTTTAATAATAGCTTAGTGAGGATATTCTTAGGCACTTTAATTACATGGAAAATCTTGTTATTGTTGGCACATGTTACAAAAGAAAACTTTATGTTTTCTTTTGTAAGCGTCTATAATTTAATAATTTATTTTTTCATTTTAATTTAATTCATGAATCCCCGACCGGTCCTATGAGACCGCGCTGTTACTGTTTTACTATTGTGTCTCGTTTTGCAGGTATGTGTTAGGAAATAAATTATTTCACTACGATTTATTTATTTAAACTTCATGTACAGTGGTCGTACATAGGCAGACTTAATGATCAAAGCATTCTCTACCAGTCAACCTTAGGGTTAAAAAGACTACAACAACAATGACGTCTTGTCAATAACTTACAAAGTTAAGCGGTTTCTACTAATCGTATTGGTAGAACATCCAAAGATTTCACTTGGGTATCGTGAGATATGGGTCAGCCTGAATTCACACGAGAAAACATAATTGTAATATGAGAAACCTTTTCCGAACATTATGTTAAAATCCAAACATTAACGAACACAAACGAAGACATCTTACATCTTTTTTTAGGTAGGTTGTAAATCATCAAATCAATCGTGTGGAAACCGGCATGTCCACACCAACCCACAGTGGGCCCATTTCCTCTCCTAGAGAAGAGGCTGAGTCCCAGCAGTGGGTACATTATAAGGCATACTAAATCATCATATGCATCAGCATAGCATACTAAATCATCAAATCGGAATATAACTCGAGAATAGAGTGAGAGGAAGTGACAGACTTTTAATAACTATATCGCATCTGTGTTCTTCTGTGTTGTTCTTACGAGCGATCCCGAACCTCGATGGTGTAACAACTAACGTTACCACATCATTTAACTCCCTTCATTGACGTGAAACTCATTTGACACACGTCATTGGACACGGCTGTTAACAGCGCCATTCATTTGTAAAAACTAACGTGTGGCTGTCGCTAAGTAAATATCTAGTATAGAATACCGTGGTTCATGCATATTCATAGAAGTATGGCTCATCGTCTTCATTAGTCTATATAAGTCAACATAATTTTGTTATTTATTTTAGTAAGTTTCATCTTCATCCCTTTTTTCATCATCATTTTAGCCGAAAGAAGTCTGCTACTGGTCATATTGGTCCCCTGCTGACTGTCGCCAGAACGACCATTCCTGTGCGTCTCGCATACATCGGATTCCCACGACCTTCACCAGGTCATCGGTCCTCCTACTGGGAGGCCTTATAATGCTCCGGCATCTAGTTGCCTCTCTAGAACCTTTCGTTCCCATCGACCATATCATCAATTCATTTAAAATATGGCCGCGTTTACCTGCTGCGGATTTCCTGTCCGATTATAATCTAGGTGTCTTCAAGGCCAGAGTGAATAAACTCTTAATAAACTAGTGCGCCTCACCATCAACTATTGCATCAATGCTTACCATCAGGTGTACTTACCACTAGTGTATACTAGTATATTTTATTAAAAAAAAAACATATAATTCATCGGTTTTCAATCCTACGATCTCTTTTTCACTACCAGTCGTACCGACGGGTACCTGACTCTAACATGACCTGACTTGATTGATAATTATGTCTACTGAAGAGAAACAGTCTAATTTTAGTCAGTTCCTCTCCTCTACATTTAAAATAAGCACAGCAATTGTAATGCACAGCATCTGCCGCATAAGCCTTTGCAGCAAGATTGAACGAGTATCTTTTAGGCCCGCTCGCTCCATCGTTGACATATTTCATTGTTTACTATCAAGCAAGATCAAGGTCAAGAGCATACTCCAAAGAATATAAAAAAACTCCACAATTATGTTGCCAGTATAGCTTTCTTTTTTTTTAAAGTCTAACCATCCCTCTTTCCGCTCTGAATGTAGTGAGAGGTAGTGTCACTCTTTTGAACAATCCCTGTAGCATAGCTCAGTTGAATTATTTCTGAATTAAAGTTATTGATAGATGGTCAAACAGTTGCCTTTGCCTTCCAGAGTCGTAATAACTCTTTCAAATAATCCCTACCAGTATAGATCGGTTGAATTATTTCTATGATAACAAGAAAGTAATAGTCAATGACATCAGCTAGTAACTATGCCTTTGTTTATCAACAATTTAATAACTAGTATGTACGACAAACAAACAGCTGGTAGATACGCTGCTGCTCTTTTTTCTACTAAATCATCGTGACAGAATAATAAAATATGCAAAATCTTGTTTTTTAAACACAATTTATTTGTATGTAGAACGCAGAAACAACAAATAAAAGACGCCAACCTTCACACGTAACTCTTAAGTAACAGACATGGTTAATCTACATACGAACGGCGAATAATCTGCATCCACTCCAAACAAATTCCCACTCTAAAGTTTGGAACTTAGAGTTGGTTTTGTATTGTAGTGTGGTATTCAATGAGTAATTTAGTGCAGTTCTGTACTATCAACCTGTTGACTATTATAGGTATTCAGTCGGAATGCCTTAACTAGAGTACAAAGGATTGGTGAAGAGTTTGGACTGGGAGGGGATTTCATACTACCTAGTAACTCGCTGAACGTGTTTTGAATTTTAATGGTTGTCGTTTCTGTGGTGGCCTATTGGTGTTAGTGGGATTGTTTATTTTGGTTCAACTTGAATCTAGGTGCCTAGGTTAACAAAAAAATAACATAGGTTACGTCTACCTACCTTCTTTATCTATTTTTACACGACTGCCCAAATACAGAAGTGTTTCATCGCAGTCGGGGGACTTTTTATTTAAGAAAATATTCTACAGATTGGTCCCCCGACTGTGATGAAAATGTTTGTTTTGTAGTACACACAGAAGTATTTTTCGAGACTTTGTGTTTAGTTTAGTGACTAATTTCTTGATTATTAATATACTTGTATAGTTTAGCTAACATCTTGTTTTTTGCTCCTAAGTTGATTATTATATTACATGGCAGTCGTCTTTTTTTTTGTTATAGTTTGTGGGATTTTCATAATTATGTGTACCGCCGATGTAATTGTGCATGTTGGTATGTTTTGTATTCTGACAAGGACATTGCATTCACGACAAATGTATTTCGTCTATTTTCCTTATAGTTTAAAATGTATGAGCATCTTTCCAAGGTCACAAAACTACACAAATACCAGGTACTTACTTACATTGTAATATTGTGGTTACAGTAATGTTTTTAATATTAATAAAATACACGTTCAATAGCAATAGCTTTCTCACGACTTTATCTTGCAAACAGATTTACACTATATATTAGAATAATTTATTCCAGTATATCATTGATTTACAAACACATGTCTTTTCTCTACTTATACAATAGCTAAGAATATGACTTACAATACGTAAACACTGGTACTTTATGTTATGAAGACCATAAAGCTATAGAAAAAATAGTCAAGACCATTTCACAGAATGTAGGTAATATGGAGCGACCTTATAGTGTATAGGTAGGTATACAGCGATCTTTTAAATGACAAATTTTAGACGAATTTAAAAGTGAGAATTAAAATGTTTAAAAAAATCACTTAAAGAATTTAAGTGATTTTTGAAGGTGACTAAAATCACTTAAAGAATTTAAGTGATTTAAGTCACATTTGAAATTCATAATTTTGGTACTAAGATGGCAAAGGTGCGAGTAATAAGATATTACAAACTTGATAAACGCCAATTACAATGTCTTTCAAAGTGGTCTGCCACAGGCATATTCGTACTGTTGTAAGAAATGATTGAACTATGGGATTGTTCGATAACTGTTTCGAATACACGCGGCCTTGGAACGCAAAGGGCAACTAAAGTAACACAAGTGGGTTGTAGACAGTAAAAGGCACTGCCTTTCACTCAAACCCGACCAGCAAAAGTTACTTTATCTATAAATAGAAATAAGAATGATAAATTTTATTTCAAATAGACCATTACATTAGCAGACACTTTTGAATTGTCAAAAGGTCAATCAGTCAAAAACAAAGTAAACCTATAAGGGTCCCCTTTTTACCTTTTAATGTACGGAACCCTAAATTGCCCCTTTCATAGCGTAGAAAATGTCTTGAAGAATGTAGATCACATTGTTTATTCTCCATCCTATTGCTGACGCGGTACTGGTATGTCATGACGTAATGGTACAGTCAACGTAACAGTTTGTTGTTATGCTTCGTAACACTCGAAACTATCATTGGTATGCATGACAGTACTTGAATATGTGCAACATGCTTTTACTAGCAGCACAGATTTAGGCATGCAGTGAATTTTGTTTTGTCAACCGAATAAATGATTTCGGTTTTGAGTATACGTAATTTGGTTTTGTGCAACGTGACCTGATACAAGTTGCCGTAATCGTAGTTACAATCCGGTCATAATAACTTGACGCATCTCTGAAATGCGAGAATCCCCTTGCTTATCTTTTTTAGGTTCCGTAGCCAAATGGCAAACACGGAACCCTTATAGTTTCGCCATGTCTGTCCGTCCGTCCTCGCTTAATCTCTGTGACCGTTAGCACTAGAAAACTGAAATTTGGTACCAATATGTATATCAATCACGTCAACAAAGTAGTAAAATAAAAATTGGAAAAAAGTGTTGTATTAGGGTAGCCCCCTACATGTAAAGTGAAAAGTTATTTTTTTTTAATTTCAACCTTAACGTATGATATAGGTATTGTTGGATAGGTATTCAAAAATGAATAGGGGTATACTAAAATCATTTTTTGATTATATCAATAATTTCGGAAATAATTGCTCCAAAAGTAAAAAATTATATCCCCCCCCCCCTCTAACTTTTGAACCATGGGTTTAGAAAATATGAAAAAATCTGGAAAGTAAAGCTTTATACAGACTTATTCTAGGAAAATTATTTTGAACTTGATGGGACGAACAGTTTTTGAAAAGTTGGGGGCACTTATTGTGATGGACGAGAAACTACGGAACCCTACACTGAGCCTGGCCCGATACGCTCTTGACCGGTTTTTAATGTATACAAAGTGGCGATTAGGTTATCACATTAATTTGTACAGCAGGTATTAGAAGTAGTTATCAGTCCGTTAAAATAATAAAATAAATTATTCACCTAAAATTAAAAAAGTTCATTTTTCAAACAAAATAAAAGGCGTTTTAATCGGTAAAAAATGAAACATCCTTTATAATGTTAGTCCATTGACCTGTAAAAGACGCCTGCTAGTACGCGCCGTACCTACGCTTGGTGTCGTCTTACGTTATTATTTCGGAATCTTTTGTCTGAGTAGTTCATTCACGGCTAATTTTTTAAAATTATCAATGGCCTAAATTATTCGAGTACTATGAATGACGCCATAAAAAAAATCGAGTGGCGTAAAATCTACCTCCTTCTACCTACCTCTCTCGGAATCTTTGTGCGCCAGCACTGCGTTTTGGTAGCTATCTCCAAAAATCAAACTCATATCAGCAGTGTACTCTGACTGATGATGATGAAGCATCTGATTCCGCATGAACTGTCTGTCACACACCACTTTCACAAAAGTACAACTAATATTAATATCGTATTATTAACATTTTTACAACAATTATCCTATTCCTATTACAAGAATAAAGTTAACACAAAATAAAAACAATAACAACTAGGTACGAAGGACGCGCGCGCAGATAGACTCGTCCACTATCCCTCAAGGATTTTGGCGGCAGACTAATTAAATGGCTTTATTCATCAAAACGTCACAAGCACCAAAGAAATTTGAATCTTGCCTACAAACATCCTCGTACTTCGTATCCCGTAGGATTTCGTTCATAGAGACTTATACCTTATGTCATCAATCGTAAGAATCTTTTTGCATATTTTTTCATACCTCTTATGCGGTCCCTTTTCATCTTTTAATTTGACACACAAAAAACACCTTCAACTATTAGCACTAAGGACATTTTTTGCTTGAATTGTTTACGTTTCTTATAATAATAGTTTATACAATGGCAACGTTTGAAGTTTTGAACTAGGTATCTTCACCACCTACGGGTCTTTGACCTACTTTTATTGGTCAGCTGATTAAGTTTAGCGTATACATGATGTTGTGAAATGTTAAAATGGAAAAAAATCTCCCACAGCTATAATATTGATTTTTATTAAATTATTTTAATTGTATATGATAAAACACCTAATACAGAATACCTGGTTTCAATTAATGTGATAACCTAATCGCCACTTTGTATATTATCGAAACCCATATAAAAGTTTAGGATAAAAGTAGTTAATGACAGGTTTTAGTTTGTTTTTCCTAGCCAAACAAATGATCATCTAAACTAAAAATAAACATTACTTAAATTGTTTCATACTCATTATTGTTGACGTATTTTGCAATATGCAAAAGACGAGTCATATTCAACCACTTTTGAAATAGGTATTGGCAGATGACAGTAACACACATTTAGGAAAAGACAAACAACGCAGTCTGTGGTTTCACAGTAATACGATAATTATTACTGTCTGACGTCTTCAAACCAAAACCGTCTACACCACCGTTTACGTTTGCGTTTCTAGCTGTTCATCTGTTTAATATAGGCTATGGGTCATCCCCGACCGGTGCGTCATACTATGTTAAAAACGAAACACATATTGAATAGTAGGAAGATTACGGAAACATACACGTCACTGTTAATACGAATCCCCGCTTCCAGTTATGATGACGTCACGATAAAGAACAAAGATAACTGGTCAGTTCTATAACACATGCTCTTCTTCTTCTTCCTACCCTTATCCCATATTACTTGGGGGCGCAACACGTTTTCTTCTTCCATTCTGTTCTGTCGTCCGTCAAACTATCACTAACTCCCTTTTCTTTCTTATCGCTCCTCACACAATCCATCCATATTTTTTTGGCCTCCTTCTCCCTCTCCATTCATTCTAACACACGCATATTAAAAATGTTAAATATTATGAGTAGCTGTTTTCATATTAATATAAAAACACCTATTAAACTCGACATAAATACATTCTTTTCATAAAGTCGTGATAAAGAAATAGTGTTGTATTACAGTAACAAAAACAGTAGACGTCATTAGTCAATCACTTCATTATGTGCCGACTATAATAGTCAAGAATGGAAACACAGGTGTACTATACTCTGCAGAATTGATATTATTTTAAATAGTTATTATAATAATGTGCCATGATACCGACTATAATAGCAAGAATAGAAACATAGGTGTCACAGGATTGACTTTATTTTAATTTTATTCTTTGTGGTTGTTACATTCTGTGAAAATTTCAATTATCTACCTCTTACGGCTTATGAGCTGTCGGTCATCGCCCTCAGGCTCTTCAGCGACCTTCGCTAAGCACACTGCACTAACAGAGCTATGAAGAACCTCTCCTCATCGACGCCAGCAGTTAAGATATACGCCGCACAGCACCCCTCCGACTCGCTGGGGTAAACGGCACTACTCCGACTCACTGGAGCCTGCTGCATCCTCCTGACTTACTGTGAAACCCCGCTGACAGAGATACAGACAGATGGGCGGATAAACAGTGGAAGCTTAGTAATGATCATGTTTAATCTCTATCTTTTGTACATACATCCCGCTGACTAACCGAAGGACAGACAGATGGACGGATGAACGGACAGGGCTGGTTTGGTTAGAAAAACGAAGTATCCCCGTTTCAGCACACATATTTCCGGCACAAAAATTTTCGGCACCCAAGCTATTCCCGATTCGGCACCAATACGTGTTTTGGCCAGGTAGTAGGTAACCATACAAAATCATCATCATCTACCGAGCCTTTTCCCAACTATATTAGGGTCGACTTCCAGTCAAGCCGGATTTAGCTGAATACCAGTATTTTACGAGGAGCGGCTACAAAATACCGTCCAAACTACCTATTGGTGTCGAATCGAGGTGCCAAAAATGTTGGTGCCGCAAAATCTGGGTACCGAAACAGGAATACTCCTTAAAAACTGCTAAAGTGACTCAATATCAAGTATGAATCATACCTTAGAAAGTCTAGCCGACTAATAAAGTAGAAAAATAAAAACAAATTACTCATACCAAGAATCAAAATATTTGTACAAGTGTAAGCGATCGTTTTTGCTATTTACATAATTTATGCTAAGCTGCTACTTATATTCTTAACGACTTATTAACTTATGTTAATGAATATTAAATACATCAAAAACATAGACGTTTACAATATGTACATCGTCACCAGAGAACTTTACGCGACACGTTAAGTTTTTTTTTGGGCAGGTTAATCATCTGACTGACCGATGAATGACTTCTCCGGCTCTTGGGCGGAGCGGGAGGGTGTGTCAGACTCTTACTGACTAAACCCCTACCCCGTTTCTTCGTTGCCTTCGATCTGGGGGCGGCAACCTTTCGGATTTTCCGTGTTCCCCAGAGGCTTCGGCCCAACCGGGCCCCTACAGTTCGCTGCCATCTCCTTGAGGCGCGCGTGGAACTGAACGCGCCGTCGACGACTAGGCTCGGTCCAGATTATTATCAGACTGCCGGACCGTGAGCTCGCGCCTACGGTGGTTGGGATCGGGATCTCGGCGGCGGCAGCGTAAGTTCCGTTGCCTCACGCGCTCGCGGTCGGCAGCCTCCTTCGCTAACATTACTGCTTCGCAGAAGGAGGCGACCGCCTGCCACCCCTCCTCGCTCCGGACCATGGCCTGTACCATGGCCCAGCGCAAGAGGTCGCCGCTAGGCTTTTCAATATTGCGTCTTTTTAACGCCGCCAGGTTTTTAGGGTCATTACCAGGTCATCGACAGCCATAAACAGGAGTTTTTGACGCCTTATTTTAGTTTGTTTTAGTTAGTTGTAATTAGTTTAGATTTTTTTTTTAATTCCACTATAATTATAGTCAGTTAAGATTTTTTTAATCAATGTTAATTATCCGGGTAAACAATTTTAACTTCGACATGCTTAATAAGTACTAAACTATTTTGACCTGTGCTGACCTAATAATAACAAACTTTTTACTACAATAAATCCGTTACAAAAACAGTAAAAACAAATAAAACATCCGGGACAAAGGATTTAGTTCTGAAACACTAAAACTTGGATATGAGAAAAGTTTTTACTGTTTGTTTTGGAAGTCCCGCGTCTTTTCATGATTAAAATGGCCGGTTGCCGTGTCATATAAACTCGGAAATCAAACGACCTCACCTGTTCACTGAACTCTTTATTCTGATTTTATGAGTAGCAAATAATTTGCTACTCAGCAGTAGACTCTGGGATTCTGCTAGTTGTGTTACAATTACAATAATTGTAATTGTAACACAACTAGCAGAATCCCAGAGTCTACTGCTGCTATACTCCGTTGGTTTAGGTAGTTAACTAAATGTAAACAATCTTGGCATGTCTTTTTATCTAAAAGTTGTATTTAAAAATCTTTGCGACTAGGTATTTACCTAAATAGATGTTGGCTAATAAACTAAATTTAAATAATCTTCGTGTATATTATATACGACCTCTTTAATATAAAAAGACATACCAAGATTGTTTACCTTTAGTTAACTACCTAAACCGACGGAGTATAGTTAGTCACCCTCACCCTTATGCTGTATACATATCTATACTTCTATACTAATATTATAAGGAGGTAAAATTTGTAAGTTTGTATGTAGGCGGTAATCTCTGGAACTACTGGTTCGATTTGAAAAATTCTTTCAGTGTTAGATAGCCAATTTATCGAGGAATGCTATAGGCTATATATCATCACGCTACGCTGAGCAGTAAAGAAAAATGCGGGTGAAACCGCAGGGGACACCTAGTAATTAATATAATTAGCTTAGAATGAACGAAGATTGGATTGTAAGTTTAGAGGTAGTCTACTCGTAGTAAAGGCAGGTACAGACTTTTGTAACGTTATATGCAATGTAACATGAAATGAAGGAAACACACATAGTTGAAATTCTATGCTCGCGCGAGCAGCAATTCACGCGAGCAAGGCGTCCACACTGTGGAATTCCCGTTCCCAACAGTTGGTGGCAGAAGAGATCTTTACTCTTAGCAGTTTAGCACGTCTGTGTTAAGAGCAGGTGATGATACAAAGCACGTGAGAAGATAAGTTCCCTGCACGACATGCATTAACTGTACATACACATCGGTCAAAGTCGCTATGCTTCGACTTCCGATTTTGAAGCGTTTTAACTGAAGTCGAAACCGCGGGTGTAGTTAATACTTATATTATAATCAGTCGAGAGATCGTCGAATCTTCAATTTTGATATGTCGTTATCGAAATCAAAGTCGAAGCTCCATCACATCCCTGGTTTAACCTAATTACTTTTACGCCAATTGGATCCTCTGATTGACGAAATGTTAATTTCAAACACAACAAGACGTACGAGTAAATAATCATCTCATTTCGACTGGTATTTTCATAAACCTCATTCATATTAAGATAAGATTAAATCTGTAAAACTAACTCCACATTATAATCGTAAATTCTTTGTCTTATCAGAACTATTATCTTGGTTTGACCTTTCGTAGATGTTTGTACCGAAGTCTGCCGAGATATTTCAATTAACACAATAGCATTCGATTACATAGAAATCAGGGTAGGACTTGTTCGTCATCTCGATACAGGCGAGCGAGTTTTGGAGTAGCCAGTTGACGAATAAGCCTCAGGTGACTTCAGATAATTGCCTCTGCTTATTTTATTTTATTTTATTGTTTTCGGAAAACTTACAGCTAGGATACAGATAGTTGAAAAATATTGAAAGAAGGCCAATTACAAGTATTATTATTTTATACTAAACAACAAAATAACAATTACAAAAAATCTTTTTCTTAAAATAGCATCAAAATTGGTCAATATATAAAGCAGCAATTCAAATCAAAATCAGTTTTATTTCATATAGACCTACATGGGCACTTATAAAACGTCAGATGCTTAGCATTGGAAATGTTGTTTTGAGAAAGAGTGCAGACATGGTGGGAATATTTCGCTATCTCATTTGAGCTCTCGTAACCCAATGGTGGTGACGGCACATTACATATGTGCACCCTTATTCTGTTATTTGACATTTTCCTTTCTACCAGATTTGAAATGTTTTTGGGTTTTGCGGTTTTGGGTAAAGTTAAAACAATAGTAGTTAGTACGTCATCAATGACATTTTAATGTGGCTGTTCTAGAGGCCATACTCAGATGTTGGTACTTGAATCCGGTTTTCCATAAGCGGTCAACCCACTGCCTAAGTTTCTATTTTACGAGTACCATTGATTGCTACAATTATTTTCCAATATTGACAAGAACTGTTAATATTGCAAAATAAGTTAATTTTAGAAGCCGCTGTTTCGTGTTGTTGCTTCATTATTTTGCATAAAGTTTTTTACGTGTTACTGTGGGTTTCATCTACAAATAAACCCCAATATTGAACAAATTCGATCTCAGCCTCAGTACCAAATGAGACGGTATTCATTCAAGGACTAGACTTAGAAGTCATTTTTTAAATAAAGAAATGATTTTTCAAACCATAAACTAAACAATATCAAAAACAAAACACAACCAAATTGAAATCCTCCTCCTTTTTTGAAATGGGTTGAACATTGTTCGTGCCGATGGTAGCTACCATAGTCAAACGAGTTTTGTCTCCATTGTGTCCACTCTGTTCCAATGCCGTGACCACTTCACTTCATTGTACAGCAACACGCACATTTCACTAAGTAATAACAAAGTGGCTCGAAGGCAAGTGATTTTACGGAGTATTCCAGTTTCGGCACCTAGATTTTCGGCACCCATGCTATTCCATTTTCGGCACCAATAAGTATTTTGGATGGTAGTAACCTATACAAAATTCCAATTCAAAATATCTAGACGGTAAATAATGAAACGGTAATAGCTTAGGTGCCGAAAATTTTGGTGCCGATACGGGAATACTCCGAATTTACAGATTACGATACATTTGTCCTACATTAAAATGTCCCTGGGTGCCCTTGGTTTTGCGTACACGGTCCTTAAATACGACGGCATACAGTCATGTCAATGTAATAAAGAGACAAGTAAGTACACCTATTGGTTGTATGATCCTTTGAGCTGATATTCGTTGGTATACGAAGGGTAAAATTAGCATTTACAGATTCAGATGATTTAAAATCGAGCTTCTATCTCTATACTAATTGGATAGCAAAAGGTAACCAATTAACTAAAGTTGACAAAAAATAAAAGGCACGTTTTGACATTTGAGAAAGACTAGAACGTAAGTTGGAACGAAATAGGATTAAATAATGAAATAATACATAAAGTGTTTTAACAAAATACATTCATTTATTTGGATGTGATAGAATATATCGTGAGTATTCTTTTTGCGCTTACTTTATAGAAATTTTCGCGAAAACAATTGTTAAAATGGGCCTTTTATTTTTAGGGTTCCGTACCTCAAAAGGAAAAAACGGAACCCTTATAGGATCACTTTGTTGTCCGTCTGTCCGTCCGTCTGTCAAGACCCTTTTTCTCAGGAACGCGTGGAGGTATGAAGCTGAAATTTATATCAATTACTCAGGTCTACTGTCCCTTGAAGCTGTGAAAAAATCAAACTTTTAAGCCAACGCAATCAAAAGATACAGCCGTTTATGCCGCAAATTTTCGACACTTGCAAGGGAATCAAAACCTACAGGGTGCTTCCCGTGAACTCAGAATCTTGAAATTTGGTACGAAGCAACGTCTTATAGCATAGATAAAGGAAAAATTACGAAAACCATAAATTTTTAGTTACATCACATAATATAATATTTTTTTAATAATTTTAAATTTACTACCCATTTCCTCATAAACGCGTAGAGGTATTAAATTGAAATTCATACCAAATACTCAGGTCTATAATACCTTTAAGCTGTAACAAAATCAAACTTCTATGTCAACGCAATCAAAAGAAACAGCAATTTAAGCTGCATATTTTGAAACTCGCAAGTACTCGCAAGGGAATCAAAACCTAAAGGGTACTTCCAGTCGACCTAGAATCTTGAACTTTGGCACGAAGCTAGGTATTATAGCACTAACATAGGGAAAAGTCTGAAAACTGAAAATTTTTAGTCACGTCACCAGAAAAAAAAAAGGAAAAGTCTTCAAGACTCGATTCGAGAATGAACTGTTTTCATAGGTCAGTTGGTACGGAACCCTCAGTGCGCGAGTCCGACTCGCACTTGCCCTGTTTTTTGGTAACTATAACTATTAATTAAAATCACCTAAAATATAGTTCAAGGTCCATCGCAAATACAATGTCAGTGTAGAGTCTCTTCATTGGATATGCGTTACCTCCTTTTCCGCTCGTCATTTACAACCTGTGTGTCACCTGCACCTTCTATTACTTAAACGAGCCTAGCGACAGAGCTATCCAAGTGGCTACATTATGTAAGTTAAATCGATACGAAAAAAGAAAAAGAATATATATATAATAAGACGTCGAAAAACTACTCAAAAGAAAGAACTTACACCTACTTACATAATAAGTTCAAACACACCAATTCCCAGTATTATCAAGACAAGGCAATCATTAGTAATTAGCCGAAACACGATGCTCAATAAGGTCCGGGGTTACAACTGATACCAAACAGTTCCAGTAACTCCGATGAATGAACCCTTATCAACGAAACTTTGGTCATTCATATCAGTATGACATAATAACGTAGTAACTCACTGTTTATCAATCTCTGAGTTAAGGCCCTAGCGCTCGGTCAGTGTCATAAAACAGGGACTTTCTGAAGCCTACTCTTCGGTAACGGTCAAACAGTATGAAAAAAATTTGTTTATTCAAAACTAATATACCTACAATTTTTGCAACGTACGAGTTTTTTTTTTTAATTAACGGCCTGATATTTTTACACGACTGCCCAAAATAAGGAGTGTTTCCACTTATTTTCCCTACTCCTTTCTTTCGGCTTTAGACTGTTATGTTAACACAAAAAAAATACTAGTTAAGTTTTCTTCAAACAGTACATAGCATATTTTAATTCATCAAAATTTATCAAAAAGAATGCATTTAAAGGTTAAGGGGGCTCTATTCGACCGCTTTTGACTCGATAGTGACTGTATACTAACTGTATACTCCATTTAAATCCGGCCAGATGTTCATGGGACTTGACTCCTTAACGAGAAGAGTCAGCGACTAATATAGAAACGGAAACTAGGTTCTTAAGTCATTAACACTATCTATAACTAGGATCTAAGGCGCTTTAATTAGGATTTATCTCTGTTAGTCTCCATTGCATGTAGTTATTTTAAATGGACAGCGCGAAGTGTTGATTAGGATGACTCTTCTCTATGCGAATGTTTGAAAGAATTACCGTGGCCCTAGAATGCAAAAGGCATCTGATTTATCACAGTTAAATTCTAGTCATTAAAGTCTCGCTCCACCTCAGGACGTCAGGAGTCGCAGGGTAATTCACCGTCAACGCAGGCGCAAGCTTACGGATGAAGAGTAATGGTAGCTCGTCAACTGGGCGTCCAGTTAGAACCAAGCTCGAGATGACGATACGGTATTCCACGCGCGTCTCAAATAGAATTCAAAACCGTAGGGGCCCAGCAGGGCTGATGTCTACTAGGACATTGGACATTGACTTCTCAAAAGGTTACCCGTGGTCCTAGACTGCAAAGGGTAACTAAAAGAACAAGACCGTCATTTAAGTCAGTAAAAGTCTGAAGTCTGAGTAACATTTTGACGTATTTCCTCCTAAAAAAGGTATAAAACCGAACTCACATAACAGTAGGCTATATAAATATTTGTTCGGAGTGGGAATTGTAGCCGCCAATCACTCTACCACAGCCAACGGTGCTATAAGTAACTGTACAAACTTCGATCACTAATCAATCATTGGAGCGTGGTGATAGTGAAACTTAAGATAGTTTATGAAGGCAAACAGATTCGATTTCAAGTCGTTCGGTAGTCACCGTATCTGTATCGATAAAATTACTTTTTTTTTCATAGGAATATGGGACTTTTCTTGCTACGATCATAGCATTATTACATTTATAGGGTTGCACGACATTGGTCAAGTTGGTAATTCGTCAAATACGCATTTCTTCAAATTTGATCGACTGTACATGGACTTGACCAATTGTGTATTTGGCAAATTCCATAATTTGGCAAATTTACGATTAGACGAACTACAGCTTTGAACGATTTCAAATTTGACGAACTGCGTATTTGACGAATTACCAAGTTGACCAACCAAAACTGATTACTATAACATTTCTACTCTCTCACTTTGTCTAAAAACCAACCCGGATGGCTAACATCAGGACTGTTCCATAATGAAGCCATCGGATGAATAAATTGACCGCTCTCACAAATGATCACGTGATTTCATTCGAGTAGCAAACTGTGCGTGCCGTTGAACAGTACTTACTTGTGCATCTAATTAATTTGAATATACTATCTTACTTATTTGGTCTCGTCATCATAGTACCTAGCTAGGTGAAGCATACATAAATACATATGTAGTAAGTCTTTTGAGTTTTGGTATTTTGGAAATAAATTGAAGATGCCACGGGTGAGATTGTTTAATATCCAAAATCGCGGTTGGATTAAGGTTGTAGGTCATTTGAATTGTGAGCTGTTTTTCTTTTTTATAGAAACAGAAAATATCTCTTCTATCCTATTATCTTCAAAAAGAGCGCTGATATGATAACGTTAAAATGTTTGCTCAGGTAATCTGTAAATATGTGATCCATTATTTTTTGGTCGAAAACTGATAATTGACAAATGGACCACTCCTTATCCTTTCTTATCTGTTTCTATATAAATATAACCAAATATAACAAAACCAGATAATAAGTATAGTAAATGGCAAACCAAAATGCAATCAATGTAGTTCAATGCTCGATTGTTCTCTATAGAACTGAAAACGTCCTTTGCAATAAAGAAGGACATTACAAGCAACAAAATACATAATTAACAACAGCTGAGGTGACATCACGGTAGACCAAAGTCAAGCTGGTGAGATGAACTTGACTCGTACCGGAGTGGCCTGCAATGGCTGAAGACAGATGTGAGTGGAAAAGGGAGAGAGAGGCCTTTGTCCAGCAGTGGGACTTAATGAGCTAATTAAATAGATTAATAATCATTCACAATATTTTCTTAATAAAGTGCTCATCGTCAAAATCATCATTTCAGAAGAAAAACGTCCACTGTTACACATAGACCTCCCCCAAGTATCACCACAACGAAAGGTGCCTGTGCGTCCCAAATCGCACCGTGGATTACTTTTCCTATTCTGTAATTTAAACATATTTTTTTGCAGTTTTGAGTATTTTATGGGGTCTACCCATAAAATGCTAGCAATGGTAGCATTCGTCAAGTCATTGATCTTCTCGGTAGTCCTGAGTTGAGTTATATGAATACTGACAAGTACAGTGCGTCTACTGAAAGCGCGACCTGGAGTTTTTATTTTCTGGAGCCCGAGTGAATTAAAATACAAGAACATGCTAGAACGGATACAGAACAAATTCATTCGTTTTATGTATTTAAAACTATATGGAAGATACCCGGGATACCCGTTACTGTTTCCTACCTTGTTTTGTCTCGGTATGGTGGGCTACTATAAATTAGAGGTTAGACGTGAAGTAGCATTGGCAACGTATGTTTTTAAAGTTTTAAGAAGTAGTATACATAACTCAGACATACTATCAGAGATAGGATTTTGTATACCGGATAGGTACGTGGAGCGGCGGCGCAGGCCGCAGCTGCTGGTGGTGCCGCGTGCGCGCACGAACCTGCTGGGGCGCGCACCGTTGACTCGTGCGCTGCGCACTCTCAACACAGTGGCAGATACCATTGACATATTCACCTGTACACTGAGTGAGTTCACAAGGACCACGTACTGTGTAGCATGTAAGTTATAGTTAGGATAAGTTAGAATAAGTTACTTTGTCGCATTAGATTTAAGTATATCTGTAATGGCAAAGGAACATGTGTAATAAATAAATAAATATTTTTTTTTATTTTGTTGGCAACATTATTCAACCACAATTGTAGGAAATAAAAAAAATTGTGAAGTGTCAAGACATGATTCTCCTACTAGTTTGTAATACCACATACAATTTTTTTGGATTTAACCTCTTTTTCTCAGGTCGCGCTTTCATTACACGGACTGTATTTGTATTACCGCCCATTGTAACACGGTACTAATTTTAAGCTCCTTGTAAAATTATATTTATGGTGTACAATAAATTATACATAAAATAAAAATATACATATCTAAAATAAATAAAATATACATATCTATCTATCTATACTTGCACTGGCTGGACTTTGCTACAGCAAATTGGACTGCGTATTGGTTCGTTCGGGGACCTGCCTTGCTGCATTACCTCGCACTCCATCTTTGTCTTGTAAACCAAATACATTGCATTCTTAATGGAATTTGCAACTGTTTCTAGTAAAGTTTTAGTTTATGTATTCTCTGTGAGGTTTTGGTTAAATCTTGGACAGGTCCAATCGAAACTGTATGGTTCTTTAATCAAAAGACTATCTTAGGAATGTTTGCTGTCCGTAGAGGCCTAGCATGGTCGAAGCCTTCTGGGACCATGGGTTGTGCGAGAGAGAACCCCGGAGCCCTGGAACGAAGGCAAAGAAGGAATATCACAGGAGTGGGCTTTAGTCAGTAAAAATCTGACACGCACGTCCACCTCTGTCCTAGAACGAGAGAATTCACTGACAAAAATCCCAAAAAGGTGTGTATTCTGCATGGAGTTTAAAAGACTTTGAACTGTGAGTTTTTGTTTCAGTATTTCTTTTCAGGGTAGTCAGCTAGGATACACCAGCCCCATAGTTTAAATTGACGTGTAAAAGTACTTTTCGCAAAATAAATATCATTTAAATAGAATACGAACCTCTATTATACAAAATTATCTACTTATCGGCTACGATAAATCCTTTCAGTCTCATTCAGCACTGAATCCGTATCATTCCTCCGAATCTCATTTTAATCAACAATATTGCCACAGTACATGAAATCCTACGATATATGGAATCTCCGAGGCGGTTTCCCAAAGGAATTTCTCGAAAAAGATCTGATGCCAAAAGGCTTGTGGCTTATGTAGGAATAATTTATAAGAAAATAATGTTGAGGGCGTAAATAGGACAAATCTTTTTTCAAATGGTGTAAAGGAGTGTTATAATTGATCTTTGTTTGCAATCGCAACGGTATGACTGCAAGAGTTACTGCTCTTGACTCGATTATTGAATTATGACAAATATGGAAATGTTGTAATTTAATTTAATTTATTGTGTAACTATCAAGAATATTTGTATTCTTGATTGTGTGTAATAGCTTAATGTTGTTAACACTGCTTTTTTGTGCAATTATATCAAACCATAATTATTAAGTTGCTAGTGTACTGGTGTAAACAGTTGTTGGTTAACCTTAACTAAATAAATGTGAATTCCTGTTGAGGACTTTATACATGAATGAATAAATGTAATAATTATAATAAAGTTTAAGTTAATTTCACATATTAGGCTTATTACACGATCACATGACGTATAATAAGTACTCTAACCCCTAAACTACTTAGGTAGAATGAATAAATAAAGGATATATTTATTTGCAAGAATAAAGGCAGCTAATAAGTTCATATTGGGATCTCAGTCATACTAATATTTAAATTTTATATGTTAAGAATCTTCGATCACTGATTTCTAATAATAAAATCTAATAAATATATATATATATATAAATAAATAAAAATATATATATAAATAAAAAAATCTAATAAATAAATAACGAATAAGTGATCGAAGTTAAGAATGCAGTGAAGTCTGTAGATAAATCTGATGGTTGTCTTGATGGTTGGTGCAGTGAGTGAGCTATTGGCTGCTGCGCTGCGTGTCACGGGTTCGATTGCACGGTGCGGAACCAATACCTGTATTTAATGGTTAGTTTTTCCGCGTCTGGTGTCTGTGAATTTACATGTTTATGCACGCACCCACGATACAGTTATAATTCCTAGTATAGAGCAACGTTTACTAAAGAAAAAAAACTCATTAAGCATGAATTATTACACATATTCGATTTTACATTATAATATTCTAGCGTCTGCTTGTGCCAGCGACTTCGCTCGCACCTGTATCTTTTTTTAGGTGGCAATTTAGTCATTCATTGACTTCTTCCTCTCTAGGGTTTTTTTTTCAAACGGTTGATACCGAGTCCCCCCCAGAACGAAGGCAACGAAGGAACGGGGTAGGGGTTTAGTCAGTAAGAGTCTGACACGCCCTCCCGCTCCGCCCAAGAGCGGGGGAAGTCATTCTGATGATTCCCCTACCATAAAAAATAAAATAAAAAAAAAAAAAAAGCTCTTGGGCGGAGTGGTAGGGCGTGTCCCCAAGGAAGATGAGGACGCCGTGACCTCTTTCCAACCACTCTTCAAAGAGGGGACTTACCACTGTTCCACCCTAGGGTGGAAACGTTACAGCCTGTCAGACTTTTGCTGACAAAACCTACCTGTATCTTCAACCCATTTGCCGTATTTCATATCTATAAATCTACATAATTGGTGACATTATTTATTCGCAAATCTCCGTAAATGATACTGTTAACTACATCTCGTATCGACAACAACAAATGTATAGCGTGCAGCACGGTCGTATCTATCTGGTCATCAAACCGCACTGTCACGCGTAATATTTAGTTTCACGGCAATACGCCTTGAAAAACAATGACTTTTACTTCACAGCTATCGTTTAATAATAAAATTAAAGAAACCTAACACGGTAATGAAGTTCATGTGAATTGACGACACTATACGACTATCTGCTGTTTTGATTTTGTTCTCATACTACTGATTTTGTTTATTCTTCATTTTATACACAGTGCATCCTTCTGTGGAATGGGATTTTTCTCATATCAAGAACAGTCACTATTTTATTATGCATTTTTATTAACCTATCACATACCCGCGAAACGAGACACAATAGTAAAACAATAACAGCGCGGTCTCATGCGACCATTCATGAATTAAACAGAAATTGCGGATTCATATATCCAATTGACAGAGGAAGAATTAAGATTAACCAGTAGCAGAATTAAATATATATTTTTTTAACTTAATATCATGTATCATCATCATCATTTCAGCCAAAAGACGTCCACTGTTGGACATAGGTTTGCCCCTAGCGTCATATGTTCTCTTCCTCATCATTTTGACAGACCAAATTAATGTCGTCCCCACGTCCTTGCGTAAGTCCTCCGTCCACCCATCCTTAAAATATTTCATGAGATTTGAGACCAAGCTACCCAAGGTAATATTTTTCTCGTTCTTCTAAAGAACAATAAGTATCAGCCTAATGATTAACTTACAAGTCTAATTTGATAATGATAGTGCCATCCATGTATGGTCCAAATCTTGCTGTCTAATTCATCTCATTGCAACATTTTGCCTACTACGGTCTTCCTGACCGATTATAATTAAAGTGTCTTCATGGCTAGAGTGATTCAGCTTTGATTGAGTGCGTGATTGAGCGCACAGTATGCCATCAATGATTACATTACTGCTTACCATCGGGTGAGATCGCAGTCAAGCACTAGTCTATATCTAAGTAAATATTAAAAAAGTAAACAAGTCGAGTCAAGAAATTCCACGAACCATTTAATAAGACCCTGATTAAACGTTTTCATAAAAAAATGACAGGTGTTCCCGGTAGTAATTACGGTGGTTCTAACACGAATTTCATTTAATTACTAATTACTCTTAAGAACTGAAGCGCCACACGCGACTCCGAAATGAAACCGTACGATTTCCACGCGATAGCAACGGGAAAAACCACCGTACGGAATAATTTATACCGTTAATTCGTACTTTGCTTTCCTTTGATCCTCTCATTTGTAATTATGGCCTACTTTTTACTTTTTGATGTCGTCCACTGTTTTGGAAATGCCCTTGGTGTGTCGCGCAACATAAATTTATGGAAAATGAAATTAGTTAGGGTTGCTGTTTCCGAATACGGTTAAAATAAATAATGATTTATGATACCCAAGACTGATGTTATGATGCAGTATTATTATAGACATGTTTTTGTCAAGGTCATACATTGTGTCATGCATTGTACAAAATATATGACAGACAATACGTAAAGTAGACAGATCAGGGTGTGATAGATAGTTAAAGTAGGAAACTATTTACCCCTGTTGGAAGCTATTTTAGTGCACCCTAATATAAAGTAACTCAATACCTCTAAAAGCCGGAAGGTCAGGAAATTAACTGTCAAATTGTTTTAACAGATAAAAAACCGGGCAAGTGCGAGTCGGACTCGCGCACTGAAGGTTCCGTAGTAACTTACCTATAAAAACAGTTCAATCGAACAATTCGACAGTCTCGAAATGTACGTTTTTTGCAGTATAAACGGACAAATCTTTTTTTCCCGTCACTTTACCAATTGAATTGAAAATTGATTTTTGCACAGCTTCAAGGGACCACGGACCCAATTATATTATGGTGTTAATTTCAACTCAATACCACTAACTTACCTATGAATAAAGTTCTATTCTCGAATCGAGCGTTGAAGATTTTTCAAAAAAATAATTCTTGTGACGTAACAACAAATTTTCAGTTTTCAGACTTTTCCCTATATGAGTGCTATAAAACGTTGCTTCATGCCAAATTTCAAGATTCTAGGTCGACTGGAAGTACCCTTTAGGTTTTGATTCCCTTGCGAGTACTTACGAGTTTCAAAATATGCAGCTTAAATTGCTGTTCTTTTGATTGCGTTGACATAGAAGTTTGATTTTGTTACAGCTTAAAGGTATTATAGACCTGAGTATTTGGTATGAATTTCAATTTAATACCTCTACGCGTTTATGAGGAAATGGGTAGTAAGTTTAAATTTTTTTTTTTTTATACTAGCCTATTCTGTCCCATTCCTGGGCAAAGTTTAAAATTATTAAAAAAAAATATATTATGTGATGTAACTAAAAATTTATGGTTTTCGTAATTTTTCCTTTATCTATGCTATAAGACGTTGCTTCGTACCAAATTTCAAGATTCTGAGTTCACGGGAAGTACCCTGTAGGTTTTGATTCCCTTGCAAGTGTCGAAAATTTGCGGCATAAACGGCTGTATCTTTTGATTGCGTTGGCTTAGAAGTTTGATTTTTTCACAGCTTCAAGGGACAGTAGACCTGATTAATTGATATAATTTTCAGCTTCATACCTCCACGCGTTCCTGAGAAAAAGGGTCTTGACAGACGGACGGACAGACAGACGGACAACAAAGTGATCCTATAAGGGTTCCGTTTTTTCCTTTTGAGGTACGGAACCCTAAAAAGTAATTGGTTCACTTAAAATGTGTTTTTTTTCGACCCTGTGTTGAGTATAGGTCTAAAGAATAATAAATACGCCAACATGGATATGGTCGGTCAATGATTTTTTAAATAACGTTATTCGATTTGTACTTACTTTATATCACGGTCTTTATACAAATATAGAATCTTGTCGTGATCTCACGAGTAAAGACAAGAATATTTCCTTGAATTCATTAAAATGCTGGAAATAGCTCTGATTACTGTTTAGATTTATTATCATTCATCTTATAATCTCGTGAATTTGCATATAACACGAAGATGTAATGACGCTTATAAAGATAAGCTGACAAAAGATAATCCCTCCAAGTCTCTATCTTTGTTAAGTTTTGTGACAACAAAATCCTCGATATGACCTCTTTTGACTCTAAGACGTTTACAAATGTAAAGCCAGGGGAATTAATTGTTAAAATACCACTTTTAACAACGATTCCCGGTAAATAAGAAGGTTTAAAACTACCCAAACATCACATGAACAAAATAGTACAATACTCTCTCGTAAATGTGCCATCAAAAAGTACCATCTTAGCGATGAAGAAAAAAATTTCTAGAACAATTTGCCTGCTGCAGTCTTCAAGGCAAGAGTGAATAGGATCTTAATGAACTAGTGTGCTTCTCATTTAATTTGCTGTTTACCATCAGTTGGTATCGCAGTCAAACACTAGTTTATATCAATAAATAAATTTAATAAGAGCATATAAAATTAAAAAGAAATAAACAAGAAAGTAAGTATGCAATTTAAATTGATTACAAGGTATATTGAAAAACATTTTAAGTTTGCCTTTTTTATGCCTGAGTTTTTTGATAACTATGTAAGTCCCCCAATTTATTCGTATGTAGATATTTATCTTTGACGCATGACATTGTATTTTCTTGAACCCAATTAATATTAATTAACAATCTAGACCATGGTAGACTCGCAGCCATGGCATTTTATTGGATTAAGGAATGTTGGATTGACGAGAAAGTTAAAAGTAGCTAAGCTAGTTACGTAAATTTTCAACTTCGAGGAGTTTTTGATTTAAGTGCACCTATACCAGCGCTGAATTATTCTTTCATACCTCCGCTGAGCCTTTTTGGCCTTGCACAGGTCTTTATTATTTATCAAATGTTTCTGTATTTCATTTATTTATTGCACTAGTAAATAACACTATAGAAAGGCAACCGTGCGCGTGTGGTGCAGAAACAAAACATGGCAGGTGCAACTTAATAAATAGAATAGACAAACAAAAAATTATATACCACTATTGTACATGAAGTTTAAATAAATAAATAAAAAAATACCCACATTATAGTAACTTAGATACATACATATAAATGAGCTATGTTAATCAATGCAGTGCTGTGATGATTCTACCAACTGCACTTCACTTCTTCTACTACTATATTTTAAGTTTAAATTGCTTCAGTTAGTTTTAAGTTAACATTTTATGTATCTTTTTTATTTTATATAATAGCCATATATAGTTAAGTTTATTAATAATGTGTAAATGAATAAAATTTATATGTAAAACCTTTAATATTGCTGTCTTGCTCTAGCTCAGAGTGATAATTTATATTCTCGCGTGGCTCTTTTGTAAGGAAGTTTCAAAAATGCTTCTAGCTTAAAGTTGTTACCATCCGTGGCTATATGAAAAACTGTTGAGAAACTGGTTTAATTAAAGGAAACACTTGCAACAACAACTGTTTTTTTTACGAAAAACTAAATAAATCCATAGATCAACAACTGACCAACCCCATAAGTTATAAGTAGTTTTAATCCACTGGTATCCTATCATTACTAGTTCGAAGGTTCAAAGTACTTTTAATACCAATGTATTAAAACTTCACTCACGCAAAGCCTCTGGAAGCAGTATTTTATATATGTAAACTGATTTTTTGAGAGGCTGGAAATCACCTCTTTCGTATATGGAATAAAACTTAAAGTCTTCAAGTAAATTACATTACAATGTCAAATAATAAAAGATGCTAAACTTTATTTTGAACCAAATTATTTCAATAAATTTATTTCAAGCAATCTCCGTTATAAAATCCCTCTTCCCGTTTAAGTATTTTCCTCGCGGTCAGGCCAAGGGTATCCGGAGCCAATCGACAGATGTCCCGAGCAGAAGCGAGGGCCGTCCACTGGAGTGGAAGGGCTCTCGGCGAAAGGCCACGTGAGATTACCTTGTACCGTTCACACACAACTACAAGTTAGGTAAGTTTAGATAGATTTTATTACTATTTTTGGTTAGTCTTTGATGAAAAGTTGGTGAACACTATCATATATTACCAATATTTAAAATATGGAAAAAAGCGGTCAAGTGCAAGTCAGACATGCGCAAGGATTTCGTACAAACTTGCCAATGTAAATACTTGTACATCTAGGTATAGTTCAATTCTTTAATCGAGTCTCGAAGATTAGAGAAAATCCGAGATGATTTTTTTTGTGACGTAACTAACTTCTTTATAGTGTTCAGACTTCTTAGCGTTGTTGACGAGTCATTGAGTGAGTCAGAACTTAGCCTTTTGTACTCAGGTAATATTACCAAAACCCATCCTCCAGTATATAAAGGAAAGGATAATAAACCGTTATTATTAAAGACCTGAATGCGATGTTTTCTTTAGCGTTCACCTACTAACCTATGCCATAAATATCCTTTATTGTACACCTCATAAAAAACATAGGACAAACATTTATATAAAAAAAACAAGTGTACAATATGGGCGATCTTAACTCATAGAGCAATCTTATACAGACTCTTATTTTTGTTTCTTTAGTTTAACGATAAATGATTCGTACATACTTTTTCGGTCATAGCCTACGGCTGAAAAAATATGGGCTAAGTATATTTGAACTACATAGATAAAGTAGGCATCATCTAGTTCAAATATCAATTATCATCTACCACAAGCTATTAACGCGATCCATTCGACTACCAAGCTGAACTGTTAAAGGGATGGAGCCATATAAAAAAAAATATATAGGGTGTATAGCTCCACTGACAAGTTTCTACTCAGACTCACATTTGTAACCTCAACTCCTCGTAACAAAATTGGAGTCTGATTTAATTCTAGCCATATCCTTATGATAGTACCCAAGTTTCCACATTTAAATGGGCTAGGTTCGTACGTCCCTAGGGTATTGCCTCTATCTCTCTCACTGGCCCGGAACAAATGTCCAGTGAACATGGCCCTCTAAATGAACCGGCCGTCTTGGGAATCATGGCTCTATTGATTCAGTGGTTGAGAAACTGCGCTCTATGTTACGGATTCGATTTCTAAAAGATCTCTATATATTTGTTTATTTAGCTTTAGTTATTAGCTTCTAGATTCTTTAGCAAAAGCCGCTAAAGAAGCTAGACTAGAGACTCGCGTGAAAAGTTTTTCCACACAAACTTTGAACAACCGTTCCATCCCCTTAAGGGGGAAGCGTCAGGGTAACCCGCGCAATACAATTTTTCTTACGTTTTTTCCAATTTGCAGGCCAGTGGTAGGTTGTATGAAGTTAAAAATATCTTTTGCGACTGTAAAACGTAACTAGTTACATAATTATTTATAACCATAAAAATCATCAAAATATAAATGTTTTTAATTATTGTTTTTATAATTAAACAAATAAAGAATAATATTTTTACAGGTTTCATAAAAATAAACTTTTAAATAGCATTAAGCGTTTTAGTCAGATTTTTATTTTTTGCTTGGTTGTTGTTGTAGCTTTTTTTTATTGCTCTGTTATTATTTTCTAAACAGGATGGTATTTATTTGGAAAACAGAACTTATTTGATGAAAAATTTATCTCCCCAAACCACGGGCAGAGAGGCTTCCTTAGCAATTTTTAACGTAATAACACCAAATATCAAAATCAGTGACAAACATTCTTGTCACGTCCAGGGCTCTCAAATTTTTGATGAATCCTTTCCAACATTAATTGAAGCAAAAATGCATTTTTAATGATGTCTCAGAAAGACCAACTAAGCCTGAACTCTAATTATTATTTTTATTAATTATTATAATTATTTACTTTGAACCGATTTTTTATTGCTTATTGATGAGCTCGCGCTTGACGGTTATCTCATCTAATGGTATAAAACCTTTGCTTTTCCTTTCTTTGGAACACCAATATCTTGTGGCATGGGGTGCCAACTGTCAATAGTCCCCTTCCAAGATATGTCGGCATTACTTTGGAAAGTTAACTCAACTGCAGGAAGTATTGCGAGAAACTTAATAAAAAAATGTCACTCAACCTGCTATGTCGCCTTACATTCAGTTGAGGGGCGTCCCCCAAATTCCTACAAGCAACAGAAATATTGCTCAGCTCTGCTCGTTCCTTAACCAAAGAATTGAAATTCCCAATGCTGCCAGTCTTCTGGATACGTTTCCTGTTGACAGCGATGTGGAGGAGTTTTACGACGCGCATTGTACTTTGATTTTGTTTTTTTTTTTTTGTATAATATACATTATTATGTACGTAGTAATAGTACTTTTAAAATGCAAAAATTAGTTTTAACTCATGTACTAACTGAAGTCAAATTAATATTATTATATTAATTGATAATGAATATCATGGTCAATTATTTCTGTCTACTTATTAATCAATATGTGGACACAAATAACATACTCGTATTTAAATATAATAAAAAATGGTTATACGAAAAACAAAAACCATGTTAAATCGTTTGAGCGTGCTATTAGTTAGCTATTCTATTAATTTTTATTTAAGTGTTAGGTATCTATATACATATTATTGTATACATATAGTTAAGTATTTTTAAATACGAATATGTAAATATTTGTAAAATTTAAATAAAAGTATTATTCTTATCAAAAAAAACTATTACAAAAAAATGTTTACTGACTAAACCTCAATGACTTGCTTATGTTTATGCAATACTAAAAAGATGTTACTAAAGATCAAAACTTTAGTAAAAACACCGTTAAGATAAAGATGCAAATATAACGTGTATCAGATGCCACAAATAGCTGAACTTCCCGATAAAGTTTCGCCTGATTTGCATTTCGCTTCAACGCCAAATTTGAACTTGCTTATAAATAGAGCCAACTAAAATATTACGACAGTGCTATTTTTGAGGTTATCTTCCCATATTAGTAACTATTAGGGCCTATTTCACCACCTATGATTAAGTTTCGAGTATCTTACTTGACAGATAATTTCATACAAAATCTGTCACATTTTTGAATTTATTCAGTGAGTAGTGCCTACTCGGACATTGTGAAACAGGCCCTTAATCTAATGTAACTAGGTTTAATTACAATTAGTGACTAAAATAATAGGACTTTTCTTTTTATATGTATAAGGTGCAGTCAGTTGAGACTGGTATTCTCTTAACTGCCAGTAACTATTTTAATATCTATTTATTTTAAAATTAAAAATAATGTAAAAGTCCTTTTTTACTTCTTCTTCACTGACAATTCCCTTGTTTCCTCAAAAAATAATGTAAATATCGATTAGAACGTTAAGTTGCCCTTTTTTATTACGTTATTTTTTTTTACTTTGATAGCTGAACTATCACATTAGGTTAAGGCCTGTAAAGGTAATTGTAAAGATAACAAAGAAAAAATAAAGTTTTACATTTGTAAAACTTTTTGAGTTTGAGTTTGATAGATACTTCAAGTCAAGCGAGCTTCATCGTTGGCCACATCTCAGCTTATATGATATACTCGTAGATAGATCATAAGCAAGGCATGAACTCTTTCTTCTTTTTATGTTTTTATTATTGGTAAGTTCGCGCTTGACCGCTATCACACGTAATAAGCGATGATATGGTCAACAATGGAGCACGCTTACCTTTAAGTATCTATTTGCTGTGGACGCATCGTAAGTGTGGAGTCCTGTGTTTGATTCCTTAGCTGGGAAAAGTTGCTATTGTTTTTTTATTCATTAAGAACTCGTTTGTGCAGTTAGGACTACGCCAGTTATAGACTCATTTGTTACTAATTGCTACCGGTGGCTTCGTCCGTGCGATTGTAGAAAATTGTCCCTAGGGAACATCTTCCCTGGTTAAACTTTTCTACACGCTATTCTAAGGCATGGTTTACTCGTGTATCAAACTTTTCGTAATACCTATTTAAATAGGTTGCAAAATTAAATCTACCCAACTAATAGGCAACTAATAGTAATAGTAGTAGTAGTTGTTAGGAATTAATTTTAACTTAACATTTAACGTAAAACAATACTAACGTTATTAAATCATAACATTATGCATTGGACTTGTAATTTATTAGTATATAAATACCTAATTAATTGTTTATTTAAGCTAATCAGTATTTTTTCTTTCTAATTCTAAATTTAAATTTTGTACGAATTTAAAATTTGCTCATCTTTTGCGCAACAGCAAAAATACGAGTTAAAAATAAACGCAATTTTTCAATTGTCCGATTTTAGCCGGCGGAATAAAAAACCGAGCAAAGGCGAGTCGGACTCGCACACTGAGAGTTCCGTACAAACTTAAGAAAACAGTTCAATTCCCAAACCGAGTCTTGAAGATTTTTCCATTTTACAAAACAGTCTTCACAGTTTTTTCTATATTTTATGCTATGAGTCCTATTGCTTTATGCCAAATTTCAGGATTCTGAATCAACGAGAAGTACCCTATGAAGTTTAATTCCCTTGAGAGTATCGAAGTATGTATACGTTTTTTGCTTTTACGAAGCGGCGGTGTACCTATATTTTTCGATAACTTAGACGTTTATTTTTTTATTTTAAACCTCGATACCTCGACGCGTTATCGACATAAAAGGTTTTGACAGACAAACAGACGCACAGCGAAGTGATTATATACAGATTTCACTTTTTCCTTTTAGGTTCTGTACACCTTAAAAAGGTGTTGACATGACCTTTGACTACATATATTGAGATATATAATGTCATTATTTATTGAGATATTGTTGTGTTTATTTGAAAAACAATTATGGTGACTGTTTTTTATATATTTATCAGACTAATAAACAATAAAAACTCTTTTATGTTCATTATACATTTAATCATTCCTATCACGTAAACAAACATCTATATGGATGGAAAACAGTGAAAGTGTAGTGCCATTATAACTACGAGTACACTTGGCTTGGCGAACAGGCGTACTGATTGCCTTCTGACGCAAGATGTTATTAGGCGGACGTGATATGGTATTGCAATCTCATTCTTAAATGACCTGAGAACTGCAAGCCTGAAAAGGTTACATTGAGCAATTCATCTAAGAGCAAATCATATACCGAATTCCTACAGTCCGTCTAATGAAAGCGCAACCTGAGAAAAAGAGGTTGAATCCAAAAATTTTGTATGTGGTATTACTAACCTGTAGGAGAATCAAGTCTTGACACTGCACAATTTTTTTTATTTCCTACAATTGCGGCTGAATAATGTTGCCAAATGAATTTAAAAAAAAACTCCAGTTCGCACTTTCATTAGACGCACTCTAGCAGATCATTAGCAATTCTTTTAGTATTCGCATTGCATTTTTAGCAAGTTTTATATATAGGCGACTACCAAACGACTCAGAAAAATATGACGAATCCATTGGTATAACTCTCTTTATATTAGAACCCTTGCTGTTTTAATATTCATTTCTTTTATTTATACACCTGCCATGTTCTCTCTTCACCTACCTTGGTTGACTGGTAGAGAATGCCTTAGGCATTAAGTCCGCCTGTATTTTATTTTGAAGCTTTAATAAATAAATAAATTTGCTGAATCATACTCAATGCATTTCATGTCAGAGTATTAGTCGTATTCCGTGTAAATATAGCCGCATGAAAAAAAATATGATTCATATTATGATCCTAATACGATTCAATCATTCAACTAAAGCAGCATTTTTATAGGTACCTATCAGCTGATCGTAAGAAGTTGGCAGTAGTATCATCACAGCGTTAATGGTTTTCCAATTGTCGATTTGAACCAATTGTTTTACTATATTAGTGTAGGTACATAATATATGTGGATTTTAAATTTGAGTTTAAATTACATATTTGTACTCGTATTATATTTAAGGTTTATTAGTGTATCTATTCTTATAATCGCCTTTTCTCTCACTTTTATTGAACCTACCACTATTTTCCTGTGTATCACCCAAAGGTAGAAAAAGTCTAAAGCAGTTTTGTGTGTATAAAGTATTTATTAATTCATGTATCCCCGACCGGTCCTATGAGACCGCGCTGTTATTGTTTTACTATTGTGTCTCGTTTTGTGAGTATGTGATAGGTTAATAAATAAATACGCTGGCCCACACTGGGAGTTAATCCTATATCGTTAGTGCATTTTCGAATATGTAAACACACACGCACTAAACACCCTTTTTAATTATATTGATTTATGACCTGGATAATATAAATCTTTTTAACAGCTCAAGAGAGCCCAACTAATAATCTGAAGAGTACAAAATTAGCAAGTAGGTTCTTTTTTATGTATTGATAAAATTCTCAATATTAGGATTAAGTGCGTAGGAAAAAATTTGATAAGAAAAAAACAATGGGGAAAAACATAGCTACAGATAATAATTTTTATGAGTATCAACGGCATCACCTGAGTGAATGTAGAAAATTATCCCAAGAGAACAAACGCCATGGATTAAAAAACCAGTGTCCTATTCCAGTAAATTTTATCTATATCTGTATTGAACATATATAAATAAAATTTATTTAAGTTTGAGCGTGAAGGGGTAAGAAACATACGCACATTCCTATCTATATAAACAAACTTTCTCTTCAACAACATTAGTGTGATTATACTGATGCTAAATCTCTTAAAGAAACAAAAGTATTAAAGAACAAAAGATGATTTCTAAATATTAAATATTCAACTCCTCCGTAACACACTTTTGAATAACTGAACAAAAACTTAACGACCTGAAACCGAGAGTTACAAGTTGTCTCATTAAAAGCTACATTAAATTTTAACAATAAACTCAGTAAGTAAGGTACTGAACAAGCCCCAACATGACCCCAGGGCTAAAACTTTCCTACTGTAAGTAAGGTCTTGCTTTAATAGTCTGTGTAAAATTTATGACAGTTAAGTTATTAACCCTGACCTTGTGTCGCTTAGACACCATGTTCTATTGTTACCAGATGAACCTAATTATTCTAGTTCGCTCAGGTATAATAAAGTACACGAATGACTGGCTGAAGAGAATTGTGACAGCCATTTGTTTATTTATTCAAATACAGTGTTCTATATTTAAAATAGATCGTAACTTAAATCAAACATAGTTCTTTTTTTGAAATAGATCGTAACTTAAATCAAACATAATGTTCTTTTTTTGAAATAGATCGTAACTTTAAACATTAAATTCTTGTTGGAAAAACTTACCTTCTTTTATAGTGTCTATATTCTTCACGTAGTTTCAAAACTATCCTTGTAGTTCACTCACATTAAATACAATTACACTAACTTTCTAAACTAGTTTTACACCTCAAAACAATTTATCTATAAACAAGATACAT
Organism: Mythimna separata; assembly: GCA_030763345.1. Lineage (NCBI taxonomy): Eukaryota > Metazoa > Arthropoda > Insecta > Lepidoptera > Noctuidae > Mythimna > Mythimna separata. The sequence goes on along the minus strand of CM061177.1, from coordinate 15,941,570 downwards.
AAGTATCACTTCACTTAATAATACTTTTTCACTAATACTTTAATTTCTCACTTGGAAAACTGCGAAAGAAAAGTTTTCGAGAGCAGTTAGCGAAACCGAATTTCCATTGCGTTCTGGCTAATCATAAATTTATGAATTGTTTACAATTGCGGCCCAACAAATGGGCACAGTTTAAACGGACCCATATTTGTAAACATAAACAGTTGGCGTGTTTATGAAGTAGACGCACGCAATTGTAGAAAACTAAACATTTGGAGAAGAGTGTAGCGCGGTCGACGAATGGCGGTAAGCGACTGCCGCGCGCGCTATGCCTACTGGAGCGGGCCAGTAAACAGGCAAGTTCACTTGCTCTAACTTATGGTGAAGAAAGTTATATAATACACGTAAATAAAGCAATGTTTATGCAATGCTGACCGTTACCGCATGAGGAGTAAATAGAGCCTGAAGTTATAATAACATGGTTTCGCTTTTTATGATACGATAGCGTTTAAAGCAAGTGATTTTTGTTAAATATCTTAGTCTTGACTGTCAATAATTGCTATGGCTTTCATTTATATTCATGAATGGAGAAAATAAATATTTTTCTGTTTGAGTTTGCAGACAAATGATTATTTTTATTCTTATTCAATAAACTTAAGCGCATTCAATCCGTTTTTCCGATTTGAGTTTTTTTTTTAAACAAACGTTTAATAATACGCATTATAAATTCAAACACTTAATCATAAATAAAAATAAAAATAGTCGAAATGGGGAAATGGTAGAGCGCAAAAAGAAATTGATATATCTACTACTAGACTGAAAGTTTTCTTTAAAAAACTTGTAAATAGATTGACATCACATCAGATATCACAAAACTTTTTACCTTAGTAGCTAAGTGATTCTGCTAGAGCTATGAGAGTATTTGAAACTTACCGTGGTCCTAAAACGCAAAGGGCAAATGAAGCACAACCTCGCCCTCCCTCTCCATCCTAGAGTGGGGGAAATCATTAATTGATTTCTATAAACTACTCTTCGGATTTTATAGAATTTTTTGTGCCTAAATGATTTGGTAACAAAATTTTTAGCAATCACGAAATAAATATTACTCCGTGATAGAAATACATTTGTTACAAAAACTAGATCACAATAAAAAAAAATAGAAATTTTACTCATTACAACTTTGTCGTGAGTTAAATTTGTAACAACTAACAGACACTTGCCTATTAGTTGTTTGTTACAACAACACTATTGTTGCACTATAGCAACAATGACTTACATTGTATCAATAGAAACAGCTGAAAATAAATAAACAATGTAACAGCTGAAACTTTTAAACCTCGACTAAAAAGAGACGTGGTATAAAATTGATAAGTGTATCTGTGTGTTTTGTGGCATCGTAACTCCTAAAAGAATGAACAATTTTGACTTCTTGTGATTTGTTAATATTTCATTTAGTTATTAAGCTAACTTTTCCCGCTGTTATCCTCCCGTAGAATTTTTTTTCAAATCACCTGATAAAAAAAAATCGTTTCGATAGTTTTTAATTTTATTAATTACAGACAAAAATTCAATTTTGTTTTCTTTATAATATTTATTAGAACGCATCATGTATACACAACACACACTTAAAAATAAAAACAAATTATATCAATAGAATTTTTTTAGAAAAGTTGGGTGTAAGATGTAACCACGTAAAAAGAGATCACAGGTTTTTTTTTAAATAAAAATAACGTACCTACATATTTAAATAAAAGTTACCTACACAATCTTAACAAATATTTTCTCTAATTCCGAATTTACTAACCAATTCACAGTTGGAAAAAATAAACATTAAAGAATACAGGCAAGTTACTTTCCTCGGCCGCGATACTGAATGCAGCATGAGCGCGGTAGAATATTCAAGGTATGCTAACGAATGTAGAACAGTCACTTTACATATTATGAAGTGCCATCGAAGGTGATCTCTGGCAAACTGACCAACTAATAATGAGTTTTCTTGCATGTTATTTAAATAATTTGTTGATTTTCATCTCGTATGGTGATCTGATGAGATATTAGTCATGTGACTAGGGGTTAGAACAGTCACTTTACATATTATGAAATGCCATCGAAGGTGATCTCTGGCAAACTGACCAACTAATAATGAGTTTTCTTGCATGTTATTTAAATAATTTGTTGATTTTCATCTCGTATGGTGATCTGATGAGATATTAGTCATGTTATTGTGACTAGGGGTTAGAACAGTCACTTTACATATTATGAAGTGCCATCGAAGGTGATCTCTGGCAAACTGACCAACTAATAATGAGTTTTCTTGCATGTTATTTAAATAATTTGTTGATTTTCATCTCGTATGGTGATCTGATGAGATATTAGTCATGTGACTAGGGGTTAGAACAGTCACTTTACATATTATGGAATGCCATCGAAGGTGATCTCTGGCAAACTGACCAACTAGTAATGAGTTTTCTTGCATGTTATTTAAATAATTTGTTGATTTTCATCTCGTATGGTGATCTGATGAGATATTAGTCATGTGACTAGGGGTTAGAACAGTCACTTTACATATTATGGAATGCCATCGAAGGTGATCTCTGGCAAACTGACCAACTAATAATGAGTTTTCTTGCATGTTATTTAAATAATTTGTTGATTTTCATCTCGTATGGTGATCTGATGAGATATTAGTCATGTGACTAGGGGTTAGAACAGTCACTTTACATATTATGGAATGCCATCGAAGGTGATCTCTGGCAAACTGACCAACTAATAATGAGTTTTCTTGCATGTTATTTAAATAATTTGTTGATTTTCATCTCGTATGGTGATCTGATGAGATATTAGTCATGTGACTAGGGGTTAGAACAGTCACTTTACATATTATGGAATGCCATCGAAGGTGATCTCTGGCAAACTGACCAACTAATAATGAGTTTTCTTGCATGTTATTTAAATAATTTGTTGATTTTCATCTCGTATGGTGATCTGATGAGATATTAGTCATGTGACTGGGGTTTAATGCAATTTTTTAAAGTCACGCGCACCATTTTCAATTCTGAAGGTTGCTGAGAGGTAATCTCGAACGCAGTGAGGGGTTTATATAATTAATTCCCGAGCACATAATCTACTATTTACTACAATTGAAATTATAGTCATTAAATGAAGCATTTTAATATTTATAAAGCCGATTTTTTTTTGTGTACTTATGTATATGTGAGTGCGATCTTCCTTTATGAAAAAGAGTTAGGTTTGAAAAAAATAACTGCGGCAATTTATTCTGAATAGCAGTTTTATTGACTGCTTTTATTTTATTTTTATCGGTAATATTTATACGATGATGTGGTTAACAATAAAGCACGCTTGCCTAGAAGTAAACTGTGCAAACAAACAATAACACAACTGAACCAGCCTTGTTATGTTCCCACTGCTTGAATTCAGGCTTCCTCTCATCCACCTAGCCTTTTTTCCCAACTATATTCGGGTCGGCTTCCAGTCAAGCCGGATTTAGCTGAATACCAGTATTTTACGAGGAGCGGCTACCTACCAGACCTCCACAACCCATTGACTGGGGTAACACGGTACTTCATGGCAAGAATGGAGTCCAATTTAATTAAGTGGTGAAATTAAGATGGTCACCCATCCACAGACCAACCTTGGCAAGCCTTGCTTAACCTTTAAGATCGACCCGTGCGGCTGTTATTATCTAGCCACGAGCTCCTCTCTAAGCTAATCTACTCAACGGGCCCGGTGCGGATTGGTGGATATCACCTCTCTTCGTTCTAGGGCATGCCGGTTTCCTCCCAATATTTTCCTTTACCGTGTTGGCAGTGATGGAATAAATTATATAAAATAAACCACCTACCGTTCGTTCGGTCGACGTTGAATTCAGGGCTGTTACTACTGGTCACTCATCTGAAACCAACTGAAGTTACCTTAGGTGTGTACATTTCCCTATAATAGCGAGGCTTATTTTAGGGGGGGGGGGGGGGGTGTGGTTACTAAGAAATGCATAATTAAAAAAAAAAGCCCATCAAGCCGGATTTTGCTGAATACCAGTATTTTACGAAGAGCGACTGCCTACCAAACCGCCACAACCCACCCGAAGAGATAATAGTAATAACAAAATTAAAGTTTGTTGTATGAACGTAGAACAATATATTTTGTAAAAATGATTTTTTAGTCTTAACCATATACAGGGTGTTTGGTTCTTCGTGTGCCAAATTGATATGGTCGACTGGAGGGGTCGTCTACTATCTTTTCAGACCCCTATACACTACCCATGCCCTGTGGATATTTTTTCATCGAGTTTTTAATATTTTTTGAAAAATAGACCCGAATATTACATTCAAATACAAATATTAAAAAATATAGAAGACGAAGAGCCTGAATTTAAATTTTATTTAGACGTATATTGTATAAAGGTACTTTTAAATACAAAATTAATGATATTAGCCATCTAGATTTTTAAAAATTTAATCGCAAAATTTTGGACTTAAATTAAAGCTATTCATGTTACAGCTATTTACATAGCTGCAAAAAAAGAACCAAAAGAGACTGGGATCTTCAAACTCTCTCAATAATTCTCCAGTCCATCCTCTTACTAGTGATGTGCCACATGCCATAAAAATCTTTTTGCAACTATATGAAATCGCTAGTTTTGTGAATCGAGTCGCATACAATTAACATTCAAAATTGTGTATTGAAAAATTATTTTCGCAAAATTGGTACCTGAAACACATACTTAATTTGTTATATCACTCTTAGAAGGTGAAATCTGTCTCGTATCCCACTTTTCGTTGGTCTTACTAGAAACAAAAAAATAAAATTACATATTTACAGTAATTTCATAATTTTTATAAATACTGCTCAAATTTTGGCCTCTGTTGCAAATGCAGGCCCAACATCTGTTTTGTATTTTGACGCACAGTTGTTGTATGAAGTCGTTTTCCCTCTTTAATTGTATTGAAAGCCGTTGCAATGCTTTGAAGTAGTACTTCCCTAGTTGGAACCTCCGTGGCATATACCAGCTCTTTGGCAGATTCCCCAGACATTTCGTTCAAGTGTAGACCTAGAAAAACTGAGTGTAGAGAGTAAAAATCTAGATGGCCAATATCACTAATTTTGTATTTAAAAGTACCTTTATACAATATAAGTTTAAATAAAATTAAAATTCAGGCTCTACGTCTTCTACATTTCCATTTCTATCTCTGTCTTCTATATCTGTCTATTTTTCAAAAAATACTAAAAACTCGATGAAAAAAAATCCACTGGGCATGGGTAGTGTTTAAGGGTCTGAAAGGATAGCCGATGACCCCTTCAGTCGACCATATCAATTTGGCACACGATGAACCAAACACCCTGTATATTTTAAGGGATCCGTCGCAAAATGTTTTATTCCATTAATATTGCTGTTTTTGTGCGAATGGGTCATTCTGCGAATAGAACATTTTTCGCCAGTGGAACTTTTTGCGAATTGTCAGATCCATTTTGATCTACCGATGATATCTCCAACAGTGTTTATCTACCCTACGAACCTATGTGTTTATCGTAAAAAAAAATCTAAATTTATTTTCTCTATTCTAATATTAGTATTATCAACTCCTATTTATGAGCAAAAATAGCATAATAAAAACAATGGGCTATCATAAGGCATAAACGATATCTGCAATGAAACAAAAGCATTTACGGCATATTTCTCATGTAAAGAATGTAATCTAAATGGCAAGGTACAACTAGTTTTTCTTGGGTTATACCTAAAATAGGTAGGTAGGTTACACCTACATAAGTTAGGTCCTATGAATCATTCAGATCTAAATGATTTATAGGCTTTCTCGTTTTTGTAGCGGCAATAGAAATACGCGTTCTGTGACTTTTTTGACTCTCTAACGGTTAGGACATACAGCCCACTGACAGGTAGACGAACGGACGGTCAGTGGAGATTTAGTAATAAGGTCCCGTTCAGATACGGAATCCTAAAATAGGGTTCAAAACTTCTACTACTAAATATCAAAAAACTTCATAACCTCTTGTTTGAAACGTAAATAAATTCGTTAAATATTAATTAAATGATGAACAAACCAATTCCTCTGTAATGGAGTTTCGGTGTCCGAAATCCATATTGTATAAATGTAAATCATACAAAAGGATTTCAGACACCGATACTTACTTCGACCACCACAGAATAGCACAAAAAAATAAACAGTTGGACTTATTTTTGCATTTTATAAATAAGTAATTAAAATTAGTCAAATTGCGTGTTGAATATTATTTAATGTATTTCTTAAAACTCCATGTCTACTAGTAAGAAACACTGTACTGACTTAATACCTTAGGCATTTTCTACCAGTCGATGATTATATTATATATGATCTGTATGACCTACAGAAACTACAATAACAAACGGCTGTACAAACTACATTTTTAAACACACTCGAAAAAAATATTATTTACTACACTTTATTGTATTGTGCGAAATAATTCATAGATCCTTATCGGAGCGACAAGGTCGACTTTCGTGTGGCGGCCCAGCTACCGACCCACAGAACATATAAACCGACCAATGTGGGAACTACCCGGAGCCCAACCTGATGTTATCATAATATAATACCAATGTATCACACGTGGCCCGGGGGCTAGTTGTAGCATTTTTCTGTACAAGTGCAAAACATACTACATTATGTGCTTAGCCAGTTTCTTTACCCAACTGGTTTAGGTAATTTCAGCACATAAGACTGGTTTTATACATAATTTTATCAATTAAAAATAATATTATTTATTAAGTTGTCATGTTGAGGAGCTCGTGGCTAGATAATAACAGCCGTACAGGTCGATCGTCAAGGTTAAGCAACACTTGCCTAGGTTGGTCCGTGGATAGGTGACCATCTTAACATAACGAGTTTCCTCCGTGCCTCGGAAAGCACGTTAAGCCGCAGGTCCCGGCTGTCATTTGTAGATCTTTGGCAGTCGTTACGGATAGTCAGATGCCAGTAAATCTGACTCTAGTCTTGCCATGAAGTACCGTGTTACCCCAGTTAATGGGTTGTGGAGGTCTGGTAGGCAGCCGCTCCTCGTAAAACACTGGTATTACAAAATCAAACGTTGACGTTTGAGTGCAACACCTGAGTGTAACGCGCAATTAAAGTTCTCCGCGGATTTGAATAGATACAACAATCCGAAATCATCTATCGGGCATGCCACCAGACCTAATACCCGTCTGTCGGAGGATCCTCCCTTTTCAACGGAGGTATGTGGCACTTTACTCTCTGTTTCACATAACCCCCAAACTTACTTACAGCTAGCCAGCTGTTCTTGTGTGAGGGTCCAATTCGTACCAGAATCGAACTTATTTTTAAATTACAATTTTAATGAGACTAAACGGCAGTTTGGTTAAAGGTAACTTGGGTCTAAAGTGGTATCAAATGACATATTTATTCTGCAGACGCTATACACAGAAAATCCGTCCGAAACACGCGTGTAGCTCGTAACTTCGAGATAAGCCAGACTGTTAGATAATTCTCCATGTTTGTTTTCATGGAAAGTTGTATGGGCACTACCAATTAAGATTATTATCACATTAGCAATAATGCCATGTTTTTGCTTAGAAAATATTATCTGTACACAGACACATATTAACGGCAGATGTAACTGCAACCGTCGACCTATAGTGACACTTGACATACACGACGGTTGCTGCTGATCTTCAAAGTTTAAATGTCGAGCCGTCAAAAGCTGCCGCCAACGTGATGACGGCTCCAGTTACCTCTGCCGTTTGCAACATGCCGCTCGTGTGTATGAGCTCTTAGAGTGGGATGGACAGCTGTTGAAGACCCTTTATTCTTCCTTCGGCATTCTGCTGATCCCTGTAAGAAAAAGCAAAAGTTAACATGTGAAATTAAAACTTGAGAAATGACCAATGACCCAGTTCATGTATCTAACATCTATTCAGCCTCTGAAATAACTGAAATCTTAAGAAAACCTATTCAAGTTCATTTATAAAACAATAGGAGTTAATTTTCATTTCGATGTAGCATCATGAATTTTGTTAACTACACAGCGAGATTTCTTATGAGAACAATGACTTCTTTAATAGTCTTTCATAAAATACGAGCTACGTGGCTTGGTCTATCATGATTATACTCGTACATAATGAACATTATTTTACTTTGTTCTAGAGTTTATCTTAACAGCCGGCTTTATCTAAAGAGCAGCCTTCTAAATTAGTAACTGACAAAAACACGATTTGCAGTCGAAACCGGAACGGCAACGGAGGACTCAGTGGATCATACGGTAGAGGAGTGCCCCGCTTGTGCGGAGTACCGCCGAGTCCTCGTAAGTGCGATCGGTGGTAACGATTTCTCGCGCCTGGCCCTGGTCTAGGCCTACAGGCCATGGTCCATGGTAGAATCATTTTTCTGATTAGTAAGCGCTAAAGTATCTGCCTCACGGATTTCGAGGAATATGGATTGTAGTATATGGTCTTCTTCGTCTTTTTGTGTGGTCTAGTTTCCATGCTCAGTCTTTACTTGGACATTGTACTTGGGCCAAGGTGATCTTCATCCTAACCAGCCCACTACTCTCCAAAAGCAGGTGTAGCCTCTGACTTAACAGATTCAGGGTTCACGGCATCTATAAAGGAATGTGGAGCTATCAGGGTTCAATACTAATTTTGAAAACATCTGAAATCAGTTCAATACCCGATTCTAAAGACATTACTTTCAGGATGTGTGTTTGTTTTGTTCCTATTGTTCAAATATGACATTTATTCCAGAGATAAAATATAAGAGATTTTATAAAAAACTAGCAGCCCGTCCCGGCTTCGCACGGGGTAGACAATTATTTATTTTTGGAAATTTGGATATAAAACACTTTTTTTAGTGTTTGTTCAAATTTTACCAAGGATCCCTAATTTTTTCAAAATGAAATGTAGCCTATGTCAAATTGGAAGAACGTAGCATTCTATTGGTGAAAGATTTTTTTAAATCGGCCCAGTACTTTTTGAGCCTATTCATTACACACATACAAAAGTAGGTACAAATCTTTCCTCTTTATAATGTTAGTGTAGATTTAATAAAAAATAATTACCATTTCCAAGTAAAATGTCATCTGAAACATCAATGAAAGATAAACATTGTGTTTTCCTTGTAGGTACGACTATCTGTAGGTTTGTTGAGCGTCTGAACAATTTCCTTGTTCATTTCCCCTCAGATTGTATATCCGTTGTGGTTAAAAATCTTTACGAACAACGTTTATTTATTTGAAGCTTCCCAATAATTCGGCCGACGTTAAAAAGGAAAATTCTTGATAATAGTATTATTTTCCTAAAGAATTTTAGGAATTTCAACGCTAATTACTTACGATAAATCATATTGTAAGATAAATCTTTTGGTTGAATTTTATTTAGGGTTTCGTAACTAAATTAAAACGGAACTCTATCACTAAGAATCTGCTGGCCGTCCATCCATCTGTCCGTATTTCACCAGGTATATCTCATGTCATTGAAGATTTCCATAGTTTATCCGAAATTGGGGGCAAACTTCAAATTCAAGAAATATTTCAAATAGAATCATCATATTCGGTTAAAATTTGACTAAGGTATATTCCGCAAACCAGATACAAGAAAACGACTTCAGGCTTCCAAAAGAACCCGATTAAAATTTATTATGTATGGTTTCAATAAATGGGATTTTTTTACATGAGTTCCCAAATACGATGTCTCTTTTTTACTGTCGTCTAAACTCTTCAAAGACTATGAATAAGAAATAAAAACCACAAACAAATGAACTCAACTCAATCATTTACCTTCTTAGGTAGTCAACGGCATATGGACAACAAGATTATTGTTTTTTATTTTGTAGTTATATAAGAGCTATTTTTGTAATATAAATTTATGCTACCGATGCCACAGGCTGTGCGTCAGAGAACCTTGGGTCCCTGAAACGAAGGCAAAGAATAGACAACAGTAGATTTTGTCCTCTCGCGCCGTCTAGAAGCGGGAGAAGTCACGGTATAATTTCTCACCTAAAAAAACAGTCCATAAATATATCGGTGTCATCATCTACCTAGCCTTTTCCCAACTATATTGGGGTTGGCTTCCATTCAAGCCGGATTTAGCTGATTACCAGTATTTTACGAGGAGCGGCTGCCTACCAGACCTCATGGCAAGTCTGGAGTCAGATTTACTGGCCAAAGATTTACAAATGACAGCCGGGACCTGCGGCTTAACGTGCTTTCCGAGGCACGAAACTCGGTATGTTAAGATGGTCACCCATCCACAAACTAACCTTAGCAAGCGTTGCCTAACCCTGAAGATCGCCCCGTGTGGCTGTTATTATCTAGCCACGAGCTCTACATATATTATAGGTATGTATATTAATATTTAATCTTACTGAGTACCCTAATAAGTTGGTAGATCTAGGACCCTGTGGTAGAAGATGAATTGGGCAGGTAGGTACCTGTAAAGTTAATTTAATTCTCTGACCCCACCTCAAGTAGAAGCAATTTGTTTTGCCTCCATTTGTATCTAATACACTTAATCTTGTCCTAGAGCTCATTTATTAAGTAATACTGATACGTGTAGGTACGTGAGAATCAGAATTTTTGGTAGATGGTAATATAAGTATAGAGTGAATAAATCTTTTCTAGGCAAGCGGTCACCACCATTAACATAGCTTACCATAAGTTGAGATAGTGACAAAAGAGAATTTATTGATTTGTTCTTGGTAGAGGTAAGCATCAAATAATTTCTCAGGGGATGCCAAACTTTTACTAACTAAAATCCACCCGTGTTCCTTCAGCTGCACTTTGCATTTCAGGGCTATTGTGTTTCTTTCGAAAAATCTGGAGCCCAATTACAGTTCATTGACATTGCCACGTTAAAATATCTTTGACATTCGACCACACTAATCCCAACCACTAAAACTCCTGAAACCCAGACTTTTTCTTCTGAGAAATGTTGAACCAATTGCATCACTGTTTGCCATCAGGCAGGATCGCAATCAAGCACTACTTTACATCCTTAAAACGGAAAAATATCAGAACAGTAGCGACCATCAGATATACGTCAAGTTAATGAACCTCGACGAATCTTGGAGAAACGATTCAACTATCTTGGATCCCGCTTCGAAATTAAAGAGATAAGAACAGTAAAAGAGAAAGAAAAACGAAATTTCCACTTTCCTCCTTACCAATCAATAGACTAACGCCCGTTTTCAATAACCTACCACAGTTCATAGATAGATAGCTATCCCCGATAAACAATAAGATCTATCAATCCACGACTTTTGGTAGGAAATGCTATCCGTCGGTATAGGAAAGCAAGTAAGGGCAAAAGGATAGATTTATTTGTCTTTAGTAGCTGCAACTGTAGATAGATAGCTTATTGAAAACGGGCGTAAAGTAGTAGCCCACCGGTATCGAGAAAAGGGTCCAAGCTACCGGCGGTCAGAGCTGCAAAGAAAGGAACCTCCTAACAATACGAGCCGTGTCCAGGAGTACCGCTTTCTGAATCAAGCCCTTGATCCAGCCGCTTGACGCGAGCCTCCTAAGGTGTTGGTCGAGGCTCTTGGCTATTAAGCCATTACATTAATCAATAGACTAGAGCTAAAAGCAAAGCTAAGCCTATAGGCACGATTTGCGGGAATGTTAGAAAGAGTTACCACGGCCATGGAATGCAGGTAGGTAGGTTTTAGCCAGTACAAGTCTGACACGCCCTCTTAGAGCGTTTCCACATTATCCGATCCGATATCGGTGTCGGACGCCGATACGATATCGGGGTAAGTAAAATGTATGAAATGCCGTGCTCCGATATCCGATATCGGGCTGGACAATATGAAAGACAGGTACATATTTCATACATTTTACTCACCCCGATATCGTATCGGCGTCCGATACCGATATCGGATCGGATAATGTGAAAACGGTCTTACACTACTCAGAGCGGAAGAAATTAATTGCTGATTTCCCACCTCAAAAAAACGGTATGTTTTCTTCGTCCTTCAGTTTTCCTTTCCAAGTAAGCCTTTTTCAACATGTTTCACTCTCCAGACCGTTCCCCTGTCAGTTCCATGATTGAATACTACATAAACTGAGAACAGCTGTAGACAGACGTACCAACATACTTATATCAGTTATATTATACGTAAAGTTGTTTCGTTTTAACATGCCTCTGGCGGTCATTGCCCTTTTTCATGTAAAATTCGCGAAAACCCGAACTAAAATTATGAAAAAAAAATTACGCAAAATAAATTGAGCATAACTATACTATTATATAGCACAGGGATCACTCATTTGTTTGGATTTCGTTATTTTTCATTACGGTCCTTTTGAAAAAGATTTTTATAATCTGTTGCGAATGTTGCGATCCGTTTGGTAGATGATGATTTGCTACCAAGAATAAATTCGAATGTCATGAAACAATTAAAAATACCGTCTTGAAAATGCTCCTTTACAAATATAGCTACTAATAGCCAACAAAGAGAAGAAATGTTGATCCAAAGTTTATGCCAACAACGTTTCAAAGCCATTTCGCGCGTAGATTGCCATTTATTTGGTGACAATTGATATAGGATGGCGATAGACGTCGATTCAGGACGGAATTTTCGCAAGGTGGGTCAGTGACCCCTACTGCCATGCTGAAACGCCTCAGCTATAGTATATGCTACTATACTCCGTCGGTTTAGGTAGTTAACTAAAGGTATACAATCTTGGTATGTCTTTTTATATTAAAGAGGTCGTATATAATATACACGAAGATTATTTAAATTTAGTTTATTAGCTAACATCGATTTAGGTAAATACCTAGTCGCAAAGATTTTTAAATACAATTTTTAGATAAAAAAAAACATGCCAAGATTGCTTACATTTAGTTAACTACCTAAACCGACGGAGTATAGTAGATATAATATATATCTCGAGGTTGGTAGGTAGGTATAGATACTCTGAGTTCGGTGCCATGCCGACCACACGCAATAAAAACGCCTTTCACTCCGGAAATAAGGGAAGTTACACATTATTAGATTAAATTACGTATGTAATTGATAGTGTAGTGGGTCCAGTGGCTTTGGTTATTATATTTCAACACGTTAAGTTTACTTACATGATATTTCCTAGTGTTTCCCAGACTAAGTGAAAACTGCAATTATCAACAGCTGTTGGTTATTCTTTAATTATTGCGTTTTATTGGTAGACAGTTAGGATCGTAAATGTAGTTACCTAAGCGTTAGTTTGAGTTAACGTAGGTAGATAGGTACTGTGGAAATCGGAAGATAATGAAATGCTTTTAATTCTTAACAAACTAGGTACTAAATATTTTGGGATCGTGCATTATAAACTTAGACAACCCAGGAGGAACAACATCTGGGGCCATGAATTGGTTCGGGTATAAGTGTGACACGCCCTCTCGCTCCGTCCAAGAGCGGGAGAAGTCATTCTGATGATTCCTCACTTGGAAAAAAAAGGAGGAGCAACATTATTATGTACCTAAATATCATCACGTTGCACTATCGCTTACCTTCATAGGAACTGTCCAGAGACCATAACACGAACCGACTCATAAAGGAAAAGGAAATTAGTACGATCTGCTAAAACAGTCAATTGGAACCTTTGTTCTTCGTAAGAGGGAAATAATCTAGTGGGTAATACCCTGTGTCGGCATTTGTTGATCGACTCATCACTATGATTCATCTTTTGTCGCTTAATAAGGCATCCCCCAAGTTTAACTAATGCAATGATTCGTTACTTAGGTGATAAATGATGACTATATTTCTTTTTATAGGTCCTTACCTAATAATAGGGATGAATTGGCACCCGCCCGGACCTTGGCAAGAAGGCAAAGAACGAACATAGCAGTGAGATTAACTAGTAAAAGTCTGACCCGCCCTCCCGCTTTGCACTAGAGCGGTGAAGTCATTGGATAATTTACCACCTAAAAAACCAAACAATATGGACAACAATAATTAATTTCCGATTTCACTAACACTAAGTGACACCTGAATAAAAGCACGCTCTATAAAATCGCCAAAAGTAAAACATTCAGAAGTGTGTTTTTGTTTGAACGTTGTTATTAATGTTCGGTAAATTGAGAAAAGTAGATACATGAGTAACATAGTAAGTACTTATAACAAGTACCTACACCACACAGTCATCATCATCTTCCTAGCCTTTTCCTTACTATACATATTGGGGTTGGCTTCCAGTCAAGTCGGACCACACAGTACATAGCATTATTTGAAAGCTGACTCAATTACACAGACGGGTGATTTAAGTACTTATTGAAAAACCCCAACACAAAAACCTGTGAAAAATAATAGATTTACAACAGAAGAGAAGGATTTTAATTTTTACTAGACAAAAAGCTACGGAAAGAATAATCACGTCCCGTTCAAACAGCAAGCTAAACAAATAGCCATACATTATAAAAGTTATTAAGTGGATGCAGCGTCGACGACCACTCATAGTCTCGTCTACCCCTCGACCCACATGCCACAAGACACACGACTCGCGATACTCCGCTATCACTCGAACAAAGGGTGCTAAGTTATGTTACGATAGAACTAAGTATGTGTTGGTAAATGTCTTACACGTGTATAGGAAAATGATGCCTAGTGGATAAACTAGACGCTACTGAAAAACTAGATTTAATTTCTACATATTTTGTTCTGTAATACAGAGTTACGGAGTATTACCTGCTTTTTAAAGTTATTCTACAAGCTATATTATTTTCTTCATTAACACTTAGGTGTTAAAGGAGAAAATGTTGGATGTTACTTATATTATACATCATGCATTTCAGTCATCACACTAACTTGCAACGCTATTAGGCCTGTTTCCGAATCGATGGAGTGAAGAACATGCGAATACAAAGATTACAGGCTAAAGTAAAAAACATAGGTATTCTAAATACCCTAAGGCCTCTAAGTCGTCAACGGTGACTACTGTTCCTCGTGCGCCTCAAAGAGAAGTCAGCAAACTGTAGCGGCCCAACAGGGTTGAAACCTCTGGGGCTATGGGTGGGCTTCCGAAAAGAAAACCCAGCACACTGGAACGAAAGCAAAGAACAGGGTGGGGTTTAGTCAGAAAAAGAATATTTTTAAAAAGAATACCTACTTGGAGCGTGATCTACAATCGATATCGAAGCCAAAAATGTAGTTTTTAGAATTTTTGTCTGTTTGTCTATTTGACTGTATGTATGTCCGCCATGTCCGGGCAAAACTCAAAAAGTACTGCAAGGATTTACTTCAAAGGAGACATTTTTTTTTTGTTTGGGGCATAGGCCCACCACAAATTGTGGCGTATAACAATGAAATGCACGATAGTTTATTCCGTATAATCTCCAGATTACAGTGGTAACATTAGCAAAACTTTATGTAACCGTATAATGTGAAATACGACAGTCAAAACATGACTCTCATTATAACCTAAAATCTCACAAGAGCTATTGTCTAATAAGTGGATAGGTCTCCTTGGTATTTTAAGTCAAAATAGTGCACTTTATAATAATATATAGTACTAGCTGACTCGGCAAACGTTGTTCTGCCATATAAATTATATTATGTAAAATGAATTTTTACACCTTGTGTCCGAAAAACCCAAATATCTTACGGAACCCTATTTTTTTTCAAAATAAAATTTTGCCTATGTTACTCGTGCGTAATGTAGCTTTCGAATAGTGAAAGAATTTTAAAAACGGTCCAGTCGTTTTTAAGCCTATTCATTACATCCAAACAAACAAAGTCTTCCTCTTTTAATATTAATATTATATAAAATATACAGTATAAAACAAAGTCACGTCTGTACTAAGTGACAGATTTTGATGTGATTTACACGATTTGATAGACTTATTCATGAAAATGGATTAGATAGACCTACGTATTCATTTCGAAATAGCGCTGTACTTTTAGAATAGGTACTCCTAGATTTTAGAGTTTTAATCTCCTCCGGGCGAATAATGTGTCGACCCAGTTCGTTTCTATGAGTAGCCTTCTATAAGAGTTTTATTATTAAGAGATTAATAATTGAATATTTTTTACTGTATTTCGAGACTTTCAATGTTAAATATTGTTACGAAATTTAAAGCCCTACCGATTTTGGATATTTTCTGCAAATTAAACAATTTAATCTTTCTTTTTATATTAAATACTTACCACTTTTTGATATGAGTGATAAAGCGATAAGGGCCGGTAAAATTATAGCCCTACTTGAAGAAGTTGTCTATAATAGAAACTCGGTACGTGAACATACGGTAGATCTCGCTCCGTATTTATATATTGTCATTAATTGTTCAAAAACGTTTAAACTCCCTTCTGTGATTAGAAGTAAACAGTTAAAGTCATCAGTGAACTTTCGAATGAAATTGTATTGTGAACTAACTTGGTGAAGTGTATAAATACTGCAGATTTTGCATAAAACAATTGCTTTGGAGTTATAATCTACCGCCGCTAACTGTCGGTGGGAAGTGTTTCAACACAACGCGTAAGCGACGAGCTACGCACGGCGCTTACGACCTTTTTCTCGCGAGCTTTTTACGTGCGCTAAGAACTTGAAGTTCGCTACGCAAGTCGAAGGTATACCAGCATTTAAATATCATTTGTTTACATCGCAGCGAAGAAAGAAATAAAATCGCCATATCATAATGACGGATAATTCTGGTTCGTTGCTGAGTTCTGGGATGTTATGAGGGTGTTGCGACCAAATAGTGGACAACGAAAAATATATTAAATGCGTAAAATGTCTCAAGAACTATCATTATACATGTATGTCCTTAGCTGATGACTACAAGGTGCCTGCTAAGTGGCATTGTCCTGAATGTTTGTGCTCGGGGCCGAAACCTGCCAAATCCGATAATACGCCTTTGCGTAACATTTCTACTACCAGAGGCAATAAGAGGCAGGCCGTAGGATCTCCACCTGAGGCGCCTACAGAAACCGCTTTAGCACCTGACGATATTCGTCAACTTGTACAGGAAGCAGTTAAAAAGGAACAGGCAGATTTATTAACTAAGATCATCAAAAATATGAAGAGTACCATGAATCAACAATTGCAACCAATAAAAGACCAAATGGAAAATATGGAAAAATCATTAGCATAAAATTTATGAATCTTCAATATGAAGATCTTTTAAAGGAATACACAGCGTCCAAGGAGATTATGAAAGAGTTGCAAAGAGAAAACGCAGAGATGAAGGTGTGTGTTAGCGATTTGACTTCTCGTATGAATCAACTAGAGCAGCAGACCCGTGCAAATAATGTGGAAATTCAGTGTCTACCGGAAAAGAAACAGGAAAACTTGATAGAGATCGTGTCACAATTATTATCTAAAGTAGTAGGGAGCGGTATTCAAGATAATGACATTAGACATTGCACAAGGGTTGCAAAACAGAATGCTAGCAATTCCCGCCCGCGCGCCGTGGTAGTACAGCTCGCATTCCCGCGTTGTCGTGATCAGTTTCTCGCAGCCACCATAAAATTCAATAAATCGAATCCAGACAACAAACTGAATTCAACGCACTTAGGTTACTCTGGACCTAAATCTCCGATCTTTATCACAGAACATCTGTCCACTACCAACAAGGCTCTCCATGCCGCTGCTAGAATAAAAGCCAAGGCAATCGGATATCAGTTTGTCTGGGTACGAGGTGGCTGGATATTCATGCGGAAGGGACAGGAATCAGAGCACATACTGGTCAGGAATATGGATACATTAAATAAGCTAGTTTAATTATTCGTCTTGTGGTCTCTCTCACACATTTTATTTTTTGTCAATGTTACAGTAAATAAATCCTTACTATTCGCGGATTTAAGGATATATGTATTATCAAAACACTAGAGGCCTACGCACTAAATGTCATAATTTTTATCGTCAAGTATGTTGCGAACACTATGATGTGATAATCTTAACCGAAACATGGTTAAATGATTCTGTAATGAGCTCAGAGCTATTTGACAGCAGATACGTAGTCTATAGGCGTGATAGAGATAACAGGAAAAAAAACCGGGCAAGTGCGAGTCGGACTCGCGCACTGAGGGTTCCGTAGTAACTTACCTATAAAAACAGTTCAATCGAACAATTCGACAGTCTCGAAATGTACGTTTTTTGCAGTATAAACGGACGAATCTTTTTTTCCCGTCACTTTACCAATTGAATTGAAAATTGATTTTTGCACAGCTTCAAGGGACCACGGACCCAATTATATGGTGTTAATTTCAACTCAATACCTCTAACTTACCTATGAATAAAGTTCTATTCTCGAATCGAGCGTTGAAGATTTTTCAAAAAAATAATTCTTGTGACGTAACAACAAATTTTCAGTTTTCAGACTTTTCCCTGTATGAGTGCTATAAAACGTTGCTTCATGCCAAATTTCAAGATTCTAGGTCGACTGGAAGTACCCTTTAGGTTTTGATTCCCTTGCGAGTACTTGCGAGTTTCAAAATATGCAGCTTAAATTGCTGTTTCTTTTGATTGCGTTGACATAGAAGTTTGATTTTGTTACAGCTTAAAGGTATTATAGACCTGAGTATTCGGTATGAATTTCAAATTAATACCTCTACGCGTTTATGAGGAAATGGGTAGTAAGTTTAAAATTATTAAAAAAAATATATTATGTGATGTAACTAAAAATTTATGGTTTTCGTATTTTTTCCTTTATCTATGCTATAAGACGTTGCTTTGCACCAAATTTCAAGATTCTGAGTTCACGGGAAGTACCCTGTAGGTTTTGATTCCCTTGCAAGTGTCGAAAATTTGCGGCATAAACGGCTGTATCTTTTGATTGCGTTGGCTTAGAAGTTTGATTTTTTCACAGCTTCAAGGGACAGTAGACTTGAGTAATTGATATAATTTTCAGCTTCATACCTCCACGCGTTCCTGAGAAAAAGGGTCTTGACAGACGGACGGACAGACGGACAACAAAGTGATCCTATAAGGGTTCCGTTTTTTCCTTTTGAGGTACGGAACCCTAAAAAGATGGGGGAGGTGTTCTGATTGCTGTGCTAAAGACAATAAACTCAAAGCGTATGACTCAATGGGAAAGTAATTGTGAGGATTTGTGGGTTATCATTGACATTACGATTACAAAGTCTGTCCAACAAATGGCTCTGTGCGCAGTTTATTTGCCTCCGCCTGTACTTCGTTCAACCCTAGAATACTTCTTGGACTCGTGTAATATTATTTTTGAAAAATCTGTATTGAAGTCGTGTATAGTCGGTGACTTTAATTTAAGTAATATCGATTGGAATTTATTAAGTGACTTAGATAGTGGTTATGTAGCGCCAGGTTTTGGTCACCTGTTAACTGATTTTAGTCATGTAAACAAACTATTCCAGCTCAACAATATAACAAATAAGTCAGGGCGCATACTTGACCTTGTGTTGACTGACTTAACGTCCGGAATCGCATGCTCTGCACCAAATCCCCTAAGTACAATTGACCCTTTACATCCTCCAATTGAAATTATTTTAAAATCATATAAAGACACAAGACCTCCGTATAATAGTAATAAAAGAACAAATTTTTACAAACTAGATTACGACATTATTTGTGAACAGTTACAAGAGATCAATTGGAACATATTGTTTGATGACACTCAGGACGTAAACCATATGCTCAGTATATTCTACGATAAAATTAAAAATATTATAGAAATGCAAGACCCTCCCACTAACCGTAAACATAAGACCTGGCCTCCTTGGTTTGACAAAAAATTAATAGGAACTTTGAGAGAAAAGGAAAGAGTACGTCAACGTTTCAAAACTTATAAAAACCCCATGGATGAGCTTGAATTGAAGCTATTAAGTAAACGGTGCACAGTTATGGCTGCCTCCTGTTACAACAAATATATTAGCGAATTAGAAGCAGTCTTAACTAAGGATCCAAAACGTTTTTGGACTTATATTAAGGGTAAGCGTGGTGGCACTAGTTCGTATCCTTTGGCAATGACTGACCGTCTTCAGATGGCATCAATATCTCGGAAATGTTCGCTGCTCACTTTTCTTCTATGTACAGTCAACCGAGCGTGACTAATATTTCATCTCCCTCAGAATACATGCAGAACATGTTAGCTTACAGTTTACCTTTAACAATACCAACGATTAAAATTGATACCTTGCTCGATAAATTGAAATCTCTGGATCATCGGAAAGGAGCAGGACCCGATGGAATACCTCCTTATTTTATCTCAATGTGTGCTTTGCCTCTAGCAGCTCCCTTATCACAAATTTTTAAGCGCTCACTTGCCTCCGGTATATTCCCAAATATATGGAAAGTAGCAAAGGTGGTCCCAATCCATAAATGCAGTGATCGTAATTATGTAGGTAACTATAGACCAATTTCAATTGTGTCAACCTTCGCCAAAGTTTTCGAATCATTTATTTGTCCCTACATACAGTCTCATTTAAAGCTTGACCTGAGCTATACACAGCATGGCTTTGTGAGTTCCAGGTCAACTTGCACAAACCTGGTGACTTTTACGGAAACCATAACAAGTGCCATTGACTCTGGGAAACAAGTGGATGTGATTTATACTGATTTTAGCAGGGCTTTTGACCGTGTCCCTCATAATTTGCTCCTGCATAAGTTAAATGCTTACGGTATCACTGGTTCCCTTTTCAATTGGTTTCAATCCTATCTTGATGGTCGATCCTTCTTTGTGGCCCTCAATGGATACCAATCAAGTCCCTACAAGGTCACATCTGGCGTCCCACAGGGAACACATGTTGGCCCAGTCTTGTATAACTTATTTGGTAATGACCTTGCCAATGAGTTGAAATTCTCTGAGTGTTATATGTATGCTGATGATTTGAAGTTTTGTAGGGTTGTTGAGTCAGACCGTGATGTTGAGTTGCTGCAGAGTGACATTGACTCGTTAGTGAAGTGGTGTGATGATAATGGAATGAAATTAAACACTAATAAGTGCTACCACGTAAAATTCACCAGGAAAACTAAATTAACGCGTTCAGACTACTACATTAGTGGCAACTTGGTACAGGAAGTAGAACAAATAAGAGACTTGGGAGTTCTATTCGATAGACAGTTAACATTTGTGCCACACATTGAAAATGTAGTTAAGAAAGCCTCAAGAATGCTTGGGTTTGTTTTGAGAAATGTTACCAGTTTTCGGCTTAATAAAACTAAAATTCTACTTTATAACTGTTTGGTCCGTAGTTCGTTAGAGTATTGTAGCACTGTGTGGAGACCTCATTATGCTAACCACACACTAAGGCTGGAAAGAGTCCAAAAAAGATTTCTGTGGCATTTAGCATTCTCTTCCGGGGTAGCTAAGAAAAAGCAATCGTACCGAGATAGACTTTCGCATTTTAACATAATATCCCTACAGAAGAGGAGAGATTTGTTGGACTTAGTATTTATATTTAAAATTTTGAGGTATAAAATTGATTGTCCCCAATTATTGAGCAGCATCCAAATCCGTGTGCCTACAAAAAGCCCACGAACTCCTATAACACCCTTACGTCCTCCCCTTCGAAGAACCGTCCTTGGTGCTAACTCTCCCATCCCGCGGTTATGTAAATTGTTGAACACCTACAGTGATCTTATTGATGTACACTCGGATTCATTAAATAGGTTTAAAGGAATTATATATAAGACAATTTTAAAATCACATTGTTAACGATGTTAATTTAGTTTTAATTTTAAATAATTTAGATTTATGCAGTAATTATGTCAATGACTAACTTAGTTTTAATTAAACGTCAACTAACAATAAAGTTATGCATGTTGTGCTTACCTGTAAGAGATTGCTATACTAGTATATAAGTTTATTGAATGTATGTCATATCTTTGTTTAAGTGTAGTCAATTGTTGGTGAGCCTTTTTTAAAAAATAAAATAAAATAAAATAAAATAAAATAAGTTTGTTCGCAAACTTACGTGTCTCAGCGGCTAAATGTGAGTCGTTCAACTGACCAGAGGACTTGGCAACGGTATCAAGAGACTGGTTCAAAGAAGACCCGGTTCGGGTAGAAAACGCAGAACCAAGATATGACCGCTTTATGGTGAGTCAGGCGTTGCGTAATCGTAAGGCGTCAAGTGTGGACCTGAAGAAGAGCCTTGAAGAAGTAAGAGGAGCAGAAGTTAGCTTGTGGACGGTCAGGAGGAGGCTTTTGGCTGCCAATATCAAGAGTTACCGCCCAGCTCGGGGCCCTAAATTACTCCGTGAGCACCGTGTTGCTCGACTTCAGTTTGCTCGTAACTGTGCTTCATGGACTCTGGAGGACTGGAATAAAGTATTGTTTTCTGATGAAGCTAGAATCTCTTTGTGTGGAGAGGACCAACGCCGGTGAGTGCTGCGAAGACCACGGGAACGCTATGCGGAAGTGTGTTTCGAAGAAATCACTCCTTATGGCGGAGGCTCCGTTATGTTTTGGGGAGCAATTAATTCGACGGAGCGTACGGAGTTAGTTTCATAGAAAATGGAACATTAAATGCACACCGGTACATAATGGAAATCCTAATTCCATATGCACAACCCACATTGACTACACTTGGGGAAGATTCCATTTTTATGGACGATAATGCTCGCCCGCACCGTTCTGGCGACGTGGAAGCGTACATGCAAGAAGTTAGGATCCGTCGTTTAGATAGGCCAGCTCTAAGTCCTGACCTCAATCCAATTGAGCATGTGTGGGATGTTCTAAAGAGACGGGTAAGATCAGTGCAACCTGCTCCACAAACCTCAGGGAGCTAAAAAGAGTCATTGCAGAAGAGTGGGAACGTATTCCTCAAAACGTTATTAAAAACATCGTGGAAAGCATGCCCAGAAGGATTCAAGCTGTGATTTTGGCAAGAGGAGGTCACACTCGTTAATAGGTTTTTACATTTGTAACTTTATTTAATTAAAAAAAGTAAAAAAAACAACTTGTCTTTATTGCCGACCACTTCTTATTGTTTGGGCGTGTACATCGATTTTTTTAATTTGCCAGAGGGTCATGGCCATCCGGATGGTGCGGGGATACCGCACGATCTCCCGCGAAGCGGCGAGCCTCCTTGCTGGCCTGCCACCGTGGGATTTGGAGGCAACAGTCCTTGCACGCATGCACGATTTGCGCGTGGAGATGCAACGCCGGGGCGAAACTCCGCTGCCACGACAAGTCGCGGAATGGCGGACAGAGTTCCGGCGGGATCTCAGGATGGCGTGGCGACTGCGACTGTTGCAACCTAGTGCTGGGCATGCCGTTATTGCGGCGGTAAGTCCCCTCTTTGAGGAGTGGTTGGAAAGAGGTCACGGCGTCCTCTCTTTCCGTATGACGCAGGTCCTCACCGGACACGGTAAGTTCGGGAGGTTCCTGCATCGGATCAAGGAGGAAAGGACGCCCGGGTGTCGCCACTGTGTGGACCGTCCGGAGGACACGGTGGAGCACACGGTAAAGGTGTGCCCCGCTTGGGCGGAGCACCGCCGTGTCCTTGTGGAGGCTATCGGCGGCGGTGACCTTTCGCGCCGGGCCCTGGTACAGACCATGGTCCGGAGCGAGGAGGGGTGGCAGGCAGTCGCCTCCTTCTGCGAAGCAGTAATGTTAGCGAAGGAGGCTGCCGACCGCGTGAGGCAACGGAACTCACGCCGCCGCCGCCGAGATCCCGATCCCGATTTCCGACCACCGTAGGCGCGGGCTCGCGGATAGCGAGCACTGGGTAGCTAGCCGTCCGGCAGTCTGGTAATAATCTGGACCGAGCCTAGTCGTCGACGGCGCGTTCTGTTCCACGCGCGCCTCAAGGAGATGTCAGCAAACTGTAGGGGCCCGGTAGGGCCGAAGCCTCTGGGGAACACGGTATCCGAAAGGTTGTCACCGTGTCCCCCAGATCGATAGCAACGAAGGAACGGGGTTTAGTCAGTAAGAGTCTGACACGCCCTCCCGCTCCGCCCAAGAGTGGGAGAAGTCATTCTGATTATTCCCCTACCGGAAAAAAAAAAAACATCATTTTTTCTTTTAATTGCTCGAATTCACTTCACGCGCATTAATTTACACGATTATAAGTATAAAGACTAAGTCAAAGAAATAAATTTCATTTAATTAACTAAAATCGACCTTAGAACGTAAATTTCCTTAGGTGCCCGTTTTTTTGCAAAAGAGTGTATTTTACCAAATGTAACTCTGAATAAATATATTATTATTATTATTTTTCTATTTTGGTGTGAAAATCTTAATGCAGTTTATAGAATACATCTAGTTACCAAGTTTCAAATCTCTTATAGTTTTGGAAAAAATCGGTTGTGACATACGCACAAACAGACAGACATGACAAATCTAAAAGTTTTATTCTGTATCAATAAATCAATATCCATCCAATTCTAAAAGTAAGTACCTACTTCATTGTATTTCGAGAAAGTATCAACGTTTGCAGTTGCAGTATACGGATCGGCACAGGCTGCGACGTATTTATTTTTTCCAAGAGAGCGATACGTGCGTGCTTCCAGTAGCGCGTCTTAGCGCGGACCATAGACTACTATTATAATACGCGCGGACTAACGCTTGGAAGTGGTGTGTTCAATAAGAAATGTATGAAGAAATTTTGAGAGTGCTTTTATTTTGATCATAAATCATAATAGTAGATTATGATACAAGTGTGTAATGTGGGTGATTACCGTCGCGGTGGTATTACGACCCGAGCCGTGGCGAGGGACTTAAGAGAACCAAGAACGGTAATCACCGATTCCTCACATATATCATACGACGTCGATATACAACGATACGATAGCATGTCATACGACGTTTTTCGACACACTTGTGAAGAAAACAAATGAAAAATCAGCTTTATTTACTTAGTAGGTATATGAAAAGTTTATTTAGTGAAACAGTTCGTAAATGTGCAGTCAGCAAAGTTATAATTAACTATCTTTGACGTTATAGGGGTCCTATGACATAGATTTTCTACTTGAAGGCGTAAAGCACAAATCATTTTCCTCATAAATACTTGTTGTAGACATTTTTGTAAAAACTGTATTTTATTTTTAAATACGGCGGCAAAAAAATTGACTTTTCTTAAACATGCGCGAAAAATGGTGGCCATAGACTAACTACTAGAGATGTGAAGAACTCGAGTCTTTTGCGTCCTAAATTTTAGGCTTAGCTGACAAATTGCAAAGCTCGACTCGTTACAACAACACCCCCAAACTAGAACACTTAAGTCTACATAGAGACTCGAGCGCAACATGGCGCTCAGGTCTTGATTCGAGCTCGCGTCGTTTCACGCGACGAGTCGCGCTCAAGTTCTTTTCCATTTGAAGTTCCTTTATAAATAAACAGGGAATAAAATATAAGTCGGAATAAAAATAATATAGGAACCTAAAGGTCACATTTAGCATGTTGCCACATGAACTATGTAGGGTAAAGGACCCAATTATCAGCACTTTAAGAGTTAGTCTTAACTTAATCCCGTTCATCTTATTTATAAATACTTGTTCACCCGTTATGACGAGTTTGCTAGTTTTAATATTTAATCAGAAAGATGATTTTTGAAAAAAAGAAAGGTTTATCTTTATCCAATTTATTTTTAGATGGGTAAGAGTAAAAAATTACTATGTCACCATTTACTAGCACCATCTCCACCAATTCATAGCATACAGAGAGCCAATTAACAGCACTGTGATAATGGTATTGAAATTATATGATATAAAAACGATATTTATCAGTAATTATAATTTTTCTTAAAAATTTTCGTTTGTGTACTTTTTTTCTTTCATTTGATGTATTTACTTCCTTTGGTTTCATGGTAGGTGGGTCTGAAAAAAGGAAAAATGATGAAATGCTACGGGAACCAAATTATCAGCATGCTTTTGATCCATTATCAGCACTTTGCTGCCAAATTGCAAATGTGGATTCAGCAGCATGCTAAGATTTGGATTCCGAAGACATATAAACTACCTTTACCAAAAAAATAGTGAATTCTATCTAAGTATAAAATAACACAGTTTTTAATCAAAAAAATATATGGAACTAGGTAGTGTTTACGTAATATTTATCATTTATCAGCTCCAGTGTTGATAATTTAGAATTTGTAAAATATTAGATCCATATATCAGCACCACATTTTTTACCAATATATTACCATAACATCAAACTATTAATTTCAAATTATCCTCATAAACTATCTAAGAAATCAGAGAAATCAAAAGTTTCAGTATAAAGCCCTTAAAAGAACTAAAATATTATAAAATATAAACACGTGAATTTACCTTCGATCACAAGGAACAGGCAAAAATAAGAGCAACTGCTGAACACGAACGTTTCTTCACTAAATTACCGCCAGTTTGAAGTTGGAAAGTATTATTATTTCTAGAAGTAGGATTCTAAAAACATCTACTTATTTATCTATTAAAGTGATAACCCAAATTATTTGATGAAAACCTTACAATTGTACTATTTATGCGGAGTGCTGATTATTTGGTGCAGTGCTAGCATTTGGGTCAGTCACCCTATGTCTATGTATTTTTAAATAAATCAACCTTCATACGCTCAAGGTTCGATACACTTGAGCTCTTTTTAAGACTCGAGTTCGTTTTTGAGACGTGAGCTTGTTTTTAAGACTCGAGCTCTTTTTGAAATACGAGTTCTATTTTGGCGCTCGAGTTTTCGAGAAAGGACTGCAGATCGGCTCGACTCAAGGCTTTTGTTAGTACACTGAGGGCCTATTTCACCACCTATGATTAAGTTTCGAGTATCTTACTTGGCAGATAATTTCATACAAATTCTGTTCCATTTTTTAATTTATTCAGTGAGTAGTGCCTACTCGGACATTGTGAAACAGGCCCTTAGTCTTGTAAAATTGAGCTGAGTCTATCGAATTAAGACTCAAAGACTCGAGTTCTTTACATGTCTATTAGCTACTCTAGCTCTTGGTTTAGAAAAAATAAGAATGAGGTTGCTTATAAACAGAAAATACAAAGATGAAAGATTGAATTAATTAAATATGTAAAATTTTAAACAGTTTTTGGGGACGCATATGGAAGATATCCTGCTTGTCCCCTTTTGTATGTTTTGCGATGAGGTGATGATAGACCCAGAAGTAAAAATCCAACTCTCGGTGAATAACGTATATTTAAAGTTACAAATAGAGTCACAAATATAATAGTAAACCGGCACAACCGAATATTACTAACTTAAACACCCGGACTAATGATAACGGATAAATATCTTGTCCGTCTTCCGCGACGGTTCAAGGGTATGAGCCTGCGGGAGGCGCTAAGGGTAGCGCTCTAAAAAAACACCGCCTCGTGTTGCCACTTAACTAACTTAACAATATTGACTTAAATATTAACATGCAACACTAAATCTAAGGTGCGTTCACATATGCAATATGTGACGCCACAAGTTTATTTAAACACGAAATTGCACGAAATAAGTAAATAAAACACTAATTTGTGCTATTGAACGCAATAACAAATAAAACTCTTTTTGACAAAAAAGAGGTTAAATAAAAAGGTTCTAACTACATTACCGCACTAGTGCATAATGTCACAGTTTGGTAACAAGCCGCTTTATATAAATGATATTTATTTTGCAAATTGTTTTCACAAAACACTTTTACACGTCATTTTTTTTGTCATAATTATTAATCTAGATGAGGCCGGTGTTTCCTAACTGACTACACTGAGAAGAAACACCGAAACAAACTCAGGGGTCACAGTAGTAGTATACCTATAAATATATATATATATATATGTAAATACCATTATAAAGCTCTTAAAACTGCTAAAATATTATAGAAAGTCTTCTAAGTTTCCGTCAATTATTTCTGTGACCACATGTACACCGCTCATACTATAAACATCTACTGTTTGTAAGGTAGTTTCGGTTTCCAAGACACGTTGTCTATAATAATGTGTGAAACCACCTTCTTCAGATGTTTTCGACGATTCATAGGCTAACAAGCCTGACAAATTGTTATAAAGAAGAGTCAGGTCATCATTCGGAAATACAGCTTTAGTGTTTTTATACTCGCTATTGATCATCATATTAACAAATGGTTCTGCAATGACAAAACCTTCATAGCAGCGTATTAAAGATGTTTTTCTAATTAAATCGTATATATCTTTATGATGCGGGTGGCTCGCAAAATAATTAGATACCAAATCATCATTGCGTTTTGACATATTCGCCAGTGTAGAGTCGGTTTTTAATTTATTACCAAAAATTTTGCGCAGGTTGTTATCAAAACTGGTACCCAAAGCATAAAAATAATGGATCTTCTGAATACTATAATCTTTTTTTAAACAATCACAAATGTATTCCACTGCAAAGTATTCCGCGAATGTTTGGTGTAAGAATATTGGCATTCCGTCTGCCACGCTAACGATGAGATCCGCCTTCTCTTGTCCCTTTTGACACAATTTGATCGTCTCTTTTATTACTTCCATTTCTTTTTTATTAAATATATTCTGAAACGTGACATAAGCTCCCAATTGTTTGTGCTTTAAAATTGACTTTGTAACTTCATTTTCCAAAATACTCATCATATCAGGCTTATAGATGTTCATTCCGTTTTTCTCTTTATACCGTCTTTTAATTTTGTATTCCAAAAAATTTGCAAAAACATTAAAGGTGTCAATATCTAAATACCATTCCCTAGATTTTTTGGTGTCGTCTTTTATATTGTTTTCAATATTAATAACTGTAAGGTACGTAATTAAAGGATTCGAATCAGAGTTTAATTCATCTGCAAAAGGATCATAAACCACAGCCTGACTGGTGCTGCTGCTGCCGGCATCATTTTGACATTTCCATGACGGAATGTATGAGTCCTTAATTTCAGAACTCATATAAAGGGCTGCACTTTTATAGATCTCATATAGTGACTTTGCTACTGGTGTTCTTTCATTATCCAGTACTGACATGTACTCAAGGAATTTCTTGACGTTCTCGAATTGTATGCTATTTAGATTCTCTAATTTCAAACTACATTCCCAAAATGTATTCAAATATTTTTTCATTTCCATATTTGAAAAGTAATCTATTTCGTAAGAAGATTGAAACTCCTTCTCTAAAATGGATTTTACTTCGTCATATGACCTGCTTGTAATCCACATTCTATGCCTACGAAGAACATTTTTGATATGCTTAAGGCATTTTAAGACCAAATCATTATAATGAGGCCAAATCTCATCAAAGCCATCGAATAA
The DNA here is from genome assembly GCA_030763345.1 of Mythimna separata. Lineage (NCBI taxonomy): Eukaryota > Metazoa > Arthropoda > Insecta > Lepidoptera > Noctuidae > Mythimna > Mythimna separata. The sequence continues at coordinate 15,912,470 of CM061177.1, read as the reverse complement.
AAATATTATCTCTCTGTTATAGTAAAAGTGAAGAAACAAATGTAACTCAAACTCAGTTAGGGAGTCTGCTGTACATTGTGACAAATACACTACATTATCTTGTTCTTTTAGTGTTATTACTACTTTATTTTCTTTGCCTAATTTCTCTCGAATCATAACTTGACACATAAACTTTAAAATTTCTAATAAATTGATGGTTGTTTCATCTTCTTGCCATTTTCTGAACTCTTCGGAACATTCAATTAAGTCTATCCTTACAATCCAAACTTCTGGTTTGAACTCTTTTGTTTTAATCGCTAAATGAGTGAGTAAAGTTGACTTGCCCATCCCAGGCTCTGCTGTGATAAGAACTACGTTATCTTTAATATCGTGAAAAGTTTCTACTAGATGAGACTTTTCAGGAGTTATATCGTTGGTATCAGGTTTTGTCTTTCGTATACATCTGTCAACGTACAAGTGTTTTATTTCATCATAATTTCTATTGTTGGTTAGTTTACCTACAGTAATTGTTTCTTCATTAATGATTTTATTTAAAACCTCTCCTTTTACATAAACCTTTGACTTGTCATCAAGTATTAAGTTTAATTTTACTTCCGTGCCTTGAAACGTCGTTTTGCTGCCATTCAAAATATTTTGTTGTGATTCTTCACTCATGTTAATGAGATTATTGTTTTCGTCGTGTACTGGAGGATTTGGGAAATACTTTTTTAATATTTCAACATACGCGTGATTTGTAACAATGATAGTTTTTTTCTTAAGAACGGCTTTTGCAATATTTTCTAGAATTTTTTTTTTGTCATTTGGTATGTCTTCGCATACTAATATTAGAACTTTTTCTTTATTTGTATCAATTAACTCTTTAATCAATGACTTGCGGTCTTTTAGTGGTAATTTAACAATATATTTAAGATCTAAAACAGCAGAGTCTATATTGGTGAAGTGTTGCATTACTTTAATAATAGAAAGCACGGTGTTATCTGTAACGATAACGGTACTCGAGTCCTGGTCGTGCAATTTTAATGACATCACTGTGTCTTCAGTGAATGTGCAAGCAATATGATTTATGCTGTTACAAAACATTGCATTTACGATGCTGAGCAGGGGGTTTTTAATAATGTTGCTTTTTGCCTTATGAAATAAGTCACTTTTTCGTGTGAGATAAGGTGCTTGCTTTGGTATCATCCACCATTTCTGTATGTCATCGTGATATTTTGAAAATATTGCATCAGTTTGATTTTGAAAGTAAATTGGTTGATCTTGCAGATATTTTTCGACTTCGGATTTTAATATTTCCTCTACGGCTTTTTCATCAGCTTGATCAGAGTAAATTAGCAGTTTGTTTAAGAAATCTCTCGCTAAATTTTCTTCGTACTCAGTATATGTCCATAATAGTTTAGAAACATTTTTAAATTTAAAACAAAATTTATATTCGCACAAATCAGGGATTTTATTTTCTGATCTATCTTTGTTAATTAATCTAATTTCTTCTTTTAAGCTTTCTAATAAGTTTTTAGCAAGAGTTTCCAAAGAGTCTCCGGAATCTGTTATCTTCAACAGATTAGCGTCATCGTCAATCACAAATATGTTTCCAATGGCACTACCTATACCTCCGTTGGGGCGAATGAATCCTTCTCCTAAAGTTTTATCTATAGTAACTATTTTACTGGATTTACACTGGTCCAATAAATGGATTATTTGTATTGTTAAATATTTAATTCTTTTTTTTTTTTTTTCTTCGTTGCCACTTAGTGTTATATCTTTGTTCCCAAAAGCAACTGGGACTTTAAACGTCGTCTCTTCAGATAATAATATTTCTTTTGCAGCCAGTTCTACTGCTTTATTAATAGTCGATCGAGACACATCTATTTGTTTTATATTCGGTGGCAAATCTTTTTTAGTTAGTTCATCAAATTCTAACTGGCCATTGTTGTATTTTATAATGGTCCCTATTATTTTGCTTAGTTTCGAAACATCAGTAGGCTCGGCTAAGAATTCAGAGAGTAATTTTTTTTCATTGGTTTTTCTTTTTCTTCTTTTTAGAATCTCTTTGAACAGTTTATCTTTGAATATCAAGAGATATTCGTCATTCGTGTCAAAGAAGCCGGTGCGAAAAGAAGCGATTCGATATCCATCGGGTTTAACTTCTGTAACGTCGACTACTTTTTGTGCCAGAATGATATGATATCGAAGCAATATCTCGTCAGTCAGCAGAATTTGAAAATTGCTGTCATCATTGATAAACTTTGCAACTCGTTCAGCCAGGACAGCTATTTGTTGTTTAATAGCTATTTTACATAGAAACTCAACATCGTTTTCATGTTTAGACGTTTGCTGGACCGTACCATCTGTATCAATTAAATCATTTAGAATGGGGCAAAAGCTACTTTGTACTTCAGAGTAATTACTAGACTCGTCTTTTGCAGTCGTGTATATAACGAACAAACAGTCTACTTCATTAAATGTGCCCCTCCAAAATAAGTCCTTAGTACTCGGATCGAATTGTTGTCTAATTTTTAAGTAACTGGTAAAGTAGGTCGCTAAATTGATTTTAAGAGTCTGTTCCTTGTTTTTCCTATGCTTAGCTTGAATGAAGACACAGATAGGTTTATCAAACCCTTCCACTTTTGCTCGGTAGCAAATATCGTCAAATGCTCCTGCGTGCTGAACATTTGAAGCTAATTGAAAATATGTAATCCTCTCGTCCTGAAACGCTCTAAAATATAACAAACTGAGTAACTTCGTTTCGTACAGTTGTCCGCTGATTCCTGAGGTTCCTTCACGCCTGTGAAACATGGTACAGCTGCTCGTTAGTCCCGCTTACTGCACAGAGGCTACCAAAGTATTTGAAGAGGGCATTTGAAAACCTGAACCTGCCAATAAAGAAAACATATTGATGAGACTAAAATATCCGAAGTAAAAATCGGGAAGATTTGCTGTAACAATATTATTATATCTAACTCTTACGCCGTACCATAAAAATCTTGAATGTGTTTCCCCTTGACATCAAAAAAGGGATAAAACAACTAAAAAGTGTAATATAAATTTTTGTTACAAAAAACATACAACGGACGTTAATGTTAAAAAAAACCGGGCAAGTGCGAGTCGGACTCACGCACTGAGGGTTCCGTGCCAACGGTTTTTTCTTGTACCGTAACTACAAATTTTCAGTTTTCTTTTCCCTATACCTTGCTTCGTGCCAAATTTCAAGATTCTAGGTCAACGAGAAGTACCCTATAAATTTTGATTCCTTTAACAGTGTCGAAATCTACGTTTTTTGGAACATAAACGGGCGTATCTTTTTTCCCGTCAACTTACAAGTTTGATTTTTGCACAGTGTCAAGGGACCACGAATTTGAGTATATAATTTTAATTTCAACTTTATACCTTTACGCGTTCCCGAGATAAAGGGTCTTGACAGACAGACGGACAACAAAGGTATCCTATAAGGGCTCCGTTTTTTCCTTTTGAGGCACGGAACCCTAAAAACACTAAAAAGCATATATCGGGTGTGTCTGACATCGATGCAGATTTTTGTTTAAAATATTAGGAAAATGTCGACGAAAAATTCCATCACATGTTCTGTGGTCACAATCATAAATATTATACTGCAGGATCCACGGTATTCGTTTGTGCGTTGATGTCTGACACAGTCTGTATAATAGTTCTTTTATTACTTTTGTGACTTTTCTCTCGTCGTTATTTAACACCGACTTCCAAAATTAAAGTTATTTTGTACTTTTTAGTATAATGTATTTTTTTATTGTTGTAGATTTTTGCATATCTTATTTATATACTCTGGCTCTTGATTATAAACTGTATTTACTATAGAAGCCATAAGTATAAATATTGTTTTACTCCCTTTACATAACGTTCGTATAACTGGTCATGGAGACCACAGATAGAGTCTGGTGTAGAAGTAACAGCAACATAATCATCATCATTTCAGCCGAAAGACGTCCACTGTTAGACATAGGTCTTCCACAAGTATCGTCTTAACGAACGGTCCTGTGCGTCTCGCGTACATCGCATTGCCGCGAATAAGTATAAGTATATTATATCAATCAATCAATCAATCTCACCGGTCCACTTTGTGCGAGGCTTTCCAACGCTTCGTCTTCCGGTACGCGGTCGCCGCTCCAGAACCTTTCGGCCCGATTGACTGCCTGTTCTGTGAGCAATGTGCCGTGCCCACTGCTTTGAAGTTGGACGATTCTTCAGGCTATGTCGGTGATCTTGGTTCTCCTGTGAATAGAAATATATTTTTTATTCGAATCTTTTCTTTTGTTTCATTAATAACCACAATGATTTTGTTGAATCACAGTAGCTACAACCGTTTCCTATTAAAATAATACTAGAGTGCTATCTTATATTATTGTCATGAAAGTGGCTCTTTTGTTGTTTAAGAATATTTTTTTAAACTTCACTACATAGTTGACTGGCCTGTTGGTCTAGTAGTTAGTGGCCCTGACTGCTATGCCGTAGGTCGTGGGTTCGATTCCCACCCAGGACAAATGTTTGTGTGATGAGCACGTTCATTTGTTCTGTGTCTGGGTGTAATTTATCTGTAATATGTATGTATTTAGAAATATATAATTATGTTTATCAGTTGTCTAGTACCCATAACGCAAGCTCTGCTTAGCTTGGGACTAGATGGCGTTGTGTGGAAAGTTGTGGGAAAAAAAAAAAAAAGTATAAAACAAAGTCGCTTTTTCTGTCCCTATATCCCTATGTATGCTAAAATCTTTAAAACTACGCAACGGATTTTGATGCGGTTTTTTTAATAGATAGAATGATTCAAGAGGAAGGTTTATATGTATAATACATGCACAATATAGTAGATGCACCCGTGCAAAGCTGGGGCGGGTCGCTAGTAAACTATAAAGTAAAATCAGTACCCCAAATCAATTTAGTTAGACAAATTGAAACAAAACCGTGTTTTCTTACTAAATATTTTGATTTATAGATGTAATCTCATTGTTTTTTTTAGGTGGGAAATCATCTAATGCCACAAACGCATGGCCATAGTATGCTCCGCTAACATCTCTTTCAGGCACGTGGAACACTACGCGCCGTCGACGACTTGGCGAAGTGGTACACCAGATAAATAGGCCCGCCAATAATACTTGCTCGGGTTCATTGTCTGACATCAGTGCCATCTGTCCTGCCCGCTTAAACCACTTGTCGATCTGCGAAGGACATCACTTGCAGAGCCATCTACCGTTTTATCGTAACATCGCCTGCCAAATTAGTTACCTAGTCGATAGCCGTATCAGATTGCAAGTCACAATGCCGGGCGCCAAATGTGGAGGTTGCGATCGCTTTATATCTACGAAAGGGCGCCAAATGTGGGAAATGCCTGATGATGTACCATCGAGTGTGTGTGGCCGTCCCCACCAAAGCGAACATTGCACCTAACTGTCCTTGTCCCGAATGCAAAAAAAATATCGTCAGGGACAATAGGTCTCCCACAAAAGAGGCTAAAGAGGATCCAGCTATAGCGGTCACAAGCACGCCCAGCAATAGCGGTCACAAGCACGCCCAGCAATAGCGGTCACAAGCACGCCCAGCAATTTTGGAGCATCGCCTAAAGCTGACGTTACGACCGTGGAGCTGTCGCCAGTCTCTGGCTCTGACTTGGCGCTGATTATGAAGGAGCTTAGGGCGGTGCGTGCGGAGATTCAAATTTTCAGGAAGGAGATGGAGGTGGAGATGGCAGAGCTCAAATCCACTCTCGGCACCTGTAGCACTTGCATCGACAGCTTAGAGGCTAGGGTGGACGTCTTGGAGACGCAAGCCAGCTCAGTTGCCACTACGAGTGTGGACCGGGTTGCAGAGGAACTGAGACGTGAGCTGAACGACAGGGATCAGGACCTCCTCTCTAACGATGTAGAGGTGTCCAACTTGTCCAACAACATTTCATTGGATGCATTCTGATGAATTGTTTTCCAATGCCACTTAACTCCTTTCTTTAATAAATCATACAATGGACTAAGTATGCTTGATGCTCGAGGAATGAAATTCCGATAGTAGTTAACCAGTCCTAAAAATGATTGTAAAGTATTGACGTTAGTTGGAACAGGCGCATTTAACATGGTCTTGACTTTAGTCGAGTCTTTTTTTAACCCGTTCTTGTTTATCACATATCCTAAGTAATTTATTTCGTCTTTAAAAAATTCATATTTGTCTTTTCGCAGTGTTAGTTCCGCGTCCTGAAGCCTTTTGAGAACTGTGTGTAGTTTTTTCATGTGAAATTCTTTACTTTTTGCTGTTATTAACAGATCGTGTAGAAGGCATAACAATTCCTCCGTCGAATTATTCCGATCTGTCACCCCGGTTTGTCCCCTGAGGGGGACAGATCGGAAATAAAAATTTGATCTGTCCCTATGTTAGCAAGGAGGGGACAGTTCGAACTTTATTCACACCTTAACGGTTTCATCTGTCCCCCTTTCCTTAATAGGGGCCAGATAAAACTTTATTCCTGTTTGTCCCCCATAGAATTTAAATTAATTCTTAAAAGTAATTCTACACGTTATAAGCTTACTTTCAAGAATTAAATATAAGATTAGTGGTTTGGATTATTATAACTAACGACCTGTATTTAAATAAATTATAAATATTCATTTTATTTCTCACAGTCCCATAAATCATGTAGTAGGTATTCCAGGTATAATCAGTCCTCTGATTGGACTTCATATTACAGTGGGTGGCCAAATTATTAGGGACAGTACCTAAATTTCTTATATTAGTATCTACTTTGATTGCATTTTGCAGGTGTGACTGTTCATAAAAGACCCTAGGCTGATAAAATTTTCGTTTTTCCTGAATTACCCTACATGAAGGCGTTAAGGTCGGTTTCCCCTAAGGGGAAAGAGACGAGCCCCGACATACGCCCGCCTCCGTAGTTCTCATCCAGGTGACTTGGGCAAACTCCCGCCGACATGAAATGGATTCCCAAGAATTGTATCTCTTTGTCCCGACTTAGAAAGCTAGGGGACAAGGAGGGGAAGAATAGAAAACAATGCTAATTTCAAATAGGGTAGGGAATCCATTGGTAAGGTAATAAGGAAGTATAATCTACTTTTACTTTTAAGTTATGAAAGTTATGAGACTGAGAGGGCAGCAAAAAGCAAAAAGTATGACACGTGCCGCTTGTATTTGCAAATTATACTATTTAAGAATTGCTTTGATTATCTTCGCTCGTGTATGTCCTGACCAATCCTACGGCATAGGGTTGTGAGGCCTATGCTATTGGATAAGACACACTTCCCATAATTAACTCCATGACTAAAACAATATAAAACTTAAACAAGCGTTACGCATCGTCGGTCGTCACAGAACTACTTACAGTTGCCTTGGTTGACGCCAAAGTGGTTATCAATCGTCACTTCACACTTCCTTACTCTTCCCCAAGTGAGGACAACATAACGTCCACGTCACCGAGCTACATCTAGCTGCGGGGGTTTCATGATAAGTGTCCAATTTACGTATCTCGCTAAATATTTTTTTTTTTGTATCAGTGAGGGCCTCCGTAGGGCCATGGGTTTGTTTTATTGAGATACGGTCCCTAGCGTTCCTTAGAACGTCTATAATTGCAGTTAAAGCGTGCTCCGGGGTCTCTACCCCCACCCGGAAGTGCGCGAGAACCAAGGGCAATGTAAAGTATTCTGCTGTCAGTCAGTTCTTAGGGTAGGTAGCCTTCACTAGCGTTTGATGATTTGTAGTTCATTACAGCTCAAGCTAGCCCTAACATGTAGCGATTGTTACTCGGTTCAGCCTCCTAACATCAGTTCGTTCGTGATTATGTCAAATATGCTGATATGTTTCAAGCGTGCTGATAAGCGTCAAGTATGCAGGACTGTGTAAGGTACATTCCATGTGAAGTTCATTTCAAAGCAAGGCTTTCCCCGAGTTCATTTACTTCATTCCTGAATAATACAGAATTAATTACATTAATAGAAGCTGAAATTTTCTCGGCGGTCTCTCCAATCCTTTGCCTCTATCCCTCGCCGGGACGCCCATACCGATCTGTTCCGACTTTCGGTACCTCGGGTCGCTTGTCCAAGGGGATGGTGAGGTGGATCGAGACGTAACACATCGGATCAACGCAGGATGGATGAAATGGGGACAGGTCACGGGAACAACTTGCGATCCACGGATGCCCAAGTTGAAGGGTAAAATCTACAAGTCCGTGATAAGACCTGTCATACTGTATGGATCAGAATGTTGGGCTGTGAAAAAGATGGATGAGAAAAGAGTGCATGTAACGGAGATGAGAATGTTAAGATGGATGTGTGGTGTGACAAGAATGGATAAAGTAAGAAATGAGTATATTAGAGGAAGTTTGAAAGTGGCGCCAGTGACAGAAAAGTTGAAAGGAAATCATTTGTCTTGGTACGGTCATGATCTTAGTTGCTACAGGTTAACTTCTGGCAGCGGCTTCGCCCACGTGAATGTAGGTTTCTCCCTGCAAACTTTGGACCCTCTTTTCAACTCCCTAGTCCCTAGGGCTATTGTTTCCCTTTTATTTAATACATAGATGATTCATTCGTTTTCTTAATACTAAAATACTCAACTGTGTACAAAAATAGTTAAGGATAATGACATATTCATATATGTCATTATCCTTAACTATTTTTACACATTACTCATGCATTGTTGTTCTAAGTGTCTTTGTTTTTGTAATTGTTATGATATTGTGGTAAGAAATAAATATATTATTATTATTGTGTTGACGCACTCATGTGCGTCAACACAATGCATGTGTGGACTGCGCTCCCGCACAACCATTAGGTACCTACGAATAAATCAGTGTGCTATGAGCAGCGAGTAGTTTTACTGGTATCCACACGTCACCCTCATACCTACACAACAGTGGCGACGAGGATGGAAGAACTAGCACAACTAACAGCTCGCAAATGGCTCGCGAGCTGCACATTCGCGGCACATTCGCCAGATGCGGACGCACCTTAATACTAAAATACTCAACTGTGTACAAAAATAGTTAAGGAAAATGACATATTCATAATTATATGTCATTATCCTTAAGTATTTTTACACATTACTCATGCATTGTTGTTCTAAGTGTCTTTATTTTTGTAATTGTTATGATATTGTGGTGAGAAATAAATATATTATTATTATTAGATGGTCAGGCATTTCCCACATTTGGCGCCCTTTCGTAGATATAAAGCGATCGCAACCTCCACATTTGGCGCCCGGCATTGTGACTTGCAATCTGATACGGCTATCGACTAGGTAACTAATTTGGCAGGCGATGTTACGATAAAATGCTAGATGGCTCTGCAAGTGATGTCCTTCGCAGATCGACAAGTGGTTTAAGCGGGCAGAACAGATATATTTATTACTCCGGTCTCGGTATCCAAAGTTAGAGAGAAAGTTTACGGGTCAAGGACCTTTCTCAAAACGTTCCAGTAAAGTTGGTGTTGTTTCCTACGACATCCGACGGGCCGACGATCACTGCATATAAAATGTATTTTATACAGGAAAGTGTGAAATATCTACTTTGTGAATAGGATGCAAAATTGACACCTGTCTTGAGTCATTTTTGAAGGATCTTCACAGTTTGACTACATGCGGTTACGTAGATACCTGTATTAGCGTTATGTGAATTTATTGTGTACACAGAACGAATACGTTTGGAGTTCAACTAAACCAAAAGAACATGAAATAAGAGTGAGTAAATTGTTTTATCTCTACGTGGTAGGTACATCAAACGTTTAAAAAAATGATTTACCCTCTCCTTTCCTTGTTCTGTAGGTTTGCTCCCTGTGCTCCATACATCACACTTTCATTTTTTAAATCGCTCTTGTTACTGTTACCGGACTTACAGGAGCTACGGAAGCAAAATTATACTTCGGCTCCAAATTATATAATCGCACTTGGCTGAATATTGGTGGGATTGTTCAATACACTATTATAAAGGAAATGTGAAAAGTCCTCATCGAGCATATATAGGGACAGAAAAACCAACTTTGTTTTATACTATGCAGTGAAGTTTAAAAAATATATTCTTAAACAACAAAAGAGCTACATCCATGACAATAATATAAGATAGCTCTAGTTTTATTTTAATAGGAAACGGTTGTAGCTACTGTGACTCAACAAAATCATTGTGGTTATTAATTAAACAAAAGAAAAGATTCGAATAACTGTTAAGTCGATTGAATTTGAATAGCTATTCGAATTCACCATTTTTGTGTTAAAATTAAACCTACCCTTGTCCTTCACTAGCCCTTTGCGCTCTAGTGCTACGGTCACTCTTTCAAACGCTCCCACTGCACCTTCAGTTTTGCGCCGTCGACTCGGTTCTTCCTATCGAACGGACAGCCTGATAAGTGACGCCGCAAATTGCCAAACATCATCATCTGCCTAGCCTTTTCCCAACTATATTGGGGTCGGCTTCCAGTCAAGCTGGATTTAGCTGAATACCAGTATTTTACGAGGAGCGGCTGCCTACCAGACCTCCACAACCCATTAACTGGGGTAACACGGTACTTCATAGCAAGACTGGAGTCAGATTTTACTGGCTTCTGACTATCCGTAACGACTGCCAAAGATCTACAAATGACAGCCGGGACCCACGGCTTAACGTGCTTTCCGAGGCACGGAGGAAACTCGTTATGTTAAGATGGTCACCCATCCACAGACCAACCTAGGCAAGCGTTGCTTAACCTTGAAGATCGACCTGTGCGGCTGTTATTATCTAGCCACGAGCTCCAAACATTATACATATTACAATATTTATAATATGTCTGCCGCATGCCCGACAAACTGTGGGCCAAAGTAGCACAGGGTTGGTACCCTGAAACAGTACGACGGTGTCGCGGCAGACCACGAAGGAGATGGCGGGACGAATTGGATAGATTCCGCCAGAACTGGCAGGAGGAAGCGCGGGCTCGTGAAAGATGGATAGAGTGGAGGGAGGCCTTTGCCCAGGAGTGAGACAGAAAAGGTTCATAAAAAAAAAATATACATACCTTTAAATAGGTCCTCGAGATTCAGATGCACTAAATAAAAGACTATTCGCTATATAGTTACAACTCTAAGCTGTCTTTTGCAGTTTGTTAAGCAAAGAAAGAAGTTGCACGATACAAAAATAACTACAACTGAACAATAGTATGAGTTAGTATTGTTATATTCGTAAATGAAAGAAAGATGTTTTTTTATGTATGAGGTTAATTCACAGGCAAGTACAGTACGAAGTTGCAGATGCGTGCAGTACAGTGCAATGACGGAATAAATCGACGACTACTTATAAATAACATACACAATCAATAGTGGTGTGGATGCTTACTAAAATACTCATTAGTGATGTTACAACAAGTATGACACATCACAAACGGAGCCAGTATACTCATAGAGTTGAAGAAACGGTCGGTACAGTGAATCGTAACTCTATTAGTCGATTTTCTGGATTGATTCGCCAAAATCATTCGGTGGTCAGTCCCCTCTTTGAGTGAATAGGTGCCACAACTACCATACTTTATAATGGTGACTTCCAATCCGACCAACCGAACGGATCAACTAGTTGGGCCGAATGGAACTTGATGAAGGTGTTTATTCAAATCTGACCAATTTTGACACGGATCAACTGTTTTCTTTCCCAACGGTACAACTTTTTAGTTGGTCCGATAGGAATATTTTACTTTCATTGAATTGGTTCTATCCACACAACTTTGGTACTTCCTAAACCTTTTTAATTTATGTGCTCTAATGAACGGCTTATTTTTGAAAGGTGGAAAAACACTAGATTGAAAATCACTTGTGAAATTTTTCAAAGCTTGAAAAGCACTGGAGATAGAAACACTTTATATATTCCTCCAACTATACTTTATAATGTATTTTGTTTTTAGTTGTAGAACCGGTAGGTACACTATGTACAGTGAATATTTTGTAGTATTTTATAGGTACACCGCTCAAAAGTATTTGGCCACCTACATTTTTTATATGTTACAAACAATACATCTTAAAAATATCACTTATTAGGTTTCATTGTTTGTATAACACCGCAAGATCCTTATCTACACTACAATTGTAAACAGCTTATTGTTATTTGCCGACTCCTGGTCATAAAACCATAATTAGTGTCACTGTCGGAAAAGTTAATCTTTGAAGTTGAAATTTTGTTTTGTTTTAGTTATTAAGAAATAAACACAGGTAATATATAGAATAACTACTAAAAATATTTATACGTTAGTTATCTGATGTCATTTCACCAGAAAACACACTCTTCATAGTTCAGTACGTTTGAGTGATTTTTTTATTCAAATGGGTAAAACTAAGGAATATTCTCAAGAGATCAGGGGCATAATAATCGCCCTTCATAAAGCCAGTAAAAGTAATCGTGAGATTTCAAGACTACAGAAGATACCAAAACAAACTGTTGACTACATCGTTAAGAAGTTTGTGGCTGAAGGAACAATTTGCAACAAATCTCGTTCAAGCAGACCAAGAGCTACCACTTCTAGTGAAGATTTGAGTATAGTTGTTATTAGCAAACGGAATAGACGATTAACTACACCGGAAATAGCAGCACAGTTTAATGCAGATCGTGATAAACCGGTCAGTGTATCCACAGTTAAAAGAAGACTTTGTGACGCAGGACTCAAGGGATGCATAGCTGTCTCTGAACCACTTCTTAAACTTATTAATAAAAAGAAGAGACTTAATTGGGCGAGAGAACACAAGAATTTGACAACCTCAGAATGGGAAAAGGTTATCTGGAAGGATCAATCAAAATTTGAAATTTTTGGAACCAAACGAGTTTTCGTAAGGCGGCAGACCAACGAAAGGGTGAATGATGCTTGTACTGTGGCTTTAGTTAAGCACGGCGGAGGGTCTGTGATGATTTGGGGCTGTTTCGGTGGCTTCGCTGTAAGAAATCTTGTGCGAATACAAGGAATATTTAAAAAATCCTTATTTAATAAGGATTTTTTGGTAATTTTTGTATAATGCGGTGCCTTGTGGGACCCGTTTAATTGGTCCAGGATTTATATTTCAGCAAGATAATGATCCGAAGCACAAGTCGAGACTATGCAAGGACTTTTTAAAAAGAAAAGAACAACAACTGGTGGTGACACTCATTTATTTATTTATTTATTTATTTATAGTTAATTAAAACGGCACAAGTCCAATTATATTAATTAACATAGAATTGAGATTATTAAAATTAAAATTAAATAAGCATTCAAATGACATAAGTACAATACAAAAAATTACAATTACAAAGATACAATTTTATACATTTTTGTATACAATACAAAAAAATTAAATAATAAATTAAATTAAATTCACAGATAAGAATACAATTCGTGGATAACATTATTGAAATTATTTAAGTAGGTAAATTGCAAAATAAATTAAACACATCACAAACAAACATAAACAAAAACAAACATAAACTAAAATGTAACAGTGGACACCCTCGCATACTGTCTCTCGCAGAACACCAGACAAGCACACATTACTTTCTTCCATTCATCCGCAAACACATCACATTCAGGGTCGGCAGTCAGGAGGGCGTTTAGCATCCTTAGGGTTCGACATACTGGGGATTGGGCTCTAGCCACAGATCTAGACTGCGGTAGCGCGAACAAATTATGACGGCGGCTTTGACGGTGCCCAAGGTATTTGTCCGGCACAAATAGGCGACAGAAAAGTCCGTGGAGCTCAGGGCAGTCAATACGACCGCTAAGGGTTTTACCGTTTTCCGTTGTCACGACATAACATGAAAACGGCTTGACCGATTTGGCTGATTTTTTTTTTTAATGTTCCTTGAAGTTCAGTGATGGTTCTTACGGAGAGAATAATTTAAAAAAAAAAGTTAGCTAAAGTAGGGTAGTGTGGGGTTGTGTAGGGTAGTGTAGGGTAGTGTAGGGTAGTGTAGGGTAGTGTAGTGTAGTGTAGGGTAGTGTAGGGTAGTGTAGGGTAGTGTAGGGTAGTGTAGGGTAGTGTAGGGTTATGTAGGGTAGTGTAGGGTAGTGTAGGGTAGTGTAGGGTAGTGTAGGGTAGTGTAGGGTAGTGTAGGGTAGTGTAGGGTAGTGTAGGGTAGTGTAGGGTAGTGTAGGGTAGTGTAGGGTAGTGTAGGGTAGTGTAGGGTAGTGTAGGGTAGTGTAGGGTAGTGTAGGGTAGTGTAGGGTAGTGTAGGGTAGTGTAGGGTAGTGTAGGGTAGTGTAGGGTAGTGTAGTGTAGTGTAGGGTAGTGTAGGGTAGTGTAGGGTTGTGTAGGGTAGTGTAAGGTAGTGTAGTGTAGGGTAGGTAGGGAAGGTCGGGTAGGGTAGCGTAGGATATGTAGGGTAGTCATTTGACGGGAGCGAAGCCGCGGGCAAAAGCTAGTTAAAAATAAAGGGTGACACATAGATGAGTCTAAAATTTAAAATTATATTCTTGTTGTGTCTAAAAATGAATAATAAACATGATAAAATAATTATGACGTCGTTTCACTTAGTCAGACTTTTACAATAAGTATTTTATTAGGTGATGCGTCACAGCCACAGATTTTATCGAAATAAACATAAGCATAATTATAAATAGCCAATGAGTTAGTACATTAATATTGTGAGTAGGAAATCCAATCCCGCAATTGCGGGACCTTTTCGCGGGATAGGAAATGCGGGATTCTGCACGTCTGCAGGATTGTTTTTTGCTAGAAAATTGAGGTCAGACGACATGCCATTTTGATTTATTTATTAGATACAATCAGTTTAGTACCTAACTGATATAACGTATAACAACTTTATAGTCCGGTCAAATTAGACTAATTAATTGGGGTAGGGTTACAATCATTCGCACTTGGCTGAATATTGGTAGGATTGTTCAAAAATAAAGTAAATAAAATAAAGGAAATGTAAAAAAAAAAATGAAATGTAATAAAGGAAATGTGAAAAGTCCTCATTGATCCGGCACGTGCAAAAAAAATACACGCGGTCAAAGGTCACAAAAATGGGTTTTTCGCTATTTTCAGCAAAATGGTAAGTTTTATCATAAAATTAGCTCAGACAATTGTCTATAAAAATGTCTAAATACTTTTTTTCCTAAGAGCCACCATTTTTGAGATATAACGATTCAAAAAGTTGAAACAGTAGCAAGCGCAACCTGAGAAAAAGAGGTCGAATCCAAAAATTTTGTATGTGGTATTACTAACTAGTAGTTGTGAAGTGTCAATATTATTCAGCCAAGTGCGAATTATTGTAACCTTGGATGTCTAAATTGACCGGACTACATAGAACTCGTGACTTTTCGATACAAATTGTGTGAAAAATAATTTTCTTTTCAATTTTACCTTCCTCATAGTCCTATCTCGCAAGTTGGAAAGACGTTACGGTGCGTTACGTCCTCACCTTCCGTATGATGCAGGTTCTCACCGGACATGGTAAGTTCGGAAGGTTCCTGCATCAGATTCAGGTGGAAAAAACACCGAGGTATCACCACTATTTGGATCGCCCGGAGGATATGTTGGAACATACAGTGGAGTTTTGCCCAGCGTGGCCGGTGCATCGCCGTATGCTCGTGGAGGCGATCGGCGACAGTGACTGCTCGCGCTGGTTCCCTGGTACAGGCCATGGTCCGGCTGTCGCTGGGATTCCAATCCCGATTTCCAACCACCGCAGGCACGGGCTTGCGGACGGCGAGCAATGGGTAGCTAGCCGTCCGGCAGTCTGGTAATAATCCGAACCGAGCCCAAGGTGTCAACGGCGCGTTCGGCCACGCGAGCCTCAAAGAGATGTCAGCAAAACTGTAGGGGCCCAGGAGGGTCGAAACTTCTGTGGCCATGGGTTGGCTTCTGAAAGGAAAATCCAAGACCCTGTAACAATGGCAGAGAAGGAACGGAGTGGGTTTTTGTCAGTAAAATTCTGACACGTCCTCCCGCTCCGCCCAAAAGCAGAATATGTCATTCTGATGATTTCCCAAAATTAGTTTATGTACGTTTCTCGTTTATGTTCTTTTGTTGTTCGTTGTAAGATTTTCAAATGATTTGTTCGTCAAAAAAAGGATATACACGCGGTAATTTTTAGTAACAACAAATATATGCTTTTTAACCTATCACATACCCGCAAAACGAGACACAATAGTAAAACAATAACACCACGGTCTCATAGGACCGGTTGGAGATTCATGAACTAATGTAGGCTGTAAAAAAAATAGTTATCTGTGGAGCTGATCCTGTGGTGGGCACCCGCAACCTTTAGGGTTTGCAGTTCTGCCCCTTTTTCTTAAGATAAATGAACGAATACCTTCTCCCATTCTGGGCGGTGCAAGAGAGAGTATCAGACTTTCACTGACTAAAACCCACTTGTGTTACTTCAGTTGCCCTTTGCGTTTTAAGCAAACACGCCACCATAGCTAGAGTGTTTCAAAAGGTTTCAGTTTTGGATCTGGCTGGAAGTACCCTGATAGTAATATTATGCGAATCACCTGGAGGATACAATAGAGCATGCGCTGGAAGTCTGCCCCGCTTATGCGGAACGCCACACCGCCGTGTGCTCGAGGACGCAATCGGCGGAGAAAATGTCATCCAGAAAATGTCATTCAATGAATCACTAATGCGATCGAAGGAGGTGGCTGAAAATATGAGGGTTAGGATATCCGGATGTCAGGCTTTATGGAGAGTCCCCTGTGATTGTACCATCGGGCCGTCGAGTGAAAGCAAGCCCGAATCCACGCGCGACTTCAAGTGATGTCCAGCAAAATATGAAAATGCCCTCTACGTCCGATGTCTGCTAGGACTACGATATTTTTGCCAGGGTTACTTTCCATAATTTTTGCCTCGATAATATTTCTCTGCAGAGTTACACAATTTTGGCAGTTGTAAATAAAGAAGCAAAATCGGGACACCGACCTTCTGATAGCGCAAAACCGTAAGCGAATCCAAAAACTACAGACATGTTGTCTTTCTTTACAACAGTACTCGTAAAGAATTTCAGATCATGCACATTAATTATACGTTTTTCTCGTTTAAATTACTTGTTCATTTACCCAGTATTTTTTGGTGTATATTTTGTCTATTGTCCTCGTAAATCAGACGGATGTTTTTCCATAGTGGGGACTATCCTATATGAAGTTTTTCCAACTTTTAAATGAATTTCGGCGAAATCTTGTTGTAGCGTTTATTGATGGCCAAACGCAGACTGTAGTCGCTGCCGCCGATTATCTCCATGAGGACATGGCAGTACTCTACCCAAACGGGGTTGACCTCTACCGTATCCTCCACTGTGTCTTCCGAGCAGTTCTCAAATGGTAATATCGGGAAACTTCCCGCCAAAACCAAAACAGAAACCTCTCGACGCACCCATAAAAGCTGCCTTAATGAAACAATGAAATGATGGTAAACAAATGTAGGAGTCGATTGGGGTTATTCCTGAGACTTGCCTCCGTCAGAGGGTTGTTCCAGTGTTGTTCACCACTCACTCCAAGGAGGTATAGCCCCGTTGGCGACGTAAGGCTGCTAGGGATGTGAGAAACGTCATACTTTATCAAACTGTCCTCAGAAAAGCAAACTACATTCGGCTCCGAACTATATGAAACAGTAACCGCAAATACACACAATTATTAGACCGTTTTCACATTATCCGATCCGATATCGGTATCGGACGCCGATACGATATCGGGGTAAGTAAAATGTATGAAACGCTGTGCTCCGATATCCGATATCGGGTCGGACAATATGAAAGACAGGTACGTATCTCATACATTTACCTTACCCCGATATCGTATCGGCGTCCGATACCGATATCGGATCGGAAAATGTGAAAACGGTCTTAGGCTGCATGGTGCAACTCCTTCCTATAAATTTGTCAATAATAAAACTCATCTAAGTATTTACTTTTATCGCCTTTGATTGGTATGCCTTGCCTTATCACGGTCAAGTAGGTTGTTACAACCTCTGGTAAATAAATAAAAATAGACAGTATGATTGTTAAAAATGCTCTGGCCGTTCAATAATTGTAAGTCGTTTTAATAAAAAAAGTAGTAAGAATGCAAAAATATGTCAGAAATTTGTGCTTACATATTAATATATATTTAATATGTATATAATAATTTGCTGCCTATGTCCTTTCTCAAGCTCTAGTTTGTCTTTGTACCAAAGAACAATGTTCAAAATGTTCGGACACCGTCCCCACCCTTGTAGCACTTTATAACCTATATCAATCGATCGGCCTTGACCGTCTCATCATTTTATTGTATGACGGCGAAGCTGAAATATGCATCCGAAAAAAGTTATATCGAAATGAAGTAGCCGAAATCAGTCACAATTAATTATAATTATAAGTTGGCAAGTTTTTCAGTTTAAATATGTTCATAGTCCAAAGAAACTATAGGTGAGCAAGATAGCATAGTAATCATAAGGGCCGCATGCGCAGAGCATCGCGCAATATTGTAATTATAGCAGAAATTCATATAGTTCATATATACAAGTTCCTTGGAGTAGCATCACGAAAAAAGTACTGTACGACACATGTCATCTCACTTCATTCACCTTAAAATTATTTTCACTTATCTCGCGATATCCACTTCCTGCATCCCCCTAATGTTTAGGACAGCGACACGCGGGGTTGCGACAGTCATAGGCAGGATCGAGCAATTGTGACTCAAGGTGGCATTGTACTAATTGTGACGGAATTGCATGGAAGATTCTAAACCAAAATCGTTTGCACAGGGTTTCATCGTCTTAACCTATCACATACCCGCAAAACGAGACACAATAATGTCAACTTACTGTTCTGTGGCCTTAATAATATGTCTTTTATGACATAGATGGCGCTAGTATAGTAGTAGGATTGGAAAATATACATATCTCTTTAAAGAACATTACTTTGTTTTTTGCTATTTACAAAATTACTTAATCTTAACACAAAGTCTCCTACGACATTACAAACCTTATAAAGCAAAGCACGTAATAACTGGGATTCGAACTCAGTGGCATAAAATTTACCGATTCCATTAGCCACTAGACCATCGAGTCATTACGCAATGAGTTGAAATTATCCTACTCTTTATTATATTGAAGTTGTTTAGCGACTTTAGCCCGTATCATAAATCTCAAAAGAACTGAGGGTAGTTTAATATTAACTGTATAAAAATTAAATCTTTTTGTTCAATCATAACGTTCATTACAATCTTTGAGTGAGTTTAGTTACGATTGCGTTTAACAAGTTTTTAACATTTATTTTATCATGAGTTCGCGATCAAATATTGATATGGCTACGAGGGCCCAAATAATAGCATTGCATAATCAAGACTTAAACGTAAGTAATATTTTAAAGTCACGGTTCGTAATTTATTTTATTATCCACGATTAACGATACACAAAAATAATAAATAATATATTATTTCCTTTATAGGTAAAGACTGTCACTTTTGGATAAAGTGGTTTCAAGAAGAGGGTTCGTTGGAACATCGTAGTAGATCTGGTAGAAGACGCCATATTGACTCAGACCAGCGTCAGGTTATGGTGCAAGGTTATGAGGGAAATGGCTTTACACCAACAAGATATTACGCAGAGTTGTTTGATACATCTTTGTGGACGGTGTATCGTGCTCTTTATAGTGAAGGGCTGCATTATCATCGACATGCTACTAAGCCATTGCTAACCGAAGCTTATAAAAGAGCACGATTGGAGTTCGCTAAATACAGAAATTTCGACTAGAGCAACGTCATCTTCAGTGATGAAATACTTTCAAATCCAGCACGGGCAAGTTAGGTTGTGGCGTAGGAATAAAACGCGTTATGACAGTGATCACGTTGTGCCTACCTCTGGATCCGGTCGTGTAACAGTGAACATGTGGGAAATGGATGAGTGCTGACCAGGAGAACTTACTGTAATACTCAGTCGTGCAAATAGTGCAAACTACATAGATGTGCTGAATGACGTCATGCTGCCAACCGTGCGGATTTTTTTTTCCTGTAGAAGAAATGCCTGTAGTGATAACGTTCGTGCAAGACCATAAAATTGTCCTATACACCGTTCCATAATTGTGCAAGAGTGTGTAATGTTCAGGGTTCCTGTTAAACTGAATAAAAGACGAACACGGCCAGTACAACCATTTATGCACAAACTCTCAACTAGATTAAGTTTAACAATCAATCCGCATAAAATAAACAAAGAAGCGCAATTCTTGTAACAAAAAGGTTATGTCCGTATGAGTCCGGATCGAACCAGCGGCATGTGTCCGCCAGACCACCGGCTGTGCCTCGAAACCAATCGCTCCTTTATAACTGCGGCGATTATGACGATGACTAGTTTGACAGACGGACATCAAATCTGTTTAGCCAGCAATCGGATATACGGATCATTCCTTGGCCTGCGAGATTACCAGATTTAGGGTCCGTTCACACAGACCGGCTCGGAGAGGAGAGCAGATTTTTTGTCAAGTTGAAAATAAAGTTTTAAGTATTTGTAGTAAGGTTTATTTTTGCATGTGCACTGCGCGTTCAAGCATTCTTTATGACAAAACAGTGCACATGCAAAAATAAACCTTACTACAAATACTTAAAACTCAGTTTTCAACGTGATAAAAAATCTGCTCTCCTCTCCGAGCCGGTCTGTGTGAACAGACCCTTAAACCCCATTGAAAGTTTATGGGGCGTTATAGTTCAAAGGTGGGACAATAGGAACGAAAGGACTTAGGAATCACTGACTTTACGGGGTCAAAGCTTATATGAATAATTAATAAACGGCGGACACACGAAATATTAAAAAGAGAATATAAAGTGTTGACTATTGGATTGAGTCATAACAAAGACCGGGGTAGCTATAATTTATTTGATAAATTACCGTGATCAAACTTAGTGTAAGTGGGATTTTAATCACTACTTTATAACAACAAAATGTTATTACACTAATGATTTTGATTTCTTATATAATATAAGAAATTAAAATAAAAACAATGTAATCTATATTTATATTGTATTCCTTTCCAATATAAAAAAAAATATTTATTAAAAATATATTTTATATATTATACAAATCAAATAAAAAAACAAGTTAAATTAATAATAAAGAAAGTCTACTCAAACAACAATAAATATGAAATAAATCAAATTATTAAACAAAACAAAATCAAAATTATATGCACAAATAATAAACCGAAACAATTGTATTAAATCGCTTATATTCTGCACTGTGGCGTAGGCCTTATAGGCGCGCAGTAATCATTCAATTGCATCCTACCCTCATAAGTCAGTAGGGGGGGTTCACATCGGCGTCGGGTCGACGATGAAGTACCTGGGACTCGTCCTCGACAGCCGGTGGACTTTCGAGGAGCATTTCCGACGTTTGGCCCCCAAACTGGACAGGACTAGTGCCGCTCTGAAGCGGCTCCTGCCCAACCTAGGGGGTCCAGACGCCCCCTGCCGGAGGCTCTACGCGGGGATCGTTCGGTCCATGGCCCTTTACGGGGCGCCAGTTTGGGCGCCATCGCTAGGTAAGCGACCAGCGGCCAAACTGAACGCTTGCCAGAGGGTCATGGCCATCCGGATGGTGCGGGGATACCGCACGATCTCCCGCGAAGCGGCGAGCCTCCTTGCTGGCCTGCCACCGTGGGATTTGGAGGCAACAGTCCTTGCACGCATGCACGATTTGCGCGTGGAGATGCAACGCCGGGGCGAAACTCCGCTGCCACGACAAGTCGCGGCATGGCGGACAGAGTTCCGGCGGGATCTCAGGGTGGCATGGCGACTGCGACTGTCGCAACCCAGTGCTGGGCATGCCGTCATTGCGGCGGTAAGTCCCCTCTTTGAGGAGTGGTTGGAAAGAGGTCACGGCGTCCTCTCGTTCCGTATGACGCAGGTCCTCACCGGACACGGTAAGTTCGGGAGGTTCCTGCATCGGATCAAGGAGGAAAGGACGCCCGGGTGTCGCCACTGTGTGGACCGCCCGGAGGACACGGTGGAGCACACGGTAGAGGTGTGCCCCGCTTGGGCGGAGCACCGCCGTGTCCTTGTGGAGGCTATCGGCGGCGGTGACCTCTCGCGCCGGGCCCTGGTAGAGGCCATGGTCCGGAGCGAGGAGGGGTGGCAGGCAGTCGCCTCCTTCTGCGAAGCAGTAATGTTAGCGAAGGAGGCTACCGACCGCGTGAGGCAACGGAACTCACGCCGCCGCCGCCGAGATCCCGATCCCGATTTCCGACCACCGTAGGCGCGGGCTCGCGGATAGCGAGCGCTGGGTAGCTCGCCGTCCGGCAGTCTGGTAATAATCTGGACCGAGCCTAGTCGTCGACGGCGCGTTCTGTTCCACGCGCGCCTCAAGGAGATGTCAGCAAACTGTAGGGGCCCGGTAGGGCCGAAGCCTCTAGGGAACACGGTATCCGAAAGGTTGTCACCGTGTCCCCCAGATCGATGGTAACGAAGGAACGGGGTAGGGGTTTAGTCAGTAAGAGTCTGACACGCCCTCCCGCTCCGCCCAAGAGTGGGAGAAGTCATTCTGATGATTCCCCTACCGGAAAAAAAAAAAAAAAAAAAAAAAAAAAAAACCCTCATAAGTCAAATTGTTTTGCGGTTCCTTGTGTGAAACCTACCTTCTTATTTTTGGGAAATAAATACCTTAACCGTAAGTAGAAAACTAGTTAAATACACACGCACGCACACACCACGCATACACTATACATAAATTATTATGCACACCATACTTTTAATGCACAAACCTTCGCGCTAAGAGGCAAATTAGCGTTTAGATACTAAATTAATATCTTGCCACAACAATTTTTTTGTTTTTAAATACATGTTATTTATATTCCTCGTTATGTTATACCTGATTCCGTGGGGTGAGGACCTGGTGATCTGTAATACAGGTTTACACCTATAATAGACACCAGCTCCGCACACTAGACTGAATTTGTTTTGTTATGTTAGTTAATTTTAATCATGTAAGTCTTGTTTTTGTGGGTGAAATAATGATATTATTATAAACTACTCGATCCCAAAATTACAGCTATAACCCGGTCTTACAATTTATTATTGTTATTGATTTGAGGTCAAGCTTCAATTTCTTCCTCGTTCTGGAACGAATACTTAAGCTATGAACCTTAGTCATAACATTATGCACAAATCAATCATTATAGTCAATACCACTAACCATAATCATGCAAAACGTAATATTTTTATAATTTATGAGTGGGTAAAATATTTACAGAACTACCGTCTAATGACATTACAACACAAAAGAACTGGCATCATTCCTATAGTAAGTTTGACACTAATGTGTCAATTTAGTCTCAGGGTATAAACAACAGACGATAAGGTTGCATATTTATAGGGAAGGGTATTGTAACATTATGAATCAAACTAAATAATAGGAGAATGGCACAATACAGTTTTCATTTAGAATACTTATAATATCTACTACAAGTTTTATTTTTTTAATGTCTTCCATTTTGTAATAGAGTTATTCAGTTATAAATTTTGCTTGTATTTCTCATAACAAGTGAATTAAATAATTATTAATTGGGTGTAAAACTGTTAAGTTAGGTTATACATTGTATAAATAAGAAAGAAGTAAAAATTGTATTCTTCTTTGAGAATTAAATGTCTTAAACTATAATATCACTAAAATAGTTTCATTTCTTATCCTTTACTAATTCTCGTAACTTAGTAAATCTTAATCTGTAAGAAAACTATTACTAATAATGCTAATACTTACCACTATTTATGAAAGTAATTTATGTATTTATATTTATATAGTGTTAATATATAGTAGTATATGTATACTTGTGTATTATGCCTTTATTACATCTTATACCTCATATTTTTATATTATTTATAACAAAAAATAAAAAAAAAACGTTTAAAAATATAAAAAAGAGAATATAAGTTATATTATACAATAATTACATTTTTAAAAAGTCGACTTAGAACTGGGATTTGAACCTGTGCCCTGTGGAACTAGCTTTGATATTCTGCCATGCTATTCCACCTGAGCTACCGATCTAATTATTAGAATATGCGAAAATGAGAGCTACTTTGTGAATGTAGGGATTTTATTATTTATGATCTACGCCATCTGTTGTCGAATTAAATAATATACCAATTGGCTTTTTTGCTTTAGTATAGATGGCGTTGTATTAAGTACTTGGAAATAAGAAAATAAAATCATTTATGTTTGTTTTTTATTATATTATTATTACTTAGTAATTATTTTAGGTATTAAAAACCATATTAAGTGCCACTGCGTAATAAGATTTTTAAGCTATGCTGTGTTTTTTAAATGTTTGAACAGCGCCATCTAGCCGTCTCATGAAAGTCATGAAAGGTTTTGCAAAACCTCACAGTCAAATGTCGACCTAAGGTCTGCCATGCAGCTTTGTCAGTGTTAGTACAAGTCCGAGGCCATGTGCCATCGGATCCACCATTGCCCTCATGCCTTTGTGTCCTGGCCCTCGGACCGCGTCACCACCGGGTTGACCGAGCACTTTCAACGTCTGGCTCCCAAACTGGAAAGGACTGAGGCTGCCCTGAAGCGGCGCCTACCTAACCTAAGAGGTACAGACGCCCCCTACTGGAGGCTCCACGTGGGGATCGTTCGGTCCGTGGCCCTTTATGGGAGCCGTTGCTAGGTAAGCGACCGGCGGCCAAGCTGAATCCTTGCCAGAAGGTTATGGTCATATGAATGGTTCGGGGATACCACCGCACGATCTCCCGCACGACCTCCTCGCTGGCCTGCCACCGTGAGATCTGGAGGCAACAGTCCTTGCACACAGGCACGATTTGCGCGTGGAGATGCAAGTCGAAGTATGGCGGACAGAGTTCCGGCGGGATCTCAGCGTGGCATAGCGACTGTGACTGTCGCAACCCAGTGCTGGGCACGCTGTCATTGCGGCGGTAAGTCCCCTCTTTGAGGTGTAGTTAGAAAGAGATCACAGCGTCCTCACGTTACATATGACGCAGGTCCTCACCGGACGCGGTAAGTTCGGGAGGTTCCTGCATCGGATTCAGGCAGAAAGGACGCCCGGGTGTCGCCAATATGTGGATGGCCCGGAGCACACTGTGGAAGTGTGCTTTGCTTGGGCGGAACACCGCTGTGTCCTCGTGGAGGCTATCGGCGACGGCGGCCTCTCGCGTCTGACCCTGGTACACGCCATAGTCCGGAGCGAGGAGGGGTGACGGGCGGTCGCCTTCTTCTTCAAAGTCAAAATGGTTTTATGTCACATAGGCCTACATGGGCACTTATAAAACGTCAAAAACTAGTGCACGGTTCCAAATTGGTCGATTCCTTTGGAGAAGAACCTGCAAGAAACTCCATGGTTACTCTTTTCAAAAAACTATTGGGTCTACGGTTCTGCAAAGCAGTAATGCTAGCGAAGGAGGCGGCCAACCATGACCGCGAGAGGGAACGACCCTCACGCCCCCGCCGCCGCCGGGATCCCGATGCCGATTTCCAAAGACCGTAGGCGCAGGCTTGCGGAAGGCGAGCACTGGGTAACTTGTAGTTTGGTAATAATCCGGGCCGAGCCAAGCCGTCAACGGTGCGTTCTGTTCCACAGTCATTACTGGTATGGATTCTGTGACTAATTCGTTCTAAGAAGTCGATGGCGTATGCACTATCTTGAAAAGGCTCCCTGAAGGTATTGGGAAGCGCTTCAGCAACTCAGAAGACAGTGAAGACGTGAGGAAGTTATTTATTAAGTGTCGTACAGTACTTTTTTCGTGATGCTACTCCAAGGAACTTGTATACTCTATACGAACTAAAAGAAGTTCTGCTATAATTACAATATTGCGCGATGCTCTGCGCATGCGGCCCTTATGATTACTATGCTATCACCTATAGTTTCTTTGGACTATGAACGTATTTAAACTGAAAAACTTGCCAACTTATAATTATAATTGTAGTAGATGGGAACATAATTATGACTGATTTCAGCTACTTCATATCCACATAACTTTTTTCGGACGCATATTTCAGCTTCGCCGTCATACAATAAAATGATGAGACGGTCAAGGCCGTTCGATTGATATAGGTTTTATAGTGCTACAAGGGATAATTGTAGTAGATAGGAACATAATTGTGACTGATTTCGGCTACTTCATTTCGATATAACTTTTTTCGGACATATATTTCAGCTTTGCCGTCATACAATAAAATGATGAGACCATCAAGGCCGTTGGATTGATATAGGATTTATAGTGCTACAAGGGATAATTGTAGTAGATGGGAACATAAATTGGGACTGATTTCGGCTACTTCATTTCGATATAACTTTTTTCGGATGCATATTTCAGCTTCGCTGTCATACAATAAAATGATGAGACGGTCAAAGCCGTTCGATTGATATAGGTTATAAAGTGCTACAAGGGTGGGGACGTTTTGAACATTGTTCTTTCATCAACATCGGTTTGGCGATTTAAGCGTGAAAGCGTATGTATATATATCGATACCTTTGGGTAGAAAGGTCGTATAAACCAAAACCCGACTTTTCAGGAGAGCAAAAAAACTAATTTTTTTTACAAAAAATTTCATAACTTTTTTGCTTTTGAAGTTATAAAAAAAATATCTATGAGAAAGGTTCTTACATTTTGCAGATGAAAAAGGTTTAATCATCAAAACCTAGCTATCTTCTTTAGTTTTAAAGTTAGCTTGCATTTACGTCTAAGAAAAAATCAATTCTTGGTTTATACACCCCATGAAAATGTACTTTGAAAAAACTGTGTGGGTCATATATCCATTTTTGGTAACCATAATACCAAAAATGGATATACAATATGGATACGACATATGGGCAATAAATTAAATCACATGTTTGTTTTAGCATTTACTGATGATTTGCAAAAAAGGAACGAAATCAATCCAGTAGTTTAGACAAAAAATTGAGTTTTAATTTTCACTAAATTTGAACACTCTGTAGAATTGCATTACTAGGTCAATGATCTGACATACTTTGACCTTAAATCCTTGAACTTTAAAAAGCGACGTTGCCACTCTGTGCAATCTATTATTACTCAAACTCTTGTAGGCACACACTTATTTGCCTAAAACGTAAAATCGGTACACCTGCAAGACATTCAGGAATTCGGTTTACTTAATTTTTATTGAAAGCGCCTAGTAATGAAGACCCTACTTAATGAGTTGAAAGTCGTGAATGCAAATCCAGGTCAATACTTTTCATTCTGTTATGTATTTCACCACTGTACCCGAAGAGAAAGTATCGATTTCTGGCTACCGTAGGTTCGGGTTGCGGATGACGAGCAATGCGTAGCTCGCCGTCCGCCTCTCCCATAAGGACCGAGCCCGAGTTGTCGACGGCGCTTTAAAGAGAAGTAAGCATACCGAAGAGACCCAGCAGATATCATGTCCTCTAGGGTAAATTCCTGTAAAGGAAGCCCGTGGCCCTGGAACGATAAGAGTAAGGAAAAAAGGTTGGGTTTTAGTCAGTAAAAATTAGACACGCCTTCGTGCTTCACCCTAAGAGCACGAGAAGATAATTTTCCACCTCAAAAAAACCTACATGTGACATCTACCAATTCGCACTAGGTTCGCGTGGTGGATTACAGCTTCCGCAATAATTAAAAGTGCAGGCTCACACAAAGGACAGGTACTTAATATTTTATCTTGTAAAAGTTAACATGTCCAATATTTCCTGCGGTTGTACACCGGTAGCGGTATCTTTGTCGGTTTACGAAACGGCGTCGGCACGTCTGCGCGCGGCGATATCAAACGCGTTGCAGTGGCGGGCGGCATAGTCAAAGAAGGCGGGCGGGGGTTGCGCGGGCGCTTTGTATAGGGAAGGACATTTTTTATCGACAGTCAGCTAATTCATTGTATTTTGAAGATGATAATAGTTGAGTAACAAAGAAATGTTTCGTTTTAAATACTAGGAATATGATGAGTTAATTATTACAATTATAACAGTTTAATGTGTTCTAATTAAATTGTAATCAAGCAGATTTACCTAGAAATAAATTGAGGTAAGTAAAAGTAAATAACAGCAATTAACTAACACTTTTACATGTCGAAACATCCTATTAAAATAGGCACGAGTAGGTACAGTAATAGCAATTGTAACTTTGTATTTTGTTAAGAATCTAATATGGCGGGAAAATAAGAACTGGTAGACGGACGACATTGTAAAATAAAAGTAGAATAAACCTATTAAAATACCACTTGTTTTCTGTTCTGTGACCATCCTGACCCAAAACCAGCTGGTTCACAATTTGGTTTACTACTCAGGAAATTTCTCGCTAAACGGTTATTTTTTTTTCGAACAAACAAAAACAAAAATTAGTCCTGTAAATACGAGTAATTTGTTAATAATATTATTAGGTAAGTTATTGTAGGAAAGCATCGATAAACGATAAGTCGATAACTGCGCTGTCGACCCTATTTATGATGACTTACTTACCTATTATTTTTCGGAAATTAGAGAAATCGATTATGTCAATACTCAGTACGCCGTTTGCCTTCCGGGATAGCACGTGCGCTTTTCGCGAATTTGATACACTACTTAGTGCCTATACTCGCGTTGTTCTTGAATTTTAATATTTACGTTTTATTTTTATTGCAGTGAAAATAGATACTGACTGAGTAGATACCTACTTCTGTGTGTGTGTGTGTGTGTGTGTGTGTGTGTGTAAACTGTGTTTTTAATTTAATTTGTGCTCATTTAGGTACCTATTTTTCTATCTATACGGTGAAATAAACACCACCTAGGTACCTAATTATTTACTTGTGTTTTTGAAACCATATCATGCCGCGACAACAACATGTTTATAGTGCTGAAGAGTATACTGACATGATTTTATTGTATGGCGAATGCCGCCAAAACGCAGCATTAACTCTACGTACTTATCGTGAGAGATACAGTGCAACTCGCGTCTGCCCTACTAGTGTTCGGACCATCATTAGAGCTGTGCAGAGAGTGAGGGAAAATAAAAGCATTG
This sequence comes from Mythimna separata, assembly GCA_030763345.1. Lineage (NCBI taxonomy): Eukaryota > Metazoa > Arthropoda > Insecta > Lepidoptera > Noctuidae > Mythimna > Mythimna separata. The sequence goes on along the minus strand of CM061177.1, from coordinate 15,883,584 downwards.
TGCCCAACACAAGGGAAGGAGTTGCCCCGCATCACGTGCCTTCGTCTTTGGAACGACGAATTTTAGACCATTTTAATCGCAACCCAACCTGCAGCCTGAGATCAGCTGGTCGTATGTTTAGAGTGGCCCATAGAACAGTACATAAAGTATTGAGAAGAGACAAACTACGTCCTTATAAACTTATAAAGGTCCAGTCACTGTTGCCCCGTGACAAGCCGATTAGAGAGTTTTACTGCCAATGGGTATTAGAAAAAATTGCTCAAGACCAAGATTTCCTGTCAAATGTATTTTGGACAGATGAAAGTACTTTTACCAGAAACGGCATGTGGAACCGTCAAATCATGCGTCACTGGAGCCACACCAATCCCCATTTATTTAGGGAATCGGCTCATCAGTATCGCTTTAGTGTTAATGTTTGGGCGGGCATTCACGGTGATCAAATAATTGGTCCAGTTTTTATCGATGGAAACCTGAATGCACAGAAGTTCCTAGACCTTCTAAGAGGTCCAATATCTGAGTATTTAGATGAATTACCTTTGGCAGCGAATCGTCGAGTATGGTTCCAGTTAGACGGAGCTCCTCCACACTCTGTTCTCCGCGCAAGAGAGCAGCTTTACGTCATGTTCGGTGATCATTGGATTGGGCGTTATGGCCCACACAGATGGCCAGCGCGATCACCCGACCTCACTCCTCTTGACTTCTTTTTGTGGGGATTTATTAAAAATGAGGTGTACTCGCACGCGTCCGAGAGCGAAGATGAACTACGCAGTCGCATTGTTGCCGCTTTTGACAAATTAAAAGCCATGGCCTCGGAACCTCATCGAAATCTGTTGAGCAGGGTGCGGGACAACATTGTCCGGCGATGTAACTTGTGCATTGTGCAACGTGGTGGACAAATTGAAAATTTAAAAATTTAAGATTACATTTTTGTAATTATTTAGTTTATTTCAATCAGTGCAGTTATAATTTATCACAAAACGAATACCTAACTAAGTGCTAGTAAAAATGAACTGAGTAAATAGTAAATAAGTGGTAAATATTGAGCAATTACATTAAAAACATCGCACTGCACCGCGTCGCCCCGCGCCGCGACGGCGTCGTCTCGTCTGCATTTGACCTGTTGCCGTTCTGTCAGTACTCAAGGTAAGTAGGTAATGTACCTACGTTCGTTTAAACAGGGTGTTTGACTTTTACTGAATTGGTTTGATATTTATTTTGTTTGAAAATTTAAGTTTCTTAATTTTTAGATTTTTAATTAAATAATTAATTTTGTTATACTTCTGTGGACGAGTATTGCTCGTGATTTCATTTATTGCCCATATGTCGTATCCATACTGTATGACCCACACAGTTTTTTCAAAGTACATTTCACATTTAATGTCGTAAAAACCCATAAATGTCATTTTTTTGTAATATAAACCATTAATAATCATAGATCAATTGAATTCTGACTAATAAATAATCCTGTTACTCATAGAATTAGTAGGAACTCAATTATTATTATTCTAATACCCAATAATGGTCAATTCAAATAAAATAAAACTACCTGAAATATGAAATCAACATTTATTAAGTATTTATTTATTTATTTATTTGATCTTCATGCAACATGGTACACAGGCGGACTTAATGCCGTAGGCATTCTCTACCAGTCAACCTAGGGTTATTATAATACCTTCTAATCAATGGTATCTGTCCGGTATATGTCTATCGCGCTCGTTCTTCTGCTTGTCGCTGCGCGCAAAATGCGAGCCTTATGTGTTGGTCGTAAAGTTCTTCTTGCCCTTATCCCATATTACTTAGGGTCGGCGCAACACGTTTTCTTCTTCCATTCTGTTCTGTCGTCCGTCACACTATCACTAACTTCCTTTTCTTTCTTATCGGTCCTTACGCAATCTATCCATCTTTTCTTCGGCCTCCCTCTCCCTCTCCATCCATCCACATGTAAACTCAGAACACTTTTAGTAATATACGTTTCATCCCTCCTCTTTACATGACCATACCAAGACAAACGATTTCCTTCCAACTTTTCAGTCACAGGCGCCACTTTCAAACTTCCCCTAATACACTCATTTCTCACTTTGTCCATTCTTGTCACACCACAGATCCATCCCAACATTCTCATCTCCGCTACATGCAATCTTTTTTCATCCATGTTTTTCACAGCCCAACATTCTGATCCATACAGTATGACAGGTCTTATCACGTACTTGTAGATTTTACCCTTCAACTTGAGGGGCATTCGTGGATCACAAGTTGTTCCCATGACCTGTCGCCATTTTTTCCATCCTGCGTTGATCCGATGTGTTACGTATCCGGTCTACCTCACCATTTCCTTGGATAAGCGACCCGAGGTACCGGAAGTCGGAACAAATCGGTATGGGCGTCCCAGCGACGGCTAAAGGCGAAGGATTGGAGGGACCGCCGAAATCGCAGAACAAGTACTCTATTTTGGTCCTACTCAATTTCAGGCCAACACTCACCAGTCTATGCCACCACACCTCCAATCTGCTCTGGACCTCTCGGCAACCAGCACAATATCAGCGGCAAGCTGAGAGCCGACCCGTGATGTAGGCCGACCGCCACATTCAAACTGCCACTGGTGCCTACTGTAGACCGGACTTGGGTACTACACCGACTGTACATCGCTCGGATCAACTGCACATACTTCACAGGCACACCTTTCTCCTTAAGGGCCCACCACAGAACCTCACAATGTACTTACCCGGTCGTATGCCTTTTCGAGGTCAATTAATACCATGTGCAAGTTTTTATGTGCACCTCTGTATTTCTCGCACAGCTGGCGTATAGCGAAAATGGCATCGGTTGTACCACGACCAGGCATAAAACCGAATTGGTTCTGTGAAAACTCTCTTCTCTCAAGCGCCTTTCAATACTTTTTCCTCCCTTACTTTCATAGTATGTGACATTAACTTTATTCTTCTATAATTGTTGCACTCAAGAACATCACCTTTGTTTTTAAAGATGGGCACCAAAAATCTTTTGTACCAATCATCAGGTATGAATTCTTCTTTCAACAACTTATTGAAGAACAAAGCTAACCACATCCATCCATCCACTCGCAGTAACTTCCACACTTCAACTGGTATTCCAAACTGCGCCAATGGCCTTACCATTCTTCATTCCATTTACTGCTATACTGACTTCAACCATACTAACCATTCTCACTAACCCCACATTTTCTGGTTTAGTTTTTAAAATCCCACTCCAATCATTTTCCTCATTCATAAGTCTTTCAAAATATTCCTTCCACCTCTCTCTGATTTTTTCATCATCTGATAGAACCATTCCAGGTTCATTCCTTACACATTTTACTTGACAAACATCCTAAAGTAAGGTGCGACTTGCAATGAACATGGTTTATACACCAACGTTGCGAACTGTGTTTGGATTTACGACGTCAAATTTAAGCTGTGTTTAGGTAATGCATTTAACACTATAGGGCGTATAAACCATTTACAATTAATGCATTTAACACTTTAGGGCGTATAAACCATTTATTAATAATGCATTTAACACTTTAGGGCGTATAAACCATTTACAATTAACGACTATTTTTACACCCTGAGTTAATAATTATAAATTATGGTCATTATGTCATAACAAAATTACAAAAAAAAAAATCGGCTTTTACGTTGAAAATTTACCTTTTTTAAGAGGCTGTGACCGAAAATTTCTGGGTCGTATTAACCATTTTTGAGTGAATTTCTACATTTCATGCATACAGATCGATAGAGAAAAAAATTCCGAGAAAAATGGTATACTGTAAAAGCCCGAACCACGGTAAATCTTAGGTTTTACCAATAAATCTTAAGATTTACCAACACGAGTCGGTAAATGTAAGGATATGTAAAAAAGAAACGATTTAAGCGGGCTTTTACCATTAGAATTTGGTACATGCTAGGTTTTACCAGTGTGGGTTGGTAAATGTTAGTTTTGGATTTCCGACGATGGAACGTGCTTACCTAGAAGTAACCTATTCACTCTTGACTTAAAGATTCCTGGGTTGTAACTATCAGGAAATATAGACTCCGGCAGGGAATTCCACTCCTTGGCTGTACGTACAATAAATAAGTTCCCAAAAAGTTTTGTGCGTATAGGAGGGATGTCTACCATGTACCGGTGGCGCATCGCCGTACGGCGGGTGGTCCGATGATGGATCAGGCTAGGCGAAATTAGGTTATGCAATTCCGACGCACACTCCTGAAAATGCAACCGGTAGAAAACTGACAGGCTAGCGACTCGGCGTTGATGCTCAAGACTTTGAAGCCTCGACTCAACGAGTGCATCACTACCAATGATCCTCTTGGCTCTCCTTTCAATAGCTTCAAGCGCTTCAAGCTGATATCGGGCAGATCCATCCCAAACAAGAGAGGAGTACTCCATACACGATCGAAATTACGCTTGATAAAGTGCGAACAGCTGTTCTGGCGTGACGTTCTGTCTCACCTTTGCAAGGATTCCTAGCTTTTTAGCAGCAAGTTGAGCCTTTGCTTCAATATATGGAGCAAATATGAGAGTCAACGTCAACGTAACACCAAGAAGATCAAGATGGTCGGTTATCGGCACGGTTGCACTGTAACGATTCCGTTACATTTCCTACTCTAATCTATCACATAGCCGCGAAACGAGACACAATAGTGAAACAATAACAGCGCGGTCTAATAGGACCGGTTGGGGATTCAAACATTAATATAGGTCTTCAAAAAGTAAAAAAGTACTAAGTAATACATTAATAAAAATAATTCACAAGCAAAGCCGGGTCGCGCGATATGTTTCGCAAGTCATGCCGCGTACGCGTGAAACAGGTTTGGTGGGACGTGGAGCGCGCGCGGGGCGCGGGCTCTGCTGAGCATGGACCACAGAGCACTAGACGCCTCCGGGTGAGGACGTGTTGTACTTAACTGCCGCTAAATTTTTCACTATAACCTACGAGTCTCGCAATCGCGTTGGACATTTTAAAAACTACATACTTATTGGAAGCTGTATTGTTGTGAATGAAATTATACCCCGGATTGGGGTTCACCGCACCGGTACCGACCTGCGGTTGTGTCTGCCTACGTGGTTGGGGCTGCCCAGTCCATTTCCTGCTGTTCACGTCCCTGATAACCTGTGACGTCACCTCATCGGACCGCCGTGACGTCACCCCATCGGACCGCCCCTTCGTCAGCTACTTGAGGACAGTGGTTTTGATTAACTATCCTTTATACATATCGGTCTGTGAAAGAGAAGATTTCGACCCTACACCCTGGTTAACTTAGATAACGCCTAAGCTAATCTACCCACTTTACTATTGTAATAAATTTTTATATTGTTACATCATTGTTTTCTTTTCATTTCTGGGTAGACACTAGATTACGTTACAGTGGCGCCCAATATAGGTTCTTTCACGATCGAATTGTGTAAGGGATTAAGCATTATTTGGGTTCTTTGGTGTTGGCTGGATAAAAGTTCTAACATTATTTTATAAGTGATTTTGTATTGTAACAATGAGTCTGTGACAGTATTTTTAACAAGCGTGTGTCTTCTTTGCCTTTTTCTCGTACTTACTTAGTTTCTAAAGTTTCTTACTATATTAATTATATAGCCACTGCATTTATTTTTATAACCTACCCTCACGTTCTTTTTGTCACACTCTAGTTAAAAATTCTCCATATCATAACTAGATTTATTACAGTTGGAATTTAGCGAAATTTGTTAGTGTAGTTATTACCACAACATATCTACCATCTAATTTTATCTACTATCATTTCATTTTGTGTTATCTATAAACGGTGTTTTTAAAATATTGCAACACCCACCCACCTTTTATTACAATATGGCGTATACTATTAAATATCTATCGTTACAAAAAGCTAAACTGGAGTACGAAGTGGAACTTAGGGGTGGATCAGGAGAATCAGTCCAAAATTTGAGAAAACAAATTGTTAAGCTATCGCAACTAGCACCGGCAGAGGACATTCTTGAGTCTTACTTAGAACCAGCAAATGATTTAAAAGAAGTAAAGGAGTCCCTTTTAAAGTCTCAAAACAATTTAATTAAACTCAGGACAAAATTTGATAAAAATCTTTTTACTCGAAATGAAACATTATTGAATCACATCTACCATCGTTTGAATAGAATTACAAATTTACCCGAAGTTAATGATATCTATAAAGTTTGTACTTCAAGTTTAACTTCTCAATATAAAGATTTATTGTCACTAAAACCGGCTAATCCTTCCACTGGAAACACTACCCCAGTTTCAGATTGCGTTTCAGAACAATCAATCGTATCTGTAACTTGCGACCGAAGTTTGTCTGCGGATATAAATAAGTTAAAATTTTCCGGAAAAACTTGCGTTCATTCATTTATTCAAAAAGTAGAAGAATTCGTACACTCACGGGGGATTTCGTCAGAAAAAATACTATCAATGGCCTATGAAATTTTTACTGATGACGCATTACATTGGTATCGATATAACAAAGCAAAATTTCAATCTTGGAACGACTTGTGTATGTTGTTAAAGGAAGATTTTAGTAGCAGTGATTATGACTATAGACTAGCCGCTGAGATTAGGGCGCGTACGCAAGGCGACCAAGAAAATATTACCATTTATTTGGCTATCATGCATGGTATGTTTTCACGTCTCAAGAAACCATTTTCAGATGAGGAAAAATTAGAAATATTGATGCATAACATTCGCCCTTGCTACGCAAATACGTTGGCCTCCTCTACTGTAATCAAATCAGTTGATGACCTTAAATATTTGTGTAAAAATTTCGAAACAGTAACATCGAGATTTTCACAATTTCATGAGCCGCCTAGTGTTTCTAATAGTACAATTGCGCCAGATTTTGCGTATAAACCTATCTCGACTGAAAATGGCAATAAAAATGGCAATCTAGGAAGATACGGCAACAAGTACTATCAAAAAAAATATTACAACAATTCAAATAAAGGAGAACCAAATCATAATAATACGAATCAATCTTTAGATATAGCTGCCGTAGCTACCCAAGATCTAAAAACGTCTAAGTCCGTATTCTGTCCAAGATGTAGAAATAATACACACTCACTTAAAAATTGTAGTCAAGCACGGTTCCCCATTTGTTTTAAATGTGGAAAGAAAGATGTTCGCTTCCCAGACTGTCCTGATTGCAAATCAGCACCTAAACCAAATATGGAACAATTGTCAAAAAACTGAATAGATTTGATTGGAGTGACCAGAATAAAGAGTGGCAAGACTGGCTAAGATTTATTAATAACTTTTGCACATTTAATTCGGTCGCTTCAATCAAAAATAATAATAAATCAAATGTGGATAGAACTCGCCCCTACGTTACTGTCAGAGTTCTAGACACTTCTATTGTTGGATTATTAGATACCGGTTCTTCTGTTACTATTTTAGGGAATGGTTCCCATCAAAAGTTCTTAAAATCAGGTCTAATAATGGAAAGACCCACCCCTATTCAATTTGTAACTGCGGGTGGTGAAAAACTTAATTCATTGGGAATGATCCATCTACCGGTTATTTTCCAAAATAATACGCAAACTATTGATGCTTATGTTGTACCAGAAATCAAGGACACCCTTATATTGGGTATAGATTTTTGGCGAAAATTAGGCCTATTCCCAAAACATTTAGATGCAATCATATTTCATAAAGATCCTCCCTTATCTTATAAAACTAGCACAGTAGTTGCAGCTAATACACTATGCTCTTATGAATATTTGTCTGAAAGGCAGAGATTCGCTGCTGACAAATTAATTCAGAAGTTTCTGGATATCTCGTATGAGAAGCGTGGTTTAGGGCGCACATCACTAATTACCCATACGATCGACACCGGGGACTCTGCCCCCATACGCCAACGTTATTACAGAATGTCACCGGTAAAACAACAAATCCTAATTACACAACTAAATGAAATGTTACAGGATGACGTTGTTGAACCATGTGAAAGCCCGTGGTCTTGAGACCGTTTTCACATTATCCGATCCGATATCGGTATCGGGCGCCGATACGATATCGGGGTAAGGTAAATGTATGAGATATGTACCTGTCTTTCATATTGTCCGACCCGATATCGGATATCGGAGCACAGCATTTCATACATTTTACTTACCCCGATATCGTATCGGCGTCCGATACCGATATCGGATCGGATAATGTGAAAACGGTCTCACCCGTTTTAATTACACCAAAGAAGAACGGAGAATTTAGGTTTTGCCTAGATAGCAGGAAACTTAATGCCGTCACAAAAAAGGATGCTTATAGTTTGCCATACATTAAGGTGAGTATAAACTACAACATTTGCTTGTAACAGAACAACGAGCCGCTCTATGATATGTTCTAGTGTATCATCCTTTTACGAACTAAACGTCGAACACGCTCGCCTCTTTGTTGCAAACCAACGAGCATATTGGTGTAACATTTCGGCGAGCGTATTGGTGTAACATTTCGTCGAGCGTATTGGTGTAACATTTCGTCGAAGGAAAGTATGAAAAAGAATGAATGCAAGGTACAACAAAATGTTCGTAAATGCACACTAACTGTAAGCATTTACCCGTAGCATAACGCCGAGCATTCGCAGGAACGTTACATTACATGGAAATGTTTTGGGAACTGAGCTTTTGCCTGTATTGTACCATTCGTAAGAACGTTACATTACACAGAAATGCTCGAGAAAATGTTGTAGTCTATACTCACCTTTACTGAAATTTTAGACAATCTTAGGGATGCTAAATACCTAAGCAGTATTGATTTATCCAAAAGTTTTTGGCAAATTTTAATAAGAAAAGAGGATAGATGTAAAACTGCGTTCTTTATACCATCATGTGGCACCTATCAATTCAAGTGTATGCCATTCGGGTTGACCAATGCACCCGCTACTCAACAGAGGCTTGTCGACGTTCTATTCTACGGACCTGAATTCGAGCATAAAGTTTTTGTTTATATAGATGACGTCATTATTGTGTCAGACAATTTCGAAAATCACATATCCCTATTAAACAAAGTGTTACACAAACTAAAAATAGCCAATCTTACCATTAATTTTCAAAAGAGCCAGTTCTTCAGAAAACAATTAAAATATTTGGGCTATATAGTTAATTCTAATGGTCTCCATGCTGATCCTGACAAGGTGGAATCTATCACAAATTATCCCACACCTTGTAACCGTAAGGAGGTTTGCTTACGCAAGCTAGCCCTATAAACATTTTTTTTGTATCATGTATCCAAACGCATCTCACACATTATAATTCATTCATATTGGACGACAGTATTGAGCCAATCATATTCCGACTCCCCATATCTTCATATCCCATGCCAGCGAATGAGAAAGCTTGTTCGCCGCTAAGCCAATCAGGATCATTTCCGCCGCCCGCTGCAAGAATGGTCGCCATTTTTTGGATGATCCTTCCTTCTGCTTCAAGACTCCGTCCGCACAACACCACCGCAAATAACCCGCTGATCCAGGAAAACCCGCGGCGCCGCGGTGATCTAATATCTAATCGCTGAACCATAAACCTCCTAATTAACGTGTTGGCCGACACAAAGACACAGTGACGCAAAAATATAACCGATTTGTTAACCGCGAGTGAGACCATCCGAGAACACGTGTGAGTGTCGTCATCCACCCGGCAGTCAGTGCATCAACCTGGCATCCAGATCTCCCAAGTAAGTCACAATACTCTTCCCATACCTACTTCCTTTTGCTCAATTTCTGTGTCGTTCAATATATCATCCAACGTAAAAATATTTTCCCGCTAAAACTTAAACAACGCAAGTGGTCCTTCGAAAGCCGCGCTATCCTAAACTTACCATAAGTTTAGATTGGTCCATTCGAGTCGGATTCATAGAATCAGCATTCATAGGTCTCATACCTAGGATTTAGGTTAAATAGGTACCTACTTATCTAACCTGAATTCGTAAAACCGCCATATTGAACGCATACTATCGTTCTTACATTCCCCGCTAGGTACAGTCAGCATCAAAAGTCGCTGAACACAATCAACATAACAAAACATTTTATTGTGAACAGATGAACGAACGAGGTGTTTTGTTATGTTGATTGTGTTCATCGACTTTTGATGCTGACTGTACCTACCTACATCATTGAGAACTACTGTACCAACTTAATAGTTCGCCTGTTGCATTGAAATAGCATAGGGAATTGTTAAAACCGCTAATTATCGTGAGTTAGTTCGGCAAACTTGCCTATAACATAAACTCAACCGCAATAATTTTCTTTCACCCGCTACTTAAATAAAAAAAATATAAAATATTCTTGAAGTCTACCTACATAAACATAAATTATTTTGTCCGCTATAGTTACTAGAACTACTCCAATATGGAAGATCTTCAAATAAAAGTTAAAATACTGCAAGCTAAAAACCAAGCAATCTTTGAGCGTTTATCGTCATTGTATGAAATATCAAAGAAAATAAATACGACTAGTATTGAGCTACGTTCGGCTGAGACGTTTATGGCAGACACGCAAACAATCTCAGTCACTCGTCAAGAGTTTATTTCTAACATAGATAAAATAAATACATATTCTTTACAAATAAATCCTGATCATAAAATAGATTATAACAGTCAAATATCTTTTGACGGCGTATACACGCGAGTAGAGAGAATACGCTCACTTATTGAAGCGAAGTCCTCAAGGTCATTGAAGGACTCAGCGTCTACTGATACCGCTTCGCAGTCAAAGTACTCAGTCAAGCTGCCACCAATTCAGATTCCGTTTTTTGATGGTAGAATTGATAATTGGCCTGTTTTTTTATGAATCATTTAAATCAAATGTCCATGAAAATTCAAACCTTACAGATTCTCAACGTGTGCAATATTTAATAGGTAACCTAAAAGGAAACGCATTGCAAATTACCGCCGGAATTATTCCGTCAGGGGATAATTATACGTCTGTCTGGAACAGTTTGGTTCAAAAGTATCAAGATAAACGAGCATTAGGCTCGCACTACATGTCTAATATTTTAAATATCAAACCCGCAATTAATAATTCCGCCTCTTTAAATAGTTTTATTGAAAGTTTTCACGCGTCTGTTTCGGCACTAGAACAATTAAAAATTAACGACCTAAAGGATTTCATATTATTAAATTTAGCTTTGAAAAAGTTAGATCCCGCTATCATACATTCATTTGAGATGCATATGAGAGATGTGGAGATTCCTACTTATACGGATTTCGTTGAATTTATAAAATCGCAAGTAAAAATATTAGATAGATCTACTTTAACTCGGAACGCATCAATAAGTAACAACAATAATAAAAATAATTCTTGTCGTAGCCAATCACGTGATAGTACAGTACATACATTTGTTGCTTGTGACAATAACCAAACTTGTATGTATTGTAGTAGCAAAGATCATTGGAAACTGTACACCTGTCCAAACTTTCAAACAATATCGGCCGGTTCGCGTTTGGATTTTATTAAAAATAAACGTGGATGTGTAAACTGCCTTAGTACAACGCACACTGCCTCGCAGTGTAAATCTATACACACCTGTAGAACATGTAACAAAAAACATGATTCTCTTTTACATTTGGAACAGAGTTCACAGCAGCGATCAATATCAGCTGACGCTTCCGCGCAGTCACAACAGGTGGCGCTTTGTGCATGTTCTCGCGTAGGAATAAAAACTCCACGTACTACGATTGTTTTGTCAACAGCACAAGTCTATGTTGATAACAAACATAACAAATCCGTTTCTGTAAGGTGCTTAATAGATAACGCTTCGCAAAATAATATAATTACTACAGCCTGTTGTAAAAAACTGCAATTAAATATTATACCGCTTTCAAATTCATTTATAAAGGGTGTAGGAACCTCTTCGCGGCCTATCATAGGTTACGTGGAGATAACAGTTACTGCAAAAAATAAAACAAATTCTTTTAAAATAACCGCTCTTGTTATTGATTGTATAACTGATAAATTACCATCTCACTTGGTTGACACCTCTGCTGTGCAACATTTATTCGAGTTACCGCTAGCCGACCCCCTGTGGCACGTGCCCGGTGAGGTTGAATTACTTCTAGGGGCAAAACTGTTTCCGTATTTATTACTTCATAACAGAATTCTCTCACCTACCGCGCCATCAGCTGTTGAAACCGTGTTTGGATACATAATTATGGGTGAGATACCCTCTAGTTTATATAATAACAATAACAGTCTCGACGATTTAAATACCGCTTCATGTTTTTCTACCGCGTTAACAGTAGATGATTCTCATTGTTTTTTGTCGTTGGACGAATCTTTACATAAATTTTGGAATATCGAAGAAATACCTTCAAAATCTTTTATGAGCCCCGCTGAACGGGAGTGTGAACAGCTGTACGCTTCTACTGTGTCACGTGACTCCAGTGGTAGGTACTGTGTTGCCTTACCATTCTGTAAAAATCCAGAATCACTCGGAAATTCATATGCTGTCGCTTATCGACGTTTAATTAATTTGGAAAAAACTAAGCTTCGCGACCCTTCTTTGCGCGCTAGTTATAACGAAATAATCCAAGAGTATATCGATCAAAATTATTTAACTGAAACTACACCTAGTTCTGTTGATCAGACTATAGGATATTACATACCGCATCACCCTGTTATTAGGAATGATAAACAAACTACTAAGGTGCGCATTGTCCTTGACGCGAGCGCTAAGTCTCATAATGGCGTTTCATTGAATGACTTACTGCATACAGATCCGAATTTACAGGCTGACATATTTTTATTACTTTTAAATTTCCGTTTGTTTCCTATTGCAGTTACAGCTGACATAAAACAGATGTATCTTCGAATTAAGGTTATTGAGGATCATCGAAAATATCAAAAAATATTGTTTCGATTTAATACTACTGAACCTGTTCGCGAATTTAAATTTAACCGTGTTGCCTTCGGTCTCAAGCCCAGTCCCTTTCTAGCCATGCGCACTGTGCGCCAGCTTTCAGAGGATGAAAAACATCGCTTCCCGCGCGCATCCATTGTCGCTTCTCATGAGCTTTATATGGATGACTTGGCTAACTCGACCCCTACTCTAGAGGAAGCCAAGATTCTCTCCGCTGAACTTATCGCCTTATTTAAAGCTGGGGGCTTTGACCTTACTAAATGGGCAAGTAATTCCTTGGAATTACTGGAGGTTATTCCACACTCCAACCGCTCTTCTATTAATTTCTCTGACGGGGATAATTTAAAAATCCTTGGACTCAAATGGATTCCTTCCGAGGACTGTTTCACCTTTTACATCTGATTTAGATAAAGGTTGTACTAAACGCTTCATACTTTCCACTATTGCCCGTCTGTGGGACGTTCTCGGTCTAGTGGCTCCTGTAGTTTTATTCGCGAAATTACTCATAAAAGAATTATGGAAATTAAACACAGATTGGGATGAAACTCCACCCGATTCTATCGTACTTCTCTTTCAAAAATTTAAGGAGCAACTGCCTCTACTTTCTTCTTTAAAATTGCCGCGTCATGTAGCCGTTACTATGGGTTGCGTGACAAATATAGTAGGTTTTGCTGACGCCAGCTTGAATGCGTATGGCTGCGTTATATACTTACATGTCACTGACACAAATGGTAATACACACGTAAATTTGGTGTGTGCTAAATCTAAAGTTGCACCTGTTAAGGTCGTATCTCTGGCTCGTCTAGAGCTTTGCGCCGCTGTTCTTTTGTCTAAACTAATTAAACTAGTTTATGACACTTACCGCTCTCGCACCGCTATTAATAAAATATTTGCCTTTTCCGATTCTACAATTACACTTTCATGGATTCATTCCTCACCGCACAAGTGGAACATTTTTGTTAGTAACCGCGTCGCTAAATGTCAAGAAAATCTTGATCCTAAACATTTTTACCATATTAACGGAAAAGAAAATCCTAGTGACTGTCTGTCTCGAGGTCTTCTACCCGAACAGTTACTAAACCATGATTTATGGTGGCATGGCCCTGAATGGCTTCTGCGACAAACTGATGAGTGGCCTATTACTCCGTTTGTTTCCTCCTGCAGCGAGCAATTGCCTGAGTTTAAAAATAAATCTTTAACATTAGTATCTACCGTATCAGAACTTAACTTGATATATAGCCTTTCTCAAAAATTTACATCGTTACATAAAATATTGCGCATAATTGTATACATTTTGAGATTTTTGCATATTATTCCTTATGACAAGTCACATAAGACAATTACTGTCCGTGAATTGGTTGCCGCTGAAATTTATTTAATTCATTGTATTCAACAATTTCATTTTTTAGATATTTATGACGAAATTAAAAATAAAAAACTTCGCTCACAGTTTAAGAAACTCGATCTATTTATAGACGAGCATAAAATAATTAGAATTGGTGGCAGGTTGTCAAATGCGAACCTTCCTTATGAAGCTCAGCATCCCGCGCTTTTACCTAAACATGATAATTTTACACATGTTCTAATAGACTATTATCATCGCATTCATTGTCATGCCGGTGTAAACCTTCTTACCTCTCTGTTACGCCAAAAATATTGGATCATCTCTTCCAGAGGTGTCGTCAGACAAAGGGTACATGCTTGTAACTTTTGTTTCAAAGTTTCTCCTTCTCACCCCAGTCCAAAGATGGCTGATTTACCCGCTTGTCGCGTACAAGAGACTAAAGCTTTTGTTCATACTGGTGTGGATTACGCTGGTCCTATTAAAGTAACCTTGTGTCGACGCAGAGGCCAAAGAAGTCAGAAGGCTTACATATGCTTGTTCATTTGTTTCGTTACCAAAGCAGTTCATATTGAATTGGTTACCGACGTGTCATCGGACACCTTCATTTCAGCTTTTAAAAGATTCGTTTCCCGCAGAGGCCCCGTCTCTTATTTATATTCTGATAACGGAACAAACTTCGTTGGAGCCAAGGCTCAATTACAAGAACTACTTGCTAACCGCTACCGCATAGAGTGGAAAATGATTCCACCCCGCGCCCCCCACTTTGGAGGGCTGTGGGAATCAAATATTAAATCTACTAAAACGCATTTATATCGTGTTATCGGCTCTCAACTTCTTACCTATGAGGAGCTTTCGACTGTTCTCACTGAAATTGAGGCAGTTCTAAATTCCAGACCGCTCTGTGTCCTGAGTGAGGATCCGTACCCAGAACCGCTTACTCCCGCTCATTTTATAATGGCTTCTCCGTTAACTACGTTGCCTGTCGTAAACGTTCCCGAAACGACGAAACCTCTAACTTGCCGCAAAAAATTGCTTGACCAAATGGTTTGTAGCTTTTGGAGAAGGTGGCGTATAGAATATTTACATAACTTGCAAGTTAGGCAAAAATGGTTGAATGCCGCCGACAATATTAAGATTGGTACAGTGGTTCTCATGCATCAGGATGATGTCCCTCCTCTACGTTGGCCAATGGGCATAATTACCGAGATTTTCCCCGGCAAGGATGGGATAACTCGCGTTGCCATGGTGAAGACATGCAGTGGCTCTTTCAAAAGACCCGTTGTTAAACTATGTCCTTTACCTTCTCAATAATACCACCGCGTAATTAAACATCTAATTTAGCTGTAGTTCAAATATTTTAATTATAACTTTTCTCTTTTGTCCAAGTTAATTTAATTTCAATCCGCTTTAATTTGACTCCTTACTTTTTGAGTATACTTCATATCCTCGAAAGCCGGGCAGAATGCTTACGCAAGCTAGCCCTATAAACATTTTTTTTGTATCATGTATCCAAACGCATCTCACACATTATAATTCATTCATATTGGACGACAGTATTGAGCCAATCATATTCCGACTCCCCATATCTTCATATCCCATGCCAGCGAATGAGAAAGCTTGTTCGCCGCTAAGCCAATCAGGATCATTTCCGCCGCCCGCTGCAAGAATGGTCGCCATTTTTTGGATGATCCTTCCTTCTGCTTCAAGACTCCGTCCGCACAACACCACCGCAAATAACCCGCTGATCCAGGAAAACCCGCGGCGCCGCGGTGATCTAATATCTAATCGCTGAACCATAAACCTCCTAATTAACGTGTTGGCCGACACAAAGACACAGTGACGCAAAAATATAACCGATTTGTTAACCGCGAGTGAGACCATCCGAGAACACGTGTGAGTGTCGTCATCCACCCGGCAGTCAGTGCATCAACCTGGCATCCAGATCTCCCAAGTAAGTCACAATACTCTTCCCATACCTACTTCCTTTTGC
Organism: Mythimna separata; assembly: GCA_030763345.1. Taxonomy (NCBI): domain Eukaryota; kingdom Metazoa; phylum Arthropoda; class Insecta; order Lepidoptera; family Noctuidae; genus Mythimna; species Mythimna separata. The sequence goes on along the minus strand of CM061177.1, from coordinate 15,867,388 downwards.
TCAATTTCTGTGTCGTTCAATATATCATCCAACGTAAAAATATTTTCCCGCTAAAACTTAAACAACGCAAGTGGTCCTTCGAAAGCCGCGCTATCCTAAACTTACCAAGGTTCGTCGATTTATTGGAATGGCCTCATGGTACCGTAGGTTTATTCCTAATTTTAGTAGCTTAGCCGCTCCTCTTAATAAGCTCACTTCTCAAGGCAAAAACGCTCCATCGTTTTCTTGGTCACAAGAGGCGGATGAGGCGTTTAAAAAATTAAAATCACATCTAGCATCAGCACCTATTCTCGCATGTCCCGACTATTCTCAACCTTTTATAATCCATACGGATGCCAGTGATTATGGACTTGGCGCCGTGCTTACTCAAAATCACAATGGGGATGAGAAAGTTATAGCCTATATGAGCAAATCTTTTTCAAAGCAGGAGCGTAATTACAGTGCTACCGAACGCGAAGCACTAGCCGTTCTTTCCGCCATTGAGCACTGGCGTTGCTACGTAGAAAATGGCCATAGATTCACCGTGTTTACGGATCATTCATCCCTGAAGTGGTTTCTAAACCTAAATAACCCGACAGGACGATTGGCTCGCTGGGGTGTTAGACTTTCTGCGTACAACTTTGAAATCAAACATCGCAAAGGGTCTGAAAACGTCGTCCCCGATAGCTTGTCACGTTCCGTACCCGTCGCAGCCATTAATGTTACTACTGATAATAAAGACGAAACAGTCCCTGTGACTGAGGATCCCTGGTACAACAAAATTGTTTCCGACTGCGCGAACTCTCAGCCTCCTTCTAATAACTATCGCATTTCAAACGGAAAACTATACCGATTCATGAAATCGCTAAATCCTCTAACAAGGGAATTTGAGTGGAAGGAAGTGATACCGTTTGAACGCCGTCTGAGCATCACCTCTCAGAATCACTGTGAGCCCACTTCTGGACACCTAGGTATACTTAAAACTTATAGACGCTTATCGCAAAAATACTTTTGGCCAGGTATGCACCACGACGTAACAAAATTTGTTACAAGTTGCGACACTTGTTTGGCTTACAAATATCCAAATCATAGTATGCTTGGTACTATGGGTAGGCCAAAGGATTGTTGCCGGCCCTTTCAAATGATAAGTATCGACTTGGTAGGTCCCTTGCCTATCACTAGGAAACAGAAGACTTTTCTATTAGTCGTCAATTGCTGCTTTTCCAAATATTGCCTAATATTTCCGTTAAGACGCGCGACTGCCGATATTATATCGAAAATATTAGAAGAAAATGTGTTTCTTATTCACGGTGTGCCCAGTACAGTCTTGATGGATAATGGAAGACAATTTATAAGCAATACCATGAAAGAACTATTTTCTAGATATAGTATCCCTAACGTATTCTACACCCCTCTGTATACACCACAAGTGAATGCAGTGGAACGTTACAATAAGACAATAATTATCGCAGTTTCTACCTTTATAGAGAACGATCACAGGTCTTGGGACACTAATATCCCAAAAATACAATTCGCTATAAATAGTGCAGTCAACGACGTAACAGGTTACACTCCCTCGTTCCTAGTATTTGGTCGCGAACTAGTAAGCTGTGGTTCACACTATATAGACGCAGACACTGAAGATCATTTAGTTTTTACTCCTCGCGATGCATATGCTGAAAATTTAGGTTACCTACGCAAAATTTTCGATAAAGTACATGTTTCACTAATTAAAGCTCACTCTAGGAACAGCACTCATTATAACCTTCGTCGCCGAAATGTCGAATATAACGTAGGAGATATCGTTTGGAAACGAATCTTTTATCAGAGCGATAAAGCAAATAAATTCTCAAAGAAGTTAGCACCTAAAGGATAATGGGCAAATTGTCCCAAGTGTTGTAGCACTTTGTGTGATATATCAATTTGTAGATATCATTTAGAGGAACAAATTATTGTATGACCACGAAGCCGGATTCCGCGTCAGAAAAAACTTACAGGTGTTTAACGTTTCTTTAAATATTATTAAAAGTTAGCGTTATTTATGGTTTTTCATAAGAGAGATAGAAGAAGAGCTCTGTATATGGCCTTTTTAGACCTGCAGAAGGGCTTCGACTGTATACCTCGGCAGTCCATCTTGCGGGCACTCTGCTTCAAGGGCGTTCCTGAGGCCTATATCGACAATATAAGATATATGTACCGCGATTCCGCGTGTCCTCTATCCAGACCGCTGTTGGTGAATTCAATGTTTTTCCAATATCTGTTGGCGTTCACCAAGGTTCAGTTCTCTGCCCTTTCGTGTTTAACGTTGTGCTTGATGTAGTTACGGCAAACATCCAGGATCAGCCTCCATGGCTAATGATGTATGCCGATTACATCGCCCTCGTTAATCAGAATAAAGCCCATCTTGAGCGCAAAGTCAACATTTGGAAAGACATGGCGGTCTGGGACTAAATAAAAAATGTGGCGAAAAACGAGCACATGTCCTGTGGTAGCACGGATGCAAACATTATCCGAATAGGTTCGGATTTGATCACAAAGTCCGATACGTTACGGTACCTTGGATCCGTGCTGCACAAGTCTGGCAACGTGGATGACGATGTCCAAGCACGTATAGGCGCGGCTTGGGTAAAATGGCGCGAGGTAACGGACGTTCTATGTGACCACAAAATGCCTCCGAAGCTCAAAGGGCAGATATATAAATGCATCATTCGGCCTGTCCTCTTGTACGGTGGCGATTGTTGACCAGCATTAAACAGACACACTCAGGAGCTTTGTATCATGGAGATGAAGATGCTGAGGTGGATGAGCGGCGTAACCCGATCCGATCGCATACGCAACTCATTCATCCGAGGTAGTCTTGGTGTCCGTGACGTGGGGGAAAAACTGCAAGAGTGTCGTCTGCGTTGGTATGGCCACATCATACGCCGTCCTATGGATTACGTTGGTCGGACGTCGTCAAGTCCGACATGAGAGCCAATGGCCTGACTAAAAAGGATGTCGAAGATCGGGCAAAGTGAAGGAAAGTCAGCCGGAAGGCGGACTTAAGGCCAGGTGGAAGAAGATATATTAGTAAAAACCAACTTGACAGGTAAAAACGCTTTGCCACAGCTTTATTGTTCATGTTTCACAGGTAATCGCACCTTCTTAACTTGTGCATACATTATGAGTATTATTTGGATCCTGGGATTTGTGAGGCACCAAGCTGATGATTTTCAATGCCCCGCAAGATTTTTGGATGATGTAATTCCGATTGATCGTAACGAATAAATAAGATAATCCATTTTATAGGTTAATGTAAATTGTGAAAAGTGTGTGTAATTATGACAGATAATAAAATAACGGTTAATAAAAATGGTTTTCTCATTTTTTATCCTTTACCGTAATACATATAAAACACTAGCATAGCAATAAAGATGTGGGACAAACATCCTACTAAAAGCGGATGGTGTTTTTTAGCTGGTTTTCAAAAATATTTTTTCCTTACTTGGACATCACTTAGAGTAAAAAGGAGTGAATATATGTAATAAGGGGATCACGTACAACATATGACTACATATCATATATTGCTACAACGGTTGGGACAAACTCCATACAAATCTGCCCATCATCCTTTGTCAAATGTCGTATTATAGCAAAAAAATCAAAGCTCATCTATGATCTCGAAGATATGGGAGGTAACAAGTTGGGAACATGGCATATCAAGGATTTTAAGTTAACGTAAAGCTAGCGGATTTTTCTAGAAAAAATCCTAATCTAAAAAGGGGGGTATGTAACGATTCCGTTACATTTCCTACTCTAATCTATTACATAGCCGCGAAACGAGACACAATAGTGAAACAATAACAGCGCGGTCTAATAGGACCGGTTGGGGATTCAAACATTAATATAGGTCTTCAAAAAGTAAAAAAGTACTAAGTAATACATTAATAAAAATAATTCACAGGCAAAGCCGGGTCGCGCGATATGTTTCGCAAGTCATGCCGCGTACGCGTGAAACAGGTTTGGTGGGACGTGGAGCGCGCGCGGGGCGCGGGCTCTGCTGAGCATGGACCACAGAGCACTAGACGCCTCCGGGTGAGGACGTGTTGTACTTAACTGCCGCTAAATTTTTCACTATAACCTACGAGTCTCGCAATCGCGTTGGACATTTTAAAAACTACATACTTATTGGAAGCTGTATTGTTGTGAATGAAATTATACCCCGGATTGGGGTTCACCGCACCGGTACCGACCTGCGGTTGTGTCTGCCTACGTGGTTGGGGCTGCCCAGTCCATTTCCTGCTGTTCACGTCCCTGATAACCTGTGACGTCACCTCATCGGACCGCCGTGACGTCACCCCATCGGACCGCCCCTTCGTCAGCTACTTGAGGACAGTGGTTTTGATTAACTATCCTTTATACATATCGGTCTGTGAAAGAGAAGATTTCGACCCTACACCCTGGTTAACTTAGATAACGCCTAAGCTAATCTACCCACTTTACTATTGTAATAAATTTTTATATTGTTACATCATTGTTTTCTTTTCATTTCTGGGTAGACACTAGATTACGTTACAGCACCCAGGAAAGTAGAAGGAGGACTGAATTGTCTTCTTTTAGCGGAAAACAGACACGCCTGGGTTTTAGCAGCGTTGAATTTGATCAAATTGGCACCGCAGCATTCAGTGATTGCTTCCAACGACCAATTCAAGCGCTCAACCATAGCCACTCGGAGAGACTGGATCTGTGAGTCACTGGTTCGTGTACTGGATATATTATGTATCTTTCAGTAACAGTACTGTCGTCTGCATACCCAAAGGTCAAGCTTAAGCAGATCGTTAATGTGCAGCAAGAACAAAGTTGCCGAGAGCACTGACCCCTGAGGGACTCCAGCTCCATTAATGGCCATTTGACCGGACGAGCTGCCATCGATGACCACTCGAATGGATCGGTTACTCAGGAAGACTGCGATCCAAGCACACAATCCAGCAGGTAAACCGAAAGAAGAAAGCTTACTAATAAGGCTTTCGTGCCAGACCCTATCGAAAGCCTTCGAGATGTCGAGAGAGACGGCAAACGCTCTCCCAAGCTTCTCGATGGCCTCACTCCAGATACGGATGGCATACGCTAGAAGATCACTAGTTGACCAATTTCGGTGAAAGCCGTATTGACGGTCACTTATGATGTCATAAGTTTCTAGGTATGCCAGGAGCTTAGTGTTGAGTACACGGTCCATAGGCTTACAGAACAATGCATATTTCTTAATCATTTATTTCAATTAATTATTATTCAAATCCTTACATACTCGTACCTATGAGTAATTATTAAACATTTGTTCAAATCAGTCAAATCGTTACCTATCTTTTGGAAATGGTTATCTCAACATTTACCCTGTCTTTGAACTAAATCCTAAGATTTACCAAGTGAATGGTAGTAAAAGTCCGAAATAAACGATGATCATAGAACAGTTTGGACTTTTTCCATTAAGACTTGGTAAATCTTAGGATTTACTGGAAAATCTTAGGATTTACCGTAGTTCGGGGTTTTACAGTAACATATATAACTCAATTTTGCCAAAATGGTTTATACGACCTTTCTACCCAAAAGTAGCGATATATATATATATATAATATATATATAAGTTTGGATAGGAGTTAATTTTCATTTCGATGTAGCATCATGAATTTTGTTAACTACACAGCGAGATTTCTTATGAGAACAATGACTTCTTTAATAGTCTTTCATAAAATACGAGCTACGTGGCTTGGTCTATCATGATTATGCTCGTACATAATGAACATTATTTTACTTTGTTCTAGAGTTTATTTTAACAGCCGGCTTTATCTAAAGAGCAGCCTTATAAATTAGTAACTGACAAAAACACGATTTGCAGTCGAAACCGGAACCGCAACCGAAACTGACCTTTCGCCCGGAGGACTGAGTGTAGCATACGGTAGAGGTGTGCCCCGCTTGTGCGGAGTACCGCCGAGTCCTCGTAAGTGCGATCGGTGGTAACGATTTCTCGCGCCTGGCCCTGGTCTAGGCCTACAGGCTATGGTCCGATGCATTTAGAATCATTTTTCTGATTAGTAAGCGCTAAAGTGTCTGCCTTACGGATTTCGAGGAATATAGATTGTAGTATATGATCTTCTTCGTCTTCTTTGTGTGGTCTGGTTTCCATGCTCAGTCTTTAGTTGGCCATTGTACTTGGGTCAAGGTGATCTTCATCCTAACCAGCCCACTACTCTCCAAAAGCAGGTGTAGCCTCTGACTTAACAGATTCAGGGTTCACGGCATCTATAAAGGAATGTGAAGCTACCAGGGTTCAATACTTATTTTGAAAACATCTGAAATCAGTTCAATACCCGATTCTAAGCACATTACTTTCAGGATGTGTGTTTGTTTTGTTCCTATTGTTCAAATATGACATTTATTCCAGAGATAAAATATAAGAGACTAGCAGCCCGTCCCGGCTTCGCACGGGGTAGACAATTATTTATTTTTGGAATTTTTCCCGTCAAATGACTACCCTACATATCCTACGCTACCCTACCCTACCTTCCCTACACTACCCTACCTACCCTACACTACCCTACAGTACCCTACACTACACTACGCTACACTACACTACCCTACACTACCCTACACTACACTACCCTACTTTACCCAATTTTTTTTTTTTTTTTTAGATTTAAACTATCCTATCTCTCAAGTTGGATCGAACTGCACATGGTGTGCGAATTTTATTATAATCGGCTAAGTGGTTTAGGAGTCCATTGAGGACAAACATTGGGACACGAGATTTATATATATTAAGATTTAATAAAAAATAATGACCATTTCCATGTAAAATGTCATCTGAAACATCATCATCATCTGCCTAGCCTTTTCCCAACTATATTGGGGTCGGCTTCCAGTCAAGCCGGATTTATAATAATAATAATAATAATAACGTTTATTTCGGACAGACGTCCATATTTTGTTAGTAGTACAAAATCTTAAAAAATCTTAAAAAATAAAGTTAGTAACATCATTTATTTATAGGTTATAAGTAACAAAAATAAGTTGCTTATATGCAGGCTCAGTTATACAGTTCATACTATCTAACTAGAACCCGCATAAAAGCTTGCATTATTGCCGAGTCGACTTTGTCTGCGACAACCTTCAGGATGCTATTAGTGCTGCCCCGCACTCTGCGCAACAAGGAGGCGGTTCTCTTGCGAATGATGGCATGAAAACCATCAACGCGAGCCTCCGCAAACATTCCAGATGCACTACAGAAACGGGGCAGCCCCAGCAACATCCTGAAGCCATTGTTATATTGAACGCGCAGGGCACCGAGCGATCTCTGTGTATAACTAACCCACAGGCTGCTCGTGTAGAAGGTTTGGCAGTATGCCTTAAAAAGTGAAATCTTAACATTCTCGCTACAACGAGCAAACCTGCGAGCCAGCATATTGTTCTTAACCGCCAATGCCCTGCGTTCTCTTTCTATGTCCATTTGGTCATCAAGATCGTCGGTAACGAAATGTCCCAAGTATTTAAAATGATTTACCCGCTTAAGTTCAATGCCATTTAGCTTAATTTTGGGCACGCTCGCTGGGCATTTACCCGAAGACTTGAAAACCAAATATTCACTTTTCGTGCAGTTGTACAAGAGACCATGTTTTTGTGCATAATTCTCACAAATACCTATGAGCTGCCTCAACGCACTGACAGCTGGGCTCAGCAGCGCCATGTCGTCAGCATAACTGATATTATTTATACAGACATTGTCGATCGAGCAGCCAATACGCGTGCTGCTGAGCTCAACCATCAGCTCGTTTATATACAGGTTAAAGAGCTTGGGAGACGTCAACCCACCTTGTCTCGTTCCGCACTCCAACCTGTACACGTCAGAGAGGCTGCCTGCCCATCTAACATTATTTGTCTGATTAGCATACCAATAGTGAAAGAGACGTTGCACCTGGGTATGCACTTCCGTTTTCTTAAGCTTCTCCCACAGCAGGTCATAAGACACTAGGTCAAATGCTTTTGACAGGTCGAGGAAACATGCATATACAGGTGTACCCCTCTGTGTGTAGTACTGGACAGTGTGCTTAAGACTCAAGATGGCGCTTTCAGTAGAAAGTCCAGGCCGAAACCCGAACTGAGCATCATGTATATGGAGATGTTTTTCCAGCTCTGAATCAAGCACAGCATCCAGCACCTTGGCCACCACTGTTGCCAACGATATAGGTCTGTAATTGCCCTGGTCTGATAAGTCACCAGTTTTATTTTTATATATTTAGCTGAATACCAGTATTTTACGAGGAGCGGCTGCCTACCAGACCTCCACAACCCATTAACTGGGGTAACACGGTACTTCATGGCAAGACTGGAGTCAGATTTACTGGCTTCTGACTATCCGTAACGACTGCCAAAGATCTACAAATGACAGCCGGGACCAACGGCTTAACGTGCTTTCCGAGGCACGGAGGAAACTCGTTATGTTAAGATGGTCACCCATCCACAGACCAACCTAGGCAAGCGTTGCTTAACCTTGGAGATCGACCTGTGCGGCTGTTATTATTTAGCCACGAGCTCCTCCTGAAACATCAATGAAAGATAAACATTGTGTTTCCTTGTAGGTATCTGTAGGTTTGTTGAGCGTCTGCACAATTTCCTTGTTCATCTCCCCTCAGATTGTATATCCGTTGTGGTTAAAAATCTTTACGAACAACGTTTATTTATTTGAAGCTTCCCAATAATTTGGCCGACGTTAAAAAGGAAAATTCTTGATAATAGTATTATTTTCCTAAAGAATTTTAGGAATTTCAACGCTAATTACTTACGATAAATCATATTTTAAGATAAATATTTTGGTTGAATTTTATTTAGGGTTTCGTAACTAAATTAAAACGGAACTCTATCACTAAGAATCTGCTGGCCGTCCATCCATCTGTCCGTATTTCATCAGGTATATCTCATGTCATTGAAGATTTCCATAGTTTATCCGAAATTGGGGGCAAACTTCAAATTCAAGAAATATTTCAAATAGAATCATCATATTCGGTTAAAATTTGACTAAGATATATTCCGCAAACCAGATACAAGAAAACGACTTCAGGCTTCCAAAAGAACCCGATTAAAATTGATTATGTATGGTTTCAATAAATGGGATTTTTTTACATAAGTTCCCAAATACGATGTCTCTTTTTTACTGTCGTCTAAACTCTTCAAAGTCTATGAATAAGAAATAAAAACCACAAATAAATGAACTGTAACTCAATCATTTACATTCTTAGGTAGTCAACGGCATATGGACAACAAGATTATTGTTTTTTATTTTGTAGTTATATAAGAGCTATTTTTGTAATATAAAGGAGACAATTTCTTTTGTTTGGAGAATAGGCCCACCACAAATTGTGGCGTATAGCAATGAAATGCACGTTAGTTTATTGCTTATAATCTATAGATTACAGTGGTAATATTAGCAAAACTGTATGAAACCGGAATACTGTGAAATACGACAGTCAAAACATGACTCTCATAATAACTTAAAATCTCACAAGAGCTATAATTGTCTTATGAGTGGATAGGTCTCCTTGGTATTTTAAGTCAAAATAGTGCACTTCCAATAATATATAGTATAAAACAAAGTCACGTCTGTACTACGTGACAGATTTTGATGTGATTTACACGATCTGATAGACTTATTCATGAAAATGGATTAGATGTAAGTATTCATTTCGAAATAGCGCGGTTTTTGCCGGCCAATACTGTAAATCTAAAATAATAAGGTGATGTGTTATAAGCTGGTTGGGAAAAAACACATTATAGGTACTTACATCACAAGAAATATTTATTACTGTTCATCTCTTAAAAGCAGTATTTCATCTAAAAAACCGGGCAAGTGCGAGTCGGACTCGCGCACTGAGGGTTCCGTACCAACTTACCTATGAAAACAGTTCAATTCTCGAATCGAGTCTTGAAGATTTTTCAAAAAAAAAAATCTTGTGACGTAACTACAATTTTTCAGTTTTCAGACTTTATTCTATATGTGTGCTATCATTACCTTGCTTCGTACCATAATTTCAAGATTCTAGGTCAACGGGAAGTACCTTATGAATTTTGATTCCTTTGACAGTGTCGAAATGTACGTTTTTTGCAATATAAACGGGTGTATCTTTTTTTTCCGTCAACTTACAAGTTTGATATTTACACAGCTTCAAGGGACCGCAAACTTGAGTATATAGTTTTAATTTCAACTTGATACCTTCACGCGTTCTCGAGATAAAGGGTCTTGACCGACAGACAGACAGACAGACAGACGGACAACAAAGTGATCCTATAAGGTTTCCGTTTTTCCTTTTGAGGTACGGAACCTTAAAAAGTTGCAGGTGGCTCAACCTCACCTTGATGCCGTGCCCAAGATAAATACCACACTATACACATCACATGTGCACAGCAACCAACAGCGCGTCTGCCCACTAAACAATTACAACAGTATCCAGCAAGAGCAGCTCTATTGTTAGTAATTGATGGAGTGGTGTCAACTAATATATAAATATAATAAGTTTTCCTACTTGTGTGCCTAGATTGTATCCTACCTTGTAGGAGATAATTATTTGGACCATAATCATGGACAGGTTGTCGGTATACCTCGATTTTGAATTGTCCGGAGGCCCTGACATGCTCTCCATAGTATGAACGAGATTGTTTGATTTGATAAATTCCTAGAGAAAATAGAATTAGGTCCTGGAATGACAACTGAGGAAAATTATCCAGCTCTGGAAGGTTGAAAGTTGTTGCTGGGTGTGGAAACTGGACCACAGAGTATCTGCAACGGGTTATTAATTACGTTTTGTTCCACGGTGATTTTGAAAATAAACCTAAAAACGCTCCTAAACAAGCATTTTTTGCCGTAACACTATTTTCCTATTATTTTATTATTCCGGTTACGTATTGATATAATTTTTGGTCAGTTAATTATAACAAGATAATCACTTTTTTCATGTGCAATATCATTAATAAACGTTACCGTTTAACAGTGGGCCGAAAAAAAATTGTCTCCTTTATGCTACCGATGCCACAGGCTGTGCGTCAGAGAACCTTGGGTCCCTGAAACGAAGGCAAAGAATAGACAACAGTAGATTTTAGTCAGTAAAAGTCTGACACGTCCTCTCGCGCCGCCTAAAAGCGGGAGAAGTCACGGTATAATTTCTCACCTAAAAAAAACAGTCCATAAATATATCGGTATCATCATCTACCTAGCCTTTTCCCAACTATATTGGGGTTGGCTTCCATTCAAGCCGGATTTAGCTGATTACCAGTATTTTACGAGGAGCGGCTGCCTACCAGACCTCATGACAAGTTTGGAGTCAGATTTACTGGCCAAAGATTTACAAATGACAGCCGGGACCTGCGGCTTAACGTGCTTTCCGAGGCAAGAAACTAGGTATGTTTAGATGGTCACCCATCCACAAACCAACCTCGGCAAGCGTTGCCTAACCCTGAAGATCGCCCCGTGTGGCTGTTATTATCTAGCCACGAGCTCCACATATAGGTATGTATATTAATATTTAATCTTACTGAGTACCCTAATAAGTTGGTAGATCTAGGACCCTGTGGTAGAAGATGAATTGGGCAGGTAGGTACCTGTAAAGTTAATTTAATTCTCTGACCCGACCACAAGTAGAAGCAATTTGTTTTGCCTCTATTTGTATCTAATACACTTAATCTTGTCCTAGAGCTCATTTATTAAGTAATACTGATACGTGTAGGTACGTGAGAATCAGAATTTTTCGTAGATGGTAATATAAGTATAGAGTGAATAAATCTTTTCTAGGCAAGCGGTCACCACCATTAACATAGCTTACCATAAGTTGAGATAGTGACAAAAGAGAATTTATTGATTTGTTCTTGGTAGAGGTAAGCATCAAATAATTTCTCAGGGGATGCCAAACTTTTACAAACTAAAATCCACCCGTGTTCCTTCAGCTACACTTTGCATTTCAGGGCTATTGTGTTTCTTTCGAAAAATCTGGAGCCCAATTACAGTTAATTGACATTGCCACGTTAAAATATCTTTGACATTCGATCACACTAATCCCAACCACTAAAACTCCTGAAACCCAGACTTTTTCTTCTGAGAAATGTTGAACCGATTGCATCACTGTTTTCCATCAGGCAGGATCGCAATCAAGCACTACTTTACATCCTTAAAACGGAAAAGTATCAGAACAGTAGCGATCATCAGATGTACGTCAAGTTAATGAACCTCGACGAATCTTGGAGAAACGATTCAACTATCTTGGATCCCGCTTCGAAATTAAAGAGATAAGAACAGTAAAAGAGAAAGAAAAACGAAATTTCCACTTTCCTCCTTTCCAATCAATAGACTAACGCCCGTTTTCAATAACCTACCACAGTTCATAGATAGTTAGCTATCCCCGATAAACAGTAAGATTCTATCTATCAATCCACAACTTTTGGTAGGAAATGCTATCCGTCGGTATAGGAAAGCAAGTAAGGGCAAAAGGATAGATTTATTTGTCTTTAGTAGCTGCAACTGTAGATAGATAGCTTATTGAAAACGGGCGTAAAGTAGTAGCCCACCGGTATCGAGAAAAGGGTCCAAGCTACCGGCGGTTAGAGCTGCAAAGAAAGGAACCTCCTAACAATACGAGCCGTGTCCAGGAGTACCGCTTTCTGAATCAAGCCCTTGATCCAGCCGCTTGACGCGAGCCTCCTAAGAGCGTTTTCACATTATCCGATCCGATATCGGTGTCGGACGCCGATACGATATCGGGGTAAGTAAAATGTATGAAATATGTACCTGTCTTTCATATTGTCCGGCCCGATATCGGATATCGGAGCACGGCATTTCATACATTTTACTTACCCCGATATCGTATCGGCGTCCGACACCGATATCGGATCGGATAATGTGAAAACGCTCTTAGGTGTTGGTCGAGGCTCTTGGCTATTAAGCCATTCCATTAATCAATAGACTAGAGCTAAAAGCAAAGCTAAGCCTATAGGCACGATTTGCGGGAATGTTCAAGAGAGTTACCACGGCCATGAGATGAATGGTAGGTAGGTTTTAGCCAGTACAAGTCTGACACGCCCTCTTAGAGCGTTACCACATTATCCGATCCGATATCGGTGTCGGACGCCGATACGATATCGGGGTAAGTAAAATGTATGAAATGCCGTGCTCCGATATCCGATATCGGGCTGGACAATATGAAAGACAGGTACATACCTATTTCATACATTTTACTCACCCCGATATCGTATCGGCGTCCGATACCGATATCGGATCGGATAATGTGAAAACGGTCTTACACTACTCAGAGCGGAAGAAATTAATTGCTGATTTCCTACCTCAAAAAAACGGTACCTTTGTTTTCTTCGTCCTTCAGTTTTTCTTTCCAAGTAAGCTTTTTTCAGCATGTTTCGCTCTCCGAACCGTTCCCCTGTCAGTCCCATGATTGAATACTACATAAACTGAGAACAGCTGTAGACAGACGTACCAACATACTTATACCAGTTATTATACGTAAAGTTGTCTCTTTTTAACATGACTCTGGCGGTCATTGCCCTTTTTCATGTAAAATTCATGAAAACTCGAACTACAATTATGAAAAATAAAATTACGCAAAATAAATTGAGCATAGCTATAGTATTATATAGGACAGGGATCACTCATTTGTTTGGATTTCGTTATTTTTCATTACGGTCCTTTTGAAAAAGATTTTTATAATCTGTTGCGAATGTTGCGATCCGTTTGGTAGATGATGATTAGCTACCAAGAATAAATTCGAATGTCATGAAACAATTAAAAAGACCGTCTTGGAAAATGCTACTTCACAAATATAGCCAACAAAGAGAAGAAATGTTGATCCAAAGTTTATGCCAACAACGTTTCAAAGCCATTTCGCGCGTAGATTGCCATTTATTTGGTGACAATTGATATAGGATGGTGATAGACGTCGATTCAGGACGGAATTTTCGCAAGTAGGGTCAGTGACTCCTACAGCCATGCTGAAACGCCTCAGCTATAGTATATGCTACTATACTCCGTCGGTTTAGGTAGTTAACTAAAGGTATACGTATACAATCTTGGTATGTCTTTTTATATTAAAGAGGTCGTATATAATATACACGAAGATTATTTAAATTTAGTTTATTAGGTAACATCGATTTAGGTAAATACCTAGTCGCAAAGATTTTTAAATACAATTTTTAGATAAAAAAACATGCCAAGATTGCTTACATTTAGTTAACTACCTATACCGACGGAGTATAGTAGATATAATTATATATCTCGAGGTTGGTAGGTAGGTATAGATACTCTTAGTTCGGTGCCATGCCGGCCACACGCAATAGAAACGACTTTCACTCCGGAAATAAGGGAAGTTACACATTATTAGATTAAATTACGTATGTAATTGATAGTGTAGTGGGTCCAGTGGCTTTGGTTATTATATTTCAACACGTTAGGTTTACTTACATGATATTTCCTAGTGTTTCCCAGACTAAGTGAAAACTGCAATTATCAACAGCTGTTGGTTATTCTTTAATTATTGCGTTTTATTGGTAGAAAGTAAGGATCGTAAATGCAGTTACCTAAGCGTTAGTTTGAGTTAACGTAGGTAGATAGGTACTGTGGAAATCGGAAGATAATGAAACGCTTTTAATTCTTAACAAACTAGGTACTAAATATTTTGCGATCGTTCATTATAAACTTAGACAACCCAGGAGGAACAACATCTGGGGCCATGAATTGGTTCTGGACTCCAGAACGAAGGCAAAGAAGGAACGGCTATAAGTGTGACACGCCCTCTCGCTCCGTCCAAGAGCGGGAGAAGTCATTCTGATGATTCCTCACTTGGAAAAAAAAGGAGGAGCAACATAATTATGTACCTAAATATCATCACGTTGCACTATCGCTTACCTTCATAGGAACTGTCCAGAGACCACAACACAAACCGACTCATAAAGGAAAAGGAAATTAGTACGAGCTGCTAAAACAGTCAATTGGAACCTTTGTTCTTCGTAAGAGGGAAATAATCTAGTGGGTAATTCCCTGTGTCGGCATTTGTTGATCGACTCATCACTATGATTCATCTTTTGTCGCTTAATAAGGCATCCCCGAAGTTTAATGAATGCTATGTTTTTATTCGTCACTTAGGTAGGTGATAAATTAATGATGACTCTATTTCTTTTTATAGGTCCCTACGTAATAATAGGGATGAATTGGCACCCGCCCGGACCTTGGCAAAAAGGCAAAGAACGAACATAGGAGTGGGATTAACTAGTAAAAGTCTGACCCGCCCTCCCGCTTTGCACTAAAGCGGTGAAGTCATTGGATTATTTACCACCTAAAAAAACAAACAATATGGACAACAATAATTAATTTCCGATTTCAGTGACACTAAGTGAGACCTGAATAAAAGCACGCTTTATAAAATCGCCAAAAGTAAAACATTCAGAAGTGTGTTTTTGTTTGAACGTTGTTATTAATGTTCGGTAAATTGAGAAAAAGTAGATACATGAGTAACATAGTAAGTACATATAACAAGTACCTACACCACACTGTCATCATCATCTTCCTAGCCTTTTCCTTACTATACATATTGGGGTTGGCTTCCAGTCAAATCGGACCACACAGTACATAGCATTATTTGAAAGCTGACTCAATTAGACAGACGGGTGATTTAAGTACTTATTGAAAAACCCCAACACAAAAACCTGTGAAAAATAATAGATTTACAACAGAAGAGAAGGATTTTAATTTTTACTAGACAAAAAGCCACGGAAAGAATAATCACGTCCCGTTCAAACAGCAAGCCAAACAAATAGCCATACATTATAATAGTATATTTCATTACAAGTGCGGAAAGCCTGTCATTGCAAAGAGTTTCGACAAATGTCTGCCCGAGCCGAGGCGCAGCCGAAGGTGAGGGTTGACAGTCGGAACAAGTTGCAATGACGGTTCCGCACGTGTACTGAACAACTATTTTTAATACAGTTGCGAAAAAATGAAGCAATTTAATAAAATAATAAAAACACAATAAATTCAACTAACTAATCTAAATGGCGCCAACCGTCAAAGAATATAAACAGAGGTTTTTTTTGTTTTCTTCACCCATTCTAGGTAGGCAAAGGGAACTCAGCCCATACAGCCAAGTCTTCAGTAGATTTTTTTTATAGATATGAAATGAAAATGCAACTTAATGAGATGAAATGAAATGAAACCTAACCTTTGATTGATTGAATCAAATCATTAAATCTGATATTAAAACAAATTAGTAGCTTCTTTTTAGAAATATTTAAAAAAGTTTTTATGATTCATCATAAAAACTTTTTATGATTCATCATAAAAACTTTTTTTAGTAAAAACTTCATGGTTGGTTTTTTCTTTTTGATAGACATTATTTTGACAGTTGGGAAAGAAAAAGCACGAGTTCGGGAATGGTAAAGAAAAAGCACGAGTGTGTAATAGCCCACTTCCCGAACGCTATACGTCCCTGTAATACGCCACTTTTTGAGCAACTGTATTAAAAAAGTTATTAAGTGGATGCAACGCCGACGACCACTCATAGTCTCGTCTACCCCTTGACCCAGTTGCCACAAGACACACGACTCGCGATACTCCGCTATCACTCGAACAAAGGGTGCTAAGTTATGTTACGACTAGCTATCCCCTGCGGTTTCACCCGCATTTTCCGTTACTGCTCCGCTCCCGTGGGTCGTAGCGTGATGGTATATAGCCTATAGCATTTCTCAATAAATGGGCTATCTAACACTGAAATAATTTTTCAAATCGGACCAGTAGTTCCAGAGATTACCCCCTACATACAAACTTACAAACATACAAACTTACAAATTTTACCTCTTTATAATATTAGTATAGATAGTATAGATAGAACTAAGTATGTGTTGGTAAATGTCTTACACGTGTATAGGAAAATGATGCCTAGTGGATACACTAGACGCTCCTGAAAAACTAGATTTAATTTCTTCATATTTTGTTCTGTAAGACAGAGTTACGGAGTATTACCAGCTTTTTAAAGTAATTCTACAAGCTATATTATTTTCTTCATTAACACTTAGGTGTTAAAGGAGAAAATGTTGGATGTTACTTATATTATACATCATGCATTTCAGTCATCACACTAACTTGCAACGCTAATAGGCCTGTTTCCGAATCGATGGAGTGAAGAACATGCGAATACAAAGATTACAGGCTAAAGTAAAAAACATAGGTATTCTAAATACCCTAAGGCCTCTAAGTCGTCAACGGTGCCTACTATTCCTCGTGCGCCTCAAAGAGAAGTCAGCAAACTGTAGCGGCCCAACAGGGTTGAAACCTCTGGGGCTATTTATTTATTTAAGTATTTATTGCGAGTAACTTAAGACTCATAGTTACAATATTTAACTACTTAAAACTATGTTAGTAACAATATTTACTTAAAACTATGTTAGTACACAACAAGAACGTTACACAATACAAACAAAAATCACTGCTGCACAATTCCAGCAGCAATTCTGGAGCATCGACTCACTATGCAGCAGTCCAACCTATCAGCAACCATGCCCAGGATGCTGTTAGAGCTGGCCCGCACCCTGCGCACCAGGGATGCACACCTTTTTCGCATAACAGCGTAAAAACAGTCTACATGCATATCAGCGAACATCCCTGACGCACTACAGAAGCGAGGCAGCCCCATCAGCACCCTAAAGGCATTGTTGTACTGAACGCGCAGGGCGCTGTAAGATTTAAGCGTATAATGTACTCATAGGCTACTGGTATAAAATGAAGTACAGTAAGCTCTAAACAGCGTTACTTTAACATATTTAGAAGCACGCGAGAACCTGCGGGCAATTATATTTGCCCTCACCGACAGCGCCCTCCGCTCTCGCTCAATGTCGTCATCATCCTTGAGGCCAGTAGTCAAAACGTGCCCAAGGTACTTGAATTGGTGTACCCTTGCCAAAGTCTCACCATTCAGACTAATTGGAGGCACAATTTCTAGGCATTTACTACCAGCCCCAAACACCATAACGACACTTTTCCTCACATTGTACACCAGGCCGTGGGCTCTGGCATAACCCTCGCAAATACGCACCAGGCTCCTCAAACCACAAACTGAGGCACTGAGCAGCACCATGTCATCCGCATAGCTTATATTGTTAACACATATGCAATCGACATAGCATCCGACTCTAGTGCTGCTCAACTCCACAATCAACTGGTCTACAAATTAAAGAGTGTGGGAGAACTCAAACGTCCCTGTCGCACCCCACACTCCAATCCATAAGGGCATGAATATGCTCCGTCCCAACGAACGCTGTTAACCTGGTTCCCGTACCAATACTAAAAATTTTAATGACTTCCGGTGGTAGTTGAGCCTTCTTTAGTTTTTCCCAAAGGATATCGTAGGAAACCAGGTCAAAAGCACTCGAAAGGTCGAGAAAACAGGCGTAAACAGGCGTACTTCGGCCCGTGTAGTACAGCACAGCATGCTTAAAACCCAATATCGCACTCTCTGTGGATAAACCTGGCCGAAACCCAAACTGATTATCGTTCAATATTATATGTTTATTCAATTGGGCATTAAGCACACCGTCCAATACCTTAGAGACCACAGTAGCCAAAGATATAGGCCTGTAGTTATTCCTGTCCGTTAAATCTTATTTTATTTTTAACCACAGGTACCACTACTGTTTTTAACATATCACAGGGCAAATACGCATGACTCATACAAAGATTGTAAAATAACGCCAAAACTCGCGGTAAGTGGGGGCCTGCATACTAAAGATACTCAATGCTGAGTCCATCGTGTCCAGGAGATTTACCTCTTGACATCGACTGTATTATACGTCCTATGTCTTTAGCTGTAATTCTAACTCCCAAAGTCACTCTGGACTCAACATTGATCGTCGTCTGCGACGGACCTAACGAAGACTTGACTTCAAATCTCTCCCGAAAAAGATCTGCTATTTTCTGGGCATCACTAACACCATCGACACACACAGGCAGGCTCGCTTTATGGTCTTTATTGGTATTTTTCCAAAATGCACGAAAGTCCTTCCTGGAATGATTAGATGCCAAGATATCCATTTTTATCTGGTCTTCGTGGTCTTGGCACCATTTCAATCGAAATTTAAAAATTCTCTTCGATTCACACATGTCATCACAATAATAACCAGAGGTAGATCTACCGTACCCCGACCATATTATAAATTTATTCCGGGCAATCCTGTGTGCTTCGCTAACGTGTTTGTTCCACCCTGTAACAACTTTCTTCTTAACACGCTTACTATAATCTCGACTTACTACTGACGACTCACATAAAGCCCCAATTATTTGACTATATAATTTATCAATATATTGTCTATGATTAAAGTCAGTACACATGTCATCATAACAATCACGAAACTCTATTGGAAAATCTATCAGACGAAGCCGTTTATGGCACTCCCTATGGTACCTACGACTCAATTTGTCTCAAGTCTCTATCACCCCACGGAACCTTGTTGTTTACAAACAAACCAGAGGCACATCTCTTAGGTACGACTAAATTTAGATCACATTCCATTATTAAAGGAAAGTGGTCGGACCATGTAACATCATATTGAACATACACTTTATTGACTGATTGTACAGCCGCCTTAGTTATCACACAATAATCGAACCACCTTGTAGACCCATGCGCCTGACTTATGAATGTGTAGGTATTAGATGTCACATCCAGTTGTTCAGTGTCAATACACAACCAGTCTTGTTCACTATAGAACTCCAACAACTCATTATAGAAACGCTCCGTTGGGTGGGCATTGAAATTCCCCAATATACAGGGTGTGGCGTAAATAGTGGTCCACCGTTAAGGATTCGATTTACCAGATAATTTACTATAACCTACTAAAATTTTAACCATTTTTACCCAAGGGTTCCGGAGATATAATTTTTTGTTCTTTTTTTAATAAAATTTCTACATTTTGTTATAAATTTGGTTGTATAAAAAAAAAGAAACATCTTTTTCTTCTTCTGATTTCTGTTAATAACTGCTGAATACTAGAGCTATCGTGAATAATTGTCTTTTTTTAAGTACATTTCGAGAATTTGAAGAAAAAGCAATTCTTCTCTATTTTTAATCCAAATTTTTTACATTATCTGCAAGTTCAAGAGCGATTTCTGTAAAAAAAATGTACTATGCTCTCAGTGCCCATGAATTATAAAATATGCCTACTAAATACTGATTCTGAAAAGGTATCATAATAGCAGATCCTATTGGTTAACAGAAAGATATTCAATTTTAATCTAAGAAAGGAAGATTTTCATTAAAATACATTTTTAGTTTTAGTTACGTTATTACTTACGATTATCATTAAAAAATGACTACACTGCAATGCCAACAACATTTTTTCACTATTGTTGCAATCTGATACAATGCACCCAACCTTTTTGGCCTAAGCAAAATAAAACAATTCATACTTGTCATCATTTATTGAAATCTTAAACATGGTTAAACAATATTAAATTTGTGTTTAACAAAATGTTCAAAATGGCATGTAGTTTTTAGAATTTTTGTCTGTTTGTCTATTTGACTGTATGTATGTCCGCCATGTCCGGGCTCAACTCAAAAAGTACTGCATGGATTTACTTCAAAGGAGACAATTTTTTTTGTTTGGGGAATAGGCCTACCACAAATTGTGGCGTATAGCAATGAAATGTACGATAGTTTATTCCGTATAATCTCCAAATTACAGTGGTGATATTAGCAAAACATTATGTAACCGGAATACTGTGAAACACGGCAGTCAAAACATGACTCTCATATTAACCTGAAATCTCACAAGAGCTCTAATAAGAAGAGAAGTCTAATAAGTAGATTGGTCTCCTTGGTATTTTAAGTCAAAATAGTGCACTTTTCAATAATATATATAGTACTAGCTGACTCGGCAAACGTTGTTCTGCCATATAAATTATATTATGTAATATGATTTTTTACACCTTGTGTCCGAAAAACCCAAATATCTTACGGAACCCTGTTTTTTTCAAAATAAAATTTAGCCTATGTTACTCGTGCGTAATGTAGCTTTCGAATGGTGAAAGAATTTTAAAAACGGTCCAGTAGTTTTTAAGCCTATTCATTACAACCAAACAAACAAAGTTTTCCTCTTTTAATATTAGTATTATATAAAATATACAGTATAAAACAAAGTTACGTCTGTACTAAGTGACAGATTTTGATGTGATTTACACGATTTGATAGACTTATGAACATGAAAATGGATTAGATAGACCTACGTATTCATTTCGAAATAGCGCTATTCTTTTGCCGGCCAATACTTTAGATCTAAAATAATAATAAGAAATTTAGAATACTCCTAGCTTTTAGAGTTTTAATCTCCTTCGGGCGAATAATGTGTCGACCCAGATAAACACTGCGTTTGTGGATAAGGAGCCCGCAGTCACACAAAAGGTGCTTGGGCGTCTCCCTCTCCTGATTGCAGTAACGGCAAACATCAGTGTCACTCAGTTTCATGTTAAATTGGTGCCTGTTTAGTTTGCAGTGGCCCGTTAAGGCGCGGGCTATTGCACAGATGTTCGTCCTGCTAAGCTCAAGAAACTCGGCAGTTCGTCCCTATGAGTAGCCTTCTATAAGAGATTTATTATTAAGAGATTAATAATTTAATATTTTTTACTGTATTTCGAGACTTTCAATGTTAAATATTGTTACGAAATTTAAAGCCCTATAAAACCATAGTATAAGAACTCCTACCGCCTGTGATACAGGTTTATCCTAGTTCAGGTACATAACATAGAGCTTTTTAATTATTCTTAAGATTTTATGTAACTAAACTCTTTTGCAAAAAAAAACTTACTTTAGATTTTTTTTCTCTACTTCAATGAAGAAGAACAAGAAATAGGTTTTGTTAATTTGACAATGTATTGGCATATTTTTTGAAGCATCCTGGCATGATTCTTTACGTTCCAAATTTAAAATTTGAAATTATTAAAAGAAAAATAATGATTGAAGCGTACATGCAAGAAGTTGGGATCCGTCGTTTAGATTGGCCAGCTCGAAGTCCTGACCTCAATCCAATTGAGCATGTGTGGGATGTTCTAAAGAGACGGGTAAGATCAGTGCAACCTGCTCCACAAAACATCAGGGAGCTAAAAAGAGTCTGCAGAAGAGTGGGAACGTATTCCTCAAAACGTTATTAAAAACATCGTGGAAAGCATGCCCAGAAGGATTCAAGCTGTGATTTTGGCAAGAGGAGGTCACACTCGTTAATAGGTTTTTACATTTATAGCTTTATTTAATTAAAAAAAAGTTAAAAAAAACTTGTCTTTATTGCCGATTGTCTTATTGTTTGGGCGTGTACATCGATTTTAATGAATCCATCGTTTTTTTTTCTTTTAATTGCTCGAATTCACTTCACGCGAATTAATTTACACGATTATAAGTATAAATACTACTTCAAAGAAATAAATTTCATTTAATTAACTAAAATCGACCTTAGAACCTAAATTTCCTTAGGTGCCCGTTTTTTTTGCAAAAGAGTGTGTTTTACCAAATGTAACTCTGAATAAATATATTATTATTATTTCTTTATTTACTTTTTAAATACATATTAAATATATTTTTAAATATTTCTTACAAAAATAATAAAAAAAACCATTTAAAAATATAAAAAATAGAATGCCACCGTTAGCGGGAGCAGGGTCCAAGCTACCGGTGGTTAGGGCTCCAGAGACACGATACGAGCCGTATCCAGGAGTACTGCCTTCTGTATCAGGCCCTTGATCCAACCGCGCAACGACAGTTTCGACAGGTGGTCGTCGAAGCTTTTGGCCATCAGGCCATTGGCGGTCACAACAATCGGCACAATGACAGCCGAGTCCACATTCCACATGTCGACAACCTCAGAAAAAAAAATACAGAATACATCTACATAGTTACCAAGTTTCAAGTCTCTTACAGTTTTAGAAAAAATCAGCTGTGACATACGCACGGACAGACAGACATGACAAATCTAAAAGTTTTATTCTGTATCAATAAATCAAGATCCATCCAATTCTAAAAGTAAGTACCTACTTCATTTTATTTCGAGAAAGTATCAACGTTTGCAGTTGCAGTATACGGATCGGCACAGGCTGCGACGTATTTATTTTTTTGGAGAGAGCGATACGTGCGTGCTTCCAGTAGCGCATCTTAGCGCGGACCATAGACTACTATTATAATACACGCGGACTAACGCTTGGAAGTGGTATGTTCAATAAGAAATGTATGAAGAAATTTTGAGAGTGCTTTTATTTTGATCATAAATCATAATAGTAGATTATGATACAAGTGTGTAATGTGGGTGATTACCGTCGCGGTGGTATTACGACCCGAGCCGTGGCGAGGGACTTAAGAGAACCAAGAACGGTAATCACCGATTCCTCACATATACGTCGATATACAACGATACGATAGCATGTCATACGACGTTTTTCGACACACTTGTGAAGAAAATAAATGAAAAATCAGCTTTATTTACTTCGTAGGTATATGAAAAGTTTATTTAGTGAAACAGTTCGTAAATGTGCAGTCAGCAAAGTTATAATTAGCTATCTTTGACGGTATAGCGGTCCTATGACATAGATTTTCTACTTGAAGGCGTAAAGCACAAATCGTTTTCCTCATAAATACTTGTTGTAGTCATTTTTGTAAAAACTGTATTTTATTTTTAAATATGGTGGCAAAAAAAATGACTTTTCTTAAACATGCGCGAAAAATGGTGGCCATAGACTAACTACTAGAGATGTAAAGAACTCGAGTCTTTTGAGTCCTAAATTTTAGGCTCAGCTGACAAATTGCACAGCTTGACTCGTTACAACACCCCCAAACTAGATCACTTAAGTCTACATAGAGACTCGAGCACAACATGGCGCTCAGGTCTTGATTCGAGCTCGAGTCGTTTCACGCGACGAGTCGCGCTCAAGTTCTTTTCCATTTGAAGTTCCTTTATAAATAAACAGGGAATAAAATATAAGTCGGAATAAAAATAATATAGGAACCTAAAGGTCACATTTAGCATGTTGCCACATGTAGGGTAAAGGACCCAATTATCAGTACTTTAAGAGTTAGTCTTAACTTAATCCCGTTCATCTTATTTATAAATACTTGTTCACCCGTTATGACGAGTTTGCTAGTTTTAATATTTAATCAGAAAGATGATTTTTGAAAAAAAGAAAGGTTTATCTTTATCCAATTTATTTTTAGATGGGTAAGAGTAAAAAATTACTATGTCACCATTTACTAGCACCATCTCCACCAATTCATAGCATACAGAGAGCCAATTAACAGCACTGTGATAATGGTATTGAAATTATATGATATAAAAACGATATTTATCAGTAATTATAATTTTTCTTAAAAATTTTCGTTTGTGTACTTTTTTTCTTTCATTTGATGTATTTACTTCCTTTGGTTTCATGGTAGGTGGGTCTGAAAAAAGGAAAAATGATGAAATGCTACGGGAACCAAATTATCAGCATGCTTTTGATCCATTATCAGCACTTTGCTGCCAAATTGCAAATGTGGATTCAGCAGCATGCTAAGATTTGGATTCCGAAGACATATAAACTACCTTTACCAAAAAAATAGTGAATTCTATCTAAGTATAAAATAACACAGTTTTTAATCAAAAAAATATATGGAACTAGGTAGTGTTTACGTAATATTTATCATTTATCAGCTCCAGTGCTGATAATTTAGAATTTGTAAAATATTAGATCCATATATCAGCACCACATTTTTTACCAATATATTACCATAACATCAAACTATTAATTTCAAATTATCCTCATAAACTATCTAAGAAATCAGAGAAATCAAAAGTTTCAGTATAAAGCCCTTAAAAGAACTAAAATATTATAAAATATAAACACGTGAATTTACCTTCGATCACAAGGAACAGGCAAAAATAAGAGCAACTGCTGAACACGAACGTTTCTTCACTAAATTACCGCCAGTTTGAAGTTGGAAAGTATTATTATTTCTAGAAGTAGGATTCTAAAAACATCTACTTATTTATCTATTAAAGTGATAACCCAAATTATTTGATGAAAACCTTACAATTGTACTATTTATGCGGAGTGCTGATTATTTGGTGCAGTGCTAGCATTTGGGTCAGTCACCCTATGTCTATGTATTTTTAAATAAATCAACCTTCATACGCTCAAGGTTCGATACACTTGAGCTCTTTTTAAGACTCGAGTTCGTTTTTGAGACGTGAGCTTGTTTTTAAGACTCGAGCTCTTTTTGAAATACAGAACTCGTATTATATTTTGGCGCTCGAGTTTTCGAGAAAGGACTGCAGATCGGCTCGACTCAAGGCTTTTGTTAGTACACTGAGGGCCTATTTCACCACCTATGATTAAGTTTCGAGTATCTTACTTGGCAGATAATTTCATACAAATTCTGTTCCATTTTTTAATTTATTCAGTGAGTAGTGCCTACTCGGACATTGTGAAACAGGCCCTTAGTCTTGTAAAATTGAGCTGAGTCTATCGAATTAAGACTCAAAGACTCGAGTTCTTTACATGTCTATTAGCTACTCTAGCTCTTGGTTTAGAAAAAATAAGAATGAGGTTGCTTATAAACAGAAAATACAAAGATGAAAGATTGAATTAATTAAATATGTAAAATTTTAAACAGTTTTTGGGGACGCATATGGAAGATATCCTGCTTGTCCCCTTTTGTATGTTTTGCGATGAGGTGATGATAGACCCAGAAGTAAAAATCCAACTCTCGGTGAATAACGTATATTTAAAGTTACAAATAGAGTCACAAATATAATAGTAAATCGGCACAACCGAATATTACTAACTTAAACACCCGGACTAATGATAACGGATAAATATCTTGTCCGTCTTCCGCGACGGTTCAAGGGTATGAGCCTGCGGGAGGCGCTAAGGGTAGCGCTCTAAAAAAACACCGCCTCGTGTTGCCACTTAACTAACTTAACAATATTGACTTAAATATTAACATGCAACACTAAATCTAAGGTGCGTTCACATATGCAATATGTGACGCCACAAGTTTATTTAAACACGAAATTGCACGAAATAAGTAAATAAAACACTAATTTGTGCTATTGAACGCAATAACAAATAAAACTCTTTTTGACAAAAAAGAGGTTAAATAAAAAGGTTCTAACTACATTACCGCACTAGTGCATAATGTCACAGTTTGGTAACAAGCCGCTTTATATAAATGATATTTATTTTGCAAATTGTTTTCACAAAACACTTTTACACGTCATTTTTTTTGTCATAATTATTAATCTAGATGAGGCCGGTGTTTCCTAACTGACTACCCTGAGAAGAAACACCGAAACAAACTCAGGGGTCACAGTAGTAGTATACCTATAAATATATATATATATATATGTAAATACCATTATAAAGCTCTTAAAACTGCTAAACTATTATAGAAAGTCTTCTAAGTTTCCGTCAATTATTTCTGTGACCACATGTACACCGCTCATACTATAAACATCGACTGTTTGTAAGGTTGTTTCGGTTTCCAAGACACGTTGTCTAAAATAATGTGTGAAACCACCTCCTTCAGATGTTCTCGACGATTCATAGGCTAACAACCCTGACAAATTGTTATAAAGAAGAGTCAGGTCATCATTCGGAAATACAGCTTTAGTGCTTTTATACTCGCTATTGATCATCATATTAACAAATGGTTCTGCAATGACAAAACCTTCATGGCAGCGTATTGAAGATGTTTTTCTAATTAAATCGTATATATCTTTATGATGCGGGTGGCTCGCAAAATAATTAGATACCAAATCATCATTGCGTTTTGACATATTCGCCAGTGTAGAGTCGGTTTTTAATTTATTACCAAAAATTTTGCGCAGGTTGTTATCAAAACTGGTAGCCAAAGCATAAAAATAATGGATCTTCTGAATACTATAACCTTTTTTTAAACAATCACAAATGTATTCCACTGCAAAGTATTCCGCGAATGTTTTGTGTAAGAATATTGGCTTTCCGTCTGCCACGCTAACGATGAGATCCGCCTTCTCTTGTCCCTCTTGACACAATTTGATCGTCTCTTCTATTTCTTCCATTTCTTTTTTAGTAAATATAGTATGAAACGTGACATAAGCTCCTAATTGTTTGTGCATTAAAATTGACTTTGTAACTTCATTTTCTAAAAATCTCATCATGTCAGGCTTATAGATGTTCATTCCGTTTTTCTCTTTATACCGTCTTTTAATTTTGTTTTCCAAATAATTTGCAAAAACAGTATAGGTGTCAATATCTAGATACCATTCCCTAGATTTTTTGGTGTCGTCTTTTATATTGTTTTCAATATTAATAACTGTTAGGTATGTAATTAAAGGATTCCAATCACAGTTTAGTTCGTCTGCAAAAGGATCATAAACCACAGCCTGACTGGCGCTGCTGCTGCCGGCATCATTGTTACATTTCCATGACGGAATGTATGAGTCCTTAATTTCAGAACCCATATAAAGGGCTGCACTTTTATAGATCTCATATAGTGACTTTGCTACTGGTGTTCTTTCATTATCCAGTACTGACATGTACTCAAGGAATTTCTTAACGTTCTTGCGTTGTATGCTGTTTAGTTCCTCTAATTTCAAACTACATGCCCAAAATGTATTCAAATATTTTTTCATTTCCATATTTGAAAAGTAATCTATTTCGTAGGAAGATTGAAACTCCTTCTCTAAAATGGATTTTACTTCGTCATATGACCTGCTTGTGATCCACATCCTATGCCTACCAAGAACATTTTTGATATGCTTAAGGCATGTTAAGACCAAATCTGTATAATGAGGGCAAATCTCATCAAAGCCATCAAATAAAAATATTATCTCTCTGTTATAGTAAAAGTGAAGAAACAAGTGTAACTCAAACTCAGTTAGGGAGTCTGCTGTACATTGTGACAAATACACTACATTATCTTGTTCTTTTAGTGTAATTACTACTGTATTTTCTTTGCCTAATTTCTCTCGAATCATAACTTGACACATAAACTTTAAAATTTCTAATAAATTGATGGTTGTTTCGTCTATTTGCCATTTTCTGAACTCTTCGGAACATTCAATTAAGTCGATCCTTACAATCCAAACTTCTGGTTTGAACTCTTTGGTTTTAATCGCTAAATGAGTGAGTAAAGTTGACTTGCCCATCCCAGGCTCTGCTGTGATAAGAACCACGTTATCTTTAATATCGTAAAAAGTTTCTACTAGATGAGACTTTTCAGGAGTTATATTGGTATCAGGTTTTGTCTTTCGTACACATCTGTCAACGTACAAGTGTTTTATTTCATCGTAATTTCTATTGCAGGTTAGTTTACCTACAGTAATTGTTTCTTCAGTAATGATTTTATTCAAAACCTCTCCTTTTACATACATCTTTGACTTGTCATCAAGTATTAAGTTTAATTTTACTTCCGTGCCTTGAAACGTCGTTTTGCTGCTATCCAAAATATTATGTTGTGATTCTTCACTCATGTTAATGAAATTATTGTTTTCATCGTGTACTGGAGGATTTGGGAAATACTTTTTTAATATTTCAACATACGCGTGATTTGTAACAATGATAGTTTTTTTCTTAACAACGGCTTTTGCAATATTTTCTAGAATTTTCTTTTTGTCATTTGGTATGTCTTCGCATACTAATATTAGAACTTTTTCTTTATTTGTATCATTTAACTCTTTAATCAATGACTTGCGGTCTTTTAGTGGTAATTTAACAATATATTTAAGATCTAAAACAGCAGAGTCTATATTGGTGAAGTGTTGCATTACTTTAATAATAGAAAGCACGGTGTTATCTGTAACGATAACGGTACTCGAGTCCTGGTCGTGCAATTTCAATGACATCACTGTGTCTTCAGTGAATGTACAAGCAATATGTTTTATGCTATTACAAAACATTGCATTTATGATGCTGAGCAGGGGGTTTTTAATAATGTTGCTTTTTGCCTTATGGAATAAGTCACTTTTTCGTGTGAGATAATGTGCTTGCTTTGGTATCATCCACCATTTCTGTATGTCATCGTGATATTTTGAAAATATTGCATCAGTTTGAATTTGAAAGTAGTTTGGTTGATCTTGCAGATATTCTTCAACTTCGGATTTTAATATTTCCTCTACGGCTTTTTCATCAGCTTGATCAGAGTAAATTAGCAGTTTGTTTAAAAAATCTCTCGCTAAAGTTTCTTCGTACTCAGTATATGTCCATAATAGTTTAGAAACATTTTTAAATTTAAAACAAAATTTATATTCGCACAAATCAGGGATTGTATTTTCTGATCTATCTTTGTTAATTAATCTAATTTCTTCTTTTAAGCTTTCTAATAAGTTTTTAGCAAGAGTTTCCAAAGAATCTCCGGAATCTGTTATCTTCAACAGATTAGCGTCATCGTCAAGCACAAATATGTTTCCAATGGCACTACCTATACCTCCGTTAGGCCGAATGAATCCTTCTCCTAAAGTTTCATCTATAGTAACTATTTTACTAGATTTACACTGGTCCAATAAATGGATTATTTGTGTTGTTAAATATTTTATTCTTTTTTTTTTTTTTTCTTCGTTGCCACTTAGTGTTATATCTTTGTTCCCAAAAGCAACTGGGACTTTAAACGTCGTCTCTTCAGATAATAATATTTCTTTTGCAGCCAGTTCTACTGCTTTATTAATAGTCGATCGAGACACATCTATTTGTTTTATATTCAGTGGCAAATTTTTTTTAGTTAGTTCATCAAATTCTAACTGGCCATTGTTGTATTTTATAATGGTCCCTATTATTTTGCTTAGTTTCGAAACATCAGTAGGCTCGGCTAAGAATTCAGAGAGTAATTGTTTTTCATTGGTTTTTCTTTTCCTTCTTTTTAAAATCTCTTTGAACAGTTTATCTTTGAATATCAAGAGATATTCGTCATTCGTGTCAAAGAAACCGGTGCGAAAAGAAGCGATTCGATATCCATCGGGTTGAATTTCTGTAACGTCGACTACTTTTTGTGCCAGAATGATGTGATATCGAAGCAATATCTCGTCAGTCAGCAGCATTTGAAAATTGCTGTCATCATTGATAAACTTTGCAACTCGTTCAGCCAGGACAGCTATTTCTTCTTTAATAGCTATTTTACATAGAAACTCAACATCGTTTTCATGTTTATACGTTTGCTGGACCGAACCATTTGTATCAATTAAATCATTTAGAATGGGGCAGAAGCTACTTTGTACTTTAGACTCATTACTAGACTCGTCTTTTGCAGTCGTGTATATAACGAACAAACAGTCTACTTCATTAAATGTGCCCCTCCAAAATAAGTCCTTAGTACTCGGATCGAATTGTTGTCTAATTTCTAAGTAACTGGTAAAGTAGGTCGCTAAATTGATTTTAAGAGTCTGTTCCTTGTTTTCCCTATGCTTAGCTTGAATGAAGACACAGATAGGTTTATCAAACCCTTCCACTTTTGCTCGGTAGCAAATATCGTCAAATGCTCCTGCGTGCTCAACATTTGAAGCTAATTGAAAATCTGTAATCCTCTCGTCCTGAAACGCTCTAAAATATAACAAACTGAGTAACTTCGTTTCATACAGTTGTCCGCTGATTCCTGAGGTTCCTTCACGCCTGTTAAACATGGTACAGCTGCTCGTTAGTCCCGCTTACTGCACAGAGGCTACCAAAGTATTTGAAGAGGGCATTTGAAAACCTGAACCTGCCAACAAAGAAAACATATTGATGAGACTGAAATATCCGAAGTAAGAATCGGGAAGATGTGCTGTAACAGTATTATTATATCTAACTCTTACGCTGTACCATAAAAATCTTGAATGTGTTTCCCCTTGATATCAAAAAAGGGATAAAACAACTAAAAAGTGTAATATAAAGTTTTGTTACAAAACATACAACGGACGTTAATGTTAAAAAAAAACCGGGCAAGTGCGAGTCGGACTCACGCACTGAGGGTTCCGTGCCAACGGTTTTTTCTTGTACCGTAACTACAAATTTTCAGTTTTCTTTTCCCTATACCTTGCTTCGTGCCAAATTTCAAGATTCTAGGTCAACGGGAAGTACCCTATAAATTTTATTAAAACTTTAATTAAAACTTAAACGGGCGTATCTTTTTTTCCCATCAACTTACAAGTTTGATTTTTGCACAGTGTCAAGGGACCACGAATTTGAGTATATAATTTTAATTGGGAAATAATAATGGTTCCGAAAAACAAATTAATCGCCAGCGATCTGTGGCCGACTATTATTCTAATTAACCAGCGTTATAATTAATTACCGACAAAAAACCCAAAACATTAACGAAAAAAAATACCTAATTTAACAACAAATTAGAGCATGTTCAAATTACTTGTTCTCCTCCTAAAAAAATGAGTCGTCGAATAACAAAACTAAACTTCCGAATGGAATACTGAACCTCCGACAAAATTACTTAGTTACCGACAACAGAGGTTTTGTCAAAATAATCATATTTTTACTACTTGCATGAACTGTTTTAATTTCTATTGTTGGTTATCAAATTTATTTTTTAACTCTCAATAATAATGAAAATACCTTAACTGTTCGGCCCGTGAGATCGGGTTTAGACATTTTTTACTACCTATTAAAACTACATTTTTATTCTGATTCATTCCGTTTTTCTTCGGTTCCTAGGATAACTTAAGATGCAAAAGCGAGCGAAGCGAGCTCAAGACTTGGGGGCAACCCGACTCGGACAGGTTAGGTTAGAAGGAGGTGGCGGGATCGTAGTGAGCGAGCGAAGCGAGCGAACACAGACCCCGCCACCTCCTTCGAGGTTATTTTTTTTAAACCACCCAGAAGTAGGAGCCCCGCGCAGCGGGGCTCCGTCATCTACGCCTTTTAATCAATTTTCCGAATCGTAAATATTCTAGGAAACCAAAGTCTACCGTGTGGTTTTACATTAAAGCATAAATACGACTGTTCTAACTTTTTAACGCCCGAAATAGGTACTACTTACCGATAACCAAGCATACTCGTAGTAAGTAAAATTCATGATATACGATGCAAGCAAAAGTTATTGTACAAGTACATTTATATATTTTTTATAAGTTTCTGTATAACCACTCAGAATAATATTTTTAGTATAGTATTACAGTTAAAATAGCACCACAGTCTATGAAATTTGAAAGGTAATTTATGAATTAATAGTTGGCAAATATAGATAAAAATTACAAAGCATATTTTTCGGTAGAACGTAATTTATGCCGGTAGAAAAGTATTATAGCAATAAACAGTCAAGTTTATTTTTCGAAGATTTCAGTATCTCATTCGATCGTTTCGTCATTTTTATTTAGACAAAAGTAGTCGGAAAGTTAGTATTTTAGGCAGTAGATTTAATATTTTGAGTAAGGGTAATTCTTCTTTTTTTGTCGGAGCTTTTATTACTACCCATTTTAATTTCAACTTTATACCTTTGCGCGTTTCCGAGATAAAGGGTCTTGACCGACAGACAGACAGTCAGACAGACGGATAACAAAGGTATCCTATAAGGGTTCCGTTTTTTCCTTTTGAGGCACGGTACCCTAAAAACACCATAAAGCATATATAGGGTGTGTCTGACATCGATGCAGATTTTTGTTTAAAATATTAGGAAAATGTCGACGAAAAATTCCATCACAGCCAGTCGCGTGTTCTGTGGTCACAATCATAATTATATTATACTGGATCCACGGTATTCGTTTGTGCGTTGATGTCTGACACAGCCTGTATAATACACACATCAAAAGTGTCTAGGGATCAAGCATTTTTATGCGGATTTCTTGAGATTGAGATGTGGCTTTGTAATAAATTTATGATTTTATAAATTTATATGGATCCTTTTTGGTGCATTTCATAATTTGAATCAGGAACTGTGAATCAAATTCGAGTAAAAGATGAAAATCAGCTGTCAATATTTTCCCTATAAAAACATACAACGCATTGAAGACATTATTAGTGCTATTGTTTCCCTACTACTGATTAAAACCAACGTTATTATGGAGCGGCGACGTCATTTAAGCAGGGAAGAAATGCTCAGAGCCGTAGGAATGATAGAAGCTGGTTCCCGGCAACGTACTGTGGCTTTAGCTCTGAATACAAGTCAGAGTGTTATCAGTCGACTTTGGACACGTTACCGAAGCACTGGTACCGTGGCTGAGCGCCATGGAGGACGGTATCGCTGCACCACACGGAGACAAGACCGATACATTCAAATCTTAACTCGAAGAGCTCCAACAATAACCGCCATGATGTTAGCCGTGAGGCTTCATCACTCTTCAGGGAACTTAATTAGCGACCAAACAGTCAGAAACCACTTGCATGAAGTGAACCTTCATTCCCGAAGACCGCTACGGGTACCACCTATAGCAATGCACAATCGTAGGATTCGATATCAATGGGCTCTTGAACACAGAAATTGGGCAGAAGAACAATGGCGTTTCGTGTGCTTTTCTGATGAGTCTCGTTTTGGTATGAGACCGGATACAAGACGTATACGACACTGGAGAACCCCTGGACGCCAACAGCGATTAAAATCCTGCCAGGAAGTCCATCCTTATAGTGGTGGAACCATCATGGTATGGGCGGGTATTTGGATCGGCGGAAGAACTGAGTTGATTTGGATCAGAGGCAACCTCAACGCTCAAATTTATGCTGAGACGATTGTATCAGACGTCATCGTTCCTCTACAAGTGCAAATCGGTCCCTTATTTCAGTTAATGCATGATAATGCACGACCGCACACCGCAAGAGTTGTAAGACAGACTCTCGCCGCAGCTAACATCAATGTCCTGCCCTGGCCTGCTCAGTCGCCAGACTTGAACCCGATTGAGCATGCATGGGATATGCTACAGAGAAGAGCTCTGCCGAATATGGAGGGTATCCAGTCGCAAGACCTTTTTTTGTTGTTGCAACGAACATGGGCGGCCATTCCACAGCGTGATTTGGATGAACTCATTTTGAGTATGCCAAACCGATGTTCTTGTGTTGTTAGTGTTCGCGGTAGAAACACGGATTATTAATTGTTTAAGTTACCCAATAAAATTTTAAAGAAAACTGTTATTTCAGTCTTTTTTTCGAACTTTAATGTTAGTGGTTCAAATGTCAAAAATCCCTTTATTAGGAAAATGGCAAATTTCTTTATTAATGCAAAGGTGACTTGGTTTATCGTTACTGTGACAAACGAAAACACTTTATTTGATGAATCCTTAAAGAAAATTTTAATTAATATCAATCAGGAGAAAAGTTATTGCAAAAATATATGTTGATCCCTAGACACTTTTGATGTGTGTAGTTCTTTTATTACTTTTGTGAGTTTTCTCTCGTCGTTATTTAACACCGAAATTAAAGTTATTTTGTACTTTTTAGTATAATATTTTTTTTGTTGTTGTAAATTTTTAAATATCTTATTTATATACTCTGGGTCTTGATTATAAACTGTTTTAACTATAGAAACCATAAGTATAAATACTGTTTTACTCCCTTTACATAACGTTCGCATAACTGGTCATGGAGACCACTAGGGCTTTCAAATACCAGATTTTTTCAATACCGGTATTGGAATAGTTCAATACCGTGATCACGTGATCACGGTATTGAATTCAATTTTTTTTGTATTTTTTTTAAATTTTGAAGTAGAGCTTCTTCTTCTTCTGTGAATCATAATAATATTTAAATAAACAATTAAGTTATTGGTTCAAAACACAATTTTATTTTTTTGTTTCCAATAAAACCCACGAAAAGAGAGATAGGAGACAGATTTTACCTTATAAGAGTGATATAAAAGATTAAATAGGTATTTCTGGTACCATTTAAGCAAAAGTAATTGTTCAAATCATAATTTTGAATATAAAATTTATGTAACTCGATTCACAAAAGTAGCGAATCCACAAAGTTGTAAAAACATTTTTGTAGCATGTGTCCCAGTCACTTTTGGTTCTTTTTTGTAGCCATGTAAATAGCTGTAACCTAAACAGCTTTAATTAAGTTCAAAACTATGCAAATAAATTTTATAAATCTAGATGACTTTTTTTTTTTTTTTTTTCTGGTAGGGGAATCATCAGAATGACTTCCCCCGCTCTTGGGCGGAGCGGGAGGGCGTGTCAGACTCTTACTGACTAAACCCCTACCCCGTTCCTTCGTTGCCTTCGTTCTGGGGGGGACTCGGTATCAACCGTTAGGAATACCACATGTTCCCCCCAGAGGCTTCGGCCCTACCGGGCCCCTACAGTTTGCTGACATCTCCTTGAGGCGCGCGTGGAACAGAACGCGCCGTTGACGACTGGGCTCGGTCCAGATTATTTCCAGACTGCCGGACGGCGGGCTACCCAGTGCTCGCCGTCCGCGAACCCGCGCCTACGGTGGTCGGAAATCGGGATCGGGATCTCGGCGGCGGCGGCGTGAGGACCGTTCCCTCACGCGCTCGCGGTCAGCAGCCTCCTTCACGAGCATCACTGCTTCGCAGAAGGAGGCGACCGCATGCCAACCCTCCTCGCTCCGGACCATGGCCTGAACCAGGGCCCGGCGCGAGAGGTCGCCGCTCCCGATAGTCTCCACGAGGACACGGCGGTGCTCCGCCCAAGCGGGGCACACTTCTACCGTGTGCTCCACCGTGTCCTCCGGGCGGTCCACACAGTGGCGACACCCGGGCGTCCTCTCCTGCTTGATTCGATGCAGGAACCTCCCGAACTTACCGTGTCCGGTGAGGACCTGCGTCACACGGAAAGAGAGGACGCCGTGACCTCTTTCCAACCACTCCTCAAAGAGGGGCCTAACCGCCTCAATGACGGCGTGCCCAGCACTGGGTTGCGACAGTCGCAGTCGCCATGCCACCCTAAGATCCCGCCGGAACTCTGTCCGCCATGCCGCGACTTGTCGCGGCAGCGGAGTTTCGCCCCGGCGTTGCATCTCCACCCGCAAATCGTGCATGCGTGCAAGGACTGTTGCCTCCAGATCCCACGGTGGCAGGCCAGCGAGGAGGCTCGCCGCTTCGCGGGAGATCGTGCGGTATCCCCGCACCATCCTGATGGCCATGACCCTCTGGCAAGCGTTCAGCTTGGCCGCCGGTCGCTTACCTAGCGACGGCGCCCAAACCGGCGCCCCGTAAAGGGCCATGGACCGAACGATCCCCGCGTAGAGCCTCCGGCAGGGGGCGTCTGGACCCCCTAGGTTGGGCAGGAGCCGCTTCAGAGCGGCCCCAGACCTGTCCAGTTTGGGGGCCAAACGTCGGAAATGCTCCTCGAAAGTCCACCGGCTGTCGAGGACGAGTCCCAGGTACTTCATCGCCGACCCGACGCCGATGTGGACCCCCCCTACCGTTATTTGGGAACCCGGAGGTGGCGCGTACCGAGGGCCATGAAAGCACATGGCCTCGGACTTGTGCAATGCCACTTTGAGTCCCAGTTGCTGGATCCTCTCCACGACTGTCGCAACCCCGCGTGTCGCTGTTTCGGCCGCCGCCTGGTACGACTCTCCCCGCGCCAGGACCAGCGTGTCGTCTGCGTAGCAGACCACGCTGACCCCGTCGGGGAGGTCGCCGCGCAGCACGTAGTCGTATCCGATGTTCCACAGGGGCGGTCCTAGTACCGATCCCTGCGGAACACCGCACGACATCTCTCGCCGTCTCCACTCTCCCTGGTGACCGGGATA
Source organism: Mythimna separata (assembly GCA_030763345.1). Classification (NCBI taxonomy): domain Eukaryota; kingdom Metazoa; phylum Arthropoda; class Insecta; order Lepidoptera; family Noctuidae; genus Mythimna; species Mythimna separata. The sequence continues at coordinate 15,830,724 of CM061177.1, read as the reverse complement.
GATGATGAACCTATCCGACAGGTAGGCCTCGATCACACGACGGAGGTAGGCGGGCACCTCGTGGTACCGAAGTGCCGCCCCGATGCAACTCCAGGGCAGGGAGTTGAAGGCATTGGCGATGTCCAAAGACACCGCCAAGACGACCCTGCCCCGAGACACCGCATCCCCCGTCGTGAGAGCCCTCACGCGCATGATGGCGTCCACCGTGGAACGCCCCCTGCGAAAGCCGAACTGGCCGTCCGAAAGGTCCGGCCCCACCTGCGCAAGATGCCCGACGAGGCGGTCTGCAATTACTCTTTCAAAGAGTTTGCCCACCTCGTCGAGCAGCACAATGGGCCGGTACGCGGACGGAGAGTCCGCGGGGCGCCCCGGCTTCGCAATGAGGACCAGTTTCCCGGTCTTCCAGCGACGGGGAAACTGTCCTCTCTCCATGCATGCGCTAAAGAGCCCTCGCAATCGAGACCCGAGAGCCTCCATGGCCAGGACCCATACCCTGCCGTGCACGCCGTCGGGTCCTGGGGCGGTGTTCTTGAAACTGAGTCTTCGTACCACCGCCCTCATCTCTACCTCGGTCACCTCTGGAGCGTCGTCCTCGTCGTCGCTGGTGTGGTCCGCTACGGGTCCCGCAGGTGGCGGAGCCATGAGCGGGGGAGTATGGTCCCCTCGCTCAGGGAACAGATTGGCCACCACACCCTCCACAACTTGGGGCCGGAGACTCTGAGTCAGAGGGGGAGCCCATGGGCGGAGTTTGTCCCGCACCACTTGGTAAGGGCGTCCCCATGGGTCCCTGTTCAGAGTCCCCAGCCACACATTGCGGGCCTCCAACTTGGCCCGCTTTACTTCTGTTCGGAGAGTGCGCCTTGCCGCTCTGTACCCCTCGTATAGCTCCGCCTCTCTGGCCTCCGCATCCGGCGGGCGGGTGCGGCGCCTGCGGAACCTGGCGTACCGGCGCCGCGCGGCGGTGCACGCCTCGCGCAGAGCCGCAATCTCCGGCGACCACCAGTACACCTGGCGCCGAGCACGTCCTGGATGGACTCGGGGCATCGCCTCGTCGCAAATTTGCGACATGGCCTCCTGGAACCACTCTGCCTCAAGGTCAATTTCGACAGGCCTGTCCGGTGCTTGCACCCAGGCCTGTACCCTCGCGGCTTCCAGGAGAGCGTCCCGGTCCATCTGCCTCAGCGCCCACCGCGGACCACACGGGGTCTGCTCCCTGACCGGCGCGGTCGAGATCCGGGCGGAGACGTCAAACCGGATGTACCGGTGGTCGGAATACGTCTCCACCCCCTCCATAACGCGCCAGTCGACGACGCGCGGCGACAGAGCGGGGCTGGCGAACGAGAGGTCCACCACCGACTCACCCCGCATCCGCACGCACGTGGGGACAGAACCCCGGTTTAGGACGACCAGGCCTGTCTCCAGAGCCCAGTCCTCCACCATCCGACCCCGTCGGTTCGTCAGCCGGGAACCCCAAGCCAGATTCCAGGCATTGAAGTCCCCGCAGACGACCACGGGGAGGGATCCGAACCCAGCGACGACGGCATTCAGCTCCATGAGGGAGTTGTGGAGATCGGCGAGATCTCGGTTCGGGGACAGGTAGACGCCTATCACTGCAATGTCCCCGACCCGTGCTGCCACGCAGCCCCGCCTTCTCGTGATGGACTCGAGAGGCGGGGAACCGGCGGCGGCCGACGAAATTAGGGTCACCGAGCCGCTCAGGTCCTGGACCCAGTCTTCCCTGGGCAGGACAAAGTACGGCTCGGAGACCACGGCGATATTGATCGACCACTGCGCCATGCTCTGGAGCAACAGATCCTGAGCGGGGGCGCAGTGGTTGATGTTCGCCTGGAGGAGACGTAATGGGGCCATCACTGACAGTCCATTACGGTCTCCTCCGGAGCCCCCCTTGAGGGCTCTGCCGCGGCGATGGCGGCAGCAGCGTCAGCCTTGGCTGCGGCGGTGTGGACTTTGGGGTGAGGGCCCCTCCGGACCTTACCCTTGGCTGTGGCGGGGGGGTCGCAGGACCTGCTCCCAGCCCGGTGGTCGGCAGCCTTGCCTGCCGCCGCACATGCGTAGCAGTGCGGCGACGCACGGCATTCGACGGCCCTGTGACCGGGCTGACCGCACTGGAAGCAGCGGTCACTGCGGTCCACCTCCGCGGCGCAACGGGCTCCCGCGTGGTGCCCCACGTGGCAGCGGAAACACCGCAGAGGTCTGGGCTCCAGCACCTTGACTTGGGCTGAAACCCAGCCCACCAAGAGCCTTCGGCCCTCCGCCGTGATGGCCTTGACCGCCGACACGGGGCAGCTCACCGTGACGGCTCGCATACCCGTGCCGTCAAGGCGGATGATGCCCGCCCGCACTTGGTCGGTCGTGCACCCTCCCGCCTCAACGACGGCGGCCACCACTTCCTCCACCTTAACGGAGTCGTCCAGGCCCATGATGCGCATATCGATGCACTTTGTGGGCCTGGACACTCGGGCGTCCTCCTCGTTCACAGACGCCCTGACCTTGTCAGCCAGGGCGTCCGCGGCAGGACCGCTGTCCTCGCCGGGAACCTCCAGCATCCAGGCACCGGTCACGGTGCGCCGCATGCGGAAGCCCTTCGAGGCCCCGTACTCGTCCAGGTGAGGGAGTACCGCCTTTTTGGCCTTCTCCATCACGGCGTCGTACGTCACGCCCCTCTTCTCCGCGCCCAGCCGCGGCGCCCGGGGCGCGAAGCCGGTTCGCCACGGCACGCTTTTTGCGCTGCTGCCGCCTTTCCCTCTTTTTGGCGGCCCTGGCCGCCTTGCCCGCCTGCTTCTTGGCACCGACGACCGACCACTCGGCGCCAGCTGGAGAATCGGCAGGCGGGGGCAGCCGAGGCCGCCCGTTCGCCACCACAGCGGCTGGAGCACCCGCCGCATTGGCGGTGGGCGCCGCCCTAGCGGTGGGCGCCGCTTTGCCCTTCGCAGGAGGGGCAAGGGCAGGAGCTGCCCTCCCCTGCTGCTTCGTCTTTGGGGCCTGCCTAGCGGTCGCAGCCGCTGCCGTCACGGCTCCACGCCCGGCTTGCCCTGACGGGCCAGCCTTGGGCGCGGCAGCTGCCGTAGGCGCAGCTGCGGCGGCGTACGACGCCGCCGGTCTGCGACCGGAGCCCGCGAGTGGGGGACGCAGCACCATCCCTTCCAGCAGGGACAATTGCCGCTGGAACTGCTCCTGCTGCCGCAGCATTTGCTGCCGGAAGGCAGCTAGCTCCTGCCGCAGCAGGGTCAGAGCCTGTCCCTCTGGCTCGTGCTGGGGCTGGGTCTGCGCCGACCCCTGCCCCTGCGGGCTCCCCGCCTTTGGAGGCTGCTGGGAGCAGACTTCCCTCGGAGGGGCGGCGGCTTCCAGGACCTCCCTCCGGGTCCTCGCACCCCGTTTATCCAGGGCCTTCTGGAAGGCCTCCAGAATAGGGGGCACGACCTCGGCGACGGCAGAAGTCCTGCCCTTCGGGGTGCTCTTCCTGGCCACCAGCCGCAAGGACTCTAAAACCAGGTCGCAGACCTCCTGGTGAGCCTCGTCGGCGTAGCCTCCCCCGTCGTCACTCTCAACGCCAGACGGCCCCGAGGGACCGGGGCTGGGTGCTCCGGGATGGCGTCCCTCCGCGGCAAGCTTCCCAGCCCTCTCGGCAGCCTCCTTGGAGGTCAGCACCCTCCCTCTGCCGCGGGCTTGGCTCGCTCCCCGCCGAGCGGTGGGGATTTTTCGAGCCGAGCCCCTTCGGCTGTCGGACTCCTCGTCCGACCCCTCTCTTCCTAGAGAGCGTTTCCGGGAGCTGCGCACGCTTCCGGAGTCGCTCCCCAGCTCCTCCCTCGAGCTCTCCGAGCCCTTCCGCGACGCCGCGTCGGACTCCGACCGCGCATCGCTCCTCGCCTTCTCGTCCTTGGGTGTTTTTTTTGTACATTTATCCATATCAGTTCCCACGAGTAAAAACTTCGGGTACTTGCTCAAAATAAGTGGTCCGCACTAGAGACTAATTTAGCTACCCATTAGTCAAGCTAACAACCTCCCTCACGGTGCGCCGCCGCTTGGAGGTTTGGGGTAATTTTTTACAGAGGTTGTCTTCCTCGCGGCCCGGGCGGTTAAGCCAGGACCCTCGACCCCCACCAAAAGTCAGAAACATGACCTTGGACAATCAATGGGGCTACGAGACTAACGGTGGCAGGAGGAGGAGCGAGTCTTCCTCCTGCCTGCCCGGTAGCAGGGTAAGTGCATACCGAGCCCGCTCTTGCTTCGCCACTGTGCCCTCTGCTGAAGCAGAGGGACACGCGTTGAAGCGCTCCTTCAGACAGAACATTCGCAGACGGCCATCGAGGCTCCTTAGGCAGAAGTACCCAAGAGAGTCGTTGGCCGCCTCCCAGGGTGCACCGTCCCGCGGACTGGCCTTCACTCCGGAAGAATCCGTTAGGGAATTCCAGCCCGCGAGCACGCGTGGAGGTTTTCTGTCGCGGCACCCCAAATCTAGATGACTAATGTTACTAATTTTGGGTTTAAAAGTACTCTTATAATTGACACGTTTAAATAAAATTAAAATTCAGAGTGTACGCCTTATACATTTTCTAATCTTTGAATATTATGTTCTATTTTTAAAAAAACACTAAAATGTCTAGGGGGCCTCCAAAGATAGCAGATGACCCTTCCAGTCGACCATTTTAATTTAGTACACGATGCACCAAACATGTGTGCGTCAGAATAGCTGGTTGTCTGTGGTGTTGGTCTATGAGAGTTAATTCGAAAATCGCTACATAATTGTTTATATATATTTGCTACATATATGGAGGATATGTATTTACAAAATATATTTTTGTCCAGCAATCGTGACGTTTGGTTGGCTGTCACCTCCTTGTTTTAAGTCAAGCATGCAGAGTTTCTCGAAATGTATTGCGTCAATATTTAAAAAAAAAAAAAAAAATTCTACATATTTACTTCATTTGTCTAATTTAGTTGTAACTTCAAACATATGTTAAATAAAGGATGTTATTTAGAGCATTTATTTATTATATCTATGTAGCAATTTGCGAATCAACTCTCATAGACCAACGCCACATACAACCAGCCATTCTGACGCACACCCAAGCACTCTTTATATTAAAGATCGTAATACCGTAATCACGGTATTGGGTAGTCAATACCGTGATTGAAAAAAGACCAAAATATATCCGTGATCACGGTATTACGGGATCCCGTAATACCGGTATTGAAAGCCCTAGAGACAGACAGCAACATATAATCATCATCATTTCAGCCGAAAGACGTCCACTGTTAGACATAGGTCTTCCACAAGTATCGTCTTAACGAACGGTCTTGTGCGTCTCGCGGACATCGCATTGCCGCGAATAAGTATAAGTATATTAATCTCACCCGGTCCACTTTGTGCGAGGCTTTCCAACGCTTCGTCTTCAGGTACGCGGTCGCCGCTCCAGAACCTTTCGGCCCGATTGACTGCCTGTTCTGTGAGCAATGTGCCGTGCCCACTGCTTTGAAGTTTGACGATTCTTCAGGCTATGTCGGTGATCTTGGTTCTCCTGTGAATAGAAATATATTTTTTATTCGAATCTTCTTCTTTCTTTTGTTTAATTAATAACCACAATGATTTTGTTGAGTCACAGTAGCTACAACCGTTTCCTATTAAAATAACACTAGAGTGCTATCTTATATTATTGTCATGAAAGTGGCTCTTTTGTTGTTTAAGAATATTTTTTTAAACTTCACTGCATAGTATAAAACAAAGTCGCTTTTTCTGTCCCTATATCCCTATGTATGCTAAAATCTTTAAAACTACGCAACGTATTTTGATGCGGTTTTTTTAATAGCTAGAATGATTCAAGAGGAAGGTTTATATGTATAATACATGCATAATATAGTAGGAAAACGCACCCGTGCGAAGCTGGGGCGGGTCGCTAGTAAACTATAAAGTAAAATCAGTAGCCCAAATCAATTTAGTTTGACAAATTGAAATAAAACCGTGTTTTCTTACTAAATATTTTGATTTATAGATGTAATCTCATTGTTTTTTTTTAGGTGGGAAATCATCTAATGACACAAACGCATGGCCATAGTATGCTCCGCTAACATCTCTTTCAGGCACGTGGAACACTACGCGCCGACGACGACTCGGCGAAGTGGTATACCAGATAAATAAGCCCGCCAGTAATACTTGCTCGGGTTCATTGTCTGACATCAGCGCCATCTGTCCTGCTCGCTTAAACCACTTGTCGATCTGCGAAGGACATCACTTGCAGAGCCATCTAGCGTTTTATCGTAACATCACCTGCCAAATTAGTAACCTAGTCGATAGCCGTATCAGATTGCAAGTCACAATGCCGGGCGCCAAATGTGGAGGTTGCGGTCGCTTTATATCTACGAAAGGGCGCCAAATGTGGGAAATGCCTGATGATGTACCATCTAGTGTGTGTGGCCGTGAGTGTGACAGTTAGGTGCAATGTTCGCTTTGGTGGGGACCAAAGCGAACATTGCACCTAACTGTAGTTGTCCCGAATGCAAAAAAAATATCGTCAGGGACAATAGGTCTGACACCCCGTCAGAGGCTCCACACAGTGTCCCACAAAAGAGGCTGAAGAGGATCCAGCTATAGCGGTCACAAGCACGCCCAGCAATTTTGGAGCATCGCCTAAAGCTGACGTTACGACCGTGGAGCTGTCGCCAGTCTCTGGCTCTGACTTGGCGCTGATTATGAAGGAGCTTAGGGCGAGATTCAAATTTTCAGGAAGGAGATGGAGGTGGAGATGGCAGAGCTCAAACGTGGACGCCTTGCAGACGCAAGCCAGCTAAGTTGCCACTACGAGTGTGGACCGGGCTGCAGAGGAACTGAGACGTGAGCTGAACGACAGGGATCAGGACCTCCTCTCTAACGATGTAGAGGTTTCAACACGCCTAGATTTAATAATCGATCTATCTCCTTATCGACTTTATCGCGCAACGCAAATACAATGGGCCGCGCTTTGAAAAATACTGGTTTTGCGTCACTTTTCAGTTCTAGTTCTTCCATCCTCGTCGCCATTATCCATATGACAAATCCATATATATGTCATTATCCTTAACTATTTTTACACATTACTCATGCATTGTTGTTCTAAGTGTCTTTGTTTTTGTAATTGTTATGATATTGTGGTAAGAAATAAATATATTATTATTATTGTGTTGACGCACTCATGTGCGTCAACACAATGCATGTGTGCATGGACTGCGCTCCCGCACAACCATTAGGTACCTACGAATAAATCAGTGGGCTATGAGCAGCGAGTAGTTTTACTGGTGTCCACACGTCACCCTCATACCTACACAATAGTGGCGATGAGGATGGAAGAACTAGAACTGAAAAGTGACGCAAAACCAGTATTTTTCAAAGCGCGGCCCATTGTATTTGCGTTGCGCGATAAAGTCGATAAGGAGATAGATCGATTATTAAATCTAGGCTTGTTGAAACCGGTTAAACATTCAGACTACGTATCACCTATTGTGCCCGTACTCAAACGTGACGGTTCCGTCAGATTATGTGCGGATTATTCGGTGATCATTAACAAACAATTAGTAATAGAACAGTATCTTTTGCCGACAGTCCACGAGTTAATTTCTAAATTACACGGTGGCCAGCAATTTTCCAAAATTGATTTGTCAATGGCTTACAATCAATTTTTGCTCGATAACAAGTCACAAAACATAACTTGCATTAACACTCCCCGGGGATTGTTCAAATACACACGTCTTGTATTCAAGTTGTCAAGCGCACCTTCTATTTTCCAGCGCGCAATGGAAACCGTCTTGGCAGGACTAGACAGAGTGTCATGCCTTCTACACGATCTGTTAATAACAGCAAAAAGTAAAAAAAATCACATGAAAAAACTACACACAATTCTCAAAAGGCTTCAGGACGCGGGACGAACACTGCGAAAAGACAAATGTGACTTTTTGAAGACGAAATAAATTACTTAGCACATGTAATAAACAAGGACGGGTTAAAGAAAGACTCGACTAAAGTCAAGACCATGTTAAATGCGAATGTTCCAACTAACGTTAATACCTTACAATCATTTTTAGGACTGGTTAACTACTATCGGAATTTCATTCCTCGAGCATCAAGCATACTTAGCCCATTGTATGATTTATTAAAGAAAGGAGTTAAGTGGCATTGGAAAACAATTCATCAGAATGCATCCAATGAGATGTTGTTGGACAAGTTGGACACCTCTACATCGTTAGAGAGGAGGTCCTGATCCCTGTCGTTCAGCTCACGTCTCAGTTCCTCTGCAACCCGGTCCACACTCGTAGTGGCAACTGAGCTGGCTTGCGTCTCCAAGGCGTCCACCCTAGCCTCTAAGCTGTCGATGCGGGTGCTACAGGTGCCGAGAGTGGATTTGAGCTCTGCCATCTCCACCTCCATCTCCTTCCTGAAAATTTGAATCTCCACACGCACCGCCCTAAGCTCCTTCATAATCAGCGCCAAGTCAGAGCCAGAGACTGGCGACAGCTTCACGGTCGTAACGTACGCTTTAGGCGATGCTCCAAAATTGCTGGGCGTGCTTGTGACCGCTATTGCTGGGCGTGCTTGTGACCGCTATAGCTGGATCATCTTCAGCCTCTTTTGTGGGACACTGCGTGGAGCCTCTGACGGGGGTGTCAGACCTATTGTCCCTGACGATATTTTTTTTGCATTCGGGACAACGCCAGTTAGGTGCAATGTTCGCTTTGGTGGGGACGCCCTCACACACTTGATGGTACATCATCAGGCATTTCCCACATTTGGCGCCCTTTCGTAGATATAAAGCGACCGCAACCTCCACATTTGGCGCCCGGCATTTTGACTTGCAATCTGATACGGCTATCGACTAGGTAACTAATTTGGCAGGCGATGATACGATAAAATGCTAGATGGCTCTGCAAGTGATGTCCTTCGCAGATCGACAAGTGGTTAAAGCGGGCAGAACAGATATATTTATTACTCCGGTCTCGGTATCCAAAGTTAGAGAGAAAGTTTACGGGTCAAGGACCTTTCTCAAAACGTTCCAGTAAAGTTGGTGTTGTTTCCTACGACATCCGACGGGCCGACGATCACTGCATATAAAATGTATTTTATACAGGAAAGTGTGAAATATTTACTTTGTGAATAGGATGCAAAATTGACACCTGTCTTGAGTCATTTTTGAAGGATCTTCACAGTTTGACTACATGCGGTTATGTAGATACCTGTATTAGCGTTATGTGAATTTATTGTGTACACAGAACGAATACGTTTGGAGTTCAACTAAACCAAAAGAACATGAAATAAGAGTGAGTAAATTGTTTTATCTCTACGTGGTAGGTACATCAAACGTTTAAAAAAATGATTTACCCTCTCCTTTCCTTGTTCTGTAGGTTTGCTCCATGTGCTCCATACATCACACAGATCACACTATCATTTTTAAAATCGCTCTTGTTACTGTTACCGGACTTACAGGCGCTACGGAAGCAAAATTGTACTTTGCCTCCAAAGGAGAATGAGCAAAATGGTACCCGGCTCCAATAGATATGGTTGTAGTGTCGTTTAAAAGGTCTTACCAAGAGGAACAATATTTACTATAGCCGCCAGTCTCAAATCTGATTGCGTTGGGAGATAAACGACAGTCTTACTAACTAATAAAAACCCTATTCCTTCGGTTACCATTTGCGTTTCCGGGTCACGGTAACCTGTTTAGACAGTCTCGTGCCCCCGGCGATAAACATACATATACGAGTATAATTATTAGGTACCACTTACTCTACTTAAAAAAAATGAGTAGGTACCAAGGTAATATTTTCTGCATTTTTCCGTTCATGTTTTCTATTAGTAATACTTTTCAGTAAGATTTCACCATGCACCCGGCCTTCTTTTAACTCGAGCCCCGCTGCTCCTGAGCGCGGGTCGTGCGCAGGAGCAGTGAGGGTGGCGTCGGTGTCCGCGTCAGTCGATCGTTCGTATTGCGCTTGTGACGACGTTTAGCTGCTGTTTGAGTTTCTTTTGTGCTTTCATAACTCGATTTTACCACTGATCCACTGAACAGTCCAACGAAGCTCGATCGGTAACGCTATGCTGGTTGGTTGTGGAAGTGGTAAACGGCCGATTTAAGCGTGATTTTAAGCTCTTGCGGCAAAAATATTTTAATAAGTCACTGCCCAATATGTTTACCGATTTTAAGATAGCCGCAGCTATGATGAACCACTTCCACCAACCCATCGTGGATAGCATACACGCAGACGAATTCCTCAATATATTAGGCAGAAAATAGATACCTCGAATCTTCTGCATATGTATGTAGAGAGAAATCGTCTAAATCACAGAAGAGTAGATTTTCAGAGGATAGAAGCGAGCCAGATAGAAAACTTGCCTTCAATGACGGAGGACGATATAATTCTACTAGTGCTAGGTACATACTAGGGAATGCAATCCGGACTATCCGTAATCCGAAAAATCCGGATATCCGCACATTTTTACTCGACTTGTAAATCCGGATTTGAAAATCAAATCCGCGGATTTTCTGAATAATAAGAAATTTTAATTCGCGATGATATTATCTACTTTTATTATTAGTTTAGCACTAGCTTTTGCCCGTGGCTTCACCCGCGTGTAAGACGGATAACCAAGTAAATTCAGAAAAAATATATCGTAACGTGGGTCCAATATAATTCGTGGTCTACCCGTATGACAAGTTGCAATGCATGCGTGCCCAAAAAAGACTGAATGTCTTTTAAGGCGCCAAGTGTCATCATGCTGACAGATAAAAGTATGAACTAATTACCAACCCTACTACATTCTTTGGGCACGCCATAATTATGGCTATAAGTCCCCTCTTTGAGAAGTGGTTGGAAAGACGTCACTGCGTCCTCACCTTCCATATGACACAGGTCCTCACCGGACGTGGTGCGCCAGATTTGTGCGAAAGAAACGCCCAGGTGTCATTATTGTGCGGATCGATCGCCTGGAGGACACAGTGGAACTTATGGTTAAGGTGTGACGTTTGACTGTCTTGTCGGACGAACACTAGGTTCGTAAGGGCGAATGCTGAGCGTAGGTACAGGACTCGAAATAGAGGTCAAGCAAATAGTGCTATTGGGGTTTTCCATTAAGAATTACTCTATAGCTGCCCGGAGTTTGGAAGTTGGTGGTATGATACCCCCATGCCTCTGAAAACACGTCAATCTGTGGGTCCTGCATCTGATCTCTCTCCGGTCGTGTTGAATTGCCTTCCCATCTGACTATAAGATTAAAAGAACAGAGAGTGCGCCAGTATCTGCGTACACACTTGTGCACTATAATATCTGCAGTATACATCAGTCTTCCAGGTTTCAGTAGGCATCAGGCCACCGTGATCAAAATTCGGTCTGGAGGACTATTATTAAAGGTATGCTCCGTTTGGGCAATGACCACTCACGCCAGGTCCTAGTACGGATAAAGGAATGTGACAGGTGGTCGCCTGCTTCTGCGAAGCAGTAATGCTGGCAAAGGAGGCGGCTGCACGTGCAAAGGAATGATCTTCACGCTCCAGCTCCCGGATCCAGACCCCAATTTCCAGCTACCGTAGGCGCAGGCTTGCGGATGGCGAGCAATGGGTAGCTCATCGACCCTGCCACGGCGCGTAGTGTGTCTCAAGGATCACCTATTCTTATTCTATCAGCTTCGACCCAGCTGGGCCACTACGATTTGTATCAACAAATTGTAGTGGCCCAGCTGGGTCGAAGCCTACTGTTGCCATGGGTTATGTGAAAGTGAAGGCCCGGGGCCCTAAAACGAAGACAAAGAAAAAGAAGAAGGAAGAGATTTTAGTCACTAACAATCTGATATCCCGCTCTGCCCAGAACGGGAGAAGTCATTGGATAACTTCCAACCCAAAAGCGGAAAAAATATACATTCTTTGTCTTTACATGTTGGGAAAACGGCTTCTTGGAGAGGCCGTAATCCACCAGGCGGGCCCAGTGTGGGTTTCTGGATGCTACATGTCCTAGAAATTTTGGTTCTAGGACTTGCCGGTTTCCTCACGATGTTTCCCCTCGCCGTTTTGAGAGATACTGCTCTCAAAACGGCGAAGGGAAATCATGTAAAGGGAAACATCATGTTAATAAACTAATAACGTGCGTGTGTTACGTAGCTTAGTAGTTTTTTTTTTAATTTTCATGAAAAATCCGTAAAATCCGGATAATCCGGATTGGACCCAAAATCCGTTTGAAAAAATCCAGATTTTCAAAACACGACGGATTTGCATTCCCTAGTACATACCAACTCAAGCTGGCAAGATCTTACTGTGCCGAGCATTTATCAAATGGTCTGTATATAATTGAAACGTACAGAGAGGGAGCACTTGAAGATCTGCCAGACTATGGTATACACGAAGATGCCTGGCTTTTGCGTGGACGAATCCAGTCGTGACATGTCCGTGTAAAAACATATTTTTGTAACATATTGATCAACAATGCAAATACTATTGTCCAACAATATTGCACATGTTTAACCGGGCGACGTACGATGGGCACTTGTGCACACATAGTGTCTATCGTATGGTACCTAGGCTATGCGAGGCATACGGGCATCTTTCCTTAATGCTGTTATAGTTGATGGCGATATGTACCTAATGTTTTAAATCTACTCACTTATTGCTAAAATATATGATTTTTATTTGAAGAACGCTTGTTTTCTTATTTCTTTTAATAATAGAATCCTAAGTGTGTTATATCATCGTCTAAGTCAATCTTATCCTAGCTTTCTTTTACTAATATAAATATTTTTTAGTAAATTCTTATTTATAAAACTTAGGGAGATTACTGCTTCCCAAACGTGAATAGCGACAAGCGTCATGGTAGACGTTTTTGTGCATCAAAATGTCTTTACAATGATATATTATTAATAGCTATTGGAGCGGGTACCACGTCCCATACATTTTTGCCCATTGTCCTTACATAGAGCGTTTTCACATTATCCGATCCGATATCGGTGTCGGACGCCGATCCGATATCAGGGTAAGTAAAATGTATGATGATGATAATCGGATAATGTTAATGTGAAAACGCTCTAATCGCACTTGGCTGACTATTGGTAGGATTGTTCAATACACTATTATAAAGGAAATGTGAAAAGTCCTCATCGAGCATATATAGGGACAGAAAAACTGACGTTGTTTTATACTATGCAGTGAAGTTTAAAAAATATATTCTTAAACAACAAAAGAGCCACATCTATGACAATAATATAAGATAGCTCTCTAGTATTATTTTAATAGGAAACGGTTGTAGCTACTGTGACTCAGCAAAATCATTGTGGTTATTAATTAAACAAAAGAAAAGATTCGAATAACTGTTAAGTCGAATGAATTTGAATAGCTATTCAAATTCACCATTTTTGTGTTAAAATTAAACCTACCCTTGTCCTTCACTAGCCCTTTGCGCTCTAGTGCTATGGTCACTCTTTCAAACGCTCCCACTGCACCTTCAGTTTTGCACCGTCGACTCGGTTCTTCCTATCGAACGGACAGCCTGATAAGTGACGCCGCAAATTGCCAAACATCATCATCTGCCTAGCCTTTTCCCAACTATATTGGGGTCGGCTTCCAGTCAAGCCGGATTTAGCTGAATACCAGTATTTTACGAGGAGCGGCTGCCTACCAGACCTCCACAACCCATTAACTGGGGTAACACGGTACTTCATAGCAAGACTGGAGTCAGATTTTACTGGCTTCTGACTATCCGTAACGACTGCCAAAGATCTACAAATGACAGCCGGGACCCACGGCTTAACGTGCTTTCCGAGGCACGGAGGAAACTCGTTATGTTAAGATGGTCACCCATCCACAGACCAACCTAGGCAAGCATTGCTTAACCTTGAAGATCGACCTGTGCGGCTGTTATTATCTAGCCACGAGCTCCAAACATTATACATATTACAATATTTATAATATGTCTGCCGCATGCCCGACAAACTGTGGGCCAAAGTAGCACAGGGTTGGTACCCTGAAACAGTACGACGGTGTCGCGGCAGACCACGAAGGAGATGGCGGGACGAATTGGATAGATTCCGCCAGAACTGGCAGGAGGAAGCGCGGGCTCGCGAAAGATGGATAGAGTGGGGGGAGGCCTTTGCCCAGGAGTGGGACAGAATAGGTTCATAAAAAAAAATTATACATACCTTTAAATAGGTCCTCGAGATTCAGATGCACTAAATAAAAGACTATTCGCTATATAGTTACAACTCTAAGCTGTCTTTTGCAGTTTGTTTAGCAAAGAAAGAAGTTGCACGATACAAAAATAACCACAACTGAACAAACTATTGTTCAGACTGACTCATACTAATGAGTCAGTATTGTTATATTCGTAAATGAAAGAAAGATGCTTCTTTATGTATGAGGTTAATTCACAGGCAAGTACAGTACGAAGTTGCAGATGCGTACAGTACAGAGTGCAATGACGGAATAAATGCAACGACTACTTATATATAACATACACAATCAATAGTGTTGTGGATGCTTACTAAAATACTCATTAGTGATGTTACAACAAGTATGACACATCACAAACGGAGCCAGTATAGTCATAGAGTTGAAGAAACGGTCGGTACAGTGAATCGTAACTCTATTAGTCGATTTTCTGGATTGATATTAGTTTATTTTTACGGTGTACAATAAAGAGTATATAAATAAATAATAAATAAATAAAGTCATTCGGCGGTCAGTCCCCTCTTTGAGTGAATAGGTGCCACAACTACATCATCATCTGTCTAGCCTTTTCCCAACTATATTGGGGTCGGCTTCCAGTCAAGCCCGATTCAGCTGAATACCAGTATTTTACAAGGAGCGGCTGCCTACCAGACCTCCACAACCCATTAACTGGGGTAACACGGTACTTCATGGCAAGACTGGAGTCAGATTTACTGGCTTCTGATTATCCGTAACGACTGCCAAAGATGTACAAATGACAGCCGGGACCTACGGCTTAACGTGCTTTCCGAGGCACGGAGGAAACTCGTTGCTTAACCTTGAAGATCGACCTGTGCGGCTGTTATTATTTAGCCACGAGGTGCCACAACTACCATACTTTATAATATTTTACTCCAACTATACTTTATAATGTATTTTGTTTTTAGTTGTAGAACCGGTAGGTACACTGTGTACAGTGAATATTTTGTAGTCTTTTATAGGTACACTACCGCTCAAAAGTATTTGACCACCTGCATTTTGTATATGTTACAAACAATACATCATGATCGTGCCCAGACACAGAACAAATGTTTGTGTGATGAGCACGATCATTTGTTCTGTGTCTGGGTGTAATTTATCTATAATATGTATGTATTTACAAATATATAAGTATGTTTATCAGTTGTCTAGTACCCATAATACAAGCTCTGCTTAGTTTGGGACTAGATGATGTTGTGTGAAAGTTGTGGAATATTATATTATTATTATATTATATATATCTTAAAAATATCACTTATTAGGTTTCATTGTTTGTATAACACCGCAAGATCCTTATCTACACTACAATTGTAAACAGCTTATTATTATTTGCCGACTCCTGGTCATAAAACCATAATTAGGTAATATATAGAATAACTACTAAAAATATTTATACGTTAGTTATCTGATGTCATTTCACCAGAAAACACACTCTTCATAGTTCAGTACGTTTGAATGATTTTTTTTATTCAAATGGGTAAAAAAAACTAAGGAATATTCTCAAGAGATCAGGGATATAATCGGCGGTAAAAGTAATCGTGAGATTTCAAGACTACAGAAGATACCAAAACAAACTGATGACTACGTCGTTAAGAAGTTTGTGGCTGAAGGAACAATTTGCAACAAATCTCGTTCAAGCAGACCAAGAGCTACCACTTCTAGTGAAGATTTGAGTATATGTTTATTATTAGCAAACGGAATAGACGATTAACTGCACCGGAAATAGCAGCACAGTTTAATGCAGATCGTGATAAA
Source organism: Mythimna separata (assembly GCA_030763345.1). Lineage (NCBI taxonomy): Eukaryota > Metazoa > Arthropoda > Insecta > Lepidoptera > Noctuidae > Mythimna > Mythimna separata. Next base: position 15,814,762 of record CM061177.1, on the reverse strand, counting down.
CCGATCAGTGTATCCACAGTTAAAAGAAGACTTTGTGACGCAGGACTCAAGGGATGCATATCTGTCTCTGAACCACTTCTTAAACCTATTAATAAAAAGAAGAGAATTAATTGGGCGAGAGAACACAAGAATTGGACAACCTCAGATTGGGAAAAGGTTCTCTGGAAGGATCAATCAAAATTTGAAATTTTTGGAACCAAACGAGTTTTCGTAAGGCGGCAGACCAACGAAAGGGTGAATGACGCTTGTACTGTGGCTTCAGTTAAGCACGGCGGAGGGTCTGTGATGATTTGGGGCTGTTTCGGTGGCTTCGCTGTAGGAAATCTTGTGCGAATACAAGGAATATTTAAAAAATAAGGTATTAAAGGTTAATGCGGTGCCTTGTGGAACCCGTTTAATTGGTCCGGGATTTATATTTCAGCAAGATAATGATCCGAAGCACAAGTCGAGACTATGCAAGGACTTTTTAAAAAGAAAAGAACAACAACTGGTGTTGAAACTCATGATGTGGCCCCTTCGATCACTCAGTGACCGAAGTGTGGCCCCCACAGTCTCCCCACTTAAATCCCATAGAGCTATTGTGGGATCAGCTGGATAGACAGGTGCGAAATCGTTATCCCACATCTGAGGAAGACTTGTGGAACAAACTACAAGAAGAATGGCAGAAGATAAAAAAGACAACATTGGAAAAATTAGTAGCCAGGTTGCCGAAGCTTTGTGAGGCTGTCATTAAAAATAAAGGGTGACACATAGATGAGTCTAAAATTTAAAATTATATTCTTGTTGTGTCTAAAAATGAATAATAAACATGTTAAAATAATTATGACGTCGTTTCACTTAGTCAGACTTTTACAATAAGTATTTTATTAGGTGATGCGTCACAGCCACAGATGTTATCGAAATAAACATAAGCATATAAATAGCCAATGAGTTAGTACATTAATATTGTGAGTAGGAAATCCAATCCCGCAATTGCGGGACCTTTTCGCGGGATAGGAAATGCGGGATTCTGCACGTCTGCAGGATTTTTTTTGCTAGAAAATTGAGGTCATGCCATTTTGATTTATTTATTAGATACAATCAGTTTAGTACCTAACTGACATAACGTATAACAACTTTATAGTGCGGTCAAATTAGACTAATTAATTGGGGTAAGGTTACAATAATTCGCACTTGGCTGAATATTGGATTGTTCAAAAATAAAGGAAATAAAATAAAGGAAATGTAAAAAATGAAATGTAATAAAGGAAATGTGAAAAGTCCTCATTGATCCGGCACGTGCAAAAAAAATACACGCGGTCAAAGGTCACAAAAATGGGTTTTTCGCTATTTTCAGCAAAATGGTAAGTTTTATCATAAAATTAGCTCAGACAATTATCTATAAAGATGTCTAAATACTTTTTTCCTTAGAGCCACCAGTTTTGAGATATAACGATTCAAAAAGTTGAAACAGTAGCAAGCGCAACCTGAGAAAAAGAGGTCGAATCCAAAAATGTTGTATGTGGTATTACTAACTAGTAGTTGTGAAGTGTCAATATTATTCAGCCAAGTGCGAATTATTTTAACCTTGAAAGTCTAAATTGACCGAACTACATAGAACTCGTGACTTTTCGATACAAATTGTGTGAAAAATAATTTTCTTTTCAATTTTACCTTCCTGATAGTCCTATCTCGCAAGTTGGAAAGACGTTACGGTGCGTTACGTCCTCACCTTCCGTATGATGCAGGTTCTCACCGGACATGGTAAGTTTGGAAGGTTCCTGCATCAGATTCAGGTGGAAGAAACACCGAGGTATCACCACTATTTGGATCGCCCGGAGGATATGTTATGTACATACAGTGGAGGTTTGCCCAGCTTGGGCGGTGCACCGCCGTATGCTCGTGGAGGCGATCGACGACAGTGACTGCTCGCGCTGGTTCCCTGGTACAGGCCATGGTCCGGCTGTCGCTGGGATTCCAATCCCGATTTCCAACCACCGCAGGCACGGGCTTGCGGACGGCGAGCAATGGGTAGCTAGCCGTCCGGCAGTCTGGTAATAATCCGAACCGAGCCCAAGGTGTCAACGGCGCGTTCGGCCACGCGAGCCTCAAAGAGATGTCAGCAAAACTGTAGGGGCCCAGGAGGGTCGAAACCTCTGTGGCCATGGGTTGGCTTCTGAAAGGAAAACCCAGGACCCTGTAACAATGGCAGAGAAGGAACGGAGTGGGTTTTTGTCAGTAAAATTCTAAACCGTCCTCTCGCTCCGCCCAAAAGCAGAATATGTCATTCTGATGATTTCCCAAAATTAGTTTATGTACGTTTCTCGTTTATGTTCTTTTGTTGTTCGTTGTAAGATTTTTAAATGATTTGTTCGTCAAAAAAAGGATATACACGCGGTAATTTTTAGTAACAACAAATAAATGCTTTTTAACCTATCACATACCCGCAAAACGAGACACAATAGTAAAACAATAACACCGCGGTCTCATAGGATAGGACCGGTCGGAGATTCATGAACTAATGTAGGCTGTAAAAAAAATAGTTATCTGTGGAGCGGATCCTGTGGTGGGCACCCGCAACGTTTAGGGTTTGCAGTTCTGCACCTTTTTCTTAAGATAAATGAACGAATACCTTCTCCCATTCTGAGTGGAGCAAGAGAGAGTATCAGACTTTCACTGACTAAAACCCACTTGTGTTACTTCAGTTGCCCTTTGTGTTTTATGCAAGCACGCCACCTTTTGAAACACTCTAGCTATGAGTGTTTCAAAAGGTTTCAGTTTCGGATCTGGCTGGAAGTACCCTGATAGTAATATTATGCGAATCACAATACAATAGAGCATGCGCTGGAAGTCTGCCCCGCTTATGCGGAACGCCACACCGCCGTGTGCTCGAGGACGCAATCGGCGGAGAAAATATCATCCAGTCATCTCCTTTAATGAATCACTAATGCGGTCGAAGGAGGTGGCTGAAAATATGAGGGATAAGATATCCGGGTGTCAGGCTTTATGGAGAGTCCCCTGTGATTGTACCATCGGGGCGTCGAGTGAAAGCAAGCCCGAATCCACGCGCGACTTCAAGTGATGTCAGCAAAATATGAAAATGCCCTCTACGTCCGATGTCTGCTAGGACTGCGATACTTTTGCCAGGGTTACTTTCCATAATTTTTACCTCGATAATATTTCTCTGCAGAGTTACACAATTTTGGCAGTGGTAAATAAAGAAGCATAATCGGAACACCGACCTTCTCATAGCGCAAAGCCGTAAGCGAATCCAAAAACTGCAGACATGTTGTCTTTCTTTACAACAGTACTCGTAAAGAATTTCAGATCATGCTTACATTAATTATACGTTTTTCTCGTTTAAATTACTTGTTCATTTACCCAGTATTTTTTGGTGTATATTTTGTCTAACGTCCTCGTAAATCTGACGGATGTTTTTCCATAGTGGGAACTATCCTATATGAAGTTTTTCCAACTTTTAAATGAATTTCGGCGAAATCTTGTTGTAGCGTTTATTGATGGCCAAACGCAGACTGTAGTCGCCGCCGCCGATTATCTCCATGAGGACATGGCAGTACTCTACCCAAACGGGGTTGACCCCTACTGTATGCTCCACTGTGTCTTCCGAGCGGTTCCCAAATGGTAATATCTAGAAACTTCCCGCCAAAACCAAAACAGAAACCTCTCGACGCACCCATAAAAGCTGCCTTAATGAAACCTGAGACTTGCCTCCATCAGAGCGTTGTTCCAGTGTTGCTCCAAGGAGACATAGCTCCGTTGGCGACGTAAGGCTGCTAGGAATGTGAGATACGTCATACTTTATCAAACTGTCCTCAGAAAAGCAAACTACATTCGGCCCCAAACTACATGAAACAGTACACGCAATATTAGGCCGCATGGTGCAACTCCTTCCTATAAAGTCAATAATAAAACTCATCTAAGTATTTACTTTTATCGCCTTTGGTTGGTATGCCTTGCCTAATCACGGTCAATTAGCTCGTTACAACCTCTGGTAAATAAGTAAAAATAGACAGTATGATTGTTAAAAACGCTCTGGCTGTTCAATAATTGTAAGTCCGTCATGCTCGATCTAAAAAAACCGTTTTAATAAATAAAACCGGCCAAGAGCGTGTCGGGCCACGCGCAGTGTAGGGTTCCGTAGTTTCCCGTCCGTCAAACTAAGTGTCCCCAACTTTTCAAAAACTGTTCGTCCCATCAGTTCAAAATAATTTTCCTAGAAAGTCTTTATAAAGCTCTATTTTCCAGATTTTTGGCATCTCCGACCAACGTACTCCCTAGGGCGTCGCATGATGTGTCCATACCATCGCAGACGACACTCTTGCAGTTTTTCCCCCACGTCACGGACACCAAGACTACCTCGGATGAATGAGTTGCGTATGCGATTGCATCGCGTTACGGCGCTCATCCACCTCAGCATCTTCATTTCCGTGACGCGAAGCTCCTGGGTGTGTCTGCTTAATGCCAGCCAACACTCGCCACCGTACAGGAGGACAGGCCGTATGATGCATTTATATATCAGCCCCTTGAGCTTCGGAGGCATTTTACGGTCACATAAAACGCCCGTTACCTCGCGCCATTTTGCCCAAGTTTCAGCTTTCTAGTGCAACGGTCACAGAGATTAAGCGAGGACGGACGGACGGACGGACAGACATGGCAAAACTATAAGGGTTCCGTGTTTGCCATTTGGCTACGGAACCCTAAAAAAACTTTGTAAAATAAGAATAATTGACTTCACTAAAAAAACATACAACGATCAAAATAAATTTAAATTTTGTACGTCGGTGTTTCTGATATTATTTGTTTGTTGTCTAACACAGACTCCCGATTGAAGTTATTTTTTTCGTTTTACAGTTACCTACTGTAAAACAAACAAAACTAAGCAACTGTTATTCTCTCTCTGTCTTCTTCATCAGTTCCAATCCGCGAATAATGCTTTTTGATTGCAGATAAAAATTCCACAACCACGATGTATATGATTGCAAATCGGTCCACAAATAACGGAGTTCTGAGGTAACAAACATTTAAAAACGTACATTATGTATTTATTTTAGTTTTTTGTTATTTTAGAAGTGACAGGGGGGGTGGCACACATTTTATCACTTTGGAAATGTCTCTCGCGCAAACTATTCAGTTTAAAAAAAATATATATTCCTCCGCCGGAACCTCCATATCATTTTTGAAGACCTATCCATAGATACCTCACACATATGGGAATGAAGAAAAAAAAAATTCAACTTTCAGTTCTGAGTATGTTGAATCCACAAATTAATTGTTTTTTGTTTCTATTTTTGTGTGAAAATATTAATGCGGTTTACAAAATACATCTACATAGCAAGTTTCAACAATATAGCTTTTATAGTTTCGGAAAAAAATGGCTGTGATATACGGACGGACGGACGGACGGACAGATTTGCCATTTGGCTACGGAACCCTAAAAAACCGGGCAAGGGTTCCGTACCAACTTAATTACAGTTTACCATTTATGACGTTTTAAAAAAACTACCTACTTACTAGATCTTGTTCAAACCAATTTTCGGTTGAAGTTTGAAGACCTATCCTTAGATATCCCCACACGTACGGGTTTGATAAAAAAATATTTTTTTGAGTTTCAGTTCTAAGTATGGGGAACCCTAAACAAAAAAACCATTGAACCATTGTTCTTTTTTCTATTTTTGTGTGAAAATCTTAATGCAGTTCACATAATACATCTAGTTACCAAGTTTCAAGTCTCTTTTAGTTTTAGAAAAAATCGGCTGTGACATCAAACGGACAGACAGACATGACAAATCTAAATGTTTTATTCTGTATCAATAAATCAATATCCATCCAATTCCATTACGTGGCTTTATAGGAGCGCCTGCACAAAACCGCTTTCTGCGCTGTCCGGCGGGGTCTGATCTGAACTGATCGCGCTCATATGATAGAATGGGTAGTACATAATAAGTAAGGTTGAAAATCAAACGATTATTCATCTATTTTGTAGGTAAAAAAACGCTTGTTACAACTTACCCCTGTTACAACTAGCCCCCCGCTCACTTACACTGAGTCTTGTACAATTGAGCCGAGTCTATCGAATTAAAACTCAAAGACTCGAGTTTTTTACATGTCTATTAGCTACTCTAGCTCTTGGTTTAGAAAAAATAAGAATGAGGTTGCTTATAAACAGAAAATACAAAGATGAAAGATTTAATTAATTAAATATGTAAAATTTTAAACAGTTTTTGGGGACGCATATGGAAGATATCCTGGTTGTCCCCTTTTGTATGTCTTGCGATGAGGTGATGATAGACCCAGAAGTAAAAATCCAACTCTCGGTGAAGAACGTATATTTACAGTTACAAATAGAGTCACAAATATAATAGTAAATCGGCGCAACCGAATATTACTAACTTCAACACCCGGACTAATGATAACGGATACATATCTAGTCCGTCTTCCGCGACGGTTCAAGGGTGAGAGCCTGCGGGAGGCGCTAATGGCGCAATTTCATTAGTCGATAGGGCCCGCATGCGTGGTGCGAGAGATTTATCATTTTTTAAATTTGGAACAAGTAGGATAGAAACGAATATTTCGTACGTAAAAAAAAAGTATTGATATCGGCTGGCTGAATAGAGCTAACCCATTGAGATTGGCGCCTTTTGGTGCGATTAAAAAAAAACTGTGCAATAATGAAATTTCTTACATTTTTATTGCTCTATAGTCCAGTCATTATAGTACTTTCACCTCGGAATTCGAGATACCCAGCTGTAAGTCTGTAAATACTTGTATATTGACACCCTAAAAGTTGTCTCAAAACCTACATATGGTAGGGTGTACGCAACTATGAAATTTCAAGGTTAAAGGGCCCAAAAATCGTTTTTTTGCGCTTTTTTGGTAAATATCTCATTTCCTAAAGGTTTTTTGCTATTTGTATATTTAACAATATTGTAGAATACAAAATTCTCTACAAATTTTGTATAAAAAACTTTTTCCTACGGTGAACCGTTTTCGAGATAGAGAGCGGAGAGCGCACGGTCACAGCATCACTTCAGGTCAACTGGTTCCTCCGGTCGAAAACGCGCCATATAAGTTGATACTATCGATAAATCAATGATTATAAATATTTGTCAATTTTTATTAACTATTATATTATATTTCATGATTTTTTTTCTAACACACACTTTTTATTCAGTATTCATTTATTTAACAACACTTACCTGGCGTGTCAGACGTTTACTGACTAAAGCCCACTCCTGTTCCTTCTTTGCCTTTGTTCTAGGGCCCCAGTCAGAGTACCCTTTCACATACCCCATGGCCCCAGTGGATTTCGACCCTGCTGGGCCCCTACGATTTTCTGAAATGTTCTTGAAGTACGCATAGATCATTACGCGTCGTCGACGACTTGAGCGCAATCCGGATGGTAATTGGACGACAGGACGGCGATCTACGCATTTTCAAAGTAAATAACTAGGGTATGTCATTCATTAATAGAAATTGTAGCAAGAACCTATTTTGGGAACGTAGGAAAAGTGATTACTGTTAACAATAATTTAAGAAATTAGTTTCTTGTTTTGAACTTGTATGGATATTATTTTTTTGTGGCTGGTTTTAATAAAGTAGTATACCATTTTGGAATCTTGATTAGTTGCACCAATTTTTAAAAAAACTTGCCATAGTCGTGTTCATACTTTTTTTTACACCAGGACAAGCTAAAGTTGGCTAAAAGTAAAAATCTTCAATAAATTTGGGTAATCACATAAGTTTCATTCATTTTTGTGAAAAATCTAGAGGAATTCTGGATTTTTTAAGAATAGCAGTAGATAGCAGTTTTATTCAGGTTGTCGCTACGAAAAAAGAGCAGCAATATTTAAACAACTGTGGTAATAGTAGAGGAAAATATCACAACAGATCTAAATTTTAAAAGAATTTATTTGTGTTATTTCACTTATTACTTAAAAAATATTTGTGTGATATTTTTTTTTGTATTTTTCTCCGAATAGTCACGACTATTCAGACAAATATTTATAATCATTGATTTATCGATAATTCATTAACTATAATATGGCGCGTTTTCGAGCGGAGGCACCAGTTGACCTAAACTGATGCTGTGACCGCGCGGTCTCCGCCCTATATCTCGAAAACGGTTCACCGTAGGAAAAAGTTTTCTTTACAAAAATTGTAGAAAATTTTATATTCTACAATATTGTTAAATATACAAATAGCAAAAAACCTATAGGAAATGAGATATTTACAAAAAAAGCGCAAAAACCCGATTTTTGTGACCCCCGACCATGAAATTTAATAGTTGCGTACACCCTACCATATGTAGGTTTTGAGACAACTTTTAGGGTGTTAATGTACAACTATTTACAAACTTACAGCTGGGTATCTCGAATTCCGAGATTCTTACCTTAATTGAGCTAATTTGACTGGACTACTAGAGCAATCCGCGAAACTGGCAATAGGCACAGTTAAATAAGGTTCTCAGCAATCTAACGAGTTAGATGCATCAGTCTCCAGCCATGCGATCTGGAGAGCTGGCGGTGAGACACGGGGACCGTTCACGTTGAAGTTTCGGTTCGTTCTGACGACCCGTGTTGAAGGCGTACTTAATAGGAAATGGGTGAGGAAGGAAGGAATGAGATAATTAGTTCATTCATCGATCGCCCGCGAAATCTTAAAAGCGTTTAACGACATTTATTAGAGATGGCGTTACCAAATATATTATTCTAATAGGTACTACAAGAATAACAAATAAATGCATTTTCATTACTTTACACCTTCATACATTAGAGTTCAAATGTATTATATTACGCTTTAGCAAACTTACGAAATTGGCACTTTCGTAAGTTTTCCAAAATATTTATTCAATTGTTTTCTTATGAAATTACGAGACTACCACTTTCGTTAGTTTGCTAAAGCGTAATATAATAAATACCTTTGAACTCTAATGTATGAAGGTGTAAAGTAACGAATATGCATTTATTTGTGATGCGTGTTATATATATGTACAATCCTTTCATGGTAAATAAAAACAGGCGGATTTTGAAACTGAAATTTATCGCAGAATTTATTACATCCCTTTCTTAAAAATAAATATCGTCAATCTAAAGTTTCAAAACGCTCCCCTGTAAAATTTAGTTTTTGCACTTTCGTAAGCTTTCCATAAAGTGGACGATATAATAAATATCTACTGTTTGTAAGGTTGTTTCGGTTTCCAAGACACGTTGTTTAATATAATGTGTGAAACCACCTTCTTCAGATGTTCTCGACGATTCAAAGGCTAACAAGCCTGACAAATTGTTATAAAGAAAAGGCAGGTCATCATTCGGAAATACAGCTTCATACGGATTGCTTTTATAGTGGCTATTGATCATCATATTAACAAATGGTTCTGCAATGACAAAACCTTTATAGCAGCGTATTAAAGATGTTTTTTCAATTAAATCGTATATATCTTTATGATGCGGGTGGCTCGCAAAATAATTAGATACCAAATCATCATTGCGTTTTGAAATATTCGCCAGTGTAGAGTCGGTTTTTAATTTATTACCAAAAATTTTGCGCATTTTGGAATTGGTAGCCAAAGCATAAAAATAATGGATCTTCTGACTACTATAATCTTTTTTTAAACAATCACAAATGTATTCCACTGCAAAGTATTCCGCGAATGTTTGGTGTAAGAATATTGGTATTCCGTTTGCCACGCCAACTATGAGATCCGCCTTCTCTTGTCCCTTTTGACACAATTTGATCGTCTCTTTTATTACTTCCATTTCTTTTTTATTAAATATGGTGCCAAACGTGGCATAAGCTCCCAATTGTTTGTGCTTTAAAATTGACTTTGTAATTTCATTTTCCAAAATACTCATCATATCAGGCTTATAGATGTTCATTCCGTTTTTCTCTTTATACCGTCTTTTAATTTTGTATTCCAAATAATTTGCAAAAACTCTAAAGGTGTCAATATCTAGATACCATTCCCTAGATTTTTTGGTGTCGTCTTTTATATTGTTTTCAATATTAATAACTGTTAGGTACGTAATTAAAGGATTCGAATCAGAGTTTAGTTCATCTGCAAAAGGATCATAAACCACAGCCTGACTGGTGCTGCTGCTGCCGGCATCATTTTGACATTTCCATGACGGAATGTATGGGTCCTTAATTTCAGAACTCATATAAAGGGCTGCACTTTTATAGATCTCATATAGTGACTTTGCTACTGGTGTTCTTTCATTATCCAGTACTGACATGTACTCAAGGAATTTCTTGACGTTTTCGAATTGTATGCTATTTAGATTCTCTAATTTCAAACTACATTCCCAAAATGTATTCAAATATTTTTTCATTTCCATATTTGAAAAGTAATCTATTTCGTAAGAAGATTGAAACTCCTTCTCTAAAATGGATTTTACTTCGTTATATGACCTGCTTGTGATCCACATTTTATGCCTACGAAGAACATTTTTGATATGCTTAAGGCATTTTAAGACCAAATCATTATAACGAGGCCAAATCTCATCAAAGCCATCGAATAAAAATATTATCTCTCTGTTATAGTAAAAGTGAAGAAACAAATGTAACTCAAACTCAGTTAGGGAGTCTGCTGTACATTGTGACAAATACACTACATTATCTTGTTCTTTTAGTGTTATTACTACTTTATTTTCTTTGCCTAATTTCTCTCGAATCATTACTTGACACATAAACTTTAAAATTTCTAATAAATTGATGGTTGTTTCATCTTCTTGCCATTTTCTGAACTCTTCGGAACATTCAATTAAGTCGATCCTTACAATCCAAACTTCTGGTTTGAACTCTTTTGTTTTAATCGCTAAATGAGTGAGTAAAGTTGACTTGCCCATCCCAGGCTCTGCTGTGATAAGAACTACATTATCTTTAATATCGTAAAAAGTTTCTACTAGATGAGACTTTTCAGGAGTTATATCGTTGGTATCAGGTTTTGTCTTTCGTATACATCTGTCAACGTACAAGTGTTTTATTTCATCATAATTTCTATTATAGGTTAGCTTACCTACAGTAATTGTTTCTTCAGTAATGATTTTATTTAAAACCTCTCCTTTTACATAAACCTTTGACTTGTCATCAAGTATTAAGTTTAATTTTACTTCCGTGCCTTGAAACGTCGTTTTACTGCCATCCAAAATATTATTTTGTGATTCTTCACTCATGCTAATGAGATTATTGTTTTCGTCGTGTACTGGAGGATTTGGGAAATACTTTTTTAATATTTCAACATACGCGTGATTTGTAACAATGATAGTTTTTTTCTTAAGAACGGCTTTTGCAATATTTTCTAGAATTTTCTTTTTGTCATTTGGTATGTCTTCGCATACTAATATTAGAACTTTTTCTTTATTTGTATCATTTAACTCTTTAATCAATGACTTGCGGTCTTTTAGTGGTAATTTAACAATATATTTAAGATCTAAAACAGCAGAGTCTATATTGGTGAAGTGTTGCATTACTTTAATAATAGAAAGCACGGTGTTATCTGTAACGATAACGGTACTCGAGTCCTGGTCGTGCAATTTTAATGACATCACTGTGTCTTCAGTGAATGTGCAAGCAATATGATTTATGCTGTTACAAAACATTGCATTTACGATGCTGAGCAGGGGGTTTTTAATAATATTGCTTTTTGCCTTATGAAATAAGTCACTTTTTCGTGTGAGATAAGGTGCTTGCTTTGGTTTCATCCACCATTTCTGTATGTCATCGTGATATTTTGAAAATATTGCATCAGTTTGAATTTGAAAGTAGTTTGGTTGATCTTGCAGATATTCTTCGACTTCGGATTTTAATATTTCCTCTACGGCTTTTTCATCAGCTTGATCAGAGTAAATTAGCAGTTTGTTTAAGAAATCTCTCGCTAAATTTTCTTCGTACTCAGTATATGTCCATAATAGTTTAGAAACATTTTTAAATTTAAAACAAAATTTATATTCGCACAAATCAGGGATTTTATTTTCTGATCTATCTTTGTTAATTAATCTAATTTCTTCTTTTAAGCTTTCTAATAAGTTTTTAGCAAGAGTTTCCAAAGAATCTCCGGAATCTGTTATCTTCAACAGATTAGCGTCATCGTCAAGCACAAATATGTTTCCAATGGCACTACCTATACCTCCGTTGGGCCGAATGAATCCTTCTCCTAAAGTTTCATCTATAATAACTATTTTACTGGATTTACACTGGTCCAATAAATGGATTATTTGTGTTGTTAAATATTTTATTCTTTTATTTTTTTTTTCTTCGTTGCCACTTAGTGTTATGTCTTTGTTCCCAAAAGCAACTGGGACTTTAAACGTCGTCTCTTCAGATAATAATATTTCTTTTGCAGCCAGTTCTACTGCTTTATTAATAGTCGATCGAGACACATCTATTTGTTTTATATTCGGTGGCAAATCTTTTTTAATTAGTTCATCAAATTCTAACTGGCCATTGTTGTATTTTATAATGGTCCCTATTATTTTGCTTAGTTTCGAAACATCAGTAGGCTCGGCTAAGAATTCAGAGAGTAATATTTTTTCATTGGTTTTTCTTTTTCTTCTTTTTAGAATCTCTTTGAACAGTTTATCTTTGAATATTAAGAGATATTCGTCATTCGTGTCAAAGAAGCCGGTGCGAAAAGAAGCGATTCGATATCCATCGGGTTGAACTTCTGTAACGTCGACTACTTTTTGTGCCAGAATGATGTGATATCGAAGCAATATCTCGTCAGTCAGCAGCATTTGAAAATTGCTGTCATCATTGATAAACTTTGCAACTCGTTCAGCCAGGACAGCTATTTGTTCTTTAATAGCTATTTTACATAGAAACTCAACATTGTTTTCATGTTTATACGTTTGCTGGACCGTACCATCTGTATCAATTAAATCATTTAGAATGGGGCATAAGCTACTTTGTACTTCAGAGTCATTACTAGACTCGTCTTTTGCAGTCGTGTAGATAACGAACAAACAGTCAACTTCATTAAATGTGCCCCTCCAAAATAAGTCCTTAGTACTCGGATCGAATTGTTGTCTAATTTCTAAGTAACTGGTAAAGTAGGTTGCTAAATTGATTTTAAGAGTCTGTTCCTTGTTTTCCCTATGCTTAGCTTGAATGAAGACACAGATAGGTTTATCAAACCCTTCCACTTTTGCTCGGTAGCAAATATCGTCAAATGCTCCTGCGTGCTCAACATTTGAAGCTAATTGAAAATCTGTAATCCTCTCGTCCTGAAACGCTCTAAAATATAACAAACTGAGTAACTTCGTTTCATACAGTTGTCCGCTGATTCCTGAGGTTCCTTCACGCCTGTTAAACATGGTATAGCTGCTCGTTAGTCCCGCTTACTGAGGCTACCAAAGTATTTGAAGAGGGCATTTGAAAACCTGAACCTGCCAACAAAGAAAACATATTGATGAGACTGAAATATCCGAAGTAAAAATCGGGAAGATGTGCTGTAACAGTATTATTATATCTAACTCTTACGCTGTACCATAAAAATCTTGAATGTGTTTCCCCTTGACATCAAAAAAGGGATAAAACAACTAAAAAGTGTAATATAAATGTTTGTTACAAAAAACATACAACGGACGTTAATGTTAAAAAAATAGGTAAAAAATCTTTTTAAGTTAAACGGTTTTATGTTAAACATACATTGCAATGTATAAGATAAATGTACTAAAAACCAAAAAATAATAAAATAGATACAGTCGTGGGAATTATAAACATATGCATAGATTAGAGTAAAATAAAACCGTGGGGCAACTGCCTAATTATTGTGTAACATTACAAAACAAACATTTTAATCAACGATTGTAGACAATTGACGTGCCCCACGGGGTCTTTCGTCGTTTCGCCCCGCTCTGGTTCGCCCCGCGGGGCGAAACGACGAAGTATCATCAGGAATGGGCTGTTTCGCCCCACGGCTGACCTTGGGGCGCCGAGCGGGGCGAATCGACCAATAGCTCAATTAGTTTGTACCTAAACATAGCGGTGCGAATCGCCCCATTCCTAAGAGCTATTGGTCGACATGGCAATGTATGTTTAACATAAAACCGTTTAACTTAAAAAGTTTTGTTTACCTATTTTTATTTTCTAGTTTTTAGTTTTTATTTCGCATTCTGTTTAATTCATTTAGTGCTTCATTATTGCAAGGTTTAATCACCCTTTTATTTGATACCCATATTGGTGGGACTGATAAAAAATTGTTATCAGCCATCTGGTAGCGGCGGCCATCTTAGATTTCAATTTTCCATAGTAAATTGTATTCTACTTGTTGAGGCCTTTCATTTGATACCCATGTTGATGGGATTGATAAAACCTAAGTTATCCGCCATTTTGTAGAGGCCGCCATCTTGGATTTTAATTTTATATAGTACATTGTATTCTACTGGTTGAGCACTTTCATTTGATACCCATATTGATGGGATTGATAAAACCTACGTTATCCGCCATTTTGTAGCGCCCGCCATCTTGGATTTCAATTTTTTATAGTATATTGTATTCTGCTTGTTGAGCCCTTTCATTTGATACCCATATTGATGGGATAAATAAAACATAATTTATCCGCTATTTTGTAGCGGCCGCCATCTTGGATTTCAATTTTTTATAGTATATTGTATTCTGCTTGTTGAGCCCTTTCATTTGATACCCATATTGATGGGATAAATAAAACATAATTTATCCGCTATTTTGTAGCGGCGGCCATCTTGAATTTATAATGATAATCATCATCATCATCTGCCTAGCCTTTTCCCAAGTATATTGGGGTCGGCTTCCAGTCAAGCCGGATTTAGCTGAATACCAGTATTTTACGAGGAGCGGCTGCCTACCAGACCTCCACAACCCATTAACTGGGGTAATACGGTACTTCATGGCAAGACTGGAGTCAGATTTACTGGCTTCTGACTATCCGTAACGACTGCCAAAGATCTACAAATGACAGCCGGGTCCAACAGCTTAACGTGCTTTCCGAGGCACGGAGGAAACTCGTTATGTTAAGATGGTCACCCATCCACAGACCAACCTAGGCAAGCGTTGCTTAACCTTGAAGATTGACCTGTGCGGCTGTTATTATCTAGCCACGAGCTCCTCTGAATTTATAATGATAATAAATAAACATAATTGTATTGTCACCAAAATCCAAAGTTTATACAAAATTTCAGATTAATCGGTTGACAGAAAGAGGGTGAAATTTGAATTACTAAATTTGACACAAGAATAAATAATAAAACAAACGGGGTGAGCTAAATAAAACCGTTTAATAAAAAAAACCGGGCAAGTGCGAGTCGGACTCACGCACTGAGGGTTCCGTGCCAACGTTTTTTTCTTGTACCGTAACTACAAATTTTCAGTTGTCTTTTCCCTATACCTTGCTTCGTGCCAAATTTCAAGATTCTAGGTCAACGGGAAGTACCCTATAAATTTTGATTCCTTTGACAGTGTCGAAATCTACGTTTTTTGCAACATATACGGGCGTATCTTTTTTTCCCGTCAACTTACAAGTTTGATTTTTGCATAGTGTCAAGGGACCACGAATTTGAGCATATTATAATTTTAATTTCAACTTTATACCTTTACGCGTTCCCGAGATAAAGGGTCTTGACAGACAGACAGACAGTCAGACAGACGGACAACAAAGGTATCCTATAAGGGGGGCTCCGTTTTTTCCTTTTGAGGCACGGAACCCTAAAAACTCAAAAAAGCATATATCGGGTGTGTCTGACATCGATGCAGACTTTTGTTTAAAATATTAGGAAAATTTCGACGAAAAATTCCATCACAGGGGGGTCACATGTTCTGTGGTCACAATCATAAATATTATACTGGATCCACGGTATTCGTTTGTGCGTTGATGTCTGACACAGCCTGTATAATAGTTCTTTTATTACTTTTGTGAGTTTTCTCGCGTCGTTATTTAACACAGAAATTAAAGTTATTTTGTACTTTTTAGTATATTTTTTTTTTTTTGTTGTAGATTTTTGCATATCTTATTTATATACTCTGGCTCTTGATTATAAACTGTATTAACTATAGAAACCATAAGTATAAATATTGTTTTACTCCCTTTACATAACGTTCGCATAACTGGTCATGGAGACCACAGATAGAGACTGGTGTAGAAGTAACAGCAACATAATCATCATCATTTCAGCCGAAAGACGTCCACTGTTAGACATAGGTCTTCCACAAGTATCGTCATAACGAACGGTCCTGTGCGTCTCGCGGACATCGCATTGCCGCGAATAAGTATAAGTATATATCAATCAATCAATCAATCAATCAATCTCACCCGGTCCACTTTGTGCGAGGCTTTCCAACGCTTCGTCTTCAGGTACGCGGTCGCCGCTCCAGAACCTTTCGGCCCGATTGACTGCCTGTTCTGTGAGCAATGTGCCGTGCCCACTGCTTTGAAGTTTGACGATTCTTCAGGCTATGTCGGTGATCTTGGTTCTCCTGTGAATAGAAATATATTTTTTATTCGAATCTTTTCTTTTGTTTAATTAATAACCACAATGATTTTGTTGACTCACAGTAGCTACAACCGTTTCCTATTAAAATAATACTAGAGCTATCTTATATTATTGTCATGAAAGTGGCTCTTTTGTTGTTTAAGAATATTTTTTTAAACTTCACTGCATAGTATAAAACAAAGTCGCTTTTTCTGTCCCTATATCCCTATGTATGCTAAAATCTTTAAAACTACGCAACGTATTTTGATGCGGTTTTTTAATAGCTAGAATGATTCAAGAGGAAGGTTTATATGGATAATACATGCATAATATAGTAGGAAAACGCACCCGTGCGAAGCTGGGGCGGGTCGCTAGTAAACTATAAAGTAAAATCAGTAGCCCAAATCAATTTAGTTTGACAAATTGAAATAAAACCGTGTTTTCTTACTAAATATTTTGATTTATAGATGTGATCTCATTGTTTTTTTTTAGGTGGGAAATCATCTAATGACGCAAACGCATGGCCATAGTATGCTCCGCTTACATCTCTTTCAGGCACGTGGAACACTACGCGCCGACGACGACTCGGCGAAGTGGTACACCAGATAAATAAGCCCGCCAGTAATACTTGCTCGGGTTCATTGTCTGACATCAGCGCCAACTGTCCTGCCCGCCTAAACCACTTGTCGATCTGCGAAGGACATCACTTGCAGAGCCATCTAGCGTTTTATCGTAACATCGCCTGCCAAATTAGTAACCTAGTCGATAGCCGTATCAGATTGCAAGTCACAATACCGGGCGCCCAATGTGGAGGTTGCGGTCGCTTTATATCTACGAAAGGGCGCCAAATGTGGGAAATGCCTGATGATGTACCATCTAGTGTGTGTGGCCGTCCCCACCAAAGCGAACATTGCACCTAACTGTCGTTGTCCCGAATGCAAAAAAAATATCGTCAGGGACAATAGGTCTGACACCCCCGTCAGAGGCTCCACACAGTGTCCCACAAAAGAGGCTGAAGAGGATCCAGCTATAGCGGTCACAAGCACGCCCAGCAATTTTGGAGCA
This sequence comes from Mythimna separata, assembly GCA_030763345.1. Classification (NCBI taxonomy): domain Eukaryota; kingdom Metazoa; phylum Arthropoda; class Insecta; order Lepidoptera; family Noctuidae; genus Mythimna; species Mythimna separata. Next base: position 15,797,255 of record CM061177.1, on the reverse strand, counting down.
TCGCCTAAAGCTGACGTTACGACCGTGGAGCTGTCGCCAGTCTCTGGCTCTGACTTGGCGCTGATTATGAAGGAGCTTAGGGCGGTGCGTGCGGAAATTCAAATTTTCAGGAAGAAGATGGAGGTGGAGATGGCAGAGCTCAAACGTGGACGCCTTGGAGACGCAAGCCAGCTCAGTTGCCACTACGAGTGTGGACCGGGCTGCAGAGGAACTGAGACGTGAGCTGAACGACAGGGATCAGGACCTCCTTTCTAACGATGTAGAGGTTTCAACACGCCTAGATTTAATAATCGATCTATCTCCTTATCGACTTTATCGCGCCACGCAAATACAATGGGCCGCGCTTTGAAAAATACTGGTTTTGCGTCACTTTTCAGTTCCAGTTCTTCCATCCTCGTCGCCATTATCCATATGACAAATCCATATATTTCATTATCCTTAACTATTTTTGTACACAGTTGAGTATTTTAGTATTAAGAAAACGAATGAATAATCTATGTATTAAATAAAAGGGAGAGAGACACATATTCATAATTATATGTCATTATCCTTAACTATTTTTACACATTACTCATGCATTGTTGTTCTAAGTGTCTTTGTTTTTGTAATTGTTATGATATTGTGGTGAGAAATAAATATATTATTATTATTGTGTTGACGCACTCATGTGCGTCAACACAATGCATGTGTGCATGGACTGCGCTCCCGCACAACCATTAGGTACTTACGAATAAATCAGTGGGCTATGAGCAGCGAGTAGTTTCACTGGTGTCCACACGTCACCCTCATACCTACACAATAGTGGCGACGAGGATGGAAGAACTAGAACTGAAAAGTGACGCAAAACCAGTATTTTTCAAAGCGCGGCCCATTGTATTTGCGTTGCGCGATAAAGTCGATAAGGAGATAGATCGATTATTAAATCTAGGCGTGTTGAAACCGGTTAAACATTCAGACTACGTATCACCTATTGTGCCCGTACTTAAACGTGACGGTTCCGTCAGATTATGTGCGGATTATTCGGTGATCATTAACTAACAATTAGTAATAGAACAGTATCTTTTACCGACAGTCCACGAGTTAATTTCTAAGTTACACGGTAGCCAGCAATTTTCCAAAATTGATTTGTCAATGGCTTACAATCAATTTTTGCTCGATGACAAGTCACGAGGACGAGAGGACGCCCGGGTGTCGCCGCTGTGTGGACTGCCCGGAGGACACGGTGGAGCACACGGTAGAAGTGTGCCCCGCTTGGGCGGAGCACCGCCGTGTCCTCGTGGAGACTATCGGGAGCGGCGACCTCTCGCGCCGGGCCCTGGTTCAGGCCATGGTCCGGAGCGAGGAGGGTTGGCATGCGGTCGCCTCCTTCTGCGAAGCAGTGATGCTCGTGAAGGAGGCTGCTGACCGCGAGCGCGTGAGGGAACGGTCCTCACGCCGCCGCCGCCGAGATCCCGATCCTGATTTCCGACCACCGTAGGCGCGGGTTCGCGGACGGCGAGCACTGCGTAGCTCGCCGTCCGGCAGTCTGGAAATAATCTGGACCGAGCCCAGTCGTCAACGGCGCGTTCTGTTCCACGCGCGCCTCAAGGAGATGTCAGCAAACTGTAGGGGCCCGGTAGGGCCGAAGCCTCTGGGGGGAACATGTGGTATTCCTAACGGTTGATACCGAGTCCCCCCCAGAACGAAGGCAACGAAGGAACGGGGTAGGGGTTTAGTCAGTAAGAGTCTGACACGCCCTCCCGCTCCGCCCAAGAGCGGGGGAAGTCATTCTGATGACTCCCCTACCAGAAAAAAAAAAAAAAAAAAAGTCACAAAACATAACCTGCATTAACACTCCCCGGGGATTGTTCAAATAGACACGTCTTGTATTCGGGATGTCAAGCGCACCTTCTATTTACCAGCGCGCAATGGAAATCTTCTTGGCAGGACTAGACAGAGTGTTATGCCTTCTACACGATCTGTTAAATTTTTTAAAGACGAAATAAATTACTTAGAATATGTGCTATACAAGAACGGGTTAAAGAAAGACTCGACTAAAGACAAGACCATGTTAAATGCGCCTGTTCCAACTAATGTCAATACCTTACAATCATTTTTAGGACTTGTTGACTACTATCGGAATTTCATTCTTCGAGCATCAAGCATACTTAGTCCATTGTATGATTTATTAAAGAAAGGAGTTAAGTGGCATTGGAAAACGATTCATCAGAATGCATTCAATGAAATGTTGTTGGACAAGTTGGACACCTCTACATCGTTAGAGAGGAGGTCCTGATCCCTGTCGTTCAGCTCACGTCTCAGTTCCTCTGCAACCCGGTTCACACTCGTAGTGGCAACTGAGCTGGCTTGCGTCCCCAAGGCGTCCACGTTTGAGCTCTGCCATCTCCACCTCCATCTCCTTCCTGAAAATTTGAATCTCCGCACGCACCGCCCTAAGCTCCTTCATAATCAGCGCCAAGTCAGAGCCAGAGACTGGCGACAGCTCCACGGTCGTAACGTCAGCTTTAGGCGATGCTCCAAAATTGCTGGGCATGCTTGTGACCGCTATAGCTGGATCCTCTTCAGCCTCTTTTGTGGGACACTGTGTGGAGCCTCTGACGGGGGTGTCCCTGACGAATTTTTTTTTTGCATTCGATATATAAAGCGACCGCAACCTCCACATTTGGCGCCCGGCATTGTGACTTGCAATCTGATACGGCTATCGACTAGGTTACTAATTTGGCAGGCGATGTTACGATAAAATGCTAGATGGCTCTGCAAGTGATGTCCTTCGCAGATCGACAAGTGGTTTAAGCGGGCAGGACAGATATATTTATTACTCCGGTCTCAGTATCCAAAGTTAGAGAGAAAGTTTACGGGTCAAGGACCTTTCTCAAAACGTTCCAGTAAAGTTGGTGTTGTTTCCTACGACATCCGACGGGCCGACGATCACTGCATATAAAATGTATTTTATACAGGAAAGTGTGAAATATTTACTTTGTGAATAGGATGCAAAATTGACACCTGTCTTGAGTCATTTTTGAAGGATCTTCACAGTTTGACTACATGCGGTTACGTAGATACCTGTATTAGCAATCTTACCAATATTCAGCCAAGTGCGAATTATTGTAACCTCACCCCGATTAAATAGTCTAATTTGACCGGACTATACTGGCGGGCCTATTTATCTGGTATACCACTCCGCCGAGTTGTCGACGGCGCGTAGTGTTCCACGTTTGAATAGTTATTCGAATTCACCATTTTTGTGTTAAAATTAAACCTACCCTTGTCCTTCACTAGCCCTTTGCGCTCTAGTGCTACGGTCACTCTTTCAAACGCTCCCACTGCACCTTCAGTTTTGCGCCGTCGACTCGGTTCTTCCTATCGAACGGACAGCCTGATAAGCGACGCCGCAAATTGTCAAACATTATACATATTACAATATTTATAATATGTCTGCCGCATGCCCGACAAACTGGGCCAAAGTAGCACAGGGTTGGTGCCCTGAAACAGTACGACGGTGTCGCGGCAGACCACGAAGGAGATGGCGGGACGAATTGGATAGATTCCGCCAGAACTGGCAGGAGGAAGCGCGGGCTCGCGAAAGATGGATAGAGTGGAGGGAGGCCTTTGCCCAGGAGTGGGACAGAATAGGTTCATAAAAAAAAATTTAAAAATATTACCTTTAAATAGGTCCTCGAGATTCAGATGCGCTAAATAAAAAACTATTCGCTAAGTATATAGTTACAACACTAAGCTGTCTTTTGCAGTTTGTTTAGCAAAGAAAGAAGTTGCACGATACAAAAATAACCACAACTGAACAATAGTATGAGTCAGTATTGTGCGGGACAAATGATAATAGTGATAACAATGATAACAGTGATTATAGTGATAGTGAACCAAAGTGAACTGATAAGACAGTGATAGCGTATAAGTGATAGTATAGTGTTACCTAGGACTTATATTCTTGTTAAATTAATAGTTATTCTTATTAGATAAGTTGAATTCTTTGTGTTATATAGTTTAAGAGTTTTGATAAGAATTGTTCTTGTAAATAGTACTCTCGTTGTTCAACTTATGATGTAAGTTATGTCTTGTTTTCTCGTATTTTATATTTTTCCTAGGTAGATCTTAGTTCATAGATTCCGAAAATGTATAGTTTTTTTATATGTTTTTATAGAAATTTGTTATGAAAAACGCGAATAATGTCACGCGCTTCTCATTACGGTAAAGTTTTGTCATACTTGGGCTAACTGTGCCGAAATCGACTTTATTCTAATTGGATTAAATTCTCGTGCTCTGATTGGACAACCAATCAGACTGTTTAAATTTTTTAGACATTTTTGTATAAATATCGGGTCGGATTTCGGTTAGCGATGGGTCGTCGACGTAATTTTCGTTAACGAAACTAGACCGTTCATCATCGTTCATCGACGAGTCGATCAACTAGTTGATTTCGTCGACTAGTTCACTTGTTTACGATGCGTTTAATCTAAACGTATACGACGGTTTTTGGGTTCGACTATGTTTGCATAAGTTGACGGTAGACGGCTAAACGCCTGGACGGACAGAGTGGTTGAACATAAATTAATAATATTTAAAAAAAAAGCCTTATTATCGGCCTACCGTAAGAATATATCTGTTAGTATAACTTAAATGTACAAAAAACTTATTAGTTGAGCTTCCCTTCATACTTTTCCAGGCTTAGGACTGGCTAAATACAAAAACTTTGCTAACATAACAATAGTAGTATCTATATACTAATATTGTATGTACATATGTTGTTGAAATAATTATAAAAATTGAAAAGTTGTATTTCAGGCGTATTTAGAAGATCAACTGATTTTATGTACATAATATTTTATATTTACATTTGTATTTTTTTTTTTGTTTTTTTTTTTTTTTTTCTATGTACACATATACATACATGGCTCCAGCCAGAACTCAAAACCCATCGAACCTTTCTTTATTTGAATTGACATTCAAAAACATGATCTTCTCGACTTTGCTTGTAGTGAGTCTCGTTCGCCTTTCATTTATAATTAGACCCGTTTTGGAAAACATTCGTTCGCATGGAACGGATGTTGCCACGATGTTACACCGGGTTACAAATATTTTTTTTAAATTTGGATATACAAATTGGTGTTTTCTCCACCATTCCAAAGGGCACGTTAAATTTCCCTTTTGGTCCTTCCGGGGCAGGAGTTCATCAGATAGATACATATCTACCTCTTTTATGGCTCTTGAAAGAGGTGTCCCCTGAGCAGTGCTCGACGCTACCATTTTGTCGAAGATATTCCAGGGGTTGAGATCAGGTTCAGCAGCTTCTTCGACGTCGACGACAGTGGAGACAGTGGCTGGAGTGGCATGTTCTTTTTCGCCAATTAAAGCAGCTACCAATTTACGTACCGTTTCCTTTGTTCTCATCGCTTCGGATTGGTCCGAAAAACCTTGCATTTTGAAGCGAGGGTCCATAAAAGTGGCCAACGCGAACGTGCCACTAGTTTCCACAAATCGGAATCGTTCTTCTAAACCTGATTTTAACAAGAGCACTGTATCGTATGCTTGAGGTAGCAAATCGGTTTTATTTAAAAGCTTTTGGCAAGCTTCTTTTAAACAACGAGTCACAATAATGATTGAACTTCCCGTTGTGTATTTTTCGCCGCTCATCGATGCACAAATTTCTTCGAATGGTCGTAGAACAGAGCAAAGTTGGTCATATAGCTTCCAGTCTTCCGGGTTGATTGTTGGTAAATTTCTGTCTGCAAAAGCCAAAGTAGATCGAATAGCATCTTCTAACTCTACAAATCTTTTCAACATATAATATGTTGAGTTCCAGCGAGTTTCGACCGCTTGGCACAATCGCTTAGGTTCTAGACCTTGTTGAATTTGATATTTTTGCAGTCGTTCGGACGAAACTGTACTTTTTTTTACGTGAGCAACTACACGTTTCACCTTGTCGATTTGGGGCTTCGTTAACTGCAGCGCGTGTTCAACTATTAAGTTGAGGCTATGTGCATAACAACCAAAATGCTTCCACCCCAATAATTCTTTGACGGCCTTCACAATATTAGAAGCATTGTCGGTTATCATAAAGTTTACTTTATGTTTTAGGTCATATTTGTCCACTAATGTGCTTATTTCTGCGGCGATGTTCTCTGATGTGTGATGGCCTGGAAAATGACAACAGCCTAACAATACCGTTTTTAACTCTAGATCATCTGTAAGGTAGTGTCCTGTGAGAGCAATATAGCTCTCAGTTTTTAAGGATGTCCACATGTCAGCAGTTAGGCATATACTATGCACCTCTTTGCGTAATTGGCTAGTCAATGCATCATGCAGTTTAGTATAAGCCTCCTGCATAATTGAGTTGGATAGCGTCTTTCTGGTGGGCAGCTAGTAGCCGGGAATCCATCGACAGAATTTTCGGAAGGCTCTTTCTTCAACAATCGAAAACGGATGGAAACTGTCCGTGCACAGATCAAGCAAATCTAAATTAATTTTTTGTTTTTGCTCGTTACTTATTTTTTTACTATTGATATATGTATCCATAATTTTTTGCTTTTTACATAAGTTCATCATAGTCCCATCTGTTGTTTCATTCGTAGGATTCGTAGATGTGCTCGGGCCAGGTAAATGGTAAGAATCAACTGCAGCACCAGCCGCAGTGCTATTCTGTTGCCGAGCTTGAGACGGTTGCGTCTGCGACGACAGTGACGCAAAAACAGATACATGCTTTCGTTTTAGGTGGCTTTTTAGATTCGCCGTAGTAGACTTATAAGCTAATTTTTCTTTGCATAAGTTACAAACAGCTTTGCCACTTAAAGCGTCCTTTTCATAATGATGCCACAATTCACTACGTCCCGCCATTTTTTTGTCACACTAATATTTTTATTTAATAATTTACAATTAACCTAACTACAATATTTACAGAAATTAAATTAAATTCACAGTTTTTTTTTAATATAGTAAATACCACTTAGAACTCCAGATAACTATAATATATACACTAATTTCGAATGTTCGACTAATTACCTACAACTTTATTTTAAAAGAAATTGCAATCCGCGATTTATGCACAACGATGACCTTGCACGCGATTCGTATATTTCGTATTACGTCACGATGTTCACTAAAATAAAAAATCCAAATATCAATAACAACAATAATATTCAACTTCTAAGAAATTCTAACCAGTATAAACCGGTTTAATTCGCCCGCCGCTCGCGCCGCCCTTAGCTTAGAGTTGCCAACCATACTTTTATAAAAACGTATTTTATTTTATTTTTGGTACATACAGGAAAAGTTTTTAACCACTGCGCAATTTTTTTTTGGTGGCTCAGTGTAAGTAATAGAACACAGATCAATCTTCAAAGTTAAGCAACGCTTGCCAAGGTTGGTCTGTGGATGGGTGACCATCTTAACATAACGTGTTTCCTCCGATTGTGTTCCAGAGAAGAAACAATAAATAAATACAACAATTGAAAAATACTTTTTAATTCTAATACTTTTTTCGTCTTACTAAAACATTATAATATGTATATTTTTGTCCAAAGACAGTTAATAATAATAATAAATTTTATTCACAACCTTTTTTACAAAATCCTATGAAAACCCTGACTTCTGAGCTAGGTAAAAACCTGTATTACAGAAGTCAGTGCCCTCTCCCACTTTCAACTTACAGTTGGCAACTAATGGCAACCCTTTTAGATAGACCGTGTACGTATTCGACTGTCAGTACTCCCTCACATTATTATACCATTTCACATAAAATCCACTCTATTACTACATTCGTAACGTTCAATTTCGCTTGTATGAACGCCCGAACTTGTAATAACCGACTACGTTTAGGCACCGATGTTGAGTTGGCCGTATGTAAGAACGTTGTGGACTTTTGATTTTAGCCGTCTACGAATCGACTAGTCCACGCCTGAATGATAGACCGTCTACGCGTTGTTTCTACGTCGACCGTCGATTTAAACCGTTCGTTGATTCGACGCCCATCTCTAATTTCGGTGTCGGCACAGCACTCTCCGCCCGACGCTCGCCCCGAACGGTCGTGCTGCCCCCGTGCTCCGCGCCCGCTCTGTGCTCCGCGTTTATCGCTTCGCCACGCCGCTCCTGCTCGCGTGACGTCATCAGTGCTGCCGCCCGCAACACCAAGTCACGCCGATCAAGTCGTCGTGACGTTACCCACATTCGCCGACCTCAACACCAAGCAACGCCGCGCCGAGACTGCTCGTCGTGACATCTTCGTGGTTCGTCGTAAAACGTACCTCAAGCCACGCCGCGCCGAGCCTGCTCGTCGCGACATCTGCGTGTGTTCGTCGTAAAACGTACCCCAAGACACGCCGCGCCGAGCCTACTCGTCGCGACATCTTGTTCGTCGAAAACGTACACCAATCCAAAGCCGCCTTTCTCAAGACAGTGGAGGATATCCTTTTTCCGTAGCGGAGAAAGTCGGAAACGTTGTGCCCCTTAAGGGAAAAGCCACAGTTTCGTAGTCCTTGACTGGCTAGCTCACGGTGACAACAAGGTCAAGGGGGTGTTGACCCGATACACCCGCCGAACCCCTTCAGGGCTAGGCAGTCAATTGGAGTCGGGAGCTAGGTTTTAGCCTTGGGGGATCTCCTAGTCAAGCCGAAACTCCGAGTTCTCTCCACAGCAACACACCTGGTGTCGGTTGGGTGTCTCTACCCCTTCGCACCAGACCCTGATAGGGCTCGATCGCACATTAAGATTGGCGATCGGTTACTAGCTTAGGGCTCACCAATAGGTACACACCTCCCAGCCAACCCCTGCTGGGAGGGTTATTCACCCCCGGACCTGTCCAACCGGGGACCTAGGTGTAGGACCCAAATGCCCTCGGGCATATAATTCCCCCTCCCCCATGACGACCATGAGGGACGCCGACATACTGGCGTTCTTCAGGGTCATCCTTGAAGACGACGAATTTCTCGCTAAATATGGCGAGAAAATCGCCGCCCTCAGGAGGAAACCCTCCACCCCCCCAATCTTAGATTCGCCGCTGACACCAATGCCGGCTGACAGGGGCACCTTCACTAAGATAAGCCCTCCTGGCTCCGCACCCTGCGAAGCCATGGACACCGCTCCACCCCACTACGACTCCGACGACCAGTCTGGAGATGCCTCCTCTTCGGAGGAGGAATTCCAGTTAGTCGAGGGAAGAAAGAGGAAAGCCGGCAAGGCAAAGGCCACAAACGCCAAGAAGCCAGTGGCCCCTGCACCCTCCCCCTCGCCCGCCCAGCAGCCAACTCGCGCCTCCCCTTCCCCGAGGCCTGGCTCCCCCCCCACTGCTCCCACCGCCCAGGCGAAGAAGCAGCGCCCACCTCCCCCAATCTACATACAGGATAAGGGGAAATGGACCGACGTGTCCAAAATGTGCGTGGATTGCAAGATCCAGTACACGAATGCCCGCTCCTGCCAGCAGGGCATAAAAGTACAAGTCCCGACGGCCACAGACTATCGGGACCTGACCCGCTCTCTAAGGAAACGCAACGTTCCCTTTCATACATATCGTCCCCGTAGAGCGAAAAATCATTAAGTCGAAAAATCGTGTTTTGAGATAATGAATTTTAAAGTTTTTTAAAATAAGATTCGTTATAACTTCAGTTAGCCATTACATATCTTTATTTTTTTTAGTTTTTATTTAAAGGAAAAAATAATGTGTTTATATTTTAAGAGTTATAATGCACGAAAATCGTTTTATAATTAAGATAAACAAAAAAACATCAAATTAGTTAATTATTGATTGGAGAACCTCTGATTTAGTTTTGACTTAGTTAATTGTCGACTACAGTTAGTGATTTTTTACTTAGTTTCAAATTGTTATGAAGAAAAATAACCCGAGTTGAGTAAAATGGAACTTACTATTATACATACCAAATGTGTATTGTAAATACTACCTATCTAAGTTTTTGGAGCTTGTGTTGTAAGTTTTGTTTGAAATATGACATGAATAATGCATTTAAACTATTATAATAAATGTACTTCATGTTTACTAAAGAAAACAAAGCAAAAAAATAAACATAAAACAAGATACCAACAACAACACCAACATAATCAGTTTTTAACAACTATACGACACTCTGGTCAGCCCTGCAGGCCAAAAAGAGCTGTACCGGCTTGCCAGAACAAGAGGAAGAAAGGTGAGGGATATTTGCCAGGTAAAGTGTGTAAAGAATGAAACTGGAGTGGTTCCATCGGATGATCAAAAGTCAAAGAGAGGTGGATGGACTATTTTGAAAGATTGATGAATTAGGAGAATGGTTGAAGTGAGATTTTAGAAAGCAAACCAGTTCATGTTGGGTTAGTGAGAATGATTAGTATGGACGAAGTCAGAATAGCAGTAAATGGAATGAAGAATGGTAAGGCTATTGGTCCCGATGGAATACCAGTTGAAGTGTGGAAGTTATTGCGGGTAGATGGATGAACGTGGTAAGCTTTATTCTTCAAATAAGTTGAAGAAGCCACGACTGATGATTGGTGCAATAGTACTCTGGTACTCATCTTTAAAAACAAAAGTATTGTTCTTAAGTGCAACAATTATAGAGGAAATTATAGAGGAATAAAGCTAATGTCACATACTATGAAAGCTTGGGAGAAAATTATTGAAAGGCGGTTGAGAGAAGAGAGTGAAATTTCACAGAACCAATTTGGTTTTATACCTGGTCGGGGTACAACGGATGCCATTTTCGCTATACGAAAATTGCATGTCCATACCAAGGCAAACGATTTCCTTTCAACATTTTTCATTGGCGTCACTTTCAAACTTCCTCTGATATATTACTCATTTCTCACTTTGTCCTTTCTCGTCACAGCACACAATCATCTCAACATTCTCATTTCCGCTACATGCAATGTTTTCTCATCCATCTTTTTCACAGCCCAACATTCTGATCCATACAGTATGACAGGTCTTATCACGAACTTGTTAATTTTGCCCTTCAGCTCTATCCATCCGTTGGTCCGATGTGTTACGTCCCGGTCTATCTCACCATCTGCATCCCCTTGAACAAGCGACCTGGGTACCGAAAGTCGGAACAGATTGGTATGGGCGTTCCAACGAGAACTAAAGGCACAGAATTTGAGAGGCTGCCGAAATCGCAGAACAAGTACTCCGTTTTGGTTCTACTCAATTTCAGGCCAACACTCTCCAGTCTATGCCACCACACCTCCAGTCTGGACCTCTAGGCCACTCTCGGCAACCAACACAATGTCATCGGCAAACAGCATACACCAGGAGGCCTCTTCCTGAATGTCTAACGTCAAAGCTTCCATTATCAGCAGCAAGAGGTAAGAGGTAGGAGCTAAGGGCCAACGGCCGAGCTGATGTAAACCGCCAGCTGTGCGAGAAATACAGAGGCGCACATAAAAACTTGCACTTCGAAAAGGCATTCGACCGGGTACCTCGTGAGGTTCTGTGGTAGGCCCTTAAGGAGAAAGGTGTGCCTGGGACGTATGCGCAGTCGATCTGAGCGATGTACAGACGATGCATGTACCCAGGTCCGGTCTACAGCGGCCACCAGTGGGAGTGGTTCAATGTGGCTGTCTATGAAACAGTAACCGCCAATACACGCAATTATTAGGCCGCATGGTGCAACTCCTTCCTATAAAGTCAATAATAAAACTCATCTAAGTATTTACTTTTATCGCCTTTGGTTGGTATGCCTTGCCTAATCACGGTCAATTAGCTCGTTACAACCTCTGGTAAATAAGTAAAAATAGACAGTATGATTGTTAAAAACGCTGTGCAATAATTGTAAGTCCGTCATGCTCGATCTAAAAAACCGTTTTAATAAAAAAAACCGGCCAAGAGCGTGTCGGGCCACGCCCAGTGTAGGGTTCCGTAGTTTCCCGTCCGTCAAACTAAGTGTCCCCAACTTTTCAAAAACTGTTCGTCCCATCAAGTTCAAAATAATTTCCCACATTGGCCAGAAGCTCTGTGCACAACCAACCGGTAGCAGAGCGTTCTGGTCCCTTGCCAAGTCGGTCGAAGCGAACTTCTGTTGGCCACATTGCCTCCGCTGGTTCGGCCAGATGGAACACTGGCTCATACGGCGAGAGAGAAAGCAGGTCTCTTTGCATCTCTCTTCGCCCACAATTCACGTCTTGACACTCGCAGTTCTACTCCACCGACTCTACCTAACTACGGCACCTCGATGCCCGAGGTCCGTATAAGGAACAAAGAAGTTCTGAGGGCTTTGTGTCGTCTAGACGTGAATAAAGCTAGTGGACCAGATGGTATTCCAGCGATTCTTCTCAAGGCATGTGCGCCCGAGTTGGCTCCTGTTCTGACACGCTTGGATCACCTCTCATATAGGACTGGTATAGTGCCCAAGTCCTGGAAGCTTGTCAACGTGCAGCCCGTAGCCAAAAAAGGCAGTCGTGCCGATCCTACCAACTATCGGCCGATTTCAATAACCGTGCGTGTATTGAACTCGCGCCTCTTGACATACCTGGAAGGTAACGATCTCCTCAGTGACCGTACGGGTTTCGCCGCAATCGGTCTACTGGGGACCTACTGGTGTATCTCACTCACTTGTGGGGCGAGGCCCTCGAGAAGAATGGGGAAGGACTTGCAGTCTCCTTAGACGTCTCGAAGGCCTTCGAGACAGGGTATGGCACGCTTGCTTTTTGAGTAAGCTTCCAGCGTACGGCATCTCCCCTAGCCTGAGACTGGATAAAAGACTTCCTTGCCGGAGTTCCTCAGGGGTCTGTACTCTCTGCAACTCTCTTCCTGCTCCACATCAACGATCTGCTGATGCCCGGTATCTATGGGTATGCAAATAATAGCACAGTCGTAGAGAGATACCTGTCAAGTACTCAGGCTAGTAAGGAGCTAATCCAATCTGAAAGAGAGGCTATGGTAGAGCGTGCGAATGACTCACTTCAGGCAGTCTCCAAGTAGGATTCAACGCCGCCAAAACACAAGCGTTCCTATTCACTGCTAAAGGAAGCCCGTTCACCTTGGCTCCTGCTTTCCGGGATGTATCCCTGGACTGCACCGACCGCCTTCAGCTCTTGGGAGTTGAAATTTCTTCCGACCTCAACTTTGGGCGGTTCATTGAGTATAAAGCCAAAGTAGCTGCTAAGAAACTCGGCGTTCTTGCAAAGGTCCGGCAGTACTTCACACCGGGACAGCTTCTTATGTTATACAAAGCACAGGTCCGATCGTGTGTGGAGTACTGCAGCCACATATGGGCTGGAGCTGCAAAATGCCACCTGGCAACTTTGGACTCAGTGGAATGAGGAGTGGGTGGCGCTAGTGATCGCCTCAAAATAAATAGGCTCCGTATTCAAATAGTTGTAAAAAATACTAAATACTTGTTTTAAAGTCTGTTTACATAATTTTCCAGTTCATTTTGATGTAATAATTACTGTCTAGCGTTGGCAGAAGAATACAACAAGTGATTTTAAAATAAAACTGTGACTAATAAAAAAGTTCAAAGTACAGTATTTACAAAGAAACAGTGCAAAATAATCGAAACACCTATAATAAAAAGTGAACTATAATACTCAAAACATAACAAAACAGTGAAAAAGTGTATAAACTACAAAACTAAGTGAATTAACTATTATATCTGCACCGTTATCATTATTTAAAAGAGACGCGCAACGCCAACATTTTTCAACCAATAGGAATTCAAAGAAACAAACTGTTTATTTCAAAATATAAACATTGTATTATACACAGCTATTTCGCTAATTGTTGTAAACAGTCACGTGGCGCATTGTGAATAGCAGCGACTATCGTGAAAGTGACCTCGGGTTCAATTCACGGAGAGAACGATCTCTTTTTGTAATTTTCAAGTTTTGTTTCCAAACATTTTCGATTCTCCTGAACTGTACTTTTTATTGAAACTTACTTTTTTATTTTAGTTTTTATAAATTAAAGTGACAAAAGTTCAAGTTCGATCTGTGTAAATATACAAAAAAAAAAAAAAAAACTCAAGTCCAATTGTTTATGATTATCTCAGTCATAAGCTTAGTACGTTATCAACTATGAATTTCTTCGAGAATATGACACTTCGGACCCGCAGTAAAACACGTATTCAATCAAAAGTTACTGAAGCCGCAATTGAAGTATGTAACTCCAATAACTCGACACTAGATGGCACCACCAACAGCCTACCAACAACATCAGATGACGAGAACGACGAGATCCTCGATCTTAAAAAACAGATTGATAAACTTAACCAAGATTTATTGAAGGCTAATGAGATGATAAGCCAGTTATCTTCTGAAAACACAGTACTGAAAAATACTATCACGAGTCTGAACGAGAATAAACATGAACAAGTCACAAAATTACCGAGGGACATTGAGACTCAACACAAAAATTCAAAACAATCTACTCCTAATAGAAAATCGCATTCGCCTAGGAAGAAACGAAATTCAGCAAGTCCTACAACCAATATCACACAAACGCTGAATGCATCCACCCAAATAACTCCGAATTACATCCCCTCGCCGACTGCGAATAATAGTATTATGGTACCTCCACAACAAAAACCGAGATTTTGCATTCTAAGTAGCGATAAGGTAAATAAAATATTGTCTGTAGCTGAACAAACATTCCCAAGTTATCAATTATGTCACTACCTTACACCATTTGTGGGAATTAATGAACTCCTTAATAATATCACCGCAAGGCTTTCTGACTTTACTATGAATGATTACTGTATAATTTTAATAGGTGAGGAAGACTTTCGTAGAAATAATAATTATTTTGATCTAATTGTTAAAATACGCGAAACGCTATTGCCTCTACAACATACCAATATTATACTTTGTTTACCTACTTTTAAATTTAGTTACTATTCTTCTAATTTAATGTACAATGTAAGAGTTGAAATGTTTAATAACCTACTACACCTTGACATACAAACACACAACTATGCATTATTATTTGACTCCAATTTTGACTTACAATACGACTACACAATGTTTTCAAAACAAACAGGTGTAATCAATAATAATGGGATAAAAAATATATTTAGTAACCTTCAATATATTGTTCGTACAAATCTTCGTAATATTCCATTATACACTGATAATCTTTCAAACCCCGATATCAGTAATTTGTCAAACATAGAACCTTTTTCTCCTAATATTGCAAACATTATGAACTCTAATATTAATAATAATAGTAATTTTTTTCTTGTTTAATCATATCAATGTACTACATCAAAACATTAATGGCCTAATAAACAAATCGGATTTATTGAGTTTACAATTACATGAACTTGCTTGTAATAATAAATTTGTGGACGTGCTTTGTGTGACAGAACACAATATGAAGGAAGGTGATGAAATAAACCTTCTTATACCGAATTACACGCTCGCAACCCACTACTTTAGAAACAATCGAAGAGGAGGTTCATGTATTATGGTAAGCAATAAACATAAATATAAAATACTTAACTTAAAAGAATTCTGCTGTCCTAGTGTTTTAGAAAGTTGTGCGATAGAACTAATCGATCATAATATTACTATAATATGCATTTACAGATCACCAAAATTCAAAACGGATACCTTGAACTTATTTTTCTGTCAATTTGAAAGTATACTAAAAAAAGTGTGCAACAATAACAAAAAGAAAGTCATGATATGTGGCGACTTTAACATTGATATACTAAAACATACGAAGTTATCTAAGCAACTTGAGAATCTTCTTTATAACTATCGTATGAAATTAAGCATTCGTCAACCCACACGCTTAGATAGCGGTACATGCATTGACAATATAATTCACAATATTAGAGGCAGCTCCAGTGAAGTAGTGGAATTAGCCCTTTCCGACCACACGGCTCAGATCATGAGATGTCCTGTCAAAAAAACTTGTACCATTTCGCATTGGTATACTTACAGGCGAGATTTCTGTCAAGAAAACATGCTTAAATTTAAGAATGCCCTTAAAAACCTTAGTTTCAGCAATGTTTATAACTGTACAGACCCAGATAATGCATTCCATGAATTTCACAACTTATTTAAACTGTTCTATGATCTTTGCTTCCCTATTGTAAGAATAAAAAATGTATGCTATAAAACTCCAAAATGGATAACAAAAGGTATAAAACTATGTTGTAAGCGTAAACGAGAGATGCTATGGCAATTCAGACGACAGCCAAATAAAACAAATAAAAGGGCATTTAAGACATACGCTAAACGTCTAAAATTAGTAATTAAATTAACTCAAAAAACGCAAAACAGTTACTACATAAATAACTCCAACAACAAGGTAAAAGCAACTTGGAAAGTTATAAACTCAACCAAAATCAATTACCCAAAAGAAATCCCTGCGAAAATAGTCACAAACAATAATGAATGTATCACCGAACCAAATGAGATTGCCGAATTATTTAATGATTATTTCATCGATCAAGTTCCACCAATAAACAATCATAACCAAAATAGGAACTGTAACTTTACATTAATTAATTCGAACCCTCATTCAATATTTTTAGCACCCACTTTACCAGACGATATACATAAAATCATTATTGCTCTAAAAAATACCAGTAGTTCCGGATACGACGATATTATCACACATGTTATTAAAAGCGTTTCTTTTGAAATCTCACCAGTTTTTAGTTATATTGTAAACCTGTGTATAGATGCCGGCAAATTTCCTGATGATTTAAAAATTTCTATTATAACACCACTACATAAAAGAGATGACCCACAAAACATGAAAAATTATAGACCAATCGCACTTGTTCCAGTGTTCTCCAAAATCATTGAAAAGGTTATCTATAACAGCCTATATTCATTCCTAGAAAAAAACAACATTCTAACCAAAGAACAATATGGCTTCAGGAAAAATAAAAATATTAATATGGCAATCTATGAACTAGTTAACGAAATTATCTCAAATATGGACAAAAAAATCCCAGTGTCAGCATTGTTCATGGATATGACGAAGGCGTTTGATTTCGTAGATCACAAAGTCCTGCTCGTTAAATTGAATAAGCTTGGGATTAGAGGAAAAGTCTTAGAATTAATTAAGTCATACCTAGTCAACCGAAAACAAATAACGAAAATTGAAAAAATTTGTCCGATAACAAAATCTCAAATAACTTATTTCTCTAAGCAAAGATTCATATTTTACGGAGTACCGCAGGGTAGTGTACTGGGCCCATTACTGTTCCTTTGTTACATAAACGATATCCCCAGAACCATAGAACACCCCATGACTCTATTCGCTGATGACTGTACTACAATATTTATAGGAAAGAACTTAGACACATTTGAAAATAATATAAATAATAGTTTAAAATTAATTATTCAATGGCTGACATACAATAATTTAAAAATTAATTTCGCAAAAACCAATATCATGAACTTTAACCAAAGAAAAAATCATATTAATCCTAATATCACATATGAACAAAACACAATTTCCAAAATTGAACACACAAAATTCCTAGGGCTCTGGGTAGACCAACACATGACTTGGAAGATACACATTGAGCACTTAATAAAAAAATTGAACCAATATTGCTACGCCTTATATAATTTAAGCAAGGTTGCCAATCGCAGTACTGTTCTTACCGCCTATCACGCATACGTCTCCACCACTCTGCGATACGGCGTAATATTCTGGGGTAACTCAACGGATAGGGATTTTGCTTTTAAAGCCCAAAAGAAGTGTCTTCGTGCAGTATGCCAGATCAAAAACACCGATAGCTGCAAACCCTTTTTTATTAATTTGAAAATATTGACACTTCCGTCTTTATATATTTATGAAGTTGCCATGTTCATCAGAACTAATCAAGACCTTTTTGAAAAATTATCCACGAAACGCCATCAAGGAGCACTTAAATCAAAACACCACCAAACCACCCTCTACTCAAAAAGCTTTTTAGGAATGGCTCCTAAAATATTTAATAAACTGCCTAAATCCATAAGAACTTCAAAAGACTTAACATCCTTCAAAAAAACACTGCATAAATTTCTTGTACAAAAAGCATACTATAGTATTAATGAATATTTAGAAGATAAATGACAAACTGTGTCTAACTCCATATTCTCCGATTTATTTAGTAGCAGCCCATTTTAGTTATAAGGATATAATATTATAAGCGAGATATTTTTGTTATATTTTAATATTTTATTATGTTTTTTTCTATAGTGCGTTATATTTATAAATAAAGGTTTAATTAGTAGATAAAAATATTTGTAATGTTTAACATAGAACTATTTAAGTAATAAAGAATTATTTAAACTGTCCCATGACAGTCTAAAACCATATTCTGGTAAGCAATATTTGTACGCCCAGCAAGGCAACACATAGTGAACACTATTTTTTTGTATTTACCACCATGTGTCATAACATTTTACCTATGTGTTACAAATAAATACATTTGACTTTGACTTTGACTTTGACTTTGGAAAGGCGTACGAAGAGGCTAATTGGTAGCAGCCAAGCACTAGTTTATATAATAAAAATAAAAAAAGTTTTAAGTAGTAACCGATTTTGCTCTATATAAAAAATAATCTTTGTTTTCAACAGCTAAACAATAAAAAAATAAATAAAACACATTTTAAAAACTGCAAGAAACGGAACGACTCTCAACTTGACACTTGGCACTTCACGCTTGTCAAACTGTCAAACTCAAAGTCAAAAGGAATAAGGAATAGGAAAAGTGTCAAAGTTATGCGATACATAAAAAATAATATTGCACAATTTATTTTTCGTTTTACAACTAAAGTATTAAAGTAGTTGTTTATAATGGCACCAACAGAAAATGCACGTCCCCGCGACTGTCTCTCGTGCAGAATTGTGGGAGCTGTCGGAATGGTTGGCATTGGAGGTTACCTAGCGAACGCTGCCTGCAAAAATAAAAGTTTACCCGGGAAATATGGCCTGTCTATACTATCGTTTGGTAAATATTATTAATAATTAATGAATCCCCGACCGGTCTCATAGGACCGCGCTGTTATTGTCTTACTATTGTGTCTCGTTTCGCGGGTACCTATTGATAGGTTAAATTACTTTGTTTAGAAAATTCTTTTGATTTCTTTGACATAAACTAGAAAATTTTAAAACCAATAACCATAATAAAATAATAGCAAAATTACTATAGGTATCAAGTAATATACAATTTTAAATTAAAATCTTACTGTAGGTACATTACATTAGGCTTGTTAAAGCATCACACAAGATATAAAAAATCTTCACCCTTCGTGTACCGTCATTAGAGAGTAGAGACATAATAGAAAGACAATAGGTGTGTGGACACCGGTTACCGTTCAGGGCTCAATAGATTAAATATGTATTTTTAGGGTCTGTTTCACAATGTCCGAGTAGGCACTACTCACTGAATAAATTCAAAAATGGAACAGAATTTGTATGAAATTATCTGCCAAGTAAGATACTCGTAACTTAATCATAGGTGGTGAAATAGGCCCTTAATCTCGTTCTTATTTTAAAATAATGAAGTAATTAAGTCTTATTTTTTCTTCAACATTATTCAGTGTTTTGTTATTAATTTTTGTTTTTACTTAGCTAATAATAATATGTGCATGTCATGGTCTTCTATAACTAACGGAACTATCTTTAAGGAATTTTTCATGTCACTGTAATGTTCTACGTGCAATTGTGCAACCTTTATTGGTGATCCAAAATAATTAAATATGTATGATTGTATTAACCTATCACATAACTATACAATAACAGCTCGGTCACATGAGACCAGTCGGGGATTCATGAAATTATTCCCAATAAATTATTGCAAAAGCCATTATGTTATAGTTCTCTGTGCGGAGTATTTATGAAGATGGAGGAAATAATTGCAGACAGGCTCCTTCATCTTCTAAGTCCATCTTTAATCCTAACATTTCAAGTCTCATCTGCTTCTGTAAAAAGGTTGGACTGGTTAGAATGAAGGTTACTACACCTCACATAAAACGGTCCAATATGAACTAAGTGCAGAAACTCACAATAAGCGAATATCTTCTCAATCTTACAATTTTGAACTTGAAAAATCAAATAAAATTGCTCATTCATAAGAAACAACAAATAAATTAAATCTAATATCTAATAGAGGATCCAAAAACTATTTATGTTGAGATTCAACATCATCATCGCAGCCCAAAGACGTCCACATAAGACATAGGCCTCCCCCAAGCTTCACCACAATGACTAGTTATGAGTGTTGAAGATTCACATACATGATGTTTTTCTTTCAGGTTTCATCTGCCTGGGAGTAGCGAGGTACAAACAAACTTTTCCTTTCAACAAGAATGAAGAATTTAAGTCAAGAATGTGATTATTTTGTGTATAAGTATGTACAATTGTATATTTTAGCATGTAAGTTGTATATTGTGTTGAGTTAGTTTTGTCATAAGTCATGTAGAATTAATTATTTTATTGGAATATACCTATGTTTAAAAGTCATAAGTTTTATTCAAAGACATTGTCAAATGCTTCTTGCAGTAGTTTAGTTCACAATATAGGAAATTTAAACAGATATAATTATCAGCGCCATCTATTTGATTATTGATATACTGTCTTTTCAGTTATCCTATTCTGAAATTATTTAGTTTTTCAAGTCACACACAGATGGCGCTAACTTAAACAAAGGTTTGGTATTCGTATTCCATAGAACATACCGTAAAACGGGGTGAATAAGGACTCAGGGGTGAAAAGGGTCAAATCGAGGAATCTAGTTTCGAAGCCACAAAATAAAAAAGCAAGAACTTCCAATTGCTACCTTTTTTTTCTTCTAAAAGTAGAATATATTATCTTCTAACTGACAGCACCGAAGCGTTGTGAAGTTAGTAAAAGGTGTCAAAAATCTTCTTTCAAATAAGACGGTAGATGTGAGGTTGCGGTATTGTCCCTTAAGTTGACAGTTTTTGGAAATTCTAGTTTTTTTGACAACGTGTGGAGTTAGCCAACGACGATATAATATCTCTACGAAGCTACACAAAAAGAGGTAAGTCTAGATTTTACATAGTTTTTGTTTAAATCGTTTTCTTTAGAACCTCTGGGATTGTTTATTTTTTTCGAGGTGAATAAATACGGTAACGGGGTGACAAGGGACGGCTAAAGTACAAATAGAGTCGCCTATACTTGGTAAATAGGGACGAATGAAAGGTGATTAGGAACGGTAAAGTTTGAATAGGGTCAGGGCTGCTACAACATGAATTGAACATTTTATCGCATTGTTTTGCAGGATTTCACTTTTTATTAAAATAAGGCTTTTCATTTTATTTATTTTAAACTTATATACAAGCATGCGCACAAGGCGAACTAATAAGAGATACATAGGTACGAACTTGTATGATTTAAAAAAGTTTTTTGTTTGTTTTGTATGTGGCGCTATTACTCCGTAATTATCGTGAGACAACCCTACTAGTTTATCCCAAGTTACCCCTGTCTCGTCCCAGGTCACCCCACTTCAAGTATGAATAGGGACAGCCTATATTTTTGTTAAAATATCTAAATCTTGACTAATTCTGGGGATATTTTTAACATTTACGAAAAGTATTAACTGCCGGAAACCCTTGGAAAGAGTTATCAATATTGCATTCGTCCTACAACATCGATTAATTTCAGTGAAAAGTTCGATTTTGTCCCTATTCACCCCATTTTACGGTAGTGGTTTGGAAAAAATTGCTTTAGCATTCAGTATGCTTACTTTATATTACACTTATATACACTCTATATATATCTTTTTTAGACCAGAATTTTGAAATCAATTTTAGTATGTTGGGCGTAGTTGAATCTCCTCCTTGCCCAATGAGAAAGAATGTAATTTATTAAGTAAACACCTACTAGGCTACTTAGTTACGTGGTAGGTCTTTCTAGCTTCTTGGATTATTAATTTTTTCAATCCATTGCCACCAACTCAAATATCCTTTTTTCCCTTGCCATCACTGTCAAACTGCTCTGCAAATGCCTAAAATCGATGCCCTGAAATCGGGTAATCAGGGCAGACCACGAAGCAGAATCAGATGAAGGCTCGACTTTCAGGAATTGGCAAGAAGTGACCCAGATCTAGAAAGATTGGAGAGAATTCAGAGAGGCAGTACAGGCCAGTTAAAACAACAGTAAGAAGTTTTGACCCGTTAAAGTAGGTATCCTTGGAAGATTTTCTTGTGACCATTCGAATAATATTTTTGTAATAAGCATTTTAATTCAATAGGGCTTTTAACTGAACACAATAAATAATATCTGTTTACTGTAAAATATAGGTGTAGTAGGTAGGAATCTACATAAATACATATACATATACCTACGTAAAAATATGTACGTTTTAACCGAACTTCCGCAATGAATTGATCAGTTAAGTAGTCGCGTATATCGTATGTCAGGTCGTCACTATTAACTAATTGCAATGCTGATTTGACGAACTAGGATCTAAATGGCAAGTAACAACGTCTTCCCAAGTTCACTTTTACCAGGCGAAGGAGATAGCCGCAAGAGTGAGGGAGCGAGAACAATCTGGGCGTAAGGAGTCAAAGAGCGGTCTCCGCCGACCAACGTACCTACTGCGCGGGCCTATGTACAGTTGGCATAAGAACCAGGGTCGTCAGATACAGTTGATATTTTCATGGAAACCGCTGAAGGGATACGAATAACATTGCAGTTTTATTAATAAGTTGTTTATTTGTTATGGCTTCAATTATATTTCATTCACATCCATACATGGGTTTCCATAAAAACTTCAGCTATGTCTGACAACCCTGGTGACTTATCAATTTTGTTGACCTAGTATCAAGCCCTAGTCGTCAGCGTGTAGACCGTGTTCCACCCTCGTCTCAAATAGATGTCAGAAAAACCGTAGTGCCCAGCAGGGGCGATGCCCGCTAAGCCACGGAGAATTTCTGAAACACGTATTCCCAGAAAGCAAAGGTTAACTGAAAGAATATAGGTGGGTTTGAATCAATAAAAGCCTGACACGCCGGCGCCGTCTCGCTTCACCCTAGAGGTCTTGCCCAAAAAGTGCACTGTTGCTGGTCAACCACAATTTTATTGAGTTGGTGAGAGGTCGCGACTGCATATTTGCTGAACTGTCTATTTTTTAGGCTTAACCTATCACATACCCACAAAACGAGACACAATAGTAAAACAATAACAGCGCGGTCTCATAGGACCGGTCGGGGATTCATGAATTAATTGACAGCGTGATACGAACGTACATAAGTCGAGTTACGATTTGAAACGGTCCATGGGCCCAATAGGTATACAGTTTATTTTCCTACGCGTCCAACTCAAAACGAAGTCGACATGAGTGGGGCTGCTTGCAGCGCTTTTCATATTATACCTAGCCTATACTGTCCCACGGCTGGGCAAAGGCTTCCCTCCATTCCTTTGTTCCAGGCTTTGAGCCACTTGCCAATTCTTAAAGAAGACATCCAAGTCGTCCCGTTCCAAGAAAGAGTTGCTGCACTTATGCTGCATTAAGTTTAGAAAAAATAACTATGGCACTCTCACAAAGTAGTGGCAATTGAAATCTTCATGTAATTTTAGTTCTTTAAATTCTCAAGCCAACAAGATATCACATGTAATCTGTGTAATATGCTTTTACATTAGCGTCGACAATTTACTAAAATAAAAATATACCGTGGTCTACAAGGCTGGCTTTAAAGCTCTGATACAATTAGAAGTTAAAAGGCTGCGGCCAGCCGTGAACTTCAACGCAACGCAGGTTCATTTAAGTATCTACTTACCCACGTAATGTATTTTGCTGACGTAATGAAGTCTTAACTTTCTATCAGCGGAATAGTCAACACCTACTTTACCTACTTATATAATTAGACGCGCCTGAAATGAAGCTGTCTGTAAGTGCTCTGTAAGGAAATTCAATTTAGAACCCCCGTCGATAAGATTTTGCTCACGCATAAACCCCTTTGACCTTCTTTTTAATCAGGTGTGACTAGGTAGGCGTGGGCAAAGTGTGTCATCTTTGCGATCGGAACATTTGCATCTGAATCACTGAAATGTTCTGGATTAGTTATAGGTATCATTTGGAACATCGGCTGAAAAGATATAAACATAGACACTGACTGTTATGAATCGTAATCTGTTACGTGGCATCATATAAACTAAGAGTTTTGATATATTGAATGTTCATTTAAGAATAATTTTAAGTAGATATTTGACCACCAGGTGAGATAGTCAGTCAGGCGCTAACTTAAAAGGTTAGCGCTTGATGCAATTAAAAAAGACTGCAGGTCACTTGAAACTAAAGATCATTCCAGTATTCTAATTATTCTAAACGATACATTTAAAACATTACTGATGAGTGATGTTCCAATCTTTCGAAACACTAAAATGATTCGGAGCAATGAGTCTATTCAGTAAAGAGTTACACAAGCCTAATGACGGGTTTTTTCACAAGAAACTAAAGTAAATTGACAGATTTTCCTGAAGTTATACGGTGCTGATCTAAGACGTCCCTTTAAATGAGGACCGCATTGTGGCCTTGAGTTGTGATCCCCAGGAAAACCTGACCCACTTCAGAGTCTCTCAATTAATTCATACCCGTGTTGGTTGGCTGAAGTTCACAAAGAACCGCTTTCATCCGCGGCCAATTATGCCTGGGCTTTGTGGTAGGGAAACCAATAACCCTTTATGAAGCCAAACACACAGGACATGTAAATTCTCGTACCCGTATGCGGCTGATTGTACTACGGTTTAGCTTTTGTCCGGTCACCGCATACGATTCTATACCGCAGTTACAAACCAACCGCAAATTCAAATCGTACGGAGAAAACCAAAAATTAAATTGCATACATTTGGAAGTTCTACGAAAACTATAGAAAGAAAATTAAACGTGAAAAATAAAGAAAATACCATACCATGAGTCAGGTCCCTAATCGGAATAAAAACGGAACAAATTCCATGAATATTAAGGCCGTCAAAGTCAAAGTCAATTTTCATAGATATGCAAATACTTTTGCAAGATACTTTCTATTTGTACTGTCTCTACACGTTAAAGCTTGGACTAAATCCATTGCTGCTTTCGTTCATAAAAGTTCCATCAATAACGGGCAATTCGACTAGTAAATCAGCAATGAGTGACGTGCTACATCCCTGTCTCTTCTCGGGCCAATTTGCACGGACTACATTAGAATTCTGAACGCGGAGCCGCTGTGATAAATAAAGATACCGGTCCTATCAGTCAAGCTTAGCTTTGTTGATATTGTTCAGACTATAAAGGACGGTAATTTGTTTTTGTTGGTAGGTACAGCTGGCTAGGGAAAACTGAAATCGGTGACCTTACAGGTTGAACCTTGTCTCAAAACGGACGGCAGATTGGTACTAGTTAGATTGGGATTATTTAAAAGATTCGGGTCACAATAAGCGACCCTGGAACGCAAAGGGCAACTGAAAACTGAAGGAATACAAGTGGTTTTAATCAGTAAAAGTCTGACATTTCCTCTCGCTCGCCCAAAGCAGGAGAAGTTATTTGATGATTTCGCACAAAAAATGGCTAGCTAAACTTCAAATTAAGTGCATCATAAAAATAAAAAACCTACGTATAATTTAGATTGATATGGGGGATTTCTCTATTGCTCTCCTGAGATCTTGTATTTGTAAATGCAAAAACCAAAAAGCTTTTAAGAACCTCTCAGATCACCATCATTAATTGCTCCACCGTTCCACCCCGCCCCTGCCAAACAGCATCATTTCCCTTCCGAATCCTTTCAACAGCACACCATAACCACAAATCGCACAGCCAAAAGTAATGTTAACTCATTGGCCTTCCATTTGAGGATCTAATAAGAGAAATCACGTTACTACGGCTTTCATGTCATGAATGGCCACTCAGGCTATTCAACGCGGCGTGGCGTGGGCACGCTTACATAATCATGTGTTTATTATTTAAGCCTTTATTTTGGTGGCGTGAAGCGTGAAGAAATAGGACGAATGTGTGGGATTATGTAGGGTTCGACTTGATAGATGGTGAATAGTAGGTACCTAGCTATGTAGATCGCCTAGGTACGACCTACATACTCGTAAATATTGAAAGACTAAGGCTTACAGTCCATGGACGAGTAGCTTCAGCTTCATAGACGCGTATTTGACATTATACGCTTGGTGTACGCTTGCTTACAGCCTACATACAAATTTATGAAACCCTGTCGATGAAGCGGCAACGTTGTGCTCGTGTTGCTACATGCAGATCTCATGATGCCTGCATTACCGCATGTAATACGTCGGAGCGTACATCGTGCGGAAGTTTTTTTTTTTTGAAAACTTACGCGTGTAGTACACCTCGTGGGCAGGATTCAGTACGTTGTACTGCTCAAGCTGCGTGGCGTATTTTGAAGCGTCTTTGAAGCTACGTGACCGTGGACTGTAGGCCTAACTTTGCCAGCAGTTCCCCCGCATAAAAGTAGGTTTCTTCATATAATTTGGAACACCGGAGTGAATTTTGGAATATCTTTTCTGCCACACATGCCTAATAACCAGCTGTTTGCCAAATTTCAATGAAAACGGTTTCAGTAGTTTGAACTGTAGGTTGTTAGAGCAATCAGTCAGTAACGGTTGCCTTTTAGGTACATGTGTAATTATGTATAGAAGACTATCTATTCTCTGCGAGTTTCACCCGTGCTTTTAGTTACTGTTTCTACTTCTATTGGCCGCTGATGCTATGTAAGACTCGTCATCTACCTAGCCTTTTCCCAACTATATTGGGGTCGGCTTCCAATCAAGCCGGATTTAGCTGAATACCAGTATTTTACGAGGAGCGGTTGCCTACCAGACCTGCACAACCCATTAATAGGGGTAACACTCATCATCATCTGCCTAGCCTTTTCCCAACTATATTGGGGTAACACTAATAAATAAAAAAAACAATTCAAACTAGTAGGTACCTATGTAGTTTTACAGCCTATTCAAATAAATAAACTCTTCAGCTTTACAATAATAGTATGGATATCAATATGTAAAATAGTATAGATTAATGACGAGATAACGTACAGCCAAAACGATTATTAATAGGTACCTATATATTTTGACATTTAAAGGCGTCGATAAATATTCAGTTAGGATATAAAGTGAGGCAGGGATTATAATATTTATGCTACCTTAAGCCACCTTGTAAACTATTAATGCCAGCCTATACCGATCTGTCACACCCACGGGGCATGAAACTAAGCCGCACCGAGATCAGCAAAAGGCTTTTTATAACCGAAATTTAGCTACTAAGGGGCCACGCCCACGGCGACTTTTTAAAGCAATAGAGTAGCGCGGCTGTCGCGGGTTCGCATCGATGCAGTTGCGATGCAGCCCGCCCACGCCACGATTCCCAGTCGCATTTGAAATACGCGTCAGCAGCGCTATTAACGCGCTACTGCATCGCGATCGCGACTGTAGCGCTGCAAACGCGCGTCCGTGTCAGACGACAGCGGGGAGAGGTCGGAAGGAGGGTGGCGCATGAATGAAAAACAAAAACAATCTACCTACATACAAAATCAAAAAGTAATCCTCCTCTTCATTTCATTCAATCATCCTAATCTTCTCCAGGACAGTCTGTCCTGGCGCAGAAGTGTTGTCGATTTTGGCAATTTGGCTTTTTTGAGGTCTCTTTCGATGTTAAACTACCAGGTTAATGGCGGGCGACCTCTCCCTGTCTTTTGTTCGGGTAAAAGCTACTAATAAACATGAATATGGTTGAATAGGTAGTGTAGCTCCAAAACTAGTATAGTAAGTGTGGCACAAAAGGCTGCCACACTTAAATGGAACTCTGGGCTAAAACTGGGTGACCCAGCTAGGGTAAAGCCCGCTAAAGACGCGAAGAATTTTAAAAATTAAAACCCATGGTTCTAGAACGCAAGAGCTTATTCACACATATAAGAAATAAGTCATATATATTCATAAAAAAAACTGTGATTTTACTCAATAAAAAGCCGACACGCCCCGTTCCACTTTAGAGCAGGAGAATGAGTTCTCCTGCTCTAAAGTGGAACGGGGCGTATGATTTCCCACCTCAAAAACAAAAGGGTCTTGGCGACGTAAGACCATTTCATTGAAGCCCTCTTTCGTATTAGGTAATTCTCCAAGCTCAAGATTAACCCGGTACAATGAAACTCGACCTCTAATGGCATGGAAATTAACACCGTGATTACTTCAGAGCATTTGTACCGTCTCTTCAGAGAAATCCGTGTAGGTGTGGGTAGGTGATTTTCCTGGTAAAACAAAACCAGGTAGGAATGAATTACAGCTACTGGAGTAGAGGAACTGCAGCATATTTGGAATACTGCAGGTAACTTGGAATACTTCGATATCTAAATATATATAAACGCCATCTGTGTTTTTATGCCGTAAACATAACGTCAAACGATACACGAAGCCATACAGCATTAAAAACAGGACGCCATCTTGACATTTCGGCTACCAGCCCCCAGCGAACGAGACGCCTGCTTTGAAAACTTTTTCGGTAAGAATGCAATCAGTGGTAATCATTTGCTGTAATGCTCTAAATCTTTATTGTAATTATTTTAAATGCTGAGTGACCTTGTTAGTTTAAGATATTACTATGATTTTGTGAATATTTCTAGAATTAAAAATATGACATGCAATTTTAACGTTTGAATCCCCAACCGGTCCAATGAGACCGCGCTGTTATTGTTTTACTATTGTGTCTCGTTTCGCGGGTATCTGAGTAATTAAGTTAGGTTGGTGTGTTGTTAATTTGGAATACCGGGAGTGAACATAATTTGGAGTATTCCAAATTATATTTTTCTTTGAAAATTGCTAACACTTTTTCTTAGAAACTAATAGAATTGTAATCTTTGTAATAGTTTTATAGTCTCTCTAGGTAATCAATCTTTTTAAACCTAAAATAACATCTAATTATTAAGTAATCAGTCACAATAATCAGAGATCGTGTTTAGTTTGAACTTACAGTTTACTATACGGATTCATAACCACCACAAGCACCGTGAACCCATAATTCGCACATTAAGCACTGTACCTATTCTTCACCCCCTTTATCCTCGCTATATTTTCCGTTACAGAAAAAACAAATAATATATTCCAAATTATCTGCACCCTAAGTCAAATCACGTTTTTGGAGTATTTTTAGTTTGATAGGCATTTTGATAAAATATCTGGTATTTGTTATATTTGATTGTTCTCATTATTAAAGTTTAATATTTTGACAATAATTTAATGTATTTTTTACTGAGCTATCCCATTTTTCCTTCAATTTATTTTCAACTAGTATTCCAAATATGCTTCAGTTCCTCTACCATTCTAGGAAATTTCAAAATAATTTAATATTAATCATTCATCATCAACTTATATGGAATACAAACAACGACACGTCACATATTTGATCAAAGGAATACCTACAATAAATTATGACAAAAATGAGGGTACTAACATTTTTTCCACAGTGACGTATAAAAAATCTTTAATTCTTAACGTTTGAATCCCCAACCGGTCCTATGAGACCGCGCTGTTATTGTTTTACTATTGTGTCTCGTTTCGCGGGTATCTGAGTAATTAATTCTTTATTGTACACAAAACAAATACTTAATCTGAATACAGTAGTAGTAGTAGTTAAAGGTGTAAAAATGAAATCTTAAAAAAGAATATCGGTTTAGGTTGCAGTTTCGGTGCTCATATCAAACTTAAAATGGAAAGTGGAACATGCAATTGTGAACAGTTAATTTCGCACAAATTTATTGTGGAGTGGAATTCCCTGCCAGAATCTGTGTTTCCTGATAGTAACACCATAGGAGTCTTGAAGTCAGGAGCGAACAGGTTACTTCTAGGCAAGCGTACTGCATCGTCGACACAATGAAAAAAAGTTAATTTGAATTACCGGATAAAATAATTGATAAACGTTACAAATATTTACTGAAAAGTTTTCCCCTTATCCAATATCCGGCTTTTCAATAATTACAATCCACCCAATCAATATCGGATATATTCGCCTCATAGGACGACCCTTTCCCGTTCAATTCGAATATTAATATTTATCTTATTTCTGAAGCCAACCGTCGGCTTCTCTCATTATATTCCATTCCGTTTTCATCTCCTCCGTCGAGTGGCTATACAAGGTGTAACGGAAATGAGTGGTCATATTTTAAAAACTGCTGCGCACGGAAATGAACAACTTTCTTCAAGGAAGTCATAAAAATTCAACTTGCTTACCTACCTAACAACAATATGAAGCCAATTATTGACTATTGTGATACAATTCTAATAGCAGACTTGAGGCCCAGATGTAGGGACAATTTTGTTTACTTAAGTGCACAAAACTGCAACTCTTTTATACAAACTCTCTTTCTAGTGTTGAGAACATTTGCTCTAAAGTAGCTAAATAATCACCTGCGTTGATCTAGTCCATAACTCACCTGTGCCCGTAATATTAATGGCCCACCTCAACGCGTTGACGTTAAGTGCTCTGCCTGCAGGGTACTTCTTATTAAATGCACTTAACTGGGCGTTAGACGATTACTGCACACGTACAGAGTTAGTTTTTTAAAGGACTGCTACGTGTGGTGAAAAAAAGACGGAGTTTAAATACATGATGAGTAGGACTTTCTTTTTTTTTGGTTGGCTATCCATTACCTTTCTTTAGGTGGGAAATTATCCAATGATTTCTCTCCACCTTGGACCCACCGGAGGGCGTGTCAGACATTTACTGACTAAAATTCACTCCTATGTTTCTTTTTTGCATTTGTCCCGGATGTTCGGGGTTCTCTTTTGCACAACCTATGGCCTCAGAAAACTCATAAAGCTTAGTTTTTAATATGAACTTTTTGTTTGGAATATGTCGAGTTTTTGGCGTTATAGGGAAATATAATATTAGGAGAGGGAAGAAGACTTAAGGAACAATGGGTAGAAGTGAAAGAATTGAAATTTAGATTTAATGAGATATTCTTTTCTCAAACCAAAACTACGAGGATGGGTTTTGTGAAAGATAACAGATGGCTAAATTGTGAACACAAGGAAGGTGTGTTTGAATGATGCCAGTAAGAGAATAAGAGAATTAAGGTGAAAACTACAGTCCCAAAGCTCCCGCTAGATGTAGCAGAATTCAAGTTTTTTTTCAGATATGGGACCACGGACGCGTCGCTTCATAGACGCGTTTTCGGCATTATGTACGCCTGATCACCGCTTACATACAAAACAACGAAACTGTCGTGTCGTTGTGTGACATTACCGCTACGTTGACAGAGTTTCATGGTTCATTCTATTCTATTTTACGCCTCCGTGGACAGCAGACCTAAGTTAAGAACACGATATTGGCTAGAATTGGTCATTCGTCTTTGTTTAACTTAGTCAAAATTCATATAATTCTGAGTGTTCATGTCATATGTCAGATGCAAAATGGCTTGGATAGTACAGGAAAAAAATCGTGTGAAGCGAGAAATGTCTCAATGAGTATTTTTCGAACACTTGAACTCAAACGTTCACGGGAAAATAGACATTAACCTATCAATACCCGCGAAACGAGACACAATAGTAAGACAAAAACAGCGCGGTCCTATGAGACCGGTCGGGGATTCATGAATTAAGGAAAAGAAGTATGGCGAAATATTATATCGGGACCCTCGCTTTTACCTTAAGGAAAAATAAGACAGGAGCCATAAGGAAGAAGTCATAACTAAGACAGATGGATGATAAATTCAATTGTACAAAAACGAATATCAATATATTATGAAATAGAGTGCCTATCTATATACATCTAGAAATAAGTATATTTTTTTGTTGAGGAATTCAGGCCACTATTTCCGTTAAATTAATTGGAATAAACAAACTATTTCGGATAGTTTTAATCGTTCAACTTAATTTATTGATTCAAAATTTAAACAAATTTCAATTAATTACTCAGATACCCGCGAAACGAGACACAATAGTATAACAATAACAGCGCGGTCTCATAGGACCGGTCGGGGATTCAAACGCTAAGTTGTTCCAAGGTACAATAGAAAGTATCCATCACTCTTATTTCTTATTGGTTTATAGTGAAACATAGTTGATTTCATTTTGTACCTCAGGAAGAATTAGGAGTAGGTATCTATTGTATCCATAGGAAAGTGGGGATGTAGAACTATAAGAACTGTCAGCGTAGCCTCACTTATGCTTATGGACACTGCTGATGTAACAGGAGACCTACCAAAAACTGACTATAACTGAAATAATGCACACCCCTATACACTCTAATAAGAAAATTCAATTTTAATCATACGCCTTATAGGTACAAATAATTTAGTTGTAAACTTAATCGAAAGGGTGTCAATAAAACAAATGAATCCAATAAGAATACCCCACATCAAAGAAATACCTATTAGCTAAATGATTGTTACCGACAACATCATGACGTTAAAATTGGATTTAATCTAAAATGCGTCCTACATTCTTTTCCCAAATATTACATCATGATAAGTTGTGACACGTTACTTTCAGCCACAGTAACTTAGTTTCCCTAGTCAAGTTATTTTTTAAGTACGTGCGTAGAACAGTAATACATATTTACCGTAATATTATGGTAAGTCCCTAAACCTTATATCAAAAAAAAAACGGCAAAGTACGAGTTGGACTCGCGCACGAAGGGTTCCGTATTTTCGATTATAAATCCGGTTAAAAGAGGAATCACGTTCGGTGTAAGGCACCTAACTTAAATATTTATATTATTCTGTTTTTAGTAATTTTTTTTTGGTATAGCGGCAACAAAAGTCCGTCTTTGTACCATTATGTTGCATGAAGTTTAAATAAATAAATAAAAATGCGTCATCTATGAAAATTTTTACTGCCTGGCTATCACGGTTCATGAGATACAGTCTGGTAACTGCAAAAAACGGCAAAGAAATTATATTTGTAATATGTGCCACTTAAATATTAATTCTATTCTGTTTTTAGTATTTGTCACTATGCAACAGAAATACATCATCTGTGAAAATTTCACTTGTCTAGCCATCACGGCACGGATTCCTAAAAATGTACACTTTAAGCACCCCCAATATTTGTATTTGTCAAACTAGAGCCTTAAAAAATGCCAAACTTTGACGATGAAGTAGGGTTTGACACGTTCTTAACGACAAACACTCAATTCAGTTAACGGCAAAAAAAAACTTTAGAAACTCAATTCCAATTTCGAATCGGTGTTAAGTGGAACCCTTTTCGGAAAACTTTTAGAACGCATTCCAATTTCGTTTTCCTTTATTTTTCTTAATTTTCCCATCAGTATGGAAATGTATTAGCAGTTGGACATTGTACGATTACTTCGACGCAATAAAGTCAACATCGCGACACAGATCACGGCGTGCCGTCGGGGTAAACAAGTCGGTTTAATGATAAGAAGGGACCGCTGCCGCCAACCAGTCGCGCGCGCCCGCCCGCCCAACGCACGTGTCTAAAGTTGCAACAGATAACAACAAATAGTTCAATTCAACCTTATGGGTGAGTCACCTCTTTTAAAAAATTAAAAATAGAACTTTTTTATTTATTGGTGAAATTTTGTGTTCGAATTTTGAATTTTCTTTTTTTTATTTTGAATTTTTTTTATTTTGTTTCTCAGTGTTTTTTTATACAAAAGAAAAATAAAAGTAGGCAAAATGTAAGTTTATGAACATGACAAACAAGTTTTTACGGTGTTCTGTGCGTGAATGGATTTATGAGTGACGCGTGTTATTAGTTCGCTATCTCCATAATGTAATGGGATCATTTCACTTTGTAAATGTGTCCTCACATACCTACCTGTGTTTGCTTTAACAAATAACTTTTACCGTTTCATTTTCATTAAATGTTTTTGTTTTTAAGTGGCTACTTCAACATGATAATGTGACGTTTGAAAATGTGTTTTGAGTAATAATATTTCACAGTTGTCTTGAATCTCTATAAGTTTCTAGTCACAAAATATAATCCCTGATTACCTTGGCAGCTGTGCCATTACTTGGCATTTTGCGCTCTGAGATATGTGTTGCTTTAACTTACGTTACGAAAAAGAAATAAACTACAATACGAGGGAGAAAAGACGCGTGGCAGGCGACACGTTTGCGTTGTTTACTAGCTTTTAATATATAATGTGTTACGAAAAACCAATTACTGCGAAGTTAAACCTATATAATGTTAGCGTAGAGATGTTATTCAAAATTTATTATCACAAATGTGGCCCTTTCAGAACCGAAGGACCAATATTTTATGTTTCTAAATATATCATTAGAAATCTAGCCCTTTCGAAATCAAAGGAATACCTAATTTATTGAGTGTCCAGGAAAATCATTACATTATATACCGTAGACGAAGGGAGCAATGAATAATTTGAAAAGTTGATTTGGAAATTATTATAATCGAATAGGTTATGTGAAATAGGTAACGAGGAAAATGTATTGAGAAAACTTATGAATATGAATGATATTTTTTATACTACAAATATGAAAATCTGATCATTCCGAGATGTTAGAATCAAATGTTATTTATTACGCTTTTTCTACCTTCAATCAAAAACAATTCAAACATAGTTTTTCTACTATAACACGTAACAGTATTACCAAGCCTAGCGTACAAAACGGATCGATGTAACATTATTTATTGTACGTAGCTAATTTCCTTATCTACAGATAAGCAGTGGACTGAGAGGCGGGAGTATGAGACACCATTCGACTACGTGTACAAAAACGTGGAGAGAGAATCGACTACTAAAGTGATAGAGGCCATGTCTGAGGCCAGAGTGGGAATGTCCTCTTGGGAGGTCCATGGGAATGTGTGGAGTGCCGCTGTTGGGGCTGTGATCGGCGCTGGAACTGTGCTGCTGGTTGCTGCCCTGATCCTCTTGTGGAGGAAGCCGAGGAGACAGGAGCTGCCTCTGCTGGCTCCCATGGATGTGGCGCATAGCGTGAGTCGAGTTTTTTTTTTCTATTTTGTGACTATGAAAGGTTGTGTAGTTAAGTAGGTACTACTTTGATGGTTGGTATACGTTATATTATCATGGTTCAATGTAACGTACTAGGTTACTTAGGTTGGTACTAGTTTTGTAGAGAATACATTTTATTATCATAGTTGAATATAGTGAATGTATCGTAACGAATTGGCAAAATGAATTGAAGTTGATATCTATTATGGTTTACGAAGAAAACCATTGGCGAACCTATGATATTATATCATTTAGTGAATTCTATTTCTACACGTTTGTACATATTTTTATTAGTTTGTATATAGCTATAATAGTTTGAAGTTAACATGTTTATGCATAAAATATAAATTAACCTATCAATACCCGCAAAACGAGACACAATAGTAAAACAATAACAGCGCGGTCTCATAGGACCGGTCGGGGATTCATGAATTAAAACACCACGATGGTAAACTCAAATGGTTCTCTTCAGCGCCGTGACCAACAGCCTTTCTTGAAACCACTTACTTAAAATAACACCTCTGAGAGGAACCACCTTCTTTCAATACCCGGACTTAGTGTTATAATTAATAATTTAGTTGAATTGATCACCTAAACCTACTCATCTATACATATAATAAATCTGTAGAAAAATGGTTTTTGTACATGAAAAAGAAATTTTAAAAAAATAGCTAGGGTGTTAAAGAACAACCAACAGAACCCATTTCCAGCATTTTTAGAATTTTTGTCTGTTTGTCTGTTTGTCTGTTTGTCTGTTTATTTGTTCGGGCATCACGTTAAATCTACGAAAGGAATGTAGATAATTTTTAGACCCAAGGATTGAGCGTAACTTACCGTAACATTTAGTATTTGTTTCATTGCAATCGGTTCAGTTTAACAAAAGATATTTGAATTTAAAGTTTTCCAGTAATAAAATTAGGGTTATGTGTACTTGGTCTCATTACTTCACGTAACTTTTATACATAGCAATAAATTGTGCGAATTGTAGTAATATTAAGTTTTTTGCTTCATCGTAATCAGCTCATACCTTATAATAAAATAAAAAAATTATAATAGTCTTTTCGAAGTAAAATATTAAAATAGCGCCATCTATCAAACTAAGAGATCAACTGCGTGCAGTGTATATAATATAATCAACGCTGATTAGTAAATCAAAACTGATTTTAAACCAATTCAATTATCAATTTAATACTAATTTAATTCTTGATCCCATAGCACACTCATAAAGGCAAAATTTTGTGAGCATATAATTCATAAAATTATATAATTATTAACTTCTATACCGATAGATGGCGTTGTTAGTTGACACTAAATTCTGAATTACGATGTTAAAGCGCTCTACACACTGCACTACGTTCCGCCGTGGTGAGCTAACGCGCGCGGCGACGGAGGCGTAAATCTGCCTAACTTAGCGGTGTAATCTGCTCCCCCGCGCGGTGAAACAGATTACGACGGCCTCGCGCTAAATAAATTCATATGTATGTTCACTGTGCTGTCGATCGTCGTGGAGAATGGACGAAATTATTAAATTTCAAGATGTAGCAATTATATTATTGTCATTTTAGTTTTGTCAATTAAAAGACACTGCATCCATAGAAGATTTTGGATATATCCCTAATTACGAACGTCTTTACAATATCAAATCACGCGCGGGACTGCGGAGCCAGTGTGTTTTACCGCGCTGCACGTCCCGCGCTCCCGCGCAGATGGGCAGGAACTGCGCGCGGAACGCCTTCCCGCGCAGACCGCATCGGCAGTGACCTGTACTAGGATTAGGGTGATTTCTATACAAATTGAGATACTTGCATACAACGGTAAAATCTGCCATCCCGCACTACGCGACAGGATGCGGTACAGTGTGTGGCGCGCCTAAGATAACACGCTTAGCTAACAACGCCATCTATCGGTACAAAAGTTAACAATTATATAATTTCATGAACAGGTGTCTGGCAAGGGGTTTCCACTATGTAATGTGTGTGTCTGGCAATGAATAACGTGATTTTCAATAATAATATTCTGAAGGTAATACAAAAACATACATCTTTATAATTTGACGTAATTAGATCGGTATTTTACACAATTTTGGTACCGCGTACCTACCAAAGCCACTGCAACCCAAACTTCATAATTGGCCATCGTTGTTAGGTCTGTGTTGGGACCATGCACTGACAAACTTTCAGCTTTTATAAAATAGATCTGGCGTTCACGGGCTCAGGTTATTAGGTGTCTTAACAGTTCTGTCTTTGAAAAGGTCTTGACTGGATAACATCGTTAAATCGTTCGATAAAAAGAGTTTTACATTCGGTTCAAGTATTGAAGTGCGAAGTAAATTGTATCTTACAATTTGAGTCAAGCAAGATAGGTATGTTTACTTAAATTAGATTTTTTGATATTTTGCTGGTCTTTAACTTTATTCTCATTTTGAAAGTTTGTGCTGTTGTGAATTATTTGGTTCAATATTTTATTAGTATGAATCAGATTTTTTTTAAATGCCTTCTAGAAAAAAAAATCAAGCCTTTCGCAGTGTAGCTGAGTAAAGGGTGAGACTAAGTACGTCCCAAGAACCAGAAGAAGATCGTAACGAGGGTATCAGCAGTTTGAGCTAGGCAAGTCAGAACTCTTGCGTCAGAAACGCCTACCCAACGTGAGTCACGACTTACAGCGTTCTCTTACGGCAGTTTCTCTATCACAGAAGAGTTTTGGAGGAACGCGAAGCGAGTTTATCGGCCGACCGAGAGCGTTACGCCTCTCACGCGAGTTTGAGACTTTCACCGAAAGGGAGTTGCGGTTAAATTCACTTGCGCTCCCAAGAAAGCAGCGAGGACCGTGAAGCGCATTTATCAGCTGACCGAGAGCGTTCGTTTGATAGGGTATGCTGCAGTGTAGATAACGTCACGGGTGAAATCCTGTTTTTAGACGCACCAGGCGGAACAGGTAATACTTTCTTATTCAAAGTTATTTTGGTTCGAATAAGGAACCAAAATAAAATTGCTCTTGCTGTCGCCTCTTCAGGGGTAGCAGACACATTATTGCCTGGAGGAAAAACGGCACACACTACATTTAAAATTCCTATCGACTTAGACCGTACGGAAAGCCCGGTTTGCAACATATCGCGAAATAGCGATAAAGCAAGGGTTTTACGCGATTTTATGTTAATTATTTGGGTTGAGTGCACAATGGCAAACCGCAAAGCTATAAAGGGTGTAAAAAGACCCTTAACGAAAACGAAAACCCCATATTCTACTCATCACTGGGATACTTTTTTTCTTCTAGGACATACCTGGGAATTCACTGGTTCTGGAGATATTGAAGGTCAAAGTCAAAATTTTTTGATAGTTTTTTTTTTCAAAATCGTATTCCAAGTATCATTAGTAAACTTTCTTCCGAACAAACATTATGAAAATTATCAATTTTTCATAATAAATTACGCATTTGAAGTTAGAAAAATGCAACGAAAACTAAACACAACGAGCGCCTCACACACTCAAGCGTATGGTCAGTTCAATAACCAAGCGCGAGCGGCCGAACGCTCAGCTGATCGAAGTTATTATTAATTAATTATGTGATGTAAATGTAAATGTGTGATCGGTCTTTTTACACCCTGTAGAAGCAGTGAATAGAACTTTACAGGATGTAAGGCAAAATGACGGGCCGATGGGAGACATAACGGTGCTGTTCTGCGGTGATTTTCGGCAGACACTCCCAATAGTACCCCGTGGAACGAGAGCCGATGGAATTGCTGCCTGTCTGAAGAGTTCGTAAATATTAACTGGTTGCGGCGCCGGTGATAATTTTTTTATTCCAAGAATACTTATAATTCCTAACAACTTTCCTTTCTCTTTCAAACGAGTGCAATTCCCAGTTAGTGTCTGTTATACCATGACGATTAATAAAGTCAGGGCCAGACATTATCTGTTACGGGGGCAGACCTAAATATTGCTAATAATGCTTTTCCCATGGTCGTACGCATACGTAGCTCTTTCACGGGTAAACAACCCCAATAAACTTTTTGTGTACGCTCCTGATAGTTCCACAG
This sequence comes from Mythimna separata, assembly GCA_030763345.1. Classification (NCBI taxonomy): domain Eukaryota; kingdom Metazoa; phylum Arthropoda; class Insecta; order Lepidoptera; family Noctuidae; genus Mythimna; species Mythimna separata. The sequence continues at coordinate 15,758,384 of CM061177.1, read as the reverse complement.
CTAATGTTGTTTATAAAAAACGACTAGAATAAATAAATTATATTTGTATCGGTATCCTCCAACAGCGCTTCGCAATAAAAAATACATTGTTAAGTTCCGACATCCACGCGAACGAAGTCGCGGGCACAGCTAGTTTAATGAATAAACTTAAAACTTCAAAGGAATTTTAATGCCTTAAAAATCATTTATCTTTTTTTTAAATCCTAACGTTAAAAGATATTTTTAATAAATAATGGTTCTTTGAGCCCTCAACTCAGCAATCGCACTAATATTAAGGCGAAAGTTGTGTGTAGGAAAATGTTGTATGTGTGCAGGTTTGTCACTCCTGCTCAAAAAGCAGCACGGTTTTAAATGAAATTTCGCATACGAGTAGACCGTGTCTTGTAATAACTTACACACTGTTATCCTAGGAGTATGTTCATGTAGGCGAAACCGATACTAGAAGCTAGTCCTGCATAAAACATTGACCGCAAATTGCATTTTTCTATCAACATCAAACTGGATTTAAAGCTCTCCCCGCTCCTATTTATTTGTTGTGCCGAGACAAATAGTAAAAGGCACCTGATTGTTAGTAACTAGATACTGGATTGCAGTAGACGACGACTGTATAAACAAACTACTGAGAAATCAATACTTGTCTTCGAACTGCGTCTGTTTAGAAAGATGATAGTTAATCTATGTGTAAATATTGTACTTAATCTATACATACTATTAAAATATCTACTTGTTAAATCAAAATAATATTTTTTTATTAACCGCAAGTATATTTGATACCTTTAACAAAAATACAAGTTTTTATTTTTTGTCTTTTTGATCTCTCTGTTTTTTCCGGCTAATCTCCGAAATGGCAAGACCGATTTTGATGGGAAATCCTCGCACAGTTAGCTGGCAGGCTACTTTTCCTGCGGGAACGAGATTTCAAACTATGACCTTGCAAATGGTTGAATAAAATTTGACGATACTTTCACTGGAATATAACTACTGATACTGTTATAATCAGCAAGTTAAGCTTCTTTTTTGCAAGAACGGGACTTAATTCTCAGGGATGGAGGGGACAGTATTTTTTTACTTAACGTGAACAAATCGCGGGCAGCTGAATAAAATAAATCTCTAGTTGTACTGATAATCTTCATTATACCTTTGATTTGTCTGTAAATTATCTAACTTTTGAGCAAAATGTCAACGTTAATAGCACATCTTCAGTTCAGCCAAAAGACGTCCACTGTTGGGCATAGGCCTCCAACAATTATCGTCACAATGACCGGTCCTGTGCATCTTGCATCCATTAGATTCCCGGCGTGTACTACCTATGTACTTATTTTGTAATGCATTGCTTTAATCGGCTAAAACTATCATCGTATCGCCTTTCTAATTTAAGAATCATGGATTGAATAGTTTCAGATAATTAGGTAGAGAAACATTTTTATTGTATTTTATATAAAGGTACATTGATTAGGTTATTCTAAAGCCTCCTAAAACGTCGTCTAAAAATAAATATCCTATCCCTAAAAATAATGTCTGATCTCTAAGAATTTAATAGCCACATAAAATGTTCCAATATGAAATAAAATGTTTCTGTTACTAAAAGGAAACACGGATCGAGTGGGATGAGCTTATGTCTCTACATGAAAGGTCCATTTGAAACATATTTAGACGTGGCATATGTATTTTATTCTTAATCTTCGAAATACGTATGTTTGGTAAACTGGATATTTTATTTTATCAATAACTTGTGAGCTCGTTCGCGTAAAAGTAGAAAATTGTTATAATAAATGATTATTGATAATTATTTAATTTGCAAATAGGTTTTAAAAAACACGTCAATTTAAACTACGAATATATGAGGCCGGTGTTTCCTATCTGACTACCATAAAAAGAACTACCGAAACAAACTGATGTCCAAACGTGGACATCTTTCAGCTGAAATAACTATGATGGGATTTCCATCTTTCTAATGATATGACAAGTTGAACGCGTAAATGTAACAACCCTTTTTAATTCTAAAAACCTTTACAGTTCATGACGTTTGCGGGGTTGTCCAAAAGATTTATCGTGACCCTAGAACACGGTGGGTTTTAGTCGGTTAAAGTTTGATACCCTCTCGCTCGATCTAGACTGCCGTCATAATAAAAAAGGCCGTAACTGAAAATTTTGTCAAAAATTAATTAAAACCATAAAACCATCCGAATATGGTTTAAGCTCATTTTTGACAAAATTGTCAGTTACGGCCTTTTTTATTATGACGGCAGTAGAGTGCATTCATTCTAATTCCTACATTCAAAAAAGGATCCATAACGTGCCATGGGATAGTAATTTGGCTATAAACACAAGCTGCGAATGTTTCAACTTTTCACTTCAATTTTCTGTAGCCGTAGCAGGCATCGGCCCCACTGCGCCTATCCATTCTTTCATTAACATCACTTTGAGGCGCACGTGGAACTACTCCTAGCTCGCCTCAACAGCCCAGTGGGCACCATCCATTTTGCTAACATCACTTTGAGGCACACGTGGAACTCAACGCGCCTTTAACCTATCACATACCTACCCGCAAAACGAGACACAATAGTAAAACAATAACAGCGCGGTCTCATAGGACCGGTCGGGGATTCAAACGTTAACTCGGCCTTATCCTTAACGGACGATGAACTACCATTGCTCGACATCCAAAAATACAAGCCTAGTTTGGCTGGGTATCGCCAAGCTTATGCGCTAGCTTCTGACGTTTTATAATTAGTGCCCATGTAGGCCTATCTATATATATAAAAATGAAACCCGTTTTCCGTTGTCACGACATCACATGAAAACGGCTTGACCGATTTAGCTGATTCTTTTTTTAAAATGTTCCTTGAAGTTCAATGATGGTTCTTACGGAGAGAAAAATTCTAAAAAAAAAAAAGTTAGGTAAAGTAGGGTAGGTAGGGTAGTGTAGAGTAGTGTAGGGTAGTGTAGGGTAGTGTAGGGTAGTGTAGGGTAGTGTAGGGTAGTGTAGGGTAGTGTAGGGTAGTGTAGGGTAGTGTAGGGTAGTGTAGGGTAGTGTAGGGTAGTGTAGGGTAGTGTAGAGTAGTGTAGGGTAGTGTGGGGTAGTGTAGGGTAGTGTAGGGTAGTGTAGGGTAGTGTAGGGTAGTGTAGGGTAGTGTAGGGTAGTGTTGGGTAGTGTAGGGTAGTGTAGGGTAGTGTAGGGTAGTGTAGGGTAGTGTAGGGTAGTGTAGGGTAGTGTAGGGTAGTGTAGGGTAGTATTGGGTAATGTAGGGTAGTGTAGGGTAGTGTAGGGTAGTGTAGTGTAGGGTAGGTAGGGTAGTGTATGGTAGTGTAGGGTAGTGTAGGGTAGTATAGGGTAGTGTAGGGTAGTGTAGTGTAGTGTAGGGTAGTGTAGGGTAGGTAGGGAAGGTAGGGTAGGGTAGCGTAGGATATGTAGGGTAGTCATTTGACGGGACCGAAGCCGCGGGTAAAAGCTAGTGTGAAATAAAAACTTAAAAGTTGAAATTTGAATTTATCAAGGCCTAATTTCAGAACCATTAATAGCTTATCAACGAAATAAGTTATTTGATTCTAGACTATCTGGTTCTACCTACTGCAAATTCTAAAATAGAGTCTGAAAAACATCAGCACACTCGAATAAACGTTCATTATACCTAATCTAATGCAATTTACACGACTACGTGTTAGTTCTACGAACAAAACATGCCATCGACTCGAGCTTGGTTTTTGCCGGACGGCCAGACGGCGAGCTTCCCATTGCTCGTCGTCCATTTGGCCAGGTATCAAGCCAAGCTCATCAAGGCCTTATATCGAACCATTCATAACTTACCAGCAAAATAATTTATCTAATTCGTCAACTTTTGTAGCTACAGCAAATTCTAACTAACCTTAGAACCTTAAGACATCAGTATAGTCGGACAGACGTTCATTACTTTATACCTAATCTAATGCAATTTACACGAATACGTGACTGCGGCTGGATGGCGAGTTTCACATTGTTCGTCGTCCATTGGGCCAGGTATCAAGCCAAGCTTATCAAGGCCTAATTTCAGAACCATTAATAACTTACTAACGAAATAATTTATGTCATCTTATTTGACACGAACAGCTTTCGTAGTTGCAAATTCTAACAGAGTCTTAAAAACATCAGTATACTCGAACAAACGTTCATTACTTTATACCTAATCTAATGCAATTCACACGACTACGTGTTGGTTCTACAAAGAGTTCGCATGTCAACAAATGAAGGCTACGTGCCACTGCAACGTTTAGCTCGTCTCTAATAACTTTACGAAGAAGTCTCGTAAAGCTAAGTTCGATGGCCTTAAATTTTGTTTTGGCTTTTGCACTTTGAGCGCTTCATCAATTTGATACCGATACACGATAGCTTCGTGTGATCACACGCGGTCTCATAGGACCGGCCGGGGATTCATGAATTAATCGTAAAAATTAGAACTTTAGGAATCCCCGGCCGGTCCTATGAGACCGCGCTGTTATTGTTTTACTATTGTGTCTCGTTTTGTAGGTATCTGATAGGTTATGTTGTATACGTCATGTTGCCTTATCGTTCAGGGACTGGAATACATATCATTAGCATTTTCTTCTTCCATTTGGTCCTGTTAACCATCACGCTATGTATAACCGACTCCCAATTTGCCTCACAATCTTGTATTTCTTGATTTATGGGCCACCACACCCACAACCCTTTGCTAAGAAATGCCCACTTTTAGTAAGAAACAGACACGCACATACTTTACACTCACCACTGTGCTGCATGGTGTCTTGCGTAGAAACCATCCTGCGCAGGCAAAACTGTCGTGAAACTTGTGCATGTCTATTTCTTACTAAAAGTAGGTGTCACAAAAACTATAACTACATATAGTTATATATTGCTATATTTAGTTAGTATATAACATATACTAACTAAATATAGCAATTTCCTTAGTTTGCCTAAGTTTTCTTATTGTTAACAAGGCAATACGTTTGGCCAGCTGCAATGAAGTTAGCGAAAAGGCCTTCTTCCAAAAAGTTGGACACTTTCCAATTACATTCCCTAAAGCGGTTTTAAGCTCGGTTTATCTTGGCTTAAACATTCATTAAACATGATTTTGTTGTATTACAGGATATAAGCAAGGTAAGTCAACTTTACGATCGGTTTTGTAAACAATAACCGATGTTGTATATTACTTACGGGAAATCCTTTATGGAATGTTTAGAAACTTTAAATTATTTTCGAGATAAAAAGTAGCTTTACGACACAATGACAGGGAGAGAGGGAGGCCAAAGAAATGATGGATGTGTGTGAAGTGATATGAAAGAAAAGGGAGTTAGTGATAGCGTGACGAGTGACAGAACGGAATGGAAGAAAAAACGTGTTGTGCCGTCCCAAAATCAAACGGAACAGGGCAGGAAGATGATGATGACACAGTGATAGAGTTGATTTCTATATTTTATTAGAATAAAAAAAAGAAACAATCAGCATTGTAATGCTCCTACTGTTGGGACTCAGGCCTCCTTTCTAGGAGAGTGTATGAGATGAAATCACTCACGCGGGCCCGGTTCGGATTGATGGATGTTACATGTCTTCAAATTGTTGCTTCTAAAACAGGCCGGTTTCCTCACAATGTTTTCTATTCACCGTTATGAGAGCAGTGGTGATAAATTATACAAAGTTATGCACCCGGTGGACTTTGAACCCGCGACTTTACAACTTTTAAGTCAGGACCGTTACCTCTAAACTACCATTACTCTTCTCACCTGTTTCTTGATTAATTGATTACAGTCTAACTTATAAGGTTAATAAGTAATTTAACTTTAACTTAATATTATACGTTGTAGATTACGTATGTTAAAACTTAGAAACTTAGGCACAAGTTCGTAGCACTTTCCTAGAGTTGTAATTGACTAAAACTCTTTGTTCATAATATGTTGTTAGTAAACACAGCATTTATCACTAGGTATTATAAACTAATTTTACACAACACTAACTCAAAATGTTTGATTATCTGAGCTACGCACTAGGCTAGTTATTTTATATTGAGATTGTTGAATTATTTTGACGTTGATCAGTTGAATACAGCCCCAATCAATGGAATAAAATCGTATAAAGGTAAGTAATCAGAGATTCGTTTCAAATAGACAAACTATTTAACTTTATCGTCTATATAATAATAATATTATTAACTGCTTCTGCACATGTGGCCCCCTGGTAACTCATTAACTGCATTATTGTGTAAACATGTCTATTAACTGCACTATTTACTCAAGCCATTGCTTTTGCAATATTTTTATATTATTCGGATCTCAATCACCATTCATTAAGTCGTGATTTTTTTTGTGTTTACATCTCATTTGTTCATAAGTTTTATAATTGTTTTTTTTTTGTTCTTATATTTATATAGCTTCTTTCGTATAATGTGAATGAGTGGGCACTGTAGACTACAGATTTTAATTACTACCTTTTTGAACCCAGTTTTTGACTAATTTTATCTTTATTGTGGTTTTGGGTGCAATATTGACTGGTCTACCTACACTGTCCTCGCATAAGTGTCTGTGTTGTAATATGGAAATATTGTAAACCCAATAGTTTTCTGAAAAGAGTAAGCATGGAGTTTCTTGCCGGTTCTTCTCCATAGGAAACGACCAATTTGGAACCGTGCACTAGTTTTCGACGTTTTATAAGTGCCCATGTAGGCCTATGTGAAATTTAAATATTTTGACTTTGAAAATTATGATTGCTGAAGGTGATTTATTTTTTGTAATCAAACTAGTCTTGTTAGCTAGAGATCAACCTCAATCCTCCAACAAGCAATTTTACCTCGTTATAGTAATAGATACTCGTATTATTACCTGCTGTGCGCTTGATAGTAGAAAATTGTCCCAAGGGAACATGCTTGTCGAATCAAGATCCAATTAATCATTAAAAAAATTGTATCAAAAATACTACAGAACCTTAAAATGAAGCTATTCTTCAAATAAACTTACTCTTAACAAATAATTCTGTATTACGATATCAGTGGTTTCTTTTTCCTAAATTCATCAAAATCTTTCCTTAGACAGTGACTCGACCCAGATTCGCACGCGTGTTACACGTGGAATTATTTAAATTTACAGCTTTTCTCTACTAACATGTGTTGCTTAAAATTTTTCATGAGGAAATTCTCTCTGACTACTAGTAGAAACCGTATGAAACTGCGTTTAGTAGTGTATGAGTTTATCATGAATGGACATAATATAGACACGGTGCAGGGATTTTGTTTTATAAATGTAAAGATTTATCTCTACATTCTTAGAATTAAACATCCTTAGATTGCTCTGGCTATTGCTGGAAACCGCATAAAACTCATCTGAGTAGTCATTGAGTTTTTGCTAACACACAGACGCGGTATTAGATAGTGTTTTATAAACATAAGGATAAGAATGTAATAGTGTGAAAAGTAAAACATACGACCGTCTTAACCCATAACTATGGTACGTAATCCTATAAGGAAGAAAGGCCACCATTATTGTAGCCATACTAATAACATCTTACGGCACATACTCGTATATATCCCCTGGATCGCTTGTTAGTTTATAGCAATATCCCCTGGCCTCCCGCGGGGCTTCAGTAGCCGTTGCATCTTGATAACGATGTTATATTTTCAATCTTGTCACATAAGTATGTTCGTATAAATATCACATTACGCGGTAATAATGTGTCATATTGGCTTGTTGGTTGGCAAAAATGTCTCGGCGAATTTTTGTTTTATTTTGCACTTAAGTATAATGAGAGTATCTGACAGCTAGATGCTGTTGTACCTAATGTTAGTGCTTACCCTGTTTGAGATTTCTTCATTAGAGATCATTGTGACTCGTTGGGATAGTTTTGCGTAGCGCTTTTTCAAAAGAGCAACCGCAATTAAAATGAATTTCAATAAATAAATTAATTAAACAAAACTACTTATGCTATATATGCTACTTAAATAATAAATAAAGAAAACTAGCACTTTGTCCATATATAGCCCATCGTTACACAGTGAAGATGTAGCTTTTAATGGTGAATTTTTGTTTTTTTACACATACAATCAAATATTCAAATCTTTCCTGTGTATAATATTAGTTTATGGGATCGGATACAGATGGTTTATGGGGCTGAAAGGGTCTGGAGTGGTGACTGTGGACTGACAACCAGCTGGTGAAAATCACGGAATTCCGATAGATGCTAGACGCACAGAACCGGTCGTTAATTGTGGCGGGACTAGGGAGGACCAAAAGCCCCATTCCCACACTCAAGAAAAGGTTGTCTTACACGTGTTCCTTCCATGTAGATTAACCCAAAACGTATTCGTGAATTAATTTGGTTATATTTGGTTTTGCGTATGGCATCCTAAACACGTGGGTATTATTATCAGTCAATCTTGCACACTTCCTTGATTAAACACCCCGGTGTTATGACTCATACATAACTGTGACTGTATAGGAGTAATGGCGCCGTATGTTGTTGTTTTGTTGTCCATTTTTAGTCTTCGATTCTATACATATCCTTTCTTACCTCTTTTCTCTTCGTTAGGATTGATTTGTAAGTCATCATCATCATCATTTCAGCCGAAACACGTCTACTGCTTAGCATGTCTATGCCAAGCGGTCCTGTACGTCTCGCATCCATCAGATTCCCGCGTCCCTCACCAGAGTAACCAAATATCATACCGTAATCCATCCATCCATCAATCCATCCATCCTGAACAAACAAAAAACAATTGAAAACGCTTAAAACAAAACCCAACAGCTCAAAGCCTCTTAAATTAAATTCACAAGGTTACGAATATAATTCATCCATTACTCCCCCAAACGTGATATTTGACGTCATAAGCTACGTCACAACTTTGTGAATTTCACTTTTCCTGTTAAATTATGTTTTGTTGTGTCCCCGTACTTGAGATGTGACATTTTTACGTTCAACTTGGTCTTTGACACGTTAATTTTCTAAACCTGCTCTCCCCTGTGGCTTCACCTGCTTCTTTGGTTATTTCTTCGTTTCTACGGGTCGTTGCGTGTTGTTATATAGTGTAAAGCTTTTCTCAGTAAATGGATTTGGTAGCACTGAAAGAATCTTTCAAAGCAGACCATTCATTTTTTAGATTAATGGTCAGTTCACACCGAGACGCGACGCGACGCGACGATGCAGGAAGAGGCCAGTGATTTCGCGTTGCACCGCGCTGCGTCGCGCGCCGCCGCGAGACGCATCGCAACGTTGCGAGGCGCATAGTAAAATCGTTGGCAACACGACGGTCGCTAATGTAAAAACGTTCCGCTGCGCAGCAAGACACCGCGCGGCGTCACGAGGCGCAGCGCTGAATGAAGCAACGTACCCTAAAAGATACACATTCTCACAATGAAATGTGTATCTTTTCGAGTAGTTAATAAAGTTCTATTTTGAGTCACTCTATTAAAATGTGCAGGCAGCGTTGTGTCGCGTCGCGTCTCGGTGTGAGCTGACCCTAACGCGTTCAACTAAACAAACTCTTAAACCTTATATTATAGTATAAGGTTTAAGAGTTTGTTTAGATTATAGGTTCTGAAGCGTGACATTTATTTTTTATTTAGAATTGTAACAAAACAAGAGGTTCTTGGCCAGACACTCAAAACCAATATAATTTCTACTCGCTGTTAAAATTATGTTGTCCTGGTAACTTCAAGATGAAAAAGAACACTTTTCAGGACACTTTGAAGTGTTGTTTTGTTACTCTATTTACAAGCTAAAATACTTGACTGATTATAATGCTACTTTTGCTGTATAAAATTCTTAGTATCCATTAAAAATTAACGTTTAAGTTCATTAGTGAAGTTGCGTGTTGAAACAATTTTTACTTGGAAAATTATTTCATTATTTTAGTTTTAGAATAACGTGTCCTGGTTCTAGGTTTGGATACATTATTTCATGGACCAAACCTTATTTAAAAACCTAACTTATGATACTTAAAGCCTGGTTACGCTAAACTAAAAACCCAAGTAAAAACAAATAAATGTTTTAGTTACTCGATTCAATCTACTGAAGGTCTCCTTTTAATAGCAACTCGTATAATGCGGTTAGGCGGTTCGAGCGCACCGCACAGGCCATTTTAGATGCAAAACTAGAAATGAAATGAAATAATTTATTCTGAAAATGGCATTTCTAATAATTAGTATTGATAAACTAGTAGATATCTCCCATGTTGGTAAGCGATGATGTGTTCAAAAAATAGAGTACGCTTACCTAAAAGTAACATATTCCCTCTTGTGTTAAAGATATTGAGGTTGTACTCAACAAGCACTTACACAATCACTCAAAAGCACTTTTATACTTCATGTAATCACACTGAATCACACTAATATCATGAAGGGAAAAATTGTAAGTGTGTGCACGTGCGTATGTATGTTTTTTACATCTTCACACTTCGATAGCTGAGCCGATTCAGACAAAATTTTCCACACGGCTAGAATAGTATATAGAGCTCTTTGTCCCAGGAGTATGTTCACTTGGGACATTTTTCTACTTTCACGCAGCTGAAGCCACTGCCAACAGCTAGTTTTTTTAATAATAAAACCCTAGATTGGCTTGACATTTTCTATCTGACTATCCCTGAGTCGAAATTGAGAAAAAAACCTAGAGTTTTATATAATAGTTTTTAAAGGATAACTTTAAGCAAGTAGGTATAGAAAGTATAGCATATAAAGCCACATCGAACCATTAACTTATACAAGCAACCTATTAAAATAAGATGTGTGGTCTGTGGTCGAGAATCCAATTATATTACTGTCAGACTATACAATGTTCCTTTTCAGTTATCCCATAATATGTGGTAGGTATCGTAGGTATCGATGGATATTGAAATGTGATTATCGATAAACCACATTGTAAGGGAGTCCAACTGTAATTCAATTACAGTCATATTTGCATATTACTGGCGTATTAACCACTTTGTAGAGATAGGTATGTACACACATCAAAAGTGTCTAGGGATCAACATATATTTTTGCAATAACTTTTCTCCTGATTGATATTAATTAAAATTTTCTTTAAGGATTCATCAAATAAAGTGTTTTCGTTTGTCACAGTAACGATAAACCAAGTCACCTTTGCATTAATAAAGAAATTTGCCATTTTCCTAATAAAGGGATTTTTGACATTTGAACCACTAACATTAAAGTTCGAAAAAAAGACTGAAATAACACTCTCTCTCTCTTTAAAATTTTATTGGGTAACTTAAACAATTAATAATCCGTGTTTCTACCGCGAACACTAACAACACAAGAACATCGGTTTGGCATACTCAAAATGAGTTCATCCAAATCACGCTGTGGAATGGCCGCCCATGTTCGTTGCAACAACAAAAAAAGGTCTTGCGACTGGATACCCTCCATATTCGGCAGAGCTCTTCTCTGTAGCATATCCCATGCATGCTCAATCGGGTTCAAGTCTGGCGACTGAGCAGGCCAGGGCAGGACATTGATGTTAGCTGCGGCGAGAGTCTGTCTTACAACTCTTGCGGTGTGCGGTCGTGCATTATCATGCATTAACTGAAATAAGGGACCGATTTGCACTTGTAGAGGAACGATGACGTCTGATACAATCGTCTCAGCATAAAGAAGATTGGCAAAACCCCATGTACTTTCAGTATCACATACAGGCTTAACGTACAATAGAATGAATATATGGATTAGAATGCTACAATAGAGTATAACAAAATATGTAATGGTAAGACATACATTAGAGTTGGGGATATAAAATGATTTATAGACATAACCTCAAAATGGACCACCAAAAATAATACAAGGTACCTACCTAATTATGTAACTTAGAGCTTGACCAGAAGGGGCGAATTCATCGCGATTTTCTCGTGCGTATCACGCGCGACCGTTGCGCCCAGAAAGAGCGTATCAACGCTGGAGCATTCAACAATTCCGTATCAAATGTAGGTGCTCAATTTCCCTGGATATGTGCACTCGCTCTGGAGTTCGCGCGTTTAACTGGACGCAACAAGGTGTCCCTAGTATCTCGACTCGCTTGTAATACGCGCGAGTTGAGGGTCTGGCGTTGTGCACGCGATTTACGCGCGTATTTTGAATTCGCGCGATACTTGTGGACGCGACGTATTTGTGCTAGTATCTTACTAGTATATTACTAGCGCGCGAATGAATATTTAATCGAATTCGCTTCTTCTGGACAAGGTTTTAAGCCAGACCCTTAAGCGTCGTCCTATTTAGCTAACTATCATACGATTGAACGATGTGATTTCGTCGCACGATGAGATTAGTTTTATCGACGAAACCCTGTGCTCGCGCGATGATTTACAAGCTTCTATTAGGACACTCTAAAGAATGTGTGTTTAATCACATCGTTCAATCATACGATGGTTAGGGTCAGCTCACACCGAGAAGCGACGCTGCGCGCACATTTTAATAGAGTGACTCAAAATATAACTTTATTTACTACGCGAAAAGATACACATTTCATTGTGAGAATTTAGAATACGTTGCTTCATGCAGCGCTGCCCCTCGTGATGCCACGCGGCGTCGCGCTGCACCTCTTGATGCCGCGCGGCGTCTCGTAAGAGGTAAAAAACAAAGCCATAGTATTTATAACATTTTTTATTATAATTGTAACAATACATTGTCAAGAAATACCGCAGGGAGATTGTTCCTTCGTGTCGATCGTAAGCTAAATACCAGACTACACTCATGACATGTGAACAACAGCCCACGGTTCTGAGTCATACTTTACAATTACAACAGTAGCCGATAATGGCTTCGGTTTTCTCCTTTAAACTGGTCAAATCAAGACACGTCGGCGAAGGCGTGATAAGCGCACATAACAGTTTATACACCGAAAATCAACTGCTGACATTGTTAAAGCATGAAAAACATTCACAGAATAAATAAGAGTCCTATTTCAGTCCTCCGGAGGTTTATACACTAAACGCAAATTGTAATGTGGCGGCACAAAATAAGAGTTCACACTTCATTTATTGATGCAGACAACATTACAAATAACACGAACGACGAATTATGTTTAGGCAGGGTCAAACAAAAATATCATGACAGTTTATATTTTTTTTGTATTTGACATACCTAAGTAACAGGCCTATTTTATGCGTTTTGTTTTTACCGACTTCACAAAAAGGACGAGGTACTATTGTATTATTGCGTTTAGTTTCCGTAACGGGACTGTACCCTAAAATCATGGTTTTTTAATTACTCCGGACTGCTAATATTGTATTTTAGCTTGGAAAATAACTAACGATAAACCACCCATACCCATAAATTGCATATAACTAGATTTGTGTATGTTTGGATTTTGATGTGATACCCAGCTCGCCAATCTTCTTTGAGCGTTGAGGTTGCCTCTGATCCAAATCAACTCAGTTCTTCCGCCGATCCAAATACCCGCCCATACCATGATGGTTCCATCACTATAAGGATGGACTCCCTGGCAGGATTTTAAACGCTGTTGGCGTCCAGGGGTTCTCCAGTGTCGTATACGTCTTGTATCCGGTCTCATACCAAAACGAGACTCATCAGAAAAGCACACGAAACGCCATTGTTCTTCTGCCCAATTTCTGTGTTCAAGAGCCCATTGATATCGAATCCTACGATTGTGCATTGCTATAGGTGGTACCCGTAGCGGTCTTCGGGAATGAAGGTTCACTTCATGCAAGCGGTTTCTGACTGTTTGGTCGCTAATTAAGTTCCCTGAAGAGTGATGAAGCCTCACGCCTAACATCATGGCGGTTATTGTTGGAGCTCTTCGAGTTAAGATTTGAATGTATCGGTCTTGTCTCCGTGTGGTGCAGCGATACCGTCCTCCATGGCGCTCAGCCACGGTACCAGTGCTTCGGTAACGTGTCCAAAGTCGACTGATAACACTCTGACTTGTATTCAGAGCTAAAGCCACAGTACGTTGCCGGGAACCAGCTTCTATCATTCCCACGGCTCTGAGCATTTCTTCCCTGCTTAAATGACGTCGCCGCTCCATAATAACGTTGGTTTTAATCAGTAGTAGGGAAACAGTAGCACTAATAATGTCTTCAATGCGTTGTATGTTTTTATAGGGAAAATATTGACAGCTGATTTTCATCTTTTACTCGAATTTGATTCACAGTTCCTGATTCAAATTATGAAATGCACCAAAAAGGATCCATATAAATTTATAAAATCATAAATTTATTACAAAGCCACATCTCAATCTCAAGAAATCCGCATAAAAATGCTTGATCCCTAGACACTTTTGATGTGTGTAGTTACGAGAAGATAGGTCATATCTATTGAGGGAAAAAACCATTCAAGTTAGCTTCATTATCGCTTTTTCTTTTATAAATATATACTAAGAATTTTCTACACATACTCACACTAATATTATAAAGGCAAAAGTTTCTGAGTGTGTGTGGTTACTTCTTAAAGCTCGAACGGCTGAACGGATTTGAATAAAATTATGGGAAGACCATGTCCTGGATTAGCATATTAGATGCTTTTTATCCCCGGAATTTGTTCCCTTGGGACACTTTTCTAATTTCACACGGGCGAAGCTAGCAGCAGCTAGTTTTACTTTAATAAAGGCTTACCATTACTTAAGTAGTATTTGAGAATTTGGTCTTTAGCGACCAGTACAAAACTATTTGCAAAAACTCAAAAACTCTACTAAAATACTCGCTACATAATACAAAAATAAGTAAACACATCTACCGCACATATTAAAAAACTTTTTCTCAGCCTGTCAGTCTACCACCACTTGAAAAGAAGCATCCCTCCGTCAGAGGGTTCACAAAACACGCCCGAAAGAACTTGCTATCAAAAAGGGTTAATTAACTCGACGAATAAGTACCTGTTTACCCACACAAGTGCTTACTTTTCATTAAAAATAGAGCCTCTGAAATAACCGAGGCCAAAAATGGTTGTGTTATTTTCTAAAAATATGGCTTTGTTATTTTCTATTTTTAGACCCCTCAAATTAGAATTCTATGGCTACTTGTGACACCTACGGGGAGATAACGTTTCTTTGTTTATTAAAATATGTTTTTCTTGGTAATCATAAGTGAAACAAAAGTGTTCGTGCGTAATCAATGTTGAAATGAAAAGGGTCAAATTGAGGACGCTTATGTGGATTCCTAGAATGATACGCTATATAATTTATTTTGCTTGAGAGTGTAACTGACCGATTTGAAGAGTTCTTCAAATTATGTTAAGTATCAACATGGATTTTTCTTTTCATTTTGTGTAGGAAGAATGGGATTCTCTGCCAGTCTGTGTTTTCTAATAGACCTAAAGATCTTTAAATCGAGAGTAAATAGATTACTTCTAGGCAAGCGTGCTTAATCGCCGACCACATCATTACCATAACGTGAGAAAGTGGTAAAGCGCGAACCTAACAATAGTAAAATAAAAAATTAAGCGGAGTTTTTTAAACTCATACTTAACTGCGATCCCATTTGATAGAAAGCAGTGATGCAATTATTATTGATGGTTAAACGTAGTACGCTTAATAGTTAATTTTGCCAGCATCTTCTTTTGCAGACGCACCTATTGAAAAACAATTAGTATCATTTAACGAATTAGTATAATTTTGAAACGCTTTCAGTTCAAACGCTCTGCAAGGTCGTTTCACGTGGACGTTTTCAGTTTCAAAGTCACGAGTACATAGCCACATAGTCACATTACACTTGTGCCCAACCTACAACTCCTACACTACTTCCGCAAACTAACATTGAACTATAAAAGTTTGAGGACCCACTTTGGTACCTATTGTCGACTGAATATAGCTTATTCCTGTTGATAGAATCAGTGGGTTCACTCGAAAGAATATTCACTCAAGTGTTTAGGTTTTCCTTCATTCCATGTTCACACGGCTTAGTTGGAATAACAAAGAAATCACAATTCACCTTTCCATCGTTTTTTTGAAGGTGGGGAAAATGTGGGCAAAATGACTTCTCCTGCCCTGGGCGGAGCGGGAGGGCATGTCATACTTCTACTAACTACCACTCCTGTTCCCTCTCTGTCCTAATTCCGGGGTCCCGGAGTTCAGTTTCGTCAACTCAAGCCTTCACCTTTCAATCTGTCCTCGAATGACGTCGTGCGTAAATACTAATTCCAAGAAATTAGTTATCTACTACAGGACTTAAAATGAAGTAGGCGAACCCGAGTGAACTTTCTCCTTGTGTTCAATCTGTTCACTTTTTTTATTATTGATAGGCTCGCGTTTGACCAATATCTCACCAGATGGTATTATTATTATTTGAAGATAAGGGGCTATATGCATCACCCGCAGTGACTACATAGTCACTGCGACCAAAATGATCTATTATGACTCGCCATCTTGCTAGTGTAACTCTTTTAGCCTGGAGGCTTCTAAGAAATATAGAATACTCCTAGCACCAGATGGTAAGCGATGATGTATTTGACGATGGAGCACGCTTGCTTGAAGCAGTCTATTCACCCTTGATTTTTCTTTTATTCGGAGTGGCAGTGAATGATACTGAATGTCAAAATCAAAAATTGTTGGAACAATTGACTAATGAATTCATTCGGTATACTCACTCATTCGGTATATTTGTACATCGATAAACGGTAGGGTATGATCAAAAGGACTATTTTATTTTACCATCTCAAGTTTTACCTTTTACCTTTACTTTTTCTTTTATTCCACATTTAAATATTTCATTTCGAATAAAAGATACCGAATGAAGGACGCAAATAAACGAAAAATGAATCGTCTTTTTCATTGTTTACCACTGCTGCTTTAAAAATGTAAGATAAAAAACGCTGGTATTCAATAAATATAGTGGTCGGTTATCGGTTGTCAATACCACAACTCCAGGCGTCACGTGGTTTATTCAGTGTCATAAAATATAGAACAATAGTCCTATTTTTAGCCTCCATCCAATATCTGTCTTATCATTTTTCTATTTTATTTTTCACGGTATGTTTGTTCTGTTCACATTTATTTGCTTTTCGTTTATCCTTTATCCAATTATTAACTAAAAATAATTGAACAAGCGGCTACTTTTTCGTAAATAAATATTGGATGAAACCGGTTTTGAAATTGGTTTAGTTTTTTTTTGTTTGATGTATTGTTATCTTGTTTACACTAATCGACACGTGAATGAAATTAATTGGATTTTTTACGTTCAGCTTATTGTTAAGAGCTGGAAATAAAACAGATGAATAAAATAAAGACATTAGTACTAAGGCCGCGTTCCCACTATGTCGTAATGGTTAATTTATCGTCGGACGACTATCGGCTCTGGCTGATCGCATTATAACGACTGTCTGTCGTGGCTACGATGGATAGTCGCAACAAAAATACATGATTTATCGTCGCAGTTTATTTACACAGTTTTTTATCTTTTTGCGACTGACGTGTTAACCGTTACCAATGTTATAGCAATCAGTCGTCAACGCAAAAGTCATCCTATAAGTATCACCACTATTATACACCTCCATTTAAATATATTAGCCACAACAGTAAAATCTACACGATTATCCGTTGTTACGACAAAGTGGGAATGTGGCTTAACCTATCACATACCCGCAAAACGAGACACAATAGTAAAACAATAGCAGCGCGGTCTCATAGGACCGGTCGGGGATTCATGAATTAAGGGAAATGTGTTTTTTTTGTGCACACTTACCTATGCTTATATTTAAAATTGCACTATAGTGGAAAGAAAACTTTTACGTTTATGTCTTTAACGCTCTCAATCAATTGTTGCTTGGGTGGAGTAGCGCCGTGTCCTCGTAAGGGCGATCGGTGGCACCGACCTCTCGCGCCGAGCCCTTGGTCAGAGTCCAGACTGAGAAGGCGGTCGTCTCCTTTTGCGAAGCAGTAATGCTAGCGTAGAAGGCGGCCACACTACAGAGGACATGGCCCTCACACCAAAGCCAGCAAAAGTCCGAGGCAAAGAGCGGGAAATGCGATACTGTGATTTTCATCCTCAAAAAAACCCTTGTTAGCAAAACTTTTTCGTTCTCATTACCAAATGTATAAAATGTGGAGATACGCCGTTTGTAGCGGAACAGTAGGTATGCTCCCTCATAATCTTACAAGTCCTGTCATAACCCAACTTTTTTACTTCGGTTAACTTTTTGAAATCTCTTTCTTACAAAGTAAAAGATACTGAAAAACTTTTACGGTGAGCGACATATTGCATAAAATACGGTGTCCAACTTGTACGTAAGTACCTACTGTTTGCGCGTGGCAGGTTTTATTTCACTCCCTCTCACTGAGAGGCGTCTCGTGTTCCAATATTGAGTATCATTTAGCTCTTTTATGTGTAATCAAGAAATTGAAATAAAAAAGTTTGCTTCATAAGAAAGATAGCAAACTTTTGCTATAAAATTTGAATAAACAAATGTGTACGGTTGGATCAATCTTGCTAATTCTTTTTTTGGTGTGTTTGTTATTATCAGGAGTAGGTAGGTTCTTTATAAAAGAAAAGGTTACAAAAAGGGCGAGAGCAGTTACTAAATCTATATATAAAAAAAGGAACCGACTGACTTGACATATCAACAAACATCAGGAATCACTAGGACTAGGTGGTAGTACATGTAATTTTGTACAAGGTTCTCTTTTATGACGTAGGCAAGCACTAAGAGAGATTCACTCCCTAAGGCATTGAACGGGAGTCCTTAGTTTGTAAGGAGAAACTTACACGCAGGCGAAGACGTTGGCAGAAGCTATCATAAAATTAACATCTGTCTACTAGTGAGGATAAGGACTGTGGACGCAAAAAAATATGCTGTCGTTATAGATCCTATATTCACTCGTCATCTACCTAGCCTTTTCCCAACTTTATTTAGGTCGGCTTCCAGTCAAGCCGGTTTTAGCTGAATACCAGTATTTTACGAGGAGCGGCTGCCTATCAGACCTCCACAACCCATTAACTGGGGTAACACGGTACTTCATTCCAAGACTGGAGTCAGATTTACTGGCTTCTGACTATCCGTACGACTGCCAAAAATCTACAAATGACAGCCGGGACCTACCGCTTAACTTCCTTATAGTCCAGTCAAAATAGACTAAATTATTATTCAAGTTTGCATTAATTCCCAACAAGCTGGATTTTTGTGCAGGCCTTAAATACGTCATTACAAATGTTATGTCAAAAGTCCCCATCGATCCCGCTTGTGCGTTGTTTTTTATTCGAGGTCAAAGGTCACAAATTAGCGTTTTTTGCGTATATCTCTGAAACTACGAGAGCTATCGAAAAATGGTTCAGGCAAAGTTTGTAGATCGTAAAATTGTCTACAAAAAAGATCTAGCACTTTTCCTTCTACGGTGCACTGTTCTCGAATTATGGCTATTATAAACATAGAAAATACGAATATGCACTCATGCTTAGGTATGATGGGTTCGATGAATATTTGAAGGACAAACCATCTGTAACGATACATAAGCAGTGTCGTAAAGCATACACCCGGAAGAGCAGCATCGCTGCAGCTAAAAGACAGCGTGAGGCGGAGATAGCTACCACATCTGGGATTAGTCCTCCTCGTACTAGCACGAGGTAATGAATCGTCTTTTTGACGAAATACTGTTTGTTCTGTGGCAATGAAGCAGATAAAACGGCTGAAATAAAAAAAAGCGCAGCATCTTCGACCAAGAGTCTTTTCTTCTATAAAGCATCGCTTTCGAGATATCGTGACTTTAGACCGCAGGAAAGTCGTATTTTAAGTGTAACAATCACTGTAGTTCTTAGCCCCGGCAGCAACTAAGTCATATTCATACTGAATTCGGGCAATGACACTACTTGCTAGCTCATGAGAACGAGTCTGAGCTTCCTTAAAGATGGTTTTCTTGAAGTCAAGGGTTGAAAGTTGAGGACACTCTTGGTCGAAGATGCTGCGCTTTTTTTTTATTTCAGCCGTTTTATCTGCTTCATTGCCACAGAACAAACAGTATTTCGTCAAAAAGACGATTCATTACCTCGTGCTAGTACGAGGAGGACTAATCCCAGATGTGGTAGCTATCTCCGCCTCACGCTGTCTTTTAGCTGCAGCGATGCTGCTCTTCCGGGTGTATGCTTTACGACACTGCTTATGTATCGTTACAGATGGTTTGTCCTTCAAATATTCATCGAACCCATCATACCTAAGCATGAGTGCATATTCGTATTTTCTATGTTTATAATAGCCATAATTCGAGAACAGTGCACCGTAGAAGGAAAAGTGCTAGATCTTTTTTGTAGACAATTTTACGATCTACAAACTTTGCCTGAACCATTTTTCGATAGCTTTCGTAGTTTCAGAGATATACGCAAAAAACGCTAATTTGTGACCTTTGACCTCGAATAAAAAACAACGCACAAGCGGAATCGATGGGGACTTTTGACATAACATTCGTAATGACGTATTCAAGGCCTGCACAAAAATCCAGCTTGTTGGGAATTAATGCAAACTGGAATGTCTATTTTGACTGGACTATTAGGCACGAACGAAACTCGGTATGTTAAGATGGTCACCTATCCACAGACCAACCTTGGCAAGTGTTGCTTAACCTTGAAGATCGACCCGTTCAGCTGTTTTTATCTAGCCACGAGCTCCTATATTTACTATCAATTCTAAATCAGATGCGTCTCAATCAATGTGGCACTAACAGACTATCACGTGATTTTCACTACATAAATAATACTATCAAACAAGTCTCATTAAAATGCGTAATAGGTACTGGTTCGACTTTAAAATAATCTTATAAGAAAGATGGTGCTGTGAGTTGTAAACTCCAATGACTATGTAAATAAATATTAATATTAATGAATCGGTCGTGCGTAAAGCCTGTACAGGTATCTTGTCTTAGGTGTCTGACCTTGAATGTGTTTTTCAGCAGCTTTACAGATGAAATAATATTATCAGCTTTTAATGTTCACATAGTTAAAATACAAGCATTCTTTTGAGAGATAGATTGCTGCCCACCAACTGCCCACTTTGGAGCCAGCGCAGTGAGGATAAGCACATAATACATGTCTTAGATTTTTTTTAGTTACAATATTACTGACTAATTTTATTTTTATTTAGCGTGAAAGTATAAAATAATTGTCCCATATCACTCAGTGATAAAGTAACATTTTACTGATTAACGAATTTTTAAAATCAGTCCAGAACTTTTTGAGTTTATTCTTCATACTAACAAATATAAATCTTCTTCTCTTTGTAATATACACTACAGAATTTCTTCTTCGTTAAATGGTACCCAACCCAATGCTAAAAGAAGATATCTCTTAGGAGCAAAGTCCTTTAAACTTTATCAAATCCTTTTCTGTACGAAAGCGCCATCTCTCGGTTTCCCTAGTAAACTGATAAGGGTACAACGCTTTCAGCATTTCGCTACACACCGCTGAAACGAGTGTCACCTTAAAGTTTTCGTTTCATAGCGTTGCTGGAAATTCTGGACAGATGGCGTTCATAGTAAGAAAATAATTTAAATTAGACCCGACGGTCTATGTGAATACTGAACTGTGTGTAAGATATATAATTTATGTAAAAGTTGACTAAAACTTGTTTTGAATGATAATTTGGGATCTTTCATTCATTGATAATTTTTCTTTTTGTTACAAAATCTGACAGGATCAATGAAACCCAGGAAGATTTTTGTACGTTCTTAGTCTAATAGGTCTGGGCTTCTAGGTACCGAGTAGCTGGCTAAGTTGCGAATTGTTGAAAAGGGATAACTCGGCCCTGGAATGCAAAGAGCAACTGAACGAATAAAGGTAGTTTTTAGTCAGTAATGGTTTAGCACTCTCTGCCTTCCAGAGCGGGAGGAGTTATTTAATAAAAAATAGCTGGAGCTAGCTACGTAGCTATTAACGTTTGAATCCCCAACCGGTCCTATGAGACCGCGCTGTTATTGTTTTACTATTGTGTCTCGTTTCGCGGGTATCTGAGTAATTAATGGTATTACGCAGCCAATAAGGCAAGCCCCGTCACTTACGTCTCTTTTTCTCTGTAATGCATATCTGATTCGTCTTCATTTCTTTTTCTCTTCTTATGATATTTTGTAACTCCCAAAGACACATACTGTCGAGATAAAAATGTTGCCTACGTCCTATTTTAGGATATGATCTACCCGTGTAGTAAAAAACATACACAAACACGCCTACAATAAACTGTTTCGTAGCCATTACACCCGTAATATAAGTGTGATATAATTCATCAAAAAAAATTGACAAAAAATTTGGGCGGGACATTATTGCCATTGTTCATTCCCTGAATAACGTAACTTATTTATCAAAACATTTATTTATTTTTCTGTAACAAGATCAGTACTCATTTAAATATACTTTCAGCTGAAAACGAATTATCGTAATAATAATATTACGACTCCATTTTCGTTGAAAGCACTCTCGATTATGTTGGGCCCTTTTAATGGGCATTCGCTACCAACGATGATAACTTACTATATCTGAAAATTTAACTATACAACACAAACCTTATCTCTCTAAACATAAAGCTCATAATCGCCTACGCAGGCTACTGATTAGAGTTGTGCTATACCTAGCGCTAAGTACATACGTAATACATAAGTATCCTACTTCTGCACTTGACCTACAAAGCGATATCCAAGCGATTTTTAATTAACTTTGCCGATAATATATGGGAGATTCTCACTAGGGTTTTGCATATTTCAATATTTGTAGTGGACTGCGGTTTTTGTTAAAAGGTTCCGTTCGTTGGGTAAAGGTCAACCGATTTTTGTATGCAATCAAAGCGATTTTTGATAACTTAAGGTACCCGTATCAGCGTGCGTGGGCTTGCGGACGGCGAGCAATAGGTGGCTCGGCGTCTAGCCGTGGTGACCGTCGGGACCAAACCCAAAGTCTCAAAAGTTTCTAAAAAGGAAACTTGCAGTCGCAGAACGTAAGGGCAACTGAAGGACACATGTTCAAACATGTACTTCTAGTTAAAAGATAATTGCAGTAGTAATTCATAAAGTACTACACTCAAACAAAGTTTTTTCAAAACAGTAATCCATTAATTATTTGAACCAAGCAAATGTCTACGCCGTAGCTTATATTCGTAGCTCGCGTAGCACCAAAAATTGCATTCTACGCAAGATTGCTACGTAACTTACGAAAAAGTGAAGTGAACACTACAATTCCATCGTAATATTCAGTTTCAGTTATACTAATATTATAAAGGCTATAGTTTATATATGTGCAAATGTGTGTGTGAATCAAACACACACATCAAACACACAAATCCGCTGTCAGACGTTAGTCTAACAACAAAATTTCTTATTTCATAGAAAATCACATACTACAAAATAAAATGTTTAAAAGAAAATCTTTGACACTGAGACAACTTTACAATTTCTAACTCAACGCATTCTCGAGTTCGCAGAATGTACTAAGTACCTTTAAGCATTCCCGGTAATTCCTTTCAAGGTGAATGAAGTTTGTCCCTATTATGACTACGTACGTAGAAACGTGTAACTACAACGATCTATATTATCTGTATCTCTGTCTGTTCGATTTTTTACGTTCCAAGGCAAAACGACTTTTTTTTTAGTTTAGGTGGGATATCATCCAATGACTTCTGCTCTTTGGCAGAACAGAAGAGGTTTAGTGACTTAAACCCACTCCTATGATCCTTCTTTGCCTTGCATTTCAGAACCTTGAGTTTTTCTTTCAGATACGAACCCATGGCCCCAGTAGGCGTTGACTAATGATAAAAACATAACCTAAAAAACCGGTTTAATTTAATAATTTCAGACAAAGAGAGAGACCGTCTTTTTCATAGTAATACTTTTTTATATAAAATAAATAAGTATTACAATGAAAAAGGTGGTCTTATTGCGCAGGGACATTCTTACAGACAACCGAATCGTTGTTTTAGGTTAAGACCCAAAATAGTTTTCAATAACACAAATAAATAAATATTCATGTTTCTGTATTTACTCTCAAACTTTACTTAAATTTCATTCCACAATAAAAACTAAACAGCTGTAACGAAATGAATTCTTGAATTCAATTGCAAAGAAATAAAATAAACTTTGACTTTGTAAAACCAAAGAACTTGAGCGTCCTGAATGAACTCCTTCAAAGTGAACTTGAAATAAGATACTATAGCGTTTGTTCAAATGTTTTCTTTACGTGGAATAAATGGTTATGAAAATTTTGTATTTTCCTCTTGGAGAGGAAAACTCTCCTGTAAAGTATTTGTACCTATTCAGAACAGCACTTCTAAAGATTATCTTTTACAAACGTTATAAACAGACATAAAATTTTCCCTCTTTATTAATATACATAAGCCTAGATTCGTCTACCTATAGCAGAGACGATTATTGAGCGTTGATTATATTCATTAATCTCGTAGCGGTCGTAGCACAACTGCTACGCAGCTACGACGCTCGTAGCAAACAGCCAAATAAAATATACACTGTATAAACTTTCAGCGTCATATAAGTACCTTCAAAGCCTGTACCTTTCGGATAAGCGCAATACACGCATTTATAGGATATCGCCCCGTAAATCAGTTTTGGGGCTCGTCAAGCGGGGAGGGGGCGGGGCTCGGCGCGCGGGCGTGCGGGGGGCGCGGCGCTGCTTACGTCACTCTGATCGATGCAGCACTTGTTGCCGCGTTCAACAGGCACCAAATATCTAAATACAATCGCAACAGGCAAACTCTTCGCACTCCTTGTTAGCCTGGTAGCTGAGATTCTTGATTTGAGGAAAATGAAGGAAATATCAATAGTGTTTAGATCAGCACGTTTTAGATAACGTATGTATTGCTTATAAAGCGTATAAAGGCTGTAGAAAATATTGTGTGTTGTGTTTTTAGAGAAAAATGTGAGGCACTCACAAATGCTGCGCACGTATCTTCGTAAATTGAAATCGTTCACCACCTTTGGATCAATTTTATCAGGCATAGAAGTATGAGGATTTTGCTGCTTTATTTTTACCAACTCACGATTTGTTATATATAACTGATCTAGTTACTCGTATAATCTACAGTAGCTGCAGCAGCAGTAGCGTGCAGTAGTAGTGTAGTAGTAGTCTGTAGTTGTAAACTATTTTGTTTTCTTTATGAGAATAAGGGAATAACAGAATTTATATGAAATTATCTGCCAAGTAAGATATTGGAAATTTAATTATAGGTGGTGAAACAGGCCCTAAATATATATCTTTAAACCGAACTTTGGCGTTGACTAAATATCAGGTTATGGTATGCTAAGACCAAGACAGACCCCAGGTATCTATTTGATTGCCTTTTTGACGTTTAAGTATAAACCTTGTATTAAAGAATAAAAAAAAAAACAAAAAACAAATCGTAAGTAACAGTATTACTTTACAATAATTCATCGCGTAAAAAATCTCTTTTGTTCTTTATTGTCGATTTTTTTTAAATTGCTAATAACTAATGCTTGACTGCGATCCCACCTGATGGTGAGGCACACTAGTTTATTAAGCCTATTCACTGCCTATTCACTCTAGTCTTGAAGACACCTAAATTATAATCCGATGGGGAGACCGCAGCAAGCATTTTTATAGCCTATATTATGTTCTTTGCTGGGCAAAGGCCTCCCCTTTCTCCTTCCAAACCCCTCGGTCTTGGGTGATGCCCAGAGATCGTATAAGACATATTTTGCCCCGCAAAGATGTTCAAATCGTCACGACGTTGAATCGACTGTCGAAAAATGCGAAAGTGAAAACACTCTCACAAACCAAGACTACACTTAACATATCATCGAAGTACCCACACGTCAAAACAACGCAAGGAAACGACAACATAAATCCCAAGTCGGCAGCTGTTCGCCAGTATTTGATAACTTAAGTAATAATTTACTCAAATTAATTAGCATCTGCGTTTATGAACGAAAATGTTCTCTGACGCCGCTTGATTATACTGTTCACTGCAAATTGGAAAGGTGCTAAGCTAAATTATTAATGCTTTACGTACGAATATCCGTTGGTTTT
Organism: Mythimna separata; assembly: GCA_030763345.1. Classification (NCBI taxonomy): domain Eukaryota; kingdom Metazoa; phylum Arthropoda; class Insecta; order Lepidoptera; family Noctuidae; genus Mythimna; species Mythimna separata. The sequence continues at coordinate 15,732,486 of CM061177.1, read as the reverse complement.
ACTGCTTGCTAATTCTCGCTAGCGAGGATTTAGAATTGTGCTTGGAAAACTGGAATGGGTTCCGCGAAACGTGCGTAATAAACGGGTTTGTGTGAACATTCCGAGATTTTGTTGGTAATGAAACTAATGCGTTTATCACACTAATATTATACAGGGATTTTTTTTGTTTGTATTGATGTTTGTGTTTGAGGAGGTCGTGGCTAGATAATACAGCCGCTAATACGGGTCGATCTTCAAGGTTAAGCAACGCTTGCCAAGGTCGGTTTGTGGATGGGTGACCATCTTAACATACCGAGTTTCCTCCGTGCCTCGGATAGCACGTTAAGCCTTAGGTCCCGGCTGTCATTTGTAGATCTTTGACAGTCGTTACGGATAGTCAGAAGCCAGTAAATCTGATTCCAGTCTTGCCATGAAATACCGTGTTACCCTTGATAATGGGTTGTGGAGATCTGGTAGGCAGCCGCTCCTCGTAAAATACTGGTATTCAGTTAAATCCGGCTTGACTGGAAGCCGACACCAATATAGTTGGGAAAAGGCTAGGTAAATGATGTTGGTGTTTGTGTATAGAAGTATTCGGGATATATTGTAAAATCTTGCAAACCTCTGTTGAAAAGGATGGATTCTCCGAAAGCTCACGTTTTGTCTGATCTGATCAACTGCCTGATAGATGATTTCGGGTTGGTTTTATATGTTAATATTTCCCGGAGAACACCAGTTGCATGATTTAGGATGTCGTAGTTTAGTTCACATATGACGCCATAAGTATCTATGGCGTACATACATTATGTTTTTGCTCCATAGTGGTCAAACAGGTAAACAGATTTGGATGAAATGTATCACACGAGTAGACTATAGGAAACGTCTACGTCGGGAGTATGTCATCTCTTATCCATTGACTCGTACGGGAAAAAATTGTCAGTATATCTTATTGATCACAAGCTGCTGTCAGTGACTTTGCCCGCGAAAAAAGTTTCCTATGTGCTATTCAAAGACATGGTACTAAGCCTCATCGAAATCTGTTCAGCCGTTCGAGCGTGAAGAAGTAAGTAACAAACATATAAACATACACACACTTAAAAAGTTCTGCCTTGTGTTTTGCTTTGTGTTTTGTTTTGTTTATTATAATATGAGTGTGGTTATTATTAGTTTTGTAGCACATTTGGATAGATGGAGAGAGAGGGAGCGAGGCCAAAGAGGGATTGTGTAAGTGATATGAAAGAAAAGGGAATTTGTGATAGTATGACGGGTGACAGGATAGAATGGAAGAAATAAAAATGTTGCACCGACCCCAAATAATACGGGACAAGGGCAGGAAGATGACGATGATGTTAAAAGTTTTGTAGCCAACAAGTAATCTTGTAAATCAATATTTTGCTGCACTTATAATAAGTAAAAAGTTACTTCCAACTAGCACTAGTTCTTAATAATGCGTCTTAAATTTATGACAATAATTTATCACATCGTTCAATTCATATTGCAAAGATACGAATTGAAATAATAGTCCATTCAATGAAGGTTTTAACCTTGGAATGAGATATAATAAACTGGAGAATCGTATATACTTTTCAGTGCCTTTAAGGCGGTGTTAAAATCTGGTGTTTGCGACGTAAGAAGCGAATCATTTTTTCGTTGTTTTATGTTGAACAATCTTAATAACAGTTGTTAACATCAATGGAGCTATAGAAACAGAGATTATTTTGAAAAAAAAAACGGTTTATGTAACCAATTTTTCTATAACGGAGCAACGAAGGAACATAGGTGTGGGTTTTAGTCAGTAAAAGACTGTAACGCAAAGCGGGAGAAGAAGCCATTGGATGATTTCTCACCTAAAAAAAACCAGCGAAACTAGTTTATTAAGAACCTCCTTCCCTTTAAAAAAATACCAACTTAGTTAATTATTTAAAGAATTCATCTTTCTCAACGCAATATGGTTATTTGAGAATACAATAATATAATATTATTTCAATGCTCGACAAAAAACACGTTATCCAGTGACAGAACCATTAATTACAATTCAAATGCAGCAGAAACCTTGACATGAGCTATAAAACTGCGCCTCTACCCGACGGGTGAATGCCTATCGGATCCAATTACGCCGTATCCCCGATGCCATATAAGATATCAATCAGTGTGACGCTCTGTCATTTGTTTAGTTTACAAAGGCATGTGATGCTCGCGTGATTTGGGTGTTGGAAGCTGTAGTTTGGGAGTGGAAACGACTGTATCAAACCATTTTTGTGGGATTGATCGATAGAGTTACGAGGTCCTTGCAAAGGGGATTGATGGAAAAATGTGGGTCTTAGTCAGTAAAAGTCTGCCACTCTCTCAAGAGAGACACAAGACAAGTCGGACAAGTGATTTGATGATTTACTACGTAAAAAAATACGAATAGTACACACACACAAATATTTTATTTCTCAACTAGCTGTGCCCGCGACTTCGTTCGCGTTTAAGTCGGAACTTAACATTTTATTTTTTAGTGCGAAGCGCTGTTGGAGGATACCGATACAAAGAGCGTACACAAAAAGATTATTTGGGTTGTTTACCCGTGAAAGAGTTACGTACTCGTATAGTTGACCATGGGAAAAGCGTTCAATACTTAGGTCCACCCCCGCAACAGGTAATGTTTGGTCCTGACTTTATAAATCATCAGGGCATAACAGACACTAACTGGGAATCGCACTCGTTTGAAAGAGAAAGAAAAGTTGCTAGGTATTATAAGTATTTCTTGGAATAAAAACTATATCACCGGCGCCGCAACCAGTTAATATTTACGAATTCTTCAGACAGGCAGCGATTTCATCGCCTCTCGTTCCTCGGGGTACTATCGGGAGTATCTGCCGAAAATCACCGCAGAACAGCACCGTTATGCATCCCTTCAGCCCGTCATTTTGCTTTACATCGTGTAAAGTTCTATTCACTGCTTCTATAGCTTTGCGGTTTGCCATTGTGCACTCAACCCAAATGATTAACACACAATCGCGTAAAACCCTTGCTTTATCGCTATTTCGCGATATGTTGCAAACGTGGCTTTCCGTACGGTCTAAGTCGATAGGAATTTCAAATGTTGTGTGTGCCGTTTTTCCTCCAGGCAATAATGTGGCTGCTATCCCTGAGGAGGCGACAGCAAAGGCAATTTTATTTTGGTTCCTTATTCGAGCCAAAATAACTTTGGTTAAGAAAGTATTACCTGTTCCGCCCGGTGCGTCTAAAAACAGGATTTCACCCGAGACGTTATCTACACTGCAGCATACCCTATTAAACGAACGCTCTCGGTCAACTGATAATCGCGCTTTGCGGTCCTCGCTGCTTTCTTGGGAGCGCAAAGTCGCGGTAACAATTCTTTGCGAATTTAAGCGCAACTCCCTTTCGGTGAAAGTCTCAGACTCGCGTGAGAGGCGTAAAGCTCTCGGTCGGCCAATAAACGCGCTTTGCGTTCCTCCAAAACTCTCTTGTGATAGAGAAACTGCCGTAAGAGAACGCGGTATACTGAGTCGTGACTCACAGTGGGTAGGCGTTTCTGACGCAAGAGTACTGACTTGCCTAGCTCGAACTGCTGATACCCTCGTTACGATCTTCTTCTGATTCTTGGGACGTACTTAGTCTCACCCTTTTTGCATCTCAGCTACGCTGCGAAAGGCTTGTTTTTTTTAGAAGGAATTTAAAAAAAAACTGATTCAAACTAATAAAATATGGAAAGTTTATTTGACTCAAATTGCAAGATACAATTTACTTCGCACTTCAATACTTAAACCGAATGTAAAACTCTTTTTATCAAACGATTTAAGGCGATACTATTTGCCAGCGACCTTGCGCGATCGGGTCGTAGCTAGCACCCGCGTCCCGCGACCGCGCATGCACCCCTCTTCGTACGCTCGTTTCGTCAGTTTCGTAGGGTAACCATCCGTTTCAAATAGAAAGGAATTTACTGCCGGAATTTTTATAGCTACCTAACATTTTTTTATAATCTACTTATTTTCTTAGTTACATATTTTTACAAGTAAATAATATCTCATAATAATAAGTTAAAACCTAAAAATATATACATAATTATATTTTATTATTTACCTCTAAAATACGGAGTAGTTTAAAACCAACATTGTGTGTTTCAAGTGCAATTACTTAAAAGAAGTAAAATTAGTAGGTACGTAAGGATCGTAATGCTGGAACTTGACTTGACGAAATATTCGCAGTGTTAAAATAGAATAGAATAAACTTTATTGTACTTACACCAAAATAAGTAGTAGCAGTGTTATCGGGATAAAGTTCATTTTATATACCACTTATAGCTTTACAAAGCATGCCTCGTTAAAACCCCATGGGATGTCACATTCCCAACTTCCATACTCCAGACTGCTACTAAGAATCATTATCATCATAATTATTCATCATCATTTCACCCAACAGACGTCCACTGTTGGACCACAAAACCGTAGTTGCCCAGCAGGGTCGAAGTTTACTGGGGTTATGTTAAAATGAACCCCGGAGCCCTGGATCGAAGGCAAAGAAGGAATAAGAGTTTTTTTTTTCAAGTGATTAATCATCAGAATGACTTCCCCACTCTTGGGCGGAGCGGGAGGGCGTGTCGGACTCTTATCGACTAAAACGCACCCCGTTCCTTCGTTGCCTTTGATCTGGGGGACACGGGCTCACCTTTCGGAATTACCGTATTCCCCAGACGCTTTTGGCCCTACGTGCCCCTACAGTTTGATGACATCTCCTTGAGGCGCGCGTGGAACAAAACGCGCTGTTGACGACAAGGCTCGGTCCAGGTTATTACCAGACTGCCGGATGGCGAGCTACCTAGTGCTCACCGTCCGCGAGCCCGTGTCTACCTGGTCCCTGGTATCCTGGTTGGAAATCGGAATCGGGATCTAGGCGTCGGTAGCGTGAGTGCCGTTCACACGTTTGCAGCATATACAGGCAGTGAAACAGACTTCAATATGAAATAATTTATTTTGTTAAGAGTATAAAGGTACAAAAAATGGCTTAATCTAGAGGCTAAATGACTTTTGCTTAGATTCAGGTTTTAGACAAAAAATAGTTATTGTGACATAAAAAAATGTTATGCAAAGTTATAGTATATTATTTTTTTCTATCAACAATATTTTTATCACACGATGTAAGGAGATTTAAAGGTAATTTATTTACACTTTATCTTATTACAGCTTTTGTACGGAACCCTATTGTTTTTTTTTTAAATAACATATAATCAGAGTCATAAACTAATTTCCTACTACTGATAAATGATATTTATTTTGCAAGTTGGTTTTTCCACTTTTCACGTCATTGTTTTTTGTCAGTTTATATGTACTAGATCAGGCCGGTGTTTCCTAGCTAACTACCCTGAGAAGGAACACCGAAACAAACTAAGGGGTCACAGTCTCTTATAAAGTCCATACAAAATGTACCTAATGGTCAAATCACATTAATTTCCTTAAATTTATCTCTGAGGGAGTATCCGGGACTTAATTTATAAATTGAATTAATAGCCATTTTCTGTAAATAACACGGTTTTTGTTCAAACTACTGTGTATTTAAAAATCCTTAAAATTGAGCACTGTCACACACACAGAATCATTTGATTGATGTGGTGTCTCTTGATTGTTATCGCAAAGTGGTTTTTGCTTTTTTGGAAGTTCTTGTGTGACTTCTGATGATGTTGCTCGTCTTTTTGTCTTCTTTTTTTCATTCTCTTTTTTCTGTTCCTTTTTATTTTTGCGTACCTGTATAGCGATAATAACGTAAGAAGGGTCCCTTATTGGCATGTTTCTTGTATATCTTGGATCAACTAACTCGGGAAGCATGCAATCTATATAAAATTGAACCAGCTTATTTTTCATTTTTGTGTCCCAAAATTCGTCGTCTTTAAAAATCAATTCAGTTTTTACAGGAAAATTTTCTCCAGACCAAATGCCGAGTATGCATTTAGACTTTCCCGTTATATGCAGCTGACCTTGAATTTGATACCACCAATTATGTTGTTTATTAATTACGCAATTACCATCAGGCATTTTTTTATAAAATAATATTTTTTTTTCTTTGATAGCTTCATCTATACCCAATCTATATTCTGTTATCAAATTAATAAACAAGTATTTAACATATATTTTTTTCAAAACATATGGATGAGCCGTTTAGACGTGATCTTGGGTTTTATATCATCAAAAGTCATAAATCTGCCCCTTAAGTCAGTACAAGTTTGAAAGTCCCTTCTGCTCCATTCAGAGCGGCAGGGCTCATTTGATGATTTTAACACCCGAGAAAAAAAAGGTATATGTACCTATTTTCGTTTGAATCCTCAAGTATCAGATTTGTTGCTGCAGCAGTGTTCATATTAGTAAACAGCTTCTTTGCTTGTTATTTAACAATGTTAGACATAATCAACTTTAACTACAGTTTAACAAATAAAACAGTCAACATTTTACACTCTTCTATTTCTGAGGTAATTAAAAAAATATAATTATAATTTTTGGTTTTTAGATTTATCGCTTATCTTTTAATTAATCAGGAATGCCCCTGACACTAAAAGCGTCCGGGTTTTACCCGGACACTTTTTGAGAACCCCGCCCGGACGCTCCCCGGACGCCCTCTAAACTAGGACAAATCCGGGGAAACCCGGACGGATGGCAGCCCTATTCTTCACATATCTTTGGAGTGCATTCTTTCTGTTTGTGTCTTTTATCACTTTACGCGACTTTTTTCGCCTGCGTTGTTTATTGCCCATTATAATTTATAACTGAAAAGCAACAAATTCTCAAAAAGAGATGATTTGGTGCGCGTAGTTGTCGCTGAAGAAATTGACACAGGTCCGTCGTCGACAAGCGCCAGCGCGCGACTGAACGGACCTGTCTGAGCCGCCGCGACCGCTTTTAATTCTTATTAAAACATAGTAATTAAGAAAATCATTTTATCAATTCAAACTCTGCGAATTTGTTTGTAACTAATTAGTTTCTTTATTATAGTACAAAAATGAAACGTAACAAATCAGTAATATAGTCATAATATTGAAAAAACGTTTTAAAAAGGGGTAACTTTGCGATTTTTTTCTATCGAGTGAAGTTCATCAGGTCTTGCAACTGAATGGATTTTAACTAGATAAGATCCTTAACTAAAACATATATTTTTTTTTTAATTTAAAACACTGTAGTTTTTGTCTCAGATTGTTTTAAAAAACTAAAATTTGGGCCCACCTCATCTATCCGCGCCTTAACTATGTTATTCAGTCAAGGCCTTTTCAAAGACAGTACTGTAAAGACACCTAATAAACTAAGACCCCGTGAACGCCAGACCTATTTTATAAAAGCTGAAAGTTTGTCAGTGCATGATCCAAACACAGACCTAACAACGATGGTGATAGTGGAAACTGCAGCATTATCAAGCTGCCTAATTAATTTGGCTAATTAAGAACTTTTTCGTTCGTTGTAAGTCAACCTCTTCTAAATTTTCTTATAAAATTTGAACTGTGAAAATTCGGATGTTTGAAGAAAAATAGAAGTCATTTTTTTTGAGCGACTGACAAAGCAAAACGTCATGATCCCGAATTTTCTTTAATAATTTTATTGGTGCAACCTTCTAATTTTTATTTAAGTAGTTGTGTTTAAAGTGAAAAACATGGCATCGCCAATATCGCGCCATCGCGATATGAATTCTATCTAATTATTTATATTATATGAGTCTGACGTGTTACCCTCGCCCGTCGCTTATCATACCTACTATTTACAAAGAACCGGTACGTATTTTAAACCTTTAAAACTTAACGGACTGTCTGCCTCAGGCATGGCGTTAATATTTGTAAATTTTTCTCGCCATAGATTCGCTCTGAATCGGTTCAAGGATTACCCCGGAATTTAACCGGCGGTTTGGTGTTTCCCTCGCCGATATTGTATTGGCGTACGCAGCAGATCCTGGTGCGACTTCGAACGGAACCAAGGTTCATCGCGACGACAACGCCTCGCCTGAGTTTTGTCCAGAATCACATATTTTTCGTAGTTATAGAGTTGTAGTTGTTTTTCTATTTTAAAAACAAAAATATTCGTGTCAAAAGGTCGCGGAATGAGCCGTTTTAGACTTTTTTTTAACCACGGGCATTATCTAACCGTGCGCTAATACGATAATTCGTTGTTGCAACTACGACTACCTTAAATTACCGATTAATTCTTTTAAATTTTGTAGCGTTAAAAAGGAAAACAAAAACTTTACACACCACAATATACGTATAATTTGTTTTTAAAGTAATCGAAACATTTAAAAAAAATATAAAAAATACAAAAAGGTATAAAAAAGGGTATTGACGACGAACTTCGACGAATTGCTTATAAGGTCTGGAATGGAATATTTAACGGTTTTATTTTTTAAAAGAATTAATCGGTAATTTAAGGTAGTCGTAGTTGCAACAACGAATTATCGTATTAGCGCACGGTTAGATAATGCCCGTGGTTTTAAAAAAAAAGTCTAAAACGGCTCATTCCGCGACCTTTTGACACGAATATTTTTGTTTTTAAAATAGAAAAACAACTACAACTCAATAACTACGAAAAATATGTGATTCTGGACAAAACTCAGGCGAGGCGTTGTCGTCGCGATGAACCTTGGTTCCGTTCGAAGTCGCACCAGGAACTGCAGCGTACGCCAATACAATATCGGCGAGGGAAACACCAAACCGCCGGTTAAATTCCGGGGTAATCCTTGAACCGATTCAGAGCGAATCTATGGCGAGAAAAATTGACAAATATTAACGCCATGCCTGAGGCAGACAGCCCGTTAAGTTTTAAAGGTTTTAAATACATACCGGTTCCTTGAGAGTACTACGAATAGCGACGGGCGAGAGTACCACGTCACACTTTTATAGAAATCTTCACGTAATACAATAGATCTTTCATATCGCCATTACTTCCGCGTGAAACAACTTATACAACACGGCGATGCCATGTTTTTCACTCTTAACACGATTAAATAAGTGCTACGGTTATAACGACTGAATTTTGGAAGATAGTGCAAATAAAATAATTTTAATTAAAAACGTGCTCGTCGAAGTCCAATCGTCCAATGACAGTGAAAAAATTTTCTTATGTTCGAAGAATTTAGACCATTCAAATTTTAAAAACGAAAATTAGAAGAAAAAAATTACAATAGGTTGAATACTAGGAACGAAAAAGTTTTTAATCAGCCAAGTTTATTAGACAGCATGATAATGCTGCAATTACTCGCTCACTGCGAGCGAATGATTTTTTAAGCTTGTGTGTTTCAGGATAAGAATATCCGCAGATATTCTTATACCACCAGTACAGAACTGTGGAGCTGTCATTTTCTTTAGTGCAGTACTGTGAAGACATTTTCCCTGACATTTTTTTCATGAATTGTAATTGTTTCTGATGAAAAATAATTTTGTTAACTATTTAGCACTAAACGGTCTTTCATTTTATCCCATTTCTTCTTAATTATAAGGATAGGTTACCTGATTTTTTATTCCATATCCTTAGTTTGCGGTAGTTAGAACCCGTAGGGTATATATGGTGACGTATGTATGTTTAGGCTTCGGGTTTCAAGGTAAGCTTGGTGTGTGCGTTTATTTAGCCCATATTTATTGTTTACTGGATGTGCGTTTGCTGACTGCTGGTTGCCGTGTTATTTTTGTCCAGTTGTTACAGCAACAGGCTCGGCTTATTTTTTTGCTATGATTCAATCGACTTTGGTCTATCCTTTTTTTTCGTTATTAGGTCTATTCTAGATTCATCATGTCGGTAGAGGGGTACCATTTAGGTGAAACTCCACGTCGTGATAGCCCTATAATTTCGCGGCCACCACCACCTATCCCGCCGAGACATTCTCGTGCTTCTTCGCAGAGTTTCGTACCATCTCCAGAGAGGTCGGACGAATGCCAACTATTCACCAGGCATTTCTCATTAAATAAATGGAAAGTCAATTTTGACGGTAAGACCTGCGTCCGAGAATTTTTTACCAGTCTAGAGGAGTGCAGAGAGGCCGACAATTTGTCCAATAGTTATATTGTCAGGCGGTTTCACGAAGTCGTGACTGGAGTAGCGCAGCAATACTTTAGGTCGATCCGTCGTCCAGACATTACCTTCGATCAGATCAAGGAAGCATTTCTGAATACTTTCGGCACGACTGACTTCGAATTCAGATTAGGCCGAGAGATCCGTAACCTAAAGCAGAAACCTGAACAACTTATCAGGGAGTATATTATTGAGGTTACCTATTTAAACTCTAAACTCAGCAAGCCTATAGAGGAGTCTGAGTTATTATGGATTATAACGCAGAATATGTTACCTAAATACATACCATGCTTGTCCGTCCAAAAATTCAATTCAATCAACCATTTAGTCGAAATTGTTACCCATTTTGAATCGTATTTAGAACCTCCTAAGGCAGTAGCCAGTCTTGACTGTGTTGCCGTCCAGTCAAATTCTCAGGCCATTAACACACCGAAACCCAGGCCAAACAAAACTTTTTATTGTCCTAGCTGTAGTCAATCACAGCTTTGTCTAAAATGCAACAAAGTAGGTCATTCCTATCGTTCTTGCCCAGAGATTAGAGGCACGATTTGTTTTAAGTGTCGTACTCCTGGATTTATTACTAGAGAATGTCCGAAATGTAATTCTAAAAAACAAACAAATAAACAAGCAAACGGACGATACGCTTCTTTCCCTAAAGTATCCCCAGTTATTACTTCTGATTCATTTGATAACCGACCGTTTATAGAGATATTATTATGCGGTAGAGTTGTTAAAGCATTGCTCGACTCTGGTGCCCAGATGTCGCTTATTAGCGATAATTTTATTCAGCAACTTGGTATTTCTTTGACACCAAAAGACGCTTGTCCACGTGTTATATCGGCTAATAATTCGCCGATTGATATTCTTGGTACTGTTTACCTACCAGTTAAATTTAACGGTACCACTTTTATTCATGAGTTTTTAGTGGCAAGTTCGATGTCATCTTCTGTTATTTTAGGTATCGAATTTTGGAATAAATTCGGTTTGACGTCTATTTTTAGTCAGGCTTTTGATAAAAATATTGATGGTAATATGTTTATTCCCTCTATTCAGCACTCTCCTCCCCCTCAAGTTTCCTCGGTTAGTGAGGTTCGTTATGTTCATCCTCGTAATATCCTCACGCCGGAACAAGAGTCTTGTCTTCAACAAGTTATTAAGGAGTATGAGGTTATCTCTTCGGATAAAGTCGGTCTTGGAAAAACAACGTGGTTGTCTCATAAAATTAATACTACCGGTTACCCTATCCGTCAAAGGTATTATCCCTTATCTCCAGTCAAGTTGAAGATTCTCAATGAAGAGATTGACAAAATGTTAGATATGGGTGTTATTCGTCCTTCCCGTTCTCCATGGGCTAGCCCTGTGGTAATGGTGACAAAAAAAGATGGTTCTGTTCGTTTTTGTGTCGACAGTAGAAAACTGAATAGTGTGACAATCAGAGATTCCTATCCTCTTCCCCGTATTCACGATATCCTCGATAACCTTCGTGGTGCCAGATATATCAGCTCATTGGATTTTAGAAGTGCTTTTTGGCAAATACCACTTGCTGATAAAGAAAGTTGTGAGAAGACAGCATTTATTGTTCCACAGCGTGGTCTCTTTGAGTTTGTTAGGATGCCTTTTGGTCTAACGAACGCCGCTTCGGAGATGCAACGTCTGACTGATTTGATCGTTAATTTTGAGTTTACTTCTACCAGCGACGACTGTGTTTTTGGGTACGTTGACGACTTGATAATCGTATCTAAAGATTTCGCTAGTCATATGGCGCTGCTCAGGAAGGTGCTTGCTCGACTTAAAGAAGCAGGCTTATCTATAAATTTAAAAAAATGCGAGTTTTGCAAAAGCGAACTAAAATATTTGGGTTATATTGTTAATGAAAAGGGTCTTCAAACCGATCCCGGTAAACTTGATGCAATTAAGGATTATCCAACCCCCACTTCTGCTAAATCATTACGCGGTTTCATTGGTATGTGCTCCTATTATAGACGTTTCGTTAAAGGTTTTTCCTCTATAATTGCACCCCTTACTGCCCTTATCGGTAAGAGGAAGGGCAATGATCCAATAAGTTGGAATGATGCAGCCAATCAGGCTTTCACTAAGTTAAAACAAGCGCTAATCGATACGCCTGTCATGGCATGTCCCGATTTCTCGAAGCCGTTCATCCTGCAGTGTGATGCGTCAGCTGTCGGTCTTGGTTCGGTACTAACACAAAAGATAGACGATGTTGAGCACCCTATCGCCTATTATTCACGTTTATTCACTCAAACTGAACGTAATTATAGTACTACAGAACGTGAACTTTTGTCCGTTTTGGATTCAATTAAACATTTTCGATGTTATTTAGATGGTATGAAGTTTTCAGTCATAACAGACCATATGGCTCTTAAGTGGCTCCTCACCCTTAACAACCCATCTGGTCGTTTGGCACGTTGGGCAACTGTCATTTCCCAATATACTTTTGATATTGTGCATCGTAAAGGCTCTCAACACGTAGTGCCCGATGTTCTATCCAGGATCCATGCTAATCCTGTCTCGTTTGACCAGGGTCCTGAACATACTAATGACCGTTGGTATAAGAAGGTATATATAGGTGCTCGAGACACGCCACAAATGTTCCCAGCGTACGTTATAAATAACGGTATCCTTATGAGACGCATGCCAGTTTCTAGTCCTTTATCTTCTGAACCATGGCGCGTGGTCTTACCAGCTGAAAAGGTTCCAGACGCTATTTGGGAAATTCACAATAGTTTTCCTTCGATACACCCCGGTGTTACTAAAACGTATCTAAAGCTTAGGGAGTTGTTCTACTGGCCAAATATGTTTCGTGACGTTACTTCGACGTTAAGTCAATGTGAGGTTTGTAAGGCCTATAAAATTTCAAACACGCAACCTCGCGGACAGATGTGCTACCCTAAAGAGGTTTCCTTGCCTTTAGAGATGATCTCTATAGATATAATTGGTCCATTACCCTGTGCTTTTTATGGGTATAAATATATCCTTTCTATGGTAGATGTTTTTTCCAAATACGTGTGGCTAGTTCCACTAAAAAGGATTGACACTCTTTCTGTTATAAAAGCGTTAGAGTCTGAAATTTTCTTTAATTTTGGGGTTCCGCGTACTATTCTTTGCGACAACGCTACAGTTTTTCGTAGTAATCAATTCCTTAGTTTTCTCAGATCTTTCCATATTCCATCACCCACTTTTACGCCATATTATACACCCCAAGCTAATACGGTTGAGCGATACAACCAAAGTGTTATTACGTGTTTAGGTATTTTGGTTGGTGAAAACCAAAGAAGTTGGGCTAAAATGGTACCTAAAGTTAAGCTTTACCTCAATTCTTGTGTTAACCTAGCTACTGGCTTTACGCCTAACTTTCTTATGTTTGGTAGAGAGGTCCTTATGGATAGCAGACGTGCATATAGTCAGACTCGAAGCTCTAATTTGGCAGAAAGTCGGGCTCGTCATGCTTCCAACCTATCTTCTCTCAGCGAAGTTTATGCAAAGGTTGCTGATAATCTTTCTTTAGCTTTCCAACGTAACTCTCGTGCATATAATTCCAAGCGATCAGCTGTTACTCTGAATATTGGTGATACTGTATGGAGAAGGAACTTTTCAAAGTCTTCTGGGAATGATTTTTTTTCTGGAAAGCTAGCTCCACGTTTTATTAAGTGCCGTGTGATAAGGGTCATATCTAGGACTACCTATTTGCTTCAGGATTGTGATTCAGTCCACTCCGGACAATATCATATCAAAGATATCTTAAAATAAATTGGATTAAATTCTCTTTGTTAAATTTTAACATTAACCTTTGCCTTCTAAACCTTTTTTCCCCTTTGTTTATGGGAATGTTTTTGCATAAGTTTTTAATTATGTTAAAAACTTCATAGTCTATTAATGAACCTCTATGTTGTGTAAACCTGTGTTCTCAGGTTATTTTATTTCTTTTAGTTTGACACAAATGTCGTGTTATTCAACACTCAGTTTGAATTTGAACTCAAACTTGAGTTTTTTCCGACTCGAGTTCTTTTGTCGTCTTTGACTTAATTGACTTAAGGTTTCTTTATTAAACTTAGTTTTTTGTTTTTTTGTCCAACTCGTTTTTTGTTTCTATAACTAAGGTTGGACTTTACGTGTTAACGTTATTTATATTTTTGGGAATCCCCGGGACTTTTTCTTATTGTTGTTTGGTAATAGTTAAGTCTTATGTTAAGTTAGGCTAGCTATACTTAGATGTATAATCCCCGGATTTTTTCTTATTGTTGTTAGGTATTAGTTATGTTAAGTTAGCCTAAGGGCCTCGTTCACCATTTCCGAGTAGGCACTACTCACTGAATAAATTCAAAAATGTGACAGAATTCGTATGAAATTATCTGTCAAGTAAGATACTCGAAACTTAATCATAGGTGGTGAAAAATGCCCTAAGTCTTATATTAAGTTAGGCTAGCTTTACTTAGATGTATGGTTCCTTGGTTGTCCTTCTTAGTTGTTAGGATGTGGTAGGTTAGTGTTTGACTTTAACTGAACGATTTATATTTATATTTTGAATTCGTTATTTTCTTCCATATTCTCCATAAATGTAAAAGAGATATCGCAAGTTCGCGCGGATAACGTTTAGATGTGGACTTGGCCACCGTGTTTATCCAGTATCCGTTGCACTTCGATATCGATTTGATTCAGAAATGATTCCTCCTGCAGTTTTTGCCTGTTCCAGCTTTATCCTTTTTCTCGTTCGTACTTTCGTCCTTTTTTTTCTTAGAAAGGGGGTATTGCAGCATTATCAAGCTGCCTAATTAATTTGGCTAATTAAGAACTTTTTCGTTCGTTGTAAGTCAACCTCTTCTAAATTTTCTTATAAAATTTGAACTGTGAAAATTCGGATGTTTGAAGAAAAATAGAAGTCATTTTTTTTGAGCGACTGACAAAGCAAAACGTCATGATCCCGAATTTTCTTTAATAATTTTATTGGTGCAACCTTCTAATTTTTATTTAAGTAGTTGTGTTTAAAGTGAAAAACATGGCATCGCCAATATCGCGCCATCGCGATATGAATTCTATCTAATTATTTATATTATATGAGTCTGACGTGTTACCCTCGCCCGTCGCTTATCATACCTACTATTTACAAAGAACCGGTACGTATTTTAAACCTTTAAAACTTAACGGACTGTCTGCCTCAGGCATGGCGTTAATATTTGTAAATTTTTCTCGCCATAGATTCGCTCTGAATCGGTTCAAGGATTACCCCGGAATTTAACCGGCGGTTTGGTGTTTCCCTCGCCGATATTGTATTGGCGTACGCAGCAGATCCTGGTGCGACTTCGAACGGAACCAAGGTTCATCGCGACGACAACGCCTCGCCTGAGTTTTGTCCAGAATCACATATTTTTCGTAGTTATAGAGTTGTAGTTGTTTTTCTATTTTAAAAACAAAAATATTCGTGTCAAAAGGTCGCGGAATGAGCCGTTTTAGACTTTTTTTTAACCACGGGCATTATCTAACCGTGCGCTAATACGATAATTCGTTGTTGCAACTACGACTACCTTAAATTACCGATTAATTCTTTAAAAAAATAAAACCGTTAAATATTCCATTCCAGACCTTATAAGCAATTCGTCGAAGTTCGTCGTCAATACCCTTTTTTATACCTTTTTGTATTTTTTATATATTTTTTTTAAAATGTTTAGATTATTTTTTAAACAAAATTATACGTTCATTGTGGTGTGTAAAGTTTGTTTTCCTTTTTAACGCTACAAAACCCCTTGCCAGATACCTTTATTGTTTATGAAATTATATAATTGTTAACTTTTGTACCAATAGATGGTGTTGTTAGCTGAGCGTGTTATCTTAGGCGCTCCACACACTGCACCGCGTCCCGTCGCGGCAGATTTTACCGTTGTATGCAAATATCTCAATTTGTATAGAAATCAGCCTAGCACAGCAGACTACCGACGCGGATCTGCGCGGGAAGGCGTACTGCGCGCAGTTTCTGCCAATCTGCGCAAGAGCGCGGGGCGTGCCGCGCGGTAAGACACACTGGCTCACGCTGGCGCGTGATTTGATATTGTAAAGACGTTCGTAAATAGGGATATATCCAAAACCTTCTATGGACGCAGTGTCTTTTAATTCTTGTATACAAAACCTAAAATGACAATAATATAATTGCAACATCTTGAAATTTAATAATTTCGTCCATTCTCCACGACGATCGACAGCACAGTGAACATATGAGTTTATTTAGCGCGAGGCCGTCGTAATCTGCTTCACCGCGCAGGGGAGCAGATTACACCGCTAAGTAAAGCAGATCTGCGCCTCCGTCGCCGCGCGCGTTAGCGCACCACGGCGGAATGCGGTGCAGTGTGCGGACCGCCTTAACATCGTGATTCAGAATTTAGTGTCAACTAACAACGCCATCTATCGGTACATACGTTAACAATTATATTATAATTTTTTGAAATATATGCTCACAAAATTTTGCCTTTAAGTGTGTGCTATGAGATCAAGAATTAAGTTAGTATTAAATTGGTAATTGAATTGGTTTAAAATCAGTTTTGATTTACTAACAACGCTGATTTTATATATACTGCACGCAGTTGATCTCTAAGTTTGATAGATGGCGCTGTTTCAATATTTTACTTCGAAAAGACTTATAATTTTTTTTATTTTATTATAAGGTATGAACTGATTACGATGAAACAAAAAACTTAATATTACTACAATTCGCACAATTATTTATTATTATGTATAAAAGTTACGTGAAGTAATAAGACCAAGTAAACATAACCCTAATTTTACTTCTGGAAAATTTTAAATTCTAATATCTTTTGCTAAACTGAACCGATTGCAATGAAACAAAGACTAAATGTTACTATAAGTTACGCTCAATCCTTGTGTCTCAAAATTATCTACATTGCTTTCGTACATTTAACGTGATGCCCGAACAAATAAACAGACAAACAGACAAAAATTCTAAAAATGCTGGAAATAGGTTCTGCTGGTTGTTCTTTAACACCCTAGCTATTTTTTTTGGATTTCTTTTTCATGTACAAAAACCACTTTTCTACAGATTTATTATATGTATAGATAATGATAGTCATTAAAAGTTTTAAAAACATTACAGTTTAGTAATCTTTTCCTGCGGTTTCTTAAGGATGGTTTTTACTCATTCCTGCTGAGTGGCATCCGAGTTGCGTTGAAACCATTCATAGAACTTCACGATGCCACTCAGCAACAAATTACCTACGTTGAAACGATTCACAAAACTTTATTCACGTCACTCATAATTGAGTTACGTTGAAACTGTTCACAAAAATTCACTCATTTACTCAACGCGAGTTACGTTAGAACCCGTGCGGAAAATATAAGCCTGTTTCTCCTACTTACTTACGTTACTCCTAGTAGGTACTGCCTGTCTTTCACTTATATTATCAGCATTAAAAATGGTGGCCAACTTGATACCGCCTCTGTCCGTCGGTAAAGTGGTTACAAACAATATTTTTAAAAGCTACCACTTAAGCATCTTAGAGTAGAACTGTTAATTAAAAATGTTACTCCTATTTACTTTTCGACCAATTAGAAACGTGCACTATTTTCTGACGTTTTATAAGTGCATGGACACTTCCATATAAAATATTGCGAATTCAACTGAATTTTTCACCTCTTATTATAAGATAGCAGTATTGGTTACTTACTAACTTAGTTACTAGCTTATGCCAGCGGCTTCGTCCACGAGAATGTCGGTTATTACGGACACGAAGTCGAAGCCAGATAATAAGTGGCCTATGTCCTTCTTTGGGGTTCAAGCTTACTCCATACCAAACTTCATCAAAATCGGTTCAGCGGTTTATCCGTTAAAGCGTATCAGACATAGTAGCTTTTTTACATTTGTAATATTGTCAATATGGATTTTACCACCGTTTAACGTAGGTGCCAATATGAAAAATAAATGAAAGTGACTCAATAACAATGATATTATAGTGTAGCAGCGCCCGTAGAATGGATAGTCGATGGGGACGGAAGCTTCTGGAGTGGTGACCGCGTACCGGAAGACGCAGCGTTGGAAGGCCTTCCAGCCCAAAAGGTTTTGGGCTGCGCCTACAAATCCTTTTCCCATCTACTTTACCGATTATTATGTTGCCTTCGATGTTGCCACCGTCTTTTTTGTAATATGACCAAAGTACTGCTGAATCTTGCGAAGACACGCGGGCAAACGGCCGACAACCGCGAGGCAAACGATGATAACCACTTGTTTTGCCCATACATTTTTAATATTTTCCGTAAACAAAGAAATGCGAAAGTAGAACACAAAAATGTTGAGTGTAAGGCTTCAGTTTTTCCTGTTACGGCTGTTATTTCCCCACTTACTTTTCTAAACATTTACAGAATTGTTTTCAGCATTAATTTAGTAAACAATAACAAAGATCCAAACTCACTCTTTACAATGCGAATAAAGCTGTTGTAGCAGGATAATATAAATGAAAACATTTCAGACGTTCTTTAATCAAAATAATGACTACAAACATAATTAATAAATAATTAAATTACCGTACCCCACATACTCTAAAATAAAATACATCATGAAACCACAACACTCGCCATGCGGGTAGTCGGAAAAACCGATCAATTAATGTGAAACAGATTATAATTAAAATTTTAAATAGTTTTCATCAGCCAAACTTGATGTTTTTCACCGTATCATTGGTGATAGTCCTTCTCAGTCGACATTCGACAGTGTCTCAAGACAAAAGTCTATGACCATGTACATAGGTATTACCAGAGCTGACATAATTGACTTTGAAACGTAGTTACTCTCAATGGGTCATTGCCCTTTGGATGACTGTAAATCAGAAGGTTTACAGCCACCCAAAGAGCAATGGGCAAGACAGGGCTATGCTCGGTATTTTTTTAATCTTTCTCTCCTCAAGGAATATCTCTTGTACCATCGGTACGTTTTCAAAAAATTAAACTCACATGCACAAACACATTCCTCAAACAACTATCTGTACCGTTACCGTGTACAACAATATTCGTTTCGTGCGGGAATCAAACCCGCTACACACAGTACAGCAGCCGGTCGCTCAGGAGCTGCGCCAATTATGTCGTCACTTTACATACGAGACTTGATATGGCGCTAGCTACTTCAACATTCTAACTAAGAGTAACATATCTGTAATCTCGTAGAAATTTAGAGTAGATTCTAAAACGTTTTCTATTTCCAAATCAAACCAAAAACTACTTGAACTTGCTAACCGAAAACGCGGAAGTTTCAAGTCGGTATTCTCAAGAGTGAATAGAATTCAAACAGCGGGCCGTAATGTGCTTGCCAAGGGGAGGCTCGGTCAATAAAGGCTCGATGGGAACATACACACGCTTGTTTGTTTGTTCGTTTGTGAGTTATATGCCTTAGTGCTAGTAGTACGGGCTGTAGTAAGTCGATTGTTTTGATGGCTAGCGGTTTTTGAATTAAGTAGTTGTATTTCCTTACACGGCGTCCTATGTGAGCGCTTTAAAGCAAATGCGATTACGAAGCGATCCAATGTGACACACACGCGAATTGCCTACACTGCATTTGCAGTAAGCATAAAAGCAAAATAACAAATACCCAGGTGTTCAGGTAAGCTGTCTTTCCGTATAAAGACTAATAGAATAATATAAATTTAGAAACAGCCCGTTTAGTTTATTTTAGCTATTTTCATAGTGTGATGTCGTACGGTATTCTACTGTGGGGAAATGCCGCCGATATCCAAACAATTTTCGTTTTACAGAAAAGGGCTATTCGTTCCATTTATAATTTATTTACTCAGATACCCGCGAAACGAGACACAATAGTAAAACAATAACAGCGCGGTCTCATAGGACCGGTTGGGGATTTAAACG
Source organism: Mythimna separata (assembly GCA_030763345.1). Classification (NCBI taxonomy): domain Eukaryota; kingdom Metazoa; phylum Arthropoda; class Insecta; order Lepidoptera; family Noctuidae; genus Mythimna; species Mythimna separata. The sequence goes on along the minus strand of CM061177.1, from coordinate 15,712,597 downwards.
TTAAGTCCCAGATACTCCCTCAGAGATAAATTTAAGGAGATCAAGGTAATGACTGTGCCTTCACAGTATATTTATGAGAATATCTTGTATGCCCATAAGAACAAAAACATGTTTAAAAAATACAGTGATATACATAATTTTAATACTAGAAATAAACACAAATTTGTAGTTCCTGCAACTAGGCTCAAAAAAATAGGGGGCTCATTTAGATGTCAATGTGTACACTTCTATAATAAACTTCCCAGTCATATTCAAGAACTAAGCCTCAATAAATTTAAATCATTTGTAAAGCGTAAACTTTGCCAAAAGGCTTTTTATACTATAAAGGACTATGTTGAGGACAATAAGGCTTGGGATTGACCTGCTCCAGTACTATATACCTCCTGGTATAGTTGTACTGTCGTTTATTCTTTTGGATTTTTGTTTTGATTGCATTTTTCCATTGTAAATTTAATAGAGTAGTGCACAATTTATATTTCAATTTGACATTGATATTCTTTTTTTTTTTACAATCTGACATATTATTTTTACAATTTTGTAAATTTTATTTATATCTTTTTTTTGTGAATGTGAGGACTATGTGGAAAGCTTTCTTTTCAGTAATTTTAACTTATGTCTGGCAATTTGAGCATTTTTTGCGGCCTAACCAAATGTCCTTTCCTTTGTATTGTTCGTCAAGACGTTGAGCTCCTTAGCTCCTCCTCCTGAGTTGAGCTTTACGACGAATGACAAATGCTTGCACTGACTGGACAGGTCCACTCAAATCTGCATGGTTCTTTCTTTAAAAGGCCATTTCAGACCCCAATCTGCATAGTTCGCATATGATTTGACCAATACATTTTGTATGGATTTTTTTTTTAAAGAGACTGTGACCCCTGAGTTTGTTTCGGTATTTCTTCTCAGGGTAGTCAGATAGAAAACACCGGCCTCATCTAGATTAATAATTATGACAAAAAAAAATTGACGTGTAAAAGTGTTTCGTGAAACCTATTTGCAAAATAAATATCATTTATCATTTATAAAGAACTGGTATCATTACCAGTTTATTTGCTATGTATCAGCCTATATTGGGAGACGAAGAGTTACCGCAAAAAGGCTCTGAACACGGTTGAATTCTGTCTGTCTGAAACAATTGAAGGTTCGGAACAGGGGTGGAAAAGTCTGACACCCGAACTCATTTGATAGTGTCATACCAAAATACAAAAGCCTACATAGTTGGGAAACAGTTAGGAAGCTTGACGAAAAAAAGATTGACAGCGACAAAAAGGTACACGGTAGGAAAATACCAGTTTCCGCACAACTTCCCAGTTCCTAAAATGTCCATCTCACTGTTTGCACTTTAACTTTTAAACCTAAAATCCGAGGTAAATCCAAGCTATTTCCACGGCACGTGTAACTTCAGTTTGCGAGTCATCCATCACACAGGTTATTTGAAAACAAATTAAAAACCCGTGCAGGTTTATAAACACAGGCTATTCAACATTCAAAACTTATTTTTGGAGCTTCCGAATAACAGAAAGGGCCGTCAATCCGTCACTTGCATGCCCCATCGCAAATGTGTTTTGTCAGTAAACTTTTCAGAGATATTCGTGTGTAAAACGATATACTCCGCGGAATGGAACCTATTTTGTTAAATGATAACACATAATCTATCTATCGGAGCCTACTTTCCGCATACACAGTGGTCTGAAAAGTTTCCGATCTAACAAAGATGTGAGACAGTTTTTCTTACTTTTTTTTTCCATTGATCCTTGTAACTCAACACCCAGCATTGCCCTCATCTCTCGTACGCATTCAAATAGTAGCATGTAGTCTATGCGGACCATTGTGCGAGCGGTCAAAGTTTAGTGGGCTTACTCCAACCAGCCCACTTGTCAGCAAAAACATATTAAGCCTTTTAGGTTTTTCACGGCACCAGTAAGGAAATTCAGCAATCCTAAGTATGCCAATGCCACCTGTGCAGTTAAAGAGCACATGCGCAATTGTCTCCTTCCTCTCCAGGCATGTTTTGCACAGACAGTCCTCTGTGCAGTATGTGATGCTTATTGTAAGGAGGTATTTATTCAGTATGCAATTTCCGGTAATGAACCCCTTCACTAGACGGAGGTTGCCTCTGTCCAGTCCCATGATAAATACATATTTGAACTTTATTAGTGGCTCCCTTTTGCCAGTTTACCACACTTTATATCGACGATTTTTTTATTACGTTGCATTTTCAAGTAAGATCTTTATATACACTATTCATAGCAACTACAGTATTATATTACTTATACCTTCATCGCCATAAACAGACTCTCTGTAGTACCCATACATAATTTATTACCGTAACATTGTAAGTTATACACGTTCAGATAATAATACTCTTGCTATAATCTCTCTTTATGACATCCACGCTAGTTAACGGTTTATGCTTCGCTCAGCTGCCGAGAGACAATCTTGTCTTCATTTACTTAGATTACATTACGTAATAATGTAGTGACAACGAGATTGTTGTATTGAAAATATTTATAATATTTAGCTATCTATGAATCCTACTAATATTATTAATGTGAAGTTTGTGAGAATGGATAGGTGGATAAGTGGATGTTTGTTACTCTTTCACGCAAAAACGGCTGGACCGATTTGGGTGAAATTTGGTATGTTGATAGGTTATACCCTGGATTAACATATAGGCTACTTTCTTTTATTCTTTTTTGATAAGCTTTGTTAGATTACTCGCTTTCTATGTAAAGAAACGTTATTTATTAATTTATGAACGCTTTAAACAAAGAAAAAATAGACATAGAAAAAAAATACAGGTAGAAAAGCACAAACGTTCTGCTGATTTCTAAAACAAATAACTTCCACCAGACCAGATAGAGTTGGGTGAGAAATGTAGACAAAATGACTGTGCAAATTTTAAAATAGACTATAGTAACGAAACTAAATCATTGTAGGTACATATTAAATGTACACGTCATCATCTTCCTGTCCTTGTCCCGTTTTATTTAGGATCGGCGCACTATGTTTTTTTCTTCCATTCTATCCTGTCACTCGTCACGCTGTCACTAACTCCCTTTTTTTCTTATATATCATTTCTCACACAATCCATTCATCTTTACTTTGGCCTCCCTCTGTCTCTCCATCCATCCGCATGCAAACTCATAACTCTTTTAGTTACAAGCGTTTCATCCCTCCTCTTCACATGACCATACCAAGACAAACGATTCCCTTTTAACTTTTCAGTTACTGGCGCCACTTTCAAACTTGCCCTAATTAAATGTACACATCATTACATAAATTGAAACATAAAAATACATTTATCTATGTAGGTATAACACTTACTACAGCCAGCGGCTTTGTCGACGTGAAAGTAGAAAATACTTTCGGGATGAAAAAGTCCTATGTTGTGTAAAGTTCCAGGATATGATCTACCCGAGTGCCAAATTGCATCCAAATCCATTCAGCCGTAAAAAATTAACAAACGCTGATAAACTTGCACCTCTATAATATTATTGTGATTACGGATTACGTTCTTTGACCAGTTTTCTTTAGTTTCAAAACGTAATTTTCAGGAAAATTCAACTCCATTTCGTATCCAACAAAACAGTTGACCTGTTGACACGCCCAATGTTTTCTAAACGCGGTCGTCACGTCGTGAACATCTGCTCAAACACATGTTAGGTACACAAACAAGAGAAGCCGTGGTGCCAGAGCGGCGAGTCATTTACAAAGTTTGGTCTGACGCCACTTGGCTTAAAGTCAACAGATGAAGCGTGCAAGCGTGTATAGAGCATAGTTTTTAGTGTACAGATGGAAGGTTTTAGTGTTTTATAGCTAACCAAACCAGGCTAATTTCGTTGAGAAACTCGAGTGTTTTTTTTAGGTGGGAAATCATCCAATCAAAGTGCCTCAAATTATAAAAAAATAATGTGGAACAGAACTACATAAAAGTAGTGTCGTTGGGATTGAAAGTAGTATTATAATTGTGAGAACAAAATATCCCATTAGTTCTACTATTTTATTATACATAATATCGTAGTACTAGTGAGAAAAAAAAATCCCATTAGTTCTACCGTAGAACTGTTATTGTTGTGTGTTGTGAACAAACGGACTTTTCCTAGTCTAGGGCAGGGTGAAAAACTCACTTTTAAGTTCCTTATTGACCTTGCGTTCCAGGGACCGGGACCCCGGGTTTTCCCTTCAGAAGCGAAACCATGGCCCCAGTAAGCTTCGACCCTGCTGGGACCTTACGATTTTGTTGACATCTCCTTGAGGCGCACGTCGAACACCAGTAGTGTGTCAGCCTGTATAGACAGTACTGAATCGGTTGCGCACCAAGATAGGTCGCTGCAAACACAATTTGGCCAAAAGGGATTTTATAGACCCGTCGGATATTCAATGTGAGTGCGGTGCTTCTGTTCAAAATATGAGCCACATTTTGGAGTGCCCCAAGTGCCCGGACACCTGCACTTTGGAGGACTTAATGGGTGCCACCGATGCTGCAATCAACGTAGCTACATATGATACTGGGCCCAAAGAATTTGACGAGTTTACCTTCGATTCCAAAAGAAGAAAAACGCTAGCGAATACTAGCGAGAATCAAAAATAAAACTGAATATAAAGCCACTGGCAAAAGCCAGTAATTATATGCAACAAGAAATATGAAATATGGTATTATAATTTAAAAAGTTAGGTCTAACGTCACTCGACTGGAAGTCAAAGGTAATGAAGTAAAACGTAGTAAACAAAGCGCCTGTGCACTGAGGTAGAATGCAGAGAATGCAACGTTCATTTCATTACTCATTAAAGCTGCATACAGTGTTTCTTTGTTAGGTAATCACATTGTATAATTATAAATATGGCTGCCACTGGATAGACCTAAAGCAGTTTCCAACAAGATTGATTGAGATGGAGACACATTGCGCTTGCTTTTGTTTTGTTTTAGCAATATTTATGCAGGCTAAAAAGATAGCAGAAAAGTCTTAGTTTCCAAACTATACATTAATAATTAGCATACCTATAATACTTAGCCTTCTAATGTTCTCGCTACTGAAACTCAAGCCTCCTCTCTAGGAGAGAGAATGGGCTGTAATCCACTACACGGGTCCAGTGCCAGATATCATGTGTTTTCGAATTTTTCGTTTTCGTTCTAGGACATTTCAACGCCGACACCAGCTTCCTCACGGTTTTAAGAGCAATGGTGATGAAATAAATTACACAAAGAAATGTGCCTGGCTGGGTTTTAACGATAAATAAATGATAAATGATATTTATTTTGCAAATAGGTTTTTTCAAACTCTTTTACACGTCAATTTGTTTTATTTGGACTTTTTTTTTTGTTACTAGATGAGGCCGGTGTTTCCTAACTGACTACCCTGAGAAGAAACACCGAAACAAACTCAGGGGTCACAGTCTCTTTTAAAGTCCGTACAACATGAAAATCATATGCGAACCATGCAGATTAGTGTCTGAGATGGCCTTTTGAAGAAAGAACCACGCAATTTGAGTGGACCTGTCCAGTCAGTGCAAGCATTTGTCAATATTCGCAAAGCTCAACTCAGGACTACTAAGGAGCTCAACGACTTGACGAACAATACCAAAGAGAGGACATAATGGTTAGGCCACAGAAAACACTCAAATTGCCAGACATAAGTTGAAATGACTAAAAAAGAAAAAAAAAGCAATCCACATAGTCCTCACATTCACAAAAAAGAAAAAAAAGAAGAAATAATACAAAGTGTAATACTTAACAAAGTAAGCATTTATGTCAAACATAAATAAAAAAATATAAAAAATAATTAAAAAATGTCAAATTGTAAAGTAAAAATTATTTTACAATGTCAAATTGTAATAAATAAATTTCAAATTGTAAAAAAGTACAATCGAAAACAAAATTAAGTAGGTAAGAAGATAAGACAACAGCTGTTGTAGTGCGCACTGAAGCGGGTCAATCCCAAGCCTTTACGTCCTCAACGTAGTCCTTTACAGTGTAATAAGCCTTTTGGCAAAGTTTTCGCTTAACAAAAGATTTGACCTTATTAAGGCTTAGTTCTTGCATATGACTAGGAAGCTTATTATAAAAGCGTATACATTGACATCTAAATGAACCCCCTATTTTTTTGAGCCTGGTTGCAGGAACAACAAAATTATGTTTGTTCCTGGTATTAAAATTGTGAATATCACTGTACTTTTTAAACATGTTTTTGTTTTTATGGGCGTACAAGATATTTTCGTAAATATACTGTGAAGGCACAGTCATTAAATTAATTTCTTTAAATTTAACTCTGAGGGAGTATCTGGGACTTAATTTATAAATTGAACGAAATTGAAAGCCCTTTTCTGCAAAACGAAAATCGTCTGGATATCGGCGGCATTTCCCCACAGTAGAATACCGTACGACATACATGACACTATGGAAATAGCTAAAATAAACTAAACGGGCTGTCTCTACATCAGTTAAAACTAACTCTGTGATCTTCAACTCGTAAGACGAGACAGTTACCACTGGGCCTCTACTGCTCTTTTCTAAGTAATAAATGCAAAATAAAGTAGCGCATCACTCTTGAGGTCCGGCTTTCTGAATTAATGACAAGGAGGTAGGTTTGCCACGGAATATGTCTGAAAGGGAAACCGTGATCCTAGAACGCATAGGGCAACTGAAGGACAGGTGGATTTCAGTCAGTAAAAGTCGAATACACCCTCGCGCCCCGCCATCGAGCGGGCGCAGTCATTGGATAACTACCCAGCTCTAAAAAAAGGTGGATTTCAAAACAGTCCCGTCATATAACAGTCCTACCTAGTCGGTCTACTTGTAAACGCTATGTAACGAAGTTAGTTACACGTAGAAATGAGTTCCATGATTGCCACTTAACCTACGATGACTTGCAACTATGCACGACTAGCTGCTGCCAGCGGCTTCGCGCGCGTTTTAGTAGAAAATTATCCCAAGGGATCATACTCCCGGGATAACAATCTTCTATAATATAAAAATGAATCGCAAAATGTGTCGGTAAGCGCATAACTCAACAACGTCTGGACCATTTTGGCCAATTCTTTTTTTTTAATGTTTGTTGAAGTTCAAAGATGGTTTTTACGGCGAGAAAAATTCAAATAAAAATTTAAAAAATAATCAAAGTTTAGGTAAAGTAGGGTAGCGTAGGGTAGCGTAGGGTAGTGTAGGGTAGTGTAGGGTAGTATAGGGTAGTGTAGGGTAGTGTAGGGTAGGTAGGGAAGGTAGGGTAGGGTAGCGCAGGATAGTCATTTGACGGGAGCGAAGCCACGGGTAAAAGCTAGTTATTCATATAGGATACTTTGGTAGATATGTGTAGTTTATTAATTTCAGTTTATAACATATATTTGTATTATATTTAAGGTTTATTAGTATATCTATGCTTGTATTCGCCTTTTCTCTCTCTTATTGCACCTACTACTATTTTTCTCTGCATAACCCAAAGAAAAAGCCTAAGCTCTGTACTTTTGTGTGCATATAGTATCGCTACATAGTATAAAACAAAGTCGCTTCTGTGTCTGTCTGTCCCTATGAATGCTTAAATCTGTAAAACTGCCTATCGGATTTTGATGCGGTTTTTTTTAATAGATAGAGTGATTCAAGAGGAAGGTTTATATGTATAATCCATGCATAATATAGCAACCGTACGAAGCTGGAGCGGGTTGCTAGTTTGATATAATAAATAAGATAATATTTCCCTCTTTTAGCTAGATACATGCCTACAAACATAGCAAAACATACCTCCCCATAATTACCACGACCTTTAAACCCTCTATACTGACCCTACTATTCAATTTGACATACAAGTTGACGTATAATAATTAACCTGTCTCAGTGTTTGACACTTGAATAGTACCCACCAAGATCTATAGCCATAACACCGAGGTGAATCAAGTATTCCGTCAGAACCGAACCGATTAAACATTCCTTTCTACGCTACGGTACTTTGGAGTTTACTGGATAGGCTGTGCTGAGAGCTATAGGCATTTGTCGTTTGTGACTGACTTTTGAAAGGAGGTTGTCAATTCGGATGTTTATATTTTTCTATGTCGACTCGTTGCTATTAGCTGATAGAGTGCGGCTAATAAAAGCGCGACCTGGATTTTTTTTAAATTTAATTGGCAACATTATTCAGCCGCAATTGTAGGAAATAAAACAAATTGTGAAGTGTCAAGATATGATTCTCCTAGTAGTTAGTAATACCACATACATTTTTTTTTGGATTTAACCTTTTTCTCAGATCGCGCTTTCATTAGACGGAATATATGACGCTTTCGGTACAATGAACGCTAAGTTCCACATGTGGAGCGCTTTACTAGCCAAATGAAGATGACACTGACCTGTAAATAACTATCACCATCATCATCTCTACCTAGCCTTTTCCCAACTGTATTGGGGTCAGCTTCCAGTCAAGCCGGATTTAGCTGAATACCAGTATTTTACCTGTAAATAACTATAATTAGGAAAATTTGAATTTTGCGGACTACCTACGCTTTTTAACGGCCCACTGGCGGTCGCAAAAAAAATTACTCTGGAGCATCAACTTTAAAGAAAAAACAGAAAACTGGTATTAAAATTGCTTTTAGGTGAGATACGGTCATAATACCCAGTTGATACTCGTATCGAATCTACTTTGGAGCCACTGCTCTCAACAGACTTCGCTGCACCTTGTAAAGAAATGTTTTTATTTTCAGCAAAGCTTTTATATGAGATAAATTGCTATCTAAGACAGCGTCTTAGACTTTCTGTTGCTTCTTAATTGTAAAAATATATGTTAATATTTTAGGATAGACGTTTGTTTCCGTATTGAACTTGGATTAGATTTAGCTTCAAGGAATTCTCTTAGCTAGTGTCTCAAGATAACGCCTCTGAAAGATGCCCATTTTGATAACATACCATGGATTTTTTAGCAAGACTCCACTCAGACGGAAGGCACCCAGCCCGCCAGTTAATGTTCCTGACTTTAAAAAAAAAATAATACAGACTAGTACTTGACTGCGATCCTGCCTGTTGGTAAACAGTGATGCAATCGTTTACGTTGAAGCGTACTAGTTTATTAAGAGCCAATTCACTCTTGCCTTGAAGGCACCTAAATTGTAAACGGACGGGAAAACCACAGCTGGCAAATTGTTCTAGTCCTTTGATGTCCGCGGTATAAACGACAAGGCGACGCTTCGTCCGGACCATAAAGGTTTTAACAATGTAAGGGTGGATACTAGGCGTACATTGTGTTGTCCGGACTTCATTAAGGTTGACGACTAGCCTCCGGTTAGTTCAGATCTCAACCTCCTAGACTACAAATAATGGCATGCGTTAAGCACGTGGCCTACTCTATATACGTCACAATAATTTAGAATCGTTAAAAAAATACTTTCTTCCTAAAGCGATAGATGCGTGGCCTGAACTCAAAGGCTTGTTTTAAAGCTAAGGGTCACACGGACGCCTCAAAGAGATGTCAGCAAAACCGCAGGGGCCCAGCAAGGTCCAAGCCTCAGGGGCCATGGGTTGGCTTCTGAAAGAAATACCCGGGGCCCTAGAACGAAGGCAAAGAAGAAACAAAGGATAGGGTTTTAGTCAGTAAAAGTCTGACACGACCTCCCGCTTCACCCAAGAGCAGAAGAAGTAATTCTAATGACCTTAAAAAAAGTCGTATTACTAATTTGTTGCTTAGATTCTCTATTATTTACGAGTACATGTATAAAATTATTCTAACAATATACTACTATCAAATTTGTAGCTAGACTAGGTATACAAAAGATGCTTCACCTTGCACCTAAGACGAACACTCACCCCTACTTAAACAACAGTAGCCATAACGACTGCAATATTATTAAGACAGTCTTAGGGTCAGTTCACACCGGGACGCGACGCGACGCGACGATGCAGGAAGAGGCCAGTCATTTCATGGTACGCCGCGCACCGCCTCGAGACGCATCGCAACGTTGCGAGGCGCATAGTAAAAATCGTCGGCAACACGACGTCGCAAATGTAAAAACCTGTGGTAAAAACGTTCCGCTGCGCAGCGAGATGTCACGAGGCGTGGCGCTGCATGAAATAACGTATTCTAAATTCTCACAATGAAATGTATAATCTTTTCGTGTAGTAAATAAAGTACTATTTTGAGTCCTCTATTAAAATGTGCATGCAGCGTTGTAGCGACTACGATCTACTACATATGACGTCACAGAATCCTGCATCGCGGAGCAAAGCGCCGCTCGCCGCTCCGCGCGATTTGAATAGATACAACAGCTCGAAATCATTTATCGGGCAGTAGCCCACCGGACATAACACCTCGTCCAGTCGGAGGATCCTCCCTTTTCAACGGAGGTATGTGGGACTTTACTCTCTGTCACACTACCTCCAAAGCGTCTCGTCGCGTCGCGTCTCGGTGTGAGCTGATCCTTACTCTCCAAAGTAAACTTGGACGTTTCTTAATTAACCATTCTCTTTACCGGCCACAGCTGAATTAAGCATTCCTTATTAGAAACGAGAATTGGATCTCTTTCCTTTGGAATACACTCACAATGGTAAGCTGTTAATGCGATGGAAGAGCTCTGAGTGCACAACGAGCTATCTTTCTGAGTTTTATTTTATTTATAGAGCTGGGTTCGTATGTAGTTTTTCTACGTTCTGATTTGAAGTCTTTAGAAAAATATTAGCTGCTGTCTGTGACTTTGTCCGTATGATAGTAGACAATTATCGCTTTACGCCCGAACCCAATAACCTACCTATCACATATCGGAGATAGAAAAACAAATGAAACAACAGTAAACATGTAAATTTTTGTATGGTATCATTTGTTTTACTATCTCCGATATGTGATAGATAGGTTATTGGTTTTGGCTGTTAGGGAACATACTTTATTCTAGGATATGGTCTTATCATGAATCAAATTCCATCGAAATCCTTTGAACCGTTTAAGGGTAATAAAATAACATACATAAACACACAGACTTTTAGTCTATACTAATATTATAAAGAGGTAAAATTTTTAAGTTTGTATGTAGGGGGTAATCTCTGGAACTACTGGTCCGATTTGAAAAATTCTTTCAGTGTTAGATAGCCCATTTATCGAATGGAATGCTATAGGCTATATACCATCACGCTACGACCCACAGGAGCGGAGCAGTAACGAAAAAAGCGGGTGAAACCGCAGGGGATAGCTAGTTCTATAATATTTATGTGATCAATAACGGGACTTACGAGAGAGATTGATTAGTTCAACATACAGGATACAGAAGACGTATTTTTTTACGTTTTTTGCTCGATTTCAATATTGTAGAATAGTAGTTGTATTGTATTGTTTGTATACGTTATATATTGTAGTACGTAAACCTTCGTGTAAGAGTCCGACTCACACTTGGCTAGTTTTTTCTATAGAAATCTACTTACTTACTCACTCTTAATTGAAACCCATAACAAAAAGAGAAATCGTATCTTCAAAGTGATGAATAAATCACTAAATTCTGGCGACTCCAAAGTTTTACTAATCCGTCATAATCATTAACAAACCAGCCAGCCACAAATTTATTATTTGTTCAAGCATCCATTGGATCATTCGATATGCCTTCCGGCCGAATTATACACAGATTTTGTGGTTGAAAATTGTCAATTTTACTCGAAACACGTGCAAAGAGTTATTCTTTTATGTTACCTACAGTTAATTGGATCGTTTCAAACGACATGAAAAGCCGTCGGAAATTCCAATTTATTTTTATATTGATTTTGACAACGTGATGTAACTGCCACGTGTAATTACTTCCTATGGAGGCTCCTCGTGCCTTCCTGCCTTCACGGTTGACGGAACTTGAGTACGTTGCAGAGTGCCCTTGGCACTCAATCTTCCTCCCGTTCCTGAGTAACTAATCCCTTACCAGAGCTTGGGGTTTTTGGTGTAGTATGTGTTAGATATAAATGATAAAGAAGTTAAATTTAGGGTGTTTTTAAGGCTAGAGCGAATTGGGTTCTTTATAAACTAGTGCGTCTTAGCACCAATTATAGCATTACTGCTTATCTTCAGGTGGCATTCAAACCCTAGCTCATATTATTTAATTACTCAGATACCCGCGAAACGAGACACAATAGTAAAACAATAACAGCGCGGTCTCATAGGACCGGTTGGGGATTCAAACGTTAAAGAAAGGTGAAAAATACCCATATTACTCGTATGTCAGTGTATTAATATTATTGACTTACGGCCAGTTTTTTCATCAAAGGTAACAGCCAAAGTAATGACATAAAGTAATAATAACGGTTAAATTCGTTTCTTCACAATTTTAACCGTTGGTTTGACTGTTACTTTAGCCCTTAACCTTTACTGCTCATTGAGGGGCTGTTAAAGCTATAGTCACTGTCATTTTGACAAAATTGTATTGAATTCACTGCGTTCATTATGGATGCGTTCAAACTGATTTTATTTAAAACATAATATTTTTTTTAAAGAAATAGGGTAAAGGCGGGAATAAATGCCCCGGTGGCATAGATGCCTCGTTATCAAAAAATGACTAACGGAAACGGAACTCTCAGTGCGCGAGTCCGACTCACACTTGCCCGGTTTATTTTTATTTTTAATATGTGCGATTGTAGCAGAACCATGCCACAAAAATATAAAAGAAAGGAAGGAGCGCGAGTTCGTGTAGCATTAGCATTATCAGCCTTATAATAAGCCTACTGTTGGGACTCAAGTCTGCTCTCTAGGAGAGGGATGGGCCATAATCCACCAGGTCCGGGGTGGACTGGTGGATGAGAGTATGTTCGAGTTAGAGTATGGAATTCAAAGCAATTACAGTTAGCTTTCGAAGAAATGGACAGAAATACCATGGGGGGTAAAATTCTAAAATCACAAATGCTTTTAGAATTTTAACAATAGGTCCAAAAATATTTAAAGGATTAAACTAGCTAGCAATATATGTATATATCCCGCCTTTACCCTAAACATCAAATGTCATTTGACATATGGCACTACTGGACAGTGATGTTGCGATGTTGTCATGAGTAAAAAAAGCTCCCCACGTGTTTTTGGGGTAATTACGACGTTTGCGTAGCGGCAACTCTGTTGACTTTTAGTTTAGCTGTTATTTGGATGAAGAAACACATTTGCCATTATGACAGCTATGGTCTAGTAAATGTTAATGCTTTTACTGATAGTTTTAGTTTTTGATGAAAAAACTAGCCGTTACTGTTCCCCGCGTTTACACCCGTAACTTTTTTACTCCACTCATATTGGCCGTAGTGTGATGTCATGTTGCCTAAAATAATTTTTGAAAGAAGAAAAAACGAAAGAAAAACTCTTTATTTGCAGTAACAGTGGCAAATTTACAAATATTAACAAAAAAACAGCAAGAAATATGCGCTACGTCCGTGCAAAACGGCAATTTTTCAATTCGTACCAGTTTCTGAGAATAACGAGTTCAAAGAATCTATTCAGTTTTATAATATTAGTATACATTTAATAAAAATCTTCGTAATGCCCTCTATCTATACGAGTATGTTGATCGTTGGGAACCAGCCTCCATCAACAACCATTTTGCTGAATAGCTTTTCTCGTAGCTTTTCGATACAACAAAAAATCACTCTCATAACCATGACACTGCATTTTATGTTTAACTAGCTTCCGCCCGCGACTTTGTCCGCGTGTTCATGAATTGCGATAAAAGGTAGTCTATGTTATTTTCCATATCAATGGCCATATGCATGCCAAATTTCATCTAGATCCGTTCAGCCGTTTTTGCGTGATTAAGTAACAAACATCCACACTTTCATATTTACAAATTAGTTAGGACTAGTCAAATGAAATAATGTTTTCAATGCATTACGCGTAAGCATGTATATTATATTCTTGTTTTATCAATAAGGCATAAAATCGAAGATATACATTAAAGTTGGCGTGTGTTGCGGTGTGTGGAAATATTGAATGCCTTCCGGATATAGAATATAAGTACCTGCTTGACGCTTGAAAATTGTCAATTTCTGTCGAGACACGTGCTGTGCATGGTTAAATATTTTTTTGAATGGAATAAGTGAAACCGATTTTAGCTCTAGATTCATGAGTATAACGTAAAGCCTTTGGTCCCATTGACATTCGTAAATATGTTACAGTCATTTCAGGAAATCAGACGCTAAAAAGTCTGAACATTGAATCAGTATAACATACAAATAGGCAAGCATTTAATAAAGATATAAGAAAATATTTAAAAGACGAGTTAAAAATCATAAAACTAACTATTATTGTATAAATGTCATTACGCATTAAAACAAATCCTTATGCTCATCTGACTTTTCAGAAAAAAATTAAATCGATATCCTATAAAAGTACGTCATGAACAGGAATACAAAATATGTATACAAAAAGCGTCGAATACTTTTGGAGGAAGTCATTGAACATCGGATATTGCCTTTCATTTCAAAATGCGGTTGAAATTCGTGAAAGTTGAAACGGAAACTACCTATCCAGTTAACGATTATGGTTTAATATGGAGTGAGGTACCAGTACCACAATTAAAATTTTCGCAACAAATCTATCGAACTTTTAGGGTTCCGTATCTAAAGGGTAAAACGAGATCAAATTACTTAGACTCTGTTGTTCGTCTGTCCGTCTGTAAACAGGCTGTACCTATCTCATGAACCGTAACAGTTAGATGACGTATTTTTGTTGCCGCTATAACAACAAATACTTTACACAGTATAAAATAAAATAATTTGCCATTTTTTGCTATGGACCCTTTATGGACCGTACGAAAACGTTCGTGCGCGAGTCCGACTTGCACTTACCCAGTCTTTTTTTATATTTTTAGTTTTTAGGGTTCCGTACCTCAAAAGGAAAAAACGGAACCCTTATAGGATCACTTTGTTGTCCGTCTGTCCGTCCGTCTGTCAAGACCCTTTTTCTCAGGAACGCGTAGAGGTATGAAGCTGAAATTTATATCAATTACTCAGGTCTACTGTCCCTTGAAGCTGTGAAAAAATCAAACTTCTAAGCCAACGCAATCAAAAGATACAGCCGTTTATGCCGCAAATTTTCGACACTTGTAAGGGAATCAAAACCTACAGGGTGCTTCCCGTGAACTCAGAATCTTGAAATTTGGTACGAAGCAACGTCTTATAGCATAGATAAAGGAAAAATTACGAAAACCATAAACTTTTAGTTACATCACATAATATATATTTTTTTAATAATTTTAAACTTACTACCTATTTCCTCATAAACGCGTAAAGGTATTAAATTGAAATTCATACCAAATACTCAGGTCTATAATACCTTTAAGCTGTAACAAAATCAAACTTCTATGTCAACGCAATCAAAAGAAACAGCAATTTAAGCTGCATATTTTGAAACTCGCAAGTACTCGCAAGGGAATCAAAACCTAAAGGGTACTTCCAGTCGACCTAGAATCTTGAAATTTGGCATGAAGCAACGTTTTATAGCACACATAAAGGGAAAATTCCGAAAACCATAAATTTTTAGTTACATTACAAGATTATCTTTTTTGTAAAATCTTTAAGACTCGATTCGAGAATTGAACTGTTTTCATCTTGACAAATTGGTACGGAACCCTCAGTGTGCGAGTCCGACTCGCACTTGCCCGGTTTTTTTGTACTATTTTGAAGTACAGTAAAATTTGTTATATTATATTTAGTTTAATACGTCTAAGTGTTCTTGAGTAAAAGAGTCTCGGAAGATGAACAATAATTAGTTTTGTTCCTACTTTGGTGCACAATAAAGTTTATACTATTTCATTCAGCTTAACACCTCCACGGGTTTTATGAGAAAATGGTCCAGCAAAGTTGATCTTATAAGGGTTCCGTTTTTTCTGACTGAGGTACAGAAACTTAAGTCAAAATCTTACCACTGCAGTAAGATTTTAACTGACAAAAGCGGTTAGCTGTAAATATTTCCAACCAGCGTCGCAGTCGCCCGCATCATCTTCATCTGCCTAGCCTTTTCCCAACTATATTGGGGTCGGCTTCCAGTCAAGCCGGATTTAGCTGAATACCAGTATTATAATAATAATACGCCCCCAGCTACAGTATAAACTACATACTCCTATCCTCGCAAACAAATATTACTTTTACGGCCATTTTAACTTTAGTTAAACTTCTTCACGGTTTTTATCCCCACAAAGCAGTTTACAGTTTCCTCGGGGTAAACAGTTTTTACTTGGATTTAGTTTCTTTTATAATCACTTCTTATTCTCGAATGATATAAACTGTTTTAGTTACTTGAACATTATTTTATTAGACAAGATCACAGCCACTATGGGGCGTCAAGGAATGCGGTCGCTGTGGTCGAAATCGGTTAGATAGCATCATTATTATTATCATTAGATGAGACAGATTTATTTAAACTTCATGTACATACAGTGGTGGTACACAGGCGGACTTAATGCATCAAGGCATTCTCTACCAGTCAACCTTAGGGTTAAAAAATCTATGTGGCTGTTTTTTTTTATAATACTAGATTTTTTACTGCAATCTTGTAAGAAATGTTGTAATAAAATAAATAAACTTGTCATTCAGAACTTAAACAATATTTGTAAAAACAGAATGCATAAATATAACAAACAGCAAAAAAGCGTCAATTCAATTAAGGCCACCTTTGTTCAATATTTTTCTACTCGTAAAGCTTTATTGAATAAAAATACATTCTATTAGATACGAACAATGTGCAAAATTACCGATATCAATGATTAATTATAAAGTGTTTAATTACTGTTTCGCTATTATCGGCCATAGCACGATGTTTGAGCCTAAAAGGCCTATTACACCACTCGTTTTTACGAACGGTCTTAGTCTACGTCGCGTAGTGTAATAAGGGTATGACGGTCTTCGACGGGGCTCGACGTAGCTCGACGTATTATCGAGTAGTGTAATAAGACTTTGGGCCTATTTCACCACCTATTCGAGTATCTTACTTGACAGATAATTTCATACAAATTCTGTCAAATTTTTGAATTTATTCAGTGAGTAGTGCCTACTCGGACATTGTGAAACAGGCCCTTTAACTTCTTTGATATATGGGCTACTCAACACTCAAATAACTTTTCAATTCGAACCAGTAGTTAGTTCCTGAAATTAGCTCGTTCAACCAAAAGTCAGACAAACTCTTCAGCCTTATAATATTAAAATTTATAAAAATTTATTTAATTAAAACTGTAACTAAGATTATCTACATAAGGGTATGTATATTAACCTATCACATACCCGCAAAACAAGACACAATAGTAAAACAATAACACCGCGGTCTCATAGCACCGGTCGGGGATTCATGAATTGAGCTAGTAGTTAAGACTGCATAATTACATATGTGTAATATAGGAGCATCAGTAACCGAACTAGGACGAGATTGTTATAGTACATTGTAATATAGCTTTAGATTAGTAATTCCCATTATGTGGGTTACTTTACATACTGAAGTAATCAGATAATAAATACCTACCTATCAACGTAATAAACCACCAATCTTTACCAAACCTTCAGCAAAAAAACCGAACTGAAACCAGCAATTCAACTCATAAGTGTCAATAAAAACCCCTCCCCCTCCGAACCACTTAAAACCCCAATTTAATTCAATAACCCTCTTCGTCACTAACAAACAACCCTTTTTCTACTAACTCCGAAAACTAAGTTAAACCAGTTTGACATAATCGATGGCTACTATTGATTGCGTCTCAAGTGCTCTAGGGGCAATTATGGCGGTTTAAAAGGCATTGTGGTGTGACACAAGGTATGTCTTCGCGACTCCTGATCCGAACGGTAGGTGTCCAAAGTCTGAGTCTACGGAGCTTACCTGTTGCTTGAACCTCGAGAAAGTGACGCGGCTGAAATGCGCCACCGCCCTGTGTTGCCAGGAATGGGAATTGTCCATTGTTTTTGGGTAGTTTTTAGTTGGGATTTAAGCCTGAAGTTGTATAACAAAAGAACGAATGGATACCATTTTTTTTTTGTTTTTGAGTTGTGTTGTAATGTGTTAGAAAAGCAGCCTATGCGAATTTCTGCTAGATCGCCTTTTAATATAAAATTGACAGACCCAGAACCAAAATGTCTGCCGAAAAATGACGAGGAGAGTCGACTCCAAATGATATAGAATAAGGGTAAGCAGAGTACTTAAGGGATTTGAAATAACTTCTCTTGCTTTAAGTGGAGTTTCACTCCACTTAAAGCGAGTGTCAGACTTTTACTGACTAAAACCTACCTGTATTTCTTTAGCTGCCCTTTTACGTTCCAAGGTCACGGGACTCTTTCGAATAATCCCTCAGCCTTGGCTACTTATTTTATTGAGCTTCACAAGATCTTTGTTTATGCAGACTCTTAATGATAACTGCTTCCTCACACATTATAGGGACTTGTTTGCTACTCATGTAAACCTCATTTTCTGTCTGGCTGAATACCACTTTCATGCTGCTTTAATTAAATCCGTTTCCAACCACAGAAAATACTGCCTATTATCTAAGACCACGCCGTACAAAACATACCCACATGAGTGCCTTTACTACTGAATAATTCCTCTCAACTGCGTCCTCATAATGACTAACAATTAGTCTAAATCCTGCACATCCGCACTGACCCGAAATCTCCCATTACACGGGTGGGTACATCTGAAACTATAGTATGTGATGTCACTGTAGGTGCGGGTGTTTCTACGTTTGAAGGCTGGCAACACCGGCCCGGGCGGAGGCAGTGTGCGCGAGCCGTCAGTCGCGCCGACCGCTCCCCGACAACCCTAGTCATAAGTGACAACAGACTATAGCACACCTCTAATTAGTTATACGTGTTTAAAAAAAAACTTGTGCGTTCCTTCAACTTTATTGCGGAGTGCTCAAATCGTGTTCTAGGTATCGAATGTAGTTTATTTTAATTTTTACTCGATTTCTTGAAGTAAGTGCAACGCGTGTTTTTGTTTTTAAAATTTTTCTTGAGTTCGTTCGCGGTGAAATTTTTTATAAGGTTTTTAAAGAGCTTAATAACCGCGTTTTCAAATATTAATTCTCGCAATAATTTGTAAAATTTCTTCGTGTTCTTCGTGTTCGGTCGCGAGTCTGCGCGTATTTACATATTTATAGAAATTTACATATTTTCTCAAAGTGTTAGTGCATGCTGCTCTGTGAAATTCGGTGTTTGGTTTCTTTTAATAATTTAAAACGTAACCAGCAGGAGATGAAAGATAAAACTAATAATACAATCATAACTACAAGTCATAATAATTTATTAATTCAGCACAAGACCCACTAATAACTACGCAATCAGGGCCTAAGATTTAATCAAATACCCCAAAATTGAAATCAAAAGGAGATCTCAACTAAAACCATCAAATTAATCCTTCAAAACCCTCCACCGCAAACTCATTCATACTTGAAACGTAATCACAGCATCAGGAATTCGAAAATTTAAATAAATACGCAATCTCCGCGATTATACCCCTCAAGGGAGCGGTACAGACGCAACAGTTAGTTCATAATCTTACCCCGGGTTTTATCACGGCCATTCGCATTATCCATGTATGAACAAACCTCTTTCACAAGTCTTTCGCTTACCCACCGTTCTTATTTCAAATTTCAAATAGTTATTTTTTTTATTATGGCAATTCCACTTCGTACGTATAAGCATGCGGGTATTACTCGTTCTGTATGTCTACATAAGACCTCGTATTCGCTGAAAGCACCTAATTAAAATGCTGTCAAAGAATAATTGGATTTATGATACTCAGTAGAAACATCTTCCTGTTGCGTGTGCTGAGAGACGGTTTTAATTACTTTTCGTAATGTTTACTGAATGATAAGAGGATCGGGATGTTAAAACTCGTTAGCACATAAATTCTATTCCTGGCGCCCAACACGGGGCTAAAGTTGATCGATGTCCTTGACTCAAACCTTTACTTAAATATGTAAAGAAAAGCAATTACACGAGACGGGGAGGTATTACGTTCACAAAATGTCAATGTGAAATCAATATAGGTCACAAGAGTTGTATCGAAGCGGGCCTGTCACTTTGTACTTTCGTATTAAATTACTGAAGCCCGATCCTCGACTTGTTTTTTTATGTACACAGATAAAAAAAATCGAATTACAAAATCCATTTCTCTGTTTTCATTTACTGGCAGTACCTACATCCAATCCATCAAAAGTTGGTATTTGTTTTTTTAACTTTGTGGTTCCACGCCATGAAATTAGAGAGGAATGAAATATGGATTTTCCGTGAAGCGCTTTCATCGGGATTGCGCACTGATTGAGGCAGAGAGTAAACAAACACCCACCTTTAATGTCGTACAATTACTACGATACGTAGTAACTCTTACTACGGGAAGATACTATACAAGATAATGGAAGAAGGCTCACTATTGAAACTTTGTGTACGTCGTATTAAATCTTGCTTTCTGACCTATAGCTCTATTCGCACGCGGGTTTTTCAGTAGTCTGACGTCATATACGCGAATGAGGTCATTATCCAGTTATCAGTATAGCTTAGTTTTTGATACCTCCATAGCGGACCAATATCACGTGATATTTTCGCACTGGTTACAATATTTATGCGAATTTGTTCGTTTACCTTGATCACCGTGCGTGCACAAAAGTAACCGTAAATTAAAATATGACAAATTATACTGCAATGTGTGCTATTTTAGTCATAGGAGTCCTTTAGTGCACATACCTATAACTGAGTGACAAAATTGTCTATTTTCATAAAAAATATACAAAACTAATTTCAAAAAGAAAAATCGATTATAATTACTTTTCAACACACTTACTAATTACTTTTCACAAATTCTTTGTCACGTCCAAATTAAAATAAACTGAAAATAAAGTCAGTTCCCCGTCTGACTTACGAATTGTCCTTCTGTCTACATTCCTGCATGATCTCGTGAGTGGCTCCCGGCGCCCACGCAGGTCAAAGCCAGTCTACGACCCCGGCAACGCCGCCGGCAGCCTGTCTGCTTCGAAATTAATCTAAAACACTAACCCTGTTCCACTGGGCTTTATCTTTTTCATACAATTTAATTGCTTTTTAATTTGATTCGAAAGCCCTTTGAACAAAGTTCAATCAATAAAATCCGAATGTTGTTTGTTGAGACAAATTGACTCTAGCGCCCAATTTAAGTTTTTAATTATACCTATAAACGCTTGAACCAAAGTTATTGAATTGAGTGGTGCCTAACCTAACCTAACTTACCTTGACATTTTAACCAGTAAATCGAACAAACTTTTATCCATGTACGGTGTATTTGTTAATGTCCCCTCAAAACATGTTAAGCCGGGTATCCACTTAGGTTCGCCGTGGTTTGCGAACACTGTGTGCTCCGCGAACGTGAACGTATACAGTGTACACACTTAGGCTGCAACATCAGTGCTTAAACTGAGATTTTGAGACCCTTTGAGATCGCGCAAAAAACCGCTTCCCGAGCGCTCCGCCGCCCGTGCTCCGATCGTGCTCCAGTCGCGCTCCGCGATCACGACGTATTCATTATGTTTGGTTTGCGGAGCGGGCGCGTTCGCAAACCACGGCGAACCTAAGTGGATACCCGGCTTTACAGGCAATGTCTAGTTTTTGTAAATCGTCCATCTAAATTGATTTGTAGTTTTAATTTACATGTAAGTGAATTTATGTAATTCTTAAGGAAGTAGAAAACCTCGAGTCTACTTTTTTATTTATTTTTTCTAAAAGCTAACGCGACGAGTCATTTTGTCAACGCGGTTTTCTTTTGAGGTCGCATTATCGCGTGGAACAATTTCTATAATAACACGTTGTCTGATCGTTATTGCACTAGTCTATAAACACTTGTACCTTCTCACGGTATTAAAATAACTAGACAGGTAACATGCAACGTATCATTAATTTGTAATACTCGTGGCACTTAATCATCGATTATTAATGAAGACGTGTGAAATGACCTCTTGGCCTATCGATCGGAACGTAGTGTTTCGTAATAGTAAAACTGCTGGAATTTTATTTTTAACTATCCAGTATTGTTCCACTTATGAGTAAAGGCATCTCCCAAGTCCTTCCAGATATCCTTCTCACGCGTCTTCTCGAACCTGTCTTCATGGTATATGCATCCAAATTTCTCGCCACCTAGGCCGGCCTCGACGGAGCTTTCCCTCTGCAGGAAACCACTGCGTAGCGATACTTGTCCAGCGGTCACTGTGCATGCGACTGACGTGACCCGCCCAATTCCATTTGAGCCGGGCAACCTTTTTTAGTTCCACTACTGAGTAAAGGACACCCCCAATTCCTTCTAGAAATTCTTCTCCCGCGCCGTCTCGAATCATTTCTTATGGTATGCGTCCACATCATCTCGCCACTTCTTTCTAGACCTGCCTCGACGGCTTGTTCCCTCTACAGGAACCCATAGCTTGGCGATACATCCCCAGCGGTCAATGTGAATGTAGCAGACGTGACCCACCCAATTCTATTTGGGCCTAGCAGCTTTTTTTGTCCCACTGCTGTGCAAAGGCCTCTCAAAATTCCTGCTAGACATTTTTCTCCCGAGCCGTCTCGAACCAGTCGTCATGATACGCATCCAGATCATCTCGCCTTTCTAGGCCGGCCTCAACGGCACTTTCCTTCTGCAGGAATCCACAGCGTGGCGCTACTTCCTTAGCGTTTACTGTACATGCGGCTGACGTGATCCACCCAATCCCATTTGAGCCTGGCAGTGTTTTTTGTCCTACTGCTACAGCTAATTCCTTGCAAACATTTTTTCCCGCCCGTCTCAAACCAGTGGTCATGTACGCGTCCAGATCATCTCACCACCTCTTTGTAGGAACTACCACTCCAATCTGAAGGAACCCACTGCGTAGTGATACTTACCCAGCGTTCACTATGCACGTGACGTGACCCTTCCAATCCCATTTAAGTCTGACATTCTTTTTTCTCACGTCTATAACGCCCGTTTATGGCTATTTTTTCCTCCCATTATTACCTTTTATTATCAAAGGTTGTTCCGTAACTGCAATAAATTATCTCTAGGTACTCGCTCGGTAGTTCGCGGTCTACATAGTTCGCAGCTGCAAAGAAAACGCGATCCGTCATAGCGTGTAATTAAAGTAATAAGCTTTCTTACACTATATTTTGTTCGGTCGACTTACAGACGATAATTTGTGGGTTGTTTTGAGTTTTTAGGGCATCTAGGCTTTTTTTTTTGTTTCGTGGTGTTTTCTAGAGGTATCTGTTTTAATGAAAAGGTGGAAGTTTCATTAAGGAAAGGATTAGTTGATTTCTCTAAGAAAATATAGATACACTATAGGTAGGTAACATTATCTGTATAAATAATATGACAATTTAATGCACAGCCGGGGTCTAGGCCCGTGAAATTTTTTACACGGTTTCCTTTTAAGGCATAGGCGAGCACTAAGAAAATTTATTCCTCTTAGGGGATAAGACAGGGGTCAAAGTTTGTATGGACTATGGGGAACTTATTTTAAAGCGTGTGTAACCGCCTGATTCATAAATAGATAGAATTTGGCAAATTTTGCGTCAATAAGTTGATTAAGTTCAATAAAGTCGAATGACCGATTTAAGCTAATACAATTTTCGTGACTTAATAATGCTTCCATACACCGAAAAATTAATACACTAAAATGTTAAAATCAACGCTATCTAGCGAGAATATGGTCACGGTTGGGCCCGTAGCTTTTATCTTAATAATAATATATTCATTCTTTTAAACAAAACAAAAAATATACCCACTTCTAAGGAATACAATAACAAAAACCCTAATTTATCACTGATCACTAACGATAATTCAATTTCTCAGCTAGTCCAACTAAAAAACTATAACCAACAACGAAAACCAGTAATAATCTTAGTTCGTAAGTGTGTAAACGGCCTAATAGTTGATAAGTGAATAGTGATGGTACGAGAGTAAGACTAACAATGAGTGGGTTAGGCCCGCCTGGCGTGTGGGCCGCGCAGAAACGGCTGGAGTCGTGGGCCCGGGCCGCCAGGGAGAGAACTTCCAGTGCCAGT
Organism: Mythimna separata; assembly: GCA_030763345.1. Lineage (NCBI taxonomy): Eukaryota > Metazoa > Arthropoda > Insecta > Lepidoptera > Noctuidae > Mythimna > Mythimna separata. The sequence goes on along the minus strand of CM061177.1, from coordinate 15,688,647 downwards.
AGCGGCCAGAGTCATAACTCTACTGACAGCTTCGGCGATGACAAGTCACATGGCAGTCTTAATGTAAGTATAAATAGTAGCTATGGTATTTAGTATAATAAACTTCCCTTGAAAAAAAAAAGGAGTCAAGAAGTCAAGGAGCTTTTGTTTGAGGTGGGAAATCACCACATAACTCCTAGCTCTGGGTGAAACGATAGGGAATGACAATTTTTTACTGATTATAGGCTACCTGTGTCTTTCAGTTGCCCTTTGAATTCTAGGGCCACTAACATCCTTTCTAATGTTCCCGTAGCTCTAGCAGGCATTGGCCCAATTAGGCCCATGCCTGCATTTTGATTCATTCGTCAATAAATACCATAATATATGTTATGTTTAACGTTTGAATCCCCAACCGGTCCTATGAGACCGCGCTGTTATTGTTTTACTATTGTGTCTCGTTTCGCGGGTATCTGAGTAATTAAGAGAATTTAGCAGAATTTGCTTACAATATCATCAATAGGATTATTGCCCAAGATAATTTGTTGGAAATATACTCGTAAATTGCGAGGTAAATAAATTTCGTAAAATGTTAACTTGCAGTATAGACCATTATTTTTATAACAGATCAATACGATAATTTTTAATTTCCTTTCATTTTCTTGCGAAAGAATATTCCCAATAACTTACTCGTAAAAGCAAAATTCTCGCTACGAGAATAGTCTCGGGAATTTACCATCACAATTGTCAGTCAGTATTGCGTCTGCTAAGTAAAAGCTTCATTCATTCCAAGTATTGTGGTCGTGGCCCGCTCGTTTTCAATTAACAAGAAAATCTTCTAAGTTCAAGACAATCACAGAGTTCCAGACCTGCTAAAGAAATAATATTGTATAAGGGCACAACTTTTATCTTGTAAGAAACTTAACTTCAAAAGCCTCTTCATAACAGCTTTTTCTTGGTGATATTTTTTATTATTTTAGATTGTTTATGAGGAAAACTGATATTTATAATTGGTGTATTTGGGAACGAAGTATAATAGAAACACGTCGATTGAAGATTGATCGATTTTTTTGTGACAAATTGGAGCAATATTTTTTGTTCTTGGAAAATTGACGTAACATCTCCAAATGTACTATAAACCTATAACTACAGATCGATCAAAGATTCGATTTCGGTTTGGATAGTTTCGGCCAAAATTTAGCCGATGTTCGGATCGACTAAAACTAGCATTTTAAAACTGACAGTTATGATAGAGGCCTACAGATTATATCAGACGTATGTTATATTTTTTGTGTTATAGTCGATTTATTCAAATGAAAAAAAACTATATCGATATAGTTCAGAATATAAAATATCGAAATATTGTTTAAAATTTTTAACAATGTTCCTGTTATAGCGTCAGTTTTGGTTTCATTTATAACCGAAACTGGAAAAAGAGCCGAACATTCGGTTATGGTTTCAGTTTCAGCTGAAAATAGTACGACTCGTATATCTGGAAAATCAACGTGAAATATCCAAAAATATGTATACTATAAACCTACAACTAGAGATGGACTGTATTTGGTTTCAGTCAAAAAGAGGATTTATTTTTTAAATTATTTAGAGTAGTGCTTGACTGCAATCCCATCTGATGGTAAGCAGTGATGCAATCGTTGATGGTGAGGCGCACTAGCTTATTGAGAGTATTCACTCTAGGCTGATATTTGGCTCAACCGAAACTAACTTTTTCTAACTGACGGTTATGATAGAGGTCTAAAAACTAATTGTCTCAATTAAACGTAGCATATCGACATAGTTCAGAATAAAAAAAAAATTAAATACTGTTTAAAATTTTGATAGATATTTTGTTCTAACGTCAGTTTCGGCTTCGGTTCCGTTTACGGCTGAAACTGGAAGAAGAGTTAAACAATGGTTAAGGTTTCAGTTTCGGCTGAAAATCGTATTCTGGTTGGTCTGACCTACCATACAAAAGAAATGAGACACGATTCGAATACCTATTAAGCTTATTTATTTATTTATTTGCCGAAGTTGTAATCGAGATGAGAGAAAGTTTTTGTGTTTTATTCAGCCAGTCGAGAGCGAAGTTCTTTTCTAGTTCAGAAACCTTATCATTCAAATGGTTCTATGAAATATGATAGCACCCTGGTATCTTCCTGAACTGAGTGCAAAGTTTATTTTTATTTGAAGAAAAGCGAGAAATTGATGATAGATTGCTTTTGACTGCATGCTGACGATTCCTAACCATGCTATGAAGTTTTCCATAAGGTGTTTGCGTTTAACCTATCACATACCCGCGAAACGAGACACAATAGTAAGACAATAACAGCGCGGTCTCATAGGACCGGTCGGGGATTCATGAATTAAAGTGTGTAGGTTTCACTCTGTAGTTAAGAGGCCTGCGGAGACCGCGCGCTATCTCGAGTTGAGACGAAATAAAACACGTTTTTGAGGTTGATGGAAGCAATCCAGATAGTTTAAACAATTCTTGGACACACCGACTGGAGTAAAGTCATCATACGCACACTGACAGTTGCTTGCTGTGATAGCAATACAAACTATTGGAAATTTGGGAGAGGTTCCGTAATACCAAAAATGATGAATGAAAAATTAATGTAATTCCATTATTGTTCCGAGTATTTATAACTTGATAATAATATCTGTGTTCCTGCGAAAAGATATTTTGAAATATTGTTGTTTATAAAATAGAAAAAACAAAATAAAAACATGACATTTTCGCTGTGAAAATTTAAATTCGCTTAAATTTCGTTTGGGGTAAGTTTTTCAACAAAAAGACGATGTAGGAACCTAGATAATTATTGTCTGAATCCGAATAACATCATATTATGGTGTAAATATGCTTAAATTGCAAATGATTTTGGTATTACGTTTGTATGGATAATTCTAACGTCGCGCCCGCCTTAAGTTCTAACTGCCAATTTCTGGGTTAAACATTTTAAGTTATCTGTTTGTCCAACTCTATTGAGTTTTGATTTCCTTGCGAGCGTTAAAATACGCCATAACCGAAGTATAAACCTTATCTTTGGATAGTTTTGACGAAGCTTAAATTTTTTACTGCTCCAAGGGTATTCATTTTACCTCCATGCGTCCTTGAGAAAAAGGGTCTTGATAGACAAGTAAACGAATAATAAAGTGACAAGATCACTCAAAAAGGTTTTGTTTTCGTCGACTGATGTACGGAGCCCCAAAAAAAGTATTATTAAGTCTTAACTTAGTGTAATTTAATACAAATTAACCTTATTAACGATCACTTAAATATATGTACATAAGAGGAATAACATTAGTTACATTTTATAACTGCTATCGTATCGATGAAAAGTCTAATAAAAACAGGCTCGCATTCAATACGTACTTGTCCATGATACTCGTAATATGCTTCAGTGGTAGGTATTCGACGAAATTAAATCAATACATGTATCTACTTCTAGTTAGGGCTGTTATGTAGGAGGAATCGTTACCGAAACTAACGGATATCCGAAATAAATGATATCCGTAATTACGGTTAAGAAGGGTTCAGGAAAATTCACACCACCAATTGGCACCACTAATAGGGCAGGTCGTTTTATTTGAAAACGTATACATGCTTAAGAAGTTTATTGCTAATCAAGTACCGACATAATAATAGTTGTTGGAACGGTGATCCCCAAACATTTGACGTTAACGTTTGGCATTGACGTTAATGTCTAACTTATGTCATTAACATAAGCGTTTCGACAGGTGCCTAGTACAGACGCCTCATTGCTGTCTCATAGTGAACGTCATTTTAGAAAAGCCACATTAAAAGATAATGTAGACTAGAAATAAAAATCAAATCTAACTATTTTTATTTTACTGTCACAATTTTAAAATCTAATATCCGTAACCGAAATTATCCGATAATCCGAAATATCATATCCATAACGTCCCTAGTTCTGGTTATTGAGGCGTTCATTACATCGTATATTATAAAGATTTCTTGGAAATAGCTAGGAGTTTTTTCAACTAGGTATCATTAATAGGAAGGTTTGTCCATAAGACAACCTACCTACTTTTGTCTACCTATTGGTGATTGATGTTCTTTAGGGTAACGTTTAGTTACTTTTTGTGGTTTGGTTATTAAACTTGTTGATGTTACGGTGGTTAAGGTACCCGCCTTTCATGGTCGTGGTTCGAAACCGGGCAAGTACCAATGTAATTTTTTCAATGCATATGTATGTTACTCATCTAAGTTAACTTTTGAATCCCCAACCGGTCCTATGAGACCGCTGTTATTGTTTTACTATTGTGTCTCGTTTCGCGGGTATCTAAAGTAACTACCCAGGACGTTACTGACACCTTGTGCCTCAGAAAGGACGTAAGCTGTTGGTCCTGTTGTCATTCGTAGATCTTTGACAGATCTTATAAATAGTCAAGCGCCAAAAAGGCGGGTGTTTTTCTTCCATTCTATCCTGTCACCTGTTATACCAATACTCTTTTCTTCCATATCACTTCTAACACATCCCATCCATCTTTCCTTTGGCCACCCTCTACTTCTCCATTGTTGTATGAAATTATGATAAGGAATATTTTGACTCAACCTCTGTACCATTTACACAACATACCACGCCCCGCACCAGTTTCCTTTATCCGGTCCAATTAACAAGAGTGTCATTGAAAACGTCAACACGGAATAACAGAATCCGAACTTAATCCGAATATCAAAAACCCTGGCAGCTCGTCCGAGTGGCTGTCAACAGGACGTGTTCTGACGGGCGGAGCCGCGGGCAAGCCACTAGTTACAAAAACAAGAGCGTAGCTTATTATTTTTACAATTCAAGAGTTCAAAATAACGAGGTGCCCGCTACCAGTGAAACAAAAGATGAATTTCTGTCTATCGTGATTTTAAGATTGTGATGTGGATCGTATTTTTTTTTTGTTTTTTTTTTATTTGGGTGTAGATGGCTGTTTTAGATACATACTATGGCCTATCGGCTTAGCTAATTAACTAACAGCCGAAACCAATAACCTATCTATCACATGTCGGAGATAGAAAAACAAATGATACCATACAAAAATTTACATGTTTTCTGTTGTTTCATTTGTTTTTCTATCTCCGATATGTGATAGATAGGTTATTGGTTTCAGGCGTAAATGTAAACAATCTTGGCATGTCTTTTTATGTAAAAGTTGTCTAAAATTGTATCTAAAAATCTTTGCAACTAAAATTAAACTAAATCGATGTTAGCTAATAAACTAAATTTAAATAATCTTTGTGTATATTATATACGACCTCTTTAATATAAAAATACATACGAAGATTGTTTACCTTTAGTTAACCACCTAAACCGATAGACCATAGGTGCTGCCAGTGGCTTCACCCGCGTAATAATAAAAAGTTATCCCAGAGGAACATACTCCCAGTATAAAAAGTATTCTACGAGCTATACCAGGAGATGTATCCGTGTACCATGTTTCATCGCGATTCGTTCAGCCGTTCGAGCGTGATGAAGTAACAAGCATAAAAATATACACGTTAGCAAACTTTTGCTTTTATAATATTAAGTCGTTCATGTCATAAAAAAGCGTTGAGGTAGATTGATCTGGATGGAGCCAGAGAGAATGTCAGACTTTTACTGACTAAAACCCACCGGTTTTCCCTTGCTTTTCTATGACCACGGTAACTTTTCTTTCAATCTCACTATTCAGGAGGATTTAGCTAGCTAACAATACCTTTCTCTATTTAAATGAGGTTTTTATTCAGTGGATGTAAAATATATTTAAAAAACAGCTACCTATATATTATATAGATAAATTATAAGTAATCGGACTCTCGAGTACACTCAAGTACGAAAATGTTGTAACAAATGTCACGAGTAAAAATATAAATAAGCCTGAGTTTTTCAGGCGTTAGTTGTCAGGCGAAACAAAATTGTTATCGAAAGTACATCATCATCATTTCAGCTGAAAAACGCCCATTGTTTGACATAGGCCAAGTGTCACCACAACGAACGGTCCTGTGCGTCTCACATTCATCACATTCTTGCGACTCTCACCAGCTGGGGTATTGCCTATCTCTGTTGACAGCTAAAAGGATGATCACTCGTTATAACCAGCGTTCCGAGATGCGATAAAAGTGGTTATATTGCAAATCCGACCAACGCGCAACTTCACTTTATAGCTCAATAGACCTTATATTGGTGACTATTCAATTTGGTCGGATTTGGTCAGTTTTATCGTAATTCGGAACGCTGGTTACAATAAGTGATCATAATTTGAGCTGTCAACAGAAATAGGCAATACCCCCGAGGTCATCGGTCCAATTAAAAATTCATGAAGGGTCAAAAGCAATGAGTGGCTGTGTCATAACGCACAAGTGCTTCGGTTTAATCACTATTTCGAGTTGGCACTAAAATTTCAATATGGCTACTACAACGATGCTCGCAGCGGGCAACCCTTTCACTAAAAATAATGGAACAGAAAAACCAGTCATACGGAGAGCGGAGGAGCTCGTGGCTAGATAATAACAGCCACACATGTCGATCTTCAAGGTTAAGCAACGCTTGCCGAGGTTGGTCTGTGGATGGGTGACCATCTTAACATAACGAGTTTCCTCCGTGCCTCGGAAAGCACGTTCCTTAAGCAGTAGGTTCCGGCTGTCGTTTGTAGATCTTTGGCAGTCGTTACGGATAGTCAGAAGCCAGTAAATCTGACTCCAGTCTCGCCATGAAGTACCGTAATACCCCAGTTAATGGGTTGTGGAGGTCTGGTAGGCAGCCGCTCCTCATCAAATACTGGTATTCAGCTAAATCCGGCTTGACTGGAAGCCGACCCCAATATGGTTGGGAAAAGGCTAGGCAGATGATGATGATAATTTTTGACATTTCAGCAAATTCTCAACGTTGAATTCTCAATTCAAAAACTAGGGATCTTACCATCACTCTTTCTCGCCTGCACGCCTGTGTTAAAATGACAGGAGTGCAAACGAGAAAGAGAGATGGGGCTATACACCATAAATCTAATGAATCACATTAAAAGCTTGTGGTAGAACCTCAGGAACCAAATACAGATTGCCTTTCAAAAGCTTCTATGCATGTTGAACTATTACTTTTCTTTGTCATCATCTGCCTAGCCTTTTCCTAACTATATTGGGGTCGGCTTCCAGCCAAGCCGGATTTAGCTGAATACCAATATTTCACGATTAACGGCTGCCTACCAGACCTCCACAACCCATTAACTGGGGTAACACGGTATTTCATAGCAAGACTGGAGTCAGATTTACTGGCTTCTAACTATCCGTAACGACTGACGAAGATCTACAAATGACAGCCGGGATCTACGGCTTAACGTGCTTTTTGAGGCACGGAGGAAACTCGGTATCATAAGATGGTCATCCATCCACAGACCAACCATGGCAAGCGTTGTTTAACCTTGATCGCTCCTTGCGGTGTTATTATCTAGCCACGAGCTCCTCACTATTACTTTTCTTTGTAGTCCTTCTAAATATTCTTGTACAGTGGTCGTTATAATTGAATATTGTTCGTGAATACGGCTCGCACTTGTTTACTTTGTGTTTGTATTCATACGAGCCTGGATGTAAATAAAGACCGTACTATATCACCCTGGTATTACGAAGGAAACTTTTGTTTGCCAGAGATTTGCGTAAAAACGGCTTATAAGATTGTTATTTTAATTATTCAGTATGTATGTAAAGTTTGAGACTGAGGCCGGTCCTGATTCTTGGAAATGGATATAATAGGCTTCATATTTACTATTTGAACTAGCTGCTGCTAGCGGTTTAGCCCACGAGAACATACAAACTTTGAACTTTTTAGTTTTCAATTTAGATAAGGATCTTAAAAAAAAAACTATATAGCCTACGTTACTCATTGAAGATATAGCTTTCTAATGGTGAAAGAATTTTTTTAAAATCAAGTCAGTCATTTTTTTATTAAATCGTTGAATATAAATAAACAAACAGAAAATAAGTCTTTCCTCTTTATAATATTAGTTTAGATTACAGTAATAATGATGACTACCTAGTATTACTATATAGATATATAATATTAAAATTATAGGGAAAGTGGTAATGGGATTTCATAGTTTTGTATGTAAGCTGTAAGCAGGCGTAGGTACATCATGGGTACAATAAAGATTATGCATCTATAGAAAAGAAAAAAATATCGCCACCTGATCTTACCAATATCAAAACATCTAATTTCTTCCTACGAAATAAAAAAAGGGTGCTAAATATAATTCATTAAAATATAACCCAGGCATAATATTCTCGCCTTCCCATTTAATTTCATTTGTCACGCCGAATCGGGCAAGTTGAAGGGAAAAGCTAATTGAATTATACTCCCTAGAATCGTTTAGAAAAAGGCAAACAACTGTGATTAGCTTGATAAAGCTTCTGAGGAAAACCGCCGCCATTATGAATAAACAACGACTAATTAAATATTGTAATTATTCTTTTCAATTTAGTTTTTCTTTGGGCCTACGGTCCAGTTTTATGAAATGAGTCTAAATATTATAAACGTAGTCATCGTTTCAGTTAAGGAGCTCGTGGCTAGATAGTAACAGCCGCACGGATCGATCTTCAAAGTTAAGCAATGCTCGCCAAGGTTGGCCTGTGGATGGGTGACCATCTTAACATACCGAGTTTCCTTCGTGCCCCGGAAAGTACGTTAAGCCGTAGGTCCCGGCTGTCATTTGTAGATCTTTGGCAGTCGTTACGGATAGTCAGAAGCCAGGTCTGGCAGGCAGCCGCTCCTCGTAAAATACTGGTATTCAGCTAAATCCGGCTTGACTGAAAGCCGACCCCAATATAGTTGGGAAAAGGCTATGCAGATGATGATGAATTATCGTTTCAGTTAAAAGACGTCTGCCGTTGAACATAGTCCTCCCCCAAGTGTTTCCATAACGACTGGATCCCATGGATCGCATCCGTGGGATTGCACAGAATGCAATCCCACGGATGCGATCCATGGGATTCCCGCGACCCATAACAATTATCTGACAAATTTGTGGTAGGCCTTCCAACGGAGTGTCTTTCGGTGCGGCACTCAACCTTTCGTCTCCATCGACCATCTATTCTGCATGCAATGTAAAGACTGAACGGTGGTCCTTTAACAGCTTCAAGTCCTGGATGATTTATGTGGTTGACCATCCAGGTCAGGAAAGGAAACCTGCTGGAGTCGCCCCGGGCATCAACAGCCGCAGAACGATCTCCCAATTTCATATGCGCGGGCTTGCAGTGAGTAGCTCGCCGTCCTGCCATCCGCTAAGGGCCAAGCCTGGGTCGACGGCGCGTAGTGTTCCATGCACGACTCAAAGAGAAGTCAGGAAAGTTGACGAGTAAGAGCCGAAGCGTGCCAGGACCACGGATTGTTCGAAGGAATTGCCTGCTGCGGTTTTCCCGTTCGTTTATAATTTGGGTGTCTTCAAGGCTAGAGTGGGCTCTTAATAAACTAGTGCGCTTCGCCATCGACGATTGCATCACTGCTTATCATCAGATGGGATCGCAGTCAAGCACTAGCTTATAACAATTAAAAAAAGGAGCTGCCGTAGCCCTTGCAAAAATGGCTAGTAACGGAATCCTGTGAAATTTAGTCAGTTAAAGTCTGACACTCCCTCCGTCTCTATCTAGAGCAGGAGAAGACTCCCACACGTAAAAAACCATAAAGAAATTAAAATAGAGATTCATTCAATTTAATCCCGTTTATAAACTGTCCTTAGGCCATAAAAGCACTATATTATTTGATCTAAGCAGGGATACCCGCCGTCGTCGAGTATAGATCATGCACTAAGTCTTCGCTCTGCCCGCAAAGCGCCTTTTCTAAGAAAATCTGATTTCGTATTGAGTACCTCTTCAGAAGCAGTGTTCCTTGCACAAATTAAAAAGGGCTTCCTAGCTGGAAACTAAAAATTATGGCTGAAACTGATATGAAAGATATAATATATCGCACTAATATTATAAAGGCTAAGTGAGTATATGTGTATGTTTGTCAGTCTATTATTTCATGACGCTCGAAAGGCTGAACGGATTTGGATGTTTGATATACGGGTAGGCCATGTCCTAGAATAGTACATAGGATACTTTTTATTTCGGGACTTTGTTCCCTAGGGACAATTTTCTTCTTTGCGATTTGGTTAAGAAAAAGTAAGCCTAATTCCTGTTGTAAATAAAATGAATAAAGAAAAGCAAAGTCAAATTCCTTCCATCTAAAAAACATTTCCTTGATGGTATTATTTGATATATCTGGGTGTAATTTATCTATAATATGTATGTATTTAGAAGTATATAAGTATGTTTATCAGTTGTGTAGTGCCCATAACACAAGCTCTGCTTAGCTTGGGACTTGATGGCGTTGTGTGAAAGTTGTGGAATATTATTATTATATTGTTATTAGTAGAACCGCGCATTTATACATACGCTACTCCATAACAAATTAGTTTGCTCTTGTTTCATAATAACCTTTCATTCAAAATTTGACCTTACATGACTTGGTACACAGAAATCGTCAACGATCTATCCGTACAATTGATTTTTAAATTATAACGTTAAAATACCAATTTGTCAGCGGCACGACGGTAAATATTGAATCAATCAACGCCGTGTCATTCTTGGCTGATTGATCGCGACCCGGCCAAATGTTTTTTAAAAAGTCATATTCTTTTATAAGTTTACTTGGACGGAGTTAGATATATAGTACACCACCTAATACAAGCAAATCTTTGCTTAAAAAAGGTGACTCCAAACCCAACATAGTTGTATCCTTAAATTAATTCTTCCGCCTTTTATGGAGCGGTAGTATCTGACTTTTACTTACTAAAATGGTAGACTATCCTGGAATAGCACTAAAGATATAAAATAAATAATTTATAATCGATGCAATAAATAAATATCCATGGTCTTTTTTAGGGTTCTGTACCCAAATGCTATGACTCCGCTGCCCGTCTGTCTGTCACCAGGCTGTATCTCATGAACCGTGATAGACAATTGAAATTTTTACAGATAATGTATTTCTGCTGACGCTATAACAACAAACACTTAAAAATATAACAAAATAGATGTTTAACGGGGCTCCCAACATGCGAGTTTTTTTTTGTCGTTTTTATAGAGTATGGAAACCTTGGTTCGCGAGTCAGACTCGTACGTGGCCAGATAAAAAAAAAATGCTATCTTGAACGCAATGGTAACAGCCTTGACGTAATTTATATCATCACCACATTTCTTAAAACGGTGTAGGAAAACGTCGTGAGGGACCATAGACCCAGGCATGTGCTTAAACCAAAATTTCGAAGATATGAACCTGCCTGGTAGTTTACGACCTATCCTCTCAAATAGAGAGGAGGCCTGAGTCCTAGTAGTGGAAACATTGTAAGACTGATTATGCTTATGTTATATTGTAAACATTAAAATTTATTGAACATAGAATTTTGACCTGAAGTACCGTGTTACCCCAGTTAATGGGTTGTGGAGGTCTGTTAGGCAGCCGCTCCTCGTAAAATACTGGTATTCAGCTAAATCCGGCTTAACTGGAAACCGACCCCAATATAGTAGGGAAAAGGTTAGGCAGATGATGATGATACAACTTTGACCTGACTTATGATACATACATTACGTTAAGCATGATTTCTTATTATGTGCGCCTTTATTACCGAACTTTGTGTGAAAATCTTCATAAAATTTGTTTTTTGCAAACTTCAGAATGCGAGCATTCATCTTTTTATCTTAATGCATGTTAGTTACTTGGGGGTCGATTCAACTCTCTTCTTTTTCCATTTTTTTAAACCGGTGCGCTATCAGTCACTCTTTATAAACATAACCTACATTTAGCCCCCTCTCCACCCATTCTACTTACATTCATTTTTTTTTTTTACCTACATTCTTCTTTCATTCATATGCATTTTTAAAATAGTAATGAGCTCCAACGCCGCACGAGTGTTTGAAATCTTTGAAGTTTTTACTTTTCTCTACCATAATATGCATGTAATATACACTTAAACCTTCCTCATTATTCATTCTGTGTGTTAGTGAAAACTACATGAAAATCCGGGTGCTATTTTTTGTGTTTATCTCGTTCATAGAAGCAGACGACAGTCACAGTGGAGGATTAATTTTATAATATATACTAAAGATATAAATGTAGATGGACGTAGACTCATCTGTATAATACCACTGAAGAAGTACACTCATGTTTATCATCATCTACCTAGCCTTTTCCCAACTATATTGAGGTCGGCTTCCAGCCAAGCCGGATTTAGCTGAATACCAGTATTTTACGAAGAGCGGCTGCCTACCAGACCTCCACAACCCATTAACTGGGGTAACACGGTACTTCAGGGCAAGATTTACTGGCTTCTGACTATCCGTAACGACTGCCAAAGATCTAGAAATGACAACCGGGAAGTACACTCATATTTATATATAAAGTAATTAAATCAATAAAATATTGCACGTAGCTTTTTACTCGCAGATTTATTTGACCTATAAGTGCTTTTAGGTCACCCGGTACAAGGAAACCTGTTGCGTCCTCCTGTTCATATTATTTTCTCTACCTGAAAGCTTTTACTGACAAACAATACTCGTCATAGTAACATATCATCAGTTTTGTGTTTCCAATCATATATGTAACTCGATCTTTATTTACTTTTAGCTCTTTTTTATTTCAAAATAGATTCAAAAGGCTTGAAAAGAAATCTAGCTGTTCAACAAAAGCTTTTATGATACTTTTTTTTAGAGGAACTATGTTATATGTCGTGGAGGTGATTCACGGCGGTGACCTCTGACATTCGGCTCTGGTTCAGACCATAGTCTTTCAGGAGCGAAACGAAATGGGAAGAGGCCGCTTCGTTCTGCGAAGCAGTAATGCTAGCGAAGGAGGTGGCCAAAAAAGAGAGGGAGAGAACTTCCTTAAGCCTTAACCACGGCCACAGGAGACGCTTCGGGTATCGAGCACTACCGTAGGCGCAGGCTTGCAGACGGCGAGCAATGGATAGTTCGCTGTCTTGTCGTCCGATAAGGACGCAACTCGAGTTGACCGTGCGTTGTTTTCGACGCGCGCCTCAGTGAGATGTCAATAAAATGAATGGGGACCAGTAGGACCGATGTCTGCAAGGGTTACGAGAATGTTCGAAAAAGTTAGTTGTTAGTTTCGAATTTCATGCGTTCATTCATGGAACGCAAACAGCGAATAAACATAATTTTCCGCTCCGCGCCATAGCGGGAAAAGTTATTGGATGATTTTCCACCTATAAAAACAAAATGTGAGAAGTAATTAGATGATATCCCGCTTCAAAAAATGGTAGATTAAACCAACTATGACCAGATATAAGCCATTCAATACCTCGAAGAGAGAAATAAGCATCCAAATGTAATACAAAAACTACTAAACATAAAAATGCTCGTTTCATAAAGTTATAAAGTGCGATATTGCGTATAAGAAAATGCTAAAGGAAAACCGAGGATTTGCCAACGGAGGTCGGGCTTTTTATACACTTTACACTTCGTTGCAAGAAGAATATTATACTGTACTTAAGCCTCTTATATTTTATTTTGCCAGACAAAAGAGATTATTATTTTTATTATTTTCCCTTTGTTGAATATGTGCGCGTATTTTGTAAAGGAGAAAACAATACCTGTCTGTTAAGTTTTAATTTACTTCGTAAAATATAAATATTGATAGATTGGACGGATTGGACGTTTGCTAGGAATCTTATTAGTTACGTTGGCGCTGAATTGTTGATAAGTAAACGTTAATAAAGTCTTTGATGTTCTGAAATAAACTGTCGTTATTTACCTAACTCGTAATGATTTCAAAATTATTAGTAGGTAATTAAAATTTGAAGGGGCTATACTCTCATATATTTCTAGCAGTGACGGCCCAGTGTTAGCGGTCCCAACTTACGACTTGTAGATTTATTCATTTAAATAATATTTTATATAGGTATTTTAACTCTATGCTATCAAATTAATTTCATGTGTTTTATCATTAAGTGTTATGTTTAAAATAAATGATAGTTGTCTTCTCTAAAATAAAAATCTATTTTTTTTTATACTTGGTTAGTACGAGTTGTGTTTCGGTGGTTGACGAATGTATTTAGATGGCCTATAACTAGATGTTCCGGGTCTGGGTTACTTGTGTATATGAGTTTACATGTTTGTGAACGCACATACGATACACAAGAGTCATTCGTAGTGTAAAGTTTAAAAAAATAAAGAAAAACCCCTTAATTCATGAATCCCCGACCGGTCTCATAGGTTATTGTCTTACTATTGTGTCTCGTTTCGCGGGTATTGATAGGTTAATGATCAGTCCACACCTCTCTCTCCAGTTTCTTCAGTAATATAGGTGTTTTCATTGTCGACAGGAGATGCTGATCCCCAAGGAGCAGTGCCGCGTGCAGCCTCTGGCCGCGGAAGGCAGGGCCGCCAGCTCTCTGCCGCACGCACGGCTGGCCAGGACCCCCTCGATATCCTCGCAGAGCAGCCTTGATAGTGGTACTTCTAGAGCTACTGTGAGTACTATCTTTTTATCGGGTAAATCCATCTAACTACTGTAATTGTGAAAGTAACTGCCCATCTGTATTTTATGCTTTCACGGTTAAACCGCTGAACCAATTGTGTTGAATACAGAGATAGATTAGACCTTGGAGAAGGCCATAAAACCTTTAGTAGAGAAAAGAAGGCTTGAAGATAATAGGGTAATGAACTTGTAGACTAGATGGGAGTAACACCAAACTTTGTATTTAGGCACATGAGCATCTGTAATTAAAGCCAAGAGGATAGCCTTCTCCAGTGGTAATGCCAGTTTTCGCTGACCCTAGGAAATAATTGCAGTTTTCTATTTTCAACGCTTGTCTCAGCTCCAACAGATGAAAATCTGAAAACGCGTTTATTAACCCGATCAATAAATAACTATTTGATTGTAATGTGTAATACATGAGTTCTTGTACGGACAGTACATGCAATATGTATTATATATATTGATTATATTCACTAATGAATCAAGACCTGCTCATTCGCCGCGGGATAAAAAATAAAGACCTAAAGTCCTGAAATACAGGGCTGCCCTAGTTTAGGCTCCAGTTCACTCCATTTATTTTAATAATGTCTGAACTGTATTTCATTAGCGTGGAAAATAAATGAATTTTAATTTTATTTTCGACCAAGACATTGTATAACCTAAGTACATAATTGGTACGTAGTTATTAAAAGAACAGTAACAATAATAAATATATACTTTTGTAGATTACATTACTGATTATATTACAAAGAACCCCATGTTACTGCAGATGACAACACAATCTTTAAAAAAAACATATGTACATATTTACGAATATAGAACTTCCTCCTTGTATGTTAAAAAATTTGAATAACATCTTTTTTAGAAACTGTACCTTCTCGTTTACGCCTGATCACATTATCATTATTGAAAACAGGTAGGTATGTATTTATTGTGCAGAGGCATACGCATCGAAGAAGAAAATTAATGTTTACGCATCAACATAAAAAACTCTCACTAAATAAGATGCGAATCGATACTGATAAATGTGATTTAGGTCGAGTAAAAATGTGCTCAAGAAAAAGAAATACGCGAAGTTCTTCCAAATAGCGCTATTATCCTTCAGTTTCGAGACTGCTGATACTTACAATCAGTCAGGATATATTGGTTTATAGTCAATCCCAACTTATTCGAACGTTTCACAAGTTACGGAAGAGCTCGATTCGAAATAGTGCAATAACTTCTGTTTACGTCTCGGGCACGGCTACTTGAAAGATTTTCAAATAAAATTCAAAGTGCCTCTGAAGAAACACAGGTATCGCACGAGGAAATATTTTGAGAAAAAGAAATGAGTTGCAGGACAAGCCAAGTGGTGATTTTTTTTAATGATATAAACTAGTGCTAGACTGTGATCCCACCAAGCATTGATGCAATCAATGATGGTAAAGCGCATTAATTTACTCTTGCCTTGAAGACACCTAAATTATAATCACAGTAAAAAATCGTCGACCAGATCATTGCTTACTATCAAGTGAAATAGTGGCCAAACATGAGTCTCTAAATAATTAAAAAAAAAGCATTCAAACATGAAATTCGTTGACTATTTTCTTTCTGCGTCTATCTTAAATTTATTTTACGATCTAGACTTTTCCCACCGCAAAGGTTGCCTTCTTGGAGCTTCGGTATCAGCATTGCCGATAAGCGCTCCGTACCGCGCGTATCAATGGACGCACATGTGTGACTTATACAAAGAATACTATGATCTGTTTGATGCTATGTGTCCGATATGTACTTACAATACGAACGATGTGGGCGCTAAGCTTAAGACGGGTGTTATAACTTTATAAGTTTGACCGCTATATTATTATGTATCTGTGAACCGATTTGTATGCGGTTATTCTTTGAAAGGTGGTGGTTTATTTGAAAGCAAGTATTCTTGAAATGGTTCTTTAAATCGGTTAATAATCCAGTCATTATAGTACTTTCAGCTGTAAGTCTGTAAATACTTGTATATTGACACCTTAAAAGTTGTCTCAAAACCTACATATGGTATGGTGTACGCAACTATGAAATTTCAAGGTCCCAAAAGTCGTTTTTTTGCGCTTTTTTTGTAAATATCTCATTTCCTAAAGGTTTTTTGCTATTTGTATATTTAACAATATTGTAGAATACAAAATTCTCTACAAATTTTGTATAAAAAACTTTTTCCTACGGTGAACCGTTTTCGAGATAGAGGGCGGAGAGCGCACGGTCACAGCATCACTTCAGGTCAACTGGTTCCTCCGGTCGAAAACGCGCCATATAAGTTGATACTATCGATAAATCAATGATTATAAATATTTGTCAATTTTTATTAACTATTATATTATATTTTATGATTTTTTTCCTAACCTATCCACTTTTTATTCAGTATTCATTTATTTAACAACACTTACCTAGCGTGTCAGACGTTTACTGACCAAAGCCCACTCCTGTTTCTTCTTTGCCTTTGTTCTAGGGCCCCGTCAGTGTACCCTTTCACATACCCGATGGCCCTAGTGGATTTCGGCCCTGCTGGGCCCCTACGATTTTCTGAAATGTTTTTGAAGTACGCATAGATCATTACGCGTCGTCGATGAATTGAGCGCAATCCGGGTATGGCGCGTTTTCGACCGGAAGCACCAATTGACCTAAAGTGATGCTGTGACCGCGGGGTCTCCGCCTTATATCTCGAAAACGGTTCACCGTAGGAAAAAGTTTTCTGTACAAAAATTGTAGAGAACTTTATATTCTACAATATTGTTAAATATACAAATAGCAAAAAACCTACAGGAAATGAGATATTTACAAAAAACGCGCAAAAAATCGATTTTTGTGACCTTTGACCTTGAAATTTAATAGTTGCGTACACCCTACCATATGTAGGTTTTGAGACTACTTTTAGGTTGTCAATATACAACTATTTACAGACTTACAGCTGGGTATCTCGAATTGACTGGACTATAAGCCATTTAGGTACAAGATATAGGGGCGTAAAAATGGGTAGCACCAACCGAATGTTTGCTAATACGATTACATATAGCCAAGCAGGGTATAAAATTAAAGGGTATAAAAAGCACATTATAAAACTGTAGGTTAGATGCTTTCCATTAAAATGAAATTTTATATATTTTGTAGTCGGTTATAAAAATAAAATATTCACAAACAACAGGAACAACAAACATTGTATATAAACATGAAACCACTCTGTGTCACATATGAAGCTACAATCCGCCGCATACATAATCGGCTCTAAAACGCCTGCCTTTCCAATTTACCCTGCGGTTGCATCGCTAAGCCCATGCTGTACGCTAATAGATGAGATAGCCTTTTGTATGCATGTTGTGGCAAACTAAATTTATTTATTCATACTAATATTATAAACTAGCTTCTACCCGCGACTTCATCTGCGAGGCCATAAGTTTAACAAAAAAGAATCGGGGTAAAAGATAGCCTATGTTCTTTTCCTGTGTTTCCTGATAGCTACAACTTAGGAGTCTTCAAGTCAAGAGTAGATAGGTTACTTCTAGGCAAGCGCAGTCCATCTTCGGCCACATCATCGCTTACCATCCATACCATACCAGTGAGATAGTGTTCAAACGCCAGCCTATGTATAATTAAAAATAATGTAAAAGGCCATATGCATGCCAAATTTCATCCAAATCCGTTCAGCCGTTTTTGCGTGATTAAGGAACAAACATAGACAGTTTCACATTTATAATATTAGTTAGGATAACTCAGAGACCATGCCCGCTAGGGCTACGGGAAATTCCTAAAAAGGATACACTCTGATCCTAGAATGCAAATTTGTCAGTAAAAATCTGATTTGTAGATCCTCCTGCCACCTTAGAGCAATTGATGTCTTTGAAAGATTTCCAAACTTAATAAAAAATATTTTTTTCTGCCTGTTACTCTTTTACGGTTAAACTACAGACAGAACCGATTTCAATTAAATTTAGTATGGAGTAAGCTTGAACTTTAAGAAAGGACATATACTATTTTTATCTGGCTTCAAATTCGATTTCGAATCAGTATCTAAACGACATTCACGCTAACGAAGTCGTGGGAAATAGCTTGTCACTTATAAAAGCTAATTTTGTTGTTCCTTTCATCCAAATCAGTGCAGCCATTTCGCCATTTCGGCTCAAATGGCTGCACTGATTTGGATGAAATTTGGAACACGGGGAGAATGTAAGAATGTCTTAGAATAGCATCTAGGTACAATATTTTCAAAGTAGCACCTACGATATAGTTTTTATTCCGGGAGTATGTTTATCTATACTAATTATAATAAACCTGGTCCGATTGCTAAAAATTTTTCACCAATAGAAAGCTGCTGTATTCCTGAGTGACATAAGCTATATTTTATGTACGCGGGCGAAGCTGCGGGCTAAAGCTAGTTTGGCATAATTTTCTAAATTTTCGCGGACAAAGCCGCTAGTAAAATGTCGTGTTTCAATACGTTCACCCCGAT
This sequence comes from Mythimna separata, assembly GCA_030763345.1. Lineage (NCBI taxonomy): Eukaryota > Metazoa > Arthropoda > Insecta > Lepidoptera > Noctuidae > Mythimna > Mythimna separata. The sequence goes on along the minus strand of CM061177.1, from coordinate 15,669,696 downwards.
GTAAAATCGAAGTAGTGTTTTAGGGTATTACGAATTTAATCAGTCAGGTATTCATTGTAAACCGCACACAATAGGCTACCATACATTAAATTGCCATGACTAGGTACTACTTACTATAGTAGAGATGTTATGGTGATGATATTTCGGATTTAAATACGGATATAGGAATAATGAAATACCGGTTTCGAATGCGGTTACGGATGTGTAGTTATTTCAGATTATCCGGTAGTTTCGGTTACAGACAGATATTAGAATTTTATAACTATAAAAATAAAATACAAATACCATAGTTTGACTTTTATTTTTAGTCTAGATTATCATTGGTTTGGTCTGGTAAAAGACACAATAACCTAATGTAAACTGTCATTTAGGGCCTGTTTCACCACCTATGATTAAGTTTCCGATAATTATCTTACTTCACTATTATCGTGAAACAGGCCCTGACTCCGGTTTTATCCGAAACTATCTGAAATTGTTTATATCGGTTTCGATTACGTCGCGGCGATGGAAAATTGTGTAGTTTAAAGTGCCGTGGCTTATATATTTAAATGTGTCAACGATTTTTTTGCGGCAGTGAGAACAGCTAACAATACAGTAGTAAAACAATAAAAATTATCACAAAAATAAAATAAACCATGACCGTAAACGTTATGCATGTTTCGTTGTTTCTACTATCTGTCATGGCTACGACAGTCAATACCGGAACAGCTAGAGACGATAGTTATCTGACGATAAATTAACCGCTACGATGCGACCTTACGAAGCTCCATAACGTCCTTAGCCGTCCGTACATCTTGAATTACCTACCTATCTGTAACTACAGATGTCACAGACTACATGATGACTCAATCAATCAACCCAGTCTGTCAACGCCCGAAGCCAAACACAACTCACTCACCACGCAACAAACCACTACATTAATTAAAATAAATTAATTATTTGCCTATCCTATAGTGGCACAGGGCACTCAAATATGCCACAGTGTACATATTTCAATAAGCCAACACATTCGGAATTAATCATGAGGCCTTGCGGCATTGTGAAAACTATACCAAACTAGGTTTTCAGTTATACTGGGTGAATACACTCGTGACGTTCGACGGAGGTTTGTGTTTTTTGTAAAAATGTTGTGGAAATATTGCTTTGTCTAGGCTTTTTTTAAGTTCTGTATTGGTAAATGTTTGTATTCAGGTAGTTCGTCTGTTTTATAAACCCGGAGATTAAAATGACATTTCAACACAAAAGAACTGGCGTCATTCCTATAGTAAATTTAACATTACTTGTATCAATTTAGTCTCCAGGTTTATAGAACAGACGATAGGTTACTTTTAGGCAAGCGGTGATGTGGCTGACGATGGCATCCCTTGCGTTCAGAGTGAGACAGAAGGTTAAAAATTTTGATAATTGGCCTAAATTCTAATCAAAATTAGTAATAAAGACTTTCATCAATAGTCTACCTTCAAAATACGATTTGAGAAAACAGGTGTTTTTTATAAAAACATTCTCAAAAGTCGCTGGCAAAGTATCTAGTCATTTTATATAAGTATTCTTCTATATAAGTATTCTTGCCAACTAAAACGGCAGTCTAGTCAAAAGTACTACGTCTACACTTGGAGAACTATCTAACATAATCATACTTCATAGAAACTGTTTGTAACAGCTCGCAGAGAGTTCCAATATCGACACTTAGCGATCGAAAGTACCGACGTACTCAATTCGACTTCGTTCTCAGTATAAAGTAAGCTTTCACACTCCTGATAATATAGTTATTACGTTTCACAAGCGCACTTCAATCATTGCAATTTAAACTTTATCTTCATGTCAAATAGGTTCGATTTCAAATGTGGTCTTATCGTTTATTGGTAGGTATACCATTGCGTGACTACGTCACCACGCAATTTAAAAGTTCAATAGTCATTCTATTAATAGTGGAAATGACAGCGACACTTTTATGTTATCCTATAATTTGTGTGATAATAGTAAGCATTAAAGGCTATTTTCGCTTGATAATCTACGTCATATTGTACAATTTAGATAACAAATGCGGTGAAATAGAGTACACAGTCATCGATCATCGAAATGCAACTCAACTGACGTGTTTATCTTATTATTATTCGCTTTAATATGCAGAATCCGCAATACATAATTGATGAGCAAATTCAACGCCTGTTATCCTTTTTAGGATTCCGTACCTTAATAGGAAAAACAGAACCCTTATAAGATCACTTTGTTTTCTGTCTTTTTGTCTGTCAAGACCATTTACTTGGGTACATAAGAAGGTTTGGAGTTGAAATTAAAAACATATACTTAGGTCTGCAGTCCCTTGAAGCTGCAAAGTTAACGAAAAAGAAAGATACGGCCGTTAAAAGAAAGATACGGCCGTTTGTCACAAAATACACATAATATTTCGACACTCAAGGGAATCATAATTCATAAGATACTTCCCGTTGACCTAGAATCCTGAAATTTAGGGAAGAGCACAAATATAGGGAAAAACTGAAAACCTTAAATTGGTAGTTACGTACGTACAAAAAAACTTTATTGCAATTCTGAAACTGAAAAACTCTTCGAGACTCAACTCGGGGATTGAACAATTTTCATAGTTAAGTTTGTACAGAATCCTCAGTGCGCGAGCCCGTCTCGCGCTTGGCCGGTGTTTGATTAATTTCTCCCCTTTCCTCATTAAATTGAAATACGGCAGAAAGTTGGATTAGTTAAAAAAGGCCGTGTTTTAAGAGATGAATGACGTCTTCCCCTAATCCAGGTGGATCCAGATGGATCAAAGGCGTTTTTTTATATAATCGCTGAGGATAAGGTTTCATTATTCGTTCAAGCAGGAAAATATTAAAATTATTTTAATTAATACCTTTTATACTTTATTCTTCGGCCTTGCCTAGAATAAATACCTACGTTGTGTTTCTTATTTTGTTTAAAATAAATAATTTACATGATGGTACCTTATAGAAGGTTAAAGGAAAAGAGGTAGACCACAAAAAAGATGATGGGATTATGATTTAAGACGTCACATTGAACAGAATGGATGGAAGTAGGCCTTTACCGTCTGGCAAACAGATCTACAGGAAATAAGAAAAAATCTAATAAAAGACTAGGTTTACATTTTTAAGTTTTCGTAAAAAATTAAAAAAGAATTTGAATAAAAGACTATAACATTATTCTTATTAATAATTTAAAGTTATTTTGTGTACTGATGTATGACTTCAATAATATAACTACTTCAAGTGTACGAAATTGGTAATTAATGGAGTAGCTATCGTGTTGCTAATTAGACCAGGAAATGGACGAGCCATCAGCATTAATTGATGCTACATCGACCCTAATTCAATCAAGAGTCGTATCTGCATTCGCAAACATATCCATATATACTTGTTACTAGTTGCTACCAGTGGCTTCGCCCTCGTTATAGTAGAAAATTATCCCAAGGGAACATATTCCTAGGGTAAAAAGTACCCTATATGCTAGTCTAGGACACTGTAAAATACTGGTATTCAGCTAAATCTGGCTTGACTGGAAGCCGACCCCAATAAACTTGGGAAAAGGCTAGGTAGATGATGATGATGCTGGTCTAGCATCTACACAGAGACCACATTCGGAATACTACAAACTTGGTATACACGTAGATGGGTCCTGGAAGTCCTTGATATAATTTAACACATTATTCGCGGCGCTCCATAGCACTTTGACTAACCTTGAGATTTGAATCTTTTGGATGTTAGTCTAAGATCAAGTCTACGCACCAAAAGTTATGACCTATGGTGAACAGACTTGGGGAGAATAAACATGTCCATCAGGTTACGTATCAGTGACATAGGCTTAAAAAGTTCACTCATGGACTCTTCTAGACATTGGTTTGGTACGATATTTTTTTGTCTTGCCTTGTCCAAAAAGAGGCTATTTGGTTCAATTCTATATGCATATTCATGGCAGAATTGTATATTTTCCCTGCTTACGTGTATGTTTTTTTGGTGCCCTGTATTAAAGCATTAAATTAGGGTGGTATGGAATATGTATAAATATTTGCAATCCGAAATATACTAACACCTATGTCGATGATAATAATATGTATTTTACTAACCATTGGAACAATGTTGCTTATAAAGGAATAAAATTGATAATAATTTATTTTCTATACCTATACCTATTTTCATTTTATTATATTAAAAAACATTTGAAAATTATTATCCACTTGGGGAATACAAGTCTGATTTTACCTCTGTGTATGTGTAATTGGTAGCCAAAAACTTTCCTCACATCGAACTTTGCTTGAATTTGTTTTAACTAGTTTTAAAAACAACAACTCAATACTTTCCGGAACATTCAGAGTAAAATTCGATAAACTGCCAGAGCGTAGTTGGGAAATAAATCTGTACGTTTTCCTAATTAAACAGAATTAAATTTCTAGGGGTCGAATGTTGTCCTCAACTACTCGTTTACTGCGATTTTTTTTTTCACAAAGGAAGGCGACATCTTGTCCTCTGCTTGATAGTACGAACTGGTATTGAATTGTATCTGGTTAAACTGGAGGCCGATTTTGTTTTCGATGGTAATTTTTTTTGGATGGATTGTGTGAGAAGTGATATGGAAGAAAAGGAAGTGAGTGATAGCGTGACGAGTGACAGGACTGAATGGAAGAAAAAAACGTGTTGCGCCAGCCCCAAATAAAACAGGACAAGGGCAGGAAGATGATGATGATGATGGTAAATCATCGAATAACCGATCTTGCTCCAGGTGAAGCGAAAGGGTGTGTAGGTTTTTACCGACTAACATGTGTTTTTTTGGTGGCCTTTTACTTTGCAGGACTCATTCAGACAATCTTGTAGCCTTTTGTTTTGTTGTGTGGGCCCCGTCTGCATGCTGACATCTTGTTTGTAGAACACCGACTCGGATCTCGTTCATATCGGACAGCGAACTGTCCATATCTCGTCATCCGTAAACCCGCACCTACGGTTACACAGTGACTGACCTGTGGGTATAGTGGTTAGTGGCCCTGACTGCTACGCCAGAGATCTTGGATTTGATTCCTACCCAGGACAAATATTCGTGTGATGAGCATGGTCATTTGTTCTGTTTCTGGGTGTAATTTATCTATAATAATATGTATGTTTTAGAAATATATATAAGTATGTTTATCAGTTGTCTAGTACCCATAACACAAGCTCGGTTTAGCTTGGAACTAGATGGCGTTGTGTGAACAGTTTTGGATTACGTTATATTATAAAAAGACGCCTTGTGATGAATGACGTCCAAGTCGCCATCTACGGGTATGGAGGGGCTTGAGGATTGCCCTTCCTCATACTTTCCGCTATGCTGATGATGATGATGATAATGGGGTTATTAGCTAGTTGCCCCCATTAAATGCACCAATCAAACACAAGTTTCAATAACACCTCCAAAATATACCTACACATACAATATTCAGAGAGTAAACTAGTTGGTGATCAAGCGTGTCACAAGCCGTTAGTAAACGCATTACCCGCACCGGCGACATCACTTGATTGTCCCGTTGAAACGTGCTCCATATTGTGATAGCGTCCATCCACTATCAAACGGAATATCTACACTAATATTATAAAGAGGAAAGATTTGTACCTATTTTTGTATGTTTGTAATGAATAGGCTCAAAAAGTACTGGGCCGATTTAAAAAATTCTTTCACCAATAGAATGCTACATTCTTCCAATTTGACATAGGCTACATTTCATTTTGAAAAAAAATAGGGATCCTTGGTAAAATTTGAACAATGTAACCGAAGGTGTAGAAAAATGAGTCTTAAAATGTCTTTCGTCGAATGCGCTGCCGAAACTATTAGCGATAGAACAAAATAATGTACAACAATATTGAAGAACATCATAATGTCTACAAAAAACTCCGAGGTAGCATATGTCCAACTATTGTAGTTATGTCACTACAACAACTTTTTTCATTTTAAACATTAATGAAAATGCTAACCAAATTCAAACCATGCTATTTATTATTTATTTATTTATTTTATTTATACTTTTGCACAAAATCCTTATCCAAATAAATAATTGTCTACCCCGTGCGAAGCCGGGACGGGCTGCTAGTATTCGTATATATACGTCCAATTGTTACATAGATTTGAAAATAGTGTGAAAGGTATTCCTTTTTCGTGGGAAAATGCGTAGTGGGTATTTTTTAATAAATTTGATATCCTATTCGTAAGAAAATAATATGAGATCTCCCCCGGTAAATAAGCCTGAAATAAACTTTTATGAAAACCACTTTAAAAACATCCAAAGCTACGGACTACGTTTTCGTAGCATTTGCTACGCCGTAGCACCTTCGATCAAATCGTAGCAATCGATGCTACGATTATTGATCTTGATCTTGATTGTTGATCAAAGGTGCCTTCTGCAGTAATTTTTTCGTATCGTTAAGTAGCCAATGACGTAACTAGTTCCATAAAGTTTTTTTTTGTACAAAATAGACCCTTCTAACACTGAACTAGTGCCTTGAGACAGTGCGATAGAGTCGTAATAGGCGAGGAAGAAAATAGCAAACCTTACGCCCATATGCGAAATACGAAAGTAGTGATTTTGTCATCGTAGGACTGTGCTTGAAAATTGGATGATAAGATATAACAGATCTTGATTGAAAATCTTTTTACATAAGACCATCAGTCTAATGTAAAAAAATACCAAAAATATCGGAACAAACTATAACCTTTACATCCTATCATTGATTTATTATATTATCTTATACAAATTAAGAAAAAAAATCATTCATCCACTAGCTTCTTGTAGGGAATTCAAGGTTTGTAAATACCAGTCACAAATGATTGCACAAATCAGAGCCCCAGTAGCCTGGGAGCCCCGTATTAAATACAGCGGTAGCTACGCCACTGACCCATCGTCTGTAGAGAGCGGAGGTTTATATTATGACGTGTATCTAAGTGATTGTTTAATCAGTATGTTAATCGATGTTAATCCTCCTCCAACGACGGTTTGGGAGCGTAGGCTTTAACCACACATACTCCACTTACGTTTTCAAACCATTAACAAGTAAACTATCATCAAACATTAATTTATCGCAATGAACAGGACTATATTTCGCTTTCTTATTCCTGTCCTTATCCTGTATTACTCGGGGTTGGGTTCTTTTCTTCCATCCTGTCCTGTTATCCGTCACTCTATCACTAACTCCCTTTTCTTTCATATTACTCCTCACACAATCCATTCACTTTTTCTTTTGGCCTCCCTCTACCTCTATCTACATGTAAACTTACAATATTTCGCTTTATAATACCATAAATACCAACAACATGAAATTCAGCACAGTCTCGAAAGACGAAACTCGAAATGGACTTGGTTAGCAATTTATTCCTTTGACGAAAGCCGCAGCCAAACCGACTGCACGCTAACCTCATTTGCAGAATACCTAATTCATTTGATATTGCAGGCTTGCTATGCTGAAGCGATAATGGGTATGAACCGAGGCGTCTGTCTGGAACGTGTCACCTGTCACGGCTGTCACGTCAGGTGACGTGAAGCGTGAAGCGTAGCCACAGCGTGAAGACTGAGAATGCGGTACAAGTACGCTCGGGGTCAGAAGTGCAGTAGCATAAAAGCTTCCAAACTCGTCACAGATATTTGATTCAATTCGGTTCTAATTCAATTCGAGAAGAAAGCATTTTTGTTTGAAGAGACGTGTAATAGAATAGAATAGTATTTATTCGACACAGGAAAAAACGAAATCCTTATAGGATCACTTTATTGTCCGTCTGTATGTGTGCATGTTTGTTAAGACCCTTAATCTATCACATACCCACTAAACGAGACACAATAGTAAAACAATAACACCGCGGTCTCATAGGACCGGTCGGGGATTCATGAATTAATCTGGAATACGCGTGGAGGTATCAAGTTGAATTTTTGGTTTGTTGCCCCTTGAAGCTGTGAAAAAATGATAAGATAAGATATTAAAATTATAAATATATAATAAAAGATATTAAAATAAATGATACATCTAAATTACTGGGAATAAAGATCATACCGTTTATGTCGCAAAAAAACGTATATTTCGACACTCTCAAGGGAATCAAAATTCATAGGGCCGTTCCCGTTGACCTAGAACTCTGAAAGTCATAAAGCCTGGTTTCACAACACAAATATACGAATAAATCTGAAAACTGTAAATCTGTTATGTTACGTCACAAAAAAAAAATACTTTATGTGATTCGCAAAAATCTTCAAGACTCGATTCAGCGATTGCAGTTCAATTGGTAAGTTTGTACGGAATCCTCAGTGCGCGAGTCCAATTGCTCAGTTACCTAGTTTTTTTTTGCCTACTCTAGATGGAAGGAATAGATTTTCAGACTTTATTGACAAAAACCTACCCTTATTATGGAAGGAAAGAAAAGTAAATTCTAATTGTACAAAATCAGTGTAGCAAACAATCTGTAGATGTAATTATCGTGAGCTGTAGACACACTCGTAGCGACTTTCAATTCAAACTCGGTAAACCCTTGACGTGTAAACAAACCACTTGAGCTGCTTAGGGAGCACTCACAGTAACCTCGGGTTTTTACTGTTTTTTCTGGGAAAACAACCAATGTTACCAAGAATCTGGGATGTGCGAAGAAAATCCATTGTGTTATTTGTGTCAGTTTTTTTTTTCTAGTAACGCCAGTTGGTTTGCCGGTAAAATGTACTTTTTAGTCGATTCTAATCGATATTTAAATTTACCAAGAACACATCATAATACAATTAGTAGGTATTAGAAGTTGAGACAGACAACCACCACTGAAGACGCTCCTGACGACTTCTGACCACCGTAGGTCGTAGTTTAAGGACGGTGAGCAATGGATAGCTCACTCTATAAAGACGAAGTATGAGTCGACAACGCGTTGTATTTCACACACGCTTCAAAGAGCTGTCAGCATGATTGATAAGGCTCGCTAGGTCCGATACCAGAGCTGCGAAATTGTTTGAAAGACTTTTCACTGTTTTGGAACGCAAAGGGCAATTAAAAGCATACGGATATATTTTAGTCAATAAAAGTCCAATCCATCCGCTCAAACGAGAGTTGGGGAAAAAAAGGGTATTACAAATCTCTTATAGCTAAAATGCATTGTCCCCGAAATCCAGCCAGTTTTCTACCGGTTGCAATCCAGAGAGCGTGCGTCGGAATTGCGTAGCCTAATTCCACTAAGCCCGTACCATCATCGGCGTACGGCGCCTTCGGTCATAGTGGACATCCTACCTATACAAACAAAACATATTGGAAACAGTCATTGTGCGTACAGCTAAAAGAGAAATTCCTTGCCGGAGTCTGTGTGTCTTGATAGCTACAACCTGGGTATATTTAAGTCAAGAGTGAATAGGTTACTTCTAGGCAAAGCGCGTCCCATCATCGACCAAATCGTCGCTTTTCCCTCAGATGAGACAGTAGTCAAGCGCAACCTAAGCCGAGCCGAGTTGTTAACAATAAAAAAATCAACACAAGTATTTTCTTAACCATACTTTGTCACTGTCTAAAATAAAATACCGTAACCAAAAAAATTACTAAACAGTACAAAATCCTTTATTGCGTTAACGCGCTACCTTTACCCTTTTCTTTCACAAATTATGTTCCAAAAAAGTGTTCAATTCCTTCCATGGCTGCCTAATTTACCAAAGACTTCACAGCAACTTCGCGATTGTAATAACAGATAAAGTGTAACTCTGTATTTAAAAGGAAAGCAATCATGACGTGCACGCGATATACACGACGATGGCTTAAAGTGAAACCTCGTAACTGCGAAATACATGTATTTTCAGGACGCACAAAAATCCCAAATTAGACCTTTATTATTATTTAATTTTAAGGAAAAAACCTATGTGATTAATTCAAATATTTAAAAAATATTAATTTATTCATCATCATCATCTCAGCCAAAAGACGTCCACTGCTAGTCATAAACCTCCCCCAAGCGTCGCCACAGCGACCGGTCCTGTGCGTCTCGCATCCATCGGATTCCCGCGACCCTCGCCAGGTCGTCGGTCCACCTTGTGGGAGGCCTACCAAAACGCTGCGTCTTCCGGTACGTAGCCGCCACTCTAGAACCTTTCGTCCCCATCGACCATCTGTTCTACGAGCAATGTGCCCTGACAACTGCCAATTTATTACAAGCACTAATTTCGACAAGTTTTGACGTGCCTTCGTAAGGTTATCACATCAAACTGACTCAAGAAAGATATGCATTTAATATAGTAGACTACGTGACAAATAACCAAACAAAATTTTGGGTGATATAAGATGTTACGTTTCGAGCTCATCTTTCCAGTAATGAAATAAATAAAATTACCTAAAATTGCAGATACGAGGTTTTCACTCTAAGCCATCAACGAGCCATCGATGCTGACGTGTTTTAGGGCTTTTCGAGTTTCAGTAACAAACGTGGCTCTGAAAAAGACGAATGAAAATTGAGTGAGTGAAACAAACGAGTGAATAAAAACGGGATATTGAGGCACAGTATCAAAGGAGGCACTCGTTTGGCGGGGCGCGCGTTTCCCGGAAAAAAATATGGCCTTAAAAAGTCTCCTGTGTATTTGTATTTAAATGGGACAATGGGGAAAACTGTTTAACACGTTATATAGCTATATCTTGTGTCCCAATGTTTCTTATCGGACTTCTCCGAAACGCCTTGACTGATTATATAATTATTTTTAATGTATCAATTTTTTTGGAATACAAAGATTTAAGTCCGGAAAAATTTAACACGCCCCTTTCGCTACACCCCAGTAAGAGAAAAAACACTCAACGAATTCTTAACTCAAATATATGACACGCACAAGATTTTTTGTACAAGTTTTATTAGTTTGGTGTATTACTCGTAATAAAGTTTATTCTGTTCAATTTTTTATGCGTTAGTTGGGCATAAACTTGACCAGTTTGACCACGGCATCAATTACAGCAGTTTCCCCAAGAGTAACGGCCCAAGGGCTTATCGCCTTATCCCGGCCGGCAATCGTATTAGTGATCTCAAAGTGATGTTATTAATACCTACACAAACGGTTGCTGGGTCCCGTCACTTTAATGGTCACCATTACGACACCCTTGAGAAGGGATGGAGTGGACTTTATGATCTAATCCATAATTAAAACGACACTATTTATGATCATTTTGTGTTACTTCTAAAACTTTATTTTACTAGCTTCTGCCAGCGGCTTCGCCCGCGTGAAACAAACTTTAGAATCTCGTTCCATACCCTTAAGGGCTGAATTTTGATAAATTATTTCTTAGTGCTCGCCTAGGTCATAAAGCAAAGACTTGAGCAAAATTTGACATTTCTAGTCCCAATAATTTTGACTGTGCGTTTATATGTCAATCAGTCAAGTTCTCCTTTTATGTGTAATACAAAAAACCTCCTTTCAAACAGTCCTGCAGCCCGAAGACTATACCTAACTATATCTTTCATTATACTCAATTTATCTAAACATTTTTCGTGTCTTTCTATTGTTTCTCTCGCCTTCCGCGTTCAATTCCTTAAGCAACAAGTTGTCTACAATAAACTGCTTCAAAGAAATATATCTTCCCTTAAGTAACAGTTTCCATTAGCACAATCGCCGGTTTCAAAGCCACATTTTATCCGAGTTCGGAACACCTTCAGGCATTATAATAAAATCTAAGTGAAGGCAATACTTCTGTGCGGTCACGTAACGACGAGGTGACTATAAATTTTCATTGAATCTGATCGATATGTGCCTCTTGGGTTAGTGAATTTCTCATGTAGTTATAGCTTACTAATACCACTTCTGAAATGCGTGAAGTTTTTCCTAAGTGGTTCTTGGTAAACATTTCACTTTATTTATTTTTCATGCAACATTTAAGGTTTTTTTTTTTAAATGCCGTAGGCATTCTCTACCAGTCAACCTAAGGTGGTGAAGAGAGTAGGTGGCAGGTGCATAAAAAAAAGAAATTAGTAATTAGAAAACGAGGGTACATAATTATATATACAAATAAAAAATACATATCTAATATAGAAATACATATATAAAGTGAAGGAAAGAGGATATTGAGACGACTCCGCTACTTGTGTAGAAAATAATACTATTTTGTAATATTCTGCGACATAGCTCGAAGAAACGCCTCGAAAACTCGAAAACTTAAGTGACAATGGATGGGGCACATTGCTTACAGAACAGATGGTCGATAGGGACAAAAGGTTCTGGAGTAGCGATCACGTACCGGAAGATGCAGCGTTGGAATGTTTCCCACAAGGTGGACCGATGACCTCGTGAGTATTGCAGGAATCCGATGAAGGCGAGACACATAGGAACGGTAGTTGTGGAGAGGGAAGGGAGGCCTATGTCCAACAGTGGACGTCATTCGGCTGAAATGAAGATGATAATAAATATTCTATAGTCGTTAGCGGTGATTTATATTACTCTACTGCAATCTTTTCCATTCCTGATTTTTTAAAGCTAAATAACCCATCTATCTATGTACTTACGTACTTTTATAGATTCAGGTTGAAAGTAGATTAAAAATGTCCAGTAAATTGAAAATTTTGTCTTCAAGTATAATAGATTTTCCTTGTTGAATGTAAATATCATTAACTCTGTACAATAGGTTTACCTCGACTGAGCCTTCATCAAAGGCAGCGGTCTTATACGTAGGGAATTGTATTAGAAGTATGATAGATGATCTTACAGAATTGATTTCATGGTTACAAAAACACAATATAGAAGTAAAAATATATTGCGAAAAGAGAATAGTATACTTTTAATATAAAGTTTATAATTTGCACTTATAATTGCAAGTCTATCCGAAGATATTACAGTTCGAAGTAACCCGTTTTCAATTATGCCATTTTCATATGTAAGGACATAATAAATACATAATTTTCGTGCGTAATTAAGTCATTAATTTGCATAGGTTATTATTTCCTATTTAAAATGGTTTTTCGCTTTTATTTATTGTATGTACTTTTACGGGTACATACGGGTACGGGTCACAACGATAAAATATAATGTATATTGCAAAATTGTTTATATTTATAAGTACTTTTTTAAATAATATAAACTAGTGCTTGACTGCGTTCCCAACTGGTGATAAGCAGTAATGCAATGATTGATGATGAGGCAAACTTGTTTATTAAGAGTCTATTCACTCTAGCTTTGAAGACACCTGTAATGTGACGGAAAGCCCGCAGCAGGAAAATTATTCCAGTCCTTCAATGTACGCAATAAACAACGACTACTTTCAGCCCCTGAAAGTAGTCATTGTAAACCAACCAAAAAATTTAATAAGTTTACTGTTGAATCGAAAAGAAAAGAAGAAGCCCCTGAAAGATAAATTAGAATGAAATCAAAATCACTCTCCTCAGTAACCATTTTAAATAACGTCAGAAACGTCACATTCCCACCTCAATAATTTACATAGAAGCTTGCAGCTGAAAGTTAAAAATAAATCACAAAGACCCTCTGAATTACAAAGAAAAAAATATATCATAATATTTTACAATGCCGCCAGAAATTTGAATGGGTTTCAAAGGTACGAATGTAACAAAGTGTGGTATAATGGGACCGAGGTGAGCGTAAAAATGAATGAATAATACAGTGGGAGGAATGTGCCAAGGATCATTGGCCAGCCGACTCGGACGGACGAATATTAGATTCGAGGTGACACTGTGAGAGTGAAAATTATGCTAAGGGCTTAATTTTGTATTTTTGTATCGTCTGTTTATTATACCCTGAGACTAAATTGACATATTTAATGTCAAACTTAGTATAGAAATGATGCCAGTTCTTGTGTTGTAATGTCATTTTAGTCTCAGGGTATAAGAAACAGACGGTAGGGTTTAGTTCATGAATCCCCGACCGGTCCTATGAGACCGCGCTGTTATTGTTTTACTATTGTGTCTCGTTTTGCGGGTATGTGATAGGTTAATTGATATAAATTCTGTATAGAAATTGGGGTAATATGAGACTCTGGTGTACCAGTAGTGGTAAGTGGGGCAATATGAGACTCTTAGTAGTGGTAGGTAGTCGGACCTAATTCAACGAGGCATTTACTACCAGTCCACTTTTAAGTTAAAAAAGACTACACTGTGGTAAGTATTACAATAATATTTGAAAGCGAATTAAAAATCATAAAAATATATAAAGACTAGCAGCCCGTCCCGGCTTCGTACGGGGTAGACAATTATTTATTTTTGGAATTTTTTCTACACCTTCGGTTACATTGTTCAAATTTGACCAAGGATCCCTAATTTTTTTCAAAATGAAATGTAGCCTATGTCAAATTGGAAGAATGTAGCATTCTATTGGTGAAAGATTTTTTTAAATCGGCCCAGTACTTTTTGAGCCTATTCATTACAAACATACAAAAATAGGTACAAATCTTTCCTCTTTATAATATTAGTATAGATTAGGTACAAGTCGCATCACTTTTGCCCTCGGGAATAGCTTTGGTCCAAGGCCCAAGGTTTATTGACCAATAGGAGTAGGAGACACTGTGTTTACTTCATTTCTATTGGTAAAGAGCTATCTATGTCGATAATCGATTTTAAATTATAAATGGCTACAGTTTTGTACACTTTATGTGTATGTTGCGTCGGCCCTACTAGAAAAACTAAACCACCTGTGACAAACAATAAATAATGTTGATTGATTAAGCTTGGGTCAAGTTACGCTACACAGCCAAAGTAATACGGCTTTATAGTAGGTACTTACAAGTATAATAATAAAAAACATTTTTCTAACAGCCAATTTCCGACAACACTCAAGCCTCACTAATGAATTTTTAAAACAAAACCGAGTTCCAAGTTTGAATTACGTTCTCCAACATTCATTTCAAAGTTTTGTAAAGAAAAAAAAAGAACTGCCAGAATGAACTATGGAAGAAAGATAACCTAAAGTGTTAAACTTTTTATGTTGAAGTGAAAACGCATGAATAATAGAGGTGACGCTTGCCACAGAGTTGCCTGGAGGGGGTAAATAGAGATGGGGTAGAGGGCCAAGTGGGGTATGGCATCGCCACCCTAAAACTAACCTATACAGTTTACTGATATAAGTAAAACTCACATGTTTTTCACAAGTTGATTGGATATTAGGCTTTTGAGTTTAAGAAAAACACTTCAACACGAAAAAATAATCTGTAATGGGAGTTTAATTGGATTATTAATGAGGCATAATTTTCTTTACATTCGAAAAATATTTTGGCACTCACTTGAAGGGGCTTGTGATGATTTTATGTATAACGGAACTGAAAAAACAACTTTACAAAAACATTTTACGGTCAGGAAATAGAAAAGAAAAAGTTTGACTGAGTAATAACAGTTTCTCGGGTTAATCGAAGGTTAAGCTACTCTAGTCCAGGTTTGTCAGTGGATGGGTAACGGTCTTTAGATTTTGAAGCCCCTTTGACCTCTGGAAGTCACGGTCCTTAGTTTCAGCTGACGTTCGAATTTTTCTAGCAGTTTTACGGGTAGTCAGACATCAGGATGGCCGACAATTAATCTTACTAAAGCATATCCTGTTACCCAGCCACTCCAAAAACCAGCTTCTTGAGATAAAACAGGCAGCTGCTTTGAGCTATTCAGCTGCACGTGACTAGACTGGAAGTCGACCCCAACAAAATGAGTAAAAGCTAGGCAAATTAAGATCTCATGTAGATTGGCATCATAACTGAAAACTAAGAATAAAGACACTCCATATGTTGAGGTGCGGAGATTGATAATTACTAACAAGGACAATTAGTATTCTTTTTTCTTTGTACTTTTCTAACACTCTATGGATTATATGTCCGAAATAAAAAGCTATTTTAAATTATTAACAGTGCAATTCTCTTTCAGAGCCACCGCGGGTCTTCCCCAGCAATACGCACCTTCGCTCCCGATGGCCGGACACTTGAAGCGGGAGCATGCGGCGTCCCGCGCTCCCCCTCGCCTCTCCGCGCCGCTTCCCTGGACGTCCGCGCGGCGCCACTAGCGCATGGCTCCCTGGCGTCTCTGGCTGATACCCCGACACCTTCTAGTCCTAGGCACGCGCCGCCACGGTGCCTGTCGCCGCTTCTGATGCCACCAAGGTATGTGAACAGCTGTCCTTTAGACATTGTCAACAGATTTTTCGATTGTTGAACGCCAGAAGCAGATTTATGAAGCGTCCCTTACCTCTTCTTACCTCATCACGTGTTTGGTTCTCTGGCGTCTTAGGCAGTTACACTGATTCCTTCAAGTCTGAGGCGCAAACCAACAGCACAGTGCCTTCCCCTACTTTAGAAGCCGCTGTCGCTTTACCTGATAGGCGTCTCGTATTATGGTATTAATTTTTGCCACCGGTTATGTTACTTTGTACAGTCAGTCTAAAATGCTACATTGGAAGAAATAGGCCCCCTCAAACGCACTCCATATGTCTTGATTTTTACAACTCACATCCAGCTTGTTCAAACCACTCTGGAAAGGTCGTCAAGATAAGTAGGCACCAATGTATTCATTTCCAAATCCATTTACAAAGAAAAAAGAGCTGTGCACTTCTAAATATTTCTCTGTTATGTTTATGAACCTTAACAAATTTTCATCACGACAATACACCTAAACGCAATGGAGATAAACCGTTTCTTAAAATAGATTTGACCGTCTTTATTCAATCACAAGTCCATGACCCCAAAATTTAGTTGAGTAACGTACAAACTTACTGATCAATTGATTATTGTGTTCTCGCAAACTTAGTTACAGTAAGTTTCCCAGAAGTAGGTCTCAATATTACGCCTAAACGTTAATTTCTAATCCTTAATCCAAAAGCTTACCTAATCTGGATTTAGATCTTAATATCAAGACTTGAAAGCTTAAAATGTCAAGTTTCATACTTAGACAGTGAAGTATTGATTTAGTTTGAAACCTATTAATTATTCAAACTGCAAACAAGCCTGATAAACTTTGATTGAAGTAATTTAAGGCATTATTCTTTCATGATGAATTAAGTTGGAATTTTGTTGAGATTACTCGGGGGAAATGACGACAAACTTTTCTACAATATGCGGCCATTTTAATAGCATAATTATAAAGCTTTAGATAAAATTATTGCGATAACCCATAGCAGATATGTAGATATGGTGGGGTAAAACGATGCATATCTTTTTACCCCACTATTTTGCACTATATTATTTTTGCGGTATCAGTAAAAACTGGAATTTTTAAAAACCCCTTCTTAGTGCTCTTCTACATCATAAAAGGAAGCCTAATTACATAATTTCACGTTCGTAGTCCTAGTAGTTTTGGCTATGTGTTGATATGACAGTCACTCTCAGTTTCTCCTTTTATACGAGTATGTATAGATGACATACCGTTCTAATTTCAAGAATAACCCTGCTGAGGTACCAGCCACACCGCATAAGGGAGTATTCCGACACAATCAATGTCAAGAACCTAAGAGCTCAAACACACGAGCGGCGCAGCCGCAGTCGTCGACATTCCATCAAATGAAGACATCGTGTGTCAAGTGTTTCAATGGCTGACGACAACGACTGTCACTGCACCGTGTCGACGGCTCCAAATACCTCGGCCGTTTGCAACATGTCGCTCGTGTATATGAGCTCTAAGCTAAACTCTAAAAGACACTACACGCCATTCTATGTGACACCTCTAAAGAACGCAAAACGACGTTGAAGTACGTAATTCTATTGGCACAGTACGCCAGCGCACCTGGAAATTAAGTTAGCATGCGAGATGGCAAGTTAGGAAGCAGAGACGTAAGACAAGAGCTACGTACTTTGTAGTGGAAGGAAGTTGCGCACATTAACGTGTATATGCAACGCTATTGCCTGCAGTAGATGTAGAACTATACCAGGAGCATTATTATTCTACATATATTGAGGTACGTGGAACAGAGCGTAAAGTCCCTCAAACCTCCGTTGAAAAGGGTGGTCCTCCAACCAGACCGAGGTTTTGTCTGGTTCAGGCAACTGCCCGAAAGATGATTTCGTGCGTCGCGGTCCCTAATGATCCGAATATTATTTTAAGGCAAACTCTAAAATACAGCACATGCTCTGAGACACTTCTAAAGAACACAAAACGACATTGAAGTAGATATAGAACTATAGCAGTTACCAGGAGTAATATAATTCCACATAAAGGTATGTAGAACAGCAAACTTCATTTGAAAAGGGAAGATCCTCCAACAAGACGGGTTTTTTTTATTTGGCTTGGGCAACTGCTTGAGAGCAATCGGAAAATTGTATGGTACTTCGAACCACATAATTCAAAACCGAACTCATTTCAAATAAACTATCTCGAATTCTCTCAACAGACGGTTAAAATTCGAAGGGCTACCTTCTGTCATGCCCTTCTGTCATGAGACAGCAGGCTACGGACCCGTCTGCATACTTCTCTTGTTCTGTTGACTTACCAAACAAGACTTTAATTAAAGAGTTTCCTTTCATTAAGAAACATGTACAATCAGCGCATACATGCACACTCAATTATTCCACGTTAGCGCTTCGTTCATCAATTATTAGAGGATTATTCGAAAATTACCCCCTAACTTCGGTTAAATCGAAACGGAGGTCCCAAATTTATATAGAGAAACCTTCTTTCACGAAGGCGAAGCCGCTGGCAGAAGCTATACATAAAAAGAGAAACTGACTGACTGACATATCAACACACAGCGAAAACTACTGTAAGCGAGCACTAAGAGAGGTTTTTTCCAAAAACAAGACTTTAATCAAAGAAAAATAACCAATGACTCTGCCTAGCCTTTTCCCAACTATATTGGGGTCGGCTTCCAGTCAAGCCGGATTTAGCTGAATACCAGTATTTTACGAAGAGCGGCTGCCCACCAGACCTCCACCACCCATTAACTGGGGTAACACGGTACTTCATGGCAAGACTGGAGTCAGATTTTCTAGCTTCTGAGTATCCGTAACGACTGCCAAAGATCTCCAAATGACAACCGGGACCAACGGCTTAACGTATTTTCCGAGGCACGGAGGAAACTCGTTATGTTAAGATGGTCACCCATCCACAGACCAACCTAGGCAAGCGTTGCTTTACCTTGAAGATCGACCTGTGCGGCTGTTATTATCTAGCCACGAGCTCCTCCGATGTTTTTTATTCAAAGAGTTTCGTTTCATTAAGAAACATGTAGAATCAGCGCTGTAATCTCGTCTGAACGCATCACTTATACATGCACACTCAATTATTCCACGTTAGCGCTTCGTTCATCTATTATTAAGTAAAGTATCGCACTTGAGCATGTGTGCTGTGTACAAGTACACCTGTGACCTTTGCCTCTAAGACTAAAAGCTTCGGCACTTCGTTTCGGCAGTTACAACTTACCATAGGGTCTGATTTTCTTTGATGGTTTGTTATTATTTGAAATGGTTTTTAGGGTTCCGTACCAAAACAGGACCCTATTACACTTACCCAGCTATTCGTCCTTCTGTCCGTCTGTCTGTCCGTCTATCACCAGACTGTATCTCAAGTGTTTAATCAAAGCCGGGACCCTGGAACGAAGGCAAAGAAGAAATAAAGGAGTGGGTTTTAGTCAGTAAAAGTCTGGCATGCCCTTCTACTCCTCCCAAGAGCGGGAGAAGTCAATCAGATGATAACCTAAAAAAAATGTTTAATCAAAATCCTTTCATTAAGAAACATGTAGAATCAGCGCTGTAATCTCGTCTGAACGCATCACTTATACATGCACACTCAATTATTCCACGTTAGCGCTTCGTTCATCTATTATTAAGTAAAGTATCGCACTTGAGCATGTGTGCTGTGTAAGTACACCTGTGACCTTTGCCTCTAAGACTAAAAGCTTCGGCACTTCGTTTCGGCAGTTACAACTTACGATAGGTTCTGAAATGACCTTTCGTATTGGCCGCAGATTTTCCTTGCAGGCTTGTAATTATTTCCTGTGGTTTTTAGGGTTCCGTACCAAACTGGGACCCTATTACGCTCACTCAGCTGTCCATCCTTCTGTCTGTCTGTCTGCCCGTCTAGCACCAGGCTGTATCTCAAGAATTTAGTCAAAAAGTTTCGTTTCATTAAGAAACATGTAGAATCAGCGCTGTAATCTCGTCTGAACGCATCACTTATACAGGCACACTCAATTATTCCACGTTAGCGCTTCGTTCATCTATTATTAAGTAAAGTATCGCACTTGAGCATGTGTGCTGTGTAAGTACACCTGTGACCTTTGCCTCTAAGACTAAAAGCTTCGGCACTTCGTTTCGGCAGTTACAACTTACGATAGGGTCTGAAATGACCTTTCGAATTGGCCGCGGACTATCCTTGGTAGCTTGTCATTATTTGAAATGGTTTTTAGGGTTCCGTACCAAAACAGGACCCTATTACACTTACCCCGCTATTCGTCCTTCTGTCCGTCTATCACCAAGCTATATCTCAAGTGTTTAATCGAAGCCGGGACCCTGGAACGAAGGCAAAGAAGAAATAAAGGAGTGGGTTTTAGTCAGTAAAAGTCTGGCATGCCCTTCTACTCCTCCCAAGAGTGGGAGAAGTCAATCTGATGATTATATCATAGTATTTATTAGTTTATAATATTAGCATATATACGTATTTTATTATTATAAACAACTTAATCTATTCTTATAACTTTTGTTTCTTGTAATTTATGTTATTTGTTTATTGTGCAGACCTACCACAGCGATGTCTTTTTAACCCTAAGGTTGACTGGTAGAGAATGCCTTGATGCATTAAGTCCGCCTATGTACCACCATTGTACATAAAGTTTAAATAAATAAATAATAATAAATAAATTATCTACCTAAAAAAAGTGTTTAGTCAAAGAGTTTCCTTTCATTAAGAAACACGTACAATCAGCGCTGTAATCTCGTCTGAACGCATCACTTATACATGCACACTCAATTATTCCACGTTAGCGCTTCGTTCATCTATTATTAAGTAAAGTATCGCACTTGAGCATGTGTGCTGTGTAAGTACACCTGTGACCTTTGCCTCTAAGACTAAAAGCTTCGGCACTTCGTTTCGGCAGTTACAACTTACGATAAGGTCTGAAATGACCTTTCGAATTGGCCGCGGTCTATCCTTGGTAGCTTGTAATTATTTGAAGTGGTTTTTTGGGTTCTGTACCCAAGGGGTAAAACGGGACCCTGTTATTAAGACTCCGGTATCTGTCTGTCCTTCTGTCACCAGACTGTATATCATAACCGTGTGACAGTTGAAATTTTACAGATGATGTATTTCTGTTGCTATAATATCAATAAATACTAAGAACAGAATAAAATAAATATTTAACTGGAGCCCCAATAAAAAAGACGAGACTTTTTCCGGTTTTTGCTACGGAAGTTACGAAACTCTTCGTGTGCGAATCCTACTCGCACATGCCTGGTTTTTTGGTTTTGTTTTGATAATATTTCACTCCCTTTTCCCACAACTCTGCTTCAAAAACATGCCACAAAATACCTGTGCCTAAAAAACACATATATATCCGATAAAAGCTCGGTTTAAAAGCGCACTAATGGACGGACAGACAAAGAGAGGTTGCATTATATAACATGTGCCTATACGGAGTTTTAATGCTGCAGAAGTTATAGTAGGCAATTTATGAATAAAAGATGGCCACGTAAGTCCCCATATAGGTCAAGCCGACTCTTCATTAGTGGTGAAAGGGTCGATTCTTTACTTGATGATGGTGGGTACTTACTTGCCAAGTGGAATGGTAGCTGCATCATTCAAAATGCATTTTGTAGAGAGGTTTAAGTTACTGCTGAAGGCCAATTCTCGTATTTAATAACGTTCGAATTCCTGTCGTGAATAACTTGACTGACGGATCATGACATGATATTTTTCACTTATTTTTCCTACTCCTTTCAAACAGCTTTGAACTACAATTTTTTTTACACAAAAACAGTTCTGGTTAAGTCTTCTTCAAACGGTAGGTACATAGCATATTTAAATCCATCAATATTTAGCAAAGAAGAAAGAAAAACATTTTTAAAGGTCAGTGGGATCTATTCCGGCGCTTCTGGCCGGAATTAAATGCACAGATACTCATACTGTCGCCTAGGCGGTAGGTGGAATAACTATATGTATCTATTTTACTCTGGCTAGAAAATCAAGAGACTAGACGCCTTAAGAAAGAACGTACAGAAAAAATTCTTCGCCATTTTCTACCATTAACATTCTCGTAAAACAATAGCTTCGTAGGCACATGCATCTCGTCCTTATGTGAGGCCTCCATACGGTTTAATTCCCACAGAGCTTACCCTAATATACTCGTATTTATGTAAAACGTTTTACACCACCCCTAACGCAATTTCACTCACAATGAAGATTCTCGAAGATTCCTGTTTCAGAGGAAACTATTTCCTCCGTCCTAACCGGTTGAGAGGGATACTGAGTTTCCTAGCTACGTATTAGCTGGTTGAATTCTCTTTAGGCTAGTTGTTTGCGCCAATGCCTGCGAAGGCTGCGGGATTGCTCGTAACATTAAAGCATGCCTGGAACGGAAAGGGCGACTGAGGGACACCGGTGGGTTTTAGTCAGTGATAACTGTGATAACTGACTTCCCGCTGCATCCAGAGCGGAAGAAACTATCCATAGGGGCCTAGCCTGTCCCTAGCTAGGGAGAAGAAGCTATCCTAGGGACGAAGCCTACTGGGCCCATGACTTCGCTTCTACAAGGATATCCCGGGGTCCTGAAGGACCCGGGATCGTTAGGGTCCTTCTTTGTGTTGTGTTGTTATGTGGTGTCAGGTCAGTAAAAGTCTGACACGCCCTCCTACTCCGCTCTAGAGCGGGAGAAGTCATTGTATGGTTTCCTCCCTAAAAAAGAAGGAATACCCGGAAGTACTTGAAATAACTAGGGTGCACCCACAGAAATATTAATAAAGACGAGAAATGGTGAGGCGAATCCATGTCCGCGCGACTTGCACAGATAGCGCACATTCTAGGCAACGGCCGTCACTTATCAACTTGATCGTGACGAAATCCTGCTAATAACAGCTCCTTAACGACTACGTAATTTTAGCGCTCAGCAACTGAACAAGCAATGTAAAAATAACATCACGATACTTTATCAATGCGGTGTAGGTACTTCATAATACGGCCGCTGTTAGTTGTCCGGGAGACACATGTTCCGATACATTTTTAACAACATAACATATTATCTCCTCCTTTCTGATATCTATGGGTACGTACCACTGTACGCCGAATCACTGCTCAGGCTTCTATAAACATCACTAACCGGAATGAAATAAAAGTCAATCGGATTTCTAATGAACCTAAAGAGCAATTTCGTTTACCAGAGTTATTGGATATGTTATGGCTTTCAGATTGTTTTGGTTATGGTGTCATAAATATAAACTCCTATTCCTAACGGAATGGTCGCAAGAAAACCAACACGAAGATCTCATTAAAATCTAACTTACACTTGAAAACCGATCAATTCAAGTATGGACTTTAGCTTTGAGTATTTTAAGTTCATTTTTAAACGGCCATTTGTATTAAAAAGACCTTAAAATAAGGGGTGCAACGGAATTTGAACATTATTAAGCACAGCATAAAGTAGAACATGCCTAAAGCATGCAGTCCGCCTTTGTACAGTGTTGTTTACTTGTGCATAAAGTTTTAATAAATAAATGATGTCGAATTATAAATTCAGATTTAAGTATTTGAGCTTTGTATGTTTTTTTTTTCTATTCATTTAATTAATAGCATCGCTCCTTTGAAATCAAAAGCAAAATAAATGGTATTTATAGTAACTAATTACCTAAAGTCTAAAGTAATGAACGACATTTCAAATAGTTTTCAAGTTTAAAGAGGTCTAAAATAGTCAGAACTAGACTCTCCTCAATCATTCAAATATTGGCGAAACGCAACTCAAGCGAAGATTTGCTTCGAACCGGCCCGTAGAGCTCAGATTTTGTAGTGGTTATGATAGACCAGGTATTTATTTTATAAATTGCTTAAAAATAACACTTAAATACGCGTGGTAATTTTAAGCACTTAATTCATGAATCCCCGACCGGTCCTATGTGACCGCGGTGTTATTGTTTTACTATTGTGTCTCGTTTTGCGGGTATGTGATAGGTTAAAGCAAACTATGTATTTTTGACGAAGCTGTAACAAAAAACGAATTGTGTATTTTTCTCACTTTAGATAATATTAGTTTTTGCCAGCAGCTTCGTCAGCAAGATTGTTGGTTATGGCGGACTCAAAGTCGAGGACAGATAAAAAGCCTATGTCTATTCTTGGAGTTCCAGCTTATACTGTACCAGATTTTATCAAAAATGGTTCCGTAGTTTAACCATGGAAGCGTATGAAATAGACAGACAAAAGAACTTTCACATTTATGACATTAGTATGGATTCTGATAATTGTCGCCCCACTTGCATTCTCCAGTTTAGATTAGATTCTCAATCATGGCGTTTACAACAGTGAGTTTCGTGGCTTCTATCCTAGCTTACACTTACTTACAACAAAACCATTTTCAATGATGTCAAAAATGAAAAGACTCTTCTCATTTCAGGGCAGTCGAGTAAAGAGACACAGTGTTCGCAGTAGGTATCTGTTTTAAGTCCAATTTCATAAAGTAGGGGGCGCATCTGTCGCCGTCCCTCGTGATTAACGATAAACGTGCCAGATGTGGACAATACTTTGTGTATTATGTACCTAATTGTTTTTATATCACTTGGCAACAGGCTTTTTTACTGTATCCTACAATATTTTAAACAATTTCAATGCTTAGAGTTGTAGATGCTGGTCAACTTAATCTATTTTAACTGCATGCATTTTTGGTATATAAGCGGAATAAGTGCAATAACTACTTTCTCTACCAGTCATCCCTAGCTTTGGGAAATGACTGGGGCTTAACTGCGATCCTACCTGATGGTAAGCAGTGCAATCGATGATGGTGAATCGCTCTAGTTTATTAAGAGTTCATTCTTCTTGCCAAGAAGACACCTAAATTATAATCAAACGGGAAGATCGCTGTAAGCAAATTGTTCCAGTCCTTCGATGTACGCGGTATAAACGACGAGGCGAAACCCTTTGTCTGGATGGCAAAAGTGTCAACAACGTAAGGGTGGACCCTCACCGTACGTCGAAGTGTCTGATGATAGAAAGGTGCCGGTGTAATCAAATCGCATACTTCCCGCACACACTCTCCAAAATGCACCTAATAAAATAAAGAGAAGGTGGCCTATGCCTGTGCTTCAGGTTTTTTAGATAGGTGTTTACCAAATATAAATAATGTTAAAAATCAAAGTATATCTAATCATAAAATATATAGGCAATTAAGTATGCTAAAGCTATAAACTAATAAATACTATGAGCAATATCACATATCAAACATTATAAACTACTAGCTTTAGCCCGCAGCTTCGCCCGCGTACATAAAATATAGCCTATGTCACTCAGGAATACAGCAGCTTTCTATTGGTGAAAAAATTTTAGCAATCGGACCAGTACTTTCTCAGATTACCTCATACAAACAAAAAAACAAACTTTACCTCTTTAGTGTAGATAAAAGAAGTCAAAACACTAAAAAATAATACTGATACATCCAGAAAATCCTAAACATCTATGAACATATTCGTCTAACTTTAGCAACGGAACAGTTTCTAACTACCTAAAGAATTACGTCCCAACTGACATCTGCATAGGATTTCCGAAAAACCAGTTTCAAGTTTTCCTCGTAACTGCAAACTGCTTTCAGAGCCCACTTACATGTACTTGCCAACTTTATGCCTCGTTTGCACTGTGCCAACTCTGGACGCTTCTGCACGAGCTAATGAGTAGATTAAATTGCACTGAAGTGTAAACTGGTATCGTTGCTCGGGATAAAGATTACTTACACTACTTGGCAATTGGCTCTTTTATAGTCTCCTAGAATATTTAAAAGAATTTGTTGTCGCTTTTCGTCCAAACTAAGCTGACTTGTATTTGAAATATTTATTGTATCGACATGTAGAAAATACTCAGTTTAAATTACTGGTGCAGTCAAAAATTTTCAATCGTATATTATAGTCCTATGATGATGATGATGATGACTGTGTATTGTAACACTTTAGTAGTCACCTGACTAATTACACCACAACAGACATTTTTTGAGGGTGTAGATCATCTAGGTAATGACTTCTCCTGCTCTGGACGGAGCAGAAGGACATTTCAGACTTACTGACTAAAACCACGCCTGTGTTCTTCACTTGCCCTTTGCGTTCTAGAAGTCAGAATTCAGAATATGTCTGCGACGATACAACTGACTTCTGAATACGATTTCCAAAAAAAAAATAGTTTCTAAACGTAACTTCAAACCGCTCTCAGTGGCCACTTATCTACATGTGCTCGTACTTCTGAACTTCATGCCTCGTTTGCACTGTGCGAACTCACTGTACCAAACGAGTCTGCAAGTTCTAATGGGTAGATTAAATTGCACTGAAGTGTAAACAAGTATCGTCGTTCAGATAAAAGAAAATTGCTAAAGAGCAAAGTTCCCTGTTATCGGGCGAGCAAATCATATTGCTTGAACTAACTTAAGGTTGGTGGCGTTGGTGCTAATGATTGCACTTTACTGGATAATTTTATAATAGTAGTCGTTATCCAGTTTCTGTTTAGCTGGGAACGACTGTTAATGAAAGCGCGACCTGGGCAAAAGAGGTTTAATCCAAAATATTGTGTGTGGTATTACTAACTAGTAGGAAAATTATGTCTTGACATTTCACAATTTTGTTTATTTCCTACAATTGCGGCTGAATAATGTTGCCAATTAAATTTAAAAAAAGACTCCAGGACGCGCTTTCATTAGACGCAGTCTATTCTGTATTATATTTTTTGTCGTTCAGATAAAAGAAAATTGCTAAAGAGCAAAGTTCCCTGTTATCGGGCGAGCAAATCATATTG
This sequence comes from Mythimna separata, assembly GCA_030763345.1. Classification (NCBI taxonomy): domain Eukaryota; kingdom Metazoa; phylum Arthropoda; class Insecta; order Lepidoptera; family Noctuidae; genus Mythimna; species Mythimna separata. The sequence continues at coordinate 15,642,858 of CM061177.1, read as the reverse complement.
CTTGAACTAACTTAAGGTTGGTGCTAATGATTGCACTTTACTGGATAATTTTATAATAGTAGTCGTTATCCAGTGTCTGTTTAGCTGGAAACGACTGTATGGTAATTGACTGTTATTCTGTATATATTTTTTGTAACTACAATATTGTAGTGAACAGATTCACACAAAAAGATGTTTTTTTTCTGAAAACAGCATCAAAATTAGTTATGCACCGTTATGTCCGTGTTAGATGTTGTGTTATGTTGTTTGTTATGTTGTGTTGTATTATGTTGTGTGTTGTGTTGTGAAGCAGCAATTAGCAAAAAGAGTGATGACGTGGCTGGAACATCTCGCTATCACTTTTGCACCTCACATAATGTAATGGCGGTGACATCGCATTAGCTATCTATCCTTTTCTCTCATCTTAAAGATGCATATTTTCGTCCTGCTGTCACCCAACCCATGCTATGTAAAAAAGACTATAGTAACATTTCAAATAATGTATGAGAAAGAATGTGAGCATGGTGCATGGTGGAGATATCATGCTATCTCTCTTGTATAACCTTTTTTTTTTTTTTTTTTTTCGTGGGGAAACCTTCAAAAGGCGCCTGGTCTTTTGGGGAAAAAAGACCAAGGAGTGTGGGATTCTTACCTCACTAAAACCACCCCGGTGATCACCATCTGCACATAGAGAGGGCCCCGTGTCCTCTTAAAAGACCACCCCGGCACCCCCTCTGTACAACGCCTGTAAGGGCACATCCCTGAGAAGACCTTGAAGGGTCTCCCCTGTTCCTTGTTGTGCACGGCAGCACTAGTGGTAGTGACGTCACATTTTAGTGTGTGCATCTTTATTCTATTACTTGTCAATTTCTCCTTTCACCATATTTGCAACGTTTCTAACTTGATTAACATTGAACGCATTTGAAAAACTATTTCCGTATGCGATTTTAGATAAAGTTATTTTTTGATAAAAATGAATAAGAAATAGTTTACCACACAATTGTACGTTTATCGGCTATTATAGAAGATGTTTAATGAAAGTTGTTTATTAAAATTAATTCAACAAAGAAGGATGGGAGATTACAGGGCAAAGTTGTATTATTTTAGGGGTCAGTGAAAAGCTGGTAAGCTCTTCTTAGTTTTATAATAGCGAATAACATGAATGTCTTTAAGTAGGTAGTTTTTAATAAAACAGCTCTATCTATACTAAAATAATAAAGAGGTAAAGTTTGTTTTTTTGTTTGTATGATTAAAGTACTGGTCCGATTGCTAAAATTTTTTCACCAATAGAAAGCTGCTGTATTCCTGAGTGACATAGGCATATATTTTATGTAAGCGGGCGAAGCTGCGGGCTAAAGCTAGTAATAAATATAATCAACTACCTATTTAAAATGCATACTAACAAAACGTCACGTAAATGTGAATCAATGTGCCCCATCCCGCCTGACATAAATTGTGACAAACTCAATTTTAGACACCCTCCGCGAGAGTACGCTATTCACTCTCAACCCTCCCTGATTGGACGCCTACAAAATCAACCCCCTCCCGCCACCCTAGATATTGTGCTACAATAATAGGAATTCTGTAAAAGTTAATTAGTAAAAATTCCTCGGAAAATGTTTCACAAAAATGTATGACGCAGATTTAAATTGACCCTCTGTTAATTAAAAATATGGCATTTTTATAACGTTTTTTTCCTTTTCTTACTATTTCCTAACAAACTTAATTAATTCGTTGGCATTTACAGTGGGATATTTTGATTACATTTTCATTGGGATTTATATCGAATAGGGTCTTGATGACTAAATTTCGATATAAATAGTTATACTACATTCCGTCTCCTAGAGAGGGGGCCTGAGTCCCAGCAGTGGGGAACATTATAAGGCTGATGCTATGCAGTCATACTTCATTATGTAGTTATGCGAGACCCATAGGACCGGTCGTTGTGGCGACGCTTGGGAGAGGTTTATGTCCAGCAGTGGACGTCTATCGGCTGAGATGATGATGTCGTTATAACTTTCATACGACACTGAACAATATCGACTATTACACAAGAATAAGATAGTCACTTTTTAAATCTCCATCATTCGTGTAACATGCCAAATCGTCCAGTTTTTGACCAAAACTGAAATTCAAGTTGAAATGAGATTTTTCAGCTAAATCTGGCCGAAACCGAATCTTCGGTCGGCTTCTAGTACTGAGTATACATAGTTTACTGGATTCCGTATAAACTTACGTAATAATAGATGCCAATACGGTGGTTTGATGACGGTAGAAGTGAGGGTGGTGGTGATGGTAATTGGTAGTAATGGTGGTGGTGTGGGTTTTTTCTTGCTAATGGTGATGGTAGTTACTTGACTGCGATACCATGTATCTATAACCAAAAACAAAGAGTTACAACTCATAACCAATATACTATTCCGTGTGTTCTAGATAAAGAACAACAAAATTAACTACACGACAGTAGAAACAAATTGTTTGACCCAATTCGTGAGAGGACAATCAAATCGACATTGACTAAAGAAATAAATAATATAATTGCTCGAAACTCGAGTTTTTTTCCTACGAATCAAGTAATGGGGTCATTCTACTGAAAATCTTTACAACGGTGATTTCGCGATTTATTTCGTGAACGCGCCAGTTGGTCTCCATTGAATTTATTCTTGGCCCATCGCTTGATTGACCCCTTCAGAAAGTGATTTACTTTATTTTTAATGATTAGAATACCTACCTACCTAGCTAGCTAAATTGAGTCTTTTAAACCTAGTCCCACACACAGAACATATAAAGGAAGTTAGAAAGGCCTTGTGGGCGGGGCACGCGCGCCGCGCTTATGAGCGAATGCTCATAATCAACCGAAATTTACTTTACCGGTCAGCAGTCGTGCTTTTGTTTTGACAGCGTACGTAAGCTCCGCAAAAATATTAAATTATGCCGTGTTGCGCTATTGTAACGTGTCGGAAAAGAAGCCAGGTGTGTAGTGTAGCACGAGATGTGATTTCTTTCCATCGGTAAGTCCAAAAACATTAAAATACTTGTGATATTTGTAATTATAACATTAGCATTATGAAGTTTGTAGACAAAAACGATATAATCGCAATCAGACCAATAGTAATATATTGCTTGCAATAGATTTGCACATCGTGCAAAATGCTACACCATTTTGCACGATTTGAGCGATCGCGCAATGTATTACGTTCACTGCGAGAGAACCAAAAGTACAATTCCACGAAATTTTGACATATCTATAGTGCTGTGCCAATTTGTAAACAATGTCGATAATTACTATGATACAAATGATTATTATCAATAGTACACTTTATAACTAACATAACATTATTTATTACGATTAATAGATTTTGAGTAAGGTTTCGTTTTATGTATTTTTTTGTATTTAAGTTTTATGAATTTTTTAATTGAAACTGACATAATTATGATTTAATATGTTTTGGGTTTCCAACAGATCCAGGTATAAGAAAACTATGGATTGAGACAACTGGTAGAATTGATTGGATCCCTACTGAATGTAGCACAATTAGTTCACAACATTTCGATGATGATAATTTTATTACAGATATATCGTTAAACACATAACGAGTTCAGTAAGTAAAGCTATTGAATTAAAAATAATTATCCTAACCTAACCCTGCTCGGGCACCGCAACATTTTTGTTGATTAATATAAATTAAATTAAAATATAATTGCATGCATTATTAAGTAAATAAAGTTATTCAAGATTTATTATTACGTTATTATTGTCATCATTTAATTATTAATTTATTAATTATTGGATATCTTTATTACAATTATACGCGTCAATCTTCAAATAATCTTGATAATATTAATATTACAGAATGTCAATTTGTTAAGAACTCATTTAAGCTATAGTAACACTTCTGTATTAGGTACAATTTAAGTGCGTTAACAAATTTATTATCAAATTCTATGTCCTTAATCTCATTCGGTAATTTATTTTAAATTTTTATGCACATTACAAGAGGTCCTGATTGAAACATAGCTAATTTTGAACTTGGCAATGCTAATTCATTTTTTACTTTTAATGAGCGTTGCAGCGGTCTTTGATTCTTAGCCACAGGGAATAACGACGCATGTTTTCTAACAAACTTGCTTACCTCCATAATATAGATGCTTGTTAAGGGTGAGCATTTTATATTTAATAAAATAAGGTTTACAACTCTGCATTTGGTCTATATTCGCAAGAATTCTCACACATCTTTTTTTGTAAAATGAACAGTTTTTCTACTTCGACGCAATATCCCCATACAATTATTTCATATGTTAACCACGAGCTGGCGTACGTGTAGTACGCTGTCTTCGCTGTTTTGAAGTCGGTTGATCTTTTCGACTCATTTAAAGCATACGCAAAACTTGCAAATTTGTTTGATACAAAATTAATATGTGCCTTCCAATTTATATTAGTGTCAACTGTCAGTCTCATCAGTCAAGAGTCTAAATTCATCGACACACTGGAGCGGTATGTCATTGAATGAGTAGTTAATACTCAATGAACGTTTTTGATAGGGACTGTATTGCATAATTTTAGTTTTTGAGAAATTAATTTTCAAATTGTGGTACTTTAGCCAATTTACTATTTTTGTCAGTATTAAAATAATATAGTGTCGACCAGTATTAAATTTAAGTTGCTGCCGTCGTCACATGGAAACACTATTGAGATGTCGTCAGCAAAAAGGACACTCTGGACATTTATTTCTCTCGGCAAATCGTTAATATAGATTAGGAATAAAATGCACCCGTATTATTTCAGGGACAATATTTTTTTCCTTTTGAACTGGTGATAAGCACCGGAAATGTAAGGTTGAGAGACAACCGACTTTCTCTAATAATCAAATAATAAACATGGTAAATATTCCATGTTAAATCCTAATTTTAATAATAAAATTGTTTTTAATAATTCAGTTATGTATTTTTTTATTTGTTGAATGATATATGAATATCGTACGTGTTCACAACATGTATTACAGAAGTCCACATAGTCCACAATACTTGCAAAGTAAGAAGCAAGATTACATTAATTTTATCGATATCAATAATCGACCTTTTGGTCGCCCTAGCATACATGAGATTTTTACGCGTGTGTGAGTGTACGTCAAACGCAGTAATTGCGTTAGTGTGACAACCAATAACAAACTCACGATCGAAGTGTAAGTTGTTTATTTGTGTGCGTAATCCGCGTAGGCATTGGTTTTCTGCTTGTAGTGAAATAAAAGAGTGGGAGACAAACGGCGACACGCGTTCCGATACAAATCAGGAACTATTTCCTTTCTAACTTCCTTTATATGTTCTGTGGTCCCACACCAGGAATAACTCCTCAAAAAATTTACGGCGTGATAGAGGTTGTATGGGAGAATCTTATTCTTTCGGTTGATAATCTTGAAACTTGGGCACAAATTCTAATCAAAATGTATAAAAAAGACTGTCATTGTTAGTTTTTCAAAACTTCCTTCAAAATAGGGTATAAGGAGTATTAAATTTTTTACAAAAACATTCTCTCCAACGAAGTCCCTGGCAAACTAACTAGTATGTCCATAAAATATATGAACCGAGATGATACAGGTAATCTTTCTATAGGGCTATACATAAGTAACGTAACCCTATGGCCCACGTATCGCTTTTACTGCTGACGGCATTATATTCCAAACGGGACGTGCCAATTGCTGTTTACTGCCAATACTGGCCATCTTCCCAACCTGTAGCTCAGGGAAAAATAATTGTTTTAGTAAGAACGTGTCTCCCCAAAGGGTATAAGCAGAGGTGTTACGTTAGGACGTCCCAAATTCCATGTTTTATTCATGAGAGAACTAACCATTGCTTTGTACTGCGAACATAGTGCCGGGATTAATGTGTCCTGTGTCATTATGGCTGTGTTTGTCTTGTCATTGTCTACCTGTATTCCAAATTACATCCAAATCCGTTTAGATTTTTTTACGTACGAGTACATAGCGTAATAAGCTTTATAGTTTTCGCCTTGCTGGGGCCCGTCGATCTGGCGAGGGTCGCGGGAATCCGATGGATGCGAGACGCACAGGACCGGTCGCTGTGGCGACGCTTGGGGGAGGCCTAAGTCCAGCAGTGGACGTCTTTCGGCTGAGATGATGATGATGATGGGGCTCAAGCCTGCTCTCTAGAGGAGAGGAGAGGAAATAGTTGGTAATCCAATCGTAGTCGCAGTGCAAATTGATGGATGTCACATGTTTTCGAATTTCTAGTTCTAGGACAAGGCGGTATCCTCGTTTTGAGAGTAGTGGTGGTGAAATAAATTACACAAAGTTTGCGCCAAAACCCAGACAGCATACTCGTAGCTTAGAATTTACAAAGTATTTTAATGTTGTGGTCTTTTTATAAATCCTAATAAATGAATGTATTTCATTAGTATCTGATAGATTTAATAATAGATACCCACAAAGGCTCAATGCTTAATTAGTGTATGTATTATGTACTATACTAGTGCAGATAAAAGAAAAATATATTCTTCTTCTTCTTCCTGCCCTTATCCCATATTACTTGGGGTCGGCGCAACACGTTTTCTTCTTCCATTCTGGCCTGTCATCCGTCAGACTATCACCAACTCCCTTTTCCTTCATATCGCTCCTCACACAATCCATCAATATTTTTTTAGGCCTCCCTCTCCCTCTCCATCCATCTACTTATAATAAAAATGTATTATATTCTATTCTAATGACGAGTGAACTGTGAACGTTACCAAATATCAGTGAATTTGATACTACGAGTATTTTGGTGATCCAACGGCTCAGAAACAAGAATTCTAACGATGTATTCAGTTGAATGGGGCGGCTCAATTAGTTGCTACTCATCCATCATTGCTTGTTCTTGTTCATGAGACGCTTCAGTACTGTGGGGCTATACATTGCCTCATTATTTTAGTGATTGGTGACTGTATGAGTACGTACCAAGTATTATGGGCTTTGTTGTGAGACATTCTTTGTCTGGTCTACACTCCTCTCATAGGTGTCTGTGTTGTAATATCGAAGTATTGTAATACCAATAGTTTTCTGAAAAGAGTAACGATGGAGTTTCTTGCCAGTTCTTCTCCACAGGAAACGACCAATTTGGAACCGTGCACTAGTTTTTGACGTTTTATAAGTGCCCATGTAGGCCTATGTAAAATAAAATCATTTTGAATTTTGTAACAGGCATGTTGTGATTCTGACTCAATTCTGTTCAATTCTGCTATGAACTATAGACGCGGTATAGACTATCGTTTTTTTTTTTTATAGCGCGCTATTTTATACGCTATTATTATAACAGCAGGCTTAGCTCAGTTGACAATTCCTCCAATCGTTTACGCTATTAGAATATCTGTTCTCAACGTTAAATCACGTGGTTAAAAAAACAAATAGAAAATTCGTAGGCCATTCACATCGTTCATACTTACATCTTATAGTTTTACCTATAGTAAAATTGTATCCAAGTTATAATTTTGACAAGCAATAACGAAATTACCAACTTATCGTCTTTTTAAATCACTTACGCGTGGGCGTTACTGATTGTAGAAAGACATTCTACACGAAACGGTTATACCTTGGCTAGGCCTGCAGGTTATAACTATACTCGACTAGGAACGCGGACACGTTATCATTTTATCCGTCAACGCGCTAAACGAGCTACGGACGGGCGACGCTTTTGGCCCCGTTGTGGGCGTTTTGTTAGTGAAACGTTATATTATAGCGCGAAGGAAAAGTCGATTTAGCAAACGCTATACGCTATGAATAAATAGCGTGTTATATTTTGACGCTGTACGTTCATCATCATCTACCTAGCCTTTTCCCAACTATATTGGGGTCGGCTTCCCGTCAAGCCGGATTTTGCTGAATATCAGTATTTTACGAGGAGCGGCTGCCTACCATACCTCCACAACCCATTGACTGGGGTAACACGGTACTTTATGGCAAGACTGCAGTCAGATTTACTAGCTTCTGACTATCCATAACGACTGCCAAAGATCTACAAATGACAGCCGGGACCTACAGCTTAACGTGCTTTCCAAGGCACGGAGGAAACTCGGTATGTTAAGATGGTCACCCATCCACAGACCAAACTTGGTAAGCGTGGCTTAACCTTGAAGATGGACCCGTGCGGCTGTTATTATCTAGTCACGAGCTCCTCATTTAGCAAACACTATACGCTATGAATAAATAGCGTGTTATATTTTGACGCTATACGTTACGTTATATTAAACACCGCTACATGTGACATCCTCTAACTCGCACTGCCCCCGCATGATGGATTACGGCTCATTCCCTCTTCTAGAGAGGTGGCCTGAGTCTCAGCAGTGGAAACATTGTACAATAAAAAAGCTGATTATGTTATGTTTATGTGTAGAGTGCGTCTAAGGAAAGCGCGACCTGGAGTTTTTTTTTTTTAAATTTAATTGGCAACATTATTCAGCCGCAATTGTAGGAAATAAAAAATTGAAGTGTCAAGACATGATTCTCCTAGTAGTTAGTAATACCACATACAATTATTTTGGATTTAACCTCTTTTTCTCTGGTCGCGCTTTCATAGATAGACTATAGTATGTATGCTATACTATACATTCGGCTAATTAATACAAAAGGTATGTTTAGAGCAAAATTTAAAATAACAATAAATTAAATTAGCTTCCTTGCCTCCGGGTAAACAGTATTCACTAGACAAAACCAAAAGGAGTAATTATAAAAATATCAGGTCGGTGAGCACGGTTTTTTACTCAATGTTAGAAGTAGATACCTTCCGTCCGTAGTAGATACCTACATAAGTTAAGTAATAAATGAATTTCAGACTAGTTAATCAACACCTACGATGACCTAGATAAGTTTTGCCAACCTATTTTCTGATAACTATGAGATCTCGCATGCGTTTCTCGTTGTTTTGCTCGCGTTGGAAGGCCTCCCACAAGGAGGACCGGTTTTTTTTTTAAGTGGGGAGTCATCAGAATTAGTTCTTTCGCTCTTGGGCGGAGCGGGAGGGCGTGCCAGACTTTTACTGACTTAGCACTACCCCATTGCCTTCGTTCTGGGGTCACGAGACAAGGAGGACCGGTGACCTGGTGAGGGTGGCGGGAATCCGATGGTTGCGAGACTCCGTAGTCCCAGTACCGTTTAGTGTGTGTAGCACGAAAAGGAACCCCGGGACCCTGGAACGAACGCAAAGACGGAACAGGAGTGGGCTTTAGTCATTTTGATGAGGATTTATTGTTTAACTTAGAGCCGATTTTTCAATAGAAGGATAACTTTTATCAGAAGAATAAAAAAAAAGTTATAAGTAAAAATTAAAATAAAAGTATAAGGGCCTGTTTCACCACCTATGATTAAGTTTCGAGTATCTTACTTGACAGATAATTTCATACGAATTCTGTCACATTTTTGAATTTATTCAGTGAGTAGTGCCTACTCGGACATTGTGAAACAGGCCCTTAGTAAAACATGGCCATTTGATATATCAAATCAATATCAAAAGGTTTTCTATGAAAATGCTGTCAAATCGCCATTTTTATTCCTCAATTAAAAGTTATCCTACTATTGAAAAATCGGCCCTTAATTAACTTATTTAAAAATTGTGCACAAATTGTTCTGCTAACCGTGTTGGTCTTTTATTCGGTGTGACTGGAACCCTGAGCATTACAATGGAGTACGTAATTTTTATTCCGGGAGTATGTCACCTTGAGATGATTATCAGATTTTACGCGGACGTACCCGCTGACAGAAGAATAAGGGACTACCTACAATCAATAACTGATATTATTCTGTCCATAATAATGCAATCTTGCCATGAAGTACCGTGTTACCCCAGTTAATGGGTTGTGGAGGTCTGGTAGACAGCCGCTCCTCGTAAAATACTGGTATTCAGCTAAATCCAGCTTCACTGGCAGCCGACTCCAATATAGTTGGGAAAAGGCTAGGCAGATGATGATGATTCTGTATTTCTGTCCATAATAATAAGGACAGGATTTCACAAGAGTTGAGGTATATTTACTTAACCATTATGTGTCTTATTTAACCCATTCTGCAGATCCAAAATTAAAACCCTCTACTTGCTAATGTAGGAGTTAAAAAAACATTGAATTTGTTAAATCGCTTCCCGCCCGGATCTCGCCTGAAAAGTTAGCGTTAAAATCTCGTTAGTGGTTTGTTTATACTGCAAGACAATGATCAAATTAATGGGAATAACCCAATTTATGTTATGCAGGTTTTAGTGGATTTTGTGAAATCTGCTATGAGAAGCTTTGTTTTAAGTTAAGAGTATTTAATGTATCTATACAAGTATATATATACCTTAATTCATGAATCCCCGACCGGTCCTATGAGATCGCGCTGTTATTATTTTACTATTGTGTCTCGTTTTGTGGGTATGTGATAGGTTAATGAAATTGAAGTGTGTGTTCACGGGAATGAAACTTAACTTACAATTGAACTACTGAACCAACTTTGATGAAATTTGGTACAGAGTGAGCTTGAACCCCAAAGAAGGACATGGCTACTTTTTATTGAGCTGCCACTTCACGTCCCTATAACTGAAATTCTCGCGAACGAAGTCGTGGGCAAAATCTAGTACGTTATAATTGAGTGATCATTAGAATTTAAAGTTTAAAAAATAGAGATGAGATTTCAGAAGGTACCCAACTCTATGTAAAAGACAAATATGTTTTCATGTCACCCCTACCTAGTCTACATACTCGTATTATGTAGATATCTAGTTAACGAAAAGGCTAAGGCGATAGTGATGTCGACAAACTCAATCTACCGTACATACATTATTTCCATTCACTGAATACCGTTAAAATATTTATGGGATGTATTTTCCCGTTCACTCGCTCCTATATAACTGGCGATGAATGACATGACCTAGTTACCTGTGTTTCGGATAGATGCGTAGTTATATACCTAGATTACAATAAACCCTACTCCACACACACCGGAGAGAAATGTATGTGTAAAAGCTTGCACGTGTAACACAATTTATCTCACTGTTACATAAAATCGCCAACGGGTATATGTCGCCAACAGTTCGGTCGCTCTGTAAAGTATATAGAAGCTTCAGGCGCGTCCATATCACAAACTCTACACGTATAGAGAAAGCAATTTTATTTGACACAAGAAAAATTGCCCCTCTTTCTCTTCCTCAGTCATCGAATATACTTACGTATACACGACAGTTCTGCTATGTTTCCATGAGAAGTTCCCATAGAACAGATGAAGGACTTCGGTTCCATATCTTTGAAGTTCATCATCAGATCACAACAATATTTCCAAGGGAACAATCAAGGATCTTTCAATACAGTGAGATAGCGTTCAAACGCGAGCCTATGGCGTGTCTCTGAAACGAAGACAAAGAAGTAAGATTTTAGTCAGCAAAAGTCTGACAAGCCCTTCCCGATCCGCCTAAGAGCGGGTGAAATCATTCTGATGATTTCCCAGCTAAAAATAATACATATATGGGACTTATGGGAGCTTCAACCCATAACACAAAAATTCAAAAGCAAGTGTGTATTTAGTTTCTTTTTTGTCTCGCCAATGCCAGGTCTTACTGCTTGGTACTTAAAGATCGCCCCATGTTTTTAAAGGTAGTGCTCGTAGGTCTCATAGGAATCTCGTCTCAAAAGTAGGTAACTTCATAGCTTACAGCGAACTATGAAATGCTCGCTACGTTCTGCGCGTTGTGGACACACCTTTACCTCGAACGATGTGTACGGAGATATTATTTTATTGGATCCTTTATGAAGTTTCACGAAATTGAATACGGCGCAGTGATCAAAGAGCAGGTTACCTGTCCTATTCATGGCGCGTTTTGTTGAAAGCAAATAAATGGATATATCATTATTATAGTTAGTTATACTTCTGAGAGGCAGTAGATGAATAGGATTAAAATCAGTTTTTGGGCCCTTTACAAGGAAGGAATCTATAACCTCGTTTATACCGCGTACATCGAAGGACTGGATAAATTTGCTTGCTGCGGTCTTCACGTCTGATTTTAATTTAGGTGTCTTCAAGGATAGACTGAATAGGTTACGCAGCATCGTAGGTGCGTAGACAATTTAAAACGATCGCGAAGCGAAGCGGCGAGGGTAAAACAAGCAATAATTGATACTCTACTGTAGTGACCTTCAGTTTTTATTGATGAGTGCTGGTATCTTCACATTGAGGTCGGAAACTTTTCAGACTATCCACGTATAAGTAGTAGATATTTAGATTACGTTCGCACATCGTCTGAACAATCACCTGTGCCATAAGGAGCTTAACATCTACTTATCTGCTACCCATTACCTACCACGTCCATTATACTCACAGGATTTAATAATAGTGCCTTTACATTTTCTCTCGCAAACGCGCTGTTCCTTGGTTTTTTAATTAGGTACATATTAATTTTTCACCTATATGACCATTAAGTAACCATTACCTAAATGATGCAGTGAGTGACATAACATAGTACCTAGAGTAGAGTAGTTGTCATTGATTTTTAGTGGGGCAGGTACAGCTCAACGCTTTTAAGAGTAATAGCCGGGGAAGTAATATTTATTTACGAGTAGCTTCAGCCAGCGATTTTGCCTAAGTAAGAGAAGAAAATTACCTCAAAGGAACATACTCCCGGTATAAAAAGTATCCTATGTTTCCAGGACATGGTCCACCCGTACGCCATTTGAATGTGATCAATCCGCGTTTTCTGGCCACCTCACTCCCTCTCCTTGAAATAATTTTAAGTCACGTTGATATTAAATCAATATAGTTTTAATCTTTTGAATTAGAATTGGAAAAACCTATTCCTGCGAAAGTTACGAACTGTCGCTTACAATGTTTCTTCCTGAAAAGGCTCGAAATGACAAAATTTTAAGAGAAATCACTGTAGAAGAAGAAGGTCTTCTTAATATAAAGTTTAGTGAAAAGACGTACGATACATCAAATCTACACCAAAGCACACACACAAATCACCCAACTGACGTAGCTCCAGTTACCGAGATCTAGGCACAGATTATTTAACAGGATGCTGGCCGGACGCTATAATTACTCGGTGAAACTAGGTAACACTCGGTCTAGCTTAGTTTAGAAACCTCTATCTTGACATCTGATACGGTTAAAGTTGGTCATGAGTTGTGCAGTGGTCGCAGTGACGGTATTTTCTACTCATTAGCTGTATAGCTGTATTTAGCTGGCTATTTGCAGCTTCTTTCTCACGTTAGCAGTTAGGTTTTTTTGTGGTTGGGAAATCATCGAATGACTTCTAGCGCTCTGGGCAAAACGAGAGGAAATGTCAGACTTTTACCCACTAAAACCTACCTGTATTCCTTCAATAGACCATTGCTATTTTAAGGCCATGGTAACTCTTTCACACAATCCTGCAGCCCTGGCTAGCAGCCCTCGGAAAACACGGTAGAGCATACTTTGATAGTCTGCCCGCTTTGCCGGACCACCGCCGATCAGTAGTGGTGAGCCTCGCATCCGGCCCTGGTTCGGCCCATGCTCCGGAGAAAGGAGGAATGAGAAGTGGTGACCTTCTTTAGCAAAGCAGTAATGTGCCCTAGTCGACGCAGGAGAAGCCAATTAATGATTTCCGATTACAAAAAAGCCTTGACTAGTAGTATGAGAGGTCAGATTGCTTGATATGGAGATATCACTACGAAAGGAAACAATTTGCAGGCAACGCTTACTGACAATACCTATACTTATTATTTAAAATTGCAAATTTGTCAAATGTTAATGGTCTACTAATGCAACTCATGACTATGCATCTAGTCTCCTATAGTTATCTTCCCTATCTCACCCCACGCTACTGTTACTATTGGTTTCTACGACATGCCATTTCCGTCTCAAATTCAAACCATACGTTTCTCTCTTCCAGACGGATAGACCGCAGCAACTCCCTCGTAGAAAGCAGCAGTGGCGTTGGGCCCCTGAGTCCTGGGGCCTGCGCTACCATCAGCTCGCTGGGGGCCCTGCAACCAGACCTGTACACTAAACGAGAGGCCCCACTGGTGATAGAGCTGGAGGGAGCCGGACCTTCGCTGGGCAGGATCCATCTGCGCTTGAAATATGACTTCGATCGGTCGGATTTGGAAGTGCATCTTATTGAAGGTATTGACTTACATTTTGAAGTTTCTTTATTTAGTTCCATCCCAAACTGGCCTCTCCTCGGAGAGGTGTGACCTCTGGCGGAAGAAGTTTGGACCTCCTTATAATTTTATCGAGCCGTCGGCGTCGGAGAGTCTCGCTCCTGGACACGAGTCGCCTTGGCCAATCTGGAAAACCCTAAACAGACTCCGCACCCAGGTTGGCCGTAGCAAAGACAATCTCCACAGATGGGGGCTCTCGGACAGCTCTGATCTTCAGTGTTTGTGCGGCGTCTCTCCACAGACCATGTCCCGTCTTCCATCCTGCACCACGTGCCCTGTTGCTTGTTCTCGTGAGGACCTAATGAACGCTAAAAAGAAGATTTAGTTATTAATTCAACTCTTTCGTCTAATACTAGATTGATCTATCACCTCGTTGTACCAATTCAATCTGACAACTTTGAAGAGTCTACATTAGGTGGGTAAATACTAGGTACCCAAGTCGGAAACGAATCAAATAGGACGTTTTAGATCCTTACAGAAAATGCTTTATTTTATGACGGAGATATTATGAAGGTTCAATGTTGAATGTGAAAGGTCGTGGAACTTCAGATTGATTTTGCACCTCCAATTTCGAATTTGCTTCCGATAAATTTTAATTGGAAGTTATATCGGAGCTACAAACAAGTATTATACCTGTCGCACCTCCCTCCTTGTTGCTTAGGTACTTATTTGTTGATCTCTTTCACTTTATTTAATCTATCACATACCCGCGAAACGAGACACAATAGTAAAACAATAACAGCGCGGTCTCATAGGACCGGTCGGGTATATCAGGGATACAAACATTAATTTGTTGTAACTTCGCGCTTCATTTATAAGTACCTAAAGTTAAAGTTTTTATTAATTTCCTTAGACGTTTCTGCTTCCGCCTCCGATTCCGATTCCGGTTCCAATTAAGATTCCGGATCAAGTCCCAATTCCGATTTCAGTTCCGATGTAACCATTTTCGTTACATCCCAAGTGTATAGACACAGTGATGAATTAACCACGAAGCAAGAGTAGCAAATGCTACAAACCTCGCGCATCGGGAGGCCCGATCCGATACACAAAAACAAGTCCTGTATACATCCTGTATCATATCTAACCAATTCCGGAATATCTATAAACACAATATTAGCAACTGCATTGGGGCGCGCACTAGGGTCTTGCAGCTTGTAAGAATGATAAGTTAGAAGAGTGTTAATCCGTTTCATTTGACAAAAAAATTGCGGGCCCTTTGGTTGAATTTGCTGCAGGCCCGGTTGGCTTAATCCGGCACTGTGTATAGATACATCTAGCTTAGTTAGTTGAGAAATTGCGTGGAGGAAGCGGAACAGCCGCAATCCCACATGAATACAGCTAGGTACCCGTTAAGGCTTTTGTTCTGTAGGGTTTAGGCATGTAGGGAGTCTACACATACACCACTACTCTGGCGTACGTATTTACTTACACGTAAGTAAGTACGTATGGCAGAGTGCATAGTAAGCAAAATGTACGTGAGCGAGACGTAAGACTAAACGTGGCTCGTGACGACGTCCTGGCCTATGTGAACAGTCCTCTCACGGGTTTAAGGTTATAGATCCTTAAGGAGACGTCAGCAAAACCGTAAGATAAGAGCCCAGCAGGGCAGAAGCCTACTGGGACCCGGTTTTTTTTAAAGGGAAACCCGGGGTCCTGGAACACAAGGCAAAGAAGGAACATGGGATGGTTTTTGTCAGTAAAAGTATGACACGCCCTTCCGCTCCGCCCTAGATTGGATGATTTCGCACTTGCAAGAAACGGAGTTTTAACTCGGAATACAATTGAGTATCGTATCTAAAATCAGTCTTTCTATTGGTGTTCCGAGACCCCTAGGCCTTATAAGCCTCCTCCTTTCTTCGTATTCCTCAATGCTTCTTCATTAGTTTAACTTTTATGATATTCCTCCATTTGTTTATATAAATCTCTGGCAGTGTGGAGGGCATTGAATATCGTAAAGGCTAGAGCGGTGCGGATCTGGTCAGATCAACGTATTGGAGCTGCTCCCGCGAGGCCTTTTCATACTACTTCACCGATCACAATGAGCCTGTCGAGGTTGCAATGTTGCCAAAGTATTACAGAATATGGCTGCGAAGACACTCGGACGACAGCCATGAGGAGATTTTGTGTTCCTGAAAAATGGATACGTTGGTCCGAAATGCTGTCCAAGGGATATGGAGCATACTTCTCCAGCAACAAATATCAAAGGCGTCAATACGTTTGTGGTCTGCGACTTTCAGCGACCAGACGAAGCAATGCTCATAAATATTAAATAACTTAGCACATTCATGAACCCATGAAAAATAAATCCGAAAGTCACACTAATTTTATCATTACATATTTTTGGTTACCATCGTACCTTGCCTATTATAGAATGCATTATTAAACAAGTCTCCAAAATAAACTGACAGAAAATATCATTAGCGTGCCTACCTATTTATAGCTTGTGGTCAAGGTGAACTTTATTATAAACAATATATTCCATTAAGGGGCTATTAGGTATAATAACAGACCTGAGTCTGAAAATATTTTAGGGTTATTTTTAAGCCATTAGGTAATACCCATTAACGCCTAGTGTACAGATATATAGGTAGGGACCTACTTAATTAAACGCCAGTGGGTTTTGCTTTATACTAGGTAATTTTTACTTGCTATATTAGTAGGGTGGTACGAAAACACCCTTTCCGTAAAATCCACTCGTAGCATTTTGCTACGAAAAATCCATTCGTAGCAATTTGCTACGAAAAATCCACTCGTAGCGTTTTACTACGAAAAATCCACTCATAGCGATTTGCTACATAAATTCCTCTAGTACACAGTAGTTGACAGTGCCTTTTGACTCAAGAGTCCAAAATGATTACGAAATATTTTAACTTGTAGGTTTTTCTCTTTACAGTTTGGAATAAGTTACAGTTGACTAATGGTTTAGATATCTATACTTATACAATACTTACCGACTGACTTTATCCAAACAGTGTCAATTAAAAAGTTGAAAATATCCCTCGGAAATGGACCTACTACCGAAATAAAAAGTATGTCTGCCAATATCGTCCAAATACGTATCGTTGTTAAAACTATTTTTATTATGAACAGGCTCGTGACCACTATGATCTCAACTGATGATAAGCGATGAATTGGTCGACGATGGATCACGCTTACTTAGAAGTAACTTATTCATTCTTGAATTAAACAAACATCCATGTTTATAATAGGTATTTGCTGCAGAAATAATCTGGCCAAATGGGGTCTTCTTGACCCATCGCAAATACAGTGGCAGTATGGAACCCCTTCACAGGGTATGCGTCACCTCCATTCCTGCCCAGCATGCACAACTACCAACACCTTCCACGACGTATACGAGGCTAACGACAAAGCTGTCCAGGTGGCTAAATATTGGTCGGACAAAATTTGAGTCAGATAGCCACGAAAGAAAAAAAAAAGGAATCCTTTGTCTTGGTGTGGTCGTGTGAAGAGGAGGGATGATACGCATGTTACTAAAAGAATGATAAGTGTGGATGGCTGGAGATCGGGAGGCCAAAGAAAAGATGGATGGATTGATAAGAAAAGGGAGTTAGTGATAGTGTGACGAATGCTAGGACAGAATGGAAGAAAAAAACGTGTTGCGCCAACCCCAAATAAAACGGGACAAGGGCAGGAAGATGATGGCTATGAGAAGAAGAAGTAGGTACTTGTAGGATATTTGAACTAACCACAAATATTCTTCGCATTCCAGCTCACGACCTAGCAGGGTACGAGGCCGGGGGTTTCAACGACCCGTACGTGCGCGTCACCTTACTGCCCGAGGTAGACACTCGGGTGCGCCAGACCCCGGTGCATCGGAACGAGGCCAACCCGTTCTTCGACCAGCACTTCAAGTTCCCCGTGTCGCATGATGAGCTGACTGACAAGACTTTGCTGCTGCAGGTGTTTGATTATGACAGGTAAGGTTACAACTTACCTACTATAATGAAAGAGTTCAATCAATCTGCCTAACCTTTCTCGTCTTTGTTGGGGTTGAACCGAAAGCAGCTTTGTATAGTATTTTACATGGAGCAGATGGAACACGTCTTAAAGCCAAAAATTCGAAGACATATTGTGACGTTCACCAACCCACACTGGGCCCGCGTGGTGAATTACTTTTCATTTCTTCTCCTATGGAAGAGACAAAACTAACTTATAGATAGCTATGGAGCAATAGTCAATTTGTACTGTTACGAGATATTCATTCCAGTAAACTCCAAGAATATTTTGCTTTACCCTAACCCATTGCTAAGCATGCAACTCAGACTTCATGCTCAGTAATGTCGCTTCTAAGACAAGCGAGGCAAACCATTCAGTCTCATAAATAATGCATGGAGAAGCAGCTATAAACGATTAGCTGATGGGTGTTTTTGATTCTTTTTTCTGAAAAATACCTATATGCATTACCTGCCTAAGTTAATTATAAAATCAACGCATTCAATTCCAGGTTCTCTCGCAATGAAGTGATGGGATCAGCCAAGGTGCCTCTCTCGCGCGTCGAGGTAGCCGGTGGAGCCGAAGTGTGGGCCGAGCTCTCCCGAGAGCGGCGCCCGCCCGAAGAGCTGCAGGAACTGTTGCTGTCTCTGTCATACCTGCCGTCAGCTGAGCGGCTGACTGTCGTCGTGTTGAAGGCGAGGAATCTGTTGCCGCCACAGGAAGGGAAGGATGCTTTAGGTATGAATTGCTCTACGTAGTGGAAACATGGCCACTAGGTCGCGGTTTGCTATGTATGGGCCTCGCGTGGGCCTGAGCACGCCACAATCGCGGCAACAAGCCTTCCTTGTCCTGTATCCTCAACGAACACGGGTTATTTCGGGAGGTTCCTGTTTAAAATTCTGCAGGAAGAAACTCCCGGATGTTACAATTCTGTGCATCACCCGGAGAGCATGGTGGACCATACCAAGGCCTCGTAGGACCTCAGAAGGCCCAGGTCTGGTTCGATAGTGCAATATGTTCCACGCGCGTCTCATACAAGATTTACACATAACTGACGGGACCCACCGGGGCTGCAGATTGTTCCAAAGAGTTGCCATGGCCATAGATAGAACAAAAAAGGTAAAAAGAGGAATACAGGTGCGTTTTAGACAGTTTAAGTCTGACAGTCGAGAGGTTGTTCCACCGAGAGCGGAAGAATTAACTCTTTGATGATTTCTCAACCCAAAAAAAGGGATTCGTGATTCGTCGTTTAATAAGCAAGAACTCGTAGCTTACTGTACCAAGATTTTTTACAGATAGAGTTTTAGATTGCTACGGGAGGGGTTCGTAAACATGTAGGAAGCCTTCCAACGCTGCGTCTTTCGGTACGCAGCTGCTGCTCCAGACATTTCGGCCCCATCAACTATCTGTTCTGCGAGCAATGTGCCTTACCCACTGCTAGTTTAATTTTGCGATTAGTCGGGCTATGTCGGTAACCTTGATTCTCTAGCGGATATCTGCAGGATGAGCTCGTAGCTTGTGCTACGTAAGTTTACGTAACATGGTTCTTAGCTATGTAGAAAGGCTTGGCAATAATCGTATCGCAAACATATTATGTACCTACAAAATCTTCCTAAATATTACAAACTACTGTACACACAATTTAGAGATATACGAGATAGGGTGTAGTCTGCGTTAAATAGGGCAAATCCTCCGACCAGAGGGGTATTGTGTCTGGTCCGGGCAACTGCCTGATAGTTGATTTTTGACTGTTGTATAAATAATTATTAGTCCAGTCATTATAGTACTTTCACCTCGGAATTCGAGATACCCAGCTGTAAGTCTGTAAATAGTTGTATATTGACACCCTTAAAGTTGTCTCAAAACCTACATATGGTAGGGTGTCCGCAACTATGAAATTTCAAGGTCAAAGGGCCCAAAAATCGTTTTTTTGCGCTTTTTTTGTAAATATCTCATTTCCTAAAGGTTTTTTGCTATTTGTATATTTCACAATATTGTAGAATACAAAATTCTCTACAAATTTTGTATAAAAACTTTTTCCTACGGTGAACCGTTTTCGAGATAGAGGCCGGAGAGCGCACGGTCACAGCATCACTTCAGGTCAATTGGTTCCTCCGGTCGAAAACGCCCCATATAAGTTGATACTATCGATAAATCAATGATTATAAATATTTGTCAATTTTTATTAACTATTATATTATATTTTATGATTATTTTCCTAACCTATCCACTTTTTATTCAGTATTCATTTATTTAACAACACTTACCTGGCGTGTCAGACATTTACTGACTAAAGCCCACTCCTGTTCCTTCTTTGCCTTTGTTCTATGGCCCCAGTCAGTGTAACCTTTCACATACCCCATGGCCCCAGTGGATTTCGACCCTGCTGGGCACCTACGATTTTCTGAAATGTTCTTGAAGTACGCATAGATCATTACGCGTCGTCGACGACTTGAGCGCAATCCGGATGGTAATTGGACGACAGGACGGCGATCTACGCATTGCTCGCCATCCGCCGTCGCCAGCATGGGCTTGTGAACAGATGTACGATGGAAAGGAGCAGTGCGTACTGAACTGAACTCACTTACTGAGTTTACGAACTCACTTACTTGAGAGAATAATTAGTTTCTCTTACTATGCTATGCTTTTTTTAACTTAAATATCTCTATCTTGCTTTAATTTTCAAAGTAAATAACTA
Organism: Mythimna separata; assembly: GCA_030763345.1. NCBI lineage: Eukaryota > Metazoa > Arthropoda > Insecta > Lepidoptera > Noctuidae > Mythimna > Mythimna separata. Next base: position 15,622,084 of record CM061177.1, on the reverse strand, counting down.
GGGTATGTCATTCATTAATAGAAATTGTAGCAAGAACCTATTTTGGGCACGTAGGAAAAGTGATTACTGTTAACAATAATTTAAGAAATTAGTTTCTTGTTTTGAACTTGTATGGATATTATTTTTTTTTGTGGCTGTTTTTAATAAAGTAGTATACCATTTTGGAAACTTGATTAGTTGCACCAATTTTTAAAAAAACTTGCCGTAGTAGTGTTCATACTTTTTTTTACACCAGGACAAGCTAAAGTTGGCTAAAAGTAAAAATCTTCAATAAATTTGGGTAATCACATAAGTTTCATTCATTTTTATGAAAAATCTAGAGGAATTCTGGATTTTTTAAGAATAGCAGTAGATAGCAGTTTTATTCAGGTTGTCGCTACAAAAAAAAGAACAGCAATATTTAAACAACTGTGGTAATGGTAGAGGAAAATATCACAACAGATCTAAATTTTAAAAGAATTTATTTGTGTTATTTCACTTATTACTTAAAAAATATTTGTGTGATATTTTTTTTTGTATTTTTCTCCGAATAGTCACGACTATTCAGACAAATATTTATAATCATTGATTTATCGATAGTTCATTAACTATAATATGGCGCGTTTTCGACCGGAGGCACCAGTTGACCTAAAGTGATGCTGTGACCGCGCGGTCTCCGCCCTATATCTCGAAAACGGTTCACCGTAGGAAAAAGTTTTCTGAACAAAAATTGTAGAGAATTTTATATTCTACAATATTGTTAAATATACAAATAGCAAAAAACCTATAGGAAATGAGATATTTACAAAAAAAGCGCAAAAACCCGATTTTTGTGACCCCCGACCATGAAATTTAATAGTTGCGTACACCCTACCATATGTAGGTTTTGAGACAACTTTTAGGGTGTCAATATACAACTATTTACAAACTTACAGCTGGGTATCTCGAATTCCGAGATTCTTACCTTAATTGAGCTAATTTGACTGGACTATATGTTCTATTGCGCAAAGAGTTCTGATACCGCGGTGTAGGTTAGTTCCTATATCGCGACATAGGTGTCGCTACAAAAGTTCTTTCCGTTTGAATGTGATTTTTAGATACTTATATTTTAATTTATTTTTTCAGATGTGTATGTGAAAGTGTACTTGCTGGTGAACGGCAAGCGTGTGAAAAAGAAGAAGACGAACAGGAAAGAGATCAACAGCCCCGTGTGGAACGAGGCCTTATCCTTCAGTCTGCCTTCTGCCAACCTGCAGGAGGCTTCCATTGAGGTGAGACCGTGTACTTCAACCGAGAAAGCGTAACAGATAGAGTTACTTCCACATTCATAATAATAAGTATGGGTAATACAAAGATTTGTATTATCCATATCCTATTGGTAGTATCAGCTAGCAATGGTGAAATAACTGCATGCATACAATCCAGACACATTAACTTGAAGCATCTCTGAAATGCTAGCATCTACCTGCTTCCCCCCGCATTCCCTTAGCACACCCGGCAAGTGTCAGGTATGGAAATCTTTGTTATCATATGCACGTCGATAATTTGGCTAGTTCTCTGTTGAAATTTTTTGTTTCAACATTATTTCATCGACGCCAAGCGTCAAGTTAATGTGACCGAGTTGTACCTACCCTCCTACACCAATAACTTTGCTCATCCATATCGGCAGGTGTGCGTGGTGAGCGGCGGCGGCAGCGGGCTGGTGGTGGGCTGGTGCTGCGTGGGCGCGGCCGAGCCGGGCGCCGAGGGCCGCCACTGGGCGCAGATGGCGCACGAGACGCGCAAGGCCGTGGCCATGTGGCACACGCTCAGATAGACTGCCCCCATCGCCCTACCAATACTCCTGCGTGGATCTAAATGAACCTATTCCAAATTCAAATTCGTATTTAGAATTGGGGTTTTCTAATGTTACGTGTAGTAGATGGCAGCACTAAGACGTTAGATTCTGACACCTGTCATTATACCTACTTTATGACGGTAGAGGCGCCGCTCGTTGCGGGCACCCGTTTCTGAGAACGGTTTTAAAAATTGACGGAAACGTCATTTTGACGTCACGAGTCAAGTTTCCATATTATATAGTAGGCCTCTCATGAGCCGAGTATAGCTAGAGAGTGCGAAGTATTAGACGATTTCTAACTTCAAAAACAGGTCTCTTGCCACATAATAAGTAATACTTAGTACAACTCTTGGCAAAGTAACTGGTGACGATTCGTTTTTCTGAATACCCTCATTGGTGTTACCTATTTCCACTTATAATATAAATTGATTCTTATAGACAGTATAAAAACAGACCGAGTGAAGTCTTTGAGTCAAGAGTGAATAAGTTACTAAAAGGCAAGCGTGCTCCATCGTCGACCACATCGTCGCTTTCCAACAGGTGAGATAATAGTAAAGCATGAGTATGAATAATAACAAACCTCTTTTTACATTTCGGCTAACAACTTTTGGTGAGTGCAGTTAACAACTTTTCTTAACAAAAGCAAAGTAAAATAACAAGTCATTTAATCTAAGGATATTGCCTGACTTAGCTTGACTCAAATATCCACTTTGTGCTGGTACAGATAGAGTTGAAATCAGAATAACGTAAGAATTTCGAAAAAGCTTTCCAAAAAATTCAAGTCCCTATAAATTGAATCCTAAATAGGCTTGTTATTTTTCCAAAAAGACATGTTTGAAAAAGAAACTCATAACCCCAGTAAATTTGACATAGGTTTATTTGTAGGTACCCACGTTCATTTAGATCCACGTAGGACTCCACTCGTCTAGTTTATCCCGGACCGATCGCAGTACTAATACTTTTGTAGATACTGTTCACTGTTGTCTAGTTCACGCGGTGACGTTGTGGGTAGTTCGCATGGCCGAGAGGCAAACTGAATGTGTACTGATAAGTTTTATAGAAAGAAATAGACCATACCGGCCTAGAATCATACTTGACGTCCCGAGAATGGAATAAACTTGATTGTAGGAACAAATAAAACATTTGTATGGCCTACAGTCACGATGTTCCGGGTCTGGGTGTCTTCTGTATGTGAGTTTACGCAGTTATGTACGCACATACGATTCATACAGGAGTCAGTTTAAAAAAAGGTATACTTACCGTAAAGTGAGATTACTTTATCCCCGAGGAATAACTTTGACCCAAGCTTGATAACCAATAGAAACACAGCAAATAGTTTCTCGTGTTCCTATTGGTTAATAAACTGTCAAAGTTTTACCCCAGGGACAAAGTAACCCCACTTTAATTGGTACCTACCTACAGTTTTATCGCTGACAGCAATATCTATCAAGCAACAAACAGCCTGAAAAAAAAACTTGTACTTAAGTATTGTAGTAGCTACTAACAACTTCAGGTGTAAGGAAACACTAACGTTTTATCTGTGATGTCAAGTATTCTCAAGTGGTCGTCTTTAGATTGATGTTAGTCACACCTTTGCCTTTCCTTATTACTCCCACGACGTCACGACTGTACCATTTCTGTGTTACTTGTCTGTATCAACTATAGTAGTTACTTCACTGTATCAGCATGCCTAATCTACATTAACTTGTAAACTAATGTATACTTCGCCACAGAGCCTAAGTTTGCTCAAAGTAACAGAAGAAAATATCATATTTATCACTGTTTAGAAACAATGTGTCTGATATTCAATAGATTGTAGCTTCACAAATTCGTGTTTCGGATCTTGCAATAGATATACTTAATGTCACTAGTCATTGATATAATAATGTTATCGATATGAAGTTTCGCTTCACGGAGCACTGATGTAGATAAATAAATACTTCGGTTAGCTTTATCGCTCTCTGATAAACTAGCGGGAAGTCTCGTGTCTCAGAGAGAAGGTCAAATAAGTGTAATATCCCCTTTATCAAGACTTATACTTGTATTACACCCTGCCTTCCTATACTGTCCAGTCTCAACTGTGGGCTCTTACTTCCAACTGATATTATATAAAATTATATCAACAAAAATATAGTAGAAATATTTATCTTGTTAAAATTTATAAAAAAATATAACAGACTTACATATTTTCGAAGTGAAAAATTATATTGAGCTTTTGGAACACCAAACAAAATCTTATGAATTTATAGAATTTTATAAAATAATGTTAATTTTTGAAAATAAATTTTAATATCATTGTCCAAATTGGTGATGTATAATAATATGAATACGACTATTTCTATCTCCTGTACTGTCTTACACATGTGCCCACAGTTATTCTGTCACATAACTAGATATATAAATAAATACTTATTAGTATGTAGTCATTCAATAGAATGACCTCCGTCTGTTCAAGGGTTTTATGAATTATATCGAATTTTATTCCAAAAATATACGTACATAATATTTTATCTAAGTGTATGTATCTGTGTGAAGAGGTATATTACTTTTTATTTTCTTTACAATGTCTGAATAAAATGTCTATTTGTAAGATTAAATGGTGTTTGATTTGTCCCACAACTGGGCAAAGACCTCCCCCAAGTCTTTCTAAGAAATATTTTCCCGAGGTGGGGTTTGAGTGTAGGTATAAATAAAAAGTCGAGTGTACAATATTTTAAATTACCATTTATTAATAATAACTTTTTACATGTGTACAATAATGTTTTAAAGATCAATAATAGAAAATAAAGATAATATAAAGTTTATAAATTGAACGTAACACAAAACACTTTACCAGAGCTTCGGAGTCCCGTAGTGTCGTCATAGAGTCCAGAGCACTACAATAATGCACTATTATAAAGTTACTCGAAACTTACCACCATTGCTGAGACGCGGGAACGCGGGCAATCGCCAACTAAAATTGCATTACACAATGTTAATGTGGGCCGGAGTAACACAACGTATTCTATCATTCCCATCACCTCATTACTGCGGGAAGGCATGCGGACATAGGACATTATTAATTGATACAATATAGGTAGAAGTACTAAAACAATAACTAGGTATTAACTGAGTACGGTAAAAGACATCACACTATTTAGGTACTATAGGTACAAAAGGGACACCAAACAAATAAGTTATTTGAATACATAATCGTTTTAAAGGTGTAAAATAAATTTGGGAGTGGTTATTCTATTTTCAACAAGCATAATCTATGGGTTTTGGAAACAAAGAGAAAAGTAACTCTTGGGTGTTATGCAGCCTTGAAAATGACTGTTACTGATGTTTTCATAGGTTACAGAACGCTTTCAAGTTATGCTTCCAAAAGAATTGGTAAGTACTACACTTATAGGGTATTCAACGAGGGTTGAGCCAAAAGGTAAACAAACCATAAAAAGGGTTCTTTATAAGTATGTCACGATTAATGTAATGAACATATAAAAATAAGTATGGAATTAATAACTACACTGACAACATTAGAAATTATATTTTAGAATGATGTCTGTGGAACTTATGTTATCCTTTCAGATTTATTTGAAATCAAACATTATAAATGCCTTAAATTATTTTCTTAATTTTTATTAATTATTCATTAAATAGTTCACATGTAAAAGAACCTAAAATGACATTTTAATACTACTAAGTTGTAGACCACAGATACTGGGAACATTTTACATTAAAATGTGACGTTTTGTCATCGGTCGGGTTATACCCGCCATATTGAAAAAATGATTTTTTTGTTTACCTTGTGGATCAAGCTCCGGTGAATACACTGTAGTTGATTTATATGGAAAACTTTTACGTTATCCAGTTACTAAAAATATCGTCAGAATTATTTGTGATAAGATTTATTAGTTGATTGAAACGCAAATAATGATTAATAGGAAGGGTTATCAGTATAAACACTTGGGAATATGACTAGATAGATTTACATGCATTTTTTTATTTCAGAAGCTGCAGGGTAGCCTGTGAAAGTTAAATTTGCCTTAGATTTTTGAATTTTGCAGGCAAGTGACACGTAATTTCATGAAAAAATCGTTAAATATGACTACTATTGAGTATAATTCTATAAACAAACACGTAGTACGGTCACCAATCATATTTTTATCAACATAAAACTTGAAACTGCCCAGCAAAATGCAAAAAAATTAAGAAAAAAATAATTTCGCTGTCTACCCTGCAATATCACCAAAAATTAATATTTTTTTTGTCAAGCATTCTCATTTTAAAAATTAGAATTTGATTAAAATGATATTTAAAAAAAAATAGCTATAAAAATAAATAGGTTAGCTAAAAAGAGATGTATACTTTACACATCGCTGGAGACGCCTTTTCCTTCGTTGGGAGGGTAGGGGTGGGATAGGTTTCTTTAGTGTAACTGTGTTTAGGCGGATAAGAGTGAATATGAGTGTTATGTCATGTGGAACGGGGTTGGGTGTGTAGGTAAATGCAGTCGCCATCCTTGCAGTCTCCGCCCACTTCGAAGGGGCAGAGGATCGCGTTCGGGTCGCCCTCCCAACTGAAATGGAGGAGGTTTTTAAACAATCAACTGGTATATCGATTAAATGACGGAATTACACAGTCAAAAAATCCTGCTCTGCGTGGACACAGAGAGTCGACTTTTACTAAAACCAGAGTGGGTTTTAGTCACTCATTCTTTCAGTTGCCCTTTACATCGCAGTGCCGCGAAAACTCTTTTGGAAAAATCCGCAGGATACTATAAAATTAATTCGGTTGTGGATGAGTTAATTCCATTGCAAAGAAATTTTAGGCTCTTTGCATTATTGTTCTAAGTTTTTAACTTGTTAACAATCCAAAAGTGCTTGCAAATAATTTATTTGAAACAAACATCTGCCAGCGGCTTCGGCCGTGTGAAAGAAGGTTTTACCAAAAAAACTTTGAACACCCATTCCATCTCTTTAAGAGGTGTTATTTGGAAAATCCTCTCGTAGTATTTGCCTATGTTCCAGTAGTTTTGGATGTGCGTTGATGTCAGTCAGTCAGTTTCTCCTTTTATATGTATTTATTTTGTTTTTGGTAAAAAAACAACTGCATTTTGAACATTGAACTGCATGAAAAATCATCAGTAAGTAGTTGGTCAAAGTTTTTAATTGTTTGTACGAATTTCCGTGTGAGATAAGTTTCGTAAAGACCATCATAGTGATTGTTATGATAATTTACCATAACATAATTATGTAATAGGCTACTAACAACTCCAGTCAATAATATTATTTTTCGACACACTTGCTCATAAAGTGGCTGTTATTGCACTGCACTTATGTATATAAAGGGGCTCATTACCAAACTGTGACATTTTGATTACTATTATGCACATGTGCGGTAATGTAGTTAGAACCTTTTTGTTTAACCTCTTTTTTGTCAAAAAGAGTTTTAAGACAAAAAAGAATAAAATTTGTTATTGCGTTCAATAGCACAAATTAGTGTTTTACTTACTTATTTAATGCAATTTCGTGTTTAAATAAACTGTTTAAAATTTTACATATTTAATTAATCAACTATTTCATCCAATTTGTATTTTCTGTTTATATGCAACCTCATTCTTATTTTTTCTAAACCAAGAGCTAGAGTAGCTAGTCTATGGCCACCATTTTTCGCGCAAAAGTCATTTTTTTTTGCCGCCATATTTAAAAATAAAACATAGATTTTACAAAAATGTCTACAACAACTATTTATGAGAAAATGATTTATGCTGTACGCCTTCAAGTAGAAAATCTAAGTCATGGGACCACTATACAGTCAAAAATAGTTAATTATAACTTTACTGACTGCACATTTACGAACTGTTTCTTTAAATAAACTTTTCATATACCTACTAAATAAAGTTGATTTTTACTTTATTTTCTTCACAAGTGTGTCGAAAAACGTCGTATGATACACGAGAGTAATTGGTCATTATCGTTCTTGGCTCTCTTAAGACCCTCGCCATGGCTCGGGTCTTAATACCCACATTGCACACTTGTATCATAATGTACTATTAAAGACACGTTTTATAAATAATATTATTACTACACATTATAAAACAGCCACAACTAATCTAAAGAAAAAAGACATAACAAATAAAATACAAGCAAAGCAAATGAAAAATGAATGCAACTTGAATTCATGCAACTTTTTAAAGAGCAGCAAAAATGTTTGGTCATTTTAACTTTTATCTTCAACAAGCATTTCAAGTTTTTGCCACAATATGTTATCACTTATCGAAGCAACCTTGAACACTGCATTGGAATTTATAACAATTGATAATATGTAAAACTCAACATGATGCATTATTTATACCTGTAACACTTCATGTTGGGACATATTGAAGTATTCTTTGAGACACATTATTGTTTTTTAGATCTGCTGTCTATGAATAAAATTTAAAAGTCAATCATATTCTGGTTTCCATCAAGGTTGCTTAAGATACGAAAAATAAACTAAACCAACTACAAGATTTTAAATGAATTCACAAACTAAATGTCTGTATTAATGTAACCTTTATGAAAGCAGTGTACCAAAGCAGGAATATACTAATTGCCGCAAACTTTGTAACTCACGTTGAAATCCCAAATGCTTCAAGGGGTGATCTATAGTCATCAGTCTCAAGTCTTCTATGAGCCGCCGCTGTAACTTCCTTCTCTTCCTTCCCTCCGCCTTTCTCCACAATTGGATGACTCGCCAGCCTTTTGTTTTCTAATAAATCCTCATTCCTATCTTTCTGTTCCACATTTAATTTACTTTTATCGTTACTATCAAATTTATCACTTGCCACTTTAACAACTTTTTTATTACTAGTGACGTCAAGCCTTACTGATAATATTGCAGGCGATTTCACCAGTGGTTCTTGACTGGCCACTCCAACAACATTATTTGCTAAAGGAACTTCAGGATCACCAGCCGGATTGCTCTCTTTTACAGATTTATTGACTACAAGATTATTAGGCTCTACTTTACCCAGATTATTGTTTTCTTTAACAAGTTTATGTACATTTCTAGGTTCTTCTGTAGTCAAATTATTTTCTTTTGCAGCAATTTTTACGATTCTATTTACTACGGGTAGAGTTTTATGTTCTTTATTAGCTGGATTGTTTTCTTTTTGTAATCTCGGAAGCACTCTATTTAAAGGCAATGTGCCATTGATTTTGGAATGTGAGGAATTCATTGAGCTGAAAAATAAAGTTTTAAAAGAAGAAGCAACCAGTTTTGTTACACTAAAACGTGAATGGTGTTAAAGAGTTCCCAGTGAAATATAATAACTAAATTAAAAGAAATAGAGTCAAGAAGAAAACATAACTAACACAACCCATATTGTGGTTAAATAAGGAAAATAACAAAAATACCTTTTCAATAACATTTGATGATGCAATCTTATTTTAGTCAAACAATTTTGCACAGATCTAGTCTGTTTCTTATTCAATGCTATGGCAGTCTTGATATTACGTAGTTCTGTGGCAACGATTTTATATTTTTGGGACAATTTTACCCCTTCTTCTTTCAGTTTTAACATCTTGGCAGATTCTTCAGCAATATTCTTTCTGTAAAACAATTATGGAGTTGCAAAAGTTCGGAAGCAAAACAATAAAGTAAAACAAAAATTTACGAAAAATACCTCGACATTTGAATCTTTTCTTCCAAATCATTAATAGCAGATAGTTTTGAAGAATCAACAGCAACATTTCGTGGTTTTAACGTATCCTTCATTGGTGCAGAGTTTTTAGTACTTAAATTAAATGTTGTTTGCCTAGCTTGTTTTATTTTTTCTAACTCTGCCATTCTTTTCACTAGGTTTTTGTATTCCAGTTGCACTGGCTTTGGCAAATGGTTTACAGCCTAAAAGAAATATTAACCTTAAAATGTCTGAAAAAAGTAACAATGTTGGAGAAAACGAAAAATATATGTAGAGAGTTAATTCTGCAGACCTTAGCAACGAACTTTTCATTTTTCTTTGGTGGCTCGGGTTGCTGCACGACGTCGGGGAGCTTCGTCTTTTCAACTTCCATTCTAGTGCTCTTCAAGAATATGTCTAACTTCTGCTGGAAATCAATCTGCTCTGATAACTTCAAATGCATTTTAGTTAAATTCTTAGTTGCTTCATGTTCTCCTTCAGAATCCGATTCGCCAACGGTAATTATTAATCTCTTTTCTTCCGGAATCACAGTAGGCTTTGCTGGTACAGGAGGTGGCGGCAGTGTCTTAGGCGAAACAGGCCTTGGGTCTTTTATGCTCTCAATAGATTCAACTACCTTAGGATTAACTAAATTTGGTAAATTTTTGCTAAGGGAAGTAAGCAGTTTAGCACGCAACAAGTCTTCATCATCATCTAATTCATCTTCGTTTGGAAGATTTATTGCAGGAATGTCTTTTTCTAAAGCTTTGTTTATTTCAGATATGTTTTGCTCATTTATAGTATTCATTTTGGCACTAGCATCTAAATTTTCTTTAGTCTTCTCTTCAGCATCTGAACCAATGTCCATATCTACAGACTCTATATCAGTATTATTATTTGACTCTAGTAAATCGTCTGGGAAATTGGTAGATTGGGATAACCTCTTCTTCATAAATTTTTGTTTCTGTTTTCTTTCAATAGCTTTCTTGAGCAAGGCAGATTTGAGACAGATCAGCCTCAACTCAGCCGTATCACTGTCTTCGTCATCAGTAGGTATTTTATTTTCATTTTGGACATCATTTGCAACTGTATTTGCTTTCGTTGTTTTTGTTTTAAGAGCATGTTGCCTCAGCAATTCTAGATCTTCATCAGAATCTTTATCAGAAACATTTTCTCTACTAGAATCTTTCTTCAAATCTTCATCTTTCTTAATATCTTTACTTACTGAGTCAACAGTATCCTGCTTCATATCTATTGGCACAGTTTTGCTGTCTTCATCAGTACATAAGTCTATTAATTCACATGATTGTGCTTCTTCTGGTAAGCTTACTTGAGCTTCACCATTCAGTATATTATTATCATCACTAGCCAGTGAAGAGAGAAATGATAATTTTGATTCTTCTAATAGTTTATCAATATCACTGGTCATTTTATTTTCTGTTAGGAAGACTTTTGTTGGTTCTGGAGTGACTCCACAAAGCATTTTCTGAAGTCTTTCACTTAAAGACGTTTTATCATTTTTGTATGTATTTTTGTTCAGGACCACAGCATCAGCCAATTTTCTTCGTCTATTTCTATATTCATCTTCTGATTCCTCACTTGATTCACTTACAATCTTTACCGCTAATTTCTTTTTAGTGTGCGGAATTTTCTTCTTGTGGTCTTTAGTTGTTAGAGATAGATTCTTAGTTCTTAAGGGTTGAACAGTTGGCTCTACTTTTTTTCTTTTTTGCCTGTGGTGTGTTTTCTGCCGTTTTTGAACTTTTGGTCTGTGTGGTGCATGGGAACTATAATCATCTAACTCAGTCGCCGAAATTTCCGATAAATCATATAATAATGTATCCTCCTTATGTTTTGTACCTAAAATTTTACAGAATGCACACTATGTGCTTACAAATATAATATGGCCACTTAAGCTAATCAATAATCATAAAAACACTTTCTTACCAATGATTTTTCCTTTTGGGTTTCATATGAAAAAAGTAAGAATTATTTGCAATACCTCAAACCATACCATATAGAGAATTAAAATAACAGTTTTACTTGTTAAAGCACCCTTTTACCTATTATTGCATCTTAAATCATAATTTCATTAAAAATACTGTAGTTCTCAATCATATTATTAATAATGCCGAAATAAAACAGTGATAATTTAAATAAAGTAGGCGCTCGATAATCCGGCATCCGCTTTTTTCCTTGTATGCCTAGATATGATTGTCAGAACTGCCGGTTTATCGAATTTATATAGGAAGTAAAAGCTTTTTACACATGTACAATGTAATGTAAAATTAAGTCTACATACCATAGATTCACAGTTTTTGCTGTTACTATTTTAATATGGTTAGGTGAATTTGAAACTACTCATACGATTCAACCGCTCAGTAGTCCGGTGTTCAGCTGTGTAAAATGCGTAAATGTGATTATAGAGCGGGCTACCTGAGTCCCAAAGTGCTGGACTACTGAGTGTGCCGGATTGGCAAGCACCGGATTATCAAGCACCTACCATATTACTCTTCCCGAAAGGTATCTATCTATTGCATTATGGTTCCGCACTTAATCCCGGCAGACCATTGTACGAAATCCCCAAAGTTATATGTGTGAAACCCTTTGTGCTAGTGCACTACTACTAACATTTAACCTATCAATACCCGCGACACAAGACACAATAGTAAAACAATAACAGCACGGTTGCATGAGACCGGTCGGGGATTCATGAATTAAATAAGACGGTAAACAAACAATAATACATAATTAACTAGTTTAAAAAACGAAACACCTCAAAAATAATAGTTTAGTTCAAGGTTATGTTCTAATCTAATAATTTAGTTTGAATAATGTTATCACCATAACTTGATAAGAATTAGTTAATTATTTACCATAGTTAAAATGCCCTGATACTGCAACTTTCATCTAATAAATTAAGGTACCTATTTTTAAACATATTTTTCCTGCTAAAGCAAATTTTGGTAAAGTTAATAAAGGCCTTCGTTTTAAAATGAATTGACAAGTTTACAATAACTAGGACATGTAACTAAAAGTTCAGCATTATGGTGCAAAGTAATTCCGACTGACCAAAGTCCATCTACAGTGCATAAACAGCAATTTTGCCTGCATGTTTATGAAAATAAGACACCAACCTATAACTAGGTCAAAGGTTAACAACACAAGGTCATTTAGATCAATATGGTACCTAATTATTAGTACCACATTTTTATAGTGATTGTGAGTATGAACTGATTTTTTAGTCTTACCTGGCCCAACAGAAGAACGTTTGGCATTTTTACGCCCAAGGACATTGTTATAATTCTCTAGCACTTGCAGTCTCTGACGCAACAGGAACTCCTCCTCTGATGATATATCAGACAGGTCATCCACTATTTCTCCCTCTTCCATCTCCGAGTCCGCATTAGGCGTGGGAATATTCTCAACTAAAGCCATCTTCGTTTGCCTTGACAGTCTTCTGGAGAAAAAGAAAGTTCATCATCAGTTTTGATAACTAGAAAATTAGGGAAGACACTAAAGTGAATTCAATTGCAGTGACTTACAATTTATTAGTTTATCATTATGGCACGCACTTGTCTTGTAAAACTAATTATTTTTCATTTCAGCCTTTATGTTCGTTTCCTGCAGCGAGCAGCAGTCTCTATATAGCACAGCTCTATAGTCTATAAATGTCGCTAATCTATTTATCTATGGTTAGTCAGACATAGTGTTACCAACGACACAGAGCCTGATTTCGCCATTTTTATAGCCAAATGTAGCCAAATTTTTTCCCTAGCTTCCCTGTAGCGGTTACCATTACCACCATTACGTAATAATATGATTAACTAGCTCCTGTACGCTTGTACTGCGTGAGATATAATTTTCTGCCCGTACGTAAACTGATGAATTTCAGAGTAGTTGGATTTTTTCCGTGAGTACTATTTAATGTAGCATAGATAATTTCATAGCATCCTAAAGGTATCTACATAATAGCTAAGTTAAAGTCAGGATATTTTCCAGCTAGAGTGCGTCTAATAAAAACGCGACCTGGAGTTTTTTATTTAAACATTAATTGACAACATTATTCAGCCGCAATAGGAAATAAAAAAAAATATGAAGTGTCAAGACATGATTCACCTACTAGTGAGTAATACCACATACAAAATTTTTGGATTCATCCTTTTTTTCTCAGGTCGCACTTTCATTAGACGGACTATAAACATACATCAATAGGTCAGCCATAATTATTTGTATTATAATGGCTACGATTTTTAATAATACGCAAATCACAAATTGATTTAGAAATTTTAAATTGGCTGGTTTCTGACGAAGCCTAATAGGTGCCTTACTCGTTTTTTTATTACCGCCAATTTTTGTGCTAAGTAGCCTAAATGGCGATAAATCCTCTACATTGACCACACTGATTTTGACTTGGGTACTAAGTTTTTAAGCAATGTTTATTTTAAAATACTTTGATTTTTTGCTGTATCATGAAGATGTAATAGTATCTAATGCCTTCCTAGTCCTTATAGTTGCAGTCAGACTTCAGAATTTCTCAATATTATCTTAAAGTTGACAGCAGCACTTTAAAATTTTTATTTATGGTACGTTAACAGAAGAAAACTGACCATATTTATACGAATTGCAAAAAAGCCTATGTAAAGTGGCACCGCTTGGTGATAGACGAAATGCCAAAGTATTTGATCATCATCATCTGCCTAGCCTTTTTCCCAACTACACACATCAAAAGTGTCTAGGGATCAACATATATTTTTGCAATAACTTTTCTCCTGATTGATATTAATTAAAATTTTCTTTAAGGATTCATCAAATAAAGTGTTTTCGTTTGTCACAGTAACGATAAACCAAGTCACCTTTGCATTAATAAAGAAATTTGCCATTTTCCTAATAAAGGGATTTTTGACATTTGAACCACTAACATTAAAGTTCGAAAAAAAGACTGAAATAACAGTTTTCTTTAAAATTTTATTGGGTAACTTAAACAATTAATAATCCGTGTTTCTACCGCGAACACTAACAACACAAGAACATCGGTTTGGCATACTCAAAATGAATTCATCCAAATCACGCTGTGGAATGGCCGCCCATGTTCGTTGCAACAACAAAAAAAGGTTTTCTTGCGACTGGATACCCTCCATATTCGGCAGAGCTCTTCTCTGTAGCATATCCCATGCATGCTCAATCGGGTTCAAGTCTGGCGACTGAGCAGGCCAGGGCAGGACATTGATGTTAGCTGCGGCGAGAGTCTGTCTTACAACTCTTGCGGTGTGCGGTCGTGCATTATCATGCATTAACTGAAATAAGGGACCGATTTGCACTTGTAGAGGAACGATGACGTCTGATACAATCGTCTCAGCATAAAGAGCGTTGAGGTTGCCTCTGATCCAAATCAACTCAGTTCTTCCGCCGATCCAAATACCCGCCCATACCATGATGGTTCCACCACTATAAGGATGGACTTCCTGGCAGGATTTTAATCGCTGTTGGCGTCCAGGGGTTCTCCAGTGTCGTATACGTCTTTTATCCGGTCTCATACCAAAACGAGACTCATCAGAAAAGCACACGAAACGCCATTGTTCTTCTGCCCAATTTCTGTGTTCAAGAGCCCATTGATATTGAATCCTACGATTGTGCATTGCTATAGGTGGTACCCGTAGCGGTCTTCGGGAATGAAGGTTCACTTCATGCAAGCGGTTTCTGACTGTTTGGTCGCTAATTAAGTTCCCTGAAGAGTGATGAAGCCTCACGGCTAACATCATGGCGGTTATTGTTGGAGCTCTTCGAGTTAAGATTTGAATGTATCGGTCTTGTCTCCGTGTGGTGCAGCGATACCGTCCTCCATGGCGCTCAGCCACGGTACCAGTGCTTCGGTAACGTGTCCAAAGTCGACTGATAACACTCTGACTTGTATTCAGAGCTAAAGCCACAGTACGTTGCCGGGAACCAGCTTCTATCATTCCCACGGCTCTGAGCATTTCTTCCCTGCTTAAATGACGTCGCCGCTCCATAATAACGTTGGTTTTAATCAGTAGTAGGGAAACAGTAGCACTAATAATGTCTTCAATGCGTTGTATGTTTTTATAGGGAAAATATTGACAGCTGATTTTCATCTTTTACTCGAATTTGATTCACAGTTCCTGATTCAAATTATGAAATGCACCAAAAAGGATCCATATAAATTTATAAAATCATAAATTTATTACAAAGCCACATCTCAATCTCAAAAAATCCGCATAAAAATGCTTGATCCCTAGACACTTTTGATGTGTGTATATTGGGGTCGGCTTCCAGTCAAGCCGGATTTAGCTGAATACCAGTATTTTACGAGGAGCGGCTGCCTACCAGACCTCCACAACCCATTAACTGGGGTAACACGGTTCTTCGGTGCCAAAGTATTTGATAAACATTGATAAAATCCCGTTTGAGTTCACATTTTCAAGGTTCTAACTTCTTGCAACTTTGCAAGTCTACCAAGTCTTTATAAAATTATTGTTTCTTTAATATGTTACAAATTATTTACAAATTATACTAAATGAAATAGAAAAAAAAACCCTAACGAACTAACTAAAAATTAAAAATTACCTAAAGAATGGCGTCGAAAAATTCCTCCCCATCGCTGTCGACTGGTAAAGTACCCAAAAGGCTGGCAGCATTGCCACGCTGTATGGCAATGCTTATTCTCTGACCAAGATAAAAGCCAGCCCTTGGGTCACGCGAAGTGTCAACAAGGCGTTTGCATAGGTCTTTAAACAATTGGTGGGCGCTCGGACCCCACGATCCAAGAGTTTCAACCCCAAACGGCTCGAATATATAACTACCTACTAAGTTATTATATTTTCGCCGTTTGAGGTTCTCCGCAGACGCAGCGGCAGCACCAGCACAGCACGACGAGCTAGGAACATGAGATGGCGCAAGAGTATCGACGCAAGTAGCGTCCCACACTAAAGGCCTACCCATCTTCCAAGGAAATAAAGACATACCGTCCGGTCTCTTGCCATCGTCGCGTGCCAGGCCATGAGGTTCTAATACAGCTGGAACGCCGACGGTGACAAGAGCGCGTCGGATGATGTCATTAATATTCGCATGCCGCGCTATGCGACCCGCACTACGGCTGCATGAGAGACCGTGGTGTCCGAGGCTGTTGACAACTTCGCCACAGCGGCAGCGATGAGGAGAACAACAGGGAGCGCCAAGACGAAGGGAAACAGCGAGGCGGAAAGTAGTATCGTCGAGCAAGGTGCCTATGTTCGACGACGGTAGTGCGTGAAGCCAGAGACCCGACTCCCACTCCCCCGCGGCAAGCAGGCGCGCACGCTCCGCAGCAGTAGGAGATGTTGCAAGCAGGTTATCCTGCACTACTTTGCAGAGCGGCTCGTCCCACCGCCTTTGGGAAAAAAGGATGTCGGGAAGTTTAGAACTCGGGCAAGCGAGCTTCCAGGCATTTACGGCCTCAGCTAAGCAGGGCACATTGAAATCAACCAGTGAGGAAGATAAGATATTCCTGGTTAATTTCTCAGTGCCGTGAACCGAGGATATAAATGCTGGTAAACTGATACTAGTAATTTTGCGGACGCCGAGGCCTCCCATACGTATAGGAAGGGTAGCTTGAGCCCAAGCTCGGTCGTCCATGGCCACATTTAAAATTAATGAAAGAGTATGACGGATAATTTTGTCCATTTTTTCTAAAAAGATGAGGGTGTTTCCATAAATGAGAAGCACGCAAAAAATAAGTTAATTTTGGGCCAAAACAGCAGAAACGAATTAAGGTGATGGCCGAATGAATATTAATTTCGAGCAATCTTTCCGAAATATCATTAAAATTTTGAATTTTTTCGTCCACAAAATTGGGAAAGGAATTCTCGAAAATTGGAGACCCTAGGAGACGAAGAGAGCTTTTTTCCATAATTTTGATTTCTGGGGCTATTGTCTTGAATTTGGAAATAGTCAATTGTCTGTCAGTACTGTCAGATAAAAATAGTTCACATTTTGAAAAGTTGAGATCCAGACCTATGGAGTGGAGTTCATTTTTAAGAAAAAGGAGGTCATCCAAAACTGTTTCTACTTCGCCTCCAAGAGTTCCGTCATCGAGATACCATACATTAAATTTGGAATTTAGCTGCCGGATAATGGGGTGAATCGCTAAGCTAAAAATCACTGGCCCGAGGGGATCACCTTGTTGACAGCCAACAGCAGATATCAAAAGGTTGTCCCGATATAGTAATTTAGTAGGATTTCTGTAACATTGCCAAAGAAAACTAAAAATTTGAGGTACTTCTTTTTTAGATTCTGCCAGCAAGGTGTCCCTATTAACCGAATTGAATGCATTTTTTATGTCAACTTTCAGGATGACCTTTCCTTTGTTGGAATTTAGATAAGTCGACAAAGCGTGTACGGCAGCCTCGCAGCCCCCCTTGGAGCCGTAACCTAGCTGCAGGGGCTGAAATACCAAGAATACCAAGTCTTTTATATTTGGGAAAATATAATTTGTCAGTGTCAAAAATAAAATGCTGTCAGTAATGTCAGATTAGACAGTACGTCTTTCACTGTCAGTTGAGTTTGACAAGACTCCGAACTCCGCCCCCAAATGGAAAACTGGAAAGCCTAATTTCAACAAATCAAAACAAAGTTTACAAAATTTATCGACCTCTAAACTATATCTAATTTTACTGTATTTTTTAAGTACCTCTTTGTTGTTCCGATATAATTGAACGATGTATCAAGAAAATGAAGATGATTGTAAATTCGCTGCTTGTACGTATTTTGCGAAAAATCATCCTGGGGAAATGTGTGGAAGCAATGGTTTACCGCTGACGCCGAGTTCTATAACAATATTAGGGCGGGCTCAGAGGCTCCTGACTATCGAACATCCCAATTTGTGCACATACCTCGATGTAATTCGAGGTAAACATGGTAAGTTTGTATTTCCTCACAATAAGGCAACTAAGCCTTTTATTTATTACTAGCTGCCCCCTGCGGTTTCACCCGCAATTTTCGTTACTGCTCCGCTCCCGTGGGTTGTAGCGTGATGGTATATAGCCTATAGCATTCCTCGATAAATGGGCTATCAAACACTGAAAGAATTTTTCAAATGGGACCAATAGTTCCAGAGATTACCCCCTACATACAAACTTACAAACCTACAAACTTACAAATTTTACCTCTTTATAATATTAGTATAGATTTACTTTATTATACACCTCATAATGTGGATAGGATTTTTTTTTTTTTTTTTTTTTATGGTAGGGGAATCATCAGAATGACTTCCCCCGCTCTTGGGCGGAGCGGGAGGGCGTGTCAGACTTTTACTGACTAAACCCCTACCCCGTTCCTTCGTTGCCTTCGTTCTGGGGGGGACTCGGTATCAACCGTTAGGAATACCACATGTTCCCCCCAGAGGCTTCGGCCCTACCGGGCCCCTACAGTTTGCTGACATCTCCTTGAGGCGCGCGTGGAACAGAACGCGCCGTTGACGACTGGGCTCGGTCCAGTTTATTTCCAGACTGCCGGACAGCGAGCTACCCAGTGCTCGCCGTCCGCGAACCCGCGCATGTGGATAGGATAAACATTACAAAACCTTAGTGAACAATGGGTGGTCTTATCGCACAGAGCAATCTCATAAGACAACCTTAGTATAAACTAAATGAGCGAAGATAGATTTGGGTACAAATATCATGAATAATATTAATGTACTAATAAATACCAAATCTATATATATAAAAATGAAACCCGTTTTTCGTTGTCACGACATCACATGAAAACGGCTTGACCGATTTGGCTGATTCTTTTTTTAAAATGTTCCTTGAAGTTCAATGATGGTTCTTACGGAGAGAAAAATTCAAAAAAAAAAAAGTTAGGTAAAGTGTGGTAGGTAGGGGTAGTGTAGGGTAGTGTAGGGTAGTGTAGGGTAGTGTAGGGTAGTGTAGGGTAGTGTAGGGTAGTGTAGGGTAGTGTAGAGTAGTGTAGGGTAGTGTAGGGTAGTGTAGGGTAGTGTAGGGTAGTGTAGTGTAGTGTAGGGTAGTGTAGTGTAGGGTAGGTAGGGTAGGGTAGCGTAGGATATGTAGGGTAGTCATTTGACGGGAGCGAAGCCGCGGGTAAAAGCTAGTATAAAATAGAAAAAGAAGAATAAAGAAATTTTATAGTGAAATGTAATGCTCCTTTACCATTACACTGTTCACTTGTTTTGTGCTGTTTCTGTGCCTAAATCAGTAACAGTACATTACAAACAACATATATGAATGGGAGGAGCTCATGGCTAGATAATAACAGCCGCACAGGTCGATCTGTAAGGTTAAGCAACGCTTGCCTAGGTTGGTCTGTGGATGGGTGACCATCTCAACATAACAAGTTTCCTCCGTGCCTCGGAAAGCACATTAAGCCGTTGGTCCCGGCTGTCATTTGGAGATCTTTGGCAGTCGTTACGGATAGTCAGAAGCTAGTAAATCTGACTCCAGTCTTGCCATGAAGTACCGTGTTACCCCAGTTAATGGGTTGTGGAGGTCTGGTAGGCAGCCGCTCCTCGTAAAATACTGGTATTCAGCTAAATCCAGCTTGACTGGAAGCCGACCCCAACATAGTTGGGAAAAGGCTAGGCAGATGATATATGAATAACTAATATATTACTGTGGCATCTTTAAATGTATTTTTCCTTCAACAGAAAGAATCATAGTAGTAGCGGAGGTCATAGGCAAGTCCTTAAAGGAATGCAAGTCAAAATTCTCCTATGAAGAAGTAGCTAATATTGGCAAGCAAGTAGCCATCGGTCTGAAGTTCCTTCATGACCAGGATATCATACACAGAACTCTGTCCGATGATAACATACTGATAGATAATGATGGGAGAGTCAAACTGTTCAATTATGGATTATGTTATATGACTGATAGAGGGAAAGAAGTATCTTTTCCATTAGGGTAAGTATTGGAATTAGTATGTTTAGTAGAAGTTATAGAAGTTTTTCTGGATCTTGAACTTCATTTGTTAAGTTACTACATTGCAAATATTATTAAACCCCAATGAGGAACCTATTTCAGTTTGAATTTTGTAACAAAATAAATCACAGGATTAAAATACAAATATCTTAGTTTTAGTAGTAAGTGCAGACATCCCAAGTTTGACTCATTTTAATGTTCTGTAAATATAATAAGAAATCCCAATGTGTTTTGATGATTATAGTTTACACAATATTTTATAAAATGTCACAAAGATCTGTGATTCACTCATAATAAAACAATAACATTATAAAAAAAATCACTAAATATACACCAAAATTTTGGTTGCGCTTTTTTAATTGGATAAATCTATATTTTTTTCACCGCTTACCTTCCAGTTTACCCAGATACCTAAGCCCAGAAACAATTCTAAACGGTGGAGGTCCCGCAGCAGATGTGTGGAGCTTTGGCATCATACTCCTAGAGCTGTGCATTGGTAAACTATGGAACAACCTCAAGCCTGGACCTATTCTGAGGAGGATACTCACCCTGGTGCATGCCAACAACCCAGCGGAGAGGATAGCCAGGGAACATGATTGCTTTGAACAGTATAAAGTAGGTAATTTGCATGATTTTAAATATATTATTTATCTCCCTTTAATTTAACTTTGTTTACAGTAGTAGAAAAGAAAGATGAATTGTGTGAGGACTGATTAGAAAGAAAAGGGAGTTGATGATAGCATGACGAGTGACAGGGCAGAATGGAAGAAAAAAACATGTTGCGCCAACCTCAAATAATATGGGATAAGGGCAGGAAGAAGAAGAAGAATTACAGTAGTGGACTGGACTCCGGTGAACACACTTAATGCAACTTGGCATTCTCTACCATTCAAAGTTTGGCTTAAAAAAGCCGTTTTAAAGATGAGGGCTGCATATGGCCTGCCAAGATTTTTCATGTGGCCCAAAACAATTTTGAAATCACCTAGACAGTGCGGTCCATCAACATGTATTGTTTTGTATTCTATATTGGGCTAGTAACAACTCCATGACTAAGACGCGTATTTTGCGTTTGGAGTTTGTTATAAACTGTACACTATCAATATTGATAGAGTGGAGGGCACTTCCAAATGGTAGTGTTGTATGAGATAGTGGTAGTACATTATAAGTACCTTAAGATTTTATAAGTGCTTGTTCAATGTCAAGAAATGAGAAAATTTGTCATAAAAAAGTCATTATGATCTTATAATAATAGTCTTACTACTTGTATCTCAGGGGTTAATAGTTTGACATGCGGTATGTAATTTTTCAAATCTGTTATGAACAGACCAAGTCCCACTAAAGTCTCATTAAACTTTCAAAGTTTCCTCGGCTTAAGCGCAGGCCACACCGCCAGCTAGCGGGCCGGCGGGCCTGGCGGGCGAACATCGTTTCACCTCTTTACATACTTCGGTTCACACCGCGAGCTACCGACTAACCTGACGAGCTAAGCTAACGAAATATCCGAAGATTCCAGCGAAGCTACTCGTTCACCTCGTTAGCGCGCCCGCGCTTCGCTAGCTTAGCTAGCCCGCCACACCCGCCAAGCCAGCCCGCTCGCCCGGTTCGTTCGCCCGTCCTCCCCGTTTCGAGTAGACTAGTCGACGTTCGTCTTTCGAATAGCAGTGCGCCCCCCGCTTCGCTAGCTTAGCTCGCTCCGCGCGCTCCGCCCGTCGCTTGTCTGTCCGTAGTTTTCGGTGTGAACCCCATAGTTTAGCTCGCCAATATTTCTCGTAGTTAGTTTAGTTTCCTTCGTTCGCTTCGTCCGCTCGCCTAGCCCACCCGCCCGTCAGCTGGCGGTGTGGCCTGTGCTTTACAATACTAACAAGTATTTAAGCTCAAAATGTACTTAATTTTTTTCTTTTATTACAGCAAGTCCCAGAAAACTTAAGAACTGTAATAGAAAAATGCCTCAAGATCTATCCCAGTGAGAGAGCTACATTCACAGAGTTAGTTGAGGATCTATCACAGATGGATTCTAAACAGCTGGTGGAAGTCAAAACCCCTCGTGGTCTGATGGGCTGTAAGTTACAATACCTTTACCACTGGTGGCAACTGGCTGGAGGTGATATTCAAGCAGAGTTGAAGAAAAATTACCTTGTGAAGAATAGCCCGCCAATTTTATCTATGCCTATGTAAGTATTAAGGAGTTTGTATGCATAAAATTAGTGGGAGGTTGTAGTATCATTAAATATTAAAAAGCACTAGAAAATAAGAAACGCTGTAAGCTGTGTCAGCAAAATTTCGAAACAGTAAAGGAAAATATCGGGAGGATTTCGCGTTTTAGGCGTGGAGTTGCAGATACCAGACCAATATACTATACTATAACATCGTGAGGAAACCGGCTTGTTCTAAAATAAAAAAATTAAAAGATATGTTACAACAATCAATCTGCAGTGGGCCCGATTGTTGAATTACGGCCCATTCCCTCGCCTAATGAAGCATTGTGGGCTTAGTTTGTCTTTAACTGTTACTGATCAGTGATCACATAAAGCGTCGTCTACATGAAACTAATTTGACAGTAAACATCCCCATTTACAACAAACCTATTAATTTCAGAGCAATACTCCTAGACGGCTGCACAATAGGTGGAAAATCAGGCGCGCTATTCGACAGAAGACTAGCCAAATACAGTTTAGACTTACTCAAGTCCCGCCTAAGCCACGTTCCACCTCACGACTACTATCCACTCATGCATGAACGGAGAAGAGAGTATGATGCTGTGGCGCTGCCCAAGATTATCAGGGAACGGGATACGGAGTACCAGTTCTATAGGCTGCTTTGGTTCCAGAGGCTTTTGCATGTGAGTAAAAAGTATATGATTTAAATGAGGTTTGAGCCTGTGATGCAATGTGGCGTATTTATAGCAACATCCTGTTGCACCTGGATAGACTACTGCTGGTGCGACAAGTCGCGGTATCACGGACAGAATTCTGGCGGGCGTTCTCATGGCGATATATGGCGACAGCACCGGTCGCAATCCAGTGCTGGGCACGCCATAATCATGATGGTAAGCCGCCTCTTTGTGGAGTGACTCCTCGCGTTGTGTTCTACGCGCGCCTCAAATACATGTCAGCAAAACCGTAGGGGCCCAGCAGGGCCGAAGCCTACTAGGGCCATGGGTTGACTTCCAAAGGAGAAACCCAGGGTTCTGGAACAGATCCTTCTTTTTTTAGGTTCCTTTTTTTTTTCTTTTAGTCGTTATAAACTAGTGCTTGACTGCGATCCCACCTGATGGTAAGCAGTGATGCAATCGTCGATGGTGAGGCGCACTAGCTTATTAAAAGCCTATTCACTCTAGCCTTGAAGACACCCAAATCATAATCGGACGGAAAAATCGCAGCAGGCAGATTGTTCCAGTCCCTCGATGTACGCGGTATGAAGGACGAGGCGAAACGCTTAGTCCGGACCGTAAAGGTTTGGACAACGTAAGGGTGGATACCCGTACTCCTACTGTATAGGAGTGAGTTTTAGTCAGTAAAAGTCTGATATCCCTCCCGCTCTGCCCTAGAACCTAGAACGGGAGAAGTAATTGGATGATATCCCATGAAAAAACTAACCCAACACAGAACAAGCAAAAGGTAGGCAGATGATGCCGCGCAAAAGACATTACTGTAAAAAACGAAGACCTTTTGAGTCTCATACAGAACGACCGCTCTAGATTGAGCGAGCGAGGTATAGTGTCAGATTTTTACTGAATAAAATCCACGTGTATTCCTTAAGTTGCGTGTTTGACTTTCAAGCTCCAGGTGTGCTGCTGGGGGTCTTGAATGGACTAAATAAAATGAAACTGCTGCTTGCAAATTATACTACTGTATTGCGATAGGTACTGGTTACAAGAGATCAAAACCGATAGCATGCGCGCGCGCATTAGAGGGGTCCGCGAGTGAGTGGCGCGGCGTTGTCCCAGCGCTGCTGTCGCGGCTGGAGGGGCGAGCGAGGTCAAGTCGCCGCCGCGCTGTGTGGTGGAGCCCGATGTGACGTCAGGAACATATTCCCCCGGGTTGAAGTGTGCTTCAAGGTGATGATGATGATGATGATGAGATTGGAAGAGGGCATATGTTGTTATATGCACGTGTGATGGTGCCCTTCTTCGTCAGGATGTCGGCGACTCGGCTGCGTCCGTCAGACCCAGTCTTCACTGCAACTACTCTGCCCAGCAGCCATAGAAGTGGAGGAAGGTTGGCGTCTCTCACTAACACCATGGTGCCTGTTTTCAAGTCATGCCCAGCTGTACGCCATTTTGTTTTCTGCTGCAGGAGAGACACATACTCGTTAGAGAACCGTTGCCAAAAATGCTGCCGCAGTTTCTCCACGCGATCGAATCGCTGTAGCCGCTGGATGTTGACGTCGCTGATCTGAGGACGAGGAAATGACGTGAGTGGTCGTCCGATGAGGAACAATGAAGGAGAAAGATAAGAGAGGTCAGATGGATCAGTGGATAGAGGTGTTAAAGGTCTGGAATTTAAAATAGCCTCTATCTGGATCAAGCATGTTGAGAGCTCTTCATATGTCAAATGAGTTAGGCCCATGACTCTACGCAATAAATGTTTGGTAGATTTTACTGCACTTTCCCATAGTCCACCGAAATGTGGGCTGTAAGCGGGTATAAATTTAAAATCTATGCCTTGGTTTGCCAGATCTGACTCAATACTGCTAGATGAAACCTTTAAGAAGCGTGAAAGCTCATTGAAAGCTCCCACAAATGTAGTGCCGTTGTCGGAGTACACGCGTTGAGGTTTGCCTCGACGACTTATAAATCGGCCGAACGCCGCTAGAAAAGCTTCCTTAGTGAGGTCGGAAACCAGCTCCAGGTGAACGGCTCTGACTGCAAAGCACACAAAAACACATATGTAAGATTTAATCAGCTTACATCCTCTACCCCTACGGTCGGCTATCAGCACTGGCCCGGCATAATCAACCCCTGTGTTCAAGAAAGGGTACTCGAGATGAGTCCTATCAGTTGGTAGGTTGCCCATGACGACCTGAACAGGCTGAGCCTTGATGCGACTGCAGCGAACACAGTTACGCACTACGTGCTTGGCTAAGTTCCTGCCTGCCAAAGGCCAATAGGTGAGTCTGATGTGTGCTAAAAGTAATTGTGGCCCTGCATGAAAGAGTGCTTTGTGCTCTTTTTCGAATATAATTTTGGTTAAGTAATGTTTGCTACACAATAGAATAGGATGCATAACATCGTAACTATAGTTAGAGTTATTAAGACGTCCACCTACGCGTATTAAGTTATCAGAATCAATGAAAGGAGAAAGACTTATTAGTCTGTTCTTTTTATTTAAGCCCTGACTAGTTTTGAGACAAGTATATTCCTCAGGGAACATTTCCTGCTGAGAAATCTGTAATATAAGATTCTTTGATGATTGTAACTCTGACAATGTTAGGTAAGATGTTTTTTTGTTATTCTGTGTTTTGCAATTAAAAATAAATCTTTGTATATATGCTATAATTCTGATTAGTGATGTAAATGATGATTTTTTGTGAATTAAATTAGAAATTATATTATTATTATTTTGTTTAAGTGTGTCAGTTGTATGAAAAGATATTTCAGGTAAAGACTGATTTTTAGTATTAGGCGAAATAGGAAATTGTATTTCTATTTTATGAAGAAAATCAGGACCCGACCACCAAAGAGTGGACGAGCTGATACAATCAGCCTTCACCCCCCGAGAAGTGAGATCAGCCGGGTTGCTCTTGGAAGGCACATAGCTCCACGTCTGTCCGGTCGTAGCTTCCTGTATTTCACTCACTCTATTGCGAACAAATTGTTCAAGTCGACTTGGCAATGTAGACAGCCATCCCAATACGATTGTCGAATCACACCAAAAATAACAGTGCTTAAACTCTAGAGTGAGTGATTTACGTACCTTCAAAAAAAGTCTCGTGCCCAGTAAAGCACCGCACAACTCCAGCCTTGGTATGGTTGTGGGCTTTATAGGGGCTACCCTGTTTTTTGAGGCTAACAGGCGAACGCAAACTGTTCCGTCGACTGAAACCGATCTAACATAAATACATGCGCCGTAGGCGCGTTCAGAAGCATCTGTGAAAGTGTGCAACTCTACTGATTCAGCATTGTTACATGACACCCAACGAGGTATATGAATGAAGTTGAGCGCTGAAAGTGACTCTAAAAATTCAATGAATTGAGATTTTATTTCTGTTGGTACTTCATCATCCCAGTTGCATTTACTTATCCACAGCTGCTGCATGATAAGCTTGGCCTGAACTACGCATGGCCCGACAAGACCAAGAGGATCAAACACCTGACTTATTGAAGATAAAATATTACGCTTTGTTATTTTTGAAATATTTTGTTTTAAATCTATTGAAAAGTATAGTCTATCTGTTTTACAGTCCCAGTACAGCCCAAGAGTTTTGCTAGGAGAATCATTCAAGTTTAATTTTTTATCTAAATTTTCTGTATGAATATTACTGATTAATTCTAGTATTTTTGGACTATTTGATTGCCACTTTCTTAGGTGAAACTTAGCCGACTCGAGAATTTTTACAACTCCTCGACATAAGCTAATGACTGACTCAATAGAGTCACCCCCACATAAGTAGTCATCCACGTAGAAGTCGCGTTTGATGGACTGACTAACCTCTGGGTCTGAACATTGATCTGCAAGAGACACCAAGCATCTTGTGGCCAGATAAGTTGCTGAGGCTGTACCGTAGGTCACTGTATTCAGTGCATACGTTTTTAAAGGCTCTGAATAATTGAATCTAAAAACAATTTGTTGTAACGGACGCTGAGATGGCTGAACTAAAATGGCTCTGTACATTTTTTCAATGTCACCCGTTACAACATACTTGTGTTGCCTAAATCTTAAGAGTATGGATAATAAGTCCTCCTGTACAGTTGGACCTACCATCTGGATATCATTGAAGGACTTGCCCGAGGTGCTGGAGGCCGAAGCATCGTAAACTACGCGGAGTTTTGTGGTAGAACTAGACTCGCGTACAACACCGTGATGAGGCAAAAAATAATTACATTCTGACTGATTTGTTTTAGAATATTCTGACATGTGATGAAGGTCAATATATTCTTGCATGAATTGTAAATATCTGTTTTTAAATGTAGAATCCCGCTCAAATCTACGTTCTAGGGAGAGAAAACGACGCTTGGCTTTCGCAAAAGAGTCACCTAAGCACTCAGGCGAGTCCTTCAATGGTATGGTGACAACGAATTGGCCAGACGCATCCCGATATGTGGTCTCTTGAAAGAGCTTTTCACAAGCCTGTTCTTCTAAAGAGTAACAGCTTGCAGACGACACAGTATCGAGTTCCCAGAAACGAGTCAGCTGATCGGACTCCTTTTGTGAAAGAAAATGACATACTGAAGGTTGTTTAAGAGGCTGACTAACGCGGCCTGAAATAAGCCAGCCTAATTTGGATGACTGTAATTTAGGCTGATTATTGCCTAAATTAATGGTATCGGAACCTAAGACGTCCCAAAATACCTCAGCTCCTACAAGAATGTCAATAGCAGTAGGTATGTTAAATGAAGGATCTGCTAATTGTATACCTGGTGGGATGGTGATGTACCTTTTATCCACGTATGACCCAGGTAACGATTGTGTGATTTTCGGTATGACAAAACAGTTTACTTTCGCCTGATAACCACCATTACAAGACTGCAAATGAAGACTGCAGATTTCTGAGGTATTAGAAACTTGACCGTTTATACCTGAGACGGTGGAGCTAGTGCTTTGTCTTACCAGACCAAGCTTCCCACAGAGCTCTCGGGTGATGAAGTTGGAGGTACTGCCGTTGTCCAACAGGATTCTGGCTGTATGAAGCTCTCCATTTGCATCCGTCACCTTCGCCAAAGCTGTGGATAGCAAAATATGTGCCTGATTATTGTCTGAACAGGGTAAAACGACGTTTGATGACAACGCAATGTTGTCCCTGTTTGTTGGGTTTTCTGAAGTTGATTCCTTATGTAAAAGGGTATTATGTTTGGCCTTGCAATATTTGCAATGAGATAAACTGCAACGCTTCACTGTATGACCAGGTCGAAGGCAGTTCAAACAAACATTGCTTTCTGAAGCTTTTTTAATGCGTGCTTCTACTTCAAGATTTCTGAAATGCTGACAACTGAATAAAAGGTGATTCTGAGTACACATAGGACATTTAACATTTTCTGAATTTGTATGTTTAGTTTTAGTAGTTGTTAGATAGTTTTTAGTTTTGATGTTTTCATTATTGTGTTTGTTAGTTATTGTATTTTTATTATTATTTAAGGATTCAAGTAGATCTGCTCTGTTTGATAAAAATTTAATAAAATCTTTTAAGTGTGGAAACCAATCTAAATTATTTTTATACTCTTCCCACTCCCTACGTGTAACCTTGTCAAGTCTTTCTGACATCATGTGTATTATAAGAGTTTCCCCTAAACCACCATGTTCACTATGCTGACCTAAGATTGTCAAAGCTCGAAGATTTTTATTAGTGATGTCTATTATGTTGCGCAATGAGCTGCAAGATTCGTGTTGAATGTGTTCAATATTAAATAATGCCTGTATGTGATTATTAATTAAAATTCTGTCGTTATCATATCTTTCTAACAACATTTCCCAAGCTAAGGCATAATTGTCTGCTTTGAAATCAATATTTTTCACTATCGATGCCGCGCTGCCGGTTAAGGCTGCACGTAAATAATGAAACTTATTGACTTCCTGTATGCTGCTGTTGTTGTGTATAAGGGAAAGATACGTATCTCTGAATTCGAGCCAGTGCTGATAGTCGCCGTCGAAGTGAGGCAAGTCTATCTTGGGCAGCCGAACGTAGTCGTGCTTGCAGCCAGAGCCGTGACGGTCGAGCTCGTCGTTTGACGTGGCAGACGCGCGCGCAGGCGAGGGGGCCCGCGCAGTGGCGAGGATTGTCCTCGCGCGAGCCACCAGCGCATGGTACTGCGTCTCGAACTGCTCCCTCTCTGTGTACATTTCGTCCGCATCCTCCGACAACAGCTCCAAATCCGTCTGCAAGACATCAAATTCCGTAATTAAATTTTCCATTAATATAAGGCGGCTTTTTAATTCGGCTGCTTGGAAACTATCTAAATCCGTGCTGGGTAATATTCTTAAAAAGTTGCTAAAATGCGTAAGCTTAGCTTTGAAACTTCCACGCCTCTTAATAAGTTCCTTAAATTTTGCATCAGACATATTGCGGTGCAGGTAGTAAGTCCTTAAGACAAAGCAAAATGGCCGCAATGCAAAAAAAGACAAAGCAAAAAGCTAAATTAGTGAAAACGTAAGCGAGTTATAAAATATTGCATCAATAACTGGCCAAGCCAACGGTAAAACAGCTGATTTTATAGATAAGCCCAGTGCGAACCAGTTCAATACGTAAAAATTCTAAGAAACACTAATGAGTTTGTTTACGTAATCGCACCTGGATGCCGAGCGACAAGCGAACAAAGGAATGCGTTGTAATAAGAAATAGATGTTTTTATGCGAAATGTTGATGAATTATTATCAATGTAGGTAATTTTATAAATGCATGCTATTATGAAGAGATCAAATATGCCGATCCGTATAGCACTATTTTAAATTCCTGGAACAAGACAGAAAAAGACAGGAAATTAAGGATAATGGAACGGACTCACTCAGATCAATGTCCCTTTAGTCTAGGTAGACTATCGTTGATGTGTCCTCTACGGCCTACGGCGTAGCGTGGTACACGCGGCCAGTCCAAAGTCCACTTGATGCGCGTGCACAGCAAAAAGACGGCGATCTTCTTTATTTGAAGGTTCGAAGGACCATTGTTTGACTTTCAAGCTCCAGGTGTGCTGCTGGGGGTCTTGAATGGACTAAATAAAATGAAACTGCTGCTTGCAAATTATACTACTGTATTGCGATAGGTACTGGTTACAAGAGATCAAAACCGATAGCATGCGCGCGCGCATTAGAGGGGTCCGCGAGTGAGTGGCGCGGCGTTGTCCCAGCGCTGCTGTCGCGGCTGGAGGGGCGAGCGAGGTCAAGTCGCCGCCGCGCTGTGTGGTGGAGCCCGATGTGACGTCAGGAACATTGCGCTATGCGTTCTAGTGCCACAGGAACTCTTCCGACTAATACCTCAGGTCTTATTTTTCATCTGGTTCTTTTCTAAGGCTCGAATTGTTTATCTTTCGGCTTTGATAGACCAACATAACAGCCGCCCGGGTCGATCTTCAAGGTTAAGCAACGCTTGCCAGTGTTGGTCTGTGGATGGATGACCATCTTAACATACCGAGTTTCCTCCGTGTCTCGGAAAGCACGTTAAGCCGTTGGTCCCGGCTGTCATTTGTAGATCTTTGGCAGTCGTTACGGATAGTCAGAAGCCAGTAAATCTGACTCCAGTCTTGCCATGAAGTACTGTGTTACCCCAGTTAATGGGTTGTGGAGGTCTGGTAGGCAGCCGCTCTTCGTAAAATACTGGTATTCAGCTAAATCCGGCTTGACTGGAAGCCGACCCCAATATAGTTGGGAAAAGGCTAGGCAGATGATGATGATAGACCAACATAGGTATTATTATATGAGTAGTTTAAATTGTTGTGATCAGAATTTAAAAATAACTATTGCACAACATTATCTTATCTATGAATTAATTGTTTTTGTCTCTCATTGGGATTCCCAATTTTAGAGCATTATAAAGATTATATGACTTGAATGATAAGACAGTAAAAATTTAATTTACATTGTAGATTTATATTATTAACATTTCAAAATATAATAAACAGTAGCCCACCGCCCGTGTAATCTACCGGTGGTTAGATCTCCTAACAATATGCACTATGTCCAGGAGTACTGCTTTCTGGATCAAACTGCTCAATGAGAGTCTCCTCAGATGTTGG
This sequence comes from Mythimna separata, assembly GCA_030763345.1. Lineage (NCBI taxonomy): Eukaryota > Metazoa > Arthropoda > Insecta > Lepidoptera > Noctuidae > Mythimna > Mythimna separata. The sequence continues at coordinate 15,590,813 of CM061177.1, read as the reverse complement.
TCCTCGGCCAAAAATCTGAGGATGTTCTTGATTATTTAGCTATTGACTGTCACGACTATCAGCACAATGATTGCTGTATCCACTTCATTTCATTTAATTTTTTATAAACTAGTGCTTGACTGCGATCCCACCTGATGGTAAGCAGTGATGCCATCGTTGATGGTCAGTCGCACTAGCTTATTAAGAGCCTATTCACTCTAGCCTTGAAGACACCACTTTCCACATTTCGACAACCACGCGACCCCATTACTACATACTGAGTTTTCTTAGCTTCCACGAGGTTCTGGTCTATTAGTCTTTCATGTCACACTACAAGGCAAAGGCCTCCCTTTGCGTTCCCACTCTTCTCTGTCCTTAGCCACATGTGGCCACATGTGGCTAAGGACAAAAATCAGTATATAAATCCTTTAGTAGAAGTCCAAACGTCAAACCATCTCCTTCTGGGCCTACCACTTCTCCGGTCCTGATCGATGATGAGAATACTTCGTTCCATTGTTTTCTAGCAGACCCTGAATGTGGACTTTTGACATTTCTTTAAAGACTTGTCATAAAACTAAGACCAGAATTTTGTTTATGTGTGTCACCTTGATCAAGGCCATTGATCGTCTGGCTCTTTAAACTTCGCAATAAAAAAACAATAATCTTAAGCCTTCCTTAATGCGATTGTTTTATGGGTTTTCGGAAGTTTTCGATTATTCCATAAAATAAGTTATCTTAATTGCCACTGTCTTTAATTATGGTTATCGGTATCCATATCTCAAGGATTTGAAGACGTCCGTTTAAAAAAGAAACGATAATTTTTGCCTTTTCATTATTTACACATCGGTTGTCAAACCGTAAATAAATTGATTCTGCGATTAGATGGCTTAATCATTATTTTAATATTTATTCTTTTGTTGGCTGCTGCACTTTGCTCCGCGGTTTTTCGTCCACAGCTCAGTCACGCCAAATACTTTATACGACATTCCTGCAATGAGGTTTACGGACACAATCGAGTGGGCTTTCAAAATTCGGGTTACTATTAAAAATCAACGATTGACCTTATGTTGAAGGCTACGGTTCCTAAAGATTCCCAAGACCCTCATCAGGTCATCGATCCACCTTGTGGAAGGCCTTCCAACGCTTCAATTACACTGAAAACTAAAAATATTTCAGCGCCATCTAGCGAGAACATTGTCTCGCTTTCACCTAAACCGCGTATTTAATATTAGTGTTAACACCTAATATTAGTGTTATCAAGCACTTACTATATGTGAAATTGTTTGGTTTCAACTTTATTTTTGCTAGTATAAGGTTAATATTAGTTTTCCAGTGAAATCGCCTCCAGGATTGAAATTCTCTTTTGTCTTTCTTCCCAGGGTTATCCCTACAAAGCGCCATACATATGGGCTGAGATACCTTCCCTAGACCTTCACGAACATTTCAAGGCCAAGATAAGATAAATCACTAATGGCAGTATGTCTACTTAGACATACTGCCATTAGTGCGTGGCACATCCCATCGTCCACCTATAGGTCAATCGGTCATTCCACAGGATTAAAGTTCTCTATCGTCTTTCTTTTGTTATTCATCTCATTAGGTAGTAACCAGTAAATCTGACTCCACTCTTGCCATGAAGTACCGTGTTACCCCCAGTTAATGGGTTGTGGAGGTTTGTAGGCAGCCGCTCCTCGTAAAATACTGGTATTCAACTAAATCCGGCTTGACTGGAAGACGACCCCAATATAGTTGAGAAAAGGCTAGGTAGATGATGATGATGTAAGATTGTTTGGTTTCAACTTTATTTTTACTTGTTAAAATTGGTTTGCCAGTAAAATCATCCCCAGAATTGAATTTCTCTATCGTCTTTCTTCCCAGGGCTACCCCTACACAGCGCCGTACATAAGGGCCGAGGCGGAGGTGGACATACCGCCGCTAGTGCGAGGCGATGTGTGGGCAGCCCTACTAGGAGTAGTGGGGGACATCGAGGAGCAGTACGAGAGGATTGACAAGGAAACGCCTACGCCTACTGATAGACAGGTAAGTGTTCATGTCGATAGGTTTTTTGTAATAAGTTTAAGAAGAAAACTGAAGTAGGTCTGCAGTTTTAGCAAAAATTAAAGTAACAGTTAGTTGTGCCTTAAGCAGAATTAACTTCTACTCTATTATTTGGTTTTGTGAACCAAGCATCTTAAAAATATCGATACTTTATCTTAAGCTCTTTGTTAATAATGTATTTCTTTGGTGTACAATAAAGAGTATATAAATAAATAAATACTTTAAATATGTATATCGAAACACCAAACGAACACACACCGATACAACCAAAAGTATCTATACCTACTCATATCAGTAGTACTCAAATCATTTTTCGATACTATACTCATACTCCTTAAGTATCGATACTTACTGATATCGATACTTTTAGATTTTTTAATGCAAGTACTATAATGAATGATAAAGAAAAATAATTTTGGGAGACTCACCAGACGAAAAACAATAGATTTAAGTTTTTTTTTCCTTTCGGAAAGTTACCGGTGAACTGATTCGAAAATCAACCATAACACAAAGTAATAAAATTCATTTCCCCCAACAGATAGACGTGGACATTCCACGTTGTCACCAATACTGCTGGCTACTCTGTGGTTCGGCGGGACATCGCACTCTAAAGAGATTGCTGAAGGCCTGGCTGCTGACAAACCCACAGTACGTGTACTGGCAAGGATTGGACTCATTGACTGCACCATTCTTATACTTGAATTTCTGTAATGAAGGTAAAAACATCTAATTTTATACATTCTGCTTATTAATCCACTTTATTATTCCTGCATAACGGGCCATCCAAATGTAGCAATATCTATGGCGTCACTTAAAAAATACGAAATCCTTTACTGCGCAGTTAAAGTTCTCCACCCGATTTGAACTGATACGACAGCCCGAAATCGTGCATCGGGCAGTTATCCACACCAGATATAACACCCGTTTGGTTGGAGGATCCTCCCTTTTCAAAAGAGGTTTCTCCAATTAGATCTGTCATGATTTTCGATCTCTGTCGCCATCGTCCTTGACATCTAATCGTACTAGTATTTAGTAAATAACTCATTAATACTACCTCTGACGACCTTACTTACTTATCTCTTTTGTTGCATTAGCATTATCGGCCTTATAATGATCCCACTGCTGGGTCTCAGGCCTCCTCTCTTGGAAAGGGAATAGACCATAATCCACCGCACCGGCCCATTGCGGATTGGTGGATGTCACATGTCTTCGAATTTTTGGTTCTAGCGCATGCCGGATTCTTTTGTTGACTGTACATATTATTACTATCTTTTACCTTCCCACCAGCCCGCGCCTTCGCCTGCCTCTCCGCCTTCGTGCCGAAGTTCCTGCACAAGTTCTTCCTGAAGGACAACAGCGCCGTGATCAAGGAGTACCTGGCGAAGTTCTGGCAGATGACGGCCTTCCACGAGCCGGAGTTAGCGACCCATCTGCACGAGATCAACTTTGTGCCAGAGCTGTTCGCTATTCCCTGGTTCCTTACCATGTTTTCACGTAAGTTTTTGATGTGGTGTTTGGGTTTTTGGTGGGGCGGTTTTGATAAGGCGGTGGTAAAAATGTGTTAGCTGATTAGCTGAAGTAACCTTATTGACTGTTTTTTTCTTGATATAGAAATCCCCTCTCTTCCTATTTTAATATTTCGAATAATTTGATTCATGATAATTTTTGCTTCATTCTATAACTTATTTAGTCTGGACAGAATAGTAAAAAAAAACGTAAATGTAATGGGACAAGGCCAGGAAGATGAAGATGATGCTGTTTCCAGAATAAAAATCTTTGCAATATTATTTGTGGTTTACTATAAAATATTGTTTAAAATAAACACAGAAAAACCTAATTGCTATGACACAAATAGTATTGACGTAACTAGATGTTTTCGCTGATTCTTTACTCTGTGGGAAAAATTAGCTGTAACAGTGACCAAAACATAAATGGTTAAAATAAAATACACACTTTTTGTCCCTTTTGGACACAAACCGTGTGAAACCGTTTCTGTATTTGTCAAGTTTAGAAAGTGTTTAATTTTGTTTATTGCATATAGTCAGTCACATTGAAAACAAACAAAAAGAAAACATTAGATTGCGGATGTATCATATTCTAATGTATTTGCAGTATTGTATTTAACAAAATAATAAAATAAAATAGGGATATTTAAAGTATAAACTCCACATGTGAATCACTGTCTCCCATAATACAAGCTCAGCTTAGTATGGGAATCAGGTCTAGTACAGGTTAATACATTTTACCCTTTTTTTTCTTATTATTAAAATAATATCTTGTTTGGCAATGTAAAGGTTGGCATTAAATTACTTTGTTGTTTTTTTTGTATTTGGCAGCACGTCAGCCGTCGTCAATACTACAGTAAAATTCACAGCTCCATTTTACTTAGATCGCGTCTTATTTCAATGAGTCCACATATGGTCCAGTTGCATAGAGTCTCGAGATACGAAACTACACCAATTTCCTTCATCATAATATCCACTATGAATCACTTTGCGAATAAATTAAAACAACCACTGAACTTCACTCGAAATAAATGTTAATTCAAATTGTTACCCGTGAGAACCTGTAATTGGCTCCAGATCTCATATACAATTGTTATCCGTTTGTTATTGCTGTTGCTTCTCATACGTATGTATAAATAAAATAAATAATCCCGTCAAAAACAATAACAATGAATACACACTTTTTTATGTATATTTGAGGAAGTTTGAAAGTTGCGCCAGTGACAAAAAAGTTGAAAAGAAATCGTTTGTCTTGGTCATGTAAAGAGGAGGGATGGATGATGAAATGCATGTTACTGAAAGAGTTCTGAGTTTAGTTGAGAGAGGGAGGTTAAAGAAAAAATGAATGGATTGTGTGAGAAGTGATATGGCATAAAAGATAAATAGTGATAGTGTGACGGATGACAGAACAGAATGGAAGAAAAAACGTGTTACACCGACCCCAAGTAGTATGGGATAAGGTCAGGAAGAAGAACTATACTACACACACATACACACACTACACTACTTTCTATCAACATCTTTTTTTTTCCAGACGTCTTCCCCCTCCACAAGATAGTCCACCTGTGGGACGCGCTGCTCGTCGAAGGCCCAGCGTTACCCCTGTTCATGGGAGTGGGCATACTAAGACAACTGCGGGACACACTACTGTCGTCGGGTTTCAACGAGTGCATCCTACTGTTTTCTGACCTGCCTGAGATCGACATTGGGGAGTGTGTCAAGGTTGGTCATTCATCATCAGTCATCTTTATAGTCCGTCTAATGAAAGCGCATCCTGAGAAAAGGAGGTTAAATCCAAAAAAGTTGTATGTGGTATTACTAACTAGTAGTAGAATCATGTCTTGATATTTTACAATTTTATTTATTTCCTACAATTGCGGCTGAATAATGTTGCCAACAAAATTTAAAAAAAATCTCCAGGTCGCGCTTTCATTAGACGCAATCTATCTATTTACATAGTTGGGACTGGGTAGGCTTGAAGCCACGTCTGCTGCATTTTGCAACATAATTGGGCGAAAGCAACCACTGACTGGATCCCAAATAACAGGACCTTTCGACGAACCGCCGACGCGGTAGGCCCAAAGGGAGATGGGGTGACGATTTAGACTCTTTCCTAAAGGATTGGCCAGAAGTGGCTAAACACAGAAAAGAGTGGAAGAATGGAAGGGGAGGCTTTTGCCCTGCAGTGGGACACAACAGGCTCGTAATAATAAATAATATTTAAGTAGTTAGCTGAAGATTTGTTACCTATCTATATAAAAGAAGAAACTCTGATTGACATATCAACGCACAGCAAAAACTCTTAGGACTAGGAGCATGAAGTTTTGCACAAAGTATCCTTTTAAAGCGTAGGCGGACACTTAGAGAGAATTTTTCCCTAAGGGGATGAAACGGGGATCTAAAGTTTGTGTAAAGAAAACTACTTACACGTGGGCGAAGCCGCTGCCAGCAGCTAGTAGCAATTAATCCAACTTTTCTTTGGTCTCCCTCTCCATCCATCTACATGTAAACTAAGAACTCTTTATGCCTTTCATCACTCTTCTTCACATGACCATACTAAGACAAACTGCCATCTTGTTATTTATTATTTACTGGCTGTCCCCTGCGGTTTCACCCGCATTTTTCGTTACTGCTTCGCTCCCGTGGTCGTAGCGTGATGGTATGTAGCCTATAGCATTCCTCGATAAATGGGCTATCTAACACTGAAAGAATTTTCCAAATCGGACCAGTAGTTCCAAAGATTACCCCCTACATACAAACTTACAAACATACAAACTTACAAATTTTACCTCTTTATAATATTAGTATAGATTTATTACACACACACACTAAGTAGCGATAATCTTTTGTCTAAACTCAATTCAGTGTGGCTGTGTAAATTATTTAATTTAAAGTTGCCTGTACAAAATAATTTGACAATTGACAATACGATTCAATGAATTACGAGTAGATACTGAGTCTTTGCAAGCTATCAAAGTATCTAATATAAAGTACAGTATTCCCAAATTAATAAAGCGCATACAGATCTTCGCTAAGTGTCACAAAAAACACAAAATTCTACCTAAATTATTCATGAAGAAAATGCACTTAACCACTCTATATACCACAGAAATCTTCTGATATCTATGCTATATACATATCACCTTCCGACGTTCGGAAAGTACGAGCGTTGCCGAACAGTGACGATGATTTCTATGCGCATTATCACTTTGGGAGACCTGTATTTCTTTATTTGTGTTAAGAAAAGACACATTTCCTACAAAAGTTTGCATTCACTGAATGCTGTGAGCTCAACTATGACATTGACATTGGGGAGTATGTCAAGGGCATTGAACAATAGTTAATATATGCAATTCAGTTACTGCTATTACCTTTAAAGATGTTTCTGATACCTTGGCATGATTGTGAAAACCTTTAATGACGTTATTTCGACATTTTTTGCCACAATTTTGAAACTGTTAAGAAAGACTGTAGAAGTAGATATCATGCTTTTTGTTAGAAACAGTTTAAGCTCATCGTCTTTTTTCCTACTAATATTATAAATGTAAAAGTTTGTGAGAATGGATGTGTGGATGTTTGTTACTCTTTCAGGCAAAAACGGCTGGACCGATTAGGTTAAAATTTGGTATGTAGATAGGTTATACTTCTATTCCCTAATTCTGAATATGGCTTAGCTGTGTGCCAAGTTTGATTCTAATTTGTTCACCCGTTACGGTGTGAGAGTGTAAGAAGCACTAACATTTAATTTTAAAATATTAGTTCTCTCTCTCTGAACTGTTAGACTGATTAGCAGGATCTAAATAGGTATTCTACATATAAATTAAAAATCAAATTATTCAGTTCAGAGATTTAAAAAACAGAATATACTCTCCATAAAAACTACTAATTGTTAAAAATTTTAAGAGTCGTCTATTTAAAAATTAAAAATAACAAAATGGATATTGACCAAAACTCTCAATTGGTCATATCTATGCTTACAATCTACACGTTTCTATCTAATAAATTAGTTGAATGGTAATAATTTTATCACCCCAGGCACCTACAGCACAAAAAAAAAACATATAATGGTGATCATTTAAATAATAAATAAATAAATAAATAAATAAATAAAATAACGTTGACTTATGATTAGCACTCCGATATTTCCACAGGCATAATACTAATGCACATAGGTACTAGTCTTTTCTGTATTACCCAAAGGTTGACTGGTAGAAAATGCCTAACGGCCGAATACTGATACGCCACTCAAACATTTAAGGGCTGCTTAAACGTTTGAGCAGCTCTTAAACTTTGTTTTCGTATTCTCAAACGTCAATTTTAAGCATCTGTTATATTTAAGTTCTCCAGAAATTAAGTCATTAGACATTAAGTCCGCCTTTGAATCTTTATGTGCATAAAGTATTAAATAAATAAGCATAGGGGTCCGTTCACACAGACCGGCTCTGAGAGGAGAGCACATTTTTGCGTTCAATCATTCTTTATGACAAAACAGTGCACATGCAAAAATAAACTTTACTACAAATATTTAAAACTCTGTTTTCAATGTGATAAAAATCTGCTCTGCTCTCCGATCCGGTCTCTGTGAACGGACCCAGCATAATCAGCATCCCTGGATTGTAAGTAAGAGAAACCCAAGACCCTGGAAGGAAGGCAAAGAAAGAAGTGGGTTTTAGTCAGTAAAAGTCTGATACGCCCTACACTGCACTCAAAGCAGGAGAAGTTATTTTGATGATCTCTTACCTAAAAAAACCCTTTTAAAGATCCCACTGCTGGGACTCAGGCCTCCTCTCTAGTAGAAGGAATGAGCCGTATGTCTCCACGCGAGCCCAATGCGGGCTGGTGTCACAAACTTTGAACTTTTATTTCTAGGACATGTCAGTTTTCTCACGATGTTTTTCATTTCCATAGGAATCTATCGAAATGTGCCGCAGTTCACCGAGAAGTATCAGCTATAGAAGGTTTACAAATGAAGCTCAAATAAAGGACCCCATGGTAAGTTTTCAATATCATTTCAGTCGATAGAAGTTGCTGACTGGGTATAGACCTTGCTCAAATATTGCCTCAACGATCAGTTTCAATATAGGTTTTATATACTTGAGTAGTTACCGAAGGGCTTGAAGCGGCAGTGCCTCAAGGCACCGACAAGCTCGGGTGCACCTAAAACCTCACTAGCAAACCTTTTATTGAACTATCGAGAAATTCTCCCACTTTCGAAGTCTAAATAAAACTAGGTAGCAACACTAATCATGGCAATTCGTATTAGTCAGTAAAAGTTTGACACCCCTTCCTGCTATCACCTAGAGCAGGAAAGGCTATTTGATGATTTCCGTGTAAAAAAGGGCCCCAGTTTTTTATGCCACTGTTTTTTTACACAAGGTTTCCTTTTAATGACGCAGGCGAGCACTAAGAGAGGATTTACCAAAATTCACTGCCTAAAGGGATCTAACGGGACTCCAAAGTTTATATTGAGAAACCTACTTTCATGCGGGCAAAACCGCTGACTGAAGCTAGTGTGCAAATAAAACATCTTGATGCATTGCTATGTTGGCTCAATCGTCTGTTTTAATTATCACTTCAACGTTAACTAATAAAAGTTCTACTTTCAGGATATCGTGGAAATCCCAATGGAAACATTATTCACTGAAATCAGTCCAAGAATCAACTTGTCAGACTTCTTCTCGCTGATATGCCAAGATAAATGCTGTGTCATTGACATACGGTCTAATTTACTGTGAGTATACAATTGATTCATAGATTTTTTTATAATATAAACCAGAGCTTCGGGGATAGCTATCTATCTGCGGTAGGTTATTGAAAACGGGCGCTAATAAAATCTGGATCACCAATTAGCCTCTTCGCACGCCTCTCCATTGGTCTTATTTTAATCCGTCAATGCTTTCAACTGACAAGTCCCGTTTTCCTAATTTCATTAACTTTTTATTCTTTAGTTAAATTAACCCTAGATTCTTGAACGGAAAAAAGTCAAGTTTACTGTCAACAACCATTCGCTTCACTTAACACTCTTTTGATAATTGCCAAATTAAATTTGCTTTCGCGAAAAGGTAACGGTCTGATAGGTAAACCAAGTTCGTTTTTAGGGTTCCGTACCCAAAAAGTAAATCGAGACTCTATTACTAAGACTCCGTTGTGCGTCCGTCTGTCTGCCTATCCGTCTGTCAGACTGTCACCAGGCTGTATCTCATAAACTGTAGTATCTAGAGAGTTGAAATTTCACAGATGATTTATTTCTGTTACCGTTACAACAACTAGTGATAAAAACAGAATAAAATATGGAATGCATGAATGGGAGCCGACTGGACTGAAACGGCTCCCATACTTGAAACGACAAGGAGATTTTTTTGCCATTTCTTTGCTACAGACAGTACGGAACCCTTGGTGTGCGAGTCTGATTCGCACTTAGCCAGATTTTGTTTTTTTTTCACTACGTCAATAGTAAAAGCATACACAACTCCAGCACTTATACATTTTTTTTTATACTACTTCAATATTAAAAACCACAGCCAAATTTACACGCATCACTTCTATAACTTTTGCTATAGTTACGAGAAAAGCTGCATCGACGGCAGTATCAACGTGCCGTACAGCGGAGTGCACCTTGGTCAGCACGAGCTCAGAGCCCTAGGGCTCCACCCGCAGAGAGTCATACAAGAGGCCATCAAGTCGAAGAAGAATGTCGTCGTCGCCGCCGTTGAAGAGGAGACTGCTCAATTAGTAAGTTTAAAGTAGTACCTACACACCTTTTTTTTTAGGTGGGGAATCATCAAAATGACTTCTCCCGCTCTGGTCTGGGTGGAGCGGGAGGGTGTGTCAGTTTTTTACTGACTAAAAAACTCCTGTTCCTGCCTTGCCCTAGTTCCGGGGTCCCGGGGATCTCTTTCTTTTTTTCTTTCATGGTTTTACATTAGGTGTGTAAAACCATGAAAGAAAAAAAGCTAACATTTATTTTTTCATATACTTACACTTTTCCGCACTAGTGCGGAATTGAGCGGGAGCTAGCCCTCGCCAAAATGCATTGTATGTATCGTAGCAGGCTGCGAGCGGCGTGATACCCACAAGTGCCCGTAAACCCCGGTTTATTTATTTCTTCGTAATGAAATACTTTCTCCACTTGTATCAAAATGTACTATTTCTCCTTCGACTCATTCTTGATACACCCGGTCATGTTAGCTAAGAATTCAGTCAAATTGCTGGTGTTTTTGTAAGTCGTAGTCTCATTAGGGTATCGCCTTAGTATTTGAGAAATCGGGCACTATAAGCGGTAACAATTTATGTATGATACAACTAGAAAATCAATCCCGCTTCAATATTACGATCCCGAGAGCCTATTTTGAACATTAGCTTAAAACTAAACTCCATTAATAAAAACCCCAACATGCTCCAAAAACAAACAACTATCACCAACAAAATCACTGGTTCTATACAATATACTTTCAAGCATAAAAGTAACTACTACTTCGATCGACTGCTACGCTACCGTGTCGCGGCTTTGATTCCCGCACGGAATAAATATTTGTATGACCTACCAACGTAACTACTACTTAAAGTCCTCATGATCTGATATTTATTTATCTCACAGTTCTTGTTCAATGATGTAATGTTTATTGAAGTTGTAGATTTTTTTATATGGGGTCATGTACCTTTGAAAGGCATATGAGGGGCCAATTTCAACTGGCAGAAGCCCCTTAGACATTTTTCATATATCTACCAAATGTGTTATCAACGATTATCCTGGTGTGGCCTTCTGTAATAGGGTGTTTGACAATATTTTAAAATGTATGAAAAATTACACAGCACTGTTCATATAAAACATATGTATATTAGCGTTTAAGTTTTCAAAAATACTCAGGAAATTATAAAAAGAGGGATGTGATTTAATACTTTATTGTATTAAACATTTACTTGCGTGTGTACATCCTTTCTTGGAGATCCTTAAGGTGAATGCTTCAGCTAGCCCGCGAAATTCAAATTTTCTTACGTTTTTTGCAATTTGCAAGCCAGTGGTAGGTAGTATGAAGTTAAAAATACTTTAGCGACTGTAAAACGTAAATAGTTACATAATTATAACCATAAAATCATCAATACAAGCCTCCAAACTCATTTAGTTGCAGGAACGTTTTTGACCTCGAAAAAATCGTTCCTGCACTTAGGTGGGCTTGGAGGCTTGTATTGATGATTTTTATGTTTATAATTATGTAACTAGTTGCGTTTCACAGCCGCTTAAGTATTTTTAACTTCATACAACTTACCATTGGCTTTCAAATTGCAAAAAACTTAAGAAAATTTGAATTTCGCGGGCCAACCTGGAACATCCCCCTTAATAATAAATAAAAAATCCCTATACGTGCTATATGGCACCCAGTGACCACCCCCGATTGGTGGGAAACTATTAAGATATATGTATTTTTTTTATTTCGAATCAATCAGTTTTATGGCTCGGCCCATAGTAAGGACCAGGGTCGATAGATGGCGTTAGTAGTACATAGTCAGTTCCAGCCTCATTCATAATTATGGTAATATATAAAGTAACTAGTTTCTGCTGGCGGCTTCAGTCGCTTGAAAGTTTGTTTCTCCATACAAACTTTCACCTTTTTAAAAGTTGAATTTCCAAAAATCTTTTCACAGTACTCTCTGAGGACATAAAAGAAAGCAGTGTGCAAAATTCACATTTTAGGTACAAGTAATTTGGGCTGTGCGTTGATATGTCAATCACTCAGATATATAGAAATCAGTTTCTCATTTTATGAAAATAGGTTTCTCCATTCATACTTTGTACCTCTGTTTCACCCCCTTAAAAGCTGAATTACCAAAAATACTTTCTTAGTGCTCTCCGACAACATAAAAAGAAGCTATGTACAAAATATTACGTTCTCTCATACAACCCAAATCACATAATTTAGAACGTGTTAAAAATAGGGGTAGTTATCAAAAACGAAAAATGAAAACCTTTTTATTTATTTGGGTTATCATAAATGTTTTTCAAATTTGTGACGGCCACGTACCGGTAGACGTAGCATTGGAAGGCCACCCACAAGGTGGACCGACGACCTGGTGAGGGTCGCGGGAATCCGATGGATGCGAGACGCACAGGACCGGTCGCTGTGGCGACGCTTGGGGGAGGCCTATGTCCAGCAGTAAACTTCTTTCGGCTGAAATGATGATGAAATGCTTCTCAAGTATATAGAGTAATATATAGACCATATATAGCTCAAGGAATACAATTCTGCATACACACAAATTTCCATATTTTCACCCCCTAATTGTGTTTCCAAAAGCCCTTAGTACTGACCTACGTCATAAAAGTCTTGCACATAGATTTGGCTGCGCATTGCTATGTCAGTCAGTCAGTTTTTCCTCATATTTAAACTGGCATAGAATGTCGTCGCTCAGTCTGCTGAGTTCGCACAGTTTGTATGTTAGCCTCATTAAATTAATACGTAGGCGTTTGCAACTTAACATTTTTTCTTTAATTGCAAGTTTTGCTGTGTTTAGAATTAAAACTAGGTACGTGTTTGCAACGTAGTTTTTTGAAATATAACATTATGAAAAATTAAAATTGTTTGGTAGGCGGTACGTCTTTCAGTGGGATTGTTTTTTTGTATTGGTATAAACCAGTGCTTAACAGTCATCTGGTGTTAACAAAGAGAATATAACCACTAGAGAGCGTATAGGCCGATTTCTTCTAAGTACACGACTCACTACTGCGGGCCGGGGGACGAAGAAGAATGCGCGGCTGCAATTGGTCAGTTCAAGGTCAGGATGCGTAGGTAAGGCTATCGTTAGGGGTGCACTACTTCAGTAAGGGAAAATAGTCGATATCGATAAAATGGATTTCAACGTTATAAAAAATACACAATTAAAATGAAAGAAATAATATTTAATCAAAATCAATAAATTACACAAAAACATATGCACTTATCATGTTATTATTGATTTTTAAACTTTTAGTTCCGGAATCTTCGGAAATCTAAAATGAAAACATGTATCTCAAACACAAAGAGGGACAAATCTTTTTTACATCAAAGACCACCGCCAAATTGTTGTAAATCCAAGTGAAAATTGTACTATTTTTTTGTTATTTATGGCTTCATAATAAATTGGTGTAAATCCTGGACTGATCGGTCGGCGCCAGAGAGAAACAAAAAAAACCGGAACTTACATAAAGAGTATGTGAATTTAATAAAAAAAAAAAATATTAATTTTAATTTTATTACAGTCGATATCAAATTTCAGTTATTACTGCTATTAAAGTGGACACCACTAATTGTCACGATAAAAATACAAAGGAAAAGAAAGGGATAAAAGCATTAGAATTGTCTAATGAAAGAAAGGGACTTTTCCAAAAGACATCAACGCGGAAAACAAATTTGGGCTCTTTTACCCAGAAACCATTTTAGCTAGACCTCTGCGGTGACTCATGATCTGAATAAATCAAAATTTATTTTCGTTTTGTATACTTACCGATGAAAAGTTATGCCATCCTTTTTGTAATTAGATGTCTTGGAATGTTTCCCACACCACTTCACCGCGCATGAAGGCATTTTGATGCGTTATAATTAGATTAAAAGGTTTTAAAATTTGTATTTATTTAGCGTTCACACAGGTCTAATACTTGGTTACAACTAAAACGGTTACACCTATCGTAGCCTATACATAGGCGAAAAATCGCTAATAGTTTTCGTGCGTCGGGGCACTGTATGCGCAGTCAAGTGGTTATATCGTCGTTGGGTGTTAAGCAGTTTGTAGCAGACCTGTTCGAAAGAGTTACCGCGGCTCTCGAAATCATAGGGCAATTGAAGGAACAAGGGTTTTAGTCAGTAAAAGTCTGACCCTCCCTCTCGCTCTACCCTAGGCGGGAGAAGCCATTTGATGATTTCCCACCAATATCAAGAGTTAAGTCTTTGGAACTACTTTCTGATTTCATAATTTCAATCCAAAATCACGGTGACAAATCCCGTTACCGTTGAATGATCTTTTTAACAAAAAGACTTTTATGTCATTTATTTCTCAGAAGTACTCTAAACGGAACTACTTTATGCCAAAATCATTTTGTTTTTTTTTTATCATGCCGACCATGCGTAACAAAAAAACAAAACAATTAGCTATCACAACAGTTCCGTTTTCAAATCGCATCTTCTATACCATTATGGTCATGCCATTGATGATATCACACTCGCAGCCTCGCAGGTGTAGTATGTAGTGTAACTAAATCGCTTGTCAAACGGTCATTGACCCCATTAAAGTTAGCGCGTCTTAAGTTTGGGCTGTTTATAATGGACGCCTACTTTCAAGACCAACGGTGAACTTCGGTTAGATGATGTTTCTTGTTATTACTTTATTTTAATGAATTGCTTGTTGTTATGTGAGAATATTTTTTCAAACTCAGATATTTCAATTAAACATTTTATTTAGGTACCTACTTACTGTCACTTTTGAATTGTCAAGGATTTAGTTAGTCCCTGCCAAGGTTGTGAGATTTCTGCGGCTTTGGAACGCAAAGAGCAACTGAAAAAAGCAAAGGAAACAATAGTATGTTTTAATTAATCACTAAAATTCTGAAAATCCTTCTTGCCTCCTGAGTGCTCTCGCACTCAGAGCGTGAGAGGTTTGATGTTTTCCCACCAAAAAAAAGGATTTAGTAATTCAGAAACATAACGATAGTTGCATGTTCCAAAGGGTAAATTAGGGGATCTCTATGGAAAAGAAAGTACTAGAAAACTTGTTCTTACTTTTTCAAAAAAAGATAAAAAAAGTATGTACCTACTAAGACTAGAAAACTAAGGGCCTGTTTCACCACCTATGATTAAGTTTCGAGTATCTTACTTGGCAGATAATTTCATACAAATTCTGTTCCATTTTTGAATTTATTCAGTGAGTAGTGCCTACTCGGACATTGTGAAACAGGCCATAAGTATTATAGTGTTATATCACATTCGAATTTGGTACGGACAAACCACGGATTTGATGAATGAACAGGTTACTTCTAGGCAACCATGCTTAAACGTCGACTACACCATCAGGAGAGATCAAACCGCGAGCTTTTCAGTAATAATAGTAAAAAAAATCTAATAATACAACACTAAAAAAACAAAATTAAAACGCGATGACTTTTAAATAGAAATTTCTAATCCAATTTCATTCTATACATAATAATATCAAGATCAATATATAAATGAATACATATTCCTTATCACCATGGGTAAGCAGGCCATATTATTAGCATTATGTTAACCTATTTCCCTAAGTCAATGTTAACCGCAACATATGGAATGTTTTTCAGCAGCTGTAACCTTTTCAGCATATTGTAATGTATTTTATTGGGACAGAGAATAAAATGAATAATTTTCGCATAATTTTGATCGTTAATATATTGGATAATACATATAAAAAAGTCATCGCAGTTTATTACTAGATATGCTGAGGAAGCGGTCAAACGCAAACTTATCAACAATAAAAAAATAAGAAATAAAAAAAATAGTGTATGGTTTTAGAACTTTTGACTTGCCTATTTATAAGTTAAATTCTTGTTACTAAGCATTCATGGACTGTTTATAACTATGTGAAAAAACCGAAAACGACGTGGTAACAGAAAAAAATACGCACGAACGCACACACACGCGACACGGAACGCACAGGCGCTAGGCGTTCGCATCCAAGGGATTCCCGCAACCCTTACCAGGCCGCCAGGTCTTTGGTCCTCCTTGTAGGCGGCCTTCCAACGCTGCGTCCTCCATAACGCGGTAGCCACTCCAGAACCTTTCGGCGTTCTGCGAAAAATGTCATAGCAATAAGCGTGGTGGGGAATAACGATTAATTCATGAATCCCCGACCGGTCCTATGAGACCGCGTTGTTATTGTTTTACTATTGTGTCTCGTTTTGCGGGTATTTGATAGGTTAAATCATACAAATTGTAACTTAGAAACTAAAGAAGCAACTTTTATATGCCTTTCATTTATTATAATTTCATAACGCATATTTTTCTTTGCAGTTCACTGACTACCTAGTGAAGTGTGGTGTGCCGAGGGTGTGCATACTCCACGGAGGAATATCAGCCTTACTGACGCATGTACCTTCACTGTTCACCGTACCACCGAAGAGGAACGGGCATAAGTAGACAGAAGTTTTTGTACTAAACACACGGAGTAGATAGTGAATGGAAAGCTAAGTAGTGCAGTAACCCTGTTGCGTGTATTGTCTGTGAAAAATAAAGTACCGTAATGTCGGGTTACATTAGCCCTAAGGGCGCTTCCAATTTATGCGTTTGTAAACGGCCTGCTACGGTGCTGAAGCGGTGCGTTAGTCGTATTGCGTCCGGAGGACCGCTATTTTCCATACAAAGTGCACCGTCCTGTTGTCGAGCGTTCGCAGTACCGGCGCCGCACTGTTGCCGCACCGAGCGTTTTGTATGAAAAAAGAGGATCGTCCGTGCGCAGTACGTCTAACGCACCGCTTCGGCACAAATTGAAACACGAAACACATAAATTAAAAAGCGCCCTAAAGTACAACTTTAGCCCAAGCTCGTTAACCAACAGAAATACAGTAAACACAGAGACCGGTGTTCCTATTGGTTCATATGCTTGGGCTAAAGTTATACCTTAGGGTCAAAGTAAGCTTTACCGGTATACAATGAAGATAACTTATGTAATAAGCAGTCAGTAAATGTTTATTTTAGTTCATGAAATAACTGAATTAATTGAAAAGTTTTCACTTCTTTAGACATTTTTTTTCGAAGGGTCATGTAAAATAAAGTGTCACATGTCAACAGACTGGCGTCTATAAATTACTTTAGTTTTAGATGCATTTGTGTACATGTCCAACTTACGTCATAATCAAGCAATATGGCGTCCAGCATGGCGTGCAGCAGCAAATTTGATGTTTTTTATACCTAGTTTATTAGCCCCTGAAGATCGAATTGAGACAGTTCTCAAAAATAGATACGTTAAGTATTCTATTTTCTTAGAATAAAAGTTGCTAAACGATGATGCGCGAGATATGAAATTACGGTATTTTTATCGGCTTCTGGAAACCTTTAGTTTTGATGATTGTATTAAATTGTTAAATCTCGCATCTTTATTTTTATTATTATTTAAAAACCAGACATAAAAACTAGACACATAATAGGAATTTTGTTGCAAGTAAATTGATCAGGGAGTTCTCCCGGCTGTCAAAGTGTAAGGGTGCGTCATTTAGATCGGTAAAATAAACAGCACGAATTGATATATCGAGAGTTTTTGCATATTAGCATTTTATTGGTGTTCTGAACTCGTACTTGTGGTTTTTTATTACGTTTTTGTCCTGGAAAAGTGGTGACACACAACTCTTTATCATACGTACTGCAGTGTTTTCCGTGTATAGTCAAAAAGTCTAAAAACGTAAAATTGCGGTTTGGACTTTACAGTAAATCGAAATACGAAACAAAGATAAGAAAGTCTTCTTCGAAAAGATTCTGCCGGAGTCTTGTGTTTCCTGGTAACTACAACCTAGGAGTATTTAAGCCGAGAGTGAAAAAGTTAACTTCTAGGCAAGCTCGCTCCATTGTCGACCACATCGCTTACCATCAGGTGAGATAGTGGCCAAAGGCGAAACTAACAATGGATTACTATATTAAATTTGTTATAGGATGGTTTCGGTGACAGCTGTCAGATTCATACAATGTAGCTATCTATCCTTTTCTCTCATCTTTAAGATGCATAATTTCGTCCTGCTGTCACCTAACCCTTGTTATGTAAAAAAGACTATAGGTAACGCACTTTTGGTGAGCCTGATTTTTAGGTCGCAAGCTCTTATCACTTCGTGGTATAAAATAGTAGAATAAATTGTTTATGTCCCCAATTATTAAATTACTAAATATATTCTTTCACTTTTCGTAAAGAAGAAAGAGATGTCTATATTATTGAAGTGTGTATCTTCGTTATACTTATAACTAAAGTTGTCAAAAAATAAATGGCTCGTTTTGACATTTGTCATAATGATTGAAAATTGCATGAGTTTTTTTTTCACTTTATAGTACATAAAGTAAGTGCAAAAAATACTCGCAATATATCCTATCCTACTTAATATTATAAATGCGAAAGTTTGTGAGGATGGATGTATGTTTGTTACTCTTTCACGAAAAAACGGTTGGACCGATCTGGTTGAAATTTGGTATTTAGATAGTTTATACCTTGGATTAACATATAGGCTACTTTTACTCATACTTTTTTTTTTTTTTTTTTCGATTTTGTTATTTTTGCTATAGGCTGCTTTTTATCAACACACCACGCGGGCGAAGCCGCGGGCGGAAACTAGTTCCGTCATATTAAAAGGCGTCAAAAAATTATGAATTTTTTTAAAAACACTATGTAATTAATTATTGTTTTATTGATTATTTCAGTTTCGTTCCAAGTTACAAGTGTCAAAACGGGCTTTTTATTTTTTGACAGCTTTAAGTTAGTTATTGTTCTGTGGTTCAGAACTTCCAAATTTTTTTATAAGTCTGATTTGTACTGTTGAAGTTGTAAAAGTATTTTAGCATGAATGTAGTTAGTAGTGAATTTACGTTAAGATCTGAATTGAACTGTAAGCATAATCGTTTTTAATATTTTTATACCAAGATATCAAAGCATGAATATTGAAATTAGAAACGAAAAAAAAATGAGATTTTTATGTAAATGTTTTGTTTATTATTATTTCTAAGTATATTAAATGTGCATTCCGGTTTTACTATGAATTTGTATTTTTATCCAGTGATATGTAAAAAAGTTGATTTTATTGTATTATTAAATTAAGCCTTTCGAGGAAGAACGGCTTAAGCGCCAGTATACTTACTATTTTTGCAGGAAGAGGTTTTTTCTCTTTTAATTAAAAAAGTATTTATAATAATATGCCAATAGTGCCTATTTTAACTAATAGATCCGTAGTTTTATAAATAAAAAGTCTTCACTTAATATATTTAGAACGATATTATCATAAATACTTTTAGATTGAGAAGGAAAATATCGCTTCCTGCAAAAAGCGACTAATGTCGGTTACGGTGTTCTTCATGATAAAGGGCGGGCCAGACTGTTTTAAACAAGCTTTCAACAGGGGTCACCTTGGTGGGTAGTTTGTGGAGCTCACGGTTGGTGTTTGCGTCCACACTGTTTACAACCAGGCTCCCACCTCAGTTTGTTGTCGATTCTTTTTTTGGAAGCACGCGTTGCGATATGGCTCCTTATTTAACTAAACTTCAAAAAGTTGGCGTGGCATTAGCACCTGTGTGCGCAAGTGAGGACAATTTCCTTTAATTTTTCGGTTAAAATTTCCCATCCAACTTTTTTTTGGTCCGTGTCCTTATACGTTTCTGAAAATAGGTCCTAAAGACAGGGCAGGTCCCTGTAGAGTTCTCTAAATTCACTAATAATTTATTTTTCCCGCGTAGACGCCATTTTCGTAAACACAGTTCGTAAATATTATGTGCGTAACGTGCGGACACAACGGTTGCTGCTGCGCAACTGCCCTTACGTGGTTTACAACAAGCGTTTACACTGTGGAATACGTGTTTACAACGGCGGCATCCACACGCGGTTGGCAACGCACGTCCGTCCACAGAGGTTGTTGAAGGTCAAACGAATTTTTGTTGCAAACAAGTGTTTACACTGTTGTAAACCGCCGGTGGAGATCGATGTGGAGGGCTTGTTTACAACAGTCTGGCCGGGGTTTAAGGATCGACAGTAATTTTTGTGTAAAAATAGAAGCAATTTAGTCAAAAATGTTGTACGTTTACGTACCTACCTATTATTTATATATGTATAAATGAACTATATTTAATCTGAAATATCAATTGAACACAGATTTGAATGTAACAATAATTATATTTTAACGAAATAAGTTATTTATACGCAATACGCATGTACAGTACTGCTACGAATTTATTTAATAAACATATGAACGTTTATTGTTTGTTATTGGTCCGGTGCTCCACTGAATTCCCACGGCTTCATCTCCGACCGACTTGCACTTCATTGACTGATAAGTACCCACATAATTACCGGCGTATTGTCGTGTGGGCAGCCCCCTAACGGCCAGTGACGTTCTTACCCCCTATCATGTTATGAATGAGGCTCCTATCAGGAGGGGGGCAGCGCGCGAAGTGGGGGGCGGTCGACGCCGCTCTCGCATTCGCCGGCCGTACCTCGCCGCGACTGCGTGTCTCGTTCGCGCTCAGCGATTTCACAACATTCCTCGCGTGCAGTGAAACTTCATAAAAAATATTTTGTTGCAAAAACAAATGGGCGTCGATAGTGAAACGTAAACTTGTGATGATGCACAGTGTTCTGTGAAGTTTGCGTCGTTTGACAGTTAAGTCTTGGTGCAGTTTACATTCTTTCCGAGTTCCGCCCGCTCGGAGGACAGTAAGAGAGTGACAGTTTGCCGTGTTTTGTGCGAGTTTTCCTTGGAGGAGTTCTCTGTGTTTTTGGTCGGAGGCCGTCGTGAACACCGGCCCCGACATGATGGAGGGATACTTCGACATCTCTAACGATCTGAAGGACGTCTGGGAGGCGGACATTGACCCGGTGAGTTAACCTTGCTTGATATCTCTTATCGCGGAGGTGATGATTTGATTTAATTTGCGATCTGCCAAACAATGGTCGAAGAGAAGTGCGATGTTATTGTAACGCTGAAAATTGATTGCAACACAAGTTTGAATGTTATAGTCCAACAAGTTCCATTCATGTTGAAACAATCGCTGAACAATACTCGGGCCAAGAAAAAGTTTGCTGCTGCATACCTCGTTGCATTCGCATGAATACGTTTATTTATACCGTCATAAAAGAGCGAGACTGGAATGAAAGTTTGCGCGATAGTGCTGATAACAAACTCTTGTACCTACTATGTTTATAATCGAACTTGGTATTTCCCACGATTTTAATAACTTTTCTTAATCATACGTGAAAAAAGTAGTGTCGGGAAATTGTTAAAGTTTTATGACTTTCTAAGAGCGACAACCCTGATTTACATTCTAGAAATTGGTGAGAGAATGCTGTATGACATAGCTAGATAGATGTATGCGGCGACTTTCGTTTGTTCTGTTTATAAACCGCCTGAATCATTTGAATCGAAGCACGTTGATATTCATACGGCGGTAATTAAATCAACACACTGCTTTACCCTACAGTGTCGTAACTCCCGAGACAAACGAATGTTTAATTATCGATTTTTGAATGGATTTCCAATCTCTAGAATGTTCGTTAATTCTTGATTAACGATACAGAAATCCTTACGAGAGTTGTGATTAGATTTCTAATCGGCAGTGCAGTCACGCTTAATATGGATATAATTAAGACCTGCTTATGTTATTGCAAGCTGGATGCCTAATTCAGTATTTATTAAGTACAAGGAGTTGCTAAGTTGTTGGGAAACCAGTCTGAGCGAGCAATTAACGTTGTTGATGTAATATCAAGGAGTTTGTCTCTAATTGTTTTGGCCAGGCCGCTCTACTGACGCAGGTACGATGCTCTACTCACAGGTTTGTTTATTTGTTATGTTTTTTCTTCAAAAACATCGTACCAGCATCATCATTTAGGACTTGAATGATGTTTAAACGAAAATGATGAGACTACCTTCATTCTGGCAAAATTAGAAGTGAGCAATCCGGATTTTTCCGCGTCATGTTTTTGTTTTGATTTTCCTGAAAGACTTTACAAAAATAGATGCATACGCTTGTACAAATAGTAACAACTATGCATGTGGGGCGGTATCTTATCAGTACTATGCATTAAGAGTGAACTTCAAAACTTTATAAATAGCTCAGATAGTGCATTGCTACATAACGTCTTATACCTACTTATTCGGTTTTGGATTGTCATTCTTTATTTAAATTTTGACATTTCTTGTTTAAATTATTTTTCACGCGACAAGTGGAAAATTCACATAACTTGTTATGATAATGGCATTAACAACACCATTGAATAATAATTCTGAAGATGAAAATCGGCAACAGGTTTTAGTACAAGAATAATACCCTATTCAGGATAAATCGGTGACCAATTTGTGAGAGAAGTGATAAAAAGAATCTATAGTTAAAGGGGGTGTGAAAAGAATCGGTTCGGATGTCACTTCCCCCAAAAATGTAACCCTCGCGCAAACGATAGGGGTACAATATAAACGGACAGATTTTATCGTTGAATGGCTACAATGAAGACATTCAAATCAAATTACTCCGTGTTTGTAATACAGAAATCAGGAAACGGGCAATTATACATTAACATGGATGGTGGGAACTGTTCATAATTACAGTGAAGTGAGACATTAATCTTTTACAAGCTACAACAGAGGAAAGAAAACAGATTGGTAAGGCTTACAACCTCCTTCGAAAACTTTTTTTAATTTAGCATGCAACACCGAACTGCACGAATCAGTGTTGCCCACTTCACAAGATTTAAATCATTCATAGTTCACTAACACCATGCCACTGTTACCTAATCTACATACAGTTTATTTATATTCCAATCACGGAACCCAGGTCCTGTCTCCTACGTATGGGGAATTATTAATAACTACAATTTACCGTCCGTAATCATCAAAGGGTAATCGTTCAATCAATGAAAGGATTAATCTGTGTAGAATGCGTGTATTGACCTCTAGGGTACAAAAAAGGCCCGCGACAGAATCAAATCAATTTTTTGTGAGCGGACGTGGATATTCTACCGGCACAGTAAAGGTTAGTTTTGGCTTCTGTTTGCGTGTTTTTCCTCTTGAAATTTAAAACAAAACTGGTAACTTTTGTTTTAGTTTTTTTTTCTTATCCTGTACGAATTTCTTATCCTCGTGGTTGGCCTCTACGGGCGTCATCCTCTCTTGGACGACCAGTGAGTGACGATCTTCATTTACCAGTCGGGTGCATTCGTACCTACGACTTTATCAGCACACTCCTACTTCTAATTACATAATCATCTTACTTAAACTTTTCCAATTTTGTTTGGGGTCGGTGCAACACGGTTTTTTCTTCCATTCTGTCCTGTCACTGGTCATGCTATCACTAACTCCCTTTTCTTTCATATCACTCTTGACTTCTAATTCCAATTTAGTTCGTAAACATTAAAAACTCTGAGTTTTTAAACTAAGAAGTTAGTAATTTATTTAATTGGTTAATTCGTCTAAAGGTGATTTCATGTTAGCAACATATTTAAGATTCCTAAAGAAGTCACGACTCTTTTGGAAATAACTATCTATTATCGACTTAGTTACTAATATGAATAATAAATAATATAATCCTTACATAAATAATTGATGTCCATATGACCATTATGTTAACGATCTCGCAAATTAATTCAATGTCTTTAGTAATTAATTATTCGTTTCTATGCAAATTAGAGTGGCGTCAATTTTGTATTCTAATCCTTTCATCTCATAACTATTAATATCATTGTCACATTCATAAAGTTTTCTTTTAGATCTTTTAATAACATGATAAACGATTTCAATTCATTCAGCATAGGTTCTAATGGGAAAATTAAAAAAAAAGCTACAAGTCGCAGAGTGGTGAATGAAGAAAGAAACCATAAAGCCGACATACCAATTAAATACCAAGAGCATGGACGTATTCAAGAGTCGTTCCATTAAAAATATCAACCATAAAAAAAGAAACAATGCAAACCTCCTTGGTAAACTATCAACTTTGACAGTTGTTTTTACAAAAATCATTCAAAATTCGAAGGTTTTTCGGGAACAGCCATTAAGACGTCGACTAGCACCTGTAACTTGTTTTGTGCTATGCGGTGACGTCATGGCTTGTTAATGGTTGATAACCCGGCCATGTTCCGGAGATGATTTGCATACGTTCATTTGCTGCGTGCGTGAACACTTCCAGATTTGGTCAGGTTGGCTGGGCGTACATTTCTTATGGCTGGCGTACGGTATCGCATGGTGCGTCGACCTGGTGCGTTGAACCAGGGGCCCGGCGCCGCAGGTGCTTTTTTTATTAATATTAACTTGTTCGTTCATTATGATGGACAACGGAGGCTAGTTAACGTTATTTTGAAGCTTGGTTTTATTTCTTAAGACGATTAATAGTTATTTGGTTATAACAGAAGACGCTTGAAACTGTTGTTGAATTGAAGCAAGTCAAACGAGTACGGTCTGCAGAACAAGTCGAATAATATCAATGTACTTTTACTTGACTTATTCTAAAGTTCTGCACAGGTATAAAAGTTCAGTTAGTTCTTGATTTGAATAATTTTTCAGACTGTAAACACATGCAAATTAACTGTCTACATAAACCTATTATAAAAGCTAGCCAACGATGAAATGCTAGTGATGTTATTCATAAAACTTTGAAAGTTACACAATTGACATTCTTTACATTTAATTGTTTTGTCGACGGTACCTTTCTATTATTTTAAACACTAGATACTCATATAAAATAATTATGATGTTGTGACTTAACTTTAAATTTTTCAAGCTAAATATGCAAAAGTTCTCAAGGAAAAATTGTAATTAAATGCAAATGGGGTACCTAAGCTGCCGCTAGCGTAACCTATTTCAGGTTTTATCGTAGAAACGAGGTGCTCTCTGCAAGTTTTTACTCGTAACTAATTTAAATATTAATTTCTTACCCATTTTTTTAAACTTTTATCAAAGAAAATTTAATCAAGAATAAGTTTTCATGATGCTGTTTATAGCATCCTGGTATAACTTTATTTTTATGAGTATAGAATCGTCAAATAACTAAACTAAAAAAGTATTTTTACTGACTTTAAACCACCGTGTTCCTTCTGTAATCATTTGCCCTCCAGAACAGCTGTAACTCTTTCGAAGTTCTGGAACAATTTGCCTGCTGCGGTGTCCCCGTTCGATTATAATATCCTTGACTTCAAAGCTAAACTAGTGTCACCATCAACGATTGCATTACTGCTTATCATCAAGCGGGATCGTAGTCAAGCACTAGTTAATATCATTTAAAAAAAGAACACCTAAACCCTGGTTGGTTATTCTTGGTAAGGTGTGAAAAAATAACCACAACACCAAGTAGGTAACATTATGAGTTTTTCGCGGTTTCCTCATTCAGTCCTCAGAAATACAACCTTAAAGTTTCCATATGCAAAAAAAACCTGTTACTTTTTGTACCTAGCAACAAATTGAATACTTAATATCAATTAATAGGTAGAATATTATTCATGTATAGTGCGTTATACAATATAAATATGTAATCATACGTAGAACAGTTACATATATTATGTGCCCGCTTTTTTTGTTCCACGCCATTTGTAGGAAGGTATCTATATCCTTTTTCTAAAAATGTCACTTACATCCGGTGTCCGGTAATGCGTCATTTCTTTCACTCACACTCGCTCGATAGGGTTGTCACACAAATGTCAAAAAGTGTTCAAGGTAAGGCATTCTCTCGAAAGATTAATCATGCATGAATAAAGATAAGTTGGTAAAATGTGAAGGATATGTTAGAGATAATTTAGAAGAGAAGAATTTAGGCCTATTGCAACTAATCAAACATTTCTCAATGTACACAGCGGTATGCGCTTCAGGAATGAGGTATTGTAAACAGGCTCGTAAAATTGACACATTTAATAAATTGTTTAATGGCAACTATTTAAAGTCTCAAGTATATGACAGCAATTAGTACCTCAATGCACTCAGTGTTACTATGCAAGTTATATTCAGCTTTAAAAGACGCTATTAGCTAGTTATAAAATTAACGCGCATTTTAAATTCTTCCGCTGTGGCAACCCTATGCTAATAGGTGATCTTAATAATAATTAACATAAATATAATATCCTCTTATACGAAACTAGCAGAGCTCTTTGTATTAATGATAAAACCTTTGCCCTATGATATTTTATTTCACTGGCAACACTTAGCGGTTTTATTTGGTTAGGGTTGCCTTGGTAAATAAAATATTATTTTGTTTTGTGTAGGTACACCCACATACTTTTTAAGGTTACTTAATTTACTAGCCATTTAAAAACATCTCTTGTTTGTTATTGAACTTCGTGTAGAATGGCTTTATACTAGTAAGTGTTACGCAATGGAATAGAAACGGTAAAGTAGAAGATTCCTTATTACATGTTATGGCATATTATTGTTATACAGTCGATACTAAATCAAGGCATAGTCGTAAAATGTAGTTCAGGAAATAGTAGAACTGCGCATTTCATTCTAAGATATTACAAGAAAATGGTAGGCAAGGCAACTAACTTAGGTATCAAAATTATTGCACTAAAACAATGACGCAGTGTCTGTGGTTTGTGTCCAGACAGATATATGAGGTATTTCCCGTTCTTATTTTAATTTGAATTAAAACGTTTTCGAATGACAGTTGACCTTTAAGTCAGCAAAATTTCCCGGCTCTAAAAACCGTAATTTACCTCGCAATTAAAATAGGACTTGACGAGGTAACCCTACTCTATAACTCTATAAGTTGGTATTGTCTATGAGTGGCTGGGGCCGACCGCGTTATAATGGTAATTGAGTTTCCTTTCCGGCTGTAACTCCTCATTGCTCGGCAGTAGTGAGTCGGCAGAATAACGTTAATTAAAAATAGCAGATAATAACGGGTAACGGACCGCAATATTAAGCTTATGAAACGGATTATTTAGTGTTGTGCTTAGAGGTGGGTTAGAGTTACTTAGGGCACGGGTTACCAATGAGGTATGAAAGAGAAAAATGTTGGATGGTGTTGAAAATTAGTATGTAGGTATAGTAGGTATATGTATTTAGTTAGGTATATAATACCAATTAGGTATCTATCTATACAAATGGCTTGTTAAAACCATCTTATGATTTGTCAGGAATTGGACAGTCAAAGACAAGATTTACTAATTATTATACTTGTAATAAAAAATGACTAGAGATAAGGTCAGTATCCAGATAGTTGTTTTAAAAACCGTTTCAGTGTTAGATATGTTCGGTTTTATAAAACGGTAAAAAAAAACTGGTAAAAACGGACCTGCAACAGGTACCCTATCTATCGAATTGAAAATTAATTGGATGAAGTAATAAAATATGATTTATTTGACGTTTCACAAGCTAGTCTTGCATGATGTTATATATCAATCTAGGAAACATGCGATTCGACCAGGTTTAGCGAGAATGTACAATGTTAACTATGTTAGAATAACTGCTTTTCAAATGTTTTGATTGAGAATTTAAGTCGAGTAAAAACGTCAAATTCAATTTTAGACGCATAAAAACCTTGAACATTTCAACCATAAAATATTACTGGCACATCAGATGTCTCAAAAACCCTTGGGAAATGAAAAAAAAATGTGTTCGCTCTTTGAAATTTCAGTGAAAAGAGGTTTTATATGTGGGTAGTCAAACTTTTGTGTCAGTGGGTTGGGTGATAACGCAACTAGAATTCGTATTTCTATTCATGTGTGGTAGGTTTTATTTTTCTGTATCTATTTAAAAAGTTTCTACATATACATATCTACAATGGAAAAAAGTTGATAAGTTTTTGCAATTCTATTTTTTTAATACTAGCAACTATTTATAAGCAAGTTTTACTGCAATGTGAGGAGTTAAAAACTCCAAGGTAAATTCTTCACGCAGTTTTCAGTAATAAACTCTCAGTTTAGTGTATAGATTCTCAAAACCAATACAGACTATAAAGTTAATGTAAACAATATGTCTATCGATTAACAGCGGAATGTTGCCGACCTTTTGTAAGTGTTCCAATCTAGGGCTTCCAGACTAAAAAAAACGGTTCTGCGAATTTGTGACGGAATTTCGCCTTGACTACAAGAATGCTCCAGAATGAATGTAGGTAATATTAAGAAAAGTTTCAAATTTAAATGTGTAGCAAGGTACCTTGGCTTCGTTTCATACTTATGTACATTGATTTGCTTTATGTATTACATCCTGTTACCTTAGGTAAGACTTAATTGGGCCCATTTACGTCTGATTTACATGGCTGCTGCTGCATTCGATTCTGAGTTACCTATTATACATAGAAATTCTTTCTAGAGATTATGAGAAGAATAGAATAAAATACAATAAACCTTTTATCACATCATATCGGGCCGTCAACGAACACGGCCACTAGCAAAACATGGTTCTCCTCACAATGGTTACAATGCAAATATATATAATGGCACAGTTCCTATCACGACCGCACATTGTAAACCTGTATGCCTAGATTATTTGAATGTTAATATTCTTGTAGGTTCACATTAAATTGTTGCATTCCATAGACAGGAGATGAGACAGCCCTACGCACGCGGATACGCCCAGTGTGCAGTGTCGCCAATAAGAAATGCTAACTGACCGATATACTTATGATAATTATGAATAATCTAGTAAGTTGACCACGTGTCCTGAATGCTACGTCACCTATGTAACCTATGTTAGTCAATCTAGGCTAACATGTAATACTCATTGCAATTTTCCGAGCGGCCTCGGGAGTAATAAGTGGATAGGGGCTATAGTGGGTAAGTAATGTAGCTGTGTAGGTACAGTGCCATTAGCAGCCAAGCACAATGCGGTTCAACGGAAAACCAAACGTTCCGTTTGTTAAACTTTTGTCGTTTCAAAGTTACCTTGGAAGTAGCTATTGTAATGTACTCGTACAAGGGCGGGTTAAGCGTGGGTAGGCAATAACTTCAAGGGCCGTTTTATTGGGACGAAAATAGTGATCATTTGTCTCAAGCGTTTTTTATTTAAATCAATGTTTTCCTATCAGTTTACTGGTTCTATTCTCGTCTACCTTTTGTCTTTCATTTCGAAGTAACTTAAATTATTACCAACGAGTTGGTACGATCACGCTTTGTAAAGCTGAGTAAATATTTTTCATATTGAATTCGAAAAAATCAACATGAAGGCATCGTAAATGTTATATCAATAGAACAATCGAGTCATTTCTGAATTTGTTATTTATTTTCAATAATGTTAACAAGTGAAGAACGTCTTTAGCAGCCGTTCTTTTCATTCACTTGCATTTACTCGGCACCTGGACTTTTCAGACGCTTGTATTCATTCAGCGTCAGGTCTTTTAGACGCTTACTTTTCCACAACCTAGTCTTTTCAGCACGATGACGTTTCAAGCACCCGTTATTATCAAAAGCTTAGTTTGTAGTGATTCTTCGAGTAGACATCCCTTTCAGACGCTTAAACACATCAGAATTTCGTCGAATTAGGACCGCCGTGGTTTCTAAACGATCCCACATTAACTCTCAGATAATATTAGTGTTAGCACTAACTTGTTTGTGGCCCGAACAATGGGTAGGTTGCGTAAATACGTGGCAAACGGTTGCGTCACTCACGATCGGTCTGTATCGAATGGTATCATTTCAAAAACAAGATATTGACACAAGTGTACACTGTGTGAGTACTGTGACATTGTTTCAGTACTCCGTGCCTTACTTATGTATAGTTCAAGTCCAATAACACGGATTCTTGTTATCCTCTATTTGTATTTTCTCGGTTTTCTGATGTAGAAACTTGTTGTTGAGAGTTTCTGTACACTGTTTACTGATAGAACGTGTTGGGATTTATAGTTTTAATTGTCTGATTGTTTTGCTTTTGTTTCGTATTTAATTTATATTTCCATTCGTTGTATTTAGCTTTAGCAGGCATAAGCATACCCAGCCTTATAAATTTCCCAGCGCTCTCTAGGAGAGGGAATGGGCCATAATCCGCCACGCGGGCCCAATGCGGGTTGGTGGATATCACAGTCATGTCTTCGAATTTTTGGTTTTGGGTTATGCCGGATTCCTTACGATGTTTTCCTTCACCCTTTTGAGATTATTAGTACTGAAATAAATTACACAAAGTAATGTAAGCTTGTCTGGGTTGGAACTCGCGATCTACAACTCGTAAGTCAGGATGGCCTGAATTTTGGAAATGTTTTCTAAAGTTAGCAATGGTTGCCCAGTAGTAGCAACCATTGCTAACTAGGGCAGCCTAGTGAAACCTACTGCAGATCCCTGTTTTAGTGTCTATTTAACAAACAAATGACAGTCGTCTAGATGTTGTTTTTATTGAGAGCAATCGTCAAATAGAGATGCACTCGAAATGCACGCCATTCGCGTGTGAAAGGCGTCGCGAGTGCGTCATATGTATGCTAGTTTACATTCCTCTCACCGGCGAGCGGCCGACTGGGTTGCCATGCTCGAGAAGTATAGGCACACACATAAGAATGGCATATTTATGGCAAGATTTTAGATTTAGTGATTCCCATTTTTGAAAGCAAAAATCATTGCACTCGTTTCAGTTAGTTAAAAATAGTAATTTCTTATGTCACTTACACTTTTTTTTCTTTAAATTAACCTTTAAGCTGAACTGTTTTAAAAAAAATCTCTATAAGTATTGTAAAAATATACTGTCACAATTTATTATCGTAAGTATAAACAATTATGCAAGTTGCACATGGCAACACAAACCGGCGCAGGCGCACCGTGAATTTAGAGAGCCGCTTCTGAAACAATTGTCATTCCATATTAGCACTGTCTAGCGGCACATTTTGCTTGACGATACGGTTATTGACACTGGCCATTAACACACGCCAACATGAATATTTATTTTCTTTTGAAGATTTGAAAATAGAATGAATGAAGTAAGTAGATGTATAAATGCATATTTTTTTCATCTGCTGTCAAATTTAATTGTTCTTTAGGTGGGAAATCTGCAAATAACTTCTCTTGCTCTGGGTGAAATAAGAATGCGTGTCAGACTTTTGCTGACTAAAACTTACTGTATTCATTGAGATTTCCTTTGCGTTCCAGAGCCACTATTAACTTTTATAATTTTAAGATGGTGATAACCGAGAAAGAAAAAAAGTACTAGACGGAACATCTAACTACACAAATGAAATGCAATAATAACTCAATATAAAAAAACTCTACCAAATCAATTAGTTAACTAATAAACTACTCTGTCAAGCACCAATTTGCTAGGTTAGTATTCTAATTAATAGATTCATTAGTTCGCCTGGTAATGACGAAGCTAATTCCACTTCACACTTCAGACGCTAAGGAATAATCAGTGGCTAGCCGCAGAATTTCACCTATTTACAGAAGATTGAAAACGAGCGGAGTAATTTCAGTCGGCTTTCCTATTAGTTAGGTATCATTCTCTGCAGCCTGTTGGTGATGTTGGCACTAAGAATTTGTGTTGCTAGATTTAAAAAATATTGTGGTATTTCATAAAGCTTCTGCCAGCAGTAGAAGTAAAAATTATTTGCCTATGATAAAGTAACATTCTACTAGTGAAAGAATTTTTAATATCGGTCGAGTAGTTTTTGAGTTTATCACTACAAACAAAAATACAAATCTATCCTATTTTATTCATAATATTAGTTTAGATTAGAAATGGCTGTACTTATTTTTACTGTCCTTATTTTTCTACTTCTTCTCGAGTCGATGGATTAATATCCCTGAAAAAATTTTGGAGCCCAGTAGGTTGCCATGTTTATAGCGGATTTTTTTAAGGTTGCCAAAGTGTAGACGTAGCGTCACTTTGGGCACTAATAAGTGGACCACTGACTGGCCAGGAGCGCCACACTCACTGACCTCAGAACATTCCAAGCATAAAACATTGAAATAAATTATGGATTCATTACCTTAATCTGCAATTATGTAGTAAAAGCCAGTAAACGATGCAATTTCTCAGTGTTATCTCATTCAGAATTAAATGTGATATCATTGATAAGGGATATACACAAATGTTTTACGATCGCACTTAACAAAACCTAGGTCGACTACTTGTGACAGAGGTCAAACTCGCTATTAATAACCCGGTTTTATCTCAACGTGAATTATTTAGGGTTACGTTCAATACGGATCTGATTAATGCCTGTAATAAAACTTGCACCGAAATCTGAAATAAATTGCCCATAATTTTCATCAAACTAATCGTACCTACATACAGCTGTAGCGTAGGTACCTATCTTCTGCTGTTTCATAATACTTAATTCAGTGCACTGAAATTGTCGTTAGTTTACCTATTGCATAATTATGAGGGAACTTGGTCAGCTAGTGATCTAAATTCTGGAGTTTAATGAGGTCATTCCTAACCCGTACACTGTACAGTCTAAATAAATTAGTAAGCACTGCACTCATCTTAACATAGTACCGTTGCACTATATACTTTCAAGTTTCATCTATAAATTACTCTATGGCTTCAGTAATACCAACCTAACCCGTGACGTTTGAGAATAGAACGCGCCAAAACCAATCAAAAACAGAATAGGCACAAACATTTCACAAACACTCGCTCTAGGTAAAATGGCAAAATAAATCATAATGTGTTTGGCTTTATTACGTAACTGCATTGTGTCAAGCGGACTAAGAGTCTGCGACCTTAGATAACGCGTCCCTGATAATGGCTACCTTACCGTGTAACCTTGTCGCTTTAATTAATTGCAATTGCCTTTGCGTTACGTAATATTACGCTTTCGTTTTATTGGCAGGTTGGCAATTGGAAATGAATGAAAGGCTTTCTTTTTTCTTTTCTTTACGGCGATTGATATTTTTGCTTATGGTTACGTCATTTTTTAGAACTAGGTTTCTGTTAGGATATTGTTTTTAAACTCATTCTGTTTTTTATGTGGCTAAAGCGGAAAACGGGTTATTCCTGGTTTGGCCTATCGACTCATTGTGCCTATACAATGTTTGGTTTTCGATAATAAATACTAAAGTTTATCTACCACCGAAAAAACCCGTACTTATACAAATCGTTTATTTATCATACATTTAACCGAATTTATCAGTTTTAAAAAAACAAAAATTCCCGATTCTAATTTCTTGACTGAAAGTTTACAACAACAAGAGATAAGTACTTGCTGTACAAATATGGGTACCTACTTAAGTTTATAATATAGGTCTTTATGTTCAGGAAAAGGCTGATGAAATCATAGATACCTTACTTAAATAGTACGAAAAGTACGAACCTACATATATAGACGACTTTCTCGAAAGTAAGTAGGTACTCTCACAGTCCTCTTTCTACAAGCCATTGAATGAAAGCTCTTTCTAAAGATTGTAAGTAAAAGTCCATATTAACTTAAATGAATGACTTGAAGTATTGACTTTTCTACACAAATCAATTGGTATTGAACAAGCGATTGGCGGGTATAAGTAGATACTTGAAATGTTAAGTTTTTGGTCTTACTTGATTTAGCCAACTATACCTAACTATACTTTTATCCTCCTTTCAAGAAACTACATGTTGAAAATTGTGATTCTATAAGTCGTGTTCACACAGTCAACGTTGAGTTCTCCGCTAGAGGCGCTGGTGTATCATGAGGTCTTGGAAATGTCGAATTGCACTGTTTGTGAGATTTTCAAGCATGTTTTTTACTCATTTTTAATTTATTGTTTTACTTGACGGTCTTGTATAAACCACTGCTTTGAGAGATTTCATCACTGGTTTGATCCTTCGTTTTTTTCACTCACACACATACTTTGGTGTTCCTTTATTTTGCACTTTCATGGCATTATAAATTATTTTAATACAAACTTTGCTTCCGTGTGAGCAATAACAACTTTTAAAAGCTTTGCTTATTAATATGGACCTTACACTCCAGTGGCGCCAACTAGTGAGTATAAAAACAGTAGCCATTACATTCGTTGTGGGCCGGGTCTAATGTCAAGGTGACATTACAGATGTCAATCATTTTTATAGGTGGTAGGAATTTTCTTAATGGCGAACATAAACTGACTGCAATGTGCATTCTAGAGGATCTATGGGAACATTACGGTTAATAAAGAGAATATTAGTTAGGTTTAACCTTAGTTAATGTGATTGGATGAAACTCTAACGCTTACATAGTATGATTGGCTAGGTTAGGTTAGTAGTTTAGTACCTAGGCTAGTCTATTGTCTGCCGGGGTTACGGGATTGTTTGAATGAATTACCGTGGCTCTGAAATGCAAAAAGCAATTGGAAAGATCATTAGTAAGTTTTAGTCAGTAAAATTTTGATATTCGTAATTCGAGAATTCTTTTGATTATTTCCTACTTAAAAAAGTCTAGTCTATTGTAGGAAATGACGCTTGCATTGTTGTATCTCAATAACAATAAAGCAAGTTCTGCATAGAAGCTTGTCGTTGTCGCATTGTCGCTTCCTGCCTTTCTGTAGAAGCTTTAGGGTGCTTCCTCAGTATGTGCTATGCTACGTTGATGGATGTGTTTTATATCCACCAATAGAATAGAATAAACCATATTGTACACTTAAAGAAGTAACAGATTATGCAGAAACTCCAATCCTATCATATATATATCTATATACTAAGAAACTGACTGGATAAAGTATTTTATGTGTTATTCCAAGACATGGTATTTTAATTTATAATTATTTTTTCCATGAAAACGATACCATCATTTTGTTGCATTAAAAAGATAATAAAATTAAAAGTCGCAGTATCTAATATCAATTAATATTATCTATGAAGGAAACATAACTTACATATTAAGGATATACTTACTTACCTAACTGATAAATAAAAATAAAAGTAAGTACTTAAATCACTCGGCAACAGAATGCTGTAAAGAAACAATGTTATTACTTTTTTTTTTAAGTGGTTAGAGAATACTTTGTTTTAATAATTTTACCTATTTTTTTATATGACAGAAATCTTTCAATCAATTCCTTTCAGCAACAAACTATAAGTTCTTGATTAATTTTCGATTATGCCACCCGTGCAATATCAAATTATTCTTGTTTTTTTTGCTGATCATTTACTTATATAACTCGATCCCTGTTGCAATTCCAGCCAACGATATTTATTAAGCACAACAAAGATCAATCACTGGATCGGATAAATTCCCCAATGTGTCGCAGATAAGGCTCCGCACTCGTGCGTTCACGCGGACGCGATTGCAATCCGACGCGCATTCCGCATCAGATGCTATGCGTGCGGATAACCTGTATAGTGTTAGTTTGTGACACAAAGTTGTTAAGTAAAAGGAGAATTCCAGTAAAAAAATCTAAGCTAATATGATATAGAGGAATTATTTGTTTTTTCGTTTGTTTTTAGTTTCGATTTAACTTAAAAACTACTAGACTAGACCGATTTCAAAAATTCTTTCACCATTAGAAAGCAACTTATTTATTTATTTTCTACTTTCATGCAGGGAAGCTACAGGCAGAAGCTAGTAATCCTATATATCTCTTAATTCATGAATCCCCGACCGGTCAAATAGGACCGCGCTGTTATTGTCTTACTATTGTGTCTCATATCGCGGGTATTGATAGGTTAATCTCTCTCTTTATTTAAACAAACTTTTTTTTTTTAATTTGCCTACCCTCTTTTTGGAATCTTAACAAAGTAATGTTAATGATGTTCTTCCCTAGTTCCCATGTCATTAATTCCGTCTATGGTAATTAAAACATTTAAGATACAACACCGATAGCAAGATACTCATCGTAAACATTCATGTAAAAAACTCATTAAAACAACTCCGGTTTAATCCCCGTTTGTTGTTTTGTTTGTCTTGGTATTCGCCAACATACCTACCCTACTTTGCGTTTTTTTAACTACCCACATCGAACACAGTTTTTTTTAAGACGGTGTTTTCCTGGTGAACCAGATTTGGTTAACACTCTACGAAGCCTGGACCACAGGCGTAGGGCTAGCGGCCCTTTCGGTATTTTACAGGATGTATTTTAAAGAGTGTGCGCAGGAATTACATGATTCCGCCGTCACCTTTCTACCATAATGCTTACGCTAGACTAAGAATTAATCATATCTCAAATATACTTAAAGATATTATATACTTTAAGACTCGACCTCCTTTGGTTTTATAAAGACACAAATTCGAAGTACCTTCATCGAAAAAAACTTGTGACGTTTGAAGAAACGTGATTGGCGGTTTTATTGGCCTATTCTCATTGACAGGTCATTCAATGACGTTGAAACCTTCGTGTATTAACCTATTACTAAAATTATTAATTTTGATTGTAAAATACACACAAGATCCGTGAGGAAAATACTGTTCTGCATTGTTTACGGGATAAACACTTGAGATAGGAGGTAGGTAGGTATTTGCAGTTACAATATGTCTGAAACCATAGTTAAAATATAATCTGTCTGACCGTCATGACGCTATGAATCTATGAATGGCACTGACTGGCATTATCTCCAACATTGTTTTTATAACATTTTATAGACGGGATTTAGTTTTGTAATCAAACTAATGTTGGCGAAAGTTTATGTGAAAGTGATTTTTGGCCGACAGGTATACATGTCCTGCAATAGAATAGCATATAGGATACCTACTTTTTACCCGTAGTATGTTCCATTGAGATAATTTTCTACTCTCACGTGGGCGAAATCGCTAGCAACAGCTAGTATTATGATAGTAGATCTAATCTGGCTACATACTGACCCATTTCTCTTGCCTCATTACTTTCCTAGATAAAACCTGTCGTGCAGTGATAAATATACCTTCTCTTAAGTAACATACCTATGTTACCTTACCTGTTCTTAAATATCACTTACCTACCTATTAAAACTTGGTTTATAAACTTATGAGCAATGCAAGTCCTTGGTTTGAAATTAATACAGTCATACAGTTAAATGTTAATCGAACATTACAAGTGTTTTAAACTTAAATAGGAAAAAAATGGTTATCGCAATCCAGTCTCGACTAAACCAGGAAAAGTTCTTATTCACAAAAACTAGGAAAATGAACACGTAACTCGACAAACTAACTAGTCGAGTGAAGAAATGATTATTATGACGTTAGTACACAAACCTTGTTGCCGGTCGCGGCTACGCAATGCAGCGCAACCGTGTGAAAAACTCATAAATCACTAATTACTATGTAAGAACAAGCGTCGCGTTCCAGTTCATGTGAGAAAATCAAAAAGCAAGCAACTAGAACCAGCACGGTGCATTTAACGAATTATTCATGACTTTTAGCATAGCAGGCACGGGCGCACGAAAGTGCCGCGTTTCATTGACACACTTTTTCATCAATTTTTGAATGTTAATGAAACAATGTTTCAAATCGATTGCCGATTAAGTTAATTGGATACATCGCTGGATAAGGTGAGGGTTTGATAAGATTTCGTTTAAAAAACCTTTTAGCTTTCTAAATATTCCGTTGGTAACACAGATAAAAGGTATAATATGGTATTTAAAATCATGAATTAAAAAAAAAGAAACTGCAATTGACATTCCATTTTCAAACGAGTTCCATTGCACTCCATTTGAATATTTAAAACAGCAGCGGAGAACATTTTAATTTTAATCGCCAACTATTCCGATAATTCAAAACAATGTACGAATCGAGTATCGGTCGGTGCGGGCCACAGAACATATAAAGGAAGTTAGAAAGGAAATAGTTCCTGATTTGTATCGGAACGCGTGTCGCCGTTTGTCTCCCACTCTTTTATTTCACTACAAGCAGAAAACCAATGCCTACGCGGATTACGCACACAAATAAACAACTTACACTTCGATCGTGAGTTTGTTATTGGTCGTCACACTAACGCAATTACTGCGTTTGACGTACACTCACACACGCGTAAAAATCTCATGTATGCTAGGGCGACCAAAAGGTCGATTATTGATATCGATAAAATTAATGTAATCTTGCTTCTTACTTTGCAAGTATTGTGGACTATGTGGACTTCTGTAATACATGTTGTGAACACGTACGATATTCATATATCATTCAACAAATAAAAAAATACATAATTGAATTATTAAAAACAATTTTATTATTAAAATTAAGATTTAACATGGAATGTTTACCGTGTTTATTATTTGATTATTAGAGAAAGTCGGTTGTCTCTCAACCTTACATTTCCGGTGCTTATCACCAGTTCAAAAGGAAAAATATATTGTCCCTGAAATAATACGGGTGCATTTTATTCCTAATCTATATTAACGATTTGCCGAGAGAAATAAATGTCCAGAGTGTCCTTTTTGCTGACGACATCTCAATAGTGTTTCCATGTGACGACGGCAGCAACTTAAATTTAATAGTGGTCGACACTATATTTAATACTGACAAAAATAGTAAATTGGCTAAAGTACCACAATTTGAAAATAAATTTCTCAAAAACTAAAATTATGCAATACAGTCCCTATCAAAAACGTTCATTGAGTATTAACTAATCATTCAATGACATACCGCTCCAGTGTGTCGATGAATTTAGACTCTTGACTGATGAGACTGACACTGAGGAGCTCGTGGCTAGATAATAACAGCCGCACAGGTCGATCTTCAAGGTTAAGCAACGCTTGCCTAGGTTGGTCTGTGGATGGGTGACCATCCTAACATAACGAGTTTCCTCCGTGCCTCGGAAAGCACGTTAAGCCGTTGGTCCCGGCTGTCATTTGGAGAATTTTGCCAGTCGTTACGGATAGTCAGAAGCCAGAAAATCTGACTCCAGTCTTGCCATGAAGTACCGTGTTACCCCAGTTAATGGGTTGTGGAGGTCTGGTGGGCAGCCGCTCTTCGTAAAATACTGGTATTCAGCTAAATCCGGCTTGACTGGAAGCCGACCCCAATATAGTTGGGAAAAGGCTAGACAGATGATGACTGATGAGACTGACAGTTGACACTAATATAAATTGGAAGGCACATATTAATTTTGTATCAAACAAATTTGCAAGTTTTGCGTATGCTTTAAATGAGTCGAAAAGATCAACCGACTTCAAAACAGCGAAGACAGCGTACTACGCGTACGCCAGCTCGTGGTTAACATATGGAATAATTGTATGGGGATATTGCGTCGAAGTAGAAAAACTGTTCATTTTACAAAAAAGATGTGTGAGAATTCTTGCGAATATAGACCAAATGCTTTACTTACTGAACTCGTTATGTGTTTAACGATATATCTGTAATAAAATTATCATCATCGAAATGTTGTGAACTAATTGTGCTACATTCAGTAGGGATCCAATCAATTCTACCAGTTGTCTCAATCCATAGTTTTCTTATACCTGGATCTGTTGGAAACCCAAAACATATTAAATCATAATTATGTCAGTTTCAATTAAAAAATTCATAAAACTTAAATACAAAAAAATACATAGAAACCTTACTCAAAATCTATTAATCGTAATAAATAATGTTATGTTAGTTATAAAGTGTACTATTGATAATAATCATTTGTATCATAGTAATTATCGACATTGTTTACAAATTGGCACAGCACTATCGATATGTCAAAATTTCGTGGAATTGTACTTTTGGTTCTCTCGCAGTGAACGTAATACATTGCGCGATCGCTCAAGTCGTGCAAAATGGTGTAGCATTTTGCACGATGTGCAAATCTATTGCAAGCAATATATTACTATTGGTCTGATTGCGATTATATCGTTTTTGTCTACAAACTTCATAATGCTAATGTTATAATTACAAATATCACAAGTATTTTAATGTTTTTGGACTTACCGGTGGAAAGAAATCCCATCTCATGCTACACTACACACCTGGCTTCTTTTCCGACACGTTACAATAGCGCAACACGGCATAATTTCATATTTTTGCGGAGCTTACGTACGCTGTCAAAACAAAAGCACGACTGCTGACCGGTAAAGTAAATTTCGGTTGATTATGAGCATTCGCTCATAAGCGCGGCGCGCGTGCCCCGCCCACAAGGCCTTTCTAACTTCCTTTATATGTTCTGTGGTGCGGGCCATGTAATAATATTCGTTATCACCACGGTATAAGTCGATTGTTCGACCGTGAGCGAATAAAATTTATCGCTTGATAACACTTAACTAAGCGAGCGGTTTTTGTATTGGATAGTGTTGTTACGTAATATGCTTTCGCCACTCGGTGAAACTGACTGCATCGAATCCGGTTGCAGATTTGAAACCTGCCCTGTTAAACGTTACATTTTCTGTGACACATTACAATATCTATACATATTGTGTTGTATCTGGATTCATTTGTCTTACTTTTCAATACTCATTTTTTCTCTCTCTTTTATTGCACCTACCACTAATCTTCTCTGCATCACCCAAAGGTTGACTGGTAGAAAATTCCTAAGGCATTTAGTCTGCCTTTACGTGCATAAAATATAAAGTAATTAAATATGTAGTCGAAATTTTGAGGTCGTTAGTCTGTCCTTTATCAGTATTTTTATAATTTCTGAACATGAATTTATCATCACCGTCGACGTTATCAATAGGAGATTAATAGAAAGCAACTAATATCTGTTGAGCGCTGTTGTTATTGCCATCCAATACGACTCCATTAAAGGCTTGGATCGTGATAAAACAAACATTTTTATTGAATCAACTGCATGCAATCGTATTGTTTTCAGTTTCTGTGTTAATGTTATAAGAAATTTTATAGGTTTATAATGATCACCTTGCGAAATCTACTGAAAAACATGTCATAAGTTGTAGATGTTTCTTTTTTACGTGGGGAATTTTCATAACGAATTCTCCCGCTCCTGAGCAGCGCAGACTTGTCAGAATTTTACTGTCTAAACCCCACCCTGTTACATCTTTGCCATCGTTCCAGGGTCCCGAGTTTTCCTTTCGGAAGCCCACCCCTTGTCCCAGAGGCTTTGACTCTGCTGAGCTCCTACATAAGACGTAGATGTTTGCTAGCTGCCTCTGAATTCTTTTAATGAATAAATTATTACGCAGTTACATACATGTTTCCATACTTATTGTAGGCACGTCTCTCAATCAATCAATTCTAATTGCACACGAGGAAAAATCATCACAACTCGTACTTAAGGCTTATTGAAGAATTCTTCGACACATTCTTTAACTGCATATTATTATATGTTGTGTGCATTTCATTATCGAGTAAATACATATCTGATAACAGCAACTTAATAAAGTGTTCATGTTGAACAGAAAAAAATATAATTAAATTAAGTAAAATGTGATAAAAACTCGAGGAGAGGGAGAGGTAGTTCGAAGAATAACTGGATGGATTGTGGGAGAAGTGATTTGAAAGAAAAGGGAGTTAGTGATAGCGACACAGGTGATATAATAGAACAGAAGAAAAAAACGTGTTACGCCGACCTCAAATAACACGGGACAAGTGCAAGAAGATGATGATAAACTCTGTATTAGTCTGCTAAGGCATCCTTAATGGCCAAGAGAATGCATCTTACGCAGCTCAATGGACCCCTTAAAACAGAATTGATATTGATCAAGCATACATTCAATTTCCTTCCTTGTTTTTCGCTTAGTGCACTAGAAACTTTATCAAGATTAAATAACTCGTTTTCCATCTCGAGACGTACTATAGTTCTTATCCTTATTTTTAAAAGTCACCTTTTACTTCACCCATTAGTAAAAATCCGTATCCTGTTCTTTGTCAAGTACAGACTTTGCAAATAACAAACACTTTTAAAAATGTTTGTACTCTTTAGCGAGCTTCTGATTGTAATCGGAAGTTTACAAATTGAGACAGATGTAAAACTGTCTGAATTTGTAAAAGAAAATACCTTTAAATAAAAATGCGAGTGCGAATCGGACTCACGCACGAAGGTTTCCGTATCAACTGTAGTAAAAAAACGGCAAAAATCAAGTTCGGTGTATGAGAGCCTCCTAAATATACTTTTTTTATATTTGTTGTTATAGCGGCAATAGAAATACATAATCTGTAAAAATTTCAACTATCTTGGTTTACCATTTGACACGATTCGGCCTAGCCATAGACGGACGGAAAGCGGAGTCTTAGTAATAGAGTCCCGTTTTACACTTTAGGTATGCAACCTGAAAAAAGACCTTCAATCAATCTCTAAGATATTCCGATCATTAATCAATCTAATAAAAATTAGAATTTTCTTTCTATATACCTCTTCGTTCTCATCCCCTCGCCCTTTCAGTATCCTTGTACCGAAGCAAATTAGTTGTAAAATTAATAGTTATTGAATTATATAACAAAATTAAGGCACTAATAAGCGTGCCTCACTACGCGACTCATTACAATATGTAAGTGGAAGGTGACCCCGTCTACCTTTATCCGCCCGCCGTGTGAACTCCGCAGACTTTGAACTGTTATGTAATGTTCAAATATCATTTTAGTGAGAGTTTTAATGTTCTAGGATTTTTAAGCTCAGAACTAAGGCAGCCCGAAGGATCCCTAAGAGCAGGAGAAGTCATTATGATGATTCCCTTTCCAAAAAAAGCCCGAAGGATCCCTAAGAATGCTCTAGTTCAGGAATCTGCGGGAAATTTGAAGAGTTTCTGTGGTCCTGGAACGGAAAGAGCCACGTGCTTGTAAAAGTCTGACACTCCTTCTTGCTACAACGAGAACGGGAGAAGTAATTTGTTTCCCATCTCAACAAGCAACAATTAGCATTGCTTGATTTGTCAGATGGTGTAAATAATGGATATGATTTTGATTAGTGTTGAAATTTCTTTTCCATATTTATATCACCAAATCACCTGAGCATGGATCTAACGTTAAGCCCTTTTCCCATTAGATCCATTCTCTTTCTTCATCCACGTACTGGTCTGTTCTGACTAGTCGTTGTTTTACACGTCTACAGTACGGCCGTTATAAGTTGGCGAGTCTGAAGTTAGGCTCTGCGAATTCTCAAATTTTCTGCGAATTCTGCCAAAATTCACATAGCCTAACTTCAGACTCGCCAATTTATAATGGCCGTTGTGGCCGTACTGTACTCTGCGTGATTTTTACACATAACACATCTTGCTCTTGCATCTACACGCGGTAGTGTTCGCGTATTTGGAGTAAGAATCGGATAACATGAATATGATTTCAATTGAGCATGTTTTGAGAGACAATGGCCGCCACGCACGGATCTCTCGCGTGAGCCCGTATCGTGGATCTGGCGAAATACACGCGAATTTCGCGCGTTTGTTCAACACGCACGATGCA
Organism: Mythimna separata; assembly: GCA_030763345.1. Taxonomy (NCBI): domain Eukaryota; kingdom Metazoa; phylum Arthropoda; class Insecta; order Lepidoptera; family Noctuidae; genus Mythimna; species Mythimna separata. Next base: position 15,547,504 of record CM061177.1, on the reverse strand, counting down.
TTTGATGTAGATAGCTTTGTGCTAGTAATAACGATATATGTATATTCTAAGTTCTGTACCTCATTTTCTAAAGACAACTTTTTAATTATATTTACTAACTTCAAATTAATTTATTTTACTAGACTGCTTTGAGACGTCACTATTATTGTCTTTTTTCTTTTCAATTGAACCATTTCATTTTTTTTGTTCTCAATTTTTATGGCTCTAACCTCATCATATCCAACCGTTTTTATAATAGACGAAAACGAGATTTACACTTAATTATCCTGTTTTTGTACATTTCAATACGTAGTTGCACATGCAGTATCTATTTATGAATAATTGCAATTCACGTCGCAAATTGCAAAGAACTGCAGCAGAAAACCAATTACTTCAAAAGGACATATTAAGGCTTTTGTTGCCAAAGACCTAGGACTTAATAAGCCAACATGAGCGGACTTGCAGGCCAATATAGATAGCATCAATCATAAGTAATAAATACAACAGTGTCTTATACAAGGAAAATATAAGTTTTCCTGTTTCGAAGCTTACAACATACTACAACACTTATGTTATGTGTGTTATTATTTATCCTTAAAGGATGCGTGAAGTCTTTAACTTTGATTAGGTGCATCATGCATGCTGTTGTTATCCAGACTGGTTTTATTATTATGTTTTTCTCTTCATCGTCACCTTTATTTCGGCCCTAAGACGTCTGCTGCTGCACAACAAACAGTCCTGTGTATTTCGCATCCAGTCGGCTTCAATGACTAATGACCAAAACCCGTACGTTTTTCTTCACTTGCCCTTTGCGTTCCAGGGTCGCGACGACTCATCCAATCCCACAGCCTAGTTCACCTATGACCCGGGCTTCCTAACACTAAAATAAAGCAAGTAAACTTTTCAAGCTACAATCTTACATGCTGAAAAGGTCAAATGCAGGAAAACATTTCACGTCAGCCATCTTTGATATTAAACAACCATTAACTGGCACTAGCCATCGCCAATACTAAGAAAAGCACGATAGATCCAAGTGCCTAGTTGCCACCTTATCAAGCCACCTATAGACATAACGATATTTTGAATACTCAGTTAGATTGTATCGCAGTAAATAGTACTCTTATATCTTAGATATCTGACTTTCTATCTCACAAAAGCTGGTTATGATGTTGGGATTATCATAGAGGTGCTTGCTCTTGACTCTGTTAATGTGTTTCCCGACAGTATCGCATGTAGCGGGACTTGGCTATGAATAAATTTTAAGATAAAGTAAAACCGTAACGATAGAACCAGGTTCATGCATATGTGGGAACAAAAAGATTCAGGGACAGTGAAAAAACATCACATGTTTAATGAATCTGGAAATTTAGATGATAAGGTAGCTCTGTCTTATAAGAACAAGATACAGATTATTAAAAAGCAACCTTAAAAAAATATGGTTCATAGAAATTAAAATTTAAAAGATGAAGAAAAAATATAGTTGGGAAAAGGCTAGCCAGATGATGATGATGAAAAAAATCAAATACAATGATTTTTTGAGAACTAATTTTACTGGATAACAGTGGATCGTCTATCGGCTGAAATGATGATGATAATGATGATGAGTAAGTGATTACTAAATTTATCATATTTTCAAATAATTCCTTAAGCCGGAAGTCAAAAAGATTGATTAGATCTTCGACAAAGATTTTAATACAAAGCGGATCCGATATAAAACGATAATCGTATATTTATAAATAGAAGTTCCAAGAACACATGAGGACGATCGTGTTAATAATTTAATTGAAAATAATATGGTAATTGATGGCATTTTAATTGGTCGTAACATAATACTCTGTGGCAGCTGTAAAACATTGTGACAATGTACTTAAGACTCATTTTGTGTTAGTTGAATAAAATACCACATATGTATGAGATGAAATGGGATAGCTAAGACTAGCTAGAAAGTTAGGAATATATAAACTTGCCGATCCATACGTCTAATGTCAGATTTTATGATTTTGAACATAATTTAGCTGGACTTTCTCGTTTTGTCTAGCCTTGCCCCATTATTCCGATGGATGAAGAGTGAAAAAGTTACTTATCTGCAATTTTGCGGTCTTCTGGCATTTGCAACTTACTAAAAATATCATATTCACCTAATTAAGAGTGAAATTCTCTACCGAACTCTTTGTTTCCTGATAGCTAAAAGTGTGAATAATTTACTTCTAGGAAAGCGCGCTCTGTTGTGTCGATCACTTCATCAGTTGAGATAGTGGTCAAACGTGATCAATAAATTTAAAATTATGTCACAACACGAGAGCATATCTTTCGCTTAAATAGTTTTTGTTTAAATGTGTAAAAAATAAGGCGATATCTTACAATTTTGTCAACGTTTGTAGTAATTATCAGAAACTCGCAAAATTCTAGATAACTTATTTCACTTTGGACCCGGAGATTTGGTGTCAGCTCCCGGCGTCATTCTTCATCCGTACATTAGAACTTATTTTTTTTTTAATTCGTCATATGACCTATACTTGTATGCAGCTATTAGCTAAGTTAAAACACTTAATTCGTTCTACGATAAAACTACAATTATTATACCTACTGTTCAATTTTGAATGTCAATGCCAAATACGAGTATAAATACTACACTCTGATATCACAATCTTCCTTAAACAGTTCAGATAAACGTACCGAAGTTAGTGTGCATATCCACAATTCCACACGAGTCGTTAAAACCATTAAAATTTGTAAGCACCGTTAATTTTGGGCTACTAGCAGCGGTAATAACACCTTTGGGCATCCGTTTATTTACCGCATAGATAATTGTATTCACTAAACACGTTACTACCGTTGTTTTACTGCAACTAATGGTTGCTTAAGTTTGTGTTGGAATATGAGGAAGATTTGATAGAGAAGTTAAAGTGTTACAGTCGTAAAAATTTTGAGCTGTTGATCTAATGTTTCTGGTTTTGTTCCTTTACCTCTGACTATAGGTGCTATATTTGCCTCTATTTTAGTAGCTTTTGGTAATACCCGATCTGTGTCTAATCTATTTTTTGCATATGTCACTACTCATAATTATTATTATTGCTTATTTAATCTCCCGTTTCGTCCCGTACTGTACAAATTGTAAACTGCTTCTATCCATAGAAATAAACAAGTTTAAAAAATAAGTCATATTCAATTCCTAAAAAAATATTGGACTTTTCTTTATGATGATAAAGAAAAGTCCAATATTTTTTCAAACCGATCAAAATAGCTATGAGAGGTGCAGTTTCCATTAACTATGACTTCCGTGAAGCAAGTTTTCCATCTCTTTGAGCAGAAATAGAAAAAACATTTCTAAGTCACCCCGTACTTTTCTCCCAACCCCCGTCATGACCTAATGACTTCTACCAAGAAGTCAAACCAATTGCAATCTACGCCAGTTTATCAGATCGAAAGTGGGTAGCTAGAACATTTATAAACTACCCACGCAAACACTCCCCAGAGACACTGGACTAAGACGTCAGAGTGGCGTACTCGTAGCTCGACACCGTCACTGCTGGGCGTATGAGCTTGACGTCACTGGTTTGCGTGCAAACCATACACGTTTCCAACTAGAACCGTGTCCTAAACCTATACCTGACCTTCATCATGCATAATTTGTACGTCATTCTACTTATGCTTATCGTGAACGATTAGCTTCTAATGCTTCCATTTCCACACTCAAATGATTTCTCTGTCTACTTCAAGTGAGAGGAAGTGTCACTTTTTACTGACTATAACCACCCTTCTGCTCCTTACGTTGCCTATTGCTAATGCCATGATAACACTTTCAAACGTATTCGCAGTTGTTAATACTACGATGAAGAAAAACTATATCTAATCGTGCATTGAATTAAGAACTCTATGACTTATTCGTCTTTCCGTCCTCTCTCTTCATCCAATGCTTTCTGCCTTGCTTCAAGAGCAATATAAGTCTATTGAACACCTTCCCAAATTAACAGTTTTGAGTCTTAGCGATCAAGATCCCTTATAAATGAACCTAGCAACCCAGAACTTCACGTCCAAGCTTTCGCCATACTTTTCCTCTAATCCAAAAATGTATGTTGTTATGAGGTTACAAGCGTGTCGAACAAAACGCAAGGTTTTAGTAAAATTTTCTACAATTTTTTACGTAATGGCGTAGCTATCGAGCCACGTGTCCCTTATCACTGCCATGTGATTGTTTCGGTACGTTGCCATAAAAATTCCACATAAAACCCGTTGCGAATTTACGGAATGGCGTACATACTCTACAATGGGTTTTAAAGAATTCCTAATTGAATGTATTGGTAATAGGTTGGTACATTGTTAAGCAATTGTAGTAAGCAGAGTTACGTGGTAGAATTCATCAATAAAATAGTTTAATTGAACAATCTTTTTTGAAGCATCCTTCATCGTCATTTCACTACCATCATCTTCACCATCATCATTAAAGACGTCCACTACTGGACATAGACCTCCCCAAGCGTCGCCACAATGACCGGTCCTATGCGTCTCGCACTCCTCACCAATAATACAAAATGCTTAGCTACCAATAGCATAACTATAATAAGCAAAACTACAGTTGATATTGCATTCGTCTCGTGCATATTCGACCTCCTCTCAATGTCATAAGCTGCACTTAGTTATGTTGTAGGTAACAGAAACACGTTTAATTTTAAAACACCCAGTAATACTCTTGTCTCATCTTTCTTACTATTTATTTACCAAGTCCTTTGTAATTCAAAAATTGCACCTCTCACCCGGTCTCTCATCTAAATATGCCATAATTTTTGTTTTACCTTTAGCGGCGTCCATTGCGTTGGCTTTCATCTTAGATAAGACATACAAATTAAAGCATAGGGCTTAGGGCGACAACTTAATCCCAATTTATACGTACAAGGCAAATAACGACTTCACTTATTAATATAAACTAACCAGATTTAGCAACTATGTATGAGGAGCTTATGGCTATAATACTATCAACAGCAAGAGCAAATCGCTTAGGTTAAGTAAGATTTGCCTGTGGATGGACACGATGGTCAATATAGCGAGATTTGTCTGTGTCTAATCATTCGTAAGCAAGCCAGAGAATCTGGCACCAGTCGCCCCAAGAGACCCAATTATTGGGTTGTGGAATTTCTATAGGCTGTTGTGTCCCGTTAGACACGAAAGCAACCCCAACACAGTTGGGAAATTTCTAGACCAACATACCCACGCAGAATTTAGCAACTGCATGAGAGGATTGTAGACCAACGGTTTAGCGTATACTGACATAAATGAAACTGACAAAAATGGTCCAATAGGCGTTAGACAGGCTTTTTTGCATGCATTACAGTTAGAATACAGTTTCAATTATGTTTTTGTGGCTACTGCAACTGTTCTTTTACCTTCGGAATGCATTGATATAAATAATTGATTATACGATTTCATTTATTAGGCTTCAACTGTAGTTTTGTAGTTCTGACTCTGACCACCAACAGTGCAAATACAATTATAATTACTTATTTCAAAATAGATGTTGAGTTGCATAAAAACGCATGGTAAGTTTAGGATTGCGTTTCTCGAAGGACCAGATTAAGCGTTGTATAAGTTTAGCGGGAAAATAATTTTTACGTTGGACGATATTATATTGGACACAGAAATTGAGCTAAAGGAAAGTAGGTATGGGAAGAGTATTGTGACTTACTTGGAGATCTGGAAGCCAGGTTGATGCACGGACTGCCGGGTGGAGTCTCGAAGCAGAAGAGAGCGGTCAACCAAAAAAGATGGCGACCTTTCTTTGCAGCGGTAGGCGGAAATGTTCCTGATTGGCTTAGCGGCGAACAAGCTTTCTCATTCGCCGGCATGGGATTTGAGGATATGGGAAGTTGGAGTATGATTGGCTCAATACTGTCGTCCAATATGAAGGATTATAATGTGTGAGATGCGTTTGGATACATGATACAAAAAAAATGTTTATAGGGCTAGCTTGCGTAAGCATTCTGCCCGGCTTTCGAGGATATGAAGTATACTCAAAAAGTAAGGAGTCAATTTAAAGCGGATTGAAATTAAATTAACTTGGACAAAAGAGAAAAATTATAATGAAAATATGTGAACTACAGCTAAATTAGATGTTTAATTACGCGGTGGTATTATTGAGAAGGTAAAGGACATAGTTTAACAACGGGTCTTTTGAAAGAGCCACTGCATGTCTTCACCATGGCGACGCGAGTTATCCCATCCTTGCCGGGAAAAATCTCGGTGATTATGCCCATTGGCCAACGTAGAGGAGGGACATCATCCTGATGCATGAGAACCACTGTACCAATCTTAATATTGTCGGCGGCATTCAACCATTTTTGCCTAACTTGCAAGTTATGTAAGTATTCTAAACGCCACCTTCTCCAAAAGCTACAAACCATTTGGTCAAGCAATTTTTTGCGGCAAGTTAGAGGTTTCGTCGTTTCGGGAACGTTTACGACAGGCAACGTAATTAACGGAGAAGCCATTATAAAATGAGCGGGAGTAAGCGGTTCTGGGTACGGATCCTCACTCAGGACACAGAGCGGTCTGGAATTTAGAACTGCCTCAATTTCAGTGAGAACAGTCGAAAGCTCCTCATAAGTAAGAAGTTGAGAGCCGATAACACGATATAAATGCGTTTTAGTAGATTTAATATTTGATTCCCACAGCCCTCCAAAGTGGGGGGCGCGGGGTGGAATCATTTTCCACTCTATGCGGTAGCGGTTAGCAAGTAGTTCTTGTAATTGAGCCTTGGCTCCAACGAAGTTTGTTCCGTTATCAGAATATAAATAAGAGACGGGGCCTCTGCGGGAAATGAATCTTTTAAAAGCTGAAATGAAGGTGTCCGATGACACGTCGGTAACCAATTCAATATGAACTGCTTTGGTAACGAAACAAACGAATAAGCATATGTAAGCCTTCTGACTTCTTTGGCCTCTGCGTCGACATAAGGTTACTTTAATGGGACCAGCGTAATCCACACCAGTATGAACAAAAGCTTTAGTCTCTTGTACGCGGCAAGCGGGTAAATCAGCCATCTTTGGACTGGGGTGAGAAGGAGAAACTTTGAAACAAAAGTTACAAGCATGTACCCTTTGTCTGACGACACCTCTGGAAGAGATGATCCAATATTTTTGGCGTAACAGAGAGGTAAGAAGGTTTACACCGGCATGACAATGAATGCGATGATAATAGTCTATTAGAACATGTGTAAAGTTATCATGTTTAGGTAAAAGCGCGGGATGCTGAGCTTCATAAGGAAGGTTCGCATTTGACAACCTGCCACCAATTCTAATTATGTTATGCTCGTCTATAAATAGATCGAGTTTCTTAAACTGTGAGCGAAGTTTTTTATTTTCAATCTCGTCATAAATATCTAAAAAATGAAATTGTTGAATACAATGAATTAAATAAATTTCAGCGGCAACCAATTCACGGACAGTAATTGTCTTATGTGACTTGTCGTAAGGAATAATATGCAAAAATCTCAAAATGTATACAATTATGCGCAATATTTTATGTAACGATGTGAATTTTTGAGAAAGGCTATATATCAAGTTAAGTTCTGATACGGTAGATACTAATGTTAAAGATTTATTTTTAAACTCAGGCAATTGCTCGCTGCATGAGGAAACAAACGGAGTAATAGGCCACTCATCAGTTTGTCGCAGAAGCCATTCAGGGCCATGCCACCATAAATCATGGTTTAGTAACTGTTCGGGTAGAAGACCTCGAGACAGACAGTCACTAGGATTTTCTTTTCCGTTAATATGGTAAAAATGTTTAGGATCAAGATTTTCTTGACATTTAGCGACGCGGTTACTAACAAAAATGTTCCACTTGTGAGGTGAGGAATGAATCCATGAAAGTGTAATTGTAGAATCGGAAAAGGCAAATATTTTATTAATAGCGGTGCGAGAGCGGTAAGTGTCATAAACTAGTTTAATTAGTTTAGACAAAAGAACAGCGGCGCAAAGCTCTAGACGAGCCAGAGATACGACCTTAACAGGTGCAACTTTAGATTTGGCACACACCAAATTTACGTGTGTATTACCATTTGTGTCAGTGACATGTAAGTATATAACGCAGCCATACGCATTCAAGCTGGCGTCAGCAAAACCTACTATATTTGTCACGCAACCCATAGTAACGGCTACATGACGCGGCAATTTTAAAGAAGAAAGTAGAGGCAGTTGCTCTTTGAATTTTTGAAAGAGAAGTACGATAGAATCGGGTGGAGTTTCATCCCAATCTGTGTTTAATTTCCATAATTCTTTTATGAGTAATTTCGCGAATAAAACTACAGGAGCCACTAGACCGAGAACGTCCCACAGACGGGCAATAGTGGAAAGTATGACGCGTTTAGTACAACCTTTATCTAACTCAGATGTAGTAAAGGTGAAACAGTCCTCGGAAGGAATCCATTTGAGTCCAAGGATTTTTAAATTATCCCCGTCAGAGAAATTAATAGAAGAGCGGTTGGAGTGTGGAATAATCTCCAGTAATTCCGAGGAATTACTTGCCCATTTAGTAAGGTCAAAGCCCCCAGCTTTAAATAAGGCGATAAGTTCAGCGGAGAGAATCTTGGCTTCTTCTAGAGTAGGGGTCGAGTTAGCCAAGTCATCCATGTAAAGCTCATGAGAAGCGACAATGAACGCGCGCGGGAAGCGATGTTTTTCATCCTCTGAAAGCTGGCGCACAGTGCGCATGGCTAGAAAGGGACTGGGCTTGAGACCGAAGGCAACACGGTTAAATTTAAATTCGCGAACAGGTTCAGTAGTATTAAATCGAAACAATATTTTTTGATATTTTCGATGATCCTCAATAACCTTAATTCGAAGATACATCTGTTTTATATCAGCTGTAACTGCAATAGGAAACAAACGGAAATTTAAAAGTAATAAAAATATGTCAGCCTGTAAATTAGGACCCGTATGCAGTAAGTCATTCAATGAAACGCCATTATGAGACTTAGCGCTCGCATCAAGGACAATGCGCACCTTAGTAGTTTGTTTATCATTCCTAATAACAGGGTGATGCGGTATGTAATATCCTATAGTCTGATCAACAGAACTAGGTGTAGTTTCAGTTAAATAATTTTGATCGATATATTCTTGGATTATTTCGTTATAACTAGCGCGCAAAGAAGGGTCGCGAAGCTTAGTTTTTTCCAAGTTAATTAAACGTCGATAAGCGACAGCATATGAATTTCCGAGTGATTCTGGATTTTTACAGAATGGTAAGGCAACACAGTACCTACCACTGGAGTCACGTGACACAGTAGAAGCGTACAGCTGTTCACATTCCCGTTCAGCGGGGCTCATAAAAGATTTTGAAGGTATTTCTTCGATATTCCAAAATTTATGCAAAGATTCGTCCAATGACAAAAAACAATGAGAATCATCTACTGTTAACGCGGTAGAAAAACATGAAGCGGTATTTAAATCGTCGAGACTGTTATTGTTATTATATAAACTAGAGGGTATCTCACCCATAATTATGTATCCAAATACGGTTTCAACAGCTGATGGCGCGGTAGGTGAGAGAATTCTGTTATGAAGTAATAAATACGGAAACAGTTTTGCCCCTAGAAGTAATTCAACCTCACCGGGCACGTGCCACAGGGGGTCGGCTAGCGGTAACTCGAATAAATGTTGCACAGCAGAGGTGTCAACCAAGTGAGATGGTAATTTATCAGTTATACAATCAATAACAAGAGCGGTTATTTTAAAGGAATTTGTTTTATTTTTTGCAGTAACTGTTATCTCCACGTAACCTATGATAGGCCGCGAAGAGGTTCCTACACCCTTTATAAATGAATTTGAAAGCGGTATAATATTTAATTGCAGTTTTTTACAACAGGCTGTAGTAATTATATTATTTTGCGAAGCGTTATCTATTAAGCACCTTACAGAAACGGATTTGTTATGTTTGTTATCAACATAGACTTGTGCGGTTGACAAAACAATCGTAGTACGTGGAGTTCTTATTCCTACGCGAGAACATGCACAAAGCGCCACCTGTTGTGACTGCGCGGAAGCGTCAGCTGATATCGATCGCTGCTGTGAAATTTGTTCCAAATGTAAAAGAGAATGATGTTTTTTGTTACATGTTCTACAGGTGTGTATAGATTTACACTGCGAGGCAGTGTGCGTTGTACTAAGGCAGTTTACACATCCACGTTTATTTTTAATAAAATCCAAACGCGAACCGGCCGATGTTGTTTGAAAGTTTGGACAGGTATAAAGCTTCCAATGATCTTTGCTACTACAATACATACAAGTTTGGTTATTGTCACAAGCAACAAATGTATGTACTGTACTATCACGTGATTGGCTACGACAAGAATTATTTTTATTATTGTTGTTACTTATGGATGCGGTCCGAGTTAAAGTAGATCTATCTAATATTTTTACTTGCGATTTTATAAATTCAACGAAACCCTTATAAGTAGGAATCTCCACATCTCTCATATGCATCTCAAATGAATGTATGATAGCGGGATCTAACTTTTTTAAAGCTAAATTTAATAATATGAAATCCTTTAGGTCGTTAATTTTTAATTGTTCTAGTGCCGAAACAGACGCGTGAAAACTTTCAATAAAACTATTTAAAGAGGCGGAATTATTAATTGCGGGTTTGATATTTAAAATATTAGTCATGTAGTGCGAGCCTAATGCTCGTTTATCTTGATACTTTTGAACCAAACTGTTCCAGATAGACGTATAATTATCCCCTGACGGAATAATTCCGGCGGTAATTTGCAATGCGTTTCCTTTTAGGTTACCTATTAAATATTGCACACGTTGAGAATCTGTAAGGTTTGAATTTTCATGGACATTTGATTTAAATGATTCATAAAAAACAGGCCAATTATCAATTCTACCATCAAAAAACGGAATCTGAATTGGTGGCAGCTTGACTGAGTACTTTGACTGCGAAGCGGTATCAGTAGAGGCTGAGTCCTTCAATGACCTTGAGGACTTCGCTTCAATAAGTGAGCGTAATCTCTCTACTCGCGTGTATACGCCGTCAAAAGATATTTGACTATTATAATCTATTTTATGATCAGGATTTATTTGTAAAGAATATGTATTTATTTTATCTATGTTAGAAATAAACTCTTGACGAGTAACTGAGATTATTTGCGTGTCTGCCATAAACGTCTCAGCCGAACGTAGCTCAATACTAGTCGTATTTATTTTCTTTGATATTTCATACAATGACGATAAACGCTCAAAGATTGCTTGGTTTTTAGCTTGCAGTATTTTAACTTTTATTTGAAGATCTTCCATATTGGAATAGTTCTAGTAACTATAGCGGACAAAATAATTAAGGTTTATGTAGGTAGACTTCAAGAATATTTTATATTTTTTTTTTTATTTAAGTAGCGGGTGAAAGAAAATTATTGCGGTTGAGTTTATGTTATAGGCAAGTTTGCCGAACTAACTCACGATAATTAGCGGTTTTAATAATTCCCTATGCTATTTCAATGCAACAGGCGAACTATTAAGTTGGTACAGTAGTTCCCAATGATGTAGGTATGTACCTAGCGGGGAATGTAAGAACGATAGTATGCGTTCAATATGGCGGTTTTACGAATTCAGGTTAGATAAGTAGGTACCTATTCAACCTAAATCCTAGGTATGAGACCTATGAATGCTGATTCTATGAATCCGACTCGAATGGACCATTTAACTTATGGTAAGTTTAGGATTGCGTTTCTCGAAGGACCAGATTAAGCGTTGTATAAGTTTAGCGGGAAAATAATTTTTACGTTGGACGATATTATATTGGACACAGAAATTGAGCTAAAGGAAAGTAGGTATGGGAAGAGTATTGTGACTTACTTGGAGATCTGGAAGCCAAGTTGATGCACGGACTGCCGGGTGGAGTCTCGAAGCAGAAGAGAGCGGTCAACCAAAAAAGATGGCGACCTTTCTTTGCAGCGGTAGGCGGAAATGTTCCTGATTGGCTTAGCGGCGAACAAGCTTTCTCATTCGCCGGCATGGGATTTGAGGATATGGGAAGTTGGAGTATGATTGGCTCAATACTGTCGTCCAATATGAAGGATTATAATGTGTGAGATGCGTTTGGATACATGATACAAAAAAAATGTTTATAGGGCTAGCTTGCGTAAGCAACGCAGCTGATAATATCTAGGCAATGCCACATGACCTAGAACTATGACTTGCACTGTCTAGAACACTGAACAAGTACTAATATAAAAGTCCTTCATGAATGTGAGTGCATGCATGCAGTCTAATACTTTGACATTTTGTGCATTGAATACAAGACATCAAATTTTTTGCACCATCGGAATTTAATGCTTAGAGCAGAACTGGCTTTGTTGCTAATCGAAATATAGCGAATTTTATGCCTCTAATAACTTCTTGCACTGACTAAAACCCTACATTGTTCCTGCAGTTACTCTTGGCGTTTCGCCTCTTTCGTACAACCCTGCTAAGTTTTAAGCCCTGATCTTTGAAAAATCTGTGAAAAAAGTCTAGGATATGGAACTGAGATCCAGAACAACAGCTCATCTACAAATTTTTAATGGCGAATATTTCCATCTTTTTCTGCGTGACACATAATCCTACCATGCATATAGCCTATCGCTTCAATCACACCCATAAAATCATCACCATTATTATTTCTACGTCGCACAAAACGTATTTTTCCAGAACATTCCTCAATTAACGTGACAACCGTAGCCCTGTCGGTATCTAAAGACATGTATTACGCATCGTCCTAACGTGTAGTCCATTGTCGCTCATTGCTTATATCCGGTGTCGCCAGTGCTTGCTCACGAGCACAGAGTTAAAGATTTACAGGATAATATAAGAGTCGGTAAATTGATAGTAGATTGAGCGCAGTTGACTCACGGAAAATTGGTTTGGCGTGAATGTAGGGCAATTGGAATTAGAGCTGTTCGCGTTAAAGCTGGAAACTATTGGTGGAACAAAGATAAGGTATAACATCTTAAATCTTCAGAATTTTTCGAGTTTTGTCGCGGAATTGTATGTCTTTATCAACAGACATTTACTGTCTATCACCAAGCACTTGAACACAATCTTAAACAACGTTAAAAACTTATCTAAACACTACTAACCTATTGACTTTTCCAGACTGTCATTCTATATCATGTATATCGACGTATTATGTATGTAGAGTCGAGCATATGAACCAGTTAGATGCAGTACCTGACATTCTTGAGGCAGGAAGTGTTTTGCAAGCCAGTCGGCTCCACGTTGCACTAGCTATAGCAACAGTTATTGCACTGGGAATACTCGTAAGGTCCTTCCTAATTAACTTACGTGCAGTGCAGGATTAGTTCCTGCTGGCTTTCGACATTGTGTAGATTGTTGGGAGAAGGTTCACTTTCATAAAATTGTAGGATACTTTCTCTTCATAGAGATGCGGCAAAACACCGTTGTTTTACATGTGCGACTGATTTTATCCAAATCAACTAAAGGAATAAACAATTAAAAAACATTTCTGTCACAATGTTTTCGGATTGATGAAATGCTACTAAAAATATTGACAGAAATATAAAATAACAAATAAAATTAAAAGCTTTTATGTCAAATAAACCATTTATAGGTTATACTTTTGAACTATCAAAAAGGCGGTCAGACATAAAACTGCTTAAAATTTGTTAAGTATAAAGATCAAAATAAATCGGTTAATATACAAAATTAATATTTCACGGCTGAACCAAAATAGCTCTAGTTCTGTTTACATTATCATTACTAAAAATGATTAAGTATTTCGAGCTGGTCTACCACATTTACGAATCCTGCTAAATTCCAACCTTCTGCTAGTCTTTCCATTGTGCGTCCCAGGAAAATTGATTTCCTAACATAAACTCATATAACTTTATATTCTCAGTACGCCTAACGATGACTCGCTAGTTATAGAATGCGATTAGACTGTAATAAGCCCATGTAAGTCCAGAGAAATATGATCCTTATAAGTTATGATAATTTTATGACCTTTTTGCACTATTAGTATGACCTTACGAGGAGAATAAATTGACCTTTTAAAGGCGTTAGTATTAGTACCTACGCCAATACCTATCTCGTTAGTTACTCCTATATGTATTATATCATCGTTGCATAAAGTCACTTCATGAACAGACGTAATATGTAGTCATAGTATAAACTTAGGAGTTTATTTATAAAACACCGTTCCAGACCGATTGTCTGCTTGTAAAATATACAGGCTGGACACGTGTGTGATTTGCCTACCGGCTTTACTGACGGAAGTATTTTTAGAGTCGGGAACCTCATTATAATGGATGTATGGACGTATGATTTGTCAACGAATTTTTTGACTACTCAAACGTTCTAAATTCGTATAAATGTTTTTTTTTTCGGATTAATATATCATTTTTTTTCGGCCTTTGTATCTGCTTATTTGGATATGATTCGTAGTTCATTGCTGGGATATATCATCAATTAACTTTTCCGCATTCACGCGCATGGGCGCGTCACGATTTTACCGTCTCAAACCCACCTGTATTTTTTCAGTTGCCCTTTGCGTTTTAGGGCCACGGTAACTCTTTCGAACATACTTAACTCGGTGAGTAAATTTCTCGCTTTTTTCGAGAACCTCCGACTCACATCATTAAACTATGTTCAAAGTCAAGACTAAAAGGCCGGTGACACACTCACGCGCCATCATTAAAGGGCGGCAGCTACTTCCATGACTCACTCCTCATACCAGCATTGATTGCAGTCACTCATTAGCTAAGACCAGGTCAGCATTTCCTTCACGTCTGCCTATGTTCCGCTTCAAAGACAAAGCACGTAACAGATAAGAGACTTCGCACACTGAATAAGCCGCGCGACTTACATTTGCCGCCTTCATACGCCATTGTTACTGGCCGTTGACTTCGGCAGCTCAAAAAATCTCTTTGATGATCGTAAAGCACGATAAAAAAAGATTTATTTACAGCTACTTTTCTCAACTATAATGAATCTTAAAATTCAGCACACGATTCAACAGTAAAATGAATTAACGTTGATGACCAGCCCTTTTTGTGAACTCTTAATGCATTACAAACAAATAAAGCGTCTCCATATGGGTACACATTTGCAATATAGACACATTAACACCTACTTGCTTTTATGTGCATTATAAATTAACGACATATTGGCTCCCCGGTGGTTGTCACACTGCGATAAAACGAGCAAAATTACCTACTTATTTTTCTTTTCCGCGACTTTCTTGTCGTATTTAAGGTGAAGTAAATGTATTTTTAACAAGCAACAAATTACTAGTAACGAGGCATTATTATGTCATTGTTTTCCGCGTATTTTTATGCGTATGAAGTTTACGTCGCAAATGTTCTATGTGTGTGTGGAGAGATCCTAACTGAATCACTTCACATATATGTGGGCGGCTGTCTATTATCATTATTATTCCTTCTTTTGTGGTACAAATTTCAAAAGAAATACGGTTAAGTATCTTTAATGCCCAATTGAGTGGGACAGTCCATGGATTTTGCAGCAGTTTCTCTGAAAAAGGTCCGGTAGGCTACTTTTTTAATAATTCGATGTTATTTATGAAGGTTGTATAGAAAGGGACTAGATTATCCTTTTTAAGGTTTCACGTTACGTTACGTGTCAATCTTGAAACACGATTCAGAATCGGATTCTATGAATAAGTAAAATGTATTTGTACTTACATGCTAAAATAAAAACTTGTTATTTTTTTGAAGTATTTAAATATAAATCACTATCAATTCATAACCATAAATAACAAATTGTTTATTGGAGAAGTATTAGCAACCCTTGCAAGGCTTTTAAAACTTTCCTATTTGAAAATTATGAAACAATACTATTAAAGGGAAACCTTAGGTGAACTAATTGTTAACAGTTTCTAGTCAACTTCGAAACTACTGAAGGAAAATTATGGTTTTCAATACATTAACACACAATACAAAAGTTCTAGTAGACTTTTCAGAGCAAAAACTTTGCAAAAGAGTTTATAAACCATAATAACTATAAGATGTGAAAATAGCATGTTTTTAAAAGTACTCATAAAAAACGCATCGTGTAAATAAAGCGTAATTTTACGGTAAATATTATTAAGTACTTCTTTAGTAACAATGAAGAAAGTTTATTTTTTCCTGCTAGGAATTCGGATGAGAACAATGGCGGGCCAATTAACGCGTTTATAATTTACTGAACAAACACTGTTTGGAAACCGTTTTAGCTGATATTAGATTGGCTATTGAGATATTTCCAGCCACCGTATGCGGGGGCTTATGGACGGTGAGCAATGGGTAGCTCGCCATCCGTAACCGTCTGAACCGAGCCTTAGTCGTTGACAGCGCGTAGTTTTTCACGCGCCCCTCAAAGAGATGTCAGCATAACAGTAGGGACCCAGCACGGTCGAAGCCTACTGGGGCCTTGGATTGTGTGAAAAAGAACCCAGGGTCCCAAAAAAGACGTCAAAGAAAGAACAGGAGTGGGTGGAATGACATTAGTAGGTACAGATAAATTTTAAATCTACAGTCATTTTTATAAAAAAGGCACTCCACAAAAGCATTAAAACATGAACCATATAAACATTCTGAAACCCCAAAGGACCAAGGAACTATCAGTGTTCTATTTTCAAAAAGATTTTTTTTTTTAAAAGAAAAGACTATTTAACCGGCCAGTCTTGGACACACAATTCTAAGGGTATCATTTAAGCTGTCGCCAATTTAATTCGTTTTGTGTTTCCTAAATAATAGCTTTGTCCTCAAAATAGTAGATTTGTCGCCAAATGTAGTCACCAAACAATGTAAAATCAATTCTCCAATAAATCATCTAAAATCATGGAGATATAGGATCTAGTACCAAATAATTGTTTTTGTACATATTATAATAGGTTTGTCCTAATAAGCATTTAAGCAAACTAATTGAAAGAGATCACCAATAAACCATATTATTGTGTTTCCTACTAGACCGGGCGCCGGTCGTTATAGTTCTTTTTTCGTTAGGGGAATCATCAGAATGACTTCTCCCACTCTAGGGCGGAGTGGGAAGGCGTGTCAGACTCTTACTGACTAAACCCCTACCCTGTTCCTTCGTTGCCTTCGATCTGGGGGACACGCTGACAACCTTTTAGATTTTCCGTGTTCCCCAGAGGCTTCGGTCCTACCGGGCCCCTACAGTTTGTTGACATCTCGTGGCATCGTATGATCATCGTAGGTAGTTACGAGTACCTACGACACATCGTTGAGTTGATGGAAAGGGCGTCAAATTGTTTCCGCCTCTTTGAACATATTGTCAACAAAATTATAAATTGATGTATTAAATTGGTAAGGAATACTATTATTTTAATAACCGAACGAAATAAAATGTAACTACTTTATTGGTGACGAAATAACAAATAAAAAGGAGTTGCAGTCAGGGATTGATAATTAATCGATTTATTTGGCGACAGATCTACCATTTTGGCGACAGATCTACCATTTTGGCGACAGATCTACCATTTTGGTGACAGATCTACCATTCTGAGCACAAAGCTATTAATTTTGTAATAAAACTATTATTATAAGAACGAAGTTTTATTTTATTGGTGATCCATCTCTTATTTTTTGATAATTCATACCTGGATACATTTTTTGTTTATCTGAGAACGAAAATATTTCGTGGCGATAGATCTATTAATTAGGTAATACAACTTGATGACAAATATAAAGTTTGATGACAGAAAATATAATCCCCCAATTCTAACAATTACCCTTTTTTTACACAACGTACTAGGGCTTTCAGTCTCGATACATTTCACGAGTCCCGGGAAAAAATATCGAGACTCGGCCCAGTCCCGGGAGTCCCGGGAAAAACGAGACTTTCGAGACTTGAAAAAGATTTATGTTCAAAGGGTTGGTATTTAAGTAATTAATACATAATTATTATTTCCAAATACTTTATAAAGTATTATAAACTTGATTCGTCTTTATAATCAAACTAGCTCGCTTTGCCTATGTCAATCAGTGATAAAGTGTGATCTAACATAGCCTTCAATTTCTTTATTTCGCTCAGCATTTGAGATTTTACGTAGTCAGCTTGTTTTAGACATGGAAGCCACAGACGAGGGTAGCGATAATTGTGATTTTTTAAATAACTCACGTAGGTAAATCTTCAGATTCTACAAAAGTTCGAAACGGTATTCCATCCAGAGAAGCCAATCTCGAAACTTTAATTTCAATTCAGTCAACCTTTTGGAACAAAATCTGTCATCATACTTTTTTCCGGTGGTTTATATACTTCATCCTCACCTTTTGATGATGTAGCTATACGTGCAATACAAGTTGTTGAAGCTGGTTGTACTTCCTTTGATAATATCAGGTTATGGATACTTATGAAGACCACTGGTATTCCCTCCTAGTCTTAAATATTTTATGGCATTTTTTACATTTAGCAGAAGTATTATCCTTGGCTCGTAAAAAATAGCACCAAACCGAAGACGCATTATGCATTTTGGTAAGTACATCGCAATAAGCTATGGTGTTATCTATGACACGACGGCCATTCTCAATAACCCTCTCAGCGTCACGTAAATTCACTTTTCCTTCACTCACACACATCTGAAACACCACAGCGACCAAGTTATTGCAAACTTGTTATATGTTATCCAAAATGACGATAAAAATAACACACACCGTGGAAGTTTGAATATATTTTGATCAATTCAGGATTTAATAAAATGAAATAAAAATGTTTTCTTCGTTTTGGATAAGTATTGTTTTAAAATAATTCATAATAAATTAAATATGAAAACTATCAGACTAAATCAAAACAAACGCATAAATCATACAAAGTAATAAGAGTGATTTACCTACCTTACCTTTTTTAACCTATCAATACCCGCGAAACGAGACACAATAGTAAGACAATAACAGCGCGGTCCTATGAGACCGGTCGGGGATTCATGAATTAAACAAAAATTGATTCTTATTTCCATGAAATATATCGATCATACGTACACCGTCATGAACAATTAATATAAAAACTAATTTGTTAAAATACCTCAGGATAAGCATTAATTTTAAACTTTTATAAATGTTCATATCATCACGGCAATATAACCTCAAATCAGCTAGTAATACCTAATATTAAGATAAAATAGCATCGTAAGAGTATTAGTAATATAATTATTGAATCTAAAATTAATTATAATCTTTCAACGCCATCGTTTTATAGTTAGTTAGTAATAAAAACAAAAATAATTTGTAAATTTGTGGACATGCTACAAATCAATAATGTAAATTACCTACCATAATTATACGAGGAGATAAATGTACTGATAATTAATCATATTTGACAAAGTCTCGAAAAGTCTCGTTAGTCCCGGGACTGCATGAGTAGGTCTCGAGTCTCGAAAATGGGGAAAAAACACCGAGAGTCTCGATATTTTCGAGACCGAGACTCCCGGGATGAAAGCCCTACAACGTACTAACAGCTCGTAGTCGACCTTTAAACTTGCACAATTGCTCCATCCAACATATGCATCCCTAGTACCTCGATGTGCCCACGCTACAGTAAATAAGGTAAGTAGGACGCCTATTGGAGCGAACGTAACGCGTCCCGACGCGGCGCGACGATGGTTAAATACGTTCTGTTATCGCTAAACAACCCTGGAAAATTTTAGTTGGTGAATGTAGTTCAGTTTAAGGTAGTTGGGAAGAGGTTCGTGTGGGACGGATGTCTTTGTTTATTTTGGGAAGAATATGTGTAGGTGAGCATTTGTATAATTATGTGTGTGTCTATGTTGGTTACTCGTTCATGCTCAAACAGTTGAACGGATTTGGATGAAATTTGTCACACTGGTTATGTGAATGGTCATGGATCATGTCCAAGAATAGCAATATTTTTGGAAGTTTTACTTTATATAATGTGCTTTTTCGGGAGTATGTTCCTTCCCTTGGAAGTTGGACTAATGTTGTGCTATTATGCGAACGAAGCTACAGGATGCAGCTAGTCTTTCAAAAGGACTTAATTGAGCAATAAGATTAAACTGATGAAAAAATTAAACTTCTCATGTATACCGCCTGGGAAAATGAAGTTATAATATGTATGAGCTTGCTTATTAAGGCAAACTAGATGCTTTTTGTGCCAAATCTCAAATTAAACTGTAATTTATCTAATTAGGCACTTATAAATATTTATTTTAACTAAAAACGTGTATTTGTAAACCTATAAGGCTCCATCCATGTAGTTAGGATTCCGAACTAGCTTATTAGGTCAAAAATCGCGTGTAAAATTATTATTGGTACACAGATATTTTCCAGTTCACTTTAAAAGGCATGTGACAGAATGTTACGATTCATTCAGTTATTAAGTCGATCAGTTATGAGATACGAGTAAGTCAAGACTTTTAAGTACACGGCAAGCGTCGAGGTATTTACTTTCTTATATACTTCACATCCGTAGACTGAGTATTAACCACATTGTAGAAAAAGACAGAAAACTCATTGGTCTTTGCTTTGACGGCATGTCGCTCATTTGAAATACCTATTTCAAGTTTTGTACGTGCCCATGTAGGCCTATGTGTAATAAAAATATTTTGACTTTGACTTTGTACTATGCGTTTGAAATAAGAATAGGTTAGGAGAATTAGCGCTATTGTCGTGACGTCATAGCTGTCAAATCGAATCATGAACGAAGAAAGTATAATCAGAATTTAGTTTTTCCATTCTGCTTATTTCTGCATCACTGTGTGAAGTGTCTGACTATACTCCGTTGGTTTAGGTAGTTAACTAAAGGTAAACAATCTTGGTATGTCTTTTTATATTAAAGAGGTCGTATATAATATACACAAAGATTATTTAAATTTAGTTTATTAGCTAACATCGATTTAGGTAAATACCTATGTGCAAAGATTTTTACATACAATTTTTACAAACTAAAGTTGTCAAAAAATAATAGACCCGTTTTGACATTTGAAGAAATTCCATCATATTATTTAACGCTAATTTAATTATGGAATATATTGCAAATACTCATTTTGCGCTTACTTTATAGCAGCATGCAATTTCTTCAAATGTCAAAACGAGCCTATTATATTTTGACAACTTTAGTTTGTTCGTTTTCCTTATTAATAAGAGCTTTGGAGTCCGCCATGACAGTTCGGCATTGACAAATTCATAGAACAGCATTCGATCTGCAATTTTGTAGTTACGTCACAGTTTATACAAGTCGTGTAACCGACGGGATTTCCCGTTGACAAAAATGACGAGCCTCCATAATTGAGTGGATGAATTTTCAATTATGATTTTAAGTTTTGCAGACCAAAATGTTTTGGGAACACATTCATATTGCTCATCTAAGAAGTGGGATTCCCTGCCGGAGTCTATGTTTCCTGATGGCTACAACCTGGGGAACTTTAAGTCAAGACTCCTAAGTCAAGAGGTCAAGCGCGTTCTATCGTCGTTTTTCGTCAGGTAAGATAGTCAGTCAAGTGCAAACCTATCAAGACCCGTATAAAAAAAACCCGTTGTCTGTCAGTGAATCTAAGATTATAAAAGTAGATTTCTTAAAGACCTATCACAACAAAACAACTCTTTTTACAGCCTCATTCTTCATCATTCTATTTGTCTATTGACTCATTCTTTGGTTACGTAGTCTATAAAACACCATGCTATCCACAAATACTAGGGCAATTATCTAGGTGGCAACCAAGCATTGGTCGCAATTTTTAATTACAAAATTATAAATTCACACAGCAAAGGAATGCATGCACTGATATTATGTTCTACGACTTTTTTGTCGGCGTCCTAAATGGAAACCTGTGAGAGAATGTTGGCAATACTTTATTGCTGTAAGACTTTGTAAGGAAAAATTGAAGAACAGAAGTTCCAGTCCACACAGAAGACAAATCCGATCTTGTTAAATCTAAGTAGATAAATACCGATATTGTTTAATCTAAAATAAATATTTTTGAAGTTATAATTACCTAGTTCAATAATTGATCTTATTTTCATTGTAAGCATCAATTCACCTTGTTCTTGTATTCCCTACTATACTCCGTCGGTTTAGGTAGTTAACTAAAGGTAAACAATCTTGGTATGTCTTTTTATATTAAAGAGGTCGTATATAATATACACAAAGATTATTTAAATTTAGTTTATTAGCTAACATCGATTTAGGTAAATACCTATGTGCAAAGATTTTTACATACAATTTTTAGACAACTTTTACATAAAAAGACATACCAAGATTGTTTACCTTTAGTTAACTACCTAAACCGACGGAGTATAGTAGGGAATACAAGAACAAGGTGAATTGATGCTTACAATGAAAATAAGATCAATTATTGAACTAGGTAATTATAACTTCAAAAATATTTATTTTAGATTAAACAATATCGGTATTTATCTACTTAGATTTAACAAGATCGGATTTGTCTTCTGTGTGGACTGGAACTTCTGTTCTTCAATTTTTCCTTACAAAGTCTTACAGCAATAAAGTATTGCCAACATTCTCTCACAGGTTTCCATTTAGGACGCCGACAAAAAAGTCGTAGAACATAATATCAGTGCATGCATTCCTTTGCTGTGTGAATTTATAATTTTGTAATTAAAAATTGCGACCAATGCTTGGTTGCCACCTAGATAATTGCCCTAGTATTTGTGGATAGCATGGTGTTTTATAGACTACGTAACCAAAGAATGAGTCAATAGACAAATAGAATGATGAAGAATGAGGCTGTAAAAAGAGTTGTTTTGTTGTGATAGGTCTTTAAGAAATCTACTTTTATAATCTTAGATTCACTGACAGACAACGGGTTTTTTTTATACGGGTCTTGATAGGTTTGCACTTGACTGACTATCTTACCTGACGAAAAACGACGATAGAACGCGCTTGACCTCTTGACTTAGGAGTCTTGACTTAAAGTTCCCCAGGTTGTAGCCATCAGGAAACATAGACTCCGGCAGGGAATCCCACTTCTTAGATGAGCAATATGAATGTGTTCCCAAAACATTTTGGTCTGCAAAACTTAAAATCATAATTGAAAATTCATCCACTCAATTATGGAGGCTCGTCATTTTTGTCAACGGGAAATCCCGTCGGTTACACGACTTGTATAAACTGTGACGTAACTACAAAATTGCAGATCGAATGCTGTTCTATGAATTTGTCAATGCCGAACTGTCATGGCGGACTCCAAAGCTCTTATTAATAAGGAAAACGAACAAACTAAAGTTGTCAAAATATAATAGGCTCGTTTTGACATTTGAAGAAATTGCATGCTGCTATAAAGTAAGCGCAAAATGAGTATTTGCAATATATTCCATAATTAAATTAGCGTTAAATAATATGATGGAATTTCTTCAAATGTCAAAACGGGTCTATTATTTTTTGACAACTCTCAAGTTACATCAACTGCACAGTCTCTTGTGTCAAAATGCAGTGTTCCAAAGCAATAAAAATTTAAACAGTGACATTTAATAAACTTAACTACGAATTAAAATAAGCAGTCTATTGTTCGGAGCCGTAAAATGTATAGTTTAACTGGTATTTTAAGCTAATTACACCGTAAAGTCAGTGAAGCGCCATTTGTAATTATGTGTAATGGTTGCCTGGTTGCTACAGTCGCATGTCGCATGTCTCATGCCTGTGCTTCTCTCAATATATGCCTCTTGCATGCCTCAAAGAGTGTTCATTTGGGCATGAGATTCGAGCTAATGAATGTAACTAGGAATTGGTATTTCCAATAATAGGAAACAATTTGTGTTTGTGCCTTGTTGAGTTTTAATTAATTTTCTCGAATGTTATGTTTCTAGGGTTTCAACCCGAAGAATTATACACAAACAAAGTAGGTACCAATTTCATATTCATTTTTACCAGGAGTTAAAGTCGCTTCATGAACTTTTCCAGTGTCAAGTTTAGCCGTGTGGTCTTCTTCATCATCATCATCATTTGAGCCGAAAGATGTCCACTTCTGGACGGACATAGGCCTCTCCCAAGCGTCGCCACAACGAGCGGTCATGTGCGTCGTGCTTCCATCATGTAAAATTATCACGATCAAACTATGATACGACTCTATCAAGTCTATGGCATTAATTTGACGAGCATTTTAAAGAAACACGATCAGTCTCAATATTTAAAGTGCTGTATTCATGTCTTACATCGTTTCTGTGGAGACGTTTCCGACTAAAACCTTCAAATATTGACTTACGTGTCCCCTTTAATGAACGCTTCCAAAACAAACACTTTACCCCCACCATGGATAGAATTTCTGAAAAAGAAATTCTTTGGGGAATGTCATGATGGAGAGTAATAACTACGGGAACGTTTAAAAGAGTTACCGTGGCCTTAGAACGGAAAGAGCAAAGGAAAGAATACAATACATCATCATCATCTTCCTGCCCTTGTCCCGTTTTATTTAGGGTCAGCGCAACACGTTTCTTTCGTTAGTAACATGCGTTTCATCCCTCGAATTTTAGTCAGTACATACAGTAATGAATAAAGTTTTATCTATTCAAATGCGTTCCAGGACTACGGTATCTTTTCTATCTTTTACCTTAAGGAAACAGAAGGTAACCAAACTACCGCTGCGTCAACCAGGTCTCCCAGACCTCACTATGTCAATGGCGCAACCATTACTGGGTGAAACGACAGTTTGGCTGAGTTCATCGCGCGCACTGGACTGTGGCCATCCGTCACAGTGCCGTCATTTTACCAAATTATGCAAACATCAATAATTTGTAGGAGAGTTGACTACTGATTTCGTGTGTCTGCTATATGAAACAAAATTTTTGCTGTGCGGATAAGTTCTAGCCTCCCGGACCCTCTGCTTACCAAGAAGAAATTCCAGTGTCAGAGAGGGATAGCGCTATGTTTCTATATAGCTCCATCTCTTTCACACTTGATCGATGATTTAAAGTTATCATAGGTACAACCGTAGGGGCCCATAAGGCCGATTCAACTGAGGGACACAGGTAGATTTGCGTGAATGATTTCCTATATCCAAAAAAAACTTAAATAATCCAACAAACATTGTTCCTCTTACTTATGTTAGTTTAAATTAGATAGATACACTCTCTAGCTACGCTATAGCTACGATAGAATAGTTACCAAAGCCCAAAGAGTTCCAAACACAGTCAGACAACTTGTTGGTCGGGAGATCCCAAACTACACCGAAACCGATCGCGTCGCCCGCCATGAACGACGAAACCGGATCACCGGACGGACCCGCTATAAATCACAACAATGTCATAAAACTCAATGGTATTTGTGGTGTTTATCGACACGTTAATATGGGTCAATTTAACTTCCGTGTCGTGATATTAGCTTAACTATAAAATAATTTGATTAAATATGACCGAAACTTCCGTTAGATCTAGGAAAGGAAACTTCACGTTAGGAAACGTTTAGAAGAGTTTTATAGCTCTACACATATAATAAAACACGTGTTAAAAATACTAGGCTCTCAATGAAACCAATGATCTGTTTTTTTGAGTGGGATAACTTCAAATAACTTTTGGTATAGTTGGAGCGAGAGCGAGCGTCAAACTTTTACTGAATAAAACTCACCATGGTCTTATAGCTGTCCTTTGCGTTTCAAGGCCTCAGTAACTTTTTCGATCAATCCCACAGATACTTATTTCTCTCTGAAGACCAACCAAAGTTACCAGGAACCAATAGCTTTGTTGTTGACACTCCAAGTTCACGAAAACGAAGTGCCAACAATACGGTTCCGCACACAATTAGATACCGAAATTCTTTCAAACAATCACGCCGTGTTAACGAAACTCTTTCAAAAAATCTCCTTTCAAAATTTGAAATTGGAATTTCCTTTTTTTTTGTGCCAGCAATACATTCTTAATTAGAAAATCTAGTAAGTAACCATAGCGAATCTTGATCATCTGACCGCCTTAAGGATTTGTCACACTGGATGCGTTCTGCGGTCTGCGGTCAGGTCAAAGCGAACGCAGCCCGCATCATGTATGAACAGCATTGTCGGTATTAATATATTTTATATAGAATGCGATCTGACCGAGCGAGCACAACCAAAGAACGCAAGTTGGCCCGGCGGGGCGGAGGCGAGGGACCGACCGACAACGTTGACCGGACCGCAGGCCGCAGAACGCATCCAGTGTGACAAATCCCTAAAGGTCAGAACATAAACTGTACGAATTTTTCCTTATAATTCTACAAGTAGATTCCATGCCATAATTAAATCATCACCTAAAAATAATCACCTTTCCTGTCTAAAATTAAACCACACTTATTCAATAAAATTAATTTACAAAACAGATGATATCTGAAGACACATAAGATGTAAGGAAATTGAGACATATTTACATAATGTATTATGCAGGTCTATTAAATTATGCAGACACGACGTAAGGTCAAATGATGAATGGTGTAATAAAAATTGCAGCTGGGATTAATATATTCGGCTTAGTTTGTTAGCTTATTATTTTATTCCTTTTGATATGGTTTTAAGAACGCACAGTTTCTATTTTAAATTCGTCCTATTTGCTGGGACAGAGGCCTCTTTAGCCAGGCACGTGTCTTTTCATTTTCTTTTTTATTTTTGTGGTTTTTTGTGTTGTGCAAGTTACAAATACATGTTTCTTTCTTTTTAATTTAGAAGTGTTGAAGAAAACTATGCGATATACTTACCTGTTCTTTCTTATTGGAGTAAAATAATCTATTTTGAAAACACAAAATTTATAAAATTTACTATATTTCCTACAGAAGTCTGTTTTTTGATAACTACAAACCGATTTTTAGTCAAGGTCACTTCTATGCAAACTTGCTCCATCATCGACCACATCGCTTACCATTAGCTTAGATAGTTTTCAATCCCGACCCTATCAATAGTAATAAAAAAGCCACAGTTTACATAACGACAAATTGAATCTTTTTCTTAAGTACTTACCTATTTAAAATGACGCAGGGACAACTAAATTTCCATTGACGCACGTCCAAAACAGATTCCCGGCACTCAACAAAACGACAGCTCATAAATCCGTATTTTCGTCCACAGCTCAACAGTTCGTCGATTCGGTTTTCATCGATCAACGTCTATATTTTTCGTTTTCCCTCCAATCAATGTCAGGCACTGGAAACAATGCGCCGTGCGTACGGCCGCGGACCGGGCGGAAGCCGTAATCGCGATTATCCGGTATTTTCAAATCGGAAATACGTTTACCGGGTAGATTGGTAACGAAATGGTGTTACATTATAGTAATGTAAGAGTTTGTTTGTGTGTGTTGTAGTATATAACCACCGTTTGTAAGAGGATATACTCATATGTATGTTTTATAAATAGCTTCCTACTATGGGCCTGAAATATCTGAAAAAAATTACTTAGCCACCAAAATGCTACAAAAATTATTCAACAAATCCTCTCGTAGTATTCATTTCACTTTAAAGTACCTAGATCACCTTTTTCACAAAGCCGTTTTCAACCACAAAAAAAACCGTTTTTATTCCTAAAAAATACAAATCCGTTTTTGTAGCAAAAAAATATAAATCCAATTTTGAGTACAAAGGTTAGTCCAAGCTGAATTTTTATGTAAAAAAGCACTAGGTATTACTACGGACCGCAAAGCACGCTCGCGAGGTTACGTTCACTTAGCCATTCATCGTAGAGACGCTATAAACACAAATAGAGGCGTAAACGAGCATATATCGTAAAGAGCAACAATCTCGCCTTTCTAAGCGCAAGTAAGTAAAAGTCTGGGACAGTTATCATAACGTTAAGAATGGCAGAAGATTCAGTCGAGCCAATTTACATAACGATGCTAATGAAAATTGATATGATAGATTTTTCTTTTCCTTCCGCTGGCCAAGAAACATTTGCGGGAGAAGTTATCGGATGCTTTTCCACCTAAAAAAAAGTCGTACTCGTAGGTATAAATATTAATGAACGGGACCGCGTTTGGTCCTACACTGATGGTATAGGTAAATATATAATTAATGCTTGAATCCCCAACCGGTCCTATGAGACCGCGCTGTTATTGTTTTACTATTGTGTCTCGTTTTGCGGGTATGTGATAGATTAACTAGCTGCTAGCTGACCCGGCGAACTCTATACTGCCTAATAGTCAACGAAAGATGGAACGATTGACCGAACAATAAAATAACTGAGACGAATGTATTTTATTGATGTTGTATAGGTTACAACTGATTGGTAGACCAATCAGTGATTCATTCAAATTTTTCAAAAGTTGATCTCGATATCGAAAACCGTTTTAAAACTGTCCTTCTGTCCTTACTACACAGTGTAAAACAGAGCGCTCTCCCACGTTAGATAGACCGCCACGCTTTTCGACCGGCAACCGGTACTGACGACGATCCGTTATTTTACCTGAAACATTTATATATTATTACAACTCGGTTTCATTAACTTGACGCTTGGCGTCGATGAAATAATGTCCAAAAACCATATAACAACAACAGAGAACTAGCCAAATTATCGACGCGCGTATCGATAACAAAGATGCTGACCATACCTGACACTTGCCGGGCGAGCTAAGGGAATGCGGGGGGAAACAGGGGGATGCTCGCATTTCAGAGATGCGTCAAGTTATTGTGATCGGATTGTATACGTCTCGTTGTTCATACCGCCATGTTTCTGTTTATTATGAATTCATGGCAGAGACACGCTTGACGTGTTACGTAATTTATGTATTTTTATGTTTAATGATGACTGTAGTGAAATCGGGAAAACAGGAAGTAGTTAACGGAAAATTGGTTACGGAGTTTCGTTTTCATTATTTTGTATCATATTGCTGTTTTAGAATTCCGTATCTCGGTCGGCGAAATCATAATAATATTTTATTTTTTTATTCACCTGTTATATCGTGTCTCCACCACCCTAGGTTAGCTGATAGAGAATGCCTAAAGCATTAAAGTCCACCTTTGTATCTATAGTTGCATGAAGATGCTCGGTTTAGGCGCATATTTTAACACTTGTAAGAAAGTATAAACCTATAGGGTAGTTTCTGTTGATCCCGAAATTTGTCAAGACACAAAGTCTTATAGCACAAGTAAAGGTAAAAGTCTGCAAACTGTTTTGTAGGAAATAATTACTTTTCTGCGATTCGGAAAAATCGTCGAGATTAGATTCGGGAATTCTGTGTACAACTTGGGTAAACATGTTCGGAACCCTCGGTGCGCGAGCCGGACTTACACTTGAGCATTCGCACTTTTTTTATACGTATTGATGGGCTCGCGTTTGACCACTATTTGACCTGTAATATGTGACCTACTATGCGTGTGAATGGAAAGCAATGATACGGTCGGCGAAATAACTCCTCTCGCTCTGAGTAGAGCGAGAGTGAGCGTTGTCAGCCATTTACAGACTGTGTCTCTTTAGATGTTCTATGCGTTCTAGGGCGACGATAATTCTCTCGAAAAATTCCCTAGTCCTAGCCGTGGGTAAACTAAAATTACAGTATAGTCGTATCTTAAGCATAGTTTTATTTACCAAAGGAAAGTGCTCGTCTTCTTCTCAAAGCAAGGCATCTTGCTCTATTAAAACTTGCATGGACGTAATGATAGGCTATTAGATCAAATCAAAGCTGAATTCCTCAGTATCGTTCACTTAAATGCTGCGATTAGATTAGAAATGAAGACTTATCTACTCGAGATTCTGTCTGTTAATGCTTTTCCTCAAATATCTTTCTACGCTCCACTTCATATTACGGTTACTTATACCTTTTTTGGTGTTGCAGTAAATACCTTTTCCTGCCTCAGAGTGGAGTGTTAGACTTGTACCAGGATAAAACCTTTCTTTCGCGTTCCTTTAGTTGTCTTTTGCGGTTCTAGACTGTGGTAACGCTTTCTGTCGTTCCCTTAATTCAGGCATTGGCCCCAGCCGTTATAAGTACGCCCAAAAAAAGCGTTTGACCACTATCTCACCTGATGGTAAGGGATGATGTGGTCGAAAATAAAATAAAATGAACGGGAACCACAAACAACATAAGACCAAACTTCCATTCATCGACATTACGTCAGTAATGTTTTAGTCCCATGTAATAGATCAGCTCTGAGCTGCTTTAGAAACTGACAAACACAATCACACTTTTCTTCTCTTATGACTTATCTACAGGAATTTTTCTCAATATTGTTAAGTTGCTATATCAAAATCTTTCGACCAACAATTTTCAAGTAACATTAAATTAAATCTAACCAAAAAGTCTTGCTCTATTTGCACCTCCTTTATAAATTGAGGACAATTGTCTCTGCTTTAGAAGCTGGCACATAAGAAAAGCTGCGGATAGCGGTATAATGGCCAAAAAAAAAATCGTACGCTTGCCCATAGGTTCGATACATGGAGTTCAATGACCCTCTCACTCTATTAAATAAAATAGTGTTTTGTCAGTCGCGCACGTTTTGATCTTATTGGCGAGTACTATTTCGTGCTTGCAATCTAAATTAGCTTCTAATATTGGGATGTTACAGTATATTTTTGATTGGGGTATTGCTATTTGGCCTGGATTCGCTTGATTTCTTCAAGGAAAAGCGAGTCATCGCTAAAATGCAGTCGAAAAATATTGCGCCAATAGTTCGCTGAAAGCGTTAGGTAAGGTTTGTGAATCAGTTCAGTCAGCCATTTTGGCATGTTTCCTAAGGTGAAAGCAACAGAATATTCTTAACAGCCGTAGTTTGGCTTCGCTTGGAATGTTTAGCGGTTTAGCCTATCCGTTTTAATGTTATGGAATAGTTACACCATCGTTTTATTGTTTTCTCACGATTTGCGGTTGTCATGATCATACCTACAAGCAAACGTTGGTTTTTATATCTTTTACGGGCTGTAAGAATGACAAATAAATTACATTATTTTACTGGCCTTTGTCAAATGTGACGAAGTAATTTATTAAATGAAAAAAAAAAATCAGCGTTGATAATTCATGTAGATTTTCAGCAACTAGAGAATTTATGCAAAGATATCCATATTTTTTGGGCCTAAATGAGCTACATGAGTGAAGTCGGGTGAAATTTGGCACACGGATAGACCATGTCCTGTAATCGGATCTTCCCTTGGGATTATTTTCTTCTATCAAATGGGCGAAACCACAGGCAGCAGCTAGTCTATCTAAAATTGAACGAATATAAAATCAATCAACTCCATTCTACCCAATCTGCTACATAGTATACCTGTGAAAATTATGTAAAGCACTGATCGGTCGCGCCTTATTTTACGGAACGGCTTCATTTACATAACCTGATATTGACAGAACTTACTCTGACATTTTAAGTGGACTCCTACAATGTTGACGCGAAATTGTAGCTTTTCAATCATTTTAATATGCTCCTTTACGTAATCGTTTTGAACCGCAATTTAAGATATAATTTAAATTGTTATTCTTAATTCAACAACAAGATGTATTTTATTTTTTCAAGTGTAAGTAATTTAAGGTACAAGTATTATTAAAATTCTAGTTCTTAATTCAAAAATGACAAGACGTATTTTTTTAAATAATAAAAATACCATTTAAATCCTTGTTCTTAATTCAAATTTTAATGACAAGACGTATTTTTTTAAACGTAATTTAAAACACCATTTAAATCCTTGTTCTAAATTCAAATAACAAGATTTTTTTTCTTTTAAATTCAATGACGATTGAAGGAGTAAAGAGTCTTTACTTGCCTAAAATAAAGAGAACTGGAAGAAAGATGTTTTTCTGTAGAAAAACCAGCATAGGTTGGAAGTAAATAATATTTCACTATCTACGTTTGAAACCACCTTAAATTATAGAAAAATACTTTTTTCTTCAATAAAAGAAACTTCCCTCTTTAATATGACAATTGCAGGCTATAGTATTGATTAAAATAATGACAACTCACTACCAAGCATTAGTAGCTTGTCATTAATTGAATTATTGTAGGTATACCATGTCTAGACTAGGGTTTGCTTGTGATTCCTGTGTTTAATTTTATACAATACTTATTTTATCTACAGAAAATTTTTTTTTAACAAACATGTAAACTCAAAAACTTTGTGAACACAACCACGATAAAGGTGTAATTAAAAAAATATTCTGGTATGGGATAAAGTTTAAGAAATATATACCTACCTAGTTTTGATATAAAAATATATTATCCATTGCGAGGTTTACGAAGAAGTAAATATAAAAACCGACAGAGACAGAGTCAGCGACTTTGTTTTCTCTAAATTCACTTATTCATATCCGATATCTGTATGCTAACGAGCAAATCGGTGTAACGAATGGGTGTTAGAACTTTTCTAAGGCATACAACAGTTGACTTTGCTGAATGGCTGACAAGTGTGATTGACCCGGAAAATAGTAGTAAGATGTTCTCATAATAGCGCACATTACTCTCGCTAGGTACGTATGTATACCATTCACTAATGAATGAGTTAGCAAAGAATTTGTTAGGCCTCTTTTATACCAAGGGAGCGTTGAACGCAAAAATGCGGTCAACGTGCGTGGACCATTGATTTTTTTTGTCCTATTAAAATGGCGATGGACAGAAAGAAAATTGTTTGTTTCGCATAAATAATATGTATATTATTTAAAATTAAAATCGTAAATCACCAGTCTCAGTTTTCTGTGAAAGGAGGTTTGCAATCAAACTTTAAAAAAAACGTTGTAATACGCATTACGCATAATAATATTGGTCTTTTGTCCTACAAATTTTGGAGTGTCGAATATATCAATTTAGTTTAAATGTTTATAATACAAATAATATCTACTGTTAGCCATAGATCCGATAGATCGATTACAACTCGATACCTAAGACCGTTTTCACATTTTCCGATCCGATATCGGTATCGGACGCCGATACGATATCGGGGTAAGTTAAATGTATGAAAAATGTACCTGTCTTTCATATTATCCGATCCGATATCGGATATCGGAGCACAGCATTTCATACATTTTACTTACTCCGATATCGTATCGGCGTCCGACACCGATATCGGATCGGATAATGTGAAACAATACTAATGGTAAACGTTTAATCGATAATGTTTGTGTTTATGACTACAATAAAGATTTGTTTATCTGTGATCTCGGTTTTAGAGTTATGGTCTGTGATGAAGCTGTAACATTATACTACAAGTAAAGTCCTTTAAAATAGGACTAAGTTAGCCTGAAATTTGTTTGCTCATACAACATGTACCTGTTGTAAAGTACGTTAAGCGAAAACAAGGTGGCTAGTTCCTCAGGTTTAAGGACGTGCAGAAAATATATGTGAAGAAATATAATATATACCCCTCTCACTGGAAGATACAAAAGATAGACTTGGGTAGAGGCATTTCATTAAACAAAATGTCTATACGCTTGAAGACCAACAAAAGGCGAGACTACTGATTCTGTTAGAATCATCGCAGCCGAAAAACGTCCTCTGCTGGATATAGGCCTTCTCCAAGCGTAAGGACCGGTCCTTTTAATGATCTATTAGAGTAGTTACTAGTAACATAAATACTTTTTAATTACTCAGATACCCGCGAAACGAGACACAATAGTAAAACAATAACAGCGCGGTCTCATAGGACCGGTTGGGGATTCAAACCTTAATTAAGAAAGAAAATACTACCCCATCTGAAAAGCACAAACTGTTGGTTACAACGGTTATTCCTGATAAGGGTCCAGGTTAAGGTTATTTCTCATGATTCTAAAAGCAGGTTTCGTTTCCCACATTCAGACCCATTTTCACACGTCTTCACTCAATCAACATCGTACGACTGTCCGAACTGTCTAAATATGACAACTTACCTTACATATATGATATAACATTTTTCCCATCTGAGGCCTGTAAGAAGAAGTAACGGTAATACTAAGTGAACTGGCACCATTAAACGTACGTGTGGGGTCAGGGGTCGGATGTTATGAGCAATGACAGGTTGATGGGCCACCTGTGAGATTCCGCAGCAGGCCATTTTTGTAACTCGTACATGGAACTTACTTTGGGCAGCGGGATTGTTTGATAGAGTGACTGTGGTCCTGAAACGCAAAGAGCTAGGTACTGAACTAATAGAGGTCTAGTCAATAAAAGTCCGACATTCTCTCTCGCTCCCTCTAGAAAAGGCGGAGTTATTTGATGAAATCTCACATACGTAATACTGACTGTCACAAATATTTCGATGGTCCCTAGGTAAAGTATCGAAAGTGAAAATCGCTACTTTGCAAGAGAGCGATTTAAAGTTTATTTTTTGCATAATTTTGTCACGGGTGATTAAATCTTTATAAAAATTAGGTCTCTAACTATCGGGAAACGAAGTTGTATTAAAAAATATCCTTTAAAAAGAGCTCAAAACAGTAATAATAAAAAAATGCTATTTTTTTGATTCGATACTTTACGTAGGGACCATCGATTTGTTACATACAGAAATCGAACCCTCGACACGCAGCGCAGTCGCTGCGGCAATCGCTCAACCACTATAGCAAATCTTTCAATCGTAACGTCATAAACTACTGCGGATATTAGCTTCGAGCTAGATTAAAAAACCAAGAACTACGCTTCAAAATCTATTTGTTTTCCAACAGTTGAAGAAATCAGTTAGTCACTACTTACAAAATTCAGTGTAATAACGACAGTCTATTTTCAGCTAAGACTAAGTATTAAACACCACTGAAATAAGATCGCAATTACGTATTTCCTCAGTTCTCTTCTGGGATATTCCCATAAATTGTCTCCATTAAAATTAAACGTTCCGTGAAACGTCTTGTACTGTAAACGATTCCTTGAACCGTGTTGTTGGCACTTCGTTTTCCTGAACTTCGAGTGTCAACAGCCAAGCTATGGGTTCCTGGTAACTTTGGTTAGTCTTCAGGGTAAAATGAGCATCTGTGGGATGATTCGGAAGAGTAACTGAGGAACTGTACGCAATGGGCAACTGAAGGAACTAAGGCGGACTTTAGTAGTGTTCTCGCGGGGGCGAATACCGGCAGCGAACTCATGGTCCGGAGTGAGAAGGGATGGCAGGCTATAGCCTCTTTCTGCGAAGCAGTAATGCAATCTATGTAAGACCTGTAATATAAAAATTAGATATTTTCAATTGCTTTCTCCCTTGTATTTATACATATACTAGCTTCCGCCCGCGGCTTCGCCCGCAACAACAAAATCGAAGAATAAATAAGATCACGCTTCTTTTTTTTTCCTATAGCCTATATGTTAATCTAGGGTATAACCTAACTACATACCAAATTTCAACCAAATCGGTCCAGCCGTTTTTGCGTGAAAGAGTAACAAACATACATCCATCCTCACAAACTTTCGCATTTATAATATTATATGTATATGTTACGGCTAATACCCGAAGTGCGGCTACACCTAGTTTTAGCCGGCTAGAACTAGGTGTAGCCGGCCACATGCGGTTAAACCTAGGTGTATCCTACTATCTTCGGTTAGAACTGGGTTTAGCCATCATCCTAGCGGATAGAACTAGGTGCAGCCACACACTGATGGTTAAACTTAGGTGTACCCTATTTATCATCGGCTAGAACTAGGTTTCCCGTAAAGTTATGCATTTGGTGTTGTGTTTGAGATTCTTATCTTGGGTGTCCGAATTTATTTGATTATATTGCTAAAAATAAAAGCCAATGATGTTGAAGTAACATTTATAATCATAATATAAGTAACTTAAATATCATTTTTCTCTTCAGATGTAAAAGACATCAACAAACTTTTTATGTGATTTTTGTATGGGACATCGTCAGAATGATTTTTCCCACTCTTGGGCGGATTGGGAGGGCGTGTCAGATTTTTTTTGACTAAAATCCTCTTCTTTGTTCCTTCTTTACCTTCGTTCCAGGGTCCTGGGTTTATCTTTCAGAATCAAACCTGAAGTTTTGACCGGTCCCTACAGTTTTGCTAACATATTTTTAAGGCACGCATGGAACACTATGCACCGTTAATGAGCTCGGTCCGGATGATTACCGAATTGCCGGACGGCATGCTACCCGTTGCTCGCCTTCTGCAATTACGAGCCCACAGTGGTTGGAAATCGGGATTGGGATCCCGAAAGTTGGGGCATGAAGTGCCATGCCCTTTCGCGTGCAGCTGCCATCTTAGGTAGCATTACTGATTTGCAGAACTACCACTCCTCAAAGAGGGCACTTTTAACGTCTATAATTATGGCATGCCTAGCACTGGGTTGCGACAGTCGCAGTCGCTTGAGCTTCATGTAATAGTAATAGTATGTTGCTTAATTAATATTTATAATTACACAAAATACCGACTGCTTTACCTACTTACTGTAGCGCGCATTTAGTTTTTACCACAGAGAATCTTCACATGAAAATACATTTAATTAAATACAGTCTTTAATTTTGTATAATATAATCAAATCAATCTGGAAATGCAAGATAAGAATCTCAAACACAACACCAAATGCATAACTTTACGGGAAACCTAGTTCTAGCCGATGATAAATAGGGTACACCTAAGTTTAACCATCAGTGTGTGGCTGCACCTAGTTCTAGCCGCTAGGATGATGGCTAAACCCAGTTCTAACCGAAGATAGTAGGATACACCTAGGTTTAACCGCATGTGGCCAGCTACACCTAGTTCTAGCCGGCTAAAACTAGGTGTAGCCGCACTTCGGGTATTAGCCGTAACATATATATTTATAAGTAGGATTGATCAGTTAGTGGTGTACAAACCCGTTTTCCGTGCACTTGAGCAGTCATTTCCACCACCGATCCCATATAGCCCACCAGTTGGCCTTATCTTCACATAATAAAAATATAATACGGTTAAATGAGCAGAATAAAAAGGTATTATACATAGAATGGCCTGTCACCAGCTATAACCCACAGGAGGGACATCCCACTATACCTCGAGAGATGAACGAGAAGAATTTATCAAGTTATTATTACCCTATCAACGAGACTCGCGTGGTGATGTCATAAGAATTTCCAATAAACATGAACATTCAAAACTTGACACAACCGAGATTTGCTTGTAAATATTAAAATTGGTATTCGAATTTATAGAACCGATTTAAATAAACAGGATCTTAGCGATTCGATTAATCGCGCCTTGACTCTTTGGTAGAAATGATTTACTTTTAATGGCGTCGTCACTAAAGACCAATGCTAATGCTGCTCCATTGATAGGTTTGTAAACTCTTTGATTAATGTTTTATAATATTGTATAGATCTCTCGCTATGGTTAAGTCAGCGGCCATTTTGCTTCCAAGGATTTACATTCTCCATCAATCATCTCAGATCCTTTCATAAACTTTAATATTCAAATGTTAAAAAGGTGATAAATTCTATTGTCCTCTCGCTTCTTCGTTATTAAAGTGACAAGGACAAATACTTGCGGGCTATTTAGTACTTAAGGATTGACTGCCAATCTTAATAAATCTGCTTGAATCACAGCAGCTTGTTCGGTTTAATTTTACGGAAGTAATTTGCTTGGTATTATCTCTGCAAATTACAGAACATTAGAATGTTGTCTGTTTGTTAGTAAGCTAAGTACAGGACAGAGCTATTTACAGTACTTAAATAATCGTGAAAGTATAGTCTAGTCATTATTTTGCAAATGAAAAATATATAACGGCAGAACTCCAGAACTTTAAGCTACCAGGAGTTCATAAGTGTACAGAATATGGTTTAACACATGCAAATATATGTATTGTTAGTCCCAAACACAGTTTTGTTCCTTTTTCAAAAAATTGGAAATA
This sequence comes from Mythimna separata, assembly GCA_030763345.1. Taxonomy (NCBI): domain Eukaryota; kingdom Metazoa; phylum Arthropoda; class Insecta; order Lepidoptera; family Noctuidae; genus Mythimna; species Mythimna separata. The sequence goes on along the minus strand of CM061177.1, from coordinate 15,509,905 downwards.
TGTAGTTTAAAAATAGCCCTGTGTGTACTAGTGTAACAATCCCTGTGTGCTGCAAACACTAATCCATTTGACTCAATTGCAAATATTTGGCGTACCGGACCGAAATAGAAGCATTATATGAAGAAGGTTCTATTCTAGTAATGAGTTCGATGTTATGGGACCGACTGACGCATTCGATGACGACAAGGTAAATATTTTTCGACTAGTGTTACTCGGTTTTTGTGATTGTAAACTTAAGAATTCCCCATTACAAATGGATATGGTATTTGCATATTTTTGTCACAGTGTTGTTACCTATTCAACGCTACAACGTTTTAGGAGCATTTTCAAAACTATTATGCGTACAGCTTTTTTTATGAAATCACCAATATGGCTTTGGAGCTGGGCTGGATTTTTACTGACTAAAACCCACTTTTGTTCCTTCTTTGCCCTTATTCCAGTGTACAGGATACTCTCTTTTGTTCAACTCAGGGCCCCAGTGCTCGGCCCCTACAGTTTGGTGATATCTCTTTGAGGCGCGGTGCGTAGGTACAGCTAAGGAGTGGAATTCATGCCGGAGGCTATGTTTCCTGATAGCTACAACCTAGGGGGCTATAAGTCAAGAGTGAATAGGTTAATTCTAGACGAGCGTGCTTCATCGTCGACCGCATCATTGCTTACCATCGGGTCAAGCGCAAGTGTGTCAATAATTCAAATATCGCTGATAGGTACAAAGATTGTGCTCAATATTTACTTGAATAATGGTAAACCTATAATTTTATTTATTTCTAAGTGATATTCGTTTATTTATAGTCAGCATAATAACTAGGTTTCAATATTGCGAAGCATACATACCAATGTAATAATGTAGTAATCTGTTTAATATGTTCGCGTTTACCTAAATAATTTAATAATTTCTGCTCGTGTTAGTTTGTTCCATTTTGTAGCAGATTTTTTTATGAGTAAGCATTATAATTGCCAGTACAAATTGGCTATAGGTGCCTAAAATAATTATGTGATTTTCTGAACCGAAAAAAATGTAGGTAAATACGTTTATTGTGTCATATTTGACGATAAGAAAAGCAAAATATTTCTTTGAAATTCTTACAAGGGTGTAGAAGATTCGAAGCCTACCTGTCGCCATGGGTTTTATATAAGTGAAACCCGGGGCCATAGAACTGATAGAACGAAGTTAAAGAAGGTTTTGGTCAATAAAAGTCTGACACGCCCGAGAAGTAATTGCAGCATTAGTTCCTACTAAAATAAAAACAATGAAATGCATGTAACGATTTATCTTTCAATATGACTGTGTATTCCCTCTCCTAGAGAGGAGGCCTGGGTCCCAGCCGTGGGAACGTTATATAGCCGATAATAATTATAAAGTGACTGTGTATAAGGTATCTAACGGCAAAACGACCTCTTATTACTTCAGTGAAATCAACAAATTCCAAACTAATTATTAGTTTATTTCTGGTAAACAAATAATAAACACAGACGCATCACAAGTCCAAACAGACTTGAGACGAAAATTAATAATTCATGGTAGAGTCGCAAACCGAAACTCGTAGGTCGCTAGATCCACCGTCCACCTGTGCGGGTCTGCATTCTTGTGTCCCGTTAACTGCGCCCGCGCAGGGTTGCCACGCGCCCAGGTACGATTGGGCAGAGTATGGCCTTTTTAACCCGTGACGAAACGGAAAGGTAATATAAATTTGAGGTGTCTGTGGCATTGTAGCTCCTAAATGTATGAACCGATTTTATTCTGCTTTTTTTTTGGTTTAAAGATGGCTTTTGGATGCTTGTCGTGCTGAGTTAGACAGTGTATATACTTTTTTCCAAGTGTGGCATTTATAAGATTTTTAAAATTTCTCTAGTTTCGTTTATTTTCAATGGGTTGATTAGTAATGTCATGATAAAAAATATTAAAAAGAAAGATTTCAATACAATGATTGACACATTGCTAATTAAAAAAAAAAATAACAGATCCTCTGGTAAGTATCTTCTCCCAGGGCCTTCTTAAGGGTCTTTCTCCCAATTTCACCCAAACGACCGACTAAACTGGCTTTCCTGTTTTAGATCAGCAGTTCCAAAAAGGCCACTTTAGTGTGTTATGTAAACGGAATATGATTCTAATATGAAACGAATTAAGTATGATTCAGATAATTTGGCAACGATTTTTCGAATAATAGAAGAATTGCTCAACGTGACCTTTTTATGCCACTGGCAACCCTAACGCTCACCGCTCCCGTCCCGCGCTTTTATTTATTTTGTGCTCTGTGCTCCGATGCGAGGCTGCGCCGAAAAACTGACTAGAGACGGAAATACCTGGGATTAACTGTTTATGCTTTATTGGGTATCGCTCGATCGTTCTCGTCTTTTTTTGTGGCTTAGGAATTGATTATTTAGCCCCTTGGATGCTGGGTTTTTTGGTAGGCTACCTTTTTGAATTGCGTTTATAGATTTGTATAGATATTAATGAATGTACATGTGTATAATTGGTTTAGCTTCTATGTATAGTTACAGCACTTTATCCCAAGAATATGCAGGTAGGATTCGTATTTTTTTTTGGTGTGATATTATTCAATTACTTCTCCGGCCTTGGGGTGAAGCGGGCAGGGCGTGTCATACTTTCTTCTTTGCCTTGCGTTTTAGGATCTCAGGGTTTCTCTTTCGGAAGAATTCGGAATCCCATGGCGATTCGAAGAGTGCCGCAAACTTCGTGATATAGACTAACTAGCTGTCCCCTGCGGTTTCACCCGCATTTTTCGTTACTGCTCCGCACCCGTGGGCAGTAGCGTGATGGTATATAGACTATAGCATTTCTCGATAAATGGGTTATCTAACACTGAAAGAATTTTTCAAATCGGACCAGTAGTTCCAGAGATTACCCCCTACATACAAACTTACAAACCTACAAACTTACAAATTTTACCTCTTTATAATATTACTCTTGCCACAAACTTCATTACTTACCTACTGTATCCTGTTTTCAATCCAACTTACTGTAGATAGTATAGAGTCTGAATTTTATCATCGTTTTTGCCAATTTGTTTTATGTGTTTTAAACCAGTAAAAAACTGTTGTAAAACCGGTTCCTCCTTTAATTTGCATATATAGCATTATGGCTGTAGGATATAAAATTTATTTCTTTTGCTAAATGTTTAGAAGTAATATCTACAACCTGTGTAGTGCAACTTTCACCATGTAACTAAGATGCAGACAGGGGCGTAGGTACCGCTGTATTAGTTAGTAGTGTATTTGTATCAATTTTACGAGCCCCTCAGGCTTTAGTGTCCCCGATTAGAAGCATAAAACTACTGTTCAAAAACTGAAATTCGTACAAATGTGAGTCTCTCAAGCCATTGGCCTGTCGAATTGCCGAATTGTCAGGTGCTATTTGGGTTTATTTCGTAACAAAAACAAGTAAACTTAGTAGTAAGCTTGGTGGTAGTTGGTTTAGGTCATCATCATCATCTCAGCCGAAAGACGTCCACTGCTGGAGATAGGCCTCCCCCAAGCGTCGCCACAGCGACCGGTCCTGTACGTCTCGCATCCATCGGATTCCCGGTTGGGTTTAGGTATTGGGTAATAAAATCAATATTCCATGTTGTTTTTATAACGAAATATTTTAACCTAATTTGTACTTAGTTTTACCGCAATCAGATAAAAGAGGGGCCCCACTTATGGACTATCTACGCCACTAGTTGCAAGTATGTAAATATGAATTAATATTGGCAAGCTAAGGCGTTGATAGCGGCTCGTAAGGTCGCGCGTTTCAATCGGATCCCGTTGAGTGATTACCTGTACAATCAACAAAGCAGATAAGTAACTAGGGTCGTCCGATACACCTGAAGTTTTCATAGAAACCCATGCAAGGAAATGGATTAGATTTAATCAAATTCATAGTAAATAAACAACTCATTAATAACATTTATTCATGAATCCCCGACCGGTCCTATGAGACCGCGCTGTTATTGTTTTACTATTGTGTCTCGTTTTGTGGGTATGTGATAGGTTAATATTCATTCGTATCTATCCATCGGTTTCCACGAATACTTCAACTATATCTGACGCCCCTGGTTATTTATCTCTTTAGATGAGTGTACCTAGCTAGTAGACCAGTACTAGTGAAAGCATATTACTTAACTTAATTACTGGCTTAGCTTTTAATTCCTATTGCTTCTGTGTTTCCTGCTAAACTAGTGCTATTTTTGCTTAGGAAATCATTTATATTTTCGATGGAATTTGCATGAAATGACTCCTCCTGTTTTGGGTTCGAGCGCCAGGAAGTATCAGACTTTTATATACTAAAACCATATTTTGTTCCATAGGGCTACGGTAACTCTTTGGAACAAGCTCGCATGCTTCGATAAATTGAACTAGTGATAAAAAAGTCATAAGTTCTCAGACAACTTTGGTCTATATAGCTTCTACTCCCGTCTTGCCCGCGTGCAAGTAGGTTTCTTCGTACTAACTTTGGACCCCCGTTTCCTTACCTTACTTTGAATTTAGGAAAATCCACTCTTACTGCTCGCTTACTTCATAAAAGGAAACTTTGTGCAAAACTTCACAATTCTAGTCCCAGACGTCCCAGTAGTTTTTTTTTGGCTGTGCGTTGATATGTCAATCAGTCAGTTTCGCCTTTTAAAGATATATAAAAATAGATATGCTGTAGCTTACTACCATTATCTACATAATTTGTAAAAACATAATTCGACAAGACCGTCTACGAAGCCTCAACGAACAAATAATGAAGACAAAACACAAAATAAACAAGAAGCAAACGTTTAATTAAAGTTGTCTTTGGTGCCAAACTGTTGATTAATTTTGTTCCTAGCCGCGGAAATAAACTGTAGACGTTATTAAATATAATAATGAAATTAAGTAGGTATTTTTACTACCTAATTAGTCTTATATTTTCATAAAACTAATCTTTGAAGAAAGCTTGGGCCACACGGATAGAATACAGCGTCCCAACAGAGGTGACTTTTTTGGGTGGGAATTCAATGACTTCTCCAGTCCTGGGCGATGCGAGTATCAGATGTTTCCTTTCCTAAAACCTACTCCTGTACCTTCTTTGCCTTCGTTCCAGGGTCTATGGGTTCATTTTGACATAACCCATGGCAACAGAGGTGACCATGCTAGTTCAATCCGTGTAGACACGAGACAGCAGATATACTTACCTTATTCATCGATTTGACAAACCGACAATCAACACAATGGTTATCTTGGTTTATAATCCTCAAGTTTCCACTAAGATGATATGCTTTAAGAGCACTATCTCGCCTAAATAGAACCATTGAATTGGTACTTAAATTCGATTGAAAGTATCAAGACTTTAAACCATAATAAGATTGTTACTCACTTAGTATCAAGTATCATAAACACACAGAAGCACTTGTATATAATAATTATGATCTTAACACATTTACTGTGCAAATGTTATTGTAAGCTGATACGGGCTTCCCCGACACAATCTTGTGACTAATCGCTTTATTTTAGTAGCATTGTCGGCCTTGTAATGTTCCCACTGTTGGGATTCAGGCCTCCTCTCTAGGAAAGGGAATAGACATAGACCGTAATCCACCTCGCGGGCCCAATGCGATCGGTGAATGTCACATGTCTTCGAATTTTTAGTCCTAGGATAAGCCGGTTTCCTCACAATGTTTTCCTTTACCGTTTTGAGAGCAGCGGTGATGAAATAAATTACACAAAGTAATGCACCTGGCTGGGTTTGAAGTTGAACCCGTGGCCTAGAACTTGTAAGTCGGGGCAGTTACCAACAATGACTAATCGCTTAACTGTTGATAATTATAAACCCTTTATTTATAGAGTTCCTTTAAGTATATTTTTCCTGTAGTCTGTGTGCTGTCATTCTGGGAAATATACGTCAGTCATTGTGTCAATCATGGTTTGCATGCTAAAAGGTTCAATTGCCTTTGACGAGCATTTTTAAAATGTATTTGTGGAATATGTACTTTGTAGTAATTCGGTAAAGGTGTATTTTATTTCAAACTGATTTGCATTGTTGAATCATTGGCTTTGCGGTATTTGATGGGTATTAGATGCATGGTGAGATGAGCTTGACTCCTCTAATAGGAACAGAGACCCTACCACGACGTCTTAACGCGATTCATTTTACGACCTAATCTGAACTGTCAAAGGGCAGCTGTATCCCATGTGTCAGACATCATGATTCTGGACCTCCATTGGTGGAACGTTTTCGTCGGTATTGTACTATTTTTAATCTGTTCTTTTTAAAGTTTAAACTGTATAAAATTGTCAACTCACTGTCTAAAGGGTGTTTATCTCCATCTTTCTTTCTCGCTCGCACGCTTAACATTTTAACACGCCATGGTAAACGATATCAATTATAACATCTATTATTTAGCGGGCCGTGAAGTAAATATCCATGAACCATAGGAATTTTACTAACTCTTACAGCTGTAGTAATAGAACTATCGTGCTTTCGCGAATCAATAAAAATAGATTATTTCAAGAAGTCGTTAAATAAAGTCGTGTCGTACTTAATGTAGTCGAAGTCGGCTCGTGTATCGTTTACATGCGTTTATGCGCCATAAACTTTATGGGAACAATCACCCTGTGCATAATTAATTTTTGAACTAATTTTATGGGCTGAAAACTTGTTGATAGCGGCGGGAAAAGAAATAGTTATTTAGAACCGGGGATTTTTTTAGTATGGCTATTATTGTTTTGTCTATTTTTATCTAAACATCATCATCATCATCCACCTAGCCTTTTCCCAACTATATTAGGGTCGGCTTCCAGTCAAGCCAGATTTAGCTGAATACCAGTATTTTACGAGGAGCGGCTGCCTACCAGACCTCCACAACTCATTAACTGAGGTAATACGGTACTCTATTTTTACCTTAACACAAGAATATAAATTATAGAGTTACTGCTTATCATCAGGTGGGCTCACAGTCAAGCACTACTTTACTACTACAATTAAAACAAATATAGAGAACTAGGGTCTCGACCCGATGAGTCAAAAATATGATTGATATGATTTTATTCTCAGTACACAAAAACATCTTAAAAATCGGTCAACTCAAAAAATCTTAAAATCGGTCAACTCAAAAAATCTTAAAAATCGGTCAACTCGTTTCGAACGAGTTCGATTTAAAAACATTGTGACTGACTAGACGGTAAATTCTAATCTTTTTCTAATGTTTCCATTGCGGTTTTTACTGTAGCAACAAATAGACTCAATGGGAACCTAAGTAGCTATAAATGAATAATGAAAATCTGAATGAACACTATTAGTAGATAATAAAATAATTATTTAGCATTACCAGCTATTACGGAAATGCACAACGTAATGACTGTCGGTCGACCGGAAAACAAGAGCCATTTCGTTGAAGAAGTTGTTTTATAACACAGATCTTGTAAAAGTGGTTTGATTACCAAGCAGGTGACTAAATCTCAAGAACCACTTTGTTGAATAAGTTTGGTTCTAAGAGAGGTCTTGCGAAGTTGGTTTGATTAGCCAGCAGGAGTGTTAAATTACGTTTTGCGGCAAAAACGGTGGCTTCGTTGCGACTTCAAATTATGGTTTCGACACGGCGGGTTCGACGACTGCGCTTGAACAATAACAAACGATTTTGTCACTGCGTGCCTTAGGATTACCGCAAATTTAACACTTTTTGTCGCCACTCGAAAGTTTGGCGGCAGTGAAGCAAACTATTTGAATTTAGAATTTGGACCCGTCAGAGATTCTTTTTTGTTTTCTTTTTTATTTTGTCCTGTTGCGGGGCAGAGGCTTCTCTCTTATTCTTCCAGGTCACTTCAAGTCTTCAGTAAAAAGTTTTTTTTTTATAATAGTTTTTGTTGTTCTATACTAGAAGAGTTACGCACAGTTGCCTGTGATGTACACCCACCCACCTGTCTGTCTGTCTGTCTGTCAGCGGTATTTCACTGAGTAATAAAAGTTAAAGGGACTGTCCGACTCACACTAGGGCCGTTCAGAATTTTAAAAGGCGAAGAATTATATTTTTCTTTGTAAAATATACGCAAAACTACTGGACCGATTTTAAAAATTCTTTCACCAGTAGAAGGCTACTTTATCAATGAGTAGCATAGGCTATACATATATTTTCGGGCGAAGACACTAGCTAGGTACTTATGGCGGGAAAATCACTATCTTGTCACATGCACATACGGAAAAAACAAAAGGACTAAGTTAATAAAGATTAAAGTTGTTAAAAATAAGCTCAAAGATTATAGAATATTTTTGATAGCTGTAAACCTGAGATACTAAATCGATCCACCAAGGATATTTGCTTGTGCGTACGCCTTAGTAATGTCTGTTTTTTATACTCTGAGACTAAAATGACATTACAACACAAAAGAACTGGCATCATTCGTATTGTAAGTTTGACATTACCTGTGTCAATTTCGTCTCAGGGTACCTATAAAAAACAGTCAATAAGTGGGAGCCGCTTTTACCCTTTGCGTAAGGAACCCTAAAAAACATTATAAAATAAATGCATTTCGGTTGTCGGTGTCAAATAGCGAGAAAACAAAACCGGAAAACCCTAAAATGTTTTGACTCATTTATTTTTGGAAATAATAAAGTCGGAACAATATTCTAGTTACTGAACATTCAATAATTAAATAAATCATTAAGGGCGATGTTCACCGACACCAAATCGACTGTTTTAATATTAAAACGGCTGTTTTAGCAATATTTCCTGTTCCTTATCATCGGTTATTGACGTTAATCAGATGGTTATCTTAAACTTTTGTCGGTGCACTTGGCCCTTAGTTCATGAATCCCCGACCGATCCTATGAGACCGCGCTGTTATTGTTTTACTATTGTGTCTCGTTTTGCGGGTATGTGATAGGTTAATATAATTATGCAAAAAAATATGCACACTCACTGTCATCATCAGAGCACGACGACTATATTATGCCCAGAAGACTGGCGGCAATGCAACGATAAATAGCATTCTTTGGGTAAACAAATGAGCGAGATCGCAAAAGGTGTCGATCGGTAGTCTAGTATCGGTTTCGAGAAATACGTACTTATTTATTGTTTTACTTTCGTAAATAAAAATGATTGAAATGTAGGTTGACAGGGTATTTTAATGTCATTGCTATCTGATAAATAGCTAGTCAAAAATTACATAATTCAGAAGTGAGCTGTGACGCTGACGCAAATGAAATGGGATTACCTCCTCACGATAAATATTTATCATTTTAGATAGCTTTATTGTTTTTTAATGAAATTGTCCGTTAAATCAATTTGAGGTATTAACTAACAGAAAACAAGCTCTGGTTGTTGGATCACGAATCAACGAGACACAATCGTAAAACAATAACAGCGCGGTTGCATGAGACCGTTCGGGGATTCATGAATTAACTCTTAGCTAATTCTTGTAGTTTATGAGGTGAGAAATCATCTAAGGACTTCTTCCACTCTAGGGTGGAGCGAGGAGGCGTGTCTCCATATAGTTACGTATAGTTACTGTTGTGTACGTTAATGTTTCATTAGTTATGTATTGTATATACTTATGTAAATAGTACACCCCAAACTACCCTTAATTTAGATGGATGACTACGATTTAATTTTAAAGAGTTTAAATTTTACCAAAAACACCCAGATAGCATGGAAACCACATGCTCCATTTTGAAGACCAGTAATTGGGTGTCTAACCCTGCTCATTACCAGTCCCAGTGAATCCGACACCGCGGGTCAATTCGTCCCGAGCGGATAGCCCCAACATGTGGCACATTTTTCGGTTTAACCCTATAATGATATGTCACAGCGGGATAGCTGCACAACGGGTCTTTTTGACCAGCATATGTCGCATCCTGCCTAATCAGCTGGATTAGGTTACATTCGTGAAAACAAGTCATTTGTTAAGCTTTTTTAGGATAAAGAGGATGTAGTAAATGATGAGTGACAGGTGACTAAGTATCTTTTTTGTTGAGAGAGGGGCTCGTCAGTAATGATGATTTTTAGTTAGGTAAGTACATAAAGTAGTATGTTCAGAATCTGTTTTGACAAATAAAAATTTCGCTCTCGCGTTACGTCTGCGGGTATTTTCACTCTAACTTTAATCATCACAATAGTACTGCTTGCTTGTTTTGTACCTACTTAAAGATGGATTTAATTGACACTAAAGACGATATGTCTCGAGCTGCGAGGATATTCGAAAGAGTCACCTTGGTCTTGGAACTCAAAGGATAACTTGAACTAGCAGATAGATTATAGTAATAGTCTGACACGCCCTCTTCCTTTACTCAGCGCCCAGAGCGGGAGAAGTCATTTGATAATTTCCCATCAGAATACAAAAACAAAGTTGGTCTCGCAAAAACTTCTTTTCAAGTATCTCATTTTATCAAAACTTCCGCAAACTAAAAGACTCGACCACAAGCACAACTGACAGAAGATTTGTCAGTTTTGCTTGTGGTTGGTGAAGATGTGTAGAACCAAGAGAAAAACAGTTTGTGAGTGAGTGAACGAACGAGTACGTGAACAGTGAATGTTTTCATTTGCCAACCATTCGAACGTTTACCGAAGTGTGGCGGAAACACCGATATCGCTCCGATAACAGTATTTATGCAAATTTTTGTTACTTTTCATTTCCCTCCAGTTTGCGTTTGACTGTATTTTTGATCCTTTTTTTTCTTTTGGTTTCAGGTAAGTGGCGAAACGTGTGAGGTGTGGCGAGGGTATGTCCTGCTTGCGAACTATTTTATGGGTAAATCTTGAGGTGAATCAATTGAATATCCTCAAGGATGGCACATTTATAAATTTTTACATATTATCATATTTAGCATGCTTTGTAGCCGAATTATAAGCTAAACTACTGAATATCCTCAATCTCAAGATTCACCCTTATAAATATCTATGTACTTACTTACCTAAAAGTTATACTGACACCTCTCCAGGAGGTAGGTATTAAGAGTTTATTTTCAATATATTTTATCAATGTTTCGTCATGGACTCAAAATCAAATCTTAATTAAATGGTGGTTTAAAATAGGAACTAAATAATTAAATATCTAATTGAAGAAAGAAGATTAACACCTTTCTGAATGAATGAAGGGTAAATAATTTACTGTCATACAAATTAATACAAACTTCACAAATGACAGGACGATCAGATAACTTTTTTTTAAGTAAACGTCGATTAATTTTTGGTCTTCGGTCGTAAACAGTTGTTTTATGTCGGAAGTTCGCTCAAGGTACCTACTATAATTAAGAATACGATATTTATTGCGCATTGTCACATAATTATATGGTCTATAATTTCATGTTGACAAGCATGTGTTTTTTAATAATTTATGTGGAAATTAAAATCATGTATTTATTATCTTAAACATTTTAGAGGTTAAAAACAGGTCGGTATTATCCAAATGAAATCTTTCCATTTCTGTCACTAAAAACAATTTATAAAAGATCATGATTTTTGGTCCTTAGAGCCGGATTACAAAGTATCCGGTTCGAAGGACCAAACAAAAATTACATCGAGAAACGAGAAGGTTTAATTGGTTTATTTCGATTTCATTTTAGTACGAATAAATTATGCATGTAAGAGATACATAATTTAAAAGTACATACATGCTATGAATTTATCCAATGAAATTAGTTTTACCGTACCACGCTACTAAGGAAAGTCATAATAAAACCATGTTATGATTAAGTTAACAGACCTATAAGTCGCACGTGGCTTACATACTTAAGGGAAATAATAATGGTTCCGAAAAACAAATTAATCTCCAGCGATCTGTGGCCGACTATTATTCTAATTAACCAGCATTATAATTAATTACCGACAAAAAACCCAAAACATTAACGAAAAAAATACCTAATTTAACAACAAATTAGAGCATGTTCAAATTACTTGTTCTCCTCCTAAAAAAATGAGTCGTCGAATAACAAAACTAAACTTCCGAATGGAATACTGAACCTCCGACAAAATTACTAAGTTACCGACAACAGTGGTTTTGTCATAATAATCATATTTTTACAACTTGCATGAACTGTTTTAATTTCTATTGTTGGTTATCAAATTTATTTTTTAACTCTCAATAATAATGAAAATACCTTAACTGTTCGGCCCGTGAGATCGGGTTTAGACATTTTTTACTACCTATTAAAACTACATTTTTATTCTGATACGTTTTTCTTCGGTTGCTAGGATAACTTAAGATGCAAGAGCGAGCGAAGCGAGCTCAAGACTTGGGGGCAACCCGACTCGGACAGGTTAGGTTAGAAGGAGGTGGCGGAGACGTAGAGAGCGAGCGAAGTGAGCGAACACAGACCCCGCCACCTCCTTCGAGGTTATTTTTTTTTAAACCACCCAGAAGTAGGAGCCCCGCGCAGCGGAGCTCCGTCGACTACGCCTTTTAATAAATTTTTCGAATCGTAAATATTCTAGGAAACCAAAGTCTACGTGGTTTTACATTAAAGCATAAATACGACCGTTCTAACTTTTTAACGCCCGAAATAGGTACTACTTACCGATACCCAAGCATACCCGTAGTAAGTAAAATTCATGATATACGATACAAACAAAAGTTATTGTACTAGTACATTTTTATATTTTTTATAAGTTTCTGTATAACCACTCAGAATAATATTTTTAGTATAGTGTTACAGTTAAAATAGCACCACAGTCCATTAAATTTGAAAGGTAATTTATGAATTAATAGTTGGCAAATATAGATAAAAATTACAAAGCATAGTTTTCGGTAGAACGTAATTTATGCCGGAAGAAAAGTATTATAGCAATAAACAGTCAAGTTTATTTTTCGAAGATTTCAGTATCTCATTCGGTCGTTTCGTCATTTTTATTCGGATAAAAGTAGTCGGAAAGTTAGTATTTTAGGCAGTAGATTTAATATTTTGAGTAAGGGTAATTCTTCTTTTTTTGTCGGAGCTTTTATTACTACCCCATACTTAATAGTATGATAAACACTATTCATATATTTATTACACCTAGATCGATGCTGTAATAGTTTTCTGTATCACTATGTAAATTGTCGTACAATGTCAAAGAAAAACCAAATAAAAAGTAATGTAGATAAGGTTTAAATCTCTTTGCTGACATCAGAATATATGGCTTTAATACTCTGAGAGACAGGTTACTTGCATTTTAACATGATACTACTAAGAGGACATTGTCCTCTCAACTGTCTACTTTTATATATTTTATTGCACTTTACAAAATGCTAACAAACTAATTATATACCTAGTGTTAAGTACTAGACTAACCTAGAAATGACATTAAAACCTACATGTAAAACGAATGAATTATAAAATGCAAAAATATTCATTGTTTTAGTCAAAAATTCAAATGAAATGTTTCCACTAATAGATGTACCTAAAGTGACAGACTTCAGACTGTCATTTTTCATAGCTATAGTTTTACTGATATGCATTTTCCATAAAAAAATGTCTATGGAAAATGGCCATAGATGCCTAGTGGTCACTTTAGTCTATGATAGCCTTAAAAAAGGGCGGTGTCCAAAACATATTTTCAAGTAGTCGAACAAACACTAACTCGTGGCCCCTCTAACCTAACAAACAATACGAAGGTGTGAATTCGTAATGAATGCTCCGCAAATTCCTAATGTCTACTTCATTACGTAAATAAATAGCCATAGTTTGGCAGTCACGCGGCGGGTCAACGAACCCCGAGACGAATGTGCACTAGCAACTTTTGGCGCTCAAAAAACGAACCAAGCGTACGAAAGAGATTTTGTTTCTCTTCCGCGACAAATTCGCAACAAAAGATACATTACTGGCATTATTGCATATGACAGTTGTGTTGTATTTGCACAAAATAGATGCTTGACATGAATTGGCAAGCTTTGTTAACGCAAACGTGGTGTTTTGACTAGTTAAGTAATTACTTACCTACCTATTGTGTCGAGTTTCCTTCACAAAGGTAATGTTCGTGTTTTGATTTTAGATTTCTTGTTTGAATTTTTTGTATAAAGAATCTAGACTGTGATTATTGGTCTGTTCAGTAATAACAGTATAATTTCCTCTTTTTGGCCTTGGGTTCGCTTACTGTTAGTAGTACGGCTACTAATATTAAATAAATTAGGCTTATCACGAAAGTATATGCCAGTAAAATATTATCAAACATGTCATGTATATGTTTATAAGTAAAATGAATTATTATTTTAGATATGTTCATGAATCATAACAAAAATCCCAAATTAAAAAAACCCTGAATAAATTATTTCTTATACTTAAATGTATTTTATCTATATTTCAGAAAAGGTCAAAGATCAAAAAATCGGATTAAATAATTGATTTGGTAATTACCCGCGGCATATACCAAATGTGAAATGACTACGTTATCATTATTTATTTACGTTACTGATACGACAAACCGAAATCGATAATAGCGCCATTACGTAAACCCTTATTTATAATTTATTGCAGGAATTAGGTAAAAGAATTATGACGTGTATTTTACTTATGTAAATGAGTGAGTGTAATGTGAGTCGACTAAAACTGTTTTTCTATATTTTAACTTCTGACTTCATACACTAAGAATAGAATAGAATAGAATAGAATAAACTTTATTGTACACCAAAAGAAGTTATAAATTGTACAGAAACTTAAATCTATGGGTACAATGGCGAAATGAATGAAGGAAGAATATATTTTCTAGTTAGCTAATCCATATGGTTGTGATTGAAAAGGACAGTTTTGTGAATTTGTAAAAGTCAAGCGTGAATAGGTTACTTCTGGGCAAGTGTTGTTTATTCTTCTTAAGGTGGGCGCGACGTTAGAATTATCCATACAAACGTAATACCAAAATCATTTGAAATTTAAGCATATTTACACCATAATATGATGTTATTCGGATTCAGACAATAATTATCTAGGTTCCTACATCGTCTTTTTGTTGAAAAACTTACCCCAAACGAAATTTAAGCGAATTTAAATTTGCACATTTTCACAGCGAAAATGTCATGTTTTTATTTGGTTTTTTCTATATTATAAACAACAATATTTCAAAATATCTTTCCGTAGGAACACAGATATTATTATCAAGTTATAAATACTCGAAACAATATTGGAAATACATAAATTTTTCATTCATCATTTTTGGTATTACGGAACCTCTCCCAAATTTCCAATAGTTTGTATTGCTATCACATCAAGCAACTGTCAGTGTGCGGATGATGACTGTACTCCAGTCGGTGTGTCCAAGAATTGTTTATACTATCTGGATTGCTTCCATCAACCTCAAAAACGTATTTTTTTGCGTCTCAACTCGAGATAGCGCGCGGTCTCCGCAGGCCTCTTAATAACATACTGCGCGTGCGCCTCATCATCAGCGTTTGCATCACTGCTTCCCATCAGGTATCGCAGTCAAGCACTAGGTAGTTTATGTTACATCGTAGGCCACATCATCGCTTACCATCAGGTGAAATAGTGGTCTAACGCGAGCCTGTCTTAGGACAGGCTCGCGTTAGACCAATAATAATTAAAAATATTTAAATAAATTAAAATAATTTTTAATGGACATTCTCTCTTAACGTAATAATGTAGGTACGGAAACTAGAGTCAAAGAGGAAACATTAGGGCAAAGACTGTCTCTAAAAAGTAAATATTATCACATTTTGTCTTTCCTTTCTCCACGATACAATTATTATTGTTTCCTGTCGAAACTATTAAGCCTAATTAAAACATGTGTTAATAACCTTAACGTTTCCTGATATCATTGATAACTTTGCAAAATAACTGCGGAAATACGACAGTTTAATTTAATTATGTACTTATAAATATTTGATTATTTAAATAGTTAATACTACTACTGCCACTGCTAGTTCTACTATTCTGTTGTTACTTAGAGAAAGGCAACTGAAGGAACATAAGGCGGGTTTTAATCAGTAAAAGTTTGATACTTCCTCTCGGTTACTCCGAGCGGGAGCGGGAACCATCATATGGAGGTTTCCATTTGATGGTTAAAAAAAAGCAATGGCAACGCAATGATTTTTTAATATTCACAATACTAAAAAACAAATGTTTTTTTATCAGCCCTGTACGTAATTTTGGATTAACTCACGTTATGCAATTAAATAAATATTTCAACCAACAATCTCCACTTTAATAAGAACAAAGTTTTGAATCAACTTACACTGTATACAGAATCAACAAAATTGACATTTAAACAATACAATCCCACCCATTCTTCGCAAATACAAACAGAGCACGTTAAAATGCACTTTAATCAAGAAAATGGTAGAAACTAGGTACATTAAGTACACATTGGCTGAGCGATGACCTTCCCGCTTCCAAGGGCGGCATTGAGTAACTAGCACAAGGCACTAGGGACAAGTATTTTAACTTCCATCGACATCGACAGTCCTTACTTAGAACTTGGTTAGTTACAGCACTTAACAGGATTGCATCGAAACAATGCGTTGCTGTGGGCTAATTTAAAGGGCTATTTTAAAAATATATTTGCAGATAAAGCACATAAAATATCGAGCCTTTTCAGGAAAGCAATCATAAGCGACGATATGGTTTTTATGTAGGAATCATAGTAAAAAGTTTTTCTGAAAAATATGTTAATAGCAACTATTAAGATCAGTAATCAAAAGTTGTTTAATAATTCTAAAAAAAACTACAGTAACAGAAAATTCCAGCAAAAAATGCAAACTATCGATTGCAATGTTTTTCCTGAAAACGGTTGAAGAACATCGTAACCACAGATCGTAACCGATAGTACTGCGCTTTTTGCAGGAAAGGGTATTTTGTTTCCTTATACAAGAGTATTTATGATAGTATTGATATAAAACAAAAGGGAGTGAATAATAGCATAAATTACCATCAGGTGGGATCGTAGTCAAGCACTAGTTTATAACAAAAAAAACTGCTAATAAGGTAGAATAGAAGAAAAAAAACGCCCCAAGTAATATGAGACAAAGATAGAAAACAAACTGTAAAAATGGTCCACTCTCCCTCCAATAAATCTGCAAAACATAAACAACACAAATCACAATTAGAACACATTGCATAACCAAGCCCCTTGATTAGCCTGGATTCATCACAAATACGTCAACCTAACAGATTAGTTCTGTTATTAGTATCTAATCGCCAGTCATAGCGTGCACATGGAACACCTAACACGTGCGGGAAAGAGAGGCTGATAAAAAGATGAATACATTGTGTGTAGATTGATATTATCAATGAAGGTAATCGGTGATAGCGGCTGCGCACCCAGGTAGGTCGCTGCAAAAACAATTTGTCCAAATGGGGTTTTATAGACACGTCGGATACTCAATGTGAGTACGGTGCTTCTGTTCAAAACATGAGCCACACGTTGGAGTGCCCCAAATGTCCAAACACCTGCTCTTTGGAGGATTTAATGAGTGCCACCGATGTTGCAATTAACCTAGCCACTACTGGGCCCAAACAATTTAACTAGTTTACCTTCGATTCGAAAAGAAGAAGAGAAATAGCGTGATTGCTGACAGTATAGAATGTAGGAAAAAGACTTGTTGAACCCCAAGACTTGAGACCCCAAGTTATATGAGAAAAAGTACACATTTCTGCTTCTTCTTCTTCTTCCTGCCCTTATCTTATATTACTTAGGGTCGGCGCAACACGTTTTCTTCTTCCATTCTGTCCTGTCGTCCTTCACACTATCACTAACTCCCTTTTCTACAACAAAACAAACAAAAAATGAACAATACTTTCCGTTGTCACTCCAATACATCTGAAACATAAACAAACAAATCACAATTAGACCACATTGTATAACCTAGATAACCTTGGTCGACATATTTGTTTCGGATCCAGGCTAATCAAGAGGCTTTCAGATTAGTTCTGTTATTTGTATCTAGTGGCCAGTCATGGCGAGCACATGGAACATGTAACACGTGCGGAGAGGGAAATCCAGTGGTTACGTAACGACAACAATGTTAGGTTTTACCTAGAGCACTAATTAGATTATTATAGGCAACTTGATGTAGGATTGGTGGGAGAGTTTTACTGGACGGTGTTAAACTAGGGGAGAGTGGAAAGGAGTTGGTTTTTTCTTAAGATGGTATATGACATCAAATAAAGAGCCTATTACACTACTTGATACGTCGATTCGATACGTCGAGCCCCGTCGAAGACCGTCTTACCCTTATTACACTACGCGACGTAGACTAAGACCGTTCGTAAAAACGAGTGATGTAATAGGTGTTTAACTGCTCTTGTTCTGGGTAGAACCACAGAGAGAGAGAGAGACTCTACTCTCTAAGATTAATTATTGTTCTCTCTTCACAAAGTTTTCCCTAGGTGATTTGTTAAAAATGAGTAAGAAACTCCTTTGCGAGAGACTGGAGTCCGTTCTAAGAGATACCGACTTGTGCACTGTTTTTGATTACTAACTTCCAAACCTAAGGTACCTACTCGTACACTCTCATTTCTCCTCTATATCACCTGATGATAAATGGTCGTCATAAAAATGCCCCGTCCGTCTGTTTATTTATTTAAATAGGGCCATTCATAATTCGTTTTATTTTACATAAAAAGGTGCAGGATCAAAGCGAACAGCCCATTATTATGGCGTCTAACGTCTGCCGTATTATAAAATGTTGTAGGTATATGTAATGTAGGTATATAATATGTTATCATGCAACGTTTTCCTCATACATAACATACGGTTAATCATCATAACATGGGACAAACAAAACGACTGTGTTGCAAATTGTGAGATTATTTTATTGATGTTTCTCCGAGAGATAACAAGGGTTAACGTTTAATTGTCGAGAATCTGGTCCTTTGTCATTGATTTGGTGAGATAAAAGGACCAAGTTTTAATTAAGATTTAGAACTAAAAATATTGTAAAGGGTTGTTGTGAATTGTGCCTGAAAATGATGTGTACGAGTATCTTAGATTTCGAAGTAGTTAACAACTGATAATGTGGTCTTGATTCTAGTTGAACGTCAGAAGTAGCTTGACAAGTGCCCTGAACATGTTAGAAGCAGGCTTGCGGACGACGAGCAAAGGGTAACTCGCCGTACGGTAAGGACCATGCCCGTTCACGCGCGCTTCAAATATATTGTTACGAACGTGAGTAATTAAATGCCGGTTTACTAGCAGATAACTTTATTAACCACAAAACAATGACAAATTGGTCCAATCAACAAATAACCAATCACTATAAACACTCAGAGTTCCGTTTAGTATCGCTTAGGTCGCTAGGTATCACTTCAAGCACTTAGGTAGTTCGCTCTGTATCACTGACGAAATCAAACTAAACTGCTTCTAGCCGGGGGCCCGTATTTATATGCGAAGTCATGGAAATTTCTCGATACCGACGTTTCAAGGACATTCTAGCACAAAATAGTCGCATCGGGAGGCCATAAATCATTATTATTACTCTCGTAAGTAGGTACTTATCTACCACCTTACATGCAAATTTCGACTCTATTGCTAACAACGGAAGGTACAAATTCCCTTATCCACCCACATAACTACCTACTGAATGTTATCTAATAATAATAGCGTATGTCGGACTTTTCTGGAATTTGCCAGGCCTGAGTATGTACTCCTATTCTCGAAGCTTCGCACAGCAATGCGTTTTAATTATTTGATGTTACTCTTGGTTTCGTCGTAGATGTAGCGTACTCAAGTTTCACGGCGTAACAGTGCCCCCCTCTTAGTCATGCTCGTCCCGAGCATTATTAGATCCGTGATACGGCGCCAATCTATCCACGTGGACTACCTTAGGTTTCCCTCGTAACCCTTTCTTGATGCGGTAGGTAACGTCGTTGATACTTTTTATCACGGTGTAGGGTCCCTCCCATCGAGCTTGAAGTTTCGGCGACTTCCCTTTTCGTCGAAGTGGGTTGTGGAGCCAAACCAGTGCACCTTCCTCAAATCCCTTGGCGTTGGCATTGCGGTCGTATCGAGTTTTCATTTTAACGCTGGTGTGCAGGCTATTCTCACGCACTCGTTTATGCACTTCATCCAATTGATCTTGGAGGTCACTTACGAAGTCCGTAACTGGCTTAGTCTTGTCAGGTGGCACGCCGGTTATGGTATCGACTGGAAGTCTCATCTCCCTGCCGAAATTCACTCTTGCTGGGGTATGGCCCGTGCTATCATGCACTGCTGATCGATAAGACATCAGAAATAGTGGAATATACCGGTCCCAATCTTTCTGATGGTCATCGACAACCTTAGCCAGGTGATTCTCCAGGGTCTGGTTAAACCTCTCCACCATTCCGTCCGACTGCGGGTGCGCAGGTGTTGTGCGTGTCTTGTAAATCCCCAGAAGAGTGCACATTTCCTGGAATAGCGCAGATTCGAAGTTGCGGCCTTGATCGGAATGGATCTCCAAAGGTGCGCCATACCGACATACGACTTCTTCGACCACCTTTTTCGCCACTGTCGTCGCTTCCTGATTGGGTATGGCGAAAACTTCAGGCCACTTTGTGAAATAGTCCTGTATCACCAGTATGTATTTGTTTCCGTCATCTGTCACTGGGAAAGGTCCAGCAACGTCGATGGCAATGCGTTCCCATGGGGCTCCTACATTGTACAACTGAAGCTTGCCCCTGCTCCTAGTCTGTGGTCCTTTTACGGATGCGCACGCTGTACATTTCCGACACCATTGCTCTATGTCTTCTCTACAATTGAGCCAGTAATACCGCTGTCTCACTTTCAGTAGAGTTTTCTTGATTCCCAGGTGTCCACCAGAAGCGCCATCGTGTATCTCCTGAAGCAGGGGGACCACTTCACGTCGTGGTACTATCACTTGTGTGGTCACCTCCTTGCCATCGTTCGATTCCCATTTCCTACAAAGCAAGTCATTTTCTAGGACTAAACTGTCCCACTGTGCCCAGTAGCTCTTTGTGACAGGACTATGTGACGATACTTCATTCCACTGAGGCCTAGTTCCACTACGCTTCCAGTCCAGTATAGGTCGAATATCGTCATCTTCTTCCTGGGACTTCTTAAAGTTGCCTTCAGCCCTAATTAAGTTCACGTATTCCCGGGCTTCATTTTGCTGGCAATGTCTACAGTCCTCATTACATGGACGTCGCGACAGGGCGTCAGCATTGTTATGCCCTTTTCCACTACGATGTTCCGTCACAAAGTTGAACTCCTGCAGCTGCTCTAGCCATCTTGCAACTTGACCCTCAGGGTTTTTGAATTGTAGAAGCCATTTCAATGCAGCGTGGTCCGTCCTCAACGTAAACTGTCTCCCTATGAGGTACTTGTGGAAATGTTGCAAAGTTTTTACAACAGCCAGTAGTTCTCGTCGAGTCACGCAGTAGTTCCTTTCTGGTTTTGAAAGTGCCTTACTGAAGTAAGCGATCACGACTTGCCTATCTTTTTGCACCTGCGACAGCACTCCACCAATTCCTGTGTTGCTGGCGTCGGTATCGACGACAAATCTTCCATCTCTGCTCGGATACCCCAGTATAGGCGCTTCACATAGCCGTTGCTTTAGTTCGTTGAATGCTGACTCACAGTTCTTGTCCCAGATAAAATCTCGTTTATCCTCAGTCAGCTGATGTAAAGGTTTTGCAAGGTACGAAAAACTCATAACAAACCGTCTGTAGTATGTGCACAACCCTAGAAATGCACGTACTTCTGTTTTGTTCTTTGGAGCCGGCCACTGTTGGACAGCCTTTATCTTCTCAGGATCGGTTCTCACTCCATCGGCGCAGATGACATGTCCTAGGTAGCTGACCTCCTTCTTGAACAGGGCACACTTCTTTGGGCTTAGTTTTAGGTTAGCCCCCCGTATCCTGGTGAATACTTTCTCCATATTTCCCAGGTGTTCCTTAAAAGTGCGGCCCATTATAATGACGTCATCCAAATATACCAGACAGACGTCACCAAGAAGGCCCACCATGACTCTATCCATGAGGCGTTCAAACGTCGCTGGAGCGTTGCACAAACCAAAAGGCATGACTTTAAATTGCCACAGGCCGTTGCCAATTCCTGTACTGAACGCTGTCTTTTCCTTATCTTTCTCGCTAATTTCCACTTGCCAGTAGCCACTTTTCAAGTCAATGGTTGAAAACCACTTCATACCACTGAGCATATCCAGTGTGTCGTCTATCCTAGGCAAGGGATAACTGTCCTTCTTCGTTACATCATTCAGCATTCTGTAGTCTACACAGAATCTGGTACTGCCGTCCTTCTTCTTCACCAGAACGACAGGAGAAGACCATGGGCTCGTAGAAGGTTCAATTATTCCGCTATCAGCCATATCCTTTACCATTTCTGCTACCTCAGTTTCTTTAGCCCAGGGTATGCGGCGCGGTCTCTGTTTAATTGGTCTAGCATCACCTGTATCTATCTCATGCTCGACGAGACCTGTTCTTCCGCAATCTTTTCCCGTTGCAAAGATATCCCGGAACCGTAGCAGAAATTCCTTGGCTTGCTGTAGTTCCGAAACTGATAAATTACTCTTAGAATTTTCCAGAAGTTGCTGGATGTGATCAGGTTCACCTTTTATTGCGTCTTGTTTTACTGAAGATGTGTTGATTTGGCGGAGATACTTCACTTCTTCACATCTTCCAACAACACTGTTTTTCTTCAACTGGATCTCCTTTTTCCCAAGATTTACAATCCTGACCTTGGATCTTCCTTTCGTCATAACTAATGTCCTCGCGGTGATAAGTTCCGGGTGCCGGCCAATGTCTTCAACCATAACACATCTGCGTTGCCTAATTTTCTTAGGAAATTTAACTTCGACTAAGGTTTCCGTTCTTGGAGCCAATGTGGTATCCTTTAAGCAATAGAGGTTGCATGTGTTAATTCCTTGCAGGAAGACTTCTTGGTCTGGGAATTTCAATACTCCTTTATCGATATCTAAAACACATCGGTAATTCCGCAGGAAGTCGAGACCCAGTATGCAATCGTCGGTAATATTCGCAATTAACGCTGAATGGGTGTACACTTGATCACCGATTTTAAACTCGATTTCTGTATCACCGAGGACGGAGACTGGCTGGCCGGTGGCTGTCTGAAGTCGGTAGGCTGGGGTTTGTGTTTGCCACAAGATGGTGCGTTTCAGCAACTCAGGTCTTATAATAGTCCGTGACGCCCCGGTGTCAACGGTGAAATTGCAAGCACGTTGATTCAGCGTTCCCTCGATGATCAAACTATTTCCGTTGTGGACTTGATTGATGGTGATGGTTGGGGCCTTCAGTTGACCAGCCAGCACCCGCCCCGCGGCCCTGGCGACATTTAGTTTAACGACTCCTCGTTAACTTGAGTTCCGGAGTCCACACTTCCCCTCTTCCTCTTGGGGCAATCGGTACGAATGTGCCCTTTTTCTCCACATCCATAACACGTCGGAATATAGCGGGACTTTGCCGACGAAGCCACTTCTCGGTGACGTGGTTGCGCTGAAGGTGAGACCACCACTTCCCGAACTCTGTGCGTACGTGAGTCTTGTCGTACAGCTTCCACTTCCAAAGCGTGGGCCATCGCACTCTTCAGAGTTTGGTGGTGTCCGAGTCGCACCGTAGCCCTGACTTCAGTATCCCGTAGACCGTCGATGAATGCTTGCACCAGATTTACTTCCACGGTCTCCGGTGTCATCGACATGTATGCCCGTCGGACCAGCCGTTCAACCTCTACTCCCCACTGCTGAAGGCTCTCGTTCGACCTCTGCGTTCTCTCGCGAAGTTGCGCGCGGAAAACATGTTCGAGGTGCTTGTCACCATAGCGAGTGTCTAGTCCCTCCATTAGACGCTCCAACGTCCTGCCGTCTGGAGGAAGGTTCTCTAGGACCAGCAAAGCGTCCCCTCGTAGGGCCAAAGTTAACGCCGCGAAAGACTGGTCATCATCCCAGCG
This sequence comes from Mythimna separata, assembly GCA_030763345.1. Lineage (NCBI taxonomy): Eukaryota > Metazoa > Arthropoda > Insecta > Lepidoptera > Noctuidae > Mythimna > Mythimna separata. The sequence goes on along the minus strand of CM061177.1, from coordinate 15,486,104 downwards.
GTTCGTCTTGACCAGTGTTTGGAATTGGTACTTAAAAGCCGTCCAGGACGACGTGCCATCAAAACGCGGCATATCAAATTTTGCGGCTGATGTTGCGCTAACAGCAACGGGTTCGCGTGCTTCGAGCTTGACAATCTTTTTGTTGATGTCCAGCAGGCGATCTTCGTGGCCATCAATTCTGGTTTCAAGGCTATCAGCTCGGGCGGAAACCTCCTTGACCTCTAAGGTGAGATTTTTCACTTTCTCGCCCAACGTGACGAGGCCATGATCGATTTTTTCGAGGATCAGGTTCTGCTTAGCCTCTTGATCCCGGCGGGCTTCCTCCTGTTCGCGGCGGGCAGCTTCCTGTTCGCGGCGGGCTTCTTCCTGGTTAGCCGCGATTAGGTCCTGGAGCTTACGTTGGTTAGCCTCTTGTTCGCGGCGGGCAGCTTCCTGTTCGCGGCGGGCAGCTTCCTGTTCGCGGCGGGCTTCTTCCTGGTTAGCCGCGATTAGGTCCTGGAGCTTACGCTGGTTAGCCTCCATACTAGCTTGCATGGCGGCCAACACTGCGGCGAGGTTCATTTCCGAGGATGGCCCTGTTGGCGCCTCAGCAGCTGCCGTTGCTCCCATACCAGCCCGGTCTTCCGCTTCCAGACGTTGACGTGCAGCATCCATCTCCACTTGCCTCCTTGTTCGTGGTCCCTGTTCGTCGTCCCTCTGTAGTAATGGCATTTCACTTCTGACACCAGTTGTTACGAACGTGAGTAATTAAATGCCGGTTTACTAGCAGATAACTTTATTAACCACAAAACAATGACAAATTGGTCCAATCAACAAATAACCAATCACTATAAACACTCAGAGTTCCGTTTAGTATCGCTTAGGTCGCTAGGTATCACTTCAAGCACTTAGGTAGTTCGCTCTGTATCACTGACGAAATCAAACTAAACTGCTTCTAGCCGGGGGCCCGTATTTATATGCGAAGTCATGGAAATTTCTCGATACCGACGTTTCAAGGACATTCTAGCACAAAATAGTCGCATCGGGAGGCCATAAATCATTATTATTACTCTCGTAAGTAGGTACTTATCTACCACCTTACATGCAAATTTCGACTCTATTGCTAACAACGGAAGGTACAAATTCCCTTATCCACCCACATAACTACCTACTGAATGTTATCTAATAATAATAGCGTATGTCGGACTTTTCTGGAATTTGCCAGGCCTGAGTATGTACTCCTATTCTCGAAGCTTCGCACAGCAATGCGTTTTAATTATTTGATGTTACTCTTGGTTTCGTCGTAGATGTAGCGTACTCAAGTTTCACGGCGTAACAATATATTAGTATAATTGACAAAGCCTATTAAGGTTGATACCTGCCGAATATCTTTGAAAGACTCACAGCGGCTCTGGAATTTAGAGAGCAATATTGTTGTAGCACGGTCTCGCCATGAAGTACCGTGTTACCCGAGTTAATGGGTTGTGGAGGTCTGGTAGGCAGCCGCTCCTCGTAAAATACTGGTATTCAGCTAAATCGTTCTTGACTGGAAGCCGACCCCAATATAGTTGGGAAATGGCTAGGCAGATGATGATGATTGTTGCAGCACGGGTAGCAAAACTCTGACACTGCTTCTCGCTTTTCGAACGTAGAAGACAGTAACAGTATTGTTCCTAGTTCGCAACTAATTAAAAATAATGAACATAAAACAAAAGATGTTAATCAAATCAGTTGTAGACTTGGTTTATCCTTATGGTATGCAAGTTAATGCAGCCCGAGCCTTGACCTTAGAGGCTTGGCAAGTAATGCAAGCCTTCAAGACCCGCTAACAATAGGGCTTAATACCTACAGCTATCAAAACTGACTTACATTAGCATTATCAGCCTTGTAATTGAAAGCGGAAGCTGACCCCAATATAGTTGGGAAAAGGCTACGTAGATGATGATGATTATCAGCCTTGTAATGGTCCCACTATTGGGACTCAGGTCTCCTCTCTAGGAGAGGGAATGGGCCGTAATCCACCACGCGGCGCGGGCCTAGTGCGGATTGGTGGTTGTCGTCATTATGAATACTTATTTCAAAGATGTTACACCGATTTGTGAAAAAAAATAAAAAAGTCTACGTATGAATAGTTTTAAAAATAGAAAAGCCACTGAACTACACTCGAAGTAATCCCGCCAAAAACTCACAGTAGGTACTGTTTGTTTAAAAAAAGATATTGTAAAGATGAAGAACTTTGCAATTTTAGATGTGTTCAATCATTATTTTCATCCTAAAAACCTTTAAGTATTTCTTTTTTGGGAATGTACATAACGAAAAATCCAATAAAAACCGTCTGTAGCAACACAAAAACCTAGACATCTAATTTTATTTTATAAATTCGAAATGAAACAAAGTAGAGATCACGACCTCGAAGTTTTAAAGGTATAAGATTAAATTATATTATAGAGAGAAGAGTAATACGGATAAACGGATAGATAATACCATTCATAGTAATAATGCGGTTCACGATCGATACTCACGCGCAAGCCAATCATTGTTCCTGGAAATTATTGTTTATGGTACTGGCCGGCCAGTGTTATCGCAAACTGGGATGTTGCGTTTTTTTTTCTAGGTAAGTCTGTTGGAAAGAGCAATGTGGTTTTTGTCTAGGCATATTTTGAAATTGGGACCGTTTTTAACAATTTTGACAAAATATTTTTAATGGAAGTGAAACTAATTTAAGAACCGAGTTAAGTTAAGAGTTCTTCTTTAATAATTTCTAGAAAAAAAAGTAAAGACAAATACATACAGCCGAACACAAAACCTCCTCCTTTTTAAAAGTCGGTTAAAAATGACAAGATATGTCATGTAACCAAGGAGTCTCACAAATATGATCAGAAGGACGAAAGGTCCCCCCTTATGGGGGGGGGGGGGGTCAAAACATCACGAAATCTGTTTGACGTTATTAAAACTGCGGTGAAGCGTGTGCGTGTGATAGGCCCATTTCCCTGAGTAAATAGAAAAAAAACAATAAATAACAATTATCTTTGTACTCACGGCCATAATTATTCGTATCATATCAATAAATTGTTAATAACCGCCTACCATTACATACATCCAATTACGAGGCTATGTATACATAGGCAGGCATATAATAAAAGTTGGGGGTTCTGAAGAATTGGTACTTAAACTTTAGTGGCAGTGGGCAGGGCACATTGCTCGCAGATGGTCGATGGGGACGAAAGTCTCTGGAGTGATGACCACATACTAGAAGAAGCAGCTTAGGAAGGTCTCCCACAGCTGGACCCGATTAGGTACCTGAATGGATGCGAGACGCACAGGACCGGTAGTTGTAGCCACACTTGGAATCCTATGTTGTCTTGTGTTGTATGGACGTCTTTCGGCTGAAATGATATGAGAGGGAGTTCCAAGGGTCTTTAAGTCGAGAGTAAAAAGGTTACTTCTAGACAAGCGTGCTCCATCGTCGATCGCAACATCGCTTCATCAAACGCGATTCTATTAATAACAATAAAAAATTAAAAGGAAAAACCAAAAGGATTTAATCACATGAAGACCGATGGGAAATCCACAAAAGCCTCTTCTTAGTATTACATCATTTAGCCTGACCTGATTTTCATAGCCATTTTGCGAAACATGTCATGAAATTTTCAGTAAATAGGTATTAATTTACATGATACGGGCTGACGATGCGGGCTGTTAGACTCGGTATCGTTCATATAAATAGCTGTTTTATTAGGTTTCGTATTCGCTTAGTTTGTGAATATATTGCTTTTTCATTTAAACAGATTTTAATTGTTTGAGCTTTGCTTTAGATGGGTTTTAGGTCGGGTAGGTATCTATTTAACCGACTTCAAAAAAAGGAGGAGGTTCTGTGTTCGACGCCTATATTTTTATTGGATCTTCAGCGGTTTCTCTGTCTAACTCTCTGAAACTTATCTTTTTTTTTGAGTAATCATCAAATGATTTCTCACGGCCTTAGGTGGGGCAAGTCTCAGACTTTTTTTCCTGACCAAAACCACACGTGTGTCCTTCAGTTGCCCTTTGCGTTCTAGAAGTGGGTTTTCTTTACTAAAATTCCCTGTTGCTACATAGGTATATTTACTCGTGTCTGAATTATTTCTTTTTTAATGCTTTTCATTATGAAGTCTATCCGTTTTATCAGTCTAATTCCATTGGAATAATAGACTAGAACTTAACACCATAACCGTATAGCGGTTATTCTGGGGGCGTAACTATGACTCTGTGTTAGTAGTTCTATGAAATAGATGACATAATGATAGTATTGATAGTAACTGACATCCCACCTCTACGCACAAAACATTTTAGGAACACAGTTATTGGTTGTACAGCTAAGGAGTGGAATTTTCTACAATCAGGAAAGTTAATTTTACCAAACAGGAACCTATTAAGTACTAAAAAATTAAATTAGTTGGACTTGGTACTTTGGTGGTCTTTGAAGGCATTTAGCTTTTTGAAAAGCTTTTCATGATGATTTCTTTAAGCTATTTTACATTTGTTCTAATTGTTTACTGTGTAATAAGCTTCCAAAATTTACGATTTTCTTCACTTACTTCTGTCTTCTTCTGAAAGTAGAATATAATGGGTATCATTTAAGCTTTCGCCAATTTAATTCGTTTTGTGTTTCCTAAATAATAACTTTGTCCTCAAAATAGTAGATTTGTCGCCAAAATGTATTCACCAAACAATGTAAAATCAATTCTCCAATAAATGATCTAAAATCATGGAGATATAGGATCTAGTACCAAATAATTGTTTTTGTACTTATTATAATAGGTTTGTCCTAATAAGTATTTAAGCAAACTAATTGAAAGAGATCACCAATAAACCATCTATTGTGTTACTACTAGACCGGGCGCCGATCGTTATGGTTTTTTTTATTTTCGTTAGGGGAATCATCAGAATGACTTCTCCCACTCTAGGGCGGAGCGGGAAGGCGTGTCAGACTCTTACTGACTAAACCCCTACCCTGTTCCTTCGTTGCCCTCGATCTGGGGGACACGGTGACAACCTTTTGGATTTTCCGTGTTCCCCAGAGGCTTCGGTCCTACCGGGCCCCTACAGTTTGCTGACATCTCGTGGCATCGTATGATCATCGTAGGTAGTTACGAGTACCTACGACACATCGTTGAGGATGGAAAGCGCGCCAATTTGTCTCCGCCTCTTTGAACATATTTTCAACAAAATTATAAATTGATGTATTAAATTGGTAAGGAATACTAGTAAATTTAATAAAATAAAATGTAACTACTTTATTGGTGACAAAATAACAAATAAAAAGGAGTTGCAGTCACGGATTTATTTGGCGACAGACCTACCATTTTGGCGACAGATCTACCATTTTGGCGACCGATCTACCATTTTGGCGACAGATCTACCATTCTGAGCACAAAGCTATTAATATTGTAATAAAACTATTATTATAAGAAAAAACGTTTTATTTTATTGGTGATCCATCTCTTATTTTTTGATAATTCATACCTGGATACACTTTTGGTTTATCTGAGAACGAAAATATTTCGTGGCGATAGATCTATTAATTAGGTAATACAACTTGATGACAAATATAAAATTTGATGACAGAAAATATAATCCCCGAATATAATTATTATATGACCTGAAAAAGTAGAATTGTACTGTCGAAAAAATAAAAAAAACCCTGTCGGGTAGATTTTTAATTTATTCAATACTAACAAAAATACAAACTTACAAATCTGTCCTCTTTGTAATAATAGTATAGATGTAGACATTAGACGGTATGGATTTAGACGGTATAGATCCAATTTATAATGTTAATGTAGATAGTATAGCTTTAGTCCTTAACATTTAGGCAAGGCTCTTAAGTCTACAAGTTAATACCGTCAACTTCTGCTAAATTAAACGTTTAAAGGCTAGAATTAATATCAAACATTTATAGACAGGATATTTCATATCTTACGTCGGATTAAACAACTTGATGTTAATCCTAGCCTAATGGTGCGTCCACACGGTACAGACTTGAGCCTGGGGATATGCGAACATACGTTGCCGCGTCGTGTAAATTCTAGACAAAGCATCGTTGCCTTGTTAAAACCCCTTGCTTGCATTAGAACAACACGGTGTCGTGGTATGGATAGCATCAACTGGTCCTTTCTACTGGATCTTTTCTAATATATTTTAATGTGAGAGAAATACTCAATTAGGACAGCTGTCTGCACAACCTGGCACCGAATATTTATAAGACACGACAGCGTGTCATTTTTCTGTAGAATTTGGTCTGTGTGAAATAGCAGTGCTGATAAATGTGGATGTATTGGAAAAGTTTAAAGTTTGTATTAGAAAGTCTGTACCGTGTGGACGCACCATTAGGTTTGAGCTTTACGCTTTAGCTTTAACGCTTTTATCGTTTATTTTACTAGATTTTTACGAGAATTAGCTCCTTCGGTTCTGTATGAACTATGCATTTTTTTTTTGGATAAAATTAAAGTAAGTGGGTATAGGTATTCGGTGATTGCTTTTTCTCATTGAGATAATTTTTGTAATCAGATGAGTAGGCACTTCCAGAGATTACGTTTTTCCATTTCTTTCGGATGTTACCAATATGTGTAATTTTTCGCTTCTCTAGTATAATATTATGCAAGTATACACCTAAACCTTCCTCATGAATTCAGTGGTATCCCTCTTTCACTAATAGACAGTGGTCTACAACATACAATTTGATACAAACAAACAATTTGACCTCTATATAATATTAGTTTCGATATCTGCATAGATTAATTTTATGTATAAATAAATAAATAGGTGTAGAAAAAACACTGAAGTGAGAGGAGGTAGCTGAAATAATAACAGCCACTCAGGTTGATAAGCAAAGCCATTAAGGTTAAGCAAAACTTGTCAGAGTTGGTGCTGTGGATGGGTGACCATCTTAACATAAAATCACGTTTGTTGTAAGGGAGTTCCACTTCCAGTTAAGTATTTATTTTACTCTGTTATAGCATCAACAGTGAAACATTTTAATTGTCTAGCTAACACGGTTCAAAAGATACACCCTAATGAGTTGGTAACAGATAGACGGCCAGTGGAGTCATAGCAATAGGGTCCCATTTTTACTCTTTTGGGTACGGAACCCTAACAAACGGTTTAGTGAATAAAATACAGTTTATTTTCACGTGCAGGCCTGTCCTCGTTGCGCTTAATATAAATAGATACTTATTATAAATTAAAGTTTTGTAGTGACTTCGTGAGTCCTGAAAACTTGATAAAAATCTACGAAAGAGCTTATTGAATGCGAAGTACGTGAGAATCTGATGCACAATGCCAGCACTCGAATGCATAGTAATTACATTACTACATACATAAGTTATACATAAGTAGGAACAGATATTTTGCACTTGTACGGTGGACGATTCTAAGAATTTTTGCCATAAAAGTAGATTTTCCTTATGATTATTTTATATAGCTAATCGTTGTTTTTATTCGTTTGAATGTTAAAGAAAATATTTCTATTATAATATTTGGTAAATTTTTATTGATTTAACTATTAGGTACTTTTCCACTTTCCCACTTCTGGGCCTTTGCTCTTTGCCTGAAAGTGGGAAAGTCATGGTTACAGCCCTCTCCCAATATTTTCTAGGAATTTCTTGAGCCACCTCGAACCAGTCCTTGCGGTGGCAATCACACAGGGAAGGGGCTATAATCCACCACGCGGGCTCAGTGCGGGTTGGTGGATGTCACATGTCTTCGAATTTTTGGTTCCAGGACATCCCAGTTGCCTTACGATGTATTCCTTCACCGTTTTGCAGCACCGTTTTGAGCAGTGGTGATGAAATAAATTGTACAAGGCTCCTGGCTGGGTTTGGTTCTGAGATTTGAAACTAGAGCTAGTCTGATAAAACAATATTATCTTCAGGCAAGATTTACTAGTTTTAAAAATATAGTAGAGGTAACACCAGAAATTTTAAAGCTATTTTTCGTCTACAAAGTTTCATATTTCACCGATTGGAAAGTGACGTTGTGTCAGCGAGTATCACACGACGTTTCGTGTCGCCGCAAAGATTAATAGATAGAACATCGGATAAAAAATGCAACGGACCGTTATGAATTCACAATTTCACTTATTACTATTTGTCAAACTATTGTAAACGGTTTTTGTGCATTGATATCAATTTATTATTGGGATAAGATTCGTGAAAGTAAAATAATATCTCAAGGGAATAAGTACGAGTATAACCACTCCAAGAATCCGTTTAGCAGTTTGAGCGTGAATGAGTAGCAAACACAAGCACACATAAAACTTAAAAAAATACAGGTTCTTTCGACTTCTCCCGCTCTAGGCGGAGCTGGGTATTGTCAGACTTTTACTCACTAAAACCCCACTCCTGTTCCTTCTTTGCCTTTGCTTCCGGGGTTTATTTTCACATAACTCATGGCCCCATCAGGCTTCGAAAAATATATCCTGTGAGCAAAAACGACGTATTTTTAGGGATCTTTTCCTCCAAGCTCAATTTCTTGTTAGTATTGAGGTAAAAAACGACATGTGGCTGTCGACGTAGTTTTCCATATAATTTATAAACGATTGCCTAAGAATAGATCAGGTTCAATGTCAAGTTCAAAGAACTTCAAGTTTCGTAAAAACAAACTACTTTGGTATTATAAATAAGTTTTTTTTTATCATGTGTCAATAAAAAAAACTTTATTTTATTTTAAAACATTTATTTCTATCTAACTCCGCTGAATGTACGTTATACCGGGAATAGATAAAGTGCCAAATGAGTATACAGTCGAAGTTTGAAAGTGGCGCAAGTGACTGAAAAGTTGAAGAGACATCGTTTGTCTTAGTATGGTCATGTAAAGAGGAGGAATGAAACGCATGTTACTAAAAGAGTGAGAGGGAGAGGAAGGCTTAAGGAAAGATGGATGGATTTTGTGAAGAGTGATATTCAATGAAAGAAAAGAGAGTTAGTGATAGTATGACGAGTGACAGGACAGAATGGAAAAAAAATCCAGTTGTGCCGACCCCAAATAACACGGGACAAGTGTAGGAACATGATAATGACGCTGAATGTAAATGAATTACAAGCAAAGCAATTAAAACCAAGTAAAGAATCTGACAAAAATATTGTGGTTATCTTTCCCAATTTCTCAAGAACAATACATGGAATCCATAAACCTTTATACTAGCCTCAAATATTTTTGCTATAGTTTAGCAATATAAAATTCTTAATAGAAATCGTGTCCCGGACTTGCGCGTGAGTCACTCCTCCGTCATCTCTGGCATTAACTGGCCAGCCTTGAGAAGGGTCGGCCGCCTTGGGGAAATACTGAGGAAAATTATATTATAATACAATAATATAAGAGGGCTTCAGCCTGTATTGTTCATCATTTGAATACCGACCTTCTTGACATAAGGTAGCATTAGGTTATTAGCGACCGCGACACGCGACCCACTGCTTTGCATGGATTTGTACGGATTTGTACGGAGTATTGAAGCATTTTTTCTCACATTAATGGTACTGTAATGGAGCGAGAGGCCGAAAGGTTCTGAAGCGGAGACCGCGCACTGAAGTACGAAGCGTTGGAAGGCCTCTTCTAAGTTGGTCCGATGACCTGGTGAGTCTTTGTTGCAAAACTGCGGGGTAAGCACAGAAGTGCACATTATTTATTGGTTTATCCTCACAAAGGAACGCCTTGCGGCAATTATACCAATAGAGTACAAGTCACGACTGAATCTGCTACTTTCCAACAGCCTCGTTACAGCATATACACAATGGACTCACTGATGGAATGGTAGTGGCGATGGGTCACAAACGCTCACCAGCCATCAGGCCAGCGCTCCTCCAGGATTACGCATCATGGAGTACTAAATAAATCAGACGACTACGTCGCGCGACCGGTGCCATACTAAGCAGTTGGTCGTACAACCCGGTCGCGGTCGCTAAGAACGAAATACTATCTACCTTAAAGATAGGATTAATAAGAAATGCTTCAAGGTTGCAGTTTACTTGCTTGTATTAGTATTATCAACTTTAATACAACTTTCGATTGATTAGTGTTATTTTATCGTATTTGCTTGGTAGACTGACTGTTTAGGTTAGCGACATAATTACTCATTTGTAAGCAATTTAAATTGAATTGGGTTTTCCGTATTGTTAAGTAACCTGCGCTGTCAAATTGTTTATTTTACAATGTATTAATTACTGATAGGACTGAGGAGTCATTCTTACACATACATATATACCTAGCATAATAATCAGCCTTAAAATGTTCCTACTGCTGGAACTTAAGCCTCCTCTTTAGGAGAGGGAATGGGCCCTAATCCACCACATGGACCCAGTGAGAGTTGATGTATGTCACATGTTCACAAGTCAATTAATTAGTATCTAAAGAAGTTAAAACATTCTGTGTCATTTTCCGTCGAAAGGTCGCTGACTGGTGTACTTATAACATTAATTGCCGTGTTATTAATTGGGCAAACTGAAATATGTCCCAAATGATAAATTAACATCTTAAACTGCTTACCAATTCAAAAGGGCGTCATTATAACTATAAATCCTTATAGGGGAATGGTCTAGTATGTAGTTAACACACAACATACGCCGTAGCCTTGAGGCGGTGCTTCACACCGTAGTTCAATAGACGGAGAGGTGAACAACCCCTTTTGGCACAACCTGTTTAGAAAATGTCGATAACAAACTTGACCAGTTTACTTTGGACTACAGTGTAATCGGGAACTATAGTCAACGTGTAATTTAACGTTCCGTTTGACGTTTGGTTTTGACAGCAGCGCCGTTGTAATGTGTCAGGACAAAATGGCTGCCGTGAATGCGATTAACATTAAAGAAGAATTTATTTTACTTTTGTTTTGTTGATTACAGAGTACCTAAATTATGTGATTGTTGTGTAGTTTGGCCTTTGGCGACTGTTTTCGTGGTTATTATTTAATAGACTATTGTCTTCTGATCTCAACTATTAGGTATGTAGTTATTGTTGAAGCCGTTTTGACTCGGTTCAAAACCAACAACATTGTTTTAGCTGAAAGACTTCCACTACTGGGCTTAAGCCTCCCCCAAGTGTTGCCACAATGACTGATCTTGTACGTCTCGCATCTATCGAATTTTCGCGACCCTCACCAGGTCGTCGGACCAACTGGTGAGAGGCCTTCCATCGCTACGTTTTCCAGTGCGCAGTCTCCACTTCAGAACCTTTCCTCTCCTAAGTTTACAGCACCGTTTATCTCAAGACACCGCTCTAATACATAAAAAATATCTGTACCTTCTGTTTCGAGGGACTTTTTAAAACTAACTTCTAATTTTCAGTAGCTCTGCTTACCAACGTTACCATTCTTATTTAAAGTAAAAATACGAAAGAATTCGTTTCCTTTTTACAATTCTGCCTTTGGAAAAACGTATTTTGCATCCTACCAAACCGCATAATTACCTCTACTCACATAACGTACGAAAAAACCTCGAACAAGGTCAAAGAAAAATACTTCTACAATTCTAGTTCAACGTAAAATTGCTGCAATTCACTCAAATTATGGCATTTTACTTACACAACCTGTCTGTATTACATATCTTTTAATATTTTTCCTGCAATCAGTACCATTTCTTTTGGCCCAATTGCTTTCATGATATGCAGAAATCCCCCGATGAAGCATCTGACGTAAAGATCTGATAAGTTAAGTACTTACAATATAAATAAAAAGTGTAAGTAAATTTTACTGGTACTATAAAAGCGATATCATGGCGCCTTGATCAGTAGCCGAATTCTGGAAAGTTCTGAAAGTTCTATCAGTATTGAAAATGGTTGCTAAGTCAACATTATCGGTGTTATGTAAAGTCTCAAGTGCTACAAGATTGCCAATTGGAATACTTAAGTTTATCAGTCGAGTACAAACTGTTTTCATATGTGATAAGTGCGATGACTTATTCTTCTATAAATATAAAGCAAATTAGTCCTGACGCACTCACTGACTCATAAACGCCTGGTGTTCTAGGTCCAAGGGTTAGGTAGACCTTTAGATTTAAAAAGCTAACATTTTGCAGAGGTTCCTCTTATGATTCATAAAGAATAGGAAAGGGTTTTCCAATCCAATTCACATCCAATTCTTTCCCCTGCTTTAAGGCAGAGCGGAATTCGCAGGCCTGGTAGGGTTTACCTGACCCCGTCAACTTTGTGGACAATGGACACCTCTTCGAGGCGTGTGTCGAATGGTACACGCCGTCGGTTCTTACCGGTCGGTCAGACGGTGAGTTACCTATTACTCGCCGTCCGTAAGGTCCATAATCCTGCACCTGCGGTGGCCAGAAATCCTCCTCCAACTATCTACGCTCGGGGGGTCTTCTGTCGCATTTAACCAACAGGCTCCTCATCAACCAATCAACAAAATTGCTACTTCAATACTTTCTAACAAAAACCTCTTTAAAATAATATCCAAAAATAACACATTACACACCAGTTAAGGCATTATAAATTTTGCACACACTTTTTCGAAAGAATTTCAACCGTCAATAATAATATTTGAACTAATCGAATCATGTACATAAAATAAGTACGTGAAATCGTTTTTGTACGCACTTGTGATGGTTGCTAAGATCACTGTGACCACAGAATAAAAAAATTAGACAAGGCAGTATAATAACCGCATTTTATAACAGGCTATGGTGAAAAAAGAGGTAAAGCTGAAGTGGAAGAGAAATAAAATAAGTATGATAGTGTTTTTGAGGTACAGTACGGCCGTTATAAGTTGGCGAGTCTGAAGTTAGGCTCTGCGAATTTTGGCGCTTGAAAACTCGTACAAAAATAAAGGTTTTAAAAAAATAAATGCAATTTGCAGTTGTTATTGCTGTTAAAACTGTTATTATTGTACTGTAAGCTGTTCATTGTATTCAGTGACAGCGACACAGACGATTAATCTAAGCAGGCTTAAATTTTAGAGACTACGCTAAATAGGAAACTTGCGAAATAGAGTAGATGATACCAATTTTAAATCATTTTTAGTTACGTAAAGCTTTTGTGGAAAATAGGCGTCTAATCCAAAAACGCGCGAATGCTCTATTATCCAAGATTGGTGATCTACACCAGTAGATACCAATCTGTTTTCTTTCTGATTCATACGTGTGAATCATGTCATGTTAATGCGCCTAAATAGGTATGTTGTATTCAAAAAACGTAATACATAAGTACCTACATTTTAGACTTTTACAATGAATCACTCAGCTATCGACGAATTGACAACACGTAACTTTTTGTAGATAAATTAGAAATTGTATAACGTGTACCAGCATTCAACTTTGACATACTGGCTAATCAATTAAAATCGCATTTACTCTATGACCATTTTATCTTGAAACACGTGAAATATTTTTTTATGGTAACTTTATGGTAAGTGATGATGTAGTCGATGATGGAACATGTTTGACTAGGAATAACCTTTGTAATATCAGGAGACACAGACTCCGGCTAGAATTTTACTACATTTACTTCTTTATTGTACACCATGATAAATCAAAACTTATGTGGATAACTGAGTTTATGTACATAGGCGAGCTCAACTCAAGGTTGAGTTTTCTTCCAGCAAACTATTGAGTGATAGATAAAGAGATCATAAAAGAGGGTAGGATCCAGTGCACAATATTAAAATTACAAATCAGTACATTGCTCTACATTAGGCGGCTTTTTTACACGGATGTTACCAGTAACGCCACTTTAAAGTGTCAATTTATACTGGTCAATGCTTATCAACAGACAGACGTCCCATAAGCTCGCGGTAATAAGCAATGGTGTTAGTGAAAGTTTTTAATTACGCGCGACTCAACACAACTACGTACACAATCAATCATTCTTCAATTTACAGGAAATATTACTTTGATGGCATATAAATGTCAGCTGGCGTTGGTATGTACTCCATCAAGATAAAAAGAATATTGGCTCGTGCTTAAACACTATCTCACTTGCTGTTAAGCGATGATGTGGTCAACGATAGAGCATGCTTGCCTAGAAGTAACCAAGGGGTTATAGCTATCAGGAAACACAGCAGGGAATTTTACTTTTTAACTGTACATACAATGAATGTGTCCCAGAAACGTTTTGTGCGTACTTATGGTTGAAAAGTCTACCACGTAGCGGTGATGCAATGCCATACGTCTGATGGTCCAATGATGGAACAGGTTTAGATGGGACTAAATTAACTGAGACACGGAAAATATCTACGGGGAATTGTCATCACCATCTTACCATATGAGCCCTCCAAAAACCAGTCTTACCAAAACAAATTTTGTTTATTATCTATTCCAATAAGTAACTTGTAAATTCAGCCTTCTAAGCCAATTTGAACGTTTAGGAGAACAGATCAAATACATATTATGTTATCTATTCTTTATAGAGACCACAAAGCAAATATCCTATACAAATGTATGTAAACTGTGGTTTCTACACTTATTTGAATAGTCGGTGGAAATAAAACTAATGTTTTTGTTCCGCTGTGTTGGTCCGCGGCTACAGATTTGTGTGTAATTGCTAATGGCTGTAGTTTTCAGTGTTTGTGTACGATTGTAGGATCTGTGCGAGTAATTGTTTGTTTCCTTTCGCTTGCTATTGCTCCATCATCATTGGTTCATCATCGATTTACTTCTGTACCCCTTGCATTTTTTAAATAAATATGTTATTAAAAAAAAACATTATAAGCAGGGCTTGACCGCGATTCTATCTGATGGTACGATCGTTGATGTTAAGGCGCAATAGTTTATGATTAGGATTCTCTGCTTGTGAGGTCTCTTGCGTGTGATTTTCATATTAAAAGTTGTTTTTTGCTTGTCCTAATTTTCGCGTTTCTGCACAATCTCATCCAGATTTATAGACTTTCGTGATTACTTGGCTGTAAATTAACATCATAAAAAGGTAGCTAAAGAAAATTTGAATGATTGTGCACAATTTCGAATATAGTCTCTCATGCTCCATATCTACCTAACCAGAAATGAAGGTCTAGGTTGTAGATCATTACACCAGCATCCTCACTTCAATCACAACAAAAATAGCACCCATTGAACATAAACATACAACTTGCGCTACTGGCAGAGGAAATGACACAAATTGCGGGCTCCAAGCTAGACGATATACTTGTAATTCAGAACATAGCGATGATTATGTGTAATGATAACAATTATACAGCGTCTGCTCTTGAAAGTTATGGAGCGCAAATAAAATTAGTTTTAGTACGTTAACCTCGTGAACAAGATGGTGGGTGTTTGACTTGCATTCTTTGGTTAGGCGGGGAACATACGAAGATTTTGTTTGGACATTTATAGGTTGGCAATTTGGCATATACCTACTTACAATTGGTGGTGTGGTTGTCTTAGGGAAACAGGATTGTTAGAAAGAATTACTGTGACCCTGGAACGCAAGGGCAATTGAAAGGAAATGTGAGTTATAGTCAGAAAGAAATAATAACAGTTTATTTGCGTCAAACATGGCGCATACCATAAAAATAGCGTCATATTCGTGCAAAACCACAGTCAGTAAAAGTCTTTCTTTCGCGCTCGTTCCACGCAGATCGAGAGAAGTTATTTGAAGATTTTTCCCAACTTAACAATCATTTGTATGAAAGAAAAGTTACGTATGAGTTAAGACAAGGGAGAATGGAAGCAGAAAAACTATTGACGTGACCCTTTTCTTGAAGTGGGAAATAATTTAATGACTTCTTCTGCTCCAGGGTGTCCGTCAGTTTCCCTTTGTGATATACTTGCTAGCTTAAAGTAATTAATTAGGATTCCGTTAATGTTCCCTCTAAAGATTTAAAGCTCCGATTGAGACAGCCTAAAAATGGTATGCCAGAAAGTATATGCGTCTGCGCAACGCCTTACCATACAGATATTAATGGACACCCATTAACGGAACGGGCATTTTAATACATTCACACGAAGAAAGAATTATTAATGTTCTGTTATCTTATTAACGTTGAGCCGCTTCAACGTTGGTAAGCAATAATCAGCCAGACCTCGGAAGCAATCGCTCGACTGCTTATGTAAGACGTGATCTTTTCTACTCTGTGCCATCTAGCGGCCTAGCGTTGCCAAGCGTTCGGATAAACGCTACGGACACGGTCAGGCTTTTTTGGTTGTGTGTCCGACCAAATTAGGTGGAGGAAGGCCTGTCCGGTTTTTGTTAGGCTTTTTAAATTTGACTAGTTTGTAGATTTTTCATGTGTTCTTGCAATTGCAAGCGTTTTAAGACGAGCAATTACTTGTTTTTTTTTAATTAGAATGTAAAAAGTAAAATTTCCGCCATGGTATCAAAAAAATATATTGTAGACCTTTTCAATTCATGAATCCCCGACCGGTCTCATAGGACCGCGCTGTTATTGTTTTACTATTGTGTCTCGTTTTGCGGGTATGTGATAGGTTAATCAAATGTCCGGCTTAACTGGCTAGTTTGTCCGGCTTTTCGGTTTGAAGATCTGGCAACCCTAGTGGCATCTAGCGGACTGATGAAAGTACTGGCAACTTTCTTAGGCTGTGGTAACAGGTGGCATTTGGCTGGCCAGACTGTATGGCGGGTGTATGGCGTAACTGTGGTTTGGACACGAAATTGTTGGTTAATTGAATTAATTATGGGGGCAGTGTTATTAAGGCTTAAATGGTTTTTTATTATGCTGATTGTTGTGTTTTTAACACACCTCTCTCGTATGTGTTGTGTGTGTGTATCATATAAGCTCCCATTGTGCTGGATTGCATTATGATGGACAAACTTTTAGAAATTATTTAGACCACTAAAATCTGCTAATAAAAGTATTGGCCATTTATTATTTTATTGTCAAAATAAATCTTTAATCAGTGTTTTTTTTTTGCTTGGATATCTTTTGTTAGACCGGACTGAACATCTATTAATGGGACCTTATATAAATATGTATTATTATAATATATATATAATGGGACCTTATATAAATAATTATCGTATTGAAAAACAATGATAGAGCAGCGACTTTACTAACAAAAAGTGTAGTTCAACGATTGCTACTTCAACTTTTTTGCCCCAAAAAAAAAATTGGCAATAAAAACCGATTCATCAGAATTCTATACAAAACACCGCGAATCGCGTACTTTCTCCAGACTACTCGACATTTGGTCATGATTTTCCTCAAAGTCGAGTCATTGTGAAGTGGGGAGCTTCATCTCGAACACTTTTTCTATTGAGTAAGTCATCACTTATTTGAGTTAAGTTGAAAAAAGGTGTCATTCGTGCCGCACCGCAGGGTATGCGAACTCTAAGGTAAGGGTTGCCAAACCTTGATATTAAAATAAAATAACATAGGTTCATATCAACCAAGAAAAACGTCGCTATTCATAAGATCCTACTGTTAGCGTTTAGGGGGCACAGCTAGGCAAAGATAGCCTCTTTTGTCGTTTCTGGTAACATTTTTAAAACAACATTTTGATAAGCTCACGTTTTACCATAATCTCATCTGACGGAAACCGTTTTCTGAAAAGTAATCCATTCACTCTTGACTTAAAATCCTCAGATTAAAATATCAAAACACAAAAACACAACAAAACACAAACACAGAATCACACACCCAACACAGAACACACACACACGCGCACACACAAACCCAAGCAACAACAATACAGCACCAGACAGTGCCAACAGCAACTGAAGAAACACGAGTAGATTTTCGCATGTAAAACTCGCCCACCCAGAGCGTAAAAATGCAGAAACAAAAAAGAAAATGCAAATGCCATTTCTTTACAACGGCTTATGTTTACAGTACAACTGGTCATTACACTCATCAGCTGTCTATTCACTTCTCATTGACCGCACACCTATAATTCCACCTGTCATCATAGTTGAAGCCGTTCATCTTATATTAGAATGCTAAGCAATTACAGCGATGACAGGCATTCCACTAAGTACCTACTTGTGCTTGCTTTTCTCTAGTGAACAAAAAAGTTAGGTGTATACTTGTATGGTGTCATGAATTTGTGATTATCTTCAAGCTAGTGACTTATGTACCGCAAGACGTAACGTTGGTAGGCCTCACACAAGGTGGACCGATGACTTGGTGGGGGGCGGGTGATCCGATGGATACGAGGTGCAAAGGACCGGTGCTTGTAATGACATGTTTAGTTGAGGCCTATGTCCAGCAGTAGGCGTCTTTCGGCAGAAATTATGATTTGGTCTACCTGAGCGTTGCATAGGTTCGAATTATACATTTATTATTTGCTCTTTCTATTAGTAAAATCTGCATAGTTTAGCGGAAAAATAGACCGATTTAGAAGGGGATTTTTTGGGTTGTGACGTTTAGTGGTTTTTTTTTTTAATCCGTGGCGTTAATACCATACTGAATCACTAAGCTACTTAAACAAAATTTTAATATTAAACCATAATACACTATATAGCACTTGATAAAAGATTGCTAAGAATAAACCACGATAAACAAAACACCCTTTTACACTACTGACGCATCATCACTCAAAAACTGTTTTCATGAAGTGCACTCGTACTCGCTACTACATAAGTGTGTCATATCATAATTTAACGGTAAATTCACTTCATTTAATTACTTCTACGATATTCAACACGTTCTTACTTTGACTTTTAAATGACTTAAAAGTGGGGCAGCCCTAGCAGTCGTGCGCGGTGTAGGAAAGCGTATCGAAACCCAGAATTTCCCTGAGGCGCCGCCGCTACGCTCTATCGGCTTGACACCTCGCTAAATCATTACATACTACTCAGACATGATACCTGGCCGACTGGGCGTGACTCTAATACATATGTTCTGGTTGTTCTTGCGTGTGAAGATCGGAATCTGTTGAACAAATTGTGTCTTAAAGTCAACGGATGTGTTGACGAAAAATTCGTGCTGCAGTTTTTTTTTGTGCAATATTTGATAGCAGATATCTTCTAATTTTTAATCTACTGCGTCAGAAGGAGAGTTATGTTTTTTTCTATGGCATGCCCTAGTGCCTCAACAGCTTGGTACATTCAAACCTGAGGGTTGTTAGTAGTAAGATCAAAAATACAAAAAAAATAATTAAGGATTTTTGGCGCCCATTAGTGTGATTATTTTTTTTTCTCATGACTTGGGTATGTAGAGTAGCGAAATAAAGGGTGCGAGAATACTATTTCAAAAGTATTACAAAAATATAGAAAATGAAAGAGTTGATAACGTCGGACCATGACTAATTTTTGTCGACCGTAGTTACCCAGTAACCTGTGTTATGTCGTGTTCTGACTGACTGACAGGACCACGAGTCAGATACGTTATCAATCAGTGACGCATCTCTACGAGAATCTGTAGTATTTGAGACTATGTCATAGATAGTCATAGATAATAATGATATAACTGTGAGCTGAGGTACATTGGAATGTACCTACTGTTCGTGGGAGCTAATCGCGAGTTTTATAATACGCAAAAGTTTGTGATCCACTGCAATAAACAGGATCACAAATTCATAATCGCCATCTTATGAGGTGTACAATAAAGTATACACTTAATACAAAAAAGAAATATGTAATTTTGTTCAAATAAGACTTACACTAAGGGCCTGTTTCACAATGCCCGAGTAGCCACTACTACCTGAATAAATTAAAAAATGGAACAGAATTTCTATGAAATTATCTGCCAAGTAAGATATTGGAAACTTAATCATAGGTGGTGAAAAATGCCCTAATTGTTACGTTGAAAGGTCGCCCACAAGATGGACCCCCGACGACCTGGTGAGGGCCGCGGCAATCGGATGGATGCGAGATTCACCGGATCGGCCGTTATGGAATCGCTTCGGGGAGACGCAGCAGTGGATGTCTTTCGCTTGAAATGATCAGGTGATGATGATGATGACCACATGTAAAAAAATTTGTTACCCGATGTTATTCCATTTTGTTATTATTATGAGCGATAAGTTCATGATGTTGTACTATAAAACTCTACAATTCTTATCATTCCTCGAAGATCTTTATCAGTTGAGTGATATAGGTCACACTAACACACATTCCATAGTATCTATCTAACGTAGTATTTTGGTTCAATAAAAATGGTCCTGTTAGCATTAGTCGCCGGCTTTTTCTGGTTAATATATTAGTTAACTAACTACTGCTAGCGCGCCCGCGTGGTAGTAGAAGATTATATCAAGGGAAGCATAGTTTCTGGACAAGAAGTACCTGTATACCAAGTTTCATCGAAATCCATTCAGTAGTTTGCGTGAAAGAATAACAAACATCAATATAAAAACTTTCGCTTTTCTAATATTAGAAGGATGACAGATAATAATGAGTATACTGTGGTTTGAAAGGAGAAAGAGGAACCAGTAACGTAAACGGCCTAGCAAAAAACAATGAATTTATAAAGTTTGTGTATCGAAATATGTACAGAGCTAAGAATATATCGTGGTTACTAAGCACTAGGAAAATTATCCTCATCATTATTTTATGTTTGCCTAGCCTTACTTAATTCTACAAAACAGTTAAATTTTATAATAATATTTTTATCAGCAATATAAAAAGAATCGTCATTATCGTCAGGTTCCCTGCGCTCGCTGTTGTTTATCGCTACGATTATTATCGTTTCTAGTAAAGCCAAATTGTCCATTACAAGTGCTGATACAGAAAAATAACAGACGTACCGGAGATTATTGCGATAACAGCGATACAAAGACATCGCCGAAATTGGTGCACGACGTTACGAAGTGCAAGAACAGAAAGGTCTATCTTTTGTAATCTTTTGATACGAATCATCTATAGGAAACTATTGTTATTATATTCTTTACTAGCCTGTTAGCAGTTTTGATCGTGCGAAAGCTAAAAATATATACCACTTAATATGTCACTCAATGATTAACTAGTATTCTACTGTTGAAAGATTTTTTTCAAACGGTTCATTAGTTTTAGAGTATATTCAATACTATATATATTCAGAAATTAAATTTTTTATCAAGTGTGATAGTCGTCAAGTGCGAGCCTGTATTTAAAAAAAAAGAAAACAAAAAAAGAGCTGAATCAAATGTTATTTTCGCCCCATTTTCAAGTACATACTGCATAGGCAACATACGTTTCTAAACACAATAATGTTATATAACCTAATTATCGAGTGCTAGAAAAACATTCCAATCAGTGTCACGGTACTAAGACTAGTAATTGCAATTATGCACCATAAGTTTATTTCTAACTTATTTTATTTTATTACAGTCACGATGGTAACAGGCGATAAACAATTGTTTCCACTCCTTTTTATAGCAGTTACGTTGCTACGTTTCTTAACTATTTTATGAAAAACAGGTAAGCAGAGCATGGAAATCTGTATTTATTTAGATAGGAAAGTTTTTCTAGTTACAGTTATACAATGTGGATATGACAATACGATCATAAATGAAAACACTGGCAATACTCATAATTACGAATAACTTTTAGTATGGGACCAACCCTGAAATCGCGAAAAAAAATTCAGGTGTCCCATACATTTATGTTTGCGTATGTCGACAAAATGTACAAGACAGCTGAATTTTTTTTCACGATTTCAGTGTTGGTCCCATACTAAAAGTTATTCGTAATGATGAGTATTGCCAGTATTTTCATTTATGATCTTATTGTCATATCCACATTGTATAGGTTACATTTCTAAATTATGGTTATTTATATTTTAAGTTATGTGTTATATTAATGCGGATTGATTGGACCTTTTAATCAACCCGCATTGGACCAGCGTAGCGTGGTGAATTTCAATGACAATAATTAGGATTAAGCTTATATGATATTTATCTTTCCTTTTTATTTGGCTTTTGAATTCATAAATATAATTATTACAGTCCATTTCCTCTTTTATAAAGAAGGTCTGAGTCCCAGCTGTGGGAATATTCTAAGGCTGAATGTGCTTATGAGATGATATGATAGGTTGTTTTCATCACAATGTACATACATGTATAATGACGAAAATCTGATATGATTTCTATATGGAGCTGTCACTTCGTCTTAAACTTGACTTATACATTACTTTGGGTATTGACGCTATGATTTACAGTCTTTTGAAAACGTGTACAGTCTGAAACCTAGAATATAACAAAAGAGCCCATTTTGTGCAGCCAATCTCTTCATATAGGTACTCTGATATACAAACATAACGTTATGTAGGTACCACAAAAAAAAACCGATACACAGAATTAATAATCTCAATTATTAAGATCAAAAAGTACCGCTTAAAGTTCCCGATAGATCAACGATTTCTCGGTACAACAATGCGACGATTATCGACTACTCGTAAACTAATTAACTCTTTTTAGCATAAGTGGAACAGCCCGCAAGAAAACTCGATTCAGCTGTCAAGGGAACAATTACTGGATGACTATTAGTCTGGCTTGATTAGAAATCTTATTGTGTTTCATAAGTTCCTGTAATATGATTATTCGTTAAAAGTATCCGGGTATCCGGCTCGAAGGACCCGATTTCCTATTAGTAGAAACCGCGCATTTGGCGTCCAAACATTATTCCTCAATTTCAATTTTTTTTGTTGTATACTATGCGTTTTCTGTCAATTATTAATCAAAGATATTATAATATTGCTAAGCAGATATTACTGAAGGTTTTCGTTATTGAAGAGTTTTCTTTGTTTTGTCATTGCGCAAACGCGAGCTTATGACTAAGTAGGTACTATCTAACCTGATGATAAGCGATCATGTGGTGGACGACGGAAAACGCTTGCCTAAAAGTAAGTAACCTATTCATTCTTGACCTTAGACTCCCAGGTTGTAGCAATCAGGAAACACAGAATTCCTTTCTTTAACTGGACCTCGGTCCCTTACTCTTTCTGACTTTAATATTTTTTGTTTTTCAAACAACTCGATCCCCTAAATAAAGAATCGATAAACCGAAATTCTGTACTTTTCAGTTTACAAAGGCGTGCACAAAGTATTGATGACTTACAAAGTAGAAACAAACAAACTTTTAACTCAAAATGCCGAAAACTCGTTACTAACAAACAATGGTTAAACTGTGTGCTTTTCCATGTAATTAGTTTTGTTATTAACCACTGTAATATACTTCAGATGTATAGAAAAATATTAGCTACATTTATGGTATGGTATGACGTGATGGATTTGTATAAGGTAGGTGGGTCTTTTCTTTCAGGTTGGGAATCATCAAATAACTCCTCTCGCTAGGGGTGAACCGCGAGGAAGTATTAGATTTTTATTGACTCCACTCAAAATCCACTCTTATGTTCCTTTTTTTCCTTGTGTTCCAAGACCTTTAGAACTTTTAGAAGCGAACCTATGGCCCCAGTAGGCTTCGACCCTGCTGGGTCCCTACGGTTTGCTGACATCTCTATCTCATGTCATCACCTCATTATTATTATCTCCTTGAGGCGCGCGTGAAACAGAATTCTTGGCAACATTGTCTGAGTGGTGCAGGAATACCATTTGGTTAGGTTAGAGTGAAGCTACCAGGGAAGCTTGCGAAATGCAAATTTTCATCATCAAAAGTCTTTTCGATTATTTCTCACTTAAAAAAAAAGACTTCCGCCACCAATCAACTGTTTTTCCCAAACCTTTCTTCTCGGTTCCCAGTTTACCGGTTGAATACGTGCGTCAGTGGTACAATTAATATGTTTTCCCACCAGCAGCTATCTTATCTCTTGATCTGCTATCGTCTGCTCACTCGAGCGCTCCACAACATCCGTCCATCGCATGCACACCGTTCATTCATGACATTGTTTGTTTTCCTTTTTTAATGACATTGCAATTTTCTATTCGTGACCTCTATTTTTCTGTTTATTATGGGGTTTGTGTTGTGTTGTTGTTTGTAATGTTATTGTTGCATGTAGAGGTTGAACATGGTTTTTTCTTTTTAGGTTCTTTTTGTGTGTCTTCTCCCGGTCTATAGTGGAGTAAAAGGTTGTGTGAAACTTTTACTAACTTGAAATCCACCCGTGCCCCGTGTTCATGTCTTTTAGTTTATTAGTCGTGCTCTTTATTCTGAAAATCAAATAACTTCTCTCGCTCTTACTGAACGTGTGAGAGAGTATCAGACTTTAATTAATGAAAACCTGTGTTCTTTGATTTGCCCTTTGGCGTTCTAGAGCCGCAATAATAATTTTGAACACTCCTGTGTTGAATTGGGATTTGAATGTTACTGTTACACATATGAAAAAAGTGGTATTGCGCATACATACCACAGAAATCTAAATATTTCTGTGATACATACCCTTACCTATAATCATTTTGAAAGTAAAAACTAGCGCACAATTAGATTATAACTCCTTATTATTAATAGCTTCTAAATAAACTTAATTTAGGAAAACATAGTAATTTCTTGTTATTTTAAACTCTGACCTCTAAACGGCCGATAATGAAATAAGCGGAAACGGTTTATTTCTGATCGTGAGAATTACCCATCTTTCAAGAATATGCAGATAAGAAGTATGTCTTACTTGGTATTTACCTTATTATTTGTAAACACAAGCACGAGACGAGAACATGTGTTTAACTGACCACTGATTAGTATCTTACTATTACTGAACTGCTCTAGCGAAAAAAATAACACTCTTTTTTGGGCATAGTCGTGTAATTATTCTATGAAAGTCCTATAAGTTATAAACTTTAGTTGATCGTGGTTGGCCACCATAGTGGTGAGTTGGATACTCTTGCTTTTTAAATACTTCTGAACAGCATCTTATAGGTACATGAAGAATCATTCCCACTTTTATGTTCTCTGTGTGAGCCGAATCGAAGTATGCGCAGCCACAGACGATGCTGCGTGAATTGGCCAAGTGTTGTGTCAATAAAATTCACAATATTGACACAAAGAAGAAAAACTGGCCAAGTGCGAGTCGGAGTCTTACATGAAGGGTTCCGTAGGTACCTTCTGTTGCGAAAACCATCATCTGTGAAAATTTCAACTGTCTTGCTATCACGGTTCATAAGACGCATACAGCCCGGTGATAGACAGACGGACAACGGAGTCATAGGGCGCTTGTGCACTACACGGAATTTTACTGTCCGGCAGTCCGATTTCTTACAATTGTCAATGAATTTCAATAAATTCTCGATGAAAGTTGATGTAATCTGACTGCCGGACAGTAAAATTCCGTGTAGTGCACAAGCGCCCATAGCAATATGACTCGGTTGTCCGGCTCTTTTTTACCCTTTGGGTAACGAAAAAGCATAGCATCTGGAACTACACCATCAAATACTAAGTAACATAGCCAAACATAAGACTAAAACGCAATAGCAGCAAAGTTACACGCGTGCTAGTCGGCATGTCGTTTATTTCAAATGTCAGAGTAATGTCAAGATATCATTTAGAAAGTGTAATCGCCTGCGCACGCGTCATGATCGGCTTGCGTGTAATTACGAGCATAGGCTCCGGTACATATGAGTGTTTGCGACTACGATTGGCGATTGAGATATGTTTTTTTGGCGATATTAATTAGTGCTTGACTGATCCCATTAAGCAGTGATGCAATTGTTGATGGTAAAACGCACTGGTTTATTAACGTTTGAATACCCAACCGGTCCTATGAGACCGCGCTGTTATTGTTTTACTATTGTGTCTCGTTTCGCGGGTATCTGAGTAACTACGAGCCTATACACTCTAGTCTCGAAGATACCTGAATTAATTTATGAATCCCCGACCGGTCTCATAGGGTCGCGCTGTTATTGTCTTACTATTGTGTCTCGTTTCGCGGGTATTGATAGGTTAAATACGGATGGAAAAACTGCAGCAGGCTATTGTTCCAGTCCTTCGATGTACGTAGTATAAACGACGAGGCAAAAGTTTAGTGCGGACCGTAAAGGTGTTAACATTATAAAGCTAACCAATCGGTTGTCCGATGGTAGAAAGGTGATGGCGGAATCAAGACATGCGCACACTCTCGATTTTTGACATCACGATTTTTTTTGAGAGCTCGTATTAATGTTATTATCAGTTCAAAGAAAATGCCAT
Organism: Mythimna separata; assembly: GCA_030763345.1. Classification (NCBI taxonomy): domain Eukaryota; kingdom Metazoa; phylum Arthropoda; class Insecta; order Lepidoptera; family Noctuidae; genus Mythimna; species Mythimna separata. Next base: position 15,460,202 of record CM061177.1, on the reverse strand, counting down.
CCAACTATTTCAGTTTCCATTAGCCAGAAAATTACTGCCATTAAGGAGGATGCTCAAAAGTTGCCCCAGAAATTCGCTCAAAGCGAATACTTGCGACATTTCATACGCTGTCGCAAAATCGCTAGTCGATCATGACAGGAGCCTCATGCACGGCAAGCGTGACTCTCGTAATTAAACGTTATTATTATAGCACGCGTTTATTAAGACGTAATACAATAGACCACGATAATATCTAAATATGGAACGGAAGGAAAGCTGCAAACTTGTATTTGGAGTGAACTGATTTATAGGTAATCAGTATGTCTACCTATGTGAGAAGTTATAACGTAATATGTATTTATTGAAACTTTATGCATAAGTAAATACCACTGTAAAAAGCCAGAATGCCTTAGGCATTTTCTACCAGTTTCGATCTTAGGGTGGTAACGTTTCTTCTGCGGGAACGTTTAAAAGAGTTACCGTGGCCCTAGAATGCAAAGAATGAACTAATATAGACTCGTAACCACGCGGTTACGAGTCTATATTAGTGTAATCACGCGATTACAACATAAATACAACGTCTAAAATCGGGCAAAAAAACATCGTGTATCGGGCAGTTGCCCGGACCAGGCACAAAAGTCGTCTGATCTGAGGATCATCCCTTTTTAACGGAGATATGTGGGACTTTACTCATAAGAACAATCCGCAACCCGCGGTCAAAACTTTCATTTAAAATTAGTATGGTTGCAAAATCGATACTTATTGAAATAGGCAACCTAGGTACTCGTACTAAAACCTTTGCCAAGTAGGGCTAGAGTTTGTTACATTACATGAATGACTAGTAACTCCTCATTCTGGGCTTTTCTCGGCTCATTGCCAGTATTTTCTTCCAAAGCAGGTCTTCTTAAGCACCTCGAATAGTTTTCCTGGGTCACCAAGATACAGGCTTTTTTGCTACCGAACGAAGCCGGGGCGAGTTTCTAGTGATTGATTGATATACTCTTTATTGTACAAGAATCTACACATAAGAGAATCTTATTAAAAAAAGTCTATGCAAAGCACATAGTTCAGAGGTCTACAGGTGGCTATGACTATCATGAACCTGATTTGCCACATCAATTAGCCGAAAAAAAAGTCGCATAACTGCTAAAAAATCAAGTCACGATCAAATAAAAAAATGCACTCGACTTTTGTCAATTCCTCGAACAAAGTTATCGTTCCATTCAGATTACACGTTACGACAAATTCTTTCCTTCGTTTACCGTTTAAACAATCGAATCTCCGATATATATTGGACAGAGATCTTGGTTGTGTGAATACCAATTAGTATTTCTGCATCGTTTGGATGCACACCAAAATACATTGCCAATTATTTGTGAATGTTTGTCTGCGTCATATAAAACAGTGTTTAAGTGTATTGTGTAAGAATGCATGTGCAACTGATGGTAATATGCTTTTTAATCTCAAATTTTATGTCCCTAAAAATAGAGTATACTTTCCAAAAGAAATGTATCCGAGAGAACCTACTCCCGGTGTGGAAAGTAACCCATGTAGTATTCCAAATTCTCTTCCAGATCTGTTCAGTCGTTTAAGAGTGACGGAGTAACAAACATGAACACATAGATTCAAACTTTCGTCGCTATAATACGAGTATTATAGTCTTTTTTACATAGCATGGATTGGGTGACAGTAGAACGAAAATATGCATTTTTAAGATGAGAGAAAAGAATAGATAGCTACATTGTATGAATCTGACAGCTGTCATCGAAACCATCCTATAACAAATTTAGTATAGTGTGATTCTTCGAAAATATTGATGCGAATTCTAATAAAATAACGTACCTAATGGACAAAAACTATTGCTTCACCATTTCGTTTCCAATCCGGCCTACACAAGGCACCTATTATCCACGAAAGGGCAAATAAGATTATGACCTAAAAATTAAGTCAATATTAAAATCGTTTTGCAAAACGTTCAGCAATTAATCCTAAGCACTCAAACGTTTTAATTTTCATTATTCACTCATTAATATTGATGTTCGCACTGGAATGTGCAAGGACTTTTCACGTCGTTGGCAAACGTTCCTCTATAAAAACCTTCCTCGTGGATTAGAATACTGTCTGTTGACGAAAACCGCGTGACAATGCGTTCAGTTGTTTTTGAGTTAATTTGCGAACAGATAGATATATCACCTTAAAATTGTAGTTACGTCACAAAAAAAAAATGCGATTGGGAATATTCTTTCAGGACTCGATTCGAGAATTGAAATTTTCAAAAATTGAAAAAAAAAATCATATATAAGTTTGTATGGAGCCCTCCGTACGCGAGTCCGACTCCGTATTTTGTTTTTTGGTGAGGACTCGACAAATATTTCCTACCGCTTTGGGTGCAAGAAAGAGTGTCAGACTTTTACTGACTAACACTTAGGTACCTGTGTTTCCACTCACTCAACTCCTTTGTACAATCCTGCAGTATCTAGAAACCCTGAAGTTATTTATCGTTGCTTAACTTTCGATCCGATGCAACCGATTATTGACCTATTTATTGTCTTCTAATTACATGAGCGATGCGATATCTCGATGCGAACCGATCGATCTCGGCCTCGCTAAATCGATTGTTTTGTTCATATTATTAGCTGTTTCAAAACTTTGATGACTCTCGATAACTACTTGCGATATTGGTATTTCATTATTGAGTTTTGATTTAGTGTTGGGAAATAAGGATCTTTGATCCTAAGAATTTCGTTCTGGTAATCGATTTCATAATATATTAGTAGTAGCTGTTCCCCGCTACGTTTTAACCGCTCCGTTTAGTCCTAGCGTGATGTTATACCTATTACCTACCTATACCTTAGGTATCAGCTAACACTAAAGATTTTTCGATTCGAACTAGTCCTTCTTGAGAGCTTGATAATATTATTATAGCTATAATGTTTTCTTATTTCAATGCTGTTTTTCATTTTATGGGATACCTACCTATACTTAATGTACCTAACTGTCATTTTATTTTCTGTCTCTGTACGCATTTCCCTCTTCAATATTTCCAGTACCTACGTATCCAAGTTAAATGGAATATTATGGCATTTTTGCCATAACATTCTTGGAAATAGTAATTTCCCGCAGGACCACGTCAGTAAGCATTTGTTTTTGATGAAAACGAAATTCAACATTAGTTTCTTGTACTCGTAACTGATGTTATTATTCTTTTCATACATAGTTACAAGGTACAACTGGAGAACACAGGTGTGGTTTTAGTCGGTAAAAGATACGCCCTCCCGCTCCACCCAAAGCAGGGAGAAGTCATTGAATGATTTCCCACCTTAAAAAATATTTAAATAAAATACTTTGTTTTAAGTAAAGGAGAATGATGTCAGCGATATTTAACCTTTCACCAGTGGATTGTGGCTGATGATTCATCATGACTAACTTGTGTAGAATATCAAGATTTTGTGTAAAACATTAATCGTTATTGTTTTACTGATAAAACTGCCAAACGTTGATAAATTGTAGTAACTTATTGTCTAAGTCATTTTTTTACGTTTAGTCTAGTCTAGGTCTATCCACCAATCCGCATTAGGCACGCGTGGTGGATTACCGCCCATTCCCTCTCCTGGTGAGGGGCCTGAGTCCCAATAGTGGGAACATTACAAGGCCGATAATGCTAATGCTAGTCTAGGTATATCTAGATTGTTTCAATTTTTTTTTCGTCATAAAGCATAAAAGCACACTAACATTCAAGAAGATTGTATTTCATACATAAGTTTTAGTCAGTAAAAGTTTAACACCCTCTACTGCTCAGTCGTAAAGCAGGAGAAGTTATTGGATAATTTCCCACCAAAAACAAAATGTGTGTACCTACTGCATTTGATTCATTATTTAATATCTATCGTCTGTTTTTTATACCCTGAGACTAAATTGACACAGGTAATCAAACTTACAATAGGAATGATGCCAGTTCTTTTGTGTTGCAATGTCATTTTAGTCTCAGGGTTTTACCGCAGCTGTTCTATAGCTAGCATCTGTACTTCATCATCATCTGCCTAGCCTTTTCTCAACTATATTGGGGTCGGCTTCCAGTCAAGCCGGATTTAGCTGACTACCAGTGTTTTACGAGGAGCGGCTGCCTACCAGACCTCCACAACCCATTAACTGGGGTAACACGGTACTAGCTAGCATCTGTACTTAAGGCCATATTTTTATTAGAAACATCTTGTACGTCTAGACGCCTAGCTATTCAAATCTGGTTTCTAGCTTGTCAATAAATAACGCCATGCAATGACGTCACTTCTTAATTCTTGGACTATAACATAGACTAGGTTTGGCGAATAAGTAAACCGTCTTATCGATATTTTAATTTATACGTATCGATATTTTCGGGTAATTTACGGTAAAGTTTCGACTTTCTCGTGTTGATACTGGTAGCAATATCAACATAGTCGACTTGAAAAAGTAATAAAAATTAATGACAAAAAATGGCCTACAGCCTTTACAACCCTTGTGTAAAAAATCACGATTTATATATTTTATGCATCGCATAAAGTTTAATAAGTAAAAAAATTCAATAAAACCATAATTGCTTGTTCGAAAATGTATGAAGTATGGGTTTATGTAATTTCATCAGTTATACATTATCTATTAAAGTTCGATTCCCGCACTTAATCCATAATTGACCATTGTGCGTGAGCCATTGTGGCCCATTTTTACAAATACAATTTTTGAAACATCGATACAACATTTATCGATTCTTCTTGACACATTTGACATCCCTAGCATACCATGGATCGGACACTGGCAATTAATCTGGAGTCCAATAAATTATAATTAGAAGGCGATTTTTGGTAGTAAGCCTGTTATTATCACTGTTTATTTGCGTGTCAATGACCCATTTGTGAATAGAAGTAATTTGTGATCTGTAGTTTATGGTCAGCCTACTTTTGTCCACCCCTAGTAACAGTCGTCGAAAATACGAGAATATAGGCATCACTAGCTGACATCTCCCATATAATATAACACTACAACGTGGATACCTGTATAGTAATCTTTTTTTCTAAGATGGTAAGTCATTTTAATGAAATAACTTCTCCCGCTCTGGGCGGGAAGGCGTGTCAGACTTTTACTGAGTAAAACCCACTACTGTTCCTTCTATGCCTTCATTCCAGGGTCTCAGGGTCCTCTTTTGTTCAACACAGGACCCCAGTAGGCTTCGACCCTGTCGGACCCCTACAATTGGTTAGTAATGATGTGGTCGACGATGGAGAATGCTTGCCTCGAAGTAACCTATTCACTCTTGACTTAAAGACTGTTAGGTTGTAACTATTAGGGAACGCACGACTCCGGTAAGGAATTCCACTCCTTAGCTGTATGCATAAAGAATGTGATCCCAATACGTTTTATGCGTCATAGATCCGGTGGTCCTATGATGGAACGGGCTTGGCGGAATTAAGTTACGCCATTCCGACGCACACTCCCTAAAATGCAACAGGTTGAAATCCGACAGGCTAGGAATTCGGCGTCGATGCCGAATACAAGACTTTTGTCATTCGACGAGTGGATTATCAATAATCCATGTGTTCGTTTTGTACTTACTACATACTTATGGTGTGTCGGAATCTGTACGATTAATTCGTGAGGAAGACTTCTAAGTCACCCTGCCATGTCACTGATCTATCGAATCCTTAGCATTTAAATTATAGTAAAATGTTATGAGCCTGACCTACCAACGTCTACAGATAAAACATAATCATATTGACAAGTTAGAAAAAACAACAAAAAGTGTATGAAAATTACTTTCAGATCAACTAACAGAAATTACCTAGAAGCTGATGAATTAGACTATACATCAATTTAAAAGCACTTTTAAAATAAAAAGCCTACAATATTGACATCAAATAACAGAATAACTTGTCGAAAGAAAAAATATCGTTATATGCTGTGTCCATAAAAAGAACAAGAGCCATAGTATCGATATGATTGAATAACTGTACCATGACTAGGTGGGCGTGGCACATCACTAAATAGCTGACTAGCTCCTGTACTATGACTCATATTCTGTATAATTCGACGTACATTGATGCATTTGTATGCGAAAATGAAACGGCAAATATTTGGCAAGCCATCTATGGATACATTCACTAAGAGGCAAATACTGGTATTTGATTAAGTTTAATAAATAATAACAAAGCGGGTCAAAAATTATTTTTTTTAATAATAACATCATAGGTAGAGTTTATGGTTTAAAAGAAACGATTATTACTGGGTTTAAGCCATTAATTATTACCTACATTTGAAAAATACATTTGAAAAATAATAAGGTAAAATTAAGGGCTTTCTTAAGATATTTAACAAACGTTTTGTACCTATGATAATAGGGTAGGTAGATAATTTTCAGGCCAATAATTTTGCAATTTTAATATGATAATATCAATATTTCAAAATTGCATTTCATACTCCTTATAAACAATGAAGTAAAGAATGAAGTACTGTAATTTTAATTAATATTTTTTTGACCGGTCTGTTGGTCTAGTGCCTAGGCTGCGCAGCCAGAGGTCGTGGTCAACAATACATACATCATCATCATCTACTTAGCCTTTTCCCAACTATATTGGGGTCGGCTTCCAGTCAAGCCGGGTTTAGCTGAACATCAGTATTTTACGAGGAGCGGCTGCCTACCAGACCTCCACAACCCATTAACTGGGGTAACACGGTACTTCGTGGCAAGACTACAACAATACATACAAACATCGCTGACTTACGACTCTCAATCCTTTTCCCATCACTACACAGTAGAACAAGCCAGCAATTTCGCCGCGTCCTTGAACACATAAAGGTTATCGACACTAGTTTGGCTAAATCCAGAATTGTACCGTCTTACACGCCGCTATGGTTGGCAAACTACTTGTTTACCAAATTATAGGGTTTCCGTAATTAAGTTCTGGTTATTGATCAATAACTAACTAGTTATATTTCTGATTTATACTTGGAAAATTATGCTCTATAGTTGTTTATGGAAAATGGTTTCGGGGAACTTGTTGAGAAGTGTGTGTTAATTGCTTGACGGCGTCTATGAGTGATTTTTCTTAGGGAAGATGTTTTAATTATATTCAAGACGATGTTAAATAAAAACCCAAACTAAATCTGGGGTTTTGCATAAAAAAACTAAAAATCTTACTAATTCAAAAACTACTAAATGTTGGTAAAATATTTGGTACCTAATTGATTGTATTTTAACCCTACTATGACGTCCTGCAAGAAATACGTCGAGTTACTAGTAACCTGTCTACATAATATGAATGAACTACAGGTGAACCTGAATAAGAATGAAAAAAGTAAAAGTAAAGCTAGTAATAAAATAAACCATTCAGACAATAATCAGTCGAAGAAATTGAGTTAGAGAAAATAAGAAAAAAATACATTAACTGATCATAAAAGTTTGCATTCCTACGCGCAGATCTCGCGACCCTATACAATTAAGACTGTGGACCGGTTTCGTAGCCATCACTTTATGTATGCGAAGTCATTTATTAAATTAAGTTAATAACATAGAAAAGTAGAGACATGTCAATAAATTCGCCTTAGTCATTTTTTTTAGGGTTCCGTACCCAAAGTGTAAAATGGAGCCCTGTTACTAAGTTTTTAATTACGTCGACGCCCCACACTAAGAATTTCTTCTGCATTTTGGTGTCAAACCTATGTCCTCTATTAGCCTTTTGCGTTCCAGTACCACTTGAACTCTTTCAAAATTCTAATTCCCGCGGACCAAGCGGGCCCTACTGGGCTCCTATGTTTTTTACAAATCTCGTTGAGGTATACGTGGAATTCTACGAGCCATTGACGAATCGGGTTTGGTACTTACCGGACAGCCGGACGGCGTGCTACCTATTCGGCTCGTCGTCCGCAAACCTGCGCCTATGGTGGCCAGGAGTTCGTCTTGCGACTCCCAACTTGCGGGTACAACAGTATGTCAAACATTGAAAGGAAAAAGAAATCATAAATTTGGAGTTTAGTTGTAGTTTAATAGCAGGTACTAAGCTGAACTATTGTACTGTATGTAGTGAACTGTAGTAAAATATAAACCGAAACGGATGTGCGCCCGTGTCGTTAAGATAGCAATTTTAGTTATGTACTTATTTCAGTAATCATGCGAGGCTTTAACTGTCTATTTCATGTTCAGTCGTATTTTATATTATTCTTTAAAATGAATGGGCTTTTATTGAAACAGAAACACGTTTATTTTAAATAGACCCATTACAGGCACTTTTTAATCGTCAGAATGTCAGCCATTCAAAAAAAAAGTGAAGCTAAATTGTACGTTTCAAAGCGTATTCATGTAGGTGCAGGATTCCTATTAGTCTTAGCATACGCTTGAACTTAGTATGACGGATTTGATCAGTTCGTACTAAAGTCGAGCGTAACTCCAGGTAAGTTTGGTCTGTCGAACCAAATTCGAACGCGTGTTCGCATACTAACAACGCTGTCTCGCTCGACCTCGGAAATGACGAACCAAATCCGTCATACCAAGTTCGAATGTATATTAATACTGTAATAGTCTGTATTTATTTTTTACTGAGGGTAAAGAGCAAAGAATGATGCACTTACACTCACAGACAACGAAGTAAACATCGAACTATTTTTAAACGTCTCGATAACCCTTTCGCTCTTCAATTGCTCTAGAAAAAATAAACTGTATGTGGCTAGTTAATTTTAGACTTTGCATCTTTGATTAGAACACTCAAGTAAATCAAACTAAAATAATAAGAAGGTAAATTGTTTGTTTAACAGTAAATCATCATAGATTTATGCTCTATTTATTCTTATGTAAAGGCTTGCGTGGGTTACGTACGTGAGATAGTGGTCAAACAAAATGCGATGTTGGTCCGAGATGGGTGCGATTTTAAAAATTCCGTTGACAGATGTCTTCATTTTTAAAATGCGCTTGCTATTTGATCAATTATCGCAGGGGTAGGTAAATCACAACGTGGTTTTACTTGAAAATCACATTACACGTTGCTCATTAGAAAATATTTTTTTTTCTTTTGAAGTGGGAAATATTTAGTCAAATTTTTACTAGCTTCAAATTATTTTTAGAATGGCAATTGGAATTCCAGCTTGTCAAAGTATACGCATTGATATACAAATACTTCCGTATCGACTGTCTAGTTTGAGCTTTAATTACTCAGATACTCGCGAAACGAGACACAATAGTAAAACAATAACAGCGCGGTCTCATAGGACCGGTTGGGGATTTAAACGTTAATAATTAATTTATAATATACAATAACTTAATTACTCAGATACCCGCAAAACGAGACACAATAGTAAAACAATAACAGCGCGGTCTCATAGGACCGGTTGGGGATTCAAACGTTAAAACACCTGTAACGGTGGATCCACAGATCATAATATAAAACAGAAAACTGCATGACGTAGAACGATCGCCAACCCATCACTCTATTGTCACCTTAGTAATAATGTCAATGCAATATCAATTTGTTTCAACACAATCCTTTATCCGATGTATTACTTTACGGTCACTTTGTATAAATATATCCATTATATAAAACGGATTAATACAAGACATTCAGACAGTTTGAAAGCGTTTACTACCGTGACTAAAAGACAGAAAGTGAATTGATGAAAACGAATTCAGGAAATGAAATAAATGGCTGTAAACTTTAATATTCGTGTCAATGAGAATACTGTTTATACTTGTACAGATGGTAAGATATCGTCAAGTGCGGGAATAAATACATAAATTTTAAACAGTCGAAATTTTTAATCGTGTTTCACTTATGAAGTTTTCACAACTTGTCTTCTTCTTCTGCCTGGCGTTAGTCCCGGCCGTTACCAGGGTCCGCCTAAGTTAGAAGTTAGAAGTTTTCACAACTTGTACAGAGTTTAAAGATATTTAAGGTAGAACTACATTGGGCACACGTGGGCCTCTTGCGCCGATCTAGTAGCGGCAGTGTCCTTAAATTTTACATGGCACCTGAACTTGGAGAGCTACGATAGATCCACGCCATGTGACGTCGTTCTATGTAAAATCAGGAGTGACCCACGCATGAACATGTAGCTCTCACTCTATCGATTCATGGTTCTCAAAAAATAAACACCAATCAAAGGTTTTAATTAAAATCTACGTCCTAATTACACTGATTTCTACTCAGGCACGTTTTAAAAATGTGCAAGCACATCACACTTCTCTCGTCTAATGAGTTTGCAAAACAAACTGGGTTATAAAAACAAGAACGAAATTATTGAATCAACACTTTTGCGTAATTTGCTGTAAAGATCAATTATGATTACTTAATTAATTTGTTAAAATCTGTAGAAAGAATAGAAAGTATGAGCTCCGATCGGTTTTCTCAGTGAGAGAATCGAATGCCATCGAATTCCATAGCTCCAAATTAATATGGGCTTATAGAAGGCCTCCCACAAGGTGGACCGATGTCCTGGTGAGGGTCGCGGGAACTCGATAGATGCAAGACGCACAGGACCAGTCGTTATGGTGACGTTTGGGGGAGGCCAGTGTCCAGCAGTGGACGTCTTTCGGCTTAATGTTGATGATATTTGCTTATATCTTGATAGATTCCGATTGGCACACGAGTAAAACCAGAAGCAAGTCTCTTATAAAATTGATTTATATACATCCATTTACTGATTCCTTGTTAATAAGGTCGATAACACTATTATTCATAGATAAAAGTGCAATACACTGATCTATCGACTGCATTTATCGGATGTGTCGACTGATAAAAATCTGTGTGAGTGCCGCTAAGGACCTGGCAACCTTTGATAAGCTAGGACTACTGGAATAGGAATTATTTGTCATAAACGTAATTAATCTTATAATGTTCCTACTGCTGGAGACTCATACCTCTTCTCTAGAAAAGCCTGGCTATGGGCCTTAATCCACCATTGTCCTGTGCGTGTTGGTGATTCTTTGTAAAATCTATCTTGCCATGAAGTACCGTGTTACCCCAGTTAATGGGTTGTGGAGATCTGGTAGGCAGCCGCTCCTCGTAAAATACTGGTATTCAGCTAAATCCGGCTTGACTGGAAGCCGACCTCAATATAGTTGGGAAAAGGCTAGGCTGAAAATTTCTAAAAATAATTATGGTTGTACATACGTTTGATAAACTCCTAAGTGGCAAAGACTTTCTTGTTTGCCAATAGCTTACATGAAATTCATATGAACGTTTTAGCAAATCTTCAATTTTATATAAGAATCGTTTTCATTTTTATCGGCAATTCTTTACAACCAATCCTATAAATATTATAACTTATTTTAAATCTTGAATGATTGCAAAATAAAATGACCCGCAAATGAATGATAAATGAATGAATGATATTTATTTTGCAAATAGGTTTTTAAGACACTTTTACATGTCAATTTTTTCAAGTATGAAAAGTATCTTCGAGATAGTTTTGAGCTCGTGTCTATTAATAATTTGAATTAGACACCTAACCTGAGTTATCTAAAGTTCATTCATGAATATTGAAATTATTTCGATAATCAAAACAATGTAAACTAGATTATTCCCCTATTATCGTCATTTTCAATTCAAGGATCATTATCTATTTTATAAAATAGAATTTCAGGTATTGCTCTAACTTACTAAATGAAGAAGTTTTGGCGCGATTGTTTCGACTTTTCGAGTGAAGTTCACTGTCTGCTTTAATTGATTCCTAGTGGTTATCGTGATGTAAAATTGATGTAGTTTAGTATCTCAAGTGTCTAACGTAACTTGGCAATATGAATATTAAAATAGATGCGATCTTGATACAATGGAACCGAGAATTTTATAGTAATATCGAATACCTCTGCTAAGCTTACTCATATTTGCTGACAAAATTTGCAAACATTTTAGAATGTACCTATTTATTACATGAAAGCTAAATGAACTTACGACTTCGCAAAAATAAAAAACTTTTAAATGAAAAAATCATCAACATAATTGCATTGCAAATTTTTTCGCGATTAAAATTACTGTACGCGCATTGTCACTGTTAATTCTTTCACCAATCAGATGACTGAATGTCTTCATATCAAGTGATTAAATCGTATTTATGGCCACAAGTCAACCAAGGCCGTTCCCTTAGCGCATGGAGTCCATAAACACTGGAATGTCGTTGGGGAGGCTCTGAAGGCCGACCACAAACACACCTGCGCGCCCTGACACTGGATATCATTGAAAATATAAGTAAACCACATATTATTTTGTTATACTTTACATTTATGAACTTTAAAACTTGCAAACTGCGCCATAAACAAACTTTTTCAACACAGATTTAATCAAGTAGACACAGACAATTTTTTTTTTTTCGTTTTTTGTCGAACACAATCTTGCATGTCAATATTGTCAATGGTCGTTACATAAAAGTTATAACCCGCGAAAATATCGAAAGTGTGAATAAATAAAATTGAACGAAAAAGTACGAAACTTATTCGTTTTTATTGTACCACTTATGCAAGGTGATCAAGGAAATGTGAAACGATTCCCACTTTGTACTGTACCTACTTCAATTTCATTCAGTGAATAAATAATTCACCATATTAAAATGGAAGCTGAAATGTTCTTTTTGTAAATTTCGAACGCAATCCATTTGAATGCTAATTGTAGTTATATGAAAACCAGTCGTCATTTATGTGGGTACGGTGACGATACGCGAACATAAAGCTGTTAATTCAATCAGCATTGTTCTTCACATGACAATGTTGCAAGCGTTCTGGCCATTTTTCTTGTTGACAATAATGGTGTGGATGAGCTTTTTTAAGGCCCAATGAGCTCTTCTTTTCAAACTTTTTTTTTTTCGTATTATTAAGTATTGTCTATGCTAAGCAAGCAGTAGTGTAAATGGCCCTTTGGTTCCATGGGGATTTTAAAAGAATAGAATATTATAAAATGTAAAAGTGTCTTTCACTCCCTCTACAGCACTCGGCACCCTGAAATAAATAATTTACAAATAATTATTTTAAAACAGTCACTAAACTTCTTTCGCAAAATATCCCGCCAAAAACTTCTCATTTATCATAGACAAACATCTATCTCAGCTCGATCACAAACTCATTATCATTCAATAATTCGTTCAACTACTGTCACCGATATCGTTCATCGATCACCACAGATGAATGAATGGGTTCGCCACAGGGGCGCGGGCGTGTGAAAGTGGAAAACTACTATTGTCCTTCTACAATAGGTTAACGCAACTATAGCGGTGTGAAAGTTGCTTCGGAAAGGTCTTAAACACACTAGTGAACTTAAGAGTTTTATTTATAGACTTTTAAATGTTCATGTTCACTTATTTGGTAATGTGAAGGCTAGAAGGTTGGATGTGTCATGTATTTGTGACTTCTTTAAGTACCTTGATAAGTACCATAATTTGAAGTGCAAGTCAAAAAGTCTTACAATGTTAGCCTTTTTGTTACAAACTTGCAACTGAGTTTTTCGAGTCAACTAGTAAGTCCCCAGCCTCTTTAAACTTATATTCACATCGCAATACTACATGCAATATTTTCAATAATAAATAAACTTGACAGCTAATAAAGATAGTTATACTCAGTACACAAATAGTGATAAGTTAACTCACGAGTGCTATAGTGGCCCAATTTCTCGAGTTTGCCTTACTACGATAAGTTGTTGACATACTCCATATTTTACTCGAAGACACAACATCAACAAACACAAATTACAACACCTTTATTATACTTAATTAACAAATGGTTAAGTAATTAAACTTTCAACGGTATCAGTTTATTTTAAAACTGATTTGATTTGCATTATCTGTGGCACAATTCGTTATCGTTCACCTGTTAGGTCCTACCTAATTGATTTCAAATAATCGAGTTCCGAATTCGAATGCAATTTTGATTACATTCGCATTTCAAATTGAATACTGGCTGGTTTTTTGATACCGTTTACTAACTAGCGATATTATCAGACTCAGATCTTGGATCTGCTTGCTAAATTCCGAATTTAATTGTGTCAATGTCAACGTCTTTACAAACCTGTTTGATAGTTCACAGAGCCATGTTTAGCGTCGATCTGTCTTTAAAGCAATACAATTGCTTCAAGATTCGATTGACGAGTTCATTATGAAACATTGACAAAATACCGATGCGACTTTGGACATGTTTTTCAACAAGTTTTAATAAATACTTCTTTCCTTTTGCAGGTAAGTCACCATGACTCAATGGATTGCGGCGACATGGCATCGGCATTCTGTAGTAAGAATATTTGTTTTTTTTTTATGGTGAGAGATGTGACGGATTTGGGTTTATCAGTTTGAAGACAGGAGTCTTGAATCTGCATATTTGTACTGCACTACAAAATGAAAAGGTGAACTGTTTATAAAGATTGTTTTATCTGTGGAGCGATTTTAGAACAATTTCTTTCAAACACGTTTCAGTTGGATCGTTGTCGCCTATTCGCGTGAGAATTCAAAAGTAGCCCGCGAAATTCAAATGACAAGACCACAGAAATCTTAATAAAGCCAAGACCGATAATGCTAAACTTAGAATAAAAGAAAATTGAGAAAAGTAAATACGATAGTTACAATATTTTTCGAAGGAACAAGCGATTGTCGATAACCAAGATGAACGTCTCTTTGACACTTAAAAGTGCAATAACTTTAAAATGAATAACAGTTAAAAATAATTACGATATCTTAATGTTTGGAATAAGTATTCTAAACATAGATATCGTTAATTTTTTTGCCTATATGAATGGTAGTTTTTTTTTTATTCTGATATAACGTAACCTTATCCAAAACTGCTATAATATTAATCCTATATTCGTATTCGTACCCAGATCTAAAATTACATAAAATCATAACCATAACATCGGTCGCTAAACAGGAACGCCAATTTGGATTCGTCATTCGACAATGACGAATCCAAAACAAAAATTCCTAACATGACTGCCCCTTTCTTTCTCGTCTAGTTAGGCGATTAAACTAAGATAAGCCACGGACCGGGTTCTGTGGACATTCGCTATCTTTTAATGAAGTTTTATGGGGATAACTATTTTTTTTGACGAACATTGAACACAGTGGTTAAACGTTACTCATCATTTGTAGATTTTGCATTGTGAAAACAAAAAGTAAAGAAACGTGAAATAAATTTTCAGATGAAAGGAAAAATACTATATATTATAGAGTATTAACAGATACTTTATATAAATACTAACTTCTGCCTACTACACTCGCCTGAAAATATATTTCTTCATTCAAAATTTACACGCCCATGTCATCCCCATAGGGGGTGAATTCTGGAAAATTCTCTATCTATCAGTTAACCTACGTCATAAAAGGAAAATTTGTTAAAAATTTCGCACTCTTACTTCTAGTAGTTTCGGTTATAATGCGCTGATATGTTAGTCAGTCAGTTTCTCCTTTTATATACGAGTACAAATAATTATTAAACAGTTACAAACGTCATAATGTCGATCAATATTTTTTTAGTTGTATGATTGGCACAGTCATTGAGCGATTGGCTGGGTCGTGCCTTAGATTTCCGCATACAACAAAATATTTGTATGACCTACAGATAGATTTCAGAACACACCTACGATAAATTATTCCTTTATTTTACACGGGAAAGAATCTAATGACTTCTCCCACTGGTGATGGAACGAAATAGAGGATGAAACTTGTCCTTAGCGACAGCCACGGTAACTTTTTCGAATAATCTCACAGCACTGGCAGAAAAGAGTAATTCCATAGGTCCCAAAGCAAAAAAAAAGTAAGAACCATCCGATTCGCATGAATCATTTAAATCAAAATTAATATGCGAAAATCGCAACTATTGTATTCGGAAACGTTTGCTATCTCGAATAGTATCGCGGCTGTCACAATGGACCGCCAGTTATTCGATACCGTTAGTCGATTCGATAGTTTACTGTTAACATTATCACGACTGAGACTCGATTCGTGCCCGTTTTATTTTGAACTTTTTTATTGACCTTGCTGGGAACTTTTTCGTCTGTAACTTTTTGGTGATGGATCGTTTTTTAGGGCTGGCTGGTTTATTGTTCGTGATACCTACCAGGACTTTGTTTGCGTCAATTGAACTGCAATTTTTTTTTAATATTTTGAGTTAGATTTTATTTTGTTAGGAGGCCAAAGATAATACGCGATATGAAAGAAAAAGAAGTTAGTCAGTGACAGCATGACGGTTGGGGAAAGAATGGAAGAAAAAAGAACGTGTTACGCCCTAAAGTATGTATTTTTAGCAGAGGTTTTGGGCGGCCAAAGGTTGAACTTAAAATAAATAATCGCAATTTAGATACAGTTGATAGTTACAAATACTTAGGTGTATGGCTCGACAGATGCTTGCGCTGGAGTAAGCATATCAACTCTACTGTGGAAAAAGTACAAAGAAACCTGAGTTTACTTAAAGTTTTGGCAGGTAGGTCTTGGGGATTACATCCTCAACATTTGAGACATATTTATATAGCTTTAATTAGAAGTCGTATAGATTATAGTTGTTACATATACGATGCTAGTGCAAGGTGTCACTTAGATAAGTTAAATAAGTTGCAAAACCAAGCTTTACGGGTTATAGGAGGTTTTATCAAATCCACTCCGATACAAATTATGGAGAGTGAACTTAGTGTGGTTCCACTGTACATAAGAAGAAAATATTTAGCCTATAAGTTTTGTCTTAAAGCTAAATCTGTAGAAAATAATGTAACAAATACTCTGTTAGATGAACTCGATGCTCTTCGACACAATAGTTACTGGCGAAATAAGGTTATTCCTATAATATCCACAGCATTTAACGAAGTTAAGGAAGTTGAGGTAGCATCTTCTCACCCTTTACCTATGTTTACCCTAAGGACCTGGGTCACCAACATTAATGTGAAGGAAATAATTTATTGTAATTTAGAGTCAGTAAAGTTACCGAAGGGGCATTATGATTATAGTTTATTAAAACATGAAGTGACTAAAGAACTATGCACAAAATATAATGGTTGGTGTACTATATTCACAGATGGGTCGAAGAGTGTCGACGGCCGTGGAGCGGCTTACTATATACCCTGTAAAGATGGATATAGCTTAAATAATAACTGTTTTAAAATAAGTAAACCAGCATCTATTATGACGTTGGAGCTCATTGCGATCTCAGAAGCATTGACATTTGTCATAAATTGTCCAAACAGAAATACTGTTATTTGTACTGACAGTAAAAGTTCGCTGCAGCATATAGCTAGATGTGCCTCTGGCTTCAGAGGTGCTTCGATTGCTTATAGCATTCTATTAAAGATAGATGAACTTACTCAAAAAGGAGTGCAGCTGAGATTGCAATGGGTTCCATCGCATATTGGAATACGGGGTAACGAGCAGGCTGATATATTGGCCAAAAATGCAGCCAAATACGGAAAACAAACCAACATTACGCTAGATTATTCTGAAATATTACCAAAATTTAAAAATGTTTGTTATGATCAATGGAAGGAATACTTTGATAGAACCTCATTGGAAAAAGGAATTTGGTATAAAACCATACAGTGTCAGCCTACCCGTGTACCCTGGTTTGTAAATATTAATCTAAGCAGAAAGTTTGTAGTTACAGCTCACAGACTCAGATCGGGACATTTTCCATGTAACAAATTCGCTTTCCTGATGAAAAAGAAAACCTCTCCCAACTGTGAGGTGTGTGGAGTTGTAGAAGATATGCACCATTTGTTAATGGAATGTGTTAAGTATGAGGCTGAGAGGACTAAGTTGTTCAGGGCTTTGAACTTGAACAAGAATGATATAGGTACATTCCACCGAATATTGTGTAAACCGACTTCCGATGATGCGAAAAAGTTGTTCGATTTTATGGCCCTGATCCAGTGATCTCTTTTGATATAATAATTGTCTTAGGGTACGATGGGACTGACATACGCTGTGCGTTATAAAAGTCCCTAAATTTTCTTTTAAGAAATAAAAAAAAAAAAAAAAAAAAACGTGTTACGCCGACCCCAACATGGGACAAGGGCAGGTTGATAGGACAGAATGGACGTCAGAAACCTATTCTACGGCTAATTTTTGGAATTAAATGTTTTTTTATTTTATTTGGATCGGACTTAGATCTATGAAGCATATTATTAGTCTTTCACAAGGCCAAAGTTGGTAGTATAATAACAAGTTGTCTTCAAAACTAAAGTTAAAGAAACACTTGATGGTAGAAAACATAGAACTTCATTGTTAGACTACGCCGTACTACGTAGTTAGGATCGATTAGGATAATGATGACCTATTCGACCTTCACTGAACTGAAATGAGCCTAAGGTCGCTTTTGTTTGTTTAATTTCTGATTCCCCAACGTTTTAGGCTTATTTTCAAAGTTAGTTTGACCCAGTTTTTAGAAAATATATTTTTTACTATAACCGATTAATATTATTTCGATTTAATTGAACAACATTCCTGAACCTACGCGACCGTCTTGTTTTTCAAAAAATCTTCCTTCAAAAGGACAATGCTTACAAAAAACCTAAACTACATCAAAGTTTTGCACACAAAGATTAGTATTCGGCTCAACTGCATACAGTCTGAACCGCTTACTAATATATGTAGATGGGTAATAAAACTTTTCTTCCCGAACCTTCTATCACGTAAATCACGAAGGCATTAACGCTGTCAGACAAGATCTGTTCAAACTTGTATGCAGGGCCGGATCAAGGCAGCAAGGCCTGTAGCAAATTCTTCCGAGGGGCCTGAGCCTCAAGCAACCAAACTGGTCAAAATCAACAATTATGAAGCCAATGGTCGACAATTCTGATACTATTCTAATAGCAGACTTTTTTTTTATGGTAGGGGCATCATCAGAATGACTTCTCCCACTCTTGGGTGGACCGGGAGGGTGTGCCAGACTCTTACTGACTAAACCCCTACCCCGTTCCTTCGTTGCCTTCGA
Organism: Mythimna separata; assembly: GCA_030763345.1. Classification (NCBI taxonomy): domain Eukaryota; kingdom Metazoa; phylum Arthropoda; class Insecta; order Lepidoptera; family Noctuidae; genus Mythimna; species Mythimna separata. The sequence goes on along the minus strand of CM061177.1, from coordinate 15,441,322 downwards.
TCTGGGGGACACGGTGGACACCTTTCGGATTTTCCATGTTCCCCAGAGGCTTCGACCCTGCCGGGCCCCTACAGTAATAGCAGACTTGAGGCCCTGCTAAAATGAAAACGAATTTAAAAAAATCTTGCGATATTGCAGTTGCTTAGATATCCCGATTTATTTTAGTTATTTTTTAAAAATAACAAGCTAGTGCTTGACTGCAATCCCGCCTGATGGTAAGCAGTGATGCAACCGGTATCATATGATATAGTTATAGGAGGTATGAACTATTATTTTTGTATAATATCCGACAAGGGCCCCTGGGGCCCCGATGTGCGAGGGGCCCCGTAGCATGTGCTACTTTTGCTACGTACCTAATCCGCCACTGCATGTATGAAGCCTCGAAGTTGAAGATCACGTTGCGAAGATACATTACTTGTGAAGTCTATGTGTCTTCGTAGTGTCACCGAAAAAGGCGAAAGATGTTTTTAAAAAGATAATATTAATGGCTTTGGGATTAAACTTAATCGTATCATGCTTTGGGGTGAAGGATTTTCGTAAGGCAGATGCATTTCTTCGTTGAATTTTTTATATACGACTCACAGAACATTTTTTAAGTTTGTATTACTGTTTGTAAATATTAGTGGTTTAAATAGTAAAAAGAACACTAAACTTTTGGAGTTGTGTGTGTTCGAAAATATTTATTTGTTACCAATTACTCTCTGCGCTAACAGTTGAAACAAACACGTGCTGGGAATTAATATAAAATAAAATCAAAGCTAGGACTTTATAGAGGGGAAAAATGCCAGAAATGTAAATAGAGTAGTGCAGCAGAAATGTTTAAAGAAAAGGAAGAAAATACATTTATTTTGTACAAATGCTAGAAGTTTAAAGTTACAAACTAAAAGAAAAGGAAATAAAGATCAGCTAAGTAATAGAAAATAAAAGTGTTTCATACTGGTGCAATACCATAATTCTAATAAAATTTGAATGCCATTACATTATTGAGTGTCTAAACATTTATAACATATGAAACATACTTATAAGGTACGTTTCTCATTTGAGTATTTCAAGTTAAAAACCTCGCAAACTTTACAACACCGATATACTCGTAGGTCAATAATTTTGATAGAAGAATCAGATATACCTCCTCAGTTTCAATTGAAATACTCAATTCATTCATTCAATCGAGGGTTAATGTTAGTAGACCAGCGTATTCTGGACATTGGAAAAGTCTACGTCCTTAGATACGTATCTAAGGAAGTAGACTTTAACTTAGGGCGTTTGTGCACTACACGGAATTTTACCGTCCGGCCGTCAGATTTACATCAACTTTCATTGAAATTCATTGACAATTGTAAGAAATCGGACTGCCGGACGGTAAAATTCCTTGTAGTGCACAAACGCCCTTAGACATCTATTCGAAAATATTACCGGTTTGAATAATGTCGTGGACCAAATAGCAGACAACGCGACCTGCTCCGAAGATGAGCTCTGGCATCCCGTTGCCATAACTACCGCAGACAGAGACAGGTGTATACTACTAGGCTAGAGCGAAAGGGACAGATATAGTGCGTCCCGTTTTAAAGCGCATGTTTGTTTTGAGGTATCTTGGGCGCTTTATCGTGTCGTTGTAATGGATATTTAACTTAGAAATGTGCTTTAGTGAGCGGGATTGTTATTAGGAATAAATTGTATAAAAAAATTGCCTTTGTTTCCGAAGAGCAGTAGGAACTGTTTATTTATTTTAATACTTATGTATATCTGTAACATCTGAGCTCTATGCTACCTGACCCATCTTAGAATCATAAAGAAAGAAAGATGGGTCAGACAATAAGAAGCACTAACTGTACACACATATACCAGATAAAGATAATACATTATATGATGTGGCCGACAAACAAAGTTCTATATCATGAAATGGTTTGTCAAATCATGAAGAGATCAATTAATAGGGGATGAGACAAAACCAAAGCTGCTTATAATGTAAGGCAGTCAAAGAAACAGTGTAAAATAATAAGAGAGAATTTTAGGAACTTACGAAATTCAAAATCTGTGTACCTACCAAAGAAACTTCATAATAAACAAGCCTGTAAGATTTCAAAATTAATTATTATCTTTGTTTCACAACTGTGAAGTGTAAAATTGTGTCTGACTCTAGATTTTAAGATTAAATTACAGGCGCGATAACACCAAGACATTTACGACCAACGATTTCTGATAAAAAATATTTTAAAAGTTTATTTCCTCGTTCACCTTCTTCTGAAAAATATGTTTACGATACGTTTCATTGAAATCAATTTTATTTAATTAATTAGGTTTTAACATACGATTCGATTTACGCTCCGAAAATCTGTTGAAAATTGGGTCACAGTAGGTGTAAGATTAAAGATTCTTAAGTACAAGGATATTTAATAATTGTTACAGACTATTTGTCTACTTAAAATACCCTAAAATTTAAAAATACACTTCATCATCATCATCATCATCTTCTCAGCCGACAGATGTTCACTGCTGGACATAGGCCTCCCCCAAGCGTCGCCACAGCGACCGGTTCTGTGCGTCTCGCATCCATCGGATTCCCGCGACCCTTGCCAGGTCATCGGTCCACCTTGTAGGAGGCCTTCCAACGCTGCGTCTTCCGGTACAGTTACTGTAAAATTATAATGACTGCGAAAAACTTCTCCTGGCAAATTATACAAAAGCCTAGCAGCTCTAACCTCATGCTGATAAAATATATTCACACGGATTTGATTTAGAGATACTGCTTTTTAATAGAGTATTGAATTGGCTACATGATATTAATTAGAGATGAAAACTGATTTCATGTTAAATTGGTTAGATACTTATCTTACTATTTAATATAAACTTTGCTACGACAAGTAAAGAAGGCTAAAAAAACAAATATTCTTTTCTTTCCAATCGAGTTGTTGCGTTAGGTTAGGTTAGTTAGTTAGTTAGTTATCATAACGAGGCCCCTACGAGATCAAGGCTCCTACCAGAGCGAGACTCTTATAAAAGAGGGGACCCTATCAGAGCGAGGCCCCTACGAGAGCGAGGCCTCGACCGGTTACCCTGCTTGCCACTCTCTATGGCTGCCACTGCCTATAAAATAGCAACTAAGACATTTTGTTCTACAACGTTGATACGACAGAGGGGCTTTCCTTAAAGGGGGTTGTTGTACTCATCAATATGAACAACTTTTACTATGCTACCAACCCTGAAATCACGAAAAATAAATCCGCTCCTCCATACATTTATGTTCACATAATTTGACAAAATGTATGGAGCACCTGATTTTTTCCGTCAGTCGTACAATGTTGTATATTTCTGCCCCAATTAGTACGTATAAAACCGCCGGTTAATAAACCGACAGTCTTCGTTTAAAATCAAACACACTGACAATACGAATGAATGACTTATTGTGAGTACCGTGTCCCTATTGTTCGTAATGAGGGGTAATTAAATACATTGTGACGCGAATAATAATCGTTATATTATTGAACAATCAGTGAGCCTGCCTGTTTTGTGGGGTATGGAAACTTGGGATGATTTATTGGAGAAATTTTGTTTCCTTGCTTTTTAATTTTTGTTGCAAGTTTTGAGGTCCATTTTATAACCTAAACTGAACTGTCAAATGGTTAGAGCTATTTTTTTTTTAATAATATAATAATAATTATTTATTTATTTATCAAATACATCTTAACACCTAGTGATTGCTATATAAGGTGTATGGCTTCATCTCTCTCTCTCGCTCGCACGACTAAAATTTTAACACGTCATGGTAAAGCCCCTGTTTCTGTGTCCTTGTTATTTGCTGTTAAAACTGCATTCAATTAATAATTGACACAATAATTTTGCGTTGAAAAGGCTTATACAAATAACTTTTCTGTTAGCCGGAACCTGGGATTTCATCTGACTTCTCGCAAGTTTATCTACCTATAACAGCTTCAAGTAAAAGTTACTTCCTTACAAAAAGAAAAACCGTCACGTACCAACACAACCAAACAAGCCAAACCTAACTGTCATCAGATTTATCTATCGCACTTGTTTACAAAAGTGCATTTTTCGCACATTTGACAGAAGACATGATGGCACGCGGCTTTCTCACGGCCCTTCAGTATTCAGACGAGCACGTTCCAGCGACGCCGAGCCGTGAATGTGAAATTATGCCGATACTCGGACACACATCACACACTCACTAACCAACCCGCCAAGGGAAATTCAACCTTATTACAAAGCACTAAGAGCGGAAAAGTAGTAAGGGCATAGAACTGTAAGCTATGTTTTGTGACACGAATACTCATTACCACGAGCGGATTACACAGTTGCGTCATTTCTCTGTAAAAATATTTAGTTCGGTGTCTGTAAGTGTCTATTATATTCAGTGGGTGTACTAATTTGTGTGGCCCATTCAAATTGTTTTATAATTAGGTGCATAGCAATGATGTTCTCATGTGAATGGCTTCAAGTATTTTGGGGTTGACTTTCTTTCCTAGAATTTTCCGGTGCGGTGAAAATTAGATGTTACTGCGGTAGAAAGTTGCCATTATTATGAGGTAGTGGAGCTGTTATTTTGCGTCTTATATTTATTTAACTTTTTATTGTACAGTTTCTTTGATTAACAGCTATCTATCAATATAAAATCATGCCTTTGCTATAAAAAAAAGAGTTTACTAAAGAAGAGTTTGCAATAGGTAAATCAAATGGCTGCGCATTTTTCTTAAATTCCATTATCAAAAGCAAACATCAACTTCCTAATTCAAAATCGTAAGTCAGCCTTCTCAATTCAAATACGCTGGTAAGTCTAAAATGCACAGACTTAGTAAGTACTTCGTATAGAATCGAGCGCAATGTCAGTACAAATCTGGGCTATCGAATACAAAATGTCGCTTGCATGTGGAACTCATGTACTCCACCTTATCGACACGAGATACCGTTTACTGACGGTAATTGAGCAATTACATTCTTTACAACATAGTTTGCACTACAGTCACTACAGTGTATCTACCACGCGTTACCGTTTTGGCGTTCTCACTTTTTGATACCAAGTGAAATCATTTATTCAGTTAATAAATCTGTAGTTAGTATAAATGTATGCTTAAGCCGTTTAGCAATTTGTTTAAACTACAGTTTAAATGTGTCGATCTGCGTAGTAGTGGTCGTAAATATTATGATCTAGATTAAGTTCTGTTCTGTCAAATTTTACAACGACTGGTTTAAATAAATATTGTTTTGTAGATATTTTGCTTTAGAACTTATGTATTGAACCTAACCTAACATTTGTCAATATATTATACTCTTGTTTTCTTAATAATATTTTCTTTCTCTTTAAGCTCCGACCATATTTTCTCGTCACCACCCTAAGTTGACTGACTGGTAGAGAATGCCTAAGGCATTCGGTCTTTGTACCTTCCTGATTCATGAAGGTTTTTGTTTCCAACATTGTTTAATCCACATTTGTCTTAGCAATAATCCTGAAATTTCCAAGCCTACATACAGTTAAATTTATAAAAGAAAATTGCAAGCAGAGACGTCTGCTAAAGGCATAAAAGACATCATAAAACCATTATATTATGTCCATCCTATGGGCAAATGCCCATACAGATTGTGACAGCCAATAGAAAGCCAGTATTCTGCTGCAAACGAGTTCTAACACTACATAAACCAATGGCGTTAAGATACATGCTAGAGTAGTGATGGACGATTCAAAGATGTTTTAATAATCGAAAGAATCGGAATCGGTAAAATAAACCATCGAATCAACTATCGACTCTACAAAATAATTCGTACGCAAAATACGCAATTAAGTCGTGGAGTTGCGGATACCAGCCCGTTTTACCTACTATACTTCTAATCGAGTGTTGAATGTTTTTCGATTGTTTTCTCACTCGAAATTGTAGACCATCGAAGAACAACTCGCGAACACCATTCAGCAGCAGTTGCAGTAACAGACCGAGTCGGACTCGAGTCAAAGCCGAAACAATCGAGAACAATCGAGTTGTTCGAAGAATTGAATAGAACCTCTCGCCATCGCGCATCGCTACAGCTAGCCCTCTTATCGCATTCCGTAGTGGTCCATATCCCGTACTTAACGCTCGCATAACGTGGGATACGCACCTGGATGGCACTGGAAACCTATCCTTGATTCTAGACTATTGCGATTTGAAATTTTACCTTTGTAGACATAACTAGCTTCTGCCAGCGACTTCTCTCGTCTAGAAGCCGAAAATCTATTGTAATACTGCAAAGAGAAAAAGGTTTTTTTTATATGCATTAAGTAAAAAATCACTACACACTTAACTGACTGATTTTAAAATAAATCAACAACCTAATATTTGCGTTGCATGACAACAGTAACTCTTTCGAACTATCTTGTAGAATCAAGATTCTAGGCATAGGATTCTATTTTCTGTATAATTTGTTACTTTTTTTGGTGAACAATACAGTTTATTCTATTCCATGCATATCACATTTAAAATACCTACATATTAATAGGATGTTATCCTCTACACATCATAACAAAAGTAACCAATCAAAAACGGATTACCTGAAAAAAATATCGAGCAATATTTTTGGGACAGCATGTTACGTTTGAGACTAGGTTTTAGGGATTTAGATCAATCCCTAGGAGTCAAAACCGTGTTCCAAACAGAGATCTAGGCTAATACCCGCCCTGACATAACTGGCACACTTAACAGCTTAAACTTTAGCTGAAAATAACTGCGATGTGAAGTTTAATTTTTCTGTGAGCTATGATTTTATTGTCGTTGGCCCAGAGGGCATTTAAAAAGTGACATTCGAATTCCAAAATGTCCAAATTGTACTTACTACGTTTACGCGGGCGAAGTCACTAGCATTACACTAATAATAATAAAATAGAAAAGTTATTTTCCATTCGTTTAGACATTTTTCTTTTGATTTGTGAAAAATACTCGTAGTAGGTAGGTACCTATAAACATCTGATGATTGCGTAGTCTATCACATACCCTCGAAACGAGACACAATAGTAAAACAATGACAGCGCGGTCTCATAGGACCGGTTGGGGATTCAAATATTAAATACACTACTACGAACAGACGGGGGGCAGTAATCAAAAACAAAAGTGGGTAAAACCGCGGGGAATAGCGAGTATTACAATATTATTATATTAGAAAATAATAAAAAAATAGAATAAAGCTCAATAATGGTATTTCTACACTATAATAATAATACACACTACACACACACACACACATAGTACACACTATATTAATCAATTTTTTTTTGTCGTATCTTCTACACTAATATTACAAAGAGGTAAAGTGTGCGCGGGCCAAGCCGCGGGCAATGCTAGTGTCTCACAAAAATCATGTTTCAATCTCTCTTTCAATGCAAGAAAATTACTTTATAGTGGCAGGTTGCCGGCCCATTGCCTTCGAGAACACAACGGGATCCCTTTTCCCTGGTCGGCTTGGCAGTCATGCTAGGAATGATAAGTAGGTGACAGTGTACCCAGTATACACAGCAAGGTCGAAGCCTGTGGGGCCATGGGTTGACTTCGGAAAGGAAAACCCGGGACCCTAGAATGAAGGCAATGAAGGAAAGGTGGGTTTTAGTTAGTAAAAGTCTGATACGCCCTCCTGCTCCGCCCAAGAGCAGGAGAAGTGATTCCGATGATTACCCTACCTTGAAAAAAGGAGGCATGTTCCATGTTTTTCTCCAGTATACAGTCAGATTTGCGTGGGATCGTACCTATATAAATTGCTCTTAATATCTTTGACATTTAGAAATGATTGCTTTAAATCATAAAAGGTGTCAAACTGTCTAATTTGCATATTTTCCTAAACGATATCATTTAATTTGGATGATATTTCGGCATACTTTCGGTCTATAATTTTTTTAATTAAGACCCTTATTATAAGGCTGCCATAAAATCAGATTAAAACTATTGTGTTCAATTAATTAATTCAATTTATTTACCTATATGGTTTTTGTTACCCAATCATAGAGGTTAGAGAAGAATGAAGAATTGCGTCATATTGTAATTGATAGTATAAAGTCAAACTCAAAACTTAGGATTTATGTGAATAAAATTGACAGGAAGCCAGTAAAAGCACTTTCCATAAAAAAATAAAACAAATGATAGTGTTCGAATTTCAAAAATTTCTACGACTGGCATTTGCTTTCTTTTTTTATATTGACTAATGCCATCCTTATTCCTCCAACAGCAAATCCGACAAACAAAGAGCCTATCAAACACTAAACAATCACAATAAATAAAATAGTGCGTGATTCGGATCGTGCTGGATGCTCGTCCAATTAGCGCCCTCGTTACAGTTTGCGGGACGTCGCGGAATGTCGGTTACGTAACGCGTCCGTAACGGTACGGGTCGGACACGTTAGCGGCTCGTGAGTTACCGTGCGAAGACGATGACATTCTGCACTTAGTACCAACCTTACGGCTTAAGTACCATAGAGCTAGAAAGCGCTGACTGGAAACGTTATCCATAGTAATATTATAAATACCTGTCTATCTGTATGTTACCTCTTCATATTATACTAAATAGATTTGGCTATTAGAAACGCCATCCACTCATATTATAAATACTTATCTAGATGTATGTTACCTTTTCACATCCTAAAGAATAGATTTGGATAAAACTTGGCGCACGGGCGCACTTTTTATCTAAGGAGCGGAACTGATTTAATTGTGACCGCGCCAACTGCGCTTCGAACTTCATATTTTACAGGCAAAGACAAAATTCACAAGGTCTGTTTTACCTGTTGACAATCACTGACACATTTGATTTGTTAGCACTTGCTGGATTATTAGAAAGAGTTACCACGGCCTCGGAACGCAAAGGGCAACTGAAGGAACCCAAATAAGTTTTAACCGGTAAAAGTCTGACGCTACCTCTCACTCCACCCAGAACAGAAGGATTTGATGAATTCCTACCTACAAAAAAACGTTTTGGCACTACTTCTCAGGTTACTGCAACCAAAGTGTGTCTATGGTCTATAGCACTTCCAGTCTAGCTAGAGAAATCATAGTGACAGATGACGAGCGGCAGGCAGGATTTATGATAATAGTGCTGACTCTTGAAACGAATGGCTGTGTTGTAAAAGGTAATTATGAGATTGTGTCAAGAGGATATGCAGCGTTATACCCGTACTAGATAACTATTTTAGTCATCATCGTCATCACCACCATTTTCTGTGTTCTTAATTCAAAAATATTTGAATTTCTTCTTTTTTATATAAGGATGTAGGAATAGCAGCTCATGTTATCTTTGTTTTCGTCATTGCAGCATTAATAGTTCAGTATTTTTGCAGTAATTAAATGTTTTAATGACAATTGTTTAGTTTGTTTTTTCGTATGTTTATTGAATAGTGTCGTTTGATAGAGATGGAACTTTGTCACTGCAGCACTCGGCTCCATAATACTTTCGCCTATAGCTCGAGTCTCGGTTGCAATGACAATTTTTTTCCACTTATATCCAAATATACTTTTTTAAACGTGAAATGATTACGTATAATACGTTTCCTTCTATTACTTATCAAAGAACAAACAAACAATATTACGCAAAATATAGATAGAAGATACGAAAATAACCTAATCAGCATTACATCAGATCCTAACGCTAGCTTACTGATGTTAATTTACTACAAATATTTGAGCAAAGCTTCCGCTGATAACGCAGCTTCCTTCCTGCGTTACGTTATCATGTACTCTCTGTTACAATACTGTAGTAGTTAAATAACACTAGTGTTATCTGTTTTCATTAAAGGCTTATCGTACTTAAGATAGTTTTAAAAAAAATCTTTAATAAGTCGTACCGGGCAGTATCGGTTTGGTTAGAAAGAAAGAAAGACAACCATTTTATTCTCACAAAAGTTACGCAATCTTAAATCTAGCTACTAATAATCAACAATATAGGCATTCGCTCTCCTAGTGAGGAAGCCTATGTCTCAATTGTGGGAACATTATAAGGCTAATACTGTGCTAATACTATGCTATGCTAATATAGGGAAAATATGCGTCACATCCGCGCAAAATGGCTGAACGCTCAGCATAAAGCCATGCCCTTATGGGCCTTCCTTCTGAACTGAATGCCTTTACCAGAATCGGACTATTTCGATGGGTTCGCTTCTGAAAGGAAAAATCAGGGTTTTAGCCAGTAAAAACAACTCTAGAGCCCCCTGGAGCGAGCGAATTCATTGGATGATTTTACACCTAGAAAAAAAGGGAGTCAGACTATTTAATAATGGCATAAAAGTTCAGGGTCGTTTATAAGAGTAATAGGAAACAAATGCGACATATTAATTTGTTTTCACCGCGGTTGGCCACTTACTGCCACTTCTCTTCATCAATACCTAAGTACCTAAGCCTATATTTATACAAAATTGTTACTATCCCACTACTATTACCTATAAACACAAAAGTTTGTATGTAGTAGTGTATGTCTGTTACTCCTCACTCAAACAGCTGACCGAATTCGGATGAAACATGGCATATAGATTTTTTTTTGGACGGAAATTATGCAATGTCTACTCTCACTCTAGGTTGGAGCGGTAGGGTGGGTCAGACTTTAATTACTCAGATACCCGCGAAACGAGACACAATAGTAAAACAATAACAGCGCGGTCTCATAGGACCGGTTGGGGATTCAAACGTTAACTGACAGAAACATACTCCCATATACCTTCTTTGGTTTACATCCCAGGATCTTGAGGTTTGTTTTCGGACGCCCCATGGGACTTGGCACTCAGGTAGACCGTATCCTGGAATAGGACATAGAATCATTGCCGTAACTAGAGTTAGGGTAAGCGAATATGTTTTCTTGGGATAATTTTCGAAGTTAACACGGGCGAAACCACTAGTGGAAGCTATACTAACCTATACTTCTGTTTATACAAAAGTAGGACAGTATCTAGGAATAGATTAGTAGTTGTCGTTGTAGTAGCAGTTTATGATAAAACGTGATGTTAGTCACAGCTGTCATGTGGGTGACGACTTGATAAGCTACTGTGTGTTGTACGCAGGCCTTGGACTTATGGAACTGATTCAGCTGCAATTTAACTTTGGCAAAAGATTTCGACTCATCTCGATGCGATAGGTTCGACGTCCTTTAAAATTTTGACCGCCATAGTGTCAGCAAACCATAGGGACTGCGGGATTTTCTAAAAAGGAAACCCGTAGTCCTAAAACGCAAAGGGCAATTAAAATGGACAGCTGTGGTTTTAGTCAGTAAAGTCAGACATCCGCTCCACCTCGAGTGGGTGAAGTTATTTGATGATTAAACTTAAAAATAACAAATATTAGTTCCGTGCGCTGCTGTACAGAAACCAATTGTTCAATAGTTCTGTTATAATAAGCAATTTTCTGTGAAGGAATCAGGATTCATAGAAGAGCCTCTTATAAGCCGACCTAAACCAAAAAGGTTTGTTAGCCCCAAGGCAGCTAAACACAGGAAGGGGTCGTGGCTAGAATAACAACAGCCAAATGGATTAATCTCCAACGTTATGCAACACTTTCTCAGGTCAGCCAGTAGATGGGGTTACCCTGCTAAGATGCTAAGATTCTTCTGTGACTCGCAAAAACACATATTCATGAATCCCCGATCGGTCGCATGAGACCGCGCTGTTATTGTCTTACTATTGTGTCTCGTTTCGCCGGTAACTGATAGGCTAAGCCATTAGTTACGGCTGTCATGTGTAGATATTTGACAGTCGTTACGGGAATCATAAAAACATCATGGAGTCTAGCTTGTACTTGAACGGCTATAAACACAAGAAAAAAACCTGCGACGTGGAAGTTAGACTCGCGCACAAAAGGGCTCTGTCCAAACTTAAGCACATCGCAAAAAAAATGTATGTATGTACTAAAAAATACAGACTTTTTCGTTAACTTGTTGCTACACGGAATTGCTTCTTGCAAAACAAGATTCTATGCTAACGGGAAGACCCCTATGGATTTTAATTTCTTCACGAGTATATGAATATTCACCATAAATGGGAGCATAAATGGACTCACCCTCTCAAAAATAAAAAAAAAACATCTTAGAAGTTTGATTTTTTTACTCCTTCATACGGTCGCAGATTTTGATAACTTGTTGCTATTAATTTCAGCTTGATGCCTTCACAATATGGTTTTGGAGAAAAGGGGTCTTATTAGACGGATAACAAAGTGATCCTCTAGGGTGCCGTTGATATCGATTTAGGTAGGGAACCCTTCTACCTGGCTATTGCCAGGGTCCGCCTTCCGACTGAGTTTTCTCCTGATCAGCGACATCCTTTCCAGTAAGGCCATAGGGAACCCTAAAAAAAACAAAAAGGCACCAAATTCCATAATACTTCTAAGTATTCCAGTAACAAGAGTGTTCACGTAACGAAGTCTCGTTAATGTTATTACGAATGGAATCCGATTAACATACCATATTCGGTGAGCCTTTACGTAAGGCGGGCTGAAATGTCCCCCAGTTGTAATGGCCATTCATAATAATCATAACTAAGTTACTAAAATCTGGGGTAAGGTCGGGCGTGAAGGTTACTTCGGGTTTTCTTTTTAAATCTAGAAATTAGTATTTCCTGGGTTTAGAGGATTTTTTCCTAATGAAGTACAGTGGTGGTAGAAAGAAAGAAAATAAGTTTGCCGAATGTTGCCATCACTGCAATATAAATGCAAAATAAAGAAAATCCTGACAGTAGGCAAAGAAACAGTCAATTCTTACATTTTCGTTGCCTACTGTCAGGATTTTCTTTATTTAAAAAAAGCTGTTTTTATTTCACTAATTCTTTGAAGTTTTAACCGAACCCATTCACTCGACATAATCCCTCAGCGTCCCTCGTATAAATCTCATAAAAGAAATAAATGAACGTTCTATAAAAGCTGTTAAAGCCTTCTTCAGCAACAAATGACTATAAATAGTATGAAAATCCAATTTACAAGTTACAGGCGTTATCTAAGTGGGAGCAGGCGGGGTAAGATATGCGGGAAATTGAGAAAAATGGCGCGAAAGCGACAGTGCGTGGGCGAGCGTGGGCGAACGCGAAGCCAGACATGGGCCATGGTGGGCCAGCCCGTGACGTCGGCGACGACGCTGCTCCCAACGGCCTTATTATAAAAATAATAACCTGATAAATATTTATGGCCAGTCAATGAATAAGTTTGAAAAAGAAAACTGCGTTCGCAATTTGAAATTCGATCCTTTATAATTTATTTAAAAATAGAAGCGTAAGTTTGACAGAGATTCTTTTCGTATCTGAATTAAACGATTGTTTTTTTCTAAGATTTTAAATAAAATACGTGAGAGGTAGATATTCTATTATCTAATGTAGCTATTTCGTTTGTAAACACTTGTGTTCGTGATAGTAGGTGACGTCTAAATAATATTACGGCCCGCAACTTGTTACTGTCAGTCCGTAACTATGTATTATTAAGGGTTAGTTAGACAAACACTAAAGTTTTGGTCTAAAAGCTTTTAACTTTATAATGGTCCTACGAGTCATATTAAAAAACTAAGGATGTTAAATATTTACCTAATCTCTGGTCTAGCTGATTAAATTTGACTATCTACACCACAATCGGTTTCTACATGCCTCTACCTGCTTTATTCTTTCTGCCAAGTTTTCTAGTGGCTATCAGTAACTCCCTTTTCTTTCTTATCACTTTTCACACAATCCATCCATTTTCTTTGGCCACCCTTTTCCTCTCCATCCATTCACTTGACATCCACATACCGATTAATAGACTTTTGGAAGTATGCGAAACAGAGAGTAAAGTTCCACATACCTGAGTTGTAAAGGGAGGATCATCCGACCAGACAGACGGGTGTTATGTCTGATGGGCAACTGCCCGATAGATGTTTTCGTTCTTGAAATAAATTATAAATAGTTTATTTCTTCAACTAGTTTTTACAATATTAATTAGTTGCCAGAACTACCCTGGAAGCATGTAGTAATGCTTGTATTGGGTCGTTCCGCTCTTCCTTAGGAACAATGCTCAATGCTGAGGTACTTAATTAGAGATATTAAACTATTTTAAGCATTTACTAGTAAATGAAACGTAAAGATACTGGTATGGCTCTTACTCTGTGTGTGTGTTCTTATGTGACGCCATAGATTTCGTTAGACTATTGTCAAAAAATATGAGTCCTTAATCTTGTTCGACAATATTTCTAATAAATTCTATTCTGTTCAGATGTTCAAGAATACTCAAGACAGCCACCGTACAAAGCGATGTTCTCCTTAACAGTGGCCGCTGCGTCGCCTGTATCAGATCCCTGTGCCCAGAGAACTGGCAAATTGGATGGGGACGCAAAAACTTAGTTATTTTTCAATGAAACGTGGAATTGAAACCGAGAGTGCCTTTCTAGTTGTATTATCTCTTTGATTTAAACCTTTCTTGTACGCGTATTACGGAAGCTATAAATAGAAGTCTGTGGATTTTATTAGGAGATAAGGAGCTTTGTGTTTCATGTTTGGCCAAGTATAACTTACGTTAGGGAATTACAGCATCCGCAGAGGCCCAGCAGGGTCGAAGCCTAGTGGTGCTATGGGTTAAAGAGAAGCTGCTGGAGCCCAGGAACGAGGGCAAAAAAGAACAGGTGTCTAATACCTCCTCTCAATTCGACCAAGAGTGGTTAAGGTCACTGGATGATTTTTCAACTAAAAAAAAACACATCAGTGCGTATAATGGATCCTGTGTGATTAAATTATTGTCAAGTATTAGCTACTGCCAGGCGCCTTCAACGCGTGATGAACATACTCGCAGGATAAAAGTATCCTATGTGCTATTTCAGTAGTTGTTCTACCCGTGTACACCTTGTACATAGAAATCCGTTCAGCCGTTCGGGCTTGAAGAAGTCGCAAATATATACTCGCACATTTCCCCTTTAATGTGATAATTTATCAGTTAAATACATTGCAAATAATACGATTTACATGTAAATTTTAATCAATCATTCATAAGAATTCAACTCAGACACAATCATATCCTTGAACTAAAAAGCCCATATATCTACACAGATTATCAAATTAAACTTAAAAAAATCAACCTAATAGCGGTATCATGTGTTCCATTTTCGAATCTGATACAAAATGTAGAGCAACACACGTCACACCGTGGGTGGTTGATAACTTGTTATATGGAGCAGCAACGGTTAATGCAGTTACTGCCAGCTATGACGTCATAGGCTGTCTAGACAAAATTTGTGGTAATTTGTGGTGTATGGTTCATCAACACCTACTTGCGTAAAGGGAAGCTCGATTAGTACTCCAATCATCCGGCGTCCCGTGGGTTGGCATTGGAAAGAAAATTTATTCCAAATTCGAATATTCGATTTTCAAAAATAGACTCGAATGGGGGTAGAAGAAATTCTAAAGCGTAGGAAGTGATAGGTGCTAAGTCTACGCCTACGTGTATAAATTGTAATTTGAATTTAGAACTTTTCTTCTTGGGTATGGAAGAAAAAATTATATAGGTACGAAAAAGACAGTACACGTAGCTTAGAAATATATATTTTTGACATACATTTTTGATAGACAAACACATAGGTACTTACACAATTATACATACACCGTGTGTAGAAACTAACAGTTTCCATTAAAAAAAAATGGAAAATCTGGCTAAAAATTTCACTACTAGGAGGGTTTAGAATCATGTACTAGATGAATGGTATTCGTTTGTGCGTCAATGTCGACACACGGGATATATAGTTTAAGTAATACAATTTCGTTGAACGAAGTAAAAAAAGAATGAAGATGAGTTAGTGTTGAAATAACTGAAATTAGATAAAACCAAAATAGCTTCAACGAGAAAGGAAATGTTCTTTCTGATATTTCCAACATTAAGATTCATGAGACATCACCAATATCGATCAAACATGTTATTTACAAGCATTTTCGGCATTCGACGATTACATTAGCATGGATTGGCGTCAGGCCCTTAAATATTGAACTTGAGGAAGGATGAGAAAAACAAATTACACAAAAACCATTGCTGCGCCCCATTCAATCGACATCAATACTTTTCATGTTAAAGAAAGCAATGTAGAACGATTTTTATGGAGGGTCGTGTATGCTACTCGAAGAGGCGGGGTTCCGATCAAATCGTGTGGTGTTAAAGCAATTATCTTCCGTCTATTGTCTAGACGTGTAATAGATGTTGTATATGTACTGGGATAGCGTTCATTTGTTTCAATATTGTCTTATGAATACACGTGCTGAAAGTTGTGTTACGTGCAATGCGTAGAATACCTACCTTATTCAACCTTATAAAGTTTACACTGCTGGAACTCAGGCTACCTCTCTATGAGAAAGAATGGGCCGTGTTCTTCAATTCGAGCTAAGTGTGGGTAGGTAGATGTCACACGACTCGAATTTTCTAAGATGGTGAATTCCTCACGACACGATGTTTTCATTTACTGTTTTGTGAACTTTCATGATGGCATACATTAAACAAAGCATGGCGAAATATAGACAGGGCCATAACTAACGATAGAATTAAACACATTACCAGTGGTATATTAAGTAAAAAGTTGATTATATTAGAAAATACCAGCTACAATTCTTTAGTAATATCATCATTTTTTTTGTGTTTAATATTTTGATCGCAGTTACTTTGTATGTAAACAAAGTCCTATCCATCTCCAACTACGTTAATGTAGTCATCGAACCGAAAACACAATCGTACACAATCTAATAGTTTAATTACTTGCTTACAGACCGCATCGTTACATATTGTTGTACCAAAAGACCAGAAATTCTCAGGCGATGACTCTGCTGCGACCTATTTCGCACCAATCTCAGAGTCCCACGATTGCAACAACAGATGTTTAAGCTAACAAGAACTGTGAATACTGCTCAATAGAATGAGCTATAAAAATCTAGTTGCTTCTTACATATACCGTACTACCGAACAACCTACCTATATCACTTATTAGATCATTCGTAGCTTAAGACCTAGGCAATACATCTCTTAAACAAAAAATATTTAATGATAACGCAAGAAACAGGTTAAAAATATTTTCAACTTTTTATAAATGATTTATTATTGTTGCTTAAACAATTTATTACGTTTCAGCAAGCTTTAAAAATTTAAACAATCCATCATTGTCAAACTTGTTTTCTTTAAGGCTTTCTTGTAATTTTATTTCGCACTCTATTTTGAACTTTTCACCTGTTAATACTGCCTTCATATCTAATTAACCTAGATTATTAAATTTTAGGTCAAACTTGTTATGATAGTTTCTGAAAGTATGTTACATTATCTTCTGTACAATCAAAAAAAGCTAAACAAAGATTTCTTTAAATAATCTAACTAAACTAAAGAGCAGACAAAAACCTCGTTGAATACACAACATTGGACAATGGCGGTGTCATTAAACGACTTTACATTACCAAGTTAACAAGAGCAAGTCAAAATGCACTGCTCGATCGCGATAATGGCCAATCCGACAACGGTACAGAGTGAACCGGATGCGAATCCACTATCGGCTGGTGAAAGTAGATGTTACAAAAAATGCTCCCATTCCTTGCACCGGTTGATATTTCATGAGACATTCACTTGATACCAAATAGCGTGTGTGTAGCCTGTTTTGTGAGCTACAAGATCTGGACCAACCTGGTTTTTGGAGCTGAAGTGGGGGAAAGGACTTGTTTTATGACTTCTTGATTTGTCTTACCTTAATTTTTAAGTACCGTTCTGATTTTATACATATTTTATTCTTTAAATATTATAATTTCATATGCAGTTTCTATTCAACGAAATTGTTATATCCTGATGTCATTTCTATTTGGAATCTGCAATAAAATATAATAAATATATATTCAAATCTGCATAAAAATTTTAATATATCATATAAATTCATCATGAGAGTTGCTGTACCGTTTCGATATTCAAAAGGGTGCAAGTCGTGAAAGTGTTATATTTCAATCTAGGGGCGAAAGCAGATACTGGAGCAAGATGAATGTTTGAAATGATTTAACTGTAATTAGAGCATAGTATGTTCATAAATAAAAGGAGATATATTGACGTTGTCCCTTAGGGTATTTGATTCCAATACTGGTGATATGTAGCTAACAGAATACACGACACATCAAATAATAAGGGACTAAACAAACAAATAAATAAAAGCGAGTCTATAACAAGCGAAACTCTCCTCATAATAATATTAGTACGACAACGCTACTAATAGATCACGACCTAAAGTGAAACACGAATGAATTATTTGATTCCATCTTCCATTGCTCCCTGCTTATTCAGAAAATAGCTACATTTAAGTGTTTCTCACGTCTCGAGGCTCGTTTGAAAGCTACTCTGTCCTTTAGTATCAGGATGGCAAGTTAGCATGCACTGGCATGCACGACGGGCGGTTTACGGCCCACTACACTGCATGCTCCAAATTCTAGCGCATTTTGTCTTACCTATAAAGTTGCTCCACATCCTGTTGAACAAACGAATTTAATGCCGGCTAAAATAAACTACGTAGTTTAGTTTACCGGGAAAGTGTTTCTTGGGCTTTGTCCTTAGTTACGGAAGCAGGAATAGTTAGTGTTGCGAGTTATATTACCTTCAGTAGGAGCAATGAAAGTATTTTTAAATGTCAGTGTAATTTAAATGATTTTTCAATTCAAAAAGACACCCGAATCATCTACACCAGCTGTGTGCGGTCTTGTGACAAGTCGATTAAAATTCCACTCCCCAAAAGACAGTAAGATCGTAATCATTTTATACGAAAATTAACATTCCATTCCAAAAACGGTGCAATAATGTTAAAATCCAAAGAATTTTGGATATAAAGACCAAATATCCAGTGGTCCTTGCGAATGGATAGGAAACGGCCGTAAATTTTTAAATTATATCTAAAGATATTTTCCACAATTTATGCTGGACATATAAAATACTCGGCGACCTTAAGTTTGCTTGGAGACAAGGAACCTGAATGTTAAATTAATGAAGTGGTCGAAACGTATTCAATATTCGCATGCAAATACTATTAAGTTGTCTTGATTATGCATTGCACTATGAAAGACGGAATTTTACGCTAAAGTGCATAATCTGTTTAGTATATTTCGAAGAACAGGATCTTAAATGTCCGTAACATTATCTTGATCGTAAATAATAATAGACGACATGATTTCATTTATCAGAATTTACATACTGTAATAGTGTTGCTAGCTTGCTAAATGGTGGCAAGTGGATTATTTATGTATGTAGTTTCCGTACCTACGATAAGTTTTATGTAATCAACGTTTCCCAAATTGTATAGACAATTAATTGTGGTTGTAGGTACTTTGTTTTTTAAAACTACAATGATAACTTGACAGCTTAGTAAACTCACGTTTTGTTACCAGTTTACTACCTCTGTTTCTCATAGGTTGAAGCGAAAAAAATCAAAATTAATTGCTCAAAGAACAATGAAATAAAAGAAATGTAGTTGGGCTGCCTCTAATTGATTAATGTGTTTAATTTGAGACTAGCGTTTTACTATCTTAAACGTTTGTTCCTTTCACACGTGGGAATTAAGTGAAATGAGAGAAAGAGATGGGGCTATAGCCAATTGTGTTCGTTGAAGCTCTCACGCGACTGTTCACAGCGAGTGAGATGATAAATTGTTTTGATAATGTTACGGCTTTGGAGTAACGGAGTAACAGTACACCATGTATTTTGTCGAATACTTAGAGGTGTTAATGTATCGATAGCAATTAGTATTTTTATTGCCTATTCAATGTAATAAAATACTCAATCATTGAAATTTTTCGTGTACTCTACATACTTCTTGGAGAAATCGAACATGCTCGAAGTTAATGCTCCAAATATAGTCTGTGTTCTGCACAATATAATAAAGTTCAGTTATTTTATCAAGTTCTTTAGGTAACGGATGTCTGACGGTATCGGAAAACCTTTAATGATTACTTATCTTATAAGTTAGGTCCTGTTCCTTGGGTCCGGTTCCGTGATATACTCGTGAATACATACATTGACTGTATCTATCTTACCTCGCCTACCTAAGCTTATCAATTTGCTAATTCAAGTCTGACATCATTTAATTTTCTTTATCGTTTAATTACTCGTTCAATATTCTCAATTAATGCGTGATAGACTGGTCTAAATCTAGCTCAATCTATAGGTCACTTATTGCATTGTGCTGAGGCCGCTAGTGTTGTATATGTGATATTTTACGATTACGCAACCGGCCAACTTTGAGAATTGGTACGCGAACCGGTTTACTGGTCCAGTTGCATCACTATGCACATTTGACAGCGCATGTATGTGTATGTGTGAGTAGAGGAGTGTAACCGGTCTAGGTATTAATAACTTCGATTAGTTGACGAAATCAGGCTCTTGTTTTGTATGGAATTGGTTTATACATTTGTCATTTGCAGTATAGTTCTTTAAATTAATATTGAGCTGTATCGAGATAGCTGTAATTAATTATGGAAGTGTGCAGAACATTCACAGTTGTATTGTATTTGATAGCATCTCGAGAAGCTCACGTTCGGCTGTCTCAACTGTCAATGACGCAACGGTCACTGTCTGTCAAGAGAACAAGCTCAGTAGCACCAATCGTGGCTTCATTAAAATGTTGCAAGCTTACTCTGACGTTCACTATTGTTTTCATTAGCTTTATATCACCAGTGAACAATGTATAGGTTTATTGGAACTCACCCAAATCAACAATGGGATGCTGTTTTGGAACAACATCTAGAATGGATTAGTTCATGAATCCCCAACCGGTCGCATGAGACCGCGCTGTTGTCTTACTATTGTGTCTCGTTTCGCAGGTATGTGATAGGTTACTTCTAGGCATGCGTGCTCCATCGCCAACTACATCATCGCTTACCGTCAGGTGAGATAGTGGTCAAGCGCAAGCCTATCAATTTTAATAAAAATATAAAAACTTCGAAATCATAAAGGCGATACAGGAATTTATTGTGACCTTTTATCTACTTCATCTCCTTTATCATTGGGTATCTTAATTGGAACGCATAACGCTCCGGTATGCGGTGACTGACCAATAATTTTTCCACCGCTATCGCGAACTGTGGCGGAGACGACAAGACATTTTTCATATGATTATTTTTCCAACACCGTACACCCTATATTAGAGCGGTTTGCGTTCCAATAAAGAGAACAAAGCTACTCGTATACATGGCTTCAGGCTTCAGGTTTAGAGTGCTTAGTCCGAGTTGGTTTTACGTTAACTTGATATGATGTTGAGAGAACCAAACGCGGTACACATTTCGACAACGTTAACGTAAAAACAATTCGCACTCAAGGTACAAAGTCCGATACTGCTGCTAAATCTATTTATTTAGCTGGCGAGGAATGCAAGATAAGTACTAGTGTACTACATATTTGTACACATGTAAGCAAATGCATTTCACAATCAAGATTAATGCACCGACAATCTTGTGGATTCCACAGTTTCTATGTTTCCGTGCAATTTGAGGAAGAGACTTGCATAAGATGTTTGTTTGGATTTATTCACCATCATAATTATCACACAGGTTGTGATGATGATGATGAAAAAATTTGACATCATTTAGAGAAACTCAGTCATCTCCCTAGCCTTTTCTCAACTAGCTTGAGTTCTTGAGAGCTTTCAGTTTAATTACTTAAGGGTGAATAGCTGTGTTTTAGTAGGTTTTCAAAATTTTCAGTAGTCACGATTGCAAAACCAATAATTTTGGATTCTCCTACTTACTTTTAAAAGTAAATATGATTCTGCACCACATAAATATTAGTATATCTAAATAATTAGTCATTTATATCTAACAAGGACTAAAAGTTTACGCGAGTCAAATTGCGAAAAATGAAGTCAAGTTTATTTATAAGTACAAAGTGTTGTAATCATAGTTGTTTACCTAAAGAGAGATAATTCCTTATATTGATAAATAATACGTGATGTAATGAAATTATGTTTACGTTGATAACGACGTATCCTTTTGAACGTGATAAGTGATAGAGATTTTGATATCAGTGTTGATGAGTAATTGGAATTCACTATTTTGACAATAGCAACAGGAAAATTGACGTTTTAATGTTGTTGCCATTTGAAAAGATTAATAAAATAAAATGGGTTAAAAGGTTTCTTTAAATATTGCTGAACAACTTTATAATTTGGAAACTTTGATGGTTTTTAATTTTGATTTCGAAAATATATAACTAGATGATGTTGCTATTCAAACTTATATTTTTGGTAAATAAGATTTTTCTGATAGAAAACTTAAGACTTAAGTATTTTTTTTTTAGCCACCGCATACATTTTTTGTACCGCTTTTAAAGAATTGAAGTGGATGGGAAAAGGTCCCAATACTTTGGTTCCACCAGATTCGCACCGCTTTAGACTACGGTATAAAATGCCCTTCACAAGTCTAGAATGAAAGTGATGAAGCAGGAAGGTTACGACCTTCAGCATTGAGAAGTAAGACGCTAGGAGGAAGAGGTACCGCTATTGAAGTCATTCTCAAATTTACGGACAATCCTCACATTTACCTACTTAACAAATCTGCATAAACAATTTTATAAAACACACAATTATCGGCTTGCAATTGCCAAACTGTTGAAGTCTTAGTCACGACTCTTACCCAATAGCAATCGTGGATCTCCACGACTCTAAACGTGTAATTATATATTTTTTAAGACAATGCTCGATGGTTTCGTGCTGTGAATATGTTCTGAATAGCTCACAGTGACAGACGACTAGTATTATAGACAGACTCAAGTGCTAAACTACTATTAAGGCTTCGTCTAGACTGTGAGAGAATATATATTGAAGTATTCGATACTGTCAATACTTGTATCGTTTTTGGGGTTCCGTACTGTAATGATGCCAACGGGAATCTATTACTAAGCCACCACTGTCTGTCCGTTCATCTGTTTGTCAGAGGGCTGTGTCTCGTAAACCGTAAGAGGTTTAATTGCTGCTACAACAATCAATCTCTTGGCTTGTTCCATATTTGCGCCATTTAGGCGATTTTGCTTTAATTCTAGTTTTTGTCCCAATGTGTCAGAAGCCAGTAAATCTGACTCCAGTCTTGCCGTGAAGTACCGTGTTACCCCAGTTAATGGGTTGTGGAGGTCTGGTAGGCAGCCGCTCCTCGTAAAATACTGGTATTCAGCTAAATCCGGCTTGACTGGAAGCCGACCCCAATATAGTTGGAAAACTAGGCAGATGATGATGATGTGCCAGAAAGTCGTTCTGGATGGTTCGCCTTTAGGTAGTTGGTGGTCGACATAGGTGATAGAACTCTTCCTCTTTTGTCCTCTGATTTCTGAATGAATTCGAATTTCTGAATTCGAATTGCCGTTACAACAATAAATAAAAAGGGTTTCGCATACAAGAAACGTTATTTTGTCGGCGTTTTTGGTCGATTTTAATATTGTGGTATTGAACTCTTCTTCTGCGAACCCGACTCGCACTTGGCCAGTTTTTTGATATGATGATGTTTTTTCTTGTAAGTATCAATTCTCTCTCTCTTTTTGTCAATCACTCTTTCGTTCTGTCTGTAGGTCTGTCTAGGTATGAGTTTCGGTTCAGGTATGCTCAGCGCAACTTTATTTTATCATTCTGTTCTATGCTTCTATTTTATTTTGTTGTCGTTTTATTTTGTCTGTGCTAAATAAATGTTTTCTATTCTATTCTTTGGCAATAATGACAAAAGCAATAAGACTTGCTCTTACAACTTGGCCCTAATTCGTAAGGACGTGAAGTCTTTGCCATCGAATTAAAATATTATTGTTTAATGAATTGAATGAGGGCAAAGAAGGAACAGGACTGTATTTTAGTCAGTAGATTTTTAAAACGAGTTCAAATAGTACATCACTTTTGGCCCTGGGTTGAACAAAAGAGATCTTGTCGATCATCGCTTACCATCAGGTGAGATAGTGGTCAAACGCGAGCCTATGTATAATAAAAAAAAGGCAACAAAGTCTGGCATGCTCTGCTCAGAGCGAAAGAAGTTATTTTGATGATTTCTCACCTTAAAAAATATCGAATGAATAAATTATAAGTTTCAAAGCCCTTCTCATCTGTGACTTACAACAATACTTATTAAAATATTCGCAGTAAGTTTTCATTGTCCAAAAACCTCAGCCCGCGTCCTACACGCGTACAACCTTTTTGACGCCATCATTGAGTCACAGAGGGCAGTCAATGACATCATAATTATGTACCATGTCAAACCTCTTTGGGAAAATTTGTGGCTCGACACGTGGTGCGAGTTAATTGCTAACGCCATCTAGTGACAAGTGACGGAAACATTGTTGCCATGGGAATTAGAATTTTTCGAATTAATCTTTTGCTAGCGATGTCGTCCGCGTTAAATTCAGGAAACTTCCGAAGGAATGTTCTATGAGAAAAGAACCACGGGTCTTGAACGCAAAAGGCCGCTAAATTTTATTTAGGTACTATTAAGTTTGTTTTTTTCTTGTTTTCTGATATTTAACGAATTTCAGTCCGGCTTGACTGGAAGCCGACCCCAATATAGTTGGGAAAAGGCTAGGCAGATGATGATGATGAAGTTTTGCGGCCCGGTTAGCGCAGTGGGTTCGATTCCCGGCCCGAATAGGTGTTCCGGATCTGGGTGTCTTGTGTATATGACTTTAGTTGTTTGTGAATGCACCCACGATACAGGAGGATTACTATTGTGAAGTATAAGTCTGACACTCCTTCTCAGAGGATAAAGTTTTTAATAATTTCCTCCTCTAAATAAAAAGGATAGAAAATATTCTATTTCCTAATCAAGATAGAAGTCTACCAGTATCCTTAGTTCCAACCAAAACCTTTCAACAGTTAAAAACTGATTAATTACAAGTCAAACGCACACTTTCACAGTAGTTATAGAATAAAATGATCGAAAACTAAAACTCCAGAAATGTTTTCAGCGAATAAGACTAACTTTGATGTGGCAAAAGTTTTTCTGGAAAAAAGTAACTAAAAGATTATTTTTTTAATTTTTTTAAGGTTAAATATCAGAAAACAAGAAAAAAAAAAAAACAAACTAATAACACATCAAAGGTTTCACTTAAGTCCAATTCGTTTCCGGTTATTACGACTCAGACCATGAAATTGTTATTTCGTAAAAGATTTTGGGAACCTTCTGGTGCCCTTATTTATTTCTATTCTATATTTCCCATGGGACGTCTGTGTCTGACATTTTCCTAAGTTTGAGTCATAACAGTCACGTCCAAAGAGGATGTTTGTATTGCTGGTTGTTTCAGTTTTTCAGCTTCAGGAAACATAACACCACGCTTGGTTTTCCCGAAGGAATGGACAGAGGTATTGGTTTTCTTACCTTGGCACTCTACACCGGTTTTTTTCTAAGGTTGGAAATGATCAAAATTACTTCTCCCGCTGTGTGCGTAGCAGGACATGTCATGTCATATGTCAGACTTCTACTGACTAAATCCCCACTCTTGTCTCACGCTCTCTTTTTTGCCGTAAGTCCAAGGGTTCTCTTTCGTTCAACCGGGACGCCGCCGGTGGGTTTTCTATACTAATATTATAAGGAGGTAAAATTTGTAAGTTTGTATGTAGGGGGTAATCTCTGGAACTACTGGTCCGATTTGAAAAAATCTTTCAGTGTTAGATAGCCCATTTATCGAGGAATGCTATACCATCACGCTACAACCCACGGGAGCGGAGCAGTAACGAAAAATGCGGGTGAAACCGCAGGGGACAGCTAGTAGTTAATAAAAGTCTAACAGAAGGCACTGTATTTATAGACTATTACTACAGTCCTTCACTTTTGTTATTCATGTGTTAAGATGTGGACATTGGAGTGGGTTACATGCTTGTGCATTCAGTTTTAAGGCTTTTTTTTTGTAATTTTCTAAGGAAACTTGTATGTTCAAGTTTCCTCCTGATGTTTTTCCGCGAGAGCAGAAGAGAGAGAAATGAGAGAGAAGAAGACAGCAATGGTGGTGAAACAAATTACACTAAGTAGCCTACTGGGTCCAATAGGCTACTTCCCCTGCTTTGCATGGACCGAGAGGGCGTGCCAGACTTTCTGACTAAAATCAACCTATGTTCCTTTAGTTTAAACCCCTTTTGCGTTTCAAACATTCCCGCAGCTCAACTCCAGTATAATAATATCCTTACGTAAGTAAAGTGCTAGTTTCGTAACAGTACCTACTTAGGTACCTACTATGTTATTGTTTGTTTGATATTTTCAGTTCTCATGAATCTTATGACGTGATTCACATTTTTAACGACTTTCCATTTTACTAATGTCATTCCGTACTGTGGACATTGAAATTTGTCGTACAATGCAACATTGTTCGAAAGAGTTACCGTGGCCCTGGGATCCTGAAGGAAACTGAAGAAACAGGGGTGGCTTTTAGTCAATAAAAGTCTGTCACGTTCTCTCGTTACACCCTAGAGTAGAAGTCATTGGATAATTTCACACCTCAAAAAAAAACGCCTTTATAATATTAGGTAATCGTACATATTTTGTTTCCAAATAGGTAAGATGAATGAAATACACCAATTTTTACTAATAAAGATTTTCTTTCTACATTATGCATTATTGACAGTAAGCCTTCTGACCTTCTTTACTCTGTGGCATCAAACAGAAAGCTGATTGGTGCGGTATTATCAATCAGTCTAAAAATAAAGCAAATTGATTTGATTGGAGCACAGTGTTAGTGTAAGTAACGAACCGACAGTTCCACCATTAGATGTAACCATAAGAGGAATGTAGTTTAGATGCATTTTAGTAATAGTTATCATAATATGTGTATATTCAGGTAAAAGTTAGTATTGTATGTTTGTTACTCCGTTACGCTTAAACGGCTTAAGGGATTTGGGTGGAATTTAGCACATCAATAAAAAAGAGAAACAAAAGAAAAAAAAATAATAAAAAAATCAAACCAAACCAAAATTATTTTCGTTCTTTTCTTTCTTTGTTCTAAAATAGCACAGGGGATTATTTTTGGTCACGCAGCCGACGCCACTGACAAAAGATAGTCGTAAATTAAAACCAATGAAGATAATAATAAATGAACCATAAGACTTATTGACATTTGAATAAAGAAAGTAATTGAATTAAAATAATCAAAACTTATGAATATTAATAGGTATTACTGTCCAAATAATTGCTAGGGGACGGCAAACATTTTTGAATGCGTCTACGTAATTTCAATTCAACAAACATTTAATCATATTTACAAACATTCTTCGAAGCACGTGTAAAGAGAAAAGAATTTACATTAATTAAATTCTAATTTTAGACACGCTTCCATAAGCTACGCATAATTTTAATTCCCAATACATGCGTACAAGTCAATCACACCAGGTGTAAAGAACTTACATTCCAACCGAATTGAAATGTTTATCACGAACAACTATTTGGTTTTTCCAAGACGACCAGTATATCACCAGGTTCATTACCCCTGAGATCTCAAACGCTATTTTATGAAAAATCGCATAAACACTTTTTAGTTTGTTTGTAATAAAACGTAGAGGAAATGCAAATAACGACGAGTTTCTCGGAAAATTTGGAACATATGCGTGCAAAAAAATGTACGAGTACACTTTACAGAAGCGTTAGACAGGTACTTTTTTGTTTTTGAGGCGGGAAATTATCGACAGTCTTGTCCTGCTCTAGGTTAAAGCGAGAGGGCGACAATCAGTGTTCTTCAATAACTCTTTACGTTTCAGAGCTGTTACCAGTCGTAATTCAATCAAACAACGTTTCCATAGCCCTCGGGCACACACACACTTCTTTTTTTGAATCCGCTCCGTTAATTCAGACGTTAGGAGCCGTCAAACACACACACACACAAACATACACACACACAGATATCTACAAGTAGTTAAAACATGCCTTTCTTTTGCGTGGTTGTTGGTTCGTAATGTCGGAAGCTCATCAGGCAGTCGGAAGGCGTCCGGAGGTCGGCGACCGAGTTCGGCTCCACGGCCGTTCATTCGCCTCCTCTATTTGTGAGGTGCCTGTGTACACTCACTGCCAAGGTGAGGGACACAGTGTTAAGGTGCACATCGATCAGAACGTAACGAGAATCTGCGAACTTAGTTATGAAGTTTGTAGTCGAACATAATTATATTAGCTTCATTTTTTTTTCTTTTCTATTGTTTTTATTAAGCATGGCATTAAGGCCACCTCTCTACTTTTGTGTGCATAAAGTAAATAAATCTGTTCTCGCGTTACGACTATTTTTGCTCGTTTCTATTTTAACATACCATTTTTTTTTGCTTTTAATTACCCTTTTTACTGACAAAAGAGTACTGTAATAAAATATAGGAATGAGTTTGAATGAAAGTAGACTGGTTTCTAGAACTAGTTTTTGACTAGACAGTTGTATTTCGGGTTTAGTAAAAGGTTTATTGTTGGGGCCATCTAGATAACCTCGATGTGTATATGACATGTTATATTTCAGTCTGACTTACTTTAAGTCTAACAAAAAACTTTCATTCAAGCCTCTATTTATCTTTTGAATGGAGCATTTAGAATTCTTCTAATGACACTCGTTCATTTTTAAAGACTCAAACTGTTTATCAGTTCAAAGAAAACATAAGACCAAAATGACTGATATACATAGAAACCAGGGTTTAGTTCTGAGAACTAATCAGTTACTAGGCAGCCTAATCTAGGTTGTCAGATATACTAACAGTATTGTCAAAAACCTACGCACACTTTCTTTAATAAAGCATTGGATTGGTTTATTTTCAAATAGCTGTGCTATTCGGCATTCTAAGCTTACGATCTAGTCTACCACTACCTTTAAAATAGTGGAATGGCGAATTTATTAGACGTTGACTCTGCGGAGACAGAGCAGTATTTTATGTCCACAAATTATATCATCATTGATAGTAATGATTCTTTTATGAAACTACTCGGATTCATTGAACTTTTAGGAGTGGCGTAGTCTTGATTGTAGTTAATAAATTGATTGTGATAACTTTATTTTAGGAATAAGTTCAAATTGTGTCTACATGACTTCAGCCAAAAGACGTCCACTGTTGGACATAACCTCCTCCAAGTTTCGCCAATACGAACGGTCCTGTGCGTCTCGCATCCATAGGATTCCCCGACCCTCACCAGGTCGTCGGTCCATCTTGTGGGAGGCCTTTCAACGCTGCGTCTTCAACGTGGTCACCATTTCAGAACTTTTCGTCGCCATCGACTATCCGTTCTGCGAGCAATGTGCCCTAGCCACATGCTATGTCGGTAACCTTGGTTCTCCTACGGATATCCGTTCAAATAGTAAAATCTTATGAGCTCGTCCAGTAATAAATCTCCAGGAGATTTCTGTCAATTGTCTTACTATTGTGTCTCGTTTGCGGGTATGTGATAGGATATGTAAATATAAAACCCTAAGAACACGGTTATCCACAAACAGATATACAAACCTAACAAAAACCCTGTATGGAGAATACTCTTTAAAAACTATTTAAAAACTGTCAGGTTTATTTGATTTACTATGAAAAACTTAAACGCGGGAAAACCAATACGATATTATATCTTTGACTTTCCTTATGTACAGAGAAAAACTGATACAGGTAAATAACACTGGCCGTTTATTTAAATTCGAAACTAATATTCTAGAATTTTTACTTTTTAATACATTATATAAATTCGCTCAACTAGAAAAGAAAAACAAAAACGAACGATAAAGAACTCTATAGTGTTGCAAATACCGTTCACGATATTTTTTTTTATTTTGTTAATGGCGTAACGTCTGGTAGTTTATTGACCTTCGGATGGAGTTGGTTCACTGCCTACATACTTGTGATGTATCAGTGTATAGGTAAACAATATTATATGAAGTCGTGGGAGGTTAAAAGACTGATGATGGGATATGCGACTGGTTTTGTCAAGTTCATGGCTGCTCTGTGAATTTGAAATGGCGAAAAGATATGTATTTTATGTCTATATAACACAGTGTAAAGGCCCGCATACCTGGAACTGTGTTCCTATCACCTAAGTTGAAAAGAAAGGATTCTCTGACCAAACGGATGTTTTGTCTGATCAAGGCAACTGCCCGGTAGATGATTTCGGGTGCTGTATGTTCAATCCGCGCGGAGAACTCACACTCCACTTCATTGAACCTAACGAATTAATTATATTACTGCCTAAAAATTCAACTCATTCACTTAAAATATCTAAACAAACATCCGGCTATAGTTCACAGTTAAAAAAATAAAACAATCATCTTCAGTTCCTTCTGGGAATCAACATACTTATACGAGCGAAGTTCATAATAGTTACTAGTTAGAGTTATCTGAAAAAACCAATGAGGTAATGTTCGTGCTTTACCGACAGAGCAACAATCAATTAGCATTCATTATAAGTGCCGTGATGCACCTGTTTTCCCAGCTAAATCATAAAGTGTCGGTTTGTTCAACAGAAATAATTATTGTTTTATGTTTTCTGACATATTGAAAAAATATGTACATACTGTATTAAGGTTATTTTATCTTTACATTGTTAACACCTCTACGATCCGGATGAGGCGTTTCGCTTCGTCGTATACACCGCGTACAATCGAAAGACTGGACCCATTTGCCTGCAGCGGTGTTCCAATCCGATTATAATTTAGGTGTCTTCAAGGCTCGAGTGAAAATCCCGCGAAAACCGTTCCGTTACCGTTAAAAAAGCTTTATGAGCGGTAAAGAGTAACAATGTATGTATTTGTCACACAAACATACGTACGTAACCTATCGACCTAATCATCTATACTTCTATACTAATATTATAAAGAGGTAAAATTTGTAAGTTTGTATGTTTGTAAGTTTGTATGTAGGGGGTAATCTCTGGAACTACTGGTCCGATTTGAAAAATTCTTTCAGTGTTAGATAGCCCATTTATCGAGGAATGCTATATACCATCACGCTACGACCCACGGGAGCGGAGCAGTAACGAAAAATGCGGGTGAAACCGCAGGGGACAGCTAGTTAGTGATAACTCTGTAAATTCCGTTAAACTGATGTGAATGTTTACTTTCCAGGAGATGCAAGACGTGCTAGAAGAGGACTCGGAGATGACGGACTGGCTGATCGAGCGCGACTCCAAGTCGGGCGTGGTGCTGCACGACCGGCTGATGACGGACGCCGCGCTGGGCGCCGCGCCCATCAAGACGGAGCACTCCTACAGCCTGCACTCCGACGTCGAGTCCGAGCCCTCCTCGCCACACCATACCAAAGTTGACGGTAAGTCCTTTGCTCGAAGTATTTTTTATTTATTTAAGCTTTATGTACAGTGGTGGTACATAGGCGGACTTAATGCAACAAGGCATTCTCTACCAGTCAACCTTTGGGTTTAAAAAAAAACAACATGTGGTAGGTTTGCATAATAAACAGATAACAACTAGAATAAATAAGTAGATTAAAATAATAAAATACATATAGTATTCCCGTCTCGGCACCCAGATTTTCGGCACCAAAAGTTTCGGCACCCAAGCTATTCCCGATTCGGCACCAATAGGTATTTTGGATTGGTATTTTGTAAGGTTACTCCCTTTACCACATTTGCACAGATCATAGCTTAATGGCTTGAGTTGGGTGTCAATTTTACGTCCTATAAACCGCGTACACCGCCTATTCACTCTTAACTTTAAAATCCCCAACTTCTAGGCAACCGTGCTCCTTCGTTGCCCAAATCGTCACTTACCATCAGGTGAGATAGTGGTCAAACGCGAGCCTATGCACAATAAAACAAAAAATTGCCTGCTGCGGTCTTCAATTATAATTTGGGTGTCAAGCCTTGATTGAATGAATAGGTTTTTAAAAAAGTAGTGCGCCTACCATTAAAGATTGTATTACTGGTTACCATCAGGTGGGATCGCAGTCAAGCACTAGTTCATATTACTTAAAAAATAATCTTTCAAGAAAATAAAAATCAAACCTGTATTTCCCAAAGGGTTTGGCAAAAGTGTACCAATAGTAGAACAGCTACATCCACATAATGGCAAACAAAAACTTCAATTTAAACTTTTTCATTGAATACTTGTGTGATATTTTTGTATCAAAAAATAGACAGCTTTGATAGATGTCTGTGATATCAAAGTCAACTAGAGGACTTGGGGCTTCAGGCAGTTCGAACTCTTCTGAACTGAAGGAACACTTATGAAAGTCTATGGGTATAATCATCAGTAAACGTTTGATACTCGTTCTGCTCCACGAAGAGCGGAAGAAGTTATTTATAATTATGTTAATTTATTTTACGAATGACTGATTTATTTAAGGAGGAATTTTTTGACGCCATATTTTAGTTTAGAGTAAGAGTTAGTGTATACCTATGTAGTCTCAATCAGTTAAGTGTTTTTATTTTTCATGTTTTCCTCTGCATAATAAAGAAATTATTTGACTATTTAACCCCAAAAAGATCATAGAAAACCTAATTTATAAAGCTATATGCTCTCATATCAGCTTCACAGCTTCATTTGCATGGCAAATGAGTACCTAATTCAAAGTAAGCACTCCAAGTCAAGAGGTAAACCGTACAAGTCATTTGCATTTCTTTGCTAAGATGTTTTTCTTAATCTACGACTATTCATATCTATCTATAATTTTTAATATTAGTTTAAAATTGCTTTCCGACATTAATTTACACTGTTGTCAATATAAATAAACTCTAAATACTAGCAAGCATTAGTAACGCCGTTCTTCATATGAATAAACTGCCTACTAACTTAAAAAGCCCATTAAACCTATTATAAACGAAACTAATTGTAATAAAATTCAAAATATATTACCGTAAATACAAAACAGACTGCTGTAACACAATCAGTATTCAACAAAACTCATATATTTGAGAATTAATGGTGTACAGAAGCTGATATGAGAAAGACCAAAAAGAAAATGGTGTAGAGAAATAAAGACCTGTTTTTAAAAAACTCGTTTCACGGCTGTGGCTACGAACGATTTACATTACAAAATCTACGTTGCGTAATTTGTGTAATACGGTTTATGAGGACCCGGCAGATTTCTATGGCATGGTACTTGTTGATTTTTTGGTAAATTTATTGCTTTTGTAAATAAAGGCTCTTTTTTGTAAAGGCTAGAGGAAAATTTTGAGTATGAATTTAGACAACTTTAACCGTAGGTAAAGACCCGAAATGTACCTATGAAACATCATACTCGTACATATTCTCTTTGTAACCATTTGATCTTTCATCTTTCTTTTACAAATCTTCTCTTCAGGCAGTGTCAGATTGTCTACAGACGCGTGGCTTCATACCAAAGTATTCGCCGATGAATCTTCAACGACACACGACCCTGTTCAGCCATTGACAGAGTTTCATCATTTTCGAGCAGGCGTACACTTCTTTCTAAAATTCTTTCAAAAAATCTCACAGCCAAGAAAGACTGAATACCTGATATGACGACTAATTGAGGAGTACAAAACAATAACATTGCACCGACCTCAAATGAACAGCGATACAAACAAGATAATGATGATCACCCGGCTTGACATTGTTCCAAAAGCGTTTAATTGGACAAAGAAAACATCAACTCTTACAGTAGTTAGTGCATTCATTGTTGATACCTATGATATTGGTCCACCTTGTTTCGATGATAACCTCGTAGTCAGAAGTGCATGACATTTTGCGATTACGTCAATTTGTCTCTTGATATGCAAGAGATAAGTCTCAAAATTGGCGTAAACGTAACCGACGTAATTTTTTTTTTTGGAACTGCAAATACTCAAGGGATTTGTATAGCATCATCAGTCTTACAATGTTTCCATGTCTGGTACCCAGACCTCCCCAGGAGAGGAAATGGGCCGTAATCCACCACGCGGGCCCAGTTCACATGTCTTGAAATTTTTGTTTCTATTCTTACGATGTTTTCCTTCACCGTTTAAGGTGTTATTACTTACAAAAAACTGTATCAAAACATAGTGAGTTTGGTCATAAATTGACATAGACATTGCTGTAGAAGACATATAAGTTGCTGGCTGTGTCTGATTATATGTGCCCACTTATTGGTAATTTTTGTATGTTCTGTTACAATTGGTTGACTGAACTAAATGTTCTTTTATCCAGTAAATACTACAAGCAATTAGAATTACTCAAACATAAAGTACAGAACACTAGAACACGCTCTACTGTAATTAAGGCTTCCATATTTTCCATTAAAACAATGTAGTACCGATGGCCTCGGCCATTGTCAACAACCTGTGACCTTGTGACTGGAACGAAAGCAAATAATTAGCCATTGTTGTATTAAACTTTACTATTTTATGTGAATTCTATCGGTTGATGGATTTTTGACATAATCGGGGCTAGCGGCGCGGGCGTGAGAACGTTTATAGCCTTTGTGATCGTAGATTTTATGAGTATAGATATTGTGTTCACTTTTTTTTAAAAGAGCATCCGATGTTATATTCAGTTGATGATACTATTTGGTCAAATAAGAGCAAAAACATACAATGTTTTAATGTTGATTATATGGAGACTAAAGACTAATAGAGTCTTTAGTAGAGAGACTAAAGAGAGATTGATATAAGGAGACTAAACATATTTGAACACGGTAAATTTAAACATGTTGTGATGATTTCTCTTCTACATCTAATATCGATACAATTCTTTTGCAAATATGTGAAGCCAAACTATAGGAATCTATTTATTGGAGCAAGAAAAATCTAGAGGACTAAATGGTCGTCACTACTTTACGGCAGACTCAGGCGAAGATGGCGGGACAAGATTGACTCCTATAGGCAGATTGGTCCACACTACCGCTAAATATAGAGACTTAAGAGGAAGTAGAGAATATTGCATTTGTCATACAGTGAGACAGCATAGGCTAAAATAAATCAATAAATAGGAAGGTATATTGTAAAAATAAATCCATGTACCTGTACCTTTTTTTTAAGAAATCCGTGTTTATTAATAAGTCAATAATGGTTATTTCAACATTCTTGTCTATTTGATACACATCTTTATGAATCTAAATGGCATCTCCAGGATTTTATAGAAAACTAATAAAATTAAGATTAATAATAGGAAGAAACCACTATTATAATTAATAATAAGTAAACAAATTGATCTTCACATCTTCATTAATTTATGCTGAACTATTTTCGCGACTCAACTGTGGTGCAATAAAAATAATAATATCAAGCAAAATGTCGGAAATTAAAAGCACGTTCGAACTATCAGCATTTAACGTGTTATTTGTCATAAAACTTCTAGGTAATTAATTAATTTATTTACAACACATACATACCGATGTGATCTTGTAATTGATGTCAAATTTTATTAGGTACATTGACGATTATGTAATTAAATACATACTTAACTCCGTTTTATTTAGTGCAGCCTGCTGTATGTAGGTAATATAAATAATAATAATAGATTATTTTATTTATTGGATAATAATCAATTTTTGAGAGCAGTGGTGGTCTAGTGGTAACTATCCCGATCCCGACTTACAAGTTGTAGGTCGCGGATTCAAACCCAGACAGGCGCATTACTTTGCGTATTTTATTTCATCACCGCTGCTCTCAAAACGGTTTAGGTAAACATCATGAGGAAACTGGCATGTCCTAGAACCAAACATTCGAAGTTTTAGAACATTAGTTATTTGTTAAAAATTACTTCGACACAAGTTGCGTCCCACACTAAAGGCGTACCCAACTTCCATGGAATTAAAGACATGTCGACTGGTCTCCGTAAAATTAGTATTTCAGTACCCTACTCACAAGTGTATATAAAGCAATAGTTTTAACAGCTGGCCCGCCATTATGGAATAACAAATAAATACGAATGGCGTCATTGTTCGTTAAACTTATGTTTTGTTTCATCTCCATAATAATATTCATGTTTTATGTCTTGTGAAGTACTTAGAACTGTAGTTATAAGGCTTAGTTAATTGCTCAAGAATTGGTACGTCTAGCAAATAACGTTAAGTTACTGTCATTATTCTCAATACCGATTGAATAAAAAGTATTCGACAACTTTTGATGAAAAGGGCTGAAACAAATAATGAAAAATAAATCGTGATACTTACTTTACACATCTTTGGACCAAGTTCCCTCTATCTGGTAGAATTTGGCGAAGATAAAAATAAAAAATCTGTATGGTTATCCCTTTTTTCCAATTTTTAAATATGAATACTTACGGTATTCTTCTAAAATACCTGTTAACCAAAACCGTTGATATCAATTACCATCTTTACTCATAAATAGGTATAAATAAATACATACCACGTAAACATTTTGACAAACTACCGTCAAAAGTTATTTATAAATCATTTAATTTCACCAAAACAAGTTAAACTATATCAATATCAACATCCTCGCTTTGCAATGCGGTTACAAAGTTCCAAACAAGCTCTTATCAATTTCTCTCTAGTACTAAAGATAACAGTGTTTACTCTATGAATCACTACCATGTGCCCACAGCCTTATGACAAACATGCGTGCTAACCCTGACATATAATCTAATATGCGTTCTAACATATAAGTGATAGAGTTCAAAGTACAATGAACAGGCACAAAGTCAAGGGTGGCCACGTGTTTTGAGATAACCTTTGACTTTTGTAGTAAGTATGCTAGTAGTTTATTTACAATGTAGTAGTTTACATTCTAGACGTGTTCACTTTGAAATCTAGGTTTAGTTTTACAAGAAAAGTAGAGTAATTTAAGAAATTAAAAATTAATACCTCACTTATTATTAAACTAAAAGTGGAAATTCTGATACTCCCGAATAAATCTATAGTAATATAATGTTTTTTTGTTTATATGAGGTAATCTGTGGAAGTAATGGTCCGATTGCTAAAATTTTTACACCAATAGAAAGCTGCTGTGTTCCTGAGTGACATAGGCTATATTTATTTTTTATGTACGCAGGCGAAGCTGCAGGCTAAAGCTAGTTTTAAAATAATTTCATTTTTTGTAAACACTGTATTAAATACACGTTTACTCTACAGTTGCACTGATGAGTCACTATCGTCTTCACGCGAATAGACTCTAAGCGAACAGTGTCTCGAGAATAGTACTTCCTACAAGTTAGTATTGCCATAAACCAAGCCCTATTTCCTCTCAAAGGATTTTCACATATACGGATCAATTGCTTTATCTTTCTTATACTTTTATGTACTGAATTCTTATATCTCAAAACTATGGTAAACCATAATTCCGCTCACATCTATTAAAATTTACTATCTCAAAAATAGTGTTAAAATAATGAAAAATTGATAACAAAGTACAAATTCTCAATACCTATTCTTCCAGTCTGTTTAATTAAGATTTAATATGATATCCTATAGTATCAAATTGGAAGAATACTGAGAAGTTAAGTACCTTCCTAAATAAGAATATTTTTTAAGGCTCTAACGAAGTATAAAAAAGCTAGGATTAAGTTAAGAACAAACAAATAGTGAGATTATTTACTTAATAAAAAGTATTCAATCACACTTTTCTTTTGCAGAAGCATTAATAAGTCATATTATAAGATCGCTTAATAACTTTATAAATAATAATAATATTTTTTATAGAACCACTAAAATTACACAGGTATACCTAATTTGCATTCGGCGTATGTGACATTTACTAAATCCACACCTAACTATGCAGATTTTACAATTATGGCACATATTTAAGAACTGGCCAAGTGCGAGTCCGACTCGCACTCGAAAGGTGCAATACAATATTGAATACACAATATAATAAATATATTGTTGTATATTTAATGTACAATATTAAAATCAAGCAAAAATATTATGTCTCTTGTATGAAAACCCCTTTTATTTTTAACTTTATTTCGATTTTATTATTTGATGTTGTAGCGGCATTAGTAAATTCACATTCTGTGAAAATTTCAACTCTCTACCTCTTACAATTTATGAGATATTGCACGCTGACAGACGGACAGCGGAGGCTTGGCAAAAAGGCCCCATTGGCTCCTTTCACGTACGGAACCCTAAAATCAAGTGGTTCACTGCAATAGGTACCTAATCCATGAGACCTTGAATTTTTAGTTACTGTTATTTGAAATAATTAATTTATATCTTGTCCTATTATGGCAGAACCACAAGTTGACAATCAAGTAGTCAACTTTGACTTTTTAAGTAAAATAGGTATATGAACTTTAAATGAAATAAAATGTTATGTGGAACTGGCTCAAGGCCATAGTATTAAAATTAATACTATGTATTAATAATATGTTTTGTTTAGTTAGGTACCTATCGTCGTGCTCGTTAACTTTTTTTTATCGTAGATAGGTTTGCACTTGAACTTGAAATGTAAATCTACATAATTCTCAAACTTAATAATAATTTTAATTGCTTAATTATAAAAATGTGCATAACAGTCAGTCAGTGTGAGATTTTCTGATTTTTAAAAAATAAATCAATAAACGCATGCATACTACTAACGCCATCTCCCAGTCATCATCTTCCTGCCCTTATCCCATATTACTTGGGGTCGGCGCAACATGTTTTTTTCTTCCATTCTGTCCTGTCACCCGTCATAACATCACTGACTCCCTTTTCTTTCATATCAGTCTTCACACAGTCCATCCATCGTTTCTTTGGCCTCCCTCTTCCTCTCCATCCGTCCACATGTAAATTCATAACCCTTTTAGTAACATGCATTTCATCCCTCCTCTTCACATGACCATACCAAGACAAACGATTTCCTTTCAACTTTTCTGTCACTGGCGCCACTTTCAAACTTCCTCTAATATACTCATTTCTAACTTTATCCATTCTCGTCACACCACACATCCATCTCAACATTCTCATCTCTGCTACATGCAATCTCTTTTCATCCGTCTTTTTCACAGCCCAACATTCTGATCCATACATTATGACAGGTCTTATCACGGACTTGTAAATTTTACCCTTTAACTTGAGGGGCATCCGTGGGTCACAAGTTGTTCCTGTAACCTGTCGCCATTTCATCCATCCAGCGTTGATCCGATGCGTTACGTCCCGGTCTACCTCACCATCCCCTTGGACAAGAGACCCGAGGTACCGAAAGTCGGAACAGATTGGTATGGGTGTTCCAGCAAGAGCTAAAGGCACAGGATTGGAGAGACCGCCGAAATCGCAGAACAAGTACTCCGTCTTGGTTCTACTCAATTTCAGGCCAGCACTCTCCAGTCTATGCCACCACACCTCCAATCTGCTCTGGACCTCTAGGCCACTCTCAGCAACCAGCACAATGTCGTCGGCAAACAGCATACACCAAGGGGCCTCTTCCTGGATATCTAACGCCATCTCCCAGTAGGAACACGAAACTGAAAGCACTACAAGATAAAATAAAAATAAAATATATTTAGAGATTACCGCTATCGATAATATAATCCTCTATCGTACACTTAAACAAAATTAATAATGATGTACAAGATTTGATAAAGTATCACGCAGCAAATTCCGGAAAAATATATTATTTTTTGATAATAATAATGATAAGAAAATCGTCACAGATAAGACTGATTATAGTCCGACACTTCGTAAAAAACATATCACTAATGCAACTCTTGAATATTTGTGTATGTTACCGATGTACCTACATACTTAGTATAAAATAAATAAATAATCTACTTGAACAGAACAATATAAGTAAGTAGGTAGTTAATAAAATGATGATTACAATTTTAAAAAGTAAAAAAGAAACCCGTTCATTCCGTAACTTTAGGAGCGCGGAAATCGCGAATTCGCATATCGCGAACGCTGGCTTCATTTGCTTGGTTCGCTCGGGGTGGCGCGATGGTTATTTAAATTAAAATATAATCATTAGTTTTTAGGGTTCCGTACCACAAAAGAAAAAAAAGGAACCCTTATAGGAGCCTTTTTTTTTAAATCTTCAAGACTCGATTTGAGGCACGCCGTCATTGAGGCGGTTAGGCCCCTCTTTGAGGAGTGGTTGGAAAGAGGTCACGGCGTCCTCTCTTTCCGTATGACGCAGGTCCTCACCGGACACGGTAAGTTCGGGAGGTTCCTGCATCGAATCAAGCAGGAGAGGACGCCCGGGTGTCGCCACTGTGTGGACCGCCCGGAGGACACGGTGGAGCACACGGTAGAAGTGTGCCCCGCTTGGGCGGAGCACCGCCGTGTCCTCGTGGAGACTATCGGGAGCGGTGACCTCTCGCGCCGGGCCCTGGTTCAGGCCATGGTCCGGAGCGAGGAGGGTTGGCATGCGGTCGCCTCCTTCTGCGAAGCAGTAATGCTCGTGAAGGAGGCTGCTGACCGCGAGCGCGTGAGGGAACGGTCCTCACGCCGCCGCCGCCGAGATCCCGATCCCGATTTCCGACCACCGTAGGCGCGGGTTCGCGAACGGCGAGCACTGGGTAGCTCGCTGTCCGGCAGTCTGGAAATAATCTGGACCGAGCCCAGTCGTCAACGGCGCGTTCTGTTCCACGCGCGCCTCAAGGAGATGTCAGCAAACTGTAGGGGCCCGGTAGGGCCGAAGCCTCTGGGGGAACATGTGGTATTCCTAACGGTTGACACCGAGTCCCCCCCAGAACGAAGGCAACGAAGGAACGGGGTAGGGGGCAGTAAAAGTCTGACACACCCTCCCGCTCCGCCCAAGAGCGGGGGAAGTCATTCTGATGATTCCCCTACCATAAAAAAAAAAGACTCGATTTGAGAATTGAACTGTTTTCATAGGTAAGTTGGTACGGGACCCAACACGCGAGTCCAACTCGCACTTGACCGGTTTATTTTTTAATTTATCCCCTCTTTGGGTACAGGTCTTCTCCAACCTGTGCCAACATTCTCGGGCTTTTCTCGAGGTCCTCTTTGTGAGTCTTTCAATGCATGTATTATATTATTTTTATCTAACTGTTTGCTTATTAGAAGAAGGGATACATTAATACTAAAAAACAGAACAATCGACTTAACAAAAACACGATCATGAATTGACTTCGCTAACATGATTGAGAGAATACATTACCCACCAAAGATTCTATCTCAAAAACGAAACAACACTGAGACTACAAAAACGTTACTTAGATATAAAAAGGTTTTCACACAAGAGTGTTTTATTATTTATTTTTCCAACTTCTTATAACTATCGGACAAAACCGTTATATGGCGAGCCAATCATTAAATTTAATCATGGCCAGTTGGTCTCTTCAATTTGCAACTGAATTTGGTGAAAGCAGACACGGGTTAACGTACCGTGATGGAACGATGATTTATCTTGAAATGTCAAGTGTCTTTTTTTAATCTATGGAGTCATGGTCAAGCCTCTTGATAGTAACGTTTAAAGTATATGGTAAGTTCCTTATTTGAAATAATGGAGGTTTTAAAGTCTGTTAGGTTATAATGTTCCATTAGGAATGTAATTTGAGCTTAGCTTAGATATGAAAGCAGGCTAATACATGTCTATGAAAAAGCATACTTACATACTTATTTGTACTATATAAGCTTTCTTGGTGTACAACAGAGGTTTCCAACTTGTAGTCCGTAAGGATTAACCTATCACATACCCACAAAACGAGACACAATAGTAAAACAATAACAGCGCGGTCTCATAGGACCGGTCGGGGATTCATGAATTAAAATATCCTCGCAAGCTTTTATATAAAAAACTTGATAAAAAAAAATATAGGTAAGTATTGCTGATTCTTTGGAAAATCTCACGTAAGTGTGCTACAAATTTTGAAATTATAAAGTAATCTAATCCCAGATAATAACAAAGAGTCCAAAATGCTCCCAGTCCCAGACAAGGAATCACTGGTGAATGTTAATATTTGCTGTGACAAAAGCCAATCAATTTCAAACTATAGCAATTTTCGGGTCAACTCAGATAAGATTTCATCATCACCATCATTTCATACGAAGGACGTCCAATGTTGGACCTATGCCTCCCCCAAGTGTCGCTAGAAAGAGCGGTCCTGTGCGTTTCACATCCATCGCATTCCCGAAACTTAACATTTCGGTATCATCAAATCCCAACACTAATAAAGTATTCCTCAAACAAGCTAGTCACACACTCATTGCACATAACCTCATTAGCTATTGTGTAATAAACCTTTCTTCTATCAATAAATCAGCCGATTGTCCCGTCCCTCATTCATCATCGTGACATCATACATTACAGACGACATCATCGCGTCATCTATCTCACTTGCCGCTATTTTGATAGGGACATTAAGGCCTATTACGTATTCGTACGGAACCAACGATGATTTAGAAAGACAATGCTGATAGTTATCTTTACTGTTATTTTGTTCTGGTACAAGCAAAGGGCAATTTATTACGCCAGATGCACCTAGTAACGTCGGTTTGTGAGATGTTAAGGATGATTCATTGTCCAATTCAAAAACTTGTGTTCGATCAAAATAGGATTTTTTACCGAAAGCGAAACTGAATCTTCGGTATCAGCCGTAGTTTCGGTTCAAATTGGAACCAAAAGTGATTAATTTTTAGACATATTAAAGGTCTATTGTCGTCTGAAATTTGGCTTGCTTTTTCACACTTATAAAGATAGACATGAGTTGGATAACTACCGGAAGGACTGGCCTGCAGTGGCTGAAGATAGGCGTGTGTGGAAAAAGGAGAGGGAGGCCTTCGCCCAGCAGTGGGACACAACAGGCTAACTAACTAACTAAAGATAGATAACCAGTGTTAAATGCAAAAAACAATTGGTAATTGAAGAAAAATAATATATTTGTACATTACTTACTTTTATAAAATAAACAAAAATTATAAACTGACAAGCCGAACCGGCTGGCAGACTCGGCATGATGACTATGGGTAACACACGAGTCACAAACTTACCAACTCGGTCTTAGTTGGTAAGTTTGCGTTTGTGACCCACGGGCAATAATTCACGAACGCAAAGTTTCGATGCGGCCGAAAGTTCGACAAATATTTTGTCAAAACCGAAACCGAACCATCGGGCAATCCTTAAAAGCAACTTAAGCTTCTATCAAATTTAGGACAATGTCCTGTCTACTTCTCATAATACCCAAAGCAAGCAAGGGACTCCCTAGGGAAATTTCTCGCTTATAACATCAGAAACCTTTTTATCACCCGGACAGTAATGCTTGTAAACAGTTTTATCAAGCACTATGTAATTGTTATCAACAAACGGGCATAGACTTCATAAATTATTATTAAGATTGATATCTAGTTTATACTAACACCTGTCACCTAATTAATTCAATTCATTATCATGTTTATGACCAATCAGTCTATTTATGAACATACATTGTAGAGAATGGCTTCCATAAGTTTTGTCATTGTGTTCTTCATTAAAGAGCAGTCGTGACCATTGGTAACGGCCCTGATTGACAAGCGGTAGCTCGCGGGTTCGAACCCAGCCAGACGCATTACTTTGTGAAATTTATTTCATGTCCAATGCTCTCAAAACGGTAAAGGAAAGCATCGTGAGGAAACTGTCATGTCCTAGAACCAAAAATTCGAAGACATGTGACATGTACCAAATTACCAATCCGCTCTGGGCACGCGTAGTAGATTACATTTTTTGTTTTAATTGTTTTTAACTAGTGCTGGACTGCGATCCCACCTGATGGTAACCAGTGATGCAATCGTTGATGGTGAGGCGCACTAGCTTATTAAGAGGCAGCTTATTCTCTCTTCTAGAGAGAGGGCCTGAGTCCCAGTAGTGGGAATATTGTAAGGCTTTCTGTTCTGTGTGGTCAGTTTTGTGTTATACAAACACCTGTGACGTGATTAATTAAATTTATTATCATGTTTATGACCAAACAGTCTATTTATGAACGTTCATTGTAGAGAATGGCGTTCATTACTTTTCTGTCTTGTCTTTGTGTTCGTCATTAAAATTTCTTCCTTACACTTGTTAGCTAAGTTATTAAATAAATTGTCTCAGTTATTTATGTAAGGGTAATAAATAAATACTATTGTGCTAACAAGACAGTAATTATCAACGTAATAACTGGACTGTCCTATTAATAAATATTATCTTTCACGGAAACTTGGATTTGTAGATTGGTAACGCTTACGTAGGTATGTGATAGGGCGGAAAAGTTACCATGACTCTGGGATGCAAAGTGTAACTGAAAGAGTAATGGCAGATTTTAATCAGTAAAAGTCTAATACAGGGACAATTTCGCTTTAAACGGGAGGAGTTATTTGATGATTTCCC
This sequence comes from Mythimna separata, assembly GCA_030763345.1. Lineage (NCBI taxonomy): Eukaryota > Metazoa > Arthropoda > Insecta > Lepidoptera > Noctuidae > Mythimna > Mythimna separata. The sequence goes on along the minus strand of CM061177.1, from coordinate 15,397,305 downwards.
AGCACAAAAAAAAGGAACATAGGAGTAGGTTTTAGACGATAAATGCCTGACACGCTCTCCTACTTAGCCCTAGAGAAAGTCGTTGGATGATTACCCACCTACTCACCCAAAAAAAAGCTATACAAAAAACTACCACAACATTTCCTATAGCTCTAAGTAGCGTGCATATCCAAAACGCCAATTTTGTACATATCAACAAACTAACAACCAGAAAGCATATATTATAGCAAACAACGATTAAACGTTAAAATTAATTAGTGAATTACAAAATTTACCGTTCGTAGGTATATGCCGTTCTAGAAATTAACTGGAACTAGTAATTAATGAGTTAATCAAGCGTTCATGTTCAATATTCAATGATGTAACTGTAAAAACTGTGGGTAATAACCGTTTGCTTGTATGTAAGCCTACATACACTAATTAAGTTATAGAAGACTCCTGAGTAGGGAATATAACCTTGGACAACTTTCTAATAAGTGGATCAAGAGACTGGCAGGAATTTGGCTAACCGCTTGGAAAAAGATAGACTAGATTTTAAAGCAGATACCTACTAAAATATATACAAACGAAGACCCGTGCGAGTTAACATAACACTTGGCTCGAAAACGGTTGCCCCATTGAATACTCGAAAATAGTTAGTACTATAACGTTTAAAGCATCGTAAAGTGGTACGTTATGAGAAACTACAAGCGCAAAATAAATGTTGATATTCAAAAAATTAAAATACTAAAACAATACAAAATTACAATCATTTCTCTATACGTCATTCATTCAAGCCAGGTGCCAAATTAATTCGCACGGTTTGTACCTTTCTTTACTGATGAAAAAAGTAACTCAAGAAAACTTTTTAATCAGTAAAGTGCTAGCCAACATCACAAAAGGTCTGAAAATAAACTGAACAAAGGAGTTAATAGAAAAGGTCAGTACCAACGTTCCAAATATAAATAAGAACAAACGGTGTGAAAACTAAAAAAAATAAAACAATAACAGGCCCACGCAGTATGAAAATAGCTTGGAATAAAACCTGTGTAACTGGGAATCATAGGAAAGTAGTCCATCAGGTGCATCCCACACAAACTATTAAAGTCGCCCGGGAAACCACTGGCGAAACTGAATCTCGTGGGCGGTACAATAGGGTATTACGTTTACCCCCTTCTGAGGGAAAATGCCATTTTGTAACCTTTAACAATTCCACTTGCGTCTTTGTATTAGAGGTACGCTATGCAGATCTTAACTTAAACATCTGTAGTAAGTTCAAAACTACTGGTCAGATTAAAAGAATGTTTTAGTTCCTATGGGTTAATTTTAGGTCATGTTGATTTAGTTGGTATAATCAAAAAACATCATCATCATCACAACATTGACGCTTTGTAATATTATAATTTAATTTTCGACACACTTGCTCATAAAGTGGCTGTTATTGCACTGTACTTAGGTATATAAAGGGGCTCGTTACCAAACTGTGACATTTTGATTACTATTATGCACATGTGCGGTAATGTAGTTAGAACCTTTTTGTTTAACCTCTTTTTTGTCAAAAAGAGTTTTAAGACAAAAAAGAATAAAATTTGTTATTGCGTTTAATAGCATAAATTAGTGTTTTACTTACTTATTTCATGCAATTTCGTGTTTAAATAAACTATTTAAAATTTTACATATTTAATTAATTAAATCTTTTATCAAATTTGTATTTTCTGTTTATATGCAACCTCATTCTTATTTTTTTCTAAACCAACAGCTAGAGTAGCTAGTCTATGGACGTCATTTTTCGCGCATGCGCGCGTTTAAGAAAAGTAAAATTTTTTGCCACCATATTTAAAAATAAAATACAGATTTTATAAATATGTCTACAACAACTATTTATGAGGAAAATGATTTGTGCTGTACGCAAGAAAATCTATGTCATGGGACCACTATACAGTCAAAATAGTTAATTATAACTTTACTGACTGCACATTTACGAACTGTTTCTTTAGATAAACTTTTCATACACCTACTAAATAAAGTTGACTTTTTTATTTTCTTCACAAGTGTGTCGAAAAACGTCGTATGATACACGTGAGTAATTGGTAATTATCGTTCTTGGTTCTCTTAAGACCCTCGCCATGGCTCGGGTCTTAATACCACCGCGACGATAATGACGCACATTACACACTTGTATCATAATGTACTATTATATCATCATATCTATTTAAAGATTCTAAAATGGTTCGAATTTACTAAATGCATTAATAACATTGTTTTTCGGAAATTCTTCGGAGACATCTGTGTATTATGCAAATTGAAAACAGCAGTTGCTAACGAGAAATATTTTATTAAATTGTAACAATACTGCGATCTGGTCTTTATTGGTTCAATAAAAACATGACATCTTAATGTAAGAACATTTTATTACGTCTTATCTTTGTGTCAATTATGTGGTATTTATTACCGTATCAAAATTCATTCGGATGCACCATGCAGATCGTATAAGGAAATAATATGAAACAAACTGCTTGCAATATACGAGACAGCGGTCTTTTAGGATGCTTCAAAATAAAGTCATTATTTCAAATGATTAAGTAGAGAGGCGATTAGTTAACGTACATGAAACAAAATCCGTAAAAACGAACACATTAAAATAGAAAAACTAATATCTATCCACGCTTAAACTGTTTCCAATCAAAATCATAGAGAAAAAAGACCACAATAGTAGTTAAAACTTATCCGTAGGTACTGCGAATTTGGTATCTGCAAACCTAAATAACACCTTACTTATACTACATTATCCTACAGAATCAATTAGTGTAGAAACGCCACAAGTCACAATCATTCGCACGAACGCCGAGGTGTTAACATCACGCAACGGTCCGAACGCACTTCCCACCGAAATGTTCGGTTCCGTTACTTACATACTACTGTTGCAATACGAGTGTACGGCTGTACGGCTATGAAGCCAAGCGCAGGTTTATTGGATAACTGCCTTGTTGGACTAGCGGTAACAAATGTAAGTCCTGAGATTTAAAGTTAGTCCTCTGGTCTAAATTTGTACCTGGTTGATGATAATAAGCTCACTTCCAAGGAGGACGAAATTTGGGTGTTGTATGTAATCTAGGTAGATGATGATGTATGTAATCTGAAGTTTTAGCGGTCAGAACATAGTTGCTCTATGTGAAATAATGACATCCAGCTAAGTGTTGATAGAATAAAAAAGCGACCCCAATATAGATGTGGAACGGTTAGGCTAGGAAGACAATGCGTCAGTGACGGCTGAAACATCAATTAAACTGAAAATAGATGTAGATTTTAATTTACTATTATTATTACTAACCAAAACCTAATTAATATACAGGATGAATCACATGACCTCTCGTGTTTTTAACAAGCAATTATAGACTGTGTAGCAGAATTTGTATATTTAATAGGGGTCATATAGAAGTTAAAGAAGAGTTTCGTTTTATTTCTTAACCTGCAAACATTGAAAACTGTTTTGATTAACTTGTTTTGCGAAATTTTATCATTTGTAATATATAATATCGTATGCATATTCGTCAGTTTAGGCTGCACCTGATTTTCATAAGTTTCTAATCGAATACTAGTTAGCAATGTACCAAAATTGGCCCTCAGATCCTTACTTATGTTCCACCCTATTATTTTCAGACATGGAAGACGAATGCTATCCAGCAATGCCAGCGAGCGCGTGGAGCAGCCGACGACGGTCCAGTGACTCCCCCATCCGGGAAGTAAAGGCAGAGCCCAAGTCTGAGCCGGAGTCACCTGCGTCCTCCTGCCCCCCCTCACCTACCCCTGGCACACCTGTAGCACATCTTGACTATGTTATTGACCACACGGTAAGAAAGTTCTTTTTATTGACGACTGAAATGATTCGGGTCTTAGGAGATTTGGATCTTAGTCCTAAGAGTTTTGGATTAAGTTTATGGTATGCCTTAACTTTGTTATTATATCAAACTTTACAGTTACGTCTATATTGTTTCGTAAGAGTTTACTTGTTGCTGCAAAGACCTGTTGAATTTGCGTAAAAAATATTCATTGTGTCGAATCGCTACTGACAGAACGCTACCTTAGCAAAGACTTATCTAATACTGTTTAATGTTGTTATGTTTAATGTTACTTATCTAACATCGCTTAAGAACAACTCTTAAAAATTGCATCAACAGTGATAGTTTTACATTCACAACATTAACAATTTCGGTACTTTCAAAAGCAGCGTTTTGTGAACAAAAAATATCTATAACAGCATTCTTCTTTTATTGGACCATTATAGAGAATTGGCAATAGAGTTTGAGCTTTTAATTCGAAAGGCATTTGGTTAAATGATTGGCACGCGGGCACGCCTTCTATCGATAAATCATGACGGGCAGCATCTTCATCTACGTCTATAGGCACGTCCTGATAACTTGTAAAAACCAAAGGTCGTTAGAGTTCAAATATTTCGTGCTTGATTCAGCTTTCACCTGTAAGCACCATATCTGTATGTAAACTGAGATTTTTGAAAATACCGTATCTTTTAGGATTCTGCAGACCGACAGTGAAATGCAAATTTTGAACATTGGATTCTTTTCAATCTGTACCTACCCCAATTGGACGATGAAACTATGGTATTGCAAAAAAATTGCCAAACTAAACAACACAGCCAAAGAAACCAAAACCTCATTCTAAACTAGGGCCACAGTAAGCAGTAACAATACACCAGAAAATGATACGGAACTAAATCATTTATTCTCGGCAGACACGCACCGAGCATATTTTCCATAGCGTGCGTGAGCACTTCAGTAATTACGGTATAATTATTATCGTTAATCGTGCTCTCGGGAGGTTTTCGTTGAACACCGCCGGAGTGGAATCTTTAACGATTATTGTAAAACAGTAAGCAGTGGCTACAATGCCGTTTACATTCCTTTACTTGAGCCACTTTACGTTTATAGGTGTCGTATTTGTATATGTTTTAAGAAGAAAATGGTGACAATTCTTAATCAGGTTCATCACCATCTACATCCTTGTTCACCTCACCATAGGCTTTTCATGGTTTTAGAGTTATTTCATAAAGCATTCTGTCTGCCTATTTTTCAATAAGTAAGTACTACTTAATCTCGAGCACTGTTATTATTCTTTAGAGTTTTAAGCTAGCCTTCATTATCATTTCAGCTGATCGCTTCATCTACTGCTTTTTTGTTTTTAGGTGGGAACTCATCCGATCACTTCTCCTGCTCTAAGGCGGAGTGGAATGGTGTGTCAGACTTATTAATCCAACCTCATTCATTTGTACCTTCGTTGCCTGCGTTGCAGGACCTCGAGGTTTTCTTTCGCAATACCCATGGCCCCAGTAGGAATACTATGCGTCGTCGACGACTCGGGCTCAGTTCGGATGGTAACCGGACGTTGATGTAGCTATTGCTGGATACAGGCTTCCCCAATCCTCCAACATCGATCGGACCTGTATTATTGCATCTAGTGGACTACCAGAACCTGCATAATGCCAATTCCGTCAGCAGTTTGTCTAACCTATTTCTTTTGTTAACATTTCCAGACCGGCACAATCCACATGCCCCAAGCAGTGCTACAGAAGGTCGGCGCGGCGGGCATGCCGCAACTGTTGCTCAGCGCCGCGCCACGTCTCGCCACCTCGCTCAACTCCAACAAACTCTCCATCAAAGTCACCTCCAGCTCAGGAGCTTCAGGTATACATCGTTTTTACTATAGTGTATTGGAACATCCCACTAAAATGAAATACATTTTTTTGGTCAGGCTGCCTTTCGCTACCAATTTGAATAACTATGTAATGATCGATGTCAAATGACAAAAAAAGTTTAACTACTAACTTTTATAAAAACAAGGCTATTTTTTTTTATGTTCCACTTATAAGGTAATTTATAATAATATATTTTTTTGTCGAAAAGTGGTTTATTATAAATTGCTTAGTTTCTGACATATTCATTTTGCTTCTGAATCTTAACGATGGCAACTACCACTAACGACATATTTGAAAGCAGTCTACGTTAACTGCGGCATCGGTGACCCATATTAGATCGTCCAAAGTACAGGAGTATCGGCACTTTTTGGCACAAACAATTTAACGGGTTTACCATGGATTCGAAAAGAAGAAGAAGGAAGCAGTCTTTCTTGCGCCAATTCTACATCGTTATCTCTTCTGACAGCAGTTCAAAGAGTCACCCATCCTAACCATCTTCTCCTCTCATTCCAGGTTTCAACCTCCCGCCAACGCCGCCGTCCTCGCTATCGTCCTCGGACAGCGAGGGGGCGCTGTCCCCTGCGCACGAGGCCTCAGCGGCCCCACTGGCGCCGCCTGCGGCCCCCGCGCGCCGCTCACACCTGTACGTGTCGCACCACACCCGCCAGCCCATCAACACGCCGCTTATTAGCAGTCAACCGGTAAGCATCAGACCAGATTATAGTAACTGGAGTTAGAACTGAGATGTTAGTGGACCAAACATGGTGATCGACAGTCTTTATTCTGCTCTGGATGCAAAACGCCCTAACAAACGTATTTGTATTCGGGCTGGTGTCCGCAACTACAAGGCTAAGAGCCTATGCACACCAGGTTTTTTAAAAGCGCTATTGACGCGCGTTTTAGAAACGTGCGTCCATTGCGTGCTTTTATCCAACAGAAGGTCTAAAGGCTGCGTTTAAAAAAACGTAGTTTGCACACGCTCTAAAATGCTTACTTTGCGTACCGGTGGGATAAATGTGTCATTCGATCTACCTCAGTCCTCAGCTAACAAAGGTATTATCAGATAGGAAATATACAGGGTGTATCAAATGGTGGAAGTTAATGATATAATACTCAGTACACTTTATTTTAATGAAAGCCACGACAAGTACTTGTTCTTCAACAAAACAAAATCTCGCATCATTTGCATCTCGCGATGAGTATAACGATCAAAATGCGGTCAACAAGCAACCTGCTTTCATTCTCAGAAATGCTACACCAATTGAAATCTAAATGAGTGGTCTATTTGAATGAAAGATTAACTATCATAGAAACGTGCTTAGTTTCTCTATTGGACTGGACATTAGTTTACTTACCAAATAATTTCGAGCAGTGGTAGCCTGGTAGTAATGAGCCCGAGTTAAGAGTTGTAGATCGTGAGTTCAAACCCAGCTAGGCGCATTACTTTATGTAATTTATTTCATCACTACAGCTCTCAAAACGGTGAAGGAAAACATCGTGTGGAAACCGGCATGTCCTAGTACCAAAACCCGCACTGAGCCCGCGTAGTGGATTACGGCCTATTCTCTCCTCGAGACGAGGCCTGAGTCCCAGTAGTGGGAAAATTATAAGGTTGATGCTATGCTATGCTAAATAATTTCTAATGTTCACCGTGATCTTTATTATGTACCAACTAACTGAGCAAATAAAAATTATTATTATTATTACCGAATCGATTCAAATTCTGACGTTAATGACGGTTAAATATATGAAAACAATAAAGGTGTCCCGAAGATCGACGCCTACTGAATATTAACCACACACCCTTTTCTGGAATCAATTTGTGCATGTAATGAAATATTCATTCATTTTAATTATTATTTAAACGGCGTCTCGAAACACGAGATAAGCATTCCGTCAGTTAAAAGACTCTTAAAGAAATTGCTTTGGAAAGATCTTTTAGAAAATATATAACTGAAAAAGTGTAATTAGTGTATTCAGTTTACCACAACTTTAATCAAAGCGCTTTCTCCGTTTACAGAAAGGGTCGACTGGCACGCTCGTGCTAACAGAGGAAGAGAAACGCACCTTACTCGCTGAGGGATACCCCGTCCCCACGCGTCTACCCCTCACCAAGGCCGAGGAGAAGTCACTCAAAAAGATTAGGAGGAAAATTAAGAATAAGGTACATAAGGATCCAAGAAGATGAATCCAATGGTTCCTTCTTTTGGCACACGATTTATAACCTGAATAATTCTTCCAGATTTCAGCACAAGAAAGCAGACGCAAAAAGAAAGAATACATGGACCAACTGGAAAGGAAGGTCGAGATCCTCATATCTGAGAACACAGACTACAGGAAAAGGGTAGAGACCCTCGAGCAGAAGAACGCGAGTCTGCTGAGCCAGGTGGCGTCGCTGCAGGCCATGGTGGCGCGCGGCGCCCGCAAGTGACGTCACCCCGCGCCCCCCCTCCTGACGTCACAGGTAGCTCGCCCCGCGCGCGCCTCGCCCGCGCGCGCCGCCCGCCTGTGAGCTTCTCACAGCGCTTCGTCTGTCAGTATGACGCTGTCCCGTAACGGAATCAATGTATATTTTGGATGTATTTACATTTACGTCGCGTACACAAGTGTCCGGGGAAAGAACTGTCAGCGTTTGAATGGTTGCTCACTGTAATTGTTAGTAAATAGGTATTCTGTGGTGCTGGATCGAGATACCCGCTACGTCGGTATACAAACTGTCAAGTGCCACACTAGATATTTATTTTATACAACTCTGAAACAGTTTTCGTTCGAGACGCGAGGGATGACTTGATAACAGGGAATTATAGTACTGGGGTTTAGATAAGTATCGATAGTTATTTACGCGTGTTGTTTGAAATCTCGTAATATATTATTATAGCGCTGTAGCGGCGATAATTAGAGTGTAAGTTTTATTTTATGCGTGTTTTCATTGAAATGTGCAATTAGGTTAAGGATTTTATTGTTACCCAAAGCATACATTGTACTTGTGTGGGCTCTCCGTTGTAGAACACATCGCCGTGCTGAGGTCAATGACCTGCACGTGGCCTAATGAAGTAAATGGTATTTGACACTAGATTAAACAATAGACTACTTATAGTTTGGGACATAGCGTATGACATACCAATGGAACTGAGATCGCGTGTCGCCGTGCGTTGTGTGTCGGAATCTTCGTAGCATAATAATGTAAGACGCGCAGTGTACCAGCGTCTGTCTTACCGATTAATATTGAATTCCATGAATTTGCATTTATAGCGAAATGTGTATTGTCCTAGAGATTTTACCTTGTATTTAAGATAAAGTTAGTTATGTATCTAATAATGGACCTATTTAAAACCGATTTGTGTGACAAGTGTTTTCGGTTAATGTCTAGTCTCTTGTAGAACCGTCGGGCCTCGTTCAGCAGGCACCATAGAAACATTAGCTGTACTCTCACTCCTGTGCGCTATCGACAAGTACAAAATAATGGCATGCCTTCAACGAGGATAACGTAACTAACTATTATGAGCTAATTCATTTATTTACATTCAGTATTTTAACTATAAAGGTAGCCTGCTCATGATGGAGACAGAAAAATATGTCATACTAGAGAGAGAAAAAATATTAATATAAAACCTACAGCTTGTTTGACAGTCTCCTATTTGTTGTTAAGGCGCCTAAAAGCTTAATAAATAATCAATTTCAATCAATAATTTCTAGCAGAATCTCCCGAAAAATAGTCGTTGCATTAGTATTCGTGGTCTTGCCAACTCTGCCTCCTCTACACCGGTTCAGCGTGATAGTTCCATATAACAAGCTGCTAGTGATCTTTCTAACATTCTTTTTAAAACTAAACATTCCATTTCTTTAGTAATATGAGTGACTTAAAGTGAGCTCGAGTACTTATTACAACTAATTGTAGACTTTAGCGTCGAAACACACTTGAGACTTTTGTTTTTGGAGATAGTCTGAATCATATATACAAAAAAATACCTATATTTCTTCTTGTAAATGCCCACCATCACAGGTATAAAGGTATGTAACGAAATACTTCCCAAAAACAAAAGTTTCCAGTGTGGCTCGTCTTTATATAACAAACGTTTAAACAAAATAACGCATTTTGTCTTGTAATAAAATGTGCTATTATAAATTTTTATTTCAATAAATTTATGTGACTAGCCCATCAATGATAATTTATTCAAAATTTTTATGTCGATTTTCAATGTCTATGTAAAAAGAGATGTCAATATTTTTTGTATCAACGAAATCAAACTATTATTATGCAAAATCATTTAACTTTTTAGACATTTCTTCCTACACAATGACTTGAAAATCGACTCAATTGTAAATACCCTACATTTAAAGATTCTATTTACCTGAATGCCTGTATATAGGTAATATCATTGTTTCGTGTTAATATTTCACTGTTTGTGCAATTAATTTTTTCTCTTATACACTCGTAAATGTTCTTCCTATTTAGTCGTTTAAGAAAATGTTCTATTTATATAGCGCTGAATTAATATATCGACATTATTATAACCCTGTCTCATCGGGGAACGTTTTAAAGAATTGAGATATATTTTAAGAGATTTTTTCTAAGGAAATTTTAGATATATATATTATAAACACTGTTTTACATGTCTTTATCACTATACAAGTTAGGTCTCTAGTTAAACGTATCGTTAGTACCTACGGTCCTACATACAAGTTTGTTATTGAAACTGCAAGTGTGCCTGCCTATATCAGCTGTTGATTTAAAAGGATAAGCATCGATAGTGAAGTATCCTTTATAGAAAATATAATTATTTAAATATATGAAATATTCAATTCCTAATATGGCATTTACCGTCTGCAAAAGTGATTTAATAGGAATTATGATGAACTAACTGACCTTAGTAATATATTTAACTTATAATGGAATTAATATATGAGAGAGGTGCGTTTGCGCCGGGCTTATTATGACATAATAACTTCTTATGTAAACGAAATGCCAAACATACTTACTTTTTTATGTTAGTATGCACCATACATATTTGGGTGACAATGTTACGATTCATTCGAGGTGGTTTAGATAGCAAGCATGTCTGTTCTGAGGCGTGGTTGATCTCCGATGGATCGTAATCTGTGCATGCGGGCCCCGCCGGGGCTGGTCGCGTCTTGTTATTCATTATAAAGTAATTTTATTAGATAGTTTTATTTGTTATAAAACTATACGTTACCTTGAGTCATGATTTGTTGAATCGTTTGTTTTATTATTATTTTTCAATGACATTGCGGATTTTACTGTCACTCTTCTAATAAAACGTCAAATATTGTAATATCAATTGTTTCTTTTATCTTACCTAGCCCCTCTCCAGTTTATATTTCGCCGTTATACTACGAAAAACAATTAAATCACAAAAACGAAAATCTGAGTAAAACGATTCAAAGTCCAATCTCTTCTAAAAATATACTTATTTATGTTTTTACAAATAAACCTCTCTTTCTCAATCTTTCCAAAACTATTTAAAAAAATTGCAAAGAGACAAATTGCAAAATTAAAACGGTGACCTATTTAATTGGTTTTCCCTGGTGGTGTATAATTTGTATAAAATAATATATAGAAGCAAAAGAGAAAAGTCTATGACCTGTATGTGTTGCCAGTGATGACATATGGATCCGAAACGTGGTCGCTCTTAATGGGCCTCTTCAGAAGGCTTAACCTGTAGGACCCCGTGGCACGAAAACGTGCCAGTAAATAAGTATTACCTTTTAACTTTAAGAACCGCTGGAAAAAAATTGTGCCAGCAAACCCCGACCGATTTAAAATTGTACTCTAGTAGTATAATTACAGAAGCAACAGAAACAGAGCAATAACAGTTTATATTATTAATATTAATTATATTAAAATTAAAATAATTAATGGCGGCCCCCCGGGGCTCTACAGGTAGTCACCCAAAAATCAAGGGAAAGGGCTAGCTTTGCACGAGAACTAAGGTTACCGACATAGCCTGAAGAATCGCCAAACTTAAGTGGCAATGGGCAGGGCATTGTTGACAAATTGCTGATACTTTGCAATCTCTTTGTAACCAAACGGCATGGTAGTAAAACCTAACGTCAGAACTTTAAGTTCAAGTAGGTTACCGTTCCATTTAATTCTCAAGTAATTTTTGAATCTGAATTTAAAATTGTTTCAACTTAATTTCGCGATTAACGTTTGAATCCCCGACCGGTCCTATGAGACCGCGCTGATATTGTTTTACTATTGTGTCTCGTTTTGCGGGTATCTGAGTAATTAAGTGGCGTCGCGAGCGGGTACGCAACGAATACGTTACTGACGCGCAACGAGACCGCCGCGAATAGAAAGGAAGAATAGAAAAAACAAGTAATGGCAATAGGAGCTTTGACGCCATTTTTTACTGTCTCATAAAACACCAACCCATACCCTGCCTACAAACACGCGACGAAAAGGTTGCGAATTCGCTACGCACCGGCGGCGACGTCATCGCTGCGCAGCTGCGACGTGTTCTCGACGCATTCGTTTATACTCACCCGCTTCGCCCTGCAGCCCGTCGTATGCCGCTAGTGTGATACGGCTCTAATGGCCCGGCTACACGCTCAGTCTTGCCTGCGAGTTGCCTTGGGACCAAGGGTTTATGCGTCAATCAGTCTACAGCTACCCAGAGGCAACTGAAAAACTTTGAGCTCCTTGCGGAGTTCTTTATCGCTTGATACAATGATTGATAGGTAAGATCCCAAAATGTTCATCACAGGTTTGTCTAACGCATGAATGTATGCGCTTCAGGTATGATTAGGCTCTTGCAGTGATTCACGCTCTAAACGTGAACCACTAGCCGATGATACCGACTTATCAAGGTTCACCATAGGAAATCAAAACACTGCACATTTTTCGCAAAAAAAAATGTTACAATATTTGTATCGTAAAACAAAACAGTAGGTGTTTTGCGATTGTTTTAAATACTTAGCCTATCAATACCCGCGAAACGAGACACAATAGTAAGACAATAACAGCGCGGTCCTATGAGACCGGTTGGGGATTCATGAATTAAAAGTATTTATGTAGGTGTTTTCTTTTTTCTTTTTAATTTAATCTTTCGAGTACCGTAATTAAAGGCATAATAGAAAGACAATAGGTGTGCAGACGCCGGCGTCCGCTCGGGGCTCAACAGATTAAATTCAACACGAACTCATAGCGTAACATCGCAAAATCCAACGAATGCAAAAATTGCTAGATGGTTATAATTCCTAAACTGGTAACAGGTGGATATAAATATCTACGTGTTCAATCATACCTACAGGTATAATACCCGGCAAATACGTTGGCAAGTTTCGCGCATGGTGCACAAAACGGCCAATGAGCGAACAGGACGTAACGCAGTGCGGAGGCAAAAGTCGTCTAACGCACCAATCATAAACTACTATTATAATGCTGCACCAATCGCGCGCCGGATCGGCGCTACCTCGTACCCCGCGTCCCGCTTGACCACCAAATAGACCTAAAAAACGATTTCTGCGCATTGCCAAGTTATCTGCCGCCTGTTATAACAGCGGGTAAGATGAACTCAAGACGTAATATCATGAACCCGAGTTTGAACTAGGATAATTTGCAACTCATTCGTTGTACCGTTAATCTACAAAATATTCGTAGTAAATAAATAAATACTAAGTACCTACCTTTAAGTTTAGAGAACGTTATTTCGAAATCCGAGGATGATGGCGGCCTTCGGCGGCCTTTTCTTTCCAACTTCTGAATTTTCTTCTCAATTTAACTATACGAATACTTATTATCACTTTTTCTTTTGTTGTTTTCGTTTATAAACACTAAAAACACTAAACTACCGGAAAAGACTAGAACGCAAATTAAAAAGTACAAAATGGCGGAGCACTGGAATGTGAATGGTGAATGAACGAAGGACGGTCTATAGGACGATGTCAGTTTACCCACATTTTTTTTTGTCTTTAAACTGAGTGCACTAAAGTCTGGTTTTTAATCTATGACACTAAAATGACATTACGTGGGATCTCACACTTGTTACAACGCAAAAGAGGTGGCGTTATTATAGTAAGTTTTCATTTGCCTGTGTCAATTTAGTTTCAAGGCTTAAAAAATAGACTTTAGTGGTGACATTGTACAAATGTTTATATCTTATTTCGTAGACCGGAATACTGAAACATAATAAAAAAATGTAGTTGCAGGTATCAATGTACCAATCCAGAAACATTTTGATTTATTAGATTGAGACAAATGGGAAATGCGTTGCAAAAAAGTCATCTTGATTTTGCAAGCGCATTTGAGACGGTCACGACTGATCTATTGCTCAAGGAACTGGAACGGGTAGTAAACACTTTTGACATTTGCCTTAATAGGTTTAAAAGTAACTTAACGAATCGTAAACTGAACACAAAAATAAGTTCCTACACTAGCAACCGATTCCCCATTTACTTTGGAGTTCCGCAGGGCATTGTACCAGGCCCTACTCTATTCACATTTCCGTTGAGTTGTGTTCCACAATATTACGTTACCTGGACAACTAACTACTACATATTTATATTTAGGGCCGTACCTAGGCATTCGATGTTATGGTAAAACAAAAGACGATGTTTCAAGCTTAATAAAAATAGACGAAATAATTGAAAGAACCTTTTCTTTTAATCGTTTAATTTTCTTATCAAGCTTACTTATAGTCGCTCTCACATACAAACCTTCCAAATACGCAATTAAGACTAGATTTTTATATAATTAGTACAATAAATGTGAAAACCAAAAGATAACATTTAGAACACTGTTGGAGCACCTATGGTTTATCTATCGCTCAGTCTTGGTTTAAATATCTACACTTAAATTATACTTAACTCCTAAAAATACAAGTATTCAATTTATAATAAAATTATTAGAATAGATCTCAATATTAATAAAAAAACTACAGAATATTTGATATAAACAAAAAAAATATGTTTAGGGTTTCCTAGTCTTTTTAAAAAGTATTACGTATATAATATTATAGTCATTATTCCGTATGGCAAATAATATAACAATAGAAAGTCATACAGTTTTTCGAAGTACACATTAGTTAGGAAAGTAGCAGTAGTCAATCAGTCCTAGAACTATAGTCACTCTCATTTTTACAACTTTTGAAGTATACTTAGGTAAATACAAACAATTCCAAAAATATATTTACAAATCGATTCAAAGTGTTATGAACACTTTCTTTTTCGCCATAACATGTGCGATGATGACCCATAGCGCAGTCCCCCAAACGGCTTCTACAAGGCTGATGGCATGGGTCCTCATGTTAGGGACCCTCCAGTGGAAGGGGAAGAGGTGTGCGCAGAGGGAGTGTCCGATGTAGAGGGCGATGGCGTTCAACCCCGGGGCCCTGAAGGGTCCTCCGCCCCAGAGCCTCCAGGCGTCGGTGAGGGTGTAGCAGAAACAGAGCAGGATGAGGCAGCAAGCTGATGTTACGAGGACGAATGACATTGACCTGGAAAAGAATATAATACAAAAATATAGTTTTGCTAAAAAAAGGTTTGATCAGTTAGATTCACAAATAATCGGGCCATCAATGGTTTGATCGATAGATATTCAAATACATAATGTTGATATGTTATAAGGTAGGTAACGATAAAGGAGAATGCCACGGGGCAGGTCCCTTTTGTGCTATCGTGTACCTGTTTGAAATAATAACCTAAAAAAAATATTTATTTTTTTGTGTGCAAATTATTTTTTATATAATTTTTCATAAACTAATGGAATTAAAGTAATAGAGACATAATTCCATGCTCATGGTGATGTTTAGTCTGTCAATAAGTATGTAATTATAACTTAGATTTTTAAAACAGAAAAATAATAATATCTCCTGAACCAGGGTGACACAATGAAAAAAAGTTTTCGATTATAAAAATGCTATGTTTTTACTATTAGATAAAATAAAAATCTTCAGGGTACAAGCATTTTCCACTGGGACCCAACTTCCCTTACAAAACGGGCAATCTCCTTTAACCCAGCTTTCAGTGTAAAAGAATGCAGCTGTATACCAGAAGTTAAAAGCTCCTGCCGATCAGACTTTCATAGCCCTTGTTTTAGAGGGTAAACTTTGGTTTGTGGCCTAAGCTCTTTTTACATAGGATGGGTTGGATGATAGCGACCGATGCGAGCAGGACCAAAAGGATAGCGCTATTGAAGAAATTCTGTAAAACTATAGTCCACTTACCACAGGTTCTTATTGATAGGCACGACTCCATGCTCCCTGGAGAAGCCGGCCAGCAGAGCGCCGGCGAGCGCGAACACCAGCGCCCACGCGAGCCAGCGCGAGATCCTGGCTTTATGAGAACGCTGCAGCAAGACTGTGGCGCCCGCCTGCACGCCCAGGAGCGCCTGCACTGCTGATGTTAGGCAGCCTGGACGGGAAAAGACAAAATTAAAAAAAACACTCGGTAGTAGATATAGAGATGGAGTTCTGTACTGGAGTTTTTGTTGCCTGGTAGCTACAACCTGGGGATCTTTCAAGTCAAGAGTAAATACGTTACTTCTAATTTAAATAAGTCAACGGCTATTTAGAATCTGATATAAATTTATAACTACCTGAAATGAATGAAATGAAACTGTAATGAAAATTGGAACTTTATTGACGAGAATATTTGTGAAAATATGAAACGTTTGGACACAATTACTTTTTTTTTAACAATAAACTAGTGCTTGACTGCGATCCCACCTGATGGTAGCCTCTAGCTTTGAAGACACTTAAATTATAATATCAGACGGGAAGTCATCAGCAGCAGTGACGGATTAAGCCAATGCGGGGCCTGTAGCAAAACCGACCAAGCCCAAGAACCTTGCGTAGATATTTTTTTTATTAAGATGAATAAAATATTTGAAGATTTATAACTAAAAAACCCGGCCAAGAGCGTGTCGAGCCACGCTCAGTGTAGAGTTCCGTAGTTTCCCGCCCGTCACAATAAGTGACCCCAATTAGGGTTGAAATTAAAAAAGAAATCACTTTCCACTTTACATGTAGGGGGGCTACCCTAATAAAACATTTTTTTCCAAATTTTATTTTCCTACTTTGTCGGTGTGATTGACATACATATTGGTACCAAACAGCTTTCTAGTACTAACGGTCACAGAGATTAAGGGAGGACGAAGGACAGACATGGTGAAACTATAAGGGTTCCGTTTTTGCCATTTGGCTACGGAACCCTAAAAAATCAGCTATTTTTAGAGTTCATTTAGTATAAATA
Organism: Mythimna separata; assembly: GCA_030763345.1. NCBI lineage: Eukaryota > Metazoa > Arthropoda > Insecta > Lepidoptera > Noctuidae > Mythimna > Mythimna separata. The sequence goes on along the minus strand of CM061177.1, from coordinate 15,380,402 downwards.
CTTTCGGCTAGTATTTTTTACGTTCAAGTGCGGTTGCGTAACTTTTGCTACATGGCTAATCCACCCCTGATCAGCAGGCAAATTGTATCCCAAAAAATGCAGCTAAAAAAACATGCAAAAGCATGAAAAAGGTAGCTAATAAAAAAAAGCTAAGGTTCTTCTCCATAGGAAACGACCAATTGGAACCGCACGCTAGCTTCTGACGTTTCATAAGTGCCTTTGTAGGCCTATCTATACTAATATTATAAAGAGGTAAAATTTGTAAGTTTGTATGTTTGTAAGTTTGTATGTAGGGGGTAATCTCTGGAACTACTGGTCCGATTTGAAAAATTCTTTCAGTGTTAGGTAGCCCATTTATCGAGGAATGCTATAGGCTATATACCATCACGCTACAGCCCACGGGAGCGGAGCAGTAACGAAAAATGCGGGTGAAACCGCAGGGGACAGCTAGTATAAAATAAAAATATTGGATTTTAATTTAATGTAGTGTATCTAGTGAAAATTACGTACCTAATAATCCCTCAGGGTCGGTAGGTTCCCCTCCATACACCCGGATAGCATCACTTCTCTGGAAGACATGCGACCTGCCCAGCAGCAGACGGTCGAGGTAGCCGGCCGCACCACCGGAACAGTTCGGCGCCACCCAGTCGTCGTGCAGACCGCCGGGGCCTAGGTAGCCCCTGTAAAGGAAAAGGTGTGGGTAAGTTGATGGATGGATACTGCATGCCAGTCTCCTTCACAAGAATTGATTATCGGTTCCTTCTTCTCAATCATTACACTCTTGCCCGACTGGTCGTGGTCATCATTGAGAATCACGATGAGTGATGACGTTATTTATTTATTTAAACTTCATGTCCAGTGTTGGTAGGTACATAGACGGACTTAATGCATCAAGGCATTCTCTAACAGTTAACCTAAGGGTTAAAAAGAATACGGCGCCATTCATCGCGGACTGTAGCTTTCCGGTACACTCGCAAACCGAGAACTTAGTTGCGGACTTGGATCTGATCTGTCCACCTCATTGGCGATCTTCCTCGTCGCCTGGTTCCTTTAACTTTGTCCTGTACTACAGATGCTCTATAGAGTCTTCCCCACGAAGAGATACATGGCCGAAGAAAGTGAAAATGCGCGACTGCACTATGGGTGATAAGCGCTGTCTGTTGCAGAGTACTTTTAATATGGAATCATTTGTACGAAACTCCGTCTACGATACTCCTAGCACCCGTCTCTAGCACCACATCTCCAACGCTTTTTTTTAGGAGGGAGATCATCCGACGACTTCTCCTGTTCTTGGGTAGAGTGGGAGAGCGAGTCAAAATTTTACGGACTAAAACCCACTCTTATTTTTCTTCTTTACCTTCGTTCCAGGGCCCCAGGGCTCACTTTCGCATAACCCATGGCCCCAGTAGGCCCTGATGAGCCCCTATGATTTGCTGCCATTTTCTTGAGGAGCGGGTAGAACACTACGCGCCGTCGATGACTTGGGCTCGGTTTCCTAAGTTAAGGTAAGCTTTTAAGAACATCTTCTGTTCACTACGACTTACATGGGACAGTCAGGGTCGTGCACTACGAAGGTGATGACGCTGTGCGCCGCCACCAGCACTCCAGCCAGCACCCAGCACCACACACATGATAACACGTCTTTTAGGAACATCTCTACACTATCACTTACATGGGACAGTCAGGGTCGTGCACTACGAAGGTGATGACGCTGTGCGCCGCCACCAGCACTCCAGCCAGCACCCAGCACCACACACATGATAACACGTCTTTTAGGAACATCTCTACACTATCACTTACATGGGACAGTCAGGGTCGTGCACTACGAAGGTGATGACGCTGTGCGCCGCCACCAGCACTCCAGCCAGCTCCCAGCACCACACACATGATAACACGTCTTTTAGGAACATCTCTACACTATCACTTACATGGGACAGTCAGGGTCGTGCACTACGAAGGTGATGACGCTGTGCGCCGCCACCAGCACTCCAGCCAGCACCCAGCACCACACACATGATAACACGTCTTTTAGGAACATCTCTACACTATCACTTACATGGGACAGTCAGGGTCGTGCACTACGAAGGTGATGACGCTGTGCGCCGCCACCAGCACTCCAGCCAGCACCCAGCACCACACACATGATAACACGTCTTTTAGGAACATCTCTACACTATCACTTACATGGGACAGTCAGGGTCGTGCACTACGAAGGTGATGACGCTGTGCGCCGCCACCAGCACTCCAGCCAGCACCCAGCACCACACACATGATAACACGTCTTTTAGGAACATCTCTACACTATCACTTACATGGGACAGTCAGGGTCGTGCACTACGAAGGTGATGACGCTGTGCGCCGCCACCAGCACTCCAGCCAGCACCCAGCACCACACACATGATAACACGTCTTTTAGGAACATCTCTACACTATCACTTACATGGGACAGTCAGGGTCGTGCACTACGAAGGTGATGACGCTGTGCGCCGCCACCAGCACTCCAGCCAGCACCCAGCACCACACACATGATAACACGTCTTTTAGGAACATCTCTACACTATCACTTACATGGGACAGTCAGGGTCGTGCACTACGAAGGTGATGACGCTGTGCGCCGCCACCAGCACTCCAGCCAGCACCCAGCACCACACACATGATAACACGTCTTTTAGGAACATCTCTACACTATCACTTACATGGGACAGTCAGGGTCGTGCACTACGAAGGTGATGACGCTGTGAGCCGCCACCAGCACGCCTGCCAGCACCCAGCACCACACACATGATAACACGTCTTTCAAGAACATCTTCTGTTCACTATGACTTACATGGGACAGTCAGGGTCGTGCACTACGAAGGTGATGACGCTGTGAGCCGCCACCAACACGCCAGCCAGCACCCAGCACCACACACATGACAACACGTCTTTTAACGCCTGGCCACAAGCACCCTAGAAAATAAACATATGAAATTAAAAACGATCACACCATGTCAAGGCGGGAATTGGGCGCGCCATCATTATGGCGGTAAGTCGCCTCTTTAAGAACTTGCTGGAGCGGCAACACGGTTTTCTCACATTCCGTATGACGCAGGTCCTCACCGGTCATGGGAAGTTCGGGAGGTTCCTGTAAAGGATTCGTGCTGAAGAAACGCCCGCGTGTCACCATTGGGAGGACATGGTGAAGCATACGTCACCTTTGTGGTAGACGAGCCCGACATAAATATTTATTTTATTATGTATTTAGTATTTGTTGTTTTAGTGGCAACCGAAATAAATCATTTGAGAAAATTTCGACTGTCAAGCTATGTAGTCCATGAGATATAACCATGGTGACAAACAGAGAGTGGAGTCATAGCAAATAGCAATACGGTCTCGTTTTTACCTTTTAGGTACGGAACCCCAAAAACCATATTTATCTACACAGGAGAACTGTTCTTTTTGTTGAAAAATCAGTATTTTTATCTTAAACTGGCTAGTCTGCCATCTTTCGAGTTCCCTATTTTAGCATACAGATATTTACAGTTTACTAATAGGCAACCTACTTGCCTACCTTGGTTAAAAACTACATTTTACACGTTGAAACGAATAATCAAACCGAAAGTGAACGGCACCTTGACTTCAATCAGTCTAATATAATTTAGTATGTATATGCTTTAGTTTTCACACATGCCTAGTAAGTATCTGATATGCTAGTGCTTGGTCTAGTTATTCAATATTTTTTTATTAAGCACTAAACTTTACCATTATTTTGATTTTTAGGGTTCCGTACCTCAAAAGGAAAAAACGGAACCCTTATAGGATCACTTTGTTGTCCGTCTGTCCGTCCGTCTGTCAAGACCCTTATTCTCAGGAACGCGTGAAGGTATCAAGTTGAAATTAAAACCATATATTGAAATCCGCGGTCCCTTGAAGTTGTGCAAAAATCAAACTTGTAAGTTGACGGGAAAAAAAGATACGCCCGTTTATGTTGCAAAAAACGTACATTTCGACACTGTCAAAGGAATCAAAACTCATAGGGTGCTTCCCGTTGACCTAGAATCTTGAAATTTGGCACGAAGCAAGGTATTATAGCACTAATATCGGGAAAAGTCTGAAAACTGAAAATTTTTAGTTACGTCACAAGAAAAAAAAATTGAAAAGTCTTCAAGACTCGATTCGAGAATTAAACTGTTTTTATAGGTAGGTTGGTACGAAACCCTCAGTGCGCGAGTCCGACTCGCACTTGCCCGGTTTTTTTTTATGAATTGTCTAATGGTCTAAAGCCAATTTTGCATTACCTATATTTATTGGACCACATCTTTTGTATGGTTCCAAAGTTTATAACGGACAAACAAACTTTTATGTTTTTTTTTTATATTAGGATAGGATAATTCCATTCAAAAGCTTCTTTTCTATTTCTATAGTATAAAATACTTAATTAATTATAATACACTTAGGTATAAATACTAATTGGAATATGCATAATTATATACAAACTGAAAAAATCTGTGTTTTTATGTAAAAAAATTAATTTCTTTCAACTTTTGTTAAGACACGGAAGCGAATCCGCGGAAAAGTTTGTAATGAATAAAAAAAAAAATCATTACAGTACTTCGCTTTTGTTGCTTTTAGCTCCGGTGCTTATTGATTGTCAAGTTGTCAAGCATTTGTGAAAACCAGAATTGCGTGGTAGGAGAGATATATGCGAGCTGCTGGGAAATAGGCGTAAGGAAGCTGTAAAAGGGTGTGATTATTTCCACCAAAGCTGCACAAGGATATTCAATTTAATTGGACTCCGCCGTGCGTAAAAGCTAGGTATTTTACATACAAAATAAGTAGATCAAATTAAGTCTCTCTTACTCTTACGTAAATTAATTTCTCGTACATTCTGTCACAGTTGGTGAAAATAAACAATATCAAAATTCAATTTTTGAGTTTGACAATCTCGCAAAGGTAATTTAAAAAATTACTAGCCACTGCTGCTAAGGGAACAATTATATACTTATAGAGGCTAGATAGTAGATAGAGACAGTGGGAATCTCGTTAATCCATTCCTGCGCGTCACTAATTAGCAGTGATAGGAATAGGTAGTGCCTATTTGCCTAAACTTCGAAGAACAGAGACAAGAAACGGAGACCTCCTTAGGACTACATTTTTTCCAAGACTCCCGAAATTTCGAGATAACACTCAAAATACATTAAAAAAAAAATGTTATTTGGGTTAAGTTATTCGTCAATATTTGCCAAAAGTTGCGACTAGGGGCCTGTTTCACAATGTCCGAGTAAGCACTACTCACTGAATAAATTCAAAAATTTGACAGAATTTGTATGAAATTATCTGCGAAGTAAGATACTCGAAACTTAATCATAGGTGGTGAAACAGGCCCTTATAATAAATAACATACACAGTCGATACAACCATAAAATATTCAGTTTTTTTTTTGTATAACATTTTGTAAATGACTTGTTTGATCGTAATAGGTATTACTTATTACGATCGATTATTATTATTATTATTATTATTATTATTACAAATAACATTTTTTTTTAATGTATTTAAGTGTTGTCTCGAAATTTCGGGACAGATGTCTCGGAAAAAATTTAGTCCTAAGGAAGTCTCCGTTTCTTGTCTCTGTTCTTCGAAGTTTAGGCAAATAGGCACTACCTATTCCTATCACTGCTAATTAGATGACGAGGCATTATAGAAAAGCATAGTAGGTAGTAGTCAGTAGGGTACCGACTGTTTTTCTTACCATAAAACAAAATATACCAAAAAGACCCTCAGCTTTTATACAAAAGCGTAAACAAAACAATCGTTTCTTACACTCACCCGCGGAGGCGTGTAGTACTTGGGCGCGGTGAGCGCGTAGAACCCGGCGGCGATGAGGTAGGACACCGCCAGCCGCTGCAGCACGCCGAAGATGCGCAGCTCGTACAGCATGTTGGAGCCGTAGATCGTGTTCAGGGACATGCCTAGCAGGAACATCATCACTGAACGCTGGAAGGAAAGGAAACATTGGTTTAATATCGTGAATGACGGAAGTCGATGACCTGTCATGTTTTTTAAATGTGTCATGCCCGCATCTGCATCTGTTTGAACTGTATCGGTTATCAACCCTCGTTAATTAGATAGTAAAACAGTTGTTTTTTACTGTATCTACATCATGGAAACTTTGTAAAGAAAATAAACATTAAACGTGCTTTATCGATACGAAGATTCAGTTTCAGATATTGTTTAATATTTTAGCACTATAGACGTTCATCTTTGTTGTAATCCAAGAGATATAGTGTCTATACTATAGTTGGTATATAAACTGCGAACAATAATAATTGACTACATCATTTCCGTCAAGCACGTACGATTTTTGTGTAAGAGCCCATCCAATCTGTTTCCGACTTGTTCACCTTAGCAGCAAAAGTTTCAAAATTAAGCTTAAGAAATTGTCTAGATTTCTTAATCTTTATTTTGAAACTTTCACTTTAAAATCCATTGCTACTATAGCTCCAAAAAACTCGGAAAGTGCGCGTCACTTAGAATTCCGTACAAACCTACGAAAACAGTTCAATTCCCAAATAGAATCTCGAAGATTTTTCCGAATCGCAACATTATTAACTATATCGTCACTACCAACTTTTTTCTTTATTCCAATTTATTATAATTCCAATTTCAGGAATCTAGGTCAACGGGGATGAGTTATGAATTTTTGTTCCTTTGAGTATGTTTTTTTTAAATTCCGTATCTTTTCCCGTTAACTTAGGACTTCGATTTTTTCACAGCTTCAAGAGACCGCAGATTTGAGCATATGTTTTTAATGTCAACTCGATACCTTTACGCGTTCCAGAGATAAGGGACTGACAGAAAGACGGACAACAAAGAGATCCTATAAAGGTTTTTTTTCTTTGAGGTACAGAACCCTAAAAAGTAACGAGATTTCTAATCGCCCAAATTAATTCTTTACAAATTGGAACTAATTTACCTACATCAATAAATAGGCTACATAGTTACCTACCTAATTCAGTGAACAATAGATTGATATCAAATGCTTGCTTAAAAATTTAATGGAGTACAATGTTATTTTTTTACAATTTTGCTTGAATAACACTTGCGTAAACCTCTTGAGTAAAGCCACACTTTGAGAGAATCGATTTCCGTGTTAGGTATTTAACTATAGATAAATAACGATCACACTGTCATCACATCCAACTTTGATATCAGATAGGAAGATAAATATTCAGGCGTGAAAAATTGTAATAAGTAATGGCCCCAAAGTAAAATACCAAATATGTGGGTTTTGTTTACCGTAAGCAGTGCACCACATATTAAAATCACAAACATATTTTATTTTCCAGTTCGATGATTGACAACAAACAGGCTATATACCAATTGTTCATGAACGCCCCAACCTCGCAAGTCACTCAGCGGCACAATACCAACCATACCAACAATGACATTCAGGAAGAAATGAGATACAACAAACAGCATTCATCAGATCATGAACAAAAAAAGAATAGCCACACACGAACAATTCTAACCCAAGCAGATGAAGAAAAGCAGACTAGTCATAAACAGACCAATTAAAATAATAACCGTGGATAACAGTCCAGCAATTACATCTCAATTAAAGAAGCCACATCTGCCAAATAACAGACATTAAAACTAAATGCACTGATCACGTGTTGGCAACACTTGCCGATTGTTCTACTCGAATTGTAACAGCCTCCTCTTACATCTAAACCAGGCCATGTCCGTTACTGGGTCACTATATCGAACAACTAACGACGCTTTCAATATAAAATGTTCCGTCCTCGATACTCTCACGCATGTGATATACATTGCCGCTAATGATTACCGAGTAAAGAAAAATAAACGAGTAAAAGACGATATGGATGGTGTGGACAGCGGTGTTGTAGAATAAGCCGGAGAGAGCTATCTAGATGTTATCACGCAAACAGAATTTCCAATGAAATATGTAGCAAAAAGTCGACTTAGCATTAGCAGAGAGTGCGCTGATGTGGTACCTGTATGCATTGGAGATCTTGTAAAGGTACACAATGAGACAAAATGCGGAAGTCTGAGTGATATAACGAAAGTGAACGGATCGCGTGCGATGAATACAAATATCTGTGTGTCTATTGGAGAGCACATTAATCACTTATTGCGATTAAGTGTGAGATAATTTTTAGTTCCTTGTTATTTAACTGCTTTATTGCTTAAGAAAATCTGAGCAAAAAGGAAAGAAAACGGCGCTTCTGATGATTGCGCTGCCTAACGACCATTTCAAGTCTTTGTTAAATAACTTCGCTTTTATTAATTATCAACGGTTAGTAAATTAATTAAGAAATCTTTAATGCAATTTGAAAATTGTCTGCTGATTAAAATATCACACTAATATTTTATTGGCGAAAGTTAGTGTAGAAGTTTGTTACTTCTTCACGCTCGAACGGCTTAGCAGTTTTGAACGAAACTTGGCGCATGAATAAATCAAGTCCTGGAATAGGATACTTTTTATCCAGGAACCATGTTCCCTTGAAATTTTTTTTTACTATTACGTGGGCAAAGCCAAGCCGCTGGCAGCAGCAAATATGACCTATATTATATTTAAAAAATAAACTTTAAATTTTATATTCACATTTCCGTGTTTTCTTTTTGCAGGTAAGTGTTTATCGTCACTGCTACTATATCTGAAACTACGAGTATATTATCGAAATGTTATCAAAGAAGACAAAAAATATCTGTAGATCATCTAATCGGCGCATCGAGTGGCGGAACTATAGGTAAGGCTGGCAAAATGCCACGAAACCCTAGTCCGATGGGAGCCCCAGTCAAAAAGCCAGCAGCTCAGAAGAAAAAAAAAATTAAATTAAATCACAACGTAACCATTTCTCTGCAACCCCATCCAATGAATTTGCCACGGGCCTTAGTAAAGTTACGCCACTGGGCGCGCCTCTTGATTTTGACTCGCCTACTTCATTCTACTATTTGCATCACAATGCAACCAAGCCTTTCACAAGGAACTGATGTGACCTCATGCCAAGAGATCACTTGCATATAAACCATCCAGTGTACACCCAAATAATTTCCTGAGGAATATCTTTTGCCCTCATTTTCACTTTAGCAACAAGTAGGTTACTGTCCCTTGGATTCCTCTGTCAATTCCATGTTTTTTACACGACTGCCCAAAAAACTGAGTGTTATTTTTAATTTAAATAAACTAGTGCATGTCTGCGTTCTCACTTGATGGTAAGCAGTGACACAACCGTTGATGGCGTGGCGCACTAGTTTATTGAGAGCCTGCTTATTCTAGCCTTGAAGACACCTAAGTTATAATCAGACGGGAAAACCGCAGTAGGCAAATGCTTCCAGTCCTTCGATGTACGCGATATAAATGAGGAGGCGAAACGCTTAGTCCGGACCATAGAGGTTTCAATAACGTAAGGGTATACTCGCCGTACGTCTATAAAATTAAAATCATCCGTGGGCATAATGCTGATCATTAATTCAAAAATGCCTTTTAGTAAAGTATTGAAATTGTGAGTAGGTTATTGGACTAAATAATGAAGAATTTATCATAAAAATACTACTCATAAAACACAGAGGGAAAATCCGAGTTGCAATGCGAGATACTTAACATCAATGACGTATTGGATTAACGGTTTTACTCATGCCCATGTTTTGGGTTGGCCCGACTTGATCAATAGGGAATATGCAGGCAATTTTTTTTATTTTTTTTATTCAATATTCACTTCATTTTGATGTAGAAAAAAAAATAAACCATAGCCGTAAGAGTAGTAATTACTTTTTTATAAAATCTTAAAAATATTGGTTTAATTTGACGAGTTCAAACGCTACTATTTCTCGCGCGCTTGAGGCGTGACGTCATAGGTTACGTCCTGTCAGTTTATTGTTTGCATTGAGAGTTAGTTTGATATATAACAAAGTGTTTTAGTCGCGTAATAATCATGGAAGAAGAAAAAAGCCATTTTATAGATATTGCATGATACCAATGTGTATAACACTATAAAAAGTACACCAGATAAATTCACCATTCCTGTCAGTTTTGTGCCCTGTGACGTCAAAGTCGTCGCCGTCGTCGTCTCACCATTGGTCGTTTTCATACGACCAATGGTGAGGCGTTTTACAAATTTGAATTTCGCTCGTAAATTTTTCACTTTTTGATTTACGTTTTAAATAACTAAATGCATATTAAATTAGAAAATAACGAATTGAGTGTATTACTACGACCTTAAAAGTTTAGGAAAAAAAAAATCAGGCCATTTTATTTTTTATGTATATTCCCTATTACGAAGACCTTGCTAAGTTGGTTCTTGAGAACAATTGATTGTAGGTAACATTGTTATAGTTGATCAAAGTTAATTAGGTTTAACTAAGTATTGGAGCTACACTTAAATATTTATTGTATTTTGTATTTGTTGCTATAGCGGCAACAGAATTATACATCATCGGTGGAAAAATTTAACTGTCTGCGTCAGGATAGGTTACGGAATAGGGGAACCCTAAACAGCAAGTGCAGCTGTTGACGTTCTTAATTTTTGGAAGCTGAACTGACTGACTTTTACTCATTTTTTTTTTATGAGGAGAATATAAAAATAATACGTAACCATTTGGCGTGAGCATTATCGGCTTTGTAATGTTCCTGTTGGGACTCAGACCTCCTCTCTAGGAGAGGAAATGGGCCGTAATGTGCAGTGATTGGTAGATGTCACATGTCTACAAATTTTTGATTCTATGACATGCCGATATCCTCACGATGTTTTCCATCACCGTTTTGAGAGCAGTGGAGATAAAATAAATTACACAAATGAATGCACTTGACTGGGTTCGAGCCGACCTACAACTTGTAAATCGGGGCCGTTACCACTAACCACTACTGCTCAGTAGTTAGATAACAATTTTACTAAACCGCATAATCCTAATGAGACAAAGTTGAAACCCTATGGAGGCAATTGGAAAGATAGCCAGACAGCACAAAGCCTGCGCGTACGCATCGATCCGCGTAACGTTTACATAACGAGACTGGTTCTAAAGCTTGACCTTAAGCACCCCTTTCATAGTTAGCGCGCCTGTCGGCTGACTGCAGGCTTACGTAAGTGTGCTATAAGTGTTACACCATGCGATTATAAAGACCTGCTGTGATAAAACAATGCGAATGGAAATTTATCAATAATGATGTTTCGGCAACGACTTAACGTGTTTTCGGATAAATATCGGTATGTTTAAAGAGCAACCCATCTGCAGACTGATCTCGCCAAGTATTGCTTAACTTCAGTGATCGGCCCGTGCAATGGTTATTACTTACATAGCTGCAAGCATTTATTTAATTATACAAACTTTATTGTACACCAAGATTATAAATATGTCAATTTTAGCTCTTATAGCATAACTGTACAATATCCTACTGTAGGAACTCCGGATCGTAATCCACCAAAAGGGCCCAGTGCGGGTTGGTGGATGTCACACGTCTTCGAATTTTTGGTTCAAGGACATGCTGGTTTCCTCACGATGTTTTCCTTCACCGTTTTGAGAGCAGTGTTGATGAAATAAATTACACAAAGTAAGCGCCTGGTTCTGTTTGAACTCGTAAGTCGGGGCTGGTACCACTGGGCTAAATTTAAAAACATACAATTGATGATCTTACCACACTCGGCAATATATCAGCTCATATTACAATTATAAAGATCTATATATAAAAAAGTAAAAACAACTCACTCTAACGATATGCATAACAATCTTCCACCTGGGAACACCCTTAGCGAAGGCGCTCTTGACAGAGAGGGGTATGCAGACGCCCATGATCCAGAGGAAGGCAGGGAACACCAGGTCGCCGGCCACCAGCCCGTTCCACGTGGCGTGCTCCATCCACCAGTAGCCGCCGGCGCCGTCGTTCACGAAGATCATGAAGACAATGGCCATTCTGTAGAGAAATATCTGATTATGAACGGATAATAAAACCCTACTGTTATCGATCACAAATATAATAAAACCATGAACAGGGTGTCAAGGTCCGTAGGCGAGAACACCCAATGAAACGCACTGTTTCAATCATGATAATTTTTTCACTAGGTGTCGCTTGAATATAAAACGTATTTAGCATGGAAAGGCAAAATCATGGTAGGATGGATGTTTGGAGGTATGTGAACAGAGAGAAAAGCCCCACATACCTCCGTTGAAAAGGGAGGATCTTCAAACCAAATGGGTGTTATATCTGGTAGGCTATTGCCCAATAGAAGATTTTCATCATCATCATCATCTCAGCCGAAAGACGTCCACTGCTGGACATAGGCCTCCGCCAAGCGTCGCCACAGCGACCGGTCCTGTGCGTCTCGCATCCATCGGATTCCCACAACCCTCGCCAGGTCTTCGGTCCATCTCGAAGATTTTCGGGCTGTTGTATCTATTCAAATCGCGCGGAGAACTTTGTTTTCGCGATGAATTCTGTGACGTCATAGATGTCACTACAGGTGGAAAACGAAAAAAAGCTAAAAAGAGCGATACTACCAAAATTAAAAGTTTTAGCTTCTACCAGCGGCTTCATCCACGTAAGAGTAGGTATGTTTCACCACACAATTGGATCCCCTTACATCCATTTAGGGGGTGAATTTTGGAAATTCTATCTTAGGTCTCACCGTAAAAAGACAACTTGTATAAAATTTCAAGCTCCTAGTCATAGTACTTTCAGCTATGCGTTGATATGTCAGTCAGTCAGTTTTTCCTGTCATATAGATAGAAAATATGCTGCGGCAATATGTTAAGACCGGCTTTCCCCCACAGTTTAACCCACGCCTTTGGACATTGCTCCACTCCCGTAGGTTCAAGCATGATGTTACATAGCCTTTATTTTTCAATTCGAACCGGCCATTATTGAGATTAATTCATTGAGGGCATTCAACTTTACTAATGAAAGTATTTCACAAATTCTGTATAAAGAATTAGTTCATATGTTAATTAAATAATTAATTACATTATGCTAAAAACGCTAAGTAACCTAAATCAGAGTACAGAACCGACAAAAAACGTGTGAACAGGGCTATTCTCACGCATAGTCTTTCTGGGCGCGCTAGATTTCAAATTAACACACACATTACGAGTAGGCTGGTGTAAATGAAAGTCTTATCTTTAGATCATTTCTTCATAAAATCGCAATATTGCAAAATTAAATTTTACTCATTGATGAATCAATGACATGGGGCAAGAAATAATAGGCAGAGACCATTAAAATCGGGTATTTAATTATATTATTATGCAGAGTGTTACGGAAATAGATATTCATATTTTAATGACTCTTTGTGCCTATAGAAATGAACAACTTTCTTCAAGAGAGCCATACCTAATCAACGTATGACTACATAGGAAGTAAAATACTGTGATTGTCGATTGTTAGAACATATACAAGAACCAGTTCCGAATCAACTATGAGGCAGTTGCCAGGATTGCGGGACTTTCCACACCACTCCGCATACCTCTAAAACTGTATACGGAACGACTTTTTTTTTAATTACAAAAAAAATGTATTATATTGCTTCGTACAATTATTACAGATGCAAAGTCAAAGTGAATACCAGATGAAAATAGCCAATGTTCTTCCTTGACGAGATTCAAGTTTACTCCGTACAAAGAGTTACATTTACAATTTTTATAATATTAGTAAGTACGAATCATCGCGACCTTTGGGTAGAAAGGTCGTATAAACCATTTTGGCCAAATTGAGTTAAATATACCATTTTTCTCAGAATTTTTTTCTCTATCGATCTGTATATACGAAATGTAGAAATTCGCTCAAAAATGGTTAATACGACCCAGAAATTTTCGGTCATAGCCTCTCAAAAAAGGTAAATTTTCAATGTAAAAGGCAAATATTATTTTTTTGTAATTTTGTTATGACGTAATGACCATAATTTATATTAACGGAGGGTGTAAAAATAGTCGTTAATTGTAAATGGTTTATACACCCTAAAGTGTTAAATGCATTAATTGTAAATGGTTTATACGACCTAAAGTATTAAATGCATTAATTGTAAATGGTTTATATGCCCTACAGTGTTAAATGCATTACTTAAACCCAGGTTAAAATCGACGTCGTAAATCCAAAGATAGTTCGCAACGTTTGGTGTATAAACCATGATCATTGCAAGTCGCACTTTACTTTAGGATGTTTGTCAAGTAAAACTGTGTAAGGAATTAACCTGGACTGGTTCTATCAGATGATGAAAAAATCAAAGAGAGGTGGAAGAAATATTTTGAAAGGCTAATGAATAAGGAAAATGATTGGAGTGGGATTTTAGAAAGTAAACCAGAAAATGTGGGGTTAGTGAGAATGGCTAGTATGGTTGAAGTCAGAATAGCAGTAAATGGAATGAAGAATGGTAAGGCCATTGGCCCAGTTTGGAATACTAGTTGAAGTGTGGAAGTTACTGCGAGTGGATGGACGGATGTGGTTAGCGATGTTCTTCAATAAGTTGTTGAAAGAAGAATTCATACCTGATGATTGGTGCAAAAGTTCTTTAGTGCCCATCTATAAAAACAAAGGTGATGTTCTTGATGTTCTTGCAACAATTATGGAGGAATAAAGCTAATGTCACATACTATGAAAGTCTGGGAGGAAGAAGTATTGAAAGGCGGTTGAGATATAAGAGTGAAATTTCACAGAAGCAATTCGGTTTTATGCCTGGTCGGGGTACAACGGGTGCCATTTTCGCTATACGCCAGCTGTACGAGAAATACAGAGGTGCACATAAAAACTTGCACATGGTATTAATTGATCTCGAAGAGGCATACGACCAGGCACATCGTGAGGTTCTGTTGTGGGCCCTTATGGAGAAAGGTGTGCCTGGGAAGTATGTGCAGTTGATCCGAGCGATGTACAGTTGGTGTAGCACCCAAGTCCGGTCTACAGTAGGCACCAGTGGCAGTTTGAATGAGGCGGTCAGCCTACATCAGGGGTCATCTCTCAGCCCTTAACTTTCCCTGCTGATAATGGACGCTTTGACATTAGACATTCAGGAAGAGGCCCCCTGGTGTATGCTGTTTGCCGATGATATTGTGCTGGTTGCCGAGAGTGACCTAGAGGTCCAGAGCAAATTGGTGGTGTGGTGGCATAGACTGTAGAGTCATGGCGTGAAATTGAGTAGAACCAAAACAGAGTACTTGTTCTGCGATTTCGGCGGTCCCTCTAATCCTTCGCCTTTAGCCCTCGCTAGGATATTCATACCGATTTGTTCCGACTTTCGGTACCTCGGGTCGCTTGTCCAAGAAAATGATGAGGTAGACAGGGACGTAACACATCCGATCAACGCAGGATGGATGAAATGGCGACAGGTCACGGGAACAACTTGTGATCCACGGATGCCCCTCAAATTGAAAGGTGCAATCTACAAGTCCGTGATAAGACCTGTCATACTGTATGGATCAGAATGTTGGGTTGTGAAAAAGATGGATGAAAAAAGATTGCATGTAGCGGAGATGAGAATGTTGAGATGGATGTGTGGTGTGACAAGAATGGACAAAGTGAGAAATAAGTGTATTAGGGGAAGTTTCAAAGTGGCGCCAATGACTGAAAAGTTGGAATGAAATCGTTTGTTTTGGTATGATCATGTGAAGAGGAGGGATGAAACACATGTTACCAAAAGAGTTCTGAATTTACATGTAGATGGATGGAGATGGAGAGGGAGGCCAAAGAAAAGATGGACGGATTGCGTAAGGACCGATAAGAAAGAAAAGGAAATTATGGTTTATCGTTTTAGGTAGTTAACTAAAGGTAAACAATCTTGGCATGTCTTTTTATCTAAAAGTTGTCTATAAATTGTATGTAAAAATCTTTGCAACTAGGTACTTGTATTTACCTAAATCGATGTTAGCTGATAAACTAAATTTAAATAATCTTTGTGTATATTATATACGACCTCTTAAATATAAAAAGACATACCAAGATTGTTTACCTTTAGTTAACTACCTAAACCGATAGACCATAGTGATAGTGTAACGGACGACAGGACAGAATGGAAGAAGAAAACGTGTTGCACTGACCCCAAGTAATATGGGATAAGGGCAAGAAAAACTTTACGACCAACACACAAGGCTCGCATTTTGCGCGCAGCGACAAGCAGAAGAACGAGCGCGGTAGACAGGTACCGGACAGATACCATTGATTAGAAGGTATTACAATACTTAATAAATGTTGGTTCAGGTAGTTTTATTTTATTTGAATCGACCAATATTGAGTATTAGAATAATAATAATTAAGTTCCTACTAATTCTATGAGTAACAGGATTATTTATTAGTCAGAATTCAATTGATCTATGATTTATAAATGGTTTTTAATACAAAAAAATTACATAAATTTGGGTTTTTACGACATTAAATGTGACCTTAAGCTTACCAAAAATGGATATACGACCCACACAGTTTTTTCAAAGCACATTTTCATGGGGTGTATAAACCAAGAATTGTTTTTTTCTTAGACGTAAATGCAAGCTAACTTTGAAACTAAAGAAGATAGACAGGTTTTGATGATTTAACCTTTTTCATTTGCAAAATGTAAGAACCTTTCTCATAGATAATTTTTTTATAACTTCAAAAGCAAAAAAGTTATGATTTTTTTTGTAAAAAAAAAATAGTTTTTCGGCTCTACTGAAAAGTCGGGTTTTGGTTTATACGACCTTTCTACCCAAAGGTATCGATATTATTCATAGCTAATTTTAAAATAATATAAGAGTATCTTTACTCACCCTCTAAAAGTGTCAAGCGCCCGCAACCTCTGTTGTATCGCCAGCTCCTTGTCCCCGTACCGCAGCTTGCCGGTCCTCCTCACCCGCGACATGATGAGCTTCACGATGCCGTACAGCACCCATATCGCCAGCAACACGCCCAGCAACAGCAGGAGAGCTGGTGGAAGAAGTAGTACTTTAAATGTTAGATCAAAATATTGTCTGCTGTTAAACATGGGCCTTCGTAGCTAGTACAATATACGACCCTAAGAAGATACTAGTAGAATATTTGCAATTTCGAATTTTTTTTTTTTTTTTTTTTGGGAAAACAAACAATTACACACAGATTCTTAACTATAAAGCCTTAGTATCTAATGTTAGTAATTTATGTGTAACTCACAACGTTATCCACATGTTACCTATTTAATATTTTTTATAAGAACTAAGTAGACATGCGAGCGAATCAGCATTACCTTCAAATTCATTTACAATACAGTTAATAAATAAGTTTAATTTGTTAATTTTTTGATTACTTTGTTTCGAAATCTGTTAGGTGTTAATGTAAATAGGTCTATGTCCGAAAAAAATGTATTATAATTATTTGCCATGCGACGTAGAGGTGCGCGAACTCCAGCATTAGTGCGGCAAGATGAAATGGCAAACAGAGGGCGTGCGCGCACCTCACGTCTTACAACAGTTCTAGGTACAACATAACTTAAATTATTTACCAAATCTGAACAGTCATATCTGCTGCTACATATATCATATAGAAACATCATCTCTAAGAGAAGGCGTCTACACTTCAGGTCCATCAACTTAAAATCCCTACAGGGGCCATTAGACAAGCTACGGCGGCATCGGTAACGTACAGCTTTGAGAAATTTGCGCTGTACATTTTCCAAGCTTTCCACGTATCTTTTGTATAAAGGACTCCATATAGATACAGCGTATTCAAGTTGTGATCTAATAAGTGACTTATAAAGATGAATATAGGTATCAGGACGCTTAAAGTCTACGGTGGTCCTCATCACAAAACCATACATGCGGTATGAGTTGTTAATAATTTTGTAAATATGCTGATCGAGATGAAGCTTACTATCCAATATTACCCCTAGATCCTTCACCGACGTAACCTCGCTCAGAGGAGTATTACCGAGAATATAAGTACGTTTTATAATATTTTTGTTTTTTGTGAACGTGATAGATGCACATTTGGAAGTACTTAATTGAATTTTGTTCTCTATACAGTACGCATAAAATCTATTCAAGTCGTCTTGAAGTAACTGACAGTCGATAGGAGTGCGAATTGCTCTATATATTTTGAGATCGTCCGCGTAGAGTAAGAATTTTGAATGCAAAAAACAATTCCATACGTCATTTACGAAGATAATAAAAAGCAAAGGACCTAAAATTGAGCCCTGGGGTACCCCAGAGGATACGGTGACTGACTTGGATTGATATCCCCTGATTACTACTCGTTGAGTTCTGTTTGTTACGTACGATATAAACCAGCGAAGTAAATCTCCGCGAATCCCGTTATATGCCAGCTTTTCAAGAAGCAACTCATGGTCCACCTTATCAAAAGCTTTCCGGTAGTCAGTGTATACGGCGTCAATTTGTACCTGTTGATCCATATTATTGAAGAGATAATTTGTGAAAGTTAACAAATTTGTAACTGTAGATCTCCTTTGAACAAATCCATGTTGTTGAGGTATTATAATATTGTGTAGTGTTGGGTAAATCGCACCATGTACAAGCCTCTCAAAAATCTTCGATAAGGTAGATAAGATGGAAATTGGTCGATAATTTTCTAGAATTTGATAGAAGCAGAAAGAAAATTTGATTACTCGTAAGAGTCACCTGGCCCTGGAACGCAAAGGGCACAAGAAACACGGTGGGAGTTTAATTAAAACAAACGACCCGCCCGAGCTTAGCAAGGGTGTTACAAATTTGTAATTTTCAGCTTTCCTTCTAACCTAAACCTTTCTCATGTATCAGTCAATCAATCTATTAGTAATAACCGCATGAACGTCCGTTTCTTCGATATTTTTTCGGTTCACCTAGAGCGGAAGAAACAATTTTATGATTTCTAAACAAAAAAAAATTAAAAATGGTTCTTTTACAACTCATACTTTGGTATTCCTAAGAAGGAAGCTTTGAAAAACTAATAATGAGAGTTTTTATAACACATTTTGATTAAAATTTCTGTCGAGTCTCAGGAATAGTTTCAGGCGATTCGTTTAGTTGTTATACATTTGCAAAGTCATGTGATTTGCATATTATACGAGGAAAGAAGTGTTATAAATGTAGTAACAGACTTTGTATCTTAAACTACCGATTCCAAAACAGCACAGTATTTGTTGCTTTAAAAGTTCATTCTTCTTTGTCAACTTACATATCTCCGAACAATTCCACACATTGTGGTTTTCATCCATACATCAACAGATCATTGTGTACGATTGTTTCAACACCTGCTTCAAGTCTAAACATTTCTATTGAATTCATTATGTTCCTATCAGAATTGTTTGGCCTTACGATTGAATGCTGACACTAGAAATGATTAGTTTTAATATCCTCATCAATATCCTGATTATTGATATGAAAAGATTAATCGATAAAAATATATCGAATAGCAATCGATTTTTTGTGAATATGTCTCTGTATGTTTGTTTTGTGCTTAAATCACTTTAATACATTGTCCATAAGGTTCTTCATCAGAATCTATAGGCGTCTGCCTGTGCGTCAACTAACTACTTTAAAAAAATCAGAATCAAAAATGTTTTCATTCCTACATGGGTTCTTATAAAACGATCGACCAAAACATCCCATTGAGTCTAAAGGTATTGTTATGTCAAACTCATTGATTGGTTCTCAATGATAAATAATCAAGTTTATCCAAATTCGGACTAAAAAGCCTTGCATTGGTCCACACCCTTGCCCTTGACCTATTGTTCGATTCAAACGTTTGTGTCATCAATATAATCGACGTTTAATTCGGCCTTAGTATCCCTGTATCCTTATGTTTGGATTATATCCATATATGGTAGCCGATGGCATTTTCCTGAATGGTCATAAGCGGTTTCTGTGCCACGGTCAGTTAAATCGCAACCTGCATATATGCAGATATCCGAGATCGATGGCAATAACAATAAATTACTGAATATTATGGAGGTCGCAATACTATTTGGTCATGTAAATAAGCCTGACTTCGTATGGGCATATTGCATAATGCTGAACTGATTAAGATTGGATTTAGATCTTGATATTATTGCGGCAGATAAAGTTAACATTCGTTTTAAGTGTCTTGTTACTATGTTACATGTAGGCCACAAATTCATGCGGTATAATGCATGAAGTACGAGTAAAGTTTTATTGCTTTCTTTACAGGTTTGTATATAGTTTTATTTAGATTTAACCCGACAAATAACAAAATAGTCAACAAATTTATCTGCATCTTCCTTTTTTATCGTGACGTCATCACCCAGCCGCTCGTCCTATCCGATAAACATAATCCGAATTACATCTCATCGAAAACGTCCAGATAAAATAACTATATAACGATAAACTCTGTTAAATATCACCAGTATCTGTAAGCTACTCGAAATAAGAAGAATTTTATTACATAAAAATGGAGAAGACTCTCTTGTGTGTGTTGTTTTTTGTAACAAGTGTGTTTGGTGAAACTAGGGTGGATCCTTTAGTCCTGGTCAGCAGTCAAGGATTAGTGAGAGGTCATAAGGCAACCGATGGAGACTATTCCATGTTTTTGGGCGTGCCTTACGCTGAAGTGGACCCAGAAAACCCTTTTGGCGTAAGTTTAATGTTTGAACCTAAGAATTTGAGACCGACATCTGACAGACGGATATTACCGGTCGTTCAATGTCAGACCCAGAATAGTAATAGGATTTCAAATAGAGAACGTAGTTATGTTTCTTGTGTTTAAATTCCTTCCATACCACCTTAGTTAATGAGAATCTATTTCGGAGCCAAAGAAAAACGAACATCAGGGTTACATTGGCTGAACCACAATAGTAGATAGACATGACACCATTACACTTAGTGAGACACCAAGAGATGATAATGACTGTCTTAGTACATCATAGTAAATTTTACATAGTGCGTCTCGTAACTTTACTCGTAACAATATTATCGATAGCCGTGATGAGGTTGTCGACCCTGATGCAATGGAGAGTGTTTGTTTTTTAATTAAAAGTTGTGTGTCATCTTGTTTATAGCTGTTATTATTTACTCGACTACATTACGACGATGTAAGGCTATAAATTCTGTTAGCAAACCATTAACGAGTTGTATTCAGGAAAAGATATATTAAAAGTAACTTCTTCTTCGCGATTTAAGTGAAATGAGAGATTTTTTTAACAACAATGTGAATAAATATTATTTATCCGGTACCTATTTGGACTATTAAAGGATTAGAAACATTTCTGGAAAGGACAGTTTAACTATCCAAGACAAAATATCCTTGAGTGACTCAAAAGCTATTTCAAGGTCCAGATTACTTTAGAATAAATTCCTTGAATGATGACGTAATTCCACTCATAACAGTATCAGTCAATGATAGTTGGCAGCTGATATAATCTAAGGCTAAGAAATATCTCATAACACTCAATAGATACGTTTCATGTCAACGATCTGGTTCAAAGTTAGGTAAATAGTACATCACGATCTAAAAGAATCATTCAAATTATTAGTTTATTTAAGCAATAAATTCTCAAATAATGTTCAAGAACTTCTACAATTTCAATAAAAACCTTGATAAAAATACTAACAAATAACCCATTTTTTTCAGCCATCTCGCGCCAGACAGCCATTTCAAGAAATAATCTTCAATGCAAATGATGGGACTATCAAATGCCCACAAATGGGATCTGAAAACAGTGACTCCGAGACATTAGACTGTCTCCGTCTGAACATTTTTGTACCATTCAAAGCCAGTTCCAACAATCCTCTACCAGTCCTAGTATGGATTCATGGCGGAGACTTTGTTCGAGGAAGTGCAGGAGATTACGGAGTCAGAAACTTGGTAAGACATGACGTTGTTGTCGTTACCGTCAACTACCGTCTCGGTCCCTATGGATTTATGTGCCTAGACAACCCTAGCGTACCCGGTAACCAGGGTCTTAAGGATCAGTATGCAGCGCTGGGATGGATCAGAAAGAATATTGCATCATTTGGTGGTAATCCTTACAATGTTACTATTGCTGGACAAGATGCTGGAGCCACATCAGTTCTGTTACACTTGTATGCTGATAACACCAAATTGTTCCACAAAGCCATCGTAGAAAGTGGCACGCCACAGAGTGAAGGTATGTTTGTTAATGCGGATGTAGATGCAGCTATCATGATAGCTAATCATTTAGGAGCTAACCTAACTGACACTAATGAAGCTCTACAGTTCCTCATCAGCTCTCCTCATGATTTAGTAACAGCTGCTGCTCACGAAATGAATTTACAATTAAGACCTTGCAAGGAGAGATCTTTCAGTGGTCTTGAGAACTTTGTAGAAAACGATCCCTACTCACTGACCAATACGAAAAAAGTGAGAAATACACCCGTATTGATTGGTTATACTAACCAGGAACGTGCCTCACTTAGCAACGGCTACTTTGATTCGGATCCGTTTTATGAGAAATTGCGAAACAATTTTAATCTAAATGGAGTACAGTTAAGCACCGCCGCTACATTTGTGAGGAGATTTTATATCGGATACGATCCAGTATCGGAAGATGTGGCGACGGAATTACAGAATTTTGAAACTGATTTTGTATACAGTCACCCATCGGAGAGAATAGTGACAAGACTGTTAGAAGAAAATGTTGGATCAGTCTATGAATATGTGTTCAGCTATGGTGGAAATTCAGATGGTCCAGGTGCAGGGCATTCAGCTGAACTGAATTATTTATTCGACGTTGAAGGCGTAAACTTTAAGAGAAGTGAAGATGACCAATTGATAACCGACCGTGTTACAACTTTATGGACGAATTTCATAAAATATGGGTAAGTTACCGCTAACTTAATTAACAAGTCGATCTGTAAAAATGTGAAAGGTTTTAGGAAACTCATATACTCGTAGATACTCATAGGAAATATTCTGAATTTATCAAAAATTATCGTACTAAAAATTTAACAAAATTTAACATGCTTTTTTGAATTCCTCACCCTCAATAACAATGATCTAATACTTTGAAGTAATAATAATGTTATTATTTCCAGAAATCCAACCCCACAAACCACCGACTTGATCCCAGTGAGGTGGACCCCAGCCACTGCCTCCAGTAGACCAACGTTGGTCATCGACACAGACCTTAGGATGGACAGCCGACACCAAAACGAGAGAATGGCTTTCTGGGACATCTTCTACTCAATATACGGCAGTTACAGCAATTTGGCTAGAGAGTGCGTTTTCACCATGTGATGTTAAGAGTCCTATGATTTTTATTTATTTATTGTAAAGTATTTAATTTTGATATATCGAAAGCAATTGATTATTGTGTAAATAATGTAATAAAAATAATAATAATGAAAGCTTTAACTTCTTACATCATGAACAAAACAATAAAACAGCTGCAACATGTCAAAACAATGATTGGTTTTGATATTTAAATGCCAAAACGAAGTTGCAAGATCATCAGCAACATTTACATTCAAAACGGTATTTGTTTGATATTTTTAATTCGCTAGTACAATGGCAAGTCAGTGGCTCTTTTCTGGGTCGCTCGTCTCCAGCGGATGATGCTCATCAAGACAAATCGACTTCACAAAGGATTTGGGCCAGCTTCGCCTCACGCCCACTACAGCCCACTTAGCTTCACTTGATAGCGAGTCGTGATTCGTTTTTTTTTTTTATTATTAACTACATCTAATATGATGAAGCTTGCAGAAATTGAGGATGCTCCAATAAACAGATCCGTTGCCAATTTTGTTTTAAGAGAGAAGTTATATAAAACTGTACGATATGCTTGCTTGTTTTCTAAGAATGGAAGTGATGATGCGCAATAAAATATGTGATGCAATGTTTTATTTGTCAAGCTCTTTCTCAGGTAATGAACCAAACCCAACGTTTGTGACGCAACAAGGCGACCTTGAAAGTCAACAATAGAAATTATGAAAATCATTGATCTAGTCGATAATATAATTATCGATTAAGCCTCCAATACTAGCTAAATAACTTACATAATTATTTGTCTATCTAAATACTTCACTACTTAGAATAATGAGATACTTAAAGTTGACATGGCACTGCTCATAACTGCTTACTTATACTTTCTTCCAATATTGCACACGCATAAAGAAAGTATTAGAAAACCGCTAGTACTCCCTATAATTGCATATTTACATCAAAACCATTATATCTATTTGCTGATCGTGATGTGGTTTCCTTACCACTTTCCTGGCTATATCGGAGATAAAACTAATCAAATATCATTACGACTTCGGCACTTGTAATCTTACTTTCACTATTAGGCCCATCGTCACCGCTACAGAATATTAGTTACGCCATTTTCACAATTTTCTCCAAGTTCTGGTGCGTGACTGTTTCGATTTTACTTATCAATTTATTGATACTTCATAAATCTGCGGTGATCACCACTTGTTATTGCTTTGCTTTCGTTTTTTAAATTTATATTGTAATTGAGTTAGTACTACACCTTTTTAGCGTGAGCTGGGTAGTCAAATCTTCAACACTGTAATTACGCACGCAATTTATGAATGAATATTGATAGAGGAGTAAGTAACTGGAAAAGTTTTAAGAAATAATGTACCAGACTATAAAACACTAACGTAAAAGATGTTAGGAAGAGAGTAATAATAATGATGGGTAAAGGAAATTTCAAAAAAATTGGTAACAATACCATGTTTATAGGCAGTACTGATTCTACAAAAAGATGATCAAGGCAATGATGGTGTTGGCTAGTGTTTAGAATTGAGCTAAATAAAGGTTAACAGATAGATGGCGCAATGTGCACCTATGCCTAATGGTGACCTATTTTCTACAATTGACTTCTGATTTAGACATCTCTGCGTCGCCTTTTTCCATTATAAGTATATTCGAATCTATTTTTGAACATGGCATGGTAGTTGGAGCCTTTTACACAATTTATTGTTTTAAATAAGTGTGTGCTACCTGATTTTAATTACCTGTTTATTGTACCTACCTATTATGAACTGATTTACCTCAAATAGTTGTACCATAAACCTTGATATTAGCATGTTGAGGAAAAATAGAGTACATTCGGCTTTGCGGTCTCACAATGACACAAAGGTCTGTTACAAAGACAGAATAAACGTACTGTATGTTGAATTGTTGAGTCGAATTCCGCATACTACAAGCGAATTAATTTAGATTCCACAAAAGTTTAATGTTATATACATAACGTACGTATATATTCATTATATAATACTTGTATAAGTACTTGATATTTCGAATGACAAAGTAATAGAAAGATAAATGTATAACTTTGCTGTAGGTATTAACTACCATTGGATATATAAGAGGTGAAAATACTTAACAAGAATCCTTTTCTAAAAAAAAGTAAAAAACGTGGGTGCAAGACAAGAATACGATCAGTTTCAATGACAAAACTACTCAATTGACGACAAACAATGCCGTATGGAAATGTCTTCAATAATAATATATGATATCCGCAGATAAGTATATCAACTTTCGAAGGAAAAGGCCAATAAGATTACAAAGTATGTCAAGGGTTTTATATTGATACATGTTGAGGATGCAAAATTGTTGCTGTTAGCATTGATTCCAAAATTGGTGATTATTTTATGTCAATAACAAGTTACATAAAAGATGTCTCATTGTATGAAAATTTTTCTATATCTGATACAGTCAAAAAGGTATTCGTATCATCATTTTCTAAATCTGATACGGCGACGGGCAGTGGGTATTATATTTAAATGAACATCCGTGGACAAAATAATCTTGATGGTATCAGTCTTGGTGTATTCATACTACTATAAGAATTTAAAGGGTGATTCCGTCGTTTCGTGCAAATTGCGACGATCCGCGGAATAAAAAAAAAATGTTAGATTTAACATATTTATTTTTTTAATTCGAGTTAAAAACGTCGTCACATTCATAAAAAGTGGAAGGCACTTCTTTATATTATTTACTTACTGAATATGGACAGTTGAAAATCAGTAACAGGATGGCGGTGAAAACTGTCTGGATTGTAATGAACTAGGGTAACTGTATGTAACTTACTAACTAATTAATAATTAATTCGAAGTACATATACTAAAAATCGAATCGTCATGTTTCGCAGTGACATAAGGAACCCGAAAAAACATGTCTCATATAGATAATACACTATACATACTGGAAAACATTCATTAAAAAAAAAATCTTCATTCCCTTCCAAAATTATTCATTACCTTCCCGCAAAAAAATGGACGGAACGGATGGTAATGCAGAGGAGATGAATGAAAAATTTCACCTTTTTTATTGATAACTTCGTTGCACAAAACATTAAATATTTTATCTTAAAACAGGTCTAATATGACTTTAAGAAATATACATATTACGTATTTATAATAATTTATTTATTACTGTACCTTGAGAAATCGAAGGAAGGTGATGAGCTGATTTACTGACGAAACACCGGTTACAATTAGAGGATCGTAAATATTTTTTTCCACAGTGCGCGCAACATCCACTCGTCTCTGTTACCAGGGCCGACTAACTAGTATAAACGCGTTTTGACGTGAATCGTAACGGAAAACGTCTCATATTCTCTTAAATTAAGAAGTTTGTGTGTACGGATGGTGATGATTTTTTTTTTATGACAATTCGAAAAAGGAGTTTTTTACGTATATAGATTGCAATAAATTGAAAACTAAATTACATAAATTGTAGTTCAGTCCTTTAGCTTTAATATTGGGTTTTATTTAAAGTCATAATTTCGAATTTAGATAAGTAAACATCGAAAGAACTGCCGAAGTCCCTAGTTGGAAACGGAGAGGAATGATTTTACAGGCAGTTTTAGATTTTTTTTTTTAATGTTTAATAAAAAATATGTAATATTAGCGATATTACTTTTAAAATTATTATATCTTTATTCTCTAACCAAAAATCAGTTCACTTTTTCTAATAAATACATGGGTATTTTCGTCTGGAATTGCTTTTTGCACAAAACCACGGAATGACCCATAACATTAATTTAAAGTTAAAATCCAACTTGTAAAATTACTCTTTAATAATGTGATAAATTAATATAAGTGAGACGTTGTTATTTAGCAAGAATCAATGGTCTTCCAAAATACAAGCATTCCAAAAATACACAACATTTTCGTTCACAAGATTATGATTATAGATATTTACTATAAGATATACTAACTCAATATTGTCTATAGTTATTATTTAAATGTTATAGTTGTTTTATCTCACGAAAGCGGGTGAGCCATACTTGTAGTTGTGATGTGTATAGACACTCGCTCTTGTGTGCGTAACTACAGGTAGCGTTAGCAAACTCATCGCTATTGAACAAAATAATAAAGTTGCCACTTGTTGCCCAATTTATTTAATAACTTACGCAGCGTTACGAGACGTCCATCGAAACCAACTTTTTCATTCAAAACTGACCTTAGCTTTGTCAATGTTATACAGTTAAGGGAAGGAACGAAATAACCCCAACACAAATATTAATAATAACTTACTGGGGATGTTTCATTAACACTTGTAATGTAACCTTTTGAGACCAAATAAACAATTTATTTATTTTATATTATGATATTAATGTTGGAATTTGTTTTAGTACGATATGAAAATTTTGTATTGTGCTCCGTACAACGTCACCTGTAAATCCACCTTTATTTTCTCTCTTTCTTCGGTTTTTCACGGGTGACATAAAATTCGAAGATGTACTTGCGACATCTCTTCCTTCTTTTATTAGTTTTTTGCACTGTTCTTTCACTTACCCCCGTCGCTGCTGCAGTGCGTTTTGTAATATTACGCAAATATGATAAATCACAATTTGGTTCTCGATGAAGTTCCGTGAATTAATATTCTTCTTTGACAAATTATAAATATTTGCAATCATTTACGAGCCTAAAATAAACAAAACAGTTATAAAATCGTTTAACATGTTAATGTGTTGTGGTGGTGGAACACAATCAAACGGACCAGATACTTTTTCAATAGTTTATTCTCACCATTAATATAGTTAACACAGCAAAAGTAAGAGCGTGGTGTCTGTCATCTGTGAGCGAAGCGGACTGACAGGCGCTGGTGCGCGCGTCGATGCTCCTTCGATGGTTTTTGTGGTTACCTTGGTTACGCCACATAAATAATCAGTCTGCTGAAGGCCCTGATTGCTCAGGAACCGAAATTCGTTTTTTTTTTATATAGCAGTAAAGAAATGATCAATATCTGTGTATAATAAAATCTCTAGTTTGTAAGTTGTTGGCTAGCTATACGCTTTGGTGCGTACTGTAAGTATAGCTAGTAATTGAAATAAATAAATACATTCATATATTACACACAGCAAACATTAAGTTGCCTTATCGCACTGCAAACAACTTTCCTCCGTTTCTTCGTACCTGGCATGCTGACGGTACTCGATAAATTATTTTGACGCGAACCAAGAAGCACTACTGACTCAGCCGGCGACCCGGCCGCGACTGAGCGCTCCCGAGCTTACGCACACAAAGACAGTGTGCATGTACACTTACACACACAAGTATGGGTCACCCGCTTTCGTGAGATAAAACATCTATAATTCGTTAACTGGTGTTAATGAGGTCGTCAGCTGCGAAAGTTTGTGAAATATTTTTGGTTGTAATAATTGCAGTATGTAATTTGATTTGCATTATATCTGTATGGTATTAGAAGAAGCAACATTACTTACGCAAATAAATATCGACAGGTTCCTTGGCGGTGCGGATGTCACATCCTTCGGTGGACGCGTTCAGCTTGTACACGCCAAACTCGCCCAGCTCCGGCCTCAGCTGGCACAGTAGGCCTCTGCATGAAGAACAAGAAGAAATATAGAGAGTTGCAAGTCTATCTGAACTGGGAGGCATAGTCTATTACTAAATTAATAATAGTTAAGAACAGAGTTCTGTAGCCCGACCCATATGATCAAAACCGTAACGATATCGTAGCGACTTAGTCATTTAGATCATTATCGTATCAAATCCATCCATCGAGCTTGAACGGTAGAATATAACATAGTAATGTAACTGGCAATAAGACGTTGATAGATCGATTAGTTTCAAGAGTTGTCGTTCTGTTCAATCCCGTTCAAGGAACACGTGAATTCTGATTATGGGTTAAAATGTAAATCGTGCGAGCGAGAAAGAGGGATGGAGCTATACACCCTCTAGATATAAACCCTCTAGGTAGAGCCTCGGCACATATCATTAGAAGTTTATGCTATTCAACAAATTATGAAACGATTACGGACAATTTTTTGCACGCACAAAACTAAAACTCCAAACGGAAAACATAAGTAGTAGTGAAGCGAACCACAATATTCCAAATTACACCGCAATTACTAAGTTGTTTTGAGAACTGAATAAGTTTTAGCAATTTACCTGCCAATGGCTTACTATGGGAATAATCTCTGCTGAGCTTGTTTTTTTGTGTAGTGCATTCCTTTAGCAGGGTAAATATCTTTTAAATATCTTCACCAATAAATATGTAATATGTACATAAGTTAAATATTAACTTACTACGTACACTACACTTACACTACAATTAATACACTTAGGTGTTGAACAGTGTCGAAGTACTCCTCTACATCGGTGTCACCTGGACATGCCGGAAATGTGCCCAGAAAACTAACAGTACTGCCGTTATGTAATTATAGCACATTTATAGTTACAGTATAGTAATTTTATAAACCAACAGTTAACAGTGTACATTTGGTTTAGTTTGCAGTGTATCCGTTACAGTTTGCCAGCCAATAGTTTGCAATGGATAAATATCTGTATTAGAGCTTATATAGATAATTATGGCCCATTCATAAGTAATTGCATATATGCCAATAGTTAACAGCCGTTGGTCCCGGCTGTCATTAGTAGATCTTTGGCATACGCAGACGGATAGTCAGAAGCCAGTAAATATGACTCCAGTCTTGCTATGAAGTACCGTGTTACCCCAGTTAATGTGTTGTGGAGGTCTGGTAGGCAGCCGCTCCTCGTAAAATACTGGTATTCAGCTAAATCCGGCTTGACTGGAAGCCGACCCCAATATAGCTGGGAAAAGGCTAGGTAGAATGGGAGCGGACGAAGAAGACCTTAACAGTGTACATTTGGCGTTGCAGTCTATCTAGTAACAGTTTGCCAACCAATAGTTTGCAATAGACACATATCTCAATGAGATCTTGTATAATTATAGCCCATTCATAGGTAATTGCATATACTAACAGTGAACAGTACCCACGCAACCTCGGTATGAGGAACCCTGGCATCCCGTAGGCGTCGAAGATGCATGTACCGTACCGGAGTTGTAATTTCCTACCGATGACTAATGTTGAAATGTGTGTTAAATTGTATGCTTTAGGTCTACTGTCAACGGATGCGCAGTTTTATAGACGCATGTTCGTCAGTATACGCTTGGTGTACGCCGGCGTGAAACTTACAAGCAAAACTATGAAACACTGTCAATTAATTACTCAGATACCCGCGAAACGAGACACAATAGCAAAACAATAACAGCGCGGTCTCATAGGACCGGTTGGGGATTCAAACGTTAAACGGCAATGCCGTTGCAGCTTCGTCGAAAGAGTTTCATAGTTTTGTAAGGAAGCTTCACTTTATTTTACACCAAGCGTATAATGATGAATACACGTCTATGAAGCTACGCGTCCGTGGACAGTACTGTAGGTATTAGTCTACTCAAGTTATTTTTATTACTAGCCTTTATTTAACTACAGGATTAAAGTTTCTTACTCTTTTTCCAGGTCTCTGTCTATGATTATATTTTGGGTACCAGTGTACACAAATAGCTCTAGACTGTTTTATCGAATGTGCCTATCTCTCTCGTCTTCAATAGTTGGCAAACTACTTAAGACCTGACTTTTTATCGTTGATCTAACTTTGCCAACCATCGATCACCTATTGCAAAATTCTTTATTGTATTTCCTTACACCTAGATTGACAACTGATAAATTCTATTTATTCATATGCGCAAACTGATATCATCTCGCCAATACCTCACCGTCGGCATCGGGCATTGTATTTAAAGTTTTCTAATTATGCGCTATTCACTGTCATACAAGTCCGTCGTTCACAATAGTAGTAAATGTACCTTCAATCAAACTCCCACGATTCGCTGGTAATTATGCAATTAATACGCTACGTATGTTTTTCTCTTACATAGGTCAAGCAATTCTTAGTAACGTTTCTTTTTATTCAGAGCATGATTTTCTCACGTTTTCTTTTTGAGTTCGATGTTAGTTTATTTTTGTTTAGTAGCTGAAAAGTTTCTTGCAATATGAAATATTTACGAGTAACTAGCGAGCGCATTGACCATCTTCTTTTCGTGTCGATGTACTCTTACTAAATAGTTTAGATCAGTATTTGGCAACCTGTCCAGTTGTGGCTCTGTAATTGGCCACATAAGGTCAAAAATCCTAAAAATGTGCAGGTGGTTGTGCAGGATGAGCAGCATAGCAGGTGACGCACATTGTTAGAGATGGTTCGAGGAAGCCCCATTTAGCCATATTGTTTTTAGAGCGGCCAACCTGCGACCACAATCAGTCAAGAGATTTCCAGATTGACCACTGTAATTCGTGTTGACCATCTTCAACAAGGCGATTTAAATTAAAATAAGCTAAGTGCGGTTAGTCCCTGATTATCTAAATGGCCACTAAATTAGCCACTTTAAAGCCAATAAAGCCGCGATCACTTATGCATTTACTTAGCGTAACTGCGTAATGATTTCATTATGTATGGTGATTTCTCGATTCACCGTTCATTGCAGCTCTAGGTCATTTGACCTATTGTGTGCATTTTTTTCAGGTGGAAAATCATCAAATAACTTCTCCCACTCATGGTGGAATGACAGGGAGTATCAGACATTTACTGAGCCACTGAGTTCCGTCAGTTACCCTTTGTTTTCTAGGGCCGCGGTAACTCTTTCAAACACCTACCTAAGCATCTAAGAAGATGTTTAACTGTTTTGATAAGTTCTGCGTTTTTAGATAACCATTTATCAACGGATGATATTAAGTCGAGTAGTTTTTGCCAGTCTCAATTCTCTGAATGGCAAAAAATGGGAAATTATTGACAAGATAGATAAAATTATAGATTATCTTTGAAAGCATATATCGCTCTGAGGTGTTAACAATAACTGTTCACTGATCTACTAGACCTACATAACAGTAACATTAACAGTAATAAGAAAGTAACATTAATGTTTTTGAAATCATTTTTCAGAGGGCCCTACCACGAGCTCTTAACACAATCCATTTTACGACCTAAACCCAAACTGTTAAAGGGATGAAGCTTTAAAGGGTGTACACTGTGTCTCCATCCCGCTTTCTCGCTTACACGACTGACATTTTATCATGTCATCGTAAGACCCTAAGTTTGAAAGTGGCGCCAGTGACTGAAAGGTTGAATGGGAATCGTTTGTATTGGTATGGTCATGTGAGGAAGAGGGATGGAACGCATGTTACTAAAATAGTTATGAGTTTACATGTGGATGGATGTAGAAGGAGAGGGAGGTCAAAGAAAAGATGGATGGATTGTGTGGGAAGTGATATGGAAGAAAAAGGAGTTAGTGACAGGATAGAATGGAAGAAAAAAACATGTTGCGCCAACCCCAAATAAAACGGGACAAGGGCAGGAAGATGATGATGATGGTAAGACCCTACGAGTGGTAAGCCTAAAAAGGCCACTTTAGTCATATTAGGAGCATAATATGAATCATATTTTTTTCATGCGTCAATATTTGCACGGAATATGATTTTGTAGTGAAATGATTTGAATATTATTCGGTTAATTTGTGCCACCATTTTACGATTTTTTTAGATGATGATGATTTTACGAATATTAGAAGTATTGTTTATGACCTGCTAGGAATTCGCGATATGAATTTCTTTTAGATAAAATGCCCAATGTGACCTTTTTAGGCCGACAGATTGTAAATCCAACCAACATCTCGTTTTCCTGTCTCGTTCGTTGTCACTTTAAAGTGTAAACAAGCATAAGTAAATGCCGTGGCTCACTTTCTTAAGACCGTATGAGGTGAATATGTTATCATGTCCGCAAATAATTCGGCTGGATACGTGTTTAGCCGTTCATTACCTAACCAGATAGTTGACAGGACAATGTGCGCAGATTATTGCGTAATCAACTCTCGCTTTTACTTTTAACATTTAATACATCTTAGCAGAAACGTGGAAGATTTAATACAGTAAATTCTACGGAGGATTGTAAAACTAAAACAGGAGCTATCAGATGATGACGACGTCCACTAAAAGAACTGAAGAAAACTGCAGGATTAGAAAGACCCAGGAAGAGAAGAGGTAGTGGAATCATACAACGCGTCTAGAAGACCGGCGCCGCGGCGCCAGTAGAAGACGGAAAACCAGGAATGGTTGTGGTGCATATTTGGGAAGCATTGCATATGTGTCCAGCAAGTTATTGCTTTAAGATGAGTTGACTGATCGAAATTGACTGGACATGTTGGGCTGGTAGGTAAAGTTTATCCTAAACTGAACAGTAAGGAACATCTAAACCTAAAGTTGCTCTCTTATATATGTCCAAGATCAGAAAGTAAACCCAAAACGGATGCTACTTACGAAGTATCTCCAGCAGTGACATATTGTTCCGTAGCGTTGGCGTACACCCTCCACGTAGACCGGCGAGTTGTGCTGGCCACCCAGAACTTCTCCTCGCCTGCCGATATGTTCTCCTGCAGCTTGAAGGGACACTGGAAGAAGAGAGAGGAGTTAGTTGAGATAGGTCAAAGGATGGGCGTCTCGTCAAGAAGGGTTTAACGCTGGCATGATGACTTAAAGACGTTTAAGATGGTTTGATTTGCGAAAGCAACGCACTAAGAAGTGAACAGGGAACCCCGGGGTCCTGTAACGCAAGTC
Source organism: Mythimna separata (assembly GCA_030763345.1). Taxonomy (NCBI): domain Eukaryota; kingdom Metazoa; phylum Arthropoda; class Insecta; order Lepidoptera; family Noctuidae; genus Mythimna; species Mythimna separata. Next base: position 15,346,623 of record CM061177.1, on the reverse strand, counting down.
AAGGAATGGGTTTAAGTCAGTAAAAGTCGGGAGCAGCAGAAGTCATTGGATGATTTCCTACTTAAAAAAGAACTAAGAAGATGAAAAGGTAATGGAGACACTTGCCAAGTAAGGGGACAAAAAACACAATTTGTAATTTTGTAAATACGATGTGGATATGACAATACCACCATAAATGAAAATACTGGCAATACTCAGCATTATGAATAACTTTTAGTATGGGACCAACCCTGAAATCGCGAAAAAAAAATTCAGCTGTCCCGTACATTTTGTCGATTTATGCAAACGTAAATGTATGGGAGACTTGAATTTTTTTTCGCGATTTCAGGGTTGGTCCCATACTAAAAGTTATTCATAATGATGAGTATTGCCAGTGTTTTCATTTATTGTCGTATTGTCATATCCACATTGTAAATTGTTCCGAAGCTTAGACGGAGCTAACAGATAGACAAATATTAATAAAAATCGTTTTTTATAGATATTTATCATAATTTTTATAATACGCATTTGGTAAAAAAATTGTTAACGACCTATTTTAGTGTTAGGTACAAGCAGGCCCTTGAGTTGTATTAATATGTAAAGATTTTTTACTATACATATAACAGTGGCCTTACCATGAGTTTGAAAAAACGTTCTCGCTATCGAAAACTATAGCTTTGTCTCTTTCACGTGCATCACAATGACAGGGACAAAGCGATAGTTTTCGATAGCGAGAACGTTTTTACAAACTCATGGTAAGGCTACAGCACGCTGTGACCAATAGGAGTGGAGCAATAACCAAAGACGCGAATGTCACCATGAGATTTCACATTCTTATATACTCTAAATTTTACTTCAAACAAAAAAAGTTTGGTCGTCAACACAGTACTAAAATGAATTTAAAACAACTCAAACATCGAAATTTTTATTATGTTGTGACGTCACAAACTGTTCGCTTCATGTTATTGCTGTAATTATTACATATCTACATTAACCGCTCATTACTTAACAACTATAATTACCTACCTAAAACACAAGTTGTAACTGCAACTGTGACTTTATATAATGCAGGAAATGAATTTTAAAGTTTGTAACCTTCATAACATTATAACCAACCTATCATATAATTAATGTGTGAATTTCTTAATTACAAACGTCTGCAGCACAAAACATGGTAACTTTAATTTGCGATTAAGCTGGTAGTTACTTTGTTGTTTCGTGTGGAGTTATGAAATATTTTTGACTGTAGAAGCGAGAAGCGGTTGCGGTCCGGGAAGGAATTTTTGTGATATAAGAATGAATAAAAAACCAGAAATCAAGAAAGAAAGAAAAAATTGATAGAAAAAAGAAAGAATGAAAGAAAGAAAAGAAAATTATGCACCAGGCACACACACAATGGTGAAGTAAACACGAATTTGTATGCAATTTGTTAAACAGGTACAATCACAAATATAAGATCGCTATCAGGTTGTTTTACGCGGCTTCTGCCTCTATCGGCGCTAAGCTTGAATGAAATTAATGTATAATTTTCACAGCCAGTATCTAATTTTAAACTCAACAAATTAAACGATATTACTCGTAGAGATCCATAGTTGGTTCACCATGAAAAATAAAACTACCGTTTTCTTAGAATGATTTCTTGCTACTAGTGTAGTAGTAAAAACTAGGTTTTTCCTGAAGCTGAAACTGATGAATTGAAGTACAAAAATCACAAAAACTATCCATAGCAAAATTGCAACTTTTTGCAAATGATACCAAACAACAGCAAAAATTCGTTTCAAATATAAAAACGGTTGCAAAAAAGTTGTAGGTATAGGTACATCGGATTTGACCAACCTAACAGTGATCTAAATCATTAAGACTACGGAGTCCAGTGACCTCTCATTCAGGAATTAAAAATGTTTTAAGTAAGTATATCACATTGTAGATTTTCGTATAAAAAATAAATAAATGACATGAACTCAACATATAAGAAGATATACTGACTGACTTACATATCAATGCACAATTTCTAAGAACGTGATATTTTGTACTTGTACGGGTCATTGTACATTCGTCACATTGTCGACTCGCCACACTTTTGAAAATTCCCATACATCCATTGTTAACTCGTCACAACCACAAAAAAAATATTATTTAATAATAAAACTTGTTGTAAACTCGGCACACATTTTAATTTCATGCTATTTTTAAAGAAAGTAGCGTTAGCAAGCAAAGTTCTAACTTTTACATAATTTTAATATGAAACAAACTCTTCAAACCCAAATGAGTTATTTGGTTAACAATACAATAAATAAGGAAGTATATCAAAAGTTTATAATAATATAATAACTTTAAAGTAATGAAATTATTTTTTTCTATAACAGTTGTGAAGTAAAGTGAAGGGGAATCATCAGAATGACTTCTCCCGCTCTTGGGCGGTGCGGGAGGTCGTGTCAGACTCTTACTGACTAAACCCCACCCAGTTCCTTCGTTGCCTTCGATCTGGGGGACACGGTGAGCACCTTTCGGATTTTCCGTGTTCCCCAGAGGCTTCGACCCTTTTTTTATACTCTTAATTGTTTACTATTCAATGACTGTTTACATTTATGTGTAATATTATTTTAACATTACAAAACTGTTTTTTTTAAATTAGATTTAAGTTGAATTAATAATAATAGTTCTGTGATTTGAGAAAGTCATACGAGGAATATTAGTATGTCAGCAGTAAATCAATAACTAATAATTTATTTATTTAAACTTTATGTACAGTGGTGGTACATAGGCGGACTTAATGCATCAGGGCATTCTCTACCAGTCAACCTTAGGGTTAAAAAGAAAACACTGTGGTAGGTCTGCACAATAAATAAATAAGTGATTATTAAAATAGAGGTTTTTAATAATGTATATTTAGCTACGAATAATACTGCAATTTAAACTGTGATAATAGTGATTTTATAAAAATTGTCTTTAATTTAAAAAAATACACGTTTTATTCTTGTGTTTGATTTCTCTGCTGTCCGTACGTAGAAAACGTGTGTGACGAGTTTACAATACTCCAAAATATTTTATTAAGAAAAAATAAACTTGTGGCGAGTTTACACATATTTTTAACAATGGGGAATGGAATGTGTGTCGAATGTACAATGAGCCTTTTGTACAAGGTTTCCTTTTAGGTGAACGAAAGGGTTTTTCAAAATTCAAGGGTTAATAAACTTGAAACTTGTCACAAGTTATAATTAAAACAAATAATAGAGACTGACATTTTCAATGTTTTAAAACTACGCTCAAATGACAGTTTAGAGATTGTTAAAATTTTTATGAAAACATTCTCGTAAATGAAGTGCCGGGCAAAATGATAGTTTTACATAATTTTATGAGTAGGTACTTCCAGCTTCAATTCCCTCTAAAAGAGAAAATAACAACGAATGATCCATAGACAGATGAAACATTAAATGAATATATGACAACATACACATAAGTTGAACTTTCTTACAACAAAAGAACAATAACTTATATTATGACTCATAGGTTTGTACTGCATGTGGCGACAACATGACTAATATTTTTACCCTTTTTAATATGCAACGGTTTTTTACATAGAGTACGGAATCGCGATTACTGTCACCAACTAAGCTAGTTGCCAGATAAACGTGAAATAACGGTCATTGACACACACTACATTTATTCTTCTTCTTCCTGCCCTTATCCCATATTATTTGGGGTCGGCGCAACATGTTTATCTCTTCTATTTTGTCCTGTCACATACTACATTTATTAACATTCTTAATTTCAAAACGGAAATAAAGATGAGAGCTGTCTTGAATCGGTGTCTATCATGGTTCTAGTATTGAAAAACAATTCATTGTTTGTTTTTCAGGTACCTACGCAGAGATAAGGTCAATGAACTTTATTTCACGTTTTTCTGGCGCCTTGTATAGAGTTAGACGCCATCTTACTAATACTAGAATTACAAAAAATGTTAGTATGTTTGTTTCTTATTGAATTACGTATAAATGTGTGTTTTCGAAGAAACTTGGCACTTTGTAGGAATATGTTACATTCCATTGGGATCATTTCCGAGTTTCAGGCGAGCGTAACTACTGCAGAAATAACTACTAATAAATATTCGTGCAAATGCAGGACGATGTAGCATTGGAAGACTACCCACGAGGACGATTGACGACCTGGTGAGGATCATGGGAATCCGATGGATGCAAGACGCAGAAAAACGGTCGTTTTAGCGACACTTCGGGAAGGCCTAGGTCTAGAAGTGAACGTCTTTCTTCTGAAATGATGATGATGATGGATTTTCGTGGACAATGGATTACATAGGTGTAATAACCACAATTTTATCTTGTTAATGCCATAGTCAAAATTGACAAAGTAAACGAAGACAAACATTCTCTAGCCTTCTTCATTTTTTTTTTATTCCTTTATAAATACATTGCATTTACGGATAAACCAAGATTGGTTTGTATTGGTACTCACATTCGCTTTACAACACTGCTAAACACCAATACTAACATTACTATCTAACAATGATAAATTAATCATATCAGAGTTTTGGAAATGACGACTTTAGTAGTGGCCAATATGACATTCCGTGTTCTATATTAGTAACAATAGCTGCGCCGGATCTTGGACTGGTAATAATTGAAAGTTCATAAGATCATATTATTTTGAGAACAGTAAACCGTCTTGCATTCCTGAGTTGATCGAGAATCAATAGAAAGGTTCGAATATAGCAAACCAAATGACGCAGATGGACACTTTCGATTGAAATAATCAGAGTCATTGAAGCGGGACTTATTGATTCCATAAATCTTGTTAGATGCGACACGAAGAGTAATGCTCGACAAGGTGAAGCTTGGGGGAACGAGTTGTTAAAGATTAGACGTTTTTTGGTTGAAATGATACTCAATAGGTACTCATCATCATCTACCTAGCCTTTTCCCAACTATATTGGGATCGGCTTCCAGTCAAGCCGGATTTAGCTGCATACCAGTTTTTGGCGAGGGGCGGCTGCCTATCAGACCTTCACAACCCATTAACTGGGGTAACACGGTACTTCATGGCAAGACTGGATCAATAGGTACTCAATTCGTGTATTGCATTCCAAAATTTTAACTTAGGTGGTAGTTACATAAGGATATACATAAGTTTTAGAGCATTGAAGATGACGAGTTCTTGATCCATAAGTGTTTTAGGAGAGTAAAGGTTTTATCCAATTTAAGTCTGAACTCCATCTAGAGAGACCCTGTCTCTTAGAACAGTGGTTAGGGCTCCAACCTACAAAGTAGTAGTACGTATATTCTGTTCAATAATTCCGGAGACTAAATTGACATAAGTAATGTCAAAATTTCTATAGGAATGACGCCAGTTCTTTGGTGTTGAAATGTCATTTTAGTCTCCGGAATTATTGAACAGAATATAGTAGGTAAGTAAATGAGTTAATTACTTTTGTGTGATTTAATAAATCACAACTGCTTTTAAAACGGTGATTATAAACATCGTGAGACATCCGGCGTGTCTGAGAACCAAAAATTCGAATGCATGTGACATCCTCCAACCCGCACTTTATGGTGGATCACGGCCCATTTCTTTTCCTAGAGGGAATACCATCCCAGCAATGGGAACATTATAAAGCTGACTATGCTGTGTTTATGCTATGCTGACGCTTCTTCGTAACAGAAGTTGTTTGATTATTTTCGACCCCAAAAAAAGGTTTTAAAATATTAAGCAGCGATCCACAATAGTTTTAAGTAATTAGGAAGTTGCTACATTACAATATCCTAAAAAACATTCAGGCGTAACGGCTTAATAAATTCTAACAAGTATTTCATTTCCGTTCATCGAGTATTTTTGTAATTCTTTCCAACCAGTGCCATAAAGTAGTTGATTTCTTTCAAGCCGACACTGAGTCAATTTTTCACTTTTGCATCAATTTAGTTGTCAGTTGGCGCGAGTAACGAACTCGGGAATAGTAGAAGTATTCGCAACGTTGTACGCTCCGCTACTAAATCACTTGAAGCGGTAATTTCTCTAACTGGCCGGCCGTCGCGCGCGCAGCATACTTGACACACATAGCGCAATAACAGCAAGATTTTCAATGTTTACTACTGCTTTACATGCTGTTATGTGATTGTTGTAAACACATAATATGCTAATGATTGCCTCGTGACCTTTAGTTAGACAATTGTAACTGTTTATACTTCGTCAACTTTTTTTGTGTTGGGCAAGCATAATTTGCCTTATAATTTTTGTACTGCGGGGTTTCAGGCCTCTTCTCTGAGTGTCATCCTGAATTTCGACAGTTAATTATTTCGACACAGTCTGAATTTCGAAACTCACTGCTTCAACAGAACATTTATTCGACAAGCATCAGTCCGACACCACACAACTTCGAAACCCACTACTTCGACAGATCCCTTCGGAGAGTGAATGGGCCATAAACCACCACGTGGGCCCAGTGCGGGTTGGTTTATGTCACAAGTCCTCGAATTGTAGGTTCTAAGACTTGCTAGTTTTCTTACGACGTCTCTTTCACAGTTTTGTGAGCATTGATTTATTAAATAATACGAAGTAAAGAAATAGTGACCTCATTTAGTTTAGTTCATGAATCCCCGACCGGTCCTATGAGACCGCGCTGTTATTGTTTTACTATTGTGTCTCGTTTTGCGGGTATGTGATAGGTTAAACTGCCAAAAACATTTGAAAGATTTCGTCTAAAAGTATTTTTAACACCTATAAATTATAAAATAAATATCATTAATATTAATAAAATAAAAAAGCTAAACATGTTTCTACCATTTCTATTCAGTGTATTGTGTAACACCATTTTATATCATGTTTTACGCAAATAAAAAAAAATATTATAAAAAATATCTACAATGTTCAACACTAATATTTGTTTATTTACACACCAACGACTCATTAACCGATCTAACAATCATTTTCAAATGAAGAAAAAATTTCGCGGTACCAGTACTTATTAAATAAAAAGTTGTGATCACATTAAAATAATAAAATTAAATTACATTAAAACTGATTGAATTAAAATAAATTAAATTAAGGAACGCATTGAAATAAACTTTAATTAAAAATTACATCAATATGACAGTGATACATTGGTTTAAATTACCTGCATATACCTACATAGTCGGGCTGTGGTTTTTTTTACTGGGTTTTGGGTTTTTGAAATACATCGATTTATCCAAGCCACTGGCTGCCTACCCATGCCATATTTAATTGTTTATCTATCTATACTAATATTATAAAGAGGTAAAATTTGTAAGATTGTAAGTTTGTATGTAGGGGGTAATCTCTGGAACTACTGGTCCGATTTAAAAAATTCTTTCAGTGTTAGATAGCCCATTTATCGAGGAATGCTATAGGCTATATACCATCACGCTACGACCCACGGGAGCGGAGCAGTAACGAAAAATGCGGGTGAAACCGCAGGGGACAGCTAGTATTAATTATTACGGTAAAGTTATAACAGTATCATAACAATAGTACGGTAATTAGTTTTACTATCCATATTAAAATTAATAACTTGATTTTCCCGCTTCGTTACTCTCTATGGCAATGATACTCGAGGATAGTAGGTCAATAAGTTTTCTATATAATTATATATTTTTCCTAACTGTAAAACTATTTTCATACTCGGGAGTTTTTACTTCCTGACCTTATATCTTCCGAACAAACATTAAAAACATTCATAATATTAGGTCCATAATATAAATTATAAAAGCAAAAGCTAGTATGCATCTGGTATGTATGTTTGTTACACCTTCACACTTAAACAGCTGAACGAAATTGGAGTAAATTCCTGTACTGAAATAACACGTAGGTAATAGTTTTTATTCCCGGAATCTTTTGGGATCATTTTCTAGTTTCACGCGGGCGAATCTACAGGTAGAAACGTCGTGATGCAACTAGTATCTCATATTATTACAGACAATTATATAGTATTCTATATTGTTTTCGTTCTATTTATAGAAATGGAATACGACGCAGGAAAATCAATACAAATCCCAGCTGTCAATCAAACTCAACATTTAAGTGCTGTAGATACCTAATATACCTACCAAATAATATATTTGACTTCAATTTTTATTCCTGTATTAATTAAACTAGGTACTATTGGTACAAAACTGTAATGGACAAACAATAATTTCTACCTAATTAATGTATTTTTTGTAAAGTTGAAAAGAGGTGCGGAAGCATAATTTCATGAACATGTTTTTGAAACCGCACTTACTAAAAACTACCTTCATGAGAGAAATAAAATGATATTTATTATTATCTCCATTTTCTTAAATTTGTTTTGTCACATTTATTTACACGATTTCAATCAACAATGTGCCATATTCTATCACTGCACCTAAAAATCATGACAGATCGTTTCATTTGATTTTCATGTACCATTAGAATCGCTCATTATGTTTATCGACACAACATGAACCGCACATAACTAGCTGCCTATCTGCCTGCATGATTCGCCAGAAATGTACAATCTACCCTACAATTACCGACATGCGGGCACTTCCCTAGGAAATCCCGGTGACAAGGTGCTAATCGATAGACCAGCGTATATTATTGAAGTTTGACGTTTGACGGAACTAACGACCGTGTATCGCTGCGACGCTGTGGCGGCGTAGACAAGTCGGAACTAAAAAAAATATAGTTGTCTTGATAGAATTAAATTAGACACATAACAACATACTCCCCGATATGTAAACGATAGATTAACGACAGTCAATACTAAATTTGTTATAGGATGGTTTGGTAACAGCTGTCAGATTTATACAATGTAGCTATCTATCCTTTTCTCTCATCTTAAAGATGCATATTTTCGTCCTGCTGTCACTCAACTCGTGCTATGTAAAAAAGACTATAGTATCTCGACGTCGATGCCCTTTGGAGTTTTGACTCGACAAAGTGCAACATTGCCGATAATTTTAGTATATCAAGCTGGTATTTGGCAGACCCAAGCTGGTATTTGGCTGCATGACTAACAGTGACCAGGTGAGGTACACACCATAGAGGTGCAAGCATTTTCTTGGCTACAAAATGATATCAGCAAAACTGTAGGAGCCCAACAGGGTTGATGGCCATGACCATAGTTTCCTATGGCTTCCGAAAAGGAACCCGTAGTCCTAGAACGCACAGAGCAACTATAGGAACAGTTTTAGCCAGTGTAATTCTGGCATATTTCCGCTCCATCCCAGCGCTAGAGAAGACATTAGGTGATTTCCAGATAACTTATGTTATTTTAATCTTTATAGATTCCTAATTTTCGGTAGCTACTAAGAGAATCTAGCTAATTCCTCATGAGATTTCTGCATACATAGGTACTCGTATTTGTAACAAAAGATCAATAAACTTACGCAGTATTTCAGTATCAAGTGAAAGACTATCATAGTGACTATAAAACTAAGTAAATAATAGTCTGGGAAACGACGAAAAGCCTTTGTAACCACGACAAAAGACAGAAAAAAGTTGCGACAAAACGTAGCAGTTACGTTACAGTCGCTGCATTCGCTACTATAAATTTTAATGGCACTTTAAACAAGGTATGATTGAGTATGATAAATGGCCTAGTGAATGTTTTCGTTGAATAGTTTAATCAAGTGAGACAGTATCCAGTTCCGAGTTTCCGACCAGGGTCTTATGTCAGGTATTTTGGGACATTTAGTAACCATTCAAAATACCAGTTCAAAGTACCTATTGATCGGGAATAGCTTGGGTGCCGAAAATCTAGGTGCCGAAACGAGAATACTCCGAATTGTCGATCATTGGTTTCATAATTTCAACAAATATGAAGTCAATGATCGAATGCAATTTGGTACTACAAACGAAAAGCCACTGATCGACAATTCTGATATAATTCTAATAGCAAACCTGAGGCCCAGTCTAAGTACTTGTTAGTAATATTTAAATAAATAAAATATGTTTTACTAACTATAATTAGTTCATCCTGTATTACAATGAACTGTTTTCAAAATATTATATAATTAAGCATTGATTGAAGCATAGATCAGCTCAAAACATTGAGCTCTTTTAAACATGCTGGGGATTCGAGACCAAATATTTAAATTTTTGGTTTCCTATTTGTGTTTTCACTAACTATAAAAAACAAAAGAAAACGTCACTAAGACCAAAATGAAATGCAATATAAATTGGTATTCAAAAATTTCATATGTAAAAATTACAATTTGATACTTTTGCAAATGTTTGGAACCCGAAACCTTCAGTATTAATAGACCTTAATACCAAAGGCAAGAGTTTTAATATTCATTTATAACTCTTTTCAAAATTATCGAATGACTAGGTACTTGGGCGGAGCGTGTTAGACTTTTACTTAATAAAATCAACCATTTCTTTGCTTTTTCTCTGCCCTTCGTTCCAGGGTCGGGGTTTTCCATTCAGAAGTGAACTCATGCCCCCAATTATTTATCATTCTGCATTACACTCTGCATACACATTTACCGGATTTGAAGCCAACATTAAAAATTTCATAAACAAAATTAAAATTACGAAACTTAAAAAACAGTCATTAAACTTAGTATTACATTACATGTACATAAGTATCAGCTAAATTACTTATTGCACAAGTGCTTCTGTATAACCTAGATTCTTCTAAGATAAATGTGGCGAGAAATTGGAAAAAAATGCTTTACAATTTATTTATTAAAGGTCTTATATAATGGTCATAACCAGAGATCGGAATTTGGTAAAGTTATTTTTGTACTTAACTGATTTTATATAGCGAAAGAATAAAGTGGATATGTCCTAAAAACTGGTGATAAATTTTAAAGGGCAGAAAAAGTCCTGAGATTTATTTAATTAAAAAAGTATTTACTTTAACACAATTTAAACCACTGCAGTTTTGTAACGCGACGCTGCCAAACTTACATCAACGTCATCGGATATCCGAAGTGGCAAAATCCTAATGCGCACACGCGTGATGTTTCCATATTTTTGTAGTTCGCACAACATAGTTTGCATGATATATTATTATAATATGTAATATTGTTGGCCACACGGGATTATCCATTAGAAATGGCGGGAAGATCCATATTTATATCAACGTTCCGATGCAAGTACATAAATAACTCTACCTAATTCCGATCTCTAGTCAAAACCCGAATGCTGTAAGAGTATCTAATGTTTACAAATCTTTCCGTGTTTTGATAAAAAGTGTAAATAAATAGATTTCAATGGATGATTTTTGACGCGAATTTGTGCATTGAGCTGTTAAGAAAGCCTTGGCATAATTAGATATCTACCAATTAATTGTATTTAATTTGATTATATCGGATTGTATTGGTGATTTAGAGCTGATAAAATTTTCGAAAATGGAGCGTCGGAAATTAATCCTTAATTAAAAATGCGAAAGTAGGTCAGTCTGTTTGTCTTCTTTGAAGTTTTTATGGCTCAACGGATTTGTATGACACTGACATACGCAATTACGGATAGCCCATATATGGGACAAGATACTTTTTTATCTCGGGCCGAAAAATCGATAGCATTTTTTTCATGGGTTTAGCTTCTAGAAGAAGTTAGTGTTCTACAGTCTATACAACAGGTTCGTGACTGACCAATGGACAACTCATATCACACAGTAGGTAAAAATAATAGAAAAAAGTTGTAGAATGTATACGATAAGTAAGCAAAAGTACCAACTAAGAGATTTTTCAAACTGCATACAACTTTCCTGCATTTCCAGCGAGGCAATAGTTTTTTATATGAAAGAAGTGGTGCGCAGTTCCCTCATGAAAAACTGGCTAAGTGCGAGTCAGACTCGCGCACGAAGGATTCTGTAGATACCGTCCGTAGCAAAAAACGGCAAAAAAATCACGTTTGTAGTATGAGAGCCTAACTTAACGTTTGAATCCCCAACCGGTCCTATGAGACCGCGCTGTTATTGTTTTACTATTGTGTCTCGTTTCGCGGGTATCTGAGTAATTAAGTATTTATTTTATTCTATTTTAAGTATTTGTTGCTATAGCTGCGATAGAAATACATATCATGAAAATTTCAATTGTCTAGCTATCACGGTACATGAGATACAGCCTGATGACGACGGACAGACATATAGACGGAAGGACACCGGAGTCTTAGTAATATGGTGCCGTTTTACCCTTTGGGAACGGAGTCCTAAAAAAGTGCTAATAGCATGCAACAGTAGTACTATCACGCGTTTAGTAAATGCGTGATGTTTGGCAACAAAAGTTTTTAAACATACTTAACACTTTGTCACTCTGTGCCTGTGTTTTGAAAGAGAGCATTGACCGTCGATATATAGGTATCTAATATTAGCAAGTAAAATTGCGTGACAGACAGACAGACAGACGGAAGGATAGCGAAGTCTGTTGGCGGGACCAACAGACTTCGCTATCCTTTTACCTGTGGCGTACGGAACCCTAAAAAAGTGCTAATAGTATGCACCAGTAGTGTGTATGCGTTTAATAAATACATGATGTTTGGCAACAAAAGTGTTTAAACACAAACACTTTGCTACTACAATGTTGTGAAAGAGAGCAATGACCGTCGATATAATATTTTGAAGTAAAATTGCGTGACAGACAGACGAACACTTAAACAGCGAAGTCTTAGTACCTAATAAGGGTTCCGTTTTACCCTTTGGTTATGGAACCCTAAAAAATTGCTAATATGTAGTTTGCAGCAAATGTTTTCTAACATATTAACACTTTGTTACTATATTGTTGTGAAAGAGAGCAATGACCGTTGATATAATATTTTGAAGTAATATTTCTGGGCACGTATTTTTTTATAAAGATATAAAAAGTTTACAGGTAGTAGACAACTGTTCCGTTTTGCTTAACACAATACGGTATACCTACGCAAAAAGAAATGTCACCAAGGTCATAGAAAAATCTGCCCATTTTTTTGTAATGATACAAAAAGCGATAACTGTTCCTTTTTCCGTAACACAATACGGTATTCGCAAAAAGAAATGTCAGCAAGGTCACAGAGAAATCTACTTATTCTTTTTTAAATTTAAATTTCGAGGCTATCTATTATTCATGAATCCCCGACCGGTCTCATAGGACCGCGCTGTTATTGTTTTACTATTGTGTCTCGTTTCGCGGATATTGATAGGTTAATAACAACGGCTAAACGCGATTTGGAATATTATTGTGTATTGTTTTGTCCTTTTATTATTGTGTGTTCAATGATATCACTACACTTCTGCGTAACCCTTAAAATTCCGAGGACAAGGCATGAGTTTATTTATTAAAATTGTATCTATTTTTTATAAAGATATAAAAAGTGTACAGGTTGTAATTGTTTCTTTTTCCGTGACACAATAGGTACGGTATAAGCAAAAAGAAAAGTCACCAAGGTCCCAGAGAAATCTGCCCATTTTTTGTATCAGTGGCTTTATATAGCCTGTAGGATTTAAAATATTATTGTGTATTATTTTAATTTTATTATAGTTTGTTTGTTTATTAGAGTACACTTCTGCCAAACCCATAAATCCCAAGGACAAAGCGTGAAGTTATTAAAATTGCGTCTGTCGTTATTACGTCTTTATTTACCGCGAACTTGCAGTCGAAATAATACTGATCACGGAAAACCAGTAATATTTATGTTCATACATCACTGGAACTTGTTTTAAAAACCACAGTAAGATGAACGTAATAGGTACTTAATACATTCAAGTTAGTCACCCTTTTTAACACATCTGCTGTTAAAAATGAAGTACATACTTACTCGCTACCAATAAATTTTTCCTTAACTACTTATTAATTTATCCGTAAATAATGCTGCTGCACTAGTTAAAAACGCAGTAAGGAAGGATATTTGAAAAATTTAGTTGCATATTATAGATTCGGATTCCTTGTATTGAACTCTGTGTATTATTCAACTATACTAAAATTACTTAAAGTACTAAAACTTCCTTATTACACTTTTCTTTAGCGCGGCAGAATGCTAGTAATACGCTCCAGTACTCACTCGAAAGCAATCATCAGAAACAGAGTAAACTCCAACATCAATTTCTGACTCCCCGAGCATATAAGCCTGGTCCATCTTCAGGGCCGTCATGTTCAGCCCCTCGTACTCCAGCACCCCTGGATCCTCGAGCCATGATCCCGCAGCAGAGACCACTTCCCGATACCACTGCCAAGTGTCATTCGATACCCCCACAGAATCATTCATTATTGCACAGTCCAAAAACGTTTGAGACTTCTTCAAAAAGCGAAGTAGTCAAAATTTCACTTTTAAAAATCGAATATCATGTTTTTAAAACTTTTTTTTTTAACCGGTTAAGGTACGCGTCCGTTCGGCTTTGTGGCCAGTGTGTGACTGAGCGGCAAACCGGTGCGGCGTCGCGTCGCCATACAAGAGCATATAAATAATAAGCTTTCTGCAATGTGATCTGGAAATCTTCACAACAATTAGATGAAAGCGCGACAGGTTCAGTGCGTTTACCTGTGGGCTGAGCATCATCAGCTTCCCACGATTTGTTTGTTTCAATTACTTGGTAGCGTTGATCTATCTACACGTTTATAAGGGTCAACAACATAACAAGGTTGTATATTTGTTGTGCTCATGAAACTACATATTTAAAAAAAGAACGATCTGATTTAAAAACCAGAGTCATTCTGCGTATGTGTTCTATTTTAAATAAGGAATACGTAAAAAAAATGGCAAAATATTAATTCATAAAAGTTTTTTAGAATTTAATGTGTTGCAAGAATTTGTTTTGATTGATTCAAGTAAGTATTTTGGGGAAACATTATAATGCGACTTGCTCCAGTAAATTTATTCTGAATGTACCTATATTTATTACTAGCTTTTGCCCGCGACTTCGTTCGCGTGGAATATTGACTTCCGGCAGATTTTTACGGCTTTAACGATTAACGGCTTTAACGACATTCCGTCCTAAATAGGTTACTTGTAACCGTGTGCCGTTACATAGCCTTGGTGGATCTAGGTTTCTCATAAGCATCACAGGAACTCTCAACTTTCAGCCTCAACTTGTGAGAAGGCACTCCTGATAACTCTAAGGAGTTGAGAAACTCTGTTGGGTAAGATGTCACTTGCGCCGAGCAAGTCCACGACGTTATCTACTGATAGATACTCGATGACATCTCCCTCTACGTCAGACATAATTTGGTCATTTATCCGGCCTACTATTTCATTTGTTGGCGCCAATATCGCCCTTTCGCATAACCATTCCCGATTTTCGATATTAGCGCGTAAATCCGGATAGACACTATTTTTTAAATTGCATGTGCTACCCACAATTTGGCATAATTCGCTGCTCAGCGTGATCATACTCTCGGAGCCGGTAGGCATGCGATCCTCGCCGATCTTCAGAAGAGCAGCAGCATACTGCCCGGCTTGACAATCATTATGGAGCAATAATCGCATATTCGTCGACAGTGAAACCTTTTTCACATGTGTCCATAGGACAGATGCTTTTAAACAGGCATTCATTTCATCTGCCGGTGTGCCCCTTGCTATAACCGGCAGGGTCTGCCGGAAGTCACCGGCCAATAGAACTACCATTCCTCCCATAATACCTTGATTGTTTTTAATGTCTTTCATCGTGCTATGAAGTGCTTCGATTGCTCTTTTATGGGACATCGTACATTCATCCCAAACTAAAAGTTGTATTATTTTATATTATATTTTCATACCTTTTTACTATTTATTTACATTTTTCCGATGAATTTTCAGTACTGAATTGATGCCGACTCTTGACCAATAGATGGCGCTGTATGTCCGGAATAAATTTTATTTTTTATTTTATTTTTTATCTTACTTTTTATTTTATTCTTTGTAATAAAAACTATCCTATGTCCATTCTCAACTTCTTTACTATGTCTGTACCAAATTTCACCCAAATCGGTTCAGTAGTTTAGGCGTGAAGCAAAGACAGACAGACAGACAGACAGAGTTACTTTCGCATTTATAATATTAGTTTGGATAATAAACAATATGGGGTTTATTTTTTGTTATAGCGACAACAGATTTACATCATCTGTCAAAATTCTAGCCACCACGGTTTACCAGATTCAGCGTGGTGACAGACAGACGGACAGCGGAGTCAAAATCAAAAGCATTTATTTCAAATAGACCATTCACAGCCACTTTTGATTAGTCAAAATGTCAGTTAGTCAAAATAAACTTCGAACGAAACCCTCAAAAGACAAAAATAAAAAGAAACGGCTTCATTTTCTCCCAGCATTCATTTTCACCAAGACCAGTCAATGCGCTCCAACGTTAAGGTTAGTGCTCCTCATCCAAAAAGGACACAATCTCTTTAACAGGTCTATTCGGTTCTTCGAACTGCATAAAACCTGCATGCTGGTTACCTCAGCGATTTCCTTCACTTCCTCCGTTAATTTTCTTAAGACTTCCCTTTCGCATACTTGCCATAGTTTCTCATGTGAACGAGATTCGAAGAAAGTCATCGATACGTTGTTAATCAACGATTCATAGAATCAATCGGTTTTCCTATATGACGTAGTACCTTGATAGGTACTACGGGAACATTTGAAGGAGTAACCTTGGTCTTAGAACGATAAGGACACAGGAGGGTTCACCTGACTGTCTAGCCGTCCGGTAAACATCCAGTCCGAACTCAAGTCGGCGACAGAGGCGTAGATGCCCAGCAGGGCCTACTGGGGCCCTTTACTTCTGAAAGGGAAACCTGAGGTTCTGGAACGCAAGGCAAAGAAGGACATAGGTACGTTTTTATTCAATAAAAGCCTGATACCGCTCCGCTCTACAGCGGGAGAAATGAGTGGATGATTTCCCACCTTAAAAAGGAGAAAAAAAATACGTTGGTCCAACGTGTAGTTGTATTTCAGCACCAGAAGACACCTTGTAGAGGTGGTCTGCTGTAAAAAAAAAACTTTTTATTATTCTACCTGGCACTTGACTTAAAGGTCCAAGTAACCAGGTCATAAAAATACAAAAAAAAACCTAGCTGGCTAAAATGAGTTCGAATTTTGAATGGGTTCGATATTCGAATCTTGAATGGGTGAACGTGATGATTGTTTCTCTTGGAACAGATTTGGTTTTCAAAATATTGATATAATCAGCCGTGAGTTTACAATTTACACACTCGTATTTTGAAAACTCCTTCCAATCAGTCCTATCCTGAACATACGTATGTCCAGAAAATTTCCTATTATTACTTAACTTACACATATACAAGGCTACTGGTAAATGGACGTTTTCCTTACAGTACTTGATAGTATGATTTAAAAAAATGAGGAGCTCGTGGCTAGATAATTACAGCCGCACAGGTCGATCTTCAAGGTTGGTCTGTGGATGAGTGACCATCTTAATTCATGAATCCCCGACCGGTCCTATGAGACCGCGCTGTTATTGTTTTACTATTGTGTCTCGTTTTGTGGGTATGTGATAGGTACCGAGTTTCATCCGTGCACCGGAAAGCACGTTGGTCTCAGCTGTAATTTGTAGATCTTTGGCAGTCGTTACGAATAGTCAGAAGCCTGTAAAATCGGACTCCAGTCTTGCCATGAAGTACCGTGTTACTCCAGTTAATGGGTTGTGGAGGTCTGGTAGGCAGCCACTCCTCGTAAAATCACAGTCCAGACCAAGCCCATGTCGTCGACGGCGCGTATTAAAGAGAATTAAACCACGTACTATTCCACGCGCGCCTCAAAGAGATGTCAGCAAACTGTAGGGGCCCGATAGGGTCGAAGCCTTCTGGGGCCTGGGTTGACGAAAGTGATCCCCAGAACCCCGGAATTAGGGCAAAGAAGGAACAGGAGTGGGTTTTAGTCAGTAAAAGTCTGACATGCAGAGCGGGAGAAGTCATTTTGATGATTCCCCACCTAAAAAAAAAATCCCTCAACCTTGGTTTCATAGGCATCAGCTCATGGCCGACTATCATTAGCTGACTAGATCAAACCGATCCGAAAAGAGATGCAACGGCTGAACGAATTTGGATAAATTTGACACACCGGCACACCATGTCCTGAAATAGCACATGATATGACATTTCAATCCCGGAAGTACGATCCCTTGGAACATTTTTTTACTTTCATGCGAGCAAAGTCACTGACAGCATCTAGCAAAAAATAAATCTTCTCACTAAGCACCATTCTGGAACAAGTCCTAACTAACCCGTCTAACAACTAATAATACTAGTATCTAACAACTATTTATAAAAGACACTAGAAAAACCAGTACCTATTTGATGTTATTACCATACACAAGGTTTAATTTATAGCGACCATTTACCTACCTGGGTCCGACTGGAATTTTACCTAAGCTAACAATATATTTTCCGTGTAAATTCTTGAAACCAAACAAATAATAAGTTAACTTGAATAGTATTACAGACATGTTATTTTTAGCACTCCCATCATACTTTGCTTAGGCAGATGTTACTTTTAGACATTATGTATTTAAGTGTCAACCAAATACAAACGAGCGTTTCATTTAATAGTTCAAGAGCGATGTCATCATCATCATCGCAGCCGAAAGACGTCCACTGCTGGACATAGGCCTCCCCTAAGCGTCGCCACAGCGACCGGTCCTGTGCGCCTCGCATCCATCGGATTCCCGCGACCCTTGCCACCTGGCAATCGGTCCACCTTGAGGGAGGCCTTCTAAAGTTGTGTCTTCCTGTAGCGATGCAAAGAGCGATGTATCTTTTGGTATTTATTTAATGGGCGATTGCACATTTAACCTATCACATACCCACAAAACGAGACACAATAGTAAAACAATAACACCGCGGTCTCATAGGACCGGTCGGGGATTCATTAATTAATTGCCGTCCTTTTTTAGGTGAAAAGTCAACAATATAACTTCTCCCGCTCTGGGCGGGAAACCACTGTAGGATATAGGCCTCCCCTAGTTGTCGCCACGACGAACGGTCTGATGGATCTCGCACTTATCGAATTTCCGCGAAATTCACCAGGTCATCGGTCTACCTGGCGCGAGGCTTTCCAACGCTGCATCTTCCAGCACGTGGTCGCCACTCCTGAACCTTTCAGCGCCATCGACCGTGTTCTGCGAGCAATATGCCCTGCCCACTGCCTCTTCAGTTTGACCATTCTTCGGGTAATGTCGGTAACCTTAGTTCTCCTGCGGATCACGCAAGGAAACTCCGAGCATAGCAAAATTACATTATGCTGTAACACACACACACACACACTGGCTGAATGTACTAACAGTACGAAACTAAAAGAAAAAAAGGATCTACTCCAAATTCGAATTGATGATGAATGATGATGATGATAGATGGTCGGCTGTAGCCGTCAACTCGCAAATCATCGTGTCATTGAACCGTCAGAATCAGAGGTGCGTACAGGACGCACTAATAAGCGTCTAATCAATAACGCAAGGCAACCGTACTAACAACGTTATTAAAACGCATCATATTGCAATTAACGTTTCATAAGTACCTACGCATCATAATGGGTACGTTTCAAAATCCCAAGAGTTCATATTACCTATGATTGAAATACCGAAATTCAACGTTTACCAACGTTTACGTTTACCAAAATACCGAAATTCAAAACACCGAAAGTTTTAAAGTTAGGTTAGTAATTTCGGGATTTTAAGATTTCGGGCAAATGAACTTTCGGGATTTTAAATTTTCGACCAAACAACCATTCAGCGTTTAAATTTTCGGGATTTCGTCCATCGCTATTTTAAAATTCGGGTTTCTGATACGTACGAATCATAATATGTGATTACGATAGATAAGTAACTAAATCTTTCAAAAATGAATAGCATAACACTAACATACAACTCTTTGCCAACACAACACAAACGCATACACAACACAAACATAAACTTCTTGTACATTACTCCTTTTAAAAAAATCTTCAAGTAACTTCCCCCACACGTAGGAGCGAGAGAGGGTGAGAGGGTGAGTCTGACAGCAACTAAAAATTCCCTAATGCATAGGAGCAGAACCAACAACTTTATTCTCAATTCCCAAACTGATGGGATTCGAATACAAAAATGCTAAAGTTGTTAATAAATAAAATATACAATTTTATTATCGATACCTGTTGGTACTCATTTATACCAACAATCAGTGTCACGCAAACTTTGCATTAATTATTGCAATCATAATATATCGTGCAGGATGCAAGTTATTATCTCAAATTGACTCCTAACGTTTGTTTAATAGATAGCAACTCGCAGATTTACTAAACAGAGCCAAATAAGAAAAATATGGGAGTCTTTCTCAGTCTCTCCTTTCTCTCTCTCTGATTATCTAATCTTCCCATCATCGTCTGCCTAGTCTTTTCCCAACTATATTGGGGTCGGCTTCCAGTCAAGCCGGATTTAGCTGAATACCAGTATTTAACGAGGAGCGGCTGCCTACCAGACCTCCACAACCCATTAACTGGGGTAACACGGTACTTCATGGCAAGACTGGAGTCAGATTTACTGGCTTCTGTATCCGTACCTACCGGGACCTACGGCTTAACGTGCTTTCCAGGCACGGAGGAAACTCGTAACGTTAAGATGGTCACCCATCCACAGCCACAGACCAACCTTGGCATTTTTTGATTATCTATTTTAATTATGTTTCATTAAACATAATTAAAATAGATTTGAGGCAAAATAAAAAATGTTTCTGAAAGTTAACAAAATAGGCAAAAAATATCAATTTTCTCTTTCTTTCTGCTGGCTGGACTCATTGTGATAGATATTTTTTTTCCTGACAAATAGTTGATGTTGCTAACTAGTAACTTGGGCTATTTTTAATGTTCCTGCTGAAACGGGACTTAAGTTATTCTCGGAGGACATGAAGTTTAGGAAAAAGTCTGGAAATTATTTTGTAGTTACGTCACAAAAACAATCCTTTTTTGTGATTGGCAAAATTTCGACACGATGAGCTACATAGGTAAGTTTGTACGGAACCCTTCGGTGCGTGAGTCCGACTATCACTTAGCCGGTTTTTTGACCATAGTGTAGACTTTTTTAAAACAAACTCTCTGCACGTTAAGTGCATAGAGATTGCGTTTAATTTTTATTAATTTATAATTTAATTAATTAATCACAACTGTTGGACAACCAATTACAGCAACCAAACAAAGACAGAATTATAAGCATCACTTACAACAATTCTTCTCGCAGTACTCCTGACACGCCAATAAAATCATCTTCCATTCATCCGCAAGCAGATCGTTTGTTGGATTAGATCCAAGAGATCATTCACTGCGGCCAAAGTGCGAGGTATTGGAGACTGGAGCTATGTTGTATTAAGTCTGCCTAATGTACCACCACTGCTGCACTGTTAGTACATTAATAACTAAATAGTATAAAACAAAGTCGCTTTCTCGGTCCCTTATCCCTATGTATGCTTAAATCTTTAAAATTACGCTACGGATTTTGATGTGTTTTTTTTAAATAGATAAAGTGATTTAAGAAGCAGGTTTATGTGTATAAAACATGCACAATAGAGTAACACTGATAATTTTGCAACTATGGGATGCCGGAGCGGATCGCTAGTTTTAAATAAATACAACAATAAAAACAGTAAGTAATAAAGACAGTAGCGAAAAGATTTCTCTACGAATTTTACCAAAAGATATTCAAACTATAATACAAAAGAAGGCTTCTACATGTCAGGCACATAGAAAGTAAAATAGCTAATTTGACTGATTCATTATATCTCATTCAAGTCGGTATTCTCCTATTGTTTAGTCCATCATCAAGACATAGCAATGGAATTGCGGAGAATTCGTTTAGAAAAGTAAGAGATATTTCTATAATGATCCTATTTGTGCATTATTTTTCTGGGTACATTTTAAAACATTTCAATACAAGTAGATATCCTCGAACCTACGCAGCGTTGGAAGGCGTTACATTACGTGGACCGATGACAAGGTGAGAGTCGCGAGAATGCGATGGATACCAGACGCACAGACCAGTTCGTTGTGACGACACTTAGGAGAGGCCTATGTTCAATAGTGTACGTCCTTCGGCTGAAATTGTGATGATGATCCTGTTATGAAAGAAGATGTCATGATCTTCTTTTCTGTTATGACTACATAATTGCTACGACATCGCAGCGCCTATAATTTTCAGGTGGGCAATTATGTTTTGATTTCCCCCGATCTAGAGCGGAGCGGAGTGGGAGGGCGTGTCAGACTTCTACAGATTAAAACTACACCTATGTTCATTCTTCATTGCGCGGTTGGTCGACGACTTGGTTTTAGTCTTTATAGGATAAATGGACGGCGAGTTACCCATTACTCGTCATACGCAAGCACGCGCCGACACTACGGTATCTACACTCTCGCTTCGAGCGCCTACTTCATAGGTTGAGCGATTTGGCTACGTCATTGCTACGCGCTGATGCTACTTCATTACTACGATATCACTACAACGATAAATCTATTTTTTAAAGTTACGCCACTTATGACAGTTAAAAACCTTTCTAATTAGCGCTCTGTGGCATTGTAGTTACTCAGATACCCGCGAAACGAGACACAATAGTAAAACAATAACAGCGCGGTCTCATAGGACCGGTTGGGGATTCAAACGTTAAGTAGAAATTATAGCATGTTTCCTTTAACAATTTCCGTAGTTTCCTTTCTCTAGCGTCTACATTACAAATCCATTATGAGCTACAGAAGAAACTAGGTACCAATAAAAATAACTAGTAAATTAAAAAAGAACTGCAATCAAATTACAAAACGACGCGATGCATAGTATTAAAATTCATTTTAAAATTGTAAAACCGTCGTTACTAAATGTCAACATTACTAAATGATTTCTACACCCCTTCTACTCGTCCATTTAAGATGGGAAGGATACAAATAATTGCTTCGTACCAAGAAGCTAGACTGGCCAGTTACTTATCCTTCGAAAATTAAATTAACTGGCTGGATAGATTAGATCCGGTTCGTCTGTCAAGAAAACGATCGTCGGACTCCTATGGGAGTGCGGTCTCCATTTTTTTTTCTGTAACGTTATAGACAAATAATAGAGCCTAGAATTCTTTTCGATTTTCAAACTATTTGAAAAGCTTTTTTTGCTGTGTCATATCGTTTATTTTAACCTTCATCTTACGATATTTTGTGCAAATTGTAAAGTACACTTTACTCAAGTCTTTATTTACAAATGTGTCGTTTACAGTCAACCCAAACTGCCTTAAAAGGGTTTTACTTAAAATGCCGTTCCTAATTCAAGTACATCAACAATCTTCGATTCATTTACATTAATTTATCGAATGCAATCGCGTTTAAAAATCGCTATATAGTCGTTTCATTTCATGATGCTCGATTTGACATATGTCATGTGTATAAACTAACGATTATTTTTCTTGATCTTGCTTCATCGAGCGACTTTGTCCGTGATAGACTCGTCTTATTTTCTACTGATTATTCTAAAAAATATTTTATATTAACTATTTTTAGTTTGTGCAAATCGTAATCGGTTGCATACATGTAATGTCAAATCAATCATGATTTTAATGCACAAACTATAGCTATAATTATTCACGTGTATTCATTACCACAACTCCTTATAGCTCGTAGGTCAATTATATGCACGACTATATTATTTTGGCCTTAGCAAAGGAAACTAAATACTCAAACGAGTTAGTTCAATGATCATCGGGTTGTGGGTCACACGCACATAACACTGTGTTGCCAACATGTTGGTTTAGTGGCCGTTTGGTTGGTGATAATGAAAGTGTTAGTGTTTCTGTTGTTATGTTGGTGTTATGTGAAAGCGGAAGATACTGGGCAACCCGCTGGATTGATGGCTGATTGTAAGTTTCGTTTCAATTTTTTAATATTGACAGTTTTTTTAAATAAAATTATGTTTTATTAAATTTCCATTCATTTTCTTTTTTAACTGCAGACGTTAAATGAAAAAAGAAATGCTGTTGATGAATTTATTTTTTATTTCCATATACATAATAATGGTATAATATAATGGCTTCATCAGAAAATTATCTTGAATGTTTATAATAATTTACTACATATGATCCAAACGAAACTACGCAAACTCATCAGTTAAATAAGTAATATGTTTTTGTAAGACTAAGTATGTGATAAACATAAATAATATCTCTAAAACTTATATTAATTCCACTAGATTGAACAGCGCAGTTTAATAATGCTTAATACTAAAATAAACAGAATTGATGTATCCGATACCAGAGCAATTAACCACAAATAAGACTGATCTTAGGATCTATCTGTTAGATATGTATTTAGGATACATAAGTACTTAGGTATATCAGCTATCTGTATCATAAACATATCTGTATCAGCTATCTAGAATCATAGCAAAAGTTCTGCTTAATGTTTGAATCCCCGACTGGTCCTATGAGACCGCGCTGTTATTGTTTTACTATTGTGTTTCGTTTCGCGGGTATGTGATAGATTTGGGACTAGATAACATTGTGTGAAAGTGGTGGAATGTAATGCTATATTTATTTATTAAAACTTTATGTACTACTAAGTAACACTGTACAAAGGAGGACGTAATGCCTTAGGCATTTTCTACCAGTCGACTTTAGGGTGGCGCAAAAACATAACATGGCAGGTGCACCTTAATTCATGAATCCCCGACCGGTCCCATAGGACCGCGTTGTTATTGTCTTACTATTGTGTCTCGTTTCGCGGGTATTGATAGGTTTATACCCTGAAAATGAACCCCGGAGCCTAAGGCCAGTGCCGTAACTAGGGTGGTGCGAGCAGTGCCCAGGCACAGGGCGCAGACCCTGGAGGGGCGCAAAAATGATCAGACTAAGCCTGGTTAGGTTAGCATTTTTTAGGGGCGCAGTTTTAAAAGCTCGCACCGGGTGCATAAAAGGCTAGTTACGGCACTGCCTAAGGCAAAGAACGACCAACGAGTGGGTTTTAGATAGTAAAAGTCTGGCACGAAGTCATTCTGATGATTTCTCACCAAAAAAAAATGGTGCAACTTAATAAATACAAATAAACCAAATAACCAATATTATACTATAATACTATATCTGTCTTTGTTTAGGTCCAGGAATGAATCGCACAACGAAACTGTCGGAAGAAACGAAGAGATCCTTGACAGTGGTGGTAGCGTCTCCCTCTCCAGGTCTGTTCGGTTACCGGGAGACGAGGTGCAAGCTGAGCACACAGGGCGCCGCCTGCGCTGCCAAGCATCTGGATCTTAGGAAGGGGAGAACGCAGGTAAGATATATAGACATACTTAGATACTCTTTACTGTACATAATACAAAGTCACAGTAGGAGCTTAAAAATTAGGTGTTTGGAGGTATTTGGAACAAAGAGTAAAGTCCCACGTACCTCCGTTGAAAAGGGAGGATCCTCCGACCGGACGGGATGTTATGTCCGGTGGGCTACTGCCCGATAGATGATTTCGGAATGTTGTATCTATTCAAATCGCGCGGAGAACATTGCTTGCGCGAAACAGGATTCTGTGACGTCATATTATTATGTAGTAGATCGTAGTCCCTACAGGTGTAACATCAATTTTATTTATTGGTGTAAACAACCTTTTTTACGTAAAAAAATATTAATCATCATCAGCAGAACTTGATAGTGTCATGTCACTATCACTATGTACAACAATTAAGATGAAGAATAACCCTATATGCACGGTGCGCCGAACGTCATCACCGCGATGATGAACAAACTCGCCCTGCCTCGCTCGACTCTGGTTTTATTCCTGGTAGTTACTCAGATACCCGCGAAACGAGACACAATAGTAAAACAATAACAGCGCGGTCTCATAGGACCGGTCGGGGATTCAAACGTTAAATAGACTGAAGATAATAACAAACAACAAACACAACAAAAAACAACTCAACACTACAAACATATACAACTACACACATAAACAACAACAAACAACTACAAGACCAACAACTATAAACATTTCCAATTATTAGAAGAATGTTTTGAACTGACTAAAGACCAATAAGACAAAGTCATATGAGGAAGACCTCTCTATCCTTTTTTCGCATAGACATTAAAAAAAATTGAGGTGAAAACCTACTTTGTCTTCTTTTAGCTACCCTTGCCATTTCAGGGCCAAGGTAACTTTTCGACCATTCATTTGCAGTTTTTCCTCTAATCTTCCAAAGTCAAAAACCACCGTTTTTAAAGCAAAGACATTAAAATCGTTAGCTACAATGTTATAACGCGGCCGTGACACTAATATCTTAGAATATGGAGTAATATAATATTAATAAGCTAACGTTCATTCACGTTAACGATCAAGGCTTAAATAAAACGTAAAACCTTGATCGTTAACAGATTGCATAATTTGCGTAATATCTAATTCATACTACCTAGTATCGTCTAACTTTATACAGTATAGCGACCCGCACCATCTTCACACGACTGTTATAAATCTACAAAATTCTCTACTTTTCTCTTCTATAATTATAATATATGCATATTAAAGAAAAAACTGACGGAGTATAGGGGCTTATACACCTAAACGTTCTCCATAATTAATCCCTGTATTGGTAAAAACCTCGTAATATTCCAATCAGAAGTAAAGAAAGAAGAATATAAAGATGTACTTAAGGGTACTGTTATACAGCTAGTATTACATACTACATAGTCTGCATACCTATTTGTATGCGGGCTGCAAATTATAAAAACTAAGCATTGAGGTACCTAAGTGTATGAAAAATTACAATTAGGTACCTCAATGCCACATTGCCGCAACAAGTTGCTTGAAGATTAAATAAATAGATAATGATAATACTATCTCAAAACGGAGAAGGAAAACATCGTGAGGAAACTGGCATGTCCTAGAACCAAAAATTCGGAGATATGTGACATCCACCAAACCGCACGGCCCGCGTCATGGATGACTAAGTACCAATTCCCGCTCCTAGAGAGGAAGCCTGAGTCCAAGCAGTGCGAACATTATAAGGCTAAATATTATGCTATGCTAATACAATCTTACATTCATAGTCGTACTAGGGAGTATCGCAAACAGTTACACAGCTGTGAAGGTTAGATATGTAGTCGCTTCATGTAAAACATATATGTTGATGTTCAGCTGTAACCGGTAAAACTGGAAACCGACTGACCAAACACAACTAATTTAGGTACCTCTGTTTACTTGCTTTATCACTTCTGCCGAATGACGTCCACTGTTAGGCATAGGCCTCCCCCAACTGTCGCCCTAATTATTTATTTATTTAAACTTAATGCAACATAATGGTACAAAGGCGGACTTAATGCCTTAGGCATTCTCTACCAGTCAACCAAGGGTGGTGAAGAAAAAACATGGCAGGTGCATAAAAAAATATATACAGGGTGATTGGAAGATCGATGCAAAGCTTTAAAGCGAATATAGTACAGACCATTTAGAACCATTTAAGCCATGATTATGTTCGGCGAAGTTTTATAATTTTTTTTTAAACCTACTTTTAAGATTTTTTTCAAAAATTCCCAAAATTTTATGTAAACTGCATATTTTTAGCCAAATTAAATGATAAATGAATTAACTTTTATTTTATTTAATTAAAGTAATGTCTAAGCAACCCGAAAAAACATGTTTTAGGCTTTTTTGTCATAAGACGATTTTTTTACGGACATTTAAATGTCAGCAGAAATTTAGAAAAAATTAACAGTACGTTTTTTAAACCTTATTAAAAAAATAACAAAGGGTGCTTTTTTTGTTCAAACCTTTTTGAATACATGTGTAATAAGCGTTCTTTCTTTTGAGGTATCATTTACGCGGATATCTTACAAATTATTGAAGTTAGGACCTAGAAACCGATTGGAGGGAGATTTTTTTAAATTTCGGCAGACTACTTAAAACAACTTTTGAATTAAAATTATTTATTTTTCATGCATAAAGCTTTAAGGCAAAGATAGTTCAGACAATTTAGAACCATGTAAGACATGATTGCCTCAGACGAAGTCTTACCAATGTTTTTTTAACCTATTTTTGTATTATTTTTCAAATATTCCCAAAATTTTAAGTAAACTGCTTATTTATGGCCAAATTAAATGATAAATGAGTTCATTTTTATTTTATTTATTACGGTAATGTGTAAGCAACCCAGCAAAGTATGTCTTAGGTTTTTCTAACATTGGATTTTTTTTAAGAAATTTAATTTTTTTATCAATACGACAGAAAAACCTAAGACATACTTTGCTTGGTTGCTCACACATTACTGTAATAAATAAAATAAAAATGAACTCATTTATTATTTAATTTGGCCATAAATAAGCAGTTTACTTAAAATTTTGGGAATATTTGAAAAATAATACAAAAGTAGGTTTAAAAAATTTGGTAAGACTTCGTCTGAGGCAATCATGTCTTACATGGTTCTAAATTGTCTGTACTATCTTCGCCTTAAAGCTTTATGTATGAAAAATAAATAATTTTAATTTAAATGTTGTTTTAAGTAGTCTGCCGAAATTTAAAAAAATCTCCCTCCAATCGGTTTCTAGGTCCTAACTTCAATAATTTGTAAGATATCCGCGTAAGTGATACTTCAAAAGAAAGAACGCTTATCAAACATGTATTCAAAAAGGTTTGAACTAAAAAAGCACCCTTCGTTATTTTTTTAATAAGGTTTAAAAAACGTACTGTTAATTTTTTCTAAATTTCTGCTGAACTTTAAATGTCCGTAAAAAATTGCTTTATGACAGAAAAGCCTAGAACATGTTTTTTCCGGTTGCTTAGACATTACTTTAATTAAATAAAATAAAAGTTAATTCACTTATTATTTAATTTGGCTAAAAATATGCAGTTTACATAAAATTTTGGGAAATTTTGAAAAAAATCTTAAAAGTAGGTTTAAAAAAAAATGATAAAACTTCGCCGAACATAATCATGTCTTAAATGGTTCTAAATGGTCTGTACTATCTTCGCTTTAAAGCTTTGCATCGATCTTCCAATCACCCTGTATATCAAGATAAAACTTAACCTTAACGACCGGTACTGTGTGTCTTCCATCCACCTGATTTCCGTGGCCCGCACCTCACCGGGTCATCGGTCCACCTTATGGGAGAACTTCCAACGTTTGCGTCTTCCGATACGTGGTCGCCACTCTAGAACCTTTCGTCCCCATCGATCATCTGTTTTGCGAACAATGTGCACTGTCCACTGCCACTTCAAGTTTTGCGATTCAGGTTATATCGGTAACCTTGTTTCCTCCTGCGGATATCTTCTTTGGTACAAAACCTTTGTTTTACTTATTTATTGGCGGCCACGTACTGGAAGACGTAGCTCTGGAAGGCCTCCCACAAGGTGGACCTGACGAGGGTTGCGGGAATCCGATGGATGCGAGACGCACAGGACCGGTCGCTGTAGCGACGCTTGGGAGAGGCCTATGTCCAGTGGACGTGTTTCGGCTGAAATGATAATGATGATTTATTTATTTGTATTGATGTCCTCAGATCATGATCAGCGGCTACATGGACGGTTCCTTCTCTCCGATGGTGCGCTCCTTCATGGCTCTGTACTTGGGACTTGGACGAAACGTTATCGTGCTCGAGATATTCCCCATATTGGTGCGATCATATCCCATGTAAGTCGTATTTTATTTGTTTCTATTACACTGCTTTCTTGTTACACTTCTGCTCGCGTGAAAATAGAAATTATCCCTAGAGAATGTAGTTCCGGGATTTAAAGTATGTAGTTATGTGCTATATCAAGACATGGTCTGCGTTTATACCAAAGTTCACCAAAACCATTTGAGCGTGAAGGAAATACCAATATGCAAAATTTTGCCAGTAAAATATTTTTAATTAGGTTTAGGCATAGATGTACCTAAAACAATCAAAGTTTCGCCTGTGATGTTTAAGTCATATTATATTGTAATAGATAGTGCGCCTACGGTACCATCCAGGGATGTTGCGAATATTCGCATCCGCATCCGCATCCGCATATGCGGATCATCCGCATAGATTTAGACATCTGCATCTGCATCCGCATCCGCATTAATCAGTGCGGATGTTCATGCGGATGCGAATATCATGCAACTGCATTACTGCAAGTAGAGACAAGAAAGAATTGGGCGGGGGCGGCGATTGGCGCGTGCCGGTCGCACGTGGCAATGTCCAATGGGAGCAAAGAAATTGGTGACAAGATTCGACACGTTTGTTGTGGTGCATCATTTGTTTCTTGTAAATAAATCATAACGTGTTTGCTTGCGCTGTGGAATAGATATTTTTTTTATTTTCGTATGAATAGATATTTTAAATGTTGTTGTAATACAGTGATCATTGTGTGTATAAAGAATTTAGGTACAAAATAAGTGTTTATGGGTAAACTTTAAATTAGTTAGACTAATATAAGATCGCAAGGTAAATTGTAGTATGTTACACCGGTAATACGTTTTATATACTCATAATATTTTATATAATATCTTAAACATCCGCATCCGCATCTGCATCCGCGGATGTGAGCCTTTAAAATTCCGCATCCGCATTCGCATCCGCGGATGTGAAAAAATCAGCATCCGCAAAATCCCTGGTACCATCAACTGGTTAAATACCACCCTATGCACACAATACACAATTTGTCGGATTTGGATAAGAAATATTATAATCACTGAACAATTTAACAGCTCATTTTTAAAGTTTTCTACGAAACATATGAAAGAAAATCGACAATTCATTTAGTCTTTTTATGATAGTTTCGTTTGTAACACTTACTTAAGAATAAAAAATATTTTACTTTCACAAATATGTACCTATGTGTAGCAACAGATATCTACAGATAAAATTAAAATAAAACTTGCATAAAAAATCGAGTCGCTCACGATGTCTGCCATTTCTCTCGATGTACAAATATCAATCTCAAGGTACAATTACTAATGAATCATTGAATTTTAAATTTTACACTTATACATACCTATATCAGACACAATAATAAAATTACACAAATGTCTCGTATTCAAACATTTACATTCTCAAGTTATTAATAACTGCGATCTTACATGCTCTGACATTGACAAATATTTAAAAGCAAAGCAAATTATAACAAAATATGGTTTTTATATTTTGCACTATTTGCTGCCAGCGGTTTTGCACGTGATAGTAGAAAATTATCCCATCCGAGGGAATATTATACTCCCGACATAAAAAGGATCATCTGTGTGTGTGATTACCTATTCATATATAAAAGATGTCCATTAGTTCTTCTTGGGTTTTTTCGGCTCTAGGCTCTTCAGGACGTTTTTTTTTGGCTCTGGTTACACATTTACGCCCGTTTTCAATAAGCTATTCTATCTACAGTTGCAGTTACAAAAGATAAATTAATTTATCCTTTTGCCCTTACTTGCTTTCCTATAACCTACCGACCTATAGGTACGATCCTATAGGTATATAGGATTTCCTACCAAAGTTGTGGATGGATAGATAGAATCTTACTATTTATCGGGGATAGCTATCTATCTATGAACTGCGGTAGGTTATTGAAAACGGGCGTTAGTGTAACCAGAGCCAAAAAAATGTCCTAATTCAAAGTGAGCCTTCACAATAGTATAAAATAAATGTGAAAGAAACAAGACTTACCTGTTATATAACAGAGCAGCTCCTCGCCAGTTTCATTAAGGAACACACCATAAAGGGAGCGAGCGAAGAACTCAGTTCAACTAGGGTTACCAGGCCTTAAAGCCGAAGAACCGGATAGATCAGCCAATTTACGCCCGTTTTCAATAAGCTATTTATCTAAAATTGCAGCTACTAAAGATAAACAAATCTATCCTTTTGCCCTTACTTGCTTTCCTATAACCTACCGACATATAACATTTCCTACCAAAGTTGTGGATGGATAGATAGAATCTTACTATTTATCGGGGATAGCTATCTATCTAGGAACTGCGGTAGGTTATTGTAAACGGGCGTTATTCTAACCAGAGCCGAAAAAAAGGCCTAAATCACTGTGCCTTTACACAGCACTATTAAATAAATGTGAAAGAAACAAGACTTACCTGTTATATAACAGAGCAGCTCCTCGCCAGTTTCATTAAGGAACACACCATAAAGGGACTGAGCGAAGAACTCAGTTCAACTAGGGTTACCAGGCCTTAAAGCCGAAAAGGTGGAAAGAGGAGCGAGTTTTGCCATAAATTAGAGTAACAAGGCCAGTCATTCCAATTTTTTCGGCAATGATGCAGTTGTCGTGGCAAAACTTACAGATCTAGAGCATCGATGCCGAATTGCTAGCCTGTCGGTTTTCTATCGTTTACATTTCGGGGAGTGTGCGTTGGAATTGCACAATTTAATTTCGCCAAGTCTATTCCATCATTGGACCACTAAGTAGATGTAAGGTGATGAGCCGTCGGTATATGGTGGCAATCAGCTAATACGTACAAAGCGTTTTGGGAACACATTCATTATGCATACAGTTAAGGAGTAAAAGAATTCCCTACCGAAGTCCTTGTTTTCTGATAGCTATAACCTAGGGGTATTTCAGTCTCGAGTGAATAGGTTACTTTTAGGCAAGCTCCGTAGTCGGCCACATCGTAGCCACACAAAAAAAACCTGACTCTGTCCAGCTTTATTCGAACTCATGGCAACACTAAATACAAGTCATTAGCCAATACCTACAAACAGGTTGAGCACTGAGTACTCGCTGATTTTCTCAATCTTAAACCCGTTTAGGATTTTTTTTCTTTTAACACTAGCCACGCTTTCTGGTTGCACCAGGGAAGATAAGTGTAATGAAGTATAAACATTAGGCGCGGATTTTTCTGGGTGGTCCTTTTCATGCCTCTAAAACTTGAAATAAGTCGTCAGTGAAAGAATGTTAGGTGTTTGGAGGGGGTTTTAGTCGTAGTTAGTAAAAATCTTAGCCGCCTTTCCGCTCCAGAAATCATTACGATGATTTCCAACCTAAAAATAGGTGTTTGATTTTTGCAAATAAAAGTCCAATCAAACTGATAAAAACTAAAATACCACCTTTGGCGCAATAATTGTCACAACATCAACAGTTTACATTTTTCGATATTTTTGTTAATTTTTTTTTGTTAATTACCTAAGTTCCTAAAATTCTTCGGAGTTTTTCTTGTACAAGTATCTGGCTCAAGCGTATTTATTTTACGTAAATAAACTGTTACAAAATTTAGCCAATAGGCAAGCCAAGGCAATATTTTAACGGCCGACCTCTAAATTCAGCCTTAGCACTAAACGAAAAATGACGTAGGTACCAATTTTTTTTTAGTGATGTTAATCATCAAAATTACCCGCACTGAAACGGCGTGTTAGACTTATACAGACTGAAATCAAATCAAGGCTGAAATCCACCCGTGTCCTTCGGTTTCCTTAGCGTTCTAGCGCAATAGTTGCAGCCTTCTCCTTCGCTCGTACTGCTTCGCAGAAGTAGGCGACCACTTCTCATTCCCTCTCGCTTCGGAAGTTCGGAGTATAATCTGAACCAGGGCTGGACGCGAGGGGTCACCGCCGACAGTTTCCGTAATGACACGATGGTACTCCGCCTAAGCGGGGCAGACTTCCATTATATGCTCCACCGTGGCTTCCGGGCGGTCAGTACAAAAGTAACACACGAACAAGAATCCGAAATAGGAACTTCCCTTGGTGGCCATGTCCAATGTCATGTCATGTCATGTCAGAATTAATTACTCAGATACCCGCGAAACGAGACACAATAGTAAAACAATAACAGTGCGGTCTCATAGGACCGGTTGGGGATTCAAACGTTAAAGTGAGGACGCCGTGGGACCTAGGGTCTCTAACCACATCCCATTATAAAAGGGGATTCACTGCAGCGATTGTGGTGCACCCAGGTGACGTAGGCTACCTAGGTAGAATACCGCTACCTACTTACCTAGGTAGAATCAAAACAGTGTAGTCACATTCCTAAATCTGTTCGACTCATTTCTTCTGGCACCTGTCGTCTGCACTCAAGTTTCTAATGTTAAAAATAACATTTACATACATTCCCATGAGATCTCAATATGCTAATAACTTATCCCACGTCCTACTGCGGGTGGGAAGCGATTTCAGAGAGCCAATTAATACGATTATACCTATTAATCGTCAATTATTTAGGAAGTACTTACTGATGTAATCTATTAGGTACTTTCTTTAGTTTTTCTGACAGAATTCTATGCACATCGTGTTCTGCTATGTCTCTAGTAATGGTTCAGTATTTTCCTTCGCTATAAGGATATAATTCTTCATACATATATTATAATATTCGCAGGAATAGTAAGCATTAGATATTCACGTAGAAGACCGCTCAGCAGCAGAAATAATGACAAACTTGTCATTTTACCAATGCATTTACAAGTTTAGCTAGCCGTACGTCCAACGTAACCACCCGAGCCCGAGTCGTTGACAGCGCAAGGTGCTCCAAGCGCACCTCAAGGAGATATCAGCAAAACCGTAGGGCAGATGGTCGAAGCCTACTGGGGCTATGAGTTGTGCGAAAGAGAACTCCGGGGCCGTGGACCGAAGGCAAAAAAGGAACAAAAGTGGGTATTAGTCAGTAAAAGTATGACACGCCCTTTTGCTCCGCCCAAGAGTGAGAGAAGCCATTGGATGAATTCCCACCTAAACAAACCAGCAACTTACAAACCAATACTTGTTACAACTGAGTCGATCATTAGTGTGTGATAGTCCGTCTAATGAAAGCGTGACCTAAGAAAAAGAGGTTAAATCCAAAAAGGTTGTATGTAGTATTACTAACTATACTCCGTCGGTTTAGGTAGTTAACTAAAGGTAAACAATCTTGGCATGTCTTTTTATCTAAAAGTTGTCTATAAATTGTATGTAAAAATCTTTGCAAATAGGCATTTACCTAAATCGATGTTAGCTAATAAGCTAAATTTAAATAATCTTTGTGTATATTATATACGACCTCTTTAATATAAAAAGACATACCAAGACTGTTTACCTTTAGTTAACTACCTAAACAAACGGAGTATAGTAGGAGAATCATTTCTTGACATTTCATAAATTTTTATTTCCTACAATTGCGGCTGAATTATGTTGCCAATTAAATTAAAAAAATAAACCCCAGGTCGCGCTTTCATTAGACGCACTCAATCCCCGCTTACAGTGCCACTAAAGCCTTATAAAGCGTGGTCTACACATGCAGCCAGCGCATCTCCCGGTCGGCGACGCGCTACTTTTTGCCCCCGCGCGCGAACGCAAAAGGAAACGCGTAATTTGCCGTCTCGAGCCACTTGCGACTTGTATTGAGATGGATACACGTATTAAGTGACAGAAGCCGACCATATTCATTGATAAACGAGTTTTTAATTAGTATCGTGTGGTCGCAGGCACCTCTCGTGATTCGTTGAAGTCGATAAAAAATCGCACGATCTGTGTGTTATTAGGAAAAACTTCTTACCTTTGAAAAGTTTTGTTTACGTGGTTGCTAACACGCAAGCTTATTTATAAATTTGCTCTAGGCTAGAGCAAATTTATAAATAAGTAGGTACTAAATAAGAGCTTAGGTAGATCCGTAAGTACGAAAGCTTAAGTTACTCAACAAAATCGAATCTGGTCGTTAGAACATCTGCTCAAACGCCATTCTTTCGCTTTGATCCCGAGGTGGTTGCTAATAACTATCAGCGTGGAAAACGCGCAGAAGTCACCGTCTTTGATACAAACAAAATAACATACATATACTTACAATGCGCCAGTTAAACGTGGTACATTGTCATTTTTCTAATATAGTCCGTCTAATGAAAGCGCGACCTGAGAAAGAGAGGTTAAATCCAAAAGAATTGCATGTGGTATTACTAGTAGGAGAATCATGTCTTGACACTTCACAATTTTTTTATTTAGTACAAATTGCGGCTGAATAATGTTGCCAATTAAATAAAAAAAAAACTCCAGGTCGCGATTTCATTAGACGCACTCTATCTCTGCTTAGATACCCGAAAATTCATCTCACTTAAAAATCTAAAGGATCGCAATACATGTCTATTCAATACAGCTTTATGTCTTTATTTTCGTTTTTGAAATCAAGATTATCAGCAAATGTAGGAGGGATATTCCATGTTTATCTGACGCCACCTTAGCTGTCCTCAATTTTTCAAAGCCTTGGATTCTTAGGTACCTTAACTTCAAATTTAACCTATCAGATACCCGCAAAACAAGACACAATAGTAAGACAACGGTCACCGGTTACTGCTCGGGGATTCAAGAATGAAGCCAATTTACCTGTGTCCAACATTCCAGAGCCGCCCGCATCACGAAGCCTCTAGGCGAGTTGCTGGGCGAGTTCCTGGCAGCGCTGACCTTCCAGGGCCTGTCTCCGCGGCGCCTGGAGCTGGTGGGCGCCAGCCTGGGCGCGCACATCGCGTCCTACGCGTCGGACACCTACCGACGGCTGACCGGCCGACGACCCGACCGGCTTACTGGTTTGTAGCTAGCCTATACGATATTGTAGGAAGGACATACCGTCTGTTTTTTATACCCTGAGACCAAAATGACATTACAACACAAAAGAACTGACATTATTCATTAGTAGTAAATTGTAAAGTTGCATTGATGTTGTTACCGGTTTTGAAGTCTTTAATGATATCCCACAGTGCCTTAAGTAACTTATGAATATAATTTATGTTATGCGATAGCTTTGATCATCTCCGTTTTAACATGACCTCAATAAATGCAAAAAAAGTACAAAATAATTTTAATTTCGGAAGTCGGTGTAGGTCTAGTTTGGCCTCTTCGTTATTTAACGTTTGAATCCCCAACCGGTCCTATGAGACCGCGCTGTTATTGTTTTACTATTGTGTCTCGTTTCGCGGGTATCTGAGTAATTAACACCGACTTCCGAAATTAATAGTAGATTATATGCTAGTACAGATAACTAGCTAATTATAAAAATTGCTAACAATATTTTCAGTGTTTTAAACACACCACACGCACACGATACTGTTTACACGATGCTAAGCTCCGTAATGCATATTTTTCCTATCAAATACCCGCGAAACGAGACACAATAGTAAGACAATAACAGCGCGGTCTCATGCGACCGGTCGGGGATTCATGAATTAATACCTCTGTCCCTGAGTAATTTAAAGAGGAAGAGACCAAAGCTAAACCATAATTCCTATTCATCCAGGTTTAGATCCAGCGGGTCCGTGTTTCCGCAACGTGCCCCCCGCGTCGCGCCTGCACGCCGAGGCGGCCGACAATGTCGACGTGCTCCACACCAACATCGACGGCTTCGGCATCGCCGACCCACTGGGGGATGTCGACTTCTACGCGAATGGGGGTAAGTTTTAACAGGTTTTTTTTTTTCGGTAGGTGAATCATCAGAATGACTTCTCCCACTCTTGGGCGGAGCGGGAGGGCGTGTCAGACTCTTACTGACTAAACCCCTACTCCGTTCCTTCGTTGCCTTCGATCTGGGGGACACGGTGACAACCTTTCGGATTTTCCATGTTCCCCAAAGTCTCAACAGGTCAAGTCTTATCTTCTTTAAGTGGGTCCAATCATGATGGATGGATTGTGTGAGGAGTGATAGGAAAGAAAATCACCATCAACGATTGCATCACTGCTTATCATCAGGCGGGATTGCAGTCAAGCACTTTTGTTTAGGTATGTAATATAAAAAAAAATTAGTATCACTAATTTTTTGGAACGAACGACGGGTGACAGGACAGAAAGGAAGAAAAAAACGTGTTACGACGAACTCAAGTAATATGGGACAAGAGCAGGAAGAAGAAGAGTCATCCAATGATTTCTTCCGCTCTTGCGTGGAGCGGAAGGGTGTATCAGACTTTGAAAGCTAAACCACACCCGTGCCTTTCAGTTACCCTTCGCGTTCTAGGACCGTGCGTTTTTTTTCAGAAATTCCTCGCGACCCTAGAGGGTATCGGTCCTGCTGGATGGCGCGGTTTTGGTGACTTCTATTTAAGGTGCGCGTAAATCGCCGTCGACGACTCGGGTTCGGTCCGAACGGTTACCGGTCGGGGTCGCGATGGCTTGGGCGTGAGCGTAAAGATGTCAGTTTCCTCACGCGTGCGGTCGTTCTTTTTCGGTAGCATTACTGTTTTGCAGAAGGAAACATAATGGTAAGTTGTATTATCTCACCTGTAAGTCGACACGGTGGAACACGTGGACGTGTTGCACAGGAACATCGAGTTTTGGTATTGCAGAACTGTTGGAATATTTCGACTAGTAGGTACCTATAACTTACGAACACAGACGGCTTTGGCATTGTGGAGACACCGGGATATGTCGACTTTTATGATAATGGGCCTGAGTTGTAACAGGGGTCAATTTTAACGGGGTTAGTTGTAACACTCGATTGTACTGCACACCGCCGAAAATTACTATTTTTCTGCACGTAGGAAGTAAAACCAAAACTAACGATGCTTGACCTTTTTATTCATACACCACGGTTTAGTGATTTAGGGAATATTCGCATTCACACATTTTCTGACATTCGCATTCGGAAATGTGAGAAATCTAACATTAGTAATGTGCGACTATTCGCACATTTTTTAACATTCACATGAATGTGATAAATCTAACATTTGTCGTTGCTAGGACGTCATATCTTACAGTTCAAACTCGTAATTATGTTACTTGTGAGTCGGTGCTAATCTCTTGTGATTTTCGTAATATGTCTTCCTTCCTCCCTTACATATCCAATAGCATAGAAAAAATCCTTCACTTCAGATTAATTATTCTGGTCTGGTACCGTAGGCCTTGCCATTTGTCTAGGTAGACTTACCTGAACATTTTACTAATCTAATAAAGATAAATAATTATGCTGATGACCAAAGCTAACTAGCTACACCAGCTAAAGTAATAACAATAATTTGAATTATTGTGATTGAATTTATGTATTTATTTAAAATCTAAATCTGAATGATTTCGTATTGGATATAGGGTAAACACTATAGTGATTGCCCACATGAAGAAGCAATGCGTTTTTTTGGTAATTTTTAAAGGATTAGTATAAATTTATTAAATTTATACTACTGTTGATGTTACTACAACATCTATGGTTATTAAATTTATACTAATCCTTTAAAAATTATCAAAAAATCGCATTACTTCTTCATGTGGGCAATCACTATATGCTTGGCAATCACTATCGTGTTTACCCTATGATGGTACATTCCTGAAGTATTTTTTTAAGCTATAACATATCCACTTACCATCTAATCGCTAACTTAACATTTTCTTCTTTCTCCAGGTGAATATCAACCAGCAATAAAAGGAGACTTCATAATGCCGTGCTTCCAACTATGCAGCCATGTGCGCTCGGCGTTCTACTGGCTTCTCTCCTACAACAACCCCGACAAATTCGTCGCAGTGCAGTGCGATTCTGTCGCAGACGCAAGAATTGGCGACTGCTATAAAGGAACATTACGGACTAATGTTTTAGGCCCCAAAACTAACTTTAGTAAACCGGGGGTGTATTATCTGCCGACCAATGCTGTAGCGCCCTATTATATGGGGTTAAGCGGTTTGAAGAAGAGGAAGTTTGGAGTTAATGATTACTTGATGACGCCGGCACCTGATGAAGATATGACCATATGAATGAGGCTGGAAGACCATTCCAAAATGGTCAGATAATGATTAGACTGCAAGGAGTGGAGGAAGGCCTTTGCCCAGCAGTGGGACAGTATAGGCTAGGTATAATAATAATGATAAGACTGGTGATGAGATATGCTTAAATGCAGCCATAATGTTAAATATATTTAGGCTATATTAAGATAGTGAATGAATATAGGATAATGAACTCCAGTTATAAGCTCGACTCGCCCAACATTTTCATCTTTGAGTCATTATGTACTTTTTGGGGTACTAAAGTAATAGTACCTTTAATGAAAAGAAGAATATGACACTTTTATAGGTAATATTATAAAAATACGTACATGAGTTAAATGTGTCCAACACGCCACGGTCACGACTACATGACAAAACGACAAGAAGACACTATGGTCTGTTCAATAATTCCGGAGACTAAATTGACATAAGTAATGTCAAAATTTCTATAGGAATGACGCCAGTTCTTTGGTGTTGAAATGTCATTTTAGTCTCCGGAATTATTGAACAGACAGTAGACAGTATTGTCTTTCTTATTTTGTGTTGACGCGCTTTTAGTGTGATTTTTCATCTAACGCAATGTTTGATAAAGAGAAAGGCAACGCGAAAAAAAAAGTAATAGATTTCTGTAGATGTCTTTCTTCTAATATAATTATATCAAATTTTGTGTGTACATAAACTGTAAAATAAATAAAAATAAGATGTGTAATCTGTATATTTTGAAGCATTGCTTCATGTTTTTGCCGATTTTTTTTAAAACTAAGATACCAAATAAAACCAAAAGCTAATATACAAGAGCAATTTTATTGTAAATTTCATCACAATACGCATTAACAACAACTAGTTATTATGTTCCAGTTAGGCCGACAGACTGCTTCGGTACAAAATCTATCTACCAAGGTATTATGTACAATACGCTGCTTTACTTCACCGACCCCGTTGCGCAAACGCAGCTTTGGAAGCCATTCATACTAACATTACTATATAAAAACACTACTACGAAATTCGTGTATTACAATAATTGATATTACCTTAAAACTGGTTGATTTCATATAAAGTTCATTATTCAAAAAGTACACTGACAAAAAAATCTGTTACCATAAAAAAACTTTGCGCAAAACAAAAATACGGTTAAAAAAATAATATCATAGCATTTACATAAAAAATATATCTTAATTACATCGGTCGTTATTACATTTTCCAATAAATAGTAAATCTATAGAATAACCTATTAAGAATATAAATCAAATAACACATAAATGGATATAGTAAAGCGTTATATTTCATTGAAACCGAGCGATAGTATGTGACCGTAACAATCCATTCAGATCTCTAAATAATCATAATAT
Organism: Mythimna separata; assembly: GCA_030763345.1. Taxonomy (NCBI): domain Eukaryota; kingdom Metazoa; phylum Arthropoda; class Insecta; order Lepidoptera; family Noctuidae; genus Mythimna; species Mythimna separata. The sequence continues at coordinate 15,305,838 of CM061177.1, read as the reverse complement.
AAAAAATAATAGAATATATGTGTGTCGAGTGTTTCTACCTTATTACCAGTGATAGAAATAAGTAGTGTCTATTTGCCTAAATTTCGAAGAACAGAGACAAAAAACGGAGACTTCCTTAGGACTAAATGTTTTTCCGAGACATCTGTCCCGAAATTTCGAGACAACACTTAAATACATTTTTAAAAATTGTTATTTGGAATAAGTAATACCTATTACCTACGATCAAAAAGTCATTTACAAAATATTCTCCAAAAAAAGAATTCTGAAAATTTTATGGTTGAACGACTGTGTATGTTATTTATTATGATATCGCAAACTTTTGGTAAATATAGACGAATTACTTATTCCGAAAAACAATTTTTAAAATGTATTTTTAAGTGTTGTCTCGAAATTTCGGGAGTCTCGGAAAAAATTTAGCCCTAAGGAAGTCTCCGTTTCTTGTCTCTGTTCTTCGAAGTTTAGGCAAATAGGCACTACCTATTCCTATCACTGCTTATTACGGTATACTTGACGTAAATACATTGTAGGCGACGCACAAGCACTAAACGCAACGTATTCGTTATAAAAGCTTTGTAAAGTAATCTAAAAATAGGTTTATATTGGAATGTGACTATAGTAATAGATGCCAATATGCTTTATATAGCTACACTCGTAAAAACAAAAAGTTAAGCACTTTCACAAATCGACGATTTTAGGCAATAAATCGGAAATTGCAAAAAATAGTTGATGTATTTCAATTTTTTTTTATTTTCTGGTAATAAAGTCGGTAATCGAAAAACTGATCCTTGCGATTATCGACTTATTGCCCGGAGACGTTGAAATACATTATACCTTTTCAAACCGTTGTCTAAATGAAAATAGGTGCTTAACTTTTTAATTCGACGACCTTAATTTACATTTCATAATTATTTGTATGAAATAGCTTATAAAATGTTTAAAAAAATGTATGTATTATAGCTGTCCCCGCGTCTTTAGTTACTGTTTTGCTCTTATTAGTTGTAACATGATGTTATATAGCCCTCCCACCCTCCCCCACTACTCTCTCTCTAGCCTTCCTCGATAAATGGGCTATCAAAGACAAAAATATTTTTTAAATTCAAACCAATACTGCCGTCCAGCCCCTAAAGCGCAGTAAAACGTGGGTTTTTTACGTTATTTTACTGCTCTTTAGGGGCTGGACGGCAGAATAGTTTCTGAGATTACAGTGTATCAACAGATGTATCAACTTACGACCTTTCACAGCTTTGCACGGGTGTTAGAAATTTTTAAAATTCGAAAACCACATTAAAAACCGTTCAGTAGTTTCTGAGTTTACTGCTAACAATCACAGATAGACGCAGCGAGGGGGACTTAGTTTTATAACATGTAAGGATATGTGGATATATAAATTGGGATTTCTAACTACAATATAGGGGACTGGTCCCAAGTGAAAAGAACTATTCGAATCTGATTATTCCATGGATATGACGTTAAATGTTTTTTTACATAATCAGCCTTAAAAGAATGGCTGATTAACTTTATATAGAATACTTAGGGCCTGTTTCACCACCTATGATTTAGTTTCGAGTATCTCACTCGGCAGATAATTTCATACAAATTCTGTTCCATTTTTTAATTTATACAGTGAGTAGTGCCTACTCGGACATTGTGAAACAGGCCCTTAGTGTGGTGTATTTATATTATCATACATTCAAAGTTATCACTCATCAGTCCCGACAATATAGCGATACACATTGATACATTACGCGCGGCGTAAATAGGTATATGTTATATGATATGTGCTTTTATAATATTTGGAAAGACTATGCTCCTTCTGTCAATTTTATTCGTCTTTTGACTGCCAAAGTCATGTATACATGACAAAGTTAATTGTGTCCAGCACGCCATAGTCACGACTACATGACAGATTAAAGCGGGAACTACGTTAGACCGACGCATACGTGGACCAAGCCTGATTTGTACGTAGAACGGCGTCGCGTCGTGTGGATCTAATGTAGCTATACAAGTCTAGTTGCCATATAAAATGTATGGAGAGCGACGCGCCCAGATCGCCGTACGTGGTCCACGTTTGCGCAATGTAGTTCTACCTTAAAGGATGAGTTCAAAGCTTCGCGCCGAAAACACGCTTTTGCTTTTTCGACGTGGCGGTCAAAAGGCTAGTAATAATTTATATACAACCGCGAAATCAATAGTGTCATCATGTATGTAACTTTGAACATGTTTTATGTTTATTTCATTGAAACTTTGGCAATAAGCACACGAAGGTTGTGTGCTTAGTTTTCATTTCGTAACTGTATATGAAACTTTTTACCGAAAATCGAGCGCAATTATATTTTGGCAGCAAGTACAGTGCTCTTGCAATAGATAATATTTTGTCCAATACATTAAACAATTAAACGCTAAACCTTTTAACAATTCAACTATGTTTTGGGACTATCATTATTTAGATGTGAGACAACATTCTACATATTTATATATTTTTTTGAAAAACAATGATAGTTCTAAAACTTTTCTTATTCAATTCAGACCAACAGCTCACTACCTCTGAAGCTTCACCCCACAAGGCATTTTGGCACCAACACATATTAAGGTAAGGCGCCAAATGAACATGGAATAACGGTCACTGACCCTCCTACTTTTTTATAACATTCTTTATTTCAAAAATGGATATAAAGCCATAAAGCTGTCTTGAATTGACATCTACTGCTATCCTTTACATTTTCTAGTAATGAAAAATAATCCATTATTTGTTTTAAAGGTACCTTCGTAGAGATATAAGGCAAAGGTTACTTTATTCCAAGCTTATCTGGCGCCTAGTATAGTAAAAGATATTTACAAATTATTATTATTTATATGAAAGAAATGCGGAACTAGTAAATACTGAGGATTTAAGCTTTACTTGAAACTGAATACTGAAAGCTGTGAATTTTTTAATACAAAAATGGTTATTGAATCCTTTATATCGTTTTATGTGGTAATGGCGAATACATTTATATTATATTTAGTTGCCGACATTAAAATTGTATTAAAAGCAGAAATATTCAAATGCCAAGAATGTGTTGTTATTTGATGATAGTATAAAAGATAGTATAAAAAACGCATGTTTACTTATAAATGCGTTTTCAAAATAAACGAAATCTTATGGTATTTCTATTTCGTAAGGAATACATTTTATTTAAAGTCTGATATTTATTTGATTACGGAAAACAAGTCCTGTCTTCATTTTTCAATCGATACTACAAATAAACGAAATAACATAATTTTATTCGACAGCTAAAGATTAGAAGACACAACTTATTTTCAGCAGTTTTTTAATAGTTGATCCAAAACACGAGCAAATATAATAATTTCATATTAAACCTTATATCTACGTTCATAAGAGTCATAATCATCGCTCGTGATTTAGAACAACTAAAGAGGTTAGGTTACACTATACGCAGCTACCCGTAATTTTACAAAAAGTTCGATATGAAGTTGTACACATGTGTGAACGTAGCTGCATTCAGTGTGATCTAACTAAAGTAACGTAACATAATCGGTTCAACAGACCTATCACATGATGGGGACCTCCGTGCTCCAAAGTGCGGAGCGGGAAAGCACTAGCTACCGAGGTATGTACTCCAGCGGGTACCACGCGACGGTCTCCTGGCGGAGCGGCAACGTGTTGAGCGGAATGACAACGCCGCCTAGAAACTGGTTCTCCTGTAGAGAGTCGTAGTTCCATACTGTTGCCTGCAGACTCCTGTTGGTGACTACTTCTAGTGGTAGTCGGTATTCTAGCATTTCCATGAACGAAGGATGAGAGTTGCGTTTTAGAACGCGCGTTTTTCTTTTTGTTTCTTTTGTTGGGTCAGGTACGAGGTACACCTGAAGAGAGAAATTGAAAATATTATTTTATCTACTTGGGTATAGTGACTGTAATAAGAGATTGCAAATATTATAACAAAGAGAAGTCATAAGGTCTCAGAGATAACGATAAGTGCCCTAAGTGTACCTCAATGGTAAATCTGTATTGAACTCAACTTAACACCGTAAATCACCCTTTATAGGTTCCGTGCGGTCATCTAGCACACTAATATTATAAAGGCAAAAGTTTGTGATGAAATGTGTTTTTTTTAATTTTTGATGCTCGAACTCCTGAACGAATTTTGATGAAATTTGGTACAAGGGGTGGACCATATCTTGCAATAACACATACGATACTTTTATCCCGATAATGTGTTCCTTAGGATAATTTTCTACTATTACGGGAAAGTCGCTAACAGCAGCTTGTGTTATATAAAATTTCTTTAGACCCTCCCCGTGCCTTTTCAGCCCTGCATTTCTCTTTTGAACAATCCTAAATCCCTTACATATACAGATAAACCTTAGCTATTTTTTCAGTATTTAGTAATGTTTTACCTTAACATAGGGGTTGGGCGGCAGGCCCTGCGGCGTCAGCGCCAGCGACTGCGCGTGCAGTATCAACACGGACAGGACTCCGCCCGCATACTGCACTGATAACTTCAATGATCCCGAACCATTGTTCTCTGGTTCTGCTGTTTCACCTAGAAAACATAAATTGAAATGAAAGATTATATTTAGGTACTGATTAAGGTAGAACTGCATTGGGCCGTTAGCCACTTACGCCGATCTGGGCGCGTCGGTCTACATATATTTTATACGGCAACTAAACTTGTAGATCTAATTAGACCCACGCTACGTGACGCGGTTCTACGTACAACTCAGGCGTCGCTCAAGACATAACTTGACTTTTTATCTTGTCTCTAAGTAAACCTACCAAGTACCTACAAAGTAACTAAGCGTATAACGAATACGCGTCTATGAAGCTACGCGTCGGTGGACAGTAGGCTTTACTCCCCCACTAGCGTATTGTACACTTTTAAGATACTTTTTTTTAAGTTAGAAAATCATCAAAATGACTTCTCCCGTTCTGGACGGAGCAGGAGGGCGTATCACGTGACTTCTACTGACTAAAACCAACTCCTGTTCCTTCTTATCCCCAATCCAGGGTCCCGAGGTACCCGATACTGCCGCATGCATTAGTCTTGTTACTTAAAAACATGAGCAACAACTACTGACCTCTCCTCCTCTGCGGCTCCACATCCTGCTGATCCCTCAGCAGCGGATGGAAGAACGTATACACGAGGTCGGAGTGCGCGATCTCGTCCGCCAGGCTGAACAGCGACGTGAGGAACGCTTGCACGTCGCCGAAGCGCCGCTCCGCTACCTGCCGGATGTTCGAGCGGCCCACGTACACGCCTGATGGTAGACTGGAAACATAAAATGCATAAGTCAAAAATTTATAGTTCAAGTACATGATTGCTAGCTATCATTGAAATGGGGAGGTCGATGTTAAATTAAAACTACAGCACGGTTCGATCTTCAAGTTTAAGCAATGCTTGCCAAATGATGACAATTCATTATATACTGAAACACCTCTGTGCCTCTTTTTTTCTATATTTATTTTGGGGTTTTTAACATGGTGTAGCGACTACGATCATCGACATCTACACATGACGTCACAGAATCCTGCATCGCGCAAGCAAAGTTCTCCGCGCGATTTGAATAGATACAACACCCCGAAATCATCTATCGGGCAGTAGCCCACCGGACATAACATCCCGTCCGGTCGGAGGATCCTCCCTTTTCAACGGAGGTATGTGGGACTTTACTCTCTGTTCCACATACCTCCAAACTGGTGACCCTCGACCATGAACGTCAGCGCAGCCTTCGTGCAGCAACTACGGCGTGACATCATCATCCCGACTTACTGGGACATCATCACCCCGACTCACTGGGAAATCTTCATCCCGACTCACTGGGACATCATCACCCCGACTCACTGGGGCATCATCGCCATCACCCCGACTCACTGGGGCATCTTCGCAGACAGTTCCGATTCACCGAGAACTATGCGATATCCGGTTCCGACTCACTGGAACCAGCAGCATCGCTCCGACTCACTGGAGCCTACTGCATCATCCCGACTCAATGGGATAGCACCACCCCGACTCATTGGGGCATCACCGCAGACAGTTCCGACTCACCGAGAACTATGCGGACACTGGTTCCGACTCACTGGAACCAGCAGCATCACTCCGACTCACTGGAGCTTGCAGCATCGTCCCGACTCACTGGGACAACAAAAAACACCCCGATTCACTGGGGCATTACCGCAGCACAAAGTTCAGACAGCAACCCACTGTGAACTATGTGGTATTGGGTACCAACCCACACAAAGCAACCTACCGCTGGCCTGGCACGCATCATAAGAAGCATCAAGGACTATCGATCTCCGATCTCCGGAGGGGAGTGATGTAGCGACTACGATCATCGACATCTACACATGACGTCACAGAATCCTGCATCGCGCAAGCAAAGTTCTCTGCGCGATTTGAATAGATACAACAGCCCGAAATCATCTATCGGGCAGTAGCCCACCGGACATAACATCCCGTCCGGTCGGAGGATCCTCCCTTTTCAACGGAGGTATGTGGGACTTTACTCTCTGTTCCACATACCTCCAAAATGGTACCTTTTAACATTGTATAATATCATCACTGATAATTACATTAACTAAGATAGTACCATGTGTATAAATATATAATATATATCCTCTGTACCCTGGAAAGCAGGTTTGACTATTTGTAGATTTTCAACAATCTGAAAGTTTCAACCTGGTAATTTCAATATATCATATTTGTAAGAATACAGTGATTATATTTTCATATAATCCGTAGAATTCTCGTACATCAAGATCGTAATCTTTGATAATGAGTTTTCGTTGATGTAACCTGTAGAGTCAATGATATTCTTCTCCTGTGTAAATATAATGTAGTTGGAATGTTATAGCCTAAAGCCTTAATCCTGATACCCCCAATCTACACACGCGTCATTGTAGCCCCATTTATCAAGTGTCAAACATGTCGACATGGGAAAGATACACCTATCAAATAATGACTAATGTTTTAAAGGAAAATAACAAAAGCGTGAAATGTTATTGTATTTATCTGTAGGTACACCTAAATACTAAAAACACTAATACGACACAAATGCGAAAAATCGATAAAAATATTTTTTATCGATTTTTCTTCATTTTGTGTTAAAATACTAATTCCTTGACAATCATTAAGAAATTGGAGATGGAAGAGATGGCTGAACTATATCTTTATATAAAACTTAGTTTCTACCAACTAATTAGCTCGTGAGATAGATAAAAAATATCCTAGCGCCACGGTCTTGCATAGAAGACAAATGTTTCTGTGCCCCCAGCGCCACGACTTTATTAGTATTATTAATAAATAAACCTTAAAAATTGTGAGCCTTGTTTAATTCGAAAACAGAAAAATTGTAGTAGTATTCGTTATACATTTATAATTCGGCATAGGTTGGCGAACGGTTAATTCTTGTCCTCTCAACAGAATTTTAGCCATTTCTTGTGTTGTATCTTATGGACAACGGAGACGTTCAATAAATGTGTGTTTGGGATAGAAACAACTTACTGAACAGCAGTTAGACTTATACAGGCTGAAAGAACGTAAGTATCTTGATTTTATATCATTTAATTTATATCAAAATAACTCTACCTGTCAGTGCACAACTAAAATATAGACTAAAATTTACAAAATAAATACAGATAAACAAATAACCATAACGCGAATTCCCAGCAAGCATTGTACATCCATATCCGGACAGTTGATTACATAGAATAATTTGAGTGTGATAAGATTACAGTCATTATTCGAGGCTCTCACCCTATCTTATCAACCAGCCGTATTGATTTAAACAGTAATGGCTGAACAAGTGCTGTCACCACTCTGTTTATTTGCATTTAGAAAATTCTGTTTGTTTTAAATTATAAGGTGATTATTATAACTTGTTACACGTAAGAATATGATACATTTTTTCTATAATTTTTCCTTATAATACTAGTTAGAATTGCAATAATTCATTCAATTTAAATCCCGGTACTCGTTCATGATTCATTCTTCATATCTAATAGTAATATAATGTTATCTATTCACGGTTCCTTTACAAAATTCTTTTAGTTAACAACACAGTGAGTGACATAGCAACCCTTGCCTTCCGTAGTTTCGTGCCGTGACGTCATGTTTGGGTTCCGACATTCCCTCAACTTCTTCAACGGGGCCAGATCGAGGTCGAGAAAGGACAAAGATGATATTGGCGCGATTGTGTCCATCAATGGGGCTTATAGAACTAATCGAGATGAATTCTTTGGTACGTATTTTTTTTAACTTTATTCTTCTTTGAGGCAATTCCAAGTTAATTTGCGGGAAATCTCAAGACAAATGTAATTAATGGGTGATGTTTTCATTTATCAAAAGTTCCCTTTTATTTTATTATTTAAAAACACTTTCCTTATATGACCCACATAATAATTTCAAAACTTCAGTCACGTCTTATCATAGCCACATCTTACATAATCTTAATACTATTTTCAGGATACAACCAATACCCTGACGTGCAGAGGAAGTCGACACCAAATGTCAGTTCCATCACACCATCGACGAGTACAGCACAACCAACCGCACCACTACGCCAGGCCAAGAGCACCAGCGACCTGATAATGAACAAGAACCTCCCGCCGAACTTGCGACCACAGAACCCTGTCGTCTCACCAGACCCTCGTGGCGCCGAACTAGAACGAAACAACAGACCTCAAGATGCCCCCATACGACCAGAAAGAAAACTAGACGCACAAGTGCGCGTAGACCGACAAAGACAAGCAGAACAAAAGAAGTTAGAAAAACAGCGGTTAGAAGAACAAAAGAGATTAGAAAAGCAGAAACAAGAAGAACAGAAAAAGAGAGAGAAGGAACAAGCGAAACAAGAGAAGTTAAGGAAAGAGAGGGAGAAGAAAGAGGCTCAGACAACGAAGAAGAAGCAGGCGCCTGCGCGGCCCGTCGCGAATCCTTTGGCACAAGCAAGTGGCAGTGCGAATCCTTTAGCTCAAGGATCTGGGCTGGCACATTCAACAAACACTTTAGAAAGTTCTATAAGTAAGTCTAGCGGGCCTCCACCATACTCTTCAGAGAAACCTGAAGGAGAGAAGGACAGCAGTGGTAATGTGACTTATACCAAGCCTGTCGATACGGGCAGTTGGGATATTATCTCCAAGCATAGGGAAAACATAAGCCGGCCGGCGGCTGCCGCGTCGACTCCACAGACTAAGCAAACGGTGATGGACTTGAATTACAAAGTTGGTGAAGATGTGAAAGAAAATAGTGAAGCTTGAAATAGCTTAGTAGAAGTTAAAAGTATGATATTTATAAGTGATAAGAGTTGTTGATACGTTTGAATAATATTTGTTAAGAAATAAATTTATATATTTTTTATATTTGATGGTTTTTCTTTTCTCAATGTTATGGTTCTGTATAAATATAATAAAGCGACAATTATATATTTTATGACTTGCTTGCTATTGCCCTTTGAGACATGCTATGTTATGTGCCCGATATTTCAACATTTCCAATATGATATCACATTATTTATCAATAAAATGGATTGCATGTAAAAACTTGAAGTCGTTTTAAAGTTTTGTTATGAACCTAATCGTTTTTACTGATAATAACAAGTTTAATCTAATCTTTTTACATGATTTATGTAACGAGAATTCTTTTGGATACTAATTATGTAGTATGATGGCCTTGTAGCGACATCTATGATGTCACATAAGAACTACGAAACCACCAATCGAAGTTCTCCGCGAAATTGGAATAGATACACAGCCAAAATCGTCTTTATTGTCCACCAGACATAACACCCGGTCGCAGGATCTTCCCTTTTCAACGGAGTTATGTAGGACTTTACTATTTGATCCACATACCTTCAAAGCTTAGTTAAATAACTGAAAGTTTTTGAAATTTCGTGATAGTTTGAGTTCCTATAATTGGAGTAAGGATCAAAGAGCTATTATACAAGTTGACAAGATACGAAAAAGAAATCATACGTCCTCCAAAAAATATACTAGAGCAACCAATACCTTTTAAACTACCTATTACGAATATACCAGTGCTTCATTTTACTTAATTTATCACAATTGGGTGGTACCTGTAACGCCCTTAATTGTATTTTAAGCAAAACCAGTAATGACAATTCCGATTAACTAGTTATCGTACTTTATATTTATCGATAATTATATCGACACGATAAAACTAACGATAATAAATAATTATGTAAAATTTTGTTTACAAGCTAGATAAATAGACTATTGAAACGTTATTTCAAGTCTTATACTTTTTTTAAACTTTTGGACGCATAATTGTTATTATATTATTTTAATGTATGAATGAGCCTTTTATTTTTCTCTGGGCATAATCTCTCTCCAGTCGTATGGGATTGCCATCCGAAAAGATTATTTTGCTCTGTGCTCTTTCACACATATTCCGTTTTTTTTTAAATATCGCAATATATACTGAGATAGGAGCCTTATAGGCCTCTCAGAGGTCTTTTTTGTTCCTCTTAACTGTTAACATTTGTTTTTTAATATCTTTAAATAATTAGTTAATTTTTTTATTTTATTCTGTTATTTGTCCTGTGCGAGGCTAAAAACACACTTTTTTCTTTCTTTATTTACTTGGCTAGTCTCTCAATAAAACAACGTCATGAAAGAAAAATCTTACTAACTATTAACATTATTATTATTGTCTTACCTGTGAACCTTAGCCAAGGGGAAGTGCAGACAGATCTTCTGGTAGAGCTCGGTGAAGTGCTTGTAAGAGCGATACAGCACGAAGGGCGTCGTCTGTCCTTGTCTGAAGATGCGAAGCGCGTACACGTAGTGCTTTTCCGGGTCGTAGCGCTTCTCGAAGCCGAGGCATTCCACGCTAACTAGCCGACCTTCTTGGGCCATGCTGAGGATGAATAAAGCAAAAGCAAAATATAGAACTTGGAATTTGGTACAAAAAATGGACATCATTTACTTCTGAAGTTCAGATTTCATTACTATTAGACAATAATAAGGTTTTTCTTTACCGTATAAACATCTTACATACAATATTTATGGTATTTTTACTATTACATGATTATAAAACTAACTCCTACATCTGTCTGTTCGGAATAAACTGAAAAAGTAATAAGCAGATTTTTAAGCGGTTTTCACCCATAAATAGAGGAAGGTTTATGCGCATAATACATGCATATTATGGTAGAGAAAACTTCTGAGTTTCAAAGAATTCTCAAGCCCGTGAAAAGCTTGGGCGGGGTGCTATAGTCTATTCGCGTGAAGAAAATAGTGATTCATTAGTGCGACTGTAAAGTATTCATAAATGGGTAAAATTGAAACCATTTGGTAATATTGATGCAAACGTTTTATAACATAGTTTTTTACACATTAGTATTCAAGTAATTAATTTAAAAATTAATCCGGTATGACAGAATTTTCACTTTTATTTAATAGGTGAAGAATTCAATTTTAAAAAAGTAGTGACTTGTCAATGTAAATACTGTATTTTACTAATTACAATACAGTGACTGGACAAGGGACGTGGATGAGTGGTAACATGTTCCCATATTTTTCTGGTTTTTATTCCCACGATTTTTGGGTTATAACTAAACATGAAACCGTCATAGTCATAAAAAAAAGGTCCATTAGTACTGAATTTGAAAGACTGGTTTACTTACGTGTACGTCCGTGGCATAAATGACAGTAGTTCTGAGGTGTTGTTGCTCTGATCTCCACTCGCGCGCAGCTGAGCCAAGTTGTGCAGGAAGAAGTTGATTGGTGTGAACCTAAACAAATAACAGTTACACATGTTAGTTTATATTGCATGTAGATGTTAAACTTGAGAAACAATAAAATTAAGTTTTCATGTCGTGAAGGTACTCGTTTTTTTATAATTTTATAGTAACTAATTCTATTTTTTATACTTGACTAAGAGAGACTGGTCTGCTGTTACGCTAAAAAAAGAAATACAATGCAATTGCTTATCTATTGAAACCGATTTGGAGGGTTTCAAAGTCTAAAACGGGTAAAGGTAGAAATAATTTTTGTGAAGATTACAAAATTATCAAGGAGGAAAACTTGACATTGGTATTAAATGCTTAATACAGGATTTTTCTCCGAACGATTAGGAAACTTACAAAGGGATTTGGCACAGGAACATTCGTCTAGTCACACGGCCACCCAAACTTACTTCGTGATCAAAGTTTCTGCAGCCAAGATTTCAGCCTGTGTTGTGGCAACCCTAGACCATGGACGCATGGTGCACTCGTACCAATATGTAATACGCACGTAGCTCACGGCCGCGCTCGTCACTCCCGTCACTCTCGTCACGCCATCTGTCGCACGCGTACCGTGCACAATACATACTTGCTCTTGAGCGAGGAGTGTATGAGGCGCGCGAAGGCGGCGGCGGCCTCGGCGTTGGTGGCGGCGGGCAGCAGCGCGGCGCGCACGTAGCTCACGGCCGCGCTCGTCACTCCCGTCACTCTCGTCACGCCATCTGTCGCACGCGTACCGTGCACAATACATACTTGCTCTTGAGCGAGGAGTGTATGAGGCGCGCGAAGGCGGCGGCGGCCTCGGCGTTGGTGGCGGCGGGCAGCAGCGCGGCGCGCACGTAGCTCACGGCCGCGCTCGTCACTCCCGTCACTCTCGTCACGCCATCTGTCGCACGCGTACCGTGCACAATACATACTTGCTCTTGAGCGAGGAGTGTATGAGGCGCGCGAAGGCGGCGGCGGCCTCGGCGTTGGTGGCGGCGGGCAGCAGCGCGGCGCGCACGTAGCTCACGGCCGCGCTCGTCACTCCCGTCACTCCTGACATCGCCATCTATTACACATAATCGCCTTTATAATCTTTTCTCTTCATGTGAACTGCCCAAGGTCTACCTTGGAAAGTCTGACAAGGTACACCTAGATCTAGACATGAGCAGGCAACATGACGAGACAAGCAAGAAAAGTGGAGCCGAATAGTGACAGATTAGAGATAGGGGAAAACTACTATTGAGATGGGAGGATGAGTTGAAACTGACAGTGGGCCCCAACTGGAGAAGAGTGGACTTGTGATAGAGTACAATGAAAAGAGCTAAAAAGGACCTAATTTAAGAGAAAATCAAGGGTAGATTAGAAGGAAACGGGATTCGAAAATGTAACTCATCAGTCACATTGTCGAATCCTGGGAGAAGTCCCAGGATGCTATTGGCATATTCTGTGACCTCTCAAAAGCATTTGACTGCGTTGACCATAATATTCTGATCTGTAAATTACATCATTACGGAATTCGTGGATGAGCTGCTGATCTTGTTTTTCCTATTTATCTTACAGGCAGCAAAAAGTAACCATCAATGAGGCGACGTCCTCGGGGTCTTTAGTAAAGATGGGCGTGCCACAGGGTTCAACTCTTGGCCCTTTCCTTTTCCTGGTTTATATTAATGACCTGGTTTATATTAATGATTACATGATGGCTAGTTTAAAGTAGACAGAAAAGATGCGGATGTCTTGCATGTTAATGAAAGTCTGGCTGTTCTTTCGAAATGGTTCGCAGCTAATAACCTCTTACTAAATGCGCACAATCCTAAATAGTTTTCATTACCAAATGTCCCTCAAGTTGGCCTTAATTTAATACTTGACGGCAAAGAAACTTGATGCTATTACGGAAACTGTGTTCCTAGGTGTAATTATAGATTCTAATCTGCAGTGGGGCAGAGGGCGTCAACAGTAGTCACCCAACGCGAGCGGTCTTGCGCTTTATGCTTGACCTCGCTCCACGTCAGTCCGATGTCTTTCGCTTCAGCCAAAACGGTGCGTCGCCAGGTCTGCCGAGGACGGCCACGCTTCCGTTTCCCTTGGGGATTCCAGTTCAGTGCCTGTTTAGGTATATGATTGGAATCCCTCCTAAGCGTGTGACCAATCCAACTCCACTTGCGACGCTTGATCTGGTGGTCGATCGGGCTTTCGCGGCATTTCTCCAACAGCTCTACGTTAGAGATGGTCTCGGGCCAGTAAATCCCGAGGATACGACGAAGGCATCGATTCACGAAAACCTGGATTTGTCGTGAGAGACAGACAGCTGCATATGCAGTAAGAAAAATTAGGCAATTGACAGATGTAGCCACAGTTAGATTAGTGTACTATGCTTATTTCCACAGTATTATGTCTTATGGCATCTTACTGTGGGGGTCTGCAACTGATGCTTAATCAATGTTCTTATTGCAAAAGAGAGCAATCCGGGCTATCTATAAAATGGGTCCTCGCGAGTCCCTTAGAAATATATTTGGTGAAATTAATATACTAACTCTGCCCTCTCTTTATATTTTTGTAAGTATATTGTATGTACGTAAAAACTTAAGATTTTTTTTTTAAAGTAGAAGTGATTTTCATAACAAAAATACGCGTAGCAAGCACGAAATTGTATTACCTAAAAGGAGACTAGCGAAGACCAGCAAGTCATTCCTTGTGAATAGTATACGCTTTTATAATAAGTTGCCCAAGTAAGTTATTGAACTTAGCGAGGGAAAGTTCAAAACCCATATTAAGCGTGTCCTAACCAAAAAAGCATATTACAAGGTTAGAGACTATGTCGAAGACACGCTTGTTTGGCATTAATTGCTTCTGCACATTTGGCCCCCTGGTAACTCTTTAACTGTATTATTGTGTAAACGGGTCTATTAACTGTTCCATGTTTGTTTTATTTTATAAATTTACAATTTTTTAAAGTACCCTAAGCATTGCTTTTGCAATATTTTTATATTATTTGGACCTGAATCACCTTAAATTAATTAAGTCGTGATTAATTGCTGAAAAATGTTGCCAATTAAATTAAAAAAAAACTCGAGGTCACGCTTTCATTAGAAGCACTCTATTATTATTATTAATCTTTAGACTTGAGGCTTACCAAAGCGAAGAGGTCGAGTATATGGTCGTGGTGCGCGCGCACGACGTTGAAGGCCATGCAGCACAGCTCCACGAAGTGCTGGAAGCGCTGCGTGGGACGCTCGCCGCCGTTGATCACGTACACCATGTCGTGCGTTAACACGAACGGCGCGCGGTCTCTGTTCAAGAAGTAGAAGAATGTTTTGAATATCAACTAATTGACAAGTTTTGCAAAAAGGACTGGAAATGAAAGACTAAGCCAAATTCAAATCGGTGATAAGACGAAGAATGGAACGAGGTTATGGAAAGTTCTTATCTAGAATACTTTCATCCAAAGAACAGACATTCATAGTCGAAGTGTTGTCGAGCTAACCCACCTAACTACAGACCTCAGTGACGTCCATCCTCTATATAAATATGGAAAGGGTACTCAACGGTAGTCCTGGGGTACCCAGAAAATAATGGCAACCTCAATGATTGTCAATACGACTTTCGATGAAATCGCTCAGTTGGGAATCTTCTAGCAAGAATAGAATAGAATAGAAAAACAATTTTTTTTTTTCGTTTTCCATCCACGTCTGGAGTGAGGCTATCGAGAAACATGGAGAAGCGCTCGCCGTCCCTAGACATCAATCAATCAATTTATTCTTTAATCTTTCCTGTCAACGATTGAGGAGTAAAAACTATTCAACTTATGACCAAAACAAACAAATACACTAATCATTTAGGTACGTAGGGCTTGACTGCTGGCGTCGACCTGGAGAGGTTCTTCATAGCTCTACATGTGATTGGCCGAAGGTCCGGTGTGCCAAGGTCATGATACCCTCATTGCCGTGCTGATTGCGTGGTTCGCTGCTCGAAAGCTTGAGGAAGTGATGATGACGTCACGACATGGCTGCTGCACGAAGGCTGCGCTGACGTTCATTGCCGAGGGTCACCAGTTTGGGGGTATGTGGAACAAAGAGTAAAGTCCCACATACCTCCGTTGAAAAGGAAGGATCCTCCGACCGGACGGATGTTATGTCCGGTGGGCTACTACCCGATAGATGATTTCGGGCTGTTATGAACTTTGCTTGCGGGATGCAGGATTCTGTGACGTCATATGTAGTAGATCGTAGTCGCTACACTCAGATAAAAATATATTCCTCTGCAAGCTCAGCTAGTGACCAAACACGATTTGAGTTAAATAGATCTTACCTCTTGAAGTTGCCAAACATCTGCGCGTCTCCGAGGAACTTGCCGAAGTCTATGTGGAACAGATGCCCTGACGTCTTCAACATGATGTTGTCGTTGTGCCGGTCGCAGATACCCAGCAGATACGTGGCCACGCTGTAGCCGGCGCAAGACGCTAAAACAGGAATTTATTACATTACTAGCTTTTACTTCTAGCTGGCTTCGCTCCCGTCAAATGACTACCCTACATATCCTACGCTACCCTACCCTACCTTCCTAAACTACCCTACACTACACTACCTTACACTACCCTACACTACACTACACTACCCTACACTACCCTGCACTACTCTACACTACCCTACTTTACCGAACTTTTTTTTTTTGAATTTTTCTCTCCGTAAGAACCATCATTGAATTCAAGGAACATTTAAAAAAAAAACAGCCAAATCGGTCAAGCCGTTTTCATGTTATGTCGTGACAACGGAAAACGGGTTTCATTTTTAGATTTAAGAAACCAAAAAATCCAGACTCAAATGGTTTTTTTTTGTTTGTAGGAGGTAATCCCAGACAGTACTGATCATATAACAATTCTGAATGCGATATTTGTGAGAAACGCCACAGGAGAAAACAATATTGCGCTGATTTCGCGTCTTTTTATGCACCTTACGCGCCTTTTCACCTTTAGATGCTATTTACTAGTTTCCCGAGCCCTGGATCGCAAAAGGCGATGATGGTACCCAGAAAGGTTTTTGTCTGCTAGTCTGTCACACCGTCTCGGTTCACCCTGAGCGGGAGGAGTTATTTGATGATATCTTACTTCAAAAAACAATTGTCTACGGGTTCATTCGAAACAGTTACCGAGGCCCTGCAAAGCAAAGCGTTAAAACAAAATCAGAAGGAACCAGGTGGGTTTTAGTTGTTTAAAATCTGACACCTACTTTCGCCCCGAATGAGTGATTTCCCTAAAATAGACCGTGCTGAGCAAGCTATCAAAATTTGTTAACAACATAAAATAACCACAATAATCGAGATTTCGAAAGTGCGAAACTGATAAATAGATTATAATAATAATCTCACCTGTAAAGTTATCCCTGGCACGTTGATATTCGAGTTCGGAGGGGTTGTGTTTCGCCAACCACTCTGCTATCGGCTTGTCCTTGAAAGATCCTGTCAGACCCCACTCAGTCTGGATAGCACGCAGCGTTTCTGCCTCGGAGACGATTTCAATCATACCTAGAATTTAAAACATTTTTTAATTGTAGAAGGATGTCAATACCTTCAAACTGCGGGCACAATTGCAAACCGCATACGGGCAACCACATGCGAGCGCGGAAAAATCTTGGTGATATTTGTATTAGAGTTGTGCTAAACTAGTCGCATCGAATCGCACTTTGCTATGAGTGAGAGTGTAACAGTCCTGTCGATTTCACACGCGGCAAACACACAAGGATAGAACCATAGCAAATTGCGATCCGGTGCAGCCAGAAGAAGCTTAACTTTAAAGCGAATCTCTCTGATATGAGTATCTAGGCAAGATTAGAGAAGTATAGAAAAGTTTATTATTGGTAATAGTAGATTGTGTGATTAGGGGTTATAGCAATGTCTTTCAAGTCGCGGGTGGCTTGTTGAATTCCAAACAAAACGAACATTGCTAAGTTTTAATCCCGAACGCCAGAGAGGAATTTAAATGATTAACTCCCCAAGAGATCCTAGGGACAGAATGAAATGCTTTATGTGATGGTTGTATGACATAAAAATACTACAGAAGTATAAAAAGAATATTTACCTCTCTTATCGCTAGTAGGTAGAGCTTGGAAAGTGACTATTCGCAGATCCAAGCCAGCCCTTAACCATAAGCTGTCCATCACTTTGATTACTTGTAGAACTAAGGCGTCTTGTCGTAAATCATCACCGACCTGGGAAAAGGAAAAACATAATTAAAAGTTTAGTTGTATGTAACCTGTTGGCATATTATTTTTTTTGTTTTAGTTTTAAAATTAGGACAGAAAATTGCCCTTCGTGCAAAACCGTCACATTGTTTTTCTTGATAAGGCTGTGCTGTTTACAGTGAAACAAAATAGATTGTTAAAGATTAAGTTATGTCTTCAAAATGATAGCATTGATTGTTGTGTGCTTTATGTATTTCACCAATTAGACAGAAAACTCTAATTATATTCTTTCTTGAAAATTACAGTTTTGAATTGTTCTTACCTTGAACATAGCAGGGATTACGGCGTTATCACTGCCGATGAAGTTTATCTTGAGTGGCAGCGTATTCGAGGCGAAGTACATACATGACCTAGATAATAAACACTTTGTTAGCAAAACAATACAATTTTGAAGCCCCAGATACATTCTAGGACAAAATGACCCTTAACATGACGCGCAATGCCGTCAAACTGACCAAAAACGTGCTTCGTGTCAAGTAAATGCGTTGTAAAATATTAAAGCCAAGGATACACTAGGGGACAAATGGAGCAACATGTTGCGGAACATGTTGCTCAACAACTACGTGGAACATGCATACTGACGCGGGACTCGTGCGCTCGCTCTCGAGGCGGGAGCAAGCAACATGCCCCGTGTCACGTACTATGTTGCCGTGCATGTTGCAGGACAATACGCAACGTTGCAGCGTCACGTAAATTTAGTGTTGCGCGTCGTGTTTCGGGACAAAATGTTCCCTAGTGTATCCCAGGCTTAAGGGTAAGTGTCCCGCAACACTGGGCGCAACGCTGCAACGTCACGTAGATTAAAGCCACGCGAAACACGACGCGCAACACTCAATATACGTGACGCTGAAACGTTGTATAGTGTGCCGCAACATGACCCGAAACATTTTTCTGTTTTAAGACATTCACTTTGGCATGTTCTACGTAGTTGTTGAGCAACATGTTCTGCAACATGTTGCTCCATTTGCCCCCTAGTGTATCCTTGGCTTTAGACATTCTGCCTCCTAATGTATGTCTTTAACTTAATTATGTAGGTCTAATTACTAGGAGTAACTTGGCAATTTTGCTAATTCAGTTACGAAACTAGCGACAGAATTTACTGATCTATATCGGCAAAATGAAAACGAACTTTCCAAGAGACTGAGCATGAGTTCTAAATGTTAAGACCTACGTAATAAGGCCAATTATTGGATGTTATTCACCGTTTTATAAATCACTCGAATCGCATTTTGCTAGGGTCTATTAAATCTGCTCTACACTACTCGCGAAGTTGGTCGAAGTTAAGCGAAGACGATAGTGTAGGGCACTTCACTTCGCTTCGTGCAACCTCGGCTCGCTTCGGGCGACTTACAGTCGTTGTCAGTTTTTGCGCCCGAGTCAAAGGACTTGAAGTGTCCCGAAGTTGCAAACACCAAGCGTCACTGAGCTCCTCGCGAGGGTGCACGAGTGTGTAGTCACATACTTCGGACTTCGATCAACTTCGAAGAGTACTTCGTCGTGGCAACTTCACGAGTAGTGTAGAGCAGGCTTATAAAGCCTCATTCCCAAACTATTTCACGTAATAAAAGTTGCAACTCACTTGACATCCACATCATGTACGTATTTGTGCAGCGCGAGCGGCAGCGCGGCGGGCTGCTGGCGCAGCGCGGCGGCCAGCTTCTCTCCGCCCGCGCTGAGGGCACGCTGGCGTCCGGTGTCCTTGGCGTCCTTCACTGCCTGCGCCACTTCTGATAGTGTCTGTACGGGAAGAAACCATTGGATTTTAGTTTAGGACACAAAACAAGCGTATAAAGGAGCCTCGTGCTAACATGACCCGTCTTGGGGAGTTCAATTGATATTTGACTTCTCAAGACGCATCTGATTGCCAGATGAGCTGTGGGCTACAAAAGCTGTTTATTGGGTCCAAATAAAAGCAAGGCGACCACGCAGTAGACCAATGCGAAGGTGGAAAAATGAACTTTAATCACTGAAAGAAACTGGCCCGCACTAGCTAAAAACAGATGCGTTTGGAAAAGAGAGAAAGAGGCAGTTTTGAACCTTAAACTTTGTTCGCTACATTTTACGCGAGAAACAAGAACGCGTTACTACGCCAGCGACTTGCACCCTATCCAGTAACTGTTTTGCGCAGTTTAAATCAAGCTGTTTATAATTTTCCAGATAGATCTATCGTTCGCCTCGCCCCTTTCAGAAAAGCACAAGTAGTGTAGTGGTGCATAATAGACAGAAAAGAAGGAAATCTGTCTATAGACATTCACAAGTGATGATAGGTACTGAGCAGGAATGAAAGAAATATTGCCTACAGACCTTAACAAGTAGCTGCTGCCTGAGCAGCGTGTTCTGCAGGTTCTCCCCGCAGATGGCCAGCAGCGCGCGCAGCAGCAGGCGGTAGCGCCACGTGGCCGCGATGCCCGCGTCCGCCTCGTGCCCGTCCACGGCGGCCTCCTCCAGGCTGATGCCCAGGTACTCCTGGTTCGGGTCCTGCAAACATTACTGTGTATTACTACGGGGATAAAAATTATCCTATGTGCTATACCAGAACATAGTTTTCTTGTGTGACTCGTTTCATACAAATCCATTTACGTATTTGAGCATGAAGAAGTAACACACACGTACATGCATTCAAACTTTCGCCTATAAAATATTAGTGTAATTTATTCATTTTTCCTCGCATTATAACGCCAAATGCGAATAATTACGTCGTCTATACGGCAAAAAACGTCGGGTGCCTAGTATTGTTACCATATTAAAAATAATAAGTAATATTGATATCGATACATCGTAAACGACAATTTGTACTATTTACGAAAAATGATTTTTCTTGCCTAAATACAAAATACACCTGAAAGTGCGAGAGTAATAAGACATAAGTTTTTATCATTTTAATTAGTTTTCTAATTTTTCTGTTTTATTGCAAATCGATAAATTCACTAAATCGACTAAGTTTGGCTAAAAATACAACAATGGTGTTGTATTTTTAGCTTGCACGGTTACAACATTATAAAAAGGAAGGTCGTCTAGAGCTGTCACTTTGGTCTATCTACTTAAATAAAAAGAGTATACTTACTTGAGGTACATTTGGTAAGGAATGGACTAGCAGCCAGAACAATTTATGTGCCACTGCCGGCGCGGAGAGGGCGCGAGATAACAATAATTCTGGAACACCACAAAAATAAAAATGGTAAAATTGTTATACAGTAAAACTTTGAAAGAACTCAATGCACTACTTTCTGACGTTTTAAGTGCCCATGTAGGCGTATGTGGAATAAACCGATTTTTGATTTTGAACGAATAAAACGAAAGAGTTACCACGGCCACGCAACGCAAAGGGCATTTGAAAAAACTTTAGAGGGTATGTCGCCACATATCCCCGTTAAAAAGGGATCCTTCGACCAGAAAGGAGTTTATGTGTGGTCATGCCAACTGTCCGGTAGTTGACAGGTACTTCTTCTTCTTCTTCTTGTCGTGTCGATGTCTTCAACTAAATTTTTGCCGACCAGTACTTAGCAACCTACGACTACAATTTAGGTGTCTTCAAGGCTAGAGTGAATAGGCTCTTAATAATCTAGTGCGCCTCACCATCAACGGTTGCATCACTGCTTACCATCACGTGGGATCGCAGTCAAGCATCGCAGTTTATAAGAAATTAAAAAAAAAGAATTATTATTTTATTGGCCTCGCATAGATCCCGAAAAGTACAGTTGACAGGTTGTCCGGCTGATATGATGATGATAGAATTCCTCAATACTCACCAGCAACAGGACTGGCCTCGTATGTCTCATGTCTTAGCGCCTGTATGAGCTGCGGCATGACGCGGCACAGATCGTCGTCCGACATCTCGTTGATCAGCTGCGTCGCCGTCTCGCGGACCGCGTTGTCTGGGAAACTGAAATGTTACAACAGGAAATTATTACAAAGCTGGCGAACTACTGTACGGATTTTCATGTGGTTTTTACCTATGACAGAGTGATTTAGGAGGAAGGTTTAGATGTATAATACATGCAAATAAAATAATAATAATGTATGCCATGTATATAACGGGTGATTTTTTAAGAGGTATGGATTCGATTTTCAAAAAAAACACAAAAATTTTGAAAAAATTTATGAAATCTTTATTGGAATTGATAGAACGATCAATATAATTTAATGTTTGAAGATGATTTCATGCAAATGCTGGCCGCGGCTCCGGTTCAAACATTGGAGTGCCCCAAGTGCCCGGACAACTGCACTTTGGAGAACTTAATGGGCGCCACCGATGCTGCAATTAACGTAGCTACCTACTAGGCCCAAAGAATTTGACGAGTTTTCCTTCGATTCGAAAAAAAGAAGATCATCATCATTTCAGGCGAAAGACATCCATCCATTGAACATAGTCTCTCCCAAGCGTAGCACCAACGAATGGTCCAGTGCGGCTCGCATACATCGATTAAGGAGAATTGAATAATTTATGAGACATTTTTACCAGCTTTCTCAAATTAGTCCACGAATATCAGTCTATACTCTATTTATATAAAAAGAGAAACTCACTGACTGACCTATCAACGCACAGCCGAAACCACTTGGACTAGAAACGTGAAATTTTGCACAAAGCAAAAGGATGAAACTGGGGTCCAAATTTTGTATGGAGGAAACCTACTTCAATGCGGGTTAAGCTGCTAGCAGAAACTACACAACTACTTTATTGCCATACTTCTTCTATCTCCAATAAACTTACCAGGGCAACAGCAGATGCATGGCGTTCAGCGGCGAGGGCTTCTCCCACAGCTTGAGCAGCGCGATCAGCTGCTCTCTCTGCTCGCCGTACCAGTTGGTGGCCGCCATCAGCACTAGCGGCAGTGTATTGACGTCACACACTTACCAGGGCAACAGCAGATGCATGGCGTTCAGCGGCGAGGGCTTCTCCCACAGCTTGAGCAGCGCGATCAGCTGCTCTCTCTGCTCGCCGTACCAGTTGGTGGCCGCCATCAGCACTAGCGGCAGTGTATTGACGTCACACACTTACCAGGGCAACAGCAGATGCATGGCGTTCAGCGGCGAGGGCTTCTCCCACAGCTTGAGCAGCGCGATCAGCTGCTCTCTCTGCTCGCCGTACCAGTTGGTGGCCGCCATCAGCACTAGCGGCAGTGTATTGACGTCACACACTTACCAGGGCAACAGCAGATGCATGGCGTTCAGCGGCGAGGGCTTCTCCCACAGCTTGAGCAGCGCGATCAGCTGCTCTCTCTGCTCGCCGTACCAGTTGGTGGCCGCCATCAGCACTAGCGGCAGTGTATTGACGTCACACACTTACCAGGGCAACAGCAGATGCATGGCGTTCAGCGGCGAGGGCTTCTCCCACAGCTTGAGCAGCGCGATCAGCTGCTCTCTCTGCTCGCCGTACCAGTTGGTGGCCGCCATCAGCACTAGCGGCAGTGTATTGACGTCACACACTTACCAGGGCAACAGCAGATGCATGGCGTTCAGCGGCGAGGGCTTCTCCCACAGCTTGAGCAGCGCGATCAGCTGCTCTCTCTGCTCGCCGTACCAGTTGGTGGCCGCCATCAGCACTAGCGGCAGTGCACCCGCTAGTTGGACTAGGTATTGACGTTTCTCCCACATTATCTGTGAACAAATTATTATGAAAATATTTATTAATTACATGACGAATGAAACAAGAAAATATTGTGGTTTGTTAGCTGTTGCAAATAGGGAATATGCAGGCCATTTTTTTTTTTTTTTTATTCAATATTCACTTCATTTTGATGTAGAAAAAAATAAACCATAGCTGTAAGAGTAGTAATTACTTTTTTATAAAATCTTAAAAATATTGGTTTAATTTGACGAGTTCAAACGCTCCTATTTCTCGCGCGCTTGAGGCGTGACGTCATAGGGTACGTCCTGTCAGTTTATTGTTTGCATTGAGAGTTAGTTTGATAGATAAAAAGGTGTTTTAGTCGCGTAATAATCATGGAAGAAGAAAAAAAGCCATTTTATAGATATTGCATGATACCAATGTGTACTAACACTATAAAAAGTACATCAAATAAATTCACCATTCCTGTCAGTTTTGTGCCCTATGACGTCAACGTCGTCGCCGTCATCGTCTCACCATTGGTCGCTTTCATACGACCAATGGTGAGACGTTTTACAAATTTGAATTTCGCTCGTAAATTTTCCACTTTTTGATTTATGTTTTAAATAACTAAATGCATGTTAAATTAGAAAATATCGAATTGAGTGTATTACTACGACCTTAAAAGCTTAGGGAAAAAAAATCTGGCCATTTTATTTTTTATGCATATTCCCTATTGCTGTGTGCAAACATAAACGAGATATTAGGCACCATTGCATGTTTACAGTCTATGTTACAGGGCAAAACCAATGATAAATGAATGATCAATACTATTCTATAGGTACAATAAAAATGGCTCTTCCCATCATCTATTGATCATCTAAAAATAATAGAACAAATTAACAAATATAAAACGCAATGTCATGCGTCACTTCTTTTCACTTATTTTACGTAACGTGAAATTCAGCGCACTTTATCGTCTCTATTTTTTATTGACATGCCAAAACAAAACAGTTCCAATACTTTTTAGAAATTTAAATGACGGACAAAGTTTTTTTGGTAACAGGATGCTCACAGATTACTGACGATTACAGAATAGAAGTTATTTTCACAGTACTCGGTTTTAGAGTTATAGTTATAGATTCTATTTAATTTATTTTAGCAATATCATAAGCATCTTTGTTTTATATAATCCTTTTCCTTAACCTAATTAATAAGTTACCAGATTATCATGTAAGCACATTTACTAGTATAATAGTTGTATAGACAACTATTATACTAGTTTTAGAAGAGCGGGGCCTCCTAGCACAGGTATTTCATGTACTTAAAAGGAGACCCCTATGAGACCCCTATTATACACTGTAAAAGTTGTAAAGTTACTGAATAAATATTATTACTATTACTATTAATATGTCAAGATGCGCACGCGCTCTCAACTCGTCAAGAGACAGTCGTTTGTTTTCTTGCATGAGGAAGTGGGGTCGCTGCTGGGGGGCGCGGGTTTTTTTTTAATATAAACTAATGCTTGACGGCGATCCCATTTGATGGCAAGTAGTGTTACAATCGTTGATGGTGAGCCGCACTAGTTTAATAAGCCTATTCATTCTAGCCTTGAAAGGTGTAAGGGATCCAGCCTTGCTCTCGCTGTAAGTCGGGATGCCCGATGGTAAAAAGGTGATGGCGGAATCAAGTCATGCAATGCAAGTTGGTGCTCATGCGTCGCCACCCTGTCAATGATGTTTAGGAATGGGCCACGTAACGGTTTTATCTGTTAATATTATCGGCACGTAACTTGGCAAGAGTCGTTAGTTGCGCAGAAATCGTTTTTTAGATCTATTTGGTGGTCAAGCGGGAAGCGGGGGATGAGGTAGCGCCGCTCCGGCGCGCAATTGGTGCAGTATAATATTGGTGCAGTGAAATAGTAGTCTATGATTGGTACGTTAGTCGACTTTTGCTCCCGCACTGCATTACGTCCTGTTCGCTCATTGGCTTTTTTGTGCACCATGCGCGAAATTACCCCCACTACGTCAAAATCTTGTCAAATTATTTGCCGGGTACTGTATCTCACCTCTCGACACTCGCTCGGCATCCTCTGGTAGGCGCCCTGCTCTATGAGCTGCAGCAGCTGCGACTGCGTGTGTCCGTCCAGGCTGTCGAACTTGGGCAGCTCGTCGTGCGTCAGTGGCCTCTGTCGGCCTTCCTCGCCGTTCGTCCATTTCACGCCGGTGTGTGCGTATAGAGGTATTTCTAAAAAATAAAATAAGTGTCAAATATGATGTGTTTTACTAATTATAGTAAAAATAGAAGACAACTGAAGATACAAATTCAAATATTTTATTTGTTAAACATAGGTGGATTATGTAGATGTTCTAGTGATTCAAGGAACGCTATGTTTCGCCGTCATGGGCGTACAATTTTTTTATGTATTAAAATAACAATATTACATTTAGTAAGAAAGCCGGTAAAACTCATGTATTAGTTACATGCCCTTTTTGTGGTGGGAAATCATCAAATAAGGGCCGTCTCACCACTCTATCAGTACATGGCGGTGCTCCGCCCAAGCGGGGACCACCTCCACTGTAGGCTCCACCGTGTCCATTGGGCGGTCCTCACAAATGCCGATATTCGGAAGCCGAACACCGTAGATTCATAAGGAGTAAGTTCAAAATAACTTATTCTTTTAGTATAAGAACATAGGTGCTCGAGGGGGTAACGAACATAAAATATAGTCTCAATAAGTGTTTAGCTCACCGATATTAACGACAGGGAAGGTGCCGGTGGGCGAGTGCATGGGGTGCGGCGCGGGCCCGATGCGCCGGTCGCAGTAGGCCGGCCACAGCGGTAGCACGTAGTTACCTGACGCCAGCATACTGGAAAAAACGATACAATCAATCAATCGTACAGCCCAATACTGACCAGTACAGAAAACACACACGTCTTTCTCAAATCGGTTACTTTTGTATTTAAGCACTATAGTTAGAGATATCATCATCATTTTAGCCGAAGGACGTCCACTGTTGGACATAGAGTTCCAGGGCTCGAGTTTTCCGTTCAGGAGCGAAACCATGGTCCCAAATATTACATTCACGTTCCTCCTCCGTTCGTAACTCCTTATGGAAAGAAACTTAGTGACTGTAAACTAAATACTTTCTAAACTTGACACTGGCTAAATACACAAAAAGTGCGAGGCAAAAATAAATAAAATTTTAATAAAAGTCGTTTTTTCGTGGCAGACAAAGACAATGGTGGAGAGATGAGCTAGACAACTACCAGAAAGACTGGCCCGCAATGGCTGAGGACAGACGTTTATGAAAAAGGGAGAGGAAGGCTTTTGCCTAGTAGCGGGACATAATAGGCTAATTATCTAAACATACCCATCAAAATCAAACATCTGTATGGCGGCCCAACCCAGTTCAGTCAACTCGTACTGCACGTCGCCATTCTCCTCGCTATCCTGGTTGTTGGGCTGGCTGCTCTCGTTGTTCTGGTGCTGCCCGTCCACGGTGCGCTGCGAGCGCCCGTACAGCGTGATGACCAGCCGAGACTCGCGGGGTAAGTTGTTCACCGGCAGATCTTCGAGGTTTAGCCTGGAAATAATGATTATTTTTGGGCAAACGAAAGAAATTAATTTTATTTTTTTATTTAAAAAAAACTTTTTGCACAACTCAACGTACAAAGGCGGACTTAATGCCTTAGGAATTTTCTACCAGTCGACCTTAGGTAAAGGTAAGGACATAGGGTAATTTTATGCGTATAATATTAATTGGTCTTTTGAAACAAATCGCCCAGAATATAAGCAACACAGTTATAAAGCAACAAAATTGATAATTAGATAATAACGCCCTTAGCCTAACGTTTTCGCGAGAGACACAGATAATTGTAATGATATATCGTTAGTTTTTAGATTAATCTTAAATTTTTTACGACTGTTAGAATAGCATTTCCGTATATTTAGCGATATAATATAATGATATTATAAAGCTGAACAGTTTTGAAACACTATTTTAGTTTTGGAAAGCCTATTTGTCAAGGAAATCTATAAAATTTAACATTAAAACCACTAGGAGCAGAGGCGTGACCAAAATTCGGATAAAACTGCATGGGGCAGCTAGTTTATCGAGAACTAACTAAAAAATAATTATTTCAAGCATATTACATACTAAACATCATTGTTGTTAGAGTAATAGCACCGGCTTATAGCTTGACTTACCAAGTATCAAAAATAATTCTAGGATAAAAACCACCGCTTTCTATCCTCGACGCCTGAGTCACGTGCAAAGACTTGAGCGGCCGGGTTCCGTAGTACACTTGCGCCTGGAACAAGTAGTCCTCGTAGACGGAGGGACCCCAACACAGAGGCAGGCAGTGGACCGCCTCGATGCAGAACAGTGTAGTCTCTGATATTGTGTGAGCCGCGACTGCTTCTGGAAAATTATGTTATTGATATTTAAAAAAAGATTTTATTACTTACTCACGTAGATAAGCGATTACCAAGCAAATTGCAGTATTTACGTGAGTCTCTGGCTATATCCTCTGGCGCAAGTTATTACTTAACAACCAGCTCTGACTAGTTAGCTTTTTCATTAACTTGGAAAATCATCAAATAACTTCTCCGCCTCATGCTCCACGCAGAGGATGGAGCTCAATTCTCCCGCTCCGCTCAGAGGATGGAGCGGGAGGGCGTGTCAAACCTTTACTGGCTAAATCCTACTTGTGTACCTTTTTGCATACTAATATGAATAAGCCTTTACTTCGCGGTTGCACTAATATGTCACTATTTTCTTAAAGCGAATAGACTATAGAGGGAGACAACTTATTTAATAACGCGAAGGTCAACTCCTTTACGTGTCAGCGCCACGGTAAGGCTCTTTGTGCCCGGCACGTTTTTCGCCATGTGTAAACACGGTTAATAAAACGTACAGTCTACAAGAAGACATATACTGCGCCGTGTCGTAGCGCCGCCGTGTATGTCAACAAGCTCCCCCAGTGATCCATACAACACTGACAACCGTACTTACGCACGGTAACTTAACCGTGCCTACTTACGTGCCGTGTACAAGCCTAACTCTTTTGAACAATACCACAGTCCTTTACTTAGCATTACTTACTCTGTGTGTTATTAGGCGTGAGGTAGTGCGTATCAGTAAGCTTGAAGTCCAGCAACCTCGTGCGTCCATACAGCGCTAGTAGCGCACGCACAGCGTCCCTTACACGCGCGCACTGCTGCGCGACCACCTCGCGGCGCGTGGAGCCTCGGAGGGACACGGAGCAGTAGGGGCCGTTGTCGGCTTCGATCTCGGGAGTCATGCCGTTGTTGTTGCCCTGAGGAATAAGTAGCAGAAACGTTTGACTAGTAAGCAAAGGATCCATTTAACATCCTAAACTGAATTGTTCGTAAAAACTTTTAGAGTTTTTCATAAAAAAAATACGCGTAGTAAGCATGAAATCGTATTGCCCAAATGGAGTTTAGCTAAGACCAGCAAAGCATTCGTGGTGAACAACATACGCTTTTATAATAAGCTGCCAGTCAGTTAGTGAATTTAGCGAAGGAAAAGTTCAAAACCCAAATTTAGCAAGCCTTAACCAAAAAAGGATATTACAAGGTTAAAGACTATGCCGAAGACACGCTTGTCTGGCAATGACTGCTTTTGTAACTTGTATATTGCAAAACTGTAAGGACACAGGGCAAAGGAACCTCAGCAGTAATCGACCATAGGCCCAGTGTGCATTGCTCGACGCCGCTTATGTTCGACATTTTGTTTATAAGTGTGTACGCGTTAAGGAAATAGTAACTAATCGTTCCCACTTAGCGTAGCCACGCCCCTTGACCAATTAGATTATGAGCTTCTCTTACAGTTCGGACGAGCTTTTATAAATTTTAAAAATTAATACCTTACCTATTTACAAAAATAAAAACTCTGGCAATTCTGATTAAATTTTGAAATAATTACTTAATATTATTATTTTAAAATATTGTGTTGTGTAAAGCCCTGACATATTATCTAAGTTTTATTTCAATGTTCCTTGCAAGTCAAAGCGCTTTTATCCACCGCTGAGAGTGCCACTGGCTTCCTCGAACTATAGGCAGAATTCGTTTGTGTTGCGTGCGAGTAGGAGCTTCAATGAGATGTGCAAGCAACATGACATTGATCCGTTTCTAACAAGTGTGTCATCGGCGAGGAGGTGCTTAACCCTTAACTTTTTTAAATGATAGGCATTTTTGTGTAACTTTTGTTGAGATTATTGATTTCTTTATTGTATTGTATCAGATCATGTTATTAGTGTATTATCTTGTAAGTATAACTCTTTTCCTTCTGGCGGTAGGTACTATGTTGTTCACAGCTATATATAATATTGTATGTTTCTATACGTGGAGACCTGTTATTGGCTGTCTAGTTCCCATATTGTTACTAATCTATTGTATTTAGCTGTTGGTCTCCCATGTTAATAAATAAATAAAGTTATATCATTTATTTAATTTCTACCCCAATACGAATACGCCTTTACTTTACAGCTGTACTGTTTAGTCACTATTTCCTTAACGCGAATATACTGGTTAAATTGTAAACTATGAAATTTACCCTCACCTGTGCCGTACAAGCCTGAGCGAACGCGTTCAGAGTATGTGTAACATGCAGAGTCTCGACTCCGCCGGCCAACGCGCAGATGGCCTTGACGGCCTGGAACACGGCTTTGGGGGAACAGCAGCCTTCCGCGCTCGTGACTCCTACCGCACGGGATAACTCGCCTTCGAGGGTTTCTGGAATGGATGATAAGGAATTATTGAATGAGACTTCTTAAAAAACGATCTCGGTGACTTATTTGTTCTTCGAATAAATGTTTTTTCTTTCTTTCCTGTGGGAATACAGAGACTCTGAAGAAGAGAACTTTCTTCGGAGGAGGATGGTGTTTCTAGTTTTGACAGAGAACTGTTAATTGATACCGACTCCAAGAACTGCAAATAACTTTAATTTCTGAATTAATTACTCAGATACCCGCGAAACGAGACACAATAGTAAAACAATAACAGTGCGGTCTCATAGGACCGGTTGGGGATTCAAACGTTGTCATTTGCAGTTCTTGAAAAGTTTTTTCTACTATGTCATGTAGAACTTACAGCTAAAATTAAATAATGAGTAAGTTTTTGTCAATTTGATTTCTAATATAATATAGCAAAATACCTATAGAATATTACTTATTCAAATTATTTATAAAGAGTCCTTCTCATGACAATGGTGACTGATTTCTGACTTCATCATCAGATCAGTAAATTGGTACAAATCAGAATATTTTTTTTATATTTACTATTACGAAATATTGTCAATAATGCATACATATATGTAAGTATTATTGTCAGAAATGGGACTAAACTGGAAAATTAATATCGTTTCAATTAAAACAGCAATATTTGAATCCCGAACCCGACATCACAATCTAAAGAACAATATAGAGTTAATTTGTATGCAGTATGTTACGATTCACAATCTTTTGTCAGTTCACGATTTCGCGAGGGTAGATTATAATTTAACGGTATTTACAATTTAATGGTGACATAGATACCAGCTTTTTTCCAGTGGGTTAGCCCACCTGAAGGTAGGAAATTAGAGCCCAGAAGCGAACAACTGGTATAAATAAAATCCTAAAACCAAATATTCCTACAAATAAATAGCCATAAAAAGAACACTTTTTGTACAGTCCTCAATCTTCAAACATTAGAACAATAATTCACTTTGCTTTGTTTTCATTCTCCTGGAAAGTGATAATCGAAACCAATTATTCTGATTCTGATGTCGAGAAATAATAGGTTTACCAATAAATAACGGAAATTATGCAGGGAACACGCCAACATTGATAAATAGAACGATATAATAATTACAGAATCTTAGTTATAAAGCAGCCAGCAAGGTAAAAAAATATATGTTAAAATAAAATAATTCTAAACTACAATATTTATTAAGACTGCGCCGAGCAAAATAATGCAAAACGGTCGTCACTGTTAAAGTGATATAATGAATAATATTACCATAATTACCATAAAAAACATGCAATGAACACCACAATGAATGGGTTAATCGATTATATACGGCAAAAATTAAAAATATTGTATAGTTTAATAAACAAAAATACGTAACAAATGTACAAAAATCTTAAAATAGCATGCTCGTATTTAGTTACATTTTGATAGAAAACTGTTGAGTTTTTTCGCAAACTTGAATTCATATTAATCTCTAATGATCATACTACAATTAATATGTTTTACATTTTCAAAATTTCGCTTAGTTATTTTATTATGATTTTTTGTTTTAATTGACGCGCTGTTTTGAATCATATGCAACGTACACCGAGCCACCCCGGTCGAAAATTCAGTCGTCCACGAGAGCTCGGAGAGAGTGGTCACGTCTCATCGTGGAGCGACGCACCGGTAACGATAATTCGCGATCTATTGTGTACGTATACCTTGCCGCAAACAGTTCAATGAGGTAAGTCACATTTTTGTTTTTTTTTTGTCGTATGACATTTTTTTTCTATTTTCATATTTTTGTAACATTTTTCTTAAAAAATTGTTTTAGAAAACATGGAAAAGCGTAAGGAAAGATATTTTAAGAAGAAAGTTGGCTCATTTTGGAAAAAAACCCGTTCTTTTAAAAAGTACGTATTTCTATTTTGTGATATTAGTTCCTTTTAATTTAATTTTTTTCTAAAACATTCGTGGTAGGTAACATAGGTTTTTGGGCGTGGCGATTGCAAATCAGGCATTCAATTTAAAATCCAAAATGGCGAATGCAACTTTTTCTCAAACTTTCGATATGGGTATAGTATAATAGGTTTTTGGGGGTGGCAATTGCTAATCTGGCATTCAATTTAAAATCCAAAATGGCGGATGCAACTTTTTCTCAAACTTTCGATATGGGTATAGTATAATAGGTTTTTGGGGGTGGCAATTGCTAATCTGGCATTCAATTTAAAATCCAAAATGGCGGATGCAACTTTTTCTCAAACTTTCGATATGGGTATAGTATAATAGGTTTTTGGGGGTGGCAATTGCTAATCTGGCATTCAATTTAAAATCCAAAATGGCGGATGCAACTTTTTCTCAAACTTTCGATATGGGTATAGTATAATAGGTTTTTGGGGGTGGCAATTGCTAATCTGGCATTCAATTTAAAATCCAAAATGGTGGATGCAACTTTTTCTCAAACTTTCGATATGGGTATAGTGGAATGGGTTTTTGGGGGTGGCTTAAACGTTGGTGAAGAAAATTCAGTTAGTACCTAATGATATTTCATGCAAAAATTTCGATATCTGAGAGCTGTGGTGGCCCAGTGGTAACTACCCCGACTTGCAAGTTGGAGGTCGCGGGTTCAAACCCCGTCAAGGCGCATTACTTTGTGTAATTTATTTCATCACCACTGCTCTCAAAACGGTGAAGGAAAACATCGTGAGGTAACGAACGAGGAAATGTCCTGGAACTAAAAATTCGAAGACATGTAACATCCGCCAATCCGCACTGGGCCCGCGCGGTGGATTACGGCCCATTCCCTCTCCTAGAGAGGAGGTCTGAGTCCCAGCAGTAGGAACATTATAAGGCCGATAATGCTAATGCTAATAATCTCGATATCAGTTAATTTTCTTAGATACTTTTTAAAATGTATTTTATTACTAATTTATGCCCGCTGGTTTAGAACTACTTACGATATTCTTATTTTATTTCAGGGTTCTTCAAAACATACGGTACATACAAAGTACATGGAAATAGAGTAGTGGATTTCACATACCTATTTGAGCAACTGCAAGAAATTATAAATCACAACTCTCCACTGGGTTGCAACTTAAGTTGTTTAAAACTTACCAAAGAGGTAAAGAAAGGATTTCTATCAAAATTCCACTTTACTTGTCAAATCACTACAGACCTCAACTTGAACGATAATGCTGTAAGCAGTTTTATGTCGATAGGAGCAGGGTTTTCTGGTTTAGAACATGTTTCGGCTTCTCTTGACATTCCCTGTATGTCCGACAAATTATACGCCAAGTGCCATAACAAGGTCTGTGGACTCTGGGAATTAGCCAAAGAAAAAAGCATGGAGGAAGCAGCTAAAGAAGAGTAGGATCTAGCTATTCTCAACGGGGAAGTGGATTTGAATGGGAGTACCGATGATTTACTGTGGTTGCTGATGGCTGCTGGTCTATAAGATCGTATCGAATTTTTTTCCAAAGATTTCCAAACACGTGGTGTGGCCCGTTCAACAAATCTTGCTTCAGTTCTAGAACTTTTTGAAAAAAAGTTTTGTCATTTTGCGCATATACTTGTATATTGTTATTAAGATTATACGTTAATATTATTACAAATGGTAGTTTTACATTGTTTTACAGTCATTCTGATGATTCCCCTACCATAAAAAAAACTTACCTACGGGTATCTACCCTGCCTACCTACCCACCTAGCTTACCTACTTAGGTAGATAAATACCCAGTAATCTCGAGCGTGCAATTTTAACGCCAAAATGTCATAGCAATCCGATGAGTACCTAGAGAACGTACGAGATGGATAATGTAAGTATTCTCCTATATTGCACTTTAAGTAGTTATGCACACACGCTACATACACATGTTACATTATCCATGCTACAAACTACAAACGTTATTTTTTTTATAATACAGATTAAGTATTCGATTTAATTAAGAGTGCAACGGAGATATGACCACATTATATTATAAAACCATCTAATTCTAAATAATTAATATTCGTATTTTCAAGTCACTCAACGCAACAACTTAAATTTTAAAAATCCTCGGTTAGCTACTATGTCGTGCAACTGCAAGCGGGCCTCGAGCGAACTTGTCATTGTGTGCGTGACGACTCACACGACTAGCGCGATGGAGTAGATACCTATTTTGCGCGCGCCTCGTTCGCTCGGCGCAGTCTTAACCAAAACTCCAAATAAATACAACTCCCTATATTTCATTCCACAGTATATAATAGCGTCAAACACTTTCGTGTAAGACACTAAAATCAAAAATATTATAGGAAAGGCCTTTGTCCAGCTTTCGTGGAACGGTGAAGCATCGACACCGCGGAGACTACTACTTTTCGCTGTAACGAAACCATAGCGACTTCTAATTCGACGCCAACGCCATCTAGTTATAAAAGGGGTACTAAAATACAGTCGCGGCGAGTGCTCCTAAGAATATTTTTTGTTGAAACAAATACAAATTAATGCAAAATTAGCTCGCAAAATTAGATAAAATTATTAGTAATAAAATAACGTATTTATAAAAACAAAAAATGTAGTGGAGTGAGTGTACTCGCCCAGACCGCATTTTAGTGTAATCTCGCTTCGAATTTTTTCATGCATACAAATTATTTCTGATATTTTTATTAACGGGACACTACAAAATCACTGTAATTAAAATTTATTTTAATATTTTAAAATTGATATATATATTTTTTTTCATTACTGATAAATTTTTTTCCAGATTCCTGGGAAAATAACCTCGAGAATTTTGGCTAGTCATAACTCTGTAACGGTCAATCTCGCACTAATATAATTATGTTGTATTTACTAATTAATTATATTATAATTATTTCTAATATACTAACTATTTCATTACTTATTACAATTTAAAACACGCGACAGCCGCTTGTGGGTGGTAATAGATGCTGGCTGTCGGTGCCCGCAACTTTCTTTTACAAGACAGCCCCAAAAATAGGAGTTATGTTTTCAAAGTTCATGTATGTAACACTCACGCTTGTTCACAATATTGTTTTTTTATTGTTATGTAGTAGTGCTTGACTGCGATCCCACCTGATGGTAAGCAGTGATGCAATCGTTGATGGTGAGGCGCACTAGCTTATTAAGAGCCTATTCACTCTAGCCTTGAAGACACCTAATTATAATCTAACGGTAAAACCGTAGCAGGCAAATTGTTCCAGTATCAACTAACTCCGACTTTTTTTAGGTGGTAAATCCACTGCAACTTTTTCCACTCTTGCATGCATTATGTGCATTGTCACACTTGTCACAACACAAAAGAACTGTCGTCATTACTATTGTAAGTTTGACATTTGCCTGTGTCAATTTAGTCTACGGGATTAAAAACAACTTTGAAGAAAAATAAAATCAGTGGCGGAGTTTTAGTGGTTGTAGGCGGTAGCGGCCAGGCTACCGCCCGTTTTCAATAAGCTATCTAAAGTTGCAGCTACTAAAGATAAACAAATCTATCCTTTTGCCCTTACTTACTTTCCTATAACTTACCATTTCCTAACAAAAGTGATGGATAGAATCTTACTGTTTATCGGGGATAGCTATCTATCTATGAACTGCGGGAGGTTATTGAAAACGGGCGTTGGTCTACGGGATTAAAAACAGACTGAAGAAAACAAAAAATCAGTGGCAGAGTTTTAGACTACTACAACTCCGTCACAACCGTCGCCGGTATCGGGCAGGCTAAGAGACTTACCTAACAATATAGAGAGGTTATCAAAGCTCAGCATGGGCGCGGCTCCGTGGCACGGCAGCAGGTCGTCCAGCGTGAGGTGCGCATCCCGCGCGTCGTCGCGCTCCGTGCGCGCCAACACGTTGTCCTTGCCCTCGGTTAGACTTAGCGTCACGTCCTTCTCCAGCCGGACGCATTCTCGTATGTAATCGTATTCGCTGAGGCAACTGCCTGGTGTCAGGTACTCTTTTGCTCCCCATACCTGGAATATATAGGAAAACGAGTTAAATTCGAAAGTTCGTATAAATAATAAAAGATACCACATAATTTGGATATCTTCCACTGTTTATTTTTATACCAAACAACAAATTACACTAAGCAGTCATCTTTTTCTGAAAACTAAGTTAAAATTGGTTATTAAGTGAAACAGCATTTCAAATATTGGTATACGAAAGAGTAGGGGCATGATTCGAACATTTCAAATTATTATTATTAAAATTAAACAGATTGAGTTGTGTGTGACTGGGATATCATGTCTGTTGTATGTTCTTGACATATTATGTGTGACAAGGACATGCAGCAGTCAATTACTATTAACCATCAATTAATCTGTTTAATTTAAGTTAATTATAAGTTCTTGTAGTAAAATATGTTAAGTTTGTGTAGAAAATAAAACGAGCGATTCTCGCCATCAAACTGAGAAGTTTGGCGAGCTCAACTGTAACACTTTAAAAAATTTAATAAAATTGTATTTAAAAAAAAAAGATTAAAAAAAAATCTTCATCTTTGCGATTTTGGACAAAGTGATTTTTTACATAATAGAAATGTTCTTACCCGCAACATATACTCAGACATATCTTCTCTAATGTCCTCATCTAGAGAACACACTACAGTTAATATCACATGTTCCACTGTCGATTCCACTGAAAACCAAAAACAGCATCGTAAGTACAGAAACAATCTTATCTTACTAAAACTAATCTATAAAAACAAACTGACTGACTAACATATCAACGCACAGCCAAAACTACTGGGAAATTTTGCACAAGGCCTTCTTTTGTGAAGTAGGCGAGCACTAAGGTTTTTTTTTAATTCTTATAGGGATGAAAGGAAGAGAGGCCTTTGCCCTGCAGTGGGGCACAACGAGCAAATAATAATATAGAGATGAAAAGGGGGATAAAATTTTGTATGAAGAAATTTATATTTATACGGCGAAGTCGTTGGCAGAATCTACTTAGATTATAAATCTGTTACGTTTGTCAAATATAGAAGTCTAGAAGAG
The DNA here is from genome assembly GCA_030763345.1 of Mythimna separata. Lineage (NCBI taxonomy): Eukaryota > Metazoa > Arthropoda > Insecta > Lepidoptera > Noctuidae > Mythimna > Mythimna separata. Next base: position 15,268,610 of record CM061177.1, on the reverse strand, counting down.
AAAAAACATCACGCAATATAATACAGGAGTGGCCAAACATGGTGACTTAATAATAGCTTATTTATTTGACCTAGAAGCAGACTGCAAACACAATACAAGCTAAAGTAACGCAAATACAGGTCAATAAAACCTGACTCAGGAAAAAATCACGATCGTATTCATAAACACATTTCAATTCTAATTAGCTTTTTTAACGTGCTCAAGAGGATATTTATCAAAATCGGATTAAATTATAACCTTTCCTTTTGACTTAGCCATGGTCGGATAAAAATTAACTTTGCTTTAGCAGAATGGTGGCAATTATTGCTTACCATCAGAGGTAAAGGTGATGGGTTCGTCGGAGTGAGCGTGATGGACTAGAATCTTGATACTGGTGTTCGGTGGGTACTTGCCGCCCGACCGCGCCGCTATCACGTGGCCTGGGTTCGTCTTCTCGTCTAAATAGTTGAATCTTTCTAGAAAAATCAAACAAACGGGTAAATAAAAAGAAAATTTTGGTCACGAACACCGTTTAATTTTTGAGTATAAATCGGCAAGAAGTAGACTAAGACGTATTAGTACACATTCAAATTTGAAAATCTTTTCCCAATTATGTTTTTATTTTTAAGGTAAGAAATCATCTAATGACTTCTCCGCTTTAGGGGGGAGTAAGAAACTGTGTCGTATGTTCCTTCAGATTGCGTTGCGTTCTAAGACCAGGGATTTCCCTTTCAGAAGTCGACCTATGACCCCAGTAAGCTTCGGCCCTGCTGGGCCCCTCTGGATGCTGTTGAAAATTTTACGTATAGCTACTTCCCATCAGACCTCACTGACAAGACTGAGGGGAGATTTAAAGGCTTTTGACCGCCGACGCCGTAACGACTGTCCAAGATCTTCTTCATATAACAGCTAAGGTGAAAGCTACGATCCTAACTGAAGCAGTGTTCTTGCTAGGTGGCGCTGAACTCAAACATTTTAGTATATTTTGTTTTTTATTTATGGGAGAATTAATAAGTTTAGGAACTGGTGTAGCTAAACTCGGACATTAATAAGCACTTTTACACTCATCATATCTAAAGACCAGAAATTTCAAAAATAGTTTACACTTACTTCTAACATCCAGTACCATTTTGAGAAAAGCTTTGTGCTCGCTATCGTAATTTCTTGTTCTTGTTTTCACTATGCAGTCGTACAGTTTATTCTGGAACATATAAGAAATGGAATAAAATATTATGTCGAACAAATGTTTTTTTTTTATATACCATAAACTAGTACTTGACTGCAATCCCACCTGATGGTAAGCAGTGATGCAATCGTTGATGGTGAGGCGCACTAGTTTATTAAGAGCCTAACTGTTATGAAGTAATAAGATTGTTAGCTAAACGAAATCTCTTGAATCATATACAAAAGCTACGAAACGTAACCAATGCATCGTATTTAATAATAATGGGGGAGAAAAATAAGAAAGCCTAATTAGCCCGTCATTAGATTTACAAAAAGCTGAAAAATTTATGTCCCATAACTTATTTTTCTTTTGTCACATAAACAAAAATTCTAGACAATTCAGTTTGTTAAAATTTTCGTGGTGTTATAACTGCGTAAAAAATATTATCACTTTATAGCTAGAAGTGATATTTTTTACAATTTTTATTAATGCAATAAAGGAACAAGTACTTAACAAAAATATTTGTATCGCCTATAGATAATTTTTACGGTTTTGGGTGTCATGAACGCACTCACGATACATGAGTAATTTCTACTGTGAAAATCTAAGTTTAGAAAAAAAAACTGACGGACTACATAATTTTTTGCCCAGAGTTCCTAGTACGAATTTGTTTTACATTAATGCGATCGACACGTTTATGACATTTGATGTTCTGTTTGGCCCGCGCTCCAGCTCTTAACCAATCTGAGAGCGAAAAGCGGTTAACGTTTCGATCGCGTTAACGTAAAAGCACGCACTCAGAACACAGGCATAATTTACACGAACAATTAAAAGCACTTTTTTTGTTTACCGACGTCCATGCGTCACTGCGGGGTGCCAACTATAAACCAGCGCTGGGTGTCTAACTACCAGCAAATACTGAGGTGGTCACTGGTCACCCTTTCGGTACAGGCACGCTCGGCGCATTCTATACTTTTGTTCTTTTTTTGGTGCAAATACACTTGGTCGTTAGCTGGTATTCAATTGCCCATAGAATTTCGACAAACGACAAGTGTCAATGTCGCGTACATTCGTATTCGAACAGTTTTCATTTTAGTTACCCGACGCCGTTTTCCTTTCAATTTTTAAACAATATACTTTGCTAGTACGTTCCAATCCGAACGCTTTCGCACGGTTGACAGGGTTGTTTGTCCGTGTTCCAGTAGCCGAATATGAGCTAAACAAAGCCCGTATTCGGGTGCCCGAATTCGAGTAACGTCTTTCGTGCACCCGAATACGGGCGCCATTACTTAGTGTTTGTAATCGTTGTGCTGTGTCTATCCCGAATAAAAGTATTTCTATTCTATTCTATACTTACAGTAGTAGACCTCAAAGCCACAGCCGGCACGCTAGGTATCGACTTGGGTGGCGGCGAAGGCAGCATAGTGTCCTTCTTGTTAATGGTCGCGTACACGGCCGCATCTCGCATCTGCGTCTCTCCATACAAGAAGTCCAGTGGATCGTACTCCTCGTACACACTACTCGAACACTCGCTTGAAGCGGCTGCATGTTCTGTAGTTTATATTAAGGATTAATTAACTTATGTCTTGTAGTATGGGATTCCTTGTCGGAGTCTATATTTCCTGAAAGCTACAACCTAGGGGCCTTTAAGTCAAGATTGAATAGGTTACTTCTAGGCCAGTGTGCTGCATAGTCGGCCACATCATCGATTATCATCAGGAGAGAGTGGTCAAACGCAAGCCAATCAATAATAAAAAAGTAAAGGCTTTTTCTTAGTCATATATCATTATTTTAATAGGACTGGCTATTGCACCTTGTTAACTTAAAGTCTCAAGTACACTAGGAGACAAAATGTCCCCAACCATTATGCGCAACGCTGTCAAATTGTCAAACGATAGGTCCTGCGTCAAGTGAATGCGTCGTAAAATATTGGGGGCAAGTTGCGGGACACTAGGGTACGTTACAGTATCACGATTGAATATAGCGCGTCATATTAGGGGATTTTTTGTCCCTTAAGGCTTAGGCCAAATTACTTACAGTTGCAGCAAATTAAATAATAAAAATAAAATAAAACCACCCAAAAGTTGGAAATTTTCCATATTAGTTACACAACCCACCTCTTTTCGTAACAATGGTCCCTTCCCTATAAATAGCTTCATCCAGGTTAAATCATTGCCGTTATCACCATAGATGACACCGCTTGTTTGCAAGCATAGCAAAGCATCGTAAATGTATGCAGTAACCGTGACCATAGGTTTAAAATTACCCTCGTTTTATGCTGATTTGCTATATCCGGTGACTTTTTTACGAGACTGCTGTCTTCTGATGACATTTTTTTTAAGTGGGATGTCATCAAAATTATCTCTCCCGCTAGAGGCGGATTGAGAGGCCAAATCAAACTATTTATAACAGAAAACATGTTTTTTCAGTTGCCCTTTGCTTTCTGGCTCCACGGTAACTCTTTCAGACCTTTCCTGAATCCCAGCTGTTGCCATATGATTATGGCTTGATTTTCTTTTACCACCTTCACGATTTAGTAATTTCATTCAACCAATTTTAGTAAACTATGATCTTTCCAACAATGCACGGAAGGCAATACAACACTAACAAATATCAGGTGCTACCTTCATAACGATCAGTGTTTTGATTTAGATATTAGAACATTCTGCCACACAATATTAGAGGTCCAGTCACGAATGCAATGCTTTGAATTAAGCTCATTTCACACTACGCTATAATAGCATATATATTATGTGGTCCATAGCACTAAAATATCGCTCGCCTTATATTTATTTAGAACACGTTCATACTTTGCTATACTATATATTATTATAAATGTATGGCGAGCTATATTTTTGTGCTATGAATTCTATGCGAACTGATATATATATAGCGTAGTTCAAAATGAGCTTGAAGGTAGCATTCGCTTCTTAGCGACCGCGATCCACGACAGGTGCCATACTGTTGTAGGTCGCGCGACCCGGTTGCGGTCGCCTGGTTTGCAAACCATACTAAAGTCTGTTTTCAATCTCTGAAACTAAAATAACATTACGTGGGTTGTCACACTTGTCACAACGCAAAAGAACTGGCATCGTTATTATTGTAAGTTTGACCTTTGCCTGTTTCAATTTAGATTCAGGGATTATACAGACTTTGGGTTGCGCGACCCGGTCGCAGTCGCAGGTCGCGGTCGCTAAGATCGGAATGCTACCTTTAGAAAACAAAATGGTAGGAAAACGATCTGAGTGTCGCAATCACGTGCAAGTGTTGAAAGTAATGAACATTTTAATTTACAGATGAATAATGACTATGAGTATGGACTTAGAATTGAGAATATTGTTTCAATACTTACGTACCTCTCTGCTAAGGTACTATGCGGAGCGGTAGACGTAAAAAGAAGTAGACGTACCTACATTTTACACATAAGAATTTAGACTGAAATTATGAGTGTGAGATATCCTTGTATTGCATAGTTCATAACTACTCATAGTTATATGTATAAACTAATCCGAGATTCATATAGCTAACATTTTCTGTATTTTTTTTAATCTTAGCGTTTGAAATTACGTATAGACAATCAGGTTTCTGAAAAGCCAACTTTACTTAAATTTACTTACCTAGCAAACCTTCACAGGCACGATAAGATGATAATTCTTTTTTAAGTGGGAGCAGAGAAAGCGTCAGACTAAAACCCGAAATGTGCCCTTAATTGTTTTATTTGCGTTTCAGGGCCGCGGTGACTCTTTCGAACAACCCTGCAACCCTGTACTATACCTAACGTGTGAAAATTCGCTAGGCAATATATTGACTTGTTTGATATTATTGAATTCGTTTTTGGTAGAATCAATTTCTTGATTTAAACACCAAAAACGAACACACCAAAACAACACAACCAAGAACTTTATATTTTACAACAGAACTAGAACATTTCAGAAACCACAACATTTTACTGTAACCTCGCTTCCAAGTCCATATGAGAATGAGACACAAACCACTCACCGACGTTATTTCTCTCAGTTAGTAGAGGATCAAAGGCTTCGAGCACACTGACTCGCACGCTACCTGACGCCGACGAGTTGCGCCCGAAGTCGATCAGGTTCATTGACTTGGGCAGGCTACCTACTGTGTCGGACGCTTCGTTGGACTGGAAAGTAGAGAGAGATAATTGGTTATTATCCTGTATTTATTATTTTTTTACAATATTTTATAGTAAACAACATAAATAAAAATCGAAAAAAAATCGATCAAATCAAAATTGATCGATCGATTCGCTGCAGCGCTAGATTGGCATTATATCGTTTGACAAATCTATTAAAACATACAGCACTAGATAACTTATTATAGAGGACACTTTCCTCGCGACCAAAACGTCTTAAGCGCCGGGAATTTCATGGCACTTACGGCTAATATTGAATGGATTTTAAATAATTATGCTTTAAATTAACATTAAAATAAATATTAGCTATCAGTCCAGCTGACCAAATTATTTACGAACAGGAAACGCAATTAGCAATTAAATGAGAATTACGTTAATTGCGCTATAAATCAGTAGTTATTTATCCCAATAATTAAATAATTATTTCACGCTTCATCTAGGCATCATTTTGTTAAATGTTTATGAGGAAAAGAGCTCAGAGAATTTGATATCAATGGACAATAAACAAAAATGCGTCGTTATTTTCAGAGGAAGTATTTCTTTGTAAGTGTATTGAAAAACATCGTTTGATACACGTTGAAATTTGTCACTGGACTACTTGGCTCCATAACACCCTCGCCTGCAGCTCGGGCGTATTTCGTCTCAGTTGCAATAACTAACTACACCTATATCAAAATTTGTGACTGGTAAACAACCGTGCTACCAGCATCACCGCAAAATTATGATTTACACAAACCAAATATTCACCTGATATTAATTTGAATCCTACAATATAAGATCAAAATATTCAACTCACCACTATACTGACTTCCGATAACTTCCTAGAACTATTGCTTTCAACCTTATCTCGCACAGGCTCTGGCTTGACGGCCGGCTGGTTCACACTATTATTATTCTTCACCACATTATTATTCGTACTATTATTCACAAAGTTCACGTTCGCCGGACTCTGATGGGTAGGCGCAGGCGGGTAGGTATGCACTTGGTTCAACTGTTGGTTCAGTTGTGGGTATATGGACATCGGTCTTGGAGGTCGAGAGATCATGTTTGTTGTGCTGTAGTTGTATGCGGGCGGGGCAGGATACGCGTACGGCGACGGCGTTGCCATTCGCGTCTGAGTATACTGTACAGGGTACATGGGGTTCACAGCCACGAAGGTTGGAGGCATGTCTGGAGGTACACCAACTGGTGGTGCGTAGTAGGCGTAGCTGGGGATTGGTGTAGGTATCGGCGCCGGGGGTTGTGCAGTCGGCAGCGGCGCCGGCATGCCGTACGGCGTCGGCATGGGGTAGGGCGGCACCGCGTTGTACGGCGGCTGGTAGCCGTAGCCGTACGTGGACGCGTAGTAGCCCGGCCGCTGGTTATACGGCTGATTGTTCATTGTGGCGGCCGGCTCGGGCGTGCTCAATGATAGCTCTTCAGTCTGTGCGCCTAACCTGGGAAACGGAGAGACAATTGTTAGGTATTTACGCGGAACAATGAAACCAACATTCATATAACTGTGCTTGTAACGACCATGTGGTTATCCTCTATATTTTTAGACTAACACAATGCATCCATTAGCGATGATAATTAAGGTCTATTATGGAACATATTAGTGACGTTTTATTGTTAACATTTAGGCAAATACATTTGTTGAATAGTAGGCCGTTATCTCTACTAATGCTAAATAGTATATCATTAAATTCATTGAGTACTCCAGTAGTTTTTGTCAGCGGCTTCGCTCGTGTAAAAGTAACAAATTATCCCAAGGGAACATCCTATACACGATTTAACCCTACCTATACTACATCCTATGAGTCAAATTTTATCCAAATATGTTTGAGCGAAAAAGTAATAAACATACAGTCATACATACGCATACACTTTCGCCGTTATAATAATTATAAGGGCCTATTTTACAATATCCGAGTAGGCACTACTCACTGAATAAATTCAAAAATGGAACAGAATTTGTATGAAATTATCTGCCAAGTAAGATACTCGAAACTTAATCATACGTGGTGAAACAGGCCCTAAGTATGATAAGTGTAACTCAATAACATACTTTAGTTGTTATCGACTTTAATCACTGAAATCAATCAAGTATACTTATATAAATAGACTGCTTTCTATAACAATGAGTCTTAAGGATCCATCATCATTCAGTCTGTCAGTCACGCTTTCACGGTTAAACTACTGAACCGATTATGATGAAAGTTGCTACGGAATAGGATTGAACCTTCAACTTCGCGTCTGCAGTAACAGACATACCGCGTACGATGTCGCGGGCTAAAGCTAGTAGCTATCTGGTATATAAAATTATCATGAATTATAGAAACTATGTCTGAAATAGTTTTTGATTTTGGAGTCCATAAAGCAACAAATGACTACTAATGCATTACAATATCGATTAGTCAAACATCGGCTTTAATGTTATCGCGGGTTCGTTTCCGGCATGAAACAAATATTTGTATGGACCACAGTTAGATGTTCCGGGTCTGGGTATCTTGTGAATATGAGATTACAGTCATGTTTGAGAACGCACCCACAATACAGGAGGTATGCCAAGTATAGGGTTTTTATTTTTTAATAATTTATGGCTCAATGCCGGGAACGATGGAAGGAAGAATAATATAATATAATATTCCACAACTTTTCACACAACGCTGTCTAGTCCCAAGCTAAGCAGAGCTTGTGTTATAGGTACTAGACAACTGATAAACATACTTATATATTTCTAAATAAGTACATACATATTATAGATAAATTACACCCAGACACAGAACAAATGATCGTGCTCATCACACAAACATTTGTCTAAGGAATGGAGGGACTACACTGATCCACTGCCTTTGCCCAGCAGTGGGACAGTATAGGCTAGGTATAATAAGTTATTCGTAAATACTCACTTATTAATCTGTTCAATATACTCCTTTAACTTGACGTGCGGTTCTTTGGGAGCATTTTTGCTCGTAGGGCTCGAGAATGATATCAAGTCGCTACTCTCATCTCTCGTAGGACTGGTTCCAGTTGATCTGGAAAATTGAGACAAGGATATATGAGCAACGGTGTTATTGCCAGTGAATTCTCTGTCGGAGTCTGTGTTTCCTGATGGCTACAACTTAGGGGTCTTTAACTCAGAAGTAAGCTCCATCGTCAGCCACATCATCGCTTACCATCAGGTGAGATAAAACACGAACCTAGGAATAATAAAAAAAAAAATGGCTAGCCCGCAAGGTGGCGTGAGGTACAATTGTATTTGTTCTTATTAATAATAATGATAAAAAAGTGTGTCATGTCACCTTCGTTCAATAAACAGGTGTTTTAGAGATAAAGATATTTTTTAAATTGCGTTTTACTGTATAGGTATGTAACTGTGTAGGTATTGGTTATTAATTTACAAAGCTAGCTTAATTTACTTGGCTACTGTTGGTGGCGGATAACTAGCGACCCGCCCGGCTTCGCACGGGTGCAAATTTATCAGTTTTACTCTACTATATTATGCATGTATTATACATATAAACCTTCCTTTTGAATCACTCTATCTATTAAAAAAACGCATCAATATCCGTTGCGCAGTTTTGAAGATTTAAGCATACATAAGGATATAGGGACAGAAAAAGCAACTTTGTTTTATACTGTGTACCTAGTGATTTTCATCCAGAAACCAGGTGTAAATCTATGTCACCTAGGGAATGTTCTAGAAGTATTAAGTGATGTTATCTTTATGAATCATGCTGTATGTATGATTATATTCAACAGCACAAAACAAGAAAAGTGCTAAAGAATATTAATTCTTTAATTTAGAATATAATTAGTTTACTTATTAGTCTATATACAAGGCTAGATTTTAATAAAATTAAGGTTCATACTTTAAAAGCACTCCGAAGATGAGGCAAAATAAAATAGTACAAAATTGTTGAGGTGTATTATTATCCTTTCCTATAGATCTTCATATAGATCCCTCATAACCAAATTCACCTTTAAATAAATAAACTGGAGGGTATCAAAACTAGAGTTAAGGAATTCACTGATTTTATAACTCTGTTTTTATCATAAAATGTATTGTCATATTTTAAAAAAATGTACAGTAATGTAGTTATAGAACTAAAATTATAAAACTAGAAACCTTTTTTGTGTGAGATAAAAATGTATGGGAATGAAGTGTTCTTGAATTGTAATTGAATTCTGTTTTAAGAATATTAATTTAAAAAACATAATATATCACAGTAACCTACCCAGATTGCTCAAATTTTCTCCTGAACACAACAAAGACACAAATATTTTCTTTATCTACAAAATATTTTATGTTATTAACAATATTTTTTATCAGAATGACTGACATTTAAATCTTAACCTATTATTATGTACAGTCAAGGCCACAGAGTGTGTGCTTAAAGGTAAACAATGTTATAATATGCCTATTATTTGAACATGTTGGGGCCTTTTAATTAAGTTGTAATGGTGAGAACTTTTTGTCAAAAATTTCATATTAATACCTACTAACAACACTACATGGTATAAAATAAAGTTGCTCCCCCCTGTCTGTCTGTCTGTCTCTATGTATGCTTAGACCTTTATAAACTATGCAACGGATTTTGATACGGTTTTTCAATAGATAGAGTGATTCAAGAGGAAGGTTTATATAAATGCATTATAATAGTAGAGTAAGGGCCTGTTTCACCACCTATGATTAAGTTTCGAGTATCTTACTTGGCAGATAATTTCATACAAATTCTGTTCCATTTTTGAATTTATTCAGTGAGTAGTGCCTACTCGGACATTGTGAAACAGGCCCTAACACTGATAATTTTGCACCCGTGCGAAACAGGGGCGGATCGCTAGTTATTTATATGACGTAATTATTGAGAAACAGAGACAGACAGTCTCTCACTCTCTCATCTATAGTAATTTTATGATGACAGATACTTATTCCTTGATGAATTTGATATCTAATCTTATGTAAAGAGTCATTTCCGATGTAATCAATTAACATGTAAATAAATACGAAAACTTTAATTTATTTTGTGTATATAAAGTTGTTCTACTGGTACTTAAATGTTTGTTAGACCATTGACCATTTGATTGTTCAATGCGCTCGTGGAGACAACCCTGGATTGGATTTGTTTGCCGGTGAATGAACGATGATATTATTAGAAAGCTTCTCACAGAACTGCCTGTGAGAAGACTAGTAGTATAGTATTTTTAGTTCTAATGTCTATTTGGCTGAAAATAGAATAAATTAATAACTAACAAAAAAATGAGTGCCAATAACAAATTAAAAAAGAAATTATCAAAATACTTAGCCAACAACAACAAAGAATGGCATGGTTAAAACCAGTTGTTGAAACATTTTGACAGCACACAGGACAGCAACATATTGATTGATAGATAAATATTCTATATGTCTATACTAGTAACCATTTAGTTGATTACTCACCTGGGACCATCAGAGATGGACGATCGTCCTCTCGGAGACTTGCGTGGCGGCGGCGGCAGCGCAGGCGGCGGGCCGTCGGACTCCTCGCGCCTTCGAACACTGGCGCTGCCCACCTCGCGGACATTATCTACACAATATCAGCCAGATAAGCTAATCACAAATGATTATTGGTCATATCTATAGTTTTGTTATAGATAACAAAGTGAAAGAGATATATGTTCCGTGAAATTAAAGACCAAAACAATTCCTGAAAAAATAATATGTCATTAAATTGGTATTTTCTTTCTGGAGTGAGGTGGGCTGGTTGTAGAACCCACGCACAATGGTCTGCCGGGACTAAGAGCGGAAACCAAACCGCAATAGATAGATAGAGATAAATAACTTGGTATTTCATAAAGTTAGCTTAATTTTTCCAACACATAAGTGTTCAATTCGTATGATACCTTCATATAAAAGAGATAAAGTTATCATGATTCCATTTAATCAGTGCCCCATTTACTTATAGGTCGTTGACCTTTCACTTCCCTTCTGATTGATATACTTGCAGACATTTTGCTGAACGACAATGCTTATTAATTTTTCTTGTTTACATCGCGTCAATTGATCTCGTTGTGCCAATAAAAGGTCAGTTAGTCACTTCAATTGCTGTATACGGTAGCCTTTGGTATTGGTATAAGCGATTGTAATAAACTGTAGGTAAACTTTTATAATAAATCACATAATATAATAAAACCCCATGTTCAGATATGGGATGTTCTTCTTTTTTATTGACCAGCAATTAGTATAAAAATGTGTAATAGATGATTTTTCCTCTCTGCTACACAACTTAAAAACGCATAATATCCCCGTGCAAATGCCCGCATTCGCAAGTTATTTGCATGCGCAAAAACAGTTTATCAATAAATCATTATTATTAATTTTTTTATGAAGTCAGTTGTATTAATAAAAAAGAAACAACTGCCTTTATTGGTTTTGATGTCATTCACTGCACCCATATTCTTTAATACTAAGTGAATTCCAGTGTTCATACGGGGTTCAACGAGTTAAAGGCTTTGAATAATAAGTATGAATTTTAAGGAGAATTTTAAAAGCCTAAAAATATCAAATTTACATTATTTTTATTATTTTCGAGGGGATATAAAGTGGATACCGCATACATTGAAGAACTGTAACAATTTACAGCTTTTTTTGCTGCAGTCTTCTCATACAAATAAAATTTAGATCCTAAATCCATATCAAAATAGGTAAACTGTAGAATATTATATTAATAAACAAATAACACTATCTATTCTACCAAAGGTAGAATAAATATTCCGTTAAAAATAAGGAAAGTTTGACATAACTACAGCATGAAAATAATAAATATAAAATACTTTATAATATCATCATAGCATAGCAAATAATAAATAATTACAATGGAATTTATTTATCTATAAAATGCCTTTGAATTGAAATGTCTATTACAGGATAGTTAATTATTATTATGATAACAAATTCCAGATGGTTTAATGTTACTGCATAGTTACACTCTATAGCTAACAATAAAAGCTGGGGTTTTATTCTGATTATAAATAGTCTATTAGTAACTAAAATTAAAGTATTCTAAACCTTCAAAGAGTTAGCGCATTTCCAGATACTATTAAAGTAAATGTTTCTTCATAGAAATATTATTTTATACTTAATTGTTATTTCTTAGACAAGCAGACATAAATAATTGATCCTTTGAAATGAAATTACTATGCAATGCATTCTTCATAGAAACATAGACTTCTGTTATATTTTTGTTATGATCATTACTTTAGCACTGGTTTAATTAACCTGTTTACATCAATATGAGGCGTTCACGTAGGTGGTTATGAAATACCAGAGCGTGAATACCGAATTACGTTATCATTAACACAACACATGAAAGGTAGCTGCGTGAAATGTTTGCAAAGCCTTGGATCATCAGTATCTCGCGGAGTAAACAAAGTTACGTCAGTTACCTGCGCTAGATAGTAGCTTCTGCCTACGGAACTGATCCAGAGCCAGACTTTCTAAACTCAAAGCCTGGGCCTTTTCCAAATCCGCTTGGAACTGAAGATCGTAGTCAGACATTATCGGACTCCCTTCAACATGTATCTACAACATTCATAAAACGAGCGTGGGAATTAAAACAATAATACCACTGTTTAGCAATGAGCACATAACACAACACAAAAACTTTAGATCTAAACTTGTAGGTGGCATACAAGCGCCTCTTTATATATCGCCCTTTGTCTTACCAAAGGATTCTTCCCGATAACGCTCTATTTGCTTAATTTTCACTACATAATACAATTTTGGATGAGTCTCGGCTCGATTTTATTTTATTATTTTACTGGGTCAATTCAATTTGTATGCATCATTCAAAAGACAATACGACAAAATTAGGAATGTATACATCTCAAAGTTTGACAGTTGAATTCTCTTGTATTCCAATGAAAAAGAAAGAGAAGCGTTCATTCAACCAACGTCAGTGGTGCCTTTTACATTTGGCCGCATAATACTGGTGACGTTACTGTTGTCAAACGCGTTTCTCAATCGACTAATAACAATCGAGTTACTAAAATAAAGTAGGAGCAATAAACTATTTAAATTGCGGTTTGCTATTTAGAAAATAATGAGTTTTATAATAAAACTGTTCTAAATTCGAAAAATGCATGCGGTAATAACTAATAAAAAGTATTTTTAATCTGTTGAGCCCCGAGCGAACACCTATTGTCTTTCCATTGTCTCTAATTACGGTACTCGAAAGGTTAAGATATGATTGTGCAATAATCATTGTTTTTCTATTGCACATCAAGACTCAAGAGTGTTACGTTTTTGTGCCCCGGTTGAATGAAAACTGTCTAATCGAACAGCGGCACTATTTAAGATTTAGTTCACTATTGCTGGTCATCACTACGATGCCGTTCAGAAATATCAGTGTTCGGAACTTGCTTCCGATGGGTAGATTGTTCGGAAACAAGATTTCCAACTAGATTTCAAATGAGGATATTATCCTTGGGTTTGTTTTGTAATATTATTAAATACTATGTTGTATATCCATTTTGTCTAATTCAAACCACACAGATGAGGGACACATTGATCTTGGGATCAATAGACTCACAAAGTACCAATAATAATGAAAATAATAATTAATGTAGGAATCTTCATTTGCTTCATTGTTTATCTCGTTCGAATAAATGAAGGCAGTAGCACAAAGGAGATGCAGTTTTGGTATTTTCTAAAGATCTTATAATATGTCATAAGCGACAAATTACATATCATTTAAAAAAAAAGGACTGTGGTTTTTATGAAACCACGGTAAAAGTGAAACTTTTTTTCACATTATAGACATTTAGCTAACTTAAATTTTTCGGAACAATATTCCATTAAGGGTATAAAAATCGCTACATCAAGCTTAATTTTTTACTTGGAAAATGTCTACACATTCAGCTGATGCTAGCTTTAGGCGCCGCCCATATTGGCTTCGGCTGCTCTGACGAGCGCCTTTGGCTTTCTCCCTACTTCGCGGCCGACCGTCACGCGACATGCACACAGACGAAAAAGTTCAAGACGATGTAATAATAATTTAACTTTAAAAATATTTCACGCCTTACCATTTTGAAGTAGGTACCTAAGCAAAATAGTTGAAAATAACGAGTTATAAATACTTATACATTTTTTTCACAAACATGTAAACTCACATAGAGAAGACACCCAGACCTCTGTTATACAAATATTTTTGTTCCGTATGGGCATCGAACCCACGACACGCAGTATAGCAGTCAATTACCATACTGCACTGCGCCCCAGCGCACTTAACATACCTACTGCACTGCGCGCACGGTTAGCGCAAAGTTAAACAACCAATCATATACCTTAGCATTATACAGTTAATATTTAATTCGAAAACCGGCTTTAAGGGTCGTAGCACACATATCAAAACGGAAAGGGATCGTCACCGTATCAACTCGAGCCGTTCAGTATTATTTATATGAAACTCCATACTGCAACGCACACTAATCGGAATCGTAACGTAATCGCATCGCCTCGCACAAGCTCACGAACTGCGGTGCAGTGCGCGGTCGCCTTGCGGTCGGCTTTCCGTACCTTCGCTTACGGCTCTCCGTACGCTAGCTTACGTATCTTCGTCCACTCTCCGCCCGCGGTCTGCGTTGCCGCACATGCTGTACGATTCACGAGAGAGGCGACTGTGAAGTTAGCCTTTGTGAACGTTCACGCATGTCCACTCGTAAAAAAAGTGTTATTATTTTTATTTTAAACTAAAATACGAATAAAAACTTTCTTACGTCTAGCCGTCAACTAGCGGTCGGCGAACCGCAAGCGCGGCGTCGCCTAGCTGTAGCCGAGTCGACGGGGCGGAGCTTCTGATCCGCTTACGTTAAGTGGTTACGTAAAGTGGACGACTGTTTGACGCCGAGGAGAAAGGTGAGGTGGTGACGATCCCTTTCCGTTTTGATATGTGTGCTACGACCCTAAGTCAGCACAGGACAGGTCAGAAAACGCTGCACGTTTTGATTGGAAACAACACCTCATAGTCAGTAAGAGTCTGACATGCCCTCCCACTCTGCCCAAGAGCAGGAGAAGTCATTCTGATGATTCCCCTTCCTAAAAAAAAGCACCTTACAAAAAATTTAGAGAAGACTTACAGCCGAAACCAATAACCTATCTATCACAGTCATATCGGAGATAGAAAAACAAATGAAACAACAGAAAACATGATAAGTTTTGTATTGTATCATTTGTTTTACAATCTCCAGTATGCCAAAACTGGAGATCGATAGGTTATTGGTTTCGGCCGTAAGTTAATAAGTTTATAAAAATATTGTGAATAAAACTGGGACCCTTGAAAACTAGAAACGACATTAGCAAATTGTTGTTGCAATTGAGTGTTAAAAAAAAGTCCATCAATTTGTTACTTATCAATTATTTATTTTTTATTCCTTGACGAACAGAATTTATCTTTGAAAAACTCGAAACCACCAGAACTGTTGACTAAGTAACTTCTATCACATTGTCGGTTAGAATTTGTCTTATGTGTTTTACTATCAAATGTCCTGTTACTCTTGGCGGAGACAAATTATGTTTAATAGGCGAAGCACCTGAAAAAGCACAACTCTTTAAATATCTTCAACACACCACCTTCATTTGGTATACATCATCAGCCTAGCCTTTTCCCAACTATATTGGGGTCGGCTTCCAGTCAAGCCGGATTTAGCTGAATACCAGTATTTTACGAGGAGCGGCTGCCTACCAGACTTCCACAAACCATTAACTGAGGTAACACGGTACTTCATGGCAAGACTGGAGTCAGATTTACTGGCTTCTGACCATTCGTATCGACTGCCAAAGATCTACAAATGACTACAAATGACCGGGACCTACGGCTTAACGTGCTTTCCGAGTTACGGAGGAAACTCGGTATGTTAAGATGGTCAGCCATCCGCAGACCAACCTTGGCAAGCGTTGCTTAACCTTTAAGATCGACCCTTGCGGCTGTTATTATCTAGCCACGAGTTCCTCCTCCATTTGGTATACACTAACATTTATTTCATCGATCTGGAGGGTTCAATACCTGAGGGCCCTGGTGGGGACGCGTTAGACTTTTTCTGTTTACTTCGTTTTTTTCTCACAACTTTACGGCGAGTTATACTTCTTTTAACCGGTGTACTAGTGCTTTCTTCCGTGTCTGTACTAGACTTAGACTTTAATACCTTATTTTTTGTAATTGAAGTTCTTTGAACCAAATTAGTTGTAACCGGCCTGTTCGTCTTAATATGCGAATTATTTCTATCTGTTGAATTTCTCGGATAGTCAGTCTTTCTAAGAGGCATTGTAGGACCAATCCCTGAGGACTGTTTTGGCAAAAACAAACTTTTAGCTCTCTTGACTTTCTTCTTCCTGTGATACTTTTTCGCTTTTTTAAGGAATTTATGTTGGGGTTGTTCTTCACCTTTAACATCCTCAGTTTCTTTCATATCGGTTTTCTGTAAATATTTTATGAAAATCTTCGTAATCTACACTCGAGAGCAAAAAAATCGCACATCATGATCCTGACTTAGGTTAAGGCAGTTTTTGTCATGAATCTAATAATTTATTAGATATTATTGTCATGAATCTAATAACTTAAAATTTGTGTTTTTGTAAAGTGAACCTTGTACGCATTAATTTTGTTTAAAAATGTATACTCCATTTCTTTAGATTTAAGGAAAAATCAGTACTTATTAAAAATAAATTACAAGGCATGTGCGATTTTTTTACTCTTGAGTGTATATATATTTTACGACCAAGTTAGTTAGACTAAAAAGAGACATTTCAGATAACAATGTCCATATTCTAAGTAAAAACCAAGATATAACTAGTTACTATTATGTTTTAATCCAATATTCAGGTTAGTCAAAGGTTCGATGGAGAAACAGTATGGAGAAACCGACTCGCTGAATTCACGCTTTTGACATATAACGTGATTTTTCTTTTTTAAGAATCTGTAATAATATCTGAAAAAAATTTGGATGGTGATAAAAAAAAGACAGAACATATTGTGGTTTATCGGAACCTACATCCTGATTGCTCCTGATAAATCACACGCTCAAGAGCGGGACATTGGATGATTTACAACCTAAAAAAATAGCCCCGCAACAATACCTATCAGGTTCACTGGCGTCGATCCTCAATTCCTGATTGTCCCGACCAGATCGATGGTACTATATTGTACGTACCTAAGTAATGTGTCACACACACCTAATCTACAACCTATTTTTAAAAAACCCACTGATACACTTAATAGAAAGTACTTAGGTAACCTGAGCATAATACAAATCATCCGCATCCTGACGATCACAGAAGTCCAATATTTTTTTGCAGACTGTCCGAAGGTTCCTTATTCTTTCTTTCTTCCTCTTACTTATTGTGCATTTATCCACTTCATCTAGTCTTAGTGTTCTGAAAATATTTTAAATGAAGAAAGTAAGTATCTAAACTTTAGCAGAAAACGTGATGGTCTGGCATATCCTGGAAGGAGGAACATAAGACCGAACGGTTTGCTACCGTCCGCAAAGCTGCGCCCTTGTTGGCCGGGGATCGCCCTGCAACTACAGATTCTCGTGGCGTTTGCCGTCTGGGCACAGATTACTAAATAGTTACTACGTAACAGATACTTCACTCAGTAGAAAAATTACAATACCTACTGCTTTATTAGCCTACGCCGTCGCGTCGGCAACCACTGCATGCTAAAATGTGCCTTAATGCTCAAGCGTTCAGTTGTGATTGCTTCACACCGCGCGATCCCGCAGCAATCGCAGGGCTGCCTCTTCGATAAAATTAAATTAACATAACTTTATGTGTTTATGTTATTCAGAACTGTGAATGTTCTGACTTATAGTTACAATTTATTTATAATTAATTACAGTTTAAAATCTTAAATTCTATCGTTTATAAAATATTTCTTTTATAAGTTTCGTCGTTCTTTGATACGTAAAGGGAATAATGTTAGGTGTTTATCCCTTCTTTTGCTTGATTTACACCCATCTACAGCACATAAGGCACCACACAGCATCGTTATACGCGTACGAACGAACAGCACTATTAAAATTGAACGGCGTGCGCGCGCTTCGCTTGCGAAAACCGCACTGAATTTGATCCGCAAGCGGACCGAGACCGCTCGGCTGGGCGGTAGGCACTTATAGCGCGCAAGTACATGGAGTGCCGGAGGCCTGGTCTGGGGCGCAAAGAAATCCGTTCCCTCATGCGCGCGGCTGTCTCCTTCGCTAGGATCACTGCTTCACAGAAGGAAGTGACCACGTTTTATTCCCTCTCGCTCCGGACCATGCTTGACGAGAGAGGTTACCGCTGCCGACCACCTCCCTGGGGACACGGCGGTGCAAGCAGGACACATCTCCCTCCAGCGTGTTCCCTGGGCGGTCTACACAATGAACACCTAGGCGTTTCGAATTCGGAACAGGAACCTCCCAAACTTACCATGTCCGGTGAGTACATGTATCATGCGGAAGCTAAGGACACCATGGTACCTTTCCAGCTACTCCTGAAAAGGGGACTTACCTACCTAAATTATGCCTAGACTTAGCAGTTGTACATGCCGAAGTACATATCATCTAATTTAAATTTGAGTGTCCCTTCAAAAAAATATATTAAATGTAGGATAAGTAAATAAATGTAGGATAAGTGAAAAAAAAAAATGTATAGGCAAGTTTTCTGTTCTAATTTCCAAGGGGACGCACAATTTCAAATTCGATGACGCAAACATACTTGATGACTTTAGGTTTGGCCATTATATTGTCAACGTCCTTTTCATCAATCTGCATGGCTGTTTCCCAAATATTCTTGAAAAGTTGTCGTCTATCTGCATAACTTTCTTCCTTGGTCATAATCTCCGTCATGTTTGAGCGGTCTATGCTACTTGCCCATGTAACGGTTTTAAGAAAATATACAAATGTCTGCGGATGTTTTTGTATTTATGAATATTTTGATTATATTGTTTTTAGTGCATGTTGTTGGTTTATTTTTAGTTTATTATAGAGAGATTGTAAACCGGGATGGGATGGATGATTAAAATTTTACCATTGTCATGCTGACATTTATAAAGTCCTTCTAATGAAAGCAAAGAGTATGTAATCACTAATGAAAGCGCGACCTAAGAAAAAGAGGTTAAATCCAAAAATTTTGAATGTGGTATTACTAACATAGTGGAAGAAAAATTTCTCGATACCGGTACTTGATTTTTTTATTACAATTGCGGCTGAATAATGTTGCCAATTTAATTTTTAAAAAAACTCCAGGTCGCGGTTTCATTACACGCACTCTACATATGAATACATATTAAATGAAGCAAACTTTTTGCTTTTGATAGACAATTTTTTTTTTCAAACTGTTGTTTTTTAATTCTTTAATCTATATATATAAAAATGAAACCCGTTTTCTGTTGTCACGGCATAACATGAAAACGGCTTGACCGATTTGGCTGTATTTTTTTTTTAAATGTTCCTTGAAGTTCAATGATGGAAAAAAGTTGTAAAAAAAAAAGTTTGGTAAAGTAGGGTAGGTAGGGTAGTGTAGGGTGGTGTAGGGTAGTTTAGGGTAGTGTAGGGTAGTGTAGAGTAGTGTAGGGTAGTGTAGGGTAGTGTAGTGTAGTGTAGGGTAGTGGAGGGTAGTGTAGTGTAGTGTAAGGTGAGTAGGGTAGTGTAGGGTAGGTAGGGAAGGTAGGGACGGTAGGGTAGGGTAGCGTAGGATATGTAGGGTAGTCATTTGACGGGAGCGAAGCCGCGGGTAAAAGCTAGTTTGAAATAGATATTTATTTTACTGTTACTGTTACTTCTGGCTAAATACTCTCCAAAATTTGATGGTCTATTAACAGTTCGCACGTATTATTGGCAAAAGTGTGGTGTCTCTTCTAGAGATGCCATTAATAAAGAATGCCATTGTTGAAGTTGGAATTGACGTTTTTAACTAGGTAGGATTAGGTAGAACCTACATAAAACGATGGCTCTTACATATTGTGGTCGGTATAAATAAAGCAGGCAACGCAACAAGTTGTTACGAACTTACGAAGTTGGCGATCGCCTTGACTGACATTCAGTAGGCGGGAAGCTCTTGGCGAAAGCTTTCCTCCGATAAAAAATACACACGCGCTCACGAAATACCTAAACCATTCGAAGTTTTTTGGTAAATTAAAATATTAAAATGGTCCTTCGAACCGGATACCAATAAAAAACTTTTCGTAATTCTTTTCATAAACCTAAAAATTCTTCGCAATGTTGTAACGCGAAGTGTAAACAAAATAAAATACTTATAAGATTTTTACAAATTGTTTTAACGTTGAAATGTCGAAACCATGCCGGCCAAATATGACCCGAACACTTTGTGGGTGGCTCTCACTCAGTACAGTGAAGGGAACATCTTCGAGGTGTATCCTAAACTGCTGGCTCAGCTGTTCCTGCAAGAGGAGGCGGCCAGGCAAGATGGCGACACCAGTGAGGCGGAGAAGCTCGTGCTCCCCAGTGATAAGGACTACAGGCTACAGAAATACTTTGTTCTCGTCGAGTTACAGAAGGAATTGGAAGAGTAAGTTTCATCGCATTATTATTATTCGCATTATCGGCCTTATAATGTTCCCACTGCTAGGACTCAGGCCTCCTCTCTTGGAGAGGGAATGGTCCATAATCCACCGCTCGGGCCCATTGCGGATGTCACATGTCTTCGAATTTTTGGCTATAGGACATGCCGGTTTCCTCACGATGATTTCCTTCACTGTTTTGAGACCGACGACCCAAGTAATAACAAAAGAAAAACCATAAAAAAGTAAATGGCAAAAGGTCAAAGAGTTGACGATTTGTGAAGAATGTAGATAAATGGACCCCTTTAGTAACATAAAACTAGTTGATGCCAGCGGCGGCTTCACCCACGTGACAGGAGTTGTTTATCTCCAACGGAACATATTCATAGGACACTATGAGCTATTCCAGAGTTGAAATTAATAGCAAATCCTCAGGGTATTTTTTTATATCAATTTCAGCTCAGTAGGTACCATCACGCGTTCCAGAAGAAGTCTTGGCTTTCCGTTTTCAAAGAAGGAACTAAGCAGTGGGTTTTAGTCAGTAAAATTCTGACACGCCCTTTCGCTCCACCCAAGACTAGGAGAAGTGATTCTGATGATTTCCCACGTAAAAAAAGCTATACTGCAACATCTAAAAAAAATACACATTCAACGTTAATATTCAGTATTTCCACAGTGATTACCAACCACATAATATCTACTGCTACTGCTCTCAATCCAACATTACAGACAATTGCGGACTATAGGGTGGTAAGGCTGGGAATATGCCACGGACCCTCGGTCTACCGGGGCTATCGAGGGGCCCCGGTTGACCGGGAGAAGTAAGCCAATCATTCAACATCGTCATTTCAGCCGAAAAACGTCCACTGTTGGACATAGGCCTCCCACAAGCGCCGCCACAATGACCGGTCCTGTGGGTCTAGCATCCATCGGATCCCGTGACTCACACCAGGTCATCGGGCCACTTTGCGGAAGGTCTTCCAACGCCGCGTCTTCCAGCATGTAGTCGCCAATCTATATATTTTACAAAAAAAAAGAAATAACAATTTGACGATTTTTTTGAGTCCCCTTCAATAATAATTTGCCACGGGCCTCGAATAACACTCGTAGTTAC
The DNA here is from genome assembly GCA_030763345.1 of Mythimna separata. Lineage (NCBI taxonomy): Eukaryota > Metazoa > Arthropoda > Insecta > Lepidoptera > Noctuidae > Mythimna > Mythimna separata. The sequence goes on along the minus strand of CM061177.1, from coordinate 15,246,678 downwards.
ACCAGTGATTACAAACCAATATTAGAAACCATCCAAGCAAGCTGAAAACACTTATCCACTTACCGCGGAACGAGGAAGTTCCGAGACCAAACTCATTAGCCATTAGATTAGCTTCACGTAAAACAAACTGCTGCCCTGATTGCGTGGTCCCGTACAGCCCCATATGGCTTGGCCGTGACCTACCCACATAATACCACCGTAAACCGCGTGGTACATTCTACCAGACACCTTGTAATGTGAATGACATTCCATTAATTGGATGGAACACCATTGCTACCCAGTTCTAAATATAGATATAATGCCTATTGTTCATTTTGTAACAGTCATTTGCTGTATGGAGTCAGCTAAATAGGACTGCGACAATTGTTTTCTAGACCTGTTTTTTCACCGGCAAATAAAAATGTTTTGTCATGTAAATTGGGTATCACACTATCGAAGAAGTAAGGCTTTAATTAAAATATATTCTCAGCCCGAATCTGAGTGGTTAAAGATCTTGATAATAATACTAGGTAGCAGGTTAGGTGGCTTCCAAAACGTTGACCACATGCATTGGTCCTTGGAGTAAACTGGAGAATCGGCCCCTTTATGTAAAGAACCGTGAATCACAGTAATACAATAAATATGAAAGTTAGTATATCGAATGTAGGTGTATGCGTGTATGTTTGTTCTTCTTTCATATTCAAACGCCAAACTGATTTGAGTGTTTGGCACACCATATTCAAGAATGGGACAGGACTTTTTATCGCGGGAGGACGTTTCCTTGGGATAATTTTCAACTATAAAAAACCACTGGCAGAAAGTAAGTAGTTTAATCCGAACCAAACTCGGCACTTGACCTACAGAGTGACATATTCGCACTAGCGACAAAGCTGTTTAAATAAAGATTAAAAAAAATAGCTCGGCACTCATACGACCAAACCATTTTTGATGTTTGCCTTCAGCTGAGTTACGTAAGCACATAAGGCTCACATCCGTCGCATGTACAGACACAATACCATTATTTCAGCCAATGCATCGAACAACCGTCGGCACTAAATTGTTCTGTTGCTGGATAACGCCAAATCGAAATGCATCGCTCACGCTACAATGAACTTTACAAATCATGTTTTTGTTCATCAAGCTTGAAAATTACGTAAAAAGGCAAAGAAAATAATTGACCACTTTATAGGGCTTTATACCCAAAGAGCAAAACGAGACCCTGTCTGTCTGTCACCAGGCTGTATCTCATGAACAAGACATACATTACGTGTGAAAATATGAAATTTTCACACATAATGTATGTCTGATACCGCTATAACAAAAAATTATAGAAACAGAATGAAATAAATATTTAAGTGGGGCTCCAATATATAAAACGTAATTTTTTGCTGCTTTTTGCCGTACCGTCCGAAGCAAACCCTTCATGCGTGAGTCCGACTCGCACTTGGCCGGTTTTTCGTGGTCGTGCTTATGGTATACCCAATAGTAGCTGAAGTCTAAATTCGATAAGATTAGAGCATCGTAGAGGTGTCTAGGGCTTATTTCTAGTATCAAACTGACTAACTGTTAGCGATTTTGTCCGCGTGAAAATAGAAAATATATTTCTATCGTCTGTTTTTAATACCCTAGGAGACTAAATTGACACAGGTAATGTCAAACTTACTATAGGAAAGATGCCAGTTCTTTTGTGTTGAAATGTCATTTTAGTCTCAGGGTATGAAAAACAGACGGTACCTAGTCATTTTCACACACGGATAGCGCAACTAGATATTACCTACTGAAGGAATTTTCGTAATAGATTCAGTATTTTCGGAGATCATTCAACCGTTCACCTCCTCCTCATCCTAACCGATGATGCGTTAGTGCGTCGAGCGTACAGCAACTTTTCCGTTTCCGTCGACGCATTTGTCGGTCGACGTAAGAGCCAGTGTTGCCCAAATGCCCATTAAGCGACTTTTTCGCTATAATATCTTGGCTTAAATTATCTATCCAGCGAACGAGTTTTCTTTCTAGCAACAAAAAAATCTGGGAACTATTCTAACGATTTCTATTTCTAGAGTTTAAATAAATAAATAAGTATTTTAACTATCTTTATAAAATATGGCAAGACCAAGGCCAGTTGCACACAATGTCGACGTTATCTTTTTCGATCCTGTTCAAGAGCCTCCCAAATAGCTATTTTTTCGATGATCTTCATTTCAAAATTCAATATCGCACAAGCACAACACAACCGCTCTGTAGACGCTGAACGGACAAACCGATTAGACGCCTAATGTCAAAGGTCTAATTTGAAGGAATAGACGCGACCGATGATACACTCGACGCATTTTCCGTCAGATGTGAACTGACCCTAATGATCTTGATTGGCAAACCCTGTCTGCATAGAAAAACATACTGGCCACCAATAAAAAACAGCAAAAAAGAAACAGATTTCCGTCAAAACATTTGGACACCCCATGTCATCAAACAAAACACATTGAACAGATCACGTCCCAAAAAAAGCAATCAAAGAATTATATTTAAATTATTTAGCGTTATTTATTTTATTACTTAGTTTTAATTAATATTAATAAAACCGTATAAAAACCCGATAAAGTTACTAAACTCCTTATCGAATAAAAATGCAGATGGTATTTTTTTAGAAAATGGATCAATACCACGAATGGAGGTTGTTTTAGAGCAGGAGAGTCCTCGAGATCCGTAAGTGAGCTTCCTGGTGTTAGGTTGACATCCACTCTCATTCTGGTCTTTACTTCGCGGCAACGGCTACCGAAAAGGTGAAACGGTACTTCACGCTGGAACAGCGGTTCAACAATAATGAAGTGCAAGTTCGATCGTATATTTTGGACTGCTTTCGGCACAGCGGTGGATCGGCTAGATACCCGTTTGATAAGTTGAGTCTGTTAGAAAAGAGCCAAAAGGATCATTGGCGATGATACATAGATTGGTCGAGTCAAAACTCCAAAGTCTTGAACAATGCCCAAGTTGCTGGTCTGTCGGTAATTGAATGCATAGTTTAGAGCTTAGATATTTTTAGGGAACAGGACAAGCAGTGTAAATTAATAATTAATGCGGTGTTTCAAAAAGCCCACTGCATCGCTCGGTTAAAGTTGAACCAGATTGCTAACCATAAAAGACCTGTTTGTGTGTTAGTCTTTTACTGACTAAAACCAAACCTGCAGTCTAGGGGCACGAGTTTCCTTGTCAGAAATTCCTCGCAGCCTTAGCGGGCATCTGTCCTGCTGGGCTCTTACGGTTTTGCGCTGACATCTCTTTGAGGAGTCCGTGGTACCTATATTTCGCGCCGTCGATGACTTGGTGTCGGTAGGTATATAGGTACGTCTAAGTACTGCACGGCTGAAAGATGTTACCAAAAAAGGCCTAACTATAACTTCAGAAAAAACTTATATCATCATCTACCTAGCCTTTCCCAACTATATTGAGGTCGGCTTCCAGTCAAGCTGGATTTAGCTGAATACCAGTATTTTACGAGGAGCGGCTGCCTACCAGACCTCCACAACCCATTAACTGGGGTAACACGGTACTTCATGGCAAGACTGGAGTCAGAAAAATCTTCTATAAATAACATTTTATTTTTGCCTAGGGACGAAGATGGTAACAAGGTAGCGAAGCCATCACTAGAGGAGCCGGTCGAAGAATGGGCGCCATGGTCACTGGTGGTGGCCAGCAAGAACCCGCACGCTCCTCCACCAGTCGCCGTCAAGACAACTGGTGGACCAGCCTGGGATATTGAACAGGTAGATATGATTATATTTTGAATGTCCCTAGAGATCAGCCCTAACAAGCGTTGCACAGGGCGGCTTCAAAGTAATTTTATAAAGGTTAAAAAACCTATTCCATGATCACCAGGGTAGACTTCCTGGCCTTATCTACAAAAGTCTTGGAATCTTTTAAAGGTTTCCAGCCAAAACAAAAAAAATATTGACATAAAGTTGACTAACAGAGATTTGAAATCAGAGCTTTTAAGTTCGACTCTTCAAAAGTCATTCCCTCTTTGACTTCGATCAACGATGTTCGTATTGTTGATCAAAGCTCTGAGAAGAATCTGAGAAAAGGGTAAACCAATCGGAAGCTCAGATGAATAAAGACAAATTTCAGCAACAGCTAAAAGCTAATGTCATAAATCCGACCAATTTGCCAAAACACAAGTTGTTTCGTACTCACTACCCTATCTACTCATACAAACTTAAATTAACAAAAGTTTACCACAATAATGAGGTCTCTATTGTAATCAAAACTATTTAAGAGATTCCTATTAAGATTTGAAACAAGTCCGTAACAGTCAAGGCTTGAGCTATGCTATACTCCGTCGGTTTAGGTAGTTAACTAAAGGTAAACAATCTTGGCATGTCTTTTTATCTAAAAGTTGTTTATAAATTGTACGTAAAAATCTTTGCAAATAGGTATTTACCTAAATCGATGTTAGCCAATAAGCTAAATTTAAATAATCTTTGTGTATATTTTATACGACCTCTTTAATATAAAAAGACATACCAAGACTGTTTACCTTTAGTTAACTACCTAAACAAACGGAGTATAACTTTAGGAAGCCTTGTAGTGTTGTATTACGAGGCAATAACGGTGTTTCAGTCATGGATAGTAGGCGTTGATATTTTTACATTCATCGCTGTTAATCACGCGCTAGTTTGGCTACATATATACCTATCTAGAAACTTCTTCAAACTTTGAGGATATTAGGTACAGGTAGAAAGATAAATCAAATATGGTTTCAATAACTGACTACTAAGCAATTACTCATGCTTAGATTATGATAGGGGAAGATATAAAACTCTGAAGGTAATTTAACCTATCAGATACCTGCAAAACGAGACACAATAGTAAGACAATAACAGCGCGGTCGCTTGTCGCTCGGGGATTCATGAATTCGTCACGCAAATGGTGATCGAAATTTTAACTGAATCTGCTATAAATGGTCTCTCCCTGAATTTAGTGTTATATGGACAGTTATACAACGACAAAAACAACGAAGTCTACCCAAAAACCAAAGCACATTTTACTCTAGCCCTGCTGAAACTACCTGTAAAATTTCTTTGAACGTAATAGAAATGAGAAAATTTCGCAAGTGAATATAGCACAATTATAATTGCATTACCCAAAGGCACAAAATGCCTAACAGTCTCATTCATAAAAATCCTCTAAAATAGGTTTAAAATACTTATTAGTTAAAATGCTCATTAGTACTAATAAGCCTTTTATAAAATTCTCTATTCATAAACGTTCAATAAACCCTTTATAGTTATGTTCTCGTTATGAGACACTTTAGCGTTGTTATGTTGTCGTTCTGATGAATCCATGGATGAAAAAGACAAAACCACTGGTATCCACGGCAAAAAACGTCACAAAAAAATGTAAAACGTCACCTAATACATTTAATTTTGTTTGTCAATATTCATATTGCTTGTATAGTTCGTCCGCTATAAGTTGGCGAGTGTGAATCTGCGAATTTTGGCGTTTGAAATATCGTACAAAAATAAAGGTTTAAAAAAATAAATGCCAATAACTGTTTTTAACAGCAATAAGAACTGCAAATTGCATTAATTTTTTTAAAACCTTTATTTTTGTACGATATTTCAAACGCCAAAATTCGCAGAGCCTAACTTCACACTCGCCAACTTATAACGGACGAATTGTATCGTGCTGCCGTGCAGAGGATATTCGACTCGTGTTATTTTTCGAAGAAAATTGTATTGCACAAAAAATGCGAATCACAGTTAGTTGAGACAAACCATGGATTTCTCCCCAATTCACGACGACCCCAACATTTTATAGATCAATTAAAAAGGCTATGGTATTTTTGTTGAAACGGTATCGTCATTTGAACTCTACAGCTGGTAAAGAAAACGGATCACATCTCTTCTGGTAAATCTTTCGACGACGTGAAACATTTTCTACTCGTTCAATTAAATAGCATGTTAATGCTTGCAGAGCTTGCATAGCTAACGATTTCACTAAACAATTTTATAAAAAAAATAGCTCTACTTTACACCTCCTTACAACAAACCTCAAAACATACGGTTCGGACGAGAAAGAAAAAGAAAAGAAATCAGCTGTTGCACATTTGTCGGCCATATTTCTCTTTATTAAAGGTTTATAGTAGGGTCGAGCCTGTTATAAGTTACAAAGCCACTATTGAATACTTACAAAGCTTTTTAGCGTTATTGGACGTTTATGAATAATGCTTTTCGGGATTCTCATTATAACAAGCTAATAAACCTATTTTATCTTGTTATGAATAAGACTGTAAGAGTTTAAGGGCCTATTTCACCACCTATGATTAAGTTGCCAATATTTTACTTGGCAAATAATTTCATACAAATTCTGTTTCATATTTGAATTTATTCGGGAAGTAGTGGCTACCCGGACTTTGTGAAACAGGCCCTAAGTCCGCCTTTGTATCCTTACGAATATGTGCATAAAGTATTAAATAAATAAATTGCAACCTTCATTTTTCGGTACTCTTGTCATCAATTTGAAACCATCAGGTCATCACATCAACATCTATTTGCAGGTGCTAAAAGCCGGGCGTCTACTCTGCAAGCCCCCGCGACCCGTTAGCTTCATTGACGAACAAGAGATGCGCTGCGTGTACTCTCTAATTTACGAGGTGTTCCGATGTGAGTTTACAAACCAGTTCATTATCATCATCGAACCGGGACTAGACAGCAACTTATCTGCTTCTAAGCTACCCAGTGGTCGCAGGATACAAGGCAAAGAACTTCGGAGACCCAGGTAACCCCCATGAAATGGTCAGTTACGCCAAGGTATTGCTGGCCTTTCTTGAGGAATGGTGGTTCGAATAACACATTTGTTCCACCCCACAGAACAAAGAAGTTTCACCCGCACCCAAAACGCGCCCTCGCTTTAGTTGTTAAGTTTCGGATACCAGCCCGATATACTATACTATCATCCTCGAATTTAACAACGAACACGTCAAGCCAAGTCTTGAATTTATTGCTGCCGTGTCAAAATTTCAACCACAAACCCTCGCGTGAATCTTTTCTGCATAGGTAAGGCAAAGTCGTTAAAATAGAAAATAAACCTATAAAAACCTCTAAATATATCACGAAATAAAAAGTTCCCCTGCGTGAACCTACTTGTAAATGACTGCCAAATAGCATATATCTGTCGTAAAGCGCTCATTTAACAACGCGCCAAAGCAAAAGTCGAATAAAAGTGAAGTGTCACGAAGTTCTGGCGTAGGCGAGGTGGCTGCTTGTAAATTAACAACGCCATGCTGAGCTGCTTTATTGCAGTTACAAAGCGTTATTCAACTTTATCAAGTTGATGCCTACACGATAAAGTTGGCATAAACAACGCTCTAACTTAAACTAACTAGTTTCTTTGTTATTAATAAGTCGGATATTTTCATTTCGGTGTTCATATCAGTTCGCTATGCCTAAAAAACTTAATGTGGTACTAGGTCTTATTAAAGTTATGCCAAATATTTATAGTATTGGAACTCGCTTAAAATTCCTATGAAACATCGGAACAGTTTAGTCACGTAAACTGCGAAAGTATTTTCTTGTTATATTTATGAAATGGAACTTGGAACTACCAAAAGTACCTACCATATTGTTTGATGGTAATGGGTATGTGGAAGGAAACTGTTTAAGCTTTATAATGTCCAAGTAAACTAAATAGGTATAAAATGCAGTAGATACTGTGATCTTAGCAGATGAGTTAGTCAGCGATAGTTAAGTTTTTTTACATACTAAAGTCTTGCGTGTGACTATCAAAGATTTTCTAGACGTCCGCTAAACGGAGTCAATTCCACCCGGCTCCATCTTTCCGGGGTGTAACCGTTCCGATAACCGACCACCTTGAGCTTCTTGGAGTAACACTCTCGTCTACTCTCAATTTCGGCTCATACATCGAGGCAAAAGCCCAGCTGGCTGCTAAAAAATTGGGGATCTTAGCAAGGGTGAGACGGTACTTTACGCCGGAACAGCTGCTCAACCTGTATAAAGCGCAAGTTCGATCGTGTATGGAGTACTGCTCTCATCTTTGGGGTGGGTCTGCCAAATACCAGCTTGATGCACTTGAGTCGATTGAGAAGCGAGCCAAGAAGATCATCGGTAATGATGCACTTGTTGAGTTGAAACTCCAAAGTCTTGGACATCGGCGCCGAGTTGCTAGCCTGTCGGTTTTCTATCGGTTGCACTTCGGGGAGTGTGCACAGGAATTGCACAATTTAATTCCGTCAAGTCCTTTCCATCATCGGACCACTAGGCGTACGGCGATGCGTCACCGGTATATGGTGAACATTCCACCCATACGCTCAAAGCGGTTTGGAAACACATTTATTATGCGTACAGCTAAGGAGTGGAATTCCCTGCCGGGGTCTGTGTTTCCTGATAGCTACAACTTAGGAGTCTTCAAGTCAAGAGTGAATAGGTTACTTCTAGGCAAGCGTGCTCCATCGTCGGCCACATCATCGCTTACCATCAGGTGAGATTGTGGTCAAACGCGAGCCTATGTATTATAATAAAAAAAAAAAACGTTAGTTCTGAGCCTTACCCTAAGGGTTATGAACATAGTCGTAGATATAGATATCTATTTTGTAATTAAAGTAGGTAGGCAACAGTAGGTCCAATTCCTATTTTGTTTCTGGAATTCAACTATGAAGCCAGCTAGAGCAACAAAAAATGTATCTACTGTAAAGCCGTTATGTAGGTCTATAACTGCTTTCGCCGAAATAAAAATGCCATGAATTCAATACTTTTCTGCTCGTTTTATTATTCAGCACTTTGGACGTCTATCCATATAGAAGTTTTCGGTCACGCGACATATTTATTTTGCGGTTTTATTTGAACTTTGCTTTCATATGATTTATATTTTCAGATAAAACCATTTTGGATCAAGCTTTAGAAGACATAGGATTCTTGCATCGTCAGCACGGGGTGAGTTTTATTGATTTAAATGAAAATTTAGTCATGTGACGAGGAGGGATGAAACTCATTTACTAAAAGAGTTCTGAATTTACATGAAATGGATGGAGAGGGTGAGGGAGGCCAAAGAAAAGATGGATGGATTGTGTGAGGAGTGATATAAAAGAAAAGAGTTAGTGATAGTGTGACGGATGACAGGACAGAATGGAAGAAGAAAACGTGTTGCACCGACCCCAAGTAATATGGGATAAGGGCAGGAAGAAGAAGAAGTCGTCTGACCATCCATACCGTTGGAAAACCCAACAATATCTGTTACGAGGGAATCAAGTTCCTAATAGACACTGAATGCAAGACTTGAGAGATGATTTCATGGAAGATAATTACACAGGAGAAGTCACAAGTCGTGTTAAATAATTAATGGATCCGCACGAGATGCGTCTGACTAGATCGGAAACTAGATCCGGTTAGGTATCTACTCATAATTCTGCTTTTAGAAAGTAAATAGGTAAAACAAAAGAAAACAGTTCATCAGTGTAACAAGATAGTAAGCAGTTGATCAGTATCTCTATTAAAAAAATGTTAGCCAAAAATGTTGACTTCAATCATTGTTATGCCGTTCTTGAACTTGTAAAAAAATTACGAAGGTCTTTTTTACCATTTGCGGTTGTCAAGGCTGTATATTTAGCCCTCATTACCGAGCAGTAATAACTCCCGCTTAGGGTAGGTTCTACAAGATGTTACAATAAAAAGTATGCCCCATCTAACTCGCATTACGACGTTCTCGTGACCAAAACCATTTCTTTTTCGAATGTTGAGAATGCTCACGAAAATGAGCTCTATATTTATGATCATTTATTCTTGTATGCGAACGAAAAAATCGGCATTTTGTAGATTTGGAGACTGATAAAATGATTTCTATTAATAAAAACACGAATCGTCGTGTTCGAGACGTTTTAGGGAGACACCATTTAATTGGCGTTATGACAAATGAGGAATAAACTCTAATTTAAAAGAGCTGTTACAATATTAACTTGCTGCTTCATTTGAGTGAGATATTTGATGCCTAGTTAATTTTCAGAATCATATTGTGAGAATAAAGGCAGCTTTTGGCGATCAATCTGATGGTGCTACGTATACCTACGATGTGACTACTGTAACCATGGCTGTTACCAACAGTCTCATTTTATTTACAGTTTGTGGAGCACCGTCACAACGTATGGCTGTTTCTGATGGAGTTAGCGAGAAGACGATGGAGAGCGAGGCCCAGGAACGAGATCGAACGAGCCACGAGGCTCTTGGAAGAGAACGGATCTCCTTTCAAGGAGATAGAGAATACCATATGGGAGCAAAGGGTGCACCTTGCAGCCTCTATAGCGAGGATTCGCATAAAAAATCGGGCATTCTCGTAAGTTGTAACAATCTAAATATAGAATTAAGAACGTAAAAAGCATAGGCACCTTATTTTATAGATTGGCTCGCGCTTGACTACTCTCACCTGATGGTAAGCGATGATGTGTTCAAGAGTTTATGAGTTCGAGGGTAAAGCACGCTTACCTAGAAGTAACCTATTCCCTCTTGACTTAAAGACTCCTAGATTGTAACTATCAGGAAACAGAGACTCCGGAAGAGAATTCCACTCCTTCGCTGTATGCATAATAAATGTGTTCCCAAAACGTTTACTGCGTATGAGTGGGATGTCCACCATGTCCATTGACAAATAATCATACTATTACTACTACAATACTATTACTAGCTACAATCGAATGATAATACTATTGGGAAAAATAAATATGATTAAGTACGCAGGTATCTTGTACGGTTCTAAGGTAAGTACCTAAGTAAGTCGAGTAACTCTATCCTTACTTATTGAACGATTTGTCGTGCGGCCCAAATAAGAGTAGCATGCTTACGCAAAAATCGAAGGTCGCAGTAAGAAACATTGATGTATAAAGGTCATTACAATGTTTTATTGTCTGCAGGCTATCGGATTTATTGCCGCCCCATCTACGCGAGGAACGTGTGTCGGCGTGTGTCAACAAGGACACCGTCACTGGATGGGTCAACACTTTCAAAGCCAAGTTAGTACTGAGTGCCTAGTTTTTTAACCTATCTCATACCCGCAAAACGAGACACAATAGTAAGACAATAACAGCGCGGTAACATGCGACCGGCGGGAGACCATCAAAACGACTTTTCCCTTTCTGGGCGGAGTGGTAAGGCGTGTCAGACTTCTACTGACTAATACCCACTCCTGTTCCTTCTTTGCCCTAATTCCAGGATCTCGAAAACTGAGAGCCTAGTACGCGTGTGCTTTACGTTTACGCATTCAGCACGTTTGTGACATTCGGCGCATATGATTGGCCCGCTCCTAGCTCTTAACCAATCAGAGAGCCAAACGCGGCCAAACGTTTCGGTTAGGGGGAGAATTTTGGAAATTCCTCTCTTAGTGCTCGCCTATGTCATAAAAAGGAAACCTTGAACAAAATTGATATGTCAGTCAGTCAGGTTCTTCTGTAATTTAAATATACTAGCGAGCGACCCGCCCCGACTTCGTACGGGTGCAAAATTATCAGTGTTTCCCTACTATATTATACATGTATTATACATATAAATCTTCCTCTTTAATAACTCTATATATTAAAAAAAAAACCGCATCGAAATCCGTAGCGTAGTTTTAAAGATTTAAGCATACATATATGGATATAGTAGGGACAGAGAAAGCGACTTCTTTTATACTACCTAATGGTCGATAATGTTTTACAGAAAAGTGGCGTTACTAGTGAAGCGACTACATGAGATGGGCTACACGTACAGCAACTCTCGCCAGCTTTGTGCAGGAGAGTACAGATTTGATCGCGTCTGTCCAAGGTGGGTATTCTTTATTGTATTTTCTTGTATGTCCTTGTCATTGGCGTAAAGTAAATTTTGTTCTTCAAACTGATTTGATCATCTAGGTACTATTACTAACATTATAAATGAGAAAGTAGGTAACTTTGTCAGTCTGTTGTCTCTTCTCGTCTTAACGGGTTTGGTTTAAACTTAGCGCACTATGTCCTGCAATAGGATACTTTTCATCCTCGGGACTTTGTTTCCTTGGGATAATTGTCACCTATCACGCGGGCGAATTCGATGTACAGAATCTACTTTTAAAGTTGGGTTTATGATGCCTCTTCCAGATTTATCACTTTGCGTCCACCAGAAAATGGCAGCATTGGCCAAATGGACCTTGTTAGAGAGGGAGTGATTGTGCTTCAGGTACTTTACTTTTCATGCTACTTCTGTTTACTTTATTACAAGCTCACAACTAGAATAAACGTGAAATACAATTGCGAAGCAATTGGTTCACGCCAATTCATCGCGACTTGGTGGTCCTATCCTACGTGCAGTGTGCGCAAAGTTGCCACTTCATCCGCAATTCTACCTAAAAATTAGTTCGCACGTAAATATCAATCCATAACGTCCGGTTATGTGCAGTGCGCACATAACCGGACGCGAATCAGATTGCCGTCCCAGAGTAAAGGAACAGAGAGTGCACCTGAGTTAGTACTCATGCTTGAGCACTATGAAATCTTTTGTTAAGATTGACCACTTTATATATTTATGTCGCACACAAATGTTGTCATCATCTCATGGATTACGGCCCTAATAAATGTTCCAAAATCCATCCAAGAACTGCTCCGAAAAATGTTTTCGTTTCTTGCTCCAGGAGCGTGAATTCTGCGAGGGTGCATCAACTCTATGCCGCGCCCTCCGCGCCAACGCTCTCCAAGGCGTAGTGGCGCAAACACACGCGTCTTCCCCTCGCTGTTCCGCATACCTTGCTGCTCAACTGCGGGAGCTAGCCGCAGTCATCAAAGCGAAGGCGCCAGCAGCACCAGCGACACCTGAACTCGGGAAGCTAGTCGTATTTGGAGCTGGTGATAAGTATGTGTAATGTTGTTTCACCTATTTAGCAGAGGGTTAGCAAGAACACACGACGATATTTTTTAGATATCTGATGTCGTACTTATATAAATCAATTGACTGATCTCAAACGATTCAATCCGATTGCGGTCTTCTTAAGATGAATGCTCCAAGGTATATTTAAATGAACATTTAACCTACAGAACCTGTTAAATGCAGAAAAGTTACGAAAATTTCAAATGAAATTTTGACGGGCAGTTGTAACATTCACTTTAAACCTAAACTGCTATTTTTCCAGGGTGGAAAGTTACTTGTGTGCTCTACGCGAACTGGGAATCGAAGCCGCCGCGGGTCCACAATCCGGGGCTCCCGTGTGCGTCATCAGTGAAGCGGTGCATTGTGACACTCCCACAGTCACGAACGCGTTGGATGGAGTTGTGGCAGTGCTGGCCACTCCACCTAACTCCTACTCAGCCGTTACAGACCCGATTGATCTGGTTTGTGGACGCGGCGGAGACCTTACCATGCTTGAGGTATGATTAGTATGATGAGGTATGAGGCAAGATATAGAAATTTTAAAATTGTAAGTTCAGAATCAAGCAGCATAAGGTAATATAAACCGATGGTCCCTAGGTAAAGTATCGAAAGTGAAAATCGCTACTTTGCAAAAGAGCGATTTAAAGTTTATTTTTTGCATAATTTTGTCACGGGTTATTAAATCTTTATAAAAATTAGGTCTCTAACTATCGGGAAACGAAGTTGTATTAAAAAACATCCTTTAAAAAGAGCTCAAAACAGTAATAATAAGAAATTGCTATTTTTTTGATTCGATACTTTACGTAGGGACCATCGAAACATATGCGTATTTCCTTGCTCCAGATTCTCACAGAAGCGGAAATAGATGTGAAAGGCAAGGAGCGCGTGCAAATGATATTGGAGGAACAAAAGAAAACTTTAAGATCACTCATGTCGAAACCACAGGTAATTTACGAACAACATATGAACATGGGAAACAGATACTCTTTTTGTTCTGGGCTACTTGCATTTTTGTCGGTTTTAGATCCAGCTGATATTGTACGAGACTCATTCAGCTTTGGAAGCAGAGAATCAAGCGCAAATCACGCGGGCAGTAGCGGAAGCCAACAGGCTGGCTCGGGAAAGGCATGCCTTCCTGAAAAGGAGGCACCGACAACCTGTGAGTTCACTTATTTCATTTCCTATATCATTTATTTAAGCCTTATACCTTCCGATGTACATTTAATATTTTATTAATTGCTTACTACAAGAAGCAATTGAATTTTCTTTGTTTGTTAACCAACACATTTTATAGGGTTAAAAAATGCCAAGTTATCGAATCTACGTCATTTGTTCCAGAGCCCACAAAAACAAGTTACCCAGCCAACCGCCAATGAATCCGGTGTCACCAATGAAACTGTCGTCACTAATGAATCTGCTGTAACCAACGAATCGATGACATCATTCACTACTGTATCTACTACAAACGATAAAGGTTACACGGAAGACGGGTCCAGCTGCGGTTGTCTCGACGACACGAATCCCTCCACCAGTTCCCCACCAGGCACAGCGAAGGGCCAGCCAAATGATGCTGTTCTGAAGAAACAAGCAGAGAATACGGAAGTAGAATCACGGCTGGGGACGTCAAAAGCAAGACCTATTCCTGAAATGCCGAACTATGATGTTCCAAAAGACCCTGACAAAGACAGTCCTAATGTTATTGTAAGTACAAGCACTAACCAATAACATTATATTTATGTAGTGTAGAACTTCAAAAAAAAAAATCAGAATCAGATAAGAAAATTAATCCGTCAAACCTTTCAGTATAGTGGGCCTGGTGAGATTGAGCTTGCGCTTTAATTTTAATCAACACGGGATGATTCAAATTAAGGCGCAAGCTCCACTGCTGGAAATTTTTAGTCTTCAGTTCTGTCCAATAAAATAATTTTGGACTCCATTGTTCCAGGTGCCAAGTTGTGATCTATTTGAAATAAGGACGCTGCCAAATCTGGGCAATGGTTTGGATATAAATTATATACTAGACAGGGACGGGTGTTATCTTGGCCTTATCCAGAGGAAGGTTAGTATTTCGTTTCGCTAATTTTGAGAATAATTTTAATTTGGTTGTGCGATATAGTGATCAAACTTTTGACAGTAGATAAAAGCACGAGAAGATGTTTTTATCTAAATGATGGCATAGAGAAAATTCTCTTAATAACTTCTAACTTGCACAAGTGCTTACTCTAGTAGGTTTGACTTTTAAAAGGTTTGACCTAGCAATATCTAATGGGCTGTGGAATTGTTTGTAAGAGTTACCGTGGCCCTGGAACTTCTTTGAGACCCTGATTTGGAAATGATGGTACACAGGTGGGCTATAAAATAGCCCACCTGTGTACCAGTACCATGTGCCAGTAAGTCTGACCTCTTTTACTTTTCACCCAGGGTGGGACAAGTCATTTGATGTTGTGAAAAAACAGTGTAGTGATGAGTTAACTAGGATTTGATAACAATGATGACCTAAACGATGTTGCTTAGCTGTTTCGACAGACCTTAACAACGTAACGTTGCCTACAGGAGATCACCCGTCTCGACGCTAAGTTTATGATCCGCGTAGCGGAAGACCGCGGCTTGTTCGGGCCGGGCGCGGGGGCGGGCGCTCAGCCGCAGCGGCGCAAGCGCGTTGAGACCGCACAGCTCTCGCCCAGGAGGAGACGACGCAAGGCTAGCTTTGAGGTGTGATATTCTAGCATTCAGTCTTATTTTCAAAAAGCAAATTCTTATTCCTATACCTGGTGGATCTTATAGATTTTTTATAACGCATCAGAAACTCAGGGACGCGTAAGCATAAAAGTGTTAATGGTCTACTTCTAAACTGAAGAAGGATTGGGCAAGTCATACCTTTACGCAGTAAGAGCCAGCAAACAGGCGTCTTTACTGGGATTAACTAGAAAACGCTTTCCCGTCTTGATTTGGACACGTTTCCAACAAATTGCCAAAGAAGGCGTAACACTGAGAAAAGAGTGAGGCCATGCGGGGTCCTTTGGCCAGCAGTGAGATAACGGAAGCTGAGAAGAACAAAATGTATACATACCCTTATCAGGTGGAGCGAGTAGCAGCCCCGACATACGCGTCCATGTCGCGCGCCACGCGGCGCGGCAGCGCGCCCGGCAGCCTGACGCCGGTGCGCTGCGAGGCCGTGCGCTGCGAGCGCCACGCGCGCCAGCAAGCCGCCGCCGCCACCGCCGCCGCCTGCACTTGCAACGCTCGACACAGGTAGTACTGACCCACAGAGCACCGACATCCTCTAGCTGTTAATGCTAGGCGCCACCTCCAAGAGCGAGTGTCTGAAGCCGCCCTAAAATTTTTGCGCGAGTGGCGAGGCGACAGACGAGCACGTATTGTGTAACAGCGCGTTCCTTA
Source organism: Mythimna separata (assembly GCA_030763345.1). NCBI lineage: Eukaryota > Metazoa > Arthropoda > Insecta > Lepidoptera > Noctuidae > Mythimna > Mythimna separata. The sequence goes on along the minus strand of CM061177.1, from coordinate 15,230,431 downwards.
TTCGCCTTGCACACTTTATATTGTGTTTATGAATGTTTAAGTTTAAGGACTAGGCGAAAGGTGACAGGGTCGGGCTGACCATATAGTTGGAAGTGGCATTTGCCAGCCGGGCTTCTAGCCTTCACGGGCCCCTACTCTACGCTGCACAATTTACCCCTTAGCCTTGCCAACTATCCTACATGTAAAGTATATAAATTAACTGATATCGAACGTTTCTGTTGGATTCTCCGTGGCAAAAATGCATCTTTAATTTGTACTTAATACTATCGAATCGTGGTAATTCACTCGATCGTGGATGTGGCGCCCTAGCCAAGAGACGGCATTGTCCAAACTACTATTAGTACAAACGCTATAGCTATGATAGCTAACATATGCGCAATTTATTAGTAATGGCGTCTCTAGTAGCAGCTATCGTGACATTTCTGTGCTCTGTGGACTAACCTTTTGGACATCGATCAAATAAGGACTCTGCACGAAAATTTTTCAACACTTTTATTTAAAAAAAAAATTCATTGGGTATCACTACTCATGTTGTCGAAGAGACGAATTTTCCAAAAATGCCAACGATTAAGGTTTTATGTCTGGTCGAGCCATAGTCCGGGAGGTAGCGTTGCATTTTAGGCAGTGTTATTAACCTACTTCAAAAAGTTTCAGCCGGCGCGCGGCGTAATATGACTTGATTATTTTTTTATACGACTCCCAGAATCACCCACACCGCTACCTGAGCAGCCAACGTTTGGTTCACTTATTGGTCATAAATATAAGATCAACAGCCTTTCTATGACTTTTTCATTTGCAACGCTACCTCCCGGACTATATCAGACGTTAAAGAATAGCGCACCATTACAAGCCATTGCTTGGTTTAGTTCTGAATAGTTTCGGAGGTGCTACTAAATCGATAGTCAGCCGAGAGAGCAAATTTCGTTTTATTTTGTCTGAAAAATCCCGCAGTTTATCTTTATAGAAAACGAATTAAGGTTCCACATTTCTCCTTCTGGATTTTTGTTTACAACATTAGGAAATACCGCAAAGCATGTGGAGCCTTTAGGTACCTACTCCGTCAATGGCGATGGTCTGTTCAAATATAAATTAAGGCGTCGCATGGTTAAGGTGAAAGCGTCAGGGTAGCCCGCTAAATTCAAATTTTCTTATGTTTTTTGCAATCGCAATTGCAGGAACGTGTTTGACCTTAAAAAAATCGTTCCTACAACTAACGGCCGAAATTAATAATCAATCCATCACATATCTGAGATTGAGAAACAAATGAAACAACAGAAAACATGTAAATTTTTGTATGGTATCATTTGTTTTTCAATCTCCGATATGTGATGGATTGATTAATAATTTCGGACGTTAGTGAGGCTTGTGTTGATGATTTTTATGGTTATAATTATGTAGGTAACTAGTTACGTTTTACAGTCGCTTAAGTATTTTTAACTTCATACAACCTACCACTGGCTTGCAAATTGCAAAAAACGTAAGAAAATTTGAATTTCGTGGGCTACCCTGAAGCTTCCCCCTTAAGCCTTATGCGTTACAGACATGCCATGAGGCGGGGATGCATGCGTCACAGACAAGACATGCGCTGGAGACGCATGCGTCACACAAATGACATGTTTGTAGGACGCGAGACAGGATTAACATGTATGTGTCGTCAAGTGTATTAAATATTGGTTAAAGACTTAAATTGTAACGTATTGTAACAGCTTGTAAGGTACAATTCCGAAGGCGACGGCAGGCTGCAAACGGAAGCGGCACTGTCGCCATCTTCGGAAGGGTCTTCATAAAATAGGGTATTTGACTACCATCAAAAATGAATACCTATTTTAGACAGAAGAAAATGGAGAAGTTCTACGCAGTTGAAGTTATAATATTTTCCTTATCACGATCACGCAAAACGTCGTTTGTACGGAACGGCGCGAAGATTCCTGACGTATGACATCGGACACGTAGGGCTGTCTCTGTTTATCATAATTTAAAACCGTAATTTTTTTTACAGTTTTATCAAGGTTTTGAGTAATATTTAAAAAATCAGTCAAATACCCTGTTATAGACAGCGTTTTGGTCGCTGTTTGAATGCGGTTGGGCGGCACTGCCGCTACCGTTTGCCTACTCCGTCGGAATTGTACCTTTATTGAATAGTTTGCTTTGAAATTGTTCGTCCGTAGATACCGCCGCTCGTCCGCGAGTGGTGCGACCGGGGCGCCGGGCGAGCGCTTGCCGGAGCTGCCGTGCCGCCAACCGTTCCCGCTCGTCGTTCACGAGCTAAGACTAAAAAACGTTCTCCACCACCACCATAAGATTTTCGCTTCCTGATTTCGTACCTACTAGACTAGAATGACACTGCGACTTTAGTTTTAATGGGTTTGTAGACACACATCAGTCACTTCACAGTTATGTCACCGTCGGGATTTAAAAAAATGCTGTATTTTGGATCGATTTAAACAGTTTTTTTTGCAGTTTTTTTTTTTGGAAATATTAGCAACCTGTTATACTTGGAAGTGTTTCTGCGTAGCGCGCATCTTTAGGCGTAAATAAGTGACTGATGTGTGTGTAGCTTGACTTCGATTATTGTCAGTTGTTCAGAAATAGTCGTATGCTGTTGATTTTAAAGTCGAAAATCAGCTTTTTTGATATGATAAAGAGATTTATTACGGTGAATGGTTGTAAAACTCAGACGATTAAAAGATTTATTCCCGATTTCTGAATTAAGAATTTGGAATGGAGTTGTTTTCAAACTCTAACCTGACAATTTGATCAACTACGGCTTGACATATTTTAACCCCCAAATACTCAATTCAGGAACTGGTTCTTAGAAATCGTTTGTTGTTATCTCTTATCCGTAATGAATTACTAAATTAAATATACTTTATCTTGAGACTCGCATGTTTATCAATCAGTTGAAACTGATTTCTCTTTAGACTATTATTTTTTCTACAATATAAACTTTAAAAATCTACTGTTGTTTTATTTAAAACTAGCGACCCGCCCGGCTTCGCACGGGTGCAAATTTATCAGTGTTAGGGCCTGTTTCACAATGTCCGAGTAGGCACTACTCACTGAATAAATTCAAAAATGTGACAGAATTCGTATGAAATTATCTGTCAAGTAAGATACTCGAAACTTAATCATAGGTGGTGAAACAGGCCCTTACTCTAGGTACTATATTGCATGTACCTATTATACAAATAAACCTTCCTCTTGTAAAAAAAAAACACGTAAAATCCATTGCGTAGTTTTTAAGATTTAGGGTCAGTTCACACCGAGACACGACGCGACGATGCAAGAAGAGGTCAGTGACAGCGCGCTGCGCCGCGCGCCGCCGCGAGACTCATCGCAACGTTGCGAGGCGCATAGTAAAATCGTCGGCAACACAACGACGCGAATGTAAAATCGCACCGAAGCATGAAGCAACGTATTCTAAATTCTCACAATGAAATGTGTATCTTTTCGTGTAGTAAATAAAGTTCTATTTTGAGTCACTCTATTAAAATGTGCACGCAGCGTCACGTCGCGTATGTGCAGACGCGACGTTGACAAGCATAAAGCGCAGGCCACACCGCCAGCTAGCGGGCGGGCGAACATCGTTTCACCTCTTTACATACTTCGGTTCACACCGCGAGCTACGGACTAACCTGACGAGCTAAGCTAACGAAAAATCCGACGAATCCAGTGAAGCTACTCGTTCATCTCGTTACAAATTTGTTTTTTACATTTCCTCGTAACGTTGACGTCGCGTCTGCACGTAACAAGCACTAAGCGCAGGCCACACCGCCAGCTAGGGGGCCGGCGAACATCGTTTCACCTCTTTACATACTTCGGTTCACACCGCGAGCTACCGACTAAGGCTAAGAACTCACGGAGCGATTTTCACCCGCGACCGCCGCGGTCTTATTTTAAAACTCACGAGAACGGTTATTTGCGTGGTTACGCAGCCGCCGCGGTTGAGACGGGCGGTTGCAAAATAGTGTTGGATTTCTGTACCTCCCGCCCCCGCGGTCGCCCGCCAACCGAGCGCAGAGCGCGCGGGCGCCACCCGCCAAGGTTGCGGGTAACCGCGGCTCGCACGATTCTGCTAGTTGCCCGCCGGTACAGCGGGATCCGCATACAACCGCGTACACCGCAGGCGTAAAACGCGTCGTGAGTTGTGATTTAATTTTTTACATAATTATGTATGGAACAAACATTCTACAGAAGCTGCGGGCCCGCAACCGCGGCGGATGCGGGCGAAAATCGCTCCGTGAGTTCTTAGCCTAACCTGACGAGCTAAGCTAAAGAAAAATCCGACAATTCCAGTGAAGCTCGTTACAAGTTTGTTTTTTACATTTCCTCGTTACATTTTTCTTATAATAAAAAAACAAAAACTTTGTATAAATAAAACAAACTTTATTCATTAATGTTACAAAGTCCATAAGAGGCTCATTTACAACAATACTCGTTTGTTCAATGTTATTACTATAATAAGCGCGTCACATTAAAGCATTCCGAATCCTTTCGAGTAGCTTATTGCTTTCATCAGTCTGTCTTGTAGTTTGTCCTTGGTCTCGTATTCGGGGAGAAGTAGGACGTTGAAGCAGGTATGTGCGGTGGGGAGGCGATCGCAGTCGGGACCGTTCCTTGCGATGACGAGTTTGAGATGGCTCAGGCCTCCTACGGGCACCCGGTCTGAACCGGTCGTGAACTGCAGGAGCTTCCTCTTGTCGTCTAGAGACAAACTGTGCACGAGGCTCCAGAAGTCTTTTATTGTTTGAGAGTCAGATGAGTAGCCGCCGTCGTATTCTGTTGATTTTTCTAGCTCGTTGAAGTCGAAGTTCTGTAAAGAGATGTTTTATTTAGCCTCTGCAAGATGAAAATAGCTGTGCCGCTATTTGTGTTAGTGTATAAAGAAGGTGTTTTATATGTGTGTCTTATCTTTCTGCAAACCGAAATAAATAATATAGGGACGAAATAATGTGCACTACATTTAACGAAGGCTTTATATTATTTTTATGATGAGCAATAATGGTTTATGCATTAGAAAACTTACGTCCCGATTGGTGTTAAGACATTTTAGGACAAATTTTATCGATTTGAATAAATGTCTGTCTCATATTTTTCATAGTGATAATAATTGTTTAATGCAACGTACTATCGTAAAACGTGAACCAAATTAGAAATAGTTCACCGAGACTACGCTGTATTTGCGTTAAGAAAATAGTGGCTCATTGTTGTCACTCAGCCACGCTTTTTGACCAATCAAAGCATAGCAAATTGGCAATCCGTGTTCACATTGACTGACCACCAGTTGATTTGTGGATTTTAAAAATATTCCTGCTCTTATTCGTAAAAATAAAAGTGATAACTCTGACGAGTACGATTAAATTTTAAAATAATTGCATAATATTAATAATTGAAGATATTATGTACTAAAAAGTCTACTTCAATGTTATTGGATTCATTTGTACCATAACGTCTTTAATTTGCGCATTAATTTAGAATTTCACCAGGTAAAAGACTTGGACACTTACCTTGCTACCACACACCAGCATCTCGACCTCCTCGGGCCGGAACAGCGAGGCCAGCGGGCTCTCGTCCGTGACCATGAGGAAGCCGCGTCGGAACGCCTTGAACTGAGTGTCCACCGACTCGTTTAGCAAGAAATCCGAGTACATTTCTACGAATTCCTGGAATTGAATGAAGAAGTATTGTAGTGTAGGGAAAATAATAATTAGGAATGTACAAATATCTAATGAATATGCATATACGTAAAGGGGAATACAAAAACATCATCGATCGTCTTTTTTGTCACAATCGAAACTCCAAAACAAATGCTGAAATCAGTTTTTTGGTCGGAACCGAACCTTTAGAGCAATAACGCACTAGCGGCTAGGACGCAGCGGTCAGGTCGCGGCGGCCTGGCCGCTAGTGCGCTATTGCTTTAAGTCTGTCTGTTTACATCAAAAAGAAAAATATGAAATATCAAGGAGAAATTTTAAAATTGAAAGTGATGTTTGAAAACAATCATCAAAGGGACAAATGTGTACGAGTACATTTAAAGGCTGATGATTGAAATATTCTTCTTACCTTTTTATTTTCCTGAGTAACAAATATATTATCCCCGTTTTCTTTGAGATCGTGGAAGATGGCGTTTCCGAAAACGTCCTGATAACAGATCCTGAACGTCTGGTAGTATACTTCTTCTAAATCACTGCCTGTGTAGTCGAGCATATCTTTTAAACCATTGTAAAGCGTCTGGAAACAATAAATCATTATTATATGGTGTAAGGGGGAACTAGTTATGGACGATTCTGAAATGTTTTAACAATCAAAAGAATCGGAGTTATTAAAATAAAACATCGAGTCAACAATGGAATCCCTGTTCTATAAAATAATCGAGATGTTTTTCGATTGTTTCGGGTCAACAGAATCGACCGCTAGTTTTCGATTGTACGAATCAGTCACTCTCACTCGAAACTCTACATCGTCGATGAACAAGTCACAGTAACAGAGCGAATCAAACTCGAGTCAAAGTAGAAACAATCGAGAACCATCGACATGTTTGAATAATCAAATAAAACCTCTCGCCATTGCGCATCGCTAAGTGGAACGGCGTGGTCTATATAATTAACAGTATCAGTAATTAAAATTGGTTACTTTGTTAATATTGTATCTGACGGAGGACAGGTGCGTTTTACAGCCGAACCCAATAACCTATCTATCACATACCAGAGATAGAAAAACAAATGAAACAACAGAAAACATGTATAATTTTTGTATTGTAGGTATCATTTAGTATCTTATCAGATAGTAAAAACTATCTCCAATATGCCAAAACTGGAGATAAATAGGTTATTGGGTTCGGCCGTTAGCCAGTAAAAGTCTGACATCCTCACTCCACTTAGAGCGGGTTAGTTATCCGATGATTTGCCAGCTCAAAAACGTGGGTATACTCACAGGATTCCAATCAGCCAAGTCTTCGAAGGAGCCCTTCTTGCCCATGAGCTTCCTATACACCACCATGGGGAAGTTGACGGCGAGGATCACGTTGTTGTATATCGCGAGCCCGAGCACTATGCCGATCAACGTGAACTGAGCCTCCGTCTCGAATGATGTCATGTTGAACCTGTGGGTGGAGATGTTTGATTTATTTATTTGGAAAAAAAAAAAAAGATTTAGTAGTAACAGCAAAATGTGGACAATTCAGAGACGAGCGAATGTTTCGGTTCATATGCCGTTTTACAAGTTTATCTAGGCCATAACTGACCCCCGGAATGTTCTGGCTTTCTGATGTATCTAAACCCTCCCTCTCGCTCCACGCAGACTCCACGAGATTATTTGATGACTCCCACCCAAAAAGATAGAATGTATTTTATGACTTGTGGGGTGGGCTTTAAAGTGATGATAAATCATTGTGTATCATCACCATTATAATGCAAATATCACATAATTATAGTTATGTTATTATCATAGTTATGTGTCTGCACCACCTTATGGTCGACTGGTAGAAAATGCCTAAGCCATTAATTAAGTCTAACTTTGTACTGCTTAGTAGTGCATAAAGCTTTTAAAATAAGTAAATAATTATTGAGAAAAACTCGCACAGCACTAAACTCAAGCTCCATAACCTATCCGTAATACAAAACATACCATACAGTAAGCGAGTCGGGTTGCTGCGTGAACATGCCGTAGTCCGCGTTGAAGATCTCCTCCACGATGAGCTGGAAGAACTCCTTGGAGACGCCTCCTTCGTCCACGCCTTGCTCGCCTTCGAACTCGACCACTAGCTGCTTCTTTAAGTCCAGGGCTCGCTCCATGGCTACCATTTCCAGCTGAAGAATTTAAATCAATATTATTTATCTGAGAGGATCTGGATTTTTTTTGGGATAATCACTTAAATTTCAGTTCGCGCCGTAAATAGCTTTTAAATCGGATTCAAACGATTAAATCTGGGATTTTGCTTGAAACTACTGAATTTCGGTAGACTATTTAGTAGCTAAAATTGTTGCGTTTTAATTCTATTATGACGTCCTGCAAGGAAGTCGACGAAGGAAGGAAGTTGACGTCCTGCGTTGAGCTGCTAGTAACCCTGTATTTCTAGAATCAACTCTCTCTAAACAGCAATACATAGATTTTATAAAACATTCTGGTTATGTATATGAAGTGCTTACTGGACCAGTAACAACACTGCTTGGTTTTTTGGGCTAGTCAAAAAATATTTATTCTATTTAAATCTATATTCATGTATTCGCGTTAAGAAAATAGTGACTCATCGTTGTCACTCAGCACGACCTGTGACCAATTTGATTATAGTAAAATTGAAACCCATTGTCTATAATAAAATTCACAATAGCCAGTGTGAGTAGAAATCGATCAATCAATGGTCTAATTTTTACCTCAGTATGAATACGCCTTTACAGTTGCATTGATCTCGTCACTATTTCCCAAACGTGAATAGAATTAAAACCATAGAAGTTTTTGATATCGTCCGTAGTCACCTTGGCTGCACGTTTTAGGACACAAAGAGCAGGATAATTAGTAGAGCATAGTGTAAATAAGACAAAGGACTTACCCCAACCAGCGCATCGTCAATAATATTAGTGCGGCGCACTTTGAGGCGCAGGAAGGGCATGGGCGGCGCGGCGCCCACGACGGCGTGCAGCAGCGACACGCGGCGCTCCGAGTACATGCGGATGCGGTTCTCGTAGTACAGGCCGAGGGACTTCGTGGCCACCGTCAGGATGAACGGGTACCTTAGGAACGCGAATTTTTTACCTGCAAGTTTTAAGGTTACTGTTTTAATAATTGTGATTTTTGTCTGAAAGCGGGCTTGTTCACTGTAAAGATTTCATGTCATAAACTAAAACTGTTCACATATGACGATAAGGTTTCAATTAGGATATTACAAGTCGTAAAAAATTACGCATGCTCAGTTAAGCGCAGCTACTAACACGAATCGAGCCGTATGCCCCGCTATGCAATTATCGTCTTTAAGGTGAGCTTGCGAAACTTTGGCCCATTGTAAATCACGAAACTATGGGCCAGAGATAATCAATCAAGTTCAGTTACATATCACGTGATTTTCGTTTTAGACTTACCCATATATTAACCTTTTGTCGTATTCAGATAATATAAAAAGATATAATAATATGTATTTTCAAGGATTGTTTACAAAATGTTATGGAGCATGAACTAAAGCTTACCTTTACTTATTTCCGTCTTAAAATTACCGAAGTCTATGTCCATTTCAATAGTATCACTAAGAGGTTCGTTGTAGAATTCCTCGAATGGCAGGTATGGCTTTCTAGCATCTAAAACATTTATATCTAATTCAATGGCTGAAACAAAACAATATTTTATTAATATTTGGTGCAATAAGCATGTAGAGCGAGTGCTACAACTAAAACAATAATAAAATGTAATCAAATTAGCCGATATTTTATCCCACTATGAAACAGAAAAAATCTCAAAAAGAATAAAAAAACCGGGCAAGTGCGAGTCGGACTCGCGCACTGAGGGTTTCGTACCAACCTACCTATAAAAACAGTTTAATTCTCGAATCGAGTCTTGAAGACTTTTCAATTTTTTTTTCTTGTGATGTAACTAAAAATTTTCAGTTTTCAGACTTTTCCCGATATTAGTGCTATAATACCTTGCTTCGTGCCAAATTTCAAGATTCTAGGTCAACGGGAAGCACCCTATGAGTTTTGATTCCTTTGACAGTGTCGAAATGTACGTTTTTTGCAACATAAACGGGCGTATCTTTTTTTCCCGTCAACTTACAAGTTTGATTTTTGCACAACTTCAAGGGACCGCGGATTTCAATATATGGTTTTAATTTCAACTTGATACCTTCACGCGTTCCTGAGAAAAAGGGTCTTGACAGACGGACGGACGGACAGACGGACAACAAAGTGATCCTATAAGGGTTCCGTTTTTTCCTTTTGAGGTACGGAACCCTAAAAATAAACACAAACTGCGCAAAAGAGAAACATGCATGCTAAAAAAAATATAACATGAGAAACTGTTAAGTAGCAGAATAAATATTTAGATACCCAAATATTTAGTCCCTATATGAGGTTACAAAAGAGATAGCGTGGGGCGTGGTGGCGTATATACCCTAGGGGTATATACCCTCCTACCTTCTTCATATCAAAATTTGAATGCTCTTTGGTGGCCAAACCAATTTTAATGCTATTTTCTTCCTCTTAATTTTAATTTAGCTTCACTTTCTTTTTTTGACTGACCGACATTTCGACTATTCAAAAGAGCCTGTAATTTATTTCTATTTTTGTTAAATTAAATATTTAAGCTAGTGCTTGACTGCGATCCCACCTCCAAATCGTCTGTTTGAAATAAATGCTTTTGACTTTGTATTTTGTTTCTTGGATTAATCTATCAAAATGAAGTAACAACTTCATGGTGTCCGCAGTGATATATACAACAGCAAGCTTACCTAAGGGGTCATCGGGCTGCAAGTTCTTGGAAGCCTTGATGGAGGAGGGTGGGTAGAGGTGGCCCAGCACGTTCTCCAGCGGGTCCTGCTGGCTCGACAGCACGATGGGCTCCTCGCGCAGGCTGTTCGGCTCCATCACGCCGGCTAGCATGTTCGCGTAGTATACTATCTGTGGAAATATAGAAAAAAAAATGAGAAACTGTTTATTTGGAAGTTGGAAGAATAAAGTACTATATAGTACATGAATAAAGAAAGAAGAAGAAAGAAAAAGAATTTATTTGTGCCAAAAATGGCGCAAACAGTAACAAAAACAATACAAAAAGAGTAGATATAGATCGATTAATAAGGTTTTTTCGTCGCGGTAAATGGAATCTTTGCTTATTGACAAGCAAAGAATCCACTTACAGCGACGAAAAAACGTTACCCGTCGAAACTAAAATTTATTTGTAAACATGTAATAATGAATGTATGCCAAATGGTTGACACGAGGACACGACAATCACATAATATTAACAAGAAAACTTCATAGCAATTAATGAGAAAGCCTACCTTCATAAACTTGGTAGCCATGGTGACGACCTCGTCATCTTGCACCTGGAACTGCCTCGTGTAGTTGGTGGATATGACCCTGAGCGTGATCAGCTGCTGCAGCGTCTCCAGTATGTGGCGCAGACTGTCCTTGCAGTGTTGTGCCCAGATCCGTGCCAGCCTTGCTTGACCTGACAACATCGTCATTCATTTAGGAACAGGTGACACATTTAATCTTTATCTTTAACCTCGTACCAGCTAACTTAAACCTTATTTTTACGCAGAAATAAGGTTTAATTTAGCTGGTACGAGGTGTACCTTCTTCAGTACACTGGGGCTTGAGAGGTTAAAAGTGGAAGATCTCCGAAGTATTCAAGAAAACTGGGGCAAGATTATCACAGATGGTAAAAGGAATAGAGGACCATAAGATGAGAGAATGAAAAAACGATCTCCGTGCCTAATTGGAGAAGACTTGCTAGAGATAAAAGATAATGGAACAGGTTAGAGAAGATATATGCCAAGAGGTACACTGAACTAACAGATATGTTAATATTCACTGTTTGATTTTAACAAATGTAGTTGCAGCAAAGTGCTTTTTAAACCATTAAAATAAGGTCCAAATTGCAGTGTGTTACTCAAAATATTTTTTATCACAATAAAAGGCCCATTTTCAAAGGCACTGCTTCGAAAATCGACTCAAAACCATAAACGTTAAAGAAGTGAACTGTATGTTTTTTCTAAGTGGGAAAACATTAGAATGACTATTCCCGCTCTTGGGCGGAGCAGGTGACTTATACAGACTAAAACCCACTCCTTTGTTCCTTCTTTCGTTCCGGGATCCCACGGCCCCAGAGGCTTCGATCCTGCTGGGTCCTAACGTTTTTGCTGATATCTCTTTGAGGTTCGCGTGGAACAGTACACGCCGTCGACGACTTGGGGTGGTTTATGGTTTTGAGTCAATTTTTGTTTAATGTCTCACCTTTAAGCGGCAGATGCTCAGCAGCCTGGCACAGGGCAGGCAGCGCTATCTCCAGATAGTCACTGCACCCAAGGTCCGGCACCTCGAAGGCGATCACGAAGCAGTTGACGGCGTCCTCCACGCTCATCTTCTTGGTTATCCGCAGGTCTATGCACATGTTGTCTGCCAGCGTCTTCAGTGACGTCACTAACGCTGAACTGTAGTATTCTGATGGCACCTGTCACAAATATATTTTGTTAGTTTTAGGGCCTGTTTCACAATGTCCGAGTAGGGACTACTCACTGAATAAATTCAAAAAAGGAACAGATTTTGTATGAAATTATCTACCAAGATACGTTAAACTTAATCATAGGTGGTGAAAAAGGCCCTTAGTTGATGTTTAAATTTTAAAGTGAAACTTAACGAACATCCTCTCAAACTTTTTCGTCTGTGTGTTGCATGTCGCGTGACGGTGACGTCAGAGCAGCCGAGGCCAATATGGCGGTGCTAGTTCGCATCAGCTGACCGTGTAGTGTATAGACTATTACTCATTTGTGCCAGTGCTCCATGCCACTTTTTTATATACACGACTTTTAAATTTTGTGAATGTAAAATACCATGGAGCATTTTTACTAGGTTGCAACTAGGTTGGCAGTTGAGAGTTTGTTATGCTCAATAAAATATCTCACTGTTGGTAGCATATTATTGGGGTCTCATCCTACTCTCTTCAAAATGTTTGAGGTGAGTGGGGCTGATGCACGCGTCATACTCGTGAACGGGTGCCGACAATTGAGACTGGTCATCTCGTCATCTCTTAGCTGCCTATGGTTATTTTTTAATTTCATTTTTTTTTTCATTTCCTATCTACATTGTGCTCACATAATAGAAGCGACATGAAATATGTATGTAACCAAGATTATATGTTACTCACAATCTGATTTAAAAGAGTGTCCATGGAGTTTCTTGCACGTTCTTCTCCATAAAGATCTACGCTTTGCGACTGAACACGCAATTTAGCTTCACTTTCTTTATTTGACTGATCGACATTTTGACTATTCAAAAGTGCCTGTAAATGGTCTATTTGAAATAAATGACTGACTTAGTTGAACTTTATTTCTTTGGAAGGGCCTATCGAAATGTAAATCTAACTAAACTGTACACGGCTGTATATAGTTTTAAAAGACACTCGCGATATCATCATACGCAATGTTGATATCTAGGTTCTGTTTTCTATAATTGTGATATGTAGGCAATCATCAAATCAGTAAAGTAGCCGAGAAACTTTCTACAATCGCTTTTACGACCTGAAGATGTTCAAATGGGTTTGACTTACTTTGGCAAGATACTGAAAGGCTCTACGACACGAAGCCACGTCTAACTCGGGCCCCGCCACGCTGTCCACGTCTTTGTCCGGATCACTCGATAAACACATTGCTTTTGACTCCTTATCTGCAAAACAACATAATTTCTTATTAAACGGCGATCAACATTTTCAAGCTTTTCTTAACGGAATAGAAACCTCGTCGTAGCGACGCGAGGGCGAGAAGTTTTATTCGATTCTTCGAACATCTCGATGGTTCTCGATTGTTGCGACTTTGACTCGAGTCCGACTCGGTCTGTTATTGCGACTGGCGCATAGTGCATACATTCGCGAATTGTTCTTCAACGGTTTAGAATTTTCAATGAGAGTGACTAGTTCGAAGAGTCGAATGTTAGCAGTCGATTCTGTTGACTCAAAACAATCGAAAAACTTCTCGATTATTTTGTAGAACAGGGAATCTATGTTTGACTCGATGACTTATTTTAACGACTCCGATTCTTTTGATTGTTAAAACATCTCGGAATGGCCTAACGCAGGAAGCGCCTTCGCCATATCGCATATAACAACGGCGAGGCTTGTTCCCATATAAAGTATTATGTTCAGAATCGGCTACAGAATAGATTTCATCTATACTCCGTCGGTTTAGGTAGTTAACTAAAGGTAAACAATCTTGGTATGTCTTTTTATATTAAAGAGGTCGTATATAATATACACGAAGATTATTTCAACTTAGTTTATTAGCTAACATCGATTTAGGTAAATATAAATACCTAGTCACAAAGATTTTTAAATACAATTTTTAGACAACTTTTAGATAAAAAGACATGCCAAGATTGTTTACATTTAGTTAACCACCTAAACCGACGGAGTATAGTTATTTTATGTAAAATAGGATTTGTTTTTCTAAAAAGTTATATATTTTATTTACTTAATAAATTTTTCATAAATCTTGACTACATTACTACCATGTAAAGCAACGTATGCGTTCGTAGATATTAATACTGATGCTCTACCAATGTAATGCGTCGATATTTGCACACAATTACGTTAACTTATTTCTTAGAAAAAATACTACGTAAGTGTATTAAATAATGGAAGAGAAAGACGTGTAGCGTTGACACCAAGTAATATGCTATAAGGGCAAAAAGAAGAAGAACATTTAAATAGAATTTCAGTGCTTGAATTATGATTTTAACTTAATTTTCTAATAGGGGTGTATAAGGGTGTGCATTGTTTCAAATACATGTTGCATATCGCCAAATCGCAAACGTGTAACAAAAAATGTCACCGAGGATGCATCCTTATTTCTAATAATATTAAACTTCAATATCCATCGTTTTACCCGAGATAAAAGTCAATAAACATATATCACTAACAAAAAAAACTCACCTTCATTCATGTTGGCGTCCTCATCACTACTGCTGCCGCCCTTGCTGGCGAAGCACCGCGCCAGTATGGCCGGCTGTGTGAACGCCTCGCCCAGCGCCCGGATCAGCGGCTCCCGCACTTTGGACTGCAGGCACTCCTCGCACAGCTCATACATACGCTCCTCTGTCAACGGGGCTCCATCTAACAATACAATCAACAATTCGTCAAGTTGCGTCACCAACCATATAAAATCTTCCAACGCCATCTTCCGTCTCGTAAATTTATACAGTATTGAAATAATTGGTGCTGCTAGGAGCAAAAGTTCAACACGAAAACTAACACGTAAATGACCTAATATCGGTTGGTGGTGATCCTTTAAATAAGAACCTACTAATTTGACAGTAATTAACTTTAGTAATAATTATTTAAGTGAAGATAATTATGCGATGATTTATATTATCTGGTGAACTCTTTTTTGTGGAATCCTTAATGATAAAACATTAAAATGCCCAGGATTGTGAAATTTAGTTTCTAATAATTGAATGGCCAATTAGGTAATGAGCATTATGGTGAGTATGAGTATGAACTTGGGAAATGTTACAGTCATCACCGTCAGGTTATACGCTTACAATAATGATAATGAGATGTTCTCAGCACGCCCACATTCTTTCTTAAAACAATAATTATTTGAAATGTTAATTAGCATTACAATTGTCGTAATAAGCAATTTTGATGCTGTTTGCAGAAAAGATGTTCAATTTAATTTTTGTATTATATATTGTAAAAAATAAATATAGAAAAATACCAAAATGTGTGGTGCCATAGCACATTTTACTTTCTCCTCTTCATTAATACAGAATTAAACTTCTATAATCCTAAATAATCTCCTATTTAGTCTTCCACAGATTACAATGGATAATAAGAAATATAAAAAAATAAACAGATTGGGATGAAAGTGATGCGTAATGCTCTCGCGAGAAGGAGGTGACTGACCTTTAAATTGAATAAAAATAAAGATTACTGTAAGAACAATAAATCAGAAAACGCTTAGCATTAGCAAAACAACTTACTGTTATGACTACGAGTTTTGGATTCCTCTTGGTGAGATAAGTTATGACTAGTTTGTGGTTCCTCCTGCCTGGAGGTGCTCTCCCGCACTACCAGCGTAGTGGAGGCGGCCTCTTTGTCCTTGTTATCATCTTTGTCTCGTCCGCTTGCAGTGTTACAGGTTGTGCTGAACAAAATAAACTTGTTGTTAGTAAATGTTTCGACTAGATTGCGGTCACAGTGGTCCTAATCAACTGAGATTTTGGAAGTAAGCAAGAGGGTATTAAACGCAGAAGCGTTTTACACAAACAAAGGTGCACAACCTGTTATTTTACTCTCGTAGTCTGAAGCGCAAGTATTGGTTCTCTATTATATGGGATGGATGTGTTAACCAAATTATGAACAAAAAAATGTATATCAATCTAAATCTGTATGGATCTGGATTAGTAACACAACGCGCGTTCATTCGCGAGTTGTTCCTCGATGGTTTAGAGTTTCGAGTGAGAGTAACTAATTTGGACGATTGAAAACTAGCGGTCGATTCCATTGACACGAAACAATCGAAAAACAATTTGTACAACTTTGTAGAACGGCGATTCGATAAATGAATCGATGGTTTATCGACTCCGATTCTTCGCCCATCGCTAACACACTCTTTGTGATTCCCAAACCCACTCTACTCTCGTGGCTAATGAACGATTCCTAGATAGGCTAAAGATTTTACAAGTAATCAAGTAACTTACCTAGCACTAGAATCACAGCCGCTAGCTTCAGTGCGAGGTACTTTGTTGGGCAGTGTGTCACAGAGGCGAGCCTCTTTGTAGAACAGTTTGATGGCCTCCGCAGCTGCCTCGTTTGGTGACAGATTCCTGGCCTACAGAACAACATATTTTATTTTATCATTGTATTTTTTATGGCATTGAAAGAGAATCGTTTTTCTTGGTATGGTCATGTGAAGAGGAGGGATGAAACGCATGTTACTAAAAGAGTTATGAGTTTGCATGTGGATTGATGGAGAGGGAGGAGGAGGCCAAAGAAAAGATGGATGGATTGTGTGAGAAGTAAACACTGTTTTAGGCTATCACGGTTTGTTTCACAATTTAAATTGTCACTTACGGGATATCTTCCGTGGTTATTATTTAACCACCAAATCCCATAAATAATAACCACGGAAGATATCCCGTAAGTGACAATTTAAATTGTGTGTGAGAAGTGATATGGAAGAAAAGGGAGTTGGTGATAGCGTGACGAGTGACAGGATACTTAGAATGGAAGAAAAAAACATGTTGCGCCGACCCCAAATAACGGGACAAGGGCAGGAAGATGATGATGATTTTTTATGGCATTGAGAAAGGCGAAAAGCTATAACCAGTTTATCATGTTATTAATTAGACGGTTATCTCTGAAACACATACTTTACTCGTAAGGTATAAAAGCTCTAAGGATAACTCCTGTATCGTGAGTCATGCAAATATAGTTTCCGTGCAGGAATCGAACCCGCGACACGCATAACATTGGCCTATTAGTCAACCACTGAACACGTCATAGATGAACCAGATTCAGCTGAATATTAATATTGACATAGTGTTCTAGTTCATGTTATAGCTCAAATGCTGGTAACGAAAGATTTTTTGTCTTGTTTTTTGGCAAAATATTTTAGCACAACGTAATTTTGTGCACTGATTATGTTACATGTATATGATTGAATCTAAAGTAATAACATAACAAAAAAATGAAAATCATGTGCCTTTTATTATTTACTAGCGACTTCGACACACACTAATATTACACAGTTCCGTCTTTATAATATTAGGCCTACTATCAACGGAGCTTCATAGAAGTAGCTTCGAGGCCTTATTGTGATTAAGGGTTCCCACATAAAACTGCGATGCGACTTCCTGCGGCAAAGTGATATTCGGGTGTCCATACAATTAGCGATGCAAATCAATTCGCAAGTTCTTACGATGCGTCGTGCGAGTTTGTGGGGTTTTACGATGCGACGGCCGACGGCGCATCACAGTTTTGTATTTGGAACCTGTAAAGTACCAGGCATGTGTTTGACCACCTTCTCAACTGATGGTAAGCGACGATGGCGGATGGAGTGAGCGTGCCTAGAAAACCTATCCTCTATAATTTTATAATTATATTTACACTTCACTTAGAGCACACAAAAGCTTGTTTATTAAAACAATTAAACAATAAATACCACGTCAATGAAAAATCCTTTTGCTGCTCGCGTAATAAACATGTTCCCAATTTTTTTTTACGTGGGGTCGTACATCTAGCCTTCCAATGATGGAATGGCTTCGGCGGAATTAAATGATGTGGTTCTAAAACACACTTCCCGAAAAATTATAGAAAACCGACACAATTCGGCATTGATGTTCAAGTTTTGGAGTTTTAAATCGATCAACGCATTGTTGCCGATAAACTTCTTGGCTCGTTTCTCAATTGGCTCAAGCACATCAAGCTGTTACCAAGTAGATTTATCCTAGATATGAAAGCTCTATACACAGTTCAATACAATTCATTTCACAATTTCAATCACATCACACTAACATTATAATGTCGAAAGTTTGCGAGTGTATGTTTGTGGTTTTATTCACGCTCAAACGTGAAAAACGATTGAGCATCCCTTGGAATAATTCAGGTCTGATGGCTCAGCCGTATTGGATACCCACAAAATAAAGTGATCAGCGAACCAGCAATAGCATAAAAAGATCGTTAGTTGACCGATTTTGGCAAAAGTAAGACTGTTGCTTAGGATGTCGTTTGTTTCTAGGTATGCCAGCCAGGCCAGCTTACGTGTTGAACACCGAAACAGCGATATTACAAAAATGGGACTGTAGTTTACCAGGTCAGCCTGACTACCCATTTTAAGCAAGGATTGCACGTTAGCTGTGACAATGATCTTAGCTTCCAAACAATGACTACATTTGCAGTCTCAAAGGAAAGGCGAAATAGGCGTGTCAAGATCGAAGACAGTTTAGGTGCACAAGTTCTTAGAACAATTGTCAATATCCTGTCGGGGTCAATGGCTTTGTTCACGGCAAGTTTACGAAGTATCCTGCGAATGTCCTTCTGATGGATGCGAATATCCGAAACCAGCGTATCCAGAATCAAGACAAAGATATCCTATGGATGTCCTTTTGATAGATGCGAATGTCCGAGACCTTACTCAGGATCAAGACACAAAGATTTCGCTAAAAGGGACGTAAACATGTTTGCTTTCTTAGCAGTGTGTGCCAACAACCAGACGGGTTTCAGGAATGGTAGTAATGATTACGATTCGACTTGGCCAGAGACCAAAACGCTTTACCACCTTTTTTTTTGTGTTTAACACAAGTTTGTTCCTGATTCGTTGTGAGGTCTGTGGTAAAACCATGCTCGTTTTGAGCACAGACTACACAAGCATCACATTCTTTCAACCCTGCAACAGGTGAGGCGGAAGGCAACCCGATTAAAGGGTCTCTTCTTCTCCCGACCTTTGCTTTACACACATAGTTGAAACGCTCTGTTCACGCACGTATTGTGCACGGTTCGCGCGCGTAGTGCTCGCGATTCGCGCTCCCTATGGGAATTTTGATACATGGCATGTTACTTTGCAGCAGTCTGTACCCGGCTTAACGTCAAAGAATGTAATGTAATATTCTATCCCCTGCCACAACTCAACAGTCATGGCGTCCGCGATCATCTAATGTAAAGCAAGTAGGTTGTCTAGAATAGCATGTGAACAAAGATCACCCCAATGACGTGTATAACATGCTGAGTGCTTTTAGGGTTAACAGATGAAGTGCCTTTAAGGCAGAACAGCCATTTTACCCTACAGTGGTTGGAACTACCTAAAGGTAAAGAGTAGTGGGCTGGATTTATTACCAAAAGAAGGTCTAAGCAATTGGCTGTGTGGTTGACATCCTACACCCTTCGTAGGTGGGATTAAACAGTAGCCCTAGTTTTCGCATAGGCTTGGCTTTCATCAATGCAGTAGTTGGGGAGGAGTCACTCCTGATGTTGGGTATTAGCCCCCTAGTGGAGTTGCGGATACCAGCCCGTTTTACTATACTAGCTCCCCAGTAAAAACAATTCAGCAAAGAGTATAGTAGAAAATGAGCCACAGTAGAGATGGTAGCCATTGGTCCCCTAGTAACACAATTGGGCACAAAAGAGTAAGTACAGACAGCATCACAATCGCAGGGTACATTATTGATGCATTGCTGAACCGCATCCACTGCCTACTAAGGTGACATCTGTTCCTAACTCCTACTTACAACTATGTGAATAGTAGACGCATCCATTGATCATTTTTAGGCTTATGTCCACTACAAAAGCAAAGCATTGTAAGTTTTCTCAGATGTACAAAGCATACATCAACATACAGTTGACAAACTTCTGATCTGTGTCTCCCAAAGGAAAAAAGACAGTGGACTCTTCCGTTGAAGGTGGAATATGATGAGATATGAGTGCAAACTTCAAATGAAACTGAGGTACATTTCATGAAAAAGGGTGTGTGAAACAGCTGTTTAAGTTTTTTTTTGTGTGCCTAAGCTTCTAATAATTATTTTTAATGAACTACAATAAATTTGAAGATGTCCTCATGATTTGAATGATCACAAGTTCAGCCTAGTTTCGCAATCAAAAATTAAAATTCAATTATCTTTACCAAAAATGAGGTCATATAGATAAAATATGTTGCTTATGGTTATATCTAAGAAAATATCAATAATCTTAATAAGTAAAGCAGGTATCTACAGTAAAGATATTATTAGAAATGTACATTATTAATGAAAATAGTGAGTTGATTGCTAGCAAAACTATGAATCACTCAGTTTTTTAATTCACTCACATCAGCCTTGGGAATTCAAGGCCTGGCAGTTATTATTGATTATCAATCAATATGACAAGACAAGGTAAACAAAACAAAATGGTAATTCTTACCTCTCCACTTGATGCACAGTACTGATTGTCGCAGTTGGGGTTGCCGCAGCCATCAAGTAACTGGTAGAAATACCTCTCGATCAGCTGTCTAGCGGCAGCGCGCTTCATAATGTCTTCTGTACGGTTGGTTACTGTACCAGTGCATAAACTCGACGTAGCTTCTTCCTCAGTATTATTTGGGGCAGGGTTTTTTGACGATGATGCTTCGCTCCCCCTTGAAATACACACACAGACATTCAACACGATTCCTCCAGTTTATGCGGCGCAATTTCAGCACAAAACAAAGAACGAAAATAGCAAGTAATGCCTGACCTAACCTTTGTTATTATTACGCATCACTTAAATTTAGCCAAAAACTATTTTTTATAATGACAATATACTGAAGTATTTATGAAAATGACAATGAAAATTTTACGCAGAAAAAATAAGACAAATAAAATTACCTTGAAGCTTCGTCAGTTTCGCTTTTCGAGTTCATAGAAATTAATGCTCTCCGAATCAAAACAACCCCTAATCGATGTGTTACATAAATGCAATTGGGTAAAACTGTACATCCACCAGTAACTCTTCTTTTTATTGTTTTCTTTAATTACACTGCAGGTATACAAAAATACCAACAACTGTTCTATTCTCTTCCATTCTATTCTATTTTCTGTCAATTTTTTCCACCATTTTGAATTTTGTTACTACGTTAAACGCAAAATTACAGTACATTCGATATTATAAAAAGTCAGTTTTTAACTATTTCAATAAAAATGAAAAATTGACCTAAGTCGGTTCACTGGATTGAACATCCTCATCAGCACTTGTGACTAATTGCTCAATTAATTCAACATCCGTACACAAAGGTACATATAAAAATATAAGTTAGCGTAGAATGGAGTACATTTAATTCTTCTTGCTCTTTGGCTCAGATCTCTGGTTATGATTACAGATAATAAAAATAAATGAATCAATACAGAAACGTTATTTCAGATGTTCTTTTTACTCCGGAACGGTTATTTTTACCATCGGTGCACCTCTATTAAATTGTCTCTGCTCTTCTCTCAGTCACAGTCGTCGCGTCAGTCAGCTTGTCATCATTCATTTTGTGTTCAGTGTTGTGACTTGTTTAGTGTTTGTTGTGCTAAAATCAAAATTCAAATAGACTTCTTACAAATTACGTGTTTTATCATATAATTAAGGAGCTATAAACATCTGCCACGATGACGGAGGTTATCGCCGCTGAAGAACCGAAAGAACGTGTGACAAATATTCTGAAAGGCTTTCAAGTGTATCCTTTTTAATAATGGTTCAATATGTTGCGTGATAATTACGGCCACATTTTTTATATAACATATTTAGCTTAACATGTAACTATAAATGCTTAATTCGCTAATTAACTTGACTGTTTTATGGTGCACATCATTTCTAGCTAACTTTTCTCAGTGCTTTTACTATTTCAAGCAGACAAATCTAGAAATAGAAAAAAATGTCTAGTTCTTTAAATACCACATGTCATCCATTGACCTTGAAATGGCACCAAATAGTGTCAATGAACTAAGTACCTAACAAACTTTACTTGTAACTTATTGAATTGTATGTGTATTTCGCTACACATTTCGCTGATATTCTTGAGCCTTGTTGCAATCTCAATTTATTTGAATGATCATACTAAAGTAGAAAGTATAAGTAAAGTAAACTTACACTTTCTTATGTAATTAATTGTTCTATAATAGATTTTTTTTTAAAGTATAGTAATTATTATTTGAATCTTATTGTGTTTGTCTTATTGCGATAATTATTCCTTAGCTAGCTTTTCATACAGTAACTGGATGAATTTGCGAGATGCTGATTCGGGTAAGTTTAACCATATCTATAAACATGGTCTTTTTAAAAAATTAAGTCTTGGATGGTATATATCCATAGAAACCCAGTAAAGCCTATGCTTGCTAGGGCCATGGTAATTTCTGAAAGTGATTTTAGAACCCAAAGGGCAACTGAAGGACACTGGAGGCTTTTAGTCAGTAAAAGCCTGACAAACCCTCTCGGTTTACCGTAGTGCAGGAGAAGATATTGGATAATTTCTATAGTTATGGTGTCTGTAAATACAGATTTCGAAAAGAAACTAAGTGTTTAGGCACCAGTCTCCTATAATATTAAATAAAAGTTGTACTTATTATTACTCAGTATTTTGTAATGTAGTGGTGAGAAAATGAATAAATAATTATTCATTTTCTCACCATTTCTTAAGGCACATAAGTAGTTCAAAGGAAAGGTAAGAGTAATTACTGTCAGTCAAACTATTACCTATGGGCTAAAAGGTATTAATTAATTACTGGAATAATTAGGCTTCTAGAAATAGATTATTGACACAAAGGCCTCTTGAAAAGTCATTAGTTAATGTTTGGGGGACAATTAGTCATAATAATATTCGTTTTGTGGTGTTTATTAGTAATTGGTACTTTAGTAATTAACTTTTTATGTGATTTGTAAAAGCAACACAATGACAAACTAATATGATAAAAGTTGATCTCTTTCTATTAGTTATTTCTTCACTACTTAATGATTAAACTTATTTGATGATTGATGAAAACAGTCAGTTTTTATTTAAATACATTCTATATCCTTGTACTGTTTATCCCTGAAGGAAGTTCCCTTGGACTAGTTTTCATGCGGGTGAAATCACAGACTTGTTATTCATAAAATTCAGACTTCAACTGATATTTACGTTGCCTAACTTTTTAGGTTTTGGTCCATTTACAATCAGCCCTTCAGCTATAATTAATATTTTCTTATGTCATAATTGAGTTTTCAAGATTTAGCACTTCCAAATCTTATTAATAAACAACGATGATGATGATCTCGTAAACTTTACAGGCAAGATCCTCTGGCAGAACAATGAAGACATGTCCAGCCCCGATGTGGAACACGAGGCTCGTGTCCCTAAGCGCATCCTCAAGTGTCGTGTAGTGTCACGAGAAATGAACTTCAGCTCAGTTGAAATTTTGGAGAGATTCCGGATTGAACAGGTAAATAAAAACAGAAATCAATTTAATGTTTACTTATTGGTTTCAATAATTATACAGATTATGTAAGACGTCAACACACAGACGGATGTGGTATACATTGGTGCAATCAAAAGTTCCCCATTAGTGGAACATTTGATTGGCATATTCCTATAAAAAATAATAATACAGACAGTTTGATCAAATGTAAATAAAAAATTCTTTGAAAAGGGCTCCCCCTTTGAGAAGGATAAGTACCCTTTTAGCCTATCACATACCCGCGAAACGAGACACAATAGTAAGACAATAACAGCGCGGTTGCATGAGACCGGTCGGGGATTCATGAATTAATGCAGCTGTCTGTACACAAAGGTCTGTCTGTAACAAACACAACACAATAAGGAATTTTATTATTATTTGTAGCGATTCACTCTGGTATCGCACAGTCTGAAATTAAATACACAACCCTTCCTTATTCATTCCATAGGCTTGTAGTTCTGGTTTAAAACATTTAGGCGAAGAAACAGACAGCAACTTCGTTTTACTATTTAACTAGCGACCCGCCCCGGCTTCGCACGGGTGCAAAATAATTAGTGTTTCTCCACCATATTGTGATTCATGTATTATACATATAACCCTTCTTTTTGAGTCACTCTATCTATTAAAAAAAAATCCTTCTGCATACATAGGGATATAGGGACAGAGAAAGCGACTTTGTTTTATAATATGCAGTGATTTTATTTTACCAGAAGATGCAACCTTGGAAGACCTTTCACAAGGTGGACCAATGGCCTGGTTGCGAGAATGCGATGGATCTCACGGAACCATGTTTTTCTCTTCTTTTCCAGAAAGTACTCTTCAAAGGCCGTTGTCTGGAGGAGTGGTTCTTCGAATTCGGCTATGTGATCCCCAACTCTACCAACACTTGGCAATCCGTTATCGAGTCTGCTCCAGAATCTCAGATGATGCCTGCTAATGTCCTCAAGTGAGTTTTTTTTTACTAAATTCAGTTTTCACAATTATACATACCTATACAACCTTAAATGGGCGTGCGAGAGCATGTAAGGTATTTAGTACCACCTTCCAGTGCGATACGAGTATTGTTTCAAGGGCAATTAATAAAAAACGAACCTTTGACAGGTTTGGTTTAATTTTGATTTAGGAGCCAAGTTAGGTAATTAAAATTCTTTGCGTTTTTTTTTTTATTATATCACACGCATAAGTTATTCCTTATTATATTTTTTTTACGACGGCCACATGGATTGCCAATTACTCAATAATTATAATTAAAACGAAAGAGCGGAACCAGCACCTAGGATTCTCTAATTTGCTTTTTAATTTGACATACTCATGGGGAAAAAAAAACTATCGCCCGTACGCAGTAGTCCGTACAGTTATTATATATTATATGTTTACATTTTTCAGTGGAAACGTCGTCATCGAAACCAAGTTCTTCGACGGAGATCTGCTGATAACCACGTCGCGCGTCCGATTATTCTACGTTTAAGCAACAACCGCACAAAAACAAAGCATTTACTAGTCAGACATTATTTTAATGCATTTCCTCTACAACCCTATTTCCACTATAACTTCTTACTTTTTATCTCGTTTAAGAGGACTATGGGACCTAAAGCGCAGTCATTCTCGCATCATTTTAGCTAGGTTTAGATTTAATCAAAATCTATAGATTTGATTATAAAATTAAAACACTAAAACGGTAATACGGTGCTTTTAGAATAATCTGGCAAACAATCGGAATTATGGCTTATAATTCTGTCTAGTTTTTAATCGAAAAAAGTCAGTTTTAGAGGTTTCAAATTCGTTGTTTTTTTTTTCTTTCATACCTACTAAATTACCTGTATTATGTTTCAAACACATAATTTATCTAGCATTTATCCTGAAGAATAACATATATTTTTCTAATTCGGCTTACTGCAGTGGATCATTCATCACCATCATTTTGCGCTTTAGAAAACTCGCGAATAGCTCCTGTAGTCCTCTTAATTCAAAATCACAAGTGACCTTACGATTGGGTTTGGAAATTATTCCCTTATTAGAGAACTTAAAAAGGCTTACACGTATCTATGTGCTGGACGAGCTTTGATTAAAAATCAACAATTATACATTCCTCTTCTAAAAAACCTTCCACTAATACATGTAAGCTTGATTTGTTTCGTATTCGCCCCAAATTTATTTGGTAAGGACATTTTCTTTATTTTTTGAAAATGGCGCGAATGCGGAAAAGTCATAAGGTTTTGGAATAAAAAAAAAAGTCAATTGAAATAATATCTCTAAGTACTTACACCTACTTATAGCTTTTATAATTACTTTTAAACCGCATTTTCTATGGTTCTATGTAGTATGTATGTAGTTCCTACAGACTTTTGTACGCAGCAATTTCCATAACTGTGTTTTATTTTTATTAAAATACAAATTAACTTTTAAAATATACGAATCTGATATCCTATCTTTGTTTTAAGGCACTTTTAGAATAGAAATATTACTGTGTTATGAAATAAAAAAATAAGCAACTGATTTTGTGTGCATTAGTAAAATACACTTTAAAGATCTAAATGTATAGTAGGCACAAATTATTTCTTATTTTTATCAAAAACATAATCAAATTATGATAATTCAGATTACAGGAATAAAATGTAATGTAATATTTATGAGTATTATAGTTTTTAAGTTTTAAATACATTTATTAGTAAGGTACGCCTAAAATGTGTTTATTTCGGAAGATATTCATTGGTTTGGATCTCTTTCAAATCCCGAAAAATGTTAGTATGCCTTGTATTCCAAGCATGTGTACCAACCCATATACTCCATTCCCTATAAGATTAGACATTTAAAGACCGATTTTGACTTTTATTGCGGTGCGGTGTTTGCAATAGCGGCTGCAGTATACAATTGGCATTGTAACCACTTTTTGCTTTTAGTACCATCCTTATGTTTACGAAATAGAAGTCAAAATCGATTGAACGGGCAGTAAAAAAGGTTTGCATAAATGTCTAATCTAATTGCGGAGCCCCCCCTCCTCTTTTATGGATGTAGCGAAAACTCATATAGATTGCAACACTAATCTTTTTTTTTTTCAAATTATTTTTTAAATTATATAAACTAGTGCTTGACTGCGATCCCACCTGATGGTAAGCAGTGATGCAATCTTAGATGGTGAGGCGCACTAGTCTATTAAGACTAGTGCGCCTATTCACTCTAGCCTTGAAGACACCCAAATTATAATTGGACGGGAAGACCGCAGCAGGCAAACTATTCCAGTCCTTCGATGTACGCGGTATAAACGACGAAGCGAAGCGCTTAGTCCGGACCGTAGAGGTTTCAACAACATAAGGATGGACAGTCGCCGTACGACGGTTTGTCCGATGGAAAAAACGGGATGGCGGAATCAATTCGTGTAATTCCTGCGCACACTCTCCGAAATGCATCCTGTAGAATACCGAAAGGCTGGCTACTTTACGCCTGTGCGCAAGGCTTTTTAGATTGGAGTTAACCAAATCTGGATGTCCAATTAGCCTCTTTGCACGCCTTTTCACTGAGTCCAAAGTTGCCAGGTGGCATTTTGCAGCTCCAGCCCATATGTGGCTGCAGTACTCCACACACGATCGGACCTGTGGTTTGTATAACATAAGAAGCTGTCCCGGTGTGAAGTACTGCCGGACCTTTGCAAGAACGCCGAGTTTCCTAGCAGCTACTTTAGCTTTGGACTCAATGAACCGCCCAAAGTTCAGATCGGAGGAAATTTCAACTCCCAAAAGCTGAAGACGGTCGGTGCATTCCAGGGATACATCCCGGAAAGCAGGAGCCAAGGTGAACCGGGTGAACGGGCTCCTTTTAGCGGTGAACAGACACGCTTGTGTTTTGGCGGCGTTGAATCCCACCAGATTGGCTTCGCCTCACTTGGAGACTGCCTGAAGTGAGTCATTCGCACGCTCTACTATAGCCTCTCTTTCGGACTGGATTAGTTCCTTACTAGCCCGAGTACTTGGCAGGTATCTATCTACAACTGTGCTATCATCAGGGGCGTAGCTACCGCCGTATCTGCCGTATCACTTATACGGGGCCCCCGGGCCAAGGGGGCCCCCAAAGTGTGTAAGGAAAAGAAATAAAAACTTTCTAATTTATTTTATTTTACAAATGACAAAATTCTATAAAGCAATGACTTTTTTTCCGCCTTAAGCGTGCGTTCAAAAGTTGGCAACACTACACACTACTTTTCTTTTGTGAAAAATCTTAAACCCCGTATAAGGGCCTCCAAGCAAATTTTTTATACGGGGCCCCGACAAGGCACGCTACGCCACTGGCTATCATCTGCATACCCATAGATACCGGGTATCAGCAGATCGTTGATGTGGAGCAGGAAGAGAGTTGCAGAGAGTACAGACCCCTGAGGAACTCCGGCATTAGTCATCATGGGCTCTGATGAGCATCCGTCGACAACAACTCCGAGAGACCGTTCACTCAGGAAGTCTTTTATCCAGTTAATCAGGCCAGGGGAGATGCCGCACGCTGGGAGCTTACTTAAAAGGCAAGCGTGCCATACCCTGTCGAAGGCCTTCGAGACGTCTAAGAAGACTGTAAGTCCTTCCCCATTCTTCTAGGGCCTCGCCCCACAAGTGAGTGACATACACTAGTAGGTCCCCAGTAGACCGATTGCGGCGAAACCCGTACTGTCGGTCACTGAGGAGATCCTTACCTTCCAGGTATGTCAAAAGGCGCGAGTTCAACACACGCTCCATAATCTTGCAGAGTATGGAGGTTATCGAAATCGGCCGATAGTTAGTAGGATCGGCACGACTGCCCTTTTTGGGCACGGGCTGCACGTTGGCAAGCTTCCAGGACTTGGGCACTATACCAGTCCTATATGAGAGGCAATACAAGCGTGTCAGAACAGGAGACAACTCGGGCGCACATGCCTTGAGAACAATCGCTGGAATACCATCTGGTCCACTAGCTTTATTCACGTCTAGACGACACAGTGCTCTCAGAACTTCTTTGTTCCTTATACGGACCTCGGGCATCGATCATGGCAATTTGTTTTAGTTAGTAAAAGTCTGACACTTCCACGCACTCCACCCTGAGAAGGTGTAGTTATTTGAAGATTTCTTACGTAGAAATAAGGATTTTTTTTACCCAAGGGCTGTTAGTCACCTAGCTGAGGTACTGCGGACCAAAATTTATATATAAATATATTTCCTTCTATCAGTCTTTGGACAGCACTCGGTTGCTTACTCCACCTTATAGTTGAGTTGAGAATGAAAAAAAAATTATGGGTTGGCAGATATCATATATATATACCCTTTTGAGGTAAAATTAAAATCTATTACAAAATTAATTACGTAGAAAAGTAAAAAAAAAAACTATATTAAAAAGTTTGGCAAGTCTGTCGTAACCCCAAGAGTCCCGGAGAAAGAGGGACAACCTAGGGTGACACGCAGTCACCCTGGGCCTAACTGTGGGCCTATAGAAAAGAATGAAAGCATGACCTAGAGTTTTATTTAAAATTTAATTGGCAACATTATTCAGCCGCAATTGCAGGAAATAAAAAAAATTGTGAAGTATCAAGACATGATTCTCCTGGACTACTACATAGTTACTACCTAATACCACACCACATTTTTGGATTTAACCTCTTTTTCTCAGGTCGCGCTTTTATTAGACGGACTATCGCCCGTTTTCAATAAGCTATCTATCTACAGTAAAGTT
Source organism: Mythimna separata (assembly GCA_030763345.1). NCBI lineage: Eukaryota > Metazoa > Arthropoda > Insecta > Lepidoptera > Noctuidae > Mythimna > Mythimna separata. Next base: position 15,201,131 of record CM061177.1, on the reverse strand, counting down.
GCAGATACTAAAAATAAAGAAATCTATCCTTTTGCTTTTACTTGCTTTCCTATATCCTGCCGTCGGATAGTATTTCCTACCAAAGTTGTGGATAGACAGAATCTTACTGTTTATCGGGTATGGCTATGTATCTATGAATGCAGTAGGTAGGTTATTGAAAACGGGCGTAGGTATATCTAGCAATATCCCAATAATCGAGTCTCTTGAGATTTGTATTCAGCGAATAAAACTCGATAGACTCGCTATCCTGTTTGCACGTTTACGCTTGACAATTCGTTGGATTAAAATTTTGACTACGATTGTTACATTATTACTGAAGTTGTTCCGAATAGACAAACGTCTTATTTGCAGTTTTTATTTTTTTGCGGGATTTTCCGAGTTAGGTATTGTATTTACGTGCGCCATCTAGTGAGGAAACAAATTCACGGCTTCTTAGTTTATGATATTGAAAGACAGATGTCGGTTACGTGGTGACAGTACCTATATGAGTTCATCTATAAAACCACAGGCATATTTTTTTCGTAGAATCCTTTTTATTTTTGTAATTGTAAATTATTTAGAAATACGCTCAAGAAACAAGCAACAAAAGCGAAAAATTCATAAAAACAAAAATTAGGTACCTAGGTATTGAGTAAAAATATTTGCGCCATCTGTCGCACTAAAACCAATTCCACACTTTAAAGTTTCGAACTGCTACAATAGATGTCGCTACAAGTATATAAATATAAGATCCTTATAAAAATAGGTATTTATTGGTCGAAATTCATAAAATTATTTTTCTTTTGTATAGAAATGGGACCAAATAATACTAACTGTACCAAAATAATTTATGGCAGTTCAGCTGGAATTAACTTAGCATTTTAGTAACTCTTTGTTCCGATAGATGGCATTGTGTGTCATTCACGCGCCTCATTTTGTACTACCCACATTATCAATTTCCATATTCATATGAGATTACTCGTGTATTCGTGTAGGATACAAGTCATCTTAGTTGCAAGATCTATTCATTATGCTTTCGCATGAATTACTTATGGTGGGTAGGTACTTACAGCTTTTATAGCAAGGGGCCGCAATCAAGTGCCTTCCTCTCTCTCCTTTTGAGACCTAGGTCTACTAGTTGAAATGTCAATGGTTTAATAGTAAACACTGCTGTTAATTAAATTTGCTCATTCAATTTTGAGAAATTTGTAAGAGCAAAGGGAAACATTGTCATCAACATTCTAGATGTATGGTAATAACTACCTTAGGATCTCATACTTAGGTAAAATACCAACGTAGTTATTACACTATCGTCAATCCATTGATTAGGTACCTATACAATAGTAGGCGTTTCCCCGTCGCACGTGAATTACCTCTCATACAAGAATCTGACATCCTCTAATAAATGAATAATGCCATTCATACAAGTTACAACAATCAATGCGTGTTCTGCTGTTGGTAAATCGTGACTCGATCCCGTATCTCATTAGTACGCTGACACGTTTAATAATATTACCATAGAGGAAATGAAAAGCGCTTTACGTGGCGCGTCAGCCGCAGGAAAAGCTGGTACTTACGGAGCATCGCTCACGACAGGAACTTTTTGTAAATGAAATCATTGCGGGCGAGGCGTACATCCTCTTTAGTAAGAACCGCTTGACGGATTTCTTCGTACAACAGCGACGGCGGAGGAAGCAAAGTCGTTTCGATGCGCATCACACACCGCACTTCGCATATAAATAATAGAAATTATCTAATTATGTGCCTGCGACTACTAGACTCGGACTTGTTGGGAATTGTAATATTAGGCAGGCGGCCACCGAACAATAATAATTATTATGATAAATATTGAACGCTTTTTTTCGATAGGAAGGTCGATGTTATCGGTTACAGCTATTACACATTGTAATGTAACGATAAGCTACCTAAGTAAGTACACATTAGGTTTAGGTGGCAGTTGATATGCTGCCTTGGTATTTATTTACAAGAATTCTTGAAATAAGCAAGTTCTATTTCTACGGGCTAAAACGTGAGCGTGGAACCCAATACAGAAATACGCTTGTACGATATGACTATATACAGAAAGCACAGTTAATAGAAATATCTATTCCTAGACAGCACGTTTCGCCGAAAACTTTGTTGTTAGAAAACATTATTTTTAGACATCTCGGTACATAGGAAGCACTGTTGACAGAAATCTCTGTTCATAGATAGCACTTCTTGCCGTAAACTTTTTCATAGAAACCACTGTTTCCAGATACCTTGGTTCACAGAAAGCGCCTCTGGAGAAAAAACTATTAATATTTATTATATTACTAAATTCCGCTTTTCTGCCTCTCTATCCATAAAAAAAACACGTTTATTCCATACAAAAATGCAATCTGTATTGGGTTCCACGCTCCTAAAACGGAGCGTGGAACCCAATACAGAAATACGCTTGTACGATATGACTATATACAGAAAGCACAGTTAATAGAAATATCTATTCCTAGACAGCACGTTTCGCCGAAAACTTTGTTGTTAGAAAACATTATTTTTAGACATCTCGGTACATAGGAAGCACTGTTGACAGAAATCTCTGTTCATAGATAGCACTTCTTGCCGTAAACTTTTTCATAGAAACCACTGTTTCCAGATACCTTGGTTCACAGAAAGCGCCTCTGGAGAAAAAACTATTAATATTTATTATATTACTAAATTCCGCTTTTCTGCCTCTCTATCCATAAAAAAAACACGTTTATTCCATACAAAAATGCAATTTTAATAAAAAATGAAGCAAAACGAAAGCAATAGATGAAATTGAAAACAAAACAAACTCTTTAGATTTATAATAGAAACAAAAAAGTACTCGATATAACTTAAAAAATATTGTTTATACACTAAACTTCAATATTATTAATTTTTCATGTGCAAAATATGAGCTAATCCACCTAAAAAGGCTAATAAGTCCATCTCACTTCTTTGAGACAAGTGATGTTCAATGAGTGTGTGAGTTTTTCATTTTTGATTAAAATGGCATTTTTGTATGAAATAAACGTGTTTTTTTTTTATGGATAGAGAGGCAGAAAAGCGGAATTTAGTAATATAATAAATATTAATAGTTTTTTCTCCAGAGGCGCTTTCTGTGAACCAAGGTATCTGGAAACAGTGGTTTCTATGAAAAAGTTTACGGCAAGAAGTGCTATCTATGAACAGAGATTTCTGTCAACAGTGCTTCCTATGTACCGAGATGTCTAAAAACAATGTTTTCTAACAACAAAGTTTTCGGCGAAACGTGCTGTCTAGGAATAGATATTTCTATTAACTGTGCTTTCTGTATATAGTCATATCGTACAAGCGTATTTCTGTATTGGGTTCCACGCTCCTAAAACGTACCATGGAAATTAGATAGGAACGATTTATCTAGGTCTTGGGAAGAAATGATTAAAAAAGCAAAAATGTTGTGGCCAAATCATAGAAGAGTTGATGTAGGTTTTACCCCGTTATTTCGTTTGTACATCTTTTTCTAGGTAGGCAAGTCTAGATTAGTATTCTGAGAAGCAAAAGTAAACCATTCCGTTTGATGTGTTATTTGTAATGTTACTGACAGGTAAGTATTAGGTAAATTAGTCTACATTGAGTTCTAAAGCCGCTGCGACGCCGGCGCAGGCCGCCGCTCGCCGGATGAACACCAAATGTGTGATATTTTTAGGAATGTTGATTGCCCTCTTCCTGTTTCCGGCATGAACGAGTCGCTCTGATCTGCCGACTAGCTCTCATACAAAACTGCTAATTAGTGATGAATAATTAATAGTAGTAACTTGATGACATGTAAATCGCTTGATATAATTTGATTTGAGGAGCCGCTTTAGCTTATATCGTGATAAAAACTGTAACGATTGGCTGTTTATGGTTATTCAATATTTTTTTCTCACACATTATTTTTTATAGTGTGCCTGCCTTGCCATACTCGTTCCGTATTATTAGTAGTTTCTCGCATAAAATGAATCAATATTACACCTCGATCTCACCGGTATGGTGCAATCCTGCGCAGTAAAGTTGCAGTTGAACATGAATTTAAAATATACCTTCCTGTTCCTGACTAGCTTTATTACCTTCTAGCTAAACCTAATGATTTTATTTGTAACTTTGTTAAAAGCCAGGGCTATGGAAAATAGTTTTTGGCCCTAAACTGTATAGGAAATAAAAATCCACATCGTGCGTCGTGGACATGCGGCAAAGGATTGTCGCTCAGAATGAAAACACGCGAACAATTCATCAGATGCCTACAGATCTATTTCAGTCGTCCTTGTTCCTCGTCATCAGATCTGTGAGCCTGTGACCCTCCCAATTCCAACGTAATGATATCATCTACGACGCGGCACCGGAAATTTTATGAACTTCCCATTAACACTTAACCACGTCTTGTGTATCATACGAGCCAGCCGGCAGCCGCTTGACTGATAAATTTCTTTGATTATATTTAATTCTGACTGACTGGCCGGTCAAGTTCGTACATACTACCTATTCATAATGTTATCCAACGGAAAACATGCTTTAAGACCGTTCGGAAACTCTAGGTTGTTTTCAGTGACAATACTACTCTTACTATAAGAACCTATCTAACAGAAAACATGCTTTAAGACTGTTAGGAAACACTAGGTCATTTTCTGTGAAGAGAGAAGATTTTTTACACATTTCTCCTGTGTTTAGTGCTGCAGGCAAGTTGGATCTAATAGTATGGAATGCCAATTCAATGATTCCTGAGACAGACACGTTTTTTCTGTTAGTTTAGCACATTTGTTGGAAAAGAAGAAACTTAACGAACCACGTGTCTTTTTCGGAATATTCGTTTAGTGGCTATCCAAATTGGATTTTATAGATTAATCGTGTAGGTAATTTACCTACCTACGTCTTAAATTATTCAAGTTCGTTTATACAGAAGACTATCAACAACTAATTAGTAGTTGTCGAGTCAATGAAGTACTTAGGAGTAGATAATACCCATTAGAGATATGGCTATTATTAATACTTATATTCATTTGTAGATATGAAAGTACGTAAGTAGACAGGGGTCTTTTCCAAGCCACGTGTTCTGTGTAGTTTAGTGCATTATCTAGACTCGTAAACTAGTCCCTCCATAACAAATCTTGATGAAGCTGTATAGTGCAAATGGAGGACATAAACATGCAAGGAACATCAATATCTAACGCCATTCGATAGGGTTGCTAAGGTTATTTACCTATCTATTTTTAGAATTCATTCAACTTATGAGTGGTGTTATCTAAAGCAAACTGGGCTCTAACCTAATTGAAATAAATGTAGTTAAACTGAGTTCAAGTCATGAATAACATTTAAGTTATTGCCTCCGGATAAACCATAACTGGCTAACTGTAGTAGGTGGATTCAAAAATATGTTGTTTTTTTTTCTTTATCTGACGGTTGTATCTTTGACAAAATGTTGCGTAGGTATAAAAAGTACCTAAACATCTGGCCAACTCACAACAGAGTCAAGTAACAATAAGAATTAATCAATAAGACTGTGACCGTATAAATTGGTGTACGATTTTCGCGGCAAATCAGTAAAAAAGCGCGAATGGCGTAATTTGTCAGTAGAAGGCAGAATAAATAACGCCTTGGCCAGGATATGGCGACGATGGCTGCGCGAGCGGCTGCGGGTCAGCGTCCTCGCGTCTCCCCTCTCCCCCCCCCCGCCCCTCTGCAACCCGCGCCCCGCTACGTCACGACTGCTACGTCAGCCGCTGCAAAGGTTTGGCTGATACCTGATAGTGACAGTTTAATGACCACAATACTATTAAGTACTATTATGAAGTGCCTACCTTACCTTTAAGTGTGTTTTGAACTGAAATCAAGTAGCGATGTTGATGGATGTCCCACTATATCCTATACCTACTACAGTAGTAGGATTGATATCAAAATTGTTTACTTATTTGAGTGTAATCACTAAGTTCACAGGGGGGAAGATTCCATTTGGAAATGTCAAACATATTTTGATTGATATAATTCCCTGCTGGCCAATATTGCCCTATCCAAGAGTAGTTGCAGTTGATATCAACTGATAGGTACGATATAAATTTCAAAGCTCGTTTATGTACTAGACAATAATTCATTTTACATTTACAGACAACAGCGCGTACCTATTGCTTAAAAAGTGCAGATTACTCCACATTTTTATTTAATTCTGATTGAACGCGTATTACCAGCTTTCGCCCCTGTGCACACTACCTTCGATTAGCACAAAAGTGGATGATGATGATGAAGAAAAAGGAAGACCTAAGTGGAAGAAAGACTTCAAAAGTAAGATTGTGAAAGTCAGCCCGTATTTTAAAACAGCACAAAGCTAGAACAGCGTACTCATCGTCCTACATTTTTACTGAAGAAAAAACGAGCACAAGAACAAAAACTTCAAAACCTTTTGATGTCCCAATAAAAGTCATACAAAATCAATGTTTAGGAGATGACAGCGTTGCGGGCGTCGTGACCACGGGAGCGGACGCACCGGACCGTTGCGGAGGGTAGCTGTAAAAAACTATGCGCGCTCGACTATGACACTGTCCAAAAAGAACCATAGATACTGCCTACTTTCGACGCTGTTTCTATTTTGAATTTGGAAGTTGTTAATGCTCATGATTTTGAATTAGGGATTTGGGATGATCACAGTCACAGATACTATTAAAGAAAATACCTATATAGATCGTCAGGTATGCAACCTATGATTCTTTGATGTATCTGCAAAGTTTCATACGGTCTGGATGATCTCGTATGGACTAGCTGAATCACAGAAAAGAAGTTGCTAAGCTTCAGCATTCGTTTTTTTTTTCCTCTATTCCTCAAAATCCTGAGAGCTGCGGCGAATTTCTGATATCGATGAAACTTTACTCTTCCTAGACCTAGAAATCACCTTGGAAGAGCATAATACTTACTAAGTGTGAATCCTGACCCTTTCAGATAAACGTGTTATGTTGCTAAGCTGGCAATGGCACGTGCGTGACAATAAGCTCTCAATAAACACACCACTAGAGCCTTCTCATAAAACAATGGACCTGTAAAACATAATATAGGTACTCAAGTATAAGATAAAACACAGGTATGTACATAGCATACTTTTAACGGACAATTAAAGCCATTGCAATCTCGCAACAGACAATACATACGAATAAAGTGCGATGTCGTAAACATTAGACTGCTGAATATAAATTTTTATGCTGTCAGTCCAATTAGACACTGCAGTTTGTCAAAGCAGACGTTCTTTATTTAAAATATATTGCAGCAACTTACTTAATAAATCTTCGAACAATGCTTTTGCAAGATTAGGTCGTTTGATTTCGTAATTCGTTTTTTATTTAAATTCGTACTTTGTAGTTGAAGTTTTTTTATGATCAGATAATTTAGGAAACACTTGTATTTTTCAGTCGGTGCTGCAGCATAATTAAATAGATGTTATCATTCAATTGGCTAGTTATTACAACGTTTACCCACATTATGATCAATTTATTTTGCTGCTTTTTGGTAAACAATTTTCTTACTGATTTCTGAATGATTTGTGTTTAGTAGAAACAGTACTGAAACTAGGAGCGTAGCCAGCGGCGCGGCGGCGCCCAGACACAGAGCGTAGACCCTGAAGGGGAGCAGATATTATCAAACCTGGATGTACTTTTCATGATCGAAAACTTTTTTTTATTATTCCAACCATGCAACATTTAGAAGAAAACAAGGAGGAAGTTCGCATCGGGCATATATGCTATATTACAACACTGAGTAGATACAGCTACTCGTTTTAAGCGTCAAACTATGGATCGTGTTTGAATTGAGACTCCAAAAATGTTAAAACTTGCCATACACATATTATTATGTAGGTACACATTTAGGCAGGTACCCAATATAGATAATGACGACTTGTATTAAATTTTATTGAACTAGTAACATAAATATTGGAATGTGAAAGGAACTTCATTAAAGGAGTCACTTTGAAGTACCTAGAACCTAAAACATAATATGCCAATAGACTCGGATTTAGGATAATAATAAAGTTAAGTAATTTAGTTGAGTATGGTCTTAATGACGCACAGAAACTAAATATGTAGAGTTTATAGGTTCAGTTAACTAGGTTCTTCTCCAAGATACCCATCTTCCCGTGTACACTGTATCAGTCGTTATCCGAATACGTACCTACCTGAAGGAGCAGATACCGAATACCTTAAGAACCCAACGATCAAACAATAAAAACGTACACATGTACTTCAAACGACCTCCCATAAAACAAATCAGTTTAATGATTCCACTGATCATTTTCGTGGGATCGATTTGGTCGTCTCAAGGATCTGGCGCGGTGCGCATTCTGATGGTGACATCGTCTTCCTGCTATAGTCCAGGTTACATCACAACTTGTTAATAAGGTGCGATGGATATGAAATATGAAATCGGTTATCGATTAATTATCGATTCATCGTAAGTGCGCGGCCATCTTGGATGTAAGTGCGCGGCCGTTCCCGCGCGCGGCTTCCGGCGCGCGCGTGCGCATGCATGCTAATGTTCGCGCATGCGCCGTGTCCTGTTCGCCGCATGTGCGTTCCACTTCGACGTCTGTTTCATCAGCATAGGGCGGACTCTTGACAGAATATCTGTACACCATTTTGTATATCAGTCGTTCATATATGGTTCGGTAACTGCGTACCAGTCTACCTATCCACCATCTCAGTAGTTATCTCTGTTAGCCAGTTCCTACCGTCACATTACCAGTCGACAGCATTATTAATGGTGCTCACAGTTGGCAGTTTCCTGTTAGGCGATACGCGTATGAAATTCAAAAATGTCCACGTAATTTTTGAATATAAACAGCCGTTAGTGGCCCATACAGAGGCAATTCATGCCATATCCTTGATAAAGTCAGACCTCTTACACATTGTGACAATATTGTTCAGGCTTGTCTCGAGTTTCTGCCGTTCGACGATCAATCTAGGTATTAATAATTATTCAAAATATAAAAAACAATATACATATAATTATTTGAAATAGGGTCGGGTGTCTCACATTGAACCAGGCAGCTACATTGAACCACCGCCGAATCTCGAAAATGCGACATTGCCAAACCGCACTAATATGAGTGAAAGAGAGGTATTTACGTTCCTTTCCTGCCCACTAGTTTGCGTGGCGATCGCGTGCAAAGTGGTTGTGTGAGGAGCATTCAAAAGAAAACTGACTCAAAAAGTAAAATTTTTTTGCCAATTTCATTCTTTTTTAGCTTTTTTCGTTTAAATAATATCAATTTATTTATATATACACTGTTTTCTACGGTTATTTAGCAATTAAAAGCGCTATAATTCGTGATTTTAAGAGATTGATTTGCCGGTAAAATATTGAATTTAGTGATAAAACGTGGTGTGTCTCACATTTAACCACCTGAGGGTGGTACACATTTAACCACGGTTTACTGTGTACACCCCAGTCGTTAAAGGAGTATTTTTTACAATTATTTAAATTTAATTTTAATTTGTTATATTATGGAAGGTACTTTTGTTTTTATAATTAAAAACTGTTACTTTTGTTTTTATTATTAAAATATGATAAGAATTTGATTGAAAAGGTTTTGTGATGTATAAAACTAAGACTCTCGGTTTAATTGCATATGATTTAAAGTGATTTTTATAAATATAAGGCTGATTTTTATTATTACTGTTTATTATTATTATTATTACAAAGTATTTGCCTTATAAATTCAACTAGAAGACATCGTTAATAAGGTTTCTCAATGTGGACGATACCCTGGTTAAATGTGTACCACCGGTGGTACACATTGAACCAAAAATCATTTTTCATAAAAACCTGTTTTACACCGAAACTAAAAGGAATATGAGAAATTAATGTTTTACAAAATTGAAGCTAAATAAATATGCTAACTATACACAAAAAATGAAAGGCATTGATTGAACATCCAGCCCACTATGAGGCTTTGAAATTTACCTGGTTCAATGTGGGACAACTTACCATATATATATTATCACTATTTTTTCTATGGGCCTTTGTGGCGGATGATAAAAGGTTATTATTGTTTATTGTATTTACTTCCAAATTTGGAAAACGATTAGGTAAGTAGCTAATCTATTTCTAAATTGGGGGTTTTAGTGGAGGTTTACTCACCTTGCACACATGAGTAATTTTTAAACATGCAGGTTCTAGTAAAGAAGCCGAATCAAATTAATTTACGATACATGCTACAAACGATCGTAAGCAGAACTTCAACCATTAGGATAGCCTGGGCCCCTCTCCGCAATGGAAAATACCACTTGAATTTAAAATTTTCGATTTTACAGTTTATTCAAGGTTAAAGTTTTTGCCTAACATGTTCTAGACACACTGTATTCTCGTCACGAGTGATGACCAAGTGAGACTGCACGGCTGCGCTAGCGCTGTCGGGCGTCGCAAACACATAACTCACCAACATCAATAACAGATAATACCACTCATTCAGTGCCAATCGCTTTGTTCACGCTATACAATTTACTTGGAAATAGGTAGATATGTGCGTACGTTCAATATTGTTTCAATAATATTGAATTAAATACTTGCTTGATTGACGTGGATCCTGGCACGTTTTAGTTGAGTTGGAGTGATTAACAGGAATTTATTGAAATGTTAGTAGCGTGCAACTTAACTATGGTTAGCATAGTTAAGTTGCACACATTTGAATATACAAACAAAAAAAAAACTATTTTGACAGATGGTCAATTTTTATATTTTTGACATCTCTTAAAGTTTGCAAATAGAATTCAAATAAGCTCTATGAGTACATTCGAATTTTGAATGCAGGATTAAACGATACAAATGCACTGCACGTTGATCTTCTGTCAAATCGATATAGCTTATTCCTTGATTTTGCCGCATCTCTATTTTGTATGTTAAGTCTATTCTGCATCTAGATCTAATCGCACTTGTTTTGATTAGATTCACAAGGATAATAGGTACTTACTTCATTTTAGATGGGTTTGAGTTGAGACAAGAATTTTTAAACTTAGTTTTTCTAGTAGAAATTAATGAAGAAATAGGAAATGCAACTAAATTCGTTGTCTTCGAGTTCTAGAAAAATTTTCATCACTCAAAACAGAGAAGGGTTGTCCAATGTTTTATTTATCTACATTTTAGCTACAATGTGTATCGTAAGTTCGTAACTACATATTACTACTTATTGACTTACCAGAACCTTACTGTCTACATCAAAATCAACATCACCTACCATCAAAGTCTTCATACTTATCACTACCTATAGTCATCATACTTAAAAACTGAGCAATCTCTATGTATGTTTATTTTTACTCTATTATGTATACTCCTTATACTTACTCTGTTTCTATTTACATTTTCTTTTTATGCACCTACCATATTATCTCTTCACCACCCTAGGTTGACTGGTAGAGAATGCCCATGGCATTAAGTCCGCCTTTGTACATTGAGTTGCATGAAGACTAAATAAATAAATTAGTAATTGTCCGTTTTTGACATACGAGTATAACATTGTAACTCCATTGAAAAAACTGCTGCTATACATATTATGTATTTTGCAACATAACCCTTCGTTGCAAATCAACATAGTTTTTATTGAAATCGCTGCATGGACCCCTACTTCGTATGGGGCCGTAAAGGAAATGACATGTGGTTCCCGAATTATACGCAGTAAGACATAGGATGGACATTCGTCGACTTGACACACTGCTTTGTGGCATTTATATTATCTACTTTATAATTATAAACTTTTACTGTTTTATATTTATGTGTTTATGTGCCATAGGACTGTCTGCTGCATTGCATTCCTATGAACTGTCTTTTCTTCTAAGTTCTTATTTTTTTTTTACTTGATCTGATCTGATTTGTAACCTGCCATTATGTCACAGGTTTGTTGAAACATATCTATTTCTTTTGAAATAAGCTGCTTTGTGCTCTTGTATCTGTTTTTATATTTTCGTTTTTAAGTGTTTGTGTAGGTGCGTACCTAATTAAATAAATAAATAGGATTAGCGTTTTGCTTTCATTTAGAGGAGTCATAATCACAAGCCGTATTTTATTAATCGCTCTGAATTACAGCAACTTTATTAACCTTGAAGTAATATAGCTTCAGCATGTGGTAATCAACATTTTCCATTCATTTTATTCATTGATTTATTATTGGCTTCATAATTAGATCTTTTCGTAGTTTAATTTCTTTTTCGGATTACGTTTCTTTAGTTTTTAACCTGTCGAGCACCGGGGGGGCCGCCATTATTTATTTTTATTTTAATATAATTAATATTAATAAATTAATATAAATAATTTCAATAATATAAACTGTTATTGCTCTGTTCCTGTTGCTTCTGTAATTATACTACTAGAGTACAATTTTAAATCGGTTGGGGTTTGGTGGCACATTTTTTTTCCAGCGGTTCTCAAAGTTAAAAGATAATGCATTTTTAGTGCATTTTTAATGGCACGTTTTCGTGCCACCGAGGACCTACAGGTTGTAAACTTTTGAGTATGAAATTACAGCTTTGGCTCTCTTATTGATTTAGAAACCTACATTTTACAATTTTGTAGAATTTAGTTAGAATCTTAATACTGTCATGTCTCAGGAAGGTTTTAATACAATCACATCCATACAAAGCCTTACCTGGCTACGGGCCGCACACCTGCCGAAACATTCCTTCTCCCAAACTTCGACACCACACACCCCTCCAATTTGATTTCCCGCCACGTCGAGCCCGGATATATAACAACAATGGACGTTTAATTCATCAAGCCTGCCTGCGCCTGGCCAGCTTTTTGTTCTACACTAAATCATAGAGGTGCCAGTTACAACCTTATGGTCGTTCAGTTTGAATTCCAATTCGTTATCAGATGTGAATCGGTTTTTGCTTGAATCTTTGGGATCCCCATTCATTATTGCGTGTAAAAAATGTAATTTGAAAGTTAAAGGATATTTTTTGGTTCATAATGTTATGTTTTGTTTAACAAAATCGTTTTTACTAAGATCTCAAACCGAAATTTCTTTCTTGCGTGAACTATGCCGAATTTGCTAGAATGTGTTAGTTTAATTAGTGGCACTAACTTGAAATTTTTAAATAACAGATTTTTTAAAAACTCTTCCTTCAGTTTTTGTTGCATAGATAGGTTCATTGACTTTCAACATTTCAGCACCAAAAACAAGAACAAAATGCAATATACCTCAAAAAAATAATCAATTACAAAATAGTTAAGTTTACTTACTTACTCATTCTTTGTTTGGTACCGATCGGTTCAGTCAGAAAAAAATCAATTTACAAGTTAGTATTCAATTCAAGGATAGTTCTTCATTCGATATGGCTATCTAGGTACCTACTTAGTTTTTAACAATACTGTTTAGCAACTCAGGTGCACAGATAAGCAACGTCTCTATAAGTACAAATCTTTGCAAAATCATTTCAGACCGTTCCTAAGTCTATTCTTAAAAATTCCTCATCCGTGACCAAAGAAACGTTCTTCTCGTTACATTTAAGCAACTGTTAAAATAAAAAATAAAGCATGTGAGGGAACAAAGTGTGTTTGCTTATTATTTGTGAAGGGGTGTCGCGGGGTGGGGCGCGCGGGCGGCGGGGTCGCTTTGTTTGCAGGCACGCGCGAAGCCTCACAGGACCCACTCCTGCGCAAGCCTGGTCAATCTTTGAATGTTTACTTTTTAAATGTTTTTTCGTTTTATTGTTAGGCTTTACTGAAGGTCTTTGGGTCATTCGTGACTATTTTGAAATTGGACTAGAGGGCTGTTTGTTTTCGTCATGGTTTGTGCTTTGCCTATTTATTTAGCTAGCACGAAGTCACTTGTAGAGATTGAAATGTCTGCATCTATTCCTTCAAGTTTGGGTTGTTTGTCAATTGTGAGTTTACCTCTCATCGTTGTTTCTCCCCTGTGCTATCTTTGGCGTCTTGTCTCCAGTAACTCTGTCTTCTGTCGTCTAGACTTCTGTTTCGTTTCTGGTGTCTGCCCTTGTTCAACTCTGCCCACCTTTGTCATGTCGTACCTTCAGCTCCCCACTAAACAAGTATCCTCAACAAATTCCTAGTAAAAATACTGAAACAAATTCATAAATCACAAAAAGCTCAGCATCACCGGCACACGTTTGCGCCAATATCGCTGTTAACCGTGTACATAAACGCGTCAGTTTGCGTTTCGCGTTACATAACGAGTTACGAGGTTCGATGGCCGCCTCGCAACCTTTAAGGTCGAGCGGGCGGCCTCAAGCCCCTTTATTTACCCGTACAAGACTTGCGACTCGGTCCTTGAGTGAAATGAAATGAGCTTACAACAGGTGGGTAGGTATTATTTGTGCATGTGTTGATGCAAAGAACTGCGTTCGGTACTGAGTGGATGTTTTTTCTAGCAAAAGGATTATATCCATTGGCTAGCCAAGAAGAATGGGTTCGCAAAATTCTTATAGATCTTTTAGTGATTACCCATTGATAAGGATAGTGAAAAAGAAGAAGAGGAAATGTTGTTGATGATTATCAAGAATAAAAATTAAATAAGAATATTATAGTGTTCCCAATCCACAAGGAAGTTAACAGTAACTGTAGGCTGAAATATCTTGACCACTGAACTTTGAACAATTGACTGCGCAGTGTTTTTAAGAATCGTACACACATGGCAAATGCGTACCTATTTTTTAGATTGTGCGCAATAGTTCAGAACGCAAGTTGAGAGTTGAGAGTGGCTAACATATTTTGATCGCCTATCAAGATCGGAGACTCTACACTCGAAGTTGTAGACGACTACGTCTACCTGGGCGACGGTCCAGTTGGGTAGATCTAATTTCGAGAAAGAGATCAATCGTCAAATCCGACTCGGCTGGGCAGCGTTAAGGAAGCTGCACGGTATCTTCTCGTCCAACCTACCGCAGTGTCTCAAGACAAAAGTCTATGACCAGTGTGTGTTGCCAGTGATGACATATGGCTCAGAAACGTGGTCGCTCACAATGGGCCTCATCAGAAGACTTAAAGTCACCCAAAGAGCAATGGAAAGGGCTTTGCTCGGAGTTTCCTTGCGCGATCACATCAGGAATGAAGATATCCACAAGAGAACTAAAGTTACCGACATAGCCCGAAGAATCGCCAAACTTAAGTGGCAGTGGGCAGGGCACATTGCTCGTAGAACAGATGGTCGATGGGGATGGAAGGTTCTAGAGTGGTGGCCACGTACCGGAAGACGCAGCGTCGGAAGGCCTCCCACAAGGTGGACCGACGACCTGGCGAGGGTCGCGGGAATCCGGTGGATGCGGGACGCACAGGACCGGTCGCTGTGGCGGCGCTTGGGGGAGGCCTATGTCCAGCAGTGGACGTCTTTCGGCTGAGATGATGATGATGAACATATTTTGATCGTCTAGTGAATGAAGTTTAAAACTTCATAAATGAGTTTCTACACAGACTCTTTTATTACTACCTAAAAGCACCCTGTCCTTGTAAATTTCGGTGGCCGAATTACGCCGATATATCGCTCAAACGGCGCGCTGACGTAAAATAATTGCATTTTGACCATCCTTCAAGTAAAAAAGCTTTTTCGGTTTATGGATTCTTTTTTCGAGATGCTTCGGAGGTACTTTTAAACAAACTCGAGTGAGTGCAGAGTTTGTGCATCAACTTTATTTCTGATTACCGCCTACATGATCCCGTGTCGGAGTTTCGGACCAGGTTCAATTTGGCGGCAAGAAGATACCCATATTTTATCCTTTCTATATCTCCTGCACCAGAGTGGAGCAGGAGGGCGTGTCTAAGTTTTACCGACTAAAACCCAGTACTATGCTCTTTCTTTGCCTAGTGTTTAAAGTACTATCCTGCATAATCCTAATATTCTTCAGAACCTTTGTAAACGCTTTAAGTACCTCGTTCCGAGCGGCAAACCCTGCAGAACTAATCTCTTCTCTTTCGTATTCGGCGTCACACTTCCAGCTGCTCTGATGGCTCCTTTTCTGTAACTGCAGTGCACCTTTGGAACTCTCTACTACAATTCCTTTCGCGACAGCCCTTCTCGCCTTCTCTGGATATCTTTAAGAGAAAAATTTGAGAGCACTTCCTCTTTCAATTGATTGGTATCTGTTGGTGTATATTATATTTTTTATTTAAATAAGACATATGGTAGGTTATGTAGGTTTAAATTGTACACAGAATGCTACCCTCGAATGTAACCTCTCACTGTCGCTAACGGTTTGCTGGGAGAAAACTCATTGTTGAGCTAAGCTCACCTTTGTGCGCGAATTTTGAATGAAGAATTAAGAATACCAGGGATAAAATGTGCAATTTCAGGACATGGTCTACCCTTGGACCAAACATTCAAATCCGTTCAGCCGTTCGAGCGTGAAGAAGTAACTAACAAATGTTACTTCTTACAACAAATGTTACTTCTTCACTCACAAACTTTTCCTTGTATATTGGGGTGATTGTTTTGATTTGTAATGTCTACGAAATAGGTACTAAGATATACGTATTTTAAAGAGAATTAAGTAAACTGTACTTATGTTATTGATATCAAAACAAAATTTGCTATTACGTCATTATTTAATTTGATGAGTGCTTCAAAAGTAGAGCAGTCTCAGATGAGAAAAGTAGGTATTACTTAGACAAAAAGTTTACTTACAATTTTTTTTTACTGTAGCCTATTCTTCCCCACAGCTGAGCAAAGGCTTCCCCCTGCTTTTTACAACTTACAGTAGACAAATTGTTTTTTTTCTGAGTTTTTTATTCTTTCAACGATGATGGATCAGACATCTTCTGATAGTTATCAAAAAGCCTTGAATCACGTTTAATATCTCATTATTTCTATATCTCCGATCTCCGTACTTCCTTATTTCTAATACTGTACAGTGGAGACCATTATCCTTTAATGTTGATAAAACAATTATGCTGTAAACTTATCATCACAATACGTTAATGGCGATATCGGCCTTGGATTCGTTTCCACCCATTGTTGCTCGAAGTTAGCAGGTTTTCTACCGAATATGAATACCATTGTGTCCATCAGGTAAGCATTTAAAACCAAAATGAGATACAATGGAACAGCGGAAGTAATTCCGCAGTTACAAGCAAGGACAATATTTTACGAGCACGCTAATAACTTTCGAATAGATCTCTTCCTTCCGGACCCTTGCGAAAGATCTCTATTGTGTAACTCCCAAGTTTTTTTTACCATTCAAAGCTTCAAAGCCGCTTAAATTATGAGCATGTGCGTCCGACGGTTTCAGCACGACTGCAAATAAGAAGCCGAAATTGTACGCGATCTAATCTGTTGCTGACACGTACTACGATAATAGCATGCGAGATTGAATACTTGCCATAACTGGGATGATCGTGAACAGTACAAAACGGAAGGAAGCGCAATAGAGCTGTAAAAGGACCGCCGGGTGTCGCTCTATGAATAGATATTTCGCTATTCGTGCCTTCGGCATGGTTTCGCAGCTGAATGAGTGAATCAGGCAGTTTTTAGTTTTGATGGGAAGCGAGTGCGTGAGCGATGGATCGATTCGGGGCTTAGCAGCAGAGCGCGGGCGTCGTGGGCCGGGGGGCGCGCGCGGGGGAGGGGGGACGGTTTCCGGCCGCGCGGGCGCAGCGTGGGAACGCGCACCCACCTACAAGACTGCTCCTCGGATTAAATGACGGGCACTAATTAATTTAAGTTTGCGGCATGTAAAAATAGAGATCCGTGCTAGATACAGCAGGGAGAGTGGTTAACTACTCGCTTGTACTTACTTATTGACTTGCTCAAACCACTTTACGCGCGCAAAGTTGCTCTATTCTGTATGTATGAACCTGATTTCAGAATCCGATTCTTGTTTATTTCAAGTTTATTAGCTGAGACCGCTGAGAACTACGTAGAACGGAACGATTTAATTTATTTTCTCATAGAAATGTTTTTTTTCTGAATCCTTACTTGAATACAAAATAATGTGAATTGTTGGTTCATTTATTTCCAGACTATCGCACTTTGCTGTAGGCTTTATCTTCATCCACTGCACCTGCCGAAAAAGTAAATTGAAATAAAAACCTGCAATCTCAAAGATAAGACAAACTTCTTGGAAAATTAAGCTCACAGCACTTCGTGTGATGCAAGAGTCGATATATCGGCGGTACTATATCGAGTTTATCGACTATCGATATCTCTACACGAACATTTCGCAGAAGTGGTTCACCCTTTGTTCGCTTAAGAGGCAAGATGTCGACGCACCTGGCCAACCAGATGCTCCATTCAGGGCGAAGCTGAATTTTATGAATCGCCGACGATCCACTCTCGGCCCATTCACTACATATTTTTTATTTCGTACAACATGTGGCTAGGTAGATAAATTGGAACTTGGAGCGCACTTCGAAGGGTTTTAAAATTTAAGTAAGTGAAATTCTTGAAGAGATTGGCGAAATACTTGAAGAGTTATGAAAAAGTGTCGTTCCGGACAAGACAATGTGTCGAGCCATGGGATTCTCAAAGTAGGTAACAAGTAGTATCGCAGATGGTCCGGGTTTTTCTAGGTGAATAGGTATATCCACTTGAATCTTTTCCATGTGGGATCTCACTTCGTTTATGAAGTGGGATATGCATAAATATTTGTCATGGACACGGATTTCCTGACTTAAATAATCTTAGAATTTGTACATTCAACGTCAATTATTTTTCCAGTCTAGTAGAGTGTTTATTTTAGTATCAGCACAGGAAATCATAATTAGGTCATTATTTATTAATCAATATTTAAACAATGTTGTAGTACAACATAAACAGTAATCCAATTGACCTTTCAAAGGGCTTATCTCAGACAGAACCGGAACGAGTGAACTAAGTATCAAACATATTCAAATAATATTTGTATTTAACGTTCAGGATAAACAAGATTCATTTCTGTAATCAAAACAAATTAATGACAATTTATAACTGGCCTTATCGGAGTTCGGTTCATTCATAACTTTAGTGATAAGTTAGCAAATAAATCCATTATGTTATCTCTGTATACCGATCTGGGTGTATTATATAATGAGAATTGGATATCAGCTGGCATCCCGCAGGCTGGAAGTGTCAATTGATGGCTGATCGCCGGATTTGAGAAAAAAAAAAGATATGCGTGGGTAGAGCCGGTGCCTTCGTCGTACAATCGTTCTCGTAAATGAATATTATAAACAGGAAATTATCCTCGTACACTTATAATCTGAGTGCTTATTGTGAGTGTGTTTTACGTTAACACGGTCGAAGCGTTTATGACGTACAGTGCTCCAATATTGGCCTGCTCTAAGGTCTGAACCTATCAGAAAGCCACACGTCTTAGATGAGTCAAGATTTCCGTTTAAAATTTATTCGGTTATACACCTAGCATAACCGAAAGTTTCGACCTTTCGCCATCGAAATCGAACCTCCGTAACGCTTCTGATACCTATATATCGATGGTCCTGTAAAGTATCGAATCAATAAAATAGCAATTTTTATTATGACCGTTTTGAGCTCTTTTTAAAGGATGTTTTTTAATACCACTTCAAATATCGGGAAACTTAAGAGTTTTCCTAATTTTTGAAGTTGTATTAAAAAAACATCCTTTTAAAATGAGCTCAAAACAGTCATAATAAAAAGTTGCTATTTTTTTGATTCGATACTTTACTTAGGGACCATCGATATGTATGTAGGTATTATGATACACCTAGATGAGGGCGTTGTCTCTAACATTTAGATTTTATTTAAGTTCAGATTTTATGCCGTGGGTCGAAACTCCATTGTAAACGTTTACTCAGAATCCAATCAAGCGTACAGTTTTACCTGAACTTTATAAATTATTCTTAAAATAACTACAAACTACAATGTGCGTCACTCAGGTACTACAAACTTTATGTACGCATTCTATCATAGCTTGCATGACATTCTATCTTCAAACATCAGCCTGACCTGTGACGTAGGCACGAACTAGATTACAAGCTGTGACGTTATCAGAAGCGCCTGTGACGTCCCACCGCCACACCTTTAGGAAAGCAGGTGACCTATTGACCTATGCCATCTATTCTTGGACTAAATCGACCCGCTACAAATATAGACATCCTGCACACACCCTGTTGCTGCCCTGCATTTGTTTTAATGCAGCAGAAAGTAGAAAGGTCAAAGCTTTTATTTTACAATCCCTTTTAAGCACTTAGCGAAAGGTCAGGAAGCTAGTTGATCAGCTTTAGTTGTTAATGAAACTGACTGAGATAAATGTTATTAATTAATGAGGAAACTCTGAGGAAAATTGAATCGAGGCTCGTTTTTAATCGCTTACATTTCTGTATATTATGTTTAATATAAGATATTAAACGGAATCAGGGTGTTAAAGATTGCAAATTTTTAGATGATTTAGCTTCTGCATTTTCTGGCATCTTTGAATTAATCAGTGCAATCTATAAAAAGAAAGTGATTGTGTATCTGCCATTAATATTTCAGGATCCTGGAGATTTACCTGTGCTGTGATCGTGATTTGACGCGAGTCTAACAATAATTTTAAAAAATCGTACGTCTGCCAAAATGTGACAAATTCTTTTTTTTCCCTAAAACAAAATTATGTTTTGAGGTGACTGTAGACAATTATTGAACTGGATTGTCTCAAACTGAACGGTATAAGCTCTCACGACAATACAGCAATAAATGCCATGCAGTGTGAAACATCACGTATTGTGAAATGCCGCCATATTCCGTGAAACATTGAAGAAGGTATGAAGAAAAAGTTCCCAAAGGAAACTGTTAGCAACTGTACCTTGGCTCTGCATTAACTGTCTGGCCATGTAAAAAGTAAAAAGGAAAATAATGTTCTTGGCGCTACCATTTTTAATTACGAAAGATGAATGGGCCGTGAAGAGTGGTTGCGCTTGCAGACTGCCAGTAATAAGAACACGATTGTCTGTGGAACTGTTATTAGTAACGTAGATAGTGTAATTTTTGTTCTCCATAGTTCTGCCAATGAAAGTGGAGTGTCGGTTGAAGATACAGTTTAAGTTTTCTTTAATGTAGTTACTCAGATACCCGCGAAACGAGACACAATAGTAAAACAATAACAGCGCGGTCTCATAGGACCGGTTGGGGATTCAAACGTTAAAGGTTATAGTTGTAAACTTTTGTTATAAGTACCTAATTATGATGTCCATCTGATCGTCTTGGCTATTGGTCATGTGATCTCGAGTTTTGAGAAGGATTTCCTCAGGACTGATTCGTATGTTATTTGACGTAATGAATGATAATTTACTTAATTTCTCGCCACACTATCATAGAAATTGCAAACAACAAAGACAATTACAACAATTGGAATTTATACTGTTGGAGACTCGTGCCTAAGCTTGGCTTTTGTCCATCAGGGCAGTAGGCAGGGTAGTAAGAATGAATCCTACAGTTTGCTGGTAAGTTTTTTTTAATATTTCAGCTGTTTTCACCCTGTCTGGACTTGGCTTAGATATCAACAGGATTGTGGCATCAATAAAATATAAGCTCAGTTGCGTGTAAAGTCAACCTTCGCGTGCCACCATCATTTTGTTTACGACGAAAAGAAACTAATTCAGTTGGACACACTACTTGCTATATTAATGAAAGAGCGGAGGTGGGGCACTCACTGCCTGTAGCGGAACTTACATAATTATTGGTAAACCTCGCCTTCCTTCGAACAGAAACCACATATCCACGATTCTGACAAAGGAGTTTCAACTTTTGTGTATAGAGATAGAGCTTCTTTTGTTTTAGTTTGTAAAGGTTCTTATGATGTTTTGTAACAGGGTTTTTGTGAAGTGAATGAAGCAGCAGCTGTCGGTTTCAAGTCAGCCCACACTGTGCGTTAAAAGGCATTGTATTTCGCAAATATCAGTCGATTATATCAATGGATTTAGTTTTTGTATTGGATTAGTCATTGTTGCACAAAATTCTGTGTTAAAGTGGAAATGCGTTGGCAGATATTTTACATGTAGGTAAAAGTAATATAATCTATACCTAACCTATTGAGTGTCTAAAAACCTAGGCAGCACTTTTGCTTTAGTATTTATATAAAATTATGAATTAACGTCGCAATCCATAGTCAGCGGGATTGTTCGAAAGAGTTACTTCGACTCTAGAATGCATAGGGCAATTTAAAATGTGAGGCTCCCTTTATCTCCATCCTTACTCCTACTAGACTATCCTACTATACTATACTAGAAACTACCTAAAAAGAAGTTCATACGCAATGGGAAAGTATCTAGTTAAGTAAAGATCTTTGGATCATTTAATATTCTAAATCGGCGCATATGAACCTTAACACTGCAATTTCTACGTGAAAGAATATTTGAACTTTGAATTTCTACAAGAATACCTTCAGGTAGGCTGGGTCTAACTGTCTAGCTTTATCATCTGCCTAGCCTTTTTCCCAATTATATTGGGGTCGGCTTCCAGTCAAGCCGGATTTAGCTGAATACCAGTATTTTACGAGGAGCGGCTGCCTACCAGACCTCCACTACCCATTAACTGGGTTAACACGGTACTTCATGGCAAGACTGGAGTCAGATTTATTGGCTTCTGACTATCCGTAACGACTGCCAAAGATCTCCAAATGACTGCCGGGACCAACGGCTAGCTTATGTGAGAAAATGTAACAACTCGTTTATATTTTTCGCCATCTCAACTGGAATATTTGTGGGCCGAGGTTGGTTATAAACTTCTAAAATCACACAGCTGTAATAGAGTAGATCAAGACTGGAAAATTGGCATGTATTGTGTTAACCGGGCTAAAACCCAAAGCTGTAAAAACTTTACCTGAGGCCCTACCTCTAGCTCTTAACATGATCTATTTCACGACTTAAGCTGAACAGTTAAAGGGAAGGAGCTAACTATATAGGTTGTATAGCTCGCATATATCTCGCTCGCATGCAGACTATTTAACATGCCATGGTAAGGCCTGATAATGAAACCTGAAGAATTCTTAATAATAAGCAAAACCAAGGTAGGTTCTAGATACTTTACATCTAAAACAAATGCGGAAAAGAATGAAGACTATTTTAAGCATGGCGCCATAAAGACAAGTATAAAATATGCCTCTATTTCTGCAATCAACTCTACTTAATGGCCTACTACCACTATATTATTCGCCAGCGTTTTCCTGTTAGGCATTAGTAAGTATAAAAAATATTTTTAATGGCTATCGATAGTTGCTGATACAGGAGATAAGAGTCATTAATCATAGGAGCTGACCGCCTCATTGGTTCCGTGGTTAACCGTACGATTGTCAGTCTTTAGGTCCAAGGTTCAAACAAGTTATGATAAGTGGACTTAGGTTTTTCTGGCACGACGGAAAGTTATAAAAGTAGCTTCCGGTTTTTTTAGTCAACTGTGATTCATTTGTGCTTGATAGTGTAACGCTCATTATATGACAGCCTAGACAAATTGACATTCTATTACGATAAGAATTGAGCAATTAATTGAGTCGGAAATATGAACCTTTTATTGACATTGACAAACGAAAAAAAATTAAGCATTATCATTTTCATTGATATCATTCACATTTTAAATCATTTTTATTGTGAGCAATAGCCACCTTGGACCCTTGAGCCTCTAGGCTGTAGGATCCCATGTGAACAATAGCCTTCTCTTGAGCCTCTAGACTCTCAAGTGAGCAATTGCTATCGTGTATTCTTGATCTTCCTCTAGACTCTTGTATGGTCATCTTGCAGCAATGGCCTTTAGACTGTAGACTTCCGAATGAGTAAAATTCTAGAGCACCTAGGATCTAGACTGCCGACTGAACTGTAGGCATTTTGGGATCAAGGGCCCCTAGATAGGGCCCTAGACTTTTGTATGAGCAATACCTATCTTGAGCTATTGAGCAGAGGCTTCTGAACGAGCAGTAGCCATCTTAGGCTTTGAAGCCTCTACCTAGCCTAGACTTCAGAATGAGGAATAGCCGTTTTAGGCTCAAGAGCCGAAGGTTCCCATACTTCCCATGCTATCGTGAATTTTGACAAATTCTTGGAGACTATTATACGGGTCAATTGTAATAAAAACAGGAGTCAAACGATTGGCCTTTAGAACCTCTCGTAGGTTAGTCCTGGACTTGGGACTAAATAATTTAAACCCAAGTTGTATGATTCATAATAAAAAGACGTTGGCAGTCGGCACCACAAAGATATTATTATCTGTAGTTAGGTGCTTGTAGCTTTAACACTAGCACTCATTGATTGTTAGGTGAGAGGTTACTAACGTGGCTGAAAATTAACTGAATCATCACTTAGCAGCAATTTTATGGCAGATGCTCTATAAGGCCTCAATTCAAAATAACTTTACAAACACACTCTTCAGTTGGCCTTTGACTTTAGAACAGTCTACCACATCATCTACCTAGCCTTTTCTCAACTATATTAGGGTCGGCTTCTAGAAGAACAATCCACCACATTAATATAATATGTATATTATTGTATTCCCATTACTCTTATTGTGTATTTTTTCTATGGGCCTTAGTGGCCTGATTATTACTATTATTACATCTCTAGGCTTCTAGTGATTGTGTTACAGTCAATGGACACAAATGCAAATTAATCGTCATTGGATACTCAAGCAGTCAAGCAACAAGATACTACATACCCAGTAAGGTAATGCTTCTTGCATATTGCATAAAGTTCGCCACTATATCTGCTCAGCGATCGTTGTAAACAAATCTATTTCAACTACATGACATAGGTCACATCTCAAGTCAAGCAGTTGGTTCTAGAACCTCATTTTGAAGTCTGTACACGACCGCAACGAGTTCCGTACCTACACATAGGTACAGTACATCTAAGCTGCATGTTATAATTATGTATATTAGTATTACTCGCAACGGAAAACTAGATTGTCCAGCTACAATGTTAATGCCACGAATACCAAATAAGCCTACCGGTACCATTAATTACGGAGACGGTGCCATTTAAAAACATAAATCAGTCACTATCAATGCGAAACTATTCATTAATTGACCTCCTTGATTACAACCTTTTTGGTTCTGTCGGAGCTAAATCGAGAAAAAATGTTTTATTATCTGTAATACTGGCCATCATTCTATTTTTTGACAGATGACACTTAGATGAAATTGATTTAAAACATTCCTGTCACATTATTTTTAAAATACACTTTAGGCAGGTATAGTTTCACATTCAACTGTTTTAAAAATCTTACCTGAACAATTTCTTTTAATTCAGGATCATTACGCAAATATTTTCAATAAATTGTTATTTAATAAAACTGAAATGTCTTCAAGAAACATGCATTTAGATAATACCTCAATAAAAATAGTACAGCAGAAACTCACAGTTGGTCGGTATATAAAAATACCCTCCCCTCGCCTTCATTCAGTGAACACGGCATAAACCGACCAAATGAAAAATAGTTTTATACGCTTTATTTTATTTAAATACCCGCATACCTTTGTAAATTGTCGTTTTATTTTCATTCATGAATTAGAAGTTACGGTTAGTTCCGTCGTAACTCTCCCACGCTGTATGAATGAAGTGCGCTTGCACATGATTCAAGGAGCGAAAGAAAGGGGCGCGTCACTTCCGGAGCGAGGCGTATGGCGCTACTTCCGGCCGTCACCGGATACGCATGTTCCCTGTTCGCATCAATTATTATTTCCTTCTTAATGTTTCCTTTCATAAAAGCTTAATTTTTAACGTCTTTGAAATAGAGAAGTGTCGTGTCAAGACCGTTAGAGATAGAAAAAGAGACATGAAATATGGGTATTATGAATTATTATCGCAAAAATATAACACACAAATAATATACTATGTTACGCCACACCTATTCAACATAAATAGATACTGTGATTGTGATTCCGACCATCCAAATCCTCCTTACCCGAAATCTAAATATAAATAACATTGTAGTCAACCATAAAAAGAACACGTGGGCCGAATAACTGGAATTTGCCAAAACAGTTTTGTCATTAAAGCGTATACTTTCAGGCAGACGTAGGCTGTATTCACTGTACCGTGCCTCACATCGCGCCATATTTGATCACTATAAGCTTTGGTATAAAAATAAAACAGGCTTCTCTGGTGCTAAAATCAACCTGACTCACATCGGGTTCTTTTTCCCAAAACCTTATGACCTCGGCTGGTCCTTGAAAGCTTTTTCCATTATTTATCTGTGGTCAAATTAATATAGTTCCATCCAGGTGATCCCCATTGTGTGTCTTTATGGTGTCTGGACGCAAAGAATTACACCATCCCATCTCTTCCCGTGGGTGTCGTAAGAGGCGTCCTGGTGTGTCCCTTAACACCAGAGAATGGACAGCACCACTCTCTGTGCATTTTTTTCAACAACCACACTGCGATCGCCAACCCGCATGCCAAGCGTGGCGATTATGGCAAAACCCCCCAGATGCACAGGACCGATCGTTGTGGCGACGCTTGGGGGAGGCCTATGTCTACGCCCACGTCTTTCGGCTGAGATGATGATGATGATGATGATCCTAATTGGTTATATGTTTTCCAATAGCCAGAGGTATAAGTACTATATATACATATGTATACCTCTGGCTATTGGCCTCTGATATATCTGCTTGCTTTTTTATGTATTTTATGTTTAAATTATTCGCAAATTGATTCCATGTAATATATTGTGATGTAAAATTGGTGTAGTTTTGTACTCAAAATGTTGCACAGCGAAGCTTGCGGAAATGGCTTACTGCATAGATTTGCCGTCAAATATTGTAAAATTGGTTTACAGTTTTGGTTACATCCGCATTCCTGTTGGTATATACATATAGGCACTTAACTATTTTGTCAAAATAAAGCTGCTTGTGGTAAAATTTCACTGTTAACAAAGGATTTGGTAAATAGCACAATCAATTTTACAACATTTCTGAACTTGCCAGGATTTGAAACCATTTCAAGACGATTGTGCTAGTTTGCAACTGAGCTTGATTTCTTTGTTCAGTCCCGATGAAGCAGTCGACACAGCAAGCCTAGTTAAGCAAGGGACAACCGCAAAGATAAACCTGCGAGAAGAAATAGAATATAAAAAAAATTGGCCCGATTTACGACCATGACAATACAATGAGGTAGGTACCTACTCTTCACAATGATGTTGTTCGCTTTATTCTTGATGGACGTAGTGGATTTTTCTTATTATGTAACGAGGATAAATTTAAATAAAAAACACGATAGAGCACCTTTTATTTAAGGGGACCAGCACTGTTACTCTCTAAGAACTTGGGCACGGCGCTGCCGCAGTGGCGAAATTCAAATTGGTATTCTCTAAACTGTCAGAAGCTACACTAGCGCAATTGACAATGACAGTTCTTCATACATTTGCGTTCGCTGTTTGAAGACTGTCTCAACGTCGAGCTCGTCGCAGCTTACAGCCATGAAAATGAAATGAAAAAAAAAAACTTTTAGAGAATAGCATAGCAGGTAATTATAACTTACAGTGCCTACGTAAACCTCTGATGTAAAGATTACGTAGGCTATTGTAGACTACTGTTGCCCGTTAGTTGGAAACAAAGGACGAAGCTGTGTCAATATCGGTTTATGACACGCGATAGTATTGAGCACTACGGCTTAAATCCAGACTGTATCCAGAGCTGCCCTTTGAGCAGTGTCCAATTACACAGTTGCAATTAATTCGACACGTGCGGATGTTATGTACTTGTCCACCTACCTGTGTTTCCTGAGCGTAGGCTTGAAATATAGATCTGTATGTGACTATGTAGTTGTAACTGTATTCGCAATGTAACCGCACATAGTTGATAAAGTTATCCCAGCTAGTTGTACTCAACGCTTTGCCTCCACTTTTACTAAACGCACTGAAAGTTTTGGACACTCTAGCAGCGTTGGTGTTCATCACCTATAGGTCGAAGTCACCGTTAAAAGCAAGAGTAACCAGACATCTTCTGCCCTCGCTAGTTCCATTTTGTAGAAATCACTTTTCATCAAGCAGGTCGAGGTTAAAAGCAAGTATTCATAAGGGAATAACTATAACGAAGTATATTGTCAGTATTAGACAATTCTCACATTAACGTTCCAAATTATTGTCTAATAAATCGAAATCCAGTTAATTTCAGGACAACAGGACAGATACCTTGAGTTTCCTTGGCCAGCAGCTCCTGCAACGCGATTGGTTCCCGCACGATGGACCCCTCACTATGACGTAGGTTGCTGACGTGGCTTCCCGACCCTGACCTGCAGGAATTAGGTCAGGCCAGCTAGATACTCCTCCCACAATCCCGCTATTCAACTCTTGGTCAATCAATATACAGAATGTGCGAAAATACATAATAATGCTCAAAGAAAATTTAACTAAAATTATTTGTTTAGTCGGAAGCTAGCCAACATTGGCGGGACCGCTTTCACAGTCAATAAAATTGTTTCCATTGCACTTTGTGTAAGTAGGTAGCTATTCCTTCTCTGTCTAGCATAAGGTTTTGTGAATTGGATGAAAAGGACGGATAGCGGAAGCGAAATAAGAATGCAGTCGGGGTTCATTCATTGATGTTTCCGCCGCCATCAATGGCTAGACACAAAATAAGGGAGTGCAGAAGGCTCTGTCCATAAAAGTACATTAGAGCTTAGCGTAGTACCATAAATGGTGAATGCTAACTAACAAGTCGCATCTCAAGACATAAATGAATTGATTAGAGATTTATCTATGGTCAACCAGAGAAACCAATAGGACAGTACATAATAGAAACAGATAAAAGTAATTTGCAGTGTCGAAGTTTTTAAATTTGGAACCGTGACTTGAATTTCTTCGTCAAATATTTCGGTTCGATAGAAGAGGCGCGGTAGCTAGTTAGGTACTGTCGTATCGTCCAGGTGGGTCAACATATAAAGTATCTTGGCCTAACTCTGGACGGTCGGTGGGGCTTCGAAGAGCACTTCGAGCGCCTGGTCCCCCGCGTTGGTAAAGCAGTGGGTGCTTTGCAAAGGCTGCTGCCCAACCTCGGGGGCCCTCGTGAAGAAGTTCGCCGCCTCTACGCGGGTGTTGTGCGATCAATGGTCCTTTATGGGGCACCTGTGTGGTCAAACAGACTCTCAGGTGTCCGTCGCTGCAGGACAAAAATTAATAGTCTGCAGCGGAAAATGGCCATTCGCATCGCACGTGGGTACCGAACGGTATCCTTCGAGGCGGCAACTCTCCTGGCACGCTTTCCGCCATTAGACATCCTGGCGGATATGGACGCCAGGGTGTACAAAAGGATTCGCGACTTACGCCAAAGTGGCAATAGCGTGCCAGGAATCGTTGTAGTAAGGCTGAGGCGGGAGGAACGGCGACACGCGCTCGAGAGGTGGCGCGAGCGGCTACAGCAGCCGCAATTCTCGTGCAAGCGCGTTGTCGAAGCCGTCCTACCGCACTTCGAAGCCTGGCTGAAAAGAAAGGAGCGCATCTCCTACAGACTGACTCAGATACTGACCGGGCATGGCTGCTTTGGCCAGTACCTCAATAGGATTGGGCGAGAGGCCACGACGAATTGCCACCATTGCGGAGGCGCTATAGATTCCGCACAGCACACGCTAGAAGAGTGTCCAGCGTGGAACACTGAGCGACGAGTCCTGGTTGCCAGGATCGGGCAAGATCTGTCTCTACCAGCAGTAGTGAGGGCTATGCTGGTGGAGCCAGAAAACTGGAAAAAAGTTGCCTCCTTCTGTGAGACCGTGATGGTCCAGAAGGAGGCGGCCGAGCGGGATCGCGAAAGGGCCGATCCCACTCGGAGAAGAAGGCGACGGGGAGGCAACCGCCTCGCTGCCTAACACGCCGAAACCCCGCTTGCATCACCCAATGTTGGTGGGACTTTCGAATCACGGGCGCTCAGAGTGGGGACTCTGCTCGCCCATCGAGTGATTCCAAGGAATACGGTGGCACAGTGGTCACGTGCCGCCGTGCACAATGAGGCTAAGGGGAAACCATTGTACAGTCTCCTCAGGGATGTGCCTTAACAGGCGATGCACAGAGGGGGTTCCGGAACGGTCTTTTAAGAGGGAACGGCGCCCCCTCTATGTGTGGATGGTGATCACCGGGGTGGTTTTAGTGAGGTAAAAATCCCACACTCCCCGAACTAATCCCCAGAGTTCGGGCGCCTTTTGAAGGTTTCCCCCCGAAAACAAAAAAAAAAAAAAAAAAAAAAAAAAAAGGTACTGTCGTATCGTATTAGGAACTTCTGTACTTATATCTAATGTAGCTAGCAGGTATACACGAGTATTGTCGCTGGTTTGCGGGACTCTGGGTAAGTTTAATGATGGTAGAGGTCGCTGAAGCTGATAAACGCCGCATTGAACAGTTAAGGCTTTTGAAGTTTTAGTACCTAACAACAAGGCAGCTATGACTTTTTTTTTTGACTAAGTATATATTTTTCTGAAGATCTAATTTAAAAATGCTATGAACAACAACAACGATGGAAAGAATGGAGGGAGGCCTTTGACCAGCAGTGGGACAATATATAGGCTAGATAATAATAATAATTTAGACGAATCCGTTTACATAAGCCTACAAAAGGTTTCGGCCCGTAAATGTAGCTACTACCAGCTATGTGCTGAGAATAAGAACTCTTCTGATAATAATAATAATGAACAAATAATAATTTTTTTTTTTTAAATTATTTTTGTAAGAAATATTTAAAAATATATTTAATATGTATTTTAAAAATAAATAAAGAAATAATGAACAAGTATTCGGTCTTTAAGGATAATGAACGATGTCAAGGATTACGTAATATTGTGTTCATTTTCAGTGCATTTTACCTTGAAATAGTAAAAAAGTAGGTGGTATGTGCAGATAAAACCCGCATTTTCAGTCTCCACAAATAGACTAAAAATCGATAGACTTTTACTGACATCATAAAACAAATATGTACGTCATACGAAAACTAAATTGAATTTTATTGAATTCCAGAATATAATAAAAACGTGTATGAAAACAAAATATTTATCCATCCAAACAATCTCGAGGGTCGCTCAACTAAGCACGTCATTCAATAAACAAGATAATATTGCTGCTGAAAAACTAAAACTTACACAAAATTAAACCTTAATCCCTAGACTTACAGCCTAGTTATCAACTTAGTGATGGTAAATGTTACTTAGTTTCTGATGACGTAACGAGAGTATCCGACCGTTCATTGAGATGTCGTGTCGCAACGCCGCTCCCTCTGGATAACCTCCACCCCTCGTGTCGTTAATTACCCTCCCGCAGTGACGTCAGGGGTAATTTCGTCACACTAAATAAATTTCCACTTTCTAGATTAGTTTTCTGATAATGTTTTGGATGCGGTAAAATTTTCAGCTTTATAGTTTGGCGTCGACTGGGATTAAGTTTGGTACTTATTGATTTTGGGTAATGGAAGAATGCGTCTTTCTCTGTAGATAGAGTCGGGCCAATTTGTATATTGTTAGCGTAATAAACTAAGTTCTTATGGTGTGTGGAAACTTATTGTGGCTGCAGTTTATTTATTTTTTTTATTTTGTCTCTGTGTACTGTGAGGGTTGCTTTTTCTTCGTAAAATTGTGAGAAGTTATTTGATGATTTCTCACTTCAGACAAAAAACCGTGGGTTGAACTGTTGAACTTCATCAATCAGTGATTGCTTTAATTTTGATGATTAGAATTATACTTCAGACCATCATTCCCTTAAGTTGAGTGGTCATCTTTAGGACCTTTAAGCCCCTAAGCATATGCAAAAATTACCTTTGATGCAGAAGCTCATAACATGTGATGTCATAATAATATTTATTTCATTTTTCTGGCTACTTATCATACCAGAATGGCTCTGTATTTTTTTAAATTATTTTTATTGTTAAATATTGAGTTACATCTCGCTTAATCATTACCTTAAACTGGTCAACACAAATATAAATTTGTTGAAATAATAAAAACAGTCATCATCATCTTCATTTTTGTCCTTATGCCATACTATTTCAGGTCCATCCAATATGTCTTCCACTTTTATACCCCTATGTTAGTCGTCATCTTATGAAAATTATCTTCTTACGATTATTTTTACTGTAGTAATGTAATGCCTTAGCACCCATTGCACCAATGACGAAACAGTGGACTCCAATCGATCGCGTCTGGGCGTACTTTGACGTCACTTAGTGCGTCACGGATCTAGGCTTCGTAGCTAGGGGTCAATGCATTTAGTCTCAATTGAGAGGACTTGCATGGATTTAGATGCAGCCTTTGAATGCTTGACACAAGGCATTATTATTAAGCACCTAGGTCAAATCAAGACTATACCATCAGGTGGGATCGCAGTCAAGAAGGTACTTACTAGTTTATATTACATATTTCAAAAAAATACATGTCGCTCGTTGTTTTTCCTACAAAGGTATATTTCCTATAGAGCACTAAGGACGAAGCTCTTTATGATCTGCCTTTCGTAAATTTTGGTGTTCAAAAATAATTTGATTATGATTCATACGATCAAATTATTAATAACATTTCCGAAATTCCTCCGCCGAAATATTATGTAGCGTCCCAGTAACGGTGACATCCAGAAATGGAAGAGTAGGACAGAACATTTAAGGTTACCGTAATGCAGACGAGGAAGCTGCTAACATTTTATCGATAAGCACCTACCTACTTTATTGTAAGTATGTAAATACTTACGACATTTAGGGCCTGTTTCACAATGTCCGAGTAGGCACTACTCACTGAATAAATTCAAAAATTTGACAGAATTTGTATGAAATTATCTGCCAAGTAAGATACTCGAAACTTAATCATAGGTGGTGAAATAGGCCCTTACTCTTATAAGTAGTGTGATTAAATAACCATTCAATTAAAAAGCCACCATCATTCATGAATTATAGCGATTACGTCAGCATTAATGGACATTCATTCATAGTATAAGTAGTTGCCTACTTATAAACATTATTTTCGTCATAATTACACAGTTACAACAAGCTACAATCACATAATATACTTGGGTAAGCTAGCCGGCGATAGCTTCGTAAACATTCTCGTATTACGCTCAGGTTTCCGGACAGCACGGTGTGTAATTTAAAGCTCACAACATTACTAGCAAGCAACTAGATAATATTACTTCAACGGCACAAAATACAAGAGTTGTGAATGAAACAGTGCGCGTCCGGCGGGTCGGCGAGCGGCGCGAATGGGAGCGGAAGCCCGCGGTTAGTCCACTTCCTGTTTCCTGCAGGGCCGAGAGCGACGCACGCGCAGCCGAGCGCGCCCGACCGTGGCCGATCATACACGAGCGCGCCCGACCCACTCCGACTTCAGCCGAAGCTCCGACGTAGCACAGCACGCTATCATTTTTCATTGAGCGTCACGACGAGAAAATGGAAAATCTTCTTTTATCGACAGTGCATAAATTGATTCGTTGAACAGCCTTTTATCTATGTATGATATTCTACTTGTTGTTTATGGGAACATGTCTTTGCGTAGAAGAATTTTAAATTTCAATACAAATGTG
Source organism: Mythimna separata (assembly GCA_030763345.1). Taxonomy (NCBI): domain Eukaryota; kingdom Metazoa; phylum Arthropoda; class Insecta; order Lepidoptera; family Noctuidae; genus Mythimna; species Mythimna separata. Next base: position 15,167,758 of record CM061177.1, on the reverse strand, counting down.
TTAAAACGTAATGGAAATTGAGCATCGGAGTGTCGGCTACTTAGACTACCCCTATCATTATCATAAAATCCTGTTAGAGTTTGTACTGTTATCTAGAGAAGCTGCGATAGACTTCCTAAGAGGAACGTGTAAGGTAGGGTAACGCTAGCCGTCGGTATTTATGTATGACTTTGTTTCCTTGCCTCTTTATTTCTAGTGGGGAAATTCAGATAGAATCGTTGTGATTAATGCTTTACCTACCTAAATTAGTTTTCCTTTACCTTTACCTTTTTCCTTTACCTTCAACTTTACCTTTATAATAAGTCAATCAGACAGTGAATTATTTGATTATTTTTTACCTTTCTTATAAAATATAAAGATCAATTTCTATTACTCTAATATAAGACCGGCGAAAATTTGTATGTATGTTTGTTACTTCTTCAACAATGACTGAACCGATCGGCTGAAAGAATTCGATGAAACTTGGTATACGGGTAGACCAAGGCCTAGAGTACCACATAATATGATACTTTGTATATCAAGAGTTTAATCTTTTGTGATAGTTGTCTAGGTAAGTACTATAAAGCAGTTACTAAGTTGACTATAATAAAATATAGGAAAAACTGCCACGTGGAACCTAAAATCTTGCGTAGGTGGAAGCTAGGACGGAAAATTTTCTAAGGAAACCTACACACTTATTATAAAATCGGACGTGTTCGTTCCCGGAGAGGATGGCAACGTAGAATAACATCTTCCTATAAACTATGATTGGATAGATAAATTTTGTATCAGAATTTGGTAAATCAGAAGAACTATTCTACCAATAAGAAAATTTATGTTTTCTGATTGCCTTCACTTCGTGCTAGGGTGCTAGGCGATGTGGTTTCCTTCGAAAACCCACAAGCATTCAACAACAATACAATCTCACACGTCACTGAGGCTATTATATCAAAAAGCTTCATCTCCTTGCGGAGATGTGACAGTGTTCGTTCAACTGTTTTTAATTTTAAAATTCGAAACAAAAGTCAAACCAAAATTAATTTCCGAATCCGACACACTCTCCGTAACGGACATCCAATTCCATATTTAAAAGTGTGATGACGTCAGTGGGAGCCCTATCGTGTCGCACATTAATTGCCCAAATGCGAATAACATTTTATTATAAGTAAGTATATAGCTGCCGATTCGCCTACACGCCGCCCACGCTGCGCCCACGGGCCCGGCTCCTCTTAGCTCAGACGGACGTAGTAGCGTAGGCTCGTACTGTGGGCGCGAGATCATGTCTGCTGCAGAATCGACACTTGTTTGATAGTGACTTTTAAGACCAGAGGCACGACCGTGAGTTCTTAACGTGTTCTATTTGACAATTTAAACTGAATGTGAAGGCTCCTGTGGCCTTACCAAGAGTGTAAGCGAGAAAGAGGGATAGAGCTGAGCACCTTAGTAGCTCCATCCCATAGCCCCATTAATAGGTCGTCAAATGGATCGTATTGAGAGCTTTTGGTGAGGCCCCTGATGAAATTAAATTCTTCCATACTACTATTTTCAAAAAGTCTAAAGTGTATGCACTGCTTTACTTTGTAAAGTTACGTAAAAGGAAATTAGAATTTAAAGGGGAGAGGGAAGAAAAGAATAAATGTTCCTTGTGAAATACTTATAACAATAGCTTTCCAACGGCTTCGTCCGCGTGAATGTCGGTTATAAAACGTGAAGTCGAAGCCAGAACAAAACAAAAAGTAACCTTTATCCTTATTTGGGGTTCAACCTTACTCTGCACCAAATTTTATCTCAAAATTGGTTCAGTACCGTAGCTTGACTGTAAAAGCGCAACAGACATACAGATTTGCTTTGACATTATTTTATAATAAGTAGTAAGTACCTATGGATAATATAGAGAATATTAATGGAAGCTCTCATTAAAGCCATTAAAAGCCAGGAGGCATAAAAGCACTGCGGTGAGCTGACCCGCCTGCGTATTGCCAAACTGTATGCTGACCCAGACCGGGGTTGCTCTGAGTTCGATTGCAGTTTGCCTTTGTAGTTGAAGAGCAAACTGTATACCTATTCAGAGAGTGTCTGAATCAAAATACATTTTGCTTTAAAATACTAGAGCAAAATACATACGAGTCCAGACATCCAGCGTCTGGTGTAGTATGTAATATGGCATTGATAATTTAGAGCAAATTGTACGCACTCGCGTACATGTTTTAGAAATTAAACAAAGTTTTAGGTGATATTGAAACCACGGAACAAGCCAAAATTTCGTTAAACAAAGAGTTACATTTTGTAGATCTAAAAAAATTGTTGTTCAGCTAATGTCTATTGCAAGGAGAAAAGCAGAGGAATAACTAAAGGAAAAGGACGTATACAAAGTGGCAGAGACGTAACGAAAACATAATTTATCAGAAAATATTAGTAAAAAGTGACCGAATGCAAAGAAAGAATTGGGAGATAATATTGTGGTAGTTGATTAATGATTACACCTATATGAGTGAATTTCAACAACTATGATTTGTTACCTAATTTTGGTGGAAAAGTTTGTTTCAGGTTTTTTTAATAATCTAAGATGTTGATAAGCAAGAGATACGTATTCAGGTACATAAAATGTAAGAGAAATTTATTTATTCCTGAAAGTTTCTAATATATTGTCGACACCAGAATTGGTACGACACCAAAATTGATATCTGACACCAAAATTAGAAATATTGACACCAGTTTCTCTTTCTTTTCTTCTTAACTCCTCTAGTTTAACGGGATCATTCCTAATTCTTTCTTTTCTCTTCCTTTCTACCATCCTTTTCCTCTCCAAGCACTCTGCGTGTGTCAACTTTGAATTTCTTTTCTTTGTCATGCTGGAAAACACATAATAATTATCTAAATTTTTTTTTTAATGCTATTGAATGATATTTTCGTTCTAAGCGTACAGTAAACGAACATTATACATTTTCTTATTTCTTCGTCACTCTCAAGCAACTCGTAGGTATAATATATACTTACCGTACTTCCAAAGCGAGTCATCTTATTATGTTTTTTTTTATTTAGGTGGGAAAATCATCTAATGACATCCTCTACTCTTGGGCGGACCGGAGATAGTGTCAGACTCTTACTGACTAAAAAACCACTCCTGTCCCTTCTTTGCCATTATTCCAGGGCCCCGGCATCAATTTCACATCACCCCAATAGATATCTACCCTTTTGGGCCCTTGCGGGTACGGGGCGTGTGGAACACTACGCGCTGTCGACGACTTCGGTTCGGTCCGGACTGTTACCAGATGGTTAGACGACGAGTTACCCATTGCTAGCCGTCCGCAAACACGCGCCTGCGGTGGCCGGAAACCGGGATCGATATCCCGGCGGCTGGGGCTCGAGGGCCATTGCCTCGCACTTGCAGCCGCCTCTTTTGCTAGCATTACTGCTTGACAGAAGGAGGTGACCGCCTGCTTCTCCTCGCACCGGACCATGAACTGTACCAAGGCCTGGCGCGAGAGGTCGCTGCCGCCAAACAACCCCACGAAGATATGGCGTTGCTCTGCTCAAGCGGAGCACAACTCTACCGGTCGTGTCCTCTCAGCGGTCCACACAATGGTAACACCCGGGCGTTTTATCCGCACGAATCCAGTGTAGGAATCTTCCGAACTGACCATGTCCACGTGAGCACCTGCGTCATGCGGAAGGTAAGGACACCGTGAGGTCTTTCCAGCCACTCCTCAAAGAGGGCGCTTACCGCCATAATTATAGCGTGCCCAGTACTGGGGTGCGACAGTCGCTGTCGTCATTACACCATGAGATCCCGCCGGAACTCTGTCAATACCTCAACTTGGTGCGTCAGAGGCGTTTCGCCCCAGTAGTAGTGCATCTTCACGCGCAGATCGTACATGCGAGAAAAGGACTTTTACCTCCAAATCCCTCGGTGGCAGGTAAGCAAGGAGGTTCGCCGCTTCGCGGGAAACTGTGTCACATCCCCGCACTATCCGGATGGGCATCACCCTCTGGCTTGCGTTCAGCTTGGCCGCTGGTCGCTTTGACCGAACGATTTTATGATTCGTTTTCGTTTGTCTTTGAATTACCTACCTACGTAACTCTAAACACTAATTTTGATGTAACTAAACAATTTTGGTGATTGGTATAACACCACCAAAATCACCAAAATTGCACCACCAAAATTAGAATCTTGTTGAATATGTTTATTTAAAAAAAAACTACTAAAATTGTACTCTTTATATTTGTATACTTTTGAAAACATACCTTAACCTTTTCATTATAAATTTAAATTACAACACCGACCTAATCATAAAACGTTTTTAAAACATTACACCAAAATTGCAGGTTTTTTGTCCGATTACTAAGAAAAGACTTACTTTCGTTTTTGGCGGGAAATCACAGTGGGATGGCACTCGTCTATCACTGCTACGCGTGAGTGCCTGACTAAATGAAGTTTACGTTGGGAGCGTTGTCCGTCTAAGTTTATTCTATACGAGTCACTTAATGATTAGATTACTCCCACCAAAATTTACAATTTCCTGCGGACAGTCTTTTTTTATTTTCACTAGGATAAAGTAATGCCCTAAATATAAAAATAAAACTGTCATTAGATAGAAAAATTAAAGCTGAATACAAATAAAATTAGTAATTTCTAGTAAACTAGTGTAGTTTCGTTCAAGCGGTGGTCGTCCCCAAAAAAACAGATTGTGGACGCGCCACCAAACTTAGAATTATGCTAAATAATTATTTTTCATTTTACTACAAAAATGTTATCTACTAAAATATTGACGGCCTGATCAAGATAAGTACGCCTTCTTGCTATAAAAAAAATAACATCGTTGTACGTTTACTTTAAGATATGATTTTCAGCTGCACCGCTTAAATATTGCGCTTGAGAAATTCACTCATATAGTAAACCACTTGATAGCGCATTTCAGCTTACAATAATCCCTTCCAAAATATGTTATTTTTTCTAGGATCGTTCGGTATCGTGTGGACATGCCAAATCTAAGTTTGCGACCTCGAAAGTAGGCGGGGGATTTTTTTCAGGGCTATATCTCAAAAACTACCCTGTAATTGGATTTTTTTACATAGCCCTAAAAAATAAAAAATAAACCCCCGCCTACTTTCGAGGTCGCGTGGTGTAATTGGAAACACTTACAGTTTTTTTAACAACCTGTATAGACAAACCTGTACAGTTCAAATTATTTTTAGTCATACTAACAAAGGGTTTTTTTTTTAAATTAAAACTTAAATTGATTCACAAAAGGTATGTTTTTTTATGGAATGTTGTTCAGTTTCACGGATAGTTATAACAACCGCAACAGTATAACAAAAAATTGCGGGAGATTATGAAACATGTTGTATAGTCAGTTACAGATATTCGCGTGTCACAGTTTGCTTTACATACAAGGGAGCAAAATGCATACAATCTCAGAATGCTCTGAGCTCGTATGTACTTTGCTCCAATTTGTTTGTGATTTCAATGAGCACGACGTAGTTCAGTACAGACTATGGGTGTCTGGGTCAGCATACAGTTTGGCAATACGCGACCCGCCTTTACAGGCCAGCAAGGACACGCAACAGCGGAGAGGGCAACACGGGCTTTAGACGCCTGCAGGGATATGGATCTATAATTATAAAAGGAGAAACTGACTAAATAACATATCAACGCACAGCCGAAACAACTGGGTCTGAAATTTTGCACAAGGTTTTCGTTTATGACGTAAGTGAGTACTACGAGAAGATTTTCCAAAATTCACCTCCTAAGGGGATGAAACAGGGGTCCAGACTTTATAATGAAGAAACCTACTTTCACGTGGATGAAGCCGCTGCACGCTGGCAGAAGCTAGTCTAACAATAAAAGAAGATAGAGTATAGATGACAATGAAGTTGAAATAGTTGTCTATCTTACAAACAACAAAATATAGTCAAGCCATAGTATTATTCAACATAGCAACGAAGATCTTGTGAGTTATAAATACAATCAATCAATCGAGCAGAGCACTTAATTTATAAGGTCAATCAATCAAATCAATGATGTTCTTGAATACGACTCTCAACACTTGAATGGAAATCTTTTTCATCTTTCAATTCGTATAATAATTACGTCAAATGTCCCGCTTACAAGAGACCAAGAGCTGATTAGAAATGGAAACTAAGGAAGTTTTTTATCGATAGAAACCTGACAAGTTTCACTTAGGAGAATCGAATAGATCCCAAAAAAATACAGTTTTACCTTTATATTTTTGTAGTGATAACAGAGTCCCATAAAAATTCGTGATCTAAGTAGTAGTAGGTAAGTCTAAGTCGCTGATGTTTGTTACTAACGTGTGTTCCCTAAAGACCCACCTGAATATATTGCAAAAAGCACAGATATGGCACATCTCCGACTATCTAATCTTTGGCATGATCCTTTTGTGTCGAACAAGGGGCTAGCGACAAGCCGATTCAATTGCGCCAACACGGACTGTTTCTAGTCTTATACACAGAATTAATTAGATTGTAGACCACGTTGTTATCGTCGCTACTTGTACCTCTAGTGTTCTAATGACACAACTCACACAACACTTATTAGCGCTACTTTATCGTCACATCTCAAACGGTCAATACAACAAAAGTAATCCAAGTTTCGACGACATTGAAAAGTTTCTCGTATCGGCACAACGTACCTAAGATTATGAATCAATACGCGCGAACAATAAATCAATGGACTCTCTTACGTCACAGAATCATTGCGAACGTTTTCAACAAATTCAATATGTCTAATTTGAAATGCACCGATGTTATTTGAATGTTATGTATAATGTAGTACGTACAAACAGATCATTAAACATGTATTAGCTGTTACCTCACGAGCTGGGTAAACAGAGTTGGTATTACGTTACACTGAGGGCATTATGAAAGAGCGTTGGATTACCATGGCTTAGGTCTTAACTAAGAGAACAGGGGGGGAGGCTCCCCACAGCCTCCATCCCCACACTACTCCTCAGTCCTCCATTCACTACGTAGGCCGAGAGGGAGAGACTACGCTGTGTAGCGAGGGATATTTGCATAATCATATTCAGGAGGCAAACTTGGAAATCCCTGAACGTCTGATTTCTGAATGTTTTTGTTATCAGAAACTTGTTTTACGAACTTAACGTTTAAATTCGGATGAACCGCAATTTCTAGTTTCTAGCTAAGATCTTCAATATTATCATTTAAAAGCTAATCACTGACAGACTGTTTAGTTGCATCCAACAGTCGGTTTTGTCTTAGCACTGCTGTCACTTAGAATATGTATAACTGACCAATAGAACCTCATTTTTTTGTGGTCTTCTAATAACTATCTTTAACCTTCTGGTATAGAGTGGATAGATAGGGTGTTTCAGACTTTTACTGACTAAACCCCACCTGTGAGTCTTCATTTTTCCTTTGCTTTCAAGAGCTACGGTAACTCTTTCAAACATTCCCATAGTCCAACAAAACCTCTTGACACAAAATCAAAGTTACAGCAACATCTAAAAACAGTCGCAGCCAGGCCGTTGTATAACAATACTGCTGAATGAGTCAGCGTAGCAGCGAGCTTGTCTTACATGTGTTAACGAAACTAAAACAGTTTACGTAACCCCTACAAATCATTGAAAGACTAGAGGAGGGGTTGGGGTGGCGCGTAGGCGCGCTATGAATGAACGGTGAACGTCACGCGAACATTGCGTGTTTTTCAACACGAGGCCGATCGATAATCGCATTTTTGTTTGATGGTTGGAGATTTGTTACCAGCTTGAGAAGGAATGCGCTTTGTGATGTGACTTCTAGGTCTAGGCATGCGCGCTCCATCGTCGACCACATTGTTGTTTTCCATCAGGTGAGATAATTTAGCCTATCGACAATAATAAAAAATCTAAACTGATGATATTAGAGATATATCGCAAAGTGAAAATGAAAGGAATGGTTCTAGTATCTACGTTACGTTTTGGGAGCGCATGCGGTCCGATACTTATATTTTGCAGACTTCTAGAAACGCAAAGGGTAACCAAGAACACATGTGAGATTAGTAAAATTCTGACACTACCTCTCGCTCCTTACAGAACTAGAGAAGTCATTTGATGATTTCGAAAAACAGGTCTTCTAGACAATCGTTATGGAGTATCTTTAATTAATTTTCTGCAAGAGAGAATTTTATTTAAATTAAGTGTCCAGACAAGTTATAGCGGTAGTTAAGAGATAAGTAAGCGTCAATATTCTCAAAACAAATCGCAACATCTGTCTCAGAATCCGTTGAGGCAGGTCGCCGACCGATTCATCTCCGAATCTGCATACATTTAGCCGGCCGGCCGTGCGTCATATTTCCGAAGTCAGTTCATTCCGCAAACAAAGGTCACATTGTCAAACGGGATGCCGGATGCGGGAGCGGTCCGTATCTCGGCATCGGGCCGGTGTCCGGCCGGACGACAACGGACGCGCGTCCGCTTTGTACCGCCACATCCGATTACGATGGAATTCATACTCGCGTATTGTCATGTAATGACAATGTCGAATACACTTGCACTCGCATTCATACGCCGACGGTCAAATTGCCGGTTTCCTTCTCCATTGAGTGATTTGGGACGTTTGTAGTAATTTCTGTTTGCGTAAACGGCCATGACAACTGTGTTTTATTATTGTGCTCATTTATGGAACTTCCTACTAGTTACAAAACTACACATTTACATAGATACACAGTATTACAGTCGTTACGTCTGAAATTATCAACATACAACCTGTGCCTCTTCAGATGTCCTGTTATTTTATATATTTATTTTTAGAAAACTTACAGCTAATAATATATACCTACGTTATAATGTAGAAAACCCATTATTTTACAATATACAACTCACAGTTACATAATTTTTGAACTTAAAATAAAAACGGCTTACCTAAACAGAATATAAATATCTGAAGGGAACAAACAAAAATAGAACACATAGCAAAACAAAGTCAAGCATCAAAGAAAAGTTACTTAACATTTTTCTTAAAGTTTCTGTACAATATCTTTAATTAAATCAAGCTGAACATCTCGGCACACCATATTGAAAATTTATAGATATACTCTTTAAAAAAATATATTAATTTTGTCAACAGATAAGTTTTATGATAGACATATGAAGGAGATGAGGTCTCTGAAGAAACACAGACTGTAATGTAATAATATTAATGAGTAGGTAGGTTGCTTATATTTTGAGAGATGCCTAACTTTGTGTTATTTATTTCATCACCGCTGCTCTCAAAACGGTGAAGGAAAACGTCGTGAGGAAACTGGCATGTCCTAGGAACAAAATTCGAAGACGTGACATCCAGCAATCCACACTGCAGGCCAGTCCCTCTCCCAGAGAGGAGGCTTGAATCCCGACAGTGGGAACATTACAAGGTCGATAATGCTAATGCTAATAATGAGTAGGTAAAGAAGCAAGATAACAAACATCTATATCATCAGGCAGAATGACGTATGGTGCTGTTGCAGAGAACTTTGTGTAACTTTGGAAGTAACAGGAATAAGATCTAAAGAAGCTCTTTCAAAATCAGATGATAATTTTGCCAATTTATTTTTAATAGATAACTATATTTTGCCATTTTACAAAGTCCGTTGTATGGATTTGTGAAAAGTCTAGAAATAATAAGTATTAATATCTACTTTTCCTCAGACTTTTTATACTTATCTACCGTTCAGGTTTTCCTTCGGTTTTTCCTACAACGAATATGATATCTGCCTATCTCTTTTTCCCCGAACTGAATGTTTTATTCCAACGAATGCAATGCCTATTAAAATAAATTATGATATTAGTGTATTCATATCATTATCATCATGTCGGTGTCGCAACCGGAGCTCTTCCTGTGTTCATACGATATTATAAATGCATTGTAAGTATACTTATTAGAACAGTAGGTATTGCATGTGATATGTGATAACCCCGAGCGCGTATGCCTATAGCTTCTTTATTATTATTTCTAATGGTACATACTTTGGCTAGTATACGTTACAATGCTTTTTCGCTGATCGTAGTGAATTCTTTGAAGATTTCTACTTGAAAGCTTCTACTATAGATGACCTACCTACAGTACCTATCTTCTCTTTTATTTAAATAAGGTTCCAAGAGTGTGTTCATAACATTACAGAGGGCTCCTAACAGAATCAATACCATTGCTGCATATCCATATACAGTATATGTTCTAATAGCTCAGAGAACTGTGGCATCGCAATGCAGAATTTTTTAATTACATGTTGCTATGGCGATCATCATTGACGAGACGAAGCTGACATATCTCCGTTTTGCTCTCTTTTCTTCTTCAACCACATAGCTCTAAGGCAGGCTACAAGATCTAAGTAATGCAAGCCTTAAGGGGCGACTGAAAATGAATATGTCGAAGACTAAAGTTACAACCAACGAAGCGCCAAACACCATGAAAGTATTCAGGGAGATAACACATCCAAGAATATCTTTACCTGGGCCAAGTAGTCTCTTTCCAGGTGAGGCAAGACAAATAAATCGCAAGACGAACTAAAAACGCTTGCAAAAGGTACTGGTCAATGATGGGCGTAGGCTGTTCAAAGCGGAATTGCCCATGGCACTGAAACATAAGCTCATGGACATGCGTATTCTCTACATCTAGAAATATGGCACACAGACTTAGTCTTTGACATACATCCAGAAGCCTAAAGTCAGGTTTACTAACGTGCAATGGAGCGCAGTTCTAGAACTAGGTGTTAAATAAATGGGTTGAGTTGGGGAATTTTAACCAGCCCAGACTTTTTTTTTGTCATTTCAGATGTAAGGAAAATTTCTAGATTACTGTTTGCCCCTTCCCGCAGTTTGCCAGATGCATAAAGTGCTATACTTACAGCCAAAATAACTGCATGTTAGTTAGTATGACCCCCAAAAAGTGTCAAAGTAGTTTGACAGATTTTATGGTCAAAAGGGAAAGTCCTCAATTACGGTAGTCACCTTAAAACAAGGACATAATCCTTGTCCTAAAACATTTCTTTGAAATAGGTAATCGTAAAGTTTCTTGCCGGTTCTTCTCCGTAGGAAATGGCCAATTGGAACCGCGCACTAGCGTAAGTAAACTATTTTGAATTGAATAGAATTTTATTAAGCTACTAAACTTACCTGAATTGAACAGAAAAGATAAGTAATTTATAGTTTAAGTAGGTCCCATAATACCTACATGGAAAGTCGATTTCAGCTCTCGCACCATTTGTATCGGTCAAAGATCAAGATTGTACCAAATTGTTTAAGAGAGAAATTCAAGAGAGAAATTTACATAGATCCGTATATGTTCTTGAACCTCGGTACACACCTGGTTAGACGTAAACAATACAATTAATTCAACGTTTCTGAATGGCGTTGGTGTTGCCAGTGTTGCTACATTACATTAGTGCGCAGGAGTGGAACTGACAACGCAGGTCCGCGTGAAAGTTGCCCGTACCGTGAAATTTATAATATTGTATTAATCATTAGTATCATTACATATTTGAATTATTTCGTTGTTGTTATGACTGTTATGCGTCCGGTTATTCTGTACGAATCATGGAGAAACTGCTTTATAGAGTGCCGTTACCTATCTGTATCTTAACTTAATGTCTGTAATGATACACTATGGTCCACTAAGTGCATAAGAAGGTAATTTTACTATTGAAGACTCCTGAAGAATGTTTGCTTAATACGTAGTTACAGTTTTTCTTCCAGCTTTGCCTAGAATTTGAAATTTGGTTCTTTTAGCTAACAAGTGTTACATTTTGTTCGTAAGCTACGAAAACCTCAAAATGTGACCATCAGATGAGATACATAAAAAAAACGGAACACAGGTCAGTTTAAGTCAGCAAAAGTCTGACACTCCCTCTAGTCCAGCCTGAGAGGAAGAAGACAGTGAAGAATTCTGAATGAAAAAAAAACTAAACGAGAAGATAAAAGTGTCCGCTTCTAAAAGAGCAGTAACAAATTTGTTATCCAGAATATCGCAAACTGCAACCAGACTTTTGATACAAAAATTATATCTACAAGGGTTTGCAACAAAGAAGCTTTAAAACACGTAATAGAATTAATATAGCGACCAATGTTGATTCATACACTTACGTTTAATTCAAACAGCAAATTCCACTCACTCTGCATACCTATCTCAAACAGACAAAATATAAAGAAGATAAGTACTATCTTAGTATTGGTAAGTACATAGAGCGCTGTATCTAACTGAACTCTCATCTAAAACTAGTTACTACAAGTTAAATAGCGAACTTACGTCTATAACACATATAATAGGATAAAGTGCTGGCTCCCACGAGACAACCCACACAAAAACTTGTTCGCACCAAGACAGTTTCCATTGAAAGGGTGACAGTCGAGTTCCTAGCGCATTCGAGTTCTCTATGCCCTTTGAGTTGCGCCTTTCCTTCGATTATTTATCAATTCTGAATAAGAATATCATTTGAGAATCGACGTATTTTCAGATCGTTCTAAACTGTGCATTTCAGGAACATGCCTATTGGATTTAGAGTGGCTAATGTAGTCGCTATATTTTTTATTAGTTTCATTAAATATCGTCTTAACCTGTGAAACTATTTTCCCTGGTTTTTTGATGTCATATTGTTGCGAATCATCATTTATTATGATTGGAAAAAATACTGTATTTGACGAAAATGTTGTATAGATACTGTAAACAATGTCCAATAATATCCATCTTATGGGTAATTTTTGCTTACACTGTCCGGCTTGTACAGTAGCACCTTTGTTCCTTCCACCAATAGCAACCAAAACGTTAAAAAGTTATAGCTTTCTCTTTTCTGGTTCTATTGTTTTCTTTTTCTGACTATAACAGGTAAACTCAAATTTCCAGATGTTTTTGGGCTAATAGCCCAAATGAGCAGATGTCTTGTTGATTCAAAACAAAATATTGAGTAAAAAATTGTCATATCATTTTCGTCCTGTTAGTTCTTACTATACTCCGTCGGTTTAGGTAGTTAACTAAAGGTAAACAATCTTGGCATGTCTTTTTATCTAAAAGTTGTCTATAAATTGTATGTAAAAATCTTTGAAAATATGTATTTACCTTAATTGATGTTAGCTAATAAACTAAATTTAAATAATCTTTGTGTATATTATATACGACCTCTTTAATATAAAAAGACAATAAATAAATAAATAAATAAATAAGACATACCAAGATTGTTCACCTTTAGTTAACTACCTAAACCGACGGAGTATAGTTTTACATACAAATACTTTTCTTGAAATAGATTTAGGTACGACCAATACTTTCTTTCAATGATAATAAAATGTGAGGTTAATTTATAAATATTTTCTTATGTTTTATGGAACCAAAAAAAACGCAGATAGGCATGACTTTTAGTTTCAGGACACAAAATGTTTCCCTGGTGAACCCCATAAAGATATTTAATATTTGGTCAAATATTTGAATTTTGTTTTATTTTCTGTTGTGTCTGTCTGTCTGTTGTCACCTAGACAATATGTGATCTAAACGCTGAGAAACTTAATAAGGGTGGAACAATTCGTCAGTAAGCAAGTTACTCAGGGTAAAGTTTGACGGTGTCAAAAACCTTATCAAAATCTACAATGGTGCCATTTTAAGATATCTCGGATTAAATAACTGGGTATATCTTTTATGGTCTGAATAACCTACATTTATTAGTTGCACTTACTGTTAATATTATCCTGAAAACAATTGCAGTATAATGCAAACAAATGCCCACATAAAGGGCGTTAGCGACATCAAAACAAATAAGGTACTCTGATATGAATGGGTAAGCGCAGCCAGCTCCACTACAGACTCGTATAGACAGTGCCAGTAGTTACGATGCCGACGACGCCTACATTGAGGACGATTTTTTATCTACAGTGTGCCGACGCATGACCCGATGACCGTAGTTTGCAACGTCGCCAATTTGTACGAGATATCGTCCGCCTCTTGCACACGATAACTCGCTACCCACTTGCTACAACAACACACCAACTATAGACAATTTTTTAAACTTTTGTTTCGTGTTCTTAATTTAATTATTCTTCAGAAATTACCAGTTCATGATTGATAGTCGGTTGTAAAATACTACAGATTTATCGAAGTTTTCGTTCATTGACTGATTTATAACGTTGCTCATACGTTAGAATTGAGCACAATATTTTATTATGTTCCACGTCAGAATGAAATTTATACACGCGTAGTATCACAGATGCCGTATAATTAAGTACGTAATGAAAGTATTTCGAGAATATTAAAGATCATTTGTTGTTTTGTGTTTATAGAGCGACACGTATGTCGGACTTGATAAAATGAATGGCGTCGAAACGACTCAGCTGCCCACTCACACTAATAACGATTGTGATAGGTATAAACTCTGAAAGTAAAATTGATGACTCATGAATTCTATGATATCACTTATTTAACGCTAAAATATTATTAAGAATAGATGCAGATTTTATTAAATAGAGGCTAAATGGGATCTTACTCCCAGTTCTTGCACTAAACTCAGTTATTATTATCATGATCCGGACTAATTGCAAGAACCTATTTGATTTGATCAATCATATTATCTAAAAGTAAAAGCAATGGGTTGCTTATGGCAATTACAAATTTTACTATGGATATTTGTACAGTACTTGTTCTACAGGCTTTACCTACCATTTAACAGTTCAGCCTCCGACAATTTGAGATTTTCGTAAGCGTTTTTCAATACTTCACTATAATTATTTTTAGTATTCTATCTTGCTTTGAAAAAGAAACATTTCTGTGGTTCATTTTAATTGTGAATCATTCAAATTCTAATGACTTTCTTTTTATAGTCTAAGATTTGAGTTCTTTTGTTTTAACTATCACTTCTTTCTTTGAAACATTTTCTTCAAGCCACAGATTCTGATGATCATCTATCAACAAACAAATTAAGTGTTACAACAAGTCCTATTTATTTGGACTTATAAACCACTTATCAAGATCTAGAGTATGATGTGGCAAGCAAGTAATTCAGTTGACCGACAGTTTTTTGACAATCATTTGCGATAGATTCGATTCGAATGTATTTATATTTTTACTTTTTATCTAAATTATGATGGCAGGTAGATATCATATTTTTTATGTGACGAATAAAAAACATCTCGCCCATTGTGACTGACGTCAGAATTCGAAGTGGAAGCCGCTTCCTTCTGAATCTTTTATTTATAGACGATTGATTGATGAAGCGAAACGTCGTATATGAATGAATCGATTTATGGTTTCGTTGAGCAGACACTGTTTATGTACCCGCTTGACGTCAGGAATCTTAAATGGGAAAAGAATAAAGTCCCTTCGAATTCATAAATCCAGTAGAGAATATTTTATAGTCCGAAGCTGCGCAGCACACTATGAATGACAGGGCTCCTCTTTACTCGAACGCTCATTGTCTTATTCATAAGACTGGTTAAGTTCGTCAGAGCGTACGAATGTTATCTTACACGCACTATCGCAGTCGTCGAACTTCGTAAACAAGGAAAAATAAGATTGGGTGTCTAATAAATTTTACGTGACATAATTTATATAACAGTGAGACAGACGCTCGTAAAAATGACACTATGCTGCTGTCTTCAATTATCTTTTAATTTTTGTAGTGTAATTTCTATGATGAGATAGGTTAGCAACTGTCGGTGGTGGTATTGTGATTACCCAACAGTTGTTATCTGTTGGGCAGAATGTGGGCTGTTTGAAGCGCCGCGGCTTCCTGCGCGATGACCTGCCACTATCGGCTACGCTCGCGACCGACTCGCTGCATGCTATGCGTACAAACAATCGCCAAACATTTTGCCCCCTTTTCTTATTATCTTATTATTCATTTTGGTTTAACAACTCTGTAATACACAATGGATAGTCAAATAGGTATAGACTACTATTAGGAGAGGTTTTCTTTGGCAAGAACGTTTCTGTCTTCAAATTAGGAAAAAAAATCTTACCTATAATACTGTCCCTAGTGTCTTCTTCTTTTTTGTAATTTTTGTCCATAATAATACCATACTAGAATAGCAGGTAAACAAGACAAAACACAATTTTATCGAACAATCGCAGACCTAGGTGCCTATATATTATGTTAAAGCATATACGAATGACAATCGGTCCAGACAGAAGAACGGAATAGTAAAATAAATATGGATCCACAATACTTTGAAGATATATAAGAATATAAAAAGCAATTGATTATAAATGATGTTCCTACTCGCACAGGTACGTACTCTTCATTGTTTGATAATCTCACACATACGAGTATAAACATTTCAATTGTTAATTTCTAAACCTGTCGTTTATAAGGAATATTTTAACGTTAGAAAACACAATAGCGTGTGTCACTGGATCGGAATGTTCAGCCAATGATCGAAAGCTGTCAGGTTCGGCCCATTATATTCTTTATAAGGGATTCTTATGAAGGCACACCAGTCGTATTTTTAATAAACTCGCTTTATAAATAGCTGGCCCTATAGCAAGCTACTAAAATGTTGAACGCGCGCCTACTCGCACAGGTAATGAAACATAATAAGGACCACAATCAATAATTTGCAAGGGAAATGAAGTTACTGGACCTTAAGATATGAATAAAACCCTAACAATACAAAGCGAACATCGAAGAAATCAAACTGGCAGTGCATGATGCATCTCAGGGCACAGGTCAAGGAATGCGCTCGATAACTGGCGAGATTTGACAGTGAAATAACGATAGTCTTGTACAAAGTGTACATCAAACCAGAATGTACCACAAATGGCAGCCGTGGTCACAAATCAACCTGACAATGGCGCAGATGATCCATCTCCTCCGTAGCAGAGGTCAACCGACCGACTCCGGCGCAGCCCGACACATTTCATGATACTTTTTATAACAAAAAAAAACTCTAGTTCATCTGGATCAAACAGGTTCATCTATTATAAATTTATAATACATCAACGTTGACATATTTATTACAAAGGAAATTGAAAATATTTTTGAGTCAAAAACCCGCGGAAGAACTACGTTTGATGCAAAATAGAACATTAAAATTCCCTATGTCGTATGCTTACGGCACAGCATGAATAAATGGCCAGCGTTTAATAATGTTGTACAACTTGATGTAAGCAGGATACGGCCCGGACGTAAAAGACGCACAGCTTTTCAAAACAGTTGGGAAAAATGAGGGCGCCACTGCCACACCTACTTAGGATTTTTAAAATGGGTAACAATGAACTCTACCCGTGTATGACACAAAATTCACGAGTTTATAAAGCTAGTAGTATAAAAAATAAGAATGACTGGCTTTGAAATAGATTTTTAAATTCCTAATACTCTACAGAATAGCTACATACTCAGATGTTTTGTATATTATATTGCAGAGCTATTTAGATTTAGTTATTATATTATATCTATGGTAGGGTAAAATTTGAATAAAAAATAACCACATGATTCAGCAGTATTACCAATGATAAAAATATGTATAGGCATACGTTACTTTGGATGCCTATTTTGGAACAACAAATTAATTAAATATCTAATTTAATTCCTTTTACAATTACGCCCAATAACCAATAATATCCTTTAATCACATCGCCAGGCCTCATCCGGTCATCAAACAACGTTGTCGACAGCCTGTCAACATCTGTTGTTCCAATTTAAAACGATCTAACAGTGGCCGTACGCACTAGTTACGTGTTAAATTAGCAGCGGGGAACAATCCAGGCCATGCGGGGAAATATTGTAGTGGAAGCTGTTAAATTGTAGAGTAAAATAGTAATACCTACTAGTAAATAGTAACACTAATTTTGTAGCCTGCTTTTTTTTTATTTGAAGCAATAGGAATCTTTAATTTTAATCAAAAGGGGGAAAGACTCATGTGTTTATAAGTAGGACTTTGAGATTCGCCTACTACAGTTGAATTGATCATTCATTAGACTATTCTTTAGACTGATTATACGCTTAGAGCTGTGATATTTCACAGATTAGATGAACGACCACACAATATTTCACAGTTTATTCCTGTCACAAATTATACTTATTGAAGCCTTTTTTATTTCATCGAAGTCATATTTAATTATTATTCACAAAGTAAAACCTATCAATGTCTGTGATACAAAAGGCGCATGACAGTATTTTATTACTTGCGTACGTGAGGGGAGAAGGAAGAGAGTAACAGGAGGCGTGCTCCGAACATCCCGGATGGTGACGGTAAAAGGAAACGGGCGCGACGTGGCACCGCCGCCGATGACGCGTCGAGCCGTCGCTACTTCCTTCCAAACGAACGCTCCTACTTCAACTTGTGTGAAGAAATTCCATTCCCATCATAGTATCATCGTAAACATCCATTTTCCAATTTACTTACAAGAAAATTACGATATTAGAACAATTTTTGAGTCAAGTGGTGTTGAATTTTTCGACATCTTGTGAGGAACACTGTCAAACAAGCAGTCGTTTGTGTACCTATAATAATTGTTCTCTGTAAGATCACAAAAAAAGTAAACAGATATTACTTAGCTCTTATCTTCTGTAGCATGGTAACAAAAAAAAAACCATAGACAATTATTTAGATTTTGACATTTTTGATTGACGTTGTCTTGTCATTCAAAAATTTTTTTTGATTGGAAGTATTGTTTTGTTCAAAATATTTTTCATATTTGTGATTTTCATCAGAAAAACAATTTCTTACATGATATTTGTGCTGTGGTGTGCAACTTATCGAGAAAATTTTGGTACCTACCGTGTTACTAGAGCAAGATAAAAAAGATTACCCATTTATTAGCGTTTCGAATATAACGTACTTGTTATTTAAATTATACATTTATAATGATTAATTATTATTCAATGGTTAGTACTTGATATTGAAAATATGCTTGTTTTTACTTACCTACTTGCTTTTATTTTTCATTGCTTCCTATGCATGATTGATTTTACTTGGATTTGTACATAGGAACTGATTAATAGAAATAGAAATTGATGATCAAGGCAAGTAAGTACCTACATAACACACATAAGCTCAAACCATAAACAAGATCTAAATAAAAAATATAAATACTCATTGGAACAATACATAACTTACAAAAATAGTTATACAGCGTTAAAATAATCACTTAAAATTTTGAATGTAATCAATCCATGCTAACTTTTTATTTTTCTATTGCTGGTCAAACACAAAAAAAATATTGTATAGTAGCAATTATTACTGTAAACGATTGTTTGCTCATATTTTAGATTTAGAGGGATTTTCCGTCCTACCTTCAAAATGTAAAATATGTGCGAACAGTCTTTTACAAGTCGCTTCATAGTACTTTTATGTAGCAGTTTAGATTGTGCAATTTTATTTAATGTTAGTATTTTTTGGCTTTTTATTATAATTTGTTTTATGTTCTATAGTATCTACCTATCTATTACAATTTTATTGTGTGTGCAAGTCGTAAAAGTGAATTCTGTGATAACATCAAATGTTCTAAAGTAGTGTATAAAGAATGCTGGTGTGTCTGTACATTTATGTAAACTGTCATTCAGTAGTTTGATGAATTATGCGATCTTAGCATTTTATATACAGTGGCCAGTGTAGTTTAGTGCTCTGAAGATGATTCCTGTCATCGTCATTGTGGAATTGTGACCTGCATCATACATGTAAGTATCAAAATCTAAATATGTTTTAGAACAGATTACTGTGTCTGAATATGAATACCCAAGGAATAGAAAAAAACAAACATAATGTAGTAAACATTCGTATTTATAATATAATGTTGTCGTTTTATTTACAAATAAATACAAATTCAGTTAATAAATAAATGGTAAATTATCTACATCTTAATAAGTATGTTTTATATCTCATTTCTTAATCTTCTCTGGATTTTTGTGGAATCCAAAATACTAGCGTTAACGTTTTCTTATGACACGTTACGGTCTCAAGAAAATTTGAGACTTTCGACGTTCGGGCGACACGTTCACGTACATTCACACTATACGACTATATTTACAAGGTACTCGTAGACGATTCACTCAGTGAGCGCGGGGCGCTCGTCCGACGCCGGCCCCGCGCCACCACACACCACTCGCACCAGGCACAGCAATCACTGAGTCCACCCCCGCGCAGTCCGAAGCTCTCCGCTCGCAAATAAATATTTGTACAACGCGGTCGCGCCGCTCGACTCGGCGCTTCGGAGGGCGCGGGCGGCGCGCGGCGGGACTAGATAATACTGGAGAGCCGCGGAGGGGGCTCGGGGCAGCGGCAGCCGGAGCGGCGGCAGCGCGCGTACAGCGCCGCGCCCGCCGCCGCGCAGCCGCGCAGCGGCCAGTACAGCCACAGGCACGGCAGCGGCAGCGCCAGCGCGCCCACGCACGCCAGCCGAGGCCCGCACGCGCAGGGCTCGCCCGCTTCCTCCTCGCCGCTCCCGCAGTGGTAGAACAGCGCTTTCACGCAACACATGCACGACGCGTAGTCGACGCACGCCTCGGCGCTGCACAGGCACGAGCCGCACAGCCAGCGGGACGGCAGCGGGCGCGGGCGCGCGCACTGCTCGCAGCGGCAGCGGCCGCAGGTGTCGCACACTATCGAGTCGGCCGCGAGGGCGCCGGCGCGCCGCTTGTCGGCCGCGGCGGCCGGCTGCGTCGTCACCGGCTTGAGCGGCTGATGCGCGGCCGTGTGGGGAGGCGCGGGCGCGGCGTGCGCTCGACGCGGCGCCTCCACGTAGGCGTTCCGCTCGCGCTCGGCCTCTGGTCGCGGCCGCAGCAACGACACGGTGGGCTGGCGCGCGCCCGTCGGCCTGTGGACGCGCGCCGCCGGCTTGGGCGGCCGGGGCGGCGCCGCCGGCCCGCCATACTCATCCATCGAGTACGGCTAACGGCTCTCCGGGCCGTCGCCTTCCTGTTCCCTCATCGTCCCCACCTGCCGAGCGAACACACATTCACATTAGATAACAGATCACGACACTGAAAATAAAACTAGGCTAAATCTCAGACAGTTCTCGCTTTCATCCACATTCATTACGTCAAAAGCTAGTGAAACCTGCACAGGTTTCACTAGTTACACACTAGCTACAGACACTGGACTGCATAGTCTAGTGACTGAACCTTATATCCAATACCTGCCTGCTTCGTGTCTGAATCGTTAGTAACACACGAGATACTTTTTACGATATTAAGGAAATCTGAGAGACTACCTTAACTTGATTTTGACGTAGGCAATCGTTTCAAATGACGTATTCAAAGATTTTATCAATTAATTCAGGAATCCCCGACCGGTCTCATGTGACCGCGCTGTTATTGTCTTACTATTGTGTCTCGTTTCGCGGGTATGTGATAGGTTAAGCATCGGCACCGTCGTTTCCACAATATTAGATAAAAATTGAACGATAAAAATACTCCATATATGAATCTAGTATTCTAGTTCTTAGGCACCCAGAACACTGAATAAATATCTGGTGTATTTTACAAAGTTACATTACATTCACGAATCGAATTATTGCGAAAATGCATTGTGGTCTTGAGCAACACCAAAATCCATTTAAGGTTAATTAAAACTGCGTAGGTAGCTGTTTCTAAACTGCAGTAAGGTATATTACTAAGCTCACATACTGTAGTTTTGACGCTGATTCGGCTTTAACGTTTGCCGACTAAAACAAAAGTGTATGAACCACACAAAACTCGGTACCGAAGTAGTACATTAGGTACAATATTTCTTGAAACGAGTCTTTCTTTAAAACGTTAGTTATATTCAGAGGAACCCCCAGTTTATCTAACCTTTTTTCACTTCATTGCTGCTTAGATTGAAACTTTCCATGTGTTTCTTTAATTCAGTCACGTACTCGGAGTCATTATAATGTAAGACCGTTTTTGTCTCACAGACTTGTCTCTTTAAAGATTGGATTCATCTATTCAATAGGATTTTGTGCATTGAGATTATTCACTTTGGAAAGTTAAGTTTCGCTACGTTAATTATTTCCTTTTACAGTTTTATCTTTTCAATATAGTAATGGCATACGGTGATTTATGTTAACAATATTTTAGCTTTATTTTATTCTCACCTTATCGATTTCAGTCATAGGTCAATTGTCAATACGAATTTAAATGTATTTTATCTCTTATTTAAGAAAATAGTAGACAGATACCAAATACTACTGGTTTAACCTGCTTAGCTCTCAAATGTATTCAATATTACAGCCATTAAGCTAATTTTATATTTTCTTCGATCTTCCAGGCAGCTGGTGCACTTTCCGTTTAATCTATGCATCAAACGTTTTTAATTATTGAAGTCGTTTTAATTACTTATACGTGTTTCACTTAATTGATAAACTTTATTCTCATTATATAAATAGTTCTCAATCAACGTGTTATCTCAAATTCTCTTGAGAGTAGATATTGGGAAATCTCTAGTACCATTTATATCAAATGTTTAGTCACATAACTCGTTATTTTTCTGTTATGTCCTTCTTTAAAAGGTTGCCATTTCACCGTTGGCACAGTCCATCGGATTAGAAACTATTGATATTCTTCTTAGATTCCTATAAACCATAAACAATTGAGAAGCAAATTTTGTTAATTAACATTCCCTAATGAGTGTCAAGTGAAATGTTGTCAAATTGATATTTGTCAATTTGGTTATTTGGCTTTCTTAGTGATTCGAAATAATAATCAGTCACATGTTTTTTCTGAACACAAGAGATTGTGTCTTTTGTTAAAAAAGACAATAAAATTATTCTTTATTCAGAATGATTGAAAACGAATTGATTTTGCTCCTATTTCTTATTTATTTCCAAAACGTACCAAACTACCATTTGGTTTCCAACATTTCTGAAAATCTTATTAAAATATATACTGAATTCTTCCATTGGAATGCAACTGAATTTTGTAGAAATTAGTTATGGACTTGCACAGTAAATATGTTTTTGTCTAAGTATAACATACTTTGTATTCGTTGAAAAATATCACATCTGTATAAAAAACGAATGAAGAATGACTAACATTATTTCATGTAAAAAATAGAAAGGTGTTGTGCTAGTTTTGCGTTTGTTAGTACAATAATTGAAGACTACAAATACAAAGACGTGTCTTACGTTAAAAGAACGTCCATGTGTACATTGTTGTAATCTTGATAAATGTGATGCTACTGCCTACTCACATTCAAATACAAATAATGTGTAACTAGTTATGACCTTTCTGTAGAATGTATTAGTTCATTCTATCCAATTCTCTTGAGTGCCATTGATGTTCGTATTTTACTCAACTACGGCCATAATCTAACAAGATTTACGTAAAACAAGCCGTTACATTCCAAATAATATTCTTATTTTGTTTTGTCTAAATATACTTCTTATCTGTAGAGTTCGTTACAAGATATTAACAGTTTATGTGACCATTGTTTACAATTTATTCTTTATCTGCGTTCACAGTTATCAACTCTCTGTCGAAATTCGTCTCTCTGTTGCTATAATAATGCGGTTATATTCATTATTACTATTGGTTCTTGCTTAATTGCGTTATTTGTCTTTGGATACCTACTTAAATCGTTTTTTTTTTTACCAAGAAGAATCTAAAACGTTTATTACATTCATGTAGTTTTTGAGTACTATACGATTAGGTTTTTTGTTCAGTATAAATTACAAACGCCGTATAAATAGATTTGAATCATACAATAAATGAAAGCATTATTATTAACTCGTTTGTTGAGAACGTTCTCGCTATGAGCGCTGATCGCTGCACGTGTGGCGGTCGCCAGGCGGCGGAGTGAGGCGACGCCTCTCGTCATTCATGTTAGCTTGATTTCTTCGCAATCCATGTAATTACTACCTACGCATGACTACGTGATCTACATGCAAAAAGCAGCTACTCGAATCCGCCGCGAGTTTAGTGTCCGAACAAACAGACGGTTTGATCGGTGGGCGAGAAGTCCCACGTCAGGACACCGTATGTACTTACGAAGCAGACATTCCACGGTCACACGTCTCCTACACACATCGCTCCACACACAAGGGCACTCGGGCCAAGCGGCCCAACACACAACACTGAGGCTACTTGTCGCCTAGCGACCAAGTGGTCGTACCGCACCGAAACCGCGCCGGAAGATTCACTGACACACAAAAATACGGCAGAACCACCGAATTTCGGCCGCGCAAATCCACGGGAAGGTTCATGAGACCGGCGCGGTCCGGAGCGGCACCTGGCGCGGGCGGGGGGCGGCCCACGCACCGGCCTCGATTCTCGTCCGCCCGCCGCGCGGTTATCACTGCAATATGGCCGCTACTCACTTCCTCGCTGAAGTTCTTCGTTGATTTCTACTCCTAATCTCGACGACGGCGTTTTTTGTAACCGTTCCGAACTCGTGCGGATTCACTGCACTTATTCTTATACACATTTTAATGGAAAACCGGGAGCGCTAGGGCTACGCTCCGACGAAACGACCGTTCCGTTCGATGGCACATTCCGCACTGGCGTCGGCAGCGGGTGCGGGTCGGCGGGAGAGGCCGCCCTCCCTTCGCCGCGCAACACGCCGCCCGCGCCTCGCCTTTTTATGAATGGAAGGCGGCCATACTGAATGAACCGCGTACACGGAGCGGTTGGCCGCTATTTTCGCGGGCGAGAGCGACGTTAGGAGTCCGGGGGGCGGAGGCCGGAAGCGGGCTGCGAGCGCTCGCGGTGCCAAATTTTGCGGCGCGGGCGGCGGCAGCGGATGTGCTCGTTTACCAAGCTTCCGGCGAGATCCCCCCGCGCAGCCGCATCCGGGAATTGGGTTTCCGGTCGGCGAGAGTCGCAGCACCGGGATACCACCCACATTCGTCTTGCAACTGCACCGTACATTCAGATGTAGAAATCTGCAAGCCTCATTTCCAATATCGAAGTCAAAATAACATGCAAATTCCATTAAATGCCGTATAAAGTTACGTAAAAGCCTTAGAATACTCACAACAATATTTTTATTTATACAGAAGGAAACATCATTAGCATTCTATTTCAGATTAACGATGTTTTGAAATTCATGGGCACGTAACGTTTCCATTCACTACTATATTTTGGTAAGCGCGTGGTCGAGAGACGCGCCGCCGACGACGACGACGGCATCTGTTATCGCGAGCGGTAATTTTCGCAAGGTTGCAGCGACAATAAGGCGCGTTGTGCACGCCGCGTCTCTGTGTCAAGGACATGCGATAACGCAGCGCCACACCGCCACACCGCCACGGATGTCACATTACAACCTATCACCATTAACACGCGGTTACATTTTACAAATCTTACGACTGTGTAAAACGACCCACACAAATATGTTTTCTGGGAAGCTTTTTTTACATCACGATTTTAAAACTTAGAATAAAGCTCTATAACCACTTATCTACTCCTTAAGTATCCGTATCATATAGTAAACTGCGCTTAGCCGTTTTCCGTTAGCCAAGCTAGATCCCTCAACACCCAGAAACATTTATTTATTCTCGACTGAAGCTATATCAGCTTCACTACTACTGGGCAAAGTTCATTCGCCCAATTTTTTACCGTCAATGATTATAATCAATGAACGTTATGAATAAACAAAAAACTTCATCTCAGTGAAAACTTCATGACTAAATAACCAAATTAGAACAAAAGAACGTGCAGTTACTGTGCCTTTGAATGGATGGGACGAAAGAATGACTATACCTTTACAAAAAATATTTCTCTACCTGCGGCTGTACATTCGCTTCAGATTCTATTGTTGCATGTGTTGCCGGGGCCTAACGCTTAGGGTCTTCTCTCGATTCAAAGAATTTATCTGACCAGCTGAACTGATGTCAAATACAAACTTATTTTTTTTTATTTCGTTACCATGACACAGCCATTTTCGAAAAGTCGAATTTTGTGCATAGATCCTACTTCACTTCCACTCGCGACTGTCCAACAAAAGATTTGTAGATAAAAAAGTAATGTTAGTCATGTATATTTTTATAACTTTATAAGCATTAGTTTAGTAGTCTTCAATGCCTATTTATTATAGAAATAATGAATTATTTACTTATACTTCCGAAATTATTTTTTTTATCTTTATAACCAGGTTGGTTATGTATGAGGTTTCCCACACCCGATATATTTGCAAAATTGTGACTAGCTGTCCCCCGCAATTTCACCCGTGGCTTCGGTTATTGCCCTGCTACCGTAGCGCTAGCGTGATGTTGTATAGCTAAATGGGCTAACCAACACTAAAAGATTTATTCAGTTCGAACTCATGGTTCCAAACTCTTCAACATAAAAATAGTAGTCTAGATTTGACTGTAGAAAGCATCACAACGTTCTTCCAACAGCATGATAAAATTATCATTGCTTATATTCTATTTTTATTCATTGTAATATAGAGTGTAATGCGTTCCTATATTCATTGCTACTCACGTGCTTATGCTTCAACGTAAATGTTTGTCGTGATAAGAAATCTTGCTAATCATCTTCCTGCCCTTATCCATAATACTTGGATACCTCACGGCACGTTTTTTTCCCATTCCCTAGGACAGTAAGTCAACCGTCACGCTATCACTGACTCCTATTTCTTTCATATCCTTTTATTTAGTCAAAACTAATTTTGTACCCAATACCTCTATGTAGTTGAGCTAATCTTTTAAGTATTTAATCATATTTTTTTTGTGTCAATGAATATTCTGTGCTTAAGATTTCAAGTAATCCCAGTCGTTAAAATTAGGCACATTTTTCTTATAAGTGTAGTACAAAAACAAATGAAGTTTGTCATATTTTATTCATGTTAAATATATTGTCATTGTTTGCGAATTTTAATAATTCTTTTGTTTGTAACTTTGTACACGCCATTCTTCCAACGATTTCAAGCAGCACTACTCAATGGAATCATAAGTCACGAAAAGTGATGCCAATCATGGAAGAACAATGACAATGGGTGGCCTAGATAGGTATACATCGTTAGTGAAAACGATACCATTGCCTTCCAAGCTGAACGCTGTATGGCCGCACTTCATGGAATGTAATAGTCCACCCACTATTCTGGAGCCTTGTCCAGACAATGGGGTTAATAAGAATTCAGTTTTCGCCGTACAATGGCTCCTGTTACCCTTTGTTATATTTCTATAGGTTGTATGCAAATTAATTCAACACCTCTTCAAGATATCATGTCACGTTGTTTTGTTGTCGTATTGATATTGATTTTCTATGGTGCATGTACATTTTCTTTCTAAAATTCCGTGCTAATAATAGTCGTTACTTGAATCATCTATACTAATATTATAAAGAGGTAAAATTTGTAAGTTTGTAAGTTTGTAGGTTTGTAAGTTTGTATGTAGGGGGTAATCTCTGGAACTACTGGTCCGATTTGGATGAAATTTGGTACAGGTATAGCCTGAAACCCGAGAAAGGACATAGGGTAGTTTTTATCCCGGAAATCCCCCGGGAACGGGAACTATTATTTCACGCGGACGAAGTCGCGGGCAAAAGCTAGTTATGGATAAAAGTGTTCTCATGGTGGAGTAGGCGGTGTAATCGTTGGCCCAGTCGATAGAAATCAGGTTTCGTTTGTTATTCTGAAGGCGGTGCGAGTCGACTCGAAGCGGAAGCCGCCTTCGCCTCCGCCCGCACTTTCCATTCGCCATTGCTTGCACCTCTGCAGCTAAATTGGTCCCATCTGTTTTATAACTATGGAGCTATATTGATGTTTTAAGAGTTAAAATGACTTTCGACGCTTGTACAACTTTTATAAAATTAAGGTTCAAGACATTTTGGTCATAATAGACAGTAGTAATTTTGGATTTACTGAATTTAGTCTATTCGATTGTTTCTCAAATATACGAGTATTTATCGGTTATGATCTTCCTGCTACAATGGAACGGCTTTATTTTGATTTCTTTATGTTCAAATAGCCACTTCAGTTACTACAAATAATAAGCCCTGTTGCTAGGAGTGAAACCAATAGTGTAACACTAAGCACCAAAAATGTTCGGAAAATCTTAACAATATTTTTTCAGGCTTTGCTTATAACTTCTAAATAGTGGGGAATCCTACGGAAAAAGTAGATCAGTCTACTTTTGAAATAAGCAATATTTCAACGATTTGAAGTTTAATAGATCTTGAGATACAACAGATCACAAGACACTTCAAAGATCTCAGGTGGGTAGTAGTACCGTATGTGTTTTGCAAGAATAAGTTTCGAGCACACCTAAATATCTACATGACAACGTATAAATAAGTTATGTAATCAAAATTATGAATAAGAATTTCGTAGTACTTTTTTGAATCCCCTCCTCGTTCGATATCACATGCATACGATAATACAAGCACAGTAGTAGACTTTCGTCTTGATAAACTGTGGTATCTTGTACGAGAAGAAATCGAACAGCTTCCCGAACGCTACCCAGCGGGACCATCTGTCCCTGGTAAACGTAGTCCTCAACAACTTTGAGAATAGAGTCTCCGATCTGATCTCCGAGTGGGTGCTACACGGATGTTTACGATAACTTAAGTTTTATACATGTTCATTTTAAGTCCCCCTTTTTCGGAAGCCAAGCATTGTACCGAGCTCCTCCGTTGTTTCAGCCATGACTACAATGTCGTCGGCAAACTGAACGTGACAGATGTACTTACTTGCCATTGACACTAATACCTTCTCTCCAGTCCAAAACCTTAAAGACATCTTCAACCTTAAGAAATCCTCCGAAACGGCTTGACTGTTTTTTATGGTAGATCTGAGAATAGGATAAGTATTTTTTTTACCCATCCATCAAAGATAAATGGCAGAACAATGGCTCCCGAGTCAGCCACTAAATGTGTAGGATACGCTTGAAGCCGAAAACCTAAACTTTAGTGTAAATTTTTTAATTCCAAACGGATTCATAAAATTGACAATAATTGTGGAAGTAACAAAAATATAATAATTTACCATCGTTGTTTTAATACCAAATTTTCTTCCTGAAAACCTATTTCCAGTTATGATTATTTATTTTATAGATGTAAGGGTGCTAATAATCCTTTTTTCAAGTGAATCATCAAATGCTTGTTCCGCTGTAGGGCGATGCGAAAGGGCATGCCAGACTTTTACTGACTTAAACCCATCTACTTCCTTTAGTTGTCCCTTGCGTTGCAGGGCTCCAGTAACTCTTTCAAACATTCTCGTAGGTGCTCACAATTCTTGCCTTCGGATTACAAAATTAATCACCCATTTAAGTCGTTTACTGCGACTGAACGAACAGTTACTATTGTGGTGTTAGCAGTACAGACTCTTCTTGACAAGGTTTTTTAACTCTTGGCATTGTGCTCCAAACAAAAATCATAACGTCCGTGGTCAATTATTCAAATAACTGGGTACTTAACTTTAAATGGACATAATTATGACCAGCAGTACAAGTATTTTGCAAAAGGCCTTTCTTTAAAATCTCCTTGATGATATGCATATACCATAGGGCGCTAAACAGCCCTTAACTTTAGTGCTTAATCAGCAAAAGTCGAGTAAGTAACAAAATGTTCTTCTCGAAACCCCTTTCCGACAGTGTACATGTTAGGACTACTGAGCTTCAGTGCATCTTTTCGTATCCATTCCATTCTTCGTCTGTCCCTACTCCAATTTTTTGGGGTCGGGTTTCTCCACAGTTCTGCGCCAGGACACTGCCCTGTGTTGTCGATTTTGGCAATTGGGCTTTTTAGAGGTCTCTCTCGATGTTAGACCACCTAATTAATGGCAGGCGACCACACTCTACCTTTTGATCAAATTGTTTTTTTTTTTTATGGAATAGCATTTTATTTATATTCCTCATATCAGTTTATAACACTTGAATTTTGCAAGATTCCCATGGCTCACATTAATGTGACTAATGTCATAGTAAATCAGAGCCTTACATCATTACACTCTTCTAATTTCATTTGTGTCCACTATGGGTATGGTTTCCATACTAAGGTACCCAAATGACCTTTAGTACCAATACCATCTTAGGCGATGCCATGTCATTTTTTCAACCCCAAAAGTGTCCCGTATGGATCCAACTACCTGTTCTCTTTAATTATAATAAAAATACTATTTTGCATTCTAATATTTATTTTCGTCAACAGCAGTCAGCTGAGGTCATCTTGAACGTTTTGGGAATTATGTCCAATTTTTAAAAAGTCCATTTAATATAATCTGTAGAGGTATAGTTTTGTCTTCTTTAACAGTGAATTTGAATAATTTTCGATCGTATGCACCGTTATTAAGAATTTGTTAGCCAAATTCTGAAAAATTACCAAAAATTTTGAGTTTTCAAACACTTCTCTATTAGGACAGGTCTTTGGAAACTGCAAACTTAGTTTTACACTATTAGTACCTATACATTCAAACAACATCCGAAAAAAGCAGCACGGTGCATTTTTTGCGACCTAAGATGTTTTAAATGTCTAGCCTAAATAGTTTGCAGATTAGTGTAAGAATATTTAAATGAATTCAATATGATTATTTATTCATGCCAACATACCAATATTACGAAATAACATGTCTAGTTACATAATAGTATTGTTTTGAACATAAAAGTTATCTTTTGCGAGTTTAAGAGCTGATAAACGATGTATTTAAGTATGTAGTTATTTGTCTAAATATATTATCGTATTGTATGGTCGAATCGTTTGATAATATTGGAGTACTAACGCCGTGGACGCGTTGAAAATAATACCGGATGTTTGTCACAGATAAAAGAAACGTGAATTAGAGCGTTGCGACTAATGTCGGTGCGATCCGCGCATATTTTGCGTCCGTTCGACTCGGGTCGTCGCGCTTCGAACAATTTTCTTGAGCGCAGTAGAATTAAACCGAACAATTTGATTCCGATTGATCATCTAAAACCCGTCAATAACCTACATTAATTTACTCCTACATGAATAAGAACAAACCCCTCTTACTAAGTAGATACGACAATTAACTTTTCCGTCGTTCTTTATAGACCTATTTTGATTTTTAAAACTTTTAATAAATATGTATTTAATACATATTTTTTTAACTATGTAAATATTAATGTCTTTTTTAACAAAATCTTCATCGTAAAAATCTTTTGCTTTCAGAAGACATCAGATAATAAGATTGCTAAGTAAAGACACTTCATAGTTGCACGTGGGAGTGTTCTTAACGAGTTGTTTTCATTTATGTCGCATAAAAATAAATGTATAAACCTCTAATGTGTGCAAAGCATAGGGACAATATCTCATACAAAGTAGTACCCACGTATTGCATCCCACCTACACAAGAAATATAGCTACATATAGTATAATTTTTAATTATGCTCTACCATGTGTTGGCTGTGGGTAGGTATATACGTACTGTGCTTACATAACAACTGAGAGATAAACTTGCGTCTGGGCACAAGTTTTAACAGCAATATTTTTAATTAATTGACCAATATGATCTGAGTATTACGTAATAACAAAAACTAGAATGAAGGATCTCGTTGAATGGTCGAGTATCGCGCACGACTCCGTCCATTCATGGCACACACTCATCGCCGGTGACCTTAGCAGTTCCTATCCCATGCGGTTATTTAATACACACGCCAAACGATCATTTACATCGTGTATCAAATTTTTGTACATAATACATATCTATTGTATTATTAGCTTTGAGTAAGGACTGTAATAGCGTACAATTGACAGATGGGATACTAAAATGTTATTGTGCGTACGAGCACCGCGCCGGTGGATGTGTAGTAGTGAATATTCGTCGCCGTGTAATTAAGATGATGAAACATTATTCTCGCGATTCGTTCAGTGTTTCACTAAACGGTGTATGAGTAATTAAAAATGGCTACATCTATGTTTGTATATCAAAGATGGTATTCGGTGTATTCTTGTTTTAATTGAAGGCAATTATATAAATTCCACGTAGCGGTCGGGTGAGGGCGTGCAAGTGAGGTGTGGTGAGGGGGGGGGGGGGTCGGAGCGGACGAGGCGGTCGACCTTCCGTGAGGCCGTCCGTCCGCGTCGTCGTCGGCCGGCGCGGCGGCCCTCCGTGCCACTCCGCTGCTTGCCATCGCGACGGCTATTACAGCTCCCGGCTAGTGGCCACCGAGCGCAGGAAGCCACACCACTTCACTCGACCCGCATGCCAAACTAACAGTGACGTACCAAATAACATATCCTTTTTACATCACCTTCCAACAAGTGTTTACAATCATTTGGAAATAGGCTCGTTCTCCGTCACATTCTTCTTCTTTTATCATTTTTCCATTTTCTAATCCTGTCGCATTTTCAAGTGAGACTTGTTCGAAGACATAAGTTATTCAGCTTGTCTTCATGTCACCATACATTTATTTTGCTTAACACACTGAACTCAGACAATCATTTTTCGATTTATCAATAGGTACTTAGCTCGTTACCCAAATACTTCATTCATAAAAGCTCAACTTATTTCAATTTCGCCTTTACAAAGTTGCTCTAGCATTGAATGACTCAAAATTTATAGAAAATGGTCATGATCAAATCTGAATTGTACTTCTTCGTAACTGTTATAATCTCTCTATAAATACGGTTTAGGATAGCACTTTTTATTCTTACTCATGACAATTTTAAGTCAAATTTCTACATAAACTCGTGATTAGAAAATACCAAAGTAATGACGTGCGCGGCCAGAATGGACAATGTTCACTCGAAAAGCAAAAGTAGCTGTGACAGAGAGCGAGTGGAGCGTCCACAGCACGCAGTAGGGCCAATGACATCACTTTCCACCTTGAATATGCCTTAACTATCTCCATTGCGCCATTTGATACTACACTTTATGACTCACGAAATAGATCACAAAGTCGTTTCCGACACCAATAGTTTTGCTCCATTACTCCCATCGTTGGATACATGTACCATTATTTCTACAGTCCTATCTGTCCAAGTTGAAAAATTAAAATACTAGTATGTAACGTGTAATGGCTTAACATTGCTCATTGGTTACTTTGAAATGTTAAGGATATTGTCGCCTTTGTTTGTTCTAGTTAATCAATGTAGGTTGTTTGGTAGGTATATCCGGTTCAGACTTTTTACTTTAAGACTCCTAAAATACACCATAAGACGGAAGAAATAGAATGATCACAATAGTTCGTGTTGTATTTTCACTCTTGTCTTCTACTGATCAATATTATTTGTGATGATTTTCAAGAAGTGATTTTTAAACTCGCTTGGATTCACCTATAATTTGGAGCATTTCATTTTAAATGTGGGCGTTTAAGGCTCCAAGTTAATAATTGAAGGAATTTCTCTGATAATAGTGTGGCCGTCCCAGAATCCTTGGTAGCGATTTTGCGAAAATACATTTTGTTCTGTTCCCACAGTTGAGATAAAGTTCCGAGAAACAGTAATAGGTAATTTATTAACTATGTTGAACCTAATAACAAGCTCTCAGTCCGTAATCAGTTTAGCTCATGTTAATGGCATTTCTTTAATTTGGTGAATAATTTAATTGAATGTTGTTGAAATCAGCTGGAGATTAAGCTATTACTTTTTCTCGCAATCTGAGATATTGACTTATTAATAATACGTATTTTTTGTTTTTTACTTATCTATACTAATATTATAAAGAGGAAAGATTTGTACCTATTTTTGTATGTTTGTAATGAATAGGCTCAAAAAGTACTGGGCCGATTTCAATAATTCTTTCACCAATAGAATGCTACGTTCTTCCAATTTGACATAGGCTACATTTCATTTTCAAAAAAATTAGGGCGTTTATTCACTAAAAAAAGTGTTTTATATCCAAATTTCCAAAAATAAATAATTGTCTACCCCGTGCGAAGCCGGGACGGGCTGCTTGTTGAGAATAAATAGCATAGATTTCCACTGTTATCGAATCTGTACCATGTTCAAAATAATGCTTCATGTTTGGTAAATAATTGGAACAAGTACTATTTCATGTACTTGTTGTTGTGATACCTAGTATTTGCACGTAAACAGTTATTGCACGTATATTATAATCTGTCATGTAGTTTAACAGCATTTGCATCTGCATCATAAATTATATCTCAAAAACCAGTAACAAGCTGTGAAAGGAGTTCTCTCTACACTTCGTTACGACGTCTGTAGCCAATTGAAATAGAGCATTTGGTGGACGAATGCTATCTGACTCCTGCTTGTAGCTGGTGGTAGGTGGTTGTAAGTGGTGGTAACTGGCGATTCTATACGGAGGTGTCGTGATTTACACCTTGGCGGCGATGCGGCTAGGTGCGGCGCCGTGGGCGAACGGGCCAGCCTCGGCCCACGCACCTCCCGCGCCCGAGCGTCGAGCAACGTCGCCGCAAATTCCGAGCCCACCACTACTCTACGTCCCACACCTGTGCTGTTAAGGTCTACATCGAACGACCAATATGTCGTCGACAGTTCAAGCGCCACCTTCAAGGGCCTAATCTAATTAGTCTAAGTAATATTCAAAATTCGATTGCAGCTAGAAAAGCCTACTCGCTTCGCTCTACCACTTCACCGGCTAGTGAAGAATCCGATGTTAGGGATTTTCCACCAGTTTACAGAATGTAAATAGCAAGAGATCACAGTTTTCCTGTTTTTAATTGAAAGATTGGTTGTATTACCAAGAAATTAATCTGAATCAATCTTAAGCTTCACTCATGAATGAGCTTTTTCCTTGTACTTACATTAGATATTAAATGAGATGCAAAGCCGATGCGCATTTATATCTGTGAAGATCGAAAATTAAAACATTTTCTCATGACGCGTTTTTCCTCTAAATAAAAGTGCGGTTTTCCTTGTAAGTGGATTTGGTCCTTAACAATCACGTCGACGTACTCGCAGATGACATGCCATATGACAATATTGGTTGCCACCCGACTTTGCTCTCTGTCATCCTTTCGCAATAACCGTTTCTGACTGTAGCAGAACCGGTATTCGGGTGTTCCTATAGTGGACGATATTTCTGCAAAATTTCACTAATTCGAGCTTTTTATGTTTCGCAATTTCGCTTTGTTCATTTCAGATTACGATTCTTTAGATGTTGTATTGAAGGTTTTAGTAAGTGCAATGTTTGACGCGAAATTATTCTTCAAAGCATAATATTGCATGAACTTCATACTATTGTGTAAGGAAGCTAATTTGAATGATACTATTGGGTTTATTTTTAATAATGCTTCTCATGCCATTTCAATGCATCCTTGTGCATGGTTTGTTAGACTTGTGTCATCCCTACATGGCTCATAGCAGTAGCTGCAGTACGTTAGACACAGGGTTTAGTTCAAATATAAGTACATAACTATGTAGTGTAATATAGCCTGCTGCTTTTACTCACCTACATATTACGTGGGATACAGAATCAGCATCTGAGAAAAAGAAAAATGTTTGACGTTAGCAAGTGGCAGATTATAGGACATAAACAAATCAATTTTAAAATAACTAGGTAATTTTCTGAACACCTAATCTTAAAGTCATAACAAATTCATATTAGTACTTATTTGAAAAAGTTTCTTAGTAAGAAAATTATTATGTTCCAACTAGACTAAAACCCAATGTACACTCTATTGAAACTTTTAAGTCAACGGAGTAGTGGCTAAAGTCGCGTACAGTGCTTGCTTGAGAAACGGTGGAAGACACGAGCAGCTTTGTGTTATGAGGAAAAAATTGAAGACTTAGAATACGGATAAGAAAAACGTTCATTTGATATAAAATATTCAACATGAATGAATAAACAATTCCACGTTCATAGCGTTAATCAATGAGTTGCATGCAGGCAAGAGTCCGAGTCGATGTCGAGCTCATTGATCGATCGACTCGATACAGCGCACTACAGGCGCGCGGCGTCTGTACACATTGCTCACACGCAAACAAAACCGGATGGTGCACACTCGCGCCGGTGTCGGAGTGTGAGTGCGTGCGCGAAGGATTTCCTACCGCCCCGCGCCCGCGCCCGCGTCCCGCCACAGACCTGTTGCGCCGCTACCGGAGTTACGCCGCATAGTTACCAGACTTGATATGCCTGCTCCGCGCCGTATCGACTCAGCGCCGAGCCCACGCACACCACGGCACACCGTTCGAACACTTAATTATCATGGCGCAGCACTCGTGAAATTGCTGTGCATCTCGCCTGGTCTCATCGACATCTTTTATTAATCTGATATCTTCCATTACCGGTTGCACTGAAGTAAAACATCTAACCCGTTCGATTTATAGCCCCTCTTATGGATGCAGCCGGATACATGACATCATGTGATGCTAATTCACTCAGACGGCGCTATCATTTAGTATTATAAATCTTCTAAGGAATCGATCGTTTTATTAGAGTTCCTCAACGAATGTTGATATTGAATTTACTTAATTAGGTATACGTATTTCTAACCTTGCATAATTTTTTCCTATATTTGGTATCTATAGTTTGATAATGAAAAATAATGAGTCTGAAAGATGATTCATCGCAAGAATCTGATACGTCGGTTAATAGGTACTTATTACCTGATTCAGCAAGGTAGAAAGTAGATTTATTTTAGATTCTTCCATATAATATATAAACCGGACGAACACAGGTACTACAAATATTATTTTCTAAGTCTACAACAGTCACAGATGTAGGATTTTCCAAAAATTTTAGTTATTTTAAATATTTACATAGAGAAAGCCAAAAGACTTGCTAAGCTCATTAGCAATTCGCGTCTCATATTGATTGAAGAATACGAAAAAAAACATCATAACACCCTAATTTAAATGTTGATATGAATAGTCATTGTTGAAGTACAAAATTTCGCCACAATTTTAAAGAAACGATTGGCCATACTGTGTTGTAAGTAGTTAGTTGACGGTAGTGGACGGTACAAGAGAAGAACGATGGCCGCAAGCTAAGCACAGTGAAAAAACAGGTAGCGCCGTTCCACCGTATCGATCTTTAAGTTATTTTTCTTATTTATCTTTTTTATCTGGAGCTCCGCTCCGCGTCTCGGACCCGAACGGAAGTTGTAACGATTTTTAATCGTAGCAAGTATCTCGGCCGGCCGGTTCGTATAGCCGCTTTGGACAAGAGTTTATATTATATTTTTTGTAAACAACCACCGGAAACGGGCTAGAGAACGCACTGCTCTGGAACACATATCTTCCATTACGTCTGTCTCTCGGTTCTCAGTAATAATGATAAGGAATACAGATAACACTCAAAGTTAAAACAAGATCTACGACATTTGGTTTCATTTAAGAATGGTGGGGAAAAAACTTACAACACGCTCTAATTAAAAGGATCGCGACATAATATCGACAGGAGTGAGAGACCCCTGTGCCGCAGCTAAGACGGTCAAAGATGGTATCAATGTCAGTAGCTGACCCCGCATAAGACTGACTGTAAATTGCGACGATGTATTTTTGTAACATTTTTCTGCCAATAGCGAAGCGTGGGCGCGTGATAATGGCCCGAAATATCCACGTTCTCAACGCCCACCCGGACCATCGAGAATATTACTCTACAGATAAATATTCTTATCCGAACATGTATCCGCTGGACGTCGTAGGTCCAACTAAGTTAGAAATCTTTGTAAAAAATTAGATTGGTTCCATTTAAAACTGGAAATTGTTTTAGAAAGCACAAGTTTGTTACTCTGGAAGTGATCAATTTAATACTCGCAAGAGAACTGTAGGTAATTGCTTACCTACTGTAGAGCCTACTTCCATGAACATCTGATCGTATTCAAACTTATAAGATATAATTATGTTTGTTTATTTATAGTCATCTTAAAGATTCCGATGAAGGTGTTTTCATAGGAATTACAGTTACACTCGAGTTGATCTTGCGCAGTTCCCTATCGAAGCTTACCTGAAGGTCGCAATGGGCCGCACAACGTATAGATTGTTTGGGCTATTGACAAGAAAAAACTTCAAGGATGTATGATAATGTAACAAATCAAAGTTGACTTTTTGTAATGACATACAACATCGTAAGAAGTAAGTACATTATAATGTGTGTATATATACGTAAATCAAAATTGATATCTATCCTAAGTTAGTAATAGTAATGTACATTAACTATGACACCTAACCTATGGTACCTAACTGAATGTTTTTAGAAATTCATTAATTCAATCAGTGAAATCTCTGTAATAGAGCAATCTGGTACGTTTTTGACATTTTCAGTGATTTTTCTACATTACGACATCGTTCTACGATCCATGCGTTTTTTGAAATTTCATAATTTTCCAGTAATGGTCCTATGTTCCCTAAGTTATAGGAACTCAGCCTGCACCTATTACATCGTCTATCTTACTGAAAGATTGGCTGTCAAGATGAAGAGTTCCGTACGTTGTCGCGGACCGGCGCCGACGAGTATTTATATCCCTTTGAAGCGGCCGCTTCTTCTGTTTTAGCTGTTAAAGTTTACTTAATCTATAGTAACTCCTTTCTGTTTTAAATATTGAAAACAGACGAACCCTATCCATTAACGTTCACGAATACATAGGTTAGAAATCTTTTCAAATTCTGTTTTGAAAATTTCTCATGATCGTTGGTTGAATTTTACTTGAGTTTTATAGGTAGATCTTTTGCACTTTGTAAATCTGGAAATATGTACCTAAGTGTACCTCAATTTTCCGATAAAATGCATTGTAAGCGGTTAAATGTAGTCAGTATAGTACGAGTATTTAACATTTCTCCAGGTATGGTTATGGCATAGGTTCGATAATATGGTTTTAGAGTTGTAACTTTAGACTTCATGCGCAGTTTGCGAAGCTAAGTTTCACACACAATGTCTAATTGTATAAAAGGTAGTCATATCTTAGATATTGAACGATTATTACAATCACAGAATTCAACAAAATTATAATACTGAACCATTAACGATGCGGTAGCGGATGTCGAAAGTTGTTCAGGATCTGAGTGCTAGTCACCTGGTTTCGATTTTATAGCTAATCTTTAGTTATTAAATCAGATTTTGTATTTTTGCAGTATGCCTTCCATGAGACATCGATAACACATTTTGATATCTAATAGGTACTATAAATTTCAGATTATAGGACAACCTTTATTTTCTAAACACCTTGATTTTTGGCTACTTGTTGTATAACATTGTAGATCGAGATATGTTTTTAGCTGTCGTAGTCTGGGTAGTCAGCTGATACATTAATTTCGCCACGTCACGGACTGTTAAGGAGTAATCGGTAATAATTGCCTAATTTACATTTTATGGGTGAGGTTGTGTTTCTCTTTAATATGACATATCTTCTGTTCAAAATAATGCTCACAAACTATTTTACGTCTTATGGCCCCAGCGTTAGGAACGCGTCGCGCGGTATTCGATATTCAGTGGAGGTAAGTGTAGAATGTCTTCTACACATCGACATCCCGGCAACGGAGCGGTCGCCGAAGAACCAGTTTCATTTAATCATCATAATTGCGTCCTCCGTTAAGCCTATCCCGCGCTCGAGTGTGGTAAAGACGAGAGCACACATGTATCGCTCAACATGACACTATTCAACTCCATTTGAAAATTTTATAAAACATATTTGTGAGATCCAGATTGTTATCTTTATTCGGTTGTTTTTATAACCCAAGACATGAATGAAGCTTTCTGAAGTCGTAGAGATAAAATGGTTTCTGAATCGAAATTAAACATCACTGTTGAATAATATGCCAATATTTATATTTATCTATACGCAGAGCTGTTAAAACTACGTTATTTATATATTGAGAATTTTGCCAAATTCTCAAGCATAAAGTCACTCGTTATTGGTCGCTTTGATAAGGTGACACAATGTGTTATCTGTGTACGCCACACGAGAACGAGAAAAAATATTTAGTCAAAATCTATCAAGGCCATGCCTTACGCGGAACTCTCGATTCTACAGTAAGTTTTTGATATATTTGATACGCGCTAAGTTGGACAATGTCAAATAAGTTAGTGAGGACATTTAAAGGGCATGTATCTGCTTGTAACTATCTAACAGCTATCTTGAGGTAAAATTTGGGCAATTTGAAATGTTTTGTCGGGAATTCTGACGGCAAGCAAACAACCTCGATCTCAAAATTTGTGCATTTTGTTTTACTCTTTCTTTTGAGTGAATACAAGTATTGGAACCTCGAAAGCCAAAATCATGGTCTTGTAGATAATCGACGTCTCTGGCAAGACGAAGCTTAAAGCGCATTGGCTGCAACCAGTGAAAAAGGGCTTCAATTTGAGTCAGTTTCTTCCCAGAGCCAGTCACGACATAATATGCTTCGTGTTGTTTCCCGCTGCGAGCTAGATTTCTTAAGCCTTACTTTTTACAAAATTTATTTTTTATTTCTTCTGAACAAACTATATCAAGATGACACCATAACTATACCACACAATAATTATGACTACCAGATACCAGCTGCTGGTCTTTGGTTCCATAGTTTTTCAAACAACGTCTTTATAGCTAAATAATACCTCCTGTGACCAGTACGTTACTGCGAGTGCTCTTATTTCTTCGTAACATTTATTTACACGTCCGTGCTTCCCAGTTGTGACGTAAAATAGCTTTTGGTAATTCCGCTAGCCCCCGTAGAGGCGTAGTGTCGAACAGACGGCGCGGTAAACAGGAAGTGGTGTCGGCTAAGCGAGCGTTGGCAACTCTTCAACTACCACGTGGTACCGCTGACGACGCGTTGCGCACTCGCAATATTTGACTAACATTACGCTGATGAGGAATTTTATACTTTTTATCGCAGAGCAAAATTTCTTTTCGGATGTTTTATTTGAATGAAATATCAGTACCTATATTCAAATAAGCAACAATAAAGATAATGCAAAAGAGAAGAGAAATACTAACACTAAGATGACTATTGATTAACTAGTTATAAATTTTGTAGAAAAGCCGCTAATCCTTTCATACCACCAGATTGTTGACGAATGTTAAATATAGTAAACGACTGCAATTACACTATTAATAGACTCCGGTCTTGACCGGTACTAGTGACGGTATATTTCAATAATAGCCACATGTATAATCTGGTATTCTCTTAAGAACTTTTTCGTATACCGAAAAAATGCGACAAAAACTAGCGCGTTCCGTCCGCGGACCACATGGTCAGGGTTGGAACAAAAGGCGCGTCAGAATATGCGCTACAGATGTGATATGTGGTCCACATGTCACGAACAATGCTTGCCTTCATCGAGCGCGAGACATTACACTCGTTAGCAGGACAGTAATAATTTGATATGCTTCTTAAACAAATTTTTGTCGTATTTGATGGTGCAAAACTAAAATCTAATGAAATGACCATCATTATGAATTCATAACAATTCTTTGAAAATACGAGGAGGCGTTTAAGTAGGTAGGCCAACTTAAACCGCAAAGAGATGGTTTATTGCAATCATTAAAAGGCCTTACTACTATGTAACAACGCCTATATCGAGGACATAAAATTTACTCATTATAGATTGCATTTGCAATTAATATTACATTGTAGGACATCTACAATGACCGAAAAAGTAAAATGATAACAGAAACAGAAACCTACTTATTAGGTTTACTATAAGATATTTATATTTTTAGAATTTCAAATGAATTGTAGCTACTAAATGTTAATTAACACTTCACAATTTAAATTTCGAACTCATCGCTGACTGCTAAAACAGACTTAACATTGATGACTGCGTGCCGCGATACTTTGTACGCGTTACCACGTCAGAGTTTTAGATTTTGTAATAAATAGACTAATAAAAATAATTCAAGTAGGCTGTACATTATTTATTGAGGTACAGATAATGAGTGCGACTCAGTTTGTCAAATACAATGATCGCTTATGAATGAATTAGTGAATGACAGTTCGGCCATGTTTGTTTACGCGTGCGCAGCACATCGCACGGTCGGCTCAAGTCGGGTGCGCTCGCCATCGCTCGCCGCCTCGAAATAGCACGGCACCAGCACCGAAGAGTGCGGTCGACGACCCTGCGGCCTGCCACACCGAAATATTGGAACTATACTGCGATTCAATCCTTTCTCTAATTATGATACAGGTCACTAATGCTCACGGCTACTCACGTGTTACTTCCTGTTAATCTTAATAATGTAACAAATATTTAGAGTTCCCATTTTCATTCTATAGATACTTAAATAGTACTTCTATAAATACTAGTCCTAATGGTCATTATTTTAATAGCAATGGATATAATAATCCTTGTAAATAAATGATTATTATGATTGTAAGTTAAAGTGTTCGTTCCAATCTACGTTATAAATTGAATATCTAATCATCACAACGCCATCTGGAGGCGCTCTTGTGAAGGTGGGTGTAGGAACCGTTAAAACTAGCTTTATTGTTTATTTATAACTACTAATTAATAGATATTTATTGTTATTAGGTTAATTACAATGGTGATTTGTTTGAGATTATACTCTGTTTGAACTTGTATTATATATTTTTTCTTAAATATCTTGGAATGATATTAAGATCTCCTTATTTATTTGAATTGTTTTCTTTTTAAATTTAATTTGTAGACAATATGGATTTTGTAATTTTGAACAACCACTATTGTGATTGATGTGCATGCCTGTAATTTATTATTTTTCTCGTGAAAATTAATAATGTAGAATATTTTTTAAACAAGTTGTTAGTGTATATTAATTAATAGTTACGAAAAAAAACTATAAGTACCATTTACTATCTCTTAAATCATCCAAATAATAACCATACATAAATCAAACATTCTTCTTCGAACACAAAGTTGCTGTTCGTAACGTCTTAGGTTCGAAATTTACGCTGAATGCTGAATCTTTATCTGTTTCCTTCCATGATGATTGGTCCTCATCAATTGGAACTTCATCAATTTCTCTCTTGACTACTTAAACTGACTAAATGCTACTACACTAGGTAGGCAGAGTCAGCATTTTCTAAAGAGAGACCATCGTGCTGTCTACGGATTTCCTAAGTCACCATTTTTAAGCTTGTGTATGAGACTGATGTTAATTGGGAAGATAACCCTAGTAGGTATTCAATTCCTTGGACTGCCACAATCAGAGCAACAACCTCGCGAATATATCAATAGCCACTTTTACACAATAAACTCTTTATAATTGACAAATACTTTAAAACATCGCCTAACAACAAACAAAAGCCGTAAACAAAAAAAAAAAGTTATTTCTGTTTATAAAATTAATCGCTCTTGGTTTTTCCGTGAAATTTAAACAAAACGTCATCACTTTATTAAGAATTCTCGGAACTACACCAGATATTGAGCTGAGCTGTTAGTTAGCAGACTTATTAGTTATCCCAGCCACTTGTACGTAAGACTTCAAGTCTGTGTGTGAATTACAGATTAATATTCATGTCTAATCGTTGTGTCTGACCAACTCATGTGCGTCGGTATTGAGTGACTTATGCGTTTTATATAGCTTGCATCTATTTGTTTGTTAGCTGTTGGTTTGTTATTAACTTTTTATCTTAGGAAAAACAAGATAGGGTAGTTCTGTACACTGTTCTGGTTAACAGCCTAAAAATAATACGAATCGAGCAAAAACAAATCTTATTTAACAAAATAAATTTAAATATTATTTTCTGTATAATATTTGAGAATTTATAATAATTATATTCACAAAAGCTTATCACTTTTAAAGTGCTTTGCCTTATTTAAATCCCTAAAAGCAGTTACTAGTAAACTTACTAATTCAAAATTCACAAAACACAATATTCTTCAGTTTGGCTTTGTAGAAATTTACGTGGAAATGATTCAAACCGCCGCGGATATTGCATACAGACCAACATTCCTTGCGTCTGCGGCTTTTCCCTGTATGACTCTCATTTCTAAGATGCATATTTAAGCCGTTATATCACAAGACATTCCTGTTTCCGGCGCCTCGTGTTGACCCCATGGCATTTCTTAGAGTTTTCAAATGATACTTATATCGTTTCCGGCACGAGTTTACATTTTATTCTTAGTAGACACCACAGAACTTAACTCTTTCAAACGACTTTCAGCTTTAGAAACTTAGAAATAGAGGATATTTAACCAAAGAATCTATCGAAAATGGTGTCTGGTAATGGCATGTTTTTGAAGTGACTGTATTAATTTATCGATAAAATATGTGCAACCTTGTATGTCGTTAAAGATGGTATCTATAGCATCTTTTTAAAATTGGTCTTGCTCTCGAATTGATGTTTACTTTTCATCATCCCTTCATTGAATATTAAAACAAAATATCAACTTGATCGGATACATCCGATATTCAACTGTCTACAATCGTAATATTAAGAAGTATATCCTTCCTGTCTTTAAACAGTATGTCCCCAGAACAATTTTAATTTCTACAATTTGCCTTTATTTGCTCAAAACTCGACACTTTTTCAAAAGATGCTCACCTGCTTGCTTTAATCAGAAGTAAGTTTTGATTATAAACGATTTTACTAGTCTATAAATGTCTAGAATAAAGCTAGGTGCCTGTAGATCTGGACTAGATCTATGAGTTGGCGCATATTTCCGTATCGACCTTTCAAGCGTCTCGCGTCTGTCTATCCGTCTCAAAGTATTTTTGTAGTGAAGTTCCTATAATGTGGTAGTTATTTGTTTTAATCATGATATTATAAAACTAATTGTACATTCTAATTTGCTATGTTGAGTCAGATGGTTTTTAGGTGCGAAATCGTCAATGTTCTCCTGCTCTGTGGAATGGAGAGATAGTATCAGAATT
This sequence comes from Mythimna separata, assembly GCA_030763345.1. Classification (NCBI taxonomy): domain Eukaryota; kingdom Metazoa; phylum Arthropoda; class Insecta; order Lepidoptera; family Noctuidae; genus Mythimna; species Mythimna separata. Next base: position 15,123,292 of record CM061177.1, on the reverse strand, counting down.
ACAGATAGTTATAGTCTTTTTTTTCTATCCGTGGTCTTTATGTAACCCTTTGCGTTCTAGAGCCTCGGCAACTCTTTCAATCAATCCCGCAGGCTATATATAATAATAATGCAAACATGAATTAAGTGAACCTAATCTATTCTTCTATATTAATATTATGTGTAGAGTTTATTTATTTGAACGTGCTAATCACAGGAACAACTGGTTCAAATTTAAAAAATCTGTTACGCATAGCCCAATAATCGAGGAAGGCTATAAGTATAACAACACACCACGACCAACGGGAGCGGAGTAGTAACCAAAGTACCGCCCGTCTTTGGTTACTGCTCTGCGTCTGCGGAACAGCTAGTAAATTATTATATCTCTCAAGACGCAATTCCTTTATCTGTCTTTTGGATTAATTGGTGGTATTAATGACTTTCCTAATAGTAGGAAGTTAGGTAACTTCAATGCATATTGTAGTAACTTCATTATATTTAGTGCCTTCAATGCAATAACAATATGTGCGTGTGTGTTAATGTGTTGATGATAAATGGAATTATATTCGTGGGTCGCGCAGGCGCACCCACAGTGGTACCCACACCTACACCACTTGTGCCAGCGTATCCCTATTCAGAGAATGTGGTTCCACCTACTACAGTTGCACAAGCATTGATATTCAATTCACAGGTAATCACACGATAACTGTCGCACAATGGAACCGACTGCACTGATCATTAAATGCTTTGATTAATTTGTGGAAATTTCCTGGTTTTGCATATGCTACCGCTATTCAACTTGTATGGTCTGTTATTAGCATTCTGGTCTGGGATTGAATCGATGTTTAAATAGCCAGGCTGTTTTCAACTGACGCTGCCTATGTTAAGTTTATTTATAGCAACAACCGGGAATCGCTTAGAACGTTTCTGAACTCGTAAAAGCTGTACAATTATGTTAGTAAAGTAACTTCGTAGGTAAGTCAGTCAGTATTGCAACAGCTATCACAATTTAAATTTCTGAAGTAAGCGTAACAATAATTTGAATTAAAATTTCAGCTGAATTTCATCACGTTTCATAAACCAGAAAAGTAATGAAATTAGATTCAGCAAAAACTAACAATACACCAAACAAACGATTTAGGAATGATTAAAAATCAGAGATTGTTTAATTGGAGAACATGATGAATGGCGGTCATTTTATTATCATTCCCACCAGTTTTAGTAAGAGGGCCATCTGTGTTAAAGTTTCCTAAGCACTTATACCTAATGTTATAATAATATGGGACTTGATTATTAAAACCAGTCGTGGGCAGCATGCTATTCAGCGCGCCTACGTATCTCTGTTCTACCTCCAATTTGGTCGAACCGTTTCGCAACGCCACACAATCCATGCCTGGCTGTTAGTACCAAATTCTTAACCCACAGAGTAACCCGTGGGCAGGTGGAAAGTGGACCGAGTCGATACTCAGCTGTTATGCAACACATCAATATGGCATGCACCTTATTGGATGCGAAAGTTGACGGCACCGTCCTTCACAAGGCGATGGCATTTAGTCCAGCTCAGAAAGCCGTAAACCTAGTGTTCTCTGCATTTTTTTTGTTTTGTCTTTTAGCCTTGCTACCTGGCAGACGGTAGTTAGACATTGTTGAAAAAATCTTATGCCGTCAGATGATTATTCAGAACTCCTTTTGATTGAGATAACAAGGAACAGCTGCAACCATCATTCCAATTAGCAAGTTTGCGCTTACCATCTCATTGAATTGGCTGTCGTAATTACACTTAAATCTATGCCTAATGTCTTTATGTTTGACTGTGCTAGCTGATTTAGGTACTTAATTAGTTAGATACTAAGTGCAATCAACGTTGAGATGTTCTAGAACGGTCCACCTTTGGATATCAGCCCACATTCACCCACTACTGACTACCTATAGGGCCTTCGTTTGTGCCACCTACATAGCTAAACCGAGCCGACGGTCATGAGAATACAAGAGGAAAACTATTGACCATGTCTAAGTCAACCATAAAGTGGTTGAATTATGCTTTATAACTTAATTTTAATGAGGTCTATACTTTTAAAAAGGCCAGGTATCCTTCAGTTGTCGAGTTGCCCACGCCTTCGACTCAATTAGCAATCTTGAGAGTTGGTATATTTCACAAAAACGAGAATAACGATTTGTTTACACTTTGATATTTTGTATTTCATTTGTTGTATTGCCGTAAACAGCAGTACTGCCTACGCTCGACTCGTATCAAAAATCCTTTATGAATTCGTTATCAGCAAGTATCGTCGACGCATGATTGAATTAATAAAGTTTTTATTTTTATAAAGTTTTGCAATACATATTCCGCAATTAGTGAATTTCATGAAACGTGGTTAATTAATTGCTTTATTTGTGTTTCCGATGGACTTTATTGTGTTTTTGCATCATTGCTTTCGTGCGTTTCGAAATTGATTCACAATTAAATTAAACGTTTCTCATGAACTCCAATTAATAAAATATCTGAATAAAATTGGTATTTCATCAGTTGTTGGAAGCATAGGTATATTAACCAATGCATAAGAGAACTCTCTAGATAAAACAATTGTTAAAACGGAAATCACTTTAGTGCTTAATTAACTTAGACCAATATAAAATAACTGGCTACAAATCTACATACGAGTAGTATTCGTATGCCTATAAAATTTGATGCATCCGGTGACTACTTACTAGTTCAGTGTGTTTATTAACTAAATAATCTAATTATATGTATACAATATGCACTAAACAGTTCAACACAATCCTAGGATTGTACGAAAGACATACAGTGGCCCTGAGATGCATAGATCAAGTGAGTTTTGTGACGGGAGAAGATATTTGATGATTTCCCATCTCAACCATAAAAAAATATTTATAGGTAGGTTTAGGTAGGCCTAGTTACTTAATTAAACTAAGCTTGTCATTGTCGCTTTTCCGTTTATGATTCCTAATAAAATTATAAGATGTTTGAATGTACCTAAAACAAATATTAGCACATGTACTAACAAGAGACATGAATTGAGTCCTTACTGTCAGTGCAGATAATGCGTCTAGGAGCTTCGAGCTAAATGATATGACATCGTTTTTCTGGGAGACAACATGCAAGATCTTAATTCAGTACATAAACTATTAAAGAAGACCCAATTATAAAGTAGATTATTTAAGAGTATTATATTACACCTTAATAGTAGAGATATTATAGAGAAGAGGTAGAGAGCTAGGTATCTACTGTCTACGAAAGATAGACACAATAGGTAGGTCTGAATATACCTAATTCAGAAGCCATAATCTAAAGATTTTTTTTTTGTTTTTCCGTTGTAAAATCAGCCTTAATTTAACATGATATAGTTTTTGACTAATTGCAACGTTTCCTCTAATAATCGCTCGCTTATGATTTTGATCGTTAGCCTCAAATAAGCAGTAGCTACACACGGAGTACATCCACCGGGACGCATTTAAAAGTCGTGAATGATGTATTGCGAACGATATGGTGCGTTGAGTTCAGTTCAGAGTGCAGGAGGCGAGTTGGGGCACTTCCTGCGGTTGCGTGACACGCGCCCCCCTTATCGTGTTCATTGATAGATTTATCTGGACGAGGTCGAGTTGTCCGCTCCTCGATCCGCACAGCGCACTAGTCACGCGCGCACTCTCGCGCAAAACATCACGTAGCATTCGCTACTGCGAAAGCTACCACACTCCTTAGCTACAGTAGTATGTCAATGCCGACACATGTAGATCTGAAAATTAATTACTATCTGATCGCAGTTGCAGTCTTTCAACAGAAATAATCTGTCCTAAATGGAATTATTTATAAACGGAAGCCCGACGCTGACACAAACAGTATACTGTTGTCATTCAGCGAAATCAGTTTCCGCGAAAAGGACCTCCCCATTTGGTCAGCGACGACTGGCGACGAGTGATGTCGTGCTGACTCGCGCTACATCCAATACATATAAACATTACTAAAATGTTCAATACCTAAAACTGCATCTCAATATTTTCCTTCGTAGTTAATGTTTATTTTTGCACAATCATTTCTTTGTCGTCGTTTTAAATATCGAGTCTAGTCGGTTGAATTTTTTTTTCACAATTCACTCAACATTATCTTTGGCAAAAAAACAAGACTGGCGCCACATTGATATCCAACTACCTAAGTTTTTTAAAAACCCGTCGTATTGGCTTTTAAGAGAGATAACGTTAATTCTTTCAGAGCAACGGTATCTCGTTGGGAGCCCTTAAAACGATTCTTATCTCTGAAACTGTATCCGGATAGCTGATTTTTTGTTATGCCCATTTGGCACGTGTTTTGTCGTATTGTTTGAAAGTATGTTGTCGTAAGGATCGTTCGTTTGACATGATTTGGACGTGTTCCTACCAAGAAACGATGAAAGAGGAGAACCGCTTCCTGTATTCACGGAGTAGGTGTAGGGTATCGGCACACCGTCGCCGGCACTGTCTAGCGGTCTGTACTTACAGCAACCTACGTGCAACGGGACACCGCTATTGCTAACCTAACTACTGCTGACGACTTATAATTTCCTGTCAATGTTCTTTGAATCTTCGTAGGAGAAATACACAAGGTTTAGATAACGCTTACTTTATACACGACTAAGCATTTGAATGCAGGAAGCAATGGCTTGATGTTTAAGTATCCAGCGATGAAAATGAGTAACGTGTCGCGTAGGAAACTATGACTTCAGCGGTTAAATTGACGAAATGGTTGCACGTCACCCAATTAATATCATCTTAACAACGGTTATATATCTAATAAATTATCTCCAATTAGCGAATCGTCCGTCATCGCATGTTAAGAGCGTTTTGCGTCTGAGATACGTTTGAAAGTGATAATTTTAATGAATGAAACCAAAGCACATTTGTTCAAGGTCGGTGTTCGGGACGTGTTTTTTAAGATTGGTATAAATAGATGACGCACCGAGAGAAGATCCGGTGTGTGTGCTGGTGGTAAGCAGTGGCACAGTTTGTCCGTGCGGAGTGTCACTCGCGGTGCGCGGACGCCTGCGCCGCGTGGAGCGCGCGGCCGTTCGGCGGCCGACTGTTTCAGCTCGCCAGCACTCAATGCTCCCCATTCATTCGCACGCATGAATGAACGACGTTTAGCACGTGGCCGAAAAAAAATATACTGAAACTGTCGTCTACTCTAACACGACGACGGTAACACAGAAACTGTTGAACCGACCTTGCGTCTAGCTAGACTGTAAAACCTACTAGTTTCAATAACACTCACACTCGGAAAATTTACAGGAAACACTAGTTTTACTAAATCTATATGTTCGGGTAATGTAGGTAAAGTCAATCCTAATGAGCGGGCAATTTAAATGTGCGGAGCATGAAAACATACCGATTTACTAAAACGCATGATCTTTTGAAGTTAAAAATAAATATTTCTTATCAGTTTATAGGTACTTAAGATACATACGAGTATTTTTTGAGTTTATACTTGTTAGGTACCTACTCATTACTAAATTAAGAAGTACACTAGCTGCTGCTATCCGCGGTTTTACTTGTTCAAATTCTTTTACTTACCCATGGGAGAATTATATGCATTGAAACGATAAGTTGGTATTCTATGTAATAAATAGCTTCTGGCAGCGGCTTTGCCCGCGTGACTGTATAAACATCGTGTGTCTGTACAAATTTTAGAACACCGTTTCATGCCCTTAAGGGCTGAATTTAAAAAAAAACCTTTCTTAGTGTAAATCTACGTCATAAAAGGATGCCTTGTGCAAAATTTCAACTCCTAGTCCCAGTTGTTTCGACTCCGCGTTGATATGTGAGTTGTCAGTTTCTCCTTTTACATATAGATACTAAGATTTATTTTCTCGCCATAATACACAATAATTACAGTTGCTTGGCTAAAAGTAATCCAGTAATCATATTTGAGAGACTGATGCTTAAACTAGGCTAGGTGCCTGACGCCTGTATTACAAGACACCAGGTCTCCACCCTTAGGTTTTATTAACTTTATGTCAATGCTCTAACAGACAATTGTCGCAATTATTAATAAAAATATTTACGTTATATAAATTCTATATATCGCATAAAGAGACCTAACTCAAAAATAAGGTATTTATATATTTTCAAATACCCATTTCTTGGTTTTCTTTTTGATTAGCCTGCCAGCCCTAACAAGCATGTTGCCAGTAAATCTGACTCCAGTCTTGCCATGAAGTACCGTGTTACCCCAGTTAATGGGTTGTGGAGGTCTGGTAGGCAGCCGCTCCTCGTAAACAGTTGGGAAAAGGCTAGGCAGATTATGATGATGATGAGTAGTGTGTTGTTGGGCAGTGAATGAAGAATTTGGAATTCGATTGTAGGCTATTTATGTAACTGAACAACAAAAAAATCACTCTATTTATAACTGGAGTGGTCTGAGAACCGGGAAAACTTAACAGCTAGGCTTTTTTTAAGTCTGAAGGTAATTTAATTCCTAGATCCAATCACTTAGTTTCATTTTGCATTTAATCTTATTAAGATCAATTTGGAAATTTTATTATAAAGGTATTGACTGAGGTGGCAGAAGAACCATCGAGAAAACTTAGTCAAAAGCTGAATCGCCTTTTGCCTTGAGATAGAGACATGCATCCAGGTGTCATGTGTGTATGATATTAGCAGGATTATCGTCGTACTCATAAAATTACATTTTAATTTTGCATAAATATTTTAGTGAAATTTTCGCGATTTAATGTTACGTCGATTAAAATGTTGTCTTTTTACAGGAAATGATATGTAATGGTAGGTTAGTATCAAATTACATATAATAGATATTTACAACAAAATTGTAAAGCGAACATCAAAAATGCGTCGGCCTTATTTAGGCCTATCTGCGTAAACAAATTTAATGTTTGCCTTACCCAGGTAATACCTATGTGGCAATTGTTAAATATTTGTGTTCATTCTAATTCTATAATATTTAAATAATATTTAAATATTATAAAACATATTAACTGAACAAAACATATCTGTCTACATAAAAAAACTAGATTACTAAAATCTATGTCTAGATACTTACGCACTAATAATAGTTAATTTCACAGATCTCACTTAAACCCACTGAACTTTCTATTCCAACGGCACCACACACTTCACTTAGAACGTGTCACCCTGCAAGCCAGGAGTTACAGCAGCGCGCGAAACTGATGGTCCTACCATGAGGAAGTCCGATGAGCTTTGAACGGGATGGTTCCTGAACGGGAGCTCCCGAGGCCCGCGCATGCGCCCCGCGCTCCGGGGCGTGACCTAGACCCTGAAAACAACACCCCCTCGCCCACTCAAATCAAGTTTCTATGGTTACGGGCTCAAATAATTTTCGAAAATCTACCAAAGTCCTGCAGAAAACTAAAAACTGCAAAAACACGATAAATCAACACTAATTAAAGATCCTCTTACTTTTTTTATGAGTCACTTTTCACAGTCCACTTGCTTTGTCCGAAGAATATCGTCGTTGCAAAATAAGTCATACGGAAGCGCAGCGAAGAAAGTAGATCGGTGCCTACATTGGTGGCTCCACCCAATCAACGAGGCTGCTAGCCGCGCATTGGTGTTTCCTAGAATGGTATGAGAAATGATGACCTTCTTGGTGAATTATTGACGACAAACAAGACCTACCTAGTTAGTATTGCAGCCTATTACATTAGCATGGCTGCTAAAGGAACTATAGGCACCATATTAAAGCAACCACCATGTCATGTCATGACATAACCAAACAAATACAAAAGGCACTGGTATCAAATAATTAGAATTTCATGAAACCAACGTTAAAATGTAAGATTTGAAGACGAGCTGTGATGAGGAAAAGAAAAATTATATATTGCTTGAAATGTGATTGTATCAATGATAGTGAAACATAGATACGACGTGAGCCACAAATATGGATAGAATACTCGTACAGACAATTACAAAACATATAGAGAAATAATAGAAATAGAACAGAAAGACGGAAGGTTCCATTAAGATTACAGTCAAAAAATCTAAAAAAATACAAGTTTTTAAAAGTAAGTAGTAAATCTGAAATCTGAAAATCTGAAGTTCTTCAATAGAGCTGTAGCAGACTATACAGCAGTAATCTGTTGTTCTCGTAACAGCAGATCAATTAAAAAACAAAATTTCAAGAGCTTCTGAAATTACTGAAGAACTGACGCCTATTTACAAATTCCCAAAAATAAATAGTAATTTTGCAGGCAGATCTTACTACGTTGTTTGCTAGTGAGGATAAGCTCTAGCTTTATTTTATAGATAAACTGAAAACAAAATAGGTATCGATCTTTTAGTTGAGACTCACTGAATGAGCTTACCTATAGGTAAGTTACAGAAATCGTACTTAGTAACAGCCCTTTTGTATTTCTTTGAGGTGGTAAATCATCAAATAACTTCTGCCGCGCTAGTTAGAGCAAAAACACGTCTCCAACTTTTACTGACTGAAACTCACCTTTGTCCATTCATAATTCCACAGCCCTGGCAGGCATTGGCTCCAGTGGGCCTCGTCCATTTTGTTAATCTATTTTTAAGACTCACCTGGGACACTTGAACGACTTAAAGACCAAGCTTGCTGCCTAGCCCTCAAGGACTGGACGACCGGATAGCGAGCTTCGCATTGCTTGCGCAAGCCCTCGCCTACGGTGGCCGGGAATCGCCCTGCGTATCCCGACGCCCAAGTCGTCTCTTATAGATACTTACTTCATGTAATAAACCGTATGTTCGTGCAGTTCAATTGTGATACTGCATAAGTGTCAATCTATAGGCACCTAGGTATCATGGTGATTATTGAAATATTTTCGGGAAACCGATGACGACCATTATTAAACATGATTATTGAATAGACATGAATAAGATAACAAAGAATATAGGAGCTGTGGAAACAAACGATCAAAGATTTCTGTGTGGCTGGATTTTTGCTATTTGAGAATTGAAAGAATTACAATGACAAATTATGGCCTTTATATGTCTACGACATGTACAATGTACAGGTTTCACAGCACAGTATTGACTGCGCGTGCATGTGGTTGGTAAACAGTTTTACAAGGTGTTCCGTGTACAAATCGGCCTTTGCAGGCAAAACTGTGACAAAGCTTGTGCGTGGTGTGCCTAAGTCCATTGCAAATCTAGCTAGCCAGAATTGATCAAATGTTTGACTAGCAACAAACTTCGTATCTAATAGGAGATTTTATAATTGTTCATGAATCACAATAGTTACAGTGAGACACTTGCTCAGATGGCTCGTGTAATCCATGATTCAAAGTGCGATGACTCTCCAATAATTTCTCTAGCTTCCTGTTTATTAACTGGAGTACGCGGAGAACTTTATCAATGAATAGTTATGTCCTAGGCGCTGTTGACAATGGCTTAAGAAAACAAAAAGATACAATCATCGCGATAACGTAATGAATTGATCATCTGTGAATGAAAGTGTTATCTAATGATGCGTAAGTCTCATTACTGTTGTCAACTCATTTACGTGGCTATCATGGGACATCTAAAGAAAAACTGAGTGGATCTGGATAGGAACGTAGGAGTAAATAGGAACGAAAATTTGAAGGGGTTTTGCCTGTTATTTTTTTTAACTGAATATTCAGAATGTGATTCATGCTGCTGCATTTAGGCATGCACCTTCTTCTTTTCGAATCGAAGGCATTTAGGCATGTACCTAAAGGCGCTTGTAACCATACTGATGCTTTTTGACAACCATGACGCACTAGTGCGATTATGTCTTTTGGTTAAACCTTTGTTCCCAAAAAAGAGATTCAATACGTGAATACGTCCAACTTATTGAGTTATTGCGTTCAGTTTTATAGTGTGTAGGTATTGTATTAGCGTCTTACTTGCTTGTCATTGCAACCGAGGCGGAATTCTTATGAGCGGAGCTTTATGTAGCTTTTTTTATAGCCTATTGTATATCCCAGGGCTAGGCAAATGCCTCCCCTTTCATTCCAAACATCTGTCAGGCAATCTCTGGCCAGTTTGTCCCGCGTTCAGATCGTAACGCCACCTTCATCGCGCTGGGCGCTTTCGTGTGACGTGGCCAACTCAGTCCCACTACGTTGTCCTTGCTTTTTCCCCTACATCTGCTACTTGAGTTATGGGGCGCAGCGTGGTGTTTCTAACATTATAATTCGACTTCCGCGTGTATCAAACGAAATTATTCAAAACACGAAAATATAAATAAACAACTCAGTTTATTTTATTACCAGCGATTCGTGGGGATCGCACCGCGCCCATCTCGAAACGATAAATACAATCAATTGTAGCGGGGATTTGCCCACTTTTCTGCACTAGTGCGGAAAGCAGTAAATTGCTAACCTAAAAGCGGTAGATATAAGAGCGGGTTTTCGACTAAGTTGAAATGAAAAATAACTAGGAATACTTTTGAAAATCATCATCTATACTTAGCCCTTTTTCTGCCAAAACCTACGTTAGCCATTGCATGAATCGTCTTCAAAGTTACGTTGTCACTATATTTTGTTCAATCATCATCTTTATGGCCTATTAAGATAAATGCTCCAGGGTAGCTTGCGAAATTGAAATTTTCTTTTTTTTTACATTTTCCAGATCAGTGGCAGGTTCCATATTCATTAAAATATAATTTGCGACCGTAACAAACATATGGCTTTTCTTTCTTTCGCAAAATGGAAAGAATACTGTCTACTCTTGATCCTTTCTTCAATGATGTTAAATTATATCCACTGTTCGATCTCTAATCAAGAATAGAACAGAACAGTTTGACTGTTAGAAATTTCTCAATTATAACCGGGGATTGGAAGCGTGCCCAATAAATAACAATAGGATTTGATACCTACCTACCTATCTATACCCTATATTAGCAGCTCTGCTGTCGAGTTACGAAACCTCTTTATGAAGGCTAGACTCGAGAAAGTGAACAGTCAACCATTTAATGTTCTTCGAAGATGTATTTTTAATTTAACATGCTTTTGTTGCATCTACTATCAGCAATGTCCAGATGTATCCAACTCTGTACATTGCTGATGCATTGCTACAAATTTTGATCGGTATGGTATGCCGTACTGATCAAAATTTTTCCCATACGAAATACGCAGATTTGTCTTCGGTTAGTGGATTCCGATATCAGCTCCTTCAGTTCTTACCAATCAGATTCTCTTAATGCGAGACTTATTTTCTTGTTCTTTGAACTTACCTTACCCTTCTGTCGTTGGTGATGAATCACCAGGTTTCCCCTAGGCTAATAATCAATTAGATTCTTACCAGGTTTTTCCGATCATCTATATGGTTTTGAATACCTTTTAATTAATGAAATACCTACTTTTTTATGGTAGACTCATCAGAATGACTTCTCTCGCTCTTGGGCGGAGCGGGAGGGTGTGTCAGACTCTTACTGACTAAACCCCTACCCCGTTCCTTCGATCTGGGGGGGACTCGGTGACAACCTTTCGGAATACCCATGTTCCGCAGAGGCTTCGGCCCTACCGCCGGCCCCTACAGTTTGCTGACATCTCCTTGAGGCGCACGTGGAACAGAACGCGGCGTTGACGACTGGGCTCGGTCCAGATTATTTCCAGACTGCCGGACGGCGAGCTACCCAGTACTCGCCGTCCGCGAACCCGCGTCTACGGTGGTCTGAAATCGGGATCGGGATCTCGGCGGCGGCGGCGTGAGGACCGTTCCCTCACGCGCTCGCGGTCAGCAGCCTCCTTCACTAAAATTAGGTACTGCTTCGCAGACGGAGGCGACCGCCTGCCACCCCTCCTCGCTCCGGACCATGGCCTGAACCAGGGCCCGGCGCGAGAGGTCACCGCCGCCGATAGCCTCCACAAGGACACGGCGGTGCTCGGATGGTGACACCCGGGCGTCTTTTCCTGCTTGATACGATGCAGGAACCTCCCGAACTTGCCGTGTCCGGTGAGGACCTGAGTCATACGGAACGAGAGGACGCTGTGACCTCTTCCAACCACTCCTCAAAGAGGGGACTTACCGTCTCAATTAATGAAATACCTACTTGATAATAGATCGATCGATTTTTCTTAATAATTAATATTTGTTCTATTAAATCATCCGGGAAAAATAATACAAGCAAAATTTTATTACTTTATAATTTAATAAAAGTTCTTCAATATAAGAATATGTCCGATTCCATCTATATAATACAAAGCGTTTCAAAAAGGGAAAATACCTACATATAAAATACAACCTCCATGGACTTCTATTCCGATTACCATCATCACGTTCAGTACTCAATCCCTGTATGTACTACATACGAGGAAAATATTCCAAACCGCATTCATATTTCAACGAAAATATACTATTTTCGTACAATAGACGACCTCCTTTCTTACGGATAGGTAGACAGTGCCCCTAGTGGAGTGAACAGTATCGTAGCTACTTACATGTAGTAAGACAGTGATTATTATAACATTTTATCTACATTCAGAAGCACCGCAGGAAGGTATTGCCTCACAACGACACTATCGACATCGAGATCGTTTATTGCACTACTTGACGTTATAATTAAGACATGAAAAGATTTCTCATTATCATATTTACACAAAACTACAAAATTTTATTGTAAATAATTCATGTGAACATTTTATTTACAAAGGATCATTCTTCATCAAGGAGTATTCTTTAAAATGAACTGAAGACATATTGGTAATTTTTATAAAATTCGACATCCATCGTCCAAAAATCCTTTCGTTCCAACCAAATCATAAGAACACGTGGCGTTGATATTAAATAAATAAACATGTATAATACTATTTACAATGCGTCTCGAAGTATGAGATATTCGACAATTTTGCCATTCATGATACGGTAGTCACAAGACGTGGCAGTAAGTAAATCATCAGATAAGATAAAATAAGATACAAGGCTTAGCCCTGACATTGACATTCGCATTTTCCCACCAATATGTTAGAATAGTTTCGGATATAATTCACGTTAGTATTATAAAAATTGATAACAAAATGTAGACTGGTGAGATTCTATGATACAACGGAGAGGGGACTAGGTTTAGATGGAACAGACAAAGCTTTGACGAAATGTATCTACGTCGTAATAATTAATTGGAGAGCTTCACCGTGTGGGGTAGGGCGGTGGGACTACAGTATCTGGAAGAGTTTCTTCAGCTCCACCATCAGCTGCCAGTCGGTCTTGATGAGGTCGTCGCGGAAGTAGTCTTTGCACGCGTCGATACTGGCACGGGATATCTGGAACAATACACAATTGCTCAATAACTGTCACCGTCATCATCTTATGATACAAAACCTCTTGTGTTCTCGAGGCCAAAATTCCAACCCCATCTAATAATTATCAAAACCAAGATTTCGCCTGTATGTGGTGTAATACAGTAGCATTCTTATTATGTCCATGGCCGATATCCTTGTAGTCAAATAGAAAAACATTCAAGACAATATAAAATTCAATTTGATTAACTTAAACAATTTTTATAGCTAATTTGGACGTGTAAATGCATTGCAAATACTTCAGCAATGACAGATAAACAGTAAACAGAATGCCCGTTATTAAGGTTACCATTCATATTTACCATAATAATAGGTCTCATAAATAAATTCTCGGGAAAAAGTTAATTGAAACCAAATTATAAAACTCATCGAACGTCACAATTAATTTAAAAATTGCTGAATTTAATTGCGGCCTACCAAGACATCCGTAAAAACTGGTTCGAAGCGAGACCCAATCGAGACACCTTCGGAGCTAAAAATAGCGGGTCCATGTTGAATGTACAAGTGGTTCATTCAGGTCGACCCAGTTTGGGGCGCATCGATTCAGTACTCCGGGGTGAATGGAGGTTTTGACGTCATAGAGAAAATAGAACAGGTTGTGCAAGCAAGGAATTGGGTCACAAGTACCCCGTGCCCCTCTGGCATGGCAAGGCGACCCGGTGCAGCCTGCCCGGGCCTCGAGCTAACGACATTGGATCCGGCTAGGAAATCATATTATCAGCCACTGGAAAATATGGGAAACTGTGGCGTGTATTTTTAGACCGAGGGACGGGCGATAAATAAGACGTGCAAGGTGAAGAGCTGAAGGTTAGGCGAATTTATATATTAGATGTTTGGGAAATTCAAATTTTGTATGAATAGCGAACACATATTCCGTTTTATCGTAGTGTTGTTCCTGAGTATTGATGTGTGAATCTACAACCATCTATTATTAGCCGTTAATTTTCTAAGATTTTTGTGATAATTACAAGTTATTATAAATCTACAATACATAAAAATACTTCCAAAAACAGGGGTGATTGGGGTCCGTTTACATCCTAAGGACCCAAGCCAACCTCACCTGCTAGCGGTGCACCCTGCTGTTCAACGGACGAGGCTCTGGCGATCCTGGTTTCCCTCTCGTAGGGTTGTGGGGGTCAGACGGCTGGTCGCCCCACGTAAAACCAACATCAGTCATATTATTATGGATAGGGATAAGCGAATGGGTACTCGGGCTAGGGCGTCGCCGCATAACGACGCGCAGGCACATCGCCCTAAACCTGCGACAAGTGGGCTAGGGCTACCGTGTCAAGTACGGGCACGGCTAAAGATGTCAGTACCCAAAAGGAAGTTCCGCTTTGCCACCTGGAACATTGGCTCTCTAAGTGGACGTTGCAGAGAACTCGCGGACGTACTTGCGAAGCGTCGGGTCCAGTGTGCCTTCCTTCAGGAGACGCGCTGGAAGGGGAATAAGTCCCGTGACATCGGGCAGGGGTACCGGCTAGTGTACGCCGGATCACCATCGGGCAGGAACGGAGTGGCCGTAGTGCTGTCTAAGGACGTTCAGGATGGACTCCTTGAAGTAAACCGATACAGCGACCGGTTGATGCGAGTTAGGGTGCTGATCGAAGGGTCGGTAACGAACCTAGTCAGCGCCTATGCTCCTCAAACTGGTTGCTGTGAGTCTGAAAAGGAGGCCTTCTGGGATGAGTTCGAGGACGTATTGCGCGCTATTCCGAATTCCGAAGATGTTTTGGTTGGGGGGGACCTCAACGGTCACGTAGGTCAGTTTGCTGGAGAGTACGGACGTGTTCACGGTGGTTTTGGTTATGGTCAAGTAAATGCAGAGGGAGTTAGTATACTCAGGACCTGCGCTGTGTCTGACCTAGCCATCGCGAACACATTCTTTCAGAAGAAGCCCCAGCATCTTGTTACGTATCGTGGTGGTTCCTACTCAACCCAAATAGATTACCTGCTGGTGCGACGGTGCCATATTGGCAAGGTTACCAACTGCAAAGTCATCCCAGGGGAGAGCTTAACGGCTCAACACCGCCTCCTTGTCCTGGACTTGGCAGTTGTACCAAAGAAGAAAGTGGTCGAGAAACGCAAACCCCGCACTAAGTGGTGGTTGCTTAATGGTCCTAAGCAGTCGGATTTCATTGCGGAGGTCGAGCATCTCGAGATCAGTGCTCCGCATGAATCCGCTCAAGAGATATGGAGTAGGATTCATTCTGCAATCACTGCTGCGGGTAAACGCGTCCTTGGCTCTTCTCGTGGTGGTAGAACCATAGACAAGGAGACGTGGTGGTGGGATGACGGGGTTCAGGAGGCGACCCGGAAGAAGAAGGCTTTATTTAAAAAGTGGCAGGGGTCCAACTCTCCGGAGGACAGGGAGGCATATGGAGCGGCTAAGCGCGCTTGCAAAAAAGCTGTAGCCAGAGCCCGCAGCAAAAGTTTGTCGCCCTTGTACGACAAGCTGGAAACTGCGGAGGGGCAGAAGCTTATTTTTAAGCTGGCGCGTGCCCGGGAAAAAGCTACACGGGACATTAGCAAATGTCTCTGTGTAAGGGACGCCGAGGGTAAGCTGCTCTACGATGCCCCCTCTGTTAAGGAGAGATGGTGTACATACTTTGCGGAGCTGTCAAACAAACAGCATCCCCATAACCTTCCTCCCGAACCGCCTCCTAACCTTGGACTTATTTCCCCTATTTCCCCCGACGAAACCCGCATTGCTCTTCGCTACATGAAGAACCGGAAATCGGTCGGGCCTGACAACGTGCCAATTGAAGTGTGGAAGGCGATGGGCTCACATGGTGTGGACCTTCTGACGGATCTATTTAACCGCATCCTGATCACCAAGGAAATGCCGAACCAGTGGCGATCTAGCCTGATCATTCCAATCTACAAAGGCAAAGGTAGCGTACAGGATTGTAGTAACTACCGCGGTATCAAGATCATGTGCCACACCATGAAGCTCTTTGAGCGCATAATTGACACAAGGCTCCGTACCGAGTGTACTGTCTCTGAGTGTCAATACGGCTTCCGGGCGGGTAACAGCACCATGGACGCAGTGTTCGCCTTGCGGACTTTGACTGAGGCGTACAGGGAGAGAAGGAGAGCTCTGCATATGGCCTTTTTGGACCTGCAGAAGGCCTTCGACTGTATTCCTCGGCAGTCCATCTGGTGGGCACTTCGCTTCAAGGGTGTGCCCGAGGCCTATATTGACATTATCAGAGACATGTACCGCGATTCCGTGTCCTCTGTCCAGACCGCGGTTGGCGAATCCAACGTCTTTCCAATATCTGTTGGCGTTCACCAAGGCTCGGCTCTTAGCCCGTTCTTGTTTAACGTTGTGCTCGATGTAGTTACGGCATACATCCAAGACCAGCCTCCGTGGCTAATGATGTATGCCGATGACATAGCCCTCGTTAACCAGAACAAAGCCCAACTTGAGCGCAAAGTCAACGTTTGGAAGGACACGCTGGAAAACGGTGGTCTGAGACTGAATGTGGCGAAGACTGAGTACATGTCCTGTGGCAGCACGGATTCGAATACCATCCGGATAGGTTCGGACCTGATCACAAGGTCCGATAAGTTCAGGTACCTTGGATCCGTGCTGCACGAGTCTGGCAACGTAGACGACGATGTCCAAGCACGCATAGGCGCGGCTTGGGCGAAGTGGCGCGAGGTTACGGGCGTTGTATGCGACCGCAAAATGCCTCCGAAGCTCAAAGGGCAGATATATAAATGCATCATACGGCCTGTCCTTCTTTACGGCGGCGAGTGTTGGCCAGCACTGGGCAGACACACCCAGGAGCTTCGCGTCACGGAGATGAAGATGCTGAGGTGGATGAGCGGCGTAACGCGATCCGATCGCATGCGCAATTCATACATCCGAGGTAGTCTTGGTGTCCGTGACGTGGGGGAAAAACTGCAAGAGTGTCGTCTGCGATGGTATGGCCACATCATGCGCCGCCCTAGGGAGTACGTTGGTCGGAGATGCATGGATATGGCTGTCCTTGGGGCTAGGTCCCGTGGTCGCCCCCGCAAGCGCTGGCTGGACGTCGTCAAGTCTGACATGAGAGCCAATGACCTTACTGGGGAGGATGTTTTCGACCGGGCAGAGTGGAGGAGACTTAGTCGGAAGGCGGACCCTGGCAATGGCCGGGATTAACGCCAGGCAGAAGAAGAGGAGACTTCCAAAAACAAGTGTGATTATTTCAGAGAACGAGCCAAAACTACGCAAAACTAAAATAGTATGTTTTATAATTTTTTTTTCCAATTCTTGAAATCATTCATAACAAGATATTTTTCTCGATTAAGTGAAGTGGCCTCTGTCACATGAACAATGTGAGTCCCATCAATGAAACCGCACAGCAAAATATCAATGGGGCTTCTAGAATGGGCCTGACCCGGTCAGCGCGCCTGTGTGCGGGTCGCCGACACGATGCGTCTGTGTGGCTCCTTGCGACTGTACAGAGGCTACGACGAAACGCATGGCCCTTCTAAAATGTATACAAGCAACAAGAGTGTTATAAAGTACCCGGTACTTTGTGCGATGTTTCGTTATGTCGATTGTAATCATTTAATGGCGTGGTTGGAGTTGAGTGGCTATTTCGTGTTCGAATTGTTGTGACATTTTCCTAAATTTCCACATCTAGAATCACTAGTTCGGGTTTTTAAATGAACAACTAAATTGTTCGCAGCCACAACTCAAAAATGACATCTAATCATTTTTCGGGACGGATCAGGAGTGCTCAAAACGATATCTCTTGAGCTGCGCTACATTATTTGTATACCCATAGCATACATATTCAGAGTAAACAATAATATCAAAATTTATTTTCAGATACAAACTTAAGACTATTATTATTTTAGTAAAAATATCAACTGATAACAAACTCTCAGAAAAACCTGAATTAATTTAAGAAAAGCGAAACTATCAATTCAATCATACATTTGAGTCGTAAACAGACATAAACGAAACGAAGAGCCGGAATTGCGACACACGACACCAGTCATAAACGTTACTCATTACACGAACAGTGACATCAATGTAATTACAAAACGACACAAGCCCTGCATCACGATGACGATCCTCTCTATTTGGTCTTGGAAAGTTTTACGTGGTCCTTGTCAAGACTTCATGGTGGAAAACTATAAACAAGACGCAAATGGGAGGCTACTTATAGGGGACAATCAGTTGAGCAACTTATCGACCAGTGTAGAATTGTAGATAGAATCTATCTCGAATGTATAAGTAGGGATAAAATTGTTGTGTAAGAGAATGAAATTGCGTTTGCCAACAGCTATTTCCAAGGTCTTTGAATCAGAACACCAGTTTCATTCAAGAACATGTCCCGGATGAATATTGAGGGCAGAAGTAGATGGAAATTTCTACTTTAAGATTTCTTAGATACGCCACACCTTTGCTGTGAGTTAAACTGAATGGAAATAGTGAAAATACTGTTGAAAGACAAGAAAAGAATTAGAAAATCTTTTAAATTTTCTAAATGACATAACAAATGTATTTATTTTCTATTTAAACTGTTCAAAACACATAATGAATGTAAGAGTGGTTTGACATCAAAGTGATTCAATTCATACAAGTGGTCAAGAGATCGTATGGAAAACTATGACGTCATAAAGTATCCAAAAATACACCCGGCCTTCGCTCGGGTGACGGAAAATCGTCGAGTTCACATTGAGTGCTTTTATATTGTGCAAAGGAAAGATTGATGTTTTCCACTAATCGAAAACAAAACAGGAAGCTTTTTATGTAGTGTTTAGAGGTTTCAAAGTGAACTGACGCCAGTATATTCGAGAAACTTAAGTAGACATTGCTGTTTTCTGAATATTTGTATGCATGGGAGTAACGTAATATGTTTCCTCTTAGACAAAATAAGAGTGAAGCAATATCTTGCAACACAACATGTGTATTTCAATTAAATGTCCCATGTGATTATTGCGTGCTCGTAGCTCGTCTTGTCCGTGTATCTTACTAAGTAGCGGTTACAAATACCCATTGATGCAACGACTGATTCCAATTTAGTCCTGACCTGAGCAATGACTCCTTTTGTTTCTAAACGTATCATGTAACAGAAATCGTAACTTCTTACTACGTGTGTAGGTAATTATAATAATAATGAAAAATGTTTCCTTCTTTCTACATAACCAACCCAAGGTAACCCTCATATAAAATTAGGTTATAATATTAATCTCGTGATCGTCTAATATTAAAAAAGAACATCAATTTTTCAAAAAGCTGTGTTTCATGTCACAGAACGTTTTCTGACACGTTGTATAATTTAATACTTGTAAAAAAAGTAAAGAAGCGAGAAAAATGTAATCATAAATAAACTTGGAATATCTGGCGTGAGAGCAAGCTTAGCAACAGACCGCTCGTATATAACTGATATCATATAACTGCACCGGCTATAGCCCTGCTTCCCCTGGCTCGGCTCCCCTCGACCTAGTGACCTGGACATCCCCCCGGCGCCCCCCGCTGCAGGCGATCAATGGAGCCGCGAGCCCCCCTTCACCATTGATACTAACCTTCTACTTGCATTGATACAATGCTTTAGTAGGTATGAATGAAAATCCTTCAATGAGTTTCTTTACGCTAGTTCTGCGGCCCGCGGTTGTTATCACACTAATAAAATGTATGTAATACCTACGCACACATGCACAAAATGCACGTCGACGCATTTTGTTGGATTCGTCGTGCAGAACGACGCACGAGTTTAGAATATACATCGTATCGGTTAGAAAGGTCGATGCTATGAACATAATGATACGAGAATAAATAGACTGCTATTTTCTAACTGAATGGACACTGATAAATGAATACTAATGTTTGTCACATTACAGATTGATAACTTTTATCTGCATACAGACTTAGGTATTCTACTGGAGCCATTTAATCACTGTGTCACACGCTACCGAATTATGTATACGAGTATGTATGTATCGTTCACGTTCACATCACGACTAGAATCGATTCAAATACAAAGTCAGTGGGAACCGCTAATAGTAATAACGCAGTCGATGTTCTGATACAAAACGTTCGAGTTTATCGGAAATTGTAAGCCATTACGAGGTAAACAGACCATCAATTAAATTTCAAAAATACACGTGTAGAGAAACGTTATCAAGCGTCTGCTACGTTTGATATACGTTTCTCTACACGTACACGTACATAGTAACGTGATTCTTGATATTCAGAAGACGAAGCAACTGACATTGCTTGTTTTTATTCGCAAATCAACATTTAAACAGTTGGGTGTTAGTATTCATGCGTGCTCATATCACTGTAGCGTCAACATGCGGGATTGGCAGGAGCCAACTGCGGTTGCAGCCTCTGTTTATACATTACTATCAATAGTCGATACAATGTTGCCGAAACGCAACAAAACGTATACAATCACGAGTCGACACGGCGCTTCCGTTCTCGTCTATACAAATATTTGCATACAACACGGGCCAGGGAGCTATCACGAGAACACGATTCATGATTTATTTGTTCAGTTTCTGTTCGTCTGCAAGTTTTTAAAGGAAAATATCGATGAATTCCATTGAGATTCATAATGTTATCGCGAATATTAGTGCCAGAAATCATTGATCATTTCTGAGAATTATCTACATTCATGGATGTTTTCAGAATTTGAGGAAAACTTAATCCAATATGAATAATCGCAAACATGCAATCAAGGAAATCGATAGCTATATCAATTTGATATTCCTTATTAAATAATCTGCTTGGAAACCTGTAACTCTGACTTCCCATACAGTCTCCAGTCAAGCAAGACTTGCCTAGGTAAATAATCCTCTGTGTCGAACGCAATGCATTCTAATAATAGCCGTATCAATCGGTGCCATTTGTCTATAGAGCTAAAATGGTACCGATATCTTGTGCAATGTGCAGCCCATTCATTAAAGCGTCACCCGTGACATATAGCGGGCTCTACACACGGGCGCTCCGCTCGCGACGCCGCGCGCCGCTCAACGTAGGCGTTACCGACGATTGATGTACGAGTGCTAAAAGAATTCGTTATATCTATAAAACTTTCACACGTCATGTGAAATGTATTGTTTATTTTCATTGCAATATCAGATATAAACTTTTTTGTTAAGTGTTTTAGAATCTAGATCTGAATCGCGTTCTAGGTTATCGTGTTACTTTCAAAATATTTACTGTTTTGTTGCCGAGTTCATTCTGATTCATAGGAATTTTTCAGGTAATTCTTTGTAATATGAATCTTTTGTTCGTTTAGAGGAAAAAAACAAGATATTTCTCAAAGAGTATCTTATAATAAAGTCGCTGCAGTCGTAGCCGCCCGTCTGTAGCGGGTCTTGGGTGTCTACCAAGTACCAACAGATTAATCAATTGGCGACATCAATTTGTAGTTATAATAGCCACTCCATTGTCCTTTAAGACTTAAATTAAGACTTTCTAAATTTCTTTGCATTTTGCATCTGGTAAGTAAATGAACATTTAACTAGACAAGAAGACATTTTAGTTTTATTTCATTTCATTCTAGGTATTCCATCTTAGATTTTTCGTATCTAAAAGGAGAAAATTACTGACATATCAACGCACAGCCGAAACTGCTGGGATTAGGAAATATTGCGCAAGGTTTCCTATTATGATGTAGGCGTAAGTTAGCACAAATAGTCACCAAAGTAAATAATATAGGTGGTCATTATTTGATTTTTAAATACTTAGGGGTTTTAAAGATTGTATGGAATTTCTTATTTCTTGGGTTAATAAACTTTAAACTTGGCACAAATTCTTATCAAATTGGATAATATGAAAACTGACATTATTAGTTTTTGAAAACTATCCTTAAAATGGAGTTTAAGTGGTTTAAAGTTTTTATGAAATTATTTTCGCAAAACTATATTGCTGGTAATGTGTTACTACCGTCTGTTTTTTATACCTTGAGGCTAAAATGACATTACAACACAAAAGAACTGACATTATTCATATAGTAAGTTTGACATTACCTGTGTCGATTTAGTCTCAGGGTATAAAAAAACAGACAATAGTTATTCATAAATCTTTACTACCGAATCATTGGGAGCAAAACCATCTTACTTAAAATTTATATTTACAGGGGTCTGTCTAATACAAATGATCAATGCGGCAAAGACTCGAACAGGCTCTTTTACTACTTACTACTCGGTATGGAATGTTGTTGGAGTTCCGTCAATCATTTTTACTGACTAAAACTATTTGTATTTTTTCAGTTGTCCAATGCGTTCCAGGGCCATGATAACTCCAGCAGCCCTAACAGGCCAGCCCTTTATTTTTGCTGACATCTTTTTGAGGTACGCGTGGAACACACGCACAGTCGCCTCGGTCTTGATCCAGACGACCGGGCGAGAAGCTACCCCTAGCTCGTCGTCCATAACCACCGATTCAGAAACCCAGGCATGTGATCAGACATCCATTTTGTGAATTCTCCAAATTCCAAACCTGAATAGTATCAAGTCTTTTCATAGCATTGCACATTTGAATGATAATTCTGCACAGAAACAAACACGCAAGTCGCACCTTCTGCCCTGCCATCTATTACTTAACACATAAACTATTGGCGCAATTTTCATTCATCACCAGCGCTCGTTCACATATCGTCGTAATAAATATTTTGCAACGATAAAACTATCAAGACTGCGCGTTGATTCATTGACTTGTATTGTAAGTCTGATTGACTGGGCTTCTGGAAAATCCTGATACGTTTGTATTAAATTTTCCTTATGAATCATTATCGTATTTTTTTTCCGCGTATTAAAATTGAATGGTTTGTTGTAGTAGCGATAAATCATTTTGTAATGATTTTACCGAGAATTAAGGAGTATTATTTGGGTGACTTTGCAAATATATGCCATATGATTACCGGCGTATGTACTTGATAGTTTATGATTGATAATTCTAGAACTTGAAAACTACATATGATCTTATATGATTTTAGATTATTACGGACACAGATGTCTATCTACAATTTGGATTAGTAATTGCAGTTTTATATTTGGCACTCAAACATACAACTAAAAAGGCTATAAATATGTCACATCTGAATAATTGCTATCGCTTCTTACGAAGTAAATATTATAATTTTTCAAGAATTGTCTCATCCTTTTCCGGCCACATGTACCAGCTTAGTTTTAGAGACACGTGTTGGCAAAATTCGTGGAACTTTGTTGTCGTGTTTTGTACTACTAGCTGCTGCCAGCGGCTTCGCCCGTGTATTATAGAATATTGTCCCAAAAAAAAAAATACTAACGGGATAAAAAGTATCCTATGTGCTATAGTGCCAGGATATGGTTGGTCGTTGGTAGGTATGGTCATATGAGTTCAGCGGTTCGAGTGTGAAGAAGGAACAAACATACACACGCCCTCACAAACTTTCACCTTTATAATATTAGTGTGATAGTCTACGGAAAAACCATACTTTCTTACAAGATTGATAATGTGGGCGTGCGGAACATATTTAGCTTTGCCGTGTGTACCTACGTTGCCGGCAATCTGTATAACTTAGGTAGGTATTCTATACAATACCTAGCAGTCGCGAAGCCTTCATATAACTCCATTCCTTACGAGTTCACTTTGAAACAGAAATCTATAGGTCAACAACCCTTCTATTGTTCAATTACTTCGATTTTTTTAAATGTATACAACATTTGTCGTCAATGCCAAAATCATAAGCCGAAAAACACCGGATTACCTTTTCAAACAACTAAAACCCATAATACGCATCTATCTCTTTCTTTCCTATAAACTAACGCCTATTACTCGAACTCTTGCCGTCTCGTTTTCGCACGTAGAAAATTGAACTCAATATAACTCGATCCGGACCGAGTTATGAGGAAGAAGACAGTAAACATTGCATAGGTGCAAGCGAGAAAGAAAAATTCATTCATTGTGCAATTATAATGATTCCAAAATAAGAATGAATTTCACTGCATAATAACTGATATTGGCGAGTAATACATCTTATTTGGTAGGGTTTTTTATACAACCGAATTATCATGGCGGTTATCTTTCATTTTCTGTTTTGTAGTTGTTTTTTTTTTGTTTTTAACGTTACTGTACATATATTTCGTGCTATTTAGTAATGGCATTAATTCATGGTAGAGATATAATATTGTTAATAGATTCTTTGTATTGCAACGAAATCCTGTTCCCAAAATTAAGTTACGAGTGTTACGACAATTAATAAAAACGCCGGTTTGAATTTATTGCATCATTGAGCGAACTGCATTTGGTGAGTGAACTTTAATAATATATTTTACATACTATTTTTAAAATTGCGTTTACATAAATATTGGTTCACTGCGTCATCTTTTGAGGAAATTGTGAATTTGTGAAAAAAGTTGGGAACGCGGTCACTAGATGGCGTTGTTAGTTGAGCGACGGTTTCTGAATCTCACAGTTAAGATTTTCCGTCGCTTAATTAGGTCAGGTTTATAATATTTTTGGAATAAGTAGCGGATTAACTCGCACGCAAGTCTACCCCTCGCCACTGATACCTAGGCAATGTATAGCATACCATAGGCGTCCAGAAGTGTATTAAAATATTATGAATATAATTGTCCATTACGTACTTTACGTATGTAATACATATATATAATTTTTAGGGATTGTATAGCAGGTGCTCTGCACGTACGGTACACCACCTACAGTGTGTAAAATAAATAGATTTTAGTCTATATTTATTAATTTTAACCGCCTTACCTATAAAACGACGGAAAAATAAAAAAGTTCTATTATCATATTAAAATCAATGCTTGTAAAATACGAGAGCAGGGAAGGAGGTTACGTAAATTCAAGCCACCCCAACACAGCCAGGTTATTTTTTATATAACCACCCGGAAATAAGAACCTTAATTTAAACCGCGCAAACAGAAATATTTCCTGAGTATTTCTAAGCAAATTCCTTTACGTAACATGTAGCCAGAATTTTTTTAATTTCAGGTTAATTTCATAATGTACAAGTAGGTCTTATTTCTGGTCATGGTGCTCTAAAATTACGTCACCTCCTTGCCTACTTTTGTCTTTTACACACATTACCGGCCCCGCATTTGGTAATGTATAGAATACCTAGGTAAAGTATAAAATGAATAATATTTCATACATTACCTACGTTTTAGGTATTCTATGTATATATTGCCTAGATATAGAATACCGGATTATACAAATTGCCAATAACGACTGAGGCGGTCAATAGTTAACCAACTTAAAAAGGGAGGTGGGATGTATTATCTATATATTATGTAAAAGGAGAAACTGTCTTTCTATACAAGAGTAGGCAAATCGTCTCGTGCCAAAAAGTTTAATCTGACCATCATGTCATCTGCTATCTTAATGATGTATCAGTTTACCATCAATTACATACTGGAAATCGTCGGAAAGTACGCTAACGCCCGTTTTCAATACGCTATCTACCTCCGGTTTTGGCATACTGGAGACAGTAAAACAAATGATACAATACAAAAATTAGACATGTTTCTGTTAAACACTGTTTTAGGCTATCACGGTTTGTTTCACAATTTAAATTGTCACTTACGGGATATCTTCCGTGATTTTTCATAATTTTGAGTTGTTTCTGTTGTTTCATTTGTTTTTCTATCTCCAATTATATGATAGGTTATTGTTTTCGGCTGTAAGCCGGTGATTCCGGCTGTCTTTCGTAGATCTTTGACAGTTGCTACGGATAGTCAGAAGGGGTTTTTGCCAAGGGGTTTAGTGTGACCCAGGGTTGTGGAAGTCAGACAGCCAGTAGCTACATATGTCGGGTATAGTATGGAATTACGGAAGGCAGCGCGTAAACAGCATAACCTATGGAGGAGAAGAGTCTCCTTACACAGGTATCATCATACTTAAAAAGAGGCTCCAATCATAACCTAATCTACAATAGATGTTATAGAAACAAACATATTTTTTTTATATATTGTATGTACCAGTTCCCGATCATTGAGAAATGGGACAGTAAAAGAGTTATCTAGTTTTCATACTCCAAGGCAATGAAATTTGTAAAATAATATAAGTAGTTGTAAAACATAGAACAATATAAGTTATATTGAATTTATTTTAATTTATGTAGTTAGATTTATTTATCTATTAAAATTTGATGCATGAGTAAAAAATACAGTGCAAAAGCGGACTAATCGACTCAAGATTTTCTACTAGGAGACCTTATTGTTGATTACAGCGCATTATAAACGTGAAGAATGCAAGATTTATTGGAGTCGTAATTAACTGCCATTAATTTGTAATTAACCCTGTTTGTAGGTTAATTTCAAATACTGTTAAGTATAGTTAACACTCCCACACACTCACACCCTGACACACTCGCTCACTTCTGTTTTACTTGTTGGTTTGTTTACTTTTTTATATATCAAAGCATCCTATCTATATAATATAAAAATCAATTGCTGTTCGTTAGTCTCGCTAAAACTCGAGAACGGTTGAACGGATTTATCTTATCATGGTCTTGAAATGTTCGTGGAGGTCTAGGGAAGGTTTAAAAGGTGAGAAAAATTGGGAAAAAATATAATTCGGCAGAACGAAGTCTACCGGGTCAGCTAGTAAACTAATATAAAAATCTAGACTTACCTTGCTGACTAGGAAATCAGTCTCATCGAAATGTCTGCCGAACATCTTGGGCGACTCTCCGGGGATGGGCTCTATCTTGATGCAGACCTCCTGGCCCTTGCGCGCCGTCTCCACCTGCTTGTGGTTCACCTCGATGGACGTCACGATACCCAGCTCGATGAACTGTTGGGCAAATGGGTAGAAAATTATTTGATTGTTTACAACATCTATACTTATAATAAATCTGTAGAAGTGACAATTCTGTACATTGAAAATATCAAAAAAATTAATGGCTACTAGACCGACACCGACCCCAAAAATGTGATTAAAAAAATTTCTGTCTATTTGTTCAGGCATCACGCAAAAACTACCGGTTCGATTACGATGAAACTTAGTATAATTATTCTTTAGTATCCTGGGCACCACACTGGGTACTTTTTATCCCGGAAAAGTCAGGTCAATCTATCAGAATAAATTATGCTAATTACTTGAAGTTCACGCGGGCGAAGCCGCGGGCAGAAGCTAGTAATACATGAATGTTTACGACGGAATTTTACCCTCCTTGGGTTGATAAGGCATTTTTGACCCGTCGCGAAAGAGCGCTCCATGAACCATTTCATGGAGCGCTGGTTTCAAAAGCAATCACCACATAAATGCCACTGAATAAAAAATATATCTTTTAACTTTACAAATACATTTAAAAATAGTCTGAAGCAGAAACTTTTATTTTTGTGTATGATCGGCGAAAAATGCCTCTTAAATAACCCTCCTCATTACATTTATAGGCTTGAGCGTAGCCTTTTTATCACTAGATGGCGCTATACTCAACAGAATATTTAGTTTATTTTGTTTTTAATGTATGACTTTTGGACCGATTTGGGAATCGAACCCGCTCAATAGTCACGCTTGCGATCACGAGATCAATGATGCAGTTGTATAGGTACTTACTTCTTGGCTGGGCACGCAAATAGGTGTTCCTTCTTTCACGATGCCTGCTTCAACCATGACACCAGCCACGATTGGGTCACGAGAGTTGAACACGAATTGAGGCAAGATCTGTGTGCAAAGAAAACATTAAGCAAACTAGCATTTAACCAATACAAGCCGGAATTAAACTGCAACCACCATCAATGAAGTCTGAGAAAATCAGATCAATGAAGCTTTTTTGAGCCTCAGGGTGATTTCAAGCGATTCAAATATCTCGAATTCGATGCGAGATCAAGCAACAAAATCAATCACAAACGAACAGCAGAGGGATAAGAAAAATATAATTTCCACTTCCCTATGACCCTAATCTTGTAATAGGCAGAACAAAGCTAGAAAAATAGATACAAATCGGTACTTTCCTTTCTATTTTTTGCATTAAACTACACTACAAATTATACTTGAGAAAACTTTTTTTTCTGAAAACAAAATCAAGTGAGCGAGCTACCCACTGCTTGCCTTCCTAAAGCCCAGGCCAACATTGGCTAACTGCCTGCAATTCCTATCGTCCGAATATGTCCTGCAGCGGCTGAGGTGTGAGGATGTCCTCTCATCCACTCTTTTCATCACCTACACTCGCATTACTGATTTACAGAAAGAGGCGACTGCTTCTCAAGAACAACATACCTTAAGTTTGCAGGGGAACACAGCGATATGTTTGAACTCTTCCCGCTTCCTCGCCTTCAGCTCCTCGCGGTAGGCAGTGAACTTGTCGAACAAGTGATAGATGATGTCAGCAGCGAATATCTTCACGCCTAAGTTATCGGCCATCTCTTGAGCGTCGCGTTCAATCTGTACCAAATAAAGCATGTGTTACTGGTGAATTAACAACAGGTCGTTTGAATTGTCAAGAAGTTGGATTAGTCGGAATGGAGAAGAACTTGCAAGATACTTCTTTTGGACACTCTTTTGAATCAATAAATTATGTTGCTTCTATTATAGACAACAATGCATAAAGATGCATAGAATAAGCTTTATGTGACACCACAATATTAACAAAATACAAATAGACAGACAGAGGAACAGACGAGAAAGAAAGAAAAAAAAATTATTTGCATCCAGCATGATGCATTACATTAGCGTTTCAGGAATTCCCCGTGGCTCTAGTGGGTTTTTCGCCCTGCTGGGCCCCTATGGTGTGCTGACATTTCTGTGAAGCGCGCGTAGAATACTCGATGTCGGCGACTCGAGGCCGCTGATGATGATGATGATGACAAAGATGCTTCATATCGACAGCGTAGTTACATTTAACACTTGCAGTGAGTTTCTTTACTGTCAAAAATATGACTAAAACATGATTCTTACCTTAACATCGAAAGCCAATATGACTGCGTACTGCGAGTCGTGCTCCAACATAGCGGACGCCTTCATGACGTCACGCTTCACAACCGGTCCTATCCTGATCGCAGAATACTGGAACAAACACACAACATTAAGACTTCATACATTAAAATTAACTTAGAATAAGTATAAGGTAATTTTTTTGCCGAAATAATACAGCAAAGCATTTACAGTAGCAACTAAAAATTTGTAAAAAGTAACAAATTTTAAGATGGTACTGTAAATGTAATTGGAAAATTTAAAAATTGTATTCCACTCCTGGAACCTATTTTAGCTGTTATGGACCACAAGTTTGGAACCATACAAGCAATATTACACATTCTGAAGTGTACTTTATCTTTATTGTCATTATAATCATATTTTTTATAGACAAGCAAAAGGGGAATAAACATACCCAGCAAGACAATAAAAAGAGTGTGTCCTTTTCATACATACTAGTCTATGGACACCCTGGTAGAAAGAGATAAAATACCCTTTTTTGGATACGTTTTTGTGGTTGTCTTAATCAATCTGGATAGTATAATTTTTTTTTAGTTCACACTTATAAATTCTCCTTTCATGTTACATTTCAGCAGTCTGTTCACAGCTCGGCTGTGAAATATCAAAACCCAGTATCTGCATAAAACCAAATTTTACAGGAGAGCCGAAAAACGATTTCATATCTTTGACAGCTTGCCGTTTCAATAATATTAGTCGTATCTTCTTGGGAGTCATTGCAAAATTTGAGGTACATAACAGGCTTTAAAAAAAATAGTTTTAATGCGTCTATCACAAAATATGTACGTAGAGGGGCAGTTACTAATAAAAACATTGTTTTCTTAGACCAAACTTTTTGAGTGTGACAATTTCAAAACCTAGTAAGATCACTTGCTTTGTATTCATCTAGTTCTAAAATATACTGAGTAGGGACTTGAAGTTTATTTCAACCATTTCATTACTACTTAGTATCTACATGAACCATTTCATATCCAAGTAACTACAAGCACTTGCTAGGTTTTTAAAATGGTTGATGTTAGATACTATGTTTTAATCTTGTAATTTTTGCATTTTGAAAACGTTTACTGTAGATACTAGGTTTCCAACTTTGTGTAACTTCGTTTTTGACTTGTTTTTGGGAGTTTTTGCTATCCTAGTATGTGGAGAGTGGTCTATAAGGTCGAAAAATGCAAAAACACGCTTTTTTAAGATTTGTCAGATACTAGGTTTTGAAATTGCACAGCCGAGCTATAAACGATAATCAAGAACATAGACTTACGGGAATTTTGCTAGTCCGGAGGAACTCGAGCAGCGCCTCGAGCGAGCCGAGCGTGGAGGCCTGCACGTACACGCCGCGCTCCGTCAGCTTGATGGACGACAGCGCGGACTTCAGCTCGCGCGCCACCTCCTCTCTGGGGAGAGAAAGGTTTGCGTGATATATGGGCTAAGGGATTTCGCATCATCCGGTATAGAACTCAAATAGAGGATAGGTAGACCAAGACAAGAGGAAAAGGAGCGTGATGATAATGGCTTTTAATCATCATAATTACCATCTTCCTAAAGGGTTGGAGTACATCTGTTTCTATTATGAGAGTGTTCGCACTCTCACTCTCTCGTTCTAGTAAATGTCGGTTCTAAGCTAGTCTATTTGTGTAAAGAAAATAGTAAAGAAGGAGGTATTCATTAGATCTGAAGTAGTATTAGTCTGAAAGGCTTACTTCAACTGGTCAACATGAACACGGTTTGGCTCGACTGGGCTCGGTCCAGATTATTTCTAGACTGCCGGACGGCGAGCTACCCGGTGCTCGCCGTCCGCGAACCCGCGCCTACGGTGGTCGGAAATCGGGATCGGGATCTCGGCGGCGGCGGCGTGAGGACCGTTCCCTCACGCGCTCGCGGTCAGCAGCCTTCACGAGCATTACTGCTTCGCAGAAGGAGGCGACCGCATGCCAACCCTCCTCGCTCCGGACCATGGCCTGAACCAGGGCCCGGCGCGAGAGGTCGCCGCTCCCGATAGCCTCCACAAGGACACGGCGGTGCTCCGCCCAAGCGGGGCACACTTCTACCGTGTGCTCCACCGCCACAAGCTCTAGGTAGGAAGTATTAATGTTACTTACTTGAGCACATCAACTTCATCCGGCTTCTGGGCGATCTGTAGATTCAGACCAGCGATAGCCTTCTCTAACTCTTTAGCTGCAATCTTCACACCCTGAGCGCCTACTACTTCTTTGTACTCAATGTACGCGTTCTGCAAACGAAATAATCATCGTTAGAATTTTATAAATTAAAAGTAGACCGGGACAAACTTGGTCAGAGATGGTCCATGAAAACATCGACTCGCCGTTCTACAATAATCGAGATGTTTTTAGATTGTTTCGATTCAACGGAATCGATTCCGTATACTCGCTAGTTTTCGATTGAAACTCTAAACCATCGTAGAACAACTCGTGAATGAACACGCCATGCGCTAGTCGCAATAACAAACAGACCGAGTCGGACTCGATTCAAAATCGAAACAATCGAGAACCAACGAGATATTCGAACAATCGAATAAAACCTTTCGCCATAATGCATTTAAAATCTCGTATAACGGGCGGTACGTAACTTTTTTAGATCTATTTGGTGGATGGCGCGGGACGCGGGGCATGAGGTAGCGCTGATCCGGCGCGCGGTTGGTGCAGTATTATACTAGTAGTCTATGATTGGTGCGTTACTCGACTTTTGCCTCCGCACTGCGTTACGTCTCGTTCGCTTATTCGCTTTTTTGTGCAACCATACGCGAAATTACCCTACTACGTCAATTTCTTGCCAACTTATTTGCCGGGAGTTATATCTTACCTTTACTCTCAGTTCCTTCATGGGTTGCGGCATAAGTAGTGATCGAATCTGCGTGACGATCGGTCCGTCGGTACCAGCGAGGATCATAGTGTCGCCTTCGTGCAGCGTACCGTTGATCAAGATTGTGTCTATGGTCGTGCCCAGACCAGGGATTGCTTTGACCTGTGGAAAAAAGAAGGTTTAAATGATCGGAATGTATAAATAATCGTTAGGACATTGAAAAGCCTGGTATCATCTCATTTGTTATTTATGAAGGATAAATTTAGCTATATGGCGAAAAGATGGCTTTGGGATACAGGCATTAGTACGTGCAGTACAGAAAAATTATAAATTGCTTCAAGTGTAGCCAAACCGTTGTATATTGGATAAAAAACCTTCCGAGAGGCCGTTGATGCCATTGTCTTACAAAATCGCATTTTGTTGCACCCAATATGATTATAAAGTGACAATATATGTAAATGTCGCCAGAAAATCTTCTACTCTATTTCATTTTTGTTTTTGCACAGAGCCTAAATTAGAAGTAAAAAAGTACCAGAAAGGCAACTCAGTTGAATTCTCGAATAGATAAAGGATGAGCGAGGTATTATACAAGCTTCATTTTGCTAAAAAGGAGGCTCCAATCACTAGTCGTTAAGAAATACTCGCGAAATAAATACAACTACAATTATTATTAATAGACCAACCACAGTTTATAAGCTGCAGCCAGAAGCTTTATAGTATACCACTTGCTTACACTATGTCCTTTTGGGGTTCATAAATTATCTATATTTAATTATTATTATGTATATAAAACGGAAACTGACGATTCACATATCAACGCG
Source organism: Mythimna separata (assembly GCA_030763345.1). NCBI lineage: Eukaryota > Metazoa > Arthropoda > Insecta > Lepidoptera > Noctuidae > Mythimna > Mythimna separata. The sequence goes on along the minus strand of CM061177.1, from coordinate 15,090,531 downwards.
CAGCTGAAACTACTGGACCTTGAGACGGGAAATTCAAATTTTAAAGGGTTCAAGAGGAGGTCTAGTTTGTTTGAAAAACCCACTTTTGCGCGAGCGAAGCCGCTGGCAGAAGCTAATTTGACTATATGTACAGACTAGATTTGCAGCGTGCAGCGTGTGTGATTGTGTGTTCATTGACCTAGAACATCCAAAATATATTTATTTATATAATAAGTTTTTATAGAACACTAGTTTCCGCCCGCGGCTTCGCCCGCGTGGTGTGTTGATAAACGGCAGCCTATAGCAAAAATAACAAAATCGAAAAAAATAAATAAAAAAAAGTATGAGTAAAAGTAGCCTATATGTTAATCCAATCCAATCCAATAAACTATCTAAATACCAAATTTCAACCAGATCGGTCCAGCCGTTTTTTCGTGAAAGAGTAACAAACAAACATCCATCCTCACAAACTTTCGCATTTATAATATTATATTATAAGTAGGACAAAATATGTCACTGAATTCTTACCTCAAGCACAGTGGCTAGCAGCTGCTGCGAGAAGACCAGCCTCTTGTGCAGCGGCCCCTCGCACGCCTGCACGATCATGGCCAGCAGGTTGCCCATACCCTCGCCCGTCACCGCTGACGTTGGCACCAGTGACACGTACGTACGGGGGTCCGGGTTCTCGTAGAATAGCGCGGCGTTTAGACCCTGCAAAAGAAGATGTATGAAGTCAGAATGTGTTTATTTTTGTATTATATTTTGTACTAAAAAACAAAAGTAGAATAGGGCGCTTTTAGACCCTAAAAAAGGAGATGTTTGAAGTGATTCGATACTTGCTCGTTTTTTTTTTGCAACAAATAACACTAAAATTAAATCTTTTTCTGAAAATCTCATCTATAGATAATAAAATAAAGCAGTAATTAGCATTCCAAATATTTGTACGTGGAAGTGTGGGCGCGTGGTGGGAATATCTCGAATTGGAATAATAATTTGACCTTACTCGTATCTTCTTAGCGTGTCGATGGCAAAACTAGTTAAATACCTTGCCTGGCCCAGGATTCGGCCACAGCAATGCCGTCCACTGATACTGTCTTTAAATCCTTACTTGTTTTACTATTACTCAATATACCTGTTCAGAGAACTGCAGCATGACATCCTTGCTCCTCTTCTCGAACTCCAGCTGCGTGTTGGGCTGCTGCATCTTGAGGATATCCCTCACGTCCTTGCGTTGCGCGCTCTGCCAGTCGTACAGACGATCGATCTTGTTCAGAGCCACCAGGAACGGCGTCTTCTTCTGTTTGAGCAGGTTTATTGACTCTATGGTTTGCGGTTCCAGACCGTGCATTATGTCTACTACCTGTGGATTAGGAAACAAATAAATTTGTTAAATATGCTTTAAGATAAAATGACGGATTAACTGACAATCTATGGGCGGAGCACCGCCGTGTTCTTGTGGAGGCTATCGGGAGCGGCTCGCTCTCGCGCCGGGCCCTGGTTCAGGCCATGGTCCGGAGCGAGGAGGGGTGGCATGCGGTCGCCTCCTTCTGAGCAGCAGTAATGCTCGTGAAGGCTGCTGACCGCGAGCGCGTGAGGGAACGGTCCTGAGCCCGGGACCGAGCCCAGTCTTCGACGGCGCGTTCTGTTCCACGCGCGCCTCAAGGAGATGTCAGCAAACTGTAGGGGCCCGGCAGGGCCGAAGCCTCTGGGGAACACGGAATCCGAAAGGTTGTCACCGTGTCCCCCAGATCGAAGGCAACGAAGGAACGGGGTAGGGGTTTAGTCAGTAAGAGTCTGACACGCCCTCCCGCTCCGCCCAGAAAAAAAAAGAAACTGTCAATCTAGGAAAACGCGCCTGACTGAACCAGAAAAAGGAAGACATGTGTCTTCCATCAATCCGCACTGGGGGTTCGCGTGGTGGATTACGTCCCATTCTCTCTCCCAGGGAGCATGCTTGAATCCTAACAGTGGGATCATTATAAGACAGTGTGTTACATATTTAAATAAACAGAACTTTATACTTACGAGAATAGCAATATCGCAGAGCGAGGATCCTCTATTTCTCAAGTTACTGAAGGACTCGTGCCCAGGAGTGTCGATAATCAGCAGACCTGGCAGCTTGAATGCTATCTCGTTCACCTAAATACAAAAACGCCATTAACATGTTTTTCTGGACATTCCTGAATCACGGTTAATGGGGGGACCATTTCCCTTGGGTCCCGCTTTTACCCCCACAAAAAGCTCCAGAGCCCAGTACCGCCCGTCAGGAATCTAAGTTTTAAAGCGTCTACTCATTTATTTTTATTATTACGGAAGTTTAACAACGACTATTTGCATCGATTCAGTAGCGTTTCTTTAACGTGTTTTGCAAAGGGCCGATTGGGGCATTTGCATTATGCTGCATCGCATATACATGACGCAGAATCGTAGTTATATAGGCGAAGGTATAAGATCACTGGCAACATCGCGACTGTTTGATCACTCCTTACCTCTTAAAATAAGTACTATATCTTTCGTTAACAAACTCACCCCCTTAACATGTTTAGTCTGCTCCTTAATATTCTCAATAGGGACGTTGGTGGCTCCAATCTGCTGGGTAATACCGCCGGCCTCGCCATCCTGCACGTTGGTGCGACGCAGCTTGTCCAGGATCTTCGTCTTGCCCGTGTCGACGTGGCCCAGCACGCACACCACGGCCGCGCGGAGTGGATTGTTCACTTTGTTCGCCTCGTTGTCTTGACGCCGTTTCTGACGATGAGAAAAGAAGATTTTGATTAAAGCGGGAACCAACAAAAATATAATGTATAAGTACATTATTGATAGGCTTGACCACTATCTCTCCTGATGGTAAGTGATGACGTGGCCGACGATGGAGCACGCTTGTCTAAAACTAAACGATGCATACATGGGCGACGCACGGTGTTTGTTTTGCCCAAAAAAAGTGAGTGTGTTTTTTGGGCAAAACAAACACCGTGCGACGCCTGAGGTGTACTTAGAATCCCATCGCGTAGCGTGGGTTTAATGTAGCTTTAGTCTAGTTGCCATATAAAATGTATGGAGACCGACGCGCTCAGATCGTCGTATGTGGCCCAAGTGACCCATTGTAGTTCTACATTTACCCGTTGGATCAGCATCTATGCGAGACACACTGCGCTACAAAACATATAGTTGCTCACGCAAGAAGAACCTGTGATAAAAACAAAGGTTTGACAGGAGGGCTTTCAACCAAAAACAAAACAGTATACTTCTCTTACCTCTAATCTCTTCAAGACAAGTTCCCTCTTCTTCTGAGCATCTGTCAGGCCATCATCGTCTTCCGAGTCCTCTTCGGAGCTGTCATCATCTTCGTCCGAGCTATCTTCCTCTTCTTCAGAACTTTCTTCTTCTTCTACCCTCTGTAATAGCATAGAGATTGGTTGTCATAAACATGTTGGTAAAGTAAAGCTTGTGGGAGTTCTATACAAAGAACAAGACCCACCTTTACAGAGAAATTTGAAATAGATAAAAAAATTGTCGATCTCGAAAAAGCTTTCGATATTGTTCCCAGAGAAGCTCTTTGGGTCCTACTGATTAAACTACCTATACTGATGCTCTGAAAAGTTGGAAGAATGATGCGTATCCTGCATGACGACGTGTCCTGTTTCATCGCAATGGAAGGCAAGCAATTAAAATATTTAGTAGTTCCAGAGAAATACTGGTATTCAGCTGAATCCGGCTTGACTGGAAGCCGACCCCAATATAGTTGGGAAAAGGCTAGGCAGATATATAGTAGTTCCAGAGAATAGAGCATTGAATAAGTACTGAAAAACCTTTAAACAAAATTATATTATCAAAACGATTTTGCTTGGTGACGACAATCCGATGAATGCGACAGGTACAGGACATGTCGTTGTGGCGATGCTTGGGGGAGGCCTATGTCCTAGCAGTAAAAGTCTTCCGGCTGAAATGATGATGATCATCATGATTCTGCTTACCTCTTTACCCTTATCCTGGACAGGCGCGGACCTCTTCACCTCTTTCACGGGAGTCTCACTCTGTGGCGGCTCAGGCTGTTGTGGTTCTGCCTCATCTTCTGATGACTCCGCATCCCATGCGTCTTTTACTGATTCTGTATCGGATTCCTTCTTTTCTTCTACCTTAGGGGAGTCCTCCTGTCAAATTATTGTGTTGTTAGGGCATCTTTTGGTTACATGAGCAGTGGTTTTAAAAGGGTGCTATGATGGACTGAAAGCTTATTTCAGGGAAGAGGGTAGTAGCTTCATGTATAAAGGTACAATGGTGCTAGTCAACTAAGGGAGGTGAAAAGATAACATGGCTGTTCTGTAGTTTTATACAGGAAAAGTTTTTAACAACTGCGTAAATTTTTTTTTGATGGCTCAGTGTAATAGAACACAGATCGATCTTCCAGGTTAAGCAACGCTTGCCAAGGTTGCTCTGTGGATGGGTGACCATCTTAACATAACGAGTTTCCTCCGTACCTCGGAAAGCATAGGCTGCCTACCAGACCTTCACAACCCAATAACTGGGGCAACAGGGTACTTCATGGCAAGACTGGAGTCAGATTTACTGGCTTCTGACTATCCGTAACGACTGTAAATGACAGCCGAGACCTACGACTTAACGTGCTTTCCGAGGAACGGAGGAAACTCGTTATGTTAAAGATCCTGCGTAGATCGCTCGCTACTTCGAGTTGAGATGAAAATAAAATACGTTCGCGGTATATTGCTATCTCTGTTTGGCAAAAACAAATGCGAAATTGCATATGTGTGTGTACGTGTGAGTTGGACAATCTTCACAGCATAATATGGAACAGTTTTGAACTTGACAAAATAATTCCATCAAAAACACAGCTTGTAAAAAACTCAAGTCTCGCAACACTACTCTTCTACCGTAAAAATATGTGAGATCCATGTTATACCAAGTCAAAATATCTTGTATGTTTTAAATAAATGAATTTAGCTTTGTAATCGCATGAAAACACAATGTATCTCAAAAGTAATTAAGTAAATCGTTTAGTGCGATTACCAAGTCAAATCTTAAAAATGTAACTTTGTAATCCTATACATTTATATGGGATTACTAAGTTATATATGCAGTTGGTGTATCTAGAAAACTAGGCCGAAATTGCAAAACATTTTAGTTTTCCCTTGGTTTGTACAGTAAACACTAATTGTAATCAAAATTTGAAACTTCTGTCTCTATGTCTGCTAAAAGTACCTTAGACTTTTTATGTTCGTTCAGTCAGTGAATGACAAAATTTAGAAACTTTGATAAGAAAATTTAATGAGATTTGAAATATATCGTCTTTTTAAGAAGCCTGCTTGATCTAGTTTCGTCCACAACAAATTTATAAGAGGTTGAAAATGGCTCGAAATGTTTCGAGAAAAGGATGCCAAATTTTTGCGTGACTTGGTGGGTGGGACACTACCGTGCCCCCAGATTACCTATGCTCCATTGAAGAAATAGGGTCGTCACTTTTAATGTTATCCTAAAAATAAATTTAATGCAAAAAAAGTGTTATGTAGTGATCAATCTATCGAATGGAAATCAATAATATTTTTATTTTACGTGGGCCTACATGGATACTTATGAAACGTCAGAATCTAGTGCGTAGTTCCAATTCGTCGTTTCCTATTGAGAAGAACTGGCAAGAAACTTCATGGTTACTCTTTTCAAAAAAATATAGGGTTTACAATATTTCCATACTAGCTGTGTCCGCGACTTCGTTCGCGTGGATGACAAAACTTATCAATAAGTTTTTAGTGTAGTACCTTCACTTCTATGTATATCAATAAATAAGCAAAATGCCTAAAAAATAATATCTACATAATTATACGAATGACTAATCTTATCTAAGAATACTAAAATACCCTACGTTACTTACACACTATCAAATATACTACCTACACTTGAAATTAAAATCTATACGGTCTGCGCCCTATAAAAGTAAACCTAAGTACCTACCTAATTAAAAAAAAATGAGTTCGGTGTCGGTCTCGTAACACCCCCTGCCATTATTTTTTTTGACATTTTCAATGTACAGAATTTATACTTCTACAAATTTATTATAAGTATAGATTACAATACTACCAGACAGATTAAAATTGATAACCAAAAGTACAATAAAAATAATATTTATCAAAAAGCTGTCGAAATAGTAGTAATCAAATCGTAGTCTAGTGTTCCCACATTCACACCATAAGAGAGAATATAAATATAAGAAAAAAGAACAAACCTATTAACATGAGATGTAACTAACAAAAATAAATCACGACTTAATGAATCTATGGTGATTAAAATCTAAATAATATAAGGAACAAACGCTCGCAAACCGCTTGTGCGATATGACCCCTACGCTAGTGTGAATGCCTATAGGAGGGGAACCGATTTTCTAGAGGCGTAACTACAAATTTTCAGTTTTCAGACTTTTCCCTATATTTGCTATAAGACCTTTTTTATGCCAAATTTCATGATTCTAGGTCATCGGGAAGTACCCTATAAATTTTGATTACTTAGAGAGTATCAAAACGTACGTTTTTTGCGATATAAACGGTTGTAATTTTTTTTTTCGATAACTTATATGTTTGATTTGTGCACAGCTTCAAGAGATCGCGGGCCTACTCTCGAACTCGACAACTCCACGTGTTCCCGAGATAGAGGGTCTTGACAAACAAAGGTTTCGTTTTTGCCCGTTGAGGTACGGAACCCTTAAAACGAAACGATAATTGTTTAAAAATTTTATAGGAAATGAATTTCGATCAAATATTTTTCGAACCTATGATAAGTAGGTAACCCTGTAGGAGCGACACACACGCAAGGACTTTGTGTACCCTGGAATGATTACGAAGTAATATCACACAATCTGAAGTGTACTTCATTTTCATTGCCATTAAGTTCGTATTCTTGATTGACAAGCAAAAATGGAAAAAAATGTACCCAGCAAGACGGAGCATAGAAAGAGGTAGCGTGTCCCTTTCTTACTCGTCTATGGACACCATGGTAGAAAGAGATAAGATACCCTTTTGTGAGTACGTTTTTGAGGTTGACGTAATCAATCCAGATAGTATAAATAATTCTGAGACACACTGAGGTAATGTCATACCCACACACTGACATTTGCCTGCTGCGATAGCAATAAAAACTATTGAAAATTTGGGAGAAATTTGGATGTGTACCGTAATACCAAAAATGATGAATGAAAAATTAATTATTTTCCAATTTCTTTTCTTTTCTTTATAACTTGATAATAATATCTGTGTTCCTACGGAGAGATATCTTGAAGTATTGTTGTTTATAATATAGAAAAAAACAAATAAAAACATGACATTTTCGGTGTAAAAATGTGCAAAATAAAATTCGCTTAAATTTCGTTTGGAGTAAGTTTTTCAACAGAAAGACGACGTAGGAACCTAGATAATTATTGTCTGAATCCGAATAACATCATATTATGGTGTAAATATGCTTAAACTGCAAATGATTTTGGTATTACGTTTGTATGGAAAATTGACACTTCGCGCCAGCCTTAAGATGGTCACCAATCCACAGACCAACCTCGGCAAGCGTTGCTTAACCTTGAAGTCGACTTGTGTTCTATTACTTACACTGAGCCACCATAAAAAATTTACGCAGTGGTTAAAAACTTTTCCTGTATGTAGACTAGCTCATTTCATAATTCCATAATATTTCCTAATTTTCATTCATGAAAATCTTTTCATAAAAACAAAATACGAACTTTAATATAGTACTGGATATACTGTGTTCATTATTATCTTAGTTGTAAATTATGTCATATTATCAGCTACATCAAGATAACTACTGAAAAATTCTGTAAAGTGCCATCATTGATTACATGTTTAATAAAAATAATTGATGTAATAGATATTCGTAACAAGAAAGATAAATTAATGACCTACAATTTTAAACTTACAAAGATATTTTGATATAAGAGCAAACAAATAAGTGATTTCCATACCTTTTTGTCTTTATCATCAGCCTTAAATTCAATCTTCTTTTCTTCAGAAGGAGTAGCCGGTGCTTCTTGCGACATCTGAGTCTTTAGCTTACCAGGCTTGACCCTCGTGCCAGGCCTGAGTGGTTTCTTCTCAGCTGAACCTACCTCTATACCTTGAGCCTTGAGAGAGTCCAACAAAGCCTGAGCCCTCGCCTTCTCAGCCTTCTGCTTTGGAGTCAACAACTTTCCTTCAGCCTTTAATCTCTCTTTCCTCTCCTTTTCTTTCTGCTTTTTCCTTTCTTTCCTCTCCTTTTCTAATCTTATAGCTTCCAGTCTTTGATTTTCGCGTTCCTCTTCTTGCTTTATTCTTTCCTCTTCCTCTTTTTTAAGACGCTCTTCTTCTTCTTGGACCTTCTTCAAAGCTTCTTGCATAGCAGCAATGGTCTTTTTAGTAGGACCTTTCTTTCCTTTGTCCTCTTTCTCTTCTTTCTTTTCGCCCTTCTTCTTCTTTTTCTTTCCTTCAATAGGGGCGTCGGCATCTAGATCTTTTTCCTCAGATGGTTCCTTGGCAGCAGCTTCTTCTTTAGCTTCCACCACGGGTTTGCTCTTAACTGGTTCAGGAGCTGCAGCTTTAGCATCAGGCTCTTTCTTACCATCCTGATCTTTTTCTTTCTTTTTAGCTTCTAACTTCTTCTGCTTTTCCCGTTCTTTCTTTTCTTTTTTCTTTTGTGCAGCAGTTTTTATGGTGACATCATTTTCGTTGTCACTTCCTTCTTTATCATCCTCTTTCTCTGGTTCTGGTTTTGGCTCCTCCTTTTTGCCTTTCTTTTTTGTTTTAGGTTTTTCTTCTACAACTTCTTCTGCTTTTTCGGGTTCAGCAGGAGCAGGAGTGGGTTCTTTCTTCACTCCAGCATATTCCATTTCTAATTCAGCTAATACTTTTTCTATATCATCATCACTATCATTTTTGTTTCGTCTACCTTTTTTACCTTTCTTGCCAACAGGTTCTTTCTTTTCTTGGGTGGGTTTCTTTTGAGGTTTCTGGACAGGTTCGTCGTCTGATGACGGAGGAGCTTCGGGTGGGGAATCGTCACCATCTTCTATTTCTAACATAGCGAACGCGCTCTTTTTTTCTTCTTTCTTTTTAGTAGTTTTCTTTGGCTTTGGCTCCTCTTCTTCTGAATCATCTGTAGAATAATAATAAAATAGGACAAGATAAATACAAAGGATCTATAGACTGTTGTTACAAATTAATGTAGTGTAATGTAGGAAGTGGTTATATGCAAACCGAATTCGAAAGCGGGGTATTTAGATTGTCGGAATCGGATTCGGAGGTAGAAGCTTCAAATGAAATACTACAAAAACTTGGATAACGATAAATGAAGTGTGACCTCATAACAAGTGAAAAGTAATAATCGCGGGGGAGCGCGGCACGGGGGATCGCGCCCGTGCCGCGCTCCCCTATAGTTCTGTCTCACTCGACCAAAAGTCCGCGACGAGAGCCCGACCGTGATCGATAAGTTGATCAATATTGTCTTTTTTGTATTTACGATTACCTGTGTTTTGTTATCGACTATATTCTTGTTAAAGTGCAACAAAGACTTTAATTCCGCTTACACACCACCCCTACAATTGTAAAAGACTTTGTCAAAGGCTGTATAAGACTATATTAAACTTCGACAACTGTTTCAAAAATAATGTAAGTTTACACTGCTCAGTGTTTAATTTTTTCCAAACCAGTCTGTCAAACTTCATAACATTATTTCAATATATTATAATTATTCCCAGGATTACTTCCCATCCTTAAGCCTGGTTTTCACAGGCCCAGGTAGCTGACACTCAGTAAAGGACAGTTTCCGTCTAATAGCTATTGAATCAGTAGCTGACAGATATTAACTATACTTCACTGCCTGCCATTTACTGGTTCTGTGGAAACCAAGCTTTACTTGGGCCACCTTTAAGGTAAAGTGCAGTTATCTGACTTTTGGAAGGTATTCGATTTTTAAAGCCAGAGTAATCAACCAAAACTCTCTATCATAAATATCTAAGCAATACTTTTCTAATATCAATAGTTTGAAGATAAGAAAATATATCACCATAGAAGTTACTTTCATTTCTAAGTAAATCAATGCAGCTATGTTGTTTTTTACTCAAAACATGATTTTGATAGATAACAGCTTTGTAGTTTGAAAATGGCAAAGCAAGTTTGAAAAACACTAGATAAGGCACACAATAATAGATTATAAGAAAACTTATTTAAAACATGGGTATAAAAATTGACAGAATATCTATTTCTTCTAATGACAGGTTGTTTTGATTAAATAAGCTTTAGCCAGTTGCTTTGCTAGCCACTGAATGTCAAAAATTCTCTCTTAGGAACACATTTTCAAGCCAAAAAGTGTCTTATGTTAGAACATGTTGATGAAGAGTGGTTCATGTATACCTCAATCCCAGTTGAGAGAACCTGGATCCAAATTCAGTCATCCGCCAGGGTAATGTTTCACTATACATGTTCACAAACATCCAAACTTTCATATTTATAACTAACTTTGCCATTATAAATAAGGTTTCCCATAAAAACTTAGGACCCCTGCTTCCTATCCTTAGGGGCAAAATTTTAGAGAGCCCAGAGAGGATTTGCTGTATAGTATATAGGGATAGTGCTTGCCTATGTTATAAAAGGAAACCTTGTGCAAAATTGTCAACACCTAGGACCTGTAGTTTCAGCTGTCTGTTGATATGTCTGTCAGTCAGTTCATCCTATATTTAAAGATAATAGTAGGAAGTGGGATACTTACCATCACTGTTAACATCCTTTTTCTTGCGAGACTTATTCGAGATTGAGACATTTTTAATATTCTTTGTGACTTCTTTAACATCCTCGTCAACAGATTTCTTGTGTTTGGCCTTAGCTTTAGGCTTTTCCTCTTCACTATCAGACTCTACCGATATTCTGCAAAATTAAGATTTGAGTTTGTTTACTTTGCAACACATGTTGAAATAATATTCAAGATGTTATTGCATGAGTCAACATATGAAGTACAATGCCTAGGCATAAATTACACTTTATTTATTAATTGGCCATAAGTGGACTCAAGATTGCCCACTAACACATTTTATTAACAATTGCTCAAGTTTTAGTTCATATTACTTCATTATTAAGCATTTTACTGCATAAAATCCCAGCTAGAGGCAATAAGTTATTTATTTCTAATCTTTTACTTTAAAAATAGATCAAATTGTATGTTACAAAAGTAGCACTTTAGATCTTCAGTACCTATTTGTATTTTGTTAGTAAACAATTGCAAAAATTTCAGAGTGGATAATTGTGATAACAGCTGTATGAAAGAAGTTACAATAAATATGGTTATTATGTATGATAAGAAATGTTCATTTCCTTTGAGTAATGACAAATAACAGGGGGAAAATCACCACAATACGTAAGCATATCAACAATAAATACCACATGAATTCAAACAATTCATAACTCAAAAATAGTGAGTGGTTAACCTATAAGTAGCCACTTACTTCTTAGCCTTCTGCGCCGGTTTAACATTATCGATATTTGTAGTTTCTACATCACTGTCGCTGCAATAAAACAAACAATGTCAATATCCCGGAAGAAAATTCGCAAACAACAGCGAAAACATATGCCATTAACGAAACTTACCCCTCATCCACTGTAGAGTTCTTCTTCCCCTTTTTAGCCTTCCCCATTTTGTTAGTATGCTATACTAAGTCACGATGCCTGGGATATAATGGGCTGTTATCGTATATTTTGTGAACTCTATCATGTGAAACGTGATCAACGCACAGGATAGCCCTTGCAGCCGAAAATTAATACGATCAAGTAGTCGTCGTGTCCGTCCTACACTCACGTCACGTCACACCACAGAAAAAGGAAAGGAAAAGCAACGAGAAAAAAATAGAGTAGTCCTTGGGCCCATAGCACAGATCACTGATATGTCAATATTTATCGCTATGGCGGAAACCACCAAAATAACTGATTCAATACTTGTTCCAAATATTTTCTTTGCATTAAAACCTTTTCGAATGGTAGTACTCAAATTGGTCTCAGCCAGCTAAGTGCCCCGGGCGAGTGGCTCCTTTAGCGCCCTTTTATGTGTAATATTATAAACGGGAAAATTGGTAAGGTACCGTACAGGGGTGTTAAGATGTATGATGCATGGATGAATGTTTATTACTCTCCCACGCAAAAACCGCACCCGATTTGTGCGGTTTCACCACTTGGAGAACATCGTGGAGGTGTACCCTGCATGGACAGTGCACCGCCGGCGCCGTGTCCTCGTCCGTATTGGCGGTATCGATCTCTCACGCCAGGTCCTGGTAAATACCATGGACCAGAGCGAGCAGGAATGGCAGTCGGTCACCTTCTTCTTCTATGAAGTAATACTAGTGAAGGAGGTGGCTATAGGTCTGAGAAAATAGACTTTCTCATACCAGCCGCAGGGACCAACGCCGATTTTCAGCTACCTTAGGCGTGAGCTTGTGGACGACGAGCAATGGGTGGCTCGCCATATGGCTGTCCGGTAACCGTACGGGTCGCAGCCAAGTCATTGAAAGCGCGTAGTATTCCAACAAAGCTAAAACTTTAGAGCCTAACATAGTCCAAACCTACTGGGGCATGGAGCTTTATATAAAAGACAACCAAGGGGCAAAGGAACAAAGACAAAGAAGGAACATAGGAATGGGTTTTCAGTCAGGAAAAATCTGGCACACCATTGGATGATTTCCCACCTAAAAAGAAAGAAACCATAAGTATTCTTTTCTTTGAATTGCCCATCTTCTTTTGTTGTCTTAACCAAGTGTATAGTTTTGATAGGTGATAGTAGGTAATTATAATAATGAAAGCCGTTACATGATATATTGGGCTAAGCCGGTGTGCCCCCAGACAGAATGAAGAGTATTTTGATAAAAAAAATAACTAAAGACCCAACAACAAGGGGAAACGTAGACGATAAAACTTCGTTATAGTTGTTTTTGGAAGCAGCGATGTTACTCCACTACTTACAGTTCATAGCTTAAAAGACATGTATTCAATTATTGAAAACTCTATTTACACACGAGGAAATAAAGAAACAAAAATCAACGGGAATGACAGCCGAAGATATAAAATTTTTAGTCAATTTATTTTTTGTTTCATAATCAAAATGTACAAAGGGTTTACACGAATACTCTCTCTCCATTGTGCAGATAAAGTACAACCATGTGTTCCTCCTATTCTAAGAAAATACATTTTATGTACGCGGAAAGGTGGTCATAATATAGGTTATATTTTCGTACGAACGAAGAAACACGACAAAAGTGTTCCTGCAGCCCTTTTTGTACCTGTACCAGTGAAACCCAATCCTGATGACATAAACATTGGAGCTGAATTCACAGGACGTCTAAAGAAACAAGATCTTTTGAAGATTCTCAACAAATTCTATCAGAAACCAGAGGTCAGAGAACTAGCTTCAAGCAATGGGTTGGACGACCAGTTGTTGCATCAGGCTTTTCTGTCATTCAGGAGGCATTGCTTAGAACATGATTTGCCGCCTGATTTACACATAGTTATAAGCGATATTATACAAGGTGGGAATAATTATTTTTCTTATTAGTGAATATTATTTTTAATAACAATAAACATAAGAATACTAATTATCAATATAGCATTTCTGTGTTTTTTAAGTGTAATGATAGTTAATTAAGTGTGAGCCAGTCTGCTTATGTCTATAATAAATATTTAATTTATTATAGACATAAGCAGACTGGCTAAAGAATACCAAATCATAATAAAGAACAATCTAATAAGATTAATTTATTTACTAAATATACTTTATTGTGCATCTGATAATGTGAACAGACTATAACTATTATTTATTGATTTAAAATGACCTGTTATTTTCTTTTGTTATAGGAGCGGGCCATGTAGACGATTTGTTTCCTTACTTCCTAAGACATTCAAGGCAGGCCTTCCCACATCTTGACTGTCTAGATGACCTGAAAAAGATTTCTGACCTCAGAACACCTGCTAACTGGTTGGTAGCCAACTTTTTTTATTTTCTTATCATCAATATAAAAGACTCAAAATTTAAATTACCTATTTATTTTATTTGCACATTTTCAAGTATTGTACAAGGATTTTTTAAAGTTTTCATTATTACAGTATTGCATTGTAAGAAAACAATCAAAAATATCTTTATTTTACATGCTATTTTCAGACATACTTAACTTTAGAGATTATGGCTAAGCAAATAAATTGAATGATTTTTATTTTTTTTTGGCAATTGGGCTGGTTTCAAATATTTAGCCACATTGAGACAGCAATATGTAACTGAACAATATTAAAAACCACTTTTGTACATTAAGTAGATTCTGAAAATGCTGTTGAAGATACATTTTAGTTTGTTTTGCAACACTGATAAGACAGTACACAGTATTTTTTGAAGGATGCATTTATTTGATGCTGTTATACTCAAACTTGTTATCATATAAATTTGTTGACAATGCTTCTTTTGTTATTGAATAATTTGTCTTATCAGAAGATTATAATTTGTAACAAAAATAGTGTTGTTCTACAATGACAGGGGTGAAACTCAAGGTCAGGCAAAATTTGTAATCTTAAGAAGTATGCTCATTTTCAGTAACATTAGTAAAATGCCTAGGGTAAATAATATTTTTTTGGGTTATCTATCCTTGACATAGTGCCAAGGTTTTACATTATAATGAGTACATAAACAATAAATATAATAACAAATAATTATTTTGATGTCGCCAGATTGGTGAGACAGAATACAAATTTTTTGAGCAAAGCTTTTATTTTTTTGCCTTATTGGCACAACTGCCGCAATTATATAATTATAAACAATGGACAACAAACTTTATTGGAGTGTTCCTTTTGAACTAAATAGCCACTTTATCCCTTGAATAAATATATGTACTATAACAAAATAAATGTTATGCAGGTATCCCGAAGCAAGAACCATAAATAGAAAAATTGTGTTTCATGCAGGCCCAACAAACTCTGGAAAGACTTACCATGCATTAGAGAGGTTTTTGTCTGCAAAGTCTGGTGTCTACTGCGGCCCGTTAAAATTGTTAGCTACTGAAATTTATCATAAGTCTAATAAACGGGTAAGTAATTTTACATTAATTTTATTATTCCATGCAAATTAGCACTGCCTATCTCTTTGTTTTGTCAAGGTCAATGTTAATTGGTGTTGTACTCAACGCAAATTATTGTGCTGCATAATTATATTAATGTGTTTTATGGTACTATGGAATTTAGATTTTATTTAGGGAGTCTGCATATTAACAACTAAGAAAGTGCTAAATAGAACATGACATTTGTAATAGTAAGTCAACTGCAACACTAACGGCACAATTGGCATTTACAAATAGGCGATCATATACTGGGTATCTTGTTTGTGTGAGTGTATAATTTTGAAATTGCACCCATAATCCAGTAGTAATTTATAGAGTGCGGTAAATAATTTTTTTTTTTTTTGAATCAGTATTTAATAAATTCGTTGTTTACTTTGCTATCATTTTTAGTGAGAAAAAAATAGATTTTTTTGACAATTTTATACAAATATATAAATTAAAAAATTATAATAGCTGACGAAAAATTACACCACTGGGGCATCCAGAATCATGTACTGGATCCATGGTATTTGTTTGTGCGTCGATTTTTTACTCATTGTATTTAAAAACAAAGTAGTTTAGTTTCCTCTCTAGAAAATCTGACGCAGTCCTGCCAGCCAGCTATCAATGTTGATATTTGATTAAGTTTTCTTTTCGCCTAATTTTGCCTGTTTATTATCATATTTTTTTAATCATTATTTTACTTTTAGGGTACACCATGCGACCTCATAACAGGCGAAGAAAGGAGGCATGCATCAATGTATTCATCAGTTACAAGTCCGGAAGATGGAAAGCAAGACACACCGGATGAGGATCACATGTTGGAGCATCACGCTTCTGAACTAACAGCTTCCAATCATGTCGCTTGTACAGTGGAAATGACGTCACTTAATAATAAATGTGAGTTATTGTTTTTATTAGAAGAAAGAAATTATGTACTTAAACTTATCATAAAAAAATATTTCTTTGATACATTTGAAGTTCAAATAACCAATTCATCGCCTAAAGTAGTATTTTTGCGGTAGTAATATTTTTTGCGGTTTATTTAAGGATTTTTACAATGGAGTGAAATTTAAAAAAAAACTTACATTTAATTTTATTTTATTGTTGGTTTATGCTGATATAAATTTTACTTAATAATATTGTGGTATTAATAATACCACTGTTATGAATGAGAGAGGTGCCGAGAAACTGCAATAACAAATGCTTACGCGTATCAAACGACTCTTTTCTAAAGACTTTCTCAAATTAATTTATTATTATATCTAACCTATGCTGTCTCACTGCTGGGAAAAGGCCTACCTCCATTCCTTCGATCGTTCTCGGCTTTGAGCTACTTCTTGTCAATTCTCAAGGAAGCCATCCAAGTCGTCCCGCCATCTCCTTCTTGGTCTGCCGCGACCCCGTCGCGCGATTTCAGGGCACCAACCTTGTGTTTTACTGGCCCACCGCTCGATCGGTATGTGGCAGACATGTCCGACAGTAAACTGTTGCGAGAAGTAATTCATGAATTGTTATTGGACCGACCAAGGTGGGGACTGCCTGGCGATCAACCATAATATTATGATAATACCTAGTATACACATATTTGTCCCGAATGTTGAATGTAGAAGGCGCTATTTTCAAATAAAATACTCGTTTTTTTTCTTAATTTTTATTCATTGGTTTTATTTTTGTGTCAACAGATGAAGTAGCAATTATTGATGAAATTCAAATGATTGGCGATAGAGGAAGAGGTTGGGCATGGACAAGAGCTATATTAGGTGGGGACAATATTATGATAAACTAAAATGCACCTTAACTGGCTGGAAATAAAGCATAATATAATTGTCTTAATTTGTAGGACTACAAGCAGATGAAATACATTTGTGTGGAGAAACTGGTGCTATAAATCTTATAGAAGAAATATGTAATACTACAGGTGAAGAAATAGAGGTAATTCATTGTATTTTATTATAGTTATGGGATGTTCTTTCCTTTCTAACGTCAACCAATCAGTACAATGAAGTGTGAAGGAATTGTATTTCATCAAGTCTTTCTATATCTTGTCGGTAAAAAAAGAACGTCCTATCTATCTATCGGAGTATGGTTTCTGTACTTAGTCCTATGCCGGTTAAGCTAAACGTTGCACAAGAAAAATAAAAAGTAGGTAGCAGAGGGGCAGAATGCTAAAGGTTGGTGCTACGGAGGGTTATGGCGGCCAACCTTTGGTAGACTTATTCTAACCAGCCCACTTCTCTCCAAAAACCCGATGGCCTCCCAGATTTTGCATACGCAATTGTCTTCTCCAAGTATGTTCTGTACAGCTGATGTCTATTATGTGTATGTGTTTATTAAGTGTGCAGTAAAAATAACGCTTCTACACACTTTTTACTTCGTTTTAAGCTCAAACGCTCAAACTTATGTTTGACGCAAATAAATTCTTTTCTTTTTCTATGTCGTTTTAATTGCGACATTTCTCTACAAACAATCTCACTTTCAAAACACTGAAATAAATATGACATGATCAAATTAAAGAATGCATGCCAATGTAATATCTATTGCAATGACATGCATAACAATTGGTACAAGTCCAAGTTAAAATGATTCTTTGGTGCTCGATAAGAATTGAAAACATAATTATGTTATATTTCTTTTCTATTTGTTTACCTTTCAGTCGCACTTACCGTGTTATATTTCTAGACCATCCTATAGGTCGAGTGGTAGATAATGCCTAAGTTTATGTTTGTACAGTCTTTCTAGTGCGTTTTTTTATCTATATACAATAAACGTATAAAAAGAGAACCCTGACTGACTGACATATCAATGAACTTGAAATTTTGTTAGACTTCCATTTATGACGTAGGCGAGTACTTACTAGGGGATTTTCGGAAATTGAACTATTAAGGGGGTGAAACGGGGATCCAAAGTTTGTATGGAGAACTCTTCTTTTACGTGAGCGACGCTAGTTGATACGCTTGTTGGTAGCTAGTAAATAAATAGAACGCTGTGTCTACGTAACAAAATGATCTTGGGACTTATCCAGCTTCATGGCTTCCCGCGGATAGGTGTGAGACATTGTGACGACAAAAAAGGTACAACTACATTGTGCACACGTGGGTCACGTACACCGATCTGCGCGCGTCTCCATACATTTTATATGCCTACTAAACTTGCAGAACTACGTTAGATCCACGCTACGTGATGTGGTTCTACGTACACATCAGGCGTGGTCCACATGTGCGTCGGTCCAATGTAGTTCTCGCTTTACTCATAGAAATGGGGTTACATGTCGCAGATAAATAAATTTAACTTTAGTGTAGATACATTAAAAATTTGAGACAGCTTCTGCTGTTGGCGTAGTGGTTGAGCGATTGGCTGTTGCGCTGCGTTTAACAAGTTCGATTCCCGCACTAAAGAGTCCCGTCAAACGGGGTGTATTCACCCAGTTTGAAAGTACGCAGGGGAGAATAGGAACATAATTCAAATTTTTGTGCCCCTTCGTTCCTATTGACCCCGTTTGACTGTATTGTACTTCGTTTGTTTTATGTTTCCTGAATGATAGCTTACTTTTTTCCTGCCCACAGGTACGCACCTACAAAAGACTAACAGAACTAAAGGTGGAGGACACGCCGCTCGGATCTCTGGACAACGTGAAGCCAGGCGACTGTATAGTGTGTTTCAATAAAAACGACATTTACAGTGTAAGTCGAGCCATTGAACAGAGGTCAGTCCCACGTTGAGGCAGGTATCCAATTACTAAAGTATTTTAGGAAGGAATTTGATTTTAAACGTCTATGTGGTGTTTTGTAGAGTGATAGGTAATATATCAATTTCAAACTTGCTTCTTCCATCTCTTTTTGGTGCGCGTGGAATACTACAGTGTATTCACCGGAGCTTGAGCCACAAGGTAAACAAAAAAATCATTTTTTCAATATGGCGGGTATAACCCGACCGATGACAAAACGTCACATTTTAATGTAAAATGTTCCCAGTATCTGTGGTCTACAACTTAGTAGTATTAAAATGTCATTTTAGGTTCTTTTACATGTGAACTATTTAATGCATAATTAATAAAAAATATGAAAATAATTTAAGGCATTTATAATGTTTGATTTCAAATAAATCTGAAAGGATAACATAAATTCCACAGACATCATTCTAAAATATAATTTCTAATGTTGTCAGTGTAGTTATTAATTTCATACTTATTTTTATATGTTCATTACATCAATCGTGACATATAAAGAACCCTTTTTATGGTTTGTTTACCTTTTGGCTCAACCCTCGTTGAATACCCTATAGGTGCCGTCGATTTAGGCTTGGTCGTTATGGATGGACAGACAGCGAGCTACCCATTGCTCGTCATTCACAAGCCCTTGCTTACGGTGGCGAGAATCTCCCTGTGACTCGGGAGACGCTGGGCGATTCAGCTGCTGTTGCAAGAGGCGATTGGCAGTATCTCTTGTGGCAGCGGCAGTGACGTGAACGATTTCAGCCTGTTAAAATGTTACCATAACTTGATTCGATCAGCTTCCTGGCTGAAGCTAGTAATAATAATTATAAAAACAAACACATAGACTTTTAAAATTATGATACCTGTAGTATACTTGTATGTGTTGTGATAGATCAGTTAAAAACTACATATTTGAAATGATTTTGATTGTGGTCATTTAGAGTGAGTATTACAAAATATTCGTGGGTGGGTATCTAATCTGGGTATCATAAGAACATTTATTTAGTGTAATTTTATTTAAAATCTGCTTTCATGTGATACAAGGTATTAAACTCATCAAATACATAAATATGAATTAACTGAGTATGTCTCATGTAATATTTTTTTTAGAGCAATGATGGCGAACCTTATGATACGCATGCTAAATTAGCAATGTAATTCGGGAACACTAAAAAGTCTATAGTCTATTCACGTTAAGAAAATAGTGAGTCATCAATGCAACTGCAAAGTAAAAACGGAGAGCGAGAGAGCTGAGCTGAGTTACAACGATGAGTTATTATTTTCTGAACGCGAATACACTTAGGAACAACAACAAAAGTCACACTGACTTTCACTTTTCATTTAATTTTATAAATATGAAAGTAACTCTGTCTGTCTGTTCAGCTTTCAAGGATAAATTGCTCAGCCGATTTTGATGAAATTTTGTATGGAGCAAGCTTGAACCGCAAAGAAGCATATAGGTTTCGACTTCGCTTTAGCTTTAGCTTTCTTCTATCAGTAATGACCCACTTTTACGCGGCAAGCTAGTATAAAAATACATAGAACTGATGATATTATGATTGCATTTTTTTATATGTATTGTTATGACATCGTCATCAATAAAGGTTCGCCAGCCTGTCATTCGAGTCTAGATTGGGTTGACTTATATTAGGTAAAGGTGTTTCTATCTTCAAATAGCTTATAATTGTTTCAGGGGCCAAGAAGTAGCTGTGATATACGGTAGCTTGCCGCCGGGCACAAAGTTAGCTCAAGCCAACAAGTTCAATGACCCCAACAGCTCATGTAAAGTTATGGTTGCTACAGACGCTATTGGACTTGGTATCAATCTGTAAGTTTTTTTTATCTACACTAATATAATAAAGAGGTAAAGTTTGTTTTTTTGTTTGTATGAGGTAATCTGTGGAAGTACTGGTCCGATTGCTAAATTTTTTTCACCAATAGAAAGCTGGTGTATTCCTGATTGACATAGACTATATTATATGTACACGGGCGAAGCTGCTGGCAAAAGCTCGTGTGACATAAACTACTGGGATCCCACCTGATGGTAAGCAGTGATGCAATCGTTGATGGTGAGGCGCACTAGTTTATGGACCCAGGAAGGTCGAAGCTGAGGTCATGAGTTCGCTTCTGAAAGGAAAACCCCAGAACGAAAAGAAAAGAAGGAATAAAGGAGTGGATTTTAGTCAGTCAAAGTCTGACACGCCCTCTCTCCGCTCAAAAGCGGGAGAAATCATTCTAATGATTTCCCACCTAAAAAAGAAAAGTGGTCTGTTGTATCTAACCTTGAAGCTTCGCCAAATCGTGTTTCCTTTCAGCTAGACTGCATGAAATGCAAAGATGTCATTAGCATTGTATTATTGTTATTATCGTGCATTCTGGCAAGCTCTGCCATTCTATTTTTAGTTTCACTTGCACTCATAGAAACATTGTGTTTTATACAACAAGGAAAACAAACCAAATTGAATGCTTTCGCCTTTTTTTGGAGTTGTTTAAAAATAATGTCTAAATTCCTCACAAATAGATTTTTTTTTATTA
Organism: Mythimna separata; assembly: GCA_030763345.1. Taxonomy (NCBI): domain Eukaryota; kingdom Metazoa; phylum Arthropoda; class Insecta; order Lepidoptera; family Noctuidae; genus Mythimna; species Mythimna separata. The sequence continues at coordinate 15,069,205 of CM061177.1, read as the reverse complement.
ATGGGTCACTTAGGATGCTTGTTAGGGTTGCGAAAACGTTTGAAAGAGTTACCGTGGCCCTGAAACGCAAACGGCAAATGAAAGTACATAGGTGGAATTTAGTCATTAAAAGTCTGACACGCCCTTTCATAGTGTCCCAGAGCGAGTCATTTGAAGATTTCCCACCTAAATACAATTTGGTTTATCATCGTGTTTATAACACGAAAAAAGGATTCTTAAATAATATTTTTTTTTGTGTTATATAAAAACTTTTATAAAGAATATACGGTTTTCAAACCTAGAAGCTTGGCCGTATGTTGTGAATGAATTAATTTTGGGAAGAAAGAAAAAAATATGCCTCACCAATTTATAAAAAAAAAACAAAATTTTTAAAAATCGAATTAAAATCAAAGCGAGGTTTAAAAAGGTCCCTAAGCTATCTTAGCATAATTATGCTATGTCTTTAATAACTTCTATTTAATAGTGTTTTTATTTAATTTTAGGAGTATACGAAGAATAATATTCTACTCATTAATAAAGCCAGTAGTGAATGAAGACGGAGATAAAGAAATGGATGTAATTAGTATATCTCAAGCTTTACAAATCGCTGGTAAGTATAATGTGATGATGTCAATGGTGCTGTAGTTCTCAAAATAAGAATAGAATAAACTTTATTGTAAACCAATAAAAGTAATGATATAGTCTGTCTAAAAAGTCAACCGACTTGGGAAATTATTTGGGTACAATCAAATCTGATATAGGCAATTCTGGTTAAATAGTCAAGGTTGATTAAAAGGTCTTGATCATTGTTTACTAATAGAAAGCAAAAGATTTTCAGTGACGATGAATCAGTTCATGCGATTCGCTGTGTGAGCTCGTAGATTTTCATTATTATTACAGGCTTCCGTTTGACCACTATCTTAACAGATGGTATGCGATGGTGTGGCCGACGATGGAGCACGGTTGTCTAAAAGTAATCTAAGACCTTAAAGACCCCTAGATTAAGATGGGACATCACATCGCAGTTTTGTGTTCGAGCCCCCAGTATTTGTACGTTTATGTTACATCAAGTTTTAAGAAGTAAACACAACGAAATAGTTTTCATGTAAACTTTTAACTGTCTTGTATAATAGGTCGAGCGGGTCGCTACGGCAGTGCGTGGGAGACAGGATACGTCACGACCTACAAGCCTGAAGATCTGGCCACGTTGAAACAGTTACTAGCTAACTCGCCCGACCCCGTCACACAAGCGGGCTTACACCCGACTGCCGAACAAATGGAGCTGTACGCCTACCATCTACCTCATGCTAGCCTTAGTAGTTTAATGGTAAGTGCTCAATATTACAAAGAAGGGAATTCTTTATTTTTATACGCACTAGTTTATAACAATAAAAAAAAATATGCGATTTTTTTTTAAATTATATTTTGCACGCGTTTCACCACTCACTTGATGGTAAACGATGATGCGGCAGACGATGGAGCACGCTTGATTATAGGTATATATTATTAATTCATCAGCTATTTACAAGTGAAAGTTCCAGAAAAACCGGCCTAGTCGTATCGGCGATTAGCTGGAACAGTCAAAAAGACTGACAAAATTTAATAAAAATTGCATTTTTGTGGGTATTAAATTTACTTTATGTGCAATTTTTTTTCCTAGTTATGATATATTTTAATATTATGAAACTTCAAAAGTCTTTTTTATGTGTTGATAAACTTTTCAAAATAATAAAACAGTTGTTACATTGCCATTACTTTTCCAGGACATATTCGTGCACCTATGCACGGTGGACACGACGCTGTACTTCAT